>OY728120.1:76780893-86780893 GCA_963277665.1 Viscum album
CTCAATAGGTAAATCAGGAATACATACTGATACTTCACAATAGAGAAGTCTCCCTTCCTTGGTCAGATCTGATGATGAATGAAGCTATAGATATGTCTTACCTCTCCATCCAACTCACTTATAGTAGCTCTCATCCATTCTTCCCTTCCAGTTACCTCCTTTAGAGCATCATTATATGAAAAAAAAATCAGAGGAAGGAGGAATATTACCTTAATAATTAGGATGGATAAGATCATGAGGCATTTACAATCATTAAACCCATTACTTTTTTAAAAAAGAAACCTATTTTCCCTTCACCATTGACCTCTACATTTTTTCTTAACCTCCATCTAGGGATATGTTCATGTTGAGATAAAACACATTCCCTAGATGGTGATAGAAAGGCCTCTCATTGTTTGAGAACCCAATTAGCCAACCTTGACATTCCATCACTCTCAAAAAAGTGATATTATTGACAGATGCCAATTAGCAGACACTTCCTTCTATGATGTAACAACTCGGTATTCCAAACCAGGATTTTATGTACCACTAGACTAACCCGTTTGATTCTTAGTTAATAGAGATTCACTTGGCACTTCCATAATTCCCTTCATCCCTGCCATTTCGGAATATTCGAGTCTAAAGGATGTAAAAAGGACGTGGGTAGAGAGGTAGAGTGTCAAAGAGTAGAAGGTTCTTAGGAAGAGAGGGGGAAAAAGATCAATGTGGATTGAATTCATTTTATCATTTAGGGATTATAAATCGTAAAAACATAAAATTGAAAAATTGTAGAAAGAACAAAAAACTGTGTCATTTTACTAAAAACGAATAGAATTACAAAAGATTCTATAAATGGAATTAGTTTCACACAATCGATATCTCACAATCTGTTTCAAGTGTTCATTCTCAAAGGATAGGTTTCACTAATCAGTTTCACCTGATCTGTTTCACATTATCATCTTCAACTGATCAGTTTCACTTGATTAGTTTCACCAGATCAGTTTCGCAGATTGATTTCACCTAGTTGGTTTCACATGTATCAGTAACAGAGATAAATGTATTTTTACTAATGGGAAATGGTTTAAAGAAATTTAGATATATATCATTCCTTGTTCATGTCTGATTTAGTTTATTCATTCATATTTTATGTTTTTGAAGAAAATGACATCATGTTGATGCTGAGTCCCAATAAATTCAAGAGTTATATCACCTTTTTGATAATGATCTCTCAAAAAGTGATTTCTTACATCAATAGGTTTTTTTCTTGAATGAGAAACTGGATTTTTAGAAATTTTAATAGCACTTGTATTGTCACATTTTATGGGGATATATCTAAATTCAAATCCATAGTCTAATAAAATTTGTTTCATCAAAAAAATCTAGACAGAGCGACTACCGCCATCTATGTGCTCTACTTCGGCAGTTGATAATGAAACTGAATTATGCTTTTTAATACACCATGATATTAGATACATTCCTAGAAAGTGACATGTTCTAGAGGTACTCTTTCTATCTGATATACATCCTTCAATGTCAACAACTAAATAACTAACCAAATCAAAAAGTTTTCCTCTAGGATAAGACAATCCAAAATTAGTTGTATATTTCATGTACTTGAAAACTATTTTAACAGTATTTAAATGTGATTATTTTGGGTTTTCATGAAATCTTGCACACATACACACACTAAACATAATATATACCCTACTAGATATTAATTACAGAAATCTCCCAATCATTTCTCTATGAGCAGTTTGATCAACAGATTTCTTGTTTTCATCAAGATCTAACATACATGTAGAACTCATAGGGGTTTCAATACACATAATTCTATTGAAGACATATATATTCAAAATATCTTTAGTGTACTTACTATAATTCATTATAATACTTTCATTATATAAACTTATTTTAAAATCAACAAAATATTTAATTCCCCCATCAAACTCATTTCAAACTCCCTTTGCATCATTTTTAAAAAATAATTACACACAAACTTTTTAGAAGATCCAAGGATAATATCATCTACATATATTTGGTATATTAAAATCTCTTTTCAAGTTATTTTTATAATCAAGGTCGGATTAGAAAATAATTTTATAAAACATTTAGAGTTAAGGAAATTACATAATCTTTCAGACCAACTCCTGGAGCTTATTTCAAACCATATAATGCTTTACAAAACTTGAAAAGGTGATTTGGAAAATGTGGATTGATAAAGCTAGGGGTTCTTTAATGAAAACATCCTCAATTATACAACAATTTAAAAATGCACTTTTAACATCCATTTTATAATGTTTAAAATCCAAGTTTGTTCCATATTAACATAAGATTATAAGGGATTCATGCGTAGCAGCATATGAAAATGTCTATTTATAATCAATTCCATCATCTGGATTAAATCCTGGCGAAACCAATCTAGCTTTGATTGTAACTATATATCTAGGTTCATCCTCATTAATTTTAAACACTCAATTTTTTCCTATTGTCAAATTATCTTTTGTTCTATCTAAAAGCTTCCAAACATTATTTTCCATCAAACTAGTTAAGCTCTTCTTGCATAGCCATTACCCAAAATTCATCATCGATAATTTTAGGTTCAAATTGAGACAATAATTCTTGATGTTCATCCTGATTTATTAAAAAGGCTCTAGTTTGGGTTCCTCTATCTAAATATCCAACAACAACATCTAGGGGATAGTTTTTAAGGTTCCATATTGATCTAGTAAATGTAGGATTAGATATTTCAGCTTCACAATTGTGATCTTATTCGTTATGTCTAGATTCTAGAGAATTTTGAGAACTGGGAGTTTTCACAGATTCCTTCAATGGATGATTTGAGTTTTTTTCATTTATTTCTAGATTTGATATATCCTATTCAATATATTCTATTGAGGTCTTAATCTCATGAATATCAATTTCATCAAACATTACATGTACAGATTCTTCAACAAATTTTTTTTTCTAATTAAAGTATATATAGGGTTTGATTGATGTAGAATAGCCAAGAAATATTCCTTCATCAATTTTGGAGGCAATTTTATCTAGATTTCTTTAGTGTTCAGAATATAAACATTATATCCAAACTCTATAAAATAAATTACATTGGGTTTCATGTTTTTCCACAACTCATAAGGGGTTTTCTTATGGTTGGGTATGATTTAGACTCTATTTATTAGGTAACAAGTTGTATTAACAAAATTAGCCCAAAAATAAATCGATAGGTCATATTCATTAAGCATAGTTCGATAAATTTCATGGATTGTTCTATTTCTTCTTTCTACCACACCATTTTTTGAGGTGTCCTAGATGAAGAGAATTTGTGACAGTAGCCATTTGGTGAGAAAAAAGATTTAATGTCTTGATTTTCTAACTCATGGCCATGGTCACTTTGTAAGGATTTAATTTTAAGTCAACTAATATTTTCTACAATACTATCATTCTTGGTAAATTGAGATCAAGATTCGATTTTGGGAGCTATGAAAAAGATCAATGTATATCTAGATAAGTCATCTACAAGAACCTAAAGATAGTAATTACCATTAATACATGAAACTCTAGATGGTCCAAACAAATCTATGTAAACCAACTCGAGAGGTTGAGAAGTAGTTACTTCTTTCTTTGGTTTGAAAGAGATTTTATGTTGCTTCCCTTTTTGATAAGGATTTCACACAAGATTGTCTAGAAACTCTAACATCAGTAGGTCTTTAACTAAACCATTCTTAGTTTAATTTTTAAGGGATTTTACATTTCAATGTCCTAGTATTCAATTCCAAAACCAATACTCTTTGTGAAAGGCACTTAGATAAGAAACATTATGTGAGGCTAGTGTGTCTAAATTTATAGTACAAAAATTAGCAATCATAAGAGTAGTAAATACTACGTTATTATTGTCCTAATAAACATGCCGTGGATAATTTTTGAATTTTACATTAAAAACATCCTCATATAATTGGGATATGATAATCTGGTTATACTTTAGTCCAGCAACATTAATTACTTTGGAAATTTAAATAGAGTTAGGGTAACTAATCTGTCCTAGGCCACTGATTTTTCCTTTACCATTGTCAACCAATTTGACATGTACTCCATAAATTTTGATAAGAAATTTAAAACTTGTGTAGTACCATGTCATGTGTCTTAAACATCAACTATCCAAAAAATAAAGATTTCTACTTGAGCTCTTTAGGTAGTTTACCTATAATACAATTTATCCTATAAATGATTCTGGCACCCATATTTTTCTTGGGTCCACAAATATTAGTAATAAAATCTTTAGGAACCCACAATTGTCTTATGGGCTTCCTATAAACAGAATATAGAGTATTTTAAAAATTAATACTATTTGGTCCAGAACAACTGGATGCAGTAAAATAATTCATGGAACTAGAACATGAAAAGAAATTTCTTATTTTGGAAGAAAGAAGCATATTTTAGAGATTTTGTTATAAAATCTATTTTGGATAAATTACTTTGACCTTGTTTATATCCTATCCCAGATGTGTACTACGGATTTATCTATTTACCATGCATTTGAGTAAGGTTATTTTTCCCATTGATATATTTTTCTGTGACCTTATTTAATTGCTCAATAGACATTTTGAATTCATTGTTTTCCATTTGCAGTTAAGAAATTTTCTATTTTTCAGATGTAAGTTTATATTTAAGAGTTACAGTTAGGTTATATTGTTTCTTTAAACATTTATACTTATCTTTTAACTAATTACATGTTTCTTATAGCAAGTTTCAATACTCAAATAATTAAACATTTTTCATATTCTCAAACTCACTTTCATTTTCAGAATAATATGATTTTGAATAGAAGAGTCTATGATTACCGGAGAAGTGATTTTCAAAAAGAACATATTAGCCATATCATATTTCATGTCATGGGAAAAAGAACACTCACGGGAGCTGTCCACGGAGGCACTCCAGGTGGCCTTCATTCCATTCATATACATTCTATCCTTATTCTCGTACTTGTTGTTTTATTTGAGATTTGAAAAGTCACCTTAGACATTTCCTTTCCTTGAAAATTCATATCAAAATATCTCATCTGATTTATCATTTATCATCCAATCCTTTTTCAATTTCCCTAATTATCACACTCTCCTTTGTAAAAGGGTGTTTTTAAAAACATCTTTTTCCTATAAAATTTCTTGAATCTCCTAGATAGCATGCCATTTCTTCATCACTGTCTGAAACTGATGCTTTAATACTGGAGCTTTCAACAAAAGCTAGAACTTTCTCCTTGTATTATATTTTAGAGGAAATACTCTTGAAGGATATATAATTTCTTTTTGGTTTATCCTTTTATTGATTTACATTGAGTTCCTCTTCATATATCTTTAATATTCCAATCAATTACATCACTGACATCTGATCAATGTCACATGATTCTCTTACAAATATATATATCCCTCTACTTGTCTTCGGTAAGCATTAAAAAAATCCTTATAATCTGCTCTTTGGATATAACTTCTCTTCCTAAAAAAATCATGGAATTCCCAATTTCATCGAACCTGAGATACATATCGGAAATAGATACATCATGCTTCATTATAAAAATATCTTATTTAATAGAATAATTATTTATCTTGTTTCTTTAACATTAGATGTTCCCTCAGGATAAATAGACAAAGTGTCCAAAATATCATGTGTAGATTTACAAGAAGAAATATGATTAAAAAAGTTTTCTCCAAGTGCATAGTATAGACCATTCATTGCATTAAAATTACTGTAATTGGTAGTCTTGGTAGGTTCATCCCAAGTGTTTCTAGCAGTTTTTGGAATTTCATATTTACTTTCCATAGTATTCTAGATTTCAAATCTCATGCTATATAAGTGTATTTTCATTTTAAGATTTTACTGAGCATAGTTGGACCCTTTGAAAATGGTGTTATATTTTTATATTCTCCTTCTAATAAATTATACATGATAAAAATAGTAAATGAATATAAAAGAGATAAAAATATATAAATAACAGAAATATTAAGATCATTGAAAAACTACTACAATCACAGTTGAAAAGCTCTGAAAACAAAAAACAATTTCTATGCCCTTTGATACCAAATGTTGGTCATAGTATATTACTCAAGAGGGGGGGTAGGGGGTGAATTCAGTATCCATAAAAAAATATCTAGAATAAATTAATTATTTAAAAAAATTCCCCAAAATATAATCAATGTCAGTTTGTAGTGAATTTAAAAAAGACTTAAATATTCAATTAATTTAACAGAAGATTGTTTAGTTCTCAAATATTCTAATCTAATGATTAGTATAACTTTTGAAAGTAATCTATTTGTTAAAAAAAATATAAGCACTTTCTAAACATACTATCCTAGTCCATATTTGTTTTATGTGAAATGTAATAAAAACAGATCATATTAATCATAATGGAAAAGGAACAACAAGTATAAAAAGCGGTTCAGTTTCAAATTGATACTTAATACTCTCTACATGGTGATCACCTTCCACCAAGATGTTTAATTTAATAAAAATTCTGATCCACACCCTAGATCAGGGTTCACAACAGCACACAGTGCTTTTCAGGTCACACCAAACATTTACCACAATTATTCATGGGTAAAACATAAATCATGTCACACTCGACCACTTCCAACACTCTATATGGGATATAAGAGAAAAATAGAGAGAAAGTTTTAGGATATTGAGTATCCTCCATTTATGCACATGAGACATTGTGTGTGTAATATAATGATACACACACTTCGCAAAAAAGTAATCAAAAGAACACAACTGAGATATTTATGTAGTTTATAGTTTATAAGTCTTTGTTTGTTATTCAGGGAATATTTGGACTCTGTTGATGTAGGAGAAATGAGGTTTGATTACACTTCTCGATTTTGGCTTTAAAACAAATTATCGTAGCCTTAGAAGTGATAAAAATTCAGTAACTTGATGTTTTGGTGTACAATGACATCAAGTTGGTTTTTATTGTCTTCTTGATCTTCTCGTATGTTATTGCTTCTGGTTCATGGGAGTTGTAAGATAGCTTGAGTATTGCAAGATTTTTCAGTTCTTCTACTATTTTTGCTTTTCATCATATCCCTTGTGTTACTATAACTTTTTCTATTCATCTTGTAATTATTTTATACTTTAAGGTCTTCTAGGTATGAAGATCTCCCCACATGCATGTACCTCATACTATCTATGGATAGTCCTACCAAAAAAATAATTTTTCTACATATGATAGTCAGATATAAATTTGAATAAATGAATTCAAATATAGTTCATATGACTATCAGTGAGTCATAAGTTTCAATGACTCATTATCATCAGTCCATCATCATCGGTCTGTCATCATTGGCGACACTGAGTATCAGTGAGTTCTTTCCATCAGTATCAGTGAATCAGTGTATCAGTGTGTCTTTTGTGCTATCAGTTTTTCAGCATCGATGACTCATCATTAGTGGCTCATTTTGTATAATCAATGTGTCATCCATAAGTGAGTTGATCATCAATGTGTCCAACATCGATGAGTTGATCATCGGTATGTTGATCATCAGTGAGTCGATCCTTATTTTGTCATGCATTGGTGAGTCATATTGAACTATTAGAGCCAGAGACTCTAAAAAACATATATAGTGTCTGTCTTACTCAGAACACTACCAGATTAAGTAAAATTATTAAATAATTGAATATATACATTGGTAAACATATAGAAGCACGAATTAAAATTTTTTATTCATTTATTGAAATGTATTGTGTAGTATGATATAGTTGATATACGTTGAAATATTCAATGACATGACCTTGTTTATTTATTACATAATATATGAATATGTATGATCAGAAGATTGAAATTATTTTTGATTATGAAAACCACTATTTCTTAGAGGTTCCAACAACCTTTATTATAAAAAAACATCCAATACCAAATGGATATCCCAAGCTCCACAAAAATCATGAATGAAAACACGTAAAATGTCCTCAGGAATATTTTTACATCATTCTATGTATCCCTATTTTTGTAGATGATATGTCATGATCAAATGTACATAATATCCTAGTACCTCTTAGAGGCCTCTCAAAAAGTGATAAGTAAAAGAGTGATCTATATCAATGACTATAATAGAAGGGATGCCCCAAAATATAACAATCAACTGCACATATATATTCCCCAAGTGCTCAAAATATTTTATCATGAATGGGTATGATGTGATACAATATTACCAAATATCTATCAAAATCCACAAAGAATTATTTTTTAGAGGGGTACAAGGAATCCCAACAAAAAATTCCATAAAGATATCATCCCACATCAATGTTAGTAAGAAAACAGGTTTATGAATACCAAACTTATCTAGTTGTTTTATTTGACATAATAACATGTATTCCATTTGGAAGCTAATTCAGTGATGTCTCATCTCATACCTGGCCACCAAAATCATCGATGTACATCATAAAACATTTTTTTTCCTAGGGTTTCCAAGAACTATGAATTATGAAAATAAACCATTATATATTTTCTTATGGGAAAATAAAGAAAAAACTGATTCTAAAAAAATATGATTCCCTCAAAATAAAATGTCCACTTGAAGACACTCTCCCCACCATGAAGATATTCCCTAATGACATGGACATCATCATCATGATGATGTTCTTGGAAAATCATCCCAATAGGTCAGGAGGTGAATGGATGCCTTATCAAGAAAACGTCCATCCCTTCTTCCAAAAATCCTAAATGCAACTAATAAAAGAGATCCATCAAATTACACTCTTCTGATGATTCCTTCACCACCTAGGTTAGAAGTTTCCATCTCAAATAATATTAAACAATGTTTGCCTTCCCCAAGGTGTAGGAAATGTAGAAATAAAATGATTAATGGAAATCCACCCAAAATTACTATCATATGTTCAAATAAATTTGATAGAATATATAACTCTTTATTTTATGTTCAGAGTACATTTTAATCATTTATCTAAAAAGTAAATGAAAATGAAATTTATGAACATGAATAAATTCTTCATGATTGAGATCATGGGTCTAGTAATTCATCTTGTATATCCTAAGCTGTCATGATGCATATGATAGAACACGATCTCCCAACATAATAATATATCCCAAAGATGAATGTGATAAATCAATGATTACCACATAGCACTGACCATATGTTGGATGATTCATCACCAAAGAAGAATTTAAAAAACATTTTGAATCAAGAAATGGAATTTTACATTTCTCATGACAAATAAAATTCCCCTTCTTCTAAGTGAGGGAGGTAAATGGAGAATCCATCATTGATAAATCATCAAAAAACCTGTTGTAATACCCCACCAAGACTAATAATCATTTTATCTCAAAAAAATGTATGTTTTTCATCCTATTTCATAACATCCCCCACCTTCATAGGATCGACTAAGATTCCATGTTATAATAACACATATCAAAATAACACTACTTACTTTATCAATAAATTAAACTTGGAAATATTAAAGTAAATCGTATCATTATTCAAGGTTTTTAGGACATCCATAAATGAAGCACATGATCCTCCATGGTTTGGAGTAAACCAAAATTTTAATATATACCACCATGAATGAATCGAGGAACTCAAGGAATGTTTTTTAATAAATTCTATAAGGGCCATGGGATTATTGGTTAGACTAAATGGAATGAAAATATACTCATAATGCATATACCTTCTTCTTAATGTAGTTTTATTATTATTACATTATCGTACTTTTATATGGTGAAATCCATATCAAATAAAAATCATTTATAACCACATAGAACATTTTAACTAATAAAAAAATCATATATATAAGCTAATGTATACTTTTTATTTGTGGTAAATGATATATATTTTTGTAACCAACAAACTGGTGAAGTGTTATATCATATTTCTTCACAAAGAGAATACATGCAGCCTAAGGTTACACACTCGATCATATAAATCCCTTCTCTAATAGATCATCCAACTGTGTCATTAACTCTTTCAAATTTCAAGTGAGTACAAGGTAGTAAATAAATAAAGAACACTTCCTCTCCTACTAGTGGTATAATAGATAAATAATATGGAAACACACTACAAAACTAAATAACTACTAGAGGTAGATCATCACTTAAATATTCTGAATCCAGGATGAAATAAAAATAGATATTACCCTTCCAAAAACTGGAAAATATAGTATGTCAGTAATAGAAATAGGGTCCCATTATTCTTGAAAGACACTATACACACCATTGGGTGTAGTAATAGATACCCATTAAAGAGTACAATCAATTCAAGACTCATTAATTATAAGATAATCAATCCTTACGAGGATATCATTATGTTTCTAATTGAGTACCTGAATGTTTTGGGTATTTTAAATATATGATAAAAATATAACACACATAGGACAATTGAGACCCTCCTCTATATTCATTACAATGTTTTTAGTGATATCTTTTATAAATGACCAAATATCTATCAGATGATTTAACATGTTAAATTTTTTTTTGGTGATGTAAGTAGTAATTATGAACCAATATAATATAAAAAGTCATTAATGTTGAATCTATAGTGATGGAACCTCTAAAATCACTAGACCGTCATAATTTTCCTTTATGGTCACATCCACAATTTGAAGAAGAACTATTCTAAATGAAAGTGGCTGAAACCCCTTAGATCTTAAAGAAACCAATTTCAACTCAATATTTTATGGATATGATGTGACCTTCACATTATGTGGTGAAAATATATTTTAGAAAATCTTTAAATGTCTTTTGAAACCACATGAGTTTCTGATATTTGGCTCATTAGTGCAAACATTTATTGAATTCCCAACATTTACACACAAAAAGATGTTTAATGTCCTCTTCCATTCACTGAAGGAGGTTTGGAAGATTCATGCAATCTAGAAAAAAAATGAGACTCATCACTCTTCCAATTTACATTAAGGATAGTCCCAGAACACCCACTGTTAGAATAAGGAATTACCATCAACCCTGATATATCATTTCACCATGCACAACAATCAACACCATATCTAGATCATCTAAATAAAAATCCCACATTAGAAGAAACACATATGATTAGAAGTCAGGTCGAAAACCATCTTAAATATTCATAGCTTAGGATTTTCATTAGAAACATCAACATGATAAATTTGAATGTGATATGTAAAAATATTTTTATACAGAGTCACAAGCATGTCATCCTTCTATAGATTGAGAAAATATATGGATTTTTCCAAGACTATTTATTATAGATATAACTAGTTAGTGAAAATAAAACTGAATCCTTTAGATTACAAATCCTAAGGAATATTCTCTATATTCATTGAATCTCACAATCATCTATTCAGTTCTTCAAGCTTGAAGGTAAAATATTTCCCTTAATTACATCAGTAATTTCCAAGAATTCAATGAGAAGCTCAAACTTTCTAAACCCATCCTTATCCTCCTAAGAATCATTATAGCCTAGTATAGAAGATGACTTCTAGAGGAGAAATTTTTATCATGATCCCTGGATTCATCCCATCTATATTAAACTACATAATACTGAATGATAATGAGTTCATGTACATGTTCTAGTGCATGGAAATATCACACTAACATCTCAACAGGATTCTGATCCACTTGAGTTTTACTTTTTGTTCTTCACAAAAACCTTCCGCATGTGACATAATCAAACATATAATTAGTGGAATGGTACTACATAAATTCTATAAAAAAAATTATGACAAAAAAATGATACACCAAAAAAAGATAAAGGAATATCAATTCCATCTATTCTAAATATCAGATGGGGATTTTGATGAACTCCGAACAATGGCATGGAAAATTCTATAATAAAATTAGAAAATTCTTGAAATACACATTTCAAAAACTCCCATGGTGAATTAAGGATCTTCACAATGAGATAATTCCTAAAAGTCTCTAGAAACAACCAATTTTGTCCCATCAGGACATCCCAAACTAAATATATACATAAAGGAATAATTGTTAAGCTTCCCCTCTAATACCAAATTATTATAAACCAAACCAGATACCATAGTACAATGATACATTATATATCATTAACAAATACCTAAGGGTATTTCTGAACCCCATTGTTTGAAAACTAGCACCTGGTATAATTCAGGATCCAGGAGGGAACAAATTTTCTACAATAATAGTGTTACATAAAGATAAAAGTCATCCTAATCAACACTCTAAAAGTAGAAGTACTAGAAACAAAAAATGTAAAAAACACAAGAACATATAGATATATAAACAAAAGATTAAAAAACCTAATAAAAAAGTGTCACAACCTCTCTAGTGTAACAAGTAGAAAACCACTCCACTGGGGACTTTCACCACTACATGGTCACAACGATCAAGAAAATCCACCACCTACATGTGGATATTTCCATTTTATCAAACCAGGAATAAGAAAATCAAAAAATATAATTATTTTAAAGGTAGGGTGTGATATAAAAATCCTAGTAGGATCTCACAAAGTGTACCACGATAAATTTTTTAATAATTAAAACAATTAATAAATCAATTTAAAAAATTAATGCATGGCCTTTCATTCACATATTTTTAAAAAATATATCATTCACAATAAAAGAGAAGTTAGATATATAGATTGAACATTAAATAATCATACTATATAAAAACATACATGAAATAGTTGGTATGAATAAATTAGGGAAAAAATAAAATACAAACTCAGCAATTAATGATAATAACTGTGTACAAAATCTCAGACATAATTCATTATTTCAGATAATGGGATACTCATACATCTCAAAATGATATTAGATCTAGCCATGTGTTCACAAATAGATGATCCCCTGTAGGGGAACCCATCATTTCTATTTTATACTCTAATAGGGGGACCTATTATGGGAAGTCATTTAATAGACATGTTATTAACATTTTTCATCATCAATCCATTGGTACAAAGGAAAGGATCAAGAAAAAGTTTTCCACATACCACTAAGTACATAGGATAACATGTTCTTCAAATAATTAATAAATAAAACAAGGGAAAATTAAACATTTCAAATCAATTCAATATACAGTTTCTTATTTTTTAGTTTTAAATATTATTTTATCATTTTAATACAAAAACTGTTGTTTCCATCAATTCATTCCATTTGAAATCATTGTTTACTTTAAGAATTTTTTTGCACGGTTAAAAATAAAATTATTTGATCAAAATAACTTCAATGTAAATGCATTAATTTTTAGAATATCCAATTTCTATTTCAATTCCATCAAAATATATGTTTTTACAATTTCCATGTGACTTCAAATTAAATCCATGTTTTTAAATAAATTACAAACTAATACAATTCAATGACTAAAATTTTGGTTTCAAAAATATTTAATATTAATATTGGACCACCTAACATTTAAATCGGGGTAATAAAATGTACAAATATGACAATAGGGAATGCCACAAAAAAATGAATATATGGAATATCTTGGAATAGAACCTAGAAACATGATGAAAAAATGGAGTTTATTTCAATCCAAAAAAATCTAATACAACACTCAATAAGGGGGAGATTAATATATATTGTAATAAAATACAATATAAGTTATCCACTTACCATGATTAGATCTAATTATACTAATTAGGCATTAATATTCTAATAAAAGGTTTTTAGGATCCAAAATATTTTCACAAGAGCCTTTATTACCAAGGATTTCATGTTTGGGATAAATGGGATGATTAAGAATCTTAATCGATGGGTTTTGTATTTTTAATAAAAAAATAGTAGAATTAAATGTTTTGAACATAGTATGTTGGGTAGGGCTGCATGCATAAGATAACTATGAACCCAAACTATGAAACAAAACTATGAACCATGACAAAATACCTCTAATGTTTGGGTGAATGGTTTCTCCAATGAGGTAACATGATTTTTCAAATTATTTTCCAGCCATGTAAACCCTCATTGTTTTAGTTTTCATTGTTTGAAGGGTTGGTCGTACAATTTAGACAATCAATTCCCATTTCAAGTGGCTCACATCAAGGTGCATAATTTTTCATTGTCAAACATCATGGTATTTCCTTATGTTGTTCCAACTGTTTATAGCCCCTTAGACTGCCAAAATATTCTAAATTTTTTCATAACAACTCTAAAACAATGCCAATATAATGGATATCAAAAAAAGGTTGAATAAATTAATAAAACATTTGAATGTGATGTTACATGCCTATTGTTTGTTTATATTATAGTTTATTTACTGATTAAATTCTTAGTCTACCCCTTGAATCGTGAAGATAATTTTTCAATAGAACACGTAATTGGACCTAAACCAATTTAAAATCCTCATTATATAATTCTCCCAATTGAGTTGTAGTATGATAAAAAACATTTTGTTGAATATTTTATTGATAATAAATGATATAATTTCCTCACATTGTGTTAATTATGTTTAATTATATTGTATTTGGGATTAGATCATTCTTGTGAATATTTGATGAAAATTCCAGTTTTACCCTTTCAAAATCACTGTATTAATTAAATCGTAAATATTTTATTTAAATTATTGGAACATAATAATTTTAACCTATGTTCCATACTTCATGGGCTAATACTTTCATTCAAGACCCTAGATAAAAATAATTCATTTTGATAGAGTAATTGGGCCATAAAGTCAAAGGTGGGATGGACATGCCAGAATGGAGAAGATTCTGTATTTCATCCAAAACCCCTTAATATGGGCCTGGATGAAGCCCCAATATTTAGAGGAGATAGAGGACCCATATCCTCACATATGATCAATCTATAAGGCCAGACAATTCACGCATTATGGTGGTCAAATGGGCGGTGAAATATGGAATAAAATATTTGGCCGAATTTCTACATTCACACTTGAAACCACTTGTAACCTCTCCTCCCCTCCCATCTATAAATTGAAGTTTTTCTCATTTTGAGGGGTTGGGAAGTGCATTAGGATGTATAGGGAAGAGGAGAAGAGTTTCCAATCCAATTATCCAAGCAATTCAATGAGGGTAGCTCTTGAAGCAAGGATCCCTTAATCGAAGCCCTATTCTTTTTCCTCATGTTGTAATGTTTGTGTTTTCTTAATACAATTATTTGTTATTCTTTTATTTCTTCTCTTTTATTCTGTTTTATTTAAATTTCATCTTCTCTTAATCTTCCTCTTTGGGCTGGACTTCGTGATTTGAAGCATTATTGGGTTAAACCCATTATAAACCTTTGCAAATGCAATTCGCTTCTACGATGATTACGCCACCCATGGAAGAGTAGTTTTTTATTAATCAATCAAACACTATCCTTCTTTATTAATTTATTTTGAATCAATGAGCTACTTTAATTCACTTAATATGATCCATTAATTTTGTTTTTAAATTGTATGAAACTATGCAAGGAATTGAACAATTAACCCAAAAACAAATGAGGTTGGGATTTTGTGTAAATTGTGAGAGCGCGATCTTAATCGGTAACACAAGACCATACGAGATAAATTTGTAGAGTTCAAATATAATACCTAAAGACAATTAATGCTCATTCCCAGAATGGATATGTGCCTTAATTTACCACTGACCATAATATATCCTTAGAACATCAATTAAAGCAGGGTGTTGCGATTGCATGTTCCGAAGATAGACTGAGGTTAAATTAACTTCATCTTTGTAGTAAGGTTAATTATCATAGGGTTCAGGGGTTAAAACATTAAGGGATCATAATTAAGTGAATATTAATTTAAATGATAATGATTAATAAATTATTGAATATGTAGAGTTATATCTATTACTTATTTTAAATATTGTCTAAAAAACATATTGTTTTTGTTTCATTATAATCGAACTTCATTTCAAAACTAAAAACAAAAAAAACATTCTTCTTCCAGTAAACTTCTTATAGATTCATAATCTATAACCAAACCCCATCCTTTAAAGTAGTGTCTTTATTCTCTTTTATTTTATTTTTAGAATACCTTTATAGAGTTGTTTTAAATCTACTTCCTCCTTTCAGAGACGACCTTGGTCAGCCACTCTGTTGCACATAAGTACCCCAAAAACACATTAATCATTTGAGGGCTCCCATGATAGAGCTCTTTCAAATTGGTGCTATTGTTGGGGGGGCATGTAATTTATTCAACAATTTAGAGGTATTTCTTTTATTTTTCATTTTATTATTATCTTCTCCTCTCTCTTTCATCTTTCCCCTTTCTCAAGTTTTCCTTTTTTTCATCCTCTTCTTTTCTTTTTGGACCATCAACTCAAAAATCTCATTTATATTTTACTATGGTCCACGTTATTTCTTTTAATTTTTATTGGATTTATGAGACAAACTAATCATGAACATCTCTTAGATCTTGACCCTGAGATTGAACGTATCCTTAGGGCTCGAATCGGACATTCTCAATCTACGGGATGTTTCAATATTCAACCAGTTGGGGAATTCCTCTATTCTGGAAACATTGAAATTGGAAGCAATTCAAAATCAAACATAAAAGAGGAACCAATGGCTATAAATAATGGAAATTAACTTAATAGAACCATTCGAGAATTGTCTGCACCTGATATTAACTATCATCAAAATTGTATTGCATACCCGAATCTCGAATTAGTCTTTGAGTTAAAATATGGGTTAATTCACCTTCTTCCAAAATTTAATGGAATGTCTGGTGAGGATCCAAACAAAAACCATAAAGAATTTAATGTGGTTTTCTCAACCCTTACACTATGAAATGTTTCTAAAGATAAAATCAAATTATGAACATTCTCATTCTCATTTGATGAAGCTATGAAAGATTGGATGTATTATTTACAACCTGAGAATGTAACTTGTTGGAATGATTTAAAACGTCTTTTCTTGTAGAGATTTTTTTGGCATCGAGGACCACTTCAATTCGAAAGGAGATCTCAGGGATCAAGCAAGCATAAGGGGGTTCAATGTATGAGTATTGGTAGAGATTTCAAGAAGTTGTGTGCAATATGTACACATCACCAAATCGGTGATCAACTACTCATTCAGTACTTCTATGAAGGACTCACACCTATGGAGAGGTGCATGGTGGATGTTGTTGCAGTAGGGGCATTGGTGGACAAGACACCAGCAGCCGCACATGCATTGATTGACAAGATGGCACAAAACACCCAAAAATTTGGTGATCGAGGTACACCGCATTTTAGGGGAGTACATCATGTAAGTCCTTATCCTCTTGAAAGTAATATGATTGATACCAAGTTAGAAGAATTGACCACTATGGTGAGGCATATTCTATTGGCTCAAAAGACTTCCCAACCCCCTCATTCAAGGCCTTGTGGAATTTTCACTGAGACAAGCCACCCAAATAACTGTTTCCCACAACTACAAGAGATAGAGGATTGCGTAGTAGTATTCCCAGGGAGATCATTTCAGCAGAAACAACAAGCATATCCCCAAAAGAAGTTTGATTCATTTTCTCCAACATACAACCAAGGGTGGAAAGATCAACCAGATATGAGGTATGGTTTTGGAAAACAACAAAGGCCCCATTTTCAACCATTATTCCAGTATCCTCCACCTTACCAACAGGGTTTCCAACTACCCCAATGGAGATTCGAATCTCAAACATCAACAATCCAGCCACAAGGGAATCTATAACACAAGGTATAATCTAGGACTTATGATATTTTGAAACAAATCATTCTTAATCAACAAAATGTGCAGAAGAGTCAAGGTTCAGAGTTGAGGGAGTTGAATACTCAAATGATCTAGATTTTCACCGCCCTCCATGAACTTCTGAGGAAGAATTATAGAAATCTACCTTCCCAACCCACTCCAAATATTAAGGGGAATGTTAGTGCCATCACATTGAGAAGTGGGAATCAAAGGAACGATATATCTATTCCTACCATTCCATTGGAATTTTCCTCTACTCCAGAGAAGCAGCATTCCATACCAACTGATGAGAAATCCAAGGAGAAAGGTAAATTTAAGAAAAAGATTGATGATGTTCCTCCTAAACCACTACCTTTTCCAAACAGGGTTGTTCAAACCAAGAAGATTGCTGAATAAGTAATGAAAAATAAGGTTTTGGACACATTCAAGTGTGTGGAGATCAACATTCCTCTACTTTAATCCATTAAGAAAATCCCAAAGTATGCCAAATTATTAATGGAACTCTGCACCAATAGAAGAGGGATCAAGGTAAATGAGAGGATCAACCTTGGAAGGAATGTATCAGCACTCATTACACCAACTCTAGCAATGCCAACAAAGTGCAAGGATCCCGGGGCATTCACCATCCCATGTACCAGAGTGGAGTTGCACATATATGATGCTCTTTGTGATTTATGAGCTTCAATAAATGTGATGCCTCACTCTGTGTTCACTTCCTTGCAGGTTGGTGTGTTGAAGCCAACAAGAGTAGTGGTGCAGTTGGAAAATAGAGCTACAACATATCCAGCAGGAGTCCTTGAGGATGTACTTGTCCGGGTAAGAGACATGATCTTCCCAGCATATTTCAACGTTCTTAACATGGAGGATGATCAGGTAAGTTCTCATGATCCCATAATCTTAGGTAGAACCTTCCTCAAAACTGCAAAAACTATCATTAATGTCAATGAGGGTACACTCTCCATGAAGTTTGGAGATGAAGTGGTGATATTTAATGTTATGGATTCCATGAATTACCCCTCATAGGATCACTCTGCATTTGTTATCTCCCATTTTGAACCACCAAATAAAAACCCCATGGAATTTTATTGTTCTATGCTTAGGGAGATTATGAGTATTGGTTCTATTTTGATATCTAAGAGTACTTCCACACATATTTCTAATTAAAAAGACTCTATTAGATTTGATTTTGAAATGGAATCATACTATGATTTTGATCATGTGAACTCTGAATATGACATGGCTGTTGAGTATGCTGATAGATTCGATGATTTATTCTCTGATTTTGATGATGTATATTCCGATGCTGATGCTCTTTGTGCACATATTTCAGTTCCTTCTATGTCTCCATCTATACACCACCCCCATACAATGTAACTCAATCCATTGGCACCAAATCTAAAATACTCATACATGTTAATTTGTGAGAAATTACCAGTTATCATTGCTAATAATGTCCCTTTTGAACATGAGGAAAAACTTTTGAATATTTTTAGGTTGAACATCAAGGAAATCGGGAGAACCTTGACCGACATTTTAGGTATTAGCCCTTCCATTTTCATACATATGATTCTCTTGGAGGATGAGGCTAAACCGGTGAGACAGCCACAAAGGAGACTCAATCCCACCCTCCTGGATGTTTTTAAAAAAGAAGTTTAGTAATTTCTCGAGGCATGTATAATCTTTCCCATTTCAGATTCTTAGTGGGTAAGTCCTATTCAGGTTGTGCCTAAGAAAAGTGGTGTTACTATTGTTAAAAACGAGAAAGATGAGTTAGTTCCAATGAGGGTACAAAATAGTTGGCGTGTGAGTATTTATTATATTAAACTAAATCATTCCAGTCACAAAGACCATTTCCCCTCCCATTTATTGATCATATGGTTTGGAGACTAGCTGGGAAGACACACTATTGTTCCTTGGATGGGTTTTCTGGATATTTTCAGGTTCCTATAGCTCCAGAGGATCAGGAGAAGGCTACATTCACCTGACCCTTTTGCACATTTGCCTACTAGAGGATGCCACTTGGAATTTTCAATGCCACAGGTACCTTCCAGAGATGCATGGTGAATATTTTTTCTGATTTTATTGAGACCTAAATGGAGGTATTTATGGATGATTCTATAGTTTATCGATCCTCATTTGATGAATGTATAAATATTTTGGGAAATGTATTGAATCATTGTATTGAGAAGAATCTGGTCCTGAACTTCGAAAAGTGTCATTTCATGGTAGAGCATGGAATTGTCTTAGGGCATGTAGTGTCAAAACATTGGATAGAGGTTGATATAACTAAGATAGACATTATTTCATCCTTACTATAACCTTCATGTGTGCGTGATGTTAGATCTTTCCTAGGGCATGCACAATTTAATAGGCGCTTCATCAAAGATTTTAGTATGATTCCTCTTCCTATGTCAATATTACATCAAAAGGATTCTGATTTTCTATTTTATGTTACATGCAAGAATTCATTTGATGAGCTAAAACAATATCTGACCACTCCACCTATCATACATCCCCCACGGTGGGAGATTCCTTTTGAGCTTACATGTGACACCTCTAACTTCACGGTTGGAGCTCTCTTTTCTCAGAGGGTTGAAGGACGTTCACATGTGATTCACTATGCATCAAGGACATTGTATTCATCCCAATAAAACTACACAACCACAAAAAAGAGTTTCTTTCTGTCATATTTTCTTTAGATAAATTCCATTCATATTTATTGGGCTCTAAAGTAGTTGTTTTTTCTGACCATGCAGCTTTGAGGTACCTTCTAAAGAAGCCAGATGCAAAGCCAAGACTTATCCGTTGGATGCTTCTTCTTCATGAATTTGTTATTGAGAGAAAGGATAAGAAGGGATCATAGAATTTGGTGTCAAACCACATGAGTAGGCTTACTCACACACCAGAGGGTGACACCTTTGACCAGGTACCACTTCAGGACACATTCCCCGATGAGAATCTCTATACCATCTCTGGTACGCATCCTTGGTATGATGATTTAGTTAATTAAATTTTTTCCTCTGAAATACCATCAAATTTGAAGAAGCATCAAGTCCAAAAATTAAAAGGTTAGTCTACGTTTTATGTGTGGGATGATCCTTAACTCTGGAACATGTGTAGTGACCAAGTCATTAGGAGGTGTGTTCCCGATCATGAGTTTGATTCTATTTTTCATTTTTGTCATACAATTGCTTGTGGTGAACACATTAGACCCCAATGGACAACTATGATGGTTTTGGACTCTGGAATATATTGGCCTAGATTATTCCATGATGACCATGTGTTTTGTAATTCATGCTCTCATTGCCATCACACTGGGAACATTTCTAGGAGACATGAGTTTCCCCAACAACGCATACTATTCTATGATATTTTTTATGTATGGGGCATTGATTTTATGGTTCCCTTTCCTAGTTCATTTGTATTTTTGTATACTTTCGATGCTGTTGATTATGTGAGTAAATTGGAGGAGTCCAAGGCCACCAGGAATGACGATTCTCATGTTATAGTGGATTGTGTCAAGGCTCAAATTTTCTGCAGGTTTGGAGAACCAAAGGCCATAATCAGTGACCAAGGGACACAATTCTGCAATAAGAATTTTTCTCCCCTCCTTCAAAAGTATGGGGTGACACACAAAACATCAACACCATACCGCCCCCAAACAAATGGCGAGGCTGAGTTTTCAAATTGTGAGGTGAAACAAATATCGGAGAAAACCGTGTAGCCAAATAGGAAGGATTGGAGCAAGCGCTTGGATGATGCATTGTGGGCTTATAGGACAACATACAAGATACCCATTGGTATGTCCCCATTTCGGATTGTTTTTGGGAATGTGTGTCATCTCCCCGTGGAAGATGAGCATCATGCATATTGGGAAATAATGAAATGCAACATGGATTTGGCCCAAGATGGAATTCAAAGGAAGTTTCAAATTTAAGAGCTTGAGGAGATTCGACTGTCGTCATATGAGAACTGAAGGCTCTACAAGGAAAGATAAAAAGCAGCTCATGACAAAATGATCCAACAAAGGGAGTTTCATGTAGGAGAGAAAGTCCTTCTCTATAGTTCACGACTACAGCTGATTCCTGGTAAGTTGTGTTCCAGATGGTTAGGTCCTTATGTTGTGACTAATGTTTTTTCTTATGGTGTAGTGTAGATCACACAAGAGGACATAGGAAGGAGATTTACAGTCAATGGGCAACATTTGAAGAGATACATTGAGGGATTTCCTACTGATGTAGTGGATTTTATCACACTGCATGACCCCATCATCACTAGAGCACATCAGGCTGTTCCTAACACTTTCACTTTTATATTATTTGTCCTATTTAAAAATTCTACATTTCATGTGCATATATCATCTCATGAGTTCACATTGAGGACAATGCAATATTTTAAGTTTGGTGGATGGAACCTTTTAGTTTAGTAATTCCAATTATTTTCCTGATTTAAAAAAAGTTGTGTATTTTAATTTTTGTGTTTTTATTTTTCAATTTTATATGTGTTTATGAATTTTTTGAGCTGAAATGATTCTCATTACAATTTTTAAATGCATATAAATGTGTCAAACAATTTATCCCATGAAACTGAGCTTAAATGAATACTAAAAATGACTTTGTTTCAAGTTAAAATATTTAGTAATTTCATGAAAAGCACAATAAATTTTGAATCCCATGCCACATCTCACTATCTTTATATTTGAAATCACTTTCTTGTGAGGCTTATGAACCATTATTTTCATATTCTTTACATTCACCTCACTTCTTGAGAGAACCAAACCATGCTTCATTTAACAAGAATTTGATCTATTCCTATCGGAAATTGAGTGTTTTAGGTACTTATGTTTAAATGATTGAGGCATTTGTTTGGTATTAAAGCTCCTATTTCAAAGAAATTTTTTTATAATAGCCTAAATTTAACATTTAATCCTTGTATCCCTTAGAATCCATGAAAATCGTATTAGGTTCGCCACATTACAAGCCAATTTTCCTTATCCAACCAACTCTTGAAGTGAAATTGCATAATCTAGTTTATCTTAAGTGTGGGGGATGCTACGTTGTGTTGTGATACAACATTCTGTGATACTTTGGATGGAAAATTAAATTATAAAGAGATGAATTTGCTGCTGAAAAAAATAATTATATTGAAAGTTGTGCCTTTTTTGGAGCTTTCATGACAAGTGAAGCTGTGCCTTTTCTAGAGCTTCTTATTGAGGGGGAAATCTGTTCCCATCTGGAGATTTCATGAAAATAATGTTTGAGAAAATTGACAATTTTTATGCTGAAATGATGAATGGTGTAATATTTTCATGACTCTTCGTGATGATGGAGCTTAATCGATACTATGGGGATTGAGGAGAATACCTAATTTACATGAAAATTATATTAATGCAAATTTGCTTCAAAAAGAGTCAAGCCCTCCGCATTCAGCCTCAGAGTTTTTCACATCTAAATCCTACCAACCGAAAGCCACAGAACAACCCTAAAAAGTCCTAATGATAATCATATGTCCCTGAATCACATAGGGTGGAGGTATAGGAATTTATCAAGCCTATGGTGACCCTTGTATGAGTTTGGATGAGAAATACATTGCAAAAAAATGACATTTGTGTGTTAAGAGAAAATTCAAGCGAGGTAGGTGTTTTGTGCATGGGAGGATAAATAAAGTGGAAATATATTGAATGATATAAATGAAGAACTTGAAATAATGGTTTTTTATGAGGCATGGTTTATTTTTTTTCTTGGTGTGTAATTGTTTGATCTCAAGGATATGTGTCTCAAAATTTGTTTTGATTTGATATTGATGTTTACTTGATATGAGTTTTTTCCCAGGAGTGCAAAAGGGTAAGTGTGTGGGAGTTGATAAAACACATTTTTATTCAATATTTTATTGATAATAAATGATATAATTTCCTCACATTGTGTTATGTATGTTCAATTAGAAAGTATTTTGGATTAAATCATTCATGTGAATATTTGATGAAAATTCCAGTTTTACCCTTTCAAAATCACTATAGTATTTCAATCATAAATATTCTTCTTTAAATTATTTGAACTTAATATTTTTTAACTGTGTTCCTTACATCATGGGATACAACATCTATTTAGGACACTAGATAAAAATAATGCATTTGGATGGATTAATTGTCTATAAAGTCAAAGGTGGGTTGGACACACCAGAATGGAGAAGCATCTGTATTTTGGCCATAAATCCTTCACATGAGCCTGGATTAAGCCCAAATTTTAGAGGAGATAGAGGAACCATATCTGAACATATGATCCTTCTGGAAGGATAGCCAATTCACACGTTTTTGTGGTCAAATGGGCGGTGAAAGTTGGAATAAAATATTTGGCCGAATTTCCAGATTCACACTTGAAACCACTAGTAACCTATCCTCCCCTACCATCTATAAATTAGAGTTTTTCTCATTTTGAGGGGTTGGTACGTGAATTATGAAGTTTAGGGCAGAGGAGAAGAGGTTCCACTCCAATTCTCCAAGCAATTCAATAAGGGTAGCTCTTGAAGAAAGGATCCCTTCGTTGAAGCCCTATTCTTCTTCCTCATGTTGTAATGTTTGTGTTTTCTTAATACACATATTTTTTCTTCTTTTATTTCTTATCTTTTCTTCTGTTTTATTTAAATTTATTCTCCTCTTAATCTTCCCCTTTGGGATGGAATTATTGAGTAGAAGCTTTATTGTTTTATACCCATTATAAACCTTTGCAAATTCAATTCTCTTCTACGATGATTACGCCACCCATGGAAGAGTAGTTCTTTTTAGTAATCGATCGACCTCTATCATTATTCATTCATTTATTTTGAATCAATGAGCTACTGTAATTCACTTAATATGATCCATGAATTGTGTTTTTCAATTGTAAGAATATTAGCAAGAAATTGAACAATTAACAGAAAAACACGCAAGGTCGGGATTTTGTGTAAATTGTGAGAGCGCTATCTTAATCGGTAATACAAGACCATACAGGATAAATTTTTAGTGTTAAAATATAATACCTAAACACAATTAATCATCATTTCCAGAATGGATATGTGCCTTAATTTACCACTGACCATAATCTTTCTTTAGAACATCAATCAAATTCGGGTGTTGCGATTGAATGTTCCGTAGTTAGGCTAAGGTTAAATTCACATCATCTTTTTGGTAAGGTTAATTCTCATAGGGTTTGGGGGTTAACAAATTAAGGGATCATAATTAAGTAAATATTAATTTAAATGATAATGATTAATAAATGATTGACAATGTATAGTTATATTGATTACGTCTTTTAAATATTGTCTAAAAAAACTTTTTTTTGTTGTTTCATTTTAATGAATCTTCATTTCAAAACTAAAAACAAAAAAATACAATCATCTTCCAGAAAAATTCTTCTAGATTTATAAACTATAACCAAACCGCATACTTTCAAGTAGTGTTTTTATCCTCTTTAATTTTATTTTTAGAATACCTTTAAAAAGTTGTTTTAAATCTACATCCTCCTTTGAGAGATGACATTGGTCAGCCACTCTACTGCACCTAAGTACCCCAAAATCAAATTAATCATTTGAGGGTGCCCACGATAGCGCTCTTTCATAGTAATTAATTAATAAGCTCTATGAGAATCCTGAAAATGTATTCATATTCTCTTGTGCATCTCCTTGGGTTGTACCTATTCTGTTTTGAAGATGAATGATGGTTTAATGAAATGTTGTAGTGATTATTAAGAATATTACAATATCACGATCAACAATAAGTTTAATTTACCTAATATTGGTGACTTTTTTATCATGTTAATGAATCTAAATAATTTCTAGAGATTTATCATTATTCTAGATATAATCAATTGATTGTAAATAAGTAGGATATACCAATGAAAAACTTCTATATTAGGTATGGTAATTATTAATTTATATTGATACCAACTTGAATTTTCAAATAACCTACTATATTTTAAGATCAAATGAATAGAGTATATATATTTTACGTTGATCTATTTTGGTAGTTTATATAGATGGTTCAATTATATATTCTAATAGTAAGGAATTTAATGAATAACATTTGAGTCCTATATTGAAGTAACTAAGGAAGGAGATATTTTATTTCATATTTTCAATGTTTAAATTTTGTCTACACAATGTTTCAATCTTAGGATATATAATCCACATTGATGGTATATTAGTGGGTCTATCAATGATGAAGGTTATTAAACAGTTTCCCTGACCAACAATGGTGACCATGATCCGTATGTTTATTAGTTTTTATTGATATTGCCTATTCATTTTTAGATAATTTTAATGTATATCTAATATGTCAACCATGATGATAGGCTTTGGATCTTTGTTCCTTTGGGTAGATTAATGTGAGGAAATTTTAAAGGAGTAGAAAGATGGTTGGAAAACACAACTATTTTCAATCTACCACACAGTGAAAGAGAATTTGGGATTTATACTATTGCATCGAATAATAAAATTAATTTAATAGTAAATAATTATTAAATGGTGACATCTTATGCCTCATTCCTATTTATAATTCATGAAAAGATTAAATTACTCACGATTCAGTGCTAGGAATGGTTACCTTATTCATTGAAATTATGGAGGCATTATATTTATGGTAAACTGTGTGATATATATAATAATGATAAAATCATTAATTATGTAATCACATATAAAAATTAAAATATATTCCAAGTTATATTTTTTGGATTTGATATATTATTATTACTTCTCGAAACATTACCACTCTTGGAAGGCAAACCCGTGTGATTTTTCATTTATTATGAATAAAATTATATTTTTTATATCATGTTGATTGAAATAGATTTAATATTTATTTATTTTTAGAATATGTACCTTTAAATAATAAGTATAGTGGATATGTTATATCTTTCATATAGTAATTTTTAATAATCCATTAATGTAAGGATTAAGATGGAATATAAGGAGGATATCTATAATTATGGTACGATGAGTAATGATCATGAATTCAAACATGAATGTGGTAGAATGTTATGGTTTATGAACATAGTATGTTTTTCTTCTATATAAGTCTAAAATAAGTAACTTCTATAAAAATCACATAGTTATGGATTCTCTATTCATTCTATAGGAGAAAATAATTATAGATATCTTAAATAGTATTTGTGGAGGGATAGCATGTAAATTAATATTATAGAGTATGGATCTCAATGCATAGTATGGATGTAAGATAAGGTTGATAGATAGATGTTTACGTAAATGTTACAATAATTTCCCATACAATAATGGAAATGGGAAATCATTTCCATATATTTCATTATTGGACTCCTAGAAAAATATAACGGGAAAAATGTAATTTGGGATGTATTTGATATCTTTATGAAGATAGAAATTATCATTGAAATATGAGACTATTTCCATCCTAATCAGATTTATACGATATACACTATCAAATTAGTAAGGTTTCAAGGTATACCATATGATATTTTAACATATCCGGATATATGGTAGACCTTAATGTTATAGAGAAATTTTCAATAGACATTAATATAGAGATGATTTTTAGGAATATATATCATCATTATATTGTTAATAAGATTGAAAGGACTATTATAAACCTAGAGTATATTTTGAGATCATGTTTTATGAATTTCCATTTTGGTTGGGATAAATATGTTCTATTTGTAGCATTTTTATACAATGCTATCTTTCACTCAAGAATTAAGGCACATCCTTATGAAGATCTATATGGAGAGGAGTAAATTAAAACAATGTGTTGCGATAATGTAAGAGAAATAATGCTATTAGGACATGATGTTGATATCGAAAAGGAAAAGAAGTCTAGATCCATTTATAAGCGGATCTTGTAAGCTTAGTGTTGATATAAAATTTTTATTGAAAATAATTGTCAAGATCTATAGTTCAGTGTTACTGAAAAGTTATTCAAATGAATCTTTACTTGGATAATGTTGTTGAGATTTGGAATGAATGGATAATTAACACTGGATATATCATCACCTTCAAATTTCATGATCACATTAGGAATGTTTCTAATTTCTTTCCAGTTCCAGTAAATCTACCTCATGTTTATGATTAGTTCCATGTATATCTCATAAGGAGGTACATAAATGATCATTTATATGTATATATATATTAGGCTATACCAATTTAGTATGATCTCTTTTTTATGAACAATAAATGGATATTTGAAATTGAATAATGAAAGTACTATAGAATAATACCATTAAACATGTAATTTTTTGTAGAGAAACCATAAATTTGAGGAATTGGCATGGGAACAATATGATTTGATGTGGTGAAAGTATCATCAATTATTAATCAATATGTAGAGAAATTTTGAGGGAATATTTATAAGGGGGTAGTATATAATACCCAAATATTTTTTGATATATTAATCATTAATTAAATTTTATTTTTTGATAGCATTCCACATATTCAACATTTAGTTTCAAAGTATTATAATGTACTATTATAATATCATTATTTAATGGGAAAATTGTCTCATAATAATTTTATTTTTGGGTGTGAATAAGAGAAAATTTGGATTGAAAAATTATTATTTAAATACGTATAAATTAAAATTATTTTTACTTTAAATGGGTATAATTTAAAATAAAATCATTTGATGTTAAAAAGGATATTTCTCAAAAAATAATATTTTTATGTGAATAATATATTTTTAAATTAATTAATTAATTCAAACTACATTTTTGAATAACATTATTTAATGTTTATAATTAATATATTCAAAAAAATATTTTGACATTCATATAATAGTTTTTACATTTGAATTATTGAGGTTAAACCTACTTTTATGGTTTAAATGAGTTTTTTTCCGAAAAATTGTTTTTTTTATGTTTTTCAAACATATTTTAGAATAAATTTACACCACCCATATGAGTGGAATATTTTAAAATAGATCTTATATTTATAATAGGAATAAATAATTTTCTATAATGTTTTTATCTAACTTTTGATCCATTGTTGATATTAATTGAGGTAAAAAAACCCATTAATATTTAAAGGGGTTTATGAGTGTTTAAAAAAATGAGATAAGGATTAAAATTACTTATAAACAAGATTAAATCTTATTTATGAAATAATCTTTTATCCCATTTCATCCTCTATTCTAACCAATTACAATTTGGTTCCCCGATCCCAATATAATGACTTTATTAAATTTCATTATTCGTAAAAACGACAAGTAAACCACTACCCTCACAAATAAAAGGGAATCCTCTCTTCTCCCTAACCCTCACAATTATATCCCATTAGCATGACCAAAACCTACCCACAACTCATTAATAATACCTTAGTCACATCTTATATGTGTTTCACTTATTAAAATATCAACCCAATGGTAATTAATAATATATTCAAATGATGTTTCTCAATGTAGAGGTATAGAATCTTAATGAGATTTTTCAAAATTCATTCATCCTATACATCCTCTTAATATATTTTCTCTATATTAACATAGTGATTCCATTATATTCAATGTAAATAGAAGTTATTATTATTATTATGGTACTCTTTTTTACATATTATCCATTAAATGGGAAATGAATGTATGACTTCTGCATACGTGTGGATTAGGGCCTCCACGTTGTGATATGATTCATTTTACATCACCATATTCCATGATTTTTTATTATATTGAATTTAATTTTTATATATTATATTTAGGATTTAATTATACATCATAAATTATAATATATTTTATACCTTCTTACCTACCCATCCATTGAAAAATGGTAGCAACACTGATGTGTACATGTGGACTACCACCTCTACAAAGTGATGTGATTTATTTTTTTAGTTTATTTTTTAATAGATGTTAATAAGGGGTTTTTAAAAAATAAATATTATATTAGTGATATAATAATGATAATAAAAATATGAATTATTATATATATTTCTTTCATTCTAGTTATAAAATACTAGAATTTTCACTCATGTATATGTGCACACTATCATATCCGCAAAGTGATGTTACTCATTCGTCATAAATGGTTTGTATTAATGATTATTAAATAATTTATAGTGAATATATATGATAATTGTTAGATTATTAATATTCTTGATATGATGATACCATGACCAAGGTTCAAGTAATGTCACAATCAAACCGAAATATTCATGGAAAATCATCCATTTTTATCCTGAATAACACTTTAATAGAAGAATTGTTGATAAAATTGTAATTAAAAATTTGTAATTTAATGGTAAATATTATGCTATATTTGAATATGTTATTATAATAGATTTATAATATAACTATATTAGTTATATATGATGTTTTAAAGTGTATAAATCAATATGAGACATGAGGTAATATGTTTTTGTTATAATCTCATTTCTTTTTTAGATTGCCCTTAGAAAATTTCAATTGACGAAATAATATGGTGATTATATATTGAAACTCCTATATTTTATTCTCATATGGTTATTCCATTAATTTTTCATAAAATAGTACCATTTTCTAATCATTGTTACATTAAATGTCTGAAATTGATTTCAATAAAAATAAAAATTATCTCCTCTTTTGTTAGGAATCATTTCTACTATGTTTATGATTTTTTAACATTATTATATGAAAACCATGAATATTAAAAAAAATTGAATAAAATTTAATTATATCTATATATAACAGTTTTTTTTAAATAAAATTATTGTAGTTTTTGTAATGAGTTAGTTATTTATTAAAGGGGTGAACCAAATCATACATTTAAGTTATACCACACTATTAGAATTTTCCTCTCCCATGAATAATATTTTCTTGTAATCTAAAATTACATGTTTCGATTATTCTGTTTAATGAAATTTTTTCCCTATATTCAATTATTTTTATATTTTAAATATGTGACTTCAAAATAATAATGGTATTTTCATCCAGAAAATATAAAGTGTCCTTTTATAGGTATTTTAAAATGTGAAAATATCAATTTATATTACTCATGATTCTTAGGTGAGATAATCCAATGATAATATCATTATTTTACTTGTATGGTTTTTAATTATAGTTGATAAATCTGGATGGAACAAATTTTATTTTCCATTTGTTAAGCTATGAAGAAATAATAAATTTATTCATGGTAATGTTAAATACATATAAATAAATTATGATTACTTGATTTTTTGGTCTATTATATCCATATGATTCATTGGATATTTATATATATATATATATATATATATATATCATGATATGATTATGATATGTGTGTACAATATTTTGATTTATTATATTCAATTTTGATGCGTGAGTATGATAGATTTTATTAATGATCACATGATTATGCATGGAAATGACTGAGAATGTATATGTTCACATTTTGATTCATGAGTTTGATCAATTTTAGAAATTTTCAAAAGGTAATCAGTGGGAATGATTACAAGAAATATTTTCTATATGTTGAAGATTATATAAGTTTGTAATCTCAGATGACTGTGTTATTACTCTTAACTGATGTTACTACATTGAATCCATTATTAATAGTGCATCTGAATATGAAAAAAAATAGATTATGATCTTTTATTTTCTAGGTATGAATCATTTTTGTAGGGAACGTGTAGTTAATTATGTCATCAAACCATTATGATTATCTTATTCTATGTTATAATTAATATCTCCCACGTTTACACTTACTAACAATATGATCTCACCCTTTATTATATTTCCCTTCCATGGGTTTTTATGGAAGGTTACATGTATGATATGTCTATAGGGGTAAGTATATAAAAATAATTGTATGAGATGTAAAATATTTTTTAACAAATATGTTTGAAAAATACCCTATCTACAGAGTTATTAAACATTTACATTCATCGGGTGTGTGTAAATGTGTTATGAATTTAATATTAATATAAAATGACATAATATTTATGATATTAATACATTGTTCACCTTATTTGTTGATCACCTCTATCTATTTTAAAACTCCTTTATCAGACAATGTTTTATCTATATTTAAAACACATTTATCATAATTAAAAATTTATACACATAATTTAAAAAAATTTATATGTCCAAATACATTTTACATAGTCACTTAATTAATATTAGATTTATATTTTTAATATAAATAATAATTATTTATTTATCATATTATTTACATTTTTCTTTGATTTTAATATTTTCATTTGATTGAATTTTAAAATGTCAAATTCACCACCAAACATCTTCTCTAACCAACAATTGGAATCAAATATTTCATTTCTATTTATGAAAATATCCTTGATTTCATAATTTTTTGAGAATTGTGTTTAGATATTTTTTTCAAAATTTTCTTAATTGTGAATGATTTTAAATTTCAATATTTTCATGATGTCATCTAACTCTTATTGACATGATCATATTTTTGATATCACAAATTATTCATATTAAAAATCGCATGCCTATATTATTAGTAAAATATAAAAAATTGTTATGTATGGATTTACTCATACTAAAGAACCAGAAGATAAGTGAGAAAAAATGATATCAAATCCAATGATATAAATGTAATATACATGACTTATTTGACTTTTGGTCTTGAAAAAATTAATATAATCATTAATCTACATGTAAAACTACCCTTGAAACATTTAATGTTCCATAATTCCTATATATGGGAACCAAAAATGTAAATGATGCTATATTGGACATATATCAGTAGGATTTAGAAAGTATTACCATTCATCTAAATGAATCAATTACTATTATGTTTAATCATTTACTAATATATGAAATTTTCAAATTTATTTTTGGGATGATTTTTCATCATCAATTTCAGTAAATAAGATGCATTGCGTACATCCATGAAATTGGACACCAAGGTTATAGATATGAAAGAAGTAAAAGAAATAATGAAAATGAGGTTGAAGAACTTATAAGACCCCTAATGATGTATTAATATAATATGAAGTAAAAATATAAGAAATATTCCATTAAATACAAACATACAAATAAAACCATACCCTTCAATTCAACAAATTATAACTTATATGAAGTAAAGGGGAATAATTTTGTCAACTCCCCAAGAATAAGAAAAAACTATTCAACAAAAATATGTCTTCTAATAAAACAAATAACGTGAATCAAAAGGTCAATACGAAAATCAAATTATATTACATTAATAAAAATGAACACATCAATCCATAATTCCCCATTTACAAAAAAGTATATTAAATAATTAAATCAAGGTATGAAGGCTCTCAAATTTACGAACATGAGTTCAAGTAATGAATCCACAAACCCAAATTCTTAAATAAGATTTTGTTACTTTTGTTCAATGTTCCATGTTGAACATGTTAATGAATTAATATTTTATTATTTTCCCTTTTATCAATTTTTCATCTTCTTATTGTCCTCTAAATTCTATACCGCTTAATATTCATAATTCACCTCCTGTTATCTTATTTTCAATGTAATAAATAGACTTTTTATCACCTCTTAAATGGCTTTCATGAACATTATTCATTATACAAAGAATATGATATTAATTAAAACAATGTAATTCTGAATAATGAACATCTTTAAAATTAAAAGGACAAGATCCTCACAGAGAAAATAAATTATTCTTGAAAATGATAAATAAACTAGATGTTAATATACTTGAATATAAAATCAATGAATGCATGACTCTCTCTCCCCTAATTCACTATTGATGAAACTAAACTAAATATTATTTTTGGTTCTAAAATATATGTAATTGAATAGGTTTTTCATGGTTTCTTAATTCATAAAATAACCATAAAAAGTTCATTTATAACTTGTATTATAAAAGGCTTATCCTAATAAATATTTGGGAATTTTTATACCATAATTTACCATTTAATTTGTGTTTATTGTAAGAATTCGTGATTTGAGAGAAAAAATCATTAAATAATTCACTTGGAATTTCCAAACAATCTCATACTAAACAAATATTCCAACCAAAATATTTATTGACTAACAATTAGGGAACCGTTTTTTAGAAAATTCTTTAGTGATTAGATTTTATTAGAAACATTTCATGATAGGTAATAAAAAGAAGATCTATGGTATCTAGATAGTATACTATAAAGAAAATTGTTTCATAATATATTTGAATTAAAAAAATGATAAATTAGAATGTGGTCACATCACCTCTAGTGATAACTCTAATAGTAAAATAATCAGTTAAGACAACATAAAATTTTCTAACTAAAATCATATTAAAAATGTTGTATTTGTTAAATACTTAAATTTTTTATATAATAATTAGTCAATTGTGTGATATTAGTTTTAAAATATCATTAAAAATATATCATTAATATTTTTTTAACAAAAAATGGAAGTATATTATTTCTTGGTTCTCATTTTTAAGGTTTTTTATAAAATTAATGTTACAACCCTGACCTGTGTAGCCCGTAGCCATTGCCATACTTTATTAAATTAGAATGATTATAAGGGATATTATCCTAAATGTACTAATAGTTTAGTAATTTTAGTACCCCAGGTTTTGTGTATATAACCCTTTTCCACATGTTTCTATTTAATTTGGTGTATAATTAATATGTAGTTTCCATAAAATAAGGAGTTTCCATAAAATAGAGAGTTTCCTTATTATAGAGAGTTTCTATTATTTTGGATGTTTCCATAATGTTTGTAGTTTCCATTAATTTGGATGTTTCCATAATGTTGGTAGTTTCCATAAATTTGGATGTTTCCATAATGTTGGTAATTTCTATAAATTTGGATGTTTCCATATTGTTGGTAATTTCCATAAATTTGGATCTTTCCATAATGTTGGTTGTTTCCATAAATTTGGATATCTCCATAAATTTGGGTGTTTCAATAATGTTGGGTGTTTCCATAAAGTGTGATGATTCCATAAAAAATGTGTTTACAAAAAATGGGTAAAGATGAAGGATGGGAGATTTTGGAGGTTTTAAAAACGTGATGGGACAATAAGTAAGGTCACACTATCCATAACCAGTTTTCTCAAACTGTGTGGTCAAATCTTGCGTAGAGGTCAAATCTAGATCCAATTTTCTAAGAGCTTGTTCGTTTTTAATCAATTTATTTAGTTTTGGTTTCAAAAGGCCCATAATTCGAGATTACTCTCCACATAAGGCTGTATAACCCTTCCCACACAAGTTGAAGCCATTCCGGAGCCTTCCCTTGGTGATTTCAAGTCTGATTCTTGAGGTATGTCTCCATTGTATATGGATTTTTCATGATTTCTAAGATCTGTTCAGATCTACTTCTATGATCTTCATTCTTTCTCAGATCTGAAACTATAGTGGGTAGATATACGATTTTGGATGCTTGATATTTCAATTTTGAGTCTTGATCTTTCTAGGATAAGATATCTAAGGTCGCTCTTGGAGAATAGACCCACTTTCTTATGTGTTCTTCATCTGTTGTTAAGTTTCATCAAGACCTTCGAGGTAGGTGGATTCTCTCTCAACTCCTCTTGATAGAATTGTTTGTCTTATATTCAAATTGGTTTATTTATTGTGAAATTCATGGAAAAATATTCATTTGGGAGGATTTATGGTTTTTGTGAAATTGGATTTTCTTGGTGAATAGTTGTGCAAATGGGGGATAAATTTAAAATGATGATTTTAAATTATGGATTTTCTAACATTGATAAATGGTTGATGAAGATGTGGTTTTCAATATAAATTGTTTTCAATAAAAATGGAGTTTTATAGAAATGGTTTGGAGATGAAGTGGTTTGGAATTTAATTTTTTTGGTATTGAAGTGTTTTTTATGGAAATGGTTTTCAATAACATGGTGTTTTATTGAAAGGGTTGTTTTGGAATGTTCATTGGGAATATGTGTTGTGTGTTAATGTTGCATATACGGGGCTTGGTTGAAATGTGACATTGTTCTCATTGCCAAAGGTTTAATGGCACATGGGAATTTTATACACGTGGTTAGGTGGAAATATGACCATTTTCTCTGTGAAAAAGGGTTAATGGAACATGCGAAACAATTACCTTTTGAAGACATGGTAGATCGGCGAGAAGCCTCTCATGAGTATAGACCTGTCATAACGTAGAATGCAAGGTTTGAATCATGGGTTTGTGTAATGGCTGGGTATGCCAAAAAGGGATATTGTGAAGTGGTTCTAAAGCTTATTTAGTTAATTTTCAAAAAAAACTTGCTGGAAAATTGGTTTCAATTTTACTTGTATGCTTTTGGTTGGAAATGTTTTCGGGAGACTTGTTGATATTTGGATATAAACTATTTTGAGAATTTTTTATATAAAATTTTTTATATAAATTTTTCTAACTCATCGATCCTAGTGGCATGAGTAGGGACGTCATTGGGGAAAACCAATTTAGTTTTATACTCACCCCTGCTTTGGCACTTTGGTGCTTTTGCAGATGACATATTCTGATACACAGGTAAAGGTAAGGAATCTCATTTCTAGTGGTTTGTGGTGATGCTTGGCTGATGTGGTGGTTCTTGGAGCATGGAGCCAAGTCCAGATCCATGTAGTGTGTCTTTGTGTTTTCAGAGAGTCTTGAGTTGTATATCCACTATTGTGTACATTGATGTGTTTGACATAAATGAAGATTCTTAGATATCTTTCATGCATCATATAGTAAATGTTTGTTTATGGTTGGTTGGTTCATTGGGTTATTCCTTAAAGGGTAAATCACCCCCAATTTTATAGAAAACCCTTCGGCATTTATTTCCATCCTTTGGCATCTTGGGGGTGTTGTTTAATGCCTAGTAATGACTCGTTCTTCTCTCAATCCAATGAGAATTGGTGGGTCATTACAAATAGTATCAGCTTGTTCGGTCCTTGCCTAAAAAGTAGTCATCAATGTTCCTGGTTTTGGAGATGAAATCCCTTGTTATCTATTCCTTGGGTGGGAATCTTAGAAAGGAGTAGGATTTTCGGAACATGAAATATATAGCATAAAAGGATGTAGCTAACCCTTTTATGCTGATCTTCAAGTTACCAGGGAGTTGGGTAAATAAGTGTTTGGATACACTTCTAGGATTTTGAAATCTCATTGTCATGGGTTTATCCAATGATATGAGATTGACATGCATTATAGAGAATTGAATTGTTGGGACGGAGAGTGATGGCAAGAGGGGGGTGAATTGCCTTTAAAAAAATAACAATTTAAAATCAAAGTAAAAAGTGCAGAAGAAATAAAAGAGGCAAGACACTAAACTTGATAACGGAGTTCGGCTTAAACCAAATCCTACGTCTCCGCTCCCAACTCAACTGTTGAGAGATTTACTACTGCTTTCTTTTTAATTGTTTTAGCAAGAAACCCACTAGACATTAAGGTAGTCTAGAACCTATTACAGCTTGCTTTTAATGGTTGAGAAAGAACCCACTAGCCTTCTTACAGGTGAAGGCTAGCTCACCTATGACTCAAGCCTTTTAAAGGGAAGGCTTGACTAACCTCTTCACACCTTGAAGGTGGTGTGAAAACCCAAACAAAAGGAAGATGAGAGAAAGAGGGGTTTGTAGGCACAAACCCAAATTGATGCTCAAAATAATAAAACAAGAAAAACCGTAATGTGGAGAAGTCTTGGGTGCGAATGGATTGATTGTAGTTGATTAAGAACGCTCCCAAGATTCTATGGTGATGCTCCTTGGATGTGTAAATGGGTTGGAGCAATTGAGGTTCCTTGAAGGAATCCACCGGAGGTTTTCCAAATGATGAAAAATGTGTCTGTTGGCTTCTGTTGGCATTGTTATAGTTCCACTATTGTTCCGGGGCTTCCTAGTCCTTTATTTATAGAGGGGGAACCCTCATATGGCCGTTCGGGGTCTTCGGAGCCGTTGGAAAAGTCTTCGGAGCCGTTGGGAGCAGGCTGGTCAAAGCCCAACGGCTAGTTTGACTGGCTCCACCGGCTGACCGGTACAGTGCCACCGGTTGGCCGGTGCTTTGGAAAATGGAGAGACCTTCTACCCAGGCACCACCGGCTGGCCGGTGAGGAGGCCACCGGTTGGCCGGTGGTGAGACAGTAGGTGTCCCTTCTGTCTGGGTTCCACCGGATGGCCAGTGATGGGACACCGGTTGGCCGGTGGTCTGGACAGAGGGGATGCCTTCTGTCAAGACTCCACCGGCTGGCCGGTGGTCATCCACCGGTTGGCCGGTGGACTGAAATCAGTCCACTTTTTCCTTCTGGCTTTCTTGACCCAATTCCATGGCAACCTGGAATCATGTCTATCATCCAAAAACACTTAAAACAAGATTAGATAAATAAGAGAGTGATTTTGATCATGAAAATTAAACCACGAGGTGTACGAGAGGTACAAAAATCTCCCCCTATTTTGATGATCACAATCACCAAAACAAGCAATGTAAAAGACTGAAATGAAAGGCATGCTTTAAAGGATAAATTGAAAAGTAAAGCAAAGCATGAGAGAAAGATTTCTCCCCCAATCAACCAATAATTTCTCCCCCTTTGTGATTATCAAAATAGCACGGGGCATAAAACTTGATTGAGGGAAAGGATTGAAAAACAAGAGAGAGATTTTAAACCAATTGAAATTTTTGAAATTTGAATTGAAAGTTTTGAAATGAAAGTTTTGAAATTGAATGTTTTGAATTGAATGTTTTGAATTGAATGTTTTGAAATAAAAACACAAAAAGGCTTAAACGATCCTAACTCCCCCTAAATAAAAACAACAAATCACCGGGGAGAGGATTTTAGAACCGAGACAAATTTTGGTTCGGTGAGACTCGCTAAAAGGGATTTTTCAATCCATACTTGTCTAGTGGCGGGTCTTCTCCTATGAAATTCATCATTAATGGAAATGGTTTTGGGCCTTCCATACCGGGCATTTTTTCAATTGCACTCATAAATTAAGAGCCCGGGTTTTTTACAATAGTTGCAAAATTTATATTGGGAGATCCCCCTTAAAAAAATAGTAGGAGCATGGGAAGAGGAAGCTTTTTTGGAATAACCAAGCCCTTGGGTGGTTCTAGATATTCATTGGGAACCAAGGAGCTTCGAAAGGTTATGTTCACCTTTGGTGAACTTAGCTAGGGATATCCTTAAATCCTTCATTGTTGATTCCATAGAATCGACATCGGGAAGGTTTTCGACCTTGAGGGACAAATCCTCCTTTTCTTTGAGAAGTTGTTCCTTTTCGGAAGAAAGTTTTTTGAAATTCTTTTTTAAAGCAATAAATTTGGAAGAAAGTTTGTGAAAACCTTCCTCCAATTGATCTCTCGCATGTTGGAGATCCTCATAAGATAAATGATTGAAAGAATTTGAAGAACTAGAGGATGAGGAGTCGGAAGAGGATACCTCATGAAATTCCATTAGGCATTTTTTACCGTTGTCTTCTGAGGAGGAGGAGGATGAGGAGCTATCACTCCAAGTGGCCTTGAATGCCTTCTTCTTTTCCTTTTGCTTGGCCTTTTTCTTGTTGAGTGGACAATCGGGCTTGTAATGGCCTATCTTGCCACACCCGTAACATGTTACCTTGAGCTCGGATTTTTCGTTGGGTTGAGCCTTGCAGGATTTCTTCTTTTTGTTCTTCTTCATGAATTTGTGCATTTTGCGGGCAAGATTCTCCATTTCTGAATCGCCGCTTGAAGAGGAAGACGATGAGGAGAAGGAGCTTTCTTCTTTTTGAACTTTGAAGGTGATGTTCTTTGGAACATTGAACGGTTTGCCTTCCTTTTCAGCTTGCCTCCTCATGGTGATCTCATAGGTCATGAGGGATCCGATGAGCTCTTCAACCGGCATGTTCTTTATGTCTTTTGCTTCTTGGATTTCCGTTACTTTTGGTGCCCATGTGCTTGGTAAGATCAAAAAAATCTTCTTGACCATCATTTCTGCAGAAACATCATCTCCAAGAGATTTTCTTCCATTGCAAACGTCAGTAAAATGAGTAAACATATCAGAAATATTTTCAGATGGATGCATGGTAAAAGACTCAAAATCTTGACGGTACATATCCAATCGAGTATCCTTAACATTGTTGGTCCCCTCATGGGTAACCTCCAATAGTTTCCAGATTTCATGAGATGAAGTGCATGTGGAAACTCGATTTAATTCATTACGATCAAGGCCGCAATGAAGAGCGTTCATGGCTTTGCCATCAAGCTCGAAATTTTTAATATCGGCTTGAGTCCATTTGGATTCATCGGGAGAAGAAAGAGAATAACCATGCATGACAATTCTATAAATAGGATAACCTATACTTCTAAGAAAAGTGGTCATGCGGGTTTTCCAAGAAGTATAGTTGGTTCCATCAAAGAATGGAGCACGACCCAAAGAATAGCCTTCGGGGGCGAAAGAAGTTGAAGCCATCACAAAGGTTCTTGAATTTGAAACCGGTTAGGGTATTACTCAAATTTTTCCTCTGATACCAGTTGTTGGGACGGAGAGTGATGGCAAGAGGGGGGTGAATTACCTTTTAAAAAAATAACAATTTAAAATCAAAGTAAAAAGTGCAGCGGAAATAAAAGAGGCAAGACACAAAACTTGATAACGGAGTTCGGCTTAAACCAAAGCCTACGTCTCCACTCCCAACTCAACTGTTGAGAGATTTACTACCGCTTTCTTTTTAATGGTTTTAGCAAGAAACCCACTAGACTTTAAGGTAGTCTAGAACCTATTACAGCTTGCTTTCAATGGTTGAGCAAGAACCCACTAGCCTTCTTACAGGTGAAGGCTAGATCACCTATGACTCAAGCCTTTTAAAGGGAAGGCATGACTAACCTCTTCACACCTTGAAGGTGGTGTGAATACCCAAACAAAAGGAAGATGAGAGAAAGAGGGGTTTGTAGGCACAAACCCAAATTGATGCTCAAAATAATAAAACAAGAATAACCGTAATGTGGAGAAGTCTTGGGAGCCAATGGATTGATTGGAGTTGATGAAGAGCGCTCCCATGCTTCTATGGTGATGCTCCTTGGATGCGGAAATGGGTTGGAGCAATTGAGGTTCCTTGAAGGAATCCTCTGGAGGTTTTCCAAATGATGAAAAATGTGTCTGTTGGCTTCTGTTGGCTTTGTTATAGTTCCACTATTGTTCTGGGGCTTCCTAGTCCTTTATTTATAGAAGGGGAACCCTCATATGGCCGTTCGGGGTCTTCGGAGCCGTTGGAAAAGTCTTCGGAGCCGTTGGGAGCAGGCTTGTCAAAGCCCAACGGCTAGTTTTACTGGCTCCACCGGCTGACCGGTACAGTGCCACCGGTTGGCCGGTGAATTTGAAAATGGAGAGGCCTTCTGCCCAGGCACCACCAGTTGGCCGGTGAGGAGGCCACCGGTTGTCCGGTGGTGAGATAGTAGGTGTCCCTTCTGTCTGGGTTCCACCGGCTGGCCAGTGATGAGACACCGGTTGGCCAGTGGTCTGGACAGAGGGGATGCCTTCTATCAAGATTCCACCGGTTGGCCGGTGGTCATCCACCGGTTGGCCGGTGGACTGAAATCAGTCCACTTTTGCCTTCTGGCTTTCCTGGCCCAATTTCTTGGCAACCTAAAATCATGTCTATCATCCAAAAACACTTAAAACAAGATTAGATAAATAAGAGAGTTATTGTGATCATGAAAATTAATCCACGAGGGGTACGTGAGGTACAACATGAATTCCCACTAGAAGTGTGTTCATCTTTTCATGAAATGATCATTTTTGAAAAGTATGGAATTGGTTTTCAATTTAATGTTTCTGAAAAAGAGATTGATTATCGTATTTTGAAAATGGTTTAATTTTTAAAATCATGTGATGTGGTATCAAATATAGTTGAAAATGGGAAAAATGATGATTTGGAAAACAATGTTGTGATAGTTCATGTGATAGAATTTGAAATTCTAAACCAACAGTTTCTAGAGAGTGAGATTAATGGAGTTTTTTTGTTAGTTTAGAAAATGGCACCCAGTAGGCTTCGTCAAAACCAACCTGATGAAGCTGTAGAGAATGTGGTTTCAACTGAACCACATGTTAACCAAGAGCTAGTTCAGATTATTATCCATTCTTTTCAAGATTTAGACACAGGGAACCAGAGGAATGATCCCTAACATATGGATCATACAATCCATATCATGAAGCAGAATCCACCCAATTTCTGGGGTGATTCTGAACATGAGAAGGTGGAGGTGTGGTTATGTAGGATGAATTGTATCTATGAATTCAACAGAACACTATTAGAGATAATGTTCAAACATGAGATGTATATTCTTGAGTATCTTTTACATCAGTGGTGTAAGCTAAATTGGATGATAGACATACATGGGGGGATTTTGAGGAATTTTTTAACAAACAATTCTACCCTCACACGTTCAAGATCCAAAAATCGATAGGCTTCTTCCGTATGAAACCAGAGAGTCTCTCTGTCACAGAGTATGCGGCTAATTTCATGAACATAGTACACTTTTCCCCAGAAGTTGTGGAAAGTTCCTCTTTAAAGGCATGCATCTTTGAATCAGGGCTACGACAGGACATTCGATCAAAGATTACAGAACTTTGTATTACAGACTATACAGAGATGGTGAACCGAGAGATTGTGGTTGAGCTTGATATGTTAGGAACTATGGGAGGAGCCATGATAATAACTACAGGAAATGGTGGGAACTCAACCATTGGGAACAAGAGGAAAATAGACACCTATTTCCATGGTGCAAGTTGAAATTAGAACCCAATAGCTGGATCTGTAAACCTTCCTCCACGACCCCAGAGAAAAGAAGGTTGTTTTCAATGTGGTTCTATTGACCACATAAAAAGAGATTGTATGACACAAACTGGGGCATGTCATAATTGTAACAAGATGGGACATCTTCAGCGCTATTGTCGAAGTGCTCCAAGGTTAGGTGCTCGAGACACTACTCAGCTATCGCAATCATCATATGCATTGACTGGACGAGGACAATAGAATCAGTCTCATCAGTAGAGCATACCTAGCCATGGTGATCCAAGAAATTCCATGACTCCTCAACCAGGGCAACCTCAATAAGGAAACAAGAACAAAAATATAGTGAAGAAGAAAATGTATGGAGATGAGAAGATGATTATCGATAATCAGGATGGACTATCTACAGTGAGAGGTATGATTCTTTTGAATTCTACCTTTGTAAAAGTGTTGTTTGATACTAGTGAATCACATTCCTTCATTGGATATTGTGCTATTTACTTGATATGTTTAAAACTGGAAATGATGCCTTCTATTTTGAAACTAAAAACTCATCTTGTGAAAAAGAATGTCAAGCCTTTATGTGTAGAGAATATGCTATAACTGTTGATGGAGACAAGTTAAAATGGGACTTCCCAATGTTGGATATGGATGTCTATGATGTAATCCTGCGTATGGATTGGATGTCAACATTCAAGGCTCAAATCGACTGTTATAGGAGAACAATTAGTTTCATGACTAAGGATGGTATCAAGAATTTATTTAGAGGAGTGATGATTGTAATGAAAGGTGCAAAGAGTTTGTTGGAACCAATGGTGGGAACAATATCTTACCAAATGGTAGAATTGTCTTGGGAATCATTGGAAGAGAACCCAGAGAATTTTTTTCCAGCTGTTGTGGATCAATTTCTTGTTGTCTTTCCCAAGAAATTCTCTGGGCTACCACCTCTAAGGGAAGTGTATTTTATGATCGATCTCCTTCTGGGGACCAGTCTGATTTCCCTTCTATCTTATAGGATGGAACAAACTTAGTCATGCGAATTGAAATTGCTGTTAGATGATCCAAAAAGCAAGGGTTTCAATCAACCAAGTACGTCTCCCTGGGTAGCACCGGTTTTGTTTGTAAAGAAGCAAGATGGAAGTATTCAGCTATGTGTTGATTATCGTAAGCTTAACAAAGTTATGATAAATAATAGATATACACATCCATGCATTTATGATCTATTCTATCAATTAAGGGTATCTCAGTGGTTCTCTATGATTGACTTGTGATCAAGATATCACCAATTGAGAGTTCAGAAAGTGGATATTCCAATGACAGCTTTCAGAAAAAGATATGTCCTCTATGAATATGTAGTCATGCCTTTTGGTCTAACGAATGAACTAGTAGTCTCCATGGAATTGATGAATCAGATATTTCAACAATACCATGATTCTTTTTTGTGGTGTTTTAAGACAAAATTTTGGTCTATTCAAAGACAAGGGCTGATCTTGAGGTGCACCTAGAAACAGTGTTACAAATCTTGAGAGATCATCATTTATATAAAAAATTATAAAAGTGTGGATTTTGGATAAAGGAAGTACATTTCCGTGGCCATGTCATTTTTGAGAAAGGCATTTCTGTTGATCCTGAAATTGTAGAATTCATTATCTCTTGGAAACCACCGATGAATGTGTTCAAGATACAAACTTTTCTTGGTCTCACTGGTTACTATCGATGCTTTGTGCATGATTTATCATGACTAGCTTCACCAATGAAATCTATGACAAAGAAGAATGCTCCATTCCAATGGAGGAAGGAATGTCAGTAGTCTTTCCAAGAACTAATAGTTTAACTTACATCGACACCTATCTTGATCATTCTAGAATCATGATAGGGGTATGAGGTGTATTGTGATGCTTCAAGATCAGTGTTTGGTTGTGTTCTAATGAAAAGAGATCAAATGGTTTCTTATGGTTCAAGTCAGTTGAGCGTGCATGAGAAGAATTACCGAACACATGATTTAGAGTTAGCTGTAGTCGTCCATGCTTTGAAAACATGGATACATTATCTCTTTGGTGGGAAATTTACTGTGTTTATGGATCAAAAAATCTTGAAACACATTTTCTCAAAAGGAGATTTGAATATGGGGAAAATGAGGTGGATGGAGTATCTTAAAATGTTTTACAGTGAATTGATGTACAAACCAGGGAATATAAATTCAGTGGCGGATACGTTGAGTAGAATGTCATTTTCTCAGTTGGTGAAAGAATCATTAGATGAATGGAAGTTGATGTTAGTTTTAGCCGACATGCATTTTAAATGTGAAGACCTAGGTGATGTTGCCATTTTATTTTCAACTACGCTTGTTCTTGATTTAGTAAAAATGATCAAAGAAGCAGAATTATCTAATGAAGAATGTCTAGTTGTAAGTTCAAACCTCAATGGTGGGGAGACCATTTATGGCTAGAAACATGATGGGGGTTCAGTTTTGTGTTTTAGGGGTTGGATGGTTGTACCTATTTTTTGTCAAGAAAAACTCATTCATGCTTATCACCATTCAAGATGAGATGTACATTTAGGTACATAGAAGATATATAAGGCATTGAAGGCGTAGTTTTGGTGGAGCGAAATGAAATGGATGGTGGTCGAGTTCATCTTGCATTGCTTAACTTGTCATCAGGTTAATGTAGAGCATCAGAGACCAGCTGGTATGTTACAATTTTTTTCCATCCTAGTATTGAAATGGGATCAAATAGCAATTTATATTGTTACAGGTCATCCAATAATGGTCTGCGAACACGATTCTATTTGGGTTATAGTGGATCGTCTACCCAAGTTGGCCCATTTCATCCCAATTCATGAAACTCATACGATGGAGGATCATTCAAAAATCTATATTTGAGAAGTTGTAATGAAGGATGGTGTACCAGTTTCAGTATTCTTAGATAGATATAAGAGGTAAAAATCTTGTTTCTAGAATACATTACAAAAAGACCTTGGATTTTAGTTGACTATGAGCACCGTGTATCATCCTAGAACGAATGGTCAATTTGAGTGGACACCAAAAACATTGGAAGACATGTTGCATGCTTGTGTAATGGATTTTTGCGGCTCTTGGGAGGAGCATATACCCTTAGTGGAGTTCTCCTATAATAACAGCTATCAAGCCTCAATATGCATGGCTCCATTTGAAGCATTTTATGGGCATCCTTGTTGTCCTCCACTATACTGGGTGGAAACGGGTGAAACATCACTAGTCGGGCATAGCCTTGTCTAAGAAACAACAGAGAAGAACTTATTGATTTGAATGAGGATGTAGATAGCTCAGAGTCTTTAGAAACCTTATGCAGATCACCATCGAAGACCGTTGTCATTCATTTTGGGTGATCATGTCTTCTTGAGGATGTCACCAAGGATTGTACATCGTCGTTTCGGGAAGCATGGCATGTTATCTCCTAGATACATTATCCCTTTTGAGATACTAGAACGGGTTAGATTGGTGTAATATCGGTTGGAATTACCACTATGGTTTAGTTTTGTGCATAATGTGTTCCATGTATCCCAGTTAAAAAAGTGACCCCTTTATCCGAGCCATGTGATCATATGGGATCACGTTAAGCTAGAACCGGATGCATCACTGGTACATATTCTAGTGCGGATCGTGGATATACAAGAGAAATTCTTGCATGGGAAATGTATCTCCCTAATATGGGTATTATGGAAAGATGTTTAGATTTAGGAAGAGACTTGGGAATGTGAGAAGGAAATGAAAGAGTAATTGCTGGAACACTTTTTGGACAATAATGGTTTTCTACATTCCAAGGATGGAAAAACCAATGGTGGGGAGAATGTAGTACCCCCATTTTCAGATACCTAACACCTTTCCTCAAGTTTATATTTAATTTGGTCTGTAATAAATAGTGAGTTTCCATAAAATAAAGAGTTTCCATAAAATAGAGAGTTTCTATAATATAGAGATTCCATTAATTTGGATGTTTCCATAATGTTGGTAGTTTCCAATAATTTGGATGTTTTCGTAATGTTGGTAGTTTCCATAAATTTGGATGTTTCCATAATGTTGGTAGTTTCCATAAATATGGATTTTTTCTTAATTTTGGTAGTCTCCATAAATTTCTATATTTCCATAATGATGGTTTTTTCCATAAATTTGGACATCTCTATAAATAACAGTGCTTCCATAATATTGGGTGTTTCCATAAATTGTGACGTTTCAATAAAAAATGTGTTTCCAAAAAATGGGTAGAGTTGAAGGATGGGAGAGTTTTTTTATAAGGAGTGTTGGGACAATAAGTATGGTCACACAATCCATACACGGTTTTCTCAAACATTGTGGTCAAATCTTACGCAGAGGTCAAATCTAGATCCTATTTTCTAAGGGCTTGCTCGTTTTTACTATATTTATTACATTTTGGCTTCAAAACGCCCCTAATTCTATATCACTCTCGCTAGAAGTCTGGATAACCATTCCGGTATGAGTTGAAGCCATTCTAGATCCTTCCCTTGGAGATTTCGAGTCCGATTCTTGAGGTATGTCATCATTCCATACGTATTTGTCATGATTTCATAGATCTTCTCAGATCTACTTCTCTGATCTCCATTATTTCACAGATATGACCCTATAGTGGTTAGATCTACGTTTTTGGAAGCCAAATATTTCAATGTTGATTTGGGATCTTTCTAGCATAAGAGATTTAAGGCCGCTCTTGGAGGGTCAACCCGCTTTCTTGTGCGTTCTTCATCAGTTGTTATGTTTCGTCAAGACCTTCGAGGTAGGCAGATTCTCTATCAACTCCTTGTGATATAATTTATTGGATTAGATTCCAATTGGTTTATTTTTTGTTAAATTCATGGAATAATATTCATTTGTGATGATTTTTGTTTTTTTGAAATTGTGTGATCTTGGTAAATATTTGTAAAAAAGGGTGTTTAATTTAAAATGATGATTTTAAATTATGGATTTTCTGGAACTGCTAAATGGTTGATGAAAAATTGGGTTTTAATAGAAATGGTTTTCAATAAAAATGTAGTTTCATTGAAATGTTTTGGAGTTGAAATGGCTTGGAATTGAAAAGTTCTGTCCTTAAAATGGTTTTTACAGAAATTGTTTTCAATAAAAAGGATGTTTTATTGAAAGCGTTGTTTTGGCATGATATTTAGGGGTGTGTGTTTATGTTTCAAATATTGGGATTGGTTAAAATATGAACTTGTGCTCGGTTCCAATGTTTTAGTGGCACATAGGAATTTCATACATGGGTCTTGTTTGGAATATGACTTTGTGCTCGGTTCCAAAGGGTTAATGGAACATGGGAAACAATTACCTTGTAAGGACATGGTAGATCGACGAGAAACTGATCATGAGTATAGAACATTCATAATGTAGAATGCATGGTTGGTTTCATGGGTTTGTGTAATGGTTGGGTATGCCAAAAATGGATATTGTGAAGTGGATTTAATGCTTGTTTAGTTATTTTTATGGAAAAATAACTTACTGGAAAATTGGTTTCAATTTCACTTGTATGGTTTTGGTTGGAAATGGTTTCGGGACACTTGTTGATATTTGGTTATAATATTTTTTGAGAAATTGTTTTATATAAATTATTTTATAAAATTTTTGGTGACACTTCTATCCTAGTGGCATGAGTAGGGAAGTCATTGAGGGAAAACCTACTGAGTTTTATACTCACCCCTACTTTGTCACTTTAGTGCTTTTGCAGATGTCATATTCTGAGACATAGGTAAAGGTAAGGAATCTCATTTCTAGTGGTTTGTGGTGATGCTTGGGTGATGTGGTGGTGCTTGGAGCATGGAGCCTGGAGCCTGGTGTAGAGACATATAGTGTTTCTTGGTGTCTTTTGAGAGTCTTGAGTTGTTTATCCATTGTTATGTACTTTGATGTGTTTGACATAAATGAAGTTTCTTAGCTATATTTCAATTTTTCATGCATCATATAGTAAATGTCTAGTTATTTTTGGTTGGTTCATTTGGTTATTTCATAAAGGGTAAATCGTCCCCCACATGTATTTGAAACCCTTGGGAATTTATTTCCAGCCTTTGGCATCTTGGGGATGTCACTTAAGGACTTGTAATGACTCATTGTGATCTCAAACCAATGAGGATTGGTGGGTCATTAAAAATGGTATCAGCTTGTTCGGTCCTTGTATAACAAGTAGTCATCGATGTTCCTAGTTTTTGAGATGAAATCACTTATTTTATATTCCTTGGGTGGGAATCATATAAAGGAGTAGGATTGTTGGAACTTGAAATATATAGCATAAAAGGAAGTAGCTCACCCATTTATGTTGAACATTAAGTTGCTAGGGAGTTGGGTAAATAAGTATTCAGAGACACTTCTATGATTTTTAAATCACATTGTCATGGGTTTATTCAATGAGATGAGCATGACATGCATTATAGAGGAATGAATTTCCTCTATGAGTGCCTACATCAATTTCGAGAAATGATCATTTTTGAAAAGTATGGAATTGGTTTTCAAATGAATGATTTTGAAAAGGTGAATGATTATCGTATTTTTAAAATGGTTTAATTTTCAAAAGAATGTGAAGTGGTTTCTAAAATAGTTGAACATGGGAAAATGGATGATTTGGAAAACAATGTTGTTATAGGAGATGTGATAGAATTTGAAATGCTAATCCAACCATTTCTATAGAGTGAGATTAATAGATTTTTTTGTTATTTAAGAAAATGGTACCCGTTAGGCGTCATAAAAACCAACCTATAGAAGCTGTGGAGAATTTGGTTTCACCTGAACCATGTGTGAACAAAGTGCTAGTTTAGAGTATTGACTAGGCTTTTCATGCTGTGTACACCGGGAATAGGAGGAATGAGCCACGACATGTGGATCATACCATCCAGTTCATGAAGTAGAATCCACCCAATTTCTAGGGTGATTCCAAACATGAGAAGGAGGAAGTGTGGTTATGTAGGATGAATTTTATCTTCGACTTCATCGGAACACCAGTAGAGATAAAGGTCAATATTGCGACGTTTATGATTGAGGATCATGCACATCAGTGGTGGGATATAGCGGTGCAGGCTAAAATGAATGAAGGACATACATGGCAGGATTTTCAGTTATTTTTTAACAATAAATACTATCCTCACACATTCAAGATCTAGAAAATGGAATACTTATTCAGACTAAAACAAGAGAGTCTCTCTATCCTAGAGTATGCGGCTATGTTTATGAACATAGTATTCTTTGCACCAGAAGTTGCGGAATGTGCCTCTTTGAAAGAACGCATCTTCGAATTAGGGATAAGACAGGAGATTCAATCAAAGATTTTAGTACTTTGTATTACAGACTATACAGAGACGGTGAATAGAGAGAATGTGGCTTAATGTGATATCTCACGATCTATGGGATGAGGCAAGATAATACCTACAGGAAACAGTGGGAACAAAACCTCTTAGAAGAAGAGGAAAAGGGGCTCCAATTTCCATGGTGTAAATGGAAATTATAACCTGACAGTTTGATCAGTAAACCTTCCTCCATGACCCCAGAGCACAGTAGTCTGTTTTCAATGTGGTTTGCTTGAAGGCATAAAGTGAGATTGCATGGAACTACATAGAGCATGTCATAATTGTAAAAAGATCAAACATCTTCAGCGCTATTGTTGTAGTGATCCAAGGTCAGGTGTTCGAGACACTTCTTAGCAATCGCAATCATTATATGATTCGACTGTATGAGGGCAGCAGATTCAGTCTCGTCAGAAGAGGAGAGCTGGCCATGGGGATTCTAGAAATACCATGACTCCTCAACTAGGGAAACCACAACAAGTAAACAGGGAGAAAAATATAGTGAAGAAGCAAATGTATGAAGCTGAGCCAATGATTTTCAATGATCAGGATGGACCATCTACAGTGAGAAGTATGATTTATTTGAATTCTACCTTTTTTCATGTGTTGTTTGATACTAGTACATCACATTCCTTCATTTATTCTCATTCTGTTTTCATTATATGTTTAAAACTATAAATTATGCCTTCTGTTTTGAAACTGCAAACTCCTATTAGTGAAAGAGAATGTTAAAACTTTGTGTGTAGAGCATGTGCAATAGATTTTGATAGAGCCATGTTAAAATGTGACTTCTCAATGTTGAATATGGATGTCTATGATGTAATCCTCGGTATGGATTTTCTAACAACATTCAAGGCTCAAATTGACTATTATAGGAGAATAGTTAGTTTCATGACTGAGGATGGTATCGAGCATCTCTTTAGAGGAGAGAGGATTGTAATGAAAGGTGAAAAGATCTTCTTGTCACTAATGGTGGGAATGATATCTTACCAAATTGAAACATTGACTTTGGAAACAATGGAATAGATCGAGGAAAATATTTTTACAGCTATTGTGGATCAATTTCCAGATGTCATTCCAAGTAACTTCTCTGGACTACCACGTCTATGGGAAATGGAGTTTATGATGGATCTCCTTCTAGGGACCTGTTTGATTTCCCTTCCATCATATAGGTTGGCACCAACATAGTTATGGGAATTGAATGTGTAGTTAGAGGAGCTGGAAGGAAAGGGTTTCATTCATCCATGTACGTCTCCATGGGCATCACCGGTTTTGTTTGTAAAGAAGGCATGTGGAACTTGTAACACCCCACCCCTACCTCATTGGCTTGAGGAGGCGGTGAGGGATACATGACCTTAATCGATGTTCCCAGGATGCCAATGGATGGAAATAAATGTCGAGGGCTTCAAGGTAAAGTTGGGGAATGATTTTCCCATAAATCAAAACCAACCAAACCATCCACTAACAGCAATTATATGATGCATGTGAATTCAATTACCCAACCATGCATTCCCAAAAAAGGAAATCAAGTTGTTCCACAACACAAATCTAAAACAATAAAACTAGACATGTCCACAAAACATCAGAGTACACGGCAGAAACTAAATAACCAAACACCACAAGAAATGACACCACCACAGATCCACACCAAACTCCATGCTCCAAGTTCCACCAAGGGATCACAATGCTCCACTAAAGGAGGGTGATTCCTTACCATTGACCACTTCATGGTACACAAAATCTGCAAAGACACCACAGTGACAAAGTAGGGGGTGAGTAAAAAAATGTAGTAGTATTTCCCGAAATGACTTCCCTACACATTGCACTAGGATAAAACCATTAACACATTTATATAAAACAGTTTATCTAAATAAAATCACTAGTGAAACCATGTTCATAATCTAAACACGCCCTTACCAAGCTGTCACATCCAACCCAAGAAACCAAGGGAAATCCAACCAAACATGCTACAATACATCTCATCATTTACACATTAGCATAATAATTCCATCGTGCAATGAAATTCACAACAACACAACCAAAACAACCAAAAAACCAAATAACCAAATGATGGAGCTTCCGTCCAAACCGTTCACTGATTCACACTTAGTAGCACTTCCCGTCCACTTACCATTGATGGTGGACCTTCCATCCACTATCCATCCCCTTTTTATAGTGTTACATACTGCCACTTCCACTCAACATTCCAAACAAGAAATTCCAAGCATATAACCCACCACGGTCACAACCACTTGCAATAAACCAATTCCATTGCATATTAATACATTTCAAAGAATTATCCATTTATTTAAAACCATTTTCCATACCAAAAAACATTTTAATAAAACAACCATTTCTATTGAAAACCATTTCAATAAACCATTTTCACAAGTCATCCATAGCATCCCATTTTAAAATCTCCATTTTAAAATCCACAACAATAGAATTTCAACATGAAACCCTCTTTTTCCCAAAAATCCCCAAAACATCACCCCAAGGGATTTATAATAAATTCCGCATGTCAAAACACAATTAATTTCAAGAAAAATAAATTAATTGTAACCAAAACCATTATCTCTAACCAAGTGGAGTCGACAGAGAAGACACCTACCCTTAGGGTTCCTGAGAAATCGACCCAGGAACAACCACGCCTCAAATCTGGCGAACGCACCACCAAAACCTATCTAAATCCCCTTACCTAACATTAATAAGCCTTAAAAAATAATCAAGGGAAAACAAAACACTATATCTACACAAAAAAGTGTAGATCTAGAAAATCAAGAAATATGGATGAGCAGATCTAGATAAAAACACAAGAGAAACAAGAGGAGAGGCTTACCCAGAGCAATCACCTTCAAAACACCAAGAACCCTCTTAAAAACACATCCAAATCGAGTGGGAGAGCACACTTAACCCCTAATAACCCAAAATCTCAAGTGAGGATCGAGTGGGAAGATGTTTGGAGTGAAATAGTTTAATCTTGAGGGATCCCGAAAATTATATCCCTATTTTTAAGTGGTCGCACGGTTAGTCTGCACGGTTTGGAAAACCGTGCGCTAACCGTGTGCACGCTACTGCCTCAGGAGCAAGGGTCTTCATGGTTACCTCACATGTTTTGGAAAACATTGCATAGGACATTCATGCCTACTGTCTCCCCTTGCACGGTTTCTTGGAGAACCCTCACGGTTTCCACTAACCATGATCAAACCGTGCACCCCTTTAACAGCCTCCAAACACATCCAAAACCATTCCAAACTCTCCCAACCACTTACCAACACATCCCATGAACATTAAACACATAAAGAGGCATAAAAAGTCTATGTACCTAAAACAAGGGGTACTACATTCTCCCCACCATTGGACTTTCCTTCCATGAAAAGTAGTGAACCCGCCATTTGCCGTAAGACCACGGGCCACTGCTCGACCATATCTTTCTCCCACTCCCATGTATCCTCTTGAATCTGACCATGTTTCCACAAAACTCAAAATATACCAATTCTTTTATGATGAAACAATTTCTCTTTCCTATCCACAACCTGCACTAGCATGTGTACTAACGAATCATCTGGTTCTAGCTCAACACGATCCCATCGAATGACATGGTCATGATCTGGCTGATACATTTTCAACTGCATCAAGAGAAACACATTATGCACCGCACAAAACCATTGTGGAAAATACAAATAATAAGACACCTCACCAACCCGCTCAAGAATCTCAAAAGGTCCATTATACATTAGAGATAACATTCCCTTCTTCCAAAACCGACGATGTCCCAACCTGGGAGAGATCCTGAAGAACACATGATCGCACACATCGAATGACAACGTCCATCAATGATGATCCACATATGATTTATGATGACTCTAAGCCATCTCCATTCTCTTCTTGATCAACTTGATCTTCTTCGTCATCTCCTGGAAAAGGCTCAGTCCAACCATCGAGGACTCACCCATTTCCACCCAACATAGTGGAGAACGACATGGCCGCCCATAAAATGCTTCAATCATATCCATATGTATGGATGTATGATAACTGTTATTGTATGAGAACTCAACCAACTACATGTTCTCCACCCATGATCCAGAAAAATATATAACAGATTCCCAAAACATATCCTCAAGAGTTTGTATCATCCTCTTAGATTGGCCATCCGGCTGTGGGTGATATGCCGTACTCATTGTCAACTAAGTACCAAGTGATTGCTATAAGTATTTACAGAAATGAGATGTAATCCTCAATTCTCTATATGATACAATTGAAACTAGAACACCATGCCTCTTTACCACCACCCAGATATAGATTTTGGACAGATCCTCCATAGTATGATATTCACGAATCGGGTGGAAATGGGCCGACATTGTTTTACGATCGACTATCAACCAGATGGAATCGTGCTTTCTGACCATTCTTGGGAGACATGTGACACAATCCATCACTAGCTACTTCCACTTCAAAACAGGTATTGGTAAAGACTGCAAAATTCCTGCTGGCCTCTGATGTTCTGCCTTGACCTGCTGACAATTCAAGCATCTCAAAACAAACTCAGACACACTTCATTTCATACCAGCCCAATAAAACTGCACTTTCAACACTTTATACATTTTCTGAATTCCAGGATGAACAGACCACATGGAATCATGATATTCCCTAAGAATATCCTCCTAACAACAAACCACTACAACCATCTGATTTTGAAAACAAAAAATTGAATCGCCATTCAGTTTCCATCCCTCGATGGTCTCCCCTCAATTGAGTCTCGACCCCATGGTCACACACTCTGAATCAGATATCTGTGCCTCTTTAACCAGGCCAACCAATTTAGGAATCAAAAGCACTGGAAATAATACCTCTCTATCACCTTGGTCCTCACATTCCAACCGCATCTCACCTATAACCGACATCAACTGCCACTGGTATGATGCATGTTTTACCACCTATGCATATGATTTTCTACTTAAAGCATCTGCCACCGTATTTCCCTTACCCGGTGTGTACATTAAGTCAAAATCAAGAATCTGTAAATATTCCATCCATATATTTTTTCTCCAGTTCAAATCCCTTTGTGTGAAAATGTGCTTCAAGCTCTTATGATCTGTATATACCATGAATTTCTCACCGAAGAGATAATGAAACCACACATTAAAAGCATTGACCCCCACTGCCAACACCAAATCATGAGTTTGGTAGTTCTTCTCATGCACCATCAACTGCCATGAGCCATATGCAACCACATGATTCCCTTGCATAAGAACGCACCCCAAACCTTATCCTGATGCATCGCAATACACCATGTACCCTTTTTCCTGGTTCTAGAAAGAACATGTTAGTGCAGATGTAGGGTGATCCTTTAGGTCTTTGAAACAAAGCTGACACTACTCATTCCACTAGAACGGAACATTCTTACTTTTAAAAGATGTCATCAGGAAAGCCAAATGTGAAAAACCATGAACAAAACGCCGATAATTCCCAGCTAGACCAATAAAATTCCGTAATTCAAACACATTATTTGGCGGTTTCCACAAGATAATGGCCACTATCTATTCTGGATCCACTAAAACACCTCTTTAATAAATCACATGGCTAGGAAAATAAACATCCTGTATCCAAAAGTCACACTTTGAAAATTTGGCATACAACAGATGATCCCTCAAGATCCCTAGCACTATCGCCAGGTGCTGCTCATGATATACCCATGCCTTTTAATACATCAGAATATCATCTACAAACACCATAACAAATGAATCTAGATATCTCTGAAATAGTTGATTCATTAATTCCATGAACACTGATGTTGCATTCATTAGACCAAAGGGAATAACCACATATTTATAATGGTCATATCTACTTCTGAAAGCTGTTTGATAAATATCCTCCTTCCTCACCCTCAATTGATGATATCCCGACCTCTGGTTGATCTTGGAGAACCACCGGGCTCCCCTCAGTTGGTCGATCATATCATCAATTTTTGGAAGTGTATATTTGGTCTTTATGATAACTTGGTTAAGTCTAGGATAATAAACACACAGTCTCAAAGTTCCATCTGAATTTTTCACAGACAACACCAGTGATGCTCACCGAGACGTACTAGGCTAGATAAACCCTTTGTTTTCCAACTATTCCTACTAGACATTAAATTCCCACAATTTTGTAGGTGAAATCTGGTAATACGGAAGTGAGATAGGACTGCTCCATGGAAGGAGATCAATCATAAACTCCACTTCTCTTACAGGAGGTAACCCAGATAATTATTCAGGAAAAAAATCCATGAACTGATCGACCACTGCAGGAAGAACAGTCTTCTCAACACCCTTTACCAATTCCAATGACAACACCACCAACTGATATGATAACGTACCCACTTCTGGTGCCAAAAAACCCATTTCACCCTACCATTCATGCCTCTCTCCTCTAAAGAGATTTCTAACACCATCGTATTTTGTAAATTCCAATGTTTGTGCTTCACATTCGATGTGGGCCTTAAATTCCACCAACTAATCCATTCCCAGGATTACATCATACCCATCCATCTCAAGCACTAATAAATTTTACTGTATCTCAACCTCAGCCACAACGATATAATATGATATACGCAAGAAGGATCAACACTCTCTTCTACACTGAGGAGTTTGATGTTCTAAAACTGAGGGCATTATTTCTACCCTTAAACCTAGTGAATCAACCACACATGCCGTAATAAAAGAGTGTGATGCACCTACATCAAAAAGAACTTGCATCAAGGTATAATTTAAAAGAATAGTACCTCGCACTGTGGATGGTCCCGACTGATCATCCACCACGACCTGCTCATCTCTGAACACATTTTTTCTTTCCACACACTTCTCTTTATTGCCTTGCTAAGGTGTCGTGGTATTATGTGAATCACCATGACCCACTTTATTCTACTGATGAGGGGTGTGCTATTTTCCCCATCTCGTTGAAGCATACGACGTCTACGATCCCTGAGGAGTGTCATTCTCACCCGACCTTGGAGAGTTCCAACAATAACACTGCAGATTCCCCATCTGCATACAATTATGACATGCTCAAGGTTGTATTGTACAATCCTGCTTGGTGTGGCTCATAGAACCACACTAAAAACATATTGGCTTGATCTGGGTCTTTAGAAGAAGATTTACCAATCTTGCCATTAGATTATATTCCATATTCCCACCCTGGGATTAAGTGTCCCTCTTCCTCTTGAACCTAGTGTTAGAGTTCCCAATAATCACCATGGGTACCACCATGCTTCCACCGCCCGGAGCTCCCAACAAATCCCTATGAGCAACCTAGGCTCTATTCACCATCTCTTTGTAATCATCTATACATAGTACTGCTATCATTGAATGGATTTATTTCCTTAACCATGATTCAAGGATCATTTCCTTCAATGACGTGCTACCCCCCACCTCGGGGGAAAACCTCACTAAGTTCATAATCATAGATGTATACTCTGTCACAGACCTAAGATATAGTTTCAAACTAAAGAAATCAGTCATATGATTAATTCTAAATGTATGCTGGTATAATTGTATATTAAACAATTCCTCAAATATTTCTCACGTCATACCCTGTTCTGTCCCCGCTTGGACTACCAACTCCCACCACTGAAGGGAAAGATCTTCCAACATATACATGGACAACTTCACCATTAACCCTACCGGTGTTCCCAATAACTCAATGATCATTTTCATTCTATTAAACCATGCTTCTTCTCTCTCTGGCTCTGAATCACCCCTGAAGAAGGGTGGATTCAGATTTTGAAATAGAACTGCATGATCCCCATGCCCTGGTTCATACACTCTATTCCCTCATTCCACAACTTGGAAATCTTTCACAATACTTTTCACCAGCTACTAGTTCACCTGAGGCATAGGTGCAACCACGTTCTCATTGGCCACCTCCGGTTGTTCTCTTTGACACCTACCCAGTGCCATTTCTATTAACAGAAAACAAACAACCATGAGTCTCACTTTCGTAGACATCAAGAATTCCCACATCAAATCACATTACACAACAACTTCACAACAAGGCTTTCTAGAAGTTCACATTTCCCATGTTTTATCCTTTTGAAAATCATACAATATTCAAAATATCATATTCATTCACATTACAGTTTCACACAAAAACCATTTCTCAATTCATCCCATAGATCATTATACAATAATGAAATATACATCCTAGTGGGAAGTCATTTCAACCATGGATGTCATGCTCATCTCATTGGCTACACCCACGACAATGAGATATCCAATGCCTCTAAGTGACTCCAAAACACTTATGTACCCAAATCCCAGGTAACATGAATTTCAGAAAAAAGGGTTAGCTACATCCTTTTATGCTATACATTCCATGTTCCAACATTCCTATGCCTTGTTACCATCTCGACTCATGGAATGTACCACAATGAATGTCAACACCAAATATGAGAATCAACTCCAAAGGACCAAACAAACTGATACCACTTGTAATACCCCACCCCTACCTCATTGGATTGAGGAGGCGGTGGGGGATACTTGGCCTTCGGTGATGATCCCAAGATGCCAAATACTACAAATAAAAATTGAGGGATTCAAGATCAAGTTGGGGAATGATTTTCCCTTAAAAGAAAACCAACCGAACCATCCACTAACAGCCACTATATGATGCATGTGAATTCAATTACCCAACCATGCATTCCCAAAAAGGGCAACCAAGTTATTTCACAACACAACTCATAACCAATACAATAAGAAATGTCCACACAACATCAAAGTACACTATGGAAACTAAACAACCAAAAACCAGAAGCCATGACACAACCACATCTCCACACAAAAATCCAAGATCTAAGCGCCACCAAGGGATCAAAATGATCCACTAATGAAGGATGATGCCTTACCTTTTCCCACGTCACGGTACACAACATCTGCAAAGACAGGACAGTTCCAAAGTAGGGGGTGAGTACTAAAACTCAGTAGGATTTCTCCAAATGACTTCCCTACACACTCCACTAGGATAAAACCATTATCACATTTATATAAAATAGTTTATATAAATTGAATCACAAGTGAAACCATTTTCATAAGCCAAACATGACCTTACCAAGCCACCACATCCAACCCAAGAAACCAAGGGAAATCCAACCAAACATTCAAAAATCCATCTCATAATTTACATATTAGCACAAAAATTACAACTTGCAAAGAAATGCACAAGAACACAACCAAAACAACCCAACAACCAAATGGTGGAGCTTCTATCCAACCCGTTCACCCATTCACACATAGTGGCAGTTCCCATCCACATAACATTTATAGTGGCCCTTACGTCCACTATCCTTCCCCATTTTATAGTGGAACTTCCTGCCACTTCCACGCAACATTCCAAAGATTCCATGACAAACATATAACCCACCATGGTCACAACCACTTTCAATCAACCAATTCCAAAACATATCAATCCATTTCAATAAATTATCCATTTATTGAAAACCATTTTCCATGTAGAAAAACATTTCAATAAAACAACTCTTTTTATTGAAAACCATTTCCATCAATAACTTTCACAAATCGACCATATAATCTCATTTTAAAATCTACATTTTAAAATCCACAACAATAGAATTTCAGCATGAGACCCACTTTTTCCCAAAAATACCCAAAACATCAGCCAAGGTATTTCAAATGAATTTTTCACATGAAAACACAATCATTTTCAAAAACCAAAAATTAATTGTAACCAAAACCATTAGCTCTAACCAAGTAGAGTCGAGAGAGAAACCACCTACCTTTAGGGTTCCTGAGAAATAAACCCACGAACAACCATGCCTCAAATCTAGAGAGCACACCATCAAAGCCTCCCTAGATCCCCTTCGTTAACATTCACATGCCTTGAAAACAACTTCCAAGGAAACCAAAACCATATATATACAAACAAAAAGTGTAGATCTAGAAAACCATGAAAGAGGGATGAGTAGATCTAGAGGAAAACACAAGATAAACATGAGGAGAGACTTACCCGGAAGCAATGACCTTCAAAAAACCAATAACCCTCTTCAAAACACTTCCATATCGAGTGGGAGAGAACACTTAACCCCTGATAACCCAAAATACCAAGTGAGGCCCAAATGGGAGGAAGATTGGAGTGAAATAGGGTAATCCCGAGGGAGCCCGAAACTTATAACCCTATTTGTAAGTAGTCGCACGGTTAGTCCGCATGGTTTGGGAAATCGTGCGCTAAACATGCACACACTAAAGCCTCAGGAGAAACGGTCTGCACTATTTCCTATCATGGTTTGGAAAACCATGCGTAGGCTGTGAGAAGCCTACTATCTCTCCTTGCACCGTTTCCTAGAGAACCCGCATAGTTTCCACTAACCGTGCTCACACCATTCACCCCTTTAACAGCTTCCAGACACATCCAAAACCATTCCAAACTCTCCCAACCTCTTCCTAACTCATCCCATGCACATTAAACACATAAAGAGGTATAAACAAAAGCCTACGTACCTCCAACTGGGGGAACTACAGAACTATTCAGCTATGTTTTGATTGTCGTAAGTTTAAGCAAGTTATGATAAAGAACAGATATCCACTTCCACGAATTGATGATCTATTCGATAAATTAAGGGGATATCAGTGGTTCTCCATGATTGACTTGTGATCAGGATATCACTGATTGTGATTTTGGAAAGAAGATATTCCAAAGACAACTTTTAGAAGTAGATATGCCCACTATGAATATTTAATCATGCCTTTCAGTCTAACGAATGCAATATTAGTCTTCATGACATTGATTATTCTGATATTTCAACAATATATGGATTCTTTTGTTATGTTGTTTGTGGATGACATTTTGGTCTACTCAAAGACAATGGTTGATCATGAGGTGTACCTAGAAACAGTTTTACAAATCTTAAGTGATCATTGTTTGTTTGAAAAATTATCAATGTGTGAATTTTAGATACAAGAAGTTTGTTTCCTTGGCCATGTCATTTTTGGGATAGGCGTTTCTGTTGATCCTGAAAAGATAGAAGCATTTATCTCGTGGAAACCACTGAAGTATGTGTTCTAGATACAATGTTTTATTGGTCTAGCTGGTCACTACCGAGGCATTGTTCATGATTTCTCACGACTAGCTTCACTGATTACATCTCTGAAAAAGAAGAATGCTCCATTCCAATGAACGGAGGAATTTTAGAAGCCTTTACAGGAACTAAAAGTTTGGCTTACATAGGCACCAATCTTGATCATTCTACAATTAGGAAAGGGGTATGAGATTTATTTTGAGGCTTCAAGATCAGAGTTGGGTTATGTTCTCATGGAAAGAGATCACATGATTGCTTATGGTTATATGCAGTTGAGGGTGTATAAGAAGAATTACCCAACACTTGACTTCGATTTAGCTACAGTCATCCATGTTTTGAAAACATGGAGACATTATCTCTATGGTGAGAAATTTACTATGTTTACAGATCAAAAAAGCTTGAAACACATATTCTCATAGCGATCTTTGAATCTGAGGTAAAGGAGGTGAATGGAGTATCTACAATGGTTTGAAATTGACTTGATGTACACACTGGGGAATGGAAATTCAGGTGAGGATGTGTTGAGTAGAAATTCATACGATCAGTTGGAGAAAGAAGCTTTAGATGATCGGCAGTTGATGTCGGTTTTAGCCGACAATCATGTTAAATGAGACAACCGAGGTGATGTTTCCATTTTATTTTCAGCTATGATTGTTCCTAATTTAGTAAAAATGATTAAAGAGGCACGAACATCTGATGCAGAAAGTCTAGTTGTAAGTTCAAAACACAATGATGGGGAGACCATTTATGGATGGAAACATGATTGGAGATCAGTTTTATGTTTGAGATATCGGATGGTTGTACCTATGGTTTTTCAAGAAAAACCCTTTCATTCTTACCACCATTCAATATGGTCTGTACATCCAGGTACATATAAGATGTATAAGGCATTGAAGGCGCATTTTTTATGGAGAGGCGTGAAATGGAAGGTGTCCAAGTTCGTCTTGCGGTGCTTAACTTTTCATCATATTAAATCATAGAATCAGAGATCATCTGTTATGTTATAATATTTTCCCATCCCAGAATGGAAATGGGATCAAATAATAATGGATTTTGTTATTGGAATTTGAAGAACGGTTGAGAAACACAATGCCATTTGGGTGATAGTGGATCGTCTAACCAAGTCGTCACACTTCATCCTGATTCATGAAACACATACGGTGGAGGATCGTTCAAAAATATATATCCTTGAAGTGGTAAAGAGGCATGGTGTACCAGTTTCAATAGTCTCAGATAGAGATATGAGGTTCCCATCTAGTTTCTGGAAATCAATGCAACAATCCATTGGAACTCAGTTTACTATCAACACCGTGTATCATCCTCAATAATATGGGAAATCTAATCAAACAATTCAATCATTAGAAGACATGTTTCAGGATTGTGTAATGGTTTTTGGAGATGCATGAGAGGATCATATACCCTTAGTGGAGTTCTCATACAATAACAGCTATCAAGCCTCAATACACATGGCTATGTTTGAAGCATTGTATGGGCATCCTTGACGTTCTCCACTATGCTAGGTGGAAATGGGTGAAACTTCACTAGACGGGCCAAGCCTTGTCCAAGAAACAACACAGAAGATCCAATTGATTATAAAGAGGATAGAGATATCTCAGTGTCACCAGAAATCTTTTGCATATCACTGTTGATGTCCTTTGTCGTCTGTTGTGGGTGATCATGTCTTCTTGAGGATGTCTCTAAGGCTTGGACATTGTTATTTTGGGAATCATGGAAACTTAGATTCTAGATACATTGGCCCTATTGTGATACTAGAACGGGTTGGAGAGGTGGCCTATTGGTTGGAATTACCACTATGGTTTAATTCGAAACATATTGTGTTCCCTGTATCCTAGTTTAAAAATTATCTCCCTGATCCTAACAATGTGATCATCTTGGATCACGTTGAGCTAGAACTGGATGCATCACTGGTACATATTCCAGTGCAGATCATGGATAGATAAGAGAAATTATTGCCTGGGAAAACCAACAGCCTAGTGTGGGTTTTTTGGCAACATGTTCAGATTTAAGAACAGACTTGGGAATATGAAAAAGAAATGAAAGAGCAATGGCTGGAACTCTTTTTGGCTAGTAGTGGTTGTCTACTTTCTGAATACGGAATGACCAATGGTGGGGAGAATGTAGTACCCCCTACTTTGGGTACATAACCCCCTTCCTCACGTTTTTATTTAATTTTATGTGTAATAAATAGGGAGTTTCCATAAAATAGAGAGTTTCTATAATACAGAGTTTCCATTAATTTGGATGTTTCCATAATGTTGGCAGTTTCCATTAATTTGGAAGTTTCCATAATGATGGTAGTTTCCATAAATTTGGATGTTTGCATAATGTTGGTAGTTTCCATAAATTTGGATGTTTCCATAATGTTGGTAGTTTCCCTAAATTTGGGTATTTACATAATGTTGGTTGTTTCCATAAATTTGGATATTTCCATAAATTAGGGTGTATCCATAATGTTAGATGTTTCCATAAAGTGTGATTTTTTCATAAAAATTGTGCTTCCATAAAATGGATAAAGATTAAGGATGTGAGGGTTTGGGGGTTTTATAAGGTGTTTTGGGACAATAAGTAAGGTTTCATGACCCATACATGGTTTGAACAAACCATGTGGTTAAATCTTGCGCAGTGGTCAAATGTAGATCCTATTTTCTATGCGCTTGCTTGTTTTTACTCTATTTTTTTTGTTTTGGCTTCGAAATGCACCTAATTCAAAATTACTCTCCCTAGAATTATGGTTAACCCTTCCCACGGGAGTTGAAGCCATTCCGGATCCTTCCCTTTGTGATTTCGAGTTTGATTCTTGAGGTATGTCACAATTCATTACGTATTTGTCGTGATTTCTTAGATCTTCTCAGATCTACGTCTCTAATATCCATTATATCAAATATATGAACCTATAGTGGGTAGATCTATTTTTCTGAATTCCAAATATTTCAATATTGAGTCGTGAGCTTTCTAGGATAAGATATCTAAGGCCACTCTTGGATAATCAATCCACTTTCTTGTGCGTTCTTCATCTGCTGTTACGTTTCATCAAGACCTTGTAGGTAAGCGGAATGTCTCTCAACTCCTCTTGATCGAAATGATTATATTAGATTCAATTTTTTTTATTGATTGTGAAATTCATGGAAAATTATTCATTTATGATGATTTATGTTTTTTGTGAAATTTCGTTATCTTGGTGATTAGTTGTGAAAAAGGGGGTTTAATTTAAAATGGTGATTTTAAATTATGGATTTTCTGGAATAGCTAAATCGTTGAGGAAAAGTGGTTTTAAATATAAATGGTTTTCAATATAAATGTAGTTTTATTGAAATTGTTTTAAGTTGAAATGGTTTGTAATTGAAATGTTTTCGCATTGAAATGGTTTGTACAGAAATGGTTTTCAATTAAAATGTTCCTTATTTAATGTGTTGTTTTGGAATTATATTTGGGAATATGTTGTGTGTGTTCATGTTGCATATACAGGGCTTGGTTGAAATATAACCTTACGCTTGGTTCCAAAGGTTTAATGGAACATGGGAATTTCATACATGGGGCTTGGTTGAAATATGACCTTGTTCTCGCTACCAAAGGGTTAATGGAACATGGGAAACAATTACCTTGTCACGACTTGTTAGATCAATGAGAATCTTCTCATGAGTATGTAACTATCATAATGTAGAATGCATGGTTGGTTTCCTGGGTTTGTGTAATGGTTGGGTATGCCAAAACGGGATATTTTGAAGTGGTTCTAAAGCTTGTTTAGTTATTTTTCTGGAAAATAACTTGTTGGAAAATTGATTTAAATTGAACTTGTATGATTTTGGTTGGAAATGGTTTCGGGAAACTTGTTGATATTTGGTTATAAAATATTTTTGAGAAATTGTTTTATATAAACTATTTTATATAAATGATTCTAACTCTTCTATTTTAATGGTGTGTATAGGGAAGTCATTAGGGAAAACCTAATGTGTTTCATAGTCACCACTACTTTGGAACTTTGGAGATTTTGCAGATGTCGTATTCCGAGACAAAGTTAAAGGTAAGGCATGTCGAGCTAGGGGTTCGTCGTGATTCATGGGTGATGTGGTGGTGCTTAGAGCATGGAGCATGGTGTGGAGACATGGAGTGTGTCTTGGTGTCTTTTGAGAGTCTTGATTTATTTATACGATGTTGTGTACATTGATGTGTTTGACTTAAAGGAAGTTGTAAAACTGTCTTTCAATTGTTCATGCATCATATAGTAAATGCTTTGTTATGGTTCTTTGGTTCATTGGGTTATTCATTAAATGGTAAATCTTCCCACACTTGTATTTCAAACCCTTCGGCATTTTTTACCAGTCTTTGGCATCTTAGGGATGTCACTTAAGGCCTCGTAATGACTCATTTTTCTCTCATGCCAATGAGAATGTAGGGACATTATAGTAATATTTCATAACTAGATATATATTAAAAAAAATAAATTCTAGATATATAATATGAAATGTACTTTCCTTGAGAACACCCTCATTCCCCTTATAGTAACTCTACATATCAATTATAATAAACTTATTGGAAAATAATGAAAAAATAAACATAGGAAACAGGTGAGATAAAATACTTACTAAGGGTTAGGTACAATAGTATATAAATTTAATCAATAAGTATAATCAATATGATATGTATAATAAATAAAAAACACATTCCATACAATAAACTGAGAATGAAAATGCATCCATAGATTTTTCCATAGTGAAAATCCTCTGGATAATAATAACTCAATTCTAAATGTTGGAAATGATTAATTTATGGATGTTTTTTATCTTGAACATGTATAATTATACCATGAAGACCTTTCATAATATGGATTATTTCTGTGGGTAGAATCCCATTTTATTCCTCTTAGAAACAACAACGATAGGTTTTTCACCAACAGATTTTTTCTCAGGAGACTATTAATACATTGAAGGGCTTGTATTAACCTATCCCCAATCCATGTGTCTTATATTAATCATCCCCCATCCCATGTCATACCAGTCTAAATAATTCCACTTATATTTAATAATAAACTTACATAATTAATAATCTTCTTTATCATCAATTATCTATGTTAAATAAACTATAGAGATATATCAAAATTTCAATAGTTTATCAAATAACCATAATCATAATGTTCTTGTGTAAAAATAATATAAAATATACACAATTAACATAAAAATGATACATGAAATATGTATATTTAATTTAATCCTCAGTGATTTATTATCATAAATAAATTGGGTACTATATACATCATAGAAAATAAAATTTGTGCATGACATAAAAAATATGCCTTAATAAACGAAAATTGAGACAAAGTCCCTTAAAAAAGAATATTATTAATAAAATTAATAGAATATGTGTATTCATATAAACAAACATAAAAAAATAAAAACACAATATTATATATTCAAATATCATTTCACCCATAACCCTAAAATAAAATAGACATTTAACCCAATGAATGAAAATTTAGTTTAAAAATCACTTACCACTATGTAATCAGTCAAATAGTATACCCATAGTATGTAGTAATTATTAAACCAATCCTTTACCACCATTAATATAATAAAATTACTGATATCATATATCAAACAAATTATAAAAACACCATTTAAAATGAATAAGTGGTTGATAAAGCACATATGAAAAAATTAAAAATGAGATGAGGAAACCCTTACCTTATGTTCGAAAGCATTTTGAACATCTACATAATATCCTGGATATTAAAATTAGATTAATTAATTAATTAATAATTAATCTCTTCAATATTTATTTTATTTATTATAATTTTATTATTTCCTTTTATAGCCATTCTAATGAGTTGTAATGGTTTTTTTCTTAGAGCATTTGTCTCATGGTTTTGTGGTCAGTTCTCTTGTGTATAACAATGTGTGTTCTTATCAAATAGAAGGAAAAAACTATATGTGGATTGGAATGATATTTATATAATTCCATGAATTTAAATATTTATCATATATCATTTGGTTACAAGGAATGATTGTGAGTCATTAGATAAAATGTTAATGAAAAATGTATAGTTTTTTTGGCAATATTATGACTATCTTGAACATGTATCATTTAATTTAATATTATGTTTATGTAATCATTTTTAAAAATTAAATAAATTTTAATACAAATATTATAATCATTTTTGATGATGAAATTGGTTTTATTACATGAAACAAATCTGATAATGAAAACTGAAAACTCTTCACCCAGTAAGGTGGTGAATCAACACCTCACGGGCAATGTTTTCATTTTCAGAATAAAATGATATGATATGAAACTTGATTATTTATATTACATGAAAATAATAAAATTAAATTCTATATATCATACCCTATTTACCATGACACTTTTTAAATATGAGGTCAGGATATGATAAGAAATATAAAAAAAATCAAAGAGAAAGAATGAGGATTTTTCCTCTATAATATCATCTCCTTGGTGACCGCCTGAAGACACTTGAATTTGGACTTTCGGTAAGACCAAAATGTTTAAGAAGTGGGGAAGAGTATTGGGATGGTATGTAGGAATAATTTATAAAATATTCATGGTTAATAAGGTGTTAAGATAAGGGTTAGTTAGTGGTGTAATTTTTTTGAGGTTGGCGATGCGTGTTATTATTGTTATATTCATTTTCATATTATTATGGATGAAGACATTCAATAGTGTGGATTATTGTGAGTAATTATAGTAAATAATATGTGGGAGTTCGAACTAATCGTTTATTTCTTCATCCATGACACAAAAAATATTGAATTTGTCTTTAAATGTGAAATACATTAAATTATCATAATTTAATATCGACAAAAATTAAATTATTTCAGAATTATTTTAAAAAATAACACCTACCATTTTCCAATTTGTAGATTTCCAAATTTTACAAAAAACATTTGAAGGTTCAAAAACATGTTGGAGTTGATTATGTGAGTCATTGGACTGGATTTTGTTATTTTATTTGATTTGTGGATCCTAGTCAATGGTATATAGGTCACTACATTATGTTCATCTCAGTGGACGGTTCCAGAAGATGTTCAATGCAGGGACCTTTCATCTGATAATTGCTATTTGTAATTGGATGTTTGATAGGGTATGGTGTTTTCCATTAGTTCTAGACCAACTCATACATGAACAAGACAACTTGATGAGAAAATATGAGATGGTGGATTTTGACCATAATGTTTTTAATGATGTGGAGGGACCTTTCTTTCCATCCGGAATTGGATTTTTTCCGTGAGGCTTGTTACTATGGTATTTGGTTGTTTTTTATGTCACTGAAGTCCTATTATTTTTCCTCTCAACCCTTAATAGGTGGACTTCCTTAGTAAGAAAATTAATTTTCAATCTATACGATAACCGATTTTACAACACATTGAAAAATTAATAATCTTCTCATAAAATTATCTCCAAATTATATTAAAAAAATATTTATTTCTAAATATATTTTTTGAAAATAAATTTTTTTAAATCATTATATTAATATTAAAATTATGAAGTCTCTATGTTCCAAAAAATACCAACTCTTAATTTATCATTTTTAGAACATTTAATTACTTAATATAAGATATAAATATATCATATTTTCATTTATGAGACTTCTAAATTTTATAAATACTTTCATAGGTGATGTTATTATTTTAATGTCCATGTTATTATTACCAATAATCAAATTACTATTACAATGATCATGGTGACATTTTTTAGTATACCATAGTTCATTTTTCCATGTAAACTGTCTAATAAATTGAATTTATTTATGAAGATTCATACCATAAATCTTTAGGTGTTACATTCTGATATATTTTAATAAATTCCATACTCAAAATTAAAACTTGTGATTGGTAATCACAATGTTCTTATTTTCAAATACCCACGTGTAAATCCCACATAATCAACATGTTTAATTAAACATCACCTTAAATTGAGTTAAAGTACAATGTTATGGTCACGAAAAAAATGGGCTTTACTATGTATGAACATTAGCGGGTTGTAAAAAATGGGAATGGAATGAAAATATAACAATCAAGTTCTTATTAAGGGTTATATAGAACACAGTAATTAGAATTTATACCATTGAAAGCCCATAAATATTTTATTTGTTAAAATACCATTGATTATTTAGTATGAAATGTAAATGGATGTGGTTTTTATTCAAAAAATGTTTTCTTAAAGTTGAGGGTTTCTTTATCTATCAAGATATGAACATGAGAAAATAAAAATACATGATTCATTTCTATATCATAATCTAATACATTTGTTGTTCTTAGATATATCTTCAATTAATTTCATCAATCTGGAGATGGATATTGAAGAAAACAATTTAGGCTTAAAGATGAATAATGAACCATAAGAACAAAAAGAAATTATTCTAGCCATTAAATGTTTATTGAAACCAAAATGAATTGAAAAAGTTATCCAGAATAATAAATAATACATTAATATTAACTAATAATATCATTAATCCATTATACAAGTATTTATCATTAGTTATCATCCAATTTATATCTATCCCAATTCAAAGACAAAACATTTAGATGCAATGTCAATAAATTTCTAGAATCAACATAATATAACATTTCATTAAATAATGATTCTATTATTATCACATAACAAATATGTAAATATCTTGATCTCTATTAAAGCTTTATAAAAAATAAAATCTTGCATACACAAAATCTTAGGTGGTTGAACATATTACATAAATACAAACTACTAATTATTATAGAATAACATAAACCATCAGATCATAAACTAGCTTCATGGTCACCAATACTATCTGATATAAATATAATTTTTATTTTATCAACATCAACCACATACATAGGTTTATCATTCTATTTTCATGTTATTTTGAAATGAAGGACATACAACCAAATATCTTTTTTTGATTACTAGTGTTATTCATCACTTGCTTCCAAATCGTTAAAGAAGATGTACAATATTGAAATCCTTATAGATCTCAAGATTCTTATAACCCTATAAATATTGACAAAATAATAAAATATTATAATTATTTAACCGAAACTCGTGAATATTAATCATTATTTTTCATGTACATAAGTATAATAATCGTGACTATGATCTATTATCCTCTTTTGTGGAGTATTGCATTAACACTCGAGACAATGATTGTCGTAGATTCACATCTCCTTCATATTGAATCACTGAAAGTTAAAAACTTTTTTTATACCCTTTAACTAAAAAGATTTGTGGTCTATCTCTCCACAAAAGTAGAAGAATCTCATTCATTTTAAATAGGTACCATGGTGTTTCATTCCAAAATTATCACTTGTGGGAAAAAACACTTTCCCTTCTTATAATTATCCAAAATTATCATAGTTGTACTATTATTCTAATTATTCTATTATAATACATAATCATTATATTATTATTTCATTGTGATCTTAAAATACTAGAAATTTTAGTTTTTTCTCCTCCTAATGTGGGCGACCGCCATTGGCTTTCTCTAAAGAGGGTATTAGCGACCGACATAGGCAGCTGAAAATACAAAATTAAAATTCCAGTGGGAATTTTCCCGCGCGTGCATCTTCTTCTTCCTTCCCTCTCTACCCTCTTCAAATCCAATTTACCGTAGTCGATGCCGCACACCACCGCACATATTCCGCACACCGCCGCACATATGTCTGTCATGGTCGGTAGGGGAAAGGTCTTGTGTCCCTTGCCACATATATGCCGAGATGAGGACTACACAAAAACCATGAGAACACAGAGTTGATGAGAAACATTAGCAACCTCCAATGGCCATCGGTAATGGGATTTACGCCGAAGCTAATGTGGCCACCAAAAGCGGTCGATGGGGGGTCGCTAAAGCCTTTTAGTGGAAGCTTTTGGCCATCGCTAAAAGATTTATTACTATTAGTGTTAGAACATGACACTATATCATCACATGAAGAGAATTTTTGAGAGACATGTTCCCTTAGATAGATTGGTATATGACTATAAAGGTTTTGATTCTTTTTTACTCTTTGGATCATGTGAACTGGTAATGTTCACATTTATTCTAAAAGATTCATTAATAAATGATGACATAAACTATATTACAAAATGTCATTATGTAACATAATGTATAATCCAAATCTAGTGAAATAATTAACATTTATTGAATATTTTATGTGTAGATAATCTCATAAAAATTCGTTTTTTAGGATGATCATCTATAGTTATCCTCAATGTATATCTTAGGGTTATGTTACCTAATCACGGACTTCCTCTATGAACTTCCCAAGGTTCTACTAAAAATCATATGATACCAACTATAACAACCCCAACCCTATTAGCCTAGAGATGGTGAATTACTTTATTATATAGCTATGATTTTAGGGAATTGAATCTTGACGGAACGAATAGTTTTGTAGAATTGAAGAATTAGATAAATAATTTAAATTCAAATTAAATTTTATACATAAAATAAAAAATATATTTTTTAGAATACCATTATTCCACATTGAAAAACCCAACATATCAATCGTAATAAACTTCTTGGAAACCTAGAAAAAATAATCATAAGAAAGGGGTAAGATAAATTGCTCAGTAAGGGTTATGTACAATGGAAGCTAACTTGTTTATATTTGTATAACTGAAATGGTATGGTAAATAATATAAAAACTCATCCAAATTAGTATACTAATAATGAAAATTAATCCATGGATTTTTACATAGTGAAAATCTTATTAATAATAATAACTTAATTCTAAATGTGGGAAATTATTGATTATTGGATGTATTTTATCGCGATCATAAACTATTATAATGCCAATACCATTAAAAAGTTGATTTAAGTATGTTTTAAAAAACCCATCTGACCATTCATGGAAACAAATGAGAATAGGTTTTCACTAACTAATTTCATCTCAAGAGACTACTGATGAGTTTAAGGGATTGCCTTAATTATTACCCAATCTACTGGGATTAAATTAACTGATACCCAAACCATATAATAGAAGCCCAAACAATTCCTCATATATTGACTAATTTATTTTATTAATAAAAATTATACCTTATCATCAAATATCTATATTAAAAAAAAGATAAATATTTAACAATCCCCATCTAATCAAAAAACCATAAAGGTAAACCCTATATATATAAATTCATCAATGGATTAGAAAATACTCATATCCATCATTTAGGAAATATGGATATATATTGAAATCCTCAATGATTGATGATCATAAATAAAGTGGTCACAATATAGATCATAGAAAATAAAATAGGTTCAGGATATAAAAAATATTCCTCAATGATCAAAAATTGATATTAAATCCCTTATAAGGATCATATCATTAGTCAAATGAATTGATTATATATATCGACTATAAATAAATATAAAATGAGAATTCAAAATATGATGATAAAAATTAATTTTACAGAAATCATTATCATAATATAATCATGGAAATAAAATTTTAACCCAATTAATGAAAAGTTTGTTATTAAATCCCTTTCCACATTGTAATGGGTTGAATCAATTTCCCCTTGTAATTAATAATAATCGAATGACACATTGAATATAATTAATATAATTTAATTAATGATATGATATATCAAATTGATTTATACCAACACCAAAATAAATTAATAAGTGTTGAAAATGGAATATCTCACGGAAATAAAAGTGAGCTGAGAAAACTATCATCTTTTTTCCAAAAGTGTTCTCTAGTTGTGCTTTAAATCCTATATAATCCCATTAGATTCATTAATTACTTAATTTTGAATCTATTCAACATATATTTGAGTTATTTTAATTTTATTAAGTTTTTTTATGGCTATTACTATGAGTTATAATGTTTAATATTGTTGTTCATGGAGTGTTCATTAGAAGTTTCAATGGTCACCTCCCTTATGTATAATTATCAGAGTTCATTTCAAAAGAAGATAAAACACCAGAAGTGTATTGGAATGATATTTATACAATTATAAAATTATTAATTTTACTCATATATAATTTTCATATATGTTATGTGAATGATTAATTAGGTAATATTTTAATGGAAAATGGTTTTTTTTGCAGTTATTACGACCATCAAAAAGTAGAATTATTTTTTTAATATTATATTTTTATACTGGTTAAAAAAAATTTAAAATGTTGTAAAAAACTAATTATAATTTTATTAACCAAAAAATGGTTTTATGTCCATCTTTGACGGTGGTAATAAGAAATGAAAACTCATCACCCACGAAAGATGTGAATCAATTTCTCATAGATGAGTCTTTTATATTAAAAGGATAATATAATATGCTTGATTATGGATTTTTTATAAACATCACAATATAATATTATATATATCATAATGGTTTTAAAATTAAACATTGGATATGGGAGGTGATCATAAGATAATAAATTAAATTAAATTAAAAAAGAAAAGGGGATTTTACCACTTGAATATTGTCTCCTTGGGACCTCCTTAAGCCACATGGATTTGGTGTTTTGAAAAAAAGGCCTTGAACATGGATAAGAGTATTGGTAAGGTATTTGTGTATAATTTTGAAAATATTTATGCCTTAGAATGTGTGATGATAATGGTTGGTGAGGGGTTGTATTTATAGTTGGAGTAGAGGGGTGTTTTGATTATTTTATTCATTTGTATATAATTTTGGATCAAGGCTATCAATAGTGTTGATTATTATGACTATGAATATTAAATTGTTCATATGAGTTCAAAATAATTTTTTTTTTAAATCCACATGACTCAAATATTCTTTTATTTTTATTACTATGATATATGTCTTAAATTTCTCTAATTCACAATTCACATAAATTTGAACTATTTCACAAAAATACCAGAAGGTCATCCAAAACATGTTTAATGTTTTTATTTAAAAACATATACTCCATTCTGTGGGAATAATTTTATAACAATGATAACATTTATTTTTAATTAAATCCTCTATTTTATTCAAAAAATACTAATTTTAATAATATAACTGATTTCACGACACTTTTGAAAAAATAAATATAGTCTAGTAAAATTATATTATACTTATAAAAAAATAATTTCTGAATCTATTTTATGGAAATAAAATTTTATTTTAATTCATTATATAATAAAAATAATTAAATAAATTTTTATGTTCTATAAATATATGAACACTTATTTTATCATTTTTAAAAAATTATTATTCATATTCTATGATATTAACAAACAATAGTATCATTTAAGAGATACAAAAATTTTATTTGTACATCAATAGCTGAGTTTATTATTTTAATGTCTAGATTACTATTCCTTTTAGTCACATTACTATTCCAATGTTCATGTAAATATTAAATAGTATGCCACAATGCTTTTTTGGAAGAATAAATATTGAATAAATTGAATTTATTTAAAATTATGCATATCGTAAAATATTAGAGCGTTATAATCAATTTAAAATATCTCACTAGCCAATTAATTAAATAAACAAGTGCACGAGATAGTGGGTCATGGTTTTGGAATAGACATTATGGTCACTAACATACACACTCACATGTCAAACTATTTTTTTGTGAACTTTTTGATGATTTAACCAAAATACATCTCAAATATTACATGGATTGTGAAGCATTATAATATCTTAAGAATAAAAAATATTCTATAGAATGTAAAAAAGAATTTCTTCATCTAATGATCTAAAATGAATTAATCTTGATTCATTCAAACATTATCAAATTTATTCTATTAGAGGTATATCATATTTTTCTATTACTGTCGATGACATTAAAATATTTAAATGAGTTAAAATATTATCACATAAAATGAAATCATTTGATGAATTAATTATCTATTATAAAATTTTTGAAAATCATATAAGTTATAAAATTATTTATATTCTTTGTAATCATGGTATATATTTTTGAAAAAGGAATTTGATGATTTATGATCTTATCATGGTTATAATAATTCTTTTTCTTATCCCAAAACCCCCCCAACAAACTAGGGTAGTAAATAATAATAAAAAAATTATTAAATAAATGATTTGAACTCTTTTAAATGAATAGTATTAAAAAATTATTTAGAATGATGCCATAACTACAAGATGAATTATCCTTAATCACATTTTCCTAATACATTTTCTTAGAATGGTGCCTTATGGACATTGGAAAATATATAAAAACTAATTTGGGATATCAAAATATTATTCCATTGAAAATATAACTTTAAACACCATAGACAATACTGTAAAATATGATTCTAATTTTGATGAATGTATATTTCATGGGTACTACAACTCAAACATGGCATACAATATCCTTGTTTGGAAAAAATCCATATAGGTAACATTGCATCGTTTTTGGGTTCGTTGTGTTTGTTAACAATGTAGGTTTCTACAGAGAATTTTGGAGTTCCCATGATTTTTTGGACAATCGATGTTTAAAAAGAACCATGACAAAGGAATGGAAGATCTAGAGGTAGTACAAATTGAGAAGACACATGGTTGGACTATTTTCCCATGTTTTCCTAATTTATGGGGTCCAAAAATTGGAGTTTGGTGAGCATCATAAAATAGGGATTTCCATGATGATAACATCAAAATATTGAAAAGGCATGAGTTTTTTAAAGACGATCTTCTTGGTGAGGATTTCACAAAGTCATGAAGAATATTTATGGTTTTAATTGTGACTACAACGAGCTTCATGAACAAAATAGTTGAATGGAATTATGAGTGTGATTTTAGGTGGTGGTGAAATGGAATTGGCACAATGAAATGAGACTATGAAGTTCTCCACGATCCAAAAATTGATGTAGTACATTGCGATATAGAGAGAACATAGGCAGAAATTTCGGAACTTTGCGATTTGAGCCAACATGGAGCTGAATTCGCATGGAAGGATTGATGGTCAGTGGAATTTCATATAACTATACCTCATCCCCTCGATAGAATTATATAGTTTTACAAGAAAAATATTTTTCTCATAAATCGTTAAGGAGGTTCGCAGAGGCATTGTGCCTGGTGAAAGACTTGATCTTCACGGTGGATAATCTTTCTCTATGAAAGTAGTGAGTTCCATGTTGTCTCAGTGAGAAACATGAATGAAGTTGCTTTTAAAAGGCTTGATATCTGCAATGGCCTACGCTCTATGAAATATTGATCTTTGAGTAGGCTTGAGCATTGTTAAAAAATGTTCTCTACCAGGCAGCGAGCCTTGCGAAGATGTGTGCTTTATGATGAGGCAAGGACTTTGGGAAGTCCTATTTGAGCTTCACGAAATTGGGAGACTTGCGAAGTAGGGTGCTTTGGGAAGGTATTTCCCAAAGGTTGTTGATCAGTGGTCATGGGACAAGGGGTATTTATCAGTGGATGAAATTTTTACTTCAATATAGAATCTACATACAATGGTGGATGCATTCATTAGTGATAATAAATAGACCTACACATCTATAAACTGTGAGGGGATCTTCTGAATAAGTATTGAGCTCACTTTAGTTGAGAGAGTAGTGATTTCTCAAATTGTGAGTGGTTATAAACTTGGAGGTATATGGAGTCCACTTAAAACTTGTAAACAACAGTCCACTTATAGTGGATTTGGTACATTAGGATCTTGTTAGTGTATGCTCCTTGGATGTATCCTAGTGAGGGTTAACAAAGTAAAATTGTTTTTTCATGTGTGTGCTTTAATGCTAATTCATAAAATTCAATGGAAATGAGAGAGAGAAGATATTTTTTAAAAAAAAAAGCAATATAAAAAGGGGAAATGATTAAAATTTTCGTACCCATATTCACCCCCCTCTCAGGGTATCTAGCCTAGTGGTCCTAACAATCCTTAACAAAAGGACATAAATATTAGAAGAATCATTTGAAGTTTCTTTTTATAAAATTTTTAAAAAATAAACATCAACTTTTTTTGGAAAGTATTTTTTAATTTTAAATAAAAATTACCATCTCAATAAGTTTACATTGAACAAAAATCTACATTAATTTAATCACCTCAATAGTTTAACAAAATTCCATCTTCTTGAAATAATAATATGCAATTTCAATTTGGAACTTTTAGTAGAAGATTGTTCATATGTGAGGTTATGTGTCTTGACAACATCGCTCACGTAGAAACACAAAATAGTAATGTTACACTTAATAATTACAATTGATAACATTCCATTGTTGATGAATTAATTTATTTCACTTCAAATAATATTTGTAAACTTGTGGAAGGTTATAATGATAATCATGACATATGAAAAATGGGGTTTTATAAATAATTTTAATGATATTAGTAATATAACAATAAATAAATATAACCAACTTGATAAATTTTATAAAGGATAAAAATGTATCAACAATGGGGAAACAGTTTCCCCATTTACCCAATTTGTTATAATTATAATACTATTGGTATACATCTTCTATATTAATTTGAAATACATTCAAATGAATTCTAAAATGGATGTTTTAATTTTTTTTATTAATTAAATTTTTTATTGAATAAAAAAATATTATGAGGATTTTAATTTCCAAAAAATTGTTTTTAAATTTTCTAAAACACTATATAATTTTAAACAATCCAATCATGTTTGATATTACTGATTAAATAATTAAATTTTATAAAATTCATTGATTATAAGAAATTTGGATTGAACTATTTTTCTCATAACAAATCTAAATTGATTTGTAACTCACCCAAAATTATATTTCTGATGAGATTTTCGCTTAACCAATGAATCTATTTGTTATAATTTTCAAATTGAATTAAAATGGAATTTGATATGAGATTTATGGGTAAACCCAAATTCTTTTTCAGTTTTAAAATTTCTAAAAACATTGATGTTATATTTAATAAAACATTCAATGAATCTAGTGAAAATTTAGACATATTAGACATTGATAAAGATAAGGAATCTTGTAAACTGATGATTACAACTTGAATGCTAACCTTGATTATAGCCGGTATACTATTCGATAATAAGATTTATCGATGCATGATTGGATGTCTACTTTATCTTACTATGACCTTTCCTAAAACCATGTAATGTATATATATTTGAGATAGTATTCAATTAAATTCAATGGTATTTAATAATAATTATATTAAAATGATTTTTAATTATTTATAATTAAATAAAAATGTTGGGTTTTTAAAACGGAAATAATTCCTTTTAATTAAATGGTGTTTTAAATGCTAATTTTGGTGGATTAAAAAAAGATAAAAAAAAATAAAATTGGGGCTTTATAACTTCTTGGAAAATACATCACCTTAGGGAGTGATAAGATGTAAAATTTGATCTGTTTTTCAACATCTGAAACCTAAAACAGTATATTGGTAGTTATTGCATCAAAATAATATAGATGAAACACTCTCTCGGATTTTGGGCATACATGTGATCTTATCCATATTATATGTGATAATACATGTTTTATAAATACATATAAATATCATATCAATAATTTTATGACTTAATACATTAATATTATGCACTATTTCATAAGATATCCCTTCCCAAAGGGTGATTTCCTGTTGAATTTTATTTAGAAGTATTATCAATGAAAAAATGTTTTCACTAAACCTATTGAATTTTATAAATCTGATTTCATTTTTGATGAATTTTTAATGATACTCTTTTGATGTTTTCCAATGGACTACAGATAACTTTCTAATAATCTCAAAATTTAATTTTTTCATATCTTTTTTAAATTATTTTTTAGTTTCTTTTAAAATCATTAATTTCTTGATTTATTATTTGAATTATATTTTATTAAGTCTATTTATATCTGGGCTATGGTACCTCTATCTAACATGGGGATTCATATGAGGGGGTCATTCTCACATAATTTATGAATATTTTCATAATATTTATTTTTATTTTTAATTTTATCTTCAAAATTAAAAACAAATTTCTCTTATTTTTTAAAACATCAGTTTTGTATTTTCTAAACCCAGAACTTTTGATTATAATTTTTAATAGTTTAAAAAAATATTTTAATGTTTTAATTTCAAATATTTATTTATTTAATAAATAAATATGATTTAAAATTTCTTCCAAATATTATTTTATAAATTATGTGTATTCTATACATTTTTAAAAAATAACACTTAAATGAAGAATATTGATGAATAAAAAATTCTATATTTACATTTTTTCTCATTTTTTTTGAGTTTTCTCTCAGAAAATTAAAATAATAGGACACTTTTTAGAAATTTATTCACATTGAAAGGAACCAATTCAACCATATTAATCATTTCAAAGAGTAATAATTTTTCTTTTATAGAATAATTATTTTTGGAATAATTGTGAAACAGTTTTAATTTAATATTTCATTATTTTTATTTTCTGATTTCAATTTTTCCACCTTCCCCACCAAGTTTTTTTAAAAAAAATACTAAGAATCCCTCTCTATGTATTAAATGATCTTATTAATGATTTTTTAAACAAGAGTGGTTTAAAAAAAATTTGTTTTACATTTGGATCTTATTTCTTTTTTTAAATTCTTTTTCTCAACTAAGATTTATTTTCAAAACCTTCTCTTCAGTTTTTATTTTCAAAATCACATTAATAGTTATATTTTTTTCCATAGTTTTTATATTTTTGATAATAATGAAGGCGTATAAATTCAATGAATATGGAGAAATTTACTGAATGTCTTGAAATTTATCAGAAATCAAAGGATGAGAACATTTTAATTTAATATTAATGGTGTAAATTTATTCTTATTTATATATGTGTTTCTGAAGCTTTCTCCAGGGCACGCGCATCAGTCCGTCAGCGGAGGAGAACATGCTTCACTATTACCCCGCATTCCCGCTTTCCAAAGGCGGGCGACATTCGCTCCTTATTCAGGGACATCTACTCCTTGATCGAAACGGGATGATGGGATGTCGGTTCTTCCTTCCGTGGATTCCTCCTCAGAACTCATCACCTAGTCCGATTCTCCGTCATTGATTGAATACATTGTTCGTGAAACTCGTCCCAGTGCCATGTTTCCATGGATGCCGGTTAATTACACTACATCTATTGGGACATTCCAAAGGGTCCAGTCAGGGCAGAAACCTTCAATCGGGGGAGTAGTCACGTTGAGGCATTAGTAGCGTGTCTGGATGTTGGGGACCTGGCATGTCTATCTATTATCCCTGGTCGCAGGGCTTCTCGAGGGCGTGAAAGCCTGAGGAATCCCACATCGATCCCGGGTAATTATATGCCATAGACATATGTCTGAGGTTTTCCTCATCTTCCTGTGTTTAACACATGGTATGATGCGAGTTTAACGTCCATCGGAGACGGATCATCCCGATCGGAGCATTATCTAGAATGGATCGGATTGAGGGATTTCACTTGAAGGGGTGTCGATACCGGGACTAGCCCATGGGCAGCTGTGAAGGGGAGCAGAATTACATGGTCTCACCGGGATATGACAGTTTGGGTGAGGATTAGGGTGGATGATGGATGGACAAATGAAGTGGAGGGGGAAATGTCAAGGGACCATCGCAAGGGAGACGGTGAAGTTGGACTTGAACCTCGAAGAGACATCGTACATATCCCTGTGGAAGGGAATCAAAGTCTACGTAGTTTGGGATGGTGCCGGTGAACTGGCATGAAGGTGGACCTTGGTCCGATGGATGTCATCAGCGAACCAAAGAGAAGGTGAGCCTCAGTCTGATGCATCAGTGAACTAACACGAAGGTGGACCTTGGTCCAAATGGGTGGGTATTACACACTAGGCTGCCCGGGTGTGGATGAACCGACCTGAAGAAGGTCGGAGTGACCAACAGGTAGTGGGCTTGAAACTCTGAGAGGCTTCCTACGTACCATGTTTTGACATGAATCAATGACCACGTAGTTCAGGTTGGACATCGGAAAGCCGACATTAATGAGGAGGACCAGGAGGGTCCTAGTGGTGGTGGGCATGGACCTCATGGAGGCTTCCTACATACCATGTCGTGACATGGATCAAATACCAAGTAGTTCAGAGGGGCTTCATCGGCGACCGATGTGAAGGTGGACCTTGGTCTGATGGGTGGTGGGCTTGAACCTCTGGAAGGCTTCTTTTGTACCATGCCGTGACAGGGATCAAAGACCTCGTAGTTCAAATGATGGGATTCACCAGCGAACCGACGTGAAAGTTGACCTTGGTCCAATGAGAGATGGGCTTGAACCTCGGGGAGGCTTCCTACGTACCATGCCTTGACATGGATCAAAGAACTCATAGTTCAATGGGTTTCATCGGTGAACTGACGTGAAAGTAGACCCATGGGTCCACTAGTGGTGGGCTTGAACATCGTGAAGGCTTCCTATGTACCATGCCTTGACATGGATCAAACTCCTCATAGTTCGGATTGGTCACAACGGCTCGCCGTCGGACTGGAATACAGTTTAACGTCATGCTGGATGAGAGTGAACCCTGACGTCAATAAATGATGGTCGGTGGGCTTGAACCTTGTGGAGGCTTTCCATGTACCATGCCTTGACATTGATCAAAGTCACGGTAGTTCGGGATGGGGGGGGGGTGTTGGAGAACCGACGTAAATGAGGGGGGACCTTGTTCCAAAGGGGGATGGGATTGATCCTCAGAGAGGATTCCGACGTACCATTCCTTGACATGGATAAAAGTCCTCGCAGTTCGGGTGGTGAAAACGGATTGCCGTTTCACTGGAATGAAGTTTAACGTCATGCTGGACGAAGGTAGAACTCAACGTGAATTGGATGAAGGGTGGGCTTGAACCTAGTGGAGGCTTTCTAAGTATCATGCCTTAACATGGATCAAAGACCTTGTAGTTCAAATGGGTGTGCAGTTTAATGTCACGGAGGACAAGGGCATACAGTTTAACGTCATGCTGGATAAGGGCATGCAGTTTAACGTCGTGCGGGATGAGGTATTGTCATGGCCAATGCCAACTCTAAGCCCACGTGAGTCATGCTCGGTGTGAGAAACAAGAGGCAGCAATGACCTGGCAATCATGCCGCGAAGGGTGCATCCATGAGAAGAGAAGAGGGGCTTACGCGTTAGGCGGCCCATGGAGCTGGGACATACTTCAGGATGGAGGCCCGAGGTGCAAAAAATTGCAGCGAAAGAGGGATTTGGGACCAATGATGGGAGGTGAATCATTCCTTATCACGCCCTCCACTGACCTTGGTAGTGGGGATGTACGGAGATGCAGGGGTGCAGCCATCCATTGGGGAACTAGGGTCACCCTTCTCCTGAGAACATACATCACTCCAATAAGGAGGATATCATCCCTTGTGGAGGGGTGATTACACTCCTGTGGAGACGAGTGGCATAAAAAATGTTCGAGCTGGGGGGACCCTTCATCTGAGGCACGAGGTCAGGTCACAGTTTAACGTCATGTGTTGAGGACGTGGTGCTTGGCAGTTTAACGTCCTGTAGATCGGACGAGGTGGGTTCACTCAACACCCTTAGGACTTACATAATTGGTAGCCATTGCTCCTTGGGGGAGGGAAGTTACCAGTAAGGTCATGGTCCTGGGGGGTGTAGATCAGACCATCGAAGGTTCCACGTTAGCGTGGCTATGCAAAGAAGCAATAGCCGTTAGCATTACTATGCGAAGAATCATTAGGCGAAGCAACGCTATGAGTAGTATTGTCCGTGGGACTTTGAAATAGCATCATGCATACCTGGAGGGTCGCACGAGAAGAGGAATTGCCATGGAAGGGAGTGTGCTTCAATAAGTGGAGTGCCTTGACCATAGCATGGGGCCTAGGTGTGAGTGGTGGGTGCTTCCCAAAGTTGAACAGTATTCATAGAGCACTTCCTCTCGAAGAAGAGGTTCCTCATGAAGAAGGATGCTGTGAAGCAGTGTGCTTCGCGATGTGTAGCGATCCTGCCTTAGCATAGGGATCACTAGTATAGGTTGGGTGTTTCGCGAAGCATAAACACTCCGTGGCTACCCGGGTTCCCTTGGGAATCCCCCTCCTTCACAAATGCCCTTGTGCTTCACAAAGGGAATCCCTCTCGAAAGAGGGGCCCAAAAAGAGACAAAGCGAAGGCATCATGCGAAGTAGAAGTACCTCGTGGAGCTCATGATTCCTGGGGGAAAAGGGTGCTTCATGATTCAGGAGAGGAGAAGTCGAAAGGACGGATTGTCCATCCCTGGAACTCAGGGGGAGCCCCGTATTTATAGGCAAGGGGCACCACGAAGATGAACTCCTGTGCTGCCTCTTGTGCTTCGTCGTGCACTCGCAAATGTCAAATTCGTTCTCTGAGAGGTAACGCCTCGGGAGATTCGCGGCGGGCTCGCGAACGACAATTTCGTTCGCGGAGAGGTACCGCCTCCGGAGCTTTGCGGTGGTCTCGCAAACGTCAAATTCATTCGCGGAGAGGTACCACCTCTGGAGCTTCACGGCGCGCTCGTGACCATCAATGTAATTTGCGGAGAGGTACCACCTCTAGAGCTTCGCAGCGGTCTCGTGAATGTCAAACTCATTCTTGGAGAGGTACAGCCTTGGGAGCTTCGCGGTGGTCTCGCGAATGTCAAACTCGTTCGCGGAGAGGTACCACCTCTAGAGCTTCGCGGCGGGCTCGCGAACGTCAAACTCGTTCGCGGAGAGGTACCGCCTCTGGAGCTTTGCAGCGGGCTCGCGAACGTCAAATTCATTCGCAGATAGGTACCACCACTGGAGCTTCGCGGTGGGATCAAGAACGTCAATGCTGTTAGCTGATAGGTACCGCCTCTGGAGCTTCATGGCGAGCTCGCGAACTTCAAACTTTTTCACGGAGAGTTACCGACTCTGGAACTTCGCGGCAGGCTTGCGAACGTCAAATTCATTCGCGGAGAGGTACCGCCTCTGGAGCTTCACGGCAGGCTCGCGAACGTCAAATTCGTTTGCGGAGAGGTACCGCCTCTGGAGCTTCGCAGCGGGCCTGCGAACGTCAAATTCATTCACGGAGAGGTACCGCCTTTGGAGCTTCGCAGCAGTCTCATGAACGTCAAACTCATTTTGGGAGAGGTACCGCATTTGGAGCTTCAAGGAGGGATCACAAATGTCAAACTCTTTCACAGAGAGTTACCGCCTCTAGAGCATCGCGGCGGCCTCACAAAAGTCAAATTCCTTCGCGGAGAGGTACCCCCTCTAGAGCTTCGTGGTGAGATCGCAAATTTCAAAGTCGTTCGTGGAGAGGTACCGCCTCTGGAGCTTCGCGGTGGGCTCGCGAATGTCAAAATCGTTCGCAAAGAGGTACCATCTCTGGAGCTTCATGGCGGGCTCATGAAAGTCAAATTCGTTCATGGAGAGGTACCGCCTATAGAGCTTCGCGGCGGGCTCGTGAACATCAAAGTCGTTCGCGGAGAGGTACCGCTTCTGGAGCTTCGTGACGGGCACTCAAACATCAAATTTGTTCACGGAATGGTACCAACTCTGGAGCTTTGCGAGACTGCGATGCTCGGGGTACTTCATGTCGGTGCTTCGCGAGGCAGCATGTCGGCCGTCTTTTTCGTCTGTTACATTCGTGCTATATTTTGGCGCCAACAATATGTGTAAATACATAATTTATTACAAAATAGTGGTGTAAAATGTTTTAATATTACTTGAAATTAGGAATTATTCATCTACTTACTTCTTGATAAAATTTAATATATTATTTGATATATTTAATAAATTATTATATCATTCACTCTTGAGTTACAGTTGATATATATTCTTATGTTAAGTTTCTCTGATCTAAAAAATTGGATATATTAAAGAAATAATATATATAATGTATTGTTTGTCTAATCATATTCACCCAAATTTGTTTCTTTTTGTTATGATTTAGAAAATTTTAGCCTCTTTATTTTGTGTTTAGTCATGTCAATGATGGAGTTGAGAATGATATCCAACACATTTAAAAGGCATATTGATGATCGATGTAAAATATTAAAATACTGTTTTATTGTGGTTTATGATATTTTAATAAATTTTTAATATCAACAATTTTACATTTAAGGATACTGTGGTGGATATTGTTAATATTGAAGGTTTATAGCATTCCTTGGCAGGCCAGTGCAATCCCCCAACAAGCCCGTTCCATATTTACAGAACCCCTTTCCAATAAAAGGTCCACCAACAATATGTTGTACTTTAAAATATATCTATTATAGGATTTATATAAGTTTAAATCTATATAAATCCAATTGGGGACCTTGTTGAGTATGATGGGTAGAAGGTGGTGTTGAGAAAGTGGTTTTGTGGCTTCATTTATTATTATATTTAAAAATTACTTAATTTTATCTTATTCAGATTCAATTTCCCTAATTTAATTATAGAATATACTTACACCTATTGGATCTTATACATAGGCCCCCTTTGTTGATTTAAAGAACTACCGGTAAAGTAAAATTCTTAAACTATTAATATGATCATTGATCAATCGGTTGTCTCTCCAAATGAAATGCTCTTTGAGATACTCTGAAAATTTCCCTTGGGAGACAACATCAATTATTTTTCAATCTCAAAAATTCTAATCATATATCATGTCTCTTTATCTCATTTAAATTAAAGACATTCATATTAGATATTATGTAGTATTATTATAATTGGTTTGTCCTATGAAAACCCCTCTTATTATCATATTATTTTCTAATACGTGATCACAATAGTAAAAGTCTGAAATGGGTTCCTTGGATACCGATGAAGTTAAATATGGTTCTAAAAACGAAAAATACATGGGATGGGTTTCTTTATCACCACCAAGTACAACAGAGTAATAAAATAATTCTCTCAACCTAAAGGGTGGATACCAAGGGTGTCACGTCAAGCTACTATCAAGCATCTTAATCAGACATTGTTTTATCACTCATTCAATTGTAGATTTTCAATATTGAAACTTGCTAAGTAAAATTTCATCACTATGATAAATACGTTTAAGCTATGTATACTCACTAAATAAATATTGAAATTATATTTTTTCAATGTATTAAAATTTTTTAATCCTATTGAAAACATGTAATTTTATTCTTAATGTATATATATATATTTTTTGGATTTTTTAAAGTGAAACTCACCCTACCCCCTTTTTACATATTCTATGAAAACACCAATAACCTATATCATATAGTGGAGGCTTGTCACTTGTGTAATAGTATACTTTTAATATTGTGTGAATAATGTTTTATGATGTTCCCTAGCTACCCAATGTAATTAGTGATTCATTTATATTATAGAATCTAAAAACCAATGAGAATTACTATTGAAAGGATTATGTTTCCCAAACTATATACAAAACATTGTAAAAATATATATATGTGATATTTTTACTTTTAGCATCTAAAATACATACATGTGAATGGAAGGGTAAATTAAAAAAATATTAATTCACAGCCTAATAAGTTAAAATTTTAATGCCCAAATGGGGGATAAAGATAAAATAATATTTCTCTTTAGGTAAAATTTGTCCAAGAAAGAATATCCCCATCAATTAAATCTTTATTGTCCATCTGGGAACTAAAAATTGAAAACAACATAAGAAAGTAAATAACAATCAGAATTCAAGATATATATATATATATATATATATATCTGTATATATAAAAATTAAATCTGGTGTTTTTAAAAAATTTCACGATTCCTACACATTATTTTTAAAATTATAGTAATCCAATTAAAATCATTTTAAAATGGTACAAATTATTTATTCAAGCATCTATAATTCCATAAAAATAAAATAATTTTCGTTTATATTTAGAAAAAAACATTATGAATTTTAAAAATGATCTAAATATTTTTAAATCAAACTTCAATCAAGATATATCATTTAGATCAATCAAAATATCATGGACATAAAATGAATATCTATTTTAAATCATCTGAAATAAAATCTACACAGAATATGGAGACATTTGAACGAAATAGAGATTAACAAAATAGATCAGGAGAGTCGGTTACTATGAATTGGCTAGTGAAACTATTTTTAATATCATGCGCTAATCGTGAAAATCTCACTTAGAGGAGAAAAAAATAAATCTTGTGCACTACAGGATTTTCTAGACTACGCAAGATGAACATAAACCATTGTTTTTTATATTCTTTTCAATCCAAAATAGAAGAAAGCACAAAAGTATACCATATAAAATAAATGAAACCCAAAATAACATAAGTTCATATGAGAATTAATCAGAAACTGTTATGATAATCTCAAAATTAAATCCTCCCAACTAGACATTGCACAAAAATTGGAGTTTATAAACAATAAAGAGAATGAGAGGCTATCCGAACCCCTACCTATAATTTTGAAATTTTCCTAAATCCAATATATCATTCAAAACCAAATAAAGGAGGATTTAATTGATCCTAACCCTCTTAAAAATATAATATACAATAAATATTTTTTATATTTCATTCTAGGCCTCTCATGAACTTAGTACCATAGTCAACCCATGGAATTGCCTAATGTGCATTAATGATCACATTGTGAATGATCCTAGTTCTTGGGAATCCAAATATACCAAATCGTAATGATTTCAATCAATAATTAAGAATAAATAAACCATTTCTCATCGTAGTCAACCATGATCACTGAATGTAATAAGGATCTATGTTTATTAAAATCAAATAAATACAAAACAACATTGTAGAAAATGATGAACCACTAGAAATACATAATCATACAATTTAAAAAAATACCAATATAGAGGAAAGTGAAAACATAGTAAATATATGATTCTAACGTGAATGATATATCCATGTTATAATAATAAGGATCTAAAGATCTGTAATAACCTCTATGTGACCTCATGATCACAATCCATCATCCCTACTATCTCTCTCTATGAAAGATCCTGAAACTAAACCTAATCCAAAAAAATATTATATAGTTTTCTAACACTTGGTAGAATATGTATGGTGTGATTATAACACCCTAGTAGTAAATCACCAGAGAGTCCATAAATTTCCTTTACAAAATCATACTTTAAATTATTTTTTAAAATATGTATAGAAAATAGGGTTATATATTATTTGGAAAAAAACATTATGATTCCCTAGAAACTGGTCGATTAATCTCAAACATGGTTTAAGAATGCACATAAACTCTCAATTAAATTTATATCCCAACTTTTTTGAAATAATAATTAGAGACACCCTTTAAACCTAATCAATAAATCACATAAAACATAATGTAATGATTGACTAGATGAATGAATTGAATCAATAAAAATATAAATGTAATAATATTAATGGAAAGTTCCATGAATAAAAATAGAGAGGGTGAAATGAATAAAAGTGATTGTATTTTTGAAACATAAAATTAATTTAGAACCAGTAGATCATATCGTAACAAAAAAAATTTTGACATATAAATGGTAAATACAAAATATTAAAAGAAAGATAATCATGGGAACTTTCTAAACATCATTTCAGGTGGTCTTAGACATATATGAGTAGAATCAACTACCCACCTATTGATGAATCCATAATATATAACACAATGGATTATCTAACCTAGAATTACCAGTCGAAGTCCCCTATATCCTCTAATAAATTTTTGGATCTAATATTTCTAATCTTGAGTTATAGTAATAGCCTATAAATCCCACAATAAATTTCCTAATATCCCACTAAGTTAAAAGGAAATTTTGTGAGGTTACATTTGTAAAATATAAATCATGATCAACATATAAAATGAAATCCTCATCCAACCGCCTTACTCAAATTAATTTAAATCAAACTCGAGAAACCATAAAAATAACATAGAGAAGATAAATCATCAAGATCACACATAACAATGTAATAAAGTAATACATTGATGGAATATAATGTTTATAGAAAATTACATTTATTTTTTTAATAAGAGCTTATGTTATATAACTTTTAAACCATTTTTAAATCAAATTTAAGACCATTTTCAGAAGAAATTAATTTGGAATGTTTTTAATTGAACAAATTCCATGATGTTTTAATTGGAAATATAAATTTAAAACCCCATCTCTAAAACCATTTTATAACAAATAATCCTATTATAATTTGTTATAAATCAAAATTTAAGTCAAACCACCAATAAATTGACTTTTACATAAATATTGTAATATGAAATTGGAAAAATAATATATGAGACCACATCAAAAATGAGAAGGAATAATTTTTGTGAGAAAAAATCATCAAATTCCATAGGGGTCATAAATTCAAGAGAAAAAATACCTCAATACATTAATAAAAATAAAAAGGAATCATATAAAATTTCAAACACAAATTTAACAACTCAAATCCACTAAAAAGTTTTTTTTAAAAATTTATAAAACACCCAACATTCATATTTTCTTCCATAATATAAATTCAATAGTATTTATAATTTATAAATATCTTTAGAGTTCATAATTTTGTTATAAAACAATAATAATTTTAGGGAAACACATTTTTTAATCAAAAAAAATCATGTTTGTTAATAAATTGAAAATTCATGGGACCTTGTAGCTCAAACAAATAAGAATGCGAAAAAATCATTAATAAAGAAAATTAAGAAACCGATACATGATTAGTACTTCCACTAATCCTTAATCACAACAAATTAATGTTAATTATCACTATAGGTATTGAGTAAGTAGATACCAAGTTAAGAGGGGATTATAAAAAAAATAAAACAGTGAATTTCTTATGATAAAATTGAATTTATTAAAGGGAAACACAAAAAACATAATGATTAATGCACTAAAATCCAAGGTATATCACTATGTGGGTGGTCAATGGTCTCTACTTTGGATTCAATACCATGTGGGGAGGATAGGGGGATGATAGGGTTTTATTTTTCTAGACAATTATATAATTAATTTTAAATATTAAAAAAATTGGGAAAGTCACATGGTTTTCATGCAATTTTTATCAGACTATATGCCAACTATGAATCCCTTATAAGAATCACCTAGAGAACAATATTATTTGGCCACATATTTTCAAAAACAATTCTCTAAAATTGTAAATTAGATCTTATAGAAACAATTTTTGACTCTTTTGGTTTCCACATGGTTGGATTTAATAGTATTCCCTACCGTTTTTTTTTTTACTGAAACTCTAGAGAATAATGATTTTCAAATTAATTTAGCATGACATTCAAGTAAATGGATTGAAATAAATAAATATAAAAATTAATAAAGTGAAGGTCTGTTGTGTCTTAATTACTTATCAACAGTTGTATGTACTATCAAATATAGCTGAAAATCACCCCATAGTTTCATTTTTTCCCAATTGATGTGATGGAAATATTTAAATTCGTTCACATTACATTAACGGGGTTTTTGTTTTTTTAATGAAATCAAATTCAATTTATCATTATTTTTAAAATCTTATTTCACCCATAAATTTAACCATATATAAATATATAAAAATTATGAAACAGTTATTGATTTTATATATTCATTATTGTAAACAATTCTATGTGATTTTAAAAAAAAATACATTTAAAAAATATTTAACCTTTATGGACAGAATAAATAAACACACATGATCATGAGTTGTTTTCTATTAAATGGTCCATTAATAGGATGATGGATTAACTGAGGCCCTATGAGAACTCACTGATTAATGTATCATTATTAGTTATTAAGCTTATCATATCCCTTTTTTATATCATTTTTGTGCACACCAATTCAACCTTGTAATTATGTAATCATAAATTCATACATCCTATAAAAATGTATACTTAGAAGATGATTAGGGTAATTCATGATCTATTAATCACATATAGTGGGACAGAAATTTAATATAATCCAATATTTACACACAGGACCTAATAATAGATAATTAATAAGTAATTATATTTATATCATCATAAAATAAACATAAATAACTAATTATTACACCTTATTAGTAAAATGTAAAAAATTAATTAATTAAAAAAAACTCTCAAACAAACATGGTTAAGTTTCATATTATGATCAGTATAAAGAGAATAATATTTTTTTAATACATTTAAATATTATAACATTCTATATTTTGTTATTTTTTATACTAAAATATCTTTTATATCATTTTATCTCATAAATTTCATGTTCGATAATGGAATTTTTTTTCAGAATTTATTAATTTTTAAAAATTTATTTGTTATTTTTTATAATATGTTTATAGCCATTTATGATAGGAAATGGATATTAGTATTGTTTTACGTAGGTTGAGAATGGCCCTACCTAATCTAGAACCCTTTAGATTGAACCAATTATACATCTGTGTTGGTGACCATTAGTGTTTTGGTCTATGGAGGTAGTACTCATGGATAACCAATAACATATATTTTTTTGAAATAATTCGTTCTTATAAAATTATATTCTTGGTTGTAATAAAATCAATGATTAGGTTTGTGGGTAAATTCCATACATGGGGAAAACTACCCCATCAAAAAATTATTCCATTTTTAGTTATTCAATGATTAATAAAATCCATGATTTTTTGTTGTTTTCAACTAGATCCCAAATAGGAATTCCCCCAAGTGAAATTCAAATATATATATATATATATATATATATTCATGGTTTCTAGAAAATTTAATTTAAAATTTAAATTATATAATTAAATTATTTCTCTAATACAACTTTTCAGTCCCAAATACATGGTGGAAGTGTAAATGAATGTAAATTTAATTTTTCTTCACTTACTTGTTTTTGTAACATTAGGTCTAGAATGTTAGTACCTAATTCTCATTTTTAGTATCATGTGTAATTTTAATAAATAATTATAGCCAAATAAAAATAACATCTTAATCAATTTGAATATGATCCAATGTTCTAATCTATACTTATGATCATATAATAGATTTAATAAATGGGTAACCATTTATATCTCCTTCACATTATATATAAATATCTTTTATTAATTATGAAACTCTTGATTTTTATCACAAGAAATAAAAGAAACTCATAATGCACCTTAGATCATTTATGTATGATTTTATTGAATCAGTGAAAGATTAAAATTAAATATCATTATTCTTATTAAAATATACCTCCAGACTTCAGAAAGATAACTATTTATGATTTAAATTCAATAAATATTCTTTCCATATGGATTTTGGGTGATATACATGTTTTTATTGTTAGGTTAAAATTATCAAATTATTTATTTTGTCCTTATAAAAGTTTATTTTATTAATTAATAAACAATATTTCATAAAATAATTAATTAAAACATAATATGTTAAAAGATAACCCCAAAATTAAAACATATCATTCAAAATTAATATATAATATATTTTGATGCATCAACATTTTTCTTTTCTCCTATATAGATTCAATGATCCTTATATAATAATATTTATGTTAATAAAATTTTTTACCCATATTTTAAGAATTTAGCATAAACTAATTATGAATATAATTAGTATTACATTTAATTATTGTTATTATTCTAAAAGGGAATTTTTTTTATTACATGGGATCATTTATATATAGAAATTTATAGTCCCATGCATGTGGGGGGAACTACTTCTAAACTCTTGTTCATCCAAATTAGTGAATTATATGGACACACATTGCATGTAACCCTATAGGATGTTATATCAATAATAGTATATATTTTTCACAAGATAAAAATGGTATATATTAAAAAATTAAGGCTTCTAAATAGATAATGTCAAGTCAAAAAAATGAATACCACAACTAACACCATATACAAATAAATATAAACAAATTTTCACGTGATATCTTATAAAAAAGTTATATTTCTTTCTAGAAACATCCTTCAATGATTTATTTTTTTTCATTTACTAAGTCAAATGAGGTTACCTTATTAGACAATTGATATATATGTAATTAATGTACCAATATATTTTGAAATAGGTACTAAAATAACCAATTTATATTCTCAAAATCCATCAATACTGTCTTGACCATCAAATCAATATCATAACATCATTGATGTACATGATACATGTTACGATTGAAAAATCAAAAATGATTATTGTATTTATTATGAATTAAAGTATGTGATCAATGATATATGTAATTAATTATATATCAATTCAAGAGTCCAATTCACATGTTCATATATACGATTAACTAATGAAACCAAAAACATGTTTTTCTCTTATTAGAATTACAATCATCATAAATTCATTATTCATATCACCAAGTGAAAACATTATGAGAAAATTTTTCAATTCTCATAATCCCCCACACATGATACTACGAAATAATATATTCCTTTTAGTATAATGTATATGGACCATAGGAAATATGTTTGAGGACACTATCATAGTTTCTAGAAGTTTTCAGTGTAGTTTAGAAGTACTATACACTTTTTATTTGAGATGAAATATAATGACAATACAATATATAGTATACCTAGAAGTATTACTACTATCATGGTGATTGAAATATATTTATACATCAAGGAATATACATAAAATGGGAATCATGTGTCATGTTGAGTTGTTTCTATAATACCCATGCTCACAATAAAAGAAAACATTATAGTGATTGTATGTGTTGAAATTTTAAAAGTACAAGAGAAGAATTTCTATTATGTTTAAAAATAATAATGAGTAATATTTTGTAATGAATTATTGACATCATAGGTAAAATAACTTCCCTTTGTATTCATATGGTTTGAACAAATAATGGATATAATCCCACTTATTAACTGTGTCGGAGTTTGAACCCTCCCATGAATAATGTTTTAAATAAATAGGTAATAATAATTTTAAATATGAATATCATGTCACTACACAGGTACATATAAAATAATTTATTTTCATTATTGAAAGAAATATTAATTTTTTTTAAAAAATGTATAATGAAATAATTGTATTTATAGAAATGAGAGAATTAATACTGATGGAATAGTATCATCAGCTTAGGAAAACTAAAATGACCATTAGGAATATCAAGGAAAATAGAATAATTACCTCACATTTTAGAGTATAATTTTTTTATTTATCTTACAAGTCTAATCATGATATATTTATATATTTTAAAAAGTTAATAAATGTTTTAGAAATGGTAAATTAAGTGTTGATATTTTTGTTAGTCATAAATATTTAATTACAATATTACAATTAATATAATGATTTAATAGAAAATATATTTTCATAAATTTGACTCATAAATTAATATTTTTTTCTTATGATTAGATGATATTTTTTGTGAGACTTTAATTAATTTTTCATATTTTTTAAAATCAATTATAATTTTAAAATGGAATTTTTCAAATAAATTATGATTTTAATTAAAAAACTAATATCTCATAAATAGGAAATTATTTTAAAAACTAGAGGTACCTTTTCAACACTACACATCAAAAAAATGGCGAGGGGGATTTTTAGGGATATTTTTGAGGCACCTGAATTTTTGGTGAAAAGTGAAATACTGTAATTTACAATATAAGCTATATACATAATTTATTGAGTCATAGATGATGTGAGGCTGATGTTATCCCAAAATATATAACTATAATTCAGTATTTTAATATATTTTAAGAGTATTCTCCAACTATTTTTAATATTGAGCCAAATTAATAAACTAATGAATATAATAACGAGACAACACCCCTCTCCACCACCATAAATAACTCCCCTCACCACCTCTGCCACCAACACCGAAATACCTTGTATATTGATTAATTTCTGCCAAAATACCATTCCAAGACTCTTCCAAAAATCCAAGACCTTCTTGTCTCACCAAAAGTCCAAAACCAATCCTCTTTAAAAGGTCACCAATGAAGAGAATTTAAGGGGTAAAAATACTCTTTCATTTTCTTTTATTTTACTTTCAATTCTTTTTATTTTAAAATAATCTCATCACCTACCCTTATCCAATAGGAATTAAAACTATATTATTTTATATATTCTGTAATTTTATCATTTTTATTGAAATATTAATCATAAATGAAATTCTACTCTCCCTTTATTTAAAAATAAAAACATTATCTGTGGTGTGTTGATTAACCAACATCATGGAAAATTAGTTTTCAATTTACATTAAAGACTTTAAGACGGGTCATAAAACCATTAATATAGTTAAATAATATTTTATCAAACATATTATATGTTATATTTTTTCTAGAACCTATATTTGTAAATAATGTTATTTAGTAAAACAATAGTTGTTCGTAATGATCTAAAGTAACCAACATAGGCATACGTTCATCCCTAATGTTTTATCCAATGATACATACTTGTAACATAAAAAAATGATATATAATACCATTTAATATTATTCAATTTCATTAATAAAATTTTTCTATAATTTTTTTGTTTTTATCCATTCCGAAAAGAAAATACATAATTAACTAATCATGGAAACTGTGAAATAAATGCACAAAAAATAATGAAAATAACAAAATATTAATAATAAATTGGTGAAAGAAGTTTTTATAATATAATATAGGTAATTATAAATATAATTTTTTTTAATCTATATTAATAATTTTTTTTAAATTATTATACAGATGTTTTGATCATATTTGAAGTAGGAAAAACTTAAGGTAATGGAATTCTAAACACAATTCCCATTCTTTGGGATAACCATCATCATCATTAATTATCTGAAACTATGATTATTTTTGAAATTAATTTTGATTATATTATGTTATATTAGGTTTATTTATATTGTATACACATATTTTATTATTTTTATCAGCTCTCTCTTAAAATTTATGATTTTGGTATGGAAATTTTATTTAAAAATCGTATTTTAATTTCCGTTCATTTTTTAAAAGGAATGATTTATATAATGTAATTATTATTGTTTTATGATTTTTTAATGGTTATTGGTAATTTTATATAATGAATTTAGGGACCTATATCTCAATCCAATTAATTGGTAATATTTTTGTTGTAGGTCAACTGTATGGTTACTCCATGTAAAACTACAGTGGTTACATTATAAGGTAATTGTGAGGGTTACATTGTAAGATAGTTGTGATGGTCACTCATCATATGGTATCCATGATGGTTACAATATTATGTAATTAATGTCATATATTACCATTATTCTATTATTTATTTTTTCTATGTTCAATGGAAATATCATGTTTTCAAAAAGTTACAATATGATACATATTCGGTGAGAAGTATATATTTTTAAAAATGATTTCATATGTTTTTATGTATTCATGTAGTAACGGTTTATAAAGTTTTTTATGTTCCTTGATAATATTTTCTGTTCTCATTCCATGTCTTAAAATTATTTTCACATGGTTTTGGGATGGTTAATTGAAAATTAAAAGACAAGATATATGTTGTAAAGACATTTAATGAATATATTTCATATTATTTTTTAAAAAATTGTATTATTAATAAATGGATATTTTTTTAGTAATATCTTATTTGTATGATTTTGATATTAAATGTATGTATAATGTACTATATTGTAAAAACTTCAAACCATAATTATCTTTTGGAATGTAATGAAGGGAATTATAAAGGAATTTTCAATAATATTTAATTTTTTAGGACAAGTCTTTATAGCTAGAATCAAAGAACAGTTTAGATAACTTTTAGGGTTATAATGATGTTAATAGAATACCAAAATATTTTTTTTACTTATTCTTATCCTGAAATTATATAGAACATAAATATTATAATTTTTTTATAAAAGATATGTCTGATCAGAATGGGATTTTGTAGGAGAAACTGGGAAGCAGAAGTAAGAAGGCAGTGAGGGTATGATATCGTTCCGAATCTAGAACCTAGAATAGTGGGAATTGGAATTGAATATTTTGTGATAGTAATGAATTAGTTTACATAGTCAATACATAGTTGTGGAATCCTTTAATGAGAACAAATAGATATACCAAAAAGGGACATTACGATATTACGATATTTTATGAGGTAACACCCAGTTGGTTTTAGTGGTGTTTTTGACAGAGAGGCAGATGGAGGATGGATTAGACACCTTCAAAAGATATTCATTGTTATGTGGTTTTCATATAATCGAATGTTTAGTCATTACATTTTACTTATTGAAGGTGAAGTTGACTAGTGGTGGTAAATGTTCATAAATATCATGGATTGTTATTAAAATGATTACGTAGAATATGATGAATTATATATCATTTTTCTTGAAAAATATTTTCCTAAGGTGGTTTGACAAATGATTGAAATTATATTCATTGAATTGAAATAAAAGGAAGATTATTTAGTGGTTATGTATGAATAAAACATCCCACAATTGTAATGGTATGCTCCAAATCATATTAATGATCTTAATAGAAAAATAAAACATTTTTACTTAGGATTGAATCCAATGTATAGAAGGGAATTGGCCACCAATGAATTCCAATGTTATTGGAAACTTTTATGATGTAATAATAGGGTAGGAATTGAGTTTTGTGATGATCACATGTACTTTTAAAATAATCATAAGAAGAGGTCTATATGGTAAATGATTGTTAAGAATCAATCAAAGATATCTGAAGGTAAAAAATTCTTGTTTCTAGTTTGTGAAAAGTGTGTTAAAAACACCCTAGGGAAAGCCATAACAAAACATGGATGTGTTTTCAATATTGTATATTTGGTAATATGGATATATATTTTAATTAAAATGATATTATGATGAATTGTGATAATAAGTCTATAATGTGTTTTAAATTTGGGGAGATGATTAATTATAAAAATACAATCCCAATGAAAAATCCAAATCATGGGAGGAAGCAAGATAATGAAAAGAAATATGCAGTGAGATTATTTAGTGACTACATCCACAGATGTTGGGAAATCCAATTTAGTGTTATCAGGTAATTTGTTTTATTAACAATATTTTTATAATTCTTTATTTGATAAATGGTTTACATATTTAATTATTTTTGTGAAATTTTCTGGTAAATTTGACATTTCACATCATAAAATGAGGCTGAAACTTATAGTTAAAAAAATAGAGGAAATATTACAGCAAAAGATCATTATAAGAATATTCATGTTGTTTTCATTGGAAATTAATTACCGAAAAAACTTTTTGTTTTTAACTTATTATAGATTGAGGAAATTATTTTTATGGATTGGATTCTTGTTTATCATGCTATGATTGATTTTAGAGCAACTAATGTTTTTTTTCAGAAGGACCTTCAGTTTGAATACAAGAATGAACCAATACAATTCATAAAATATTAAGAAGATATGAAAATACTAAAATATAGAACTCTATATTATTTTTCATATATTGATTAAAACATTGGAACTGTTTAGATTAATGATGTTCTAGTGGTAAATGAATACATATATGTTTTTTATAATGAGTTACCCAATGTTATACATGATTTGAAAGTTGAATTTACTATGAACTTCATTCTTGAAGCTGATCCTATTTCAAAACCACCTTACCTAATGGTTTAAGTGTAAATTATTGACATGAAAAAATGTCTCATGGGTTTCTTGATATAGGCTAAATTAATCCTAGAACTTCCCAATTGGGAGCTCCTATTTTCATTATTATAAAGAAAGCTAATTCCTTTGGAATTTTAATTGATTATAGTGATTTCAATAACATTACTATTAAGAATAAGTATCCTTTACACATATTCAGGACATGTTTCAACATCTTGAGGGAGCTCAGTATTTCCCCAAGATTGAAATTAGATCTCGGTACAATTAGCTGAAGGTGAAGGAGGATAACATCCTGAAAACATCTTTTTGTACTAGATATGTACATTATGTGTTTTTTTTGTTCATTTTGGTTTAAAAAATTACCCTTATTTATTCATGGATATTATTAATAGAATATTACTTGATTATTTTAACAAGTATTTTCTTATGTACACTAGGTCGAAAACCGTAAGAGTGGGGGGTGAATCAGGGTATGGTTGATTCATACTTTTTCACTTTTGGATCTAGTTTCATTATTAGACAAAAATCTATTATTTCTTCTTCTAGTAGCGATATACAGACTGATTTGAAATCATGCTCAAGACACAATGATTTTTACTTGGTTCACCCTCATTCGGCCACATCTAAGTAGCATACAAGGGCAATGTGCCGATTTACCAAATTCACTAAGACTCACAACCAATAATGAGTACAATGTTTGGGCTAGATTTTTTATTCCTGGTATAAAAACCATTACAATGTTTAGGGTATTCACACTACATTCACAAGGGTCACTTCCTAGGCCTCTTTCTCTGGCTCACTACCAGTGGAAAGGGTCACCGTCTTCCACTTCCTTCACTCATTGTCCATGGAATGGAATCCACTCACAGTTTATGGACTTGTATGTCAAACACAGTTTATGGAAATGTAGGTCCCTTACAATTAATGAATTCCCGCATCCTCAACTCTATGTAGACGTTATGTTGATATTCCATTTTCACCTGAAGATGATATCCACCTTCCCGAGTACTTCTATGTATCATAAAATACTTTCACAACCTTATTTGATTTTTTTTCATACTTCCAAGAGAAAATCGCGAACCACCTTCCTCTCCTGTGTACTGAGTATTAGTATTGGTACGTGGGAAACATTCTTTTCATACCATCACCACAACTGTGAACCACCCTTAATCCATGGATACCTCCGCCTTCATGATCACATACCGCTATCGTATACCAATTCCATGAACATCTTCAGTGAAGCCCCTCTTGTTCGTGAACTATTCTGTGTTCACATATGACCTTCACTTCTACATACCAGAGCTCCCCCTCTGCATACTTCATGCAGAACTCTCCCTTTCATGCACTAGGGATTCCTACTCTACGTACTGAGTCAATTTCTTTTACATACTAGACATCCTTTGATGGTTAATAATCCACGCAAACACCTTCAGCATGAATCACTTTCATAATTTTCGATATTCATGGAGAAAAATTTATTCACTAATAATGATTAATCTCCATAGTAATCAGTGTGGTTAGAGATTCTTATATAGGAATAAATATCATTTTATTCATCTAAATCATGATTTACTAAATATATAATCCAGCCATCACCGCTTACTAATCCTTCTGCTGCTACGAACCACAAGCCATCCGCGAACCATTTTCCTACACTCTTCACATACCATCTTTTATCCTAAAAAGTCGATCTCTTTCAACAAATTAAACCCATACATACGCTGCACCGCCACTTATCCATGAACTATTTTTTATTTCATGAAACTCTCCCACATATTTTTTCCACCACTCTGTGTAACATTCCCGGAACATGGTACATATCCCATGAATTATGGTACACATTTCTCACCCTTTTACAATTTTTATCAATGTTCATTATAAAATTCACTCCTATAAAGGAATCCTTCCATTTACAATATCAAACTCTTGATTTTGTGGCCCAAAAATTTTGCAAACACTGGGAAACAATGCCACCTTAAAAACCCATCATTGGAAAACACCAATAATACTCATTTGTAGTCATCTTTCTTTTTCAATAAACACAAGCACACCCAAAACATACTAAGAGGACTCTTTGGGGTAATTTTTCACAACATATTTTTCTGTTTTTATTGATTATATTTTCTTCTTTTAAAAAATTTATGTGGATCATGAATTATATCTAAGGATTGTCTTGAAACATCTCCTTGAAAAGATGTTATATTGATAATTTCTCAAACATGATTTTTTGTTGTGATGGATTTATTTTTATGAGAAAATTGTAAAGAAGGATAGAATAATAGATAATCCTTACTAAAGAAAAGTGATTGATGAATGGAAAATACTAAAAAATATTATATATATTCATAGTTTTCTAGGATTATCAGGTAATTATCAATGTTGTGTTAAAAACATTTCAAGGTTATCTAGAAAGATAACAATGTTAACAAAAATGGATTAAATTTATTTTTATATAATAATGTTTAGTTTTATTGCATGATAAATAAACGATATTGGTGAGTGCTCCTATTTTGGTCCTATATTCTATAAATAGCAGATTTTTCATCTACAATGATGTTTCAGTGATGTGACAAGGTTGTGTTCCGATGAATAATGATCAGGTAATATCTTATGATTCAAGAAAACCAAAACCTCATGAGTTAAATTATCCTACATATGGTTTTGAATTAGGAGCTTTGGTATTCTCATTGAAAATTTGGTGACATACTTTTTATAGAGACAAATATGAAATATATAAAAACCATTATATTCTGATGTATATATTCCATTAGATATAATAATTCACGAGGTAGAGAATGTGGCTTAAACAGATAAAATTTTATAATTTCATGATCAATTACTATCAAATAAAAGCAAAAAATTGGTTTATGCCTTAATTTGAAAACATTGTGCATCATTAATCATGTTATGTTTAGAATAAGTCCCTTGGATTAATGATATGATTAATTTTCCCGTGGATGTTTTTGGTGCATGAATTTCCTCTATTTTTTAGTACAATCGTCTCAATTAAATATAATTAATAAAGAAAAAATAGAAGACCATGATTTATATAAAAAGGTATAATTTGAGTGACATGTTAACATAATTTAACATTGATAATGGTTTTTTTAAAATATGTAATGAAATTACGTGTGCCATGTGATTCCATGCTTAGGAAAGAATTGGTGTGTGGAGCTGATAGTCTCCATATTCAATTAATCTGGGCAGTACTAAGATGTATACAGAACTTCGGTAGTATTATAGGTGTGAGGGAATTAAAAGGGATATTGTTTATTTTTCAATGTAATGAATGACATGTCAAGAGGATAAAGTAGAGTGACAACTATATTAGGGGATTATTGTTCCTATTCCAGTGCTAAAGCGGAAATAGAAAAATATATCCATAGACTTCGTGGTGGTACTAGAAAATAATTCTCAAGGTAATAATGTGATTAGGGTTATTTTTGATCGGCTGACTAAATCATTTCATTTCTGTCCTATTCGAGATAATATGTCTTTGGATTAGATTTCTCGACTGTACCTCAAATTGATCGTTAGGCCATATGGAGTCCCAATTTCCACTGTATCTTACTGTGATCCTAAGTTCAATTATAACTTCTGGAAAGGCCTTTAGAATTCATTGGTCACAAAATTAAATTTCATCACTTATTTTCATACCCAATCTGATGGAAAAATTGATAGATCTATTCAGACCATAGAGGGAATTATATAAGCTTCTTAATTTGATTAGCATGGAACTTTGATCATATAATTTCTTTATTTTAGGTTTCTGATAATAATAGTTTTCTTTCTAGTATACATATGGATCCTTTTCAAGCAGTATTTGGGAAGCAGTGTTGAACTCAATCTTTTTGGAATGAAGTTGGGGAATGGAAGTTGATGATACAATAATTATTATAGGATATATCTAGGAAATTGGATATTATCTAGAAACACATGAGAATTGCTTATAGAAGGAATAAAAGTTATGCATATAACAGGATGAATGAATTTTTTTAAGGTAGTTGATTATTTTTTTCATGGAATCTCACAATGGAAAAGTGTAATGTGTTTTTGTATGTATGAAAAGTCATGTCCATAGTTTATTGGACCTTATGAGATCCAAGATAATGTTGTATTTTATGCCAACCATTTATATTTTCTTCCAAGATTATCTTATGTAAAAAATCTACTTGTTTCGATGTTGGGAATGTATGTTGCAGATCTATCTCAGGTTTTGAGCCCAAAAGTAGTTCACTTGTAAGAGAACCTTTTCTATGTGGAAAACCATGTTTATATTCTCGATCATAGATAGAATGTACCTCTAAATAAGGTAATTAACTAGGTTAAGGTGTGTAGAAAAACTACAAGGTTTAAAAGGAAACATGGGAAAATGAAAATGCAAGGAGTGATAAGAACCCTCTCTTGTTTGATAAGTAAGTAATATAATTGAAAGGAATAAATATTAAAAATGTGGGAAGAATGTTACCACCCTAGTATATTTAAAATAACATCTTTTAATTCTTGAATTAAATAGACTAATTCATTATAAATGAATAATGAAATAAGTGGTATTACTAAAAATTAAGGATTTTATACTCATGGAATAGTAAAATGAGCATTGGAATAGTAACATGACTATTAGGATTAGTAATTATTAGTATAGAATAGTCACACAAGCAAGGAGATTATAAATAAAATTTATATATCTTAATACTATAATCATTATATATTTATATTAGTTAATGAATAAATAAATATTTTGTAAATGGTAAATTTTGTGTTGGATTTTTTGTAATTCCAAAATATTTAATTAAAATTATATAATTAATATAATTATTTAAAAGAAAATAAATTATCTTAAAAAATATTCATAAATTATTATTTTCTCCCTTATCATTATTGGATAATTTTATGAGATATTCATTAATTTTTTAATGTGTTTAAAATTTGTTATTGTTTTAAAACATATATTTTTCAAATAAACAAATATTTTAATTAATAATTAAATTTATGATATTTAAAAATATATTTTCAAAAAAAATTTCTTCAATTTTTAATTCTTCATGTCAAAAATGTTTTTAGTGAATTGTTGAATTTTTCTGGAATACTTAAATTTTTGGTGAATAGTGAAATATGTTAATTTATGATGTACGCTAAATATATGATTTATTGAGTCATAGATGATGTGAGGAGAATGTAATCAAAAAATAAAGAATTATCCTACAATATTTTAAATAATTTGATGATAATTCTCAAACTATTCATAGTATAGGTCCAAATAAATAAACTAATGAAATTAATAATTAATAAATAGATATTTCCTCCACTATAAATACCTTGCCCACCACCTATTCCCACTAAACATCAAAGCCCTGTATATTTATTAATTTATTTTCAAATCCATTACCAATCCTATTATCCATTTCTAAGACCCAATGGTCTCACCAAAAAGACAAAACCAAGGGCCTTAAAGAGGTTCCGAAGGAAGAGACTTCGAGAGCTAAAAATCCTCTTTGATTTTCTTTTATTTTTTTAAAATATTTTTACTTTCTTTAATATTATTAAAATAAATTTATCAAATAGGCATGAAAATTAAATTATCTTACATATACTATAATTTTATTAAGTTTATAGAAAAATTAAACACCATACTTCTTCTATTATTCCTTTTATTCTAAAAATAGAAGCATCGTCCGTGAGGTGTCGATTTACCAACATCGTTGATGATATGTTTCCAATTTCCATCACTAAATTAAAGTCTAGTAAAAAAATGTATATGGTCAAATAATATTTTAGTATACATATTATATTTTATATTTTTTCTAGAACTAGTGTTTATACATATTATTCATTAATAAAACAAAATGGGTTTGTAATTATCAAAATTCAACAAAATTCACTAATGTTCATCAAAAATGGTTTATATAATGATTAATAAAATTAATATATAAAACAATTATATATAAAAACATTTAATATTCATTAATTTCATCAATAATGTTTAATTTCAATTCCTAAATTTTTATCTCTTCCGACTAGAAAATCCATAATAAACCAATCATGGAAACCTCAAAAGAAAGTCACCTGAAACAATTAAAATAACAGAATATTATTTATAAATGTATTGAAATATGTTATGAGAATATCAGATATGTAATTATATATATGAATATGTTTCTATAATATTCTAATAATACTATTTAAATAATTATATATGAGTTTTGAACACATTTGATATAAGAAGAACCGGTGGTAACATAATTCTTAACCCAATTTCCATTCATTGGATTAACATTCAATCACAATAATTATCTGTTACTAAAACTATTTGTGAATAAAATTTAAAATATATTATGTTTTATTATATGAATTTATAGTTTAAACATGTATTCCATTATTTTTTTCAAATCTATATTCATGTATATGTTATTTTTAATGGACATTTCTTTAAACCCCCTTTTTTAATTTCATTTATTTTTTTAAAGGAATTATTTGAATGATCTAAGTATTATTTTTTTTATGTTTTGGTTATGGTGAAATGTTTTTTGATGAATGGTGGGACATATATGTCCCTCCAATTCATTCAGTATGTTTATGTTGGAGGTTGACTTTATGGTCACTCAATGGCTTACTTTGTTGATTACACCATACGGTAGACTTGAGGGTTACATTGTAAGGTAGTCATGAGCGTTACATTATAAGGTATCCAAGAGGGTTAAAAATCATATGGTAGTTTCAATGGTTATAATCATAAGTATGTAATTCCCCATTCTACCATTAGGGTTTTATTTATGTTTTCTATGTACAACAGAAATCTATTGTTTTCACAATGTAAATATATGATACTTATTGGGTGAGAAGTATGACTTAGTGAAAATTATTTCATATGTTTATATTTATTCATATAATAATGGTTTCTCTATGTCTTTTTATACTATTTACTGAGATTTTTGTGCTCATCCCATGTTTTAAAATATTTTTGAGATGGTTTATGGATGTGTAAGAGAAAAAGAGAAGCAAATATGAATGTTGTGAAGCTTTTTCATGAATATATTTCATGTTTTCATTAAAAAAAATTCATTATGAAAAAATGGATATATTTTTTGTAGTATACAATTTTTATTCTTATGTATTTAAATGTATGAATTATTTCCTATCTTTATGAACCTGTAAACTAAGAAGATAATTGTAAATTTAATGAAGTGAATTCTATAGGAATTTACTAGATTATGTAATCTTTGAGGTTGTGTCCTTATAAATCATCAACCTAATCACTAGTAGGGAATGAGATTTATTTTATAATATTTTACATAATAAAGGAGATATAAAAATTGTGGTGAAATATGTTGAGTTGATCTCCACCTAAATTGTGATGTTCTGGAGAGTGTGAGTTAATAATTAGATATTATATGATGTAATGAAGGAGGATAAATTTTAAAAAATATTTAATCCTGAAAATATAATATGGATTAAAATTCTCTAGTAATGTTAATTTCTTTATGTATAATCAAGATAAACCAAATATTAGTTCCACTTCCGAATCATGGAAGAAAAAATTTCACCTAACTATATGGACATTTCAATTGTTGATTAATGTTAAGATAAATGTGTAATATAACCGCCATTTATTAATGGTGCATGACACAAATCCTTCATGTGATATAAGATGAATTTATTATAAATGTTTACAGATAAAATCTACATTTATAGAAGATATTTTTATATATGTATCAAAAGTATTGATTTTTCATTTGAATAATGTGGGGATACATTAATTATAATAGCATCAGAGAGGTGAAATTATATTTTGAGATATGTGATAGTGCATGAACAAAAAATTTCAAATTATTAACTAAATATTAATCTTGAGAAGATCAATGTGTAAATATAATTTTCATAATCCGCAATAGTGAGGGATATATACAGATTTATAGGATTTATTATTTGCTATATATGGGTTTTGAAGTATTTTTTCCCAAATTACCTATCCACTAACCCAAAATAATATTAAAAAGAATAATAAATTTCATTTAATCAATGTTACAAGTAATCTGTTACGGAATTAATGAAAATGAAAATCATTTCATTAATGTTGGCATGATTTAATTAGGAAAAACCATTTAACATAACATTCATTTAATATGGATGTTTTTTTGGAGTTGTTTTTGTTTAGAGAATGAATAGAATTTTCTTCTAATATAAATTGTAGTTATTAATCTTATAAGGATATGATTAATATACAATGTAAAATATTAGGATTAAATTAATTTCGTCTTTATTTTTTTCAAGGTTTGGCATTATCTTGAACTCTCTAAAGTGGTGTTTTGAATATATTAAATAATTATTGAAAAATATATAAATATATCAATACTTGATAAGGTGGATCATTTTACTACAATTCTTAATAAATGAAATTTGGAAAATAAAGGTTTTGAGAACCTATTAGCAAACCATTTCTAATGTTTGTAATAATGATTCTTAAATGGAAACCAAGAAGTTGATATAAATGATGAATTTATGGATGAAACTTTTCTTATATTGGAACTGATATCACAAACATGGTACATGGGCATTCTAATTATTTTCTCATTATTTGAATATACTAAAAAATTATATACAAATAAATTAAATGGATTTCATTTAATTGAAATGGTAATTTTGTAATGATCCACTACTAATTATGTAATATTGGGATATGTTGATTCATCCATGTATTAATTTCACTAAAGAAGATATTCAAAGTACAACATAATTCAGAGTGAGCAATAGATATTGGTCATTATAGAGGTATCTTTTTGTTGATAATACATTTCAAAATAATATATTTCATGAAACCTTCTGATCAAAGAAAAATATTGAGAAATATAATAAAATAAGATAATATATCATTTTAACACATCAAATTGGTTATATTGTTTAGTTTTTACGGAATTAAACTCATGGGTACCTTTAAAAAATAATTTCTCTACACTGATATACTAATTCATGTAATGTAAGCTTTAAAATGAGTTGAATTAGAAGACTCCTTATAAAATACAATTATTTTTAACACACTTTATCATGAAGAATATCATTTCATGATTTTTAGTTCACAATATTTTCATAAATTATCAAGTAACACATTTCAATAATAACTTTTTTGAGAGTTCATGGGATGTTTAGAGTTTTTTAAAATAGATTAATTCTAAATGGTTCTCTAATGGGTGGTCAAGTGGATGACATGTTCCATGAGATAAAAAATTCTAAATTTTTGGGTTAAATAGATCAGAAATGATGTCTACAAGTAACATAAATTTTTTTTCTATAAAAAAAAATAACAGACCATTTTTTATATCACCCATCCTTTTGTTGTATGGGAAACCATTACACATTTTTACTGAGATTTTTCACATGAAATATTGTGATATAAATGTTTTGAATTAATTAGACGATAATTAGTGGGTGAAATTATATTCTGAGATCGATGGATTTGAATTGATTAGGATTTATGTATATGAAAACACAACCATCTTAAAAAGAACACAATGAAGTGGATTTAATGGAAAATTCATAGAAATGGAATATTCGTAAGGGTAATTTTAATAATTTTGAAATAATTTTGTATTGATTCTATGGAATATGAAATAAATATAGTTGAGAAACTTTTTGGGGGTGCTATTTTTTCTTCATAGAGAAGTATGGATCTGATGGAATCTTGAACCTTCATTAAGGTAATCAAAAATGACTAAAATATTGTGGTAACATTATCATTTTGTGTTTTCATCTCCTTATAATCCAGTTAAATAACACTAATGTATTTTAATCTTTTATATAAAAAAATAACATAATAAGGGTAAACCCAATTACATTTTCTTTCATTGTGGTAGTTTTTATTTCATTAATGGAAATATATTAAGGAATTTCATTAGATATTTCATTTTAGTGACTCTATAAAATATGTCTCAAAATCCCTACCAATTACCACCAAACACCCCTTCTGATGAATATATTTGTCATGGGTTAGTGTTATCATATTTCTACATTATTTACTAATGGAAATGAAAAGATTTTAATAATCCTAAAAAATAAAAGTGTAATGTTGTTCATCACTCTATAATTTTTTTCCCATAGAATGTTTTTATGACATGGTCATTTCTTTAAAGCTTGATTATTTGCTAATTAATAGGGATAATTTAAAATTGTATAATTTCATTTTAATTAATAGGATTATTCCTCTATATAATCCCTGAATGGAATGAATATTTAGTTTTATTGATAAATAGTATGAAATCATGATCTGAGTTATCTTTTATTATTGACTACCAAGATTAATATTCTTCAATGTATCCCTATTAAACAAAGACATGAAACCTTAACTATATTAAAATGTGGTACACTAAAACTATAACCACAAATCACACTATAAAAATAATGGAATAAGGCACAAAAATGTGAAAAATGGTTTTAGGTAAATTCAATTTGTTAATCAAATTTCATTATAGAATAAGGTTATTCTAGTGATAAATCACAATATCAAATTATGTAATAACACTTTATCTATATTTCATATCCCTAAACTAAAATTATAATAGAGGATAAATAATTTAATGAATGTGGATTAATATTTATTGTAAAATCAATAATGTATTTATATTTCAATTACAAGACACTATCTAAATAATATAGTGTATTCCATTAATATTTGAATGTCATCATTATTAATTAATTTTTTTTTATTATCCAAGGTTCTGTAAAAAAATAATCATGGGCATATTCATTTATATTTCTTTTTAATTATTTTAATATGAATAAATTATGGTTGTTAATACTATGTTTCCCCATGATATATATTCAGATAACTCCATCACTTCATCCTATCTTATGACCATATCACACATGAATCAATTAAAAACACTTTTAATTAAAACATTTTCACTTTCAAACCAACGGATTATCAATTTTTATACATTCCAATGTCAATAAAAAAACCAATCATCTCCCCCATTCTACACTTTCACCCCACCCCCATTTCCCCAATTTAAAAATATCTACATGACCATTGTCCAGTTAAAGAAAACCACTTCCAAACTACGTATAACCCATCCTATAATCAAATATTTGAGATTCCATTTACATGAGCCAAGAGAAGTAATAATCCCCTTCTATGATATAATATTACATTAAGTTCACATAAATAATATTATTATGTTTTTATATAAAACATAAACTTGACCCACCTGAACTACAAGACACCAAAAATTATATTTAAATTACCAGAAAATATTACAGTAAATTAAATATAAAAATTATAATTTTTTTAGCTTTTTATGATAATTTTATCCTTTTATTTTTATATATATATAATAATTATTCATTTTCTGTTGATATATTCATTTAATGTTAAAAAATACATTCATTTCAAAAGAGAAAAAATAAATAAATGGAATAAAAATTTAGATAATCAATATTTTATTTCTTCATCATAAAATTTTCATATGATGGATTAATACAATGTAACATATTGAAAATGGTACACTGGGATAATCGACATAAATGAATAATGTAACTTGAATTTAAAATTCTATTATGTTTCAGTCTCCTTGAATTATCACTGATGAGAAAAAAAGTAAATAGAAAAAATAAAAATAAGAAACAATAAGATAATTGTTTATGTAAATTCATGTATATTAGAAAAAATTGGGTGAATGAATAATAAAGTAAATATGTGGTATTTATAAAGAATATAAAAATTATTTAACCATTGGAATAGATATATACTATTTGAAATAATAAAAAAATGTTGAAATAATAACATGACAATTGAAATTAGTAAAATATCTAGAAAATAATATTTGAAAAATAATTATTTGTGTTATAAATAAATTAAAATATTTCCCATGTTATATAAAATTGATCATAAAAAGTATATTTTTTAATATTGTTTGTTTTAAACTATTTAGTGAGACAATAATCATTATGTTCAAATTTAAAAAATAAAATTTCATAAATTTAGAGCTTTATATTGAATGAAAGATTCATTTTATGTTGAAAATACTATTTTTATAATTTAATGATAAAAACTACGTACCAAACCATATTGTAATTTGGGAAAAATAACTAAAGGAAAAATTATCAATAATTATTTTTGAAATAATGTAATTTTGAAGTTAAAATTGTTTTTATATATATTATATTATTTTAATTAAAATATATACTTCTAATATTTATAATTTGAATTTGACAAAAAAAATAATTTTCGGACATAGTCTCTTAAATATAACATTGGTTATTTTTTAAATTTTTTATTAAAGGATAAATTTTTTCGAAAATGTAAAAAAACAAAGTTTTTATGAAGACCATATTTATTAAGACATCGTTATGATTGAAAATTTTAATTTTTTTATTGAATAAAAATAAATATACTGAGTAATATGACACATCTAAATAAAATAATTTATATTTATAATTTAATAATTTAAATTTTAAATCCATAATAATATTTTATTCTATTAAAAACATATTTTTGATTGTTTACATTGAAAATAATAATTTAAAGATCCATTTTGGATTTGGGTGTGGTAAAATGTAATGTAAAAATCTATTTTTAAAATCATACAGTAATATATGTCATTGTAATCAATAATATTCACACTCATTGACCAAAAGAAATAATCTATATGTTATTTAGAAATATCCAACCCTTAACTATTTGGAAACATATCTTCTACCCCATTATAATCAAATAAGAAGATCATCAAATTTCTATACATCCAAAAAAACCTCTCTAAACTCACATATAAATGTTCCCATTTCAATAGTCTAGGAAAAAGGCCCCCTTTAGAAGGTCTTATACTAAATTAAAAAGTGTTGATTTAAAGAGAAATGTAAGTGTTCCCATGTATCTCTTAACATTCTTATTTTTTAATAATTTAACATTAAAAACATTTAAAACTCCACTTTTCTTCTACAATGATCATATAAACGTGGTATTAATATCCTTTCATTCTATTAAAAATGACGAATCACCTGTTTCCTTTCATCAAAACACATTTTATAGGCTCTAACCAAGGTAAAATATGATTTTTAAATTTAATATCACTTTCTTTGGAATTTAATATTACCCAATATAAAATATAATAAATAATTAAAAATATATTCAAAAAAATAATTGTTCTATAATTTGTTTAGAAAACGAAGTCATTTTTTATTTTATTCCCTTATTTAATACTCCATCAAGACAATACCATTCAATGTGGTTATTTTTCACTACCTAAGTGGACAATGAGTATTTTTTTACACTATATCAATTTATATCTATTGCTTAAAAATATTACATTATATAATGGGAAATTTAAAATCAAGACATATAATATTTAATATTCTAGAAAGATTATATTAGAATTATATTTTGGGAATTAAAATAATGAAATCATAGATGACTAAATAAATCTTGTCATGGATGATTAAATAAGTTGTTCATATATATTTGTCAGGTCTCTCAATATTGGAATGACATGAGCACAATAAATTATAAATTCTTATGACCATCAAATCATTGGATGGTAACCATTTCCCATTAGAGTTAGAATGAACTAATTTTGGAACTATGAATTGAATAACATCAATATTTCCAATGAAAGAAAAAAATTAATCATATAAATGAATAATACAAGATACTAAATGAATTAAATGAGATGATAAAAATGAAATAATAACAAAAATATTAATGAATTATATATATAATAAATATTATGTTATTATTAATTAGGTTTGAATATCATACAAAATAATTTGGTAATCACGGAAATTCTGAATTACCTAATCTACATTCTCATCTGTTATTGTTATTTTACTCAAAATAATTTATTTTTCTGGATCACATCCAAGTTTCTAGAAGTTGAGATTTCAACTCTTCCATTATTTCTGGTGAATTTAATCTCCTTTTTTCCATTATGGATTTATAATTCATATCATACATTGATTATACGGGGGTTTCCTAAAACATTTTCTTTTCTATTAGTGTATTCTCTCTCACTCTATATCTATATATTTAAATTATTATTCAATTTCATACCCATATAATTTAATCTCATGGATGTATTCTATATAATTTTCACTATTGGTAGTAAATTTTTATAATATTGAATTAATAATATATTTATTACGTTATAGGTGTGAATGCCATATATTACAAAAATCATATTGAATGTTGTTTATCTAAAACAATTATTATTACTTCTTATAGGGATATACTCATAATATGGGTACCCATTTTTTCAAAATAGATATATATTTTTAAATTATCCATGTTTATTTAATAGGATTTTCACAAAACATTATTTGTTATATTTTTTATAAAACAATTCTTCTAATGTGATGAATATTTTAGAATTATAAAGTGATGGTTGTCTCCTAAGATATAACCCCTTTATGCATCGGTAGTTCTCATGAGACAGGCTCCCATGGGTATTTGGTGCCATTAAAGTATGATATCATTATGGAGGCCATGACGATATTCTTATAATGTTATATATTATGCATTTAACCTTTATAAGATTTATTATTTTATCTAATGAAATTATTTTAAGATCCATGATCTATTTTCAAGTTATGGATCTTGTTTCTCTAGTTTTTTGAGAAAACAGTAGTTTCTCTAAATTTATGGAGTGCATGCCGTGTACTTTTGAGTACATTCCGTGTACTCAGTTGTCATGGGTGACTATGTACTGGCCATGTAACGGCCGAGTACATGGCCGTGTGGGGAGACCTGGAGACCGCTTATAGAGAGGACCGATAAAGTCATATACACATCGTGTAATTTTTAAAAGTCACTCCATGTACAACTGTTTTTAATTTTTATATCAGACCGGTATCGCGTCTTGTTCACAGAATGAACTTCTTCTCGGCATGTCTTGTCTAGGAGCGACCAAAGCTGAAAAATCTTTTATGGGCCCCCGGCCTTCAATTTTTTATCTGATGAAAACCCTGCCGATCACATTGGAATCACCACAATGAGAACTTCATTCTTCTAGAGCCTCATTTCTTGTTTTCTCTCCTTTCATGAGATATCCTTAGTTGAGAGTTTTTTGATGTATTATTAGATCTACTATGTTCATGGTCGATTCAAGGGCCAACGCCATAGTATATTGATCTTACAACATCGAGGTTGGTGGTTTGTGCCTTTCCTCAGTTAGTCTTTGAATATTATAATAAAAAGTGCCCAATACCCTAGAACCAGGTAGTTCGTGTTTATGTATTTTAGCCCTGTTAATTCCTGCTATGCCTTGTGTGCATGAGTACTGGTTGTTTGATTGTGAATAGGATTATTTTTCATGCTATGGATGTGTTCCCCATATTTGTTTTGATATTGACCTTTGGGTCTAACATTTCCTATTATGATTCATTCTTCCTAGACCAACTGTTGTTAGGATGGAGTGATTTATCTGATACTATTTTATACATATAGATGTCATCTAGTCAGTTCTTGAAAGTTTTTATCCATGTAGTTCATAAGGTTTATATTTATTGTTGAACATTTTTGTGCATGATTGACTTACACTGGGATGTGGGAACCTGGTGTAGTTGACCATAGAGATAATAGACGTTGAGTGCTTCTCCATAGGGTCGATTCACATTTCACATTGCGAGACCATAGGGGGATGGACTTCACTTCTCACTCAGTGTGTCGGTAGTTCCACATTGTGAGACCTTCGGTGGAATTAGACATTCAATGCTTCCCCCAATTTTCTATAGTATACCAGTAACAGAACACAAGGGGAATTGGCAGTTAGTTGCTCCTCAGAGTGTCTTTGCTAAAGCTGAACATGAGGGGTTAAACTCTGGGTACTTCCCAAAGGGTTTAATGTATTTGATAGGTTAAAATAGATGTGAGAGGCATTAGGAACATCCCATAGGGTTACTTGTTTTTGATTAGTTTCATTCATGTTATTTGAAAACAAATGAAATTGAACTGTAGAATTGTTTACTTTTGAGTACTTCCTTGGTTAGTATTTAATTTTGCTTATTGTATTCCATATATATTCACTGACTATTAGGAACAAATATTATGTTATCATCCTACTAGGATTAATCTCAAGCCCTGTTTGGGTCATTCATTTGGGCCCAAATAGATTATATTTCTACAGGTATATATAAGGGAAATATCCCTTCTACGTCATTTATTTGATTACTGTGGAGATGGAGAGCATGGGACTAAGTTGAGTAATCTGATGATGCTAGAGATTATTTGTTTCCTTTGTACTTTGTTTTAGTACTATATTCCAGCATTTTGACTTGTTTGGATTCTTTCCTAGACATATGTATCATGCATAATCTATATACATGTGCTATAATTGGTTATCAATTTTAGTTTTCCGATGTATACTTAATGAATGTTATGAATGCTTCCACTATTATTATTTGTTGCCTTTTACTGCATTACATTGCCTATGAATTCATAGTTTCCCCACTATCACACCAAAGTCCCTCGCTTCATGTCGGCAACCTCTATTGTTTGGGGAAATTCTCTTGAGGCCATGTGACCAACCGGGTACAGGGAACCTCTGGTTGCCTCCTGGAATTGAGACGTTATAAATTTGTATTAGTTGAATCCTTTTTTCTAGACATATTGTTTAGATCTTATAGGCAGGGATATGAAAGAATGGGTATTTGGTAGTATGTTGTGCCAAGGAGTAGGTTACATGTGTATAGGGAAAAGTTTATTTACCTCATATATTTCAATTTTTCTAGTTTTGCTGTAATTACAGTTGACTTGAGTTCACAATTGGATGATTCACAATTTTTATGCTATTAATGTTGATAATATTGAGGTTCAATGTTTGTTTCAACCTGATGAGATTAGGGTATTCCATCTCATACATCATATAGGAACTTGCTATAGATCACATGTCATGCATTCTTTCCATGCCATTTAGGGTGCATAACTGATTGCATGTTGTTGTGACAGATGATGAGCTAGATATGCATGCTGTTTTTATAGATGTTGTGGTAGAATACCTGTTATTTGATAGGTTATTGTTTTTTGTATGGTTTATTTTTAATCAATGCCAAGAATTGGTTCTTGATGTGTTATGGGTCCTCATGGATCAGAATATAGTGTATAATTGAACTGTTATGATTTTTTATGACATAAATAAGATTCCAAACAATGATTCACATAGATTATAGGCCCCAATGAAACAAGATTTGGCACATTAACATTTGATTTCGTTTTTTGTGGACTTTTAAATTAATTTCTGAGGCTTACATTCTAAAAAAAACCCAGAATACATGGTGTGTATTTCTGAATACATGCCATGTATCCTTCTATTTGGGAAGGAAATTTTTTTCATTAGTACATGCTATGTACTGTATGTACATGCCATGTAGTCTCTGCCCGTTTCACTAGCTATGGTGGAATATTCACGGGGTAGGGAAATCCTTGGTAGAATATAGAGTGTACCGGATGTACATGCCGTGTGTATAGACCATGCGTCCAGCCTTGTGACAAACGAAAAGGTGGATTATGGAAAGTTAATACATTACATTTCTAACAAAAAAATCCATGTAGAGTAAGAAATGGAACCGGCCCTGTGACTAAGAACATGGGTCGGTGAAGTTCTTTCTAGTACACACTATATCTAGTACAAACATGCCATGTAGTATTTCTTTAGGATAACAGGGTATGATAAGACATGTAAAAGATCTTGGGTAGGGGAGGAGGATTTAAGTACATTCCATGTGTTAGGACAACAATCCATGTGTATGTGGTGTTACACAGCCGGGGCTATTAAAATACACATCCATGTGAAATCTTAAATAAACACATCATGTAAGAGATGTACATGTCATATATCAACGTTTTAGAAATCTTGAATGTTTTCTTTCTCTTGTTCCCTTCTTGAACTTCTATGTTTTAGTCCATGATAATCTTGAACTAAGGATTAAGTTTTACCTTATAGAGTGATGCCACTAAGAAATCCTTCTATTTTACGCCAATTATAGGGCAATGACTAGACAGCGGACATGGCTATTCAGTGACTACCAACATATCCTCCCTTCTTCCCGGTATTGGCAGCAGCCATCATTCTGGACTCAGGTGCTGATGCACAGTTCCAAGAGGTCCTCATGAGGTTTATGTTGACCTTCATGTGAGTGCAACCTCCTACTCTATCTATGGAAGATTTGAAATGAGTTTTTCAGCAGTAGCATCATCCCACCTTCATAGGGGATGGAGGACCGCATGCAATAGAATCACGGTTAGAGGCCATTCTTTTTATCTACGAGCATCTAGAGATTCCTCCAAAGAGGAGGGTGATGGTTGGTAATTATATGCTTTATAATTCCATCATGATATGGTCGGATGTGATCTCATAGGTGGGACACAAGTAGGTTATGGTGTTGGACGAGTTCCAGCGTTCCTTTTTCTACTACTTCAACCTAGAGACCATAAGGGATGATCAAGCTCGAGAGTTCATGAGTTTGGAGTAGGGTACTCTCTCGGCCATGTAGTATTCTTCTCACATCACATATTTTAAGTTATACACACCCATTATAGGAGGAGATGAGTTATTCATTGTGAGGAAGTTTGAGGATAGTGTTAGGAATGACATCTGATCTCAGATGTACATCTTAAAGTTGAATTTTATCACCTCTATAGTTAATGAGGTGCTGATCATGGATCCAAATATGAGGCATTCGTGAGCTGTGAGCTAGAGAAGCTCGACATCCATAGATATTACCCCTCTGATTGAAAATAGGAAGTGTCGTAGGGAGTCTTCGCATGGAGATTCGAGTAGGCGGAATACTTATTCTGGTGGCTAGATAGTGTCCTACCAGTGTAGGAAGAGTAGACATATGAGGCCCCATTTCCCAAGAGACCTAGTGGAGTGTCGATATTGTTGAAATATAACCAATATTCAGTGGTTCTGTTAGTTTTACTCGCTAGTATCTGGTGACAGAGGTTCTTCTATGACTCCTTGTTTAGGAGCAGGACTATCAGTTTCACATCAGTTTGGGAACTGTAGTTCGTTCGGACGTTCATACCAAGGTGGTGGTCATGTCCGTAGTATCTGATAACCTAGATTTCAATGACAACAGAGTGGATCATCTCAAGGAGGTTAGGTAGGGTCATAGGGCCACGGTATAGGCCAGACTTTTGTAGTTTAGTAGACCTGGTAAGAGAAATACCTCAGAGCCTCTACAGTTCGAGGTACAATTCTAGTTCCCTTGTTCTTGGTTTATGCACTATTAAATACAGGGGATTCTAAAAGATTCATATCTATTTCTATTGTGGAAATCCTTGGGCTCTGTATATTTTCTTCTAATGATGTATTGATGTTGGACACTCCATTTGGGACAAGAACGGATAGTGTATGTCAGTTCAAGGAGTGACCTCTTGAGCTTAGTGGGTGTCACTTCTTATGGGACATCAATGTTCTATAGAAGACATGCATGATGTCATTTTTGGAATGGACTAGTTAGTTCTGTTATTGTCTGTTGTTGATAGCTATCACCATAGGGTGAGTTTCACATCAATAGAGGTTGGTTTTATCTTACATAAGGGAAATTGGGATGTCCAATCGACCAGAGAAGGAATTGATCATCATGGGATGGGAGGATTTATAACACAAATTTCTATCTTATATATGGATGACCAGGGAACATTACAAATAGACATTCCCCCAATGGTTGATGGTTTTATGGATGACTTGTATAAGACTTTATAGGTTTTCCTCTGGAGCTAGAGGTTCAATATTCATTTGAGCTACTATCAGGAGCAACCCCGGTGTCCATTCTTCCATATCTCTTGGCTACACCAGAGTTACCGGAGCTCAAGAAGTAGTTAGAGGAGTTACAGGCTAATGTTTTCATCCAAGCTAGTACATCTCCTTTGGGTTCGCATGTCTAGTTTCCAAAGAAGGAGGATGGTACCCTCAGTCTCTGTGTGGATTATCAGATGTTGAACTAGTTGATGGTGAAGAACCGATATCACTTTGAATGTATTTATGATCTATTTAAATATCTTTTAGGATACCAGTGGTTCATAAAGATTGAATTGAGATCTTGTTATAATCAATTGCGTGTTAGACCATCTAATATACCTCCTACAGCCTTTTAGAGCAGGTATAATCAATACAAGTATGTGGTTATCCCCTTTAGTCTCATGAATGCACCTGTCGTTTTCATGGAAAAAATGAAATTTGTGTTCTATCCATACATGGATTCATTTTTGGTTGTCTTTTTGGACATTATCTTGGTGTACTCTCACACTCGACACAACCATGCTTCCCATCTTGATATCATTTTGAGTACATTGAGAGAATCAGTTATATGCTATGCTCTAAAAATTAAACTTTTGGTTGGACCAAATTAACTTCTTCGGTCATGTTATCTTAGTGACAAGAGTATTAGTAGATCCATAGAAAGTGAGAGTAGTAGTTTACATAGAGAATACAAATAACATCTTTGAGGTATGATGTTTTCTAGGGATGTATTGATACTACAGACGTTTTATACAAGAATTATCATACTTAGAAATGCCACTAAAGGGTCTGAATAAGAAGGGTGTGATGTACGTGTTGACTAATTTTTGTGATTCAAATTTTTAGAAGATGAAATGGAGGTTGAAATCCGTACTGACACTAGTATTTCCAGATCCAGGCAAGAGTTATAATGTTTTTTTTGTTGCATCATTTATCGGGCTCGGAGTAGTGCTTATGCAGGGAGAAGGATTCATTGCATACAGGTCTTTGTAGTTGAGGTCACATGAGAGAAATTACCTAATGGAAAATCTTGAGCTGGTTGTAGTTGTTCATGATTTATGTTGTTTGAGAAATTACCTGTTGGTAGAGAAATTTGTGGTTTTCCTGAACCCCCAAACTCTCAAGTATATCTTTACCCAGTGAGATCTGAAATGGAGACAGTGAAGGTGGCTTGAATACCTAGAGTATTTTGTTTTTGTGTTTTCCTATATCCCTGGGAAAGGCAACGTAGTGTCTGATGCACATAGAATGAGGACTTAGATACAGGCAGTTCCAGAGGCTCGTAGTTAGTGGCTACATATGGTAATATTATTTGAGATGAATTTGGAGGTGCAAGATAGATGGTAAGAGACATTTCTTTCTTCTATGGTTGTTACCTTTACTATAAATGATCGGGTTAGAATGAGGCAACTATAATATTTTAACGACCTAGTTCTATAGGAGAGTGTGTCAGGATAGGACACTATTACTGGATAGACCATAGGTGAGGGTGATATATTTCATTTTCATGGGAACGTATGGGTTCCATATGAAATAATTGAGGAATGATGTGAGACATTCATTCATCATTGTTTGTAGTTCGTACTTGTTTCACTCAGATGTATCGTGATCTGCACTATCAGTATTGGTGGCCAGGTATGAAGACAGATGTTGCTGGTTTTTTCTTGAGGTATTCCACCTATCAATAGGTGAAGGCGGAGCATCGGAGACAAACAAAACTTTTTCTACTGTTTCCTATCACCAAGGTAAGTGGAATAATGTCATGATATACTTTGTGGTAGGCATACCGAGGTCGCCTCAAGGAAATGAAGCAGTTTGGGTTTTCATTGAATGACTCGTGAAGGTTGAAAACATCTTACGGATCAAGGGTAACTTCATTGATGATGAGTTGGGAAGGAAATACATACGAGATATTGTACATCCTCATGGGGTTACACACTCCATTATTTTTTATAGGGATTCCTGTTTTACTGCTCAGTTCTGGGTGGGATTACAAGGGGGCTTTGGGTAAACAAGTACTTCTGTGTACAACTTACCATCCCCAGACAGATATTTAGTCTGAGCATACGATTCAGGTTATAGAAGAAATTCTTGAAACATGTGTCCTATATTTTGGAGGTTCTTGGGAGAAACACAAACCTATTTTGGATTTTTCATATAATAATAGTTTTCAGGAAACTATTCAGATGGCACCATATGATGCTTTGTACGGTCATCCATGTCGATCACCCTTATATTGTTTACAAGAAGGAATGAAACTATACTGGGACCTCACCTTGTTCCGGAGACCAAACAACAAATGTAGTTTATTCAGAAGAGTATGGATACTACACAGTCCCGATAGAAGTCTTATTCTGATCGATGGAGATGTCCTCTAGAGTTCGAGGTCAGAGATCAGGTATACCTACATGTCACGTAGAGGATAGGACAAGGGGGTTTGGAGACATGGGAAGCTTTCACCAAGATATGTTGGACTGTTTGGGGGTTTAGAGTGATTTGGGCCGGTTTCCTATTAGTTGTACTTACCTTAGTGGTACTAGGTTATGCACGACGTCTTCCATGTTTCCTAGCTACATCATTACTTCTCAAACGCATCTCCTATTTTTTAACCTGAGGAGGTTGAGTTTGAAGTGGATGTTGCATTCATGAAGCATCCTATATGGATTTTTGATCAATGGTTGATGGTTCCACGAGGCCTATTTGTTACTTTGGTATGAGTTCTATGGAATTTAGAGTGGGTATAGGGTAAGAAGTAGGATGGGGTCGTCGACGTACAATCGTAGTGGCCGAAGCTATTCGAGGATTCTTCTTCTATGATGTATCACTTGGAAAATCTAGGGATGAATTTATTTAAGGGGGAATGTTTGTAAGAACCTAGATAATATTTTTTGTTATGGACCCTATTTTTTTGGTGTTTTGAGAAAAATAGGAGTTTCTGTAAATTTTAGGAGTACAATCTTTGTACTTTTGAGTACACATCGGGTACTCGGTTTCTGTGGGTGATCGTGTACAGGTCGTGTAACATCCATGTACATGGCCATGTGGGGAGACCTGGAGACCGCTGAAAGTGGTTCTTGGTATAGGAATATAAACATTGTGTACTTTTAAGGGAACACATTTTACTTTTCTTTTTAATTGTTATATCAGACCAGGATAGCGTGTTGTTCATAAAGAGAACTTATTCTCGCCCTGTCTCATCCCGGTGTGACCGAATCTGATGAATTTACTCTGACCCCCAACCCAACATTCATTACCCAAATCTACCATTTTTGATATCATTGGAATCACTCTTATGATCTATTCTTTCTCCTTGATCACCATTTCTTAATTTCTCCCCTTTTGTGAAATATCCCCGGTTCAGTATTTTTGACGTTTTTGTTGATCTACTGCACTCTTAGTCGATTAAAGGTCTGAATCCATATTATATCGATCATACAATGTTGATGTAGGTGGTTTGTGCCTTTTCTTAGTTAATATTTTAATATTATATTCCAATGTTCCCAATACCCTCGAATGGGGTATTGCGTGTTTTATGATTTTAGCCTTATTAATGCTTGTTATGCCTTATGTGACTGATTAGATGTTACTTATTTATGAATAGGGTTATTTTCCAATCTATTTATGTTTTTCCCATGTTTTCTTTGATATTGATCATTTTTCTATATTTTCCTGTGAATATGATTTCATTCAATGCCTAGTGTTGTTAGGATGGAGTGATTTATCTGATGTTATTTTATTCTTATAGATATTAGCCCAGATGTTATTGGAAGTTGTTTTCCAAGTAGTTATGAAGGTTTACATTGGTAGTTAATCATAATGGTTAATGATTGACATACAAAGGGCTGTGGGAACTTGGTGTAGTAGACCATATGGAGAATGTATGTTAAGGGCTTTTCCAGAGTGTCTGTTTACTTTTCACATTGAGACACCATAGGGGGATTGAAGTGAGTGCTCCCTCAGTGTGCTTGTAGTTCCACGTTGCTAGACCATAGGGTGAATGTGACATTGAGTTCTTCCCCATAGTGTTAGTAGTATTTGTATAAAATAATATAGGGGGAATTTACTGTGAGTTCTTCCTCGGAGTGTCATTGCTAATATAGAACCAGAGGGATTAGACCATTAGTACTTCCTAGAGGGTTTCTTGGGTTTTATTGTTTGAACCATATGGGAGAGTCTTGGAGTACCTCTCATAGGGTTACTATTACTTATTATCTTTTTTCTTGATATTTGAAAATTAACGAAATTGAACTGTTGGATTATTTACCTTTGGGTAGTTCCTAGTTTAATGTTCAATTTTTCTTATTGCCTGCCATATATATTCACTGATTTTTAGCCACAGGTCCATTAGTGTTTTCCTAATGGGATTCATCTCAAACCCAATTTGGGTCATGATTTTGGGTCTTAACAGATTTTAATGTTGCTAGTATATAAATGGGAAACACTTTTTTACTTCAGGTACTTGATTTTTGTGGAGCTGGGGAGACTGTGACTATGCGGAGTCTTGCGATGCTGGTAGAGTTTATTTATTTTCATTTTACATTGTGTTAGTACTATATTCAACCATTGTGACTTGTTTGGATTCTTTCCTAGACACATATATCATGCATCATTTATATATATGTGCCCTAGTTGGTTATTACTTCCAGTATTCTTTTATTTACTTATTGAATGTTATTACTTCAACTTATATTGTTATCTATTTCTTTCTTCTACATTACTTTTCCAATGAGGGCATAGTTTTATCCACAGTCACACCCAAGGCCCTAACTACTACTGGTCAGTCTATGTCATTTGGGGAAATGTGCTTGAGGTCATGTGACCAACTGGGTACGGGTCACCTCTGGGTGGCACCTGGAACCGGGATGTTACAATTATCATTTTTCTTGTTACCGAAATGGTATGTTTTTACACAGTTATATAACACACAATATTTTATTTTGTCCTACCATACTATATATGTCATAATTATTCTATATTTTATTCTAATGTGACATACATATAAGTTACAATTAGAGCCAACCCCTTAATTTAATTTTTTCATTTTACTAAAAAATACAAGTAATCTTTACATGTAATCTATAGATATCAAATATATTAACAATGATATTTTATGTGGTTTATTGATGTAACTTTACATAAAATTAAATTTAATGAATAAATATATATTTAGTCACATTAGAATACTGAATATTCAATATGGATGATAGTAACGTAATACATGACCACCAATACCATATATATAGAGTTAGGGTTTATCAAATTTTCCATAGATAAATTTTATTATAAAACTCATGTTCAATATTTAAAATTTTTTAATTTGAGAATAAAACAATTAGATAAATTATTATTAATTTTTATAATATTTTTAGAATAAATGGATTATTTGATATTCAGGTGAAATAAATACATATTATTTATATACAATGAGTAATAATTCATAGAAATATTCAAGAGACCAATTGTATATGTAATTATATAGATACAGAACCAAATTATAGATTTATCTATATAGAAAAATAGGTAACAATATTTGAGAAAATATATAGAATCACTTCGTTTATTGGATAAAATATAATGAAACCTTGATTGAGATGATACAATCAGAGTTAATCTGAAGGTGTTATTAGTCATGACATATCATGATTTTTTTAAAATTACCATGATTTATTATTCTTATTTTATTAGATTTTATCATTACTCACATGGACGATTTTATATATAGTAATTTTTTTTAAAAAGGATCATGAAATGATTTTATATGAGGAACATCTCAAGAAAATCATAAATATTACAAATAAATTATATTTAATATAAATTATACTAAGTAAAATTAATACAATGAGTATTTTAATGAAAATTATGACTTCCCTTGTCTCAACATAGATTAAATTTCCATATTATAACTGAAAAAATATACAGATTCATGCCTATTTTCTTGAAAATATCATTATTTGTCACTAGTGTGGGTGGGGAAAAATATCAAGGATAAAATTTCATTATAGATGGAGAATGAATAATTATATATATTATGATTTTATTTCAATAAGATATTACATAAAACTAAAAATGTAAATTTTAAATAAATTTATTTACAAGAATTGACATAAACTATGGACACAGACACACACCCAATCAAACAGATATATATGTATGTATATATATATATGTTTGTGTGTGTATGTGTGTGTGTGTATCACATAATTATATTTCACTAAAATATATGTGTGTGTAAAAAAAATATTAATTCATGTGTATTGGAATCCCTTAAATGAATGGAATAAAATAAATGAAGTGATTATCAATATCATATTTATTTATAATTAACTTTTCATATTAAAGATAAAAACACTAAATAAAAATGTAAATGTTATAACAAGATGATGAACTCATACAAATAACCTAACTAAGATTATAATTTTTTTGAGTGTCATTGTCCCTTAGAATTATCATGGATGAAAAAACACTATTATCATAAATAAACTAATAAAAACAAGAACAATATTTTTCAATATAAATTTATTTTATAATAAATACATTTATCAATGAATAATGAAATTAAAAAGTGATATCTATATGGATTATAAAAACTATTCGACCATAGGAATAGTATCTGGATGTGGAAAATAATAAATTGTTGATTAAATAATAACCTGGCTGTTAAATGTTTAAAATTCAATAGAAATTGATATATATATATAAATTAAGTATAAATATTATATTTTGATAAATAATTTATAAAATTATATAATTTAAACAAAAACAATTTTAAAATTTAGTATCATTTTTTGAACCTATTATGTAAAAAATTTATTATAATTTTGAAATTAAAATATATAAATTATATAATATTAAAAATTTATTTTGATTAAAAGTTTTATTATATATTAAAAATATTGTGTTTATAACATACTAATAGTTATTTTTTATGTCATACAATAATTTAGTAATTATATCCAAAGGAAATGTAATTACTTGTTTAAAAAATAGTATTTTATCTAGTTAAAATTATTTATCTATATTACGATTTATTATATTTAAAAGGCAATCCTAATGTATTTAAAATATTAATTTTATAAAGTGGTTTTAATTTTTGGAATTATAATTTGGAAATTATATTAGGGTTAATTTTTGGTACAGTTAATAATATTCATTTTATAGTGAATTGTGAAAAATATAGTTTTTTGGGAATATTGTAAATTTTATGACAACATCATTTCAAAAATATTAATGAAAAAATTTTATTTAATTTTTTAAAATTAAAATGATTTTAATGAGTAAAATATTTCATTTAAAATTAATATGTTTAATTTATAAGCCTATATACAAAATTTTAAACCCCAAAACATATATTATTCTAATAAAATCAATCTTTGATTATTCACATTGAATAAAATGTTACCTAGATGAATTATGGTTTTGTGTGGTCTAAAATTTGTATTAAAACTAAATTTTAAAATCATGAAATAATAAAATCCATAGGTTTTGGAATTTATCATAGCCTTTTGGATGAATAATATAATAATGAATACGTTATTCTAAAATACTCATTCATATTAGGGGTTTAAATACCACACCCCCTTCCATTTTTCTGTTATTCAAAAAATAAAATTTTATTTAATATATACCAAAATCATTGTCTACACTCTCTTATAATTTCCCCTATGTAGCAGTTTGTGTTACCACCAATCCATTTTGTTTTCAGTTTTGTGTGATTTGGATGTTCATGGGAGGTTCTAGGAGTTCCCGTATGGGTTAGAGGTCCATGAAATCCACTGAAAGGATTACACATTGTGCAAGTATATTTCATGGTGTGAATCACGATTTCAAGGCATGTCCATGTTGGTTCACGATGTGGAAAAAATTATATGTATGAAAAATAAAAATAAATCAATTGGATACATTTTTTTTAGTGGAAACCAACATCCAAATGTTACAGAACGTTAAAGGGGATTACACGTCTTGTAATCCTATGTTGCTGTAATGTTTTGAAACATTACATCTACTCAGGTTATCAAAATCCATATGGCTACAATAGTATCTATCATCCCACGAATAAAGAAAATATCTTCCTTTGTGATTAGTAAATCCCTTCATTGAGAGTCATTCATCGAGCTTCCATTGTCAATCCGTAGTGATTTATCATCGATTTGAGGTGTGTCCTTCCTCGATTACCACAATTTCTATTTTTTGCCTCTCTTTTCTTCCCCATATTCTTTCCCTATGACGGTGGATGTTATTACATTCTTTTAATGAGTTTTTTTTGGTCATTTATTTGTGTGGTGGTGTTTCTATATCCTCGGGTGGATTCAGGCCTCACAGAAGATGAAATTGTAGGACCGTTGTGCATTCAATTTCTAGAAAATTATTTTTGAAACCACTTTACAGTATGGTTTTAAGTTATTTTTCCTATTTTGTGCATAATGTGGGAGGTATCCACTATTTTACCTATGGATAACATTTTCCCTACACTAATCAAAGATTAGAACTAGGTAAAAGAGTTGAATAGGGTAACGGGACCCGATTCACAAGTTAGTATTGCCTTCATGTCACTGTGATGTTGTTAAATATACGGGATAAATGACTTACTAAAAGTCTCCATCATTGGTGGCCAATGGTTTCACCATTAATATGTTTCATTATGTTTGATTCAATTTCAACACTTTTATATAGAAATTTTCAAATCATGTAAGTTTGATAAAAAATGGATTCTCTAGGATTACCCAATTTATGGGATAACCCATCAACCAACTAGTGATACTAAAAAATAGATTCCTTGTAAAATTAGGAATTGGTTTATAATTAGGTATTTGTGGTGATGTGATGTGATGTATAGTTTGGGTTGTTTGTGTAGGACAAATGTATTGTAATGTTCTTTTGTTGTGATGTGTGGAAATGCTCCAGTTGGTGTTGTGGTATATCTGTGCAGAATGAGTGTATGTTTTTGATTAGTTGGGGTGGTGACATCGATGTACATGTAGATGATACATCATCCTAACCATTTAATTGAATATCATGTGAATATATTAATTTATTGTGGAAAGGATGAGAAGTGTCTCCAAATGGGGTTGTGATCGGGCAATGTGGTGATGTGTTGTTGTGTTGCTTATTTTGTGGTATACCTAATAGATTCCTAGAGAGTAGTGGAATAAATGAATAAAATATTGTTTATTAAATTTTGGAACTATATTGGTTTGGTTTGGTTAATTTAATTGATAAATGAGTTGAGAATAAATAATGGTAATGGTAAATTAGCTTAGTTAGAATTTGAAAGGAGGTTTCGGCTTGATGTTTGGTGTTATACATTTAAAGGTAGCAGAAAAGTTGGCAGTGTAGTTAGCTGGTTGTTTATTGAGAACCCATAGGTTGAGATTGAGTGTTTTTAAAAATATATTTATATTAATGTATTTCCTTTGGGATTGTTATATGCACCCTATCCTAGTTGAGTAATATGTTTCGAACATCCCCATCATTAAGTGGGAGGGTTTCTTTCCAAAAAATCTTTCTGGGAAGATTGTTGGATGGAAACCTTCTCTTCACTAATCCTTCTTTTAGGCGGTGATAAAAAAAAAATTTTGGCTTGTTTTGGAATGTGAGGACCAGGTGTATATGGGCAGATTGTGTTTTTCTATGTGTTTTCGGGATAATATGTTTTGTGGTTTCCCATATTCTTTTGGGATGAGATGTGTCATTATTTCCCAGGTGACTTCAATATTAAGATATGGTTTTTGATTCCTAGGTTTCTGTAGGGGGTATGTAATATGGTTTGTGGACCATGTGTATGTGGGTGGGATGTGATGTGGTTTTTCTCACAAGTGTCTGTTGGAAGGATACAATGTTGTTTGTGAGGACCAATTTAGTGCTGGTGGGATGTGGTGTGGTTTGTGAAGACCTGGTGTCTACGGGCAGGATACGAAGTGGTTTATGAGACCTAGGAGTGTCCGAGCGGGTATTTATGTCATACATTTGGATGTGCTGGGAGTTTGGGGACATTTTTATAGTAAATAGTGGCTAATTAGTGTGAAGTGGTGTGTGGTACCCTATCATCAGTGTGAATTATATTACATTACCTAACATGCATTATTTGGTGAGCATGTCTTGGTGAGGTTGGGATGTGTCTTGGTGAGGTTGGGATGTTTATTATAGATATTGAGTATTATTTTTTTATTTTTTTCTCATGGGAGAATTAGTATTTTTCTCTCACATGTGCGTGAGAGATATAGGTTTTCAAACTGAGTACACCTATATGGTCACCATATATATATGTAATATTTTTTATTTTTCTAAGCAAATTACATAGACCCTTCTTGGCATTACTAGCTCAGGAATTATGACAGTTGCTGAGTCTTTATCTTAGCTTGCTTATGGGTACTATACATTATAGTTTTACTATAATTTTATTAGTTCTACTTTGTTCTGGAATATATGATGGTTATTTCATTAATTTATAAATTTCATAGAGTTGTTCTGTGGGTGATCCATCATATCTTCTGATATTGTTCAAAAACGTTTTTTTATATTGTGTGACCTATATACCGATGGTTCTAGTCACCATCCCCGGTAAAACCATAGGTAACACTTGGGGGGTCATTATCTCCCCTTCTTCACTACCATCCCATGAGGGGTATTTTTTGAGGGAGGGGGTCATGACATAAGGGTAGTAATGGCGATAGTTGATAGGTACGATGGAGTTTGGATTTAGGAACTTTGAGGATTTCATGAGTTGGTATGGAAATAATGTTAGGGGATCATGAGACATGACATAGGCCAGGTAATACAGGTTAGGAAATGATATTTTAGGTGCCTCTGTGATCTGATGCCTGGAATTTGTGCCAAACGAATGACCATGTGTGGTACACCATTTATAGGTTAGATAACATATAAAATGTACATGAATCATAATGACCTGTTTCCTTGTATGAGTTGGGATGATTTTGAAAGGTTAGAATGCATAAATGTAAATAAATTATTTAATCATGTTTAAATGAATCTTAAATTCCATAATACTCGATCTTAGGAAATCATTGTTTTCATTTTCAGATATGGAACCTGGTCATCATCCACATGTTGCTTTGGAAATATAGGTATAATAGATTGATCATATAGATCAATGATGGGTTGATCTGGTTATGGAGTATGAAAAGTGGAAATGGAAATTTCATTCTTTATAGCGACAAGATTTTGGAAATATGAAGGCAGCGTTTAGGACCTGGAGAAATAGATTTGGATTGAGGATCATTAGATAACCTTCAGTTTGATTTGGGACCTGGAGGAGTATAGGGTTCTTTTGGTAGTGAGTCCGATGTGAGGATTTTCACATCAGTGGTGGATGCTTTATTTGGGGATGAGGAAGGAAGAATACATTTCATGGGTTGACTTTGAGAAGGAGTTCTGAGAAGAATTCCTATTTTGACCATGTAGGCTGATAAGAGGTAGGCTCTAGTATCCCTTCAATAGGGGAATTTTTTAGTAAGAGAGATAAGTATTGTGTTCAAGGATATCATTCATTTTCCCTAGAACTATTTCTAGATGAGAAGTCACATGTGAGACAACATGAGGAGGCACTCCATCCTTCAATCTAGTATGTTGCTACTCACATTACATTGCTAGAATATCTGTCAGTCCAAAAAAGTGTAGTGGTGATTATGTGGATGAAATAATGAGGATCTTTACCACGAGATGGGAGACAACATGGTTCTTGAAGAGGCAAGGTTACTAGTGGTAGGTCTTAGGTTCTAGTGTCTTTATGATTTCGACCAGCATGGAGTCCACCTTAGATGTTTCCCTTTTTACTATCGTGTCATTGTTCCATACCTATGAACTTGGTACTGAAGTGTTATTTATGTGGACTTTGTGGTCATCTTCATAAATAATTCCCATCAGTAGTTAGAGCTTAGTGTAGTGGAGGTCAACAGGTTGAATACTAGCAATAGCAGTAGTTTCCAGTAAGGTCGTTTCAGCATTAGGGACAACAGGATCATGCTCCACTAAGAGGAGACTGAGTAGGTAGGGTCCATCCTTAGATTGTTCGTCAAGGACATTGACGTACACATGGTCGTGGAGGAAATCTTCAATAGTGGGGAATAGGTGAAGATAATTGCTAGTTTTACATGATGGAGGTAGTGATTTTAGTTGATCATAATATCATTAGATGTATGATAAATTTTTTAGTACCCCTATTTTCTCATTTTTTTGGAGATTTTATCTTCGTTGTTGAAACTGCTCTTGTCCATTCTAAATGACTAAACATAGAGAGGCTTCCCATTATTATAGTGTTTGGTATGCTTGAAGAAGTCCAATGTCTCTTGTTTGATGTGTTTTGGGGGTGTAGAAATAAAATGGGGACTGATTAGTCCCATCAAGAACTCATCTGGCAATTGCTAAAACCATATAAAGTCATTTTCAGCATCTTCTTGTTGATTTTTGTGCAATTTGTTACTTAATGGTTTATGAGGAGAGTAATGTTTTAAGATGTGGATAGTCAGTTTATGTTTTTCCCTGGTGATAGAGGCCTTCAGGTGGGTGGTCAGCCTGTGGAGACCATTCTCTCTTTTTTGGATGAGATATCAAAAGAATCAGTGGACACTGAAATGGTAGTGGTTCCTAGTGTTGTTGGGGAGTTCTTGGATGTTTTCCTGATGGAGGTTGTGACCCTATACCATCGACGTGATCCTTATTTCTTGATATACATACATATCAGTGCTTCTAAAATTTCAATGTCCCCCTATCGAATGGCTCCTTATGAGTGTTTGGACATGAGGATTTTGATAGATGATCTGATGAAGAATAGATTTATCCCGTCTAATGTGTCACTATGGGGATCTCTAATGTTGTTTGAAAAGATCGAAGATAGTGGTATGAGGTTGGGTATAGACTAATGAAAGTTTAATCAGGTGAAGATCAAGAACCCTAACCCTATTACAATGATAGACTATCTTTTTGACCAACATAGAGGGTAATTTTGGGTTTTTATGAACTATATATGTTTTCGATATCACTATTTGAGGGTGGTGGAGGGTGATATCTTGAAGACTACTTTTAGTTATAAGTATGGTCACTTCGATTCCATTGTCATGTTGATCAGGGTTAAAAAAGAACCAACCATGTTAATGGGGACTGTTTTCTATGTTTTCAATGAGTTCGTGGACTAGCTCATAATTGTGTTCTTTAATGACATCTTAATCTATTCAATATTAGAGGAGGAGCATGTCGAGCATCTATGAACTGTCATGTACGTTCTTTGATGCTGCCATCTCTATGGATAGTTGTCCAACTATATGTTTCGAACGTGATATGTATATTGTTTTAGGGAATGTGGGGTCATAGAACTGTGTTGTAGTGGGCTTATTAAAATTTATAGTTCTTTCAAGGGAAGCACCCAAAAATGTGGTAGAATTTCATAGTTTTCTTGGTATTGTTATATTTTTTCGGTGGTTTGTTCCCAATTTCTCTCGAGTTTTAGCTCCATTGATAGCTCTGAATAAAATGTCCAAGATTTGGTTTGGAGTGACCTATTCCAAGTAGAATTTAAAAATCTGAAGTGGAAGATGGTCAGTGCTGCAGTGATCCAGTTTCTAGTGGAAGGGTTTATCTTTGAGGTGGGTTGTGATGCTTTCTACCTAGTATTTGGATGTATCATGATAAATCAATCATAATTAATCTCTTAGGATTATAGGTAGTTACTTATGAACAAATGTAATTATGCAACCCATGATCAATAGTTGGCCATAGTTGTGTAAGGGTCGATGTTTTAGTGGAATTACCTCATTAGGGTGCACTTTTTGGTCATTACAGATCACAAGAGATTGAGGTATACCTTTTCCCAGTGAGATCTAAACTTGAGGTAGTGATGGTGGATGGAGTTTCCTTATGAATATTATTTTCATATCTCATATAAATTAGGAAAGAGACATTTTGTGGCTAATTATATGAGTAGTAAGTTGCAGAAGGATGTTTTTCTGATAGTCTATAGATTCATGGATGGTGATGGAAGAGTTGTAATCCCTTCACTTAGATTCAAGAGTGAACAGTGGTAGACGATGTTTTCTTCAGATGGAATTGAAGTGTTCTATGATGTAGTAGGTGGAGGAGTCTCAGTGGTGAGACTCATAGGAAAAGGTTTTTCACGATTGTGTTGGCCATGGTGATAGTCCATAGGGATGGTCGGAGGATAGTCAGAACTATATTTTCTTCAAAAGTATGTTTTTTGTTCTGGTAGAAATGTGTGATGAGGTCCTTCATGGGTTTCATATTAAACCATTAGTGGTACACCCAAGAGTTTCTGTGTTTTATCATGGAAAAAATGATCCAGTTTTGGTGCCCTGGTATAAAACTAGTAGTTGAAGAGTTTGGGGTAAGGTTATTAGATTTATAACAGATGAAGGTTGAGCACCATGTTACTGATTTTTTGTTGTATCCCTTGGATGTCCCCCGGTGTAATTAGGATAAAATCTCAATGTATTTTTCACAGGGCCACCTAATGTATAAGGAGGTTATGATGCAATATGTGTGATTATGGATTTATTCACAAAATTGTCCAACTTCATATTTATTAAGGTGTTTGGTGTAGTGGATATTCTTCCTAGGAGGTGTGTGGATAAGGTGGTGTGGTTATATTGAGTTCTGATGACCATTGTCTCATATCAAGATGTACAGTTTACTACATGATTATATAGTGGATTGAAGTAGGATTTTGGCACACTATTACATCCCAATTATGCTATCCACCCTCAAACACGTGGGCTGATATAGTGGACTATACAATGGTTGGATGATATGTTTTTGGAGTGCATCTAGGACATTGGTAGATCTTCGTTATGACAAATGATGCTGGTAGAGTTTTCATATAACAATATTTATCAATCTTCCATAATCATGAATCCATTTGAGGCATTTGTATAGAAGATTGTGTAACTATATGTTGTGCTAGATATAAGTTGGGGAGATAGTTTTCCTTTGTTCGGATGTGGTGAGAAGAATGAAAGATAAAGTGGAGCTCATTCATGAAGGGATGAATGAACTGACAAAATGAATAAGACATTTTCCGATTATAGGAGGGGGAAATTGTAGTTCGAGGTTTTGGACCACATGTTATTAAATGTTTCCCCTTAATGTGGGAAGAATAGGTTTAACGGAGGTAGTATGCTTTATACCAAGTTCATTGAACCCTTTGAGTTGTCTGAGTGAGTTGGGGAGGTGCTATAGCATTTCGTGTTTCCACCACAGTTGGAGAGGATCCACAATGTCTTCCACATCTCATATCTCTTTTCATATCTACATGATGACCCCCCATGTCCATGATTGCGAAGATTTAGATATCAAGGATGATGCGATATTTGTAGAAGGGATAGTAGAGATCTATGAGTAGCATCCAATGATGATGTATGGCCAAAACATTAATTTTGTTCGTGTGATGTGGTTGAATGGTCACCTGGAGAACATTAGTTGAGATTAATAGATATTAATGTGTGACTTGTACATGGTGTTGTTTTGTGTTTCTCCGTGTTTTCTAATGATTCAATTCTTGAACCTTGATTTAAATGAGATGAGTTTTTTCCATTGGTTTTGTTATGTGTGTTGTGCTAGGAAATAATGTCCTGACATGTGGAATGTTATGTAATATAATCCTAATCACAATTCATTAATAGTGTTGAGAATAAACCCATGCGGGAAATTTAGTGAGACCCAGAGTCAATTGTATCTTGACATGGAGGATATAATTCTCTAATTTAGATGTTCAAATAGTTTTTTTGTTGTGATTGAGTGGTGTGATTAGTGTGTGTTTGAGATGACGTGATAAATTTTGGATGCTGATTTTGGAGTATTTTTTCATCGATATGGGGGGTTCCAATCTAATTTATGAAAAAATAGGGTGTTTTATCATTGATTGTTAATGTTTTTGGTTATTAGATATGTTTTAAGAGTAGAATGATCCTTGAGAGATATCTAATAGGATGGTAATTTGGACCCCTATTTCTTGTAGTATTGGGTTTGGATTCTTGGGAGTGATAATCATTTCAGAGGAATCTAATGAAATGGTCTTTGTTCACCATAAACTCTTAGTTTTTTGGTTTTGGGTTTAAGGGATGTGTGGGGGATGGTCTAATAATTTTCATAGGTGTCAGAGTTTCAACAAAGTTGGTGCACAGATTACACTCTAGGTAAGTATATTTGAAGGTTTGAATCTCAGTTTCATGGATTTTCCATGTTCATTCATGGAATAAAATGCTTCAGTGGTTTAAAAATAGAAATAAATCTATAGGTGATGGGTTTTTCCACAAAAACTAACCCCGATGTGTTTCATGATGTGAATGGGGATTACATGTCATGTAATCCCCTGATACAGTAATTTTTTAAAATAATCCAACCACTCGGGTTTTGACAAAACATATAGTTTCATCATTATCACTCATCATTGGCTAACCTCCAATCCCTTCCTTTGTGTTTTAAAAATCCCTTCAATGAGAATCAATCATCGAGCTTCAATTGAAAATTCTTAGCAATCTGTCTTAGATCAAAGGTGTGTTCTTCTTCTTTTTCAATGATTTCTCTTTGGTTGGACTCTCTTTTCCTCCCAAAAAACATTACATGTGATGGAAGATGTCCTTCCTTACACATAATGAGTTCTTCTTTGGTCGTCGATCAGTGTGGTGGAGTTTTTGCATCCTCATGTGGATGCAGTCCTCACGGTAGAGGAAATCGGAGGACCCGTGGGAAATCTGTTTCCTCTAGAATAACATTAACACCACTTCGAGGTAGGGTTTTCCCACATTTATCCTTATTGTGAATCATGTGGGATTAGTCTACTTTTATGATTTCTTTCTTAGTTTCTACACACTAATGAAAGATACGAACCAGGTAAACGAATTCAATGTGATAGAGTGACCCGATTCGCTTATTTTAATAGCGTTGAAGTAATTGTGATTTTTTGAACAATATGTGATAAATTCCAAACAAACAATCCTGGAATTTTGTGGTATTTGGATGAACACAAAAAAAGAATATTGATGGATGGTTCTTGATGAACAATTATATATGAAAATTTGTAAATCACACAGACTTGGATAATAAAGGGATACCTCGGGATTACGACATTTCTGTTATAACCTCTAAATTAATAATTGAAACTAAATATGGAATTCCTTGTTAAATATATAATTTTTTAATAGGTATGTTGGGTTATATATTTTGTGGGAAAATTGTGGTTTTTTTGTGAAAAAGAGATGAAATGTGAAGTGTCCATGTTCTGATGTGTGGATACACTGTGGTTAGTGCAGTGTTACGTCTGTGAAGAATGTGTGTGTGCTTTGTGTTGGTTTTGGTGGTGACATGGATGATCATGTACATGATACATCAAAATTACCATGTAATGGAATCTCTTGGTGAGAGATTGATTGATTATTGAATGGATGAGAACTGTTTCATATTGGGGATGTGATAGGGTTGCGCAGTGATGTGTTGATTTTTTGCTTGTTGTGCGGTGTGCTTTGATGTATCCTAGATAATATTGGAATAAATGAATAAATAATTTGATTATAATGTTGGAACTATATTGGATTTGTTTACTTAATAGAATGAAAAAATGTGTTTTGAATAAAAAACTAATTGTATATTTATGTTGGATGGAAATTGATGGGAGGTTGTGGCTTGATGTGTGGTGTTGTGCATCTAGAGGTATTAGAAAAGTTGGCATCATTATGAACTAGTTTTTTTGTGAGAATGAAGTGTTTCAGATTCAGTTTTTGGTATCATATATTTGTATTCATTTATTTACCTTGTGATATCTATATGCACACCACTCTAGTTGAGCATTATCTACTGAACACTCCCATAATCATGTGGAAGGGTGACTTTACCAAGCATCATGGTTGGAGGACGGATGGATGTCCATCCACTCTTCTATACTCTATCATCTAAGAGGTGATAGCCCTAGATTATTCATGAATATTGTGCTATGTGAGTCCTAGGTGTGTGTGGGTGGGTTTAGTTTTCCTAGGTGTTTTTAAAATTATATGTGTTGTTCATTCACTTGTTTTTATTGAATTATATGTGTTCGGAATTTCCTCGTGAATTCAGAATGAGATTTGGTTTGTGAGGATCATGTGTGTGTAGGAGGGATGTGGTGTTGTTTTTGGCACATATGTCTGTAGGTGGGAAGTTCTATGGTTGTGGACCTTGTGTATATGGTCAAGATGTAAAGTGGTTTGTGAGGCCCGGGTATGTGTGTCTAGGTTGTGGTGTTTCTTGTTAGGCCCATGTGTCTGTGGGTGGGATGTGATGTGTTTTTGGAGGCCCAAGTGTGTGTGGTTAGGTTGTTATGTTATACTTTTGAAATAGGTGGGAGGGTGAAAACATTTTATATTAGTAATGAGCTTCTAATTATTGGGAATTGGTTTTGGTGTACCCTATCCATGATTTAGATTATATTACATTACTTTACTTGTGCTATTAAGTAAGCATGAAATGGTGAGGTTGTGATGGTTAGTATATATGTTAGTTGATTTTTTGTTCAGATATTTTCATTTGGGGGCATTAGTATGTCTCCGTCATATGTGAATAATGGAATTTGGATTTCATAATGAGTATACATGTATTCTCACTCAATGTATAAAACATCGTTAGGGTTTATAGGAGGATTATGTGGATTGTGATGTGAATTACTATATTAGGCTTTGAGATAGTTGCTGAGTCTCTGCTTTGGCATGTTTTTTGATACTTTACTTTAGTGTTTTACTATTATAATATTAGTTTTATCTTATACATGAATATGTGATGGATTTTTTTTCATTATTTTATATATTTAATGGATTTATTTTTTGGATGATCCATCATATCTCTTAATGTTATATTAGAAATGGTAATGCATTCCATATTGTGTGAATTTTATACCTTTGGTGCTAATTGCAACATTGGAACATATTGAAGGTTGTACTAGATGGTCGTTATATTCCATTGTTCACTACTATCCCAAAATATGTAACATTGAATGGAGGGAGTTGGGAGAACCAATGATTTTTTACATAAAAATAATCTTTCCTCTGATGGCCTAAGACTAAATACCAAAGCGGTGAAACAATGAGATATGTATGTTTTCCCAAGTATCTCTTTACATTATTATTTATGAATAATTTTCTGTGAAAAAAAACTCTTCCTCAACATATATTATAAATTTTTTTAATCAATTTTTTCAATAGTAAGAAGCAATCATCAATTATCTCACATCGAATCCTTTTCTGTAAGCCCTTACATTGTAGAATACATTGGTTTTAAAATTTACAGATTATCCTTTTAATTCTACTCTTACCCATTATATAATATGAGTTATATTTAAATGTCACAGAAATATAGTAATTATATTATACAATTTTTTTTTTAATAAAACATAAATATTAATTATTTTTTACCTAATATTAAATTTTATTTTATGAAACTATTTTTCCCTGTTGTGATTTTACTATACCAATGTGAATGATGATGATTTATTTTAATGTATGAATTTTCAATATAGGACTAATAATTTATGTCATTATTTAATTTATCAATAATAAGAAAATATTATTATTTTTACAATTCTATAATGAAAAAAACATTATATTAATGATATTATTAGTGAACAATCGTAGTCATTTAAAACAACCCCACAAAGAAAGATTCCCCATATTGCATCTATATATAGAACTATGTAATACATCAACTGTGGAATGAAATGAGAAATAAAAATTGATACTTTTATACCTCTAATTATCATTCTATATTTACTATTTTCCATTTCTGCTACATCATAGTAATCTAGAAACTACAAACTACACAACCCTAAAATGGCTAATGTAATAAATATTTAACAAAAAAATTATTTATACATGAAAATAATTGAATGAAAATGTTAAAAAATAATTAAATAATTTTTTTACGAATCATGAAATTAATAAATATAGTTTTGTTAGTCAGGAGTTTTGAGGACAATATTAAACAAGACAGGACTCAATATAGGTGTTAATTTCTAAATATCTATTTATTTCATGTATTATTACTCTATTCTTTATTTTCCACTCTATATCTCATATAAAAGCCTTGAAGATATACCTTTATACAATAAATTCCTATCTTATGAATTGAAGACCTTATTTAATTCCAAAAGTTATTATATTTCATATCATACCTTGATCATAAGGTATTTTTGAACTCTCTTTTTATTTCTTTATATCATCTTCACTATCACTATCTAACACTCTCTTAATAATAATTTTGTCATTTTTTTAAATGTTCATTTACCTCATGGATTTTATATATATCAAATCCAATATATTTCTAAATTTATCTGAAAAATTACCTAACCATATATTCATTTATATATATAGTGTGAACCCCCAATACTACACTAATCAAATTGTGTGGTGCTTTCATAGAAAATTTTATAGTTATTTTTTTGGAGAAATATTGAAAATTCATATTACCATTATTTCAACATGTATATTTATTTATTATTTTTCAATGATGGTGTAAGAATATTCTCTAGGATAATTAGTTATTATATTTTTTATTGTATTCTTTTCATATGATAAATGTGTTGGAATTATTAATGAATAGGTGGGACATTGAATTATATATTCCTTTGATACATCACTTGTTATATTGGGACAAACTAGCTTTCATATTTTGTTTATTCTTATATTTGTATGTGTTATTTCTTGAAATAGTCCTGTACAGAATGGTTTTGATGACCAACATTATTCATTTAATAATTACAGGATTTTTTTACTATTTTCATTATAAATTTATTTATTATGTATTGGTTATATTTTTTAATAAGTTATATAGATCTTATTTGTTTATTTATTCATACTAAATTATATATTTTATTCTTATTCCGTATTGTATTTATTACAATGATAACCCCTATTAAGCTTCCCACCATGAACCTTTTTTCCGAATTCATTAAGAAATAATGATGAATACTACATGTGATATATAGATAGTCAACAGATATATAATTATGTATTATGTGTTTCTGCTATTTAATTTATATTCAAAAGTAATGTAATGATACAATATCATTTTAGTATCCTAAAACTACTAAAATTCATGGTTTAGAAATTGACAATATAATAGATGACTTTTGGATATTTTTAGTTGGAGTCCGGATTTTTACATAAACTGTTCAGATAATATTATAGTCACAATCAGACCCAATCAACAACCCAATATGTTATGCGTCATTTATCCAATATTGAGAATGAGACCCCAAATAATGCCCATTTCCCCCACTTCAAAACATAATCAAATTGAAGAGGAGATTTCAGTTGGTATTAAGGAAGGCACAAATATTTTATATTTTATGACCATGAAAAAGATCATAATTGATGCTCATATTATAAAAGAACCAAAGTATAGGAATTAAAATAATAAAATCAAAGTTAGTGATGACCCATACTATTATATCCCATTAGTGTTACTTAATACCTTAAAGTAAAATCATAAGGATTCCTAATACATGGTTTGTATTAAATATTATGTCCTTCCAATTATTGAATTTATAGTGGTATTGGTAATATGTATTCTTTATTTTGTGAGGATGAAGTCACACTTCGATATGGTTATAGATGAATAGAGGTACTTCATGTTTTATAGGTCTGAAATATTAATAACTGACCCTAACATCATAAATGGTCCTATGAAACAAATGATAACCCATCATAATATCCCATAATCATTATCATTTTCACAGTGATAACCCTTTAATGGATGGCCAAGTGTGATAGTTTAGAGATTTTTTGGAATTCGGATATATTGATCATATATACCGTCATATGAGGTCAGACCTTAAAGATGGCCATAATGTTAGCACATTATTATGTGATGGAGTGGAAAAATAAGAAGGGTACAATTATAGGAGGTCACTTCCTCACCTATCATCAAAACATATTTTTGAATTTATTATCACCTTGATACTTCAATTACAGGGAAAGATTCAACTTATCATCATGAGTACGAGAAACATTTGTGTTACTAAAAAATGATGTAAATATTCATCTCTAATTTTAGGAGTTCACCAAAACTCAATGGGGTGAGGTGGGTTTCTTAAGGACCACTCCTAAGATACATCCAACCATAATCCTACCACCACACCTCAATCCTTACCTAACCGTTCACCAACCCATGTTTCATTGTTCCCTTGAATAGCGAGTTATAGATAATTCAAGGAAGTGATTCTATATATTATTTGAATTCATGATAATGTTTTCAAAAAATTGAATATTATATTTGATCCACATATATCCCACCTCATACACAATTTTTTAGCCGAACATTGTCCCTTGGGAATTGGTTACTGAATTTAAATCTAACCCACTTCATGTATATATTTAATTTACATCTTAATCGGCCATCTAGACTGACTTCCCATATTATCAAATATCGATAAATAATATTAATGATACTCACATGGAGAATAATATTCATTTTACCTCATTTAATGTGACTATATTCTCCATTTGAGAATCCTTTAGGTAGCTTTACATTGTAGGTAAATTATAGGGGAAGTGAAAGTTTGTTGAAGTCCAAATAAATATTTCATTCATTGACATGATAACAATGAGAGTCCCTATTGATTAGGGAGAAGAAAAATAAAAAAAGACATTATATAACATTTATTATCCTGAGAAGCATATGAAAACCAATATTCAGATATCCACCACATTATAGGTACCAACTAGTGACGTTTCTTAGGCTTAGAGATACCACCAAAAACAACCATAGTTTGTGTTTACACTACCACCCTATTTTGGACATGGGAACTACAACACATTATTCTAGTATCCACTAAATATTCCCTCTTTACTGATATTTACTTTGAGAAATAAGATGATAATCACCTAGATAATCCTCCAATTTAGAAACAACCTTTTGTTTAGTATTTCGACTATTTATTACTAGGAGAGAAAGAGGAGGTCCACCTTTTTGAGGGTGTTTCCCCCACATGGTCACCATATAAATCCTACAATTCATTAATAGTAGAAAATATATATGAATTATTAGAATAAATAGGTATAACATAAAGAGTCTTAGAGAACCCCATTACACTATTATTTCCCTTTTAGAAACATTTTGATATTTTTTACCATATCTTGGATCTCAAGTTTATTTTTTTAACATTGATCATAAAGAATTTCACCACATCTATGATCAAGGTTTTTTATATTTGATATGTTGAAATTTTGACTACCACTTCATTTGTCATCATAAATAATATATACCCTATGAAAAAAAATTATAATTGAATAAAATTTAAATTTTGGATTTCAGTGAGAAAATCCTGAAAAAAATGAAATGTAATTTATTAAAATAAATTCATTCCAAATAGCAAGATAGAAAATATCTTGTTAATAGTGATAAATTTAACTTAATTTTAACAGTTTAGAGTCATTAATTTGATTCACCATAGGAATATTAATTTTAATTTCTTCCACTTCAGATACATATTGGGGGTAAATGTTTCATTTAAGTATGGGGAAGGGGATTATGTCCACCATAAGTTTTACCCTTATAGATATATGTCAAATCATCACACATGAGATTTATTTTACCTTATTACAAATTTTTCATTAATCATAATCATAAATTATTAAGCTATATCTAAAAGATGTTGAAGGTTTTATTCAAATTATAGTTTTGAGTGATTTCATGATTACATTTAAATAAATATTTTTATATGTTTTGTAGGTGTTACTTATTGATATTGATTATTAATATTATTCAAATGAAAATTTTATGCTATATTAAAATTTATTTCATTATAGGTACTATATTAAATTTTACATTTTTTTATGATGATCTCTACAATGAAAGATTATATATATATACATCAGTACTTGAACATTATTTTTTTTATTTTTTAAAATATGTATATTTTAAACCATAGTGAGTGGAATAAGGTAATTTTCTTTATTTTCATGCACTATGATATTTCAAACACATTAATTTTTAACTAAAGTTAATATCATAAAATCCAAGAACTACCCTTTTGAAAATACACATTTCATAAAAATATATTTTTCATACCCAAATTCTTTTTTTCCATTTCATAATTTAATTATAGATTAAAATATGTTATTTTTTAGACTATTGGTGATAAAGTAAAATAATGTTATAAAAATGAAAAAATTGAAAAAATATGATATTTTCAGAAACATTACAATTCTATTTTTTAGTATGATTTTATTATTCCTCTATCGTTTGAAAAGATAATATGGAGTATGAACAAGAGTAATTTTTTTGAGACTATGGAAAAATTATAAATTATATTGAATATTTAAAATTTTATAACTATTAGAAGAAACACGATATTAATCATAAAATTATTATTATTATCAATAGAAACAATGAGTTTTACTTATTATTGATTAAAAACCATGAAATATACTTAAGTATTAACAACTATTTATAATCATGTGAAACTGTTTCTTTTATATAGCCCCAATATTCATCCTTAGATTATTTTTCTATAGAATTCCAGCTAATTAGTGTGGTTTTATTTCTCAAATATAGATTTTGATATTTGTCAAGGACATTGATATAGTTAATATACAGATTATTCATCATAACTCAGATTAAATTATCTTTTCTTATGAGATAATTTTTTAGGGGATGTAGATCATATGATTTATGAATGCTAATAATATGTTGAGTAATGTCAGTAGAATAGGATAAGAGATATTAATTATTGTCATAAAGGAGTCGTGATTGAGCTCTATAGATTGAATGAGTCTAAGAATTTTCAATATTAACATCAAGATTTATAATTATGAGCATGGTAAAATGGATGACCCCCTATAAAATTGTATATTATTTTGAAATATTTTTTAAATTTTATAATAAAAAAATAATAAGCTCACATGTGAATAAATTTTAAAACCCCATTCTTTTATATAATTTAGTCTAATTTTCAATTTTCAGTTTGATTTATTAATACATAATATAAATGATTTTATTTTTTTGAAAATAATTATTTGTAATGAAATTTAAGATGATAAGATTATTTTGTGATTCAATTAAAAAATTATTCCCACAATCATTTTCGTTTCAAGTCATTTATTTTGGTGAAAAAGGAAAAGGTTTCATAAAAATTTATGAATTAAACAATATTATCATTCTATTATTATAATGCCCCATTATTTTATAGCATATTATTTTGTTAAATATATGCTTTGTGGATTAGATTGTTTCACTTAAAACAATATAACTAAAATGATCAAAGACATATATTATTAAAACAATATATTACAATAAAAAATTAATATATTTTTAGAATATATGTATGTAACATCTGTAAGTACTGTAAAATTGGAATAAATATAAAACAAATATTACCATGAACATAAAATATTTATCCCCATTACATTCTAGGATTATTTTCTCACAAATTTCCACAATGAAAGAAATAAATGAAAATTAAAAATATAATAGTCATATTATGGGAGATGAAGTTGAATTGGATGAATGATTCTAAGAAATATTGAATGAATATTTATAGGAATTAATTATGACCATTATACATATGGTAGTTGGATATATTTTCATTAGGTATGAATGTATCTTAAAGGTATTTTTTTGAAATGTTTAGAAAAATGTTGAAAATAATTTAAATCATCCATGAATAAAAGAAAATAATACTTATTTATAACATGTTATTATCAAAATAAATTTTTATGTGTTGCATATAATTATAATAGTAATTATTATACAATGATAATATGTATTTATATAATTCTATGATATATTTTAATTTCAATGGGTTGGTAAAATTTTATTTTTAAAAGTTGAATAATTAAATTTTTTAGAATGTGTTTTAAATTATTTATTTCCAAAAACTGATATCTTTCACAGAATTTTTTTTTGAGTACAATGAATGTTTATAAAAAAATTAAATTAAAAATTTCATAAATTTATTTTCATTATATTTATTAAAATTATATAAAATAAAATATTTTATAATTCATAAAATATTTATTAAATTTAAATGAATAAATATTTTAATCATTTTAATTTAAAAGTAATTTTTTTAATTTTTTCTCCATTTTTTGTTTATATAAAAATTACATCATTTGACTATAAACAAATTAATTTAATATATGGAGTCTAAATATGGTATTTTGACGTGAAAAATATGTAAGAGTTTTTATCTTCAATTTATGTTAAAATAATAATTACAAATGAAAATATTTAAACAAGATTAAAGGTGAAAAATATGTAAATTATCATGTATTTAATATGGATAAATTAAAATCATATATAGATGTTAAAATTAATTTTTGAATTACGGGATTCAATAATAAATGTATCAAAAATGTTTATTTATCTAAATAAAATAACACCCATGTGATTCCATCTTTACCATTCACTTATCGTATGCTTCCACATACATGTCCCTTCTTTCCTCCTTTAAAAGGACCTCACATCCATAAACTCCATGAAAAATATGTCCTTCAAATCACTCTTGAATACCTACCTATTTGGTTCCTCCTAGAGTGCTCTCTCACATTTTGAAGCATATGGGATCATAGACAATACATTTCTTTTTATTATGAGAAGGTTCAATTTTTTTCAAAATGGTTAGTGTGAGTCAAACCAAGTGGGAATCCATGGTTTTAGTTCTTTTTAATAATTTTTATTTACTTGAGGTATGATTCATATTTTACACTATGTTGTTAATATATATATTGTAATTAATTCACTATTTTATTTATTTATAATATATATCATTTTTTCATTATATTTCTATGTCCATTTCATGATCTCAATTTCATAATTTTTTATTGAATGGTTACCAAATCCACATGGGTTTTTCTTTACTCAACTCCCATACTTGAGTTTTAATATCTATTACACACTTTAATACTTTTATGTTTTATTTTTTCCACCCTAATATTTCATGATAATTGGTTTCCAATTTGATTATTAGTAAATAAATCCCTTTCTCATAAACACCATTTCAAATGATTATTTCTTCAAAAATAATGATGTTTATAATGGGGTTTCAACTCAATTTCTCTTTATTGAAGCATGATTCATATTATGAACCAAATATTATTTTACATAGATTAATTAGTAAAACAATTTAATTCATTTATAAACATTGAAGTTACACTTAATGTATTTTAATGTCTATTTCACGATCCTTACTTCATATTCATACGATTTAGTTATTACCAAATTTGTGAGGATTTGTTTTGATTAAATTCTCATTTCATTTGGTCATAATATATATTCCATGATTATATTTTAAAAAATATATTATATTATTTAATTCCTTATTTAGTTTTTTAATTTTTATTTCTATCCGGGGAAATTATATTTTAATGTTAAAATATTCTTTTTATGGGTTTCATTCATAAAAAAACTAAAAAGTAATTAAGTATAATTGGCATCCCCACTGTAAACATTTCCTCTTCCATTCCCATATTCATTCTTTATAAATTTGATTCCCCTTATCATTTATAATGAAAAATATTTATTAAATGTTGTAAACATCACATTTCTATTTTTAAGTTTTCAAAAGCATGTTTTAGTCTTTTTCCATATATGCGGGCTTTTTGTCTAAATCTATCCAATAATATTTAAAATTAATTTAATTTATCATTTTTCAATTTTCTATCTCCCACTACAAATATAATTAATTGAAATGTATCTCATTTCAGGGATATATTATTATATATTATTTAATATTAATTATATTAAATATTGTTTTTAAATTTTTTTAATATTATTTTCAAAATTGACTTATAGCATCGACATTTTATGATAATTTTAATAATATATTATAAAAACTATTTTTTTCAATAAGTTTCTAATTTCCTCTCTATATAAAAAATATCTATATGTTCTATTTAATGTGCATGATCATTATATAAATGATCATATATCATAAAAAATATAGGATATCTAATTTGGGGTATAAAGTAATCCAATTACGGATGTTATTTTACGTTAATAAATTAGAAAAAGTTTATGTGATCCATCTTATTTAAATGGATTTTTAAAAGGAGTTATACAATTGATTTCATGTGGAACACATATTTATAGATTTATATTATATGATATATGGGTCCTTCATATACCTCTAATTTATTGGGTAATGATTAATATTTAATGAGATAATTATGTAATCAAGTTGTGATTCACAGTACATTTTGGGAAACAAGTATTAATGCCTGATCTACTAAATTATGGTAAATAGGTTGTGATGTGTGATCCATTGGTTTTGGTAAATAGGTATTGATACCCAAAAAACTATGTTTTCTTGTTATTAGTAGAAAAAACTGACACATGTTATGATATATTAATCATATTTTTATCTTACATTTTATTACCTCATTTCTTCATTTTCCTACATGTAAATGTTATTTTATATGAATTAGGATTATTATATCTTTAATTTTAATTCCTAAAAAATTATATAATTATGAAAGAATTATGTTATATATCATTTTATCGTGACATATGGAATTATCCTATTATTCAATGTTTTTAATCTAATATTCATCATGTGTTCATGTGTTATCTCATGCATTTATGTGTTTCTTTATTTTGACTTGTTGATAGGTTTTTTCCTTACTAAGTGTCTACCTCAACAATTCTTATTTTTTCCACTTCCCTAAGGAATTATATGTAGGATTATATTTAAAATAAAGTATTTTGAGGTTTTTTTGGGATATGTTTAATAAATAATGTATAATAACATATTTATATATCTAATCTTTACGGGATCATAACTATTTCTCCAAAGGATTGTGTGAATTTGTAAGATAAAATTTTAAAATTACAAAAATGATGTAAAAAATATGGGTGTTATGCTTGGGTTATACATATTTATATCAAATCATTTCTGTATAGTTTATTTTCTAGCACTATATATTTAATTTTGGGTATGTGTAATCTTATTTAGAATTAGGACGAATTTTTGATGTTATTAATGATTTTGTTAATAAGTATAAGATAAACTAAAATAATGCATCCTAGGTTGATGAATACATATCATTTTCTATATTGAATTTTTCATAAAGTATTACATCATAAAGTTGAATTTTATATTAATATTTATAATGATTCGATGATATAATTATTTTTTATTACTCATTTTATGCCTTTTCAGCTTTAATAATAGATGGTGCTAGGAGAATCTATGTTAACTACAAGTGTGATGGAATATATTTAATTTCTTTATATGAGTAAGTAAATGTGAAAGGTGTGAAAATTTAAAATCTCATGATAATTTTCACCTGAATTTCCCATGAAATGAATGAAACTATAACCCACATCTTACTCCCAAACATGATAAAGAAGGAACAAATCCACTCTAGGGTTATTTAGGCAGAAAAACCCGCTACTCATTAGTGTTTATTTCTGATACACTGGCTTCTATGAATTGGATAAACCCAATATAAAATATATTATTCATACTATAGTGTTAAAAACATGAAAATCGTTATATATAAATTTATCATTTTGAAGGAAAATATGAGATATGGTAGAATCTCATTATTAATATAAGGAAAATATGTGAATATGTCTATGGAATGGGAGGTGTTTAAGAATATATAATTCATAAAATATTTCCCTTGAAATATTAAAACATTTATAGAGATATAATTCCTAAATATGAAACAATTGAATGATGAATATATTTGTACCTTTGATGTTAAAATCATGAGATTGGAAATTTACAACAAGAATTTTATTACTGGCCTATAATGAAAGATAAATTGTTTCATTATCAACCCTAATCCATGTATTGAAATGTAATTTGATATAAGTTAATTATCATGAAATGGGTAAATTGTTCAATGCGAACATCAGTTGTAAATAGAATCTAGAGACACTAATTATTTATATGGAGTTAGAGAGATGAAAAGAAAAAATTATTTTAATGGAATTTTTAATGATAAATCACATGGAGGAATAGATGTTCATCTAATAGAATTCTAAATATATGGGAGAAGCATGAATGAGAATTCCTAAAATGGAATGAAAGATGTTTTGAATATGGTACAATTGGATATGAAGAAGAAGACATAGAATGATATATAAAGTGGATAACTAAAATTGTGGAGGAGAATATCGAGTTAACTAATATAACAATGTCACTAAATGATTCAAATTCAAGATGTTTTGGAATTATTCCAAACCATTACCCAATATTAGGTATGATCCTGATAATTAGAATTGTCATCTTCTAAGTATAAGATAATTATAAGGGGATAGAAAATCACAACTGATAAAGTCAATCATGATAATAATGTGGTAAAAGGTACTTATATTATCCCCTCTATAACTATTAGTTTTCAATTTAATTATGGTTTATAAAATTATTTCTTGTCATTTAAACTTTCTAAGACTATAGATTCACAAACTCCATCATTTGATATAGAATTATTAGTGAAAGAACATGATATGGTATGATCTCATCCATAAAATATTATTCTTCTCTGGTTCAGATTTGTGGGAAGATACTTCATGAAAATATTGAACATATTCACTTTTTATAATTTAAGGTGATATCAGTCATGTTTTGTCTCACATTATAAGGATAGCACATCAATTATTACAGTAGATGATTCTCATTTCATATCCCAAATCATCAAAATATGAAATATCATAAAGGTATTATTACATTATCAAGTTGGAAAAAATTCCTTAATGTGGATTTTTATATCTAATAATTGGGAATACATGGATTAAATGACTAGGGATGGGGGACATAATTAATTTGTTCTTATAATGTGTAAAACATATTTGTATTTACTGATTAAATATATGGTCTTTCCCTTTAATATGAGGATGAGTTATCAATAAAACCCTTTCATAGTTCTATACTTATAGAAAAGAACCCATATAGAATATACCCCTTTGAATGGGTAGAATTAAAGAACAAGATATAAGAGAATCTATATAATTGGTTTATTTGATCATGTTCTTCACCATAAGGTGAATTATTATGCTTTATCAAGAATTAGGATGGGATAATGTGAATATGTATTGATTATTATGAACATAATAAGATAATGATCAAGAAAGAGTATCATTTTCCCCATATTAATGACATTTTATCAACATATATGATATCAATGATTTTTAAATATGGATATTGACTCTACATATGATAAGGGTAAATAGAATATATATTCCAAATCTAGTTATCCATACATGATGTGGACATTTTTATTTTATACAGATTCTATTCAGATAATAAAATTCTTCTATTATCAAAATGGATTTAAAGAATATTGTAATTCCCCAACCCCAGTTGCACAGAGGCAATTCATTATTTATTAAATTTTTTTGATCACAATAAAGTTTAATCCTGAAGGATCAATCGGTTTAGCAGCCTTGATAAAACTATATAAGAACAAAAATAATTACATTACATCTTGAAATTAAATAAAACATTAAAATTATTTTTAAAACATTCTTATTTTCTTTACCTATACCTACAATTCATTACTAATGTACATCTTCACTTCCATAGGAAAATGAAAAATAATAATGGTGTTAGCTCCGATTCTCAGTAGGAGTAAATAATTCAGAAAAATCTATCATAAGTATGGATAATCTTTTAAGGAATGATGTATAATAAAAACAACATCATTTTAAAAATAACCATGAATATAATATTGAATGAAAAAAAATCAAAAACTACAATATAAATAAGAAGAAGGATATTCTAATAGTATAATAATAACATGGAAAAACTAACCTTATAAGAGATCATACATAATGCGAGACATCATAAACACACAGTCAAGGCTTCAACCAAGACACCATACATTATTGGTAAAGATATTAGCCTAAACACAAACCTAATTGTCTCATGTGACCAAACAATTCATAGAGGGGTTATAGAGGGCCACACTCGATACATACAGTGTCTAATGCATTCCTCTAATGAAAAGGGTAAAACATAACCAATAAAAAAATTCTTATTAAAACTAATATATGAAATATAAATACTTATTTCATAATATATGAATGATATCAGAATAGAACATCCATATTCAATCATATCATAAAACATTCGACATAATATCTAATATTGTATCATTATATATTAACCTTAATTATGAATAAAATCCCTCAGCGGATGTTGACATAGATTAATGTGATCTTACAAAATCAGGAAAAATATTATAGAAATATCCATTTTTTACTTTGATTTTTTTTAAGAATATATAATTATAAAAGAAAAAATTTACAACTAAAATAATATATTAATCATTTTAGGGCAGATTCATAATGTTATGGACACATAATGGTAGAAAATAGTTGTTTATGCAATATAATTTAAAAAACATTCTTTCCTTAATTTTCCGAAATGGTCACATGATACCTCATTTTGAAAATGACATAAAGATTCATTTCATAACATTTTATAAAAATTAAAACAAGGGTTTAAATGAATTTAAAAAATAGTATGTGAATGGGAATATTATATTGAAATAAATGTATAAGTAACATGGATTAAGATGATAAATATGTCTTATAAGACAGCTACGTATGAACAATCTTGGATAATACTGAGATTTTGAAATTAATGCTTAACTTGTACTATCTTTTTGTCAAGGGAGAGTTAACATAATTTATAATGGTTAAATATTTTTAATAAATTATACTTGGACAATATAAAAATTTATTATATCATATAGGATCTTATTATCTCATTCTGTTAATAATATTTCAGTACTAAAATTATTTTAGGTGTTAATTCCATTGTTTTCATATATATGTTTTGTTAAGTATGTAATATTAATTATGAATAGGATATATTTTATTAAAATCTATAATTATATTGTGTTCATAAATATTATATTTACTTACCATAGGATGTCTATAATCTTTCATGAGTGGTTGATATGGAAAATTAATCTCATCGCGTCGTGGAGACGGTAGGTCGTACACACGTATGCATAACGACATCATTCCATTAATGGTTATATTATATAGAACTAGATGGTATATTAATTATAAAGGATAATATCATTTCATATTAATTATTTATATCTAGTATAATCATCATTATACCTATCCAAATAAAGTATGATTGAATAACAAATTACACCACGATAAGGAAATAAAAACATGCATGTACACATACATGGTGATATTATAATTCATTTGATTAATAAAGAGATGAAGATGGTTTCACCATGATTATAATAACATATTAGTTTATTGATGATATAATATATATTAATATTTTTATGGATACAACATATAATGAGGAATTATAAGAATAAAATAACTATGAATGGAGAGATATAATTATTACCTCTACTTTGGGTGTCTCTTTTTGATTTGCAAAAAATAACTCTTTAAGATGGTTTTCTGTCTAAAGGGTTGCCTCTAGGATGAAGTGATGGAATTTGGGAGAAAAAGTTGGTAGGTTTTGGCTGATCCAAAGGCCATTGTAGGTGTGAAATAAAGAGAAGGGTAAGTTCTTGTTTATAAGACAGGTGAGGGGAACTTTAGGAAAAGCTTGAAATATTAATATATTAAAAAATTGACTTTTGGTTTATAATAGGTCCAAAATGATTCATTTATAAGAACATATGTGGATGGGTATAAATCATCTTAACAAATTTGTTTTAGAAAATTTTAGGTCTCAAATTAAATCTTATCTTTTGGATCTAACCCTTTGTTAAATAAGTTAACTCTTATTATGTCTTCTTATATTTTTTACAGTATGGTTAATATAGTTACTATTGAAAGACAAAAGAAAATAAAGGGGATCATTAATGAAATTTTAAATACTATATCATCTATTTTTCCAAATATTATATTTTTATGACTATAATATCATTTAATAAAATAGGGTTCTTTTTCAAATCTCATTTATGTCAATTTTGACACTATTTTGTAATTGATTCTTTTAAGTAATAAAAATGATATAATGTCTAAAAAAAGTAATAAAAAAATCCATAACATGCCAGTGATATCCAAAAAAATCTTTTATGACATAAAAAATCTCAAATTATATTAATTTAATATTTATAATATCTTTTATTTCAATCATTCATTAATAATTTAATCACTGCATCATTATTCTGTCATAAATAAATTTATTTTTTATAAAATAAAAATTATAATTAAAATACCATGATTTAAGAAATATTTTTATATTTCTAATTACTATTTATATTCCACAATTTTATTTACAAAACCTCATATTAAATTTTATTTATTAAAATGTTATATGCTTATGTTATATTTCTCTATAATTTAAATTTAATAATATAACATGTTGTTGTAACTCCCAAGTGGCTCCCAAATAACATAGATTATACCTCAAGAAATTTTTGGTCTCTAATGACCCACGCAGTAATATTTTTACACATGTTAGGGTAGTTTTATATTGTTATAATAATTTTTTTACCATTATTTGACAAATTTGCACATTAACTATGGTAAATATAAATATTTACCAGAGTCACTATTCATCATAAAAAAGGTATCTATTTATATAATTTGGACCATATAATTCCTAATATGGAATCCATTTTTACAAATTCAAAATACATATATTTCAGTAATTAATTAAAAATTAATCATTATTGTCCAAATGAGAAAAAAAGTTTTTTTAAAATAAAAACTATCAAAGGATTGATACATGTTTATATCAAATTTCTATGTGAAATTATGTAAAATGAAATTAATTATATTAAATTATAAAAAAATTAATCTAATTACTTTTTATAATATATTAAAAGGGTAATCTATCAATATAAATAAATTAGATGAAAAAGTAGTTTTGAATTAAAATGCAGTATTTTAAACTATTCAATAAAATATTAATGTCATTAGAAAAACACTGAAAATTTAACAAAACTAAATTCGTATGTCTCTCTTTTGTAGAGGAATTTAATTTTTTCAAACTGAATATACAAAATTTTCAAATATTATATATAAACATGGTTCTCTATTATAAGGAGTAAAAACTACAGTTTTTAAAAAATACTTCTTTTTTGTGAAAAAAAGAATTTTCCCTATATTAAGTCTCAAAACAAATAAGATTATTGTTAAAATTATATGGGATATATAAAATTCAATATTTGGTAAATATTATTCATATCCTTTTTTTAAATATCAAGTTGTATAGGACTCAGTGCGCTCGAAATCGATAGTGCATGTAGCGCAATCTATTGAATTATTTAAAAATAATCATAACATAGAAGCTTGCAGTGTTACATTCATTATTCATTCAATAAACTTTGACCTTTAAATTTAAAATCATGATTGAGAACTAGGGGATTTACATTTAAATATTTCATTATTGAAATCCCACATCGAAAAATGGATTAATGATACATCTATTTTAAAACCATGAAAGGGAAGTATGATGGTTACTAGAAATAACACATACTGGGGTTCCATGTATGAAAACATTGACATGAAATAAAATTTAACCTTCATGTTCTGATAGAAAGTGATAGAGAACATTATTAAGAAAATTTTAACAATTAAAGTGCTATAAATCTGCGACGATCCAAGGGACCATTTGATTAATTGAAAAATAATATACTAGAACTTTTTTTGGTTATATGATCCTCAACCTAGTGTTGTAGAATTCATTTTCATCGTAGACTACGAACACAAGGAAGAATAAATAATTTACATGTATAGTTTCATCTGTTGACTAATTCCTACCACAAACTCATCTATCTCTTCAAAATATAATAAAACTCAAAAATATTTCATTTCATTTAATCATATATGGTTCCACATATATTCTTAAACCATTTAAATAAATAAAAATATGATATAATACTAAGGACATCCTATAGAAAAATGGTAGGTGATAAATCATTTTTGCACTTTGGTTGTAGGTTCAATTCCCACATCCTTGTCTGATGCGATGGGTTATCGCATGACCTAAGGGTTGTCTTTTTTCTTAAACTATTTTTTTATTACATTCCAGAAATAATATTAAGTAATGTTTTAATCTAAAAAATTACTTTTCTGTCTATAACTTAATCGATTACCACCATAAGACTTTTCCAAAATACTCTTACCTAAATTATCAGTCTACAAAGATCTATAAATTTCCAAAGTCAATGTAACATCAGATTTCCCAAACAATATAATTTATCTATTATTGAAAAATAACTTTATAATAAAAAAAGATATAATGAAATAATTATTTTTTCTAAATCCTTAATGAATAATTATTTTTGTACAATAATAAATCTAGTAATAAAATTAAAGAATCGAAAAACATATGTACAATAATTATTCAACTTCAACTGTAGAAACCTCATAATATATACCCTGATTCATTTTCTTATTTTAATCAATATTTCATTTTCACTTTGGGAAATAATTTTCTTAATTTCCCATATCATTACAATTATTACATTGCACATGTAAACCTTATTTCATTCCCTTATAATCACGAGCAAGGTGGAATTTTTCTCCACAATTGTAACAAACTCCCATTCCTTTCAAGAAAGTAGCAGGGTGTTTCTTCCCATAATTATCTGATAAGGGAAAATAATTCTTTCCCTTTTTAACATCATCCATCTCTGGGTCCATTTTTCTATTATTTTATTTCTTTACATTAATGTCATAAACGTAAATAATTATTTTTCCATCTTGATAGCACGCAAGACTATATCTTTGTACAATTAGAAATATTGTGAGACTAGTGCCCATAAAATGAATATTTTTAACCCATAAAATAAAATATTGATCTATCTTATTGGTGTAAGTTTATATTCTATAGTATATCTTGCAAAACATGTGAATTTTTCTTCATACATTGTAACATTATCATCCTCTATTTTCCACACACTCATAAATGTTCATTCTATATCAGCTCTTTGTTCACGAGGAAAGTATTTTTCGAGGAAAAGTTCATTAAAATAGATCCATTATATATTTGATAATTTTTCATCCTATTTACTTTTTAAATTAATGAACACCATTGATTCGTATCTCTTGAGATATGATAAACTACAATGAAAAACTTTTCCCTTTCATTACTTCCCATGGAAATAAATATTTTTTCTTAGAAAATTATCAATTTCTCAGCTACAAATGGATTTGTAGTCCCATTGAATGTTGAAGGTTATTGTCTCATGAAGCAGTCTAACATTGATCCTCTCTATTTTGGATCACCCTTCCCCATATGGGTAAGGTTATTATTCATAACCTGTTTCAACTATCTTAGTATGTTTATAAACGGTTCTACAGCAGTTGTGTCACAAGCTCCACTATCATAATATTTCATGGGAGGGAAATCATATCATGGATTATGTTCATTAATAGAATTTTCATTCCTCATACTTGGTTCAATTTGCAAACAATGGAAAACACTAGATTAGGTTGTGAATAATAATCTATAATTACAAACTAGAAAAATAATTAACATATATTGAAAACTTTTATGCATATCTAATACAAAATAATATATATGGTTTTTTTGAGGACAAATTTTCTCATAAATCCTCTATAATGGTTTTATAGAAAATATGAATTATCCTAATTATATCTCGAGGGAGTTTCAAACCAGGTGTGTAGTAAGACCAATTGTCGTGTACCGGGTTACCTCGAGTCAAGCCCGGAGCACCATATCCATGTTTTTACCCCGAGGTACATCTATGGCAGAACCATATCCACATTTGTATCCATACATGGATGTATTCTCTAGTAATTCCCACATAATATCTATATTTCCCTGAAATTTTGGATCTTCCATTATACTTATCCTAAAAGTCTATCTGAGGGTAATTTTCCCTAATTAATGTTTTTCTAAATTTATTTCCATTGTTTTTTACTAAACATCCTCTAATACTTCCTATATTCCCCAACTGTAGTTTCTCGAATATGTTTCTTTGTTTGTTACATTTTCATGATCACAATAAATTTTAATCTCGAAGGATCGATTGGTTTAGTAGACCTTAAAAAACAAGATACAAAAAATCATTACATCGTTAAATGAAAGACAACATAAAAAATCCATTAAAATATTCTCATTCCCTTTCCTTGTACTTATAAATCATTGAAAATGCACATATCTGCATCCTTGGAAAAATGAATCTTAATAATGGGGTTAGCTCAAATACTTATTAAGGTTAAATAATCCAACAGATGCTGTCATAAATAAGTGTTTACATTTAAGGCAAGACGTATAATAAAAACACCATCCTTTTAAACCTAAACCTGAACATAATATGGATGGAATAAATCAAACATTATCATATTAACATTCTCTTAGATATTATAATAATCAAATAATAAAATTTAATAATAGTACTTATAGGAAGAAATACATACTTCGGGGCATCTTAAACACATCATCAAGGCTTTGTCTAAGACACCATAGATAAATGGGTAAGACATTATCCAAATTCCAGAAATAATTGTATCATGCGACCTAATGATGCATTAAGGGCTATAATAGGCCATTCTTGACACTGAACATGTCCAATGTATTCCTCTAATGGAATGGAAATATCAGAACAAAACATAAACATTCACATTAAAAATACCATATGAATTGTCAATATGCAACCCATAAGCTATGAATGATTTCAAAATAGCACAACCTGAGTCAAATAAATAATACATCCTTTAATACAATATAGAAGTTTTTATCATAATATATTGAACATAATTAAGTATAAAATACAACAAAGGAAATTTATTTTGCTGAATGTGATCTAACAAAATCATTAAAACACTTTTAGAAATATCCATTTTTACATTGAAATCAATTGAATGTTTGTGTAATTATAATATAAAACATTTAATTTCATAATAATCAAGTAAAATTATAAGGTATTATACAAAATGTTATGGAGTCATAATGGTGTAAAATAACCAACCGCTCTGCATATGTAAAAAAGCATTCTTTACTTAATTGGTTGAAAATCTCATATAGTACCTTGTTTTGAAAACGATGTAAAGATTCATTTCCTAATGTTTTATAAAAATTAAATAAAGGGTATAAATGAATATTAAAAATATTCTAGGAATTTATCTATTATTTTTAAATACATTTTTATGAAACATGGATGTGGATGATAAATATGTTCATGTAGATACTTATGTATAAACAATCTCGGATAATAATGAGATTGTGAAATCAACACTTACCTTGTAAATTATTTTAATCAAGTTTGTGTTAAGCTCCTTTATAATGGTTAAATATTTTTAATAAATAATAAAAGGACCATATACATATTTATGATATCATATACGATCCTCTTACCTCATTTTGTTAATAATATATTAATATTACAAATATTTTGGGTGTTAACGACGTTGTTTTTTGATGCCTGTTTTGTTATGTATGTGCTATTTCTTATGCATAGGATATATATTTTTGTCAAATACAGAATTAAATTATGTTCATAAATATTATATTTACATATCATATGATTTTTATAATCTTTCATGAAATAATAATTAGATAATTAAACTCATCATGTTGTGGATATTGTAGGCCAAACGTACGCATGAGCGATAGTATCATTCCTTTAATAATTAAATGACATGGAAATGGATGGTATATTTTTTATAAATAATCATAATCATGTCATATTAATTATTTATGTCTATTTTAACCATAATTATACCCATCCAAAAAAATTAATGCTAAATAACAAATTACACCATGGCGTGGAGACGGTAAGTCGTACGTATGCACACATGGTGATATTATTATTCCTAGGACAGATAAAATGTTGAATATTATTGTACCATGATTATAATAACTTCTCAGTTTATGGATAATACCATAATTATTACTTTTATATGGATGAAATAGATAAATAGAATGTAGAAGATGAAATGAACTTCAGAAGAAGAGATAAAACGATTACCTCTTCTTCAGGTGTCTCATTTTGATTTCCATAAAAGGACTCCCGAAGTCAGTTTTATGTTGAAATGGTGGCCTCTAAAATTATATAAGGGATGTTGGGAGAAGATGTGGGTAGGATTTGGCCTAGACATTGGCCTTTGGAGGTGTTAATTAACAAGAAGGAGAAGTTCCCTTTCATAAGAGAGGTGGGGGCGCTTTAGGAATAGTTTGAAATATTAACATAGTAAAGAATTTATTTTCTCTTTCTAATAGCTACAATGTGATTTATTTTGAGGGTAATATGAGGGTGGTAAGAAATCCTCTAAAAAATATGTTTTAGACGTGTTTCGTAAAATAATATAACCTTATCTTTTGTCTTTAACCCTTAGTTAAATAATTTAAGTCTTACCATGTATTCTTCTTTTTTATAATATATGGTTAATATAGTTACTATAAATTTACAACATGTTCGGAACCAACCTGGGCTGACCCAGAACCGATCATCCGAGCCAGCCCATGATATGGCCCAAGGGGCGTTCCCAATCCCCACGGGCAGGCAACTACTGTTGGGAATCAATATTAAAAATGTGGAGATGATTTGGACCCTAAATTAATGGAAAATATATTTTAGAATTACATAATAATGAAAAAAAAACTATGTGTGGTGAGAAGAAAATTCATGAATACCTCCCTCTAACCCTATGGGTCACCACCAACCCCAATCCAACATTGCACTATGGTGACCGAATCCATGCAATGTGCAACACCAAAAGCTAAAAACAGATACAAAACTATAGGTATAAGTATTAGAACTCAGTAGATGTGCCCAAAAAATATATATCCAAATCATTTCCTTCAAACAAAGAATCATTAATTTCCTTATTGAACTACAATATGTAAAATAATGGGTTTCACAAATTTTCCGTTTAAAATAAAATAATGATCAATTTCCCATCTTATTTTAAACTTGGTCTTTTCCAAGGATGAGGATTTAACCTTTTTAAAGAAAGAGGGATAGAGAATTGTAAATGCTTTTAACACCTTTTCCCAAATACTTTTGAAGATCATATTTAACCCCTTTAACAAAGAGACATGTCATACATGAAAGCAAAATCAATGATCACACAAGGGAAATGGAAAATAATAAGGAAGGGTAACCAACCATAAAAATCACCTCAATAATCTGCTACAGATAACTAAGTGTAGATATACATTAGAGATTTTAAATACTCATTAAGAGACTAGAACGTACAATACATGTGACATATCCTGAAGTAATTCAATACTCCATGACGTCATAATGCCTTAAAGCTGGGTGTTTCCCCACCTGGCCTATCCGTGGGGATCAATCCCCTAGAAGAGCAAAGTCTGTACTAAGGGCCACTAGCAATTGCGTATTATAAACTAGTGCAGAAATAGTTCCCTAAAAATTAGTTTACAATGCTAGTTTCCCATTTTCAAACAAATAAAGTTGTTTATCCAATAATATCAAACAAGTATGTAGTCACTAATACATTCCTCGCACATAGTCAACACATACAAAAAAGTCACCCCTAGGTCACCCCAATGAAGACATCCCTCATCTTTCAACCACTTGATCACCAGAATGTCCTACCTTCCATAACTACCATAAAATATAACTAAACTAAAGCAAGGAAACCAAATACCTAGAGAGTTTTCATGAGATAACTAGTTTTACAAAAGTTCAAATTGGGCCTCACATGATTTTCTCATGCCAAACCATTTCATTAAGAATAACACACACACAACATTGATTACCAGAAATACACCTCAAAAACCATTTAAGAAACTCAAACTAGAATTTTTATTATAAAAAAAATTCACAAAGTCCATAGGGGTATTTAATTAAGAAATTTATGTGAAAACACAATAAAACTATTCCTTTAAACACACTACATGAAATAAACCACTACAATTCAAGATAGAAAATTTTACTAACAGTTTTATATAAATAATTAATATTAAAACTATGTGTGAACTTCCATAAATACACTACTAGAAAAGGGGGTTTCCCCAACACTTATATACCAACAGTTTTCTTAAACTGATGGTAAAAAAGAGTTTTACCAACGGTTTTCTTAAACCATTGGTAAAACCAAGTGCATGACACCCTTTACAAATTGTTCTAGTGAACCGTTACATAAGGGGGTCTAAATTTTCCCCATTTACCAACAGTTTTTAAAAACCGTTGGTAATGGTTTTCCCAAGTGACACATCACAACCCTTATCCTCTCACTCATTCGGATAGAACCCTAATTTGACAGTAACCCTCGTGATCAGAGCCCCTCTCCCCCATTCGGACAACACCTCTCTTAGGTTCATCTCTGTTCCTCCAACTGAACAGTTAGAATCTCATCGTCCTGCATCCAAGCTGCTGAATCTTCATCTAAACCATACCAAATTAGGTAATTTATTATGTGGTACCTTATTTTTATTGCAATATATATATATATAATATTTCAGGATTAAGTTTTGATTTTGATGTGTATCTATTTTTTTCTTTTTTGATATAATCTTGAAAAACCTTTCATATTTTTTTTGTGGTCACATTAATTTATAATATAGTTTCATTATAATGTTATATAAATATACTGGATAGTTTTAGAACTCTTGATGGCCACCTACATGAATTTTATCTCACACATTTTTCAAGATTCCATTGGGTACTTGGATAAACTACATGATTATATGTTTAGATAAAGGGTATCTCCATTTTGAAGATGTTTGACCACTCACATGACATAGGATGGAGAATGCAACAGATGATGGGGTTGTAGCTCAAGAATCTAGGTTGAATTTTAGAATTTATTGATCCTCTTGTATAGTACTACTTCCTACTAGTTGTAACTATGTTTTTCTTCTTGATACATGACATACATTAATATCATTTTGTTTACTATTTTTTTAATAGTTGGTATTACTGATTTTGTTATTTTCATCAATTTCCAATGTTTTCCAATTGATATCTTTCTTCCACTTTTTCAGTGATAATATTATAATTGTGAATATTAGGTAATGAGGGAATAGTCTCCCCCAAACACACAAAAATATCTCACTATTAGTCAATATCATTTTGAATTTCGGTTGTTGTGCTTGAGGCCATGTGGCCATCTGGGTCCGGGTCACTAATGGGAGGAATCCTGGTTTGGGATGTCTCAATTACTGGATATCCTTTTTATGGGTGTTTCCAATGAAATCCGAAAAATAACTATTGGAGGTCCCTCTCCAAAATCAATCGGGACCTGATTTAATGAATTCCCCTACCAAACTATGATCTATGGCCCCAAACCATGGATCCTTTAATACATGGTTAATGTGAAACTAGATGAGGCCATAACTACTTTTGTTGAGATCCTTAACCTACTCCTCATCCTGATCTCCCTGAATAAGTTATAGTATAAAACCCATGTACTCCCAACAAGAACCTTAAGGATAATGTATTCCTTGATCCACTTCCAATATCTTGCTAGGAAATCCTTGAATATTGGCATTAGAAATTTTGTATCTTAATTTCATATATACACTGTATTTTGTTGTGTTTCTTAATATTATTATCGTATAGAGAAATGTTTCAGGTATTCATTTATATAAAGTAAACAATTGTCATTTACCTAAATATTTTTTTGATTAAAATTCAATATTATTGAATTGATTTGAAATGACGTATTGCAATTTTTTTACAGAATGGATAGATGTCGGATGTATGAAACTGATCAGATTTAAACCATCATTAAAAAAAATTTGAACAGTTTTTTATATTTTTCATTTGACAAGGCTTCAGATAGTTGTCGCATACAATCAATATGTTCTAATTGTGTAGAAAGACCAAGGTTCATTTGTGAAGCAGTAAGCTATCATATAACCAAATATGTTTTCCAAACAAACTATTATGTGTTGCATCACAATAGAGAGAAAATGGAATCTCAAAATGTTGATGATCCAAATGATATGACTGAATTAGAGAGTTTGATATATGATTGGTTTCCATTTATTCGACATCATGAGAAGGAAAGGATGTCCGACCAACAATATTTCAAATCAAGAACACATGATGAGTCCAGTGAAAATGATGATGTGGATAGGGTGAAAAAATTGAATGATGCTGCGATGAATCTAGTATATCAGCAGTGTGGTAAAATGAAAAAGATATAATTTTTAATCCGATTTTTTCATGGGAAAACTATGTATGGGATTTCAGATAAGGAAATCAATTACATTCTTACATTCTTGAAGGACTCACTTCCAAATGATATAGATATTCCCCCAAACCACTATATGGCATGGAAGATAGTTTATGAACATGGATTCTCAAAAAAAATAATGCTTCCCTAAAAGATTGCAGCTTATTTTGGGAGGAACCTGCTAACAGAAATGATTGAATCAAATGTGGCACCTCCTGTTGGAAGCTAAAAGATGATGGAACACCATCTCGTGTGCCACAAAAAGTAAAGTGGAACTTTCCATTGATCCCCAGATTATGAAACCTTTTCATGTCTAATGAAATATCAGTAAAAATGAAATGGCATGACACCGAGAGAAAAAAGAATAATGAAGATTCGGTTCACCCTGTAGATGGATATTCATGGTAGATATTTGATGCGCAACATCTTGAATTTGTAGCTGACGTGTGTAATGTGATACTGGGTCTTTCATGTGATGGTTTTAATACATTTGGGCATATTCTTACTTGGCATAGGACATGGCTGATTTTCATACACATTTATAACCTTCCCCCATGGTTGTGTATGAAAAAGCCTTACACATTCTTTCGAATATAGATATTTATCCATTATAATCCTGGTAATGATATAGATTATACATGAAACCTTTTATAAAAGAGTTTAAACATCATTGGGATGTGGGTGTGACCACATACGATGCATGTTCGAAATACATATTTTAGAGTCATGTTGTGCTTATGTGGATGATCAATGATTTTCCTACTTATGCAATGATGTCTGGATGGAGCACAAATGGAATATTTTCATGTCATGTTTTTATGAAGAATACTCTATCGAGAAGACTAAAATATCTTCATAGTTTTAGTTTTATGGGACATCGACGATTCATTCCAATGAACCATCTACATAGAAACAATAATTGAATATTTGACAATACCATGGAGACTGACTATCCACCTCAGAGAATGTCTGGAACTGATCTGCTTAATGAATTTAAAGATTTCATTTTTTCATTTGGGATGGTTGTAATGAAATATAGAAAGAGGAAAAACGTTTCCAATGGTACCTATTACAATTGGAAGAAGAAGAGTATATTCATTGAGATGTCATATTGGTCATCCAACTTGTTATATCATTTCTTATATGTAATTCAAACTGAAAAGAACATATGTGAAATGTTGCTTTCGATTTTTCTAAATGTTAAGTGGAAGACAAAAGATGATTTATGCTATCGGCGTGACTAGGTAGATTGGGGGACCAGAATATAAGTACATCTTGTTTGTATTAGTGAAAATAAATGGAATGTTCCATGTTCATCTTATGTGATGAAACCTTCTAAAAAAATCAATCTCTAAATGTTCTAGAGAAAATTAATGTTCCTGATTTCTATTCATGAAATATATCAAAACAGGTCAACAAAAAAGATTTGAAGCTAAAATCTTTGATGACTCTTGATTTTCACGACTTTTTGCTCAATAGAAATCTGTCATCTCTTATCCAATAATGTGAGAGTCTCAGTTATTTGGATGTGCTATTTGTTTATAGATATTTGTGCTACGATTATTTCTAAATACATTATGCAAAAACTAATGGCAGAGATACCATTAATTTTGTGTCAGTTAGAGAATATATTCCCTTCATAAATTTTTACATGGTTGTTGCATCTGACTATCCATCTTCCAACCAAAATACTTCTCGGAGGACCTGTGGATATTCGTTTGATGTATCCAAATGAATGAAATATGTACACATTGAAATCATATGTTCGAAATAAAAATTATCCCAAAGGTTCTATTGTGAATGGTTACATGGATCAAGAATGTATAGATTCTGCTCAATGTATTTGTCTGATCATACTACGAGAATAAACAGATCAATGAGAAATGAAGAAGAATATTATGAGAAAATTGAACCAATTTTTCCATTTCATCCTCAGACAGGTGGAATTCTGGGATCATATACATTGAAAACATTAATCCTGGAAGAGCGAAAGGTGCCACATCGCACAGTGTTATTCAATTGTAATTTGTTCGATGTGTTTATTAAGTATTTAAATTGTACATGTATCTCTTATCATATCTCTTGTAATTTTAAATATTTTTTAAACTATTATTATTTTTATCAACAGGGAACATAAAGAATTGATATATAGAAAGCATCATTCTTTACCTTTTTTTGAAAGAATGTGACTTTTCAATGAAAAGCATTTTCTGCTTGGATGAAATTATATGTAAAATTATTTCTATAATAACTAAATAATAAAAATAATTAATTAGGTTTAGTATTTGTTTATATTCGATTAATCAAGTTTCCCAGCAGACTCTATTTATGAGGAAATAAGAGCATTGCCTCTTTTTCCTAATACTATGGTTCGTGGTCGTAAATCACTTATGATCAATGGATACAAATTTATTATCACTGAATGAGCAGGGAACATGAGAACACAACATGATGGTCTAATTCTAACTGCCACAACAGACTGTTATGCCAATTCATCGGATAATAGACCTTGTTAAAAAAATGTAGCATATTATGGAGTCCTGGAGAAAATAATAATTTTGTATCTTACTCACATGGTTGAGTCATGATGATGAAATGTCAATTTTTTGATTCAATGATGAGGAAGGGAACCTTTATTGATTATTGTGGATTTCGAGTTATAGACATGACTCACACTCTTGCCACTGATAAACCATGTATATTAGCATCAATGGTGAAACACGTTTTTTATGTCAAAGATCTTTTTCATCCTAAATTCGAGGTAATTATTGAATTAAATCCCCGACAGGTTTTTGATAATGGTGATGATGAAGTTGAAACTATTCCTACTATAATAAGAAGCAATCCATTTCTTACTTATGATGACTCCAATAGCTCAATTGTCAGAATTGATTGTGAACCCGAAGTTGTGGTGGGAAATATATAGAATCATATAGTTGTGTTCTCACCTAAAGTTTTCACCTACATCATTCAAAGTGTGTATCCTATTACTTACCTTCAAACCACTATAATTATTATATTTCTTTATGTTTTTTAGAATGGTTTTTTTATATTTTGTTTTTTGGGTTACACATTAGTTAACTATTTCTAATTACATCCATATTTGTTTTCATTGCAGGAAATGACACCCATTGAAGAGATATGATGGAAAAGGATAACAGAAAATAATTGTCTCAAGGCACATATGGGATTTCCTCCAGACATCCCTATTGTGAGTATTTTATTTCAAATATATATATTTCAATAACTTATAATATCACGTGTTTATTTATTTTTTGAACTTTTTTTCTGGATCCAACACCTTGACATGAGATATCTGACGAAGAGCATGATTTTTCTCCCAGTACAGAGGCTGGTGGTAGGAGGGGGGGGGGGTTGTCAGAGTTAGAAGATCATCTGGTGGTCCCGGTACTAAGGCCGGTGGTACAAGGGATCGTGATTCTAGAGTTAGACAATCCACTACTTGTACCCGATTAGACTACGCCCCTACCACAGAAGTATCTTCTATGACCCATTTTGAATCTGGTTTGTCTTTAGGGACACACGTGATATTTAGGCCTACGATGTTTACACCACCATTTATCCAGAAGTTTGCGCCATCATCTTTTTCTTCTGGTTCATTATCACCAAGCTATTATATTCCACCTTCTTCGACTCCTGCTCTGACACAGTATGTGGCTGAGGAGCATACACTAAGGGAAAATCCGCTTGTAAAGGATATTCCTTATGCTTCTGCACATCCGCTGACACATGTTGATCAGACTACCATAGGTATATTTATATAAATCTAATAAATTTGTTTACCAAAATTGTTTTTATTATAACTTATACTTATTTTTTTCTTTAATAACATATTCATCTACTGATAGAAGGTGGGGGAGGGGAATACTCACTTGCACGTGGTATGAAACCACTAAAAAAATTGATGGTTTAATACAATGATGATGGACAAATGATTGATAAACTCAGGTTGCGATGTTGGTGGTTTTTGGCGATGCAAGCCAAATACTTCGACATCATTCTGGTCAGCCCTCTCTCTTGGAGACATATGCCAAATGAAGTCAAGGATTATGCATGGGAACATATATGGATAATCAATCTATTGGATTTAATGTAGTACTTTTTCTATTTATATGATTCAATCAATTGGGTGTTAGCTTCAGTTTAATTTCCCTGATGGCGAGGGTGCACGACCAGCACGTTTAAAGCAGCGAGGAGAGAATTTGAGAGATTATAAGAATGAGTTTTATATTGGCTGGTGTGATTGAGTGGGAATAGAGTTGGAGATAGTACCTATCGTGGATGAATTCCCAATAGAGGAATATCGCCAAATGATTACCCGTTGGGCGACTACCAAGATTAAGGTATTAATACCATTTGAAGTATTTAAATGAAAGTTTTCATATTTTTCATTAATATTATCTTATTTATTATTAAACATTATTTAAGAATATTACGAAAAAACAATAAAATCATTGATTCAATGTAATACCTCCACACTATGGGGCGCTCAACTATTTTAGATCATGAGTGGTAGCTGGTACGACATAGTTGTTTATAATTTTTATTTCGGACTTGCCTTTTTATTTTTTTCATACTTAAATTATGTGATTTATTGAATATTGAATATATTATTAAACTTTCACTTTATATTTCTTCATTGTTGTTACAGAAGCACAAAAATTATATTAAAGGACTTCTCCATCGAGTAAAATTGTTTTTCTCGAGTTGAAGGAAAAACAAAAGAACTGTTGTTAATGAACCGACACAAGAATAGATTGTAAGTTTTAATTTTTTTTATTTGATATTTTAATATCTTTTTTGAAATTTATTAATCTATTAATATTTTTAACAGACTGCTTTATAGTCCCTAGTTTCCCAGGAGCCCAAAAATTTTGGTCCTCACGATCATTTATATCTGGTTGTTAGAGATGAGCACTCTGGTCGAGTGCACTATTGACCTGGTAAGAATATAGCCCCGAAAAGGTATTGGTCCTTTCCAGGTATCCGCTATTGTACCATTGAGTTGGAAAAGGTCATGGAGAATGAAATACAGTCTAATAAAAGGGTCACAAATTTGGATGAACATGTTTAAACGTGGGAGAAAAAATTTATGAAACTGATCTAAGATTTATCTTCATCACATCCACAATAGGCCATCATGGATTGTCAAACAAATATGTTACTGATGGGTGGATTATCCTATCAACCAAGTGGTAGTTCTAGTGGCGGTCGAGATAATTACATTCCTGGGGATGATGAGGATGCTGAAGTGGATGATGTTGGGGATGATGATGATGTTGACATTGAGGGTTAGGATAAAGGTGATGGTGAGGGAGGGGATGAGGATGAGGATAATGGCAAGGATGGGGTCGAGGATGAGAACAGTGACAATGATGAGGAATACGATGAGGACAGAGATGGTAGTAAGGATGATACAGATGAAGACAGTGGGGATGATGATTGTGATTAGGGGAAGATTGATCCATTAAATTTATTACTGATATTTAAGATATTTGATTATTGATTTAATATGGATGTGACGTTCTACTTCAAAGACTAGAAAACCTTGAAAACACCCTTGATAGCCCCCACCCACCTCCCTAGACCCCGAACAGCCCCCCAGAGCGCTCCCTGGACAGCACCCCCAACCTCCACCCTAGACCCCAGACAGCCCCCCAACCTCCTCCTTGTACCACGTACACCCCCCGAACATCCCCCTGGATAACCCTTGGGGAGCCCCACCACCCTCCCCCTGGACCCCAGATAGCCCCCAAGACATCCCACCACCCCCCCTCCCCCCCCCCCGCCATCCTCCTTGGACCCCGAACGGCCCCCGGGACAACCCGCCCTCAACCCTAGACCCCCGACAACACCCCGAACAACCCCCCGGATAGTCCCCCGGACAGCCCCCCAACAGCACGCTTAGACCCCAAACAACCCCCGGATAGCCCCCCCCCTCCCAAAGCCACTTGGATATCCCCCCAGATAGCCCCCCCAATCGCACCCCTGGACCCCAGACAACCCCCAGACAGAATTATTCTCAACTAAATGTTTAACACCCATTGAAGGTGAACTTCAGGATGAAATCCTTTAAATGGAAAGACTATAAGAAACTCGTTTTTCACTGTAGAATGGATATTTTTTAATTAATTATAACTCTATATTTATAACCAAATATGGAAGCATAATGTAGTTATAATGGTTTATGGGGCTTCTAGGGATTTTTCGGAGCTCGGAACCCCAGTCGGCGTAGAAAAACACAATGCCTCATGGTTAGTAAAAAATTTAAGTCCATCCCACAACGTATCTAGCAACCATATAGGTATATATATTAGAATAAATGTTCATGATTTTCCCTAACCATGCACCAGGGGATTCACATCATGCACAATGTCTATAGTTTTAGTATAAGATATTATCATTATTATTGTACAATTTTCCTAACTGGTATACGAAAAACCAACCAAACTAATTCAGATTGTGTTTATACATTATCACAACTATACATGCATCATTTCTGACGTGTAATTGTCAACCTCAACTCAATCTGAGGCACGGTGTGTCTGGTATCACTCAATGCGTCTATCTTTTGTTTAAAATGGACACCCTTTTATATAAAAACAACTGGCATATGGAAAATTGACCAAACATATTTGGATTGTGTTGATAATTTAGGAAAACAATCCATGGGTCATATGTGACGTTTACGACTCAACCTCACCCCAATCTGAGGAACGGTGTGGCTGGTACCACTACAACTGTCTCACATTTATTTGACACGAACAACATTTTAAGTGAAAAAAACTACTAACATATGGAAATCAGACCAAAAATATTCAGATTATATTGATATGTCACCACAACTATCCATGGGAATTTTTTGACATGTAGGATTCAACCCCACATCAATCTGAGGCATGGTGTGGCTGTTACCATTGAATGTGTCTCACCTTTATTTGAAATGATCAACATTTTAAGTGAAAACAACAAATGGAATACAGAAAACCAACCAAATGCTTTCATATTTTGTTGATTCATTAAGACAATGATTCATGGGTCATTTGTGATGTGTATGAGTTAACCCCACATAAATATGAGAAACGGTGTGTCCAGTACCACACTATGTGTCTCTCTCATGTTTACAGTGGACAATGTTTTAAGTAAAAACAACTAGCATATTGGAAAACAGACCAAACGTATTCAGATTGTTTTGACACTTTATGAAAATGATCCATTGGACATTTTTGACATGTAAGTGTAAACCCTACATCAATTAGAGGTGTTTTGTGGCCGGTACCACTCAAGGTGTCTAAAATTTATTTGAAATAGACAAATTTTTATGTGAAAACAATAAGTGGAATAGAGAACACCAACAAAACACATTCATATTATGTTGATACTTCAGAAAATTATCCATGGGACATTTGTCACATGTAAGAGTCAACCCCACATCTATTGGAGGCACAATGTGGCCAGTACCACCCTAAATGTATCTCTTTTGTTTAATATGGACATCATTTTAAGTGAAAACAACAACTGGTATCGGGAAAACTAACCAATAGCTTTCAGATTGTCTTGATACTTTAGGAAAACGATCCATGAGTCATAAGTAATGTGTAAGAGTCAACCCCTCCTCAATCTGGGGCAAGGTGTCGCCAGTATCACTCGAAGTGTCTCTCATTTGTTTAAAATAGACACTATTTTAAGTAAAAACAACTATCATACAAAAAGAATACGTATTCGGATTGTTTTGATACTTTAGGAAAAAGATCCATGGGTCATTTGTGATGTTTACAACTCAAACCCACATAAATCTAAAGCGGTGTGTGGCCTGTACCACTCAATGTGTCTCACTTTTATTTGAAATGGACCACATTTTATTTAAAAAAACAACTGGCATATAGAAATCCTAACAAACAAATTCGGATTGTGTAGAAACTTTGGGAAAACGATCCATGGGTCATTTGTGATTTGTAAGAGTCAACCCCGCATCAATATGAGGCACAATGTGTGACCGGTATCACTCTAAATTTCTCTTTTCTGTTTAAAATGGTCATCATTTTAAGTAAAAAAATGGGCATATAGAAAATACAACAAACGTATTCCGATTATATTTATACATTTGGAAAATAATCCATGAGTCATTTGTGATGTGTACGAGTCAACCCCGCCACAATCTGAGGCGCGGTGTGGTAGGTACCACTCAAAGTGTCTCACCTTAATTTGAAATGATTAAAATTTTAAAAGAAAACAACAAATGGCATATGGAAAAACAAACAAATGCATTAGGATTGTGTTGATACAATAGTACAATGATCCATTGGACATTTGTGACATGTAGGAGTCAACCCTACCACAATACGAGGCATGGTGTGGCTTGTAGTACTCTAAGTGTCTCTATTTTGTTTAAAATTGGCACTATTTTATTTAAAAACATCTGACCTACTGAAAACCAATGAAATGTATTTGGATTTTTTTGATAATATAGAACATCAATCTGTGGGTCATTTATGACATGTACGAGTCAACCGAGCCTCAATTTGATGCTCGGTGTGGCTGGACCACTCAAAGTGTATCACATTTATTTGAAATGGACAACATTTTATGTGAAAACAATAACTGGCATATAGAAAACCAACCAAACGCATTTGGATTGTATTGATAATTTAGGAAAATGATCCATGGCTCATATGCGATGTGTACGAGTCAACCCCGCCTAAATCTGAGGCACAGTGTGGCCATTATCACTCTAACTATCGCTCTTTTGTTTAAAATGGATATCATTTTAAGTAAAAACATCTGGCATACAGAAAAATGACCAAACATTTTCAGATTGTGTTGATACTTTAGCACAACAATCAATGGTCTAGCCACACACATTCCACTTCTCATATGAGGAATTCCTACCCCTATTCTAAAACACATAACATTTAATACGCCAAAAACAACTATATTCCCTATGTCACAGAAGCTCATTGATACACACAAATTATCATCATCACTATGTTCAAAGACACCCTTCCCAAACCATGGGACATTATATTTTTGTTTGGATGAATTCAATTTTTCATTTCCATTTTTTGGGTTATTAGCTTCTAATTTCTGATTTCAATCCAGTATGTGATATAAAAATTGAATTTTTTTTATGTATTCTTAGTTCTGTATAACATATAATTAAGTATCCAGTTTTTAATGTATTGAATTCATAATTTATTATTAAATTAGGTATCATTCTAATTTTCAGTTTTTTTTATGTATTGTATTTTATTCGGCAATTACTATTGTACAATTCATACAACAGCACGTAGAGCAGGCTGCTGTGTGAATTGTACAACAAATCCTACACCAATGGTTTAAAACCGTTGTTATAGGTTGTGTATGTATTTTTTTACCATTGGTAAAAAAACCTTTACCAACTGTTTAAACAGTTGTCATATGGGTGAATGGAAGACTATTTACTAGTGGTTCCTATAGAACCATTGGGAAAAAATATATGCCAAAAGTTTTGAATCCTTTTGCATACGTGTTTTATAAGAACTCTATACCAACAGTTTACATGAAACTGTTGGCATAGTGTATATTTCTTCACATATACCAATAGTTTATCTCAAACCGTTGGTATATGTCTATTGTCATGGCTTACTTGGGTACAGTTTCTAAAACCGTTGGTATAATTTATACCAACGGTTCTCCACCCTATACCAACAATTTTCAACCATTGGTATAACTTTCATTTCTAGTAGTGATAACTGATGCTTAAATTCAAAAGGTTAATGAATAGATATCAAACCTCAAACATGACTCCTTTTAATGAAAACTACTCAAACTGACCCTTCATGCTTACACACACATGCATTTATACATATATACATAAATTCCCCTAGCTACATATCACGTTTTCTCCGCGCCATGGTGGAATATATAGAAATTGGGAATATATATATAACTTACCCTCTACAGATACATGTAGGAGTTCTTTACACCCTCAACTAGAATCCACAAGTCATAGTTCAATGCACTACACCACAAATACTAAAAACCTTAAAACAAATAAAAAACCCTAATTAAGATTGTTCAAAACCAAAAGACAACATAAAATCCATACCTATGATGGCATCGACGAACCAAACATTCCGAACCACCTCTCCTTCGGTGGCAGTTAACAGAATCCAAAAGAATATGTCTTAGGGGACCATTCACACAACCCTAAACTACAAGAAACCAAAAAAAACCCCAAAAAAACCATAATCTAGGGTTTCAATTTATTAATAAATAAATCACACAATAATTTAATAAATTAATGGAAAATAAATACCACATAAAAAGTGACAACCGGATCTGCCCTCAAATAAACTAGATTGGGAAATTCCATTAAAAACAAATTGTTGTTCAGATACAATTCCAAGGGAAATCATACACACCCTCGAACATAACCATGTATGTCAATTTTCAAATTTAAAAACCAAAACACCCCTTTAAGTAAAGTAAACACCATTAAACATAATGGAATCCCACTCAAAAATCATGTTGGCCTAAATTCCAATGACCATGTCTATTACATAATGAAAACCTCAATTGGTTTTTTTTATCAAACATATACAATGAAAAAACCCCTATTGGAATTAAAGTGAAAGACCCCATTTTAATGTCATTTGAGGTCACACCTCAATTTAAACTCAATCCACATTAAATGAAAATTTACACCCAATGAAAACAGAACCGTAAAAGACCCATTTCCCGACATTAAAACCATTAGAAATAAGCAAATGAATTTTATGGAAAGCCAAGAACAATTAAATGTTCCTATTTAAATCATAAAACAAGGACACAAGAAACCAACCATTAATTCCAAGGCCATGAACTAATAATGGTCCAAATAAAAAATACGATATAAAATATATTTATAATTGAATACAAAGGAAATAAATCAAAAGAATAATATAATTATAGATATTGATAGTGAAGGGAGATGAATCTTACCGAAGGGAACCACAACCGCCACCAGAGGAAGAAGGGGATGCGCCGACCAAAGTTGTTGTGGGCAGCCGCTAGGTCGGTGAGAGAGTGAGAAGGGAGGGGGTCAGCCTGTGAAGGGGAAGGTGTGGTGAGATGATGTCTAGTGCGAGGAGGGGGTCATTGGGGAGATTTCAGAGAAAAAGGGGGAGTCCGGCCAGGGAAAGTGTGCAAGGCGTAGGCCGGAACAGGGTGTCACTGCCACTATATTTGTTCGACCATGAAGGAGGGAGGTTGGGCCGCCAATGATGGCTGGAGTCGGACAAAGGGCGAACTTGAGTGGAGGGGGACAAGCTTGTGGTGGCATGAGAAGGGGTAGGGGTGATAGTCATGCTGGTGCAGATTGCAAGGAGAAGGACAGAGTGATGGTGTTCCAAGGGAGAATGAGATGGGGGGAGGTATGGATCACATCTCACTAAGGGGGGTAGCACAGCGCCATGAGAGGGAAGAGGGGTGGGGGGTGATGCCCCTCTAAGGGTTTCCTACTAAAATCAGATTCAATTAAATAAAAATAAAAATATTTAGAATGAAATAATAATAAAAGACTCTACACTAATGATAATATAGTTAATATAAATAAAAACATTATATATATATATTTATATTTATATATAAACATTATAATTAATGTTGAGTATTATTTTAATTTATTTATTAATTATTGTTTTACATCACATTTTATCCTCATAGAATTTATTTATTTAAAAACATGGTTGACCGCATGATTTTCCTGCAGTCAGGCACACGGCTCAGTGAACCACTCCCAAACCGAGCCACCTGATACTACCCACAACAAGGTCAGGTTTTACACTCATTTAACTATTTTATAAAACATGCACATGTCAGGTTACTTCAAACATGCCCACATGGGAATCCACACGGGCACCGCACGGTTACCCTTAACTGTGCGGTCTGACAACACAAAGGCTTCTGAAATTTTAAAACTCATCCCGCTTGATACCTAAAATCAATATAATAATTATGATAATTTGGAATAATTAACCAAAATCTTTTGGTTGTGACAATTATCTCCACCATATAAATTTATTCCCCCAGAATGTTATCAAATGACCATTAACATAACATGAGTCCATGCATAGTCAAAACCAAAAGGAACAGAGAGCCTTAGGGTGACCATATCTAACACACGTTATACCCAACCAAATGAAGAAAAAAATTACATCCTGAGATTGAGGGGAGAACATCGAAGGGTTCTTCCCACCACAATAATTTACTAACAAAGAAACATTGATACATTATCACGCCACCCTGGGATGGGCGGGTATTATAGAACTCCCCAAACTGAGCTCATTCATTTCTCGACTCATCCAAACTACCCCAACGAGATATAAGTAGGATACCTAATAAAAACTATAGATATTGACTGCTTGAAAGTTACATACATCTCCAAACAAAAATAACTAATTCATGATCAACCCATACGTGGACCAGAAACGCTTTTAAAAAAACACACAGTTTAAAAGAACCTATTCAAAAAAACAAGTCTGTTGGGATTTCAACGAACCAAGTTCATCACATTCTCCCACTAAAACGATGAACTTATGATAAAAGTAAAACATTAATAGTAGAAAAACAAGAAAAAAATACATTAAATTTCCCCATACAAACATGGAACATAAAACTTGAAGTGGTATTCACTCTCTCTGCAACTTCTGATTGTACGCGAGCTTCACCCCTAGACATGTGGTTGGGGATTTGATGGATGAAGCATCCTATACCTCACAATCAAGTACTAACATCCCCCCAACTATAACCCCTTCATCAATTGACACTTATTTTTGAACCTTCATTGGTGACCCAAAAAGTGTCACAATAGCAGTACTTCAGAGGGATGAGACAAGATGGCTTATAACGCCTAAACTGGAAACTCTAGTGGCATGAAAGGGAATAGAACGACGAACCATAAGTCAACATAGAAGAAAAAGATTCTTCGGTAATAGGTTCCTCCAGCACACCCCGCTTTCCAGGTGGGGAACCTTTACAAAAACTGACTAATCTTTTAAACACACCCCAAATCCAAATTAAGATGAGGTACACAACTTCCACTAGTCCAAAATCAAACCCTCCATTAAACCCAAAACAATATAGACATTAATAAACATTGGAGCTCCCTGCAACCCAAAGACATGATCTACTTCTGCAACCAAAAACTCTCCCAAAAAACCTCAATTACTGTGATAAAATAGAAACACATAAAAGAACTAAAAATGGGCATGAATCACTGGCTATATTAGCGACCATCCGGTGTGGCGTTTTCTAAATAACATGAAAAACACAATGGTGAGACCAATATAAAACCATAGATGCATAAATAAAGGTAACATCAACAGAAAACAACTAAAAAAATATAAATATAGTCAAACATTCCTTTCAAAAGCCAATGTTTTCATATAAATTTTTAAAACCCATTTATGTGATTTAAAATCCTTTAAAAGAAATCCTTTCCCATTTCAAAGCCACCTTAATTTTTAAATCACACTCAAACTAACCAAAACCACAATGAAACATAAATTACCCTAAATAACTAAATATAGGAACTAGTAGCCATGCTTATCATGACAACATGGCTGTGAGCCATACCCCAGGAAAGCGTCAACAACTAGGAGGTACTCGAACCATGTGTTGGTCGGAGTGAACACTCAAGAGGGGTGGGGGGTGAATTGAGTTCAAATTAAAATTTCTGTTTAAAAATAATTTTCCAAATTCCCCCAAATAAAACACATAATTAAGCTGTAGTGAATTTATATCAAAGTAAAGGTTTTGTTAGGTTCTCAAGGGATTTATTATTTCCTAGTTAATCAAATCAGAAGAGTTGATTAACTTTTGAAACTAACTTACTGATTTACAACTAATATAAACACTTGTGAGTTTAATTATCAAAGCGGCTTTAAAACAGTTTTTGGTTTTAAAGTAGTTTTCAGCGGAATAAAAATGAATTTGAAAAGATATAATCACAGTAGATAAAACCAAGAGGTTCAGTCTCAAGGTGAGAATTAGTCCTCTCAAAACATTATATAAAAGTGATCCACACTCTGGACCGGGGATTACAACAATATACAACTATCCAGGTCTAAGACCTCTACCACTGTTATTCGTGGGAAACAAACACAATAGCAAACCAGCTGTCCAGGTCATGCATGACCTCTACCACTATCCCAGTGGGAAATAAAAGATGTAAGAGTTTGAGTGAGGATTTACAGATCCTCCAGTTAAAGTTCAGGAGACAGTGTGTGTGTAAAAATACCACAGATGACAGACACTTCTCAAAAAGTAAATAATAAATCACAGAGGGAATGATGTAGAGTTTAGAATGGCTCTAGTGATTTCAGTTCAGCTCTGGACTCCTTTGGATTGATTAGAATTGGTTCTGAGTGCTCTTCTTGTTTTTCTATGGAAAACAGAGTGTCGTCTGCTTCCTCGACTTCCAGGTGTAGAGACAGAGGAGAAAGTAGTCGATGAAGTTCTTGTGTTGATGTTCTTCTTTTCATTCATGGCTCTTCACAGGTATGCAGGAATGTATTATCTCTTCGTGTAAGTTCAGTTGTCTCTTTTCATGCACATGTTTCAGAACCTTCTTAGTTTTTTAACCTCTTTAATTCAGAAGTAGGAGCATCTCTTATTTAATGCATGAGCTCCGGAAACAGAAATGATTTCCTTTTTCCTGGTACAAGGTACCTTTCCCTAACATCCAACAACACACATTAAATAAATGTCAGTGTATTATAATATACCTGATATGACCACTGGTTAGATTAAATAATGATAAAGAAATTAAAGCAGCATCGGGTTCTATCTCTGGAACGGCAGCTTTGGATATCGGTAGCCTTGTGTATCGGTAGGTCTGAGTATTGGTAACATATTGTGTAACAGTAGCCCTTTGTGTAACGATAGCCTTTCCATCGGTAATCTTGATTGCATTGGTGGCGGTATACTTTCTTGTATCGGTATCTATAGACTTGTCTTGTATCAATAGCGGTAGACTTGTCTGTATCAGTAGTGGTAAGTCCCTATCAGTAGCTTCCTTGATGTATCTGTAGACATTGATGTATCGGTGGACTTGCATAATGGGGCCTAATCTGTACCGGTAGCTCTCACATAGCGGTAGACATAACTGTATCTGTAGCTCTGTTCTCTATCGGTAGCTCTATTCTGTTTAAGCATTCTATTGGCACAATGAGTTATGTCAGAGTATACATTCATCTAGTAACCAAAAATCTAATACTAAACATAAAATAATAGAGAATTTCTTAACCACATTCTTTGATTATAATATAATTATCATAACATATAAATATGTGTCTGAAGTACACAAATACTAAAGTAAGTATTTATCCACAATAAGACTCATCAAACTATAAATAAGAAATATTGAGATTATCAACATATAATAAAGCATAATTGGGATTATCAAAATATAGTACAGCAACTAGATTCCTAGATGGTTCAACAATATCCCCCTTTTTGATAATCACAACTTATGCCAAAATGAAAAGAATTACAATCAGAGAAGAATTAGAATCAGATGAAAAAAAATTCTTTTATTAAAACAAAGCTTCCATATTCCTCCCCCTTTTCAAATGTACTACAAAATTCTCTTAGGTCTCATTTTCCCCCTTTTTGTTTTTCTCCCCTTTGTGGTTTTCTCCCATTTTTTAACTCTTAGGACTCATGTTTTTCTCCCCCTTTTTGATTAACAAAAAGAAGGGATCAGAGAAAAGATAAATACTATCAATGTAATATAAACATAGTACAATAGAGAAAGTAAGAGGTATTTCATTAATGGAAAAGAGATACACTGATAAAATCAGAAGGGAAAAAATACAAGTGAATCCTATCAAATAGATCTAGAATAACTCCATCTACCACTTGAATAGGATCCTTTCACTTAGGATCAGAAGAAAGTGCATGGTCAGATTCAGAAGAAGACTTAGGAATTGCTGAAAGAACAACTGGAGGGTCAGCCACTAAAATGGTTCCGGATCTGAAATCTGTACTCCTCTGAGGAATCATAGGTGTCAAGATGCGAATAGCCTGAACTGGTGTCAACTGTGGTGTACTCCCAGAGGCAGAGGTAGGAAGTGAAGGAGGTATAATCATAGGTCTGGCATCCACATGCAAGAATGGTAGCAACAGGTTCATGAAATCCATAATAATACTCCCTCCTCTCTCTCCATTGAAGACACAAAATTATCTCGATTTTCAATGAATTTATCCAAGGAAGGAGTAAGCTCCCTGAGCTTACTAACCTGTTCTCTGAAAGCCTGAGTCACTGGATGCAACATCATATTTTCCAGCAAGAGCATGAAATGGTTGGTCATTTGATTCTTGGTGTAAACCATTTCAAAACAAGCATCCACTTTATTTTTTATTTCCTCCTGAGAAGTAGTAGCTTCCTGTATGTTATCAAGAACAAAACTACTAACTTCCCTAGTGGTAGCAAGGATATGAGTATATGAGGAGCCACTAGTATTGGCCTTAGCCAACACTTCTAGAATAACAGTTTTGATCTGGACAAGGTTCACAGAGGATCTGGATGAGGGAAGGGGTTTAACTGAGAAAGCTACCATCTATTTGAGAGATTGTGTCAGATTACTAACCACCTTCTGGAAAAGTTCATATTTACTATTAAAGTGTTCTTTGACTAATTTCTTAAAAGCCTCGAAAACTTCCACAAATTTCTTGACTACTTCTTTGATATATCTGATATCAGTGTGCACATGGGTTTGAGAACTGTTCAAAGCAGTCAATGAAGCAACTGATTGTCTTAGAGCAACCACAGCTCCTGTCCAACTCTCAATTTGAGTATGGAACACCATAACTTCATCCATCATTCCTTTCACTGGACTAGCAACATCACATCCCAGAGATAGCTCCAGGGATTGCTGCACATTCCTCATCTATTCAACCAAACTTGTCTTCAGATATGCCACTGACTCTCTCAGTGATTCTTTCAATTCAGCCTTTAAGGACTCAAGGTCCTCCTTGGTTGCCACATTTTCAGCCAAAGTAGGTAGGATAACAGATTATCTTTGGGGTTGGTCTTCCTCATCTGAATCTCCATAGGATTGTCCAAGAACCATATATCCTAGATCTGATGTCCAACCTTCAATGTCATATAAAACAGATACTGAACCAAGATGCCCCCCCTCACTCAGAATATTCTCCTAAGGTATCTCCTCCAATAGTTCTGCTTGATGTAATTCTATAATTTCCTCTATGACTGTAGAATATTCAATGTCCATTTGCTCTGATGGCTCAAGAACTCTCTCAACAACAAATGCTACTTCTTGCTTCCTGATCAGGTACTATTTTGACTGTACTGTCTTTCAGAGGGCTCAAACAGAGCTCTTCTTCTTCATTTTCCTCATCATTTGCTTCAACCGAAGACTACTTTTCTCCATTAATGACATGATGAAATTCAGTTGCCTCATCCTCTTCAGAGGTGTCCTTAACATCATACTGACATGCTTCTTCTTCTTCTTCCTCAGTCTCACTATCATTGTCCTTCAAAATAGTTTCTCTCCTTGGTAGTTCTTTTGGAGGGATAGCTGCTACAAAGGAAATGGTTTCAGGAAAAGGACTAGGATGTAAATCAGGGTCTCCTCCATCCTCAACTGATGTCTCTTCCTCCTCAGCTTCATCATCACTGTAGACCGGTTCTGGCTCATCTGGTCCAAGACCAGGATCATTCACATTCCTTGGCATAGAAGGATGGTCCTTTGGTGTGAACTTATCATATATTCTTTTTTCATCATTCACCCATGATTTTATCCAAGGATTCCAGATGACATTTATATATTTATAGACAGTTCTGGTGATGCAGACGTTATCCTTAACTACTATCATTTCATCCTAAGGTCCAGCCACCACCTTTACTTTCATCATAATAGAAATAAACTTTGAGAAGAACAATGCATTTGACATAGAATTCGTTCTAGTCATATCCTCAATCTGAATCATAATCAATCTACACAGATTTACCTTAACTCCATGCTTCAACAAATGAAACAAATAAATTTCCTGGAATCTCAGTGTATCAAAGTATCCTCTCCTTGGACAAACTACAAGTTGAATAAACATGAAATGAAGGTTATCTCCCCATGTCATCTCTACAGCTATGATTTTTCCAGGGGTCTTATTCCCTGTCAGCTCTAACAAAGCATCTTCATACTTAAACAAGTCACTGGTTGAGGATATGGATTTTGAATAAAAAGAATAATCATCTTCACCTGGAACTTTTTAGTTCCCATCCCTATTCAACCGAAGTAAAGGAAAATTTGTGACCATTTACATAAGAAAAAATCTTGTTTTCTTCGTCTAACTTCTCAAAACGAATGTACTCATAGAACTGTTTCACCAGTCTTGGATAATAAGGTCCATTGTTGTTTGTGAAGCACTCGAGCCAACCTTGTTCTTTTAAAACCTTAAAAACCTAGGAATTTCTCTCCATGAGACATTCTGTAAACACCTATTTCTCAATGACAATCTCTCTCCTTGAGAGATGTGGGTTTACTAGATTCCTTCGAGTTACACTTTCACCGCTTCCACTGGCATCAGCATTGGTCACCTTTTGTATTTTCTCTTGCGGCTCCTCACTACCATCTGTAACATGAGGTCTCTTAACGTGGGCTATTATATATTTGAGGTTTATGGTTTTGCAGCTTGAGAGGTTGAGGTTGGAGGGATTTGAACAGATGAGTTCGCGGTGAGATTGAGTGAAGTCTAATATCAGGATTAATATCATTTAGGATTCACAAATCAAATAAATCCTTTTTTAAACAGTTCGAAGTCTCGGCTTTACAGAAGTTTAAAACAGCACGAGATGTACTGGTAATGTCTCCTGACAGTGAGGTCTTCTAATGGTGAGGTCTGCTAACGGTGAAGTCTGCTAACAGTGAGGTCTCATATCAGTGAGGTATCCTAACAGTGAGGTCTCTCTAACGGTGAGGTCTTCTAACAGTGAGGTCTCCTAATGGTGATGTCTTCTAAAGGTGAGGTTTCTTAATAGTGAGGTCTCCTAACGGTGAGGTTTCCTAACGGCTAGGTCTCCTAACGGTGAGGTCTCCTGACGTTTTAAGAGTAAGTTATCATTCTTAATTCTTGTCTAATGAAACATAATCTTTCTGAACATAATGTCATAGTGAAAATAACAACTAATTGAAGTTCAGTGCCTATAAATTAAAGTTTTATATCACCTCTTTGATAATGATCTCTTAGAAAGTGGTGTCTAACATCAATGTTTTTAGTTCTAGAGTGAGAAACAGGGTTCTTTGAGATTTTGATCGCACTAGTGTTGTCACAGTTAATTGAAACATGTTTAAACTCAAATCCATAGTCCAATAAAGTGTGTTTCATCCACAAAATCTGTGCACAACAACTACTAGTAGCTATATACTCTGCTTTAGTAGTAGAAAATGAAACTGAGTTCTGTTTCTTGCTACACCATGATACTAGGGACTTTCCAAGTAAATGACATGTTCTAGATGTCCTCTTTATGTCTAACTTGCATCTGGAAAAGTCATCATCTGAATAACTTATTAAATCAAATGATTTTTCATTTGGGGAAAACAAACCTAAATTTGCAGTATACTTAATACATTTAAAAATCCTTTTAACAGCAAGTAAGTGTGATTCTTTAGGGTTATATTGAAATATAGATCACATACATACACTAAACATAATATAAGGTCAACTAGCTGTAAGATTAAGTAAACTCCCAATCATACCTCTATAATTAGTTTGATCTACTTGTTTACCAGTTTCATCAATATCCAATTTATAGGTGGTACTCATAGGTGTATCACTTCCCTTAAAACAATCTAAACCAAAACATTTTAATAAATCCTTGGTATATTTACTCTGATTTAAAATAATTCCATCTTTAGTTTGAAATACTTGAAATCGAAGAAAGTACTGAAGCTCTCCCATTAAGCTCATTTCGAACTCATTTTGCATAACCTTTGAACAATCAGTACATAAATAATTTTTCGAAGATCCAAAAATAATTTCACCAATATAGATTTGTACTATTAAAATATCTTTTGAAATTATTTTTATAAGAAGAGTGGGATCAGCAATTCATTTTGTAAATCTTTTTTAAATAATAAAAAATTTATGTCTTTCATACCAAGCTCTTGGAGCTTGTTTTAAACCATATAAAGCTTTAGAACGTTTAAAAACATGATTTTGAAAGTGAGGATTTGAAAACCTAGGTGGTTGTTCTACAAAAACATCTTCAACAATAAAACCATTTAGTGAAGCACTTTTCACGTCCATTTTATATAACTTGAAATTCAGATGTGATGAAAAGGCAAGTAAGATCTTAATTGCCTCTAATCTAGCTACAGGTGCAAAGGTTTCCTCATATTCAATTCCTTCTTCTTGATTGTAACCTTGTGTAACTAGTCTAGCTTTGTTTCTAATGATATTTCCAGATTCATCAACTTTGTTTCTAAACACCCACTTTTTTTCCAATGGTCAAAGTGTCTTTAGGTCTTTCTACTAGTTCCCAGACATTATTTACTTCAAATTTATTTAGTTCTTATTGCATAGCTATTACCCAAAATTCATCTTTGATAGCATCATTAATATTTTTACGTTCTAACTGTGAAATAAAAGCTTGATTTTCAACCTGATTTCTTAGAGAAACTCTAGTCTGTGTTCCTCTATCAAGATTTCCTACAAAAAATCTAAAGTATGGTTCTTTAGAATCCAATCTAGTCTTGAAATGTTAGGGCTAGAGATTTCAGGTTCATCAACAGGTTGGGAGTCAACGGTAGTAGATTCTGGAAAATTTTTAGAACAAGATGTTTTAACTATAGGTCCACTATATTTATCATTAAGGTTCCAAACAGAGATATCATCTTCAAGATTTTCAAGAGAGGTATTAGGTTCATGTGGATCAGTTTCATCAAATTTGATGTGAACAGATTCCTCTACACATTTGGATCTTTTATTGAAAACTCTATAGACTTTACTAGAAATAGAGTAACCTGGGAAAACTCCTTCATCACTCTTGGATGCAAACTTATCAAGATTATTCTTATTATTAATAATAAAGACTTTGCAACCAAAAACTCTGAAGTATTTAACCTTAGGTATCCTATGGTTCCACAACTCATAAGGGGTCTTCTTATGAACATGTCTGATCAAGACACTATTGATAATATAACAAGTTGTATTGATAGCATCAGCCCAAAAATAAACAGGTAGGTCATACTCATTTAGCATGGTTCTGGAAATTTCATGAAGGGTTCTATTCCTCCTTTCCACTACACCATTTTTCTTAGGTGTCCTAGGGGCAGAGAAATTGTGACTATAGCCATTGTGTGAGCAGTAGGGTTCAAACTCATTATTTTCAAACTCACAACCATGATCGCTTCTCAAGGTTTTAATCTTAAGTCCACTAAGGTTCTATACAGACTTGGAATATTTAACAAAGTAAGAACAAGCATCACTTTTGGGAGCTAGAAAATATACCCAAGTATACCACGAATAGTCATCTAATAGAACATAGACATAGTGCTTCCCATTTAAACAAGAAACTCTAGAAGGTCCAAAAAAATACATGTGAACCAACTCGAGAGGATGAGAAGTTCATACTTCTTTCTTTGATTTGAAAGAAACTTTATGTTGCTTTCCCTTTTTACAGGGATTACAAACTTTATCTGCTGGGAATTCATGTTTTGGTAAGTCTCTAACTAAGTTCTTCCTAGATAGTTTTCTAAGTGAATGTACATTGTAGTTTCCTAATATTTTGTGCCAAATCCAAGACACTTTATGAAAATAATTTATACAAGTAATATTTTTCATAGATAAAGAATTTAAATCAATAGCATAAACATTTTCATTTTCAAGGAAGAAAATACTAAATAATTTTTAGAATTAAAAACATTGCAAGAATAATTTTCAAATTTATCATTGAAACCATCATCACATAACTAAGAAATACTTAGTAAATTGTATTTAAGTCCATCAATAGAAATAACTTTAGAAATTAATAATGAGTTAGTGTTACCAATCAGGCCTAAGACGATGATTTTCCCTTTAGAATTATCACCATATGTGACAAAACCTCCATCAACTCTGACTAAGCTTTTAAAGCATGAGAAGTCTCCGGACATATGTCTTGAACATCCACTGTCCAAGTACCAGGTCTTTCTACAGGAGGTCTTTAAGTAGGTTCCCTACAAAACAGATTTAGATAGGAAATGATTTTGGTACCCAGATTTTCTTGGGTCCAAACAGGTTAGCCAATAAAATTTTAGGTACCCAAATTTGTCTTATGGGTCACATAAAATTTGTAGAATCAATAGATTTTGAAAGATAAAATTTATTAGATCTGTAACTATGAATATAACTAGTTGAGGCATATAAATTTCCAGAACTAGAACTACCAGTATTCTGCCTAGATTTAGGAATAAATCTATTTTTGGTTATGTTTCCTTGTCCAGGTTGGTATCCAATTCCAGTAGTATATCTATGTACAATCTGCTTACCTAGAATTTGAGTAAGTGTATCTTTTCTATTTGAGAAATTTTCTAAATCCTTCCTTAGTTGCTCATTTGACATTTTTAGTTCAATGTTTTCTTTATGTAATCGAGCATTCATTTCCATTTCTATGTCAAGATCATATTTATGATTAACAGTTAATGCATACTGTTTCAATATACCTTTTTGTTTGTCATTCAGCTCATTACAGGTTTCTTCCAGCATATCATAGTATTCAAATAGTTCAGATTTTGACATATTTTCAGATTCAGAATCATCTCCAGAATAATATGTATTTAAATCAGGAGTTCCTGATGGTACCTCAGAAGTGTTTGTCATAAAACACATGTTTTCCTTATTTCTGTTTTCAGTTTCAAAAGATTCAGATTCACTGGATCTATCCTTAGAAGCACTCCAAGTAGCCTTCATGTCTTTCTTATACTTATTATCCTTATACTCATATTTATTCTTGTATTTCAGTTTTGGAAAATATGCTTTTATATGTCCTTTTCTCTTGTACTCATAGCAGACAACTTCATCAGATTTGTCAGATTTCTTCCAGTCCTTTTTCTAGTGTCTCTTGTTGTCATACTTACCTTTGTAATTTGATTTTATGAAAAAAACTTATTTTTTATATAGAACTTCTTAAATATTCTGGATATGTGAGCCATTTTTGCATCACTGTCAGATGCAATTTCACTTTCTTCACTGCTTGAGCTATCACTTATAGCTTGATGTTTCTCCTTATTCATTAAAGTAGATTTCATGAAGGAAACTGACTTCCTTTTTTGTTCATTTTATTCTTCTTTGTTTACTTTATGATCTTCTTCATACATCATCAACTTACCAATTAGTTCTTTAACCGGAAGTTCACCAATATCACAAGATTCTCAAATTGAAACAGAAGTGGCCCTCCATCTTTCAGGTAGGCATCTCAAAATTCTAATGATCTGCTCCTTTGATGGAACATCCTTTCCTAGTGATTTCATTGTGTTGAAAATTTCGTTAAACCTGAGATACATATCAAAAATGGGTTAATCAGTATTAATCTTAAAATTATCATATTTAAAAGTATAGGTGTTCAATATCATTTCCTTAATGTTAGTTTTTCCCTCATGAGAAACACTTAAAGTATCCCAAATTTCATGTGCAGTCTTACAAGCAGATATTCTATTAAATTCCTCATCTCCTAAAGCACAATACAAAGCATTCATAGCTTTGCAATTATTATTGTAGGTTGTCTAAGTAGATTTATTCCAAGTAGATCTAACAGTAGTAGGAATTTTATATTCTGATTCTATGGTAGTCCAAATATCAAAAACCATGCTTTCTAAATGAATTTTCATCTTAATCTTCAACTGAGAATAGCTGTTTTCATTGAAAAATGGTGGTCTATTAGTAGCAACACCTTCAAGTCTGTTATCCATGATAACTATGGTAAAAATAAAAATTATAAAGGGATAAAAATTTATAAATAACTGAAATTTTAAGAACTTTAAAATAAAACTAAAATCACAGTTAAAAAATAGAGTACTACAGAAAATATTTTAACTCATCTGATACAAAATGTTGGTCATAGTGGATACTCAAGAGGGGGGTGAATTGAGTTCCAATTAAAATTTCTGTTTAAAAATCATTTTCCAAATTCCCCTAAATAAAACACATAATTAAGAAGTAGTGAATTTATATCAAAGTAAAGGTTCTGTTAGGTTCTCAATGGATTGATTATTTCCCAGATAATCATATCAGAAGAGTTCATTTACTTTTGAAACTAATTTACTGATTTACAACTAATATAAACACTTTCGAGTTTAATTATCAAAGTGACTTTAAAATAGTTTTTGGTTTTAAAGTAGTTTACAGCGGAATAAAAATGACTTTGAAAAGAAACAAGAACAGCAGATAAAACCAAGAGGTTTAATCTCAAGATGAGACTTAGTCCTCTCAAAACTTTATATCAAAGTGATCCACACCCTGGATTGGGGATTACAACAGTATACAACTGTCCAGGTCTAGGACCTCTACAACTGTTATTCGTGGGAAACAAACACAATAGCAAACCAGTTGTCCAGGTCACGCACGACCTCTTCCACTTTCCCAGTGGGAAATAAAAGATGTAAGAGTTTGAGTGAGGATTTATAGATCCTCCAGTTAAATTTCAGGAGACAGTGTGGGTAAAAATACAACAGATGACACACACTGATCTAAAAGTAAATAATAAATCACAGAGGCAAAGATGTAGAGTTTAGAATGGCTCTAGTGATTGCAGTGCAGCTTTGGACTCCTTTTTATTGATCAGAATTGGTTCTAATTCCTCATCTGGTATTTGTATGGAAAACAGAGTGTAGTCTTCTTCCTTGACATCTAGGTGTAGAGACAGAGGAGAATGTAGTCTAAGAAGTTCTTGTGTTGATGATATCTTTTTCGTTCTTGGCTCTTCACAGGTATGCATGAATGAATGAGCTCTTCATGTAAGTTCAGTCGTCTCTTTTCATGCACACGTTTCAGCACCTTCTTAGTTTTTTTAAACCTCTTTAATTCAGTAGCAGGAGAATCTCTTATTTAATGCATGGGATCCGGCAATAGAAATGATTTCCTTTTTGCAGGTACGAGGTACAGTTCCCTGACATCCAACAACACACATTAAATAAATGCAAGTGTATTAAAATATACCTGATAAGACCGTTGGTTAGATTTAATAATGATAAATAAATTAAAGCAGCATCGGGTTCTGTCTCTGGAATGGTAGCTTTGGATATCGGTATCCATGTGTATCGGTAGGTCTGAGTATCAGTAGCTTCTTGTGTAACAGTAGCCCTTTGTGTAAAGGTATCCTTTCCATCGGTAAACTTGATTGCATCGGTATCGGTAGACTTTATTGTATTGGTAGCTGTAGACATTTCTCATATCAGTAGCGGTAGACTTGTCTGTATCAGTAGCGGTATGTCCCTATCGGTAGCTTCCTTGATGTATCAGTAGACTTTGATGTGTCGGTAGACTTGTGTAACGGTGACTAATCTGTACCGATAGCTCTCACATAGTGGTAGACTAAACTGTATCTGTAGCTCTGTTCTGTATCAGTAGCTCTTTTCTGTTTATGCATTCTATTGGCAGAAAGAGTTAAGTCAGAGTATACATACATCCAGTAACCGAAAGTCTAATACTAAACATAAATTAATAGATCATTTCTTAACGACATTCTTTGATTATAATATAACTATTATAACATAAAAATATGTGTCTGAAGTACACAAATACTAAAGTAAGTATTTATCCACAATAAGACTCATCAAACTATAAATATGAAATATTGATATTATCAACATATAATAAATCATAATTGGGATTATCAAAATATAGTAAAACAACTAGATTCCTAAAGGGTTCAACACCGTGCACTCGGACTCCACACGGGTCACTAATCCATGTGAGATCACTGTGTGATAGTGGATTTCATATATTGTCTTTTCCCAATCAAAATAAAAGACAAAAGACTCAAAACCTTGACTTCCCCTCATAACTCATATTTAGTCACGAGTGGTGGTGATCAGGAACCATCAAGACACCAACCCCCTGAGCCACGACAAACCTAATCTCCAACTAACAGACACCCCAAATAACAAGAAATTTTCTCTGATACCATTTTCTCATGAACCAACCCATGTCAACCCAGAACTGGTAACCCGAGCCGGCCCGCAACATGGCCCGAGGGGCATTCCTGACCCCCACGGGCTAGCAACTTGTGTCAGAAATCCAAATTAATCATGTGGGAATGATTTCGACAATAAATTAAAGACAAATTAAAAAACTAAACAATGAAAAAAAAAACTATGATTTTCAAGACACAAAGTCGTACATACCTACTTGTGACCCTATGGATCACCACCAACCCCAATCCAACGTCATGCTATGGAGACTGAATCTACACAAGGCAAAACATCCAAAGCTAAAACCAAAGTTAAAACTATAGGAGTGAGTATTAAATATCAGTAGATATTCCCAAACAATCTATTTCCCTATAAATTTACTTTAAACAAAGAAACATTAATTTCTAGTTTGAACTAAAATATATAAAAGTAAATTTTTCAGTCATTTTCCCTCTAAAACCAATTCACAATCCATTTCCCTTCTTATTTTAAACTATGTTCTTTTCCAATGATGAGGCTATATCCATTTTAAAGAAAGAGGGATAGGGAAGTGTAAAACATTATAAAAACCTTTTTCAATAAACTTTTGAGGATCATATTTATCCCCTTTAACAAAGGGACGTGTCATACACAAAGGCAAAATAGATGATCACATAAGGGAAATGGAATATAACAAGTGAGTGTAACCAAACAAAAAAGAACCTCAATTATACACCAAAGATAACTTAGTTCCAATATACATTGGAGAACCTAGGTGCTCGGGAATAGACTAGAATGTACTATACATGTGACTCATACTAAAGGCATTCCCTAATCAATGACTTCATAATGCCCTAATGATTGACGTTTCCCTACATGGCCTAACCGAGGGGCTCAATCCTCCAGCAGAGAAAAGACCATACTAAGGGCCACTAGACAATGCGTATTCTAAACTAGTGCATCAATCTTTCTCTAAAACATTGCTCGTTAAGCATGGTTCCCATGTTCTAACCAGAAAAGGGGGTGAGGCAATAGTGACAGACAAGTATCCAGTCAGAGGTACCTTCCTCAAACACAGTGAATACACACAGTAATTTCACCCCGGGTCACCCCAAGGAATACATCTTTTTCCATTCAACAATTTCGTCACAATAAAGTCCTACCCGGCATACCCCCCATAACATATAACTGAACCAAAGCAAGGGGACCACATCTAAGGATATTTTTCTTAAGATAACTAGTTTTAAAAAACTGCCAACCAGGACTCACATGATTTTCATATTCCAAACCATTTCTCAATGAAACACACACACAAAACATTGAAACCCAAAAAAAAATGAAACCCATTTAAAAACTGAAACCATAATTTTAAATCTAAAATAGATTCCCAAAGGCCAAAGGGGAATTTCATTAGGAAATTGATGTGAAAACACAATCAAAACATTCATTTCCACACACTACTAGAGATAATCCTCTCAAATTCAAGATAGAAAATCTTACTAATAGTTTTATATCAATAATTACTATTAAAACTAGATTCTAAATGCAAGAAATAAAAGAATATTAAATTTAAAGGATAATGCATAGAGATCCTACCTCAAACAAGTCTCTTTTTGAAGATGACCACTCAAACTGACCCTTCATGATTACACACACAAGAATTTATATATATATATATATTCCCCTAGTTGCATTGCACACATTCTCCACACCATGAGGGAATATGTACCAAGAGGGAAAATATATATGGATGTATGTATATATGTATGTATTAACCTATGCATATACACGTAGGCATTATTGACACCCATAGCTCTAAACTAAAAAGTATAGTTCAACGCACAACACCACAAATACTACAAACAATAAATAAATTACCCTAATTAAGATGGTGTGAAACCAAACAATAACATAAAATACATACCGCGGATGGTGGCGACGAACACAACATTCCGAACTGCCTCGCCTTCAACAGCAGTGAAAACCAAAAAACCCCTTTAAGGTAAGGAAACTTATTTAAACACAAAGGAAGCTCACTCAAAAACAAATTTGTCCTATATACCAATGATCAAGTGTATATTATAATGGAAACCTTCATTGAATTTTTTTATCAAATATAAGGAAGGCATAAAATCCCATTGGAATTAAAGTGAAAGACCCCATTTTAAAGTTATTTTCCATGACACCTCAATTTAAACTCAAATCACTTTAAAAGAACATTTTCACCCAATGAAAACCCAACCATCCAAGACCAATTACCCCACTTTAAAACCATTTGAAAGAGGAAAATGAATGTTATGGAAATCCAAACATAATTAAATGTTCCAATTTAAATAATAAAATATGGACACAAGAAACCAACCATTTATGTCAAGGCCAAGAACTAAATTGGGTTCAAATCAAAAAAATGATTTCAAATAATTTATACATGAATCAAGAGTAAATAAAGACAAAGCATAATTGAATTCTAGAAATTTATAGAGATGGTATACGGGTCTTACAAGAGGGAACTGCAATGACCACCGAAGGATAAAGGGTATGTGTTTTCCAAAGGTGTTTTAAGATTCCATTTGGTTAGTGAGAGAGTGATAAGGGAGGGGGTCGGCCTATGAAGAAGAAGGGGTGGTGTGAGGAGGTACTGCGTGAGGAGGGTGTCATCAGGGATATGTTAGAACAAAAGGGGGAGCCCATCCGGGGAAAGTGTTAAAGGCGGATGCCGAAATAGGGGGCCGCTGCTGCTGGAGTTGTTTGACCATGAAGGAAAGTGGTTTTTCTGTCGATGTTGGCTAGAGTAAGATGAAGGTTGAGTATGAGGGGAGTGTGGAAATCATGTGGCGTCATGAGTGGGGTATAGGTAATAGGCGGGTTTGTGTAGATCACATGGAGCAGGGTGGAGCGCTGGTGTGGTGGGGGAGAATGAGATGGGGGACAGGCTGGATTGTGCCCACTAAGTGGGGTGCGCTGTTCCACAAGAGGAAATAAGGGGGGGGGACACCCCTCCTAGGGTTTCCTAAAAAAATAACCTTAAAAATGATTTAGAGGGAAAAAATAGTAATAAAATATTCTACAAAAATACTAATATTATTAATGGAAATAATAACATTATATATATAAGTATTTTTATTAGTATTTAGTAATCTTTTAATTTATATATTCCTTCTTGTTTAACTTTAAATTTTTTTCATTATTGAATTTATTTATTTAAAAACATGGGAGACTGTACGATTTACCGGCGGTCAGGCACGCGGCTCAGCAAACCATGCCCAAACGGAGCAGCCATGCACTTCCCACTATAAGGTCATGTTGTACGCTCATTGCACAATTTTAAAAACCGTGTGCAAGTCGAGTTCCTTCAATCATACCCAATTGGGAATATGTGCGGGCACCGGACGGTTACCCTCAACTGTGAGGCTGACCATATTAAAGGCTTATGAAATTTTAAAACTCATCCCGCCTAATACTGAAACTCAATATAATAAATAAAATAATTAACCGACATGGTCGGGGTGTGACACAAGAGAATATAATGTGGATCATTATTGATATTTCTAACACTATATAAGTAATTTGACTTCATATTAGATTTTTATGACTATCATTTCATTTAATAAAATAGTGTTTGTTTTACAAAACCCATTTCTGCCAATTTCAACACTATTTACTTGTTGATTTTTTTATAGTCATAACAACATGATTTCTAAAAAAACACATTAAATCATCCCTAATATTTCAATATTATCTATAAAATTAACGGATGGAATCACCAAGTTCAAATAAAATTTATTATATTATATATAATATAATTTATTACAATCATTCATAAATAAAGTAATAACTGCATCATTATTGTGTCAAAAATAAAATTATATGTTTAATATATAAAAATAATAAATAAAAAAACATAATTTGCGAAATATTATTATATTTATTAATATGATTTATACTCAAATTCATCATTTATATAACCCCACATTAATATTTTCTGAGTAAAAAGATAAATTTCTTTGTTATATATCTCTTCAATTTCAGTAAAATATTATAACATGTCTTTATCATACACAACTGGATCCCATATAACAAGAATTCAGCCTATGAATTTATCTTGGTCTTTCATCTAGTAATATTAGGATATGTTTTATGGCAGTTTTATCTTATAATAATCTTATTTTTACGTTTATTCTAGGAATTTACCCTTTAACAATGGTAAATTAAAATAATTACTAAAGTTAATATTTATAATGGACAAACTAAAAATGGAAATATTTACATAATTTGTTCCATATGATTCCTAATATGGAATCCATTTTTACAAATTCAAAAAATTTATTTTTTAGTAATTAATTTAAAATTAATCCCCGTTGCCAAAATAAGAAAACTAGTTTTTCAAAGTAAAAACCGTCCAATGATTGATTTGTGTTTATATCAAATTAAAATGTAAAATTACATCCAACAATATAAATTATATTGAATTATAAAAGGATAATCTAATTATAATTTAAAACCTACAAAAACGGTACTCTATGAATAAAAATTAATTAGACACAAATGAAATTTTAAATTAAAATGAAATATTTTTTACTATTCATTAAGATATGAATGTAATCCGAAAAACACTAAAAAAAATTCAAAACTGTTTTTTAATATCCAAATTCTACAGAATAATTTTGTTTTGTAAAATTGAAAATATATATGTGTCAAATATTGGATTTAAAAAGGGTTCACCATTAAAAGGTGAAAATACTATGTTTTTTGAAAAATAATACTTTTAAATGATATTTTGAATTTATCCTTATATAATTTATAAGAAACACATTTTATCCATGTTAAAATTATATGGGAAATATAAAAGTCAAAATTATGTTAATACTATTCGTAAATGCTTTTTAAATGGCTAGTTTTATATGTCATGGTGCACTCAAACTTGAGGTTACGTGTTGTGTAAGCTGTTGAATTATTTAAAAAGAATTGTACTATGGAAGCTTAGGGTGTTACAAATATAGACTTTAGATATTAAACTACAAAATTGTTGTTGTAATTGTTACTGATATCTTCATATATTTTCCGAAAAAGGATGAACATGATGAGACTTTCAAAATTATGCTAAAGACCACATAAACAGAGAATCATTATTTCAAATTCAGTAAAATAGAATTTTTGTTACAAAACGAATATTTCTTACCTCATTTAATAAAAATATAGGGTAAATATATGGATCCCTTAAGGATTGAAGTGATTGAATAATTTACCCAATATACTACAGTATCATATATTTGTTTTTTTCAAAGAGTAACTAGATTAAATTAATTTTCTATGAGGAATGTTGTTTTAAAACTCTCTAAAAAGTAAAAAATAATTTGATTAATGTTTATATATGTGAAATAATGTGAATATAATTTCATGTACCAAAAGTGGAGGTTCTTACCTATAAATTTAAATAAATTACACTATAGTAAAGAAGTGTTTATGATATATAATGAAGATTTAATGAAGGTATTTGGATATATTCAAATTAAAATATACAATTTAATATCATATTACTCATGTCAATTAATGAATTAGGTGAAAAAATAGTCGAATCATGGTATGGAGATAGAAAAAGAATATTTTTTCATTATGGTTTTGGTGGAATTATCATTACTATAAAAAATATGATATATATATATATACTTATCATAAGATATTAATGTACATATTAACATAGATGGAATTTAAAATTAAAAAAAGGATATGGTTAGAGTTAATAAAAAATCATGATGTATTAGTACATTATTATCTTAAAAAGAAATAAAGGTTGTTGATTCCTTAATCAAGAAGGATATTAATTCCTTATCCTTGAGGAAGATTGAAATATGTCAAATACTTAGGTATTTTCAAATGATTCACATAGGAATCATAATGTAAGGGAATAAATCTTAGCTTCTATAATTTATTTGATAACAATCCATCTTTATAATGATTAGGGAACCCAAAAAATGATACAATTTGTGAAGGGATGTATACAAAATTTAATTTTTCAACATTGATAGATACAAAGTTATATGATTTTGAACACATGAAAGGGTCTAATTTATAAAAAATTTGAATATTATACTCTTACATGATGCATACAGAACAAAAATATATATTGAGATTGGAAAAAATATTTATTGTCAATATAAACAACACATACAGTGGGAAAAATGATGATAGGTATAATATAGTATATATCATGGGTATTTTTATTCCAATATGTAAAGGATGAGCTAAAATAATACGAGGTTATTATGCCCCAATTACTTATACATTTTTGAAATGAGAAAACATCATGCTATATTTTTTTATTTGGTCTCCTTGTACTTCTAAATGAAATAATTTGATAATGGTATTGTTGGTTATATATATTAATTATTTAAAGAATATTATTATTTTAGAATATTTGCCACTTGATTAACATACCACGTTTTATATAAAATAAGTGGTGAAGATTTATTGAGTGCCACTTATTATTATATATGGTCAAGATACAATGTTTAGAAAAAAATTTCAGAGGATTCTTTATGAATCATTAGATATAGTGATGAGATATAGTATAACATGTAATTATCAAATGGATTTTCAATAAAAGTGACTATTGAAAATTTGGATAATATACTTATATCATGATCAATATATTATAAAGGAGGTTTGTGTTGGAACCCACATTTTAATGGTGATAAAATCATTTTAATTGTGTTATTGATTGGTTTAATATTTTATGATAACATTTTATAACCGATTGTAGTCTGGTGAAACATTGGCTAAGTGTTATAAAGGCTCACCATTAAAGAAGAGTCACTACCAAAAAATGATGATCCTAAAAGATGAGTCGCTATAAGAAACGACTCACCATTAAATAGGATTCACCACCAGGAATGACTCACCAATGAGAATGAGTCAACACCAGACATGACTCACCACTACGAATAAGTTACTGCCAAACATCACTCAGAGGTAAAGATGACATACCATCAGTATAGTCCCAATTGAGAAGATTCATTGATGAGACAAGACACCACTAAGAAGTGTAACTGTTAAGATGAGTCCCCACTGAGGATAACATACCACCAGATGAAATTATATCAGCCTGACTAACCATTGGCCTAACTCCCTACTAAACAAGAGTCACCGATAGTCTAACACACCATCTGTTTTTTGGGATATTTGAATTATATGATTCTAAAATCAATATTATCAAAGTTAATTATGACTATTTTTAAATTATTATTCATAACTGTTTAATAAATACATTAAAGTCTACGTTAGACCATGGTACAAGGAATCAAATGATCCAGATGATTATACATCAAAAAGACACACCTACATGTATGGATTTAATTTGAAAATAAGTATCCTTATTTTGATAAATGTGAATGAAGCATTATGAAATAGAGAAAATAATATTTATGAATTATATAAGGATAACAGATCCCACTGAAATAATTATTTCATTCATTGGATTGGGAATGTTTGGAGTGTTTCGAATATTTAGAACCATTTATACAGTCAAAATAATGAGTGGTTGTGATTCTAGTTTTTATTTCATTTTTTAGAGAAAGAACTTGATATCCCCTCCAAGACAAGTCCTAGGAGGCTGAAATGTTTAGATATCATAACATCAAGAAACTATATCTTATTAACAACATTTTTACATTATATTTTATTTTTTTAATTTACATCAGAGAAGTGTGTGGTCTACCCTATTTATTATACACAATATATATCCTTCACTATAACTGGAAATGAAAGATATCATCTTCATTATTTTTTCATATGTATAGCCATTTGTTTGGGGAATAGGTATCTGTGAAGCATATGAATATTTTATTCTAACAGTTATTTCGGAATAGGCTCTTATGTGTCTTGGGCATTTAGTTAGATATTTTCTACCAGATCTAGGATGTGTATTAAGATTACATTTATAAAATCTTCCCAAAAGTGGTTCATTTCCACGTATATGGTGTTAGGATTCTGCATGAGATTGAACAACATGTTAAAATTCCACAGTTTTTTTTCATATTTAAGTTTTAAATTGATTTTTTTTGAAACTGTAAGGAAAAAACTACACTGAATGATAATCATAACTATTTATATAAATATTTAATTGAGTAAATTTATTCCAAAATGTAAAGTAAATTTCAAATTCATTTTTTTGAGGAATAATCTAGACATGAGATATAATTTTAAAAATATTATAATAAACTACTATTTTGATTAACTGGGTAATTTTATATTAAATTGAGGGATTTTATTTAAACATATTTGTATAGAATTTTTTACTGTGTACTCAATTCCCCCTTTCTGGATTTTGTTAATTAGATAAAAATTTTCCATCAATGGGTTTTCATAATATATTAAACTTTTATACTATTTTTATTTTAAATTTTTTAAACTTCTATGTATTATAAATGTAGTAATTTTAATGTATAATATTCTAAAAGGTTCTTCTACTAACATTTCACCATTATTTAATTGAAACAGTTATGAATAATTGAAAATCAGGATAAAACTGCAGATTAAATGCATGGGATTTAAAATATATATTGATATTGAAGATAAATATGAATTACCATAAACAACTAGAGATACCTAGTATTATGATTCTAGCATTGAGTACTCTAATAATAGTAAACCCATGAACTCACATTACAATGATTTTGTTAATGTGATGTTTAATCAAATATCTTCTTGTAAAAATGCATAAGAAATATTGGACATGTTATCTATTTCTCATGAATGTACATTAATTTTGAATGAAATTATATTAAATATATCTAAAACTAAATATGATACATTCTAATTGAAACATGATGAGACGACTTTTTATATGTATTTCATGTTTAATGAGATAGTGAATCCAACGAGTTCCTTGGTGAATCTAGTATCATAAAAATAAAAATATCATGTGAATACTGACATGTTTTCTATATATATATATAGGATTATCAATTTTAATAATCAAATAATGTGAATGTAGTAAAATTCATGTTAAAAATTTAATAGGGAAGATAAAAATATATGAGGAAGATTATAAAGTTAACCAAAAATATGAACATGGACCTAAGAGGATGTCAGTAGCCTTCAAGACTACCATATAAAGAATGTACAATATGAGAGCTCCAGTAATGAAGAGTCTCCAGCCAAAAGTGACAAAGATATGTCACATTTAGATAGTAGTTTTATGAAATTATATACGAAGAAATAAAATTTCAGTAAATAGAGCTATAAGGGAATGTATGATGATGAATGGAATTGAATGAGATATTTTAAAAGGGCTGATAAGTAAAATGAGATTTACTATTATGTGTGTAAGAGAAAATGATATGTCAAGGATTCATGTAATAATATCAAACAATAAAATAAATATAATGACAAGGATAAAATGAATAAGAATAAAATGAAATCCACATGGAGTGAATATGAGGAACACTCTAACAAATTATACTCAAATCATGATGAAAAAACTAACAAATCAAATATTTTCTCTATGAAAAATATATTTGAGTAACTTAATATACGTTATGTACATAATAATAATTCTTCAAGAGAAAATATCAATGATTAAAATATGAAAAAATATTGAATGGTATAAAATTTCAATATTCTTGAAGATACCTTCAATGAACTTAATGATAAATTAAAAATTTTAAAGAAACAACATGTTTCGGCTTCTAGTGTTAAGTATAACCTTTCTATAGTGATAGAAATCTATGCTCAATTATTGAAGGAAAATTTTGAGAATAAATTTTCAAATTACAAATTGAAGTGGGACATATAGAGATTCACTATTGTTGAGAAACACTCACTCTAATACTATGAATAAAAATAGAACCTATGTATATTACCAGCTTAGTTTATCAACCAAGACATAGGTGAGTAGTGGAGTGCTCATTTAATCCAAAATTCAATTTTAAAATGAATACTCTGAGTTATTAATGATGTGGTCCAAATTATTTTTTTATTCAAAAGAGTTTGAAATTTTTTATAGGAAACCGATTAAATATATATAGTTTCCTAATGGTCTAAGTACATATATTTTTTTATTGAAGAAATTGTGTGTAGAAAAGCCATTTTTTGTATAAAATTGTTTTGTAGTGAACCTGATTAAAGAGATCCTATAAAAATCTACGGTATATATACAATGACAATTCTAGACATATTAAGGGATATTACAAAAGCTTCATAAATTTAATAAAGGTTGATGGTTACATTGTTTGAGTTTCTTCCCTAAAACCAAATTCTGTATACTTTATGATAACCTTTATTCATAGATTGTAATATAAATATACTCTTTATCACATCAGGATTTTTCTTATACATAACATAGTATGTGATACTATAAAAATAGTAACTCTTTCACTATAGGTCTCTGATGTTTCCCTCTATGATGATAACCATGAAGCGCTATTACACTGTTCATAAATATATATTATATATCCAGATGATATAATTTGGAGGAAAAAGATATAGGCTATCTCTGGAGGTTACTCATAACACATTGAGGATCCTTCCCATGGTTAATTCCATAGGTAATATGTTGTGTAATATTTTATGAAAATAACATCCTCTAGAAGAAAATCCATATTTTTATGTGTTATTGGATATTCCTATCCATGGATGTGTGTTTTGATTCGTATAATATATGGTTATAACTATACAATATTATATGTGGTGTACTTTTATGCATTCATGAAAACCGTGAATATATTTGTTCACCGAGAGGTTGGATATGTTGGGTGTGTCACAAATAATATTACTTTAGTGAATAAAGAGAGAATTTATTTTTAGCTTATACTATTTTACAGATTTTTATATCTTAGTCCATTTGAAGGAAATGATATTTCCTAAATAAATCATTTTCTATGGTGTTATATAAGAATGTTGAATTTATGAGAAGTCAAATAATAAGACCTCGAACATGTAGTTTAATGACCCAGGAAAGAAACCTACTTGATTAAATTTATCAAGTAAAATGGATTATATTTCATAGTAAACATCCATTTAAGGCATTATGGTATTTATCATTAAATAATTTATCTACGGTTTCCATGGCATGTTGAAGGGTTTTTACCTTGTGCCTCAGAATTCTTCTCCTAATGCCAGTGGGAAAAAGGGAGAGAGGGTTACACACTACGTGTATACATAATTTTTGTCATGTAATATATTTTTATTTATTATTTAACATGTTGATTTAATATTATTCTCTCACATGGTTTAATAATTATTCAACTATGCTTTTTTGCATATATACCGTCACCAATTAATTGATAATATATTATTAAATATTTTTTCTTTGTATATTGAATATAATATTTATTTCCTTATTAGATAATAACGCACATATATTTATTCATTAAACAAATAATCATTCTTCATGGACCGATCAATATTATTGTGGAATGGGATAAATTGTTTTTAGGTCCAGTGAGAAACAATAATATATATTTAATATTATTTAATTAAATAATATTTAATATAATTCTAACGTTAATAACATGTCCAGAATGTAATAATTTTATTATTATTTTAGACATGGGGTTTTGCAGGGGTTTAAATTAATAATAAAGGGAACCTATGAGGATTTTTATTTCTAAAATCAAGTGTTATTAAATCAAAATTATATTATTTTTACAATAGATCTTATAAATTTTTATCGTATACAATAAAAGCTGGAGAGAATCCCCTCAAGCACTTACGAGGCCCCTTTCAGTGAATGCTTCGTATAAAAGAGATCGATCGTCCTCTACCTCTTACTCTCATGTTTAGTGATATCAATGAGAATTATTTTGAAGTGATTCTCAAGGATATATAAGGTGAACAATTCAAGTGATACAATATTTCATGCTATCACACATAGATTTCTATGATTCTATTCCAAGATTAGTGGAAGACCTGTGGATCAATGTTAGATCGAATATTATCTTGGTTCATTCAAGTCAACTAGTCTATAATATAGGTCTATTATGATATCCATAAACAAAGAATGAATTTTCAAATGGTAATTCTTTCATTTAATAAATTAATTATAAAAAATATTTGATTATCCTATTAATGTGTTTCACATTCATTCCATGTTATATTTTCTTTAGCTCAATTTGATTGATTATGGAATTAAATGATATTTAAATCATAGATTTATCATCTATCATGATAAAATTTAATGTTTTTGAAATTCCATCACACAATTATAATGCACCCAAATCCCATAAGTGGTATCAGAGTAGTCACAAAATTGTTTATAATTATTTAAATATAATTGATTGATTCAAACGTTTGTGGTTTTCTTTTCAATTCATGTTAATTTTTATTTTAATATGAATTTCAAGATCTTATTCTTCCACATTCATTTCTTGTAGATCTAATCAAGTAGATTAATATTATGAAGGAAATAAAATATATGATATCATCTTATTATTCCAATGATTCTATTTAGATAACACATTGTACACATCATGTAACAAGTGTTACACATTTTATATAAGTGTTCAATTCCCCATGAATTAATTCAAAAAAAATTTAATCTGTGTGAATTGAATACATATGGTTCATTTAATTTCATACATAGTGTGTTGACTTGGCCATCCAAGTGCACATTCATACGGAGTACACACCGCATGGACAATGTACTTAGTGTGTAGTCCATTAAGTCACAGAAGGGAAATGTATTTCCCTACACGACCTACCTGACTGGTGATCGTGTCATAAGGAGACGACACTCCTTGTATGAAATTATACATGTTATGTACTATTATTTTTTGATGTCACGGTTTAAACATCGAGTACCTAGGTGTGTACCCCAAATTGATGGTGAGACACGTACATGCTATGTAGCTCACTTGTAAACATCATGTACTTATACCAAATTACTCATAATTAAAATAAATTTATTTTAATGGATATACCTTGATGACATGTGCTTTTGTGTGGTCATTACATTGACAGGACAAACCTTGTGATGGTTTTTATTATATATATATAAATGATTAATTAATTTCTGCCTAATGATTAGATATGTATATCATCAATGATTCATATTATAGTTATTACTCTACTTGCATTAAAGCATGTCACATGATGAAAAAACTCATGCAATTATATTAATCATTAATTTTATTTTCTTCATGAATGTACGAGACAAGTTTCATATTCCATATGTCACAAGAGAAAAATGGTTACGAGTATAACACATGTTCAGTAGATTCAGATGGTTATTCAACATGTGACCTCCAAGGTACATTTATATACACTATTAGTTATAAATAAATTTATTTCATTATATATATTACGTTGGATGAGAATATCGGGGAAATTTAAATGATAATTAAGAGAGATGAATTTATTAATTAATGAATATAATTAATTGATTCAATATTGATTTATCTTAAATTTCAGTTATTTAAAATGTTATGGTACTTTTAATAAATAAATAATTTTTTGCGTGCATATGGATGATCATGAGCATATCATAGTACTTTATATTTGTTTGGTTTCATTTTACATACTATTAAATTAAATTTTTGGAATTTGTGCATAATCACCTCTTATTATGTGTGGGAGTGCATACATATGGGTTTTTATGTAAACGACTTACCCCTCACCTTCATGTGAGTAAAACCATATCTAATAGATGGATATCCTTCACAATGGGAGGCTATTCAGGTTTTGATCTAAAGTGAAACCAGTCCTAGAAGGCTACATTGGTGGAGAGGTTAACACCCATAACATGAACCATAATTAGTTGATGATGTTTTCACCCTTGGTCAACAGTTAGTTTATCAAACACATGATTAACTAACAACTAGTAAATCGTCATGATCATACCACATTATTATGTTATTTCTTTCAAGTCACACAGTCAATTAATTATGGATGTTGTTTCCCAATCAAATGAATTAATGAATTATCAAGAATGGAAGATAGAACTAAAATCAATTGTATTGTAGGTATATATTACGTAAAACATGGTTAATAATTTAACTAAATACAATTAATATTAACGATATTATGATAAAAATAATAATGTAAAATTCAAAAATTATAGATAAAACACCACAATTATATATTATGTTTGTATAACCTTCAACTACATCCATTAAAATCAAACCATAGTTCAATGTTAATGACCATCCAAAGTAGGGTGTTTTCAATTATTAGGTAATTATAACACGAACCATTTGTATTAAATTATCGTTATTCACATCATGGTTTGAACTCAAAAGTAGGACATGGTGAAACTAAATTTAAAGGGTAGAGGAAGTATAATTTAAGAACTTACAAATTCATGTGTCTACTCAATAGATTAAGGAACTATGATTTAATTTAGATGGAATTGATAATGCCTATATAAAACCATTAATGTTTCTTTAAAAAAAATGTTTCATCAATGAGATGAGGAATATGGTTCTTTACCTCTATAATGTCCAAGGCACAAGATAATATAAATCTAATAGTGAGGATTATTGGGTTTCAGTAAATGTTCAGGATATTTAGAAACCCATTTTTTATTTAGATGAATTTTATTTTATATTTTTATAAAATTATTCTCATCTATATTATAGAAACAAAAATACAATGACATTAAAAAAATCATTGTGGTCCATAAATAAAAAATATAACATTCTAACTAGAATACTTTTCTATGAATGGGAAAGGTGCTTACAAATTATTCATTGATATGTAAGGAGTTTTTTTCTAGCAGAACCAATTACTAAAGAACATATAATTGAGGCTAGTGATGAAGAGTTGTCTATCTCTAAGAAAAAATTGGAACAATATACATTTTTTTGTGTTTCATTATATCATTCATTAACAATAATATTTTTATGAAATATGTGCACATTGATTCATATAGCATGATGTCTAACCTTCAGGGTCTCTATAAAGAGAAAGAGAGAAAATAGAGATATGAGATACCAAATTATTTGTTTAGAAATAATTTTGTAGAGTCTACGCAAGATGGGAATCGTTTAGTCAATCTTATTGGATCCATTGAATGCTTATACATCATAGGGATTAAATTCCTATATATCATTCTCATAAATCTCATATATTCTTCACTTCCCAAGTCCTTATCTCGTTTAGTTTCTTAGAATATGAAAAATAATGAGAAGAATATTTCATAAATTCATACATTGATTATCCATGATGATAAGAACATTTGGCATGAAAATCCCATGATTTTTATGGTGAATAAAAAGGATGAACACAGAAAAGGATCTGAAGACCCAAAACAATTTTAATGATCATTAGAAACATCTTTCTAATAAAATGATGTTCCAAAGGGAGTTATTGTAAAATGAGGAAGTATATTTTGATATTGGATGGAAAGACCACTGGAAGAAGAAATTTGCCCTGAAGAGAAGTAAATATAAATATTAATTCGATATCCTATGTAATAATTCAATATCTACACATTAGGTATTCGACACAGCTTATGGTGCCCACTTCTACATCGAAATAAAGGATCCCTAAAGATTCTGAATTATTTCTTGAGGAGTGGTGGATATGTGAGATTCCATTGTATAGTGCTAGCTTCTCTAGACATTAGTGTATAATACATTTAATTATCCACCTAAATGAATTTTGTTTTAATGGATTGTTATTATGTTCCAAATGTTACCAAGAAAATAATTTTTGTATCACTACAAGATGTAGATGGGTTTCTATTCATGTTTGGAAATAAAAATTGTTTATTTTATGTAGATAACATATGTAATATTATTGAACATTTAAAAAATTGTATTTATGGATTAAATTAAAAAAATAATGTATTTTTAATTGACAGCGAATCATATTCACCCAACTCATATAACACTCATCTATGGAATCAACGACCAGGTCATGTAATGAAGAAGCATTCGAAAATTATCTATCAAGATGGGTATTTTGACTCATATGATCTAATACCACATGTTTGATTTAATGCATATTTAAAAGAAAAAATGAACAAGCCTCCATTTGGTTGATAAGGTGAAATTTCCACAGAGCTTCTAGAATTTCTATACAATGATTTTTGTGGACCATTTACTTGAGATGATAAGTGTGGATATTATTACAAAACAGCTTTTACTAATGACTTTATTAGATATAGTTATTCCTACTTTTTTAGGTATAAGTTTGAGTATTCTGATAAATTCCATGAATTCATGAATGAATTAGTGAATCAACATTGAAATAAGATAATGAATCTTTGATTTCACAGAGGTTTTAAATATCCTATTCAAGATTTTGTTGACTTTATATGAAATATTTGAATTATATGTCAACTCACTCGACCATATACAACATATTGTAATGGTTTCAGTAAAAGGGGAACTAAACCTTCTTAAACATGGTATGGTATATAATTATCCATATTGATCATCAATTATCCTTTTGGGGATCTTCATGAAAAAATGTGGATTACACATTAAACTTAGCTACAACTAAATTGAAAAATGGAATTCCATTACAGTTATAGAGTGAAAATAAAAAAAATTCATAAAAATATATAGGGATTCAAGGAATTTGTTAAAGTATTATACAGAAAAAAAACTAACAAACAAATGCACAACATGTATCATCACAAGGTAACCTATGGAAACAAATGGATAATAACAATACATCCCATCATATAATAAAGTGATTGTTTCCAAACAATACATATTTCATGAGAGGGGAAAATACTAAAAAACATTAATGACAGAAAGATTGACTTATATGATGTTGATGCTCAAGATACACATAAGTATGTATGGGAATAGGTTTCATAGGTCCCTATAGAAGAACTAGTTCCAAAAAACATGTACTATATAGAATCATAAGAGTGGTTCGATAACCAAAGAGATTTGGTTTTCTAGTCACCAATGATGGTAACCAATTGCCGGTTTAAAATGATGAACATATCTTCTATAAAGGTCCAGTAGAGATTCTAGAAGCTAAATGATGGAAATGAGGCCTGACATCTAAAATGTATTCCATATATTAGAACCATGTTTAAGTTCTAGTCGGTGGACAAATTAATGTAAATACCATATGGTGAAAATTGGTATTCAAGAGAAAAATAGACATTCAAGGTAATGTAAGTACTTATATAGCTAGGAAAGTGTATAAAGGATTTAAACAACACCAAGTAAATGAATATGATGAAACATTTTAAATAAATTATTTGTTAATATATATCAAAATTTTACATTCTAATGAATCCTACCATGAATTTGATATTTTGAAGATAAATGTTTATATATCATTTCATAATTGGAACCTTCAAGAAGTTGTCTATAAGATTCAAATAGATGGGTTTTGGGCTCCAGGTGAAGAAAATGAGATTTATAAGTTGAAGAGATCCATTTATGGATTAAATAAACCATCCCAGCTTGGAATCATTAGATTAGATGAAACTATAAAATAATTCAGTATCTTTAAGAATTAATTTTGGGCCATGAGTTTACTATAGGTTTAGTGGTAATGAATTCGTTGTCCTAGTATTATATATTGATGACATATTACTTATTCTAAATTAAATACTATTTCTACTGTTGGATAAGGAGTAGAAATATACTTTTTTCTCTATGAAGAACTTATGAGTAGTGGCCTATATTTTGGGATCAACATCATTCATGATAGATCAAAGATACATCTATGACCAAGTTTAAGTACGTACATTTACAATATTCTAATTAAAGTTTTATGGAACAGTCCATGATTGGACTGGTTACAGTGCAAGACGGTTCATATCATTCTACAAAAATGTGTCCATAAACAAAATAAGAGGATGCGAGAATATGAACGATACCCTCATCTTTAGCAATATTATTTTTATTATAAGTCATCTTTTGTACTATAAATGATGTTTCATATTGATTGAGAATTGTATAAAGTTATCAAGATGATCCAAGGTAATAACATTGGTCTACTACTAAGGAAATCTTCACATATATGATAGGAACTAAATATAATTTCCCAGATTATGTGGAGGATGAGGATCTATTCATCATGATTTATTCTGGTGCTTATTATAAAATAGATTATAATATCTGATGTCATATTTAATATACATTTTCTTCTTAAATGGTGGAGTTTTGATCTGGGAGAGTTCCAAGCAGCTGGTTTTCACTGATTATTAAATGTATTCAAAAAATACATTATCTTCAAATTCATATAAGAAAGTAATTTGGATACGATAATTTTTCCATGATATTGATGTGTTACATAGAATCATTGACACTATAATATTTTATTATGATAATGATGTAGTGATTGCTCTATCAATAAAGATACTGTCACACCTATAGATAAAGGATATAATCTGAATGTATCACCTCTTGAGGGATTTTTATGAAAGAGGTGAAGCTAATGTAAGATGTGTACCCACAATGACAACATGGAAAACCTATTTAAAAATGTTCTATCTCTACAGAATCTTATCTATCATGTGAAATATAGAAAACTGATGGTTTTTAGTAGTTAGCTCTAGTTCATGTGGGAGTCGGTTAGAGATGGTGCCTTATACCCAACATATGTGTACTTTAGGATAACTTGTACTCATGGTTTTGAATATTAATAAAATCATCATCACATCATGATTTTTATTTTGTGTAACATGGAATTTTATAATTTTCTTTGAGTTACTATCACATTTAATGGTCCATGTATTTCCCCACTATGATGGGAACCACGAAGTGCTACAATAATATTATAAAATATATGTTCTATATCTGGATGATATCATATTTGGGTCAAATATGATATAAGTTATCAGGTGTGGAGACTAGTTGGACATTCATACACTTTCTCATGGTGTACACCCTTGTTAATATCTATTTTATGATATTATCAGAAAGAAATCCTCCAGTACGAAATCCATATTTACATGTGTCATTGTTTGTTCTAATCGGTGAATATGTTAATTGATCCTTATACTTTATGATGATTTTTAGGGGGGATTATAACTAATATACATTGATGAATTGAAAAAAAAAACTATATCAACATATGTTTGTGGTGAGGTAGGAGGGGTTTGGTGAGTATCTAGTAATATTACATTACTGAATAATGTGATAAAGATTTTTTCACTTTGGTTCATTAATGGAAGTTGATATCGTATTTAAATTGGTGGAAATTAAATATACCAAATAAATCCATGTCAACGGCGTTCGATACGAATGTTCAATTTCTTGGAAGTCAAAGAAAGAGACATTGGGAACATAAGATGGTTGCATCAGCATGAAAAAAGCTTGATTAAATATATCACTTTAGAGAGATTATACTACATATTAAGAATCTATATGAGCTAAATTATTATTGTTACATTATCTTTCTTCCCTATCTGTGGTTTAGTGTGTTTTTAGATGCTAACCTTGGTCTTTTGATTGCATTGCCTATTACTGCTAAGAAAGAGGCCTATTGGGTCACACGAAATGTGTATCCCAATTTTCTATTAAATAATATATTATTATTTGTTAGTTAAAAATTAGAATAAATATTAATCCCATATATAGTATAATAATTATTAATGTGTGATTGATCATAGATATTCAATCACTTGGTATTAGAGAGAATATTATTTGACAAGAATATTTAATTAATATTTTTTTCTATGTACTGAATATAATATTTATTTATTTATTAGTGAATAATGAAACGATATTTAATTATTAAATAAATATAAATTACTCAAGTCCTACAAATTTTTATGAAGGAATAGAATACATAGTTTCAAGGTCCATTGAGAAATAATATATATTGAATATAATTTTATTAAATGATATTTAATTTAATTTGAATGTTAAACAAATATCAAGGAAATAATAATAATATTATTCTCTTAGGCATGTGTCTCCATAAGATATTAAATAAACATTTAAGGGAATAGTTTTAAATTATTTTTGCTAAACCCTATTGTTGTTTAAATCCAATTATATTATTTTTCTAATAGATCCAATTAATTTATATTGTGCACAATGAATGTCGGATAGAATCTTATCAATCCCTAGAGAGCTCCCACTTGATTAACGCTCAAAAATAATAGAGAACAATATTTCTCTAAATCCCACTCTCATGTATATTGATACCAAGGATAACACTATGAATTTTATTATAATGTTGATCAAAAGGGAATGACAGATGTGATTGGATCTTACATGATAACCCCCGAAGATTCATATGACAAAGTTTAGATATTTTTGGAACTAGTTTAGATCACTACTAGAATGAATATTATCTTGATTCCTTCCACACAATTATGATACAACATAGATCAATTTTAAGATTCATCAATGAATTTTTAAATCACACATGTTAATTCATTAATTTATTAAATTAATTATAAACAATATGTGATGATCTGGCACATTAGTTTCGTTCTTCTATCCCTTGTCTATTTTTTTTAATTCAATTTCAATGATTTTGGTGTTCATAATCCTCTAAATTCATATTTTTCATTGATAATTACAGAATTAAAATTTGGGAACTACTTATCCCATGATTATGTTTTTCCTAGAACCCCTAGACAAGCAGTCTTTGGTGTATATTCTTGAGGAAGAATATTTGGCTTGGCCAAATCAACAACTCTAAAATAGTATTACTTTATAATGTAATATTATTTAGGAATTAAAATATAATATTCATATAATCTCAAAACTATGTGATGAAGTTTTCATGTGTAATATGAATAAAATGCTTTTAATGTTTTTCTATATTGAAAATTATTTAGTGTTGACTACATTGTGACATGCTAATGTGTATGATGTTAGTATTGATTCATTAATTTCAAAATATTTTTATGATTATGAAACATTAAGATATAATATTTGATTTTGAATAAGATACTTTTCCAATTTTATATTCAGTAAAACATATATCATACCCTACTAGTAATCCCATATAAAACAGCGCTAGAATCATCCTTCATCAGCGATAGAATAGAAATTATATCCTCAGAGTTGTTAAATGTCTATCACCTATATTAGTGCTAAAAAAGAAATGATAAAGGATATCATAATTAGTGAAAATAAATTTTCTATTAAAATATCCAATTTCTCAGCGTGTTTATTTAGCACTGATATATTGTACCATTATCAGCACTTTTATTTGCACTGATAAATGTATGACTTTTCAGAACTTTTTAATGCGGTCATATATATTGAATTTATTAACTAATATATAAGAAACAATAAAAGAGTATTTTATCAGTGATTTTTAAATCACAGATAAAGGGAGGATATATAACGGGATTAACTAGCACTGATATAGGTTGAAATTGTAGTGACATGCTGTAGCGTATTGCATCACCAGAAGAAGGTGTAGTGTGCTGCAATAACATGCTACATTAGCAGACACAAAAAAACAAAATAAGAAAAAAATAATGAATTTAAATGAATTTTTTTTAACAATAATCCAAAAAAAGCATCATTATAGAGTAAGATAGTTCTTTTTTGATAAAAATTATAGGCATTATTTAATGAAGAAATCAACATGGAGTCATACAAGTCACACCGTTAGTCAGACAGTGGCATTCTTGAAAGCTACACATCCCAAATGATTCATGTGATATTTTACTAATGATTGAAAACAATAAAAATGTGTATTCTTAGTCTTGAGTATGTTAGTTGTTGGTTTTTGATTAAAATTACTGTCAATTTCGAATAAAAAGACTCACTAAGAATCTTATCGGTCACAATGTCTGTTAGATTGAGGTGTGGAAGATCCCTAATAGTTAAAAATGAAGTATGCATCATTTTCTAGAATTTATAAATCAATATGAATGCATATTCTAGCTTTTGAGTATGTGTGTTTTTTTACGAAAATGAATGTAAAGTTTAAATAAAAAAATTTACTTGGAGTCATACCAGTGACATCGTGCATTAGATTGAGGTGAAACTGAATGCTAAACGTCCCAAATGACTCATGGATGATTAGAAAAAAATATATAAATGATTGGAATGATTTTTCTTGGTTTTGAGTATGAAAATTGTTTTTTTATTAACATTATTATAACTTCTAAATAGAAAAGACGTTATTGGAGGCATATCGGTTACACCGTGTGTTAGATTGAGGTGTGGATGATCCCTACCTGTCAAAAATGATGTATAGATCGTTGTAATAATTTACCCAAACAATACGAACATATCTTCTTGGTTCTGAGTATTTCAGTTTTTTTTACAAAAATTAATGAAAATCTTGAATAAAAAAGACACAGTTGGAGACACACTGTGAATCAGATTAAGGCGCGGCTGAATGATACATATACCAAATGACTCATGGTCTATTTTCATAATGTATCAAAATAATTAGAATATTTATGATTAGTTTTGATTATGACTATAATTTTTTTGAGTAAAATTAATGTCTCTATTGAAGAAAAAAGGTGTTGTTGGAGTCATATTGGTCACATAATGCATCAAATAGAGGTTAGACTAATACCTACAAATCACAAATGATGTACGTATCATTTTAATAAAGTACCAAAATAATAAAATTTCATTTTATCCATTTTGAGTATGTTATTTGTTTTTTTAATAAAAATAATGTCAATTTGTAATAAACAAGGTGCATTTGGAGTCTCATTGTTCGATGGATGGAGGCACGAATGAAATCTACACATCAAAAATGAATCATGGATCATTTTACAAATGTATCTAAAAAATATGAATGTGTTTTCCCAATTTTACATATATCAATCATTTTTTTATTAATATTAATTAAACTTATAATTGGAAAATAAGCCTTAGGAGTTATTCCCATCACACTATGCATTGGATAGAGGTGAAACTATTCCATTCGCATCATAAATTATATATAGATCATTGTACTAAATTTATAAAACAATATGAATGTGTTTTTGTCATTTTACTATGTCAGTTGTCTTTTAACTAAAATTAATATTATTTTTGAATAAACAAGATGCACTTGGAGTGACGTTGTATGTAAAATTAAGGGATGACTGAATGAAACATGACCCAAATGACTCACGAAATGTTTACCTAATGTGTTAAATAAATTGGAATTAATTTTCTCATTTTTGAGTACGTAGATTTTTTTATTAAAATTAATGTAAATTTTTAATAAAAAATTCATAGTTGGAGTCATAACAATCACACCGTGCATCAGATAGAGGTGCGAATAATCCATACAAATCAAAAAATGATTTATGGAAAATTTTCATAAATTATCAAAACAATACAATGGTGTTTTCTGTGATTTGAGTAAGTCAGATGTTTTTTACTAAAATTAATGTCAATTTAAAATAAACAAGATGCACTTGGAGTTACGCTGCATGTCGAATTGAGATGTGACAGTATTCTACAAGTCCCAAATGATTCAATGATCTCTTTCATAAAGTATAAAAACAATTAGAATGCATTTTCTCAGTTTTGAGTTTGTTTTTTATTTTTTTGAAAAACATTAATATCACTTTTGAATAAAAAAGAAACAGTTAGTGTCATACCGGTCACAATATGCATCTGATAGAGGTGTGACTGATCCCTATATGTCACAAATCATGTATAGATCATTTTCCTAAATAATCATTACAATATTAACGTGTTTTATCAGTTTTGAATATGTCAATTAGTTTTTTACTAAAATTAATGTCACTTTTGAATAACAAAGATCACTTGGAGTCATACTGATCAAACTGTGCATCAAATTGAGGTTTTAATGATCCTTATATGTCACAAATGACGTATGAATCTTTTTAGTAATGTACCAAAACAATATGAATGTATTTTTATCATTTTGTGTATTCCACATGTGTTGTTTACTAAAATTTCATTTTAAACTAAAAATACATACATGGGATCTTATCTTAATTGACAAGTGTTTAGTTCACTTTTAAACAACTGCTCCCACAAACAATCATGGCTTGATCCTTATTCCTCTTAATTTCCCAAATATTTTATTTTTTTCTTGTCATCACTTCGTATCCTTTTCCACATTAGTCACCACCTAAGTATTCACCTCTACCACCGCCTCCACATCAGACTCCGACTTGGACTATGCCTCTGCCATCACCTATTCCTCTTCCTCAACCTCCTCTTACTCAACCTCCTCTTCTATTTATGCCTCCACATCCACCTCTACCTCTGCATTTTCCAACCAAATTTATTATTTTTAGGTCAGCACTTCTAGACAAATTGATTTCCTTCATTAATCTTATCCTTGAGAAAGTGATAAAAAATAATATATAATCTTTCTAACACTAATTCTTCATACCTCTGGTGTCTTTTTATGTTCATTACTCATACTAAATCACAATAATAGCATCGAATCCACTAATTATTTTTCATTAAAGAATATCAAAAAAGTGTGCTGCCAACTCATGTCTAAAAAAATTGATTTCTTCTTTTGTGTACCTTTTTTCGGGTAGTATTGAAAATAATAAGAAAATATAAACAAATAATTTATTATGGAATTTATAAAATTAAATTGTAATTACCATCTAAAATTACCAGTTGGGGGATATTGGTATTTTCATGCTGTATGATATCTCTCAAAAATTTCCAAACATAATATCCAAAATTTATTAAATTATCATGTTTTGAACAATTGAGAAATATTAACCAAAATAATTAGTTTTTTTGAAATGTTTTGATAGATAAATATTTTTATATATAACTTAATTTTGTTCCATTTGAAATAATACATAGGATTTATCTTGTCAGATACCGTCCTAATTCCATGATTTATCATGTTTCTAATGACTGCTCTATCAAAAATGACGTCTCATTAAAACACAAAATGAACATATAAATTGATGATTATCTATAAAATGATGACTTTACAGTAATACTCAATAAAAGTACATATAATATCTGGTTAGTTGGTTGGAAATAAATGCACTGAATCCAAAAAATAAATATTCGTTGTTTCTATGTTGATTGTTATCAGCATTTACAACATCTTAAAAAAACAGAAACAAATAAGTAATATTGAAATTAAAAATATAATTTATTTTGTTAGATCATGTATTTTTACCATTTCATTGTAGGTATCAGAAAGATTATTTAAACTTATTATTTTTTATTAAGGTCTTTTAGTGACTCATTTTTTTGACTTAATTTCTTCGTTATTCAAAGTATATTTTGGCATAGAAATGATACAGGGATTAATAAATCAAAATAATGATTCACATGATTTTCCCTTAATATAGTTGTAATATAAATTCCTATAGAAAATATGAATAGATATTAACTTTAATAAACAAATTTAGTTCACTATTTGGAAAGAGGTATTTTGAAAATGTACCCTATATATGTATTCACAATTGAGATGCCAAGCCATTCATGCATGAGAATCTCATTTAGAGAATTGAGACCAATTTGGTCTGTAATGGAAGATCCCAATATTTTATCTTAATATTGAATATAAGTTATAGATTAATCTTTAAATGAGGTATCTACATGAAATTTTAATGTAAATGAATGTTTCTTTGCCACTGACGGAGAGAATTTACTCTGAGAATATTATTTGGTTTTCTTAGTCAACTCACTAGATTTCCTAGATATGAACATTCTTTTCTCTACAGATTTATCTTTATTTAAAATGATACCACACTTTAGTCCTTTTATCATAAAATATTAAATAATTTTAATATTTTTTAAAGACATACCTCATGTAACTTTATAAGATTATATGGCCATGCTAGGAAAGCTCCAATAGCAGCTTTGACCGTTGTAATATCTGGATCATCTAGTGGAAAATAAAACTCCATAACCAGCTCATAAACTACCACAATCCCTACTCTCATGTGATAATTTGGGAGGGGTTGATTGTTTATGTGGTCTCACTGGATATTATATATTCCACCCCTCACAACACAGTAGTAGGTGGGTGTTGATAGAAAAAATGACATTCAATTACACCCTGTAGAATATTAGTAATATAAAGTTATTATAAGTTGTTTGATTCAAATTTAGGAGAATGTTTAATGAAAATATTGATTACCTTGGGTACGGTTTGCGGGGAATGACCTTCCTCAATGGATGTTGTATCATTTGGATCATGTGTGGATATTTTCACTGTCGTTTGATCACATTAATCTTTTCTTATATATTGTTATCCAAACTAGACCCAAAAATAATATATTATTGTTATTATAATTGTGTTTTCATTCATCTCATCATATTATATGTATCATCATGTTGTTTTAGCTTCTAGAATTATGTTCTAGGAGAGACTCCAAAACCTAATCCGCTACCGCAACCATATTGTTCAGGCCGCTTCAATTCTATTGAATGTTTCTTTTCCTTAGCCACGGATGTTGCCAATCCTTTTGTTTAAATAATATTAAAAAATATGAACAAATTTATTTAATGTAATATTGTTATAAATCATATTGAATTTAAATGATTTCATACTTACACATACTTTTCATACTACTTTGGGGATTTAATAAAAAATTATACCATTCTAATCTACACAATCCTCCTTCAATAGAACATGACATGGGATGGAAGTGGATTTTGTTATTGAATCATCACTCTACATATAATAAAAGGGACATATATTGTTTCATATCACATAACAAATCTTTTGTTGTTGATTTAAAATAAAAAAATATATTTTCTCATATAAAGTGTACCCCATTCATCCTTTGTGATAGGGGTATGCTACTTTTGATTCACAATCATTATTTGTAGCACACTTTTGTGGTTTCAAAAATTAAATTATTTGAAGCAAGATGGATAAAATAAATAATATCAAATAATATATTATCGATCCAAAAGAACCTGAAAGGATTTCTCAATGTGACGATAGTTGAAAGAAATCTATGTTTCCTGCTATATAATTTTTTCATTAAAATTTTGGGCGGTTTATTTTCCACATAGAATCTCTAAGATGTAACATCATCAGAATAGTTCAAAAGCCTCTAAGAGATTTTCTAGAAGACAATAAGACAAATTTCATACAAAAATCTTATAAAATAAATGATATCTTCAAAGAATAATGATAACTAAATCAAAATTAATTATATATTTTTTTAGTAAAATAGAGAAATTATATTGTAACATTACCGTTATATCATTACAGTGGATTTATTTCATTGCATGTTGGACATAGTGGTATGAGTCAATATCAATGGGTACATTCATCATCGTTGTGACCCCAATAAAACTATTGAATGCTGACTAGTTGGGGTTTATAGGTTGGTCACATTATTTCCAACTAACCTAAAATTTTATAACCTAACTTCTTACATTGATAAATTTATTCAAAACAATGATTTTGCATCATTTTTGTTTTTCTTCATTTTTTTCATCAACATGTTGTTCATCCCCTTTTAATTCTTTAGTTTCATGATCAATATTATGTTTATGCTCAGGATTCGAAATACCATAATGTTCTGAAGCGTTTTTCTGAATGAGTGGTCAAAAAATTAAATTTTATTGAATTACAACCATTCAATACATTCCATGGATAAAATATGACAATTACATGCATATTTCTTGAAATCCTGAAATAATAAACAATACATCAATACTACAGTACAGCTTTCCTTAACTAACATTATTTAATTTTTCATCATATTCTTGATTTCCTTCAATCTTTTTATGATGGGAGGAAGGCCAGTTTGAAAGACAGATTTTAATCCATTACCATGAGATGGATAAAATCCAAGCATCTAAGGATTAACGTGTTATAGGAACCTACACTAAATGAATAAATTAGAATGTCTCCTCAATTTTTATATAATAAACATATGATATGGATGAACAATGAAATCCTTCATATCATAATATATGATATTAACATAATAAAATATTACATTTATTTATCGAAAAAACTAATAGATTAATAAAGTGTGTCCTTCAAGAAAAAGTCTCTAATACCACTTATGAATTTTAGGTTATCATCCTATGATCATTATAGGGATTAAAAAACTAAAGTGGTATGTTCTATCTCAAGGATAAATGTCAAAGGAAACAAGGGAAAACCAGCTTTGGAATACAAGTAATATAGTATATTTGGAATCCATCTTTAAGATTCAATAGAATATGATTGATTTATAAATCTAAAGTAGTAAACAATGTTTTGTAGTCTTTGAGGAGATTACACTATCCTTCAATAATTGATATATTATTATGGTCCCTCAATCTCTAAATGAGTTCTATTTCCTTAACCTAATAAAAAATAGCGATCAATGAAGAAGAGAGGTTTGGTATAGAATAAAACAATGTTTAATTAAAATAAGGGTATTATATCTCATTCTTGTGTATTTTGGAGAAGGATAGAAAATTTTCCTAACTTATAGGACACAATGATCCAAAACATCAAATGTATATTTTAGTATATTTTTTTTCTCCCTACGGTTATCCATGATGTTAGATGGATTTTCAAAATATTTTTATATCTGATAAATTAATTATCTCTATATATTGATTAGTAAATCTACTAAAAAATCACATCACATAGTTTTTATCATTGACTATCAAACCATAGATAAATCACTTAATTTTGGGAAATAAACTCTTTATATGTTATTATTTATTTCAACGTCAATTTACCCAATGAATTTTCATCTTTATCAAATCTCAGAATTTTTTTACAAAAAATTATGAATAATTTTTTCACTAAAGAAGTTCCTCATAATACTTTGTAACCCATTTTTAATGTTTAATAAAAATAATGAATTAATTAAAAACCTCTCACAATATGCATCACTAAAATAATTTTGGGAATGTGAATAACTAATTCAATATTTTTTGGAATTAAATATTAAATTATTCATCAAAATCCTAAATCTAAATATCACATTTTATGGTTTAAAAATTTACATGAATAACCAAAATAGACATGACATGTTTTAATTATTTTTACACATATCATGGTCAATATAAGTTCATCATCCATAAATGAGGGCCACAAATTAATATCCCCTAATTCATAAAATCCATCATAATTTAGACTTTAGAATCTATAATCTCGTATATAAGATGAATTAAATTTTAGAAACAACCATGATTTTGGAACCCTATATTACTAAAAATAAGATAAAACAAACGTGGGATGAGAGGTATCCTTGTTAATATGGAGAGGAGAGTAAACCATCTATGTGTGTCTCTAGGAAAAAATGGGCATGAGAGTAAAAGACATAATAAAGGTGAATAATGATGAAATATAGCCACACTCGTTGTATTTCAATTGTAATGAGAATAGATATATGCATCATGGTGTTTAGGAATAAGATAAAAGAAAAAAAATATTGGCACCCAAAACATAAATCAATTATAGAGGATGTTTAAAAAATAAAACACATTGGATTTTACCCTTCATTAATCTGAGAGAAGATAGATGAGTTGTGATGATAGTAGAGGAGTTCCATGAGATACTGAGAATCGCGAGTGACTGAGTCTGGGATCATGTTTTTTTAAATATATTGCTGCCACATTAAACCATTATTTCAAAAAATAGTTGGAATATATCCATTTTATCAGTGATAAATTTATTAGGGCTGTAAAAAGATATATTAATCAGTGGAAACATTTTTGTGTTCGTAAATATATGTTTTAACCTCGCATATTAAGCATTGATAAAGATATATCTCTATCAGCTCTACAAAAGCACTGTGAATTTTTTTCCATAATAATAATTATTTAAATAAATTTATTACAATTTTATAGTAACATAAATACATATAATTATTTAATTATAGATATACAAATACTTATTTTAAACCAAATTTTTATTATTAATTTATAAAAATTAATCATATAGTAAATATAAACTTTTTATTGGTTTATAAATTTTTCTTTTGAAATATATTTTCAAAATTATTAATGAAAATATAATCTTAAATACAATCATTTTAAAAATGAGTGAAATTTAATAATTCAAAATGAGTATAGTTTAATAATACTAAAAAGTGGATATGTTTTATTAATTAAATATTAGTTATTAACATATATATATATATATATATATTGAAGTTTATAAATACATATTGTAAATACTAAAAAATATGAAATAAATATTTATATATAAATAAATAATAAAAAATATTCAAATTAAAAATAAAAAAAACCATAATAGGAATCTCTTAATTGTGTTATTAAAAATAAATAAATAAAAGATATTAATTAAAAAATTATATATTAAATGTATCATGTTATAATGAAATTCTAAAATATACCAAAATTTGAATAAATTATCGAAATATTAGGTCCGTGTGTTTTATATATATTGCGTAGATATATTTTCGTGTGCATTGTGTATAAAAACGCATTAACATATATATCTATATATACATATATATGTTAAATAAATGCAACACACGATGTTTAATATACTTTAAATTTAAAAATCAAACAATATTAAAAATGAATATGATATTATTATGTTTTTAATTAGCATTTTTATATATCATACATACTCATTTTATATATTTATATTTAATATATACTATTTAGGAATATTTATAGTCTATATATATATATATATTAGATTTATTTGGTTTTATCTATATTTATTTAATTATTAAAATGATTGATATTTTCCATAATTTAATCTTATTATTTTTTGGTTTAATTTTTCATTTTATTTGGGACCTTTATTAGTTCTAAAAAACAATGATGAAGGGAAGTTTTTATTAGTGCTAAAAATACCCTAATAAAGGAATCATTTTATCTATGTTATAAATGAAGCACTGATATAAGAATCCTTTATCAGTGCTAAAAAATGATGATAACTGTAATCTTTTATCAGCTCTAAATAAAAAAGTGTTGATAAAGGGTGCAATTTATTAGTGGTTTCTTTAGAACTAATAAATATGAACTTTATCAGTGAATTTTTCAAGCACTAATAAATGAAATTGTTGTTATGGGTGTCTTTTTTAGATGTTTTTCTTTGAAATGGTTAGTGATGTATCTACCTAAACTTGAATTCCAAAATTATACAGTATATAAGACATGTCAAAAAGGGAAACATCACAAAAAAATATTTAAATCAATGAATTAAATTTTAACATATCAACCCCTATAATTGGTTCATATTAAATTGTATGGACCTTCTAGAGTTTCTATTTTAAATCGGATACACTATGTCTATGTTATTATAGTTCACTTTTTTAGGTATACTTGTGAACTGTCTTTCTATTAGTAATGTGAATCAAGCTATCACCTTACAAAGTATGTAAAATATTTTGAAATCCTAAGTGGAATTTGGATTTATTCCTTAATAAGTGACGAGGTCCATGTGTTTTTAAATAAGGATATTGAATCCTTTTTTCACCAGAAATGATTATAAACGTGTCTTGTCTTCTATTAGGAACCCCAGTACAATGGAGTATTAAAAATAATAAAAAGAACACTTTATGAGAAAGACAGTTCATATTTATTAGTTCTAAAGAAACCACTAATTTATGAGAAAGATAGTTCAATAACATTTTTTTGCGACGATCCCGTCGCTAAAGCCCTTTTCTGCGATGGGGAGAATCCTCGTCGCAACTAGTACTCCGTATATTTGTAAAAAACTAGTTGCGACAGGGCCCATCGTAAAAACTATTTTTTAACAAATAAAAAAATAATAATACTATTTGCGACGAGAATAGTATCCTGTCACAAATACTAAAAAAAATAAAAATAATAAATTATTTTAATTAATATAATAATAATCCATTTATAATTCAAAAATAAAAAATAATAAAATATTAATAAATGATTTTAATTAATATAATAATAGAATTATAATTCACAATTAAAAATAATAAATTATTTTAATTAATATAATAATAATAGAATTATAATTCAAAAATAATAAATAATAGAATATTAATAAATATTTTATAATGAGACAGAAACTACGAATAGAAAAAAAAATCATATTTTGATTTCACAAATTTTATAACATAAATACAAACTCTAATCTGAAGGAGGGGGGGGGGGAGGGGGGGATCTCATGCTGTTGACGCATCTGCTGCTGACTCATCTGCTCCTTGTACCAGATGCTATCTATGAGTACTTAAAGAACGACTCCGAGCTCGATGAGTCACCTCCTGTCTCCCCCGATTCTACCTCCCCACCGATGATCTCCTCTGAAAGGCACCACTCAACCAGTGCACACATAATCCATCCCATACATGGGATGAAATGTACTCTGGTCGGTATGCTCTACATGACTCGTCAAAATATGACACTCCTGCTTTCTTCATCGCAACTTTTCTTAAATTGTGCAAAAACTGACGAAGGCGATCACGCATGGCCACCTCCCATGCCTCGTGGATGGCGTCATGCATCGTATCCACGATCGGATACCATAAACCCTACCAATAAATCAAAATATCAAGTTATAAATGAAATAATTTTCAAAATAAAAATTATTTATTTACGTACGTACCAACCAATGGCCGAACATGGCCTGCTGCACATCAATGGGAATCTGATCCCATGTGGTCCATGGCTGAGAGAAATAGTTGCGCAAAATAGCGTTGCCCTGTCCGACTGCTATATGCGGAAAACTGTAAAAATAATAAACATAGATTAAGTGAATAGATTAATGAAATCTTAGTCAAATCAACAGGTTATCACACAGGTTATCACACCTCTGTGTGCATGGATCAAACCCAAGACGTGGACGTCACTCGGGGACGGGGTTAGGAATCATCAATCGTGCAAGACCGCGCCCCCTCTGTGTACTCCCTGGAGCGCCTCCAGGCTGAGGGTCATCTGGCAGCAACTCATCCGCATCGAAAGTTAGGTCAGCATCCGCCAACTCACGAAATGTGGCGTCATCCATCTGAAACAGAAAATGTTAATGTTGTTAGCAAAAAATTCATAATTACTATTATATATACATATATATATATTATGATTGTATATAAATACCATGGAATTATATCAGTGTTCATCTTCATCATCATCTTCATATATGTCAATGTCTTCTTCATATTCCTCCTCAACATCATCGATATCCATTCGAGTTACAATTGCTTCATCTCTTACCATTTCAAATTCATATGTGACATCATTAACATCATCGTCATCACCGACTCTTAAATGTGGGGTTTCGTCATCGATAATCATGTCTCTTTGCAAAAAATATTGATTTTGAGTACTCTCTTGAAAAACTTCAATTCTTTTCACATCAGTAAAAGCACATTCACTTTGACTAAACTGATTGTCTCGAATTTTGATTTTTATTACACTCCACCAATCAGTCAAGTCTCTTGATGTAGCACAATACTTTGCGTAATAAACTTGATGTGCCTGTTGAGCCAATAAGAATGGTTCATTTACTGCGAGAACACTTTTACATTTAATATAAATGATTCCATGAGTCGGATGAACATGCATGCCTCTCTCTGTATCCTACCACCGACATTTGAACATTGTTATGTAATGTTGTCCAAGATAACAGAGTTCAATGATTTCATCAAGTATGCCATAAAAGTCAACTTCATTTTCTCGATGATGAGATCCTCTCAAGCTAACTCCACTGTTCATTGTTATTTTCGATTCCCCATTTGTATGTGTGTGGAATCAAAATCCATTAACCACATATGCATTATAAGTTTTAACAAGTTTGGAAGGTGGGTTACTCAATACACACAGCCGTTTGTCAATTTTATCAGCATTTTGAGACACCTGAAAATTTGTGAAATAATTTTCAATATAGTAAACTGTACATTGAATGAGTTGCTAAAAGATAAAGAATTTATGTTACCAGTTTTTGATACCACTGAGAGAAATTTTTCAGTCGACGTTCTTCGAGAGCTGCTGCTGTAATTTTTGGAATTTGTTTCATGATATGATTATCATACAACCTATAAAAACCAAAGTTATTTACTGTAACATAAATGATAGAAAAAGTGATATAAACACTTACAGTACAACTAATTTCATCTCTTCACAGTTGAGCAGAACATACGTATGAGCTCTATGATGTTCATCATCTGAAAGCCAGCGTTCATAAACTCCACCAAAACCAAGCTCTGACTGGTTGAAAACAGATAATTGATTGTCGATTTCATCAATATTTCTCTCGTTCCATCCCATTCGGTTGTGTTTTGAAGGATACTCAGATTCAAAATAATGGGAGCAGAAAAAAGATATTTCCTCTTGCAAATAAGGTTCTGCAATAGATCCTTCAACAGATGCTTTGTTACGTACTTTTCTTTTCAATTTTTGCATGCATCTTTCAAATGGGTACATCCATCGAAACTGTACTGGACCTCCACATTTGGCTCCATAAGTAAAATGTAACATCAAATGTTCCATTGAGTCGAAGAAAGACGACGGAAATATTTTTTCCAGTTTACATATAATTACAACAACATCTTTTTCAAGTTTTCCTAGAGCATCATAATCTGTTGTAGCCGCACAAATTTCCCGAAAAAATTAAGACATGTCTGTTATGGAATCCCATATCACAGAATTCAACAGACCTCTTAATCCAATGGGTAGCAGTCTTTCCATTATAACATGACAATCATGACTTTTTAATCCAGTAATATGACCATTCTTTACACATCTATCCAAATTGGAAGCACAACCAACTGGAATTCTCAAATCTGCAATCCACTGACAAAATAATAAATGGTTTTCTTTAGACAATGTATAAGCTGCTTTTGGTTTCAGTAACCTTTCTGTTCTGACATTCTCAAACAGTTCCAATTCTGGATGCCTGCAAATTTGGGCAAGATCTAAACGTGCATTTACATTGTCTTTGCTCTTTCCTGGCGTATCCAAAACTGTATGAAACAAATTATCAAAACAGTTCTTCTCTATATGCATGAAATCTAACATGTTTCGGACCAACAAATCAGACCAATATGCTAAATCCCAAAATATGCTACGTTTAATCCAATTTTGTTCATTCCCAAAACCAGAAATTTTCTGTTGGTTTATTTTGGGACCAAAAGTGATGGGAGGTAATGAAAGTACAACTGATTTTAACTCCGAACTTGATAGCATTTTTGGAGGTCCTTCCCTTTCAACTGTTCCTTTTCTGAAATGAGATCTGTTTCTGCGAAAAGGTTGATGATCTGGAAGAAACCTGTGATGACAGTCAAAATAACAAGGTTTCTTTCCATGAATGACCATAAATGCTTTGTTCTCTCCCATAAAGTAAGGACATGATTTCTGACCATGTGTACTCCATCCAGATAACATCCCATAAGCCGGGAAGTCACTTATTGTCCACATCAATGCTGCTCTCAGTATGAAATTCTGTTTCGTTGCAACATCATATGTACTGACACCATTACTCCACAATAAATTTAATTCCTCAATCAATGGTTTCAAATAAACATCAATATTTTTCTTCGGATGTCCTGGAATTAGTAAAGCCAAAAAGATATATGGCTCCTTCATCAACATCCATGGAGGTAAATTGTATGGAGTTAAAAAAATTGGCCAACATGAATATTGACTACCATAAGATCCAAACGGACAGAAACCATCAGTGGAAATCCCCAGTCAAACATTTCTAGCTTCTAAAGCAAAGGATAGATGCACTCTATCAAAATGTTTCCATGAATCACCATCGGCTGGATGATTCAAGCTTTTATCTGTTGAAATATTCTCTTTATGCCATGACATCATTGTCACTGTATTCTTAGACATGAATAAACGCTGGAGTCTGGATGTAATCGGAAAATATCTCAACTATTTTATAGGAATCAAACCAGACTTCCCGTGTTGTCCTTCTTTATATCTCAGTTGCCCACATGTGGGACAACTATCCAACGACTCATTTTCCCCAGAATATAAAATGCAGTCATTTGAACATGCATGAATCTTCTGACAAGTAAGTCCCAAATTTCGAACCAGCCTCTTACTCTCATAGTAATTTGCAGGTAAAACATTTCCTTCGGGTAACAGTGTTTTAAGCAAAGAAGATATCTGGTCAAAACTGGTGTTTGACATTCCGTTATCTGATTTGATAGCCATAAATTTTGCAACTGCTTCTAATTTGTTCATCTTGTAGCCAGGATATAATGCATCCTCAGCAGACTTCAAAAACTCATAATATTCAGACTGTACCAACTCAGGATTTGAAGCTATATCAGCCGGAGTTTCTGTATGTTGAACAGATGAACCTTCGACATCATCTACTAAATCTTGAAACCGGGATGCATCCGGAATCAAGTTGGTATCACCTGCTCTGGAACTGCGTTCACCGTGTTGATACCAAAATACATAATCTGGTTGAAAACCAAAACGCAAGAGATGTTCTCCCACTTTGTCAAACTTGTCAAACGTTCTCAATGCACATTTTCTACAATGGCATTTTATTTTGTCTTCTGAAACAAATTCTGGATTTGATGCCGCAAATGATAAAAAAAGTCTCCACACCCTCTACATATACAAGATTTAAACCAGAACCGTTTGGATTTCTACGTTGATTTATCCATATGCGGTCACCTAATAATGATTGTTGATGACCTCGTTGTTCCATATGTCTCTATAAAATATAAAATCATTAAAAGTTTTGAATAATTTGTTAGAAAAAACCCTCAAGCTAGGATAATTATAGAATTTAGATCATACACGACTGACGCAAACATTTTTTTAGATAGACCTAATTATTACTAATTATTACTAATTATTACTAATTATTGGTAATTATTACTAATTATTACTAATTATCGGTAATTATTGGTAATTATTGGTAATTATTGGTAATTATTGGTAATTATTACTAATTATTGGTAATTATTACTAATTATTGTTAATTATTACTAATTATTGGTAATTATTACTTATTATTGGTAAATATTACTAATTATTGTTATGTATTACTAATTATTGGTAATTATTGGTAATTATTACTAATTATTACTAATTATTGGTAATTATTACTAATTATTACTAATTATTGGTAATTATTACTAATTATTACTAATTATTGGTAATTATTACTAATTATTGGTAATTATTACTAATTATTGGTAATTATTAATAATTATTGATAATTATTACTAATTATTGGTAATTATTACTAATTATTGGTAATTATTACTAATTATTGGTAATTATTACTAATTATTACTAATTATTGGTAATTATTACTAATTATTACTAATTATTACTAATTATTGGTAATTATTGGTAATTATTACTAATTATTACTAATTATTGGTAATTATTACTAATTATTACTAATTATTACTAAATATTGGTAATTATTGATAATTATTACTAATTATTACTAATTATTACTAATTATTACTAATTATTACTAATTACTACTAATTATTACTAATTATTGGTAATTATTACTAATTATTAATAATTATTGGTAATTATTACTAATTATTGGTAATTCTTACTAATTATTTGTAATTCTTACTAATTATTGGTAATTATTACTAATTATTGGTAATTATTACTAATTATTGGTAATTATTACTAATTATTGGTAATTATTACTAATTATTACAAATTATTGGTAATTATTACTAATTATTACTAATTATTACTAATTATTGGTAATTATTGGTAATTATTACTAATTATTGGTAATTATTACTAATTATTGGTAATTATTTGTAATTATTACTAATTATTACTAATTATTGGTAATTATTGATAATTATTGATAATTATTGATAATTATTACTAATTGTTACAAATTATTACTAATTATTACTAATTATTACTAATTATTACTAATTATTACTAATTATTAATAATTATTACTCATTATTGGTAATTATTACTAATTATTACTAATTATTGGTAATTATTACTAATTATTACTAATTATTACTAATTATTGGTAATTATTGGTAATTATTACTAATTATTGGTAATTATTAATAATTAATGGTAATTGTTACTAATTATTACTAATTGTTACTAATTTTTGGTAATTATTACTAATTATTGGTAATTATTCTTAATTTTTACTAATTATTCTTAATTATTACTAATTATTGGTAATTATTACGAATTATTAGTAATTATTACTAATTATTGTTAATTATTACTAATTATTGATAATAATTACTAATTATCGATAATTATTACTAATTATTGATAATTATTACAAATTATTACTAATTATTACTAATTATTACTAATTATTACTAATTATTACTAATTATTGGTAATTATTACTAATTATTACTAATTATTGGTAATTATTCCTAATTATTACTAGTTATTGGTAATTATTACTAATTATTGGTAATTATTACTAATTATTACTAATTGTTACTAATTATTACTAATTGTTACTAATTATTATTAATTGTTACTAATTATTGGTAATTATTATTAATTATTCTAATTATTGGTAATTATTGGAATTTATTGGTAATTATTACTAATTATTGGTAATTATTACTAATTATTGGTAATTATTTCTAATTATTGGTAATTATTGGTAATTATTGGTAATTATTTCTAATTATTGGTAATTATTACTAATTATTGGTAATTATTGATAATTATTTCTAATTATTGGTAATTATTTCAAATTATTGGTAATTATTTCAAATTATTGGTAAATACATCTAATTATTAGTAATTATTTATAATTATTGGTAATTATTACTATTTATTAGTAATTATTTCTAATTATTGGTAATTATTACCAAATAGTGGTAATTATTACTAATTATTGGTAATTATTACTAATTACTGCTAATTACCGGTAATTATTTCTATTTATTACTAATTATTCTATTTACCGATAATTATTGGTAATTATTACTAATTATTGATAATTATTACTAATTATTGGTAATTATTACTAATTATTGGTAATTATTACTAATTATTGGTAATTATTACTAATTATTACTAATTGTTACTAATTATTACTAATTGTTACTAATTATTGGTAATTATTACTAATTTTTACTAATTATTACTAATTATTGGTAATTATTACAAATTATTACTAATTATTGGTAATTATTACTAATTATTACTAATTATTACTAATTATTGGTAATTATTACTAATTATTACTAATTATTGGTAATTATTACTAATTATTACTAATTATTACTAATTATTGGTAATTATTACAAATTATTAAAAATTATTGGTAATTATTACTAATTATATGTAATTATTACTAATTATTATTAATTATTGGTAATTATTGGTAATTATTACTAATTATTACTCATTTTTGGTAATTATTACCAATTATTACTCATTATTGGTAATTATTACTAATTATTACTAATTATTGGTAATTATTACGAATTATTACTAATTATTGGTAATTATTACGAATTATTACTAATTATTGGTAATTATTGGTAATTATTGGTAATTATTGGTAATTATTGGCAATTATTACTAATTATTGGTAAGTATTACTAATTATTGGTAATTATTACTAATTATTGGTAATTATTACTAATTATGGGTAATTATTACTAATTATTGGTAATTATTACTAATTATTACTAATTATTGGTAATTATTACTAAATATTGGTAATTATTACTAATAATGGGTAATTATTACTAATTATTGGTAATTATTACTAATTATTGGTAATTATTACTAATTATTGGGAATTATTACTAATTATTGGTAATTATTACTAAGTATTACTAATTATTGGTAATTATTGGTAATTGTTCTTAATTATGACCAATTAAATGAATAATTACCAATAATTAGGAATAATTACCAATAATTATGAAAAATAACATTATTAATATATTTTATTATAAATATTAAAATAATATAATTTTCTAATTTATATACAGTTCTCCTTTCATCTGTGTGTTTTCTATCTCCATATACAAATAATACATGTGAAGACAGCAAACACACAGATGAAAAGAGAACTGTATATATATATAAAATTATATTATTTTAATATTAATAATAAAATATATTAATAATTAAATAATGTTATTATTCCTAATTATTAGTATTTATTACTAATTATTAAGTTATAAAACAATGTAAACAATATTAAATTACAACAAATTGAGAATAATTAAAACTAATAAAACATTAAAAATAAATATGAAATTAAAATAAATATAAATACCTTGAAATTTGATCTGAGGTTGATCTCTGATCGTTCTTCAAAACTTCAATACCAACTCCGGAGAAAAAAATTAAACTTGAGAAAAACTGAACTGTAGAAATAAAATCTTGAGAGAAGAAGAAGATGGAATTTGAGAATGATTTGAAAAAAAACGGATGGGGGTATTTATAGGTTAGATTAGTTGCGGCGGGCCCATTTGCAACGGGATACCCGTCGCAAATACCTTAGCCAACATTTATTACGGTCAACGGTTAAATAGTTATTTGCGACGGGACCCGTCGCAAATAACCACCTGCCGACATACTATTTGCGACGGGGGAATATTCTCGTCGCAAATACCTTTTACCGCCGCCGGTTATTTGCGATGGGGGGATATTCCCATCGCAAATAGTTTTCCCGCGATTTGGCGCGCAAAGGGCGCCAGTCCTTTTGCGACGGGATAGCCTGCCCCGTCGCAAAAGGCTACTTATTTGCGACGGGAAAATACCCCCGTCGCAAATAAGTTTTTAACAGGGGTATTTGCGACGAGATTCATTCCCGTCGCAAATACCCATTTTTCCCGTAGTGGAATTACCTTTCCACTTTTGGAAAGTGGCTATGAATACAACCAACAATATAATTAAGAGATTTTTAATTAGACCTATCGAAATGAAAACCCCTTATTAACTTTTTAAGAATATAAATCCGATGTTTAATTAGTTTAGGTTATTTTTATGGAAATTTATTATTCTAAATTCTATGGATAATAATGACTTGTTTTCCTCTAATTGATGTTGAATACGTTTCCTAGGTTACTCAACATCTAGTAAATCATAGGGAGTTTTTATCAAAATAACAATTAAAGTGGATTTTTTCCACATCATGTTTGATGAGACTTATCTATATGAGGCTAAGACTCCTTTATAAAACCTTGAGGAATATTTATCAACTTTGAACAGAAATGAAAAACCTTCACAATCTATCGTAAAACAGGAAAAAATAATTAGGTACTTAGGAACATCTATAAATTGAACCATAACTTATATTAGATTATGAGTAGATCATCCCATGTTTTCTAGAGCAATTTGACTCTAATGTACCACACTCAAGATGATACAGTTACAAAACCACATAAAATTTCACCAACTACAGAATCACTATGAATCCAACTTGAACCTAAGAGCACACTCATGCAGTTAATGGTGAATTCCCAATGATGGAAATGAAATAAGAATAAAAAATATTTGAATGAAATAATTTCTGGTATCTTATTGATATACCCAAATACAGCTTGACTATTGGAAACAAGTTGGTATTTAGAATCATGGTTGTTGATTTTATTAGCATTATAAGATATAAAGACATTTTATTTTCAAAAGGTTATATTCAAGAAGAAGGTATAGACTGTGAGGAAACCTTTTCATTTATAGTTCATATTGGATCCATCAGAATATTGCCTTCCAATGCTTCATAGTTATATTATATTCTTTATCAATGGTATTTAAAAATTGAATTATTGAATGTTTATATAATTGAGGATTCTTTTTTTGAACAAAACCTATATTTGAAAACCCTAATTTTCCAAATCTTGTTTTAAAACCAAAAAATGATTTATATTATGTAAAAAAATTTCTTAGATTTTTGTATTACAGGCTCACCACATTTTATATTTCTAAGGGTTTCACAAAATGAATTGTTGATCATACCCTTTTTATAAAAATAATCTGAGGATGTTTTAGATGTTCAAATCTATGTATATGGTAGTAATTTTGCATCATCTAAAAAAAATTTTGTATTTATTTATCAATGATGATGAATAATATACATTAAATGAGTTTAATGGGTGAACTGAACATCATTATTAGATTTTATATTTCTCAAAATAAATATGGAATATTTAAAATCAAAAAAAAATACACTAATGAAAATTGAAAAAGTTTTGGTTGGGATAACATTAAATATAGTGACACTCCTATGAGTACCACCTATAGTTTTTATCATGATAAATCTTGAATATTAGTGGATCAATCTTGTTATAGAGGTATGGTTGGATATCTTCTCTAAGAAAATTCTAGTTAGTCTGACATTAAGAATATTGTGTGTTTATGTGCTCATTTTCAATAAAACCCAAAGGATTCAAATTTTCGTGATGTTAAAAGGGTTTTACAATATCTCAATAATACAACAAATTTATGATTTTTCTATCCTATTGGAAATTAATTTGACTTAGTGATTAATTCAAAATGATAATTTTGGGTGATTCAAGTTAGATAGAAAAATAACCACTGAAACTTGTAATTATTTGGATAGCTATCTAGTTTCTTAGTCTAGTAAAAACAATTGTTGCATTTTCAACTATAAAATATGAATATATAGTTGAAGGTAGTTTTTGTGATAAATATTTTTCATTCAAACATACATTTCTAGACAATGATAATCAATTGAAAATTTGACCCTTAAATTGGGAAAACATTACAGATTTTAACATTTCCAAAAACCATTTATATTACTCTAGAAAAGAACAAATTGATGTAAGTCATCACTTTTTGAGAGTCTATTTTCAAAGGGTTGATATAACTCTTCAAAAATTTGAAACTGATCATCATCTTGATGATATTTTCACTAATCCATAAAATGTTGAGGGAATAAACTAAATAAAAAAATTGGAATGATGAATTTTTTTAAACATATTTTCCTGTGTACAACCACTAGAGATTACCCACCATTGGATTTTAAAAACCATTGGGCCTCACCAACCATTCGTGTTTAAACACTAGTGGATTTTACCCACCATTGGTGTTTTCCCACCATTTTAGTTTACCCAACATTTATGTTTACCCACAATTGGATTTTAACCAACAATGGATTTCACCCACCAATGGTGTTTACCTTACCATTGGAGTTTAACCACCATTGGACAACACCCTCTAATGGATTTTACCCATAGTTGGTGTTTTCCCACCACATGAACAACCCACAATTGGAAATGACCCACAATTGGTTTTGAGCTACTATTACAAATTTTTATATTCTTTTTATCTAATTATATTATTTTTTCACTTTTAATATCCATAAATAATAATAATTAGAACATTATTATAGTTTCAATGCTCTCCCCCTCTCACATTTCCCCTTGAACTTCTCTACGACATTTTTCTCTATTGACTGTTAACCATCCCTCATCCACACATGAACATTTTATATATTTTGAAATTGATATTCTAAAGTGAGAAGTGTTGTCATGTCCCAATGTGTTGAGTCCAATGATGAAACATAATGGAGAATTGAGCCATCTAGTTGTAGAGTTGTGAAATCTTCAAATCCTAAAACATACAGTTTTACATATGAACGAAGTAAATTCCACGTGGTTGATGTCGAGTAGATCATTGGTGATGAATGTATATGAATACTATGGATGGGTATAGTGGTTCTTGAATAATAGGAGGTTATTCAATCCAATTTTATTAATAATGTTTTATTAGAATGTTAATATAATATTTGGGGAATATAAAGGATGAGTATGAAGAAGGATTGTTGGAAACTATGTTTTTTTCATCGATATAGTGGGAAATATAACATAATGTTCCTCATGGATGAGTATTGAATTATCATCAAGGGTTGATTCTGGGAAGTAATGATTTTTCTGTAAATGATAATTCCCTGTAAGAACAAACCTGACATGGATATCTCTAGATAACAGCTGAAACATAATTAGATTGTGAGTTATTGTTGTTTTTCTATGTTTATTAATAATGTATTTTTCATTATAAAATGTTATTTTAGTTTAATGAGTTATCAATTTGTTTATTTTATTTATATCATGTAATTGTGAGACAAAATCATCATGTGTAGATATCTGATGGTTTGTGTAATGAAAATTTGAAAACCATATTCCATGTGAAATTCCCTATTTTATTAAAAGATCATTTCAGAAATGATTTAGAAAATGGATCAATTTATGGTGATAAAGAAACTAAACTGTTTTTTGGCTTATTTTGTATAAAAAAACATCTTCCTGATAATGAAAATTAATTGTAATTCATGCATAACAAAATGGGTTGATGGTTTTGGAAAGTTATTGGAGAAGTTCAATCAAATTGAGCACCCTTCAAAGCCGAATAATCTTGTTGATACTAGATTAGATCTAGATGAAGTGGTTTGGTGATCAGATGAAGATAAAGTATAATAGATGTCTATTAATTGAGGTAATTAGGGGAATGAGTTTCTAGTTGACTATGGTAGTGATCATGACATATCTAAGAGCCCAACAGCTACTTACTATATGAATAGTCTTCCTAGGTCTTTACAAGTCATAGAGAATATTCTATGTCAAGGAAGTGAATGAGAAGAAACTAAGGTTTATGAAGATGGTTAGTTTGATAATTTATCATCTTATGATTATGAGGAAGTTGAATATGTGTCTGATGGTGAAAATGGAAGTGATAAATATGATGAGAATAGAGATGAAGAAGAAGGTGGAGAAGAAGATGGAGAATAAAGAGTTGAAGGAGAAAGAAATTTTGAAAATATGAAGATCATGATAAAGAATATGGATATTATAAGGATGGAATAGATAGTGATTGGGATAGAAGTGATTTTGGATTAGATCATGATATGCCTAATGGTAATGAGATGAATCAAGATATTTTTTCTTCTCCAGTTATATCTCATTATTCTAGGTATGATGGGGGACTATTAATTTTTTGAGATATTGATGATGTTTTTGGAAATGAGATGAGTGTATTTGTTGAGGGGGAAGAAATCCTTGTTTTTTTATCCACAGTGTTGTTTATGTAGATATATATCATACTGATGGTGAAACTATTGATCCCAATATTGTGCCTTTTTCATAGATGAGTGTTTAATCTTTTCAATAATGCGATATATCTATATATACAAGTTATATTAGAATTTTATAAAAGTACCCTAAATCTGATGATGAGATAATCCCACCAAAGACTGCTGGACATTATTTCAATGGTTGAATAGAGATAGATCCTAATTGGTCCATGGTTGATTAGATAGATGTTGTAGTAGATATTCAAATGATTCCATCATATTTTCAAGCTATATCTGACCCTGTATTGGTTGATACTAAGAGTTTTTCTATCCGTCTTCCTAATAATTATCATATTCATGTTGAATTTATATCTAGTGATGGCCTAGAGTCCATTATTGGTAGGATTTTCCATGACATTTATTTTATTAGGAAGAATCATTATATATAGGTCAAAAATCATACTGAGAGGGTTGATATATTCTTTTTTGAACTTGTGATAAAAAACACCCAGCCTTATATGGATTATCATATTAATTGAGTGGAGTTTGATATCAAATGGGTTTCCATTGATATTTTGACCTTCAAGTCTATATTGAGTTATATGATTACTTCTTTTTCTACTAGTATGGATGCATTTTTATAGAGGTTAGGGTCATTAACTTCAATACATATCCCTACACTGATCCTCCTCCCTCGTTTGATAATGATTTGATCAAATCTGTTATTAGAGTGGTACATTAAGTTGTTTTATGTGATGTTCTGGCTAGTCTTCATGAGGTTTTAAAAAGGAACAGACATAATATTGATTACATGTATATGATTGTTAGGTAATGAATGAATGTTCATAGAATTTATAGAGAAACCATGAGAAATTTGATTCATAATTATCTTTCCTAGATCTACACCAAGCATGAAATAAGCTCACATTTCACATTTCTTAGTGATAACCTATGGTTTCTTCAAATTTCTCAATCTTTCATAGAACAAGTTAATTAGATAAAAGTGACGGTGCATATACTTATGTTTTTTGTGGATGAGAAAGAGAAAATATTTCGTTCCATGGAGCAAGGTGTTAATGTCATCATGGACTTCATCAATTTTAAGAAGAATTATAACCATGTATCTAGATCAAAAGTAGTAGTTTATGAGGCTATCCCCATAACTAAATATTTAACTCCTCAGACTACTAATCATATGTATTTCAGAGAGGTTGTTACTTTTATTAAAAATTATACTTTACCTGCTCAGTTCCATCCCTTTATCATGTCTCCCAGAAAAACATTCTAGCATCACTAGATGATTATCATGTCAAAACCCCTCTTGCTACCTATAGTCCCTACAACCTCCACCGTATTTACCCCAGCCTCATATTTTAGCAATGGAATTTATTTGTTTGATAAGAGGAAGGTGCCTACTATTCCACCTACCCAGATGGATAATTGTTTGAGATTAGAAATATATTTTTGATATATACTTCGCTATGACTTTTTTTATTTCTATTTGAATATAATGGAATAAATTTTGTAATTATTCAAATGCCTCTTCCAATTCAAAAATTTAATATTTTACATTTAATTATTTATTGTATGACTTTTTTCAAATACAAAAATGTGGAGAAACAATCTAGAATTTGTTTTAATAACTAATTTATGAGATTATTACTTTATATTTTTGATATTTTTTATAGAATAATTTTATATACATATTTTTATTTAATGTTCGATTGAGACCATAATTTATATTTATTTATCATTTTTTTAATGTTTTCTAATTTTTTATCGAATTATAACAATTTATATTTAATGTTTGAAGAAAAGGTAATGCCAATTTTCAAATCTATAAATTTAATCTGAATGTTTATTTCATACATGGTTTATAAAATTCCATAGTTTTTGATCATCAAAAAGTAATAGACTGTAGGAACCCATGTTTTAATGATAAAAAATCATGTTAATTATGTTCTTAATGGTTTCGGTTTTTTGATAGCATTTTATAATATAAGAAAATATGATAAAACTTGGTCCATGGGTTGAAAAGAATCACCACTATGGAAGAGTCACTACCACAAAATACCCACCATTGATAAAGAGTCACCTAAAAAATGGACTCACAATTAAAGATGAGCCACGACTCGAATGAATCACAACTTAGAAAGATTAACCACTATACACTACTCACCACTGAGAAGCAAGCCACCCCTAGACTTAACCTACCACTAAAGATAACCAAATGTTAGATGATTCACTATTGAGACAAGTCACCATTGAGATGATTCACCATTATGGTGATTCAATATTGAGATGAGTCCCTAATGAGGATAACCTATTTCCAGATAACACCCCATCAGACTCCTCACCATTGGCATGACTCAAAGTGATACATGAGTCACCACTATCCTGACATTCAATTGCTATTCTATAGTATTTTAATTAAATTATATTGATGGGTATGTTACCAAAGATAATGATTGGGAATATTAAATAATTATTCTTAACTATTACATGAATAAATTAATATCTTTCTCATCCTTTATTAGAAGGATACATATCATCTATTTGATTTTTCTTCAAATGCATACACCCCAAACATGACTTTATATTGAAACGAAGTCTCCCTTGTGAAAAAATGAGTGAGGAATCATATTAAAAAAGTTAAAATCGAAGTAATGAATACTAGAAGAATATGAGAGATTAAACAAATAATTCCTTCTTTGATTAAAATATGAATTTATGGAGCTGATTGATCATTCAGATACTTTCATAAATTAGAAAAAAAATATAATGTGAGATACTTTTTTACTGCCATTTTTTCAATTAAATAACTTGAGCTCTTCTCCACGCCTATTCTGAGGAAACTCAATCTTTCTGAGAACATTAGATCGGGAAACACAACCTTCATTACATTATTTTACATTATCATTATATATATTTCATTTACCCTCCATAAATGTCTGGGTTACTTTAATTATTAGACAAACACTTTCTTTTACACTCTAACTAGATAATACAATATATATACTTTAATATCATTTCATATTTATAACAATGTGTTTGTAAAATAGGTAAATGTATGGCCTGCAATTTTTTTCATCCCACTGTTTTTATAGAAGAGTTCCCTTAATGTCTAGGACTTATGGTAATTTATTTTAAACTCGATCCAGTTTATTGATCACAATTATATTTATATAATATCCATAGTTGCAGGTTATGTCTATGTGGAGGGGACTAAGTTTTAGATTGAGACAAAACCTCTTTATTAGTTTAATTTTGTGTTTTGTTTTGTTTCATTTCTATGATTTAAACTGAATTTTTTTAAACTATTAACAGATCCAATACTTTTATAGTTAATCTTAACTAGTGTTCATATATTTATTTGATTATTTAAATTGAGTTCAAAAAATAAATAAATTTTTTATTATTTTATTTGAGTAATAATCATATATCGAGAAACACATTAAAATATCCAAATTATACTAAACTGAAATATTGATTAACATCGAGATTTTATTTTAAATTTGGGTATTTTATATAAATTTTTTTAATTGAAATTTTTATTGGGAATTCAATTAACCCACCTCTTGAGTTACACACACCAACAAATAGTTTGAATAAATATATTCATATGTTTGGCCTTTAATATAATAATATTTTCCACTCCCTTATAAATATGGACCCATGTAATGATTTATATGGTAATAAATGTGTTAATGGAACATATGGGGATGAGTTGGACAGAGTAATCTATTAAATCCTTCACTTTCTTATGAGTTGATAAAATAATAAAACTATTTAATAATATGTCAATGTATCCGAAATTCGACCGAAGCGATGTTTTGATAATCATTATTGAGATAGAGTTTGATGTAGATAATATATTATTCCATTATTTATATCCTCATAATAGGGTTTTGAGATTCGAGGAGAATCAAAAGTTGATAAGTAGACACATTGGTCCCATTAATATTCTTGATCATGTAGGGATTTTTTATTATAACATACCACTATTTTATTTCCTATCATATTTCAATGAAGTGTTCCATGTATGTATTTCAAGGAAGAACATACTAGATCTATCCCATGTAATAAACATAGAAGATTTACCTTGAAGATGGTGTCTCCAATAGAGAAATCCTTGTGATGATATTGTATCAAAGATAAAGAGATTTTTAAATAAAACAACCCTCCTAATAAGACTTTTTATGCTGAAATCATAAGATTGAGAAATATACCTGGGAACATAAAGATCCAATGAGACAAAAATACCATAATTTTACCTATTTTAGTAATAAAAAATTATTGTATTAATTCCATTAAGGGGGATGAATACAACACCTCATGATGTTTCAATGTATTTTTTACATTGAATAAATAATATATTTAACAGAATGATCAGAAGAAGAACCCAACTAAAATGAAACAATTTTTTTATTTCAATAAAATATTACAATATTAACATTAATAAATTATGAGAATATAATATAAAACATAATTATGAAAAATACTAGTTGAATAAATTTTTAATTAAATATAAATTAAAAAAAATCATAATCCAAATTGCTTCCACTATATATTATCTTCATGATTTCAACTATTGAAATTATGATGGAAATTGTAACTACAATATACATGTTGAGAGAGATGTATTTGAATAAGATGAATGATTTTATAAATGTATATTAGACTATATATATGAAAAAAAAATTAATGATACATATATGGTTGTTAGATATATACTTGTTTGGATTTCATAAATCCATAAAGAATATTTGTGTTCATTAATTTTTAGTAAAAGAAAATGAAAATAAAAAAATATAAAATGAATAAATATATTAATTAATTAAAATATTTTAATATGTGAATATTTTTTTTGTTTTTCATATTATAATAATTTTTTAGGATGAATTATTCAACATATTTATAAAATTAAAATATATACATAATTATTAATGTATTGATAAAATTAAAGGGATAGAAGATGAATAAATAAATTTAATAGGATATGGAAAAAATTATTTAATGATAAAAATTTTAATTTTTCAATGATTTTTTTAAGAGTGTAAATTATATTTATACAAATAAATTAAATTAACTACAAAAAAGAATGATTTTAATGTTAAAAAATTATTAAAAATAAGTCAAATAAACCAATCATCTAATATTTAATGCGTTGAAATTAATAAATAATGAATTAATTTTTAGGATAAAAAATATATTGATCAAATTGTTTACATGTTATGAGTTCAAATGTTAAAATTATTTTTTCAGTTTTATGAATTAAAAATGAATTAAAAATTAAGAATTATAACATCAAAATTAAGGAATATGTTTTATATTAAATTATTAGAAAAAAATAATTACCATGGAAAATAGTGAGAGAACGTAAATTGGGAAAACAGATGTAAATTGTCATAACTCAAATTCTATGAAATTAATATTATTGTTATACATTTAATAACTTACTAATTAGGATTGATAATCAGTCATGCTTTTCTAACAAGAACTTATTTACTTAACTTTTCTAACACCAATGTGATTCCAACATTACATATAACCTATCTTCTGTTTCAAAGTGAATTTCTTTCACTTCCACATACAAAAGTAGCTGTCATCAACTGACACCACTGTAATATTTTCAATTGAATACCTCTTGAATCCCTTCATGATTTACTATTCTACAGTACACTTATTTATTTCAAACCATATATTCATAACAAGTTTTATTAATCCCTTCATTATGAGCGAAGTCATCATTAGAATAAGGGATTTAAACAAATAAGTTAGGGAATTCCCAACCAAATTGAAATCCAAGGTATGAAGTCATTGTCTCAATTTCAATTCCATGAGAAATGTTTCTTATTTTGCATCATTTTTTCATTTATATGATTTACTTACAAAATATATATATGTATAATAAATATCATTTATTTTATGTTATTTTAAATTCCATTTCATTATCTCCATTTCATACTATTTTGATTAGAAGGAAACAAAATATGTAAGGGTTTTTTAATCTCAAATACCTTTCATTAATTCATAATCATTATTATTAAACATAATTATTATATGTTTGGTTTAATCCACCCTAATATTTTATTTTTTTATTTCCATCCTAATTTCATAGTATTTACTTCTCTTTCATATAAAATCATTTACATGAATTTCATTACATCAACAATAATGATGTTTATAAGGGTTTTTTGTCTCAATTTCAATTCATTGAGGTATTTTTCATTTTATGCACCATATAATATGTTATGTAGTGAAATTACATACCCATAAACTTATATGTATCTTTATTCATATTTATATCACCGGATTTGCATGTAACTATTTTTATCATTTCATTGTATTATTCTAATTCGTTTATTTCCAATGTTGATGGGGTTTTATTATCACAATTTCTTTTTCACCATATCCTAATTATTCTTCCATATCAGTATTATTATATTTATTTTATATTATATAATCCCACTCTTTCTCTAGGTATTTATATTTCCTCTAGGAATGTACAATTTTTTTTTCAAAATACTCTTCATTAAAAGATTTATTTCTTTATAAAAATGTGATATTGTAAGGATTAAATCTCATTGTCTATATTGGTTTTCCCTTAATGTATCCATCTTATTTATTTAAATGGATGTTTTTACACTTATGTTTAATAAATGGCATATATTATCTTAAAAAACCATTATAATTCACTTTATATCGTGTCAAAATAAAAATTTACAGTTTTTTCTTCAATGTGGGTTTTTATAAGACTAGTTAAAAATATTAAAAAGGATATTCATTTAATTTTAATATATTTTATTTATTCCACTACAACTTTCCTAACATAAAATTTATTTATTTTAAGCTCTCAATAATGGAAATTCTATCGGAATATTTTTTTTAATTATTCTTTTCAATTTCACAAAAATGATTTTTGAATGTCACTTCTAACATCATATTTTTATGATAATGTTAAAAATGTTTTACAGATACTCATTTGATAAAAATTACAAAATTTTTTACTCTCTCATAAAAATTTATGTCATGTATGGGTAATTCTTATAGAAACCAGATAAAATATATTAAAAAATACATATGTTGGGAGAGATATTTTTTAATCAATTGATATATTTTTTGATATAATTTTATGAAAAATTATTTGAATAATTTATTTATTGAATCTTCATTCTATTATAATTCATAATGAGATATATGTCTAATATCATATAGAAAACATATGGATGTTTTATGATAGGACCACTATATAAAATACCATGAGAAGAATGGTGAATTAGGGTATTAAAGATTAAAAAAACTTCCCATTTTGATGTTTTTTTCACTTTTAAACTAAAATATATTCTCTCTCTATCCCATAACAAAGATTGAGCATGAATAAAAAAATCACAAGAAACAACAACATTACATGGTTCACCCTCACTTGGCTACATCCAAGGAGCATACACTAGCAATATAACAATGTAGAAAATCTAATATAAGCACAATACAGTTTAGAAAGTTCGGATTAGACTCACTATCTCTCCCAGTTTACAACAAGTCACAATTTGGAAGCTCCATGTTCTCTCAGCTGAATTGTTCTCACTACTTCTTTAGAATATCCTCTAATATGTTATAGATCTATAGGTCCCTTCATTATCACTAATTAATGCACCCTACATTATATTTTTATGCCTTGTTATGGACTAAAATTAATCTATTAATGAATATTACTTTACTACAGGACACTGGGGAATCCATTATAGACAGCCTTCAAAATGATCACTACATCAAGAAGCTCCTTCTTTCATGAAGCTCAATCTAGCATTCATGAAGTACACCTCCTTTCGTATAGCTCACAATTTCCTAGAGATCAAACTAGCCTTCATGATTATCTTACCTTTTCAAAAATTCAACTTAGCCTTCATGAAGCAAAACACATTCACAATGCCCAACTAGCCTTCGTGACATTCGTTCCTTTCACAAAGCTTAATTAGCCATTCTAAATTCCATTAACTTCATGAAGCTCTCTTCCTTCCTGATCCTCCATCTCGATTTGAGAGACTTATGATTTTAGTTGTGTTTCGATACACTTCTCAAGGGGGTTGATTCCTATTTATAGTCATTTTCCACTGACTCTAGGACCTTTATACCATGTCAGCGCAACGTCTGCACCATTTCGCTGAGCTCCTAAATTTTTCCCTACAATGCTCCCTTTTTTTGTGGAGATCCATGAAAATATTAACTTTTTTAGATCGTCATAATTAAAAATCCTTCTATAAAATCTATTGCACCACCACAATACACCTTCTAATGTAATTGTAGAGCTTCCGTCAAAACCATTGTGGCATCACAGTTCTCTTCACCTCTTCAATTCGCAATGATCGTCGTTATCGCATATATCACAATTAGTTTTTTTTGATCCTTCATGAAAAAATCATCATGATTTGAATCTTCATGGAACACATTCTTTTTCAATATATTTAAGAGATCTCAAGGAGATAGATATTTCTCAATGATATCCGAACTCCAAATTTCAGATCCAAAAATTTTGCAAACTCTGTAAAATGATGCGATATTGTATTTGTTCTTTTTTATCCCCTCCAGATCATCCATTCCTTTAACATGGTTATTTGTAAACATTGATTTTCAAAAATATCTATAGAACATTAAAAATCACCATAGAAACCCAACTTGTTATAAAACACAACCAACCCAAATCTGCTTCAATGTTAACTTGTGGTGGGATTTTTTCCACACAGTTCATCATTATGTATGTAACAGATAATTATGTTAATGTATATTTTCATTTAAATAAATATCTTTTAATATTATATTTCACAAAGAACTCTTAAATAAAATAAAACCACATAAATATGTACGTATCAAATATAGGTTTTATAAGATAGTCATTTATTGGCATATTTTTTGATGATCATGAATATATTTATATTTTTTCAACTCATTAATGATTATAGAAACATAAATAAAGTTAATAATTTTCAATAATTAATATTTTAAAAAGTATTAACATTTTTATATTTTTAATACTCACATTTATATTTAACATTACATTTAATTAATTTTTTAATCAATAATCATCAATAAAGTAAATTTTAAGCATTTATGAGAACCATAAACGTGAGCTCCTTGAAATGGATAAGGGAATCTATAACTATTTCAAAAACATTTCTTACATAAATTTGAAATTTCTAGAGACTCTGAATTCATGAACTTGACTTAGGGGCTAGAACCACAAAATCATAAAATGTAAGGGAAGTGGAATGGTTAATAAATGAATGCCCATTTAAAAAAATGCTATTTGTTTTTTAAATATGTATGTTTGAGAACATATGATTAATGGATGTCTAAGGTAAGGGTTTTTTTCTCAATTTAAATTTCATTGAGAGATTTTTTATATTATGCAGATGTGTTATTTTATATGATGTATATATTTACTTTTAGAAATATTATATCATAAATATGTTTATATGAATGTATTTTATTTTCCTTTTGATGTTATTTCTTTCGAGTGAATTTTAATTTTATAAGTCTAAAGGGGGTTTATTTTAATTTAGACGTTTAAATGTTTTTATGTCTTTTTCATAAATCATTTGTTGAGTTAATGAGGTTTTCGTTATGACTATTCCATTCCATCTTGTTTTGAAAATCACAAACACCTTATCTTTAAGGAAAATTGCTTTTATAAGAAAAATTGTTTTTATATGGAAAATTGCTTTTATAAGGAAAATCACTTTTATAAGGAAAATCACCTTTATAAGGAAAATTTCTTTTATATGGAAAATCACTTTTATAAGAAAAATTATTCTTATCAAATTTTCATCCATATTTTTCATAAGTATATGAATCAGATTTATTTCTATATTCTCAGAATCGGTTGAAACTTTGATATGAAGCATTCTGTTTTCGGCTCTGAATTTTGGATGAGAATTCTAATGAAGTTTCACTCCAAATTCTGGATGAGAACTGTAATGAAGTTTCATTTCGAACTCTGGATACAAACTCTGATAAAGTTCTAATCCGAATTCTAGATACAAACTCTGATAAAGTTATACTACGAATTCTGGATACGAACTATCATGAATTTCGACATCGAAATATAATGACAAATTCTGATGATGAATTCTCATTACGAATTCTGATGACGAATTCTCATTACGAATTCTATTGACAAATTCTCATTCCGAATTATCATTCTGAATTCACCTATTAAACAGAATATGATCATCTTTGCTTTATACACTCCCAATTTATTTAGACTCCTAATATTATTTTTTGGTAGACTCCGATCTTTCAATTTACTTACACTTTTATAATTAGTCTCTCTTTGACATTTTCTTTACACTCCGAACCTTCACATCGAACTTTTGTGTTAGACTTAAAATGATGTCATACATTCTGTTACACTTGTTTTGTTATAAAACGATGTCGTCTATTCTGTTATAAACTAACCATTGGTTATGTTACACGTGTATAGGTCCCTCAGATTTTTCAGGAAAATACGACCGTTGGAATGGAGGCCGACCATGCCTTTAAATAGGATCTCATTTGAAAGAGCTCATAACGAAATAGAAGTTGATCGATCTAGAGACCACACACTGCTAAGGTGATTTCTAGAGAGATAAATATTTTCATGCCTTGTGCGTACTGAACCGCCCGTTCAGTTTTTGCTTCATGCGACTCCGAATGTTGGTGATTACATTTGAGGACTTCCGAGGATAGGAAGATAGAGGTGCCAACTAGCTTTACGTTCGAGGGATTCCTTGCTGAGGAACACAGAGGTTTCCAACTACCTTGAGTTGAGGGCTTGCGAGGATAGAAAGATAGAGACTTCGATCTTCGTATCGAGGTCTTACCCTTGTGTGGGTAAGACAGACTTGCTTGAAAGTATAAATCAAGGTACCTTTATCCAAGGTTGTTTGATACCCTTCTCTTTGGGTTAAAAGACTTATATCTTGTTACATGTAGTTTTACTACTTGTTTGTTTCCACTAAATATTGTATTATAAGGAAAGTATAACTTTCTTATACTTCCTTACTTGTACTCTGTTTCATTTAGATTCTATACACATTAAGGTAGAATATTATATTGTAATCTTCAGTTAAGTTTCAATTTCCGGATCTATATTTCCGGAACCTACTAACGGAATATCTTTTCAGTTTTAAGCATGTTCATAGGATTTTATGTTTATAACATCCTTCCTTATTCCAAGTTTTCAATTGGTGTTAGAGGTGTTGTGAATTTTCTTAGGTTAACATTGTTAAACTTATCTCTTTCCTTTTTAAAGTATTTTTTAAAGTATACAATTCACCCCCCCTCTTGTATATTGAGCATCTTCATCATTATTTCGATCCTACATCATTCACTTCTATGTTTATTTTATTATAATATTTCAAAAAATTTATTCTCAATATTTTATTTAATATTTTATGTCATTTCAAATATCATCTTATTTCTTTATAATGCTTTATAAATGAATATTTTTAGAGTTTATCATATGAGTCATTTTTTAATTTTTTAAAAGTACATGAACATAATATTTTAACGACTATTAATTAATCACTCCATCCCTATATTGTATACATTATTTAATATCTATATTACATTCTATGTTTCCTTGGGTTTTCAATGAACTCCATATTCCCCTTTTTATGATTTTTTAAATGTTTCCAAATAGAAATAATATTTCCTCTTGTTTTTTAAATCATATTGGTACCAATTTTAAAGAATGTTTTTTAACTATGAAAACATTATATAATGATAAATATTTTTTATTGGGGATATTATCTAAAGATACCATATAAAATATTAATTTTTTGGGGTTGTGACAATCATTTATGGATGTTTTCATGAAACGCAATTCATTTCCATGAGTTAATTAAGATATAAAGGAATGATAAATGTATTAGAATACATATCTAATATATATATATATAAATATATATAATTATGTGATCAATGGGGACAATAAGGACCTCTATGTTGTTGGCTAATGTTTTTTATATTTAATGGGATAATTACGAGGAAGGAGTTGTGATGCTTGATCCACTATAGAAGATTAGTGATAACACCAGATCCTTTGAAATGTGGGAAACATGTAATAATTCCTAATCCAATATGTAATGATGTTCTTCATAGTTAACCTCAATATATGATATTTTTAACATTATTATATTTTTCAACATTTCGATGTCATGTCTCATGGATATGTTATGCTCCATAGATCATGATTATTGTTTCTTGTTCCCATAACCCTATGCATTGGTATATGTTTGATAATTTGAGGTAATTTATCATCTATCATAATTTATCAGATAATATTTTTGTTCCACAATTCTATTTAATTAGATATTTCTTCCATTTAATTTTTTTTCACATGATTATGAGATAGCCCTCTATGATTTGATAAAAACATTTCTTATACTACTGTTTTCATACACATATTTTTTCCAGTTCTAGAAATAAAATATGTGAAGGGCTATGAGTAGAATTTTGAGGAGTTATAGAAAATATTCTTCCCCAAATATTTTCCAAGAACCCTTCACAAAATGTACTATACAGCCCCTAACTCATTGGCTTGAGGAGGCAGTGAGGGTTACATGGCCTTAAGAGATGTTTCCAATGCGCTAATGGCTGGTAATAAATGTTGGCAGCTCAGAGAGCAATTGGGGAATGTTTTTCCCTTGATACAAAACCAACCAAACATCCACAACTAAATGATGCATGTCAACAAAACCGAACTCATACATTACCAAAGACAACCAGATAATCCATAACCTCACATTCCAACAAAACCCAATAAAACATCAGAGTAAAATGTAGAAGACTCAATAAGAACACCATGATCCATGACACCACCACAACTCCACAACAACATCCATGCTCCAAGTTCCACCAAGACATCGCAACACACTAATAAAGGGGGTTGATGCCTTTCCATTTCCCACGTCATGGTACACAACATCTGCAAAGACACCTATGTGCCAAAGAAGGCGGTGAGTACTAAACATCAGTATGATTTTCCCAAATGACTTCCCTACACACGCCACTAGTATAAAACCGTTAGCACATTTATATAAAAACGTTTATATAAAATAAAGCACAAGTGCAACCATTTTCATAATCCAAACGTGCCCTTACCAGGCCATCACATCCAAACAAATCAATCAAAGGAAAGCCAACTGACAAGACACAACCATTCCAAAATTTACCCATTAGCACAATAATTCCATCTTTCAAAGTAGTACACAACAAAAAAATCATAATGGTGGATCTTTCGTCCAACCCGTTTCATCCATCTACAACTACAGGCTCTTTTCGTCCACTTATCCTTGATGGTGGCCCTTCCATCCACTATCCACCCCCCTTTGTTATAGTGGTAATTCCCACCCACATCCACACAAAAATTCAACCAATCATAACCATGAATGTAATCCATCACGGTCAAAACAACATCGTGTAATCAACCAATTCCATTACATGTCAATTCACTTCAATAAATCACCCATTTATTAAAAACCATTTTCCATGCCAACCCTATTTCAATAAAACAAAATTTTTATTTAAAACCATTTCTATCAATAATTTTCACAAATAAACCATAATATCCCATTTTAAAATCTCTATTTTAAAAACAACAACAAAATCATTTCACCACAAAACCCTCTTTCCCCAAAAATCCCCAAAACATCACCCAATGAATTTTCAACCAATTTCGCACATCAAAACACAATTAATTTCTATCACATAAAATTAATATTAATAAGGAACCACTAGTACTAACCATGTGGAGTCAAGATAGAATCCAACTACCTTTAGGGTTCCTGAGAAATTGACCCACGAACAACAGCGCCTCAAATCCAGGGAATGCACCACTGACACCTCTCTAGATCCCCTCCCCCAACCACAACAAGCCTCAAAATCATCCACCAACTAAACCCAAACATTATATATACACACAAGTAGTGTAGATATAGAAAACCAATAATGATAGGGATGTAGATCTAGAGGAAAACACAAGAGAAGTAAGAGGAGAGACTTACTCGGGGGAAACCACCTTGAATCCACCATGAAACCCCTTAGAATCGCATAAAAATGAGTGGGAGAACCCCCCCTAACCCCAGAGAACCCAAAAACATGAGTGAGGCTCGAGTGGGAGGAAGAGAGGAGTGAAATGTGGCAATCTTGAGTGATCCCGAAACTTATAACCATAACTTTAAGTGGCCACACAGTTAGCCCTCACAGTTTGGAAAACAGTGTGCTAACCATGTGTACGCCACTGCCCCGAGAGCCAGGGTCCGCACGGCTTCCTCGCACGGTTTAGAAAACTGTGTGTTGGCCGTGTGAGGCCTACTATCTCGAGAACAAGGGTCTGCACGATTTCTAGGGGAACCCGCACAGCTTCCACTAACAGTGATCAAACTGTGCACCCCTTTAAAAGCCTCCAAACTCATCCAAAACAATTCCATACTCTCATAACCTCTTCCCAACTCATTCCATGAAAATTAAATACATAAAAATGCATAAAAATTCCACATAACATAAACCATGGTTGCTACATTCTCCCCACCATTGGAATTTCAATCCTCGGAATTAGTGAACCCGTCCTTTGTAGAAAGAGCTCGGGCCACTTCTCGACCATCTCTTTCTGCCGCTCCCAAGTCGACTCTTGAATCTGACCATGTTGCCAAAAAACACGAACTATACCATTATTTTACCATGAAAGACTTTATCTTGCCTATCCACAACCCGCACTGGCACGTGCACCAACTAAGCATCCGGTTCTAGCTCAACATGATCCCATCGAATCACATGGTCACGATCTGGCTGATACTTTTTCAAATGCAAGACATGAAACACATTGTGCACCCTACTAAACCATGGTGGAACATCCAAATGATAAGCCACCTCACCAACCCAATCAAGAACCTCAAAATGTCCAATATACCTCGAAGATAGAATTCCCTGCTTCCCAAACCGACGATGTCCCAACCTAGGAGAGATCCTCAAGAACACATGATCACCCACCTGGACTGACAATGGTCATCAACGATGATCCACATATGATTTCTGAAGACTCTGAGATGTCTCCATTCTCTTCCTGCTCAACTTGATCTTCTCTGTAGTCTCCTGGACAATATTCGGTCCAGCTATCGAAGACTCACCCGCTTCAACCCAACATAGTGGAGAACGACACGACCGCCCATACAATGCTTTAAAAAGACCCATCTGTATGGATGGCTGATAACTATTATTGTATGAGATCTCAAACAATGAAAAGTACTCCTCCCATGAGCCACCAAATTCCATGACAGAAGCCCACAACATATCCTCTAGAGTTTGTATCATCCTCTCGGATTGACCATCCGTCTGAGGGTGATACGCCATACTCATCGTCAACTGTGTTCCAAGGGCTTTCTGTAAGGATTTCTAGAAACGAGATGTAAACCTTGGACCTCTATCAGATACACTCGAAACAGGAACTCCATGCCTCTTTACCACCTCTCAGATATAGATTTTGGAATGATACTCTTCCATATGAGATTCATGAATCAGGATGAAATGGTATGACTTAGTTAGCCAATCCACTATCACCCAAATGGTATCGTTCTTCTTGAACATTCTTGGGAGACCTGTGAAAAAATCATCGCTATCTGCTCCCACTTCAAAACAGGGATTGGTAAAGACTGAAAAATTCCTGGTAGCCTATGATGCTCTGCCTTGACCTGATGACAAGTCAAGCATCTCGAAACAAACTCAGCCACACTTCTCTTCATAACAGCCCACCAGAACTGTGCTTTCAGCGCTTTATACATTTTCTGAATTCCAGGATGAACAATCCACCTGGATTGATGATACGCCCTGAGAAGATCCTCCTGAAAAGAAACTGGTACTACCATCCGATTCTAAAAACACAAAACTGAATCCCTATTCAGTTTCCAACCCCCAATGGTCTCCCCACCATTGATTCTTGAGCCCATGGTCACACACTCAGAATCATATATATTTTCCTCTCTAACGAGGACAACCAAGTCTGGAATCAACAGAACTAGAAAGAAGACATCTTTATTGACCTGTTCGTCACATTCCAACCGCATATCAGCTATAACCGACATCAACTTCCACAGATCTGATGCCTATTTCACCACCTAAGAATATGATTTTATACTTAATGCATCTGCCACCGAATTTCCCTTTCCCGGTGTGTACATCATCCTAAAACCAAACATCTAGAGATATTCCATCCATCTCCTTTTCCTCAATTTCAAATCCCTTTGTGAGAAAATGTGTTTCAAGCTCTTATGATATGTATATACCATGAATTTCTCACCAGAGAGATAATGACACCACACTTTCAATGAATGGACCGCGGCTGCCAACTCCAAATCATGAGTTGGGTAGTTCATCTCATGCACTCTCAACTGTCATGAGCTATATGAAACCACAAGATTCCCTTGCATGAGAATACACCCCAACCCTGATCCTGATGCATCACAAAACACCACATACCCTTTTCATGATTTTGGAAAAACAAAGATTGGTTCTAATGTAAGATAACACATTAGTTCTTCCAAACACTATTGACACTATTCATTCTAGAATGGAACATTCTTTCTTGTAAAAGCTATCATTGGCGAAGCCAAATGTGAAAAATCGTGAACAAAACGCCGATAATTCCTAGCTAGACCAAGAAAACTCCATAATTCAAACACATTTTTTGGAGGTTTCCACGAGACAACAACCTCTATATTTTCTGGATCTACTGAAACACCAATTTATGAAATCACATGGCCAAGAAAATGAACTTCTTGTATCCAAAAGTCACACTTTGACAACTTGGAATACATCCGATGATCCCTCAAGATCCCCAGCACTGTCACCAAGTGCTGCTCATTCTCCACCCTTGTCATTGAATACACCATAATATCATTAACAAAAACCACAAAAAATGAATCCATATATCTCTAAAATATCTGATTCATCAATGTCATAAACCCATCTAGCACATTAGTTACACCAAAAGTAAAAAACACATATTCATAATGGCCATATCTACTTCTGAAAGATATTTTGGAAATATCATCCTTCCTCCCCTACAATTGATGATATCCCGACCTCTGGTCAATCTGGGAGAACCACTGGTCTCCCCTCAACTAGTCAAACAAATAATAAATTCGTTGAAGTGGATATCTATTATTTATCGTAACTATGTTAAGTCTATAATAATCAACACAAATCCTCAAGTCTCCATCCAACTATTTCACAAAAAACACTAGTGCTGCCGACAAAGCTGTGCTAGGATGGATAAACCCTTTGAATTCTAACTCTTCCAACTTGATTTTTAGTTCTCTCAATTCATCTGGTGCCATCTGATAAGATGGAAGTGAGATAGGATTGGTCCCCGAAAGGAGATCAATGGTAAAATCCACTTCTCTTATGGGAGGTAACCTAGAGAATTAATTAGGAAAAACATCCATGAACTGATCCAGCACTTCCAGAGGAACACTCTAATCAACACCCTCTATCGATTCCAAGGTCAACAACACCAATTGATACGATAACGTACCAACTACTGGTGCCAACAAACCCGTTTTACCCTGCCTTTCATGCTTCTCTCCTCTAAAGAGATTTCTAATGCCATTGATTGTCGTAAAATCCACTATCTACGCATCACAGTTGATGTAGGGCTTAAAAGCCACCAGCCAATCCATTCCCAGGATTACATCAAAACCATCCATCTCAAGCATTGTGAAATTCCACTCTATCTCAACCTCACCCACCACTATACAACATTATCTACACAAGAAAGATCGAAACTCTCTTCGACCCCAAGGAGTTTGAAGTTTCAAAAATGAGGGCATCATTTGTACACTTAAACCCAACAAATCAACTACACGTGCCACAATAAAAGAGTGTGAAACACCTGTATGAAACAAAACTTGCATCAAGGTAGAATTAAAAAGAATAGTACCTCACACCATGGATGGTCTCGACTGATCAACCACCACAACCTGTTCAGCTCCAAACACATGTTTACTTTCCACACTTTGTTCTTTTTTTCCCTGATGATGTGTCGTGGTATCTTAAGAATCACCATGACCCACTTTACTCTATGGTCAAGGGGTATGATGCTGCTCCCGTCCCGTCAAAGCATACGACGTCTATGATCTCTGAGGAGTGTCATGCGCAACAGACCTTGGAGCATTCAGACAATAATGATGCCGATAGCCCATATTCTTACAATTATGATATTCTATAGGTTGTGTCATAAAATCCCACTTGATGTGGCCAGTAGAACTACACTAAAAACATCCCATCTTTCTCTGGTGCTTTAGAGGAAGATTCATTGATCCTGCCATCGGATTATATGTTATATTCCCTCCCAAGGAATTAGTGTCCCGCTTCCTCTTGAACCTAGTGTTAGTGTTCCCACTATTATACATGGGTAACACCATGATTCCCCTCCCTAGAGCACCCAACAAATCCCACTCAGCCATCGTGGCCCTATTCACCATCTCCGTGTAATCATCTATACACAACACCACTATCTTTGAAGGGATTTCTTACCTCAACCCCGATTCAAAGATCCTTTCCTTCAATGACGTGTTACCTGCCACCTCGGGTGGAAACTGCACTATGTTCATAAACATATCTATATACTCCTTCCCCGACAGTAGCTATTGCTTCAAACTGATGAAATCAGTAGTTTGCTGATTTCTAAACTTATGTGGGTAGAATTGTTTGTTAAACAATTCCTCAAACCCTTCCCATGTCATACCCAGGTCTGTCCTAGCTTGGACTAGAAACTCCCACCACTGAAGGGCATGATCTTCCAACATATATGTGGCCAAATTCACTTTTAACTCTACCAGTGTTCCCAAAAACTCGATGATCATGTTTATTCTATTCAACCATGATTCTGCCCTATCGGGCTCTGAATCACCCTTGAAGATGGGTGGATTTTGCTTTTGAAACCGAACTGCATGATCCACATTCCTTGGTACATCCCCTCTATTTTCACTGCCCACAGCTTGGAAAGCTTGCACTATAATTTTCATTAGTAGCTGGTTCACTTAAGGCTTAGGTGAGATCACATTCTCAGTAGCCTCCTCCGCTTGGTCTCTACGATGCCTACCTAGTTCCATTTCTATAAATAGAAAACAACCAACCAAGAGTATCACTTCCGTAGACATCACGAAATCCCATTTCAAATCACCATACATATCTCTATCATAACAAGGCTCTCCACTAGTTCACAATTATTCCACATGTTCCATGTTTCACCATTTCGAAAACCAAACCATTTTCAAAATACCAATTTATTCACATTACAATCACATTACATAATAAATCATTATACCCCCAATGAAATATGAATCCTAGAGGGAAGTCATTTCTACCATGCATGTCATGCTCATATCGTTGTCTACACCAACGATAATGAGATATCTAATGCCTATAAGTGTCTTCAAAACACTTATGTACCCAACTCCCTGGTATGTTGAATTTCAGTATAAAAGGGTTAGCTACATCCTTTTATGCTATACATTCCACGTTCCGACAATCCTACACCTTTCTAACATCCCGAATAAAGGATTATATCACAACAAATGTCAAAAATAAATCCAAAAATCGACTCCAAAGGACCGAACACAATGATATCACTTGTAACATCCCGCCCCTACCTCATTGGATTGAAGAGGCGGTGAGGGTTACATGGCCTAAAATAACGTTCCCAAGGTGATAAAGGCTGGAAATAAATGTCAAGGGCTCTGAGAATAATTGGGGAAGGATTTTCCCTTGACACAAAACCAACCATACATCCACAACTAAATGATGCATGCCAACAAAACCAAACTCATACATTAAAAAATAAAACCAGGTAATCCATAATCTCACATCCCAACAGAACCCAATACAACATCAGAGTACAATGAAAAAGACTCAACAAGAACACCATGAGCCATGACACCACCACAACTCCAAACCAATCTCCACGCTCCAACTTCCACCAAGACATCACAGCACACCAAAAAAGGGTGTTGGTGCCTTACCTTTGCCAACGTCACGACACGCAACATCTGCAAAAGACACCAACGTTCCAAAGCAGGGGGTGAGTACAAAAAATCAGTAAAATTTGCCCAAATGACTTCCCTACACACGCCACTATGATAAAAACGTTATCACATTTATATAAAACAATTTATATAAAATAAATCACAAGTGTAACCATTTTCATAAGCCAAATGTTCACTTACAAGGACATCACATCCAAAATAAGCAACGAAGGGTAAGATAACCAACAAGCCACAACTATTCTAAAATTTACCAATTAGCACAACAATTACATCTTTTAAAGAAGTACACAGCAAAACAATCATAACGGTGGAGCTTTCATCCAACCCGTTTCATACATCTACAACTAATAGTTCATCCCATCCACTTATCCTTGATGGTGGCCCTTCCATCCACTATACATCCCGTATTATTAACGTGGTACTTCCCACAAAATTCTACACAAAAACTCAACCAATCACAACCAAGCATATAATCCATCACTGTCACAACAAAATCATGTAATCAACTAATTCAATTACATGTCAATCCACTTCAATAAATCCCCCATTTATTGAAAACCATTTTCTATGCCAACCCTATTTCAATAAAATAACCTTTTTATTGAAACCATTTCTATCAATCATTTTCACAAATCAACCATAGTATCCCATTATAAAATCTACATTTTAAAATCCAAAACAAAATCATTTAACCACAAAACCCTCTTTTCCCCAAAAATCCCCAAAACATCACCCAAGGGATTTTCCAACAATTTCGCACTTCAGAACACAATTAATATCAAGCACAAAAAAATAATTGTAACAAGGAAACACTAGTACTAACCAAGTTAAATCGAGAGAGAAGCCACCTACCATTAGGGTTCCGGAGAAATCGTCCCACGAACAACCGTGCCTCATATCTGGCGAATGCACCTCCAGCACCTCTCTAGATCCCCTCCCCTAACCACAACAAGACTCAAAATCATCATCCAAGGCAACCGCAACACTAGATATACACAAAAAAGGGTAGATCTAGAAAACCAATAAATAAAGGGATGCAGATCTAGTGGAAAACACAAGAGAATCAAAAGGAGAGACTTAACCAGGAGAAACCACCTTGAATCCACTCTGAAACCCCTTCGAATCACTTCGAAAATGAGTGGGAGAACACCCCTATCCCCGGAGAACCCAAAAACCTGAGCGAGGCTCGAGTGGGAGGAAGAGATGAGTGAATTGAGGCAATACCAAGTGACCTCGGAACTTATCACCCTGTTTTTACGTGTTCACATGGTTAGCCCACATGGTTTGGCAAACTGTGTGCTAACTATGCACACGCCACTGTCTCGAGAGCCAGGTTTTTCATGTTTTACTCGCACATTTTGGAAAACCGTGTCAAGGCCATGTGAGACCTACTGTCTCGAGAACATGGGTCTGCATGGTTTTCTGGGGCACCCATACAGTTTCCAATAACCGTGCTCAAACTGTACACCCCTTTAAAAGCCTCCAAACTCATCCAAAATCAATCCAAACTCTCCCAAACTCTTCCCAACTAATTCCATGCACTTTAAATACATAAAAATGCATTGAAACGGCCAAATACCTCAAACCAGGGGTTCTACACAAAACTATAGAGTGATAATTCCTAAATCTAATAATAAAGGTTTAAGAATCAATTAGAACCCTAAATAATACTTTATGATACTCAAAAGTTACATAATCTGTATTTTAATGCATTGAACGAAATATTGATCATTTCATTAGTATCATAAAACAAGATACATGAATAGATTTATCAATAATTGACTTTAGTAGTTATGAAGAAATTTTTTGATGTGAACATATGATGTAAATAGAAGGAGAATATCATTATTATCTTTGTTCTAGTGATATGAAAAAATTATGTTTACATGTAAGATAAAACGATAAATAACATGTAAGGGAGAAACAATATCTTTTATATGCCAAATATATTAGAGGGGCCACTAAGAAAATTATATTATTGGTGTTAGTAGGATCTTAGGTATGTGTGGATTGGATGTCAATATCCGGAGTTTTGAATGTGTATAAAAATAGTATTCACTAATACATATAATAACAAGCCCTTAACCAATTAAATACAAACACATTAATGATGAAAATGCTTTTAATTTTGGAATTCTGAAAATAAAAACTCCTACCCATGGGCTAATATGGATAATAGGAAGAAATATTTTTGAACATTGGAATAAGGAAGATCCAATAAAGTCATTAAGGTTTTAGTGGCTTATGATAATGAAGGTATGAAAGGAACACTTACAATACACTCCAGAATAATGAATTAAATAATTTATTCTAATTTTACTATTTTTTCATGTCATTAATGTTTATTAAGAATATTGATTCACCACTTCAAACATTTGATACTGAATTAACCATGAATAAGTCTAGTGGTGGGATGATTGAATCCAAAGTATAAAACTCTTCAATAATTAAGACATCCATTCAGACACTTCTAGATAATATTGTTCTTCTTCCATTTGTAGAAATTTATTTGATATTGAGAATGGATTAACTGTCCCTATATTGAACTCATATCAATTTTGGAGATAATGATGTTTCATTTTCTATCTCAAATCATCGGATTATTAAATAATGATGCATGAATTATTATTAGTCCCGTTTGTAATTCAATTATATAATATGTGTCGTGAAACAAAAAAACAGAATCTTTGAACAAATGGTTGGGGAGAAACTCATCAATTAATTCATTCTGATTATATGATAGTATATTGATGTATTCTTCAATGAATGAATAGTCATCCCCAAAATACGATGATCATTTTTCATCTATACTCACACCTAGTTCTATGTCATATCATGGATTCCATATATAATCATTCTACTATAAATAGAATAATTGAGAAATAAACCTCATGAGAATCTAAACAAGGGGTTTTACGGCCAATTCCTTGCGATGTGGATTACTAGTCCTCTTTATCAATAATAAGGATGTATCAATGAGACTTTTCATTTATTATATTTAATGTTACAAAATCATTATCAAGAATAAGTTTAATCTTCCTCATAAATATGAATTTTTTTATCAACATAGTGGGGATAACTACTTATTCAATATCGACCGTTAACCTAGATATCAACAATTAAGGGTAAATAAAATGATGTACCTAAACTACGATTTATATGTGGTATTGATAATATGAATTAATAGTTATTCCTATAAAATGTTAAATTAAACTATAATATTCATAGATCTCATAAATAGATTGTTTATAAACAATGTTGATCAGTTTTTGGACGTATTTATAGTAAATATTTTCATATACACCAAGAGAAAGGAATAGAATGAAGTTCTATTGAGATTTTTTATATAATATTGAAAAAGGAGAAATTTTATATAAAAATTTCCATGTGTAACTTATTGTTGTAGAATGTATCATCAGTGGGTCATATTATCACAATAGTTGGAATATATACATATATCCATTAAAGATAGAGGTTATTGAACAATAATCTAGAATAACCACTGTAACTAAGATTCATAGTTTTTATTGTTTGATTATACATTATCAGTTACAATTGATAAAATATTTATGGATATGAAATACACTAACCAATTTAAAAAGGAAGTGATTAAAATTATTTTGGATGGAATAATATAATGAATGATTCAATGATCTTATGAAGTGGTTGTTCACTATAATGGTACGTATGTTACCCTACGGTGGGGAAGTGATTTTAATCTATAATGATTATTAAAAAAAGATTTTGAGATGCTTCTGCGAACAATATGATAATGAAATAGATTATTTCTCACAAAAAATATAAACATAGAGAAAAAATACCTAACACATGATCATGAGTTTGTGGTGGTTATCATTTTATAAATAATTTGTCATCATTGTGGCTATGATAAAAAGTGACAATAATTTATAACACTAATAAGAGCATAAAGTATATATCCATAGATAATGATATGAGTAGGAACAATAAGCTATGGTGTTAATTGATCAATGGTTATGACTTCCCAATACATTACTATATGAGGAAGGGAATGAATGTGGCAGATTATATAAGTAGAAATGATCATTGAACCCTATCCTAGATGAGTATTGAAAGGGACTAAATCACTATAGATATTTAGTGGATGGATCCAGAAATCAAAAAATATGGGATAATATCCCCCTTTTGAAAATTACTGATCAACCATCCATCTATATAATTATTTATGAAGCCCATAATTATGATATTGTTCAATAAAAAATTTAGAAACATTTATGGAGTTTATCCTTCATAAAGATGAAATTATAATGTTTGGAACCAACACATATATATAATAAAGAATATAATTTAAGAAGGATTTTTTCGGAAGAAATAAATATATAATCCTTCTCTATTCATCAAAGAAACATGAAGATTAATATATAAATAGTAAATACATTATTTTGGACAACATAGAGTGGGAAATAAAAGAGTATGTGTCTCGAAGCTTGGTATTCTGAAAACTAAAGGATAAATGTCAGAAATGTATGAGGATGATGGGAATATTGCCTATAAAAGTATGTTAGAGGGATAATATGACAATATATTTTATCATTGAAATCTCTATGACCCATAAAGGATATAATTCCATCAAGGTAGTGGGGATAGAATAATAATTTTTGGACACTTTATTTCTATTAGGGAGTATTTCCAACAATATCATAATTAAAATTTATAGATAAAGGAAGTTGAAAGGATAAAGAGAGTAAATAATTTAATATTTTGTGATCATTATCTATGTTTACACCAAAAAGTTATATGATCCTATTAAAATTTCATGATTCAATGTGATTCCCCTATTTTGTTGATGATTTTTTTTATTTTAAATAATGAATTTCATTGATTTTAAATAGTTATAACCAAATAAAAATTTACTAATTACTTTTGAGGAATTTATATTTTTAAATTACACATTGGAATAAATTATGAAATTATTACAAATTAATATGGGATATTAATGTAATTTTAATTATATAAAATTTACTATGTATGGTTTATAATTTAGGTAAATGTGCAACATGATCCCATATGGGGCTCTACGCGTTAGGTTTTTCTCTCATTGCTCCCTCCTTTTTCTAGGGTTTGTGCGGTGCCTCCTTCCTCATGCTTGGTAGGTTCGTGGTAACGGATCCTCGGTTGCAGGGTCCCGATGAATTCATGGACTCAACCGTCTCAGCCATCTACACTGCTATTATCCACTTCTCCCCCAAATCCTTCTTCACTAGATTGGGTTTCTCAAAGATCCATGGTGATAGTTTTTAGCCACGATCTAACTTATATGCCTTGATTCTATTACCAGGTCATTTGTGGGTGAGTTGGGTGGTTCATCCCGACCATTGTGTGTGACTTAGATGGTGAGGACGAGTTATAGCTTGTAGCTAGTCTACATTCGGCATCTAGTGATGGTTTTCTATTTTAGGTTTTTTGATGTCATTCTTGGTTTGGAATGCGGCTACGTTTGTGAGGCAGTGATGGTTTTTTTTTGTTGATTCGTGATTTCGATGAGGTTTTGTTGTTGGTTATTTTTAAAACATCATCACATCAGGACTCTCAAGCTAATTTTGGATTTAGTTAGTCTTGTGGCCAATTTATGTTAGGCATAGGATTGTTTGGAAAGGTTATGTTTTGATGGATTCTGCCAGACATTCTAAATGGATTTTCTCTAGAAGAGGATTAGAGTAGGTGATTTCATCATGCATGACTATTCAGATTTGAAGGATTGAGAGGGTATGGCTCAGCCATTGGTACTAGTCCCACACATTTCTGTATGAGAAAATATAACTAAACAATTATGCATTGGTGGAGGTTTTCCATATTGAAGATGATTCTTGGGGAGTGGTATTTCCAATTTTCCTTGATCTGGGAAATATAGAAGAACACATATGTATAAATGCTTGTTTATAAGAGACACTACGATTCTATAACTCATGGATATAGAAATAGAATCCATTTTCATTATTTAATTTCATGACATTATCTCGGATTAGATGTGTTCCCACCACCTCCAATACACCTTACTTCTTCCTTTACTTTCTCTCTCATTGGACAACCACAATAGTGGTCCGAAAACTCCATGTACACCACCTATGAGATATTCATGATTCCATTTAGTCAATGTTAATTCATCAAAGATCCATTGTCTCATTTTTTTAGAGTTATAGTCCAAACCATTTTCCCACATCAAATCCATCAACCCCCTTGAATATGAAAATATATCAATGGATTCCCACTATGAAATTATAATGAAACAACCATTGATATTAATTATAATGACCAATAGTATTACACTACGAGGTCTCCAAAACAAAATAAACACCAATATTTCATGTTTCCCTATTGAATGGATAGTGAAAATGAAAAAATAGATAAAAACCTATAAAACATTTAGGAGGAAATTTCATAGATCATAGGTGGTGGAAATGTTTGAAACACCCTCTAAAACAACATGGAATTCCAATTGCATTTTATGGTCAACCTGCATTCATCAAATTAGATGATATTATAAAGGATAATAAAAATTCTATAGAGAAAAAATACAAGGAAATGGTGAATAAAGAACAGTTTTTCATAACATCAGTTTGTTTATCATAACTGTGAGAGTGCATGTGTGAAAAGATTTAAATGTGGAATAAAACTATCATGGTAGTTTAGTTATGGTGTATATTGGAATAAAAATTATGCATCCCACATGAAACCCATTTAGGGTCGAACTTTTTATACCTACAATGGATGTCGCCCCATTAATTGTCAGGAAAAATGGTTGACAAATATAGTTTCTGACATTATGAAATTAGTCATTGAAAATATTTTATCCCTATGATTATTTTAGTGGATTGAAATCATATCATGGGTGTATTATCCCACATCATAATTCCCTATAAACTAAAATAATTAATAGATGATTCAAAAAGGATATTGAAGGTGAAAATTATAGAAGCTGAAAAATTGACATTTTAGTATTTATCAACCCATTGAGAATACTTAAAACATAAAAATAAAGAGTAGAGATTTCATGAATCAGATCAATAAATCAAAATTTTCTAATTAGTAGTGGTTCTTCACGTAATAGGTATAATTAATTGTAACATCATTCATTCAGGGTTCTCGTTTTTATTTTTATTTCATCTCATGGGTAACATGTGAGAGTAATACTATTTGTTACATGTGTTGTAATTTAAAAGGGTATTGTGGAATAAAATTTATATTTTACATTAAATCCATCTTTGGGTTGTTTTCAGATGACCTCCAAATTGATAATCTATCTAATTCTCACAACATGACCATTGTTGTCTTAATTAAAGAGTAAATTTGATTGATAAAAAATTATTATAATGAGTTAAATACTATTGAATAAATTTATGAAATTGTACATAAAAAATGATTTGCGGATACCTAGATAAAAAAATCATCCAAGTAATTGACCATGTGAATGGATGCGTTTTTGAGATAGTGTGGCACTTCCAAGAACAAGGCTTCCCTTCCAATCATATTTCGACCATAAATAGCGTTACAAACATAATATTTTCAATTAACTAAATCCTGAACATATATATTACTAATATTGAATCATTTCCTCAAATGGATCCTAATGAATTTTTTAATATAATATCTTTAGTTCACATTTGTGTTTTTAATTAAATCCCATATGTTGGACCCTGATTTTACCAAATTCTATGTATTTTTATCATGTTATTTTGGATGATTATGTATATATAAATTTTTCATGTTTGATTTGATCATTAAGAATTAATTAGACCCATTTTTAGGCTGATATTTTTGGGGCCCTTATCTTTGGATTATTTCTAAACATTCATAGGGAGTTTTTTCCCTTTTTTCTCAATATAATTTTACACATACTCATATCTGGATTCAATTCAAGGGAAAAAATAAACTCATGAATTCAAAACATGGGTAAGATAGAAGGAGGTCCAAGAGAATTATCCTAAGATATAAATGTCCTTGAGGAAGGAAAATTTCAATGAGAATATAGAAGGTGATGAAAAAATGATGATGTTGTATCATAAAATGGATGAGGACTATAGTAGTGAACCTTAATGAACTATTAGAGACCATCAAAACTAGGGCTACAACTAAGGGTATTTTTTCCACATTTATTGTCAAATAAAATTGAATAAAATTATCCTCATAAAAATGATATTTCATTTAATCCTTTTTTTGTTATAGCACAAATATCTTTATTCACATATATGTATATTAATTCAACACTGTTAAACTTTTAATTTTCATTATTTTTCATGGGATGCATACAACTATGATTTTTTTCAATTTTTCCTATGAGATAAAATGTGGGAGTGGGTTTAGATCCTTCCACCTCATTCCATTACAACATGTTATTCTTTGGAATGAATATTTTTAAACTTGTTTAACTCCTATAAAAACATTTAATATTCAAGTAGATATTTTTAATTTAATGGTTTTTTATGATGAATCACTATAATGGTCTTGGATGAGGTTCCTGGATGTATCTTCAAAGTGTCGACATCATGGATTTGACATGTGGAAACTAATCTAAACTTTTTATATATTTTTTTCTCATGGAAGTTATTCCCATATTAATACAACTATAGTACGATCGCTAATAATTATGATACCATGAGAAAGATAAAAATTACTAGATGACATAGAATGAAAAAAAAATTAACAGAAAAATGAAGTAAATTAATGAAATGATGTTCAAATTGTTTATAATCATGGAATGATTATCACAAAAATATAATCAGTGACCAAAAAGTCGGATATAATAATAGATCTATATAACCCACATGGTATTTGAATTGAATAAATAAATAGTTATATTTTTAAAAGTTAAAATTAATATCTTGGATAGAGTTCACGAATAACATAAATTCAACACCTTATACTATACAATTAAGTCATCCATTCAATTCTTGATGGTTATGAATAACTTAAGGACCCCTAATTCAATAGTAAAATCCTCTCATTAGATATGGCGTTTTAAAATTTCCTTACCCCATTTGTTTTAATATCTGATAGTTAACAACATATTGAAAAGATCATGGGAGTGAAATCAAAGGGATTGTGTCTGATTCAAAAGAACAATGAGTATCCATGTGAAATATGGAATTATAAATTTGTTGAATAACTGTTCAACACAACTAGTGGCTAGGAGGAACACTACTAGGAACTGAAAAGGCTAGTATGAATGGATATGTGAAGGTGAAATACTTAATATGTGAAATCAAATTTGACAAAAATATCTAAGGGATTATAAAATAGAAACATAAACAAGAAGAGAAGAATAAGAAATTTTATGAATGAAAAGTGAAGATAATAGAGAAATAAATTGAAGAAAAATCCCGACCACCTTCACAAGTAAATCTACCTTTCATGGGGACATTGATTAAATTAAAATTCAATTTAATGTGAGGAAAATTTAATTAATTTTTTATGAAACTCCATATCAACATTAATTTTATCAAATATGTAGATAAAACTACCATTAAAATAATAATTATGAATGGGTTAGTCTTTCATTAGAATAATCATAATGAATTGGGGAAACTAACACTGTTTAAGGGATAATTATAAACATTGTAAAGGAATTCATTGAAAAAGAATAAACACCTTTGTATCTTTATGATTATTATTAAAATTGAGTCCAATGAGTTCCATAAATGATTATATTTTTCTGGATAAATCCAAATTATAATTTAATACTCAAAATTAAATATCTTATGATTATAGGAGATGTAGAAAATATTTGTTAGGATTCAACTGTAAAATATATTAGTGACATGTCCCCAAATTTTACATGATGATGCAGTTGATAAATTGGAAAATTATTACTTTTCAATTGATTTCCTTATGTCTTAAATGGATGAATATAAACCCCTAATAATATTTATAATACAATTCATATATAATATAAGATTATTTATAGATGTTCATTGTGGGGAATAAATATTAAGTGCTCATGGTGAAGAAGTCAAATCAACTTACACAGGGAAATGAAAAATCATGATGAAAAAGACAACGATTTAGGAGAAACTAACTTTTAAATTACTTATGACGTGACTATATTGAATAAATTATTAATGAGGCTATTGAATAGATGGAATTAATTTCTAAAAAAAATGTAAAAATATGAATGATGTACTATAAATGAGAGAATATAGATTAGCGTCTGTTATCCCAAAAAAGATAAATGAAGTCCAACATGCAAGTGTTATTCAAGATATATGTTATTAAATTTCAGAAAAAACCAATTATCCATTTATTGGGATAATAGATGTGTATCAAATACTACATAATGGAATATTGAAGTAATGTCCAATCATAAGATTAATAAAAATTTACGGGGAAAAGTCATTGCTCTGACCATTCATCCATCCTTCCTGGATAACCACATTCCTACCACCAAACAATTGAATTTGATAATATATTTTGATCATAATTTCCAAAAAAAATTACTTTAAAGATGAAATCCAATTATTTTATGATTTATGGGACTTCATAATTTATTTTTTTTAATTATATTTAAGAATACATTTATTATCCAGTCACCTTAGATTTTTGAAATGTGAGGATAATATGCCTATATAATAACTATTATATAATTATTTTTAGACCCTTGATGACTAAATGAACATGTTTCTAATGCCGGAAGAAAGAGCATAAAAAGGAAATATCTTATCTTGTGATGGGATTATGATTTAAAATTTATTACTTGTTTACTCACATAATTTTATTTATATATTTATTTTCATTGTTTTAACTAATAAATTTTAAGCCGCAGATTAATTTTTTTTATCTAAATGAAGTGAATTTCTTAGGAATTCTTGGATGACAAGTTTTAATTCTCATATTAATCAAATTAAAAATTTAATATATATTTAATCTATGATTAATGTAAATAATATGTATTTGGTTTAGTGAATCCAAATATTACTTTTTCAGTCATGTAAAGATTAAATTTACTTATCTATTTTTCATGAATTGAATTTCAGAAGATCGTGTGGATTATTCTATTATTATTGTTCATTATATTAGTGGTTTTACCATATCATATATTTCAAATTATGATGAGTATTTCTATGTAATATTTATCAAAAGCATTCCATTAAAATTTCTTGGGATAAATTGTGACATTTTACCTCTACGGACTTATATTTGATCTTTTCAATGTTATCATTGCATAAATTCACAATTATATTTTTTATGGAATTTTTTTCATTATATTTGGTCCCACCTTGAAATATAAATGTCATATTATCTCATATAATCAATGAATGGCCTTATGAGGTGAGTTCTACCTTATACATCGATCATATTCTTTCCTACCATACACTCTAATTCTAGAAGCATTAATATGTTTATGCGTTTGGGAGATACAATTAGTTATGGAAGTGGATATTATTTGATAATGGTTGTTATTGGTTGGGTGTGTAATTTGATTTTTTGGTGGAGGTCCATTTTATCTTATATTATTTTATCAATCATTCCTCTCTTTTAGAAAATGAAATATAAAAAAAATGAAGGTAATGTGTTGTGACATGATAGGGCATATAATAAGGATTTACATGACCAATTATTTCTATTATTTAGGGTTTGGTGGGTGATGTGTGAATTGTATTGAGAATAAAATTTTAAATTTTAATGTAAAAAATTAGAAATGGTGCATCCAATCAATTATATTTTATTATAAAATAGGAAAGGTTGAGTATTAGAAAATTGTTTACATTCTATTTTTAGAGACAATACTTTCCTTCATTTTCACTTTTGAATATCATACATTATTTTTATAATCATTACAATAATTTTTGATAACAAATGTTTTCTATCATCAATAACTACCTACCTTCTAAATTATAATAATTTGATACTAATTGAAAATACCGCACTATTTTTCATGATAATTTTCTCTAAAATGTTTATAATTTAGGTCATATTATTCTTAATATGTTAGTTAAATGTAAATAATGTAATAAAACATTTCCTGTTAAAATATTTACCATGACTGATAGTAGAAAAAAATATCTGAATATTCACAACTTTCTATGTTTCATATTTATAAATTAATATTCTTTAATAGATATATGGAGGCATTCCATCAAATTTCAAAGGTAATGATCTAATACGTTGCTGGCTACTAAGGATATGATGAACGATTCATATGTAAGACTTGAATGTTTTTATATTATCATGTATAATTGATTGGTTTTATTACATGGGAATTTTTGTATTGGTGACATGGAATCCATTTTATGTCCCATGACAATATTATATACATTAGGAAAATCATGATTTTAATTGTGAGGGTAATTTGTGATCACATTTATAGTATATTATCTTTTTACTTATAAATAAAAAAAATTCAATGATTTAAAAATATTTTTATTTTATATTAATAAAAAAACTCATTTTTGGGAATTTATATTTCCAAATGTGATTTTGAAAAATAAATATAAAATAAATATATATTTTTAGAGGAATTGTTTTATGTTTATTAATAAAAAATGGTTACCATGTGATTTTTATTAGCTTAGTAAAAGGGGTGAAAGACTTGGCCAACACTCAACTCACAATAATTAAATATATTGAGACATATGAAAATCTAACCAATCCATAAGGGTGTCCTACTTGGGTGAGGAACTAGTAATGAATTTCACATAATGATATGTCACACTAAAACATGGGGAATCTACATGTAGCAATGAGAGGAATGTCTTTCTTGGGAGTCATGTTGGGAAGTTCTAGGGATCCACTATCCCCTATCAATATTTAATGAGAGATTTAGTAATAGAAGAGGATTATTTAGAAGAAGTATCCCTAAAATTATTATGATATGGGATGAAGAAATAAAGACCAAGATCCATTACTTAATAATGTGATGTCATCTTAGACTAAAATTTGTGTCCCACCATATAGGCAAATCTTTAATGAATATTCCTCCATGCTTACCAGACCAGTACACTAGGAGCCATAAAACATAATGGTCATTATCAGTGTGATTGGGGTCATAAAATTTATCCATTTTCAATGCCTACACCCTTAATAGTCACTGCTATATGATCATATAGCCAAACCATTTTTTAATTTATTGAATCAAAAAAACTGTCGAATGGCTAGGGAAAACAACGATGAGAACCACAATTAGGATAATATAATAGAGTATCACATACAAGAAATTTGGTTCATGTGTACCATTATACACTATTTATTGAGATATTGTGTTCCACATGGAGGTTCAATTCTTAAAATAGAAAATTAAAAATCCTTCTATCATTTTTTCATGGATATGGAATGGTAAAAACAATATTTATAATACTAACATAATATAAGAAAAAATTATGTTCCATAGGTGATGGAAACGTTTTAAACATCAATTAAAAGTACATAAAACATATTTTACATCATGTGGTTGATGTACATTCCTAAATCTAAATAAAATGGAATAAAATAACCAAACATTATAGTGCATGTGATTTTGGCCAATAGTTTGAGGAATGATTTGACAAAATAATCTTCTCATCATGTTTATGGTCATAGTGTGTATGTATGCATGAAAGTTTTTATATGGGGAATATTACATCCTTGGTAACACAATTATGTATTATAGAGAGATTAAAAACAAGAAACATCAATTAAAACTCTGTAGGATCAGTCATTATTTACCTGTTATGGATGTGTCCAAAACAACCTGAAATATGGCTGAGGGATTTTGGATATGGTATGGTTTTTATAATAATTGAAAATATTTCATCCCATTGATTATTTTGAATGATTGAAATAAGATCTGGGGAGTATTATCCCTTCATATAAATCGCTCTTAATTTGAATTAGGATTACAATATTTCAAATGATGGTTATAGGAGATGATAATTGATATCCAAATGAGATACTTTGTGGTTTCCCAAAAATATGATATTGAATAAAAACTATAAATACATAGTTAATAAAGATGGTAAAGGGATTAATCATTTAACATAGATGGATCACTAGAGGGTTTTCACACAGTTGGGTGGATTTCCTCTACCATCATTTTGTCCATTTTATCATTTTTATTAATATTATATCTCATGGATAACATGGGTGAGTAATAATATTTTTTCATGTGGTTAATAATTGATAGGTAATTGTACTAGTGAACAATTGTTAGATTAAATTCTTTTTTAGTAGTCTTCATTTGATCTCTGGTGATTGAATCTCTATATTCTCATTGAATGACCATTTTTGTGTGAATTAATGTGTAATATTGAATGTAATAACTAATTTATTTTATTTTTTGTATTCTTAATGCATAATATTATGTAGTTATATTTCAATATGGTTTTTGGATGATTAATCCTTTAACTAATCTGTGTAATTGACTATACAAATTACTATGTTTTTTTATGTAGAGTGAGAATTCCAAGATAATGGCTTCATTTACAAAAAAAAATCAAATAAGATACATGGTTAACTACTTAAATTTTTTCACATAACATTCAAACAAACCTATATACTAATAATATTTTCAATTTTTTAATTAGATCATAGTCACCATAATTAGTTCTCAATTTTCTAGTATTCCAATAGGTTTTAAAACATGCCCTTTGTTTTAGACAATTACATACCATGAAATATAAATATGTTAAGCTATATATATATTTTTTAGAGTTTTTATAAATTTATAGTCCTTGATTTGGCCCTTTTGAATTAATAAAACCATTTTTATGATTATTATGATAAAAATAATCTCAACCAATCACTCTAAAACAATAATCCAGTCTAAAAATATCATTCTTACCGTAAAGTAAATATGATGATTATAGTTACCCATACATTTCTTAAAAAAATATTACATCATTTAATATTAACATTAAATAAATTTCACAATAATACATGCCTAAGGACTATAGAGTATTTTTGAATTGGGAAATTTTTATACTTAAATAACTAGTACATAAAGGATCTATATAATTTTACATTTTTTTCTTAAAAAATAAATCCCTTAATAATAATAACATGCATAAATCATATCACTATATCCTAGGAAAGGTAATATAAGAAAGGTTCATCTTTGATTCTTAGTAAGGGTAACCAAAATCTACTATAATAAATTAATATCAGTGAACATAATATAAGAATAATTTTATGAGAACACGATATACTCATTAAAAATTTAGACACATTAATTCATATATCATAATAATGAAACACATAATCATGTTTTATCAATAAAAATAAATTATACATGAGTGTGTTGAAACATCAATAATCAATCATGTTCCTTGAAAAATATCATAATCATAAGAAATATGCTTTTGAAATAAAACAAATAATAGAAAAATAGTTATAAAGTCATGTATCAATTCCAAGACTATCTTAGTAAATTGGTTTCACTCCCCATTCCCCCATTTCCATATTCAATGTTCACCCCTATGCCTATGTTATTAGACAAATTCCATTACTGCAATTAGTGGATTCATTATTCAAATACTTAATATATAATTAGATATACTTATTTATGAATTAATTATTGTGATATATAATTTCCTACCCCCAAATCACATAATTAAATCCATACATATATTTGAAATAATATCATAAAATTTCATCTTATCATCCCAAAACAACCCATCAAAATAATATATATTATATAATCATTTCATCATAAAAACTATAAACAGTACAATTTAATAATAAATTTAGTAGAATTGGATCTAATCCCTATTTAATCACAAAAACCATAGAAGGATGTTATTATAGATAAGAATGCCTTTAAAGTATCATAAGATAATTTCTTATGGAAAATACAGTTTTGATTTGAAATAATTTTTTTAGAACCAAAAAATTTTCATAATATGAAAGAAATTATTTTTCTTTAAAATAACCAAGGAGAATTATAATGGAATATTCCAAGAAAATATTATTTATTATCGTAATAAATTTACTCATATTGTGTACATTAAAAGAAAAATTATATTCATAATGTAGGTAATACATAGGGGGCATCATGTTCAGAAAATGATGACAGGATTCATATAAAAAATTATATAAATTTAGACACGGTTAAAAATGAATTTAATAAATAAATTTATAATATGAAAATGCATTATGGAAAACATTTAATAGTAAATGTGTACATAAAGAGAAACATTCCTGACTAATGAGAAACTCATGGTTTCTTTTCCATAAAAAATTTTGTCACATGAGTAAATAAGGATAGGGAATTGAAATTGAATACATTATATCAATTTAAATAACTGGTGGGGAATAAAATATATAATACATTAGAGAGATATTTTATTTAATTTCATCATCATAAAATTTAATAAAAAAGAATCAAAACAAAAATAAAATTATAACATAAAACCCTTACCATTGTGGTCATTTTTTAATCATATTCCACATGAATGAATTAAAATTCAAAAATTCATTAAATTCTATAAAAATAAAGATATATAAGAGATAAAATATTAATTGGGTATATGATACACCTTATAAAAGATGATATTTTTATGACCTTAATCATGTCTCAATGAAAAAAAGTGTGAAGATAAACCATTATGGATTTAGTAACTTTAATTTAAAGTCATTGGAGTCATGATAATAATATGGGTTTACAAATACATTTAAATAAATCATTGATTATGAAAAAATAAATTCTTATTCAGAACATAAACCATATAAATATGAAATTAGACCATAATATTAAAACATGTCTCAATGGAGAGAAATTGAGATGATACCCTGAAAAATTTCTTGTATTTTGAATTAAATTCTAGGTAAATAATTAACATGTTATATTTATTAATATCCCATACATTTAATAATTATGGTTAAATAAAATAACTTTAATGTAATAAAACCATCTAAAATAAATTATGCTACAAAATATGAGATATTTTTCATGAATATTGAAAATAATTCAATAAAAACATTTTCCTCAAGTATGTATTACATTGCTGTAGCTCTAAACTCATGTATCATAAATTTATATTTTTATAACATTATAGAAGAACCATAACCAAATCATTAATACACTAAATTATTTACTTATTCCATTTTTACCCACTCATTAGTATTGTTTCATTATCATCATTAATTCGGGTGTTAACTTATTTTTTTCATGTATTCTCTGGTTCAATAGTTATTATAAATAAAATGTGATCAAGATTAATTCATATTCATTTGTTTAATAATTATATAATTATCATATATATAAATTAAAGAAATATTTACAATAATTCATATAATATATTCATGAAAAATAAATCACATCACTATGTTGAGACCGTAGTCCATAGATATGCATGAGTGATGTTTCTATTTTATTATGAATGGAAAAAATAGTAAATAATATTTCATATATATAGATTATTACTATAACATAAATATAATATAGAAAAACTAATATATCATAATAAAAAACAGTGAATTATAATGGTGGAAAACTAGTTCTATCACCACATGGATGCGGTGGACCACTAATATATATGAATGATACATTCGTCACTCATTTGACTATGATGATGTGGTAAATGGTTGTTCCATGATCAAAATAACATCTCATTTGTATGTTATTTTTTTAATCATGCTTTTATGGACACGTCATATTTATAGGTACTATATTTAGAAATGAAAAATATAAATATGATTAAGATAGAGGTTCAAGGGTGGTTTTAGAAAATTTATTTTAAAATATAGAAGGGTCAAATGATGTTTATTACTAATGAGAATAGTTTCTATTTTATATGCCAGGGGAGGGACAAATATGGATATTTATAAAATATTTCAATGATTTTAGGACAATTTCATTGGTATATAGATAGAATTTCCATGTATTATAAAGTAGGATAATGGATGGTAGAAATATATAAATACAATTTTAATTTTACAGGTTTGTCTTGAAATCCTATACTTATCACATGGTTTAAACCCAAGGTAAACTCGTTTAACCATAACCAAGAAAAATATTATTAATTTATGTACTACTCACAGTGAAAAAATTTAATTTACCCTTTTAGTTTTATTAATTATGATAATTAAAAATATTGGACCCATTTAACATTTTTTAATTTCATTATGTGTGAGAATATAATTTTAATTAGTCTTGAAAACAACTACAAAAACCAATTTTTAAAAAGATAAATTTTGAGCATAAAACATTATATACATTCATTACAGACCATATAAAAACCATAAATTAACTAAAAAATATAATTTTTAATATAAAATTAATAAATGTATTTAAAACCATTAAAATATAAATAAATATTTAATTAATTAATATAAAAATACAATTCAGACTTAAAAATTGTTTTCTTCGGAATATTATTTTTTAAGCTTAAAAAATCATCTAATACCAAAATCATGTATTTTGATGAATCCAGGGTAATTAGTTATATTATTGAAATTTTAAATTTGATTATGTTTATTTAAGATCATATTCAAGACATTATGGGGAATTTTCATGTAAATAAATTATAATTTTTTAAAATATCATTATTCTTCACAATTCATTGAAAAAATAGATTTAGATGAATTGTAAAAATACACACCATAATAAAAGGGACATGATGATTTTAGAAACTGTGTTAATTTATCTAAATAATATATCCATAAAATGAATAAATAAATTATAATTTCTATAATAAAGAAATCTTTAACACCAATTTTTGATAAATTCTTTTTTTAAAGTATAAAATTACTTTACTGAAAATTAAATAATACATTAATATCCATTAATTAAATAGATATAAATAATAGAAAATTATACACATAATTTTCACAAATTTTTCATTAGTATTCATACCTTATAATTTAAAAGGCTACATTATAAGGGGTTAGTATATCAAAATATATATTGAAAAGGGGTTGCATGTTTGGAAATCTATCAATTACATCAATTTTTTTTATTTTCAAATGGAATACATATAAAATATTTGGATCAATAAATATTATTATGAATATACATCTATGTTTTTCAGAATTAATGTATTCTTTTCATATAGTTTTTAAAAAATAAAATTTTCTACACTATAGTCCAAATTGAACCACACGAGGCTTCATACGGGAAAATATACAAAAAATATGACATTCTGAGACGAAGTCATGGAGAGGAATCAATTAGGAAAATATTTGGTATATAAAATTATAGAAAAGGCACTAGACATTTAGTGAAAATTAAATAAAAAATAGATAATATATAAAAGTTATACTAATAATAATCTGTGGGATCCAGAGATACAAGTCTGTAACATGGTTTTCCAATGGATATCTCCTTAGAAGCTAGTTACAAGATTTTGGAAAATTGCTAAGGTGATCCATAATTAGGTCATCCCATTAAAAGTGAATAGTAATATTTGGCATATTGGTCATCACTTATTATCCTCTCCAAATCTCTCACATTTAAATGATGTGTTCCATATATCACATCTGGGGATGTACAAACTGAATCCACTATATATACTGAAGTTGGAAGCCTTGTAATTGAAAAAATATCACTATTATATTGAAAAAATCAATATAGATACTACATAGAACATATAAATTTTTATATAACAAGACCCCTATACTATACAATGTTTTATGGAGAAATATTATGTATAAAAAATATATATGGGAACCTGAGGATGTAACGTGAAAAAATTTCCACCATATGTTTTAATATAAGTAAAGTAATTTCAAATAATAAATTGTTTTTATAGGGGTATAACGTAACAACACATTATTTCATTTATTTTTATCTGTAAATATATATTTTAACATATCATGTTTATCAAAAAATATTGAAGTAATACAAAATTATTTACCATATATATTTATTAAATATGACTATTACAACATGTTTTTGTTTTTGTCTATTTTACCACCCACATGATCATTATTATAATTTTTATCTTATAAATGGATAAAAAATATATAATTTAATAATTATTAATAATGAATAACTTGTTATGTTTTAATTAATTTTGAGTGGTAGTATTTTATATTATATTTTCCAATATTTTCAAACATTTTTTTAATTCAATTATCATTGAAAAATTGAATTAATAAGTGTTCCAAGAGTACTATCCATGTAATTTCATTTAAAATAATACGGTGCTCTAAAATTATAACCATTCAATTTTTTAACATAGTATGGACATTCTATAGGTAATTAAACCATGAATAATAGTCAAATAATATATCATCCAAATCAGGGAATTTATGAGAAAATGAATGGTTTAAACTAAATATTAATTTTAACACTAAAAAATTAATAAATGGGTTATAAGAAACAATAATGGGATCCTATAAATTATAATAAATTTCTATAACATTGTGACTAATTTTAGTAACAATCCTGAATTTTTTATACCTAATATTTAAAGTGTTCTTGATAAACGGATGTCTAGGGTAAGTATTTATTTGTATTAGCTTCACCTTATTGACACATGTTTCATATTATGCACCTGGTTTCATATATTTATCATATATAATACCTATTTGACATATTATTAAATGAATGGTTTTATAATCTAGGTATTTTATATTCCCCACTAGGTTCTTCCTTTATAGTTTTTATTGAAATTAAAATTCATAAGAGGTTATATATTAAATTGATACTCTAAATGATTTGACACAATTTAACCAAAAAAATATCAATGATCTCCATAATATTTATACTATTTCATGAATTATATTAAATATAATTCAATGATTTTAAGGTTATTTTCAACTATCTATTAATTTCCTTACATGTTATTAAAACGAAATCATTCTAAAATTTTATGTAATGTTTATTTTTTAACATCTTTAAAATGTTTGTATTGAATATTTTTTATGTTTATTCCAGTGTATAATTATCCAAAAAAAATTCTTTTTTATCAATATTCATTTATAATTTTCCATTGTTTTTCAATGAAAAACATATTTCATTAATATGTGAATTTTTAATTTGTTAATGTTTCTAAAAGGATATAATATTTAATATTGTTTTTCAAGGAATATTTATATTTATTTTATAAAAGATATTAAATTTAGGTAAACAGATATTAAAAAATATAATTATTCAATAAGGATATGAAATATTGATAATTTCCACCTTCTTAATAGGTATGGATTATGATTCTATTTTATAGATATTTTCCTGAAACCACTTCATTTTTACAAGTTAAGTAATCACTGAAGGTGAGGTTTTTAAATTCTTATGGCACATTGAAATATGATATATCATTAGGTAATATATGATCCTAATGTATCCATATAATGTATAAGGTAATGAATTATAAATCCCATGTAATAATTATGGGAAATAAGTTTTGAGGATCGATCAATATGGGAAACATGATGCGATGCCAAATCCCCTATGATATGGAATGAATGAATTAAATTAGTACCCACTGTTTCTAGTATTCAACCCTTACATTATTATTTTAAGGGTTATAATGTTTATGGGTGATGAATGAGAAATTTGAGAGACCATTGGAAGTAGTTTTGAGGTAAAATGGAAGTCTCATAGGTGGTACACGATTTGTCTTACAATGTGGCCAAACCTTGTGTAATTGGTCCTCTTTAGGCAGTGGCTCCTGCATAGTTGGATAATGGTTTGGTAGACCATTTGAGGAAGTTGTGTGAGGGTCTTCCTAGCCATTAGCTAATGAACGGTTGGTGCACAATTTGTTTAACAATGCAATCTAACTGTGTAGATGGTTTATGTGAGACCCTAAAAAGTCGGTCTTACACATTTTTGCCTCTATGTTGCTCATTTTTTCTCCTATGCAACCATAACTTGGGAGTTTTCGCTCCTAAGCCCAAATAAGGCTATCCCATTGGTCAAGAGGCTATCCTAAGGCTTCCCGTGGTGAATCGAAGCCAGATTCATGAGGTATATGATCATTCTTCTTTGTTCTTGATCAGTTTCTTAGATCTATGTAGATATAGTTCTCCTAGTATATTGGATTCTTAGATCTAATCCTTTTATTGGTAGATCTAGTTTTGTGGATTCCAAATATGATGATATTTGGTTTTGATATTTCCAAGAGAAGGGATCTAAGGTAGGTTCATGGAGAATCTAGACTAGTTGTCTTGTGCCTTTTTCATTCATTATGGTTTTAATCGGAAACATTGAGGTTAGAGGATTCATTATTGTATATAATTATTAGAAATTATTTAAATTATTTCATATTGAATTTTTGGTGTTTAATTGATTGTGAATTGGTTGTTTAGAACTTTTTGAAAAACTTCTTGAGTGATGATTGTGAAATATAGAAAAATCATAATTTTGGTTGAGTGCTTTTGTTATTTGTTTTAAAATATGTATTTTAAAAGCTGGATTTTTCTGGAATATTGGCACATAAATTAGATAAGAAGTTTTAAAAAAATGGAAAAGTTTTATTTAAATGACATATTTCTTTTAAATATGTTGGGATTTTCTTTTCAATAAAAATTCAGTTTTATTGGGGAGGTTTATTTTAGAAATGGAAATGTTTGGCCTAAATGGTGTTGGTGTGATTTCATGATTAATGAGCCCTTAATAAGGGATGAGTACCATTAGGGTACAAGGGATGTGACCTGGGATCAGGGGTGTGTGTAATTGGTTCAAAAGGTAACTTTATAAGTGACCGCTCAAGAGTATGGACACTCAAATGAAGCATGCATGTGTGGGTTTGTTGAGAACTACAGAATGGGTATGTCAAATGATAATAATAATTGGTTTGAAATCATGAATTAGTTATTTTTCTGAAAACTAACTTGCTGGAAATTGGTTTCATTTAGTTTCGATTTAACTTGGTTGTAAACGGTTTTTGGAACCTGTTTATATTTGGTTATATACTATTTTTGAAAATTGTTTTATATAAAAGTTTTTATATAAATGTGGCTAATAATTCTATCCTAGTTGTGTGAGTAGTGTATTCATTTGGGAGAACCTACTGAGTTTTATACTCAACCCTTATTTGGTACTTTGGTGCATTTACAGATGAAATCTTCTAAGACATGGTAAAATGTAATGTGTCCAGCATTATTAGCACTACCTCGTGATGTTTTGGTTAGTCAGTGATTGTGGATCTAAGAGATTGTCGGGAATTGAGTCTTGTTGTATTTTGAGAGTCTTTAGTTGTTTAGCCTATCTAAACATTGATACATGGTTGGTCTTCTATTGTTTCACATTTTGATATTGTTTGGGGATGCATGATGTTGTTTAGTTGTCTTCATTTTTTTCATGTATCATTTAGTAAATGGTTTGGTTATGTCTTGTTGGTCTATTGGTTTATTTACTAAAGGTTAAATTTCCACCACATTTATTTGAAACACTTCATCATTCATTTCCAGCCTTTGGCATTTTAGGGATGTCACTTAAGTCCAAGTAATGACTCCTTGTCTCTTAATAAACTGATAATGAGAGGGTCATTAAAAATGGTATCAGTCTGGTCCTTCATTTTTGGTACAAAATTTATCATCTTTTTGGGTCCTTTCCTAACAAGTAGTCATCAGGGTTTTTGTCTTGGAGTTGACATTGATTTTTGTCTATCATTTTGGCTGAAATCTTATATAGGTGTAGGATTTTCAGAACATGAAATGTAGAGCATAAAAGGATGTAACTAACCCATTAATGATGAACATCATGTTACTAGGGAGTTGGGTACCAATGTGTTTTAGAGGCACTTCTATAATAATGAAAATATCATTATCATGGGTTTGTCCAATGAGACTATAATTATGTGTATTAGAGAGGAATGACTTCCCACTTGGAGGGCCGACATCCTTTCGAGTAATGATTCATGTTATGAAAAAGTGTTTATTTTTGATAATGTAAGATTTTATTTTCAAATGAATGATTTTGAAAAAGGATGTTCTTATGCTATTTTTAAAATAGTTTAATTTTAAAAAAAATGTTGAAAGTATATGGAAAAATGTTTTTTCTAGAAAAAAATGTTGTGATAGTTGATGTGATTTAAGTAGAAATGATAAGAAATTAGTTACAAGAGAGTGATATTGATGGTGTTTATTATTGGTTTGGGAAACGGAAGCTGGTATGCATCTTAATAACCAACAGGAGGAATCTGTATAGAATGTGGTTTCACCTGAACTATAGGTGAACCATGAGTCGGATCAAATAATTGTCTAAGCTTTTCATGCTATGGATATAGGGAACCAGTGGAATGAGCCATGGCATGAGGATCCTACCATTCAGTTCATGACGTAGAATCCCCTAACATCCAAGGTCATTCTAAACACGATAAGGAGGATGTGTGTTTTTGTTCTATGAATCGTATCTTCGACATCATTAATAGACCAGTAGAGCTAAAGGTCAAGCTGGAAATGTATATACTTGAGGATCTTGCATGCCAGTGGATGGGTTTAGTGGTGTAGGCTAAATTTTATGAAAGCCTTACATGGGAGGATTTTGCGGAATTGTTTAAAAAAAAATCTATCCTCAGATTTTCACGATCTAGAAAATGATGGCCTTATTCATCCAAGAACATGATTTTCTCACTATCACAGAGTATAATGCTAAATTCATGAATTTATTCTGTTATTCACTGGAGGTTTCAACAAGTAAATCTTTGTAAGTATACATCTTTGAATCGAGGTTACGAGAAGATATTCAATCGAAGATAGATGCAATCTGCATTACAAATTATTCAGAGATAATGAACTAAGTGATTGTGGATGAATTTGATATCTCGTGATCTATGGGAGGAGGTATGGTGATACCCTCAAGAAATGGTTGGAACTAATCCACTGGGAACAAGTAGAAAAGGGAAAACTATTTCCAAGGCTGGTGTGGAAATACGAATCAAATGGCTAGATCAGAGAACCTTCCTCCAAGCCCCCAGATCAAATAATTTTTCTTTAAATATGGTTCACATGAGTAGATAATATGAGAGTTTACGGAACAACCCAAATCATGATGTAATTACTACATGATGGGACATATTCATCTCTATATTATCTATGCTCCAAAGTCAGGGGCTTAGGAATATTTTCAAACGTCACAGGGATCATATACTTCGACATCAAAAGGATTGTAGAACCAGTCTCTTGAATATAGAAGAGCTAGAAATGGTGATTCTAGAAATACCATGACTCCTCAACTAGGGAAATATCATCATTTCAACAATGATAACAATGCAACGATGAATCAATTGTATGGAGTTGAGTAGACGATTTTCTATGATCATGATGGACCATTTTCATTGAGAGGTATGATTATTTTGAATTCTACCCTTGTGATAGTGCACTAAAATATTGGTGAGTCGAATTATATTATTTATTTACATTCTTTTTATTTTCCATGCTTAATGTTAGAAATTATGCCTTCTATTTTAAAACACAAAAATCTTCTCAGTGAAATAGAATGTCAATCCTTTTTGTGTTGAGCATGTGTTGTAACTATTGATAGAGATGAGCTAAAATAGGACTTCTTGATGTTGGACATGGATTTCTTTGATGTAATCCTAGAAATGGATTGTTGGATAATGTTTACGGATTACATCGACTGTTATATGAGAATAGTTATTTTCAAGATAGAGGATATCATTGAGAATCTCCTAATAGGATAGAGGATGACAATGAAATGTTAAAAGAGATTGTTGGCACCAATGGTGGGAATGATATCTAACCAGTTGGTGGAGTTGACTTTAGAATCGGTGGATGAGATCTGTTAAATTAGTTTTACAGCAATTTTGGACCAATTACTACTTTTATTTGCTGATAAATTCTCAGGGTTACCACCTATATGGGATGTGGATTTTATGATTAATCTCTTTTTGGGGACCAGTGCTATTTCCCTTCCATCCTATAGGATGTAACCAACAATGTTATGGGAATTGAAAGTGCGGTTAGTGGAGCTGGAAGGTAAGGGTTTCATTCAACAAAGTATGTATCGATAGGGATCACCAGTTTTACTCGTGAAGAAAGCAGATATAACTATTCATTTGTGTTTATATTATCGTATACTTAACCAATTTACGATAAAGAATAAATATACACTTCCATACATTGATGATCTAATCAATAAATTAAGGGGAGATCAGTGGTTCTATAAGATTGACTTGTGGTCAGGATATCAATAATTTCAATTTCTGATGGAAGATATCCTAATGAAAACTTTTATAAGTATACAAGGTCACTATGAATATGCAGTCATGCCTTTCAGTCTGGGGAATGTACTAGAGGTTTTCATGGATGTGATGAATTAGATATTCCAGCGATATCTATAATCCTTTTTTGTGGTGTTTGTGGACGACATTTTGGTGTATTCACAGATAAGGGATGACCTTGAGAAGCACATGAAAAATTTCTTAAAAATATTGAGAGATCACGGTTTTTATTCCAAATTACCCAACTGTTAATTCTTGATTCAAGAGGTATGATTTCATGGCCATGTGATTTATGAAAAATGTGTTCCTATTGATCTTGAAAAGATAGAATCTGTTATCTTAGGTAATCCACCAAAGAATGTCTTCACGATAGGATTTTATCATGGTTTAGCTGGTTACTGTTGATTCTTTGTTCATCATTTATCATGGATATCTTCTGCAATGACTGCTCTGAGAAATAAGTGTACTCCATTCCAATAGACTTGGGAATGCTAGAAATCCTCCAACGAACTAAAATTTTGTCTTACATCTACATATATATTGATCTTTCCCAAATTATGACATGGGTATGTGGTGTACTGTGATGCTTCAGTATCATGATTGGGTTGTGTTATCATGCAAGTAGACCAAGTTGTTTTGTATGGTTCAAGGTAGCCCAAGGTGCATGAGAATAATTACCCAACACATGATTTAGAGTTATCTGAAGTCGGACATGCTTTCAAAACATGGAGAAGAAATCTCTTCATTGAGAAATTAACTATGCTCGCTGACCAAACAAATCATGAAACAAATTTTCTCATAGTGATACTTGAATATGTGGAAAAAAATAAGTACGGAATACCTCCAAATGTTTGACATTAACTTAATGCATACACCAGGGAGAGAGAATTCATGGGAAAATGCACTTAGAAGAAATTCATACACTCAGTTGGTGAAGAAACATCAGATGAATAGCATTTGATGTCAATCCTCACTGACATGTTTATATAATTTGAAACCCAAGGTGATTCTGATGTTTACTTATAAGCTATGCTTGTTCATGATTTGGTAAACATGGTCAAAGAGGAACAAACATCTGATGCAGAATGTCTTATTATGATTTCAAAACTCAATGGTGGAGAGACCATTGAAGGTTGGAATCTTGATGGGAGTTTAGTTTTGCATTTTTTAAATCAGATGGTTGTACCTATGGATTGTTAGTAAAAACTCTTTCATGGTTACATCAATTCACGATGGGATGTAAATCTATGTACATAAAAGGTGTATAAGGAATTGAGGGCACAGTTTTTGTGGAACCACATGAAAAAGAAGGGGACCGAGTTCTTCTCGCAGTGCTTAACCTCATAGTGGGTTAAAGTAGAGAATTAATGATCTGTATATATGTTGTAGTCATAACCTATCCCAATGTGGAAATGGGTGTAGGTAGCGATGTAATTTTTTACAGGTCTTCCAAGAATAGTTTGGAAACATGATTCGATATGGTCGATAGTGGATTATCTTACCATGTCAGCCCATTTAATTCTCATCACGAAACAAATATGGTGGAGGATTTTTCATAAATATATATATGAGAAGTGGTAAAAGGAAATGGAATACTATTTTCAACAATCTCTGATAGAGATCCTAGGTTCACATCTTGTTTCTGGAAATCCTTACAGTAAGTCCTTGGGACTTAGTTGACAATGAGCATGGTGTACCATCTTCAGATAGAAAGTTAGTCAGAGCGGATGATAAAAACATCAGAAGACTTGTTATTGTATTGTGTAATGTATTTTTGTGGCTCAAGGTAGGATCATATACCCTTAGTGGAGTTCTCATATAATATCATTTATTAGGCCTCGATACATATGGCTTCATTTGAAGCATTGTAAGGGAATACTTATCATTCCCCACTATGCTAGGTAGAAAAAGGTGAAACAACACTAGTTTGGATGAGCCTTGCCCATGAAACAATGTATAAGATCAAATTTATTAGAAATAGTGTGGAGATGGCATAGATTCGGCAGAAATCTTATATATATCACTGTTGAAGACCGCTGTTGTTTTCGGTGAGTGATCTGGTCTTCTTGAGGATATCTCTGAGGCTGGCACATCACTATTTCATGATGTAGGGAATGTTATATCTTAGATACATTGTGACTTTAGATATAGTATAAAAATATGTAAAGGTGGAATATCTGTTGGAATTACCACCACTGTTCAGTTCAGTTCATAATTTCGTCAATGTATCTCAATTGGAAAAGTATCAGCTTGATCCTGAACATGAGTTTAGATGGGATCATGTTGACCTAGAGTTGGATGCTTCATTGATAAATATATTGGTTCAGATTGTTCGAAGTAAATCGAATGTATTGAGAGGAAAAAGTATCGTTCTAGTGGGGGTTTTTTGGAAGCATGGTTAGATTCAATAATAGACTTGGGAACACGAGAAGGATATGAAAGAACAATATAAAGAACACTTTTACATGGGTGATGATTTTCTAGTTTTTGAGGATGGAAATACCAATGGTAGGGAGAATATAGTACCCCCAGTTTCTGGTATGTAACCCCTACATGATATTTTTCATTGTTATAATGATTAAGGGTGATGAATGGAAATGACGGGAGAACATTGGATGTAATTTTGAGGAAATATAGAAGTTGTGCGGGTGGCACACAATTTTTCTATCTATGTGGCCAAACCATGTGTAATTGTTCCTCTTGAGGTAGTGGCACCAGCATGGTTAGATCACAGTTAGGTAGAACATTCAAGGAAGTTGTGAGATGGTCTGCCTAGGTAGTATCTAATGCACGGTTAGCACACATGTTTTCTAACTTTGTGAACTAACCATTAAAATGTTTTAAGTGATATCATAAAAAAGTATATCTGACACATTTTTTACTCTATGTGGCTCTTTTTGGCTCTTAATAATCCATTATTCAAGAATTTCTTCTCTTAAGGGAAAATATTGTTATCCCATTGGTCCGTAGGCGATCTAATGGTTTCCCTTGATGAATCGAATCCAGATTGTTGAGGTATGTCATATTTCTTATTTTTTGTTGATTATTTTAATAGATCTACACATATCTACTTCTCATCTTCTCTTAGAGTCATATATCTATGCCCATTTTGGGTATATTTATGTGTGTGGATGACATATTTGATGATATTTGGTTTTGATCTTTCTAGTAGAAGAGATATAACGTGGGTTCTGAAAGAATCTACCTGGTTGTCTCGTGCATTTTTTGTTTGTAGTTGTTTTTATCAAATTATTTGAGGTAGGAGGCTTCCATCTCAACTCCATACTGTAGAACTGATTTTGATTCTTTCTAATTGAATCTTTGGTGTTGAATTGATTGTGATTATGTTTTTTAACACAGGATGGAAACCTTCTTCATTGATGGTTGTAAAATTTGGACAATTGGTGATTTGGACTAAGTTATTTGGTTCTTGGTTTTAAAAAATTGATTTAAAAAAGGGGATATTTCTGGATTATTGGAACATAAATGGGATTGTATTTTCTCAATAAAATACAATGTTTTGTTGAATTGAAATGTAGCTGTGAAATTTTTTGTTCTTTATTTTTCAAGAGAAGTTCAGTTTTATATGAGTGGTTTGTTTTGGAAATGTAAATATATGGCATAAAGAGTGTTGGTGTGAGATCATGCTTAACGAGCACATAATAATGGGCGAGTACCATTGGAGTACATGGTATGTGACCTTTGATCAATGGCATGTGTCATTGGGACACAAGGTAATTGAACGAGATACCGCTCATGAGTATGGAACTATCAAACAAGAAATGCATGTGTGGGCGTGTTGTGAACTATGGAATGGGTATGTCTAATTATAAGAATAATTGGGGTTAAATCATGAATTATTTATATTTCTGAAAGATAACATGATGCTAATTTTTTTAATTTAGTTTCAATTTCACTCGTTGGAAAAATAATTTTGGAACTTTTTTATATTTGGTTATATACTATTTTTGAAAATTGTTTAATATAAATCGTTTTATATAAATGTGTCCAAACTTTCTATACAAGTGGCGTTAGTAGGGAATTCATTGGGGAAATCCTACTGATTTTTATACTCACCCCTGCTTTGGTACATTGGTGCTTTTTCAGATTCTATCATCTAGGATAGGGTTAAAGGTAACATGTCCTACGTTTTTATCACTACCTCATGATGTTTGGGTTTTTTGGTGATTGTAGAGCTGGGAGATTGTGGAGCCTGGAGTATTTTGGTCTGTTGAGAGTTTTAGTTAATTATCTAATATGTACTTTGATACATTATTGGTCTTCCACTGTTGCACACTTTGATACGGTTTTGAGAAACATGATGTTGCTAATTTGTCTTTATTTTGTTCATGCATCAATTAGTGAATGGTTTGGTTATGATTTGTTGGTTTTTTGGTATATTTTATAAAGGGTAAATCATCCCCCACTTGTATTTGAAACCCTTCGGAATTCACTACCATCCTTTGGAGTAATGGATATGTCGCATAAGGTGATGTAACGACTCATTGTTCTATCAATCCATTGAGAATAATCATGTCATTACAATTAATGCTTGATCCACTTTTTTATGATGGTCTTGGTAGTGAACCTGGAAATATGATATGGTTTCAAGTTTTATATAAATATATATAATTCCTTTATTTTTTCATATTATTATGATATGATCCATGGCTAATAATTAATTTATTTTATTACCTCACCCTTAAACAATATTAAATTATTGATAATTCGATATTATATGTCCTTATATCATACATTATTAGAGGCTATTAAGCTTCCATGATCATTTTAATATAGATATTTCATCAAATTCCATGTTTTATCATAAGAGTGTTATATTACCATCATTGAATCCCTAATAATCTCTCTATTACTAATAATTTTATCTCACCAATTTTTTTAACATCCCCATGATATTATATACATGATATTGAGTATAATGTAGTTTTATATAGAGATTTTTTTCTGAGATATTAATGAAATAATATGTAATATAATTTTTATGAAGATAAAATACATGTATTGCAAAACATTAGGTTCTAGGATTGTAATATTATTTGGGATATGTGATGTTAAAATTTTCAAAGGGATGGAAAATATATACATGTTGAGTTTGGGACACCTCAATGTGATTGGTGGGTCCTACATATCCCACAATTTTAATGCATAAAGCATTATATCTCATTATAGTTTTTTTGAAACAATTTGTGATTTGTTATAAATTATAGATAACTGGTAGTGATGCTTGAGATAATAAATAAAAGTAAATTGACATTGATTCATAATCCACTATGTTATTTAGAGAAGGTATTGATTCCTGATCCAATATGTTGTGGGAAACAATTAGTGACCCCTTCTCCACATTGTTATAGGAAACATTTAGAGGTTCACGATCCACTAGGATATGATGGTCTTGATATCTAACCATAACACATGAAATTGATTCAATTTGTATACCAGTGTTAAATTTCTATGAAGTATTTCAAGGCCACCAATATATTTTATAAAACATGTCGATGTTATTCTCTATGGTTCTTTTTAATGACTATTCCTTTTAATTACAAGTATATGGTATATGTATGATACCTTGCCGTTATATATCCATATATTATTCCTTATAAACAACTCCAATGATTCAATGTTCCATTCAAATATATATTTAACACATCATTATGTTTTTTCTAATGGTTATAATAAAACAAATTGTACAAGTTGATTAGCTTTCCCCTTGATGAGAATATGAGCTCTCCCCATATAATGTTTCCATTTTCCATACATAATTATATTAAATATTATGTTTATAAAGAAATAAATGTAGACAATTTTATTAGATATGTTCAAGAGATAATGTTTATTATGAAATTTGTGTAGTTAATATCCAATTACAATAATATATCATGGAAATGATTAAATAATGAAAAAGTTGTAAAATTTAGTTATATTATTATTCGTCCATATGACATGGTATGAGAGTATATGTGTAATTTTTATATTTTAGCACCGTATATAGGAGTGAATTTTTGGAGAACTTTTATTATTATCATTAATGATTCATTGTTTTGAAGATCTGATGAAGGTATAATTATCTAATGATTCATACTCATTATATCCTGGAGCTCTTTTATGATTTAAATGGAATCATTTGGTGAAGTATGAATGATATCTTCTTATAGAGGTTAACCACAACTATGAGGGATTAATTGATAGAACTACATTTATTTTATTGATCCATAATGAAATTCCCCTAATATTGAAATTATATTTATATAGAGATATGAAATTCAAATCATTACACAAATTTGAAAGAATCCAAAAATATTTTTAAATTCTTTTAGACATGTTATGAATATATTGGAATATTATGGTGTAATATTGGTCTATTATTTTATAATAAATGATGATAGTGTTCGAATGAGGATATAAAATATCATTAAAAAAATTACTGGTGTAGATTTTGTGATGCAAACATTACTATATAATGGATATAATTATGCAATTATTTTTAAGATAATATTTTTTTTATATTTTAAAATATAGATAATAAGTTTTAATCATTTGATAATTATTCTATTATAATGAGAGATAATATGTCTAAAACATGAATGCAGAAGACTTAGATTAATGATATATAATTTATTAAATTAAATTATATATTCTCTATATCCATTTAAATAACTTATTAACATATTGTTGTTTCCTTATTAGTATTTATTGTGTAGTCAGTTAATGGATGGTAAATTTTGAGTACAAATATGATTATATATTTTCATTGAAACCTATCCTTTTTAAGCAGTTTTTTTGAGTTAGATTCATTTTCTGATCGATTATCTATATATATTTCTTATTTGTATATTAATTAAAGAAATGAAAATGTTTTTTAAGCCAATATGATACATGAGGATTCTTTATTTGAGAATAATCTGCATATATCTTCTAAATATGAAATTAGAGTTTGATGAAACATAGGTTAATTAGGAACTTTATAAATAGACAAAGTGAATGATTTAGGATATTATTGAATAAAAATGATATAATAGAAATATATTATATTATTAATCATAGAAAAATGTATCAATATTATCTATAAGTAAATGTTATCATATTTTTAATAAAAGTAGCATTCAACATTAGTTCTCCATATATAGTTTTCATAGAGAATAATAATTATTTCTTGAGTATTATTGACCTTTATTATAGTATTTATTTTAAAACTAATGAGTCAAAAATTTAAAATTTCTATTATTTGGGATTTATGAATATTTTTGTTTTTATTGGATCAAACATAGATTCCGATCTATATTATATTATCATTTTTTGGTATGTTTTATAAATTTAAATGAATTCCACTCATTTATATCCACATATAGTAATTGAGGAAACCTAATAGAGGTCTAAATAAATAATATAATTCACTCCATTCTTGGATTGAACATTGAAGCTCCATATTTATTTTTCTTTTATAGTCTTATGATATATCACAACATAATAAACACTTTTCTAAAATATCAACTCAAACCATAACAAATTTGGATATTTTATATGGCGATGATTTGATATTTATTAGTGTGTATTTTGAAATAAATGAAATATATGTGATGATATTATTTCATCATGAAAATAGGAATGAGAACTTCATAATTATCAAAAAAACATTCCACTTCCTTTAGATAACTGTTGAAAATATTATCATGTCATATTTATATTTTCATTAATAACAACCAATTACTATGATAAATTATTTTTATATCATTAAATTATAAGATAAAAAAATAGTATCCCCTTTATAATATTAATTTGAAATTCCATTCATATAATAAATTATAACCTATTATTATTCATCTTATGGTGAAATCTCCTATCATAAACAGAGAGATAATCCTTTCGCATCGAAAAATCCAATTATAATTGGTCACTCCATATTTTATAATAAATAATTATACACATGGGAACCATTTATACAAAATAGTGATTTTTTCAATATTCACTATTTGAAAAATATTATTAAATCATTTTATATGATGTACCATTTAATAATCTAAGTTATCTTAAATTAATCAAACCAAGATTTTGGATATTTATGATATAATATAATATATTCTACAGTACTGTAGAAAAATTTTATCACACCATTAAAGTACATAACTATATAAAATGGTTCATTAGGAAAATATGTAATGATAAATTAATATCTATGTCATCATTCATTATATAGTCATGGGTAGTGAAAACGTGAAGTAACTACCAATGGTATTTTTTTCCACTTTGTCTTAGGTTATGAAATTTGATATCATTATCAATGACATGTCTAGTTTTTGAATAGTATATCTTAACTCAGAGTGATGTCTTTTGAAATACCAATAACACCTAAAAAATCCAAATGGGATTTTAGCTCTAGATAAGATTAACTTATTTTATTTAAATGATATACAAAAAATAAATTCTATCCAAATGGATTTATGTATTTATCTCCAAACAATGAGACATCTAAAACTTTAATAAATAGAATACAAGAATAAAAATGATTAAATTATGATCCATGTATTATCAATTAAATTAATAAATGAGATTTATTTAACTAATCCAATTTATTAAGATCTGGGCATGCGTAGTCTTAAAATTATTTATAAGAAAATTATACAAGTATGTCCGGAATAAAAAAGGTGTTTTATAAGATAATAAATGAACGATGAAAAAAATATCAACATGAAACTAAATAGTATTAATTTACTAGTACTCAGTCATAAATTAATGGTTAAACCTTTATTAGTTGAAAAATATTATAAAATTGTTTTTCATATTCACCATAATTTTAATTGTTTCAATATTGTGTAATAACACAAAAATGTTATGTGACTACTAATTTTTATAAAAAAATGTATATAAACACTATATAAATCATATCATTTCACTAGATTAGAAGAAATGTAGTATATTATCTTCATATAATGCATGAAATAATCCATAATCCAAGAAATATATTGGCTAATAATAAAAAAATTAAGAGAAATAATCCTACAATGTAATATTATAACATCGAGATTCGAATCATGTGACAAAAATTTGAGATCTATATGGCCTTAAAAATTCCCAAAAATCAAAAAAAGATTGATTACATGTGACGGGGAAGATAATTTACCATTGGGTAATGATTTATTATAAAATATATATATATATATATTGATGAAAATTAATGGATGTAGAATACATTCACTAAAAAAATAAAGTATAAACGGAATATTTTTATAAAACCAACCACTTGAGAAAAAAATAAATCAAAAATTTAATATATAAAATAAATCTTATTGAATCTTAGTACAACTAGTCCCCCTTCAATACCTACAATGTTAAACAATTTTTATCTCTTGATGATGTCCAAAACCATTCATTCCCTACATCAGGGATAATAATATCTCTTGTATATTATGGTTTATATATAGGGTTCTATTTAAACATAGTAGGATTTGTTTGATGACTCCAATAAATAATAATTCATTAATAAAACTATAAATTTACTGAAAATACATTAATTCACCCAAGGAAATAAATTACTATGATATAAAATAAAATATTCTGAATATATTTATTTCCAAAAAAAATTATGAAAAAATGTTTACTCAAATTACCTTTAATAAAATTTGTTTTTAATCCATCAATGAATCAACCTTTCTAAGGATTAAAGTTTTTCCAAAAATAATTTGAAAAATATCCCCAATTACCCCATGAAATTGGAGACATTTTTACCTCATGTTTTACAAGAATCCCTATGATTCATTATAATCTACCCAATATAGGTCATAAAAGAACATCATAAAGGTCTATTGAATTTATTACTTTATTTATTTCCCACATATAAAAAAATATTCATCACCCTATCATAAATAAAAAATTAAACCATCTACTCTATCATAAAAATGATTAAGGATTCAAATTTATGCTCTTATTAATCAATCCATTTCTAATTTAATACATGTTATATTAGTGACATTTTTACCATTTAACAATAATATGTTTTTTAATCCAGTATTTCCTAATTATAATTTTGCATATACAGTTACCCAATATAATAAATCAATATTTTATCATTTAAATAATTTATAAGAATATGAAATATTCCTTTTGTATTTCATATATATAGATTTACTCTAAAACTCCCAGAAAATAAATCAAATCCTTTTTTGTAATAAAAATATAATTAAATCATTTCATACTTATATTAATCATGTATGTATATATCAATTGACCAAACTTAAGAAAAGTATCAAATCCTCCAACTTAGAAAATATTTTCATGATTCATCATATGTTCTCAAAATATTGATTCTCTATTAGTTGGAATCCTAAGATGATCTATAAAATACTTCTTAAATCCCGATTCTCACTCTATAGAACCTAACCCAACAATTGAGAAATTAGGAATTTTTTATGTCCATTAATCATTTTTCATTACATTGTGGCATGAACACATGAAAATATATCTCTAAGAGTGTGCAAAATATTGTTGGTATAATAAAAAACATACAACATGGAATGAACCCTATGCGACACACCGATTATAAATAATATAATAAGGATATGTTTCTGATGAAATTTATAGAGTATAAGGACCACCGTGTCATTTTGGAATGACCTATATCAAATTTCTTAAAGCAACCAATATAATTCCTTATATATTAAAACACCTAAAATATGGGTATGATGAAGTATTCAGACTTTAAGATACTCTAAATTTTTTTTGTAATATATATAATAATTAATGTATATACGTTAATACTACAAAGAATTCTAGAACACCAAACTCCTTTGATCTATCCCACTATAAAAAACCCAAAATCACCATAACCACAATATAACCATGTTAATACAAGGCACTATAAAATCTATTCCTCTGAATTATTGATGATTTTATCTTACTCCAATATCAATCCACTATTGAATTCCCATTAAATGATATAACCCTTCTCCCTTAGAACCCTCTAAATTATTTATTAAATAACCCATGCCAGCCTATATAATGATTTTCATGTCACTTACCCCACTTCATTGAATCCTAAAAATAAATCTCTCAACCTTTATCGACATTATAACCTATATATTTAACTCCCATTAAAAATTTTCTTCCATTAATTATCAATTCCTTATTTTTCCAGCACTATAAATCTGTGACATTGTAATTAAATCCATAGAACCAACTTCCCTATCATTCATTAAGTTACACAAATTTGAACACCATAAATTATCTTATCAATAGTAATTCAAATAAAATTAAAAATTAATTTTCAATAATAATTTATCAAATTAAGTGTCATTAATTAATAATACCAACCCCATAATATTGTATATGTATTCAAGTCAATTCCAAATAAAATAAATTGATAAAAAAAAAATTATTCCTAAATTATAATTACTGATAAATATTCAAACTATGTTATGAAAAAAAAATATATAATGTATTAAGATATATTTATTCTGTCCCAATAGTAGGTCAAACATAATTCAATAAAAATTTGAAGAAATAATTATTATCTTTATATAAACTAAAAAACTGAGTGTTAAAATTACCACATCAACAAATTTTTTATCATTGAAATGTAATTTGGTGTTACTAAAACTATTTGAAAACTCCTAAAACATATAATCCTCATAATATAATGTTTTTTTAATCATCACATGGTTCAATGAAACTCACCCCAAATTAACATATCACATGCGATGAAAAATATCATTGTTATCAACAACATGAAATGGTCTTTCCAAATAGGATACATCTAATAATAACTATACCATTTACCAATTTAATAAATTAGTTTCATTAGGTAAATAATTTTATAATTTAGAATAATGGTAATTAATATAAATTAATTCATAAAATTGTGTTAATGCAAACTAGTATACAACATCACCATTTCATTCAATAATCTATAATTTCCTATATTTTATTTTGTCTCCTTTCATTAATTTTCCTATAAATGGTATCCCAACCATGGATAAATGCTTTAAAACACATGATACATAACATCATAATTCAAAATGTAATCATAAATTATTATGGTTATACTTCATATAAATGTATTTTTATGTACTAAAATTCAAAATCAATTTATCTTCATATGTTATCTCATACAAAAAACATGATCCCATAAGAACAATTCCACATGTCCCAATTCAATATAATTACAATTGACATGTTATTGTTATTTTTCATTTTTTGGTTGTATATAGATCAATGATTTATTACCTTTCATATAAAAAACTCCCCCATGAGAGATTGGTTTTCCAAAGATAATAAAAAATAATACACACATGCACAAAAAATTTCTTACAGAATTAAAATAACTTATGATTTCTATCCATATTTATTAGGGTGGTTTTCCAAACACAACATAAATAATAGTTCAATAATAATATATAATATTTCCTATAATCATGATGTTATTATAAAATATCTATATATGAAAATTTATATTATAACTCATGGATGTCTGATAACCTTCATCACATAAATCATACCATGTTTTCAACATTATCTCAGATTATAATAAAATTTCCAAATTTTGCAATTTCTACCAATAATATATAAATATTATTATACATCAGTGGTGCCTTCATAATTAAAAATTAAAATCCATTGAAATATGTTCACCCAAATAGTTTGTGATATATACTATTTACAATATCCCCTATAGTCATTAATAAATTTAATTTACCATGTTACAGGAAAAACATGAATTATTTTTGGAAATTTATTGAATAATTAAACGACGACATAATTGGAATATAATATCATGATAATTATGTATTGTTTATAGATTCACCACCAAAATTAATTGGTGATTTTTTTAAATCAACATTCATTAATTCTATGATAACCTCTATTTATCCCTTAAAGAAATTTACCAACTCTAGGGAAATATATAATCAGTTATAGTCCACCCTGCCATATTACAAATACTCTATACCATTACATTACCTATAGAATAAATAACTAATTATTACACAACAATTTAACTACCATGTTGCATTAATACTACAGAGAAACATATCATTAATTTATCCATCTACTCCCATGTAAAATTATACTTGTAATCCCTTCAGCCTACACTATTCTATAGATTCCTTCAATACTTCTGATGGTGTCATTTTAATGAAGGATTATACTACTATGCTTATATTACCTAGTTTATAACCTATAATAAAATCAAAACACTAATTACACCACACCCACTATTGTTTTCATAGTTTTATATTTCATTTTGTGAAAATATTCATTGAACCCATCTGATCAATGTACATTATAAATATCTCTCTAAAAATATAATTAAACAACAACATTGATATAAAAAAACATAATATTTCCATATCAATAATATGGTAATTGTTTTCATGGGTTCTTAGAAGAATATAACCATATTACATAATATTACCTCATTATATCATAACACATCATAACACCAGAATATACATCATATTCTTCGACTGACTTAGGAAGAATCAAAATTATAGATGATGTAATTTCCTTATATAATTACTAAAATATCTCATTTAATTATAAAATCCATTAAATATTTCCCCCTTATTGATCATTTATATTATTGGTGAATATTATTTCTATGTTTTATTGTCAAGTCATTCATAATAAACCAATAAACCAATAAAATTTCATATTTTAAATATAGGCTTGGGTGTTACCAAAACCTCCCAAATTCAACCTTCCCAATATCAATAATATTTACTTTATTAGAAATTACATGTCCTATAAGTTTCACTTATTGAATACAAAATTGGAAATTTTGGAAAACATCTAATAAATTATTCTCATGTAATATTATTAGAGTAATATCTTAGGGTTCAACACGGTGTTAATATATTCATTTAGGTATAACATATTTTCATAAAGAAATCTACAGAATATATATCTAATATTTTTAAAAGAACCATTTCAATTAATCTTTAAATAATATTGGTTTATTAGTACCTCCAAAAGGAATATCCAAAAAAAATTTACTTCAATATCGACATAAAAAAAATTTAAAAAAATTGCCCTCTTTTACCACATAATAATGATACTCAGAAAAAAAGATTATCATTGAAAAGTAATGATCCCTATTAAATTTCTAAAAAATCTAATTAATATGAGGAAATAATTATTTCTTTATCTTTTATTAACATTATATATGATTGTTATTAAATAAATAGAATGAACAGTAATTTATCATGAAAATATAACCAGTTCTGTATAAAGATAAACTCAATATAATAAATCCCTAATGTTAAAGATCATCATGTCACATATTTAATTTCATTAATTATATTGGGGCTATGTGATAATAATGTAATAAAAATTCTTATATTTCTTTAATGAAGTCAAAGGGAAATTACACACTCATGCATAATGGTAATTTATAAATTCCTTTTTGGAAAAAATCTAGATAATGTTCTATTAACCCTAGATGTGAATGTTATTTTTTTGACTTCCTTTAATCCAAGAATTATCCCTCAAAACTAATTATATATTGAATACACAAAATTTTCCATTGGAACTTCCCTACATGTAATAATATTCCACTATACCATGAATTTATAGAGTTATATCTACTGCTATAATGATTACACTTTGATTATAATAGGTCATTTGAGACTTCAATTTCCTAAAATAATCCATCGATATAATTAATCATTACATTTTTCCTCAAGGACCATGAAGACCCATGATATTTCTATTTTACATTATAATAGTTTAGAATAGACACATATCATATTGATTTATCTTATCATTAAATGAAGTATAAATACAGACAGTATACTAAATGAACTCCACTCAAAACACTAATTGGTTGAATTATTGTAGATAAATAAATGAATGTAATTATAAAGTATAAAACTTAGAAGGAATGATTATAAAATAAATCAAACATGTAACTCCCACATTAGAAAGTCTTACAAAGGTTCTAAAATTCGATGATATATACTCAATTATGACTATTTTTCCTTGACACTTTTGAGCGACTAAAATATCCTTCTAATAAGGTGCCCCCACTATACGAAGAGTTTATAATTAATTATATATCTGTCTATCAAAATAAATATTTTGTCAATCCATTTGGTTTGATGGTATAAAACTATTCATATAGAATAATCTCATATAATACTTTTTTAGTTTCATTATCCTCCCACAATAGAACCACTCCAATGATGGTATTGGATATTTGAATTTCTGGTTTCCATCATAACCACATCAAAAACACTCCAACAGAAATTTTCCTCCAGTTAAATGATATGATGAATCTATAAATTTTACTTCAATTTAATTCCCCATTACCTTATAACTAAACTATAGATTCATTCCTCCAATGAATCATATAATAAGTGTATTAACTATCTATGTGTTATAAATATCCAATTCATCCACAAAATTAATACAAAAAAATCAAAAGTTTGTAACCAAAGAAATATAATAATCAATAATAACATTATTCAAAACAATATCTTAAACATTATTGCCTTGAGGTTCTCATTTATCATTAAATATAGTATATAGATTACTATCCTTATAAAAATATATAAATACTATCTCAATAACATATTTCCTTTCTCAAAATAGAAATTTTTTTATACTTTCTGTGAATTAATCAATTAGGATAATACCTAAAATTAATGATCTTTTAGAAACCATGATAATCAACATCTTATTGGAAATTTTATATTCTATGAAATTTCACCATTTCTCATACTGTCCTACCGAAAAATAGAGCACAAATTTCCCAATTTATATCTTTGGAATTAATAAAAACTATAACATTTTCATAATATTAGGTACACAATCTTCCACTAGATTTGTTCCAAAATCTCTTAAATTTTAGGATAAAATAATTTCAAAATATTGATCCACATATGGTATCCCTTGGCATCTATTAATTTTAAATCCAATCAAATTCATGGTTATTCTAAAAAATTCATTCTATAATATTGATTAAGAATAGAATAATCTCCCGCTTCTCCTATTCTTCTTTTAATTGTACCACATATATTAGGAATATTTCTATAACATATAACATATTTCAATAAAAAGTCTTGTTTGTTTGATAATCATCACCAAAAAAATTTATTCAACGCTACATATATTCCCATTATTCTCACTATATTTCGGAAAATCCAATTTTCAAATTATTTTTCATAATAAATTACCTATATTTTCATAAAAAAAATTTCAAATCCCATTTCAAAATGAAGAAACATTGTGTTATTATAAAATTAATATAAAAGGAAGAAAATTTAATTTAAAACCATGCAAGTCTAATTACATGGCTTTCTATGAATATCGGGATAAATTGTTGTTTTCTAGATCTATCCCATCATGGGAAATCATCGAACAGATAATGAAATCAAATAAAGTCATCATAAATATTCAATTTTACACAAAATCCTTGTTAACACGAGTTTCATAATAAAAATGGTATATATATATATATATATATATATTTTTGGGTTCAATTTGTGTTTGAAAAATCATATTATACACAAATACATGACCTCCCATGTATAAAATTAAAAAATATCCTATGATGCCATTTATAACACCTTATCATAGGGAACTCAATCTGATAATATTTATTACAGCTCCAAAATACGTGAAGCATGCCTCCAAAATTAATAGGGTAATATAATTAGAATTAATGGATAAAAAACAATTGGGGAATTATTATTAATCAAAATTTGTAAATAACATAAATTAAGATAACATGAATGAATATAATGTTTTCAAAAAGATAATTTCAGAATTAATTATAATGAAAAAAACTTATACAAAACCAAACACATGAGTAAAAATTAATTAAAATAATTAAAAAAACTAAATGTTGGTCAATATTGATAAATAAAAATCTTCTTCCATATGTTAACAGTAGAGATAATATTATATTTTGACAAGTTATGAAACATTTTTAGCAAATACATCATGATTTATCATTTATATAATTCCACAAATATTCTAGTATACAAGGTGAGTATGAAACCATTAACATTTACCTAATGAATCTAATAAATACCTATGATTTTGAAAATATTATTTAATTTTTGGTAAAAATTGATAAATCAAAATGATTTTATCTATAAATATTGATTTATAAAAATAATTATGAAAAATAGATATCTAATCCTATATATTAAATCCATTTAGTTGAAATTTGTTTTTAATAAAACATCATTTCACGTAACATTTCAAAAAATATGTTATAAACCATATTTTACCTCAAAAATAACCTTTATAATACATCTGGATTAAAAAAACAAATGAAAATATTCTCTATTTTATAAAATCACATCGTAGACTCCCAATCTACTCAAGTCACACTTGAAACTCTCCACTTCCTAAAATTCCATGAATAATAATGAATCAAATAGAATAATTGAATTAAAATGATAATATTTAATTCTAGATCACATTGGGTGAACCAAATCTTCACCTGATCAGGTGTCTAAAATGAATCAATCCTCATTAACAGAATTAATATTTATCTAAAACCATTGGTCATTGTCTATTCTATCCATTTATTACCATAACTAATGATCTATAAGTCATAAAATTATCAATGATAAATCATATAGGTTTAAAATTAAACTCTTATAGAAATATATTTTACACACACTCCCACACTAGGTGAGAAATTTTGATAATCAAATTTAAATAATTTTAAAAAAACAATTCCATAATTGGATATTTTCACGAAATATGTTTTTCCAAAAAATTATCATCTTCTAAATCAAGTAATGTGTTCCTATAAAAAATATAATAAATTCGTTTAATATCATTGTTAATCAAATAAGAATAAACAGATTATATAAAATCACAGAATATATTTATGAAACCTAATAAAATATGAATTCAATATTCTTTATATGTTATCCAATTGAGGATTATTTGATGTAAAACTACCTACCACAATAATCAAAATCCATCATAAATAACAGATCATATATAAAATAATAAAACACAACATTTATATAATTTAGGTACATTATTTTTCCATTTGGAATAAACCATTCAATTTTTCAAAGGCCATATATAAATCTTTTTACAATAATGAATAATCATCTATTAGGTAAATGAACAATATGAAACATGGAATAAAAACCTTATGCCATAATAGTTTAGAGGTAATAAATAAAAAGAGGAAACAAGAATAAATTACTAAGTATTAAGACAAAAATTCCATTTTGGAAGGGCACATGAAACAATGCATTAAAAATATTATTCTAAATATTCTTTTATGAGAATATAAAACACCAAATAAAACCACAATGTTCGGGGTGGAATTCCACACGAAATCATGCAGGCCTTTCTATAAATACGTGGCTGTCGACAAGCCTTATAGAATAAAGGAGAATCATGGGATACTATTGACTTAGTACTTCTTTGAGATTAGAGTAAAATATAATAAGAAATAACAATAAAAAAATCGAATAATTAAATTAATATTAGAGTAGCAGTGTAAATACCATCCTCAAATAGAACCACTTACAACACACCATTTGTTGATCACTATGTACTAATGATTATTCTCTTGAATAGCCATCACTCATTCCACCAATGATTATGTGATCAAAAATGGTGCACAATCCACTTCCCTATAGGCTTCAATTACTCCCAACTTTTTTTCGGCAAAATAGGCTATGAGATTCAAACTATCCTATAATGTTTTCTCATAAACATCCCCAATCTTCCTGCTATCTATATCTATAAAAATCATTTTATTTCACGATAGTATACTCTCTATCAATGTTGAAAATCTATAAGCATCACACCAATGTACTATGATAAATATTCATGTCACACTAGATCAATATATACCAAATTTTCTTGTAGTCTATATAAATTAAAAAACAGACACCAAAGAGGTTGTCTGAAAAACATTTAAATGAATGAGCCACAACTAAAAACTCCATATTTTTTTATGGTTGCTGTAATCATGTGGGGAGAAGTTTATGAGACCAATATAAAACTACCTTATCACCATTCATTATAACAAATCACATGAAAATACTAGATTCATTTTAATAAACGACATTAAAAAATACAATTTAGATAATAAATTAGAGTGGATTTGACCTCAATATATTCTTCATGTCTAAGTATATTCTCTACACTCATATATAAATTCAAAAATGACTCCCTTATTAGTCAGCATAATCAATGGTGTTATATGGTATGGAAATTCCTTAATTAAAGTTCCATGTTACCCTACCAAATCATAGAAACATTGAATCTTAAACACATTCCAATATGGTTCCATGAAAAATTTATATAAACAATCTCTAGATCAACTAATATTATCCAATTGAACAATCATATACAAGATATAGTGAATTTTATGTATCCAAAAGTGACACATTGAGTACATGGAATAGAGATGATTTTATCGATACATACTTAATATTTTTTCTTGTTTTCTATAATATGATTTCAATGTCATGGAATATATTAGGATTTCTACAGTAATTATAACAATTAAAGATTCAATGTATCAGTGGAATTTCATATTCATGAGATCCTTGTACACTGTCAGTATATTCATTAGACCAAAGTGAATAATGAAATAATAATATAATTCATACTTAATATAATAATATATATTTAATATAGATTCCTTAGTAAACCAAATCTAATTTTAGATTGAATGTTTATAAATATTTGATAAGTATTCGCCTCCCCTTAATTGATCAAACAACTCAAAAAATAATGGGAATGGGTACTTTTTATTCATAGTAATTTGATTCATCTTACGGTACACTACAAAAAATAGAAGAGTATTGTATTCCTCATTAGAGAACAAAAATAGAACACACCCTGAAATATATCTTTCTACAATGAAACCTTTATTCTCTGGATCATCCACCTTCACCAAGTTATATTTCAGGGCAGTTGGTGTCATGTGGTATGGTTGAATTTATATGGTTCATGAACCTCGAATATGCTCTATCATAAACTAAACTCCCCTATGTGTTGGTTACAATGATAACTAATCTATAAAGACATCTCTATATAATTCTACATCCATAGGAAAAGAGGATTGCGTGACCATTTGATATAATTCATGGATCATGTTAACCACATGTTATGAATGGTTTTTTCTTAGATGATGGTTATGTTCCACTCTTCCAGCCTCAATATCTCACTAACCACTCAAAAAAACATTTACACTATTGGTGAAAAAAAATTCACTCACCTATGATAATATTTTCTTTTTATATGGTACCTTGTAAACCAGTCAATGATAAAGATCATATCCAATATTGTAATCTCAATAAATTTAAAGCTCCAAACATGATCAATGATAGTAATGGTCATTTGATATTCTAGAGAGATATGTGACTACCCACTTTCTCTCTTAGGGGTGTATTCATAGATAAAATCGAATAAGAGAGTTTAACTGGTAAATGAAAACTAGTAGGATCTTAGGAATATAAAAATGAACTGGATTCCCATTTATCAGACAATAAAATAGATATTACAAAATAAATATAGATTATAACTCATTTAGAAAAGCTCTCTCTCCACCATTTTTCAGTGTAAAATGAACCACACAATCCGTACAATAAAACTCCCTGATTTCATAGTGGCTCATGAGTGACTTGATTCACCAACCCTTACTGGATATTATTATATTGTTGATGTTTCGTATCAAAATTATATCACTACATTGATTTGAATGTCTATGAATATTTATCATATAACTTCATTAAATTCCCTCTCATTCAACATTAGTAACATATACAAAGAGAAAATTCATATTCAATGAGAAAGTGTCCCCTCCTACAATAGTTAAACAACATAATATAGGCATCTATACTAGTGTGTGTTGAGGAACAACAAATATTATATTACTATAAAGCTCCACCATAGAATCCATAATCTGAAATTATTTTCATATTCATAAAATAATAATCTCCAATAGTTCAATACAGACCCCTTATCGTTGCATAGGTAATGGGATGCAGACCTACATATTTTATATCATAATTTCCTTCTGGATAATTATATCTATACAATGCCCTATAGAATAATGTTTCATATCTAAAATCCATAACTACCGCATCAACTCTAGATGACGGCCAGTTTTAAACATTCAAGAATTATGTTCCTCGATCCACTCCAGAATAAGAGTAAATTAGATCAGTAAATCCATGACCCCAGAATCCTTGAGCTGGTGAATTATTTTATTACATTAGCATGATTACAATGAATCAAATCCTAAAGGTCCAAATAGTTTAGTAGTTTTAGAAATCTAGATTACAGATATTACACATATTATATTGTGAAATCGTAAATAAAACATGATACATAATTAAATGAAATAATCTAAATCCTTGAATGCTTATTCAATTTTTTCTTATTCATATCCAAGTGAAAGGAAACATAATAATGGTGGGATCAAATGCTCCGAAACAGTGTGTAAAGTGGAACCAATAATTAATTGATGAAAATAATAAACATGTCAAGTTAAATAACTAATTACACATGAATTTTAAATAACATGATAAGGAAATATCAATACATAAAGGTAAGAAACTAAAAATATATTCCATTTAATCAATGAACTAATGATGAAATGCATCCACAGATATGTTGACAAAAAATATAATTCATAAATAATAACTAAATCTATATGAGGAAAATGATTAATTATCAGATTCTATGTTTCTTAATAACATGAAAACATTACCATAAAGACCATTTACATGATGGTTTATCATATCGGGTAAAAACCTATCCAATATGGGCAACTATTTATTTATATGAGACAACTATTGTATCAAGGGTCTATATATTACCAAGCCCAAAACGTGTTGTACCTATCCAAATAATTCATTACATATTGAATAATAAAATTAAAAATTTCCCTCATAAAATATTATTATAGAATAAAATATATGGCAATATCAATAATTGTTTAGTTAATCAAATAACTACCAAAGTGAACACCATATGTAAAATGACATATGATTTAGGAAATAAGAATTTTCATTTCATGAGAATTTGGAGAGTCAACAAAAATTAAATGAATGATAAAAATTATAAAAATTTATTTATTATTTCATGATAATGTAGAAAATTAGAAAATCAAGTGAGATTTCAACGATAATTAGTAGACACCTTTATCCAGAAAATAATCCTTATTCATTCCAAAGTATCCCATGACACATTGAAACATTCGATATAATAATACAGTTAAAGGAATAACATTATATAAAACCTAAAATTTCATTAAAAAAGGATATTCATGAAATTACATTACAAATAGTAGTATATACTCCATAAAAAATTTAATTGGTTCAAAACATCAAATAAGCCTTAATGAAATGTAAATTGAGATAAAATCCATTACATTCTTTTTCCTTTCAGGTGAATGGTATTTCACCTTCTTTTTAATGTTATTAAAAGGGATAATAACAAAATAATAATCCATATTAATTTTTATAATATCATATATTATCTTCTTATAAAATAATTTTACTACTTTGATAAAAATATTTCATTATTTTTTCTATTTGGGGTGTTAATTTCCTAGTTTGTCAAGTATATTTCAACTTGTTATTATTATTAATTAGATCATGGTTTTATAATCCAAAAATGTTAATTCTTATTTAAATTTAATATATATTCAGTATATATGAATTTAAAACAATCTATTATTTTTGGAGATAGGATATGTAATCCATCATTCACGTAGACGGTAGGTCGTACTTACGCAAGAATGATACTTCCATAGCCTTGTCATATTTTAAATGAATGAAAACTAAATGATATAAATATATTTAAATATTATAATTCCTTTTTCATAAATATGACATATATGTTACATTGTTTATTTTAAACCATTATTTAAACTTTCCATGTATAGCATGAACGAACTAGAACTCATTGATGGGGCGGTAGTACACACTTCCACAAATGATTTTATCATACTACGAAAAAAAGGAATTCTTAAAAAATGTTTTCTAAAATAATTAAATAAGTTTAAAGTCATTATAAATATTATATATATCAAATATAAATAGAATTTAAATCATAGTTCATAACTATGTGATATTGTAACAGAAAAACAAACGACATCGTTTTTGTGAGGTAGTAGTTCCTTATACACATAAACAGTAAGATCATTAACCATTAGACAGATGTCTGTGTATGTTTATGTCAAAATCATAAAATAAAAAACATCCTTATAAATAGGAATATGGTGATGTAATTTATTAATTTTATATGTGTAATTTAAAGAGCGGTAAAAGAAATTAAACTAATGAGCTTGAGAATAGATGTTGTCTCTTATTCGGGTAACTACTTTTGGTTTTCACTAATTATCATCCTTTGATGGATTTATTTCCTAGGTGAGGCATTTTGTTCATGTTTATGGATTTTGAGGATATATTTGGTTAGATATTGGTCGCTCCATTGTGGCTGGAGAGGAATGAGGAAGTGGTAGGGGTGAGTTTTTTTTTGATAGTGGAGGAGGAGTGGCATTATTTTAAATTTTATGAAAGGGAATTTCACCAAAGTTTACCAATAAAATGTATATAAAAAATACTATAAATTATTCTCAAGGGAATATATCATAGAAAAATGGAAATATAATATACATTTCATAAGTATAAAGATCATTTCAGGCATTATATTTATGGTTTATTTCTCTGTTAAGTTAATTTTTCTCTTAATTGTTATAATTATTTTTAATCACATTCACTAATATTTTGGGTCAAAAAATTTATTAAATATATTGAAAATTATAATTTATTTTATTTAAAAATGTTGAAAACATTTTTCCAAAATCCAATCCTATATGTGGTAGAAAATAATTTAAATTTAATACCGCAGACGGGACGACAATGCACATTTTTAATTAAAGACTTTCAAAAGCTTTATAAGTTATAATATTCAATTTCAATGTAAAATTTATTAAAAATAAATAAATTTGATTAAATTATAATGAATATATATAATTAAACATTAAAACCAATAAATATTTTAATTTAAACTTATAAATAAAATAGATAAAAAATCATTTCTGAATTATAAATCATTATTTTTCACTATTCATCAAAAAATAATACATCTTAGAATGAAAGAAAAAATTCACCCTAACATAATTTTTATGTTTATATTTGAATTTTGAAATTTATTTTTACATTTATTATCAATAAATGTTCAAAAATGTTAGATTTAATGTAGTTACACCATTAAATGACTGTCAAAATTGTCTTTATAAAAATATAAGTTTTTATGTGTAATACTGGGTTTCTTCATATATTATACTAATAAAATATATAAAATAATAGTAAAAATAATTTTATTATTTATTATATATATATATATATTAAAAATATCACTTTTTATTTATAATAACCTTAATTTACTATGAATAAACAGCTCTGTGTGAATAACTATAGTTTTCAAAAAAAGCACTCCATTTATATTAAATTGTTTATTATATTTATTTAAAATTAAAATTTTAAAAATTAATAAATCAATATAATTTTATTACATATATAATCCAACTCCTAACAATAAATTTAATATATAGTTTGTGAAATATAAAAATATTTTTTATAATATATTATTGTTAGGTAAAACACAGTTGTGTGTGTAACGTAAGAAATCAAGGAAACATAATCTTTCATGTAACATAAGAAAATGTCGATGTCCCGTATTGAAAAATATAACTATTATATTAAATATACCCAATATTAACATGGTGTTTCATAAAATAAATCCATGGGAAAAAATTATATTTTTTCCAAGAGGAAAATAATGTAATGTATTGCGGTGTTGCATTCTACACACATTAAATAAATTATGTCATCACAATTCAAAATTGATATAGGTAATTAAGGGATTGATATATTAAAATAAAATATTTTAAAAAAACCTGCATAAATAATATAGTCAATAAAAAATAATCTTATTAATAAAATAAGGGAAGTAAAATGGTCATGTATCTAGGTTACCTTATAGTAAACAGAGGTTGGAAATGGAAAAAAAAAGTTATATAGGAAAAATCTAAGAATAAAGTTATAATAAAGAGTAATATAGAATATCTTCAACTGAAAGTTCATAAGAAAAATCTCTAAACCGCTATTATGAAAAAGTTCATTAATAACAAAAAGAATTATGATAATCAGATAAAAAAATTAAGACCATTTTCCAATAGTTAAAGAATTCATTTAGTATGTTAGAATATAAGTAAATATACATTTGTATTTCACAAAAAACATATACATTATTTATTCCTTATAATATATCTAACTGATTTCATAACACCAAATTTATTATATGGTGATATAATAGATAAAACTCTAAAACATCATCAAATGATTAACTAAAACTAGTTCATAAATAGATAACTATTAGAAACGATTATGATCTAATTCATTGGAAGGGAGGTAACTGAATATCCCAAATTAAATTATCACTATCATTCAGTAAACATGAATTATATCATTAATCATCTAATACTGAACATGTGAACACCTCTATAATGTATTTTCATGAAATATGGTAATTACTTGAATTACTATAATACTTTTATGGGATCCTGTATTCTCCCATATTCATTAATTAAGTCAAATGTCATACAACATATTCAATAAATAAAAAAGTTTCACCAACTCCATCAATGATATAATGAATCATTTTTTTGAAAAATTATTAAACAATTCCAAGGTAGTCTGTAATATCCAATATACTTTATCTATATATATTTTTCTTATCATTAGGAAAATTTTAAGGGTTATTTATCCTGATATAACATATTTTCCAAAATGTTTAATATACTACCAACTAAATTTTCTTATTACAATTTGATACATGTTCTCAAATAATTAATGAAAATGTAATGTAGTACAGTCTTTATATATTTTTTAAATTCATATGATGAGAACATCATCAATGAATTACTTTTAAAATATATTTATTATATCTAAATACATATGTACATTAATCATTATATATTATTTGTGTAAAAAACATAGGCGTTTCCTTGATCCTTTATCTTTATCAGAGGAAAATTCCCTTGATTATATGAAAAGTCATTTGCATAATGAACCATATGATTACAATTTTGACACTAAATAAAATAATTTTCCTTTTTCCTTTTTATTATTTTTTTGTAGAACCTTTTCTCTAAACTTATAACAAACTCATATTCCTATCATGTAATTACCATATTGATTTTTTCTAGAGTTATCAGATATTGGAAATCCATTGGTGTGTTATTTCAATTATTAGTTATTTTATCTCCCATTCTCTTATTTTATGTCTTCCCATTGATGATATAAGACATGGAGAATTAATTATCAATATCCATATCATATAAAACTATTTCATCATATGGATAAAATGTTTGAGACACCGGTTCCCTTCAGAGACATGGCTTAATACCATAAAACAAGTGTGAAATATTTCTCTCCATGTTGTGTATATAATCCATAGCATAATTGGAAAACCTTGTGAAGGTATATTCAAAATTTACAACCCATTATTCTTCATTTTTCATTAATCTAAGAAAATTCCACATCACCTCATTTTTTTGATCACAAGGTAAGTATTTATCAAATAATTTCTCCATACTAGAACTCTAATCTATGAGTTTTATTTCTTCTACATATCTAGTATTCTAGATCAATGACGCCCATTTATCTAAATCTCCAATGATATAATACACTTCATGTGTACCATTTTACTTCTCACCACATCCCAATTTAATTAATATCTTCTCCAAATACATAATCCATTGATCTTCCTCTATTTGATCAATAATCTCACTAAATAATGGGGAATCTATCACATAAAGAGATCCAAAATTAGAGAATCTCTTTGTGGAACATGTTGCATCATATGGAAAAGGTTATGTTTCATAACCTGATTATGATGCCCTAATATTTCTATTACATTATCTGTTTAAATACCAACTGTATTGGTTCCTTCATTATCTAAATCTCTACATTTTCTATTAGTACTAATACCATTCCTCCTTCTAGGAATCACTTCAATAAATTTAATATAATGGATTAGATCACACAATTATGTAATTTAATGTATAATCCCAAATCTAGTAAAACACTAATCATAAATTGAGAATAATTTCGATAATGAATCTCATAATAACAAATGTGGTTTCTGTGGGGATATATTTACTTTCAAATCCTTTATAATGGTTTTTTATGAAAATGTGAATTATCCTAAATGTATCTCTAGGGAGTGCCAATCCAGGTCTATAATAAGGTCCATTGTTGTGTAACAGGTAAAAATGAGTCAGTCCTAACACACCTTGTTAGTGTTGTTACTCTTATGTACAATTTTTCCTAACCCACATCCACTTGTAGTACCCAAGAAGAGATGTATTGCTAAGAAACACCACATCATCTCTACATTACCGAAAATCTATAATTTTATTCTATAGTTATCCTCAGGGTATATCTAATGTTTATGATCCTTAATATATGTTTTATAACCTATTTTACATGGTTTTAGATAAACATCATATGATATGGATTGTAACACCCCGACCCCAGAAACTCAGATCTAATCCATTACTTTATTACATTTACATAATTATAAGGAATCAAATCCCAAATCACTAAATAGTTTCATATTTTTTGAAATAAAAATTACTTACATGATACATGTATTACATTTTTAAATGCACAACATAACATGATACATAATAAAATGAAATAAACAACATCATTTAATTCTTATTCAAATATTTATTCGTCCTAATAAGGGGAATTGAAACATGATAAATGTGAGCTCAAATGTTTACTAAGGATATTTATTGTGGAAGAAATAATGGAATGATGAGAATAATCAACATGTAAATGTAAATAACTAATAACACCTTCCATTTATATAACTAGGTAAAGAAATATCAAAATAGAATGGTAAGAAACTAAAAACAAATGTCATTTAATCAATGAATTTAAAATTAAATTCATCTATAGATATGTCGATGAAAAATCTCCAGGATAAATAATAAATAAATCTAAATTTTGGAAATTCTTAATTATTGGACATCATATTTCATAGATACATGGAACCATTACCATCAGGATCCTTGACAAGAATTTTTATTATATATGATAAAAACCCATATTATTTGGCCAACTATTTTATCTCATGAGATTACAGATCTAACTAGGGGAGATGTATAATTGGACCCCAACCATGTCATAAATGTCCAATGAAATTTCACATATATAGAAAAATCAATTTAACAATTTCCCTTAGAAATTATTCATGCTGAACATATGATAAGGATTTATCAATAATTCTCTAGTTAATCATATTACTGTCAAAATAAACACCGTATGTAAACTCTTATATAGTTTTTAAATAATTATATCCATTTAATGAGAATATGGATATTCAAGTAAAATTACTGAAAAAAAAACTATCAAAAGGATGATATTTTCTAAATATAATTTGAACAATCACATAAGAATGTGAGATTGGATAGGTAATCCTTATTTTCATTCTTGGGGAAAATAATCATTAATCAATGCAAAGTGCACATACCACTTGGGAACATTTGATAATCATAATACCCTTGTAGTGATTACATTAAATGAAACATGAAATATCTTGATAATAATTATAATCATGGTATAGAATATAAAATTGATGTATATACAACATATAAATGTGAATTGGTGTATAACAACAATTATTTCTCAATTGAATGTAAATTTAGACAAAATCAACTACATTGTGCTTCCTTTCATATAAATAGATATTAACCTAATTTATAATGGTTTTAAGAGTGTAATTAACTTATTAAAACCCTTATTAATGTTTATAATATCATATATTATCTTATTATAATTTCTTATTACCCGTTTGAAAATAATCTATAATTATTTTCACTAATACGGGTGTTAATTTCATAGTCTGTTGAGTTTGTTTTAACATTTCACATATTGTTATTATTAATTAGATCATGGTTTTATAATATAATTAATTTAAACCATCATATCAATATCATATATAATATGTATATATATATATGAATTTATAATAATTTAAAATGTTTTGGAGATAGGAAATGAAAAGCACCATTCATTGAGATGGTACGTTGTATCTTCCCATGAATGCTAATTTGATAGCCTTATGATATATTATAAGAATAAAATGTAATATATATAAATATATATATATGTTGTAATGAATTTATCATATATATATATCATATATTATTCATAGGTTTATTAAGATAATCTTGTACACATTCCATGTATAAAGTGAATGAATCACATCGCATTGAAGGGGAGGTAGTCCAAACATCCACAAACGATGTTATTGTATTCCCATAAAAAATGTACTGCATAAAATTATGTGTTTTAAAATGAATTTAAAAGTATAAAGGAATTAAAAATATCATACATATAATATATAATTAGTGTTTCTATCATAATTACTGACCAAGAGAGGTGGTAATGGAAAAACTAACTACAAAATTTTGTGAGGTGATATTTCATCATACATATAAATATTAAGATTGATACCCATTAGATAGAAGTGAGCATATGTGTAGGTATAAAAATTATAATAAAAATCACAGTATAAATTTTATATTGGAGGTTTTATATACGAATTGAATAATGATAATTGACAGAGTGGAAAAATAAATAAAACTAAAGAGATTGAGGAAAGATGTTACCTCTTATCTGAAAAACACTTTTGGTTTGCACCAAAGGGCTAAATTTGATTGATTTCTGCCCAATGTGGGGATTATAGGATGAGGGGAGGTATTTTTAGAAACTATTATGGAATTTATTGGTCAAGACTATGTGGCTGGAGAGGTGTGAAGAAGTGGGAGGTTGAGTAAAATTTTAAAGTGGAGGAGTGGCATTCTTGTAAATTTTTTGAAAGTGAATTCCACTCATGAATTTCCTGACATATGGATATAAAAATATCCCAAATTAAATAAAAGTAAATTTTCGTTCAAAATATGGCCATAATATATCTTTAGAAATTTCTATAGGTCATTTTCGGTCTTAGGTTTACAGTTTTGTACTTCATTAACCTGATTTTCCCCTTAATCGCAATAATTAATTTTAATCATATTCCCTAATATTATTGGTCAAAAAATAAATTGAACTTATGATAAATTATATATTTTTATGATTGAAATTATATAATATTTTTTATAAATTCAAATCACATGAGTTGTAAAAAATAAAATAAATTTAATCCTAGAGATGGGATAACAATACATGGTTTTTATGTAAAAACAGTCTACTATTTTATCTTTTTTTAAAAATTTTATCTAAAATTGATTAATATTATGTCAATTGGAATAAATTATATTCTATTTATAAAATTAAAAATTAAAACTAATTAATTATATATTGTGTAAATATGATAAAAAATCATTTTGAAATAAAAACTCCTTATTTATCAGTATTCATCAAAAAATGAAACTTCAAAAAAAAAACAAAGAAAATTCACCCAACCCTAATTTTTAATTTTAGAAATAAAATTTTATTTATATATATATAATCTATAAAATTTCATAAATTAATTTTTAATGTCGGTTTTCCCTTCAATAGTGGTAAAATTGCCTTTTTAAAAATATATGTTTTTATCCGAAATATGGGGTTTGTTCTTGTCTTATTATTATAAAATCTATTGGATGATTGTAAAAAAAAATTTGATTGAAAATAATGTATATATATATATATATGAAACTAATATAATATATCAATTGTAATTACCTTAATTTATTAAGATTAAACAAGTTTTTGAGAACAAAAACCATTCTCTATAAAAATAATACCTTTATATTCAATTGGTAAATAATTTATTTTGTAATTAATTTGTAAAATATTAATTCACTCATATATTTTAATAATTTAATTAATCATATTCATAACAATAATATTAATAGATATTTTAAATCTTATAATAATATTTTTAATAATAATGTAATATTTGAAAATAATTTGTCTTTCATGTCACCCAAGCCATCAAGGAAAGTAGTATTTCATATAACACAAGATAGGATCAATTATTAATGTGGATAATGATATAAAATATATTTCATAATCATAACATGGTGTTTCATAAAATTAATATAGAAAAAATAGAAATTTATTTTGAAATGAAAAAATTGTAAAGTCTTGGGGTGTTACATTATCCCCACCATAAATAAATTGTGTCCTCAAATTCCAAATTGATCATGGTAATCAAGGGATTGATATTTTAAAATATTTTTCTTGAAAAACTAACATCATTAATAGTTTCAATAACTCATCTTATTAATGATAGAGAAATTAAATTAAAATGGTCACATATCTTGGTTCTCTAGTATGAAAACATAGGTGGGAAATAGAATAAATGGATACATATGAATTCCTTAAATATCATGTTCTGAAAGAGAGTGATAAAGAACAAATTCATATGAAAGTTGATGACTAAAAATCCACTTAACACTATTATGAAAATTGTCAATGAAATCATCAAAAATGATGATAATAGGACATTTTTTTTCAAGACCATTTTTCAAATAGATGAAGATATTTTTTTCACTCTATATGAATATATGTAAATATTTGTTTATATTTCAGAAACACAATATTATCATTTGGTTTTTCCTTGTACTATTTACACATCATTTCATATAAAATAACGCATCATATAATGAAGTAATTCATCATCCTATAAAACCTCATCCAATGATCAACATAAACAATTTCATAAATGGTTGACTATGCCAAATGATTATTAACCAACAATTTGGATAGATGATCACTAAATTTAAAAAATTAACACCACGTTATCTTCTAATCAAAATAATGTATATCTTTAATCTTCACATACCAAAAAAATTAAAACCATTATTATGTATTTTTAAGATATATGGTAATAATTTTATTTACATTAATTACTTATCAAGAATGTGTATTCATCCATATTCCTTTTATAAAAAAAATTTATTCGATATATTTTATAAATCCGAAAGAGTTGTAAATTCCATCAATTATATAATAAACTGCTATTTCAAAAACAGAATTAATTAGTTCCAAGGTAGTTTGTAATATGAAATATACATTATCGATATATATTTTTCATAATATTATGAACATATTAATGGAAATATTTCTATCTACCATGAATTTTACAAAATATTTAAATTTCTACAAATTCACTTTTCTTGGTACAATTCAATATATTATATAAAATAATTAATGATAAAATATTATTGTACAATCCATATATATTTTTATAATTAATTATTTGAGAAAATCCTCAATTAAATAATTTTACAATATCTATATTAGATCTAAATATAGAATTTAATTAATCATTCCAGTTTTGGTATGTCAATAATATATGCTTGACCATGATCCATTAGATTATTCATAGGTATATACCCCAGAATCTTGGGGAATTAGTTCAAATAGTGATTTATATCATTTTCGTTTTAATAATGAATAAATGTATTTTCCTTCTTCCTTTTTTATTCTTTTTCTTGGGAACCCTTTTCTATGTGGTTATAAAGAAATACCAAACCAATCATGAAATTACAAAGGGGATTCCATCCCCAGTTATCCGATGTGGGAAAATATTCATTTCCCATTATCCCTTTATATGTTATTTTCACTTCCTTAATCTTATTATCTTCTTTACCCTTGAAGAAATAAGACTTTGTGAATTTGTTCTTTTTATTGATAACACATAATATTATTTAATCATATGAATAAAATGATTAAGAAAACAGTGCCCTTTGGAGAATTTATTTGAGACCGTTAAATAAGTGGTCAATCTGCATATCCACGTCGCTTATATAATTAGTAGCATTCCTGGAAAACCATTTGAGGGTATCTACATAATCTGTAACACTTTTTTCTTAATTTCTATTTAAACTAAGGAAATACCTATTCATCTATATTGTTTGATCATTAGGGAATTATTTATCAAATAATGTATCCTTCAAAGTCATATATTCCAAGAGCTTCATTTATTATACCTCCATATTATATTGGATCGATGACCACCAATGACCCATATCACCATTGAGACAATAAAAGTCATTTACAGCCTTTTCCTTTTCACCTAATCTACATTGTATGAATATATTATCCATATAAATAATACATTTCTCTTCCACTATTGGGTTAGTTGTCTCAATAATGATGGGGGACTCTGTATCATAAAGAGACAAAAAATTGAAGAATCTCATTGTGGAATAGGTTTCCACATTTGGGAAAGTCTATGTGTCGTAACCTAATTAATCTCCCTCATTATTTTTATATCTTTCTCTTTACCAATACCAACAATATTGTGTTCATTACTATGGAAATATATAAAATTTCTACATTTACAGATACCATTATTCCATTTAGTTACCATATCTAAATATTGGAAAATAATGGATTATAGCACAAAAATTATGTAACATAATGTATAATTCAAAAATTAGTGAAAATCTAATTTTATGTTAAAAATGTTTTCTATAAGGAGTGTCATAATAATAAACATGGCTTCTATGTGGATATCTTTACTTTCTAATCTTATATAATGGTTTGTAAGGAAAATGAGAATTATCCTATGTGTATCCCCTGATAGTGTAACAAAATGGTGTGAAGTAAGGAATGCTTTTATGTAACATGTAACTATGAGTTTGGCCCAACAAACATTTTTTTGAGTTGTTTATCCCATGTACATTTTTTTAGAACCATTTCCACTAGTAGTTTCCAGGAAGGGATGTAATTCTAGTAATAAAAAATAACATATACCTTAACAAACTTAAAGGATTTTATTCAATACATATTCTCAAATTCTAACATAGTTTTATGAATCTTAATTTATTTATTCTGAATCAAGATTCCATGATTTCTACAAATATTTACATGATACAAACAGTAAAGCCCCATCTGCAAAATCTCAGAGTTGTTTCATTATTTATTAAATTATCATGATTACATGTAATGTAATCCCTAAGAAATAAATAATTTAGTTGTTTTATAAATCCATATTACATATATGATTCCCATATTGTATTTGTAAATATAAAATAAAATTTCATATATAATAAAACTAAATAAACTGCATCATTGAACGCTAATTCAATAATTTATTCTTCATAACCTTAGAATGGAAACATAACAAGGGTGACATAAAATGATTATAAAGGATATTTAAAGGGGAAGAAATAATTAATTGATGAGAGTAGTCAGGTATTGAATGTATATAACTGATAATACTTTCCATTTAAATAACTAGACATGAAAATGTCAATAAGTAAAGGGTTTGTAAATGAAAACACATCTCATTTAATCAGTGAACAGAAAATTAAATGCATCAATTGATATTACAATAAAAATCTCATAAAAATTTAATAATTAAATTAAAATGATGAAAATGAGTAATTTTATGAAAACATGTTTCTTAGTTATGTGTAACTGTTAATGTTGAGACTATTCACAAGATAGTTTGGCCTATTAGGTAAAAACCCATCTAATTTGGCCAAATATTTCATCTCATGAGACTACCTATGCAATTAGAAGATATCTATAACAGGGAACCACTATTTTCGTACCAATCTACAGAGTTCAAAATATATATAATGTTAAATTTATCATGTTACCTTATAAAGTATTTGAATTGAATAAATTATATTTATCTTTCAATAAATCCCTAGTCAATAAAATAACTATCAAAGTGGACACCATATTCAAAATGGTATATGATTTAGGAAATAAAAATATTTTTTAAATGATAATATATGTATTATTGAAAAATTTAATGATAAATAAAAATGATAAATAGTAATGGATTATTTGATGAAAATTGTAATAATCACAAAATAATTTGAGAGTGAAATGTAAATCATTAAACACATTCTTTAGGAAAATAATCTTTATTCAAACTAAAGTGTCACATACCCCTTTATAAAATTTTAAATCAAAATCACACATAATGAATAACATTAAATTAAAGATAAAATATCATGATAGTATGTATATTTTTTATATAACATGTAATAAGTCAGTATATACACCATATAAATGTGAATTTGTGCATAAAAACTAATAAGTCTCAATCAAGTGTAAATTGAGACAAACACAATGACCTTACATTTCTTTTTCTATTAATGGAAATTGACCTCATGTATAATGGTTTTAAATGTTTTAATAACATATTATAGAACCATAATAATGTTTATAAAATAATATATTACCTTATTATAATATCTTCATACTCTTTTTATAACAATAATTAATTATTTTTACTATTTTGATTGTTAATTTCCTAGTTTATAGCGTTTATTTTAACTTCTTACTTACTATTAATATTAATTAGAACATGTTTTCATAATCTGAATATTGTAAAACATGATTTAAAAATCATATAAGTTATGTATATATGAATTTATTATAATATAAAAATTTTTGAGATAGGAAATGAAATGCACTGTATATAGAGATGGTACGTCGTACCTACCATGGAAGCTAATTTAATAGCATTTTCATATTTTAAAAGAATGAAAAATAAATTTTATATATATTTATTTATATTTTTATTAAATTATGATATATATTTCATATATAATACATAGTTTTATCAAATTCATCATATATACAATACATGTATTGTATGAACAAATCACATCGATTTGAGGGGGGTGGTAGGCCATTCTTCTAGGAACAATGTAATCGTATTCCAAAAAAATGGATTTCATAAGACTATGTGTTATAAAATAATTTATAAAATTAAATTTCCTTTAAAATATAATATATACATTATATAAATATTTTTTCCATCATAATTCCAATCCATGAGAGGTGGTAAAAGAAAAAATGAAGGACATCAATTTGTTTTGTGGTAGTTCTTTTTACACAAAACTGTAAGTTTGTTACCCATTATATGAACGTGTGTGTAATTTTACATAGATCCATTAATATAACAACATATCAATATGTTTGTTATAAATTTTTTATGTAATAAATTAATTTGGATAATGGAATGAATGGAAAAAATAAATTGAACTACAGAGTTTGAGGAAGGATGTTAACTCATATTCAGGTAACTTATTTTTGTTTACATAAAATCGCTTCCATGGATGGAATTAGACGAAAAATAGGGATTATTGGTTTATTGGAGAGATTTTTAGGAGATATTTTGGTTGATCTTGGAGATACAATGTGTCTCGAAATGTATGAGGAAGCGGGAGGTGTGAGTGCCTTTTTATAGTGGATGATGAGTTACATTCTATTAAATTTTTGTTACATGGAATTCCACCAACTTTGTTTCTATGAAAAATTGATCCAAAAAAGGTCTAATGTAGATAAAATAGTATATAGGGTTTGAATATGGCCATCTGACGCACGCCTGTCGGAGGGCGTGGCAAAAGCAATTTATTTTTCCTAGTGCAACATAGAAGCTGACCAAGGTCGTCTCACTTGAGGAGCTTTATCAATTGCTTACTTACATAATATAATGTAGCTAAACTACTTCTTTTTTGTGTTATTATATAATCTAGTAATGGAAATAAATTAAATTAAAATAAATGAAAAAACTAACATGCAAGGAAAAAATGCAATTAGTTGAGAAAGAACTTGGCCTTTATGGGTTGGTTTGTGGGTTTCATAATTGTCCTTGTTGGTATTTAAATTAATTTTGATAATTCAATTATAAGATCTCATTCATGAATTAATAATCTTGTATTTATTGGTGTGAAATCTTGAATGCATTTTCCAATCTTAATTTCACCTCCTCCTATAATCCAGGTTAATGGCTCACCTCGATTGAGAGTGTGTCATCTTCCACGACCTGGCTCAATCGTATTCCATTTCAACCACTAAATGACTCAACTACATCATATGAAGAGATTGTATCCAGGAGAATAGAGGGAAAATATTTAATAAAATAATAGAAATGAGTTTGAGATCAGTGTCGTGGTGGACGATCGCCACACTCGTGCACATCACTCTTGCTCATCACAAACTTAATAAAAATCGGAATTTAAGCAAAGAATAAATGAAATTCCCAAATACCTACCCCGGGCCAATTCTTGGGTTAATCCATCATATTTTAGGGTAAGAGTTCACGGTGGATAATATGAGAATAATACAAGAAGAAAACAAGGAGAAAAGATGAAGAAGAAAACAGAGTGGATGGGTGGACACAAAAAAATGCATGAATTTTATTAGAAATCTAAATTACAACTGAATACTAAAACAATAATAAAGAAATGAAATGAAATGGGGAAGATTTGTGGCCGGCCTCCGTTGGTGGAGATCTCCTCCTTGGTGCCTTGAAGGAATGGATGGAGAATGGGATGCTTTGAGGAGGAGGTTATGGCCTCCTTTTATAGGCAGAATTCGACCCCCAAAGTTCGACACCTTTTAGACCCCATTAATGACTTCTTCACGCATTCCACCATTCATGAATGACGTTAATAAATATCTTGGTTGTATCTCCTCAATATTTCATATAATTGGAAAACTGGAGGAAGGAGTTATGAATTTTTCATTATCGGTTTTTGTTTCTGGACGAAGCTTCCAGGATGGTTCCTCCAAATGTATGTCATTTAATGGACTCTTTAATGACATAAAAACTTTCCCAAATTTCTTGTAGAGTCATAACTATATCTCATAGTAATATCCCAACTGGAAACACATTATTTAGATATGTTTAGGCATAGTTTGATATCCATTGTGTTGGGTGGGTCCACACTGTCCCCCTGAAAAAAGTCCCAACAACAATGAATTTTTAAACCCTTTAGATGACTGAATCTGATCCTGGTCCTGAAGACAACAATGAAGGAAATAAAATATGGATTCTAAAAAAAACATAATTAGAAAATTTGAAATTTTATTTTTCCGTAATTGACCAAAATACCCCTGACGTAATATTCTGTCAAAAATCCAGAATTAGTCATTTTTTCACATTTCGGCTCAAAATAACACAAAAACCTAAAAACATGACAATTAACCATTCAATAACACTATGGTGGGATTATAAACAATGATTTACAGTATAAAATATATGAAAATATGAGATTCATCACTCCCCCGCACTTAAACATTGCACTCCTGGGAAATCATCCTACATCCAAATCAAAATCCACACAAGAATAAAAAATGAGAAAATATCAATGATTTTATCCAAAATAGAATTCCATCATGTCTAATATATGAATAATATTTCTCTCATTTTCATTTCAATCATTAAAATTTGTTCAACCTCATAAATCAATCCATGGCCCAATCACAACCTACCTCACCTTGAATTTTATGTCACTCTTCACTCAAGTGAAATTGATTCTAGAGTTATACTCATTCTTGAAAATCATATTATCACCATAGGTTTGTGAAAATTTTCATTTATCCACAGCGTGAAACATAAAAATGAATTTAATCATTAGGGCCTTAATTAGAGGTTTAAATGATTCTATGGCTTAGGGTTGGTGGAAAAATTATTGAAAAAAAATTCCAGGCTAGAAAGAGGAGGTTGGTCTTTTAAGTACACTGCATGATAAAGTCAAGGGAAAACATCGGAAATTCCTCTCTCAACCCCACTTGAAAATGTGAAAAAAGAAACTTCACAACCCCCTTTTATGACATGGTACATGAGCCAATAAGTTCTTATAATGAATGATATCATCTATGTTCTCCCTTTTTTTTCAAAGCTCCAGAAAGGCACAAATTTATTTTATTTTTCTTTTATTATGAAGGATGAGATGAAAATTGAATACAATGAATGAATGAAAATTCATGGCCTTGATTTTTGAGAGGTACATGAGTCATAACAGAATGTACAATGATGAATTCAAACTCAACTCCATTTTTTTCATTTTTTTTAAGGAGAAATGGATGAAACAAATAAAGCACAATGAAATGATGAAACATGCCCAATTCTCTTATTGTCCACTGCCCAAAGTATTGACACACACCTCAAACCACCCATAAATGATACACATATCAATGAACACACACGAAAGGCCCTTCCCCCACACTCAAACATGAAATAACCATGCAAAAATACTAAAAGTGCTGGTAGGTAAGGAAAAAGTGGTTTGTAATGTGGCTTAAACCTATAAATAAATTCATGGCATCTAAGGGCTTACGAAGGATAAATGTAAAGGTGGGTATCAAGATAAAATGTGGCTAGACAAAGAGATACCTCAATAAATTCAAATACATTTCATGAAATCCAAAGCTTCGAAAGAGAATTTTCACAAATTCTGGTTTTCATAAAAAATTCAAGTTTCCCGCAAGAAAGTGTGGGTACTAGGAAGAATATGAAAAAGTGGTTTAGAATAACTCACACGATTGGAAAAAATATTTTGAGCCAGTGTTTCATGGGCATGGATTTCAAAAATCAGTCAAACTCATTAAAATGCTTGAAAATCCATTTTAAGGGAAAATAATTCATATAAACAATCATTTAAAATCAATTATTTCAAAAATAATTTCAACTCTTTCAAAATAAATTGATGTTTGAAAAGTGATAAGAATATTCATTAAAGCTCAAAATATGTTTTGGACCAAAAAAATTAAAGGAGTTTAAATGATAATTGTAAAAAGTTAACTCCCTTTTGAAATAATGATTCGATCCTCTTCCTCTAATTCTCGGGGCTTCATTTTGCATTCAAGATCCTACATAAGAAAAATTACTCAATTAATCACAAGGATCATTTCATATAAGCTCAAAATGAAAAGAGTTAGGGGGCCATATGATAGTCTAATTCCTAATACTGAATTTGAAATTCTAGAAAGCATGTAAAGATAAATCTTGGTATGACCACCCAAGTGGGCCCTGGCATCTTTTACTGCCTCCAGAGGGCAGTACCATCTTTTATCCATAATCTGTTGGTGGATTAAGATTCTTTGATTTGAACCACCACATTTGGCTCTTCCTAGATTGTGCTTCATAGTTTTTATTGTTGAGGAGGACTCCATAGACAGAGTATACCAGATCCGCCCCCTTCGCAATTTGGTACAGCTTGCATAGAGGGGTTTGGATGAAGTAGGGAACCTCCACTTCATATGTTTCTACTTGTGAAACATTCCCTTTCCCTTGTTGTGCTCCTCCTAGTAAATATTCAATGTGTTCAGGGAGCTTTAAATGTTCCTCAATAGGTGCAATTTCATTTCCTTCATCATCCTCCAAGGCATAATGTGAGATGGCCGAATCTGAAAATTCAAAACTATTAGTGGGGATACTCAAATAATTTTCAACAAAATTAAAAGAGTTTGAGTTTATGATTGTATCATCTCCCTATGTTGGTTAGCCTATAATATCATCTTCAATTGAATGTGACTCTTAGAGTCGATCTTCATTGGATGGAGGTAGGTAGTCGGGCTCCTCCACCTTAGGTTTGGATTCAACCTCATGGATTTATTTAGTGAAATCCGGAAAGACTAGTGGCACTTCCTTCTTGGCCTTGAATCTTTCTAAGTCATCATGGAGTTCATCTACCATGGCCATCAAATATTCCAATGTGATCCACGTTTCTCTGCCTCTTTCCACTTGCCTGACCGTTATCATCAGTGCATTGGCTCTTCATTAGAGGGCCTCCCCGGTATAGTTTGTTTCTTCCTACTGCACCTGTGAGTAATTGTTCCGTGCAGAATAATTTGAATTTCAATGGATCATGAAGAAATGTTTTTTTTCAGTTTTTTTTAAAAAATAATAATAATGAAATCTATCTAAAATTTAAAAATAGAAACAGTAAAGTAAACAACTTATTAGCACCCCGAAAATGGCGCCGGTTTTGATGCACGCCTATCATAGGGCATGACAAAAGCAACTTAATTTTCCTAGTGCAGCATAGAAGCTGACCAGGGTCATCTTATTTGAGGAGCTTTCTTAATTATTTACTTACATAATATAATTTAGCAAAACTACTTATTTTTTGTTTTTTTATATTATCTAGTAATGGAAAACAAATAAATTAAAATAAATGATAAAACTTACATGAATGGAAAAAATGAAATTAATTGAGAATGAACTTGGCCTTTATGGGTTGGTTTGTGGGATTCATAATTCTCCTTGTTGGTATTTAAATTAAGTTTGGTAATTAAATTATGAGATCTCATTCTTGAATTACTATTCTTTTATTTATTGGTGTGAAATATTGAATGCATTTTGAAATCTTAACTTCACCTCCTCCTATAATCAAGGTTGATGGCACACCTCGATCGAGAGTGTGTCATCTTCCAAGACATGGCTCCATCGTATGCCATTTCAACCACTAAATGTCTTAACTCCATAATATGAAGAGATTGTATCTAGTAGTAGGGAGGGAAAATATTTAATAAAAGAATAGAAATGAGTTTGAGATCAGTGTCGTGGTGGACGATCGCCACACCCGTGCACATCACTCTTGCTCAACACAAACTTAATAAAAATCGGAATTTAAGCACAGAATAAATGAAATTTCCACATACCTCCCTCAGGCCAAGTCTCGGGTTAACCCCTCATATTTTAGGGTAATAGGTCGTGGTGGATAATATTAGAAGAATACAAGAAGAAAATAAGGAGAAAAGATGAAGAAGAAAACAGAGTGGATGGGTGGACACAAAAATAATGCATGAATTTTATTAGAAATATAAATTACAACTGAAAACTAAAAAAAAAATAAAGAAAATAAATGAAATGGTGAAGATTTGTGGCTGGCCTCCCTCGGGGGAGATCTCCTCCTTGGTGCCTTGAAAGAATGGATGGAGAATGGGATGCTTTGAGGTGGAGGTGATGACCTCCTTTTATAGGCAGAATTCGACCCCCGAAGGTCAACGCATTTTAGACCCCATTAATGACTTCTTCACGCGTTCCATACTTCATTAATGTTGTTCATAATTATCTTGGACGTCTCTCCTTAAAATTTCAGATTATTCGAAAACCATACTAAGTAGTTATGAATTTTTCATTCTCCGTTTCTGTTTCTGGACGAAGCTTCCAGGATGGTTCCTCCAAATGTATGTCGTTTAATAGACTCCTTAATGACTTCAAAACTTCCCCAAATTTCATTTAGAGTCGTAACTATATGTCCTCGTCATATCCCATGTGGAAACACATCATTTAGATATGTGTAGGTAGAGTTTGATATCCATTATGTTGGGTGGGTCCACGCTGTCCACCCGGAAAAAGTCCCAATTGCAATGAATTTTTTACCCCTTTAGATGACCGAATCAGCTCCTGGTCCAGAAGACAAAAAGATGGAAATAAAATAAGGATTCTAAAAAAAATTTGAATCAGAAAATTTAGAAAATTATTTTCCCGTAAATGACCAAAATACTCCTGATGTATAATTCTATCAAAAATTCAGAATTAGTCGTTTTTCACATTTGGGCTCAAAAAAACACTAAAACCTAAAAACATGACAATTACCCATTCAATAACACTATGGTGGGATTATAAACAATGATTTACAGTATAAAATATATGAAAATATTACATTTATCACCATCCAATGGTATTTTTAAAAGATTATATCTCATTTTGGGCCATATTTTTAATGGTTATCCCTTTGTTATGCTAATTTTCTTCTTAATCATTGTAATTAATTTTTATCAATTTCACTAATCTTTTTTGTTGTAAAATAAATTTATCTTATTATAAATAACAAATTATGGTTATTACAAATTTAGAATCCATTTTTCAAATTTTTAATCATATAATGGGAAGAAAATAACAGAAATTTAATCGCATAGATAGGACTATAATGATGGTTTTTCAAGTAAAAACATAAAAAATTTCTATGTTTTTATATTCATTATCATATAAAATTGATTAAAATGAACTAAATTATATTAATTGATAAAAATTTATATAAATATATTTTAAAACAAATTTTAAATATAATTTATCATTGTAAATAAATTATATAAAAAATTAGTTTTGAATTAAAATTCATTATTTTCACTATTCATCAAAAAAATAATACATTATAGATAACCAAACCTATGAAAAAAAACTAAAATTCATTATTTTCACTAGTAATTGGAATTTTATAAAAGAAACTAAGGAACTATAATTAAATATATTCTAAAAAGAAGATATTTTAATTTCAAGGGGTGTTACAAGATTAGTTTGGTATTGGAACTCCAAGAACTCTTTATAATAATATATATTCCAGGTATATGGAAAATAATCCTCAAATAAGATAACCTCGATGGTATCCCATGAAATACCATAAAATTAAACAACCCAATTCATGAAATCTCACTATCATCCCAATGCACCATCAAGCATAAAAGTGACTGTGCTTAATCATTAATCCTGTTGGGTCTCTATAAATTCAATCATACTCGTAAAACATTGCATCTAGTCCTCTATATCCTGACTCCATCCCATTACCTAGAAGGATATAGGTGTTAGAGTTTAATTTCACAACTATAATCGACCATCATTGGCCCTCCCATGTTGGTTCCACATCCATAAACATACACATATCAAAGGAGTACAAATCGATTGATTCTATACCATGATTGGCTTGAAAAATCATGATATCATGATCAGTAGTACCATCATGCACTATACATGTACCAAATATATTTTCGAGAATTAATTGAGATTAATTTACTTTAAATTTAATAATAAACCTTATATAAAGGAAATAACACAATCTAGAATACCATTACAGGACAAAATCACAACCTTGGCATCAAAAAAAATATAACCTATGATACTACTACCAAAGAAAATGCATAACCCCCTATGAACTACCCAAATCCTAATATATTCATCCAATATTTAAATTTTATTCATACCAATATATATATATATATATTTACACTCAAGTATAGAATAATCTGTCTCAAATAGTACAATGAAATAATTAATACACTAGGTCCAGAAATCATAATTTCATTGGGAATTTAACTATTTGAGAACTATACAACTCTAGTGAAATATATATGTAATTAGATACTACATTATTAAAAAACACAAGAACCAAAACATAATCCTATAATTTAGGATAATAAATATGTGCATTATCCGTGGAGAATTTATATCAAGGGTAACATCAGATAATAAGAAAATCATTTCCCACCTTATAATAACATGGATGCCTACTAAACTATGTCATCCAAAAAATGACATAGTTCCCATTACTGATCCCCATCTATCCAATCAAATATATAACTAGTTTCAATCCATGTAAATGAGAAGATTTTTTTTAAAAAAACTAGGTCATTAATGTCATTTTTAACATATCAAACCAAACCACATGGTCCAAGATAGAATACCAAATGGCCTTATGTTGACTGATCTATTAAAAAGAGTATATACACTAGTTCTGAGGTCCAACAGAGTGTTTTGGGGAGAATATTCCATAAAAAAATAGGTAAAAATAAAGAAAATTAAAATAATTGATAAAAATAAATAAAAAATAATTAATAAATATAAAATCATTAGAGTATTACTATAAGAAAAAAGAACCAAACCTAGTTCTACTAATATGGAATGTTGGAATCAAAAATAGAAAAATGAAAAAAGTGTCAAAATGGTGGTGGATCAATAAATTAATTAAATGAGCTAAAAATTATTGTAATCATAAATCCATGACAGTGAAACGTACACAACCATACACTCTAGAGATGTTTCCCATTACCGAATCACTAGTTATCAAATCTATAATTTACCAGTAATTCATGAGTAGGTTTGGATACAAGACTCAATAGGAAAAAAATGATCAATAACATTATAGTATAATATATATTGGTGCATTCCTTAAAACTGAAATATTAATGATAATAAATAATTCACTAAAAAAGAAAAAATATATATGTCGTGTACATAGAGACTTGTTCTGCAAACATGAGATACATGTTAAAAGAAACATAAAACAGCTACCAAACACATCCTTCTTAATATAATTATGCCAACTAGGTATGACACATCCCCATTAATGATACATTCCAATGAATTAAAACCTCACATGAAATAGTACCCTCTAAAAGAATAGTCCATTAGGCTCATCCTTAATGTTCAACTATATTGGATATAATAAAAACACATATGAAACATGATATAGAAGATATATCAAAAATGACGTCAAATAAAGATTGTATCAAAATAATAAAAATCCAACCTGAATGAAACACAATGAAAGATAATATGGCTACTCTGAAACACCCATTGTGATGATAAATCAAAGATAGAATTCATGGGGAAAAAATTTAATACCAACAATCACTCTTATAACCCATATAATTATATCATAATCTCAATGAATTACTCACATTTGTGAAAAAAATATCGATGATAAGTGTTGTTACCCATGTCCAAAACCAAAAGGGAATCATAAAAAAATTATTGAAAAACAAATGTTTATAATCATTATATTATGGTTGAGAAAAAACCACCACATAATGTTAGTTTAATAAAAATCATACATAATATGTTCAGTTTCTGAAAATAATCTTGGCCTAATTGATGTAAATATTTTGAAACCCCAAATCCTTGTGTTAATTATATCAACTGTCCATAAAAACCCTTTTAAGATTTTTAAAATCCCTATAAAAGACAATTATAACTAATATTTAGTAGTTTTTGACCAAGGAGAAGGGAAGGGGAAATATCTAAAATAAGGAAGACAACACCAAATTATAGATATTGTATCAATTTTTTGTTTGAACGTCAAATAATGGAGTTTTAAGGTTGGAAAAGTCCTAAAAAAATGAGATGGATCCATGGTCTCTGTGAATATAGTGAAAAAATATATAATGGAAAAATTTGTTTGGAGGTTAGGTTTTTCAAAAAATTTAATCTTGCTGTCATAAATGGCATAGATTGACCACAAATACTATCAGGTAGCGTCAACCAGCTAGACATTTGAATGAGGTCTCCATATTTTGTATGGTGGTTTAGGGATTAATTCTACCGTCCCATGAACGAAACAAACATGTTGATATCTTCCCAATGATTAATTTTCCATGATATGAAACTCTATCACATGGAAAAAATTGGTTTGTCACTAGAACTTATGAATGGAACTCTATATGATATAGGCTTCACATTAGTAGAGGGGTTGTGATATTTTATATAGGGAGACTATACCCCTTGATAAGGAGTTACGTTCATCAGAAAAAATGTAATAATAAATATATATATAATCAATAATAGTTTAAAAAATGTATCTAACAAAAAGAATGTAAATGGAGAGACCAATATACCAATAATGAAGAATCATGTATTCACATGTTGTAATCTATCTAATCATAAAACTAATAAAATACAAATAAAACAATTATCTGAAAATAATATTACCAAAAGGCCCTGGTCCATAACCCCATTCAAGTACCAAATACAAAATCCAACCCATCTAGCATTAATCAAAATAATCTACAGTATGCTCCCTTTCAGTCATTCAAATTTGTATCTATGTAATCTGCATGGGTACCAAACATTAGATTGAATAGGGTTTGTGTAAATATCAATATGTTTACACAACTGTATCTATTGAAAACCATCCTAATAATTAGATTTATGAAATAAAGTGGTTAACTTTTTGTATTAATTAATCCATTAATATAATACATCAATCATCCTTCTTCAACACCATTCCAAAATATCACTGAGCATATAAAAAACATGACAACCGTAACCATAAACATATGCGTAGTCACATTACCAAGTAGAGACCTCAGTATAAAAATTTTATCATTAGACTAGGCATATCGCACTCAATGTAATATATATATCAGGATAATAACATGATCCCACTCATTATAACCGTTAAAACATAGGAATGGGTAGAGAACTCTCAATTTATTAACTACAACATGGGACTGGGTCGAGGATCCACAATATAATAATTTCATGATGGGACTAGGTTGATATGCAGAATATAAGAATTATAGTATGAGACTGGGCAAAGCTTGCAAAATATAAGAATTAATGAATGGGACTACGGTAATATATCCATACATAAGAATTATAATATAAATTAAAATACATTTGAAAACGACTATGATATTACAATATCACATCATAATCCTCAATGACTAATTTATTAAATTACTATTATTCATTGAATTAAACATTCATTTATATATAAAATTTTAAACAGTGATATCAGTAAGAAAAAAACCATTTTATAGTTTTTCTATAAAAAATAACCATCATAGGTATATTTTCTTGCATAACACACATTAAACCATTAGCTAAATTCATTTTATTCAATGTTCTTCTCACAAAATGGGTAGCCATAAGTGGGGTCACATCAACAGGTATACACATATAATTTCAACAAATATTCAAATCCCTGATTTACCATAAATAAACTGATTAATTAGTTTACCCACTACTTTGGCACAATAACAATATTTCATACTCTATATAATTAAATAGAAAATAGGTCTAGGTTCAGACTCACTACCATTAACTGGTGATTAATTAATATCTTCCAACAAAAAAGTATAATAAGGATGAAGCTGCATAATATCACAAGAATATCCTAGATCAGTGTCTTCTAATATGAAAATCCAATGCAAAACCCACTGTCAAAATATTATACCACATTGAATGATGACTCATGAGAGGGAAGGGAAAACCTAATCCTGAACCATTAGCAAGGATATTATGTGTAACTAGGATTTCCATAAGGGGTGGAAGGGCCAAAAAATATTCATGGAATTTACCCTAGGATTGTGAGTATTGGGATTTAAAAATTGGATTGAAAACTAATCATACAAGATTATTATTTAATATTTTAGGTCCTTGGGAATACAGAGAATGTAAGACGTTTACATAGTGTATTCCTAAATTAAATTGATACACTGAAAAAACCATCACCTCATGTTAATATTTATCATTATAAACCATTAAATTATTCCAATTTTCATCATTATGTGTAAAAAATTCACATCATTAACTAGTTAAATACATTATTCTAGAGACTGTTAAAAATTGTGTAACATATACAAGGAATATAAATAATAATAGGACATGTTTCATCCAATATTTTTCTGTGTTCTAAAACCACTTCAGAAGCCATCCAAACTCGTAGGAAACCCTTTTAATACAATATAACATTTTTATAGTATGACCACATTAATTAAAATAAATATAAATCCCTTAAAATTAGGTAATTTTCTCCAATAAAGTCTCTTAATATCCATACAATGCACAACCTCCAAGTCTTGAATGAAAAAACTCAAAGGGGTGCCATATGGAAGAAGATAAGATATTACAACTTCCAAACCATATAAAACCACATCCTTGAGTAGCTCCAAATATTATTGTGTGGTCTCAGTTACAAATTATTTCCATTATACTCACATATAATACTCCATCTCCCAAACATTTTCCTTAAAATGGTCTTACTACCACTTCACTTGAACAAGAGTTACATTCTTACCTTGGAGATACTTCTATATATGGTCCAAAATTCATTATATACACTCTTAAAGGAACAATTAAACAAAAAATAAACACCCTAGACATCTATCACATTATATGGGCTAGGATAACATCACTGAAGTTGTGGCATGCGAAACACATCGTGCATTTCATTATAGTGATATTGAAGCGCTAATTGGTACACCATTATTCCAGACACATCTACTATATCAAACACCTCGAAAAACAAGGGTTATTCTATTACCTATTTACCAATAAGGAATATCCCTAACCATAGAGGAACATATAAGAAAATAAGAGGAAAAATTGAAATATAGAGGTAATATATGAGGGTCATCATATTATTTATTCATGCTACATGCAATCACCAACAAAATACTGATCGGATGAAACTACTCCGAAGTATCTTGTATGAAACTGGGGCCAATAATATCTGACTCACCTGCCTCCAACCAATTACGAGGTGAATATAATTTACTCCCATACAATATTCCAAAAGGATCCATATATATTGAATTTTGGAAGATGTTCATATATGAAAAAACCTAAGGGCCATATATTTCTCCCAGTAACCAGTGAAATCTAAAACACATGCTAGTAACATATCCTCTAGAACCATAACAGTATAGTTAGATTAGCCATAAATCTTATCATGATAGGTTGTTAGGAAAATAAATCACAATCCCAAATCATTCGTAGGATTCTTCCACAACCAGAATGTGTAATTAGAATCTATATTAGAAATTATGTTCCCCAGCACACTAGGAAACTAAACAACCTCTCTCAAATAAAAACTACTGATATCATCAATGGTGAAGGTATAACAAATTTGTAATAAGTGGGATACCTTCATCAGTCGATCTAATATCACCCATAATACATCACTCTTATATAGATTCTAACACAATACTATCATAAGATCCATATTGACCCATTTTCGCTATAAAATTTGTAAAGGATAAAGAATCCTAGATGGCCTCTGAGCACTTATTTCTAACACTAAAAGATGAAATATCTCATAAGAACATTATAAAGACCTTATTCATTTCAAACTACCAGTACTATCTATGTATATCATGATACATCTTTGTAAAACTAAAATTTACCACCCATCTTGAAGCATGATACACTTTCATCAACTCATCTTTCAATCCAATAAGAAACCATAGTAGGCAATGTAGAAGAAGATATTTTATTCTTTCAAGGGACTATTTGGATGTTATATCCCCAACTTATTTGATGTCTTTCAGAACTAATACTTCTGGATAATATAACATCACTCTCTTGATCAACCCCTAAATCAAAGGTACAATAGATTTTGAAGTTAGAGATACTCTTTCCTATGACACCTGAACATATAGATGCAAGAATTTAATGATTTTAAACTTCCATCAATCATCACATGACTCAAAAACACCATATGTTTATGTTTTCTACCATAAATCACTAAGAATTTCATTTCCATTTCATGGTGTACAAGTCGACTCAATGTTGAATGAATGCATGTACATGGCCTACCACATCTACCAAAGGTTCAGGTCTTGCTGAGAAAATATGTACCTGAGGCTCTAATAGTCCATGTATACTATAAAACTCCCAACCATAAGATAGTTTCTCTAACATATTAAGAAATTTTCCACTGTATATAACTCTATATCATGAGTAGTGTAATTACTCTTTTTTGGTCACGACCATCTATAACCATACACAACTACTTTATCATCCTACATCAGAACTAATCTGATTCTAGCTCATGATGAATCATAGTACATGGTGTATTAGTTACCTTGAGAATGTAATGTGAGGATATGTGATGAGGAAATCCTACTATACAGCTCATAAAAATATGTATCCCAAGAATCCAACCAAATAAATATCCCTCCCTTCATGGTTATACCTGAAAATTGTCCTTCCAAATTAGATTATTCATAGATAATGCACCAATAATAACCTAAAAAAACTCTGAGAAGCTTGAATATTGAAACAAATTATGGGGGTCTCCCAAGATACCATAGGTGTAACATTCCATGTTTTCAATAACACCCAAGTATCTGATATTAAATGGACCAAGATGTGAAATTTATAAATCTAGAAGTTGTATTAGTTTCACTTGTTGTAAAATTTATTCCCTCTTAATTTACTCAAGAATTAGTGATGATTTTTAAAATTATTGTTTTCTCATTGGGAGTACACCAAGATCTATTTGAAAAATAACCACCAAAACATGGCCTAGGGAATTATGAATGACCTAATTCATAAAATTGATGAATACTACTAGTGATTTGGTCTTATCAAATTAAATCTATACGAACTCATCCAAGAAATACCATCTCCTAAAAGTAGAGGGAGGTATGTCTTAAGGTATCATCCTCAACCGGTGATATCATGAACTCATATTGATCATAGATAACATCTTATAATATCTCAACTGATCGAAGAGATCATCCATTCAAGGAAGTGGATACCAGTTTTGATCATTATCTGGTAAAATATATGATAATACACATATAATCATAATGTTCAATCATACCTCTGAGAAAATAACTAGATATACCAATGGATACATACTAGGATATATGAAACAATTTTCACCCATATCATCCAACTGAACATTGAACTCCAATAGCCCTGTTAGTTTCAGTTTATATAGTATTATAGGAATAGGCACCGCTCTATGTACCAACTACATCACGAACTAATTCTCCCACTATGGTGATAATCCATAAAATACTTCATGAAAATAATCTTGAAAATTGTTTACCATTGGAGTTGAATAATCCTACCTCATACAACTATCATCTTGAGTAAGACTGGCTATCTGAGACTTGAGAAAATATAATCATTTATGAATTAGTACAACATGACAAACCATAATATCCCAATCTCATTAGTTATGTTGGATTTCTAATTTTGGATATATTAATGTTACTATCCTATATTACTAGTAAATACAATCCTTACATTATATTTACCAATCAACAATAAGAATCAAATTTAAACCTGTCATTTAGAACATGAATAGTGACCATAAAAATAGTGATAAAATTTTGAAAAGTAATGTTTTCAAATTTGTATATTTTTTAACAATAATCCAAACTATGTATCAATGGTCTATGCACTATATATTATTTCTACAATCAAGAAAAAAATTTCTAAAATATATAGGACAAAAAGAAAAATTACTTCCCTTTATCAAAAAAATTCACTCAAGGATAGATGATAAAATAATTATACCAATGGTGGTAGTTGACCTATCATTTACAATACATGAGGTAGTCTACATAACATGTAGTAGAGAACCCCCTCTACTGTAGGATATTATATGATTCCCATTTGCAATTTTTTCTAAATAGTACTGTCATTATAGAACTCGGGTACAACATCCCCAACCTCTTATAGAACATCCATTGGAACTCTATCTACACTTCAAATGATGAGTAGCTTGGTCATTATTGAACTCTGGTATCTATATATCTCAACAAAAACTAGTATTCTTTTGGATTCCCCTACAAGACATCTTTCTATGGACTTTCCTATAGTAAAATGACAGAATAATGTATGGTATGGAAACTTAGGACACATGTGGCCCTATATTCCACACTAAAAACACTACAAAAGAAAAAGATAATGAGATGACTACCCAATTTCAAAACTACTCGATTTTTTGTTACCAAGGAGAAATTTTTCATCATGATATTTCTTTCCACCATGAGAAGTTTTCCCATTTCACCTTGTTGATACATCATAGAGGCTGCTCAGGGCCTCTCTCAAATTCCCTTTTGAGATGAGTTCTTGATACAACACATTTTAAAATATTCTAAGATGAAAAACATTCACATATGACATAATACTATTGAAACTAACATCATTAAAATGACTCACACTGTAGATACCATCAACCACTAAAGATGATGCATATAGATAGAGGTCAGTGAAATATTCAATATAGCCTATCATTGTTTTCCCTCCTTGTAACATATGTATAACCTCATGAGCCATTTATTCACTCAATGACATAGAATTTATTATTCAAAAGATCATCATCATGAATTACATCTAATATAACTCCTCTCCAAGATGTATTACTCTAGAATATCCAACCAATTATTGTAAGATCCATGATGAATTTATGAAAAAATCTCACACTCTTATCTATGGGTGTCATGTGTTGATTTAATATCAAATGTACTTACTCAATTTAGAAATCATTTAGCTTGGGGCCTCCATACCTAGTTAATGTGTGAGTATTCTATATTTTTAACTCTCTTGATAGGTCATACATCAAATGTACATTGAAAATAGTATCAATTTTCATGGATCACATGACCCTTCCGAAGATGGAGATAATATGAGAAATCATTTTATCCTTAAGAGTTATATAAGGTTATGGTTTAGCTATGTTAGGTTCTTGATAATTTCCAATATTCTGGACCTCATCTAAAAATTGATGAGGATGTATTTTCTCTAGAAGACAAACACACTCCATAGAACATTGGCTAAAATAAATTTCAACCTCAACAGGTGACAAAAAAAGAACCACAACTTAGTGTCTTTCTTTTCAAGGATTACATGTGTTTTAAGATAACAGCACATTTCATTTCAATACATATGTCAGATATATCATCTCTCTCATACCATAATTTATATAGGAAATTTTATAACACATTCAAAAAAAATTCCCTATCATGAATGATACATGTCAATATATCCATATATTCATATCATGATGGATGAATAATCATCTCACATTGTACTAGTTCACGTATATAAATATCATAAAACAATATCATCATGAAACAATAAAATCATAAAAAAATTAATCAACTAATGTGAAATTATGTCATCTATAAAGAATTAACAACATGACAACCATCACATCCCTTGACACTCATATTTTTTCCCATACATGAATTTACTAATATAATGGAAAAGATAATTAAAAATTCACAACATATCATAATATCTATTCCACCATTACAAATAGTAAAGAAATATAAAATAAAACCCTTCTACATTAATACCACTAGGTAACATTCCTTGATCTAGCATTCTCTTACATAGAAAAAATAGTTTTGTTTCTATTCCAAAATAGAACCTCCCCATATGCCAATGGGTGATGAATAGTAGCATTGGTGTTATATGAATTCTATGGAGACTATACCCCCAGGTAAGTTGTATAATATAGTGTACAAATTTAGTAATTAATAACATATAAGTAAAATATAAACATAGGGAACTAATATCCTATAACTGGAATGTATAATGGGAGATTAATAAACCCATAATTATGAATCATGTAATTGAAAGATGAGATGTTTCAAAATGTAAAATAGAAAACAATAAAAATAAATGAATCAGCTGACAGGAGTAATCCCAAAAGTCCCCAATACTAAACCACATGATAATGCCATCTCTAAAATCCTTTCCATCCAGTAGAAAAATAAATAATTAGAAACATGGCCCCTTTCCCTTGTCTAAACCTTAATCCATGTAAACTCCTCAGATAACAGTTGGTGGCCCAAATTACGTTAGATTAAAACTCATTAGGTCGACACCACCATGTATAAAAAACCAACATGACAATAATTGTTTGAAATAAATCCACAATTAGGTGTAATAATAAATCATTTAATTTAATTAATAAATAAAACTACTTTTTCACCATGCTGAAATCACTCGAAGGATGTAAAAAAACCTTTCCAACCATAACCATGAAACATAGCAGAATCACATAACATGGTAGAGACCTCTATATTAGAATTTCAATATGGTATTTGGAATAGCTTGTTCAATATAAGAACTATGGCTTGGGAATAGGATGATCCCACAGAACATAATAATTATTCAATAGGAATGGGTGTATCCTCCAAAATATAAGAATTATAAAATCAGGTTGGGGTAATACATCTCAATATAATCATTAAACCATAGGAAAAGGATGGGCCCTCTCAATATATTCAGTATAGCATGGGACTAGGCTGAGCACACCCATTATAATAATAACAACATAAATCAAAACAAATTTCATAATAACATTGATATCATAATATCACATTAGAAACAAGATGGTAAATTATGAATATAACCATTTTATAATTAATTACAGTCATATAAATATGTAATAGGAGATTTCCTTGGGATTTTATATAGAGTTATCACCTAAAGTCTCATGTAATGTAAAAAAACACATTAAACCATTAACTATGTTCTTATTATTAAATGTTTTCCTGCCTAATGGGTAGCCATACGCCTACTCACATCAATGTTTGAACCTATTGGACTCCAAATAATATCCCAATACATTATTTTAAATAAATAAAAAAACTAATTAGATTAAATGGTGTGATTTAATAATCAAAATATTTGATATAATTCATAATTAATCAAACCAATGGGATTTGATCAGACTCCATACCATTAAACATCATTAACACAACACTTCTAGTGGAATGTAATAACATGGACCCAATCGTATATGATTTCATAAAGAGCCTAGATCTACACTGTAAATTTATAAAACAAAAAATAGTCCCTGAAATCAAAATCTAATACTACAACGAATGAGGATTATTGGGAGAGATAGGAAAATCTAAGAAGAATAACATATCAGCGATGAGATGTGAATAAAAAAGACTGTAAGGGGATGATGGGCTCTAAATTTTCATGGAACACATCATAAGTCCAAGAGGAGAGGTATTCAAAAGTTGGAAATAAAATTATTTATACACATATCCTACATAAATCCCTTGGGCCTGAGGAAAACATGAAATGTAACCAGTCACATCATGAAATTTTCAATTTAAAGTAATTAATAAAAAACCCTTCCCTTAACGAAAATATTTATCCAGATAAACATTTACACGATGTAAACTTGTTTCATGATGTGTAACCACTTAAAATCATTAAAAATTTTACGAAATGATTCTACTAGATGTTACACATCCTGTATCATATACAAGGAATGTAATAGTCCATCAAACATTTTTCAATCTTGCTTCTATAAAAGTGTCCAAACCAACTCCGAAACATTCCAAACTCACATGAAACCCTTTTTAGCTCTATTGACATTCTTATAACAAGACTCCATTATTCCATCTAAACATAAATCCATAAATAGTAGTACATTTCTTCAAAAAAAATCCCTCATTGTACGATCAATACTTAGAAACCATGTTTTTAATAAAAAACTCAAAGCAGATTGTACCTGAAAAACAAGGGATCTGACACCCTGGATGGCTACATAGAATAATGTAGCTTGAATGGATAAACTCTATACAATATCCCCTCTTTAGCCAAGTTATATCCTTGAAAACATATGATAGCATTATTAAAAGCTTTGTATAAGATTAAAAAGGTTCACATGAAATAATTAGTTTCACAGAGAACATCTAAAATTGTGGTTTATGAAATGTTCATTTGTTTCTTAACATTATACTCATATAATAAAAATTTCCTTTCCAAATCCATTATATGATATAATCCTGTTTAATTTATCATTTCATAATTATATATACTAGAGATGGATATTTACATACATCAAATGTCCCGAAAGCCCTCATTTTTTTATTGATTTTGATAATTCATCTGTCAAGGGGTTTGGTGGAACCCTTACAGTTCCCATAGGCATTAGATTACATGGCTTGTAGGCCTTCGAGGAATTCATTTCCCATAGGCTTAAAACATTATATACAACCCAAATTATACAATTGGAACTACTCCTCCCAACATCTTCATCAAGAAATCATATCTCCACCTTTTCATGGATGTTCAGCTAGGTTATTCCATACATGCACACGCATGTTCTGATGGAAAGTTTCATACCCTCTCATTCTTGAAATATTTATAGCTTATACTATGGTAAAATCTCATTTCTCATCCTTCTATAGATCTTTTTCCTTTTAGGTTGTCTAGTTTTTATCTGCACTTAAGGTGGCCTGAAGGCCTTGTGGTGGACTGATGGCCTTAAAGCACTCGGGGACCAAATTAGTGTCCCAAAGGCCCAAACTGGTCTAAATTCTTGGATACTACAATGCCAAATAGTGCATTCTACAGTTCCCGCTATAGTGCGTGCTATAGTACTGTATAGTTTTCACTACAGTACATGCTGTAGTACTACTATAGTACTGCTACAGTACCCTCAAAAATTGTTCATCTGCCTGGATTTCATCTCAGGTCATCTAGATTCACTTATGAGTCCTCACCAAATAGGATGAGGCTCATGTGATAGAGATGGATATTTACAAGAATTGATATAACTAGTGAAATAGAGAATATAATAATATATGTGAATTTAAAAAATGTAAACTCAAAAGGAATATATTTTTGAAAAAAAAAATAAAAGATATATTCATAAAATAAAATAAAAATAATAATTTTAATGTTCATGATATATATTGAAAAAAATGAAAATAATTATTTTAGGGTATTAATTGTGGGTTTTTATGATGACTAAAATGATAATTGGTTGGGTGATATGACCATTTGAAAAATTATGTAATAATTTGAATATTAAAAAAATAATTGTGAATGCCAAAAGTTATCATATATAGATAATAAATCTTATCATATGAATATTCAAAATATAAAATTAAGATCCATTCATGAATCACATATGTTTAGTCCCTTTCAAAATATGGATAAAAACAACTGGTTTATAAGTAGACTAGATCATCTTCCACTATATTTTTCATAACAAGTTCCCTACAATGGAATATCACACATAATACCTTTCTTCATAACACATGGAAATAATTCATAAGTTAGGGTTATATCATATGCCCAGTAACGGTAAACTAGGGAGATATCAAAATAAAATGATTATTAGGGTATGAGAACATGAGAATAATGTTTTTAAACCATGGATTTTATATCAAATATCATAAACATGAGTCATTACAAAAATCATGGCATTTGATAAGACATTAATCATAATGGAATAAAAGAACGTAAAAATTGAGAGAAAAACAATGTCATAAGAAATAAATTTTTTCCTTACACATAGGCATAATTTTTTTTTCTCTTAATAGTAATGGGAAAATTACAAGGATATCATAGTATAATGGGGTCACTCCCTAAACTCTCGTTGTTGTAAATTTTTAGTACCATGTCTACCATTTGTGATAATGTCCCTCACTTAAGTAGTTACATTCCTCATTCTAGTATTTTTATCTCATGAGATATCTATGGTTACACAATGCATTATAGGGTGATATAGGTCCCACCATTCACATAATGAAAATAATAAATATTTTTTTCCAAAAGATCATAATTCATTCATCAGATAATAACCCATAAAATTTAAATTATTTTTATAAACATTTCATCATAACATAACCCATTGAAACAAATTGATTTCATAATCATTTTTATCATTTAGTCATTGTTTAACCCATATAAAATAAATGTTTCACATAAAAATATCCAATGGAAATGGATTGGGTTCCATAAACACATTTTCATAATAATCATGAAAAATACAAAGAATGGATATTGCTGGTATCTTTGGTTAATATAACAAATAAATATTAAGTAAAATCGAACAACGTCATCTTAGATGGAAAATCATATTAAATGATACCTTGAATTTTTTTAAGGAAATAACCATTTCAGTTTGAAATAATATATTTAAAATATTAAAGAAACACAATTTTAAATATAACATTTTCTTTAAAAAAAGCATGGAATCATTTAGTGGGATCCCTAAATCATTGATCATTCATGATAGAGGGAAATATTTTACATGAAATACATTTTAATATATTGATTTCGTTATCATTTTTAAGAAAAGTAAAAGGTACCTTTAAAAAATATATGAATATTAACCTTAAAAAATTTATTAAAATAAAAATATGGGTAAAAATTACTTTGAATAGTCATAACAAAACAATATGGAAATAATTTTTATAATAATTGGGTTTAAAGAAAAAAGATTTTTTGACCAAACAGAGAAATAAAATAGATTTTCATTAAACATTCTTTTTAATATCTTGAGAATATAAAGAAAAAAATTTAAATGAACGCATGAAAGTTTTAGAAATAACCATAAAATAATAAAATATATTAGTTTCATGAGATTTATATTAAATGATTTCATTATTGAAAACATAATCAGAAAAAATTCCGATAGAAAATGGGATTGTAACATAAAACATTAACTACATTGGTAACTATTTAATTGTAAACACCATGAAATAAATAACCATATATGGAGATCTATATCCCATAATTGTTTTAAAAATAATAATAATAGTTGTTGAAAAATTTTAATATAAACCACACAAAACAAACAATTGGAGAGTATGGCATGTATCCCATGGAAATAAATGTGTGACGATAATCCCCTACTGATTTGGCAACTATGGAATGATAACACCGATAAAATAATAATAGTAATTGTATATTTAAATATAATTATAATATATAAATTCACAACATAACTTATTAATGAGGTAGTATATAGTATACATAAACTTAATGATTTGTGATTGGAGAGAAATCCTATAAATAATATTGAGTCTAGAAATAGCTAACATACATTGATAAAATTTTAATCATAATCCCCATAAAAGAATAAAATTAAATGAAACATTAAATATCATATTAACAAATAATTTAATGATATAAATTTTAATAGGTCTTTTATATAAAACTAATAAAATAAGGATGGTGCATAACATAACATATATCCCAAGAATACAATTTGAGACACGAAACCATTACCACTTTGGCAACTTTATAATTGTATGCCCCATTAAAGAATAAAACCCTATAAATATGTAAATATGATGAAAAAAATTATTATTTATATAACATGTCAATGGGGTAATATATATATGAAAATAAAGAATGAAGTGGTCAATATCGAATGTACACCACAATAAAAAAGAATGACAAAAACTTATTACCTCAAGTCTCAACATTCATCACACACAATAGAAAATCCTATCTGATAAATATTGGATTATTATAAATATATTACAAAAAAATAATGTTTTATATAATATAATATATGATTTACTTATCAAATTATATTACATTTTTATTAACAATTCATTGTTAAAATCAGGTTTTGTATAACAACTACTTCATTTTTCATTTATATTTTAGTTTGATATTTCCGATCCTTTTACTTTGATAATGGTCCCATTAAATCAAAAAATTTATCTACATTATAAATGTAACATATATAAAAGATATATATTTTTGAGTAATCCATTAAATATTGATATAGAAAGTGAACTACATCATTCATGGATATGGTAGGTTGTCAATATGTATTATCATTGTTTTCATTTTCTATACAGATGAAATAAATTAAAGGTAAATATTATTTAACCATTATAGAGTCATTTTTATATCATATATATCACATATATTCATTAAATATATCCTAATTAACAAAAATTTTAAAATTAAATGATAAATTTATCATATTTCATTATAGAGGTAGTAGTCCATAAGTATACCTAAGTGATGTTATCATTTTTCAATGGATTGGAATGTAAAAAACTTAGATGTGATATTATATTTTCAGAAGTATAATTATGTCATAAATATAATATATGAACTTTATATCCATAATTTTCTCCCACCATGATAGGCGTTGTTTGAAAATGAAATATACCAGTTTGTGAGGTGGTAGTCCACCAATCATACGATCTATGGTTTCATTTAAAATTTCATGGATGGAGATACGGATATAGGTTATGTAATTGACATAAAAACATAAGCATATATGGTTGTTGGTTGGATTCAGTATCTCAATATGGGGGTGAAATGATAAACTATTTTTACATAAAAATAATTTAAATAAAATCCCCAAAATAATATGAATGCTCCCCATTTTATCGAACAAGAAGATCGATATAATATTTAATATTTTAAATTAATTTTAGAAATATTTATTATATCTGATTTAAAATAATTTTGAAAACAACATTACATTTTCAAATTAGTTTAGTTATTCAAAATATCATGTAAACAATAATTTACATAAACTATCAATGTAATAATTTGATAACAACATAAGGATTACTCAATTTTAAGGTTTAGAAAATAAATAAATAAAACATCATTCAGAAAATTTATATAAGAGGATTATTCTCAAGTAGTGATTTAGTCCTCTCCAAATGGAAATTCACAACTTACATGTAAATTATATAAAAATTATTTTGGGAAACACAAGTAATTATGGGAGAATAGATAAAAGAGGACACAACAAAACCTCTACCACATGACATAGGACCATGAGTGAAATTGGTATGAGAAGATATCTAGCATCTTCTCATTTAAATACGGAGACAGTGTGTGTGTTTTGAAATATAGAACATACTCCCAATAATTTCAATGTAATTAAAATAAAACAATTTTAAAGGTAAATGTGAATGAAAAAATATTATTACTTTGTATTATAGAAATGAAGCTCATGACTCGTTGAATGTAGATTGAAAATAGAGCACAAGCCATTTTTTGAAATACGATAAAGAATAGAGTGTCTGAAACTCCTTCCTATGAGTTTTTAGGAATCATTCAGGATGTTTTAAGTACATTACATTGTCTTTAGTAGATCACATTGATGAAAGTATCATGTAATACCCACTTTATAAATATTGATCTATCTTTTTGTGTACGTATATAATTCGGGTTCAACAATCCATTTATCTGTGTGAGGTATCCTTCTTGATCTTTTATCAGCAGCATCATCATGGATAATCCATCAGATCTTATTCACCTCGTATTGTACATTCTAAAATGAAAATTAATGCATATTTATTGATAAATTAAGGATAAATCGTTAAACTAGTTTTAGGAATTAAATTCCATGTTAAATGATTAATAAATATTTAATTAAAAATAAATATATAATAATAAGGTTAGTATTTAGAAAAATTACCCAATTTGGATGTGTATTGAACTTGTGGTGAGACACAGTATGGTGGTGAGACACACTATGGTAGTATCTTGATATGGTGGTGATACACACTTTGGATATGTCTTGATCTGGAAATCAGACACAATGGTGGTGTCTTGATCTCGTGGTAAGTCATTCTGGTCGTGACTCAACTCAGTTATAGATAATTTTAGTACATTTAAAAAACTCATTAATGGTGGTGAATTAACTCTAATGGTGAGTATTTAATTTGTCGTGACACATATATTGTTGTACATAGTGTCCATACGTAGCGAATTTTGGATCCCATCGGTGAGTCATCCTTGATGGGGACTCAACCTTAAATGTGAGCCATCCTTGTTAGAGAGATGTTCTTGCTGGTGACTCATCCTAAATAGCGAGTCTTCTTTGTAGTGAGACATTCTTAGGGTGACTCATCATTAGGAAAATTTCAAATATCTGTCTCATAAGGTGAAATCCTAACATTAATCATAAAACTCGTTCAACATCCTAATAAACCTATTTTTTTCATTACAACATGGGTTTTTACAACCTCAAAGTGGGTGTCAATAATTTCACCCATTTTGATGATCCCAAATCAGAGAAATTTATACAATATTATTTGATGATGTAAAAAAGAATATGATGTCAAATATATAAACCATGTCAATAATGAAACTATATTATTGCATTAAACTGAATAATCTGTAATAAAAACACTATGGTATCAATTAATATTAAACAATATGTAATAGAAACATAAATTATTGAATTTTAAAATGTATTAATGGAATAAAAAGAAATATCATTGATGTTATATCCCACATTTGGGATTTTGAAAAACCACATAATAAAATATGATAAAAATAGAAAAATAGAATTTGAATAATATAATTTTCATTAGATACCAACAAAAACATAGGCATAAAATATTACCTCAATTATATTAACAAAACATGAAAAACAACCCCTTCCAAGAATAAAGTCTACAATCAATGCTTCTTATGAGGTTAGGTAGAAGAAACAAATGATTTCTCCCCTTTTTTTTGTATTAGCTAGGGGAAATAGAATCTAAGGATAGTGTTTCATAAGGATTCATTATAAAGAATATATTAGATAATGAGGTTATTTTATGATGAATGTTCTGAGGTACTTCTCATCATCTCTTAGAGATACAGAAAAAGGAATAAATCATGATGTAAATGGAAAATGTGGGATTCTTGTAAATATGGGTATGTAGTACTCTATATCTGTAGCAGGAAGAGTATAATGATCTGTAATTAAAATGGCCTATGATCCACAATAGCAGTTCCATGAACAGGAAAAAATGGTTTAATAAGATTTATGAAATTAATAATGATACTAACATATATTTACATTACATTGAAAAGCCATTCTTCTCATCCAAAAACTGTTGACGCACTAGATTCATGATATTTGACTAGTTTACTTGTTCTGTGATATCTTGACTAACTAGTGGAATCCCAATATTTTCTTCTAGATATATAGAATGAGCATTCATCTTGTGCTTATTGAAAATCCTAGATAGATAATACCAGACATCTTTTGTCTTAGTCACTATATATTCTCCCATGTTTTTCATGTACTCCCTTATCATCATGTAGGTCTAATAATTGATATCCTCAAACTTCATCAATGATTCCTAGGTTATGGAAGTACCACACTTGAAGTACAACTTGATATATCATTGATTTCCTCTTGTAAAACAGTTCTACTAAAATCCATATCAAGACAGGGATGTGGATCAACAAAGGTATAGTAAATTGATGTAAGACTCTCTATTTTCTCAAGTAAGGCTGCTATATAATCAACAATGGATGACTACATCCATTCATGAATACAAATAGTATAATCTATCTCCCAAGAAGGTTATATATTGTCAATTTCCACTTCTAAAAAATAGTGAATCTTCATCGGTTGAATATGATGTATCAAAATATCGAAGAAATATCATCTATCAAGTTCACTTAACGTTGTAAGGAAAGCATGATGGTTTCTAAATAATACATAAATCATTGATAAATGCCTTTCACAAAATTAAGTAATGCCATCATTTTTGAAAACATCAACTCGAACTATAGGTTCATAAGTAGTAGGAAAATGTGTAGAAAAAATACCATAAGATTAAATAGGATACATTGAAATTTAAAATGATGATCCACCATATATTAGTGAACTATAATCATCATTTGAGTTAGTGTCGTCCACACAATGTCTGAAATACCCTAAATTGTTTTCCAAACTCATAAAAAATTGGGTATAACCTTTTTAATTATAATTTATTATAATTATTAATAGAAATAGATTCTGGAACTGTAGGTGTTTCCACAGTAGGTACATTAGTGGAAGGAAAAAATATCTTCATATTAGAACTTTTCTAAACAGAATAAAGAGAATAATCTTTTTCCTATCATCTGAAGTATCAATGGTAGTAAATACATCAATCAACAGTACATCAACAAATTTCTCGTCAAGAGTAGGTTTAAAATATTACTGTCCCTAAATTGATTTTTCAATAGTTTTAATAACCTTCAACTTCACATCCATAGACTATTTAACAAAAATTGAATCATAAATTGTTTGATCATTATCAATATGTAAATTTTAAACTCCATCAAAAGTAGTAGCCAGTGGAATATATTCTAAAAATTGGAAATACTCCCCTTCAACTAATTATTCTATTTTCTTCTTTTATATATTTTTCCACCAGACATGAAAATTACTCATATTTCGAACAAGATGCATGCGGAGAAGCAACAAGTCCTTGAGTCATATTAACCACCTTCACACAAAATCAACCACATGGTCCTTCAAGACCATTATAATCACCATCATGGTCATCCTCCACTTCATCTCCATTTAACATTTCACTATTATCTACATCGACATCATATTTCTCATATTATCAATTTTTTCATCCTTCTTCTTCCCTATTTTCTGTAAAATTATCAATATTTTCATCTTCTCCATAAGACATGGTTTTTATCATCAATGGTTCTTCCAATTAAACATATGTTTTATCATTATCACTTCCTTAAATTAAAAGTTTGTCTTGTTTAAGGAGAGATCAATAATGTCATGGTTCTCCATAGGTAATATGATGTGATTCTAATAAAAAATAGGGGTCACTTATGTCATTTAATGAATTGATTCCACATAATTTCTTTAAACAAAAAACTATTCCTTCTCATTAGAATAAAAATATTTAACTACATCATCTGGTTCCAAACCATGATCCTCACGGACATTCAGTCTTAAAGGATGGTCTACATGATTTTAATTAATATATAATATTTCATCAGTAACCTACAATTTCATTTTTCATGGATTCCAAAATGTTCCCATCCTTTGACATATTATCCTTGTGATGAAAAGTATACTATTATATACAATAGATTCATTATATTTCCCAACAAAACCATTAGTTTCTAGAATTTCTGATATAATACTATGATATATTAAGTGATTTGATATAGAGGATGTCTTACTCATCTCTAACAAATGAAGCCTCAAATATCTACAAAAATTGATCTTCATAATCAATTTCACATGTCTTAGAAGGTAGAAATATTGATATATAAAAGTAGAATTCCTCCTTTCATTGGGTATATCATGTACTGAATGAACATAAAAAGAATAATATACTATGTTTTCAAAGGCTTAGGAAAAATATTAGCTAAATGATTTTATTTACTGAAGTATTCAATAGTTATATAACCATTTTAAAATTGATCATTAAAAAAATGATATATTAGATCAATATTATTTGTTCTATATTATGATATAAAATTCATGGAAAATTTAATAGCACATTTATCGTCACATTGTATAGGGTAATGTTGGAATTGATTTCAATAAACAAGTAGTGTGTGTTTCCTCCATAAATTTTTTTCATTATAGGTAACTAAAACTATTTAATCTACTTCAACAGTAGAATGTGGAAACAAATTTGTTTCATAAAACACAAAAAAGTTAGAGACATTCCTAAAGAAGGAAATGTTCCAAATATTCTTTTTTTTCTTTCTGACTAACATCCTTAAAATTCAGCATCATGAAAACTAACTATGTAAAATTCTTTTCCTCTTGTGTAAAACATTCATAAATTATTGGTTATTTTTGAGGTATTTAAAAATTATTTATAATATAAAATATTGAGACACTGTTAGATTTCACGGAAAAGAAGAAAACATATAATCATTGATCATAATATCAGGGGGAAAAGTAGTTGGGTAGAGAATACTTCCAAATATACTACCATAACTAGTTAAACCAACTATATTCCCAGCATAATCATGGTTAGACAGACATGTAGTACTCATAAGAGTATGACTACTTTTAGAGCTATCAAAGTTATAATGTTTTAAAATATCTATAGTATATTTACTATGGACAAAATAATTAATTATTTTTACTGAAAATTATGAATCCCAAGAAATAGAATTATTTCACCCATCAAACTCATTTCAAATTCATTTCCCATTATTTTTTAAAAAATAGTAAAAAAATAATTTAATAGAGATCCAAAATTAATATCATCAACATAAATTTTTAATACTAAAACATCTTTTGAAATTGATTTCATTAAATTTTTATGATCAGTTATACCTTATGAAAATCATTTTGAAATAATAATGTGGTTATCCTATCATACAAAGCTCTAGGATCCTGTTTTAAACAACATAAATCTTTTTTTAATTTAATGAGAAATTTTTGAAAAAATGAATTTTGAAAAATATCATGCTTTTAAGAAAATATCTTTAATTATATAGCCCTTATAAATTCACTCTTGACATCTATTTAGTAATTTTTGAAATCTAGATGTGCTACATAAGAAATAAGAATTATAATGGAATCAAGAATGGGTAATAGTTAATGTTCCATTCATAGTCTATTACTTATACCGAACTATATATTTATGAAAAAATTCTATACTTATTCCTTAATATTATTCCTGATTCAAGAACCTTGTTTCTAAAGACACATTTATTTCTAATATTAAAGGTGTTATTTTCTGTGTCAATAGGTTACAATAATTTATTTCATATATATTGATTTAGTTCTTTTTACTTGTAAATTAATTAGAATTCAACATTAATTTCATCATTGATGTTCTTTGGTACTAGTTGTGAGGAAATTTATTGATGTTTAACATGATTTCCTTGAGAAGTTATATTGTGTGTACCTCTATCTAGCCCATGAAATATTTCATCTAAAGGATGGTACATAAAGGTACTATAAGATCAAGAAAAAGAGGTTACGGTCACCTTATGATTCTCTATGGGGTCAGGTTAACATTTTGAATGTTCCTCATAACTGGATGATAATCTTGATTACTTCATAGAAGAATTAGTAGGTTTTTAATTTACATTTAGAGAAGATAAGTCATCCTAAATGTTTTTAAGGTTCTCATAAGAATATGTGAATATATATCATCACATTTGATATGAATAGTCTCTTACAAAGTCATGGACCTTTTATTAAAGAGAATAAAATATTCACTAGAGGTTGAATAACCCATGAAAATCCCATCATCACATATGATGGGAAAATTTTCCAAATTATCCTTTGTGTTATGAATAATAAATTTTAAAAAAACAAAGCTAATGTAATTAAATTTTTCCATACTATTATTTCAAATATAATAAATCTAATTCATTATGATATTATTAATGAAAACACTATTGATTATATAATAGGCTATGTTAATAGCCTCAACCAGATATGTATGTCATATTAATTTTGTATAGTTTGGGTTACCTCTTTATGTATTATATTTATTCTACCTACAAATCCATTCTATTGTGGGGTCTTAGGACTAGAAGAGTTTGGACTATATCCATTTTGTGAGGAAAAGTATTTAAATCATTTTATTCATACTTATGGACGTTGTAACATCATAGAGTCCCAAATCATAGTGTACAAAAACATAAAATAGATCTAGAATATATGGTGATGTAAGAACAAGTTTCCATTTTAGGTGATAGAAACAACACCAATGTATATATAGAAAATTCATCTACTAGTGTATAAACATAGATCATCCCATTGAAAGTAGATAATCTAGATGGTCCAAAAAAATCCATAAGAACGAACTCCATAGGTTGAGAAGTTGGAAGTCCATTTTTAAATAAAAAATAAATATTATATTGTTTCACTTTTTATCAGTGTTATAGACTTTGTCATTTGGGAACTCTAGTTTGGGTAGATCCCTAACTAACCCTTTTCTGGTAAGATTCCAATGTTAGTGAATATTACAGTGGAGTAGTCTCCTATGTCAATGACATGATTATTTATGAATGTCAATCTATCATGATGTAATTTTTGAAATTATTGAATTAAGATCAACAGTATAAACAATTTCACTTCTAAAAGAACTGAAAATGAAAATATCTTTCGAATAAAAAAATTGCATGAATTAATTTGAAATTTAACATGAAAATAATTATTATATAATAGTGATATTATAATAAAATTATATTTCAAACCATCAAAAAATATTACTTTGGAAATTAAAATAGATTTGGTGTTACTGATTTTGACCACATTGATGATTTTTTTATCATTATCATCAATGGTGGCAAGGCTACCATCAACAATTATTAGGATCTTGAAAATTGAGTAGTATCATGTAATAAACCTTCACCATCCTCTGTCCATGTACCATAGACTCATATAGGAGGTCATTAATAAATATTCAAAAAAAAAATACACTTGGAATAATTATGGTACCCATATTTCCATGGGTCTAGATATGTTAGTGATTCGGGATTTAGGAACAAAAATTTTGATAATGAAACTTTTATAAATAGAAGACATTATTTAAAATATAAACACTATGTTTGGCCCTTTATAAAAATAACTAGCATAAAATATTTTAGAATGAAATTTAGGTACCACGGATCTCTTAACAATTATTCTCTGTCAATATTGATATCCAAGACTTATTACATACATTAGAGGAGTCTGTTAACCTAGAATCTATATAAGTTTTTAACTTACATTTTTAATGATTTATAAACATTTCTTCAGTAATTCGTTAGAAAATTTATGTTTAGTATTACCCTTTAATAACTGATCATTCCTATCTTTTTCTATAGTAATGTAAGATTTTGTAGTAGTAGAAAAATAAAGATATATTTTTAGAATATACCATTTATCCTCATGTTTAGAAAATGTGTTCTATATAATATTAGAATATTCCAACATTTAATTTAAATACATGTCAACATCATTATATTAACCTTGATATTTATCATAATTATGCGTATATGATATAGTAGGAACCTTAGTTACATTCTACAAGAAGAACATGTTGTATTGGTCAGAATTTTCATTAGGATTAGACTCTGAATCACTCAAGATATCCTTAGAGTTGCTACAAGTTTCTTTCATGGATTTAATGATTTTTATTTTGTTTTAATAATATTTATTTTTATATAATAATTTCATAGATACTACCTTAAAATCTTATTTATTCTTTAATTTATATTATGTTATATTATTTTTATTATCATCCATATTCCAAGATTTTTTCAATGTTCATCTATTATCATATTTTCCTTTTTTCATTATTTTTCTAAAAAAATGCATCTTATTATATACCTTTTGGAAGCTTATATCCTTTTGTGCCACTTCCAAATCATTGTTAAGTGGTGAATCAATTTCACTGTAACAATTAGATTTTATCTTATATTTTTTTTCAGATATTTTAGATACAGTAGAATAGAAAGCTATAAACGTTATTTTTAGTTCATCATCATCTTCCCTATTGGCCCTCATCTCTTCTTCATACATAATTAACCAGCAAATTAATTCCCTAAGTGGTTGTTTTCAAATATCACAAGAATCTATAATTAACACTTATGACCTTATCAATATTTTCATAAGGAGTCTGAGCAATCTCATGATCTGATCACTATTCCACACCAGAATTCTTAAAGGAATCATGGGGATCACAATTTCCTTATAGCTGAGATACATCATAGAAATTTATTCATCATGATTCACCATGAATTTATTATATTTAATTTTATGTATACTTAATTTATTATTGTTTACATATTTTTCCTTCATGAGAGATAACTAATATGTACCAAATTTCAAAAGAAGTTTTACTAGAATAAATTATACTAAATTAATCACCATCAAATTAACAATAAAGGGAATTAATTTCCCTACAACATTTATTATATTCTAGTTATTTACTGTTATCCCATTCACTTATAGTAATCATAGTTAAATCTTATTTATTTTAAATAGAAAACCAAATTTCAAAAACCCTTACATTCGATATTATTTTTCATTTAAATATTTCATTGATCGCAATTATTTCTATTTAAAAAAGGTGGTCTGTTAGTATAAGAAAATTATTTTCTATTATGGATTTAAGGAAATAATTTTATAGCTAATTGAAATTTATGATCATTAAGGAACAACTACAACCATAGTTTAAAATGTTATTAAAAACATTGATACTAATGGTTTCTTCTCTGATTCGAATTGTTCGTAAGCTTGAGAATATCAATGGGGTTTTATTAATTACCCAATAAAATTTTTTGTAAGAAAATTATATTAATTCCCCCAAATAATTTATTTATGACCCAGTTTTTCAAAATAGAAAATCCATATTAATTTTATTCAATTAAAATATTTCTCAAAATATTATGTAGGTCTCAAGTAAAATAATTTTGTAAACAAATTTAAAATTTTAAAACAATTAACTCAATTAAAATATCATATAACCACTAAATATGATAACCTATCAATGAAATGGATTGTTTTTTATTTTTTGAAATTTCATTTTTGAGGTACAAAATCTAATGAAAACAAAACAAATAGTGGATAATGACATAGACGAGGATCAGTTTTATCTAGAGAAATAGTCCTCCCCACATAGAAATCACTTACTACCAAGTCACTTATATAAAAATAATTTGTTTCCACAACCTGGATCTGGTGAAAATTTTTATGACAATTGTACATGACACACATGGACTTTATCCATTGTAATCATGGGAGGAAAAATAAAAATTTCTACAACCGGACATCTAACACAACACATGGGAAGCTGGAGTAAATAGTGTTTTAGAATATATCTAGTATAATATAGTTTAAATTTTTAGAACATCTGTGTGTAGAAATATTGAGCATACACATAATACTCATAATGAAATTAAAACAAAAAATAGTGAAATTAATGTTTTGAGAAAAATAAGTGTTTCTATATCTGATAGAAATATAGTTTTTGACTCCATAAATATAGTTTGTAAATGATGATTGAGTTGACATTATAAAATATATTATAGAAATGTGTGTCATAATATCCTTCGTTTAAGTCTGTAGGATTCTGTGTAGATATTTAATGTGTTTTACTTTTTATATAGATGACCATAGGTAACAATGCTTCAAGTAAGACACAATTCAGAAAAAATAATCTCTCTTTACGTGTACATATATAATTCTAGTCCATCACCCTAGGTATCAGTATTATGGTGCCTTTTTGATCAATTATCATAAAAATTAGAAAATTGATTCCACTCGATCCTCTACTCCTCGTACTACATGCTTTCAAATGAACATTATTTCATATCTAAAGTGTAATTAAAAAATAATAATGAAAATAGGTTTTGGAATTAAATTCAATAAAATATATGATAGTGATAGTTAACATCAAATAATTATATGACACTAATAGCGAGTCTTCATAATAGTGACACAATCATGAAGTGTCTTGAACTGGTGGTGAGACACTGTATGGTGGTGAGGAACACCCTAGTAGTGTCTTGATCTAGTGGTAGGTCATAATCACGGAGATAACATTAGTACATTACTATAATTAATTGGTAGTGAGGACTTCACATTTATGTGGAGTATTCCTCTAGAGGGGAAACAATGATAATAGTATTTAATATCTTTACTCAGAAGATTTAGGATCATATCTATGAGTCATCATTCAAGGTGATTCAACCACAATAGTGAGTGACACATTGTCGTGATACATTCATTATGGAAACTCATCTTTAATGGAGTGTCTTTTTGGAAGTGAGACTTTCCGGAAGTGATTCATCCTTTGGAAAGTTTTAACAATCCATCTCACGTGATAAAATGCTAACAAAAAACAAAAAGAACAATAAGAATATTAATTTACATGATTTATTAATCATTAATTTTTTTAGCAATCTTAATATAGGTTACTTTAATGGGAAATACTAATTTTAGTATACTAGTATATTTTATGAAAATTTTATGTAGGTAGAAGAATAAACTAATCCAAAAAACATGATTATGAATGATACCTCTTATTTGGGTAACCTCCATTAGTTTTCAATAAACAAATTCATATGATGATTTTATAATCACAGTAAAGACTTAGGGATGTGTGGAGTGTTGTAAGGATGGAATTTTCTATACAAAATGGATTTGGTTGCATGAATTGGAGAAGTGACAATGATCCCATTTTTAGTGAGGCGGAGGAAACACTTTCACTTTTTGAAAAGGAAATGCTATGCCCATGTTGGAAACATGACACAAGTATCTATAATGGATCGTTCTAGAACCTCAAATGAGATAAGGAAAAAATGTCCCTAAAGTAGAATTTTGGCACGTTTTTATATCGTTTCCACCCAATTAATTTTAATTTCACCCCCAATAAACCTATATATTTACCTTAACCATAAGAATTATTTTTTACAAACATTACTATTCATTATGACCAAATATAAAGTTGACCATATAATATAATATTAATTATACAGGAAGAAAATAAATGATAAATTTTTCCAAATTTAATAGACATGTCTGTCTAAATATTATTTATAATTATTCCCACAGATGAGAAAAATAATATTATTCTAAATAAAAGATTTTTATATGTATATGAATAATTAATATCAAATTTCAATTATAATTTTACTCAAAAAAACCAAGTTAGATTAATTATCATATAACTAATCTAATTTTATATTTTTAAAATATATTAAAATAAAATAAAACCTATATATTCTTTAAAATATTAAAGATTTTTTTATAAAAATCATCATTTTCATTATAAATTAAATTTAATCTTTTTTAGAAAAATGAAAAAAAATATTCTAGGTAATTGTGAACTTAAAAGAAGATGGTGGGATGGAGATATTAGATTTTTCCACACCATAGTTAAAATATTCATCTTATCTGGCCATCAGAACCCTGATAGAGGTCTAACGATCTCATAAAAATTATTAAATTAGAAAATTTAAACCAAATTATTACATTGCCAAATCGAACTACGCTCGATAGTTTCTCATTATAAGAGAATGATTCTCCAAGTATATGAGATTGAACCCCTTTTCATCATTTGAAAATTCATTAAGAATATAAATTGATGTCATTCATCAGATACTGGGTGATAGAATAGAAGTTAGGAAATGCCTTGGACATCCTAATGATCACTTCAAATCCCTTCCTCGGGTCTATGAAGGTGGTCTTGGAACTAGCATTTAGAAGGAGTATTAATTTCTTTATGGCATGTGACAAATGAGGAGCTCTAAAATGAAATGTAATTAATATTATATGGAATATATACCTTCCCCTACAAATATAATGGATGTCTAAAATACACGGAATGGGTTCCCTAAACCTTTTATATTCAATCCTAGAAAATATGAAATAAATCACAAGTTATGATGAACAAAATGCATCATAAACGACATTTATATTTTATAAAATAATTTTAATATACAATAAATTATAATGTGATAAAAAATTTCATTTTCTTCACATGAAATTATCGCAAAATTAAACGAATCATGTCTAGTAAAATAATATTCAATCATATAAAATTTATCATGTATTATCCTAACACATTGTTAATAATTTTTATTAAATAAATTCAATAAATTATTTCATACTAGAATAATAAAGAATTTATTTATTAATTGGTGATTATTAAAACATGTTAAACTATCATGAACTATAGTGGGTCCCCCTATGTCTTATACTTCTACTTGCCATAAGATGGAAGACTCCTTAATACCATATTGTTTGTGACCCTCTCAGATGTTATCTCAATAGAAGTGATTACATTTCATAGAAAATTAGTGAAGTATATCATCCCACCAAGGCCCCTAAAGAGATAATGAAGATTAATAGAAATAACTATATTTCCTATGATCACACACTATTTTATATAATCAATTTATCTTGTGATACCTCATAAAAATTGATGTTGTAAGATCCCAACCTTTTATGGAGATGTCTCACACTTTTATAAATGTACTTTTTTTCTTCAATTTGGCTACATTTTGTTGGGTTTGTACCATTGGGTGTGGTTGGGTGACAACTGATAATTCAGAAAGGAATAGGTTATATGCATGGTTAGTTCATGGTTTTCTCAAAATATTCAACCTAGGCCAAAAAACTATACAACACTATGAATATAAGGATTTTAGGGCTAAAATACAGATTGAAAAACTGTGCACCCTACTATGAGTAACCATGAACCCCCACCAAAAAAGAGGAACATGGTTTTTCTAACCATACACCCCTTCCCTATAAATTGTGCACAACTTATGAATTTTCATAAAAAATAATTTTAAGAATTCATGAACTCCCATATTAACACTAAATAAACCAAAAATCACCCCTTAACAATTTATCATGATTATGGAAGCTCCCAGAAAAATTCCCAAGGCTCATAAACTCTATTATTTGGGATTTAATTCCCCAATTTAATATCAACAACACTCCAAAAAAGTGAAGCATAACTAGAATTGTTATAATTTCCAACCCTTTTCATCTCCCTTCAAATAAAGTGATGTTTACCGTTTTTGAATTTTTATCTTTAACTGGTTATGATTAACATTGTTTTGTTTGATCTTTGATACAGTGTATGAATCATGATCACATTCTTCAACGTAATTATTGTTATTTTTCACTAATTAGGGATGTCTATTGGTGGGCGTCCGTCACTATTTTCGATGTATGTGGTATATTATTAAAATAAAATTGTAGTGATTTTAATGGAATTTAGGTAATTATATAATTTCCAGGGGTTATTTTTACATTAATTTTCAAATTGAATTAATTATCAAAATATTGAAATTGTTATAGTTGAGGAATAATTAACTGTGTAGTCATTTATTAAATTGTTGAATTATGAATTGTGAATAATTAATTATTGAATTATTTATTTCAATATTTCAAATGTGGAAATTGGATTAATTAATTATTTAATTCATTAATGGTATTATATTTTTATGAAATTATTGTAATTTTATTTATTTGTTGTTGAATTAATTATTGAAATGAATGTGATTTGTTAATTTTATGTTTTAATTAATATGTTTAATTGTTATGATCAAATTGATGTAAACTGGATTAATCATGTGATGAATTAATTAATGGAAGATTATGATAGTGAAAGGTGAAAAGAGGATTAATGTTAACTAATACTGATTGACATAATATTGTGAGAAATTTGATATTTTGATACATTCTATATTGTGATGTGTATTATTGAATCACATACAAGTATGGAAAAACATGATGCTCCAAATACCCATGTGTGATTGATTAATATTACACTGTGGGAAAAACAATGTCTCCCCAAATACCCATAGAGTTAAAAGTGCAAGTATGTGTTTATTTTTATTGTAAAGGGAATGATACTCCAAATACCCATGGGGTTTGGGATATGAACTGATCCTTTAAATACCCTTGGGGAACTAACTTTCTACACCCGTGACACTAGAATTAGACTACAGATCTAATTATCATTGATAATGAATTAAAATTAATGGATAATGATATAACATTGAATTATAATGAATTAAAAATTTAATATTTGACACTGTTAAAACTTTGGAAGGGGTTTAAGAAGGTATTGAGGTTCGGGTGTCCTTTTGTACTATGGGGTTTATGTGGTTAAATAATGAATAATCGAAAAGTGATAATAGTTTACATATGAATTTTAATTACTTATTTATACAACTATGTACACTATTATTGACGAGATATTGATTTTTAATCCATTGGGGGTGGCCTACACTGTCTTAATCCCAGCCTACTCAGGATTCATAATCAGTACCCAAGTTGATTTATTGTTTTTAAAAAAAGATAAAGGTAAAGTCCTTGTGTTAGATTTTTGGGTCAGGAAATAAAACTGATTAGGGAACCAAATGTGAATCAGGACCTGATTGAGACATTCTAGTTTCATTATTTAATTTGGGGTTTCATATTAAAACTAATCATGTACATGGAATTACATATATACTATTCTTTTTTGATTTTTCCAATTCATTATTTGGAAATCATTTGATATAGGTATCATTCAGGTAATGGCTTTTATAAGTAGTTATTTTTAATTTACATACTCTATGGTATTACTCTGAATAAATGGGTATAGCCTCTCTACGATCTATATTAGACCCTACGTAATTTTTAGTAGCCTTTGGTATATTTGGAAGACACTTGAGATCACACTGTATACGTAGTAGGGGAAATGGTGTGTTGCACCACGATCAATTTCCTATAATGTGGTACCAGAGGTGGTTTTATTTTATTTTATGCTTTATTATTGTTTGGGATTGGTATATAGTATACTAAGAAGACTCAGGACTTGGTTATGGGATTGTTCATTGGTGTTTCAAACCCACGAAAGGGGGATAACACAAGTACCAATGGTCGGATTTTTGTTATTGATGTTTCCAATTATAGTGGAATATTAGTGCACTTTATATGAAAGACTTGTTATGGGATGATATTATTTTTTCAAATATTTGAGGAGATTTGACTTGTGTATCAATAAGGAATCATAGTTTAGTATGCATGAATCATTCTAGGAACTCAAGATTTTTGTGACATACATCATTTATAAGAACACAAGTAAAAGATGGTTTTGGGTAAGTTATTGACAAAAAATTACACTCATTACTTCTGTGAAATTGAATTGAAAATTGTGACTAATGTGGAATTAGTAGTTGTCAAATGCTAAAAAAACTGAATAGATAGATGTGTAATAAATAAAAATAAATAATGATAATTAGTTGACTATTTGATAACCATGAACTAGATGTAAGAAGGTTTAGGGTAGTGATTGATCATCGAGTTTGACCATGTGTCTTGGTTTGTTGAATGACATGTTATGGATTTATGTGAATTCCGATAAATATGTTAATTTGGTGTTATGTGTCCGAATTCAATATTTTTTTCATTATGGAGATATTACTTCACGACAATTCTTGCCAAAAGTTCAACATGAGCTTATGGATCGAGATGATACACTAGTAGTGGACCCTTAGGAACTGACCGTACTAGGTGAGGATGCATGATATTATTTTTCTATGAACGTTTCTTGATTAATGAATCTTGTGGAATGAGACCTGGGGTGGGACGTTAAAAACATGTCTAATATGACTCGAGAGTTTCAATTCCATCACCCTCTGACATTTACCATGGAGGGTGGACTTGAGATATATTAGTTATAGATTTAGTCTATCCAAACTATACTTTACCAAATAGAGACTCTTGCAGAGGGGAGAGTCAAATTGGATGAATATATATACTATGGTCAAGAAAATAATTAGTGGGACATGAAGTGTCCGGAAGGACTATTAGAGACTATGGAGTGGAAGGATATTCTGAAAATTTTCCTAGAGAAAATGTTCCTTGGAAGCTCTTGAAATAGAGAGTAGTTAACATCGTGCGATTGACTCTAGGGAGTAAGTCTATGACTGAAAATAAAGGATGCTTTATATATTTTTAGTGATTTGTTACAGTGTTACAATTTGAAGGGGATACCATAGAAAAGAGGTTTCTTGATAATAATAAATGTAAAATTATGACCAAGTTGAATATCATATGAATGGAAAAGTTATCAAAGTGGTGAATCATTATCTAATATATTAAGGGAACCAAATGGAGGATTTTACAAGAGTACATGTGATTTCTACAAGATGATCAGGAGGTATGCCTTTTGAGAGAAAGAAGTGTCCTTAAAAGAATTTCATACAGGGAATCAGGAAGTAGATTATCCAAACAAAGGTATTGGTCACTCAGGATCCTACCTAAGTTATTTTCCACCTGTACGTTTGGCCAAGATATGGTCACGAACATTGTCTCCAACCACCAGTATAGTGATGGGCTTGAATTATGATGATTCATATACATCGGTTCTGTAGAAACTGATAGTATAACAGTAATGATGGAGCAGTGAGACGTATCCATGGGGTAGTAATACAATCATATCTAGCATACTAATCTTATAGTTGGATTTATAGTAGTAGTGGGGGTCACGGAAATGGACGTAGATCTTCTAATAAAGAGTTATTGTATTAGAAGGGTGGTTCTGCTATGGAGATTTAGACTGGATCCTAAAGAAGAGGGTCAGGAAATTTGCATGAATTTCATCTTAAACATGTGGTTATCATTAATAGATTGTTGATAGTTAGAGGAATTATTCTTGTAGTACCTTATTCGATACAATAACACTTTTTTATTTTATTTCATCATACATTGTGAATGGTTTTTTCTTGGTGGTGGATTTTGTGTGTGTGGTGTTGACGATAGATACTATGTTATTAGTACGGTTTAAATATAAATTCCAATTAATAGGTTGTTCTATTGGGGTTGGGATTTTCATTTTTTTAGGGATATTTACATTCTAGAAATGTTAGGATTTGAGATAATTATATTTTTGTATTTTTTAGTATAATAAAAATACTTCATTGATTTTTATAGCATAAGAGTTGAATTTTTGTCTATTAATGATGAAAACTATATTCATTGTTGAGTGAAGGTTATAAAAGCAGGCTGAGAAGGGATAATATCTTAAGATCTATGAGAGATCACATCCTACATTTGTAGTCTAACATTAGATGAAGGAGGTGTAAAGCATGGTGAATTTACACCCATAGTCGATTGTTTTTAGGATGTTTTTCTTGAGTAATTTTCATGTATTCCAATTGATAATGATGTGGAATTTACAATTGAGAAAATTCGAAAGGATGAGCATTTTTATATTTCACCATATAGAATGGTGCCGATAGAGCATCAAGAGTTAAATAATCAAATTGATATGTTCAAATTACCTAATATTTATCTATCCGAGTATGTTGCCTTAGGGTTATCAAATTTTATTTTTTAAAAAGGATGATTGGACTCTATATTGGTATGTTGATTACCTGATGTTTTAACAGACATCTGTGAAGAACTGGTATCCTCTCCCTTGTATTGATGATCTACTTTACTAGTTGAGGGGAGCTTATTTCATCTCAAAGATTGACTCGATATAAGGTTATCATTTTTGGGAGTTTAACCCTTTTATATACTAAGAAATGAATTTAGAAGAAGTTATAGCCTATATGATTTCATCGTAAAGTTTTTTGAGTTGAAGAATGAACTAGGACTGTTTATGTCCATGATGAATAGAATCATCCATATATACATAGATCAGGTTTTCGTAGTATTTTTGGATGATATATTGGTGTTCTCTATGAAAGGTGATGATCCTACCCAATATCTTGACATCATCCCAATTAAAAAGCGATATAATAGGTTATATAAAATGCTATAAAAGTTTCAATATTATATTAATTAGAAACTCATTTTAGGTCACATCGTCTCAGAAGAATGAGTGTCAATGGGCCTAGAGAAGGTGAATATTGTTGTATTTTGGAATCATACCCAAATTATTTTTGATATCTCTATATTTTTAGTGATTTCCTGATATTATCAAAGGTTGATAATGGAATGTAAAGACTTGTAAAATTCAAGGAACTTTTTTTCTTAATTTTCTTGGGAATTATACATGAACGTAGTTTCTGATGGCACCTGATTCCGAGGCTCGGTGTGCCTGGAAACATTTTCCGAAGTTTGGCTCGGGTACATTTAGTGAACGAACGAGTGGGTTTTTCTAACATTTGAACCGGTGATCGGAATTGAATTCCGAGGGCACCGATGGAATCACAGCGTTGGTAATTTCTTAGAAACACCTTTTCCGGAGTTTTGTTTGCTCGGGTGTGGTTTTTAATTTTTGGGGTTATGTTAAGGAATAAAAATAAAAGTGGTGCGACTTTATATTGTTATTTTACTTAAGTGGCTTAACCTTGGTTAAGTAGATAAAATGGGACCCATAATATCCTACCCACTTGGTAGAATATTTTTGATGTGGGGCCCACACGAGCCCCACCATTTCATTCCCTCTAAGTAATGCACCTGCGAAAACCTCTGTTGAAATAAAGTCAACCTGTGCGTTTACTTAAATAAAAAACGCCCCTATTAATTTGGGAATTTAATTCGTTGCAATTAATTCTTTGAATTAATTTTTCATTAAATATCTATAATTTTCAAATTGTTGGAATGGGAATAAAATAAGACCAACACTAGGTTTGTAGGGGGTGGCTTGTTGAGAGTATTTGGAGAAACACTAAAGCTTGAAGATCTTCATCCTCCTTCGTGAAGACTGAAAAGAACGCAAAGAATGTCGACCTCCGATGAAGGGTGACGAAGAACACCGAACCCTCGGAGATCGACGATGCGACGCCGTGTACCGTGACGCCGATGATCGTCCATCCGCGACGCTTCTTCCACGGCATTCATTCCCCTGCGAAAATCATCGATCAACAACCTATTGAGGTAGGGGATTGTGGATCTTTTGATTCTTTGTGAATTATATCCTCGGCATGAATGAAAATGGCGCATTTAAATCTTTTTGATTTTATACCCATGGCTTATGTCTAAAATTTTTGTCGAAATACTTTTTAAAACCACTAACACAGTGGGTGCGGACCAATGAACAAGTCCGAACCTGCTGCCTCCCGTTCATGGTGAGAAGATTGGCGGGCGATGACAAAGCAGGCCGCACGGGAGATGTGAGGTCCTTGCAGTGAAGGACGGTCCCCGGGAGGGCCTTTGGCGAAGACGACACGCATTTCGGACCACCGGATCTCGCCCGGGGGTTTGCGGAGCGGCGCGCCGCCTAGAGGAGCTGCGGCAGCTGAAGCCGCACCGGCAGGCCATGGTCCCGCGACCAAGCAGGACCAGAGGGATCGGGACGAGGCAACCGGCCGCGTCCGCCGGCAAGGGAGGCCCCAAGCGTGGCTGCGGTCTCTCCATGTGGGGGCAGCGCGTCCCCCGCTTCCCTCGGCTGTAACGGCCGCGCCGACCCACTGGCCACCCGGCCAGCACCAGCCAGGTCACGCCCAGGTCGGGCCGAGTCACGCCCAACCGGGTGGGACCCAGACCCTGGTCTGGTCGACCCGGTTCGGGCCGTCCCAGGGGGGTTGGGCTAGGTCGGTCCGGGCCCAAAACCCCCGTTTTCGGACCTCTTCATTCTTTTGCCCATATCTTGGGCTACGGACCTCCAATTGACGCACCGTCAGAGGAGATGAGATCCTTGGATCGAGGCGGTCGTTTCGACATATTACACTCAGGGATTCGGATAACTTTGTGTTCGGCTGGGTTGGTTCGTACACGAAACTAACCGGGCCCTCGGATCGGAAACGCTCATATCTTGAGCTCCGGACGTCCGATTGACATGCCGTCGACATTAATGGATTTATCTAAGTGAGACGGACCTTTTGGATTACTCCACTCAAGGTTTGGACGGAGTTGAAATACGCTCAGGTTGGTTTTGACTTAAAAACCAAACGGGCCCCTAGGACGAAAAAGCCAATAACTCTCAGACCGGGCGTCCGATTGATGCGCCGTCTGCGTTATTGAGTTCCTTTTGACGATACAGAACATTTGGAAACATCAACTCCGGACTATGTGTCAGTTGATGTATCAGACCCTCGACTCGTGGAGCGGACCCTCCCAAACGAGCATGCTTTGTGCGAAAACCCTAGAGTAGGTTGTGACTACTACGACGACGACTGTACATAGATCCTCAGTGGATTCGACGGCAATGACTACATCACTCAGCGATCCTACGTGGATCGGTGCTACCGATCCTGTGTGGGTCTGATCCTATGTGGGACTTTCCAGGGGTTATTTACCATTCAATCCTTTATGGGTGAGGTCCTTTGTGGGTTATTGCGGGGGTTAGTTACCTTTTGATCCTTAGTGGGTCAGATCCTTTGTGGGTCATTGCGGTGGTTAGTTACCTTTTGATCCTTTGTGGGTCAGTTCCTTTGTGGTTCATTACGGGGGATAGTTACCTATCGGTCCATTGTGGGTCAGATCCATTGTGGTTCATTGCGGCGGTTTGTACATATCGATCCTTTATGGGTCCGATGGCTTAAATGAATCAGTGGCAATATCTGATCAGCTCTATCGTCTTACGAAAAAGTATACATGTGTGAGCTGAATCCTGTTTTTCTTTCCTATGTGGATTGTGTTGTGCTATCCTGTGTGGATTTATGTTTTTCATTCCTGTGTGGACTGGGTTGTATTTGGGCTCGGATGTTGGAGCCGAACAAGAATTGATGACTGAGGTATATGTATGGGAATATAACTAAGTAGTGTCGAATGTTTGATCGTGATTGTATCTTTCCTTTGTGGACATTACTTTGTGGATTCTGGGAGACCTTCGGGGGTCTCGGGGTCCTTACTGAGTAGCTTATACTCACCCCTGCACGGGTTATGCCCACACTATGTTGTGTTTGTTGCAGACGATGGACATCACTGATCGTGGTTGAGGCTTACGGAGCAGGACGGTACCTGGTGGTGGACCACTGGACGGGACGTTCTCCGAGCGGACGACTGGACCCGAGGATCTGTGGAGGCTATCTATACTCACCCTTCATGTGAGATATCTAGTGGACAACTCGACGTTGCGTCTTTACTTTCAGTTGATGTTTTCCTTTTCCAGTTGTACTTTACTTTTAGTTTGGGTTTGTATTATGGCCCACTTACTGTTTCCGCACTTACTTTTGTACCCAGTTTTTACTTAATATTTACTTCTACTACTTTCTTGCTCTGTGGTGTTAATTTACTTTACAAAGGAAATGCCTTCCCTTTTTACAGGGATTTACGCCTTGGTGCTAGTCACCAGCCCCTGGCCTGTGGATGGAGGGCTTGGGGTAGTCACAGAAAGGGCCCCGAGGACAGGTCATGACAAATTGGTATCAGAAGAGTTCGATTCTACCACAGAACTTTGGACTCTCATATTTTTCTATGTGAAGAAATAATGTTAAGCGTATTGGGTGTGGTTATCAGTCCAGGGAGTCTAGTGTTGGTGAGGCGGTCGACGTATCCGTACACCAGGACCCTGACTTCTGATTTCAGACTTAATGCGTGAAAACATTGATTTCATGTGTGTTCATGTTTTCATTGAGATTAATTTATGTCATCTCACCAGGGATACTGTTTGACCATGACACACCTGTTTCTTTTCATGATGGCCCCACGACGGAAGCCAGTTAGGGTTCCGAGAGTTGTGTGTGACGATAGCCCACCGAGCAATGAGGGCTCGGTACCGGGCCCTTTGACAGCTGAGGCACCAGCATTACCTCTACCCGCTGAGCCACTGATACTTCTTGCCCCAGCCGCTGAAGATGCACGTCGCCTTTGTGCACAGCGCGAGTTTCAACGCCAGCGACCACCCAGGTTCTGCGGGGAGACAAACCCCCAAGAAACCGAGGATTGGTAGGAGGTAGTGGAATGAGTTTTCATGTTAGTGAGGACACTAGGAGACCTCATGGTGGTCCTCTCAGCGAGCCTCTTGCACGCGACATCAGGCAGATGGTGGAGCTTGATGCTCCAGGTGCACGATGAGGCATCACTTCTCTGTACAGACATTGAGGGCCTCTTGCGCTCAGAGTTCGTCCCAACCACCCTCTGTGCGGTGCGCATCCAGGAGCTTTTTCAGCTGCGGCATGGCAGCTTAACGGTTGCCCAATACTCGATGAGATTTACCGATCTCTCGCACTACACGACAAACACGGTACGAGACCCATTCGTCCGGGCCTGGACCTTTGAGCAGGGATTGAGGCATGAGATCAGGGAATCACTAATCTCCCTCAGCATTCTGACTCAGGCAGGAGTACTGGAGTTAGCCCTTTTGATTGAGAGCTTTCTTGCTGAGTCTACATCAATAGCGAGACCTACCTCCGGGCGGAAGGTAGCAGAGTCCTCTGCAGCAGGCAGTCGACGGATGACGCATGGGTCTAGGTAGACTAGACCCTCCGGTAGACGACCTCAGGACACTGGCTCACCAGTGCGGGGAACACAGCACGGAGCCAGTCCTTCGAGCGGCAGATAGTGCTATACATGCGGTGGGCAGGGCCTCATGTCTCCTGACTGCCAGAACCACCGTGCCGAGGATCAGCGGACGGTTGAGGGGCCACCTAGGCAATGGCAGAGGGTAGACCGTCGCAGTCCACAGGGAGAAAGCGGACGAGGAAGAGGAGCTGGCCGAGCAGCAGGTGGTGGGCGATGCTTGGAGGCTCTACCACCACCACCACCAGAAGGTCCACCCCGACCATAGAGAGCTGGCAGGTAGAGATAGGCACAACTCCAGGCAGTGGAGGCTAACGACCACGGTTCGTCCGAGATGATTAAAGGTACTATCTGTGTCTATTCCACTTTTACTGCCGTTCTTATTGACACAGGAGCTAGTCATTCATTCATAGCTGCTGCCCTTGTTCGGAGCTCGAAGATTCCGAAAGAGTCGTCAGCTCAATCCTTATGGCTAGAGACTCCTACAGGAGTAGACTTGACGATTACGCACTGGTGCCGGTAGTGTGAGCTTACTCTAGGGGGCGAGAGCTTCAGCTGGGATCTTCTTGTAGCGGCGTCGAGGCCTTATGACGTCATCTTGGGCATGTATTGGATATCTACAGTTCATGCTCAGATTGACTGTATTAGGTGCATGGTGCGATGTGTACGCACCGACGGGAGCAGGTTCACCTTCACCGGTGAGAAGGGAGACTTCGTAGCACCGGATGGACTTCTGCAAAGGAGAGGACATCCCATCATTAATCAGTTGGATAGCCTCAGACTTGGAGTAGTTGAAGTGCGGAGTCCTAGTTTTCCTGTAGTGGTGGATCAGTATGCAGACATTTTTCCCGACGAAGTTCCAGGACTACCTCCTCGCAGAGAGATATACTTTTATATTGATCTGTACCCTGAGACAACCCCGATATCCACTCCAGCAAATCAGATGGCCCCCGCTGAGCTTCGAGAGCTTCAGGTATATTTGGAGGAATTGCAGGGCAAGGGATTCTTCCGACCCAATGTTTCACCTTGGGCTTCCCCGATATTGTTCACCAAGAAGGTGGACGAGAGCTTGCGACTTTGTGTCGACTATCGTTGCCTGAAGCAGGTGACAGTGAGGAACAATTATTCGCTATCGAGGATTGATGACCTCTTCGATCAGATCAAGGGAGCACGGTGGTTCTCAAAGATAGAACTCATGTCAGGCTATCATCAGCTCAGAGTTCGGGACGAGGAAGTTCGAAAGACGACTTTCAGATGTCGGTATGGCCACTATGAGTTCTTGGTTATGCCATTCGGTGTAACCAATGCTCCAGCAGTATTCATGGGTCTCATGAACAGGATCATTCAGCCATACCTCGATTGATTTATCGTGGTCTTAATCGACGACATTTTGATATACTCGACGACTGAGGAGGAGCACACCTACCACATGCGGGTTGTACTAGACAGACTCTGAGAGCACCAGCTTTTTGGAAAGCTCTCGAAGTGTCAGTTATGGATACCTGAGGTCCACTTCTTGGGACATGTCATCTCTGAGGTGGGAGTTACAGTGGATCCTATGAAGATTGAGGCAATGCTAGATTGGGAGCCATCCAGGAGCGTGATGGATGTGCGGAGTTTCTTGGGACTAGCTGGATACTACAGGAGATTTGTTCCAGACTTTTATAGAGTTGCGGCACCACTCTCAGCTTTGAAGAAGAATGTGAAACCCTTTGTGTGGTCAGACAGATGTTAGTAGAGCTTCTAGGAGCTGAGACAGATATTGACCAGTGCCCCTATCTTGAGGCTTCCGGAAGTGGGAGTAGGGTACGTAGTCTACTGGGATGCATCAGGGACCAGACTCGTAAGTGTCCTAATGCAAGAGAAGGCAGTGATCGCCTATGGATCACGTCAGTTGAGTCCGCATGAGAAGAACTACGCTACACATGACATGGAGTTAGCAGCAGTGGTCTTCGCTCTGAAGACATGGCGACACTACCTGATGGGTGAGCGCTTTACAGTCTTTTTTGACCATCAGATTCTCAGGTACATCTTCTCTCAAAAGGACCTGAACCTGAGACAGTAGTGATGGCTTGAGTTCCTCCAGGACTATGACTTTGAGATAGTCTATACTCCTGGGAAGGGGAACATAGTAGTCGATGCTCTCAGCAGGAGGACGGGCATTCAGCTACATGAGTAGGTGACAAGGCAGCTAGCCGCTTTGTAGATATACTTCGTGGATAGAGATGGAGCAACCTTCCTTCACTCTCTCACAGTCACCCCTCCACTACTGTAGTTGGTCAGAGAGGCACAACGTGGGGACACTGACTGTGAGACGCGGCATGCGTAGATATCCTCATGCCAGGCACCTAATGGTTTCTCCTTTGGAGAAGAGCACGACATCCTTTTCAGAGGGCTTACATTGGTACTAGTTACATTACGGGAGGTGGTGCTGAAAGAGTTTCACACTTCTCCCTTGGCGGTACATCCTGGAGTGTTGAAGATGTACCAGGACGTCAGACGACAACACTGGTGGCCGGGCATGAAGAAGGTTGTGGCAGTGTTCGCTTCTCGATGCCTCCCCTGCCAGTAGGTGAAGGCAGAGCATCAGGTACGAGCAGGCTTGGTACAACCCTTGGAGTTTCCGGAGTGGAAGTGGGACGGAATATCTATGGACTTCGTGACTGGACTTCCACGCACTTCCAGAGGTCACAACTCCATTTGGGTGATTGTCAACCGACTCACCAAGTCGTCTCACTTCTTTCCCATCAGAGAGCAGTGCTCAGTGGATAGCTTGGGACCTCTCTACATTCATGAGACTGTACGACTTCATGGTGTGCCATAATCTATCGTCTCCGATCGAGATGCTCGCATTACTTCCCGGCTTTGGAAGGGATTTTAGGAGGCGTTCGGGACATAGATTCATCTGAGCACCGCCTTTTACCCCCAGACGGATGGTCATTCTGAGAGGACCATTCAAACTCTCGAGGACATGCTCCATGCATGTGTCCTCGACTTTGGTCGCAGCTGGGAGGACCACCTACCCTTAGTGGAGTTTGCGTACAACAACTGCTACCACTCCACCATCGGGATGGCACCATACGAGGCGTTGTACGGCCGACCTTGCAGGTCACCACTGTACTGGACAGACCCTGGGGAGTCAGCACTTGTGGGATCGGAGGTGGTCCAGACCACAACATGAAAGGTCCATATCATCCATAAGCGGATGAGGATAGCTCAGATCAAGTAGAAGTCTTATGCTGACAGGAGGCGGAGGCCACTAGAGTTCAAGGATGGCGACCACGTCTTCTTGCGTGTCTCACCTTGATGTCGATTACAGAGATTTGGATGAGGCGACAAGTTGTCTCCATGCTTCATCAGACCATTCCAGGTCCTCAGAAGGATTGGTGAGGTGGCTAATCGCCTGTCTCTACCACCTCAGTTGCACCGGGAGCACGACGTCCTCCATGTATCCCAGCTGAGGAGACACGTGAACGACCCGACACATATCATTGACCATGGGGAGATGTATGTTGATGAAAAGGAGAATTTTTCGGAGGTCCCGGAGGAGATTGAGGATCAACAGGGGAGGGTCCTACGTGGATGGTCAATTCCTCTAGTGCGCATCAGATGGCATCACGGGAACCTCCAAGAGAGCACATGGGAGCGGGAGGCTCAGATGCATGCTCAGTACCCACATTTGTTTCCCTAGTTTATGATGTATCTTTACGGGGACGTAAAGCCCTGAGGTGGGAGTGATGTAAAGACTCGTAAAATTCAAGGAAATTTTTTTCTAAATTTTATTGGGAATTTTATATGAACGCAATTTTTGACGGCAACTGATTCTGAGGCCCGGTGTGCCCGGAATCATTTTTCGAAGATTGGCTTGGGTACGTTCAATGAATGAACGAGCGGGTTTTTCTAACTTTTGAACCGGTGATCGGAATCGTATTCCAAGGGCACCGATTGAATCACAGTGCCGGTAATTTCTTAGAAACATCTTTTCTGGAGTTTCGTTTGCTCGGGTGTGGTTTTTAATATTTGGGGTTAAGTTAAGGAATAAAAATAAAAGTGGTGCGACTTTTTATTTTTATTTTACTAAAGTGGCTTAACCTAGGTTAATCGGATAAGATGGGACCCATAATATTCTACCCACTTGGTAGGATATTTGTGAGGTGGGGCCCACACGAGCCCCACCATTACTTTCCCTCTATGTAACGCACCCCCGAAAACCTCTTTTTAAATAAAGTCAACCTGTGCGTTTACTTAAATACTAAACGCCCCTATTAAATGGGTGGTTAATTCATTGCAATTAATTCATTGAATTAATTTTTCATTACATATCTTTGATTTTCAAATTTATGGCATGGGAATAAAATAAGACCAACACTAGGTTTGTAGGGGGTGGCTTGTTGAGAGGATTTGGAGAAACTCTAAAGCTTGAAGATCTTCATCCTCCTTCTCGAAGAACACGAAGAACACGAAGAATGCAAAGAACACCAGACTATGATGAAAGGCGACGAAGAACACTGAACCCTCGGAGATCAATGACGCGACGCTGACAATCCTCTGTCTACGATGCTTCTTTCACGATGTCCTTCCCCCGCGACAATCTTCGATCAACAACCAATTGAGGAAGGGGATTTCGGTTCTTTTGATACTTTGTGAATTATATCCTCGGCATGAATTCAAATGGTGCATTGAAATATTTTTGATTTTATACCGACGACTTATGTCTAAAATTTTTTTCGGAAGACTTTTTAAAACTGCCAACACGGTGGGTGTGGACAATTGAACAAGTCTGAACCCACAGCCTCTAGTTCATGGTGAGCGGATTGGTGGGCGATGAAAAAGCTGGCCGCACGCGCGATGTGAGGTCCTCGCAGTGATGGATGGTCCCCGAGAGGGCCTTTGGCGAAGACGACATGCATTTCCGACCACCAGAACTCGTCCGGAGGTCCGCGGAGCGGCCTGCCGGCGTGCCCACCCGGCGCGGTGGCGCCGGTGGCAGGTGGCGGTGGTGCTCGGCACGCCGCCAGGAGGAGCCGTCACGACTTAATCTGTGGCGGCATGCCACAGTCCCATGACCACGTGGGACCATGGGGAGCGAGACGCGGAAAAAGGCCACGTTCGCCAGCAAGGGTGGCCCCACACGGGGCCGCGGTCTCTCCAAGCGTGGGCAGCGCACCCCCAGCTTCACTCGGCCGTAACGACCGAGCCGACCTGCTGGCCACCCGGCCAGCGCCAGCCGGGTCGCGCCAAGGCCTGGCCGGGCCGCGCTGGCGAAGCCGGGTCGCGCCCAGCCAGGTTGGACCCAGACCCGGTTCAGGTTGACCCGAATCGGGCTGACGTAGGGGGGGTTGGGCCGGGTCGGTCCGGGCCCAAACCCCCCATTTCCGGACCTCTTTCGGTCTTTGGCCCATATCATGGGCTACAGACCTCCGATCGACACACCGTTAGCTATGATGCGATCCTTGGATCGAGACGGTCGTTTCGACATATTACAATCAAGGTTTAGGAGAACATTCGGTTCGGCCCGGTTGGTTCGTACACGAAACAAACTGGGCCCTCGGAGCAGAAACGCTCATATCTTGAGCTCCGGACGTCTGATTGATGTGCCGTCGACTTTGATGGATTACACTAAGTGAGACAGACCTTTTGGATTACTTCACTCGAGGTTTGGACACAGTTGAAATACGATCGGGTTGGTTTTGACTTAAAAACCAACCGGGCCCCTAGGACGAAAAAGCCAATAACTCTCAGACCGGGCGTCCGATTGACGCGCCATATGTGACGTTGAGTTCCTATTGACGATACAGAATTTTTGGATATATCAACTCTAGACTTTGTGTCCGTTGATGTATCAGCCCCTCGACTTGTGGAGTGGACCCTCCCGAACGAGCTTGCTGTGTGCGGGAACCCTAGAGCTGGCTGTGACTACTACGACGACGACTGTACAGAGATCCTCAGTGGATTCGACGGCGACGACTATAGCACTGAGCGATCCTACGTTGATCAGTGCTACCGATCTTGTGTGGGTCTGTTCCGGTGTGGGTCAGCGCTCAGTGGTCCTGTGTGGGCCAGCGCCTATAGATCATGTGTGGGTCTGATCCGGTGTGGGTCTTTTTAGGGGTTAGTTACCCTTCGATCCTTTGTGGGTCATATCCTTTGTGGGTCAATGCGGGGGTTAGTTACCTTTCGATCCTTGGTGGGTCAGATCCTTTGTGGGTCATTGCGAGGGTTAGTTACCTTTCGATCCTTTGTGGGTCAGATCCTTTTTGGGTTGTTGTGGGGGTTAGTTACATATCAATACTTTGTGGGTCAGATGCTTTGTGGGTCATTGCGGGGGTTAGTACCTATCGATCCTTTGTGGGTATGCCGGCTTATATAAATCAGTGGAAATATCTGATCATCTCTATCTTCTTATGAAGAAGTATACCTGTGTGTGATGAATCCTATTTTTCTTTCCAATGTGGATTGTGTTGTACTATCCTGTGTGGATTTACGTTTTGCTTTCCGGTGTGGATTGGGTTGTACTTGGGCTTGAATGTTGGAGCCGAACGAGAATTGATGACTTAGGTATATGTATGGAAATATACCTAAGCAGTGTCGAATGTTACTTCGCGCTTGTATCTTTCCATTGTGGATTATCCTTTATGGATTCTGGGAAACCTTCGGGGGTCTCGGGATCCCTACTGAGTAGCTTATACTCACCCATGCACAGTCTATGCCCGCACTACGTTGTGTTGGTTGCAGATGACGGGCAGCGCTGATCGTGGTTGTGGCTTGCGGAGCAGGACGGTACCTGGAGGTGGACCACTGGACGGGACATTCTCGAAGCAGACGGTTGGACCCGAGGACCTGTGGAGGATATCTGTACTCACCCTTCAGGTGGGATTTCTAGTAGACAGATCGACGTTGTGTCTTTACTTTCATTTGTTGTTTTCCCTTTCCAGTTGTAATTTACATTCAGTTTGGGTTTGTATTTTGGCCCACTTACTATTTCTACACATACTGTTGTACCCAGTTTTTACATAGTATTTACTTCTACTGCTTTCTTTCTCTATGGTGTTCGTTTACTTTACAAAGGCAATGCCTTCCCTTTTTACCAGGATTTATGCCTTGGTGCATGTTTCCAGCCCCTAGCCTATGGAAGGAGGGATTGGGGTAGTCACGGCATGGGCCCCGAGAACGGGTCATGACATGGAATATTCATAATTGGTAGTACCAAATTCAGGCATGAAAAAAATGAATTAATGTTTGAATGGTTTGAAGAATGTTATATTTCTTTCCACAAGTTAAAGAATCTTCTAACAACAACATCGATCTTGATTCTACCTAATCTAGGTGAGGAGTATACAATGTTTTAAGATGATTTAGGGATAGAGTTTGGAGTAGTGATGATGTAGGGATATCGAGTTGTGTTGTATGGGTCTCTCTAATCAAGGCCACATGAAAAAAAGTTCCCTATCCATGAACTGGAGTTCGAAGAAGTGTTTTATGATTTTATGTGTTGGTGGAATTATGTTTTCGGAGAGAAGTTTATTATGTATATTGATCACAAGATATTTAATTATATCATTTTGTAGTGATATTTTAATCTTTAGCAGTAGATATGGGTTATGTGTGCAGAGGTTTGATTTTGAGATTTCATATATTCACAGGAAGGGAAATAGTGTTACTAACACTCTATGTTGGAAAACTCAGACTCAAGAAGTCTATGAGTATAGAGATGAGTGTAATATGATGACCATGTTGGATAAGAAGCATGTGTTGTTTCATAGTAGACTAGAGAGGATGACTGTCATACATGTTTTAGTGGAGTCTACACATTTGAGACATATTTTTAGTAATAATTATGCTGATTTAGAATGTTTCACTTCAAGTTAAATCCTTGAAGGTGGGGAGTCACAATCATACTTGACTATAGATGAGGATGAGATCATCTATGTCAGGAATCGAGTTTTTGAACCTACATGCATATGAGAATAGTTATTTCTAGAATTTCATCCCTTGAAGTGGGTGGTGCATCTTGGTGTAACCAAATTGTATTGTGACATACATGGACATTTATGGTGGTAAATCATGAAAAATGAAATAGCATGTTTGATGACACGATGCTATAGTTTTCAATAGGTGAATTATGAGCATCAATGATCTTGTTGTTTATTACATCCACTTCCCATTCACAAACGATAGTGGGATGATGTGACTATGGAATCTGTGGAAGGCCTACCAAGGATTCCTTGAATGAATAATGATATTTCGGTGATTATAGACCATTTAAATAAAGGTTTCATATTTTTAACTAGTATATGAGACTTCCATAGTTGATTAGTTGCGATAATTGTACATTTAGAAGGTAGAACATTTTCCCAAGATTCTATGAAATATTTTCTTAGAAAATTTCTCACATTTTATGTTGTGCTTCTGACATGGATTGATTATGATTCTTGGTAGACATGTTTTATTGAGTACAAAATTCCACCCACACACTGATGGGAAGTATGAATGTATGATACCGATGCATTATTATATGCATTAGGAGTGTTTCCTAGAATATGGAAGGTAATTGGAGAAGAACCTAGATTTGGGGGAGTTACACTGTAACAACAGCTATCAGGAAACTATATGGATAAAACAATATGAAGGGCTTGTTGGTAGGTCATGAAGATCACCCCTATTTTGGATGGAGGTGGCGCAGTCATATTTGATGGGAAGGTGTATCATGTAAGAGATGTTGGAGTATTATTAGTTGATTCATAAGAATATAGTGATATTTCATATTAGAATGAAGTTTTATTTTGATCGATGTTGACGAATACTTGTGTTTACAGAGGAAGACTGTGTATTCCTTAGGGTGTCAAATTTATTGTGTCACTATAGGATATAGAGACTGGAAATGTTAATGTCCATGTTTGTTGGGATGATTTAGGTTTTGTAGAGAATCAGTCTGGTGGGGTACCAATTTTATCTTCATAGAGATATAGTGTTATGTACGATGTGTTTCATTTGTCACAAAATTAGGAATATCACCATGAAAAAACTTATGTGATCGGTGTGGATGATGTTGACCACAATATTGATGTGTCCTTTGAAAAGAATTTGATATGTGTGTTGGATCATCGTGAGAAAGTGTTTTGGGTAAAGATCATTCTGATAATATTTTTTTTCTGGAAACAAAGGCATGTGTTGGAGGAATCATGGGACAGAGAAGATGATATATGCGGTCAGTGGACCACTCATTTTGAATTAGAATCTTTGTAATTCATGGGTGTACATCTTGAGGAAAATATGTTATAAGGTGGAGATATTATTATATTCGGACAATTTGTAATGAATTTGTTGGCTGGTTTATAGATACCCTTTATCCAACATTGATCACATTTAGTTTGGGTTGTTCCTTTGTGTGTGTTTCGGAAAAAATTGAGAATTTTGGAAGGAAGAGGGAATGTGCATAGTTGGTGCCTATATTTCTGAAACTATGTTCCCATGCCTAGAAGACCATGATACCATATATAGAGAGGTATTTCATGGATGTTTCATGGTTTAAAAAACTATAGACCACCCCCCCCCCACACACACTATTAATTGTTTCAAGGATAATGTGCATAGTTTATTAAATCTTGTGAAACTTCTTGGAAAAAAGTGTTTGAATTTTAAATAGAATGAAAATTGGTTTTCCTTAAAACCCAAACCCCATGTTAACCCCAAATTGACCCCACTTATCCCATAAATTTTTTTTGGGGCTTCGAGACAAATTCCAAAGTCTCCCAACCTATTTTCTTCATGATTCGAAGCCCTGATTGAAGATGTAATACTCTCCCGATAAGTGAATCTTATCTAGAATGGTTTCTTTTCCCCACCAAACTCCTCTCTCATATGTTAATGGGATTTTTTTCAATATTGGTTTAGATCTAGATCTAGGTATAATTTATCATTTTCATTTGTTCATGGATATAGGGTATAAATCAAGATCTCATTCTTCAACATAATTAGGATTGTTCTACTCAAATTGGATATATCCATTGGCAGGAATTCATCATCCATTATAATGTAGGTGGTCTGTTATTAAAATCCCAAATTCATTTTTTTATTACGCGTTTGTAATTGTATAATTTATTGGGGTTTTTACGTATCTAGGTTTCCAAAATGAATAATATAATATAATTAACTAAATAATTATAGGATTGTGAATAAGGAATAATTAATTTTTAAACTAATAATCAGAATATTTAAATTGAGGGATTTGATGAATAGTTAATTGATGAGTTAATTATTGGAGTATTTTATTGAAAATTTGAAATAATTAATTTTTATAAGAATTATTTGAATATTGAAATTTTGGGAAATGGGTTAATTTATTATTGAATTAATTAATAGAATGATATGGTCATGAACTTGTGGGAATTTAAAAAATTAATGGTTCAATTAATTAATGGAATGAATGTGGTTAATAAATTGTGGGATTAATTAATCAGAGAGACTTTCTGGATGAAATTTTGGGAAACTAGATTAATTATATGTTGAGTTAATTAAAGGATGATTTTGATAGTGAAATATAAAAATATGATTAATGTTGATTATTATTGATTTAAGTGATATTTTGAATCATGTAAAATTGTGATATATGTGATATATTCGATGAACTGGTATGTGAGTATGGGACATACTAAGATTCTTCAAATACCTCTACACGATTATTTAATATACGAGTGAGGGACACAGAATAATGATCCAAATGCCCATAGAGTGACATGTTCACGAATGAGTCTATTTTTTCAGGACATGTTCTGATGCTCCAAATACCCATGGAGAGTGGGAAACAGACCTAAGCTCTAAATACCAATGGGGTTATTTGACATTATGTTATACAACCATGAGTTTTGTACCAGACTATAGTTCTAATTAGCTTTGATAATGAATTTAAAAGACTGGGTAATGAAATAAAATTTCATTATAATTAATTGAAAACTGAATATGTTTCATGGTTACGATTCCAACATGTGATGATGTAGGTAGTGAGTTATTGGTGTCCCCGAGAACCTTTGGGTTTATGTTGATAAACAATTGATAATTGATACTGTGATAAATATTAACTTATTAATTTTATAAAATTATTTACAAAACATCATAAATTTATATTGAAAAATAATTTTTTAGATTCTAATGGTGGGGGCCTACTGAGTTGTATTCACACCATACATTGTCTAACTTATTGATACCCGAATAGATTTCATGTTTTCCACACTATTTAACGGAAAAGGCAATGTGTTAGATGGATGACTCAGGATGGTTCATGAATGAGGGAAACATATGTTATTAAATAACCACATGGTAGTTTAAATTATCTTTATTTAACTTTCATTTTCCATATTAACACTTTTGACATACTTGGAATAACAAATCTACTATTTAGTTTTGATTGTTTATTTTCTTCTTTGGACATCAAGTGATATTGTTATCATTCTTGTCGGGATTATTTTATTTTATTATTATTTATTTATTTCTATTAAGGTATTACTCTGATAAAGATCTTATAGTCACCATGTTTCCTATATTAAACCCTTATTTCTAGTTGTATCCTTTGACGTATGGGGAGTTGTGCTTGATGTCACATAGTAGATGTTCACGAGGCACTATTGGGTTTCAACCACTTTAGGACATTATAGATGAAGAACTTGTGTCATAATCCCTTCATTCCTTACTAATTATTTATCTAAAAAGACTTTATTATCATTAACTTCCATGGCCATGTATATGAGGATAATACCGTCATGACTATGATATTATATTATATTGATCTATAAGAATAATAGTTTTCTCTTTCAACTAGTATCCCTTCCTCTAATCATAACACGTATATATCTATTATACATTATTAATTACAATTGGATAGATCTAACTTATTCCATTGTATTTATCCAAGATATAAATTTTATATTCATAAAATGAGTTTTTGTTTTCAATATCATTTAGAGATATATGGGATTTTTCCATCAAAGATGCATATGAAATTCCCCTATCTGCAATAATCTCTTATTATTCGGAAAATATGTATTCATGGAGATATATATTCAATTGGAAAATTGTTAATATTATCTAATAAGTTAGAATAAATTTTAGACCATGGTTAATTGTAAAAACAATAAAAATTAATTACTGTGGTTAAGGATAAAACATGTTTACTAGGGGATTAAACTAAAAAATAATCAATAAAATGGCCTAGAATGTTTTCCAATAACCATTTAAAATCTATATATAAATCGAATATGAAATAATTATAATGAATTACCAATTTTGGAGTTTTTTACAAGTGAGATATGTGGGTATAATTTATTCTTTTTAATAATTCCACATGTGTCATCTCCCCACTAATGAAAAGACACCACCTCTCTTATACTATTCACACTAAAGCAACACTTTGGGTTATTCAATACCTACAAAAATGTATTCATAAAATCCTAACACAAATCTTGAAGGTTTTTTTATATCAAAAATAAATATTAGGATGAATTTAGTATAAAACTATATAGCTTGTCTGAAGATGAGGTAATGTTTTAAAATATGCATTTTTGCATTACATCTTATGATATTTCATTAAAATATTAACTAATTATTATGATATAAAAATACATTTATATAGAATATATTAATATTTTAGTAAATTAATTTAATAAAATAAATCCATATCTTCTACCATGAGTTGGGAAAAGAAATCATAGATCTTGTGTTTGGAAGACAACCACCTCACAAATCGTTGTTATTTGTTTTCAATAACCACTTTTAATGGATAAAAATAATGATGGATTTAATGATTTTATAATATATTTTTGATATTATTATATCTATTAAATAATAATACCACATATATCTTCATATATACCAAACCATATGAAACAAATATTTTCGCTCATGTGTACAGTGAAAAACTACCTCACGAACCGATGTGATCTGTCTTTGATCTATATTTTACATTGATTGAACTAAGGATATATTTAACGAATATATAGGATATTTTTAACATAATTATAAATATTTAATTAACATATCAAATATTTTTTCTTACATACCATTCCATTTGGTATATGATAATGATATTTGTGTGTATTATGGACTACCACCTCGTGAAGTGATGTGATTATTTTTTTCTAGTTATTTTAATGGAATAAAAATAGGGTAAATATAATGGATATATGTGATATATATAAGAAATATAAATGTTAATATAAAGTTAATATATTATATTCCATTATTTAATTTCATCCTTTATGAGAATGGGAACAACATTCAAGCATAAATACGACCTACTATTTCCATGAATGGTGTTTTTTACTTTATATATATTACATTTTTTGATTAGAGTAATTACATATGTAAATAATATATATGATATTTATATCATTTTTATCATTATCATGATTATCTAACAATTATTATATTAAGAGGAATGAATATAAAAAATCAAAACATACATAAAAAATAAAACCGTTGTTACCCAAAACATGATTTTAAGATGGAAGTGTTAATAATTGGGTAATAAATGGTCATAAATAAATAATATTTGTTATGATATATATATATATAATTATTTTTTTTAATATAATTATAATAATATTATATTTTATATATAGGAGGTTGAAATTTTTATAGTGGAAGTCGTGACTTAAGGAAAGATATTTACTTCTCCATTTTATTTTCTATAAGACAAGTACTATATTTTGAACATGTTTCTTTTATATTGTATATATAATTTATACGATTCAATTTATGATTATATTCATGAAAATTATGGGGATGATTATATACTTTTGAGGATATCACATTAATAGAGATTATAGTTCAAATAGTACCAAAACGGTAAGTGATTTTTCTCTCAATATTTTATCCTAGAGATATACACTATGTTATACACCTATCTCCTTTTATTATGAGTTTATATTGCCCCATTGGAATATAATTTCAATAATTTATTTATTCTCATGATATTTCAATTTTCAATTAATTTTTTTATTTCTTCATGAATATGATTCAATGTTACCATCATCGTAGTGGTTTGAAGTTACAATCTCAATATATATGGAGATTATTTATGATCATTCTTTTAGTAATGAAAAATTATCAAATAATTTTCATGAACATATTATAATTTATTCTCCTGTAGATATTTCATGAGAATATTAGTTCCAATTAATTTTCCCCTCTTTAATTGTAAATGATTCCAAAATAATTTTTTTAAAGAGACCCATTTTTGTTTCTCTCTTCGGTAGAAATCTTTTCTTCTTGCATATCAATGTTTTTTAAAACTGTAATAAAAAATAATATAAATTTATTTAAATGATTTATTATAGACATTTTTACCCATATTAAAATATTTTATTAGTGTTCTAAATGTAATATTCATTTTTTCAGACAATTTATATTTATATTTTATCAAAAATTTGAAAGGAATCGTTATTTTTACTTGTACGACATGAAAACATTTCCCTCTTCTAGACAATTATTTTTTGTACGGTTAATTTAATTTGTTTCATGTTTATATACATATAAATTTCTTTTGAAAATGTTTTATGTTTTAGGAAGTTATTTTAAAATTGGAAGTGATATTTTTAAAAAATTCTTTAAATGAAATTTAAATAATACTCTATACGTATCCTATTTTATTTTCAAGAAAAGTATTTCATAAATGTTTTATGTTTTAAATTTGTTTACTAAAAGTTTAATTTATATTTTCCCTAATAATTATTTAAATTACCAATAAACATTCATTTATATTTTTCCAATATTTTTATAATAAAAGGATTTTAAAATATTATTACTATTTTAAAAATGATTTTCAAACATTGGTTATCTTCTCCATGAAATAATACCAGTGTCTATTAAAAATTCCATTCCATATAATATTACATGCATTGATGTTAATATTGTTTTTCTAGAGATAAGATTCATTTAAAATAATCTTATTAATTTTATGGATAGTTTATGTTTATAGTTAAAAATTTATTTTCGAAGCCATTTCTATACCATGGGTAATACTATGATAAATTTTTTATAAAACATAATTATTTTAATGGGTTTTGATATGATAAATGTTTTATGATCATGTTTATTTTTTTAGATTATATGATGAATGGGAAAAATATTTACCTCCTTTGAATTGGTAAATGATTAATGTTATACGACCTCATTAGGCACCCAGGAGGTTATCAGAAGCCTAGAAATGTGGGTTAAATGGATTTTATCTAAAGCCTGATGTTGGTACATGTGTGTTTATACAAAGCCTCACATAATATGAATGTCTTGGTTTCATTCCTTTACATAATTTTTTATATGATTATGTGTTTTCCAAACACTATTCCCTCTTCCAATGTTAGGATATAATGGACTACATTATTTTATTACTTTATTATTCATGTCTTATGAACTACCATGATGTATTCCATAACTCATGTTTATGATCTACGATATGTAAGGTATGTTTTTTACAAAGTTATTACCATGTAGTCAAAATATTAAGGTGATGTTATTTTTATATCTCCCTTTATTACCCTCAATAGAATATACGTTCACCCTTTCTATTATTTCTTTTCCCAATGTTATAATTAATGGTATTATGTATGATACCTCAGAGAAGGGAGATAGTTATGAAGAACATAGTGTGAGATGATGTAGTTCACATATGAAAATTTTATTATGTATCCATGATTCCAAATTCACTAGACCTAAATTATTCATTATGTATTTTTATGATTTATATTGAATATTCATCTATTAAGAATAAATATTCAAATTTTTAATGCTTGAGTCATTATTATTTGTATCAGTGAAAGGTATAGAAATTTAGAGGAAAATTAGATAATAAAAAATAGTGATATCCATATGGATCTGTATATAGATATTTACATGGATACATATATTTAAATGTATAAGGATATGTTTAAGGATATGTTTAAAGTAATAATAGGAATAAAAAAATTATATAATATTGGAGAAGTAGAGATTCAATAGTTCTTATGAAATTAAATCCTATTATGGATTATAAAAGTGGATGTGGTTCTGGAATCAATTTTCCTTGGGGTAATAACTCTAAAAAAGAAGCATTATTCTTAACATATCATGGTCTTATTATAATAAAATGGTGTTTAATGTGTTTTAGGTTTTACACTCCTAAGGTATATGCTTTGATAATTTACAAACACTTTATGAACCATCATGAAGGATTTAAATAATGACCAAGAATAACCTAGGTTAGTCAAATGGTTTCATAGATTTAAATAAATATTTCATGATTTAAATATCCATTGAATGAAATTTTATGATATTTGGTTTCCCAATATGATAATTTTTACTCAAAAACTTGTTTTTTTAGTAAATTAATTGAATAAAAAGGTATTGGGTTGACATTAACTGTGATATAAAATGTATTGCTGATGAATATAATGTGATAATGACTAGAGGTAAGTACATTATGATTATGAATAACAAATTATCATGACCTATGATTCCGTAAATACATGATAACAAAAACTCAGACTCACCTATGTAGAAAAATAAATAGTTTGCTTGGATTTTGTGTAGTGGTGACCATAGAGGAGGGATGATTTCGTATAATATACGTCTACAATGTTTGAATAAACACTATAGTGAATGTCTCAATTGAATTATATAATTTTCTATGTGTGGAGAATAAGGGAAATAATTAAACTATTGCTAAATAAATTTTAAATTTATGTTAACAAAGTGGATAAGAATAATAGTTTCCCTAAGGAATAGTTATAGTTGAATCTTATAAATTTTGAAATAATTGTAATTATAAAAATTGATTCCATATTGGGAAATCTCAAAAATAGTATCAAAATGACTATTCAAGTATATTTTTTATGATGAAGAGACTACAAATAAAATATGAATGGAAGGAGGTACTAAGTAATAATATGATGAAGCATTGTTAATGGTATAAGAATTATGTGGTATGATTTTAGATTTTATTTATTGTATTTAAATAATTTTGTTATATGAATAATGATATATATAATTATAGTTCAGTATAATTTTTTCATTTCAGATTTACAGAAAAAATTGATTTTTATTGACATCCAATAAAATTTATTTCAGGGAAAAGTGCTATTTTACAGAAAACACAAGATTATGATAATAATACCCTTAATATGTCCCTATTTTAGAAATTTGTGTTTATTTTGGGTAAAGAGGTGATTAATATAGATAAAGTGAAATGGATTATATTTTTGTCATCATAATTGATTAATTATTTGTTGAAAATGTAGTTTATGTAAAAATTGATAGACCTTAAAACATTTATAGATTTATTGAATATACAGAGAAATATTTATTTTCATTTATATAATGAAGAATAATAATTGTTTTCATTGAGGTTTTATGGTAATTATGGTTATTGTCGTGCTTCATGAGAATATATGGAAGATGTATTATCATATTTGGAATGTTAAAATAAGATCTACATAATGATATTTTGTTGATTAATGTTACGTTGATTTTTGAAAATTTACTTATCATATCTATAAATTTTTTATTTTTAATGGGGAATAAGGATAACCAATTATGGAATGATTTAATTTTAACGTTTGATGTATTTTTTTAGATTAATATATGGTTTCAACATATAATGATTTATGAATAGAGGATAACCTATGTTTCAATTTTTTTTTTGTAAAAAATAGATATAGATGGAATGATAAATATTTTTTATGGGTATTATTATTCGTTAGTGCTTCTCACATAAATTATTCTTCTATTAGAGTTAAGTATGATTTAGAAATTGATTAATGAATAACTATGTGTTAATATTATTCTGTAGAAATGGAATGAAATCATGTAAGATTATATTTTCAAGAAAATTCATCAAATATAAGAAACATATATTGGAATAAAATTTTATACATTTACATTTTTTTATGAATTAATAGTCTTTTCCAATAACATAGATTTATGGATTTTTATTCATTATCTTTATCCTAACTGAGTTCACTATCACTATTTAATAGTATCTTCATGTTTTTTTCTCTTTTATGAATATGTTTTCACTTCCCACTAATATTCTAAAACATGGAATCCTTGTTATGTGTCATTATAGAAAACCTTGTCAAATCAATTTTACTCTTTTCAATATTAACATTCCTTAAACATTTTTTTGATGTTATTTTCCAAAAAAGGTATTTTCAAAGTTCAAACCCCTAATTACCAAGAAAAATATCAAATAGTAGGGATGAAATTTATTTAAGGGGTAAAAAGAAAATATATAAAAAAATTTGAAATAAATTTTTTGAATAATTTTAGTTTCCCTAAAATATTTCATTACATGAAACACCATTTCCATAATGTGTCACCTTAAGTACTAATTGTATCTTATAATATATGCATCGCTGTGATTTAAAATAACACGACATATATTGAAATTATCATAATTTAATATGATAGTTATCACCTAGATTTTTTAATGGAGGCTATGAAAACGAATAACAAATTAATGATAATAGGTTTTTACACATGAATATAAAATTAATTATTTGGATACCAATTCATTTAAATTTTAAAATAAAAACCATTTGAAAATAAAGGAAATATTTTTCTAAAAAACTTTTATGTGAAAAAATTAGTTTTCCATTACACAATTTTAAAATAAATTTTTTATATTAATTATAATGAAATTAATATACGATATATTCCATAGTGTTTTAAAAATATATCTTATTAGTTTTTAGTGACAAGATAAGAATAAATCCAATTTCATTATTAAATCTCATTTTTTATAAAATGCATTTTTTAAATTTTTCATACTTATATTAAAAATGAATATTTGAAATTTTATTAAAAAATATATTAACCTATATAATTAATTTTCTAATTGAAAATATCATATTATATTATTTTTAGTTTTATTTATTTTCATGCAATGATAAATTTAATGATAATTTTTGAAAAAGACTATTTTTATTGGAAACTGCCTTTTCATTTAACGAATTCAAAAGTATAATATTAAAAAATTGGTTTTAAAAGAAATATTAGAATAAATATCTATTTATTAATCTAATTATGTTTTTATAAATCAATTTGATATTGATTTTTTATATAAAACATTTAAATATTTTGGAATGTATATTGTAGGAAGATCACTTTTTCGTCATATCTATTATATTAATTTTAATATAAAATTTTCCAAACATGTTAATGGAATATGGTAAGAATTATTAAATATTTTTTATAATATTAATTAATATTATCTAATATGTTCAACATAATTTTTTACCGTATTGAACATTAAAAATTAATTACTGCGCTTAAGGTTAAAATGAGTTTACCAGGGGTTGAAGTAAAAATGAAAAGAGATATATTAGCATAGAAACATGAAAATATCATATTTTCATTCATATTTAGACCTTATAATCACTAAGGATCTATAATTACCCATTTTTTAACATTCATACATGTAAAAATGTTTTTACACTATATTCTTTTATAAAATCCTATGTGTCTACTCTCCCTACATAAAAAAGTACACCCATTATCATCTGCTCTTCATAGACCCAAATTGTTTTATTCATAAATTAAATTAAAAAATACCTCTCTTAAATCCCTCCCAATATCCTAGAGTTATTTTTTATATCAGAATGAAAATATTTTAATGCATTAGTTTTAACAAAAATTGGTTGTCTAATGAAGATAAAAATATTTAAACGATGTTCTTTCGTTTAACTTATTCTTATAAATCATTTAAATATTTTTCAATTATGCATATATAATAAAAAATTCTATCCAATATACATATAATTTATTATTTTAGTGGCATAAATTATATTCATCTCATATTTCATCAACATAGAATCAAACCCAAAGATCATGTGTATGGCTGACTACCGCCTCGCGAACCGATGTCATTCGATTTCCATCACAACATATAATAGATAAATATAATGATCAATTTATTGTTAATGTATTATATTTATGAAATTATTATACCTCTATAATTATAATATCACATCAATGTTACTACCTCACATCCCATGGGAAAATAATAATGTCCAACGTTTGCATGAAATAATACCGCTTTGATAATCGATGTGATGTGTTTTTCATTTATGTTTTAAATGGATGGAAATACAGATATATTAAATATATATTTATTATATTTGTAACATAATTTTAAGCCTATAATTATTATATAAAATATAGTTTCTTTCATCAGATTTTATAGGTGATACGATAACATTTTTCGTGTATAAGCTGGCATAACAACTCATGATACAATATGAATCATTCTTCACTAATTATTTTCTTAAATTGTAATTAAGTGAATTATTATGAATATATGTGATTTATATTTTAAAAATATATTATTATATTTTTTAGATATACTTTTATAACATTATTTCAATTCATTTTTCACGAATATGGATACATTTTTCATGTGTATCTATGACATACCTTATCAATGCATCATGTATTTAATTTGATATCTCTAAAATTTATGTGTTAATATAAATAAATATATTAATAATATATATTATTCTTGTCGTTTGGTTAAAATTATATAGATGATGGAATCCTAGAAAAAATTATGAGGATCGAAAATAAAAAATCAAAACATGCATGAAAAAAAGCATTTACTACCTGAAACATGATTTTAACATGTAATTATAACTAAATGGGTAATAAAATATCATAAGTAAACCATATACAGTTTGATATATATATAATTATAGTTATTTGTTCTATTTATAATAAATAAATACTTATTATTCATAATTTTCAAACATGTACAATGAATGAAAATACATAACGAACTAGATTTTTGTCTCACTGATACTTTTTGAGAGACACATTCCTTATTTACAACAAGTGTCTTCTATGTGGTGTATAAAAATTCCATAAAATATTTTATTCTTATCTTGAACACTATTGTAAATTAAATAACCTTCTTATAATCCTTCATTAATTGGGTTTATGGTACAAAATTTTGCAATGCATTAAGGGATTTTTGTCCATTTTTATTCTTTAGGACATATGTTATGTTATACTACTATATTCATTTATAATGTGTATATTAAAGCACATTTATATGTATTATATTAAATACTATTATTTTCAAGATATTTTTTGTTTCATTTAGTTAAATTGTTTGACATGTCCGATTATTCAAAGTATGTAAAGTGGAAAGGATTTGATTTTACATTCACATTGGTTATCTGGATTATTTATGATTACAAATTCAGTAGTAAAATATAATGATCTACTTTTCAATAACATCAAGAAATTTTTTTATATGATTGTTTTTTCTTGATAATACATTTTTTCCATTAATTTTTTTATCTTCGTGTATTCAATATTTGTAAGTATGTTTTTTAAATAAAACCATCTTTATTTATCTTTTTGGTTAAAAATCCATTTTATTCCATTTTAATTTTTTCTAAAAATGATTATAAAATTTATTTAACATTATCCAAATAATTTATTAAATAAATATTTACATATGTATATAATTTTTTCACAGTATTTTATAAGTAATATTAATGCTCTCTTCTAAACATGGCCCATCTATATTTTTCTAAAAGTGTGAAAACAATATTTTTTAATGTTTACAAGATGGAAAAAATGTTGTGCAGCCTGACCATTAGTTTCATTGAAGTTTCTATTTTAATTTTAATATTTTATATTCAAATTATAATATTTTGAAAAAAAATATTCATAAATAATTCTAATAAAATTGGAAAAAATAATTTCCTCAATAAAATTTTAAAAATATTTTCTGACCATCCCCTATATGTCTCAAAGGTTATTTTTAGTGAATGGGATATTAAAAATACTTTATATTTTAAAATGTGTTCTCCAATGTGAAAATGATATCATCCATAATAAATATGATAAATTATGTTTAAATTTTCCTTTCTATGAATACAAGTTTGTTTTAAATGGAAAATAATTTGATAATATTTTCTGTTCTATAAAGTGAATTTTTAAGAGTTGTTATTTTTCCATCAAAAATGTTACATGTATCATTTGAAAAAAAACATCCACAAAATAGAAAAACCATTGATGTTATTTATTCTATTTTAGGGATATGTTCCAATGAAATATTTCTTATTATTAAACTGGATGATTTATATTTATGATAGAAATATATTTATGAAACCCATTTGTTTACCATAGGTTATACTATGATAAAATGTTTATGGAACCCATAATTTTTCATATTTTTTTGATATGATGAATGTTTTATAAATTTTTTATAATAAAAATTTTGAATTATGTTAATGTTGGGTAATATTTATCACTCCATTACATTGTGTAATAGAAAATTCTATACGAGCACAGTGGGTACATGGGTAGTTATCCTGAGCATGAAAGATAGTACATATGAGGTTATACCAAGACTAAAGCAGTTACATGGATGATTAACCCCATTATATCATCATATAAATATTATGGTTTATATGCTTGACATAAGGCTTTCTATACTAAATTTTTGTACGCAACTCTATGTCTTATGAAAATGTTATTCTCTAAGGGACAATGTTCTTGAATTACTTTATTATTCGTGTCTTGGGAACTATGATGATTTATTCCATGAATCCTATTTTTATTCTATGATATGTTAGGAATGGTTTTTCAAATGATATTTTCATGTTCTCCAATCTATATGCTCAGGTTATGTTGATATCTTTGTTATTTTACTTTAGTGGACATATGAGTTCACCAATTATTATGTCTCATTTCCCTATGTTATGAAGAATGGTTTTATGTATTATATGTCTATAATGGGTTCTCGTTATGAATAACTAAGCGGAAGATGATGTTGGTCACCTATGGACTTCTTGTTTATATCCCCATGTTTCCAATGGAACTATAACTAAATTATTTTTAAATGGATAATTTCTCTATGTAATGAATATTATTGGATTATGATTAAATATTTATATATTATAAGTGTGAATATCTACATTCCTTTTCACGTTTACTTTATATTTTTTCACCATATGATCAAAAATATTAAACCATATTTCTGTTCGTATTTTCGTAGACAACGTTACCCTAAAGTTAATGAAGTTTCTTCTCCATTTAAAATTCATTTTTAAATCATAAATGAAACATGAGTATATCGTTAAAATGATTTACGAATGATATATATCGAATGATATTGACCCTTATTTCATTTTTTCACATCTCTTATATAAAAATAACCCATTTATAACCAACTTCACATTCTCGCCAAATACTTCTGAAAGAAGTGAAAATTTGAATAATCATTCTGGTTCTGATGTTTTATCCATAACATACATCATTTGTTCATTATATAATTAATAATGAACCATCATACCTGTCATAAATGAGTCTCCATTAATCATTTTTCTAACCTTAGCATCCTGAGGAGGCTTAATATGTATTGGGGACCCCAAAACCATGAATTTAAATTATCTTCGTACTTTTTTTCTAGTTTGAATGATACTATTGGAAATTCATACAATTTTTTAAAATTTTATTTTTCTCATAGTTCATAATTTAATTGTGTTATTAATTCCATTTTCTAAAAAAATCCATCACATGGGTTGTTTTATCTGGATTAATGATTATACATTATCAGTTAATTTATTCTTCTAATTGCTCCAAAATATTTTATCAATCTATAGTATCCCTCACTACTAGAATCAATATACTCTTTTGTTTGAGTATTATAGATAAAGGGATCATTGACAAATCCTATTATAGTCTAAAATCCTCCGTTAATCCACTACATAGAGAGTCTTATGGTAGGAACTAGACTAGAGAAACTCCTAGACTGATGGTTTCATGAACTCGTCAATAAAGTCCTTGCTTTTTAGAATCATTAGTTGGTTCCCTCAATTATTCACAAAAAATATGGTACAAATCTAGGTTTGGATACTCCATTTATACAATAATTGTATAATTCAATAAATCAAACTCATAACAACTGCTTTTTAGTATGAGTCACCCCAAACATTAGATGATCATGCACCTTGTAAAATAGGTTTTATTCAAATTTGAGTGGCCAAAATAATTTGTGACATAATATTTCTATTAGGGTTTTCGGTATATTTGTAATATACAATCAATTTAAATTCATATATTAAAAAATAATTTTTCTGTTTCACAATAAAAAATTATTAGAAAGACAAATAAACACGTATTTCATCATTTTTGGTTTATTATTTTATCTGTATCCAAAATAAAATAAAATGTATATAATAATAAAAAATTAATATTAGAAATAAAATTATTCAAATGGACTTCACTATTTAAAAATTCTTGATCTATTTTAACAAAATAGATCATCCATGACATTGGGGTATCATACCTTTGTCACTCTTAACTTGTAATTAATCTCACATTGATTCGGTGTTTTCACTTATTGTCTGGTATACTTCCTCATCTATGTGTGGTGAAAATGTTACATTTCCATTGTTAAAATAAAAATGTACTGATACATAGTCATGGGTGTCTCGAGATGCGCAAAACACACACAATAGTAACATGGTGGATGCGTATAGCCTTTTAAATATGTAAATAAACAAGATGATTCTTAGAAAAATAGAAAAAATTATTAAATTTTACAAACATCTCATGAATGTTTCATAAATAATTAAAGTAAAAATATACATACAAAATTTTTCATAGATCAACACCAGTCTATATGTAAATTAAAAGAATGATACAATTAAATTGTAAAAAAATTACATTCGAAGGAATTTTAATAATTAAATCAATTATATAAATTCAAATTAATTATATCAATCCCTTCTGATAGTTAATTTATTTCCACTCCAAAAATATAATTAATCAATTAATATAAATTTAATAAAAAATAAAAATAATAGTTTTAAATAATAAAATTTTAATTTCTTATCCATAAATCAATATATAAATTTTTGGATATAAAAACCATTTTCTTAGGCCTTGTATCTCGGTGAAGGGACAATGTAGGTTGGGCCAACTCTGCCCAAGCCCATTTCTAGCCTGAATAACCTAGTGCAAGGTTGTTCTAGGATATGATGAGAGGAATTAACCTATTTAAGGTCATCCAGACAAACAAAATCCCATATTGAAATGTTCCAGTCTACAAGAAAATGGATTGGCTATTGTTTTTCATGATATAAAATCAAAAAATTTATAATGGGGATTTGTTACCCCTGAAGGGGAAAACGACAGCCTCGAGCATGCCATGGGTGGTCGTGATGACCCCAGGTGGCGTAACAGGGTGCAGAGAAGAAAGATCCTTGAACAGTGAATCTGGATATGGATTGGGAAGTGGTCTCTATGTGAGTGATATCCATTGGTGTTGATGGAGTATGATGGGATGGTGAATAGTGGTGTGGGAGTGACTTGTAGTGTTGTCCATGGTAGATGTGGTGACCAACATTAGCCAATAACACAATTGGCAGTGTTCGAGAAAAGTGGTTGCATCAAAGCTTAATGGGGAGGTTAATAAAAAGATGACTAGAAACATTGACTCAGAGTAGGTAGGGATTTAATTATCATCAATGGAGGTATCTTGATGAGGTATCATAGATGAATTCACTTGGGTTGATGAAAGTGGAGAAGACCGACAAAGGAAATAGTGTCTTGCTCAGATGTGGTTGAAAAGGGTGGTGGTAGAAACGAACATTATGGGATGATGTCATGTGGATAGAAATTTATTATATTCCTTTGTAATCTAGGTTTTTTTACATTTACATCTTATCTCACTATTCTTCCCCCTTTAAATTTTCGATGTTTCTTATTTTTGATGTATTTGATGCATTTCCCTTTTTTATGTTTTTTTGTAAAAACATACCATTCCACCCCATGGGTCACCCCCATTTATTGTTTTCATCTTTTAATTTAAAAATAAAAACAACCTACGGTATAAGGAGTGGATAATTATATGGGAGTTGAATTATTATTCATAGGTCAAATGGGATCCAGCCCCTGAATTCCTATTAACACCCGGATGAAAAAAATATAGAATTTCCCATGGAACATGAAATAAGTTAATTTTTAATGTGTATTAGAATATACATTCATCATTTTTTAATAAAAAAATAAAAAATGGTCTACATAAATTATTTTGGATGTTTTTAACTTGGTCATATGAGATCAGATCGATGCACCATTGAAAACATTATGTTCCAAATAAATCCCTCCACTTAATTTAAGGTATATTAAAATTTTCGTGGTTCAAAAATTTCATGCGGAAAATTTAATAAAAATTAATAGTATTGATGGGTTCAACCAATGATGATGGGTTATGGATTTAAAAATTCACATCACTAATGTGATAAAACAACATCTTCTCCACTGTCCCAAGCCCTGGTAGTTGTCTAAGGATATTTTTTGAATTATAAAATAATAATATTCCAAAGTACTGGTAACCTCATTTTAATAAAATAGAATACAATAGAATATTTTAATCATCAACTATTTCACAAAATATCTGAGCATGAACCCTCTATAAAATATACACATGGTCTAAGAATCATCAAAAATTCCATTCAAATGAATCCTAATGATAATGTTGATTTCAGATAACTCATTTGATCTACCAACGATCACCTTGACTCCCTACCTTCATTTATATATGGTTCTCGTGGATCGAGTGCTCGAATGATTTATTATTCTCTATATGATATTGGAGGATAAAGGAGATCTCCATTCTATTGGATTGAAATGTCTATAGAATTGATCTCCCCTACTTCTAATATAGTGGATGTTCAAAATACCAAGAAAGGTATTGTTGAACCCTATTAATTCATCTCCCACTAAGAAAGAAATAAATGACATGTTATATTGAAAACAATTTAGCATATTTTTCATTTATTTGTTTTCAAATACTTTTAATATACAACAGATATGTTACATGACAATATAGAGTCATTAACATGACATGAAATTCCCAATATATTAAATTAACCTTTAATATTAATATAATATTCATTAATTTATATTTTAAAATAATTCACCTAGATCCTTTTAGTTCTTTTAATAAATATATTTAACCGAATTATTCTATAATCAAATTATATGAAATAAATATATTCATTCTTGATAGTTAAAACATGGGAATATCATAGACCCTATGGATGGTCCCACCATGTCATATACTTCTATTCAAAATAATTGGGAATAATTGTTAATATGCTATTGCATGTGACCATTTAGGTCCATATTTTAAATGTAGTGATTACTATTTACAGTAAAAGAGTGGAGTCTACAAACACATAAAGGCCCCTATGTAGGAAATGACATGTCATTGAAATAAAAACCATTCCTTTTACCACACATTGTGTAATTTAATATCTTTTCCTAGTGATATATTATTAAGTATGATGAATAACACGTGCCATCATCCATTATTCCAATGTTTTTTTTCGATCATACAAAAATTACATGCCTTAGACTACATTGTAAAATGATTTATGAAGGTGAAATAATCCTAATAAATTATTCTAGAGATATCACATCGTAAACAAAGTAGAATAAAAATTATATTTTTACCATTCAACTAATGACAGACCATAATGGACGTAGAAAACAAAATATAACTCATCTTGAATTCAATTTCATGGTTTTACAAGCTTCAATGTACAAGATAAAATTTTATAAATTTATAATGATCTCAAGTCAAGATATCAATACACATGTTCATATATAGAAACAACCAATGACACCTAAAACATTTTTTGTTCCTCTTAGTGGGTCTTTCTTCAAGATTTATTGTATCAAAGATCAACTTGTGTGAATGCAAGGAGAATAATTACCAATGATTGGATCCCATAAAACATTATAGTCATGAATCGACTTTTTCTTGTCAATATGACGTATCTATACCACATGACATATGGTTAATATTATTTTCATTGTGACTCAAGTTTAACTTTATAATTCTTGAAATACTATAAACTTTTCATAAAAAATGTATTGAAATCATCATTGAAATATGAGATACATAAATATAAACAAATTTATGGAGAGAGTACCTGAGGAACACACAACATGCGCGATGTGGAAATCTGAAAATTATTGATAAATATGGGTATTACATATCAACTTTCACAAAAAAATACACAATAATATATTTTTTACATTTGTATTTCATACATGATTTTTTTTCATAAAAAAAATCTATATATGGAAAAAATAAATTTTTATTTTCTTCAAAAAATAAATAATAAAATCTTTTTAGAAATTGTATATTCAAAGTATATAATTAATTTACTAAAAATTATTATATTTTTGTTATATAAATTAATTTTACATATTTTAAATGATTTGTTATTCCAATAAATTCCTCCAATATTAATATATAATTTATAAATTTATGGACTAAAAAATAATATTAATTTTATATTATGGTTCATCAATAAGTATTATTGTGTGTAGCATAAGATTTATATTAAATAAAATTTATTTAAAAAAAATTAATCAAGATTCCTAGTTTTATATTATACTCCGCTTAAAATGAATTTCTACATTGACTTTATTCACTTTGATAAAAAAATGAAGATCATTATATCTCATCATATCCTCTTGAACCCATGTATCCTCCTCAAGTTAGTTGGTTTTACATAAAACCTTGACCAGATGAGCGGTCTTGTTTTGTAGAACATTCTCTTTAAAATTCCAAATCTCCCCACGTTTTTCTCATTGGAAAGATCATGATCCCATTCTAAAACCACATTGTTCAAAACATTTTAAGGATTTGGTATGCAATTACTCAATATATATACCTGGATCAAAACATTGTTCTATGAGTGGTTCGGTGGAGGCCCCGAGTGATAAGATAAAATCCCTAATAAATCAATAATATTGAATGAAAAATATACCTAGGGATCATTTTTCAATTTTTCCCAAATATTATAACCAAATTATGTGTATAAATTCATAGTAAATCTACTCACAAACATTATATTCTAGATCACACTAAGGATTATCAACATAACTATTCTTTCGACTATAAGTTGCTATGATTTTTTATGATTTAATCTGATATTCTCTAGAATTTCACGATTTAGCTTAAATCCCAACTGATTTGTCTCTACAGCATCATCATAGAATACATAAATTTTACACTTTTTTCTATAGAGATATTAATAATGATTCATCTTAATCCCTGACGGAATCCTATTATTTTATGAAAACTCAACTAGTGGAAGGTGTTGATATCGAATACCATCTAAATTGATAGAGCATGAAATAATCCCATCCTTTAGAGCATTAATGGTACTCCTAGAATGGAAATCTATCTTAGAATTACACATAGAGACAAAAGTAAACTCTATATCATGTTCTGGTAGAACAAATTTCCAGAATGTTGAGGTAAACCATATATCTCAAAAATATACAATAGAATGCAGTGGTCCATGAACAATCATATCCTAATTAATTTATATTTTTGTAATATGGCCCATATAAAAGTTTTATCTAATGAAAATACATTTTATTAACATTGTATGAAAATTGATTACAATATAAATAGATTTATTTCCTTCTAATAATTCAGGGAATCTAATTAAAAAATACAAAGTAAGGTTTTCTTATTTCAATTCTAGTATGGGTATTAGTTATAACATATAATATTAATTTTTTCTATTATGCTTAACATTATATCATTGAATACACTAAGATTCAAACTATACAATATATGTCTTGATGTCTTCCAACTAATAATATTCTTTGGAATATATATACATCTTTTTACTTCTTGGAAAAATATAGAATGAAGAATTATAAACATTATATAACACATCCTTTGTCAAATATGGTTTTTATGGAAGCATACAAGGTTCTTGAACCTTTTCATTCCATCATAATCAATTATAATCATATACATATTTCTGACTATCTTCTATAGATCAAAATATACCTTATGTATCTCTTTAATCATTTCATCGATATATGATTAAAAAATAATTTTAGAAAAATTAGTTTTTATCCATTTCTCAATATTTTCAGATATTTAATTTGAAAATATAATAATATTGGATCCATTTTTATCATTATCATGGATATTCTAACATGATATTTTGACCCAAATCATTGGATGTTTTGATTGCTTTCCTATGGTGGTAATGTATCGAGATGTTATAATTTTTTATATGCTCCAACCATTTTCTTTGGTCCATAATCATCTCCTTCTATGTGAATATATACCTTATAATCTTATGATATATATATATATATATATATATATATATCACACCATTTCCTATTAATGTTCATCCTTTATATTTTACATGAAAAAATTACCACAACTATGTGTAAAACATGATTTGGGAAATCCTTCTCCATGGAAATCAATTGTTTATAGGAATAAGCTATATCCATGACATTATACATAATGACACATCATTATAGATTTGAAACTGTTTTTCACTTCTGGGTAATGTAAACATAGAATCCCTGGACAACCATCAATTTAAATCCTTGAAAATTTCCTCACATTAATGTATCCAAAGTAATATTTCATCATTATATGTTAACATAGTGATTGGGTTAGATATTAATAAAAAAATTATCCACCGACCATAAATAATATCCATACAACCAGTGAAAAATTCAAGTCTCAGTCACGCTATTTGGTTTGGGCAACGTTCAATTCGTCCGTCATTGATGAATCTACAGACATACCAACTCATTAGATTATATTCTCCAAAAAACATTTGGTGAAAAATTTCAAACACTATAATGTTTTCCTACATTTTATTATTTTTACGGATATTAAATATAATTATCAATTGATCATCATTGAATTCCATTATTTTTCAAAATATAAGAATAACATATATAAATACTACCACAAACTAATCAATGTTATATCTAAAGTCAATATTCAACAAATTTTTGAATATAATGGGGGAATTATTAAAAAAAATAGAATTACTATATATTCATTTTATCCATACCTTACATGAACTATATTCATGCACATATACTCCTACTTGATCCGCAATTGAGGATGTATAGAATGAATGTCAATATTTTAAAATTATTTAGATCTATATAGTTGGTCAAACAAGTCACCAACATGGGGTAGGGGATACCTGTTCATTATTTTTATCCCATTAAGATCCTAATAATCTATGCACTATTTCATCAATCCATTTCATTCATAACAAAAAATTGGTGAACCTGATGTTTACCCACATAGATGAATAAATTACTTATCCTTATTCACATGGAGTTCCTTCTTCAATTACTATATTTCAATTAGGTCCATTCAAGAGGGGGTCTTTAAAATTTGTGGGGAAAATAGTATGTGTTCTTTTGATATCCCAACTTCACAATTTTTTGAAAGACTAGGAATTTATTGATGTTTAGTTAATCCCATACTATATAAGAGAAACAAAATTTTTAATAGGAATCAATACCAATACAATAGATGTGATTTACATTAGAAGTTTACATTTATGATCACACTAATAGAAGATCCTTGGATGGATTGGAATATCAAATATAACATACCTTCCTCATTAACCAATATGGGATTTATATAGAGAAACACATTCCATCCATAAGATAACATCAAATTCAATCGTAGGGATAATTTCAGGATTTTCATAAAACATATTCCCATAATCATCTACCAGAGAAAAGGAAAATACTTTTGATGATATCATCATACTATTAAGGATTTCACTTCTAATTTAACATCTAATAATCGAGGATGTAAAATAATATTCCTACATAATTTTCATGATATAAGGTAATTCATATAACTAATATCAAATTGGAAATTTTTTTAATTTATCAAACATATTACAACCTCAACATAATATCCTTAGGTTTAACCCCAAAATAATACCATAATTGTTTTCATGATTATCCATCATTATTAAATATAGTGTTTTGTCCTGGGAAATAGTTATACAGATTTTTGAATCATAACACCTTATTTTCAGTCTATGACACATTAGGTTTAACCTATATAATTTATGGTAACCATCTCTTCAAATCTGTTGTGATGGTTTGAAAAGAGTTTTTAAATTTATAAAAAATATTGGTTTATAGTTTCAAACTAGGTTTCTAGGAATGAAAATTATAATTAACTAGGTGAAGATCAAGTTAGTCTCAATTATCCCTTTTTCAATGTTATTTACCATAGCAACTACTATACCAGATCCACATACACATTTTGTATCTAGAAGAGGATGTAATTTATTGGAAAAACTCTCTCTATCCATCACCAAAATTTCCAATCAATTTCAAATAGGTTAGAATATAAATAGAAAATTTCCTTAGTAATGTTCCTAGAAATTTAAATTAGGATGTCACAAAAATTTTCTCAACATAGTTTAAAAGGTTATCCAATATTAGATCTGATACCAAATATTATGACCCAAATATCTCATTCATCAATATTATTAATTGTTAGATGAATATTCATTATGAAACATAATGATCCATGTTTTAATAGTATCGTTATACTTCTATTGAGAATATTAAAACATAAACTTCTTGTTCATCAATAAATTATATTATCTCCCATATTGTTCTTCATAACATGAACCTTAATTAAACATATCTTGTATAAAACCATTTTTCATTATTAAGGGAATATAAACATAATTAAGGTGATGTATAATGATTAGTTATGGTAAAAAGGTATATATCCATATAAAATGAGAATAAGGGTATGAGAAAATAAAAATAACATCTGAAAATAATTCCCTTCATCTCATAGATCATAATCATGAGTCATGGAATAAATTATGGTCGCTCATAAGGCATGAATAATAATGAAATAAATTAATACAGTTCCAAAAATCCTAAAATTGGGATAATACCTAGATTTTTAGAATTCACATAATAATATAAAGTCATATCCCCAGAATTCATGTATTATTTACAAGTATATCATAGTGAAATGGTTTAAATCACAAAACTATAATATCATCTGTGGTTCACTCCATATACTATCATCGTGGGAGAATTCTCTTATACAAATAGGTTTACTCCATATTTTAATCTTGTTTATCTCATGAAATATCAATATATACGCAAGGAATTAGTGGGAGATATAGGTCACACCCTTCAATTAGTTAACATCCTAAAATTTTGTACCATAAGACCATAAAACCTTCATCATTTAATAAAAAATATAATATAAATATGATTTATATCTTATTCATAATTAAATAACGAGTAAAAAATAGATATGTTTTATAATTATTTCATCATTTAATCACAAGATGACTTGAGGAAAAGAATCCAATTTCATAAACCAAACCCATTTAATGGAAAAGGGTTTCGCAAACATTAGTTAATCAAAATAATAACCCATACAGATAGAGGATAATTACAGTCTCATTGGATTATAACCCATGTAAATATTTTGTAACATCAATGGATATCATCTTAGAGGGAAAATTATCTTGAAAGATAACTTAGAACATTTCTATAGCCAAATGGACTTTTCAATTTTAAATTGTTTATTTTTTATTTAAATACTTATAAAATTTTAGATAAAAAATTTCCTTGAAAATAATCATTAAAAATGATAATTGGATCATTACATAATTTATCATTCCTGATGAAAATAAATATCTTTCTTTCTATAGACATTAATAAAATAATTATATTAAATTTTTGTAATAAAAGTGAAAAAGTAAAACATTTAAAAGATTATATGAAGAATCGTTTTTATAAAAAAATAAAGTAATTTGTAAAATTTAAATTCAAAATTTGTAGTAACATAATCCTGAGTTTTTTTAGAAAACATGGATTTAGAAGGAAACATTATTTTCAACAGAAGAGGGAATACAATCAATTTTAGTTTAAAACATTATTTTGAACTATTGAGTACATAAAGTAAATAAAATGAATCAAAAAAGTTTAATATTCATAAATAAAAAAATTATAACATGATAAATGACTTTATTTATATATTTATTTTATTATTTCATCATATGAAGATTAGTCATAAACATTCACAACAAAAAGTGAGATTTTAACATAAAACGTTTACCATTTCGTATCCTTGGAATTATAAGAACCATACAATATAGAAACAAAAATTGATATGTGAATACCATAATTTTCATTATAATAATAATAAAATATATTCATGGGTAGTATATGCACCATAGAAATGAAATAAGTTTTTAATATGTAATGTGTTCTACAAAAGTAAATTTAAGATAAAAATACTTTATTAATTTAGAAAAAATTGAATCATAAGACTCATGGAAGAAAAAACAGGAATTAAAAATTAAAAATCATGATAATAAATAAATTAATGTTATAAAATTTCAACGAGGATATATACAATTTTCATAAAAAAAACAAGTGGTGAATATGGAAAAGGTCTCCTAAAAACAAAAGGGAGACTAAAAGTCCCTTATACACTTTGGTATCTATTGAATCATAAACGCCATGAAAAATTAAAATAAATATAAATTTTATGTATAATGAAAATAAAGAAATTAAATATATAAAACTACTATGGTCATGGATATACACCTCATAAAATAATTTTGGCGGATAATATAACATATACCCCTAATAGGACAATTTGAGACAAAATAGCTTTACCGCTTAGGTATCTTTTGAAATGTAAGTCACATTAAAAAATTACATAAAATTATAATTTAAATATCATTAACATAAATATTGTAATGATATAAAATTTAAATGGATAAGTGTATACACCACACAAAATAAACAATTGGTGAATATGGCTTGTGACCCATAGAAATAAAACTGAGATGAAAATCCCATACCTCAAGTATTAAGAATAATCACACATGATCAATCCTCTTTAATACTAAATATTGGTTTATTATACATGAATTAAAAAATCATAATCATATATAATAATATATATTTTATATTGATGACCTGTTATTACAAATATATTAAATATTCAATGTTAAAATCACATTTATGGTTATAATTGCATCGTTTTTAGGGGTGTTTCGGTTTCAAATTTTTGGTCATTTTATTGTGATAATGGTTACATAATCTCTACAAATTTACCCATTTTATAAATATCATCTATATATATTTTTAAAAATTATTAATCCATTAATATTTTATATATAAAATTTATTACACTGTTGATGGAGACGGTAAGTCATACGTATGGAAGAATATTGATTCCATTCTTTGAATGAATGGAATAAATGAAAGGAAAATATAAATTAATATTTATATAAAAAAATTATCACAGATATAATATATATAAATTTATTCTATACTTATTTACATTCATGTCAATGTGAAATGAATAACGCACCACATTACTTTGTAGTGGAGGCTGTGTTCACGTATTTACAATAGATTTTATTATTTTCAAACAAAATGAAATTTAAGAAGTTAGATGTGATATCAATAATAAAGAATTATAATAATGTAATAAATATAATTTATAAACAAAAAAACCATTATTTTATATTATCATTATATGTGGTGAAGGAAAAAAATAATATCGGTTTGTGAGGCGATAGACTGATGTACAAATGATTGGCAGTTTCTTTTCCCATTTGATGGAAAAGGAGATTGATATATGATTTTACATTAATATAGTAACATATAAGAATACTTGAAACACATATTTTATTATAGTATAATAGTTGATTAATATTTTATGAATGTAGAAGAAGGAATGAAATAAAAAATCTTAGTAGAGAATGATACATCTTCTTCAAAAAACCTCCATAGGATAACACTAAAAGACTTATTAAGAGATTTTAATAAAATAAATAACTCCTCTATGATGTGGAGAGGGAATTAATTAGGATATTTCGTAATTAATTAGTAAATTAAAAATTATTTTGAATTCAAAAAAGTTTTGGATAGTTGGGGCATTTTATTAGTCGGGGAGAGGATACACTAAATGTTTTTGAAAATAAAAAGTTATACACAAATATAAAACATGAAAAATGGTCCCAAAATGAATAATTTTTAAAAAATATATATTATATAATGTCAAATATTTTATACAAAATACTATTCATAAATTAATTAATTTTATTTTAATCCTTTCCTTTTTAGCTTAACACCCCAGTAAACTCGATTAAACCTTAGACATTATTATTAATTTTAAATTTTGTTAATAGTCATTATCAAAAAAAATTAATTTGAAATTATTAAATAATATTAAATATTATAATTCAAAATAATTAATACCTTCTTCCCAAAATTAATTCATACATGAGGAATAATTTAATTTAAAATTGAACATGTAGATGAGATGAAAAAATAGTTTTACAAAGAAACTTTTTTTATAACTATATAATGTTTTAATAAAAAAATTTAATGTAGAATTGATTTTAATGCCCTATATTGGATTATTTTTAATATAAGTGAACTAATTTTAATTTTATAACAATAAAAAATTAAAACAAAATTTTATATTATTGAAAATAAAAATAAGTTTTAAATAAAAATAAGTAGTTTTTACTTTTCCAAAATAAAATAAAATTTTTTCAGGAAAATCACAAAAATTCAAAAGAAGATAATTTTTGATATCTATATTCTAGAATTTTATTTAATTTATTTAAATGAAATTATATTTAATTAATAATAATTTATTTTTTTATATGTTCACAAAAATGTATATAAATATTTTTTTTGTCAAATAATTTTTCTGAAGATTATAAAAACATTATGGGAAGTCAATATATTTTGATTATATAATATAATTAAGATTAATTTATAAAATGTGCATATTCCTATTCATAAATCCACTTTTAACATATATTCTATAACATCAATTTTTAATTAATAATACTAAGGGTATATTGAGATTTTTAAAAACTTATTGTTGCGTATATGGAAAGATATCAAAGAAATTGCATTTATTTGAATTTTTTTCATAAGATAAATGTGTTTTGTGGTATGAATATTTTACATTAAATTATCTAAAAATATAAATTATATCTTAATATAATTATAAAATATAATGTATATTTATGAATAATTAATAATTTACAAAATTGAATATATTACAATATAAAAAAGTAGTGTTTTAAATTTTTTTCTGGAAATGATCAACATGAAATTAATCTATGATTTTTATTTAAAAATAAATTTTTCTTTTTTCAATTACTTTCTTCTCAATAAATTACCTCAAATAAAGAATAATCTTGTTAAAATACAACAATGATGATATATTAATAATTTTTTGAAAAAAATGATAAATTAGGTAAATAGTAAATCATAGTGTGCATATAAGGTATGTAAAATAACTAAATTTGGATGTGAAATTGATGTAATAAATATGAAAATTGAATCCAGGAATAAAAATATTTTAATATATTAAAAAATGAATTCAATTGTTTTATAAAGAATATCTATGATATCTATGGTGGTTAAAAATTCTAAAATGGTAATTTAGAATTTAAAAATAATTAATTAAGGAAATTGATATTCCAAAGGATATAATATTTAAATAACACATAAATTTAACAAAAAAATCTAGAAATTTTAAATTCTGATGTTTTATGATGTCGAAATACCAATGGCTAAAAATTATTCACAGCCTAAATTCGCAAAAAAATATATCCCAGGATTCATGAAAAATTCGACTACATGAGTTATAAATATCCACCCATCCCTGCATTAATATAAATCCTAGAACCATTGTGCGAGGTACATGAATATATTTCCCTATAACAATTTGTTCTAATGATATTTTATTGATTTAAGGAATTATTTCAAATGTTTGAAAAACAACATAGAAAGGTAAGGGCTCTTAATCTCTTATCATAATACACCTTCTGTAATAAACTTAAATTAAATATCATTCCAGGTAAAACATTGTAATGACTTTTTTTATTCATTCCATATAAAAATAATAATAATAATATATTAACATTCCATCCCATTATATAACCATCTTCTAACATAATAATGTTAAAATACATCCATAACTATTAACTTAATTAATAAAATCCATAAATATACAAAATATTTATGGTGATACATATCTAATATTTATTTAATTGAGAAATTATTTTAGGAGGGAAAAATGATATAATTGGGGGATCCTCTATTGTGTCGGTGCTGGATGAAACATTATTTTTTATAAATTACACCTTCGCAATCAAATCACACTAAAAAATGTAAACAATAAAAAAATGTATTCTTCATGTGAATCAGAGATGGGTTTCATATACTCCTAAAAATTTTTAAACATATTATTGTATATATATTGGGTATATTTCTATTTATATCCATTGTAATCATTGAATAATAATTATTTATATACACTAGATATTCTCTTCCATATTACCACATTAAGATTACATGGATATTGGAACATTACATTACAATGTGAATATCCCGTTATTTATATCATAAATGGTGTATTTTCACCAAGATAACTATATTTTTCTATTGACCGAAAAAACAACAATATTTCATATATCCATTAAATCTATATGAATATTATTGATTAGTTAGGATAGTTTATGTATGGGTTTCCTTGGGGAACAATATTTATTAGTTTGATGAACCATTATATTCAAATGAAGGATTCAATTGAAATAATTTTTTACCATTGTGGACTAGAATTATAAAGAAAAATTATACTTTTATAAGATTCATTATAGAGAACTTTTTGGGTAATATAATTTTTTTCATATCAATTTATGATTGATTACATTGAACAATACCTTTGAAATATGTTTATAACGCCATACATTATGCATTCTGTAATTTGATAGTAGTTATTACTATCAATGATATTATTTAATATAATATTTATTATATCTTCATATATATATATTAATATTATTTTATCAATTAAATGAAATATGGAGATTATTAATTCCAATAATATTATGTATTTCTTCTTTATTTGAGTTTTTTTCTATATTATGACACCCTTACCATGTATTTATGTTCAACATGTTTAAAAATTTAAATATCTCTCTAGTACACTATGAAAAATTATATGTTTGGTATATGGATAATTAGGAAGAAATAATATTCTTCCAAGAATTACTGTCATTTGGTTTATATTTTCAATGTAATATAATTATGATGCTTATATCTATCCTAATAATATTATACTATAATATATTAGGTATTGTAATCATATATATTATATTAAATTTAATAAAAAAACCCTATATTTTCATTACTAGAGTTGTGATGGTTAAAATTTATATTTAATCAATTTATTAGAAACCATAGGAACAATATTAAATGATTATTAAGAATAATATACTCTGATTAACCGATAACAAATTCTAGAAATAAATCTACAACAGATAGACAAATTTATATATATTATTAATAAATTCATAATAATTATTCATAATCTGTAGTTTTATCTACAAAAAAATTTATTATATTAAACATATAATAAATGGTTCCTAGTGGAATGAATATATTCTGCTTTAACACTGATAATCATAATAATGTTTTTCTTCCTAAAAAACAATGAATTTATTGTTTAAGTTGAGATGATTATTAATATATTTGGTTAGTTAAAAATATATTTAATGAAAAAACATTCATATTCTAATAAACTATTTACACTCAACAATGTGTAATAATATTGAATCATTTCGTGAGTTATTATCCTTAATATTTAATGGAATGGAAAATCCATTATTATTAGAGAAATGGTTCATGTATCTATAGAAAATATTCATCACATTAAGAAATATTGAAAAGGATAATGTTATCATCATGATAAAACATCTATACTAACACACTAATCAATGTTACTCACTGATATGAATCCGAATAATTTGAAAGTTATGAAATTCATGTAATATAATGATTTTCTTATTATATAACATAAATCGTATTTTTTATGTGGGTAATGAGAGAAAGTGTAAATAAACATCATTAATTAATGAAAAATGCTATAATAAATAATTAACGTGTATAATATTATAATTATAAGGTTCAAAAAAGGTATTTTAGAATTTTTACTCATTCTAGAAAAAAATACTGATCACTTATTTGTAGGTGTAATGATAATAAATTTTTAAGAATTTTACTCCCAAAATGTTTAATCAACTCTATAGATAGTGGATTGTTTTACCGTATCTGAGAAAGTGTTTCACAACAATTAATAATTTAAAAGAAAAAAATATATTAATTGTATGGGTACAAACTATGTTGAAATAAATTTTGAAATGAAAAAATCAGTTGGGGAATAATTTCTAACATGCATTAATTGTGGAATGAAAGACTATAGATATTTCACAAATTTAATGGTATATTTTCAATAGATATTTCACAAAGGGACTGGTATTTTCATTCAACTGTTGATATACGATTCATCAATATCATGATAATAATGACATAGGAGAAGCTAAATATTTTAAATTATTCAATTAAAAAGTGATGTAATACTTTTCTAATCAACCACCTAATTAGCATGTAATCCTACCTTAATATAGATCATAGGAGAATGGACATGCTTATTAACTTTCAACTGCATAAGTTAATGTCAAAAATGTTAATATAGTAGGTACATTGATAAAAATCAATGTTATCTGACAAATCATTTTATTATAGATATATTCCCTATTTTATATCAATCATGTTAGTTAAAAAAAATCATTCAACCATTAGTACATTCAATAAATAGTTTTTCAGATAATATTCTAGTGTAAATATTATTAGAATGAATGTATATTATGGTATCATTATTTGAATACATGGTGGATATATAGTTAAAAATTTATTTTTTATACCTTTAATTTACATTGATATAATTCTTCTGATGGAATGTATCCCAAATTATAATTAAATAAGTTCTTATTTAAAGAAAATTTAATAATTTTTAAAGAGGGAATATAATCCCCTATTTTGGAGTGGAGATATTATTATCATAGTATTTCTTAAACCTACCTTCAGTGGATCACCCAAATTCAATTAATTGAGAAGAATAATATCAAACATGATATATAATTGATAAGATGAACCTATGAATATATTATATATCTATTTTCTATGATAGAATTGATATATTTACAAAGTATTTACCTAAACATCCACTCTATTTTGATGTTTAATTCTCTATTTGCATTATAACTAATATAAAATTCACATCTAAACCTACTTACATAATAGTCTCAATGGAATTGGAGTAATTAAATGAAAAATTTAATTATGCATTTGATATGTTCTTCATATTACCATGTGTTTCATGATTGGGGGAACCTACCATATTTATGAAGAAGAATGATAGGTCAATGAGGTTATACAGTGATTATTGGGAAGTAAATTAAATTACTATTTCTAAAAGAATTATTTAACAAGCATTGATACTATATTTTTACATCTTGAACTAGATTAATACAACTCAAAGGTTGATATTTATAATGTTTATCAACAATTAATTGTTATAAAGTATAACTGCCCAATGATGGATTTTTTTTTAAATGTACCATTATTATATATTCATGCTAATGCATTATGTATTAAAATATAAATCCATTATGTTTATATATATAACAATGGGAGTATTCATGATTATATAGATAAATTATTTTGGGGTATATATTGATGAAATAGGTATATTCTATAGGAGAAATGAAGAATATGAGTTCTATTTAAAAATTTATAATGATACCCATAGAGAAAAAGAGTTGTATATTAAATTTTTTATGTGATAATATTTTATTCAAAATGTTTCATTTCAATGGAATATTATCTTCAAGGATGGAATATGTATTGACCCATCAATGATCATTGTGGTCAAATAATTGTTAACTCCAACTAGAACAACTAATATACACAATTTCAATTTCATAGATTCTTATTATGAGTCATTATTAAAAAAAATATGTCTTCTTAGATAACCTGTTATCCAAGTTGACATATAAAAGGGTAAAATCCACGTGGTTAATGAAATATGTAGATTGTTTCGATGAACCAACATTTAAAATTATCAATTCCACAGTGTTAATATTTTTTAGGGGTAATGAAGGATTTATTATATATAATGATGGATCAAAGAAAATATTACGGTCAGTACCTTCGAAAGATGATAGAGTTTAAATTTTTGAATCATAAAATTTAATGATTTGTGAAAAACAGTATATAAAAAAATATCTATATTTGGTGGTAGTAAATTTTTCCATGATGATATAATGACCATATTTTAATAATTAAATGTTGGAAATATATACAGATCACATTAATTTAATGTTAAAATTTACAGAGATAGAGTTATACACCAGATACATGATATGAGGGAACAACTCAAGGGATATAACTATTTTATACTCTAAATTTATTAAATGTAATACAATGTGGTGGGAAAATATAGTAGTTAGGGTCTTTTATTTCTATTCTCGATGGGGATATAAAAGGATATAATAATAAGAAATTTAAAAAAGTCCATCTTTGATATTTTCTCGGAATGGGAAAAATAATCATTCTTCTACGTTTTTTCCTAACCCACATTATTTGGGATGATAATGAAACTGAAATAATATTAAAAGGGTAAAACATTAATATTAAATCTCTGAAATATGGTGTATTAAGAGGAATAGAATATAATGATAGATTTATGATCTCTGGTAAGAGACTATGTGTAAGAAAAAAACCATGAATTATGAGGTAACTTAATAATCACTCTTATAATTCAAATTTTTTCATACACCATGGTAGAACCATGATTTATATGGATTTAAGATAATTATGATAGTGGGATAAAAATAAGTGGGATATTTCTTACTATATGTCATCATTCATGATATTTCTACAAATAAATAAAGTGATCCAACATGAAATTGGTCTTATGAAATTTCTCTCTATACCAATATAGAAATTGGAAAATATCACAATGGAATTTGGTACTAAACATCCTGTGATATTCATGTGGAATGAAACAATTTGGGACATGTTGATTGACCTAAAAATGTGTGCCAATTCCTATAAACAAGGGATCATATATCCGTTGAGTGAATATCATGAATATATATTAATTATATTTTTAGTATATGTTGTATACCTATATCAATTGAATCAAATCATGACCCTAATTTCACATAAAAATATTAGAGGTCTCTTTATAAATAATCAAACACTATAATAAATTTGAAAACATCTTATCATCATTAAATGTTTGGTAGCTCGAAAGGATAATTCAAATATTGTAGGAATAGTTATGTTCATGATAACATGACTTAAAAAAAATCCTAGAACCAATATCTACCTATATATGAATTTTTATTAATCAATCACATTCACTCTAGTAATATAGTGAAATCAAAAAAAAAATTTGTAATAAATGTTTTAATACGAGAACATATTTGGAAGAAGTTGTGGAAAGTGGTCCAAGTTATTATAAATAATAAATGATATAAATGAGAATGTTTGAGCTATCTTGACACGTATCAAGATATATCAATGAATAATAAATTTTTTGTTTCTACTATTCATAGAAATGTATTGGAATTCCATATAAAAGGATATGTATTCATGAATGTGTCAAAGGAAACATAATAATTCCATTTTTCATTTTTTGGAAGTAATTTCCAATGTATATAGGTTATTTCAATATTTTGGAGTGAACCATGGAAGGGGATTTCCATTTGGGTATTCCACCTATCCTTCATAATGTTCATTATGTCATACATGTGTTTCTATATATAATTTAAATATATTAACCATTATATGAATTCAACACTGAATAAAAAGAGACCATGCATACCATATGTAAGAACCCATATCTTCTTCTTATGAATAAATCTTTTTTTCAGATTGTTTTAAGGGAAAATAAAAGAAAATTTGATTTTCTATGTACTAGTAGTCTTCTTCTGAGTACACATGATGTACATATATTTCCTCATATAGTCACGTTTTGATCGTGTAATGGTCGATTACATGGCTGTGTGGTGACTTGTTAAGCCTTCTGTTGATGGGGGTCAGTTGAGACTACTAAATGGCATTTAGTTTTAATGATCATGATTCGTAACATTCCTTTTTTTGATATATCATAGTAGGGCCGCATAACATATCTGAAAACACCATCTTCTTTTCCTGTATTGTATAGGAGGGCACTGGAATGACAAACAAAGCTCAATATTCCAATTCTGAATACGATGTTAGATTGAGACATTGTCTGGTGCAATGGAATCCCTCTAGTGAGATATCAAACCCCTATGAGCCATTATTCCTGATTTATCCTCTCTTTTGAGTTATTCCGTGATGGTTATTTTTCACTGTTTTGTAGATCTACTCATATCTAGACCGATTCAAGGTTCAACATTCAATTATATTGATCGTATGACATCGAGGTAGGTAGTTTGTTCCTTTCATTGTTTGCCTTGGAATTATAGATGCTAAATGTGATGCATGCTAACCTTATGGGTTTTTCATTATTTAGGATTTAACAATTTTATTAACTAGTACGGTTTGATTTATTGATAAATGGCTATTTATTATGCGTCTTGTTAGATACCTTGACTAAGGATCACCCCATGGGGATGTTTACCTTGTTTTTTTGTTTATGATCATTTGATCTATGTTTCCTTTTAGGATTACCTTTTCTTACATGCCTTGTTTAATTGGGATGGAGCTTCATTGTGTGAAATTACTCTGATGTTCATAGGGAATTGTAATCCATGAAGTTGTTATAGATTACATGAGCTGATTTAATATAATATGCAGAAATGTTCCAATGAACCATGATAGCCTTGGACATAGAAGACTTAGGGGACTTCCCAATTATTTTCTATGATATGATTTGCCTTATATTTAATTTTTCAATGGACCATGAGAGGTTTGGACAAAGAATATTGAGGGGACCTCCAAATTATTTACATAGAACCGTGAGAGCCCTGGCATAGATGATTTACTATAAGGTATTATGAAATTAGAGATTTACCAGAGGGTCATTATTTAATGAATTTATATTATGTTTGAACAAAGGGGATAAAAGCAGATATATTTCCCAGAGGGTTTTTATTTAATGGATTTATGATTCAATTGGGCCAAAAGGTTTAGACTATGAGAACATTCACAGAGGGTCATTTGTGAATAGTTTAATTATTGTGGAGAGTCTTCCAAGCCAAAGTGCAAGATTGGATTCAGTCTTACATGATTTTTTAGATGGTCTTATGAGACTTCTATTTTAGATACTTGAAATAGGGGATACATAGCTTAGGCCAGATCACACGGTTATATGATTCAAAGGATAATAATAAATGTTAAATGAAAGAAATTGAAAACTACATGATTGATTAATATTGAGTACTTTAAAGTTTATTGCTTAATTCAGGCATATTACATGGTATTCAGTTATAGTTAGGCACAACTATATTGGTGGATTCCTATGGTCATTTGTCTCACACCCTTTTTGGGTCATGCATTAGGACCTAAATTGATTATAGAATTGTATTTATAAACAAGGAAAATCACCCTTCTTTATCTAGTACTTGATTGTTGTAGGATATGGAGAGAATGGAATGAAGCTGAGTCTTGTTATGTTGTTGAAGTTTACTTTTCATCTTTTTTATTTTATTTTATGGTTTTCTAACTTTGTGACATGTTTTGGATTATTTCATAGACACATATGACATTCATCATTATATATATGATATAACTTTTGTTGATTTTACTTTCAGTCATCCATTGATTATAATATTGTTTGTATTAATGATTCCTTAAATTTTTATATTTATTTTCCAATATGTATTCTCTTCCAATGAGGGAATTTTTTCCCCAATATAACACCTTTTCCCCCACTGCTAATTTGAATCCATTGGCATTTGGAAAAACACGCTTGAGTTCACGTGACCAAACTAGTTTGGGGAACATTTTGGTGGCACTCGGATTCAAGATATTACAATGTGGTATCATAGCGGTTTCTTTTCTAATTTTCCTTAATATTGGGATCCAATAGACTGGGATAACATGGAATATGTATTTGGTAATAAAATGTTCATGTGAGTAGCTAACCCATGTATAGGTAAAATCTGTGTTACCTCGAATATTGTAAATTTTCTAGTTTTGCAATTCTTATAGTTTATTTGATTTCACCACTAGGTGATGAACTTCAATTGTGATTTTATCATTTATATTATTGGGGATATATTCTATTTCAACCTGATGAGATGTGGGGATTCTATCATAGGAATCATATAGGCACTTTCTAGAGATCACATGTCATTAATTATTGTCATTCTGTATAGGGTGCATTTCTGATTTCATGTTGTTGTGAGAGATATGCATACTATTGTGCTAGAATCCATGATAGAATGACCATTATTTTCATTGGATATTGGTATATGTAATATATTACAAGTATGGACACAAACATATGGTCCTTGAGGTGTTATGGGCCCTCTTGGATTGGGATTTGGGGGATCATATTTGAACATTAAATGAAATCTGTAAAGATATGATATGAATTAGGATGAAAATAATTGATTATTAGGGAATATGGACCCTCACAGACCAGAATTTGGTATACAATTGGGTAATTTTTATGATGTTGGGGGTTCCATTGAAATTTCAGAGGCTTAATGTCTAAAAATCCAGAAAACAAGGTATGTGATGTTACAAACACATGCCATGTTTTCATCTATTTTGGATGACATGACTCTTCATAAGTACACGCCGTGTATCATATGTACACACTGTTTAGTTTTGGGCTGTGTGACTGACTATGTGAGTAGATACATGTGGTAAGTAAACTTTTTGTAGAAACACTCCGTGTACAGATAGTAAATGTAATAATATAACCGACTGTGTATCTGGTCATGGGACTAATGACATTGGTGGATGGAAATTTTGTATACACACCCTATCTCAAGTTTACACATCATGTAGTGGTACACTAGAAAAACTGGTGTGTTATAGAAATGTAGAATTACCTATCTATGATGGAATATTTAAGTACATGTTGTGTCTCAAGAGTAACACAGTGTGAATTGGTCTTACAGGACCATGTTGGCAGAGGTACATGCACATTTTATGGTTTAAGGGAATACAACATGCAGTGGTTCTACACATCATGTTACCCTCATTTGTAAATATTTAATTCCTTATCATATTTATTTCTTCCTCTTTATAGTTTTCTTAATTAATATTGTATTGAGGTGTGTAATTTACATAGAATATTTATTCCACTAAGATGTCCTCTAATATTACACCAGTTAGAGAGAGATGATCAGACACTAGAAAAGATAGATCATGGTATACCAGCAGATCCTCTTGTCATTCCCATCAGGGCATCAACTATTATACTGGATGCAGGTGCATATACATAGTTCTATAAAGGCTTTGTGAGGACGATGGATACCTTTATCGGAGACCCACATCATGTCCCGACTATGGAAGAGTTGACATGGGTGATCGAGCAGCTGCATCAACACCCTTTTTATGGAGATGGAGGAACAAAGGCTATTGATTCATGGATGGAGACCATTATTTCTATCCTCGAGCATCTAGAGATGCCTCCTAAGAGGAGGGATAATGTCATGAAATAAATGCTATATGATTTTTCCAAGACATGGTGGGACGTTGATTCATAGGAAAGTCACCATCGAGATATGGATTGGGAAGAGTTTTAAAAGACAATATATGATTACTTCTACCCTAAGACATTGTGGACCAATTGATCCCCATATTTCATGCATTTTGAGTAGGGGGATCTTTTAGTGAGGGAATACTCTTATCGCTTTACACAATGTTAGTGCATCTCACCTATTCGGGGAGGTGACGATTCATCAATTTCTAGGAGATTTTAGAATGGTCTCTGGTACAACATCTGATCATTGGTGAACATTTATAGGTTGACTTTGGTGACTGCTATGGTAAACTAGGTGTTGATTAATGAGTGTAATCTAAGGGTGTTTGGAGGTATGAGCCATGGCAGCTTAGCATTTAGAGATGGTACTCGTTCAAATGACAGCATGAAGCACTATAGGTATCATTTGATCAATTATTCCAGTAGCTGGGATATATATATATAGGTAGCCAGGTGATGTGATTCCACTGCGGAAAGAATGTTCACACAAGACCATCATGCTCGAGAGACCTAGTTGAGTACTGATCATGCGGAATGATGGGTTATTTTCAACCTTTTTTCAAGATGTTGTCACCATCATCTAGATTTAGGGGATCTGTTTTGAATACCTTTTTAGGAGCGAGGCCACATGTTCCTCATCAGTGAGGGAAATATAGTTTTTCAAGACGTTTAGGCTGAGGAGGTGTTCATGGTTGTGGTAGCCAGCCAAAATGATTTTTAGCAAAAACAGGGTGGATCAACTCAGGGTAGCTAGGTTGGATCGCAAGGCCATGGTACATGTCAAACTTTTGCGGTGGAGAAGACCCAGAAGGAGTAGGATCCAGGAGTTTCTACGGTTATATGTATGATTCTATTTGGCATGGTTTTTTCATTTCTCATTTGGATACAGGGGATTCACATAGTTTTATATCTGTTGCTATTGTGGAGTGCCCTACTCTCTGTATCTTTACTACTGATAAGGTTATGATGATAGATACTCCCTTGGGGACTAGGATGGATAGTTAATTTCGTTGAAACGAGTTCCCTCTTGAGGATGGTGTGTATCAGTTCGTATGTGACCCCTATGTCTTAGAGATGAGATGATTTTCTTTCATTCTCATAATGGACTGGTTAGTATCCTTTTAGGATTTTATTGACTAATATCACGGTATGGTGAGTTTCAGGTCACCATAGTGTGGATTTTTACAAAAAAAATGTTGAAAGGGATATCAATGATAGTAGAGCTAGACCCGAGAATATTGGGATGGGAGGAACCATAGCCTAGATTTCTATTTTACATCTCAATGAAAAAGGTTCTTCACATATGGACTATCCCCAAATGTTATATAATTTTAGAGATTTATTTCCAGAAAAAATTAAATGTTTACCATAAGATTGAGAGGTGTATTTCTCAATTGATATTCTTATAAGAGCATCACAGATGTCCATTCCTTCTTATATGATGGATACAAAATAATTATTGGAGAACAAGAAGTAGTTATAGGATCTGCTGGAAAAGGGTATCATCTGGCCCAATACTTCTAATTGGGGCCTACGTGTCCTTTTTGTGAAGAAGGTAGACAATACCCACATACATTTTGTGGATTATGGGATGATAAACCAGTTGATGGTCAATAATCGATATCTGTTTCCAAGGATTGATGATCTATTTTATTATCTTCTGGTATCACTGGTGTTCTCAAATATTTCCTTGAGATTCAGTTATCATTTGATGTGATTTAGACCATCAAATATACATATTATAGCCTTTCAGAGAAGGTATAGTCTATATGAGTATATTGTTATTCCATTCAGTCTCATGAATATGCATCCTCTTTTCATGGCACTTATCAAACTAGTGGTAAATCATTTCTTGAGGTCCTTTGTGTTAGTCTTCATTGATGATATCTTGGTGTACTCTCACACTCGAAAATTCCATGCCATTCATCATGAGATCATATTGAGTACACTTTTAGAGAATGAGTTATATAATAATATCACAACCTGAAACTTTTGTAACGGCCAAATTAATTTCATGTGTCATGTCATCTCCGAGACAGGAGTATCTATAGACCCAAAGAAGGTTAGAATAGTAGTTTTCTTGGAGAATCTGAAGATCACCAATGAGGTATAGTGTTTTTTAGGGATGAAATGTTGCTAACGAATTTTCATATGACTTCTCACACATAGCAGTTCCACTGAAGGGTCTGACTAAGAAGGGTGTGAAGTAATTGTGGAAAAATTCTTGTGATTTGGCCTTTCAAGAGTTAAAAGGAAGATGGACTTCTACACATATACTGATTTTTCTAGAACCAGGTAAGAGTTACACCGTTTACTATGACTCCTCGATTATTAGGATGGGAGAAATGCTTATGTAGGGGGATGTATTCATTGCATATGGGTCATGGTAGTTGACTCCCGATGAGAATAAATATCTTGTGAATAGTCTCAAGTTTTCCACAGTTGTGCATGCATTATGCAATTGGATACAATAACTTTTGGGAGAGCATTTTTTGGTATAAACTAACAATAGAAGCCCCATGTACCTCTTTACTCAGTAAGTTCTCAATTTGAGAAAACAATCATGGATTTAGTACCTTCATTATTTTAAATTTTTACTTTCCTATATGCATGGAAAAAGATACATAATTCATGATTAGTTTAGAAGGATGACTTAGATATAGGCTGTTCAGGAGGATAGTAGCGATTAGCATCTTATAGCACTATTCTCTAAGATAAGTTTGGAGGTGCAAGAAAAATAGGGGCAGATGATTCTTTAATCTATAACTGTATCCTCTACTCTTCTGAAACGAATGAGAATGAAAAAACTATTACATTCTATTGTGCTAGTCCTATGGGTGAGTGTTTCTGCAGATGAACCTATTCCTAGCTGGACCATTGGCGAGGATGAGTTTTCATGTTTTCATGGGTGAGTATCGGTGTAAGTAGACATATGTAAGGCTCTATTTAGAGAATATCTTGCCTTAGTATGGGCAATTTATCCTAGTGTCACTAAGATCTATCGAGACCTACATCATCAGTATTGATTCCCAGGCATGAAAAGGGATGTATATGGTTTTGTTATGAGATGCTCCACTTATCAGTAAGTGAAGGTGGAGAAACAGTGAATGGAAGGGATATTACCATAGTTACCCATTCCCATGTGGAAGTTGAATGATGTTGAAGTGTATTTTATGATTGGTTTACCATGGTCACCTTGAGGAAATGATTTTGTGTGGGTTGTTCTTGACAGACTCACAAAGGTTGCACATTTACTTCGGATCAAGGAAACCATCATTGTGAATGATCTTGGAAAATTTTATGTATGATAGATAGTACATTTTCATTGGGTTAGGAACTCTATCGTTTCAGACAAGGACCCTCTATTTACTTCTCATGTCAATTATGGACTACATAGGGATTTGGGTACACAGGTGTTTCTGAGAATAGCATACCATCCACTAATATATGGCCAGCCCACACACATGATTCAGGTTTTGGTGGACATGATTTGGGCATGCGTCCTATATTTCTTGGGATCTTGGGAGCGACAAATACCCATAATGGTGTTTGCCAATAATAATAGTATAAATTCCATGATTACTATGGAACCTTATGTAACATCCCAGGTAATTGAAGAATAAGATATTTTCATATATATTAATATTTGTGAATTAATTATTAATTTTAGCTTTAAAGAGGTATCTATGTTCGATACCGCACCCGATACGCAACAACGAGTTTCTTCAGAATCTTATGTTGCACACTAATAATATAATAATATTATTTTAAATGGTAGTTAACTCATAGCTGTTGTATTGACGGGAATGAAAAAAACTAAAAAAATATGATTATACATGTTTGTTAAATATATTTACATTTATCAAATAAAAGTTAGAGGCTTAAAATGTGAATGAATCTAATTTTAAGCATAATTTTCATTAAAAGGCCGATTTATCGCCTTTTAATGTTGAACCCTTTTTAAATCTAGTTTTGGTCACTTTAATACATTCTATATGACTAAATAAAATCCTTCTTTAGAATGAGTCCATCATAATTTACAGTGGGTAATTTTTTGAAATTTTTCTGATAAAGTTCATTTTTTAAGAAATAGTGAACATATTGTATTTTAATTCAAAACTCTATTTTAATCTAATTTATTCATATTGATATATTATCCATTTTATTGGTTTTAAAGTTTAAATAGATTATATATTTACCATTTAATCTAATGTTGGTCATTCGAATAAATTTCACAGTAAAATTGTATATAAGAAATTGTTAATCTTTTGATAGTTAATATTTCTTAAAAACACGCCTTTTGTTTTGACAACGAGAATTAATTTTAAATTAATTTCTGCCACTTATGTCTATTGAATTTGGAGAAATGGATTCCATATTTGGAATCAGGAGGTTCAAATTGTGTAAATAGGTAACTTTTAGTTTTAGGCATTTTTAATATTCATCTCGGAAAATATTTTATTTTCCATAGTTAAAAGGTAAATCAGGTAAATAAGGGTAAAAAAATAATATTTATTTACCCTATAAAAGGTTTCCTAATCCTATTGGTTGAGTAATATCCGACCATGGACATCCTTGGGTCGATTTTGGGACCCCATGGAGCAACATAAAAGTGATTATGACACTATATTTTAATTAACATAAAGTAAAGGCCGAAATGAAAAAAAAATATCTTTCAGTAAATTAATTTTAACATGGGGTTATACAAGTTATAATTTTGACTATAAATCTTCATTGGATATATAAAAAAATTTCTTACATCATGGTATTTTTTTATAATTTATAGTCCTAAAATAAATTAAATTATTTATGACCCAATCATGATGATGTATTTACCTCATTAATAAATGATTTAATTAAATAAGATTATAATTATTAAAATATTATCCATAACATGTACAACTCTAATTGGATGATTTTATTTCGATTATGAGTCATCTTATCTTCAACCATAATGATTTTTGGACATTAGAATCCGAATATCATTATATTATAAAATAATATTTTCACTCATTCTTAAAGAGCCACTACTCTCCCTTATAAAAAGAGACCATTTCTATGCATTTCCTCACACCTATAAATCCATTTGGATCGTCCAAACTCTACCCAATTAATCTCCCTAAATCCCTATAATCCTTATAGAAGCCTTACCTTAAGAATAAGGCACTTCAAGAAGTCCTATGGTTCAATCCAATATGAGTTACCCAAATTATAGGTAACCGTTTCTATTAAATTGTTTTCTTTTATTTTGCTTCTCCAACGCCTAAAATCTTTTTATTTCCTTTCTTTTGTAACAACAGAAGTATACTCAATATAATAGGATTTCGTTATGATATGGTTTCAAACTACACTTACACACACCTCCATCTAATGGATGAAGAACATAATGTTTCTGTGGATGGAAAACTAACGCCTCACAAAACGATGATTGTTCAATTACATCTTACCGCATCTAATGGTGGTCATTATTAAGGAACTTTATTTATATATGATATAAATTTTTTTATGATTTCTTTATTCTTATTTAATTCCCAAATATATCAAACCTTTTTGGTTTCCATGGTGGGTAAATATGATAATCTCATTTGAGGAAGTGCGGACTACCACCCCCTTAGAGTTATGTGACTCATTAATGTCCTATGTGGGATGTATAAAAGATAGCGTTAATGATATTATAAATGATATTATACTAGAATTATAATATACCTAGGTATCATTATGTTTTAGTTCCATTAAAATAAGAAATATAAATGAATGTAGCGTTCATGCGTACGTATATCTTACCGTCTCAATGGACGATGCATTTCATTTCGTACGTCCAAATGTTATGTACTATTATAAAAACATGTACATTCTGGATATATATGACATAAATGATACCCAAATCATGAATATCAATTTGGATGTAATGAACCTTTTACCACGTGAACAACATATAATTATAAGAAGTCTATTTTTGACTCACGTACCAAATATCGACAAAATGAACATTATTAACATAAATGATTTCATAATGATTATAACATGGTAATAAGTGATATAAAAGGACTAATAAACTTGAAAAAGGTTCTTAAACAATTAGAAATTAACTTTAGTTTTTTATTCAGGAGATTAAAGAACGAACGGGTCAAGTCGGACATGAGGGAAGGGACTTCGTCTCAATCTCCTTTCATTGAAGAATTTTAAGATTCGTACATGATTTTCTTTTATATGATGTATAAAACCCTTTGACTTTAACTTATATAAAAAAGAAATCTTTTCTATATGATGCATTTTACTAAACAACAAAAAGTAATGTTTCTTTAACATAAGCGGTGACAATGACCTTTCCGCCACCGCGAGAAATATTTGATCTTTGGCTACCTTAACAAGCCGGAATGTTTTTAAGAGGAAAAATAAATACAAAATACTGTTTTTACATATTTTGGTATTGAAAATGATTTTGAGAATGGATTTATATTTTCTATATCATGAAATGATATTTTATTTTTTCAAAGTGGAAATGTTATCTTTCCATTATACTTATGTTATGTGTTAAGATAATGTTATGGTTCTTGGGCCTTATTACGTATACAGGTGGTTCTATGATAATCCTAGGGTGGGTGAGCCCGAGATAGATATCCAATGCATTGGGTAACATGAAGGAGGTAAACGTGAATGTTTCTCCTATGATATTTAGGGAATATAATGCGATGGGTATTCTAATGCAACTCCCTATCTAGCTATGATTGCTACAATGTAATTATGGTATAGATTTTGTAAGTTACCTTTATGATTTATAATTTCTATGTGTCTTTCATAAATCTTATGATTTCATGAGGTAAGTAAAAGAGTTCATGTTTTGTATGTATTTACTGTTTTATAACCCTTACTGAGCCTTTTATGCTCATCCCATGTTTTGAAATATTTTTCACAGGACTAAAAGATAAATAGGGTCAAGGATGGGATCAAGGAAAATCCATGATCTCTTTAACATGCAACTAGACATGCCTTTTTTAAGAGTTTTTATTTTATGAAAAATTGGATTCTGGGTAGAAGTGCCTACTTTGTAATATTTTAAGATGTAATAATTTTGTCCTAATTCCCTAAAACTCTAAACCTGAAAAGATCCTCAATGTGAATTATTCATTTTATTCAATATTAGGTAATGTTTAAGGCCGAGTCCTAATAGTTTTTATTAGAGGTCAGTTTAGATAACTTTAGGTGTTTTAATTCTATTAAATGATCATCCAAAAATATTTTTTTATGGTCAAATTAAAATGATATAGAATTTAAAGATTACCATGTTTCTTCTCCTAAAATATTTCTATGTTAAGAATTGTTTTTCATAGAGGAAAATGAACAGATTTTCTGGGAAGGAATACGTAGGGAAATGACCTTTCAAATCAGTATCCTGAGATGGTCAGAATCAGAACTAAACAGTTTTTCGCAGTGATGGCTCAGTTGACTCAAGTGAAAAATGTTTTTTGTGTTTATTGATGATATTTTTGTGTTCTCTAAAAGTAAAGAGGAGTATGAAAGTCATTTAAGTGTAATCTTGCAAACCTTAAAAGAAATGAAATTTTATGGAAAATTCAGAATGTTGAGTTTTGGTTACAAAACATTTCTTTCCTTGTTCAAATTGTTTCAATAAATGGAATAACTATAGATCCTGCAAAAACAAAATTTGTTGAAGAATGGCCAAGACCCACAAATGTATCTGAGATTTGTAGTTTCTTTGGTTTGGCAGGCTATTACCAATGGTTTGTTAGAAATTTTTCACAGTTATCTTGTCCAATTACTATGTTAACTCAAAAATTTGTTAAGTTAATTTGGATAAAAGAATGTGATGACTGTTTTCATGAATTGAAAAGGAGATTGGTGAATGATCTAGTTTTGGAACTACCTTCTAGAAATGGTGAGTTTGTTATCTAAAGTGATTCTTCGTTGAAAGGACGTGTTGCGTCCTAATGTAAAATGATCAGGTTATTTCTTATGCTTCACGTCAGTTGAAACCACATGAGTTAAATTACCCTACACCTGATTTGGAATTGGCTGCTTTTGTTTTTCCTTTAAAAATTTGGAGACATCAGTTCTATGGAGTAATGTGTGAAATATATACTGATCAAAAAAGATTAATGTATATATTCAATCAGAAATAATTGAACATGAGACAGAGGAGATGGGTAGAATTAATCAAGGATTATTATTGCATGATCCATTACCATCTGGGAAAAGAAAATAAAGTGGCTGATGCTTTGAGTCAGAAAAGTTATGTCTTATTAGCCATGCTACGTTTGAAACAAGATCCATTAGTTTTTGATTTGATGAAATTTGGCATAGAAGTTGTTGGTGTAGGAAATTATTCTATTTTGTTTCAGGTGTCAGTGATATCATCTCTATGTGACAGAATAAAGAAAGCCCAGAAGGAAGACAATGAGTTGCAGAAAAAGGTAGAGTTGGTTCAGAAGGGTACGTTTCTTGAATTTAACATTGACAATGATTGTGTTTGGAGGTTTGGAAAGAGATTATTTGTGCCTTGTGAATCATAGTTTAAGAATGAGTTGTTATGTGAAGCTCATAGTTCTCCATTTTTAGTTCATCCTTGGAGTACTAATATGTACAGAGATCTTCGAGAGTATTACTGGTGGGATGGAATGAAAATAGATATTTCTGATTTTACAATGAAGTGTTTGAGTTGTGAGCAGGTTAATGTAGAGTGAAAGTTACCAAAAAGAATGCTTCAGCCTCTACCTGTTCCAGAGTGGAAATGGGAAAATATATCCATGGACTTTGTTGTGGGATTACCAAAGACATCTCAAGGTAATAATGCAATCTGGGTTATAGTTGAATGATTTACTAAATCTTCTCATTTCCTTCCTATTAGAGATACTTTTTCTTTAGATCAACTTGCTCGGTTGTTTGTTAAAGAGATAATCAGGTTGCATGGATTTCCCCTCTCCATTGTATCTGATCGTGATCCCAGGTTCACTTATAACTTTGGAAAGGCCTTCCGAAGACATTAGGTACTAAATTAAACATTAGTACAACTTTTCATCCTCAATAAGATGGGCAGTTAGAACGAACAATTCATACATTACAGGATATGTTATGTGCTTACTCGATGGACTACCAGGGAAGTTGGGACCAACATCTTTCTTTTGTTGAATTTTCTTATAATAACAGTTTTAATTCTAGTATACAGATGGATCCATTTGAGGCATTTTATAGAAAGCATTGTCGAACTCCAGCTTTTTAGGATGAAGTAGGTGAAAGAAAGTTGATGGGACCAGAATTGCTAGAAGAGATGGCAGAGAAAGTTTTGTTCATTCAGAAGCACATGAGAACAGCTCAGAGCAGATAGAAAAGTTATGCGTATAACCGGAGTAAGGATCATTCTTTTGAGGTAGGTGATCATGTCTTTCTCAAAGTTTCTCCTTGGAAAAGTGTGATGTGTTTTGGTAGGAAGGGAAATTTGAGTCTGAGGTTCGTTGGACCTTTTGAAATTCTGGAGAAAGTTGGATCAGTTGCATACAGAGTAGATTTACCTCCAAGTTTATCCCAGGTACACAATGTTATTCATGATTCGATGTTGAGAAATTATATGCCAGATCCATCTCATGTTTTAAGCCAAGAGATAGTTCAGTTTGAGGAGAATCTCTCTTATGAAGAACCATCGGTCCATATTCTGGACCGTAGAGAGAAGGTGTTGCGGAATAAGGTAATTCAATAGGTGAAGGTTTTGTGTAAAAACCATATGGTTGAAGAGGCAAAGTAGGAATCTGAAAATTCTATGAGGGATAAATATCCCCACTTATTTTGATAAGTGTATAAAAATTGAGAGGACGCAATTTCAAAATGGGGGGAAGGATGTAACATCCCAGGTAAATGAAGAATAATAGATTTTCATATATTTTAATATTTGTGAATTAAATATTAATTTTAGCTTTAAAGGGGATTCTATGTTCGATAGCGTACCATATACGCAACAACGTGTTTCTTTGGAATCTTATGTTGCACACTAGAAATATAAAATTATAATTTTAAATGGTAGTTAACTCCTAGCTGTTGTATTGGAAAGAATGAAAAAAACAAACTAAAATATGAATATACATGTTTGTTATATATATTTACATTTATCAAATAAAATTTAGATGCTTAAAAATTGAATGAATCTAATTTTAAGCATAATTTTCATTAAAAGGCCGATTTATCGCCTTTTAATGGAGAACCCATTTAAAATCTAGTTTTGTTCAATTTAATAAATTCTATATGACCAAATAAAATCCTTATTTAGAATGAGGACATCATAATTTACTTTGGGTAATTTTTTGGTATTTTTATGATAAAGTTCATTTTCTTAAGGAATAGTGAAATTATTGTATTTTAATTCAAAACTCTGTTTTAATATAATTTATTTATATGGTTAGATTATCCTTTTAACTGGTATTAAAGTGTAAATAGATTATATTTTTATCATTTAATCTAATGTTGTTCAATATAATCAATTTCACATTTAAATTTTATATAATCAACTGTCAATCTTTTGAGAGTTAATATTTCTTAAAAACACGTCTTTTTTTACAACGGAAAATATTATGAAATTAATTTCTGCCACTTCTGTGTTTTGAATTTGGATAAATGGATTCCATATTTTGAATCAGGAGGTTCAAATTTTGAAAATAGGTATCTTTTATTTTTAGTCATTTATATATTTAAATCAGTAAATAATTATTTATCAATTGTTAAAGGGTAAATCGGGTAAATATCGGTAAAACATATAATATTTATTTACCCTAACAGTTGTCCTAATCATATTGGTTGAGTCATATCCGATCATGTGCATCCTTGGGTAGTTTTGGGCACCCCATGGAGCCACTTAAAAGTGATTATGACACTTTATTTTAATTAACTTAAAGTAACGACCAAAATGAAATAAACAAATATCTTTTAATAAATTAATTTTTACATGGGGTTATACAAGTTATATTTTCGACTATAAATATTCATTGGAATCATAAAACTCTTTCCTACATTATGGTGTTTTTTTTATAATTTTGGACTTAAAATAAAATAAATTATTTATGACACAATCATGATGTAGTATTTACCTCATTAATAAATGATTTAATTAAATAAAATTATAATGATTAAAATATTATCTAAAACATGTCCAATTCTGATTTGATGATTTTATTTCGATTCTGAGTCATCTTATCGTTGACCATAATGATATTTGGACCATTAGTAACCGAATGTCATTATATTGTAAAATAATATTTTCACTCATTCCTAAAGAGCCCCTCCTCTCCCTTATAAAAAGAGACCACTTCTATGAAATTCCTCACACATCTCAAGACATTTTTCTCAACCAAAATCTTCCCAATTAATCTAACTACATCTATATCCTCCTCCTAGAAGCCTTACCATAGGAATAAGGAACTTCAAGAAGTCCTTTGGTTCAAACCAAAGTGAGTTGCCCAAATTAAAGGTAACAGTTTCTCTTAAATTGTTTTCTTTTATTTTGCTTCTCCAACCCATAAAATATTTTTATTTCCTTTTGTGTGTGAAAAAACTAGTATCCTCAATATACTAGGATGTTTTTATGATATGTATTCGAAATACACTTACACACACCTCCATCTAATGGATGAAGAACATAATGTTTCTATGGACGGCAAACAAACACCTCACGAAACGATGATTGTCCAATTACATCTTACCACTTCTCATGGTGGTAATTATGATGGAACTGTATTTATATATGATATATATAATTTTTATGATTTCTTTATGCTTATGTACTTCCCAATTATATCAAACCTATATGGTTTCTAGAGTGGGTAAATACGATAATCTCATATGAGGAAGTGCGGACTACGGCCCCCTCAAAGTAATGTGACTCGTTAATGCCCTATGTGGGATGTATAAAGGATGGAGTTAGTGATATTATATATGATATTATACTGGAATTATAATATACCTATTTATAAATATGTTTTAATTCCATTAAAATATTAAATAGAAATGAATGTAGTGTTCATTCGTACGTACGACTTACCGTCTCCATGAACGGTGCATTTCATTTCGTACCTCCAAATGTTATGTACTATTATAAAAACATGTAAATTCTGGATATATATGATATATATGATACCCAAATCATGAATATCATCCTGGATATAATGAACCTTTTACCACGTGAACAACATGTAATTATAAGAAGTCCATTTTTGACTCAAGTACCAAATAACTACAAAATGAATGTTATTAACTTAAATGATTATATAATGATTATAACATAGTAATAAGTTATATAAAAGGAATAATAAACTTGATAAAGGTTCTTAAATAAGTAGAACCTAACTTTAGATTATTATTCAGGTGATTAAAGAACGAACGGGTCAAGTCGGACATGAGGTAAGGGACTTCGTCTCAATCTCCTTTCATTGAGGCATTTTTAGTTGTATACATGACTTTCTTTTATAAGATGTATAAATCACTGTGACTTTTACTTCTATACAAAAGGAATCATTTCTCTACGAAGCATTTTACTAAATAGCAAAAAGGAATGTTTCTTTAACATATGAGGTGACAACAACCTTTCCGCCGCCACGAGAATTATTTGATCTTTTGATTTCTTTACAAGCCAGAATGTTTTTAAAGGGAAAAATAAATTCCACATACTCTTTTTATGTATTTTGGTATTGAAAATGATTTTGAGAATGAATTTATTTTTTCAATATGTTGAAATTATATTTTATTACTGCAATGTGGAAATGTTATCTTTCCATTACGCTAATGTTATGTGTTAAGATCATGTTATGGTTCTTGGGCATTATTTACGTATAAGAGTGGTTCCGTGATGAACCTAGGGTGGGTGAGCCCCTGATAGCTCTACAATGCATTGGGTAACGTGATGGATGTAAATGTGAATGTTTCTCCTAAGAGATTTAGGTAATATACTATGATGGGTATTCCAAAGTAACTCCCTACGTAGCTATGATAGCTACAATGTAAGTATTGTATGGATTTCGCAAGTTACCTTTATGATTTATGATTTCTATGTGTCTTTCATAAATATTATGATTTCATAAGGTAAGTAAAAGAGTTTAGGTTTTGTATGTATTCACTATTTTATAACCCTTACTGAGCCTTTTATGCTCATCCCACGTTTTGAAATGTTTTTCACAGGACTTAAAGATGAATAGGGTCAAGGATGGGATCATGGAAAATCCATGCTCTCTTTAACATGGAATTAGACATGACTTTTTTTAATAGTTTTTATTTTATGAAAAAAGTGGATTCTGGGTAGAAGTGCCTACTTTGTAATATTTTGAGATATAATAGTTATAACCTAATTCCCTAAAACTCTAAACCTGAAAAGATACTCAATGTGAAATATTCATTTTATTCAATATTTGGTAATGTTTAAGGTCGGGTCCTTATACCTTATGAGTCTTTGTATGACAGGACATGCCAATCACACTTATGTTGGAAGGAGATAGTAGAGGTAGCTATATTGGGACCTCATATTGTACAGAAGACCACTGAGCATGTGGAGTTGATTTAGAATAGGATGGATACTGCAGATTCTGGAATGAAATCTTATAATGACTGATTGGGATGACATATGGAGTTCAAGTTCAGAGATCACGTTTTCGGCAATTCACATCGAGGTTGGGCACATGAGGATTAGGTGACAGGGGAAGCTTTCACTGAAATACATCGGGGCGTTTGAGAATTTAATGATATTTGGGATGGTTTCGTATCAATTGATGTTACTTCAGTGGTACTGGTATATGCATGAATTCATTCATGTTTCTCTCCTATGACGTTAAATTTCAAACACTTCTCATGTATTTCAAATTGAGGTGGTCATGTTGGAGGAGGATTCATCCTTCAAGGAGCACTCTATTCAGATTGTGGATCATATCATGAAGGTTCTCCATGGTCAGTATCTTCCTATGGTATAGGTGATATTCCTGCACAGTTGATTGAATGATGAGACATGGGAGAGGGAGGCCAATGTGTGATCATAGTGGATGAAGTTGTTCACAGATTCCACTTTACAACCCTTGTAAGGGAAATTTGGTGAAGATTTGATTTAATGGAGTAATTTAGTATGAACCAAAATCGTCTTTTCAGGAATTGATCTTTCTTTTGGGAAGTTTTGAGGAAAAAAGAAGAAAATATGATTTTCTATGTACACAAAGTGAACCTAGAATGCTACATACATCTGCGTTTTGAATGTGTAACTGCTGAGTACATGGATGTGTGATGACCTATCAGACTCGCTTAATATGGGGGCTAGTTGAGGCTAATACATGGAATTTAGTGTTAATAAACACTCTTTGTACTTTTATTTCTATTTGATATATCATAGTCGGGTCGCATCTCACTTACATAAGGATCATATTCTTCCCATGATACATAATGGGGTTCTCTGAAATGATGGGCGATGTTCAATCTCCAGAATCACTGTACAAGATTTGAATGAGACACCATCAGGCGAGTCGTAATCCCATTAGTGAGTTATAAATCCCTATTGATCCCTTATTATTGATTAATACTATTATATTAGTTATTCATTTATTGGTGTTTCTCATAATTTTTTATATCTACACCGATCTAGGACAATTAAAGGACCGCCGTTCAAGTATATCGATCATACGACATAGTGATTGCTGGTTTGTGACTTTCATTGTTTTTATTTGGATTATATATGCTAAAATTTCTTCATGATATCATTTTGGGTATTGAATTATTTCGAATTTAACCCTATTATTTCCTTCTATGGTTTGATTCATTGATAAATGGTTATTGCATATGCATAAGGTAAGATACCTTATCTAACAGACAACTCATGGGTGTGTTTCCCTTGTTTGATTATTTCTGGTCATTTGGTCTAGGGTCCCTTTGAGTTGTACCTTGTCTTCCATTCATTTTTTTATTAGGATGAAGATTGACTATATGAAATTCATGTGATTTGCATTGTTAATGTTTATCCATGTAGTAGTTATAGATTACATGAGATTCCTTGATATAATATGCGATATTTTTCCAATGAACCGGGAGAGCGTTGGACCAGGATGAGTGAGGGGACTTCCTAATTAGTTTCATTGATATGATATGCACAATGTTTATTTTTCCAATGGACTATGAGACATTGGAATATGAATACTGTGGGGACATCCAAATTATTTACGCAGGACCATGGGAGCATTGGTGTAGATAATTGGCAATAAGGGATTAGACTGTGAGAGCATTCCAATAGGTTTATTATTTAATGAATGTATGTTATTTTAGAACAATGGGGTTAGATTGTGAGAGCTTTCCTCGAGGTTCATTATTTAATGAATTTTTTCTTTGATTACACCATAAGGGTTGGATTGTGAGAACTTTCCTAGCGGGTCATTTTTGAATAGTTAAATGATTGTGACGCGTCTTCCAAGCCAGTGCATGAGCATGTATTTAGTATTACATGATTGATTAGATGATATTTTGAGACATCAAATTTAGTTACACTGAATGATGGATATATAGGTTAGGGTAGATCCCAGGGATACATGATTCAATGGATGGATAATAAATGTTAAATTAATGAAATTGAACAGTATAAGATTTTTTACTTTTGAGTACACCCATGTTTATTGCTTAATTATTTCATATTACTGGCTATAAATATAATCATTGTCAGTTAGGCACTGATATTTTCGTAGAATTTACTATCATTTCTTTGAAACCTCATTTGGGTAATGATTTTGGACCTAAACAGATTATATTATTTCATGTGTAGATAATGGAATTTTCCCTTCTTCATCAGGTACTTGAATGTTATTGGACTTGGAGAACATTTGACTAATATAAGGATTGATATGGTGTTGGAGTTTACTTGTTTTTCTTTTGAATTGGATTGTTTTGTATGTCTACATTTTTAACCTATTTTGGATGATTTCCCAAACACATATGACATGAATCATTATATATATGATATGTATTCTCTTGATTTTACATACATTCATCCATTGTTTATATTTTGTTTGGTATTATTTATTATTCTACTGGTTACTAATTATTTTCCAATGTGTATACTCTTCCAATGAGGGCATAGTTTCCCTAATATCACACTATGGAACTCAATGCTGGTTGGTAGCCTCTATAATTTGGGGAAACGTGCAAAAGGTCATGTGGCCAACTGTGTTCGGGGAACCTTTGGGTGGCACCCGGATTTAGGACTTTACAGTATATCCTATAAAGAAAATATCATAATAATTCATGGTATTATAGAGAAATTATTGTGGAATTGGACACCATTTATGGTGATGATGATGTGGAGGAATAAATGTTCTGTATTAGTAAAAATACTCTTAATGATATAATAACACTATTTTTAGAATTAAATGTTGGTTATATAAAATTATCACATGAATTTGATGTGAATATTCTTATAAAAAGTGTTATACATCAGATATATGAGATCCAAAAACTAATCAATGAATATGAATATGTAATATTCTAACACCATTGAAAGGAAAACATGGTGGTGGGTAAATTGATTAATAAGTATATTGTATTTCAATTCACAATGATGATATAAAAGGATATAGTATTAAGTGTTTTAAATAAGTCATTGATGGATATTTTTTGAAAATGGGAAAAATAATTATTCATCCATGTGTTTTTCGATCCCACTATACTAAGGAAGATAAAAAAGCTTAAAAAAGAGTAAAAGTATATAAAAAGGAAAATTAAATCAATGAAATAAGGTGTATTAATAGGATTCCACTGTAAAGATAGAGTTACTATATTTGGAAAGAGTGTATGTGTACCATCAGTACCTGGGATAAATTGGGAATTTATAGATGAATCTTATGAATCAATCTTTCTATACAACTTGGTAAAACCTAGATTTATAGGAATTTAAGATAAAACATTTAATGGGAAAACAAGAAGTGGGATATTACTGACTATGTGCCATGATTCATGATATTTCAAAAAGTAAATAAAGCGATCCAATATTCAACAGGTCTAATGAAAAATCTCTATATACCAATTATTAAATTGGAAAATAACACAATGGGATTTGTTATTAAAATTCCAAAATATCCATGTGGAAAGAAATAATATGGGATATTTTTATTCACCTAAAAGCATATGTACATTCATATAAACAACAGATGATCTACCGCTTGAGTAAATTTTATGAATATGTATTAATTATGTTTTTAGGCGTCATAGTGTACCTATATCAATTGAATGAAATAATGACCATCATCTCAAATAAATACCTTAGAGGTCTATTTAGATATTATCAAAATCTAAAAAACATTTTATAACATATTTTCATCATCAAATGATTCGTATTTTGAAAGGATTATCCATATATTAGAGGACATTTTTTGTCATGATAATATGACTTCAATGAATCTTGTGACCAGTATCTACCTATAGATGAATTTTTATATATTAACCAATTTGACACTAGTAATAAAGTGAAATAATAAAAAAAAATTATGGGAAATGTTTTCATACTATAACTTATTTGGATGTATTTTTTAAATGACACTATTGGAATTCTAGTTTTTACCAACGAGTGTTTACCAAAGGTTTGCCTAAACCGTTGGTGTTGAAGGATTAGGGAACTCTTTACCAACGGTTTCATAAAAATGTTGGTAAAGAAATGTTCAAGGAAGCCTTTCCCAACGGTTCACTGAAACCATTAGGAAAAGTCACCCCTTTGCCAACGATTTCTTCAAACCGTTGGTAAAGGGGTGTTTTAGGTTCCGTTTTTCCAACGGTTCAACAGAACTGTTGGGAAAGGGTACCCCGAACATCTCTTTCCCAATGGTTTTTAAAAACCATTGGTAATGATTTCCCCCAAATACAGCCGTGATGCTGATCTCCCCCATTCGTGATAGAACCCTAAATTCAATCCTACTCCTCCAGCACTCTGCTCCTCTCGCGAACTCCCCCATCCGAAGAGGTGAAAACCCATCTGAAATCAGGTATTTTTCCTCTATACACATATACTACCTTATTTTTATTGTTATTGATCTAATATTTTAGTTTTAAGTTATCAATCCATCTCCAGCTCTCTGCTACTCTCGAACTCCCCCATCCGATTAGGTGAAAACCCATCTGAATCATCTCAAATCAGGTATTTTGTTCTTTATACACATATGGTACCTTGTTTTTATTGTTATTGATCTAATATTTTTGTTTTATGTTTGGATTTTGATGTGATTTCACAATGAAAAATTGGGAAATGAATAAATATTTTGTTAATTAATTAGTTTCCCCTAGAATATCAGTTGTGTTATAATGTCCATGCTAAATAAAGGGGTAATGTAATAAAAGACATTGAATAAATAATTTGTGGAATTTGGGGTATGTTTCCTCTATGAGAGGTTTTTTGTTGTGTTTCACTGTATGTTGTAGGCTATATCATAGGGATTGGGGTGACCAGTTGGGCTTTGTGATATGTGGGGTTGTAATGTGATTGTTAGTGGGCATGGATGTGACATGTGGAGTTGTATGATAGTGATGATGTGTGGTGGTGTTGGGTCGTGTGGAGGTGTTGTGTGATGAAGATGTTGTGTATAATGTGGTGAGGTGGTTTTGGTTGTGCGGTGCTTTGTGATGTGCACTATTTTTGTTGTGATATGTGGTTGTTTTGGTTAGATGGTTGGTCGATGTAACATGGAATCGATGGTTATTGTGAGATGGTGAGTTATTGTCAGATGGTGATTTATTGTATGGTGGTTTTATTAGTTTCCTTGTTATCTATGGAATAAATTATGTTGTTAAAACAAAAAAACAAGATATTAAATAAATGAGATGGAATAGAAATGGATGTGTGGTAAATGGATTTAATTAATTTAACATTAAATGAATGGAAAGTGTAAGTGTGAATGAAGTGGATTATAAATGAAGGTGAGAAATGTTAAGCGTCTTGTGTGGTGGTGGTGTGGTTTATGTGGTTTATGCTAGTAGCGAAGTGTGTGATTATGTAGTTAATGTGAACCCATAGGTTGAGAATTTTTTTCTATCTATATATCATGTATTTTTATGTTATTTCTATACATTCCCAACCAGAGTAGGATAAACTTACCAATGATCAGAGGTTTTGAGTTATGTGTATTTTTTCTAATATCTAGGATGGTGGTTATATGGTTGGATAGCTACCATTTATTCCCTACTCTTCTTGCAAAAGTAATTGACCATGTTTTTTTAGGAAACATGAAATGTTATTGTCCATGTGTCTTCAGGTGAGGTGTACTATGATTTCCCTAGTGTTTTCAGGTGAGGTGTGATTTGATAAGGCTATAATAAGATGTGGCATGTGGTTGGGGTCATGTAGGGTAGGAGGATGGAACAAGGTTGATGTTATTCATGATCATGATACCCTACTAATATGGTTATGGGATGAGGCATGCTGTGATGTGATATAACATATTATGTTCTTGTTGGTTTTACATTTTTTTCAATAAGAAATTTCTATGTTTTTTTCACATGTGTAGTTGGTAACTTGACTAATTTATTCCTTTATCATTTACAGAAATGTATTTTATATTAAAGTTCAATCCTATTTAATTTTTTATGACAAAATGACTTATATAAATTCTTTTTACAGAATGGACAGAAGTTGGATGTATGAATCCGATCGGATCTCAAGCGATTTTCACAACAATTTGGAGAGCTTTATAGATTTTGCATTTCACAATGCTTCAGATAGTGTTCACCTACACTGCCCAAGTTCTAATTGTGTTGGTAGACCTTGGTTGAGCCGTGAAGAAGTCAGCTACCACATAACCAAAAATGGTTTTCAAGCAAACTACTTTGTGTGGTATCACAATGGGGAGAAAATGAAATCTCAAATTGGTGATGATAGAAATGAAAGGACTAGAATGGAGAATTTGTTAGATGATCGGTTTCCATTTATTCATCATCATGAAAAAGAAAGGATTTCGACTCAAGAAGACTTCTATATAAGGATAGCTGATGCATCTAGTGAAAATGATGATATTGATAGAGTGAAAAAATTTAATGATGCTGCCACGCTTCCAGTATATCGAAAATGCGATAAAATGACAAGGCTAGAATTTTTAATTCGATTGTTTCATGGGAAAACTATGTATGGAATTTCAAATACAGCAATTGATTACATTCTTACCCTCTTGAAGGATTTACTTCCAGATGATGCAGAGATTACCTAAAACCACTATATGGCATGGAAGTTAGTTGAGGAAATTGGATTTTCAAGAAACAAAATTCATGCTTCCCTGAAAGATTGTAGTTTATTCTGGGAGGAAACCACTAAACGAAATGACTGTATAAAATGTGGCACATCCCTCTAGAAGTCAAAATCTGATGGAACACCATCCCGCGTTCCACAAAAAGTAATGTGGCACTTTCCATTGATCCCCAGACTTCAGAATATTTTAATGTCTGATGACATATCAATAAAAATGAGATGTCATGATACTGAGAGAAAGAAGACTAATGATGAGTTAGTTCATCTTACAGATGGATTTTTATGGCAGAGATTTAATGCTCTACATCCTGATTTTGTATCTGACGTTCGTAATGTGAGGCTGGTTCATTCATGTGATGGTTTTAATCCGTTTGGGTAGATTCTTACTTCGCACAGCACATGGCCAATTTTTATACACATTTATAATCTTCCCCCAAGGTTATGTATGAAAAAACCTTTCACTTTCATGAGTATACTCATATCTGGTCCTTCTGATCCTGACATTGATATTGATGTATACATGCAACCTTTAATAAAAGAGTTGAAACGTATTTTGGATGTGGGTGTGCACATGTAAGATGCATGTTCGAAAGACATATTTCAGTTGTGTGCTACGCTTATGTGGACGATCAGTGATTTTCTGGCTTATGCAATGATGTCTGGATGGAGCACGAAGGGAAAACTATCATGTCCAGTTTGTATGAAGAATACAGGATCTAGAAGACTGAAACATCATTGTAGTTTCAGTTATATGGTGCATCAACGATTCTTTCCAATGGATCATCCATATAGGATGAATCGTCGAAGATTTGATAATACCATAGTGACTGATGATCCACCTCAGCGTATGTCTGGAACTGACGTGCTTAATGAATTGAAAGATTTCAGTTTTTCGTTCGGGAAGGGTCAAATGAAATCTAGAAAGAGAAAGAATGTTTCCACTGAAACCTGTTACAATTGGAGGAAGAAGACTATCTTTTTTGATTTGCCTTATTGGTCAACCAATTTGTTATGTCATTTCTTAGACATAATGCATGTTGAAAATAATATATGAGAAATTTTTCTTTAAGTTCTTATAAATGCCAAGGGGAAGAGAAAAGATGATTTACAATCTCGGAGTGACTTGGTGGATTGGGGCATCAGACCAGAATTTCATCCTGTGCGTATCAGTGAAAATAAATGGCAACTTCCATGTGCTTCTTATGTGATGACACCTACGGAAAAAACAATTTATGGAAGTATTAGAGACTATTAGAGTTCCTAATGGATATTCAAGCAACATATCTAAATGGGTCAACAGAAGAGAGTTGATGCTAAAATATTTGAATACTCATGATTATCACGTTCTACTATATGAGTTTCTTGAAATAGCAACCCATCATCTTTTTCCAATAATGTAAGGGAGGTTGTTATTCAGTTGTTCCATTTTTTTAGATATCATTATGCTATGATGTTTTACAATCCTTTCTTGAAAAAAATTTTGACAGATGCCCCATTAATTTTGTGTGAGTTGAAGAAAATATTTCCTCCATCATTTTTCACATGCATGTTGCATCTGACTATCCATATTCCGACTGAAATACTTCTCGGAGGACCTATTTATTTTCATTGGATGTATCCAACTGATAGAAATATGTTCACATTAAAGTATTATGTCCGAAATAGAAATCATCCCGAAGGTTCTATCGTGAACGGTTACTTGGCTCAAGAATGTATGGATTTCTACCCGATGTATTTTTCTGATCTTACTACAAGATTGAACATATAAATGAGAAATGAAGAAGAGCATTATGAGCAAATTGAACCTATTTTTCCACCACTTCCTCAAACAGGAGGAATTCCTGGATCATATACATTGAAGACATTAAGCCATGAAGAGCGGGAGATGGCACATCACACAGTTTGGTTCAACTGTGATTTTTTCGATGACTATATCATGTAACTAAATTGATTATGTATATCTTACATATATATCTGTTAAACTATTAATATTTTTTATCTATGGGGAACATAAAAAATGATAAATAGGAAGCATCGTTCTTTATCTTTGAGAATGAGAGAGACTTTTCATAGCAAAGAGTTTTCTGCTTGGTTAAAATTGAACGTATAAAAAACTTACTGTTTAAAATAATTATATCAATATTTAATTAACTTTAATAGTCATTTATATTGCAGGTATTGAGTTTGTATGTTGACTCTGTCTTTGAGGAAATAAGAGCTTTGGATTTTGGTCCTAATATCGTGGTTCTTGACTGTAAATCAATTATTATCAATGGGTACAAATTTATTTTCACTGAACGAGCAAAGAACATGAGAACACAACATAATGGAGTTATGGTTAATGCCACAATAGATTTTTATGCCAGTGCATCAGATAGTAGACCGTGATTTGAAAATGATGGTTATTATGGAGTTGTTGAGAAAATAATAATATTGGATTATTACTCTCATGGATGAGTCACAATGATGAAATCCCATTGGTTTGATTCAATGACGAGACATGGCACATTTATTGATGATTGTGGATTTCGAGTAATTAATATGACTCTCACTCTTGCTACTGAAGAACCATATGTGTTGGCATCAATGGATAAACAAGTTTTTTATGTCATAGACCAACTTTGACCTGAATTTGGTGTCATAGTTGAAGTAATTCCAAGACATATTTTTGATGATGGAATTGACATTGTCCCTAGTTCCATTGGAACCAATCCATTTATTTATTTTGATGAATCAAATAGCTCAATTTTCAGAGTTGATTGTGAACCTGAAGTTGTGGTTGAAAATATATAGAATCATTCATCCATGCTCTCAATTATTTTGGTTTACCTCGAGTTGGGTTGTTAAGGTTGGTAATATTAAAATTTATTTAGTATTGATCACAAATATGTTTTATCTTACTTGACCATTATGTGAATTTTCAATGTTTATTGGTTGCAGTTTTATTTGAATTTCATTTTCTAATTTGGAATTGAACTGTATTCAAACTTAGTCAAACAATATTTCTAACTTGGTGAACATTAAAACTTGTATGATTTATTAAATCCATTCAAGCTCTTCTAAAACAATTGATAGCTGACTTGACCGTTATGTGAATTTTCAATGATTATTGGTTGCAGTTTTATTTTAATTGCATTTTGTAATTTGCAATTGAACTGTATTCAAACATAGTAAAACAATATTTCTAACTTGGTGAACATTACAACTTGTTTGATATATTAAATCCATTCATGTAACACCCTGAGATTTTATGAAAAATATTCTTTTAATTTCATTAATGTCTTTTTTTGTATGCTACACTAAGATTACCTTGCGCTATATGCAACACTGTATTAGCTTCCAGTATACGCAACACTATTCTTGGATCGTGTTACACACAATTTTGATAATAGTTATTCTACACAACATTGAGTATATATATATATATTCAATTTATAAATTAAATATGGTTGGATTATGTTATACGAAACAACGAAGGATTCTTTCACAACACACTACCTTGACATGGCTTGCATTACACGCAATCGCGACCTTCCTCGATAGAGTGTGTTGTACGCAATACCGGGTTTTACTAAACAACGATATATTATTATAATATTATTATGAACTAGCCGTTATGAATAGTATTAACTAAACTTTGAATTTTATAACATTATTATTCATCTTACACATTTTCTAGAACATGGTATAAGAACAAAATAAATTTTTTGGGTAAAATAAGTATTTTTAAAAAATACAGTTTTTCCCCTTTTCGATGGCACACCCACATTAAATCTAGTTTTTGAAATGTTTATAAGTTTAAATTGACAAAATGAATTTCTTCTTTGGAATCAAGAAATAAAAATTTACTTTGGATAAATTTTTCGTATTCTTCTGGAAACTTTCATATTTTGATGAATAGTAAAAACACGCTATATTTTACTGAAAAACAACTTTTTTCATCATAATAATTTATATGGTTAAATTAAAATATTCAATGGTTTTAAAGTATAAATATAATATATTTTTCCCATTTAATATAATGTATGTCATTAGCATTGATTTTACATTGAATTCGTAGGTTAAATCAATTCAATCTTTTGAAAAGTTTTAAACAAAATCCCATTTTCATTCGACAACGAGATAAAATTTTAATTTAATATCTACAACTTCTATGTATTGAATTTTAAAAAATGGATTCCATATTTGAATCAGTGGGTCCAAATTATGTTAATAGGCTACTTTTTTTTTGGGAATTATGAATAGTAACTACGGTAAATTTTATTTACCATTGTTAAAGGTAAATCGGGTAATTAAGGGTAAATATAATATTATAAAATTACCCTAACACATGCCAAAATTCTGTTGGATGGATAAAAGTAAACCCATATCAACTAAGGGTTGGATTAGATTCATTTTATGGACTTTTGACCATGAAAATAATTTAATTATTATTAAAACCAAAGAAAGTGACAACATGTCACTCTCTAAAATATTATAAGTATAATAATTCTAATTTAGTGATAAAAATCATAAAACATTGAACATGAATAGTCACCCGAAAGCAAATAAAATTATCTAATTCATGATAATTTATTTAGAATTTTCAGGGATTAAATAGTTGTCATTAATGGTGATACATTAATGATACATAAATTATTTATTAAGTGGAAGATAAGTAATATAGTTTTTATTGAAATAATAATACCTATTAAAAGGCCCAAAAACCTGAACAATACTTATTGGTAGTGTAAATATACACATTAATCATCCAAGGAGCTAATATATAACCGTTTGGATCCTTATAAAGGTGATTATGACACTTATTTTATTTTATTTTAAATGATGCCAAAGTTGTCACCTTCATAATTTAATAAATACAACAATTTAAATACTGTGATTTTATGATGAAAAATTCGAGTATAAGTATTATTGTGAAAGTTAACAGATTTATCTTCATCATAGGATTTTATTTTAAATTTTTTATGTAACAAATCAGTATATTAAATAATTATACAAAAATGTTGTAGTAATTATTTTAATAAGAGATAAACCAAATAAATGGTTCTAAAAATAATAAAATAAATATTATATGAACTATTTAATGTGATCCACTAATTTTATTGATACATATGAACTTTTATGAAGCTATTAAAGCTTTTATTTTGAACATATCTTCTGTATATATTTTATTTAAATTCAAATAAATGAATAGTGTCAAAATTGACACTATTGTTATTTTATAAAAATAACATATTATAAAATTGTTTAAAAATCACAAAAATATTTAAAAATTATAAATTTAAATTTATATGGTCTATAATGTTATAAAGTAAACAATTATTGAAAATTCACAACAAATAATTAATTATTTGTTATGATTTAAAATTTATAATTTTATTAATACAAATAAACTTAAATAGATTAAATAAGGATAAATCAAAATGATAAGGTTTAGAATAAGATCCAAACCTGTCTAAATTTGATTTTTTGATGATATTACAACCCTATATCATCTAATATTCTAATATGAGTCATTTTTTGAGGTTTTTAAGTGTGGTTAGATTTATTATAAATTAATATTTTTAAGAATTCCAAATGTGCCCCTCTCCTCCCTTTTAAAAGGGCACCTCCTCCCTCTCTTCCTCAGAAAACATTGAGCATTCAAGCTCGGCCAAACTCTGCCAAAGTCTCTTTTCCACTTCCCTAGAAACATCATAGAGGTTCGGGTCTTCCTCAAAGACCAATTTTAGTGCCCTAAGAGGAGGTCTCAAAGAGGCTCTTCAAAGAAGAGGTAATTTCCGTTACCGATTCTTTCATCTTTATTTCCTCTTCCGCTTCTTCTTCTTTATTTGTTTAATTATGAAGTAATAACATAAGTATCACTCATATACTTATATGTTATTATAAGTATAAAACAACCCTATTTCACCATCTATCCATCCTACGGAAATCGAAATCACCGCGCTTGTGTACGTACGGAATACCATCTCCACGCCGTGGTGAAATCTATTTTCCACCACCACCTTATTTGGATGGGTATAATGGTGTAAATAATAACTATATATGATTATTATAAAGTGATATTGATTCTGAAATAGTACAAATACACTCCAATATAGTCCCACGATCATGAGAACGATATCATCGCTCGTGTGTACGTACGGACTACCGTCTCCACGACGCGATGAGATTCATTCTCCACATTAACCATTCATGAATGATTATAAAGAATATATAATAAGTAATCATGAAATATTTGAAATAATAATGATACTGGATATATTTTTATATATATTTATGTCATCTACTTAATTCCATTCAACTCAATAATGAAACGAAAACAGCGTTCATGCGTACGTACGACCTACAGTCTCCATGAATGGTGTATTTCTTTCCATTTACTGATTTATTATATATATGTATATTCTGAATATATATTATATATAAACCATGTTTTATATTCTGGAATTAGGTTATCATGATCTAAGTAATCATATGAAAATTTACAAGTTAAAACACGAAAGACAAATGAGACGATTTTACCCAAAACGCTACTTTAACAAAAATTTACAAAAGAACGGGTAATATAAAGTCATAAGTGAACCATATATGATATAATAACAGTGAATATGATTCTGTAATAAGTCAATGACATTATTTAAATCATTGTACATGTGGTTCAGACACTTACGAAGCAAATCGGACCTAAAGTCATAAGTGAACCATATATTTAATATTATTTCCATCCACCTACAATTTTTTAAATCTAATTTTACCCTTCGGTGATTTTTTAGTAATGGATATGAAAGGAATCTTTTGTCGTTTTTCATACGAGGTACTTTATGACTTTTTCGACTAAAGTACGAAGACTGTTTTTTTAACATATATGAAATGAATGGATTTTTTAAAACATTATTTCCAAGAAGGTTCCGTTACAAGTTTTTATGTTTATTTTTAATCAACTTCTTTTATTTTAAATGTGTATGACATGTTAAGAAAGGAAAAATGTTTTTTGAAGTAGAAAGGATATTTTCCTCAATAGTAGAGTTCAAGTGTTTTATCAAAATTATTTTACATCTAAGATAATAAAGGGTTATGTTTTTATCCCTATTTATTTGAATATGTTATGATGGAATTATTTTTAGGAATTCCTTTATCTTATATGAATTGTTTTATGATGTCACGATGTTTAAGATTTCCATTTTTATTACATGGGTTATGCAATGATGTATGATTAATGATTTTGTGGCACACATAAGTATGGTGTCACTATGAGATGGGTGGGACCTATATCTCCCTCCAATGCATTGGGTAAGGATTTTATATCTCATGAGATAGACATGGCTGGAATGGTAGGTTATACCAGTTCAGTGAAACATGACTTAAATGAGGGTGACTTAGTTCAGAAATGGACTTTGTCCACTAAGATAGTCTTGGAAATGAGTCTTGACTAATAAGAAATGATTCTCTATGATTATTTGTGTATGACACAAAGTTTCATGTTTTTTGTTATGATTATTGGGATTTCATTTCACTTATATGATTTATCCATTGTTATGAAATTATGCTCTCTTTTGCAGGTTAAGATTTCCAAAATGTTATGTTCTTATGAATATGATGTGATTGATATTTCTTTTGTTTACCCTTACTGATCATTTGATCTCACCCTTTTATGTTTTCTTTTCCCCAGGATATAAAGAAAGGTTTTACGTAAAAAAAGGAAGATCTTTATGGGAGATGTTGATGATCTTTCACCACGATTAGAAGATTATATTCTGAGTTTCCAAAGACACTAAACTATTACGATCCTTGTGTGTGTGTTTTTGTTATGTACTAAGTATTCCGCAAAATTAATGTAATTTCCATGTACATCAAGCTTAGGGTATCTACAATTGGTATCAGAGGAAAGGTTTAGTCAACCTTCAGAAACTAGGATGCGAAAACGTTAGTGAGATCCCCAGATATATTTTTAAGGTATGTCTAGGGATGTACCGAAGGATAAGAATTCGTATTGGATATAGTCCTAGAACTATGGTAACCATCTGAGAATTTAACCGAAGATGTTAAATATTGAGGTTTCTCCCCCTTTAATATGTTGTTTTCCCTAGCATGATTTTTGCCTCTCACACTATTCTTTTTGGGTTTTAGAAAATGGATGGAAACAGGAAGATTCATGATAATGGAGGATATAACGGACAATGGAATGATTTTCTTCATGAGAAACCAAATGAAACGGGATCTGGAAGTCCAAATATCATTATTATTCCTAATCAGCTATCTCATAATATGATCAATAATCTCAACTTTGTTATGTTTCCCGACTCTGATAATAAGAGAAAGATGTAGTTTCATGATGATCATAGAGGAAAGAAAGTTCAATTTCCCTCATGTAAATCATGTGGGAAGAGGCATCAGGGAGAATGTTTCAAAGGAACTGGAAGATGATTTGGGTGTGGAAAAGTAGGACACAAATCCAGTAAGTGTAATGGAAAAGGATCAGTTAACACCATGGAAAATGATAATTGTATTTCTATGACATCAACAATGATTAGATGTTTTAAATGTGGAATGTACGGGCATTATGCAAACCAATTCCCTAATGGAAAATCTCATGAAGAGAATCAGCATGGTCATATGGGTAGTATTAATATGGATGATGATTAGGAGACTACAAATGATATATGAGCTAAAAGAAGTGTTGAAGCTCAGTCGGTTGTTTTAGAAGGTAGTGGAATGATTGTATGTTTATTGAGAGTTATGTTGTATAGTTAATGGTACAATGGAATAAAGAATTTTCTAAGTATTATTACACAATTGTTTTTCATAAAATTATTTGAATGTATATGTTGAATGGTACTAGTAACCATGGAATTTTATTCAGATATTTTTGTAATGTAGATGATATGCTCATAATGAAGGAATAAGAAGATAATGAGATGTTTTATTGTATCCATGAGCTCATGATTGATATAAGGACTAAGTGATATCATGGTTTGAGTATATAGAATTTTGAGGATTTTGGTATGTGGAAAGTGTTAACTTTTAACTGCATTCATGTTTTCACTACGGTTCAATGGGTATTCATTTTTCAAGAGAATACATGATTATGGCCTTCGAATGTTTGTAATATTACCAACAAGACATATCTTATGATATATGGGGATCAATGATGGTATTAACATGCTTCTTATATGAAATCTATGGTAATCGTTTTCACTATAATATGACAATGGACTGAAATATTATGGATAAGCCTAAAGATTGGAATGGATTATTTTGGACATAAGTTAGTATTGTTTAAGGATAGAACCTTTTTTCGATATTATTGATGGGATGATATAGTAATGTAGTTTTATAAAAAGGACAACCTGCAGGACGGGAGACAGCCCATCGCGTCGGACAAGGCTGTGGGAATTGATCCCACAACCGAAGTGTGACTTACCTTTATCGCCTACCACAGTCCTACAGGAAGTCTCTGGTTAGTAGAAACTAGTTTTATTTTACTAAGCGGTATGATATATGAAGTATATGTTCATTTTTGGAACCATATATGATTAATCTAACCATAAGTTGGACTTATAACTATTTCTAACCTTTTGTTTGAAAGAGATAGAAGGACCCATCATTCAATCACATGATCTGCTAACACATCACGAATAACAAATTCAACATCATTTCTTTAAGGGATGAAGTGGAAATTGTTCAATTCATGAACAACAGTGAGATTGTACCAAAATCATGCAAGTATTTCTTTTAATTCATCAACTTTAGGGAAATGATTTTGAAAACCAAAAATGTTGTCCTAGTTCCCTTATATCCAATGAATCAGATGGTAACTTATATCATCACAAATCAATAGCTTTTTGATTGTTGGCTTTTTCATATCCATGTTCTCTACCACTCTCCATCAGAACTTGATGGTTAGATTTTTCTTCCATATCCATATTTTCACCTATGTTCTCCTACGTGGAATCCCAGTGATGAGTTAATTTGGGTAACCATTACATATCATACTTTAGTTTTTAAATCCATGTTTTGGTATTCATTTTTACGATGTGGGTTTCTATTAAACAATCTTTCGAGTAGTAAACCATTTATAACCCTGACAAATTTTGAGGGCAAAATTCATTTTATGGGGGGTAGAATGTAACACCCCGAGAATTTATGAAAAATATTTTTTTAATTTCATTAATGTCTTGTGTTGTATGCTACACCAAGATTACCTTGCACTATACGCAACACCGTATTTGATTAAAGTATACGCAACACTATTCTTGGATCGTGTTACACACAATTTTGATAATAGTTATTCTACGCAACATTGAGTATATATATATATATATATTCAATTTATAAATGAAATATGGTTGTATTATGTTATACGAAACAGCGAAGGATTCTTTCACAACACGCAACCCTGACATGGCTTACATTACATGCAATCGCGACCTTCCCCGATAGTGTGTGTTGTACGCAATACCATGTTTTACTAAAAAATGATATATTATTATAATATTATTATGAAATAGCCGTTATGAATAGTATTAACTAAATTTTGAATTTTATAACATTATTATTCATCTTACGCATTTTCTAGAACATAGTATAAGAACAAAAAAAAAAATTTCGGGAAAAATAAGTATTTTTAAAAAAATGCAGTTTTGCCCCCTTTTAATGGCGCCCCAAAATTAAATCTTGTTTTTGACATGTTTATAAGTTCATTTTGACAAAATAAAATTCTTATTTGGAATCACGAAATAAAAATTTACTTTGGATAAATTTTTTCTTTTATTCTGGAAACATTCATATTTTGATAAATAGTAAAAACACGCTATATTTTAATGAAAAACAACTTTTTTCATCGTAATAATTTATATGGTTAAATTATATTATTTAATGGTTTTAAAGTATAAATAGAATATATTTTTACCATTTAATATAATTTATGTCATTAGCATTGATTTTATATTGAATTCGTAGGTTAAATCAATTCAATCTTTTGCAATGTTTTAAATAAAAAACCCGTTTTCATTCGACAACGGGATAAATTTTAATTTAATTTCTGCAACTTATGTGTATTGAATTTGAAAAAAAAGATTCCATATTTGGAATTATTGGGTACAAATTATGTTAATAGGATACTTTTTATTTTTGGGAATTATGAATAGTAACTACGGTAAATTTTATTTACCATGGTTAAAGGTAAATTGGGTAATTAAGGGAAAATATAATATTATAAAATTAACCTAACACATGAAAAAATTCTATTGTATGGATAAAAGTAAACCCATATCAACTAAGGGTCTCATTAGATTCATTTTATGTACTTTTGACCATGAAAATAATTTAATTATTATTAAAACCAAAGAAAGTGACAACATGTCACTCTCTGAAATCTTATTAGTATAATAATTTTAATTTAGTGATAAAAATCATAAAACTTCAAACATGAATAGTCTCCAGAAATATAATAAAATTATCTACATCATGATAATTTATTTAGAATTTTTAGGGATTAAATAATTGTCATTAATGGTGATACATTAATGATAAAGAAATTATTTTTAAAGTGGAGGATAAGTAACATAGTTTTTATTGAAATAATAATACCCATTAAAAGCCCCAAAAACCGGACCACAACTTCTTGGTAGTGTATATATACACCTTAATCATCCAATGACCAAATATATAACCGTTTGGATCCTTAAAAAAGTGATTATGACACTTATATTATTTTATTTTAAATGATGCCAAAGTAGTCACCTTCATAATTTAATAAATATAACAATTTAAATACTTTGATTTTGAGATGATAAATTCTAGTATAAGTATTATTGTGAAATTAAATAGATTTACATTCATCATAGAATTTTATTTTAAATTTTTTATGCATTAAATCAGTATATTAGATAATTATAAAAAAAATGTGGTAGTAATTATTTTATTAAGAGATAAACCAAATAAGTGGTTTTAAAAATAATAAAATAATTATTATATGAACTATTTAATGTGATCCAATAATTTTAAAAATACATATGAACTTATATAAATCTATTAATGATTTTATTTTGAACATATCATCTGTATATATTTTATTTAATTTCAAATAAATGAATAGTGTTAAAATGGACACTATTGTTATTTTATAAAAATAACATATTATAAATTTGTTTAAAAATCACAAATATATTTAAAAATTATAAATTTAAATTTATATGGTCTATAATGTTATAAAGTAAACTATTATGGAATATTCATAACCAATAATTAATTATTTGTTATAATTTAAAATTTATAATTTTATTACCACAAATAAACTTAAATAGATTAAATAAGGATAAATCAAAATGATAGGGTTTAAAATAAGATCCAAACATGTCTAAATTTGATTTTTTGATGATATTACAACCCTATCTCATCTAAGCATCGAATATGAGTAATTTTTTGAGGTTTTTAAGTGGGGTTATATTTATTATAAATTAATATTTTTAAGAATTCCAAAGGTGCCCCTCTCCTCCCTTATAAAAGGGAACCTCCTCCCTCTCTTCATCACAACACTTTGAGCCTTCAATCTCAGCCAACCTCTGCCAAATTCTCTTCTAAATTTCCCTAGAAACATCCTAGAGGTTCTGGTCTACCTCAAATACCAATTTTAGTTCCCTAAGAGGAGGTCTCAAAGAGGCGCTTCAAAGAAGAGGTAATTTCCATTACCGATTCTTTCATCTTTATTTCTTATTCCGCTTATTATTCTTTAGTTGTTTCATTATGAAGTAATAACATAAGAATGACTCATATACTGATTTGTTATTATAAGTATGAAGCAACCCTATTTCACCATCTATCCATCCTACAGAAAACTAAATCACCATGCGTGCGTACGTATGAAATACCGTCCCCACGCCGTGGTGAAATCTATTTTCCACCACCACCTTACTTGGATGGGTATAATGGTGTAAATAATAACAATATATGATTATTTTAATGTGATATTGATTCTGAAATAATATACATACACTCCAATACAGTCCCATGATCATGAAAACGATATCATCGCTCGTGCGTACGTATGGACTACCGTCTCCACGACGCGATGAGATTCATTCTCCACTTTAACCATTAATGAATGATTATAAAGTATATATAATAAGTAATAAGGAAATATATGACATAATAATGATACTGGATTTATTTGTATATATATGTATGTCATCTACTTAATTCCATTCAACTCAATAAGGAAACGAAAACAGCGTTCATGCGTACGTACGACCAACCGTCTCCATGAACGGTGTATTTCGTTCCATTTACTGATTTATTATATATATGTATATTCTGAATATATATTATATATAAACCATGTTTTAAATTTTTGAATTAGGTAATCATTATCTAATTAATCATATGAATAATTACAAGTTAAAACACGAACGACAAATGAGACGATTTTACACAAAACACTACTTTAACATGAATTTACAAAAGAACGGGTAATATAATGTCAAAAGTGAACCATATATGATATAATAACTGTAAATATGATTCTGTAATAAGTCAATGACATTATTTAAATCATTATACAGTAGTTTCGGACACTTACGAAGCAAATCGGACCTAAGGTAAGGGAAATATCACAATCTCATTTTTATCCGAGATTGTTTATACTTTAGTATTTACTGGGGTGTATTTTATCATCCAAATCCATGTTTCCTCAATATTTAATATTATTTCCATCCACCTACAATTTTTTAAATCCAATTTTACCCTTCGGTGAGTATTTAGTAAAGGATATGAAATGAATCTTTTGTCATTTTTCATACGAGGTACTTTTTGACTTTTCCGACAAAAGTACGAAGAATGTTTTTTTAACTTATACGGCATGAATGGATTTTTAAAACATTATTTCCAAGAAGGTTCCTTTACACGTTTTTATGTTTATTTTTAATAAACTTCTTTTAGTTTAAAATTGTATGACATGTTAAGAAAGGAAAAATGTTTTTTGTAGTAGAAAGGATATTTTCCTCAAGAATGGAGTTCAAGTGTTTTATCAAAATTATTTTCCATCCAATATAATAAAGGGTTCTATTTTTGTCCCTATTGATTTTATTATATTGTGATGGAATTATTTTTAGTAATTCCTTATCTTATATGAATTGTTTTATGATGTCACGATGTTTAAGATTCCCATTTTTATTACATGGTTTATGCAATGATGTATGAATTATGATTTTGTGGAAAACATAAGAATGGTATCATTAAGAGATGGGTGGGACCTATATCTCCCTGTAATCCATTGGGTAAAGATTTTATATCTCTTGAGATAGACATGGCTGGAATGGTATGTTATACCGGTTCAGTGAAATAGGACTGAAATGAGGGTGACTCGGTTCAGAAATGGAATTTTTCCACTAAGATAGTCATGGAAATGAGTCTTGACTAATAAGAAATGATTCTCTATGATTATGTGTGTATGCAACAAGGTTTCATGTTTTATGTTATGATTATTGGGATTTCATTTCACTACTATGATTTATCCCATGAATGAAATTATGCTCTCTTTTGGAGGTTATAATTTCGAAAATGTTACGTTCTTATGAATATGATGTGATTGATATTTCTTTTGTTTACCCTTACTGAGCATTTGAGCTCACCCTTTTATGTTTTCTTTTCCCCAGGATATAAATAAAGGTTTTAGATATAAAAAAAAGAAGATCTTTAAGGGAGATTTTGAAGATCTTTCACCACGATTAGAAAATTATATTCTGAGTTTCCAAAGACACTAAACTATTACGATCCTTGTGTGTGTGTTTTTGTTATGTACTAAGTATTCCTCAAAAATAATGTAATGTCCATGTTCGTCATGCTTCGGGTCTCTACAATTCAAGCTCTTCTAAAACAATTGATAGCTTAATTGACCATTTTGTGAATTTTCAATGTTTATTGGTTTAAATTTTATTTGAATTGAATTTTCTAATTTGGAATTGAACTGTATTAAATCATAGTCAAACAATATTTCTAACATGGTGAACATTACAACTTATATGATTTATTAAATCCATTCAAGCTCTTCTAAAACAATTTATACCTAAATTACCTATCAATCCCCTATTCCCTCATATATTTAGTTTCTTGGGTTACACATTCGTTTTCTTTTCTAATTAATTACATATTTGTTTTCAAAAGCAGGAAATGAAGCCAATTGAAGAGAGACAAAGGAAAAAAATGATGGAGAACAATCGTTGAATGACGGAGATGGGCGTTCCACCATTAGTGCCTACAGTGAGTACATTATTTCAAATTGATATATTTAATGAATATATAATGTCATGTGATTACTTTTTTTGTATACATTTTTGTAGGATCCACCTATACGTCGACAGTTATTTGACGAGGAGCATAGTACTTGTCCTAGTACTCAGGCCGGTGGTACGAGGAAGGTTCGTACCAGAGGCGGACGAGTAGTTGTGCATACCCGACTAGACCCTGCCCCTCCCACTGACATTTCATCCTTCCCACATTCTGATCCGGATGTGTCGTTAGAGAAAAAAGGGATATTTAGGCCTCCCATGTTTCCGCTACCTTCTGATCTTCAGGACCATCATTTTCTCATCCCATGATGATTCACACTCCTCAGTCAGCATCCGGTCAGACAGCTGTCCCATCTTCTTTTCCTTCTACTTCTGTCTCTCCGAGCATCTATATTCCATCATCTTCGACTCCTGTTCCACCACAGGGTGTTCCATCAGTTTCTGTGGATCTAGCGGCACTCAGCGATCAGACCGACACAGGTATATTTATAGAACCCTAACAATTTTTTATAGAAATATATATTTTCATTATAACATGTTTTGATAAAATATTTGTTTTTCTTTCATGAAAGATACATCTACTGACAAGAGGCGTGGGAGGGGGCGTACATGAATGCATTCAGTTTGGAACTGCCGCACACAAGTTATAGTGGATTATAATGAAGACAACCAAATTGTTGAGAAAACAGGGCTGCAATGTCGGAGTTTTTTGGCGACGCTTGCCAAATACTCCGACATAATTCTCGTCAGCCCGCTATTGTGGAGACATTTGCCACATGAGGACAAGGATAGAGCTTGGGCAGAGATATGGGTAAAAAATATCTTCTATTTAATGCCATGAATGATTTTTTTATTTATATGAATTAATATTTTTATTTCAGCTTCGATTTAATTTTCCCGATGGTGAGGGTGCATGATCGCAATGTATAAAGGATTTAGACGAGATTTGGAGAGCCTACAATCATGAGTTGTATATTGTCTGGGTTGCTAGAGTTGGAACTGTGTTAGAGGCTGTACCAGTGGTGGATGATTGTCTTATAGAGTAGTATCGTTAGATGATTACTCATTGGACGAGTACAAAATTTAAGGTATTAATAACATTTGAGGTATTTAAATAATAACTTTCATGTTTTTCATTAATACTATCTGTTTCTTTTTCAAATTTTATTTTGGAATCATTTAGAAAAAATAAAAATAACATTTATGCAAAAAAATACCTCAAAACGCTGGGACGCACGATGATGCCTCATCATGAGTGGAAGCAGGTATACCAATTTTTTATAAGTTTTCTTTATGACTTACACTTTCTTTTGATTCTTAAATTATTTAATAGTTTGCTAAAGTCTTCATATAACTTTAGTTTTCAATGTCATTGTAGAGGAAAATACAAAATATTGAAGGACGCGTGCCTCGAGCAAAATTGGTTTGCTCGAGTAGACCGAAAAAGGATGGAAGTGATGTCAACGAAGCGACTCAGCAGCAGATTGTAAGTTTTAATCTGTTGAATTTATTTTTTAATATCTATTTTGTAACTTAATTATTTATTTATATTTGTTACAGGATGCTTTAGAGGCCCTTGATGCCCAAGAACCAGACAATTTTGGGCCAGTAGATCACTTACATCAGATGTTGGGAGAGGAGCATTCTCGCAGAGTACGCTGGCGACATAGGATAGCACCGACAAGGTATTGGCCCTCCATAGGTATGAGTTGTAGTGCCACCAAGATGTAGAAAGTTAGGGAACAGGCAGAACAGGCTGAGAAAAGGTCCCTAGAGATGGAAGAACAATCTTCTAGGGAAAATAGTGCGTTTATGAAATTTATTGAAGTTCTACATCCAACACTTCCAGTAGAGGCAAGCCTAGCTTTTGATGAGTATATGTCGTCGATACGTTCTATATACGTTGCACCAGGTGGCAGTACTAGTGGTGGTCAGGACGATGTACAGCTTGACGATGATGATGGTGAGGAGTCTGATGCGGAAGAGGAGGGAGAGGAGGAGGGCGAGGCGGGTGGTGAGGGCGAGGAGGAGGGAGAGGACGAGGAGGAGGGCGAGGGTGAGGACGATGATGGGGACGAAGACGAGGGTGATGATGATGATGGTGATGATGGTGATGGTGATGTGGGACAAGTTGATCCATTACATTTTTGACTGATATTACTGAGATTTGATATTTAATCTATTCTAGTTGTTGGTTTTATCTAGCCTCGTAGTATAGTATTGGAGTTGAGTTATTTTTATATATTATCTGTTTTTATGGATGCTATTGTCTTTTAGTGGTCGTGTTTTTGGGAACCCCCCTACTTCCTGGACCCTAGACAACCCCCACCCTCCTCCCTGGACCTCGGACAGCCCCTCCAGATAGCCCCCCAGACAACCCCCTGGATAGCCCCCCCACCCACCCTCCTCCCTGGACCCCGAACAACCCCCCGGACAACCCCCCAGACAGCCCCCCGGATAGCCCCCCACCCTCCTCCCTGGACCCCAGACACCACCCCGGACAGCCCCCCAGATAGCCCCCAGACAGCCCTCCCCACCCTCTTCCTTGGACCCCGAACAACCCCATGCACATAGGATTCTCATAAAATGGACACCATTTTAAGTACATTCGGAAACCCGACCAAACGCATTCGGATTGCGTCGATACATTATCCCAACGATACATGGGTCATATGTGACTGTATGAGTCAACCTTGCCTCAATCTGAGGTGCGGTGTGGCCGCCACCACTCAAAGTGTCTGCCTTTTGTTTCAAAAGGACGCCATTTTAATTGAAAACATCAACTGGCATGCGGAAAACTATCCAAACACATTCAGATTGTGTCGATACATTATCAAAACGATCCATGGGTCATATGTGACGTGTACGAGTCAACCCCGCCTCAATCCGAGGCGCGGTGTGGCCGCCACCACTCAAAGTGTCGGTCTTTTATTTCAATAGGACGTCATTTGAAGTGGAAAACATCAACTGGCATACGGAAAACCGACCAAACGCATTCTTATTGTGTCGATACTTTTGCACAACGATCCATGGGTCATATGTGACATGTACGAGTCAACCCTGCCTGAATCTGAGGCACGGTGTGGTCGGAATCAATATAAGTGGTCTCTTTTTCTTAAAATGGACAACAATTTAAGTACATATGGAGAACCGACCAAACACATTCGGTTTCCATTGAAACACTAGGAGAATGATCCATGTGTAATATGCGACGTGTAAGAGTCAACTTCGCCTCAATCTGAGGCGTAGTGTGGCCGGCCCCACTCAAAGTGTCTGCCTTTTGTTTCTAAAGTACGTCATTTTAATTGAAAAACATTAACTGGCATACAGAAAACCAACCAAACGCATTCGGATTGTGTCGATACATTAGAACAACGATCTATGGGTTATATGTGATGTGTATGAGTCAACCCCGCCTCAATACGAGGCATGGTGTGGCCGCCACCACTCAAAGTGTCTGTCTTCTATTTCAAAAGGACATAATTTGAAGTGAAATACATCAACTGGCATATAGAAAACTGACCAAACGCAATCGGATTGTGTCGATACATTATCACAATGATCCATGGTTCATATGTGACGTGTACCAGTCAACCCCACCTCAATCTGAGGCGCGGTGTGGCCGCCACCACCCAAATTGTCTGTCTTTTTCTTAATGTGGACAACAATTTAAGTACATACGTAAAACGGACAAAACGCATTTGGTTTCCATTGAAACTTTAGGAGAATGATCCATGGGTCATATGTGACGTGTAAGAGTCAATGTCGCCTCAATCTGTGTCACGGTGTGGCCGCCACCACTCAATGTGTCTGCCTTTGGTTTCAAAAGTACGTCATTTTAATTGAAAAACATCAACTCGCATACGGAAAACTGACCAAACGCATTCGGATTATGTCGATACATTAGCATAATGATCCATGGGTCATATATGACATGTACGACTCAACCCCACCTCAATCTGAGGCATTGTGTGGCCACCACAACTCAAAGTGTTGTCTTTTGTTTCAAAAGGACTTCATTTGAAGTGAAAAACATCAACTGGTATACGGAAAGCCAACCAAACACATTAGGATTGTGTCGATACTTTAGCACAACGATCCATGGGTCATATGTGATGTGTACGTGTCAACCCCTCCTGAATCTGAGTCACGATGTGGCCGAAATCACTCTAAGTGGCACACTTTTGCTTAAAATGGACAACAATTTAAGTACATACAGAGAACCGACCAAACGCATTCTGTTTCCCTTGAAACTTTAGGAGAACGATCCATGGGTCATATGTGATGTGTACGAGTCAACGCCGCCTCAATCAGAGGCGCGGTGTGACCGGTACCACTCAAAGTGTATGTCTTTTTCTTAAAATGGAAAACAATTTAAGTACATATGGAAAACCGACCAAACGCATTCAGTTTCCTTTGAAACTTTAGGAGAATGATCCATGGGTCATATGTGACGTATACGAGTCAACGCTACCTCAATCCGAGGTGCAGTGTGGCTGGAACCACTCAAACTGTCTGCCTTTTGTTTCAAAAGTACTTCATTTTAATTGAAAAACATCAACTAGCATACGGAAAACTGACCATAAGCATTCAGATTGTGTCGATACATTATCACAATGATCCATGGGTCATATGTTACATGTAAAAGTCAACCCCGCCTCAATCTGAGGTGCTGTGTGGCCTCCACCACTCAAAGTGTCTGTCTTCTGTTTCAAAAGGACATAATTTGAAGTCAAATACAACAACTAGCATATAGAGAACCAACCAAACGCATTATATTTCCATTTAAACTTTAGGATAATGATCCATGGGTCATATGTGATGTGTACGAGTCAACGCCGCCTCAATCTGACGCGCGGTGTGGCCGACACCACTCAATGTGTATGTCTTTTGCTTAAAATGGACAACAATTTAAGTACATACGGAAAACCGACCAAACACATTCAGTTTCCATTGAAACTTTTGGAGAACGATCAATGGGTCATATGTGACGTGTACGAGTCAACGCCGCCTCAATCCGAGGCGCGGTGTGGCCGACACCACTCAAAGTGTCTGCCTTTCCTATCAAAAGTACGTCATTTTAATTGAAAAACATCAACTGGCATACGGAAAACTGACCAAACGCATTCGGATTGTGTCGATACATTATCACAACGATCCATGGGTTATATGTGACGTGTACGAGTCAACCCCACCTCAATCCGAGGCGTGGTGTGGCCACCACCACTCAAAGTGTCTGTCTTCTGTTTCAAAAGGACATAATTTGAAGTGAAATACATCAACTGGCATACGGAAAACTGACCAAAGGCATTTGTATTGTGTCGATTCTTTAGCACAACTTTCCATGGGTCATATTTGATGTGTACAAGTCTACCCCTCCTCAATATGAGGCGTAGTGTGGCCGACACCACTCAAATTGTCTGTCTTTTGCTTAAAATGGACAACAATTTAAGTACATACTGAAAACCGACCAAATGCATTTGGTTTCCATTGAAACCTTAGGAGAACGATCCATGGGTCATATGTGAAATGTACGAGTCAACGACGCCTCAATATGAGGTGCGGTGTGGCCGGAACCACTCAAAGTGTCTGCCTTTTGTTTCAAAAGTACGTCATTTAAAATGAAAAACTTCAACTAGCATACGGAAAACTGACCAAATGCATTCGGATTGTGTCGATACATTAGCATAACAATACATGGGTCATATGAGACATGTAAGAGTCAACCCCACCTCCATACGGGGAACGGTGTGGCCTCCACCACTCAAAGTGTCTGTCTTTTGATTCAAAAGGATGTCATTTGAAGTGAAAAACATCAACCGGCATACGGAAAACTGACCAAACGCATTTGGATTGTGTCGATACTTTAGCAAAACGTTCCATCGGTCATATGTGACGTGTAAGAGTCAACCCCGCCTGAATCTGAGTCATGGTGTGGCCGAAATCACTCTAAGTGGCTCTCTTTTGCCTAAAATGGAATCAATTTAACTATATACGAAAAACCGACCAAACACATTCGGTTTCCATTGAAACATTAAGTGAACGATCCACGGGTCATATGTGACGTGTACGAGTCAACGCCGCCTCAATATGAGATGCAGTGTAGCCGGCACCACTCAAAGTGTCTGCCTTTTGTTTCAAAAGTACGTCATTTTAATTGAAAAACATCAACTGGCATACGGAAAATGGACCAAACGCTTTAGGATTGTGTCGATAAATTAGCACAACGATCCATGGGTCATATGTGACGTGTACGATTCAAACCCGACTCAATCCGAGGCACAGTGTGGCCGCCACCGCTCAAAGTGTCTGTCTTCTGTTTCAAAAGGACATAATTTTATGTGAAATACATCAACTGGCATACGGAAAACTGACCAAACACATTCAGATTGTGTTGATTCATTAGAAAAACAATCTATGGGTCATATGTGATGTGTACGAGTCAACCCCGCCTCAATATAAGGTGCGGTGTGGCTGCCACCACTCTAAGTGTCTGTATTTTTCTTAAAATGGACAACAATTTTAGTATATACGGCAAACTGACCAAACGCATTCGGTTTCCATTGAAACTTCTGGAGAAAAATCCATGGGTCGTATGTAACATGTACGAGTCAACTCCGCCTCAATACAAGGTGCGGTGTGGCCGAAACCACTCAAAGTGTCTGCATTTTGTTTCAAAAGTACTTAATTTTAATTGAAAAACATTAACTGGCATAAGGAAAACCGACCAAACACATTCGGATTGTGTTGATACATTAGTAAAACAATAAATGGGTCATATGTTACGTGTACGAGTCAACTCTGCCTCAATCCGAGGCACGGTGTGGCCGCCACCACTCAAAGTGTCTATCTTTTGTTTCGAAAGGTCATCATTTGATGTGAAAAACATCAACTGGCATATAGAAAACCAGCCAAACACATTCGGATTCTGTCGATACATTAGCAGAACGATCAATGGGTCATATGTGACGTGTAAAAGTCAACCCCGCCTTAATCTGAGGCACGGTGTGGCCGGAATCACTCTAATTGTCTCTCTTTTTCTTAAAATGGACAACAATTTAAGTACATATGGAAAACCGACCAAACACATTCGTTTTCCATTGAAACTTTAGGAGAATGATCTATGGGTCATATGTGACCTGTATGAGCCAATGCCGCATCAATCTGAGGCGCGGTGTGGCCGGAACTACTCAAAGTGTCTTCCTTTTGTTTCAAAAGTACATGATTTTAATTGAAAAACATCAACTGGTACAGGGAAAACTGACCAAACGCATTCGGATTCTGTCATTACATTAGCACAACGATCCATGGGTCATATGTGACGTGTACGAGTCAACCCCGCCTCAATCTGAGGCACGGTGTGGCCGGTAGCTCACCAGGTGTATGTATTATGTTTAAAATGGACATTATTTCAAGTAAAAATATATGGTATACAAAAAATAATTCAAATTATGGATTGACTTCCGGATTTCACATAAAATTGTCATATATATTTTAAATTGAATTCTAAATGAATTATGTATGTTTATAATTATGTTATGAATTCTAATTTAATTATGGATGTCTATAGTTCCACCATTATTTGTTAAATGTATATGAATTTGTTCTCTATATGTAAGTGTTAGTTGGTTATTGCAGATACAATAATTGTATATGTATGTGTTAATTTATTGCAGGTACAATAATTGGATTGAAAATGAGAGGGAACCCACAAAATGAGACCTGGTGGGAAAATTGGAGAGCTGGTGGTCAAATTAGAGAGATACTGGGTAAATTGCAGAGCTGTTGTTTAATTTGACCAGCAGAGGCTATACCAATGGTTCAAAACCGTTGGCATAGAATGTGTATGTCTTGTTTTACCAACGGTTCATAGAACCGTTGGAAAAACACTTTTCCCAAAAGTTTAGAACCATTGGGAAAGAGGATATGATGGGTTTTTCCCAACGGTTTGGAAAACCGTTTGAAAAAACATGATAATTTTGTGCACTGTATCCCAACGGTTGTAAACCATTGGGAAAAAGATTTCCCAACGGTTTTCTAGAACTGTTGGGATAGGGTAATTTTTATCACCCTATCCCAACGGTTCACTGTAAACCGTTTGGAAAAACTTTTCCCAATGGCTTACTTCCCTAAGTTTTGCAGAACCGTTGGTATAACATATACCAACAGTTCTGCAGCCTTTCCCAACAGTTCTAAACCGTTGGGAAATCCTGCATTTCCAATAGTGTGATTCCATTTGTTTGGAAATTATAGATGACATAAGAGAGAATGTTAAATTTATATTGACACATATGGTGATAGTTCAATGATTAATAAATTTTTTTATAATATTAAATGGATGGCCATCGAGTTCCATATAAAATAGCTTAAATTAATGAATGTATCAAAATAAATATAATAATTACATTATCAATTTTAGAAAGTAGTTTTTAGTGTATATTTTGAATTTTGATATTTTAGAGAGGATCAAGGACAGGGATTAACATTTTGGTATTCCAATGATCCTTATTAATGTTTATGATTCTTCCATTTGTTTATATATATGAATAAAAAATATGAACTGTTATATGTATCCACTTCTAAATAAAAAAGATACATCACCTATGATATCATATAATAAAAAACCTATTCTAATTCCTTGTATTAGAGAGAATATATTGTCTAAATGGAAAACATTGATGCTGATGGTGATGTGGAAGAATCAGATGTTGTAAGAAATAATGTTTCATCCAAACGAAGAAATGATGAATAATTTCCCTCATTTGTTTATGGATTGATATATTCCCCAATCTTCAAGTATAAAATTAATTTAGAGTGGATAATGTTGGATATTAGATTATAAAATTATAAATTGAAATTCTATTACAACATCCATCACAAAAAAACACATTATATTAATCAGAGTATCATTATACACACAATAGATTCACAATTACAATAATTTTTATAATTAATTTTGTAAAAAACATAAAACATATGGAAACATGAATATATTGAACTCAAGAGGAATATTTTTCAAAATATATAAAACAAATAAATGATATATTTCCATTCTGAATAAAAAATATGTAATGTAATGTAAATAGAATAAAAACAATGATATTTGATATGAATGATATAGAGAATTATATGTGGGGAATTAATAATGGGTATTATAATTATTACAAGGGTAATGTGACCATTGGAATTGTGATATTGTTATTGGAATATTTCATTGAAAATGTAACCATTATAAATATAAGTATGTTGTAAAAATATATAAACTTATACTATAATAACTAATTATAAATAATATTTAATTATTAAGATATAAGAACATAATTTAATATAGATGTCATTTTGTGATAGACCAATCTGATCAACCCAAAATGTCGCCAGAATTGTCATAACACAAGGCCCCAAGTGCAATCTTGATCTCCACAGGCTAATAATATGTTATATGGATTCCTACAAAAAACCATGGGAATGATTTCACCCTAAATTGAAATATGATAAGATATAATTTATCAGAGTATCATTCTATATATCCATATTACATCACATTTCAAACAACCCAACCATAAAGGCAACAACTAATAATTGGGTAACATGTTCTAGATGAACATATTGAACAACTATCAACATGGAACTGAAAGAAACCAATCGGTATATCTCCTCAGGACCATATGTTACCACCATCCCAAACCAAGATAAGTAAACATGAAAATAGAGATTCATCCTTTACATGACATTATTCTCTTTTCTATTATCCTACAAAACAAACTCTGAAAACATCAAAATGTAAAAATAGGTTGTGAGAACTAAATCTCATTAGGATACCAAAAAATAATCTAAACAATTTACATCCATATGAATCCATTAGTTCTTATTAAAAACAACTTCCAAAAACATTTCAAAATAAATCATTTTCCATATAAAATCATTATTTGTTTTCTTTTAATAAACATGACATAATATAATTATCAACGAATTGTGCCATAACATATATACATGAGAGATAAAGAGATAAATAAACCAGTTTTGATGAATCAATATCAAAATCATGTGGGAAAATAATTATATCAAATAAACATACATGTAATCTATCCACAAAGTACCAAATGGATATCCATGGAAAGAAGGTGTACACTACTATGACATATGAAGGAACACTACTGGGAATAAGTGAATCTGAATGTCTGGGGACACTAGTTACTCTATATGGAAACACACTAACAACCATGGAATCATAAGTATGTATCCCATTCATAGCTTAAATTATTAAGAACCACATATATATTTTTTTCCATAAAACCCAAACATATCTCAATGTTCTATATATCAATATTACAATTCATGAAGAAAACCCATATTTTATAAAATGTTTTATATAGTGATCTGAAATGTGTTTTTTTTACCCAAAACCCATATCAATTTCAAAATCATCATTGAATAAATTTATCAAACTCATAATGTTCGTAAAATAAAATTTTCAAAGAAAATCCAATTTTTCAAAGATTTTCATTGCAACGAAAGATCATGGTCATAACATAGGAATATAAAACATTAAATTTCATAAATCAAAACTAAATGAGATAATCACAAGAAGAAAATAATTTTGAGTAATATAATATCGGTAAGATACACCTACCTATCCAATAGATATAATTTTGGATCCTTAGAAATAGGTTGTCAGAAAAGAAAATATGATACTGTCACAAAAGTCAATAAAAGAGAAACACCATCAATTCCCCATAAAATCCAACATATTTAAAATAAAACTATTTTATGGTCCTAATGAGCCATGGGAAAGATAGGTTTATATATAATGTATTTATCATAGGTTAGTAAAAGTGTAAAATAAAAAACACCATGATGACATCCTCTTAAATCGGTCAAGGGTCACCAATGAATTAGGGGATGAGTACACTATTGAAACATGATATTACTAGTTTGTTATTATTGGGGATTATAAATAGATCAATGTTTTTATGTACACTAGTAATCATTGTAATTATCCATTTTATTTTTTCATGTGGTGTTTCATGGTTAGAATGCATGGTTTGAAAAAAAAATACAGTAGTCAGGATGTAGCCACTGTCACAGTGAAGCTAAGTGAAATGTTTTCTTAGGAATGACCAAGTTGTTTTACAAAAAAAATTAATGCATGAAATATCCTCAAGAAAAAACCCCTTCTACTCATATGGGTAGATTTGGGACTCACATTGATAGTCATGTTACACTAAAACCAAAAGAATTACCTCATTAACCAAAAGAGAGGCATCTCATGGTTACCACATGGTTGCTATAAACCATGTGTTGAAATCATTAACTTAGCCTATTTCCCTAAAACATCATGTATTTAACAAATTAATCATAAAATCCTCTATAATATCAATAAAAATAATCAAATATCACTGTTAAGAAAATTTATGACTTGAATGATATAATAACTCTCCCCTCTATATATGATTTTCTCTACTAAAAGTCTTAGGTTCATGAACCTATAAAAGTAATAAGCTATTTTTTTCCCCATCATGTCCATGCTCTCCCACTTATAATAGTTTCCCCTAAAATAATATTATATCACTCAATCTAATCGTATAAAAATTAATTTAAGCACCACATCCATTTATTCAAAAATCTTAAAATGATATTCAATAACTAATATGTTGGGATCCATTTCAATATATTATAACTCAATCACATGGGATGGATTTGGATGAACCGTATTTAGTTTGGATACATGAAACACCTCATAGATTGTTGTCAAATGTGATGGTGAGTCTAATAAACAAGAAACAATCCCTAGTAAATCCCCAATATCAACCATGTTGATATAATGAGTTTCTAAGAAACCATATATTCCCAGAATTCTTTGTCCCAATCTTGGTGAAACTCTGTGGAAACAATGATCATCTACATCAAATTACAATGGATTTAAATTAGGACCTTCATAAAACTTATGGTGATTAGGAGTTATAAATAATATCTTCTGGATAAATTGCTTAATATTCATCATCTCATTAACTATGATCATTCTATCTAAGCACCATTCTAAAATATATGATGAACAATAAGGTGATATCCAATTCATCGCAAATTAAATCCCAAGTGGTCTTATCCGAATTTACTCTAGATACCTATTTTTATTGAAAAACTATATTAAGGTAATATTTTTATCCCATGATCCATTGATGTCCATAATATATTCATGAAGCATCTCATTCATAAACAAGAAGGACTACCATGTATATCCATCTATCTAAGGATGATATGATACACCCAACTTCAATTGAGATTCAGACACTTTTTGTAATCCATTATAAAAATGTTCTCCAATTGGGGGTCCACATACAAAATTATAGTCAATGTCACACCATTATGTCTAATACACTACTACACATATAAGTTCAAAAGATCCCTTAACTTCATTGACTCAATGATATAATGGAAATGCACTGAATTTAGGAGTTATCCAATTATCACACATATCGAATTCATTCCACTAGGATTTAGATGTATCCAAACAATATTTTCCATGTATATATCATCTAATTTACATATGGGAATGGGTATGGGTTGAAAAATCTAGCATTCCCCTAAGATTCCTCCTTTATAATATAACACATATGGCTCGATGAACAATATCCACATAGATCAACTAATTCTCATCCACCAGTAGTAATGTATGATATCGTACACCATCTTGGAAGTTAAATGCTACATAAATAAAGTATATCAGGGTCAATTTTACATTAATTTATTTTTAAATTATATCACATTGGAGTAATAAAACCGCATAGAGATACTATGTCCACTACCCTAAGGTCTCCTAACGAAAAGGAATCCTGATAATGTCCTGACACTCCACATCCTAAACCTATCTAAGAAAAACATGTTCATACATAGATGATATATCCAAAGAAAAATCGAGAAATACATGTATATTATATCACCCTTCATCAATGATCAAATTTATGAATAGTCCCATTAAACACAACTCTTTCTTGGAATATTTCAATGCATGGGTCAGAAATTCATTACTCAATGTATATGCGACCATGTTTCTTTTTATGTGGGTGTATGTGATATAAAATTTAATGTCTTGATAATATCTTACGTAGTGGATATATCTCATTTTTAGATCCCTCTATGTAAAAATAGACTTCATACACATATGATATGGGTAAACAATAAAATGCACCATAAGGTTGTCATAGTGAAAATTACTATCAGTGTGCCTCACTATCACCAAATCATGGTGATGAATAGGGAATTTATTTTTGATGAGGGTGTAACTAAAGAGATTTAGAAGATACAAATTTTCTTCACTACATTATAACAAAATCCAACCCCACACTTATGGAAACAAATTAGGAATTATATCCCAAAACTAGTTCTAGAAGGATCATGATTGGAGTTGAATTTAATCACAATTTCTACACATCAAATGATAGCATAAACTGATCACTGAAAAAAATTAAAACCTTATGGGTCAACTCTATCATTGGATATGTAATCTTGGATAATTTTTTAACAAATTTCTTTTAATAACTTGTTTATCCCAAGAATTTGTGGATCACAAATACATTTCATGGATTATCCCAACATATCACCACCTTAATCTTCTCAAGATCCACTAAGACACCATTATCATAAATCATATGGCCCCCAAATTACACCCCTTCAATAGAAAATTGGAATTTAGACCACTTCTTATATGGAATGTTCACTTTAAAGCCTATTAGTTAGATATTTATATGGTAAGAATTATACTACCCCAATATATAATATACAATTTTAAAATCCAAGAAAACATCTAAATATCATGGAATCAAAGAAATATACAATTATTTAAATACATAAACACTATTGAATAATTTTTGTGGAACAATGGTATGAATTAATGCTAAAAATTCCCATAACGATACCAGATTTTTTCTTTGGAATTTCATCATCTCAAAACCTCTACCAATGGTTCCCCAATCTCATATGAATTTTTTAAACCATAAGGATCCCTTGTATTGATAAAAAATGTCATCAATATTCAGATAGATATATTTGTTCTTAATTTTTAACTATTTGTATTGATGGTAATCAATCCAATTTAGTTTGATTCACATACACCTTCTTTGAAAAGAATACATGTGATACCCATAGATAGAAACAAGGCGGAATAAATCCAATATCATCGAGATCATCAAAGTGAACATTTGGTTATTTATATTCAGTAGCGCTATTGCATATAAAGGAATGTAAATGGTTCCCATACAAAGAATAAATTCTAGAGATAACTTGAATTATCTATACGGTAAAAACCTCAATATATCATCTAGAAAAACCTCAAGATACTTACTAACCACCATAGGAAGAGGATTGGTAAGACACTAAGAAAAAAATTCCAAATTAACTCCATCTAATTCTATGATATCATCTCAACACTAGGGACAATAGGAAATGATCTCCAACTTATATGATCTTTCTCATCCAAAAATGTGTGGGTGGCCATATCTAATGAAAAGAACTATACATGGTAATGGTAAAAATAGATCTAGGATTTATAATTAATCATCCAATTCAGGCCAATAATTGGAACAAAGTCATAAATATCATGAAATAGGAAATTACAAATGGATTTATAAAAATTATCATAACCTGAAATTTTCAAAAAAAAAATCATTATTCAACATTGTTTCTAAAGGAGTAGATGGAGTCATTATGAAATGTTTATGCTCGAATTACAATCCAAATTTATCAATATGGGTGGATAAAATTAACTAATGATTTAGAAAATTATAAATTAATTTTATAACCATTGATGATGCAATAAATATCACACATCTCGTGGTAGCCAATCATAACTCCATCTACTCTAGTGCAGACTCCACCAAATATATTTTTCTGGAATCATTAATCACTTTATTCATGACTTGAGCATCAAACATGAATATATATTAAGATACCAACAATTTTTCACCTCATATCAAAACACGGATCACATGGAGAATTTGGATCCATATTTACTTCCATAAAGATTTTTAACATAGAAAAGGAATAGATGACTAGAATTCCCACACACTTGAAATTCAATGAGTGCTAGATTGTTACTCGGTTTTAGGTGTAACTTTATCCCATAAAGATAATAGACTACTTAGCTATACTATGAATTCCGTTGTACACTGCATTAACCAAATTATCATTGGGAACCTTTATTCCTCCACTATCCCAATAATAATCTATGGTAGTCAATTTCTTCCACAAATTCTCTGAGAAGTTCGGTACTCTAATTTTTGTCTATCTCAAACATAACTTCCTTGTCTAAAGCCTCTTTAAATGTGGATAGGAAAATAGTATTTAACATATACTAAATATTAGGACTGAATCCCATAGTAATCATCTATTTCTAGTAGTAATATTTAGAAATATTCCTAGAATCCATGTGAATCAAAATTTGTGTTACCGAGTATCATACTCTATTATAGAACAATATTCATTCTCTATAGTATTAGAATCTTGTTCTATCTCCATAATTTGTGTCTTGAGATAGAAATATTGATAAAAAATTTCATTAATGTATTCTACATGAGCTATTCATGAAACGTGGATTGGAAAATATATTCCCACCACATTCTTCTTGGCCCCACATTAATATAGGTGGTGATACCAATTTTAAAGCTTTCCTGATTTTCAGTGAATTAAAAAAATCATCTTAATCTATTGATATTATTCCTATGTTTTCCTGTCACCATGAATAATATGTAGATGTTGATTAATGAATTTTTAACCATGTTCCACCTTCTTTTATGATTTAGTATTGGATACTTAGCTCATGGAATGGATCATTTGGACTATATAATCCCAAAACACACAGTCATCTATAGGATTCACCTATGAGTATCACTCCACTTATTACACTCTAGAATGAATTTATTGTGTTCATGAGGGATGAATATTTAATGATTTTTTTTTTGAAAAAACCAATTTACCATAATTAAATTATATTTTAAGAAAATGAATTTGTGGAACTAATTCCAAGATGCTAAAATAAAAAATCTAGATGCTAGATAACATATAATCCCAGGGTAAAATCATGGTTTTCACCAAAGTGAGTTCTTGATGAACAATCATATACTTCATATCATGTTCTTATGGTACCATATGTAGTTTATCAATAACCCCTATATAGTATAGGGGGATAGAAAATCTCATGTTCGGGGTTTAAAGTCAACACAACCCATCTAATACAAATTTGTCATAAAAAACATGCTTAAACTCATAACCTGAATTATCCCTCTATAAGTCAAAAAGTGTGTACAATATAACCATTAGTTTGGACCAATCACTTTGGAATCATACATGGAAACATGTGAATTAATTCACCATCAATTTATATATGATAAGATAGAAACAATCAGAGTATCATTAAAGATACCAACAATACATTATATATCAAAATTTCTACACTATAATGGCTACATCAAACAATAGGGTAACATTGTCAAGATGACTAGAGTAAAATAAAACTAACATAAAACTAAATGAAACACATTTTTTCATATGATTTACTCTATATGTCATCATAGTCCAAAATCACTAAATTAAAACAGAAAATATAAAACTTGTCCCCAATATGATTCACTACCATTTACCTGTATCATTAAAAAAACAATTCTATAAATAAAAATATGAAAAAGTATGTAGTAAGTACTAAATCATTTCTAGGATACCACCAATGAATCATTATTAGGTTTACCCACATGCATCTCCTTGATATTTTATAAATTTTATTTTTTAAACATTTCAATATAATTCATTTTCTATATAAAATCATCCTTTAGGTTACTTTTGAAAAACATTACATATTCTAATAAATAATAAAATATGATATAAAAAATATCCATTAACAATACCAAATATTAATTTAAAAAATTCATTCAAAAATATCTATATAATGTGTGGAAATATATAAGGACCCGGCCTTAAAACATTACATATTGATGAAATAAATGAATAATTCACATAGGGGATCTTTTCAAGTTTAGAGTTTTAGAGATTTAGGACATAACTGTTACATCTCAAAAGATTACAAAGTAAAAGCATCTACTAAGTTTCCATAAAATAAAAACTCTTAAAAAGAATCATGTCTAGTTCCAGGTTTTGGATATCATTTCTTTCCCCGATCCCAACCTGGAACCTATACATCATTAAGTCCTGTGGAAAAAATTTCAATAACATGGGATGTGCATAAAAATCCCATTAAAGTATACACAAAGAAGGAAAAGTATTAGTTTTTTCAAAACAATAAGTAAATCATGAATACATTATCATAAGTAATACATTTCACCTTTATGAAGTAGTAAATAATCTTTACTGAATAAAAGATAATAACTTACCCCTTTTATAACCAAAATATTAGTATAAAACCCGTATAAAGAACACATAACATATGAAGGTAACTTGGGACATAAACATACTTAAATTGAATAACCATACGGTCAACTTCCACACATATCACCAAATGAAATAGCCATACGATAGACTTCCATACGCAATGCATTGGAGGTTATAACGTAACCACTCGTCCTGGTATTCATGGCACCACCCGTCATATTGTTTATCACGTAACCACTAGTTAAATGTCCATGTATCATTACAACATCGTAAGACATAAAAAAAATATAATAGAAAGATAACATTTCAACATTTTAATCACAATATATCACTTAAATATATTGACATAACAAATACATTATCAAAACCATTTTCATTACTAAAATACATAAATATTATATGGTATTTATTTTCTTTTAAAACATTATGGCTTGTTAAGGAATCCAAAATCCAAATAGTACCTTCAGCAGTGGAATCTGTCATTTTCACCGTGTACGTTAAAAGAAACATTCATTTCTGTCATTCAGTAAAATGCTTCGTAGAAAATTATTTCCTTTGAATCAAATGAAAATTTAAATGTGTTTATACATCGTATTAATGAATGTCTTATATCAGAACAAAAATATTCCTCAATGAAAGGAGATTGAGATGAAGTCCCTTACAAAGTCGGTATCCTTAGATTAAGGATAAATCAATTACATAATTATGTGTGACAAATATAAATACACCCAATATAAATGGATATTATGTGTAAAACAATCAGAGGTAATACAATCAAATTTATAGTACGACATAATCATGAAGTAGAGGTTTAACCCAAATAATTGTAATTGGGTTAAGAAGTTCCCTTATAAAAATTCGACAGCCTAACATCGTCATATTAAAATTCCGAAAATGAGACGATGAGAGATAAAAATGGTATATCATCACATGGACATATCATTTACCACAATAAGGATATATAAGAAAATATCCCAACATAAGAAGATGTAAATTAAAATAACTAACAAAAATATGTCTTTTAAAAACAGGAGGGTGAAAGGTTCCCTTAGTAATTTTGGTAACTTTTGAAACGTACACCCCATGAAAGAAGGGTCATACAATGAAGATGTAAATACCCATGAATGAGAATATATTACACAAGTATTATAATGATAGGTAGTACATACACCACACAAAAGGAAATAGTGGAAAATTTAGAAATAATCTCACGTAAATAAAAAGTGAGATAAAAACCCCTTACCTCATTGTAATCAATCAAGTCGTATCACCAAAAGATAATAAAAACCAAATTAATCATAGAATATCATGAATATAAATAGAATCATGATAATATATATCAAATGGCAGCACACAATACACCACATGCAAAAAATAAGTGGCGAACAATGGAAATCTCACGTAATTAAAAGTGAGATAAGAAATCCATTATGAAAATTCGGCAGCCTAACAGCGCCACATAAAACATCAAAAAATGGATTAATGAGATCAAATAGGGTCTCTAATAATAATAAAATAATATGTACAGTAATAGGAATATAAAATAACATCCCATAACATAATAATGTGGAGATTAAAAGAAATGACATTTAAGGGAGTACTTAAAAAGAAAGAGAGAGGTAGGATCCATTACCAGAAGTCCGGCTTGTCTTGTCTGTTTCATTATATTCCTGAATAATAAAAATTGTTAAATTTATAATTTCTTAAGGACCTCCTTTAATGTTTATTATTAAATTCATATCACATATTATAATGTTATAATAATTTGATAATTATGAGAGTTTATATAAGAAGATTATGTCGATCTTCGGTACATGAACCAAAAATGAACTTGTTTGACAAGAATTGTCCATGTAGTTATATGTACATCATATCAAGAATATTATTAATGATTTAAATATCCTATATATCCAGTATAATTTAATTTTATACTATTCTATAACATTTGGTGATAGAAAATGAAATGCACTGTTCATGGAGACAATAAGTCGTACGTAAGCATGAACGCTACTTTCATTTCGTTGTCATATTAATTGAATTAAAACTAAATGAGACATATATAAATATATATTATATTTCCATTATAATATATATTTTATTTATGTCACATATGTTCATTAATTTCATTCTTTATACATTTCATGTATTTCATGAACGAGTCACATCACGTGAGAGGGAGGTAGTCCACACTTCCTCGTCTGAAATTATCGCACTTGCACAACATGAAAAGCATAAAGGTATGTTTTAAATATAAAATACAGAAGCATATAGAAAAGATAAATACCATATATATCATATATAAAATTTAGGGACAACATAATTTCCACCATGAGAGGCGGTAGGAGATAATTGAACAATAATCGTTTCGTGAGGTAGTAATTCTCCATCCACAGAAATAGAATGTTCTTTAACCATTAAATGAAGGTGTGTGTAAGTGTAGCTAGAATAATTCTCAAAAAAACATCCTATTTTATTGATTATATTGTGTTTTCTACAAAATAAAGGAATTAAAATAGTTTATGAGGTTGGATAAGCAAAATAAAACAAAATAACATAAGAGAAGTCATTACCTTTAAATCGGGTAACTCCCCATGGTTTGAACCAAAAGGATTTCTTAAAGAGCGTTCTACCTAAGGTAAGGCTTCTAGGATGAATATAGTGATGTAGAGAGACAATAGGAGTGGGGTTTTGACGATCCAAGGGTTTGAGAGGTGTGGGTAAGAGGGTAGAGATGGGGCCCTTTTATAAGAGGGAGGAGCAACACTCTTGGAAGGTCATGAAATGTTACTTTATTATGAAATTATTTTCAGATTTTAATGATCAAAAAATTATCTTTTTTGAGGATAAGGTGATAATTGTTCTAATTACATTCATCCAATAGGTTTTATACAAGTTTATGTACTATATTTCACCTTATATATTCATTTTATTTAAATCGTTCATTAATGAGGTAATTGTTGCATCATCATGGTGTCATAAATAAATTTATTTATTTAAGGTCTAAAAATTATAAAAAAATTACTATGAGATGAGAAATATTTTTATCCTTATAATTAATATTTATAGTAAAAAATATATCTTATATATCCCCACGTAAAAAAATTTAGTAAAAGAATACATGTTTGTGACATTTTTATTATAACTTTAAATAAAAAGGTATTAATGTCATTTTCCTACCCATGTGGCTCCACGGGGTCCATAAGGAGACCCATGGATTGTCTTGGTCGGACATGACTCATCCAATAAGGGTATGACATGTGTCAATGTAATTTCATATTATTAAAACATTATTTTTACCTTAAATTACACTAATTACCTTTAATAGCGATTAATATAACACAAAAGATACTATTCACAAAAAATTATTTACATCCTATTGAACCATATTTTACTTAATAATGAAAACCACATATGTCGGGTTTTTAAAATTAAATTCATATATGCGGTACTATTTCATTTAAACGAAAAATCAGTTTTTTTACTACCACTTATTGGTTTCACTATTCATCAAAAATTGACTTTTTTCAGACATATTACAAAAAATCACCCCAATCTATTTTTGATATTCTGAATTCAAAAATGATGTATATTGTAAAAAATTAAAAACATATATGTTTCATTAATTAATTTAATTTTTAATTCCCATTGTCAAAACAAATAGTATGTTTTTAAGAAATAATGTATATCAAAAGATTGACGCTTGTTTATGTCCAATTTCAATGTGAGATTAATTCAAATGTCCACCATTGGATTAAATGGTAAACATATATTCTAATTCCATTTTAAAACCAATTAAAATGGTCATCTATCTATATAAATAAATTATATTAAAAAGAGGTTTTGAATTAAAATACAACATCATTCACTATTCATTAAAAAATGAACTTTATCGGAAAAATTCCAAAAACATACAGAAAGTAAATTTTGATGTCCCAATTCTAGATAAGGATTTTATTTTGTCAAATATATCATATAAAATTGAAAAAATTGGATTTAAAAAGGGTTCAGCATCAAAATGTGGTTAATCGAACTTTTAAATAATATTAGAATATTTATGCATAAAAATGGATTCATTTGCATTTTAAGCCTCTAAATTTATTGTATTAAAGTTTAAATATTTGACAAAAATATATAATAATTTTATTGTTAGTTTTTTTCATTCCTTCCATTACAACGGCTTGGTGTTAACTACCATTTAAAATAATATTATTTTATTATTAGTGTGCATTGAAAGATTTCAACAAAACTCGTTGTTGCGTATTAGGTACACCATCGAGCATAGAATTCCATTTAAAGTAATATTAACATTTTATTCAAAAATATTGACAAATATGATAATTTTATATTCTTTATTTACCCAGGATGTCACATCCTTCCCTCTTTTGGGAATTGCGCCCTCGCAATTTTATAATTGGGCACGAAAACATCATTGAAAGACCCACATCATAAAAAGAGTAAATTAAAATATCACATTAAAAGAATGAATGAAATGTAAAAAGGACACATGAGAAAATAGATACTATGATTCCATTAAAACATGGATTTGGAAGAGAAAAAAAAACCATCAAGATCTGAAGGAGAGTAATGGGAAAATATTTCTAGGATAAAGTTAACCACCAGAAAATTACAAACTTGTGATGTGTTAAACTGTATTTAACTCCCCAGTAGGATTATTTAACATACATGAATTTTTTTAAGTTACTTTTCATTGAGGAATTTATTTATGATATTAACTAAAACATAAGGAAACATACATACATGTCGTGTAGACTTTCGTCTCTAACTACATTTCTTAAACAAACCTATATTTTCCAAAAAGGTGAGTATTTAGGATGACTTGTCCACATTAAGAGCACTATAAGAAACATCTAGAGAATCACATAATCCACAATAGGGAACTATATATTTCCCATGTCTTTAGACCGTAAATAGAACAAAAATTGTTTTTATAAGATCAGATAATTCCAAAAAAAGATAACCTTTTACAAAAATAAAAACTAATCTTAATCTTCACAATTATTCAAACAACCTAAAGTTCAACAGAGACCATTCAATACAAAATTTCCCTTAAACTTATTAAAAAATAAACCAAACTATGATTGAAACGCAAATATCTGAAGTATATAATCTCATAGTCTTCCAAGGTAAATATTAACATTTATCTCCAAATAACATCAGTTACTCTTAAAGTCTCATAAATAAAATTAATTAACCTAATAACATATCTTCCATGATAGGTTAATAATTTCCATAAATAACCCAAAATAATATTATTATCGATTCATAAGATCATATAACTAAAAATAATTAGTCATACTAACTAGGGACTTCACGTAGTCCATTGGTAGGCAATAAATGCAAGTCACACATTAGTTGTTGGTTCGATTCCCACAGCTTCGTCCAACGTGACGAGTTGTCACACAGTCTGCGTGTTGTCCTTTTTCCAAAAACAATATAATTCTTAAAAAATTCCCCAAAAAGAGATAAAATATTCAAAAATAACCATTACATAATTAACCTCATGTTTATCTATTGCCTTTCATTTTCCATCATAACATATAGAAACCCATAATTACCTCAAATGTAAGGATCATAAAAACCCTAATGGTTACCTTTATAATTATAACCAGAACTTCCACATTGAGTTGGTTCTCTCGTACATGATTCATTATAGAACACCCCAAAGTTAAGTGGTTAATCATGACTCCTGATAGTTGGTTGAGAATAACCACAAGATTTTTCATTAAAGCTCCCATATCATTCAGTTGTTCTTTCCGAAAACCGTAACAGTTTTCTTCACATCTAATATTACTTTAGTGCCTGATAGATCAATCCATTTAATAAAACCAAAAAGTTAAGTGTGAGTATATCATTAGAATTATCATATAATATCTTATTAGGAGGTTAAATACTAATATATAATTATTCATGTTATCTTAAACTCATTCATTTTATCTAAAACTATTACTCTTTCTGAAATCCTAACCATTATTATAATTTCACTTGTTCTTAAAGAATACCCAAACCTTTAAAGTTATCTAAACTGACCTTTGATACCAACTATAAGGACCCATCCTTAAAACATTACATATTCATGAATTAAATGAATAATTCACATAGTGGATATTTTTAGGTGTAGAGTTTTAGAGAATTAGGAAATAACTATTACATCTCAAAAGATTATAAGGTAGAAACTTCTATTAAGTTTCGATAAAATGACAACGCTTAAAAAGAAACATGCCTGGTACCATATTTTAGATAGCATGACTTTCATTGATCCCATCCTTGACCGTATTCATCATTATGTACTATGGAAAACATTTCAAAAAAATGTGATTGGCATAAAAATCCCAGTAAAGGATACACAAAGAAGTAAAACTGTTTGTTTTTTCAAAACAATATGTAAATCATGAATACTATATCATAAGTAATACCTTTCACATCTATGAAGTATTAAATACTGTTTACTCAATAGAATATCATTACTTACCCCTTTTGAAACCAAAAGATTACCATAAAACCCATATAAAGAACACGTAACATATGAAGGTAACTTGGGACATAAACAAACTTAAATGGAATAACCAAACGGTCAACTTCCACACATATCACTAAATGGAATAGCCATACGGATGACTTCCATACCCAATTAATTGGAGGTTATAACGTAACCACACATCCTGGTATTCACAGCACCACCCGTCATATGGTTTGTCACGTAACCACCCATAAAATGTCGAAGTACAATTACAAAATCATAAGACATAAAACAATTATAATGGAATGAAAATATTACCACATTTCAATAACAATATATCACTTAAATATATTGAAATAAAAAATACATTATCATAAAATTTTCAATACCAAAATAGATAAATGATTAAATGGTATTTATTTTCTTTTAAAAACATTACTACTTGTTAAGGAATCCAAAGATCAAATAGTACTCGCGGTGGCAGAAACCATCGTTGTCACCGCATACATTAAAAGAAACATTCCTTTTTGTCATTTAGTAAAATGATTTGTAGAAAAGTATTCCATTTGAATGAAATAAAAATTCAATGGTGTCTTTACATCTTATAAAAAAAATTCTTGCAATAGAACAAAAATATGCCTCAATGAAAGGAGATTAAGACGAAGTCCGTTAGAAAGTCAGTATCCTTAGATTAAGGATAAATAAATTACATAATTATGTGTGACAAATATAAATACACCCAATAAAATATTATTTTAAGTGTAAAACAATCAGAGGTCATCCAAACATATTCATAGTATGAAATAAGGAAGAATTAGAGGTTTAACCCAAAGAATTGAAATTGGGTTATGAAGTTCCCTTACAAAAATTCGACAGCCTAACGTCATCATTTTAAAATTTAGAAAATGATACGATGAGAGATAAAAGGGTATCTCATCACTTGGACATATCACTTACAACAATAATGATATATAAGAACATATCCCATCACAATAATAAGTAAATTAAACGACCTAATAAAAATAAGTCTTTTAAAAAGAGGAGGGTGAAAGGTTCCCTTACTGATTTGGGTAACTTTTGAAACGTACACCCCATGAAAGAAGGATCATATAATGAAGATTTAAACACCAATAAATGTGAGTATATTACACAAATAGTAGAATAATGGGTAGTACATACACCACATAAAAGGATATAGTGTAAAATGTTACATTAATCTCACAGGAATAGAAAATGAGATAAAAATCCCTTACGTCGTTGTAATCAATAAAGTCGTATGAACAAAAGATAATAAGAATAAAAATAATCATAGAATATCATTAATATAATTATAATAATGATAATATATATCAAATTTCAGAACACAATACACCAGATGCAATAAATAAACGGCGAACAATGGAAATGTCACGTAATTAAACGTGACATAAGAAATCCCATACAAAAATATTGCAGCCTAAAGGCACCACAAAAAACATAAAAAAATGTTTTGATGAGATAAAATAAGCTCTCTCATAATAAAAAAATAATATGTACAATAACAGTAACATAAAAGTACATCCCCTATCCGAATAAGTAGGAGCTTAAATGAAATGATAAAAAGAGAGTACTTAAAAAGAATGATAGGTGTAGGATCCGTTACGTCATGTCCAACTTGTCTTGTTCATTTTTTTATATTCCTGAATAATAAACATTGGTAAATTTATAATTGCTTAAGGACCTCAATTAATGTTTATTATTCAATTCATATCACATATTATATTGTTATAATAATTAGTTAATTATGAGAGTTCATATCATATATTTTTTTCGGTGTTCGGTACATGAGTCAAAAATGAACTTTTTTTAAAGGAATTGTCCATGTAGTTATAATTAAATTATCTCTAGAATAGTAATATTGGTTTAAATATCCTATATATCCATTAAAATTCATTTTATACTATTCGATAACATTTAAAGATAGAAAATGAAATGTACCGTTCATGGAGACGGTCGGTCGTACGTATGCCTGAATGCTACTTTCATTTCTTTGTCATATTAAGGGAATTAAAACATAATGAGTGATATAGATATTATTATTCTGGTATAATATATATGTTATATAGGTCACATAAGTTCATTAATTTATACATTCCATGTATTTCATGAAAGAGTCACATCACTTGAGGGGGCAGTAGTACACACGTCGTCATATGAAATTATCGCATTTTCACAACATGAACATCATAAAGGTATGTTTTAAATATAAAATAAAGAAGCATATAAGAAATATAAATACCATATATATCATATAAAAAATATAGTGACATCATAATGGCCACCATGAGAGGCGGTAGGAGATAATTGAACAATCATCATTTCGTGAGGCAGTAATTTGTCATCCACAGCAACAATATGTTCTTTAACCATTAAGTGGAGGTGTGTGTAAGTGTAGCTCGAATAATTTTCATAAAAAATCCTATTATATTTAATATACTGTTGTTTTTACAAAATAAATGAATAAAAAGAGTATAGGCGGTTGGAGAAGCCAAATAAAATAGAAGAACATAAGAGAAGACATTACCTTTAAATCGGGTAACTCCCCTTGGTATGAACCAAAACTGTGTCATGATGAGATTTATACCTAAGGTAAGGCTTCTAGGATGATGATAGGGATGTGGAGAGACAATAGGAGCAGGTTTTGGGCGATTCAAGGGTTTGAGATGTGTGGGTAAGGGAGTAGAGGTGGGGGCCTTTTATAAGAGGGAGGAGGGCCACTCTTGGAAGTTCATGAAATGTTACTTTATAATGAAATGATATTTGGATTTTATGGGTCCCAAAATGATATATTTAGAGTATAAGGTGATAAGGGTTCAAAATACACAAATACAATAGGTTTTAGAGAAATCAATGTCTTCGATTTTACCTTATCTTTTAATTTTATTTAAATCGCTCATTAATGAGGTCATCGCTGCATCATCATGGTGTCATAAATAAATTTATTTATTTAGTGTCTAAAAATTATAAAGAAATTACCATGTTGTAGGAAATATTTTTATATTTCTAATGAATATTTATAGTAAAAAGGATAACTTATATAACCTACGGTAAAAAATTGTTTTCGTAAAAAAATACTTGTTTTGGACATTTTTATTTTTAAATTAAATAAAAAGTTATTAATGTCATTTTCTTACCCAAGTGGCTCCATGGGGACCCAAAGTTGACCCACGGATTGTCTAGGTCCTTCATTAATCATCCAAAAAGGGTTGTACATGTGTCCAGGTAATTTCATATTATTATAACATTATTTTAACCTTAAATTACACTAATTACATCTAATCACGATTAATAAAACTCAAAAAGTTACTATTCATCAAAAAATTATTTTCATCCCATTGAACCAAATTTTACATAATAATGGAAACCATTTATATCATATTTTTAAATTTCAATTCATATATGCGGTAAAATTTCATTTAAATGAGAAATCGGTTTTTTATCTACCACTTAGTGGGTTTACTATTCATCAAAAATTGAAGTTTTTCAGAAAAATACAAAAAATTTACCACAAGCTATATTTGATATTCCGAATTCAAAAATGATGTCAATATTACAGAATTCAAAACATATAGGTTGCATTAATTAATTTAATAATTAATTCCCAATGTCAAAACTAATAGCGTGTTTTTATGAAACAATACATATCAAAAGATTGACACTTGTTTATATCCAATTTCATATTGAAAATAATTCCATTGTCCACCATTGGATTAAGAGAAAAAAATATATTCTAATTGCACATTAAAACCAATTAAAAATATAATATAACCATATAAAAAAATTAGATTAAAAGGAGGTTTTGAATTAAAATACAATATCATTCACTATTCATTAAAAAACTTTATCGAAAAAATACCAAAAACATACAGAAAGTTAATTTTGATGTCCCGATTCTGAAGAAGGATTTTTTTTTGCCATATATAACATATAAAATTTTCAAAAAGTGTATTTAAGAAGGGTTGTCCATCAAAAGGCGGTTAATCATCCTTTTAAAGGATATTTGAATGTTTATGCTTAAAATTGGATTCATTCGCATTTTAAGCCTCTAACATTTATTCGATAAAAGTAAAAATATTTGACAAACATATATAATAATTTTATAGTTAGTTCTGTTCATTCCCACCATTACAATGGCTACGCGTTTACTACCATTTAAAATAATATTATTTTATTATTAGTCTGTAATGTAAGATTTCAAAGAAACTTGTTGTTGCGTATTGGGTACGCCATAGATAATAGCATTCCATTTAAAGTAATATTATCATTTTGGTCACAAATATTGATAAATATGAGAATTTCATATTCTTTATTTACCCGAGATGTTACAAATATCCATATATGAAAAATATGAATGTAATGTATCCAAAAAAATACTAGAGGGAAATCCTTGGAAAAAGGTTGTACATAACCATGACCCATAAATGAAAACTACACAGTATAAGTGAATCCTATAGTCAAAGAGATTAAACTCATTATTATGGAAGACGCTAAAAAAAATTTAATTATGTGAACCTACCCTATTGAAAGATTACTCCATTATGATTCAAATATATAGTGTTACAAACCAAACTCGATGATCTCCCAATGAGCAATATATCTTAATTAAATTTTATGAATCAAAATAACATGTATCATAAAGCATTTCAATGGTGATGTCACACCCCATACATGCATGAATTACCATTTCCATTTTAATTCCTTTTTGAGGTATATTGATAGACACCTTATTTCCATAAAACATTGTTTAAAAACTAAAATTTGAAGTTACATTCAATAGCCAAAAACAATCAAGTACATTGATCATGTATATAAGATATTAAATTTAATAAATTAAATCCAAAGTATAGAATCAGCAGAACTAAATAATGTAATGGGATAAAAAATATTATAGAGACATCGACCATGGTAATGAATATAATAATTTTTCCTTAAAAAAATGATAGGAAACAAAAAGATCGGATCCTCACAAGCATACTTAATGAAGAAGAACTACCATTTCACTATAAAAACCTCTATATAGAAAATATCTCATTATGATAATATAATTTATATGGAAGATAAATAAAGATAATATCATGGGAAAACATTAGAATCATAGAGGAAAACTAATCATGCCTTGATGAGATCCACCCCAATTGATAGAGGACCACTTTGAAATAAATAAAAGATTCATCTAATGTTTCTTGGAGGGTATAATTTTTATCTAATGAGTTATTAAGGTGATATTAGAGTTAAATATGGACATTATAATTATGGTAATTTCTTTATAAGTTCTTATTACATTGCATGATTAGGCCGCAAAATTATAAAAATGTTCATAAAGGCATTATCCCTTGATAGATAATTCACATGGTTTCTTTGAAATATGTTGTTAGATAGAAAAACTACACCAATATAATTCTGTACATATTATACCAAATTCATATACCCAGAGGATATTACTAGTGACTCATGTGGTGAAATAAAATTTCCTCAAATAGTGGAAATCATCACTCAAACCAACATATGTATGTCCCACAGTTACGTCATGGTTTCTAAAAACCATGTGACTAAACCAAAAACCTAGTCATTTTCCCAAAAAAAAAAATTCAATACCCTATTCATGAGATTATATAGAAAATTAAAAATTATAAACCATACTCAATATTACACATACATGTGACCTGGATGACATCAAACATTGGATAATGTAAAATTTTGTATTTAAAATTCTGTTATTAATTGACATAATTTAAAATATTCCAAATTTTTATTTTACAATAAAACATTAGATGTGTATAAAATTACAACTATATAAAAGAAAATAAATTTATAATTAATACATTGAAATTGGATAATTGGTGAATTTTGGATAATTTTCAAAAAGAATTGGTTTTTAGTTGAATAATAAAATGTGGTATTCATATATGTTATGTATTATTAATTAATACCTATGTAAAAGTTATTTAATAATTAATAGAAAATAATAAATTTATTATTATATCTAATTTATAAAGATAAGGTATTTTATTATTTTATAATCTATCCCAACACCTATTATGTCCATTATAATGTACACAACTGATATTAGGTTCATTAACATTATTATTTAGGGAAAACGATAATTTTATAATAAAAATACTAAAACAAATAGGTGATTTATTATTTAATTTATGGATTGAAATCATAGGAATTAAAAAATTCTATTTTTCAAAAACCATAATTTCCAACTCCTCTATCCCAGAAATCTCAAAAATTTCACTAAAAATATATATAAATTCCCACCCTTCTCTCATAGATATTTAATCTAATTTTTCTTTCACAATTTTCCAATCCACTTCACAGTCAATAGTCATTCTTAGGAGTTCCCAAGGATATAAGTAATTCTTTTTCATGTTATATAAATATAATTAGAAAGGTAATGGTAGTAATTCTCTTCCACTAAATTTACATTAATAATCCATTGTGATTCCATACATTTTTATATCAAAAATTTTCATTGTATTTTATTGAATTTCCCTTATTATAATATCATGGAGATAATATTATTTCATCACATTATACATAATTATAATATCATTATAATTCTAAAATACATCCATATCCAAAAATTCTATTATCTAAATCCCTATTTCAGTCATGTATTTGTGGTATTAAAGAATTATTGTGTAACAAACATAAACATGGTTCATGAAAACTATTAGACCATGATAAAACAACACATAAGGAAAACCTCTATGTTACAATATACTTCCATAAAGGAAGGGGGATGAATGGAATTTTTTTGAAGATAGATTCCTGATTATATAAATATACTAATATATATAATAATAATTCCCAAATTTATCTTGAGCAATTAGAACACTCTATACATAAATGTGTAATCAAATAGTCAGTAGAAAAAGGGGATGAGAAAAATTGTAATAAGTTAATTTTATGAGATGAAAATAAAATATCATACTACGATATTCAAGAACATATCAATGTTGTTCTAAATATGTGAAAATTATAAAAACCAATTATTCACTAATTAGGTTGAAAAAAACTACCTAAGAAAATATATGTTGAAATCCAATGGGTGAGATCTCAAATAAATAAGATTGTGGAAAACAATTCTATCCACGACCACTAACTCCATAAAAACGTCAAATATACTCCTCAAAAATTTAAAATGCATTGTTTCACAATATCCATGATCTAGTGTTTAATAATTACATGATTCATGTGAAAATGGATAATTATGTATCTTCCAAGGCCACACAAAATGTGTGGGTTTATTATTATAAAGAGTCAATCACCACCACACCTGTTACAAACATTTTTAAACTAGAGTGTATGCGGTATCAATTCAAATATAAGTAAGAATTCAGAAAAACTATCAAACATTTAAAAAAATGATATCTAAGATAAGTATAATCATTAATATATAAACCATAATATTTAGAGGGTCTATACTTGTCTACCAATACCAAAACTAAGTTCCTAATATTATATGATTGAATAAGAAGGAGTAAAAGTTTAATACCCATACAATTAGGGGAAATGGAATCATGTATACCATGTTATGGAATCCATGAAGACCATACCATCAAGAGTACAATAAGAGATATACAATGTTTTGGTGTGGTGATACAAACCCATTATAAAGCTCCCCAAGACTGGGTTTAACCATAGAAAATGGGTGTTTTATAAGTGGAGTATCATTTTACAATTTATTTTTCTTGAAATTAACCTCTATAATATTATAGGATCCAATCCCATAAAAATATTAAACAAATCCATCAATGATAATAACTAATAGTAACTAACACTGGTAACACTAATTTTTTTTATGTTTGGACCCCAAGGTGAGTTCCCACAACATCACATGATTAAGATGACTCCATGTCATATATTTTCCACTAGTTTAAAGAAGTGGCTATAATTTGGGATGAGAAACTTCCTTAATCTAATCAACATCTACACTGAGGGATTTTATTCTATAAGAAACAACATGTTAGGTTCAACATCAACATTCCTATGAAAATATTTTTTTCTCAACTAGTAAATATAATAATTATTTCCGATAACTATCGTATATAATGGTCAACCATGAACAAATTGATTATAATAACTTTTAGTCTAGGATTCTTCGTCAAAAATATTTATCTTCCACTCAAGAATCCACATAATATGAATGAAAATATGATCATATTTGAAAGAAAAACATCTTATATTTAGTGTTGAATACAAATTTTCCAACCATAGTCACTACATATATAAATTCAATAATATGTTTCTCAATCTGAACGGATTGAACAACCACCATCTATGATATTTTTTCTCACTTCAGAGTACATGTTTCATAGCCTTATTTTCTCTCTACATCTCTCAATATTTCTTATTTTATGTTACACTAAAATCAATCTCCAATAAACTAACCTTATACAAAAAAATCCCAATATTTAAAAATTAATTAAATTATAACATCAATTTCATCTCACATTAGAAATATCTCAAACAATTGAATTATACTACATGATCACCCAAACATTGAATCATTCAAATTTTCATGTTTTCTTATTCAGACAATCCCAAAAGATTATTCCTAAATTTAAATGTTGGTCTCAAATTATATTCAATCAATACATTCATTCTCATTTTACAAATTCCTTAATGATATATAAAAACATAGAATAGTTCTTGAGTAACGATCATCATAAAATAAATGCAAAATATTTTATTTTTAGAATTACAAAATGATTGATAAGTAATATTGTGTCGTCATTTTACTAAACCATAATCTTATAATATCTCCTTAAATCGATTTTCCAGTATAAATAATCTCATAATGGGGGATCATTCTAAATACTCATCTTGAATAACTAATTTTTAATCCATTGATTGTTAGTTTAATACCATAATAGAATCATCCCAATAATCATTCAAAATTATCCTTTAAAATTTTACAAAATTTAATATTTTTTCAAATATTTAGAGTCTTAAATTTTACATGTATGAATGATCGATATAAAATTTATTTACATTCCCTAGAAATTGTTTCAGACAATAACATATCTTTATAAGAATTATCGATAAGTCATAAGTTTTTTTGAAAAATATTGGGCATTTCTATAAATGTCATACATTCTCAAACATATTCTAATTTTTTCATAATGGAAATTTATTATGGGTCTAGAATCCCATGATTTTATTGTATTGTTATCTCATTAAAGTAATTCAATAGCTTGTGCTAGATGCAACACCGTGTTCGAGTGCACCATAACATACCAAAATAGCAGTTCAAAAAGTGATTATGAATCGTATTAATTGCATTTTGAATATTATATACTCTATACAATTTTAACACCCATATTATGGGTTTCTTAGAAATAATATGAGATCAAATTAAATTTTTAGATAAAGGAAGTATTTTTCAAAAATGAAATTTTACCACCTACTAATGGTGAAATAATTTTGAATGAAATATCTGGAACTTTTATATAAAATTTGACAAAATAGAAATCTTATTTATAATTGGGTCATAAAAATTTAGTTTTGATAAATTTTGTCTAATTTATGATAACTTTCATATTTTGATGAATAGTGAAAGATGCTAAATTTCAATTAAAAACCACTTTTTTATAAAAATAATTTATATTGATAAATTATATATTTTAATGGTTTTGAATTATAATTATATTATATTATTATAATTTAATACAATTTAGGTCATCATAAGTAATTTTATATTTAAATTCAACCTAAACATATGACAATCTTTTCATAGTTTTTAATTTTTTTTAAAACCTTCCTTTTGGTTTTGACAATGGGAATTAAATTTAAATTACTAAATGAAACATCAAGGTTTTTAATTTGGTAAAATAGACCTCATTTTTGAATTTGTAATATCCAAATTATCTTCGGGTGAAATAATTGTATTTTTATGAAAACATTCAATTTTTTATGATTAGTGAAAAAATGATTTTTTTGTTTAAAATCCACTTTTTATTTAAACAATTATTTATTTATTTTAATTTATTTAATATTAAAATAGATAAATAATTAATATATTAGTTTAATTTAATTAAATATAGTTATTTTATTACAAAATTAGATGTATAAAATTTTATTGAATTCTTTATCGTTTTTTACCCTCCTACTAGGGACATTAGTAAATATGCATTAAACATAATTTTACCACTTCGGTGAGTTGAATTTCAAAATTCCAAAAGACACGGTTGTAATCATTAAGCAAAATTGTATTCAATAAGATGAAAATAATTTTTTTGAATAGTATCTTTTGACTTATTTACAACGGTTAAAAGTAAATAGGGTAATTAAAGGTAAAAATAATATTATAATTACACTAACACATGTACTAATTCTATTGGATTAGTGTAATTAGTCCAAATAAACTTAGGAATAAAATACGATCTTTTAGGTCAACTTTTATTAGATTAGGACATTTGTTATTATTTTATTTAAAGAAGAGTTAAAAGTGTTAAATTAAATGTTTTTCAGCTAATAAATTTTTAATATAGGGGTATACAAAAGATAAATTAGTCTATATATATTAATTATAAAGATAAAATTATTTAATACATAATGATATTTTATTTATAATTTTTAGATATTAAATAATTAAATTTACATAAGACACAATGATTATGCAGTAATTGCCTTCTTAATGGAATATTAAAGTAGTTTATATTATAAATATTAAAATAATTGTAATTTAAAATCTTTTATTCCATAAAAAACTTTTATAGGTTAATATGTCATGTCAAGGTTGATTTAATAAATTATTTTCATGGAGATAAGGTTGTTATGATTTTTAAAAAAAGAAAATACCAAATAGTGTCAAAATTGACATAAATTTGTTTTTAAAACAAATATATTATTATTAAATTATATTACAATCATAAAAATATATGGTTCGTCCAAAGGGATAAAATATTATTATATATTTCATTAATGAACAACCTGAGGTTATCTTGGATGTTTAGAGTAAATTTATTAACTCTATTATGTAATAAGACAAAAAGACATGGTAACAGTTAAACTATTTAACTAAGAGATAAGTCTAAAATATAAGGTTAATATCATGAAATAAACCGGCCTAAAACCTATTGGTTGAGTGTTTTTCAAACCATCCCCACATTATCCACGAAATAAATCATTTTGTAGACATTATAAACCAAAAATGGTTTTATTATAACATAATATTTGAAGCATTTTTTAAAGTGACCCTTACTCTTATAAATGTGTACTTACCCTTCTCTCAAAATCACTACCCCATATCCATTTGGCTAGGCCGAACCTTGCCGAAATATTATCCTGACATCCCTCACTTATATATAGAGGCATTACCTTGATTATAAAGGAAACCTTTAGAGCCCTTTTGTTCAAATCCAAAGGAAACAACCAAAGCAGGGATAATTATTTTATCACCTCTTTCAATGTTCATTTCTTTTGTCACATTCTTTTTCTTTGTCATTAACATAAAAAAATAATAACACCAGTAACTTCTAAATACATTTAGATAATTATAAATATGCTAAAAGCATATTAATTATTCTATCCATCATATGAACAATAATTTCGCCATGCATGCGTACGTACGGTTTACCATCTCCACTCTATGGGGTAAATTGTTATTCAACACTATTTTATTTGGATGGATATAATAGTGAGTAATATGTAAATAAATAATGAAAATAATAGGATAATTTCTCTTTAAAATTTATATACCATCCAATTCCACACCTTTTAATAATTGAGTAAATGTTATTGTCGCTCGTGTGTACATATGACTTACCGTCTCCACAACGCGGTGAGATTCATTCTCACATTCACCGTTCAATGATGGTTATAAAAATATATATTATTAAAAAATCTATTATATATGACATAATATTTCTACTTAATATATATATATATGTATATATTTTTGTGTGTACTTAAATACATCTTAGTCACTTTGTTTTTTTCAATACGATGTGAAAACGGAAACAACGTTTATGTATATGTACGACCTACCGTTTCCATAAACAATTATTATTTATTTCATATATCTATCTATTATAAATTTATATTCACAAAACTATAAGATATATAAATCATGTTTAATATTCTAGAAGTATTTAAAACACAATCTAAGTGATAAGATCAAGAATAACAAGTTAAAACACGTATGATAAAGAAAGTGATTATTACACAAAATGTTAATTTAAAATGGAAATCATTATTTTATGGATAGTATAAAGTCATAAATGAATCATATAAGATATAATAAATATGAATATGGTTCTGGTATTATTTAATAACATACTATTTTCATTATAAAGGAGGTTAAAATTACCATCGACTAAGGGAAAGTGCAAGGTAAGGGTTATTTCCTCAATATCATTATTATCTGAGATTGTTTATGTGTAAGTATTTACTGGGACATATTTATCATAGATATGCATATTTCATAAAACATGTTGTCAAAAGGAATATTTTATGGGTTTATTGGAGGGAATATTTAACTAGATCATCATTTCAAATGTTTTAATGATTTATCTGTCTAAATCCTTTTAATTAATGTTCATGTTTTAAAATGATTTTAAGGATTTTTGTATATAGACATGAATGTTTTGAATTGATAATTCATTTCAATTGTTTATCTGTGGTATACGACAATTTGATTCGAAAATATATTTTAAATTACTTCTTTTTAAATGTGTGAATTTAAAATGATTCCACAAAAATTTATATTTCTCTTAAAAAGATTTACTGATCATTTTCAACTTTGTCAGAATCCTTTACTGGATATTATTATTGATTGGTTTTGATTTATAATAATACAATCTTCCATATTGTATTGAATGAGTATTGATTTTTTTAATGTGTATGTTCTATTTTTATTACATTCATGGTTTGTGGTTAATGTATTGACAATTTTTATGCGTGTTTTAATAAAAATATTTATGTTATATTTCATCATTTTCATATGAGAAACGTAGAGGACTTAGTAAGTGACGGGGGGATCCTGCTATAGATCCTCGATGCATCGGTAGGTCTCATGTGACAAAATAGTTTCATGGAACAAGGCCTTAACAAAAATATTATTTGTAGTCTTGGAACGAGGCCTTGACTATATGGTAATGTTGTCCAGCATTAAGCATTCCATCATTATGAAATTAGTTATTACATGTGATTATTTGACTATTAGAATATCCTTGTTAATGTTTATATTGTGATATTTGAATTATTTTTTTCCATATTATTCTTAAGATAATGTTTAAAATGGATTTTGTTTTTATTACACATCTTTCTTTAAAATTGTATAGCTCTCTCTCAATTATTTACCCTTTTAGAGAATCTGATCTCACCCCTTTCTTATATTTTATTTTCCAAGGATTACAAAAATTGTATTGTGATTGATATATAGGATTATGCTAAAGGGAATAATGGAATTGTCAAAGAACTATATATGCTGTATTTTTTGTTTAAAATTGTAACTTAATGTTGATGTATGTAATGTATTTTCCAAGACTGCTAAACTAATCGGTCTTTTGGGAGTTTATTCCTTGTAATCATGTGAATGTATTAAAAAAATGCACAAACTCTAGGCTTCTAGGGTAGGGGCGTTACAGTTGGTATCAGAGAAAGTTTAGAAAAAACCATGGTAATAGATTTAGATAATCTTTGATTAAAGAACATTACCCTACGATAGACTATGAGTATTAATATAGATGAACTTCCTAAATTTTTTGTAATGTTGTGATTATGTTTATTTTCCAAGGAATACATCCCATTCTGGATACAAGCAGGTAGAGGCAGCTCTAGCATAGATGTACCTAGGATAAAAAAAATCTAACAAGGAGTTTCAAGCATGACCCGGGGTATCCCGGTACACGAAAATGAGCCGTATTTCACTCTTGGTTACAACACCTGCAAGGGATATACTTAGGATAATTCAAATATTCATTTCAAGAAATTGTAAAATATTTAGGAGTTAATACATGCTAAAAGAAAACAATTTATTGTTTTAAATTATATGTATAATCTTTTCAATTTACGTTACGTATTTTACAATTATGGAATTATGCATTGCGATTCTTAAACTGACCTAGTGTATGCCATTGTTTAGTAATGGTTCCTGGTTGAAGGAATGAGAACTCTAATAATACGCATGATCGAAACATTAGGAAGGATCATATCATTCATGGTATTAATCCAACATTTAAAAGGTAAATAGTCTCCCACATAATATCATCATATGAAGAAATAGTTTCATGGGTTAATAAAATTGGTAATGTATTCTCTAAGTCCTATGGATTTGAAGGGAAGAAATATAATAAAATGATAGAAGAGAGAATGATGGATAATGGGAAGAGGGGAAAGAAGGATTTTCTCATATGTAATAATTGTGGAAAAAAGCGCCTTGGTAAATTCTTGATGGGAATGAATTTTTTTTATAATTTTTCATAAAAGGACCCCACGTATGTTATTATAAGGGTAATAAAATGATCTCAAATGTATAATGCTTCATCTACAAGGAGTAGGGACAGTACGTGAATCAAGGTCCAAATAATCAGAGTATACCCAAAATACTACTACGGGATAATCATCATGTTATGATAATATTGAAAATGAAGAGGAATTATTAGAGTTCTTATGTTGTTATTAAAGTATTATGTCATTTGAGTTTTTTATGATATACATTTTATAATAATTATAGAGTATATAAATATAGTACTCTTGTAATATTTCATTAAGGACTTGAGATTGGGTGGAACCCTGAATGGTGACTGAATAAGAGGTTAATTTTTTTAAAATATATGGCAGAGAGAAAGTTAATCCCAAATATAGTTCTGATACAGAGGTAGTGATTTTGGAATAATATTATATTGATTTTGATATTTTATATTTGATATTCTTGAATATCTTGGAACTGATTAATGAATTGTATATTCCATCATTGTTGGAGATTACAAAGTTTTTGGATAGAAGGAGTATATCCAGTAATCTATAAGGAATAAGGGAGCATAAATGTAATCAATAAGGTTTTTTTGGTAATTTAGGGTGTTAACATGTTTTAAATGAATACATGATGAATGTATTCATATGCTATTACATGGAGAAATGATCATCATTGTGTTTACCTTCCTTATATTTTTTTGACTATGATTTTGGACAGAAGTATTTTGGATAATACTAAACGTTTGAATGGATTACATTTGACATTGGATTCTATTGTTATGGTTAATGATTTTCTTAAGATTATTTTTGGATTGTTATAAAAAGGACAACCTGGATTCTAGGCGACAACCTCTCGTGTCCAGTAAGGTCGTACAAAATGAACCCACAACCCAAGGGTGATAAGGGTGCATCACTTACCAATGGAATATATGATGTTATAGTGTTTATAATATAGTTTTTTAAAATATTCTGACAAATTAATTATAAATTCAATATTTTTTTAACCCTATAAAATTTGGATAAACAGAATATTTTTTAATTATATTATCATTTGGAGTAAAAGATGAGTTTTTTGTAGTAATTAGTTGAAGGATAAAACTCTACTTGTCATGTATATTTTTTCCTCTTATTCTATGAATAAATTACTTATTAAACTTTAGAGGAGTAATCATAAAACCAATAATGTGTTATCCTAATACATTATGTCTTTTTGAACTGATGAAATTTTAATCATTTTAGATTGATGGATTTGAGGCCCTCAATTATAAACTTGTTTATGATTGGTGACCTCAATCACTCCAAATAAATATTTATGTTTTCCTCCAATTATGTGTCTCTAATTTCCCCCAATGTTCTCATAATTGAGAATATAATTTGGGGGTGACTTTTTCATTTCCCTTTCCCTCTTATTAAGAATAATTTTATTAACCCAGTGTCTGATGTGGGTTTTACACAAATGTATTTTTTCTATTTTAACAATTTATTTTAAAAAAAAAATTAAAATTGTGATGGCACAATTTATTTAAGGATGGGAGAATGTAACACCCCAAGATTTAATAGTACATTATCTCATTAAAGTAATTCTATAGCTTGCGCTACACGCAACACCAAGTTCGAGAGCAGCACAACAAACCAAACTAGCCATTCAAAAAGCTGTTATGGATCATATTAACTTAATTTTTAATATTATATACTATAAATAATTTTAACACCCATATTATGTGATTCTTTGACATAATATAAGAACTAATTAAACAATTTAGATAAAGGAAGTATTGTTCAAAAATGAAATTTTACCGCCTAATAATGGTGATTTTTTTTAATTTCAATATAGAACACTTTTGTGTTAAAATTTTCAAAATAAACATCTTATTTAGAAGTGAAACATAAAAAATTAGATTGGATTTTTTTGTTTTTCTAATAACTTTCATATTTTCATGAATAGTGAAAGATGCTAAATTTTAATTGAATTTTTTTTTCTAATCAAAATAATTTATAGATAAAAATTATACATTGGAATTATTTTGAAGATTAATTAGGGTATATTTTTATAATTTAATACAATTTTAGTCACTATAAGTAATATTACATTTAAATTTAACATAAACAAATGTCAATGTTTTGATAGTTTTTAATTTTTAAAAAACCCACTTTTTTGTTATGCAAATGGGAAATAATTTTAAATTAATAAATGAAACTTATATGTTTCTAATTTTGTAAAAATAACTTAATTTTTTAATTTATAATTTCAAAAATAACTCGGTGTGATTTTTTGGTAGTTTTGTGAATTTTTTTAATTTTTTGAGGAATACTAAAAAACAGTTTGTTGTTGTTTAAAATTGAATTTTTATTTAAATAATTATTTATTTTTTTTAAATTTATTTATTGTGAAAAAATATAAATAATACCTATATTAATTCAATGTAATTAATTTGAGTCATTTTATAATAAAATTAGATGTATAAAATTTTATTGAAATTTTGTAACCTCTTTTACCCACCTTCTAGGCATGTTAGAAAATTTTCATATAAGTCAATTTCACCACTTCTGTGAGTTGAATTTCAAAAATCTGAGAGGCATGGTTTGAATCATTAAATAACATGTGATTCAATAAGATGAAAATATTTTTTTGGTGAATAGTAACTTTTGACTTTTATTTACCACGGTTAAAAGTAAATTGGGTAATTAAAGATAAAAATGATATTATAATTACCATAATACATGTCCTAATTCTATTGGATAAATGTAATTAGACCAAAAACAACCATTTTAATAAAATATGAACCTTTATGTCCATTTGCATTAGATTAGGACATTTATTATTATTTTCATTAAATAAGATTTAAAAGTGTTAAATTCAATGTTTATTAACTAAACCATTTATAATATAGGGTTATACATAAGATAAATTAAAGTATAAATATTCCATTAGAATGATATAATTATTTTCTATATAATTTTATTTTATTTATAATGTTTAGATATTATGTAATTAAATTTATTTATGAAAAAATGATGATGCAGTTATTACATTTTTAATGAAATATTAAAATAATTTATATTATAAATATTAAAATAAATATAATTTAAAAGTTTTTTTGCCTTAAAAGAATTTTATAGTCTAATATGACATGGTAGGTTTGATTAGATAAATTTTTCTCTAAATGATATGGTAGTTATGACTTTCACAAAAACAAAATACCAAATTGTGTCAAAATTGACATTAATTAGTATTTAAAACAAATATTATATTATTAAATTATATAATATTAATAAAAATATATGGTTCAACCAATGGGCTTCAATAATATTCTATATGTCAATAATGAACTACTTGATGTTCTCTTGGATGTTTAGAGTAGGTTTATTTACCATATAGTGTAATAATACAAGAAGCCACGATAAAAGTAAAACTATTTAACTAAGAGTTAAATAAAAAAGATATGGTTAATTTGGTGACCTAAACATGCCTAAAACAAATTGTTTGAGAGGAATTCGACCCATACATACCTTATCCTAGAAATAAATCATTTTGGATCCATTATATACAGAAATTTATTTTATTATAAAATAATATTTCAAGCATTCCCAAAAGTGACCCTCACCACTCTTATAAAAGGGCACTTCGCCTTCTCTCAAAATCAAAACTCCATTGCCATTTGGTTCATCCAACACCTTCCCGAATCACCTCCCAAATTCCCCCAATTCATCCTAAATTTCTTACCTTGAGAATAAAGGAACCCTATGGGGCCCTTTTGTTCAAAACCAAAGGAAACACCCATAGAAGTGGTGATTATTTTATCACATCTTTCTATGTTATTTTATTTTTTCAATTACTCTTTCATTTTTATTTCCAGAAGAAAATAATAACTAAAATAATTTATAAATACTGTGATTTTATTATAAATTTTTTACAATCATATCAATTATTCTATCCATCCTATGAATGATAAAGTCACCATGTGTGTATACGTAAGGTTTACCATCTCTACATCACGATGTATTTTGTTATTCAATACTATATTATTTGGATGGATATAATGATGATTAATATGTATATAAATAATTTTTATAACATTATATTGTCAATTTATAAATAATATACCATCCAATTCCACACATTTTAATCATTAAGGAAATGAAATCATTGCCCGTGTGTACGTATGGCTTACCGTCTGCACGACACGATGAGATTAATTTCCACATCCACCATTCAATGATGATTATAAAAATATATATTATTAATAAGTCTGTAATATATGAAATAATAATACTACAAAATATATATATATATTTGAATATTTCTTATTCAGTTTGTACTGTTCAATATGATATGAAAACAGAAACAATGTTAACGTGTACGTACGACCTACTATCTCCATAAATGTTGTTTTCATTTCATATATATTTCTATTATACGTATTTATATTCAAAATATATATTATATATAAATCAATAATTATATTCTATATGTATTTAAATCATTATCTATGTGATACGATCAAGAATAACAAGTTAAAACACATACGATAAAGAAAGCTATTATTACCTTAAATGATAAATTAACATATAAATCATTATTAAAAGGATAATATAAAGTCATAAATGAATCATGTGTTCTACAAAATATATTAATATGTTTTTTGTATAATTTAATAATAGATTATGGTCATTATATAGTTGTTTAAACATACCCTAGACCCAAGGAAATTTCAAGGTAAGGGTTATTTCCTCAATCTAATTATTATCTGAGATTTTTGATGTGTAAGTATTTATAGGGAAATATTTATCATTGATGCCCATATTTAATAAAAAATTATTTCAAAAGGAGTATTTTAAGGTTTTATGGGAGTGTGTATTAAACTAGATCATCATTTAAAATGTTTTATGGATTTATCTTTTTAAATCTTTTTAATTAATGTACATGTTTTCAAAATGATTTTAAGGATTAATTTATATGGACATGAATGTTTTGAAATGATAATTGTTTTCAAAACATTCAACATTGTATGGGACAATTTGATTCAAAAATCTCTTTTAAATTACTTCTTTTACAAATGTGTTACTTTTAAATGATTTCACAAAAAGGGATATTTCTCCCTAAATGTTTTACGATCATTTTCAACAATGTCAGCATCCTTTACAATATATTTTTCTGGATTGAGGATGATTTATTATAATACAATATTCCATATTTTATTGAATGAGTTATTATATGTTTGAATGTGTATGTTCTATTTTTATACCATTGATGGTTTGTGGTTAAATTATTGACATATGATATGCTAGTTTTAATTTGATTTTTTATGTTATTTTCCCACTTTTTTATATGAGGAATGAAGTTCTCTTAGTATGTGATGGGTGGATCTCGTTATTGCTCCTCGATGAATCGGTAGGTCTAATGAGTCAAACTATTGTCTTGGCACAATGAATTGACAAAAAAGTTATTTTTATTCTTGGCACATGGCCTTAGCTTTGTGGTAATGATGTCCGGCGTTACTCATTCCCTCATAATGAAATTAGTTAGTACATGTGATTATTTAACTAGAATAATTTCCATGTCCATATTTATATGGTGATGTTTAATTTATTTTTTCTATATTATGATAAATATTATATTTAAAAAGGATATTATTTTAATTACACATCTTTCTTTAAAATTATATAGCTTCTGCTAAATTATTTACCCTTACTGAGAATCTAAGCTCACCCGATTATTATGATTTATTTTCCCTGGATTAAAGAAGTTTATTATGATTGATATGCATGGTTATGATAAAGTGAATAATGGTGTTCTCAATGAACTATCTATGCTGTATTTTATGTTTGAAATTGTAATTAAAGTTCATTTATGGAATCTATTTTCCGGAATTCTAAACTGATCAGTCTTTTAGAAATTTATTCCTTGTAATCATTCCCATTTATAAAAATAATGCACTAAATTCAGGCTTCTCAGGTTTGGTTATTACATCTTTCATCCAAAAAAGTCATATTTAAGGGTAAAAATATTACAAAATGCATCAAAATTATTATGAAACCATTAGATGTCTAATAAAATCAGTATTTTATTTTCATTAAAAATATCATATCTAATTAAATAAAATATTTAAGAGTCTTATTAATTAATGAAAATTTATTAAGATAGATCAAAAATTTTAGGACATCAATGAAATAAGTGCTAAAAGATAAAACTTTTCAAATTTTATACACTACCAGAAAATTTCTTATGAAATATATTATGATCAACTACATTTACATTTTAGTTGGCTCCAATATAGAATTATAGAATTAAATTTATTAATTATAGAACATCATTAAATAGGGCAAAGTCTTATGAAACTGGATGAAAAATTTAAATTCAGTCGCAACTTCATTCAATGACACTAACTCATTGTTTACAACAAATAAAAAACTCTCATAATTACAATGGGTTCTTTAATCCAACCCCTTATATTTATTTTCGTCTCTACTCAAATATTAAATCAAAACTCAATTATTATATAGAGATCAATAATTTACAATAGATTCATCAAATTATAGAACATCTGAATTAAGAACACTATTTAACAAACATTTCTATATATAATAATGTTTTTGATAAATTTCAACTCTTAGTGAAAATCAATGTCTGGCCTTGTGGATTTGATATTCTACACCATAATTTAATTTTATAAACAAATTATCTATCCATTATTTATAATAATAGTAGCTTCGTTGTCAAAAAAAATTAGGTAGATTTATACTACTCTTCTGCTTCCAAATCCTAATCCAATTATATGTGGGGATTACATAAACACATCCCCAAGTGACATGAAAATACTAAACATTATCTTTTCCTCTTAACTAAGAAACTATTTCTCCTGGATTATCACGCATAATGTAATCATTAATTGCATCATTTATATAATTTTATTTATTTTTAACATCTCCATTGTATATTATTTAATTTTCATGTGATATTTGATATCAATGTGTTGATATATTTAGTGTTGAATATTATTATTATATAGATTTTAAATGTCTCTGATTATCCATGATTTTTTAAGATATTGTGTGGATTATTTCCAAGACTAGGTAATGAGGCGGTGAGTGATTCTGAGGACCGGGTTGCCCAGATTAAATGTCTGAAATATATTAAATATATTAAATAGCACGCAAGTGAAATTTTCCTTAAAAAGTAGAATATCATCTAAACAGGGGCCCAGACTTGAAATCCAAAGGTACCATTAATATTAGAACATGATTTTTACCCTAGGAGCGACATTACCTCTATCTTTGTGGGTCATATGTTGAAATTCCCTCATGTTCATTGAAATGAATAAAATAAATGATAATTTATTTTATTTATTTTTAATTTATAAATTGACATGAGAGTATTTAATTAGGCTGATATGGAAAAAATATAGGTTTTCTAAATAACCATAATGTTATTAGATATAAATTTAGTGGATCTCTCTATTATTTAATTCTGGTGGATCTTGGATCAGCGATCGGCGTGCACCAGAATTGAAGGATCTCAAAAAAGACTATGATACTACCTCATTATTCATCACAGATTGATCAGAATCATGGTAGGATGTTTGTATTACCTAAATTGATTCCTAGTTCTTATGTCCTATGATGAACAAGAATTAGTCAACCAAGTTGTGGATTCATATATTAGTTGTCTTGTGGGATGAATTAATTTATGGGTATTTTATTAGGAGTAGTTGTTTTTGATGTTTTATTCGTCATTAATATTTTAAAGAATATGGATATAGGCCAACATGAATTTTTTTCTAGATTCATTCATTTTGTTATTGGTTTTTCATTTATCCTTTTCATCTTTGAACATCATGGGCATTACATTTTTGGCCCATTATTTGATGTATTCTAGAAAATTGGGAATTGTGTGACTAGTTTTTGGGACAATGGTTCAAAATAATAGATTTAGTATTAGTGTGAAATGATGTTGGTTCGATGATGGTAGTTCTATATAATCATACAGTGTTGGATACCTAATTTTTTGTTCGTCAGTGTGTAATTAAGAACAACATATAAATCAATTTTTGAAAAAGATTGAAGGAAAAAAAGATGATGATATTTGATGGATTGATTTGTCGGGATGTGATGCCTAATTATCCACATGAAGAATATTTGAAATGATGGCCATATCACTAGAGAAGAGATACCAATCTATATATTGGATTATATAAATTCACACACTACACAGTGTGTAATATAGAGCCACACGTCATGTGGACACCCTTATGAAGACCATGGTTATGGGAGATAGATATGTATTACATGACGTGTGACCATATCACATGATTTGAGATCTCTCCCCAGTGACTTGGAATATACCTAGAAGGTTACATAGTCATAGACTGGATTACATGGCTTGGAGGACAACGCGTACTCCCCTCCCCAAACATGGAATTCACAAAGTACACGAGCTAAGCCATGTACTGGAACATAGGAAGAGGACACATTCTGTATTGTAATATGGAAATGGGAATCAGACATGGGTCATTTACATCGTTAGGACAAAAATACAAAGGTACACGACATGTAACACTAAAGCATATCTTGTAATCCTAGAAACCTGGCATGGAGGAATTTTCCTCTATAACTTCTAAAAGTATAATTTGGATTCATTCCCCATTTCCAATACCTAATGGATAGTATGGAATATGTTACCACACATAGGACAATGGTCCATTAAGAGGTACATAATGGAAAATAATATTGGAATCCTTGCATGAAGATAGTGGTGATATCATCTATTCGTCCCCATTACCTAGGTGGATTTCTTTATATCATCATGATCAACACTACGGGGGTGTAAATCCCTTATATAGTATGTTAATAAAAATTAATTTTTCAATATACCCTTGGCCATGGGAGTGATCCTTATATTTTTATTATATCTCTTTGGACCTTAATCGTGTTATTATAATAGCGAGACCAATTGAGCAATACCTATCATATGGAAATCATCACCATTATTAGACTCAACAGTGTGTTCATCTAGAAGAGTGTTCTGTGGAACCATTGAGTTGGAATCCTACACTGGGATTATGTTTGAGACTTACCTTTCAATTGTACGTATTGTATATTATAAATGGATATTATTATTATATTTTTCTAGACATATATCAGCTTAGAGATGACTATAATTCCTTTTTTATGGTTTTTGGTTTTGAGGTGTCCTACTGGGAATTGTTATAATCACCCATGCATTTGATTTTCCAGCATGTGTCATGTCTTTTGAAGATGGTCAACTCTTTCATAGAGTCCTAGATGGACTAGGACTAAATGCAGCATAATGAGACTAGACAATATGATGTGTGTTCATGTGGTGTCCTGACAACAGTCCCTAGTTCCTATTTTAGGACATACTTTTTTTCAGACTCCATTTGGTGTTCTTTTATTAGGAACTATCTAAATTTCATTACATATTATTGTACTTTGGTTATGGGATATATATCTATGCATGGATTTTTTTCATTTGTTTTTACATTTTTTATTGAATTGGCTTAGATATGGGTGTATGTGTACATGTACATAGGATAAGGTCTCCCATGTTAGTGATAAGACAACTCATAACTATTCTCTAACCCTGGCCTATTAGAGGCAGTCTTGGGAAGTCCTGGAGTGGGACCCATTGGGATGGGTCATGACAGAGTGGTATTAGAGAAGTTGGTTCTACATTTGGTCCATAATCTATGAGATTGGTTTGGGGGAAATGGTGGTATGCATTTCTAGATTGGCTTGTAGGCAGGGGACTCTGATGTTTGTTTGGTGAAAAACATATCAATACACCAGGATTATAGTCACCTGATTTTTGACTTGAAAAATGATTATTCTGGTTATGGGGAAAAAATTGTGCACACATCATTTAGAAATGGGTTTTGGATTCCATATCCATCTTGAGGCTTCTCTCCATATCTACACATTGACTGTTGTACATCATGATTTCTTTTAGAATCCCTATGGGATATATACCATCTTAAATTCAGAATCAGGATCATGGGGATGATCTCCTTAGTGATGAGGCATTGATACAAGGACCAGTTCCAAAGATTCTACATCAATGTGGTGTACCATTTATACAACAACCCATTGAGTAATTAATGGTACAAATTGTACCAGTGGATTAGGTAAGCATTATGAGTGTACATCACATGTTTTAGTAACATTGAACCGTGACGTTCCTAGGAATGCTCGACCCATAGGCGTGTGATGATCTCTATGATGTTTTGACACATGTTTTTTTATGGTGAGGAAACTAATAGATCCGATGGAGATCCTGGAGGTGAGCCTTTTCCATTTCTCATAAGGATGGTTCGGGGGGGAGTGAACCAGCATTATGATGAGGAGACTGTACCATGGTGGGTGTTTTTGTTCCTTTTCAAATAGGAATTATCTCCTTCTATATAGAGGGATGTACAAATATAGGAGTGTCTATAGTTCTAGGAGGGAAAAAATGACCACATCCAAGTATTCATCAAGGTATACCAACTATAACAAGTACTCAACTGAAATGGTTCATTTCCATTTAATTAGGGTTCTGACCTACAAGTGAGGGACTTATATAGAAATATGAAAAAAATTATACCTATGTGCATTTGTTTATATTTTCTACGTCTAAAATGAGTTTTGGTGGTTGAGAGTTTCTTGGCTAATCAGACACAACCACTAGTTTCTAGAAAATGGCATAAAAAAGTAGAGACATTGGAAAAAGGGAGCCAACACCTATCTCCTGGAACTAGATGATTGGGAAATTACTGGAGGAGGTTACTTGATAGAGGGTATGTGGTTCAGGGATCTTATGATGGGTCCAATTAATCATGGTGGAGAAGATTCTATAGATGTGATGCCAAGGGGTATCTTGCCCATGATTCTCCAACAATCTGAACAAATGACAAAGAGACATGTGGATGGGCCACTGAGTTAGATATATCGATAGGATAATGAACGTTCGTATGGAGAAAGATATTCAATCTGAGCTAGGAGAGCAGTAGGAGGTGGAAGATTCTCTAACTTGTTACCACCACCACCCCTAGGTGGTCCAAAATAGGCTTAGGGATATGAAGGACAGGGTTATGAAAAACTACATGAAGTCCAATATATTAAACCAGAGGCCCTAGGAATGATATTGGTTATGATATGTTTTTTTCTACCATATCTTTTTTACTGATAGACATAAGTTATTTTAATTCCATACAATGAACATATTTTTTCCAGATATAGATATTCATGTTGATCCCTTGGCTCAACCCTTTCACTAGGAGACTCCTACTAGAGATTACTCAATAATCACACTCTTGTGCTAATTTTGTATCCTGAATTTTATAAGTGATATTTCCAATTATGATTTCATTATAGTGGTGATGAGTCCTTAGGAATACATCTTTGTAATTGAATGGTTATCCAATGTTCATTCTCAGATTTACTACTTTAGTGGAAGGGTGCGTTGTGACCACTGTAACGAAACTAGTTTCTCCTTTCAAAGTGAAATGAAAACCCAACCAGTATAGGATAGACTCATGAATTGGATGGTGAAATTTTTTACTGAACATTTGGATTGTCTATCCCTTCGATAAGTATGTATTATTTGTTTCAATTCATTTAATAAATGGTAATATAAGAGTACGTCTTCATTGAAGATGTTCTAGGTTTACCAACCACCTGAGAGTTTGGCTTCGACAATGATCTACAGAACATGATTTCACTGATAACTATACCAACATGTCATATGACTACCATAGAGATTCATGAGATAAAGGTGCTATTAGAGGAATTATAGAGGAATTTATTTATTGGACCTAGTGTTTCAAGCTAGGAAACCCTAGTGTTGTTCATTAAGAAGGAGGAAGGGATCATAAGGAAATGAGTGGAATAAAAAAGGTTAAATCAAGTGAAGGTGATGAAAAATTATCCACTATCGAGGATTGATGACCTCATTGATTGGGTCAGAGGGGTCCAATGGTTCATGATGATTTACCTCATTTCGGACTATCCCCAATTGCGAGTGTGGGATGAGGATATACTGAATATGGAATTCAAATTTCACTACGATTAGAATGAATAATTGGTGACTCCCTTTGGAAATGTTAATTACCTACTAATGTTTATTGGACTCATGAATCATTTATTCCATCCTATTTAGAATGGTTCATGGTATTATTCATTGATTATATTATGTTGTACTTGAAATCTGAGGAATACCACATGAGAAATTGGGGATAGTTTTTGACGTATAATAAGAGAAACATCATTAGGAAAATAACTGGATGTTCTAGTTCTGGATTCGGGTGGCTCACATTCTATGACATTTTATATCCGAAGATATAGTGGTAGTGGACCTAGAGAAGGTCGATGTAGTGTTATCTTGGGATCCACCCAAGGGAATGATAGAGGTGTGCCATGTCCTTGGGTAGGTTAGATATTAACAAGGATTGATACCTGACCTCTACCTGATATCTTCTCTCATTAAAGATTTGACCTAAAAGGGTAATCATTTCATGTTTACAGAAACGATTAAATAGGATTTTATGTAACTGAGGCATGAATTTTTGATCATTCCAAAATTGAGATTTCTAGAGGAGGGTGTTGAGTACGTATTATTCTACAATGAATCTAGAATGGGTATTGGTTTTAGACTAATCAAGAGGCAGGAAAATATTTCGGAGGTTTCATGTCATTTGATTCCACTTGATAAGAACAAATTAACCCAGAGACTTGGGTTATAAGTGGTATTCTTCACACTAAATATGTGGTGACAATACCTGATGGGGGATAGGTTTATCATCTATTTTGGTCACATGTGTCTCAAATATGTCTTATCTCATAAGGATTTTAAATCAAGATAGAGTTTAATAATATAGTTCATCTAGGATTATAACCTCAGGATTGTATATACTCTTGTGAACGGTAAATTGGTATAAAATCCTCTCAATAAGTGATCAAGTTCACAATTGCTAAATGATGCATTAGAATAGTTAGCCTCATTGAAATTATTCATTTCGGATGGAGATGGAGCTACATACATCCATTCTATAGTTGTTAACCATTTAAATTTATAATTATTCTGAGAGGAAAATCGTTGGGATACCGAGTATGAGACCATACATTCTCAGATATCCAGTAGACATGCTCCTAATAGATTTTATAAAGGTGGGGAGAATTTCATTATTTTTAAAGGATGCACGATGCTACCCACGACATTTTGGGATGATGTTCTATGGGATTTTAATACATATGATTTGGAGGTACACCCTAGTGTGGAAAAGTTGTACCAAGAACATTGACATTAGTTTTGGTGTCCATTTTTGATGAAAGGAGTTACAGAGTCTATCTCTTGATGCCATAATTTGCAATATTTGAAGGTTGAACACCATGTTCTATTAGGTTTAACTCAACCCCTTGAGGAGAAATAGTGGATTTGTTATGTGATATCCATGGTAATCATGATTTTATTACCATATATGTATAGGTTTCAGGATTCCTTCTAGGTGATCATAGGTTGACTAACCTAGTAGGACCACATATTAGCCATCCTAGAGTATTATTCAGTAGAGAGAATTGGATTCCTCTACATGCATGCGATAGTTTGACTCCATGGAGTTACATCGATGAAAATTTATAATCCCAAATATCACTTCAAATAGTAGTTATTGAAGGGATTATAAGAGGTGTTTGGGACTCAATTAAACTTGATCACAATTTTTCACCTTAAAACATATGGCTAAACTGAGCGAACCAATCATGTTATAAAGTACATGCTCTGTGCTTGTATGCTGGACTTTTCCCATAGTTGTGAGGACCAACTACCACTAGTGGAGTTAATTTAAAATATCATTCACCATTTTACAATTGGTATGGAAACAATAAATCCTTTTTAGGGTTGAACATGAAGCTCAATACATTTCTGGAATAAACTAAGAGAGTCGTCACTCATGGTACTCAATATGGTGGGAATAACTACTAAGAAAATAATGATCATTCAGGATTAGAAGAAGACTGCATAGATCCATCATAAGTATTTTGATGAATGATGACATAGGACCTACGAGTTATAGTAATGATTCCATGTATTCTTATGGGTTTCACATCGATGTGGATTATATGGTTTTGTTTAGGGTGGAAGGATATATTTGACATTCCTTTTTCATTTCCATTTACAATGTATTGTTGGTGAGGTGGAGAAACAATTTTATCATCCACCATAGTAAGACTGGACACACTAGGTCATCCACATATCATATTTGTGAAGGTACACGGATGACCCATCACAAACTATCGACTAGGTGACTTGTTTATCGAGGATCGATATCCCATTTTTGAGTACCCTATTGAGAACGGCAATCAATATGAGGTGATCCAATATGGGTGATCAAATCTTAATATGTGTGTCTAGTGAATGTACATTAATCACCAAGTGATCAAATTGGAGTGGTAGGCTCATATTATTGCTCATTGCGAACATCACTTTCTGTATCCATTGTTCTATATTTTTGAGATGTAAAGACCCATGGTGTGGAGAAATTATTAAATTGGAGCTTTAGTGTATAAATATTTTATATTATAGAGATTATTCTTTAGATAATTTACTATAATTACATGAGGTTACAAGGCCCGATGTTCTAAAAATAAATGTTGGAAATATATTAAATATACAGAATTTATTAAATATCATGCACACAATTTTTTCTGAAAATGTGTAATAAATTCAAAATGTTGGGTCTGGATAGAAATATGATGGAACCACTAAGTTCAGAATAGGGGTTTTATCCTATACAAGAAATAAAAAATTTTTAGGCGGTATTTTTGGGGAAAAGACATTATGGGCACAAAAATCAATAAAATAATAAAAGCCAATATTTTATTTCTTTTTTATTTTCACAAATACTAGAGACTATATAGTATAATTCAATGAAAATATTATAGGGATATCTACACATACCTCAATCCATTTTGGAGAGATTTGAAGGATCCCTCTTAGTAGAACATCCACCAGTTGCTGGACTGACGATTGAAATAAAATAGAATCAAAGGATACCACCAAAAAATACAACATCAGATTTTTCATCACAAGTGATTGATCTATATTGAGGTAGGATTTTTTTTAAATAATGTATTATTTCCCAATTCATAATTAATAAAACAAAAAAGAATCAATAATAAAATAAATACATTAAAGGACAGGTCAACATGAATGATGAGTTTTTTATGGGTATTTTATTTGGACAATTTCTTAGGGATAATTGATTTTTCATCATTATTCTAATAGTGATTGATATAGTAAAACATGGAAATTGTATGTGGTTCATGCCTCCTGTTTCATGTTTTTAATTTATCCCATGATTTATAAATTTTTTGAGGATAATTTTTTTTTCTTGAGGTTTTATGTTTTCAATAAAATTGAATGTCACACACCCGATTTTTGGAGCAATGATGCAAAATCATAGGTTGGGGATGGCACGAAACGAACGTCGTTCAAAGATGGAATCAATAGTGAATTAGTTGGGTTTGGATACTCAATTACATATTCTTCCTCTGTATATGAAGTATGAAATAGAAGTAAATTTTCATAAATGGATCTATGGGCTAGATTTATATATTGAAGATGGAATGAATCAGTGGGATGTCAAACTAGATTTTCTAGGGAAATCGGGGCTGTAACATTAGCCAAATCACAAGATAAAACCTGAAAACCTGATCAATGATTTATGAAATCTCCTCTCAATAGGGAATGTAATTTGAATACAGATTCCATGTGGGACCCCTATAGTGGTCAGTGTTATGGGGGATAGTCAAATATAACATGATGTGAGGACCTATCACAAGACGTGCGGCCTCTCCCTAGTGGAGGAGGGTAGATAGACATGAGCTGCAGTACTTGGGTTGGAGCACAACGTTTAAACCCCTATATGGACATTACCAATTCGATGTACATGGGGTAAGAAATGTATTGGTACATGGGCTGAGTACACATGAAGGATACATAGTGTATACTGGTTCATGAGCATGGGCAATTTCCACAGGCTTGACCAGGGGTCCAAGAAAAATTGATTTCATCCCTACTGTATTCATTGTACTCTTTTACACATCACTCGGTTCCCTTGTCCACTATTTCATAGAAAATGATCATTAGGTTGTATTACAAATATTTGATAGTTGTGGGTTATTATGGAATCACCTCCCACTCATAGGAATATGATCCCTTAAGTGGGACTTCTTGGATATAGTTGTTGGAACCTTTTTAATGAGGCCCAAATTGAGAAACTTTATCCATATTCTTGTCCTTGGTGTTTCATTAGTTATCATTGTGACAAAAACTACATGGGTGTTGATCCTATTCTTAGAAGTTTAATGTAAATTGAGTTTTTGGTATACCCTATATTATTGGTAGTGATCCTCATATGTGTATTGTATCCCTTTAGACCTTTATCATATACTAATGATGGGGTGCCCCGATGATCACAACCTCTTGGATGGGTGTTATTAGTGTTATCATACATAGAAGTGTTTTCTCCCTAAAGAGTGCATTTTGGAACCATTAAAAAGGAATACTATGATAGAATTATGGTTGTGAAAATATTTTTTAATTCACATATTATCGAGTATATTTTTATATTATTGTTATATATTTTGTAGACATATACCTGTGTAGATATGACGGTATGACCTTCATTTTATACTTTTCAATTTCGGGGAGTCCTTCTGAGTACTGTTATAATCAACCATATATGGGCTTTTTGTGCATGAGTCATGTCTTGTGAGGATGATATAGATTTTCATAGAGTATTATATCGACATGGATAAAATGATGATTAGGGAGATCATATAGACCGAGGTGTGTTCTTGTGGTGTCATGGAATCAGTACCGAGTTTTACTTCCAATTTGGAATTGTTTTAATACTATTTGTGTTGGGGTTATATTTCAACCTATTTACATAAAGTTACATCCTTTCATACATTTAATGTGTGATATACATATATTCCTTCATGGATGTTCATTTTTTATATTTGAATATTTTATTTTGACGGATATGTGTGCATTTGTATAGGTATATAGGCTATGGCCTCCCATGTTACAGATACGCCTACGCAGTGCCAGTCGTTAGGAATTGTGCTATCAAAGGTGGGAATGGGTAGTCGCCACACGGGCCCCATTGGGACGGTTCATGAAAAGATTAATCGTACTCTCATTGTCACAATAAATATAAATATTCTTCTCAACATTTACTGTAGATATTATAGAAAAACATTCAGTTATAAAATATGTATATAATATTGTGTTACTACATCATATTCTACATTATTTTTGATCAATTTAAATTAATTCTCCTATTTAAAATAAAAACTATATAGTATTTCCCCATAAATATTCTTCCACCAATTTTTGATATTATATCAATGAAATTACTAACCCTGTATAAATTTATGATACCAGGAAGATTCATTTTTCCACTATATCTATCAAAAATATCATAAATCAGTGTTGATTTAAAATGTCACAAACATTAATTATGAACTAATTATGATTGTCCTCATGTAAAATTTTATATATTGTTTATATAGTACCTAATGTAGTAATTACGGGCTTCATACTATTTGTTAATTTATTATTTCAATGATTCTCCTAAAATGAAATTTATTTACATTGAATCAAAATTTTTCTATACATTGTTTAGATAAAACCATCTATGTTATTAAAAGTAATTTTGAATCCTCCATAAAAAATTAAATAAAAACTCTCTTGAATATTTCTCATGGTAAAGGAAGATGTAATAATCTTTTCACTACAAGATGTTTGAGCTACACCAATGGATATATTCCAACGATTTGTACAAAACTGTTGGTATTTGTAAAGTAGAGAGACCCTATTTAAAGGGTGTTGTAAAAACCATTGGTTAAAGTACCATAGAGAAACCCTATAATAAAATTATTTTACAAAACCATTGGTACAAGAACCATAAAAAGACCCTATAACAAAGCTTTTTCCAAAACTGTTCATTTAATTCACTTATAATGACCTATACCCATGGTTTTGGTAAAAACCGTTGGTATATGTCCACCCTATGCAGACAAATTTTCCAAAACTATTGGTATAGATAAAATATTCATTGAAGAATTACTAATATTTCTCAAAACATTTGGTATGGGAAAAAATATTTTTATAGATTCTATTATCACAACATATTAAATACATCAAATTTAAAAATACTTATATATATATATATATTAAATTATGTTAAAAAAAGTCACCACAGGTTATTTATTAGAACATTTGATTATAAATGGGTGGTTCTTGGATAAAAAACAAAGTGTTTTTAAATTTTTACATTACCTATTCCAATTCCATAATAACCAATGACCCTCAAAACGCTGGTATAAGCTATACCAACAGCTTGAAGACCTAGAGAAAGAGTTCCAAACAATTGATATAGAGTTTTTTATAATATGTTTTTTAGTTATTAGTCCAAGAGAATAATACTTCTTACATATCATGGACATATAAAAATGAGTCTTCCATTTTTTGTAAAATTATTCATAGATATACACATTTATAAAAATGAAAATAAAACCATCATAATAAAAATTAACAATTATAATACCAGTGGTCATATCATTCTATTAAATGTTGTTGTTGTCATTTAAGTTAGGTAATTTTATTTGTATTAGGTAACCATATATCATTTAATATGAGGAGAATGCTTAGACAATATAAAGAATTCTTTATCCTATAAACATTTCTTCTGTCTCTTCATCGAATAAATCATTTTAGATGATCAATAAAATCTTATTCCTAATGATCAAAATTTAAAAAGGAAGGTCTCACAACCATATGATAAAAAGTATAGTGTATATGTCATACAATATAAGAAATATTTTAATAGACTCTACTATTTCTAGTGGTGTAGAGATATGTTGAAAATAAATTCCATCCAAATTTAAATAAACTATGTATACCAATTTATACAGGTTTAATGGTACATCATCTTTTTTATTTAATTTATTTCATAATACCACAAGGAACCAATATAATTTTTTTGTTCCACATAAAAGTTACCAAGTATATAATTTATCAAAATACTCTAGTACATCAATAATTGAATTAATCTAATCACTATATTGAACAACATTTTACAATATATTTATTACATTGGGTAAAATGGGTTATTTCTAATTGTTAGTTATTCATTTTCTTCTTATCTACATTGGAGCTTCTAGATTGGAAATAATGGATTCTAAATCAATAAGAATAATCATTCCTTGATTATTTTATAGTTAATTATAGATGCATTATTATCTCAATTAGTTTGTTCAAAATTAAATTAAATATAATTCTTTATATTTCAACTACTTCTTAATTTTCATTTTCATAAATTTATAATATGTCTAGATTATCATTTTCAATCAATGTTTCACCAGTCAAATTATAGTTCTTTATGATTAATAATAATAATAATATAAATGAATAATCCACTTTTGACTTCCTATTCTTCCCTATGTAGGCTATAACAATTTATTAGATTCCCAGAATGATCTCTTATTTATCCTTCCCATAAAACATTCCCATATTGGGGTCTCTGGTCTTACTTTATAATGGAATACCAATCTATTTAATGAAATTAATTATTTAAATTACATTTTATTAAATTTCATATAATTTCAAATTTCTCTCAAGTCATAACATGAATATCTTCTACACATGAGAAGACATACATAATACTACCATCTAATTTTCTTATATATTATTATGAGAAGTCCCTTTTTCTTCTAATTTCAAATAAAATTTTGTTATTTATTTAAACTAATAAATTCTGCTAGGTAGTATAGGTTACACTTTACTGGTTCTTGACACCATTATTTTCAATATATATTTAAAAAATTCCATATTATATTACATTGTATAATAAGATATAAATTTCTGGATATAGGCTCATACTTCCGTTTTAGCTAGTTTTTTGAAAACATTGAAAATATCTTTAGCTTCAAACATTTACATTATAAACATGAAATTGTTCATCTTGGTTAAATAATCAATGAATGTAATAACACATTGATCTGTGTTAGTATAATATTTTCTCATTCTTCCATAGAAGATATTATGAATAATCTTAGGTGGTCTGCTGGAGTAATTGATAGTTATGAACTCTTAATTTTCTTTTGAGTTACATGAACCATTAACCATTCCTATATAATTTTACTATAATCATATATCTATCTATATTTAGATTGTTATTATCTTTCACCAAACCATTTATTAATATTTTATTAAAAATTTTACCTCTAATATGGACATGTTTTCTATTCCACACCATTCTTTAATATTGGGAATAGAAATTATAAGTATTGGTAGGATAGAAAATAAGAAATAGAATATTTTTTATTCATTTCTTGTGAGTAATGATTCTGCATTCCTTCATGCTATTTATGACACATGGTTATTTCTTGAAAAAAAAACATCAATTCATTCATCAAATTATTTTTTTCAGATATAATATAATATGTTCAATCCTATCTAAAAATATTTTATCATTGGAATATGTTTTTGTACTTTAATAACAGTAGTACAAACTCCTAAAATTTTGAGAGAAGTGTGATTTCAGGAAGTCCATTATCCGCCATCATGCTCTTCAATATTTGTAAATAATTTTTTTCACCAGTAATATAAGAGGAATAAATAAAATCAATAATCCTCAGATTATTTTTCTTATATTCATTCAATCAACCATAAAAAATGATGGAAATTTATTTGTTTTTCATATTTTGAATTGTTTTTTCTTACTAATTAGAGTGAAAATATCCACAATTACTAGTAATGAACTCTTCTATAGAATTAACCTATTAATTTCACTTTCCGCATCAGTCTTCCATTTAATAAAACTAGATTTTTTTTAGAGATACTGATTTTTTTTCACAAATGATAATATAATTTACCTTAATTTAATCATTCCACCATATTGGAAGTTAAGTATTTAATTAGAAATAATGGTATTTATTCCCAAACACATGTAACAAGAAAAATATTATTTGAATATTTATCTTCCATAATAATACTAATAACAAATATAATTGTTTTTTAGTTGGTCAGTAAGAAACTTTTACACAATTTATTTATGGGGTTTATGTTATTTTTCATAAAATTTTTATAATAATTTGATATATAATATGGTTTCTCATATGTTTTATTATCCTATATAGATGCCTAATTGGTTCTAAATCATAAACTAATAGAGAAATCGTGTTTATTTATTGAATTTTTGGAAAAAAAATTAACCAACTTCATTATACACATCTTTTCAATCCTTATTAATTATTATAAATTGACTAATAATCTTTTATTAGTTTAATCAATAATCTTATTTAGTATATTTTTAGCATCCATAAAAATTTATTGTGGATTTCTTAACTATTACACTTAAAAAATATTTCCTTATGATCTTTTATCATTTTATCATTCTCAACAAAATTATTCAACAATTGTTTGATTTAATCAGTAAAAGTATATTCCCTTTTTATATAATAATCCATTACTTCATAATTGTCAGAATATTATTTATTAAAAAACATAATTTAGTTATTTTTTTGGGTGTTATTCTCAACTGAGGCTCTAAAATTATATTTCAACATAATCATGAAATGTGTTATCTGATGTTCATTTTCGTCACAAGATAATGATTCTTATGTATTTTTAACATAATCTATGATGTTTTAAAAAACATTTGATTCATTTTCATCCAATTCGATACTTTAATTAGAGTATCCTACCAATTATTTTCATATCATTGTTATTTTATACCACATATGAAACTTTTAATTCCTTTAAAAATATTTTAGGACATTCATTGAACTCTTACCCAATTTCATTTTCAAGTGATTTTCATATTTTTCATGAGTCTAAAATGTAATAACTTCATTCATTGGATTGTGAATTGAAAAAATCCAAAGTACATAAATAATTAAGAAATTTTAATGGTATTTTGTCTTTACACAACCTTTTTCTATTTGTAATTTCTAAATATAGAAAAGAAAATTATCTTCCACAATATATTCTCTTTCTCATCTTTATAATTAGTCGATATTAACCTTCTTCATCTTCATAAATAGTTCTCTAATGGATTTAGAATCTATGTATTAGGTGTTATTTTTCTTAAATTATACATTCCTATGTATCTCGTATGTAATGAAAATATTATTATACTCATCTATAATAAGATCATTAGTGTATTCCAGAATATAAATCCTAAGATGAAAACTCTCTAGTGTATTTTTAAAAACCTCAAAAAAAGTTCAATATTCTAGATTTTATCCATAACCTTTGATGTTACATAGTATTACATTTAATATTTTAATGTATTCATCATTGGTTTCACCTTCATCCATTTTTATATCATCAAATATTAATCTATGACATTACTACCTAACTTATTTCACAACCATATTTCCTTAGAAACTACATTCCAACTTGTACCATATTATGTTTTTTGTCTAAATACCCATCACCAAAATATAAATATTTTGAATAACTTTATGAGTGTAAAATTATTGTAATTTTTGTCACCATCCAAATTCTTCTTATTAGTAAAATATATTTATTCCTTAATTTTAATTGTATTAAATTTCACTATTTCAATATGAACCACCTCAAATATAAGAGTCATAATATAGATTAACATCATATTTATACAAGGATTATATTTTTTTCATCCAATGTTGGTATATCCCTCCTATAAACTGAATTTAGATTATCCATTCAAATTAACTTTATGTATTGATATAGGGAAACTGGGTATGATCTGGTACTAGTTAATGATTTATAAGAATGGGATTCACCACTAAGAAGAGGGGGGTTTTGTATTAGTGGTGATTCCTTTTTTATTTTCATTCACGTCAAATTAAAATCAATGATCTATTATGATCTGATCCATTCAAAAACAATAATCCCAACCTCACCTGATAATTACAATAATTTAAATACCCATAGAAACTATCAATTTTTATATTCTTTAACACCATATTCAGTACCTACTCTGTTTTAGAGTTGGAATGATTTTGAGTAACAAATTTTCAACTATTGTATATATGTAGTTATAATTTTGGTTGAAAATGTATCATGCTTCATTAAACTCCTTAAATGATATATTTACTGCATTAAAAATATTATTGAAGGATAACCATCAATATCCCTAGGAAAACATATTTTCATTAAATATGTAAAAATAATTTTAATACTATATCACTCCAGTCATCAAACATCACTCAAAAAATATAATGGGTTGGATAACCTTTACTCTTGCTTATTTTAGAAAAAATATTGGTCTACTTCTCAATCATTCCAACAAAATAAATTAAAATATTGTCACTTTCTAAATAATATAGAAAATTAATTTTTAGTGTCATATAATGATTAGTTGAACCTGGATAATATATGAAAAAATTCAATGATATGCTTCCCAATACCAAATCACTAAATACACAAGATCTATGAGTTTTTTTACAAACATCTGAACTAAAGACATTGGTACTATTTTCAATGAGTATCGATCAATATTTCTCATTTTTTAAAATCTATAGTCCCTCCCAAAAATAATATCTTTTAAGAAAAATTTCCCATTATTGAATAATTTTTTAAATTTTGAATATAAATTCACACACACATTACAAAGACCTCTAACAACTAAATTTTACAACATGATCATCCTCATGATTCCTCATTAAACATTTCATATTACAATCCCCCCAGATTTCCAAATATTGTTTATTCATTTTACCATTTATCACTAGTGATATGACATTTACCAGAACCTTTTTATTTGATTTAAATTTTTTTTTAATAAAAATAAAACCTATTTTGTAAAAAGGGATCACCAACAAATAATTCAAAAATATTGTCATTTGATTATTTAAAAATGGTCTAGCAGTTATATCCTCTCATCATTTTACAAATCTAATTTTGGTCACTATCTCTCTAAATATTCATTTTGGAATGATAAATCCGGTTTTGTTGTAACATTATAAGTAATAATCTTGAATAACTATATAACCATCATCTTTTCATTTTCAAGATGAAGATTAGTACAACATCATTTAATTAGTCATTGGAAATTAATTACTTGATATTATATATTATATAAAAAAATTTCAAAGTATTATTGTCATAAATTTCACATTTAATACATTTTATTATTCAATTTATCTTTATTTTGATTAAAAAATTAAAACAATAATAGATTTTTATAATTCTTAATGATAGTTATTACAATTTTAATAATTTCATTCATCTTAATAAAAAATTATTATACACTCATCCCTTTACCAAATCCCCACTAAATGAAAATTAATATTCTTGGGAGAATAAATTATAATTATACTCACATAAAATCCATATTAAATCTGATAAATTATAATTTGGATCTCAAAAGTCTTATGAAATTCATATGAAGCCTTATATAAAATTTCAATTTCATATGAAATAATATTTCATTTTTCTTTTACATCATCAAATATAACAAGATAAAAATATAATAATGTCTTAGTAAATATTTATGAAGTCTTATTGTAGATTAAATTTGTTATGAAATCACTGAAAGAAGTCTCACGATATAAGATGTATCCGATTTTATTAATAAGGATAAAAATTATTATGTAATAATTTTTTCCTAAGTAATTTACCATTTATATAGCCTTAAATATATAATTGTAGAAACAGTTTAAATTATATCATAACTTCATTGAATCATACCACAAATACTCAAATTTCATCAAAAATATTCTCAAAAACATCAAAACCCATATAAAAAACTTTTAATGATTTTAAATAATAATTGACCACAAATATAATCCATGAATAATACAATTTAACACTTGACATTCCATCAATATATTAATCCGTGTTAGATGTACATTGTCATGCTCATATGCAACAATATAATTTTATCAACATTCCCATATAATCATAATGTGTAAAATTATAGTCTATTTGATATGTTATGAATATATGAAATGCAGTACAAACTATAAACACACATTAAATAATTGTGTAAAATATCATACATAATGGTTGTACACATTTCAAATATCCTGATAAATGGAAAAAATAATCATCATTCCATTAAAGTAGATAATTAATATATTATACATCTAAATTGTAAAAATATAATGCTAACATAAAAAATAAAAATCAATCAATCTAAAAATCCCAAAATTTTATAAAAAAATATATAAAAACATATATCAGTAGAAAACACTTATTTATAAATATGTTCGCTTAGTCCCATACAATTTCTATACATATTGTCAATTATTAAGAGTGGAATAAGTGGATACAGACCAAAATAAATGAAGAAAATATCTCAGAGATATAGGTAAGGGAGGTATTCCCCCACCTAAATTGTTAGAAAAAACTATGGAGAGAAAATATTAGAGACTCCACTTCGGGATATATAGATGTTAAATTTATCATACTAATACCAAATGATTAAATTTTAGGTATATATTCTTGTGTTCTCTATCCTGATAGTAAAATTGTCACTAAACTCTAAGAAGATGATCTTAGAACAAAAATGTCTTCTTATTACCCTTTTATTGGATTAATTGATTATATTTTAATAAAAAATAAATTTATAGTTTTGTTATTGATAACCTTATATTTATCATTCACGTTATTATGATTAATGATCTCTATCTCTCAACATTATTATTTAGTATTTTCTTTTATTTCTATATTTTAACTTCTCAGCAATGTAATCATACATGGAAACATGGTGATTTGTTAAACTTGATGACCGTAATATTTCCCTTTCACAATTTTAATAATATGTTTTTTTAATCATTTTAACAATGTGGGATTTCATTAATAGTTTTTTATATGAATTCCCATTGATAATCAAGATCAAGTTCAATGTTCAAGGATACAGTTTTTTAAAGGTTGAGAGAATATTACATCATGAAATTATAAAATAATAATCTTTTTATTGATATTGCTTGGGAAAAGAAAAATCGAGCTTAAAATACATGATAATTATGTTTCGTTAAATTTAATATCTTTGATATATTATGTTACATGAAACCTCGAGTCTAAATGAACAATATTGAATTATACTATGATAAACTAGTTGTAAAATTTGACGATTTGTGTATTAATTAATAATTTATTACAATTATATGTTTTACATATTTATTAAATTAATTCAATTTTTATCTATCGACAATAAATGAAATAAAAATCAATTAAAAGAAAATGATTTTTTAATGAAAACATGTATTTTTAAAATGAAGGTTTCATTTCACTTTGGACACATACATTAAAATAAGTTTTTAATTTTTTCTGAAAATATGTTTTAATAAATTGGATTCATTTTTAATTAATATTTTAAATAATTTATTAATAAGAATTTCAAAAAAAATTATGAAATTATTAATTTTTTAACAAATTGATAAAATACTTGTTTTTATTGAAAACATGTTTTTCATTTAAAGAATGTAAAAATTAAATATTGATTCATTAAAATTATAAGAATGAATTTTTTTATTATTTATTTTAATGAATACATTATATTTCATTGGAATCAATTTAATAATGAATTTTTTTATGAAAACATTTTATACATTTGAAAACATTTTCTTTAGAAAATCCCTTTTTTTTCACATATGTGGTATTTAATTTAATTTAATATTTTCTACTCTGAGGAATTGAATTTGAAAAAATTTATTCAAAATATGAAATCATAATAATCAATATTATCTAATAAGTTAAAATATATTTTTTCATTATTAAAAGTGAAAAAAAAACAAATCTTAGTTGATGTGGTTAAGGATCAAATAGGTTTATGGGGGGTTAAATTATTAATATAATGTTTAAAATCATTTATAAACTCATAAAAATAATATTTACTTGGAATGTGTTTACCTTTTATATTCAATGATTTGATGAGGACCCATTTTGGATCATTTTGGAAGGAGAAAATCATTAGTATCATTTTTCCTTCTCAAACATTCCAACTGTGTTCTCTGCCCCACTTATAAAAGGCCACCCCTCTCCTCTCTTATCCGCACTCTTAGATCCATTGAATTTGGTAAATACTAGAGAATATCAATTTTTTAAATCAATACCCTCATTATATAGGCCATTTTTATTATAAATCAAATCTCATAATCCTTTAGAAATAAACGTAATGAGGTTGACTGAAAATAATTATTGTTCTTAACCATGGATGTTTCTTACATCTTCTTATACCTATATGAAATATTATCCATAATATATAAAATAATATCAATAATATATCCTATATATATTATATTAATTTAATCTCCTATATTAATCATCTCTTCTATCAATAATGATATTAAACAATAGAAACTGGGTACGGAGGACTACCACCATGTGAACCAATATAAATTGGTTTCCATCACCACCTTTATTGGATTGATTATGTTACTAATTTAGAATATTTGAATTATATTACTGGTACTACAATATGTATTTAATTATAATATTGAATATAACTTCTTACATTTCATTCCATTCTAAAATAATAATGTAACTCATCTTATGTGTTTACTACTGCCTCTACATAGCGATGTGAAATGTTTTTCACTTTATTTTCAAATTGATAGTAATACGTGTATATGTAATTAATATACATGAAATATTTGATATAATAATTAATTTTTTATGTTGTGATATTTTTTACCTTTATTAATTACTTATTTTGTGTAAATAGAATGAATGTCCATGCATAATTAGGGTATACCGTCTCTATGAATTTTGTAACTCAATTTCCCATATCAAAATTTTATAGATAATTATAAATAATTATAAAATAATTAAATATTATTTTTATATCTGGGTAAAAAAATTATTATTATACCATGATAAAATTTAAATTAACAAAATTACCAAACAAAAAAATTGACAAATAAAAAAGCAATTATAACCAAAAATAGTAATATATACAATGAATTGTTAACAATTAAGTCATTAAAGGCATTAAATAAATAATATATTGTATGAAATATATGATAATTGTTAGGGAATATATTTAAATAAAATATATATATATATAGTATAAATGAGGTGAATTTTTATTAGAAATCAGACATGAGTTAAGGTTTTCTCATCTCACCTTTACATACGTGAGACATATTTCATATTCACCACTAATATTTTTGGGAGTGAATATACTACCCTATTGATATGTTGTATAATGAATACTTTTATATTAATGTTATTTTATGTTACAATATTCTTTTTCATCCTTGTGGTTTATGAATCTGAAGTAACCAAAGTGGTAAAGGCTTTATTTCAATCTAATTATTTATTAGGATTGTTCATTTTTATGTTTTAGTCAAGAAATATTATGATCTATATTTTATAAAACACAGTAATTGTAACATTTGATTTTTATTTTTAGATACTATATGTTTTACACTCTTTTTACTCTCCTTATGGATAATAGAAACCAAATAAATGTTTTTAAATAAATCCAAATTCAGTCCTCTCTATAATCGAAGACCCTTTTTCCTCAACATCCATAGTTTTTAAAAAATTATTTCAATAATGTTTTAACATTCTAAAAATGATTTTTAAATGTAAATTTTACACATTGTTCAATGTGAAGGTTTATTTTCCTCAGGGATGTTTTTATTGATATATTTATTGAATTTCTATTCATAAATATCAACAATCAAAATAATTATTATTATCCAATATGGATATGTTTTAATGATACCAATATTATTATTTATCTAGCTGGGTTATGATTTGTTCGATTGTTGATGTATTATTTTGAGGTCATTATCCATATTACTCAGAATGGTTTATGATTATGTTTATTGATTGGGGAATGTATTGAAATTTCATTTTATAGGTTTTTAATATGAATTTTTATAGTGTTTATGTTTCACCCGTTTCATTTGATAAATTACTTGTAATTACATTGTAATGGGTATGGAAAACTATATCCCAGGGATGAATCAGAATGTCTCATGAGACAAACATGATTGAGTATTTTATTGAGGCATTTTCCATTTCTGTAATATTCATTGGAATAAGGTCGTGAAGTTGTTATAATCATTTTTTTCATTTTTAATTCCATTTTTATGATATTAGTTATTTATTTCCTTTCGATGGTTTGATTAGTTTTAATATCCATGTTTATAATTCAAGCCCATGTAAATATTTATATGACATTATCTAATCCTAATATTTTTTCAGAAAAATTATTCCATATCCTGAGGTTATTCATTAAATTTATTATGATTTAGTTAATTATAATATCATTTTTATTATTCATTATTTATTCATAATCTCTTATATGGTATTCATACACTATCGAAGCATTAGAGCTCACCAAATTCTTATATTTAAAGACCAAAGGATGTCAAGAGGTGTGTTATGATTAATATGAAGGGATATACTAAATGAAATTATGGTAATCTAAAATAATGTACAATGATGTATTTTTAGGTTTTCAAATGTAATATAAATTTAAATTATGTCTCTAGTTTTTCAAGGACTCAAAACTATTTAGTCCTTTTGGATGTGATCGCTTATGTATAAAACAAATGTAATAGAGTTACCACTGACTCTGAGGTTCTAGGGTCCAGGTTATTACAATCGTGAACCAATGGGAGGAAAATTGTAACTTATACAAATAATAACATGAAATAAAAGGCTTATTGGAAAATATATTTTGTTTTAGAGATATATAAAAAATATCCCATAATGGAAATTTATTCGTAATAAAACTCTATATCGATGTGAAATTGGAAATAAAACCATCCCTTTACTATTGAATTTCACGAATAATATTTATCCCCATGCATAATAATGATAACCATATTAATAAAAATTTTCAAATCCTTATTCATATCAATTATATATTATAATATTCAATTATAATCATTAATAAAAAATATCTTAGATGATCTTCTTTTGATAACCAGTTGTTGGTAATTTATATTGTTTTATACATGTTTTTTAATGGAGAATCCATTTCTCATTTATTTATAGAAAGATCATCATTCTCATATTACTCAAGTTTATTGAATAATTTTTATTTGATAATTTATGTTCTCCCATGATCAATTAATGGAAAGTACGGGTATGGTTCACGAAAATTAAATCCATGGATATCATGTCTCATGTAGTTTTCTGATAACAATATCTTAATTTATAAGGATAATTTATTTATTTGGAAACACATATAAAACCACAATAATTATATAAATAAAAAGTTAATATCATATATTACCAGTATTAATGACATGATAGTTATTCCATTTGAAAATGATGGTATTGTTATAACATAGTTCTTGTAGGTTGTTGAACTTACACAATCACATACAAATAATTATATTTAATGAGAAAGAGAATAGATTTATTTAATTATAATATCATTTTAAAAAAATCATAATGATTTTATTTTAACATGATTATAGTTTGGAACGTGATTTCTAATTATTGTAATGTTAGTTGGTAGTTGGAAATCATTTTTAAGAATTAGATGATTACGTTGATTAATTCTTTCATTGAGAGAGATTCCTTCAGAGTGATGGATTTATGACTCTTTTATTAGAACCTAGTTTTCCTTCAAGTGTATAACCCATGTACCTCTAATTTATGCACCCACTCAAGCCATTGAACTAAGTTTTGATCATGTTCACCATCTGATGTTTGAATTATGAGTCCTTCATTAAATTTTATAATCTCTGGGCTTTCATATGTTCTCTTATTTTATTCAGTTTTAGAAAAAATCATATACTAAGTATAATTTTTTTCTTCTCCATAAGGTATGTGTTCAATTAATTTCCCTATAATGTGTGAATTTTTATACCCTATTTCCATTTTTCTGCACACCATACATTCTGATAATTTCTCCTTAAATTAATAAAATTTTACTTGATTTTTTAATTAATGTTTATGATATTCCATGTCAACCATTTTCAGTGTTTTAGATTATCAACCTCAACATAAACCACCAAAGGGGTGGGTTATTTCCTTTGATTGCGAATATTCCGCCCTTGGATTGCAATGATCTTCCATTAAATTGTTTTAAATTGATTATGGTAATAAATTGAATTGTTAATGGGTGTAAGCTCCTTAATAAAACTTTTCATTTGTTTATAATTATATGTCATGGATAATCCCTTGCATTTTATCTGATTATATATATATTATTGAAATTATTAACTAAATAAATTATTAAATGGTGAATTAATTAGTTAAGATGATAATGAGGTTTGTAGTAAGGCCCCAATGAACCTCTATGATGCCTTTTACATTTATAATCGTATTATATGAGCCACTAAGATTACTTAGAAATTTATACACCATGGATTCGACCAACTATAAGTACATAGATATTTATACTCTTTGGATCATACCCACTAGGAAACCTTTGATATATTTACATTATGGATATGACTTACGTGGAGGCCATGGAAAGTTCTACTCCATTTACCTGGTTTAAAATGATGCCTCAAACAATTATAATCTAACAATATGAATTACATTGATGGAATTGAAATCTATACTCTAGGGATCCAGATTTCTTGAATGCCTTGCACATTTATAATCCTTGTATAAAGACAACCCTTATTTTTGTTACACATTAATTCATAATTTATTACATTAGAGTATATATAATACAATATGGAAGATAAATATTTCTAGATTATTTTTTAGTTAGGTAAAATACATACCAATATAAATTGGGGGTATATTTCCATTATTGAAAAAATACTTAGCATGTTAATATTATTCAAACATTCTTAAAAGTGTAAGGGATGAAGTTGGGAAATAAATAATAAAGGGTTGAGAAAAAATGACCAGAACAGTAATAAACATGGTGTAACATGAATAAATTTTTAAATTTTAGAAAATAAGAAAAACATGAGATATAAAATGGGTAATAAACATAAACATGAATAACTTGGCATGATAGAACATTATAACATTTAGGAAACATAGAAATGTGGTAAACACATTAAATATGAAATCATAAGAATTATTCATGTATAATCAACCATTTAAATTAAAAAAATTATAATAACCTCCAATATAGCATAAATGTTGTTTCATTAGACTAAAAAATTACTGAATTCACTGGATCACTATCTAGATGCACACATAATAATAATATCATGAACATGCATTGGTGTGCCAAAATGATCATATAAATAAGAGCATACTGCACCACATTTAATATAAATATATCGGAGCTAGATTAAATACATCTAATTACCAAAATAAAATAACTATAAAATCATTATTAATAACAACCTTTATAGGAAATTGGTATGGGCATTCACTACACATTTCTTTGGCCTGAAAAATCATTATGGAATTATGACAGAATAATAGGGGAACATAAATGTTAATGAGAGGGATTAATGGTGTGAATGGGGTGATTAAAAATTTATACATTATATGGGATGTAATTTCTATATGGATGAACATTTCATGACTTTAGGAAATAATGAAAAAGGTAATATGACCATAAAGATTCATGAATAAATAAGAGAAATAGATAATTACATACCATTAGAGGGTGAATCCAAAATCTTGTAAGGATATTATTGAGAGGTTGGGGGAACTTTTTTAAGATAATATAGAGGTAAAGGTAGTATAAGTATGTTCTATATGGTTTTAGTGAAGATGAATGTGATATTTTGTTGGTTTATATAGGAAAAGTGAGGGGAGTTCCATATTATTTCCAAAACACAGATTTTGTACTCTTTATAATAATGTAATAAAAAGAACTTCCCATTTTTCATTCATGTATTCTTCCAAATGGGAGTGGTTTTATTTTTTATAATTGTACATGGTAAAGAATATTATTATGCGGTTGAAAGTAAAAGTGATTCATGTTCTTAAGGTAATTATTTTGAACCTAAAATTGTTTTATAGGTTTTTTTGGATTCATTAAAAAACAAATAAGATTAAATAAATATCCCCATAATACATTAATTTTATGTTGAAACATATATTTTGTCATTTTAACCCTTTATGAAATTCATAACATCAGCATTGGGTCATTATGATATCTTAATAGACACAATATCATTATTATATGACTATTTTTCCTAAATTTTACCAATCTCATAAAATTAAAAAAAAATTATACATTGGATAATTTATAAGTTCTAATTCTTGTAATAATATATATTTTATCCAAATTAGTTTTTTAAATTTGTGAATTTTCCCTTTTAGAATATGAATCAACATTTATTTTGAAATGATGTGGTTTTTGTATAATAACAGTTTTCAAACCGTTATAAAAATTAATTTTAACTTTTTAAAACTATATAATCAACTATTCTTGGTAAATATTATTTAATAATAATATTTTATTTAAATAAAATTTATTTCCCAAATTCAGTAATTTATCTAAATTATTGTCTTAATTTAAAATATATATTACCCAAAAGTATTTTTTTTTCAAATCAAATCATATATATGATAACAAAAATAAGATATAAGTATACCATTATTCTATTTAAATATACAATATAAATTTTAATATTAATAGGGTCTTGACACATATCCTTTTTTACACTAGAAACATCTCTATGGGTAATGTGTGTGATGGTGAGTCTTTCATGGTGTGGTTCAACTTACATGGTTTGGGTTATGATCTCGATGAGCTTGAAAAAACACATGATAAATGTTTTTCTCCCTATTTACTTGTTAGACCATGACATTTTTTTAACACATAGATGCTAGTTATAATATATACCTTTTATTAATTTATAATGGGATTAATATGGTATGATAATACTATTTGAGTCCATTACTTTTTCTATTCCAATTGGATTTTATCAAAACCCTTTATTTAAACTAATCATATAATCACCTTTAATTAGATATGTTATCTACTATTTTAATTATTAATGGTCTTTTAAATTTAATAATATATTAACATATTATGGAAGTTCATCTATTTTCTATAACCATATAACATAATATAAAATTTAAATCAACCCTAAAGGTAGTTTTATTTATAAAGTTTTTGGTAATTACAATCCTCATCCTTGGCAAATTTCACCCATGAAATTTAAATTTCATGCACTAAAATTATGGAAGATAACTCTTTTTTATCACCACATCCAGTTCCCAAGAAACTTATTAGAACCTGTTTTTTCTAAATGGCAGTTTGACTCGGTGCGTTGTCTTATTTCACAGAACATTGACTCTATGATCTAGGATCTTCACCAGTTTATCCTCATATGAATAATCATTCCATAATAGTACCACCTATGGATTTATTACATGTTTTGGATAATATATATAATTCCCCAAGAGGGGTACATGGAACACCTAATTTACTTGATATAGGTTAGGTGGGAGTACTGGTCAATAGGACACCTCCTTTAGGGGATCAAGCAACTAAAAGGGACCTATGTATCTTGGACATATCTTTTGATTATTCCTAATCACCATGACATTATTCCGTGGAGATAGGTTGGGTAATACCTTGTCTATGAAATCAATCTCTAGGCCCTTTTTATTGTTGTTAGAATAAATATTTTTGTATCTCATAGAATCATGGATGTTCAACTAAATAGTCTTAACCATGTCCACTATTTCCTCAATCATTTCATAACTTTGAAGTTTGTGTTCCTCAACAGAATCCCAGCATAAAGGCATTCTGAACCTCTTATGATAATGGGCTTTATATGGGTCCGTTTGGATTCTTAATTGGAATCCAATATTGTATAATAACTCGACCAAATTGATATATAGTTCCTATCATCATTTGAAGTCAATTGACAATTCAATCAACATGTCGTTGATTGTCAAGATAGACTAATCATATTAGAAATTAGTTTAAGGGTGATAATCGATACTAAATTTTATCACAATTTAAATATCTTGTTTGAGATAGTTCAAAAACATGGAGGTTATTTTATCTCAATCAAATAGAATTTATAGTGGTGTTCCATGAAACCGCTCCAATTCTATGACGTGTATCCTTTCATTTTGATCAAGGGATAAGTCCTCTAGAATTATAATTTTGTGAGTTACCATTGTAACACAATCCACTAAAACCCATATATAATTATTTCCTTGGTATTGTTTTCCATTTCTATGTAGTTATAGGTAATCGTTACATCAGTCACTTTATTTTTTTCATTTCACCCATCACATTATAACCTAAATGAAACTATGATGTATATTATTCAATCACATTCTTCATATTATCTCAACAATACAACACTAAACTATCTCAATATAATTTTTCTCCCTATATATATTGATAAGGTCGATCTATAAAAACCATACAACAAATACTTCTTTAACTAATGATTTTATGGTACACATTGACATGTCCAAAATCTATAAACACTTCTTCATTAATTTTCATATTTTAGGAATTTCCTTTTCTTATTGTTTCCACCTAATTATGAAATCCACTATGATCTTTTTGAGCATCCTTTTGGACCACTAAATGGTGTGGATGAGAAATAATTTGTTGATGGATTGATGTTGTTCCTTCATTTATGATTTCCACTTACATCCTTTTCAAGTAAAAAATGATTAGATCATTCTCAATTATCAACATTAATAAAATTTCTATATCCTTTATATATATAGAGTCAGCCACATTATTTTATTTCCAATACTGGTTGTGGATTTTGTAGTCATATTCCTTATTTGTTTATAACCATCTATACATGTTCATATTCATCTTTTTTTGCGTGAATATATACTTGAGGCTCTTACAATCCATTTATATTTCTCACATCTCCTCAGAAGATAAAGCCACTACATTTTGAAAATGCAGGATCACTACAGCTCACTACCAATCATGAATTGGGTAATTCAATTTGTGAAAATTAAAATTCCTTCTAGAATAGGAAATTAATTTATCATTCGGCATTAGTACACAACCAAATTACTTCTTTGAAACATCACTATATGTAATGGAAAATTCAATTATAGTGGGTTGAGTATGAACCAGGGCAAAGATAAAACTCTTTATCAACCCCTTGAAGCTATATTCACATTAATTATACCAAAAATATGTGACAACATCCTAGTTAGTTTTGATGTAGTGTTTTTAAATCATGTGAAATTTATCACAAATCGAATATATAACACAGATAATGAAAATAAACTACATATTTCTATCATAGATGTTGCTCTCGACCATTCATTATTATATTTCTCATTTCAAGGGTCCACATGTTTCCCATTTATTTTCATAACATTCAATAGGAATTAGGCTTCCTTCAACAATAACTTGCATCTACTATACCTGTCGTAAATATTACCCTTTCGTATGTTCGTTAGTGTAGTTCTCATATTCTCCTCATGTTTGTCCATTTTTTTGGATAATATTATAATATTATATATAAATACTACCAAAAAAATAGTTGAGCTAATCTCAAAAGACTCAAATATCAACTCCATCAATATTACTAGAGAAATAGTGAGTTTGAACGACATTAATATGAACTTATAGTGCCCGTACCTTGTACAAAAATAATTCCAATGGAAATCCTCCTCCTTCAGCATTACATGAAAATAACATGACCGTATATCTACCATTGAGATATACTTTTATTCATTTATCTGATCAAAATATGAATTAATCCTTGGAATCAGACAATTATTCATTATTTTGAACTTGTTTAGTATATGATAATCTGTGAATAGTCTTATTGACTTGTCATCCTTCTTGATATAAAGGATTAGTCCACCACAATGTGAATAAATTGTTTTTATAAAAACTCTATCTCGATTCTCCTATAGATTTTTCTTTAGCTCATCACTTTCAAAAACATTCATTCTATGCAGAGTCATAGATAATTGATATTCCCCAATTATAAGATCAATTGAAAATTAAACCCCTCCTATAGGTCGAAGATGAACAAATTATTCGGGAAACACATTAGCGTATTCACTCACAATGTTCATGAATTCAAGAATGATTTATTACTTAGACTCATTAATTTGATATAGATATGATTTCTTATAGTAAAATTTTATCAATGATTGATATGTTGGTTCTAAATGAGACTCACCCTCATCATTACACTTTTATAGAATTGGAGGATGATTCATAATAAAAAGGGTAATTTCATACTCACATAAATTTATGTTGGTTATATATAAGGAAATCTAATCCATAAAAATAAGTGAATCAAATTTTAGTAAACGGAGTATCAAAAGGATCCCTATGGATTTTGGCACAAACATATTGATAGAGTGAGTAATATACATGGGAAGAAATAATTTCCCTATTTAATATTTTCACTTAATTTTCTACTACAATACTTTGTGGTTGTGTTTGAATAGTTCTTCTATTATTTATACATATGATGGAATTAGAAGATCCAAAATAAAAAATTTATGTTTGCTATTCTTGAATTAATAACTAGAATTCCTATAAAAACATTGTTTTTGGGATCCACCTTTGTGGTTGTGATGTTATATGCTCAACCTTACTACCATTGATGAAATTAGTGTTGATTTTCTCAAATAGCCCTTAGCTAAATGATGTAGTACAAATAATTTCTTTATTATATATAGTTGAAACATTGAAAAATATTAAAAGGATATGATGGATAATTACATTAATCAATGTCATTGGGGGGTTTCTTTGGTCGACAATCTCTTGTTATGTACCCTTCTTTTCCAGACATAAATAATTTCCTCATCCCCTATAAGAAATTTATAGGGTGATTATTTCAATACAATTGACCAGTGGAAAGATAAAATTTTTTATAACTCTAAAACATTTACTTCACACCTCTACAATTAACCATGAAATTCTTATTATTATCCTTGTGATACTCTTGAGATTCTTCAATATATATTTAAACATTAAGGGAACACTGGAAAATTTCCTCATAGCAGTCATTGTTTCAGATCCCTAGGGCCTTCCAAAGACTAAATTTTATCCCACAAATATGAAATCAAGATTTAATTAAAATTTAATTAGAAATATATGATGATATAAAACATTATAGTGATGTTTTACTTAAACAACCTGATGGATACATCATCATTTTTCCTCAGTAAATGGAAATATATTTTTATTGCATATCATATAGTGAGAAAAGAATTTGTTGAAAAACATATTCCTGAATTTTGTCCACCCGATCACTTTGATATCTTCTTTAGGCTCTGTATTAAAGATCAAAATCTATCATTGATAAAAAGACTCCTACTATGTAAACATATAGTAAAATCTTCTCTTGTTTTGAATATTTAAATATTGGGAATATTTTCTCAGTAGAGTTAATCCATTTTATTGAGAATAAACAATCAAATGACCCATCTAATGTTATAATCATTTATCACATAATGGAATTAATTGTTTCTTGTTATTTCAAAGCGGGATTTGGGATTTCCTCCTGATTCTGGTTTATATTCAGAACCTGAATCAACTACGAGAGTATTGTAAAAATGATCGTGTATCTAGATCCCATTAGTTTGGGCATCTCATTAGGTGAATCATTACATTTCCCTTAATAATGGTTGTTTACCATGTTCCTCTTATTTATTTCCCTCAGATAAAATAATGGAAAAATTACATTTTATAATTTTTAAACTATTCAATATATTAATGGGAATCCAACGAAAATAAATGGATAACTTATAAATGATATATATTCGTGAACATATTAATTTATAGGCTTCATTCTATGAAATAAATAATCTATTTTATAACATATTAATTTATCATATTTTTTGTTTCCTTAATAATTTTTTAATTCTATTGTGAATTTACTAGAGAATATCCCCACAGAGAGTCAATCTTAGTGTGTAGGAAGTCCCATTATTGAGCACCAATTCCCAATCGAGACTAGTACAATGTTTGTTTATTTGGTCATTCCCCTATGTACATTTTTGTTAAAGAAAAATCAACTTATAGTACCAAAGAAGTGATGTGTTTCCTTGGAATCCACTTACTCTATAAATTACCAAAATTTAGGGATATCTTATGATGTATAGTTGTATCCTTATTTATTTCAATGGAGTTTCTAAATACTAATCCCAATATAACTAAATATTTCTTTGATATCTACAAAGAAAACCATTTTTTTAATTATACATTAATTCACGATTTGTTACAAAATGATTCACATAATAAAATATGAAATAATGATAATTGTAGAGCCTTTGGGTAGATAGGAATAGTACATCACCACATTAAGAGGGGTTAATTTCCATTATTGAAATTCTCCATAACAAGATCATGTTTCATTGTTCATGAAACACCATGGCCTATCCTAGTGATGTATATAAGAATGTGGTGAGATAGAAAACCAATAAGATAATAGAAGTTTTATAACATGAAGAAAGTGTAACATGTTAGTAAATATCCATACTACTGATACATAAAAGTGGTGATAGTCACAAACCTGAATAATGAGGCATGATATAACAAATGAAACATAATGGAATCATATTAATGTGGAAAGATCATTAAATATGAAATCATAATAATAATTCATCATTAAACACCAAGAAAAAATAACATAATGTTCTTAGCATAAACTCTTGGGAACTATACATGGAATATCATTGGAAAAACACATCACCCAATTCATTGGAACACTATTATAGTGCACCCATCATAATCATATAATGTACATTCATATGTTCTAAACATAGATCATACATAACATCATATTTAATTATATTTAATCTAAAAAAAATAAATTTTTTATTTCATACATGTTAGTCCCCAGTAATGTAAGTAATAGTTTTTTTTAAAATGAACATCCCCGATAAAAATTGGGTACAATTATTCACTATATAAGTGATTGGCATAGAAAATCAATGTGAAATTTCAGCAGATGGTCTTGCCTGAATTTACCCAATATTTTATGTTTAAGCGGTCGCTTGTAGTTTAGCTTGGCTTGTTGAATATTTAGAGACCTTAGAAGAAACCTACAGAAACATACATTTTTTGAACTATTTTTGGCTATGAAGTGGCCAAAATGGGTTGATTTTACATGGGTTTATGTGAATCATAATAGACTTAAGATAATTTAATTTAAAAGAATGAGTTGATCCTAGGTTATCACTTGGGGAGGATTGGATTAAATTCTTTTTTTCCATTATTTGAACTTCTTATATTCGAGATATGTTTATTCCTGAAAATAAAACAACTTCATTACTTACTGATTCAATACCAACAAACCATAATACAAATCACTTATACACTTGGAGAATCTAATTTATGAGAACACCAAGGTAAAGGTTTGTATTTTCACTTGAGGTATGTGGCCTTAAAATTCAACAAGGATGGAGTAGTGTTAAAATTCATCAAATAAAAATATCAATAAAATAATGTGATTAGACCTTATGGGGGTGAAAAATAACATCCAATACATTCCTCGAATACTCCCTTGGATCAACCCATAATGGGGTTATCCCTACATTTATTATATGGTTTCAATGGAAGCGGAAAGTAGACTAATGACGGAAGAATTGGAGAGGTAAAAAAGACAATGAAATAACGACCAGTCCTCCATTGTGGGATAATTTCACAAGGTTTGGTGTGAATAAATTCACACCGTGAACTAGTGGTATCAACGTGATATGATGAGAAACAAAATAGGAGTAGAAGAAGATATTTTATAATGAAACTGATGTTAATTGAACATCCTATTGTGAAGATTAATGTGACAAAGAAAAATTGGAATAATAACATTACAATGAAATAAAGCTCCAAGATGATTAAATACAACAAAAACAGTACCTTAAATAAAAATTTTAGGATACTTTTTTTTAGCCAAAAATAGTGAAAGTCATCCCACTAGAGTACGGTAGGCCTAGTATGGTGGAATGCTTTTGGAACATAGAATTTTACACCCTTTACCCGAATTAGAAGGCATCTGGAATCCACCAAACAGACGTGTTGAAATGAACTTATAGACAGAACAATTAGAGTGGGAAATATATACATAAAATGGGTCTCTAGATTCCCCAAAATACCTTGTTAAATTTCATCCCCAATGGACTTTTTTTTGAGATATTATTGAAATGGTGGGATTCTTTTTTGAGACGCATAATCTGGCATAGAATATTATCTCCAACTTGGAACAGCTGTAACTCCACTAAAACATCCTAATTATCTTTGTCCGCTATTTAATGGAATGTTCCCCATGATTTCTTCTGTCTTAATATCAATTTTAAGAATTATTGTGTTTGAATATTGGATGATAAAGTAGTTTTATTGGGCTTCTATCTAGTTCACTTCACCCATAATGTTGTTTGTTCAAGGCCTACATTGGTTGTCTTCCAAAATTAATCCTCATGTACTCTAAAAGTATGAATTATTACAAATATAATTGGAAACCAGAAGATTAAATACCAAAATAAAATCATGATCATTGGGTACTTTAAATAATGTTAAAAAATGTACCATTTTATAGCTCATTCTAAGATGGAATTACAATTATAATATGAAATAATGTTCAAAGTGTAAAATGTACAAAAATAGTGTTTATGAATAATAAAGAAGATGAATATTATATATAATAACAATGAACATTATCCTCATTCTAATGGATAATCACACCCTCAACTAATATTTCTCTATTCCTAATGAATATATATCTCAAAAATGTGAAATTCAAATTCCCTTCTCCAAAGAAATTTTAATAAACAATGATCCCCAAAAACCCTTTTATTAAACAACTATGAAACCCATTTATATATTTTAATACAAGATACTTTCATTAGAATATCCCATTACCAATCTCATTGATTTGTTCAAATTCATTTACATATTTCATCAAATATCAATAATGTATGAGGATGTGTTGTGTAACAAAATAGTAATGTGGGGTTAATATTTATTGAAGGGGGGAATGTGGGAAGGTCTTGGTGGAATAAAATTTTAAAATTAAAATGAGTATTCAATTTTTTTATAATTTTTCTATGGTAATTGAAATCGAACTCAAAAGAGTCAACCCATGCAGCAAGCCTCTATCGATGACTCCCAGGATCAAAGACCTTAGGGCACCATGTGAATCCTGTATACTAAAGAATCATTTTGAGTTAACTAAGAAAAAAAGTCAAATCACCACAAATGAAGATAAAATTACTAACTCAGGGCGAGACAACAATGGGGTCACGATCCATAAGTGCATAAAGACACACATTATGTCATTTTGTTTCTCTACGTGCAAATTTATTATTTTTTATTGAATACTAATATTACAAATAATATAATAACCAATCTAATTATACTTAATTGGGTGACCCCATGAACTAAAAAAAATACCCCACTATCCAAAGGATGTGTGTTGTGATCTCTTTTTTTTATTTGGATGAAAATATAAATGATGAAATTTCACATTAGACAGCCACACAATCCAAAATCTATGATCATAAAATTATAAATGGATTAAAATTTGAATGAGGGAATGCTAAATTATTTGATATTCAGTTTCAAAGTGTGAAATGTGTATTATAATGTTCGAGGTTAATGTAATTTTTCCTTCCACACATTTTTTGTGCACGCAAAATTAATTAATTTTTTTTCTTTTCACCCACCAACTTAGAATTACACTATCCCCAGTAATTAAACAAAAAAAATTGATAAGGGGGTAGAGGTAGATTACAGGAGTTCTAAAATGAATTTTTAATATGAGGATCATGAAAGGAAGTCACATGGTTAGTGAAGTAGATGTTTTTACTGCTCCAATGTAGTCCTTTAATATCCATGCCACATGCCGAGATCCCTAGTGGAAAAAGAAAAAAAACAAAACAAAAAAATATATATCGATATATATATATTTATTAATATAATAAAAAAGTAAAATGTAAGTATATATACCAAAATTTTAGAATAAGGAAGAACTATAAGCTATAGGTCAGTGGTAAGTGTGCTCCCCTGTCTCGCTTCGGTCCCGGGTTCGTGTCCCTGTGGCTTCGTTGATTCTGACGGGGTATCCCCCATGACTTACGATGTGTAATTTTAAATTTTTTTAAATTTTTTTAAATTTTTTATTTTAACCTACAAAAACATTAAAATAAAATGTACTGATGATACATTTTTTCTTTTTAAATTTCATGATAAGGTATTACTCAATGATCATACCTTGTGACACAAATGAATCTGGCGCTCCCCTTTTATACCCATCCATACTTATAATAGAAGAACATGCCAAGAGTCCACTATTTTTATTTTTATTTTTAAATATCCAAATGTTAATTAATCCTATTTCAATAATAAAGATGATTCAAAATTAATGCAAATATGAAGACCATGGGTTTCCTCCAATGAAGCGCCGTTGTTTAACGTTGCTAACTCGACATGAACCCCATAACATACCCAATAGCTACTTTGAAATTTTTTATGACCCTGTATTTATCCACCTCATCTTTATTGAGATTGATTCTTTGTTTAGAATTTCGGACTTGTAAAAACATATGTTCTACAATGAGTGGGAAAATACAAGGAATGTTGAAATGGTTGATCTAGTTTCCACTGTAGTCTTGATAAAGACAACAATGGTCATTCTAAATTTTTTGGGTTCAAGAGAAGAATGAATCTCAACTTAACTGCCATGGTGATTTCATATGATGGGAATAATTTTGAGCTCAGTTTGGTTAAGACATTTAGAGACATGTCAATATTTTGAATACAACTCTATTTCATTTTCTAAATTAATCAATGGAATTCATTCCTTATGAATAGACGATTAAACCAACAAATTGGAAATATCAGTGTCATGAATGGGTATGGACACAATTATTATTATATCTCACAATGTTTCAGTGATTTGTGTTTCATAAAAATCATCAATGGAGTTATAATAGGGGCACTCAATCCAAGATATCAAATTTCCATCTTGTGAGTACATGAAATTAATTTCCTCCACATTTAAACACAAATAAAATATTAATTTATTGTATTCTAGTATCCTACATTGAATGTAAATTTCTTTATAATTTTCATGAGATGTTTGTGTGTAACATGATTCCTCTATCAATGATGTTGAATGGAGAAACTGTCTGAGAATGGGTTCCACAAATATTTCAATGCTTTGTAGTCATTCTCTCAAGGATGAAACTTAAGAAGTAATTCAATCTATTTTTTGACACAATTTATCAATTAATGGGTCTGTATCATGATGGGAATGGGTTGAGACATATGGTCTATTCCAATATAATAATGAAGTTGTTGGAATTCCATAGGAGGATGTTCTAATGGGACTTGTTCGGATTGGAACTCATAATATGTTGGAATTTTTTATAGATACTATCTGTTAAAAAATTGTGGCTCTATATTTTGTGGATGATCCCACCAGTAGAAACTAGGATGGTTGTTGTACAGTACACTTGGTGTTGATTTATCAAAGTGAAGAGTGGTTCCCCATGTTTGGATTTGTTCAAAAGGGTTTTTCCTGTGAATGATATTGGGGATGATATTAGAGAATTTGGGTGAGAAAAGGAATCCAGTTTCTAAGATAACATTCATAGGTCCCCAAAAATGGTGCTAAAATTTTTTCTCGCCCAAATCTACTCAACATTTTAGGCTTAAGCAGTCGCTTTTTGTTTAGATTAAGTTGTCGAATCCTCAGAGAACTATGAATAAACTTATGGACATGTACATTATATGGACTATTTTTGGCTATGAAGTGGACAAATTCGGTTTATTTTAGATGGGTTTCATTGAAAACTAAGAGACTTAAGTGAATTCAATTTATAAGAATAAGTTGATCATTGGGTATCACATGGGGTGGATTGGATGAACTTCTGTTTTTCTATTACTTAAACTTATTATATTCAAGATGGGTTTATAAAATAAGATCAATCAAACTCATCACCTAATGGTTTCATACCAAAAAACCATAATACTAATCACATATGTACTTGGAGGATCCAATTTATGTGCACTCCAAGGTAATGGTTCATATTATCATTTGATGTATGTGGCCTTAAAACTCAACAAGGACGAAGAAGTTTTAAAATAATCCCATAAAAATAACAATTAAAATATGTGATTAGAAATTGTTGGGGTGATAAATAACATCCAATATTTCCCCTAGATACACCCTTGGATCAACCCATAATTGGTTTATCTCTACATTGATTCTATGGTTTCAATGGAAGGCGAAAGTAGACTCATGAGGGAGGAATTGGAGAAGTAAAAAAAAGACAATGAAATAACGATTACTCCAGCGTTGTGTGATAATTTCACAAGTTTTGGGGTGAATAAATTCACACCATGAACCAACGGTATCAATTTGATATGTTGAAAAGAAAAATAAGTGTAGAAGAAAAAAATAATTAAGAAACTATGGATAATTTAACAACTTACATGATAAAAATAACATTACATAGACAAATTGAAAAAAATAACTTTACAATGACAAAAAAGCTCCAAGATGATTAAATACTCCAACACCACTACCTTAAATTAGAATTTTAGGATCCTTGGGTCGAGCCTATAATAGTGATTGTAATTCTACTTGTGTATGTTAGGAATGGGGTGGTGGAATGCTTGTGGAAGTTATAATTTTCCCCCGTTGACCCAAAGTGGTAGGAAACATGCATCCACTAAATAGACACGTCAAAATAACCTTGTAGATGGACGAATTAGTGTGTGCTATAGAAGCAGAAAATATAGATATGAATATCTTTTAACATCCTATAAATGTTCAGCACAATTGTATATTTGGTTTGATAGATATATTTGAAATTTTAGGCTGTTGTTCTGGGCCATAGAATCTAGCCCAGAATTTTATCTCTAACTTGGGCCGCCTGGAAATCCATTCAAACATCAGAATTATCATTGTACAATGTTAGATAAAATGTTCCCCATGATGCCTTAAATTTTAAGTTCATTTATCAGAATTACTAGTCATGGATATCGGCCCCAACATTAGTTTTATTTGGCAGTTTCCAACTTCACATCACCCAGAATGTTGTTTGTTCTGGTCCAACTTCGATGGTCATCCAATATAAATCTTAAAGTACTTGAAAACTATGAATTGTTAATAATTTAATGAGAAACCTAAAAATTAACTATGAAAAAAATCAATATCATTGGGTACTTTAAATGATGTTAAAAATGTTCCATGTAATAGTGTATTTTAAGAAGGAATTACAATTATAATTTGAAATAATGTTCAAAGTTTAAAATGCACTATATGGTTTTTATTAATAATAAATCACATGAATATTATATATATTAAAAATAATATTAGCCTCATTCGGTGGCTAATTAACAGCATAACGAGGGAATATAAATTTTCATTCAAGGGATTAATGGATGTTAATGGGGGTCCTCAATCATTTATAAATCATAAATAAATTAAGGATTAAATAAAATATAATATCCCAAAATTAATATTTGGATAAAAAGAACAATATAATGAATATTATTGAATAATGACTACTTGGAGAGGATCTCATATCATGAGAGAGTGATTCCAAAAGATTGGGATGATCCTCATGGGAGAGTAAGGGAACCTTGGGTGGATTTTATAGAAAGGAGGAATAATTAAGGATGTGATAAATGGTTTCTTAGTGAAGGGAAAATGTGAGTTTGGGTGGTTTTATATAGTAAAAGAGAGGGGAATTATTTAATATTTTCAAAACATAGGATTTGGACTCTATATAATAATTTAATAAAAAAACAAGTTAAATTGTTTTTTGGACATGATTTCTACCAAATTGGAGTGGTTTTAAATATTTTATAAGTCTATGGGAGAAAAATATGAAAATATTACCCTTCATGATGTTGAAGTGAGTCATGCTCATAATGAAAAAATGCTAATACCTTAAAATATATTATAGGTTTTGTAGGATTAATAATGTATTTATAAAACTAATCAAATTACATAATTAAAAAATTAATATAAAGGAAATAAATAATTTTTTTCTAATACCCTTTAAATTTATAATTCACTTATGGGACATTATGATTTAATAATACACAACATATGTTTATACCATATTTAATTTTTTCTTCAAAATTCAACTATCCCAATAAATTATAAAAAATTATACATTGTATAATTTTGATATTATTACTACCAAAATTATTTTAATTTGTTCCAAATAATTTTATAAATTTTTGATATTTCACACTTAATATAAGAATCACTATTTACATAAAATGATGTATTTTTTCGACAATTACTCTGATCGAAGCATTATAAAAAATATTTTTAACTTCATAAAATTAAATTACTAACTCAAATTAATAAATATTTTTCATAATAATATTATTTAGTATATCATTTATTTAAAAAATTTAAATAATTATTCAATATAAATTTCATAACGTAAATTACATATTACACAAAAATAAATCTTTTTTGAATAAAAATTATTTATAATGTGATAATAATATGAAGTTAATATAAAAAATTTTCTACTCAAAATACAATTAAAATATTCATTATATTAGTGTATTAATTAAAATATTTTAATTACACCATTAAATGACCTAAGGGTAATTTGCATGATGGTGAGACATTCATGTACTGGTTCGACATAAATGGGTTGGGCCTCCATCTCGATGAGCATCAACATCTATCGTAATTTTTTCATCATACTTTAGTTATTGGATATCACATTGGGATTAGTCGAGGGAAAATAATAGTGATTATATCTCTCATTGAATCTCTAATAAATGGTCTTCATAAGGTATGATCCTACTGGTTGAGGCTATAAAATCCTTTGTACCTATCAACTTTATTTTTTAGAACCTGTTATTTCTAATAACCATAAAGTCATTATTCCAAATAAATATTTTCCAGGATTATAATTCTTGAAGGTATTTTAAATCATAAAGTATATAATAAATCCAAGAAATTTTATGTCTTTTATATAACCATGAAACGTAATACAGAACCTAAATCAACTTCATGGGGAATTATATTTATAAAATTATTGGTCATTACATGGATCCAAGCCATGTTTGAATAATAAAATATTACTCATCATAATCCAATATTGATACATAACATGATTAGTAGTTAGAACATGGGAAATTGTTGTTATGTCATAGTGAACCTTGATACACATGACAATTTCACTTCTTATTTAATTACAATACTCCTATTATATATATACACTAAATTTATTTATGCATATACTACACATGCTATAAACACCATTGCTAGTGGCCTATTGAGTGTTAACAAACATCCTATTCCAAACACTATTTTTCCCATATAGACATCGTGGATGAAATTTTGGAAAGGTTAATGTTCCCACTTAGTGATTCATCATTTATAATTGTACAATAGTAGTGGAGCACCGATCGAGATATGGATTATGATGTTGTCTTGTGATAAGTTAATTTGGATTATTGTATATTTGATACACATATTTAACAGATTCATGTTTCTGTATATTTCATGAATTTTTTATTATTCAATGAAATACACATAATTTTATATATGATGCTACAATTATCATGGATTGATATTATTATTTTTATAGATGATTTATCTTCAGTTGTAGGTTTATATTATACTTCTTAATTGTATTAAATAATAATACTACTGTTTTATTGTGATTATGAGGGAATATTCACCCCACTATACCATCAAAAATCCTCACTACTTATCATCGGCCTCTGGATGTGTGGTGTTGAACCTGAGTCCTTGTGACCCACCGACTCAGGCACCCTTCACTGCCTAGATGTTTAAAACTGTACTCTGATCCTTTCATTTATTTTCCCTACTATTTTTGGATAGTATGAAGGGAAAATACATATTTTTTGGATTTTGTCCTGACATTGTGCATTAGTGTAGCTAACCTGCTTAAAATGAAAATCTAGAATACCTAAAATGGGAGTTTTTTTCTATATTATTCCTATTACATTTGCATGGATTTCACCATTGGGATATTCACATGACATTTTATGCTATTTATGATTATGGATTTTTACCCATGATAGATATAGTGAGGATGTAATGAATTAGGAATCAAAAAATACACTTCTATATTAAAATTTTATTTATATACCACGACATGTTTTTATTTCTAGGTGCATTTATTATTTCAAATTTGGTCTCGTTATTTCTATATCCATTAAATTGTGTTACAATTTCAATTATGGACTGGAATAATAACATGATGGAATTAAATGTAATGCACATTTAAATTTATAGTGTGTACGGGAACATATAAATTGGAAATGTTGACCTATATAATTAGGCAATTTAATGTAATTTTAATATAAATGGGTATGAATTTCAAAGTGAATCTAAATACTAACATTAATGGTCACTGTTAAATAGAAGTTCCAATTATAATTTAATGGGTGTGTTCCTCTATAAACAGAAATTTACACTATGTACAAAGGGACCATTGAATTATAACAATGAACATGACACTAACTTGAACACAGTAGTGTGTAGTAGGGAACATATCTTACATTCTTATGATCACTATATCTCCCAAACCTGGATTTAATAGAAGGCTTAGTGGTGAAACTTGTGAATAGGATTTCTTGTGCCAATCCTATTTGTAAATCTATGATACTTTTGTTAAAGAATCTACTAAAATGCATATTATTTTAAATTTTAGATATTTTACACCCTGGATAATTCCAGTTGTGCTATAAGAGAGTGTCAATGACCGTTATCTAGTGGAGGTGGGATCGAAGCCACAAATGGAACCCCAAGAAGTTCCACCTATAGAAATTCCTATTATACATGATATGGGGGTAGATTTCTTATTCTGAGAGGATCTCATCGAAGTATGTAGACCATTCTGGGAGAATGTGATTGTTCCCCACTATCCAGAATACCGCTCTCAGCTCTAGGCCTCCTCTTCACATTACTATTATTTAGGTTTATATTCTCCATGGAGTATATGTGATTTATGCCCTCTATCATCTTCTTAATTTCTCATCATCCATGGGTTTCATCACCTAGGCCTCCATATCATCTTAGAAAACTCTATCATCGGATATTTTTGTCTTCAGGGACACAATGGGTGTTTTTTACATCTTCTCCAACATCCCACATTCATGGTTATTTATCTTCTTGTTCTATATAGTATCCTTGCTTTATTCCCTTCAACCCTTGATCTGACGATATGACCCGACACACACACCCCCATCATGGATGAGTTTGTTGATTCCTCATATGGGTTTTGGATTATGACGATGTGGGTAGTGGTAATGTGGGGGTCTTTGTTTCACCTGCTCCCTCCTTCGGTTTCTCTCAATATTTTTGGGGTTACATTTTCAGGTTGTAATCCTCAGTTCCTTTCATGGAATTAGTTAATGTATCCTTCCTTTTTTCTGTTATTTAAAGTTATGGTTTACTCTTTTTTGATGGTTTCTAGTTCGTTTTTTTATGCCTCTTCTCATATGGAGTCATTTGTGGTTTTTTGTGTATTTTTTTTGGTTTTCCGGGATTGATCTTGGTGAAAGGCTCATTCCCCTGGAGCCTTATGATAAATTAACCCTTCCCTAGGACAATTCTATATTTCTCCTCTCTATGTCAGTTTAGAGAAGTGGATAGTTGGATCTTTGGCAGGTTTTGTTGAGGTAGGCTCATGTTCCTCCAGGAATGAGCCCCTAGTTTGGATGTTCGTTGTGTTTATTCATAATGGTTTTGATAATGAACTTCCTACTACTAGTTCCTATGATGATGGTGAAGTGAATGTGATGGAGTTCGAAATGGTTGATGGGGTCACTCTAGTTATCATCATTGAAGATGATAGGGTGGCAATGTCATTGAAGTATTTTTTTTAAGTGTTAAGGAATGTGGTGAACATATTAATGGGAATCGTGGTACAGGTTATAAGGAATTGTGGATGTCAGACCGCTGGTGTCTCACAGTGTGGGATCGATGAAACTAGTCATGGAATTGTGAATTTTTAATTTTTTTTCCTTATGGAATCGACTATTGTGGTGTCCGATTCTTCTTTTTTTGTGATCATTTTTTTTTATTTTCAACATGTAATTCATGAAACTACACACACTGGAAGGAACTTCTTCAGATGAAGTTTAGAGTAGGAATTTTGATGTTGAAGGAAACTAGACACACTACAAGGAAAAACTCCCTATGACTATTTAGAAAAGGAATAATTCACTAAAGAATATCCTTCCCAATTTGGATGAATGACGGGGTATGGAAATTTACATCCATATTCAGCCGGTGAAATACTTCATGGGATAGCTAGCTTAGTGACCATGGGAAGGTGAAGGCTTGAAAAAATGATATAGATGTTGGGGAAGGGATATTACATGTAGTATCATTCTGGAATTACTTCTTTATTGGTTTTATTTTGATTAAATAGTAAGGGTTTACACGTATATTTAAATGTTTAATCTAAAAATAAAAAAATAGACCGAGGAAGGAGTCTATACATTCATGGATAGAAGCCACATTATTGATATTCTATCATAACTTGTCACCTCCCAAAAGAAGAGTGAAGCTACCTATTTATAAAATTCTATATTCCTCCAAATATTGGTGGGATATGATGAATTAGATGGATCTTCATCAAGATATAGCTTAGAGGGATTTACATACTTCCTTCTACAATTAGTTTTATCCCAATTTTTTGAGGGTCAATTGTGCCAGAGAGTGTATTCACTTGGAATATGGACCATATCATTCATGATCTATTCTACCCATTTGACGGAGCTCCATCATTTCACATTTATTTTGTTTTGTGAGAATTTATCTAACCATAGGAGACTTCATAATGGTATCATGTATGAGATTCGATCTCTGGTTCATGTATTTCAATATAATATTATATATTGAATATTAAATTGGGAACTAATTTCAAAAAACTACATGAAGGAAGATGGCTACCCATAGCATGGTAGTTCATCGTCTCAACCTGTTATCATTGTGTCATGTCTTAAGAAGAGATATTTTAGGAACTATCCTAATAGAAATATGATCCATATAATTTTTATAGTATTTTCAATTTCATTTACCATTGTAGGATGTAAGGAAATAGGAGGATATAATGTGATAAGAACCGACTAGAGTGATGATCTTATGGTCATATTTACCATCTAGAGAGGTTTTTTAGGGCCTTCCCTCTGAAAACTACTAGGAGAGGGTCTACAACAACTCCATATTTAGAAGTGGTGAGAAAATATCCTCATTAGGCATGGAGAAGGAGTGAAACCATATGATCCAAACAATGTGGTGTTCATATATGAGGTATCTAGACACTAGATTTATAATGCTAGTAGAGCAGACCAAGTCAAGGTAGTAAGGATATATCTCATGGATGTGGATCATGACAGATGTATTTAGTACAACTAATACCTAAGGTGAATTTTGATAGACCTTCCATAGTGAGAGGTACGATTAATGTATCCTATGCATTAATATATTCTATTTTTTATTTAGGTTCTTCTTATTCCATTATATCGGAGAATATTGTGGAGTGAATTGTGCTAGATATTTAGTTTTCTTGTAGTGTGATGGCACATTAAACGCCATTTCAGATATGATCGGATATTGTACACCAATGTTGGGAATTTCCCATTATGATAGATTGTTTTCACATTTTAAGGGACCTCATATTCCTTAATATGACAGTGTTTTACCATATTTTATGTATAGATAGGCTTATTCCACATTAATATTAGGTTAATTTCTATAACTAATGGGTTAATTTCAAATCACAAGAGAAACGGTTTTTTATTCACATGGGTGAATGGAATGTCCATAAAAGATGATATAGATCTGAGCATCATGGGCTGGGAAGGGTGACACTCAATATTGACATCTTATATCTATATATCAAAGAATGCATCATAAATATTTCCTAAATTTTTTGATTTTTTAGGGCTATTTTCTAAAATTAATTTTCAGGATTGCCTTTTTAGAGATAAGTAGATATGTCCTTCAATCTAGATATATGAGATGCACAACTATCCATTATTCCATATATGATGGCTAAAATTAAGATATAGGATCTCAAGTGGGAGCTAGAGGACATGGTAGTAATGTGGATTATATGACCCCACAATTCTCCATGGAGTTAACCAATACATTCCACCATGGAGGTGGATGATAATTTTTGAATTTTTATAGATTAACATAAATTGAATTAGTTTATAGTTAATAATTAATATCGTTTCCCTATATAAAATATCTCTTCCACAAACTCCATGGGGCTATGGTTTTCACTAAATTTGATTTGTGGTCAATTTATCGGCAAGTGGGTTCCATGAAGATATATATAGCTCATGCAACAATTCAAAGTGGGTATGGCCTCCAAGAGTACATGGTTAAAAAAATTTAATAACCTGACTGCATCAATTATTTTCATATACATGATGATCCATGTTTCCCATGCATAACATGGTTTATTTTTTATGGTATAATTTAATGACATATTGGTGTATTCACTCACATGACAAGACTATTTAAAACATATTGTGATCATATTTATTACATTAATAGATCATCGATTATATTTTAATCTAACATTTTAGACTTAAAGATTGTTAAAATTCACATCCTTGGTCCTATTACCTCAAATAAAAGAGTATCATTTGACCCATAGAAGACGAGAGTTGTAGTTTCCTAGGACAATCATATGAATGTATTTGATATATGGAGTTTCATTGGGAATGATGGTTATTATGGGAACTTCATTTTGGAATTATCACACTTATAAGAACCACTTATGGGATTTAATAATATGGTTGTGAAGTTCTCATGGTCCAATCCTATGATATTGTTTAACAACACAAAATTATAATGTAAGTGTGTTGAATATAAAAGCATGTGTGAAATGTTGAACAAAGAAGAGAAAAGAATATAATGTACCTAGAAATTATGATATATATAATACTTTAAATAAAAAATCCTAATATATTTTATTGATTCAAACACTGAGTTATCTTTCATTACCCAAAAGAATAACCTTTTTTGATTGTCTATGTCATAAGCAAGATCAAGTTTTATCAAAAAAAAAATATTATCAAGATATTATTATTTTATATAATAAGATAAAAATTTGTAATTAAATTTATGGTAATGAAAATTATTAAATAACATAGGAAAATATATGTTTTAATTCATCGGTTTAAAATAAATTTGAAATGAATATGTTAATAAATTGAATGTAAAAGGAATGTTTTTTTAATATACAAATTTTAGGCTACAAAGGATATTTTATCCTAAATAGATAATTTAAATACAATTAGAGATTGATATTAATTTAATATAGAAATTATATATCAAATAATTTTTTACATTCATCAAATATATTTTATATGCATAAGATAAGAATGAATCTAATATTTTACATATAAATTAATATTTTTCAAAAGGCACAGTTACAATATTTCAATGGGGGGGGGAATATTTGAAATCCAATTTAAAACATTTATTAATATTATATGTCAAAATCAATATAAATCATTAAATAAAAATATTAAAATTATGTTAGGGTGAATTTTTTTTTATTTCTCGGAAATATTTTATTTTTTGATAAATAGTGAAAAATAATAAACATTAATTCAAAACATCATTTTCATTTAATTTATTTATATAGTTATATTATGTTTTAGTTTTGTTTTCAATTTTAATTAGATAAAATGTATATATTTTTATACAATTTAGGTTATTTTAATCAATTTCACATTGAAAATGGATATAATAATATTGACATATTTTGATCATTTTTAACTTTAAAACCCACATTGTTGTCCTGCATGTTGGATTAATTTTAAATTCATTTTGTCCACTTATGTGATTAGAATTTAGAATAAAATTATTCCATATTTTTAATATGATTATTTTGTATTTTATAATACGGTATTCTTAGTTTTTGAACAAAAATATTTGTAAAATCGATTAATGTTAATTTTAGTTATTAAGTGGAAAATTAGCTTAATAAGAGACTAAACCATAAACATATGGGAATAAGGACATATAAATTTGTCCAATTTATTTTAAATGGTCATATTTAGATCTTATATTTTTTTATTGGATATAATTGACAAGGGAAAATGGTCGGTGGAATTACCTTTTAAATGTTTTTAAGAATGTCACTCCTAATACACTATAGAAGAGAACTCTACACTCCAAATTATTCACACATCTCAATCCCATTTACTCACCCAAAATATTCTCATATATTCTTCCAAAATCTCTCCCATAATTATATAATCCTCCATTTTGGTAAAAAAATCCATCCATGGAGTCTCTTTGGTGAAAAAAAAATTAGTTACCCGAATAAAAAGTAACATCATTCCTCAAGATCATTTTTTGTACATTAATTATACACTACCAATAAAATTATTATTACAAAATTAAATATTAAACAAAATATCAAAAAAATAGATTCTTTTATATTAATTTTTCTACTTACATTTACACACTTCCATAAAATGGGTCACATACATACCATTTTTGTATGGAGAACTGCCTCCTCACGAAACGATGTTGTTCATTTTTTCCTCTACCACCTATCATGGTGCTAGTTATGATGGAAACCCTATTTTTATATGATATATGTTATATTAATGATTTATTTATTCTTATTTAATTTTTTATAACACATTATATTATGTGTGATATTTCTTGGTATATGAAAACATAATTTGGGGACGTGTAGACTACCACCTCTTCAAAGTGATGTGATACGTTCAAACATTACATAGAATGTATTAAATAAGTTTCTAATCAAAATATTTATGATATAAGTGAAATATATATGTTGTTGATTACATAATTATATTTTTTAAAAATATAATATTTCATTTTATTTATTACCATTTTCAAATACTAAATAGGTTACAACATTATTTTTGTGTGTGGTGACTTCCTCCACCTTGACAATATGTGATTTATTTTATATAAAAATAATTCATAATAAAATTATATATTATAAATAATAAGTTATTTATGATATAATGATCATTTTTTAGATATATTGTTACTTACCATCATTACATATTGATCGTTAAAAAATGGGATAGTTACTGATATGTGTGTATGACATAACGTCTCCATGATTGTAATGTTGTTTCATTTTTCAAAAACATATTTGACGATTTTTTTAAAAGTATAATTTATGTATAAATATTATTATTATTTGATGATTATTATTCTATAAATGTTTATATAATGTACCCTTGGACCATATTAGACCTACCAAATTAATTTTTAATACATTAACCGAATTCGGTCAGAACATCTGAAAAAAATAATTGTTTAAGTAGATTCATATATCATTGTCATAAGTGAAGTAATAATAATAATAATCAATAAAATTGTTCTTAAGACTGTATATAAATAATATTTTTATTTTATTGATTAATATATATTCACATGTCAAAATTAGTAATCATGGCTACAGATTTCATCTCAATTTCATTTCATGGATGCATATTGTAATGTTATACACCTAGTTTATATTATAGAGTGTATATAAAACTATTTAAAATTATATATTGTGAATATCTTTATTCCCATGATATTATAAGATTTGGTTAATTTTATTACTTCATGTGGATTTGTATTCATATTTTTTAAATTGGTATGAGACACTTTGGAATGATTACATATTATTTTCCTCAAGAATGTGTTTAATGATTCCCATTACAATCTCAATTTATTTTGTGATTGAAAATTTTTTATTGAGAAATCACTTCCTTGTTATTATTTTTATGTTACATTTCAATTTTCTATAATATCCAAATTCTCATGAAGTGGATATTATTATTCCCAAAATAGTATAACATTTTATACATACGATATTCATAATGATAGTTATTTGATTAAGAATGGAATTATTGAAAAATCAATATCTTTTATTCAATAAGTATATTTTATAAGGAAATTTTTTTAATTAAACCAATTGATAGATCTATGATGAATTATTTGGATAGGAACGACAGGGGTGGGTCTTGATTATAGATAACCCCTTTATGCATCGGTAGTCTCATGAGACGAATTTGTTGTACAAATTTGATTTTTTTACTCAAAATACTAAACCCTCATTGTGAAATGTGATGATGGTAAAGGTACCATGTAACTAAGAAAAATGGAATCTAATAATTAATAATTTCTATCATTTATCCTCAGTTTTAATTTATCAATGATATTATTGATTTTACATATCTAAGGATGCATTCTATTTTTTATTGATTAAATGAAATGTGTTCCAGTTTCTTACATTTCCATTTTTATTATGACCTCAATAATTATTTTAATGGAATTTTTTATAATTTATTTACCTTTACATGATGATTATCCTTTTAAATTCATCATTTATTTTTATTTAATTACCTTTATATATCATTTTATCTCACACTTATTATGCTTCCTTCCCCCCAAGTTTTAATGAATAAATCATTAAATGTGATTTATAGAGTGTAGTTTATTTAATTTTGTTATGTATCATGTTTTATTTAAATTTAACTCTATAATATTGGTATCTTGTATGAAATTTGATTATAAAAAAATACTAAACTGATTGGTCCTTGAGGATTCGGTTAATTATAATCATTCTAATGTAATTTAATAATGCACCGGCTTCGGGCTTTTGGTGTCAGGGTGTTACAATTGGTATCAATGGATGTTTAGTATTAATATTGGAAACTAGATTTTGAAAATATATAATATTTTAAATAACCATATTATATATATTGAGGAAAAGTCTTGAAGAACACCATAAAATTTTGGAATAGTATAGATTATACAGGTCTTCCATGAAATACATACTTGTTTGGATACTATAAGTATAAATGGTTCTTGCATAGATGTACCTCGGGGAAACAAATACAACCAGGATCATCAGGCCTGACTCAAGCATAACTAGTTACACGACAATATGTCTTCTTGTTCACCTAATTTGAAACTCCAAGGAGAATCACTTTTGATAAATCATGTTTTCCATACAAATCATTATAAAGGATTGAAATGTAAATATATTTCAAAATAAAACAAGTTTAAGATTTTGATATTATCTGTGCATTAATATTTAAATTTATATTAAATATTATGGATTATTTTGAATTATAAATTTATGATAATTTTATGATCTAATCTGGTATACTCCATTTTTTATAAATGGATCCTAGATAAAATAATGGCCCCAATAATCTTAGAAAATGTAGAGATTTACTTACTGAGGAAACCAATATAGATGGTATTGGAACAAAATAAATTATTGTAATATTACCGTGACCTAATCAGGTTTTAAAAAATAACCATGTTTTAATAGAGAAAACGTTTCCATAGTGATAATCTCATATGATAGATCACATTATTTGATAAAAGGCCCAATCGTTAATTGGGACTACTAATCCAGTTGTAGCTAACAAATAGAATAATTTTATGGAGAAAATATTCATTTAATTAGTATGTGGTGAAAAATAAAATGTTATAATTACATTATAATGGCTTAATAGTGATATGAATAAATTGGGGTATTTGATCCATAATTCAAGGAGGATGATGAAATTAAACAAATGAAATAAATTTGTTTTATTGGGAAATTTTTTATAAGTATTCCCTCATGATCAATAAATTGATATGAATATAATGGACGATAGATTAAATTAAGAGGAAGAACATAGTATTCCTGATTATGAATCTACCTTTACAAAGTTATCTAGGTTTACTTTGAATTATATACACAATAGAGAGTGCATGACTGACCACTTAATTGAAGTTATTTATCAAAATCTCTAAGGATAAATGGTTTCATAGGGATTATATTAATATGATGATATAGTTATATTATTGATCAAAATGAAAAATTAAATTTGTAAGATTAATATATTCAATGGTAATCAATAGACGAAGAGGTCATATAATCACCAAGAGAAATAGAATTCATCAAATAAGATGATGAGGAAATTTCATTTTATTGAGAAATATTCAAATAATGATTTAGGAAATGCCTAAAATGAAAGGTAGTATTTTATATGGCTAGAGAAAACAGACACCTAATAAAAGGATGAATGGGAATAATGAAAATGAAATTATTCAGTGTCACAACAAGAAAGAGATGGGGTACTATCAATAAGAATTCCCAAAGAATCAAGGAAATATAACCTCATAAAAGATAAGGTATAATGTTCTATAATATTCTATTGAAATTTTTTTGGTGTAGTGGTTATTTTACTCATGTATATGGATCTCAGAAATATTTAGTAAATTTAGTTGAATCATTATGATCTTAATATATGAATTAAAAAATATATAATGACTGCACTACAATAATATTTCATTAATGTGTTGTGATCATAATATGAATTTTACCAAAAGTGATTCGGTATCATGTAAATATTTTGGAAGATATAGGGTTCATGGAAAGGTTAGCCTTAATATGTTCCTACCATTGGGACAATATTCATTGGATAAAGAAATGATTAAATTAGATATGTGTTGATAACCATGGAACTAATTAATAATTTTTATAAAAAATTGTTTATACATTCATTGATGGCATTTGATGAACTTTTAGACTTATTTAATATATCCAAAAAAAATTATCTTACACAAGGAATAAGGATTAATTAAATTTTCCAATATGGTTTTATTTTAATTTTGGTTAATACTATGTTTTAAGAGAACACATGATGACGGGTTTCACTTGATCAATATAATATTATTGAATAACTACATTATGGTGATTTATGGATAATTAATAGTTAAACTTGTAAATTCAGTGAACATCCATCTAAAGTGTTGGATTATATTCATTGGGAAAAGATATATGTTTACGAATTGGTTTTGGTAGATATTGGTATGAGGATTTAGAGGTTAATGTATTTTTTCACCATATGATGAAACAAGTTATTTGAAATGATGTAGAGGTAGTTCATGGAACAAACAATGGATAATAATATTTTTATTAAATTGAAATGTATCAATAAATAATGTATCCTTAAACTCATAAAAATGAATTTATTTCTCAGCTCTAGGAAAAATTATCTTAAAAAAGAAATTTTGTCATATTGTCATCATTTTTATGAAATAAATGACTATTATTCACAACCCTAGTTTATAGAATATTAGTCAAAAATATTCTTATATGAAATTTCTCAATCAATCTCTATCATAACATTATAGTTTTATTTTTCTTCCATGTCCATTTTTACACTAATTTTTTCCTATTTGAAATCCTAGATTTGGGGTGACCTTCCCATTTCCAATTATTTCTTTTGAAGAAGATATGTTATTAACCCTATTTATGATGTGGGTTTCTCAAAAATAGTACTACAAAATGTAATACCAATTATTAATGAGATAATGTATAAATTGTGACGATGCATCTTAACTAAGGTGGGGAGAATGTGACACCCTAAAATTCTACTTTAAGAAAATTTTATTTAACTGTGTGTGAATGAAATCCTCAAGCATAGAATGTTATATAACAAAACCATATATTATGATAAAGTTAATATTTTAATTAAATTAATTCAATAACATTTAATTGACAAAACACATAATTATCTTGAGTTACACATATGAATGACCTTGATTGATAGTTTGTGTTACATGCAAGACCGATTTTTACAGAAAAACCATATATTATTATGATTTTATTATTTTATATAATAATATACAACATATATATTAAATTTATTCTTCTAAAAATGAATAACTAACTTATAAAAATATTTGAATGAATTAATTGGTCACCAATTAATTTGAAATAAATACAATAACCAATTGAATGTAATTAGAATGTTTTTATAAAATATATTTTCATGATCATAAAGATGTTTTATCCTAATGAAATAATTAAATAAAAGCATTAATTGATAGTATTTTAATATATATTTTATATATCCAGTCGTATATTATTACATTAATCCAATTGTTTTTAAAACCATAATATTCAAACTATCCTATTATTTTGTATAATACAAAATATTTTTCTAATGTCACTTTTAACGGCTTTTAATGTAGAACCTATATTAAATATTTTTTTTAACATTTATGAATCATATATTCCAAAATAAAAATAATATTTTTAATATTAAAATATAACCTAGGTTAGGGTGATTTTTTTAATTTTTATAAATTATTTCATTTTTTGAGGAATAGTTAAAATACTGAATGTTAAATTCAAAAATGATTTTTCAATGAAATTATTAATTTAGTGAGATTATTTTTTATTTTATTTTAAAGATTAATTAGATGAATATATATCTTTGAATCCAAAATATGTAATTGGAATCAATTTCACATTGAAATTTCATATTGAAACATCTTAATCGATGGAATATTATTTACTTGCAAAACCTGCATTGTTTTCTCATATATGAGATTAAATCTAAAATAACTTCCAAAAAATATATGATTTGAATTTTGAAACATGGATTAAAAATTTTTATTTATAATAATTTAAAGTGTCTAGTAAGGTCAACACGGTTTTTGAGAAAAATAACTACTAAAATTGATTAAAATTAATTTTAACGATTAGGAGAAAATTTAGCTTAACTATATATATTATATTTGGTACATGGGGTTTCAATTACATTAATACATTGAAACCATAGAAAAACAGGCCTGAAATTCTTGTCATATCCCCCAAAGTTATAAACCACCCAACCATATACTTTATTACATTATATATTTTGGCCCAATCGCCAAGTGGGATTGAAACCCTTGACATGGCCCATGGGCCCACCATTGGACGGCACGAAGTCCATTATTGCATCATGTTTGTGTCACCGTTTACACATCAAGAATTCATCACCACCCAATTGATATTTTGAAGGTATATTAGACCAAAAATCCCATTAGGATGAATATTAGTGCTGCTACATTACCCTAATACTGTAATTTCTACAGTACAATCATTGATACAGTGCTACACATCCTACACTACAAAACCATAAAAAACAGGGGCCAATATGACCAAATTTTTTTTCTAAAAAAGTAGGATGGAAATTAGTTTACACTATCATCCCTTTTGTTGAATTATTTCAATTATTATAGCCACTTGACAATGGGCAACGTGGGTGAAATTCCTTTTTAAAAAATTTACCAAAATGCCACTCCTTATTCTCTATATAAACACACTCACCCATCCCCATTACTAACACATATCAAATCCTTTGGATGTCAAAAAATATTCTTAAATAAAAACCAAACACCCCTCTCCTCGTTTTATATGTATTTATTTGGGTATAAATCCATCAAAGTAATCTTTTTTTTGTGCAATCTAATAAGAGTTGTCTAAAGAAGATGTAGTATCCTCCTCATACTCTATAGTTTTAATTTGATTATCTACTATCAGAAACATACTAATTACATTATTAAATAATAAATTATGTATCCTAAATATACACATATGTTTTTATACAAACCTTTATCCCTAAACATGCACATACTTCCATTAAATGGGTTACAAACATAGAATTCATGTATGATTTACTACTGCCTCATGAAATTATGATTATTCATTTTTTCCTTTACCACCTATCATGGTGGAAATAATGATGGGAGACCTATTTTTTTATATAAGTTCTCAAAAAAATTATTTATGATTCTAAAATTTTTATTTAAAATGTACATTTATAATTTACATTTTTTAATAATATGATAACATCATTTTTGGACGTGTTCACTAAGACCTAATCAATTCCAGGTGATACGTTCACACATTACATAGAGTTTATTAAGGATGATTTTAATTAAAAAATATGAACTAAATGTAATATATATGATATTCATGACATAATTTTATATCTATAAATATAATATATCATTATATTTATTACCATTTTCACACACTATTAATGCGATGACATCATTTGTGGATGGTGGACTAACACCTCCTCGACACGGTGCCATTGATTTTTAAAAAAAAACATACTTATATAAGTATAAATGATTCAATTACATGGTATTTATGACATAATGATAATTTGGTAAACATATAATTTTACATACCTTCTTTCCATAATGATCAATAAAAAATCAAAATCCTATTCATGCATATTTATGGCTTACCTTCTCCTCGATTTTAATGTTTTTTCAATTTTCATAACGATATTTTAGGATTATTTTTATAAGTATTATTATTATAAATATGATAATTATTTCATAATTATTATTCTATTATGTTTTATATAATGACCTCATTAACCACGTTCAACCAACCAAGTTTTTTTTCTAATACATGAAAATATTATTTAATACACCCGACCTAAGAATTGTTTTTTTGTAGTAATATAAAGATGAGTAATAAGTTAAGTAAAATTAATAACAAACAAGAATAATGGTATGAGTAAAGTGAACAATTAAAATAAGTTTTTTATTTATGAAGTTTATTCCACATGTGACAATTCATACTCATGATGACGTATTTCATCTTAATTTCATTTCGTTGAGGTATATTATAATGTTATGCACCTAGTTTCTTTTCTATGTTGTATTTTCTACCCATTGAAATTTAGTATCAGGAATATCATTATTATTATATTACATGTTTAAAATACTATAATTTCTAAATGTGGATTATGATTCCAAATTTTCAATGTAGTATGGTACACTTTGGAATGTTAAAATATTATTTTCCATGAGAATGTGTTTAATGATTTCCTTTGTAATAATACTTTGTTTTGAGATTGTTAAATTCATATTTAAATAATCACATAAATTTGATATTAATATGATAAATTCAATTTTTATTAAATTTCCATATTCACATTCAATGTATATTATTAATTTGTAAACCATATACCATTTTTGCATATTGTGTTCACCATGACATTTATTTGATTAACTGGGAAATTATTGAAAAATTATTATGTTTTATTGAACACAGATATTTTATAAGTAACATTGTTTGTGAATTACTTCTATTACTCAATATATGGATAATTACTTGAAAACTTATGACATTTATGTCACCTAGTTATAGATATCCCCATGATGCATTGGTAGACTCATGAGAAGAAATAGATTTAAAATTTTGATAGGTATTTACACAATATGCATGACCGTCTTATGAGAGGTCTTGATGGTAAAGGTACCATGTACCACAGAAACAGGGAATCTATTAATTATGAACTTCCATCATTTAGACAAATTTTTCATTTATCAAAGATATTTTTTATTTGTCATATATATGGATGAATTCCATTCTAATTCTATTGATTAAGTAGAATGTGTTTTAGTTTCTTATCTTTTTATATAAATTATTCCTTGTCTAGTTATTTGAATGGAATATGTTAATAGTTATTTACCATTCCTTGTTTAATATTTTCATAAATTATTTTCTTTTTCTACTTTACATTCACTTACAAAGAGTTTTAGGTCACCCTTATTACATTTTCTTTCCCCATGTTATTATGAATAAATCTTTGAATAAACGTTCAATGAGGCTTTTTTATTTCATTTTTTATGTATCATGTTTTATTTTCTATTTATCAGTGTAATATGGGTATCATGTGTGTAATATTGTTTTAAAATACTATTAAATTGTCTGTTATTTAAAATTGTAATCCTTGAAATCATGCTAATGTACTGTAATAATGCACCAGCTCCATGCTTCTAGGGTCGGGGTGTTATATACATCCTTTTTGAATAATAATGGGAGACTGACTTTAGAGTCAATAATGATTCCTAAAGGGAGGGGAATTATATATAAAGTATATATTAATTTATTAAATTTCATATTTGAATCATTTATTATGTAGTAGGTGTAATTCGTGGTGTATGGGTCTTTTCTTTTGAGGCCACATGATATGAACTAATAGGAAACGAATTGTCGAGTTAATCTAATTTGTTCATGCCCTACTTGGTGGAAAAATTAATTACAAGGAGAGAATTTTTAATGTATTAAAACCACATAATCCTCAATTATATATGTACACAATGTGACTATAATCTTAATAAAAGAGTCGGTTTGAATACCTATTATATTTTGACATTGGGATTGCCTGTACGCATGGAATAGAAAACACAATTTCCAATTATATGAGTTAGTGAACTAGAAAACATGCAGTTTTTGAGGCCTTTTGTGAATGTAAATTAATGTACTTGTTCACTTAAAAAACATGGTGGTGTAGGATAGTCATGGGAAGGCATTTATCTCATCCTTATCATTCACTTACACAGTTTTTTATAAGGTAAGGATGGGTGAGTTATCATATCCTGAAGGTTTTTTCCTATGGGATAGTGAAATCTATGAGGATCCTCAATCAACTTGGATTATAGGATAGGATAAAACTATACATTTTAATCTTCACATTTATGTTCATATAGATGTGTGGGAAAAGATAATATATTGTTTTCATGCATCTACTTAGGCTATGCATCTTGGCCTTACAATGATGTATCAGTATTTGGGTAGTAAATATGGTTTTCTTATTATTAATTTGGAGATAGATGGTTTTGAGACTCATTTTTCCACTTATCAATATTTTAATGAAGAATAATAGTGAGAAACATGGATATCTTATAAATTTCCTATTCATGAGTGGAAATGGTGTGATGTCACTATGAATGTCCTGCCTCGGTTTCTATGGTCACCATGTGGTAGTGATGATATATGGGTAATTATGGACAAGATAAATAAGGTCTCCCATTTCATGTCTCTGAGGAAGGCCTTTTAAGTTGAAGATTTTTGTAATATATACATTATTGTGATAATATACCTTCATGGGGTTCCTCATAACATTATTTCGAAGAAGTATCTTGATTCTTGTCTTTCATTGAATATTTTATAGAGTGAATTGGGGTAGCATGAGATTTTGATCATAGCATACCACCCATAGACCAATGGTATGTTTAGTAATATGTATATATCATTTTGAATATTTATAGGGAATGTTTCCTCTATTCTGGGGGTTCTTATGAGATGAAAATACCACATGTTGAGTTCACCTACTATAATATTTACCATGAAAGTATAAAAATGTAACCCCATACTCACTTGTATCGTAGGGAATTATGTTCATTATTGTGTTGTAAGTTTCTTAGGTAGGTAGTGATAGAGATATTAGAGAAATTGGAATTGACTAGAAATATTATTCTCACTGGGCAGTCTAGAAAAAAATTATATTCCAATGGCAATCAAAGACCTCTGGTGTTTGATAGCAGGGGTTTGTTTTCTCCCAAATATCACATAGGATGTGGAATAAATGGATAAGGTGGAAATGGGGGATGATGCATATTTTTTCCCTTTTTAGATCTTGGATAGAGTTATGTTCATAACCTTTCAGTTTTTTGAAGATTTACCTTTCCATGAATGATATCCTCTATATTTCATAGCTACACTATTACCATTTCGAAAAAATGAATATTATTTATCCAGCTAATTTTGAGTTAGATTTAGATGTGTCTATTGAGAATAATCTTATCTATATTTAGGATTTAGTCATGGAGGGTGATTATGGATAGTAATTTCCACTTGTTTGGGTGCTATGGAGGCATAACAATGAATAGGACAAGACCTGGGAGAAAGAGGCCATCATCTATTCCTAGTGGGTAGATTTATTCTCATATGATTCATTAATACACATTAAAAGTTTATTGTGGGATTAATTTATTTATGGGGGATACTTGTAAAAACCCTATTATTCTTTATGTGGTCATATTTTCTCCCTCCCATTGAATCTTACACTCAAGTCTTTGAAATACTCTTTTTTCCAATTTCATAATATGTGGTCTGAATGATTAGCTTATAATCTTGTTAGATAATAAAAGGGTTTTTTCCATTACATTATTTTTATCGTGATATATATTGAATTAGAGGAAGATATTGGATGACAGTTCTTAAATGTTCATAATGTAGGTGGTCAATACATTTCCTCTCCATGTCTGATTTTATATACACTTTTTTTCCTTATACCGAGAATTTCATACATTCTTCCTAAAATTATTAACCATTAATAGAATGATGAATTCTTGTTTGAGACATTCCATGACACCCATTCTCAAGTAGGAGTTTGTCTACCTCACCCTGAACAACCCATGGGGTGGGTTCATTCCATTGAGCATGACTATACCCCCTAGGGGTGTGTTGTGCATGATTTACATTATAGGAAATATAATAGTGTAATAAAGATAATTCAAAAAGGTTTTAAGAACCATAAACGTCCTTTTCATATTTATATGAATGGTTTGACTAGGATAATCCATTGGATTGTATATAATTATGAAAGAATTAGTGAAATTATTAATGAAAGAATTTATGAAATGTTGAATTAATTGGTTATGAGGATAACGAGGATCAAGGTAAGGAATCACAAACCCAATAGTATGCCTTGTACATTTATTCACTTTGGATCTTAGTAACTAGGATTCCTTGTACATTCATACTCATTAGATCTTACCCACTGGGATGGTTTGTACATTGATACTCATTATATCTGACCCACAAGGATGTATTGTACATTTCTACTCCATGTATCTTGATTATTTGGAATCCATGGACCATTCTACTCCCTGGATCTAACATACTGTGATGTTTTTGAAACCTCTACACTAGTGATCTTACTTTCTGGGATTCCACGTACACTTTACTCCTTGGATCCAACTTAGTTGGTTGCCTTAGACATTTCTTCTCCATAGATCCAACCCATGTTTGTATGATAATTAATTACACTAAATAGTTCATCGATGATGCTTACCATGATTTTAGGTTACACCTTATGATATGGTTTCTTGATCATAGTGATCTGTAATATATTTGATGATTTCAATTTTAAATTTATTACTCTACTCATATTATATCTTCACAATGCTTCAGAATATATGAACATACAAACCATGTTATATGAAACATTAGTGGTGGCCTATAGAATTTTATAACACACCCTATTCATCTACTGTTTTGGTACCCAGACATACTTCATGGATGTAAGTAGGGATTTGGTAAAGCACCCTCTTGGTTATTCTATATTAATTAATTCATAACAGAAGGGGATTTCATGACGAGGTTGTGGATGATGATTCCATCAAGAGCTAGTTTTTTTGGTATTTTTTTAACATTTGATACATGTATTGGATTTAATGAATATTTCTATATATTTAATATCATTTTTTAAATCCATCACATACACATCACTCTTCATATGACACTACCATTAGCATGTAATATTATTTTATTTTCATGGATGATATATCTTCTATTTCAGGATAATTATTTTCTTCTTCCTTGTATACATTTATGATACTACTGTGTTACTCTGATTATGAGGGTATAGTCTCCCCACCACACCATCACAAACCTTCACTGCTAGTTGGAAAACTATAGCAAATCAAGAGACATTCATAAGGCATTTTGGACCATCAGATTAGGGACCCATTAAGTAGCTCCCATGTTTGGTTGTTACATCTTTATTGGGACTAAAAGAAAAAAATATCTTAGAATAATTTGAATGATTAAAAATGGGATGGTATTAGGTAGAAAATCGATAGATATTTAATGTTTGGAAAGATATGTTGAGGTTTTTTTATTTGTATATTTAAGTGGAATTTTAAAAATATCTCATTCATATTGGTTATAGAGTGTCATTTTTATATTTGATATATTGAACCATCTTTATTATATTACATAATCATGATTTTTAGTTAAGAAATATACTCATTTCACATTGAGAATGTTTTACTATTTATAGTTATAGAGTGATGGGATATAATAAATACAGAACATTCCACATTTATATAGAGCATATACATCAAAAAACAGTATCCATTCCATCAAAAATATAAATCATTCCATATAAAACATGTTTTATTTGAAAAATATTCCTAACATTTAACATGGATTCTGTTTTTGACATACACATCCTTATAAATTTTGAAATTCATTTAAAAAGATGTTATGAGTACAAAAAGGTTAGTATGGGATATAAAAAGAGAGAAATATAACATTATCCCATGAATACTTGTAACGCATGAAATCATTTTGAAAATGACATACATGTCACCTATATGAACATATAATGTAAAACATGATATTTACACAAAACATATTGAACATCAATAGAACTAGATAGGTATCATGGGAAATTACTTACATAATCTTGTAACCCTCTCTACTATCTAATAATTTGCAACCCTCATGGTTTCCATACAATTTGTATAACCATCGTAGGTACACATGGAGTAACCACATAACTGACTTCCAAATAACACATACCCAATGAATTGGAAGAAGATATAGGTCCCACCCTATATTATAAACAATTCTCATGAACAGGAAAAAATCCTACCGTACTAATAGTGGAATGAAATAATTTATTTTTAATTTTGTAGAATAGAATTTTAAAAGAGGTTTTAAAAATAAAATTCCCATATAAATATCATTTAATTGAGATGAGACATAATAGAGTGGATAAAATTCATATATACACAATGTAAATGAACATACGTTAATATAATATAAAATAATTCATTAAATGAACAATCTTAATACCACAAAATTTTTGAACTAGAATGATAAACAAAATAAGGGAAATCAGGATATGAATTCCCTTACATCGGGTATGTATTATTTTAATATCATTTAATCATCTTTTATAATGGTCAAAATAGTGGTATTAATATCTTAATGAATCATATTCATGTTTATATCAACTTATATTAACATTTAATAACATCATTTCACTGTTTAATTATTATTATTGTGTTCCTTCAATTGTTTTGGGTGAATTCGTTACATGATATCCATGGTTGATTTGTAATTGATTTTATTTTAAGATGGAAATGAATTTTTAGAAGATGAATTAAAGATTATTCACATGATTCTAGATTATATAATTTTACCATTAATCATTTTCTATCATAAATTATGATGGATCCTTAGATAAAATATTAATGATGTTTGTTTAGTTCATTTTTGGCGGTTCCTCAATAATCATGAATTTGTTTCATATTATAATTTAATGTAACTAATATAATTTCAATATAGAACATAAAATAGGTTACCTAATAATATTTTTATTTTATTTCAACCATTATTTTATTTTGTGATCATATTTTAAGGTTTTAATAAATATTGCAAACACGTCGTCCATGATTTTGGAAAATCGGCACATCGTGAATGTTGTTTTTATTTTTAGAATTATTGGGAGAGGAGAGGAAGGAAGATGATAAATCCTTTAAATTAACATAAATACATACAAAATTTATAATATTCTGGAAAATTCATACATCTTTGATATGTATATTGGAACAGAGTATAAGAATATAAAATAAATGAAAAGAAAACGATGACAACGGAAGATGATTCTTACCTCTTGATCACTTCTCCTTGAGATACTCCTTCAGGCCTTTGGTTTTGGAATTATGTTGAGACCATAAGATCATGGACGTGGGAATGATCCTTAATGATGGTATTTGGTAGAAAATAAACCATGCTAAAGGCTTGAGAGTTTTGAGAGGAAGAGGGGAATGAGGGTGTTATTTATAGTTGAGGAGAGGGTGTATTTTACATTATTTTAATCATTAGTTTAATATTATTTCTCAAGACTATGAATACAATTGATTAATGTGACCAAAAAGTCTAATAAGTACATTTATGTTTGAACCAATTGGGCTTACATTAATGATGATTTCAAAAATAGAGTATTTACCTGAAAATTTAAATATATTGTATTTTACCGTATTACACTATTCAAAAAAATACAAGAATTTCAAAAAAAATCCCCAAAAAATTAACCTAACCATTTTTTGACTTTTAGAAATAAAATATGAATCCATTTTTTGAAAATAATTTTCCATATATTAATAATTTAATTTTTAAACAAATTCATAATTTATTTTAAAATAACAGTTTTAAAACTATAAATTATTTTATATCACCATGAAAAATTAATAAAGATGTCATTATCATAAATCCATTGAAAAATAAAATAATAATACTATTTTCCCTTCATTAGGTTCATTTTACTATTCATATTATAATTTGTAAGGGTATGTTATGACTCACAAAAAAATCATATTTATTCTATTAGACTCCAAATAACATACTAATCAAAATTATAGATGGCTATTTTTTGAAATTAAAAACATAGAAATGGTAAAATTAAATTTAATGTATTTTTATAATTATCTAATTAAAATAATGATTCATGAATTTAAATTTATTTTTAATACCATGGGGTGTTACATTATCTCAACCTTCTGTAAATTAAATCCTCGAAATTTTATTTACATATTAAACTAGTGAGTGTACCTATCCCTCATAGAATTTGTTGATTCCTAGGACGTGTATTTCACAATGCGGTTTCTCAAAAAAAACCTTTACCTAGTGGATTACCTTATTCCACTATACTTTTTCCCTTTGATTGTGAATCTGATCCAATTTTTATTTATATTAATGGTTCTCTTTCAAATGAACTACTTCTAGGCTCAAAAGATGTGATGAATTTGGCACATATTTTCTCAACATCAAAATGTTAAAAACATTATGTACCTAATATATACTCAAAGTAAAAGATACTCAGTAGGATTCTGGTCCATCTTTCGTCATAATTTCATAAGGACCAATGGACTGTGGACTTAGCATTCATTTCGTACAAAAAGGAAAAACACTTTTCCGTGGTGAGATTCAAAGAAAAACATGATCATACACATCAAAATAAAAGTCTTTCATTCTATTATCTGCATAACTTTTCATCTTGTTATGAGCTATATTCATTTGTTTCTGGATCATCATTATATTCTCAGCCACTTCTTCTACCAATTTAGGTCCCATCAACATACTTTCACCGACTTCTTCTATGAAAGATGTTTCCCAACACCACATCCCAAACAATTCCTTATATGTTTCCATCTATATAATGGAATAAAAACTATTATTATGATAAAAATCATTAAAGTAAGATGATTATCCAAAATTCTCATGTATTATATTGAACAAACTCGAACAATTTCCTCAAATGTCTGAATCTGTCATTCAGATTGACCATCGCATTGAAGATGAGTATCTATAGTGAAATTTATTTCTATGCCCAATTACTTCTGTTGTCCCTTCCAAAAGATAGAAGTGAACCTAGAATCCCAATAAGATACAATTGGAAGAGAAACTCTATGTAAGCTAACAATATCATTGAGTTAATGTAGAGAATTTTTATATAATGACATTGTATATCAAGTAGAAATAAAATGTATAGATTTAGTCAACCAAAAAACAATAACCTATAATTTTTTATTACCTCGAGATGTCTTTGGATGTTCTACAATGAAGTACATGAATATATTATCCCATTTCCACAATGGAACTTGAAAAAGATGAAACATCCCCTTCAGTCACTACCTCACTACATTAATATCCTGAAATGTTAAATTACTCATAGTAAATTATGCAATAACTCTTTTCATTCCATCTCACCAGTAATTCTTTATAGGGTCTATGTACATATTAGTACTTCCAGGATGAACTAAAACTAGATAACTATGAACTTCACAAAAAAATTATTTCCTCAACTAGGAAACACAAGGCCCAAATAACCTTTTATTAAATATTAATACACAGTATTTATCAAAGTTAAATTCTGGAAACTTTCCCATTTTAACCAATTCTATAATTTTTTATAGCTCATGGTCTTCCTTATGTGCTTTGTTAATTATATCTAATAATGATGACGGTACTAAAACCAGAAATAAAATATAGGTATTTCCAAAACCAACAACTTCTATTCCAAATTTCATCAAATCCTTAATCAAGGGATAATGTTTTAAATGAAACATGGTTAATGATGCATGATGTTCTCATCTCATGGAATCTTCCACTTTGTTTTCTTTTACAGGATGGTAATTGATCATGTAATAATAATCATTTATCTATTCAATACCTCTTTTCAATATTATGTTCAATTGTTCTGAGTTTATATATTATTCAGTATTTTATGGTCAGTTTGTATTTGACATTTTCTTCCATTTAAATTATACCTCCAAATTTTCAATGAAAAAACCAAATATACCAATTCCAAATCAGTTGTGGGATAATTTAACTCATGAGTATTTATTTTACCTAAAGAATAACAATTACCTAATCATTCTTCATCAGAACTCAACCATGTCCCTTAAATGAATCATTACTATAGATGACAAACTCACTCTTTTGGGAAGTCAATGCCAAAAATGGAGCGTTTATCAATCTATCTATTAGTTCCCAAAAACAAACATCAAATTCTTCTGTATAAATAAATATAACCCATTTTTTCCTTAACATAGTTAGTGGGTTACATAAATGTTTAATGTTTTTATCAAACCATCCTTAATAACCTACTATCCAATAAAAAAACGAATATCAGTAAATTTTTTAGGTCTTGTACATTCATCAACAACTTTTTCTTTATCAGGACAAACTATTATTCTAGCCTTATTTACAATGTACTCATGAAAAAAAATTTGTTGCACATAGAAACCACAATTTCTTAATTTTCCATAGAGTTTCTATTCCTTTATGATTTGAAAAACAACCCTTATAAATTTTTCATGCTCCACATTGTTCACATAAAATACCAGAATATCATCAATAAACACAACTACAAACATATCAAACAACTCATGAAATATTCTATTCACTATATCCATGAATATAGTATGTTCATTAGATAACACAAAAATCATAAGAAACAAATTTATAATGCCCATATTTAGTAGAAATCCTAGTTTTTGGGATTTAATCCTCCTTTACCTTTACCTGATTGTATTCAGAAATCAATTCAATCTTGTAAAAGTTCTGATCTCCCTAGAGTTTATGAAATAAATTATCTATATCAGGAAAAGGATTTTTGTTTTTAACAGTTTTGTTTTTCAAGGTTCATTAATCAATGTAGAGTCTCATGAAAAAATATTTCTCTTTAATAAACAAAAAAGGATCACCCCATAGTGAAGTGATAGGAAGAACGAATCCTTTATCAAGAAACTCTTACAAATGATTTTTCAACTCAATAAGATCCATTTGACCCATTAGATATGGGGGTTTTGAAATTTGAATAGCATCAGGAACTAAGTCAATTTTGAATTCAACTTCCTGAGGAGGCATGACACAAGGTAACTCATCGGGAAAAACATCAAGGTATTCCATAACCACTAAGACATCATTAATCTAAACAGCTCCCTTGTTCTCAAAAATATGAGAAAGATAATGTTCATTCCATATTACAATAGTTTCTTGTCTTCATAATTTGTTATCAATTGTATGGTTCTCTTCTTGTATGAAAAATGAAAATATTTCTATAAGAGTACTTCTTTATCTCTACTATTAATCGTAGCATGTTAAACTAAAAGACAAATCCATTCTTAGATTGACATCAAACACTAATATGGGTAAAACAAAAAGGATTGTAGGTAAATTTTTCAATAGAAAATAATATAATGATTTAAATAATTCCTATTTTCTATAATATTTCCCCATATATTGTTAACAACAATTTCTAGTCTTAATTATTGAGGTGATATTTCTAATTTAATAGTAAATATATCATAAATAAAGTAATGTGTAGAACTGGTGCTGATTTTTTTAGAAAAATACGAGTAAACAAACAAGGTGCATAATAAAACATTATTATATGGCCGGACATCTAATAATGTAGTCATTAAAGATCTCACCACACCGTTCTTCTGATATTATGGATTCTTTGAATCATTCATATCTCTCATTGGGTAGGGTTTTTAATAATGACCCATATTTTCACATTAAAAAAATAGTCTTCTTATCATTATTACTCTTAGGATAATTTTCATTACAATTTGAGTTCATTTGTTCAAACATACCACATTAAAAACAATTCACAATTTTCTTAAGGCATTCCTCAAGGTGATTTTTCCACACTTTTCACAAACTTCTAAATAGAGATTCTTATAATCGTATTTCATTGGTTGATTCTCACCCATCACTTTCTATATGGACTTATTCATCTCCTTGTTTCCAAAGTTCACGAGATGATCAGAAAACACCACCTCTACCCTCTCATCACATTTGAAACATTTCTCATAATATTTGAAATCATGGGAGGCTAATTAAATTCAATAACATGGCATTATTCTGCAGTAAAACTGGTTGATTTTTCTACCTAGATATAGAATAATATTTAAATCATACCATATAGGTTAGGTAACTTTTTCATCATACATAACCATTATATGATCCTAAAATTTCATTAATTCAAGTAATTTATTCTAGATCCTAAGTCACACAACCTTAGGAAAATATTTTTCAAAGAAATCACTTTTATATCCATCCCACTCTAAGGCATAAATCTCATCTCTTTCCCTGATATTGTTTACCATTAACCAATATTGACCAAATTCACCTTCAAAATGATAAATGGAATGACTTAAGTTTTGATTATATGATCATATTATAACATCAAATATCTTTTAAAGGATTTAATCCATCCTTCACCCGCTAATGGGTCCAAATATCCATTAAATGCAGGAGGGTGTTGTCTTATAAAATGATAAAATATCGTCATGTTCTGTGGTGGTACCACTAGTTATACTCTTAAATAGATTCCCCCACCATTTATTGTATATGTTAGATGAGACATTACTTCCTTAAACTACTCAGTTTTAATCCCTACCATTCTGAGATGCAGATTCAGAAGGATATCATTCAGTCAGTTCCTCTCTTCTTCAGATTCCATATTTCTTCTACAGAGAACCATTCTGAACAAACATAATATAATTGATGTAACATGGTATTATTTAAATTCAATATTATTCCAAATTAAACCTAGAGAAAAACTCATTTATGTTATTCATTAAACACTATCCTAGCCCCAAAAGTTTTCTAAACCATCCTTTGATACCAAGAATAAGGACTCGGCCTAATTACATTACATAATCATAAATTTTATTCAAGAACTAATATCCTATAAAATTGGTGATCTATTAAAGTTTATAGTTATAGATGTTTGGGATATAAAATATACCTAACATTCCACATTTATATAGAGAAAATACCATAAAAACAGTATCCATTTCTTCAAAAATATATAATATTCCTAATAAAACATGTATTATTTGAAAAAAAAATCATAACATTTATCTTAGATTCTTTATTCATCTTAAAAATAATATAAAAACTTATTATGAGAACAAAAATCTTAGTATGGGATGTAAAAAATGAGGAATAGAAACATTACCCCATCAATACTTGTAATGTTTGAAATCATTTTGAAAAAATACGTACTTTTCACCCATATAAACATTCATTAAGAAACATGAGATTTATAAAATATAAATATAACATTAATTGAACCATAAAGGTATCTTGGGGCATTACTTACATAATATTTTAACCCTCTCAACTATCTTATAATTTGTAACCCTTGTGGATACCTTACAATTTGTATAACCATCACAGTTACAAATCGAGTAACCAAATGGCCGACCTCCAACATACACATTCCCAATGAATTGGGGGATGATATATTTCCCAAAAATCAACATAAATAATTCCCAATAAAAATAAAAAAATCATACACCTTCAATATTTTCAAAAAATTATTGCTTTTGAAATTGGTAAAATAGAATTGTAAAAGAGTGTTTTAAAAGAAATGTCCTTTTAAATATCATATAATTGAAGTGAAACTTAATAGAGTTTATGGAATTTGTATATAAAATGTAAGTACACATAATTAAACATAGTATAATCAAATTTAATCTCACCATAATTCTTAATACCACATAATATATGAAGCAATATGTTAACCCTATGAATGGAAATCAGGTTATAAATTTTCTTACCCCGAGTTTTTCTTACTTAAAACTCATTTAAACTTCTTGTATAAGGGTTTAAAGAGTGTTATTAATATCCTAATGAAACACATTAATGTTTAAAAAACCTTTTATGATAATTTAATAACAACATTTCAACTTTTAATTATTAATATTTTGTTCCATGTATTGTTTTTCGTGCCTCCTTTATAAAATTTCCATGCTCAGTTCATATTCGATATTCTTTTCATAGGGAACTGAAATTACAGAAGAGGAATGAAATGACTTTCTTAAGTTTCCATAAAAAATAATTAAACCATAAATCAATTTTTATCATACAAGATGATGGACCATAAGATAAAACATTAATGATTTTTGTTTAGTTAATTTTTGGGGGTTCCTCAATAATCATGATCTTGTTTCATTATATAATTTAATTTCATAAATAAAAGTTCAATATAGAAAATAAAATAGGTTATCTCATAAAATTTAAATTATATTGAAACCATAAAAATGGTCTTATGATCATATTTGATGGTTTTAATGGATATTGAAAACACATCATCCATGATTTTGTATAATTGGCACATCACAATTGGTGTTTTTTATTTTTAGAATACGTTAGAGGGTAGAGGAATGAAGATGATGAATATTTTACATTAAAATGATACATAAAAAATATATAATAATATGGATATTTCATATATCATGGATAAGTGGAGGGGAATAGAGTATAAGGAATGAAATCAAATGAAAAGAAAACACTTGAAAAAAGGAAGAGGATTATTATCTCTTAATCTCTTCTCCATGAGATCCTCCTCATTGCATTTGGTTTTGTAATTTTGGTGAGACCATTAGGTCATGGACGTGGGGATGATACTTGAGGATGAGATTTGGAAAAATTTTGACAATTCTCAAGACTTGAGAGGTGTGAGAGGCAGAGGGGAATGGGGGTGGTATTTATTGTGGAGGAGACGATAGATTTTACATTATTTTAATAATTAGTTTAATATTATTGTTAAAAATAATGAATAGTCTTGATTAATGTGACCCAAAGTAGCAATATGTGCATGTGAGTTCAATCCAAGTGAGATTACATCAACGATTATGTTAAAAACAGTGTATTTACCTGATAATCTCAATATACTATATTTTTCCAAATATAACTATTTATAAAAATTCATGAATTTCAGAAAAATCCCAAAAATTCACCATAAACATTTTTTGATGGTAGAAATAAAAAATGAAATCCAATTTTTTAATATAATTTTCTAATTATTATTAATTTAATTTTTATATAAAATCATAATTTATTCAACAATAACAGTTTTAAAACAATAACTCATTTTTATCATCTTGAAAAATTAATCAAGATGTAATTATCTTAAATCATTAAGAAAATAAAACAATAATACAATTTCCTATTCATTAGCATCATATTAATATTCAAAATGGTATTTTACTATTCACCAAAAGTCAAGTTGGTTCCCTCAAAATCCAAATAACTTACTGATCCCTATTGTAGATGACCATTTTTCAAAATTCAAAACATTAAAATGGAAGAAAAACTTAATGTCAAGTTATAAATATATACATAAAACAAAGTTTCAATCATTTAAATTTATTTTTAAATCCTTGAGGAATTACATTTTATGTGGACCCATTTTTGGAAAAAGAATGGTGAGTTTGATTTCCTCCATTATGAACATTTAATTTTTCATATAAATTTTCTACATCATTTTAATCATATTATCTATTTTATAGTTTTTATAGATTACAGATTTCAGGAACTAGTCACACTAGTAACTTATTTTTATGTCTAAAAATTAAATTGGCCATGTTACATACTATCAACATTTTTATTAAAAATCTAAAATCTGTATAATCTGACATAATTCTAAAATATTATAAATTTTTTCAAATGAAAAAATAAAATGTATATACAAAATTATATTACAGAAATATCAATTTTTAAAACAATGATGGTTTTTAATATTCTTTCATATCAATAAATAATTAAGTGACTTTTAATATATTATACTTACCATAAAATATTAATTTTCGAATCACATTAATAATATGTTGTATTTAATTAATTTATTTAAAAATTACCTTAAATTAGAAAAATAAAATATTTGATAAAAATATCAATTTTTTAATTAAATAATTTTTATCATATACCTTTAAAATTATTTATCATATAACCATTCAATGTTTTAAATATACTGGTATTTTGATGGTTCATTTAGAAAATAATAAAATACTTCAAAAATAATATTAATAATACTATGTCACTTACAAATATATAATTTTATAACTATTACATTTATTAAAATAAAATATATTAATATTTTTTAATTATATTAATATTTATTTCTTACTTATAATTAAAAACATTAATATACCTATGGGATATATGTATATTTAATGGCCATATATCTAAAATTCAAATATCCAATGTCCATAATTGAAAAAGGAACTATTTTGAATGACCATCCTTCAATAACCATATGTATAATGATAATATGTCTAATGGAAAAATATATAACAGTCATATTCCATTCTTATATATATATATACTAACAAATAAATATATATAATTATTCACCTTAATTAATTAATTTTTTCCCAAACATAATTACATTATATCTCACATATTTCGTTATATGAGCATTTATAATTAGTTATATGATATTTAATAAAAACTATAATAATATGGATTTCATGATCATTGTATTTTAATATAATTTTGGTTTTATATAACATATATTTTTCTTAATGATGCTTTATGTTCCATCATAATAATGCAATGATGTATATCATGCATAATAATATTTTTTAAAAATAAAATAAAAAATTGTTCATTTTAGTATAGTGTTGAGTTTGAAATAAGCTATTCAAAATAATATTTATTTGATGGGAAGACATACTAAAATTTCATGTTATATTCTACAACCCTTAAAGAATCATTACCTTATCATTTCATTACTTTGATGGAGGTAAATGATGTTACATCTATCTCATTGCATTTTTTGTTCATAGGAAGATTCCTGAAACTTATGATTACCCTATATAACATTAACAATATGAGTAGTATTATATTATAGTAACTTATATCTCAAATTCAATATTTATATTTTTTGTTCCTTATATGAGATATCATGTTCTAATTGTAAAACAAATGAGTTTATTACCTATAACGTGTAACCAAAATACTTACTCTGAAGAGATACAAATAATACATCATGATCATGAGAGATGGAAGTATATGAAAATATTCTACCATCCTCACATCATTGTTTATTTAATAGGGAAAAATATTTATGGGGTAAATTTTTATTTCTTCTCAAATTTCATAATCATCTCCCATAATTATATTTAAACTAATTTCATTCTCTAAATTTGAAATGAAATACTCACTAAAATTATAAATGTAACTCTTTTCTCAACCTTTTAAATTCTAATATGTCCTTGAATGGATTGATTTCTATGTGATATTTCATGATAAATATCTATTAATAGTATCTTACACTCTCTAACTACATCACAAATTTTTTGGATATTATTATATCTTCACATATAGATCCATATATGGAAACTTATTAATTCTATAATGGAAATTTAAATTATAAGGGAAATCTTAATGGGGAATGTGTTCTTATAAGACTCTATATAAATTGATTTATTTGGTTATCACCATTTTCTTTAGAGTTTATAAGGTAATTTCTTATTGACCATGAATATGGGGGTCATACGATGTTCTAAATCCTAACATTGTATGTAATATTTGTTGAATATTTTTCAAATGAATCAAGTTTAACCTAGAATCTAAATTTGAAACAATTAATTATTTTAATATATACCCCCTTAAAATTTCCTACAAGAATGACATATAAAATTGACTGAGGAATATATCATCCGAAATAATAGTGAAATTTTCTGGCATAGTAATGAGATTAAATATAAAAAATATTATTATATGATTCTGTTCTATTAGGATAAATTATAATAAAACCCATGGTGATTTCATAACATTTACAAATAGATATGTGTAATTAATTCAATATCAAAAAAGACTCTAGATATTCATATATATATATATATATCTCTTCTTGTAAAATAATACTTTGTTTTATTTATTATGTAATAACTCTATTCCCTATTATCCCATCAAAAATTATTTGAAATATCACTATATATATATATTCTTGAATGATGGATATAGAATCGTAATCTATGTGAATCAACCAACACCTCCTTCTTAAATTTTGTTATTAATGGAAAAAAAATTTATATTCAGAATCTTATAATTCGTTAAATTTAAATGTTTAATTTTGGTTGATGTACTACCTTCTTCATTAGAGGTATTTCTCTCTTATATTCCTCCTTTTCATTCACATGGATGGATGATGTAAGATCGATTTTCTAAATATATGATTTCTCCCATCCTATTATTAATTAAACAATCATCCTTTTCAAATCCATGATTATTGGATCACCTTCAATCCTCATCATGGGTAATGTAGCATTATCCGTTATACACAAACCATCAACCATTTTTTTTACTTCACAAGATGGTAGTGTATTGAGTAGTAACAATCCATACCCATCTGAAAACATTTCCATTGTTTTATGTTTAAATACATATTTTTAATATATAATTTAATCTATTGGGATTAATATATATATTACACTATTAACTATAGTGGTAATATCCGAATATTTTATATGAAAATATCACCAATATTAGCTCAAAATCATTTAGTTTGTAATTTCTCTCAGTAATGTTTCATTAATGTGTGTTATGAGCTACCACTATGTCATTTTTCATGAATAAAAAATTAAATACCTTCATTTATGCATAATCATATATCATAAATTATTATCCACTATAGTCCCGTGTAAATTTAGGTGTGGGAACCAACCATCTACTAATATCATTGAAATTTCATTTACATTCATCTATCATATGAATCTTTAGTTCATTAACAGTAGTCAAGATTATTGGTTTTGAAAATTGTGTGAAATTTATTACAACTAATCAATAATATAATAACAATATATGAAAACAATGAATAAATATTATATATAGTATTCTAATTCATTACCCAATCAATGTAATCATTGAATAATTTATATATATAAGATCAAATGTGATTACATGAACCATGAAGGATTCTTTTTGTTTCCAAAATTCAATATTACTAAATTTTTCATATAGACTCCACTATATCTAGGTCATCATCACAATCCTTGATTGGTCATTAGGATATTCATTTCACTTAGAATATAAAATAATATCATATGTAGGATCACAAAAACAATTAAATATAATATATGATGTATATATTAAACAAATATATAAATATACAAGGGGACAATGTTTGTTTGAAGGGAATCACTAAAATTTCATAGTGGTCAACTATTATTTGAAAGTTTTACTTGGATATATACTCTCTTTTGACACATAATTCATGATATCCTGATTGATTTCCAATAAAATAGATATATATATATCATCATAATTAATCAACAAATCCATTAATATGGGGTAAATTATTAATTTTCTTAATCATAATCATTTTAAAATCATGATAATAAATAAAAATCACATTGATCCATTATTATTAAAATTAAATGGGATTTATTCACCGTTTGGTGAATCACATGGGCATCTAAAACACATATCCATATTCATGTAGAGTTATTTATTAAATTTCTCTAACTCAATTTGGGAAATTGTATACCGATTCTTTGATATAGCAAGGAACATGGTATGGGTTTAATTAAAAATATAACCTCCCTATTTGGGGGAAGGCCATGAGATTCATTATGAGAAACATTAGTATAATTATTCAAAATTAGAATATAAATAATACTTATCTTTGACAAAATTAGTTGAGCAATATTCACATCATGGTTGGTTATTAAAACCCATATAATCAATGTAATTTCATTATGTTGTTCATAGCCAGACATACACTAATATGTTATCATAGAATAATTTGAGATATGTAATGTGACTTTCCTATCTTCATAATTTAATTAAGATCTAGGTATAGAGATTTAAACCATTCCCCAAATATCATCAACTACCATCAATGTTGTAATAATAATTTTTTTAACAAAATTTATAAAAAATATCAATTATAAATGAATAAAATAATTGGGATGTAATAATATCACCACAATAATTTTTCAAAATAACGATATATATAATATTAATGGTGGTGATTTAGTTATGATAGAAAACATCTTCAATATGAGGGAGTGGTTATATTAGAAGAAATTAATAAATATTTAGTTCTAGAGTTTAATATGGTTGTTATTTTCAACACATTGTTTTATGACCCACTTTAGAATTTGTGATTTAATTTGTTTTCCCATTCTACAATAGATTTTGAGTTTTATGAGGTTGATTATTATCATTAACTATAGTTTTGGTGAAATTGATGGATCAATGTATGTAATACTAAAAATTGAATAATTTGAGTGTAAGTTGTTAATAATTTTAATTATTCATTAAATTCATCCTATCCCTTTGACATTAATGGTTTTGATGGACTTATCGCCCATATTTAAGGAACTTTTATATCCCTTTGAGATAATTCCCCCAATGTTTCTTAAAAAATAGTCCACATATACGAAGATGAATATTCATTATTCAATATATTTTATTAATTTAGTTTCCATAAAACATAATCTTCCCCTTTTTATACCAAATACTATTCAAATAATGTATTCTACAATTTTTATTTCCAAAATAAGAGCATGATGAAAATTTTCAGTATAAAAACTAATGTGACTTATGTAATTTAATAATAATACATTATAAGACACTAAAGAAATATCCTATTTTCATTGATAGACAATCATAAAACTAGAATCTTTCAGTGAAATTTCCATGATGTTTCCATCATATATATTAATTGATTGATATCCAATTTTCACCCACTTCAAAAAATATATATTCATTTTGGTTTGAAGAGTTTACAGAATTTTTTTTGAAATACATTATTTATCTCATCCCATTTCTTGGAGTTGATCTCTTTATCTCTCCTTTTATTGTTAATTAGAGTCCACTAATGATCAGCTTCACCTTCTAGAAGATAAATAGCTAAAATTACTTTTCCAGGCTCTGATTAATGGAGGAAACTATCATTTTTATTGTATTGTTCCATTACTAAAAAATAAGTGGGTTTGATAAAAAAGTATTAGAGGTTGGAAAATTCAATATAAACGAATGAACATATAGTTATTCCTTCCAACGAATATTTGTGAAGTTATCTAGACTTTCGTTATTCTTCATCACTTCTGATATTTGGGTATGTGTTTAAATGATATTTTTTACTCTTTAACACATCCTTTTTTTATTATCATTAGTATAATCATTTCATTTTAAATTACAATTATTATTTACTCTTCTCCACCATAATCCATGAGTTGAATAAAAAATTCATATGAGTATGAAATTATAATAAATAAATTAACCAATCATATGCTTTGTAATATCATTCCTATGATTTATTATATTATTAAACCTTTATTTCAATTAATGTAATCTTATGTTCATCCAAGATCATGTTTGGTTTAACATAGGGGATTTTAATTTTTTCAGTCTTATTTGTCATACTATAATCACAAAAAACTAGAAAACTCAATATTGATACCAATTGAGACAAACCAAGAATAATATAAATACATAATACATAATTCTTGAAATTTTTTCATAATATCTAACAATGAAACACCACATATTACATGTTTATTTAATCACATTTTAGTATTGATATTTAATAGTTTTATTTTAAACCCATTTCACAATATCTCCCAAAAATTTTCATTACTCATCATTCCCGTTTATAAATATCGTACGTATTAATATTATCTATAACATTTGGAAAATAATACATATTAAAGATTGATATAATATTCCCAAATAGGGGTGGATATAAGAGATTTAAATAAAACATCATAAGTAAGAATAAAATGAATATTCAAATATATGAACATAATCAATGTACATGAACATAAAATAAATAAATCCTTTTAACTACATATTGGATTAAAAATCATGAATATTGTAAAAACCCATTAGGAAAAATAAGATACATGATTCCTCTGAGTGGAGATACATGAGTTAACAATAATGAGACATTAGAACTTGAAATATGTGCATTTGTTGAAATACTAATGTTGAATACATATAAGTTTAGAGATCATAACACATTTCAATGTTAACCCCCAAGAGATTCACATTACAAAGAAAAAGGAAAACGAAATACCCATGACATATTTTACATGGTCTAACCACTTAATCCGCAAAACAATTAATATTAATTACAACCACTCTATTCCAAGGAAAATATAATGGGATAAAAACATTACCCAGTGAATTGGACGGTTTAAATATATCCAGCCAAAACATAGTGATAAATCAAACATATGTGTTCCAGTGATGATAAAAATAATTGTAATTCCATCATTGGTTAATAATACAATGGTAAGAAAACAGGTTTCATAACAAATACACAGTCTTAATCTATCCAAACAAATAATTTAGATTATATCATTAATTCATTTCCTTAGTGAATCATTTTTAATATTATAGATTATTTAAAAATATTAACAAAAAACTTTTTTATGAAATTTAATAACTATTATTAAAGATAGTAATAAAAAATATTAACATTAATTATCACATTATTACTAAAATAAACTAATTTAAAAATTAAATGTAATTAAAATAATATTGGAAACCCATTAAAATATGGGAAGGAAAAAGACAATAAAGAAAGACACGTTCTGAAAATATTAAAAAGAGAATCATTTAGATATTTTTAAATGAAATTAAAGGCTAATTGGATGTTTCATTAAGGAATAATAGAGGTATATATAATGAAATTTTGAAACCAAAAGTTTAAATATTATAATGGCTATAAATTTTCCTGGGAAAAAAATAAGAGATAAGGTTGGAACCATTTATATGAAATCATTCAATTGAGTTTTGAACCAATGAGAGGTAAAATAGTAATAAGACATGTAAAAGAAAAATATCACAATATTTTAAGAAAAATATATTGGGTTTTAGATAGAAAATACATATAATTTCATGCAATAAAAATGTAGTCATGAGAAATATTGATTTCATATTCTGATTAAAAAAATAGTTATATTTACTCAAAATTTCCATGAACACGTGTTAACGTATTGTATAATCAGTAAAACCATAATAATAAATTATCGTAGAAAATTATTCATAAATATTATTCTTTATAAAGTTATATTAAAATAATTTATTCCACATGTATTTTTTATTTATTTCTTATTTTCAACAATATATGTTAATAATTTTTATTGTTTCAAAAATGAATTTATAATGCGGATGTTCATCCTTATTCATTGATAACATGATCATAATTTATAGATATGTAAATTTAGTTTAATCATTACATTTCACTAATTTATTCATAATCTTGTTTATTTTATGGATTTTATGTGAATGGTTAATGAAATTGGAATCCATAGTGAGAATGCCTTTTATAGCATGTTGATATCAAAAGCTAACCACACAGTGAATATTAATTTTTTCAAAATTATAAAAATATTAATGAGATTAATGAATAATTAATATCTTATATTACAATTATAAATTTATTTATACTTATTCAGGATTAAAATTATGTTGTTAGTATAACTTTATTCATGTAGGCGGTTTAATTGACCCAAAAAACTTTTTATACTATTGAATGTGTAAGAGTTTAAAATTTTATAATTGTTATATAATTATAATAGAAAAATAATGATGTTAATATAATATATAAAAGATACATAATTAAATTAATTTAAATTTTATAATAAAAGGTAATTAAAAAATATATTCAAGAATAAGATTCTTAGTTTGATGAATTTAATCCTTTTAGAAAATAGTTCCTTTGGAATAAAAGATCTAGGAATACATATTGGGACTTGAAGAATACAAAAATCTAAAAAGAGTTTAGGTGACATAAAATTATATGGTATTAAAGAAATATATAATATTTATTATTATTTTGTATTCGGTGGAGAATTTTCCCTTTTTCTAAAAGAGATTGAGAAGCTTTTTCACAACCTCTAATAAGTAAATGGTTCAAGAAAGTATTTTCAAAAAGAAATATATCGTTATAAGTTAAAAATAACGAGATGTATCATGATCTAATCCAATATAATTTTTTAATCAGTTCAATACATAATTTCTAACCAAGAATGTATTTTATAGTTTCTAGATGTTAGGAAGTATTTACCATAATAACATATTTTTTTGTCTAAAAATGAATGTAAAATTTTTACCTTGTTTCGATGTAATGATAAATTTTTTAAATCATCTTAATTTTGTAAATTATTTAAATATGAGAAATATATGTCTAAAATTGAATCACAAAATGTATAAAAATAGTATTTTATAGAAAAATAAAATTATCAAACATTAAGTGTGATTAAAATTTATTCATATCTATTAATAATATTGTAAGGTTTAATAAATTAAATTAGTCATTAGAAATTAAATTTTTTTTGAAACATCTTTTAAAAGATATCAATTTAATTTTTTATGACAAAAATACACAACACTTAGAAAAAATATTATTTTGTATTAAAATCATTTTTATTAAATAATTTTCATCTCATCTGATTAAAATTATTTATCTTATAAAAATTCATTTTTACCAATCCATTTGTATTAATATTCTTTTCAAAATGTATAAAATATTTATTTCATGTAATAATAATAAAAATTTATAATGAAAAAAAAAAATTATTTTAATGATTTATTTGTATTAAAATAGTTTTTTATGTGAATTATATTTATTTTAATTTATTTATAAAAATTTCAAAACATTTGTGTACCTATTAGATACAGGTATATATAATGGTAATGTATCAAATTGTCATATTTGGAATTTCCATACATCCAATGACCATATGTCCAATGGCCACTTGTCAACGGACTATAAAACCATTGAACATATATGCAACAATCATGTATTCAACATCCATATATATAATAGTTATATTATATTTTTCAATATATAATTATATTAATTTTTATAATTATTCATCTTATTTAGTTATGTTATTCTAACCAATTATTATTATAATTCTAATTTTTCCCTAAATTCATAGTTATACAATGAGTTATGATCATTAAAGAAAACCATGAGGATAATGATTTTATGTTTCGAGTATTTTTATTTACTGGTGTTTATATTCCTCATATTGTTTTATCAATTGTGATTTATATTGAATTTCGATAATTTCTTAATGTTTTTCATTCATTGTAATATTTTATTTTAATAAAATATATCATTGATTTTTAATGAATTGTTTCATTTGAAACAGGATATCTAATATAGTTTTTATTTAAAGGAGAATTTATATTAAATTATCAAGGTGTTATAGATGAAAAATAATATGACATCCCAATAACATACACAATAATATATGACAATATATATATATATATCATATAACCATTTTGTTTTAGGGTAGATCATAATAAATCTTCCACATAAATTAAACCCATTCAAACACTGTGTGATTTCATCTTATATCATATGATATACAATATATTGTGAAATCAATTCCCAGTAACATTTTATTTATCTCCAAAAAAATATTTTCAATTGTATCATCAATTTATCCCAGTATCAAAAAATATAAACTAACGTGTGAATATTCATCTAAAATGCATTTTGGAAAAACTCAATCCACCTTTTTAGTATCTCATTTAGTTTTTTAAAAAACAATACCCATTAAGTAAACGATAATGTATTATCTTATAGAGAATTGTTAGGTTGAAAAAATATAAATTCTTGAATTGTAATATGTTTAAAATTAGTGACCTAGAGAAAATAATTACTGGTTCTAATACAATAAAAAGATATATCATGATCTCCATCATACATATGTATGTAGATATATGTTCCCCCCAATAATATCATATACATTATTCCACAATAATATAATATCTTTGTATATGAAATTGGGTTACCAAAAACACAGATTATTCAATTCTCATATAGATATTAATTCATTCCCAATTTTTTTAGTATAAACTAACCAAATGAATAATCACATCATAGGTATTTCACCTATGAAGATAAAAAATCATGTTCCCAATATCCAAATATATTATTACATCAAATATAACTTATTTAGTTATGGAAATAGACATTCATAGTCTATCTCAATGAAGGGAACAAATTCTATATATTCCATATAAGTGGAATTATATAATATTAGACAATACTCATCTTTCACCGGATAAAGAACATAGTAAACCACCACCGATTAGCTTAGGATAAATGATGGTGTAAGAAACATATCAATTTAAGATGGATCATATAAAATATATCTATATAAACTCAAGTATGGGTATTCAATATAAAACATGCACCAATAACATAATAATGATATAGAGTATGACACTACATGCAGTATACTTACTGAGTAGTCTATCAAATAAACTAATTTTTTTTCTTATTTATTCTCCATTTTAGTAAGGATAATCACATAAATGAAGTTTTAAATTACCTATGAAATATGAGTTTAATGGTTACAAAGACCTTTTTACTCCCATTACATTTCACCCATGTCCTCTTTAATCACCTCTCTATGAACATATAACCCTTTTACATGATCCCTATGTGTGCCCATGTTTTCTTGGGTGGCCTAATTTCTTACACATCACCAGCTTCTATAAAAACCCTTCCACATGGGTGTGGGAGTTGGATACTAACCTAAACACCTTCCATACTTTATCCTTTCCTATAAATACTCCCGCACATTCCAATTTTTTTAGATTTTTATAAGAGGAATTGATGAAATATAAATAAATTGATGTAAAGGTACCACTTCAAAATGCCTTGTCCATGAATTCTATTTATAATGATCTCCACATTCAATGAAAAACGATAATAATATATGTCACGTGTAAATGAGACCTTCATATATGAAATATAGTATACATTCATGAAATAAATCTTTGCCAATATTCCATGAATTAATTGGTGAATAAACCCATCTTGGGTGGACTAAACTATGGTTCCACATTTCCACCAAACCCAGATAGTATAATACTATAGAGATACACACCCATGATACCTAGGGAGGTCTATACTAGGGATATACAAACCCCAAATAACCACACATTGGAGACCCTACAACCTACCCACCATAAAACGGTGACACATTTCACTACGCATAGTACAAGGGAACCATGTTTCCTTACACTATAATCTAGTGGAAAAATTATCCCAATAATCCACACTATAGAGACATTTACCTAAACATAATTACTAGATAATAACTTTATTATTCACCCAATACCATAGGAGGAAATATTCCCAGGGGTTAAATTTTGGGAAATGATACATAGCCTCAAACATGGGGCTAATTCACTAAGTCATAATACATGGGTTCCAATTTTCCTAAATCCCCATAATTTTATTACAATTTACCCAAGTCCAACACCATTGGATCTTTATTACCAATTCCTCCTCCTTGAATTCTAAAATTTCATTACTATTTTATGAACACTAAATTTCTCCCATTCAATGATGTGTTTTTAATGAATATTCCACGAGAAACATCTTGATAGATAGTATTCTATGTGTTCTTAAAATCATTTATTACATTGATAATGGGTGTCCTTATCATAATAATATTGGTGGTACATTTCCTATCTCAAGATTCTCATCATGTCTCCCACTAATAGATATTTGGCTATCATTATTATATAGTGAACCTATTTTAAATGATCAATGGTGTAAAATAAATAGGTGTCACCATCTCAGTGTACAACTCATCCACATCATAATTTATGTTCTAATACATGGTCCACTAGATGATATATATATATATATATATTATGGATTTTAATCTACATTAATCCAGCAAACAAAACTTCATCTGATTCATTTTATTGGTTCGACAGGGATATGGGATAACATGTGTGAAAACCCTACTCCATTCCTTATTTTCATCAGTTTGAGGATAAAACATTAGTAAAAAAATCAAAAAACCCATTCATTAGTCATGAAATATAACATTAAACTATAAAACTCGAATGATGTGGTATATGATTCCTTTTATCAATAGAATATAAGAATCCTCCATGAGGTTAAATCCAAACAATTTAATAGTTATATGAGCATCAAACTGTGTGTAATCCCCATCCCATCCTCAATGGTCCATATTCTTAGTAAACCCTTCCTTGCTGGGACATAATCCTATTGAATACCATTCTCACTGAGCCATATTCCAACTAAACCCCAACACTGCTGGGATATATTCCTTCTGAATTTTACCCTTCCTGGGATATATTACTATTAAACCCCAATTATTCTCCAATTTCCTATATTCTCATTGAGTACATGAACCTCAATAGGACATATCCCTTAAATATTCCCAATATATCATATCCACTTTAGTCTCCAATACATAGGATTATCATGAAAAGAGGATTATAATAAAAAATGCCTACATCATCACTTTTTTATCCATATTTTTACCAATATATCCTTATCGCATGACATTGATTAATATTTTTTGGCCTACATATGTGACCTTAAACTAAGAAACTAGAACTATAATGGATTTTATTCCTTTTAATTATAATACGTTGGATTCATTATCGATATTAAATTCCAACACACCAAAGGTCATGAATGTTTGACCATAAAATATTCTTCTTTGGGTCATGGTTTCACAACCATAAAATTGAACCACATTATTCATAGTCACACAACCATAAAAGATAAGACATTACCCATAATGAACCATTGAACTATAGTGGTATTAATTTCCATAATAGGGATTCATAGAAATCCATATTCATAAGACATAAACTAACATCCGGAAACTTACCTCCTCTATAGATAGAGATGATGTCTAGAGTGAATAAGTATGGAGATTTAGATGGATATATGACTAAGTTACAACAATATCTAACTCCTGGATCTTGTGAAAAGTATATTTTATTTTAACATAGGCTTTGATATAGTATTTGATATACAATGAGAAAAATATTTTTATCTTACATCATATACCTACATTAAACATTATATATCACAAATATTCACAAAATTCTGAGAATGTAATAGTTGTTTTCATTGAGGATCACTAGATATGATAATTATAATATAATACTAGTGAATATTTATCTATATTGGGGATAACCTTGAATCATTTATAGAATTACAATGAATTACCCTCGTCTTCACAACTATTGGATATATAAATTTATAAAAGCTGATGAATTTAGATTCTCAGTAACTGTAAACATAAGAGATAAAAATTAATGATAATAAATCATCATAATATAATCATATGGTTTTATGAGAGTTTCATGGAAAAAACATTAAATAATCATAATGAACAAAGTACAGACCAAAACTAATGAATCATAGAATATGGAATTTCATAACATAATACACTAATCAAATGTATGATGAAAATTTATTAAATAAACATGATCCATGATATAATTCATTAAGATACATTATAAATGTGGTACCAACATTATAGTAGGGAAACATCACCTTCCTTAGTCAAACAGTAACTCCCATGCTTATAAGAATCTAATTTGTTCCCATATATTAATTTTTTAATAGTTATAAAATTTAACCAATGATTTGAAGTGAAATATAGGCCCCACCCATCATACATAAATAGTTATGTTTTACATTTAAAATTAATCATTCTTATTAACATTAATAACCCATATAATGAAAATGTATCACATTTGATTTTCCAATATATTCATATAAGTGAAACAATAATAATTAAAACATTATATAATGATCCTATATAAAATAAATAGATATCCAAATATATTTTGTAACACTCTAGGTAAATACCCTTTAATTAAGAATAAAAGTTATATGAAATTTCCACGATGTTTATAAGAGGTATATTATTTAGTTAATAACTTCACAATCAACCTACATGAGGAATCTAAGTGAACAACCACCAATAAAAGGACATAAAATTAATTTTGTCACAATGTAATAGAATTATATGTAGTAACTGATTTATATATAGTGTAATGTTATGGGATAAAAAATAATTAATGGATTTTCATTAGTTAAATCCCCAAAAATATTATAAGAGTATGTATAGGGTAATTTATGAAAAATAATACATAAATAAATAGAACAATTTTTTGATATATATGAATATTGAATATATTCCATAAAAGAATATAAAGAATGTGTTTTGAACGTATATATCACAGATTAATTTACCTATAATGTCAAAATAAATTCTTTAAAGATAAGTTGAATTTTTCATCAAAAATTGTAAATTAAAAAAATAATCCACTATAATGGATCATAAAAAGGACGTAAAGGGTATTTGGGGGAAATATTTAGTGAAATATAAATCAAATGTTCATGGAAGGGAAAACAATTTATTAATTTAGTATAACTTCATTAGAAGCCACATTGTTAAAAAGAAAAAAAAATAATTCAAAATATGCTAAAGGGAAATTTATAGGTCATGTGATATAACAAATAATTGGCTTTCCACATATAATGTTGTACATTGGAGAGAGAGGAAAATATTTGAAAGGTGGGGAATGTATCAATAAAGAGGATGAGATTTATTCATAAGAATGAAATATTTTACGATAAAAATGGATATCATGGTAAAATAAATGAATTAAAGAATTAATTTTCCCCTAGATAAGAAGTTAATGTTCCATGAAATACAATATTTTTGTTAGAGAATCCAATCATGGAAAAATAAATTTTTGGAAGAATCATTTTAACTAATAAAAGGGTGTTGAGTAAAAAACCCATTATATTAATGGTAACCTAAGGATAAAAAAGAAAATATGTAGATTATGATTAAATGGAAATTCAAATATAACAATATAAAAGATATTAATTAAACATAAATATAATAGGGTATATAATAAACCATATAAAATACTTTATGGGTTTTAATATCAAACATGTTACATGGAATTAAAAATAAAGATAAATAACTCTTAGCATAGGTCCTAATTAATTAATATTTATGACTAATGTAAAAATTATGAAATTAAATTTATTAAAAAATATTTAAGAAAATTTTCCATGTATATTTCATTTTCACAGTTTAATTTATAATCTTGGATTTTATATTAACTAAATATATTTTTCTTTTGGTAGTTACTTGAGGTTTTATAGTATATTAATCTAAAACATCTTCAATATATTGATTATGGTAAAATTTTCTGTAAAACGTATTAATATTTTCCAAAATTTTATAGTTGTATGTATTTTATTATTAAATTATATTAATATATACAATTTCTAATCTATTCCGAAAATGGAATCATACGTAGAAAGGTGTTGCGACATATAAATTTTAGGTGGTTAATTTTACTATGGAATTTTTATTAATGTTACTTATATAATGATCAATAATATTTTTTAAAATATTAATTGTTTCATAAATATTAGTTTATACATTAAATGAATTTTTAAATTGGTCCATGATAGGTAGTAATGGAAAATGAAATATTGAATTCAATGGAGAAAATAGTTCCCACAGACATATGATTGACATTTCATCATCTATAGACTGAGAGGTGTAGAAAAAATAAAATTATTTTCAATTTGTAATGTTAATGATTATATAAATAATATTTGATTAATTATATTACTCTTATGATTATCAAGGAATGGATTTCATGAGAAATATAACTTTTCATAAGTGATGGTGATAGTTTTTTCACACACTAGACATCGTATTAATTTTTTAAATGGTTTGGAGGAAGGTAAAAAGAGATGTTATATAAATTTAATAATATTTAATTATATTATTAATACTTATGTTATCATATTTTTAGGGATAATAATGGATTCATGGAGGTATGGGAATAAAACTGTTTTGAGAGATTGATTATGAATATTTCCTCTTCCTTTTAAAGTTATCCCTTTGGTAACAACATGAGGACAATTTTTATGGACTTTTTTCAGAAAAAAGTCTTCTAGGATATGGGAGAGGGTATATGAGATACTATGTTGGAGTTTTTGTTGTATCAAAGGCTTTATAATTGGCGCCTAAATTTGCTTCAAATGATATCCTATTATATGTTAAAAATGGAAATTTTTTTAATAGACATAATCTTTTCAGTGATAAAATGACACTACTAGAGGCTAAATTACAAAAAATGTAGAATAATTAATTTTCGGGGTGAGATAATTTTGATAAATCCACTAAAATTCTCTTAAACTAATTTTTTAAACATGTTTTCATTCTTTTTCCTTTTTTTAAATATTACCATTTTTGTTCTTACTTTGGTAAATAGTTTTTAAAAAATTAATTTATATTTTACTAATAATATAAGGTAAGAAATATTACAATATTTATATTTTATAAACATAAATTTATGATTCATATAATATTTTTAAATTTCTAAATAATATAATATTAAATTTTAAATTAAATCACTTAATATATGGAAAAGGTTTTTTATGGGAAAATATTGTTTTAATAATTATGTATTTTTAACCATATATAACACTACTTACCAATTAAGTGATTATTAATGTTTTTAATATTCGTGAAAACTTCATATCAAATTATTTAAATAAAAAATATCCTTTTAAAATATTAAATAAAAATTATACAACATCAATAAATCAATTCATCAAATATAAATATTTCACCATTATTAAATCCATTCACTCTATTCATTGTAATAATAATTTTATGGATAAAAATAGAATTTACTTTATGAAATAATATTAAATTGGTAGCATGAAATGTTATATAGATTTTTAAAAATATATCATATATAACTGATTAAAACTGAAATTCAATATAATAAAATTAAAACAGTTTTTAGAGTGAAATATTTCTTCTGTCTCCAAAATTCAAATCATGGGTCTTAAAAATTAATCAATGTATTTTTATGTTAATAAATTTTACCCCTAAATATATATTTGGTCTATAAAATATTTAATATTTTATGAAATAATAAATTCAAAACAATATTATAAACATTACAGTATTAATAAAAATGTTATTAAATTACCATTAACATATAAATCAGCTTTATCAAAATAAATACAATAAAATCATCCAAAAAATAATTTTAAAAAATTTAATTCTAAAAAATAATGATAATTATAAAAAATTAAAATTATAATATTTAGGAATTTATCTTTTAAATATAAATATAAAAATATGGTGAAAACTATTTGAAAAATCAATTAAACTTTTTTAAAGTTAACCATTCATCAATTTATTTATTATAAATTTCTTATTAGAATTGTGTTAATATATTATTACAAAAAATAATATATATTATCTATAATATATTTATTTTCATTAAATATTGTTCCTAATGAGTGAATTTTATTAAAAAAACATTTTCTAGAATAAAAATTCCTTGTTAATATTATCAATTCATTATAAAATAAAAATTATTTTTTTGTAAAAAACATGTGTTAAATAATTACATATATTAATATTTACATGATTATATAATCTTGATTTCTAGTTATATCCCACCCAATATCATCCAATAATATCTGAGCATACGGTAATCTCCTATGGGAATCATGGTTAGTGATTTAGAATCATGGAACTCATGGAAATAACCATTAGATTGAATTTTGCATGTATATTATCAGAAATATGATATAATTTTTGTTTTTTAAATTTTGCCTTAGAATAGGGGAAACCAATAACATCCTAGGTAATTATAAAATAATACAGTTTTATATCTATTAATATTAATGAATTTGATATTATCTTTACATTAAATGGGATTCTATGTATGATAAATTAATCGACATGCAACAATAGTTTTTCATAGAATAATAGGTTTCACACAATACTGAGTTATACCAAAAAATAATACAATATTTTTTTTTATTATTTTAAATGGTAGATATCACCTAGTCTTTGTATTGGTGGTACAGAACAAAACTTACTGTATTATTTTTACACATATTAATTAATTTTTTTACATTAATCTACAAATTTTGGAGCCTTAAAATGAGAATAAATCCAGATTTCAGCATATAATACTCTAAAAAAATTTAAAGTTTGTTTTCCCCCATTTGATGGCGCATAATATTTAAATATAGTTTTTTTCACATTTATAAATTCTATTTGAAAAAATAATATTATTTTTTGTAATTGGGTCATCAATATATAAATTTGATGGATTTTTGAAATTTTATGAAAAAAATAATTTTTTATTGAATAGTGAAAAATACTGTATTTTAATTCAAAATTCCCTTTTCGTCTAATTTATTTATATAGTAAAATTAACCTTATAATTGATTTTAATGTTTAATTTTATGAAGTTAGTATCATTTAATAGAATTTGTGTTATTGGATTTAATTTTAAATTGAATATTGATACAAATGTATGTCAATCATTTAATGATTTTTACATTAAAAAACATGGTTTCTCGTTTTGATAAGAGGATTAATTTTAAATTCATTTCAACAACTTCTATTTTTTGAATTTTGAAAAATTATTTCCATATTTCAAATCATAAGGTCAATATTTTTTAAATAGGTCCCTTTTATTTTTAGGGAAATATGAATAATAACATTAGTAATTATTTTAATTTAACACAATAAAATTGAAAATCAAGAAATTAAGGGTCAAATTAAATTTAAAATAATATAAAAATACACTAAAACTATCATAATATTATTTAATTAGTTATATCCAATGAATAAAACCTTTGGTATAATAGTATGGATTTTTTGAATCCATTTGGGTGTGATTATTTCATTTATAGCATTTAATTTACTTTAAAGGAAAATATAACCTAAACATGTCACTTATTAACAAAACAATTTAAAATGTGGATATATTAGTATTATATTAGACTATAAATATCAATTAGAAATAAAAATATATATCAAATATCATGTTATTTTATTTATAATTTTTATTCGTAAAATTAATATATTTATTTATGACACAATGGTGATGCAAAAATAGACATATTTGTAAAATAATCAAATAAATGATATTATAAATATTAAAATAAATATAACATTACATAATTTATGTTATACATGGTTATTCTAGAAAAATATGACATGTTAGAATGCTATTCATTTGTTTTTTCATAATTTATCTCCCTATTGGGATTTTATTTAAATTTAATATAATTAATATTCTAAAATTAATATAATTGATATTCTATAAAAATAATAATTTATTAAATTATTAAACAATGTGATAGTTTATTTTAAAATAAAAAATTGTCTATTATATGGTTTAAAATTTTATTATGTGTCAAAATATGGGGAATCAGCTCATATAACTAAAATTTAAAGCCTTTTAAAACATTAAATGTTATCACCACAATTAAAATAAAAAGATAATAATTAAGGGTAAACAAAAAACATAAGGTTAAAAATAAAATAAATACATGTATAAAAATTATTTTTTGTGAGTATTTAAATAAATATTCATCTAATATTCTACGTGTTCTAATTTCGAATAATTTTTATTTAGAAATTAATTTATATTAGTTTAATATTTTATGAATTCCCAATGGTGCCCCTCCCCTTTCCAATTAAAGGTACCCCCTTTTATCTAATACACACACATATAGAACTTTTAGTTTGGAAAATCTCAACTAAGACCTATTATTATAATCCCACCCCACATTCTTGATGGTTTCTTTTTGGCATAACATCGTCATTTTAGGTGTTAAGGTGTTTTACAAAGTTGATCAACATAATAAGACGTATCTTTTTTTCAAGATTTTCTATTTTATTTCTTCTTCCTCTTCCTTGAAATATTTTTCCTCCAAGATTAAATAATAACTAATTTATCCTCATTATTCATATATTTTATTATGTTAATATCTTACCCTAAATCCATCTCTTTTTTTGTCAAATGGGAATAGAATAAATTTTTCGTGTGTGCGTGTGAATTATCACCTCCACAGGCCGATTTTGATTTTTTTCATTTTTTTCTATTATGATTAGTTATAAGGATATAATTAGTATCAATATATGATATTCATATAATTTTTATCATTTTATTTAACAATAACTCAATTATGTTCTTAGCTTCCATGCACATAATGACAATAACGTAGTTCATGCGTATGTGTGAACTATCTCCTCTACGAATTGATTTGAATCGTTTTTGTTTACCACATAACATGTATGATATATATAATTATATTTCAATTATTATTATGATGATAATAATTTTATGATCATTTTGGAATTATAAAATAATAATTACCTTATTACCATAATGATCTTTGAAAAATGAAAATGTTACTAATGTGTAAGTATGACCTAATGTGTCCTTGAATATAACGTTGTTCATTTATCATAACCATAATTAATAGATTGATATAAATATTATTATCAATGTATAAAATTGATTATTATGTCATTAATAATACTCTTGAGATGATATAATTAAGACCACAAGGACTAGTGACATAAAAAATATGTTCATTTTCAAATCTAGTACTGAATATCGACCAAAAATATGATATAAACTAAAAAATTATTAAATTTTTATAACATGGTAATAAGTGATAAAAATGGACAATAATGATGAAAATGGTTCTAAAGCATGTATTGATTAACCTGACATTGTTATTTAGGAACATAACTATTGTACATGACGAGTCAAACTCAATGTAATGGACTTCATCTCAATCTCTTTTCATTGAGGCAAATTTTGATAATATACACCACCTTTTATTATACATTGTATAGTCAACTTATTTGAATTCTAATTTCATTAAATGCCTTTAAAAATGAATACTTTTTTATACAAAGTGTTTTTACTAAATAAAAATTGATTACATTTTAACATATTTAGTGACAATTTCCATTCATCCCCCATGACCATTATTTGGTATTTGGATTCCACTACGTGCGTTAATGATTATAAATGAAAGGTAAATACCATTTTCCATTTTTCAGTATTTTTTTATGGAAAATGATTTTGAGATTAAATTGATTATATCATTATATATAAAAGATATCCTCTGGTTTCAATGTAGAAATTTTATTTTCCCTTCAACATGGTTTATGTTTTATTCATATATTACAGTTCTTGGGAATTGGTTATGGATAAGGATGATTCCGTGATAAATAGTAGGTGGGTGAAATTGTGAATACTCCCTAATTTATTGTGTAATTATATAGAGTTAAATGATAAGGATTCTCCAAAGTGTTTTAGGGAATATTTTTTGGTGGGTATTACAATCGTAACCATGATGGTCACTCCCTATGTAGCTATTAAATCTACAATGTATGTTTGTTTTTGATTCCACAAGTTACCTTCCATATTTGTTGTGTCTATGATTTTTTTTAGGAATCCTATGATTTCTTGGGTTTATAAATATTCATGGAATAATGTTTTATTTCATTATTTTATATCCATTAATAAGCTTATTAAGATCATCCTTAGTTTTTATAATGTTTTAATTGTGTATAAGGACGTGTAATATAAAATAAGAAGTCAAGAATATTTCTATCAATAAAATGAAATCATGTTTACTTTTATATGTATCATATTATTGACGAAATGGATACTATTTTAGTTTTTAAAACTTTTCGTCTAACGGTTGTGGCCTAATTCACTAAAACACTAATCCTAAAGATATCCTAAATGTGGATTATTGACATAAATTCGGATTACGAAATGTTTTAGAATGGGGACTTATAAAACCATAGTTAAGTGACCTCTATTTTATTTTAAAAAAAGAACCTCGTAAGGGAGACATACACTACCTAATTAAAATTCATTCATTTTTTCATATAGATTTCTAATATCATTATTTCCTTTTATACTCTCCAATTTAATATCCTCATTATAAAAATAAAATTAAATATGGATAACTATTTAATGTCATTTCAATGTTTCATGTGAATGATGCTATCAATAATATTATAAATATTTTATAAAAATATACTCTATAATCATGGGGTTTTCATTTTCCCCATTAAGTAAATTTAATCCACATAATTTAAGTATAACTCAGTAAATAAAATAAATAAAATTATAATAAATATAGAAATGAACCATTATATAATTTATAGAGAGATGTTGATATTAAAAATTTGGAAACATATATTTTCCCTCATAATCTACCAATCCTAGTATAAAGGTTTTTTCTAATCATTTTAGATAAACAACAATTATGATTACATAACATATATCTTATAGTATAATTTTTTTCATAATGTGTTCGTTGACATCGTTTCATTCATAGGTGATAAAAGGATGGTTTCAAATGAGATTTACCAAGATTCGTAATTAATATAATTTCTATATGGATATGGAAAATACCTTTCCAAAACCACTTCAAACTGAACAAAAGGAATACATAATAAAAAATAGTTGATGGATTATTTAATAAATATTGAAAGATATACATAATAATTGGATATAATAACAATAACAACATATGTTTTCATATACAATTAAATATATAAGGGTTGGTGAAATCATACATGACATAAGTATTCCAAAAATATAGACTAAATAATAGTTAGAAAATACTAATTATCTCTATCAACTTAAATTTTAGTATGTTCATAGGATGTTATTTTTTTATAATGTTCTTGAATGATTTTAGTACATATTCCCATCTTAACCCCCTGTATTTTTGATATAGTTTCAATAGTTCCCAAATTACACACATCTAAAACCATAAATTTATTATGGATCACTTAGAAGACCAATATTAATCCACATTCTCTTAAAAAAATATTAATTTTTTACATGTAATATCATACCATAATAGATCATTTACAATTGACAAAAATCATCCAATTCCAAGAATAAATCCACATTATTCCTCTGACAAAATATTTTACACAATGGATATTGAATCTTCCTTCCATTATCTTATTTATCACATGAAATTCCATGAGACTCAACATTTCTCTTATATTATTTATCTATAAATTATACTATGTTAACATTTCTAATCATATTTTCTGATAGGTGGTTTAGTATAATCACAAATATTCCAACTATAGAACTTTTCATGTTAGGTTTAGCATTGTTATATCCTTACATTGTTTATGGAATCCTATATTAAGTTGGATCTTTTATTATTCATCCATTCCTAAAAAGCATAGAGTTCTATGTTGTTGATAAATAATTAACATCATAATTGAATTATCATTAAGGATATTGTAAAAAACTAATCCATCAAATGAATTTCTCTTTATGTCCATATTCATAGTTTTAAATTCATCATAAATTACTCTCAATATAATATAGTTTACTTCATATTGGGTTCACTCATAGATCATATCATAATTCCATCGTATAAAAATCCTTTATAATGGATTCTAAGGAGAATGTGGTTGATAAGAGCATGTGTCATGGATGAGTCTATTCAAAGTGCAATCTTAGTCCCACTCATTTTGCACAAAGTTAATATCATGTTAGTAGTGAACCATTTTTTTCTATTACATCACCCCAAGTTGCATCTATTCCCCAAACATATCCACTTTCTAAAATCCAAAGTGTGCCGTAAATTATATGAAACCAACCGATGTATAATTTTCTCAAAAAATCAGGATATAATCCTACACACACATATATATATATATATAATGTTCTATATAATGTTATCATATCATATTCCAAAAACTATCTACATAAATACTAAAAAAACTAAAAGCATCTCAATTAAAAACTAAGGCTGCTAAGTCCTGTAAACTATGATATGGTGATAAAAACATTTTCATTAAACCCAACTTTTGATAAAAATTTAGATTTATACAGTTAAATATATTCCACTTTTTACTTCATTTTCAATAAATAAACATTAAATCACAATAAAATTTACACAATACATAGAATATATGTTTTTGTATCATTGTGGACAAATAATAAAAGAAACATATTTTATAATAACTGTGATTGTTTAGCTATAACTGAGCCACACTAGACTCCCTTCTATAATTCAAATATATTAATATCATCTTCATAACATAGAGAAATGACAACATAAAGAATGTGGGTCATCTAAAATGAACTATAATGGTAAACATAAGTAGTAATACTAAAATATCATAAATGATATTATATAAGCATATGGGTAAAATCAAGGCATATAGACATAACAAAATATAATCATACCCAGAAAATCATAGATCAAAAATCATGATTAATGACATAAATATTTTTATAAAATAATGCATCGATGAAAAGTGTGTGGAAAAATTATTAAATAAACATGAGCCATGAGAGTTACTATCATGATATATTATAAAAGTGGAGAAAACATTTTCTTAGGTAATCATCACGTTTATGATTCAAACACATGCACCAACACCTTCCAAAAAAACTTATTTCACACATACTTGACTCATGATATATAAAAGTTTAATAGAAGCTTTAGAGTGAAATATAATACCATATTCAACATTCATCTGTTCATACATGTTCTACTTCAAATAAATAATTCAAAATAACATAAAGAAACAAAATAATGAAAATAGTTTTCATATCATTTTCATGTAGAATCACATAAGTAAATATTTCATTATTCCATCACAACATGATAAAACCATGGTGAATAAGTGGTTATCAAAATATATTTAGTAACATTATTTGTTTATACACATTAATTAAGATGAAGAGGTATATGGTTTTAACAGCATATAAATAAAATGTATAAGGTTTGGAAACATTTTACATAATAAATTGAAATGTTTTATCTAAATGAACCCCAATAATTAGAAGGAATGAAATATAATGTTTTTATAATGGAATGTAATTAATAGGAGGACCAATATTATACATAGTTCTTGATTTGGAAAGACAATATGAATAATGGTTTTCCCTGAGTTACATCACCCAAAATAGTATAAAATAATTTATAGGGAAAATTATGAAAAATTATTTTGCTGTAAAAAACATTTTATTGATAAATTTTAATTTAGAAGACGAATCATAAAATATATATATAAGATAAGGTATTTAGTTTTTACATTAACTAAAAAGATACATGTCAATTCTAAAAAATTATTTTCAACTGCTAATGTGAAAAAATTTGAATAAAACATTAATATTAAAAGATCCAAAATAATAGTCTGGAAAATAATATAATGACAATCCAAAGAAAATTTGTAGTGTAAAATAATTTAAATGATCATTGATGTAAACCCATTTTAATATTTTACAACACCATTATTGAAACCAACAATGTTATAAAATTTAAATAAAATTATTTTTTGAAAGAGTAAAAGTGAAATATGAGGGTCGTAAGAGGTAACACATAATTGGATTTCCAGATATAATGGAAAATTATCTATGAAAAAAATAGATACACAAAGATGAAGATATTCTTATGTAGTATGAGTTTTATTCTCAATAATGATAAATATTTTGAGAAAACATTTCATCAAGGTAAAATAATTGTACTAAAAACTAATTTTCAAATTAAAGGAATAAAAGGTACGCTAAAATAAATTATTAATGTGGAAGAAACCAATATTTTAAAGAAGTTTTTATGATTAAGTATATTGACTCAATTAAAGGAGTTGAATATAAAAAATCCCTTATTGTCATGGAAACCTAATAATAAAACTATTCTAAGCAGGTTACCATGAAATAGAAATAAGAAATATCCTGAAATGAAAGATATATATTATAATTTAAGGTGATAGGGAAGATAATGTTTATATATAATAAATTATGGTGTAAAATATCAAAAATGACTAATAGAATATAAAATAAACACAAATATCTTTCACCTTGGGTGTAATTTATTCTTCCTATGAGACTAAAATACAAAATAATAAATTTATGTTTAATAAAAAATATAATTATGTATTTTTTGTTGGAAGGTATTGTATCAATAATAATATATTATTTATGATTATTTTGATAATAAAAAATACCATAGTTTGTTTTCTAATTATGTTTTATTAAATGATCTTTATTGGAATTTAAATTTTGTTTAAAAAAATAGCATTAAGTAATGATTCTCGAAACACCGTATCCATCCCTATGCCATGCTTAAAAAGATTACATTTGTGTATGGTATCAACCATACGTAATTCTAAATTTTTTTACATTGGAATGATATCCCTACATATAGAAATTGGCAAGCATAGGTATAAACATTCCCACATTGGAGTATGGATTTAGTGTTTTCAACCCTAAATTCAGGAATGTTTAACATATAGTTCATCAATTCAACGTTCGTAAAATATGCAAAAAAGGTTATTCAATGTTATGTTTTGGATTTTATGCAGATAAGGATAAACATATTTATAATTATCCCTATGATACTTTATTCTATACATTATGTATAGATAAATGTCTGGATAAGGGACCCTACTCTATGTAGTTCAACCATACGTTGTATTCTCAATGGGACAGTTCTTCAAAATGTGTTTTCAATCTCAGATTGTTGTAATGGTCATGTAATAATTAAGGAAAGATTCAAGGAACATTTTTATTGTTTAAATACAAACAATTATCAGAGAAAATTATTAATATTTCTATGAAAAGTTGCGACACTCCTAGTCAATTGAAATTTGAATTTCAATGACCAATCAGGATATTATTTTGGATCTAGAATATTGAATCGAGTCATCTTCTAAATATATACCTTTTGAATAACTCTTAAAAATATATAAGATAGGTTATTCACATACAATAATTAATTTTTGAAATTCCATTCTTAGTGATACAACAAATTAATAACACTATTGAAGGAATAGATTTTGGATATATACATGTTCAATCTTGTTCTACAATAAGATTATGACTACTCTATTTTGATGCTAGTTTTAAATCAATGATCTTTTTTGAAACCAGATCACTTTAGAATGTTTCAATCTTGATGATATTAGTTTCTAAAGATGAAGATCTATCTAATATCATTTACATGTTGCTGAAATAATAAATATCTATCTATTTAAACAAATCATATCTCTTTTGGATTTATTTCATTTTTGTCTGTTTGTACTCAGTCTTGGAGTGTCAACAATATGGACTAAATTGTGGATAAATGGTTATCTTTATAGAACCAGAAGAATTTGTTTTTTAGTATTATTTGTAAAGTTGTCAACAGTCCACACTCTTATTTTGGAATTTTGGTCTTCTAATAAGAGGACCAGACTAGTAAAATTTTCCAAGATCATAGAGATAGATTCTGGTGGAGAATAGTAGGGGTTATTTTTTCACCGAACCGCTATACGAAGTTTCATTCTTTATTTATGTTTATCTGCTACATATTTTCATAATAGAATGAAATACTCGACTTATCAACTCTAATTAAAAGATGATGTTTCAATTTAGAAACCGAGAAGAATTTATGAGAAAAAAATATTGACCCCCTCTTGTGTTATTTTTATATTCTGATTTAAGAATTTTTTCATATATATTTCATTTTATAAGGTATTTTTATTTTGATATGTTATTTATTTATTAAATTATTTTCCCTTATAGTGCGTACTTGATGTGGTTTTGTTGATTTATCTATAGTATCATTAGTATGTTGATTTTCATAAATAGAGTTCTAAAATTGGTTTATATTTAAAATAAATATAGTGGTGTTTTTATTTTATTATTCTATTATTAAAAAATGAACATATTTTTTATGTTCTCCTGAAATGGACTCTAATTCTGAAAGGTGTCGTGATATGTAAATTTTAGGCAGTTAGGTTTATTATGTCAATTTATTGATAATATAACTTATCTAATTTACCATAATATGTAAGAGTATATTAATAGTTTTCAAATTTAAATTTTTTTAATTAAATACATTTTTAAAGACAACCTTTTTTGGTGTTAATGAAAAATATATATATCATTTCGTGGAGGCAGTTGTCTACACATACCTATGATGAACACATTAGTTTTAAATAGAACAGGATGGGAGTTGAAAAATATAATATATATCACTTATGAATGATAATAATTTTATAAATATTATAATTTTTTGTTAAATATATCATTTTTATCATCATTGAATGACTATTTTTTACAAATTAGAACACGTCATTCTTGAAGATGGTAATCCGCACACACGTTAAAAGATTACTTCACTTTTAGAATCATATTTGAAGAATTAATAAAATGGATATTCCATTATTATAATAACATTTAATAATTTTATAAATACATAGTTTATCATAATTTCATGTATCATAATGGATTTAATGTTTTAGATGATGAAATAAATTATGAGTGATTGGTTGAGAACATTATCACTCACTTTTTAAATTCTCCCTTGGTTAAACCCTTAAAACTCATTTTCTAGGTATTTTTAAAAAATAGAGGCTTTTGTAAAATGGGAAGAGTTTTTAGATGTTAATTGGGAAGTGGTTTTGTATATATAATTATTTATAATGGTTTGATAAATATATAGGAATATTCTCCTTTTATATGTGATGAAACTGGAACTTTTATAAATATCTATTACTTATTCAACAATGATATGTCAATATATATGGATAAATGTCCCATAAAGTTGGAAATAATGAATTTATGGGTGAGATAACGTCATTATTACCCCTACTATTACTTTATAAACATCTTTTAAACATGATTGAAGTCTTTTACAATTAGTTTTATTTTATTTTATCAATTTGGTTGTTACCTTGGCAATGGGATTTTTCCCAATTAATATACCTTTTAAAAAAATGTTATAATATATTACCAAATATTTATTTTATAATCATAAATTTATTCTACATATAATGTAATTAAATTTATAAAGAATACAAAATTATCTTTGAACATAAATAATTTAGTATCATGAAAAATTCTTTTGTAGAAAAAATGTTTTCATCATCATTATCAGTTTTTTATCATATATATGATTAGTAACAAATTGTATTCCTGATAATATATATGTATACATGTTAAAAAATATAATAAATGTAATTATAAAAATTATATCAAATTAAGTTTTTGATAAAAATAGTGAAATAATAACAATATAATTCTATGAAAATAACCTTCTCACTATTATTAGGGTAATTAACATTAATATTTGAAATCATTTTTTTCTGTATAAAAATGAAATTGAACATATTAACTAATTATAAAATGTTTATATTACATATTAAATTAATATTTTTATATTTTTTCCTATATGTGATGAAAACAATACATCAATATATGTGAATAAATGCTATTTTATATTAAAATACTACTTTTGTTACTAAACAATTTGACATGGCTATTTTAAAATTAACATGTTATTTTAAAATGAATAATTTTACTACATATATAATTATTTGGTATAAAAAATTTTATAATTTTTTTTTCAATAATACTTCATCATAATGTTATAAACATTATATTATAAGTATAATTCTTATGTTCTTACTATTCACTTAAAAATTAATTTTAGAATAATCTGAAGAATTAATCAATCAAAAAGATAAATATTCTTCATATAAAAATTATGTTTTTATTGTAAAATTTATATTTTGAAAATCAAGAATTTATATTTTAACCGAAAACATTAAAATGTAGAGAAAATGTTCCAATATTTAAATAACCATTTTATAATATTAATCTTTCTAAATTTTATTTAGTATAAAATAATTATCTTATTGGTGGTAATATATTATTCATATAAAAATATTTACCTTCCATAATATATTTATTTTCATCAAATATATAACTTAAAAATCCAATATCCCAAAAAACAATTTTTATAATAAAATGAACTGGATAATTTTCAAAATGCATTATAAAATCAACATTAGTTTTCTTTAAAATATGTGTAATGAATTAAATAACTCATTAATAATGAAATGATAATATCATCCTAATTTATACATAAATGTCCACTCAATAACTTCATGTCTAATATATGAATAAGGGAATCTCTAATGGTTGTTACAGGTGGTGATTCCACATGTATTCGTCTCATGGAAGCTTATTTTTTTTGTATATTATTTCTTTCATACCAATGTTTTTAGGGTACATCTTGTGATTGGTTTGTTTATAACCTTAGTTGTTCTACCACATAACATAACATAATAAATAATCTTTATAAGGTACACTTATCCTAGCTGATAATAGTTTTTTAATTTTTTTTCATTGATTTCTAAATGAGGATAATTCCTTTTATAGTATCTAATTTAATTGAAATAAATTAATAGTATAATTTAATATATATTTTTAAATATCAATATTTACTTAAATTAATCATTTAATATTAAATAATCTATCAACAATTGAATTTATTTTCAAAGAAATATATTCCAAAATGTTATAGTGTTACAATATCGGACTAGAATAATTGACAGCTTCAATAAATCAATTTTATGGTTGTAACTAGAAGTAGTAATATTATTAATAATGGTTCATTAATTCTTATTAGATATTTAAATTCTTCAAATAGTTGGAAATAATTCCAAAACAAAATGTGTTTGATGTTCTTGAACTCCCATTATATCTACTAACATGAAACAAAATATGTCACTGGTATGTCATAGTTACCACATACCATTGAAAATCTAGAAGAAACCATTTTTAAACTCCATGGGTGAATGAGAACAAATAAAAATGAATGGTCAGCCATAAATGTTCTTACTATGCATGAAAGAGGTGATTTTTCCATTATTCTTTTATTGATGTTTCATTAATGGAATTTCCTATTTTTAGTTTTTCTTTTAGGAACATAAATATTTTATTAATCTAAAATAATATCATCATATTAAATGACAAATGAGAGAATCAAAGGAAATGATGATGGTGGCCAGTAGACCACTCAATATATTTAACAAAACCATCTAAAACATCATAAATATATTTTTGAGATTATGACCACACCATACCATGAAACTGAAAGGATATTGTCATGGACTCATCACTATCAGTTCTAGTTTGTGAATATTCTAGTATGATACTAATGGATCAATAGATCCATTCTATTGATGGTTTATCTATTTAATAAGTCATGAAGATGAATATCTAATGTCTATCTTATAAATAATTTGGTATAGTGACATATTTGGAAATAGTTAACATGTCCAAATGCAGTGGGATCCTATCATCGGAGAAAAAAAAACATTCCATTTTTACTCTATGGAGTTTGAAGAAAACATTTTTTCTGATGCCCAATACTCAATGTGATCTTCCATGTGGGGATACATAGTCATCACCACATATAATTATTTGTGGAACTAACTTATTTTTAATATTTATAGGAAACCAATCAGGACACATCATGCCCTGTCACTCAAATAAGGGCACCTAGGAGAAGATCTCACCTTGGGATACATATTACGAAAGTGTAGTAACATTCACATATTTCTATTCTAAATTATGATGTGAGTTTGAATATCCTATTGGAAAATAATTCTACTAATGAATCCCATATTCCTACTATATAACACCCATAAGAATTCCTTTGAGGGGACAATTGAGTAGTCTCATAACCATTCTCAAACTGTTGAGGCATCTCGGTACAGTCCAATGGTGACCATTGAGCGGGCCCAAATTCTTGATCACTCTCAATTAGATTATTCGGATATTTTAATGGAATTTAAAATTTAATCTCATATACCCATCACCTTGTAGATGGATTATTGAAATTTCATTAGGAAAACCATTGAGACAACTCATATCTTAATTTGATCGAATTAATTCTATTAGTATATTTTGAAGGTAACATAAAAGAATCCACATATACCTTCTCCGATCAAGATTTATTTATGATCAATCCTAAAAATAATGATATTTTTTTATTATATACTTGATCATATCTATAATTTAAATAAATTTATTCTAATGGAAATAGTGGATCAATATAAAATTCTAGTCTACAGTAAAGAATATATCCTACATATTTTGAAAGCAATACTGGAATAAGATCATATCCCTACTCCCATTAAGAATAGTAATTCTCATATTCTAATCACAAATAAAGTGTCTCTTATGATTGATCCTATAAGATGTTTTTTTCAACATTGTTCGACATTGATTAAGAATAATTTTATAATCCTAGTCATTAGATTGTAAATATTAAAAAGAAATTCTTATTCAGGGAGATATTAATTATAAAAGTATTTTTATATCCCAATCCTTATATTTATTTTTATTGATTCTCTTCACTATATTACTATATATTCCCAAGAATATAATTTCATTAAATTAAAAAAATAAAGAAATCTATTGTTTCAAAGATCCTATATGCGTTATTGTGATCAACAAAACTAACAGTCATACATACAATATCCTAAATGTAGGTCCTACTAATGAAAATATGAATATCAACCATGGAGTTTCCCCTCAGGGTGTTTTTTATGATGGATTATGAATACTATGAATATTGACTTGAAAAAATATAATCTTTATGATAGATCATCATCAAAGGGTGGCCATAGATTCCCTAGTCATTAGAACTAAATTATTATCCTTTTAGGTCTAACCAAGGGAATATGTTTCATAGATCCTCCATATAACTATGAAAAAAACAAGGTGGAGTTACACCCCATGATGAAAAATAATTTATCAATAAACACTGATGGCCTCCCTATGGTTCGTGTTTTAGAAGTCCTCCCCACAATGATTCATCATCTCAACATGAAGGTCATCATCATATTAGAGCTTCCTCGACATTAAATTACTCTCAAGATTAGTGGAAATTCGTCGATATGGGGATGAATCGACGAGTTTAATTATTTTGGAGATTTTCTTTTTCAGAATCTTCATCACCTATTAACAATAATATTTGATCATTATTTCAAACCTAAATGAACACACTTAGTAGGTAAAATATATTTATAATGTTTTCTACTAAAAATGATTAGTGTTTCCTTAGCATAAACCATTTTTACATCATATTATATATTACACTATTTTTAACTCTGATCATTCAAATTAGTAGTTATTTTAAATTGAAGGTTTTATACAATATTCAATTGAATATGAAATTTGATATTACATAGATACAATTACATAAATTGTTTTTATCAATATCAGATTCCTAATCAAAAAATGACTTCAATCGTGTTATCATAGTGATGTATCTTCTGCTCCCTTATCTTCTCTTTCATATAATTCTCTAGTATAAAATAAATTATTCTCTCATATTTGAATAAATTATATCATTGAGATATTATATTTTATTCATATATATAGATATTATATTTTCACTTTAATATATAATATATTTTCCTTAGGTACCAGTAGTAAAAAAATTAAAATATAAACACTAAAATAAATTCATAATTTCTTATTTCATCTAATGAAATTAAAATATTCTATAAAGAGGATGAAAATATAATTATACAGTATTATATATTTTGAAATAAAATCCAAATTTTAGATATTTAACTAATTCCAATAGGTTCATGACTACTATTAATTCTTATATAATCCATAAAATCAGCTTAATATTTTAAATAACATTAGATTAAATTTATATGACCATAGGATGAGTCTTGTTCTCAATTTGATCATCTAGATTGAACTATAGTAATTTTATGCAGTTATTCTTATATTATTCTTATAACTATTGAGCACATTTTTTTATTTCTAGAACCCTTTTCTATATGTACTCATACAAAATCATAAAATGAAACATACAAAATATAAAAATTACTCTTACAAAAGCCATGATTTTTATTTGTTTTTTAAATTATCCTTATATATAACTCTTACAAAGAGTATATATAACCCTTAATAAATGAAAACATGAAATATATATTTTATATATGTCCTTTACACATATCATATTAATCATAAATTTGATATTTAAACCTGATGTAGATCTATGATAACCCCTATATAAATGAAATTACTATTATATTCTAATAAAAATGACTCTTATTTAATGAATTACACATGAATTTATATTGATGACTCTTATGGGGTAATTGAAAAATTATATCAAGGATCCTATACTTGATCCTAATGATTCCATAGATTGATCAAGGCCTTCACCTCCACCACATTATCAATTTATGGAATTTATGTCATCCTATATCATTTTCCTCTAATGTCTGTCATTCATTTTTCTCTATCATTATCTCATTCCAGCATTTGGGATGACATTTATTCACTATGTTCTTCTCACTGATCTCATTTAGTGAGATTTGGAACTTCATTCTTCTATTTCCTCATTATTCTTGATCAATCTCCATGTTATACCCTCTATCTCCTGAAATAAAATCGTATTATCTACACATTCCAAGATAGACCCCATATTCATCTATTGTGACATAACCAAAGAGAGATTGGTTATATACTAGGGTTATATGGTTGTTTCAGTCGTTTCAATTTTATGATCTTTTTAATGAGTATGTCTTGTGTAGTTTCTCTTTATACAGACACATTATATTAGTTCAATAAAAGATAATTCTTCTATACAAATCATATAAAACAAAGAAATTCTCTGTTATAGGTGTTTCCTTTTGAGTATTGGGTTGTGTTATACAATTGATTCAATGATGTTATATTGTGAAGCACTTGTGTTAGTATATTTATCATTTTGTTTTTTTCCTCTAGTGATGGTGGTTTCTGTAGCTTATATCCTTTCACCAATTACATTCTTGCTCAATTTATTTTTCATCATTTGTTTAATCACCTCGTAGGTTTTTTTCCTTGTTTTCTTTCAAATCTACACTCTGAGTTCTTAGGGTGGATATATTACTTCTATAATGGTTTTTATATTTGGTTTCATTAAAAAATATATTTTTTACTATATGATGACATTTATTAATAATTTTTGTTAATAATAAAAATAATTATCTCATCACAATCTTTCTTTTATGTGACATAGATTATAATAATTTCTTAAGATATATTATCACACTGAATGATCATAGGATTTTTCTACTATGATGAAAACATTAAAGTGTAACAATAGTGTTAATAAATACATTTTCTATAGAAATATTATATAATTCAATGAGAGGAATATTAAAAAAGATATTAAGGATGGATATTCATAGGATGTTGAGATTCATTCTCAAAATATGCTCCCATGGTAATTCCTAGGGTAGGAGATTATGGGAACATAAACTGCCTAAAGTATATCCACATTTCTAATTGTTTTTTATTGTTATTATCTATGGTTGTTTGTATTGATCCCTAACATTTTTGATTATAAATAATGGATATAATTAGTTATGTACTATTATTTATTTATGAGAACTATGAAAACATATATTTTTAGTGATTTATGATATATTTGGTGTGAACGAGTAATGTTGAATTAATAAATAATGAGAGAAAATATTTTTCCATTAAATTATTTAATGAATGTTAATATCTCAATCCCTTTTATAGTGTTGTAAAATTGATATAATTACATGTTCATGGTGTTATATAGGCAGGTTGAATTCAATAAATCATAGAATATTCTATCTGGCACATTGGTTGATACCACCATAATGCTACATGCTTAATTAAAGATATTATGATAATGGTATTATATTATACAATGAGAATATCTTTGTGATGATATGTCATTGTGACATCATTTTATTTATATAATGGTTCCTTGAAATTTTTCTATATTCTCATCTCATAGTTTAGGTGGTTCCACCTTATGTCATTCAAAATGAGGCCTATATAGTTACACAAAAAATGTATCTAGAATCTCAGCCAAATTGTATTTAAATATACAAAGATATAATACATTGTATTTTGGATTTTATATTTCAAAATTATGTGGGATTGGATGAGTCCCATTATTTAATCATGAGTTATTCATATGAATATATATTTTTGTAAAATAGTAGTAAATATTTATTTTAAGGATTTAGTGAATGTAATATTTACCATATTTTTCTTATAATAATAAAATATTTTTTATTAATTAACGAAATTTTAATTATTAAAGGATTAGATAATAATGATGAAGATTAATGAGAAGTGTTTAATAGTTTGGATAGAAATGATATATTAAATATCATTTTGCTAAATATTTATTAATTTATTTGAAAATTGATTTTTATTTATCTAAGAGTGTTTTACATGTCTTGTAATCAAATAATAATAGTATTATTATTAACGATCTATTTCGCTAATGAATTATGGATAGGCCAAGGACCTTTGTGTAACTACCAAAACACTCCTTGTTTTTTATATTCATTGTTATATCACATCCAAGGTCAAACACATTTTCTAAATAACAAACACAGATATAATACACTCAATATGTAGGGAGAATAATCTTAAGATTTTGCATATTAAATAACGAACAAAAAACCTCCTTTTCCTAAACAACTAGATATAATGAAAATAATATTTTACCCATGAAGACGATCATTTGTGAAAAATAATGAATGACATAAGGGAACATGATAGTATTTTATAGAATCTAATGAATATTAGACAATGTTTCAAGATTTTACTGCACATGTGGTTCACTTTTAGAAGGATCCATCCCTTTTATATGACATTTAAATGATGGTATGATAATATTCATCTAAAAATTCATTAAAAACGATGAATTAAAAGATAATTTAGTTCTTAAAAAATATATATATTAATAATAAATTAAATGATATGATATAAAATTATTATTTCTAAAATTCATATATAAATTAATCTATGATTTAATTCATTTATTCATGAAAATAAACATCATCTAAATATTATATTATTCATCAATTCTGAAAAACTAGATTAAAATACCAAATAAGTGCATTTATTGTACTTGAAACCATCATTTTCATCGAGTTTTCGAATATTTAATTAAATATTTATTATTCCTTGATTCATAATATGTATATTTTCTTCCAATGAGTCTGTACTCAAGTGGTAAAGGAACATTCATTGAAACCTAAAACTCAGGATCAAATCCCATCAGGGATGAATTTCCAAAGTACTATAGAAGCGATGGTACTGTAGTAGCTACATTAGTAGCCCAGGTATTGTTGTAGTACTATTCACCAATGTTCCCTTTTGAAAAAAATGGGCTTTTAGGCCTTTTATTTGGGCTTTTAGGCCTTATATTTAGGATTTCAAGCCCCCGATCAATTGAGTTATCTAATGGGCCAACTCTACCCAATTAGAAAAAAGAGGCGCTTTCTTTAATAATAAATATTATTCTTCACCCGCATCCTTTTATAAATTTTTTTTCTAGTTTTATTTATTAATTGTTCATTTTTTAAATTTGGAATGTCAAAATAATTTCTCAACTTCTTCATTTCTCCACATAAATCCTTGAAAATTTTTAATTCGCAAGAATATATACTAAATAATCCTTTATGAGATGTTGAGGTGTTTGGCTGGATTATATAAGAGTAAACAATGTGTAGCCAAAAGGTACAAGTCAAGTACCAATATGAAATTCCTCAAAATTACTCGGGTTAATATCATAACAACATGTAGTAACTATACACATAGTTAAATTAATGAACACCACATTTTGAATAGGCTAATGTGGCATGTAATTTTTCTAGTCTAAAAACCGTGTAACTCACTTACACATCATCTAGTCCACATTCATTCCCAGAAGAAATCATAGTTGGTAATAACACATGTTATGTATCTTCCACATTATATAGGGACTGAAAAAACATAAAACTTCAATTACATTTGTCAGGGAATTGGTATACACACCATATACCTCATACAATTATGTGGCTGATGAACATGACCAATCCATAAGAATTTGTCACATACATGGCTGAAAGAGATTACATAATGCATGGATACAATAGGCAACTTCTTATAACTCAATTAAAATAATTAACCTAGAATAGAAAACTAATGATATTATTTATCTTATTTAACAATTTTCCATCTGTCAATTATTTCATAATACACACCATGTGAAACAATTGGTAATTATATATTAAATTTATTCGTAGAGTAAATTGTAAATTGAAATATGTGATTGGTATTTTATTATAGTGTACTCCATGTGAACTAATATCATCACATGACATTAAATTTAAATCTAATCATGTTTCATTTAATGATAAATTCACTCCTTGTAAATATGGTCCCCCAAATGTATCTTGGGTCCCATGAGAATACACACTTCAATGAACCTAATATGTAGTGTAGATGGGTTCATGTCATTGTCTTTATGTACACTTTTGCACAATGTTAATTTTAAATAAAATTATATATTCACATTTTTTTAAAATTGTGGAATATGTAAATTCAATGACAGTATGGCTAAAATTTATATTTGTTGAAATAAATTACTAATTTGATAATTAATTATATTAATTTTAGGTGTTTACCTAATCTAAAAATGAATTGAAATAGTTTCTTGCATGATTTAATTTATATATTAATTTCTTGTGTGTTAGTGATCGTGCGCTCAGACTAAACATGCATATGTGATTGATTTTTATAATTAAATATTATATAATAAAATTGATGTCCTATTCTTGATTCCATCCTATAATTTTATAAATTAATGTGAATAGGAGGATTACCTTATGTAAAACCACATTACCAATCATTTAGTTCCCCTCAAATATGTTTAATTAATCACCAGGTAATGGATAAAGCTCCTAGAAGAGTGAAGAAAGTTCATGTTTGGATCCAACAAGAACAAAATCAAGTGGTATCATAGGATAATAGGTGGAATACAATAGTTCAAATCAGTGTAGGTTTAATGAGTTATTCCTCTAGGGTCGGAGTTTTTTTATCATCCCATAGATAAACCAACTATTAGATAATGATCATGATGATAATAATTTATTAATTTATTTATATTAGTTGCATAGATATTATGTTATTATAATGGATGAAATTATCATTATATACAATAAATAAAAAATCATGAAATAAATAAATAAATAATTGTATTATATATAATTTTATAAATACATGGTCACTAAATTGAGTAAATCCACATAATATTATAATTAATGAAATAAAGATAAAATGGTATATTTTCATAAAAAAAAGTCAATAAAATTAAACATTATGGTGATCTATAATTCCCCTAATGGGATTGAAATAAAGACACAACATGTTATGTTTTTCCAACCTTCATTGTGGTGATATCAATTATTTGGTAATTGTTAAATACATTTTAGGTTTTCATTACATAGTCTCCATCAAGGGTTGATCGAATTTAGAAGACTTGTTGAAACAAGTATATAAAACTTAATTAAATCATTATATATAATTTCCGTAATATAATTTCAACTGAAAATTTATTGGATCTTGAAGCTAATGAATTTGGAATGTTATTCCAACATAAATACCCTTCAATACCTTGATAGACCTCCGTTTCCATTTTCAGAATGGACATATTGATCATTTCAAATAGATTATTAATGGACCAAGATATTATAAAATCAACTGTGGGGGATGTTTTTTTTACAAGAAATATTGGAATATGAATAAACTCTAACATTATTGTTTATTATCTAGTTTTATAATATGGAATAGTGTGATTAAATAGTGATCTTAATTATTATAGAAATCGAAATCCAAATTTCTTCATCTAATCATGATTAATCATTATATATAAGGATAACCATATCAGTGAATTAAACTTCTATGAATGTAATATGTTCATATCCATTGTAAAACACAATTTATGGGAATGATATATTCAATAAAACATATTAAACGACTAACATGAAAAAGCGTACAGCAGGGAAGAAGTATTTATCTAACTAAATAATGTGGATGATTATATTTATTACAAATTTATCATGTTATCCACCATATATAGTAATATTTTGAAGAAAAATGGTGATATGGATGCATATATCATCGTGCCACTCCATTAAAATCATTATCAAGAGAATGAGAGATAAAAAATATATGAGATTACAAATTCTCTATACAAATCAAATATTATAGAGTCAATTCCATCTGGGCGACATGTATTCATGATGATTGGATACTTAAATCACATTTAAATATTGGGATTTTAGATCTCTAATGAGATATTCTTGTTTATCATTATAACCTCACTAATTAAAAGAAACTCCAGTTTCATTAATAGTTATAATATGATAAATAATTATAAAATAGTTTTATAACATCTTACATGTATTCAAAAAGCTGACAGGTACAAGGGTAATGAAAAACATGTTCTATTAGTGGAGAATAATAAGAAGAAGAATATGGAAATCGGGGTAAAGACTCACTAAAAGTATAAATATCATGAAAACATTCCATACTATAAGAAATTGATCTGATGGAATGTTAAGGGAAAAAATAATAAATTTATTTCATGTAGAAAACTTGGGAATTTGAATAATAACCTCACACATAGTAAGTAATTGTAATCATGGGGAGTATTCACTATGGAGTGAACGAGTCCCTTAATTACAAGTTATGTATTGGATGCAACTTTGGAAGTTTATAGGTATATAAAAATTCCATAACCATGTTAATTTTGTTAAATTTATAGAGGATAAGTGGATCTTCAAAAATCCAAGGGATTGTGACTTGTTTCATTACATATAAAATATTACTACATTCATTTTAGAAAGTGATAATTTTTTTTCTTCATATATTCTTATTATGTACTAATTGTTACCAAGAAAAAAAATTTGGAATCTCAGTTAGATATGGATGGTTTTATTTTAATTTTTATGAATAAAATATATGAGTTTATAGGGAAAACATATGTTACTGTATAGAATTTAATTAATTATATTTTTTCATAAAAATAATAAAATGAATGCCGATTATAAATACTAAAAAAGTTCACATGATGAGTTTAATACCTAGTTGTGGAATCACCTTCTTGGCTACATAAATGTGATGAATTTAACAAATCTATATCAAGATGGTTATTTAAATTATTCTGAGATAAAAACCAAGATTTATGTATGTCATGTTTATAGGGAAATATTTAAAAACAACTATATGGTGGAAATGGTGAAAATGGAACAGAGTTTCTAAAATTGTTTCACAATGATTTTTTTGGAACATTTTCATTTGAACATTGAGTTGTCTAATCATACTTTATAAAATTTAAATATGACATGATTAGATATGGTTATATATAATTTATTATGTATAATTCTAGATCCATTGATAAATCAAATAATTCTAAAAGTAAGTATAAAACTATCATATAATGAATATATATAATTTTTAATTTAATTTTTTTAGTGAATATAATATCAATTTATTTATCAAATTTCTATGTTTTTTTTGGTTTCTACCTCAATAAACTACAACTTATACAGAGTAATAAAATATTTTTTTATGAAATAAGGAACTATTCGTTGCTTGACATGATATGTTCAATGATGAGTGATGTATATCATCCATTATCATTTTGGGGATATTCATTAAATTTTGTAGCACAATCTACAAATAGAGCTCCAACAATGATGAAAGTTAGGGTACCATTTGAAGTAATTTTCTAAAATAATTTCTTCTTTTCATATACACATTCATGGATTTTTGAACAATTATTAAGGAATCATTAGGAACAGAAGTAGAAAACTAAGTCATGGATTGTATCATTATCTGGAATCCCTATGAAAAAATGTTTATAATATCTATTCATCTTCATAGATAAGAATGTGAGAGTCTTAAGACAATTAATTTTTATTGAGAGAGAGGGATAACATCCTCATGGTGGATTGTAATAGAAACATTGGATTCAATGAAGTTTATGCTTCAGATACACATTATTTAAAGCAGGAATAGATTCCATAATTCCCAATATAATTATTTATTCATGAAACACATGTACTATCTAGGATCACAAGAGATGTTAGGGAGTGGGAATGATAATTTTTTCTATTAAATGAATATTGAGAATCATTATTTATTAATAATAATTAACCTATTACATAAAATGAGGATGTAGATAACTCAAAATTTTATGATTGAGATAATGAATTAATTTTTAGATGGATTCCATGTATTAGAACACATTTTTTGTTTTGGCCAATCTTAGAATTGATGTAAACCCAACATGATGAAAATTTTTATTGAAGAGAAATTTTAAAATTAATGGTAATTTAAATTCCAATAAAAAGTGGATACTAGATAAAGGGTTTAAATATCATAAATGAATTTACTATGTAGATATTTTTATATTTTCCTTGTATAAATTCATACAAATTCTACTTACAATTGATGAATTAAATGAATCTAAGTTTCCAAAGATGAATGTATGAAAGGCTTACTTAATGGTAACCTTAAAGAAGAGGACCACATGACACAACAAAATGGTTTTGAGGCATCATGTAATTCTATAATGTTATTCCAATTACTGGGATCCATTTTTTGGTTCAAGTAGGTATCAGGTCATGTAATATTATTTTTCATGAAGATATAATGTAATTTAGTTTCATTAATGATGAATTCCATACATGTGGTTATAATTGGATTATTGGGAGTGGGGTCATTATCCTTGTATTGTATTTCAATATAATATTTATTATTATTAAATAAATATGAGTTATATAGTTAGTTAAGGACATGTTCATCAAGTGAATCTACATGAAGGACATGGGAAAAGAAACATATATTCTAATGATCAAGAGGATTTTTGATAAATCCATGTGGATACCTCACTAATCAATGAAATAACATTGAAATATACTAAAAATATATTTTACATAAAAAAATCCGTTAAATTATTGGTTCTGGTGTTATATGGTAATAATCCTTCAATAATATTGACTCGTTAAACAAAATTACAATGAGTGATAGTGATTAAGATCTCATATAATTCCTTGATATGATCAATAATGGATGTAATGTTACCTGAATGGCCCGAAGACCTTCATTTATTCTAATTTTTTATAAGCCCCCTCTCAATGGATGAGCGGGAACCCTTACAAGGCCTGTAGGCATAGAGATTACATGGCCTGTATGCTTTAGGCGATTACATGACCTAATGGACTTAGGGAATTCAACTAGACAATCTACATGGAACTGCCCCTCCCCAGTATCTGTATCGTGATAGTAGCTCTCCACCTTTTCATGGTCATCTAGATAGGCTTCCCATTCAAGAATAAGTAGGTCCCGAATGCATAGCCATACCCTCTCATTCTGAAAAATCCATCTGGATCTACTCTGATGAATGCACCGGCTCTGAATTCTCTTTAGGGGATACTCCTTTTTTTAGAGAGTTTGTCTTAGGCAACTGCATGTGGGACGAAGGCCTTAAGGAGGCATGAAGGACTTAAGGGTGGTCTGAAAGTCCTATTTAACTGAAGGGCGAGGTGGCTCAATAGCCTTAAGGACTCCATGCCCAAATCTGTAGCCCAAGGTGAATAGTTCCAGCTACTACAGTGCCGAATAGTACCTGCTATATTAACTGTTACAGTGCCAACTACAGTACCCACACAGAGTATTGTCTACTACAGTACCTGCACAATGTATAGTAATGTTACATCACTACTACTGTTCCAGAAATATGCCTCTACATGGTTTTGAACCTGGGTCATATAGATGCACTTAAGGATACCTCACCATCTGGGCTAAGGCACATGTGCAATAATGGATGTAATGTTATATTCTTGGATTGATGGTGCCTACACCATAAGTATGGATGCCCGATATCTATCTAATCCTTTTGAAAAATATAATTATATAGATAACATTATTGTAATGTATCTAGGTGAAATAGAGATATATTATTACCGTATGGAGGATATGAGGAACTAGTGATCATGGAAGATAAATATTATGTGTTTTAGACCAATAAAAATGTAATTACATTCTTTTTTGGAGATGTCATCAGTCTCAATAGATTTTTTATACGATGTATGAGTTCCAAGATGTCAGTTATTGTCAATTTTACACTATAATTAGATTATATAGTGACTTCTGATGCGATCAAATAAGATATTTATATGTGTAAACATTCACTCTATATTGATATGATACCCATTAGTAATGAACCTTTCACAATATATCGTGATAATACTATTCAATTGGCTCTCATAATATTGGTTGGTTCGCCCCAAATGATAAATAACACACTGATGAATTATTACCACTTGAGGGATTTTTCTCTGTGGGGTGATGTTATAGTGAGAGAGTTTCCATGGGAGATAATGTGTTAGAACCCCTTAATAAAGAATTATATCAGATAAATATTGAATATCATGTGAGGAATAGCAGGGTAAATGATGTAATAAATTGTATGTACTGAAAGTGGGATTTCTCATGACATAATATGTGATAATTTCCAAAGAGTTGCTACCACACTAAAAGTTCAAAGAAGTTTCATGCTATTATAACTACCTATAAGTTTCCTAAAGCTATTATTAAATATTTATTTTATTTTCATATAATATAATTTTAGCTAACTCAAATGAAATATAATATCTAGGTGGATACTCATAATAAATTTATGTGGTTTCTCAAATTATATTCCCTTTGTAATTTCTAGTGTCTGAAATATTAGTACATGACCCGCTATTTGGAATACTAACTTATATGTGTCATTGGATTTACAAATCTATGGATATGTGTATTGATACATATAATTTATTATTATTGATAATTTATACTATTAGTCAAATTCAATTAATTATTGTTGAAAATGGGATGACATATGGTTATTGTGATGTTGGATACATTTGTTGTCTCTTGAGTGTTTCTACATTAATGATTAATGAAAGAAATGATTTTTCCCTTCTATTATATGAATGATATATCATAATATTTTTATGGGGATAGAAAAACCTAATTAAATTTGCGTAGTTTTTTTTCTAAAGGAACATTATATTCTATAATTTTAATGAAATATTTATCATGAACATATGATGATGACTCCAGAGTGAATCCTTCTTGATTTGAGATATCCTGATAATGGGATTATATTTAACAATGATAATTCATCTGAGGTATATGTAGTTGTGACATAAAAATACTTTTATATTTGTTACTTATCATGTTTATAGATGCTAACCAAGGAAATTAGGTGGTTTTTTTTAATTCGACTAAGAAATAAGCCTCAGGGATCACACAATATAAATATCTAAAATCTCTATTAAGTTATATTCGAAATCACTACGATCAAATAAAATATAATTTGAGATTTTTTATTTAAATATTTATATGGGATTAGTTGAATCATTAGATTAAATAATGAGTTATTAAATTGAATAAATAACTGTAATAATTAAAAATAAATTTTTATTTTAATTGATTTGGTGAATAAAATATTTATCATATTTATTAAAATTTAATTCAGTAATATTTATTTCTAAAATAAGTATTTATTATTCAAGGATTGGTAAATGAAAAGAGTGATTAATTGACTAAATTTAATGTTTATGTTGGAAATGATATGTTAGATATCATACAAATAAATATTAATGAATTTATTTATGAAATTATATTTATTTATCAATAAGTGTTGAACATGTTAGGTAAATAATAATAATAATCATATTATTATTATAAATGTTGGTTTCTTTGGAAAATGGTTTTTAAATGGGCCTATATGAAATTACATTCCCTACCCTTTCATTATAAATAACCTATTATATCACATTGTAGAGTAAGTATTTTTTTGTTCACAGCAAACCTATAGTGAAATCTATCAATCCTTAGAGTTAATCATCTCAATAACTCACTAAATAACTAGAGAAACCATCCCCCTCCATTATCTTAAGGCGTCAAGATATCACAAAAAAATATTCATCCATATGTAACTATCATCAGGGATTAAAAAATGAAAAATGAAAGAGAAAATAATCATCTTCTATTACACCGGATGATTCTATGACAATGTTCTAAGATATTGAAGTGTGTGTGGGTCACCTCAAGAGAGATTATACACTTGGATAATACAACATAACAATGGAACTATGAGGGTGGTATATTAATTTTTCAATGAGGAATGAATTATAACAGACAAAAAATTTAAAACAATCTAAAAATTAATTATAAATTTTATTTTATAATAATGAGTTCCTGGGCACAGAAATATAAATTCAATTAGTCTTTGTTTTAATTCCATTGGTCATTATGTTATTCATAATTTATGTGTCTTTTTAATTCTTTATTATAATAACTGAGTTAGTTATTCTTAATAAGAACTATTTTTGCACCTAAAACCTTTCAAGGTAGGGTTGGTTGTGATAAAATATATTTATATTTCAATGTGTTGCACATACGGTTGAATTTAGTGTGGGTTTGTTTACATTTTTTAGTTTTATGATAATGAATATGTGATAATGGGTAACATGTATGGTATTTAGGTGGTGTTTATTTTTTAGTACATTTTTTTAGTATTGTTCTTAATGATGGAATAGATAGGTCTATTTTTCTATTTTTTATGGTTGTTTGTTTATACTTCATGGAGTCATGTAGAAGCTTCTGGTAGTGTCTAAACCTATTAAAATTCATGTCAATGTTGTTTCATTGGTGATGGAGAGAATATAAATGCTTCTAGTTTTTGGGATTGAGGTTCAAATACACTTCCGGAGTGATGATTATTCTTTGCTGATTCAACAACTTGTTGTATTTACTAATTATTCATTATGAACTATATTTTTAATTTTGGATTCCTTCATATTCAGACACGTCCATTTTTATGGTTCATACTTCACCAAATAATTGGTTTACATAAAACAAAAAAAGGATAATATATGACATAAATGTTCTAAAAAACTCACATATGAACTAGTTGGGATAGTCCTCTAAAATCTATACATAGTTACTTTTTCACTGACATAATTAGAGTTACTCATACATAAAAATTTTTAATATTAATTTTTTTTTTATATGGATGTTTTAAATTATTAATTTAATTATCCCAAAACACTTGATGATTAATTTTTAAAAAGTTCCAAACTCATACAGACAACTTCTCATCACTTAAAAAATCTTTGACAACATTCACCTCCCATAAAAAATTATAGTTCATGGGTTGGAATATGATGTTTTTTTCATGGTAAGTAAATACAATAATTTTATCCTTTTTTATTAATTAATTTCACTTATAATTTATCTACTCATCACAAAAAACACTCAATGGTTTTCAATAATCTCCTCAAGTTTCAGAAGCACTTCAGATCACAAAAACATCTTTAACAGTGGTAAAAAACATATCGCCCACTAGATTTTGTTGGAAACCATTATACAAAAATTAAATTACAACTAAAAATACCTACTAATAAATCATCATTCAATAATTATATTCCTATATTATCAAACATGGTGTAAGAAACAATAATATTGAAAAATAAAATCTTATTTTCCACAAATCGTTACTTACATCAACTCTTTAATAACCTCCTCAATATCATGATATCAATTGAGAATAAATATATCATCATCTTATGGAGTTTATCCTTGAAACCTATATATATGAAATTACACATAAATTTTTCTCTAAACATTTTATAAAATATCCAAAATCACAATACTCACACACCTGACTCACAACATTCCCCAGTTAAACCCCCACTTAAAAATCATGATCCATATAAGAGTGGGACCTCCCTTACACCAATAGGTTGAACTCATATATTTGGATAGTATTTAATATTTTTTTCTTAGAATATCACTAATATATTTTTCTAAATATTTATATCTACATTGATAAATACATTTTCGATTAAATATAAAGATATATTTGTATTTCAATTGTCCCTATTTGATAAAAAAATCTAAATGACAGGTGAGAGAGAGGACAAAATCACCATATCATAGCCTTATAAGTAATGAGGTTGAAATACCACCATCAAAATAAATCCTTAAAATATATTCTTCGGTATTGGTTTAGTGTAATCATATATTATTTACTCCTTTATAAGAATAAATTCAATCATCATCCCATTATTTCATAATATCATTTATGAATAGAAATTTTGAATCAATGTGATTTAATTAGGAATGGTGAGCTAGATTTCTTGTTAAATTTATGTCACTCTAATTATAACATCCCATAATTAATGCATAATTCACTTCCAAATTGATATTTTCTAATTGAGTCCACATCGTTATCAATTGGGTTAAATCATCAGTAGAGGCTGAAAATTTTCCATTATTCATACCCATGATCAATTAAAAATGATTCATTATATGAAAATCCAAAACCCATTCACCAAAATAAAAAACTCCATTTAATATTGTTATTTTATCGACTACATTTCCATCCCAACATGCATCTATAAATCAAAATAGATCATATAGTCCATATCAATCATATTTCTTAACATATTTTATTATGCATTTAATAAAACTAATAATTCTCTTTTTTAATATTAAATAATAAACTTTTGGTGCAACTCGTTACCGGAAACAAAATTCAATAACATATAATTTTCCCCCTTATATATTTTTTTCATAAATTAAACTGAAAATATCCCTCAGAAATTAACAATGGTCAATTAGTTCCACTTTTCATTTTTACAAAGTTTTTTTACCGTGGGAATTAGAGTTGAATCCAACTTTTAATCCCCCATACTAATATTCTATAGATGTTCTTGAGAATATTTCTATCAAAAAAGAAATTATTAAAATTCCTTCATAAAAATTTATAATCCCAAAATATCATATTTATCAAATAAATGAAATATAAAATTAATTTTTGATCATTAGTGAATATTATCCAGAAACACATTCTTGATTTCATGAATAATAGTTATCATCTAAATAGTCAATAATTTTAAGTGAGACCATATTGACATCTTGAATGTGGAGGTTCTTGTTATCTATTCCATTAAAAATTACTACATTATGAAAGTATCTCATATGTAATAAAATGATATTGGGGACTTTGTAAAACCATATAGAGACTTATATAACATATAGATGAAACTTTAATCTTCACCAAACATGAAACCCTTGAGTTTCTCAATCTACATTTCCTCTAAAAAATATCATTTAAGGAATACTGACATGATATTCATTTTGGAAATCTTTTATTTCCATTATTCTAAAATAGATGAAATATTCTAATTTTTTGAAAAAAATATTATAATGTGAAGTTGTCTTTTAAATTAATTCTATTAACACATTAGTTACTTTTTCAAATTATTATTTCCGTGTTTCTTACAAATTCATCAAATTTATTATTTATTTAAAAAATAACCACTTCGTTTTGTTAATATTTTTATTTTTATTTTTTCACCAAATCCCAAATTTTTTTTACACCAATCTGATTTAATTATTCGTTCGTACAATTGTTCCAATATTGATGCTCCAAAACATCAATAAAATATATTGATTCAACTTGATAATATAGTGAGGTATTTAATTATTTCCTCAGTTTAGTTCATGTATAAACCTGATTTTCTAATTATATAACAATATTTTTGACCTATTCAAAATTTATTTGTCTTGAAAGATATAAATTGAGTTTTCCTTCAACACATGAACTATCTGAATCATTGACAATAATTTTTTAAACAGATGAAATATTTTTTCATAACCTTCATTCATCTTTTCAACGGAAACATATTCCACATCATCGCTAATAGAACTATCACGTATATGTGTAACATAATTCATCGAATTTTTTTAGGAACATTAAATTATTAATATATAAAATCATAATTATCAAATTTTTGAAACAATATACCCTATTATATTTGTAGGATATCCAATGAGGATATCGTCAAATCCTATCTACTTGTACTTTACACTATTTTTCCATTTTAATTGATTATACATGTGATTCAAAACATCCATAAATCTATTATACATGGGTAATTTCTATGATTGATCAAATATATAGACATATTTGAAATTTGTATACAAATGTTGGTTTTTAAAATGAACTACTTTACAAATAATTCATCTCGAAAAACACAGAGAATTATAATTCTCAATCAACATGGTACAAGCCATCTCAACCAAACTACTATTATTCTCTTTAGAAAAAACAATTTTCGATATTTGTAATTTAGTTCTTGTGAAATAATAATTTTACCAATATATGATTCAAATCATCAACATCTATATTATGTACCGTAGTTTATTGTGATTTTTCCAAGATAAATCACAATGATTATTTATTGTTCATCAAAAATTTTTGATCATTTTCATACCCTCTATCATGTACTTCATAAATAAGAAGAATGAGGTAAATTTAATGTAATAAATAATGGGAAACTAATTATATCAACTTGTTTATTAATTAAAAATATGACCAAAAATTTATTAATTAATGAGCTCTAACAAATGAAATGATTGAGTTTCAACATTATTATGTGGATAATTAACAATAATTCCTTTTGGAAAGTAGAGACCATGTAGTTTATCTCTTTTTTTAGCATAAAAACCTCATAACAAATCTCCCCTATAGTAATATTTTTAATATATTTTATCATCGATTTCCAATTCATCAATTCCAAAATTTATTTTCTACTTTATAGCTTAAATAACATGAATTTTTTGACTACCCAACACATGAAAAGTCTCCCCTTATTAAATATCCTCTAATTAAAAAACATCTATATTTAATCCTCTTAAAAATAGACCATATTTCTAGAAAACAAAATAGTTATATTCATCACAGTTATGAGAAACACTTAACAGAATTTTGTTTATCATATCAAAAGATATATTATTCTTGGACATCAACTTCTTCTTTTGAATAAATATTGATCTAACTCCTCTGATTTTCTGTATCCTATTTCTTCCAAACGACATTGAGATCTCCTTTAACATTTAATAATCCTTTTAAATCATTATATATTCTGTCATATGTGAGGAACATCCATTATTTATAATATATTGACATGCCTTGTTATATGATATAAGAACAACCTCAACAAACACATCTTCCATTATATATTCCTAATTCTTCTGAGCCTTTTGAGTATCTCAATTTAGAATCATTCAAGAATAGATGATGGTGAAAAAATCTTATAAAAAGAGACATACCATGTTATAATTCCAAACACAAATTCTAATTATTGAAATTAATTATCAACCTTTAAAACCATATTTTTATGTTTTATATCATCTATTATCATTTTAGTGGAAATAATACCCCAAAAATGATACCTCCATATTCATAAAAGATAATAAAAATATTATTAATTAATAAAAATATTTCTATTTTATAAAATCTATTATAATGATAACAGTAACAAAAAATTGAAATTTACATCCTTAAAAAGATTTTTTTATAGATGTTGATACCTATTTATGGTCAATATTTTCATGATAAATTTTAGAACCTTTTATGATACAAAATTTTTCATAGAATCAACATACAAAAATAAAGATATTATTTATAGATGTTCTATATTTGAAAGAATCATCCTTTTTCATTTATTATAATATCATCACATGTTAATTGAACTATCAAATTCTAAAATAACAATAATATCTTTTTTACTCCTTGAGTGTGATCATTGCTGGTTGACTTGAGCATCATTATTCTATGAATATTTAACATTTTTCAAATCATATTACTTTTTAACTAACATAATATTCCATTATTCGGAAATTCTCCCTTTTTGTTTTTATAAATTAATTCAAAAAATTATCAGACCACGCGCTAACACAGGGTAAGATTTGGAGGCCCGGTGTGCTTGGAATGATACGATGAAAAAAATATGTTTATAATAAACAACCCATATGATTTTTCATTAAAATATAAATAACATCTAAATGGATTCTATGATTTCAAATTTGTGAGTACCATTGCGTTCACAGAAGTGACTTTACCTTAGGTGGGGCCAAACATCGAACGACGTGGGATGACTGTGAAAGTTTTAATTTGGATGTAACAGTCATTAAAATATATTAATAAAAATATTATATTGGATATAGTGGTGTTTTTATTTTTAATGAAACATTTCTATAAAATTCAGGTTTATCCCCATAACCCTATAAATCATTTGAGGCATGGATGGAAACTCTCTTGAAGAAGAATACAGTAAGATCATGGATCGATGACAACACAGATCTCCATTCTTCATCAGCGACTAATCAAACCCTGAGGTAGGGTGTTTAATCAATTTTTGATTTCCTTTCCCTTCATATATTCAAATTATAAATGTAGACCAACACACTAATATTATAATCCATGGATAATTCATTCATGCAATATGGATAAATTTTTGCGTTATTAAAAGTGAGATAAAACTCTGTGATTATTTATTCTTGTTCTTTGTTAAACCATTTAACATGAACAGATCAAGGATGACATGAAAAAATCGACTATCCGTTATCTATTCATTATATGTGTTTCTCATATGCATGTTCATGGGGTTATTCTCTATTAGTCACTAATGGTCAGAACATAATTTTCAGGGAGGGTCAGAACACGATTTGTTCCTCGGAGTGCTAGCAATATGGATGGAATACCAAGGCAGTGGAGGTCATATCAAAAGGATATTAGATTTGGATCCATTTCTAAAAATAGATAACTAAAAAATTATGGTTACCTATAAATCTAGAGAGACTGATGGTCGGTGTCAGCGGTGCATCCCGGTGGCACACGGTAGGGGTCGTGGGCGGGTGCGTCGGAGGATGGCAGCCACCCACAGCGGTTACCACGTGAGTAGGCTGAGGCGACTGAACTGCAAAGGTAGCGCAATAGGACTTTATAGAGCCCACGACATTGGAATCCACACATGGTGACTTGGGGCTATGAAAATAGGTCATGGCAGTGAGCTAGGATGTAGGTCAGAGTCGAATCAGAAGAACCTGCGGTGGTGATGTCGCGAGGTAGGCTGATGACATGAAATGAAGATTGTTTCACCATTGAGCGGGAAACATGGGGGTGCCACACAGTCGGGTTTGATAATGTTGACAATGGTGGATGGCTAGGGTGGGCCACGTCTGGTTGAGTAAGCCAGCCCGAATCCTGGCCAATACTAGGGTGGTCAGGGTGCTCTATCTACCTAATGGGTTGGACCCAGTGGAACAACTTTCCAGTATGATTCGGGCCGGACTAGGCTGGGTTTGGTTTTCCAGATTGAGTTAGGTTGGGTCCGAATGGCCCACAGGTAAGTTAGTTTTACACACTAGTCATATCATTCATACCATGTTCATGTTTGATGATCCATTTTTTCCATTGGGACACTTGCATTGATACAATCATTTTGAGATACTATAAGTGATATTTTGTTAATGATAGTTTCTGACCTAATGGATTGAGGTGTAGATTCTCCCAAAACAATCATGATATGAGTGGAATCATGTGTATAGCTATTACTTGGTTACTACATGACATGGGGGATCCAAACCCATCAATGCTCCATGTGCCATCGACACTTTGTGCACCACTGATGATCCATTCATCATATACTCTCTTTTCACCCTCAACACTTTATGTGTCAAAAAAACTAGTAGATATGTGGACTAATATTAAAAATCCTTCTCTATATGCTTCTGAATTATACCTATGTGAGATAAAGGAACTTTTTTTTATTTTATGGTGGTCTACTTTGTGTGTTTCTGTGTGGTATAATTTTTGTGTTTATTAGTGTTATTCCTTTGTGGTTTCAGGGTTTCATTCTGAATATTGTTTTAATCACCAGTGCACGGGCAATACTTGTATGTGTCATTTCTTGTGAAGATGATCTATACATTGAAAGAGTTCTAGGTGGAATAGAACCAGGTGATTCATTGATTTATTAGATAGATGTGTGGTGCCACAATGGATTTAGACATCTTTCCTACACTTACCATTCATGTAGTGTTTTCAATAGAAAAGTTTTAGAAACTTTTGAATTTAATGTTGCAAACTCATTTTTGGGTGGGATTATATTCTTTACCTATTTACATTCATGTTTTTCTACTTTATTACTATTTGGTTGGTATTTTAGTGTATGTGTTCTATTTCTGATTAGTGTTAATACGTTTCTGCAATTCGGTCTTAGAGATGTGTGTGTGTGTGTGTGAGTGAGTGTGTGTGTGTGTGTGTGTGTGTGTGTGTGTGTGTATGGGTACTTAAGAAAATTCCTCCCATTGTGGGATATGCCTACTCAACACTAGTCACCAGCCCCTAGACTCTAGCAGGTGGTCATTGGGTATTCATATTAATGGCCCCTATGGGACGGGTTAGGATAGGGTTTTATCAAATGTGGTTGATTCAACTTAAGTACTAGGATTAATTGAAGATCATTTTGGGGAAAAATGTTATTTGTTTTGAGATTGACATTCTAGCCATAGAATCTAGTGTTGGGGCAGCGATTGACATATCCATAAACCAATTCTCTAAATTCTATATTCAAACTACTTACATGAAAACACTAGTTTTAATTAAAATAATAGTATATGCATTATATAGTATTTTGGTTTTTTCTCATGTACTTCTTGAGTCACCTCACCAGGTATACTCTATTGACCATGGATCATCTTGACATGTTTGAGGATGCCTCTACATAGATATCCATCCAATACTCCCATGAATGATCATGATGATGATCTTCCTAGAGTTGATGAATCATTACATAGACTAGTATAAATGATTTCACCTATGGGTGGTGTACTAGCGATATGACCATCCGTTGAGTACCAGTTACTACAAACACTACCCGTAGAGGATGCACGCAGGATGAGTGCATTTCAAGAGTTCCCAAGGATGTAACCTCCCATTTTTTGGGTGAGACCAACCCAGATGTAACTAAGGATTGGATATTGGTAGTTACACACCTCTTTCTCTTTGTAAGTATTCCTTCAGACCATATGGTAGTTCTAGTCGTGATCCTTCTTCAGGGCTCAGTGGGGAAATGGATTACCATAGTGATCATGATGCATGATTAGGAGACTCTCTCAGGGGGATAATTTTAGTAGAAATTCAAGGAGGATTTATTTCTGGTGATATTATGATCAATGCATATACAAAATCTTCTATATCTTTAGCAGGGGAGTCAAACAATGGTGGACTACTCAACGAGATTTACAGATCAGTCTTTCTACTCCATAGATATGGGGTGGTACCCATTATTCATATCCTAGAATATCAATATGGGTCTATTCCACAAGATCATGGAATCCTTGATATCCCTTTGTAACATACATATACTGGCATAATGAATCCAGCTCTGCTAGTGGAGAGATTTCTTGCATAGAAGACGAAATATGTGGGAGCAATGAGTAGGCACTAGGTAGTTGCGTCTTCAGTAGTGGGTAAATGACAGTGGATTTAGGGAACCAAGTGGGACATTCATTCTAGGGGATGCCCCAATATATAGAATCAATGGTATGGGGATCTCAGGGAAGAGTAGGCCAGCTGAAAGACATGTTGTTTTTCTCGTGTGGCGGTCTAGGGGCATCTAACTAGTGATTTCTAGACCCATAATATAATTTATAAGGAGACAATCGAGGGAAAATAAATATATAGGAAGAGGGTGGATTATGGTGGTATGTAGGGAGGTGAGCATGGCAGAGGAGCATGTCAGGCTGCAGTAGGTTGGAAGAGGAAATAGGTACTAACCCCACCACCCCTTGTGTTCCACCACGGGTTTATGGAGCTAGTGAAAAGAGATGATGTCATATTCAGGTGATGGGTCATTTGGAAACCAATGATACATGAGATTATTATAGGTACTATATGTGTTATTTCCATAATAGTTTTAGTTTTGATATAAAATGGTGTCAATCACTCTTTTCTCTCCATGAACATTGTTGAGAATCGAAGATTCTGGTTAAACTGTTCACTCGATCAATACTCTTACAGTATTTTTCGTGGGATATTAGACAATCACACACTGTTTATAATAGTGTTACCTTACTCAATGGGTTAATAGTTTAGGCTGGGTTATCTTTGTGGTAGTGTTGAGGCCTTAAAATTTCATTATTGGTATGGACTAGTTATCCATAGTTTCTGGCCAGATTGATTATTTTAGGCATAGAGTACAGTGTGTATACAGTAATGGGACCAGGTATTCATTTTTTATAAAAAAGGAAATACATGCAGCACATGACAAACTCACACATAGTTGGTGAAGCTAATTACTCATCAGTTGTCTAGTCTCACCTTCAGAGTAGTAGATGTTAGGGTTGATCAGTTTCTTGTAGTGGTGGAGGAGTATGTGTATATCTTGCTTGACGATGTCTCCAGATTACCTCCCTATAGAGAGGTTGACTTTTTCATTGACATCTACCCTAAGATAGAACCTATATATACCACTGCTTATTTGGTGACTCACACAGAGCTTCATGAGTTGAGGGTACTTCTATAAGACTTGTAGGAGAAGGGTCTCGTGAGACCTAGTGTTTAACCCTAGCTAGCCCCGGTTTTGTTTTCCAAGAAGAAAAATGGTATAATGAAATTGTGTGTGAAATTAAATCACCTGAACCCAGAGATCGTGAAGAATAAATATCCACTCCAAAATAATGAAGTCCTCTTCATTCATCTAATGGGTGTTAGGTGGTTCTCGAAGATAGACCTCAGGTCTGGCTATCACCAGCTTTGAGTATAGAAATTGGAAATCCTGAATACTGCCTTTAAATGTCAGTCTGGATAATATGATTACTTTCTGATGTTATTTTCAATGATAAATTGACCACCAGTGTTCATGGGACTGATGAACCGGATCTTCTACAATTACATATACCAGTACATGTTGCTCTTCATTAATGAAAACATTGTGTACTCAACATCTGAGGGGAAGCATGTGATACACTTGAGGTTGGACAAGGACATACTAGGAGAGAGCTGGCTTTAAGGGAATATCTTGTAGTGTTATTTATGAATCTAGGCTGTCCACATTGTAGGAAATATTATTTCGTAGTTTCTAGTTTCAGTATATTTGTAGAATATTGAGGTGGTGCTTGCTTGGTACCCACCCAAGAGTGTTACCAATGGAGGGTTTTGAGTACGTCGTTCTCTATGATGCATTAGGAATAGGGACCGGTTGTGACTTAATGTAGGGGAACGAGGTGATTGCCTACAGTTTATGACATATTATACCACATGAGTAGAACTACGTGACCCATGATCATTTTTTGTCAACGGTAGTCTTCTTATTAAATATGTGGGGGAACTCCCTTATGGGTGACTAGTTTAATGTTTACTCATACCATAAGAGTGTAAATTATATCTTCTCTTAGAAGGATTAACACTTGAGGTATAGGATATGTCTATATTTTCATCAGGACTATGACAATTAGATTTTTTATACACCTAGTAAGGGGATCATGGTCACAGACACTCTATGTAGGAGATCTAGCTAGTAGTTTATATGTGAGTAATCATAGTAATTGTCCAAGCTTCCCATATCCTTTAAGGATGAACATGGATCATATTACCTGTGATCGATGGTATTCAACCACCCTCTATTATAGAGGGTTAGAGAGGCTCAAATTGGAGACACCAATTTTGAGAATTTGTGTGCTCAGATGTCTAAGGGAATACCGCTGATAGATATTTTAAGGGTGGGGAGAACATCATTCTCTTCGGAGGACGCACAATAGTACAAGTGATATTGCAAGAGGTGTTCTTAAGGGAGTTCTATACTTACCATTAAGCAGTATATCCAAGTGTGGTGATGTTCTACCATGACCTTCGATATTATTTCTGATGGACAAGGATGAAGAAGGTAGTGGTAGAGTTAATTTCGAGATGCCGCACTTTCCTTCAATCAAAGGCTAAGTGTTCTAATGGGCAATAATCAACCACTAGTGGTTCTAGAGTGTAAGCAGTATGGTATATCAATGGACTTAGTAAGAATTTACCATGGACGTCCCAGAGGCACGATACCATCTGGATGATCATTGAACGACTCACCAATTCATCCCACTTCCTACAGATCATTGAAAAGAGTTCATTCAAGAGCTAGGGAAGACTCCAAGTATAGGAGAGAGTTCAACTTCATTGAGCGCCATCAATGATCATATCATGTCATGAATCTCATATCAAATTTTAGTTTTGGAATGTATTAAATTAAATATTTTGGATTCAATTGTGCTTGACCAATTCATTTCAACCTCATATAGTTATCCAGATAGAGAGAACCATCCAGGTTCTTGAGGACATTCTATGTCCATTCTTTCTAGACAATGGTCGCAGTTGGGAGGATATCCTACCACAAGTGGATTTTGTGTATAAAAAAACTATACCTCTAACATTGGTATAGAACCATTTTAGTCCTTGTACCAGTAATCATATAGATCACCACATTATTGGGCTAACCCAAGAGAGTCATCACTCACTGTTCTAGAGTTGATGCTCATTACCACCAAGAAAGTGTAGATAATATAGTAGAGGAGAATGACTTCATAGAGCTATAAGAAGTCATATTTTTATCAGAGACAAATTCCCTTGGAGTTCGATGAGGGATAAAATGAGTTCTTTTATTTCCCACATTGATAGGGATTGAAATTATTTGGATGGGTGGTATGTTGTCTCTGAGATACATCGGCCCTTTTTAGATTCTAAGTAGAGATAGATAGGTGGTGTATTTTCTATCTCTACACCCATAGTGGCACCAGGTGCATAATTTCTTCCATGTGTCATAGATGAGGAGTTACATGCATGATATTTCATATTCCATTGATTGGGGTGAGCTAGACATTCAAGAAGGGGAGACTTCTATGGATTAAATGGTATAGATCGATGATCTACATGAGATGATCTTTTTTGGGAAGACAATACCTTCAGTGTACATTAGGTATCATAATAAAAATCTCTATGAGAGAACATGGGAGAGGGTGGCTCAGATTCAGGTTTATTACACTTATCTTTTGGTTGAGTATACCATGTTTTCTCTTTTGGGGACATAATGACCTAAGATGTTGATAATTTAATGACTCAAATATTTTTTAGGTTTTAAATTAATATGGAAAATTATGAGACCATGTACTAGGAATTCATGAGATTCTAAGGCGTAGTGTTCTTAGAACTATATTATGAAAAATGTTAATTTTATAATAAAGTTCTCGGACAGTTTTCCATTAACACTATAATAACTTCTAAAAGGGGACAACATCAAAATTCAGAGGGCACTATTGCATTCAATATAGTGACTATACCTTGGGAGGGGCCTGACATCAACTAGCATGGTTTGAATGTAAAAATTACAATTTATACATAACTATCATTAAAATAATTCATAAATGTATATTTATTGTATGAAACTATGTTGTTATTTTTAATGATACCATTTTTAGGAATTCAATTTTATTACCATAACCCCATATTTCCTCTAATTCATGGAAGTAAAATCTCTCGAGGACCAAGATAGGAGGATTGAGGATCAACGATGACACAAACCACTATTATTCATCAATGTGTGATCCATCCATGAGGAAGGGGGTTTGATCTGTTGGTGATTACCCATCCCTATGTTTATTCAAATGATGAACGCAAACCAACCCATTCCATGACACTAACCATTCATCGTTCTCAATGATATTATACTGCTCATCAACTTATCTATTGATGTTGTCTAGATCTCATTGTGGTTAGTTAACTAAGATCATCCATTACATGATTTTTTGTTATTAATTATCTAAATCATATGAATAATGAGATGCTTCGTTAAGGGATAAAACGTGGTTGTTCAAAGAATCTATTACTAATATTATAATGAACAAGCATTATTGGGAATCCTCCTATAAATCCTACTATAAGATGTTTTGTTTCATAGAAACATCGATAACCTAGACATTAAACCATCTATATCATAAGGTCTTGAAAATATTACGATTCATATTCTATTTACTCAATAGACCATTTGTGTATTTTTGGTGGAGAAACTTCCAAATGGAATTCCATGAATTATTATAAGAAATATGGTAATAATTACTAGACTTCAGACTCAAATAATAGCTAGTCATTGACTATAGATATATTAATAGAACTTTTCAATAAAATAGATAATATGTTCATCAACCTCTAATATTATTTTTGATGGAATAATAAACAAATTTATATTCTCAGTAGGTATTTATTTTATGATTGAATCTCCCTTATATTTTACCTTTAAATATTATAGAAGTATGGAATGTGACATAATGTGTTACATATGATTTCCTAGAAGTTAGAAATTATGTTAAATATATTATACATACTCACTCAATTCTATTAAAATGGTATCCTCTTTGATGATTGAATCTCCTTTTCAGATAAAACAAATGCTTCTCTTCTAGATGGGGTATCTCGGTCTTCCATGAAGTTTACTTTTTTCATCAATGTCTCGCAAATTCTTACCACCATGGTAAGATCCTCACCCCATATAATATCCTTATCATGTTGTGGATCTTGACCTCATTATGCGAGGGACTCGACATTAATAGTTGGAGTAGAGAAATCAGGGAATAGAAGACCATAATTTGATTTTTCATGTCCTTCTTACATATTGTTAGATAGATTCATCCTCTTAAACTGATGAGACAATGATTTCACTACTCGAATATATATGATGGTTTATATAAACTATTGGTATATCAAAATTTATATATATTTTGTATTAAATTTTGAATGAGAAAGGATTCTAATTCATCTTGTTAGTTATGGAAAGATCTAGGCATGAATCGATAAAAACGATTTATCCCCAACCATATATTGGGGAATTTAGTTTAATTCATCACAGGAGGAGTCAAAAAAAATTTAATAAAAAGAGATATAATAGTATTTTTTTAATGCATTAGTGAATATGAGTATACCTATCATAAAATATAATGTTAGTGGAATGGATCAAAAATAAAAAAATTCACTTAGTGGTTATAAATGAGTCATTTCCTCTACCAATAGATGTGTTGGTTAGAGAATCCATTATTGATGTATGCTCCACCTTTGACAAAACTCCTTCATCCATTGTATATTGGGTAACATCTTGAGACTCTCACTATTCACATTGTATGATTAGATCATAAGGATCCCTCTTCAAGAATTTATACTATATAGCTTAAAGAATACAATTATTGAAAATTTTGGGATTACAAAAATAAATATTTAGAGGCCAAACACATTCACTAGTGAGAATATTGTTGCATGATATTTCATTATTCTATTTAATATTGACCAATGTTAGAGGACTATATGATTTTACCACCAAAGTAAAATTTCATAGATCTAGGAGGATGGAATGTTAATCTTGCCACTCTACTTATAGAATGTCATGGTTACTATTCATCTAGGGTGTCTAGTGTTTTTGAATATACAATTGTGGTAGAACCTAAATTATACACTAGAGGATATATTGTTGATTGTGCTACTTAAGTTTTCTATAAGAAGGGAAATGGTAAAAATTTTAGAAGACACACAAAAATCAAAAAAAAATATTAAGAGGATCTTCATCATAAATCTTTTGGATTGATGTGTTCATCCAACTCCTCATTAATAGACCAATTTGTACGATGATAAATTGTACAATATCTTGATAATTAGTTAAAATAGCATTAAAAAGAAGTAATATTATCATTATAAAATATAGTTATGTATATCTCTCTGAAATTCATGCCAACTTCATTTGGATCCATCTCAAATTTGGTGTTTTTAGGGGGGATTCGTGATAACAAATTAGGGAATATGGGTACCTATATGGAAGTTTGTCTGTAAAACCCCATCATATATGGGTAATGGATACCCCTACCAATTCTAAAAAACTTTTGGAATTGGGAAGTACTAAGGGGAATCAACAACCCTCCTTTGGGTTCTGAATAATAATAAAACTCCTTTGAATTTTTCCATTTTTATAACCTCTCACCTTATATTGTAGAATCTCCCCATTGAAATTGGATAAAACCTCATAGATCTAACACATTAGGATTTTAATCATTTACAAATGTATCTCTAGAGGATAATGGGAGAGGCTAATCCATTATATCAATTCCATTATTGGTCGTCCTCATCTGGTTTTACATCCTACTAGCTCGATTCAACTTTCAAAGGACTAGAGTATAAGTTTCCCTAGAAGTAATATCAATTAGTATTACATGAATATATTATGGAATCCAATAATGATTATATTAAGGTGTCAACATTGTGATTTTTTCTAAGGAACTAAATTTCGTCTTAGTTTTTGGGGTTCCCAAGGCCACCTACAACCATAGATGGGATTCTAAAATTGGATTCTTCTATGTCATTAAATTTTATTTGAATCCACCACATTATGATTCATTCCAAATAATTGATTTAAAAATATATATTGAGAATAATCCTATTTGATAGAATAATAATAAATCTGGGACACTATGATTCATTCTATTTTGGAAATCTAGTAACACCATTCATTGTAGTTTCACTTGAAAAAAATTTAAAATTACAAATATTATAAAAACAATTAAGAGAAATTATAATTTTGAATTCAGGAACATGAGATTAAAGTATTTTTCATCATTCAATGACAGGGGTGAGATACTAGAGAAAAATTAAACGTGGAGCATTAATCATTACCTCTAAATTTGAACATCAGTCTGGATCTCATTCATGTCAAGTGTTCAACCACAAATCTTAATACCAATAAAACATTTAATAGAATAAAAAGGTTTAACATGAACATCTCATTATACGCATTAAAAATGTAATTCAATATCATGGTCAACACTATTAAATATATTAAACTAGGGCACCCCTATAACAATACATCTGTTATTAAGAATGTAATTTTAGTGACACAATTATATGAGTTAGATACTATAATATTTTACATGCTTAGACACACAACAGGTAATTTATCTAGCCATGTTTTAGGATGGATTACTGAGTTGGAATAATATCCCTACACCAAATAGTATCCTCACTCAAACTATAGATAGAATGTTCCTAGATTTTCCATTGAATTTATGAAATAAAATAATTTAGAATGCATCATTGTCATATTGTCTCCATGTGGAACCCAAAAAATGTTCATCAATTCTAAAATCCATATTTTTCCCCAATGAGGTTTTATTAACCATAAAATTTGTGACCACACATAGAATTTCTCAACCCAGAGAACATATTTTCTATAGGTCTCCCCAATAATCATTCATGGATTGAAATTTTACATACATATATCTACTAATTTTCATGATAAATACCTTTTACAAATCCCATTAAATAATACCCACTTCCTAGTGTCCAAGGTATAATATGATTATCATCACACTGTACTGGATCATCAATTCAGGAATAAGATTAAAGATACTGTAAAAATTATTCTTAATTATCTAGATAGTCTCATATATAACTTCTGAAATCATTTGATATTTGACATCAGTATATTTTTTAATGACCTAGTATTTAAATATCCCTTAAATCATCCCACAACCTCAAGGTAATTGACCCTAGTCTTGAGTCCATACATGGAGTTTTTAAATTTTTGATTAGTGGATGACATATGAGTAACAATTTTTCTATGTATATAGTGCATAATCACAATTGTGTGGGGTGGATTTGAAGTGACATGACATGACTATAGTGGTTACCTCCCCACATTGATGTACAAATAAATTTAAAATAAGTTTCCATTTCATTGATTAATGTACTCAATGAACCATAGATGAGTAAATTATTATTTTTCCTATGAACAACAATGTTTGTTAAGAACCATATAGGGTATGGGAATCTGACCGTAGCTACCCCTGATTGTAAAATCTTGTCACTTTTTAGAGAACCAAAAAGTGGGGACAACACTAAATGGTGTAAACATGTACGATATATCAATCCATAATATAGTTATGGTTAATATATTCATTTTAAAATACAAAGTTAAAATAGTATCAAATTTAATGATCCAAAAATGAATTGAAAATTTATTTGAATGGGTAATTATTGGAGAAATTATTGTAATTTATGACAGATGATGAAAATAAAACAAATATCGCTGATAAAAGGGGAAATGAAAAAATATCAATGAGTTTAATTTTCTTATCCTACATAACATAGGTTCATTTTCTCAACCCATTTGTTATAGGTCATATTACTCAGGTGAATGTACTATTAATAGTTATGATGCACCCAACATTAGTATGGTAAAGTAATAGTGAATAAATTAGTATCAGTCACCAATATTAGGGTGCATGAACTAGGAGGGGTGATTGAAATTATCATTGGGTTTCACTCAAGTAAAACGAATTTGTAGAAGTGATATGGTCCGCCACTATTTAAAAAGGTGGAGTCATTACCTTCACATTGGTACTAGTGTACAAATTTTTACCAAATATTGGTTTTCAATAATTTATCTGTGCATCCTTGTCATGTTTGTTTGACAGAAACCTAACCACATATAATTTTCTAAGATGATAACTTTGTGTTATGTCATATTTTCCTCAAAATTGGATCCTATTTTTTCAATTGAATAAAATTAGATGGGGAGATTATTTTTTCTCCATATTTTTAAGAATTATTTTGTCAATTATAAGGCAAATTATTATTATAAAAACAGGGGAATGAATCTCATTACAACCAAAAACCCATGATGTTTCCCGAAACTCATCATTCCAAAATCATCCATATACTTGGGTTACAATTCAATAGACGTTAAATATGTCTAGAATTTCCTACTCATGCACCTTTCGCATGTTGTGGAAATTTTCATGAATCACCCATCTACTATAGTTCAAGAGGTGGTTACATTTATGTTCATATTTCCTCAAATACAATTCTAATACGTAGTCCACAATATTCCAATTTTAAAGAGGATTTTACAAATAATAAGAGGTTCAGTTGAAATACTCATGGGTAAAATAATGTATACCCCATACATTAACCCTAGTCATACATAATCATTTAGTTGACTTAATAACTCAAAACCTTATATTGAGAGTGTTTTCTTTGGATAATTGTGTGCTACAAAGATTTCTATGTATAATGATTGATTAAAGACCATTTAGAATATTATAACTGAGAACTAAGGTGAAGGACCCAATCTCGAGAATATATATTTAGGGTGTCACATGACCAATTTGATAAAGTAGAAAATTATCAGGATCGGCATGCCCATGTCAACCAAGGAGGTCCATAATATGGTGAAACATATCTATAATTGACATATTCAAGAAAACATTTGTCTAACCCCTAGTACTAGGAAATACTTGACCCTACCCCACAAACCTAGTCCAAAGAATGCCATACCATCCAAACATGAGGGATATATTACCCTACCCACAATACTAAGGAAAAATTTCACCATGACATTATACTTGACAAACAATTCTACTTGATCCCAATAACTAGGAAACAATTCACCTAGATTCCATACCAAGGTTCCAATTCGTCGATGCCTTGATCATGGGTTCCATTTGAACTTTGAATTATATTTGGGTGCCGCTTCATGTGGGTACACATACTTGGGTTTCAATTCACCTTTTCCCCACACCATGGGGAGATACCTACCCAAAAAACGTACATGAATTCCCATGAAACATAACTAGGTTATACACAGAAAAATTAACCCCTTTAATCATATAATCAAATGAAAATACATCATACCCATGAAATCACCCCAGGATGATAGGACCCTAAGGGTGGTGACAATTATGTATTCCTTTGGTAATGAGGGTCTATGTTATAAAATAATGTGTGGTAATTAAAATTTCTTAAGATTCACATCCTGGATTCCCCATAAAAAGAATAATTTTATCCATAATATCTAATGGTCATATTTTTTCACTAATTTGGAATATATATATATATATAGGGGACCCTATTTGGTGTGAACCCAAACAACATATCCTTTCATCATCTCGCACCATGTATAGTCAATGATACATCCCAATATATAAGGCTCCAAACACGTGTAAGCCCCAAAACCAACATTTAGGTGAGTTATTTTCCATGATGAACTAGGATTCATGTACCACCATTAATAATACCCAATCCATTCCTTGTTTTTATCCCTTTTATGATACAAACATTATTAACACTTGATAGTAAATATTCGGGACTAGTCAGGACATATATCCTTAAACTATGCATTTGCAACAACATAATGATTGTTTTTTAGAAATAACACATACATTGCAACATTTTGTATTAATACCAATACCAAAATTCACATATGTGACTCATATTATATACCTATCAAATCCTAATTCACACTTTAAAATTTTATTATCATTAAAAAAAAATTAACAATCATTAGTGTGGTCTAAAAAAGTGATATTTAAGGGATTCCACAAGAATAATATCCAAAACAATATAGGGGAGGGAACATATTCCCATCTTAATTATAATATGTTCACCTCAATCACCTCTATATATAAGAAAATATACGGCCATATTTTCCTTATTTCATGTATTAAAAATCTCAACACCATATTCAGTGATACCTTTATATTTTTTGATGTAGTTTGTAATAGAATAAAGATTAGAAATCAACCCAAAGTCATCCTCATTAGGCCATATTCTTAGTGAAACCCATACAAAATAAATTATATTAATTATTAATACCATACCCACTAGTCCATATACTTGGTTAACCCCATCCACACTGGGCCATATTTCTAGTTAATCAAAATCTAACTGGGCCATATTCTTAGTGATCCAAAGCATTTCCATAGTAGATTATATTTGGCCTCAATTGTCAATAACCCTTCTGATACCTACAATACCCAATTCTGATTGGCTAAAAAATATATAAGGATCTATTAAAGGGAAAATCGGTTTTAATATACTTCCAATATCGTTTTTTTTAATTTTTCATGATAAAAATGTCCTTATCGCATGACATTAAATTTCATATATGGGTCCTAAAATATAAATTTAAATAGTGAAATCATAACATAATGGTTTTTTATTTTTATTAGAAAATATTCATTTGAAATATCCTTAAGGTTGAATCCCAAAACCACATTGGTCTGGAATTCACTAACATAAATGGAATATGGAAAATAATTTTTTTGGACATTGAAAGGGAACAACATTTTCCCATGTTACACAACCTTAAAAGATAAAACATTCACAATTAAAAAACAATAAACTATAAAGATTATGATTCCCTTTACAGAGATACATTGGAATCGATATTCGTGTTATAAATATAAATATCCCAAAAACCACAACCTCTCATGATGATGGAAAATTAAATAGTGTCAAGTGGTGTGGATTTAACCCATAATATAACATACTAGTAAAAATAATACATTTCACCGATCAAATTCGTGGTGGATATTGGTGCTAAAAACATTATTCACCTTCCCAAAGTATAGTTTTTCAATAACCAATTATATGAACCAGTATAATGGAACATTTTGTGCTCATGGAATAGGTTGTACAGAATTATTGAGTTATGTGGGTAAATAATCAAATTCATTTGAAAATGAATTTCACCCCAAATGAGATGCTGGAGATAAATGTTCTATGATTTTCACCAATTCAAAAATATTTTCCAAGGCATATAAATGAAAAAAGTGTTTTTATTCCAAAAATTAATTTTCATTACCAAATTATTTCACACCAAATGAGACGTAAAACCTAAAATATTGTGTATTATACCTCCATTAGTGAAGGGATGGGACGTGTGAAACCATTTTCTATGATATATTAATTCTCCATGACATCAATACCCATGTTTTTCAATAAATAAAAATTCCTACTAAATATTTCTGGGGGTTATATAGATGAAAAAGAAATTATATCACTCGTGTGATCCTCTCTTTTGTGACATGGCATGACACCATAATATCTAGATGATGTTCCACCATCTTTGGGATCATCAACAAACATCCCCAAGAATGAACAAGGACCATGAAACCATTAAACAATACTGAAATAGGGTTGAGATCATGGAAATATCTGTATCACATCATCAGAGTTACATGGATATCACCTAAGTCTCTAGAAAACCTAAATTAATAGAATTGTTGTGCTCCTCAAGGTCATGAGTCATCACCATATGAGTAGTTTAGAGGATGTGTGAAGTATTCCAATCTCAATTACCTCCCTATCCTATGTTAGTTATGAGACCTTCAATTAATCCCATATACATACAATTATGGATACCATGTTTACTCAAAAAATCATATTTTGTCACTATAATCTTACAAGAGTATAAAAGGAACAAGTCCACCAACACAAGACATGAAAAGAAAAATCCCCCATGGGATGGAAGAATAATAATAGTACCCATGAAATTCATTTAAACTCATTTGTAAAGACATGATCTATTTTTTCGAATCCCATCCCCCCCTGAGATTTTACTGCATTCCTATTATCCCATTGACAATGGAAATGAAAATTCAAAACATACCGACCAATCTAACAATGCTCCAAATGTTGATTCATACTTTTAAATAACATCCCTGATTTTGGGGATCACAGAATTCAGAAATCCCACAATTTATATGATTTCTAGGAACCTCCAAAACCATGAAAACCCCAGAAATGGAACAATATCTCCTTCTTTGGGGAACATAATCCTCCCTGGCCAAATCCCCAATTTGAACATGGTGGCCCCATGCACCAGAGTTTGAGAGAGGATTAGGAGATACAATAAATTCCAAAGATCTGGGCAAAGAACAACACCAATGTAGCATGTTTAACCACCATGATATCATGGTCATTGGACTCCTTGAGTAGATGAGCATGTCAATGTATTGGTCTCCACAACACCTTTCCAAGATGATGTGACAACCTCTCTCATTTTCCATAATGCAGTTACGAAAATACTATAGGTGGTAGTTCCACTAGATAGAAATTCATGACCAGAATGGGGTACCTTGTGTAGACACCCTTAGAGTATGGTAATGGCATATTCATGCAATTTAACTTAATGGGTGACACTACACAACAACTACCCCACATTGCATCAATGTGAGTCCCAATCATGGGGACTCCAAAATAGTAGGATTCCATAAAGCTTGGATGAATCATCCAAATGTTAGAAGGTAATAAGTTATTATAGTACATTCATCATTCCACAAGGTCCATTAATAGTTGAGAGGACCTTTTAGTAAGTAACTCTAAATTTTTTTCTCCACCTAGTGCATGGTGAGAAACACTGACCACATTAAATACAAATAGATGCCTGATAAGAGATTTTCCGACCTTGTATCCTCATATAAGGGACTTACATAATCACTCGACATGCCTAATTCATTGAAAAAACAGAATATCTTGTTTTTAAAGAATATTAGGATTGAGATAGTAACCACTCTCTTCTCCTTTTTCTTCCCAGAGATATTTTGGTAGTTCAATGAAATTGACCAGCATAAGGAAGAATCCTTGAATTTTACATAATAATAGTCCCATAAATTTCCCTTTCTAGATCTTGTGAGTGTTCTTATAAAATTAGATACATATATCACTAAACATGAAGTGGTTCTTGTGCAGGTATTGCTTCTGGAACCTTTTCTAAATGATTCAATCCATGTGTAGTCTCGCACAATATAGCCCCTCATTGGGAAGTCTCACCATGTGCCATCACCTCATCAGGAAAATGTGACCCTGAGCTCCCATATAGAAAAATATCCAAGAATTATTTTCCAATAATTAAGGAATAATAAATATAAAATTACGTATTCGTAAGTCACAGATATTTTAGATGTAACCTAAAAAATGGAATCCTAAAGATTTCATAACACAACGGATCACAGGAGGCCTGACTCACTAGTCGATCTGGCTATTTCCCATATCACATGATCCTCATACATGCAATCAAATAATGATTCTTAATAAAATGTTGACTCTATGATCATCTAAATCCTAACTTATTCAAAATGGGGAACATTTTAGTGCAGGTGGAAAATCATTTTTTTGACCCCAATAGTGATAGTGAAGACTCCTCTAACTGCTTCCCACACATCATTTTTTCCGACTCCCAAGACATAGATGTGTATAAATGGATTGAAAAAGGGAAATATAAGTCCTCCACTAGTGCATATGTTAGATAAAACCCATGGAGACATTAATCCTCCCTTGATTGGAGATATTCCCCAGGTTCACCTAACCACAGACTATCCCACTAATGATGAAAAAGAGGACACCTCCATGAATTATTTTGAAATAGTGGAATACTTCACATCACCCAACAATGCTGAATTCCATGCGTACAACTCGGGTTCTTCAATAAAAAATCAATAAATGATAGTTTTAGGACACACTAATATATTAAATTATTATGAATTGTATTTAAACTATGTTATTCATGCTACTGAAAATTAAAATTAGGTCGTACATAGGTAATGATAATCACTACTTTCCCAATTATTACATTCATGTATTCCGCTACAACTAACTATTTACATAGACTGTGTGACATATATATGATTGAATTGTAGCTAGTCGTGTATTTAAAGGTCCTAACAATAGCCGAATATCAAAAATCTATTAGTTTTTTAGACCATACTTTATATATAGTAGCATAATTTACCTAGAACTAGACATGCCATGGTGATTATTCCAATGAAATACACTACACCCTAAGAAACGTAATGACTCTCCACAAGAAAAAGTATCCCCTTTTCATGTATGTTTCATGTAGTAGAGAAGGTCTCCAACATACACATGGGAATCTTGATTCTTGATGATTTTTTCTAATCAATGTAAATTCATGAGACCCTTGATGATTCCATGAAAATACTCCTTTATTTTGAGGATGAAGTATTTTTCATGAGTCTGACTCTTCAATGAATGCCAAAAATGAGGAATTTTGAGCCATTCTCACATTTTTTTGACCACACAATGGTGTAACATGTCTGGTTAATATACACCCACTTTATATCACATGTTATTTCAATGGAATTGGTAACCATCACTACCTAGTGTATACAATAAATGGGAGACATATACTTCAATCATGTATGCTTTATAAGATGGAATATACAGAAGAAGATCTAACTATTTCCAACATGGAAAGTCAAGGGTATGATATGAGTGATCATAATCCACATGGAGAAGTTTCTATGGGGACTCAATTTACTACCATGGTATCAAGAACTGAATTTATGGCAGTCTCATGTGATACTACCTACAACGAACTAGTATAAAGTACTTGTATTATTTCACATGAATTAGTCCCATATTCATAGCAACACTGCCTCATGTACTACCTACAATGTTGATTAGGGGAACTCCATATTGATGTGACCCCCTATGACTCATGTGTGTATCATTATTTGGATTTCAGTTAATAAAACAGGGAAGGAATGTCAGTCCAGGTCTATATAGTTTACTACATCAATACCCACAATGATCTAGCATACACTAAATTTGATCCATGGTTGGATAAGAACAATATATTTTTATCCAATTTCATTGGTTGTATGAATCTAGACATAATATGTTGGATCAAATTTCCATGAATAACTAGTGCTCTCAATTCAACATGTACTACAACATGGTATATTTCCAACTAATATCATAATACCCAAATCCTGGGATGTAATGAGAAGTTATCACCATGGTTTCTGATCCACAATTTTCCTTCATGTTCCAAAATGTTGATATGAATCGACAAATATTTACTCTTCACCATTACGTTGACAGAAAGTGTGGACCTTATAATTATAGAACAAACAGAATTGGATAAATGGATAACATCTCCAGAATATAAATATAATAGGAACCCCTTAAAAGGAAATTAATATCATCTAGAGGTGATACTAGTTCTCCAGCTATATCATGTAGCTAAGAAAAACAACCTTCTCCCACTGATCCCCCTATCTCAGGTGATGAAGAGGATTTGGAAGACACCACTCCTTTATTTGATTAGGGTGTCCCTTCTACTATTGATGAGTTTTCCTAAGTGAACCTATATATAAAAGAATATTCCTGAAAAACACAAATTAGTGCATCAATGTCTATGGATGAGAAGAAGTACTATCAGGCCTTCCTGAAATAGCACCACAACGTTTTATCATGGAGCTTTGATGAGATGACATCGCTAGTCCATCAGTCCATTGCTTATCATATTATTCCACCCAGTGGTTCATCAAAAGGTCAAATTATCCCCCAAAATGATTCGCCCCACTCACAGGGCTTGGGCTAGGGTCGAGTATAGTTATTTTATTAACTCTATCTTTCTTAGGGAGACCCAACACCATATGTTTTACAGAAATGTTTCTTAGACAACAAAAATAATATGTATATTAGAGTCTTCCTTAAATTTCAATTACTCAACCTCCATTTTCCAAGGGTAATTTTCCCATTTTTTGATAGATATCTTGAATGATTCCATGCCTAGGTTCTAAGCCAAATCCTTTATTGAATGATACTCTAGGTATAATCTAATTTATATTTCCCACAATGGTAAGGATTCTACAACAATTAGGGATCCTATTTGAGAATTTTTTGTACCATGTGATTAATTTCAGATTGATGTATGTTGGAGACACATACTTGTGGTACAATCACATCATTATTACACCAATTATCTGGATGTTAGTGGAATGTAACATGGTGAATGGTGGTCAAATCCCCCTTGTGTTATGACCATGTTAAGGATCATGAGAAAGTGTAAAACTTCCTCCACTCATGACACATGAAGATGATCCCCTTAAAGTAGACAATCACTAATACATATGGAAAATACCTCAGGTTCATTGTATCATATTGCGGAATCATGGTTGATCCCAAGAATATCAAGTATATCATTCAAATGCCTCCCCTGAGAAATTTCCGAAAGTTGGGTGTCCACCAAGGAAACTCGTCCATCATATGATGGTTTATATAAAACATGAAACAAATTTGCAATACCTTCTTCAGTATAATGGAAATCAATGATCAATTTACTAGTGTTATGAGGAATTCTAGAAATCCTTTAAGGATATCATTAACTACCAACTACAACCTCCTACTATAATTCAACCCTTATTGGTAAATCCTTTGGTCCTCTATGTGACCACCCGTGAATGGTCACATAGTTCCCTAATACACCAAAATGTAATAATGGAAGGGAATTAAAACTCTACTATCTCAACATCATGATCCATAACATGGATTCAATATATGGCCATGTTAGCAAGAGATGCCTAACACTTGTTTTTATTTGTCTGAAAATTCAAGTTTATTTTGATGCACCGTAAGATATAGCTAGTATCCCAAGTCAAGAATCTAATTTACATCCTTAATATCCTTATGCTGAACCAACCACTAGACCTATGTGTAGTAATTCTATTATATTTTGATATTATGTTTATCCTAAAAAATAACGACAAAGTCCCGTCACTAGAAGCCTTCAGGACCATGCATTCATCCCCTAAGGAATTACCATGGGATGTTGATTTTCTAGATGAGGATATTCATTTAATGTATCGAGTTATATTAATTTTGAAGGTTTATTTAAATAGTTTCCCCTAGAGGAAAAGCGATAGAATTCTCAAGGAAACTATTATACACAGTGTAGTCCTAGGGATTTCTTTCAACACTCATGAACATTCATTCATTCAAAACTCTTTCCTTCTATCATAAGAATACACAAACATTGTGGCAGAATACTAGTACCGTACTAATGGGCTCAATTTTCCCACAAATATTTAATTACAGTTTTTTCATGTGAATAGAGACTCTAAGATAGTCATAAAACAGATCATTGATGACTAAATCATTAGAAAGAAATAGCTTTCACCCTTTCTCAAAATCACCCATTAGGTAATAACCCATTTCCCTTCCTTGATGAAGGTGATGCTTGTTCACCAGTCACAAAATGATAAATGTGATGTATTATAATTCATGGTTTCATATCTTGTAGATCCCACTGAAGATGAAATATTCGTTAAAGTTGAATAACATAGGTTCATCACCTCTTCCACTTAAGATGATGTAAACCAATAGGTATATCAGCTATACAACGACAGCTCTATTCTAGGACACTTATGTACCCAAAAATCCAACAAAACACTCAATTTGATGACTCCCATTTTTCTATATCTCAACTATGGAATCCTCCCAATAGACCGATTTGAGTGTGAGAGAATATAGTGATGTTAATCACTCTTTACACATCCTATTTTACAAAAACATGAGGAAACCATCTACTTTCATGGGTTTAATGGTATTATAATATGATACATGAATGTAGATGATATAACTTAGGTCATTAAACAGTTATATATCAGATTATATGGCTTTAATAATGGGTAATTAATGCCCTCTAGAGAAATTAAGTGTTTGGGATGCGGTTTTACACCATGTTTCATGAAAGAATTGATTTAATCAAGGTGTGCTAGATTCAAAATAACTTTTTTCATCAACTTCTAGTTCTTCACAATAGTAACATGTTCTCTTATACATCTATAGTATGGTTACTTGACATTATGGGGCCATACCTTCAAGTGATAACTAAATAGTTCATGTTAATTTAAACACAAAAACTTCTTTTCAAATGGGATGAAGTGTTTCCCCTCAATAAATCTAAAACCATGTTTGTGATTAATTTTTTGAGTTCCCACATATTCCATAAATTTAAATATACACTCACTCTAATCATATAAAATGACCACTATATTAAATCTACTAAGATGAATAAATAGTACACAAAGTATAACATGTGGTCTAACCAATATTCTCAGTACCATTATTCGGAAAATGGTGAAATTGTGAAATATAAAATGACCCTCTCTAACATCTTTCAGAAAATGATGGTCCAGGTCAAAAATATTTGGCCTGAAATGATAGCCAATTAACATTTGGCCTATCAGATGATAACTCAAAATTCCCCTCAGGCATCCCAATATAGCATGGTGTATGGTGAAAAGGATGTCTTTCCCACTAAGTGTAAAATTTCATTTAGTTGAGTGGATTTTAATGAATAGATAATGGCAAAAATAATGTAATACTACTATATTTATTTGTCGGAATCCCTTTTGGAAAATATAAATCAATCCATTAATAATATAATCTGGAACGTGAATGGGATTACAAAAGTTTTCATTAAGAAGGTTCCTCATCACTCCTTCCTCTAGGGTGACATTGCACTGGATTTCATAACACCAATGACACTCGAAAAATAATCTATAGATTTTAGACACTAAATGAGATGTACATTACAATATCCATAAGTCATATACCAATGTATCATAATATTTTACCACTTAGGATGATGATAATGTCAATCCTCCCATGAATGATATGTTTCTCAACAACTACTTCATGTAAAACCCATAGTCAAGAGACTACTACTGTAAACTTTGATTCATTGTCATTACTATACAATGATGAATAGATGAAACTAGGGGGTATGATCTATAAATCTTAACTAACATCAGCCCCATGGTTCAAACCATAAAAAATTAATATATATTCATCCCCTAGGGTCCTATATTCTGGACCATAATCCAGTATGAGAAATTGTCCGAGATTAATGACATTAAAATAAAAATCACAACATTCTCATCACAAGATGTTAAACTATGTCCTTAACCCATATAAAATTGGGATTCCCGATATCACATATTTGATATGATTCAGTGTCCATAATATTATACCCATTCAGTGTCAGTCTTATACCAAGACACATTCAAAAAATATGTGTGGCATTAATTCCATTCCCATGGGAGATGTACTAATTCCTAGACCCTTTATCATTTGGTCCAACCATGAATTTATCATAAACACTTCCCCAAGGGGAAAAATAACATTCCACAACATGTTTACCCTTGGACACATATATGATCCATTAATTTTGAATAAAATATATTTAAATCTTGTTTCATGTCATTTATATGGAAGTTTGGATTACATTTACCCAAATTCCCTTTCAGTTTTACCTCAATCATGCCTTGGAAATACCAATAAAATAGTTATTCACCTAGTCCATGGATCTTTACATTAAACTATTTTTCAAATATTTCTATTCCAAACTCTATGAACATAAACTAGGAGTCATGGTCAAATGTATAAAACCATAAACTATATAAATCTGGTTGAAAACCCTATAACCTTAAACATACAGAATTTTCAGGGTGATAGCATTATGACCTCAAGCAATTTGAATCCCACATGGTTAGTCGTCCATGGAGTTAAACTATATGTAACCATAAAATTAGTTATATGACATTAAATTTATAGTCCATGGTGAACAACACTGAACTATTGTATTTAATTGTAAAATAAATGCATGATGCCTCACATACTAATTTTGGGAGGACTAAAGATCAAACATCCTTAGAACATAAAGATAAACTGTAGCCTTAACCTATGTCCTAAACATATGATTCCTTATATAAAACATGGTATTCCTCAATTACCTTATAAAAGGGGATATCCCCCACTTTCTCACATCGATCTCCTACTACATAATGTTCTATGACTACATGGATCTTGATTCCCATTCTAATATGATAGGTAGTGATTCCTAGACCCTCTGTCTTCAGGCCCAACAACCAATATGGACAAATAATTATGAAAATAATATATGTGAAATTTATGTTAAGATAATTTTTGTGAAAATGGGATTCCATCATCCACATTTCACATTATGTTTAAATAATATTGTTCCACAAAAATATCTATGAAATAAACTCTCCAACAGTCCATGAATCATGACATTAAACTATTTTCAAAATCCCTCTTAGTCCTAGTTACGTCACAATAAATTCTGTATTCCTTATCCTTATATGTCATGTTTAAATTAATGAAAATATTTCATATCATTTTTAGAGAGGATAGGCCCTCCTACATTCTATTTTTTTCTTCTACCATGCCACCTTCCACAACCATGTGTTTCCTGATTACAATTCCCATGGGATTCATAGTGATACTCGACCCCCTATAATTTTTCTTAAAATTATGTTCATTAAAAAAACCTACCTTTAACTATGGAACTATCACCCTTAAGTGAACATATGAGAATAATAATTAGGTATATGTCCAAATAATATTCCCCATCTCCCCATCGAATATTTATTCCTTCGTGATCTAAAATATGGAATAATAGAACGGGAAGTTAAATGCATAAGCCACAAACACTTCCTCAAATAATGATGTTAAAATGTAACCTCACCCCATATAAATCTTAGACGCCACATATTATATGTTTTAGATGATTCAATGTCTTTCCAATAGAGGGTGTCAATATACCATCATTGGTAAGCAAACAATGTCTAAAATTTATAACCTTAATCTATGTGAAACTAGTTTTAGGATCACATAGTTTGACGTAGATCCTCCATGTGTCCTTCACATCATGTTTTTCAGCCTATAGAACCACCTAGATATCCTCAAGGAACCAACTAATGGTCCATCCATTATCACCATAAAATATGTGCAACCATCCTCCCTATTATTTCTTCTTCACATATTTTTCTTCTCCTCCACAGTTTCAACTAGATCAGGCCCCTTATATTCCTCATTGCATCCTTTTTCATGAGGATAACCCCTTTCTTTCGTCAATACTCTACCATGTATCATTCAAGAACAATGAATGGAATGATTACCAATACAATGGGATGTGTAGAAATGCCTATTCGCAAATCATGGGTCCATCCATTACCATTGGATCCTTATGGGGTTGTTCCTCCCTCAACATTATGATGTTGATTGGGGTATGGTTTGTTTATAATTTTTTTTGGAAGAGGGTATCTTTGGACCTCCTTTCACATCGAGATATCACTATTTGATGAAAATATATCCCCCTTAAGACACCCAAAACCTATTTTCTATGATAAATGACATTTTTCTAGAAACTACCTCATTGGTCCGAGCTCGATGACCATAAACTAGTATCATCCAAAGTCAGATTTGAATGAAATTAAGTTGAATTTCCTGGATAAATGATGTAAAATTGTACCATTAGCTCATACAAAATTGGGATGACCCAAATAAAACTCTAGGTTGAATTAAACCACCATAAATAACACATGAAATTAAACTATACCCACAAATTATTCAAAATCATTATTCCCCCCATGATTTTCATGGGAAGACTAAAAACCAATATCCACATAACATGTCATTAAACTATAGTCTTACACCATAAAAAATAGGTTGTCCCACATGAGAAGAATGGGAATACCAACACTAATGTCATCAGAAAACATTGATAAACTACACTCTTACCCTGTGCAAATAATATAGGATACCTCAAAATTGGAGATGATTTGATGTCCTCACCTAATTGGGAGACCTCATATAGGAATTTTCTATCTACCATTCCATGTATCAGAACAACGTTTGGCCTCATTACAATCAACATGACATATAATGTGATTCATGTAACATATAGCACGGGTCTATTCCTACCATCAAACCATTTTGGGGTCCCCCTAGGTCATAACATGGACCTTACATACATATGATTTTGTACAATGTGATCGGGTAGGTGGTGGGGTGAACCCAATGCAACTCAAATTTTCCTACCTCTATGGACATATTATGTTCCTTATTTCACATGGATAGCTTTCAATCCCTTATCTACATAGGATTTTAAATGGTAATCGATCCTGGAAATATTGGCTCACCGTCCATACTTGGATCATGCCTTGAATGATTCTCTATAATTGAATGTGTATCCCATGTTTTCAACTCATTCAATGGTTGATACAACATTTCCTCACCATATCCATGACTAGTGAAGATATAGAAAAAAAATATTTTGAACACGGCTAACATTTTTTCCCAAAATAATTTATTTCCAATTTACTATGAAGTTCATAAGATTCCTGATCAACCCACATGGGGCTTTTTAGTCACTTTTCACCTGTTGTGTTCTCCCCTAAAAATAGTGATAACTTCATACAACTCTTTATTTCTCACAACAAACACGTATCATGAAGACATTGGAGATTGGTGGAATGTATCCCCAAGAATTGATGAGACACATAGGTGCCTGAATAGTCCAATCTCTCTGAACTTAAACCAATAGCCTTTAACAAAGCATCAAAACATTAATATATGTGAATATTAACCGAGGAGTGTTTCACATGAAACTAGGCCTCCTTGATAATAACATCACATTAGGTTTCCACTATTCCATGACATGCATATTACGTTGGGTTCTTAAACACTCTTTTTTTCCAACCTCTACGACCCTAAACTAAGATTTCAGTTCCCTGGATCACAACCCTAAACTATGTGCATGTTTTCAAATTGATGTTATTTGTGATATTAGGCTACATCCAATACCCTCATTTCAAAATTGGGATACTTTATTCAATGATGTGAATATTTTTTTCATACACAAAACACATGGTCTAGGCATTATGACCATAAAAAATATTCAATTGGTTCAAAATCTTCGACTATAAAATAATATTCCTAGTCTAATAATCTGAACTCTAAACTATTTTACAGTTCTATTCGGAATGATTCATGTCACATTTGGCATCATCACCACTTGATTGTTATTGGATCACATCCCTTTGGTGCCATGTATACTCATTTTATAATCACTCGCCAATTGTCCAATCATCACAACCATAAACTAGGTATGACCCACCCCATATTCATTTCATATATGAAGGAACTTCTAGGGACACCATTATCATAGGCTTTGAACCCTATGTTGTCTTATGAACATTTATAAGGAATTCCTATTTAGGTCCAATCACTATGACCTTAAACAAGTCACAACTATAGGGTCCAAGCATTATGCTAATAACCTACTTTTAACTTAATGTCCAGACTAATATGCCCATATATTTCCAACAGAAAGGGGAAAATCATCTATCGGGACAAAAACCCATCGGGGAAACCTGATATGGAGTCATAACCCCAATGAGGTATCTCCCATCACATTGTAATAATAAAGTGGATTAATTGAATGAATAAAAGTGCCATCAAAGACCCAATATAGACCCCGTAAAAAACATTCTGTCTCATGCTTGAAAATATTAACAGTTAAATAAAGCATTAGATCCAAATATTAAGATCCATTTTTCTCACATTTTCTTAGAAGAGGAACCCTTGTATGTAACCCTCTTACATGCCAAATCACATGGGATATTTGGGTGTTATTCACATTGATTTTGAAATCCTTATCAAACGATGTTAAATTGAGTATAAATAATCCTCGTCGTATGATGATAAACTATGAAAGAATCATTATCAGCTTATTATGTTAAACTGAATGTAAATATTCCTCATTGAATTATGTAATACTATGAAGTATCACACGACCAATCCAGATAACCCTCTTTCCCCCTTCAATGCCAACCACCTAGAACATCACTCATATTCCACAACTATCACACAAAACCCAAGACAAAACTCTACATGTAATATGATTCTGAGCATTTTTTAGAATGATATTCTTACCCAATGTTCTCAAGGGCATAACGGAGTAATTATGAATGTGTTGAACTCCATTTTAATAGTCCCACAATTCTTACCCATGATTTTAATCTCCCTTCACATGGATCACCATCAGTATCTATGTCTGAATAAGCCCATATAATGGAATTGTTTTCTCTAGAAAATGTCCCACCTACCATCCTTGGTACATGATCAGAAGGACATTTGATGTCATTTTGAGAAAGATATTATGTTATGAACACAGTCAGTAGCCAACCCACATATTTTTTTTCCTATCCTTTGAATATTTATAATGGATTTTTTAACCATGTTCTTTAGTTATACTCCATCATCATGCCACCCCCTTTGTGTTCCAAATATTATGAATGAATATTCACTCTCTATATCACCCCTTGATTTAAGAAAAATTAAATTCCCCTGTGATTACCCCATTGGTGAATTATTTTTCATTAATAGGGAATGTATTTTATTTAGAGAGTGGCACCCTCCTTCAAGAACACTCCCAGTCAAGACACTCTTAGTAGTCAATAATCTTGTTTAGAACACAAGTGTTTGATCATTGTATGAAACTATCATATAAATTAGAAATATCATGATCATAATATTTTTCTCATGATGAGCATAACCCATGTCCAATTAGGGATTTATTTTTGTGTTACTAAATAATATGTTTGATGTTTGGTGGTGTAGTGATGAAAAGTAATCATGATTAGGCATTTGTGGAGTTTAAAATAAATAATATTCAAAAATAATAAAGGGTCTTCAACCAATTGGAGCCTCTATTTTGTTCTAGAAAAAGGAACTATTTATATGGCTACACATCAACAACAAAGTGATCCATCCCAACCAACCTCTATATTGTGGCATCTAGAACCTATTACAACCTATTATGCTCAACCTCTTCCTCCTCAACCATTTGGAGAAGCTCATTGGCCCTGATCACACTCAAACCACCTCATATTGACACTACGTAATCTATGATACCTCCTTTCCTAATCATGAATTGAATGCCCCTAGCTGGGACCCTATCATGATGATGATCTTTGCATGGGAATTAATGATAGTGTCATCATGATTCACCTTATCTTCCAGTCAATGATGTTTCGTAATGCATTTCGTTAGATTCATTATTCCATCATATTTATCGTAGTTCAAAGAAATGTCGGACCCATGAAATTACACAAACACTATCTCAACATGATAATCATGGTCTATCTCATGTAGAGTGTGAGCATCCACCCATCCTCTTTAGATGATTGATATATAGTGGATTATGGGCACCATCTGAGTCATTATTTGTAGTTTTAGAGTGTGGGAAATAAATTTCAAGATGTACCTCCATGCCATACACTAGATTATGTGATTCTCCTTAGTGACATAATTCGTATAATATTCCAATTTCTATTTCTAGATATGTTTTTACTATATGAAGTCTACGAGGATAGGAGTTGTAGGGTATTCCTCTTAGATCATATTGGATGTGTCAAGATCCATGAAATGTGGCAGTTCATCATCTTCTAAATAGTTAGTATAAAAAGTATTTCTTCTAACCTCATGCACTACCTCTTTGTAAATATCACCCAAACCCGTGATGGGATAACCTATTGGGAATAATGAATGATCTTCTTTAATCACCATATCTTTGCGAGTGGGACCATAAATTGTGGGTGGGATCCTATTTTCCCCATAAAAAACAATTTTTTAGATACTCACCCACTCAAGAAATACTTTTTGAGAAAAACGTTCCAGTTATATTGACTAGTGATGACAAATTAGGAATCAAAGCATATTTTGATGGAAAAATAAAAAAAGGAAAATATATTTGGAGAAATATAGTCCCAATGTTTTGAATGGTAATCCCACCAACATAGTCCCATTGAAACTAGTTGGAACCTTAATAGTAGGGACCATACCTATTATTACTGGTTGGGTGGAAACAATATAAAAAAAAATATGATGATTCAATATAATCAAAATGATCTTTGGATTTTTAAAGAGGACCACATTTATCAATGTTTATTCTTAAATTTCGGAATTTAGAACTCAATGATGAGTTTACATTTATGTTCTTACTCAATTATGGTCGACACAATCATTTGAATGTCTCAGCGCAGTCCCTTATATAAAACTAGGAGGACCGGGGGCTCCAAAACCACCCTTCTAACCTCCTCATCAAACCCTCCCATTATGGAAACCTCGAGCATACACCAGGGGATTTTCATATAGGTATCTATTGAATAACCCTAACCTCATATGATAGGGACCCATTTACCATAAAATTATGGACATTTCATAAGATTAAATATGACTTTATAACATTTAAAAATATTACAAAGCTACGAAAGATATATATATTTCAAAAAACTAATCTTAACTCACCGAAAAAACATCGGTCATGTTATTACACCTAGGGGCGACCTCTCTGCTATAGTGGGTTCAATCATGATCATTAGATGATCCTCAATATTACAAAATACATGTACCAAGCATGTTGACACTAAGGTCTGTTTCCTCATGGGTTGATTATTCACTGGATGTTGTCCCATCAGGACTTCCACCAAACATCAAATATTCCAATCTCTATAAATATATAATCCAATACACCAATGTGAAATGGAATCCTCATCCTCTAGGAATAAGAATATCTCCTAAATGATCACTCTATTAGTGATTATATAAATAAAAACCTCTTGAATATAGATTCCATCCCAAGTCATCCTCTAAAATAAATATTTTATCATCAGAGTCACCATTGATTTCCCAATGATTCTAGTAATGTGGGAAAGGATGCATCATAATCTCAATGAGAATGATATTGTACCTTCTATACGGTGGCCTCTTTATTTAAAATGGTCACAACTTATGAACTATATTCAATATCCTTCAGTCTCTTCATTGTTAGGCCCTCCCCTTTTGGAGGTAGGGGTGATGAACAGACTTTAGCATCCCACACTGTAGCCTAGGTTGGATCCCTCAACATTGGATGGGTACTATGTAATGTATTCCATATTCCAACCCACTGAAAATTAATCACCCCTTATATAGGTATTATCCTCACATGTTGATGATAGATTGGACCTAGATATTCCACTATCCAGTTATTGGTATAATTCTAAGAGATAAAATCATTGACATTGGGGGAGGAAACAAGATGAATTGTGACGTGCCTTACAATATTAATATCCACTATAACTAAAAAACGATACATGGATTCCCTTTTTCTTGGATACCTAGGTAGACAAGTTTTATCAATTGTTAGATGCATCAAAATAGTTGTTAAATGCTATTAAAAATTACTTGGTTTACAATCTAAATTAGAAAATTTTCTAGTCAAAAATAAATTAACTCAGAATGTTTGAAGGTACTCCCAATCCTCCATCATACCCTATTGATTATCCAATATATCACCTAAAGGATTTTGGAATATATGAAAGGTTAATTTTTTATTGTTTCTTATACTTATTTTATCCCTGAACTCATTGAGAATTACAAGTTGAACCTCGTGATGTTGAGTAGTGAGGACCGCAAGACATTGTTTGGAGAGGTAATCTAATTACAGAATTGTTAACCAAAAAAAATATTCTACAATCATACAATGAAAAAATATTAATGTAATTTCCATCCTTCTAGATATACTTAATCTCACTACATGTCCCAACTAACTGTAGTGATAGGACAACACTAGTACTCCCCAGTTCACATTGGTTTTAGATTACATAATCAATAGCACTAAGAGCATCCCATGGAATAAGATCATGCATGCTTCTGTCTTAGGAAGTATTCAAACAATGATGAAGGCATTCATTATTGCAGTGTACCAATACCCCAATTTCCTACTCCACATCATACTATATCCACAGTTTTTGTTGTGATATTCAACTAGTAAGATCATAATTTTATCCTTTTTGTGCCACTGGAATTTGTTTGGGATGACCTAGAATCTTTGTAGTTGGATTATTTTGGTCTGTCGACATCCAATACATGAAAAAAATGACTTTATGAAAGGGAAGATGATACTTTAGCACCTTGTTCAACCCCTCTATGAGTATATTTTTGGTAATTGGGTTTATCTATATATAATCTATAGAATTCAGTAATGAAAGATATTAACCATTCTTATATCCCATAGGAATTATTATTCGAATGAAATGGAGTTACAATAGGTTAACCCAAATTTTGTCATGATGGAGGTGGTAGGTATTTCTATTCGGGGATGAAAGATTGAGAATATATGGATGCCTCCCTTTTTATCGTCAAACATGGAACACTGATGCCGAAATTTCATTATACAATATGATGTTCCACAACACACCACACATTACTTAAGAGTAAATCATACCTATTATGACCACAAAAATATGTCAATAATTATTTCCCCTCCCTATTACTCTCTAACATTATACCATACCATTCTATTTTTCTCATCATTGTTTTTTTTAAATTCTGTCATAATGGGAATTGAACTCCTAAACCTCTAGAATCTCTCTAGATACCATAATTTTCCTTCAACTAAGTGTGTCGATGGTAGTGTCTTCATGTGGACCAACTAGATGACCCAAATAAGTAATGTTCCACTAGGTAAACTAATCATGATGAGTTAACCATAACTACAACGCATTCAATAAAATTGATGGTAAACCAATTCTTATAGCTTCTCAAAGTTATATAAGGGAAGGTGGTTACTCAAAACCCCTTTTTGACATTTTATAATCTGTTATAACCTCCTAATCAGTATTGTTATCCATTTATCAATGATCTTTGGATTCATACATGAATTCACTCATGTCTGGTAATTATCTATGAAAATTTGTCATCATTTAAAAAATGTGATCTGTTCGCAGAAATTATTGGCTAAAATGAAGAAAAAATTTCATGAAATAGGTGTTGTATAAAATTCGCAGTTGAAAGATCATTTCTTCATGAAAATATAATGATTTCTACAAATAAGATATGTATTAACTTGAACGAAATATTGGTTACTATTCATATGGCCCCCTCCCTTATAAGAGGCATAAGGATGGCATTTTTCGTAAGAATGAAAAATGGATTTATTACAACAGGGGAGAGTTCTATGTACTTGAGGAAACCATCCACTGAAATTGATTTTCGATCAATACTCAGCTCTTAATACCTCTTTCAATTTAGATTTCGAGGGGGTATGAAATTTTTTGTTTCCAAAAACGTGGCTCAAACATCAGATGGATTGATTTTTCTAAATAAAGTATAAAACCCACCATGATGTAAAATCATAGGATTGAGGACATGGTTTCATGAATATACAGAATAATGCATTCAAATAATCATAATTTACGCACAAAGAAATTATGCACTAAAGGATATGCTAAACATAAAAGATTATTTGCTACTCATCATGTCTGAAATGATGGCCAAGGCATAAGCATGAAAAAAATGAATTTTTCAATTCCAAAACATCATATGAGATACCAAACAATCTCTTTCAAATACTGATGTAAAACCACACATATGATGTGGAGGCCTTATCAGCATAAGGCTGGGAGGTGCACAACCCTGTTTCACACTACAGTGATGTTGTGTGATAATGGACATTAATTTTGATATGAAATAGAACCTCCTTGAACACATTAATTTAGGATATACAGAAGTAGAAAAGTTGTTCTTGATCTAGTAGTCCCCTCTTTCAATACAAGAGGAAATTAAAGAATCTCGTTGACCCTGAAATGTTGAGAACCTGAGGAATCAGCCTTCAGTGGGTCCCAATATGTCTTGTCAAACATTTTAGATTTCAACACATTAAATCTATTATTTATAATCAGGTTCATTTAATATATGTATCATTTTTATCCCTATGATACACAAAAAACAAAATGTTTTGTGGACCAACCCTTCCTGAATCTTTGAGTTGGACTTGTTCTAGAACCATAGATCACAAAAAAACTATTTTCATGTGATATAATAATGTTTCTTAAAATAACTTTCTCATCCCATGCCCAACGACCTTTATGTTTGAACTACAAAAAATTAACAAACCATATTCCCCTATGTAAATTACCCTTATTTCAAATGCTCCTATCTATAGTAAACCCGATGACAGGATCCCTAATTTCCTCCCATACAAGGTAGTTTCAACACCATGACTCATCTATGTGCCCCTAATTAGTTGACCTATATGACCTCAACATGGAATAATTAGGGGATAATGAATACCTATATTGGTAGAGATTTTTTTTGGATCTAGATATTAACTTCACACTATACCACTTAGGGTGTATCCACATCCATTTCCTAGTGGCATGATTTAAAACATCCTAAATCCATGTACTAGTATTACTACATTAAAATTGATGACAAAATCTTCCCAACATGACATAAAACTATTTTGATACCATTTGTGATATAAAAAATATGCACCTGTATGAATAGCATGGGATAAACCCATACCTTATACCCTTTGTAATGAGCATAGGATTCCCCATGTCTGATCATCATGGGATTACTCCTTCTATCTCACCATGGTATGACCCTACTCCTTCGGGGAACCATTACATAGAATCCTAACACCATCCATCATTGATACCACATCTATGACACGATCTTCCTTACCACATTACATTTATCTACACGAACTGGTCTTATCACACTATCCTAAACTAAATAATATATGTACATTGATTTTTTACTATGTTTACCAATATTATATGTTTGAAACCTCATTGACATTCAATCTTTAAACCCCAACATCTCCAAAAAAACCTATAATGTGAAATATCACCCATTGGGGACACACCCCTAAATCCGAAGTCTAAAAATTCACCCCTAGGTGAACACTCTACCACCATTCGTGTCTAAAATATTTCCCATTATGGTTAATATACACAAAATTATTTGTGTTTAATATTTCATCTAGAGGGGAACACTTAACCACTCATTCATTCCCATATGAAGTCTCGTATTTGACCGGCTATCTCAACAAAAATTTAAACATGTCACCAACCTTCTCCACTAGATAAGAGAAGATCCAAAAAACTGTAACCCAAAAAATAAACATGGGAAATATGAGGTAAAAATACATGGAGTACATATTCCCCTGGAATCAACTACATCATGACTAACATAACACGTCTTTGGTTCTATTCCTATGATGCCTCTCTCATGAGATTCCCTTCAAAAGAGGAAGTCATTATAGGTTCCAAAAAACCCAAAATCGAAAAATTCCATGAAATCTCTACAATATTATCTACTCTGATTGAAGGTTCTTACTCTATATAGATATAGGAACCATAAGCAAAAAAGCTTCCACATCAGTGTGGAACCAGGAATGAGTTCCTTGAACTTGACTTAATTTTAAGAGGGAGAATGGGACTATGCTATGAGCTCTAAGGAGGAATATAAGGAAGTAGGAAACAACATAATGTTATAAATTTTAGATCAGGAGATAAAATCACCAAATAATGTGATGAAATCCACATTCCAATGTAAATAATGAATTTTGGATAGAATCATGCATTGAACATTTCCCAAACAAAATGTTTCAGAAAAAGTGGTAACTAGTGAAAATATTATTACTAATAAGTATTAATGAATTCAATTTAGATCATTAGATTTGTAAAATTATGATATAATTCAACTCCAACTAGGTTTGGTTACCCAAACCTTCCATCTGCATGACCAATGTATTGCTGAAAGTTTCATTGGTATATTCTAGTGATTTGTATAATTTGGAAAATATATATTCACTAACTCAAGAATCCATGTGTTGTGTAATGTAATAAATAATATCTCATGGAAATATTCAATAACATTATAATAAATCTCACCCATACAAAACATACCACATCATCCAAACCTATAATAAAATATGATAATCAACAGTTTGGGGTAACTCAAAGTCATTCAATATGAGATCAGTTATCATCAAACATCATGAAAAAAGGTATCCAACATGAATGAATTATATATTAAATAATGAATATTGTATAAAATGATACATTTTATATTGTTATAAGACTTATCCAATACCCAAAAAAACATACATAAGTCCATTTCAGATCTTATCACATATAATAGACCCCCATAGAGACCTTATATGTTTTTAACCCTTTGGGGTTTCTTAAACCAATCACATGTCGTTGTAATTCTTAACTATTGTCTATGATTCCATATAATAAAATACTTACACTAAGCGTATTTAATGGGTGACATTTATAATGTGAAACCCTTTGAATAATGGTGATATTATGAATTAGTTTCATTATTATCTAGTAATTTAAAATTCATTCAGCCATATTTATGTCACATAAACTAATTTTAGGATTATAATAAATTTTATTTTCTAATTAGAACCCTTTCTATGTTCATCATCAAAATAATATTATTCTATTTTGATTTTTTGGATCCCTTTTTACTAAATGGAACTCTTTATATTATTTTTCATTAACAATATACCACAAAATCTTTTAAGATATCAATAGAAATTCAATACGATTTTTTACAAGATTAATCATTAATCTTTTAACTACTGAACTTATTATTTACCAAATGTTCTCCCACTATATTTATAGTGACATTAATCTTTCTAGAATATCATTATATAAAATATAAACTCAATTTTTTTAAAATATAACACTTATTTATTATAGTGAAAATATTAAACGATTAATTATTTAATAGATATAAAATATTTTACTCAATTGTTTTTTGCTAATATTTTAAAAATATTAATGTATTCATTAAATAATTCTACTAATGGGTTTCTGGTTCTTGATTCCATGTATATTTTTAAATTTCAAGGACAAACACTTTTTCCTAGATAATTGATTTTCTATCCTATTCTCATTTTTTAACTATGAAATAGTGTTTGGTGAATCATAATCCATATAATTTAAAAATAAATATCATTTTATTCACATGATTTCTTTTTTATGAAATAGATCCCTTTATCATTATTAAATATAAGATAATAATTTACTTTATTTATTTTAACCCATATAAGATTAATAAATTATTTATTCAAAATAGTCATAATAAAACCTTTGATACTAAATTTTAATACAAATGGAAGAATACTTTAATTATTACCTTGATTTTTATGTCTTTTATATTTACAAAAAATAAAAATAAATATTTTTAACTTCTTCCTTTAAATAATAGAATATAATTTTATAAAATCAATACCATGAACATAGTCCAAAAATATGTTATCATACACCTTATTGTATTATAATTAATTATATCATATAGAGAGATTTCCCATTCGTAATACTTGATTTAGGATTCAATGGAGTTGACTGCCTACTCGAAGAAACATTACAATACATTACAATAAAATTATTATTCTCCAAATTTGAACAATAATCAATTGACTTATTAGTGAAACATAAAAATAGGGGAATATAATTCTTAATTCATCTCTCCCAAACACATTTATGAAATTATGTAATCATCTAGTAAAAAACATTCTTTTTATAATGACTTTAAATGAAATTAGAACCAAATAAGTCAATGACTAGACCACTACATAAAGGAATCCTTTTTATCTCGAAGTCATTAAAATACCGGTATATATTATATACATGACATAGAATACTTTTCTTGTGTTCATCATGAATTTAAATAATTCCTTCAAAACCATTTTTGAATTAATTTATGATTCTCACATGCCTCTACATCTACATGTTAAATTACATCAACATTTTATTACTCATGAAGATATTATTATAACACATTGAATTATTATTATTCATTAAGATTGTTTAATTCTTTATATTATATTATAGGAAATTTATTAAATTATGATTAAATTTATCAATACTAATATCAATTTAATGTTCATAGATGGTGATGCCACTATTTCAATAATGAACTTTTTTTATTAAATGAGTTTACTATTTTCCATTCCATTAGTGACAACATAAATTAAAGTTGATCCATCTAAAATTAAGAATATATTTAAATATAACATATCCATTATAAATCTAGGATTAATATTTAATTAAGCAATGATACATATTTTTCTGTAAATCGTAGCAAATTTTTATTTTGGTTAGTCATTATGATAATACAATAACATATGACTATCCAATAATTGGGTAGATAACTCTTTATCATAATAAATAAAATGTATAAAATCAAAATTATTCCCCTAATATTGAACCTCATATGTTTTACCATCTATGTATAACATAATTATTATAATGAAAATTAGTTACCAACCTCTATGGGATAATAATTTCCACCATGCACTACAAAAGATAATTCATGGGAAATGAAATTTATCATAAAACTACATTGTTATATGATGTATGTAATGACATGTGTTTTCATTAAAAATAATATCACACAAAAAAATTCATTAATGGATTTAAATATCTCAAAATATTATCTATTGTTTTCCATATATATGTATTTATGATTATAATGATTTTCTTTTGTATCCTTATTATTTCCACAAAATCAATATGATCATACCATTTTTTGTTTAACTCCTTGTAGAACTTATATCGTATTAATTAACCCAAATTAATAGGGAACATATATTTATAAATAAAATCATTTTTTCTATGCATACACTACATGAAATACATTCATGTAATTGAATAATTTCATATAAAACATTTAATTACCACAAGAGTCAGCATGAAGAAACTGGTAGATGACCCCCTTGTTTCAAGATAGATCCCACGATCCCTGACCAATGAGAACTCCATCACAATGTGGAATTAGAAACATTTAATTAATCAATAGATACTAAATTAACATTATTATTATAACCCCAAATATGTATAGACTATAATTAATATCATAATTCATGTTCATAACCTAGAATAGTCCAATGTTATGGTAGAATAAAACTATATAAACTATCATACCTAGTATTTAAATCAATAATTGTATATATTTTAATAAATACATGTTGTTTAAATCATTCAACTAAATAATACATCGATTAGTAATTTAAACAATTTATGATTGTGAAACTAATTGTGGATAAAGCCTAAATATTTGTAAATTTCATAAATTTAGACACATGACAAGTTTTTTTGTATAATTAATAAATAAATAGATGATTAAAACTTTATAATTTAATATTATCTATGAATATTACATATATGATAATTACAATCATTTCACATTTATTATAGAGTGGAAATTTTTATATTGTCATATTATATAACATCTACATAAATATATGAAATGTGAAATAAAAAATTTCCATATTCTATAAGTATTATGTAATCAATTCACAAAATCTAAATATCACATATTTATATTATTTAAAAATAATTCATATTGATTTATTAAAATAACTTTTGATCTGGTTTATATAATTTAAATAATAATTAATTTCAATTTTAACATTACAATTTAATGTTGATCATTAATTATATATTCAATATAAACTCCTTTATATTTTTTAAAAAAAATTATATTTATAAAAACTTTATATAATTCTATTATAATTTATATGTAGAATTTTTTTATCAAAATTATTAATTTTTCATTATATATTCAAAAGGTAAATTTTAATTATAAATAATATTATTGAAATTTACTTATCAAATGTTTCATGAATAGATAATAATTAGTTATAAACAATTTATAATTAATTAATTTCTAAACAACATATAAATAAAATATAAAACCAAAAAATTACATTTTTCAACAATTTATAATCATGTTATAAATATTGAATTCAAAATTAATTTAATAAAATATGAAGAATAATTTTTCCCTTCATATAAAATTTTATGACATCTCTATATCTTATGATATTACTGAAACCCATACTAAAGATAATACATGATGTCTTGTAACATCACCTTATTATTCTAGGAGTCCATATTTTAGAATATGTTCTATATTATATGGATGATGTTAGGTTTTTTATATAGATTGAAAATAGATCTAATCAACATTATCATCCAATATGTCTAACAATATCATACACTATGCTATATAAATGACCAAATGATTTGTATAATGGTATAAATTATGATAAATTATATCATATGTTTTGATTCTATCATTGTTTATGATATTCTATATCATAAATCATACCAAAAATAAAAATATATATCATATTAAATGATAAACTAGATGATATCAATTCCATTTTTAAATTTAATATTATTTTGAGAACTATTTGATTATTTAAATGTTATTGATATAACAGTTGGGTTCTTTGGATCAAATAAGAATTATTCAATTAGTGGAAGATAATATAAAACCCTTAATTTGAAGATCATTGTGATATGAAATTAGATCCCTATGTAATATAAATTTATGGTCCCTTCACTGATGTTTTTTGTAGCTACTATATTCAATCACATGTTTGTGGTTGATTTGTATAATGTTACCAATAATATTATTACTATTTAGTTTATCCATTGGTTTAATTAAATTTCCTAATATTTGGGTTGGAATTTCCTCAAAACCCATTATATAATTTGATGAAATGATTATTAGTAGAATTGAAGAAGGATCTTAAGATTACTTCTCCAGAAGCTCAATAACATCATGCTTTATAAACATTTATCATTTAAAATTTCATGATTCATTGTTGAATCTAAATATATATTCATAAAATATTTGTCAATATAATTCTCGCCATAATTATTCATAACCCATATTTTAAAATCATTGTATAAACCATTTCATTATATTAATAGATAACAATTAATTAAATTAATATACTAAATACTCTTTATTTTATACAAATAATTTATGGAAACTATTAAATAATTTATGGATATATATATGAATTTTACAATATGATTCATCACACATCACAACATTATAGCATGCCCATGTCCTTTATTATGATCATCTTACTCAACGGTTCTTTAAAATATCTATATTTCACATGAGATTATCTTATAGAAAATGCATAAGGAATGCCATTTGTAATAGGAGTTTCATACCATCTGGAATACCTATGTAATAGAATATGATATAGGATAATATATTACAAATATAAACATGGTTATAAGGCATGTATCTATCTAACCGAACATTCATTTGACCTATATTCCTCAATAATTTCTAATTAACTCTCAAACATAATTTATATGAAATAAAATATAAATGAACATGATATTAAAAAAATTAATTACCTAAATATATTTGAAATTACTAATTATATATAATTGGTGGATATATTTTAATGAAAGATGACTATAATGTTATTGGATGAGACTTTATTCGTTCTATAATGGATGAAAGATAATTTTTTCCCAAGAAAACTATTTGAATCAAACAATATTGACAAGTAGTATTCTCTAAAATGAAATTTTATAATATAAATATATATTAAATAATTTTGGAACATTCTTATATGTATTAATAGTCTGTTTTAATTCATTTCATTATTCTATTAACATTGTAAACAATTATAGTCGTTGATTAGTCCTTATCGGTATATAATTTATGTACCTTGTGATATCACACAGTTATAATTTGTTTAATAAAGAAATGTTATGTTACATTAATAATATTATATACATTCTAATTTTATTTATTTATAGTAACCCATATATTTATAATATTCTATTCTCTAGGGAAACAATGTAAATTAATAAATATATTATTTCTATATGGATGATTATTTATTACATATCCAAGTCTATGTATGAGGTTACTTAGTGAATATTATTTAATCTACTAAAAATACACTTTATTAATATTATGGATGAATTGGACATATTTTTTGATGGTTAGAGATTAAAATTATATAAACAATTGATTCATTGACTGGTCTCGAGAAAGATCCTAACTTTGAAATTTTTTGATTATTATCTCACTTATATATGTTGTCTTAGAACGAGGCCTTGAATATATTTTTATGATTTCTGGAACCCTTCATTCTAAAATTATGAGATATGTTATTGTTATCCAAGATATTATATATTTCCATTTTTATGTTATTTGTGTATTTGTAATTCTTATGTGATAATTAACATTGAGTCCTGATATAATATAATCCTATTATAATATTTATTCAATGCTTATCCCATTTTATCATAAATTGTATGCCACCTATCACTAAGAAATTGAGCTCACCCCATTAATTATTTTCCAATTTTCCCAATGTAATTAGAAAGAATTATATTTTTATAAAAAGAATAATTAAAAAATAATTAATTTTGTTTCATGTATTATGTTGGTATACAATATTTTTTCAAGGTTAATTAATGATCTTTTATGTATATAGTCTTATCCCATATAAAACAGATGGAATTTATATATTCATAGAATCCTTATACAGTGTTTCATGGGACTATATGAAAAAATTATTCCTTGAATTTTTGTAATATTACTTCATCATAGGATCACTTCCTTGAGTTACCACTAAAAATATTCTTGTTATAATCCCTTATGTGAACCAACCAGATATCATTGGTTAGTTTCAACAAATATGTATCTTTAATGTTTATTAAAAATGTTAATTTTGTGATCCTCAACATAAGGGACTCTCTACTCTTTCATCATGAAATTTTACATGTAAAACATAGATTAATAAAGAGAAAAATTATTCCGGGAGTGATTTATTTCGTATAGGAAATGATATGGAACATTGATTAGAGAGTGTTTAGGTCAAAAGTTATTGGAAATTTTCATATAAATTTTTTTCATGATGTAGTGAAATGGGGATTTCTTCTGAGAGTACGGAGGTTGTGTGGATTCTCTGAGTGGGTCAGTGGAAACATATTTCAATAATACTCTTTTTTATTGATCACAATCAACCATATGGGAAAAATATTTATATTCATTTAGTATTTTTTGTGTTCTCCCCAATGAGGTCCTATATATTTTTTCTTATTTATCATTTCATATAATATACTTAGAAGAATCCATAATAATGGAATTTAAATAAATATGGTCTATTCATTTACTAATTGGCATGGAATTAAATAAATATTGTGTATTTTTAATGGATAGTATAATCTAATTCATCAATGGTAGAAATATAGTTGATTAAATGACTACATGTTGATTTTTAATTCTTCTAGAAGTAGGGGTGGTCAATGAAATAATGAATCCAAGTGTAGTGTCTATATTACGATGAAATGATTGAGTAGGAATTCATAACACATTGAGGTCCATGATGGAATATCTAGAAGAAAACTATAAATGGATTATCCTACATCCCCATTATCAATATAATAATCAATATATAGTACATTTATGGTGTACAAAATACAATTTTAAGAAATAAACAAAAATTGGAATTGTTATTTCATCTCTTTTGGAGTGGGGATCACACCTATTAAGAGTGTTATTACATTAATACCAATTCATGTTCTATATGTTATAAGAGATATCAGATATTAAATTATAAGTATTTAGCTCATTATAAGTAGACTAATCTAGGAATCACAGTAGGAAGGTATGTATAATTGAACAAATGGGTCTAGGATATATAAACAAACTGATTATAAAAGAATTTACATGAGGATGATTAATGAATAAATTCATTACAAGAACAAAAAATTATTCTACTATCCTCTCTCAAACAAATTTCATTAGGATAAAATCAATAAATTAAATAATAAATCTCATGTCCTCAATCTCAATAAAATTTTTGTGGGTTCTCAGTTCTGGTGTAGCCTATGGGATTACTTTCTTAGAAATATGACAATTAATGATGGGTTGTAGTTAAGGGAGACACCACATTTTGGAATGAAAACGTGTCTATATACCCTCTATTCATGCAAAATAATATATTCAAAGGCCAAAACCTTGGGTTTTTGAGTGAACACCCAGTATCCATTTGTGTAATCTTTGATGAAAATAAAAATTCCCTATATTATAGAAACATAATATTTTAGGAATCTGACCATTGAACCATTACACCCTCAATATAAATATTATTTTTCTGTTTTTAATATTTTATTTTAATTCATGTACAACAAAATAATTAAATTAGGTCCAACATTATTTGGTAAAATGATCTACCAATTACGCTTATTGTTGTTATTGAATATTCGTAATTCGGATATCGCTGAAATTTTTTAGTGAAAAATAATGGTAAAAATATTTCATATAAATTCATTTGTTGTGAGATTTAAAAAAGGGATTCAATGTTATACATGTTTAAAAAAAGATAGTTGGGTGATTTTGGGGATTCGTGGGGAAATATTTAGTATAGTTCTATGTAAAACAATCTTATAGTTCACATACATGTCAATGAAAGAGTATATATAGACTCTCAATGAAAATTGTATTCATTTCCTAGCTGGTTGGGTGATCTAAGAATTGTGAAATTAATATCATCATTTTTTTTATATTTACCATATCCCATTTTAATGATAAGTTATTCTCCACGGTAGATCATAACCTATAAATATGGAAGAATAATTTTCTCGGTTTGTTCTTATGTAACTAGATTACCCACAATATCTAGTCATAACCAGTGCTTAACTGAGAGGTCTAATGGAATTGGGTGTCCTAGAAATCCCACTATCTTAGTTATAACCTAAAATAATATGGATTATGTGTTTATATAATCAAGTATTGTGGATGTATTATTCAAGAATACTGGTGATCCATCATTAGGAAATATTATTCTCATTAGGTTTTCGGGATTTATCCTCTCATAGAATACCATGCTATATTAACTAAGTTGTATCTTTATAATTTGAACACTACTATGATATATTTGGTTGACTCAAATTCATCTCTGGTGGTAATGTTCCTCTAATGGAACTTCCCTGGCCACTAGAGTTTTTCATATTTCATCAAATTCTGTATAAGAATCATTCATAAATATGTGGAGACTCTAAAGGCCTGATACGACTGTAATATAGTGTTTGATCTTCTCTTATCCAATTATAAGAAATTATCAGTATTTATTACAAGTTCAATATTTTTTCCATTTAAATTTATATTAAATAAATTGTATTTGTGGATTTTATTAGGCTCTACCACTTTAGAACCCCTTTCCCTTTCCCTCAACATTTAATTTATTATATAATAAAATTCAATATTTTCTATTCTATTAAAATTATTATAATAAATAACACCTATTTGAAGGTTATTATATTCATTATTATTACATTTCACTTATCCATATACTCTAAATTATTGTCTTAAAATTTATTAAATAAATAACTCTATATATTAAAATTCTACAGTGAATTCGTGGAAATTGTCCAACATCTCTAAATTCTTACATTTGAAAAGACTTTTTAAATATAAGAATAATATAAACCTCCCAAATTAAGATAATAGAAATTAAATCCCTCCAAATTATTTAATATATTTGTATAAATCCTCTATCATAACACCATATAATTCCCATTTAATGTGAACACAATTATGTCATCAAATCCTCCAAATTTATAGTTAAATTTCCACTATCAACCTCAATATTGATTTCTATGTGAACTATTCAACATTAAATAAATAAATGATATAAATAACCCACTCTCTCTATCTCATTCATATACAAACAATTTAAATATTTTTCAAATTTAGTATCCCTTAATAATCAATTATATAATCGATTACCATTGTAACTCTATAACATGACAATTAAATTGAACTAAACTCATTCCTCTTAATTAATATAATATTACTAGATTGAACATAATTAATTACTAGGTAAAATTGATTCTAATAAATTAATCATCTCATGTTAATGATAATTCAACCATTTAATTATCTTGAATTAATTCTCTATGTCTTAAAATAAAATCATATTCAACGTGTCAATTATAAACAATTTAAATTAATCACCATAAATTAATTCCTCATGAAATATTAATAATTAAAACCTATTCATTATTATGTATGTAAAATAATTATTTAATAATTAAATATTAAAATTTAATCACATTTTTATTTTTAATAGAAATGACAAAATAAATTGACTTCATAAACCATATGACTAAATTAACAAAAAAACATGGGTATCACATTCATCAATGATTTACAACAACAAAATTGTTAAGAATAAAAAATAAAATATAGAAAAATAATCAAGCCCATCATTTGAAATTTAATATATGTTTTTATATATCTTGGGCGTTCTTAAAAAAATTCAACGTAGTAATAATCTTAGAGTATCCAAATTTATACACCATATACAATTTTTTTAAATGTGATTCAATTAGAAATTTGACACTCAATTACTATATTACGTATTTAAATCCATAGAAAAAATTGCATAATAATTAAATTCAATCTTCAAAATCTAGTATTTGAAACCCAAATTAATATTTTTTCACCCATTTGGATAAACTAAAACGTTTCTACTATTAAAAAAATTGATAAATATGGAAACTAAATACCTCAATATTTTTATCGTGATATATATGTATATTTGTGTGTGTGTGTGTGAACATGAAAAACAACAAAAAAACCATGAGTTAAACAATATGTATGCATTATAATTTTCATATAAAATATTAACTATCAAATTAATCATTTTCTACTTATTCAAGGTAAATGTTTTCAAAAAAATCATCATTAATTGTTGGTTTATAATTTCAAAATATTTTATCTCAAAACCAAAATCATCTCCCTAACACTCTAATGTCCGAAAATTAGTATTGTGTCTTAGAAAATAATTGGTTTAGAAAAGACTCATTTCCAAAATATTATTGACTATATAACAATTTTTAAAATAGTAATTTAATTTTATATTTATATTTTATATAAAAAAATTCATAGAAATATGAATAATTATCCATTTTAAGTTTAATAATAAAACAAATATATATACACTTATTTATTTATAGATAGAACAATTTTCTATTAAATATAATGAAGTCATTTTAATTATATTACTAATTAAAATTTATTTACTTAATATAACTGAATGTTTTCCATGAGTTTGGTTAATAAATTTACATTTTTTTAGATTTTTTTGAAATTTTATTAATCATTATAAATATTTTAGAAATATAAAATGAGTATTAAAAAACACAGAGGAAAAAAATATTAGTTATCAAAAAATTAAATATATTGTTTAAAATATTTAAAAATATTTAAAATAAATTTTACATTTTCAAAAGAAAAATTCAAAAAAATTATTTTTATTCTTATTTTAATAATATTTATTAAACTAGAGAATTAAAATTATTGAACAATACAATCAATGAAACATATAATATAGTCAATTCAAATCATGGGAATTGATCAGGTATCAAAATAAACAATAATAATAACAACAATAATGAAGATGATGATGATGATGGTCGATATATTTATTTAGTGGTACATGATTATAGAACAACACAAAACCCAAACATGGGACTCTTAGACTAAGACACAAAATGAAAATAATAATAATATAAAAAACAACAACATTGATAATAATAATTATGAAAATTAATTTGGGGTACCTGAAAACAAAAAATCCATTGAATAATGAATAATATGATGGTATAGTTCATCAAAAATAAAAGTGTATAATCATATTAAAAGAGATAAGGATGTTCTTTTACAAAATACAAATAAAAATTACACAACCCAAGAATTAATTCATGGGATGTAAATAATAACAATATAACATTTATTAAATTAGTTTTTTGGGTTTATAATATCCTATAATTTTTTATGAAAATTGACTATGGTGGGTTAGTATTCAATTATTGTTTATTTTCCAATACCACCCTTTAGATTTACTCTATTCATGTTGTCATTATATAATAATTTATTGGATTTGGGATTATTAAAATAACTATCTTGAAATCACCATTATGATAAAAAATTAATAAGGTTAAAATAGTAATACTGCATAGATCCTCTACCAAATTTAACAAAAATGTAATATTATAAATTTTGTTCAGGATTCATAGACATGTCATGGAACTGTTTCTTGAATGTTATGTCTTATAATTATTTGATAAATATATCCGATAAATTTTATTTAGATCTAGCATATTGAATGTTAATAACTTTTTTAATTTATATTGTATTGTGTGAAAGAGACGAATTTTAGATGTTTATTCCACCTTTATAGTTTTCAATTTGGTTATAATTTTTGGATTTGTTACAACAATATATAATTTACTAATAAATTAATTCTACAAGATGGATGTATGATTTTAGTGTAAAAAAATTAATATTGAGGAAAATTGTTTTAAAATATAATAAGTATACCATTATTACAATTCATGGTGGAATGTGTAAACCCCCAAATGAAATCACTCAATAAAATTATATTGAATGTTCCATATCACCTTTGGTGTGCCTCCCTATATTACATAAGATATTGATCTGTGGTGAGTTACTAAATCATATGTTGGAGAGAATGTACCATGTATATCATAATCTACAATAGTAAATATGTAACTTTCTATCATGTATTGGAAATAATAATATTATATAGGTTAAATAATAAAATAATGATATACCAAATGAATATGTGGTCCTTCAGTCATATATCATAATAGATTTTCCATTGAGGACAACACATAATGAAAAAAATTATAAAAAACTAAGGAGGGAATACTCAATTCTTCGTGACTTCCCTCCATTCCATCTCCACAACCTAGTTAAGTTGCTAAAGATAAATCAAATACATGTCAAATACATAGTCCTATGTAATGTATTTAAGTTCTCAATGCACCCCAACGTTCTTTTATAGGGTTTAATAAATAAATCATAATAGGTTCTAAAACATTATCCCTCATATACACATACAAATAAATGTGTATGTATATGGAAAATATTTATATTAAAATACCTTCAAAAAATATCTCATGGTACGCCATCATGTGTTATGTAGACCACTATGACCACTGAATTGAAACATTTATCCAACACTAGATAATATTTCACATTTTTCGAAAATCCCAACCCGTACCTGAGGGTGCACAGATGGATGTCATACCATGTCTTGACTAATACCCATGGTTGTAGGGTTTCATGTTTTAAAAAGTCCCAACCAATACCCTCTTATTCAAGGTAGGTACGAAATTGATAATTGGTAACGTCAATCTCAATTTGGATGTGTTTCACAATTTTTTCACATCCAACATCACACTTTACATCCTTAACACATTCCCACTGATATATGCTTGTCAATTCCAGCATGATCATATTATTAAAGAGGAATAAATATAGACGCATAAAAAAAATTCACACTCACCACTCCCCTCCCTTTGGGAATTCATTATAGGTATAACATGGGGAAAAAATATCTCACTCATATTTTTCCATACTAGCACCCTACCAATATTATAAAGGCAATATATCTAGTCAAATTGTCACCCACATCATACTAACCAAACCCCTATCTCAAAATGGGTCTCACATTGTAACACACCAGATTGAGAACACTCACTAGTGTCTATTCATAGTGTATCATGAGCTTGGAAATACAATCCCCCTAAAGAAGAGGGATCCAACTAGAGGTGATATAGAGATAAAAATGTTGGGGAGGCAATTAACTTAAAAACATAATCATCCATTAAAATGAAATACACAGACACCATCTATAAAAAATCAATGTATATTTAAAAAATAAACAAATCCATGTTATAAAAATTTAACAATACATAATTCAAATATTCATAAATCAAAAGAATTCCAATTTTTTTCATCATATATAAAAATAACATAAGAATATAAATGAATAAGAGGTTAAATTTTCATCCCCAAGCCTCACCTCATATCATCACCCAAATTCTCACTGAGTTTATGAATCCTGATCCACTGAACATCCAATATGTTTAAATTTATGTCCAGCATTATCTCTATACATTCACTAAAGATTGTGTGAATTGTTTGATAAATGAATATGTATAATATTACACCAACTAATAACCCTCCCATACATCCACTAAACTAATTACCTAATACGATGCAGTATATGACCTCAAGCATGCCACCCAACAGGCCGAAGGATTCCAACTAGGAGATAGTACCAGATTAAACACATAGTCAGACAATATCATTAATAATAGAGTAATCATACATTATAAATCAAGATAAACCTAAACAACCAGTAATAATAGAGAACAAATCATCAAATGCAACATTCCTAGTTAAAGGAAATACCAACTCAAAAATGTAAACATTAAATTTCATGAAAGATTATTGTTCCAAAAGAATACTAGAATAAAAAACTCAAGGAAATACCCAAAAGGTATATAAAATCATTCATGTTCTCTTGGTCCATTATTCATATTGAATCACACACCATCTTTCTAACAAAGATATTTTTACCTATTACGAACCTGAAATGATGAAGTTTTCTCACAAACCCAATGAAGAACCTAACATGGTATTTGAAAAATTCATAACACCACCAACAATGGTGTCTAGAATAATATCAGTTCTAAAAATAAGGTATATAAATATAATGTAAATAATATAAAAACAAGAGATAAATCAGTTTTCATTTTCTAAACTTATATAATTAACCACATTCATTCTCCGTTCCAAGTGATATCCATACCCCTCAAACCTACATCTGTACATTCTAGATGGCTTAACCTTTAGTCAGGGGGGTCTCATGTCAACACAAAAGTAGCATCAATCCATGTATTAATATTAGGATTCTTAACACCTTCTATGATGATCCCAAACAATGATATATAATTCCATTTACATACCCTTAGAATTAGGACCATCACACCATCATCTAAAACTAAATTGCATCTGGTAATATGGAGCATTAGTATAATATTCTCAAGGGATTCGATCATTGGTCTAACAACTAAACAAAACATTAGTCACCTTTCCAAAGGTCATCATCACTAAAAGTTTTTATCAATTATCAAAAACGTAGGTGTATCATATTTATATTTCTTTTCATTTTATATCTTCTTCATATCCCATAACTATATAATAACCACATTTAATTAAAAATTGTCATTTTTAACACATTTAAAACATTTAACCACATAGAAATTCCTCTCTAACAATTTATATCATCAACCCATTTACAAGAAATAAAATTCATAACATATTTTTGTTATTCCAAACCAATCCCTATCCCTTTTTAATATTATAAATGGAGTTCCAATTGGATTAATCAAATACACCCATAAATATATAATTTGAAATTTGAATACCATTTTTAAGGGAGTGGAACACCCCACAGTTGACCATAAATATAGTCTAGTCATCCGAAATGGATCCAGTGTGATGGGAGAGGGGTATAGAACATAATTTCAATAACCAAATAATTATTTCATACCTAGATATAAAATATGTATTAATAAATCCCAAAATTAAAACCACATATACTTGAATAAACATTAATACTACGGGATATAACCTAAATACCACCTACCTTATGATCATAAAAACATCCTAATATGACATATCCTTTTATTCAATCCCATGAAGCCTTATATTAATAACATAAAACCAAATTATAAAGAAATTATCTGTTATTCATAATGAAAGAAAACATTCCACCATTTTTATAGTAAAAAATGTTGAAAATGGAAATTTAGACTAACCGAGAGAATTTTTTCGCAACTGATGATGCTTAAAATAACAAAATGTTAAATAATAATCCCTATTAGGATGATTAGAAGGATTGTGTTTGAAACCTATGTTTTTTGAGGAGGAAATTGTGAAGAAATTTAGCAAATACTCTTAAGGCTAAGTGGGGGAAATATTGAAAATATCCCCATTTCAATTATGTACAAATTTTTGTCACACAATTGGAAAAAAAGTTCACCAACCATGTAGAACCCTCTATCAATGATGGTTATAGGCCACAAGGTACTGTTATGCTACCCATGTAGTTTTAAAAACCATGCAGTATTCATGAAGCTTATTTTTTTTCCATATTTCAATGGACCATAACACATGATTTATACTCACCAAGCATTAACCATTCTCCTAGCATTGTATGGCCTCTTTTCCATGTTTCTCGTAACCATAACCCCCAGAACAAACCTAATACCTATAGTACTCTAAGGAATCATTCCATTGTCAAAATTAAAATGTGTTAAACAGAATCATAAAAACATACCATGTCAATCATAAGGATCTTACAAACTACTCTCCTTATAAATAATCATCTTCACATTCACTCACAAGAATCACTAATCCTCTATAGTAATATAATTTGGCTGATAATACCCTTTATCCAACCCTCTCAAAATATTACTCATAATGCCTTCCATGATACAAAAATACATTGACTAATGGCATGATCATTCCCCAAAATATTCTTCTCAGTATGATACACAATAAGAAATGGAATCTCCTTAGAAGATGTATCAACTTAATGCTTGAAATCATCAATATCAATCACATTAGAAGGTTCGGGATGATACAACCAAAGATGTGTCACTTGAAAAACGTCTTGCATTCCACTATACCACTATTCAAGGTCCAATTGGTATGCCATAGGTATGATCCTCTCCCCAATATCAAATGGACCCATATATGAAAGCACTAAATTTACCTTCATCCAAATCATCCCATATATGATTTTTTGGTTTTAACAACGGTAATTAATTTTAATTTAATAAATGAATCTTCTATGATTTAAATTTGATAAAATAGACTACATTTTTGAATTCGGAATTACAAAATTTTCTTAGGGTGATGTTTTGTTATATTTCTTAAAACTTCCAATTTATGATGAATTGTGAAAAAAAAATTGAGTTATTGTTTAAAACCGAATTTTTATTGAAATGTTTATTTACATTATTTAAATTTATTTCAGGTAAAAATAGACACATAATATCTATATATGTTGAATTTAATTCATTGCAGTCATTTTATAAATTGATAAGATATATAAAAATTTTATTGAACTTTTTACCGTCTTTTACCCACCTTCTAGGAGCATTTGAAAATTTGAATAAAACATAATTTTACCGCTTCAGTAAATTTATTTTTGAAAATATGAGAGACATGGTTGATATCAGAGAGTAAAATTTTGTTCAATAAGATAAATATAATTTTTGGTTAATAGTAACTTTTGACTTTTATTTACCACGGTTAAATGTAAATTGGGTAATTAAAGGTAAAATGATATTATTATTACACTAAAACACAACATAATTCTATTGGATAAGTGTAATTCGAACAAAGAAATCTTAGGAATAATATATGATCCTCTAGGTCCACTATAAATAGGTTAAGACATTTATTAATATTTAATTTAAAGAAGAATTAAAAGTGATAAATTTATGTTTTAATAAATAAACCATTTTTAATATAGGGTTATACATAATATAAATTGTACTATAAATATTAATTAGAATGATAAAACGATTTCCTATATAATAGTATTTTATTTATAATTTTTAGACATTATATAATAAATTTTATTTATGACACAATAATGATGTAGTAGTTACCACACTAATGACTAATTGTAATAATTGATATTATGAATATACAAATAAATGTTATTTGAGTCTTTTTATGAATTTTACTAATTTTATAGGTTAATATGACTTGTTAGGGTTGATTAAATGAATTTTTTTCTGAGTAATAATTCTATTATGAAATTAAAAAAACAAAATACAAAATAGTGTCAAAATTGACATATAATAATTTTTAAAACAAATATTATATTATTAATTGATATTCTATCACTAAATGATCTAAGGTTGAGAATAAGAGCATATATAATATTATATATTTCATTAATGAACCACTTGAGGTTCTATTGGATGTTTAGAGTTTGTTTATTAACCATATAGTGTAAGTATACAAGAATACCCAGTAAAAGATAAACATTAAAACTAAGACTTAAATCTAAATGATATGGTAAAAATGGTAACCTAAACTTGTATAAATATTATTGGATTATAGGATTTCAAGCCATAATCACCTTAGTATCTAAATAAATCATTTGGAATCCATCAGAAACATAAAATTATTTTAATATAAAATAATATTTCAATCATTTCATAAACTGACCCTAACCTCCCTTATAAAAGGGAACTTCTCCTTCTCTCAAATTCACACCTTCAAAGACATTTTCCTCCTCCAAACACTGCCAAAATATCCTCTATACATTCCACCATTCATCCTATAGGCATTCCATTGGTCATAAATCCATCCTAAGAATCCCTTTTGGTCAAATCAAAATGAAGAACCCAAAGAAGATGTAAATGTTTCATCACCTCTTCCATGATTTTTTCTTCTTACACTTCTTCTTTCATTGTTGTTTCCATTATAAAATAATAACTCTAGTATATTTTATATACCTCAATGTTATTATAAAAATGGTACAACCATATTCATTATTATATCCTTCCTTTGAATGACATGTCATCATACGTGCGTACGTATGACTTACCGTCTTTACGTCATTGTGTAACTGTTATTCAATACATTATTATTTTTATGGGTATAATAATAATGTGTAATTTATTTAAATAATAAATATAACATGATAATAATTTTGTATATATGATATACCATCAAATTATATATTATTTTTACAAAAAAAATTATATTGTCTCTTGTGCATTCGTACGGAATATCGTCTCCACGAACGTGATGAGATTCATTCCCCATCATATCCATTCATGTCTAATTTTCATTATAAGATTAAAAATAATGATTAAATACATAATATCATTATGAATATGAAAATTATTCATCCTATCCATAAAAAACATTAATTACATATCCCATAATATAATGGAAATTGAATCAGTTAACACCTGAAAGGATGATAATAATAAGATATAATTAAAAAAGAAATGTTAAAAGATCATATCTGATATCATATTAATGTATATGATTCTTGTATAATTTAATATCAATTATTTCACCATTATATATGAGTTCAAACTACCCTAGAACTAGAAAAAGTACATGGTAAGGGTTAATTCTGCATTCGCATCATTATCCAAGGTCGATTATACGTAATTATCTTCTGGGACCTCTTCATCTTCCACATCCATGTTTCTTAAAAATGAATTTCAAATCATTATTAATATTTTTTATACTTTTTATTGCTGTCATTTATACCCTTGTTTGACTTTTATAGGATGTTTATAAAATAATCTTTCTGTCATTTTCCAAACACGGTCCTTTATAACCTTTTCGACAAAATTAAGGTAAGAATGTTTTATTAACTTATAATACAGGTGCGGCTAATTTCCACCATTATAACATATTTGAAGCTTCCCTTACAAGATTATAAGAATATTTTAAAAATGATTTTATTTAAATTATTTCCAAATATAAAGAGATATTTCTCTAAAAAATGTTTTTGATTTCATATATATCAACATCTTTTGATGGATTTTCAGCTTATTTGAAGTTGATTTATTATAATAAAAAACATCCATATTTTATTGAAGGTTTGGTAATATTTTTTTACTGTGGATGTGTTATTTTTACACCATTCATGGTTTATGGATAAATTATTGAAATTTCTTATTCTATTTTTAATATGAATGTTTTCGTTATGTTTAAATCTTTTCATATGAAGAATGAATTGGACATAGTAAGTGACGGGTGGAGCCCTCTATAGCCCCTCAATACATCGGTAGGTCTCATGAGAGAAACAAGTGTCTTAGAACAAGGCCTTGACAAAATCTTATTTTTATTCCCAGCACAAGGCCTTGAAAATGAGGTTATGAAAGTCAGGCATTATATATTCCATCATTATGAAAGTGGCTATTGATATTGCATGTGATTATTCGACTAGTAGAATATACATGTGCGTATGTAAATAAAATTATTTTGATTTTATATTTTCCATATTATGCTGATGTTCAAGTTTAAAAGGCTTTTTTTTAGTCGTATACATTTCATTAAATGTTTATGCTTATTTAGGAAAGCCTCTGCTATACTGTTATCCTTACTGAGAATCTGAGCTCACCCCTTTCTTATGTTTCATTTTACCAGGATCCCATGAAGTGTTTTATGTTTGAGATGAAGCGTTACGCTAAGGGAAAAATGGAATTCTCAGAGGATTATTTTTTTGTTATATGTTAGAAAGTGTAAAGTTATGTTCATGTATGTAATCTATTTTCCTATGCTGATAAACTAATCTATCATTCGGGACATGATTTCTTGTAATCATGCCAATGTATTAAAATAATGCATCGACTCTAGGCTTCTTGGGTCGGGGTGTACAGTGTGTAACATGCACGTCCATGTACTACCTAACAATAATATATTAATAAAAATATTATTATAAGGAGATATTAACTATATGTTAAGTGTATGGTTATGAATATTATTAAATTAATTTTGAAAATATTTTTTTACTAAAATATATGACTAATTAATAGGTTTCCAATTAATTATAAATGAATATTAAATTCGATTGAATATAATAGAAAATATTATTATATTCACAATGTTGTTTTAACCGAATAAATTAAATAAATAAAAAATATAGAGTAATTTTAATGTAATAAATATGATATTTATCTAGTAAAATAATTTTTACATTCACTTATTTGATTTGATAGATAGAAGATATATTAAACAAAATTTTATGCATAATATCCTATTTTTTATAAAAGTAGTTTTACCTCCTTATAAAGGAGTCACCATTTAGAATTTAATTTTTGGAAAATTTATTGATATAAAATATACAAGTAAACTAGATTTTTCGATGTGAGACCTAAAAATAAGGTTATGATAATTTTTTTATATTTTTTTCTAAGGTTTCATTTTTGAATGATTAGTAAAAATACTGGATTTTAATTCAAATCATTTTTCCATCTAATTTGTTTATAAGTGTAAATTTTATTTTTAATTGGTTTAATCGTTTCGATAGATAATATTTTTTACATTTTACACAATTTCTATCATTTTAACCAATTTCACATTGAAATTCGATATACAAACATAGAAAAAGTTTAGACGTTTTTAACAACCCATATTGTCGTCCCGTCAGAGAGATTAAATATAAGTTAATTTCCACCACTTTGATGATTATAATTATGAAAAATGGATTCTATATTGGTAATCATAACAATTTATAATTTCTATGAATAAATGTATACTTTTTTTTACTTAAAAATATTTGTGAAAGTGATTAAAATTAATTAATTTCTTAAGAGAAAAATATTTCCAGTAAAGTACTAGAAAATAAATATAAGACCCAAAACAACCTATAAATTTTTCCAACGCTAATTATTTGGAAATTATTGGGAAATTAATATTATATTATTGTGTTTTTTTGTATGTGTTTTCTTAGGTAAAAACGTGGGTACACCATTCTTGTCTTTAAAAATGCCATGTGTGTCCTTTCCCTTTCCTATAAAAGGCAACCACCTCTACCCACATCCTCACACATATCAAGCCACTTGTATCTCCCAAATTATTCTAAAATATGCTCCCAAATTACCTCACTTACTCATATAATCATTACATTGGTTAAAAGTAAACACATTGATGCATTTTTGCATATGCCAAAAGGTGTTACCTGAATAAGAGGTAATGTCTTCCGTCATTCTCCATTCCATTATTTTCCTTCTACACTAACTCCACTCACTTTATTTGTTTATTGCGAGGAAAAACGTTATCATAAATATAATATAACTTTTTTATGGAATTGTTTTCAACTAAACATACACACAATCCACCATAAAATGGGCATCGAATATTCTGTTTATGTGTATGGCGAACTACTGCCTCACTAAACAATTGTTTTTAATTTCTACTTTACCACCTCTTATAGTGGAAATAATGTTGGAATTTTTTTAATATATGTCATATATTATTTTTATTATTTTTTTCCTATTACAAGGCATAGCGTTTTTAATTTCTATTTTATGAAATTCTAATATATATTTTTGAGGAACTATGGAGTACCTCTCCCTCAAAGCGATGGGATTTGTTCACACACTAAATAGAATGTATTAAGGATGGGTTTAATGAAAATATAAGATATACATAAAATTATAATTATAAATTAATGATATTATATAATTATACATATCATCCACTGTATTTGGTTCTTATAATAAGAGAATAAAAATAGAAATAACATTCATGTGTACATAGGGCTTACCGTCTCCATGAACAACGTATTCAATTTCATACTCATATATTATATATATTATTATAAAACACATATAATAGATATACCAGATATTTATATCATGGAATTATTTATGTAATCATGATAAATTTATAAGGACCAACAATATAACAATTTAAGACATGTGTTGAAAACAAAGAAAATATTTCCCAAAGTGAAATATTAAAATAGGATCATGAAAAAGAGGGTAATATAATGTCTAAATAAAACCATATATTGAATTATATATAAGAATATGATTATTTAAAAGATTTATAATAAACATATTCTTATTATACAGGATATGTGTTTGCGTACGAAGAGATTCGTGACACATGTAAAGGGGATTTCATCTAACGTTTTATTTCCGTGAGATACATGCAATGTTCACAACTCTTTATTTTTATGTGATGTATTTATTTACAATGACTGTATTAATTGTATCATATACATTGATTTATATCTATTTAAATATCCATGTTAGGATCTTTCTTTCATGGGTATTATGTTTCAAAATTCACCAAATCAGTTAAATAGTTTCGTCTCAATTTTCTTTCTTTGACACTAATATATTGATAGGAACTTAAATTCTCTCTCAAGGTGTATATACTTCCATTTCACATGTTATATCATGAACCTCCTTATATTAATTATATTTTAGTCTTCAGGTAATTTTCTTTTCTAACATAAAGAGTACGATCCCAAGTTAACAAGTGATAAGAGTTTATTGAGATTATCTTATTACATATCTAGATTGTCTATGTTTATGCTTCCTTTCCAGAATACCTATATTCCATCTGTCCAAACATTCCTGAATTGTATTCTCATATTGTTATTCATTCAATATTCAGGTAGTTTCACCGTTTTATACTCTTTGGCACATTTTATAATTAAGAATGTGTTTGTATGAAAGCCTGACTTTACCTTTTCTTGGGTCGAAAATATGTGTTCCATCAAAAACATGATATCTAAAAAGGGTTTCCAAGAATATTATATGAATATCATATGTTCATTCAAAAAAATTTACCTTTTTTTCTTTTACTAATATTTCCAATGGTATCATCTTGTCTCTTTCTAAATGAGTAAAGTTTCAATCATTTTCACCATGAAAACAGAGTTTCCTATTTACCTCGTATGACCTATACATATAAATCCATCGTTAATCCATTGATTCTTTATGTTCATGTTTAATAGTTTAAAAAAATTAAAATATAATTTCATAGAAAATTATTTTCAATACATTTTCAAGTTTCATTTATATGATTTAAAGACAAATGATTTCAAAAATAATTTAAAAAATCTTTTATAAGTTATCAAGGGAAATGGATTTCCAAACATTTCATGGATTATTTATTTGTTATTAAAGTATTTTCAAATAAAGTATGTTCATACCATCTTCGAGAATTATTTAATGTATTAAATGTGTTTTTAATGAAATTTTTTGAAGAAAAATTTATAAATTATAAAGGAATTTTTTTTTGAAATGATTTCATATCATCATTAAAATATTAAATGGTATTTTATATCCATATTATTATAAAATTATTTTTTTGTGTTAAAAATTATTTTTCAAATAAAAAATGTCATTTTATTTAAGAAACATTTTTGAAAGATATTTATAAATTATTTTCCATATAAGATGAAATCTATTGATGTTACTCATTCCCTTCTAGGAAATTATCTAAATATTCCATTAATAACAATTCTTTCAAAGTCTTATTATTAATGGAATGGTCTTTATGAAACCCATTTCTCTTCAATGCGATATGTGTTTAAAAAAATAAATTTCTTTTTCCTAGGTTATATACATTTGAAACTCACTTATTTTTAGGGGTTATGATTTTATGAAATCATTGTAAAATCAATCTATTTTCCATAGGTTATAATGTGATAAAATATTAATAATACCCACTTCATTTCATGGGTTTTGATTTCATGTTTTTAGGAACCATTTTTTCATGGTCCATGACATGATGAATGTTTTATTTCTCATACATTTATTATATCATTTCCAAATCCATGTCATATTTTAAATATATTTTTAATTTAATTTAAATTATTTATTGGATTTTGGGGTTTTCCATGAATTTTTGGTGGAATTATTGAGTTTTCATGACTTGGGCCAAACCGTAAGCCCAATTCCAAATTAAAAAAAAAACTGTTTCCTTTATAACTCCTTCCTTTTTCAACAATTTTCATCCATTTGAATTCCTACATGGCCTCCACTTACATATTGACTATACCCTATTAATTTGGACCAATTAGGAATCCATAATCATGGTGCATTTGGGTTTTCATTTAATGGATTGGGCCTGCCTGGAAGCCCATTTCCAGTTTTAAAAATGAATATTGTTTATTTAATAAAATATTCATTGTTTACTATATTTTTGTGATTCCACCTCCAACTAGATGATCACATCTATAGGTGCATATTTATTACCTTTCCCGCTTTTGTGGTCTTGTGTGCATTGCAAATTTTGTTTGACCATTATAGGGGTTCTCAAATCATCCATATCTGAAGAGGTGATTTATTTCCTTCCTAAACCCTTCATATCCCACCATTTCCCCCCATTCTTGTTCCTAAATGGTCTCTTAATCATTTTTTAAACCTAAATTTAATGTTTGGATCTTTTCAAACTCAGATACTTCTGTACTTAATGAGATTTCATCACGATCCCTCAAGTAACTGGGTCTTCTTCATTCATCTTCCATTTTTCATACGGTTTAATTCAATTTAAATACAGTATATTAAATTATCCATGAGTTTCCTAATGTCCAGAAACTATGGTTTAGAATCAAGGGTTTAACTTCGTGTTTTCTTGGTCAGTTATTCTGATTTTATGTTCAATATTCCTTCTGTGAGGTGCGACGATGGTACGATTGAATTTCTCACAAAGAATTAAAGGGTATTGCTTAATTTGGAAGGTGATTCCATGTGTATGAAATTTATGTGAATTTTAATTTTGTGTCTATGATATTTTCATGTTCATTTCAACTGATTATAGCTACGAAAACAGCTTTTAGTGGAGTTTGTATTGCAAATGAATTTTTAGTTCCAATTTCATGTGAAATTGGGGGGGGGATCCTAGAAATATTTTAATAGTTATTTTGGGTCCACACTATAAATACTTAGTTGATTTTATTGAAATTGAATAAGGATTCACATAATTTTTTAATGTTTAACCCCTTTGGTTGTTGCTGCAAAAGTGGGTTATAATTGTGTTTGTTGGACTTGTGAACTTTAAGTGTCTTGTTTGTTTAAAAATGGATGTTTTACAAAGATAACATTTCTTAGTTCACTTGGGGATTGCCTAAAATTTATTTGTTGGATTCATTGAATTTTTTTAGGGTTAATTTTTTGTTTTGTTGTCTTTTTTAGTATACACATGGTATGTAATGTGGGGATTCCAAAGATATTTGGGTGTAAAACAATGCATGATTTTTTAGGAATCGTTTCTTTAAAAATCAATGTGTTTTATTGTGTGTTTTATGTGGCTTAAATGTGTATATATATTGCACTAATTGTATGTGACCATCAAGGGTGTTTTATATAAAAATGGATTTGCGTAGCAAGATGAAATTGTTTGAGCACAAAGGGGGATGCCTGGGTACTTAGGTTGGGCGGATATGTACTAGTACAACTAGTGGACCAGATGGGTTTAGTCCATGTTTCATTTAGAATTTGGATAAATACAACTCTAACTAAACTATATTGTTGATGATTGGGGACCAATATGTTATTATTATGTTCCCTACTAGTGGATCATGCATGATAACAGATTTTTCTCTGGTTATTTTTCACTGAGGTACGAGGTACTTTGTGTCTGAGTCTATCAAGTTCCTGTGGGTGTTCTTAATTTTGTTGCTCATTGGATTTTCATTATTTACTCATCTACTAAGGTGTTTTTTGTATTATATTTCAGTAGCTATCATTAATAATTAAATTTTTTAACATTATGAATGTTTTACTTGAAATGTGTTTTCAATTGAAAGTTTCATTTCTTGGAATTTGTCACACCCTTTCATTGCATATTAAAAATACATGCTTTTTTACCTTGTATTGAATGAAATTTAGAATCTTTAGGTGATATAATATTGGTATTAAGAACACACCCTACAACACCACTTGGTTGTATGTATACGTTATTATTCTTGACTCAGGTAGAGGGAAGGAATTGGGTGATGGCGGTTTGGGGTGTTATTTTTCATCCTTAGGGCGTTGTTGTGAAGAAAACATGTGTGTAACGACCCCATGTCATGTGGAATCCTTGTGGATGTATGTCTATTTTGTTTTTTTTTTGTTTTTTGACCTCATGTACTATATTCAAATACATGTATTCAATTCTTTCATTTCATAAGACTTGTTTGGCTAAAAATTTCACATTTTTAGGATGGATTGTTATTAAAATTTAAGGCTTTCATACTCAGCTAAATCCTTCCCTAACATAATTGTTTGATACCCGAGTGCTTGTGATAGACTTTGGGGATATGGAACGTCCTTCAGGCCATACCAAGGGCTCAGTTTGGTGATGGTATTAGTGGTGACTAGATTCATTTTGGGACAAAATGGAATCATAGGAGGTTAATGTTTTTAGGTTATATTAATATTTTGGGATGAGATAGGATAGACAAGAGCTTGTAATTTTTTGGCTTGGGGTTTCAGTCGTGATTAGGGCACCTTTCCCTCACCTCTCATAGAATAACATAAGTCACAGGGGGATGCTGGAATTTCCTGATTGACTTCACTTCCAGGCGAGACGTGTGGGCTGCATACCACATGTGGACACCATGCGGGGTGGAGTAGTTATTTATTTTTTTGTTGAAATGTGTTTTGTTTATTTATATTTGATGTATTTTATTAAAATTTTATAAATATTTGTATTGATTATTGTTTTGTGACTATTAAATTTTGTAGAAAAATTCATCCATGTAAAACTCCTACACTCCCACAAGAGGAAGCCACGAAGAGTTATCCCACCCCGATTGATCATAGGATACTCTAGGCTATGGTCTGGGCTTTCCAAGCTTTGGGATAGGGACTGGATCCCACTCCTATTCTTGTAAGGGTAGAAGAGACAAGTCCTAGAAAAGATAAAGCACATGATTTTCTCAAAAACAAACCTTCTACCTTCCAAGGTATCTCAGAACACCATGAATCGGAGGAATGGATCATGATTATCGAGTTTATGTTTGAGTTAATGGAAACACATGAGGATCTAGGTGTGAATTGTTCCTCCTTTCTATTGGAAGATCCCATCCGTAAGTGGTCTGATTCAATGCTTTAGACTGGGATGAATGAGTAGATGCGTTGGGAATATTTCATGGTCGTCTTCAACGAATAGTAATACCATTAGGTCTTAGCATATTTCGAGTCTGTAGAGTTCATAGACCTTGTTTAAGGGAATATTTCTGTGATGGAGTATGCAAATAATTTCTCTGGGTTGGTTTGGTATTCCTATGTTGTCATCTCAAATGACTAATTAATGACCTAGAGGTTCGAGAAAGGCTTGTGACCAAAGATATACTCCCAGGTTTTCTTGTTCAAGATGAGGAACTATCCTTAGGTAGTTGACTGGGCATGTTTGGATAATATTTATAGGAAAGTAAAGCTTGGTTTCTCATGTACAATATCAGTAGTGGGCAATGGCAGCTCCTTAAATAAGAAAATGATGTGGGAGGAACACATGAAGAAAGGAGGTGGCAGTTCAGGGAACTCTTCATTGATGTTTCCATCTGTAGATTCTTATGAGAGATCAATCATGTACCACCAGTGTGGGAAGCTCAGGAACATATCACCAGAATTACCAATTCCACTAAATCTTTTTTACATGTGTGGAGGCATGGGGAATTTACAGCACTTCTCCAAGGTGGAATGTCCTCTTTCCAGTTGGGCAGGGTCTGTGGCTCCAAGAGGAGTTCTAACAAAGTCTAAGATATTGAGGACTGGGGGATATCAATTTGGTGGTTGTGGTGGTAGGGTTGTGTAATCTTCAAGGAAGAGCCTATTTAGGGAACAACCACATACTATTTTTCATCCTCAGTCAGACATCGGACATCTTCATGTGGTGTATCAAGCTTCAGCCGGATTAGAGGTAGGTCCATCGACTTTTCGATGTATAATTTTGATCGTATATTCTTTAGATACTTATATTTTCTATATTAGTTCCTCTATTTCACTAATTTATACCCAATCAGTGGTCTCTCTAAAATTACCAACTGAGATTTTGTCTTTTGCGATCGAGTTGGTGACGCCCCTGGCAAAGAAGAAAGAGCAGGGTCTCATGTGCCCGTCATGTGCTCTTTTCCCTGTAAGGGGTTGAGATGGAGTTAGAACTATTGTCCCAAGATATGGATATATTTGTAATAATACATTACATGGATTGGATAGTACACTTCCAGGTGCACATTGATTGCTACAGGCGGCGTGTGAGTTTCACGGCACCTGATGGGAGTCGTCAGGTTTTTCTGGGAGAATCGGATCCTCGTTCGGGTTTCATAGGACTTCCACTCCTAGAGATGGGAAGTATTATCTTTTCATTATCATTTTTCACACTATAGGATTATGTTCCATCCCCTGAAGGTTCACTACCTCATGTACTGATTGAGTTTCTGGAGGTATTCAATGTTTATTTTTCAGGTTTTCCCCTAGATCGAGATGTGGAGTTTTCGATTGATCTTGCACCGAAACATAGCTGATATCTCTTACCTATTATCACATACACCCCACTGACGAGAGGGAATTAAAAATACCACAGGATGACTTAGAATCCAATGGATTAATTTTCTCGAGCATCTTTCTTTAGGGTGCTCCGTTGTGTTTGCGAAAAATGCTGATGGATCCCACCGGTTGTGTATTGACCATCAGAAAATGAATAAGGTAACAATTAAGAAAAAATACCCTTTTCCCAGAATGGATGATTTGTTTGATCAGTTGAGGGGGTAAAATTGGTTCTCCAAAATAAAAGTTCGATCAGGATACCGTCAACTAAGGGTGAAGGAGTCAAATTTTCTGAAGACAACCTTCCAAAGAAGTTACGTCCACATTGAGTATTTGGTAATGCTATAGGATTAACCAATGCTGGAGTGGTCTTTATTGAACTCATGAATAGGGTGTTTCATCAGTATCTCAATTCATTCATTTTGGTGTTGTTGGATGACATTCATGTATATTCTTGATCTGAGGAGGAACACTAACATCAGTTACGGATCGTTTAGGGAACCTTGCGAGATCACCGCCTCTATGAAAAGTTGTCAAAGATCACATTTGGGATCAGGGGGTGTTATTTTTTGGGAATCTAATGTTGGAGTATGGGGTTTATTTGGACCTCGAGAAGATCGGTGCGATCATGTCATGGGAGAAACCAAATATCATGCTTGAGATTTGGAGTTTCCTTGGCCTGGATGGTTATTACAGGCAATTCGTTCGATATTTCCCTTGGATTTCTTTACTGATGACCACGGTCCCCTAAAAAGGGGTGAATTTTTTATGGGGCACAGAATTTCAGGAAACATTTGAGGAGTGGAAGCGGCGGTTGACTACCACCCCAGTGATGATTTTGCTTGAGGCCAAGAATGGGTATGTGGTTTATTGTGATGCTTCAGGAATGGGTCTTTGGTGCATGCTACTATCGGATGATCATGTGGTGTAGTATGACTCTCACCAACTACGACCACACAAAAAGAATTACCTTACCCAAAACCATTAATTGGCAGTAGTGATGCATTTTATGAAGATCTAGCATCACTACCTCTTTAGAGAGATGATTTTTGGTTAACTCAGATCACAAAAACATGGCCTATATCTTCTCTCAAAAGGGCCTCATCTTGAGGAAGTGTCATTGAATTGAGTACATGCAGGGTTTCGACATTGAATATGGCTATACCCCAGGGAAAGGTAATGTGGTGGCTGACACCTTGAGTGGAAATGTTCTAGTTGAGCATTGGAGGAACTCCCGTGATGATTGGGATTTGATGAGACTCTTTGCTCAGATGCATGTGGAGACCAAGGAGTATAGTGGGGCTTCATTCTTAGTGAGTATCTAGTTGAGTCCTTCTCTATTGGAGTTTATTCAATGCGAATTGCCTTGTTATGATCTTTTTCAGCGGTTGAGGTAGTTTCTTCATGGAGGGGAGACATCCTCTAATTGGTCCTCATCCGTAGAGGACATCTTATGTTTCTAGAGCCACTCAGAAGTTCCATCGTCTCTATGGAAGGTGGTGAGGAAGGATAGCCACCAATCTTAGTGGGTTGTCCATATAGGTGTCACCAAGATGTATTATTATGTGTGACGACATTTCTGGTGGCCAGGTATGTGATGGAACATAGAGAAATTTGTGTCGAGATGTTACACATACCAATAGGTTAATGTACAACATCAGATGTAACACCCGAGACTTTTATGTTATATAAATCATCAAATGAATTTTTTTCTACACACAACACTTTCTTCGCTTGCTTTACAGGAAATTGAGACCTTCCTCGATAGCATGTGTCGTACGCAATACCGAGTTTCACTAAACAATGATATGCTAATAAAATATTCTTAAAACTAGCCGTTATGAATAGTAATAACCACTTTGTGAAATTTTATAAATTATATTTTTCAAATTGGACTTCATTTTTGGATTCTGAATATCGAAATTATCCTAGGGTGAAATTTTGGTATTTTTCTGAAAACTTTCAATTTTTGATGAATAGTGAAACCACTAAGTGGTAATTAAAAAATTGATTTTTTCATAAAAAGTAATTTTAACACTTCTGTGAGTGGAATTTCAAAAATCCGAGAGACACGGTTGATGTCAGTAAGTAAAATAAGGTTCAATGAGATGAAAATAATTTTTGGTGAATAGTAACTTTTTACTTTTATTTACCACGGTTAAAAGTAAATAGGGTAATTAAGGGTAAAAATGATATTATTATTACCCTAACACATGTCATAATTCTATTGGATAAGTGTAATTCGACCAAAAACAAACTTAGGATTAAAATATGACCATTTAGGCCCACTTGGATTAGATTAGTACATTTATTATTAATTTATTTAAAGAAGGTTTAAAATAGTTAAAACCAAAGTATAATAAGTAAATAATTTTTAATGTAAGGTTTTATATAAGATAAATTCAACTACAAATATTCATTAGAAATATAAAAAGAGTTCCTATATAATGGTAATTTATTTGTAATTTTTAGACATTAAATAATGTAATTTATTTATGACACAAAGATGATGCAATAATTATCTTATTAATTAAATATTGAAATAATTGATGATATAAATACCCAAATAAATGTAATTTGAGACTTTTTATGAATTCTACTAATTTTATAGGTTAATATGACATGTTATTATTGATTTAATTAACATTTTTAGAACTAATAATTCTGTTATGAGTTTCACAAAAATCAATTACTAAATAGTGTCAAAATTCACATAAAATAGTTTTTAAAAAAAATATTATATTATTAATTGTTATTTTATTCCTAAAAATCTAAGGTTCGGCCAAATTACTTAGATAAGGTTATATATATTAATAATATACAACTTGGGGTTCATTTGGGTTGTTATAGTATGTTTATTAACTTTATAGTGTAATAACACAAGAAGACACGGTAAAAGTAAAATTAGTTATCTTAATGTTAAATCTAAATGAAAAGGTCAAAATAGGAACCTAAACTTGTCTAAATTCTATTGGATGAGATGATTTCTACCCATCCCCACCTTAGCTTAGAAATAAATCAATTTGGAGCTATTTAAAACCGAATTTGGTTTTATAATAAAATAATATTTTTAGTTATTCCAAAGGTGCCCCTCTCCTCCCTTATAAAAGGGCACCTCCTACCTCTCTTCCTCACACCACATTGAGCCTTCATGCTCCGCCAAACCCTGCAACTTTATCCTCTCCACTTCCCTAGAGACATCCTAGAGGTCCTGGTCTTCTTCAAAGAACAATTTTAGTGCCCTAAGAGGAGGTCTCAAAGAAGCACTTCAAAGAAGAGGTAATGTCTGTTACCGATTCTTTCATCTTTATTTCTTATTCCACTTCTTCTTCTTTAGTTGTTTCATTATAAAGTAATAACATAATTATCTCTCATATACTGATATGTTATTATAATTATGAAACAACCCTATTTCACCATCTATCCATCCTACTGAAAATGAAATCACCGCGCGTGCGTACGTACGGAATACCATCTCCACGCCGTGGTGTAATCTACTTTCCACCACCACCTTACTTGGATGGGTATAATGGTGTAAATAATGACTATATATGATTATTTTAAAGTGATATTGATTCTGAAATAGTATACATACACTCCAATACAATTCCATGATCATGTGAACAATATCATCGCTCGTGCGTACGTACGGAATACCGTCTCCACGATGTGATGCGACTCGTTATACATGATATTCATTGCATAATGATTATATAAATGAATTGAATGAATTTAAATGATATATATTACACTAATAATATTCTGGAAATGAGGTATCTGTAACCTGAAGAGAAGAATGAGAATTTATTCGACAAAACACGCATAAGAACAAAAAGTAATAAACACCCAAATAACAAGTTGTAATGAAGTATTACTAATAAGAAGCTAAGAATATGACCATATATGATATCATAACAATAATTATGAATCTGGAATAAGTCAATAACATTATTTAAATCATTATACAGGAGGTTCGGACACTTACGAGGCAAATCAGACCTAAGGTAAGGGAAATATCACAATCTCATTTTTATCTAAGATTGATTATACTTTGAAATTTAATGGGGTGTAATTTATCATCCACATACATTTTTCCTCAATATGTAATATTATTTCCATCCACATACAATTTTTTAAATCCAATTTTACCCTTCGGTGAGTTTTTAGTAAAGGATATGAAAGGAATCTTTTGTCGTTTTTCGTACGAGGTACTTTTTTAGTTTTCTGACAAAAATACGAAGAAATTTTTTTTTAACTTATACAGAATCAGTGGATTTTTAAATAATTATTTACAAGAAGCTTCCTTTACATGATTTCATGTTTATTTTTAATCAGCATCTTTTAGTTTATAATTTTATGACATATTAAGAAAGGAAAAGTGTTTTTGAAGCAGAAAAGATATTTTCCTAAATAATGGAGTTCAAGTGTTTTATCTAAATTATTTTCCATATAAGATAATAAAGGGTTCTGTTTTTATCCCTATTATTGAATTGATTTGATTATGTTGTGATGGAATTATATTTTTATGAATTCTTTTATCTTATATGAATTGTTTTATGAGGACACGATGTTTAAGATTCCCATTTTTATTACATGGGTTTTGCTATGATGTATGGTTTTCTGATATTGTGGCACACATAAGAATGGTATCCTTATGATATGGGTGGGACCTATATCTCCATCCAATGCATTTGGTAAAGATTTTTTATCTCATGAGATAGACATGGCTGGAACGGCCGGTTAAACCGGTTCAGTGAAACAGGACTGAAACGAGGAGTGAACTCGGTTCAGAAGCGGACTTTGTCCACTAAGATAGTCTTGGCAATGAGTCTTGACTAACAAGAAATGATTCTCAATTATTATGTGTGTATGCCACAAAGTTTCATGTTTTACGTTATGATTATTGGGATTACATTTCATTAGTATGATTTATCCCATGTTATGAAATTATGATCTCTTTTGCAGGTTAAGATTTCCAAAAGTTATGCGCTTTTGTATATGATGTGATTGATATTTATTTTGTTTACCATTACTGAGAATTTGAGCTCACCATTTTGTGTATTTTATTTCCCTAGGTCATGAAGAAGGTTATTAAGTTGAATATGACAAAAAGGGACTCTAGATATGATAAAATAAATTGGAGGCAACATAGATGCTTTATGAACCAGTTATTTATGCTTTCCAGTTTCTAAAGACACAATACCTATACGGTCCATTCATGGTTTTGTTATATGTTGTAATAAGTGTGCTTCAATTTTTAAGTAATAACAATGTATGTAAAGTATGGGTCGTTATAGTTGGTATCAGAGGAAAGGTATAGTCAACCTTTGGAAAATAAGATGTGAAAGCCTTAGTATGAACCCTAAGGATAATTCTAAGCATAGAACACAATCTTAGTGTTTTAGAAATGAAAATAAATAACCTAGGATAAGACCTTAAGTTTGAAATTTTATTCGTGATTATGTGGTTTTCCTATTATAATTAGTGTTCCTCACACTATTCTTCTTGGTTTTAGTCAATGGCTATAACCCGAACGAACCGTGTTAATGCGGAATGTGACGGGCAATGCAATGATTGTCCCCTGGAGCAACCAAACATTATGGGAGCTGGAATGCAAAATCTTGTAGCCATGATCACAAAACTTTCTCATGCTATGAATCATGAAGGACTTCCAAACAAGCAAAGGAAGGAGCAACATTCTGTTGAATCCTTCATGAGGTAGCGTCAACCTCCTTTCAGCGGGTCTACTGATCCATTAGTTACTGAACAATGGATTAATACTACTGAAAAGATATTTTCTGTTCTTCAATGTTCTGAACATGATAAAGTCATCTTATCAGTGTATCGTTTGGAAGGAGATGCTGATCAATGGTGGAATCTTATTAAGAATACGAGGAAAAGGGATGAAATTGAGTCCATGGAATGGGACGAGTTCAAGAACTTATTTTTCAATAAGTACTTACTTCATATTATCCGAACAAAGTTGTAGAAAGAGTTTCTTGAACTGAAGCAAAAGAATAATGAATCTGTTGGTACATATGAAGCAAATTTTACAAGACTTACAAGGTATGTTTCTTGTATTATTATCGAACCTGAGAGTAAGATCGATCTATTCTTTAGTGGCTTAAAACCAAGTTTTCGAAGGGTGTTAGCCATAAGGGAATTCATTAGATACGACGAAATCGTTCGATGTGCTCTCAAAGTTGATACAGAGATTGGAGTAACTCATCAGTCATATGGGTTTGATAAGAAGAGGAAAATGGAATTCAAAGGAAAATCTAAAGAGCACAATGAAAAGAAGATGATATTTCCCTTATTCTAAAAGTGGGGAATGAAACATGGAGGGAGTTGTCTTAAAGGGACAAGTAAATGTTTCAAATGTGGAAAGGAAGGTCATTGAGCATTTGAATGCCACAATGATGGGAAAAATATGTCTAATGATGAAAACAAAGGAAGGGTTACACAGAATGACCCTACTACACTTCAATGTTTCAAGTGCATGGAGATGGGGCATTATTCCAATCAATTACCAAATCCAAGGGTTGATGATGATGGTCGACGTGAAAAAACTATTAAGGCTAAAGACAAAATAACGTCACATGCAATTTCTATCAGCGATGTGGGGTATGATAATGATGTGGTGAAAGGTACACTTACCATCAACTCTAAAGTAGAAAATGTTTCATTTGATTCTGGATCCACCCACTCCTTTATTTCTGAAGAATTTTCTAAGGATATCACCATTTTACCGCAACAGTTAGATGTTGAGTTAGCTGTGACAACCCCTAATGGCACAACAGTCACATCAAAAGTTTATAATTCTTCTCCGATTGAAGTTTGTGGGAAAGTGCTTCCTGAAAATCTTGTGATCCTTCCTATAGTGGAATTTGATGTGATTCTTGGTATGGATTGGATTTCTCTACATGGAGCTCATATCAATTGCCAAAGAAGGGAAGTCACATTTCATATTCCATATCAATCTATGATCGTCTATCGATGCAAGGATGAACATAACCTTCCAGTGGAATTTCTTCCATTTTATGGGTATTGATTCCACTAAATGAAGGTTATTTATCTCAAATGGTTGGTGAGAAACTCACAATTAATAATATTCCCATTGTACGGGAGTTTGATGATGTCTTTCTGGAGGAATTACCGGGTCTTCCACCGAATCGTGAAGTCATGTTTTCAATAGAACTCGTACCGGATGCTTTTCCTATTCCAAAGACACCTTATAGAATAGCCCCAATTGAGTTGCAGGAATTGAAGAAGCAACTCTAAGAGAATCTGGATAAGGGGTTCATATTCCCTAGTGTGTCACCTTGGGGAGCACATGTTCTATTTATTAAGAAGAAATATGGATCAATGAGACTCTGCATTGATTATCGAAAACTTAACAAGATCACTATCAAGAACACATATCCTCTCCCGCACATTGATGACCAATTTTACCAACTACGTGGAGCTCAATACTTTTCCAAGATTGATCTTTGTTCAGGGGATCATCAATTAAGGTTCAAAAGGGAGGTTATACCAAAGATGGCTTTCCGTACAAGGTATGGACACTATGAATTTACAGTGATTCCATTTGGTCTTACTAATTCCCCTACTATCTTCATGGATCTAATGAATAGAGTCTTTATAGAATATATTGATCAATTTTTGGTAGTCTTTATAGATGGTATTCTTGTCTCTTCAAAGGGCAAGGAAGAACATGAAGATCACTTGAGAATTATATTGAAGACCCTGAGAAAGGAGATTATTTATGCCAAATTTACCAAGTGTGAATTATTGCTTCAAAAAGTTTCATTTTTGGGTCACATAATCTCAAAAGAGGGGATATCTGTGGATCCAGCAAAAAAAGAGGTTATCGAAAGATGGTCGAGACCAACAACAGTAACTGAGATCCGATGTTTTCTTGGTTTGGCTGGATATTATCGACATTTTGTGAATGATTTTTCACGATTATCTAATCCACTCCCCAAGTTGACTCGGAAAGGAGTTATGTTTGTTTGGACAGAGGAATGTGAAGATAATTTCAAGGAGTTTAAAAGAAGGTTATCTAGTGCAATTGTACTCATACTGCCTTGTAGTGGAGAAAGGTTTGTGATCTACAGTGATGAATCCAAGATGGGTATGGGGTGTGATCTTATCCAAAATGATATGTTGGTAGCTTATGCCTCACAACAGTTGAAAATACAGGAGAAAAATTACCCAACTCATGATTTGGAGTTAGCTGCGGTAATCTTTGCATTAATGATTTGGAGGCATTACCTTTATGGTGAGAGGTGTGATATTTATACTGATCATAAAAGTATAAAGTATATTTTCACACAAAAGGAGATGAATATGCGCCAAAGAAGATGGTTGGAGCTGATTAGGATTACGACTGCTCAATTCCTTACCACCCTGGGAAAGAAAACAAGGTGGCAGATGCATTAAGTCGACAAGACCATGCTAGTTTATCTATGATGAGGATCAAAAAAGATCCAATATTTATGGATTTACAAAGGATGGATCTTGGAATTATAATGAAAGGGGAAAAATTGTGTCTTTCTCAAATGAATGTTCAACCATCTATACAAGTAAATATTAAAGAGGCACAGAAAGAAGATGTCGAGTTACAAAAGAAGGTGAGAAATGTTCGTGAATTCAACCTTGATTGTGATGGGATAATATAGTTCAGGAATGGGGTTTGTGTTCCTCCCATCCACGAATTAAATAAGGAGCTTCTGGATGAGGCTCATAGTTCTCCATTCTCTATTCATCCTGGAATCACGAAGATGTATAAGGACCTGAAAGAGTACTTCTGGTGGGAAGGCATGAAAAGAGATGTTTCTGAATTTGTCTATCGATGCTTGGTTTGTCAACAAGTTAATGATGATAGATAGAATTCTAAGGGGATGTCACAACCATTACCCATACCTGAATGGAAATGGGAAAACATCAATATGGACTTTGTCACATGACGTCCTATAACATCCAAAGGAAATAATGCTATCTCGGTCATATTGGATCATCTTACAAAATCTGCACACTTCATTTCTATTAGAGAGGATTTCTCACTAGATCAGTTTGCCAGGATATATGTATAGGAAGTGGTAATATATCATGGAGTACCACTTTCTATTATATCTCATCAGGATCCGAGATTTACCTCGATGTTCTGGCGAAGTCTTCTGCATACTCTGGATACAGAGTTGAGTTTCCTCACTGCTTATCATCCTCAGACAGACGGTCAGTCTGAGAGAACAATTCAAACTCTAGAAGATATGTTGAGATCTTGCTCTATGGATTTAAAAGGTGGTTGGGATCAACACCTACCTTTGGTGGAATTTTATTATAATAATAGATTTCAATCCAGTATTCAGATGGCTCCTTATGAAGCTCTATATGGAAAGAAATGCAGGACTCCAACTTGCTGGGATGAAGTTGGGGAAAGAAAGCTATTAGGACCTGATCTCATTGATGAAATGGCAGAAAAGGTCAGATCTATTCAACAACACATAAGAGCAGCTCAGAGTCGATAGAATAGTTATTCCGACAACCGAAGAAAAGACCTAGAGTTTGAAGTCGGTGATAAAGTGTTCTTACGAATATCTCCCTGGAAGAGGGTCATGAGATTTGGAAAGAAGGGGAAGTCGATCCCTAAATATATTGGTCCTTTCAAAATACTGGATCGTGTTGGGAAGGTAGCTTACCGATTGGCACTTCCAATGAATCTCTCTCAAGTTCACGATGTGTTCCATGTATCTCTCCTGAGAATGTACATACCTGATCCTTCCCATGTACTCAGCTCAGAAGTTGTACCACTGGAGCAGGATCTTTCTTATGAAGAACAGCCGATATAGATTCTAGATCATAGTGAGAAATTCCTACGAAACAAGACCACTCGATAGGTGGATGTTTTATGGTGGAACCATCAATTAGAATAAGCTACAAGGGAGCTTGAGGATATGATGAGGGAGAGGTATCCTTTCTGTTTTTTACAAAGTGATGAATTTCAAGGGCGAAATTCATTTTAAGGGGGGTAGAATGTAACACCCGAGACTATTATGTTATATAAATCATAAAAGGTATCTTTTTCTACACACAACAGTTGCTTGGCTTGCTTTACCGGAAATCACGACATTCCTCGATAGCTTGCATCGTACGCAATACCGAGATTCACTAAACAATGATATGCTAATAAAATATTATTAAAACTAGTCATTATGAATAGTAATAACCACTTTTTGAAATTTTATAAATTTTATTTTTTAAAATGGACTTCATTTTTGGATTCAGAATATCGAAATTATCCTAGGGTGAAATTTTGGTATTTTTCTGAAAACTTTCAATTTTTTATGAATAGTGAAACCACTAAGTGGTAGTTAAAAAACTGAGTTTTTCAAAAAACATAATTTTACCGCTACTGTGAGTGGAATTTCAAAAATCCTAAAGATATGGTTGATTTCATTAAGTAAAATTTGGTTCAATGAGATGAAAATAATTTTTTGTGAATAGTAAATTTTTAATTTTATTTACCACGGTTAAAAGTAAATAGGATAATTAAGGGTAAAAATGATATTATTATTACCATAACACAAGTCCTAATTCTATTGGATAAGTTTAATTCGACCAAAAACAAACATAGGAATAAAATATGACCATTTAGGCCAACTTGGATTAGATTAGGACATTTATTATTAATTTATTTTAAGAAGGGTTAAAATAGTTAAAATCAATGTTTAATAAGTAAATATCTTTTAATATAAGGATAAATATAAGATAAATTAGACTATAAATATTCATTAAAAATATAAAAATGTTTCCTACATAATGGTATTTTATTTTTAATTTTTAGATAGTAAATAATGTAATTTATTTATGACACAAAGATGATGCAGTAATTATCTTTTTAATGAAATATTGACATTATTGATGTTATAAATACCCAAATAAATGTAATTTGAGACTTTTTATGAATTCCACTAATTTTATAGGTTAATATGACATGTTATTATTGATTTAAATAACGTTTTTCGAACTAATAATTCTATTATGATTTTCAAAAAAATCAATTACTAAATAGTGTCAAAATTGACATAAAATAGTTTTTAAAACAAATATTATATTATTAATTGTTATCCTATTCCTAAAAATCTATTGTTCGGGAAAATGAATTAGATAAGGTTATATATATTAATAATAAACAACTTGGGGTTCGTTTGGATTGTTATAGTATGTTTATTAACCTTATAGTGTAAGAACACAAGAAGATACGGTAAAAGTAAAAATTAATTTACATAATGTTAAATCTAAATGATAAGGTCAAAATAGGAACCTAAACTTGTCTAAATTATATTAGATGAGAGGATTTCGGCCCATCCCCACCTTAGCTTCGAAATAAATCAATTTGGAGCTATTTAAAAACGAATTTGGCTTTACAATAAAATAATATTTTTAGATATTCCAAAGGTGCCCCTCTGCTCCCTTATAAAAGGGCACCTCCTCCCTCTCTTCCTCACACCACTTTGAGCCTTCATGATCAGAAACACCCTACAATGCTCTCCTCTACACTTCCATAGGGATATCATAGTGCTCCTTTTTATCTTCAAATACCAATTTTAGTGCCCTAAAAGGTGGTCTCAAAGAAGCACTTCAAAGAAGAGGTAATGTCCGTTACCGATTCTTTCATTTTTATTTCTTCTTCCACTTCTTCTTCATAAGTTTTTTCATTGTGAAGTAATAACATCAGTATCACTCATATACTGATATGTTATTATAAGTATGAAATAACCATATTTCACCATCTATCCATCCAACGGAAAATGAAATCATCGCGTGTGCGTACGTACGGAATATCGTCTCCACGTCGGGGTGTAATCTACTTTCCACCACCACCTTAATTTGATGGGTATAATGGTGTAAATAATGACTCTATATGATTATTGTAAAGTGATACTGATTCTAAAATAGTATACATACACTCCAATACAATTACATGATCATGGGAACGATATCATCGCTTGTGCGTACGTACGGAATACCACCTCCACGATGTGATGCGACTTGTTCTACATGATCTTCATTGAATAATGATTATATAAATGAATTGAATGAATTAATTTGATATATATTACACTAATAACATTCTGGAAATGAGGTATATATAACCTAAAGAGAAGAATAAGAATTTATTCGACAAAACACGCATAAGAACAAAAAGTAATAAACACCCGAATAACAAGTTGTAATGAAGTATTACTAATAAGAAGCTTGGAATATGACCATATATGATATCATAACAATAATTATGATTCTTTAATAAGTCAATAACATTATTTAAATCATTATACAGGAGGTTCGTACACTTACGAGGCAAATCGGACCTAAGGTAAGGGAAATATCACAATCTCATTTTTATCCGAGATTGTTTATACTTTGAAATTTACTGGGGTGTATTTTATCATCCACATCCATTTTTCCTCAATATGTAATATTATTTCCATCCACCTAAAATTGTTTAAATCCAATTTTACCCTTTGGTGAGTTTTTAGTAAAGGATATGACAGGAATCTTTTGTCGTTTTTTGTACGAGGTACTTTTTGACTTTTCCGACAAAAGTACGAAGAATGTTTTTTTAACTTATACGGCATGAATGGATTCTTAAGAAATTATTTCCAAGAAGCATACTTTAAAAGTTTTCACATTTATTTTTAATCAACTTCTTTTAGTTTATAATTTTACGACATTCTAGGAAAGGAAAGGTGTTTTTGAAGCAGAAAGGATATTTTCCTCAAGAATGGATTTCAAGTGTTTTATCAAAATTATTTTCCATCTAAGATAATAAAGGGTTCTGTTTTTATACCTATTATTACATTGATTTGATTATGTTGTGATGGAATTATATTTTTATGAATTCCTTTATCTTATATGAATTGTTTTATGATGTCACGATATTTAAGATTCACATTTTTATTACATGGGTTATGATATGATGTATGGTTTTCTGATTTTGTGGCACACATAAGAATGGTATAATTATGAGATGGGTGGGACCTATATCTCCCTCCAATGAATTGGGTAAATATTTTATATCTCATGAGATAGACATGGCTAGAACGACAGGTTAAACCGGTTCAGTGAAACAGGACTGAAATTAGGAGTGAAATCGGTTCAGAAGTGGACTCTGTCCACTAAGATAGTCTTGGCAATGAGTCTTGACTAACAAGAAATTATTCTCAATGATTATGTGTGTATTCCAAAAAGTTTCATGTTTTATGTCATAAATATTGGGATTACATTTCACTACTATGATTTATCCCATGTTATGAAATTATGATCTCTTTTGCAGGTCAAGATTTCCAATATTTATGCACTTATGTATATGATGTGATTGATATTTCTTTTGTTTACCCTTACTGAGCATTTGAGCTCACCCTTTTGTATGTTTTATTTCCCCAGGTCAGGAAGAAGGTTATTAAGTAGAATATGCCAAAAAGGGACTCTAGATATGATGAAATAAATCGGAGGCAATGTTGATTCTTTATGAACCAGTTGTTTATGCTTTTTAGTTTCAAAAGACACTATACTTATACGGTCCTTTCATGGTTTTGTTATATGTTGTAATAAGTGTGCTTCAATTTTGATGTAATAACAATGTATGTAAAATATGGGTCGTTATATTAGAGACCCTTTAGTTTTCTCCAGCCATTACCCATTCCTACCTAGAAGTGGGACAAGGTTTCCATGGACTTCATTAATGGCTTACCTCACACAACTTAACGTATAAATTATATTTGGTTGGTCATTGATTATTTGACCAAATCAGCCCACTTCATTCCGAAAAAAGATAGAGCTTAAGAGGATGAGATTGGCCATTTGTAACTTCAGTAGGTGGTGAAACTCAAGGGAATTCTACCAGATTTTGTCTCAAATAGAGACCCTCATTTCACATTTCAATTTTATGAAGGCCTTTAGAAGGCCTTGGGGTCTAAGAATAAGAATATCATGGAATAAAATCCTCAAACGGTTGGTCAGATAGAACGGGGGAACCGTATTTTTTAAGACATGCTCTGTGCGTGTGTTTTGGACATTAGAGGTTCATTGGATAACCATTTGGGGTTGGTTGATATTTTTTTTAATAATAATTTCCAATCCTCTATCTGAATGGATTTTTTTGAGTCTCTCTATGGTCGGTCATGTCGATACCCCCTGTCCTAGGATGAGAAAGGTGAGACCTCACTGCTAGGGATGATTCTTGTCCATATACTTCTGAGAAGGTCAAGTTGATCCAGAAGTGTTTATTGACACCTCAGAGCCTCCATAAATAATTTGCTATTAGGAGGAATTGAGAATTAGTGTTTTTTATCAGTGATAGGGTATTCTTGAATGTGGTCCCTCATTTGGGCCATCGTCGACTGGGGAAGTAAGGGAAGATGACGTAGTGATATGTCATCCCTTTTGAAATCACCTTGCATACTGGAAAGTTGGATTATTGGTTGTCCTTGACTTCTTAGTTTACATCTATCCATGACATCTTCCTTGTTTCCTATTTAAGGAAATACAACCCGGATCTGTCCCATGTGCTGGGCTGGGAAGAACTGGAGATAGAGCCTGACTTGTCAGTTTGTGAGCTGCCAGTGAAAATATTGGACTCCCAAGAGCTGTATCTTTTGGGAAGTCTATTCTTCGAGTTCAGGTTTGTTGACTACATGGTAGTGATAAACATGAGACCAGGGAGTGGAAGTCATGGGTTGGGAAGAGTACATGTTCTTGTTTTCCGATCAAGCTCTATGTTGACTTTCTGGGGAGAAAATTATTTCATGGTGGGGATAATTTTCACATTCATGACATATTCGAAGTTATTTTAAATTTATTTTCCATTATTTCATTTTTTTGGGGTTTCCCATCATTTTTTATGGAACGAGCGAGTTTTCATGATTGGGACCAAACCGTATGACCAATTATAGATTTAAAAATATATTTTGATTCCATTATAACTCCCTCATTTTTTGAAAATTTTTCATCCAATAAAATTCCTACATGGAATCACATGACCTGTTAACACCACCATATTAATATGGACCACTTAGAAAACCATAATCACTGTGGATTTAGGTTTTTATATAAGGGATTGGACCTGCCGGAAGCCCATTTACAGTAATAAAAATATTTTTTCTTATTTAATAACATATTATTTTTTTACTTTTATTAACAAATTACACCTCACACTATATTATAACATTCTTAGTGCGTCCCCATTACCACTCCACCATTATTTAGAGCTCGAGTGCATCGCGAATTAGGGAAGACCTTCATTAGGGTTCTAAAATCATTCATATTTGAAAAGGTAACTTCTTTTAATTATAACTCCTTCATTTCTCACTATTTTTCTCCATTATAGTTCCTATATTGTCTCCTAATAATTTTTAGAAACTCCATTGAATTTTTGGCAGTTTGAAAATTCAGCTACTTGTGTATTTAGAGAGATTGCTTCAAGATCCCTCAAGTAATTAGGTATCCTTCATTCTTCATTCATTTTTCATTGGGTTTAATTAAATTTTGTTAGAGTTTCCTCCCTTATCCAAGAGGTTCCTAATTCCCAAAAACTAGGTTTTCGAATCTAGGCTTTAAAATTTTGGTTTTTTGGGCCAATATTCTGATTTTAGGTTCAATATACCTTCCTTGGGGTATGGGAGTGGTGAAATTTCATTTCTACTCAAAGGATACTAGGATTTATGGTAATTTGGTCAAGGATTCCATGTTTATGAAATTTATATTAATTTTCATGATTTATTTATGATATTTGCATGTTCATTACATTTTATTATTTCTGAGAAAATTGGTTTTAGAGGACTTTGTAATGAAAATGAATTTTTCGTGCCAATAATATGTGAAATTAGGGAGTTTTCCGAGAAATATATTAATGGTACAATTGGGGATGCCCTATAAATATCTAGTTAGTTTTATTTAAATTTAATAGGGATTAACATCCTGTTTTTAATGATTAAACTGTTTGGTTATTGCTGAAAAAGAGGGTTTTAATGATGTTTGTTGAACTTGTGAACATTCAGTCACATGTTTGTTTAAAACTCTCTGTTTTGTAAAAATAACATTTATTGGTTCACATGGGTCATCCCAAAAAGCTATTTGTTGGTTTCTTTTAAATGTGTTTGGGCTTTCATTTCTATTTTGGGGACTTTTGAGTATGCACATGGTATGGAATGTTAATATTTCAATGAGATTTGGGTGCAAAACAATGGGGGATTTTTGAGGAATCATTTCATTAAAAATCAAGTTGTTTTATTGTGTGTTATAAGTTGTTGAAAATGTTTATATAAACTGTACTGATTTTTTGTGACCAATTGGTGTGTTTTATATGAAAATGCATTTTTTAGCATGCTGAAATTGTTTGAGCACAAAGGGGGGAGCCAAGGTACTTACGGGGTGGATATGTACTAGTACAACATGTGGACCGAATGGGTTTTGTCCCGATTTCACATAGAAGTTGTATAATGACAACTCTAAATAAACTATATGGAAGATTATTGGGGACTAATAGGTTATGGGTATGTTCCCTACCTGTGGCTCGTGCAATAGAATGGATTTTTCTATGGTTACTTTACCATGAGGTATGAGGTACATGGGGCTCGAGTCTATTAAGTGAATAGGGGTGTTCCCGATTTTGTTGCTCTTTGGATTTGTGTTATTTACCCTTTTATTAGTGATTTTTGGCTGTATATTACAATATCTAACATGAATATTTAAATTAGTTAATATTCTGAATTTTTTTTCTTGAAAATGGTTTTCAATTGAAAGTTTCATTTCTTGGAATTAATCACTGCTTTTCTTTGAATATTAAAACTACTTTTCTTTTTTACCGTGTATTTCATGAACATTGGAATCATTGGGTGGTATCCTATTGGGAATTATCTCAAACCCTACTTACTCCCCTTGGGTGTATGTAGACATTATTATTCTTGAGTCAAGTAAAGGGAAGGCATTTGGTGATGGTGGTTCAGGGTGTTCTTTCATCTCCTTTGGATGGAGTTGTGGAGACCACTTTTGGGTGATGACCCCTTGTAATGTGGAGTCCTAGTGGATGTCTTGATGATTTTATAATTTTTATTTGGAACTATTTTAGTATATTCATATACAGTTATTCAATTGTGGTTTTTTTCTTATGACTTATTTGGATAAAAATTATATATTTATATTATGGATTGTTTTTAATATTTTATGATTTCATACTTAGGTAAAACATTACCAAAACTAATTATTTGATACTTGGGAACTTGTTCCAGCTTGTGGGGATAAATAACACCCTTCGAGCCCTGCCACAGGCCTGGTTCGGTGTTGGTATTGGGGGAAACCAGATTCAGTTTCTGAAAAAATGGTATCTGAGGAGGCTAATGTTTTTTTGTTATATTACTATTTTGGGATGATTCAGGATAGATTGGAGCTATATATTTTGGGGATTGTGGATTCCATCATGATTTGGGTGCATGAAACTCACCTCTCATTGCATATGTTATGTCACCAGGGGACGTTGGAATTGTCTGATTGACTTCACTTCCAGGTGATACTTGTGGGCTACAGACCACACATGGACACTATGCGGGGGGGGGGGGGGGGGGAGTAGTTGTTTAGTTTAATATTGAAATGTTTTTACTTTGTTATTATTTGATGTATTTGATTAAAATTTTCAGAAATTTCATATTGATTATTTTTTTTTGTGAATGGTGAATTTTTTAGCAATATGCCACCCAGAAAGCTCCCGCGCGCCCAAAGGAGGAATCCAAAGAGAGTTCTCCCACACTGATTAATTAGAGGCAAGTCGAGGTTCTTGTCTTGTCCGTCCAACCTTTGGATCATGGACTGGATCCATCTATTATTCATGTTAGGGTAGAATATATGGGTCCTAGAAAATATAATGCACCATTGTTTCTAAAAAAACAATCCTCCCACCTTCCGAGCCAGCTCAGAACCCCCGGAAGTAGAGGAACGGATCAATTATATTGAGCGTATGTTTTCATTTATATAAAAAAAATTTGAGCTCAGGGTGAATTTTTCCACCATTCTGTTGGATGGTCCCAGATTTAAGTGTGGGGAGTAAGTGCTTCAGACTGAGAATAATGAGTAGATGCTCTGGGGAGATTTCAATTTCATCTTCAATGAATAGTATTTCCCTGAGGTCTTGGAATATTCCCGGTCTAGAGAGTTCATCAACCTTGTTTAGGTGAATATTTCATTGATGGATTATGCCAAAAGTATTTCTGAGTTTGTTCACTATGCCCATGAAGTCATCTCAAATGAACAATTGAAGGCCCATAGGTTTGATAAAGTCATGAGAGTAGAGATAGAATCCCAGGATTTCTTGCTCAAGATGAGGACCTATGATGAGGTTGTTGACTGGGAATTTAGGGTGGAGATTTATAGGAAAATCATGACTGCATTATCTGGTTTAGTATCAGTAGTGGGAAGTGGTACCTCCTCTTAGAAGAAAATGAGATTGGAGGAACATGTGAAGAAAAGAGGTGGCTATTCTGGCAACTCTTCTAGGTAGTTTTGGTCTGTGGCTTCTGATGTGAGATCAGTCATGTGCCACCTGTGTGGGAACCCTGGCCACATCTGAAAAGCAATCCAAATTCATCCTAAACCTTGTTACCAGTGTGGTGTCATGGGGAATTTATAGTGCTTCTATTGGGTGGCACATCAACATCTTAGTTGGGAAGGGTCAGGGGCTCCAAGAGGAGTGCCCACACAATCTGAACCATCGAGGACAGGGGGATATCAAATTTGAGGCTACGGTAGTTGGGCTGGGTCAACATCTAGGAAGAGCCAGTTTAGGGAATATCCATAGACTAGAGGTATCCCTCAAGCAGACATGAGACATCTCCATGTAGTGTATCCATCACTAGTATGATCAGAGGCAGGATCTTCGACTATTAGATGTATCATTTTGATCACATCTTCTATAGTTGGTGGTATTTTTTATAAATGTGCCTCTGTTTCATTAATTTCATCCCATTTTGTGGACAGGCCGAATTTACCAACCGATTTTTTGTCTTTTGCGTTGGAGTTGGTGACGCTTCTAGGAAAGAAGATGGTGTAAGTTCTCCGATAAACCTCTTATGCGCTTTCTGTGTCAGGGGTTGAGATGGAGTGGGACCTCTTCGGCCCTAGATTTGGATCTATATGACATAATACATTCATGTATCATCTATTAAACTTCCAAGTGAACATTTATTTCTATAGGTGGTGAGTTTGTTTCATAGCACATGATTGAAGTAGTCAGGTTTTTTGGGATGAACAGGATCCTCAATCGGGTCGCACAGGACCTCCACTCCTAGAGTTGGGAATTATTGTCTTCTAGTTATCATAACTTGCACTAGAGGAATATTTTCTTTACCATGAAGGTGCACTACCTCATTTAGTGTTTTACTTTCCGAAGGTATTCCTGAATGATTTTTCAGGTTTTCCCCCATAATGGGATGTGGAGTTTTCGATTGATCTAGCACCGGGAGCACAACCAATATCTCTTCCCTCATATCGCATGGCCCCTACCGAGCTGAGGGAATTAATGATATAGCTGGATGACTTAGAATCCAATGAATTCATTCTCCTGAGCATCTCTCATTGGGCCGCCCCGGTGTTGTTCGTGAAAAAGGCTGATGAGTCCCTCCAGTTGTGCGTTGACTATCGGAAGATGAATATGGTAAAAATGTAGAACAAATACCATTTTCCCAGAATATATGAATTGTATGATCCATTTTAGGGGGAAAAGCGGTTCTCAAAAATAGACTTTCATTTGGGATAACATCAACTCAGGGTGAAGGAGTGAGATATTCTGAAGTTAGCCTTCTGAAGTAGATATGACCACATTGAGTATTTCGTCATGCCCTTAAGATTGACCAATGCTCTAGTGGTCATTATGTAACTGATAAAAAGGTATTTCCATCAGTATCTTGATTCATTTGTTATAGTGTTCGTGATACCATCAACTCAGGGTGAGGGAGTCAGATATTCCAAAAACAACCTTCCAAGGTAGGTACAACCACATTGATTATTTGGTTATGCCATTAGGATTAACCAATGATCAAGTGTCCTTTATTGCACTCATGGATAGGGTATTTCATCAGTATCTCGATTCAATCATTGTGGTGTTCATAGATGACATTCTAGAATTCTCTATCTTTGTGGAGGAACATGAACAAACCATATGAATTATTTTGGGCACCATGCAATATCCCTACCTTAATGCAAATTTTTCAAAGTGAACATTCATGACTAGGGAGGTGAAATTTTTGGGGAATGTAATATCGAATTAGGGGGTTTCAGTTGACCCCATGAAGATCAGTACGGTCATGTCATGGGAGGAACCAAAGAAAGTGTTTGAGATCCGGAGTTTCTTTGACCTGGCTGGTTATTATAGGTGATTCATTCGGGATTTCTCACATCTTGCTTCACTGATGACCATGCTCACGTGGAAATGGGTGAATTCTGTATTGGGATCATAATATCAGGAATAATTTGAGTAGATGAAGCGATGGTTTAATACCACCCTTGTGTTGATTTTTCATAAGGCTAGGATGGGGTATGTGGTCTATTATGACGCTTCAGGTATGGGTCTTCGTTGAGTGCCTTTGTTGGATGATCACATAGTGCAATATGGATCTCACCAACTCCGACCACACAAAATGAGTTACCCAACCCATGACTAGGAATTTTATGTAGTTATTCATGATCTGAAGACCTAGAATCACAACCACATTGACGAGAAGTTGCTGTTCTACTCTTATCACAAAATATGGCCTATATCAACTCACAAAGGGAGCACAACTTGGGGCTACATCTTTGGTTTGATTACTTGCAGGGGATTGAGTTTGACACTGTCTATACCCTAGGAAAGGGTAATTTGGGGGCTGATTCCTTGAGTAGAAGAGTTCTAGTGCAGGCTTTGAAAAAGTCTAGTGATGAGTGGGATTTAATGGGACTCTTTGCTCATATGCATGCGGTGACAAGGGAGCATAGTGGAGGTGTTTTCTTGGAGAACATCCCATTTTTAGGGATTCTACCTCCCATTCTATCTAACAAACTTAGGCGTGTCCGCGTTACCTTTCACCCCTATTTGGTGCTCGTTTTCTTGGAGAAATAGGGAAGACCTTCTTAGGGGTTCTCAAATCGTCCAAATTTTAAGAGGTAACTTCTTTCCTTCATAAATACTTAATTTCTCAGTATTTTTCCCCCATTATAGTTCCTACATGGTCTCATCATCATTATTTGATACTCCATTGAATATTTTTCTATTTTAATATTCATCCACTGGTGTATTTGGGGATATTTCTTCAAGATCCCTCAAGTTATTGGGTATCCTTAATTCATAATTCATTTTTCATAGGGTTTAATTCAATTTTCATAGGGTTTCTTCCCTTATCCTTGAGGTTTGTAATATCTATAAACTAGGGTTTCAAATATAGGGTTTCACTTTGGGTTTTACTGATCCAATATTATGAATTTATGTTCAATCTACCTTCTTGAGTAGTGGCAGTGGTGGGATTGAATTTTCGTATAATGTATTCCTGGTTTTTTGTTAATTTGGTAGGTGATTCATTGTGCATGAAATTTTTGTGAATTTTCATGTTGTTTTTATGATATTTTCATGTTCATGTTCATTTTATTATTTCTAATAAAACTGGTTTTAGTTGAGTTTGTAATGAAAATGAGTTTTTAGTTCCAATTTTATGTGAAATTGGGGGGGGGGGTTATAGAAATATTTTAATTGTTCACTTGGGGATGACCTATAAATACTTAGTTTATTTTATTTAAATTTAATAGGGATTAAAATAATTTTTTGAATGTTTAAATTCAATGTCTATTGCTGAAAAAGTGAATTTTCATGGTGTTTGTTGAACTTGTGAATTTTCAGTGCCACGTTTGTTTCAAAATGGAGTTATTACGAAGATAAAATTTCATGGTTCACATGGGGAAGCCCTAAAATTTATTTTTTGGGTTATTTGGAATTTAGTTTTGTGTCCATTTATGTTTTGTTGACTTTTGAGTATGCACATGGTTTGAAAAGTGGGCATTTCATAGAGTTTTGGGTACAAAACACTATAGAATTTTTTAGGAATCATTTTATTTAAAATCAATGTGTTTTATTTTGTCTATTAAATTGATAAAATTGTGTATATCTACTAAATGATTGTTTGAGACTGGTAGTGTTGTTTTATAATAAAATTGATTTGTGGAGAATGCTGAAATTGTTTGAGAACAATGGGGAAACCAGGGTACCTAGGTGGGGCGGATATATACTAGTTCTGGTATTGGTCTGGATGGGTTTTGTCCATATTTCACATAGAATTTTGATAATTAAAACACTAACTAAACTATATGGATGATGATTGGGTACCACTAGGTTAAGGGTTTGTTCCATACTAGTGGCTCGTGCACGAGAACATATTTTTCTATGGCAACCGTACACCGAGGTACAAGGTACATGGAGCTGAGGACTATCTAGTGCAGATGGGTCATCCCGATTTCGTTTCACATTGGATTTGTGGTATATACCCTTTTTTAGGTTTTCTTTGGAATTATATTTTAGTAGATAACATGGAAATTTAAATTTTTTAACATTCTAAAAGTTTTAGAATGAAAACTATTTTTAATTGAATGTTTCATTTCATGGAATTTGTCACCGCTTTTCTTTGCATATAAAAACTGCTTGCTTTTTCACCTTGTATTGCATGAAATTTTGAAAAATTGTATGGTATCCTTTTGATCATAGGATCACACACTACATACACACCTTTTGTGTGAGTAGAATATATTATTCTTAACTCAGGTAAAGGGAACACATTGGGTGATGGTGGTTCGGGGTGTTAGTTCTCATCTATTGGGGGAGACTTGTGGAGACGACATGTGGGTGATGACCCCTTGTCACGTGGAGTCCATGTGGATGTATTTTTGATTATTTTTATTTGTATTTGGATATTTTTTATTGTATTCAAGTATATAATTTCAATTCACTTTTTTTATTAAGACATGTTTGGCTGATAATTTCATATCTATATTTCAGATTGTTATTAAGATTTTATGCTTTCATACTCGGGTAAATCATTCCCAAACCTAATTGTATGATACTCGGGAACTTGTGCCAAACCATATGGATAAGGAATTCACATCGATCCATTTTATGGGCTGGGTTTGGTGCTAGTATTGGTGGCGACCAGATTCGGTTTGTGAAAATCATTATGTATAGGGTGAGACCTATATATCGATACAATTCGTTGGGTAATGATGAACGTTTTATGAGCTCAAATGGTACGTGGGAGGACATAAAAAGTAGGAAACAAGAGGGTATATAATAAAAAATCCCATTCCCAAAAAAATAGGGTATATGGGAGGAAATCCCAAGAACAATACAAGAGTGTAAAAGAAAAGAAATCCCAATCCCAAAAAAGGAGGGTAAATATGTGGATATCCCTAGCCTGAAACAAGAGGGTACATAAGAGGACATAAAAAGCCTAAAAAATGAGAGTACATGGGAGGGAATAAAAATCCTAAATAAGGTACATAGGTTATTATCCTAATCCTGACATGTTACAAATTCATTGGTAGGCCTCCATGACATAGGGATTTTATATGAATTTTTGTTTTCCAAAATTCTACATTTTATTATTATGTTATGCTTTCATGGATTACGTTCAGTATTTCATTATGATTAATGTCTTATGATCAGAAAATATTTATTATTATCACTGATATATAGGGTAAAATCTTGGAATGTTATTCTCATGTTCCATGCCATTTTTTTCATGTTATGCTTACTCATTTTCATTACTTACCGTTAATGAGAATTTGAGCTCACCACTTTCTTATGTTTCGTTTCTCTAGGTTACAAATATTTTTTTGGTAAACTTTATAAAGGTGTAAATAAATATGGGGGATTTTGAAGATATTTCACCAGGATAGGATGATTTTGTTTCAATGTTTCCAAAGATACTAAACTATTAAAATCCTCGAGGATGTATTTATTTCAATGTCTTAAATATTCATCTAAAATTTGATAATATCCTTGTCTTTTAAGGCCGGGTCAATATTGATAAAAAAATCCAATATCCCAAGCAAGAATTAGTCTTAATTGATAAATTAAACTATAATGACATTTTTAAAAGCATAAAATACTCATATTCACCATTTCAATTATCCCATTTCCATGTTTTATTACATTCAACATGTTACAAATTCCCATATCATTACCATTTCACAATTTTAGTAACATTCCCCCAGATGTTTCACCCCTTTTAATCCATTTTAAAACATGTACATGACTCTTCGACCATATCAAATTTACCTTTTTACAAGAAATAACTCTAGTAACTTATTCATGTTTTTCCAAACCACCAATTATACCATGGTAATAAGATAAACATAGTTCTAGTTAGTGTAATATCATAAAAAAAAATAATTAATAATTTATAAACTCAGTCCCCTATTTCAAGGGAGTGGAGCAACCCTTGGGTGACCATTTTACTAGTATAATATTCTTTTATAGGTCAAACAGGGGCCATGAGGGTTCAACAAGTCATTTAAACACAAATTATATCATTTCCTACCATGGAATAAAATTCACAACACAATATCAAAAAATCATTGCAACACAGACATGAATAGACACCCAAAATATGGTATATAACATGAATACCACCTAAATGATGTTCTTAAAAAACATCTCACTTAAACATGATCATTGATGAAAGACAAAGAAAAACATCATTTCCCCATATAAGAATCTATAGGAAAAACAAGTTTTCTAGATTTTTAATGGGATAAAACATTAAATGATGATTATCTGAGGAAATAGATGAAAGGGGAGTGGTAGACTCACTTGCAGCATTGAATCTCACAAAAAATCACTCCAAAAGAGAAAATATCATCATAGAATAACCCTTGGGAGGAATTCGGGGAAAGGGTTAACCACTAAATCTAATATTTGTATAAATGGGGAAGAAATTGGAAATAAAATCGTAAATCTAGGGGAGATGGGGAATTTTCCCTCTTTTTATGAGGTGTATGATTTTCATGTACAGTTGGACAAAACATACACCATCCATGTGGAATCCACTATAATATAGGGTTCCTGGGAACACCATTTTTCTAAGCTACCCAAATGGTTTCACAAACCCTGTCATGACCATTCACATGCCTATATTAAGGGGGTTAGGCCACACGATCTCTATGTTCATATCTCATTGTTAGTAACAAACATGTTCCAACCATTCTCCAAGAATATAATTTCCTATTCCCACCTTTCCTAAACCATGAAACCCTAGATCATCCATTAGACTAGTTATACTCTAGGAAATCTTTCTAATGATCACATTAAATAGTACTAAAGGAAATCATTAAATGAAAAACTTCCACATTAAACACTGGGATATTGAACAAAATTTTCCCATAATGTGAACTATCATATAAATTTGTACATGTAAAAAATGGAAGAAATGTAAACAAAAACATTTAGTCATCATGTTATATCTAGGTGACCGTGACACCTAATTATACCAACTTCTGCCCATGTCAGAATGAATTTTTTCTTAAGAAACAAGTCATATTTCGCACAAAAATACAATTAGTGTCGTTTTATAGCATTCCATTACTGGTACCCTAGATCTTAGGGTAGGGTCATTGGCAACAAAACCATCCACATTTCGAGGAGGACACATTTCAACTCTCAGCTCTACCTTATCCTCCAAGGTAGGTCTCTATATCACATCTTGACCAAAAACATGTCACTCATTCAAGGTTCCATCATTAATGATGCACATCACATCAAAAACATATAACAACCATCTCACTCAAGATATTCAAGGACATTATATTCTCTGTAAACCCCAATATTTCACAGTACATTTCCATTTGAATAATACAATAGTTTGTGTTGTACACAACTTCGAGTTCAAGCACTCCACGAACAATCAAACTTAATGATAGGAATAGTAATACCCACTTTTTAAAATTTTATAAATTTTCTTTTTTCAAAATGGACATCATTTTTGGATTCCTAACATCAAATAAATTGGGGTGTTTTTTTGTATTTTTCTAAAAATTTCAATTTATAATGAATAGTGAAAAATACCTCGTTATTGTTTAAAACTGATATTTTATTTAAAATATTATTTATTTTATTTAAAAAAATTGGTAAAAATTGATACATAATACCAATATATGTTAAATTTAATTCACTAGATTCCTTTTATAATAAGAATATATATGTAAAATTTTATTGAACTTTTAACGCCTTTTACCCACCCTCTACGCACATTTGCAAATTAGCATAAAACATAATTTTAATGCTTTTGTGAATGAAATTTTCATAATACGAGAGACACGGTTGACATCAGTATGTAAAATATGGTTCAATAGGATGAAAATATTTTTTGGTGAATAATAACTTTTGAGTTTTATTTACAATGGTAAAAATTAAATAGGTTAATTAAAGGTAAAAATGTTATTATAATTACCCTAACACATGTCCTAATTCTATTAGATATGTTTATTTCGGACAAAATCATACTTAGGAATAAAATATGATTCTTTTGGTCTAGTGGGATTAAATTATAACATTTATTATTATTTTATTTAAAGAAGTGTAGAATGTGTTAAATTCAATGTTTAATAACTAAACCATTTTTAATATAATGTTATACATAAGATGAATTATACTATAAATATTAATTAGAATGTGAAAAATAATTCCTCAATAATGTTATTTTATCTATAATTTTTAAAACTTAAATAATTTAATTATTTTATGACACAATGATGATGCTGTAATTACCTAATTAATGAAATATTAAAATAATTGATATTATAAATATTAATATAATTGTAAATTGAGACTCTTGATGTATTCCATAAATATTCTAGGTTAATAATACATGTTAGGGTTGAAAAAAAAATTTAAGTGATAATGTTGTAATTACTTTCACAAAAACCAAATACTAAATAGTGTCAAAATGGATATAAATGTGTTTTTAAAAGAAATACTATATTATTAAATGATATAATTTTCCTAAAAATCAAATATATTGCAAAATGACTTAGATAATTTTAGATATATAAATAATTAACAACATGGGGTTGTTTTTTCTTTTTATAATATGTTTATTAACCATTTATTATAATAATACCAGAATACATGGTAAAAGTTAAACTATTTAACTAAGAGTTAAATCTAAACGATAAGGTTTATATGGTGACATAAACACATATAAAAGATATTTTTTGAGATGTTTTCAACCCAGACCCACTATATCCTCAAAATAAATCCTTTTTTATCCATTATAAAATGATTTTGATTGTAAAATAAAATAATATTTCAATCTTTTCATAAAGTTACCCCCACCTCTCTTATAAAACGGTACTTCCCCTTCCCTAAAAATCACACCTACAAAGATATTTTTATAGAAACCAAAAAAAATTTCATATATCATTATACTATTTTAAGCATAATTATTAAGAAGAGTATAAACCAAGGATCGTTATGCCTTTTTTCTTATAAGACTGGGTACATAAAACCTAAAACATGGGGATAAAAAAACTTATTTATTTATTCTCCATAAAGAGATCCTAATGTCCATTGAGACCATACATGTGCATAGGGTACCCTGTGGAAAACATGAACAATGGGATGAGTTGAAAATCCCAGTAAGGGAAAGAACATAAGGATGCATCTTAAGCACAAGAGTTAAGAGGCATGACATAATGATATCCAAATCATGGAACATATAAAATTATACCATATAAGCATGTGATTATATAAACATAGAATCATATAAATGTGGTAGAATCATATAACTATTCTTTATTAAGGGTCAAGGCTAACTGCCAATATCGTTTCAAATTTTAGTATGGGTCAAGGCTAACCGCCAATACTGTTTCACATCTCATATCATTCAAATTAACATTGCCCAATGCATTGGAGTGGTATCTAGGTGCACCCATCTCAACATTTTAATGAATATTCTTGCCACAAAAGTAATCATACATAATCAACCATACATAAACATAAGGGTACCGAAGGAAAGAAATGGGTACCACTATCATGTGATACAACATAACCAATGGGCGTATCATGAATGTGTCCATGAAAGAGATTCCTTAGAACATACATATAAGTTCATAAGGTAAAATATGAAAATAACATGGTAGGAGATGTCAAGATGAAGTGAAAAAATATAAGAATTGTATTTTAGAAATAATATAATTAGAACATTTTGTGTGGTTTTAAGGAAAATAATCTAGAGATTTTAAAATAGAAAAGTTGAATATCTCTTATATAAAACCATTGATGAACCAAGAAGGTATTCATAATAAAAAGATGCATTTTCAAAAGGCAATTCTGGCAGAAACCAGAGGATATAGTGTATCTGAAATTGGGAACAAATTGGGGAAGTTCCCTTAAAACTTGTTATCTTGTCAAAAAAATTTAAAGATGGAATCTTTTAAAAAAATGTATATCCCCAAAAGAGAGTGATGAAAGGGTCATCATAAAAGAATTTTTTACAATTAAAAAGAATTTAGATGATTCAAGAAGGTAGATAAGATAACTCCATTATATATAAAGATAAGTAAACCTGAAAGAACAAAGGAGGTTTAGGTTGATTTTGTTACGGATTATCGGCATGGTGTCGAGTGCATGTAGGAGGGCTTGATTAGAGAGAGAAGGGGTTTCAAATCAATTATAAAACATTATTTCAGTATGGGGGAGGTTAAAAAACCTACAAAATCATTAGGTATTACACATAAAATGTCCTAGCATAGATGACAATCATGATTTAAGAATGAAATTTTGAGGATCCCTTATCTTAAATTCGTTGGTGTTCTCCACTTGTTATTAAGGACCTGAATAAAAAAACATGGTTTATTAATTAATAATTCAAGAACCTATTATATATTTAATTTGTTTTTATAATCATTTAATGTTCATTTATAAGGGTTTTTATTGGTTATGATGTTTAATTTCATTGTATGAGCTCGTTTGTTTACTTTGTTTTAATGACCGGTTCAATTATATTCATGTTTGGATAAAATTGTAAGATGAAAGTGGATGTACAGAATTGAAGTTATATGCTATTATTGAACATCCATGAGATTACATGGTTTTAAACATAATTTGGTTACTTATATTGAAGAATAATTATTATATAAAACCATATTGACAACCGTTTTTGTTAATCGGCTGGTTTGATTACAAAGAAATTGTTTTTGATTTTTCTATTAAAATCATATGTACAAAAGTATTAAAGAACCAAAATATTATATATTAGCTATATAATAATCTGTTTCAACTATAACACAAATGGTTTCATGAACATAATTAATGATAATAAAACAAATTGATAAACCATTGTCCATTAATGTGCTAAATTAGTATATCTAAAATGGTTATTTAATTTCGTTCAAATCAAATGCTGGGGAAAGGAGAGCAGATAATGAAATATCCCATTAGAAAAGAAAAATCAAGTATATGTATGTTACTATACTTATTATACTATTTGGGTGAAGGGAGGTATGTAATGAAACAATAAAGAAAAGAACATAAAAGAAATGACGGAATTGGACAGTGGAATTTTCCTCTTGAGACTTCCAAACATGAGAACCTCTTAAGGGTAGAGGTTTTTGTATTTTGAAGAGGCTAGGGGATTTTGGAGGTGTGGGAGGATCTTGGGGGAGATTTGGGCAGAATATTGGAAATGAAAAAGGCTTTTGATTAGTCAAGAGAAGAGGGAGTGAGAGAGGGTTTTATAGTGGAGGTGTGGAGAGTTTTCATAAATGTTTAATCATTAATTTATTATTTCATCACAAGATAATGAGTAGAAGCTATTACATGACCAAGGACAGTAATAAATGAATATGACTTCGAACCAATTTGGCTTATATCAGGATATCATCACCAATGACTCAAAAAATCCCTTATTTTGCATTTATCATAAATTATTGTATTTTACTATTCATAAAAAATTCAAGTATTTCAGAAAAATCACAAAAATTCACCCTAAATTTTTTCAATGTGTAGAATCCAAAAATTAGTTCCATTTATCAAAAAAAATTCTAAATATTATTATTTTAATATTTAATTAAAACCATAATTTATTATCAAAACACAATTTCAAAACATTCATTTACATATTCTAAAATATAGGTATATCGTACTTTCAACATGAATATTATTTATATGATATCATATGTAAGGTTACTATTCATTAGAAAATGTCTCTATTCATAAGGGTATGTTACTATTCATAAGGGTAGGTTACTATTCACCCAAAATTATTTTTTCTTATCAGACTCCAAATTACATACTGATTTCAACCATGTATGTGAGATTTTAAAAATTCCAAACTTAAAAGTGACAAAATTTTGTCTAAAGGACACATAGAAATTTATAGTTCATTATGTTGTGTTTTTATGTGATTATGTGAAATATTTATAAGAAACAAATTCACATTTACAATACATTGGGTTGTTACATTCTTCTCCCCTAAAGAAATTTCACCATCAAATGTTTTTTACATTATACACTATAAACAGGTGGGGGTACTTTCTTTCATTGATTCCTCAAGTTCCTATGTTGCCTCTTTATACTTATGGTATTTCCATAGTACCTTGACTAGATGCATAATCTTGTAGCATAGAAATTTTCCTCTATGATCCAATATCTTCACTGGGTGCTTCTTATAGGAAAGATCATCTTTCAACTATACCACCTCTGTAGAGAATACATGTGAAGGGTCGGGTATGTACTTCCTTAAGAGGGATACATGAATGACATCATGTACATTCGAAATACTATGTGGAAGTGCCAATCGATAGGCCACAACTCTGACTCGATCAAGGATCTCAAAGGGGCTGATGTACATCCGACTAAACTTCCCTTTCTTCCCAAACCTCATGACCTTCTTCCATGGAGATATGCATAGAAATATTTTGTCGCCCCCATTGAACTCAATGTCTCATTTATAGTTAAATACATAACTATTTTGTTGACTTTGTGCTACCATGATTTGATGCTATATGGTTTTCACCTTCTCCAACATATCTTCGATCATTTCAGGTCCTAATAGATTATTCTCACTGAATTTATCCAAACACGCTGGTGTTCTGCACCTTTTCCCATAAAGGGCATCATATGGTGAAATTTTGATTCCTGAGTGGAAATAGTTATTATAGGATAATTCAACCAGTGGAAAATGTTGGTCCCACCATCCATTGAATTCCATATAGCACGCTCTCAACATGTCTTCCAGTGTCTAAATAGTTCAGTCAAATTTGTCATCAGTTAGATGAAAAGAAGCCATACTAAAATTTAATTTAGTTCTTAGAGCATGTTGGAGACATTTCCAGAACATCGAGGTGAATATGATCACTGGAGGATACAACAGATTTTTGTACTCCATTCAGACTTACCACTTCTTTGATGTAAATATTTGCATGATGATTCAATGAGAAGTCCTCTCAAATTGCAATAATGAGAGCTATCTTTCCCAGACGACCCACAATGACCAATATAAAAATATTTCATCTGGATATACATGGAAGTCCAGTGAAAAAGTCCATGGTAAGGTTCTCTCACTTCCATGCTGGTATGGGTAGTGGTTGCATCAACCCCTTATACATTGGCCTCTCATCCTTCACTTGTTGACATACCAATAACATTGATGTATATTTAACAATCTCTTTTTTCATATTGTCCCACGAAATGTTTTCTCGATGATCTCGATAAATATTTATATTCTCTAGGTGGATAGGGAAGGTTGAGCTATGTGCGTCACTCAATAGATTCTTCTTTATATCTAGATAAGATTGTATACATAATTTTTTCCCAAATCATGCAACTTCATCCCCATCAATTTTGATATTATAGGATTTCCCATTTTAAACAGTTTCCACCCATTTCAGAATTTTTACATCCTCCCATTGAGCATCCTTTATTTTCTCCATGAGAGATGGTTGAGCAATCAATTGAGAAATGATTGATGGTGTTCCTCCCTTAATGATTCACATGTCCATCCTTATAAAATATAATAAGATTAGATCCATTAAAATTATCATCATTGATAATGATGCATGCTCCTTTCTACATAGAGCATCCACCACCTTGTAAGCCTTACCAGGATGGTAGTGGATTGAGCAGTCATAATCCCTGATGAGATCTATCCATCTTTACTGGTGCAAATTAAGCTATTTATATGTGAATATATATTTGAGACTCTTGTGGTTAGTATATATCTGACATTTCCCCCGTTAGAGATAATACCACAAGATTTTCAATGCAAAGATCACATCAGCCATCTCCAAATCATTCATGGGAAATTGTTTCTCATTGATTTTCAGCATCCTTGAGGCATATTCTATCACTTTATTAATTTTCATAATCACAAAGCCTAATCCCTTCTTATAAGCATCAATATACCCCATAAAGAGTTGTCCACTTATAGGGAGTGTGAATACTAACGCATTGATAAGACAATTTTTCCACTCTTTGAAACAGTCTTCATATTCCTATGTCTAGTCAATCTTTACTCCCTCTGGTGTCAACTTGGTCATTGTGTTTGAAAATCATGAAATTTTCTTCAAAAATCATTGATAATACCTAAAAAGTCCCAAAAAGCTGTGGATATATGTTAAACAAGTTGTCCTGTGTGACTCTTCAATTATATTCGTCTTGTAAGGGTCCACAAATATCCCTTTGCGGGTGAAAACATTACCCTTGAATTATACTTCTTATATCCATAACTCACATTTTCTATACATTTCAAACAACTTCCCCCTTCATAATATCTTTATCATGGTATTCAAATGCTCATCATGTTCCCCATTTCTCTAAGAGTATATCAGAAAATCATCAATAAAACTACCAAAAATTTGTCTACATAAACTGTAAATACACTATTCATTAAATCAATGAAAATTGTTGGAGAATTTTTGAGTCCAAAGGGAATCACTATGAAATCATAGTGTCTATTCTCCATTCGAAAGGAAATCATGGGAATATCATCCTTCATCACCATTAATTGGTGATATCCTGACCAAAGGTCTATCTTAGGGAAATAACTAGCCCCACGAAGATGATTGAACAAGTCATCCATCCGTGGAAGGGGATACTTGTGCTTTATCGTATTTTTATTTAGCTCATAATAATCAATGAAGAGGCGAACTGAACCATCCATATTCTTCACGAAGAGGACAGGGGTACCCCATGGTTAAGAACTCCGACATATAAAACCCTTCTCCATATACTCTTGTAACTGCTTATTTAGTTCTTTTATCTCTATAGTGGCCATTCTGTAAGGTTTCACTGAGATTGGTAGTGATCCAGGGATATGTTCCATTGAGAACTCAACCTCTCAGGTAGGAGGAAGAGTAGGGAACACTCCACGGAATACATCAGTGCAATCCCTCACAACGAGCATGTCATCAAGAATGATTCTCTCCTTTGTGTCAATCAATGGTGCTTGATATTCTTGCTTATAAGGCAGAAATATCCACACTTGAGATGATGATCCAAAAAGAGATATATCTTCCTCCTTAAACTTTTATATAATTGGAGGACTCTTTGAGATGTTAAGAGTGATCTTAATTTCCTGAAAGTTGATGTTTTCTTTGTATAAAGAGAGACAATACATGCCAAATATAGTTTCGAACTCCACTAAAGGAAGTATGATGAGATTTTCAGGGAAGTTCAATCCACAGACATTAATCCTGGAGGAGTTATAAACCATCTACAAAATAATTACCCCATTTTATGTTCTCACATATTTCATTTTGTACAAATTTTGAGGTGGTGTTTGAATAGTTCCTCTAAACTTTCAAGATATGAATGAATGTGTAGAACATTAATCAAATAGTAATATTACTATTATTTAATGAATAACTAGTGTACCTGTCAACACATCATTTTCTTACTCCACCTCAGCTGTAGTGATATCATAATCCCTTCCTTGTTTCCTTGGAGGGTATTTTTGATTTCCTCTGATAACCCTCAGCTTAGGGAAATTTTTCACATAATGAATAGGATCCTTGCAGTTGCAACTTTGTAATGTATGATGGGTGTTGATCTGAACCTTCTTTTCTTCTTCAATAATAGTGGGATTTTTTCATATCCGTTCGACCGTTCTTGCCCAAATGACCAAACATTCCACATTTGAATAAATTATTGGTTCCCTTCATATAGTTACTGAGATGCTTCATCCCACAAATATTACAAGGGGAAAAGTCAGGCTTCTTTCCATCATGGGATATGTCTGATGAACCACCCATGTTATTGTTCATTTTTTTCTTCTAGTCACTAGGCCAACAAGACCACTAAGAGTCTCTAATATCCTTTTCAACCTTGAGTCAAAAACGAACAATCTCCTAAAAATGGTCGAAGTCTCGAATTGCCAATGCTTTTTTTAGACTCAGATGTAGTCCATTAATGAAGTGATCCACCTTGATTTCAGTGGTCATGAAAAATCCACATGCGTACCTTGCATGCCTTGTAGGGTTTGATTCATATGCCCGGATGGAATAATCTTCCTTCTACTCGAGTTTGAGGAACTCTCTTTCAATATTGAGACATAGGGTTCAAGGAAAATATTTATTGAAATACATCCTCTTTAATTCCTCCCAATCCCTGGATTCAATTTCCTCTTGGAACTTTGTATTCTTGATCAGTCTCTACCACTAATCAGATTCCCCATCAAAATGATAGACTGACTTTACAACCATCTATTCATCCAAGCACTCAAAGAAGAAGAATTTATTTTCGATGTAGTTAACCCATTGTTCCATGGGGATGGGATCAGAAGATCCACTAAACATGGGAGGCCTTTTCCAAATTAAGGATTCTACAGCAACATGCTCTTTCTTTGGAGGAGGAGGGAGTTCTGCATGATTCAAGTTATTTCTCATAACTCGAGCCAGTTGATAATGTACTTCCATGATGTTTTGAGCACCCGCTCCCTTCATATCAGGTATATTCTTAGGGTAATATTCACATTGCCTATCACATAGGTTCTTGGAACATGTTCTTATATTTCCATCCATTAACTAAGAAAATGAACTTATAATTAGAGTTATGGAATACATAGATATTGAGAATAAAAAAGGAAACTTTTTATATAAAAGGATAAACTTATAAAGAATAATTATGTCCTAAATTTTGATTCATCAAGATTAAATATAGGATATCCTTGATCTATTTATTAACTTATATTCTTATGGGTTTTTTTATTATTTTCCCCTTAATAGTGTTTTGTACAAACTCATGAATCTACCAAATCATATCCCTGAAGACTGTCATAAGAATGAGTGCAGAAAGGCCTGTTGTCTTGTACCAGGATACCCCATGTCAATCCTGAAACACCTTGTCAGAGTTTTCACTCCTAGGTACATCGGTTCCAGAGCCACCTCTACTTGTTCGTATCCTGACAAGGATGTATTTTCTCAATAAATCACATACTCAATAATAACCAAATTTAGAAATTTTTTCTTCTATTTAGTCTCATTCTTGTGGTACTCAATAATTTTCTCTATTACTAATCTCCAAAAATAACTAGACCATCTTATGATACTAACTATAGCGACCCAATTCATTTTCATATAGCATTACATGATTTTAATCATAATTACACATTAGAGTACAATCCAAGGATCATTATGTCTAGTGACTTAGAGGACTAGGTAGATAAAAAATGAAACATTGGACTATAAAAATTATTTATTTTTTATATATAAATAGTTCCTAACTTCATTTGAGACCTTACATCTTCATAGGTTACCTTGGGGAAAAATGAACAAAGGGATGAGCTGAAAATCCTACAATGTGATAGAACATAATGATGTGTCGTAAGCATAAGAGTTGGGAGGCACGACATAATTATATCAAAAGAATGGAATATGTAAAATCGTATCATATAAGCATGTGATCATATAAAAATGGAATCATATAAATGTGGCAGAATCATAAAAAATTTCTTTAGTACAAGTTAAGGGTTATCGCCAATCCAGTTTCCCATTTTAGTACGTTTCAAGGCTAATCACCAATCCCATTTCACATCGCATCTCATGAGACTTACCTTTACCCTATAATCAATAATACATAAACATAAGGGTACCAATGGAATGAATTGGGTTCCACAATCATGACATAAAACAAAACTAATGGGTGTATCATGAATGTGTCTTTTAAATAATGGTTTTAGAACATACATGTACAATAATAAGGTAATATAGGCATATAAAATGGTAATAGATATCAAAAATAAGTGAAAACATATATGAAATGTATTTGATAAACAATATCATTAGAACTTTTTTTGTGCGGTTTTATGGAAAATACTATAGAGCTTTTAAAATCAAAAAGTAAAAAAATCAATTATATAAACATAGAATTTAACCAAGAATGTTTTCATAATAAATACTCTCATTTTATAAAGTCAGTGGTGGCTTAAAACATTGTATTGGGTGCACATAAAATTTGGTAAAAATTCGAGAAGTTCCCTTAAAATTGGTTTTCTTATCGGGATGTTCTAAGGATGGAATCTTTTAAAAATGTTTATATCCCCGAAAGAGGGTGGTGAAATGTTTCTAATAAAATAATTTTGTATAACTAAAAATAATTTATATGATGCAAAAAAATTGATAAGATAAATCCATTATAAATAAAGATAATGAAACCCGGAAGAACAAAGGAGATTCAGGTAGATTTTATTACGGATTATCGCCATGGTGTCAGGTGCACGTAAGAGGGATTTACAAGAGATATAAGGGGTTTATCATCAACTATAAAACAAGAAGGAATTATGGTTTAGGTGGTAAAACATACCACATCATTAGGGATTACCCATAAAATGTTATACCTTAGAGGACAATCTTGATTTATGTTCAAAATAGAGATGATCCCTTACCATAAATGTGTTTGTGTTCTCCACTTGTTATTAAGGAAATGAATAAAAAAATTAGGTTTATTAATTAATAATTATATAATAACTTATATATTTATTATTTTTATTATAATAATTTTTTGTTTATTTTTAACCATTTTTATTGGTTATGGGGATCAATTTAAATGTTTGGGCTCGTTTATTGACCTGGTTTTAATGACTGGTTCACTTATATTTATGTTTGGATAAAAATGTAAGATGAAATTGGTTGTCTATAATTCAAGTTGTATTCTATTAGTGAACATCCTCAAGATTTAATAGTTTTAAATTTAATTTGGTTTCTTAGATTGTAGTCAAATTATTATAATAAACTATAGGGACAATCGTTTTTGTTAAATAGTGTGTTTGTTTAAAAGAACATGTTTTTTTATTTTAAATTAATACCATATCTAATAAGGATTACCAAAAAATGGGATATATTAACTATATAATAATATTGTTCTACCATGACACAAATGGTTTCTGGACCAGAATTAATGATTATAAAAAAAGTGATAATCTATTATCCTTTAATGTGCTAAATTAATGTATCTCAAACGGTGCTTTAATTTCGTTAAAATAAAAAGGTGGGGAAAGGAGATAAGATAATTAAATATCTCATTAGCATAAAAAAATTATGGTACGGGTATTTTACTAGAGTTATCATACTATTTGGATGAAGGGAGGTGAAGAAAGAAACAAAACGAAAAGAACATAAAAGAAATGAACGAATTGGAAAGAGGAATTTACCTCTTGAGACTTCATCATTTGAGAAACTTTTATGGGGAGTATTTTTGGTTATTTAAAGAGTCTATGAGATTTCAGATGTGGGGGAGGAGCTTAGGGGGGATTTTGGTAGAATATTGGTGATGAACAAGGCTTGAGAGTAGTGAAGTGAAGAGGGAGTCAAGGGGTGTTCTATAGTGGAGGAGAGGAGAGTTTTCAAAATTTTTTAATGATTAGATTATTATTTCTTCACAAGATATGGAATAAAATGTATTCCATGGCTAAGAACTGTAATAAATTCATTTTACTTAGAACCAATTGGGATTATATCATCATATCATCATTAATGACTTAATAAATCCCTTATTTAGCATTTATCATAAATTTTTGCATTTTACTATTTATAAAAAATTCATCTATTTCAGAAAAATCCAAATAATTCACCCTAAACATTATTTTTCGTGTATAATAAAAAAATTAATTCAATTTTTCAGAAATAATCTTCAAAATATGATTATTTTAATATTTAATTAAAATCATAATTTATTATCATAACCTAATTTCAAAACATTCATTTACGTTTTCAAAAATATTGGTGTATCATACAATCAACATTAATATTATTTATATATTATCATAGGTAAGGTTACTATTCATTAGGTTATATAACTATTCATAAGGTTATGTTACTATTCAAAATGGTAGGTTTCTATTCACCAAAAATTGCGTTTTTCTTATCAGACTCCAAATAACATACTAATTTCAACCGTGAAAGTCAAATTTTCAAAATACCAAACACGAAAGTGACAAAATTATGTTTAATGTTCACATAGAACATAGTAGTTCTTTATGTTATGTTTTCCGGTGATAATATTAAATATTTATAATAATTGAATTTCCACATATAAAACATTGGGTTGTAACCATTTTTCATGACTACCCCCTACTCAAATATCCCCCCAACAACCCTCAATTCACCCTAGAGTCCTTACTTTGATCAGAATCAATATAAGTAGCCCTTTTGATCAAATCAAAAGGAAGCACCAAAAGAAGAGGTAATAATTTCACCACCACTTTCAAATTTCTATTCCTCTTCCACTTCCTCATTCATTGTTGTTTACCTACCAAAATAATAACTTTAGTTCCTTACAAATACTATGATGTTATTATAAATAGGGTAAAACCATATTCATTATTCTATCCATCCAATGAATAAAAATTTTCCATACGTGCATACACATGGCTTACTGTCTCCACATCGTGGCATAGTTTTTTAATCACCACTTCATTATTTGGATGTGTATAAAAATGTGTATAAATGATGTAAATAATAAATATAAAATTTTAATGATTATTTATATATGATATAAAATCTAATTACATACGATTTACCTATCAATAGAATGTTATTTCCATGCGTACGTACGTACCGATTGTCGACTCCATGAATACGATGAGTTGTATTCCCCATCATAACAATTAAATAATAATTTTTATTTTATGATTAAAAATAATTTTTAAGAACTTAATATAATAATGGATATGAATCAGATACATCCTATCCATAAAAAACATGTCTTACGTAACAAATAATATAAAGGAAAATGAATTAGTTAACCCCCAAAGCAATGATACCATTGAAATATTTTTTGCGAAGAAATATTAGAAGATCATATATGATATCATATTTATGTTTGTGGTTCATGTATAATTTAATAAAAATGATTTATCAATTTTACTGGAGGTTAACGTACCCTTATCCAAGGAACCATGCAACATTCTATAGGGAAATGCTAGCCGATCAGTAATTCCATGTGGGGAGCTAGGTTATCAATGACACAGAAGGTGGGGAGGGGTAGTTCTAGTGGGCTGGGTATACGGGTCATGTAATGGGCAAGGTATGACTCTGGGAATTCAGTTCATGTATTGCGGGTCAGTCAATCTTTGTGCCTTTGGCCTACGGGTCGTGTTCAGGTTCCCCTTAACCCCTTAAAAGGGAGATTATCCATAATAAAATAAAAAAGATGGCCTTTCTGGTATTCGGTGGGGGGAAGGGGGGATATATGTGAGTACCTACTCGGACAACTTTAATATACACATATGTGTTTCTGAAAAATGTTTTTCAAAAAAATTTACTATTTACTATACTATGGGTTAAATTCATTTATTCCCTTTTTTTTACATTTTATAAAATGGTTTGAAATAAATCTTTCTATCATTTTCCGAACAAGGTTCATTATGAACATTTCAAAAAATTAATTTAATAATATTTTTTAACTTATATGGAAGATGCGGCTATTTTCCAATGTTATAACACCTTCAAATATTACCTTACAATCTTATAAGAAAATTTTCAAAATAAATGTTTTCTTTTATGGTTATGTGACTTTTAAATGATTTCAAAATAGAAAAATATATTCCTCTAAAATAGTTTTGATTTCATCTATGTCAAGATCCTTTGATGCATTTTACACTTTTTTGAAGTTGATTTATTAAGATACAATCTATCATATTGTATTGAAGGTTTCTTGATATGTTTCATTGAAAATGTGTTATTTTTATACCATTCATGGTTATGGTTAAATTATTAACATTTTGTATGCCATTTTTAATACGAATGTTTATGTTATGCTTAAACCTTCTCATATGAGAATTCAATGGACTTAGTAAGTGATGGGTGGAGCCCGATTTAGCTCCTCGATACATCATTAGGTCTTATGATAGAAACTAGTGTCTTGGAACAAGGCCTTGACAAAATATTATTTGTAGTATTGGAACGATTCCTTGACTATGTGGTTATGATGTTTGGAATTATACATTCTATCATTATAAAATTGGTTATTGATTTTAGATTTGATTATTCGACTAGTATAATAACCATATGAATAAGTAAATGTCTCTATTTGATTTATTTTTTTCCATATTATGTTGATGTTTATTTTTAAAAGGCTCGTGTTTTTTTCTTATACATTGCCTTAAATTTCTATGATTATTTATTTTATTTTTGACTATATTGTTATCCTTATTTAGTATCTGAGGTCACCACTTTCTATGTTTTATTTTCTCCATGATGCGAAGAAGTATATTATGATTAACTTGGAGAAATAGGCTAAGGGTTATTAATGTGTTCAAAGGGGACACAATGTTTTTGTTGTTTTTTCATTTCATGGTGTAATGTAAAAATTATTTATGTATCTAGAACTTGCAAGGATGCTAAACTAATCGGTCTTTTAGAAACATGATCTCTTGTGATCATGCCAAACATATGTAATAATGCACCGACTCTGTGTAACTAGGGTCGTGTTGTTATAGTTGGTATCAGAGGATGTATAGTATAAACTTGGGAAACTATATTTATAAAAACTCTGATTAGAAAACATTACCCTAAGAAAGACTTTGAGCAGTAGTATAGAAGTACTTCTATCATTTTTGGTAATGTAAATATTTTTTAATTTTCTAAGAAATAAATCCATGTATGGATATGAGTAGGTAGAGGTGGATTTGGCATAGATGTACCTAGGTGTGAAAAATCTAACAAGGATTTTAATGATTGACCTGGGGTATCATGGTACATGACAATGGGCCTTGCTCTACTATTTGTTATGACAGTCCTGGGGGATATGCTTAGGATAATTCAAATTTTCTTTACAAACCATTATGAAGGATTTATGAGTAAATACCATCTCAAAGAAATCTTTTATTGTTATTATAAATTATATGCATAAACTATTCAATTTATGTTAGGTATTTTACTAGTTCGGAATTATGTATTGTGATTCATAAACTAATCTAGTGTATATCATTGTTTAGAAATGGCTCCTTGTGGAAGGAATTGAAACCATATCAACAAACGTAATCCATGTAGGGATTCTCAACATAATAATGAAATTTATAGTGGAGCTAGTGATGAAACCAGTCCTAAACAACATATTACCATACAAGGAAAACTCACTTAGGATATAAATAATATCCTTACCCGTATAGAGCAACCTGATCAACAACACGGAGGATCAATGTTAGACCGCTTCATGAGGCAAGAACCACCAATAGTGGTCATTAATCTAAAACACAAAGGAGGATGAAGAAATATCAAATATTTATTGGAGAGTGTTTAAATAACTTTTATTAGAAAAGTACGTATCTTGTGACCATCGAGCATATATTGAAAGACAATTTTTGAGTTTGAGGAAAATAGAGGATGGGAATGTCACAACGTATGAGGCTAACATTTTACGGTTTTCAAGGTATGAAATAGATTATATTTGTAACCCAAGTATTAATATTGATCAATTATTTAATGGGTTAAAACTATTTATCCATTAAAGTATAGTCTCACAAACCTTCTTATTTTACTAAGATATTGTATCCTGTGCTAACGATAAGAAAAATGAATTCTCTAAGTCGTACGATTTTAATGAAAATAAAGAGAAAAGAGATCTTCTAAAAACTCTAGAAATGGAAATAAGGGGAAGAAGGGTAAATTTTAATTTACATCCTACCGTAAATGTGTGAGGAAACACTGCAATACTTTTTTGAATGGAATGGGAGTTTGTAGATGTGTGTTGAAAAAGGACACCAAGCTCGTGATTACAAGGGAATGAAAGAGGTTGTCAGTGTTGAATTATACAATTGTGGAGAAATGGGTAATTATGAAAATGAATTTCTTAAGATACCATGAAACGTACCTCAGAAGAGGCCGAGGCAGCATGGCCTAGCATAAAAGATCACAACTGCTGAGGTTGAAGCTCAGAAAGATGTGTTGGCAGGTTATGTAATGGTTTCATCAAATTTAACCAATGATTTATTTGATTTTGGATCATTGCATTGTCTCATATCATCCGAGTTTTCTATGAAAAATAGATATTTCCATTTTGATACAACAAGGGAGTTGTCAGTCAGTACTCTTAAGGGATGTATCATTGCAACAATGTTTTGTGAATCTGTTCCAATTAGTTCATATAAATGCGGTTTATCTGCTGATCCCATCATCACAACTAGGATTTCATTTGATATAATCCTCATTATGGATTGCATTTCATACCAGGATGTGAAAATTTATTATAAGTTTAAGGAGGTTACAATTTTCTATGATGATAAGGAGTACCTTATCTTTATAGTAGAAACATCACCATAAAATTTTTTTCCATTATCCACCCCCAACTGCTCTACTGAATTCAATTATTGGGGTGGAAGAGAATGAAATAACTATGGGTGAGAAAAGGAAAGTTCAAATAGAGTATTAAGATATTGTGAAAGAATATGTTGATATGTTTCAAGATGATTTTCATAGACATCATACTGAACAAGAAATAGTGTTTCCATTGATTTAATTCCTTGGTCAAGACCCATATCGAAGACCCCTTATAGAATAGCCACTATGGAATTAGTGGAACTAAAGAAACATCTAGATAAATCGAGTAATAAAAGATTTCTTCTCCCTATAATTTCTCCAAGGAAATCCCATATTCTTTTTGTTAATTAGAATGATGGATCTATGAGTTTGTGCATTGACTACAAGGAGATCAATTCTATAATAATAATAAATATGTATCCATTTCCTCTCATTATTGATCTATTCAATCAACTTCATAGAGCTCAATATTTTTCAAAGATTGACCTTTGAAATGGATATCATCAGTTGTGTGTGAAGAAGGAAGGCATTCTGAAAACAAAATTTCAAACCAGGTATATGAATTAAGAGTTTACAACAATGCCTTTTAGACTGACTAATGCACCCTCTATTTTCATGGATCTAATTAATAGTGTTTTCATGGAAGAATATGATGAATTAGTAGTGGTATTTATTGATGATATATTAGTTTACTCCAAAAGCTATAAAGATCATGAAAATCACTTGTGCACTATTCTATATACACTTAGGAGAAATGAATTATATGGGATGTTTAACAAGTGTGGATTTTGGTTTCATGCGATTTCTTTTAATTGACATATGTTCTCCAATTATTAAATCTCTATTTCTCCTTATAAGACAAGAGCAATACAGGAATGGCCAGAATTAGAAAATATAACTGAGGTATGCAGTTTTATTAGTTTAGTAGGTTATTATCAATGTTTTCCATGATTTTTCCCAATTAGCTATCCCATTAACCATGATGACACGTAAAGGGGTTAAGTTTTTTTGGAAAAAAGAGTGTCAAATTTTTTTTGAAGAACTAAAGAGAAGATTATTCAATTCACGTATCTTGACTCGACCATCGGGGAATGATGGGTTTGTTATTTATAGTGATGCTTCAATGGAAGGACTTGGTTGTGTCATTATGAATAAAGATAGAGTTATTGTATATGCATCACAACAACAAAAAATTCATGAACAAAACTATCACACTCATGATATTAATTTCGTAGCTATAATAATTTCTTTAAAGATATGGAGACACTATCTCTATGATGAAAAATGTGAGATATATACTGATCACAAGAGTTTGAAGTATATATTATCATAAAAAGAAGACAACATGAGGACAATATGATGGCTTTAACTAATCATATATTATCATTGCACTATACACTACTACTCGAGGATGGAAAATATTGTGGCAGATGCTTTGAGCATAATGGATCATGGAGTTTTGAACAATATGAGAGGTCAAAGGGATTCTATGTTCACAGATCTAGTAATGATGGATATGGGAATAATCATGGAAGGTAAAACATCAATACATTTTTAAATGGATTCCAAACCATCTTTAATAGAAAGGATAAAGAGTTCTCAGAATGATGATGAGGATTTTCAAAAGAAAATTGAAGCTCTAAATGAAGGGAGATTGATCGACATCATATATGAAGATGGAATATTGAAACTTTGGAGAAGAATTTTCATTCCCAATATACCTGATCTAAAATGGTAATTGTTGGATAATGCTTATAGATCCAATATCTCTATACCCCTGGTATCACTAAGATGTATAGAGATTTGAAAGAACATTTTTGGTGGGAAAACATTAAGATGGATATTGTTGATTACATGTCACGATGGATGGTTTTTCAACAGGTGAAGGTTGGAAGACAACATCCTAGAGGAGTCATAAAACCTCTTCCCATACCAAAGTGGAAATGGGATGATATTATGAAGGATTTTATCATGGGACAACAAAATAATCCTAGATGGAATGATGTAATATGGGTCATTATTGATCTTATTAACAATTCATAACATTTAATTGCAGTAAGGTGTGATTTACCACTTGAATGTTTAGAAATACTATATATTAATGATGCTGTAAGAATTCATGGTGTACCCTTATAGATTTTTTCTAACCATGATCCCCACATCACATCATGATTATGGAAGAGACTTTAGAAGGCCCATGATACTAAACATCTTTTGAGCACTGTCTACCACCCTCAAACTGATGGACAATCAGAACGGACTATTAAACCCTTAGAAGATAAGTTTAGATCATTCTCACATGACTTTGAAGGTATTTGGGATCAATATTTACCTCTGGTATAATTTTACTATAATAAGAGCGTCCATTCAAATATTCACATGGCACCATATGATGCATTATATAGAAAGAGATGTCCCACAAAAACATGTTGGGATGCTGTTGGTTAATGAAATCTAGTAGGTCCAAAACAAGTTGAGGAAATAATGGAAAAGGTTATGATTATCCAAACCCACATCAGAGTATCACAATGTAGGAAAAAGATCTTTGCCGATAATTGAAGGAATGATTGGGAATTCCCTGTAGGAGATCATGTTTTCATGAAGGAATCTCTATAGAAGGGGGTTGTGAGATTTAGTAATATGGGTAAATTATATCACTACTACATTAAAACTTTTGAAATTCTAGAACAAATTAGAGTTGAAGTGTACAATTTGGAAATCCCTCTAGGTATCTCCAAAGTTCATGATTTGTTTCATGTATCACTATTGAGAAACTTTATTCCTGTCCCAATGCATTTACTCACCTATGAAGGAATAGAATTGGAACCTGGTATGTCTTATTGTGAAGAGCTGGACAAGATTCTTAATACCAGAGAACAAGTGTTGAGAAACTGGATGACTCATCTGGTTATTGTTATAGGTAGAAACCATAGGTTGAAGAGGCAGTGTTGGAACCCAAGGAAATTATGATGAAAAATCACTCGAATCATTTTATGCAGTAGTATTATAGAAATTTAGGGGAATAAATTACTTGAAGGATGGAAGAATGTAACAACTCAATCTTTCACGGTACGTTTCTCTTTGAATAATAATATAGCTTTTGATATACGTAACATCTAGTTCCAGCACACCACAACCAATCAAACAAGCTGTTATGAATAGTAACACCATATTTTTTAAATTTTATACATTTTATTTTTCAAAATGGAGTTCATTTTTTTGATTTAGATTATCAAAATTATATTAGGGTGAATTTCTTGTATTTTTCTAAAAGCATTCAATTTTTATGAATAGTGAAAAATACTACGTATTTTTTTAAAACTGGTTTTTTTATTTAAATAATTATTTATTTTATGAAAATTTATTTTAGGTCAAAATAGATACATAATACCTATATATTTTCAATTTAATTCGTTTGAGTAATTTTATAATAAAATTAGATATATAAAATTTTATTGATATTTGAACAACTTTCACCCACCTTCTAGGGACATTTGAAAATTGGAAAAAATAAATTATTCTACTAGTTCTATGAATAGAATTTCAAAAATCTGAGAGACACTATTTTCATTAATAATTATAATGTTTTTCCATAGGATGAAAATATTTATTTGGTGTATAGTAACTTTTGAATTTTCTTTACCACAATTAAAAGTAAATATGGTAACTAAAGGAAAAAATGATATTATAATAACCCTAACATGTGTCCTAATTCTATTGGATAAGTGTATTTTGACAAAATTCAACATTATGAATAAAATTTGATCCTTTTGGTCATCTTCCATTACATTTGGACATTTATTATTACTTTATTTAAAGAAAGGTTAAAAGTGTTAAATTCAAAGCTTAATAACTATTTTTTTTAATATAGGGTTATATATAAGATAAATTTTTCTATAAATATTCATTAGAAATATAAAATTAATTCCTACATAATGGTATTTTATTTATAATTTTAATACATTAAATAATTAAATTTATTTATGGCACAGTGATGATGGAGTAATTACTTTATTATTGAATGATTAAAATAATTGATCTTATAAATATTAATATAATTTTAAATTCAGACTTTAGATGTATCTAAAAAATTTTATAGGTTAGTATGACATGTTAGTGTTGATTAAATAATTTTTTTGAAGTGATAAAACTGTTACGACTTTCACAAAAACCAAATAATAAATAGTTTCAAAATTGACATAAATGATTTTTTTAAAAAATTACTATATTATTAAGTAATATAATCATCCAAAAAATTTATGTTTTGGCTAAAAGACATAAAAAAGGTTATATATATCAATAATGAACCACTTTGGGTTCTATTGTATTTTTATAGTATTTTTATTAACCATTTATAATAATAATACAAGAATACATGGTAAAAGTTAAACTATTTATCTAATAGTTAAATCTAAATGATAAGGTTATTATGGTGACCTAAACCTATCTAAAACCTATTGGTTGAGAGGATTCATCCCAAACCCACCATCTAATCTAAATAAATCCTTTCTATACATTATAAACTGAATATGATTGTATAATAAAATAATATTTCAATCTTTTCATAATGTGACCCTCACCTCTCTTATAAAAGGGTACGTCCCTTATCTCAAAATCACACGTCCAATGATATTTTTAATGGACAAATCCATCTCAAATATCCTCCTAACTACCCTAAAATCAACCAAGAGGACTTAAATTGATTATAAGACAGCCTAAGAGGGCCCTTTTGGTCTAATCAAATGGAAGCACCCGAAGAAGAGGTAATAATTTCACAACCTCTTGCAATGTTATTTTCTTCTTCCGCTCCATATTTTTTTGTTGTTTCCATACCAAAATAATAAATCCAGTACCTTATACATATTTTTATGTTATTATAAATACGGTACAACCGTATTCATTATTCTATCCATCTTAGGAATGAAAAATCACCATACGTGTGTATGTATTGCTTACCGTATCCACGTCGTGGTGTAGTGTGTTATTGAACACATCATTATTTGGATGGGTATAATAATTCATATAAATGATGTAAATAATAAATATATCATGTTAATGGTTATTTATATATGATATACCATCCAATTACATACTATTTCACCATCAATTGAAGGATATTATCGCTCGTGCGTATGTGCGTATTACTATCTCGACGAATGCGATGTGATTCATTCAGCAGCATAACTATTCAAAAATAATTTTCATTTTATGATTAAAAATAATGTTTATGAACTTAATATCATTATGTATATGAATCAAATACTTCATATCCATAAAAAATAAGGCATACTAAGAAATCATATAATGGAAAATGAATTAGTTAACACCTGGAACAATGATTATATTGAATTATTATTAACAATGCAATATTATATGATCATATATGATATAATATTTATGTATGTGGTTATTTAATAACTAAATTAAAATTATTTTACTATTATAAAAGAGGTTAACATACCCTATACCAATGAAAATTACATTGTAAGGGTTATTTCTACAATCTCATCATTATCCGTGGTTGTTTATACATGAGTATCTACTGAGACCTCTTTCTCATCCACAATTATGTTTCTTAAAAATGTATTTCAAAACATTTGTAATATTTACTATACTATGGTTTAAATTTATCTACACCCTCATTTTAATTTTTATAAAATATATTGAAAGGATTCTTTCCATCGTTTTACAAACAAGGTACTTTATGGCCTTTTTGACAAATTAAGGTAAGAATGTTTTTCTAACTCTTATAGCTTGTGCAACTATCTTCTGTTATTATAACTCCTTCGAAGCTTCCCATTCATGATTAAAAAAATATTATCAAAATTCTTTTTTTCTTATATATTTATGTGACTTTTAAATTATTTCAAAATAGAAAGACATATTCCTCCCAAATAGTTTTGATTTCACATATGTCAACATCCTTCGATGGATTTTACACTTGTTTGAAGTAGATTAATTATGATAAATTCTTCCATATTTTATTCATGATTTTGTGATATGTTTGACTATGGATGTGTTATTTTTAGACAATTCATGGTTAATGGTTAAATTATTAACATTTCATACACTAGTTATAATACAAATATTTATTTTTTGTTGCAACCTTTTCGTATGAGGAATAAATAGGACTTATTCACATCAAAAATTAAATAAAAACCCTTGAAATACTTATTCAACAAAATATTAAAACTCTATGAACTATCTCACATGTTCCTAAATGTAATCTAACATGATCACATCTAAACTCAAAATATGTATTCACCTCTAAAAATCTATCTCACAACCCAAATCATTATACAATGATTCAAAGAACAAAAACCCAAGTATCATGCACAAAAAATTCCGATCGAGACTCTCATAAATGTAAGTCACATAAAAGTGAAATATATTCGATAAGATATCCTTCACAAATATCATCAAGAATATCACTCATGTTAAGGATAACCAAATTATAACCTTACTTAGTGGAATTTTTATAAAACCATAACAATATTCCCACACTATACCCAAATTATATCTACCCATCTATGATAACAATCCGTAATCCCATGTAACCAACTATTCCTACCTCCCCATAACTGACCTCAATACTAAATGTTCTCTATGTGATTTCCATATCTGACAAAAGGAATTCTCTCAAGTATTTACATATCTCTCATAGATTCTTCACATATTCAAGGAATACCATTCACACAATTTTATCACATATGTTAGTATCAATTATTCCTAATTGTGATATCACTCATGTATCCAATATCAGTATCGACCCACCATTGATAATAATAAATATGTCGTGTAAAGGGGATACATATCCATCACTAGAAATTTTTACGAACAATATCCACAAGAACAGTCATCATATAGAAACTTACGTGGTTTAAATACTTATAATACAAACAATATTTTTTTGGGAAATACCTATATTAATTATTGTTAACACTTGAAAAAGATGACCCATATTGTTAGTGAAATCAATCACATACAATACCATGATGTTCATATGAATTATTTGATCCAAAAATGATTCATGTAAAAAATACACATCCCACTACATTCCAATAAACAAAAATATACTAAAAACATAATTTTCGAATAAAAAACACAATCATTATTTAAAAAAACCTATAATTAAATTCATATAAGCCTGGTGTGACGCGATTTCAACAAATGATATTTCCATGAATCAATTTTATAAGGTCCAACGGTAAATATAACTCATCCCACATCTTTACCTTCAATATCATAAATAGTAAAATAATATAAAATACACATTGATTTAATTTTTTCATTTCCTAGAATAATAAAAAACCTAATGTCTCATTGAGATAATTTCATAACCTATTATGTGTACTTATTCATATGATAGAGGCTAATAACTAGTTGTGTGGTCCTAAATAATAAATTTGGGGGACTATTACATTTATATAACAATAACCAATAATAAAAAAAATAACTTGACAACTTCCAAAACCAAAAATTGGGAATTCAATGTAATAAAAATATTCATGCTATAACAAATGAACAATTTGAAAGTCATACTACCATACATCATTTGATCTCTCACCAGGACAATCACATATTGAAATAAAATAATATTTAAAAATACTCATTAAGATCTAATGATATCTTCAAGATACACCCCATCTCATCACTATCATTTCCCATTGAGCCTCTCTATCCCAATTCAATTTATATCATATGCTATCAGTAGTAAGTAAAACATAATGCATTTATGTGCGCTAGAGTACCCATGTAGGGTGTTAGAAATCATTAATAGTAGGTCCTTACCATGTATTCCTAATATACAACATCATACATGAATAGTGACAATAAATAGAAGAAACGAAAAGACATGCATGTTGGTAAATCATGTTCTATCCAGATGACCACAATACTTGAAAATACATCAATCAAACCATGAAAAGAAAACTGTCACCACATACAAAAAACCATAACCAGTTCCCATGGATTTTGGCTACAATGTCATCTCATTACACAACTTCAACCCTCGATCTGTCAATAGGGTACATGTCAACTAATCCCACCCATCACTGGTGTGGTCACACATAAAACTCCACATCTAACTAAACACCCAAGGAAATGATATATATCACATACCAAACACTGTCTTATCACCAATGGTAGGGTCCATCATCCATGTCTCACATCACCCAAAAATATATATGATCAATTTTAATCACGGAGTTCCATTATATTAATTTATCACTCAATATGTGTATATTATCCTAACATCTACATTATCATTTAAGGAAGGAAGAAATATCACATTATAAAATTGACCTAACTACAAACATCAGGCATTCCATGATAGAAAATTTTCAATCAAGGAGATGCCAATATCTTGACCACTACATTATCACTTATGGTATGGTTTGATATCACATTAATACATGATCCCACCATGTCATGTAATATTATCCATTATAATTTCATATCACAGTGGAACGGTAATTAGCATGACCACTAACATATCAATTATTGAATGTTCAAATATCACATAACATTTTGGGACCATCTTCTTATTTAGGAACGTAAATTCCCACAACATCTCACTTATGGTGAGACCATTATATTGAAAAATACATTATCACTCGTGTTAGGGTCTAAATTACATAAAAACCTAGACCCACCATATTACTCATGGGTATCCATTACAACACTTTCTTACTTAGAGTGATTCCATAAATCCATCCACATTTTCTGATATACACATTAACGGTCACACAAAAATAATAGTAAATAGAGCATGTGACGCATCAGACAAGTTCACTAGCTCATTACTAGGGTACTCGGCACACGATGCATATCCTCTTTAATCGAACATGTATTGATATCATATAAACTCCGGATTTAATCTCTTAATGTTATTCCCAATCACCCATGTATATCACAATAAACCTGTCTTTCTTCCCATAATTCCTATAAGGGCATCCGTTAGGGTTCTCAAATAATACTCTATATCAGATCACTGTCACCAAGACACATGAAAGACCACATGGTGTTCTTATATCCCATATGATTTATCTGACACTATCCTAAAAATATTGGTCACCTTAACTTCTAGTTTTCAAATCATGTCATGGTTCGACTAATGTAACACCCAAAAATTCTCAATGAATAATAATTTATTAAGTAGTGAATATTAAAGGAAGAACTATGAGTAGAAGGGAACACAAAATCCTAGAACATTACAATATATTTATAATTTTAAATAAATTAATTCAATTATATGTATTTTATTATATGGAGCTTTGGGAATGATTTCATTACATGATACAATTATTTTCCATTATTTCTAACATTGCACGCAAGACATAGTTTTAATAAAATATATTAATAATTTTAATTAAAATGAATATTATCTCCTAGATGTTAAATTTGATTTTATGAATATTATTAACTAAATTGTGAACATAAATGGTTTTATTCATTTTTTACCAATTAATTATGAAATGAAATAAAAATAATTGAATATGAAGGAACATTTTTTATAAAAAAACTATTTTTATGCACCTAGTAGAATTTTATATTAATAAACTAAATTCAATTAATTTAGTGATCAAAATTTACTACATTTATATAATATATGTTAAATAAATTTTTTAACATTCATAAAATATATATTAAAGACATAATATAAGAACAAATACAATTTTATGTATAAAAAGTTATATTTTTTAAAGGTAGTTTGACACCTTTTAATTTAATACTTGTTTTAAAAATATATTTTCACACTTTTATAATTTTTATATTAAAAAAATATTATTATTATTAAAAATAATAATTTCTAAATTAATTTAGTGTGAATTGTTGGTAATTTTTCTAAGAAGTTTCATTTTTTGATGAGTTGTGGAAATACTGAATTTTAGTTTAAAATTTTATATTAAATTAAATAATTTTTATTGATAAATTTAGTTTTTATTTTTAAATATTAATATTAGATCCAATTTTAATATATTAATACAATTTTATTCATTGGATTAATTTTCATATTTTTTTTATTTTAAAAATATTTTGAACTTCTGAACATTTTCACATAAAATCCTCCTTTCCCCTCCAGTCTTCATGATTTATTTTAAATTTAATTATTTCACTACAATGAATTTAATTTTTATAAAATTATTAAATATATTTATGATAATAAATAATAATTTCTAATGAATTTATTTTTTTTACAAAAAAAATTATTACTGTGAACAATCAAAATTAATTAATGTGTTTTAGGAGAAAATAGATTACTAGGTGGTTAAATATAGAATACAAGGTTTCAAAATCAACTAGGATTTGTAAAAAAAGATTTTATTTACATGATTAGACATTATAAATTTTATTAGAAATAATATAAAATTATTGGGTCCTAGTAACATGAAAAAATGTTGATGGAATTCACTCCTTCAAAAAAATATAAGTCTCCCACTCGACCAACTTTTAGTACAGCCCAATCCAATCCACTCCCCACCTTAAAAAAATAGAGAGAAAAAGGATATTAAATAATAAAATCAAAAGTTGTCTCCCATCATCTTATAATACTTTTATTCATATGAAATCTAACTAAGTAAAAAGTTAGGGAAAACCTATGAAGGATACTTGTAGAATATTTAATGTTATAATAAAAGAGTTTTTATTTCATTTTTTATATACCTCCTTAAATTAATTTTATTGAATATTTATATAACAATACAATTATGATTAATATATAGATATGTTTTTATTTTATTATTAAAACATAAAAAGTAGTTAACTACAATAAAATGGGTTGCAAAATCCTCATTTATGTGTAAAGAAGACTACAGCCTCATGAACTAATTTCTTTTTTTTCTTTTATCAACATTCACCATTGGGAATAATGGATGATTTTTAGTAAATAATTTACATATTTTATATTTATAATTTTAGTATGATTCTTTAATTATTATATCACATATAACTTCATTCTTTCAATATTTTGTATATACGATAACTTCGGTTTTGTGTACAGTGGCCTACTGCCTCATGAAGTGAAGTGAATCATTCAGGCATTACATATAATGTATTATGGATGGTTTTAATAATAATATTTGATATATATGAAATAGAATTTATATTTTAATGAATATATATAATCTACTTTTATTTCTCTTATTATGAAATTAAAATGTAAAGAGTGTTCATGTGTTCGTGAATCATACCATCTCCATGGATGTTGTATTTAATTTCAAATTAAATAAATTCCTGGATTATTCTAAAGACACATTGTATGATCCTGCAATTTTCTAGAGTTATATCATGCACATTTTTAGGTACTCTTTTGAGGTTTTTATGTGCCTTTGGGTTGGGGTATGACCCTGGGGTGGGTTTTGGTGATGTTTTAATGAAAATGGGAAGACAGAGAGTGGTGAATGGATTGTGCACAGTTTGGCAAACCATGTGAAAGCTAATAATGTGTAAAATGAAGGTCCTCACAGTTGGGATACTGTTTTTTAAGAGTGAACCATCGATACATGTAGTTTGTAAAATACCACACAGTTGGCACACAGTTTTCTCTATCTGTGCGCCTCTGCCAAGGAAACTGTGAGCATGGGAATTAATTATCCCAAAATTGGTTTTAAAAGAACTTGAACCCATGAGAATCCCATTTTTATAACCTTGGGTCAGTATTTAAAAAGTATTTGTGTTCCCCAATCCCTCTAGAGGGATTCCACAGTGATTTGAAGGTCATTAATTGTGATTAGAAGACCGGATTAAAGATCTACTCTCTTCCTAGTATGTGGATTTCATCCTATTCCGTCTCCAATTCATTCATCTTTTTTTCTTGAACTATTCATATAATTATTCCACCATTTCCATGGATATTAACCTATAACATGAGATCTAGATATAGGATTGTGGATATATATTTTAATCATCTTAATTTCTATGATATTAATTTTAGTTTAGGGATTTAGATTTAGAGCATGATCGATGGTGTTGTGCAGCTCCGATTTTGGGGGTTTCTGTTGGGAAAACAACCATCAATAAGCCACGGTTGGTGGTATAAATTTAACTTCCATATTCATGGACATGATATGTGAGTTTGAGTATATGAATTGTTATCTTATGTTTATAATTTATATCCTATATTGGAGTAATTAAGAATACGTATTTGACTTGTGAATTGCCTTGGTGATTAATTACTAATTGAATCTGGGAACAAACGAAGGTGGGTTTCCCAATTAGTTATTTTATATATTTTTTATGGGAATAGATATTTTAATTGAGATATTAAATTAGTTGAGTTTAGCTAATTAATTGGGAGGAATTAATTAGGAAAGGATGTTTGGTTGTGTATGATAACTAATATTGATAATTAATTACATTCCATGATATGGACCAATGATAATTAATTATGTTCCATGATGTTGATCAAAGATAATTAATTATGATATGATGAGATTTGATATGAACAATTAATTTTGAATAATTAATTATGGAATGTGAATTTTGTTTATTGATTAATTAATTAATCAGTTATGTGCTTAGTTAATTGGTGAGTTAACTAATGGCCTTTTAAATGTCTAACTAATCATTGGATTAGTAATATAATGATGTGGAAAATTCTTGTGAATTATTCAAGGATTAAATGGATAAGATTTTCTTGGTGCCAAACATTATGTTCATGATCGATAAGATGTTGGGACATAGACATGGCATTCCTCCCCAAAAGTTATCCAAGAACGAGATTATGGGATGCAAGAGATGAAGACCAACACCGAAAGAAAATATGGGGTGATAGTCATGATGAACTACATCGAATGAGATATAGTGTGATTAGAATGGAATGATAATCATATTGAGATTTGGTGTGCTAGTCATGATGAAAAAACACAAAATGATTAATAATAATGAATGATGTTTCAAATGGGAAATAGGAAGTGAAACTAGGCCTAATGTGATGATTAATGATTAAATGAAAATGAAATAACTGTTTAATTGTGCATTTTATTTATTGCTTCATAGAACTCCATGAACTATATTTTGACTTGAATCTTTTTACATAATATTGGTGGTGGAAAACTGAGTTGTACTCACACCCTATTTGGGCCGCCTGATCAGGACCTATGTAGACTTGGATGTTGCATGACAAGATAAGGGAAAGACCCATGGAAAGCTTTTGGTTTGGGATTAGAGCATGGGAGAGAGACCCATACATGGTTTGTGACCTGATGTGGAGTCATTATTACATTACTTTTAGTTTCATTATAGACACTTTACACTTGCATTATCATAGCATGTTTTACATTTCCATTGAGCATTGTATTTTCTGGGTTTGACTATTATATGCCATTGTATGTTTATTTTGGTTCATAAACTTCCACACATGGTTATTTTTTTGAATCTGTTGGTGTTTTACTCAGATAAAAGAGGGTATAGTCTCTCCAAGACTGACTTACCAAACCCTCACTACTAGTTGGCACCCTCTGGAATATGGGGAGGCATGCTTGAGGGCACGTTGCCAACTAGGTCGAGGAACCATTCAGTAACTTCTGGGTTGGGATGTCACAATGTTGTAATAGAGGTGTTTTATTCTCTTTCTTATTCTTTTAGTCATACGGTTTGGGGAAATCTAAAGGATACTAGGAAGAGTTGAGGCATGGTAATGAGATCATGCATGGGAGTTGAAAACCCTTTTACAGGGGTAATTCTGAGTACTTAGGGTGGGGTTATTGTGATTTCTATTTGTTGTTACATTTGGATATTATTTCACCTTGTGTGGGTTCATAAAATCATCTCTGAGTTGTCAAGGGAGTTTCTGTTGTACCACCCTCCTACTTTTACTATAGAGGGTGGACTGGAGTGATCTGAATTCTGGATTCAATCCATAGAGATGAAAGATGACCATTTAGAGATGCCGGAAGGTGGGAGGATCAAGTTGGCTACTCATATTCTCCATGTGTCAACGAAGTGATGATGCGAAATTTAAGAACAATCTGGATAGAGTAATGAGATGTTATGGAAGGAATTTTTGGAGAATTTATTGGATCATTTCTATCTAGGTAAGTATAGATATGAGAAGGATACATATATTATGAATCTGACCCAAGGAATCTTGTATATAATTGATTATACTGAACATTTCATAGATTTACAGTATTTTTCTCCATATTTGGAAGTAGATAATGCTTCTTCGACAAGATGATTTCAATATGGACTTATGTGTGAAATTAAGTCCTAGGTGAATCACCTTAGGCTCAAGAAATTCATAGGAATGGTTAATCAGGCTCTCATTTAATATGGGAACTTGAAGGAGGATTCTAGTACTGGACATGTAGTTTTCACTAGAAAATCAGGGAGTGTGCCTTCCGAGAGTAGGAAGTTCTATTACGAGAATCTTAGTCAATATAGTGGAAAGAAAGGTGGATAGTCATGATGAACAAGTGCATCAGATCTTACACACATTATTTCCATATAAATGGTAGGCATGGAGGGAATCATACACATTTTCTTCGAACACCAATGGAGTGACGGTTTTATCAAAATATGGTACACCCATAGATGTTCTATAGGAATTAGTGACCAACTGGTACAGAGGATGTAGTTGTTGAGAGTCCGAGTGTTAGAAGGGGGTCTTCTAAACCGTATTGGTATGGCAGTTGGAACTCAACTAGAAGACACGATAGTGGATGTGGAAATTGTGCTTTAGGGTTTGAGAACCAATATCATCATATTGGTGCTACTCAAGGTAGTCATACATCACCATAGGGAAGAGGGACAATAAAGTTACATTTAGTGAAGCCTACACTTTTAGAGAGCAAGGTTGGACCATCGGTTGTGAGAGGTACTACTCTAGTTTCTTCTACATTAGCTACTTCTATTTTTGATACTGGTATATCTCATTCCTTTATATATACTAATCATATTAATGGATTGATCTGGGAGAAGGAGTCAATAAGTTGGGTGATGAATATTAATACACCAAGGGGAACACAATCTATAGATATCTTTTAATGCAAGGGATACTCATTGGATATCAGAAATTATCATTTTTTTATATCTATCTACTTGATATAATGAGATTTAACCAAATTATGGGTATGGATTGACTAGTTGCATAATGATACCACATAGATTGTTACCCATTGAGAGTGACCATTGTATCTCCTGAGGGTGACCATAATGTTCATCATTGTGAATGGGATATCCATATAGGCCAAGCTGGGCCAAATACTCTGCAACTCAGAGAGCTCACAACCAATATTTCTAGTCTTTTCTGGGATTATTGGAGTGGTAAGAAAAAAATCCCTCCATTAGTAGTGTTACATGTTTAAGATGTCTTTCATGAATACTTTTCAGGGTTTCCACATGAGAGAGATGTGGAATTCACGATTGAGGAAATGATGGGGGATAACTAGTATATATTCCACCTTACAAAGTGGCACCAACTGACCTTAAAAAGCACAAAATGTATTAGGAGGAGTTGGAGGATAATGTGTTTATCCTTACAAGTTCCTCTCCATGGGGATCACCTATTTTATTTACAACGAAGTCCAATAAGAATTTATGCTTTTTTATCAATTAACAGAAGTTGAATAAAATTATCGTGAACAACTGATATCTTCATCCATATATCGATGATATGTTTGACCTATTAAAGGGGGCTTTTGTGTTCTCATGGGTCGATCTGAGATTAGGGTATCATCATGTGAGAGTTTGGACCTTTGATATTCCAAGGACTACTTTCAGAAGCAGGTATGGCCTTTATGTGTTTTTCAAAATGTTGGTTGGGTTGAAAAATGCTCCATCAATATTTATGGCCATGATGAATAGTATCTGTCATTCATACATAGATCTGTTTGTGGTGGTGTTTGTGGATGAAATTTGGTGTACCCTAAGACTTGTGATGATCATGCCCAACATTATGAAATCATTTTGCATACATTGGAAGAGCATCAACTATATACCAAGCTATCTAAATGTTAGTTCTGGATTGACATGGTAAATTTTTTGAGGACATCATCTTAGTAGAAGGTGTGGAAGGGGACCCAAAAAAGTGAAGGTAGTGGTTTATTGCGAGAAACACAATAATGTTTTTGATATTTGAATCTTGTTAGGATTTTATGGTTATTTCAAGAGGTTTATCATGTATTATCCTAATTGGAATCACCGAATTTAGGATTGAAAAAGAAGTGGATAAATATTGATTGGATGGGATCCTATGAGAATTATTTCTAGGAGTTTATAAAGCACTTGACATCGAAACCAATATTTATCTTACATGAGTCAGTGATGAGTACACGGTGTATTGTGATGCTTCTAGGATTGGACACAAGGATGTTTTGATGAAAGGGAATTGAGTCATTGCTTATGGATCTCAGCAATCGAGGCCACATGAATGGAATTACCCTACACATGACCTAGAGATGAAATCAGTGGTTTATGCTCTTATGTGTTAGTGACAATGTCTTTTGGGTGAAATGTTTATAGTTATTATAGATAAAAAAAGCTAGAGGATTATCTTTTCACAACACGACTTGAATCATCAGTAATGAAATTGGGTTGAATATATGAATTTAGTTGATTTTGAATTGGAATATACACATATGAAGGTGAATAGTTTATATGATTCCCTGAGAAGGAAAAATCCGACTCAGTTGTTACAAGAGTTGAGTGCCCAGTGGAATATGATGACTTTGTAGGGGGAAATGCATGTAGTTGTTCTGGAGATTCAGATGTGGATGCCTCTAGTTTCTGTAGTAGGGGAGTCTACACTATTGATATGGGTAAAGGATAAGATGTATGATGATCCAAAGTGATTAGCCTTGAAAGATATATGATAAATTGTAAATAAATCATCAGACTGGTTAATAGATGGGGATGAGATCAGTAAGGTAAAAAAAATTGGAAGTTGTGCTTACAAGAATGCGAGAGGAACTCATGCAACAATATCATTCTCCACTGTGGGCAGTACTTCAATGTGTGAAAAAATGTACCATGACCTATGATGAATGTTTGGGTGGCCATACATGAAAAAGGAAATAGAAGGGTTTGTATCAAGATGATTCACCTGTCAGTTGGTGATGGAAGAGTGTCAACGGCCTCGAGGGATATTGAAGTCATTTCATATTATTAAATGGAAGTGGGATGACGTGGCTATGGATTTTTTGGTCGGACTTCCAAATACTCTTAGGTAGAATGATCCTATTTGGATCGTTAGGGATCAAATAATGAATATATCCCATTTCTTCCTCTCTGGGAAATCATTAGAGTGGAACAGTTGAGATAACTATATGAGAAAGAGATAGTGAATTTACATGTGGTGACATAGACCCAGGTTTCATTTCTCGATTCAATGTTTACTTCATGATTTGGTTAGAGTTTACATAAGGGGCCTTATACGTAGGTTTTTTTAGGTACTAACTTCCAACCACATAATGATGGGCAGTTGAAGAGTACTATTTATGTGTTAGAGGATATGTTTCCAGTATGTGTTCTTGACATTTGTGGTTCTTGGTTGAAGCACTTGGATTTTGTGGATATTCCCTCCAGAACTATTTTTAGGAAAATATACTAATGCCACAAAATGAGGAACTTTATGGAAGACCTTATAGATCAATCCTATGCTGGTTAGAGGCATTTGAGTTAGATCTGTCGGGATTGAGACTCATTCAGGAGATGTTAGAGTGTGTGCAGTTTATTCGAAAACTCATGCTATCTTCTTAGAGTTGGATGAAGTTATATTCTAATACATGAATATGACCCCCAGTGATTACATAGGGTGATATTTTATTACTTCAGATGTCACCTAGATTGGGTCACCATGGGATATGAAGGTAGGGAATGTTAGTTATCAGGTTCGTAGGATAGTTTGAAGTGATAGAGGGAAACAGGAAGGTGGTATACCTATTAGCACTTCCACAGAAATTCAGTGTTATGCAAGATGTTATCCATATTTCACAAATACGGTGGTATCACCCCGAACCTTGTCATTTGATTGATGTGGAATAGGTGGATATCTAGATAAATTCATCCTTTGGGGATCATCTGATACATGTGTTAGGTCTCACTAAGAAAGTGTTACAGGGAAATAATGTGCTATTAGTTCATGTGTTATGGAAACATGGAAGTTTTTAAGAGGAAACTTGGTAATTGGAGGCATACATGTGGGCTCAATGGCCTAATCTTTTTCCCCCTGAATCTTAGAGATATCCTGGAGTGCATCTCAAGGACGGTCGGTTATAAGGTGGAGAGATTTTAATATCTAGAAATTTTATATATTCATATTAGGATCATTATTTGATACATTTTTAAGGTTTTTATGTACCTTTGGGATGTGGTATTAACTTGGGTGTCTTTAGGTGATGTTTTAGGGAACGTGGGAAGACAAGGGGTTGTGCATGGTTTGCACATGGTTTGGCCAAACCATGTGAAAGCTAACCATGTGGACAGTGAAGGTTGGAAAATTTGTGCATTATTTTCCTAACCATGGGCCACTAAGCAGTTTGATTAGTGGAAGACCACATGTTCGGTGAGTATTTCTCGATAACCCTACACCTCTACACATGAAAACTATGTGTGTGGGTATTAATTATCCTAAAATTGGTTTTAAAATCCTCAGAAACCCTGGGACTCCCATATTTTGACCTTGGAATGGGCATGAAAATTTCTAGGTGTTCCTAGAGCTTTTTATAGGGATTATAAGGTGATTTATACCCTATTCATTGATATTGGAAGCCTAGATTGAAGATCCACTCTCTTCCTTGGATTGCATCCCATTACTTCTCACATTATTTTCTATCACTTTTCATTATCTTTTAATATAAGATATGAACCATTTATAGGGATCAAAATCTATGAGTTTATATCTAAATATAGGTTTGTGGATCTATATTTTATAGATCTTGATGCCAATGATCTTAATTTTGGTTTGGGATTTAGTTTCGAAGCTTGATCATTGACATTGGGCTACTCAGATTATGGATATTTCCATTGGGCTAACATCCATCAATAATCCTAGGTACATGGCCTAAATTGAACTCTCGTAGTTGTGGATTTGATATGTGAATGTGATTCTATGAATTCTTGGCTTCCCACAATAATTTATTTCATAAATTGGAGTAATTAGGAATGTGGATTGGACTGGTGAATTTCCTTGGTGATTAATTGAAAATTGAATCATGGAACAAACGAAGGGGGGGTTGCACAAATAGAGATTTTTGTGATTTTTTATTGGTTGAGATATTGTAAATGAGATTTTTAATTGGTTCTGTTAAGATAATTACTTGGGAAGAATTAATTTTGAAATGATGTTTGGTTTTGAAAGTTAAATAATAGTGAGAATTAATTATTCTCCATGATTTTTACCAAAGATAAATAATTATAAGAATTAACTTTGTTCTATGATGTTGATCAAATATAATTAATTGTGATAATTAACTATGAAAAGTTTAGATTTGATATGAATAATTAATTATGAAGAATTAAAAATCTAATGACAATTGTGTTGATTGATTAATTAATTAATTAATTAATTAATGGGTTATGTTCTTTGTAAGTTGGTGAGTTAACTAATGGCCATTAAAATGTAAAACTAATCATTGGATTAGTAGTGGAATGATGTTGAATATTATTTTTAATTAATTAATGACTAAATGGATATGTATTTTAGTTCCTATATATGGATTACTAGAACGATTAGAATTTAGGACTTGCACATGATGTTCCTCCCCAATAGTTATCCAAGCATGAGATTATGGGATGATAGGCATGATGACCTACACTGAATCAGAATATGAGGTTCTAGGAATGACAACCTAAAACGAATGATATATAGAGTGATAGTCCCGGAGGCATACACATATTGAGATTTGGGGTTCTTGGCATGAGGACCTATAACAAATGATTAATAATATTTAATGATTATTGAAATGGGTAACATGAATTGAAATTCAGCCTAATGTGATGATTAAATATTAAAGAAAAATATAATATATATTTAATTATGAATTGTATTTATTTATTTATAGAACTTCTTGAACTATATTTCTACTAGACTCAATATAGACATTGTTGGGGGTTTCCTATTGAGTTCTACTAACACCGTATCCGGGCCTCCAGATTGGAACCTGAGTAGACTTTCTAGTTGCAGAAAAGGATAAGGGCAAGGCCCTATGATATGTTATAGTTTGGGATTGAAGTATAGGAAAGGGAACCATACGTTGATCAAGAACCCGTGTGGAGTCAATGTTTCGTTACTTTGAGTTACATTATAGACACTTGACACTTGAATTGTCATGTCGTGTTTTACCATTCAGTTGAGTATTGAATATTCTGATTTTTGACTATTATATGACGTGGTATTGCTCTGGTGATTTATACACTTCAATAGTTAGTTATTTTTTTAATTCCATTAGAGTTATATTCTGATTAAAGAGGGTATAGTCTCCATAAGACTGACTTACCATAACCTCACTACTTGTGAGCATCCTATGGCATATATTGAGGTGTGTTTGAGGGCATGTCGCCAACCGGCTTGGGGCACCATTCAGTGGATGCCTGGTCCGGACGTCCCACATATATAATGAATATATATGATATATTAATTATTTTTAAAATTTTATGGCCTATTAAATCATGATTTTTGTAATATGAATAGGAAATAAAATGTCAAGACAAACTCAAAAAATAATCCAATTAATGCTTGAAACGATGAAAATATTGAATGATTATTAATGAACAGTAGATAACATGTTACAGAATGATCATGTATGATATAATAAATATTAATATGGTTATATAATAAGTTATTAACTTGTTTAAAATATTTATACATGAGTTTAAATCATTTTCCAACAAAAGGAAGTGTATGGTCTGAGATTTCTTCTAAATTTCATTTTATTAAGGCATATTATAATGTTATTCCCCTAATTACTTATTTATAGTGTATATACATATCCTTTGACATGTAAAATAATGAATACTTCATTATTCTTGGTATTTTATGTTTTAATTTGAATTATTTCAACTAATGGGTATTTGAACTATATTTAACAATGCGATAAAGAAATTTCAGAACTCAATTTCTTTTCATTAGTATATATTACATTTTTTTAGTTGATATTATATGATTATCTATATATTGAATTTAGACGTTATATAACTGTATTTTTTCATGTTTTTTGGACTTACATTTGATATGCACAATCTATTCATTTCAAAATTATCAACTCAATGTTATTATAATATTGTGGCTTTTTTATATAGTCTCATACAATTCAAGATTTTTTACGCTAGAATTTTCATTAAAGGGAATTAAATGGTAATTGATTAATAAACCCTTTATATAAATTATAATATGTTATAAATCATATTGTTCAAGTCATATTAAAATTTTTTCACAATTTGGAACGTAAAATTATTAATAAAATATTTTTGTAAAACATGACATCATTTCCATCTTCATTCAGAAATCATTTTTCCTATAAAACCATGTTTTCACAAAAGGATTAAATTTTTTTCAATATCCTTTTAAACCACATTCGTTAAATGAATTTTTTAACATTTTTTCTATTAATAAATAATTTCAAATTAATTTTCTTATCACATTATGAACAAGAAACATTTCAATACTTTTTACTATGTAAAAAGAATTTTCATTATGATAAGTATGGAAATAATCACCAATTTGACTGTAATGTGTTTAAATCCTAAAATAAAATATTATGATGATATTTTTAAATAAATTATTTTTCAACATTATCTAAAATGAAATGGGTTTTAAAAAAAAATAAAATTTAATGGATATTTCCCTTAACATTAATTTAATGAACTCTTTATGGTATTTTAATTCCTAATCAATATGAACCCTTATTTTAAATTTTCTCCAATGGGGATATGTTGGATTAAGACCAACATTAATCTTACTATTGATTGGTTATGATTATTTTGACAATAAAATTTATTAAAATTCACTTCCTTAAAACATTTTTTAGTAAATGTCTTCCACTATTAATGTTCAAATTCCGATGATTGGTGGACATGAAATTTACCATAAATATGCACATTATTTATCATGGATGAGATTATTTCATAAAAAATATACAATATTTTCATACGATATTCACTTGGAATTTAATTTTTTTATCTAGTGAATCATTGAAAAATTAAAATCCTTTTAAAAAATACAAATTATTGAAAATTAATGTTATTTCTGAATTAAATATATTAGTCAATATATGTGGAATGCGTTGGACTTATATGACATGGTTTTTGGACTTTTTAAATTAGGCCCCTTAATGCACCGGTTGTCTCCTAGGATGAATTATATAGATATCCTTAACTACGTAGATTTTAATCAAGTATGTTTTAAACTATTTTGTGGAAGTTATTTATAGTAAAGGTTACATTTTCTATGAAAACATGGAGTCCATTAATAAAGAATAAGTCTTATTTAGATTCAGTTATTGTTATACATGATATTTTTAATATGAAAAAAAACTATGGATGTGTTTCATTCTATGTTTATTTATTAAAATTATTTTTTCTAATGTTTATATTTACATATTAATTTTTCCTTTTCTATTCAGGTAGTAATGTTATTTAATATACAAGTTTTTTAAGTTATTTTGCATTAAATTTTGATTCATTTTTAGTTCTGCTGTATTTTTCCTTCAATGATCACATGAGTTTAAATATATTTTTATTTCATTCCCCATTATTGCATGACATCTAAAATGACTGATATCCTTGGATATAGTAGATCAAATAAATTTATTCATCAAATGGAAAAGAAAAATATTGTGTTTTAATTTTTTGTATAACGTTTAATACAAGACTCGTGTATGTATCTAGTTTACCGATTCTATTAAACTATGATATTCCTTGGGAGATGATTTTCCATGTATCACCTGAAAATATATTGGTATCAAGAACAATTTTAGAGATACTATGGTAAATGTTGATATATTCATAATTAAAACATTATTATTTGAAACATGGGATACTATATTTATGAAAAACAATATTATGTATTAGAAAAGTATATTTTTCTTTGAGGAAATGTTTAAAAGAATATTATAATGTTTTAGTTAGGTAGTGATTATGTGGTTTTACTTTAATATACATCCATGTTTGGATACTAAAAGTGAATGTTGTTCTGAAAGAAATGTACGAAGGTGTAATTTGTTTGAAAATGTAACATCAGTACTAACTCAAGTCTAATAATGTACAAAACAATGATCCTTACTGTGTACTAGGGTTGACACTCTTGTTTGGAATTCTTTAGATTATTCAAATTTTTTTTACAAGATATTATGAAGGATTTGAATATATAATGAAAATTAACGACCAAGGTTAAACCATAGACCAAATAAATAATAATGTGGAAATAAAATGGATTAATTATTTTTTTATGGGATTCTTTCATGAAATTGTAAAATTATTTTTAATAATGGTATTTTGATTATACAAATCATGATCCATATAAAGATTTTCTTAAAAACAATAATCAATTTTGTATTCCATAGCATAAAATTTATTGATACCATCATGGCATAATGAGTATACAATTTATCACAATTTCACATTTTTAATATACTCATTTAGGATTTATGTGGTAGGTATGTCACAATATTAAGGATATCTTGGAGAAACTTTTGGAATGAATATGTTTTATTGGAAACTTAATTTAATGAATAATTCCTTTAGATTTTTGTTACACCCGAGATTTTTGTGAGTAATATTTTTTTTTATATCATCAAAGGAATCTTTCACTACATACTATCTTGGCTTACTTTACACGCAATCGCGACCTTCCTCGATAGCTTGCGTCGTACGCAATACTGAGTTTCACTAAACAATGTTATGCAATTAAAATATTATTAAAACTAGCCGTCATGAATAGTAATAACCACTTTTTGAAATTTTATAAATTTTATTTTTCAAAATGGACTTCATTTTTGGATTCGGAATACCGAAATTAGCCTAGGGTGAAATTTTGGTATTTTTCTGAAAACTTTCAATTTTTGATGAATAGTGAAACCACTAAGTGGTAGGTTAAAAACTGAATTTTGCATAAAACATAATTTTACTGCTTCTGTGAATGGAATTTCGAAAATCCGACAAACACGGTTGATATCAGTAAGTAAAATGTGGATCAATGAGATAAAAATAATTTTTTAGTGAATAGTAACTTTTTACTTTTTTTACCGCGACTAATAGTAAATAGAGGTAAATATGATATTAATATTACCCTAAAAAATGTACTAATTCTATTGGATAAGTTTAATTCGACCAGAAACAAACTTAGGAATAAAATATGACCATTTAGGCCCACTTGGGTTAGATTAACACATTTATTATTAATTTATTTAAAGAAGGGTTAAAATAGTTAAAATCAAAGTTTAATAAGTAAATAATTTTTAATATGGGGTTATACATAAGATAAATTCGACTATAAATATTCATTATAAAGATAAAAAGATTTCATACATAATGGTATTTTATTTATAATTTTTAAACATTAAAAAATTTAATTTATTTATGACACAATGATGATGCAGTAATTATCTTATTTATGAAATATTGACATAATTGATGTTATAAACACCAAAATAAATGTAATTTGAGACTTTTTATGTGTTACACTAATTTTATAGGTTACTATGATATATTAGTGTGGATTTAATCAACTTGGTTCGAACATATAATTCTGTTATGACTTTCATAAAAATCATATATCAAATAGTGTCAAAATTGACAGAAAATAGATTTTAAATAAAATATTATATTATTAATTGTTATTTTATTCCTCAAAATCTAAGTTTCGGCATAATGATTTAGATAAGGATATATATATTAATAATAAAAAATTTGGGGTTCGTTTTTCATTTTATAGTAAGTGTATTAACCATATAGTGAAAGAAAACAAAAAGACACAGTAAAAGTTAAATAATTTAACTTAGAGTTAAATCTAATTGATAAGGTTAAAATAATACCCTAAACATGTCTAAATCCTATTGGTTGATAGGATTTCGACCCATGGCCACTTTAGCTTCGAAATAAGACCCTTTGGAACCATTATATACCGATTTTGACTTTAATATAAAATAATATTTTGAGATATTCCTAAGGTGCCCCTCTCCTCCCTTATAAAAGGGCACCTCCTCCCCCTCCTCCTCACACCAATTTGAGAACTCAAGCTCGGCCAAACCCTGCCATTTTCTCCTCTCCACTTCCCTAGAATAATCCTAGAGGTCCTGGTCTTCTTCAAAGACCAATCTTAGTTCCCTATGTGGAGGATTCAAAGAAGCGTTCCAAAGAAGAGGTAATATCCATTATCGATCTTTTCAATTTCTTTCTTCTTCAAATTCTTCTTCTTTAGTTGTTTCATGATAAAGTAATAACATCAGTATTAATTACATACGGATATGTTATTATAAATATGAATCAACCCTAATTCACTTTCTATCCATCCTACGGAATAATGAAATCATCGCGCGTGCGTACGTACGGAATACCGTCTCCATGCCGTGGTGTAATCTATTTTCCACCATCACCTTACAAGGATGGGTATAGTGGTGTAATGAGTAACTATTTATGATTATTATAATGTAATATTTATACTGAAATAATATATATATACTCCAATACAATTCCACGATCATAGGAACGATATCATCACTCGTGCGTACGTACGGAATACCGTCTCCACGATGTGATGCGACTCGTTCTACATGATCATCATTACATAGTAATTATATAAATGAATTGAATGAATAAATATGATATCTGTTACACTAATACCATTCTGGATATAAGGTATCTATAACCTTAAAAGAAGAATAAGAATTTATTCGGCAAAACACGCATAAGAACAAAAGGCAATAAAGACCTGAGTAACAAGTAACAATGAAATATTACTAACAAGAAGCTAAGAATATGACCATATATGATATCATAACAATATGTATGATTCTGGAAAAATTCAATAACATTATTTAAACCATTATACAGGAGCTTCGGACACGTACAAAGCAAATCAGACCTAAGGTAAGGGAAATATCACAATCTCATTTTTATCCGAGATTGTTTATTCGTAAGTATTTACTGGGGTGTATTTTATCATCCACATCCATGTTTCATAAATATGTAATATTATTTCCATCCACATACAATTTTTTATTTCCATTTTTACCCTTCGGTGAGTTTTTAGTAAAAGAAATGAAAGATATCTTTTGTCGTTTTTCGTACGAGGTACTTTTTGACTTTTCCGACAAAAGTACGAAGAATGTTTTTTTAACTTATACGGCATGAATGAATTTCTAAAACATTATTTCCAAGAAGTTTCCATTACAAGTATTCAAGTTTATTTTTAATCAACTTCTTTTAGTTTAAAATTGTATGACATGTTAAGAAAGGAAAAGTGTTTTTGAAGTAGAAAGGATATTTTCCTCAAGAATGGAGTTCAGGTATTTTATCAAAATTATTTTCCATCTAAGATAATGAAAGGGTTATGTTTTTATCCCTATTATTACATGGATTTGATTATGATGTGATGGAAATATTTTTATCTTTATCTTATATGAATTGTTTTATGATGTCATGTTGTTTAAGAATTCCATTTTTATTACATGGGTTACACTATGATGTATGGTTTATGATTATGTGGCACAGATAAGAAATAATTCATTATAAGATGGGTGGGACCTATATCTCCCTCCAATGCATTGGGTAAAGATTTTATATCTCATGAGATAGACATGGCTGGAACGGTAGGTTATACCGGTTCAGTGAAACAGGACTGGAACGAGGGTGACTCGGTTCAGAAAGGGACTTTGTCCACTAAGATAGTCATGGCAATGAGTCATGACTAACAAGAAATGATTTTCCATGATTATGTGTGCATGCCACAAAGTTTCAAGTTTTATGCTATGATTATGGGGATCTCATTTTCACTTCTATGATTTATTCCATGTTAAGATATTATGATCTCTTTTGCAGGATATGATTTTCAAAAAGATATGATATGATTTTTATTTCCTTTTTTTATCCCTTGCTGAGAATTTGATCTCACCCTTTTATGTTTTCGTTTCCCCAGGTCAGGAAGATGGATACTAAGTAGAATATGCTAAAATGGACCCTAGATATGATGAAATAAATGGGAGACACTGTAGAAGATTTATGAACCAGTTTTTTATTTTTCCCAGTTTCTAAAGACACTATACCTATACGGTCCTTTGTGGTTTTGTCATATGTTCTAATAAGTGTGCTTCAATTTTAAAGTATTAACAATGTATGTATAGTATGGGTCGTTATAGTTGTTATTAGAGGAAAGGTATAGTCAACCTTTGGAAACTAGGATGTGAAAGTCTTAGTAAGAACCCTAAGGATAAGTCTAAGCATAGAACATAATCTTAGTGTTTTAGAAATGGCCATGAATATCCTTGGATAAGACCTTAAGTGTGAAATTTTATCCTTGATTATGTGTTTTTCCTATTATAATTAGTGTTTCTCACACTATTCTTCTTTGTTTTAGTCAATGGCTGGAACCCGAAGGAACCGTGTTAATGCGGAATGCAATGGGCAATGCAATGATTGTCCCCCGGAGCAACCAAACGATATGGTAGCTGGAATGAAAAATCTTGTAGCCATGCTCACACAACTTTCTCAAGCTATGAATCATGTAGGACATCCAAACGAGCAAAGGAAGGAGCAACATTCTGTTGAATCCTTCATGAGGCAGCGTCCACCTTCTTTCAGCGAGTCTACTGATCCATTAGTTGCTGAACAATGGATTAGTACTACTGAAAAGATATTTTCAGTTCTTCAATGTTCTGAACATGATAAAGTCATCCTAGTAGTGTATCGTTTGGAATGAGATGCTGATGAATGGTGGAATCTTATTAAGAATATGAGGCAAAGGGATGAAATTGAGTCTATGGAATGGGACGAGTTCAAGAACATATTTTTCAATAAGTACTTCTCTCGTATTCTCCGAACAAAGATGGAGAAAGAGTTTCTTGAACTAAAGCAAAGGGATGATGAATCTATTGGTACCTATGAGGCAAATTTTACAAGACTTTCAAGGTACGCTTCTGGTATTATTATCCAACCTGAGAGTAAGATTGATCGATTCTTTAGTGGCTTAAAACCAAGTCTTCGAAGGGCGTTAGCCATAAGGGACTTCAATAGATACGTGGAAATCGTTCGATGTGCTCTCAAAGTCGAGATGGAGATTGGAGTAACCCATCAGTCACATGGGTATGATAAGAAGAGGAAGATGGAATTCAAAGGAAAATCTAAAGAGCACACTGAAAACAAGATGAGATTTCCCTTATGCTCAAAGTGTGGAATGAAACATGGAGGGAGTTGTCTTAAAGGGACAAGTAAATGTTTCAAATGTGGAAAGGAAGGTCATCGGTCATTTGAATGCTGTGATAATGGGAAGAAGATGTCTAATGATGCAAACAAAGGAAGGGATACACAGAATGAACCTACTACACTTCAATGTTTCAAGTGCAAGGAGATGGGGCATTATTCCAATCAATGCCCAAATCCAAGGGTTGATGATTATGGTCGACGTCAACAAAATCTTAAGGCTAAAGACAAAGGAAAGTCACATGCAATTTCTATCAGCGATGTGGAGTACGATAACGAAGTGGTGAAAGGTACACTTACCATCCACTCTAAAGTAGAAAATGTTTTATTTGATTCTGGATCCACCCACTCTTTTATTTCTAAAGAATTTTCTAAGGGTAACACCATATTACCTCAACAATTAGATGTTGAGTTAGCTGTGGCAACACCTAATGGCACAACAGTCGCATCAAAAGTTTATAATTCTTCTCCGATCGAAGTTTGTGGGAAAGTGCTTCCTGCAAATCTTGTGATCCTTCATTTAGTGGAATTTGATGTGATTCCTGGCATGGATTGGCTTTCTCTACATGGAGCTCATATCAATTTCCAAAGAAGGGAAGTCACATTTCATATTCCAGATCAATCTACGATCGTCTATCGATGCAAGGATGAATATAACCTTCCAGTGGAAATTCCTTCCATCTTATGGGTCTTGATTCCACTAAATGAAGGTTATTTATCTCAAATGGTTGGTGAGAAACTTACAATTAAGAATATGCCCATCGTACGAGAGTTTGATGATGTCTTTCTGGAGGAATTACCTGGTCTTCCACCAAATCGTGAAGTTGAGTTTTCAATAGGAATCGTACCTGGTGCTTTGCCTATTTCAAATACACCTTATAGAATGGCCCCAATTGAGTTGCAGGAATTGAAGAAGAAACTCCAAGAAAATCTTGATAAGGGATTCATACGCCCTAGTGCGTCACCTTGGGGAGCACCTGTTCTATTTGTTAAGAAGAAAGATGGATCAATGAGACTCTGCATTGATTATCGAGAACTTAACAAGATTACTATCAAGAACAAATATCCTCTCCCACGCATTGATGACTTATTTGACCAGATACATGGAGCCCAATACTTTTCCAATATTGATCTTCATTTAGTGTATCATCAATTAAGGGTCAAAAGAGAGGATATACCAAAGACGGCTTTCGGTACAAGGTATGGACACTATGAATTTATAGTGATGCCATTTGGTCTTACTAATGCCTCTGCTATCTTCATGGATCTAATGAATAGAGTCTTTAGAGACTATCTTGATCAATTTTTGGTAGTGTTTATAGACTATATTCTTGTCTATTCAAAGAGCAAGGAAGAGAATGAAGATCACTTGAGAATTATATTGAAGACCCTGAGAAAGGAGAAGCTTTATGCCAAATTTACCAAGTGTGAATTTTGGCTTCAAAAAGTTTCATTTTTGGGTCACATAATCTCAAAAGTGGGGATATCTGTGGATCCAGCAAAAATAAAGGTTATCAAAATATGGTCAAGACCAACAACAGTAACTGAGATCTGAAGATTTCTTGGTTTGGCTGGATATTATCGACGTTTTGTAAATGATTTTTCACGATTATCTAATCCACTCACCAAGTTGACTCGGAAAGGAGTTAAGTTTGTTTGGACAGAGGAATGTGAAGAGAATTTCAAGGAGTTGAAAAGAAGGTTATCCATTGCACCTGTGCTCACACTGCCTTGTAGTGGAGAAAGGTTTGTGATCTATAGTGATGCATCCAAGAAGGTATTGTGGTGTGTTCTTATGCAAAATGATATGGTGATAGCTTATGCCTCACGACAGTTGAAAATCCATGAGAAAAATTACCCAACACAGGATTTGGAGTTGGCTGCGGTAATTTTTGCATTAAAGATTTGGACGCATTACCTTTATGGAGAAAGTTGTGATATTTACACTGATCATAAAAGTTTAAAGTATATTTTCACACAAAAGGAGTTGAATATGCGTCAAAGAATATGGTTGGAGCTGATTAAGGATTATGACTGCTCAATCCATTACCACCCTGGGAAAGCAAACAAGGTGGCAGATGCATTAAGTGGACAAGAACATGCTAGTTTATCCATGATGAGGATCACAAAAGATCCAATATTTATGGATTTACAAAGGATGGATCTTGGAATTATAATGGAAGGGGAAAAATCTTATCTTTCTCAAATGAATGTTCAACCTTCTATACATGTGAAGATTAAAGAGGCACAAAAAGAAGATGTCGAGTTACAAAAGAAGGTGAGAAATGTTCCTGAATTCAACCTTGATTGTGATGGGATAATAATGTTCAGGAATCGGGTTTGTGTTCCTCCCATCCCCGAATTAAAGAAGGAGCTGCTGGATGAGGCTCATTGTTCTTCATTCTCTATTCATCCTGGAAGCACGAAGATGTATAGGGACCTGAAAGAGTACTTGTGGTGGGATGGAATGAAAAGAGATGTTGCTGAATATGTCTCCCGATGCTTGGTTCGTCAACAAGTTAAAGCTGAGAGATGAAAGTCTAAGGGGATGTTACAACCATTACCCATACCCGAATGGAAATTGGAAAACATCACTATGGACTTTGTCACAGGACTTCCTAAAACATCCAAAGGCAATAATGCTATTTGGGTCATAGTTTATCATCTTACAAAGTCTTCACACTTCATTGCTATTAGAGAGGATTTCTCTCTAGATCAGATTGCCAGGATATATGTAAAGGAAGTTGTAATATTTCATGGAGTACCAATTTCTATTATATCTGATCGGGATCCGAGATTTACCTCGAAGTTCTGGCAAAGTCTTCAGCATTCTCTGGATACAGAGTTGAGTTTTAGCATTGATTATCATCCCCAGACAGACAGTCAGTCTGAGAGAACAATTCAAACCCTAGAAGATATGTTGAGAGCTTGCTCTATGGATTTCAAAGGAGGTTGGGATCAACACCAACCTTTGGTGGAATTTTCTTATAATAATAGCTTTCACTCCAGTATTCAGATGGATCATTATGAAGCTCTCTATGGAAAGAAATGCAGGACTCCAACTTGCTGGGATGAAGTTGGGGAAAGAAATCTATTAGGACATGATCTCATTGATGACATGGCAGAAAAGGTCAGATCTATTAAACAACACATAAGAGAAGCTCAGAGTCGACAGAAAAGTTATGCCGACAACCGAAGAAAAGACCTAGAGATTGATGTTGGTGATAAAGTGTTCTTACTAATATCTCCCTAGAAAAGTTTTATGAGATTTGGAAAGAAGGGGAAGTTGATCCCTAGATATATCGGTCCTTTCGAAATACTGGATCGTGTTGGAAAGGTAGCTTACCGATTGGCGCTTCCACCGAATCTCTCTCAAGTTCACGATGTGTTCCGTGTATCTCTCTTGAGAATGTACATACCTGATCCTTCACATGTACTCAGCATAGAAGTTGTACCGCTGGAGCAATATCTTTCTTATGAAGAACAACCGATAGAGATTCTGGATCGTAGCGAAAAAGTCCTACGAAACAAGACCACTCGATTGGTGAAAGTTTTATGGAGTAACCACCAATTAGAAGAAGATACATGGGAGCTTGAGGATATGATGAGGGAGAATTATCCTCATCTGTTTGTTACAAAGTGACGAATTTCGAGGGCGAAATTTTTTTTAAGGGGGGTAGAATGTAACACCCGAGATTTTTATGAGTAATGTTTTGTTTTTATATATCATCAAAGGAATCTTTCACTACATACTAGCTTGGCTTACTTGACACACAATCGCGACCTTCCTCGATAGCTTGCGTCATACGCAATACCGAGTTTCACTAAACAACGTTATGCTAATAAAATATTATTAAAACTAGCCGTTATGAATAGTAATAACCACTTTTTGAAATTTTATATATTTTATTTTTCAAAATGGACTTCATTTTTGGATTCGGAATACCGAAATTACCCTAGGGTGAAATTTTGGTATTTTTCTAATAACTTTCAATTTTTGATGAATAGTGAAACCACTAAGTGATAGGTTAAAAACTGAATTTTGCATAAAACATAATTTTACCGCTTCTGTAAATGGAATTTTGAAAATCCGACAGACACGGTTGATATCAGTAAGTAAAATGTGGTTCAATGAGAGAAAAATAATTTTTTGGTGAATGGTAACTTTTTACTTTTTTTACCACGGTTAATAGTAAATAGGGGTAAATATGATATTACTATTACCCTAACACATGTCATAATTTTATTGGATAAGTTTAATTCGACCAAAAACAAACTTAGGAATAAAATATGACCATTTAGGCCCACTTGGGTTAGATTAGGACATTTATAATTAATTTATTTAAAGAAGGGTTAAAATAGTTAAAATCAAGGTTTAATAAGTAATCATTTTTAATATGGGGTTATACATAAGATAAATTAGACTATAAATATTCATTAGAAATCTAAAACTATTTCCTAAATAATGGTATTTTATTTATAATTTTTAAACATTATATAAGTTAATTTATTTATGACACAATGATGATGCAGTAATTATCTTAATTATGAAATATTGACATAATTGATTTTATAAACACCAAAATAAATGTAATTTGAGACTTTTGATGAATTCCACTAATTTTCTAGGTTACTATGATATATTAGTGTCGATTTAATCAACTTTGTTCGAACATATAATTCTGTTATGACTTTCACAAAAATCATATATCAAATAGTGTCAAAATTGACACAAAATAGTTTTTAAATCAAATATTATATTATTAATTGTTATTTTAATCCTAAAAATCTATGGTTCGGAAAAATGACTTAGATAAGGATATATATATTAATAATAAATAATTTGGGGTTCTTTTGGAATATTATAGTAAGTGTATTAACCATATAGTGAAAGAAAACAAAAAGACACGATAAAAGTTAAATTATTTAACTTAGAGTTAAATCTAATTGATAAGGTTAAAATAATACCCTAAACTTGTCTAAATCCTATTGATTGATAGGATTTAGACCCATCCCCACTTTATCTTCGAAATAAGACCCTTTGTAACCATTATATACCGATTTTGACTTTAATATAAAATAATATTTTGAGATATTCCTAAGGTGCCCCTCTCCTTCCTTATAAAAGGGCACCTCCTCCTCCCCCTCCTCCTCACACCAATTTGAGCACTCAAGCTCGGCCAAACCCTGCCATTTTCTCCTCTCCACTTCCCTAGAATAATCCTAGAGGTCCTGGTCTTCTTCAAAGATTAATCTTAGTTCCCTAAGTGGAGGATTCAAAGAAGCGTTCCAAAGAAGAGGTAATATCCATTACCGATCTTTTCAATTTCTTTCTTCTTCAACTTCTTCTTCTTTAGTTTTTTCATGATAAAGTAATAACATCAGTATTACTTACATAATGATATGTTATTATAAATATGAAACAACCCTAATTCACCTTCTATCCATCCTACGGAAAAATGAAATCACCGCGCGTGCGTACGTACGGAATACCGTCTCCACGCCGTGGTGTAATCTATTTTCCACCATCACCTTACAAGGATGGGTATAATGGTGTAATGAGTACCTATTTATGATTATTATAAAGTAATATTTATACTCAAATAATATATATATACTCCAATACAATTCCACGATCATAGGAATGGTATCATCACTCGTGCGTACGTACGGAATACCGTCTCCACGATGTGATGCGACTCGTTCTACATGATCACCATTACATAGTAATTATATAAATGAATTGAATGAATAAATATGATATATGTTACACTAATACCATTCAGGATATAAGCTATCTATAACCTTAAAAGAAGAATGAGAATTTATTCGGCAAAACACGCATAAGAACAAAAGGCAATAAAGACCCGAGTAACTAGTAACAATGAAATATTATTAACAAGAAGCTAAGAATATGACCATATATGATATCATATCAATATGTATGATTCTTTAATATGTAAATAACAATATTTAAACCATTATACAGGAGCTTCGGACACGTACAAAGCAAATCAGACCTAAAGTAAGGGAAATATCACAATCTCATTTTTATCCGAGATTGTTTATTCGTAAGTATTTACTGGGGTGTATTTTATCATCCACATCAATGTTTCGTAAATATTTAATATTATTTCCATCCACCTACAATTTTTTAAATCCATTTTTACCCTTCGGTGAGTTTTTAGTAAAATAAATGAAAGGAATCTTTTGTCGTTTTTCGTACGAGTTACTTTCTGACTTTTCCGACAAAAGTACGAAGAATGTTTTTTTTAACTTATACGGCATGAAGGGATTTCTAAAACATTATTTCCAAGAATTTTACTTTACAAGTATTCAAGTTTATTTTTAATAAACTTCTTTTAGTTTAAAATTGTATGACATGTTAAGAAAGGAAAAGTGTTTTTGAAGTAGAAAGGATATTTTCCTCAAGAATGGAGTTCAAGTATTTTATCAAAATTATTTTCCATCTAAGATAATAAAAGGGTTCTGTTTTTATCCCTATTATTACATGGATTTGATTATGCTGTGATGGAAATATTTTTTTTCTTTATCTTATATGAATTGTTTTATGATGTCATGTTGTTTAAGAATCCCATTTTTATTACATGGGTTACGCTATGATGTATGGTTTATGATTATGTGGCACACATAAGAAAGGATTGATTATAAGATTGGTGGGACCTATATCTCCCTCCAATGCATTGGGTAAAGATTTTATATCTCATGAGATAGACATGGCTGGAACGGTAGGTTATACCGGTTCAGTGAAACAGGACTGGAATGAGGGTGACTCACTTCAGAAAGGGACTTTGTCCACTAAGATAGTCTTGGCAATGAGTCATGACTAACAAGAAATGATTTTCCATGATTATGTGTGCATGCCAAAAAGTTTCATGTTTTATGTTATGATTATGGGGATCTCATTTTCACTTCTATGATTTATTCCATGTTAAGATATTATGATCTCTTTTGCAGGATATGATTTTCAAAAAGATATGATATGATTTTTATTTCCTTTTTTTCCCTTGCTGAGAATTTGAGCTCACCCTTTTATGTTTTATTTTCCCCAGGTCAGGAAAATGGATATTAAGTAGAATATGCTAAAAGGGACCCTAGATATGATGAAATAAATGGGAGACACTGTAGAAGATTTATGAACCAGTTGTTTATGTTTCCCAGTTTCTAAAGACACTATACCTATACAGTCCTTTGTGGTTTTGTCATATGTTGTAATAAGTGTGCTTCAATTTTTAGGTATTAACAATGTATGTAAAGTATGGGTCGTTATAATTTTTTTGATGTATGTTAAACTTTATTGATGGACATTATGTTTAATATGACCATTATAGTAAAATCTGATTTACTTGACATTTTGGAAAAAATGTTACCTTGAAATACCTAGAAATTAGGACATTTAATGATTAATTTAATTTCATGGTTGTCCATAAAATTTAATGAGAAATTTTTTATGAATTGTATTTTTTAAAAAAACAAATCCCACCTAGAGGTTGACCACCCATCACATCTGGCATGACGGTGGGGATTGAAATCATTACCAAATGATAATAAGGGTTTCACACCTACCACTAGTCTATGAGATGTCATATTTTATATATCATTTTGTTACGATAAAATATTTGGGAAAAAATATTAATGATGAACTAGTATGTGTTTCTTTTTTGGTTTATATATTAATTAATTATATTAGATAAATATTGATAAAAATATTTTTTTAAAATAGATTGAGATAGACATGAAGACTTTTTTAATGGATCTTATGATCTATTAAAATTATATTTAATTTATTCATTTATAAAAAATTCCATTCTCAGGTATTCATTTCCAAGAGCAAGGGGTTAATTTTCAAATCGATCATAGCACAACCAATGGATGAAATTGTGTTTTTGAAAAAGAAATATATAACGTAACTATATTTCCTTATAATATTAGAGAGTAAAAGAATCACTTAAAATTATTAAAAAGATCATGAAACAAATATGTTTTTGTGTTACATTAAGATTAGATGAATCAAAACTTTATCTTATCACAAATTTATTGATTTGAGACCCCCAACATTCCTTTGATCACTTGTTTGATTATTCTCAATATCTATAATCCCATTATACATTTCTTTTCACTATTACTCTAAGTATATGTCTTTATATACCAATCTATTTATGCTATTTTGACACTTTGTAATATGATATACTTTTTTCCAATATACCTCCCATTATTTCTTCTCATTATGAAATTTTATTAACCCTTTTAGGGTGTTGGTTTTTCCAAAAAAATAATTTTCATTTAGAAAAACCTATATTTATATGATCAATATTAAATTGTGTTGATGTGATTTATTTATGGTTGGTATAATGTAACACCCAAAAATTCAAAAACAATAACATTTTATTCAATAGCTTATCTGAAATACAGTACCATGTGTTAAAGGTAATAAAATTTCATAATAATTTATAATATATTTACCATTTTAAATAAATGCAATCTAATATATTTTTGGATAATCACACAACATTGATTTAGCAATTGATACCCAAATGAATGATTTTTAATAGTTTTGGTTTCACACAAGAACATATTTTACTGAATTCTATAAATATTTCTATTTAAAATGAAAATTATCTCTTAGCCACAAAATCTCAGATTATTAATTTGATTATCTATCTTATAAAAGTATGTGGATTAATTCCATGGTTAATAATTAATTATAATTTTAAATAAAAACCAACTTAATAAAAAGTTAATGTTTTTTTCTAAAAAATTATTTTTATATGACCAAATGAATTTTATCATAATAATCTAAATTAATTATGATTAGTTAATAATAATAATAATGACTTTTATATATTATATATTCAATAAGTTTTTTTGAAATTAATCCAAAATATTTGATAGCCATAAGATAAGAACAAATCAAATTTTATGCAAAAAATTACATATTGTTATAAAAGTGTTTTTAACCATTAAAAATAACACTTATTTTAAAAATGATTTTTATCACTTTTATTAATTTTAATTGAAAAAATAAACATTATTTTTAAATTTTAGATTTATAAATTATATTTGGGTGGTTTATTAGATATTTTCAGATAAGTTTTATTTATTATGAATAGTGAAAAGTAATCAATTTTAACATGATGATGAAATTTCATTTAACTAATTTATAATGTTAAAAATTATTTTAAATTGGACTTAATGTAAAATTATAACAATTATAAATATATTAATATTTTTTTTGTCATTGAAATTATTTTAATATTAAATTTTAATATAAATCATTGTGAACTTATGAACATTTTCACTTTAAAAAACTAATTTATCATCTTGTATGAACAGTTATATTTAAATTGAATAATTCTAATATAGTAATATGAATTTAGAAAAATTGATTTAATATATCAAATCCATATGGTTTCTAATTTCTATGTATTTGAAATTAATTTTTTTCCCAAATAATTAGTTAAAATAGTGATCATTAATTTTAGTGAATTATGAGAAAACATTATTACTTATTGGTTAAACATTCAATATAATGTGTAAAAATGACAAACACTTAAAAAATACATTAGAATGTTAAAATTAGACCTTAAAAATTATATGTTTTCTAATAGTCCATTATTGAGACTATTTTACAGTGAAACAACATGGGTATGAGTCAATCTTTCCAAAAATAAGAGTGTTCCCCTAACCTTAATTATAAAATACCTCCCCTTCTCTATATAACACATTAAAATAGTTTTGTTCTAATATTAACATCCCAAATAACATAATAACTTCCCTCCCGACATCATATAATCTATATAGTAGGAAAATTAAAACAAAAGGACGTATTAGTGAAAACCTAAGGCGTATTCCGTTATAAGTGGTAATGTTATTCTAAATATATATTCTTTTATTTCATTATAAACTAACATAAATTCTTATTATAGCATGATTATATAATAAAAATAGTATATTATATATAATGATATTTTTTTTATTTTGAGGTTACAACATAGAACTTTACAAATTTCAATCAAATGGGTTATACAATCAAATTATAGTGCACGACGGACTACCTCCTCAGGAATTGATGACGTTCATTTTTCCATCACAAAATATCAAGGTTGTGAATAATAATGGATATATAGTTTTTATGGGATATTTATGATATTTAAAATGATATTAATCATGATTAATTATTATATCAAACATACCTTAATTCATTCAATTTATTGGTATAAGATGGCATCACTCTTGTGTACGTCGGACTACCACCTCACGAAGTGATGTGAATCGTTAATGCTTTACAATCAGTGAATTAAGGATATTTTTCATAATAAAATTTGATATATATAGAATCAAAACTATAATAGATAATATATATATATATATATATCATTTAATATTATTTCCCTCAATATGAAAATAAAATGGAAACAACGTTCATTATTCTATATGACCTACAATCCCTATGAATATTGAATTTCATTTCCTATCAAAATATTTCTCGGATTACACAAAATAAAAATATACTATCTATATATTATATTTAAATCTTCTATCAAATTTTGGATAAGATTAAATCATGATCTAATTTATAGGGACAATAAATAATAAGTAAGAATAGACTCGAAAAAGAAGGCTATTAACACCAGAAATGATGGAAATAATGAATTATTATTAATTAATGAGTAATAATATGTTAAATAAGATTCACATATGGTATTATAAATTTTAATATGGTTTTATAATAATTTAATAACAAGATTAAAATAGTTATTATAGACATTAAAGCTCATTCAACCAAAAGGAAGTATATTGTATGGGATTTCATCTCAATTTATTTTCATTAAGTCATACTGTAAATTCATGAAATTAATATCTTTTATATGGTTTATGTACTTCCCTTTTGATATTTAATAGCTTTAATAATTCATTATTTATGATATTTTAATAATAAATTTTAATTAATTCATCATATTTTTATTTGAACATAAATTTACCTTGTGGTAATTTAATTTTATAATGAGAATTATTTTCATTGGGTTTTTTAAATTATTCATTATCATTTATATTATATGATTTTGTGTATAATGAATTTTCAGTATCTATTATTTTTATATTATGTTATTATATGTGTATTTATATTTGACACACATAATATATTCATTTATTAATTCATACTTCTATGTTATGATCATTATAATAGTTTATTTCATATTTTCATTCTAATTGTGTTTGTTTATCACTAAATATCAAATAATGGAAATTATGTGATCATTGTTTAATAAAACCTCTAATTTTATTTTACTTTGGTCATTAGTATTATTCTTTCATTTCACATAACCATTTTTCCTCTCTTGGGTCCTCTTATTTTTTTAGAAAATGTTTTCATAAAATATGACTTCATTTCTCTGATTGGTCAGAAATACATTTTCTTTCAAAACCCTAATTTCAAATTGTATTTTAAAAATTATTTATTTATATTTTTCAAAGGAATTTCTAAAATATATTTTTCCATTATTTATTTTAAATTTTTTTCAATGTAATCTTATTGAAACTTTCTGAAAAAGAACTTTTCTATCCTTTTTACCATGAAAATTTAATGTTATTTAAAACATGTACAAAACTACCCACAAACATGACCTTCGTTTAATTAAAATATAATTGTCATTTTTTTAATAATATATTTTAAAAAAGTATTCATAATTTATTTTAAAATAAATAGTTTTTAAAAATGTTTTTTAAAAGGATTGGGATATTTCCATCAAAACCTTTTTTAAAGATATTCTTATGATATTTCAATTCCTCCGTGACAAAAACTGTATTTTACTTGTTCTATAATGGGGATATGCTGTATTGATTCCATCATTATTATTCCTCTATATATTTTATGATAATTTTACCAAAAGAATTTGTTGACATTGACTTCATTGATTCATTTTTTATTCAATAACATTCCCTTTAAATGATCCCATTCCAGTTATTATTAGACAAAAATTATCCCCATAATATCAACATTGTTTATTTATTATATGATTATAACCTAAAACATATACTGTTTTAACACATAGTGATAAATGTTATTGTTATTTTATTATCTTTCAAAATATTCATAATATTTTATTTATTACTCAATATGGATAATTCATAAGGCATATTATTTATGAATTAAATTTATTATTTTATATATTTGGATTGACATATATAGGTATGTCACATATTGGGGACCATTAAAAGTTATCCCATCGATGAATGGCTAGTTTCATGGGAAAAATTATTTAACTAGACTCTACATAATGAGCTTTCAACCAGTATGATTTATGTTCTCTTATTAAATTGTTTATTATAAAAGCTTCCATGTTCATGGGGGATATAGAATCAAATAATTATACATTGACTTATTATAAGTTCAGATATTATTTTATATAATATTTTCACTAGGATAAAATCATTGGATTCATTTAATTATCATATTATTGACTAAATAGATTTTTTTTGAAATTGTTTAACATTTAATAATGATTATTCCTTATGTATCTAGGAATTCAATTTATTTAAAATGAATATGTGTTCAGCTATATTACATAACATTTTTATTATTCCTGATTCATTATTTCTTCCAATGTATTTGACCCTTATAGGGAATTTGAGATCATTTTTATTTTATTCCATTCTGAAGGATTCCATGATCATTAATATCATTGATATTTTAGGGTAATCTAGATTTAATAAAGTTATTTCCCAAAAAAATAATTTCAATTTGGGGAATTCTATTGTAATACTAGACTCATGTGTGTATCTTGTTTACCAATACAACTGAACTATTCATTCCTTTGGGACACAATTTTACTTTTATCATATATTAATATAATGGTTCTTGGAATCAGTTCGGGGATACAAGAGTTTGGGTCCTTACTACCAATGGATTAAAATAATATGTAACTCTTTATAATCCTATTTTGATCTTTATTTCAATATTTTTAATAATTCTAATGTTCTGTACATGGGTATCTTACCCCCTCTACCTCAAGATATCTCTCAAACCCATAATTGATAGGAAAAACCTGTCCTATTCACATATATAGTCTTAGAAGAATCCACCGAGCTCATAAAACATTAGCACACTAATGTCCACCCACAATATGGTGTTCTCAATCATTCATGAGATATAAGACCACTTAAATCACTATAATGGGCCTAAGCCAATCATTCCATTACAACTCTCCCTTGGAAACAAGCATTGAATAACCAAATATCATCCTTGCCCAAATATTTTCCGCGTTCACCTTATAAACTCAATCAACTTATATAAACCTTATAAACCTGAACATTAGATGTCTCAATTTTCCAAAACATTAACTAAAGAACCTCCTCTATAGTGATATTGTCTATATCCACCCTACCCAGTTATCTTGGGATCTCATAGTCCCTATACTGTTACTTAATCCAATGAAATAATTTAGGAATGCACAATACTTAATAAACTAATATATGGCTATTTATTATTGGAACTGAATACCTAAACCACAGAGTTAATATCCCTATAATTCTCTTCGTGTCTTTGATAATCCTGTTCCATTCCTCAACTAAACTCATATCAAATCTTGAGATCTTATATCAGGTTATAATATTCAAATGTTTCTTTATATGAAATTATAAATAATTATTTAATTTAATCCTAAGAATCATCGTCACACAAAAACAATCCTGAAAATTCCACATCCCCAAATGTGATAGAAACACTATGTTCTCATCCTTTCCGGATATCATCTACACAAGCTCAGAAAAACCCCCATAATTTTCACCCAGTTTCACAATGATTTATTTCAATTGATTTCAAACCCTCTACTAATACATCTGAAAAATTATAAGTAATTTATGTTGAGGAATTGTATTGTAATATATATGGAGGAACTCACCTTAAACCACTACCAAATTGTCTAAAAACATTCCCTAGCCAAGGGGGATCTAGTGGGAGAAATGATTCTTATAGTGGTATGAATAATCCTTCCCCAATAAAATCAGCCCTCTAAAAAATGGAGATACCAAAGCCAAAAATATGTGTTTTCTCCTGTTATAAATATTTGGATGGAGGTAGGTCTAAAGATAACCATCCATAAAAAGAGTCGAAAACACCACCACTAGACGCTATCACAGAGAGAACCCTATGGTTCATAGTGAAATTCACTTATCCTTTGTGAGACACTAGCTTCCTTAGTGATTTTCCCCATTAATGGTAAACCTTTTACACACCTCTCCATGATTAGTCTAGTATGGAATGACTTTTAGGTAGACATAAGTGTTGTTTAGTGATTAGATTATTCCATGAAAAACAAAATTCAAACGAATGTATTTTTAATAAATTATAAATGGTGATTTGTCAATGAGTGACAACATAATCCATGGTGTGACTCCCATACATAGTATATTTTACAAAGAAAAAAACTCTCACTCACACACATCATTGAATGACACTCTCATGTATTGGCACAATGGACCCTACTCAGCCCTCATCACAATGACATAATTACACTTCTTTGAATGATGAACCACCTACAATGAATATTCATATGCAATGTCACCCCAACCCTACTCTTGAAATTCACTAGAGCCCAAAAAATATATTTTGGGCCCCTATTCACATCCAAATATATCTCATTGTGATTTTAAAATCACATAAATCATAATCTAATTCCTATTTCATTAAAAAACTAATACTCTGGTGTGAATACAATTAAATTTATCCAACAAATAATTACAAAACAATTCACGAGATATTATAACATCAACACCAAAAATCTATTCCTCCTTGAGAATCTATGGCAGTCCTTATAACATTATTTTTGAATAAAATAAATCCACAATTCATTTATAACTCCCCATATTTAATACCCTAATATTGAGTGAGTTCATGTTTTGAAACTCCAAACAATATGGTTTAATATTCGCCAAATGGAAAGTTACATGCTCATCACAAACATAGACACAAATATAATGCTCAACCAAAACCCTCTATTCTGATACACTAAATCATCATGAAATATTATGTTCATGGGATTATATTTCTCTATTCCAAAATACTATACTTATAATATAAGATTCATGATCATAATTCTCCCAACTGTAGGATTCACCTACTGATTCACTCTTTATGAAACCCATCAACATGATCAACTATTTTTTCCACCTCATAAAATATTATTTAGTGAAATAATTCTAATCTATTATCCATTGAAAAGCCCCTTTATAAAATGAAGTCCCTCCCCCAAAAACTCTCCATCACATATCCTGCTTATATGATTTAATTCCATGAGGCATCATAAGATAATCCAAATTCCCACACTAAATATAAAACCCACCATTCAATGAAATTACATGGTTAGATACTTATCCTCCCAAAAAAACCATCATACTATCATCATGTTCACTAACAAACCACACATAAAAAAAATATTTTCTATATCACATCAACAACCACTTTTCCCAATGAAAGCACATGCAATGCATATGAAAAACATCTGATCCCAAATCAAGAAATTACTAAGGGACATGAAAAATTAGATCCATCGGCACACCAAAATCTTTTTTTCATATAAACCATTCTAAAAATGATCACATATCCTCCAATTAACTATTTTTTTAACATCCATGCATTTTTTATTTATTGAAATATAACTACCACAAGACTACCCAAATCATATTTCCACAACACAAAAAACATGTATCTCTAAAACCCATTCTATTTCCATTACCAAATTTAGACACCAAAAATTATAGTACCACAGTTCCAAGATCTATAACATGATGAAATAATACATTACCATTCTCATATCACTATGAAAAACTCATTCCAAATCATAAAAAATCAATTTATAATGAGTTTCACACTCTATAGGATTCAATGGGGACACTCTAGACCATATGGATCAACTACCACTATTGTGTGGGTAAAACATCTGATATATTTTTTAAGGAATGTGTATGACAACCCTTCTGATCTACAATAATTCCATTCATGATAACACCTGTCATGGTTCATTACTAGTTTCAAAACAACATAGTGAACAATATATCTTGAATTCATCCTCTTAAGATAGAAGGACACCTCAAATTCTCATAAAAAACCATGGATACAATGCCAATAATAAATCATCAAATAGATAAATCATAAAATTATATATGATATCTATGATCCATTATATAATGGAAAAACACATAACTACATACATTGTTTCTCACACATCCTAATCTTAAAACTCTGCACATTCTGTAATGATTCCAACACCATAAATCCTATGATTGAATATCGTTAAAACATATTGTCCCTCCCATATATTTAAATCTCATAAAAATAAAATATTCAATGAGGATTTACATCTATGAAATCAAGAGGAATCTATGCCAATTCATGGCTAAGTGCACGATCACCCACCACTTAAGAATTATTATCAAACCACGAGCATATAACCATTCTCTACCAATCCTATTACAATAAATTTATTATCACAACAAAAATCCTTGGAATATATTTGATCATACATCCCAAAACAATACCTCAATACCAAAAGAACATTATGTGATTTTTATCTTGAAAAAACTAGGAATTAGTATATTTCTTTCTTTAACAATAATAGGTGTACTTGTATCGCTAAGGAAAGTTGTTCCCATACATGGATCACATCCTTTTGGATTACCTCATCTAAATTATGCGATCATTTTTTGTATATGATTCCCCCCCCCCATATCAATAGACATCCCATACATAAAGGATCATCATAGATATCACTAGGTAATGTATCATTGTAAGATAAATATGACCTGCCATTAGAGTAAAACTCTATTATAAGGCCCTAGCATTAAGCATTACATAATCATGATTAAATTTAAGAATTCACATTAAAGATCTTTTCCAGATTATAGTAATAGAGAATTATGCCATGAATATGATATTACATCTCAAATATTACAAAGTAGACACTTCTACTCTATCCAATATTTTTTCATAAAACAAAATCACTTTAAAAAGAAACATGGTATCTTTTCATGTTTTATCATAATTACTTTTCCATGATCCCATCCTTGACACTACTATTCATTAGGTCATATGAAAAAACATTTCTAAACCAGGTATGTGAATTAAAAGCTCAGTAGGGAATTTGAAATATATAATAAATGTTTCATCCCATGAATATTTAAATCCAATTAATACCTTTTCCCAAAATCATTATTTTCACCCATAAAACATAAAATACATATCCTACATCATGTAATTTATGTTTCCCAGAAAACGTCATTGAAATCCTAAAAAATTAAATTTAACGTGTGGAATCCATATAATACTTACATTGTATCTTTCACAGTAACATACATAGTAACCTTCATGGTTATTTTTAGAATTACCATCACATTATATTCCCTAAATCTCGTTGGAGAAACCATAACTTTTACCTTTATCACGTTACCCAATGCATCAGAGAGCAATCGTAGGCTCACCCAACCTCAGTTTATCATAAAACTGCCCATATACATAAACAATTCCTAATAAACCTAACATGATCATAACAAAAAAATAAACATAATTTAATAATAACATTTACACATTATAATCATAAGATATCATTTCAAGATATTGATATAATCATTTCATTTAAAACATTAAAAATGACGTCTTTCAAATCAAAGTGTCCAATACAACATTGAAACATTTGAAATGAATAACTACATTAAAAGTCTAATGTAGTTATAAATAAATCCTAAAAACCATTTTGAAAACATGGAAATTAATGAGAAATATTTTTAATAATAAATCAATAAAACATTTAAAATGATGTTTTTGTTAAATAGTGCATTACAAGAGGATAATATACTTGTATAAAAATAATTAAGTAATAAAATTAGAAAATACTTAAAATATCATGAGAATAATTAGATTCATGATATAATATGTCAAAGATAGTATATACACCATATAAAAGTGAATTGGTGAATAACAACAAATAAGTCTCAATATAATGTTATTTGAGATGAAGTCCCTTAAAAATTTTCTATCCTTATATTAAGGATAAATCAATGAAATAATAATGTGTAGAAAATATATATTCAACCAATATAAATGGATATTTAGTGTAAAACAATTATAGTTCATTCACACATATTCTTGGAAAACACAAATTGCATGGATATAAAACTTAATGAATGGATATTGGGTAAAGATTTCTCTTACGAAGATCGTATAAATGACATAAGAATTTATCAATGATGTCATTATTTGTAGAAATGTTATATCAATAAATATTGTAGGGGAAATTAAATAAAAATTAAATAAAAATTTATTACACACATAATCATGGCATAATATAAACAATGATTTATGTATAAAACCAAATGAGTGGAAATTGAGTTTTGAAATTCCATTACAATGTTCACTTTGTTAATAAAATAGATCAAATATCTGTATTAACTATAAATAACTATAAATCAATTAAAATACAATATTGTATATTAGAAGTAATTTCACACATAATCATAGCACAACATAATCAAGAACTAGAATATTAACCCCTAAAATAGAAATTTTGTTAAGAAGTTCCCCTACCTCGAGTCCGAATTATCTAGTTCACAATGAAATTTCATGAATTATAAAATTAGGGTAATTTATAATTTTATAAGAACAATTTTAATTTTTATTATTAATTTTATATCACTTTTTACAATTTTATAACAATTAGTTAATTATTTTAGATCATATAAGATGTTTTGTTGATGCTTGGTACTTTAGTCAAACATGTACTTTTTTTGATTAAAATTGCCCATGCGGTCATAAGTACATCATCTACAGAATTATATTATTGATTTAAATATCATATATATCCATTAATTTTTTATTTATAGTATTACCTAACATTTGGACATATGAAATTAAATGCACTATTCATGGAGACAGTAGGCCGTATATACGCCTGAATGCTACTTTCATTTCATTGTCATATTAATGGAATGAAAACTAAATAATACCTATGTATATTATAATTATATTATAGTATATATTTTATATATGTTAAATATGTTCAATAAATCCATCCTATATACATTCAATATATATAATGAAGGACTCAAATCACTTTGAGGGGGTGGTAGTCCACACTTCCTCAAATGAAATTATAGTATTTACACATTATGGACACCATAAAGGTAAGTTGTAAATAAAATGTACCAAAGTATATAGTCAATATAATTATAATATAGAACATATTTATTCCTTCCATTCATGTATATAAATTTTTTTAATGAGTTCCTTTTATAATGAATTAAATTGAATCGTGGAGACGGTAGGTCATACGTACACATGAGCGATGCTATCATTAACATAATGGTGAAATAGTATAGAATTGGATTTTATATTAAATGTATCAAAAAATTAAATTTTTATATTAATTATTCAAATACATCATAATCACCATTATGCCAATCCAAATATATTCTTCTTGAATGGCCAATTATACCACGGTGTGGAGATGGTAAGTCGTACACACACACACATGGTGGTATTTTTATTTGTAGGATGGATACAAGGATGTGTAATGTTTTACCATAATTATAATAACCTCTCATAATGAATATGATTCTATATTTATTAATTTATTGTGGAAATGCAGTATGAATAGGAAGTTGAAGAAGAAAATAATTTTAAAAGATGTGATAAAACAAATACCTCTTTTTCGAGTATCTCTTTTTGATTTCCACAAAAAAACCTCCATAGGATGGATTTATTCCCCATGTGTGGCCTCTAGGAGGAGGCTGGGGATGTTGGGAGATTATTTTAGAAGAATTTTGAAGAGACAATGGTATTTTGAGGTGTTCCTAGGTTGGTATAGGTGATGCCCTTTTATTAGATGGAGGTGGTCCACTTTAAGAAAGTCATCAAATATAATTTTATTAAAAAATAATTTTCAAATTATAAAATCTAAAAAGTGATATAGTTAGATAATAAAATGATAATGGATATAAATACTATCATCATAAAATTTTTATACAACTTTAGGACAAAAAAGAAACCTCATCGTTTTGATTTAACCCTTAGTTAAAAAAATGAACTCCCACCATGTCTTGTTGTATTTTCAAAATATATTCTTAATAAAGTTTTTATAAAATACCAATAAAACCAAAAGTAGATCATAAATGAAATTTTTTATCATTATAAAAGTTTGTTGGAATAATTTTATATTTTTAGGACAATTATATCCTTTAATAAAATAGTAGTTGTTTACAAACTCATTTATGTCAATTTTGACCCTATAAAGAAATTGTTTTTCGATATGGTCCTAACAACATGATTCCCTCAAAACAAAGGAATTAACTCAAATATAATATGTCATAATCATCCAAAAAATTCTTGGATGGAATTAAAATGTTAAAATGGAATTTATTTTAATATTTATAAGATTATTTATTTGAATCATTTATCAACAAGGTGGTCATTACATCATTACTCTGTCACAAATAAATTTATTTATTTAATGTCTAAAAATTACAACTAAAATAAAATGGTGTGGTAAATATCATTATATTTATAAAGACTATTTATAGTCATATATATCAGTTATATAACTCTATATTAAAATTGTTTTTGTAAAAGAATAATTTTTATGTTATATATCCCTTTTCATTAAATGAAATATTATAGAATGAAATTTTCACAACCAAGTGGCTCACAAATTCCAAATGATTAGTTCTTTGATCTTCATTTTGGGATATATCTCATAAAACGTTTTTAGGATACCTTTTATGGTAGTTTTATATTACTATAATATTTTATTTACCCTTTTTTACATGATTTACCCTTTCACTGAGGAAAATAAAAAATATTCACTGATGTTACTATTAAAAATTACCAAAAACAAAAGATAAATGTTTAAATAATTTGAACCTTCTGATTCAAAATATAGAATCAATTTTTCCTACATTAAAACACAAAAATTTCGGTAATTAATATTTAATTAATTACCATTGTCAAAACACGAAAGCGGGTTTTAAGAAGTATAAACTATGAAAATATTGACATGTCTTTACGTAAAATTTAAATGTGAAAATACTTCAAATTACCAACATTATATTAAACTATAAATATATAATCCATTAATACTTTAAAACCATTAAATAATAAAATTTTACTATATAAATTATCTCGATGGAAAAAAGTTGCTTTCAATTAAAATTGAGCATATTTTTAATATTTATCATAACATGATTGTTATCAAACAAATATAAATAATTCATACAAAGTAAATTTTTATGTATCTATTCTAAATAAGAAGTTTATTTTTTCAAATAGAACATATCCAGGTGTCAAAAAATAAATTTAAAAAGTGTTCACCATCAAAAGGTGGTAAAACTAAATTTTTAGAAAAATACTTATTTTATCTAAAAAATTTGAGTTTGTTGGTATATATTATATAGAAAACATATAATTTGAACTTAACACATTAAATTTAATATATAACATAAAATTTTCATTAAATATAAATTCCATAAAGAGTGGAATAATTTTATAAACACAATTATTGTCTTTTTTTATATATATTTTCATAAAAACACATCCTTTATATTCAATTGGTTTTTATTTCCATTTCGAATAAATTTGGGTAAACAATGAATAATTATTTAAACATTTGTAAAAAAAATTTCATAATTTAGTGGATGTTATTCATTCCGTCCATTCCAATCGATATGTTATAATGGTAAAATTTATATAATAATATTTAGTTGTTAATTTAAGCTCGATGTAGTGTATCATGTATGCTATTATAAAATAATTTTCTTTCTTAAAACTATGGATGTTACACCCATGGTTAAAATGATTAAAATTAACCCAACAATTTATATAGTAGAAACCCATATTAAAAGTAATGAAAACATTATATTATTGAAAAATATATGTTAGGGAAATAAATTGTATACAATTCCTAGATTTATTGTGATTAATACTTTTCAAATATAATTCATATAGAAAAACTCATTCCATTATGGCCATAGAGACCAAAATATAAAAAATGTCAAATATACACATCATATTTTAATAAACACCACTATCATAAAAGATAAAACAAATAACAAAAATCACATAACCAATGTGACCTGGACTTACCACAATAATGGTGTTCTTCCTTCACTAGTTTTATATTAACCATAATCATTGAATTATATCTACAATTTTTCTAAAATATCAAAAGATGAATGATAAAATAAAATTCTCTTCATTTCCATTTTTTCCTTTTCCTTGACTAATTCAATTTACATGTTTCCCATATGATCATAACATGACCATTAGTGTGCCACCTCATATTCCAAAGGATTATAACTACTTGTGGTGGTCTATATCATACATTTGGGTGACTATACCCATGAAATTATCATCATTAATAAAAATAACATAACCTAAAATGATACAATAAAATTATTTGATTATGAATATTAAATAAAAATTTCCATGTGATAAAAAATGAATAATAAAAATATTGTACAGTCATATATAATTATATATCCCACTGAGAAGATCACACACACATATATATAATGAATAAAAATACCCAATATGTTTTATTCCAATCCTCACCTCATCTCATTATCCTTAATACCTATAAATATTCTCTATCCCAATAAAATGAACATCATAGACTCTAAACTATAAGTCAAGCATAGGTTAGGAATGCACACAATAGTACTAATGAATGCTTTGATATATTAATCTGAGTTACAACTCTCTAATTAATCCTAATATACAATTTAATATAAATATATGTATAGGGATAAATATTTCGAAAATAAACATGCATGTCTAATCATCCTGTGTTTTCCAAGAAACCACAACTCTCGACCATACCTTTTTTGGATAATACCAAAAATTTTTATCCTCACACTACAAATCATGAACCTTACCTAAATATTATTGGTAGGTTGTGATGCCATTCCACATCTTCTACCCTCAACCATAGGGTAGAGTCTATGGCAACTAGACTATCGCCATATATGGGAGGTGACATATCATTTTCAAACAGTAAATTATCCCTAATGTTAAGACTCTATCTCACCTCCTAACCACTATATTACCACTCATGATAATTCCCATAACCCTCAACTCACATCAAATAAACCCCTAGAACAACCTTCTCACAGAATATAATTAACACCAACAACATCACATTCATATATACATTTTTATCCTAACCACTAGCTTGTCACTCAAGGTGGGTTCAGGATTCAAAAAACCCTTGACTTATATTTCCTCTTGATGTGATCTATTCAAAAATATTCTCATTCATGTTGATTTCATTATCATGAACATAACCTTAACACTTAAGGTAGGTTCTGATATCTCTTAACAACCTGACCCCACCTTCCCTATCATGGTGGTCCATGCCAACTATATTAGCCTATAGACCTGAAAATATAAATTATATAACACAAATAATTAATTTCATTTATATAAACATATAAATATATTTATGTGTATTTTTTTTATATAAATATCAAACAATTTATCTAAAAAACTGTCATATTTTAAAAATAATTGAATTTTACCTTTATATAAAAAATTATTAGTCTTCATGATTTCTCACAAATTCATTATATATGAAAACCTTCTAGATACATATTACATATTCATGAGAAAAAAAGAAACATATGAGATGGGTGACCACATATGGTTTGTATGTGTAAACTTAAGAGATAAAAACCAAATATAATAACTTATAATAAGATGATAATATGATTATAATCATGAAACATAAGAAAGTAATAACAAATAAATCAAGGTTAACAAATCAATACATGAGTAAAATTCATGAATTAGAAGAGTGTGGAAACATTATCAAATAAACCTATGTTATGAGAGTGTAACATCATGTTAACTATGTAATTTTTCACTAAGACATGTATTGGGAACTTTACATTCTTGAACCACACCATATGATCCAATTTTTTAGGCAACTGATATGTACCCCTTATTACTTATCTCATGAGATATAAACATTTAAATAATCATTTGGAGTGATATTGGGACCCAACCCCCATATTCTATACATATTTTTGCCCAAATAATAAATTCAACTTCATATTGTATGGAAACCATTACAAAAAATTGGGTACACATACCTTTCATGTGGAATAATAAAATAGAAAAATTAATACTTCCATCAATAATCATGACTTGATATACCCATAGATAATAAATGGGTATCAAAATTAAGTGATTAATATTCATGGTCAATAACATTATGTGATGATAATAGAGAATATGATATTCACACCACATATATAAATAGTATCCGATTAAGTTAATAATTTCCTGAATAAATTGATATATCAAATATATTTGAACACTAATCAATGAAGGAATTAAAATTTTGGTTATTTATATAGGAATGTCACTGAAATAAGACTTACTGTTCTACACTAAATATGATAGGGGGAGAAAAAGGAAGTGAAGGTTTATTTATCCAGAAGTAGAGGATAACAAATAAAACATCCCTAAAAATATGGTGGATGTATACTATTGAAAAATACCCTCGATCAGAAAAAGGAAATGTCGAATTAAAGTGGCTCAGTTGATAAATAATTTTAAGTAGTTCTGAGAATTCTAAATTATATATATGAAATTTACTTTATTTTTTCATATCATTTTAAATGATAAATTATCTTAATATAACTGAAAAAATATATTAACTTTTTTAAACATTAATATATTGAGATATGGTTTCATATAGAATAAAAAAAATAGGTGTAAAGATGGGTTCCATTGGATTATGGTAAATGAAATACTATTAAATATTTATATATATATAATTATGAATTTATAGATGACTTCAAATAGTTATTTATAGAATGGAGAAGTGAAAATATTGAAAAATAGTTTCCATAAAAATTTTAACTTCAATAAATTATTACTTTAAATATCATAAATATTATCTAAATAATTTATATAGAAAATTTTTAAATACCATTTTTTGAAAAACACACAATGTAAAAGTGTATTAGACTTTACATTCTGAAAATTGTAAAAGGGAAATATTTAAATCATAGAAAATAATCCATATTATCTTTCTCGAAAATTGAGGGAAGAATGGAATGAAGGAAAATATGTACCTGAAATAATGAACTAATTGACATATATTGGTTTCTTCTTAAAAATTTTATACATTTAGGTGAGATGATAATCAAGTATTAATATTTGAATGAAATGATACATTCTACCTAGAAATATAAAATATAATAGCATGAAGTATAAGGGAATCATGTTACAATGTGATTATACTATAGTTTGGGTTTTTATAACGACCCATACATTACATACATTGTTATTACATCAAAATTTAAATACAATTATTACAACATATTAAAAAACCATGAAAGGACCATATAGGTATAGTGTCTTTAGAAACTGGGAAACATAAACAACTAGTTCATAAAGCGTCTACACTGCCTCCCATTTATTTAATCATATATATAGTCCCTTTTGGAATATCTTACTTAATAACCTTCTTACTGACCTGGGGAAATAAAACATACAAAAGGGTGAGCTCAAATGATCAGTAAGGGTAAACAAAAGAAATATCAATCACATCATATTCATAAGAACATAAAATTTTGGAAATCTCACCCTGCAAAAGAGATCATAATTTCATAACATGGGATAAATCATGGTAGTGAAACGTAATCACAATAATCATAACGTAATACATGAAGTTTTGTGGAATACACACATAATCGTAGAGAATCATTTCTTATTAGTCAAGACTCATTTCCAAGACTATCTTAGTGGACAATGTCCATTTCTGAACCGAGTTCATTCCTCATTTCAGTCATGTTTCACTGAACTGGTTTAACCTACCATTCCAGCCATGTCTATCTCATGAGAAATAATATCTTTACCAAATGAATTGGAGGGAGTTATAGGTCCCACCCATCTCATAATTATACCATTCTTATGTGTGACACAAAATCATAAACCATACATCATAGCATATCCCATGTAATAAAAATTGGATTCTTAAACATCGTGACATCATAAAACAATTCATATAAGATAAAGGAATTCATAAAAATAATTTCATCACAACATAATCAAATCAATGTAATAATTGGTAGAGAAAAAGAACCCTTTATTATCTGAGATGGAAAATAATTTTGATAAAACTCTTGAACTCCATCCTTGAGGAAAATATCCTTTCTACTTCAAAAACACTTTTCCTTTCTTAACATGTCCTACAATTACAAACATAAATAAGTTTATTAATTAGAAACTACAAAACATGTAAAGTAGGATTCTTGGAAATAATGTTTTAAATATCCATTCATGCCGTATAAGTTAAAAAAACATTCTTCTCGTACTTTTTTCGGAAAAGTCAAAAAGTACCTCGTACGAAAAACGACAAAAGATTTTATTCATATAATTTACTAAAAACTCACCGAAGGGTAAAATTGGATTTAAAAAATTGTAGGTGGATGGAAATAATTTTACATATTGAGGAAACATGGATTTGGGTTATAAAATACACCCCAGTAAATTCCAAAGTATAAACAATCTCGGATAAAAATGAGATTGTGATATTTACCTTACCTTAGGTCCGATTTGCTTCGTAAGTGTCTGAACCTCCTGTATAATGATATAAATAATGTTATTGACTTATTCCAGAATCATACTCTTGTTGTGATATCATATATTGTCATATTCTGAGCTTATTAATAGTAATATTTCATTGCTACTTGTTATTTGGGTGTTTATTACTTTTTGTTCTTATGCGTGTTTTGTCGAATAAATTCTTATTCTTCTTTTTAGGTTATAGATTACTCAGTTACAGAATGGTATTACTGTAATATATATCATATTTATTCTCTCAATACATTTATGTAATCATTATGAAATGAAAATCATGTAGAATGAGTCGCATCACATCGTGGAGATGGTATTCCGTACGTATGCACAAGCGATGATATCATTACCATGATCATGGAATTGTGTTAGAGTGTATGTATACTATTTCAGAATCAATATCACTTTACAATAATCATATATATTCATTCTTCACACCATTATGCCCATCCAAGTAAGGTGGTGCTAGAAAATAGATTACACCACGGCGTGGAGATGGTATTCCGTACGTACGCATGTGCGGTGATTTCGTTTTCCATAGGATGTATAGATGGTGAAATAGGGTTGTTTCATACTTATAATAACATATTATTATATGAGTGATACTGATTTTATTAATTAATAATGAAACATCTAAATAAGAAGAAGTGGAAGAATAAATAAAGTTGAAAGAATCGATAACGGACATTACGTCTTCTTTGAAGCGCTTCTTTGAGACCTCCTCTTAGGGCACTAAAATTGGTCTTTGAAGAATACCAAGACCATTAGGATGTTTCTATGGAAGTGGATAAGAGAATTTTTAAGGGGTTGTCCGAGTTTTAAATCTCAAAGTGGTGTGAGGAAGAGAGGGAGGAGGTGCCCTTTTATAAGGGAGGAGAGGGGCACCTTTGGAAAAAATAAAACTATTGTTTTATTATAAAGGAATATTCAGTTTTAAATAGCTCCAAATTTATTTATTTCGAAGCTAAGGTGGGGATGGGTCGAAACCCTCTCATACAATAGAATTTCGACAAGTTTAGTTTAATATTTTAACCTTATCATTTAGTTTTAACTTTAAGTTAGATAATTTTACTTTTACATTGTCTTTTTGTGTTCTTACACTATAAGGTTAATAAATTTACTATAACAAGCCAAACGAACCCCAATTTGTTTATTATTAATATATATAACATTATATAAGTCATTAGGCTGATCCTAAGATTTTTAGGAAGAAACTAAAAATTAATAATATAATATTTGTTTTAAAAACTATTTTATGTCAATTTTGACACTATTTTGTAATTGATTTTTTTGAAAATCACACCAGAACTATTAGTTCGAAAAAAGTTAATTAAATAAATACTAACATGTCATATTAACCTATAAAATTAATTTAATTCATAAAAAGTCTCCAATTACATTTATTTGGGTATTTATAACATCAATTATGTCAATATTTCATTAATAAGATAATTATTGCATCATCTTTGTGTCATAAATAAATTAAATTATTTAATGTCTAAAAATTACAAATAAAATACCATTATGTAGGAAATCGTTTTATCTTTATAATGAATTTTTATAGTCGAATTTATCTTATGTATAACCCTATATTAAAAATTATTTACTTATTAAACATTGATTTAAACTATTTTAACCCTTATTTAAATAAATTAATAATAAATGTCCTAATCTAATCCAAGTGGGCCTAAATGGTCATATTTTATATGTAAGGTTGTTTTTCGTCGAATTAAACTTATCCAATAGAATTAGGACATGTGTTTGGGTAATAATAATATCATTTTTACCCTTAATTACCATATTTACTTTTAACCGTGGTAAATAAAAGTAAAAAGTAACTATTCACAAAAAATTATTGTCATCTCATTGAATCACATTTTAATTACTGACATCAACCGTGTCTCTTGGAGTTTTGAAATTCCACTCACAGAAGAGGTAAAATTAAGTTTTATGTAAATTTTCAAATTCTCCTAGGAGGTGGGTAAAAGACGGTGAAAAGTTCAATAAAATTTTTATATCTTTAAAATTATTATAAAATTACTTCAATTAATTAAATTGAAATTATATAGGTATTATGTATCAATTTTGACCTAAAATAAATTTAAATAAAATAAATAAATTTTTAATAAAAAGTCACTTTTAAATAGTAACCCAGTGTTTTCACTGTTCATCAAAAATTGAATGTTTCCAGAAAAATACCAAAATTTCAAACTAGGAAAATTTCGAAATTCAGAATCCAAAAACAAAGTCCATTTTGAAAAAAAAATTAAAAAATTTCAAAAAGTGGTTATTACTATTCATAATGGCTAGTTTTAAAAATATTTTAATAGCATATCGTTGTTTAGTAAAACTCGATATTGTGTACGACAAAAGCTATCAAGGAAGGTCGTGATTGCGTGTAATGCAAGACAAGCTAGTGTTGTGTGTAGTGATAGATTCCTTTAATGATGTACTTAAAATAAAAACAAAAAATTTCTTATAAAAGTCTCGGGTGTTACATTCTACCACCCTTAAAATGAATTTTTCCCTTAAAATTCATCACTTGTAACAAATAGATGAGGATACCACTCCCTCAACATATCCTCAAACTCCCATGAAGCTTCTTCTAATTGGTGGATACTCCTTAAAACTTTCACCAAACGAGTGGTCGTGTTCCGTAGGACTTTTTCACTACGATCGAGAATCTTTATCGGTTGTTCTTCATAAGAAAGATCTTGTTCCAGCGGTACAACTTCTGAGCTGAGTACATGTGAAAGATCATGTATGTACTTTATCAGGAGAGATATGTGGAACACATCGTGAACTTGAGAGATATTCGGTGGAAGCACCAATCGATAAGCTACCTTCCCAACACGATCCAGTATTTCGAAAGGACTGATATACCTAGGGCTCAGCTTTCCCTTCTTTCCAAATCTCATTACTCTCTTCCAAGGAGATATTCGTATGAACACTTTATCACCCACTTCAAACTCTATGTCTTTTCTGTGGTTGTCGCCATTACATTTTTGTCGACTCTGAACTGATCTTATGTGTTGTTGAATAGATCAGACCTTTTTTGCCATCTCATCAACAAGATCATGTCCTAATAGCTTTCTTTCCCCAACTTCATCCCAGCAAGTTGGAGTCCTGCATTTCATTCAATAGAGAGATTCATAAGGAGCCATATGAATACTGGAGTGAAAGCTATTATTATATGAAAATTCCACCAAAGGTAGGTGTTGATCCCAACCACCTTTGAAATCCATAGAGCAAGCTCTCAACATATATTCTAGAGTTTGAATTGTCCTCTCAGACTGACCGTCTGTCTGAGGATGATAAGTAGTGCTGAAACTCAACTCTGTATCCAGAGTATGCTGAAGACTTCACCAGAACTTTGAGGTAATCCTCAGATCCCGATCAGATATAATAGAAAGTGGTCCTCCATTAAATCTTACCACTTCCTTTACATATATCCTGGAAAGCTGATCTAGAGAGAAATCCTCTCTAATAGCAATGAAGTGTGCAAACTTTGTATGAATATCAAATATGACCTAGATAGCATTATTTCCTTTGGATGTTTTATGAAGTTCTGTGACAAAGTCCATAGTGATGTTTTCCCATTTCCATTTGGGTATGGGTAATGGTTGTAACATCCCCTTAGACTTCTATCTCTCATCTTTAACTTGCTGACAAACCAAGCATCGAGAGACATATTCAGAAACATCTCTTTTCATTCCATACCACCAGATGTACTCTTTCAGGTCCCTATACATCTTCATGCTTCCAAGATGAATAGAGAATGATGAACTATGTGCCTCATCCAGCAGCTCCTTCTTTAATTCAAGGATGTCAGGAACACAAATCAGATTCCTGAACATTATTATCCCATTACAATCAAGGTTGAATTGAGGAACAGTTCTCACCTTCTTTTGTAACTCTACATCTTCTTTCTGTTACTCTTTAATCTTAACATGTATAGATGGTTGAACATTCATTTGAGAAAGATACAATTTTCCACATTCATTATAATTCCAAGATCCATCCTTTGTAAATACATAAATATTGGATCTTTTCTGATCCTAATCATGGATAAACTGGCATGCTCTTGTCAACTTAATGCATTTTCCACCTTGTTTGCTTTCTCAGGGTAGTAATGAATTGAGCAGTCGTAATCCTTAATCCGTTCCAACCATCTTCTTTGGTGCATATTCAGCTCCTTTTGTGTGAAAATATACATTGAACTTTTATGATCAGTATAAATGTCTCACCTTTCTCCATAATGATAATGCCTACAAATATTTAATGCAAAGATTACCACAACTAACTCCAAATCATGAGTTGGGTAATTTTTCTCATGGATTTTCAACTGCCGTGAGTCATAAGCTTTCACCATATCATTTTGCATAAGAACACACCCCAATCCCTTCTTGGATGCATCACTGTATATCACAAACCTTTCTCCACTACAAGGCAGTGTGAGCACAGGTGCACTGGATAACCTTCTTTTCAACTCCTTGAAATTCTCTTCACATTCCTCCGTCCAAACAAACTTAACTCCTTTCAGAGTCAACATGGTGAGTGGATTAGATAATCATGAAAAATCATTCACAAAACATTGATAATATCTAGAGAAACCAAGAAAACATCAGATCTCAGTTATTGTTGTTGGTCTCGACCATCTTTCGATAACCTCTATTTTTGCTGGATCCAAATATATCCCCTCTTTTGAGATTATGTGACCAAAAAATGAAACTTTTTGAATACAAAATTCACACTTGGTAAATTTGTCATAAAGATTCTCATTTCTCAGGGTCTTTAATATAATTCTTAAGTGATCTTCATGTTCTTCCTTGCTCTTTGAATATACAATAATATCGTCTATAAAGACTACCACAAACTGATCAAGATAGTCTCTAAAGAATCTATTCATCAGATCCATGAAGATAGAAGGGGCATTAGTAAGACCAAATGGCATCACTATAAATTTATAGTGTCCATAACTTGTACGGAAAGCCGTCTTTGGTATATCCTCCCTTTTTACCATGAATTGTTGATACCCTTAACGAAGATAAATCTTGGAAAATTATTGAACACCGCGTAGTTGGTCAAATAAGACATCAATGTGCGGGAGAAGATATTTGTTCTTGATAGTGATCTTTTTAAGTTCTCGATAATCAATATAGAGACTCGTTGATCCATCTTTCTTATTAACAAATAGAACAGGTGCTCCCCAATGTGATGAACTAGGGAATATGAACCCCTTATCATGATTCTCTTGGAGTTTCTTCTTCAATTCCTGCAACTCAATTGGGGCCATTCTATAAGGTGTCTTTGAAATAGGTAAAGCACCCTGTATGAGTTTTATTAAAAACTCAACTTCACAATTTGCTGGAAGACCTGGAAATTCCTCCGGAAAGACATTATCAAACTCCCATACAATGGACATATTCTTAATTGTGATTTTCTCACCAACCTTTTGAGATAGATAACATTCATTTAGTGGAATCAAGACCCATAAGATAGAATAAATTTCCACTGGAAGGTTATGTTCATCATTGCATCGATAGACGACCAAAGATTGATCAGGAATATGAAATGTGACTTCCCTTCATTGGAAATTGATATGAGATCCACATAGAGAAATACAATCCATGCCAATAATCACATCAAATTCCACTATACGAAGGATCAAAATATTTGCAGGAAGCACTTTCCCACAAACTTCAATCAGAGAAGAATTATAAACTATTGATGCGACTGTTGTGCCATTAGGGGTTGTCACAGCTAACCCAACATATAATTTTTGAGGTAATACGGTGATAACCTTAGAAAATTATTCTGAAATAAAGGAGTGGGTGGATCCAGAATCAAATAAAACATTTTCTACTTTAGAGTGGATGGCAAGTGTACCTTTCACCACCTCATTTTCGTACTCCACATCGATGATAGAAATTGCGTGTGACTTTCCTTTTCCTTTATCCTTAAGAGTTTGTTGATGTCGATCATCATCAACAACCCTTGGATTTGGGCATTGATTGGCATAATTCCCCAGTTCCTTGCACTTGTATCATTGAAGTGTATGAGGTGCACTCTGTGTATCCTTTTCTTTGTTCGCATCACTAGACATCTTCTTCCCATCATTGCGGCATTCAAATGCTGGATGAACTTCCTTTCCACATTTAAAACATTTACATGTCCCTTTAAGACAACTCCCTCTATGTTTCTTTCCACACTTTGAGCATAAGGGAAAACTCATCTTCTTTTTAGTGTCCTCTTTAGATATTCCTTTGAATTCCATTTTCCTCTTCTTATCACACCCATATGACAGATGGGTTACTCCAATCTCCATCTCAACTTTGAGATCACATCGAACGATTTCCTCATAGCTATTGAAGTCCCTTATGGATAATGCCCTTTGATGACTTGGTTTTAAGCCACTAAATAATCGATCGATCTTACTCTCAGGTTGGATAATAATACCAGAAGCGTACCTTGCATGTGTTGTAAAATTTTCTTCATAGTTACCAACAGATTCATCATCCTTTTGATTTAGTTCAAGAAACTCCTTCTCCATGTTTGTTCGGATAATACGAGGGAAGTACTTATTTAAAAATAAGTTCATGAACTGGTCTCATTCCATGGACTCAATTTCATCTCTTGGCCTCTTATTATTGATAAGATTCTACCATTGATCAGCATCACCTTCCAAACGATACACTGCTAAGATGACTTTATCATGTTCAGAACATTGATGAACTGAAAATATCTTTTCAGTAGTACTGATCCATTGTTCAGAAACTAATGGATTAGTGGTCCCACTAAATGAAGGTGGACACTATATCATGAAGGAATCTATAGAATGTATCTCCTTCCTTTGATCGTTTGGAAGACCTACATGATTCATAGCTTGAGAAGGTTTTGTGAGAATGGCTTCAAGATTTTGCATTCCAGCTCCCATAACGTTTGGTTGCTCAGGGGGATAATCATTGCATTGCCCGTCGCATTCCGCATTAACACGGTTCCTTCAGGTTCCAGCCATGGACTGAAACCAAGAAGAATAGTGTGAGCAACACTAATTATAATAGTAAAACCACATAATCAAAAATAAAATTTCACACTTAAGGTCTTATCCTAGGTTATTCATGGCCATTTCTAAAACACTAAAATTGTGTTCTATGCTTAAACTTATCCTTAAGATTCTTACTAAGGTTCTCACATTCTAGTTTTCAAAGGTTGACTGTACCTTTCCTCTGATACCAACTATAACGACACATACATTACATTCATTGTTAGTACTTCAAAATTTATGTACACTTATTACAACATATAACAAAACCATGAAAGGACCGTATAGGTATAGTGTCTTTAGAAACTGGGAATCATAAATAACTGGTTCATAAAGCATCTACACTACCTCCCATTTATTTCATCATATCTATAGTCCCTTTTGGTATATCATACTTAATAACCTTTATCCTGACCTGGGGAAAGAAAACATACAAAATGGTGAGATCAAATGCTCAGTAAGGGTAAACAAAAGAAATATCAATCACATCATATTCATAAGAACATAACATTTTGGAAATCTTACCCTGCAAAAGATATCACAATTTCATAACACTGGATAAATCATGGTAGTGAAACGTAATCCCAATAATCATAACTTAAACATGAAGCTTTTTGTCATACACACATAATCATAGAGAATCATTTCTTATTATTCAAGACTCATTGCAAATACTATCTTAGTGGACAATGTCCATTTCTGAACCGAGTTCATTCCTCATTTCAGTCTTGTTTCACATAACCAGTTTAACCTACCATTCTAGACATGTCTATCTCATGAGATATAATATCTTTATATAATGCATTGTAGGGAGATATAGGTCCCACACATCTCATAATTATACCATTATTATGTGTGCCACAAAATCATAAACTATACATCATAGAATAACCCATGTAATAAAAATGGGATTCTTAAACATCGTGAAATCATAAAAAAATTCATATAAGATAAAGGAATTCATAAAAATAATTTCATCACAACATAATAAAATCAATTTAATAATAGTGATAGAAATATAACCCTTTATTATCTTATATGGAAAATAATTTTGATAGAACACTTGAACTCCATTCTTGAGGAAAATATCCTTTCTACATCAAAAACACTTTTCCTTTCATAACATGTCATACAATTATAAACTAAAAGAAGATGATTAAATATAAACATGAAAACATGTAAAGAAAGCTTCCTGTAAATAAGGTTTTAAAAATCCATTCATGCCGTATAAGTTAAAAAAACATTCTTCTCATACTTTTGTTGAAAAAGTCAAAAAGTACCGCATACGAAAAACAACAAAATATTCCATTCATATCTTTTACTAAATACTCAACGAAGGGTAAAATTGGATTTAAACAATTTTAGGAGGACGGAAATAATATTAAATATTGATGAAACATGGATGTGGATGATAAAATACACCCTAGTAAATTCCAAAGTATAAACAATCTCAGATAAAAATGAGATTGTGATATTTCCCTTACCTTAGGTCTGATTTGCTTTGTAAGTGTCTAAACCACCTGTATAGTGATTTAAATAACTTTATTTAATTATTCCCGAATCATACTCATTGCTATGATATAATAAATGGTCATATTATTAGATTATTATTAGTAATATTTCATTGCTACTTGTTATTCAGGTGTTTATTACATTTTGTTATTTTGCGTGTTTTGTCGAATAAATTCTTATTCTTCTTTTTAGGTTATAGATACCTCATTTACAGAATGATATTACTGTAATATATATCATATTTTTTCACTCAATTCATTTATGTAATCATTATGCAATGAAAATTATGTAGAACGAGTTGCATCACATCGGGGAGACGATATTCCGTACGTACGCACGAGCGATGATATCGTTCCCATGATCGTGGAATTGTATTGGAGTGTATGTATACTATTTCAGAATCAATATCAGTTTAAAATAATCATATATATTAATTCTTTACACCATTATACCCATTCAAGTAAGGTGGTGGTGGAAAATAGATTACACCACGACGTGGAGACGGTATTCTGTATGTACGCACGCGCAGTGATTTCGTTTTCTGTAGGATGGATAGATGGTGAAATATGGTTGTTTAATACTTATAATAACATATCAGTATATTATTGATACTGATGTTATTAATTAATAATGAAACAACTTAATTAGAATAAGTGGAAGATGAAATAAAGTTGAAAGAATCGGTAACCGACATTACCTCTTCTTCGAAGCGCTTCTTTGAGACCTCCTATTAAGGCACTAAAATTGGTATTTGAAGAAGACCAGAACATCTAGGATGTTTCTAGGGGAGTGGAGAAGCGAATGTTTCAGGGGTTGGCGGAGCTTGAATTCTCAAAGTTGTGTGAGGAAGAGAGGGAGGAGGTGCCCTTTTATAAGGGAGGAGAGGGGCACCTTTGGAAAAACTAAAAATATTATTTTATTATAATTCCATATTCGGTTTTAAATAGCTAAAATTGATTTATTTCTAACATAAGGTGGGGAAGGGTCTAAATCCTCTCATCCAATAGAATTTGGACAAGTTTAGTTCACTATTTTAGCCTTATCATTTAGATTTAACTTTAAGTTAGATAATTTTACTTTTACTGTGTCTTTTTGTGTTCTTACACTATAAGGTTAATAAACATACTATAATAAGATAAAAGAACCCCAAGTTGTTTATTATTAATATATATAACCTTATATAAGTCATTTGGCCTAACCTTAGATTTTTAGGAATAAAATAACAATTAATAATATAATATTTGTTTTGACAACTATTTTATATCAATTTTGACAGTATTTAGTAATTGATTTTTGTGAAAATCATAACAGAATGATTAATTATATTAAAGTTAATTAAATCTCTACTAAAATGTCCTATTAACCTAAAATATTAGTGGAAATCATAAAAAGTTTCAAATTATATTTATTTGGGTATTTATAACATCAATCATGTCAATATTTCAATAATAAGATAATTATTGTATCATCATTGTGTCATAAATAAATAAACATATTTAATGTATAAAAATTACAAATGAAATATCATCATGTAGGAAATATTATTATATTTCTAATGAATATTTATAGTCGAATTTATCTTATGTATAACCCTATATTAAAAATTATTTACTTATTAAACGTTGATTTTAACTATTTTAACCCTTCTTTAAAATAAATTAATAATAAATGTCCTAATCTAATCCAAGTGGGCCAAAATGGTCATATATTATTCCTAAGGTTGTTTCTAGTCGAATTACACTTATCCAATAGAATTATAACATGTGTTAGGGTAATTATAATATCATTTTTACACTTAATTACCCTATTTATTTTTAACCGTGGTAAATAAAAGTAAAAAGTTACTATTCACCAAAAATTATTTTCATCCCATTGAACCACATTTTACTTACTGACATCAGCCGTGTCTCTCGGATTTTTTAAATTCCACTCACAGAAGCGGTAAAATTATGTTTTATGTAAATTTGCAAATTCTCCTAGGAGGTGGGTAAAAGACGGTGAAAAGTTCAATAAAATTTTTATATATCTTAAATTATAATAAAATTACACCAATGAATTACATTGAACTTATATAGGTATTATGTATCAATTTTGACCTAAAATAAATTTAAATAAAATAAATAATTATTTAAATAAAAAGTCAGTTTTTAAATAGTAACCCAGTGTTTTCACTATTCATCAAAAATTGAATGTTTCCAGAAAAATACCAAAATTTCACCCTAGGCTAATTTAGATATTCCAAATCCAAAAACAAAGTCTATTTTGAAAAATAAAATTTACAAAATTTCAAAAAGTGGTTATTACTATTTATAATGGCTAGTTTTAATAATATTTTAATAGCATATCGTTTTTTTGTGAAACGTATTATTGTGTACGACACAAGCTATCAAGGAAGGCCCTGATTGAGTGTAAAGAAAGCCAAACTAGTGTTGTGTGTAGTGAAAGATTTCTTTGATGATTTATATAAAATAAAAACAAAATATTTCTTATAAAAGTCTCGGGTGTTACAGTTTGGATTAGTGGTAAGCACACCTTAATTCTATATGAAAAATGAGGGTTCAAAACCCATTGGGTGCAGGGTACTATATCATTACTGTAGAAGTGGCGGTCCTGTAGCAACGGTAGGAACTATAGCGGTGGAAGGGTACTAGAGTACCAACGGGTACTGTGCAGTACTGTAGTAGGGCTGAACCTGTAGCAGTACTATTCCCAGAATGGTCCTTGGCCCAAAAAAATGGGCATACGAGCCATGTAAGGGGATAAATGCCCAATGTGCCTTCGAGCTATGTAATGGGTCTCCCTCTACGCAGTTAAAAGCAGTATTTTCCTTGCTTTAATAATAAATGAGGATTCGACACCAATATTCTATGGAAAATTTGACAAAATGATTATGTGGATATATTTTGGACTTGAAAAATCTAAAATGGTGTATAATCTAATCATTACTCATGGAATTCCTATTTCGGACAGAGAACCCCTTATAATTATAAGGGCATTTAACTAAAATCTTATTTAAAGTGGGTGTGAGATAGATTTAAATAGTAAATAAATCACTTTTAATTGATGATATTTCATGATTTACATATCAGTTTGGTACTATGTACACCACTTAATATAAATTAGGGGCATAATACAGAACATGTATCAAAGAGAAGAATTGTAGATGGTAAACAAACATACATTGTAATTCCACTTACTCAGATGATATCTAATCTCTTATATAATAAACATTACTGTAAAAATTAGTTTTCTCAAAGACATCATATAAATATAATAATCTTTTTAGATTTATTTTATAACCATATATTAAAAATATATTTATTGATTATATTTTATTTTCATGATAGCAAGTTAGATATTTTTGTTGTGTGTTTCATAAAAAACATCAAGAATATGGGATCAATTATCCAAAAGATCATCCAATTTATTAATTACTATATAATTTAGTATATAAAATTATTTTTTATGTTGTTAAGTATTTCCATGTTTCATTAGGTGGAACACATGAATACGTATTTGGAAAAGGTAAATTGTGATGAACTATTTTTCAATGTATTTAATAATTAAAAGTTATTATATTAATTAAAAATGTAAATATTAAAAACAATAATTTAAATAATCATTAAAAAATATTTAACATATCTTTATAACATTTCATTACCACTTTTTTTTCTCACATAATATTATATGACATAATCATTATATCATTTAATACATATTCATTTAAATCAACCAAAATGGTTACATGGTTGTAATGATTTAATGTAATAGGGGATGTATTTATATAATGATAATTTATCATATAATGAATATTAATCATTTTATAAAAATCATATATCCCCATTAAATCCATTTTAGGATCCATTTATGATTAGTGGTGATGAAAAATGATTTTTATTATTCGTCGAGGCAGTAGTCCGACACACGCATGATTATAAATCACATATCTCAATGAATGGAAGGGGATATTTTATAAGAAAAATAATCATTTAAATGTTTTATTTATGATATATAAAAATATTTATTAATCAGATACATTTTGTATACCATCCTTGAGAGGAACTGATGAAAAATTAACAACATTGCTTCATGGAGGTGGTAGTTTTCACATACACATGATCCATTTTTTGGTCACTCTTAGTGAATGAAAAGATGAGAATAATTATTTTAAAATAATATAAAGATATTTATTAATAATAACGGTACAAGTAAGACTAAATTCTTATTTTTGGAGATGATTTACGAAATATTATATTAAAATAAAATATTAAGTTAATGTAATACTCATATTGGAAGAATTATTTTTCTCTTCAAAAACTTATTATAAATGGGTAATTAATAAAAGTAAAGGTGGAAAGATGATTACTAAAGGTGGGGTGGTTTCTAGGATGGGTTATGTATAATATTATCATCAAGATATTTTAGGTAGAGTTTAATTTTTATTTTTTGGGAGTGTCACCCTTTTATAATTGGGGGATGAGATATTCTGGAAGTAACAATTACATTTTAAAAAAATAATATCACTATTCAAATAATAATGAATCAGAATATATAAAACGTGTAGTGGATGTGTGTGTGGGTATTTATTATCCTAATTCATTAATTTTTTAGACATCCTAGAGTGTTTATTGTATTTTTATTTTAGTGTTATAATGTTTAGCTGAATTTATTCTTCCATTGAAATTTGACTTTTGGCCATTCATAAAAATATCACTTATTAACTAATTTAATCCTTCTAATATTTTATTTTAGATGAATTTTATAACTCTATTTTTATAAAAATATGAATAGATATTTTAAAATAAACACATTTAATTCTAAGGAAAATGTTTTTAGAAAAACAATTTTTTTATCTTTATAATTTTATATAAGATTAAATATTATTTTTAACATATTTTAAGAAAATAAATTTATTTTTCATATCTAAAATTAAATTTATCAAGAAATAATTTCAATCCAAAACCATATCTCATATTTTAAATTTTTGATTAAAAAAATAGAGAAAATGTTTTTTATTAAATAAATATTTCAATTTATTCATAAAAATATTGGAAATATAATTTATATGTACAAATAACATTCTTATATGTATATTTTATTCATAAATTTCATATTTTATCACATTAGAGTTTTTCAGAATCTTATAGGTCATAAAGAAATAGTCATACAAATTATAGGGTTCGTAAAGACAATATTTTTTAATGAAAAATATTTCCAGAAAACGATCAAAATACCATTCTATTTAAGTATTTGTATTCATAATTAAAAAATAATTTCATTATATTAATTTAAAATTTATATATTCATAAAATTTTGGGTCAATATAAAGGTGGAATTCATGTAACATATTTTGTTTGAAAAACATATTTTTGAGTATAATATGAATTTTAATAAATTTATTATCAATAAATATATATTAAATGGATAGTAAGTAATTCTTAAATATATTTAATTAGTATATGAAATTAATAAATGTTCATTTTTTCATAGGAATTCATAACATATAAAATAAAAGGTATAAATTATAAAATTTATTTTATATTGACCCACCTATATTATTCAATAGATAATAATTACATGTTGATATCATAGTAATTTATAATTAAAATACCCTTTATAATTTTTTCATAAGAACTAATGGTAATATAATTTTTAGTGGTAGTCACAGTTGGTGATTCAGATAAAATGTTTTTTTCTAGTTCTTAAATCATATTATTTTTCTATTATACAATTGTTTTTTCAAACTGTGCATATCAAAGTTTGAGTTCGGAATGGTCTTGAGAAAACTCCCTCGGGTTCCAAATATTTCCCATGCTATAAAAATGGTCGTCTAAATGAAATATCATAATAAATTATTTAATAATAGAAAATTTATAAAATGATTTTTGTCATATATTTACTCATTTTTATACCTACTAATTTAACAATAATGTTTACAACAAGCATGGTTTTTATTTCTATTTCATTTTATAGTATGATGCTTTTTATTTAGTTTATATTTTCATGTTTCATGATCCATTAGTAAAATAAAAATATAAAAGTTATGTATATAAAACTATCATGTTTTTTAATTCTAAACCCTTTAAATAAATTAACTCCTCATAATTCCAATTAATGATTATAATTAATATTTATATTGAAATTATCAATCAAGATATAACATATAATGATATATTTATATAATTATCTTAATATTTCCCCCAAAACATATATAAAAAAAACATTATAATAATATAACCTCATATAATTAATATCCTAGTCATACATTCTAAATAGAACATTATTCCACAAATATTCTATATCGCTATGGAATAAAAAATAGAAAATAAAATTATTGTTCAAAAAATCAATTATATATTCAGACCAAAAATGTTATTAACCCCAATTAAATTTTTTTTTATAATATTCTATATATACCGAATCACAAAATGTGACTAAAATAAAAAATATCATGAATCAATTACCAATGCAATGTTTAGAAAAATACTTCTTCCAAAACAACTCAACACTTTATTACATCAAATTAAATTATATATTAAGACTAATAGTTGAACATACCTCAATCTTGTGTTCTCCAATAGTTGTCTCATAAATATAAAATTAATATAAAATCACATTTCATTGTTAAGGATATAATTTAATATATTATATAATTTTTTTAAGAATAATTATAGTAGAAGAATCATATAATGTTTTATATAATTATCATATTTTTAAGTATATAAAAAAATATAATAAATTAATATCAATCACAAATGATAATGTTTAGGAGTAAAATGAATTAATTTAAATTAGGATATCATCATCACTGACTTTGTTTAGACTAGGATACTCACATTTTCCCATCATAATATGAATATACTAAATTTACAAAACATTTAAGTATTCTCCCTATTTCAGATATAATATTTAGTGGCTTCCTGATACATTCTTTTCCTAGATTCATTTTCCAAATCACATTTCAACAAAATCAAAAATAAAAAAATTATCTCTAAAATCAAATGTTCTGATCATATAATTTTGAAAAAAATAATAACAACTTATCATCTATAATTGAACCTTAATTTCATGCATTGATACAATAAATTCAATCAACAATTCATTTTTTCAGCTCTATTATAAATTTTAACCTAACACATTAAAATAATTAGAAAATAAATCCTTTATAATAGTTCCAAGGGAGAATGTGATTGACCAAAGCATATCCCCAGGTATTTTCTAACCAAATGTATAGTTAAGACCCTTTTTCAAGCACTAGGTGATGATTTAGTGAATGCATAATAATCATATTTTGTTTTTTTACCATTAGATATATATTTTATATGGACATATACCACTAAAAGTATCTATAAAATGATGAATTTTTTTTAAAACCACACAATATTGACATTTTAAAAATTTCCAGATGTTATCATATAGATATAAATGTCCCTTAGACATTTTACATGGGCCATCACTAAATTTTCATTATCCAAATCTTTGAAATACTATGTCAACTGAATTAAAGGGTTATCAATACCCTTGAAATTATAATAAACCTTAAATTATTACACAATTATGAAACTTCTAATTCCTAATTTATACTCAACCTATATTATCTTAGTGTCCAATGTTTTATAGATGTTGATCTGATACCATCTCTAACATCCCAAAAACATCATAATAAAAGTTACATAAAATGAAATAAACATTTCTTTTAAATAAATTCCAAAAACCAATTTGGTTTATTTTTTTATATAATTAGGGAAAAACTTAACTAAAAATATCAATTCTTTTATATCTAAGGGAAATTTTTTCAGTAAAATAAAAATTTCATAGTCTGTAGCATATATCACATGTTTTTCACTTAAGAGACCCCACAAGACACGTCTTACCTAAACTAGGGGAAAAGAAATGTATGTTATTTTTAATCGACGATGCTCAACTAGGGTAAACATAGGTGTAGAGAATAGATAATTGAGATACCACTAAGAGATGTAGGGGTGAAGTAATGATCCATTTTATTTTGAAAAGTTTTTCTTTTTCTATTAAAACAATATGGATGGATAAAGAGTCAATCCAATGTTGTCATGTCTCTCAGGACCACCATGAATAATGTTATATTTCATAGACATATATCATTATTTTTTACAAGGTTCAGTATACATATCTACTACATGTGCTACTGGTTAATCTTCCAAATATATATTCTATGTTATATTAGAAGGTGATTACAAAAGGTAATTGTATACACACCCACCCCAATTACAACCTCGTTATAAACTAGAACTCCAATAAAATTTCAGAAGTTAGTTATACCCCCCATATACACCTTATTATCTAGTAATTGTTTATACCACCAATCATAATTTTCAAAAAACTGTTCAAACTCAAACATACAACTTTACACTTCATATGAAAATATCCATTTTATAAATATCATTTTGTTGATCCTCAACTAGGATATTTATGGATCAAACATTCACGTATACAATTCTTGAACCTTTTCACTAATGATGGGATTTCTCAAATATATTTTATCACTTATATATGATCACTATCCTTAGTGAAACACTTATTAGACTAGAATTATTCATTTTACGAATTCCTACCATCACATACAGTTATTAATGTGATGAAAAAAAATTTATGTTATACTATTTTATCTATGAATAAATTTAAGCTTCTCAATCATCTCCTTTTACACTTCATTCATGCATTGTAAATTCCATGGGACATCTCAAACATGGTTTATTCTTATGAATGAATGGTTTAATTATATGAAATAAAATATTCATACACATGCAATTTGTATCTTATATTATTAACTTTTTTGATTTCACATTATCAAATACTCGTGCAACTATATTCCATGATTTCTTAATCTTGGGTTCTCAAATGCTATGAAACAATATATATTCTACAAAAAATTTCTTCTTATATTCAAAAACATCATGAATTCATGGAACACAATTCAATTTCTTCTCAAGAATACTTCACATATATGACACTCTCAATGTGAACTCTCCACATTCACACAAAAAAATTGATACTCGGTCAATAATTAAATTGTATTAATGGTAAACATTATAAAAAATTATAGCTTTAAATATGTGAGTTCAAATTTCCTTTATGTTTTGGGACATCTTTTTCATTTTAGTTGTATATATTTTCAAAGTTTATCAATGTTGATCATTATTATGAAGGAACTAAAATCTTATTCGAGGTTGGATGAAGTGATGATTCCTGTAGAATTTTTATAGATTTATTTCATTAGGTTCCAAACATGGTAAATTCTCAATGTTGTTAAATGAGATAACAAGGGAACTGACAATTATTTCAAATAACATATTTCAAAGGTGACATAGAGTTTACAACATTAAGGATTTTAATAAGGTCATAAAATACATCACTACATCAGGAGAACCTGGAAATAAATTACATGAAGAGACATGTATTATTTCATAAGGGATTAAGTGGATATTTTATAAATAAGTTCTTCAGAATTCATATTCCAAATAGAATAATATGAAATAACCTATATGGTTGAAGAGGAAGAGAAAATGAGGAATTATGGAAGGGTCAAGAGTGAGGTGGCCAGGTATTTTACATTAAGTGTTTATTCAAAGTATTTATATAGATATCAATTTAAAATTTCAGAATCCAATATAGCCAACCATATAACACTAACCAAGGGTGTATGAGGGACTCAAGGTTGACTACACACAAGTGATGCCAACCAAGACCATAGATATGCCACAAGTAGGGTCATGAGTATGCTTCTAGGATTGCATAGGGGACAACCTGTACATAGTTTGGGAAAAAACTTACATAGATGGTGGGAACAAAGTGTGGCCACAGAACATGTACATGGCGGTACAGGGGAGGGGAAGGATAATTATGATACGGTAGTGGAATGGCTTGAAAGACATACAATGTCTCACCCACATTTCTATTTCCATATGGGAATTTTTTTAATGAATGGTTTGATCATGACCACTCATAAAATCTCATTACCTAGTAATTTAATTATATTCACCCAATTCTCCCATGGAATCTATATCATCTGCTCCATTTTCATCATCCCTCTAATGATAAATGATGCCACTGTCTAGCCAGAGAAGAATACAGAGCCATCATCAGACAAACCTTATTCTTCCATCATTCTTATAAGGTCGAAAAAATGAACTACTACTGATGGAAAAAATCCTGAAATGTCATTTTCATGAGTTATATGGGTTTTTTGAACATCAAATGTAGTTTTAGGATGCCTCTTAGAACATTCTATCACCATGGATGAATCACAAGAATTATAGAAAATGATATTTATGGAATCCTCATCACAAGCTCATGATCAGCTCACCGCAAATGAGAATCCTGCTCAGAAAGGAAACATCCCAGATTTCTCGGCGTATCATTAACTATATTGGATGATTTTAAAAGAAAATGATCTCGATTGATTTAAATGTAATATATTGTTGTGATTTAACTCAGTTTTTTAATGAAGAAGAGGTTGTGATATTTTCCTATAAAAGTATAAGCATTGATATTGAGAAAGTTTACTATCATTCACATAACATAGATCAATGGTTTTCCTAGAAAAAAAGATCATATGATATTTTTGTTCATGATGGAAAAGTTATATCGGAAAACCATTCTATCTTCATGAAGAATAACTACAAAACATAAAGGATCCATGAAGAGAGAACCAAAAACCATTCAGGTTCCATGAAGGATATCTTCTCACATTGTGCGTAGAAGAACCACACATCCCATACATGAGGAAGAACTGTGAACCATTCTAGTTTAGTGAAGAGGAACTTCACAAACCATTAGTAGAAGTGTCTTGATTCATTTACGCGAAGATAGAGAATAAGAACACCAAATTTTTTCTTACCAAATCATTGGTGTTATTTGTGAAGAAGACCGGTAGAGATCACAGTTTGGGTGGATATTTTTAAAGGTTTTTTTAAATAATATTTTTGTAAAACATGTTGGGTTAAAACTTTTTATAAAAATACACCACAGAAGCCGCAACTGTGATGCCGCCTTTCCTGTAAAACAAAAATATATATATAATTTAATTTTTTTTAAATTTTTTGTTTTTCTTTTTTTATATATATATTTAGATATAAAAACAAAAAATAAATATAAAATTTTCTGCATAATTTATCCACAATTTAAATTCCAATTGTATTGTCATTACAATAGTAAGGATTCAGACAGAAGCTCTCATCTAGGAATCCTCCTTATAAAAGTGTTTATCCTAGAAATAATTCTACATTTCTGATGTGAGATTATGTTTCATGTATGTGACATTAAAAGATTATAAAATACAAACTATAATACCATTATAAATAAAATGTAAAACATGGATTAAACATATAAAAAACAGTTGAAAACAAAAAGAATTTCGTAAAAAATAATGATAAAAATTGATTTATAGGTTTTCAAACCCACCTACATGAAAGTTAAAAATGTTTCAAGTACATGAATTTGAAACGTATACAATATAAAATATAAGACTAATATAAATGAAACATAATACATGGATTAAACAGATAAAAATAGTTGAAAATAAAAATAATTTCATCAAAATTTTTAATGGAAAATAATTTATATGTTTTCAAAGACACCGACATGAAACTTAAAAATGTTTTAAGAATGTGGCTTTTAAAGAAAATAAAATATAAACTATTTTACTGATATAAATGAATCATAAAACATGGATTAAGCATATAACAAATAGTTGAAAATAAAATGAATTTCGTAAAAAAAATGCTCATGAAAAATAATTTATAAGCTTTTCAAACCTCATACTTGAAACATAAAAATGTTTCATGTATGTGCCATTGAAAGCCTATAAAATACAAACTATAAGACCGATATAATATAAAGTTAAAATATGGATTAATCATATAATAAATTAATTATATAATAATTAATTAGTTAATTAACAATTATTAATAATTAATTATATACTAAATACCCAATTAATTAGTAATATAATTATTCAGTATATAATAATTAATTAGTAAACTAGTAATATAGTTATAAATTATATTTATTCAATAAAATTAATACATAGTAATTATTCAAAATTATTTTAAAAATAATTAATTAGTTAATTGGTAATAAAATTATTAATTATATAACAGTTAATTAGTTAATTAGTCATATAATTATAAATTATAATTATTCATTATAATTACTAATTATATTTATTAATCGTTAATTATTAATTACTAATTAGTTAATTAATACTATAATTATTAATTATATAAATATTAATTGTATAATGATTAGTTAGTTAATTAGTAATTATTAATAATTAATTATATAATAATTAATTTGTTAATAAGTAATATAATTAGTTAATTACTAATATAATTATTAATTATTTAATAATTAATTAGTTACTTAGTAATATAATAATTAATTAGTTAATTGGTAATATAATTATTAATTATACAATTTGTAATTAGTTAATTTGTAATCATAAATCATTAATTATATAGTAACTAATTAATTAATTAGTAATATAATTATTAATTATATAATAGTTAATTAGATAATTTTTTTGAGAAAGAGAGAGCCAATTCCCTTTTTATAATTAGTTAATTAGTAATATAATTATAAATTATTATATTTCATTATAATAATTAATTATTAATTATTAAAAATTATTGTATAATAATTAATTAGTTAATTGGTAATGCAATTATTAGTTATATAATAGTTAATTAATTAATTATATTTATAATTATTCATTATAATTATTAATTATTAATTATTAAGAATTATTATATAATAATTAGTAAGTTAATTAGTAATATATTTATTTATTATAATTTTTCATTATAATTTTTCATTATAATTTTTCATTATAATGTTTCATTTTAATTATTAATTATTAGTTATTAATTAATAATATAATTTTAAATTATATAACTAGTAATTTTATAGTAATTAGTTAGTTAATTAGTAATTATTAATGATTAATTATATAATAATTAATTAGTTAATTATTAATATAATTAGTTATTAAATAATATAATTAGATAATTAGTAATATAATCATTAATTACAAAATAATTATTTATTTACTTAGAAATATAATTATTAATTATATAATAATTAATTATTTAATTAGTAATTTAATTATTAATTATATAAAATTTAATTAGTTAATTAGTAATTATTAGTCATTAATTATATAAACAATAATTAGTTAATTAGTAATATAATTATTAAATATATAATAGTTTATGAGTGAATTTTTTGAGAAAGATAGAGTCGATGACCATTTTATAATTTGTTAATTAGTAATATAATTATAATTTATAAATATTCATTATAATTATTAATAAGTATTTTTTAGAAATTATTATAAAATAATTAATTTGTTAATTTGTAATATAATTATTAATTATATATCCGTTAATTTGTTATTTAGTAATATAATTTTTCATTATAAATATTAATTTGTAATTATAAAAAGTTATTATAAAATAATTAATTAGTTTATTAATTATATAATTATTCATTATAATTATTCATTTTAAATATTCATTATAATTATTCATTATAATGATTCATTATAATTAGTAATCATAAATTAGTAATTTATATTTATTAATCAACTAAATAAATAATTTATTAATGTTTAATCTATGTATTATCATTAAATTATATTGGTCTTATAATTTGTATTTTATAGGCTTTCAAAGGCACATACTTGAAACATTTTTATGTTTCATGTAGGTGGTTTTGAAAGCATATAAATAATTTTTCATAAACATTTTTTACGAAATTATTTTTACTTTCAACTACTTTTTATATGTTTAATCCATGTTTTATGATTCATTTATATCAGTCAAATAGTTTATATTTTATTTTCTTTCAAAGCCACATGCTTGGAAAATTTTTATGTTTCATGTAGGTGTCTTTGAAATCTTATAAATTATTTTCCATCTATATTTTGTACAATTTTTTTTTTCAACTAATTTCTATATGTTTAATCCATGTATTAAATTTCATTTATATTGGTCTTGTAGTTTATATTTTATATGATTTCAAAGTCACATACTTGAAACATTTTTACGTTTCAATTAGTTGGTTTGGAAAGATTATAATTCAATTTTTATCATCATTTTTTATGAAATTCTTTTTTGTTTTCAAATATTTTTTATATGTTTAATCCATGTTTTATGTTTCACTTATATTAGTCTTATAGTTTTTATTTTATAGTCTTTCAATGTTACGTACTTGAAATAGAAAACCACATCGGGAATGCCAAAAGTTCTATGCATGAAAGGGAGAAACAAAATCCCACATCGAAAATGCAGATTGATTTCCAGGGTATGCTCTCTAATAAATGGTAGCCCTGGGTGAGAGCTTCTGTCAGAATCATGACTGTTGTAATGGCAGTACTGCTGGATTTTAAATTTCTGATAAATTCTATTGAAAATTTCATTTTTATTTTTATTTTTTTTGTATATATATAAACAAAACAAAACAAAAAATAAAAATAAAAAAAAATTAAATTTTCTTTTAGTTTTAGGGGAATAATGGAATCGCGGATGCTGCCTTTCATCCAGGCCCAAAGGCTACATCGAAGATGCTGCCTCTATGGTGTGTTTTTTTAAAAAAATTAACCTAGTATATTTGAAAAAAATATTTTTTAAAAAATTGATTACAAAAAACTAGGGTTTGGATTCTCCTGTTTACACGACTAGGAACTGAACTATTTGTATGAGTGTTTTTAGTGAAGGAGGAGCACAAATTTGTGATGTACATGCACTCATATGCATGATTTCTGATATCAGGGTGTGTATGAATATGATGAACAAGTGACCAACACCCATTCTTGTTTTCATAAAAAGGGGTTGGTGATTATTTGGGCATGGTTTCACCAAAGTGGAATGTGTGCATGCAATGAAGGGAAGGAAAAGAGGCAGATTGAGTGTTTGTGTTTGTTGAAAAAACAATATGGAAAATGGGTTTCATCAAGAAGGATGTGCATTCTTCCTTTCACATATTTACATCCATTTGTCACATGAACATGGAGGAAAATATTTCATGGATGCTTTCTTGCATACATAAAAGTAGTGAAATTCAGTTAAAAAAATCAATTATTCTAAGATGAGAAGAGTAATGATATTAAATGCATTTCTAATACATTGTTTCATGGAAGAAGAAGAAGGATAGTGTTCTCAAAAGTTGTTTGATAATTATTTAGGGATGTTTGACTATGATGATTCAAAGATGAGCTGGTCCTTGTGTTTTTTAAAATCACAAAAGAAGTATTTGATTATAAAAAAACAAGAAGAGGTTTTAGTGCAGTTGGTTTTTCATTGATGAAGAAGGAGAATAAGATTGTGTAGATATCAAGGCTTCTACTATTAAAAGTAATTAAGGGTTACATTCAATCTTTTCTATAAGTAACAAGTGAATAGTTTTTGATCAAGTAACATTGTGACATCAGATGAGACTCAATAGGGGTAGGATATTCTAGGTGTTACAAACCCATTTCAATATAGAGGGGACTATCTTAAAATATATTATAATTACCTAACCATGTGATATACAACATTCACTTTATATTTTTTTAAAGGTGCTTCTTGTGTGTAAGGGTATATCATACTCATTGTAAGTACACAAAAGGATTGATTTATAGTGGTGGTGTGGTGTGGATTATTTCCAACCATTCCAAGAATGTATCTTCTCTTTCTAAGTAGTGAACCTTGTAAAAATATTTTGTGCATGTTCTTTATAGATTTTATATCATTACATGTCATAGGGAATGAGGACATGAAAATAAAAATCCAAACATGTCAATAGGTATAGGGGTAAAAAATTAAAAATAATTAAAAATTCCCCAACACTACTTCACCTCTTGGTGTTAGGAATACCCCAAACTATTCATTTTAATTGGTATCAGTTCTAGGTTCTCCTCTGTTGGATAGTCTATAGTGATTCTATTATCTTTTAAGGATTTATGTTTCTTTCTAATGTAAAAATGAAGTCATGATATGGTGACTGATCAGTTACCTCTGATCAGAAGATTATATCAACCAAGAGAATGGTGAATAGAAAAATAAAAGAGAATAGAAAGTGGATGAAGTCTGTCTTATCTAAAGATTATTAAGTATCATTTTCTCAATATCTTTCTAAAAATGAAGATACATCAATGTTGGAATGTATTGAGTATTTGGCTCAAGTATCCACCAAGAATATGGACAACCTTCCTACATCTAGTAATCATTGGTATGTGTTAGTACATTTGAAAACATTCCTGAAGGTAATAATTCTAGCACAACTAGTGATGATGATCAATCTATAACATCATAAGAATTATCATTTGATAGATTAAGAGTTATTTTTCATGGTATTCCTGATGAGTGTGTATCCCTTTTTTTGGAGTTTTTCAATGTATACAAGATGATATCACCCGGTTGAATGAAGAAACTAATGTTTTAGAGAAGGTCTTGCATGAAAATATTATTGAATGTTTAAATATCTCATGATAGGTTGGAGACTTTGAAACTACAAAGAGGGAAATTGAAATAATCTCCTCAGAATGTCTCAAAAAATATGCATAGAATTAGGGATTAAATAATAATATTGAGGAAAAGATCCATGCACTAGAAGACGAGTTGAATCAGAGCAATGATTTCAAGGGTTTATATTTGAATGAAACATCCATAAAGATCAAGGTACTTGAATCTTTGTCACAAAACTATGTTAAGTTATAAGAAGATTAATTTTAAAGAACGAATAACGCATGTGAATAGGATATTATTATGATTTATGATCAGAAAATAATTCTCAATATGAGAAGTCCATAATTGAAAGCTCATTTGACAAATATTGAGAAGAAACATATTGTAACTTCACAAAAGGTGGAGGTATTTTCTTCTATTACTCAATGTACGTTGTATTATTCGACTTTCAAAAGAGCTAAAACAATTTATTAGAATATCATGTATTAATTCAATTTTCTATAACATGTATCAAAGAAATTTTAGTTACCATCCCCACCATCTTATACTCATGTTTCTAAATATTTTCCCACAAGAAGTGCAGGATAGTAGAAAGATTCAAAACAAGTATAGATGATGAAATGTGATAATAAACATACCCCCATGACTGTGGTGGATAATAGAAATATTGTGGTAGATAGTTCCCCATAGAGAGCACAACAGATCTTGAAGAAGAACCAAAAACCTTATATATATATCATATCAAGAAATAATTTTTTGTGGGTCAATGATGGTGATTCAACATATTTGGGCATTGTGAATTAAATTTTTGGAACAATCCTTAAAATATAAAAGCACAAAGGAAACCTATATTAAGGGGGAGAAATAAAAAATTAAAGAAGCAACATCTATAGGTCTAGAAGCATTTGTATACTACCCAAATATTATGAAATATTAATAACATATATAATATATACAATGGTAGTGATCATAAGGGTGTTACATGTCTATCTCAACATGAATCCAATGTTGATAAGAAAAGGAGACCACAATACCTGGTTAAGAAATAAAAATTTTCCTTGGGAAGTAATCAGAAGAATGTTTCAAAAAAATCTATTATGAAGTTTCCAATAATGAAAGGTGAGAAGACCTTTGATTTTAAATCCAATAAGTTGATGGGTTGTGCATCCAAAATTTCTACTAAGAGGGATGACACTCATAACAAGGCATTTGGAAAATCCTAATTTTCTTCAATGGTTCCAAATGACAAGATAGTTATTTTGAATGAATATTTGCAAAGAATGAGGAAAATAGATGATGAAGAATCTAGTACAAATGAAGAAGAAAATATTCCACATGATGAAGAAAAGTTAAATTAGAGGTTTCAAAAAGAGGCAAATCTTATGTTAAATATGTTATGTGGTAGATTTTCAAGAAATATGGTCACTATGGAAAATTTTGTTTAACCAATGTAGCAAGAAGAGGTAGTACTAAGGAGGAGGAGTGATGTATCCCCCTTGATGGATATTATGAAGAATATTTCTTCTGTTAAAATCGAAGAGATTTTGAAGAGATCCATGTTACCCTAACATAAATCAGAGCAGATGTTCATATGTGAAATAATGAAGTTTGGATAAATAGAGAATCATTGATGAGAAAACCATCTCAACCTTCCTATTCATAGTGATGAAGAAAAGAGGATCCACCTTCTTCCCTTTAATTATTTTTGTATTGACTTTGTGTTTATACTATTGGAAATTGAAGGTGAAACTAGTTCTCATCAAGAGAAATTGTGAAGTATATCACCTTTGATGAAGATGATGATGAGTGCTTCTCTTTTGGTGGAGACCAATGATTGATCACCCAGAGTTATTATTTAAATTAGTATAAATTTCATTTACTACATTAATTTTATGAAGATAATGTAATTGGAAAAATAATATCACTTCTTAATATCTCATCCTTGGTTACTCAAAATGGAGATCATCTTACAATGGAGGAGTAACTGAAATATTTAGGTACATTAGATTATTGGAAGTACCCCAAGGACACTTTTCCTACCTTTTCTACATTTATGTTTTTGAACCATTTTTTGAAGTGAGCGTAGTTGTTGTCAGGTTTATTATTCTCAAAAATATCAATACTAGACTAAACACTTTCAAATCGGAATGAATGTGGAAAAGTCTTGAAGACAAGTAAATGAGTTCTCATTTTTTATGGTATCATGATCAGTTGTTAAATGGACAACAATGTTGTCTAAATCAAATATTATTTCATCGTACACCGACCATAGCTCAAGTTGACATAGAGTGAAATAACGGATGACACAATTATTATGTAAGGATTGAAACCATTTTTCCATAAAAATTATATTTCATGTCAATAATGGGGAGAGAAGGTGAAATGAAAGTGGAATAGTAATGGTATGAGAGAAGATAAAAATATTGACATTGACACATTCAGTTGAGATAAATTTTTTTGTATTTCCAACAAATAAAATTTGGAGAAATTTGGGACCACTTTTTTTATGAGTTGAATTTATTTTCAAAGGCGGTCAATGTTGTTCCACATGATAATGGAACACCGAGTATAATGGTTGTTGGTTGAAGTGATGATGCTTGGAAAATTGTTATAGATTCAAAGCTTTAGATTTTATTCTTGTAAAATTATCTATTTTGTTAAATTATATGGTTGGTGAACTGATCATTAGTTCAAATAACATGTGTCAGAGGTGACATATTGTTTACAACATTAATTATTTGAATAAGGTCATGAAATACTTTATTATTTCTCAATAACCATGATAGAGATTACTTGAAGAGATATGTATAATTTCACAAGGAACTATATCAATATTTGATGTAGAAATTCTTTTGAATTCGTAATCCAAAAAGATTACCAAGTAGAAGAATGATGGTTGAATCTGAAGTGAAAATAAGCAATCAAGGAAGGGATTTGAGTAGGTTGTCCATGAATTTTATACTAAGTGTTTATTTTGAGTTCACTTAAAAATTTAGGTACCCAATCTAGCCATCCAACTATCCTCAACTGAGGGTGTATCTGGGACTCAATGATCACATGCACCAAAGTGTTGCATGCTAGGATAGTAGGCAGGACTCATGAAGGGCTGCGTGTAAGCCTACAGCAGTGCACAGGGGAGAGACTGTGTGTTTTTATGGAAAATGGCATGCAAAGATGGTTGGCATAGAGGGAACCAGCTGAACTGCTATGAGGAAGTACAAGGGATGGGAAGGATAAATCATAGCCGGTAGTGGAACAGATTAAAATATATACCATGGATCACCCCCATTTCTATTTCAACAAGGGTCGTGTTTTTTAATGAATGGAGTGATCATGGATGCTCGTCTACTCTCATATACCTCTCATCTAATCAGAGACATCTAGTTATCATGTGGAATCTGTATCATCCACGCCACATTCTAACTCCCTCTAATGCTCAATTATTCCATTATCTCACTAGAGAAGAATAATGAGCCATCATCAGACAAACCCGATTCATCGATGACTCTTATATGGATGAAATAATAAACATATCATGATTTAAAAAATCATGAAACATCATATTCCTGATTTATATAGTTTTACTGAACTGCAAATGCAGTTGTAGGAGGCATCTTCGAATATTCTATCACCATGGATGAAGCATGAACATTCAAGAAGATGATTTTCATGTGATACTAATAGCATTCCTATGAACATTTCACTAAAATTGAGATGCCCACTCAAAAAAGGAAACATCATATATTTCTAAGTGTATCTTCAACCAGTGTGGAAGATCTTAAAATCTGAGTATATCCGTTGAATTAAATTAATCATCATTCTTGTATTTGAATAATTATTTTAATAATGAAGAGGTGGTGATCTCTTTCTATAAATAGAGAATCCCCGAGACCGAGAAAGGCTTATATCATCCTCATACCCTAGCTCTCTTGTTATCCATGAAAAAGTGAGATACTACAATTTTACAATTTATGAATTATAATAAGGATTCAAGGACCATAATGGCTTCCAGAAGAATAACTGTGAACAAACAATGCTTGGTGAAGAGTGGAAAATGAACCATTATGGTTCCATCATGGAGATACAAACAACCTATGTGTGGAATAACCACACAACCAATGCATGAAGAAGAACTCAAAACCCTTCTGGTTCAGCGAAGAAGAACCAGACACCCTATTTATAGAAGAATCATTCATCATTTATGTGAAGAAGGATAACAAGAACACCAACTGTTTTAACCAAACCCTTAGTGTTCTTTACGATGAAGACCCAACGAGATCACAGGTTTGGTTCTCCTATTTGTACTTTGAGGAACATCACTAGTTTTAGGATAGTATTATTTGAAGGATATGAACACATTCAGGATACACATTCCTTCATGTGATTGATTTGAGATACCCAGGTATGTATAAAAAAGTGAACTACACCCATTCCAGTTTTTATAAAAAGGGTTGGCGACAATTTTTCATGTTTTCACCATTGTGGTGTGTGTGAATGAGAAAAAGATAAGTAGAAGAGGCATATTAAGTGTTTCGTTTGAGAAAAAAAATGTATATAATAGGTTTCATCCAAAGGATATACATTCTTCCATGCACATCAGTAGATTAATTTGTCACTCGATCATAGAGAAAAATATTTCATGCATGCGTTCTTGCATTGGAAAAAATTATGACACTCAATTAAAAAAATATCAATTGATCCATGAATAAGAGAAGAGTACTGATACTACATGCACCGCTAATACTATGTATCAATGAAGACTAAGAAGGAGATTGTGCTCAAAGAATGTTTGATAATTATTCATGGAATTTTAACAGTGATGATTCTAAGATGTGAGGGTCCTTAATGTTTTTACAATCACAAAAAAAAGATTATGATTCTCGCAAGAAGAATAAGAGATTTAAGTTTAGTTGATTTTTTCACTAAAGAAGAAGGAGATGAATAATGTGTAGCTATCAAGATTTCTTCTCTGAAAAGGAATGAAGGGTTTCTTGAATGCTTCTGATCAAGTAATAAGTGAATAGTGGAAGATCAAGCACCATTGTTACGTCATAAAAGTACTCAAAAGGTGGAGTACATTCATTGGGTTCCAAACACTTTTCAATAGGGAGAAGACTATCTTGGGAGGTTTTAAAAAGATCCATCAAAGTGCTATAAAACTAGAACTACTAGATTGTTTGCAAATCGATTCATTAGTTAAAGGGTATATCCTACTCATTGTAACAAAAAAAAGGATTAGTCTTTTTCGGTTTTGTGGTTTTGATTACTTCTGATTTTTCCAAGGATATAGCTTCTCATGTGGAGTATTGAAACGTAAAAAAATATTGTGTGCATTTTGTTTATATATTTCATATTATTTCATGTGATAGTGAAAATTCATTAGGAGAACCATGATCCGAATATGTCAATATGTACATGGATAAAATGATACCATTTACTAAAAAGTCTCCAACACTAATTCACCCCTCCCAGTGTTAGGCATTTTCCAAACTAGTCCTTTCATATGTATGTTGAGCATGTGATTTCTCAAAATACATTGCAAATGGATATTTAGATTTCTTAATGGGTTTGAAAAGTTATATAAGGATATTCAAAAAATCAATTACATTATGAAACCCATTAGTGCGAGGTTTAAAAATAAAAAATATATAAGATCCTATTTTTATAAGGAAAATATTCTTGGAAATCCTCTTTGTGAAAAGAAATTTTATGGGGTTCTTTATTTTTATTTAGAAGAAAAGGTACCCTAAAAATAAATCAAAACAATCTTCAACATTCCCTATGTTTAAATATGAAACTTCCATTAGATTATCTATGTTTTTTAATACATGTCATTTCTTTAGTAGATATGATATGTTGAGGAATATTTTAGATCCCCTGACCTATTAATTCTTTCTTAAATAAATGATGAGTTTCATGGAATGTATTTTATGCAAGTTCGGTATTTCTCCTTATAATGAATTACTCATTTTCATGTCTTAAAGATCACACACTTCATTAATTTTTTAAATTTTATATAATGAATTATTAATGATGATACTTAATTTTCATTTGATAGTTTCACATTCATTAAATAATATAAACCATGAATGATTGAGATTTCAAACATAGAGGTTCAATGCTTCGTCACCACATATTCTTGTACTTACAATGATAATGGAATCCATTGGATTAATAAAAAGGTTTTATATATCTACTTTGACATGAAGGTTTACTCAAATGCGGCCTGAGGTTGAAGATGGAATACCATGGAAATTTGATGGCTCATATCATTTTGATCGAGAAATGGGTGTTCATTAATTATGATTAATGATGATGAAACACTATATTCACATTCCAATGTACTACAACATTTTTTAGATTAATTTTGATCTGACAAATTTATTAATCATTCTCATCAGCCCCTCAATCATGAAGAGGTGGATCACAACCATCACACACCTATTCATACATCAAACTCCTGGGATGGTGCCTACAATTCTTGGACCACCTTCCCAGACCCATCATAACCTAGGGGTACACATCCCACCTACTATCCTTCTTTCATGTATAATCCCACGAGCTTTCTCTCCCATGGGGTAGACCCATGGTCCCCCATTTGTTATTGAGGGTTTGACCCTTGGGTAATGTGATGGATGTCATTATTTTGTGTTAACAGACCTATCATATAAAAATATACATACCATGTATGAATATAATAAGAAACCCACTCAAAACATAAATGGAATCTCCATAATGATATTATAGGAAACTAATTTTCATGACATTATCCAACCAGTCATCCTGAAAAATATATATTTTAACTTATATTATTATTTTTATTATTCACTAAAAAATGACCTATTTTTTCAAACAATAACAAAACTGTAGCACATATTTTTGAAATTTAATTTTATCACAACAATCACCACAATTTATAAGATAATTTCCCAAGAAAGTAATTTAATATCATTAAGTGAATATGTAACAACTCACCAACAATCATCAAATCATTTACAAACCCACAAAACAAATATTTTTACATCATTTAAAACAGATGAAACATTGGGCCCAACAATCTCTCCCATTGGATTTATTTTCAATACAACTTAACTAATTACTCTAGTCAATATACGATTCTCATTCATCTCACCCTTTTTGGAAATAAAATTAATGATTTATATATTGTTTTTAATATAAATATCCCACAATATACATAATGGAACCATGTTATTTATGAACAAAACATGGTTTTAGTTATTCATCTCTATGTCTACAAGGGCTAGGTTGGTGTAAAAAAACAATGTTACCAAATCATCATGTATGTCCAAAAGGAATGTTCTCTAGGTTCTAATCCAAATCTTGTATAACTTCTTAATTTCAAGTGATATATAATCATGTTTTAAAGGTATATCATACCCAATACTTGAAAAACAAATCAAAAAATTTCATGTGCATAAAATATTACCCATGGATCATATCATTCTCATGATCTAACACTTCCCCTTGATAAGTAGTTTGACATAATCAAGGAAGATTTTCCTATGCGATTATCATACAATATAATTAGTGTTTCTCCTCCGTAAGGGATAAAAATTATTCATAATCATATATTTAAGTATTCTCCATGATGAAAATATTTTCTAATACAATTCCCTCTAGGTAAGTTCATATAAAAACAAGGGAATAAGGATATAATTAAAATGTCCTTAGAAGGAACATTCATAATGAGAGTCTCCTCTCAATCTAGATTTTTCATTTTTCATAGACTTTATAGAGGTATTGATTGATATTTCCTCATCAGTTGAAAATATTATGTGTACAAAGTTTCCTCTTCAGGACCATAACCATTTATTTTTTCTTTCTATAAATTCTTCACACATTCTTTATAGATTGTTAAAATTTTCATACAATGGTTTGTATTCCGCCTAGTTTCTTAAAACCAATAAAACCTTATAATATACATTTCATTATTTTTAAATGAATTATTATAAAAATTATATTCTAAAATTATCACCACATTAGTTTTTGGTAATTTTTAAATATTTTTATCTTTCTATGTTTTTTGGATATTCTCACACAATTCACTAGTTATTATATAATTATCCACTGCCAAATATATATTTTTCATTTACATTGTATGTAATTCCACAATTAATATATTTATGAATTATTAGTAAAATAATATCCTTTTAGACCAGATCTTACAGAAATATCATTCAGGATAATTTTTTTTTTATTTTTTCATAATTTATATGATCTGTTGAACACCAGATTTTATTTCTAATTAATTTTTCACATTTTTTAACATTTATAAAAATTGAATCATGCATAATTACTTGTAGTGACGTCTTACACTAGTATGAATAATAATTATGACCAAATACACTATAATAACAGAAGTAGTATCCAAACTGTGATCATCCATACTAAAGGAAAATCATATATAAATATTGTTGTTGTTTTCTTTTCACATACAGTCTGTGTTTCATCTTGGTAGGAACCAATCATAATGATTTATCCCACTTTTACTTTATGGAATATTTTTTATCATTTTTTATCGATGTATATATGGGTTATGTCTTGTATTTACGGCTCACACTATTAGAGATAATATATATGTATTAAGACTAACTATGAGTAAAACAATCTTCCCTGTTTTATTTAAAAAAATAAAATTATCTTGAGATAATAGATAAGAATTGAGACTAAATTTGAGAATGTGGTGATATTTTAAGAAGTCCTTAAATATACATGGTGAAGTCCACTTGAATTTTATTTAACACACACTGGGAAATAAGGAAAATTGATTTTGTCACCGATAATTCATCATCTTTATAAAAAAACCTCATTATCATTCACCGTATATTCATGTTTATCTATCATTAAAATTATATCTATATTTTTAATGAATTCAGTTTCATTACAACTGAGTAATTCTATTCATGGTAAATTTTTTATTGAATCATTCATTTTCTTATCTAGCTCTCTTAATGACTTCATATATTCCATTATATCTCAAAGACATGTCTCCTATTTTCTAAATTTTTCATTATTCTCAATGTAGATATTATTAACTTATTTATTTACACATTTCATTTCATTATTTAGTTACATATTGGGAATAAGAGTATGATCATGATTTTCATTTAACATGAATTATTTCTTAGTTCTCTCATTAGCTTTTTTATTTTCAAATGAGTCATTGGATTCCATGGATTTTACCATAAGATATATAATATTCTTATACAATCTTCAATGTTCAGATTCAATACTTATTAATGAAAATTTATCTATTCCCATACTAAAAATATTTCTCTTCAAAGAAGTAAATATATTCTTAGGCTTCTTCGAATTTTTTTGGGACAATGTATATTATTATTTTTTGATATTGTTAAAATCCTTATTAATAGGATTGTTATATAAAAAATGAACAATTTCATGGGTATTCAAGAAATCATGTGATTGTTTTTCTTTTAACATACATATTTCAATTTTAACCATTATTTCAAATAAGGTGAACATTTGATTGTATCGGTCTTCAACATTCTCATCCACCAAATCACTTGATTCTGGTGCTTCACTAATGGTAGATATTCCCCATATCATTGTTTCAATGTCCATATAATCCATTTTGTTCTCTAATATTGATGTTATTTTTATCATTTCATATGTTATGAGAATAATATAATGTTCATAAAAAGATGGATATTCTTGTTCATCTTCCGAGTAATAATTTGGATTAAATCTAAGAAAAAATCACATCATAATCTCCATAATGGTTGTGTCATCTAGCTTCGTTAAAAAACATTGGACACTACTAAAAATTTAATTTACTCTACTAGAGTAGTCATCAACATATTCATCATCACCAATTTTGAAATATTAAAATATGCTTCTCTTTATTTAAAACCTTTATTTTTTGAGTTCAATACTTCTTTCATAGTTTTGTGTCATTTTTTTATGGATTTCCACTATGGTTTAGAGAACAATATCATTAGTTTATACCATTTCTAATATAGCCATAATGTGTGTATTTTGAACTTTTCCATCAATATATTTGTTCCTATTATCTAAAAATGTAATAGGATCATTCTTGTAATACAGTGGAAATCCCAATATAGTTATATCTCTTAGTTAACCCCTGTGTGATATGGGATTAGGTAAAATCCTATATCTCTAGCCATCAGAGTTCTCCCCATTGAAATGGGGAATTCTATGGATGTTTTCTGAATTCATGATTTCCATAATAAGTAGTTTCTTGGATCTTTTAGAGGATACATATTCACAAATACCACATGTAGAGTCTATATCATTGTGAGAATTGTTAAAGGGGGAGGGGGTGAATCACCGATCCCATTTATTTGTTACATATACTTTTATTTCAATTCAATATATATGGATGGTTAAAACCATAATCCACTCTTATTGGGTATCTCAGCCTCACCAGAAATAATTCTTTAAGTCAGATGCATAGACAATAAGGATTTACAATGTTCTATAAAAATACTATCTCTTTGATGTCTTTGTTATACTCCCAAACATGTACTATATACTATATTATATGGTTACTATAATTATTAATTATTTAAGGACCATACCCAATTACAAGATGATTTTACCCTCTCCCCCACCCACACCAGTCAACCTTCAATAGTTGGTTATACCCTAAACAATACTTTCTTCTCTATTGATTTATTATACCCCCAATGACAATCTTTCTACAACTAGTTATACCTCCAAATACATCCATAATTTTCAAAATGTAATATCAAATATTAAAATGTCTTTACGATGATCTTAAAAACTAGGATTTCAAAACCACACTTTTCCTAGTATAATTCAAAAACCTTTAAAAAGAATTTGGTCTTCATCAAATATCCTTGATCATGAATATGTGGACAAATACATCTTTTTAACACTACTCAGGTTATAATTATACCATATAATACATTCTAGAACACACTTTTATGTGTGCGAGAGATTCACACAACATTTCCCAAGTTAATTTTGAAATAATAATAGATACAATCTTAATCTTATTTAACTAAACATTATTCTTGGACCTCGCCTTTTAGGAATTTTCTCAATCATGGTTTATTATAATTCACAGAATTCCAAATCATAATAATTGAATATTTCATTCATATATAATTTTATTATTTATTTATACATTTCCTTAGTTACCCAGACTAATTCCAAATGATTTTTTATTCAGCATTATTTTTGATTGGGCTCTGATAGAATGTTCAGGTGTTTTATTAACACATAAATACACTACCTTTAATTTATGTAATAAATAAAAGAATTATTTTTTTTCACTTTTTCTCAATATTCTATCATGAAAATCACACTATCTGTGTGAACTCTCTACCTTCACACAGTAGTATTAAAGATCAATATATATTTAAATTTTATTGATGACAAATCCTTCATAAAAATGATAACTTTGGGTTTTTTATTTCCTATTTCCTTCATGTGAAATGAGTAGGTAATAACTAAAATATATTTAATAGAGGATATAGGGATATCATAGTGATTTAACACATGCTATGATGGATTTGTGAATACATGGTTTATTTACAAAATCCTTGAGTGTGCGATTCAAAAACAAAGTGTTCATGGGATCCTCTTCGCATGTGAAGAGGCTTCATGGAAATCATCTTCATAAAATAGAAGTATTCATGGTTCATAATTTTCTTCAACGAAAATGATAGACTCTCAAAAAAAATTGTATTAATATCTTCAGTCAAGCCTCTATTATATATAAAAATCAACCATCATACATCCATTTTAAGGTGTATATGATCTTTGATAAATATGTTATTTCAATAAATATTTTATATCTCCCAATTTATTTTTCGTTTATAAAATAACTTTTTTTCATTATGTTTTTCATGAATTAGATCTTCCTCCTTGTGATGAATAATGCATGTTCTCATGATGATGATCATGTTCATCTTTAATGATTGAAATAGTTCATTAAGAATGATTCAGGAAAACCTTCATTTTTTAGAGTTTCACATTATTCAAATTATAGAATAAAGTGATGATAATTATTAAATTTATAGTGGTTAACATCATTTTATCCTACTAATATTGGCCTTATATCAAGCATGGAATCTAAAAGCATGATCATTGAAGTTTGTTCCATCAACTATGGCATGTTGGAACACTCAAATGGGGATGATGTTAAATACACTATCCCATGGATATCATATAGGTTAGATCAATTCGATCGAACTTGTGTATTCCATATGTATCATGAATGTGTAGTAATATTTTATGTTCCCATCATAGTCCCACATAAAGTTTTTAGTGAAACTGAACACTACATTATTAACAATAACTATCATCAACTCTTCATGTTGGTAGTGGTGGATTATCACCCTCATACACCAATTCACACACAAGCCTAAAGGGTGGTTCCAACATATTTTGTTCAACATTTCTAAACTCATGTCCTCTAATTGATACATGGAACCCTCATTCTCCCACAACCATGGTTGGCCCCTCGGGATTTATCTCCAAACTGGTTGATCCTTGGCCCCCCATTTTTTGGTTTATAGGCTATCCCTGAAGGCATGTTGTGGTTTGTCAATTTTTTGTCAGGGAACCTTCAAAATCATAGTAACATACAATTTATAAATATAATACCCAAACCATTTATAAATAAAATTAATTCATCATCATGATAGTATATAAGAATATTTTCATGTCATTCTTCAATGAGTCATAATGAAAATTAAATAGTTTTTTTGCATCTTTTTATTTTTATTCTTTTACAATACTAAGATGGGTTCTCATGTTTCAAACATTGTGTATTCCACAAAAGAGGTCAAAAAATTTTAAAAATAAATTATATATTTAGAAAATTAAAAGGATAACTGAAAAAGATTGATAATAAATTTCATTAAGTGAATATATTAATATTCTCAAAGAATCACCACATAATCCATAAAATATGCCAAAAATTGATGCATCGTTGAAAAAAGTAACACTGGGCCCAATAGTAGGAGAAAAAAATTCAAATGTGAGAATAATATGAGCATATGTGTATAACCATAATTTATAGGAAAGTAATATCCTAGAAATGATATGTAATTTATCATTAAAAAAAAGAAAAATAATTGATTTGAATGAGTGTGGAAAACATAGAAAATAAATTGGATATATGACAGCATAACATCTTGATACCATAAAAATATGGAAAAAATTTCAGTATAGAGATAATTAAATTCATGAGTGACACCATCAGTTCCCTTTATTATGAGAAACTAAAAAATAATCATGATTACCAATCTCATGAGATTTAATCCTTAATCCATTGAATTAGAGGGTGATAATGAACCACACCCATTACAATCGATTTATATGAATAAAAAAACAGTAAATTATCATAATTTTATAAATATACAATGTAAATAAAATTTGTTTCATATTATTTTTCAATGGAATCATATAAGGTAAAAATATATGATTCCATCATAAATAAAAAACATGATATACATGTGAAAAATATATAGGTAACCAAATATATTTAGTAAATTTTTATGTAAATACAATTAAATGATGTTAATTGGTGATATGGTATTTCAATTGTATATATATATGGTACACTGTTAAGTCAATAATGTTCTAATTAATCCTATATATGCAATCTAGGGGAATACCCTTCAATCAATCAAATCAAAAATAGGTTATTCAAAGAGGTATGGAGTTGGATGATGATTTTTGGTTATTAAAAAAATAATTAATGAAGACAATGTTAGTGGTAAATCACATATCAAAAAGATTAGGAAATTAAATAATCATTCTTTAGAATAAATTTGGATGGTCATATTTGAAACAAATCTCTGATAAAGAATTATATTTTTAAAATAATGATGACATATATGAAAATCAGGTTTAAGGTTTTTGGGAAAATTAATTTAAAAATAAATAATATACCTGATCATTTAATTTTTTTAAAAAGATATGATATGTAAATCAAAGAGAAAATATTCATTAATAAATAATAAAAAAATTGAGAGAATAGCTCAAATAAAACACCAATGGCAAGGGAGTGATTTGTACGTACAGAGAAATTAATGTAGATCATTTTCAACATAATAATATAATTATGATGTTGATGGTAATAGAAAAAATTAATTTTCAAAAATATTAATGGAAAAAAATTGGAAAATTGTTTATTATGATAATGAAAATTCAATAAATGTTTCCTTGAAAATTCAAAAGTATTTGCAAAAGAAATTTGGGGAGGTAAATATTTTGAGATACTATTTCTTGGAAAATAGTATTATAAAAAGACTATTTTATATTCCATTTGAAAATATTTAAGGATAATTATAATAATAATATAAAAGGAAACATCATATCATACCAAAAATATAGACGAAAAAATTGGAAGAAAGGAATATATGGACCTGACGAAGGGATATAATTAATAGATGGAAGTTCATTATTGAAAACATTATATTTGTAAGTGAGGTAATAAACATGTAGAAATATTGGATTCAAAAGATAAATTTTTCCCAATATGATAAAATATATAATTTTAAATAAAAGTTAATCATTATTCAAAATCACAATGGGGTTGTATTTTCACTGAGAAGAAATAAAAAAATCGTGTATAACACAAACATGTCTCAAGGAATTTAAATTATTGATAACGTATCCAATTAAATTTTTGGAGTATTTAAATAAACAAATATTAAATTAGTATGATGACTAAATATAACATCAATTAATATGACTAAATTATTTATCAGGAAATTATTCTCTATTAGGAAATATATACACCACTGAAAATAATGTTTGTGCACAATAAAAAAAAGGTCCAAATGAGAGGAATTCAAGATGAAAAAAACATTTACATTGCATTCCCACATACAAGATTGGGAAATAAACTCTTGTATGTTGAAAATAAATGTCTTATTTTTTATATAATAACCATTATATGAACAATATAATTTTTAGTGATTAATTTATAACTTTATAAGAAATGTATATTAACTGGTTATAGATTATTTTAATTATCATGTGTTAGAACATTTGATTGCTTATTTCATAAACAACCTCATAAAGAGGATATTGATATCACTAAGTAGTTTAATGATATAAATTAACGGAGGAATCAAGATATAATATACATTTTATCAATTTTATTAATGATCCGTTGTCATTGAACGAAATACATGAATACTCAACGTTAAAATAGAAATCACAGTGAAATTTTTTTTTACATGTTTAGAAATTGGAAGGGGACATCTCAATAAATAATTTAAATATTAAATAAATCAATCAAAATTAATTAAATATCGTAAAAATTTCATTAAAATTGATATTTACTTTATATTAAATCTCATACTAAATTTTGACATAATTATTATAGAATTGTTTACAACGAATATTAAATCAGCCCAAATGGTAAAATGTTTTAATGATTTAATGACTACTGGGGTATATATAGATCATGAAGATGTAAAATATAGAGAATCAAAAAAAAACTTATAAAAATAAAATATCCATATTATATCCATTATAGTAACTATATGTGACTGATGGTAATGACAACTGAAATTTGTCGTTTGTAGAGGAAATATTCCACATTACACATGATTAATAATCACCTTAATCAATGAAGGGGTGGAATGATGGATTAAGAAAAATATTCATTTAACAATTTTATTTTTAATATTTAAAAAAAAAATTATTCATAAAACCAATGAGTAACACTATTTTTCCGAATAAATAATGTAAAAAGAATAATATCTCTTTGTGGGCATGGTAGTCGGTGTGTAGGAAGTTCCATTTTTTGCTCTCTCTTATTGGATAGAATTTAATGAATAAATAATTATAAATTAATATAATTATAATTATTTATAATAATTATACATAATTCTATATATTTTCAAATTTGGATATGATTTAGTGGGAATATATTAAATGAAAAGAATAACTGAAAGTAATACTAACTTAGAAATATTAATTTTGCTCATGGAAAAGTCATTGTAAATGAAATTCATATGCAATATAATTATGAAGTAAAGATTATAGTACAAGTATAGTATTCAAATTATTTTAATGTTCACGTTTCTAGAAAACAAATTTGAAGGATAGGTGAATATTGAAGTTGTTGGAATGTTATCATTTAATAACTGTAGGGAAGGGTAGATTTTCACATAAAAATTACATTATCAATAATGTATTGTTACTATTAAATATTCAATGAATATAAAATGAAAAACATTAGAGCGTAAGTTTGTTAGCTCTGTAATATCCACATACATGATATATTGAGGGAAACTATAGTTTTTTTATGAATTTTCATTTTATATTTTTTTTAATATAATTTATTCTTATGTTTGTAATTAAATTTTATCCATAGTAAATACGTTAAATGACAAAAAATAAAAATGAAAATAATAAATAATTTGAAACTTTTGATTAAAATTATGAAAATAATTTTATTAAATAATAATTTTAATTATGGGTACAATTATCTTAAAATAATCACCAATATTCATGTCAAATCATTTTTTAGAAAAATAATGTTTTACATTTTTTAAATTTATATATAATATTAAAAAATAATTTTTATTCATTTTAATTAAACTAATTAATTAATTATAAATAAAATAATAGTTATTAGGATTTAAAGGAAAGAGAAATTCTATCATCATCGTGAGAATTCTTCATTCAACAAAAAGATGGAAAATTAATATTATTAATGTGCCCTTTTAATATATGCATAACAATGTAAGAAAAAGGTTTTTTAAGTTAAAAAATATTTTATAATTGATAAAATATCATTCATAATTTTCTAATATATTATTTAAATGAATTTCTAATATTTTAGGTCATAATTATAATGACATAAAAATTATAAGTTTTCTAATTAATGAATTTGTTGACATTAATCCAACATTTTTATAAAAAGACCATAATTTCATACTATTTAAAATTTATTATGATGAAATAAAAAAAATGAATGTAATTTTGTTAAATTAAAATTATAAAATTCAAATAAATTTTTTTAAAATGTAAATGTGTATGTTCTAGAATAAAAATTTATCGGAATGTTTTTTTACGTATAATTTCAAGGTGTTATTTTTTATTTTCAAGAAATATCAATTTTATGGCTGATAAATTATTCATTTGTATATTAAAGTCACATCTAATATTTATAAAATTTGATTTTAATATGGGAATTCATAAGTCCAGAAAAAAGTATTAATCTCAAGGTTGATTTTATGTTATACACCCATTAAATTCTATAGATAATAATTACATATTAGGATTATAGTAATTTATAAATAAAAAACTTCTCATATAATCAACATGAATCTATGTGTGTGATAACTGGTAGTAGGATTCATGAGTGGTGATTCAATAAGAATTGATTTCATTATGAGTTCTATAACCTTATTATTTTCTTGTAAATGATTTTTAAATGTGATTCCTATAGATGATTGTATTGGACATAGTTAGTGACAAAAACCAAAGAGGAATCCTCCTTCACATGATTTGAAAAATGTGATTTATAAGGAAGACTCACGATGCTTGAGACATATTACCTATTTTTCAAAATTAAATTTCAGTATGGTTACTTTTTTTTATTATCACAAATTTAATGGCTGGGTTTGAAATGTTTATATTTTATATTATATTTTTAATTTTTAATGCACTATGATTGAACATAGGTTCTATGATTCATGTGTATTGAAACATTAATAATATTATTAAATTAATGGAAAGTGTATATGAAAATATGGGGGTTTTATACCAACACCTTCACACAGAAGGTGAATCCACTATTTTGACCACTACATTATCTTTGAAGTGGGGGCTTGATATCACATAACATTAAGGACTCCATATTTCACTCAGGGTAGTATATTCCAATAAACACTCACGTATGGTGAGGTGTTTATCCAGACAACTATATTATCACTCACAGTAGGGTTTAATATCACATAAAGACCTAGACCATCCATCTCAATCAATGTTGTCTAATGAAATAGCTTTTCACTCAAGGATAAAACATAATCCTGACTACTACCATATCACTCTAGGTATGGTATGATGCTATATAATAACTCTGAACCAACTTCTCACTCATGTCAGCTTATAAAAATTATTCTCAATCATGTTGATAGAATTATATAAAAACTACCATTTAATTTATGGTATCATCATAAAACACATATCAATATGGACCCAAATCCACTCTCAATCTGGTCCATTTAAACACCTTCATTCTCCAGGAGATCCCATTAACCTTAAAAATACCTTCTCAATAATTTTATGGAAGATTTGTATCATAATAAATCAACCTCGATCAACAATAGTATCCTGTATAGGATGCCGACATAGTTGAAAATGAAGACTAAAAATATTTGAGAGAAATATCTCTATTTATTGAAATCATATAAAAGTAAAATAACTTATAAAGGAAGTCATTTAAAATATATATTTGAATAAAGGTGTCCAATAAATCTTTGATACTTTTGAACGAAATTATCATTTTAAAACATTCATTTCCATATAAATAAACCCTTTAAACCATTATGAAAACATGGACATTAATGTGAAATTGTTAGATTAATAAATCATTACAACATTTAAAATGATTTTTTACTGAAAAGTAAATTAAAAATAATACATTTGAAAAATATTTTATGAAAAATTGAAAAGGATAATTAATATGTCCTAGTACATAATTACAGAAAATCAACCACAGATAATTAACAGATTTTGGAATTTACCCTTAAATTGCACATTCCTTTGGTCAAGGGTACATTTAATCTCCAGTATAATGACAATAGTATGTTATTAAATTAAAATAGAACCATATTAATATTTATTATATCATATATTATTCATTTATGAAATTATACTACCCATTTAATAAATATTTCATTGTTAAATTAACTTTTCGGGTAATGATTTCTTTCATTATCATAAGTGTTTTAACTTGTTATTCTTGATCGAGTCATTTAGATCATGATTTACATACATCTAGAATATAACGAAAGATTTAGATATCATATATATTTAGAATATAAAAATAAATAACCGATAGATATATGAAATGGAAAACACCATTTTGGGAGACGGTAGACCGTACGTACGCTTAAACGATGTTTTCTTTTTCATATCATATTGAATGGAAGTAAGTGTAGAAGATATATGTAAGTAAAACACATAAACACACACATATATATATTAAGTAGAATTATTAGGTCATATATTACATACATAATAATAATATATATTTTTATATTCTAGATGTATGTAAATCATGATCTAAATGATTCGATCAAGAATAAAAAGATAAAACACTTATGATAAATAAAGTGATCATTAACCGAAAAGTTAATTTAACAAATAAATATTTATTAAATGAGTAGTATAAAGACATAAATTAATCATATATGATATAATAAATATGAATATGGTTCTATTTAAATTTAATAACATATTATGGTCATTATACTGGAGTTTAAATGTACCCTTGACCAACACACGCACATATATATATTAAGTAGAATTATTAGGTCATATATTACATACTTATTAATAATATATATTTTTATAATTAGAGTTTAAAGATGAATATGGAAATTAATCTCATCGCGTCATTGAGACGGTAGGTCGTACGTACACACGACCGATGATGTCATTTCCTTAATGATTAAGAGGCTTGTAATTGGATGGTATATTAATTTTAATGAGACATTATAAAGTTATTTTAATTATTTATATATAGATTACTCATCCTTATATCCATCCAAATAACATAGTGTTGAATAAAAAATTATCCCACGACGTGGAGACATTAAGAAGTATGTATTCACGCGTGGTGACATTATCATTCATAGGAAGGTTAGAATAATTAATATGGTTGTACCATATTTATAATGATAGAAATGTATGTAGAAGTTACCAGAGTAATTAATTTGGTATTGAAATAACAAATAAAGATAAAATTGATGAAGTAAAGAACTTGAAAGATGGTGGTGAAATTATTACTTCTTCTTCTAGTGTTTCCTTTTGAGTTGATCAAAAGGGATCTTTAGGATGGCCTTCTGATCAAATTAAGGACTCTAGGCTGATGTGGGAGAAGTTCGGTGGATATTTGGTTCGAAAAAATGCTTTAGAAGTGTGATTTTGATAGAAGAGGAAGTTTCCTTTTATAAGAGGTGTGGGGGTCACTCTAGGAAAAGATTAAATTATTTATTTATTATACAATAATATTCGATTCATAATGTCTCAAAATAAATATATTTCGAGACTTGGGTGGTTATGGGTATAAATACTCTATACCAAAAGGTTTTAGACAAATTTAGGTTACTATTTTAACCATATCATTTAGATCTAACTCTTAGATAAATACGTTATCTTTTACAATGTCTTCATGAATTCTTATGCAATATGGTTAATAAACTTACTCTAAACATTAATGAGAACCTTATGTGTTTCATTAATGACATATATAATATTATTTAAGCATTTTAGTGGATCCTCATATTTTTAGGAATATTATATCAACCAATATTATAGTATTTGTTTTATAAATTAATTTATGACAATTTTGACACTACGTGTTATTTTGTTTTGGTGAAAGTCCTAAAAAAAATAAACATCGAAAAAATTATTCTAATCAATCGTAACATGTCATATAAACATATAAAATTCTTCTATGGAATAAAAAATTTTAAATTAAATTTCTTTTAATATTTATAATATTATTTATTTTAATATTTCAGTAAAAAGGTAATTACCACACCATTATTGTGTCATAAATAAATTTAATTATTTAATCTCTAAAAAATTAAATAAAATACCAACATGTATGAAATTTGTTATCTTTCAAATGAATATTTATATTCTAATTTAACTTATGTATAACCCTATATTAAAAATTGATTAGTTATTACACATTGAATTTAACACTTTTAACTATTCTATAAATAAAATAAAAATAAATTTCCTAATCTAATCCATGTGGACCTACAGGATCATATATTTTTCATATGGTTGTTTTAGGTCTAATTAAACTTCTCCAAATAGAATTAGGATGTCCTTTAGAGTAATTATAATATCATTTTTACCTTTAGTTGCCCTATTTACTTTTAACCGTGGTAAATAAAAGTCAAAAGTTACTATTCAAAAAAAATCATTTAAATCTTATTAAATCACATTTTACTTACTTATTTCAACCATGTTTCTCAGATTTTTGATATTCAATTTAAAAAAGTGGTAAAATTTTGTTTTATGCAAATTTGCTAATGTAGCTAGAAGGTGGGTAAAAGACAATAAAAAATCAATAAAATATTAAACATGTAATTCTATTATAAAATGACTCCAATTAATTACATTGAACTAATATATGTGTTATTTATATATTTTGACATTATATAAATTAAATAATTATTTAAATAAAATGTTTATTTTAAACAAAAACGCAGTGTTTTCACTATTAATCAAAAAATTGAATGTTTTGAGAAAAATACCAAAAAATAAATCTAAGCTAATTTTGATATTACAAATTCTAAAATTAATTATATTTTACCAAATTAAAAAAAAATTAGTTTCATTCATTAATTTCAAATTAATTCCCATTGTTTAAACCAAAAGGCAGGTTTTTAAAAAGTAAAAACTGTCAAAAGATTGACATATGTTTATGTAAAATTTAATGTAAAATTACTTGTAATGACATAAATTGTATTAAATAATGAAAATTTAATTCAATTATATTCAAAAACTATTAAAATATAAAATTTAACATTATAAATTATTTTTATTAAAAAAAAAATCAATTAACATTAAGAATGTTTCACTATTCATTAAAATATGAATGTTATTATAAAAACACCCAAAATTTTTAAAAACTAAATGTTTATGTCCCAATTCTAAATAACATGTTTATTTTGTAAAATATAATATTAAATAGTGAGGTATTTCATTTAGAAAAAGGTATCCAATAGTAGGAAGTAAAATTTCATTTTTGAAGAATATATCATTTATCTGTAAAATTAAATTTTTTCTTATATTATGTCTAAGAAACACATAATATGGGTGTTAAAATTATATAGAGTATATAAAATTCAAAATGCAGTTAGTACTATTCATAACCACTTTTTGAATGTATAGTTTGTAATGTTCTGGTGCACTCAAACTCGGTGTTGTTTGTAGGGCAAGCTATTGAATTACTTTAATGAGAAAATGTACTATGAAATCCTGGGGTGTTACATTTCCTCTACTTCAATTAATATAATAATCGCAATTTTTAATTGTTCATCGAAAATTAATGGTTAAAAATAACAAATTCTTTTGAGGAAAAGCAACTTCGGAAATTGGGATAATAGAATTTATTGTTAATTAGAGGGAAATGGAAATGAATAAGACCCAAACAAATTATGATCTCGATTAAGAGAACATTGGTTGAAATTAGAGACACATAATTGGAGGAAAACAAAAATATTTATAAGGAGTGTTTTAGGTCATCAATCACATACAAGTGTAAAATTGAGGGCCACAAAGCCATAAATCATAGATGATGTAAAATTTTATCGATTCAAAAAAACATTAGGTATTAGTATAACACATTTTTGGTTTTAATATCTCTTGCGTAATTTTTAAGAATAAATTTATTCACATAATAACAAGAAATATATATATATATATACATGACATGTAGAGTTTCATCCTTCTACTAATTCATACCACAAAATCATCTTTCACTCAAAAAATGAATAGAATTCATAAATATTTAATTTATCATATTCGTATAGGGTTCCAATAAAATTAATTTATAATTTATCTATCAGAACATTTTAAAAACTAAATTATACAAACCAGGTCATCACCTAGTCCAGTGGTAGTTGGTGCACCCTTATCACCCTTCGGGTGTGGATTCATGTCTCGCAGCCTTGTCGGATGCTACAGGTTGTTTCCCAACCACCGGGTTGTCCTTATTATGAAAATCCAAAAAAAACCGAAGAAATGGTTTAACATTTACAATATTATACAATGTCAAACATAATCAATTCCATCCTTTAGACTTATCCAAAATAATTCTATCCAAACTCACATCTAAAGTTTATAAGGAAGGTAAACACAATGAATATAATTTTTTACACATAATAACATGTGAATACCTTTATCTTGTATTATTATAAAACATGGTAACACCTTGAATTATCATATAACTGAATTGATTACATTCATTCTCCATTATTCCTTATAGAATACTGGCTATACTCTTTATATCCAAAAATGTTGTAAACTCGAACAATGATGGAATATACAAATCATTAATCAGTTTCAAGGTAGTGAAGAATATCCAATACAATTTATCCAAATAAATTATATCTTATTCCAAAATCACTACCTCAATATAATAACCATATTATGGATTATCTTTCCATCAAACATGTAGTTTCCCGAAAATTTAACTTTCTATTGAGCCACTTTTCTAATAACCATATAATCTCAAATCCTTAATGAAATAGTACTACAGTACAATCCTTATATAATCTATAATTATTATAACATGTACATCATTAATACAATAATGAAATGATACAATACTTTTACAACAACATAAGAACTCTAATCATTTCTCTTCATCTTCTGTAGTATCATAACATTATTATTATCCAATAGCAGCATTTTGGGTATACTCTGATGATTTGGACATTGATTCGCATAGTGTCCCAACTCCTTAGAGATGAATCATTCTAGATTTAAATCCTTTTTTACCTTACAATCACATACATGGCGTCCATTATCTCCACACACATAACATACTCACTTTCCCTTCATGAATTTACCATGGATATTAATTCCATAGTTATCACATATGGGAAAATACTTCTTTCCCCTTTTCCATTTATCCATCTCTCTCTCAAACATCCTTTGTTTCTCTTGCTTCTCTTCAAAGCCATATGACTCAAAGAATTCATTTTATATCTTATTAACACATGATATTATTTCATCATATAATGAGAATCCATGAGAAACTATTTCCCTCCTAAATTTTAGCTTAATTCCATGAATGATATGATCTGTCTTACTCATTGGATCATGCATACTATTGGAGTTCTCATTCCATCTACTAGGCTCCATTTCTAAACAATGGCAAACACTAGGTTAGTTAATGAATCACAATGCATAATTCCAAACATATAAAATTCCTAGCATAATTTGAAAAGTTTATACATATAGTCCACTATCCTAAAAATGTTTTCATTAAGGATGTATTAAATCTTAAATCCCACATAATTGTTTTTAATGAAAATGTGAATTATCCAAAGCATATACCACTGGAGTGTCTTAACCAAGATTACAGCAAGGCCCATTTTCATATACCAGGATACCCTGGGTCAAGCCCGAAACTCCATGTCAATGCTTTCACTCCTCAGTACCTCTGGCCCAGAGCTGCCTCTACAAGCATGTATCCTGATAGGGATGTATGCTTAGAAAATACACAAAATATCTACATAACAAAAAATTATATGACGTTCATCTATACTTATCTTCGAAGATTATCTTAGGGTAATGTTCTCAAATTATAGAATATCTAAATCTATTTCCAAGGTTTTTTCCAAACTTCCTCTGATACCAAATGTAACACCCCGACCCCAAAATCCCATAGGCGGTGCATTATTTTAATACATTTTGAAGATTACATGGAATCAAGTCCCGAAAGACAGACCAGTTTTCCTATCATATAAAATAGATTACATACATGAACGTTAAACTACAGATTAGAAAATAAAACAAAAGAAAAATGATCTTTTTATAATTCCATTAATCCCCTAGAATAACCCTATTTATCAATCATAATACAATTCTTAGAATGCTGGGAAAATAAAACATAAGAAATGGGTGAGCACAAACGCTCAGTAAGGATAAAAATATAGAAGAAACTTTGACAAATAAGTATAAAGATTTTAGGAAATGTATAAAACTAAAATATAATCCTTTTAAACATAAACTTCAGCATAATATGGAAAAGGTAAATCATATAATTCAATTTACTTTTTCACATGGATATTCTACTAGTAGAATAATCACATGAAATATCCATACCCAAAATCATAATGATAGAATCCATAATTCAAAACTTCATAACCACCATGTCAAGGCCTTGTACCGAGACTAAAAATAATATTTTTTCCTGGCCATGTGCCAAGACACATGATTGTCACATGATACCTACCGATGCATCGAGAAGCTATAACGGGCTCTACTCATCACTTACTATGTCCAATGCATTCCTCATATGAAAAGGATTAAAAATAACATAAACATTCATATTAAAATTAGCATAAGAAATTTCAATACATTATCCATAAACCATGAATATTATAGAAATAACACATCCACAATGAAACAATTCACAAAACCTACAATAAAATATGGAAGATTTGTATCATAATAAATCAACCTTGATCAATAATAATATCTCTTAATGGATGTTGACATAGTTAAAAATAATGAGTAAAATTATTTGAGAAAATATCCCTTTTTCATGAAATCATTTAAATGTCACATAATTTATAAAGTATGTCATTTAAAATATAGTTTTGAATCTAAGTTTTTGATACCATTTTGAAAAATTTGACAGGAATTAGAATTTTAAAACATTCCTCTCCATATAAATAAATTCTTAAAACCATTTGGAACACATAGAAATTAATGAGAAATGTTTAGAAGAATAAATATTTAAAACATTTTAAATGATATTTTAGTAAAATGTCCCTTAAAATAATCCTTTTGAAAACTATTTTATGAAACATGGACATGGATAATAAATATTTCTCAGTAGATACTTAGGTAAAAACAACCTCAGATAATAAAGAGATTGTAGAATTAACCCTTACCTTGATGTTTCCTTTGGTCGAAGGTACATATAACCTCCTGCATAATGACCATAGTATGATATTAAATTATAAAAAAACCATATTGGTATTTATTATATCATAAATGATTCATTTATGACTTTATACTACCCATATAATAATGATTTCCTTGTTAAATTACATTTTGGGTACTAAATTCTTTCATTATCATAGGTGTTTTAATTTGTTATTCTTGATCATATCATTTAGATCATGATTTAAATAATTCCAGAATATAACACATTATTTATATATCATTTATATTTAGAATATAAATATGTATAGTACATAGATATATGTAATGGGAAACACCATTTATGGAGAGGGTAGGTCATACGTACGCATAAATGTTGTTTCTATTTTCATATCGTATTGAATGGAAGTAACTGAATAACATATATGCAATTACAAACACACACACACACACACACACACACATATTTATATATCTATTCAGTAGAATTACTAGGTCATATATTACATACTTATTAAAAATATATATATTTATAATCATTTTTGAATAGTGAATGTGGAAATGAATCTCATCGCATCGTGAAGATGGTAAGTCGTACGTACACACAAGCGACGATGTAATTTCCTTAATTATTAAAAGGAGTGGAATTAGATGGTATATTAATTTTACATAGACATTATAATGTTATTTTCATTATTTATATACATATTACTCAAAATTATATCCATCAAAAGTACATAGTGTTGAATAGCAAATTACACCTTGGTGTGGAGACGGTAAGCTGTACGTACGCACGAATAGTGACACTATCATTCATAGGATGGATAGAATAATGAATTTGGTTATACCATATTTATAATAACATCAAATTATGTATTATTTATATGAGTTATTATTTTTTATGGAAATTACAATGAAAGACAAAGTGGAAGAAGAAAAGAACTTAAAAGTTGGTGGGGAAATTATTACCTCTTCTTCAAGAGTTTCCTTTTGAGTTGATCAAAAGGGCACCATAGGATGGATTTTTGATCAAATTAAGGACTCTAGGATGAAGTTTTTTATGTTGGGAGGATATTTGGTTTGGGTTTTTCTGATCCAAATGGATTTGGAGGTGTGATTTTAAGAGAAGGGGAAGTTTCCTTTTATAATTGGGGTGAGTGTCACTTTAGGAAAGGACAAAAATATTAATTTATTATACAATCATATTCGGTTTATCATGGCTCTAAATGAATTTATCTCATCACATAGGTGGTTATTCGTTGAAATCTCCTCATAAAATATGTTTTAGACAAATTTTGGTTTCCATTGTAACCTTATATTTTATATTTAACTCTTAATTTAATAGTTAAACATTTACAGTTTCTTCTTGTATTCATACTCTATATGGTTAATAAAATTACTCTAAACATCCTAGAGAACCTAAAGTAGTTCATTAATGACATATATAATATTATTTAGGCCCTTTGGATGAAACTTATATTTTTTAGGAATATTATATCTACCAATAATATAGTATTTTTTAAAAATAATTTATGTCAATTTGGACACGATTTGGTATTTTGTTTTGGTGAAAGTCATAACAACCATATCACTTCAAACAAAATGTATCTAATCAACCCTTAGATGTAATATTAACCTATAAAATTCGTGTATAGCATCAAAACTTTTATATTATACTTATTTTAATATTTATAATATAAACTATTTTAATATTTCATTAAAAGTTAATTACTACAACATCATTGTGTAATAAATAAATTTAATTATTTAATCATTAAAAATTATAAGTAAAATTACATTATGTATGAAATATTTTTTTATATTTCCTATGAATATTTATTGTCGGATTTATTGTATGTATAACCCTATATTAAAAATGGTTTAGTTATTAAACTTCAAATTTTACATTTTTAACTATTATTTAAATAATAAATAATAAATTTCCAAATATAATCCAAGTGGACCTAAAGGATCATATATTATTCTTAATATTTTTTGTTCTAATTAAACATTTCTAATATAATAAAGACATGTGTTAGGGTAATTATAAAATCATTTTTGCCTTTAATTACTATATCTACTTTTAATTGTGGTAAATAAAAGTCAGAAGTTACTATTCACCCAAAATTATTTTCATCTTATTGAATCACATTTTACACAGTGATTTCAACCATTTCTCTCATATTTTTGAAAATACACTCATAGAAGTGGTAAAATAATGTTTTATGAAAATTTTCTAACGCCCTTAGAGGGTGGGTAAAATATGTTATAAAATTCAATAAAATTATATAAATATATTTTTAATATAAAATGAGTCCAATTAATTACATTGAAATAATATAAATATTATTTATATATATTTATTTTAAATAAATATAAATAAAGTAAATAATTATTTAAATAAAAAATCCATTTTAAACAAAAACACAGTGTTTTCACTATTCATCAAAAAATTGAATGTTTTTAGAAAAATAAAAAAAAATCACCCTCAGACAATTTTGATATTCAGAATTCAAAAATGAAGTCTATTTTACCAATCTCAAAACATAGAAGTTACATTTATTAATTTCAATTTAATTCCCATTGTCAAAACAAAAAACTGGGTTTTTAAAATGTTAAAACAATCAAAATATTGACAGGTGTTTATGTCAAATTTAATTTTAAAAATACTTATAATGAAATAAATTGTCTTAAATTAAAAAAATTTCATCAAATTATACTTCTAAACCATTAAAATTTATAATTTAAAAATATAAATTATTTTGATTAAGAAGTTGTTTTCAATTAAAATTTAGAATCATTTATTTTTCATCAAAATATGAATGTTATCAGAAAACCCCAAAAAAATTATCCAAACATAATTTTTATGTCCCACATTTAAATAAGATGTTTATTTTGTCAAATTTAATATAAAAGTGTCTGATAGTGCATTTATAAAAAGTTCACCACTAGTAGGCAGTAAAATTTCATTTTCAAAATATACATACTTTATTTGAAAAATTGATATTTTTTTCTTATATTATTAATAAGAAACACATAATATGGGTGTTAAATTTATATAGAGTATATATGATTTAAAATTTAGTTAATACTATTCATAACTCCTTTTTTAATAGCTAGTTTTGTATGTTGTGGTGTGCTCAAACTCGGTGTTGTGTGTATCATAATCTGTCGAATTACATTAACGAGTTAACGTACTATGAAATCTTGGGGTGTTAAACAAATGTAAGAGAAAAACCCACCAACATGTTTCTCAATATAACATGCTCACAGCTAGAGAGTTAGTCACTCAATTTCTATATCCATGTCCCAAAAATATATTCGTTTAACTTATAGTCATGGGATAATATTTAGATGAACATTTTTGTCATGTAATCATATCACATTGGACCAATCAATATTTTAATATCTCCAATAAGTGAATACAATTGGGTCTTCTGAATCATCTTCGTTTACGATCACATACGCCAAAATAAATCCAAAATACCACTCTGTATTAACTACATATAGCCTCTATTTACTATTATCCACAAACTTTCAGTACCATTGTCTTTTTATTCTCATGTAACAACATGTATAGGTTTACAAAATTTCACACAGGTCATCCATATAGATCCACAATCCTTACATTGTTAAAAACACCGGTCATGGTTAATTCATACAATACCCATACCTTAGTACTCAAATAAATCTCAAATATATCCTCTTATTATATAGGAACACCTCCCATACTCATCAGAACTCCAAGACTCAATGATGAATAAAGTTCATTAAATTCATCCATCCTTGACTGGTTTTGGGGTTTTCATCAATTAATATCCCAAAAATCCCTGCATTTAAGCCCATAGACACATCTTATTACTCATTTAGTAGTTTTCCAAAAATCAAGGGAAACCATCCCTATTACCTTTCCATGTTATATTCATTATTTAAGAACCCACTAATTGGTTATTAACCTATATCAACTTAAACTCATCTGAACTCACTAGGTTTATATTCCAATAAACATTGATAACATAACCCAATTGATTCTCTAATGAGTTGTACACCATTAACCCTGGTATCATACACTTAAACCACATACCATGAATCTCATATATTATAGTCTCATACTTCCAAAATAATTCCTTGAGTTTATCATTTCCAAATATAACTACCAATCTCACTTATGTTGAGGGAAATAGTACAACCAATATCCACCTAAGAATAATTAAAAATCCAAAAGAGTTAACCCATGATATACTCATCCTATATACACCCATATATGATACTGATCTATAATCTGAAATTCCATATAATCCAACATCCAAAAACCGGACCAGAGTACCAAATTTTCTCTATGTGATTTTCATATTTTTAGAAAAATTCAATCTCACATGCCATTCCTTTTCCCTCATTGGGGTATTCAAAAACTCAAGGAAACAAATGCCTCTGATAATTTCACATCTCTCAGTATAACCTCTCCATCATAAAGATATCCCATAGGTATCTAATTACGACACTAACCCACCAAGGTTCACTTGACATACATTACTAAAAATGACTATATATCCATTAATAGAGAATGTTTCATCATATGATCCACATGACCTATATTCAGAGTGAAAATAATATGATCCATCCAAATAAAATACCAAAAAATTTATATATGAGAAGACAATATATAAGTTCTTTTTGACACATTAAATTGATGGTCACCCTATTGTTAGTGAAATCGATAACATATAATCACATGATTGTCATGTGAAGACTGTGTTCAATATATAATTTATATACAAAATCATCATTCCAATACATTATAATATCAAATAAAATTAATAACAACCTCCAATAAGAAAATAATATTTGAACAAACATCAAAATCATAAAATCATAAAATAAACATAATATTTAATTAACATTGGAAATCGAGTCTTTGTATCAAAATCATGATCCTGAATCCACAGAATGAGGTCTATCTAAATAATTTAAATTTATATACTTTGTATCTTATATATCCCAAATAGTGAGATAATGTAAAAGACCCTTTGATACAAAAATTTCATTTACTAGACTAAAATAATGTATAATGTCTCGTACAGAGTGTCAGGTGACCTCAAGAGTGCACTTAAAAACATGATATAATCTTTCAACTAGTGAAAAGGCCGACAATTATATATTTAAATGACTATTACCTTGATATAATAACAATAAAATAATAAAAAAATAAAAAACACATTCCAAAAAAAATCTTCAGTATTCATAAGTAATTAATCTTTTGATTCTATATAAAATAAACAATAAAAAATTTATACAGTTACATATCTAATGATCCTCCAATAATGAAATCACATATACTACAAAAAAATTGAAAAATCAATATGTTATAATATTTTCATCGAGCCATACTTGATCTTAACAAAATCAATCCCCATTTAACTACTCCAACTTGATCAACTACACATCTAATACTTTTTCGAATATGTTAATCATATCTACATCAAAAAGAGTGCTTATGTATTGTTTTATAAAACAATATTAGTAGAGTATAACCATGTCCTACTAATATAAAACAACATATACGTTTACTTAAGAAATAGAAGAAACATAAACATGCATTTTTTGTAATCGTTTTTTAAGAAGTCTTAAATGGTACTCAACCATACGTACTTAGGGACATGGAATAAACACAGTCACATCATGAGAAAATCATGAAAATCTACAATTTATGTTGGGTATAGTGTCATATCATTCCATAACTGAAACATTTTACCTCTTAATAGGGTCCAATTAAAATAGACCCACCCCTCATAGGAGAGGTTGAACATCATGACCAAAAAATAACTTACCATCCAATGTAAGGTAGTATATTATCTACAAAAACTAACTTATCACTCCATGTAGGGTCTATTTTCTATGTATGACCTCAAATAAAGCAATGTATGAACCTTTTCACTCATGGTTTTCCATGCCAACTCCTTACAACTCAAGATGAAGTAGTTATCCTAACCAATACCAACCAACTCAATTTATGGTCTTATATCACAAAACAACCATTAACCAAATTCAACCTCAAAGAAATATATTATATAAAATTTTCACTCATATTGAGGCTATTATAATTACCACTAAATTATCACTTTAGGTGTGGTATGATATCACATAACATCCAGACCCCACCATCTCCCTCAAGGTGATACATTCCATTACATTAAGATATATAGAGAGGTCAATACCTAGACTACTAATATATCACTTAATGTATAGTATGGTATTACATATCATACAGGGACCTCCTTCCCATATAGGGACATCCTAGCCAACAAATTCTCATGTAAGGTAAAGTCATTATACATACAATTAACTTATCTCCTATGTTGTGCTCTATTATCACATAACAACCTGAACCTGCCATATAACTGAAGGTACATAATGACAAAATTTTCCCAAAAATTGGGAGTATATACATCCAACACCAGTATTATATGTACACACAACTAGAAACCAGAAACCAATAGTAAACATGGCACAAAACCCATCTGAAAATCTCACCAGCTCATCACTTGGTTACTCATCACATGAGACATATCCCTACATCCTGAACATGTCTTTATGCCAAATAGGCTTATTTTCTAAAATCATATTAAACACATCTATCACACAATAATATCACATTGAACCTAATGTCATTCTCATGTTGCTCATAATGGATTCTACTAGGATTATTAGTCTCATCAGTATCTATTCTCACTAGCATTGAACCACATAAAACACACCATCTTTTTCTCATAACATGTAAGTTTTTATTTCCTATCCTAAAAATTCATGTCCCATCCTCCTACTTTTCTCAAATCACATCTTACTCCTATCCTTGTAACAAATTTTTTCTTGTGAAAATTTTAAAATAAATTTAATCTTTTTGATATTTTTCGTATAAGAATCATTGAGTTTATATTGAATTACACACAAGAGTTAGTGTAACATGGGATAAAAACTACATTAAGCATAAACATATTGTAACACACAATCAAAATATTATAATTTAATATGATAGCTATCACCATGATGTAGGAATTTGTGGGTATAAATTAGATTAACTAAATATTAAAAATATATGGTCTACATAAGTATATAAAATTAAATATGTGGTGATTGATTAATTCAAAATGAAAATGAAAACTACATAAAAATAAATGAAATAATTTTATAGAACATATTTTATTAAATCAAATCTATTTTTCTGCAATACATTAAAAATTTTCTTTTAGTGAATGTGTTTAATGAAATTTTAATATTTTATACTCAATAAATTTTTTGAAATTAATATTACGTGTTTTATAGATAATATATATAAAAAATCCAATATTTTTTTTATAACAATATTTTCCAAAATGTATTTTAGTCAAATTTACGGCACATATATTAAAATAATTTTTTAACATTTTTGGAAAATTTATTTTATAAAATAAAATTCAATATATCATAGTAATATAGAAATTATATTAGGGTATGTTGTTTGTATTCTTTTGAAAATATTTTTTTTATGAATAGACAAAAATGCTAAATTTCAATTGAAAGATTTCCAATTGATTTAATTTTTTTATAAATATATATATATTACAATTTAATATATAATGAGTTATATAAATTATATATTATTTATTAAAAATTATATCAATTTAATCATTTTGATTTTTTGATTTTTTAATATAAACATTATATCCTTTTGAACATTTTTCATTGGAAAACACAATTTATCATCTTGTATGTGGAATTATTTTAAAATTAAAATTTTCCACTTTTGTGAATGGAATTTGAAAAAGAATATTAAATATTTGGAATAATATAAATTTATATTAAATAATAATGTCATAATTATATTTTACCGATATAAATTGTAAAAAAAGTAACAAATTATTTACCATAGTTAAGTTAAAAAAATATTTACTATAGGTAAAACTAAAATGATAATGTTCCAAAAATAACCTTAAAAAATTTCCTAAACTGATTTTGTGTTCATATTTCAATAATATAACTTTTAGTTTTTATAATATACCATTTTTATCCAATTTTAATGTGAAAATTTTGGGTACACCTTATTCATTCAAAAATTACAAGTGCGCCACTCACATCACTTATAAAAGGCCACCCCTCTCCTCTCTTCATAAAGACGACCAATATTAATGGCTCGGCTAATACCTACCCAATTAACAGCCATAATTCCATCTTATAACCATTTAATATTTAGGTGGGTCATAAAAAAACCAGGAATTCCTTTTGGTGTAAACATAAGGAGGATACCCAAAGAAGTGGTGACATTCATCATTAGGAGCTCTTATTTTATTTCTACCACCACCAGTTTAAATTTTTATAATACCATAATGGTTTAATAAACATATTATATACTATCTAATGGGACTTTTTTATTTATGTTAATTACATAAGAGTATATATACCTCTTTAAAAAAGTCAACATAATCATTGTTCCTATGTACAGTGGACTACCACCTATCAAACTAATTTTATTCATTTTTACATCACTACTTCTCATAGTTGGTATGATGATATAATAAATTATTTAAAAAATATTTATAAAATAATTGAACACCTTTAGTAATAATATCAAATATAGCACTTTACATTACATTATATTTGTGATTCGATAATGTCACCCAAGTTTACGACATACTATAGCCTCACGAAGCAATGTGATTTGTTTATCACTAACTCTATACATAGAAGAGAATAAGGATGAATATTATATATATATATATAATTATTTTATTAATTACATTTATAAATTCATTAATAGATAATATATCATTTTATTTCTTAACTTTTCACCCACTAAAATATGATAACATCATTCATATATGCCTGGACTATAGCCTTTACGAAGCAATGTGACTTTTTTCAATACCACATCTCATGAATGATATGATTAAGTATATATAAAGAAATTATAAGGTATTTATTTTATTATTATAATTATTTAATTATAATTATTTACTTATAATGTTTTACATACTACCTTTCCATAATGATAATTTATAAATAGAATTGTTACTCATGTTTTTGTACTGTATATTGTCTCCAGGATCGTAAAGAACTCCATTTCTCAAAACCATATAACAGTATTAGTATTATAATTATAAATTATGTATCAATATTATAAATATATATTTATAATTATTTTTATAATGATACAGAAATGATCAAAATAAAATTAATTAAAATAACAACTGAAATCAGACAAGAAAAACAAAATAGTTATTACACAAACCGTGATTCTAACCAAGAATTGTTAATAAAAATGCAATGAATGGTCATATTTAATTAAAAACAGTAATATATATAAAATTATTATTTGTTAATGTTTTTAAAAAAATTAATGTTGTATAATGGTGGATATAATTCATACAAATAAATGTGTGACTTAAGGTAAAGGATTTTTGTCACACATTTAATTTTACCGAGAAAATTTCAATACTCAGCACATAATTAATTTATGTGGTGTATAAACTACCAATGAATTTATTTTTTGAATATTAATCATATAATTATTCGTATTTAAATATTAATTTTTTGATCTCTATTAAATATTTTTTATGGTAAAAAACATTAAAAAAATATGTAATGGATTTTTCGCTCCATTTTCTTTTTCTGAGACATATAATTATGAAATCTACATATCTTCCTATATGAGGAATATAAAAATTTATTTAAAATGAATTATAAATAATATTTTTATACTCATGATATTTTATTTTTCATTTAATCACATTCCTTGAGGGGGATAAATTTTAATCTGACCAAAGTTTTATGTAAATTATGTGACAATCTCATCATCTATCAGGGTTGTTTATGATAATGATGTTGATGATATAATCGTAGGAAAATTCTCATTAGAAACCCATGAATTTTATTCCACTATTAAAAAGTTATGAAAATACATGTTTTCCCAAGAATTTACTATCATTATGTACTCAATAGTTCAAAAACAATTCATGACAAATCATCTTTTCATTCGAAAACCAGTCTCCTTCCAGAACCATGTTTTCTAAGATGTTTTTATAATTATTCAAATAATTTATTAAATCCTTTTTTCCCATTTTTTTTAATTATTACCAATTTTTAGTGGGAATCATAATAACAATTTCCAAACAATGCATCTTTGTATTTTTTTAAAAAAATGTGAATGTAACCTTTTTTTAACATGTACGACATGATAGAAATTTCCGAATGATATGACCATTATTTTATTTGAATATTAATTTATAAATTTTCAATTGAATTTTAATAAAAATATTTTTAATAAATTTTTATAATTTTATAATTTTGTTTTTCAATTGATTATTGATAATTATCTCAATGTATGTTTTAAATTATTTTAATTAATCCTTTAAAATTTATTAATGTTATTTAAATAGAAAGGTATTTAAAACAAATTAATTTAAAAATTTATTTTTAATGAAAAGTGTTGTTCATAAAATGAATTTAACGTAATTAATGTTTTAAAATAATTTTTCATCTATGATGGAATAATTTGATTTTACTTATACATTACTGGAAATATAAACCAAGGATACCATTCTTTATATTTCTGTAAATGGTTTTTGAGGAAATGATGGTTATGAAACATACTTCTATTCCATTGGTAATACCATGAAAAAATTCTTATGAAACATATTTCTCTTTTACAGGTTATACCATGATATAACTCTTATGAAACCACTAATTTTAATGTGTTATTGTATGATTAAAGGATTAAATGATTATGAATCCTTTATTTTTTACAAAGGTTATAATATAAGGAAATGTTTATTAAAACAATTTGATTTTGATGGTTATGTTATGATGAATGTTTTAGGATCTCAGGGCATAAATAAATATGTTTTTCATTATGATATGGTTGGAACCTATATCCACATTTAGTTAATTGTGTAAAGTATTATATCACATTAGAGAGCTTGAGCTATAATGGGGAGTGAACCTATTTATGTAAGGGACTTTGACCACTCAGATGGTCTTGGTAGTAAAACTAGACCACTATGATGGGTTTAAGGGAAAAATAATTTTACTATGATAGCCATGTTAGTAATCGCTTACTATAATGTAAATAATTTTTTTTATTACATGTATTCAATAATTTCTTATTTTTTTCCAATTTTTGGATCTCCTGGATCAGTTTATTTTATTTCCTTATTATTCTTGTCTGATGAACTATAAATTTTTATTCCAGGACTTAATATTTTGATCTCCAATATGTAGGGTATTATTTATATATTTTATTTTCATGTTTTTATTTCCTTATTTTCTTATTATACTTACATATCTCCTTTTTTACCCTTACGGATCATCTGAGCTCACCCATTCTAATGTTTCATGTCCTTATTTTATGATTAAATATTTTATGTAGGGTATGTTTGTGATGATTAATTAATGGATGATTTTATGGATGATGATTAATATCTTCCATTAAATTAGAATATTTTGTACCTATTCTCAAAATTCACTAACCTATAATGGTCCATAGAAATTTGTTTGTGTAATGTATTGAATATTCATATGAAATGATATAATATCTATGTATGAGAAAGATGGGTCACTATAGATGGTATCATAGAATACTGTTAGTTCTAATTTTAAGTATAATATGTGAAAACATTTGTAATATACCTAAGGATATTTCAAAGGATATATATCTATATGAATGTCTCTATAGATAAGTATAAGGATGATTGAAAGTATAGGAAAATGTCCAGGAAATTTGGTAAAGGATAGAGAAAGTAGTTTTTTTGAAATTACATCCTTATATAGATTATTAAAGTTGACGTGGGTAAAGAACTGATGCACCTACAGTAATAAGTTCTAAAAGGGTGCTTGGATAGGGACTCAATCATCCCATGGTTCTTGAAAAAAGGCCTTCTCTCACACCTTTTTTATAGTCTTATCGTATATGAATTGGAAATTTATAAAATCATTAAAAATTTCATGAAGGATTTAAATAATGACTTTGATTAACCTATGTTATGTTGATAGTTTCTGATATGTAAAAGTTAGAGACATGATTTATACATCATATATGTGTTTTTTCATGATTATGTGGTATTCCACTATGATTAATGTTCCTCACAATATGATTTTTGGTTCGGTTCAATGGATGGAACTAGAAGTGATAATGGTAACCCTAAATATGATGTAAAATAAACTCTCTATGAGAATCCAAATTTGGTATTGAATGGATTGATATATAATGTGAATACACTTAATCATCAATCACGATATATGAAGAAAAATGTGAACGTTGGTAAAATTCCTAATGCCAAAAATAATTGGAATATGAACATTTATGAATGGTTCTGTGGTAATGAAAAAATATGAAACAAGACTAATATTGCATCATTTCAATAATGTGGGATGAATAACAATGAAGAGTATCTCAAATTGAGTTTAATGATATAATATATGAGGAAAATATGGATACACAGTGGAAAGTTTTCTAGAAATTCAATGTCTTAATGTGAGAAACATGGGAAGTATCACAATCTATTCCCAAACATAAGAATTAACATTTATTCCAAGGAAAACCATTTCTATGTAAATAATTAATGTGTAAGGATTGAAGTATTTAAATATTTGGATTCATGGATTATATTATAGATATATTTTCCCAATGGTATTTTTTTTTAATAATTATGAAACACATAATGATTAGGTTTTTTTTGTATGACATATGTATCCATTTATGATTAACTTAAGAGTTATGGATCCCATCCCGAGTTTATATGTTTATGGTTGATCATAAATTAAATTTCTTAAACACCCCTCATGATGTTTTATGTGATGATAGTTTATCATGATTAGTGTTATTTTAGGATAAATTTATGGAAATACGAAACATTTTTTTTGAGTAATTCATTTTTATTGACATTTGATTTAATGCATCAGTAATGATCAAGATTTATTGTGTATTTTTTGTTATAGTAATAGTGTGATATTTATGTTTCATTATTTTTTTAAATATAATTTCAAAAAATCATATCCTTCTTTTCAGAAAATTATATGTTTCTTCTAGAAAGGCCATGGGGCTTCATCCCCCAACTAAAGGGAGATATGGGAATAAAACCTACCACTAGCCTATATGAATGAGTAATTCATGCGGGAAAACATACTAAAAGATATTAATATGTATATATATTTATTATTAGTAAGTTATAAATTCATGTCTAAAAGAAAAATGTCTATAATTATGGTAAAAAAATTTCATATACATAAGAGGAAATGGGAATAAATCACCATGGGTTTTGTTAGGAGACTCCACAGAAAACATAATTGGATTAATGTTTTATGGGTTCTTGTAAATCATCTTACAAAGTCATCATACTTCTACTATGTCATAAAATATATATCTCTACATATGTTTTATAAGATAAACAAAAATAATGTGTTAATGAGTCTATAGAGTATAACATTCAATTATAGCTGCTAAGGATACATATTTTACCTTGATGTTTAACGGTTGTTATTAAAAATTTGATGATATGTAGTTTAGTTTCAAAACTACGATTATAATTAGAACCCTAGAGGATATTATATGATCTCCTAATTGGATTTAATAAGTGTTTAGTATCACACCTTCCTCTAGATGAGTTTCTTAAAAATAATATCTATTACTTGAGCATTAAGATAACTAATTATAAATCCCTTTATACATATTAGAATTACTTTACAGAAGCAATGATATTGGAACATTATAAGGTTAGTGAAATATTTGAGATGGTAAGATAAATTTAGAAATATATAATTACATTAAAATGTTTTCAATATTTTCATATGATAATAATCAATGTTAACTAGTATTTAATGTTGGAGAAAAGGTCATTCAATTAATTTCTATATAGAATAATGAAGGGAAAATAATCCTTAGATTTTTTTAGCCACATTAATATTTAGGACTATATCAAGATAGTAAATTATAATTGGTTTCTTCCACAAAAAATCTCTTAGGTTTTTCATGTGTTTAATGTAACACTCTTGATAATGTACAAACCTGATCCATAACATATACTTAACTCAAAGGTCATACCGTTGGATCACGATACTATATGTCTGAAAAAATCAATAAGGATTTTAGATCGAATAGATATGGTATTAATTAATAAAAACCATTTACATTGTAAACATTTTTGGTGAAATAACCATCATGGGGAAGGTATGTGGGACATTGATATTTTAATGAGGAAGAAGTATCCTTAGTTGTTGGTACCATAGTGATGAATTTTGAGGGTGAAATTCAGTTTAATATTTGTAGAAAGTAACACCAAAAGGTTCTGTTAAATATTTTTCTCAAGGAAATTTTACTTTTTCAAAATTTTCGGATACATGGAAAACTATATTTATATTACAATATATGAATCATTGAGTGTTACTTGTGAAACATTATACCTTGATATTGAACAAAATGTAACATATTATTCAAATATTATTCATAAATTGTATTGTTTTCAACAAGATGTTGGAATGATGGGAATAAATAAGATTAAATAAATTGTAAAAATATATTGCCTAAACATGTATATATAAGTAATTCATTGGTGACTAGTTTATTAAAAATGAAAATAAAATCCATTTGAGAATAAAGGTAACTATTTTATGAAAAAAATATTATTACACAATTTATTTTTTTAACAAAATAAATTATAAAAATTAAATTTAGGGAATTAGTTTAATTAAATTTATATGCTATGTATTCAAACAAGAATACATTCATCTTATATGTTTTATACAAAAATTTATCAAAATAAATCAATTTTAGGCTTAAAACTGTATTTTAAAAAACGTTGTTTTGTCTTCATTGTGTAACTTATTTTCAAATTAATTTATTCAAATTTTTGATAATATAGTCTAAAAAAAACTAAATTATTGATATTTGAATATCAATATTATTTCAGCATAAGGTTTTTGGAATTTGCTAAATTTTTTGTTATTTTATTAATATTGGAAAATATTTAATATCAATTGAAAACAACATGCTCATTTAAATTATTTATAATGTTAAATTACATTTAAAGTTGTATTTAAATTATAATTAGGTAAAATATATATATATTAATAAAATTTATGATACATTATTAATTTTGATATTTAATTTTTATATAAAAACGTTATAAACATTAAAAAAATTTCTAGGTGAAATCCTGCTTTCTCTGTGCATCAATGAGATTAATATAAATTAATTTTTCCTTCATAAGTGAATGGAATTTTAAAAAAAAATATTCTGAATTTGGAATAATAATATTTTATATTATATAATAATGAAATAATAATTTTTATACGTAATGAATAGTAAAAAATAAAAAATATTTACTATGGTTAAGGTAATAACTAATTTACCTTGGTGTTAAAGTGAAATACATAATGGTTAAAAATGACCTACCATTAGGTAAAAAACCAATTGTAATGAATTATTTCAACCTTCGATCCTCTAGGTCCTATAAATAATCATTTTTAATTATTTTGGTATGCGATAAATTTTCATACACTATTTCATTTCAAAATATAACAACTTTGTCTATCACCCCACTTATAAAAGGTCACCCCTTCTCCTCTCATATTCACACCAAAAAAAAATTTCTTATGGGCCAATACTTACCAAATAATATTCATAATTCTATCACACCATAATATAAACCATAGGTTTGATATAAATCTAACTCTGGCAGCATTTTGGTGAAATTGTAATGTGGATACCTGAAGAAGAGGTAATGTTAATCAACCTGTATTTTTGTTTTATTTCATCCTCAACCTCATCTAATTATTATTATACCATGATAATATAATAATCATGTAAAATTACCTGTAAATATAATTTTAATCTTAATTTAATGACCTAAAACCACCTCTATTTATTACACCATTTACATTTTGATTATATAAAAATGGAAATGTCACTCTTTTGTATGTAAGGCCTTCCATCACTATGTTCATACCCTACTTCATTTCAAAAATCCATTCTTCAGGTTAATTATTTATAGAATAATGGATTCAAATATATGATAAAGTTTCTTCACTATTATTATCTATAAAATGTAACCATGATTAAGTTATGTTGGTTAAAAATAAAAAACAAAAACACACACTAAAAACATTATTAATACTTGAAACATTATTTTAACATGGTCTTGTTAATAAATCGGTAATATATTATCATAAGTAAATAATATATTTTATTATATAAAAAATTTATTTCTATAATTTATGTGAAAAAATATTTTAGTTATTATAAAGGTTTTTTGAATGTGTGTGTAGTGACTTGGGTTTTTGGACCTATCAGACATTGTAATATTTCTACGAATAATTCCAAATCTAGGTACGAAGAGGGCGTGTGATTCTGAGGCCCGGTGTTCCCGGAATAAATTTCTTAAAAATATTAAGTATTTTTATACTATGCAAGTGGCGGGGGTGTGATATCTCCTAAACGGTAGCCCAGAATTGGAATCTGAGGACACGGTTGCATCTGTAACGTGTCGTTTACCCTAGGAGAGGTGTAAACATTGCGGGTGCGGGCCTGCGGTGAGTAACGCCACAAGGGGAGTTTTCGTAAATAAGTGGCGATGTTAGTGTGCGAGCGTCGGCTCAAATAAATTCTGAACGGAGTCTCAGAAGAAAAATATGAGTCCGGCGTTACGTTCAGAATGGAGAGTTTACCCTAGGGGTGACCTTACATTTTTCACATTGGGCGTCGAGTCCGAGGCAGGTTTGGCGCCGGCGGTCGGTTGATATAAATATCAGCCCCCCTCCCCCCTTTATCGTTCCTCTCGACGTTCTTCGCCATTTTTCATTGCCGCTCTACCGAATCGAGCAAACGAACCGCCCATGAGCTCAGAATTCGATGGAGGACGTTCCAACAGCGTGCAGCGGAAGCTCTGGAGCACCGATCTAAGGCAGAACGTTGGCGTTTTTCTACAAGGTAGGTGGATTAGAGTTTTAAACCCCGATCCGTTTTTGCTGCGTTTTTCTGCAAATTGATGTTGTAGCAATGTAGATCGGGTCCCAAGGGTCGTGTAAATGCCACCGAATCGCAAAACGGACCACCGGGGTGCCCCCGGCAGTCTGCGGAAGATCCGCCGGCGCAGCACCGGCACGGCGGCGCGCGGCGGAGGGCCGCCGGCCAGGGTTGGCCGGCCGGTCAATGTCGGTCCGACCTCTTTTATCATACGGGGGTCTTTAAACCCATGTATCATGTAATCATGGAGCCGGATTCGTGTTCCATTTGCTGCGACGTGGCCCAGATGACTAGGCGAACCCTCCGGTGTGGGTTCAAGGGTTTAAAGGTTCGGGATCGTGGCCCGGGAGCAAGAAACGTCGTATAAAATAATATTATTTTATTATTTTACGACTCCGGGCTGTTGTAACTTCTACCAGGAGCGTTCGATAGACGTGACGTCAGTGGAGTTGAGACCCTAATGGTACGACAGACTTTTAGAGATGGGTTTCGGGTGTTGGGACTGAGAACGGGGTGCGGGCCCCACGAGGCCGGGTTTTGGCGTATGCGGAGAAACGCAGCTTTTGAACCAGGAGTACGATTTTGGCGGATGAATAGTCGATCTTGTGTGTTTTTCTGAGAGGATCGCAATGTTGCTATCCGTTCGATGAGTTTCGGAATCCAGGCGTGGGCCCCACCTGAGCTGTCTTTGGTGAATAGTATCTTTTTCACCGGGTGTCCGTTTCAGACGAGCGAGTAGTTGATTCCGATTTTTTTTTCTAGGGGATCTCCGTGGTATGGTACCCTCAATGGGTTTCGGGATATTTGTTTGGGCCCCACACGAGCTAGCTATGGTGAATAGTTCCTTTTTCACCGGTGCACTATTTCGGGTGGGTATGTAGCCTATCCTGTGTGCTTTTCCGCTTAGATCGCGATGGTGGCCTCGGTATTGGCCTAGGAGGTGTGAAGTGTGGAGTTGTGGCAGGTATCTCGGGTTAGCGACATTTGGAGCGGTAGTGGATGAGGGTTCTCCCTTGGTTCCTTCCTACGAGAGTTCGTGCGGCATCACAACCTTCGTATATGTTTTTGATCCTCTCGATGGGATGATTAAACTGTTAGAGTTGTGTAATCCCTCCGGTGGGCCCAGAGCGGGATCATGTAGCATCTTTACCCTAGACTGGGTTCTTGGTATCGTTTTGACCACTTATTCACAGGCGGTGATCCCCTATCTAGCATGTTAACCCCGTAGGGTTTGTGGAATCATCAGGAATATGATCCCCTACGTAGTGGGTCGTGCTCAGAAGGGTTGTGGCATCGTCGGGTATACGATCCCCTACTCAGCATGAGTTTTATAGTAGGGTTGTATTATCATTGTTTATATGATCCCATACTCAGCACTTGTTTACGGTAGGGTTGTGGTATCGCTGGTTATGTGATCCCCTACTCAGCCTGTGGTTTCGGTAGGGTTGCAGCATCGTTGGTTCGATCCCCTACATCGTGAGTTATACGAGATAGGGTTCTGGTATCATCATGACCACCTTTATATGGGTGATGATCCTCTATCTGAGTGGTGTGCATCTGTTGAGCACTAGATCGGGTTGTGTTATCCCCCAGCGGATCCTGGGTGTGATCGCCTATCTGTAAGAACTACGTATGCTAGATCAGGTCGTGGTATCCCCCAGCAAACTCTGGGAGTGATCCCCTATCTGTGATATACGTATACCGGAGTGGGTCTTGGTATCCCCGAGCGAACCCTAGCGGCAATCCCCTATCTGAGGAGTTTGGTGGTTATGTTGTTTGAGCAATGTTTCATCAGTGATGTTATCCGACGAGCGTGGTCTCTCGGGTGAGCGTCAGAGATGTTTGTTTGGGACCCGATGGAGTGTATCTCTCGGATGAGTGTCATCTGGTATGAAAGTGTTCGTGTGGTGTACTCTCCCGGTTCTGGATAGTTGCTGGTGATGAGGTTGGTACATATTGTGGCTTTGTGGTGTGAGGTGAGTATATCTGGATTGTTCAAGGTGTATGTATGGGCATACTCCTAAGCTGAGATGGCTAGTTGTGTTTAGTCGGGGATAGTAACGAGATGGAGTTTCTCTCTTGTCTGGGTTCCCTCTGGCTGGGATGAGCAGACTGTTTCCTTTCAGTTTCTCTCTTTAGGTTTGGGTTTTCAGGGTGCCTACAGAGTATGTTTATACTCACCCTTGCACGGGCTTTGCCCGTACTGTTTTTGTCTTGTGCAGGCCACATGCCTTTTGACGGAGTCCCAAGAGGACCCGAAGCAGGAAGAGCTTAGTGAGAGTGTATGACCAGGGTGTTTACTGGAGCTGTGCCGAGGAGCTTCCTAGCTGGTGTTTGTGGCAGAATTACCCTTCTTCAGAGCATGTTGGACGCGGTTTGTAGTTTTCTTTTGGTGGGCCCTATTTTTCCCATTTGTACTTTTGATGTTGCACTCTGGTTTGGGATAGATTGTATGAATTCATTTACTTTTCAGGTTCTATATCTCTTCACTATTGCGTGGAGGTGTATGTGGGTGTGTGTGTATAGGTACCTTAGGCTAATGCCTCCCATGTGTGTGATAGCCTACTCAGCGCTAGTCTCCAGCCCCTGGCCTATTGGAGGCGGGCATGGGGAGTCACGACTCGAGACCCATTGGGTCGGGTTGTGACCGAGTGGTATCCGAGGAGGTTTCACCAATGGGACTTCAGAGCGTAGTTTGTCTAGCTGTGAGCTTGGTTTGGGTTTCATAGTGGCAGTGTTAGGATGTTTCAAGTTCGGCTTCTAGGCCAGAGACTCCAGTGTTGGTGCGGTGGCTGACGTATCCAAACACCAGGACTCTGATAACCTGCCTTTCGACTTGGGACATTCGTACACTGGTCGTAGGGACATAATGGTACATGCATCATATAGTACTGGGTTTTTTGTTTTCCTTGTCCTTCTTGAGTCAGCTCTCCAGATATACTCTATGACTGTGGTGCATCTTGAATGTATTTCAGGATGCCTCCACGACGACATCCAGCGAGGGTTCCGCAGAAGGATTGTGATGATGAATGCCCCATGTAGAGGCTGTGGAGTAGGGCACAGTTTCTAGGGTTGCACCTCCATGTGGTCTGCCAGTTGAGCAACCACCTGTTGAGCAGTTGGTTATGCCGGTAGAGAAGGATGAGGCTTCACACAGGCTGAGTGCAATTCACGAGTTCCAGAGGCAGCAACCTCTGAGGTTCTGGTTTGATCCAGACCCCCAGGCAGCTGATGACTAGGTTGAGGTAGTCACCCTAGTTTTCCACATAGTGAGGAAATCTCTAGATTAGATGGTGGTCCTAGCGGCGAGCCTTCTGCATAGTTCGGCTGGGCGATGGTGGAGCCTGGTATCGCAGTCCCATGACGAGGAGACGCTCGCGTGGGCAGAGTTTGAGTGCCTCATCAGGGAGGAGTTCTATCTGGTGACTCTGAGGTCAGTGCGGATTCAGGATCTTCTGCAGCTTCGGTAGGAGGGCCTGACTGTGTCGGAGTACTCAGCAAGGTTTACGGACCTGTCGCACTACTCCCTAGATATGGTTCGAGACCCATTCTTCAGGGCTCAGACCTTTGAGCAGGGCTTATGTAGGGACATCCAGGCAGGTGTGGTTTCTTTGTGAGTACCCACCTATGATGGAGTGTTGGAGTGAGCTTTGGTGGTGGAGAGCATTCTAGTTGAGCATATTCCCCCTATTAGTGTTGGGCACGTGAGGGATGAGACGTCGGCATCTGGTAGCCAACGACAGACTCATGGGTCTGGACGTGGGCGCCGTTTCAGGAGGCGACCCCAGGATGGAGGATTTGAGGCTCAGGGCTGACATGGCTCACATGACAATTTTGGTCAGCCGCAGGAGAGGCGATGTTATGCTTGCGACGGTCAGGGAAGTCTTGCTAGAGATTATCCAAACCGACGTGCAGATGAGAGGGAGCCAGTCGATGGACAGCCTTGGAAGAGGCAAAGTCTCGAGAAAGGATGTTCGTAGGGAGGCGGACGTGGCGGCAGAGAGGGTGCAGCAGGAGGAGGAGTTAGGCGGTACCAGTTGCCACCACCCCCACCCCCAGGTGGTCCACGCCAAGCTCAGGGAGCTGGTGGTCGTGGTCGAGGATAGCTGCATTCCCTGGAGGCTGTTGACCCAGAGGCATTGCTTGATCGAGTTTTTTTCAGGATGTTGGTAAGACCCTGTGTGTGTGTGTGTTGTTCGGCATGCTTCGAATGCATGAGGAAGATGGCTCCTTCCCCCACCGAGACGCGTTTATGTGACACGATTAAAGCTGTGCGAGTGAGTCAGTGCCACCCAAAGTGGACAGTGTTGAGGTGTGGTGGATAAGTCCCTCTGACTTATGCGTTCGGGAAAAGATGTTTGTTGGTGAGCTCGCTGGTGTGGGATACCCAGTTGAGAGTCCAGTCACTTTCCGTGTGCTTAGGGCTTTTCGGGGATGAAAATTTCTAAGGGGGGAGGATGTAGCTACTCGGGTTTTTTTCCCTCTCAGTCTTTGGAATAGTTCTAGGAAGAATTCCATAGCTTTGCATGAAGATGGCGTGCTATTCCAAGGCGTGGTGTGCCTATATTAAATTTTATAAAAATATTAAGTATTTTTATACTATGCACATGGTGGGGGTGTGATATCCCATAAACGGTATCTAAGAATGGGAATCTGAGGGCATGATTGCGTCTGGAACATGTCGTTTACCCTAGGCGATGTGTAAACCTTGCGGGACCGGGCCTACGGTGAGAAACACCACAAGGGGCATTTTCGTAAATAAGTGGCGATGTTAGTGTGCGAGTGTCGGCTCGAATTTCTTCTGAACGAAGTCTCAGATGGAAAATATGACTCCGCCTTTGTGTTCAAAACAGTGTGTTTACCCTAGGGGTGACCTTACTTTTGTTCGCATTGGGCATCGGGTCCGAGGCGGGTTTGGCGTCGGCGGGCGGCTGATATAAATATCAGCACCCCCACCCCCTTTATCGTTCCTCTCGACATTTTTCACCGTTCTATGCTGCCGCTCTGCCGAATCGAGCAAATGAAGTGCCCACGAGCTCAGAATTCGACGGCGGACGTTCCAGGAGCGTGCAGCGGCAGCTCTGGAGCACGGATCAAAGGCAGAACGTCGGCGTTTCGCCGCGAGGTAGGCAGATTTGAGTTTTAACCCCCGATCCCATTTTTGCTCCGTTTTTCTGCAAATTCAACCTGTAGAAGTGTAGATAGGGTCATGAGGGTCGTGCAGATGCCTTTGGATCGCAAAACGGACCCCGGGGAGCCCCCAGCGGTACGAGGAAGATCCACCGGCGTGGCACCAGCGCGCGGTGGAGGGCCGGCGGTACCCGGCCGGTCCTGGCCGGTCCGGCCTCTTTTATCATACAGGGGTCTTTAAACCCCCGTAACATGCAATTCAGGAGCCGGATTCGTGTGTCGTTTGCAGTGACACAACCCTGACGACGATACGAACCCTCCGGTGCGGTTTTGTGGGTTTAAAGGTTTGGGATCTTGTCTCGGGAGCAAGAAATTTCGTATAAAATAATATTATTTTATTATTTTACGACTTCGGGTCATTGTAACTTCTACCCGAAGCATCTGATTGATGTGTCGTCAGTGGTGATGAGACCCTGATGGTACTATGGACTTTTTGAGATTTTTTCCGGGTGTTGGGACTGAGAACGAGGTGCGGGCACCACGAGGCCGAGTTTTGGCGTTTGTGGAGAAACACAGCTTTTTCACCATGAGTCTGATTTTGGCGGATGAATAGTCGATCATGTGTGTTTTTTCGAGAGGATCACAATGGTGTGATCCGTTCGATGAGTTTCGGAATCCAGGCATGGACCGCACCCGAGCTGACTTTGGTGAATAGTACCTTTTCACTGGGTGTCCGTTTCAGACGAGCGTGTAGTCGATTCCACTTGTTTTTCCGAGCGGATCGCTGTGGTATGGTCCTCTCGATGGGTTTCAGGATCGTTGTGTGGGCCCCGCACGAGCTAGCTACGGTAAATAGTACCTTTTTCAATGGTGCTCGTTTCTGGTGGGTAAGCAGCTTATCCTGCGTGTTTTCCGCGTAGATCGTGATGGTGGCCTCGGTATTGGCCTAGGAGGTGCGCGGTGTGGCGTTGGGGTGGGACGCTTGGGTTAGCGATGTTTGGACCAGCAGTGTTTGAGGGTTCTCCTTTGGTTCATTCCGACGAGGGTTCATGCGGCATCACAACCTTCGTATAGGTTTGGGATCCTCTCGATGTGATGTTTAAACTGTTAGAGTTGTGGTATCCCTCCAGTGGGCCCGGAGCGGGATCCTATTGCATCTTTACCCAAGATCGGTTTCTTGGTATCATTGTGATCACTTATTCACGGGCGACGATCCCCTATCTAGCAGGTTAACCCCGTAGGGTTTGTGGAATCATTTGGAATATGATCCCCTACATGGTGGGTTGTGCTCAGTAGGGTTGTTTCATCGTCAGGTATATGATCCCCTACTCAGCATGAGGTTTATAATAGGGTTGCGGCATCATTGGTTATATGATCCCCTACTCAGCGCTTGATGTCGGTAGGGTTGCAATGTCGCTGGTTATTTGATCCCCTACTCAGTGCGTGGGTTCGGTAGGGTTCGGCATCGTCGGTTCGATCCCCTACATAACAACTTATACCAGATAGTGTTCTGGTAACGTCGTGACCACCTCTATATGGGAAATGATCCTCTATCTGAGTGATGTTCTTCTGCCGAGTGCCAGATCAGGTTGTGGTATCCCCCAGCGAATCCTGGGTGTGATCCCCTATCTGTGAGAACTACGTATGCCAGGTCAGGTCGTGGTATGCACCAGCAGACCCTGGGAGTGATCCCTAATCTGAGAGCTATGTATACCGGAGTGGGTCTTGGTATCCCCTAGCGGACCCTAGCGGCGATCCCATATCCGAGGAGATTGGTGGTTATGTTGTATCAACGATGATTCCTCAGTGATGTTATCCGATGAGCGTGGTCTCTCGGGTGAGCGTCTGAGATATTTGTTTGGGACCCGATGGAGTGTATCTCTTGGATGAGTGTCATCTGTGATGACAGTGTTCGTGTGGTATACTCTTCCAGTTGTGGACAGTTGCTACTGATGAGGTCAGTACCTCTTGTTTATTTGTGGCGTGTGCTGAGTATATCTGGATTGTTCAAGGTGCATGTATGGGCATACTCCTGAGCTGAGGTGACTAGTTGTGTTTAGCCGAGGATAGTCACAAGATGGAGTTTCTCTCTTGTCTGGGTTCCCTCTGGCTAGGATGAGCGGGCTATTTCCTTTCAATTTCTCTCTTTTGTTTTGGGTTTTTGGGGTGCCTAATGAGTATGTTTATACTCACCCCTGCACGGCATTTTCCCGCACATGTTAGTGTCTTGTGCAGACCACATGCCTTTTGACGAATTCCCTGTAGGACCTGGAGCAGGCGGAGCTTAGTCAGCTTGTTTGATCAGGGTGTTTACCGGAGCTGTGCCGAGGAGCATCCTGGTGGGTGTTTTTGGAAGTGTTCCCTTTCTTCAGAGTAGGTTGGACGTGCTTTGTATTTTTCTTTTAGTGGGCCCTGTTTTTCCCTTTTTTAATATTGCTGTTGCACTCTGGTTTGGGATATATTGTATGCATGCATTTACTTTTCAAGTTCTATATCTCTACACTGTTACATGGAGGTGTATGTGGGTGCGTGTGTACAGGTACCTTAAGCTAATGCCTCCCATGTGTGTGATATCCTACTCGGCGGTAGTCGCCAGCCCCTGGTCTATTGGAGGTGGGCTTGGGGAGTCGTGGCTCGAGCCCCGTTGGATCGGGTCATGACAGTGTGCTAAGGAATTCGAGACTTGAGGGAAATGATTTCTATATCATTATTACTTTCAATAAGACATATTCCATATTCCAAAATTATTTTTTTATGTTTATATAAATAAAATGAATGTATTTTATGATTATTCTACAAAATTTTATTGGTATTTAGAAAAATATTTTTGGATATATCATTCATGGTATTTATGGTTCAAAATTTATGAAATCAGTAAGGGATTTTCTCTTAATTTTCCATTCTGAGACATATGATTATGTTGGGAACATCTATTCTTATACGATGTTTATATACATAATTTCATGAAATAATTTATAATAATGATATTCCTTCCTCGGTCTTCGGTTTCAAATTTAAAAAAAGTGGTAAATATTTTATGTTACAATATCATTGTTTACCATTATTTTTTATCACTATTGAAATGATTTATTAAAGACGATTTTTCCCTTTTGACATTTGAAAAAATATTTTTAAATAATCACTATTACATTTACAACAAAATTACACTTTTAATTTTATTGATATTGTGAATGGAATAATTATTTTATCATTTTTGACATGAAATCATTTTTTTTCCTTCATGACAATTATTTTCTATTTAGATTTAATTATAATTTTTCAAGGATATTTAAAAAAAATTATTTCCAAATGATTTAGGTTTTAAAATCGATTTTTTCATAGAAAAACTTATTTTACTCAATAAACGTTTTAAATTATTTTTAAATCATCAATTTTATGTTTTCAAGATTTTTTTCCAAGTAAATAATTTCTAATATATTTTTAGTTTTAAAAAGATATTTTCAATAATAATTTATCTCCATCAGGAAATATTCTATGTGATTTTATATTAAAAAAAATCTCCAAATATGATGACATCATTTGATATGACTTATTATTTATATGGAATATCAAACATGTACCAAAATTATTCTTTCATTGAATGGTTTATGATGATAATATTTTTATGAATGTTTTTTCTCTTCCCTGGGTAATAAAATGAATAATTGATTATAAAAACTATTTCCTTTTCACTAGTTAAACTATGATAGAACTCTAATGAAACTAACTTATTTTCTTGGGTTATTCTATGATTAAATAAGGAAATAATTATAAAAACTATATATTTTCCATAAGTTATGATACGATGAAATGATTATGAATACCATTGTACATCAAGGTTTAGGATATAATGAATATTTTATGATCTTGTAACCCACATAAATATGTTTTTAATTACGATTTGGGTAGAACCAACATCTCCATCTAATGAAATGTGTATTTATTTCTATCACATGTGATATGTAAGACTGTAAGGAGATAAAAACCTTGTTTAATAAGGTATCTTGTTTACAATAATTGTATTAGGGGTAAATCTTGATTAATATGAATCATTTAGGAATGATATTATTCCACCATGATAGTGTTATAGTGATCGTTGAATAATATTGAAATGATTTTTTATTATGTGTATACCACAATTATGTGTCTTATATCGACATTATGATATCATGGATCATGTTCTTTGATTTAATTATGATTCATGTCTTATTAACTGAATATACTTATTCCCCAAATAACTGTTATGACATATAATATGTAGAGTATAGTTTTCTTATGTAATAATCATGTTATCATACTCTTATATTCATGTAATGTTTACATATATCCCTTTTTAACCCTTACTGAACATCTAAGATCTCTTAATATTATTTTTCCTTTCCACATGATAATAATTAATGTTTGATAAGGCTACAATTTTGAATAGTTTTAAAGTGGAATATCTTTATGGGAGATGATGAAGATATATAAAAACTTTAAAATATTTTGTATCTAATATTAAAATACACTAATACATTTTGGTCCTTAGGTATGTGTTTGGGTTGTGTATTAAATATTCATATAATAATATGTAATAACATGTAAAATATTCCTAGGTCATTATAATCCATTGGACTATATTATATAATAAACAATACGTACATTTTTATGTCATTTAAAAAATGATCAATTGATCTCATTACATGTATGTGGGACCCATTCAACTAGTTCCTCAAGAGAGAGTTATGTCCCATAATTAGGAAGATATCCCACTTTGTCACACCACACATAGTCTCTGAAGACTCTCCATACTGTGGAACATTTAGAATTTCCTCTCCATCCTAAAGGGTGTGTTCCCCATCATGAATGTGATGTACGACCATATCTCCAAAAAATTTGAATCTAATATTCTAATGGTTTCCCATCTAGACCCAGGGAAATGACTCAAAGAACCCACATCTCATCATGGACCTAACACTCACCATGGTCCACTCATAAACTCAATTGATATCAATGAACCTTGAAGACGTGATTACTCGGTGCCTCTATATCCAATAACCATCATTATATAACCTAATACACATATTAGAGGCTCATGGTCAGTGAATATCTATCTATTTCCCACTTAAGGTCCTTATTCCTTTATCTGATCAAATATATACCAGAAGTCACACATAATCATTCATAAATATTCATATAATTTTGAATTATTAGAACAACCTAGCTCAACCATGGTGTTATAATTCTATGGGTACACCACCCCACCTCATCTAAGAAAGTTCATAACTTTTTACAAGTTCCTATAAAATCTTTAAATCACATCTCATGAAATAATTTTAAAATAATTTATTTCAAAATTTTATTTTTAATTTTTCAGTTGAATACATAGATGATTATTCTCCTAAAATCTCACTAAGAAATTATGTATCCCTAAAACCACATGGAAAGCTGTGTTCATCATTTTAGAAAACAATTTAGAAATTCCATGACAATTCACCATTTCTTTTCCCAATCCATGGGACCATCCACCCAAAATCAAAGAGAAATGATGGAGAAGAAAAAAATGGGAAATAGAAGAAGGAACTAAATTCATACCAATACATAATTTTCATAAATTCATCCCTCCCAATGAGGGGTCAAATGAGGGTATGAAATAAGGGGGGACATAGATGAATTACCCCTCCCTAAGATATTAGGTCACCATGTAACCCGTAGGGGTTATATTATAACCACCCCCATGAAGAAAGCATGCAACTCATGACTACCTCTATCATGGCATGAGCCATATGGGTTGTGGTTCAATGAATCCTTATTAATAATGGCCCATGACTCCTTGGTGAAATCTCCCCTCTCATATAAAAAATTTCTTCCCCTTATCTATGATGCGTCCCTCATAGAAACATTCCCTTTCAGACCTAATAATTATTTCTTGCCCATATTATTTCATGAAAATCCCAATGAATATAAAATTTATTATAATATACAACACATGGGGACTCATGAGAAAAAAAATTACCTCATTCATGGTTTAATGGAAATAAATAATTAAATTTTCTCATATATGAAATATCACTAGGAAAAATATTTGTATGGCCCTCCCATGTTGCAGTGTAATGGTCCATTAAGGACCCTATTTGTGGCAAGAAGCTTCCCTATTAATTTCTAATGAGCTACATACAATTAAAATTATATTTTTTTCCACTGAAAACCATCTTTAACATTCACTATAGAATACGAAATATCACTCAATAAAATAATTTTATCAAAAAACATATTATATATATGTTCAATCCCTTAGAATCCTAATTTGAATCCTAATTCCAAAATAATCCCCTAATAAAAGACCAAAACATAAAATTTCACATCATAATATTCAAATGAAAATAATAATTTTCCTACACATATAAAAAATGACTAATAAACTTTCACTCATGTTTTTACATTCCAAAACATTCTCACTCAAGTTGAGGCCAAGCATCTTATCATTTATATGATTATACACATGTGTAAAATTTCACATAATAACCAACAAGGATACACAACCCATCACATGTTCTAAAAAACACAAAACCTATGTACTTATCACTCAATACTTATCTACATGTCTGGATGTATGCCTCATCATCTATATTGATTTTTGGGTTAAAAATATTATTTTAGCCCCAATGAAATTTTTACTGTCTTTTACCATCCTTCTAGAACCAATTGAAAATTTGAATAAAACATAATTTTACCACTTCTGTTAGTTGAATTTCAAAATTCCATGAGAGACTGTTGATATCACTATTTATAATGTTGTTTAATAAGATTAGAATAGTTTTATTAATAGTAACTTTTGACTTTTATTTATCACGGTTAAAATTAAAAAAGGTAATTATGGTTAAACATTTTATTATAATTTCCTTAACACATGTCAAAATTCTATTGGATAAGAGTAATTTGACCAAAAAAACCTTACTAATAAAATATGATCCCCTTTGGTACACTGGTATTAGATTATGACATTTATTATTATTTTATTTAAAGAAGAATTAAATGAGTTAAATTCAACATTTTATATCCAAACCATTTTTAATATATGTCAATACATAAGATAAATATGAAAATAAATATTATTTATAAATATGAAATATTTCCTACATAGTAGTATTTTATTTATAATTTTTAGACATTAAATAATTTTGTTTATTTTTTATACAATGATGATGCATTAATTACCTTATTAATGAAATATTAAAATATTAGATATTATAAATATACAAATTAATGTATTTTTATACTTTTGATGAATTAAACTAATTTTCTAGGATAATATGTATTGTTAGGGTTGATTAAATAATTGTTTTTGAATAAATCATGCTATTATGATTTTCACTAACACCAAATACTAAATAGTGTCAAAATTGACATAATTGAGTTTTTAGAACAAATACTACATTATTAATTGATATAATATTCATAAAATAATAAGTTTCGTCAAAATGACTTATATAAGGTTATATATATTAATAATTAACCACTAAGGGTTCTCTTGGCTATTTATTATATGTTTATTAACCATATAATACAAAAATACAAAGAGACATGGTAAATGTCAAATTATTTAACTAAGAGTTATATCTAAAAGATAAGATTAATATGTTAACATAAACCTATCTAAAACCTATTGGTTGAGATGTTTTTGACCCATCCCCACGTTATCCTAGAAAATAATCATTTTTGATCCATTAAAACCATAAAATTATTTTATCAAAAAATAATATTTCTAGCTTTTCTTAAAGTGACCATCACCTCTCTTATAAAAGGTTACTTTCCCTTTTCATAATTTCCCACATCCAAATACAATTTCCTCAGCCAAAACCTACCCATATATCCTCCCAACATTCCTACCTTTATCCCAGAGTCCATCATTTGTCAGAAATCCAATATAACGATCCCTTTTGATCAAATCAAAAGGAAGAACCTGAAGAAGAGGTAAATATTTTAATCACCTATTTCAAGTTATTTTCTTCTTCCACTTCCTCTTTCATTGTTTTTTCCATTATAAAATAATTAATCCAATGTATTCTATAAACTATGATGATATTATAAAAATTGTTTGACCATATTCTTTATTCTATCCATCATATGAATGGAAAAGTCACCATACGTGTGTACGTACAACTTACCATCTCCACGTCGTGGTGTAGTTTGTTATTCAAACACTTAATTATTTAGATAGGTATAATAATGTGAATAATTAATGTAAATATTAAATATAACAATGTAATGATTCATTATATGTGATAACCCATCCAATTAAATATGATTTACCATAAATATAATGATATTGTCTCTTGTGCATACGTACAGATTATCGTCTCCATGAACGCAATGATATTCATTCCCCATCATAATCATTAAAGAATAATTTTCATTTTTTGATTAAAAATAATGTTTAAGAACATAATATGATTATGTATATAAAGTAAATACATCCTATATATAACAAACATGGCTTACTTAACCGAGCATATAACAGAAAACAGATCAGGTAACACCCAAAATGGTGATACTACAATAATATTTTTAACAAATAAATATTAAAAGATCATATATGATATAATATTTATGTATATAGTTATTGTATAATATAATAACAATTATTTATCTATTATAAAAGAGGTTAACATACCCTCAAGCAACGAAAAATACAAGTTAATTGTTAATTTCACAATCTCTTTATTATCCGAGATTTGTTTTACATAAGTATCTACTGGGACAAATTTATTATCCATCTCCATAATTAATAAAAGAGTTTTCAAAGGGATTGTTTTTAAGGGACATTTTTTAATATAATGTCACTTTAAATGATTTAAAATTAATTATTCTAAACCATTCTCATTAATGTCAATGTTTTAAAAATGGTTTTAAGGATTTATTTATATAGAAATGAATGTTTTAAAATGATAATTCCATTCAAAAGATTCAAAGTGGTATGTGACACATTGATGAAATATTTTCATTTAAATGAATTCCTTTAAAAATTATCTGACATTTAAATGATTTCATGAAAAAGGGATATTTCTCTCAATGATTTTTACTAATCATTTTCAACAATATCAACATCCTTTATGAGATATGATTCTTGATCGAGGTTGATTTATTATGATAAAAATATTATATATTATATTGAATGTTTTGTGATACGTTTGACCGTTGATGTATTATTTTCATACCATTCATGTTTTAAGGATAATTTATTGACAATTAGTATTCTAGTTTTAGTAATAATGTTTATGTAATGTTTAAACCTTTTCATATGAGATTTGTATTGGACTTAGTAAGTGACGGGTGGATCCCTCTATAGCTCTTCGATGCATCGGTATGTCTAATGAGACAAAATAGTGTCTTGACATAATGACATGACAAAATCATAATTTTAGTCATGGAAAAAGGCCTTGACTATGTGGTTATGTTGTCTGGAATTATAAATTCCATCATTATGAAATTTGATATTGATATTGCATGTGATTATTTGACTAGTAGAATATCTATGTCATTAGTTAAATGGAATTATTTGATTTATATTTTCCTTATTATGATGAATTTAAAGTTTAAATTTCTTATGTTTTCGTCTTTTAAATTTCCTTAATTGTTTATACTTATTTATGAATGTTTCCATTATATTTTTATCCTTACTGAGCATCTATACTCACCCCTTTCTATGTTTTATTTTTTTGAGGATGCGAAAAAGTATATTATGACTAACATACAGGGATAGTCAAAGAGATATAAATGTGGTGAATGGAGACAATGTTGTTGTTTTTCATTTTATAATGTAATGTAACATTCATGTTTGTAATCTATTTTCCACGACTGCTAATCTAATCCATCCTTCGGGACCTGATTCCTTGTATCATGCCAATGTTATGTAATAAACACCAACTCTAGATAACTGGGGTCGAGGCATTATGGTAATGAAATAGTTATTATCATGATAAAATGTTTATACTAGTGATTGATATTCTAGTAATTTATAGAAAATGGACTAAATGAATGCCTTAATTCCCATCTATGAAAATAGTATACACAATTTTTCTGAATTAATAATGTTATAACAACCAAGATAATCATACTACAGTAGCACTTGGGATAAGTATCCCCACACTACATCCTACTCGATAATTCCATGGGGTGGGTTATGAGTAGAATATTTTGTAGATGTATTTTCTATGAAGAGAGACCTCATACCATAATTTATAGTTCCAATCTATATGAAGTTAAAATATTTAAAATATTTCAATAGATCACATAATGATACATCCTAGATTAAAAATGATATTTGACTAGATTTTTTAGACATGGTTTCCAAATGAGATCACAAAGTAGTGATGTATTCCATTTCCTAATTTGGGATTTCATAATGAGAATCATTCCATAATTAAAGTAGTCATGTCATGGGGAATGTAACTCTATGAAATTTAAAAAAAATTAATCCATTAGGGATTTTTGGGGATTTTGGAAGACATGTTTGACCTAATTATTGATCTATGGGTGGTTTATAGTTTAAATCATGAGAATAAATGAGAAAAAAATCCTAGAGTATAATTTGTAGAATTTATCCAATGATATAGGTAGAATCATGAATAAAAGAGTTTAATAAAATAATATATTTAATTGTTTTTATAGTCTGTAGAAATAATTTATTTTTATATATTTGGAGAAGTGGGAGTGTAGAGGATTTTGTGATTGAATTTATTTATTATTATGTTTTAAAGGAGGAGAAATGGAATAATGACAATGAAATTGATGACATAATGTTTATATTTTGTTATAAATTATGATAAGAGATCATAATGTCACATTTTCAACTATTCTCTACCTAAAAGAAGTAAACAAAGACACATGATGGGGGAGTGATCATAACATTAATAGTTCTTATTTCCATCACATATGCTACATATATAATGAGTAAAAATATCCTTTTGTTTGTAGACATTCTATAGATTATATCTCCATTGAATATATTTGTTTTGTAAAATAATTTAATTATTGGTTTATTTAATTTTATTTACCATCATTTAGATATTATGTGTGGACCAGGTTATCTCTATAAGAATATTTTTCTATAAAGCATTTATATCCATAGTTTAATGGAAAATAATTTCAATAAAAAAAGAAATGACTTGTGGAAAATCAATGGAAATAAAAAAAAACTGTAATAACTAAAATACAAATAGATAAGAAAGAATAAATTATTTTTACATTTGGGTTTTCTTGGAAATATGTGAAAATATTTAAGTGTAAAATTATATCAGTGAACATACAAAAATATATTAGATAAATAATAGATTGAAATAGGTTATATTAATGATTATTAATTTAAAAACATCGTCTTACCAACCTTGAATGAACAAAATAGATTAAAAACAAAAACAAATTGATAACTTATTCTACAAAAGAGGTAACTATTGATCTAATTATCAATTTTACAATTCTATAACTAAATAAATAGTTAATAGAAATGGCGTAATTTTGGAAAAAAATTGATTTATAAACCAAACATAAAATGTTTCCCCTATTTGATTGAAAAAATAATTCCATCAAAAGGGTTTTCAATAAATGTGATTTTTATAAAAAAATAAAAATATATTAGGAGTACAAATTTTTTATTCATGAATATTCAAGATGGTTTATCTAAAAGATTAATTGAAGAGGGTTAGTGATCCCATCTAGAATTTATATATATAAACCAGTATGGAGGATAAAGAAATTAATCAATAACATTCAGCCTAAAAGGCTTAGAAATAATGATTTTCATTTTAGTACAACACATAACTTCCATATCAAAGTATTAGAAATAATGGAAAAAATAAAACATTATTAAATAATTATTTCCTATAAAAATATATAATCTCTTCCAGCATTGTATTCCTCCAAGTCATTAATCTCAAATGAGCCTTCCAAGGCTTTCTTTATCTGTCATCATTTCCTCTTTAGAAATATATCTCTTTCCCTACCAACTATTACTATAATTATAAATGTATTTATCCTTAAAAAATCATTTTTCTTAAGGGAATTTATTATGTGAATTATAAAGAATATCTGATACATTTCATTAGAATCATTAAATAACACAAACATATCTTTCTTCTCCATATGGAATTTATTTCTATTAATCATTATCTTCACTGCGACTGGAGAAAAAACTCCCTAAATTATTTTTTCCCCAGATGAATTTGACGTTCCATATGAGAAATAAAAATAAGGAAACATTCATGACTATAGTAATAAATCTCATCTTTTATCAATACTTCCATGTAGCATACTAGATAAAATTATTATCATGATCATCCTCCCCCTTATAATTATTTCGAAAATCGTTTTTGGAAAAATGTGGAATTTAATTATGATTTAAATCATCAATGTTTTAGAAAATTATTTAATTTTTCAAAAGGGTGTTATATGACATATCCCCTTAATATAATACTTATCAGTATTTGATCATGTATGATTGATTCCATAAATTCACCTATATTTCTCATCATTCATATCACTCATCAATATAGGGTTATTATATGAAATTTAAATAATGAAAACATGTTACAAATTAACTAATATAAGTAATAACATCTTATGTATGCCCCTATTTGCAATTTTTAGGACACTATCAAATTACATATCAATTATATTGGGAAATACATTATTATGTATGAAACTTTTTTATATTCATCAACGTTTATAATGTTATGGGTCACCAACGTATGTGTAAAAATCATCTAACAGATGAATTTCAGTATATATTTTCAAATGGTATCATGTTATGAATTTATTTTATTCCTTTAAACATATTAAATATGGATATTTAGCATTAAAAATTTATCATCCAAACTGACTGAATAATAAAATTCCACAAACTATAAAATGATACATAACTCTCTTATAGAAATAATTTATATTTATTATCATCATTAAATTAGGGAGAAATGTTTTAAACAATCTCCCTCAAGTGATTTTCCATCATTTCCATGGTAGATTATTATATAACTTTTCTTCATAAAAACTAATGAAATAAAATGACTAATGCTAAATTGAAAATTCTATATATTTTTTAATGTTATCAATTCAATATGAAAAATACAACATTAAAAGATATAAGAAAATGAATTACATGCATCAAAATTAGAATTCAAAATTTTACCAGTAATTTAAATATTAATGATACAAACATGTAAAACTAGAAATAATAAAACACAAAATGAAAATCCATTTAAATTCTCTTAAAATTATCATTTTAAATTATGTTACATTTTATTTCATTATAAACATATACTAATAGAAAAAATATCATTCAATAACGTGAGTAAAAAACATATTTTTAATCAAATATACGAAGAATAATTATAATAATAATAGATTATTAAAATGATTTATATAATTATATTGGAAACTTTTAAAGCCCAAAAACATAATAATTCAATAATAATGATGTGGAAAATAAGAATTAATATTATTCTACAAAAAAGTTTAGAAAAATATAAGATATCAAGTTATTAAAAAATTAATTAACCATGTTCATTGAATTCTAATTTAAGTCTAAAATGAATGAATTATAATTCAAAGAAACATATGTTTTGTAAAAATTATTACCCATGTGAACTCTAAGAATAAAAATTAAATGAATCGTCCATAGAATTAAATTTTTTTTTATAAAAATATAGACTACTTTTTTGAAAAATTATATCAATATTTATAATTTATTATTTAAATTATGGAACATCTTATTTATTCCATGTTTGTTAAAAAATAACTTTTTTAATGGAGAACAACCACCTAATTTAGCATCACATTATAATTATACACATGTAATTGGATGAGTGATTTTAATAATTAATATGATAAAATAAATAAGTTTATCTAATAGTTTTAATAACATAGAACTAAATCATGATTTCATGTTAATTTCTAGATCATTTGAGGCATATTTTAATAGTCCAGATTCAAAAAATATGGTCAAAACCAATTACGATTCAAAAATTTATAATTAGAGTATAACAAAAAAATGTTTTTAAAATAAAAATTAAAATATATTTTTCAGTTGAACTAATAGAGAAATTAAAATGTTAAATAACTCCACGGTAGTAAAAAAATAACCATTCTTAATATAACTTTCTATCCCTATAATAAACAAATTGATTCTAAAAAATTGTTTATTCCGAAAAAATATGACTCTATATTGAAGTGTACATTTTGAAATATAGTATAGGAAAAATGAGTACCCCTCTAAAAAATACCCAATATTTCCCTAATATTAATTTTTATGATTGGAGAATAATTTAAATAGTAGGTTCAAAATAGTTTTATGAATAAAATGATGAAACAGTCATTAATGGTTCATAGTCACGTTCAATATAGCTTGTCTTCTAAAAATTATATCCAGAAAAAAATATCTCATATAGAGAGTTTCACAAAATTAAACAACATCAAAAATGTTTATTGGCTAATCAAAATTTTCTGAAAATTGAATGATAAAAAGTTTTATTATAATTTTATTAACACAAATGAATAAAAATTACTTTTTTTACAAATTTAGCAAACAAAGTCAACATGGCAATTTGATATTGCAAAATAATTTCTCTATTATTTTCTAAATAATAATATAAAATCTAAAAAAATAAACACTTTTAAATAGAATGAAACTTTTTCTATATACTGAGTAAGTAAAAAAGTACCATGAATAGATAAAAAACAATCCTAGGAGCATTTGATTTATTCTTTTTAGTTTAGTTATAATTAAACAAATATATTACACATAAGAATAATATTTGGTTTTATAATTACAAACCTAAAATGGATAAACTAATTAAAATAATATTATAGTAATTTTATATTGAAAAAGAACCAAATATCATGTTTAATGAGGACAGATATTTAATGTTTCTATTGTATTTATATTATATTTTTTGTTGAAACTTTTTTTTGTATCTACTACAATGTATCTATAATTTATTATCTAGGAGATTTCATATCATATTTACATATTTATCATAATAAAGGTGGACTATAATTATAGTTTCTATCTATATTATAATTTTTGAAGTATCCCATGTCATTTTCATGAGGGAAAATGTGATTTTTCAATTAAATTATAAGTGATTCAGTAGTAAGAACAAAAAATTAGTTTAAAAATAATATCAAACTTTAAAAAATAATCTACATATATTTAATGGATCCACAACTGATTCCAAATTTTTTTCATCAATATATAATTAACCAAGAATGAAACCCATCAGATAAACAGATATTACAAATTAAATTAAATATACATTAGGGTTTAATTTTATATAGTAATTGGTAATGTTTTTAGAGAAAATTCCTTCCCCACACATAAAAATATTTATTAATATATATCAGTCTAATATTATGCATTGTTCTTAATGATATATAAGGTTAACATTAAATATTTTTTCAATTTTAATTTCATGAAATAGTGATAATATTTAAAATACTCCTTAATTTTTATTATTCCATTAAATATCAATGTAATTATTACTCTGTAAAGACCCATAAATATCAAAGAAATTTTTTTTCATAAATTCTTTGTGATTTTATGAGTATGTAGTTTCTGACGGCACATGATTCCGAGGCCCGGTGTGCCCGAAATCAATTTCCGAAATTTAGCTCGGGTACGTTCAGTGAACGGATGAGAAGGTTTTTCTAACATTTGAACCGGTGCTCGAAACTGAAATCTGAGGGAACCAATGAAACTGTAGTGTCGGTAATTTCTTAAGATAACCTTTCCTGAAGGTGCGTTTTCTTGGGAGGAGTTGTTAAAATTGAGGATTAAATGTGAAGTAAATAAAATTGTGGTACAATTTTATTTTCTTTATCTAATTGATATATCTTACATGGGGTAGTTAGGGTGGGACACAAAATCCCATAACTACACATGTTAGGATATTTGTGTGGTGTGGCCCACACGAACCCCACCCCTTCACATTCCTTAAACCTCCTCTAACACCCCCATTAAGATGGTGACTTCTCCTAACCTCACCTTCCCCATCTATAATTCTTGGCAACATAACACTTCATTAATTAGAAAACTCATGTTTAATTAATGAAGTGAAGTTTTTTGAAATTTGATTTTTTGAATTGCGTGGATAAATAATAAAATAACTAAAGGCCTTATTTTATTTGGTTAGTTCTTGGTTGTGTAAAAGAATTTGGGGGGAGAGAGTTCGTTTCTCTTTTTGAAGAACTCTATCTGATCTGGCGAATAACGTCTCCACTTAAACGAAGAACGCTAATTCTCTTCAATGAAGAATGAATCAGCGACTCTGGTTTCTCCATCCCCATCCTCCTCCACGACAAGGGAAGAGACACCGACATGGGAGTTCTACAATGACGCACAATCTTCATCTTCTCTTTGTGATAAAAGAGAAGACTGTGTTTTCTCGGGTGCGCACTAACGACGATGGGAATGACACCATATTTTGCGGCGCTTGACTACCGCAGACTTCTTTCAAGGTAGGGGTTACCTTCAAAAAAATTTATTTATCGATTTTCATGGATTAATTTATGACCGGTTGTTATTATCATAACAGGAGGAGATCGGACCACACAAACATGGCTGATCCTCCTCCCATTTTATTGATAATCTTTGTTGACGATTTTAGCGAAGGCGACGTGGTGCCTTAGTACCGCGTGAGATCGAAGAGAACCATGGCCGGTGCGGGCCGCGATAGAGGTGTGCGGCGCCGTTGCGCTACGCCGGTGAAGCCGAAGGAACCGTGGCAAGAGAGGGCCACGCTGGTGGTGCATGGCGTCGTCACGCTGCCCCGAAGAACCCGAGGGAGGTCGCGGCCTGGGCGGGGCGCGGTGGTGGGGCGCAGCACCGGCGCGCTGCGCTGGTCAGCCAGAAGTCATGGCCAGAGGCCGCGGCGGTTTCTCAAAGGGGGGGCTGGCTGAGCCAGCCGCCGGCGTCACCTGGAGGCGGGACCCAAAGGGGTCTCACAGTGCATCAAGGCCGGCCATTACGGCCGACCGTTTTGGAAAAAGGGAGGCGACGGCCCCCCTTCGCACCCTGTTCGGCCGCAAGCCGAGCCGCAAGTGACCTCCAAGCCAGGCCGGGCCACACCTGGCCCGGCCGGGCCTCGTCCAACTGGGCCGGACCCAGACTTGGGTCGGGTCGACCCTGTTCTGGGCGACCCAGGGGGTACCGGGCCAGGTCTGACTGGCCCGAACCCCCTATTTTTCAGACAGATTCGTTCAAATGCCCATATTTTGGGCTATGGACCTCCGATCGATGAACCGTCAGTTGCATTGGGATACTTAGATCTGGGCGATCATTTTGGTATATTACACTCAATCGTTCGGTATGTTTTGGGTATGGCTGAGTTTGTTCAAACCCAAATCCAACTCGACCCTTGGAGCGGAAACACTTATAACTTAACGACCAAATGTCTGAATGATGTGCAGTTACTTAAGTTGTATTCCTATTAGTGAGACAGTTCTTTTGGATTACTCCACTTGAGGTTTGGATGCAGCTGGAGTATGGTCATGTTGGTTTCAGCTTTGAAACCAACCAGCCCCCTGAGACGAAAAATCCCATAACTCTCAGACCGCGCGTCCGATTGACGTGTCGTCTTTCAAGTTGAGTTCCTTTTGACGTGACAGAAAATTTTGATACATCAACTCTGGAAATCATGACAGTTGATGTATCGAACCCTAGGATCGTGGAGTAGACCCTCCCGGAATCGAGCGAGCTGTGTGTGGAAACCCTAGGGCAGGCTGCGACTGCGATGACGATGACGAATGCACTTGGATCCTACATTGATTCGGTAGTGAGGAAGACTGTACATGAATCCTCTATTGGTTCGGCAATGATGACGACTGTACCTGGATCCTATGTGGTTTCGGCAGCGATGGTTACTATACTTGGATCCTACGTGGGTCCGGCAACGACAACTTCTGTACTTGGATCCTATGTGGGTTCGACAAGAGAGATGATTCAGAGGATACATCTAATCGTATCCAACCCTCTTCATGAGTAGTATAACTATGTGATCCGAGTCGTTACTTTTAATCATTATCTTCTATATGATTGACATGCTTTCCTGTGTGGATTTGCGTTGGGCTTTTTTGTGTGGATTGGGTTGTACTTTCCTGTATGGACTAGGTTGAACTTGGGCTCGGGAGTTTGAGCCGAACTAGAATTGATGACATAGGTATATGTATGGGAATATTCATAAGTAGAGTTGTTTGATACTTCGTCTTTGTATCTTTCCTTTGTGGTTTATCATTTGTGGATTTTGGAGACCTTCGGGGGTCTCAGGGTCCCTACTGAGTATCGTATACTCACCCCTGCACGGGGTATTCCCGCACTACATTGTGTTGGTTGCAGACGACGGACATCACTGATTGTGGTTGAGGATTGTGGAGCAGGACGGTACCCGGAGGTTGATTATCTGGTGGAATATACATGGAGCGGACGGACGAACCCGAGGAGCCTATGAGACTATCATTACCCACCCTTCAGGTGGGATAGAGGGAGGAAGACCCGGTGGTTGCTTATTTACTTTACTACTGTTGTACTTTCTTTTCAGTTGTAATTTACTTTCAGTTGGGTTTGTATTCTGGCCCATTTACTTTCCAGCACTTACTTTTGTACTCTGTTTAGATTGTGTTTACTTATTCTTGCGTACTCCTTGGTGTTTGTTTTCTTATATAAAGGTAATGACTTTATTTTAATCGGGATTTACGCCTTTGGTGATAGTCTCCAGCCCCTATCCTAGGGAAGGAGGGCTTGGGGTAGTCACGGCACGGGCCTCGAGGAAGGGTCGTGACAAATTGGTATCAGTAAAGTTAGTTCAAAAGAAGAACTCAGGACTCTGATAATTTCTTCAGAGTGAAGTAATATTGTTAAGGGTATTGACTATTGTTATCAGTCCAAGGAGTCCATTGTTGGTGTGGCGGCCGACGTATCCATTCACCAGGACCCTGATATCTGATTTTCGGCTCAGTACATGAAAACATTGTTTTCATTTGTGTTTCAAAAGTTTTCTTTGGGATTACTTTGTGTTAGATCAATAGGTATACTGTATTAACTGTGGTGCACCTATTTCTTTCCGGATGGTCCCACGACGGCAGCCAGCTAGGTTTCTATGATTTATGCGAGATTGCCGCCCACTAAGCGATGAGGCCTCGGTGTAGGGCCCCATTATAGCGGAGGCACCGGCGGTACCTCTACCCACCGAGCTAGCGATTCCACTAGCCCCACCAGCTGAGGGTCCACATCGCATGAGTTCATTATATGAGTTTTAGCATTAGAGACCGCCCTGGTTCCATGGGGAGACGGACCCTCTGGAAGCCGAGGAATGGTTGGAGGCTGTTGTTTGAGTCTTCAGGTTGGTAGGGACACCAGCAGACCTCATGGTCATCCTTGCGGAGAGTCTCCTACACGTAGAAATAAGTAGATGGTGGATCCTGATTATCCAGGTACTTGACGAGGCATCTCTCCTTTAGTCGGACATCGAGATTCTTTTCCTCTCGGAGTTCGTTCCAGCAACCCTTCATGCGGTGTGAATTTAGGAGTTACTACAGCCGCGGCAGGGTAGCATGACAGTAGCCTAGTACTCGGAGAGATTTATTGATCTCTCATGATACTCCATAGACATGGTACGAGACCCATTCTTCCGATCCCGGACCTTTGAGCAGGGACTGAGGCATGAGATCAGGGAATTGATTATTTCCCTTAGCATTCTGATGCAGGCAGGAGTACTAGAGAGTGCCCTTCTTGTGGAGAGCTTCCTTACTGATCCTTCGATAGTAGCGAGGCCTACCACAGGGCGACACGTAGCTTAGTCTTCTATAGCTGGTAGTAGACATACGTCATAGAGGTCCAGGAGGACCAGTCCATCAGGTGGGAGACCTCAGGATACTGGTTTGGAGGTATGGGGCACACGCAGCAGAGCTAGTCATTCAAGAGGTATACAGTGCTATGCATGCGTCGGGCAGGGCCACATGGCTCGGGACTTCCAAACCCTCCATGTATAGGAGCAGCAGATTGTTGAGGGACCACCCAGGCTGAGGCACAAGTTTCACCGTGGAGGTCTATAGGGAGTAGGCGGACGAGGCAGAGGAGCTGGCTGAGCAGCGGGTGGTGGGCGACGCTTTGGGGCTCTACCACCACCACCACCAATAGGTCAACCCCGACCACAGGGAGCTGGAGGGCAGAGGTAGGCTCAGCTTCAGGCAGTGGAGGCCTACAACCACGACGCACCTGAGAAGATTCGAGGTACTATATGTGTCTACTCCACTTGTGCTGCAGTTCTTACAGACATAGGAGCGAGTCATTTTTTCATTGCTACTTCCCTTGTTTGGAGCTCGGAGATTCCGATGGAGCAGTTGGCTCGATCCATACGGATAGAGACTACTACGAGAGGAGACTCAATGATTACGCACTGGTTCCGGAAGTTTGGGATTATTATTGGAAGTGAGAGCATCATATGGGACCTTATTGTAGCGGTGTCGAGGCATTACGACATCAGATTGGGCATAGATTGGTTATCTATGGTCCATGCTCAGATCGACTGTATTAGGAATAAGGTGTGATGTGTCTGCACTGATGGGAGCATGTTCACCTTCACTGGAGAGAAGGGTTCCTTTACAGTGCAAGATGGACTCACTCAGAGGAGAAAACAGTCGATCACCCATCAGTTGGCTAGTCTCATCCTAGGAGAAGTTGACGTGCAGAGTCCAAGTTTTCCTGTTGTGGTGGATCAGTATGTGGACATTTGTCCTGGAGATGTTCTAGGACTACCTCCTCGTATATAGGTAGACTTCTATATTGACCTTTACCTAGGGACAACCCTTATATCTACACAAGCATATTGAAAGGGTCCCGGTGAGCTTCGAGAGCTACGGGTACAACTGGAGGAATTGTAGGGAAAGGGATTCATTCGACCTAGTGTTTCACCCTGTGCTTCCCTAATTTTGTTTTCCAAGAAAGCAGATGGGAGCTTGCGACTGTGTGTCGGCTACTGTCGCCTGAATCAGGTGACTGTGAAGAAAAAATATCCACTTTCTAGGATTAAAGACCACTTCGATCAGCTCAAGGGAGCATGATGGTTCTCAAAGATATATCTCAGGTCAGGCTATCATCAGCTCAGAGTTCGAGATGAGGATGGGTAGAAGACAACCTTCAGGTGTCGGTATGGCCACTATGAGTTCTTGGTTATGCCTTTCGGCGTATCCAAAGCTCCAGCAGTGTTCATGAGTCTCATGAACAGGATCTTCTAGCCTTACCTCAATCAATTATTCATAGTCTTTATTGACAACATATTTATTTACTCGACTACTGAGGAGGAGCACTCCTACCACTTGCGGGTTATACTGGACACACTCCGAGAACACCAGATTTATGGTAAGCTCTTGAAGTGTCAGCTCTAGAATCGAGAAGTCCATTTCTTGGGACACTTCATCTCTGAGGAGGGTGTAGTGGTAGACACTGTGAAGTTCGAGGCGGTGCTAGCTTGGGATCCACCGTGGAGAGTGACGGAGGTGCGGAGTTTCCTTGGATTTGCTGGGTACTATCTGAGATTTGTGCTAGACTTCTCCAAAGATGCGGCACCACTATCATCATTGAAGAAGAAGAAGGGGAAACCCTATGTGTGGTTAGATAGTTTTCAGTAGAGCTTCCAGGAACTGAGATAGAGATTGACCAGTGCACCTATCTTGAGGCTACCGGAGGAGGGCGTAGGGTACGTAGTTTACTTGGATGCATTAGGGACTGGACATGGGTTTGTCTTGATGCATGATTGGGAATTTATTGCCTATGGATCACAAAATTTGAGGAAGCACGATCATAACTATGATACCCATGACCTAGAGATAGCAGAAGTTTTCTTCGCCCTGAAGAAGTGGCAGCACTATCTGTTGGGTGAGCGCTTTACAGTCTACTCTGACCACTAGAGTCTCAGGTACATATTCTCGTAGAAGAACCTGAACCAGAGACATCAGAGATGGCTCAAGTTCCTCTAGGACTATGACTTTGAGATAGTCTATACACCTAGGAAGGGGAACATAATAGCTGATGCTCTCGACAGGAGGTCGGGCATCCAGCTACTTGGAGAGGCGAGAGAGCAGCTAGCCGCGTTGTAGATATCCTACGTGGATAGAGATGGGGCAACAATTCTGCAATTGCTCATAGTCACTCCTCCACTACTTCAGCGGGTCAGAGAGGCCCAGCGTGGGGATGTTGATTATGAGACGCGACGTGCATAGATATCATTAGGATAAGAACCTGATGGATTCTCTGTATGAGGAGATCATGTCGTCCTTTTTAGAGGATGTACCATGGTACCAGTTGCATTAAAAGAGGAGTTGATGGAAGAGTTTCACACTTCCCCTTTAGCGGTATATCTAGGAGTGGAGAAGATGTACTAGGATCTCAGACGACAGCACTGGTGTCCAGGTATAAAGAACATCATAGTAGATTTCCTTTCATGATGCCTCACCTGCCCGCTGGTGAAGGCAGAGCACCAGGTACCAGCAGGCTTGGTACATCACTTAGAGGTCCTAGAGTGGAAGTGGGATAGGATATCTATGGATGTAATGATAGGGCATCCACGTAATTCCATGGGACATAACACCATTTGGGTAATTGTCGAACAACTAACCATTTTGTCCAACTTCATACCTATCAGAGAGCATGGATTAGTGAAGATCTTGGGATGCCTCTACGTTCAGGAGATCATATGGCTTCATGGTGTGCCATCGACTATCGTCTCCGATCGAGATTCTCACTTTACTTCCTAGATTTGGAAGGGGTTACAGGAGGCATTTGGGATAGAGCTACGCCTGAGCACCGCTTTTCACCTTCAGAAGGATGGCCATACGGAGAGGACCATTCAGAATCCTGAGGACAGGCTCCGTACATGTGTCCTCAACTTTGGTCGCAGCAGGGAGGATCACCTACCCTTGGTGGAGTTTGCGTATAACAATAGCTATCACTCCACCATCGGGATGGTACCATTCGAGGCAATGTACGACCGGCCATGCAGATCACCTCTATGTTGAATAGACCCATGGGAGTTAGAACTTGTAGGACCAGAGATGGTTCAGACCATGACAGAGAAGGTACAGATCATACAGGAGTGGATGAGGACTGCTTAGAGCCGACAGAAGTCATATGCTGATAGGAGGCAGAGACCACTAGAGTTTGAGGATGGGGACCATGTTTTCTTATATGTCTCACCTTGACCGGGATTATGGTGATTTGGGCGGGGCTGAAAGTTATATCTGTGCTTCATTGGACCATTCCAAGTTCTTAGCAGTATAGGCGAGGTTGCTTATCGCCTAACTCTTCCACCTCAGTTTCACCGAGTGAATGACGTCTTCCATGTATCTTAGCTAAGGAGATACGTTCACGACCCGACACATATCATTGATCATGGGGAGCTAGACATAGATGACGAGACAACTTTTGCAGAGGTCCTGGTGGAGATTGAGGATCAACAGGATCGGGTCCTAAGTGGACGGTCGATTCTTCTTGTGTGCATTAGGTGGAAGCACGGGGACCTCCAGGAGAGAACATGCGAGCAGGCGGCTCAGATGCATGCACAGTACCCTCATTTGTTTCCTTAGTTTATGATGTAGCTTTACGGGGACATAAAGCCCTGAGGTGGGAGTATATTAATGACCCGTAAATATCAAGGAATATTTTTTTCCTTAAATTCATTGTTATTTTACAAGTACGCAGTTTTGGACGGCACTTGATTCCGAGGTCCAGTGTGCCCGGAATAAATTTTTGAAGTTTAGCATGGGTATGTTTGGTGAATGAATGAGCCAGTTTTTCTAAATTTTGAACCGGTGCTAGGAATTGAAATATGAGGACATCTATAAAACCATAGCACCGGTAATTTCTTATGTTGACCTTTCCCGAAGATGCGTTTCCATAGGAGGAGTTGTTAAAAATTTAGGGTTAAATATGAAGTAAATAAAATTGTCGTACAATTTTATTTTCTTTATCTAATGGTTAAATCCTACATGGGGTAGTTGGGGTGGAACCCACAAGCCCCTAACTACCCATAATAGGATATTTGCGAGTTGGGGCCCACACGATCCCCACCCTTTAACACTCATTAAACCTCCTCTAACTCCCCCATTATGTGGGTGACTTCTCCTCTCCTCACCTTCCCCACATTAATTCTTGACAACATAATAACTAATTAATTAGACAACTGACGTTTAATTAATGAAGTAATGTTTTTTGAAATTTGAGTTTTTGAATTGCATGGAAAAATAAAAAATTAAGGGAAGGCCTTATTTTATTTGATTAGTTCTTGGTTGTGTAAGAGAATTTGGGGAGAGAGAGCTCTTTTCTCTTTTTGAAGAACATCATATTCTCTGACGAAGAATGTCTCCACTTCAACGAAGAACCCTAATTCTCTTCAACAATGAAAGACTCAACGAATCCAGTTTCTCCATACCCTTCCTCCTCTACGACAAGGGAAGAGACACTGATGCGGGAGTTCTCCAACAATGTTCAATCTTCATCTTCTCTCCATGATAAAAGAGAAGATGATGTTCTCTCGGGTGTGCACCGACGACGACGGGAACGACGCCATATTTTGTGGTGCTTGACAACTACAGACTTCCTCCGAGGTAGGGCCGCGCCTAGGAGGGCCAGGCTGCGCCCGGCCGGGCCGGCCCGCACCCAAGTGGTCCAGACCTTGTTCGGACAGACCCAAGGGTTATCGGGACGGGTCAGACCGGGCCCGAACCCCCTATTTTTCGGATAGATTTGTTCAAACACACATATCTTGGGCTACAGACCTATGATTGAATCACCATCAGTTGCATTGGGTTCCTTGGATCGCGATGGTCGTTTTTTTATATTTCACTCAATATTTCAGTATGTTTTGTGTACGGTCGGGTTGGTTTGAACCTGAAACCAACCCAGGCCTTGGAGCAGAAATGCTTATAACTTAACGACCGGATGTCCGAATGACGTGCCGTTAGTTACGCTGAATTCCACTTAGTGAGAAGGTTCATTTGTCTTACTCCTCATGAAGTTTGGACGCAACTGGAGTATGGTTGGGTTGGTTTCAGCTCAGAAACCAACTGGTCCCCTGGTATGAAAAAGCCAATAACTCTCAGACCGGGCGTCTGATTGACGTGTCATCTGTCGCATTGAGTTCCTTTTTTCGAGACGGATCGTTGTGATAAATCAACTCTAGTCTTCATGAATGTTGATTTATCGACCCCAAGGCTCGTGGAGCGGACCCTCTTGGAATCGAGCGTGTTGTGTGCGAAACCCTAGAGCATGCTGCGACTGCGACAACGATGACGACTGCACTTGGATCCTACGTGGGTTCGGCAGCAAGGATGACTGTACTTGGATAGTCCATGGGTTCAGTAGTGGTGATTACTATACTTAGATCCTACGTTGGTTCGGCAGTGATGGTTACTGTACTTGGATCCTACGTTGGTCCGGTAGCAACGACTTCTTTATTTGGATCCTACGTGGGTTCGTCAGGGGAGATGATTCAGAGGCTACATCTAATCATATCCACCCCTCTTCATGAGTTGTATACCTGTATGAGCTGAGTCTTGACTTTCAATCATTATATTCGATATGATTGACTTGCTTTCCTATGTGGATTCGAGTTGTGCATTCCTATGTGAATTGGGTTGTACATTCCTGTGTATACTGGGTTGAACTAGGGCTAAGGAGTTGGAGCCGAACTCGAATTGATGACTTAGGAATATGTATGGCCATATTCCTAAGTGGAGTTAGTTCATACTTTGTGTTTGTATCCTTCCTTTTTGGTTTATCTTTTGTGGATTCCAGGAGACCTTCAGGGGTCTCGGGGTCCCTACTGAGTATCGTATACTCACCCCTGCACGGGCTATGCCCGTACTACGTTGTGTTGGTTGCATATGACGGACAGAGCTGATTGTGGTTGAGGCTTGTGGAGAAAGACGGTACCCGAAGGTGGATTATCTGGAGGAACGTACACAGAGCAGACGAATGGACTCATGGAGCCTACGAGACTATCTATACTCACCCTTTAGGTGGGATACCCTAAGAAAGACTCGGTGTTTTCTGATTTACTTTACTACTACTGTAATTGTTTTTCAGTTGTAATGTACTTTCATTTGGGTTTGCATTCTAGACCATTTACTTTCCCTCACTTACTTTTGTACTCATAATACATTGTGTTTACTTTTTCTTTCATACTCTCTGGTGTTTTTTTCTTATATAAAGGAAATTCCATCGCTTTTATTGGTATTTACGCCATTGGTGGTAGTCGCCAGTCCCTGGCCTATGGAAGGCGGGCTTGGGCTAGTCATGGCACGGGCCCTGAGGATGGGTTGTGACATACTCTCTCCCGAATAACGCGTGATGATACACATAATATCTCATTTAAATCACATATTAGTGTAAAAATTATTATTTTAGGTCTAATCACTTATAATATGAAAAATATACCATTTAATATTGTGTGAGGATGTAGTAATGAATCCATGTGCCACCAATGATAGAGTTTGTTCAAAAGTGGGCCAACATATTTTATATCTGATCAAAGAAGTTGTGTGAAAGTGGGGAGATCCTTTGGAAATAATGTGATGTAACAAAACAATCTATGGGGCTATATTTACTTAAAGAATAAATTAAATTTTTACTTATTAGACCACCCACATTCTCCCATGCAGTACTAGATTTAAATTATATAACAATAATTTCTTAGATAATTATACACAGTCTGATAGAGTGTGAGTTTTATTATCAATAAACCACCAAATATTTTCATACCATGCATATTAAATTGGGAAATAATTTTATGGGAACCTAGATGACTATTTAAAAATATAAACCCCTTAATACCCTCAAAATTTCATTAAAACTCATTTTACTATTATTGAAATATTTCTGTTCACCTTTAAAATTGATCTATAATTTTTTCAATTTAGTATTTCCTTAAATTGTATTACTGTATAAGGTGGATATAAATATGTGTTCGAATACACACAACAATTTCTAATTTTTTTTAATGAAAATTCATTAAAAAATATGGCCATGATGGATGAGATTACATAATTTGTTTAAGAAATGTTTTTTCTATCTTTGATTGAAAAAAAAATAAAAAAATTAAATCTAATTTTAATTCCACTTCAAAAAATTTCTAACATTCAAAACTACTTCTAACTAGTATTATTTATAATTCTGAAACATAAGGAGTTATGAAATTTTTAGATTAACCAAATTTATTAACCTCATCATCTATCATAAAAAACTCCACCACTAACTAGTTTTAATCCTTTCATTTGAATTCTAGATGTCTTGGTGCTTTATTATCCTTAATTAGAGTAGAATAAAATTTCAACATTTATATTGAGTGATCAACCTTATATAATTTTGATCTAATTTTTTTAAAATATACTATTTTCACTAGGAAGTAGTTAATTAATAAAAATATTATAAGAATTTATACAATGAACAGTAGTTATAAATTTTTTTCTTATCAATTCATCACAAGTAAATATCAATTTAATATTACAATGGAAAACTCAGTAAAATTATTTTTCTATAAGATCAATAGATTCACCATGGTATGTCTCACCTAATTCATACCATCAACCTTCGGATTTTAATTATGAAGAAAATTTTTTCAATACTAATATTCCATGATTTAATGGGACTCAATTAACTCATAATATCACCCCCAAAAATGTAGTTATTTTATTCTATTTTTTAAAAATCAAATAAACCCATCATCAATCATTCCCTATAAATGGTGAAAACATCTCATGTGATAGTTTATAAGAATAATATTTATTATTTAAAACATATTAAAACATATTTTATTTTAATTTTGGGATGCAAATAGTGGGATTTAGTTTCAAATCATCCACGTTAACAAAAAAGACATTGGGATGAAAATAGAAAACAATAAATCAGGTAAAACTTATTATGATATGTGCATGATATATCATATAAAACCTCAAGATTTAAAAAGTTGAACATTATATTTGATTGTTTGTTTAAAAAGAAACATGAAGAATCTAAAATAGTGGAATACTACAAGGCATTAAAATATAATTAATTTCAAATAAATTCAACCACTTTTGTAGAATACAATGTATGAAATAATGTTTTTGAATGAAATGTGAGACTCTATTAAAATATAATTACTTAAACTGGACAATTATATCTTTGTTATTAAGATGGGGGTATAAATAGTAATAAATTATTAAATAAATATATATTATTTAAACATGGATAAAAAAATTAATGGTTATCTATTGATTATTAGTAAAATAAAAAACAACTTAAAAGAGAAATAAATTATTTCTGTAACACTATATTTTTCTGAAAGGCATATTAATCACTATTTTCCAAATTTATTGAAATTAATTTTTTATAATTTAAAAAAACATTATTTGAAAAAATAAACATCAATTTATAAATATTCATATAAAACATATCTTTGGGTTAATTTTGTAGAATTTTCTGAAAAGAATTATTTATAATGAATATTGAAATATTATAATTTTTTTCAAAAACAATTTTAATTTCAATTATTAAAAATGTAAAAAAAAATTAAAAGGGTTTTAAATTAAAATTTGTTCAATTATATTATTATTTATATAAATTATGAAATTTGAATAAATTTACTCTTTAATATGTATATTTAAAAAATCTATACTTTTTAGAATTTTCACTTTGTAAAATCATTCTTGCATCACATCGATGGTATATTTTTAAATTAATTTCGAAAAAAAATTGATTATAATTTGACAAAATAATTCCTTAGTTTTAATTAGTATATTTTATATTATCTAATATATTCAAATTAATTCTTAACCATTATAAATAGTGAAACAGTAAAAATTCAATCACCACAGTAAAGAAAAAAAGGTTTACTGGGGGTTAAAATTAAATATTAAGGAATAGAAATGACCTAAAACTTCTAAAAACCCATTTATGGACATATATATACTATAAAATTTATATGTTTTATTAATGAAATTTCATAGGATTTTATAAGATTAAAATGTGTGTATCACACCATATATTTTAAAATATTCCATGTATTCGCTATCCCCCACTTATAAAAGGTAAATCCCTCTTATTGCATACTTGCACATTAAAAACTGTTTTTTGATATAATACATACACAAATACATTTATAACATCCATCCCGACATCCTCTAGGTATTATATTAAATATTAATCTCTCATTAGATTTCTGTATATTCAAACTTATTGAGGCTCTTTGAAGAAGATGTAAAATTCTTAAATGTGCATATTTGATTTATTTTGTCATCATTCCCATCGAAATAATTTTACATTATGATATTATAGTTTCAAAAAATTTATATATATACAAATATATTTTATGTTAACAAAATTACCCAAACACGTCTCAACTTCATTCAAATGGGAAACAAAACTGTTAAGTGACTATACGACGGGCTGCTGTTTTAGGAATTTGAGTAATTTTTTTTCCATTACAAACATTAATGGTTTTATATAATTATTTATTTAACATTTTTATATGATATTTTTTAAATTTTAATACATTTTTAATTATGATATCACATAAAATTAATTAATCTCTGGGGGATATGATAACGTCACTCCCACGTCCGGCAGAAAACCACATCGAAAGCAACGTGATTCACTTTTTTATTACGCTTTAAAAAAAAGGTAGGAAGGTTAACATATATAATATATATTATATTAATTATTTAACCATTATTTTTGGAATAAAATACCATATTTATCTTATTAACGTTCAATCCATCCGAAAAAACAATGAAACTCATTTGTATGTCGGGACTGCCGCGTCCACGTAGAGTTGTGTAGTATTTTACATTTAAATTTTAAAATCTGGTAATTATGTTTTGTTTTATTAATATAGATGTTATTAATTAAATAAAAATTATTAAGTAAAGGTTAATTAATATTATTTTATTTTTTTCGAACCATTCAGAAATATTCCAAAATCGTTCATGCGTACAGACAACCTATCTGATCAATGAACAATGTAATCGATATTATATATCTAACATTAATATATTACCATAATTATATATTTCATGAATATATAATACATTAATAATTGTTTTAAATTTATTTATAAAAATTATATTTGATCAAATAATAATGATAAAAATTAACTGAATTAATCAAACATATAGAAATAATGAAATTATGACTTGAAACTATGATTTTAACAAATAATTTTTCATAAATGGTTATTAAAAGAGTATATACAATAATATATGGAATTTGATTTATTTTTCTAGTTTTATTGATATATTTATAGTAAACATTAATGTATTATACCTGAGGTTCAGACACATACCACAGAATATGAACGTGAGGGAATGGTTTCTCGTCTCACTTTCAGATCTATGTGACAAATGCCATATTAACTACATATTCCTTTATGTGGTTTATAACCACCACCATTTATATATTATATCATTAATATAATTATATTCATGGTATTTAATGTCTCAATTTTTTTTATTTCTTTTATGTGGATTATCACTCAAAAGATACCACATTGATAAGGGTTTATTTCATAATCTCCTAATTATTCAAGATTATTTTTGTTTTAGTCTCACATGGGGAAAATATTTGATATTTATATATTAAACTCAATATATATTATTATCCTCTATTTATTCATGAACTTTTACAAGTAATAGAACAATTTTTATACTCTTTGGTTCTTACACTAATTGATATTTTTTAAGAAGTTCCTACTTGGTTTCTCCCTTTGGTAAAAAATAATTTTTATCAAAATCATGATTTTATAAAAGTGTTTCTTATTTTCGTGACATTTTAAAAAATTATTCTTTAAATTATTTATTATAATTTTATAATTTTTAATAATTTTTTTAATTAATATTCATTTCATTTTCCAAACAAGACTCATTTCGCTTTTAGTGAAGTGAAAAAAGGAATGACCATTTTAACGTGTTTGGATTAAAATCTATTTTAAAACACTATGACCACTAAATAATTTAATGATTATTTTAAAAATATCAAAGGTTATTTTTTATGATAATTATTATCATAAAAATTTGTGATCATTTTTTAAAATTTATTTTTATCTGAAAAATTTATTCACTACCAAAATATATTTAATGAAATATTTATTGTATTTATAGTCATCTATTACGTCATCTATTTATTGTAATTATTATCTATTAGGGATATATTTTATTGATATAATCCTTATTATTTAATTATATGTTTTATTATTAGTTTTATTGAGTTTTATAATTTTATTACCATTCATTAAAGTACTTTGGATGGTTTATGATAATTTATTTGATTAGGGTAACTATTACCATTTTATAATTAGTTTCTTAAATGTGAATGTTCATGTTGATTATGTTTTACCAGTTTCATCTAAATAATTAACTGGAATTAATAATTTATTGTTGGAGCCCTGTTATATATGTCCATTCGATTCACCGGCAGGTCTCATGAGACAAATTGGTATGCCAAATTAAATGGGTTTCTTCCCAATGATATAATCTATCTTGTGGATGTACTTTACAGTTTGATACAAATGACTAGAATTATTATTTTTCTCATTATGTTCTCATTTTTAAATGTGTATATGAATATTAAATTAATTAATATATTCATGGACAGGTTTTAAAATTATTTGAATATTTATATGTATTTATTTTATCATTATATATTTATCCTATATTATGTTCAGTTAAATTAATAAATGTAATTTGTTTCATTTTTGAAGTTTTTTGTATTTATTATTATTATTTATTAATTTTATATTAGAATATATTCCCAAACTTACTGATAATATGAGATCAATCCTTTATTTTCTTTTATTTTCCTACGATATTAGGAGGTGTTTTTTGATTGATATGATGGGATATGCTATGCAAAATAATTATGATTTCAAAGAAATAACTTTTTGTATTTTTTGATTTCAATTGTAATTTGAATTTCATATAGGTATCTAGAAAAAGAATACTACAAAATTATTCAGTATAATGGGATGAGATTCCTTATATATTATACCAATTTAATAATTTATCATTGGACTCTAGGATTATGGGGTCATGGTCTTTACATTTGGTATCATATGATGATTTGATGAAATCATTGTAACTATATTCCAGAAAAAATATATTATGAAATATTACCAAATGATAAATAATTATGATAATTATATAGTAATATCATATATATATTTTCAAGGTATATAATAAGCGGTATTTCTTTAAAATTATTCCTTATCTATATATTATAAGTGGACGTGGTTCCAGAAAAGATGTACGTTGGTGTAATAACTCCAAAAAGGTTGTGTTCGGATTGACTCGAGTGATATATGGTACATGAAAACAGTCTTTACTATGCATATGGTTTTACTCTACCGGGGGATATAATTAGGGTAATTTATATTTTATATAGACACCACTATAAATTATTTTGAAATATTTTTATGATTTGGACTGTTTTACAAAGAACCCCTTTTTACAATTACAAGATTATCCGTGCATAAATTTTTCAATTTATGTTATGTGTTTCTCTAGTTTTGTGTTTATAACCTGTGAAACATTATATAATGATCTAACATAGGGTGAACTATGTTTATAAATTGAATGTTGTGGATTGATTGGAAACCATATCTATTAACATAATCCATATAGTAATGGTGATCATTTAATTGATGGGATTAAACTAATATTTTGAAGGGAACTGGTCTCCCAAAAATTCTCTTCATATAATGAAATATAATCATGTGATTTAAAAAATAGAAATAATTACCTATTTTTTAAGGCATTAAAGGGATGAAATAGAATAAGATTAATGAAGAGAGAAAAATGGATCAGTGGCAGAAAAGAAATAAGGCCATTTTATTATGTGATAGTTATGGAATGATTCACCTTGGTAATTTTTTCAATGTTTCGGGGATTGATTCAGGTATTGATAGAAAGTACACGATTCTCATAATTTCAAGAAACATGAAAAAAGTTTACAATGTTCAATGCTTTAATTTTTAGTATACGGTGAACTATAAAAATAAAATCCCCATGCATTAAGAGAAAATACCTCACAAGAATCTAATTAATCAATAATAGGATTATAATATTATTATGCATATTGTGGAATAATTAATGTAATTTTGTATTTTCATTCAGTATTTATTTTATATTAGTATATTATCAATGATAAGACGGTTAAAATAATGGAAAACTATATATGGATAGTATTATGGTGCTTTTTTATTATGTATTTGAAAGAATATGTTAAATGGAACTAATAAAAAAGAAAAGATTTTCAATTGAATGTTTTAATATTTGGAAAAGACATGATTGAGGAACGATAAACCTTAATATGTTCATAATTTTGATGTAATAATTAAAAATAATTGTTTACGGGATGTTACTGGTGACTGTTAAATTGAATTTTTATTTTGTGGTTTATATTATCGTTATGGGAATCTACTGCACATTTAGATTTATGTAATATATTTGAAATCATGAGATTTTTTTGAAGATTTCATGTTTTTATTATGTTTTTATGGTGAATATGTTATTCAAAATTTTGAAATGTGACACTAAGAGACACATTATATTATACAAGGAATATAATTTTGATTTCATTAGCTCCATTATAAATTTTTAAACATTTATTTTGGTGAGATATATTATGGACAAGTATTAAGGAAAACCATTTATGAAATTGAATATATTGAATTTTGGGAGTTAATATTGATGTATTTTAGAATAATTTATTATATTTTATAACCAAGACTACCCATTTTTGTTTTGAAAAATAAAAAAAATGAGGATGAGTTTTCATTATTTTATTGATATAATGATCTATTTAATGTTAATTTCAGTTCTTCATTAATAAAAAACTCCTTTGGGATATTATTTTATTAGATTAAGAGATGAATTAAGAATTTATCAAATAACAAACTAATGATAAAAATATTACTATGAAATAAAAATATAAATTGTATGAATATTTTCATTTGATCTCATTCTAGATGTTTAAAGAATTCTTCAACTCTATGAAAAGGATCTTGAAAAAAATATCATAATACCTTTATTTATGATTAACCATAATCCCCCTTAACTCATCAATGATTAATGGATTTTTTATGTTTATTTTCTCATAATATTCACTTTATTGTGATCAATGACCTCTATCACCCCCCATCATTATTTTGGCATTACACATTCATTCCATGTCCATATTTTCACATCACGCCAATTTTCTCATACTTGGAAGCCCAGTTATGTTATTATTTCAAATAAACTTCAAAATTCACATTATCCATTTCAATTATGTTATACCACTAACCATTAGCATGAATTGGTATTTCCTGATAGGTATTTTTCAAATGTAAACCTCTTGATTATTGAGATTATTGTTAAATTTAAAGAATTCGAGGGGGTATAATGTAACACCCAGAGCTTTTAAAAGACGAACGAAAAATTTGATAGCGTATATTACATAAAACACCAAACATAAGTTAGAATTTTAATATCCCATTAAAATATTATATATTAAATTTAAAATAAATTCAATCACTTTGATAGCATGAAATGCACGCAAGACCAGGTTTTAATCAATCGTGATTCTCTAGGAAAATATTAATATTTTGATATATCCATAATAAACAATTTATTAAGATTTACAGAAGTGACTAATAGGAACTAAATTATGAATATTATATAGTTTATATATGATTAAATTAAATTTATTGGTAATATACTACTTCATAATCAAATACATTCTATTTTAAAAGGAATGAAATTTTATTTGACGGAATGTATTATTATAAAAGGAATACTAGTCGCTCTTTCCAAAAATAATTTAAAATTATTTTTTACTGATTTTATAAAAATTATTGGAAAATAGACATATATTTTTTAAATATATATGACAAAAATGTATTTGGGAAATTTTTTATGATGTTCTAAAAATATTTATTTTTTGATGAATAGTGAAAATAACAAGTTTTCATTGAAAAATGTAGTTTTGTTTAAAATGTTCTCTATGTTATTTTATATTTTAATTTTTAATAATGTAAAATTAGTAAAATAATTTTAAATTTTATCAATATTTGTTCATTTTAATCAATTTCATTTTACATTTATCTGTTAAAACATTATAAATTTATATGATTTTTCTCTTTGGAAAACTTGTCTTTCACTATGTCTACAGATTAATTTTTAATTGAATTATTCCACATCAATGAAATAAATTTATGAATATTTTTTATTGTTTTTAATAAGAATAATTCATATTATATAATAATATATACATAATTTTTAAACCATAATTAATATTGAAAACATTTAAATATAAATTATTCTAGTTCAGGTAAAAATTGGTTTATCGGTTGTTGAACTAATAAAATAAGGGTTAAAAATATTATAAAATTATATAAATAACATTTTATAGAATTTTTTTTTTCTTTTCACCTATTTGGATTTATAATTACCAATTTTGGTTGCTTTTAGATTTATAGAAAAGAGGTTATCACTTTACCTTATCAAAAATTCAATGTGCTCCCTCTCTACTAGTTATAAAAGGTCACCCCGCTCCTCCCATCTCAACACAAAAAAACAATTCCATAATATAAAATCCATAATAGCTTATTTACGTCCATAACCAAATCCTAGAGGAAAAATTTTTATCATTAATTCCACCTTTGAAGTATTCATATAGAATCCTAATAAGGCTCTCTGAAGAAGAGGGAAAATTATTAAACATGTATGTTGTATTTTTGTCCTAAATCTGATTAAAAACTTTTAAAACTATAATAATGTAAATAGTCCAACATATAATATGTTCAATATGTTATCATTTTTGTTAAATAACTCATATCAATCTACACAACCATGAAATGGTAAATGAAACCATCTATCTTTCTACGACATACTTCCAACTTGAGAACCTAAATAATTCATCTTCCATCACCACCTTTGAAGGATTGATATAATGATTTATTCAAAATATTTTGATGATATTTATTAAATTATCATAATTATTAAATCATTATATCACATATACATTCTTACCTTCAATTCCCTGTGGGGAAACAATTACAACGCATGTGTGTACGATAAACTATCGCCTCACAAAGTGATGTGATTAATTTTTCACATATGAATGAAATGAAACATATTATGTTTAAATATAATGGAAATATATTATATTAATGATAAAAACATAATTTTGGAAATATAATATCACATGTAAATTACTACACTTCAATTAATTAGAAAACATGTCGTTGATGCGTACATGTGGACTTCTGCCTCTTCATATCGATGTGAAATATTTTTCATTTTATTTTTACATGTATGGTAATAATTATATATTAGATTAATATTCATGTTATATTTGAAATAATAATTCTTATATTAATATTAATTAATAATTTTTTAATTTCTTTACAATCATCAAGATAAATGGAAACATCATTAATGTGTACGTTCAACATACTGTCTCCCTGAATGATGTAATCCATTTTCCATTTATAGAATAAATAGATAAGTATAAATTATTATAAATGATTTTATATATATATTTATATATTATTTATATAGTCTATAAAATTCTCTATATGATTAAACCATGATCAAAATAAAATGACCAACATTACCAAACTAAAACAGACATGAAAAATAAAGCATTTTTTCACATAAAACATTGATTTTAACAATGATTTGTTAATAAATGGGAAATAAACTACAAGTAACTAAAAAACTATTATATTTATATTATTATGGTTTTATAATACATGTATAAAAATTCTATATTTCTTATATAGCATTTTTGTATTCTTAAAATGGATTGGTTTTCTTATCTACCTTCAACTTTTGTGAGACAATTTATATATTCAACACTTCTTTCTTTATGTGTTGTCTAAACGAACTATTTTTAAGTTATATCATGAATATATTTATCTATATAGTATATAAACACACTCTTTTAGATTAATTATTTTATGGGTAATAAGATTCAAAATTTTCAAAAGTGGTACGAGTTTATATTTAAATTTCATCATTATTCAATATTATTTTTATTTATGTCTCTATTCAGGGGATATTTATATATTTATATCTTAATATAAATATATATTTTCTTATTTTATTTTTATTAATGATAATTTTAAAGTATTATTAAAATTTTCAACTCTTTGGTATATAAAATGAATGGGAAAATGTTTTTATGAAAACTGGATGTTGTTTGGCTCTTAGGTTGATAATAAATTTTCATCAAAAATCATGTTTTATTAAAATGATTTCATTTTTATATCCTTTTAAAAATGAAAAAATAAAGAAATTTTTTAAATTTTTTACTTTTTCAAATAAATTTTAATTCAGTCATCATTTAATTTTAAAAACAATGCTTATTTTAATTTTAACAAAAATGTGAAAAGGGTCTTTGTTTTATCATGTACGACACGAACAATTTTTTTACCATCATGAACACATAATAATTAAAATTCTATTTTATTACTTTTTAGATGTTATCTTAAATATAATTTATTTCCATAATATTTTGTGAACTATTTTTAAAAAAAATATTTTCAAAATGAAATGGTTTTTTATCTCAACAAAATGTAATAATTTTTTTAGGTGTTTCTATTCATCAATGACATAAACCCATTATTGTACTTATGATCCAATTAAGATATGTTGTATTGATAACATCCTTATAATTTATTTTTATAGTTAATTATCTGTTCAACTAAAGTTGCATTATTTTATTAATATTAACTTTATTAATATGGATGTTTTATGATTATATTTTATTGTTTGGGGAAAATATTGTTATTACTTACGGTAAATTTTTAATATTGATGTATTTTACTATTATGTTTCACCCCTTACATATGAAGAATTATATTTTATTAGTACGTGATCTTTGAGTAGCAGTCATTAACAGAACCTTGATTCAGTGATGAATCTCATGAATAAAATTATTTATCCAAATTATATGGGATTCTACCCACATTTTTAAACTATGTTATGAAAGGTCATAACAATAGGTTTTAGATTTCTGTAAATATTCATTCCCATATTATGAAATAAATTTTCATATATATATGGGATTATAGGATTATTTATAATATCCATGGATAAGTATAAATTTTAGATGACTATTTATATGGATTAATTTGATCATCTATTATATTAAAATATGATACTTAGTTTAATGATTTACTAGAAGATTTTTTTATTTATTTACTTTACTATATTGATTATGATTATTTATTCATGATATATTCTATAGTATTATTATCCTTACTAAGCATCGGAGTACACCAATTTCTTATGTTTTGTCTTATCTAGGGTATGGGGAAGTGTTTTTTGATTGATATATAGGGATACACTATTAGGTTTAATGGGTTTCTCAAAAAAATAGTATTTATATTTTATGTTTTTAATTTTAGTCATAATTTTATGTATGTATCTATTTTTCAATGTATAATTAACTTTTTTTGCATTAGGGATGTGATTCCTTGTATCTTACTTGAAAGTAAAAATGTATCCACTAGATACAGGATTTTAGGGTTAGTGTATTTTTGTATATAAAGTTGAAAACTTGTAAAGGTGAATTTTATTAGAGTGAATATATCAAAAAAATGGAAAATATGAGAGTGACTATAATTACTTTTATTATTATAAACTATAAATTGATCTTCTTGAAAACCTAAAATGAATTAAATAGATTATTAACCAAAACATTTTAGGTTAAAAATCAATCTAGTGTTCATTTAGATATTAATCTAATTTTAAAAATTTATTTTCCAAAACTAAATCTATATTTAAATGATATAATGATGTTTCAACCAAAATATATTTTTATATTAAACTTGGAATGTTTAATATTTTTTATAGAAAATTTCATTTTATAAAAAGTTTTTTAATAATAAAATTTTCGATATTAATTGAAGATTAATAAAGAATAGTTTCTTTTGATTCTTGATTTTTGGAGATATTTTTTGCGTAATAAGGAATCCAGAGTAGTTGGGATCCAATACAAAACATAATGGAAGAAATTAGAATCGAAAAAAATGATGTCCAACCTCATTACCCTTGAAATTTATATCCAATTATCATGTTCATTACATTATAATAAAATAATACCATATTGATTCAATTAAACAATGTAAAAGTAGAATTTTAGGAGAATTATTCTATGATAATACACCTTCTATCTTCTAGAACTTTTATCTAAGCCTCCACTCACAAACGTGACTTCTAATTCAAACCATATATGACCATCCATTATACATTTACCTCTGTATCTATCTGAAAATAGTCTTATTTTCAAATGAAGCTATCCTAAAAATAAGAATTAATCATCAATGGGTTTTCTCACAATCATTATCTAGTCCGATGGAAACCCAATTATCTAAGTGGTTATTATCAATATTTATCATCTTCCTTACTATTACATGGAAAAAAAACATCATGAATGTTTCATTTCCCCACATGGAACTATCACCGGTTCCATAAAATCAGCACCTAGACATATTCGTGTTAAAATTAAGCCATCGGATCTCATATTGAAATTCACTAGTATATTTTCATACACAATTCATAAATATATCATAATTGACCTTATATTAATTTCCAAAAAAACAAGGAAAATAGAAGAATTAAATTAGGTATTAAACAATACTATGATTAATTTTTTTAGATTTTTAGAATGGTTGGGATATTATATATCCCCAAGTATATTATAACACTAGATTTGATGAGAATTCTTATCCCTAAAACTAATCTATGTCCCACAATATATTTATCTCTCATGGTCATATAACTATTCTTTGAAATTTGATAAATTCCAATAAGTACTACATTCAGAGAAATTACATATTTCATATGAACCACTTCTCATATTTAAATAGAAATTCATAATACATCTGATATTTAGTGTGTAATATCATCTTATATACGATGATTTTTTAAATTTTATATGACATTCTATGTTACACATCTCCTCACCATAATAGTAAATCAATTTACGTATAAAATTCGATTGATTATAACAATAGGTACCATGTTACCCATTTTATGGATTTTTCAAAACATATTATTTAAAAATATTTCCCTCTAAAAAGTATCTTCTTATATGACCTGACATTTAAATTATAAAAATTCAAAGATGATATTAATCTCCATTTTTAAATAATCTATATTAAATATCGCATTCCACCTAGGAAACATTCTTACAGATCAACTACATGTTAATATTTTCTAAAAATCCCATGGTATTTTGTTATGTATCATATTTATTCCTAAAAAAGAGATATCAAATGTATGATCCTATAATGAGAGTTTTTGTACGTTTTGAAAATAATATATTAAATATTCAAAATTAATATTTAAAATAGAAAAAATAAATCCTAATATTAAAAATAATAATTAATATGAGTTCCAAAAACTCATATATTAAATATATAAACATAAAACATTTGAAATTAAAAACCCAAAAATGAAATCAATTTCAAAATATCAATAAATTATCATTTCAATGAATTTTTCAATGAATTTGATCTAAACACATACAAAAATTTAATTAATGACCATTTGATAAATTAACTAAAAAATACATTTCTTTAATAAAATATAAAATGAAAAATTGATCCTATAAATAGTGATAAAAATAATTTTTATTAATAATTATGACATATTTAAAAACCTAAAACATAATAATTTCATATTAGTGTCATGGAATACTTGTATTAATATAAATCCACATCATGTGTTCTTGATTATTAAAAGGATTGAAATGTTCTTTCTAATGTGTTAATATAATATATTGTATGATGAGAATAATTAGACACCATGATCCCCTCAACATATTATGTTAAATTTCATATGTGGTAGCCCAAAATGATATCGGAGTTACAAGGTTAGAACCCTTTGATTTTATCCCTAACAGATAACTGCTCTGTAGAATGCAATCAATGAAAATGGATCACATTTATTTTGATTACGCTATAATAAAATCTAGAATAAAAATATAGTGTTATATGTCTGATCTATATGTATTTCTTTCTTTTTTCATGGAATTCATGGGATAAAAATTTGTGATATTAAAGAGTTTATTATGATATGAGAAGATATGAAACATCCCAATGATGATGTAAAAAAGAAAAATTATTACAAGCATCTTTATTAAAAAATATATATATAATGCTGAAGATTATAACTTCCATAAATGGGATTTGGGAAAAATAGAAATTTATATAGGTTGTATCAATGTGATAGAGGAAAATATAAAAATAAATTTAAAAAACAATTGATGATTTGAAGATGAACATGATTTGGTATATGGATTATTTCTCTCACCCTATCATTTAATTAAGTATATCCATAGATAGATAGGGTAATGAAATTAATGATATTGAATGTGTGAAAAAATTTCTAATATTATTACAACACTTTTATATTGATATGGAAGAATCTATTAATGAAAAATATCTCATTAAATTATTTCATAAAAACATTCAAAAGAAATTAGTATCTTAAAAATTCATGTGAAACAAAGAAATATATAAATTCCACTATCAAAAAAGAACTCATTCAAACTCAAATATATTTTTAACTAATATAATATTAAAAATAAAGTTAAATTTTTTGGCAATGAATTATTAACACACATTGTATGAAAATTAATGAAAGAAGGTATGGTGGTTAAAGGAATAAAATCACTAAAAATATTCAATTAATGAAGGATTGGAATATAGTAGTGTGATATATATGAAATGGTGATGGGGATGTTGAAAATGACTCCACAATAAATTAAAATTTATGAAATAAGAAAATTTAAATCTACAATTTCATTAAGAATAATATATTTTTGGAAAAATCCTAAACGAAAGTAGGAAGATGATTATGAATGATTCTTTGAAAAAGATAGAGATGTATTTTTATATGTTGATGATGTGAGGATGATAATGGTTTTGATGAAAAATAAAATACTGAGAAACATTATCTACATAAACACATTGAATATATGAATATCAAACATAAAGGTGATCATGAGGATCTAGATATACAATGAAATAATTATAGGAAAATATATGGGTTACTAATGTATTCATCAAAATATGTTGACAAACATAAATCCAAAATAAATCGTTGTAAATTTTATATAAAACTATATAAATACTATCACAAAAAATATATATAAAAGGTTAATTTGAAGATGAAAATTAAATAACATCTTAAGGTGATTGATAACCTTATTGACTGAATAAAGGTATTAATATGTTTTTATTCCAATTATGTAGAAGTGGTTTCCATTAATAAAAATATTGAGGTAAAAAATAAATATGATGGTGAAAAATATAAGTTTCAAATCAAAATTATTCTCTAATTAAGATAATATAGAGTAAATGGGTTGTGGAATGAGGAAAATTGAGAAAATAATACGTTAAAAAGTCACAATAATATGTGTAAATGTGGTTTTAGTTATGAATGTGAGATGTTCAAGATTAGGCATAATTTTTTATAAATTATAGAGAAAAGAAAAAAAAATATTGATAACACACAATTATTATGGAATAACCAAAAACAAAGAAGCCACGTGAAGGTTGAAAATATATGGAGAATGAGTAATAATTAAATACTTCCCAAGATTAAAAATCAATTATTTGGATACGTTATCCATAATTTTACATATATCATAGATGTGGATATCTAATTAATAAGGAAATTTTATCAAGATTCAAAAATTCTGAATGAAAACATAAAATACAACTCCAATATGAAATTAATTCTATAAATATATTTTTAATTTCAATATAATTGGTCACAAATATATAAATATTATGGAATAATTGAATCAAGGTACCACATATGGAAAAATATTTTATAGGCTCCATTAAATTGAATAATAATATTTTCCAAAATAGTTTCTTACCTATAGAGGATGAAATGAATGATCCTATATCCAATAATAAATAAAATTAGTAAATAGAGTATTTTATTTTAAATTCAATTTTCATTTAATGTAAATAAATGAATAATAATGTGAAGTCTCATCTAGGTGATATTTATCTTATAAAAATAAAAACTATGTAAACATAGATCCTTAATTGTGGGAGCTCATCCCAAATGACTGGTATCCTAAACCACTCTTAGAATGTATAAAACATATTTATGGTATGGTTTGATTTAGATATGGTGTAGGATAGATTATGAGTGAATCTATGGGGTGGTATCCAATTTCTTGACACTAGTTTGGAATTGAACATTAATCGAAATAGTTTCTTTATGAAAATAAATGTTATTAAATCATTTATTAAGGGTTTGATGATAAATGACAAATTGAATCAAGTCCATAGAAGGGAAAATACTTTTCATTTGATAGTGGAAGAACGAAAAATCCTTTTCAATAGAAGATTATAGAAAATAAATCAAAAATGTGTAGAAAATATGTCAACGATGAAGTTGAGGGATGATTGTCCAAATTTTATGGTATGATTTTTAGAAACCTTCTGATGCTATATTAGGAATAAAATAGGCATGGAATATCTATAAACTAGAAAATAATGGAGAATAAAATCTATACACACTAATGTGTTTTATAACATGATGCTTCCCAAAACACATTGGGAGAAATACTATATTTTTTTATAGATGATTACTATATAATGGCTTGAATAATATTAATTAATGTAAAATAATAAATAATAAAATGCATTAATTAGTTCTTAAGGAAAAAAAAATAGAAAACAATAAGAATAATCAAGATCCTTTGACTATCAAATGGAAAATAACACACCTCTCAAGTGGTGGAAGTCTATATATAGATGCTAGGAAATAAATTTGAAGCTTAATATCTTGACTTAAACAGGTCATCATTCAATCAAACACAAGATTCATTTTGTGACATACATGTAGGGCATCCCCCACCACTTAGGATAATGAAAATTATCATTATTACTAAATGAAAACATTGGGGATGATTAATCCCATAAATAAATATATCATTTATAAAAAATTATACTAAAAAATTCAAATATTGAATTTTGAAGTATGAATTTGATTCCAAATAAAAAAAGTAGATACAAGATAGTGTAATAAGATTGATATAATGAAAATAATTTCCCATAACTAACCATATAAACCATTTCATAAAACAGTTATTAGTATCAATATCTAAAAATCCACATATATAAATTTAACCACAGAATAATTAAAGAAATCAATAAAGGATGCCCAATTTTGAGAATTTTATAAATTAATAATAATAATAATATTGTACCAATGATATCAATCACATGTTTCCTAATGTCACACACCATCAACTAAAATTAAAACAAGATTTACGAGTAGTCAAGAGAAAAGATACCATGTGGTTTCACTCCATTGGGTTAGAGCACAAACCTGTAAGAGCCAATCTGAATACTAACAATGAGTAGTGTGAGGAGGTTGTGAATAAAATAAATTGTAGTTAATCACCATAGAGTTCCTATATTTACAATCCCAAATCAAAAAATTCTCACTAGTTTCAAAATAACAAAAAGAAAAATAGTTTTCCATTTTATATTCCAATGTGATACCCCATTTTTATCCTTATAAAATACCTTTTACATTTATTATATGTGAGAAAATGATCATTTTAAAAAAATTCATATGCTTATTATAATGAAAATCCAGATTAGAAAATCACCTTCTTACCCTGTTTAGAATCATTCAATTTTAAATTTATTTTTAAAAATATTAAATTAGATAAAACTAAGAGAAAAAAATAAAAATATAACTTAATATAATGGAATAATATTAAATAATAATAAATTAAAAATAAAGTGTGTGTGAAGAGTAGTTAATAAAAAATATGTAATCCAGGGAGGTAAAAGTGTGTGTATCGTGAGAGAAAATGATACAAACCGTACTTTAATGTAAGCATAATGTGAAATCACTAGGTCCTATATGGTTAAGGCCTCCTTTAAATTCTTGTTTCAACTCACAATCTATTCAATAAAAAACATAATGTGTTCTCTTTATTCTATGGATAATATGTGTTCATAGGAACATATTATGTCATCAAAAAACAAAACTACATCCAACCAATCACTATGGCGTACATTCCTTGGCCTTGTAGTGGGGTTACACCAATCAATGACCCTACAGAATTTATCAATTTCGTATTTTTTTACTAGATAATAACCTAATTAGATACAAAATCTTGTCTCTTGTTATTATAGATCATAATTCCAACGTTCTGTTATCATTTTGATTATAACTCATTTAATTTAGAAGGATCCATTCATCTACCCACCACATTAATTTCATTAATCAATATAAAAAACCATCATTAAACCATTTCATTTTTCCCTAAAACGGAAAATATTTTTAATCACAATGGGATATATAAACAACCATCAAATACATCACCATGAACATATCAAACATATGCTCATGGTTTCAGGTAGGGGTTTAAATCATTTAAATGGACATTTACTAAAAATACCAATTGAGGATCAGGTTAACAAATTCATAAGGTATTTTCCAAAACCCTCAATTAAAATACATTTGTAAATAAAAATAATTATTTTTTATTATTTTATTATGACCCATGTGAGGATATGTCTTTCATAATTAATATATTTGAAAATAAAGGTCATAATATATAGTTGAGTAAATATATATAGCTGTCTAAATATGTGTGATTATGAAAAAAAATTTGATGTATATATATTAAAATATATTTATGTATATTTATAGTTATCGGTAAAAGGATATCGATATATATACTACTGAAACACCAATTGATATGATAAAACATTAAAAGAACATTTTGAAGGAAGAATAAAACCTTTTATAAAAACAAATTTTGAAAAAATAATAACAACATTCATGTAAAAATTAATTAAATCTTCAATCCATCAAAAAATGATGAATAATTAAAAACTTACTTACAAATAATTCAAAAAATTTAAATATTATATAAAACAAATTCCCAACCAAAACCCCAAAAAAAACAATGGGAAATACACTACAAATATAAGAGACCACCTTTTAAAATTGATCTTTCATAAAATAAACATTATAAAAATTAAATTAAATATTCAACAAACATAAATTGTGTTAGAAATGAATCTTGGAAGCTTGATAAGAAATAGTTCATTATTAAAAGTAGAGAAGCATAGAAACCCCTACCTTAGCCATGTTTGGATCTAAGGAGAATCTCAATTATGGAAGGAACTAGTCCTGGAGAACACTCTACATACATTAGCAATAAAAACTGAAGGACATTAGAAATGATTAAAAACCAAGGGTTTTCCAAATTTTATTTGTAGTGAAGGATGTATAAATACTAATAAGAAAATAGATAAATAAGGTCGATGGAATAATACCATAATATCATGTAATCAAATAATAAATCAAAGAATAAGGGATAAAGATCCATAGAGGGAGTGTGGATAGAATCCATGTATTATATAATTCATGGGTAAATTTAGGGGTTTGTATGAGAGGGGATGGAGTGGGAAAAAAGTGGGATTAAAAAGTAATGGTGCAGTATCTTAATTTTTCTAAATATAAAATATGGGTATGCTACATATTTGTTGAATAGATTAACAAACCATCCCTTTATCTTTATTCCATAACTGGGAACACCTATCACATCATACATATTTGATAAACATACTTAAGAAATCATGTTCAAACATGAAATATTCCATTACTAGACTACAAACACTGGTGAATGATTCCACACGGATTATACTAACAATTACTATCTCGTGCACCTATATTGAAAGTATACAAATTTAAAATGACAATAGTATTCAACCTGAAACATGGTGAAAAATTTATGGAGAAAAAATAAATAAAATAATAAAATAAATATCTATTGTTTTTTGATATAAACACTTAACTCAAAAAATGACTCCCCCAGAATTTCATTGAATTCAAAAAGAACACTTAAAATAATGAATCACAACTGTGAAATAATGATCTTTTTGAATTAAAATATCTATGTTGGAAAACATCCAAATACGATCAAAATACATAGAATGAATTTTAACATCCAATGTCACACTAGACCAATTAAATAAATATAAACAATGTCTAGGCCAAAATGGGTCATCCCCCAATTTAAAAACAATCATACATGGTGAGAAACTTAACAACTCCATAGGAGTTCCCACTACCCAACATGAAATCAACTCCCCAAAAATGGGACTCAAATGGATCACAAAAAAATCATACTTTCAAATAAAATGAAATAAATATATTTATTTCAATAAAAAATTTCAAAATTACAAAAATCACAAGTCTTTAATTAACATGATCAAAATTTGAAGATAATAAAATTTGGATGGAAAAGTAATAGAGAAATGAATGACTGAAAATAAGAACCAAAGATCTCATAATCCTAATGAAATGAATTAAAAAAATAGATACCTCAATTTTAATGAAACTAATCCAAGAGAAATTCAGAAACATTAGTACACAGCAAAATCTTGTAACCAAGTGCAATAAAATAATATCTACTATTCTTTTAACCTAATACTAATAATGGAATTGGTATAAACCAAATTAAATACCTCTCAAGAATAGTACGGGTTCTCACCCATAGTCTTTGTACATGCAAGGGTGTCATATACCTTCAATACAAGGCTCCACTAGTGGTCGTCCTATCAATAATAATACCATCACTGGAAAGTGTGTAAATTTGAATAGTTCAACCTCGTTCCCAGTCACCTATAGAGAAAACCCATGGTTTCTCCTATTCCAAACTGATATAGAAAAAAATCACAACAAAAAAATCGTCTCAATAGTGTAAAAATTACAATTTATGTAAATAATTTAAAGGATTAAAATTGAAATTCATGATCTAGAAGAAGGTCAACGTAGATACATATTCAAGAATACTTAATAATAATCATATAAAAACCAAAAATAGCCAACAACAAGACCTAATGTTAATAATTACCATTCTAGTAGGAACACTAAAAACTATATGGACAGATATACACAATTAATAATATCAAAATCATAAATCATGTGCATCCAAAATCATTACCCAACTCAAAAAACCAATCTGATATAACAAATCAAAAGTACATTACATTAGACTAAGGAAACGAACAAATCAAACCATATTTTCAAAATCACATAGAAATCAACCAATAAAATTTTCAAACCTCAATGATTAAAATCCAATTTAAAATTCAAATGTAAAATTATTTTACTCCTTTAATCTATCATTAAAATCAAGAATGTTTTCATTAATTTTACTATAACCCCAGCCAAAATCCCACGTTTAACTTAAATATCATTTAAAAAAATCTAAAATATCTATAAACCCTAACCAAACATTCTCAATTCAATTTATAATTACAAAATTAATATTCAAAAAATAAATAATTTAATAAACCTCTAGATACTCGTCTACCCTTTATAAATATCAACACTACAATTTTCCATTAATAAAATTTCATTATAAACTAAAAAAATTTATATTTTCAATGAAAAACCACCATTACTTTAATAAATGTCCTCCCTATTAATAATTATGAAGGAATACCCAATCAATATAAAAAAATAAAAAAATAAATAAAAATTACACATAGGGGACTAGTGGTTTTACATGTCTTGGATACATGGTTTAGAAGGCCATGAACTAATCATAGAACCACCATTAGAAGTCATATCAGATAATACACGTGTAATCCACATGCTTTTCTAAGACGTGAGGGATAACTACCTTACACATATTAATCATCAATTTTCATCCTTCAAATTCCATCTAGGTATTTTTTATGTCAAATTAATTTCCTAGACTATTAGTTTTGAGGTTTTAATTGATTTTAGAAGTCTTGGGTTGATAATTTAGAGATATTTGGAAACAAGATAGGTTCATGGTCTTAACATGGTAAGTAGGGACTATGTGGTAACCATGTGGGATGAATATATAAGTTAGAGAGGTTATTTACAAGGTTTAATCATATTTTTACAACTATCATGGTGTCTATGAAAAATGTGTAGGTGGATGGTTTGATTTCATTTTTTGTCTCATAATTTTCTTATGATTTCCCAAACAATGAGGCTATTACAATATATAATGTTCTTTAGTATTCATGGGGTGCTAGGTACTACATACTTATAAAAATAATTTTCTATCTTTAAGGACTAATTTTGTTACCCATTTTAGTTTCATAAAAAATTAATATTACCTTAATTCCATGTATTGAATTAACATCTAATACCCTATAATTCCACATTCTCTCAAAGTTCCTCTCCTTCCATGATCGATATTTTTTTATTTTATAATGATAATTTTATGTGATAAATGTGAACAAAAAAATTAACAACATAGTCAAACAATTAATAAAATTACATCATACAAAAATCCAAATTCAAATCAAACAAAATTACAGACAAACCTTGATCCACAACCACCATTGTCACCTTCAAAAAAACAAACCCAATTCATAGTTCACAATTCATAACCCATATATTAAAACGTCTTCCTTGAGAAACACCCATAAATATTGATATCTTACATCCAAAAAACCCCTCTTCATACATCAATATAATTGTGCTATCATTCACCCCTATCATTACTAACACAACTTTCTGCATCATCGTCTCTACTCGATGTTGTCATTATTTTTCATCATTATCTTCATCAACCATACCCCATAATCCCTGATAGATGAACTCATTTTTGTCTCCACATTTCCAGTGAGAACCAAAAAATAGTAGATTCTAGAAACAAAAATAATAAACATCCAAAACCAATGACAAGTAACCCGATGGGATCACAGGCCATGTCCAGGCCCGAATAGGTGGTATCATTTCATATAATTTTTTAATACTATAGTTATTATCATAATTATATGGTGCTTAGGAATGCATTATATGAATTTGTTTGGGGTATCATGGTTAACATAATAGGACAACCTAGGCGGTATCATGGGAAACTGGTATCTGAGGCATTACACCGATGAAAGAAAATATCATTTCTTGGGTTTGGTTCAAGACCTGGTAATATATATCAATGAAATTTTGGGTCTCATGGTTTTTATTATGATTATTATATTTGTCGCCATATTTTTTTATTCCACATAATTAAGCATGGTATGTCAGTATTCAGTTTCATTTTCATGTTTTCTATATGTTATGGTTATATATACGGACCTATTTTCCACTTTTTCATGTGGTGGTTTCCTTGTGGGTTGTTCAAGAAATAAGGTGTAATCATAAAGAAGAGTAAAGTAGCGAGGTTTACTTATTTGGATGAAAAAACCATAAAATGATCAATGGAATTACTTTTAAATGTTTATTCTTATCATGGCATCCTTACCACATCCCCATCAACAATTTGTCTTTGTTACAGATGACTCTACATCCCTTTTCCATTTTTTTCTTTGAACACGTGATTCATGGTTTCATTTACTAACTATCGTTTATGGGAAAATATTCAAGGATGTTATGGAAATATGTTTGGAAAATCATTATCATGTAACATTAATTTACTTTGAAAACTAAATAATTAATTATTTTTTGTAAAACTGTTTTTTATAAAGTATTTTAATATGGGTATTTGTTATGAAAACATGGAAAATGTTTCTATTTTCAATTAGGATAAGGATCCATTTATAATAATTTTTCACCATAGATGCATTAATTTATTAAGGATTAAATTTTTTAAAATTAATAATAATTTATAATTTTATAAAAGGGTTATATTTTAATTTTACGCAAAATATCATAGTGTATTTCAATATGTAATTTTTACGATAAAGTGATTTTTTAAAAGAATAATGATAAATAAAATTATGATTTTGTCTTATATGATAATAAAGTATTATATCAAGAATGGTGGTTTCTTTCAAATAATTTTAAACCCTAAAAATGAAATTAATGATGAAAATAAATCTTATTTAAAGATATGTATTAAAAGATTATAGTAAAAAATATTAATTGAATATTTATGAAATATTAATCATTCGGATTTTAACTAGTGTATGGATGTTTTTTTAATTATAAAAATTTTTTATATAACTTTTACATAAATGGTGTATAGAGGCTTTCAAAATTAATATTTTTTTTAAAGTTTATTCTTTTCCTTATATTTGTTTTCATAAAAACATATTAGAAATTTTTTATTACATTATTGAATTGTATGTTTAGAATGACCATTTCATAAATATACGAGTTATCTGATTTATATTAAAGGATATGACTTAATGGAGCCCTTATCTTATTTTTCATGATTATGTATTGTGGATTTGTCATGAGATTAAATATGATTTTTTACATATGAGTGGTATTTTACACTTATATTCCATTTTTACCTCACTCTATGTGTATTGGAAATTTTTATAATTTACCATGGTGTTCTTTTGTTAAATAAAAAAGAACTATAGAGGCTCATATGGTAATTCTAGTAAGTAAACAATTTTTTTATTGGATTCGAATAATTCTTGGAGTGGACAGGATCCTAGGTGCATACTGTGATCTAGTTGATTATCATTCTAAGTAATCTTTTTATAATTCATTGATCTTTTTTGTCCTGGTTTTCCGGGTTTAAGAATGATATTTGATATCTTATTTGAATTTTTCCATTTATATTAGTGTAAATATTGAGTATCATTAAACCTCATTTAATTATTTCTATTTGTAAAAATTGTTCATACGAATAACTCTATGGAAAAAAAATTCCAGGATTTTTATTTCATTTTTAATAAATTTTGATTCTTAGTTATGTTCGTGGGTAACTGGGTTTGGTGTATTTAGAGTATGGGCTGTGGAACCCATATATAGTGCGATATTAATTGATTTTATTAAGGTATCCCTTGGTTTTATTCTCTAAAAATTTTCATCTTGAAAATAGTCTTAGGACCCTAGACTATATATTCTCTATTTCTTGTCGAGGCATGTCTTCGTTTTGATATTCTATTTTTAATAAGATAAATTATGGATATAGTTCTATATATTGTACCTTAATAATGATAATAGTGGTGGTTCAACTTGATTATCTCTTTATGTTTATTGTGTAGGATCCCGTTTTTTGGAAAGGTATGTTTTTGTTGTGTTCTATGTTAAACCCTTGCTTTAGGGACTTTAAAAGTTTTCTTGAATGTGTGATAGGCCTTGGGGATGTTCCGGGGGCTCGGGGCATAGAAGAAGGGAGGTCTAGGAAAAGCAGACAAAGGCGCATGGCATGTGTACGGTCAGCCAAACCGTGTGGCCTGCCCAGGCGAAACCATGTGACCCTCCCTCCTCTGGACAGAAGCAAGTGCACAGTTTGCGCGCGGTTTGCCAAACCCTGCAGCTAAACCATGTCACTTCTCCTCTAGGTAGTGGCATGCACAGATTTTGTGCATGGTTTTCCAAATCGTGTGGGCAAACCGTGCGACCACTTAAAGATGGGAAAATTTACAAAATTACCACTCTGGGCTTTTTAAACCCCACTCAGTATTTTACTCCCTTCCTCCTCTATTCACCTTAGGAACTAACCAAACCTCCCAAGGACTTCAAGAGATCAAAATCCTTCGATTATAAGGTGTTTCTGGTTCCGTTAGTTGTGGATTGATGTTCCGGGTAAGGCTAACCTCGTCCTTTCTTCTTTTTATGGTTTAGGGTTAGTACCTTCTCTCCCTCTCATTCTGATGCTCTAAAACACTATCTTTTGTGTTAGTTTTAGGTTTAAGCCTCAATGGTTGGTTGGATCGAGGTCTATGGACTTAATAGGGAGTGTTTTCAACCACGGTTTTGAGGTAGGTGGTCTTCAAGTTATATCACATGGTTATTTATGGTTTTTTGTGCATGTTTACTTGTATTCTTGTTTCCCTTGGTTAGGTTTTGAATAACCTTGGCATGATTGGGTTTAATGATGTTTAAAAAAGAAAAATGGGAACCGTAACGATCCACGTGGGATGTGTTGGGATTGACTTGACCTAATTGGGCCATCCATGGGATGTGATGACTTTTCTTGGGTTTAGGGATTGACATTAAACAAGCAACTTATTGTAGTGAATTGTATAGCCCTTGATAAACATGTTGGTATTATTGGTTGAAATTGGAATAGAAGTTAGGGGATGCACCTAGACATGGAAATAACCTAGGGGTTATTTGAAATGGAATGAATGGTTGATTCATGGGAATTATGAATGGGTTAAATGGGTTAATGCGTAAATGGATTAATGACCATAATGGGATAGATCCTGGGTTTAATGTTGAATGATTAGTGATATAGGCATAACACATGGTAAATTGGTGACTGGTTAAATGATGTGAAATGGTAATGTGTTAATGGGTCTAGGCAAGATGTGGTTTCCCATGTGGGTAGTTGTGAATAGTGTTTTCTGAAGGGCAATGGTTCGAATGGTCGATGGTTACTTATATATAAGCATGTGCACCTGGCTTTGTAGAGTGGCGTATGACATGAGGATCTACCCCCACGGGTCGAGTGAAGAATGAGATTATAAACTCCACATTAAATGCACAAGTTAGGAAAGGGGACTGAGGGTATAGTCTCTTAATGGTTGCATCCACCCGGACTGAGGCTTCGAGGTGAGGTTATGGTTTCTATGAGGTGTTAGTCCTAGTGAGATAGGATAACAATGTGTCTACCCTCTTGCATTTGATTGTTGGACTTAGACCCATGTAACATAATGTAAGTGATTAACCCATGGAAATGTTTCGAAATGGTAAATGGTAATAATGGGTGTGTAATGAATGATATTAGAAGTGGTAATGGCATGGATCTAAACTAGTTGATGGCACGTTAATCAATTACTTTTCATTTAGCATTCGTTTTCCTTTTTCATGGACTACCTGTTTATACTGGATAGTATGTAGACACCGTTGGTGGTGGCCTACTGAGTTGTACTCACACCCTTCTTGGGCCGCTATTAGGTACCCGAGCAGACTTCATGTTTACAGGTCAGGACAAGGGCAAGGGTCCATGCTAGATAGATGAGTGGACATTGGTAGCACTTGGTAGAGGATCCGGACTTGGAGTCAGGACCATTTTGGGTATTTTGGTCGTTGTTTTTATTTTGGGGGTTTTTCCACTTTTGTATATGTAGTATTACATGGAATATTTATAATTGGAAATGGTTGTTATACATGTTCCTTGTTTATTGGTTATTTTTTCCGTTATTTAGTTTATTTTTGTTGTTCTTACTCTGATAAAAGGGGGTATAGTCTCCCCATGTGACATCATAGTCCCCCGCCACTAGTTGGAAGCCTTTGGCGTATGGGGAGGTGCGCTTAAGTTCATGTAACCACCCAGCTTGGAGCACCGATTCAGTGGATTCCGGGTTGGGGACGTTACAAAGTGGTATCAAAGGAAGTCTTTATTCTCCTTCTCCAAGGTCTTGTTATTTGTGATTGGTATCCAATGGTTAAGAGGTGTCGGGCCTTGGTAATGAGCTCATGCTTGGGAGTATCTAACCCAGGTATGGGGGAAAACCAAGTCACCCTGGGTGGGAGATGTTGTTCTTGGTTATGTGTTGTTACAACTGATGATATTTCACTGTTGGGTGATGCACATGTGGTTTGATATGACTGTTTTATGATACTTGGCTCATGGCCTTAACGACATGAGGGTTTTCATTCATACATCATTGTAGGCACCTAGGGAGATAGGTGACATGCATTGTATTAGGCACACGCTCGGGGTGGGTGTGTGAGGCAGGAATGTAGGGTGTATTATTCATTTCATGAAACCATGAAATAATGAGAGGAATGAAATAAAACTAGTGGGTAAATGATGTTTAATTAAGTAAAAGGGTTTGAAACAAGTTGGAAAAATGTTGTTGGGTTAGTATATGAAAAGTGGGTTGTTGTAACTAGTAAAGATATTTTGGTGGAGTCATCAATGTTTATGGTATGTGTGCTAAAACTCGTGCTTGGCAGTGTAGATGAAACCACGACGTCGGATACAATTTGGGAAATGGGATGGTGTTTTTGATAACACTACTCCAGTAGACGAGGAACAAAATGTGGGGAACAATGAAGGTAGAGAACACCAGTTCTGAGAGAACATGACTCGCCTTATGCAGATGATGGATCAGAACCCAGGGCGGGTTGCACCGAGTATGTTTGAGCTGGCCAGGCAGTTCTAGCTGCAGCACCCTCTGTCTTTAACTGGAGAGGGTGGGCCAGAGGTAGCATAGTTTTGGTCAGAGTCTGCCCAGATGATACTGGATCATCTAGAGACCCCCGTTGAAAAGCGATTAAAGTTTTCCGCTTATATTTTGTGGGGCTAGGCTAGGCGTTGGTGGGACATTCAGGCTTAAATTGAGCAGGCTGAGGGAATGTCGTGGAAGGTTTTTCAGGAAACATTTTTGGAGAATTTCTACCTAGAGACCTTGAGATGGGAGGAGGTTGCAGAGTTCATGATCCTAACTCAGGGATCACTATCAGTGATGGACTATGCTAGTCGATTCACTGATTTGAGATGCTTCGTCCCAGTGTTATCAGGGGATGAGGGAGCAGTAGCTAGGTGTTTCCAGGATGGGATGAGACATTAGATTAGGTCTCATGTAAACATATTCCGCTTGAATAGGTTCGCAGAGGTAGTAGATCAGGCACTGATCTCGGAAGGAAACCTAAAATAAGATTCGAGTAGTGGGCTTGTGGTGCCAACGGGGCAGACGAGCGGTGTAGCTACTGAAGGTCGTAAGTGACGCCATGAGAGCTCAAAACCTGGTGGAAATGTGAAAGGTGAATGGAAGAGTGGGTCATCCTCTCAGAGTGGAAATTATGTGTTCTGCTATCAGTGTGGTAGGTCGGGGCATATGCGTAGTCAGTGTCCTCAACCTTCAGTTGAGTGTCGTTCGTGCGGAAGGATGGGGCATGTGAAAAGGTTCTGCAAGAATCCTCGGCAGGAATGTGAGTATGATAGTGGAAGTCATGTACCATATATGGGATGGAAATCAATCACCCCATATCAGGTAGGTAGTTGGAGCTCCACGGGTCATACTGGCATGGGCGGTGGAAGTGGAACTCCTGGGAAAGATCGCTCATGCCAGTAGGGTAGTGCAGTGAAGGTCGATTAGGCTAGAGCCCAGGGTAGAGGGGCTTGTCATCTTCAGGTAGTTCAGTTTGCACCTGGTGATGGCGAGGCAAGAACATCGACTATTCAAGGAATGATCTTGAAGCTTCTACTTTTTCTAGTGAGTTGTTTGACACAGGTGCCACACACTCTTTTATCTCTTCTCGACTTGTGGTAGCACTGGGTTTACCTGTGGAGGAGGTGTGTTGGGTGATGTCAATTGACACTCTGTTGGGGGTGTGGGTTGAGGATATCAAGTAGTGCAAGGAATTTTCCTGGGAAGATGGCGGGTATTGTTTTTTATGGGACTTGTTCATTCATGAGATGTCATGGTTTGACCTAATTCTGGGAATGGATTGGTTGGTGTTGTCTTGGGCACACATAGACTGCTATCGTCACAGATTTTCATTCAGGTTACTTGAGGGTGACACTTATGTTAACTGTGGCTAATGGGATATTCGAGTTGGGCGTGAGGGGCCATATTGTCAGCAGTTGAGTGGAATCACGGCTCAAGTGGTGTGTCTCATGCTTGATGATGATGAAAGAGGGAAGCAGTCTATTTTCCCTCTTGTGGTGGATCAGTTTTAGGACATGTTTCTGGAGGATTTCTCGGGGTAACCCCCTGATAGGGATGTTGAGTTCACGATCGAGTTGCTGCCGGGAGTAGAGATAGTTTCTATTCCGCAATACCGAATGGCACTGGCAGAACTCTAGGAACTGAAGGTTCCACTTGAGGAGTCAGATCGTAAGGGGTTTATCTGTCCTTTTATGTATCATTGGGGATCTCCAGTACTTTTTTCAAAGAAGTCTAATGGGTCATTGAGGTTGTGTGTTGACTATCGGAGGTTCAATCAGATGACACTAAAGAATCGGTGCCCTATTCCTAGGATTGATGACATGTTTGATCAGTTGAGGGGTGAATCAGTGTTCTCTAAAATTGATCTAAGGATGGGTTATCACCAGTTGAGGGTGCAGTCTTTTAACGTGTTGTGGACCACTTTCTAGAGATGGTACGGGTTGTTTGAGTTTGTGGTAATGCCTTTCGGCTTAACTAATGGATCGGCGGTGTTTATAGCTTTGATGAACCAGATCTTTCATCCCTGTCTGGATCAGTTTGTGGTTGTCTTTCTTGATGATATTTTATTGTACTGGAAAACTCATGACGATCATGCCAAACATCTTGACATTGGCATGGGTACGCTAAGAGAGAACCCTCTATATGCCAAGCAATCTATGTGTCAATTCTGGATAAGTGAGGTATATTTTCAAGGTCACATCATCTCTGAGGCAGGTGTGTTAGTGGATCCAGAGAATGCTCAGGCAGTTATATCTTGGGAGCAGCCCAAGTGTGTTTCTGATGTTCGGAGTTTTCTTGGTTTGGACGGGTATTACTGAAGGTTCATTCATGATTTCTCTCACTTGGCAGCACCACTTTCGGGCATGACCAAGAAGGGAATCAAGTTCGACTGGTCTGGGGCTTGTGAGGATGCCTTCCAGGAGCTGAAGAAGTGGGTGATGACCGCACCTATCATGATCTTACCTGAGCCGGGTAAGAATTACGTCGTGTTTTGTGATGTGTCCAGAATCAGACATGGGGCTGTGTTGATGTAGGATGCTCGGGTTGTGGCTTATGGGTCATGGAAGTTGAGATCCCATGAGTAGAACTATCCCACACATGATCTTGAGTTTGTTGCAGTAGTGTACGCCTTGATGTGCTGGAGGCACTATCTGTTGGGGGAACGGTTTACCGTGTTTATGGACCATAAGAGCTTAAAGTACATCTTCTCACAATGGGATCTGAATCTTCTACAGTGAAGATGGGTTGAATATCTCCAGTATTTTGACGTTTAGTTGGTTTATATGATGGGAAAGGAAATAGTGTTGCTGATGCTCTGAGTAGGAAGTTTCAGGATCCAGTAGCTTAGGTGTCCAGTACCGAGTGGAAGTTGATGGATTTGTTTGTAGAGATGCACCTCTAGGTGCAGGAGGAAAGTGTTCAGGTCACTCTTGCTTCCTCAGTGATTAATTCAACTTTCTTGAGTCGAGTTAAGGAAGGTCAACTTGATGATCATGAGTGTTTTTCCATGAAGGAAAAGCTTAAAGGTGGGGAGCTACCATCTGTTTGGGTTGTCAACACGGAAGTTGTTGTTCGTGTTCATCATCATGTGTTTGTTCTAAGGTGTGTGCAGAAAGAGTTGATGCCAGAGTTCCATGCATCAATGTTTTCATTGCATCCTATTTTTAAAAAGATGTATCATGATCTCCTAAGGCAGTTTTAATGCCCTAGAATGAAGAAGGATGTTACGGGCTTTGTGGCACGGTGCCTTACCTATCAGCAGGTGATATCTGAGCATCAACGCCCATGCTGTTTGTTCCATCCATTGCACATTATGAAATGGATGTTGGATGATATATCGATGGATTTTGTTATGGGTCTCCTGAGGACACCGCGGAAGAACAATGCAATTTCGGTGGTCGTGGATCTGTTAACGAAAGAGGCTCATTTCTTACCCATTATAGAGACCTATACAGTCGACCAGTTGGGTGAGATGTATGTTTGAGAGATAGTTTCGTTTCATGTTGTGTCGTAGACCATAGTTTCAGACCGAGATCCGCATTTCACATCACGTTTCTGGAAAGGGGTGCAGAAGGCGCTGGGTACACGAGTGTTTTTGAGTTCATCTTTCCACCGACAGACGAAAGGTCGGTCGGAGTGCACGATCCAAGTGTTGGAGGACATGTTAAGAGGTTGTGCCTAGGACTTTGGTGGCTCTTGGAAGAGGCACCTATCATTGTTTTAGTTTTCCAACAATAACATTTTTCAGTATACTATTAAAATGGAACCATTTGAGGCACATTATGGGAGACCATGTAGATCTCTGTTGTGTTGGCTAGAGGCCGGTGAATCTGAGTTATTGGGGCCGAGTCTCATGTAGGAGACTTCAGAGACAGTTCATTTGATCAGGAAGCAAATGGATATGGCTCAGAGTGGGCAGAAGTCATATACAGATCGGAGGCATAGACCTCTTGAGTTTGAGGTGGGTGATAATGTGTTCTTTCAGGTGTCGCCAAGGTTGGGTCACCGACGGATTTGGAAGCAGTTTAAGTTGGCGCCCAAGTATTTGGGATCTTTTCAGATTGTGGAGAGGATCAGACTACTGGAATACCGATTGGCTCTTCCATAATAGAATAGTGGGATGAATGATATGTTTCATGTGTCGTAGCTTCGGCGGTATCACCCTGAACCATCTCACATGGTTGATGCTGAGGATATGGAGCTTGAGGATGATGCGTCCTTTGAGGATCATCTAGTTCGTGTGGTGGATCGTAGTGAAAATGTCTTGTGAGGCAAGGTTGCCCCATTAGTGCAAGTAGTATGGAAGCGTGGGAAAGTTCAGGAAGAAACATCAGAGCAAGAATTGGATATGCGGGCTCAGTGGCTCGAACTGTTCTCTTCAATTGATCAATGAGGTCTGGAACCTCGGCTCGAGGAGGATCCGTTATATGGTGGGGAGGTTGTAAGAACCCTGCTTTTGGAAAGGTATGTTTTTGTTGTGTTCTAGGTTAAACCCTTTCTTCTGGGACTTTAAAAGGTTTCTTGAATGTGTAAGAGGCCTTGGCGGTGTTCAGGGGGCTCGGGGCACAAAAGAAGGGAAGTCTGGGCAAAGCAAACCAAGGCGCACGACCTGCGCACGATCAGCCAAACCGTGTGGCCTACCCAGGCAAAAACGTGCGACCATCCCTCCTCTGGACAGAAGCAAGCGCACAGTTTGTGCACGGTTTTCCAAACTGTCCGGATAAACCATGTGACTCCTCCTCCGGGCAGTGGTATGCACACGGTTTGTGCACTGCTTTCCAAACCTTATGGACAAACCGTGCGTCCACTTAAAGTTGGGAAAATTTATAAAATTGCAACTTCAGGATTAGTAAACCTCACTTCGATTTTTCCTCTCTTCCTCATCTCTTCACCTTTGGTGCGAACCAAATATACCAAGGACTTCAAGAGATCAACATACTTTGATTCTAAGGCATTTTTGGTTCCGTTAATTGCAGATCAATGTTCTGGGTAAGGCTAACCTCGTCCTTGCTTCCCTTTTTGGTTTAGGGTTAGTACATTCTCTCCCACTAGTTCTAATGCTCTAAAACACTATCTTTTGGGTGTGTTTTAGGTTTAATCATGAAAGGTTCATTGGATCGAGGTCAAAGTACTTGATAGGGAGTGTGTTCAACCACAATTTCGACGTAGGGGGTCTAGAAGTTATATCCCATTATTATTTAGGGATTTTTTGCATGTTTATTTGTGTTCTTGTTTCCCATGGTTAGGTTTTGAATAACATTGGCATGCTTGGTTTTAATGATGTTTAAAATGGAAAATGGGAACCCTCATGATCCCCATGGTATTTGATTGGATTAACATGACCTAATTCGGCCATCCATGGGATGTGCCGGCCTTTCCCGGGTTTAGGGATTGACATTAAACAAGTGACTTCTTGTAGTGAATTGTAGAGACCTTGATAAATATGTTGGTATGATTGGATGAACTTGGAATAGAAGTTAGGTGATGCACCTAGACTTGGAAATAACCTAGGGGTTATTTGAAATAGAATGAATGGTTGATTCATGGGGATGATGAACATGTTAAATGGGTTAATGTGTCAAACGGATTAAAGACCACAATTGGATAGATCATGGATTTAATGTTGAATGCTTAGTGAGATAGGCATAACACATGGGAATTGGGTGAATGGTTAAATGATGTGAAATGGTAATGTGTTAATGGGTTAAGTCTTGATGTGGTTTCCGATGTGGGTAGTTGTGAATAGTGTTTTTTGAAGGGAAATGGTTTGGATGGTCTATGGTTACTTGTATATAAGCATGTGCACATGGCTTCGTAGAGTGGGTATGACTTACGGATCTACGCCCACGGGTCGAGTGATCACTGAGGTTCTAAACTCCACCATAAACACATGTGTTAAGAAAGGGTTCTGAGGGACTATTCTCCTAACAGGTGCATCCACCAAGACTGAGGCTTCGAGTTGAGGTTATGGTTGCTATGAGGGGTTAGTCCTAGTGAGATAGGATAACGATGTTTTTACCCTCTTTCATGTGATTTTCTTCCTTAGACCAATGTTAGATAATGTAAGTTATTAACCCAAAAAAATGTGATGAAACGGTATATGGAGATAATGGGTGTGTAATGAATGGTAATGGGAGTGGAAATGGCTTAGCTCTATACTGGTTGATGGAACCTTAATTAATTACTTGGAATTTATCATTCATTTTCCTTTTTCATGCACTTATTTTTTATACTAGATAGTTTGTAGACACTGTTGGTGGAGGCCTACTGAGTTGTACTCACACCCATCTCAGGCCACTGTTGGGTATTTGAGCAGACTTCTTATTTCCAGGTCAGGATAAGGGAAAGGGCCCTTACTAGATAGTTAAGTGGACATGGGTAGCACTTGGTGGAGGATCAGGACTTGGAGTCAGGACCATTTTGGGGATTTTGTTCATTGTCTTTATTTTGGGGTTGTTTCAAATTTTGTACTTATAGTATGAAATGGCATATTTATAATAGGAAATGGTTGTTATACATGTTCCTTTTTTATTGGTTATTGTTTTATCTATTTGGTTTATTTCTGTTGTGCTTATTCTAATAAAAAGGGGGTACAGTCTCCCCACTTGACATCATATACCCCCTTTGCTAGTCGGCCGCCTTTTACGTACGGGGAGGCGCGCTTATGGTCATATAACCACCCTGATTGGAGCACCAGTTCAGTGGCTTCCGGTTTGGGGATGTTACATCTTGTGGATTGGGATGATGGTGAAAAATAATTACATGGATAAATAATTTCTGTATTGGATTTGTATTTTTCCACTTTTAGAATTACTTATAGGATTTGTGTGTGTCATAGTTTTGAATAATTTCTTCCTTGTTTTAGTTTGATTTTCTTATTTATATTTTAATAATATAGATATATTATTATTCAATCTAGGTGAGATGTTTTTACATTTTTTTCTAATGATATCCTCGTTTTAGTCAACGTGCCATGGTAATTGGTTACACTCTTCGGTCCTTGTGGCGGTCCATCATCGGTGACATGTCAGGTTAACTAATAATGTTTTTTTACAATCCCCTAAAACATATAATACATTAGAAAATCTATAATACCTAAATCAAATAAAGGAATCTAAAAATTTGGGAATCAAATCCCAAATTACCATGGAATCACGAGGTTCTCAAAATCTAAGAGCTATCTAAACTATTCTCATCCCTATCATTCATGTTTTGATAGTCTTGATATAATATAAAATTACATAATAAATTATAAATGATGAATTATATCTTATTCTTTATAATAAAACTTGACTCTAATATAAATATTTCCTTGGCCAACACTGTTATTCTATATGTAGGACTCCCAATAATTCTCGCAATATATCGTAATGGTGCCCTTGTACTCCCATATATAGAGACAAGAGTCATTGGAACGAAATTCAATAGTTATGGATTATTTATCCATTAAAATAAATTCATAAATCAATTAATATTATATTAAAATTTTTATATTTCCTATCCATAAGATTGGTTGCCAAGCGAAATGAAATAATAAGTTTAAAGTAAGATGAAAAAATTTGGTATAGAGAATATAATTTCTTTCAAATGTCCACCAACACACCCTCATAGAAAATTTTCCTCCCTAAACTTATAAAAACATATATTAAATGAACCAATGATTAATGAAAAGAATAAAGGAATGGGGTGGATAATTAGGCTAATTCTACTAAGGCATATGACAAAAAATAACATGCAAAAATAATATGTCCCAAATGACTGGAGGTCACACTAAATTATCTAAAAAAACCATTCTCAATGAGTAATGTAGGTTATAGATCCCTTGGTTTGGAACTCATCTGAGCCTAAACCTAATCCTAAAAGATTTATTGGGTCTATATACATTAAGGGGTGTGATTTTTGTGTGAATGTAAACAACCCAGTATATAATCAACATTGATTCAATGTATATCCTTTAACAAATCAAACTAAACATGCTAGTTTGAAAATAATAATACAAAATTTTTATTTTTATTTTTAATAAATTTTAATATAAAATTTTCATGATTTATAAAATTCCTTTGGTATTTATATTGAATGAAAAAATAAATTAAAAACATTTCATCAACATATCCAACTATTATTAAAAAACTATTGAAAATAAATTTCATATCCTCTTTAATAGCATCCCTTTTTATATAAATTTATAAAAATATTTTTAATAAGAAAAAAATATTAAATAAAAATAGCAATGGGAAACATCATGATTTATGAATAATAAATAGTAATAAATTAAACCTAATATTAGATTAAATGGAAGGAAATGAAAAATAAGTAACAGTTTGAAATATTTTGTAAATACACATTGAAAGAAAAAATACCATCAATATTTTAATGTAAGCATTAGGTTATCTAAGGTTATTGGAAATTTATATCCTTATATTTTCTTCTAGTCTATTTTTCAAAAACTATCATCAAAATGATAAAATCTAAGGAGAACATTTCTTGGCCATGTGGATTTGAGTCCTTTCACCATGAAACCACTTCCAACCAACCAATGAGTATTATATGGCTTCGATGAGCTCTATGTTAATATCCATACAAGGAACCATGAATTCTTTCAGAGTCATAATATAATGATTATGTAGTTCAACCCATTGTTAAAATTAATATACTATTTCCCTCTATGGTACCCAACATCCAAAATTCCATTCCCATTTCAAACATAAAACATTTCATTTAAAATGGTCATTTGAGAAACCGAAAACAAGTATTCCATTTATAAATACAAAATATTCTTCTTAAATCCATACAATTTTTACAACCAAGAGAAAAAAAATTAATCCACCCTAATATAGATAATCAACAATCAATTCCATCATGAAAAAACATATCAAACATATGTACATGGGTCATTTGAAAGGATTATTTTGAAATTAAATGGTTTTTTACTGAAAATTAAAAATGGACCTCATGTTATGAATTATATTTTTTATTTTATGAAACATTATTTAATATCTATTTCCAAATAAAATGAATTATTTTAAATAATATTTTTTAGTTCCAAGAGGGGATTTTTCATAAAAAAATGATATGAACCTTTAATTATATTTGTGATAAATAGTAAATAAATTAAAGTGTGTGTATATATATGTAACTAAGAAAACACAAGTACATGTTTGTATATAAAAACATACATATATATATATACACTTATTCTTAGATGGATTTCCATAAATTTGAATACAAATAATCTATTTCAACCCCAATTTATATCATGAATTCATTGAATGAACATTTGTAGTTAAGAATAATACCATTTCTTAAAAGCCAAAATGCTTTGAAAAAATACGATAAAAGATCCCAAATTCATTAGATCATTATTCCATCACAAAATCCATGAAAAATAAATGAAAAACATAAAAAATATTCAAAACACATGCATAGATATTTTTAAATACAATTACCAACCAAATCCACATTAATATTTATTATAAAACCACTTGGAATTGAAGAAATACCAAATTAAATATTATCTATCACATAAAAAACCTGCTCAAAATTTATTTGAATGTTTATAATTTGTCAATTGTTATGGAAATTATCCCAGAATATCAAAATTAAAATTTTTATGTGAAAAATATAGATGAAATAAAACCTATACCTCAACCATGTCTAGATAAGATGAGACTTGGAATAACATAAGGAAATGGGCCTAAAGAACAATTTTTTTGCCTTAGAAACAAGTATATGATAATATTAGGACTAATTCCCCGCTTATGTTGCATCACAACGAAAAATGTAAGAATAAAATGATAAATATTTTGGATGAATAATCAAGGGGAAAAAGCCATTTTCTAATAAAATCATATAAGAATATTGATATTAATAGATGAATGTCCATGGAATGATGGAGGAGGAAGGAAATGAGTGAGAAACTTTTTGGATGAGTAAGGGGGTTCAATAAATTGGGGAGATAGTACTTCTAACAGAGGATTAAAATTTACATGATTATAATTTTGATTTTCAATTTAAAAAATTTTGGTAAGACACATGGTTTCATCATGGTTTAATAGATTTTATTCTAATCGTTCACCCTCCATTGGGAATAACAACACAATCTCACACATTAGAAACATGGTCTAGGAAACCATGCACTAAAAATTTAAAATTCCTCTAACATGAGGTCAACACATGGGCACCATTTCCACATGCATTCTACCAATCGTTCAAAAACTGCACATATATTCTAAAAATGGGAAATTTTAATATTTCATTTCTCTTCGACCAAAAAAATAAATGAACGGGTATAGATGGAATCAAATAAATAAAATAATTAAATAATTTCTTTTGGTGTATGATATTACTCCCCACAAAAAAAAATCCCCCCTAACCCCATAAATTCATTGAAATCTGAAATGATACATGAAATAAGTAATCTCAACCAATAAAGATTAAATATTGCAAATAATAATATTCATTAAGATAAAAAAACAATATGAGATCACAAAGCACATAATTAAATTTATCTTGAAAAATCACCCCCATCAATCTATGGAAGGTTTATTAATATAAAGATCCAAATGGTTCTCCTGGACATTCAAAAACACACTACTATAATAGGTTAAAGACAATACACCTGTACCGATGAGATTAAAATATATTTCCCAATAAAACATAATTCCAATGAAAATGAAATAAATATCTGTATGTGAGAAAAATATTTTATAAATAAAAAATCAGAATCCATAAATAAATATAAGCAACGAAGGGAAAAAATAATGGTTTTAGGGAAATGGAGAAGATAAAGGAATGACACAAAAGAACACCTTGTGATCACCTATTCCCAAATATAAGACAAAATAAAAAAGAACATAAAAAATTATTGAATAACACTCAAGTAAAATCAAAACCTCAAGCTTACCCCATAGTTCTGAAATCAAAAGAAACTTTATACTCTAGACTATCCATTTAATATGGGAAAACAAGGTAAAAGGTATAAACCAGAGACCATCATGATAATTATCATCATGGATCTTCATCTTATCCATCCCAGTAATAATCAGACCATCCCAATATGGTGCATAAAATCATATAGTTTAACATACACCCAAGTTACTCATGGAACACACCCCAGTATTCCTCCATTACCTATGAGTCAATAAAAAATTAAACATATACAAATCCATTAAATATCCATTATAAACTAATTATTGTTAATAGAGTACTATAAAACTGAAACTATCATGTTAAAAAAATAATTCTCTGAGGATTCTTATGGAATTAAACATAATTTGATTCATACTATGACCTATAATAGATAACTCCTAGACCTGGAAACACTCAAGACGTTCTATAGAGAAATTATACATACAAAATAAGATACATATTTAAAATTAGTAGTATCTCTAGGATAAATCATTCATATAAAAAATCACAACCCAACTCAATATACCAATCTAATAATATAAATCAATCGTGGAATAAAAATAACCGTGATAAGAAAAAAAACTCTGATTTAAAAAGTATTTTAAATAATACACTTTAATTATAAAACAGAAAAACCCCACATCAAAACAATTGTTAATTTATTACTTCCCTTTGTCAAAAACATTTATTCTATTTCCAATAGAAAAACCCATTTTAATTCATTTTATAAAAATCCCTTCACTTCCCATAATAATTATTCAAAAATAAATTTTCACCAAATCAAAAATCTCTTTAACCAATTTCTAAACTCTTCAACATAAATTAAAATTACAAAAAATCATTTTATTAAAATAAGTTAAGTAAAATAATTTATGAAACCCAAATTAAATTTATAAAACTCAAAATCCCACTCCTACATTAAAATTGAATTTGCATCACAATTTCTATAATTATAAATTTTCAAATTCCAAAACCGTTTCATTTTGATACCAACGTCCCCATTATAGATACTAAGTAAAGAGTCAATTAATATCATAAAATAATAGTAAAACAACCTTTGGAGGGACTTTTTGTTTTCCACTAAATGGAAATGAGTTTTCGTAGACAATGTGGAAGTCATACAACTACACCTAGAATTCACATCAAACCATGAAATCAAGCTCCTCATGGTTTTCTAGTCAATGAGGGGTCATTGAGTGACATTGACCCAATATCCATTATCATCCACAAGAATATATAATCCTTTAATAAATATATAACTCCCATATTCAATAATGGAAGTACAAAATTCAATACTCAATTACGAAATTCCCATGGAAACATGAGGTTAAGGATGATTATTAACCTGACATTCTTTTTCAATCCCTGGCTCTAATGTTCTATAAGTAAAATTACAATACAACATCGAATCCCCAATAATAATGGATTATCTAAAGACTATTTCATGTTAAGAACCTAGGCTATGATATAATGTTTCCTTGAAAGAACCTTAGTCGTACTACTATTAGACACCCATGTAAAATCGTAACATTCATTATAGGAAACGTTGACCCCCCATGGATGTTAAAAATGAATAAATTGAATGAAATAAAATTATTGGGAATTATTTTACATAATATATAGTAAAAATGCAGTGTAGATTATACTAATATTCCACAATAGCCCTTCCGAAATTCATACATTCACGCTAAATCAAATATTAAGACTCACAACAGTAGAATAAAATACATATAAAGAAAATAATTTCCCTCAACTCACCTCCACCTCCCTCTCATAGAAGAGTCTTTACCTTAAAAAATGAAATACAACATATATAGAGTGAAACACCAATTAATTATTGGAAATAAAGAATAGAGTGGCCGGAATTTTCTTACACGGGATGAAAATAAACCTAACATGCCTATGTAATATATCCCATGTTACATGAGTATAAGCTAAAAATTCAACTAAAAAACCACTCTAAATGAATTTTGGATAATTTTAACCATTAATTGAAACTCTATTTAGTCAGAACCAGAACATGTAAGAGTCCAATTATCTATAGGCAATGTGTGGTGTGTCAAAAAAAAACGCAATAGTTATTCATTACAGAGTCCAAAAATTTTCATTTCATGAATGAACAAGAATTCAAGTTTGAATAAAAAATAAGAAATATGTTTTCCATTTTACAATATAATCCAATATTCCAGTTTAAGACACCAAAAATTCATTTTATTTGTATTTTGAATTTTTAAAATAACTTTGAAAACATTTCATCATCCAATATAACTGTTATTGAAAACCCCTAGTTAAAAATAATTCTTAAATCACATTTAGAAGAATCAAACATTAAATATTATTTAAATAATTCCAAATAGGAAAACTGTGACCTTGATGAAAAATAATAATGTTGTATTCCATAATAGAATAATAAGAAATACGAATCAGGAAAAACTATTGATTGGGTGATCAGTAGGGAATAAAAAATTCGTAATCATACATAAAATAAAGTAAAAAAATATTTATAAAAAAATACATTAAATACAATAATTTATGTTTCATCTGAAAAACCTATACCATATAAATATATTATAACCAATGATCTATATATCAGCTGGGGTTCTAATCTGTTAACAAACAATGTTTTTTTACTAAAACCTTTGAAGAACATGGATTTTCCTTATGTAATAATGTCGCTATATTATGATACCATATCTAACTAACCAGTAAAGATTACATTCGTTATCATAGAGGTGTGCAGACACCAATCATGGACACTATGACCGATATCCATGTTTAATTTTATTATGTGTTTCGTTACCCAAACTGATATATAATCTACTCATCCCATTATAGATACTCAGCATCCACTATGTCATTTCCATTTAAAACATGTAATGTTTCATTTAAAATGATTATTTAATATAAAAAATACAAATTTCATTTATGAATACAAAAAATAAAACATTAATATATTTCGATAACAACCCCCACCATAGAAGCCTGAAGCTGATGCCATATATAATTACATCCTCATAAATAAGAGATTATAATATGAAATTATATATCATTTTGGTATTATTGGAAAACTAAATACTTACATGATACCCATTTTAATATGGGAAAATTAAAATAAAACATAATACAAAACAATATCTAATAAACAACATCATTAAATGCTCAATAAAACATCCCATCATCATGGCCCATGGAATGAAGACAAAATAAGGATAATTTAAAATACACTATAAGGTTTATGTATAGTGGAAGATATCATGAATAAATCATTCATAATAAATATTAAAATTTCAATAACATAAAATTTATTAGATTTAAATAATTGAACTAGTCATAATAAATATTAAAAAGAAAACAAATGAACACACATTCCATTTTATCAAAATGATTTGAATGAAATACATCTATTTATTTTTTCTTCAAATTGAAAATTTCTTAGATAATGACTCAAATATGAATATATTAATTTCAAAATTATTGGATTCCATTTTTTTGAGGTACATGATGAAATTATTTTAAAGATATATAATCAACACAGGTTAAAACTACTGGGAAAAACACTATCTTATTAGGCCAACTAATTCATCTCATAAGAATAATAATGAATTATGGGCATATCATTAACTAGGACCTGTCCATGCCTTTTAGTCTAAAAGATTCCTCAAATATTGAATGATATATTTAACAAATGGCCTTATCACGAAGTATCCATATTGGGTAATGAATACAGATTTGTCAACATTTACCCAATTAATTAAACAACAACCAAATTTAATACCATATATTAAAATGGTGTAAGGTTTTGGAAATAATAATATCCATTAGAAAATAATATTTAAATTCCAGATAAATGTAATATACCAAAAAACATTATCATATGTAAGTAATTATTTTGAGAAAAAGTTAACAATCAAAAAAGCAAGATAGATTCTAGTGATAAATTTTTCCACTAGGTAATTCCTCTGTAAAAACCATCAGGTAAGATAATTCAAAGTGAAACATAAAATATAGTGATATATGATTTAATCATTGTGTTAAATTACAATGATATATATATATATTTCATTAGTTTGAATTGGTTCATAATAGTAAAGAGGTCCTAATAGAATGTAAATTTATGTGAAATCAACTAAATTACTATCCATTTTGGGTAAATTCAATTTAACCACCTATATAATGGTTTGAAGAATTATTTTGAATTATTGTAGAATAATATTAATATTTATAATATCATATATGATACCTATGAAATATTTTATCACATATTTTTTAATAATATTTCAATATTTTTATTGCTTCTCATGTTAATTACCAAGTTTATTGAGTATGTTTTGACTTGTTATTTTTTGTTACTCTTATATTGATCATGATTTAATAATATCCAAAATTTGATCAATGATTTATTTATAATTTATATTTATTATATATTTATTTATATTAATCCATAAATTTTGGTTATATGAAATGAAATATACCTTCCATGGAGATAGTAGGTCGTAGGTAACCATGAATGTGTTATTCTTTTTTTGGTTTTATTAAATAATGGAAAATAAATTTTATATAATTATAAAATCATTAATCTATAATTATAATGTAATATATATAAATTTTTTATTAAACCTCTCTTTAATACATTCCATTTAAATCAAGAAAGAATTACATTGCTTCGTGAGGTGGTAGACTTTCATACCGATGAACTACATTATTGTATTAACACAAAATGTATGGCATGAAGTTATTTGTTTTATCATATTTATATCAGTTTAAATAATTCATAAATATCTTAAATATAAGATATAAACCATATTTACATCATAATTCCCAACCATGGAAGTTGGTAATGGATGAACAAACGACCACAGTTTGTGAGGAATTACTCTGTCATACACGCGAATGATGATTGTGTATCCCATTTGATGGATGTTTACACGTTTCTAGGTCATATAATTAACATAAAATCATATTGTAATTTTCAATATATCTAGGATATTATATAATCATTATATAATAAGATTTGGGGGAGTTATGGGATGAAATTAAATGACATATTTTTAATAAAAAATTTACCACATATTCGGGTATCGTCCTTATGATTTTAGTAAATCATTTCAATGTGAGATTTAATAAAAATGTAATCCTACGATGATAAGGGTGTGGATGTTTTATTTTCAATTGATAAGGTTCTAGAAAATCGATTTTTTTTGGGATTTTTGAAGAAGATAAGGGAGTCAGTGCTCTTTTATTGAGGATCAGTGGTGTTCTTGTTAATTCATAAATTTATACACTATTGGGAGAATTCCCATACTCATATGCCTCAAAAAAATTAACCAATTTAAATAAAATATATGATATGGTATGAATATGTCATCTAGTGGGTTTTGGAAAAGTTTATATTTCATTTCTCTACATAAGAATAATTATTGTTACCATGATAAACTCATGTTTCTATAAATCATTAAAATTAATTTTAATAATTTTAGCTAATCATATATGATAGAAAATGGGTTGAAAGTATTTGAAATTATAAATTTTATTGATTAATGTCACGAACCAATGAGGGTCACCACCGACACCCGTGCCAAAATCGGCCCAGGACAAGGCCCAAAGGGCGTTCCCAATCCACACGGGCTGGAAAAAGTTCTTCGGTGTCATTAAATGAGAATTGGGATTGATTTTCCTGGGTTTATAAACATAAAACTACAAATGAATCCAATAAAATGAATCTTCATTTTTCAAACCAAACAATCTTTTAAAAAAATTCGGAACATAATTACATAGTTAAAAAAAATACACCAAGACTATAAAAAAGGTACAAAAGTAAAAGGAAACAGCCCAAGAACCCTCATAGCATAGGGCACCTCCCTCAAGTTATCTCCACATGACTTCACCACCAAGGACCTGCTTGAATCCTGAACCACTGGCAATAAAATCGTTACCCAACCTGTAAGAAAAAAAACCAAGTCTACATACACCAAAGTGTATACGTATGGTGAAATCCAATACCTATTAGGATAACACCACTATGAGATTCCTAGTGATAAACATTCAATGATGAAAAACATATAGGTTTTCATAAATAGGAAATGCTAGTTACTATTTATAATTGATACAATTTAAAAATTAAAATAGTTTTCAAGTAGTCTATCATTAAGAATAAACACTTTCAAAAATAATTTCAACACTAATGAATTTTTCAGCCAACCATACCATATGCCAACGGTAAGAACAAAGAAACTATTGAGTACAAACAATAGGAAATAACCCTAGGGACTAGCTCATTGTGGGTCCTATGAACCTCGTATCTCAGTGAGTGTATCCATAACAATATTCGTTCTCGTGCACAATAAACTATTAGGGAACATACCCAAAACTTATTGGTCACCAATCATCATCATCAAAGTTTAGTTAGTGTTTTAAGAGTCAATCTTGCTATATGAAACTAAGGCCAAACCCCAAGTATTCAGAAGCATTCTAGTATAGGTCCACCCACCAAGATACCCAGGTTTCCCCTTGTGCTAAAACAAGTTCAACATGTAATGAAATATGATTTTCACATGAAAATATCATTTTCACATCCCAATATCACTAAAATTATCACATGACCATCACACATGTCACAAAATCCACTATTTCATTCAAATGCATTTTGAAATCATACTCACACGAAAAATAGCCCACAACACTTTTCACATTTCATTAACACTTCCACAAATCATTTAAAAAAATTATAAAACCATTCTAAGACATTATAACTCACATAAAATCTTAATCAAATATCATATAATACTTCCTTCATCAACAAAATTCATTTTTCACAACACACTCACACAAAACATCCCATAACCATGTTTTGAAGCTCTATTTCCATTTGCTAAAACATTTCAACACTTTATAAAACATTCTAAAAATTATTTGAAATCTTAAGTAACCGCCTTAACTTTCAGAAACCCATATTAGGTGAACACACCCAATAAACAATACATATACACCCTTTTCCCCATTTTTTAAACCAAACAAAACATTCAAAATTTTCATAAAACAAACCCCAAGGGTGTAACTATGCTTCACACACAAAAACCATTTCACATCCCTCATTCAATTCAATAATTATAAAAATACAAATTCATAAAATAATTTTCATCCCTAACAATATCTATTAATCTACCCCCCAAGTGTTATAAATATACCTCAATTAACACCTTAAATGACACACATGAAAAACACACGTTTTCATTAACCACTTCAAAGAAGTACAATATGGTTTTACACCATGACCCCATTAAAATACTCATTTCAATGCCCACATGACACTAAGGAATTATGAAACCAGAATTTAACTCCCCTTTATAGACCAATAAGTCACTTTTATGTGTTATAAAATACACCCAAACATTACCCCATGAGTCACCCTTAAAAATCACCCAATTCCAAGCCATAATGCAACTATAAAATTAAATGCTTAGGAAAATTTATTAGAATTTGTTTTCACACCACAAACAATCATATATAGAATATTAAAACCATTAAATCAAGAAATATAAATCATAAAAAAATTGATTACATATCGAACCACCTACATTTTGTGTCAAAACCCTGGAATCTTAGTGTGAAACGTCAACCGCACCTCTTCCCCACCACAAGGAAGTGAAAACGAAAACTAAACCATAATATTTCACCAAAAAGTCCCTAGATCAAACCCATGGTATTTACACAAACTTATGGGCATTCTATAAATTCATGATAGTGAGTGTAAACCCTAAGGATAAGGAATAAAATGAAGAGACAAACACTTACCCAAATAAATCATGATAAAAACGACCCAAATAGACTAGTATATAAATTTAAAAAATAACAATAAATGAAAGTGAGGTTCTAATAAGGCTGAGGAGGTAATTTAGGAACTAGAATGAGAGAAAAAATTTAAAAATAGGAGTTATGAAAGGATCAATTTACCTCTTAAAATATGGACGATTTTTGAAATCCAGAGATGTTCTTACCACATTCACATTTCAATTTAGCTCCAAATTGGCGGAGGAGAGAATGGGGGAACACCATTGGTAAGTGGGATCGGGTGAGAGTTGGAATCCCCAAATCAACATAAAAATTGAATACGATATTTAAGAATTAAAAATTGATATTTAAAGGAGGAAATGGGATTTCAGGATATCCCAACACCTTAATAAAAAAACTCAAATCCATCATTATTATGGATTCGTATGAGATCCAAATGGATATGGTGATTTTTAATATACCAGGTTTTCCTAATTGGGGAGTGTAATGAGTGTAAAAGGTTGAAAATGAAGGTGTTATAAAATAATCAAAATTTATTCTTAAATCTATAAATGGTTTCACGGTTGGGCCCAAATTTTGAAAACCCACCATTTCCACAAAAATTCATGGAAAACCCACATAACAAATCAATGATGAAAATTAAATTAAGAATGCCATTAAATGATGTCATTTATGTTAAAATTCTCCCCACCATAAAACATTCATCCCCCGTAAATCTACAACAAGGCCAAAAGAAAAAAAACCAACCTAAGTGATAGACTAGAAATGTACTCTTTCGCCTTGTTCGGTCCGCCCCCGAATGGCCAAAACACCTATAGTGATCAATTAAGTAATGAATACTCTAACAGGAGAAAACATAAATCAATTTCCTGATATTATCAAGAATGTTCAGTCATTATCCCCAAAAGGAAACTCCTAAAACACTATATGAACCATACTCAATTAATATACCCATATAAACAACAACAACAAACAAGGTTACACTTACTTTTCTTTAACTAAAACGTTGGGAACTATCTAATCCTAATGTTTACCACAAGATGATGTTGGTAGATAGATAGATCTAAAAGAGACTACCTCCCACCAGGCCAAGACCAATGACCAATCTAAGTTACTAGTATGGGGAGACACAAATGGGCTCTCCACTATAAGAGACAACTTAAATTTTCCCAAGACAAATTCAGGACACTAACAGGGGAAGGCCTAAATAGACTCCCTACTTCAAAGGGGAAGAAATCCATCAGTCCATTAAAAATAACTTGTATAAGAATCATATTGGGTCTCCCCACCATAAGAACCAACCATCTTAACCGACCAGCACAAGCTGTTATAGAAGGACCACATAATATTAATAGTTGGGATGGCCCGACGGTTAGTCCACATGATTTGGGAAAACATGATCTAACCATGGGGATCCTTCTATCTACATGGTTTTCTAGAGAATTGACACTATTAACCATACACAAATTGTGTGATCAACCTATATAGCCAAACATCAAAACATTATCCAAATACTGAGTTGAAACCAAAGGGGAAAGTATAAACTCATGATATAATATGGAAATGATGTCCTCCCACCTCTACCACCAAATGGGAACAACTAGAACAAGATGATGAAACCATAGGTTTAAACTCTTCCTATCATTCATACATAAGATAGGACTTTGTAAAATCTTTTGAATGACCCTAGGATTTACCCTGACTATGTTCTAGCTTCCCTATGGGAGATATGGTTGGAGCACAAATGATTGAAGCATCTTTGGCCCCGTAGATAGGCTTTGGAAAACACCTTAACAAAACCTCTTCTTCCTGTGATACAAACACATACACCGCAATCCTGGATAATTTTTCCTAGACATAACACATTCCAAACTCTGTTTACCCTAACCTAAAATTTCACTAAAACAAGGTCTTAGATGATGCACAAACCTCACACCTTGTTTCTTCGGGTTAGAAACAACAGAATAATGTGACGCATATAAACTCCTTCCTCTTAAAAATATTATTTTGATGTTTTTCAAAGGGAGACATACTCCCAACATAATAGAGACTATACAAGGATTGCACAAACTTTTCCTTTATAGTCATATAGGAAAATTACATCATAAGGTGTTATCGAACATGACCATTGAAACTGATAGAATCAATACATGTAACGAGATCATATTCCAAGTTCCTAGACAACACACATGTCCAGAAAGTGGCCACAATATCCTCTCCTGACCAAATTCCCAAAACTAGTGGATTAACATGATATTTTACTTCAGTGAAACTATGAATAACCCAGAAGCCCATTTAGACACCATCGAGACACACCTCCAATCTTATAACCCCAAACCACTTCCACCTTCGATGAATCAAGAAACTTAAGAAACTAAGGACTCTTTCAATATTCCACAATCACTCTCCCGCTACAATAGTATCCAAAAATAAAATAAATGAATGGGTGTACACTGAATCAACAATGATCTCTGAAATATTCCTTATATTGATCAATTCAAGGATTTTCTAAAGGCGAAATAATTTGGGATTAACTTCAGCTGTGCATTGATCATTAATGGGGGCATACCTTATCAAACGAGAGAACACAAGGACCCAACCAAGCTGGTCCAATGGTAAAAAAAGCCCCAATATAGATCCAATGTCATGCAGGGTACCACCATAAAGGTTTCCCAAAGCAAATATCTAACGAGACTACTAACTAGTCCTTCTACGCAGCTTACCGACCAAACACAAACCCAAAACACGGTTCGAAAATAAGGGGTTATTGGAATCAAAACATCCCAAAAAATCAACATTTTCCAAAAGAACATAATATAACCCATCCCTAAAAATTAATCAATACATTGTGTTTTTATTTAATTACATTTATTTGAAAACAAACAGTTCAACTGTTAGCGTTTCCACCAATGGTAGCCCATGCGGCTCACATAAGCATGTTTTTGTGCTACTATGGGAACCCTCCTCATATCTGTCCTAGAACTCATCCAGTCATGACATAAATCATCCATAATCCCATATAACCCCATTCATGTGGTCTCTCATAGAAATACCCATGGTTGAAACAAAAATTCTTTCCACTTTTCAAAATCAAAACGGTCAACCAACACATCCTTTTTCTCACATCTGCTAACCACGAGATCAAAATCCCAATTTACATTTTAAAATTTTTTATAGAAATTCACAACTATTTAGATAAGAACTCACTTTAATGTTATTCACATCAATTTCAAAACATCTCATCCCTTTAAAACACCCTTTTATTGTTTATAAAACTTTGTTGGAAACACTTTTTCAAAACCAAAGTTAATATTGTTCATGCTTTGAAAAGAGGTTTAAGCACACCATTTTCCCTTTCAGAAAAATTCAGAAAATTCTATTCCACAATTTCATAAATAAATACATTCCCTCTTTATTACAAAATCATTTCAGAAAAACATTACCCTTCTCAAAACCAAATCACATATAAACCAAAGTTCCATGATTCTAAAACAAAAGAACACAAGGAAATGTGAGAGAAATAAATTTTAGTGGGTGTCTTGGACATATGGTTTGTGGCCATATTCCAATAACTTCACCATCATAGAGAGTATTCTATGAAATATCCTCGGCCCCACATGGATTTTCAAGCACAGTAAGCTCACTGAGACCATTAAACCAACACTCTTTTCATTTCCATTAATCATCATCAAACTAAGAAAACCAAAGGACCTAGATAAATCCCGAATTCCCCTAAAAACATGAATATCATAAAGAGGTGTGGTGATCAGGAATTCTATCCATAACTGGAATACCAAGTCTTGACAATCCTACCTCTAAAATATCCCAACTATTCCCCAAACAAGATGACCCAAAGAGTTAACCTGAACCTCCTTTGATACCATTTTGTCACAAACCAAATATGGCCACCACCAAAACCTACGCCAAACCTAGAACATGACATGGAGTGAAGGTAATTCCCAATATGAACTGGCTAGAACATGTTCTTAGGTTTTATAAAATTATAATTTGGATGGATTTACCCATTTTTATAGACATAAAACAAAAAATGAATCCAATAAAATGAATTTGGATTTTTTAAACCAAATAATCTTATAAAAATTTAGAATTGAATTTCATAGTTTAAGAAAACTCTCCAAGACTATAAAAATGATAAAAAACCAAAACGAAACATCCCAAGAACCCTCATGGCAATGAGCACCGCCCTCAAGCCATCTCCACAAGATTTCATCATCAAGGACCTACTAGAAACCCAAACCACTGACACAAAAAATTGTACCCAACTTGTGAGAAAAAAACCTAACCAAGTCAACTTACACCCAAGGGTATATGTAGGGTGTGATACAATTCCCAGTAGGAAACCACCATTAATAGATTCCATGTGATAAAAATTCAATGTTTAAAATCATGTAAGTTTTCCTAAATATGAAATGCTAGCTACAATTTCTAAAAGATAAAATTAAAAAAACATAACTATTTTCCTGTGGGATATCATTAAGAATAAATAGTATTAAAAATAGTGGAAACACTACTGAATTTTCCAGCCAACCATACCATATGCCAAAGGTAATAAAAAAGTAACTATGGAGAACAAGAAATATGAAATAGCCCCTATGCACTAGCTCATTATGAGTCCCAGGTACCTCATTTCTTAGTTAGAGTAACGATAGAAATATCAGTTATCGTGCACGATCCACTAGTAGGGAACATATCCATAACCTAGTGGTCCCCAATCATCATCATCATAGTTTATTTATTGTTTTCAATTTAAACCATTTTATGTGAAACTGAGGCCAGAACCCATGGATTCACTAGCATACTAGTACACATCCACCCACAAAGATACTTGGGTTTACCTTTTCCCTCAAACATGTTCAACAAGTTATGAAATATAATTTCCAAATTAAAAAATAATTTCCAAATCACAATTTCACCAAACAACCCACAAGAACATCACACAAGTCACAAAATCCAATTTTTCATTCAAATTCATTTTGAAATCATACTCACACCAAAAATAGCCCACAACACTTTTAACATTTCCTTTACACTTCCAAAAATCCTATAAACAATTTTATAAAACCATTCCAATACATTATAACTCACATAACAGCCCACTAAAATATCATATAATACTTCATTCATAGAAACGTTCATTTTTTACAACACACTCACACAAAACTGCCCACATCCATGTTTCACAGCTCTCATTATATTTTCTAAAACATTTCAGTACTTTATAAAACATTCTAAAACAATTTGACAGATTAAATAACCACCTTACCTTTCACAATCCCATATTAGGTGAGCACACCCACAAAATAGTATATATACAACCTTTTCCCACTTTTTCTAACCAAAAAAACATTCATTATTTTAATAAAACAAACCCAAGGTGGTAACTATTCTTTGCACATAAAACCCATTTCATATCTGTAATTCAATTAAAAATCATACCATTAAAAAACCATTACAGAATTGGAAGACCAAACAATATTTATTAAACTACCCCACGTGTTATAAAAATATCTCAATTAACACCACAAATGACACACATTAAAAAACACACATTTTAATAAATTGATTCGAAGAAGTACAACATGGTTTTACACATTGAACCCATTAAAAAACCCATTTCATGGACCACATGACAGTAAGACATTAAGAAACCATAATGAAATAAACCTTTAACACTAATAAGTCACTTTCATGTGTTATAAAATACACCCAAACATTACCCCAATAGTCACCCATGAAAAGCACCCAATTACAATCCATAATGAAACTATAAAATTAAACACCTGAAAATCCATAAGAAAGGTTTTATCACAACAACCAGCATTTGAAGAACATTAAAACAAGTAAATCAAGAAATCTAACTCATCAAAAATATTTACACATGGAACTTCCTACCTTTTGAGTCAAAATCCTTGAGTATTGGAGAAAAATCTCAACCTCCCCTCCGCCGCACCACAAGGAAGTGAAAAAAACCCTAAACCATTATATTTCACCAAAAGACCCTAAATCAGACCCTAGGATTGAACCCTAACTTCTGGAAAATCTATAATTTCATGAAATATGGAGAAAATCCTAAAGAGAAGGAAGGAAATGAAGAGAAAAAAACTTACAGAAATAAATCATGAAGAAAATGACCCAAATAAACAAGTATCTTAATTTAAAATAAATCATAAATGAAAGTGAGGTTTAAAAAAGGCTGAGGAGGGCATGTAGGAACTAGAATGAGAGAAAAAGAGTTAAAATATAAGGTGTTATGAAAGGATCGATTTACCTTTTCAAATCTGGACATTTTTTGAATCCATAGATGTTTTTCCTACATTCATGATTCAATTTAGCTCCAAATTGGGAGATGAGTGATTGGGGGCACGCCTTGGGTAGGTGGGCTTGGGTGAGAGTAGGAATCAGCGAAACAACTTAAAAATAAATGAGATATTATAGAATTAAAAAAATTAATTAAAGAAAGAAATGGGCTATCTGGCTGACCCAACACCTTAATAAAAAACTCAAATCCATCATTATTGTAGATTCATATGAGTTAAAAATGGATATGGTGGTTTCAATATACCAGGTTATGTAAATTGGGAAGTAGAATGTGTGTAAAATGTTGAAAATAAATGAATTATAAAATAATAAAAATTTATTTTTAAATATGGAAATGAGCTCACGGTTTGGCACAAATTTTAAAAACACACTATTTTAACCAAATGTATGGAAAACCCCAATATAAAATTATGTATTTAAATTAAATGAAAAATTACATTAAAATAATTCATGTATGTGACAATTAATGATTTGGAGTCCATTTTTTTAAATTCAAACCACATATGTGGCACAAATTATTTTAAAATAATCTTTCGGATGGGACAAGAAAGGAGGTTTTTAATGATAAAACGGTGAACATTTTATTATGTTTTTTATGTATAAATTTTACATAAATATTATTCTAATGAAATCTATTTGGTAAATATATTTAAATTTTTTAAATTTTTTATTATTGTATATTTAAAACATAAATTTTAATTATAAATTATTTAAATGAAGAGTCATTTTTCAGTTCAAATTATATACTTTTTACTATTCATCAAAAGATTAAACTTTCAGAAAAAAATACAAAAATTCAACTTAATCTGATTATGAAATCCCTATTCAAAATAATTATGATTATTTTGAAAATAAATTTATAAAACTATCAAATTTAATTTCAAAATGACTAAACCATTAAAAGGGGAAGGCCTTATTTTTTAAAATATTGCTTTTTGGAGTGAAGTTTATTTATTCTTGTCTAATGTCTATATAATATATTTTATGAATTTAAGAAAATATTATTGAATAAAATATATATAGATCAAATTAATATAATCCTCTAGTTTTTATTAATACAATTGATTATGATTATATTACTTTAGTGTATAAACATTGTTTACTTATAAAAACATTTCTATTATGATCAATTGGTTATTAATTTCATTTCTATTAATTGGGAAAAAATTAAATGAACAATATATTATAATAAATATGTTAATTGTTTTTAATAAAACAAATTTAAGAACTAGAAGATAATTTTCATTTTAAATTATAATATTAATAGTATTCGGTCAATCATTATTTTTTCGTGTAAAAAAAGTCATCAATGAAAGTCATTATTACATGTAATGTAAGCTAAAATCCATTTCAGGTTTATTTCTAGCAAACTCAGTATAGAATTAATTGAAATCCATAGAATATATCGAAATTATTTAAAATAATTAATACATCATAATTTCATGGGATGTTATATTCCATTCAATTCATGGGGATTCATGGAATACACAATATTGAATATGATATTCTTATTTAAAAATATCAGGGTGTTACATCCTCACCACATTAAAAAAATTGTGCCCTCCCAATTTATACATGAGTTTTGTAATACCATGTTTAATGTTTGACAATTAATTTTTTGAAAACTCACATTATGAGAATGGTTAGTAAAACATCCTCTTAATAAAAGAGATTGTGAAATACAATGTTCTCATAGAATAACACATAACTAGGTTCCCAATTAGTACAAAAATAGTGATGAGTTAAGATATGGACATGGAGGAAAATAATAAATATTTATATAGTGTTATTGAAGTCATTGATCACTCACATGTGAATGATCAGTGAAATGTTTAGTGGATTAAAACATTAATATTATTATATCTTAAAAGGTATTTGATATCTTCAGAATGGACTATAAAAGGATGTCATTTTATTTCAAGATCCTTTTTATAATAGTGATGATTTATTTTAAGGACTTCAAATATATGGAAATACACTTACATGATATGTTTATATTTCATAAACACAATCATATCCATTAGTTGTGCAGCTAATTATTTCAAATTTATAACTTATCATTAGTTGCATTATATAGTGACCCAATACATTAATCACTAAATATATTTCCAAAGATAAAATTAAACCATTTCATTAATGATTAACAATGTTTTCCTTCTAAAATATAAAAATACATGGCTATAGAAGGTCACTGTATTTTAAAAAGGACCATAATAGAAATCCAAAAAACATGACATAGATATAAATTTTTATATGGAAAACATGTAAATAACATTACCATGTATTCTATAAAAACAAAATAATAACATTAATTACCATAAAATCTAATTAAAAACATGAAGGATTCCTTATTACTTAAGTAAAAAATAAATTACTAAGAATCTTTCATAAATGTGAAATTGATTTAAAGAAAATCAATGATGACATAAACCACATTGTAAACTAATCATTATTCAATTCCATGGTGGTTAGTAATATCTAATTTACCTTATCCATGTTAATCATCTATTTATCCAACCGTTATTATCTCAACATTATGAACATAATTAGGACTGTATTTCCCTTCATCATATGTTTTCAATGATGTTCAAATTTTCACTAAATCGCTTTTTATATTTATAGATATCATTCAACATGTGCTCTAAAATCCTTAATGAAATACTACTACTATACAATCCTTATATATTTCATGATTCTCATAACTTCTACATCATAAAAAACTCAAATGAAATAATTCTTTGACCTATACATGAACACATTAATAAATAATCTATATTTTTATCAAAATCCTAGGATTTACCTTGATCTATTATCATTTTTTGAGGTATATTCAATTGATTATTGGGGTATTAATTTTCATAGTTCCAAATATACTTATAGATGAAGCATTGAAAATTGGAAAACTATTTCTTCCCTTGAAATCATGAGCTTGTTGAAATTTTTCTATACACTTGAGGAATACACATTTTCCCCTTAAAAATATACCAAGGTATTTTCATCCATAAATATCACAGGTGGGAAAATAAATATTTCACTTATTCTCTTAATATATGTTTTACTCTGTTGCCCTCTTCTACTATTTATTCCATTTTAATACATATGTCTTAAATAATTCATTATTTGTTCTAGTAGAAAGTTATAATATTTCCTCTTATAATGAAATTTTTTGGGGGACTAGCCCCTTATAAATATTGTACTAAGCCCATAAAATACATGATTATTCTTATTTTCAAATCAACTGAATTGGTTAGGTTCATAGACCCTTATCTATTAGACCTTAATAAATGAAAAGATGGACTAGATTAGATTACATCATTATAAAAAATAATGCATGGTCCCAAAACTATTGAAATAATTTACAAAATTGAAAATATTAGGCATATCTCATATCAAAATCAAAAACATTATTTCTTTGGTGTGTTCTTCTATACACATACTCAATGTATATCACATGGTTTTGTTAACTAATATATGTTTTCCTAAAACTTTTTTCTATGTTTTCTGTTAAACCTATCTCTAATTCAAACAATAATGTCCCAAACCCTAGAATCCTATAGTTGGTTCCTTTCTTTATAACATTTCTATAGATATATTATTTTAATACCAAATTATTCACTAAATTAAAAGTTTTGAGAAATTTGATACATACTCGGTACCCATTTCATGTTGGTAGAATGAAAAATGAAACATAATAAATAAATAAATCTAATAAACTACATCCTTCAATTATAATTTAATGATCACTTATTTATGACATGGTTAAAGGAAACAAAATCACAATGATATAGAATGATTAATAAGGATTAAATATAGGGTAACCTATCATAAATCAATATATAAAAATAAATATGGTAAGGTAAATAACTAAAAACACATTCAATTTAAATAACTTTATAAATAATAATTAATATGGAATTGTAAATAACTGAACATAGATTACATTTAATAAGTGATCTTAGAAAGAAATGAATCCATTGATTTTTTTCAAAATGAAAATATAATGGATAATAATGGTAATCTGGATTTATGAAATTCTTAATTATTCTAAACCATGTTTCTTATATATGTGGAACCTTAACTATCAAGATCTATATGTAGGATGTTTTAAAAATTCATGGAAGAAAGCCAACTAATTTGGATTATTCATTCATATCATTAGACTACTATTGCATTAATGGGATATCATTAATTGGGGAACACCCATGTCTTCAGGTATAAATTATTCCTCAAATATCAAATAATATTTTTAATAATTTTCCTTATCGTAAAATATAAAAATTGAGTAAAAATTCAGTTATATCAACATTTCCCCAATTGATCAAATGACTGTTAAATTAATCATTGTATGTAACTATTTAATGTAGTTTAAGAAAATTATAATATCCATAAGATATTTATTGGTATATTTTTGATAAATTTAATTTATAATATAAATGATTATAAGGAAATGATTATTTCAATTGAAAGTCAAAAATCGCAAAATAATTTGAGATTGAAAAGATATGTTTTACCACATTGTAATTTTTTTGTCAAAACCTCTTGGATTACATAATTTAAATTGAAACCTAAAATATTTTTCATTATGTATGAATCTTTATATTAGATGAAAATGGGGAAATATATTCACAACATTAATTTAAATTGTTTCATAATAACAAAAAACCATAAATAGAATGAAAATTAAGACAAATCCATTACCTTATGCTCCATTTTGGTTGAATGGCAATTAAAGTGTTTTAAAATGGTTATAAGAATGTTATTAAAATATAAAATAACTGTATTAATATTTATAATATTATATATCATTATTTTATAACATCATATCACCTCTTTGTTAGTATTATTTTATTATTTTTATAGTTTTGGGTGTCAATTTCCTTATTTTATGTGTATGTTTTGACATGATATTTTTTTCCTCTAACATAGATCATGATTTAGTAATTTCTGAAATTTAATACATTATTTAATTATAATCTATATTTTTTATATTTATATTTATATTAATAAATAAATATAGGTTATTGGAAATAAAATACATCGATTATAGAGGCAGTAGGTTGTAGTTACGCATGAATGTTGTTTCAATTGTCTTATTTTATTAAATAAAGTATAATAATTTATTTATAAGTATTTTATCAATATATAATCATCATTAAAACTTATATATCAAATAGTTTTAGTAAACCCATCATTAATACATTTCATTTAATGCATGAATGAATCACATATCTTCAAAAGGAGGTAGTCTACCGAACACACGAACGGGGTTATTGTATTTCCACAAAAATGGAATGAATGAGGTTATGTGTTATATAATAATTAAATAATAAATATTTAATAATAAATATATTATATAAATAGTACATACACCATAATTTCCATCATTTATAGGTGGTAATAGAAGAACAAATGACATTGGTTAATGAGGTGGTCTATTGTACCCACTAATGATGATTGTGTATCTCATTTCCTAGACATCTATGTAGTTTTAGGTCATACCCATAAGCTGAAAAAATCTAAGAATATTAAATATTTTTATGTTTTTATATAATCAAGAATTAAAAAGAAATTATGGAGTTCAAGAAGGAAATAAAATAATAACACTTTTAGAAAAACATATCATCGTCTTCAAGTATCATCCTTTGGTTTTCATTAATTCCTTATGAAAATTTATTTATTTAATGTGTGAGGATTGTAGGATTATTTTATTGATATTATTTTTTCAATTAGGAAGGTTTAGGGTAATAAAAATGTCTTGGTATGAGTGAATATGTGAGGGGAATGAGTTCCATTTTATAGTGGTGGTGGAGTGGAATTCTTGTAAATACTCTAATGTAATCAATAATAGAATATATCCCTTACCAAATGTGTCCTAAAAAAAATTATAACTCTTATAGGTGATAAGTTCACAATTTGGAAAAAAATAGAGTAATATATGTTTGTTGGTCATTTTCCCCTTAGTATTAAGGATTAATCTATTTATAAACTCGTTTTCTCATAGTCACTAAAAATAATTTTAATTATCTTCATTAATAATTTTTATAAAATATGAAGTTTTATTTAATATAAATTATATAATATTCTGATTCCAAAAAAAGGATTCTATTTTCTCCAAATAATACCACATAATTGACATAATAAAATTTAAAATTGATCTCACGGAAGGGATGAGATATAGTCTTTTTAGATAGAAATTTGTTAAAACAATAAAATTTCATTATATCTAAAATAAATATATAAATTATTTCAATGAGCTATGTTTGATTACATGATATATAATAGATGTAATTTTACTTTAAAACTAATTTCAAATATAATTTTTAATACTAAATTATTTAGATGAAAAGTCCATTTTCATTAAGTATTCAGTATTTTCACTATTCATTAAAAAATGAAACTGACCAGAAAAACACGAAACATTCACCATAATATAATTATTACATACCTAATTGAAAATTTATATATATTTTTTCGACTAAAATATATAATATTTTTAAAATTTTGTTATAGATAAAATGCTCTATTAAGAGGCTGAAGATATACCTTTAGAAAAATACATTTTTTAATTGTTAAACTATATTGGTTCTTATCATATTCATGTACTTTTATTTCAATGAATTCCAAAATAATATTTTGAATATATAATATATAAATTCCATTACTATAATCAAATAATATTAATTATTATTTTTTATTTATATTATCTGTCTTCGGCGCATTGAAAATTTTTTTATGAAAAAAAAATTATTATATTTTATTGATTATTATATTTATTTAAAAGTAATTTTTAATCAATGAATTAAATAACATATTTCTGTAAATTACTTTATAATATTGATAAAATCCAATTTATTTACTAGGAATTTATTTCCATTTTAAATTATAATATTAAAAGTATTATACAAATCTCAATCATGCGTGTAACGCAAGCCGTCGCAGATAGTCAATGTTGTGTGTTATGAAATATAATGTCATTATTGCTGGTAAAAAAAGGTAAATCAATATATCATGCATTGAAAGGTATAAAATTTATAAAAATTATATAAAATAGTATATATATCATAATGTGTTTGGAGGTTATATTACTCTATATTCAAAGTGTTTCGTGTCATACACACTATTCAATATGATATTCATATTTCAAAATTTCTGGGTTTTACAATTTCATTTTTCCCAATAAAAGAAATTGTTCGTAAAATCCATGGGAGAATTAATCAACCATCAAATACATCATCAAAAACCTATAAATGTAAGTTCAAGGTTATTAAGTAATGTATTTCATGCATTTTAATGAACATTTACACAAAATTCCAATCAAGCCCCATGTATATATATTCATTGAAAAGTTTCCGAAAACATTATTAATATACATTTTTAAATAAAAACCAATATTTTAAAATCAATTTTATATTCCAAGAGAGGATTCTAATTAAAAACTAATGAATATGAAAATATTTTTTTATCAGTAATATTGAGTAAATAAATTCATGTGTGATTATGTATACATATAATTAAGAAAGCACATGTATATATACATACATAATTATGTATGTATATATATACATTGTTATAAAATAATTTTATACTTAACCAGAAATTATTTCGTTTCATTTTTTTTGAAAATAAGATATGATTTGTGTTGGGATCTCATTGATGAAAACTCTATTTTTTAGAACAATATTTTTGACATCACATGTTTCAAAATCACCACAGTGATAAAGTGATTATTGGGAGTATATATATTCTCAAAGGTGATGGACAAGGTACTTTGTTGATATCTATATTCATGAAATTTCATGTTGGAAATTTTTTGAAGAGGTTTTTGGTCAAGTGCCAGTCAAATATATAGGAATAATTGAACTAAACTTCATTAGTTTTATCAAATAGGAATGCAATGTAAAATCTATAAAGGGCCACACAAGAACATGCCCATGGATGTGGTTATGGTGAAGGTGGAGGATATGCCAATGTAGCCCCAAACTGAATATAAGGTGTTTTAGAATGTTTATCCACAAAATAAAACAATTGGAATTTTACTACGCCTATGGTGGTCCCCACGGTGGATTTTTAGTGACCATTCCCAAAATAGGCAGTGTATATGGACTATTCCCATAGTGTTCGAATCCATTATCGATAGGGGGAGTTGATGTCCAAAATAGACAGTATATCCAGGGTTCATGAAATGTGGTTTGGTGTTTGGTCTTAAAATTACTATTCATTATTCTATTCCATAGTTTATATTGTATCACCTCATGTTTTTAATACATTTCTATATAAATAAATTTTTGTTCTTTGATATCTATTGTTTCACGCAACAAATATATTAAATGAATCATGACAGAATAATAAAATATTATTCTTCAATGATATAGTTATTGACTCTCAATTGGATTGGTGGGAATTAATAATACTAAATAAATTATGAAAAATTAAACATATATATATGTATAAAATAAATTCATTAGGAATCAATTAATATTTAATGAAACTAAAAATCATATAAAACTAACGGTGTTGTTTTTTATCTGAGAAGTTGTTTTAATGAACAAAATTTTATTTTATCATAATAAATTAAAATAATAACTACTATTGAATTATTTTTACAAAATTTATTTTTTATATGTTCATTCATAAGTTTTATAATTTATCAATTATTTTTTCTAGGCATGTGATTGCAATATTTCCTTTTTTAAGCTTATAATTTATTAAAAATGATTTTAATGTTATACTCAGTTATTTTAAAATTAATTTTATCTATATATAAAAATTCAATTGTGGAAAATAATTGCCATATTTTGAATCAAGAGACCCAAATTTCATAAATATGACTCTTTAATAGGAAAATATTTCGAATAGTAAACATGGTAAAATTTATCACCTTAATAAAGGATAAATCAGGATAACCTAGGTTAAAATAAAATTATATGGAATCCATTTTTCATTTTAAATCATACTAGGATATGTCAATTCTACCTTTATAACCTTAATCTTGAAATGTAATTATTTAAGGGACACTTTTTAATGAAATTGACCTATATAATATTTGATATAATCAAAAATACAATATTCCACACACTTATGTGTTCAAACATGAAAAAACAATATTATGAATTAATATTTATTGTTATTTTTATAATAATGTAATTATTCTCTATATGGTAATTTATTTCAATTTTTTGTAATTATATGTTTACCTAAAATATTGATACAACGTTGACACAGTATTTTTTTAATTAAAATAAAAATAAAATAAATAATTTTAAAAATATTAAAAGTGATATACTTTGAGGGAGTAATATTGTTACATGAATTTTATGGTTTAATATAACATTTTTGTGTTATTTTTAAGGATTATATTCTAATTCAATATATCTTTGGTCATTGTAAATTCAAATTAAATGAATATTTACAAAATTAACATTACTGATATTTTATATCAAATAAAATTTTATAAATGTATTTAGAGTTAATAAATATCATATCATTGAACAAATGAATTGGATATGCTTTAAAATGACCCTAATTGTTCATTTCTGAGAAACTTGAGCGTCTATGGTAAAATTATTACCCTTTTAAAATTGAAATACATCTTACCATTATTTTGGGTAAATATGATAATTAAGGGGTTAATCTAAAAGATAATTCTTAAAACAAAAAATAAACCTATAATAATTTTATTGGTTTATTGGATTTAAACCAAAAAGGTTATTATAGTAAAATAACATTCCATTTTGAAAATTTTTGCTAGATAAGGACCTTTAATATTTTAATATTTTAATAAATTCAAAGGGTTCCCCTACCAATACGTATAAAAGGGTACCCATGTTTTCTCTTCTTTAAAACACAATGAGCCTTCTAGATAAGCCATAGAAATATAAATTATATTTTTAACATCCTTACCCACATTTTAGTTTTGTTATTCTTACCAAAATTCAAACCCTTGGATAATTACTTAGATATCTAATGTATTTTATTCAAATAAGAGGTATTCTTTATAACATATCACACTGTTTTTAGTTATTATATCACCTTATAAAAATATGTAGTATTTATCATTAAATATTAAATTATGGATCCAAAAATAACTAAATATTATTAGGATTATAAAATTAACATTTTCCACCCTCTTTCCCATTAATTTGGTAGTGAATATATCACTCATTTATATGTTGGACTTATTTTATCCACAAAGAAATACGATTCGTCTTCCATCACCCAATTTTAAGGATGATTATTTTTATGGTTTTAATTATCATATATTATTGTAATGAAATAATTAAACTATTGTAATGGTTATATCACATCATAGTTATTACCTTCTAATCCATTGGAAAATGACAATGTCGCTCATGCGTATGTGAGGACTACCATCTTCACTACGCGATGTTATTTTTTTTCTTTTTTATTTTTAGTATGTCATTATATTGATGGGTTTTATGAATATATATTATTTATATTAAATAATAATTATTATTTAAAGGTGAATTATTATTTAACTTTCTTTTTGTCCATCTATCGAAATGTAAAAAATGTCACTCATGTGTACCTATGGCCAACCATCTCTATTAATGGTGTATTAAATTTTTATATCCATAATTGTATAGATGTATATATATGTTGAATATATATATATTGAATATATAAATTGAATATATATATTGAATATATATATAAAATATATATGATACTTATATAATTATTAACATTCATCATAACATGGATCCACAATCAATATAAAAGAAAAAGAACTAAAAAACTGAAATTTTGATGAAAAATAAAAAATAGTAAACACCTATAAATGATGATTTTAATGAGATATTATTGATAAATAGATGTTGAAAGGATATTAATTTATTATATATTAGCTTATAAGTATGTGAATTCTTCCATTTTAAATATATAATAAATTAATATTCAGTGTACCTGAGGATATAGAAATTTCAAAACTGTTCAAATCGAGGAAAGGATTTTATGTTACATATGCTTTCTTTATTGGTATTGTTTATTATTATGTTTTTGATAAAGAAATTTAGTGATATAAATTTCATTAAACTCTTGAAAATTCATTTTTTATATATATTTATTGATAATTCAGGTTTCTTATTCATTTTCATAAATTTAATTACTCATGAGACCAAAATTTGTTTTTATGGAAAAAATAATTCATTTCAATCTTTTAACAAAAAATTTTTCTCAAACATGTCCATGTTTTCTAAAACAATTTCCACAAATTTTTTAATTATTATGCAATGATTTCTAAATATAATTTTTTCCATGAATGAATTTTTAAAATTTATTTAAAAGGAATATTCTACCCATTTTCCAAATGAGGTAATTTTTTTAATAGGTTAGAAACAACATTTTAGGTTAAATTATAAGGCATGAATATAAATTCTCCAAGTCATGGAAAATCAATACATTGAAACTTCTCCTATAGGTTTCTAATTTTATCTTTAGAGAAATTATTTTCCTTAATATGGGTGAATTTTTTTAGATTTCAATGAAGTGATTTCAAAATAAAAATGTTATTTTAATCATGAAACACTCCTTATATATTTTTATTGTATTTTGATATAATATTTCCTAGGGTTATGTATCATATTCTTTAATAGGGATATTACTCAGTGATACTTTCCAATTTAATTATTTGAATAGGTTACGACAATGTTGATTTATTTATGATTTACTGACACTTGCTTATTTTCCATAGGTTAATTAATTTATGAAACCAGTTTCTTTTCTATGGATTAATTATTTTATGAATCCTATTTACATTCTATGGGTTATGAAATTATGAAAGTATTTAATGTTAGTGAAACTCATTTCATTTTCATAGGATATGATCTGATGAAATATTTATGATCTTATATCATAAATATTTATGATATTAATTATCTGATAGGTGGGTCTTGATTATACAGTCATCCAATACATTGGGAAAAAATTTAAGTATAATGATATTAACATAATGGGATTGGGGAGTGAACACCATTCAGTAGGTTTCTATGTCCACTATAGGATTCTTAGTAGTAATCCATGACTAAAGTGATAGTTTGGGGAGTGAAATGAATCTAATATGGTAGTATTATTCAAAATCCTTGAAGATTATGGAAATAATTTTCTATGATTATGTTTATGATAGAAATCTTTGTCTTATGAAAATTTTATGCTCTCAGGGATCATGTTCTTTGATTCTTGTTTTATTTATATATTATCAATTTCCAAGAATTGTTCTGTTCCTGAAGATTATGATATATGTTATTGTGGGTATATATTCCAAATGTTATGCCAAATATCTCATTCACTTATACTAATATTATTTTAAGTGAACTTCGATATTTTCCATTATAATCCATACTAGACATCTATAATCACTCTTTATTTTGTTTCCAATCCCAATAATAAAAAAAATATTAGATATATATATTTTTATCAATGGTGATAATTATTAAGAACATAGTGTTATAGGACATAGTTCACTTACAAACTAGTTGTTTATGTAACAATTTTTTGAAGGATACTCGACATCTATTATTGAGGTTTGGATCGTAATGTTATGTAATTAATATTCATTAAAAAAGATGTAATATTAATGTATGTAAATTATGGTTTTCTATAGTCTGTATTATAAAATCGTTTAGTGAACATTTTGAAACCATGATAAGAAATATTTCATAAATACCATTAGGATAATCATACATATTGTATGATTTATTATGTTATAGTAAACAAAGGTGTGTGATATTTCAAGAAGAAATACCTATATATATTCTATATGTGTAAATTATTTGGGAAGTCATGCATCTAGGGGTAATAACTGTAAAAAATAGTTAGATTAGTATATCTTGGTTATCATTCGTGTGCATGATGATTGCTCAATTATTGTGAAACTATTTTTATAATAATAGAGGATATGATTTGGATATTTCATATTTTAATTAAAAATAATTATGAGGGAATTAAATAAATATAACTATATATAAACTAGGTTAAATTAATAGTGTCATATATTGACAATAATGCAGAATGATTTAGATATAACATGAGTTATTTTATTATTTTTCACTCTCATTTAAAACTCTTAATGTATGTTCAAACCCTTTGTGTTTTTCTAATGCATTAAATATAGAACAATGAAGTTCACATGCGGATAGTTTTTCCAAATTTTGAGGTAACAAATCTGTGTTTTGTTATCTGAATTCTCAATGATTAAAAAATGTCTCAAGTAATTCTATTTTATAGCCTTGATAATTAGATATTGAATTACAAATGAAACTTCTTAATCATAAGGTGATGGAATATCTGGTCTATCATTATTATCCAATTTATTATTCTTAGTATTTTTCCGTAAAAATCATTATTCCCCCTATAGATGATTTTGATTTGGTCTTATGCATGGAAAATATTTCTTTATATAAATCCCAAAACAGATTTTGATTAATAGAAGTAACATTTTACATTCTAAATTAAAATATGATTTTATATGAGTGTGATACTAAATGTGAACTTCTAATGGAAATCACATCCATTACATGGGTCTTGATTCTTATTTAAGAAGGGTTTATATCTCAAATGGTTGGAGGGAAAACACAATATCAAATATATTCGTATTGTACCAGTGTTTTTTATGTCTTTATAGAATAATTTATTATTTTTTCACTAAATATTTATGTTTAAGTTTCAATAGAACTCATACATTCTGATAAACCAATATCAATGATTCTATATATTATGTCCTTGATTGAGTTATAATTGTTGAAGAATAAAATCCTAGAGAATCAGGTAAAATAATTTATATGGACATGAGAATCACCTTGGGGTGTTCCCATTAAATATTTTTAGAATAATTCTGGATCATTATTAACATAAAATGATTATTGGGAACATGAAAATATCTTTAGTGCGAACAAGTATCCTCTACCATGTATTGATGAATTATTTAATCAACTCTTTTGAGCTCAATATCAATCAATTATTGACCTTCATTATAGATATATTCAATTAATGGTCATGAAGGATTAAATACATAAAAAACATTACATATAATGTATTGAAGTTATGAACATATAATTATATCATATGGTATAATCAATAATCTGACATTATTCATGGATTTAATGACTAGAGTATCTAGATATTACCATTATCATTTTATGGTAGTATTTATATGTGATATTATTATATTTTTGAAGATAAAGGAAGAGCCAAAAGAAAACGTGAGGTTTTTAATATAAACCATATTAAAGGTATATCCCAATGAAAAATTTAAAGACTATGTATTTTTTAAATAAACATGTACCATTGTGGGATATATAATGTCAAAAGAGGGTATATCTATTGATCCATCAAACAAGGTGCTTAGTTTTCATTGGTCTTGACTTACCACTCTGACTACGATTAATAGTTTTCTTGGGATGTATAGATATTATTTATTCTTTTTGGATAATTTCTAATTTATTTATAATCCACTTACCATGTTAATTTGGAAGGGAGATATGTTCCTTGGGAATAATTAATGTTTATAAAATTTCAAGGGGATGAATGGAAGGTCAGTTAGATAACCTATAATTACATTACATTGTTTTGAAGACTAGATTGTAATCAATTATGATACATATATGAAGTGACTGGGATTCATCCTAATTAATAATGATATGGTGATATCTTATGACACATGGTAATTTAAAGTTCTACAGGAAAATTAACCATTTCATGATTTATAGTTAGCTATTTCAATTTTTGTAAAAAAGGTATAGATGTGTGATATTAATGTGGAAATGAATAATATGTATACTTATCATAAAATTATACATCCTATATACACTCAATATAATAAGATTATTCAATAGAGAAGTTAGGTGTATTTCATTGTATATTATGAATGTTCAATATGTCACCACCTTGTGAAAGAAAACAAGTAGGTAAATACACATAGTTGAAACAGTCATGTTACGTTATCTATAATGAGAATCACAGAAGACCTAATATTTCTAGAATTTATATTAATGTAGAAATAATGAAGTAAATGGAGAACTATTATCTTTCTCAAATGTGTGTTCGATCATCTATCCATGTGAGGAATGAGGAGGATCAAAAGGATGTTATGGAATGGAAAAATAAGGTCACAAATGTTCATATGTTGTAACTTTATTTTGATGGAATGATAAGGATCGAGAAGCCATTTATGTGTTATTTAAGCACATGAATTGATGAGGGATTAGTTGGATAAAACTCATAGATGATAAATATTTATTAATATTATATATAAAAAATATGAATATAGATCTAAAATAATGTTCATTTTGGGAGTTCCAGAAGACATATATTTAAAATCAAATATATCGGTGCTTGGTATATCAGTAATTTATTTTTGAGTGGAATAAGTATAAGTATATTTTACAACAATTACCAATAATAGAATATAATAGAAAAAACATAATGGATTTTTATATCTAACTCCCCAAAATAACTAAAGGACATAATGTTATTTCTATTGTAGATGATCGCCTGAAACTTTTATCACAAACCATTGAAATTAATGAATATTTCACTGATGATAAAATTTTTAATATATAAATTAATAATTTTTTAATGTTTTATAGAGACCCACATTTTATTGTATATGATACAGACTTGAGATTTACTATAATGTTCTGATGAAGTATTCATTAGGTTCTAGATATATAATTGTGTTTCAGTACTTGTTATTATCCTCATACAAAGTTTTTGTTTGATAAAACTCTTATAACCTAAGTGGATATGTAGTGATATTTTTCTTTGGGTTTAAATAGTGTTTGGATCAACACCTTACTCAAGATGATTTTTCTTTCAGAAATATCCTTCACTCTCTTATTCATCTTGCACATAATGAATCCCTCTATGGAATAAAGTTTAAAATAACAATTTTATAGGATGAATATGGATAAATAAAGCTATTGTGAACAATGTTATAAGGAGGGTTTTTTGTAGAGTAATATCTATTCCACATCCCATCATGGTATCTTATAGTTGAAATAAATTTTTTGTAGACAATAATCATATGATCTAGAGTTTGATGTTGGTGAAAATACGATCCTATGAATTTCATCATAGATGATGTTTAATAGATTGAAAATTAAGGGAAGTATGTGACCTAGGTATATTATCCTCTTTGATATTCTTTATCATGAAGGGATGGTATCTTATCACATGGAACTTTTACTAAACATATACCTCAATCACAATTTGTTCAATGTATCTCTCCTAATAAAGTACATAGATGATATATCACATGTACTGATATTAGAGGTTGTATTACTGGATCATGGAATTTCTTATAATGAAAAAATGTCATAAATCTTAGTTCTTATGGATACTTTTCTACAAAAAATTATTACCCAATTGGGAAAGGTTTTATAGAGGAATATTTAATTCAACTAAGCAACATGGAAACATGTGAAATCATATAGGGATATCATCTTTTTATTGTATTAGAGTTATAAACTTTTGAGGTATAAATTCAATTTATGGTGGGTAGAATGTAATGACTTGATATTATTGAACATTTTTCTCTTTATAAAAACTTTATTTCTTTGATATCTTGTGTTACTTTCAAAACATAGTTAAAAATAACTATAATATAGTATTAAAATATTATTACTTAATGTGGTAGTTAAAACCTAGAAATTGAATTAGTGGGTATAGATTAGAGTAAAAAATAAATGATATATTTATTATCTACAAATGAATAAAATTAATTGATTGGTTATTATTTAATTAGATATTAAATTAAAAAAATAAAAACAACGAATTTATTTTTATGAAAAACAATTATTATGCATGCAAGGTGTTTGTAAATTAATAAATAAAATTTATAACTATTACTATGAGATTTTAATTAAATGTATATAATATATTTTCAATTAAATGTTTTAACAGCCATATAATCTTATTTCTAGACATATGATAGGAAGAAATCTAGTTTTATGATTATAAATGATTTTTTTCTAAAAAATATTATTGCGCATTAAAACCACATATTAAAATGAATTTTTTCTAGTTAAAGAAATTCAATTGTGAAAACCTTATTCCATATTATGAATTAGGGGGTACATATTTGGTAAATATTTTCCTTTTAATTTTAGGCATTATTAATAGTAACCATGGTAAAATTTATCACCTTGGAAAATAGTAAATCAGGTTTAAATAAGTTGAAACAAAAAGGTAAGGTCGCCATATTTCATTTTAATTATTATTACATGATGTTCATTATAAATGGATCAGCTTATGATTTAATTATTTTAAGGGACACTATTCTATGAAAATGACCAATATAATATTTAATCAAATGAAATATACAAAATGTGACCCAATAACTTTTAAACATGTTTGATGTGTTTAGAAAGGGAAAAATAAAATTTTTAAATGGATAATAAAAGTTATTTTAATAATAAGGAAAATTTTTTAATTCCCAAATTTATATAAACATTTATGTAATTATATAATTATATTTATTTCTTATGCAATGTAGACACATTATTTTTTTCAATTAATTAAAAAATATAATATATGATTTTAGAAATAATAATATTAATATAATTTGTGTGGGTAAAAAATTACATTAATTTCATATATAAATATAAATTATTCTTGGTGTATTGATGTATTATATTACAATTAATCCGTTCCCATGGTGTCCTTAATTTTCAATTAAATTAATAGTTTCAATATTAACTTTCACTATGTTTCATAATAAATAATATCTTATTAAATGATTTCAAATTCATAAAAAACATACATTTGGACATGGTAATGGAATATTGTTGAATGTTTAAATCATCTTCCATTTATGAGTAACATTAACATATATGGTAAAAAATACCCTTTGTTTTTTAATTATTTGTTACCATGGTTATGGTTAAAATAAATTAAAAATGTTATAAACCAAAAAATAGGTCTTAAAACCCCACATAAATCTTCCAAATAATTATGGTTTATGTCATTTCAACCCATTATTTCCTAATATTTTAATCTTTAAAAATTTCGAATTCTTTTTAGAGAATAAATTGTTTATTTTATAATATAATTATATATTTCAAGAGTGACCCTCTACACACATATAAAACTACGCCCATCATTTCTCTTATTTACACACCATTGAGACTTCTTGGTCGACCCTAACAAACCAAAGTATCTTCGAAAAATAATTATCCACATTATATAGGTGTGTATATTCCTAATAGAATGAATTGTATTTTCCTTAAGAGGTTGTCTAATAGTAATCTTTCAATGAAAAGGTGGTCACTGTAACTGATCGCATAATTTTAACTTCATTAACTACTTATAATTATAGTATATTTTTCAAAAAAATGAGAAATTATTTATCCAAAATATACTAAATTTTTATCTGTATTAAGAAACCACCATTATCCACCGACATTCACAACCAATTTTGATTGAATGTATACCTCGTATGTACATACGACTTATTGTCTCCACATATTGTTACAATTCATTTTTAATCACCATATTTTATGGAAGAGTATTATAATCGTTTTAATGTTTATTTATGAAATTTAGGAATTATATATTCTTCTTTTACTAAAAAATATTTTTTGTTTTTTTTTGAAGACTTTTTGTATTTATTGTCAACTAACTCCCTTTATATACCAATGTTTTTGTTATTCATTGATTTGAACCATATCAATCATAATGATGATTCATCGGATTTAGAGTATCATATCTTTTTGCATCATATTCATATTATTGGATCAAAAATAATCAGAGCTATAAATTATTATTTACTGGTTGTTTTCCTTTATCATAATTAGAGAAAGAAAGAAGCTGTATAGGTAAGCAGTCGTATTGTTACTGAAGAGGTTTGTTGAAAAAAATTAAGTCGTGAGTTAGAATGTTTTCAAACATTCTAAACCAATTAATATGATTATTTTATAGTCATACCATTATCAAAAATCATAATAATGAATTCATGATTAACTATGTTGAAGAAATGGAGTCGTGGTTTGTTCAATTTCAGTGTTTCGTTATTGAGATTCCATCGTAATGATCCAAGAGGGATACAAATTTAGGATTCATTGAATATTAAAATGGGATTCACTAGAAAGAAAACAAAATTCTGAATCATTAAATAAAAAATCAAATTCAATTTGAAGGAATAAAAAATCCTACTAACACTGAGAAGTAAAAAAATCAGACTGACTCAGAGAAGAAAATTGAAATCAGAATGTATTAGAGAAGGAAATAGAAGAGAGATTGACTCTGAGAAATAAACTTAAATTAGACCAACAATGAGAAGGAAATATAAATTGAACTAAATTTGATATGGAAACACAAATTGTACTTACTATGAGAAGGAAACCGAAATCAGACTGACTCTGTGAAGGAAATAGAAATCATATTGACTCTAAAAAGGAAATATATTCATAATATGATTATAATTAAGAATACTCAAAAACATATTTCTACATGTTTTTTTGTGGATATGAAGAAGTAAAACCTGAAATTCAATTTTTAAAAAACCTTAGTGAAAAATAAGAAGTATTGATGATGTCGATGATGATGTTTAAAAGTGATATATTTTCAAAGATTTTGAAATTTTAAGAAGTGGGTAGAGATTTCATATTTCCCTATTTTTCTCTCTATGTGACTTATAAATACATCATTAGATGATTCCTTTAGAAAAAAATTTCACAGAAGTGGAAAAGGAAGAGCGCTAAAGAAATCAAGTGAAATTAATTGTCACCCTGAGGTCTCATCAGGTGGATCAGATACAAGGATAATTATTTACTGTATTGAGAATGATCATATTGGGTAGATAATATTCAGTCAATCAGATTGAGTCAATTGCACTGAGGTATAAAATATTGAGTAATTGAAAACTGTTTTAATTTTTTATATTGAGAATGGGTTCTCTGTATTGATTCTATCTTATAGACATATTTGGATCTAGATTGATTTTAATGAGAAAATATGATCCAGACACATCATATTGATATAATCAAATCAAGATATATTTTATTGAGTGAATCAGATCTAGACTCACCAGATTGACATAATTGTATCCATCCAAATCAGACTGGGGGTTCAAACTGGGAAATTCTGGATAAGTTTCAAAAAAGTCTTTAATGTTTTGTTTGGATAAATGTTTTATAAGAAAAGAATTTTTAAATTTTAAGTAGTCGGTATAATTATTCCAATCATGATATATAATGTTTCTAAAGTTATTGTTCCTAAGTTTTATTAACTTATTCAAAATAGTGGATTTACATAGACCCACAAGAGTCTATGTGGAAAGGATTTAGGATAAAAAACAAATCCCAAACCTTGTAAATATTTTTTTCATTACATAATTTTCTACTTTTTCAGGCATGAGTATTTATGTAATATTGATAAGGAAATAAATATTAATAAGTTGTAGGGGTTATGTTTCTTAATGTTTTGAAAAATTTAAAAATGAACAAATGATTTATCCCCCACACTTCCAAATTATTATTATTTCCTTTAGAGCTTCATTTGGTATCCGATGGAAGGTTACATTGTTTAATATATATCATGGATAATATCTATTTTTTAAATAGTAGAGGAATTCTTACATTTTATGGAAAAAATATTATGTATTGATGAATATATTTATTCCTTATCTCTTATCTCATAGACTCGATGTTTTTAATTCATCTAATTTTTGGTTTCCACAAATTTAGAATGATATCCCAATGACCTGTGCAGATAAGAGTTATGTAGAAATTAATGTAAATTCAAAAAAAAATTATTCTCATTCCCTTAACATAAAATTTTTATCATAAGGTGATAGGTTAAAAAAAATAAAAAAAATATATGGGACAAGATGGAAATAGTTTTCGTAGGGAATTAAATTCTTAAGGAATAAACGATATAAATATAGCATAGTAATTATGAAGACATCAGAATGAGAGATAAAAAATTAATTGATGAAATATTCACTAGAGTAAATGAAATTTTTTTCAACATCATAGGATATGGAGATGTCTTGGATGATTCTTCAATTATGAAAAAACATATGGGAAACTCTCTGAATGTGTTTGATTCAAAAATATATTCATTATAAGATAATTATGATTTGTCTCTTGATGAATTGCATAACTTTTTGTTGCATTGAATATCATATGCTTAAAAATAATATGAAAGATGGAATGGATTTTGAATATATGAGAAACATGAAAGTCCATGATATAGAACAAGTTGATCTATATGAGTCTGAAGATAGAGAGGATAATGCACCAAATGAAAAAAAACATGTTTATCACATTGAAAAATATCGAAGGGGAAGGGGAATGTGTGGAGGTAAAATTCCATTCAAATGATTTGGGTTTGGGGGAATCAAAAACTTTTCAATAAATTTCCCCAAGAATAAAGTTGGATAATATTGATATGATTTCAATGGAAATCCTCAATGGGAGAAGTAAGAAAATTATAATGAATAAAATTCATCTAATAGATACAAGATGATGATTACTTGAAGTAAAATAAGTATACTGAGTAAGAATGTTGAATCAAACTCAACTGAGAATAATTATTATAAATATGAATTTTTTGAAAAATTTAGAACCATTATTTCTAATCCAGAGAAAATATAAGATTCCTTGGAGAGTGATGAAGGTGTTGATGAATCTTATACAGTGTATCAACTCTGAAAATAATTTTCTTCACATATTTGAAAAAACCCCTCTGGAAATAAATTATATTTATGAACACAAATATTTAATAATTTGTTGAAGGAAGAAAATATGTCATCAAGTTGGAGGATGAATACATTCATGATATTTTAAGGTGCAAACATATAATTGAAGACTATGAAATGATCATTGAAGCTCTTTGTAAGAAGCTAGAAACTATGAAAGATGAATTTGAAATGATTCAAACAAAACAACTTGGGTCTGAATATACCTTGATGAAGATGAATTAAGACTTGAAAAATTCTTCAAAAACAAAGGATGATACATCTAGTGTTGTTGAGAAGGCATAATATAATAATCAAGTTAAATCATATCTTACCAAAAATAATTTTTCATCTAATTATTTTAACATTCCATGTTCTGGAAAAAGTATTGAAAAGGTATGGGATGAGAAACGATGTGCAAAAACTATCAAGTATAAAAAATTAGTAATCTCACTCAAAAGAAAAGGCGGTCCATGTCTTGAGTATGTTAAAGATGAAACAAGTTAACATCCTTAAAAAGTTTCTATATAGAAAGATCTTTTATAAATAGAAAAGAAATATTTTATGGCTACTATTGGTGTTTTGGAATCAATGGGAACAAATAATATATTTTTTTGGAAAAATATATCTCTACTGGAGATAAAATTTAAGAAATGTGGAATAAATAGTGAAAGAAGGAGAAAATTTCTGATATTATAGAAACATAAAAATATTAATTCACATGATTTTAGAAAAAATATAACAAAAAATAAATTTTAATTTTTGTAATAAATAAATGTATGATTTGATTAGGCATGTTATTTTCCGAAATATGTATGACACTCCCTTGTGAATAGCTTTCTTATAATTGAATGGAAAATAAATCCAAAAAGGAGAAAGTTTAAGAAAAAATTTTATTGATGAAACATCTTTGAAAGTATGTAAATGTATCACCCCATAGATATTTGATAGTGTATTTTCATGACATATTATAGGTGATATGAACATTTTGAAACATGTTTATTTTCCTGATGAAGGAGAAATTACCTTTTGGAATGGCTAATTCGTAAAAATTAGTGGAATCAAAATAGTTCCGATTGATGTAGAAAAGGTGAAATACAAGGATTTTTTATTTTTTAATGGGATAAAACATAAATTTATTAGTGTAATTCATCTTAGTAATGATGTAAAATTATATTCTTTTATAAATTATTTTTATTATCATCAAAAGTCTGAAAGATTGAAAATTTATTATGAAAGGAGAAAGGACCTATGGGAATATAATCCAAATACGATATTTAAACAACTCATGATACTTAAGTGTAGAATATGAAAAAAAATAGTGGCCCCAAATACTTGGGAAACATGTATAAAAAAGTATGAACAAGCATTCTAATGTTTATGAGGTTTAAAACATTCCAAAAATGAAAATAAGAGAAGAAGAAGATAATATAACTTTTCGAAAAGTGACGATGACTAAAAAAAGTTATACAAAAGATCATATTCAATCTACCAAAACACATTATATTATTTATTCATATTCATGTGAGCTGATGAGACATCAATCAACCAATGGAGATTTATACATTATCACTTTTATTGATTATTTAACTGTAAAGACACGTAAATTTCAAGGAAATTTTTTTCATAATTTTCTTTGGAATTTTGCAAAAACGCAGTTTCTGACGGCGCCTGATTTCAAGGCCCGCTGTGCCCGGAATCATTTTCCGAAGATTGGCTTGGGTACGTTCAGTGAACGAATGAGCGGGTTTTTCTAACTGTTGAACCGGTTCTCGGAATCAAATTTCTAGGGCACCTATGGAATCGCAGCGTCGGTGTTTTCTTAGAAACACCTCTTCCAGAGTTGCGTTTGCTCGGGTGTGGTTTTTAATTTTTGGGCTTTAAGTTAAGAAATAAAATAATGTGGTACGACAAACTTTATTTTATTTCACATAAGGCCACTTAAAATCCACTTAATGCTACTTAAGCTGAGTTCAAGCGGATAGGGTGCAATCCAAAATATCCTACCCTCTTGGTAGGATATTTCTGAGGTGGGGGCCCGCACGAGCCTCACCGTTTCATTTCCTATAAGTAACACACCCGTGAAACCTCCTCATAAATGAAAGTCAACCGTGCGTTTTTCTGGTTACGAAACGCCCCAATTAATTGGGTATTTAAATCGTTACAATTAACTCTACGAATTAATTGTTCATTTCTTATCTCTTGAATTTCAAAAGCTTAGGTCAATAATAAAATAAGGGTTGAACTTATTTTATTTAGTTAGACTTGTGGTGTGGATAGAATTTGGGAGGAAAGCATTCTTCTTCGATGAAGAACCCGAAGACCGCGAAGAATGCGAAGAGCGCTCCGACCTCTAACGAATAACGCCAAACCCTCGGAGATCGATGACGCGATTCTATGTACTGTGACGTCAATGACGCTTCTTCCGTGACGCTCCTTCCGCAACGCTTTCTTCCGCGACGAGAAAATCCGCGACGAACCCTCGCTCGAAGACGCTTGAGGTAGGAGAATTTTTATTATGGTGTTCTATAATCTTTTGAGAAAAGTACGAAGAGCGTGGACCAACCAATTCCAGGTTGATCTGCGGATCGTTCGTTCATGCAGATTGTTGTTGAGTATTATTATTTAATTTTTTCGTGATTATTACCTTGACGATCTTCGTGAAATATGACCTTTTTTTATCAACTAACGAGAGGGGGCCAGAACGCCCAAACACGGCCGACCCTTCTCCTTATCCTTGTGGGTTTCTATTATGGATTGAAATAGGGATGGCGCAGTGTTGTCGCACCGCGCGGAATCGTGCAGCAAGGAATGTGCGGCGCTGTCGCACCGTATCGTGAAAACAAACAAGGGCACGACGTCGTCGCGCCGCGTCGAAGAAAACCGAAGTCATCCGCGGACGGAGTCGGGCCACGGTGAAATGGCGCGGCGCCATCGCATCACGCCGGAGAACCACGAATATGGCGTATTTTGTTAATTGACGTGTGGATTGTCGAACGATGACGAACGGGGCCACAAAAGCGATTTGAAAGCTTTGTAGTGAAGGTTGGGTCCCGGGAGGACCGTTGGTGAAGACGGCAGGAGAAAGGGACCACCGAAGCGCGCCCGGTGGTCCGTGGAAGGCGGTGGCGGCGTGCCTCGCCGGTGCGGTGGCGCACCGCCGGAAGGCCGGCGGCGGCGGTTGCCGCAGGCATCAATCATCGGCGAGGGCGGGGGGAACCGCGCACCCCCACTCTGCGGCTTCCGCTCGGCCGCGCTGGCCGAGCTGCAGCTGGCCAGTCAAGCCGGACCAAGCCGGTCGGGCCGGGCCGAGCCAGGCCGGGCCGAGCCCAGCCGGGGCGGACCCAGCCGGGTCGGACCAGGGTCGGGTCGCCCCGGTTCGGACCGACCCAGGGGGGTCGGGTCGGGTCGGTTCGGGCCCAGACCCCCCGATTTCAGACCCTCTTTGGTCTTTTGCCCATATCTTGGGCTACAGACCTCTGATTGACACACTGTCAGCGGCGATGTGATCCTTGGATTGAGGAGGCCCTTTTGGTATATTGAAATCAAGGTTTTAGCACACTTTGGGCTCGGTCAGGTTGGTTCGTACACGAAACCAACCGGGCCCTCTGAGCGGAAACGCTCATATCATGAGCTCCGGACGTTCGATTGACGTGTCGTCAACTTTGATGCTTTACTCTAAGTGAGACGGATCTTTTGGGTTACTCTGCTCGAGGTTTGGATGGCATCAGAGTGCGGTCGGGTTGGTTCGCTCACAAAACCAACCGGACCCCTGGAACGAAAAAACCAATAACCCACAGACCGGACGTCCGATTGACGCACCGTCTGTCTCGTTTTTTTCCTCTTGGTGGGATGGAACTTTTGGCATACTTCTCCCGAGGTTTGGATGTAGTTGGAGTTTGGGCGAGTTGGATTGTACTCGAAATCCAACCGAGCCCCTGGAACGGAAAAGCTGATATCTTTCAGACCGGACGTCCGTTTGACGAACCGTCAGCAGCGTTGGTGATCATGTTGAGAAACGGTTCCTATGAGTATACCCTATGAGAGTTCGGGATACAGTTGTGATACGGACGGGTTGGTTCGCTCACGAAACCAACTGGGCCCTAGGGAGGAAAAGGATAATAACTTACAGACCGGGCGTCCGATTGACACGCCGTCTGTTGCTTTGAGACCCCTATGACGAGGCGGTCCTTTGAGATATTTATTCATGGAACTTTGTGATACTTGTAGTATCGAACAGAAGATTGTGGATCGGACCCTCCCGGAGACGAGCGTGTAGAGTACGGAGACCGTGTAGCTGGCTAAGACCCGACGACTGCTTGACCGATCGACTCGGTGTGTTTAGGATAGCCCAGTGGGGAGATATTGGTTGTAGCAGCAGACCCACAGTGGAGGAGTGCTTGGTTGTAGCAACAGACCTATGGTACTCAATAGAAGGAGTACCTCTGGTGGCTATGAGGGGGAGCGCTTGGTTGTAGCGGCAGATCCACGGTGGAGGACCGCTTGGTTGTAGCTGCCGACCCGCGGTAATCAACAGAAGGAGTACCTCTTGAGGCTATGAGGGGGAGTGCTTGGATGTAGCGGCAGACCCATGGTGGGAAGCGCTTGGTTGTAGCAGCAGACCCACAGTACTCGACAGGAGGAGTACCTTAGCAATCTTAGGTTAGTGAGCAGTACCTTAGAGTCGTGACAGGACCACTGTACACTCCAGAGATGGGGCTCTTCAGCAGTTATGGTTTCGATAATGAAAATCCTGGTTTGAGCTGAGTTTATGATCTTTGTGTTTCCTCATGATTGAGATGGATTATTTGATAACATAGGCATATGTATGGGCATATACCTGGGTAGTGGTTATCCATTTATTTCATAATCTTTGTGTTTCCTCATGATTGAGATAGGTTAAATGATAACTTAGGTATATGTATGGGCATATACCTATGTAGAGGTTATCTGTTGAGATCTTCTTTGGGGTTATCCTTGTTGGTTTTAGTGAGACCTTGAGGGTCTCGGGGTCCCTACTGAGTATTTTTATACTCACCCATGCACGGGCTGTGCCCGCACCTCGTTGTATTGGTTGCAGACGACGGGCAGTGCTGACGGAGGCCATGTGTTCGAGGACGAGATAGTACCTGGAGGTGGACTACACGATGAGTCAGTATATGGAGGTGTACTTCACGGTGATATGACATTTGGAGGAGATTGACGGGAGAGAGTATTTTGGAGGCTATTTGTTCCTACCCTTCAGGTAGGATCTGTGGTGGACGATCCAGGAGATGCGCCATCTGTACCTACCCTTATGGTAGGATCCGAGGAGCATGACCCGGGAGCCGCTTCCGTCCTTCCAACTGTTGTCTTTTTCTGTTGTACTTTGTTTAGTTGTAGTTGTACTTTCTTTTGGGTTTGTATTCTGGCCCATTTACTTTTCAGCACTTTCTTTTGTACTTAGTGTTTTACTTCCGCTTGTACTCTGTGGTGTTTTGTTTACATTTATAAAGGAAATGCCTTCCCAGTTATCAGGATTTACACCTTTGGTGCTAGTCGCCAGCCCATGGCATATGAAAGGCGGGCTTGCAGTAGTCACGGCACGGGCCCTGAGGACGGGTTGTGACAAATTGGTATCAGAGGAGTCGGTTCTACAGCAGAACATATAACTCTGATATTTTCTTTCTATGAAGAAATAGTGTTAAGAGTACCGAGTGTGGTTTTCAGTTCAGGGAGTCCAGTTTTGGCACGGGTGGCCGACGTATCCGTACACCAGGACCCTGACAACTGATTTCCGACGTTGTGCATGGAAACACTGATTGCGTGTGTGTTTCCAGATGTTTTTAAATGTTAGCTCAAACCAGGTCAGCTCACCAGGTATAAATGTTTTACCGTGTCACGTTGTTTCTTTCAGGATGCCTTTTCACGGACGACTAGCTAGAGCCCAGAGGGATGTGCGTACTGACAGATTGCCGAATGACGAGGCTTCGGTACAGGGCCCTCTTGCAGTTGAGGCACTAGCGGAGGTACCAGCGGTACTACCATACATTGGGCCACCGATGCCACCAGCCCCAGCAGTGGGCGATGCACGCCACTTGAGCGCGCTGCACGAGTTCCAGTGCCAGAGGCCACCTAGGTTATGTGGAGAGACAGACCCGAAGGCGGCTGAGTATTGGCTGATGGTTGTGGTGAGAGTCTTCAGGTTAGTGGGGACGCCGGCAGACCTCATGGTGATCTTTGCTGCTAGCCTTCTTCAGGCAGTAGCAGGAAGGTGGTGGATCCACATGTTCATGTTTTGCGACGAGATGACCATCACATGGGAAGACTTTTAGACTTTCTTTAGGGTGGATTTTGTGCCAGTAGCTCTACACCCCGAGCGTGTACAGGAGCTTCTGAATTTTCCACAGGGTTTTCGATCAGTAGCTGATTCATCTGTGGGCAGTAGATAGATGATGTCGAGGTCCAAGAGGACTAGAGCCAGTCGTACGAGGAGTAGGAAGTGTTATGAATGTGGCAGGAAGGGTCACCTGGAACGTGACTGTCCAACTCCTCGTATAGATGATCCACAGGCTTTGGAGGAGCCACCAAGGTAGAAGCAGTGACGGGTGCTTGAGAAACAGCTGAGCAGTGGACAAGGAAGTAGAGCTCTAGGAGCCGGTGGACAGGAGAGGAACTAGTGGATACATTCCTTGTACTTCTAGTTCAATGTTGTTGTTGTATTCGTGCCATTGTACTATGAGATGCAATAAAAAAAGACATGTATCTTTGTGATGTTTGCTTTCCTGCCCTTTTTATTTGGTTGATACTATGTGGTCCCGGTTAAAACTGTTGACTTTACCCTCACTTTCAAGATTTCTACTGGAGGAGACACAGTAACCTCACACTGATGCCGACAGTGTGACTCGACCCTTGGAGGCGAGAGTGACAGTTGGATCTCTTGGTAGTTACATCGAGGCCTTATGACATCATCCATGGCATGAATGCATCTTTCATGTCAGGATTGACTGTATTAGGCAATGGGCGTGGTTCATCAAGGGGATGAGACTGAGATTCTCTTTTCGGCGAAGGAAAATTTAAGCAGCTCTTCCAGATCATAGGCAAAGAAGGTACAGATCATCCAGGAGCGGATGAAGACTGCACAGTGCAGTAAAAAACAAGAAACTGGTGCCAGTCATAGAGACTCAGGCATGTTAAATGTTTCAAGACGAGGAAGCTTTAAAGAGATATGAGTCTTCGAAGCGGTAGACGTGGAGGCAGAGCTAGAAGAGCAGCATGAGGTGGTGTACATCTTAACATGCTACAACCACCCGCCTTAGTTATCCCCACCAGGCTCAGGGAGCAGGAGGGAGAAGGAAGAGTGCGGCTGCATGCGGTCAATGAGAGTGACCCGATGGCTCTAAGAATGATTCAAGGGAGAGTCTGTGTCCACTACTAGCTGTTGTAGTAATAGACGTCGATATGAATCATTCCTCACTTTCACAAATCTTGTCCCAGACCTAGTGTTCCCAGTAAGCCGTGGACTTGACCCTCATGTCTGGAGATACCTTTAGAGGAGACTCGATAATCACACTTACGCCGACGTTGTGGTCAGACCCTCGTGGCGAGAGTTTCGGTTGGAATCTCTTGGTGGCAGCGTCGTGGACTTACGACGTTGGTTTGAGTGTGGATTGGGAAATCACAGTTCATACACAAATTGACGGTATTAGGAAAAAAGTTGTGGATTAACTACGATGTCGGGGTGAGTTTTCCTTGGTCGGAGAAAAGGAAACCCCTGGAAGCATAGGATAACTCATGCTCAGGAGGGTGTGACAGATCACTCTAGAGTCGGTCAAACTTACCCTCGTGGAAGCAGTTGTTTTATTTTCTGTTCTAAACGGGAGTTGGAGACCTCTGAGTTCAAGAATGACGATCACATCCTTATACGGGTCTCACCTCAATGAGGTTTACGGAGATGTGGCCAAGGCAGCAAGTTATCTCTGAGGATCAGCGGACCTTCTTAGGTGCTCAGCTGGGCAGGCGGGGTGGTTTACCGCTTGACCCATCCACCTCAGTTGCACCGGGTGTACAACGATTTTCACATATCTCAACTGAGGAGATACGTGCTCAACCCTTTGCTTATCATCGACCAAGAGGAGCTAGACGATGGCGATGGAGTGTCTTTCACGGAGGTTCTAGTGGGGATCGAGGATCGACAGGAGAAGATCCTACGAGGACGATCGATTCCACGGGTGCACTTTCTCTGGCAGTATAGGAACCTCCGGGTGATAACATGGGAGCGGAAGGCTCAGATGCGTGCTTTGTACCGCTTTTGTGACCCTAGTTTGTATTAAAGTTTTACAAGGATGTAAAGCCCTGAGGTGGGAGTGATTTAAAGACCAGTAAATTTCATGGAAATTTTTTTCATAATTTTCTTTGGAATTTTGCAAGAACGCAGTTTCTGACGGCGCCTTATTCCGAGGCCCGGTGTGCCCTGAATTATTTTCCGAAGTTTGGCTCGGGTAAGTTCCGGGAACGAACGAGCGGGTTTTTCTATCTTTTGAATCGGTGTTCGAAATCAAATTCCGAGGGTATCGATGGAATCGCAACATCAGTGTTTTCTTAGAAACGCCTCTTCATGAGTTGCGTTTGCTCGGGTGTTGTTTTTAATTTTTGGGCATTAAGTTATGAATTAAAATAATGTCGTACGACAAACTTTATTTTATTTCACTTAAGGCCACATAAAATCCACTTAATGCTACTTAAGCTGAGTTGAAGCGGATAGGGTGCAATCCAAAATATCCTACCCTCTTGGTAGGATATTTGTGAGGTGGGGCCCGCACGAGCCTCACCATTTCTTTTCCTCTAAGTAACGCACCAGCGAAACTTCCTCATTAATGAAAGTCAACTATGCATTTTTCTGGTTAAGAAACGCCCCAATTAATTAGGCAGTTAAATCGTTACAATTAATTCAACAAATTAATTGTTCATTTCTTATCTTTTGAATTTCAAAAGCTTAGGTCAATAATAAAATAAGGGTTGAACTTATCTTATTTAGTTGGACTTGTGGTGTGGAGAGAATTTGGGAAGAAAGTGTTATTCTTAGATGAAGAACGCGAAGAACGCGAAGAACGCGAAGAATGCTCCGACCTCCGAGGAAGAACGCCAACCCCTTGCAGAACGAAGATGCGACGCAGTGTACCGCGACGTCAACAATGCTTCTTCCGCGACGCTCCGTCCACGACGCTTTCTTCTGCGACGAGAAAATCCGCGACGAACCCTCGCTCGAAGATGCTTGAGGTAGGGGAATTTTTATTTTGGTGTTCTATTATCTTTTGAGAAAAGTACGACAAGCACGGACCAACCAATTCCAGGTTGATCCGTGGATCGTTCGTTCATGCGGATTGTTGTTGAGTATTATTATTTAATTTGTTCGTGATTATTACCTTGACGATCTTCATGAAATATGATCTTTTGATATCAACTAATGAGAGGGGGCCGGACCGCACAAACACAGACGACCCTCCTCCTTATCATTGTGCGTTTCTATTGTGGATTTAAATGGGGATGGCATGGTGTCGTCGCACCGCGCGGAATCGTGCAGCAAGGAATGCGCGGCGCCGTCGCACCGCATCTTGAAAACAAACAAGGGCGCGACGCCATCGCACCATGTCGGAGAAACCCGAAGACATCCGCGGACGGGGTCGGGCCACGGTGAAAGGGTGCGGCGCCATCGCATCGCGCTGGAGAACCACGAAGACAGCACGTTTTGTTAATTAACGTGCGGATTGTCGGACGACGACGAACGGGGCCGCAAGAGCGATTTGAAAGCTTTGCAGTGAAGGTCGGGTCCCGGGAGGACCGTTGGTGAAGACGGTAGGAGAAACAGACCACCAGAGCGCGTCCGGTGGTCCGCGGAAGGCGGGGGCGGCATGCCACGCCGGCGCGGCGGCGGTTGCCGCCGGCATCAATCAGCGGCGAGGGCGGGGGGAACCGTGCACCCCCGCTCTGCGGCTTCCGCTCGGCCGCGTTGGCCGAGCCGCAGCTGGTCGGACCGAGCCGGCCGGGCCAGACCGAGCCGGGTCGGGCCGGGCCCAGTCGGGGCAGACCCGGGTTGGGTCGACCCGGTTCGGGCCAACCTAGGGGGGTCGGGTCGGGTCGGTCCGGGCCCAGACCCCCCGATTTCAGACCCTCTTTGGTCTTTTGCCCATATATTGGGCTACAGACCTCCGATTGACACACCGTCAGCAGCAATGCGATCCTTGGATCGAGACAGTCGTTAAGGTATATCTCACTCAATGTTTCAGAACACTTTAGGTTCGGCCGGGTTGGTTCGTTCACGAAACTAACCGGGCCCTCGGAGCGGAAACACTCGTATCTTGAGCTCTGGATGTCCGATTGACATGTCGTCGACTTTGAGGCTTTCCTCTAAGTGAGACGGATGTTTTGGCTTCCTCCACTCAAGGTTTGGATGTCGTCGGAGTGCGGTCGGGTTGGTTCGCTCACGAAACCAACCGGGCCCCTGGAACGAAAAAGCCAATAACTCACAGACCGGGCGTCCGATTGACTCACCGTCTGTCTCATTGTTTTCCTCTTGGTGGGACAGAACTTTTGGCATACTTCGTCCGAGGTTTGGATGCAGTTGGAGTTTGTGCGAGTTGGATTGTACTCTAAATCCAACCGGGCCCCTGGAACGGAAAAGCTGATATCTTTCAGACCGGACGTCCGTTTGATGAATCGTGAGCGGCGTTGGTGATCAAGTTGAGAAACGGTCCCTATGAGTATACCCTATGAGAGTTCGGGGTACGGTTGAGATACGACTGGGTTTCTTCGCTCACGAAACCAACCGGGCCCCTGGGACGAAAAGGCTAATAACTCACAGACCGGGCGTCCGATTGACGCGTCGTCTGTTGCTTTGAGACCACTATGACGAGGCGGTCCTTTGAGATAATTCGTCGTGGAACTTTGTGATACATGTAGTATCTACCAACAGCTCGTGGAGCGGACCCTCCTGGAGACGACCGTGCGGAGTACAGAGACCGTGTGGACGGCTGAGACCTGACGACTGCTTGACCGATCGACTCAGTGTGTTTCGGATAGCCCAGTGGGGAGCGCTTGGTGGTAGTGGCAGACCCACAGCGGTGGAGAACTTGGTTATAGCGGCAGACCCGCGGTACTCAACAGAAGAGGTACCTCTGGAGACTATGAGGGGGAGCGCTTGGTTGTAGCGGCAGACCCATGGCGGAGGAGCGCTTGGTTGTAGCGGCAGACCCACAGTACTCAATCGAAGGAGTACCTCTTGAGGCTATGAGGGGGAGCGCTTGGTTGTAGCGACAAACCCATGGTGGGAAGCGCTTGGTTGTAGTAGCAGGCCCACAGTACTCGACAGGAGGAGTACCTCAGCAGTATTAGGTTAGTGAGCAGTACCTCAGAGTCATGACAGATCCATTGTACACTCCAGAGATGGGGCTCTTCAGCAGTTACGGTTTCGATAATGAAAACCCTGGTTTGAGATGAGTTTATGATCGTTGTGTTTCCTCGTGATTGAGATGGGTTACTTGATAACTTTGGTATATGTATGGGCATATACCTCGATAGTGGTTATCCGTTGATTTCATAATCTTTGTGTTTCATCATGATTAAGATGGGTTACTTGATAACTTAGGTATATGTATGGGCATATACCTATGTAGAGGTTATCTGTTGAGATCTTCTGTGTGGTTATCCTTGTTGGTTTTAGTGAAACCTTGAGGATATTGGGGTCGAAACTGAGTATCGTTATACTCACCCCAACACGGGCTATGCCCGCACCTCGTTGTGTTGGTTGCAGACGACGGGCAGTGCTGACGGAGGCCGTGTGTTCGAGGACGAGATAGTACCCGAAGGTGGACTATAGGACGAGTCAGTATCTGGAGGTGGACTTCACGGTGAGACGACATTTGGAGGAGCTTGACGGTCAAGAACGTTGTGGAGGCTATCTGTACCTACCCTTTAGGTAGGATCCGTGGTGGACGATCCAGGAGCTGCGCCATCTGTACCTACCCTTCAGGTAGGATTTGAGGAGGACGACCGAGGAGCCGCTTCCGTCCTTCCAGAAGTTGTCTTTTTCTGTTGTACTTCGTTCAGTTGTAGTTGTACTTTCTTTTGGGTTTGTATTCTGGCCCATTTACTTTTCAGCACTTTCTTTTTTACATAATGCTTTACTTCTGCTTGTACTCTGTGGTGTTTTGTTTAATTTTATAATGGAAATTCCTTCACAGTTATCGGGATTTACGCCTTTGGTGCTAGTCGCCAGCACCTGGCCTATGGATGGCGGGCTTGGGGTAGTCACAGCACGAGCCCCGAGGACCGATCGTGACATTAACATACAGAAAAAACATAATTTTTAGGAAACATAAGGTAGTGGCTATGTAAATGATCAAAATTCTAAAAATATAAGTCGATAAATAAATGGGGATTATATAAAGAAGTTAAGAACAAATAATGGTATCAAATTCACCAAAAAATCTTTTGAATCTTATCTATGAAAATGTGGTATCAAACATTAGTAAAGTGATCCTTATACTCAAAAACAAAATGGAGTTCGAAAAAGAAAGAATAGATACTCAGTGGAAATGGGAAGCTTTATGTTAACAGAATACAAACATTAAATGTTCTATTAGAGGGAATATTTTAGTATTGTTTTACATGTTAAAAATAGATGCTTGTAGATATAGAAAACCAATATGGTTCATATTTAAATGTTGTGTAACATAAAACCTTCATCGAAATACATGAATGTTTTTGTAGGTCCATGATTTCTCAAAATATAAAATCTATATTTCGGAATTCCTGATGGGGAAGATTATGAACCAATTATTTTAGGTTATTCACCAAATTGAAGATGTCACAAATGTTGGATAAAATGATTATAAAAGTTGGTGTACTAATATGATGTGTATGTAATTTAAAATAAATGTATCATAAAATAAGATGTTGATAATGTTGAGTAAGATAAACTGGATAATTATAACAATAGTGATTGTAATATAAAACATCATTATCAAGATTCAGAATAATCATGTGCTGAGGAATTTCTTATAGGAAAGAAACATTGAAATTTCTTGACATAAAAAAACATGTTAAATATGAAATCATTATTTAGAATCATAAGGATCTTTTTCAGACATGAATAAATTAGATATTAGATAATCAAACATAAATTATCTCAAAATTTTAATTAGAATCAGTTTCAAAATTTATTCAACGACAATAATTGGTTGATGATATGAATCAAGTGTTTGATAATATTGTGAAGAATGAAACATTGGAACTTTTTTCATAGCTAGAAAATAAAAATGTTATCTAAATGAAGTGTTTTTTCTGAAACAATTTATATAAATATCAACAAGATTGAGGAATGAAAATCAGGCTTGTTTGTAACTGTTATGCTTATGTTACAGGTGTGGATTTTCAAGACATTTTTTCCACAGTTGCCATATTAGAAACTATTCTAATGTTTCATTCAGTGGACACACATCGAGATTACAATGTTTATCAAATGGATGTTATTTCATCATTTGTAAATGGTGAGATTGATGATGATGTTTACATTGAAAAACCTTGTGGGTTTCTACATGATGATGATGAAAGAAAATTTTATAAAATGAAGATTTATTTTGATGGGATAAAACAAGATCCACATGCATTATATTATAAACATGATAATTGGATAATAAATATAATATTTTCTAAAGGGAATGTTTACAACAAATTATATCTGAATTATGTTGAATTTGGAGCTCTAAATGTATAATTAATGTGGATGATATAATTTTTTTGTTTGTAGAGAATATGTTTGTAAAAAAAATTGATGGGGAATTGATGATGTATTTTGAAATTTCTATGATGTTAGAATTAACTTCCTTCCATGGATTCTACATTCAAAATAAAGAACTATACATTTTATTATCCTAAGAAATGTCTTATACGTAATTTCCATGAATTTTTGGATTGGAGAATGCAATGAATATTCAACACCAATTTTAATGAGTAGAAAGATGAGAAAAGATGAATTCAAAATAATGATTCATTATATAGACTTTTAAAATCAGTTTTAAAATATTATTTACCAAATATCCTTAAGGATTTTTATTTTTTATGATGTGACTCTTTGTTCCATGTATCAATTTAATATGAGATAATCACATATGTTGGAAGAAAATAGAATTTTGAGATATGTCAAAGGAACAACTTCTCATTGGATGTCATACAAAAGGAATTGTGAGATGAAGTTTCATGGTTATGCTGAAGCAAATTATGTTGGAGATTGTAATGATAAAATTCACCCTCATGAGGAACCTTTTTTTAGGTGAATTTTGTTTGATTTAGAATAGTATGAAATAGTGTTCTATAAATATGAGAAAAACTGAATTTAAATATTTTACAACTAATTTGGCATGTAATAAAATGTTGCGGATGAATGTTTATCAAGAAGACATGAATGTGAATGTTTCCAAAACATTTAAGATCCTATGTAATAATTAGAGTGAAATGAATCTTTCTAAAAACATGATTCAACATTCACGATCAAAACACAACAATTTAACGTATCACTTTATAAAAGTGAAAGTTGATATTGGATATTTCTATCTGGAATACATTTCAAAAAAGTATCATATTGCTGGGATATTTTCAAATGTAATTTCAAAGAATGGTTTGTGGAATTGAGGCTGCAAATTCTTATTTAGCCTCCTCCAATAACTTCCTAACCAACATATGGAATACACCCATTGTTTATTTGATTATGTTGACAAATGGGGACATAATGAAACAATATTTTACATTGAAATAATTTTTTAATTATCATTATTAAATTAATTTTAATTTGATTCCATCATAAAATGGGGGAGAGAAAGAGAAAATTGAGATAATAAATGATAAGAGTAATTGGGTATATATTTACATGGCTACCAAATTTTCTTCCACTGAGGGTGGGAATTCCATAAAAACATTTTACTTTATCCAATCGTTTTGTGTAAAGAAGCTCTCTTTTTAAAAAGATAATGTTTTGATAAATGTTAAAAACCATTAGTTTTTTACACAATTTTTGTTGTGAAAAAAATATATGAGAGTTTGAATTGTTTTTAAGTATGGTTTCAACGAATCAAAATTGGGAGATTAAATAACAAATGTAGTGTTTTGTTTTAAAATTGTTTTATATTTCTTGACAACTGATTTTATTTTTAAAAATAATTTTTTCATTAGTGAGTAGTCAGGAAAATATACATCATAAATAACATTAATCTGATTCAGAGTATCATATCCATTAGAATAATATTTATATACATATATCCAAAAAAACTGTAGGTATAAATTTTTCTCCATTGAATGTTTTCCATTTCATATTCAGATAAATAAATAAGTCTTCAAGGGATGAAGCTATATTTTTTCTGAAGTGTTTTGTTGAAAAATGTGATTTCATGAGTTATAAGGTTTTCAAATACTTTAAACCATGTTGTACAATTATTTTCTAATCATAAAGTTATCACAAATTATGAAAACATTTAGTATAATTTATTTTGATTAAAAGGTGGATTGGATTGAAAAATTTCAATGTTATTGTATGGGGAGTCCATAATAATATTAATTTAATCATATTGAGATGATAATAATAAAAAATTTGGATTTATTGAATATATAAATTGAATTCACTAGAATGAAAATTAAATTCTGATTTACTAAAAAAAGAATTCATAATCTCTGAGTAGAAAAAAATAAATTGGATTTAATCTGAGAAGGAAATAGAAATTAGACTAAATATGAGAAGGAAACATAAATATGACTCACATTGAGATGGAAATATTAATCGAAATGACACTAATAAGGAAATATAAATTGTACATAATTGGAAAAGGAAATAGAAATTAGACTGATACGTAGAAGGAAATAGAAATCAGATTGACTCTAAAAAGGAATTAGAAATGAAACAGACTTTAAGATGGAAATATAAAATGGACTAACTCTGAGAAGGAAACCAATTTGTTATAAGGTGATTGCAACAAAGACCCAAAAATAAAATTCCATTCTTTTTTGGAATATTTGAGGATATCAAACATGAAATTAAAATTTTTGGAAAACATGGAGAAATATAAGGAGGATAGAAATATTAAAAGTTGAATTTTAATAATAAGATATTTTCAGAGATTTTGAAATTTGAAGAAATGGGAATATATTTCAAGTTTCCCTATTTTGATTTATGAAATACGTATTAAAACTTCTTTAGACCATTCATTCAAAAAATAACTTTCACAAAAAAGGAAAAAGATTATTTTTGATAAAATCAAGTGTAATTAATTATTAGATAGAGATTTCGTGAGGAAGATCAGAAAGATGGATTCTTATTTACTTGATTGTGAAATTTCATTTTGAGATAAAATGTATTCATTCAATTATATTGAGTAAATTAGACTTAGGTACTTTAAATTGATTATTTGAGGAGAGTTCAACTTTTACAATTTTAGAATGGGTTTATTGTATTGAGACTATCTTATTAAGGGATTTAGATCTACACTGGTTATATTGAGAAAATAGTATCCAGACTAATCATATTGATATAATTAGATCCAATAAAATTTTATTAAGATAACTAGATCCTAACACATCAGATTGAGAAAATCAGATCCAACCAAATCAGTTAGATGATTCAGACTAATCAATTGTTCATTGGTTTCAACAAAACCTTTATTCCTTTGTTTGGACTAATTTTTTAGAATAAAACCTTGTATTCTGAGGGGAGTTGGTATAATAATTCCCATTGGGAAATAGATGGGGTCTAACAAGACTTTCTACAAGTTGTATTCACTTCATCATAATAGTGTGTTTATATAGACCCATGATATTGGTAATTTAAATGATGTAGGTTCTCACATTGAGGAAAATCCTTGTTAACATTGTTTGTTTTACCTGATATCCTACTTTTTCTTAAATGAGTATTTACTTAATGTTGATAAGTAAATAAATTTTAATAGGTTATAGGGGTTATGTTTATAAAATTTATGAAACTAATAAAAAGTGATCAAATCATTCAACCCCCTATCAATTATTATTTGATCTTTTAGATAATTAGTAATGTGAGTGTCATATCTACCTTTTTACCATACACACTATTCCAAAAATATGACATTGCTTGTGGGTACGGATGTAGTAAGAACTCCATAAATCAATTTGATTAATTTATTCATTAAATTATACTTATATTTTAATAAAGATGGATTTTATGAATGTATATGATCTATATAATTAAATAATGAGTCTTTATATGTGAATTATTAATGACATGTCGTTAATGGTATGCATTAATAAGTCAAAATGACTTTCAGGTATATATTTCACTTACCATCTCCATGAATGATGTAATTTACATTGTTATCAATAAATTTTAGGGATCAATATAAAAATAAAAATATTTAATATTATTATGATTCATATATGATGATTAATATTATTTATAAGATGAAACCATTGTCAAAGTACAATTATTAGAACTAAGGAACCAGATTTATTATGAATAAATGATATAGTTGACACCCATGAATGATGACATTAATAAGAGGTAATTAATATACTATACTTGAAATGATATAATGGTGTATTATATGATATTATAAGTATATAAAAGGTTCTAGTATTACATTTCAATAAAATTAAATTTATTATATTAGAGGATAAGGAATTTTCACAGTAATTAAATCACGAGGTAAGGGTATTATATTACAATCTAATTATTTTTTGGGATTGTTTATGATAAATTAATGATGATGAAATGTCATGACATTCCACTAGATAAACTCATTAATTATCTTCTCCTATATTTAATTAATCCAAATAAATGTTTTCAACTAATTTTCCCCACTTTACGTACTCATGTGACCAAAGAATTTTTTTTATGGAAAATTATTTTTCTCTCTCTTTGGTTGAAAATCCGTTCTATTCCATGTAAATTTTTTCATGAAATGTTTCCATGATTTTTTTAAAAAAATATTCTTTTATTTTTTTAAAATATTTTCCTACAGAAAATGTATGTTTTAATAAAAATTTAGTGACAAATTCTTGTCACTTTCTAAATGAGGTACATTTTGATCTTTTTAATAAAAGTAGAAAGGAATGTTTTCATTTTTCATATACTGAAATAATATAATTTATGACCATTATTAGGGTTCATTACATTGAATATTCCTCTATATATTTTTAATGGTATTTTCGAATAGAATTAATTCCTTAATATTTGGAAATATATATATATATTAAATAATTGATTTTGAAATTAAAACTCCATTTTACTCTAGAAATATTCTATATGTTTTTAATTTTTTTTCATATATGATTACATTCATTGATGTTACTTTTGATTTTAAATGGATATAATCAAATGATACCATCCAGTTAAGTTCTTCAGATGTCTTGTGATGATAATTCTATAATGATTTTTCTATGAAAACTATTTCTTTTCCACGGGATAATTATGTTATGAAATTTATTTATTTTATATTGGTTAGGATATGATGAAAAAATGAAATTATTATAAAATATATTTACTTTTATATGATTATAATATTCCTAATGTTTTTTGATCTTAGGGAACACATACATATGATTTTTATTATGTGGTAGGTGGTCTATAAATTATTTATCTTTCTGATGTATTGCATAAAAATTGAAATATCATTAGATAGATATGAAAGGAATAGGGAAAGAACTTTGTCCATTATGGGATTATATTTACTATAATAATATAGGGAGAGAAGCTTGACCACTATGTCGGTTTGGGGGTAATACCAGTCTACTTTGATATCCTTGTCAGTGATCCTCTAATACATTATAAATAATACTATATGCTTGTGTTTAATCCAAAAATATCTCTCTTTTGTGAATTTAATACTCACATATATTATTTTTAATTCCATTATTATTCATGTATTATGAAATTACAATCATTAGTCCATGACAAAATATTTTGATCCAGGATATGTAATTAATGGTTTTAAATTGTTATTCTCTTATTCTCATAACCTTATTCGCACATTATGTTTAACTGATCGTTAATGTCTACCTTGTTTTCCCTTACTATGAATATGAGCACACATTTTCCTATTTATCCTTTCCTTGGGCTATGACGAAAGCCATTGATTATGATATGTATTGTATGGGTGGTAGTTATGATGATCATAGTGGGATATTATGTATTTAGCTCATGAAGTGGTATTTTTTTATCCATGTTTCCAATTATAGTTGACCTATATGATTATGGCATGGAGAGTTCTATAATTTATTGAATAATAATATAATAAGATGTAATATTTCAATATTAAAATTTTGTTTCACAATAGACGGGCCATGGTAGAGCCATTATTCATCATTGAAGACCTTAATTTACCAAGAGGCTGAAATCTGATCTTCCACGGTTTTAGTGGAAGTGGTCATGGTTGATAGGTGAATTTTATTTCTAAAACATATAATGGTAGGTTAATATGGCCATGGAATTAACTATTTTTTTCGAAATAAATCATAGGTTTCTAAATCATGATGTGGTGTATAGAATTTATCGATGAGGAATGAAAAATAAGAAGGAATTCACCCTAGTGATTCATGAACCTATCTTTAGTTTTTTTAATTATAATGGGATGAATATTTGGTGAATTATTTAAGATTAATATGAATGATTTATATTGGTTTAAATGTGGATTATTTGTAGAACTATTCCACACTTACTGATTAAATAGATGATAAGAATTAGTAACTTATCATCCATTATTGAGTAAACTGTGGAGTTTTTATAGAGGAATTAAGGGTTATGTTAATGGCCTATATTGGTGTTACCTAGTTTCTAATATATGGGTGCATGGAATACCAATTTTAAGAGTTGGAGATCATCTACATGGCTGAATGATAACACGTGCATTCATTGATGACATGGGTCAATAAATAATGTATAGTCATAGGTGATGGTATATAAATATATATAATTTTAAACTGTTTAATATGTTTTTAAGGGATGTTTTTATTATTGTATGTACAACAAGGAGAATCTTTATTTGAGACATGTTTTATAATGTGAAGAAGAATTTTCTTCCTTAGTGGAATTGAAAATAACTAAAAGAGACGAAAAGTGGGATTACAATATAGAATCTATCAACGATTAATAGTGAATTCAAGGATGAAGTGAATGGATATACGATTCTATAAATAATGTGTGGATATTTCCTAGAGTATTGAGAATAGAAGGGGGAAAAGAGGAAGTGATCCAACAGTCATGTAAAGACTTGGAAATTTCAAGGAAAATTTTTTCTCTAATTCTTCGGAATTTTACGAGTCTGTGGCTTCTAACCGCACATGATTCTTGAGGCCCGGTGTTCCCGAAATCAATTTCTGAAGATTAGCTTGGGTACGTTCCGAGAAGCAACAAGCGGGTTTTTGTATCTTTTGAACCGGTGCTCGGAATTGAAATCTGAGGGCACCGTTAAACTAGAAGCGCGGGTTTTTTCCAAAGAAGACATTCATCTCGACGACAGATGATCAGGTATGAATGTTAGTTTTTGGGGTTTTATGTGGGTTAATAAAATAAAATAAGTGAACAATTTATTTTATTCTATTAAAAACGTGTCGTGCGGATAAAGTGGTTAGAAGATCCACTTGGTAGTTTGTAGTGGGGCCCACCGAGACCCAACCTCCCATGTGAGGTTGATTATGGTGGAAACCACACAAGGCCTCCCATTAATGGGAGGGGAATCATAACTCCTTGACTCCCTCTCATTTATGAGGGAGAGCCTCTATGTTTAAATCTCCCTCTTAATTGAGGAGGATGAGTCCTCCCTTTTTAATGAGGGTACCACCCATGAATTAACCACCCCCCTTTCCTTTTTGTGGTTAATTAATGGTGGGGCCCACCAGGAAATATCCTCCCTTTTGAGGATATTCTTCAGTGGGGACCAGCCGGGCCAATAACCCGCCTTTTTGACTTCCTCCCCATTTTAATGTGCCACCGCAGCGGATTAATTTGGTGGAGCCCTATGTGATAAATCCTCCATTTATGATGTGCTTTCCAATGATGAACCCTCCCACACCTATATAAAGTAGGCTAGGGGAAGATTCTCTTGAAAGCTTCTTCAAGCGGTGGAACACTAGCAGCGAAGCACAGTGCCCAGCACTTAGAGAGTTTTCCTCAACCTCCAACGAAGAATGAAGAACGAAGAATGCTGAAGCCACCCTCGGGACCTTTCTTCCCGATGTTGACGGAACGACGCATGTCTTCCACGACTCGCCATCGTTTAAAACTGTTTTTTGAGGTAAGGGTTTAATTTTATTATGTTTATATTCTCATGATTCATCCCTTCTAAAACAAATAACGCTGATCAACTCATTATCAAGTTGATTCGTGAATGATATTATTTGCGGGTTTGGAATAATTTTTTGTGGGGGGGGGATTGTTGGGATATATGTTCAATTTTAATTGATTAAAATTGTACCTCGTCTATTGTTGAACATCATTGTTGTCTGACCTATTTCTATCGACTAACGCGGAGGGTGCGGGATGAACAAACACGCCCTGATGAACGTCTGTAGATTGTTTGTCTATGTTCGGATTGAAGGGCAATGATGAAATGGGACCAAAATGGCGTTTGGAAGCCGTCTCAGTGAACAATAGGTCCCGAGAGAGCCCTAGGCGCAAGCGGCGGGGAAATCTGACCGCCAGAGTGCGTCCGGTGGTCTGCGAAAGCTGCTGCCAGTACGCCACTCCAGCACGGCGGCGCCAGCGTCCTACAGCAGCGGCACGCCGCCGGTATGAATCTGCAGGGCCGCGCCCCCCGCTCAGCGTACTGTGCTCGGCCAACCGGTCGGGCCGCAACCGACCACCAGGATGGGCCGCCAGTGCTGGGCTAGGCTGCCAGCGTCAGGACGGGCTGGGCCGGACCCAGACCCAAGTCAGGTCGCCCCGATTCGGGCCGACCCAAGGGGTGTTGGGCCGGGTCGGACTGGGCCCAGACACCCAATTTATGGACATATCATGAGAAACATACCTCTTATCGACGCACCATCAGTAGAGTAGGATTCCTTGGATCGAGACGGTCGTTTTGGTATATTACACTTAATGTTACAGTGAAGTTTGGGTATGGCGGGTTTGGTTCATACCCGAAATCAACCGGGACCTCAGAGCGAAAACACTTATAACATGAAGACCAGACGTCTGGTTGACATGCCGTCAACTACATTGGATTTATATTGATGAGACTGTTCTTTTGGAATACATTAGATGAGGTTTGGATGCTGTTAGAGTAAAACCGGGTTGGATTGTACGTGAAATCCAACCGGGCCCCTAGAACGGAAATACTAAAAACTCTTAGACCGGACGTCCATTTGAAGAACCGTCAGCGGCGTTGGAAATCACGTTGATAAACGGTTCCTTTGAGTATAGTGCATGGGAGTTCGGGGTACAGTTAAGATATGGCCGGGTTTGTTCATACACGAAACCAACCAGGCCCCCAGGACTAAAAGGCTAATAACTCACAGACCGGGCGTACGATAGACGCACTGTCTATTGCGTTGTGACCCCTTTGACGAGGCGGTCCATTTAGATACTTCTTCACGGAACATTGTGATACATGGAGTATCAACCAGTAGCTTGTGGAGTGGATCCACCTGGAGACGAGCGTACGGAGTGCAGAGACCATGTAGTTGTAGACTTGACGACGGCTTGACTAATTTGACTATGAGTGATTTCGTTATCCTAGTGGACAGAGCGCCTGGTATTTTTTGGCAGACCCACAGTGGATAGAGCGCCTAGTAGTTGGTTGCAGACCCGCGATACTCGATAGGAGGAGTACCTCTGTAGGCTTTTAGGGAGAGCGCCTAGTATTTGGAGGCAGACCCTCAGCGGACGGAGTGCCCGTTATTTGGCAGAAGACTCGCGGTACTCGACCGGAGGAGTACCTCACAAGTCTAAGGATAGTTAGTAGCACCTTGGAGTTGTGATAGGACCATTGTCCTCGACAGAGGAAGAGTTTTCCAGCATTTGTGGTTTAGATAATGAAAATCCTGGTCTGAGATGAGTCAATGACCATAGTTTTTACCTCATGGATGAGATGGGTTACTTGATAACTTAGGTATATGTATGGGCATATACCTAAGTAAAGGTTATCTGTTGATATCTTTCATTGTGGTTTATCCTTCTTGGATTTTGTGAATCTTTCATTGTGGTTTATCCATGTTGGATTTAGTGAGACCTTGAGGGTCTCGGGGTCCCTACTGAGTATCGTTATACTCACCCTTACACGGGCTATGCCCAAAACTCATTTTGTTGTATTTAGACAAAGGACATCACTAATCGTGGTTGAGGCTTGTGGAGCTGGACTTTACCCGGAGGTGGAATTCACGACGAGATGGTACTCGGATGTGGACTTCATGACGAGACGATACCCGGAGGTGACAGACGGACGTGGAGAGCTGTGGAGCCCATCTGTACCTACCCTTCAGGTAGGAACTCCAGAGGACGATCTAGGAGTAGCTTGACAACTTCCTGCTATTTTTTCTTTTCCCTGTACTTTACTGTTGGGATTCTATTTCCGACCCCCTTTGTACTTCCAGCACACTTGATATATTTCATTACTTAGTGTGTGCTTCCACTTATACTCTGTTGTGTGTGTTTACATTTCATAAAGGCAATGCATTCCCCTTTTTATTGGAATTTATTCCTTTGGTGCTAGTCGCCGCCCCTGGCCTATGGAAGGCGCACTTAGGGTAGTCACAGCATGGGCCCTGAGGACGGGTCATGAAAAATTGGCATCAAAGGAGTCGGTTCTACCACAGAACTCACGACTCTGATCATTCTTTTCTGTGAAGAAATAGTGTTAAGGGTACCGAGTGTTGTCTTTAGTTCAGGGAGTCAGTGTTGGTATAGAGGCCGACGTATCCATACACTATGACCTTTACTTCTGATTTCTGATTCAGTGCGTGAAAACACTGATTGTGTGTGTGTTTCCAAAAGTTTTCTTTAAGTCATCTCAAACCAGGTCAGCTCACCAGGTTTAAATTGTTTGAAAATGTCGCATCTGTTCAGGATGCCTCCACGCAGACAGTCAGTTGGAGTTCTGAGAGAGTACCCGATGACGGCCCACCGAGTAACGAGGTCCAGTGCAGAGCCCTCTTGCTATGTTGGCAGCTTTGGGTGGTGTACTAGTAGCACCACCACCCATTGTATAGAAGATGCCACCAGCTGTACTAGTGGACAGTGCACACTGACATAGTGTGTTTCACGAGTTCCTGTAGTAGGGGCCTTAGAGGTTACGATGAAAGGATGATTCACAGGCAGCATTGGACTGTATGATGGTGATTTCTAGATTTCTACACCTATTTTATACAGTAGTAGATAAGATGGTGATCTTAGCTACTAGTGTTTCCCAAAGAGTGACCAATAGGATGGTCGTCATAGTCATGGTACTTCAGTAGGTGGACTGATGACCGAGATAGTACCTTCAGGTAGTGTTCCAGCTATATCACTACATGTTGGTCAGTAGTTTTAATCGGCAGTTTCGGAAGATTAAACATGTAGGTTCAGTGCCTTACACGTGTTTCAGCATCAGATATCCCTCAGGTTCTGAGGCAAGCCCAACTCATAGGCGGATGAGGACTGGATTGAGGAGGTGGCTAAGAGTATTCTAGATCTTATAATGCTTCGGCAGGATGACATATCGGTAGCTGAGTAATCATAGAGGTGTATAGATCATTCCTGGTACTTGATGAATATGATACGACTAGTTCTCCAGGGCTTGGAATTCCGATCGAGGTGTGTTTATGGACATCCGAGCCAGAACCATTCCTCTATGCATTCCTAATTATGTTAGGGTTCTAGAGAGAACCTTTGTGGTTGAGAATTATTTGGCTGAGTGGATACAACCAGTGAAGGTTAGTAGTGGAAGAGCATGAAACTGGCGCTAGTCTCAGAGACTTGGGGGTGTAAAATTTTTTAAGAAGAGGGAGTGTTAAGGACATGTGAATCTACAAAGCAGCAGACGTGGAAGTAGAGCTGGGAGAGAAGCGTGAGGTGGTGTACTTTACGACATGTTACAACCACCCGCCTTTGTATTCCCCACCAGGCTCAGGGATTATGAGGGCATGGGAAGAGATTAGCTGCATTCTGTCAAGGAGTGTGACCCAAGGGCTCTAGGAATGATTCGAGGTATGGTCTGTGTCTGCTACTAGTTGTCGTAAAAATATACATTCATACGAATCATGCCTTCCTTCCACAAATTTTGTCCCAGACCTAGAGTTTCCGTTTAAGCCATTGACTTAACCCTCATGTCTTGAGATACCTTATGAAGGAGACTCTATAATCACACTTATGTCGATGGTCTGAGATGACCCTTGAGGTGAGAGTTTCAGTTAGAACCACTTGGTGGCAGCATCGAGGCCTTACAACATTAGTTTGGGTATGGAATGTGCAACCACAATTCATACACAGATTGACTGTTTTAGGAAAAAATGTTGTGGTTTACTGAGAACGTTGGGATTGGTTTTTCCTTGGTCGGCAAAAAGGAAACTCCATGTAGCACCAGTAAATCACTCATGAGTCTTCCAGACCTAGATTTGTGCCAGACATCTCTAGATTTGCTGCACTGCTTTTAGCATTGATGAAGAAGGGGAATCTCTTTGGGTGGTCAGAGAGACGCCAGCAGAGCTTTGCAGGAGATGATGTATAGGTTGACCAGTTTTCACTTTTTGAGGCTACCAGAGAAGGTGCGGATCATCCAGGAGTGGATGAAGACTAGACAGAGTAGACAGAATTCCTAAACTGATAGGGGACAAAGACCACATGAGTTTCAGGATGATGACCATGTTTTCCTACAGGTCAAACCTTGACGAGGTCTACGGTGTTTTGGCCAGGGCGGAAAGTTATCTCCTTGTTTCTATGGACCTTTCTAGGTCCTCAAAAGAGTAGGTGAGGTGGCTTACTGCCTGGACTTTCCACCTCAGATGCACCGGGTGCGTGACATCTTCCACGTATCTCAGCTAAGGAGATACGTGCATGACCCGACTCACATCCTTGATCATGGGGAGCTCGACATCAATGATGCGGCGACTTTTGCGGAGGTCCCGGTGGAGATCGAGGATCGACAAGAGTAAGTCCTACATGGATTGTCGATTCCTCTTTTTCGCATTCATTGTAAGCACGTGAACTTCTAGGAGAACACATTGGAGAGGGAGGCTCAAATGTGTGCTCAGTAACCTCTTTTGTTTCACTAGTTTATGATGTAGCTTTATGGGGACATAAATCCCGGTGGTGGGAGTAATGTAAAGACCTAGAAATGTCAAGGAAAATTTTTTCCTAATTTAATTGTAATTTTTCGACTCTGTGGCTACTGACGACACTTGATTCTGAGGCCCGGTGTGCCCGGAATCAATTTCGGATGATTAGCTCAGGTACGTTAAGTGAACGAACGAGCGGGTTTTCTATCTTTTGAACTAGTAATCGGAATTGAAATCTGAGTGCATGGTTGAACTCACAGTGTAGGTTTTCACCTAAGAAGACTTTAATCTCGATGGAAGATGATCGGGTATGAATGTTAGTTTTTGGGGTTTTACGTGGGTTGTTAAAATAAAATAAGTGAACAATTTATTTTATTTTGTTAAACACGTGACGCGCGGATAAAGTGGTTAGAAGCTCCACGTAAGAGTTGGTAGTGGGGCCCACTGAGATCCAACCTCCCATGTGAGGTCGATTATGGAGGAAACCACATGAGGCCTCCCATTAATGGGAGGGGAATCATAACTCCTTGACTCCCTCTCATTTTTGAGGGAGAGACTCTAGGTTTAAATCCCACTCTTAATTGAGGAGGATGAAACCAACCTTTTTAATGAAGGGACCACCATAGAATTAATAAACAGCAATTCCTTTTTGTGGTTAATTAATGGTGGGCCCACCAGGAAATATCCACCCTTTGGAGGATATTCTTATGTGGGGACCACCTGGGCCAATAAACTCCATTTTTGACTTCCTCCCCATTGTGGACGACTACTTCAAGCGGCTGAACGCTAGCAGCAAAGCACGGCGCCCAGCACATGGAGCGTTTTTCTTTTCCTCCATCGAAGAATGAAGAATAGAGAATGCCAACGCCACCCTCGACTCCTTTCTTCTCGACGTTGACGAAACGATTCCTATCTTCCACTACTCACTATTGCTTAACGCCGTTTTTTAGGTAGTGGATTAATTTGAGAATGTTAATATTCCTTGGATTCTTCCCTTCTAAAATAAAGAACGCAGTTCAACTCATTATCAAGTTGATCCGCGAATGATTTTATTTATGGGTTGGGAATAATTGTTTGCGGGGGGAGGGGGGGGGAATTTTTGGTAATTAAGTTCAATTTTAATTGATTAAAATTGTAACTCGTTGTTGTTGAACATCATCGTTGTCCGACCTATTTCTATCGACTAACGTGGAGGGTGTGAGCCAAACAAACACTACCTGATGACCCTCCGCAGATTGTTTTTCTATGTGTGGATTGATGGGAAATGATAAAACAGGACTAAAATGGCATTTGGATGCCATCGTAGTGAAGAACGGGTCACGAGAGAACCATAAGCGCAAGATGCCGGAAAATCAGACCACCGGAGCGCATCCGGTGGTCTGCAGAAGCCACTGTCGGCGCGCCACTCAGGCACGGCGGGGCCGGCGTCCGGCGGCGGTGGCACGCCGTAGTAGGAAACCTGCTATAGCTGTCGTGGTGGTGGTGCGACATACCCTGTGGCCGCGCGGGATCCGGGAGGCGGGGCGGCACCAGTGGGCACCGCCGGAATCAATCAGCGGGGGCCGCACCACACTCTCGGCACAACGCGTTGGGCCGACCGGTCAAGCAGCAACCGGCCACCGGGCCAGGCCGCCAGCGCCGGGCCGGGCCCAACCAGGCAGGACCCGGACCCGGGTCGGGTCGACCAGGTTCGGGCTGACCCAGGGGGTGTTGGGCCGGGTCGGACCAGGCCCAATCCCCCTATTTTTGGACATATCTTGAGCTAAGGATCTCTGATTGATGCATCGTTAGTTGATTAGGATTATTTGGATCGAGACAGTCATTTAGGTATTTTACACTCATGGATACGGTAAATTTTCGGTATGACCGGGTTGTTTTGAACCCAAAACCAACCGGGCCCTCGAAGCGGAAATGCTTATAACTTGAGGACCGGACGTCCGATTGATGTGTCATCGACTACGTTAGATTTCTCGAGATGAGATGATTCTTATGGAATACATCACATGAGGTTAGGATGCAGTTAGTGTACGGCTTGGTTGTATTGTACCTGAAATACACCCAGACCCCTAGAACGGAAATACTAAAAACTCTCAGACCAGACGTCTGTTTGAAGAACCATCTACATCCTTGGTAATCACGTTGAGAAATGGTTCCATTGAGTATACCCCATGGGAGTTCGAGGTACAGTTGAGATACGTCTGGGTTGGATCATACACATAACCAACCGGGCCCCTGGGTCTAAAAGTCTAATAACTCATAGACCAGGTGTCTGATAGACGCGCCGTCTGTTTCTTTGAGACCTCATCAATGAGGTGGTCCTTTGAGATAATTCTTCATGGAACATTGTGATACATGGAGTATCGACCAGTAGCTCATGGGTCAGATCCTCCCGGAGACGAGCATACAGAGTGTGGAGACCTAGTTGCAGTAGACCTGACGATTTCTTGACCGATTCGACTCAGAGTGATTCAGTTATCCTAGTGGACGGAGCACCCCGATATTTGGCGAAAGACCCATGGTGGATGGAGTGCCTGGTAGTTGGCAGCAGACCAATGGTACTCGACAGGAGTAGTACCTCTGTAGGCTATTCGAGAGAGTTCCCGGTATTTGGCGGCAGACCGTCAGTGGACGAAGCACCCGGTATTTGGCAGCAGACCCACGATACTCGACAGGAGGAGTACCTCAACTGTCTAAGGTTAGTGAGTAGTGCCTCGGAGTCATGACAGGACCAACGTACTAAACAAAGGAGGAGTTCACTAGCAGTAGTGGTTTCGATAATGAAAATCCTAGTTTGAGGTGAGTCAATGACCATATTGTTAACCTCATGGTTTTGATGGGTTACTTGATAACTTAGGTATATGTATGCGCATATACCTAAGGAAAGGTTATCTGTTGATATCTTTCTTTGTGGTTTATCCTTGTTGGATTTAGTTAATCTTTCTTTGTGATTTATCCTTGTTGGATTCAGTGGGTCCTTGAGGGTCTCGGGGTCCCTACTGAGTATCGTTATACTCACCCCTGCACGGGTTATGCCTGAAACTCATTGTGTTTGATACAAACGACAGACAGAACTGATCGTGGTTGAGGATTGTAGAGTCAGACAGTACCCATAGGTGTACTTCATGACGAGACAGTACCCGGAGGTGGACTTCACGACGAGACGATACCTGGAGGGGGCAAACAGATGTGGAGAGCTGTGGTGGCCATCTGTACATTCCATTCCGGTAGGAACTCCGGAGGACGATCCATGAGAAGCTTGACACCTTTCTGATGTTTTGTCTTTTCCTTGTACTTTCCTATTGGGCTTGTATTTCCGGCCCCCTTTGTACTTTCATCACACTTGATATATTTCTTTACTTAGTATTTGCTTCCACTTGTACTTTTTTGTGTGTGTTTACGTTTCATAATGGCAATGCCTTCCCTTTTTTATCTGGATTTACGCCTTTGGTCCAAGTTGCCATCCCCTGGCCTATGGAAGGCAGGCTTGGGGTAGTCATGGCACAGGCCCTGAGGATGGGTCGTGATATGTGATCCCTTAAAAATAGTGATTCAACTGTATACTTTGTAATTCCATGAGCTTAGGTGAAGAGTGACCTAGAATGAACCATTGTAAGGGGACTGACCACTGAGAGTAGTAATATGTTTTATATATTTTTTTACTTTGAATAATGTTAGGACTTTCTCCATGGACATATCCCAATGAGGGTGAACCATGTAAATACTAATGTCTATATTTACCTTATACAATCATAGAAAAATAAATCACAAAACCCTAATCATAAATGTTTAACGAACAAAGAAAAGTGCCCCACAAAGTTTAGAGGTCATAGTCTTTTATTGGAAGTGAGATAAAATGATCAATATTTTTAATTCGTTAATTCATTTTCTTACCTTGAATCACCCCTCCCACCATTTGATGTTATGATGATGATTCCATAAATAATGCCGAATCCATTATATCATAAAAATGATTTTAATATATCGAATATGTATTTCATTACATTCATGTTAAATTATCTTGGAATTCTTCGGGATGTTGTTGAAGAATGAATTTTTTGTTTTAGTGACAAGGAGTTATGTTTTATATAGATCAATTGAATATGGTGGTGTCTTCTTTCGTAAAAGTGTTATTGAATGAGTAACTTGAAAAAAAATAATATAAAAATGTATCGTTGAATGTTATAACAAGTCATTTTTATTCAATTGAATTTTTTTTAATAGAAGAAAGCATATGTGGGAAGTTCCTTCAGAAAAAGGGACAGATAAAGATGAAAAAGTAGGAATCATCGAAGAAATTGGGTTCTACAAATGAGATAAAACTAAATCCAAATAATATTTATAAATCATACACATGTGTAGAGAAATTATTCTGAATTTCAAAATATATATTTTATCTAAAAATAAGTGTTCATTCAGGGTGTGAAGAGTCAAAAACATCAAATGGATATTCCATGGAATTCTCATGAAATGATAATATCGATCAATAAAGTTTCATTCAATGACTGTATATTTCAATAATTAATTATTTTTATTTGTAAAACATGATTTTACATAATTAATATGTGTTTTTTAATTACAACATGAAAATAATGGGAAGGAATGTGAAGGTAAAAATAAATATGCTTGAGGTGGTTTCCCAATAAGTTATAAAAAAATGGGAAAATATAAGAAACTCAAGGAAAGTGTTCTTCCACAAATTACACATTGTAAATAATTAAAATTGGGATTTGAAGTAATCTTGTTCATTGATAATAAATTTCTATACAAATATAGATTACATGATTAAAAATATATGATACCATGAGGAGTGGATGAAAATCATAAAAGAGAAGATGAAGATCCATGTGGGAGCTATATTAACCCATGCAGTGAAAAAGAAAAATATAGATTTTATAATTTGTAATAAAATATTTGTTCCATAAAAAACTATAATTTTATTTCCATGGAAGAAGGAAACACCAAAGTGATTTTATTTTTGATGATTTGGGTATATCATGTGAAGATGTTTTTAATCCAATATTTGTAAATATATTAGATGAAATCCAAAATTGCCAACATCATAATCAAGGAGAGGAAAAATGTGGTATGAATATTATGATATATGTTTCATTTATTCTTGCCTCATCTATAAGGAAAGGCATTTAAATTAGGTAAATGTATGTAAGGGAAATGAATCCATATAGAAACATTATTCTCCTAGGACATAATATGGTAATATTTATCACCCATGGTTCCAATTTATATTTCTTATTAACCTTCTACAAAAATTGTTCTACAACTACATTGTTTCTCTATTTACTTTTTTATACTTCCATGTTTTTCATTGCTTTGGAATTCAATTATAAAAATAGTTTATTGGTTTTATAAATGAAATATATTGATTTTTGTTTTGTAAAACATGGAAAACCCACTCTTTGTAATTTTACTTCAGAATACCATCATTGGTATTCCTTGGGAATGGAAACACACAGATTCTATGCTTTATTCTATCTTCCCTGCTGAGCATTTTTTTCTCAAACCTATCCTACCATTTCAGTTCTAGTTTTATCTTTTTTTAGTTTTCCAAAATCAAATTCTCGTTGTATAGGAGGTTCGTTCTTATTGTTGAAGGTGACCAAAAGTTCACATGGAGAACATGGGAAGCGGTTTATTGTTTTTGTTTTAATTTTTTGATTTTTTTACTTTGTATCTTGTACAATTATTTTTTTATTTTGTTTGAGTTTTTTCATATTTTCTGCATTTTTTAGTTTGTTCCTTTTATATCTTAAGTCCAAGTCTCTTTTCTTTTGGGAATTGTTTCCCCAAAGTGTATGTTTTGATGCCTGGAACTAGTTTTCTACCCATGGGGTCTGGGTCCATGCTTCATGACATGCCACGGGCTGGCTCGAGTGACTGGTTCAAGGTCGACCCATGCCGATTCATGACATTCTACATTGAAACATTCAACATAATGTTGAAGGTTCCAAACGTCACTGCCCAACTTCCCACCAAACAATTCATTTTATTTAATTTTGTGGATTAAAATTATTCATGTATCTATAAGCTAATATATGATATATTACCTTATATTTACAATAAATTTAGATACTTTATATGTTACCTATGATATGTATATATTTATTTATTTATTCTAACTAAAAAATTAGGTTATTTACAATGATTAACATATGGGAAAATTTCCCATACTCCAACAATTGAAATCCACTCTATCATTATGGTTAATGTTTTATTTATTAGATATTATATTTTATCAAATAATATGTCGGGTACATGAATTTAAATGATTTTTTTCTGTACTTTAGGTAAAAAACATAAGGATGAGTGCATTCCAATATTAGTGATGAAAATTTAGTCCCTCATACATTTCAATATCAATCATTTTTCATAGATTATATATTTTATTTTTTATTTGTTATTTACCAATTACATCAAGGAAGTTATGTTAAGGGGTGAGTCGAAGTCTACTCAACATTATCATTTCACATGAATCCAAAATAATTATATTCACTTTGCGTATTTTATATGAGTGGGAACATCCTATGGGGTTCTTTTGGTAACACATATACATTTATAATATCTGGCTTCCTATATCCTAGTGTTAAAAATATTTTATTGTGATGAATATCAATACATGTAAAAAAACTCATTGGGGGAAGACTCCAATAAAATAGGGTCATAGAGGTGTAAAAATTATTAGGGTGTATGTTTAATGGAACAAAGTATCTTAATACATATATTTTGACTTATGTATAAAAAAATATGATATTTTTTTAATATAATTAATTTTTATATGAAATGTTATAAGTTTTTTTAAGTGTATGTATAAATTTTCATTTATATTTAATTATATATTTTTTATGAAATTTTGTAATAAAAACTATTTAAGAAGATTTATAATATTTCATGAGATTATTTGAATTATGTTATAAAATTATTCCATAGTAATAATTAATATAATGTGACTCGTTTATTGAGATTTTTTTATCACAATTGAAACCCATATATGAGTCAAACTAATTTTGTTTTATATTTACTTAGAATAACATAATTAGGTGAAAATATGAGGGAGTCATCTCCCAAAACAAAATTTTATACCTCTCCACTTTTTGAATGACTCTAACATTTGAACTACCAAACGTATGTCCATGTTAATTTTTTCTCAAGTATTAATTGGGAATCTAGGAAAGGGAATTAATTGTAGGACCCTGGGACACCCCGAGAGGGGAGGGGTGAATCAGGGTGACCACTTTTTCTTTTTAATGTGATGGAACTTGTTCCAACCTTGGTATGAACTTGTTATAATTATATGATGAATATGATCAGAAAGTAAACATTTAGAAGAAGAGAGATGACACAAAATGTTTTACTTGGTTCATCACTAAGGGCTACGTCCAAGGAGCATACACTGATAGGTTTTCCGTCACACCAAATTCCCCTAAACTTCACTCGCTCTGGATTACAAAGGTTCGGGCACAGTAACTCTTTCCCCGGAACACTGCCTTTACAAAGGCTCAGGGAAAGCTCACTGTATCCCTCGGGTCACTCCCGTTGACTACCCTAGCTCACTTCCCTTGGTGAAGTCACCCTCTTTTTATTGATGCGAAGGTCTCTTCATCATCAATAAATAATGCATCCTCTATTGCATGTAGATGATCTGTTGAAGTCCAACTCTCGCCTGTAATCAAATATCACTTCCCTTCAAGGGTACCAGGAAACCTCCCATCTTTCACGCAGTTCAAAAACACGGGTGCGCTTCCTTACTGCCTGGCGCGCTGGTGTCCTGCGTGGCACAAATTTGGTGTGCAAGTTCAAACTGGCATGCAAGTATCAACCAACCACCTGTGCGACACCACCTACTTCAACTTTAATCATATGCAACTCAATTCAGTTCTCACCCAAACCGCCTTGGGCGTGCATCCAACAACCATCGTGCTGCATCTACCTACATGGACCAACTACCTCTTGCACGACTCAACTACATGTGTGATGGGAGCTTGAAAAATCTCTAAGTCTTTAACATTGTTTCAAAGGAGGAGGCGCAGTCCTCTATTTTTAGGCAAATTGGACCCCCTGCACAGTGGCACACATATATCCTCATGGTGTAGAGGTCTCGGCGCGTAGCTCCAAACGCCCTAGCATTTGTTGTGTAACTCACTAGCACGTCCAAACCAATACTTCCCTGACCCTCATTCCTTTTCCATATTTTTACATTCAGATCATGACGAACTATATGCATGCAGGTTTCCAAACCTCCTAGGCACCGGCACGCAAGTCCATTCTCGGCACCCAGGTCATTTTCACGACCCAACCAATACTTGTGCGACCCTTATCCCTTTACCATTTTTCCATGTTCTAATCTTGAAAAACACTAGGCACACAATTTCTCTCTCCTTCAAGTACATGGCGTGGAATTCTCTTTTCCCAAATTAATTTTATCCATTTGTCAGTATTTAGGCCCAAAAATTTCTCAAATAATGGAAAGTGGTGCCACCTTAAATACTATAATCTGCTTGACCTATATGAGCACCTTGCTGGCACATATTCTAAACTTCCTCTGTCAATTGACAACAAACACAAACCATACTCCAATTCATGCATAGATGACCATGGTTCCAAAAATCTCCCCCTTTGGGTTTGTTGTCAACAAGAAAATAAATTCAAGAGATCCAAACCAATATGTAAACAAAAAACCCAAGAATCAACTCATCCAACACTCTATGTCTACGTGAGCAATGATCAGTGTAGAAAACAATGGATGAAGCTTAAATTGGGTTCCCGTGTTTTGTAACTCACAATGATGCACATGAAATTTTATTACAGTGTCACAGAAGCATTACATGTCCAATGAATTCCTTTTCATCCTATCACCAACACTAATTTCTCATGCTAGAACATCACTGAATTTATTCCATTCTCCCCAATTGACAATAAACCCCAAGACAGATAATTTTTTCAATGTTCATCTCAAAATATACTCCCCATGGATAGTATCTCCCCCACAAACTTTAATCACATACATAAAAAGATAAAAAATTATCATATACTGGGAGAGGGGAATTGCGTAACCTTCTTATGCACTGGGTGGTGTCTGAACACCGAGGTTGAACCGATGCTTCTCAAACACAGTGGCTGACAGCGGCTTGGTTAGAATATCAGCCACATGCTCCTCAGTTCCCACATGAACCATTCTAATAACCCCTTGCTCAACCTTTTCTTTGATAAAGTGATACCTGATTTCAATGTGTTTTGTATGAGAATGTTGAACATGATTCTTCATGAGATCAATTGCGCTCTTGTTATCACAGTAAATTACCATTGGTCGATTCACCTCATCACCAATATCTGTATGTTCTTTCTTAATACATATCAGTTGAGTTCATTCCATTGTGGAATATATATAATCAGCATCAGCAGTACTTAGAGAAGTACATTCTTGTTTCTTTCTCAACCAGACAACACATTTCTGCCCAATATAGAAGGCTCCACCACTGCTGGACTTTATTTCTACTACATCACCAGCCCAGTCAGCATTAGGAAATGATGGTAATTAGTTTTCCCCGCCTGCAGAAAATTATAACCCAATGATATGTGTACTTAGAATGTATCTCATGATTCTTTTTACTACCTCCATATGTTCCTGCTTTGGATTACTCTGAAAGTGGACCACAAGACATGTGGCAAAGACAATATCTGGCCATGTCACTGTCAGGTATAGTAGGCTCCCAATGATCCTCATATATATGGTGGGATCAACAGAGGTCTCATCCTCATGCTTTCCATGTTTAGTTCCAACTACAAAAAGAGTTGACATTGGTTTGGAGTCTTTTATATTAAACTTATTCAACATCTATCTTTCATAATTTTAATGAGAAATGAAAGTGTAATCATTATTTTGAATCACCTATATCCCGCAATGAAAAATGTGATCTCCCCAATCATAGAAATTTCAAATTATGATTTCATGTGATTGGAAAATTCATCCACTGATTTATGCCTACTGCCACCAAATATGATATCATCAATGTAGAAAAGAACCATGAATTGATCTTTTGGAGAATTATTCACATATAGATTGTGATATACTCCTCCTCTTTTGAATTCCAGCATCTTGAGATAAGAATTTGGCTGAGAGTACCACACCCGTGGTGCGTGCATCAAACCATATAGTGGTTTCTTCAGTTTGTAGAGCTTTGTTTCATCAGTACCAACAACAAATCCCACTGGTTGATCAATGTAGACTTATTATTCGAGTACAAAATTTAGGAATTCTATCTTGGCATCCATTTTACATACTTTATATCCTCTTTGGAGTGGCATGGCATGGAATAACCTGTCTGACTCCAATCTAGACACTGGAGCAAAGGTTTCTTCAACATCAACACCTTCAATCTTGGAATATACTTTACAAACCTGTCATTTTTTATTTCTGATAACACTTCCATGCTCATAATACATTTTCTTGGATATCCATGTTGCACCGATCACATTGTGACCTTCGGGCCTTTGGACAAGATCCCATGTCTAATTCTTGTCAATCAGATCTAAATCTTCATTCAAGGCTTTCACCCGTGATTCATCCTTTGCAGCTTCTTCAAATGAAGATGGCTCCACAACTAATAGAAATTCAGATTGCGTGTTATTTCTCATTCTCCGTGTTTGAGTGGGTGAATTCATGTCCCCAATTATGATATATGGATAAATCTCAGCTCTATGATTTCTCTTGTGCAGTTCAGTCGCATTTTCTCCAGCCACAGTTTCGTCATTAGATTATTCTTCTCAGTCAACATCATGATGTGACTACTGGGTGTTTTGTACAGCTTCCTCTATTTCGGTAGTTTTATTTTATCCACGTTCACTTTCTTCCTCACTTTCTATTAAATTATCATATGACGTCCTTGTAGAATTTGTGGTTTTCTCTTCAATTATCTTAACATCACTACTTACCACAATCAATCCCAATCGCTTGTTGAAACACTTGTAGTCTTTGCTGTTCATTGGATACCCAAGAAAAATTCATCCATCAGCATTGTCACCAAAAATCCCAAAATTTACTTCATTATTATGGATGGAACATTTTCTTCCATTAACATGAATGTATTTCAATGAAGGCTTCCTTACATTCCACAATTCATTTGGTGTCTTCATTTCTCCCATATAAATCCCTTTTCGATTCTGAATGTGCACTCAAGCTTCAACAGCTTCCTTCTAGTAATGACGAGAGATACCACTCTTAATCCGCATAGTCCTGGCCATTTTGTTAAACTGTTGATTTATGTGCTCAACAAATCCATTTTTTGGAGTTCTCATGGCAGCTACATCATATTGTATCCCATGCTTCTATAGGTAGTTTTCAAATTCAATGGATGTGTATCCCCCTATATTTTCTAATCGTAACACTTTGATTGTTCATCTATTATCATTCTTGACTATTCGACAAAGCGTTCTCATCCAGTCAAGCACTTGTCATTTCCTATGTATAACCATTACACGTGTCATTATGCTATAATCATCTATGAAAAGGATGAAGTACCTTTCTCCATGAGTTCCAACAACATTTACCAGGCGATATATGACTATATAAATGAGATACAGAATATGTGGTTCCCTTTTATTCTTTGGCCAATATGAACTACGGACCAGCTTCCCACGAATGCAAGCATCACAATATTTTTCATGTTCACGTTTTAGAATAGGGATATCCATGACTATCTTCAGCTTAGATATCCATTCCATGTCTTGTGGGTTAATGTTCCCTAGCCTTCACTACCACAAATGTTTTTTCTTCTTCAACAGATAAATAGCAGGAGTTCACTTTGATGTCGACCTTATATAAGTTTCCATCTTTTCTATAGCCTTTCATAAGATAATTCCATGTTTTTCCTTTTATAGTGCAGCCTTTTGGACTGAAAGTTACTATGTGCCCTGAGTCACATAGTTGACTCACACTGAGGAGATTGTGATGAAAACTGTCCACATAAAGAACATCAGTCTTCTTCATCTCTCCATTAGCGAGATCAGTATTCCCACAAACTTTAATCTTAAAAACACCACCATTACCAAACCTCAATGTTCCATAAACCTTCATTTTAATGTTTTTCAAAAGGTCATCATTTCCCATCATATGGGAAGAGCATCCACTATCAAGAATCTAGGTTCTACTTCTGCAAGATTGGATTTCTCAGTCTTCTTCTATTCTTTCAATGAAATGTTGGATCGTGTAAAGGATATTGATGTCCTTCTAACACATTCCTCCGCAAAATCTGATTATTCATACCCATATTCATCTTGTAGAGGAGAGAAACTATTTGTGAGAATAACACCATCAAGAGGACGAATATTGACCTGTCACTGAGAGTTGTATGAATCTCCCCTATCAAATATCTACCTGAAATACATAGTTGTATGGCCAAAGTTTGAACAATGAAAATAGTATCCATAGAAACTATTTTTCTATAAGATGGAGGATATGAAGTCAGTCTCCCTTGTTGATTTCCCAGATCTTCCCCATTCAAGTATCTCCTTGCCTCTTCGAAATAAGTCATGGTATGGCCTTGATAGCCACCGAACTGACACATCATGAGAGGAAATGTCTTCTTACTTAAATTTCTCCTCATGCCTTCTACCTTGGGAGAATAGTGGGACTGACTGTCATTTCTAAAAGTTTGAGAATAATTTTCAGTTCTTCTTGTAGTCAGGATTGAGGGTTTCTTTTTTAGCACATCAGGAAACGTTTCAACATGTCTGACATTTATCTTCTCTTTCTTTTGGCTCTCTCAACTACCAGTAGTTGATGTCTCAGCTTCACATCCAATTCCACTCTTTCCAAAACAAGTGGGTCTTTGATCACACAATATTTTTCCAACCCCATCTGATCCACTCTTGGATCTTTCCAGTAACTCTACATCTAAGAATCTTCCAAAATGAATTTTCTTCTTACCATCATATGTTTTTGATCAGCACTCAAGTTTGCTTCTAAGAATAACAGATTCTTCCTCAAGACCCTCAACAGTCTTGGATTTATCTTCCAGTATAGATGTAAGGTCATTTATGACATTTTCTTTTTCTTCAATTCTAAGCTTCAATTCGACAATTTTTTCTGTGCTTTCAAGGATTGAAGATTGAACTCTCACTAGTTCTTCTAGTTGTTCAATTTCATCTTCATGCTCATCCACATATTCTAATGAATCTTTCACCATTTCTTTCCACTTAATACATTTCATTCATTTTTACTTAGGCTTTGAAAAGGCAAAATTAATTTTCAACTTGGGATCACAATTATGATTCATATGATTTTCTCTGTCTTTGTAGATAGAGGGTTCTAACTTTTCAATGGTAGCCATCATGGAAGCATGGTTTTTAGTTTTAAATTTGGGTTATTCTTCATCAAATAATTCAATATCATCCTCTTCCTCTTCACAGATAAAACTCTTCTTCTATATCTTCTTTCTAGATTTGAAGTCACCCTTTTTGGAAAACCTTTTCTAAGGCTTCTCATTGACTTTTTCTTCACTTTCTTCATCATTGAACTTTCTTTGGGACTAAGAGGCAATGTGCCCAACTCTTCCACAACGAAAGCATGCCGAATGTAACTTACCTTTAAATTTACCTTTTCCCTTCTTCATCCTCTTGGAAATAAGAGAATGAACTTATTTTTCCTCATCATCTTCATCACCACTATCATATGAAATTTTCAGTTTCTCCATGGCTTTGAATTACATTTACTTTCTAACATGAGTTTTAGCTTCTTCGGGTTCGACTATCCTCTCATATGCCACTAGACTACTTAGAAAATCATCCAGATATCGTTTAGATTGATCTCTTTCTTCAAGGGCTGATACCTTTGCATTGTACATAGGAGGATGTCTTCACATGATTTTATTTACAATATCAATGCCTTTGATTTCCTCTCCAAGCCCCTGAATTACTCCAACTACTTCAGTGATTCAGTTAAAGAATGAATCTGCATTCTCATCAGGATGCATCTTTTGATCATCAAACCTGTTGTGCAGAAGTTGAAGTTTTTACTCTTTCACATTGTTGTCTGCTTCATAGATATTTTCAATTTGATCCCACATAGACTTCTCTAAGGAGGAACTCATCACCATAAGATAAATTTGATCAGAAAGAGCTGCAGTGATAGAATTCTGAGGTTTAGCATCTGCATCAAGATTTTTCGTGACTGTATCAGTCATAGAAAGACCTATTGGATAAGTAACATGTATTCCTTGCAAGTGGAAAAGTGGACTTCCATTCAAAGAGATCTTAAAAGAGAACTCATTTTGTTCATCTAGATCCATAAATTACTTCCATCTAAGAGAGGGACTCCACTGACATTGACTACATTTTACATGACGTCGAAGGAAGGATTCAACACCAGCAACATCCATCTGATACCAATTGTAGGACCACAAGACACCATGAGAGGGGATGGGTGAATCAGGGTGACCAATTTTTATTTTAATGTGACGGATCTTGTTCCCACGTTGGTAGGAACATATTAAAACTATATGATGAATATGATCAGAAAGTGATCATTCACAAGAAGAGAGATGACACGACACTTTTTACTTGGTTAACCACTAAGGACTATGTCCAAGGAGCATACGCCGATAGGTTGTCAGTCGTACCAAATTACACTAAAGTTCACTAGCTGTGGATTACAAATGTTCGGGCATAGTAACTCTGTCCCAAGATCACTACCTTTACAAAGGTTTAGGGAAAGATCACCGCATCCCTTAGGTCACTCCTGTTGTCTCCCCCTGGCTCACTGCCCATGGTGAAGTCAAACTTAGTTTATAGACGTGATGGTCTTTTCATCATCGCTAAAAAATAAATCCTATGTTGCATGTAGATGCTCTGTTTATGTCCAACTCTCGCCTGTAATCAAATCTCACTTCTCTTCAAGGGTACCGGGAAATCTCTCAACTTTCATGTAGCTCAGAAACATTGGCACGCTTCTTTACTGCCTGGCGTGCAGGTCTCCTGTGAGGCACAAATTCGGCGCACAAGATCAAACTGGTGTTCATGTATCAACCAACCACCTGCGTGACACCACCTACTTCAACTTCAATCCTGCGCAACTCAATTCCATTCTCACCCAAACTGCCTTGGGCGTGCAACCAACAACTGGCACGTAGCCTCAACCTGTGCGTCCCAACTACAACTTGTGTGACTCAACTACTTGTGAGAAGGAAGCTCAAAAAATCAGTAATTCGTGAAATTCATTTTAAATGAGGAGGGGTGGTCCTCTATTTATAGTCAAACTGGACCCCCTGCATTGTGGTGCACAAGTATCCTAATGACACGCATGTCTCGGCGCGTAGCTCCAACCACCCACGCCTCTGTTGCATAACTCAATTGCGCAAACAAAATAATACTTGTGAGACCCTCTTTCAATTGCCATATTTTAATGTTCCTATCATGAAGAACAATAGTCATTCATGTTTCCAAACCTCCTAGGCTCCGGCGTGAAAGTCCCTTCTCAGTGTGCATGTCACTTGCGTGACCCAACCAATACTTGTGCGAGCTTTATCCCTTTTCCATTTTTTCATGTTCTAATCTTGAAAAACACGAGGCGCGCAAGTTATCTCTCTTTCATGTACACGACGCGTAGGTCTCTTTGCCAAAATCACATTTCTCCATTTGTTGATTTTAATTCCCAAAAATTTGGAAAACACTGGAATGTGGTGCCCCCTTCAATACTGTATTCTGCTTGACCTGTATGAACACTTTGCTGGCACACATTCTGAACATCCTATGAATATTGAAAACAAACACAAACCATACTATAATTCATTCATAGATGACCATGGTTCCAACATTAATAAATGTTATCAGAGATTTATATTTTGGAATTTAATTTGTTATATTTGGTTATATGATGTTAAAACATGAAAAAAAAAATTCATGCTATGTTAAAATGATTATTATTTCAAACCATGTTACTAAAATATGTCCAATATTAAGATATGAAACTCTATAATATACGAGGTTTATTGACTTAAAATCTTCAATTTGGGATGGATAATGAATTATATTTTATATAATTGCAAAAAACATAGTGTGGGGTTTTAAATTTATTTTTACACCATATTAATATAATACATAGTTATATTTTCTCAAAAAAATTCTTTTTTGTGATTGGTTGATTTGTCTATCGAGGATAGTTTATGATAAGTTAAAAATTATTAATAAGGTATGTAAATTATTCATAAATTATATATTGGTTTTAGAGTAATTAAACTAAAATTGGGTGGTTGTTGTGGTAATTTATTTAGCTATTTAATTATGAAATCCTCCATATAAATTAATTTTTATTTTATAAATAAAATCTTATATAATGATGCAAGTAATTCTAATTTTATTTATTAAATTTTTTAACAAACATTTATTTATTATGATAATAAATATTTTAATTTAAAATAGTATTATTCATGAATGGTTTAAAATTATTTTTTGTTAAAATCAAAAGAGGCATATATTTTCCTCAAACCCTTTAAGTGGAAGTATTTTTTATCTACCCTCTTGAATATAGAGAAATGGTATTTCAAATGGTTTTTTGAAAATTATTTTTATTTCTAATCATGTACGGTTGATGATAAAAAATAATACATTTTTTTAAAATATTGATGAATATGAACCCAAACATTATAACTGATAATTTGAATGAATATTATTAAATAATATTTAAAAACATTTACTAATATTGAACATGATTATGATAATAATTAAATTATTTTTTCGGTAATTTTATTTCCATATATTGATTTATTTTTTATCATGTTTAATAAATAGAGATCTAATTTTGGTAAATGATACCTTATTGTTGATGGAACTGTATGTTGTGATATGTGTTTGTTAGTTATCATTATTACAATGATAATAATTTCTCCACATAATATCTATGAGATTTATTTTATTCTAAGGAACATCATGATCAATTTTTTAAAAATTATTTGATATAAATGACTGAACATGATATTGAGAGGTTGGGTTTGGTACTAATATTAAATCTAGATATAATTATGTATTAAAAATAAAAGATTTCGATAGATTTTCATGGATTAAATGTTTTAATGGTGGGGTGATTATAACAACCATGATTTCTTATTTAAATTTACTGTATTTTTTTGCAATGAAATTATGCGTAAATTTTTCACGTTTTGTTTTAGATGATATATATAGTAATTTTTATTCGTTTTTAGTTTATAATAGTAATAATTTTATTTATGATTAGTATTTTACGTGTGAATAAACGTTAGTTGAATTTGAGTGGCCAAATAAGGTAAATGGACAATTTTTTGAAGATTCATGATTTGTAAACCATATGAAAAAATAAAAAATAATCCAATTAAGAAGTGTGAGGGAATACTAAAAATATAACATAATTTGTAAATTATACAAATAATCTACATAGATATAACTAGATGTTTTAAAATACATTTTCTATATCTGTTCTCTCTTATCTGTCCTCCACATCAAGGAACAAAAATCACACTCCCTCTATTTTTCATCATCCAATAGATACATGTAATATTTTATGATTTTTAAAACATATATATATATCAATAATAGGTTATTATATTACTAATATTCATCACCATTTCCTTGTTCATTATTTTAGATTTTTATAGGGATTAGTCTGTTGGGTTTTCTTGAGACATTGAGAAATCCTTACAATTTATTTGAATTTCTATTTGGGATGGTACATGATTAACCAATAACTATTATAATTTTCATTAATTATGTATTTGACATAGAATTTTCATCTATATAGTGCTTTTAAAATTACATTGAATTATTTATTTTTCAGACATTGATTTTATAATGTTATTTTTTGGGGTTTTTTTGTATATTCTTTATAGTGATTTTATATTTATTGATATATGGAGATAATTTATTAAAATTTAATTGGGGTACATGACTATTTCTCAAATAGATATATTTTATTGATAAATATAAACGTTCTTTTCAATCTGAGTGAACTATTGTTATTATATTCATTATAAACATAATCACCCACATTATAATAATCTTTATTATCAATCCTTGATGATCAGTATGAAATCCCTGATATACATTAGAACACATAAAAATGTGATGAGACTTATTCAAATTCACTAGTAACTAAAGGACCGCATATGTATGGGTAAATTGTATATTTAGTGTTATCTTATTTAAAATGGTTTCATTAGTTACCAATATTAGTTATAATATTGTTTATGTTAACAGTTTGTTTGATGTATATTTATAAACATCTAATTATAATGTTTTAACATAACATTAAAAGAAATATAAAAGGTATTTTTATTAAAATAAGTGGTTTTTTACAAAACAATATTATTTTCATTGAGAGGAGAAAATATTTCCAATGAATTTCCATGGAAAAGATATATATTTTTTGAAAATAAATTGTTATTTGATTTTAATTGAATGGGTATTCGATATTTTAAAAAAATTATTTTTAATTAAAGGAAGGTATTATTATTATTTTTCATTTAAAAAAATATAATTACCAATTTTATTCGAGATCATTTTTGTGTTCCATAAATGTCTTATCTTTTTAATAAAAAATTTGTTTTTTTGTAGATTGAGTTACAATTCAACTCTTCCCTTTATAAATAAATATATTATTTGAAAATTCAATGTTATTTTTTATTCTTAAATCATAATTAACATTGGATTTGGAACTACTATTCTAGTTTTGAATGGGATTGACCTAAAAACTGTAAATTTCAATAAAAATAATTAAACTCCAAATTTAACACTAGTAGTGGTTGAAATTATTTTAGGTCTGTGAGTGTTCATAAATTATTTAGGATAATTATCAAATTTTAAGTAGGAATTTGTGATACCAGATTATAAAAATAGGTATTTAAAAAGCTTTAGTTGAGAGAATAAGTAAGCCTTAGCTTGATATGATTGATTATAGAACCTATAATGTTGATTTATAGCTATTTCAGTGGGATTAGATTATTTGGAAGTAGTTTCTCTTATACTATTTTTATATTTAGGTATTTTTTGGAGAATAATAAAAATAGGCTATTATAAAAGGGTTTTATGATGATTCATAGTCAGTTTTATAGTTATTAAACCATATTTGATACCACGCATGATGAAGAAAATGGTATAATAACTATACATGAATATCAATATGATTTATATATTTTTTTGAAAAATCATAAAACTCTATATTTTATTATTTTAAGTTATACATGATCTTTAACATCCCATAAATGGTTTTAGGCCACCATTAATGGAATTTTTTGGATTAAAATATAAATTATTGGTTCTTAATTTGTGAAATATTGTTAGATATATTTTTAAATGAGAGAGGGTTTTACCACGATGAATATGGTTGGTACTAGAAGACCCTCTCTATCTGTTCAAAGGATAGGTAGATTATGAAACACTAAAATTCATTTATATTTCATTATTTATATTGAATTTCAATTAATAATCTTGACTAATTGATTTTATTGGCCATTATTTTATAATAAATTCACTACTGTATATAAAATTTTTTGGAGGTGATGATATGATTATTTCATCACTAGGTGATTACTCAATTGGAGAATGATTCTTTGATTTTAAATTATTAATCATGGCCTTTAATCATGTATAATGTTTCATTTCCCTTGAGTGAGAAACTTATATGAAGATGTTCCATATAGGAACTCATCACCGACCAGCCTGGATACCCATGTACCCTGATAACCATGTCGAATGAGACATAACCCAAAATTTGTTCCAAATCCCCTTGCATTGTAGACAAGATTATGTCATCATACATTTCGAAATTGGGAACAATTTTCCACAAACACAATAGAAGTAGGTGAAACAAGTCATTATGTATATAAGAGAAACTCTATAGGGATAACTGCACCCAAACTCAAATAGGCATAAATAGCCTATAGTGAAACAAAAATTCACTACAAAATAGGACAACCACAAAATTATTAATGGACACAACTCTCCCTATCCTAGGATCAATATTTGGGACCGCCTTTATGTGTCACATTACCCTTCCTTAAACCTAGATGGAGATAATATAAAAACACCCAATGGAAGAGGTTGGGTGTGAGATAAAAGCCTCAAAGTGTCTCACCAATGATTCCATAATATGATTCCACATTTAATTAACCAAATAAATCATTAAATTTTTAATAAATAGGCACTAAATTTCCAAATCATATTTAAAAGAAATCATGACTTACAATTCAATTTATGTAAATTATTTAAAAAAAATATTTTTATAAATATTGTTTAATAAATAGATTATATAAATTTAAAGGAATTTGTAAATTAGATTACCCACATTGGAATATGTATCTAAATAATCAAATGAAAAACAAGGTCTTCCTCCACGATTTATAATAGCCCCATTTTATGTGATCCTCACACACTCATATGACAAAAATAGTTATGTGCACACATATCCCTCGACATTAGTTAAAGTGGAATAGTCAATATTCCATTGGGAAATAATATGTAAACATATGTTTTTGTTTGAGTTATAATGCATCGATATTTTGTTAGGGAAATTCCAAAAAACTATGTTTTTCCATAAAAACTCACTAACAACCTAGAATTGAATATCCTCTAATTTAAATCAATAATGGGTGTTTTATTTCAAAACTATTCAAAATACAATTAAACCCATTTAAAATTTCAATATGAAAATTTCCATTTGAAACTCATTAAGCTAGTATTTAATCATATAGTTCCTTTTTCCAAGATTACACTACTAGGATTCAATCAAAACCATTTTAAACCGTTTTATCAAATATGTATTTAAAATAAATTTCCTAATTCAACCTCACTATTTGAATTAAAAAATTCCCATCAAATTTCACATTCAATCCCTAATTAAATGGAACTGGGTGTTTTCCCCAACTTTATTCCAAATAGAAAAAGAATACATAATTAAAAAGAATTGTGGTTCTAATAAAATAATTGAAATAAATTTTTTTAAATCAATCAATGGAATTGAAATAAATAAAATTTAAGGTTAATCAAATTGGCCATCATAAATGGAACCACCTACCTTTAGTTCACGTTATCTTGAAATAAATATACCTAATCAAGAAACTACAATGATAAAAATTAGCAATGATTATTGGGGAATGAATCCTAGATTCAAGATCTGAACCAATGGGGATCATATCATCGAAAAAAATGGTGATCAACAAAACACTTGGTGGGAGATATGAAAGAGATGTAGAAAGATAACCTAATGAGGAAAAATATCGATAACAGAAGGAACTAAAAAAACCAAGCATTCATCCACAATGGAGAGTGGTTTGAGGATAAAAAATTTGCCTTTCAGAGCTCTCAGTACCCTGCAAATTGATCTGAGTTGGTTTATGCCTGAGCAGGGTAAAAATGATGGTTCATGTATTTTTTTTAGTTTTTTGGATTAATTTATAGTCTTGCACACTATTAGTTTGGTAGGGTTTCACTGTAGGATAATCTGTGTTCCATAACCATGAAACCCATTCTATAGGGTTTCACAGTTTATCCTTTTTGGAGACATGGTTTTCCAAAGTATTCACCAACCGTGAAAACCCTCACTATTTGGGTTTGCACTAGTTTCACTAGTAGGGAATATGGTTTGGGGATTCTTTGTGCCAACCATGTAAAACAACAAACAATAAAAATTGTTCAAAAATCCCACCTCGAGCACCCCTAAAATAAACCTATGAAAATATAGATCCAAATAGTGGATTAGTAATACCTGAAAAAGTAACATGATGTCACAACCTCGACACTATAGAATATGTCTATCCTTAGAAATCCTATTATGAATAATCCATGTCAAAAAGATGATTCAACTACTCTATCATCAGTTACTACCTCTCTCATATCTCATGATTGTCAAACCCATGTTGCCATATAATTAGAACCAAATTTTTCATCCTCAATGAAGAGCACTAGATTTTGAATCGACTATCTTAATTGGATTCTGAGTCACAAATAAATAAGGCTCGACATCCTTGACACTCAAGCTCAAAACATGTGATGGATCAGAAATATTATTCCATAGTTGAGAAACATGGAATATGTTATGTAACAACATCATCTTTCGTGGATGTTATAAGAGATTAGAATCTTTTCCCACCTACTCAAAAACCTGAAAATATCCAACAAAATGAGGAGAAACATTCACGTTCCACCCAAGAATTCGATGAACCAAACGGTGAGATGCATTCACAAAAACCTAATCACCAACTGATAATTGAAATAGTATATGGTGATTATCATCGTAATATAAGTCCTTAGAGAATCCAATGTTGATAATTCCATTATAAAACAGTGATATTACACAGTTAAACCAAAGAATCTCAAAATATTGGAATTGTTTTGTATTTTCCACCATTCTATTATAGACTTCACCATTAATGGATAAACCTAAATACCATGTTTTAACACCACGTGACTGAGGAATGTCACTTCCCAAATACAGAAATCACATTTCAAAATATTTGTATAATTTTGACAATTTACGAATAATTCCAGAACTCCTATTGGATGACACAATTGGTCTTCCTCTGACTTAGAGTAAATTAGGACATCATCCACCAGGACCACCAAAAATGTATCGAGATAATCATGGATGATCATGTTCATCAAATCCATAAAGACTTCAAGAGAAGTAGTTATACCAAAAGGAATGAGAAGGTACTCATAATGGTTATAGCTTATCCAGACTGTGGTTTTTAAAAGTTAGATTCTATTATTCACAGCTGATGGTATCTAGAACAAAGATCAATCATCAAACACCACTTATCATCCCTCAACCAGTCAAACTAAGAATCAATCCATGGGAAAAAATATTTTTTTTCATTACATTAACTTGATTTAGTTTTTGATAATCAAAACAAAGTAAAATCTACCAATTCGTTTTCTTATCAAAGGGAACTAGTGCTAGCCATGGTGACACACTCAGGTGTATAAATCCTTTCTCTAAAAGATCATACAGCTAAGCCTTCAACTCATTCATCTCATCTTGTTCCATCCAATAAGTGATAATAGACACTAGATGAGTACCAGACACATATTTGATTCAAAAATCTACCTCTATTGCTAGTAGGAATCTAGATTAGTTAAAAGTAAAAACATATAAAAACTTTACGAAAACTCAATTCAGATCACCACTCAAATATTACAACTATAGATCAAAAGAAAAAACAAATATCATATTCCTTAAATTCATATAATATGTTCTAAATCTACTCAACCTTAGGTCCTAATATCCTGGTAAGATATGACACACCCCATCAACATGAGTAAATGAAACCCGTTGAAGATATAAATCAATTATTTTATTGTAAATGATCCAAACTATAAAAAAAATGATGACATGTAGTTTCATGTCAAGATGAAAAAATTCAAACGAAGTCTCATTGAATGATAAAGTGAAAGAACAATATGGAATATGAAGACCATGTTTTCTCTTATTTTCAATGGATAGAGTAATATTCACCACATTTTCTAAAATATTCATTTGAAGATTAAGATAATTCACAATAGTGTTTGAAACAAATTGATGAGATAAACTATTATAAAATAAATGATTTAATGATGACTAATCTATAGTTATTGTACCTTTCATAGTCACTTGACCAATATATTCTTTCTTATGAGAATATTCCACTTCATGATGAATATTTGTTCCAAATTTATGTGGTCGAAACACCATTATTTTTCAATAATATGATTTCAACACAGGTTTTGAATGTGATGATGATCATGTGACACTATTACGAGTTAAATAGAAATTATAGAATATTTTCAAGTAACTTGAGCATCTGTAGGAGTCATCTACCTTAAGTGTCTGAGGGAAAACATTCATTTAGTTCCCAATTTTTCCACACTGGTAAAAAATAAAAGGGTATCTTCTATACACCGTAAGAGGTATAAAAAATCATTGTTGTCAATAAATACCATTAGAATAATAAATATTCCTCTTTTCATTAGAGTAATTTTCAATGCCACTTGGATAAAAAATCTACTGTCAACCCTAGGTTTCCTGTTAGGTAAATTTTGACAATCAAAAAACTGTATACCACATCAGTATAGGAGGTAAAATTTATTAAGAAAACCAGAGAGTGAATAGATGATTAGTGACTCAGATATATTAATAAAATATTAGTCTTACCATTCATTATTATCCCATGACAAAAATACAATGTCTTAGAGAAACAGTTTCCATATTAGTTAACAATCATACCAGCATCCTAGAGCGTGAAACAATAAATATTCATGGACAACACCATCAAATTTGGATAGATATGGTTAATGAAAACCACATTCAATTCATTCCACTCTAATAATCATCACATATTCTGAAAAACTATTTATTCCAACCATCTACTACTCAGACATTATATCATTAAGGTTTTTGAAATAACCATGATTTCATTGGGTGTCCCTACGAAATCAATTCAACACCGAATCATTATCAATCATCCCTCAGTATCTTGAGGATCACTAGAGCCTTTGATAACCCTTGGCTTCTTCATAAGGAAAACATGAGAATGATTCTGTAAAACATCCCTTCGTACTTCCATAGATGGATTCTAAATATAAAATGCTGGTGGTGAATGTCCCGTAGCATGGACAATATGTATAATCACATCAAACAATCTCTGGTCCACGAGAGGATTTTCTCATTGTGGTTAATCAATAGATTCATATTAGATCCAATATTCATGTCTTCTCAAAGACATGATGCTACCCAAAATCCGCATAAAACATTAAAGACATCAGATTAACACTCAAATAGTTCAACAAGGGAATCTAATCTCTACATATAATAATAAAATATTTATATTTCATCCAATACTAATAAAAATATTGGAGGAGAATAGAAATAATCACCATGATATATTTCCCAAACCACCCCTAGTGACTTATGGGTCACTATTTCTAGAACTGTCCAGGAACTCAATCACTACTACCTCCTGAGACCTGACCAGATTAAAAAAATACATAATGAAGTAAATGAAATATTCCTTTCTTACACTATTCATAAAAATTTTTCATAAACCATCCTAAATAACCTAGTACCCTGTTAAGCATATCATTCATATTATGGACTGAATGTCGTTTTTGATCCCCATGAGTTTGAAACAATCACATGTCATCATACAATAAAAAATATGGAACAATTTTTCCACAAAAACAATAGTTGAAATAGAAACATGTAATTATGCATACAATAAAAAAAATATAAAAAGAGAGTTTTACCAATATTCAAGAAGACATAAAAATCCCAAAGTGAAACCACAATGTAATAGAAAATAGGATAACCACTAATGTCCAAAAACACACGAATCACTAATCCCTTAGATCTATGATTAAACCACTATCAAGTGGTGCTTTCCCCTTGGTCAAAGATGGGAGGATATAATCATGAAAATCCTAAAGACATGGGTTTGGTTTGAGCTACATGAACAATAGGGTCTCACCAAGGAATCCATAATCAGATTAATTATTTAATAAACCAAATAGATATTTCAATTTTAAATAAATAGGCATGGAATTTCAAAATTGTATTTTTTTTAAAAATATTTTATACATTTCCACTAATTGAGATACATTAAAAATGTATTAATAATCAATTTATATAAATTTTTTTTTGTAAATTCACATGGAATATGTAAAATTAATAAATAAAATAGAATATGTATCAGAATAAGAAAATGAGCAACACAGTCATTTACTAAGAGGCAATATTGTTCTAGGTTATGGGATCCTCACACCCTCATATGATAATAAAGAATATTTTCACACATTCCCCTTAACACAAGTCAAAGAGGACTCATAGGCATCCCACTCAAAATTAAATTTTGAGAATAATGTTTTTTAATGTTGTAAAATGTCAATACGTTGATAGGGAAATTCTAACCTAGAATTTTTGTCCCATTTAAAAAAATTACTATAAAAGATTACATGTTTTATAATAACAATAATTAATGGGAAATTTGTTCGAAAAATTTTCAAAATATAATTTAACCCACTTACGATTTAAGTATTCTGATTTTCATTTAAAAACCAATATGTGTGGTTTAAATCTAATAATTCATTATATATTTTAAACCTAATGGGTTTCTATCAAAACCTTTTTAATCCATTTTTCGAAAATATGAAATTTAAATCAACATCCCAATTTATTTTCATAATTCAATTTCCTAATCTAAATTAAATGATTTCCATATAATTTCAGAATCAATCCCTAATTCAATGTAATTAGCAGTTTTTCCCAAATTTATACCAAATAAAATAGAAATACACAATTTACTAGAATTTGGTTTTTAATAATCTTATTTAAAGAAAATAAAATTAAACAAAACAATATAACTTTAAAAAAATTGGGTTTAAATTTTTTTATCATAAACAGATCCACTTAACTCAGGATGACATTATTTGGAAATAATAATCCCAAATTAGGAAAATCCAAAGAAGTACTTCATAAATTATGACCAATTAATCAAAAAAGGATTCCAGATACAAAAAAAATTGATTATATCCTCCAAAAACATAGAGCTATATAAAACCCTAGGTATGAGACAGGGGAGAGTGGGAGAAAGAGAATGATAAGTGTAAACATAATGGGAAGAGATAGAACATAAATATAATAGCTATGATTATCCATGGAGAATGTTTGGAGGATCCAAAATGTATCCTCAAGATCTCTCACATACCTACAAATTGATTTAGGTCATGTTACACCTAAGTAGGGGTCATGGGGGGGGCGTGTATTTTTTTAAATATTCATATTAATTAAAATTCATACGTAGAGTTATATGGGAATTGATGTATGGTTAGATAAACAATGCACTCAAACCATGTTCCCCCTGTTGTACGGTTTCATAGTTTCTCATTTATGGGCACACAATTTTCCAATACATGTGCCACCGTTCAAAAACCTCACGATCTATTTTTTCACCGTTTTCACAAGTAAGGTCATGCTTTGGTAAAACAATGTGTCATACATGAAAACCAAAAAAAACCAAAATATTCTAAAATTAAACCCTAAGAACCCTTAACTGATGCCTGACCAATATATGATCAAATTAGAGGATTTGGAATACCTAAAACAGAACTAATATGTTTCAATAAATTTACCCCAATGATGAAAATTCCAAATTCAATTTCACTACAACTCAGTTGCACATTCATTTAAACTCGTTTTCTGGGTTTTCATAATTATTATTCTTATGGGAATAGATTTTTTGAAGGAATTAATTTATCTTTTCTCATCCTTTATGGGTCACTGGGATTTCAATCTAATTTTTTTTTCAAATTCAAACCAAATACTAAATATTATGTATGTATAAGAAATATTATGTATGAAATAATTTATAATATATTAATATTATATTATAAAATGTGTTTATTAAATTAAAATATATTACATATTTAAAAAATATAAACTATTATTCATTAAAAAAAATTTTCTTCCCGAAAAAATTATTTCTTGCTGAAAGATTTTAGGAAAACAATTCATATTAATTATTTCTTTCATACTTGTTATAATTTCATATGTTTTGACTAAAATAAATTATATGTTGTTACTATAAGAGAGGGAATGATATTATTAATAATATATAACTATTTAGTGTTTTACATGATTATTTATTTATATTAATTTGGAGGTAATTATTTTATATTAATTATTAGACTCATAATAAATAGGGAAATTATTTTTTCCATGTTTGATATTTATTTTAAATTTTATTTTTTATTATTTTATAAAATAAATTATGTTCAATTTAAATGATGTATTTTTTTATAATAAATAAATTAGTTTATGTTTTTAATATTATAAAGATATAATTTATTTATGTTAGAATTATGAATGTTTATTGAAATTAATTATGGAATGAAATATAAGGATAAATGTGATGTCATCATTTAAAATTTAATTGAGTGAGTTCTAAATGTAAGAAAGCCATATATTATAAACTAATCTAATAATAATGATTTGAGTCTTAGTTAATGTGAGAAAATAAAACAAAGAATCAAAAAATTGGGAAATGTTATATTTAGCAATTAAAAAAATTAATAAAAGGGTAAAATAAATTGTAAATTACAATGATTTAACATAATAAATAACATAATATAATAATAGTGGAAATAATTTTAAAAGGGAGTTATGACATTGAATAAAATATATATGTGATTTAAATGAAAATATATTTTGAGAAACAAATAATTGAATTATGGGGTTTATTAAAAGTAAACTATAAAAAAAACTTTTGAGTGAAGTTAATAAAAAATCCATTATATTTATATATTATATTATTATAGAATAGTATTTAAAAAATATTTATCTAAAATGGTAATTTTTTTAATTTAGAATAAAAAATTTATAAGAGAATGAATTTAATTTATATTCTGAAGTTGGATATTCCCTTAAATTAAGTTCAATTAGTAATTTGATTTCATATTTACCTTATATATATATAATTCTAGGTGAATAATCCCATATAGGGGAACCAAAATTCATCTCAAATATATTTTATTAAACTTTGTAAAACCATTTTTCCTTTAATTCCACTTCTTTTTCTCTTATAAATGAAAAAAACCACATGAAGAATCCCATGATTTCCCTACATCTTAATTTCAAATGACTACAATGATTCATTGTTATTTTACATAATCCTTTTATTGTGAAACTCTTACCTCCATTCCATCAAATGAAACAAATTGTGTATCTCTATCATATTCAATGTATTATATAGCACACCACTTTGGTTCACACTATATAGGGTAATTCTAATCACAAATTATCTCTTCAAGAACAATATACTTTACAATCCTATAGCCTTTAATTTTGAAAATATCATCATGAAATTTTTATATGTTGATTAGTGTGGATTTATGGGTTTTCATTGTTTATGGGGATTAAGGAAGAAAATATGGGAAAAACAATATCAAATAATGGAAATAAGTAAAGATGATAAAATGGTTAATAGGAAAAATTGGATGGATAAGGGGAGTCGAAGGAGTTTATATATTTTTTCAAATAGTTATGTGTTTATTACTATTTAATTTTATTTCATTTATTATACTAAAAAACGAACCTCTTCATCATAATAATTTAAATAATTATGAAAATATGTTCATTAACATAATATTATAAAAACATTGAATATGATAATTTTTACTAATATTCATTATTAGTGTTTGATTGTTTCTCCATTCTGTATCACGTTGTTTGGAAGGGGGAATTGTGATATTATTGATCGATCTTTATTCTAAAAACATGAAAAATATTAATATGAAATAATAATACAAATGATTAAATAAAATATTAATATAATAGGTTAAAGAGGGTATGATGGAGAATAGATGCATTTATTATGGACATATTAATTCAGAACCTCTGAAATTGAAATGAAATGAAATAAGTGGAGGATACTGTGGAATTTATTTAGTTTTAATAAATATTTTATGGATGTCATAATAAATAATGTAAATTCCAGTGGAATATTGAAACCCTATTTTGAACAGAATGGATAAAAAATGATGAAATAAATGTGATAAATAAATAAATGAAATGAAATGGTATGTGGGGGATGATAAAATGGAATTACATCATGTAATGGGTTCATGAATGGTATTAGGTGGTCATTTTGTTAACTTCTTACATGTTCATGATACCCTGAAATTTTGATGATGATGTTGTTTTGGTTGAGAATAGGAGGTTATGTATTATAGTTATGGGTTATTGGAAAACAAAAATTGTGGGATAATGAGGTATATTTAATCCATATTTATGATACCATACCATTTTGTTGATGGGATGTGGTGGAAATGTTATTCCTGGTGATATATAGTGACTTGGTTGTCTAGAGGAATTATTTTTACAATAAGAAATTATGATTTGTGATACATAGTGATGTGGATTTTCTTGTGTCATGATGTGATTGTTAATATTGTGTTATCTTCTCATATTCTATGTTAGTAAGTGAGTAGTTGTCCTACCAGTTCACTTATTGATTCAGGTAGAGTGACCAATGAACTGATAGGTGGGAGCAATGGGAAAATCATAGGTTGTATTCTATATATTTTTATTATTAATGGTGTTTATAGAAATAATGATTTATGTTAGATAATGGTTATTTAAATTCATCAACAGAATAGTATAGAATTTCATGGGAAATAATGGATATTGTGGAAACATGTTGGGATTTTGGTTTCATTGATTGTAATATTTATGAGTTTATATATATATATATATATATATTTGTTGTTATGTTTTTATTTTTATCACTCATGAATATATTTTCATATTTATTAAACAATGATGTTGATTTTCTAAGGGAACCCAAACAATACATATATAATTATTACATCTTATTAGATGAATATTCAATAAATTTAATTATTATCCATGACATAATTGTAAAGATTCTCTATCTTTGGAAAAATGGATTCATAAAAATCAGGTACATAAAATTATTATATCATCCCTTAATAAGATCTTCACAACAATCACCCTTTATAGACACATCTTACTTAATAGGATTCATCATTTCCTAAGTAAGTGGGAACATAGTAAAGGGTAACAAAGATGGTATGTAAGGGTAAATTGTGATGATTTTAATGATCATTTAAGAATCACATGTGTATTATATTCTAAGAACATCATATTAATATTTGAAAATATGAAATCAAAATTCATTTTTCATTGTATTGAGTCAATCCATAATTCAGGGCTTCTCATAAGACATAAATCATTAAAAATCAAATAACATATTGCATGAGAGACTAACATTGGCCGAAATTCATGTCATGAAAGGGTGGAATATATTTTGTCCTAATCATAATCATATATATTTTATTTCATTGTTACACACCAAGACATTCACTACATGTTAGGGTATAGTTAACCACCGATGTATCTTCTTAGGGAATTGGATAACCTCTCATGTACCATATTTTTGGATTGGTATATCCACATGTTTAACCTCTTTTTGGGTGTCAGATGAATACTCATATAACCGTTAATTTCATGGATCATTAATCTCTACATAATAAATATGAGGGATATAATAGGCCCACACATAACATAATAAAAATCCATTCATATGTAAGCCACAATATTATTGAAAAAATTATCATTACATCATAACATAACCCATAGAAAAGAAAATGGGTTTTATCATTACCATAAACCATCTAGATAAAGAATTTTTATGTCATAATTTGATCATATACTAAGTGAAACATAACTAAAATCGAAGTATGTTATCATAAATGAAAAATTACTTTTAAATATATCTTGCATATTTCTTGAGGAAAATTCAATTTCCATTTTTAAATCAAGTATATAATGCATAAAAATTTATAAACATTGAGGGAAAATGTTTCATTGAAAATAACCATGTAAACCTATAACATATTTTTTACTAAAAATAATTTTCAATATTATACAAAAATTTATTTCTAACAACCTGATGTTATGAATAATATTATGATTCATGAAAATGTATGTTTTACTATGTAAAAATAATTAAAATAATATAAGTTTAAATTAAAAGGTAACAATATTTTTTTTTCAACCGTCATATGACAGTTATTCAATTATAACTGAAGATAAATATGATCATTTGAAAAAAAGAATAAATTTAACATTATAATTATTCATTATAAATAGAAATTGAAATGGAAAAATTAATTCAGAAGGAATAGTATATGGCCTATTACATGAGATTTGTTGTATATGAAGCCCATTTTCTAAAGAAAAGGTTAGTGGTAGTGCCACTAGTCTTCTCTCTCAACCAATACCATGCTGAGATCCAACAACATAATCATGAGAAAACCCATTTATATTATTAGTTCACGATTATCGGGATCACAACCCAAACCATGTTCACTGAATGAGCCAAAGAAAGCCCCACCATCGCACACCTTACTATAAGGTATTATTCTGGTGCAATAAAGAGATATGTATCAAAACCTACCATTGTGATTATTTATTTAATTAATATTGAATATACTTTAATTCTATTATGTTACACTGTAAATGATTTTCTAAATCACAAATTGTAACTTTTTCTTAACATTCAAAATCAATTAAGGAATCAATTTTGATGAATCAATGAATTATTAAAATAAATAATATGTTAATTAAATATTATTATGAAATTAAATTTATTAAAAATTAATAATAATATAATTTATATGAAGTCCAAAGTACCTTTTATAATGGTTTGAAAACTATTTTTTCCAAAACCCTTCAATTTTCTTCAAATGTTGGTTTTTATTTTAAAATTGAAAATTCATGTATATAGATAATTATTTAGATAAAATAAATATATATTTTTTAATATAGTTGTCGAAATTTTCAAATGGTGATTTTTTCATTACTTTCGGATTATGTCGAAATTTTGGGTAAAACTTAAATGCAATATATAAAAATATAATGTGTTTTGCAACATCAAAATGTCCCAATTTAAATCTAATAAAATACTATAAAACGAATATTCAGACTAATATATGCTTTACCTTTAAAATAATGGGATTTTTATTTTTCTGATTTATTTTATAAAGCATTAGTAAATACTCACATACTTATTAAATATTTTAATATTTTAATTAATTTTATTCGAAGTATGACTCACCTCCACATAATCTCGTGAAATATTTAAATGTATTACTCCTTTGAACTTATAAAATAATTTATACCACACCCCTTGTCCAAAATCCATGGTAAAAAATCATGGCATGGTTTGTCGTTTTGAATATTTTATTATGTAGTGTCCAAAACCAAAATAATAATGAAATCCCCTCCTCTCTAATATAAACCCACCCATGCTCCACTTTATAATCACTAATACCCATTTTATATAGTCTATACTATATTATATAATCCCTATAGACCTCCAAAGTTTCCCCATGCTATTAAGAAACCTCTCCCAATCCTTTGTAGTCACACATCAATGTAAGGGATCCATATCTCACCTTTTTCTTCATGCCCCACTTTAATGCCATGCCTTTTAATTTCCATTTTCATGATTTTGGATTTCTAATTACATACATAATTATTGTAAATATTATTTATACATTATGTTATATTTCACTCCCTCCTATTAATTTCCCATATGATCCTTTAATCCCACCAGTTACTATGCTAAAATTCCGTAAGGGATTATCACCTACCCCTCCTTCTTTCAATTCATGAATCTTTGTTGAAATTAGTCATTTTAATTTTAATTTGTTATATTCGAATTACTTTATAATGATTTACCTAATTTATATTTGATTTTATGTCAATGAGATTTCATTTATCCTCAAATTTTTGGTCCCTTACATAAGATGTTACTATGTCAAATTCTGTAAGGGATTTGTCTCCTCTCATTTGTATTCCCGAACCACTTTTATATTGTTCTTCAAAAAGTACATTTTGATATGTTTGGTTATGATTTTACATGATCCCCCTACGTTAAATTATATATATAAATTATTATATCTTCCTCTCACTCTCATTAATCCCCCTATGATCCTTTAAGGACACCCAATACTATGCTGAAATTCCTTAAGGTTTCCATCCTTTCTCAATTTTGGTCCTAGTTTCATTATAGTGTCACATCCTTTTATTTTTAATTAAAAATGATGGAGTATGTTTTACAAACTCACCCATACTACTTTAATTATGTTTTAATTATATTATTCCCCTTCCTCTATCATTAATTCCTCTCGTTTACACACATTACTATGCCAAAATTCTATATAGGATTTCCCTCTTCCCATTTCCATTCAATAATTTCTATTATATTATTCTTATAAATTACATTTCATATATTGGAATATTATGTTAAAAAATCCCCTTAATTTACATTTCATGTATAAACTATGAGATACCCTTTCTCTCTCATCAACCCATTATATGAATTTATATTTGACGTCGTTATGCTGCGGAAATTGCACCATGATTTTCCATATCAGAATCATCATGTAGTGAATATCATACCCGTTTCTCTACGAAGGGTATTTATCTTTATTATCATGTACATATTTATTGGGAACATACATTTATTTATTCCACATTCCTTGTTCATGGAATAAATTATGATTTCTAATGAATCCATGTTGTATGTTCTATGTGGCACACTTATACTGAAAACAAAATTATTATGAAGGGTGCACCTTGATAGAACGACAATGCATTGTGTAATATTTTGTATCCTGATATACCATATGAAATTTGGGTTAAATCACGTTAATTCATGTGAAATGAGTGTTTAATCATGTTGATTTTAGTACAATGATATTTTACCCATTCTAATACATGTGCAATGAACCTTGACTCATGATAATAATATGATGCATGTTGTTTCCACATTTCTATGTTAAAAATATAATGCTATATGATGAAATTATATTCATGTTTCTTTTGTGATATATTGATATTCCTATTGACTAACTTGTATTGTCTTCCTTATGTTAAGACATTTTTATTCACATACTAGGTTTAGCAGCTGTCCCTTTTCTAATTTATGACCTGAGGTTATTGCATGAAATGCAAATTATGAAGGAATTTTATGGTCATATAAAATAAGTTTCTAATAAATAATTGTATTTCATGTTTTAATTTGTTATCTAGAGTTCCAAATCCCATAAGAGACTATACTTTGTGATCTTATAAGTTTAATTATATTCAATTTTATTTCATAAATCATGTTTAAATATGAAATAAATACAAGGGATATTAAACTGTTCATGCGGTAAACATTTAAACAAATATTCCTTTCATATTTGGGATAAAAATAAAAAATAATAAAATTCAAACAAAGGAGATTTATTTTAATATAATATTGAAATGGATTCATTAGAAAAAAAATTAATTCAAACAACCCCTGTGTAATACTAAAAAAATATTGGGAATTTTTAAAGGAAAATATAGACATCGAAGAAAATTATTCTTGACCGAATAGTAAAACAAATTTTGATTTCCAGGAAAAGTATACTTCATTTTCATGAGTAATTAGAGTAAAATGATAGGAAAAAATTTGATGTGAAGAAATAACCACTTTTGAAAAAATAAATTATACTTTGGAGAGAAATATCATATAATTTCATTATTGGAAATTTAAACATAACCAGTCCCTGTAAAAATGAGATTGTAACAAAATACCCTTACCATATTATTGACTTGATTCATTGGAACTGGAAAATACGTTATAATAAATTTAATTTCCTTTATTATTATAAATTATAAACAAATGAGTACTTATGATACAATATATGTTCCACTTGTAAAATTTTAGGATTCATTTATTAATAATTCGTTTTTAAAATCATTTTTTTTATTGTTAACTATTTCATTTTACCTGAATTTTCTAGTTGTAGTGTTTTGTTTATTTTAACATTGATCATGGTTTAATATTTTCTAGTTTTTTAATAATGAAATGAATTTTTTATATATTTTTCATATATATATTTATAATCATTCGTAATAGGTAGATACATAAAACGTAATTTCACCATTCATTGATACGGTAATATATATGCACATATGAACATTTATTTCACTTACCATTGAAGATAACTAATGAAACAAAAATAATAAATTATACTTATAAAAACATGATTTAATAATAAATATAATATGTATTTATTAAATTAATTATTATAAATATAAAATTGATTAGGTGATGAGAAATTATTCATATCACAGTGTGGAGATTGTAGTCCACATATACTATTGAGTGATTCTTTCATTTTCTAATTTCTGTAATATAGATTGAAGTATGATATTCTATCACAAGTATAACATATAATAATATCTATGATAATATATTCAATAATTTATAAGGAATACAACATGTTTAGATAAGGTTGAAGATGAAATAAATTTGAAAGATCACAGATTTGACATGTACCACTTCGTTGAGAAACCACATATGGCTTACACCTCAACACATTGAAGGATTATTTTATGACCAATTCAGGACCTATGAGAAATAAATAGTTATAGTATGATATATTTTGTGTATCTATTTTTAGAAATAATTTCCTCTTGATGTTTTTAGATGAGTAAATAGGGTTTCCTTTTATATGTTACGGGGAGAACACAATGTGAATTTCATTCACAATTAAAATATTTTAATGCCTTATTAAAACAAATTCTTTTAAATGGGTATGGATTTGAAGTTAATATAATATGGGGTTAATTAATTACAAAAAAATGGGATATGTAACCTTTTAATTGAAAATGTTTCCTTTATCAATTTTTTTAACCCCTGATAAAACCTTTTTAACATTAGAATTCATATTTTTTTTAAAAAAAATTACTATTCATTATGAGACTAAATGAAAGTGGAATCATTAAGAAATATTAAATTATTACTAAAAATATATTACTAATTTTATGATATTTATTTTATATAATTGAAATAAATATTTTTTATAATAAACCTTGAAATTTCTATAAAAAAATAGTTTACTAGAAAAATTCATTTTTTCCTATAAATATAATTTTTACCAATATTAATCATAATGTGTATTTTAAGAACATTAATTTGGTAATTCTTAATAAAATGGAAGTTAATATAACTTTATTGAAAAATAAAAATAAAAATATAATATTTAAATTCTTTACTAGAAAATTTTTTTTTAAAAAAAATTGTTATTTTATTTCCATTCATTGTAAAAGTATTATTTTCATAAAAATCCCAAAATTTCACCTTAACTAATTTTTTTTCATAATATCAAAAATGAAATCATTTTTTTAATATAATTCCTAAAATTGGTATAAATTTATAATAATATCCAGACACAAAATGAAATAATGTCAATTTTTTAGAAAATAAATTTTTAATGACCAATATGAAATTACCCAAAATTATGTAATTATTTTTAACGAATTAATATAAAAATATATTATATTGTGGTTCATTTATACTTGGGGTTTCATCTTGTACAAGATATCTAATGTAATATTTCTATTTTAAAGAGAATATGTGCATATATGAAAAATATCAAGGTGTTACATTCTACCACTATTAAATTTTATTTCACATTAAAAAATCCATCATTATGATTGAAAAAATGTGGATATTTTGTTTCATTGAATCCTCAGGTTCCCATATAGCATCTTTAAATTTCTGGTTCTTCCTAGGAATATTCACTATGTGAGTACTCTTTTTCTACAACACTATAACACCACGATCAATGAATTTTACTAGGTTTAATCATATGTATAATTATTATATAATAGTATAACCTATGATTTTATTACATATAAAGGATCGTGCTTATATCCTCAGGAGAGATATGTAGAACTCATCTTTAAATTGATAGTGGTTTGGTGTATGCATTAAGTAATAAGTTGCAGTCCCTAATCGATCAAGTATCTCAAAGGGAACAATATAAATATATTTCAACATTACCTTATTTATAAATCTAATAAACTTTTTCCGTCGGGAAATTCATAGAAATGTATTTTTACCCACTATTAAGTCTATATTTCCCCAATAATTATAATAATAACACTTCTCTTAACATTTAACTATCTTGATCTATTTGGTCAATGGATCTATCAATTTATAAAATTTCCTCTACAATATCATGTCCCAATAAATTTAGTTATCCTTTGTAATCCCATAATATTATTGTTCTATACATCACAACATATAGGTACATATAAGGATCCATCTGAATCCTTAAGTGAAATCGGTTGTTGAATGAAAACCTGACTAGAGGAAGGTGTTGATCCCAACTAGGTTTGAAATATAAATAAGAAGATAACCACAAATCATATATCGTATGAAGGGTTATCTAATACATTCCATATTTTTTATTATTAGAGGTTATAATAAAACATAACTCTATATCATGATCTTTTTGAAGAAGTTCACATACCTTTGTTGTAAACATTATATCTTGATATGATACAATAAATTCTTGTTTTCTATGAAACATTACAACTTAATACATTTATATTATAGAAATATGATCGATATTGAGATATAATTTTTATTCTAATGATGTTTACTAAATTCTTTTAGTGATAAAAACATCCTAAATAACAATATTTCCTTTATATGTTTTTAGAGTCTGATGAAAAAATCCATAGTGATGCTTCTACATTTCCATTCTAGTATGGGTAAATGTTATAGTGTCAATTTTATTTATGTATATTATCCTTATCTTTTTGAAAAGTCAAGAACTAAGAAAAATACATTTTAGTATATACCTTCTAGTTATCCCACTATAATTCAGTTTTTTTATCTCAATTCATATTTTTTTTATCCATGATGAATTGAGATTGATGAGCTATGAGTTGAAATGAAAAATTCTCAAATAAAGTATGAAATTTATGGAAGATATACTCAATTGTTGAACAATATCATTCCATTATAATCATATTGATCTTGAGAAAACATCTCAACTTATTTTTTTAGAAAATCGTCTTTCTTATTCCCTTATTTGATATTTATATAGATAGAATGTTGAACAAATATTAATGAAACATATTATTAATCCCCTTATTTTATTATTTCATGGTCCATTCTTTTCAAATCCATATATATTGTATATTTTTAGATCTTCATTATAGATAATCTAGGATGGACGGTTTGATTCAAAGAATGTCCCACCTAGATCTCTTTCTCTTGAGGTTAATGTATTGATCATTAATAATCACTAATCAACTCCAAACAAATTATATAACATATATTCAATGTTTTATAGGTGAATATATATTTTAAAAATTTTATATTGGTAAATATGTCACTCCATTCTCAAAAAAAAATTCCTCCATATAATTAATGAAAATATTTTTGATGTTATCCCAAGGTCATTAGATATGTAATTATTCTCATGAACCATAAATTATCTTGAAGCATTACCTACGATAATATTATTCTACAAATTACAATATCTTATAACATTTTTTAATATAACACTATTGATCACAAACCATTATCCACTATAGGGTACTGTGAGTAAAGATGTGTGGACAAAAATTCTTTTAAGATCCTTGAAAAAAATTTACTTTAATATTCCATATAAAATAGTATTCCTTTTTGAGAAACAATAGTTAAGGGACTAGATATCCATGAGAGATTTTTCATAAGGAAATGATAATATAGAAAAAACGAAGAAAACTAAACATATCAGTCATGATTGTGGTTCTTGGACAATTTTAAATAACTTTTGTCATTCATGGATACACCATATACCCTTGAATGAGATTATATTGCCAAAAAATGAAACTCTTAGTATCCAAAATTAAAAATTAGATAAGATTTCATAAATCATCCAAATACTTAGGGTTTTTATTATAATTCAAATGTGATGTTAATTATCTTCCTTTATCAATGAATATATAAGAATATAATCTATAAATATTGTCGCAAATCGATATAGTTAATCGATAATCTAAAAACTTTTACAGTTGTTATCATAAGTTTTAAAATATATACCTAAAATGATATTATCGATATCAATAACTAATTAGGGAAATTATTTATCTTCAAGTATTTTATGGAAAGATTATAAAATATATGGTGGAGGGTACTTATTCATTATTATGATTGTTTATATTACCTAATAATCAATACATAGTCTCGTTAATTCATATTTCCTCCAAAAATAGATATGGTTAACCACATTATTTAAAACATGGCTAAATGAATCTATTAGCAGTATTATTCATGAGGTTCTTATTTATTTTTCAAAACACAACTAGGTCCATTATATATGGAGTCTTTGAAAAAGTTGTATTACCATATATGATTTATTTTGAAAACATAACTTCACAATTTAGTGGATTACAAGGAAAATCATCCTAAATAGAAATAAATTACTGTCGTAACATATTCATATCATGTATTATTAGTTTCACCCTAACAATATTCAATAATAACCCCTTTAAAATGAATTGAGTCCCATAAAATGGACGTAATTTCCATCAGAATCTCGTATTTATCCTCACACTGATAGTTGATCACATGTTAGTTCAGAATGCCAAATGTGAATACACATCCTCTATAGTTGATGTGATATTTATATAAATAAATAAATTCCATTCTTAAATTAATATCATATTTAACTAGAGGGATATTAAATATATCTGAAATATGTACATATCGATACACATCAATCAGATAAGAATCATATAATTGATATGTGATAATTTTTTCATTAGTATTTGTCACTACTAATTCAAAATATAATCATTATGTTGGTATTATGATTCAATTTTCAAAGATTCTAGATAAAAAAGAGTGGGTATATCCATAATCAAATAAAAAATTAGTTTCTCTAGAGTTGATGTTATGTGTACCTTTCACCACATTATTATTCTACCACACATCGACAGTAGTGGTCACATGGTATTTCCACTTATCATTGTTCTTAAGAGGGTACATATGTCAATTATCATCATAATCCCTCAAAATTCATAATAGGTTATCATAATTCTCATAATCATTGGATTGTAAACATTACACACTGGGTGTTTCATTTTTTGGATTTTTCATTTAGAGACCAAAATGAATTCAAATAAAATTTCAATAGAAATTTAATTAGATGTATTATTATAAATTGTGGATATAGAAACAATGCACATAATTGGGATTATTATATCCAATCAGATTAAAAAATTGTTACCTATAATTAAAATTGATAATAATTCCATTTAATAGTGGTAATATGATTAGTATACATGTATGGTTTTAACAAATACAATGACATAGAGAAATGAAGTGAAGGTCTCAACTAGTAGGATTGAACCATATAATGCACATTTATCAAAGAATATGAGGGAGATAAAATCACATGGATTTTCCCTTAATCAATCCCAATTTTGGATAAAATATCATAATATTGAGTGAAACCATTTATGAGAGATATTAAAGAACATCGTTATCAAATACCAAACCCTGTACGTTGAACAACCTCAAGAAATTCTCAAAATTGCACATCTTACCCTTAGGACGTTTTATGGTATATGGAAGGGATATGTATCATGACCATAATAATATTATATATATATATATTCTATTTTCAATAAAATAATTTTTATATTTACTTATTATCATTAATTCATAAACAAATTTGATTTTGATACAATAAAACAGAAATTGTTTTTTTGGGTGATATTGAAATTCAATTAAGGAATTTATTTTCATGGATTATGGATTTTTCAAATAATTAATATTTTAATAAAATATAAATATTAAATAGTTTTTATCAAATATAAATAATCATATAATTTTTACGATGTCAAATGTTATTTTTATAAGGGATCAAAAACTATTATTTACAAAATATGCAATATTTCTCAATAAATAAAAATTAATATTTTAAAAGTTACAATTCTCATAATTATAAAATTATATTAATAAAATAAGTATTATTCATGGAATTAAAACTTCTAAATTATTCAATATTTATTTTTTCATAAATTTCCGAGAAAGTCGAATTTTTTCTTAAAAAATAGACATGGTATAAATATACGGTGTGTATTATGAATTCATATTGACCCAAAAGTGATGTAATAAAAAATATAAAGGGTATCCATGACTGAATATATGTTTTCTGTTTTAATTGATACTATTTTATGTTTATTTGATTAATTTTATAATGCATTTATTAATCCTCGAAAACATATACTATAGATATTTTTTTAAAAACATTTCTTAAGAGTATGAGATACATCCACATCACCATGGGTAATATTTTGATATGTTCTAACCATGGCCTAATAAAAGAATGAAAACCAACCCTCTTTGTTTGTAACCATCTTCAATACCATCAGAGGTTTGTTTCTCTTTATTTTATTATATTTATTTTGAAACATAGGATTGGGAAATAATAAGGAACTCCCCTTTATTTTGATATATAAACCCACCCAAAGTACCATTTCACATTTAAAAAAATCCTCATAGAATGTCCATAATTTTCCTCTCCGCATTATATTCCACATAAGGTTCCCCCAACCACTAAATAAGCTCTTTCTATTTATATGTTATACCCACTATAGGTAAGGGTTATTTTTTTCCTTCTTTGTTATTCAAGTGTCTTCAGTATCTTATGCTTCATTCCTCTAACTAATAATGTTGAGATATTTTATTACATATCCCCTATAGATTCCCTTTTATTATAAAATGATAATAAATAACTTACACTTTAATTAAGACCATCTATGAACATTTATGCACCCCATATATGCGACCAAAATTTCACTATGTTTATCCATGCCAAACAAATGTATATTGAATACCCATAATGAATACCTATCAAGGGTGTCCAACTTTATAAACATATTCATATTATATTTGAGAGATACATGTATTTATTCAACCAGAGATTATCATGGAATAATAATTTATTAAAAAGGATAACATTTTTTATGATTTTTGTGGCACACTTAATCATAAGAATGAAATGAAAGTGGTGGGTAAGCACAGAATTATATTTCGCTCCAATGCATATGTTATGTATTTGTATCATGATAATTCATGAAAGGGATTAGGGAGTGAAACCAATCCATCAATGGAATTTTTGAAAAATTATCTGTGGGAAGATAGCCTTAACCTATTTTTATGATATAGTGTTTCAACGTTTTTCCACATTTCACATGTTACCTTTATATTATCAAGATATATAAAGTCTCATTATTCATGTTTATGATTCTAAACCAATTTATATGAAAGTTTTATTCCTATTTTATTAAATTTATATCATTTTCCATCTTATTACTATGTTTATTCTATCACTGGGATGTATTTATCTCCCCTTTTTATGTTTTTTCCTAGGTTATCCCATGTAGTTTTAATTATTATATTGTTAAGGATATTTTCAATAATGTTGATGTATTTATTGTTTTAGGTATTTATGTAATTTACCTTTTTTGCAGATACACAAGAATTATTGACCTTATATGGTGTATTATGTGTAAAATTTTGTAATAAATTATAAGTTAATATGTAATAAAGAGAAGGGTTATCATATTTATCTTCATTCCCATCATTATCTAACTACTAACCACCACTTATGCATTTTATTTTCTGATGACCTCTTTGTACTCACTAAATGAAATTACTATTACCATTAAAAAAATAATTCAATTTTTTGTTCAAAACATCTATAATAATGGATTAGTCAAATTATTCACTCAATGGTTTTTATTAAAAATATTTTTAATTTAATTACTCATTTATTTTCTCATTCTCATTATAAATGTAAAGTAACTAAAATAAATCATTACTATTATAAACACAATATAATATACAATATAATTTCAATAGAATTGATCCATTATACAAAAACTAGTTGATTGTCAAGTCTACTAAAATATGGTGAATGTTTCCTCATGGATAATTTCCTTCAGATAAATATTTTAAGCATATGATTAGTCAATCAATCATAACTTATAGTTCAATGATAATACTAGAAGTGTACCACAAATGATATGAAATATTTTTTCTCAAACGTATTAATAAATTTATTTTCATTCTTATTTATCTCTATTAATAAATTATATATAGTTTTTATAAAATAAATGAATATACATATTTAAAAATATTTTTTTAACATAATCCAACTACAATGTCAATTTCTTCATATTTCCTCATGTTCATGATAAGATTCCACCACTTATCTTCAAATCCCCCAAAAATTAAATCATAAAAAAATTCATGTTCCACCCAAAAGAGAATAATAAAAATATTTTCAATGGTGCTTATAAATTACATATAAACTAGTGGACCAAATGACCCACTAAAACATGGTGGATGTTTCCTAATTAAGGACTCAAAAAACCACTACTCCATCTTTCTCCTATTTAGAATATCAAATTGATTAATTGATTAAAAAAATCACAGATGAATAGAAATAAATATTTTCATTCCATCTAATATAAAATTTGTTTTCTTGGGAAGAAAATTATTGTAATGCCCTTCACATTCATCATTGAAATCATTTCATTGGGTTCCATTCATTCCATAAATCCAAAAAGAATAGTCTGAGAAACATTAATAATTATAAAGAACCATATAATCATGAAAAATATTTTATAGTATTTATAAATAATATCACCTTACTTTCAATATATGACATCAAGAGTTTAACATAGTTAATCCATGATCATTATCAATTTAAATCCTATATAGTAGTTTATATAGAAAATTTTAATCAAATGATGTATATCCCTCAAGAGTGTATATATAGGTGTGTATTCATAAGACCAATTTTCATGAATCGATAATTATTAAGTTCATACAAAGTTATTCTCATTAAATTTTCATACACCAAGGTGTATATATTCCACAACTGCATCCACTTTATAGTATCCAAACATGGTAATATTTTCTAGGAAAACAATACTCCCTTAATTATGATAAATTAGGATATTTTAATATACATAGGCTTACCCGATGGGTTCTCACTAATTTTTTCACATCCTAGTTTCAAAAATTCACTAAATATTTCCCTAATAACATCTGAGGTAGCCCAAAAATTACATTAACATATATATTACATATTCTTTAATGAATATTCAATAAAATTCATTACAATCTATGGCTGAACCATAATTTTTTAGTACCTTCCAAAATAAAAATACATAAAGAAATGGAATATAATAGATGTGTCTCATCACCCAATATGTTCTTACCAGGTAGTTCTGGTCGTAGGTAAATCATACATAAAACATTTCTTCAAAACATGTGGAAAATGAGTCAAAACCAAGTGTGAGATTTGATGTATAGTAATGGAAAAAAATTTATATGTCAATGATCGTTTAATAATAACATGAGCATAAGGGAATGAGAATATGATATTTATATATGCTTGTACATTATATGTATATATATTAAATCATAGTAGATGAATATTAATTAAAATTTTTAAATATAATACCAAGGACCGTAAGGGATTATTGTATTTCTAGACTATATACACACTCTACTTATTTCAGGAATGTCAATCAACATTTCCCAAAAGATAATTCCATATAGTACCTTTCTTAGAGATAACCTAATTCAAACCCTTATTTATAAAATAAAAAATGAAAATTAATAATGGGTTTCAATAGATTCTATGTAAGGGTAAACAAGGTAGATAACAATGATTATTTAGAAAATTAATAAGAGATTTAGGGTACTGGAATATGAGTTTATATATTTGTAATGTATATGTATCATAACATAGATCATAATCACGATTAATGGAATTAATCTATATAGTTCATAATATATGATTTGACTGAAAATGATTTTTTTATTATAAAATAAAGTCAAATGCCTTACATAGAACCAACATGTCACGACTATCTATAGTGGTGAAGACCTAATGCATCTCCTTGCACAAAAAAAATACATTCCCGGGGTAATGAGACAAAACGATAGTAGATCAACAAGGGTTCCTCCGGTCTATGGCCACAAGAAAGGGAATCCGCAACAAAGATGGCTTCTCTTGGGACATGCTAGACCACACATCCTATGGGTATCATTAAGATGAAGTTATGGATCAGATAGATCAAAGAACATGGTATCTAACCCTTAGCTTTGTTCGTCTGAACCAATACATCGGAGTCAGATTTGATTTTAAGGCAATCCAGGAAAAATCCGCTACATATCATTATACCTATAAGAAAAGTACAAATCTCTACTTCAAGAGAGAAACCCAAACCATGGTAGCTGCTGAAGGCCAAAACAAGAGAACTATTCCCATCATGGACCAACCCTCCTCAGTGCATCACTCTATGTACCAGGGACCCGTCCACTTTGAGTTTAAAACCTTTCCATGGATGTTTCTAGCTGATCCAAGAACCAATAGAACTTGGAGACACAACCGACCTGTTGAGAAAATTTAAGAGTTCAAGGGAGTACTGACATTTCTTTAACAATGAGCCAAGGTCTTGGACCAGGTTTCTTAGTCTCAGCTAGAGCAGGAAAACCGAAGGCTGGTTCTTTGTACGAGCCATGTTCCTAGCTTCCAAAATCATTCAAAAACAACCATTGATGAGATGCACCTAATCTTTGATTCCATATGCTCAGATTCTGGCATATACATAAGCACAAAAAATAATTCCATTAGTATTCATGGATCAGTATCAATGAAACCTTATTTGATTGTGTTTACCCCACATTCAATTGTATCATTATTTACAGTTCACTCCCATGTTTATCATAGTGAACATAGTCCCTTAGTGAATAGGGTTCACTCCCCATTCCATATTTTATTATATTCGGAGATATTTATCTTCACCCAATGAATTTGAGTGATATATAATCTCAATCCCACACATAACATAGTGAATATCAGACATATGAGTTCCATAATAACATACAAAATAATCATATAATAACTCATTGAATGGAAAATGTTTTCATTAACATTTCATCATATAATCACATATGGAAAAGAAATAGTATGCCTAAAGGATTCATTATAACTTAATTAACCCGTGGGAAAGAAATGAGGTATATAATGTTATCTAAAAATCATCATCATCATAAGTCATACATTGAAATAATATAGATTTTATCACTAGAAAAAATCTATTATACATCATTAATAAATTCAAAAAATGTTATCATAGATCAAAAATTATTTTAAATGACACCATAAACATTTCTTGTGGAAATTAAAATTTTCACTTTAAAATCAGAAATTTAAAATAAAACTTTTTCATAATTATTAATTAAAATAATTTTTTTAATATATCCTTGTAAAAATTATAAACCAATACTCAATTAATTGATATTTCATTATATAATAAAATTTTATTCATGTAGTGTGGGTTAAAACAAATATTCCTTTCATATTTTTGGTAAATTTTCAAAAGTACCTCATCAAGAAATTGAAATGAATATTTTTTTTCTAAATTAATATTAAAGCTCAATGTTGGGTAATAAAATATGAAATAATCAGAGTAAAATATAAAAAAATTTCTTTAGAAATTGTTTTGATGTCGTAGATGTGAAAAAATAGTATTTCTGAATAAATCGGGAAATATTTTGGTTTCCTTGAAAAATATTCCATCAGACTCTTGAGTTCTTAAATGTTGTAAAATTTATGGGAATAAATTAGTGTCCATAAATAAAAATATTAGAATTAAATTCACAACATTCATTAGAGATATGTTATAAAATTTCATCATCATAAACATAATCAATAATAATCTCAATAAATATTGAGATTATAACATAAGTGCATTACCTAGAGTTCCACATTATTCGAAAAATATTTTAAAATATTTTATTAAAAAATTTAATTAATAATATCTATATAAATGTAAAATTTACAAACAAATAATCTCATATATGACAATTTTACAATATTTCAAAACCAATTTATTAATTGTTTCTTATTAAAATCTTCATTTAGGGTGTTAAATGTTTTATTTTTCATGAGAAATTTTTTTTGGCATTTTTTGTAACGACCTGAAATTTTTTTAGTAAATTTTGTTCCCTAATTTTTTGGGGGTTATTTTATTTTTCATTTAATAAAATGAGTATAATTAAAATGAGACCATTGGGTTTCAACTGTTATATGACTGTCGGTCAATATGACCATTAGAAACTAAATGTTATAATTATTTTCTATAAATACAAGTGATCTTGATTAATTAATATAGAAATAAGATTCGATGGCCCCATCCAGTAGTCTCGGTCCGATTGAATCCCATATGACGGAACTCAGGAAAGAGGTAGCACCTTTGGGCTTTTCTCTAGACCAAACCCAAGCTGAACATCATCATGTGAAGTTGGAACAGAATCGCCTTCTCGAGAAGTTCAAGATGATAGAAATCACTACTCGGGTAATGTGGGCCGATCTACCCCATTATTCTATCACCCTAGCACACCTTAATCTTAGGTCCTATGCTTCGGTTATAAGGGTCTATGTAACGAGATCGTAATTTCCTTGTGTAATCCTTTCATTTAAAAAAATTGAGATTTCTTCTTATGGTGAAGTTTGTGAATCTCAAGTGTCCAGATAAATATAGGATGTATATTATTGATGAATTTTGGAAAAAGGACATATTAAAATATTTATATAGACCATAAATAATTAAAAAAATGTAATGATTTTCAAAAAATGGTCTTCTATAGTTGTGTTCAGTATGAAATTTAGAGTCTAATAAGATCAACTTAATTTTGGATGAATAGTAAAGTATGAAAAGGGATTTTACGATTACGATTAGTAATGTGGCCAAATGGATTATTAATATCACTTAAATAAATTATTAATATAATTTAGTTACCTTGATTAAGTAATGTGATTCAATAAAATAGGTAAATAACTGTTTCATAATTTATTAGTCAAGTATTAATTTTTTCAGGTGAATAGATTTTATTTAATTAAAAATTAAATTAAAAATATTTTGAAAATTATTTTTATAAAATGGATTTAATTTTTTAATTCAGAGCATCGATATTAGGTTATGGTGATTTTTGGGGATTTTTCTGAAAAAATTGAATTTTTGGTGAATAGTTAAAATAAAGTTTTTTGTTTCGAGTGTTTAATGACATCATTAAGGATGTAATAATTATGTAATCATTATAGTCGATTTATTAATAGTAATATATGGTGTGAGGTGTCCCAAGTGTCCAATACCATGATAAAATACCATAGGCAAGCCCATGGTTTTTCCAATACCACCGATGAGGTGTCTCTTGGCCATTAATGACTTGTCCCCTCACTTCTCTTATAAATACCAATCCTTTCCCTCATTATTTTCATTTAAAAAACCTCCTCAAAAATGATCTGGTCTCCTTACCTCCCAAGGAGTCCTTCCAAGGATCCCTCATGCCTCCCAAGGTCCCGACCTACAAGCTTTCGAAGTTACTCTTCAAGGTAAGGGATCCTACCTCTCTCTTTCTTTTCATGTATTCTTTTTATGTAATTTATTTTAATCTCCATGTTATTATGTTGGGGAAATTTCGTTATATTCATCCTACTTAACAATTTCTTGTTCATTTGATTATCGACCCCCTTTTCTCTCATCAATTCATTTTAATAATGTTTAAGTGGCGCTGTTAGGCTGCTGAACTTTTGTAAGGGATTCTTTCACCCTTCTAATTTTCAATTTCAATTTTCGTATCATGTATTTCAATTTCCTTTATATTATGTTGGGGTATAATATATATATCCATAATAATTATCTTTTAATTTCATATGATGATATATCCTATTTTATCTCATCAATTCATTTTTTTGAAGTTAAAAGTGACGCCATTAGGGTGCTGAATTTTCATAAGAGAAATCTTATTTTTGTCTTCCCTCCATGTTTTTCATTTCATATGGTATGTCTTTCAAATTTCATTACCATGTTCTTATATCATTTATAATATGTGCATCTACTATTTAGTGGATCATTTATGAGTGGGTAACCCATGTCCCCTCTCTTTTCAATGTTTTCTAAAACCCTAAAACATAGATGTTATGCTACAGAATTTTCATCTCAAAATGTCACTCTCTTTTTCCCAAATTCTTTTATTATGTGAATACTCAAAGATCTTTCTTCTACAGGGGTATTCACATATATATCAAAATTTTCTATTTTAAATTCTGTGATTTACATATATAAAACCCACTTTCCTTTTCCGTGGGTTTAAAATGATATAAAGATCATGTCCTAGAAGTAGTAATTAAAATGTTATGATTATGAAATGAAACCAATTTCATTTATGATATATGGTCTATTTATGAAATTTTTTATGATGACATATGTTGCTCACATGATAATAAATAAAAATTTATGTGTGTTCCTTGATAGCACTCCAATTAATTGGGTAATGATGTAATCTTTAGGGATTGCAATTTTAACAACACCTTGGTGAATAACCTTGGTAATTTTTTTTAAATGATACCATTGGGATCGACATTGGTGATATGTTCATGATTGTCTAAGTTAAATTTTGTGGCCACATCCTCAAATTATGAATCATGTTCTTTTTATTATGATATTCCTCATGATCTCTTCCTCATGCATTAAAGTTATTTATCATGATATTATTGATGTATTTCAAGATCACATGTAAAATGTTTCCATTATTTCCCATACTAGGCCTTTTGCTCACCATTTCCTTTGATGTATGTTCCCAGGTTATGAGATGTTGTAATGAACTTGGGATGAACAAATGAAGAATCCATTCATGTGTTTAAGAAGAATTTGTTTTGTGTTGTCAAGTGTTATGTTCCTGGTTTCCAAGACACTAAACCTTAATGATCCTGAGTTTTGTATAATGTAATTAAAGTTTATGTTATTAAAAGGTGGTATTCTATAGTTGGTATCAATGGATGGTTTAGTTATTTATGGAAACTAGGATTTGGAAGCTTTACAAGTTTCTTAATGAAAATAATAAATATAGGAAAACATTCTGGTATTTTGTTGAAGTATCTAGTACGTGGTTTCCAAAAAAAATAAATCCTTGTCTGGATAAGAACATGTAGAGGTGGCTCTAGCACAGATTTACCTAGGAGTGAAAACTCTAACAAGGTGTTTCAGGATTGACCCGGGGTAACCTGGTGCATGATAACGGGCCTTGCTGCACTCTGGTTTTGGCACTCCTAGGGGATATACTTTGGTAAATTCATAAGTTTAGAATGAACCATTGTTAAATTAACAAAGATAAATCAAAATAAAGATTCACATAAGAATATATGATCATGGATAACCTAAATTGTAACCTAGGGGATCACATGTTAAGATATAATATTCTTCTACAAGTTTATCTTTTATGTTTAATGTTTCTATTTCAGGATTATTGGATAATTATTTAATCCCCCTAATTATAATTTCTTTTATTAGTTAATGGTGGGAAATAGAGGAACATGTCCCAAAAACCAATGTGATAAGAAATGTGATTATTGTCCTATTAATATGATAGAGATGAAGAGAGATCAAGTTGAACATATTGTGATTATGCCAAACCAGCTATCAAAAATCACAATTAATAATTGGTACCTAGTTGAATGCCCAAATTATTCCGGGATAAGGAAGATGAAGTCTTAAGGATGTTCATCTGATAAAGGTGATAAGGGAATGAAGACCCAATTTTCATTGTGCATAAAGTGTGGAAAGAGTCACCAAGGAAAATGTCACAATGGAACCAAGATATTATTTATGTGTGTGATGCTAGGGTATAATGTTGCCAATTGCTTTAAAAAAATGGATAATGTGATGAATGGATATAAGGTTCAATCTAATGTACCATATACTATTCAATGTCATAAATTTTGAGATGTTGCACATTATCCAAGGCAATTCTCTCTTGGAAGGGATGAGAAACACGATGAGCATCAACAATCTTCATGGAAAGGGGAACAATGCAAGTCCTATGTTGAGATGGATCATAATGACAGATTTACATGTTACTTCTTCGCAATAATTGTTTATTTAGTGTTGTATTTTAGTTAATGCTCTATGAGAATATCATTAATGTTATCTAAGAATATTGAGTCTCTACCTAAGATGATTTTATATAATTAAGGAAAACATATATTGTTATGTATCACATGTTGATGTTGTCAAGCTGTTCTTCTTGAAAAAAATCATTAGGGGATTAAATGATGAATATTATTTTGGAAGATGTTCACTAATTTGGGAACCCTATATGATCAAATAGATTACTACGGTATTTTCATTTAGAAGTAAAGGTTGACTTATATTTTTAAGAATCGATGAATTTAAGGTGAACTTATTGTAATTTGTGTTAATTGTGGAAATGATTAACCTATCCTAGGGAAAATGTGATTAGATTAGTAAATTTTGTTATAAGATGTTAAGAGTGGTTGATTTTGTTTGGAGATGAATGATAAAGTTTATCCTGGAAGACTATGTTATTAAGTCCTTTGGTGTTTTGGGTTCCAATATTAGTTTGGATTATTCTGAAGAATTTTACGGTTGATTGTGTATTGAATGGTCTTTCAGGAACATTGGGTACTTTTGTTGAATTTTGGAGATTAATAATCATATTTCTTTTTAAAAAGGTTTATACTTTTTGGGGATTATATTATCTCATACTAACCATTTTAGTTTTAGTTGAAGACTAAAGACAAGGAAAAAATATAGTTATTCTTTTGTGGATTATGTGATTCTGTCAAAGATTATTCTTTTTCTATTGATGAGACCAATTCCTTTTGAATGCTCATTGTTTGGAGAAAAGATTAGTCTTGGTGGAAACATACTAAGGGATGAAACTCTACATGAAGGTAAGTATATTTCCTTATGATTTTATTCTATGTAGTAAATGATTTCCTCAAAATTATGAAAAGGAACGTTAAACAAAAATGTTGGTGGTGTACACTTCCAACTGGGTAATCAAAGACCGTTTAACACATCTTATGTTTGCGATATTATTGTGGTTAATTTTTTCCCAATCATGTTTTCTATCTGTCTCTATTAGAACTTGACCATTTTTGTCTCTTAAATATCCATGTTTTCTTACATGGAATCCCAGTATGGGTTAACTCATGTTACCTTTTTACTTCCCTCTCTTTCTTTTAATGTAATAGTTTTATAGACTATTTTTCCAATATGGGACTTTCAACGAAATTTCCAAGCCCAATTTTAAACATTCAAGGACACAATTTCTTAACGAGGGAATATTGTAACGACTCACAATTTTTTTATTAAATTTTGTTCCATAGTTTTTTGTGGGTTATTTTATTTTTCATTTAATAAAATGAGTATAATTAAAATGAGATCATTGGGTTTCAACTTTTATATGATCGTTGGTCAATATGACAATTGGAAACTAAATGTTAAAATTATTTTCTATAAATACAATTGATCATGATTAATTAATATAGAAAAAACAATTGATGGCCCCATCCAGTAGTCTCGGGCCGATAGAATCCCATCTGATGGAACTCGGGAAGGAGGTAACACCTTTGGACTCTGCTGTAGACCAAACCCAATCTGAAATTCATCGTGTGAAGCTAGAACGGAATCACCTTCGCGAGAAGTTCAAGATGATAGAAATCACTACTCGAGAAATGTTAGCTGAGCGGCCCCAAGATTCTATCAACCATGCACACCTTACTCTTAGGTCCTATGCGGGTGTTATAAGGGGATATGTAACGAGACCATAACTACCTTGTGTAATCCTATGATTTAAATAAAAATTGAAATTTCTTATTATGGTGATGTTTTTGAATATAAAGTGTTCAGATAAATATAGGATGTATATTAATGATGAATTTTGGAAAAATAACATTTTAAAATATTTATGTAAACATTAAATAATTTAAAATGTGTAATTATTTTGAAAAAAAATTCTTCTACAGTACTGTTCAGTATGAAATTTAGAGTCTAATAAGATCAACTTAATTTTTGATGAATAGTAAATTATGAATTGTGATTTTTATGATTAGGATTAGTAATGGGAAAATGGATTTGTAATATCACTTAAATAAATTATTAATATAAATTAGGAACCTTGATTAAGAAATGTGATTGAATAAAATAGGTAAATAACAGTTTTAGAAATTATTAGCCAAGTATTAGTTGTTTCATGTGAATAGTGTTTTTAGTTAAAAATTAAATTAAAAATGTTAGGATGTTTTTTTATAAGATAGAGTTCATTTTTTAATTCAGAGCACCGATATAAGGTTATGGTGATTTTTGGGGATTTTTCTGAAAAAAATGAATTTTTGGTGAAATTGAAAATACAGTTTTTAGTTTTGATATTTTAATGACATCATTAAGGATGTAATATTTATGTAATAATTCTAGTGAACTTATGAATATTATGATAAGGTATGAGTTTTCCAAAGTGGAAAATTCCATGGAAAATACCCGCGACAAGCCCATTGTTTTGCCAATACCACCGATGAGGTGTCCCTTGGCCATTAATGACTTGTCCCCTCACTTATCATATAAATTCCGAGCCTTTACCTCATTATTTTACCATAAAAATCTTCATAAAAGAAGTTCTTATCTCCTTAACTCCTAAGGGGTCCCCCCAAGGTTCCTTCTAGCCTCCCAAGTTCCCGACCATTAGGCTTTCGAAGTTACTCTTCAAGGTAAGGGATCATACCTCTCTCTTTATTTTCACGTATTCTCCATTATGTCATTTATTTTATGATCCATGTTCTTATGTTCAGGATGTTATTTTATATTAATCCTACTCTCATTTTCATGTTAATATCATGAGATACCCCCTCTTTTCTCAAAAATTCATTTGACGAATTTTTATGTGGTGCCGTTAGGCAGTAGAAGTTTTGTAAGGGATTCTTTCACCCTTCTCATTATCAAGTTCTATTTTCATGTCAAATCTTTCAAGTTCCTTTTTATTAGGTTGGGGTATGATCTATATATCCATAATACTATTATTTTATTTTTCTAGGATGGGAAACCCTATTTGATCTCATAAATTCATTTTTTTTGATGTTTTATGTGACGTCGTTAGGGTGCCGAATTTTCATAAGAGAAATATTATTTTTGTCTTCCTTCCATTTTTTCATTTCATATGGTATGTATTTAAAATTTCATTACCATGTTATTATATCCTTTATATTATTTCCCTCTACAATTTTTTGGATCATTTATGGGTGGTTAACCCATGTCCCCTCACTTTTCAATGTTTTCTAAAACCCTGATACATAGCTGTTATGATATAGAATTTTCATCTCAAAATGTCTCTCTCTTTTTATCAAATTCATTTATTAAGTTAATAATGAAAGATCATTCCTATAAAGGGGTATTCAAATATATATCAAAATGTTATATTTTTAATTCAGGGATTTACATACATGAAACCCTCTTTGCTTTTCTGTTGATTTAAAATGACATAAAGATCATGTCCTAAAAGAAATTTTTAAAAGGTTATCATTATGAAATGAAACCCATTTTTCAGGTTATATATGGGTTATTTATGAAATTTTTTATGATGATATATGTGGCTCACAAGATAAAAAAAGACAAATTTAAGGTTGTTCCTGAATAGCACTCCAATTCATTGGGTAATGATGTAATCTCTTGGGATTACAATTTTAACGATACCTTGGTGAATAACCTTGGTAATGTTTTTCAAATAACACCTTTGGGATGCTCCTTGGTGATATGTTCAGGATTGTCTATGTTAAATGTTGTAGCCATATCATCAAGTTATAAATCATGTTCTTTTCATTATGATATGATTCATGATCTATTCCTCAATCCATAAAGTTATTTATCATGACTTTATTGATGTATCTCAAGTCCACATGTAAAATGTTTCCCTTGTTTCCCTTACTAGGCCTTCTGATCACCCTTTCCATTGATGTATTTTCCCAGGTTATGAGATGCAATAATGAACTTAGGATGAACAAATAAAGAATATTTTCATGTGTTTAAGAAGAATTTTTTTGTGTTTTCATGTGTTAAGTTCCCTGTTTCCAAGACACTAAACCTTAAAGATCCTTAGGTTTTTATAATGTAATGAAATTTTATGTGATAAAAAGGTGGGATGCTATAGTTTTGGTCCTTATTCATCGATATTTTTTCCATATTATAATGAATTTTAATAATTATATTAATATAATATATATTTATTTATTATATTTACTTATTCATTTTTATATAATATACCGAAAAGGTACCGATAGAAAAATGAATCACACTATTCATAGAGTCTGTAGGTCATAATCACGCATGAACATTGTTTTCACATATCAAAATATGGAACAAAATTAAGGTAATTAATATTTCACAATTAAAGAATCATTAATATATCATATATATTATATATATTCATTAAATGTATCCTTAATATCATCTATGTAATGATTGTGTGAAAAATGGATCACATCAATTCATGTCGGTTGTAGCCCACATGTGCACACAGTTGACGTTTTCATTTTCAAACGGATTAGAAGATAAGAATATTGATATAATATTATATTCAAAATAATAATAATTATTTATTTTATATAATATATATTCATTATTTTTTTCTTTATAATCATCTATGCAAAATGATGATGGAATGTTAGTTACACCAGTACATGGATATAGTAAGTTGTATATGCGTACAAGTGATGTTTTTGTTTTATGTATGATGGGAAATATGTGTAAAATGGTTTTCATTTAAACATAATAAAATATTAATATAATAATGATAAATTAATAATTATCTTATAATGGATACCCTATATTTATATGATGTACAATATGAAATAAATTTGAAGTAGTCAGATAAGAATTGTACCTCTTTGTTAAGAAACCTATTGACGATTACACCGTAATACATGAAAGGATGGAATTTTGGAAAGATAATATGGTATAAGACATGGTTAATTAATGATTTAAGATATTATTGTATTTATTTGTTGATATATAAAGATAAAAATGTCTGATTGAGAGAGTAGAAATTTTCACTTTTATAAGTGAGGGGAGGGGATCCCTAGAAATTACATAAAGTATTAAAAAATATAAATTAATTTCTTTTATAATGTGGCTAAAAATTGATATATTTAGAATATAGGTTTATTATATTTTAAAAAAATCTCATCCAATAATATTTTGATGAATTTTGTAATGTCTTATCCCTTATCTCCAGTTTTAACCATCTATTAAGAAATTAAACAATTACCACAATATCAATGTTTTTACACATTATGGGTGATAAATGCTTCCATAAAAGGATAACTGACCAATAAATGGTTTATGGTTGACCAATTCAACAATTTAATATTTACATGGTATAATATAAGATTTTTTTTATTTTGATTTCATTAATAAAATATTATTTATTATCAAATATCGTTAGTGTCATTGTTTTATCAATTCATCTTCATTGACATTAATATCATATAATATAACAATGTAATTCAAATAAAAACACTTAAAACCAAATTGATATGATAATTTAATATATTAAAATAGTGTAACATTATACTCCATCCAAATTGTGTTACAAATTATATTTTTAAAATAATTTATTTTAATTTTTCTATTTATTTATAAATATTTTTTCGGTGTTTCTTATGCATTTATTATAAATATTCAATTATATAAATTTAATAATAAATCAATAAAATAGATAAATTTATTAACATTTCAAAAAAAAATTAGAACTAAAAATAATATCTTTTTATCCCCATGAAAAAATATTATATTTTATAAAGTCAAGAGGTAGATATTTTGTATTTATTCATTTTATAAAATAATATAAAATTAAATATAAATAAAAAAAGGAATAATGTTTCTTTATATTGGGGATATTTATGAAAATGGTATAAATAATATCATCAAATAAGATGATTTCATGTGATATAGAATTGTTAAATCCATATATCAATGTTTTAACCTTATTTTACCTATTTCACCGTTAGTACGGTGGAAACTTTTTATCAAGGTTAATATTCCTAATTTTAAAAAATGAGGTTTATTTAAAAACTATCAACCAAATTATTAATGATAAGATAAAAATTTCACCAAATTAAAATCACACAATTAGAATATTTTAATTTAAAATTAAACCTGAATACACATTGGAATGCTTTTTTCTAGAAAAATGTATTCTAAAGAATAAAACATATTTCTATAAAAATATGAATGAAAATTGATTATAATTAAACTAATAGGATTATTAAAAATTTAAAAGAACTAATTTTACATTAAAATAATTAAAAAAAATACATTCGAAATTCATGAAAGAAAGAGATAGTTTTTAATAAAAATCATTCTTTTTAACAATTCATTGAAAATGGTATTTTTTAAAATTACTAAAATTTTAATCTATGATAATTTTGAATTGATGATATAAAAAATGAAGATATTTTTTCAATTAAATATTTTAAATGTGGAAAAATAGCGATTAAATAATTTGTCACAAAAATAAATAACGTTTTTTTGAAAAAAAATGAATTTTTAAGGAATATAAAAATATTACTAAAAATATAGTATATATTGAAAAATATATTTAATTTATATAAATACATTATGAATAATTTTAAAAATATACTTTTTCCAAATCACTTCACAAATTTAACATATATTTTATTGTAGTATAATATAGAACATTTCATTTAGGATTAGGTAATAATGTATCTCATGTTTTAAAAGAAACATAATTTATTTGAAGAGAAATATATCATCAAACATATGGCTATTACCTTATTACCACACAAAATTTAATTTCACCCTCTAAATTACATTACAGAGATACGTAAAAATTGAGAATATTTATATTTGATAAAATCAACTTGTTCATTTATAGATTATTAAATTTTTTTATTCTTCATGACAACATTAAATTGGTGAGTATTCTTGTTCATTTTAGAATTATATCTATAATCCTTAATTTCAGCCAATTTTTCTTTAGGGAAAATATAATTACCCAATGGTAATGACTATTAGTTTTTTATATATGGATGATTAGGTATATACTTCCTCAGTTGAGATACATTGAACACTTCTTGAACTTGAGAGAGGTTTAGTGAAAACTTCAAGAGAAAATCTAACATCTTTACACAATATATAAACTTTTAGGTAAAAATATACATATGGATAATCATTAACTTCATTAAAAAAATTGAACCTTCTTCCATGTATTAATTTTTAAAAATTTCTTCTCACCATCTTCGAATTCCATATTTCATAGATAAATCTCTAAATAACATTTCTATGAACTCGGATATGACTTAATGTTATTCTACATGAATATATCCTTATCTACAATTCACTTATATAAATTAGGTCCCAATAGATTTATTTTTTCAACATGAACCCAACATGTTGGAATTCTACACATCCTTCCGTAAGGGGATTAATAATTATCCATCTGAATTCTCAAGTGAATGCTATTGATATGAAATAATTTGATAAGGAAAAAACCACTGAAATCTATAGAAAATGATCTAAACATACCCTACAGGGTATAAATGGTTCACGTAGATTGATCATCAATCTAGGGATGATAAGATGTACAAAAACTCACAGTGTATAAAGAACATGCTAATTTCTCTTCCAGGATATCTACGTAAACGTAAGATCCTATTCAAAACAATAGAATTTGGTACTCTGTGACACATTAAAAATCACTTAATGTGTATTTTTTCAAATCTAATGAAGAGGGAGAACATCTATAATAGTAATCAACTATGTTGATATTGTAAGTATATTGACTAGAACACAATTAGAAATATGGCCTTGAGGAATTTTATGGAGTCTAGTGATAAAAACCAATGTGATATCGTCCCAAAATCACTTTGGTATGGGTTATAAATCCTTCCCTCAACCTTAAATTATTGAAATACTGATTCTAATGAAAAATACACTATAATATATTTATTTATATTGTCCCATCAGAAATTTTCATTCAGTTATCAATATATCTTCATAATTCATTGATAAATATATAATGATAAACAATTAGATTAATCTGAAAACATCTCCTACAAATATGGTATGGATAGAACAAATACATAGTTTCTAAACCATATCATTACTTTATAATCAATGCGGAACTCATAAAAAATTATATTTATTTTTTGGAACACCACATCCTCATTCCACACCGAATTAATTTTCACATGAATATATGGTTGAACAAGAATTTGAAGTATATACTATTTCTCCCCATCCTTAACTCTTTCTAGAACCATTGTCTTTAAATAAAAAAAAGAGGATCCTTTGTGGTCATTATTATTGATAAGATATCATGTTTCATTCATGTCATAGAATCTTTCTTCTTTTCACATTCCTAGTGGGTAATTTGTCAAGATTTCATAATCATTAACCAACTCCAACAATTTTTTGGAATATATTCAAATCATTATAAGTGAATAAATAATTTAATATTTTTTAATTACTATATATGTCATGTGTTTATCCATAAAGATAATTCTTCCATGCTGTTAATGAAAATAATACCCCATAAAAATGAAAAAAAATGTGTTTGGTCATTTTTATAATGAACATTCAAATTCATTAGGCGTAAACTATCACTATATAATTCAACATAATAAATTAGACCAGTGACTTATTTAATGAAACTGTAAATTTCAAAAACCCTTCTCCTTTTTATGGTAGTGTAAAAATAGGTGTACTGAGTAAATTTATCTTTATTTAATTGAACATTTCAACAAATTAATCTTTCCAAATGAAAATAGATCCTTTTAATGATACCTTCGGGAGCATATTATATATACATGAAAAACTATCTACATTTTTTTAGAATATCTAGAATAACCCTGACAGCTACGGATCATAGTCACAGTGGTTGGTATGGTCCAACGATCATTAACTTATTCATTTTGAAGGATCACCCGATATACCCTCTCTTATAAATATATTACCCAAAAATGAATCATTTTGTGGAAAAAATTAAAACATGGTAATTTTTTTCTACAAATAATTCCCCTTTAGGGACAGTAGTAAAATATTTATGTGGTCATTATAATATTCCTTCTCCTTTGAATATAAAATAAATTTATCTATAAATGTTACTTCAAAAAGATCATGGTATCATGTAATAATTCTATAAATTAATTCCATGATTCTAGATGGTCCATTACTATAACTAAATGGAATCACAAGAAATTCATAGTATCCATACATTATACAAAAGGATGAATTATATACATATTCTATTTTTACCATCAACTAATAGTATCCAAATAAAATATCAATCTTGGAAAAATATTGATCTTCAATAATTGATCGAATAAATCATCAATGCAGGGAAGAGGGTAACTATTGTTTATTAGGATCCTAATAGTTTCATGATAATAAATATAGAGTCATATTTATCATTATTTATTCTTATAAAAAATTAATATCTTCACTCTACGATGATAGACTTTTATGAATGTGTACATTGACAATATTTCCCTTGAGTTTTTTTATCAATTCCTATAACTCAATTGGGGCCATTCTATGTCGCTTCTTTCAAATAAGTGTAGCACAAAATATAACTTCCATTGAAGTATCAACTTCCCGATTTCTTGGAAGGCAAGGAATTTTTTTAGAAATCCATAAAACTCTTATAAAATAATTATATTATCAATTTTTAGGTTTAACCAAAATATTTGAGATAGAAACAAAATTTTAATATGAATTAAGAAATATTCTAATTAGTTAAATATCCATGGGAAAATAATATTTATCACCGAACATAAAAATTATCATATGTTATTTCAGAATATCAACTGTGATATCCCTTCCTGGTAAAATGAATTCTGATTCATATAAAAAAATAAATCTATACCTGAGATAAAATCAAATTCAATTATGGTGAAAATAAATAGTTTTTTCAGAATCACATTCCTAACAAATGAAATAATAGAAAAAATAAATACATAATATGTGACCACCATTCCATTACGATTTTTCGATGAAAACCGAGTATCTAATCATTGAGGTAAATAATTAACATTCATAGAGGCTTTTCAGTATATAATGTAATTTTAATGTTTAATCTAAAATATAATAATTGAATATGTGATGTTACATATCACCACATAAACATCATCTTTCTATCTTTAATCCCTTACTAATACCAATATTATTATAATGGAAATCGTCATCCATAATCATAGTGATAAATCATTAAAAAATCCATAGGATGTCAAAATATGAACATATTCTTTTCAATATATGAAACCATATGTTTATCATATGGTACAAATTGTCATTAAAAACATTTGGATTTTATCCTATATGTATATATATCTGCATGGTTCTCAAAAATTTTTTCTAAAAAAATCAACCAATTGAGTAAGCCTATGCATTGAAAGAAACTAAAGAGAACCATAATATTCATACTAAGTTGCTATATTTTTTTCAATGAATATTCATTAATTTTTAAAAATACATGACTAAGGAAACTAATATTTTATTTTATTTGGAGACCATATAAACAATATTATTATTTCAATAATTATCATCAATATTTCCCAAAAATATATTACAACTTTGTACTCATCTTAGACCCTAATTAAAATATTTAATTTTAATATTGTTAAATTAAACATAATAAAGGGTGAGCACAGATGCTCATTATTGGAAAACAAGGGATATATAATTGATAAATTATGATTAACATGAGCATAAGGGTATGAGAATATTATCTTAATAAATTTTTTACCATACCAAGCATATCATAGATAATAATCATGATTCATGTCATCAATCATGTATTTTAATAAAATATGAATCATAAATTTCTCAATGAACATGATCTATGATTGTATAACAAAGTATATTACATAAATTGGTGGCATAAAAATAATCATACAAAAAAATTATCAGTATTTAATAATCACATCTAATATTATTATAGTGGATTGGGTTCACTCCCTATTTCATCACATCCCTAGTCAAATTTAACTCCATGTACTATCATAGAGGACAATGTCCCATACCGAACTATGTTCACTATACATTCCTGACTATATTATCTCATGAGATATCTTTCAATACACAATGTATTGGATAGATAAATAATTCTTGGCCCACCCAACACATAAATAAATTCATATACACGTGTTCTACAAGATCAAAAAAATCATCAGCAAATAACCCATGGAAAGACAACATGTTACATAATTATTTCTTAATTTTATCATATCATTCCATGTGGGAAGGAAAGGATTTTCATAAATGTTTAATAATGACATAATTAACTTTTAAAAATTAACTATGTTTTATATAATCAACCATTTTCATAATAATCTTAATAAATCTAGAGAATGAAAATGGATGGTCTCATTGGAATATATTCTTAAAAAGAGTAAATATCATCAAATAATGTTATCATTGATGTAAATGATACCATTAATGATTACTAGAACATTTCATGAGGAAAATAAATTTTCAATTTGAAATCACTCATTTAAATTTAAATATTTCTCAAATTTAAGGGAATTTTTAATAAAATATATTTTAAATTTATAATTTAATGTTTAATAGATTATGTGTTTTTGATGAATGAAATATTATTATTTTTTATGCAAAAATAAATATTCCTTTCATATTTTTTTTTAAAAAAAATTACCACATCTAGAAAATATAATGAAGATAAATTGTAAAACATTTTTATCAAATTAATACATTGTTAAAAATTATAATAAAAACTTATGTAATTACAAAAAAAATACTTAAACCTTTTTTATAAGTAATATATATGGAAGAAAATTTTTTTGACCAAAAATAAAAATAAAGTCAGATTTAATTAACATAAATCTCTCTGTCTCATGAGATATTAATGAAAAAAAATAGAACAGAACACATATAGTATCAATAATTTATGAGAGGAGAATAAAATTTGTTGTATTCATGATATATGGATTATAAAAATTTATCCTTGAAAATATTAACATAAATAAACATGATTAACAATGAGATTGAAATATAAACCCCATAACGTGATTTCGAATTTCTTTGAAAGAATTTTTTACTACTATTATAATTTATTTATATTTATTATACATTTATTAGATAGTAATTTAGATACTTATAATATCATATATGATCTTCTCATAACATTGAAAACACATATATTAAAAACATATTAAAATCATCATTTCCTGGAGTTAATGGTTTCATTTTTGCTTGGGAATATATGTTCTATAGTTTTAGACATCATAAAACTATCATGTTTTCATAAAATAAGTAGTTTTATTAATGATATAAATATAAAATATATTTATTATATAAATTTATTTATAGTTATGCAAAAACGTTATAGATTGAAAAATGAATTACATCATTCATAGAGATGGAAATCCATACAAATGCATAAACATTTTTTAAATTTTTAAATAATGGTATTAAATAATTTTAAATAATAATTCAAATTATCATATTCATTATTTTTTCAATTATATCCTTAAAATTCATTAAATATTCCCATATTAATATTATTGTAAATTGTAAATTAAAAAAACCGATTGCATAACATCGTGGATGTGGTAGCCCACACATACGCACAAGAGACAATATCATTTTCAAAAATATTAGATATTAATAAGATTAATCTAATATTAAATTTATAGAACCATAGATTTTTAATAAATATAAAATACATTCATATGTTAAATATTCATAAATCCCCTTGTAAATTTTTCTATGAAATATGAATAACTCTTTTCAATGGAGATGGTATGTCATACATATATATGAGCAATGTATTCATTTTTTATTTGATGGAAAAAGTTCTAAAAAGGTTGTGACATAATCATAATATTTTTAAAATATATCTATGATAGTAGTGAATTTTATTTATTATCGATACTATATATTGATAGGATGTATAAGCTGAAATAATATTCAAAGTACTCGATTCATCATTGTACCTCTCCATAGAGTAACCTAGTTTTTTTACCCCTTAATTGAATAAATGATGGTCTTTTATAAAGACAAAAAGCTTTAGTATTTGGGTATGTAATCTATGAAGATATTATTATATTTTTGGGATAATGTATAAGGATTCAAACATGTGTGGAATAGAGGATAAGGGGTTCCTTTTAATAAGTGAGGGGAGGCGCACACTAGGAATTACGTAACGTATAAATTTAATATAAATTAATTTTTATTATACATCTGCTCCAAATTGATATATTTATAATATATTAATATTAAATATTTATGTACTCTAATCCAATAATATTTATATAAGTTTAGGAGATGTTTTAACCCTTATCTCTTAGTTTTAACCCCACCTTTACAGGTCTGAAAATTACCTCAATGCCAATGATTCTTACTCATTAAGGATGAATAATTTTATAATATAAGTAAAATTGGCCCATCAAAGGATCATTTTTTTAATTAAAATGATATCCCTTTCCATTTATCCAATATATGAATTTTTTTCGGAATTTTAAGTCATTTGATATTTATTTTCATAATGTATAAATAATGTCATTTTTTTCAAAATAAATTTACTATAAATTAAAATTCATCATGATATTAATGTAAATCAGATAAAATACATTCAAAAATTAAAAATATGTTACATTAATCTATAAAATTCATCTAAAAACATTATATAAAAATTTATTTTATATTATTATTTTGAAAATCAGTTTGTTTTATTTTTCTATAGATGGAATAAATAATTCATTTTAGTTGCTTGAGTAATTAAGTTAATTAATTAATTAAAAAAAATTAATAAATAAATTACCTTCAGAAGAAATACTAACATTCATATAAAAATTTACTACCAAATAAAACCTCTTTTTGTCCATCTGAAAAAATATCAGAATATTTAATGTTAGTAGACTGGAATTTTTTTATTCATCTTATAAATCAATATGAAGGTCAATATCAAGGAGAAATGGGAAAGAGTTTCCATCTTTTTGAGGCTTGTTTAAGTATTTTATAGAAAAAAATATACAATAAAACAAATGAAATTATTAGAGATTTTTTAAAGCCTTATCCAACAGTTTTATTCAAGTTTTACCGTCACTAATTTGAAAAATATTTACCAAGGATATTGTTCATAATGAAGAAAATAAAATGGAAATATTTACAAAAATATATCCTCATAATTCTGAATATGGAGTCCATTTTATAAAATTTATTTCACAGAATTCATAGAACATAATTTTATTTTAAACCTATAAATGTGATAAAAAGTATTTTTCATGAAAATATATATTCTCATTTATAAAATGTTTGTAATCCGAAAACAAATATAAAATTTATTCTTATTAAATTAATTATATTATTAACAATGTTGAAATTTTACTTTCACTTTTTTATATTTTTAAATTAAAATTTATTTTTTCAAATTCCTGAAACCAAAAGACAATTTTCAATAAAAATACTTATTTTCAAAATTTATTGAATAATAAACCCATTATAAAATTCTTGAAATTTTATCCTAAAATATTATTTATATAATAATTTTTAATAGGTGGTTAATTTTTTTAACTAATTTTTCGACATTAGGATGACATCATTTGTATTATTTTTTAACTAGAAGCCAGAATATAATTTCTGAGGATAGGTGCATTTTTTATGTGTAGAAAGTCATTAATAAAAACTGAGAACTTAATTATCAATATATTTAATTAATCTAAAAGTCATTTTAAATCATTTTTAAATCATTTTTCTTCCAATTAACTACACAAATTTAAATTTTAGGTTATAATATTATACTATATTATTATTCATTTATACTTGAGTTTATGTGTATCAAAGAATATAAAAGAAATTAAATTTATTTGAAGAAAACTTTATCATAATGTCTTAGGCTGTTATAAAATTATCATTTGACAATTATAACAAACAACTAATCAATTATAATAATAATTCATGTAATTAATCATGAATGTGCATAAAAGATGAAGTACTAAGATATCAAAGAACATGACCCATGAGGGTATAATATTTCTATAGGAATATTTAATAAAAGTGTGGAATAAAGTGTTTCCAAATAATAATGATAAAAATATAATGGTTATTATATATATATATAGATATTCATCACATCTTAGGTTTTGGATAACCACCATTGTACCTCCTTCGAGCATCGGATAACTGCTCAATAACCCAACTTTCGATTTTTGGATAACCCCAATTTTACCCTTTGATCTCAGGAAGAAATAATCCATAACCAATTAATTCTAGGGTTATAACATCCCTAACAATAACATAATATAGATATATTTATATATATTTCACAAGATCATGAAACAATTGCATTTCTTCATAATATAACATGTGGAAAAGAAAAATGGTTTTATAATAATGATAAACTATAAATTGATATAATAGGGATGGTATCATAGAATCACCAACCCACTGAAACAGAATTAACATCAATTTATTGTTATAATGGATGAAAAATGCATTTGAAATATCTTTGGAACATTTATTTTGGAGAATACATTTTTTATTTTGAAAATAATTTTTTGAATCATTAAAATTTATATATTATTTAAGAAAAAATATACCTTAAAACTAACCATTGAATCAAGAAAATCAATATTCAAATAAAAGATAATTATTAACCGTGTGAAATTTTTTCCATGCTAAAACTATTACAATAATGATTCCCAACACATTTTCTGAAAAAATTAAAAAGTATCCTATTAAGAAAGAAAAAGAAGATTCCAATTAAAAAAATTATAGAATGTAAAATATTTATATAAATGACATTAAAATCATCAATGATTATTAGAATAATCGATGAAAATATATTAATAAAAAATTAGGGGTGTGGAAGAAAAATATTCTCAACTTAATATTAAAACAACATTGGTTATCCTTAAAATTATTATATCCATATCATGAGAAATTAAAGAGTGTAAAATAAAATTAAAACCTGTAATATTAATAAATTACTAGAGTATATTAAATAACATACTATTTAGAAGATAAGATGATATAATTTCATTATAAGAAATTTCGGCATAAACAATCTCTGTGAAAATGATATTCTAATGTAAAACCATGAACTCAAACTTGAAATTTTTATAAGAAAACTAACTTCATATAAAATAAATATAATTTTATTATAATTTTATAATGGAACCATAATAATTATATAATATCATATATTATAAAATTATAATATTTCATGACCCATTTATTAGTAATTATTTATTAAAATCATCGATCTCATGGGTTTACTATCTCATTTTTCAAAAATATTTTTGTTTTGAAGTTATAGTAATTTTACATAAATAAGAGGACAATCATACAAAAACATTAATGATAAAATAAATATCATATATGTATATATATTCGTTATATTCATATTTATAATAATCCATAAAATTATGTGATAAAAAAATGAATTATGTAATTAATATAGAAAATTATTTGTAAATACGGATGATTTCTATTTTCCTTTATTAATTAAAAGACAATAATAAAGATATAAAATATTTTATCATTTAAGAAGAAATATAAAATCATAAATATAATATATAGTTATTATTTCTATCATTATAAATAGCCATTTGATAAGGTCATAGAAAATTATTTGTATCCCTATGTGGTGATTGTAGTCCTCACACACGCATGACTAATATTTTCATTTACAATTTGACTTAAAATATGTGGAAAAAGAATGTATAATAATTAATAAAATATCATTATATTTAGGATAATTTATTAATCATGTCATTATGGATAAAATAGTTTTATATAAGGTGAAATCTGAAATATAATTGAAAGAGAACCGTTAAGAGTTATACCTCATCGTTGTGAATCCTCCATTGGCACAATCATTATGGCCTTGAAAGGGTGGTATTATGATCATTAAAATGACTCTAAGATGTATATATATGTGTTATAAAATGATATGGTAAGGTATTGTATGGGATAAGATAGTATTTATGTTTGTGTAGGAAAACAGATGGGGTTTACATTTCTAAGTGTAGGAGATAACACATTTATAGTTCCTTGCATGATTAAAATATAATAATGTCTTATTTAGGCCATATTTTCTCAAATGGAGAAGGATTAAAATTTATGATAATATATATTTTAATTATGTCCATTAAATAAAATTTATTGAATTTTATTGGAATATTTTCCCATATTTATTAGTTTAACCCATGAAAAACTAGTTTTAACCATACTTGTGTATTTTTTTCTTTTCTTATTAATATTTACAATCAAAATTAAAGGAAAAAACTTTACCAAATTTTTTAATTATGATTATAAATATTTAATCCATTTTATACAATTAAATATTTATAATAGGTTGAAATACCTTTTCAAATAAACACACACAAAACATTGAATTGTTTTGCTAGAAAATATATTTTTTTAATTATAAAATTTGTTTTTTTTCAAAAAATTTATTATTGTGGATAAAAATGACATTGATTTAATTTTGTTTAATAAAATTTTACTAAGGTATTTTTAATATCAATTTAATTCAATATTACACATTTTAAATACTTGAATTAAAATGATTGTTTTCTATAAAAATGACATTTTATATATTTATCAGAAAATTAATCTTTTCAAAAGTGACTGAAAAAATAACCTTTTTATCATTGTGATATGATAATATAAATTCTTATATCCTATATGTTAATTAAAAATTGTAAACATGTAATAAATAATAATAATATTCATGCTCAAAACATAATAAAAACCATTTTTTAAGAAAACTTATTTTTGAAATATAAAATGACTTTATTTAAAATTGAGTACTATTTTATTATCAATTAATATATAAAATAAATAATATAGAAAAATTATACATATTTATCTTAATTTTCATATTTTTATTCATATGATTAATATAACTACTAGGTTATAATAGTATGTTATATAACTATTTATTTATACTTAGGGTTTTGTATAAATCACGATATTGAATACGTCATGTTTATTTAAAAGAGTAATAAATATATTATCCTAGGATTCCAAAATTATATAAAAGGATTACTATATTGAGTACCCCCATTTGATCATCCCAAAATAGTTTCCTTAATTTTTTCGAGGAATGGGTGAGGATGATTGGATATATTGTTTGCATAGCTCAGATGGTGTTCATAAGATGTGTACATGTATCAAGAATTGTTTTGTTGTTTTCGTATTGAATATTTAATTTCACTTATAATTAAATTTTTGTTATGGTAATTTCATTATGGAATGTCTTTCTTGGGTGTTGAGTGGTGTTAGTATCTTATATCCTCATATTTTATGTCTGCAATGCCTCTCTATTTAATTTTTCATACCATTGGGGATAGGTATCATCCTGAGGTATATTTAATGGAAACTATTGGGTCACCCTCAATAGTAATGATGAAACTGGAGGGTTTTTGTGTGTAGTTGGTTCCCAAAATATTGGTATCTGATCTTTTAAATAAGAACGTAGGTGTATTAATGTGTATTACACAAGCATGTTTCATATGGGATTGGTATATTAGTTGTAAAAATTAATCCAAAAATGGGATGTAGAATAAGGAAAATGGATAGTAAATAAGTATTTACGTCCCCCATGTGATATGATGTATTAAAATTGATAACCTTCTGAACCTTTTTAGGTGTAATTGAAACCATTATAGTGTTGAAATCAGAAGGAGTTCCATGCAGCACCGACAAGGATTGCACTGGATTTTTTGTTTTACATCATAGATTTTTTTATGATTTTAAATTAATGTTATAATTAATATTGATTTTTCAATAATTTTTAGATTTATTTCATAACATTAAAGAAAAATTAAAATTTTTACTATCAAAAATATATATTTTTAAAAAATAATTTAACTTGTTGATATATAGTCTCCAAATGTGTTAAAAGGTGTATCCTCATAAAATTACTTTCATTCACTTTGTTGATGTGCTTCACATGGGGAATTTTTTCCAAGAAGGTACTATTTATTAGTAAATAATACCTAAATAATCCTTGGTTTGTGTAATTTTAGATCTTTAAAGTCATTATAATCCACATTTTCCTTAAATAGTTACATGTTTTTATGCTTTGTGAATTGTCTTAAAGAAAAAATTCAAACAAATTGGGATTTAGTAAAAAACATTAATATGTATTAAATTCCACTCATTATATTTAATATTAATGTGTTATGAGTATATCACTTGGAAAAATATTAGTCTTTTGTACCTATAATTCATTGAAGATGATATTCATGATTATTCATAACCCTTTAATAAATAAAAAAAATTATTCGAATGAATCAATATATAATATTCAAGCATGCATAATGTTTTATAATAATGAAATATTTATTTGTTATATATCAAATAATGAATTTCATATCATTTAGTGTTTTTTAAATATATATTAGGATGTGTAATATTAGGTTTCGAATTGTTTTTTGTGGGTACCATCTCTATAATAGAGGTTTGTTTTGATGGATTATTGTTGTATCATTTAAGAATATATAGTATTATTTCATAGATTATTTAGTTTTTTATAATAAACTTTATTTCCTCAATAATGTTCTGTTTTGAGGATGTTGTACATAAATATGGATGTAAAAGACTTTTACCATAACATAATATTAAATAATTTATCATGGTTTGTAAAATGTTTAAGGGATGATTAGATAGACATGATAAGCATGATAACTGAAAGTAATGGATCCATAGATTTTCATTTGAAATTATAAATCATGTAAAAGTGATTCTATTATTGAAAATACGGTTTGTGTGTTTTAACCATACACTTAATGGTTGGTTTATGTAATGATTACCCATAATTAAGTTTATTCATTCAAATTATTTTCCATTTGATTAAAATAAATTTAATGTGAATGTTTTCGTGAATTTTCCTTATTATTGTAATTAAAAAAATTATTTTTATTATATTAGTGATATCATCTTCAAAATAAGGTTACTCCTTTAGATGTTGAAATGAATGTGGTTTTTTTGAAAAATATTATATTTTTTGATGTTGTTTTTACGAGAAACACCTAAAATATTGTGAATGTGATAATGAAAAATTTATTGGTTGTTTTTACTTAATTATGGGTTTGATATGGCTTTTTTATTTTTTCCTTATTTTGAATTATGTGACTTTAGTATATGGTTTTTTGATCGGTTTGGGTGATAATATTTGTTGGGATGCAGGGTTCAATTTGGTTTTCATACTATAGTTCATTGAACCCCATCTGATATGATAAAGGGGAAATTTCATGATATATTCAGGACAAAATTATTTTCCTTTATCAAGTTGAGTTATTGTATGAATGTTTTTCAAGAGATTCTATAGGAAGTGTGGGATTTTTTAAAACATTGAGAACAGATTCATTGAGTTTACTAGTTAGATTCTCCATTTCTTATATAATGGTAGAGAGAGAATGCCCACAATTTTTTGTCTCACTTATAATTGGATATTCATTAATATGTCATGTATCTTGTATTGAAGATGAGGGACACAATAAGAAATTGAAAAGAGTTTATGGGGATAGGTTCATATATGTGGAGGGTTAGAATGGAGGCCCCTTGTTGAGAGTTTAGTAGGCTGAGTGAATTCATTATTATATAGAACAAAAGGATAATGAAAGGGGAGAGTTAGATAGTCTTCTTGAGATTATTATTCCATACTACCATTGAGATGTGTAGAATAATGTTTCTACTATTCAATGAGTTATTTTTTCCTCATGAAATGTTTTCGGAAATTATTAATATGATATCACTAATATTTTTCATGTTTGTCCTTATTATATGTAGTTGTTTTGTAGGAATGACTTTATATAACCTACCAAATTCATTGAAACACATGTGGTGGATTTGAAACATATTTTAAAGTGTTTTTTGATAGAAATTTAAATATCTATGTAATTTTTTACCCTTATAAATTCATATAGTTTTATTTTGAAATTTATTTTATCGTTAGATGGTTTATTTTTAAAGAGTTTATTTATTTTAAATTTGTTTGTTGTGAATGGTGTAGCTGGGGAATGTTTTATTTTTATCTAGGGTATTTAGTGATATTTTTAGATCTGAAGGGAGTGACATTCTTGTTTAATACCTATCTCTCCTTAGTATGTATTTTTAGTTTCTCTAATCTAGATTGTTTTCATTCAAGGAGACATGAATCATTTTAGAGGTATTTAAGTTGTTCTGTTGAGTTTCTATTACCATTTCATGGGTAGGACACTCTTATTTTGCTCAATGTATATTTCAATTCTTTATGATGATAATTTTTTAAGGGGTATCTGATATATGGGCCAAGAATTTCTTGATCCATTTATAATTTTTTTGATGTTGATGATGTCTAATAATTTTATTTAAAATTTTCTAAAAATTTTGGGATAGGTACTAAATATTATGTATACATATAAAATCCTATGTAAAAACTATTTTTTATGTATTAAATTTTTTTTTTGAAAGTGTATGTATTATCGAAAACTATATTATACAAGGGTTTTTTATTATTAGGAAAATCATATATATATTTCTAAAATATAACATTTTCAAATAAAATTACATCATAAATTTTTTAGAGTTTTAGTTTATTTTTTGTATAATATTTTTTTATATTATTATTTTATTTTTATTTTTGAATTTCTACATATTAAAAAATAATTGTTCACATGGTTGGTGTGAATTTAGATATTTGGAAATTTTTATTATATCATTAATTTTTTCAAAAGTGAATTTGTAATGTTTTAAATTATTTTTCAATATAATTAAAAAATATTTAATCTTTAATATTTTGATGATATTTTTTATTTTTGGGGAATTATGGAAATTTATTTAAATGAATTATGGGATTGGGTTTAAAAACAAATTGTATATCATCGTTTATAATGTAAACAGAAATGTTTTATTTATATGAATAAAATATATTAGAAATTACAAGGGTTTGGATTTTCTAAAAAATATACACAATTACATATTGTATTTTTAGAGTTTAGAAGTGTTTTTAGAATCTTTTGGTATTCGAGGATGGTTTATTTTAGTTTTATGTAATTACATATTTTTTACATTAAATGAAATATTCCAGATTTTTCTAGTGTGGGATTTACTATGACAGGATTGAGAATGTTTGGAATTTAATATCTATATTAATTATTTTTTAGGATTTCAAATGAATCTACTTAAATATATTATTCATTGACATTAAATATATTATGAATATATTATATGTCTCAAAAACATTTATGCATATAATTTATATTTTGTATATAGATTATATTATTATAAAATATTACAAAATGTTTCCATTGTGAAACATAATAAATATATAATTTTATGTTGTTTATTTTTGTCAAATAATAAACTTTGTTTTAGACAAATAAATAAACTATTTGGGAAAAAATGAATCAGAAGAAAATAAAAACTACTTGAAATTAAAATTATTTAAATATTAAACATAATATTTAAAATATATATTTCAAATTGATCAAAACATTTACCATTAGTAGTAATGATATAAATATATATATATAGTAAGGATTTAAAATAATATTTAGAATAAAATTAAAATTATATAAAATAAAACATTTAAAAAAACTAATCACAAGATTTTAAAAGAAGAAGAGAAAAAATTGCTAAAAATGAAAAATTGTTTGATTGAGAAAAATATGTATAATAATTAATTGGAATAAATTATTTCATAAGATAAAATATGAGATTATATGGTTAATTTAATATTAGGAAAAAATTAAAATAAATATAATTAATTTAAAGGCTATATTGAGTGAGTTTGTAAATAATGATTAAAATGAATTTAGGAGAGAAATTGTGAAATATGAATTAAAGAAAAAAACTATTGTGTCTTTATTTGAATAGAAAAAAGTGTAAGTAAACACATGATGGTTTACATTGAGGGTGAAAATATTCCTTTCTCAATTTTATTTATAAAAACTAATTCAATTCATGCATAGTAGATCCATCTCAACAATCAAACTAGTTCCTCCTTTCTATTAGGTTTCCCTACATATTCCCTCACTTGTGAACATTCTTCTTCATTTAGAGTTCTTTCATATTGAATACATGGTAGGGTATTCTCGAACATCTCATTATTTTATTTAAATTATGAAAAATTATTGATTATTTTTTCATTAAATATTTAGTATGAATTAAAATAATATATATATGAATTGGATAGATGAGAATTAGAATGAAAATATTTTTTTCATGTATTAATGTCCCCTTTTATGATTTCATTATGTACTGTTATTTATTTTATCTGTCACGAAAAAGTTAGTTTGATTTACATAATTGAAATATGATATAAAATGTGATAAAAATTTTATGGAAATAATGTGGCCTATGAATCATGATATTTATGTGATATGTAATCCTTCAGGATTTTATTATTTGTTGAGGTATGATTTATTCATTTGTGGGATACCTAAAATATAGTGAATGTTTCCCATTGAATGTGTGAATTATTTTTATATTGTGTACTAGAATCACTTTTCATATTTAGTTAATATGTATTTTGGTAATTAAATGGTTTTGAATTATCATGATATTAAAATTATTTTCTTTGGCCAATAAAATTTTATTTCTGTAAATTTAATTATTTCTTATGGAAGTGTGTTTAAGATAGTGATAAATGGTGAGGATGTGGATCTATATTTTAGTGGAAGTGATGTGGTTATTTGGTGGAGGTGGTTGTATATTTTTGTGCATGGTTGGAATGATGTGCTGGATCTCTAATGGGATAAATTATATATGTTGTGGGCAAGTTGAGTGGTAATGAATTTTTATTGAGGATTTTCTTGTTGTTCATAAATTTATGGGATGGAATGAAATTAAATGATGTAAAAACCGAAATTTGTCTATAATAAATAAATTTTTGGCTCTTATCTTAATCTATTAAAGTGGAAATGTTTTAATTAAATGGAACCAGTGGGTAATGATATAATTTATTGAAATGAAGTTGGGGATTTATTAGTGTGTGTTCTGGATGAAAAAAAAGTATATGTTTTGTAACATCCCACGTAAGTAATGAATAATATATATTTTTATCTATGTCTATTAATGATTAAGATAGTGTTTTAGAGGCTTAAAATGAAAATAAATCTGATCTTAAGCATGGAATACACTAATATTCTTAAAAGATTGTTTTACTACCTTATGATGGAAAACCCCTTTTAAATCTATCTTTTGACAATTTTATAAACTATGTTTGTCAAAATAAACTTATTCTTTATGATTGTGACATCAAAATTTACTTTGTGTGAATTTTTGGTATTTTTCTGACAATGTTGATTTTTTTAATGAATAGTGGAAAATACTGCATTTTACATCAAAACTGATTTTTAATCTAATTTATTTATATGATTATATTATCTTTTTAATTGGTTTTGAAGTAAAATTAGAATATATTTTTACCATTTAATCCAATGGTGGTCATTGGAATCAATTTCACTTTGAAATTGGACTTAAATTGGTGGTAATCTTTTGATACTTATTGTTTCATAAAAACAAGCTATTTGCTCTGACAGCGAGAATTAATTATTAAATTAATTAATTTGACTTATATGATTTGAATTTTGTAAAATAGACTTCATTTTTGAGTTCGGAATATCGAAAATAGCTTAGGGTGAATTTTTTGTAATTTTCTGAAAAACATCAATTTTTGATGAATAGTGAAACCACTAAGTGGTACTTATAAAAACCGATTTTCCGTTTAAATAAAATTTTTCCATCATTGTGTTTTGAATTTCAAAAATCCTACATACATGGTTGTCATTAAGAAGTAAAATGTGGTTCAATGAGATTAAAATAATTTTTTTGTGAATAGTAACTTATTAAGTTTTTAATCGTGATTAGTGGTAATTAGTGTAGTTTAAGGTAAAAATAATGCTTTAATAAAATAAGATGAGCTTGAAACATGTCCTACCCTCATTATTTGTGTCATGGCCGACCTAGACAAGCCATGGGTCAACTTGGGGACTCCATGGATCCACTTTGGTTGGGAAATGACATAAATAACTTTTTATTTAATGTAAAACTAAAAATGACACAAACATAATATGTTTTACGAAAACAATTTTTACGTGGGGTTATAAAGATCAGAGTTTTTATTATAAATAGTAATTGGAAATATAAGAATATTTCCTATATCATAGTATTTTTTTTATAATTTTTAGACTTTATATAAATTAAATTATTTATGACATCATGATGATGCAGCGATGACCTCATTATTTAACGATTTAAATAAAATGGAAAGATAATGAAAGATCTAAAACCTAAACATGGCCAAAATCAATTGGATGAGTGGATTTCGAAGACTTATCACCTTATCCTCGAATTATAGAAATGTGGGACCTTTTTAATCCGAAACTCTTTTTAAAATAAAGTAAATTATCTTTACTTTCCAAAAGTGCCCCTCCTCTCCTCTTATAAAAGGCCCCCACCTCTTCCTCATTTCACACACTCCTAAAGCCTTTGGCTCGGCCAACCCCTTCCCATTTACTCTCTCCACATCCATCCCCTCATCCTAGAGGATTCCCTTTGGGCAGAATCCTTTCAAAGGAAGCCTTTAGGCTCAAATTAAAAGGAGTTACACTTTTAAAGGTAATTCATTCTCTCATGTTCATTTGTTTTATTTTGCCTCTCCAACCCCCTAAACTCTTTTTATTTACATATTTTGTAACAAAACAATTATATTAAATATACTAGGATGTTGTTATAAGATTTATTTGAGCTACACTCTCACACAACTACATCAAATGGCTAAAGAACATACGGTTTCCGTGGATGGTGAAATTCTGCCTCCCGAAATGATGATTGTTCAATACTCATTTAACACCTTCAAAGGTGGCCATTATGATGTCACTATTTTTATATATTATATATAATATGTTTATGTTTTCCTTAAGCTTCTGTTTTTTTCATTTTGGGCATACCTTTATGGTTTCCATTATGGGTAAACACGATATCTTCATTTTAGAAAGTGCGGACTACCGCCCCCAGAATGTGATTTGATCCGTTAATACCATATGTGGGATGTATAAAGGATAAAGTTAATGATATTATATATTTTATTATACTGGAATTATAATATACTCTTATATAATTATGATTCCATTCCAGAAAATACGAAATAGAAATGGAATTAGCGTTCATGCGTACGTACGGCTTACCGTCTCCATCAACGATGCATTTCATTTCATACCTCTAAATGTGATGTAATATTATAAATACATGTATATGATGAATATATATGATATATATGTTATCCAAATCATTAATATCATTCTGGATATAACGAACCTTTGACCAAATTAACAACATGTAAGTGTAAGAAGTCTATTTTTGACTTAAGAACCAAATACCGACAAAATGAACATTATTAACTTAAATGATTACATGATGATCATAACATGGTATAAAAGGAATAATGAACATGAAAAAGGTTCATAAGAAAGTAGAGATTAACTCAAGTTTATTATTCAGGAGATTAAAGAACGGTTGGGTCAAGTCGGATACGAGGTATGGGACTTCGTCTCAATCTCCTTTCATTGAGGCATATTTTATTTTATACAAAACTTTCTTTTATACGGTGTATAAACCCCTTTTAATTTTACGGTTATTAAAAAGTATTCTTTTTTATATGAAGCATTTACTAAACGACAAAAGGGAATGTTTTTGTTGTACGTATGTGGCGAAAACGACTTCTCCACCGTCGTGACCATTATTTGAGTTTCGGCTTCCTCTACAAGCCATACCTTCTTTTTAAAAGAAAAATAAATACCATGTTTTACATTTCTTTTATTTTGGTATTGAAAATGGTTTTCAAAATTTTTTAGTGTTGTATTGATATCCTGTGATTAAAATGTGGAAATGTTATGTTTCCGTTATGCATGTTTTATGTGATACGATTATGTTATGGTTCTTGGGCATTATTATGAAGACGGGTGGTTATGTGATAAACTAAGGGTGGGTGAGCCCGATATAGCTCTCCAATGCATTGGGTAACGTGAAGGAGTGAAACGTTAAGGTTTCTCCGAAGAGATTTAGGGAATATACTGTGATGGGTATTCCAAACATAACCAAGAGGGTTACTATAAGGCTCAGGCCTTAAACCTTACTTAATATTGAATTAAATGAATAATTCACGTCGAGGATCTTTTAAGGTTTAGAGTTTTAGAGAATTAGAACATAACTATTACATCTCAAAAGATTACAAAGTATTCACTTCTGCTAAGTTTCCATAATAAAAAAAACTCTTAATAAGAAACATGTCTAGTTCCATGTTTTATATAGGATGACATTCCCTTGATCCCATCCTTGACCATATTCCACATTAAGTCCTGTGAAAAAATTTCAAAAAAAAAACATGGGGTGAGCATAAAAAGCTCTGTAAGGGATACAGAAAGAATGAAAACTGTTAGTTTTTCAAACATCAAATAAACCATATATACTCTATCAAATTAATACCTTCACCTTCATGAAGTAGTAAAAACTCTTCACTGAATAAAGTATCATTACTTACCTTTTTGTAACCAAAGGATTACCATAAAATCCATAAAAAGAACACATAACTTATATAAAGGTAACTTGGGACATAAAAATACTTAAGTGGAATAACCATACAGTTGACTTCCACACAGATCACTTAAATGGAATAGCCATACGGCCAATTTCCATACATACTTAATGGAATAGCCATACGGCCGACTTCCATACCCAATGCATTGGAGGTTATAACCTAACCACCCGTCCTGGTATTCACGGCACCACCCGTCATATGGTTTATAACGTAACCACCCATTAAAATGTCCAAGTACCAGTAAAAAATCATAAAACATAAAACCAATATAAAGGAATGATAACATTTCCACATCTCAATCACAATATATCATAAATATATTGACATAATAGAATCCTTTTTCAAAACCATTTTCAATACCAAAATAAATAAAAGAGTATATGGTATTTATTTTATTCTAAAAACATTACGGCTTGTTGAGAAAGCCAAAGACCAAATAATACTCGCGGCGGCGGAAAAGGTCGTTGTCGCCAGGTACGTTAAAAGAAACATTCCTTTTTTTCATTTTGTAAAACGCTTCATAGAAAAAAATTCTTTTTTTATAAAAGTAAAACTCAATGGGGTTTATACACCGTATAAAATAAAGTTGTGTATAAAACGAAATATGCCTCAATGAAAGGAGATTGAGACGAAGTCCCTTACCTTGGGTCCGACTTGACTCGATCGTTCTTTAACGTCCTGAATAATAAACTTGAGTTAATTTATACTTGATTAAGAACCTTTTTAAAGTTAATTGTTCCTTTTATATCACTTATTGCCATGTTATAAACATTATGTAACCATTTAAGTTAATAATGTTTGTTTTTTCAATATTGGGTTCTTATGTCGAAAGTGGACTTCTTACAATTACATGTTGTTCGTGTGGTCAAAGGTTCTTTATATCCAGAATGAAATTCCAGATTTGGATATAATATGTATCATATATATCCAGAATATACATTTATTTATAATATTACATAATCATTTAGGGGTAAGAAATGGAATGCACCGTTCATGGAGACGGTAAGCCGTACGTACGCAAGAACGCTACTTTCATTTCTTTGTCATATTAATGGAATTAAAACTAAATGAGAGGTATGTATATTTTAATTCCAGAATTATATTCATCATTTAGATATATCATTAATTATATATATCCATTATATACATGTACTTTTAATAGTACATTACATTTGGGGATAAGAAATGAAATGCACCGTTCATGGAGACGGTAAGCTGTACGTACGCATGAACGCTACTTTCATTTCTATCTCATACATTAATGGAATGAAATAATAATGATATATAGTTATATTATAATTACAGTATAACATCCTATATAATAACTTTAAATCCATCCTTTACACGTCCCACATATGGCATTAACGAATCACATCAATTTGAGGGGGTGATAGTCCGCACTTCCTTAAATGAAGATATCGGGTTTAACCATATTGGAAACCATAAAGGTATGCCCAAAATGAAAAATACAGAAACTTAAAGAAAAAATAGACATATTATATATCATATATAAAAATTGTGACATCATAATGGCCACCCTTGAAGGTGTTAAATGAGTATTGAACAATCATCGTTTCGGGAGGTAGAATTTCGCCATCCACGGAAATCGTATGTTCTTTAACCATTTGATGTAGTTGTGTTAGAGTTTAACTCGAATAAATCATATAAAAACATCCTAGTATATTGAAGATTCTGGTGTCATTACAAAATAATTAAATAAAAAGAGTTTAGAGGGTTGGAGAAGCAAAATAAAACAAATGAACAAGAGAGAATGAAATACCTTTAAAAGTGTAACTCCATTTGATTTGAGCCTAAAGGCTTACTTTGAAAGGATTCTGCCCAATGGGAATCCTCTAGGATTAGGATAGGGATGTGGATAGAGTAAATGGGCAGGGGTTGGCCGAGACAAAGGCTTGAGGAGTGTGTGAAATGAGGTAGAGGTGGGGGCCTTTTATAAGAGGAGAGGAGGGGCATTTTTGGAAAGTAAAGAAATTTTACTTTATTTGAAAATGTGTTTCGGTTTTAAAATGTCCCACATTGATATAATTCATGGATAAGGTGATAAGGGTTCGAAATAAACTCATCCACTTGGTTTTGGACATGTGTAGTTCATAGATTTTACATTATCTTTCCATTTTATTTAAATCGTCAAATAATGATGTCATCGCTGCATCATTATTATGTCATAAATAATTTAATTTATTTAATGTCTAAAAATTATAAAAAAAACACTATGATGTAGGAAATTGTTTTATCTTTCCAATGACTATTTATAATCAAAAATATGATCTTTATAACCCCAAGTAAAAATTGTTTTCGTAAAACATATTATGTTTGTGTCATTTTAACTTTTACATTAAATAAAAAGTTATTTATGCCATTTCCCAACCAAAGTGTCTCCATGGGGTCCCCAAGTTGACCCATGGCTTGTCGGGGTCGTCCATGACACAAACAATGAGGGTAGGACATGTGTCAAGCTCATCTTATTTTATTAAAGCATTATTTTTACCTTAAACTACACTAATTACCACTAATCGCGATTAAGAACTTAATAAGTTAATATTCACCAAAAAATTATTATAATCTCATTGAACCACATTTTACTTCATAATGACAACCATGTATGTCGGATTTTAGAAATTCAAAACACAATGATGGAAAATTTTCATTTAAACAGAAAATCAGTCTTTATAAGTACCACATAGTGGTTTCACTATTCATCAAAAATTGAAGTTTTTCAGAAAATTACCAAAAATTCACCCTAAGCTATATTTGATATTACGAATTCAAAAATGAGGTCTATTTTACAAAATTCAAAACATATAAGTCACATTAATTAATTTAATAATTAATTCCCGCTGTCAGAGCAAATAGCGTGTTTTTATGAAACAATAAGTATCAAAAGATTGACAGTAGTTTAAGTCCGATTTAAAAGTGAAATTAATTCCAACGACCACTATTGGATTTAATGGTAAAAATATTTTCTAATTTCACTTTAAAAACAATTCAAAAGATAATCTAATCATATAAATAAATTAGATTAAAAAGAGGTTTTGAATTAAAATACAACATTTTACACTATTCATTAAAAAAATGAACTTTATCAGAAAGGTACCAAAAATTTACACAAAGTAAATTTTGATGTCCAGATTCTAAAGAAGAGTTATATTTGGTCCAATAGAATTTATAAGATCGATCAAAACTATATTTAATGACGGTTCTCCGTCAAAAGGTGATAAGTGGACCCTTCGTGAAAATTAGGGTATAAATGCCTAAAATTAAACTCTTTCCATATTTTAAGCCTTTATCTTTTATTAGGTAAATGTAAAAATATTTAAAAACAAATATAATCATATTTTAGATATTTCTATCCATTCCCGCCAGTACAACGGCTTCTCGTTAACTAACATTTAAAATAATATTATTTTATTAGTTGTGTGCAACGTAAGTTTTCAAAGAAACTCATCGTTGTGTACCGAGTACGCTGTCGAACGTAGAAACCACTTTTAATTAAAATTAATATTTAATTCATAAATATTAATAAATATGAAAATTCTTTATTTTTTATTTACCTGGGATGTTACATCCTTCCCCCCTTTTGGGAATTTCATCCTCGCAATTTTATTCACTTATCAAAATAAGTGGGGGTATTTATCCCTCCACTAGTGCAGAAAACGTTTTTTACGTCGGATATTTTTAATTGTTATGTCAGTTTCTAGCCGACGTTAATATGTGCGACGTTATAAATAAGGTTTTTCACATCAGTTATTTAAAAACCGACGTCAAAAACATAAAATAACGATGTTTATCACTTCGGTTATTTTAGAACCGACGTGATAAAGGGGCCTGGAGAATGGTTTATCACGTCGGTTATTTTAGAACCAACATGATAAAGGGCCTGGAGAATTGTTTATCACGTCGGTTATCGAAGAACCGACGTGATAAACTTCCTGGACAATGGTTTATCACGTCCGTTCCTAAACAACCGACTTGATAAACAGGGGCGAGGGGGTTTATCACGTCGGTTCATATAGAACCGACGTGATAAACTGGGGTGAGGGTGGTTTATCATGTCCGTTCTATAAGAACCGACATAATAAACCTGGCTGAGCGTGGTTTATCACGTCGGTTCATAAATAATCGACGTGAAAAACTGGGGGAGGGGGGTTTATCACGTCGGTTAGTCAATAACCGACATGATAAAACATTGTCCAGGCCGTTTAGCACGTCGTTTATTCAATAACTGACGTGCTAAACCATTCTCCAGGCCCTTTATCACATCAGTTATTAAATAACCGATGTGATAAACCATTCTCCAGGCCTTTTATCACGTCGGTTATTAAATAACCGACGTGATAAACCATTCTCCAGGACCTTTATCACGTCGGTTATTAAATAACCGACGTGATAAACCATTCTCTAGGCCTTTTATCACGTCAGTTATTAAATAACCGACGTGATAAACCATTCTCCAGGCCTTTTATCACGTCGGTTATTAAATAACCGACGTGATAAACCATTTTCCATGCCTTTTATCACGTCGGTTATTAAATAACCGACGTGATAAACCCAATTTTTTTTAAGCAGAATGCAGTGATCTTCTCTCCACCAGAATCAACCAGAAAATAAATCAAGAAATCGTACCACAAAAACAGAAGTACATCAAAATTAAGCATGTACATAGATAACATATAAAACTTACCCACTAGACAGCATCCACCCTCATTTATACCCCATGGACAGCCCTCCCCCACCCCGTTGGAGCCCTCACCCTCATGTATACCCCCTAGAAAGCCCTCCCCCACCCCTTTGGAGCTCCCACCCTCATGAATACCCCTTGGACAACCCTCCCCCACCCCATTGGAGCCCCCACCACACTCCTGGACTGCCCCCCGACCCCCGGACACCCCCAAACATCCCTCGACAACCCCCACCCGCCTGAACAGCACCTCCTCACCCCTCACCCCACTTGACAGCCCCCACCACACCCCTGGACAACCCCCCCCCCCCCCACCCCTGGACAGCACTCCCACACCCCTGGACCGGCTTTTCACACCCTTGAACATCCCTGCCACCCTCCAGGACTATCCCCACCCTAACGGACAGCCCTCCCAGACCGCTGGACACCCCCAACCCCACTGAACACACCCCGACACCCTTGGAACCCCTCCCCCACAGACCCAAATCCATAACAGAAGAACCATCAAAAGTAAATCAAAACAAGAAGTATAGCAAAATTAAACATTCACTTATATAACATTCAATACTTACACTGTCAACTTCAAAAAAAAACTAAATCAAACCTAAACAACTACCAAATACACAATTAAAATGACAATATTCAAAATTACATTTTACATTACAAACAAATAAATTCAATCAAACCTGTAAAATAATTTGACCACTCTACTTGTACGTGTTTGATGTCTTCAGCAGTATAGGGTTGAGGGTCATCAAAAAGATACAAATAAAAAATAAGATAGCTAACGTGTATAATGAATAAATCAAATTGAAATATGATGGCAGAGTTTAAGAGGAAATCGTACCAGGTCAAAATCCATAACTCTCCCAGTTGTTATTATTTCATACATAAATCTTAACATATAATATCCGCATTCGATGAGACCTTGTTGTTCATGACATTTCTGTTTTGAATGATTGTAAATTCAATATATTATTTTTATGTAATAAATCAAAAAGTACAAATTATAAATGGAAATTTACCTTCGAATTTACATATTTGATCTTTGCATTTCTTTTCATTGTGTTTTTTCGAAAGCAGACCCATGCACTGTTAGAAAATAATACGAATGGGGTAAATTTAAAATTCATTATAATATATAAAACTATTGAGAAATTGAAACATACTTTTCCAATATATTCTTAAAACTTGCCCGCACATCACCATGAACAGAGCATATCCAATAAAGTGCTTTCCCCCTTGGGAAAAAAATCCCTAACATCCAATGATTACTGATAAAAGGAAATATAATGTTAGTGGTTTTTTATGATAAAAGATAATTTACTATTTGAGAGAAATGTGTTTCATACCTCTCACAAAAAGGCATCATCCAACATTGATGGATTATATTCTTTTCCATTCTTTCAGCAATATAAACCATTCTTTGTTCTTCAGTTAAAGCACATGCTTCAGGGGAAATAAATTGCGGGTCCATGAATCCATATACTTATGTCAGTTCATTCCTCTCACAAATTTTATAAAGATACCTAATACAAAACATATATAAGTATACATTTTTAATAAATATAACGCAGGGAAAAGGTGTTAAGACTTACATGGAAAAAAATTTCACCACGTTGATGCCCAACTTATCTCCAGTAACAAGCTCCATGATATCAGATTTTGTAATCCCCACACTTATTTCACATCCACAAATATGAGATTCCATTGGAAACTCATAAAAACCCAACAACAAATGTGAATATCTTGAAAATCTGTCAAGACCACTGGAATCTGTATCTGATGTCATAGCCTTTTGTCTTTGTTGTTGTCTATACAGTATTTCTTTACCTTTGAAGTATTACTGTGAAAAAATTGATAATTATAGTAGTTTTCAAATGATAAAACAACTTTAATAAAATAATAAAATAAAAGATATAACATTCATACCTCTATGGTAATGAGTTGAAGAAGTCTGGATGGCCAAACTAAAAAATGGCCGATACTCTGTCCAACTGTCGCCACCTCATCTGTAGGTATTGGTACCCTAGCTGATCTATCTATAATATCATGTACAGTGACCCTCTGATTATCTACCTCTAACTGTTGATGATGAACTATATCTCTTATACAATATACCAACCAGTATGCTACTATATGATGTTGAGAATCATCAACATACAACTCGCAATATGTAGGAAGTTGCGGCGAAGGCGTAGGATAAAAAATGGGGTCCGCAGGCTGAGGTGGGGGAGTGGGAGCTACTGGCAGAGGTGGAGGATAAATAATGGGGTCTGCAGGGGGAGGTGGAGGAGTGGGAGCTGCAGTCTGAAATTGTCTTTGCATTTCTGCAAACATAGACTGCACTGAATCTCTAATCTTGTCTTCCATCGTCGCATTAATATTTTGAGCTTTAGCCTCCAAGGAATCTATTTTTTTAATAAACCCCCTCAATGTTAGAAGTTGAAGAATGTGGAAACACTTTTCTTACCGATACACCTGCCGGATATCCTCTTACACGACCAGGATGTTCGGGCCTTCCCAATGCTGCAAATAAAATATCTTCCCTCCCAGTAGCTGTAAATGTCCCCTCTGAACTCTGCTCCTCAAGAGAGTCCTGTATTAATTAATTGAACATTTCTGTAATGATTGAAACATATATGAAGAAATAAGTTAAATTAAATAAATTAAATAGATATCTTACAATCCTCTCAGCTACGATTCTCAATTCTTCCGAAAGATATTGCCCTTTTTTCCCTTCTGAGCTCTCTTCCATTTTTCATGTCTAGATGGAGGGGATGTAGGGGCCACCTCTCCATAGCATGAAGACTCAGTTCTTAGTTGTTGAAATTTTTCCCCTATCATTTTTCCTTCCAATAATGTATACCCTCCCCGAGATAAACTATGAAGGTATACATTTTTAGATTTGATCTCTTGACGAGCTTTCCTTGTTTGCTTTAATTTAAGAATAAGAAATCATTAACAATACATTAATAAAATCATTTATATAAGAATGTTTATAAAACTTTACATTGCCCTTACCAGAAATGACTCTTTTTTTCTACTTTCAAAAAACTGTCTCCATGTGTCTTCATCTATAAAAGGATATATACAACATGGATTGTCATGACTCTTATGACCATAAATGAAATCAGATGAGAGGGTTGATTTGAAATCCCTCCATCTCCTGGTAGCCAACGATAAGCATTTCTTCCTGACTCCTCTAGTGTTAGGAATAACAAATGTCATCTGATAAAGAAGAGGTTAAACATAGTATATATACAAGAAATATTAAAATAATGGTCAAACAATGACAACAGATCTTACCAAAATCGTCTCCCACAACTGAGAGATAATCTCTTTATCCACACCTCTCCAATCATCATACAGAATGCTTACTTTGGTCTTAGCCTGAGTTGAAACAAAACTCTTAAAATCTTTGGCATTCGGACCTCTAAGAATATCATCATCATTAAACTCAACTACTATCCTCCGATCCTGCGTACGGGCAAGTGATAATTTTGGTAAACGTGTGCACCCACGTTTACCATCCTATGAACTCTTTGTCGTAATAGGAGCATGTGAATGTTCATCCCCAGAGGTATGACCAGCAATATGCTCCTCTCCAGAATCATGTGGTTGATCATCTGAATGATCTGTCATTATCCTTCAAATCAAAAAAACAAACGTCAGTTCACAAATATACAAATGAAAATATTTTAATACTACTGTAATCAGAAAATAGAAAAGTGTACTAGGTTGCATAATAGTAAACATTGGTAATATTTTAAACATGTTAAACAATGGTAAAGATGGCAAAGATGTTCAAGATGGTCAAGATGGTCAACATGGTAAAAATTGGAGAAAATGGTAAACCTGGTAAACATTGTAAACATGGTAAAGTAATTGTCAGTGAACAAATATACAAATTCAAATATTTTAATACTACTGTAATCAGAAAATAGAAAAGAGTACTAAGTTACATAATAGTAAACATTGGTAATATGGTAAGCATGTTAAACAATGGTAAATATGGAAAAGATGGTCAAGATGTTCAAGATGGTAAAAATGGTAAAAATGGTAAACCTGGTAAACATTGTAAACATGGTAAAGTAATTGTCAGTGAACAAAAATAAGCATTTTAAAATTCATGTAATGGTTATAAACATGATAAAGTAAACTAAACAAACATAAAACAAACAAAAACATATACTTATTTTATTTTAAAACATGTTTTAATAAATAAAAAACTTACAATATCTAACATTTATGGAAAAAAAATGTAAACAAGAAATAAACATATGTTACCTGTAATTTTAGGAATGTATAGATGGATTGTTTTCCCAAATTCCTTAATCATGATCGTTCCTTATGGCACAAACTAGGTCTTCAACATGATCGTCATTATGTTCTGTTAATATTTCCATTAAAGTAGGGATCTCACATAAATCAGCATATTCATCAAGTTCATCCACACCAACATATTGTTTTTTCCCATGTAAAACAACATCCCACTGCATATCTGATTGATCTACTACATAAAAAATTTGTTTTTCATGTGTTTCCATTATAAAAGAATCAGCTGTGTCTTCTAATCTATTCAGATTAACAAGTGTCATTCCAAATTCATCGTGTCAGACACTGTTGTTACCGTTAAACCATTTACAGTTAAAAACGGGAACTTTAATTTTAAAGTAATCAACCTCCCATATGTCTTCAATCACTCCATAATATGCATTTTATGCAGAAATTTGGTTTTTGTCCTTAGCACTCGAAAAATGCATTACTTCTGCAAACACCAATACACCACTATTCTGAACTGCACTTGTGTTGTCGTGAGCTTTTGTATGAAATGTATAACCATTAATGTCATAACCAGACCATGTTATCACATTTAAACATGGACCACCCACTATCCATTTTAATGTCTCTGATACATCTGATCTACCAAGCAAAGTCTTTTTAATCCATGACAAAAAAGTTTTGTTGTGCTCATTCAAAATCCACATTTCTTTCTTCTTTGGATGGAATTGTTTCAACTCATTAATATGCAATGTGATATATGGTTGAGCATCAGCTATGTTATTCAAGATGTATGATTCTAAATTCTTCATCTGTTCAGCTGACAATGATTTGACTTTCAAGTCGCGAATCCCCTTTCCCTCATTATTAACACGTTCATGGTGAGATGGAGGCAAACCTATGTGTTGCGCCGTAGCCAAGTAGCTCGTACAAAACTCTGCTACCTCCTCAGAAATATACAGTTCAATAATGGAGGCTTCAGGTCGATATAGATTTTTAACATACCCCTTTAATATTTTTATATACCTTTCAAAAGGATACATCCAACAAAGATATACAGGTCCACAAAGCTTTATTTATCGAACTAGATGAATCATTAAATACACCATTATATCAAAAAATGTTGGAGGAAAATACATTTCCAATTGACAAAGTATAAAAATTCAATCCTTTTCCAAAATGATCAAAGCATTCACATCAATCGCCTTGTTACAAATTGAATTGAAAAAATAACACAACTTCATTATAGTCTTTCGGACACGAATGGGCAATATTCCACGCAATGCAACTGGTAGAATTTGTTGCATCATGACTTGACAATCATGTGATTTCATACCTATCAACTTCAATTCCTTCAATGAGACAAAATTTTTTACATTAGAAGAATAACCTTGAGGCACTTTGGTATCATGAAGACACTAACAAAAGCTAATTTTCTCCCTCTTCGATAATGTATGACAAGCCGGGGGAAGAAATGTTTGTCTTCCTTTAGGAGTGGGAGCTAACTCCAAACATATTCCCATTGATAGTAAGCCTAATATTGCATTCAACCCATCTTTAGTCTTTCCTTTAATATCGAACAATGTTTCAATCAAAGAATCAAGGATATTCTTCTCCACGTGCATGACATCAATATTATGTTTAACTACAGGATACCTCCAATATGGTAGCTCAAAAAAATTGACCTTTTCTTCCAAATATGTCTATCATTACCAGATTTTTGTGTCTTTCCCAATGTCACGTCATGGTTTTTCATCCTCTCAAAATACAGATCAGGGGATAATGGTTTTGGAGCAGTATCAAATTCTTGTGAGCCATTAAATTCCTTTTTTAGTCTTCTATAAGGGTGTTCCATAGGAAAAAACATTCGATGACCCATGTACACTGTTTTCCTCCCATGATGCAATTGACAATAGGACGTCTGTTGTTCGCAAATTGGACATGCTTTATGCCCTTTAACACTATATCCAGACAAATTTCCATACGCTGGGAAGTCATTTATAGTGAACAGAAGCACTGCATGCAGTTGAAAATATTCCATTTTATAAGAATCATACACCCTAATACCATCAGCCCATAACAGTTTCAAATCATCAATCAACGGTGACAAGTAAACATCAATATCATTACCGGGTTTCTTTGGACCAGAGATCATTGTACTCAACATGACATATTTGCGCTTCATACAAACTTCAGGAGAGAGGTTGTAAATTACCAATAAAACAGGCCATGAACTATGTGTGCTACTGAGTGTTCAGTATGGATTCATTCCATCTGTGCACAACCCTAGTCTGAGATTTCTTATTTCACATCCAAATGTAGAATACTGTGCATCAATTTTCTTCCATTGTGGACAATCAGCTGTATGACGTATTTTTCCATCACATACCCGCTCTTCAGCATGCCATCTTAACCTTTTTGCATCATGTGAATTAGAAAATAAACGTTTGAAATGATTAATTATAGGAAGATACCAAAATACCTTTGAAGGGAGCTTTGTAATATCTACATCACCCTTTGATTTTTCTTTCACCTTATACCGTGATGTCCCACATTTTGGACACTCTGACAGAAATTCATATTCCTTCCTATATATAATGCATTCATTCGGACAGGCATGTATTTTCTTGTATCCCAATCCCATCGGGAATAATATTTTCTTGGCTTTGTAATGTGAATCTGGAAGATCGTTATCTTTTGGAAGAATGTATTTCATCAATTGTAGCAGCTCTGTAAAACTTCTTTCACTCCATCCATGCTTCGCCTTCAGGTTAATCAATATTAACACCGCCGACAGAACCGTAAAATATGTACAACTAGGATATAATGGTTTTTCAGCATCACCATATAGACGTGAAACTGTCAGTTCTATCTCAATTTGTTCTGCTACAATATCACGAATCATTTCTTCAATTCCATCGGAGTTACCATCTTGCGAATCATCATCATCAGTGACATTCCGTCCAGTTTCACCATGCCAAATCCAAGGGCTGTAACTCGGATTAAAACCATGATATATCAGATGATCTTTTATCTCTCTACTTTTCAACTTCTTCATATTCAAACATTTCAGGCATGGACAGAAAAAAATGTCACTACTTGGAACATTTCGTTTTGAAAATTCCAAAAAGGCATCAACACCTTCCTCAAATTCATTGCTCATTCGATGAGCCGTAATCCAACTTCGACTCATTATTACCTATAACAAATATCAAAAAAATATATATATTTTTAAGACAAGACAAATACATGTTTATATGAAAAAAATCCTAATTTGAATGTAAAACAATTTAAAATATAAAACAAATATATAGGTATTTAAAAAAATATGCTTGAATATTATTTGTAAAACAAAATATAGTTAGATGTAACAGTTTAAAATTTCATTGAATCCAAGAAAACCATGACGCCTAATGATTCTCCAAATAAAATATACATCAATAAAACAAAGACAAAATGATTTTTATCTGGAATAAGTGAATATGATCAGATGATACACATTTATAATAATCTCATGCCAATATACTAATAAACATGCTAAAATATAGGAATACCTAATGGAGCATATAACATGTGTTATTCATTCTTGTTGTTCAATCATTATGATCTAAAGTACTCAACACTTTCAAGTGCCAAAATCTTGAAAGTAGTAGTAGTTTTCATAAGTACCCAACACCAAATAGCTATACATCGTAAGTGTTATGTTAGAAATTTGAATATAGACCATTTTTTTTATGTTTAATAATATTGTGAAATTATCTGATCATTCTGATTATATATTAGAATTACTATATCCTTTTGATCCGATATATAATCTAAGGATTAATATTTATTTAGAAAAAGTAATGTTAATATCATGGTAATGTAAAAAAAAGTATATGTCGAACTATATATATGTAATACCAATAAAAAAATACATATGTGTTTGGCCTGGGTTTCACACATAAAACAACTCATCTCACAGATTAAATTTTTTAATCATCCTACATAATAGTTATTTTTATAACTTAGGGAATGAAAATAATAAAAGTTTTGATTTACGATACTCATTATGGGTAAACATGATATATATAAATATAATATCTAATCTCATAAAAAGATATTCATGGGGGTATAAGATCATACACAAAGCACATGATCAAAAAGATAAGTGAAACAGTTCTATATAATCATAGATCATAAAACCTGAGTCCAAGTATAACAATTTTAGCATAACATAAGACATGATTTATATGATACTGGGAACATGATTTAAAAAACCTTATTCACAATATCACAACATTGGCATGTGGAATAATATAAGATTGTGGCACAAACATAATCATATAAGTCATAACATATGTCAAGGGAAAACATAGTTTCATTCACCTCATATTGGGATATGTTAATCACCTTTCCTATAATTTATTATAATATTTCTTACGAGACACATCACATAACACATTGGACATTGTATAACCATCTGTATCCCATATTGATCTATGATATATAATGCATTGTCGAATGCATTAGAAGGATATTATGGACCCAAATGTCACATAATGACTAACCATATATATGGGTGAATCGTGATCATCAAATCATTTATAACACTTTCGTAGATCAATTAACTAACAAAAAATGAAATGGGGGTCATAATGGTTTTTACAAAACATAATAATTATTAATACAAAAAAATGTGTTTGGATGTTAAGATAAGATAATATACCTAATTCAATCTAATTATCGTTAAATTATTTCTACCTAGATAGAAAAGACCTTTATAAAAAATATAATTTAACTTGAGAATGAAAAGAAAGAACCCTTTACCTTTTTTATAATGAAAAATCTGAAAAGGATGATAATAATATTTAGGTATTATAATTTTTTATGAATTAATAATAATAAAAGAAATCACCTCACTTGGTTTTGTTGAAAATCGGACATACCATCGTATTAAAGAAATCAGTTACACTTTTCATGAAAAGGTCCATCATTTTTAGGAGATGACTGAAAGAAGAAATGTATTATTAGACTCACCATGAGTCCAGAATTAAATATTTGATTGTAATAGGTAAGAATTGATATTTTTATGAATGCAGATGAAAACAGATGATGGTTTTCTGATCTAGGAGTTCTAAAAATCATAATTTATTTAAAAAATATTATGATGTAAGAATGTTGAATGAAATTTTAAGGATATGTATTAACGATTGTACCTGGTCCAATTTCATTCATTGAAATCATTTTCTGGACAATCATATTGAAAATATGATTTTTAGAAAATAAGTACTACCAATCTTCATCCAGAAAGACACATTCCAGCTAAGTAGGAAATAATAATGTTGCTGGAAGAATGGAACGTTACAGTACCACCCATTATTTTTCAGATTTTGCTGAAGCTAATCCTCAATGTTTTAAAATTAATTATTCTTTCTAAATGATTGAATAATTTGAATGGTTGTGAAGTCAAATATCTATGTTCTCATGGTCATAGTAATATTTTTATCAGATATTGATTTATTTAGATACTTAAGAGATTGCTCGTAAGCGTATATCAGAATGAAAATCTAGAATAAGAGTTAAAAATAGTCTTATCCAAAATACACCTGCTTGAATGTTGCGAGTTGAATGTTGCGAGTTGAATGTTGCGAGTTTAATGTTGCGATTTTAATGTTGCGAGTTGAATGGACATAATAACCATTTGCAATGACAAAAAATTCCACGAGATTCAAAAACGAACGAAAAGCACATCATGAATCGAAACAAAAACGAACGAAATAAATTCGTCGAAGGCTTACTTGAATGTCGCGAGTTGAGATGATAGATCCGAGAGGAGTGAAGAAGATAAAAAATGAAGCCAAAATGAGTTTAATGCATGCGATCAACGAGCCGATTAGGGTTTACCGCGAGAGAGAGAGACGAGCCGGTGACTGTCAATCGAAAAATCGTAAATGACAGAACACGGGCTTTAATTTTTTTTAATGTTTTATAACGTCGATTATATAATAACCGACGTTATAAACTATTTTTTAGCTTTTTTACGTCGGTTATCTTAAAACCGACGTAAAAAAGCTCCCGCGCTTTGGTTTTTTACGTCGGTTTACAAATAACCGACGTAAAAAAACCCGATATCTACCCGTTTTTTACGTCGGTTATCAAATAACCGACGTAAAAAGGCGTCGATATCGGGATTTTTACGTCGGTTACCAAATAACCGATGTAAAAAACCCCCGCGCATTGGTTTTTTACGTCCGTTTTAAGAAAACCGACGTAAAAACCCAACAGGCGCGATTTGTAACGTCGGTTATTAAAATAACCGACATGAAAAATCTACTCGCCGCATTTTTACGTCGGTTATATATAACTGACGTAAAAAATAGTGACGTAAAAAACGATTTCTGCACTATTGCTCATAGCACTTTCAGATTCCCATGTTGCCTCTTTAATCACATGGTTTTTCCACAAAACCATTACCTGATGAATCGCCTTATTCCGTAACACCTGCTCCCTATGGTCAAGAATCTGGACCGGTTGTTCCTCATAAGATAGGTTCTCTTCCAGCTGAACTACCTCTGGAGTCAAAACATGAGATGGATCTGGCATATACTTTCTCAACATTGAATCATGAAAAACATTGTGTACCGGAGATAAACTCGGAGGTGAAGCCACCCGGTATGCAACTGATCCAACTCTCTCCCGAATTTCATATGGTCCAATAAACCTTGGACTCAGATTTCCTTTCTTACCAAATCTCATCACACATTTCCAAGGAGAAACCTTGAGAAAAACATGATCACCTACCTTGAAAGATAGATCCTTCCTCCAGTTATCCGCATAACTCTTCTGCATGCTCTGAGCTGTTCTTATGTGCTTCTGAATCAGCTGAACTTTTTCTGCCATCTCTTCTACCAATTCTGGTCCCATCAGCTTCCTTTCACCCACTTCATTCCAAAATGCTGGAGTTCGACACCGCTTCCCATATAATGCCTCAAATGGTTCCATATGTATACTGGAATGAAAACTGTTATTATAAGAAAACTCAACCAAAGAAAGATGTTGGTCCCAACATCCCTGATAATCCATAGAACAAGCTCGTATCATATCCTCCAATGTCTGGATTGTTCGTTCTGACTGCCCATCTGATTGAGGATGAAAAGCTGTACTAAAATTTAATTCAGTACCCAAAGACTTCTGAAGGCCTTTCCAAAAGTTATATGTCAACCTGGGATCATGGTCATATACAATAGAGAGAGGAACTCCATGTAACCTGACTATCTCTTTAAGATACAAATGGGAAAGTTGATCAAGAGAGAATGTATCTCGTATAGAAAGGAAATGAGCAGATTTGGTCAAGCGATCAACAATAACCTAGATTGCATTATTACCTCGAGATGTCTTCGGTAATCCAACAACAAAGTCCATGGATATATTCTCCCATTTCCACTCTGGCACTTGTAAAGGCTGAAGCATCCCATTCAGTAACTGCCGCTCTGCTTTAACATGTTGACATGTCAAACACTTCACAGTAAAATCAGCAATGTCTCTTTTCATTCCATCCCATCAGTAATACTCCTGCAGATCTCTGTACATCTTAGTACTTCCCGGATGAACTGAAAACGGGGAACTATGAGCCTCACATAACAACTCATTCTTCAACTGTGAATCACAAGGCACACATAACCTCTTCCCAAACCTCAAAACACAAACACAAACTTATCCAAGAACTCATGGAAAATTTTATTCATAAGGTCCATTAATATAGCAGGTGCATTGGTCAACCCAAAAGGCATAACTACAAATTCATAATGGCCATATCTAGTACGGAACGCAGTCTTCGGAATGTCTGCTTCTTTTACGTTCATCTGATGGTACCCCGACCTCAAGTCAATATTTGAAAAATACTGAGCTCCCTGGATCTGATACCACTTCATTCGATGGCCCAACATCTGCTGAAGTTGTTGCAAAGGATTTCACCACCCCTTTCTGCTTGTAATCTGGCTGCATTCCCCCAGTTGAGTTCTTCGTTGGACACTCGTTTGCATAATGACCCATTTAATTACACTTAAAACATCTTACAGTTGGCTTTTCATTTCCTGCTTGATCATCTTCCTTACAGTTACGAGCAATATGACCAGACTTACCACACCGAAAGCACTTACCAGACTTGATTAAACATTCTCCATGATGCATTTTACCACACTTCTCACATGATGGATATTTGGTTTTCTTACCTCCTTGCTTCTTTGATGAATTCTTCCCCTTTGCCTGCCAACTAGACCTCTTCTTCTGTTGTTTGTCCTAGAACACCTGATCATCGACAAACTCCATTTCCACCTTCTCCGCACATCGAACAAGTTTTACATATCTTTTGAACTCACGAGAAGAAAAAGCCCTTCGATACTTTGGCTTTAACCCTGAGTAAAAACGGTTTATTTTACTATCAAGATCTCGTATGAAGTTTGGAGCATACCTTGCCAATTGAACTTTTCTTCATAAGCAGCCACTGAATCATCCTCCTGCCTCAATTCTAGGAACTGTTTTTCCATCCTAAGACGAACCACCTTAGGAAAATATTTCTCAAGAAACATTCCTTTGAATTCGTCCCTGTGAAGATCCTCAATCTCATCACTATCCCTTATATTTTTCACCATCGACCCCCACTGATCAGCTTCACCTTCAAAATGGTAAACATCAAGACTAACCTTTTGATGTTCTGAACACCCCATGACATAAAAAATCTTCTCCAGTGCTTTAATCCACCCTTTAGCTTGCACAGGGTCAGATGATCCTCTGAATGATGGGGATGTTGCCTCATGAAATGTTCCACCACTGACATGTTCCTCTGCGGTTGATCTGGCTGATCTCGTGCATGGATACCACCACCATTTATAGCCTGAGTCAACTGTTCCATCACTGAAACAAACTGTTCAGTTCCGATTCCGACCATCTCAGGTTGCTGATTTGGAAGGTTATCTTCCTCCTGATGTCGTCCCAACATAGCTGCTTTGTTTCCTCTGCGGAAAACCATTCTGAACACAGAAATATCTTAGGTGAAGCAACATGGTAATCCGTAAATGCTATATCATTTCAATCATATTATAATTTAACACTTTTCTAACTCCTAAAGTTGTCTAAACCGACCTCTGATACCAACTACAAGGCCTTGTCCTTAAACCTTACATAATATTGAATTAAATGAATAATTCACATTGAGGATCTTTTCAGATATAGAGTTTTAGAGAATTAGAACATAACTATTACATCTCAAAAGATTACAAAGTAGTCACTTCTACTAAGATTCCATAATAAAAAGAAACTCTTAAAAAGAAACGTGTCTAGTTCCATGTTTTATATAGGATGAAATTCCCTTGATCCCATCCTTGACCTTATTCCCCATTAAGTCCTGTGAATACATTTCAAAAAAACTTGGGGTGAGCATAAAAATTTCAGTAAGGGATACAAAAAGAATGAAAACTGTTAGTTTTTCAAACATCAAATAAACCATATATACTCTATCAAAGTAATACCTTCACCTTCATGAAGTAGTAAAAACTCTTCACTTAATAAAGTATCATTACTTACCTTTTTGTAACCAAAGGATTACCATAAAATCCATAAAAGGAACACATAACATATATAAAGGTAACTTGGGACATAAACATACTTAAGTGGCATAACCATACGGTCGACTTCCACACATATCACTTAAATGGAATAGCCATACGACCAATTTCCATACATACTTAATGGAATAGCCATACGGCCGACATCCATACCCAATGCATTGGAGGTTATAACCTAACCACCCGTCCTGGTATTCACGGCACCACCCGTCATATGGTTTATAAAGTAACCACCTGTTAAAATGTCCAAGTACCAGTATAAAATCATAAAACATAAAACCAATATAAAGGAATGATAACATTTCCACATTTCAATCACAATATATCATAAATTTATTGACATAATAGAATCCTTTTTCAAAACCATTTTCAATACCAAAATAAATAAAAGAGTATATGGTATTTATTTTATTCTAAAAACATTACGGCTTGTTGAGAAAGCCAAAGACCAAATAATACTCGTGGCGGCGGAAAAGGTCGTTGTCGCCGCGTACGTTAAAAGAAACATTCCTTTTTGTCGTTTTGTAAAACTCTTCGTAGAAAAAGATTCTTTTTGTATAAAAGTAAAACTCAAAGGGGTTTATACACCGTATAAAATAAAGTTGTGTATAAAACAAAATATGCCTCAATGAAAGGAGATTGAGACGAAGTCCCTTACCTCGGGTCCGACATGACTCGATCGTTCTTTAACGTCCTGAATAATAAACTTGAGTTAATTTATACTTGATTAAGAACCTTTTTAAAGTTCATTGTTCCTTTTATATCACTTATTGCCATGTTATAAACATTATGTAACCATTTAAGTTAATAATGTTTGTTTTTTAATATTTGGTTCTTATGTCGAAAGTGGACTTCTTACAATTACATGTTGTTCGTGTGGTCAAAGGTTCATTATATCCAGAATGAAATTCCCAATTTGGATATAATATGTATCATATATATCCATCATATACATGTATTTATAATATTACATAATCATTTAGGGGTAAGAAATGAAATGCACCGTTCATGGAGACGGTAAGCCGTACGTACGCATGAACGCTACTTTCATTTCTTTGTCATATTAATGGAATTAAAACTAAATGAGAGGTATGTATATTTTAATTCCAGAATTATATTCATCATTTAGATATATCATTAATTATATATATCCATTATATACATGTACTTTTAATATTACGTTACATTTGGGGATATGAAATAAAATGCACCGTTCATGGAGACGGTCAGCCGTACGTACGCATGAACGCTACTTTCATTTCTATCTCATACTTTAATGGAAAGAAATAATAATGATATAGAGGTATATTATAATTCCAGTATAACATCATATATAATAACTTTAAATCCATCCTTTACACGTCCAACATATGGCATTAACGAATCACATCACTTTGAGGGGGCGGTAGTCCGCACTTCCTTAAATGAAGATATCTTGTTTACCCATAATGGAAACCATAAAGGTATGCCCAAAATGAAAAATACAGAAGCTTAAAGAAAAATATAAACATATTATATATCATATATAAAAATTGTGACATCATAATGGCCACCCTTGAAGGTTTTAAATGAGTATTGAACAATCATCGTTTCGGGAGGCAGAATTTTGCCATCCACGGAAACCATATGTTCTTTAACCATTTGATGTAGTTGTGTGAGAGTGTAGCTCGAATAAATATTATAACAACATCCTAGAATATTTAAGATACTGGTGTTGTTACAAAAGAAGTAAATAAAAAGAGTTTAGAGGGTTGGAGTAGCAAAATAAAACAAATGAACAAGAGAGAATGAATTACCTTTAAAAGTGTAACTCCTTTTGATTTGAGCCTAAAGGCTTCCTTTGAAAGGATTATGCCCAAAGGGAATACTCTAGGATGAGGAGAGGGATGTGGAGAGAGTAAATGGGCAGGGGTTGGCCGAGTCAAAGGCTTGAGGGGTGTGTGAAATGAGGTAGAGGTGGGGGCCTTTTATAAGAGGAGAGGAGGGGCACTTTTGGAATGTAAAGAAATATTACTTTATTTGAAAATGTGTTTCGGTTTTAAAATGTCCCACATTGATATAATTCATGGATAAGGTGATAATGGTACGAAATTCACTCATCCAATTGGTTTAATACATGTTTAGTTCATAGATTTTACATTATCTTTCCATTATATTTAAATCGTCAAATAATGATGTCATCGCTGCATCATTATTATGTCAAAAATAATTTAATTTATTTAATTTCTAAAAATTATAAAAAAAAATACTATGATGTAGGAACTCTTTTTAGCTTTCCAATTACTATTTATAATCAAAAATCGGATCTTTATAACCCCATGTAAAAATTGTTTTCGTAAAACATATTATGTTTGTGTCATTTTTACTTTTACATTAAATAAAAAGTTATTTATGTCATTTCCCAACCAAAGTGTCTCCCTGGGGTCCCCAAGTTGACCCATGGCTTTTCTTGGTCGGCCATGACACAACCAATGAGGGTAGGACATGTGTCAAGCTCATATTATTTTATTAAATCATTATTTTTACCTTAAACTACACTAATTACCACTAATCGCGATTAAGAACTTAATAAGTTACTATTCACCAAAAAATTATTATAATCTCATTGAACCACATTTTACTTCATAATGACAACCATGTAAGTCAGATTTTTGAAATTCAAAACACAATTATGGAAAAATTTCATTTAATCGTAAAACCAGTCTTTATAAGTACCACTAGTGGTTTCACTATTCATCAAAAATTGAAGTTTTTCAGAAAATTACCAAAAATTCCCCCTAAGCTATATTTGATATTACGAATTCAAAAATGAATTATATTTTACAAAATTCAAAACATATAAGTCACATTAATTAATTTAATAATTAATTCCCGCTGTCAGAGCAAATAGCGTGTTTTTATGAAACAATAACTATCAAAAGATTGACACTAGTTTAAGTCCGATTTCAAAGTGAAATTAATTCCAACGACCACTATTGGATTTAATGGTAAAAATATTTTCGAATTTCACTTTAAAACCAATTCAAAAGATAATCTAATCATATAAATAAATTAGATTAAAAAGAGGTTTTGAATTAAAATACAACATTTTACACTATTCATTAAAAAATGAACTTTATCAGAAAGGTACCAAAAATTTACACAAAGTAAATTTTGATGTCCCTATTCTAAAGAAGAGTTATATTTGGTCCAATAGAATTTATATGATCGATCAAAACTATATTTAATGGCGGTTCTCCGTCAAAAGGTGATAAGTGGACCCTTTGTGAAAATTAGGGTATAAATGCCTAAAATTGAACTCTTTCCGTATATTAAGCCTTTATCTTTTATTGGGTAAATGTAAAAATATTTAAATACATATATAATCATATGTTAGTTATTTCTATCCATTCCTGCTAGTACAATGGCTACTCGTTAACTAACATTTAAAATAATATTATTATATTACTTGTGTGCAACGTATGTTTTCAAAGAAACTCATTGTTGCGTACCGAGTACGCTATCGAATGTAGAAACCCATTTTAATTAAAATTAATATTTAATTCGTAAATATTAATAAATATGAAAATTCTTTATTCTTTATTTACCTGGGATGTTACAGTTACTCCCTACGTAAGAATGTCATGAATTCCTCAAGTTACCTTTATGTATTATGATTTCTATGATTTGTTCATGATTTTATGAGATATGTTAAAGTGCCTATGTTTTATGGGTAAAGTATGATCTCATCCTTAGGTATATATGTACCCATGTTTCCTTTCCATATTTTTATATCCCTTACTGAGCTTTTTATGCTCATCCCAGTTTTTTTTTGAAATGATTTTCACAGGTCAAGGGAAGGGTACATGATATGATGATAGTGTCAAGGAAGTGTCAAGAAAGAATCCATGTTTTATTTTAAATATGTTTCCATTGATGGGAATTAAGAATACTATATTTATGTAACCACTTTGTTATATGTGGAATGTAATGCATGTTTTATGATCTAATTCTCTAAAACTCTAAACCTGAAAAGATCCTCAACGTGTAATCTTGTGATAACTCAAGATTAAGTAAGGTTTAAGGCTTGGGCCTTATAGTTGGTATCAAAGGACGGTTTAGATAACTTTAGGAGTTAGAAATCTATTAAATGATTATCCAAAAAAAATATTTTTTTTAATGATGTAGAATTTGAAGATTACCATGTTGCTTCATCTAAGACAAGTTTGTTCAGAATGGTTTTCCATAGAGGAAACAGGGAAGCAGTTCTAGGAAGGCATATAGAAGGAAATAACCTTCTGAATCAGCATCCAGAAATGGACAGAATTGGAACTGAACAGTTTGTTACACTAATGGCGCAGTTGACTCAAGCGAAAAATGGTGGTGGTATCCATGCACGAGATCAGCCAAATCAACCGCAGAGGAACAAGTCAGTGGTGGAACATTTCATGAGGCAACGTCCCCCATCATTCAGAGGATCATCTGACCCTGTGTTATCTGAAGGGTGGATTAAATCACTGGAGAAGATTTTTGATGTCATGGGGTGTTTAGACAATCAAAAGGTTAGTCTTTCTATTTACCGTTTGGAGGGTGAAGCAGATCAGTGGTGGTGTATGGTTAAAAATATCAGGGACGCCGATGAGATTGATGCTCTTGATTAGGATGAATTCAAAGGTATGTTTCTTGAGAAGTATTTTCCTAAGGCTGTTCGACTTAGGATGGAAAAACAATTCTTGGAATTGAGGCAAGAGGAAGACTCAGTGGATTCCTATGAAGAAAGGTTCACTCGTTTGGCAAGGTATGCTCCAAATTTTATCCAAGACCTTGATAGTAAAATCAATCGTTTTTACTCAGGATTAAAGCCAAAATATCGAAGGGCATTAGCTTCTCATGAGTTTAAAAGTTATGAAAATCTTGTTTGATGTGCTAAGAAGGTGGAAATGGAGTTTTCTGATGACCTAGTGTTTTATAACAACCAGCAGAAGAAGAGACCAAGGTGGCAGGAGAAAGGTAAGAATTCTTCAAAAAAGTCTGATGGTAAGAGAACTAAGTTTCCAGTTTGTGATAAATGTGGAAAAAGTCATGCTGGGGAATTTCTTCTGAATTCTGGAAAGTGCTACCGATGTGGTAAGATGGGACATAAGGCTCGTGACTGCACTAAAAAGGATCAAGGTGAAGGTAAGAAAAAATTTGATTTACAGTTAGTGAAATTTTATAAGTTCAATGAGATGGGTCACTATGCAAACGAGTGTCCAACAAAGAGCTTGAGTGATGGGAAGCAGTTAGACTACAAGCAGAAAGGGGTGGTGAAATCCTTTGCATCTACTTCAGCAGATGTCGGGCCATCAAATGAAGTTGTATCAGGTACATTGTTTTTTCAGATTATGCCAGTGTGTTGTTTGATTCAGGGTCTACACATTCTTTCATCCCTGAAACCTTTTCTTGTAAAATGGGAATACCATCTCAAAATTTGACTCCTGAACTTTTGGTAAAAACACCTGGGGGAAATGTTGAGGCAAAAAGAATTTATAATAATCTTCCTATCCTTATCTGTGGAAAGAACCTACTTGCAAACCTTATTGTTCTAACTCTAGTAGAGTTTGATGTTATTCTGGGTATGGATTGGCTCTCTATTTACCATGCTAAGATTGACTGTAGAGCTAACGATGTTTCTTTTCAGAAAGACTTTCAGTTTATTTACAAGAATGAACCCTTACATTTTATAACTTATCAAGAGGCCGAGAAACTTATAAAAGACGGAAATGAATGTTACCTTGCTTATATTGTTGAAAACAAGGGAACTGTTCAGATTGATGATGTGCCAGTGGTAAATGAGTATACTGATGTTTTTCCTGATGAGTTGCCTGGAATAATACCAGATCGGGAAGTTGAGTTTATTGTTGACTTAGTTCCTGATGCTAAGCCAATTTCAAAACCCCCTTATCGAATGGCACAAATTGAACTTTTAGAGTTGAAGGAGAAATTGCATGATTTATTAGAGAAAGGTTTCATTAGACCTAGCACATCACCATGGGGTGCCCCTGTTTTATTTGTTAAAAAGAATGATGGTTCTATGAGACTTTGCATTGATTATAGAGCCTTGAATAACATCACTGTTAAGAACAAATATCCATTGCCTCATATCGATGATTTGTTTGATCAGCTCCAGGGAGCTCAGTTTTTTTCAAAGATTGACTTGAGATCGGGGTACCATCAGCTGAAGGTAAAGGAGGCAGATATTATGAAGACCATGTTCCGTACGAGATATGGCCATTATGAATTTGTAGTAATGCCTTTTGGGATAACCAATTCACCTGCTGTATTCAAGGAATTAATGAATAGAATTTTCCATGAGTTCTTGGATAAGTTTGTGGTGGTTTTCATTGATGATATTTTGGTGTTTTCGAAAAGTAAATAGGAGCATGAAAGACATTTAAGGGTTATCTTGCAAACCTTAAAAGAAAAGAAACTGTATGGTAAATTCATCATGTGTGAGTTTTGGTTGCAACAAATTTCTTTCCTTGGTCACATTGTTTCTAAAGATAGAATAACTGTTGATCCTGCAAAAACAAAAGTTGTGGAAGAATGGCCAAGACCCAAAAATGTAACCGAGATTCGTAGCTTCCTTGGTTCGGCAGGCTATTACCAATGGTTTGTTAGAAATTTTTCACAGTTATCTAGTCCAATGACTAAGCTAACTCGGAATGGTGTTAAGTTTATCTGGACAAAAGAATGTGATGATTGTTTTCAGGAATTGAAAAGAAGATTGGTGAATGCTCCAGTTTTGGCACTACCTTCCAGGAATGGTGAGTTTGTTATATACAGTGATGCTTCATTGAAAGGACTTGGTTGCGTTCTAATGCAGAATGATCAGGTAATTGCTTATGCTTCACGACAGTTGAAAACTCTTGAGGTAAATTACCCTACACATGATTTGGAATTAGCTGCTGTTGTTTTTTATTTAAAAATTTGGAGGCATCATTTGAATGGAGTAAAGTGTGAAATATATACCGATCACAAAAGTTTAAAGTATATATTCACTTAGAAAGAATTGAAAATGAGACAAAGGAGATGGCTGGAATTAATCAAGGATTATGATTGCACAATTCATTACCATCTTGGAAAAGAAAATAAAGTGGCTGATGCTTTGAGTCGAAAAAGTAATGCTTCATTGACAATGTTTTGTTTGTAACGTGATCCTTTGGTTATGGATTTGATGAACTTTGGCATAGAAGTTGTTGGTGCAGGAAGTCCTTCTGTTTTGTTTCAGGTATCAGTGAGATCTTCTCTATCTTATAGAATCAAGCAAGCACAGAAGCAAGACAGTGAGTTGCAGAAAAAGTAGAGCTGGTTCCGAAAGGTAAGTTACCTGAATTCAACATTGATAATAATTGTGTTTTGAGATTTGGGAAGAGATTGTGTGTGCCTTGTGATTCACATTTGAAGAGAGAGTTGTTATGTGAAGCTCATAGTTCTCCGTTTTCAGTTCATCCGGGCAGTACTAAGATGTATAGAGATCTTCGGGAGTATTACTGGTAGGATGGAATGAAAAGAGATATTGCTGATTTTACTGTGAAGTGTTTGACTTGTCAGTAGGTTAAAGCAGAGCGGCAGTTATCGAAAGGGATGCTTCAGCCTTTACGAGTGCCAGAGTGGAAATGGGAAAACATATCCATGGAATTTGTTGTGGGATTACCGAGGACATCTCGAGGTAATAATGCAATCTGGGTAATTGTTGATCGCTTGACTAAATATGCTCATTTCCATGCTATACGAGATACTTTCTCTCTTGATCAACATTCCCGTTTGTATCTTAAAGAGATAGTCAGGTTACATGGAGTTCCTCTCTCCATTGTATCTGATCGTGATCCCAGGTTCACATCTAACTTTTGGAAAGGCCTTCAGAAGTCGTTGGGTACTGAATTAAATTTTAGTACAGCTTTTCATCCTCAATCAGATGGGCAGTCAGAACGAACAATTCAGACCTTGGAGGATATGCTACGAGCTTTTTCGATGGATTATCAGGGAATTTGGGACCAACATCTTTCTTTGGTTGAGTTTCTTATAATAACTGCTTTCATTCCAGTATACAGATGACACCATTTCAGGCATTATATGGGAAGCGGTGTCGAACTCTAGCATTTTGGGATGAAGTGGGTGAAAGGAAGCTGATGGGACCAGAATTGGTAGAAGAGATGGCAGAAAAAGTTCAGTTGATTCAGAAGCACATGAGAACAGCTCAGAGCAGGCAGAAGAGTTATGCGGATAACCGGAGGAAGTATCTATCTTTCGAGGTAGGTGATCATGTTTTTCTCAAAGTCTCACCATGGAAAAGTGTGATGCAATTTGGTAAGAAAGGAATGCTGAGTCCAAGGTTCTTTGGACCATATGAAATTCTTGGAGAGAGATGGATCAGTTGCATACCGAGTGGCTTTACCTCCGAGTTTATCTCAGGTACACAATTTTTTTCACGTTTCAATTTTGAGAAAGTATATGCCAGATCCATCTCATGTTTTGAGTCTAGAGGTAGTTTAGCTGGAAGAGAACCTATCTTATGAGGAACAACCTATCCAGATTCTTGACCACAGGGAGCAAGTGTTACGGAAGAAGGTGTTTCACCAGGTAAAGGTTTTGTGGAAAAACCACATGATTGAAGAGGCAACATGGGAATCTGAAAATGCAATGAGGTATAAGTACCCCCATTTATTCAATAAGTAAATAAATTGCGGGGACGCAATTTTCTAAAGGGGGTAAGGATGTAACATCTTAAGTAAGTAATTAATAATAGATATTTTTATCTATGTCTATTAATGATTAAGATAGTGTTTTATAGGCTTAAAATGAAAATAAATCCAATCTTAAGCATGGAATACACTAATATTCTTAAAAGATTGTTTTACTGCCTTATGATGGAAAACCCATTTTAAATCTATCTTTTACAATTTTATAAACTATGTTTTTCAAAATAAACTTATTCTTTATGATTGGGACATCAAAATTTACTTTGTGTGAATTTTTGGAATTTTTCTGACAATGTTCATTTTTTTAATGAATAGTGGAAAATACTGCATTTTACATCAAAACTGATTTTTAATCTAATTTATTTATATTATTATATTATATTTTGAATTGGTTTTGAAGTAAAATTAGAATATATTTTTACCATTTAATCCAATGGTGGTAATTGGAATCAATTTCACTTTGAAATTGGACTTAAATTGGTGTCAATCTTTTGATACTTATTGTTTCATAAAAACACGCCATTTGCTCTGACAACGGGAATTAATTATTAAATTAATTAATGTGACTTATATGTTTTGAATTTTGTAAAATAGACATAATTTTGGAGTTCGGAATATCGAAAATAGCTTAGGGTGAATTTTTGGTAATTTTCTGAAAAACATCAATTTTTGATGAATAGTGAAACCACTAAGTGGTACTTATAAAAACTGATTTTCCGTTTAAATGAAATTTTTCCATCATTGTGTTTTGAATTTCAAAAATCCGACATACATGGTTGTCATTAAGATGTAAAATGTGGTTCAATGAGATTAAAATAATTTTTTGGTGAATAGTAACTTATAAAGTTTTTAATCGTGATTAGTAGTAATTAGTGTAGTTTAAGGTAAAAATAATGCTTTAATAAACTAAGATGAGTTTGACACATGTCCTACCCTCATTGGTTGTGTCATGGCCAACCAAGAGAATCCATGGGTAAACTTGGGGACCCCATGGATCCACTTTGGTTGGGAAATGACATAAATAACGTTTTATTTAATGTAAAAGTAAAAATGACACAAACATAATATGTTTTACGAAAACAATTTTTACATGGGGTTATAAAGATCAGATTATTGATTATAAATAGTAATTTTAAAGCTAAAAGTATTTCCTACATCATTGTATTTGTTTTATAATTTTTAGACTTTATATAAATTAAATTATTTTTGACATCATGATGATGCAGCGATGACTTCATTATTTAACGATTTAAATAAAATGGAAAGATAACGAAAAATATAAAACCTAAACATGGCCAAAACCAATTGTATGAGTGGATTTAGAAGCCTTATCACCTTAGCCTCAAATTATAGCAATGTGGGACCTTTTTAATCAGAAACACTTTTTAAAATAAAGTAACTTATCTTTACTTTCCAAAAGTTCCCCTCCTATCCTCTTATAAAAGGCCCCCACCTATACCTCATTTCACAAACTCCTCAAGCCTTTGGCACGTCCAAACCCTTCCCATTTACTCTCTCCAAATCCCTCTCCTCATCCTAGAGGATTCAATTTGGGAATAATCCTTTCAAAGGAAGCCTTTAGGCTCAAATCAAAAGGAGTTACACATTTAAAGGTAATTCATTATCTCATGTTCATTTGTTTTATTTTGCTTCTCCAACCCCCAAAACTCTTTTTATTTACTTATTTTGTAACAACACCAGTATCTTAAATATACTATGATGTTGTTATAAGATTTATTTGAGCTACACTCTCACACAACTACATCAAATGGCTAAAGAACATACGATTTATGTGGATGGAGAAATTCTGCCTCCCGAAACGATGATTGTTCAATACTCATTTAACACCTTCAAAGGTGGCCATTATGATGCCACTATTTTTATATATGATATATAATATTTTTATGTTTTCCTTAAGCATCTGTTTTTTTCATTTTGGGCATACCTTTATGGTTTCCATTATGGGTAAACACGATATCTTCTTTTTAGGAAGTGCGGACTACCGCCCCCTGAATGTGATTTGATTCGTTAATACTATATGTGGGATGTGTAAAGGATAAAGTTAATGATATTATATATGTTATTATACTGGAATTATAATATACTCTTATATCATTATGATTCCATTCCAGAAAATACGAAATAGAAATGGAAGTAGCGTTCATCCGTACGTACGGCTTACCATCTCCATGAACGGTGCATTTCATTTCTTACCTCTAAATGTGATGTAATATTATAAATACATGTATATTATGAATATATATTATATATATGTTATCCAAATCATTAATATCATTCTGGATATAACGAACCTTTGACCAAATTAACAACATGTAAGTGTAAGAAGTCTATTTTTGACTTAAGAACCAAATACCGAAAAAATGAACATTATTAACTTAAATGATTAAATGATGTTCATAACATGGTATAAAAGGAATAATGAAATAGAAAAAGGTTCATAAGCAAGTAAACATTAACTCAAGTTTATTATTCAGGATATTAATGAATGGTCGGGTCAAGTCAGATACGAGGTTTGGGACTTTGTCTCAATCTCCTTTCATTGAGGAATATTTTATTTTATACACAACTTTCTTTTATACAGTGTATAAACCCCTTTGACTTTTACATTTATTCAAAAGGAATCTTTTTTATACGAAGCGTTTACTAAACGAAAAAAGGGAATGTTTTTGTCGTACGTATGCGGCGACAATGACTTCTCCGCCGTCGTGACCGTTATTTGAGTTTCAGCTTCCTCTACAATCCATACCTTCTTTTTAAAAGAAAAATAAATACCATGTTTTACTTTTCTTTTATTTTGGTATTGAAAATTATTTTCACAATGTTTTTTGTTTTTTATTGATATATTTTGATTGAAATGTGGAAATTTTATGTTTCCTTTATGCATGTTTTATGTGATACGATTATGTTATGGTTCTTGGGCATTATTATGAAGACGGGTGGTTCCGTGATAAACTAAGGGCAGGTGAGCCCGATATAGCTCTCTAATGCATTGGGTAAGGTGAAGGAGTAAAACGTTAAGGTTTCTATGAAGAGATTTAGGGAATATACTGTGATGGGTATTCCAAACGTAACCAAGAGGGTTACTCCCTACGTAAGAATGTTATGAATGCCTCATTTACCTTTATGTCTTATGATTTCTATGATTTGTTCATGATTTTATGAGATATGTTAAAGTTCATATGTTTTATGGGTAAAGTATGATCTCATCCTTAGGTATATATGTACCCATTTTTCCTTTCCATATTTTCATATCCCTTACTGAGCTTTTTATGATCATCCCAAGTTTTTTTTTGAAATGATTTTCACAGGTCAAGGGAAGGGTACATGATATGATGATAGTGTCAAGGAAGTTTCAAGAAAGAATCCATGTTTTATTTTAAATATGTTTCCATTGATGGGAATGAAGAATACTATCTTTATGTAACCACTTTGTTATATGTGGAATGTAATGCAAGTTTTATGATCTAATTCTCTAAAACTCTAAATCTGAAAAGATCCTCAACGTTTAATCTTGTGATAACTCAAGATTAAGTAAGGTTTAAGGCTAGGGCCTTATATGTTTGGTATTACAAAACTCATATTTCTGACATAATCAAATAATAATATAATATATACATGATAATTATTTGTTATAAAAAAATTAACTAAGAGATTAATTTACATAAACATCATAACCTAGAAGACTAGACCTTTATTTTGTTAAATTTATAATTATTTTAAATAAAAATTATTTCATCTGTATTTGGAATTATTCCTTCCTTGAAGAGGTTGATCCCTCCAAATTATTTTTATTTTTAAGCATTTAACCTAGTAGATCCATTTATTAAATACTTAGATTATTGACCCAAACATGATCCATTTTTCTTCAATTATATTTTGGTACTTCATGTGATTGTGTGGCGGTACTGATCTTATTGTTCCACTCATTTGATATATATAATTAAATTTTTTTCTTAAAATATCACCTCTTGGTCTCTCAATCTTGATAGGGGGTAAGAGGAAGACAATATTATGATATTGAGATAGAACCCTTTAGAAATTCATTATTGAGAATGAATTTTTTATCAAGAAGAATGTTTATCACACTTGATTGTATCAACATTATATTCTATAAAAATGAATTTTACCTATATCCAGTTATATGAGCAACAAATTATATTTATAATATAACGTGTCTATAATGGTTTGTATCTACAACGGTTTGTCTCGACAATAGATTGTATAAATGGTCGGTTGTATTTTAAAATGATTGTGTCTATAATGGTTTGTATCTAAAAGGGATTTTATCTAAAGTTGATTATTTCTATAATATATTTTATCTACCACAATTTTTTTCAACAAAAGTTTTTATCTAAAAAATCATTTATCCAAAATCTGAGGGATAAGGTTAAAATATTTAATTATTTTAAAATAGGACGTAATTAATATATTAAACCCATCAAGTGTCACATCCCTTGAAAAATAATTATACTATTATTCATCTTCATGTAATTCACTAACCCACATCATGATGAAGAATATTTTACTATCCTATAAATAAATTATTAACATCAGACCCATACTTTTCCCAGTCAACCTAGTTAATATTTACATATCCCAAAAATATATAAATAAATATTATTTATTTACTAAATATATACATATTGAATTAACTATATAGAAAAAAATATTTATTTTATATTCAAAAATAATAAAATGCTGAATAAATATTATTCCTTTTTCTCGAAAATAATATTTCTTCCTACTATTAAATATTAAAATGATATTTAAATTAGATCGATGAAATCAATATGAGGGTGACACATGATGCATGCTTTTCATACATTTCATGCGTATATTTTTTTTATAAACTTAATTTATTTTTAAGATTTACGTTCTAAATATTTCTTTGATGTTATTCGTTGGATTTATTTTTTTCTTTTTTGGAAGTATAAAAGAAGTGCTGGAATGTGAGTGAAATTTTGATGAATTCAAGTTGGAAATGATTTCCCATGACATATGGAATGTCAATGGACCATTTCAGATCTCATATTTGATGAACCAAGAAAATATGGAGTAGAACATGATGAAAAATGGATATTCATTTCATGAATGGTATTCATGTTGTCAGAATAACATATGATGTGAAGTTGGATGTGAAAAAGGATGATCTGGAGAATCCATGAAAATTCACATCCTGAACCATGGGTCGCACTGTGAATTACGCTGGAGTGATCGGGATAATGACATTAGCCATCAAAATAAAAATGGATACTCACCTCTATTGACCCATAACATCAACACATGCCAAATACTAACCCATAATGTCTTTTTGACAGTATTATAGTCAATTAAAAATTACATGTGTAGTATATATGCCTATTATTAAGTATTTTAGGTTATTACTCAAGAGAATCATTGATCGGGAGATCAGCACTAATAAGAGATGTTCTAACTTTGCTCTAGTGTTTCTGTGATGAATAAAATATGATTTTTATTCTCTAAATCCTTGTTGGCCAGAATGATGTGGTTATCCATGTGCAAAAAATGAAATTAATGGGGATTGAATGTATTGAGGTGTTTTATATTGAATGAAATTCATTTATCTCTTTTTTTGAATGAGTAAATTCTTAAATACCTTCTTTTTCTTATCATGCATAATAGTTGTGTCATAGGTGAGGGAGTGATATAAATCAACACATTGACTAGTGAATAAACCTCACCATCACAGTTATTATGTTTCATCACTATTTTTAATCTTGGTTATGCGACACAGAAATTATAAAAAATGATGTATTATGACCATTTAAAAAAGTTGAATTTGGTGATTTGGGTTGTTTACCCTGAAAATTGAGTTTTTCTAGACATAGTTCTAGAAAATCAGGTTTTTAACTTCATTATCTTTTTCCTTAATTAAAAATTAATGGGAAATTTTAATTTCTATGAATGTTTTCTATTTTCATTAAATTAAAATCGACCACCATTCTCATTTAATTATAATAATTTATATTTCATTCACAATATAATTTAGTTAATTATTATTAAAATATTATTTTATTTATGATTGTCTCTATGTGGTTGAAAACATAAATATAATTTCTATAATACATTATAGTCTATTTATTTTTTTGTTTAATTTTTTTTCAAATTACTTAACTCAGTAACCTTGTATGAATTATCAAGGCCTATGGGGATATCAAATCATTGGTTTTGTTTCCTGGGACACTGACGAAAAAGGATTAAAAATATTGGTGTTTATATTTTCATTAGAAATATAATAATTTATCATTTTACAATTTATGATTTTTTTTAGTAATTTCTAATCTGAATAATTAATGCATGGTTAGCACATGTGATATAAATATATTTAAATCCATAGATTTGACGTTAATCCTGAACAATGTTTAAAAAGATATAAAAAATATGTGACCATAGATTGTTTAGATAGGAACCAATATAATTTCATGGAACTATAAAGTGATACAGGGATGTATATACTGGAATATTATAGGTGGCCATCAAAAATATGACTACAACAACGAATCGTGGTTCCCGCGTTGTATCCAATCATTTTGAGATGATTATATCCATCATTCAAAGGATCTCAAACACTATTCATTTTTTTTGAAAATCAAAAAATGATCATAATGAAAAATTGGAAATCATTCTCATAATTTGAAACACGCGTTAATTTTAGAATACTTCTTGTGACATGGTAAGACATCAACTGTGTATATTTTAATTAAAATAAAGAGAATGGTAGTGGATTTAGTGATTATTATCCCATTCTATCTCTATATGGGATAATTTGGAAGGAATATTTCTCACCAGTTTCATCTTACCCTCAAAATACATCTATATCTTTGTAAAAATTATAAATTTTCATTAGTTCAATGAAGAATCCATTCCCACTTAATGGGAACATTTCAAATACATGACTTGGTAATGAACTAAATAAGTCATTGAAATATAATTTTTGATTCAAACAATTAATAAATTATTATCATAAGGTAACATGTCTATCATTGATGATGTATATGAGGGTTCATTAATGATTAAATTGATCACAAAAAAGCTACAATATACATATATAGATAGAATTTAACAACATCCATATGTATTGTGATGGAAACCAATGAAGAGGTACCCAAATGGATAATACTAATAATATAATATCTCAAAAAATGGGTATACCATGATGGGCTAGTAATAAAAACCCAATGGTCTGTATAGTGAAGAAGATAATTACTCTAACAATAATCATAGATTTAATTTTCATGGAAGGAGGCCACAACAATAATAAGGGAAAGGTTGTTGGTAAAGGGAACCAGGTATTCAAGCATAACAAAGAAATCATGTTGGATCCTTTTCCAAAAACTAGAGATGATTTTGGATATGTTCATGACATCCACCTAGGATTATATAAATAAAATTATTCCCTACTCAAAGGGCCATGGGGTTGCGATCAAATAGATTAAGGAAGAATAAATGAAACAAAATGTCATTCTGATAAATATATTGTATCCTGTTTTCAAAATCACTGAGTACTATTGAGATATTCCTATACGAGTTTTAATAGGAATACCTGATGTGCACCCATGATTACATTTGAAATATATGACCTTTAAATGTTAAAAACCATAAGACAATTTTCTATTAAGTAGGGTAGAATAATAAAAACAATAAAATCTATAAAAGAATAAGGATAGATTTGTGAATAACAAGTTCAAGTGGAACAACAACTATATAAATTTATAAAACCTTTTACAATGTTTCTAGTTCATGGAAAAATTTACGCACTAAGATATAATATTTTTTAATACTATTAAAAATAAAATATTAATATTCCATTTTCAGAGTATCTCACAAACATGGTGATAGATTCCAAATTCATGAAAGATCTAGTGAAAAAAAAGAAAAGGATGGATGGAATTTTCACCATACCAATCACATAGTATTGTTTTACTATTATTTTAAAATAAATACCGAAAAAGAATCCAGAACAAATTATATTATCAATTCCTATGCATATTGGGTTAAAAAAATAAATAAAGTAATTTGTGATATAGTTTGAAGCTTAAACATCATGTCATACAACATAATAAAAATCATGCCGATAAACAATATAAAGATCAACAGATAAGAGATATAATTATCCAATTTAATAGTAAAATACAATAGAGGAATATTTAAGAATTTATAGTCAAATATGGAAAATTATACTTACTAGTGGACTTGATGGAGTTGGAAATAGTGGAAGAGACGAGCCCTCTTATTTTAGTATAATCACACATTGATAAAATATAAAAATTACTAGACATAAAAACTAGAGAACTCCTCATCAGTGTAAGTGGATAACAAGTATATTTCAATGTTCACCCAGAGATACTGAATTATGACTTACGAAATTTCAGTGATATAGAAGAAAAAAATACCACAATTAGAATTTATTTCAGAAATATATAAAATACATGAGGTGGATATTATTATAAAAACGGAAATTCATTGATGTTGTTCTAAAATTAAGAATGAAAAATGAATGGCACTAAAGGGAAATGTGATTCCGCTATGTTGGAAAACACAGCTTGTATGTATGGTACATACCATACATGTAGGTTTTTAGGATTAAAAATGTTATGGTTGATAAACTGGAGGAAAAATGATAATGTTCTACCAATAGAAAGAGTTAATATTTATTTAGAAGATGTATTAGGGATGACCTACATGCAAGGGTCCCATATAAGACCATTTATAGATCTGAACCATGTATAATCAATCCAAAATCATATCACATAAGATAAAAATTCATGATCTAGATAAACACAGTAAAGAACTCAACATATTATTGTAAAATACAGTATTTTTAATTTAATATTTTTAGGTGCAAGCACACCTTTACCCAAATATTTTTAAATTTCAATAATTTTATCCCTTATATTCAGTTTTTTACATTTATTTTCTGTTTCCATCATGAAATCAATACGATGAATGATAAGAGGTTGTTGGATGAATTCATGTCATGAGATCTCAATTCACATCATGAGATTAAAATTGAGGTTCTAAGAGGGGTATTAATGTCATGTAACTATTGTAGAGAGAACATACACAACCCATGTCTAATGTATCATTAAAATGATAGTATTTATTTAAATCTATATTTTTCTTTTATACTCAATACATATTACTTTTTTTAGAGATTCTATCTATAAAATGTATTCCCTCACCATATTATTGGTTTAATAACTAATCATGGAGACATAAATTACTTATAATTATCACCATTCAATGTTTATAAATTACGTTTTCTTTTATTTTAATGAGAAAATGTGATAAAAATAAGTACAGATAACATGAGATCTTATATTTTAAAACCCATCAATTTAAGAACATGATAATTTTTTAATGGAAATTTTATGGTACTTTGGAAATATATAAATTTAAGATATATTAAAATTTTGATTTTATTATTAATATGCATACCAATAAATAATTATCCAAACAATTTTTCCTCAATCCTGAGATGTATTCTAAGCCTAATATTTACCATTCTTTATTTAGAATAATTCTTGTATGAAACAAAGGGATGAATGCTTCTAGAATTTTACCTTCATGTTTTTGAAGTTATGGCTATAAAAATTAACATATAATATAATAAAGATATATTTATTATTATCCCATTATCCTTTGACCAACCATATATGAATCCTTGGAAAGATCATAGAATTCATGAATATAAATGTTATTGAAAATCTATATTTCAGGCCTATTTTATCCATTATTACCCTTGTCTAAATATTTTACATTATTGATAAGAATAAGTGTAGAGGACATAAAAATATACTAGATGGGACCCAAATTATGAAAGTGATAATTGTGTAGAGTCTATAATGATAATTTTTGAAAGGATCATTATTTTCACCTATGTATTCTTTAAACACCTTCTTGAAAACTAAAAGGATTAATAGTTTGTTCCTCGGGAAATTGAAAAATCATGATTTCTTGGCCAATGATCTTGTTACAACTATTAAATATGATGTTTTATGTGGATAATTTGGTGTTCAGTGGTTGATGTGTGATTTTTCCCATTAATTCCTACTAAAATAAAGTAAATAAATAAATAAATACAGCTGGTTTTTTTATTCATTTCACTTCATTTATTCATTATCCTACATTGAGATATCGGAGAAGTGGTGATATTTTTTTTGTATATGATATTTCTAGTTAGTTATTTTTTATTTTAAAGAAATTTTATTTGTATGTAACAACCTTGTTGTGATTTATATGTATTACATCATTTACCTATATACCTTAATCTTTAGATTCATTTTAACTATTTGATGAATCCCTTATCATTATTTTTTATTACATCTCAATGGGGTACATAATATAGTTGAAATGGAATAATATGGTATGGATCATGATTCGAGTAATGAGATGAAAATATATTTATAGTTGTACCATAATGATGAATAAATAAATTAAGAAAGGAAAATATTAGAGGACAGTCAAATCAACAATGGATTGAAACATATATGTGAAGGAATAAAGAGGAATGGATACTTTGATTGAGTAAATTTATGACACATTCTAGACTTGTTTCATTGAAAATGGAGAAGTTTATAAAGAATTTTATATATTCTTAAGGTACATTTAAATCCATGTATAATAAATTTATTTTATTGAAATTAAATTTACATTATAGTTTAGTGACTTCCCTTTGTATTATGTTGAGATTTCAACCTTGAAGTAAAGTTTTATTTCAATTGTGGGGGTTTAATAGATACATTTTATACATGGCCTTTTGATATTAAAATATAATATATTTGTGATTTAAATTGTGAATTATTTCCATGATTTATAATGATTTGTTCTCATACGAAAGGATACACCGATCAATGGAAAATGAAAAAATTGGTCTAAATAGATAGATATTTGCATCATAATAAGTGTACAAAGAACAAAATATATCCATTGGGTTCATTGAGGGGCTATGAAGTAAATAAGTTGGATGAAATATTGATGAAAACACTAGAAAGTCATTATTAAAATCCAGAATATATTAGTCGTGAATTAAAAAGGGATGAAATTTGTGATGTGAACTTGATCCATGGAGAAAACTAAATTGGGTGTATAATATTAAATTTCCTGGTGTGAATCATATTTTACACTATAAATGATTATAGACATACCAAGTAAACACAATATATTATCTGAAATTCCATAAGAGACCTCACTAATGCCCTAAAACCACCGTTTAACGTCACAACGATCATGAGACTCATTTTTGACCACATTAATATGAGAATTAAAGAAATTATAACGACACAAAATTCCAATAAATTAAATACTATGGATTCATATAATATCACTCATTTAGATTCTAAATTCCTTGGTGAGAGGATATATTAATGATAACATCACCAATTATTATCCTTTGTTTCTTTTATATTTTTCTTCTTTTCTCATTCCATCTCACTCCCAAATGTATAGAATGAGGGTTTAAATACCACTCTATTTTAGGTTATGAATATAATTTGGTAAGGGGTGGTGGATTTTTATCTCTATTTTCTTCATGTTTTACGTTTCTGCAATATTGAATTTATATTTATATATCTTTTCCTTTTCTTTGTCATGATAATTTCCTTTAGAATCTAGAAGAATAATTTTTTATTAGAAAAAAATAGTTACACTAAATTATAAATGACCATTGAATGGTTTCTGGTATTTATTAATAGAAGTCAAATTGAGACAAAAAAGATTCATAAATTCTCCATAGTACATTACAATGGGAAATGGTTATTGTTATGTTAATAAGTGGATACCAACACTACAGATCTCCCTAATCATTACTTCAACAATAGTCAACTAAGTATGATTAAATTTATAAACATTATATCACCTAAAACCTGATTTTATAGAACCACTGTGCCTTTTTTTGGTATTTATTTTCATAACCAAACTTCACTTTATTCCTCCCTCTCTTCCTTCAAACGTCAAAATATAATATTTTTAAATTTCTAAAATTCTTCTTGGATTGGATTAGAGATTTTACCCAAAAATACCCAAAATATATATTTAGTTATTTATTATTACATTTTCATGTTTTAATATAAATTAATATTTGTATAGAACCATAGGAAACTAGAAACACCTAATAAGAATCTAAATTTCAAAAAATTAATATCCTCATTGGAAACATTAATTATACAGGGATAATAAATATAAAAATATAAAAACACAAAAAAATAGTAAACTACAATATAGAATATAATGATCATGTCTGATGTTGAACCCCTAGAGACAAGATTTGAGAATAAAATAATTTTATAATAATATCCTAACTATTTTGGGAATGAAATTTAAATTATTTTAATTGAAAAAGAATGAAGATGGTTTTGATGATATGAATGTATAAACATTAATGGAAATTAAAAACATGGGTTAATGATTAATTAATTAATAGGATGATGAATTGGAAAATATGAGCTAACAGACCTAAGACTAGAACTATCCAGGGGAAATTGCAAACACCCCAAATCACCATATTCTATGTTCCTTAGTGGTTAAGAACATTTTTTATTTTGATGTTTTGGTGATACAAAACATTGTTTAACCATAGTAAACAATCAAACCAATGGTAATGGTGAGTGTAATCCATTATCTAATGTGTTAGTTTATATCAGTCCCTCAACCATCACACAATGGACATGAATGAAAATAACATTTAGGGATTTCTGAATATAAACATATGGAAAGTCTCAGATGAATTGAATTTAACATATAATTCATTAATAAGTTCAATCCCACTTTATTGTAATTATCATTCACAATTTCATCCTATCATGATATCCATGAGGAAGTTGGAATATAAAAAACCTATTTTACTCACCAAATAAACACACAAAATAAGCAGCATCACCAACAATAGGTCCAGATCTCCAAATATTTGATTCTATTGGGTAAAATCCCCAGACTCATATTTATAGGCTAAGATGTTTCAAATTTTGAATTTAGTAACCATTAATACTATCATAATGACATTAAAAGTAAATCCTAGTTTTGTCTAGATATTCCAAGTCCAAATTTTTTAGTCTCCATCTTTAATTTCCCAATCAACTACATTTTCAACGGATATACTATATATTTCAAAGAGTAACGTATGTTTAATGCCATTAACATTCATTGCCTAACACGATATCCATTTCTTATCATCCAACATCATTTACTGAGTGTATCACACTTTTTGAAAAGAATTCGTGGTGGGAATTTATATTTTCCATTGTGTTCAACTCTGTTTTCATATAGTTATTCAAATTCAAGCTCTAAAATTGGCCGTTGAAATTCTTTATACATAGTTCATAGTTTTCATCATGAATTAATCAGTCATTCTCCCATTTAATAACAAGTAAAGATTGGGATTTTTCCATGTAATTTTTTTAATTATATGTAATTATTGTGAGTCTATGAAAATTGATGGCACATGATTCTGAGGCCTGTTGTGCCCATAATGTATTTCTGAACTTGTTTAATGTACATTCAGTATAGATGTGGGAAGCCATATCTATCTTTTGAACCGGTTCTCAAATTAAAAATCCGATGGCACCGTTGAATTCCCAACACTGAGATTCTCTTCAGGGAGGCTTCACTTCCCTCATAGTATGTCTGAAGAAAATGTTATATTTTGGACATTATAAAAGAATAATAAAATAACATTGTTATTTTATTTTATTCTTTAATTTCGTTGAATATACAAGCGGCGGTGGTGGGATCAATGACATTTCAAGCCATTAAATGTATTGAATTCTAAAATCATTTGTAATTGCACCGTTGGAATTTGGACGTTTCCAATTAAATGAACCCCCATTAATTCAATTGGCATTACACACCCTCCCCCACTCCTATTTATAGAGAGATTGGGGAGATTTATGGGCACGACTTCACCAAGCGATGAAGTTCTGATAATGTTTCATGATTCCAATCACATTGAGTATGAAGCCGATTCAAATGGGCGGTGATGAGGGACACTGAATCATGAACCAAATGATTATGTTTGAGTGGCAACGTTGGCGGCTTGTTGCAGGGACGATGAACACCAACCCTTCCTCAATCGCGGGAATTCTCCAACAATCTTGAGTTAACGGGTTTGTTTAAAGTTCAAATTTTATATTTTCATTTCTTCTATTCATTATAATATTAACATGGAGGTTGTGGGCCAAACTAAAAAGTCCTGGAACCCCCTCCACTCCATTTAAGTTACGTTCATCAAGAATTTTTTCCTCCGGGTGACGACAATAAGAAGATGGTGGAAATGTAGAAGAAACTATAGAACCATAGGCGCACAATGTTGGCAGCAGTCAGCGGTGGCTGGAGAATACCCACTGCAACACGTCACGGGTGGTTAAGGAAGGCGTGTGATTTCACGCTGTGGAGGCTAGAGGTGTCCTGCCAGAACTGGCTGTGCAAGGCAAGGGGAGGTGCCTGGAGAAACCATTGGCGGCTACAGTCATGACCAATGGGATGCAGCATGTGGAGATCGGTGCGGCGCTACACCACAATGGGATGCCGGACGCCTAGTCGTCCAAAATTACTGACCGTTATATGATAGAAAATAACCCCATAAGTTGTCTGAAATTGCCCCAAACCCATGAGGCCAGCTGGGAAGACCAGTCCACCTTCTAGAGCACCGAGCTAGATGCGGGCTGGCCGAACCCGTGGCCCAATGGGCCAACACAGGTGGGTAGAGCCCCACTAGATGGGCCGGACCAAAAGTATCCCGAGCCCACTAATCGAACTGGGCCGACCATGATGGGTCGAACCCATTAAAGGAGGATGACCCTTAGTGGGTCGGACCCATGCTGGGTCAGGTAGACCCCCGAACCCATTGTGTCAGGCCGGTCTGACCGAGTTGGACAAGGGCCAGACCCAACAAATCCTCTATTAAAGAAATGCCAGGAATTGAAGAACTGGTTTTCCATTCAACATGCTATTAGTGGCATTGGGAACCCTTTTTGGAAGCAGTCACTTTGGCATATTCTGGCGGTCCTGACCGAGCTGGGTCGAATGAAGGTGTGATCACACCCGTTTCACCGAAAGGGGTGTAACTAACAGACTGGGCGTCTGTTTGATGAACAGTCCTCACCACCAGAACCCTAAGGATGAGGTGACACTTTTGGTATACTCAACATGGGTTAGGGAGAATGTTGGAGTGTGCTCGGATTGGATTGAACGCAAATCCAACTAGGCCCTCAGAACAAAAATTTTTATAAGTCACAGACCAAATTTTTGATTGATACACCATCTATTGTGTTGGAAGTCATACGACATGGTGGTCCTTTGGGATAATTCTTCATTGAACTTCGTGGTGGTTGAGGTATGGCCAATGGAATGAGGATCGGTTCTATGAAATGGGGTATGAGCAGGAATACAAGGGCTAGAAGTGAGGACGAGTATGGAGATAGATCATACAGATGTTAGTACCGATCGATCCTATGTGGGTTATCACTGATCCTGTGTGGGTCAGATCCTATGTGGGTCATCGTTAAGAGATAATGTGTGGGTCAGTGCATACAGATCTTATGTGGGTCGGATCCTATGTGTGTCAGCGCTCAACGATCCTATTTGGGCAGCGCATACTGATCCTATGTTGGTCAGATCCTGTGTGGGTCAATAAGCGTTAGTACTTATCGATCCTAGGTGGATCGTATCCAGTGTGGGTCATCGGGGGATAGTACCTCTCGATCATGTGTGGGTCAGACGCTGTATGGTTAGCAGTAGTGCCTCTTTACAGAATATGATGATCTAGCTTCATGACTAATCATTTGTACTTCTATACATCACTTATATACTAGTGTGAGCTGAGTCTTTTAACTTTATGGTGTTACCTGTATGGTACTTTTACCTTCGTAGTGTTATATTATTTTTATTCTTCCCTCATGTATTAGACAAGTATATCTTCATAACGTAGGTATATGTATGGGAATGTTCCTAAGTAGAGTTTATGACTGGTTTGTTCATTTTGATTGTGGTATTTCTATTTGGTGTCTCATTTTTGGAACACCCAGAGATCTTTAGGGGTATTATGGTCCCTATGGATTATTTTTAAACTCACCCCTTCACAGGCTTTGCCTGCACCATGTTGTGTCTTGTATAGACAACAGACAATGTTGATCGAGGATGAGGGATCTAGGACTGGATGATGCTCATAGGTGGACCATTTGATGTGACGTGATTCGGGACTACTGACCGTGATATGTACCTACCCTTCAGGTAGGATCCTTAGTGGGCATTCCCAAAGTTGTTTTTTCTTTTCCAATTGTACTTGTACTTTCTAGTTGGGATTGTATTACGGCCCCTTTTTCATTCAGCAAACATTTTATTATAGTAATATACAATACAATTGTGTCTTTTTGTGTTGTCAGTTTGTGTGTTTGTACAGGTTAAAAGGAAATTCCATCCCATTATAGGGATACGAATTTACGGTGCTAGTCTCCATCCCCTGGATTATGGAAGGCAGTCATGGGGTAGTCACGGCACAGGCCCAGGGGATGGTTCTGAAATTGTGGTATCAAGGGATTCAGTACTACAAAAGAACTATGAGTCTGATCATTTCAATTTGGCTACAGTGTTAGGTTTTATGAGTGTGGTTTTTAGTTTTTGGAATCCAGTGTTGGTGTAGTATCCTACGTATCAATACAACGGGACTCTGAATTCTAATTTCCAGCTCAGTGCATGAAAATACTAATTGTGTGTGTTTTGAAAAGTTTTTCTTATGATTTTATTGAGTCAGCTAACACGTTATAAAATTTTTACTATGGTGCACCTATTTTGATTCATGATTTCTATACATAGACAACCAGCTAGGATTCCCAAGAGAGTATAGGATGATGGCCCACCAAGCGATGAGGATTCAGTGAATGTCCCTCTTACAGCAATAGTACCATCAGGTGGTCTACCAGTAGCACCACCACCCATTGGGCAGCAGATTCCACCAGCCCCACCAGTAAAGGGTGCACACTGAATGATCTCATTAAATGAGTTTCAACAATATAGAGCTATGAGGATCTGAGGAGAGATGGATCTGCAGCCTGGCGATGACTGGCTGGAGGCACTGGCTAGTAATTTTCGCTTATTTGGGACACCAGCTGATCTAATGGTGATACTAGTAGTCAATATTTTATAGGGAGAAACCGAGAGATTGTGGAGTTTGACACACCTATAACACGAGGAGGCGACCCTCACTTGGATGGACTTCGAGGACATTTTCAGGGTATGGTTCATCCCATTGACTCTATGGTCAATTCATATACAGGAGCCACTACAATTACAACAGGCCATCATGACCATTGCCAAGTTCTCGGTGAGGTTCACTGATCTCTCTCTCTACTATGAAAATATGGTATGAGACCATTTCTTCAGGGCATGGACCTTTGAGATGGGTCTTCGATGGGAGATCAGAGCATCGATGATATCGCTCATCATTATGACGTAGGCTGGGATCCTAGAGAGAGCACTTTTAGTGGAGACCTTCCTAGCTAAGCTGGCACCGACAGAGAGAGCCACCATCAGACGTTAGGTAGTAGAGTCATATATAGTAGGTAGTTGATGGATGAGGTAGGGGCCCTAGTGGGCCAGACCATCTTGTGGATAACCTCGGGATACAGAGTCATTGGTGAGGGGATCCCGGGACAGAGGAGGACAGTTGAGGATCAGGCATTACTACTTGTGCAGTTGGAAGGGACACATGGCTCATGACAACACGAACCGCCATACGGAAAACCAACAGACGGTCGAGGGACCTCTGAGTTAGAGGCAGAGGTTTGATAGAGGAGGTCTGTAGAGTTCCATACATGGAAGAGGAGCTTTCCAGATAGCAGGTGGTGGGTGGTGATTCGAGGTTCTGTCGCCACCACCTCCAAGTGGTCCACCCCAACCACAAAGAGCAAGAGGATAGGGATGATCTCAACTCCAAGAAGTTGAGGCCTATGACCACGACACTCCAGAGATTATTAGAGTTATGATCTTTGTCTTTTCCCCCAAGATGTTGTATATATAGACACAGGTGAAAGTCAATCTTTTCCTTCCATGACCCTCATTTGGAGCTCAGAGATTCCAATGGAGCCAATGGCTCGATCCTTACAGCTAGAGACCCCTAAGGGTGGGGATTCGATGTTTACACACTATATTCGATAGTGTGAGAATACTCAAGGAGGAGAGAGCTTTGGTTGGGATGTTCTAGTATCATCATCAAGGCCTTACAACGTCATCTTGTGTATGGATTGGTTATCTACAATCCAATCTCAGATTGATTATACTAGGAACAAATTGTAGTGTGTCCTTGAGGATGGGACTGGTTTTTCCTTCACCGGTGATAATGGAACATTTTCAGCATAGGATGGACTTACCTGGAGTAGGGTGCATCCGATCACACATTTGGTGGCTATACTTACTCTTAGAGTAGTTGATGTTGAGAGTATGAGCTACCCTGTAGGGGGGGACCAGTATGCCGATGTCTTTCCTGATGATGTTCTGAGACAAACTCTACAAATAGAGGTAGAAATATACAACAACATGTACCACGGGATGACACCGATATCTACACCAACATATCATATGACACCCATGGAGCTTCGTGAGTTACGGGTACAGTTGGAGGACTTGTAGAGGAAGGGGATAATAAGGCCCAGTGTGTCTCCATGGGCAGTGACGATTTTGTTCAGCAAGAAGGCAGATGGGAGTTTGAGACTCTATGTGGATTATCAGAGTTAGAACCAGGTGACCGTGAGAAACAAGTATTCACTTCCGTGGATTGATTATCTCTTTGATCATTTGAATCATGATGGTGTTTGAAGGTAGACCTCATATTAGGCTATAATCAGCTTAGCATAAAAGATTACGATGTATAGAAGATGACCTTTAGATGTCGGTTTTTCCACTTTGAGTTTGTGGTTATGCCTTTGGGTGTGGCCAATGCCCCTGCAGTTTTCATGGGAGTTGAGAATAGGATCTTCCATCCATACGTCAATTTCATTGTGGTGGTATTAATCGATGAAATCTTTGTGTACTCAGTGATGGTAGAGGAGCAAGCCTATCATCTGCAGAAAGTTTTGGATACACTCCGAGTGCACCAAATTTATCAAAAGTCCTCAATGTTTTAGTTCTATATTATAGAGGTCCACTTTCTGTGATACATTATCATGGAGGATGGAGTTGTAGTGGATCCAACAAAGATAGAGGCTTCACTATATTGGGAACCACCCAAGTGTGTGACTGACAGGCATAGTTTCATGGGGTTGGCTAGGAACTACCGGAGATTTTTACACAACTTTTCCATATTTGGGGCACCCTTGTCATCATTGACTAAAATGGGACATCCCTTCAAGTGGATGGAGAGATGCCAGCAGTGATTTTAGGAGCTGAGGTAGAGACTCACATGTTCCCCCATCTTGAGGCTACCAGAAGAGGGTGTTGGGTATGTAGTTTACTATGATGCATCCAGGGTCGGACATGGATGTTTCTTGATATAGGAGTGAGTAGTGATCAGGTATGGCTCTCGACATCTGAGACAGGATGAGAAGAACTATGCGACCCATGACCGGGATTTTATAGGAGTGATCTTCACCTTGAAGATGTGGCAACATTACATTATGGGAGAACATTTTACAGTATACTATGATCAAAAGAGTCTTAGGTATATCTTCTCACAAAAGGAACTGAAAATGAGGCGGTGATGATGGACAGAGTTTCTTATGGACTATGACTTTGATATATTTTATACTCTTGGGAAGGGGAACATAGTGGCAAACACACTTAGAAGGAGGTCTGGTCTACAGTTGTTGTGTGAGGAAACGTAGAAGCTAGTCATGTTACGGATATAATTTGTGTATAGAGATTGAGAATCTTAACTCCAGTCTATGACTGTCACTCCGCCAATTGTTCAACATGTTTGGGAGGAACATCTTGGGGACATTGAATGTGAGTCACGATGTTGTTAGATATCCACAGGACATGCACCGGATTGATTTTCTGAATGTAGAGAGCACTTCATCCTCTTTAGTGGAAGCACCATGGTACAAGTGGCTCTACGGGAGGAGGTGTTGAGGTAGTTCTATAAGATTCCTCTAGTGGTACATCCTGGTGTGGTGAAGATGTACCAGGACCTCCAGCATCAACACTAGTGACCAGGGTTGAAGAAGGCAGTGGTAGAGTTTTTTTTTATGATTCTTCACTTGTCAGAAAGTGAAGGCTGAGCATCAGGTTCCAGCAAGCTTAGCGCATCCAATAGAGGTGCCAAAGTGGGATTGAGATGGTATATCCATGGAATTTGTGATATGGATTCCATGTACGTCCAAGGGATATGATTCCATCTGAGTGATCGTTGACTGACTCACCATGCCGGCCCACTTCCTACCCATCTGAGAGTAGGGATCAGTAGAGGGCATGGGACACCTCTACGTACATGAGATTTTATGGCTTAATGGGGTGCCATCGACAATCGTCTTCGACATTGATGCACATTTCACATACCATTTTTGGAAGGCATTACAGGAGGATTTTGGGACTCATCTATATTAGAGCACCACCTTTCATCAACATACGGATGGTAAGATAGACCGAACCATTCAGACAATGGAGGACATGTTGTGTGCTTGCATCCATGATACTAGACATAGTTGGGATGATCAATTTACCTTGGTAGAGTTCTAATACAACAACATCTATCACTCCACCATCGTAATGGCACCATTTTAGGCCTTATATGGTTGCCCTGTAGATCACCTCTATAATGGATAGACCAAGTGGATTTAGCAATTATGGGTCCAGAGTTGGTATTAGATACCAATGAGAAGGTGAATATCATCCTAGAGTGGATGAAGAATACAGAGAGAAAATATTTGTCTTATGCTGACAATAGATGGAGGCCCATGGAGGTTGAGGATGGAGTCCATGTGTTCCTATGGGTCTCACCTTGATGAGGTTTTTAGATATTTGGTCGAGGTGGAAAACTCTCACCAAGGATTATCAGACCTTTTCTAATACATCGTAGAATTGACGTGGTAGAATAATACCCGACACTACCACTGAAGATGGAGTGGGTGAATGACGTCGTCCACATATCCGAGTTGAAGAGATACATGCATGAACCATCTCACATCAACGACCATGATGAGCTGGACATTGATGACAAGGCGATGTTTCTGAAGGATCTTGTAGATATTGAGGATCGAAAAGAGAGGGTCTCTCATGGATGATCTATACCTATGGTGTGCGTTTGTTGGAAGAATAAGAGCCTCCAGGAGAGAACATGGGAGCGAGAGGCTCAGATTTGTGATTAGTATCCAATTTTTTTCCTTAGTCTATGTTGTGGACTTCAGGAAACAAAAACCCTAAAGTGGGGAGAATTAAAAGGCTTCCATTTTTAAATGAAATTTTTTTAATTATATGAAATTATTGCGAATCTGTGAAAATTTATGGTGCGTGATTCTGAGGCCCAGTGTGCCTAAAATAAATTTATGAAATATTTAAAATTGCGTTCAGTAAATGCACAGGTGGAGTTTTCTATCATTTTAACTCGTTCTCGAATTAAAAAACTAAGGGCACCGTTGAATCCGCAGCGCTGAAATTCACTTAAGGGAGGATTCACTTCTACCATAGTATGTCTGGAGAAAATATATTTTTGGACTTTTTAAAAAAATAATAAAATAAATTTTTTGTTTTATTTATTTATTTTATTTCCTCCAATGGACTAGCGGTAGTGGCAGGACCAACGTCGTGTCAGGACATTAAATGGATTAACTCCCCAAATCCTTTGTAATAGCATCGGTGAAATTAGAAGGTTCTTATTAAATGAACCCCCATTAATTCCAGAGGTGTCACTCACCCTCCCCCTCTCTTGTTTATATGGATCTTAGGGATAGGTATTGGCATGGGTTCACCTAGTGACAAAGTTTTGATAAAGTGTTGTGAGGCCAATCACTTAGAGGATGAAGCCTGTACCAACATGTTGTGATGAGTAACACCGAATCATGAACCAAAGGAACAAGTTTGAGTGGAAACATGGGTGCCCTGTTGTGTGGACGAAAAACACCCACTCATTCTCAATTGTGGGTTTTCTCCAATGATATTGATATAGGTGGTTTTTTTAAAGTTCATTTTTGTTCTTATCCATGCTTCTATACACTATCATATTAATGTGGATGGTGTGGGCCAAAAGAACGAGGCTCAGACCCCCCACCGATCTTTTTAAGATGAATTAATCGGGAACGTTGTCCTCAAGTTGATGGAAGCAAGAAGACAGTGGTAGTGCATTAGAAACTACAAAACCACCCTTGTACCAAGTCGGTGGCGGCCGGTGGTGGCCGGAGAAGACCTGCGGCATCTAGTCATAGGTGCTGAAGGGCTGCGTGTGATGACGCACTATGGAGGTTAGTGGCGGATGACCTGATCCGGCCACGAGGGACAAGGGGTTGTGCCCGCATGTTCCACCAATGGAAATAGTCGCGGCATGAGGAGAGCAGGGTGGCCCCGCGATGCACCGGGTTGGATGACATCGGTCGGCCAAAATGGTTGACTGTTACATAGTGGGGAAACACCCCACTGGCTGGCCAAAATGAACGCGCACTTATGGGTCTAGATGGGACGACCATTCCGCCTTTCGGAGGACTAGGCTAGATGTGGGCTGGCTGAGTGGGTCGAACCCTCTAGCGAGTCCGGCCGAACCTGCGGCCTAGTGGGCCAACGCATGTGGGCAGAGCCCCACATTACGGGCTAGGTCATCTATAAACTAGGATTTCGATCCCAATAGGGTAGACCCTGATGGTCCATAACTATTAAATCAGGCCGACCATTAGGGGGCTGGGCCTGAGCGGGGTAATGTAGACCCCGGGACCCATTGCGTTGGGCCGGCCTAACCGAGTCGGACCGGGCCAAGACCCAACCTATCCCAAAATAAGGAAACACCCATAACTATCAACCGACTATCCATTTGAAATGATGTTAGTGGTGTTGGGATCCCTTTTTGGAAGCAGTCCCTTTGGCATATTCTAGAGGGCCCCACCAAGTCGGGTTAGACCAAGGTTTGATCACCCCCTTTTCAAGGAAATGGGTGTAACTAATAGACCAGACGTCTATTTAATAAACCATATATGGTTCAAGAACCCTTAGTATGAGGTTTTCATTTTGGTATACTGCTCATGAGTTTTGGAAAAAGCGGGAGTGTGGCCAGGTTGGATCAATCTCATATCAAGATGGTCCCTTAGAACTAAAACTATTATAAGTCACAGACCGAGCATCTGATTGACATGCTGTTTATCAAGTTGGAACCCATACAACATGGAAACAAATTGGAATACTTCTTAGTGTAAATTAGTGGTAGTTTTGTTATGACCACCGGCTTGAGGAGAGGTTATCTCAAATGTGTTATGATCAGGATACAGTGGCTGGCAATGAGGAGGAGGTTGTAGACAGATCATACAGAGGTTAGTACCGAGCGATCCAGTGTGGGTTAGCACAGATCCTGTGTGGGTAAGATTTTGTGTCGGTCAATGCTCGAAGATCTTGTGTGGGTCAGCGCATACTGATCCTATGTAGGTCAGATCCTGTGTGTGTCAGCGCTCAGTGATCCTGTGTGGATCAGTGCATACCGATCTTGTGTGGGATAGATCCTGTGTGGGTCAGCTTGGGTTAGAACCTATCGATCATGGGCAGATCAGATCCTTTATTGGTCAGTGGGGGTTAGTACATATCGATCCAATGTGGGAAAGACCCCATATTGTTAGCAGTAGTGCCTCTTGATAGAATAAGATGATCTATCTTCACGATTAATTATCTTTACTCCTTTACTTCACATATATACTAGTGTGAACTGAGTCTTTTACCTTTGTGATGTTACATGTGTGGTTATTTTACCTTATTGATGTTACATTTTTTGTATTCTTCCATCATGTTTTAGTTGAGTATATCTTTATAACATAGGTATATGTAAGGGAATATACAAAGTAGAGTTCATGACTGCTTCTTGATTTGTGATTGAGGACTTTCTTTATGGTTTTTCCTTTGTGGAACTCTAGGAGACCATCAGGGGTCTTGGGGTCCTTATAGAGTATTGTTATATTCACCCCTGCACTGGCTTCTCCCACACCTTGTTGTGTCATGTGCAGGTGATAGAAAACATTGAACATCACTGAGGGAGCTAGGACTGGACGATACTAAGAGCTGGACCATTTGATGTGACATGACACAGGACTACTGATCTTGATCTATACCTACCCTTCAAGTTGGATCCCCATTGGAAATTCTTGGGTTTGTTTTTCCTTTTCTATTTGTACTTGTACTTTTTAGTTGGACATGTATTCTGGCCCCTTTTTCATTCAGCACATTTTTTAATAAAGATTTTAACTTTCTAGTTGCTTCTTGTTGTGTTCTCGATTTGCGTGTTTGTACATATTTATGGGAAATGCCTCCCCATTATAGGGATACGCCTTTCCGGTGCTAGTAGCTATCCCCTGGCCTATTGAAGGCGTGCAAGGGGTAGTCATGACATAGGCCTTAAGGGACAGGTCATGACATAATCGTTGTTGATAATTTCATATATCTCAAAATAATAAAATTAATTATATAAAATGAATATTAGTCTATTAATTAATACAAATAAATGATTTTAATACAATAAAAATGAATTCATGAAATGTAAGTATCGAATACCCCCTCACTTGAAACCATCCCTATCAATAAGAATGAAATATCAACATAAAAAATGGAAAACCAACCAAAAATGAAAAAAAATATAAGGTTAAAAAATCAATAGATAAAATAGTGAATTTAAATATCCAATCATTATGGGGGAAAATTTCATCAAATGGTAGTTTTATACGAAAATAATTCATATATGTTTTTTATTTTCCCCTTTCAAATTAACCATACCTCTTTATTCTTATATTTAGAATTTATATTTATTGGAAATATTCATTCCAATATAAATTTAACTAACTTTTAATTTTTCCACTCAACATCATGGTATAAATTTAAATTGTATTTCTCACCATACCTTGAATCACTCTCCATAAAATAGGCTTGTAGTTTATCTACATTCACCGTAATGTATAAAAAATGGCATGAGGAATTCATTATTAGGTTCAAATGACTCTGAGGCTTCAGGGTAGGTTGGTAAATGATTTGAAGGTAGGTAAAACTAAAAATGATGGTCATATTTATGTTACATATCATGGTAATAAAATAATAGAAATTAAAGAAACAACATTTACAAAAAAAATCACCCTTTACCCTAAAAAACAAAATGTATACTAAAGAGATGGTAGATTACAATGAATAAATAGTCCTCTTGTGTTTTGTATTATAAAAATATTTCATGACACAATTTTAATATACAACACACACCCCCTAAATAATATCCTCACAGTCATCATCTAATTCCTCAATTACTTATTTACCAACTGGTACTTCTTATTCCTCTATATTTTTAGTGTTGAACATAGAATGTTTTTCTCTAACTTCTTATAGAGCTATGATATCTACTAAAAATTCTCCAAGAAATTTTTAAGTCATTATTTATTACTATTCCTTTTCCCTTTAGATGACATCCTTTTAAAAATGTAATCTATGAAATAACAAAGATTTTAAGGTCACTCCTTATTATTTTCCTTTTTTCTTGTACTCTAAATTTTTAATTACCCCACTTTTTTTAGCATTAACGTATCCTTCACCTTTTTCCATAGAACCTGCAATGTTGAGAACATCATGTATGTGAACATATATATTGTTTTATGTGGAACATACCATTACTTCACTAGAATTCATTCATTGATCACAATGAAACTCTTTTGAAATTTGATTCCACACTATGAAGTGTTTCCTCTATCTTGGTTTGGTATGTTTGTGGGTACTTTTTTGATTTATTTTTCATTATATTCAACTCTTTAACACATGTCATGAGATCATTTAGTGGGAATACAGGATTATCATATAGAGATAAAAAAATTTAGAGTCCTTCCATCACAACCAAAAATATCTATTTATATAAAATTGATAAAAATTAAAAATTAAAATCATATTCTAGAATAAAAAAATTTATATGTAAGAACGTTTTCAAATTTCTTAAACTAAAAAAATATTGTATCCTCTCCCCACTAACAGTGCCAAAAAAATTGATAGCTCGTAGTGCATAATTTGGTTCTAATGTGGTTAACCAAGTTAAATAATTTATAATAACTCAAAAATTACTAATAACGATTTTAAAGATTACGTTGGAGAGTTAGGGGTATAACCAATGAGATGATTCAAGTAGTTTATTATAGTTTTAAAAATAATTAATATGATTTTTTATGGGAGGGAAATATGGAAGTTCTTTTCATTTCAAAAATCAATTTTAGAAAATGTGCCGGGTATTATTTGGTAAATACTTTAGTATCTATGAATTTTAGAATCTAAATTGTAATTTCATGATTTTTTTTGATGTCGATAAGAGGGAGTTACTTGTTCTTGGTATCCCCTCCTTAAAACAGAAATACCAATTTTCTAATGGTGATGTACTTTTTGGCATTAATGAATGATGTTTTTATCAACACCATATTTAAATATAACAATCATAAAATAGTAAATTTTCCTATATACTATACTGTAATTATTAAAGAAAACTAAAAAAGTATATTCTATATTCTTAAGGAGATGGTCATGTCAAATAAAAATTAATGAAATTGAAATTAAAAATAAATATTGTGACAAATAGAAAAAGATCAAAAATAGTGTTAAAAAGTCCACAACACCTTCCCCTTCATTAAAAATATACTATAATTGAGAATGATTTCCCCACTTATTATTTCCTTTATAGAGTGTGAAATAAGGATAAAACAAGAAAGAAAATATAAATTAATTTGTGCAGAAGAACTGGTGAAGGACAATACAACACATCACCTTACCCGAGGATTTGTCCTCTGAATGAATGGTCTACAAAGGAACCCCTTCCTCAAATTTAGAGGTATATAGGTTGCTCAAGTTTTCTCTAATGTTACCATTAGTATATAAATAATTTATTCTTGGGTCAATTATATTGATAAATGGTTGTTTTAGTTCTGTAGTGTAGTATTACATTGAATTTCACAAAACATTCGGTTTTTTCTAGTTCTGTCTAGAACCATTCTAATTTTTCCATATGTTCCATTCCATGATTTTTTTGCCTATGATCCTAGGTGATTTCTATTCCTAACTTGAGTTCATGTCACAAATTTATTCCCTTTTCACATCAAGAATAGGATATTCATGAGATGAATAATAATTTTTCCATGTGTTCACTACTATTTCATTTTTCACATTTATATTTATGCCCTGAAAGCATCCCATAAGCATCCAATGTCATGGAATGAATTCTCACTCAGAAAATTATGATAGGTATGGATAATGTTTTTCATTTTACATTGATCAGTGAATCCTTCCATATATGACCTAATACTTAGACATTCAGTTAATAATTAATAATATAAAATACAAAGTTATTTTATTTTAATATAAAAAATTCATGCAATAATTTTACATATTAACCCTCTAGTTTTATACATTAGTGGAATTAGTCATGTTGTCCTAAATTCAAATTTCATCCTATAGTGTCAAATATTGGAAACAAATTAGAATAATTTAATGTTACAATAATTAAAACCACATATGAATTATTACAATGTAATACAATCCCCTTATCTTAATATCTTACCAAGAAATTTTCAATCCCGTGTCATAAACCCATATGATTGATACACATGTCATTAAATTTTTTGATTAAAAGTGTTCAAAATAAATGGTATTGGAATTAAATTTAACATTATCACTTCAATAAAAGGGATGAGATATCGACTTTCATAGAAAAATAAAGGGAAAATCATTTCATGACATATTCATTAAAAACATACCATTTTTAGGTGCCCAAAACCCCTACTTCTAAAAAATATATTTCATTATAATATTTTCTGTAAATATAATAATAAGAATTATGATATGGATTAATTATAATATTAATTTTTAATGATAATTATATGTTATCACAAATAAAAATTCCAATAACATCAAGATATTCAGAATATTTGTTAGAAGATCAATCTGTATAGTCCCCCATATTGATTATTACAAAGTGTGAAATTCATGAGATAAAGCCTCGTCCAATTAAAAGATTTCCCTTCCTAATGGTTTGTGTGATCTATGTCCTATCGGATGACCTCATTCATCTACAGGACTATGATTTTTGAATATTTTCATAGTGACTTAAGGTTTTTACTGTCATAGGGGACATTTAGTACCATATTAGATCGACATATGCTATAAGAAATTATCACATAGATATGAAAGGTACTAGTAAATTATCATTTGACAATAATTATATGTAGTACACACTTATTTAAAAATAAAAATGTAATATAAGTTATATGGTATGGTGCAATTGGTTCTGGGGCACCAACTCTGATAGATTCCCACTTTCACAGGTTACTGCTACATGTAGCCATTATTTCTCTAGATCTAACTAAATAGAAATACTTTAGTAGAGATAAGGAAGGATTTATATGGTCTAAAACATATTCTTCTTTGTATAATTATCTCACTATTAAAACACATCTCTAATAAAATTCCTTAAAGATATTATATATCTAGATTATGTGATTAATACTTTGATGTGATCAGGGATACATTAGATGATCCAACACTTTATTGTTATATGAATATAGTTTAATAGAATCATTAATACTATTAAACACATATCTATCGTGGATGATGTTCATATCTGAACCAATACATTAGCCACATCAGAGGCCGCAATATACTCAGACGCTATTTTATAATAGGAAATCACAACATTTTTTATGCTATTCAATCTAAAAACATATGCATTAAGTGTGAATATATATCATGAATTTGATATCAGATAATAATCATATATTTGGAATTTATTATATGAATATCACCTGATGATTTTATCCTCATATTCGCAATATTTCAAGAACATATCATTGGTACATCATCAGTACATTAGAATTGTTTTAACTTATATCCATGACATTCACCTAGATCGGTTTAATACATACCATTCATGCTAGATGAATACAAAATATCAATCTTGGTATATATCATGGCATGAATTACTAATTATTTCATATATACCTATGGATTTCTTGTAATTATATACATATCCTCATGTGTTTGGGGAGACATTTTCTTATATGGATAAATTTAATGATACATTAGAAACTATTCCCTCCAAGATTGTTCCATACTGATTCCTTCTATTATCATATCAATATGTATATATAATCCAATGTGTTTCAAGTATCCTTTTTCTTATATCATGGTGGATAAGGAAATTAATAATATTTTTTTATTCACAAATGTCTTTCATAGAGAATCATGAGTTTAATGAAGTCTTAATAGTTTATAAGATTGGTATTTCATTTCCAATTAGTATTATGTCATAAAAATTATTATAAATAAGATTATTACAATCCCAATAAATAAATTTTAGACAATAATATATAATTTATTCATTAATAATCCCAATTCTATTATTTATTCATCAAAATGATTATTCAATAATCATTATTCCTATATCAATTTATAAATGAATCTCCAAAACCATCAAAACATATTAAAAATATTTGGATCCTCAATCCATTTTTATTTTTTCATATAGATATATTAATTATTCATAACTTTAAGGAAGTCTATTTTGACATCCATATTCCAAATTTCACACTAATGGAATGCCACATTGGAATGTATAATTATGATCGATTTCAATAGAGAATATACTTAAAATTTTTCGTTTGCAGTAAATTCCTTGACACTATTTAAACACTTTCAAAATAGTCATTCATTATAATTATTTCATTTAACATAAATATATATTTTATTCAAAAAACCCATTTTTATTCAATGATAGTTACATCCACAAGAGGATATACCAAAATACATTCATGGTTTGGGTATATTGAATTCATGTTTTATTTCCATTTGGTATCCTTTGTGCAACATACTACATCCGATTAGTTTATAATATCATTTTTATTATATAATAATGATTCCAAATATTTCTTTTATTTTATATTTTAAAAACTCTTTTGTCCCCATACATAATACATGTGTCTCTAAAACATCTCTTCTATAGAGAAATAGGGAATCTGTTCAAATGACAATGCGTGAGTAGCGTGAGACACAACTTCATTCAATTATATCACTCTCCCACTATCTATTATATAGATTTTCTCAATATCAATGAATATATGATTTCATTATAATATTACCATTTTATCCCAGGTGTCATATATGTAAAATCACCTAGTTTTGAAGGGTTATACTAAAAAGATAACCATTATTCCTCGAGGTGTAACATTTTTACCTAAAGAGGCTTTAGGACATGCTTCACAACCTCACATATGTATATTGGACATAACATATTTCCTTCAATGACAAATATCATATGTAATTAAATTTTTTATTTAATTTTCAATATGGTTTAGTACTTGTGTTTCCATATATAACGTGAATCCCCAAAAGTGTAATGAAGGACATACCTGACTAATCACTAATATTACAAAATTTAGAATGGTAGGGCCCCTCCTTCCACTTAGAATGTTACATTATTGTGTGTGAGGATGGGATATTTGAGTTAAAATCCCATGCTCCCTTGGATAATTAATAAAAACATGGTTAAATTAATTTCCACCATGGTATTAGTAGTGATTATTTTTTTTACAAAGATGTATCCCAACAAAATTATTTCATTCCTTGAATTTCAAAAACTTATGTGACTTATACCCTATCAATCTGAAATATCCATGTCAACTAAATTTTTTAATCATATTTATAAAGTATGAGTATCCACCACATGCTTTAATGGAAATTATTCCACACACAATGGCATAAAAAACTCATGAATCTCTATAGATATTTAAACATTTCAACTAAAGGTATCATTAGTCATCATAACAAATTAAAAAGCATGACACATTCCATGGGGTTTTGGAATAAAGAATATAAATATCCATTGTGGTATAAATTACTCATGTGACTTTAATTTATATGAATTATGTAATGATGACACCATTGGTTGTGATGTGAGTTATGTGATCTAGATTCATTAGTAATTTCCATTACTTGGTTTTTGTATTATAATGCAGAAATGATTTCATAATGTTGTTTCATACCATATCATATGATATACTTATAAAAGAAGAATCATTTATTTCTAAATTTTAAAATAAAACCATTTGAATCAGGAAATTTCCCATATATAATGTTGTTGGTTACTCAAAGAATCTAATTACAATTCCATATAATATGTAAAGACCCGAAGCCTGACGTACATGGACATTACATTACATTTGCGGAATACTTAGTACATAACAAAAACACACACACAAGGATCGTAATAGTTTAGTGTCTTTGGAAACTCGGAACGTAATCTTCTAATCGTGGTGAAAGATCTTCAACATCTCCTATAAAGATCTTCCTTTTTTTACCTAAAAACCTTTCTTTATATCCTGGGGAAAAGAAAACATAAAAGGGTGAGCTCAAATTCTCAGTAAGGGTAACCAAAATAAATATCAATCACATCATATACATAAGCACATAACTTTTGGAAATCTTAACCTGCAAAAGAGATCATAATTTCATAACATGGGGTAAATCATGACAGTGAAATGTAATCACAATAATCATAACTTAAAACATGAAACTTTGTGGCATTCACACATAATCATAGATAATCATTTCTTGTTAGTCAAGACTCATTGCCAAGACTATCTTAGTGGACAAAGTCCCTTTCTGAATCGAGTAACCCTCGTTTCAGTCCTGTTTCACTGAACCGGTATAACCTACCGTTCCAGCCCTGTCTATCTCATGAGATATAAAATCTTTACCCAATGCATTGGAGGGAGATATAGGTCCCACCCATCTCATAATGATACCATTCTTATGTGTGCCACAAAATCATAACTCATACATCATTTCATAACCCATGTAATAAAAATGGGATTCTTAAACATCATGACATCATAAAACAATTCATATAAGATAAAGGAATTCATAAAAATCATTCCATCACAACATAATCAAATCAATGTAAGAATAGGTATAGAAACAGAACCCTATATTATCTTATATGGAAAATAATTTTGATAAAACACTTGAACTCCATTCTTGAGGAAAATATCATTTCTTCTTCAAAAACATTTTTCCTTTCTTAACATGTCATACAACTTTAAAATAAAATAAGTTGATTAAAAATAAACTTGAAAACATGTAAAGGAAGATTCTTGGAAATAATGTTTTAAAAATCCATTCATGCCGTATAAGATAAAAAAACATTCTTCGTACTTTTGTCGGAAAATTCAAAAAGTACCTTGTACGAAAAACGACAAAATATTCCTTTCAAACATATTACTAAAAACTCACCCAAGGGTAAAAATGGATTTAAACAATTGTAGGTGGATGGAAATAATATTACATTTTGATGAAACATGGATGTGGATGATAAAATACACCCCAGTAAATACTTACGAATAAACAATCTCGGATAAAAATGAGATTGTGATATTTTCCCTTACCTTAGGTCCGATTTGCTTTGTTCGTGTCCGAAGCTCCTGTATAATGGTTTAAATAATGTTATTGACTTATTCCAGAATCATACATATTGATATGATATCATATATGGTCATATTATTAGCTTCTTGTTAGTAATATCTCATTGTTACTTGTTACTCGGGTCTTTATAACTTTTTGTTCTTATGCGTGTTTTGTTGAATAAATTCTTATTCTTATCTTTAGGTTATAGATAATTCATTTCCAGAATGGTATTAGTGTAGTATATACCATATTCATTCATTAAATTCATTTATATAATCATTATGAAATGAAGATCATGTAGAACGAGTCGCATCACATCGTGGAGACGGTATTCCGTACGTACGCACGAGTGATGGTATTGTTCCTATGATCATGGAATTGTATTGGAGTATATATATATATTATTTCAGTATCAATATTACTTAATAATAATCATATATAGTTACTCATTACACCATTATACCCATCCTTGTAAGGTGATGGTGGAAAATAGATTACACCACGGCGTGGAGACGGTATTCCGTACGTACGCACGTGCGGTGATTTCATTTTTCCGTAGGATGGATAGAAGGTGAATTAGGGTTGTTTCATATTTATAATAACATATCAGTATGTAAGTAATACTGATGTTATTACTTTATCATGAAACAACTAACGAAGAAGAAGTTGAAGAAGAAAGAAATTGAAAAGATCGGTAATGGATATTACCTCTTCTTTGGAACGCCTCTTTGAATCCTCCACTTAAGGAACTAAGATTGGTCTTTGGAGAAGACCAGGACCTCTAGGATTATTCTAGGGAAGTGGAGAGGAGAAAATGGCAGGGGTTGGCCGAGCTTGAGTGCTCAAATTGGTGTGAGGAGGAGGGGGAGGAGGTGCCCTTTTATAAGGGAGGAGAGGGGCACCTTAGGAATATCTCAAAATATTATTTTATATTAAAGTCAAAATCAGTTTATAATGGTTCCAAAGGGTCTTATTTCGAAGCTAAAGTGTGGAAGGGTCGAAATCCTATCAACCAATAATATTTAGACAAGTTTAGGGTATTATTTTAACCTTATCAATTAGATTTAACTCTAAGTTAAATAATTTAACTTTTACCATGTCTTTTTGTTTTCTTTCACTATATGGTTAATACACTTACTATAACATGCCAAACGAACCCCAAATTGTTTATTATTAATATATATATCCTTATCTAAGTCATTCGGCCGAACCTTAGATTTTTAGGAATAAAATAACAATTAATAATATAATATTTGATTTAAAAACTATTTTGTGTCAATTTTGACACTATTTGATATATGATTTTTTTGAAAGTCCTAACAGAATTATATGTTCGAACCAAGTTGATTAAAGCAACACTAAGATATCATAGTAACCTAGAAAATTAGTGGTGTTCATAAAAAGTCTTAAATTACATTTATTTTGGTATTTATATTATCAATTATGTCAATATTTCATTAATAAGATAATTACTGCATCATCGTTGTGTCATATATAAATTAAATTATTTGATGTCTAACAATTACAAATAAAATACCATCATGTAGGAAATCTTTTTATCTTTCTAATGAATATTTACAATCGAATTTATCTTATGTATAACCCCATATTAAAAATGATTTACTTATTAAACTTTGATTTTAACTATTTTAACCCTTCTTTAAATAAATTAATGATAAATGTCCTAATCTAATACAAGTGGGCCTAAATGGTCATATTTTATTCCTAAGTTTGTTTTTGGTCGAAATACACTTGTCCAATAGAATTAGGACATGTGTTAGGGTAATATTAATATCATATTTACCCTTAGTTACCCTATTTACTATTAACCGCGGTAAAAAAAGTAAAAAGTTACTATTCACCAAAAAATTATTTTCATCTCATTGAACCACATTTTAGTGCTTGATATTAACCGTGTATCTCGGATTTTCGAAATTCCATTCACAGAAGCGGTAAAATTAAGTTTTATGCAAAATTCAGTTTTTAACCTACCACTTAGTGGTTTCACTATTCATCAAAAATTGAAAGTTTTCAGAAAAATACCAAAATTTCACCCTAGGCTAATTTCGATATTCTGAGTCCAAAAATGAAGTCCATTTTGAAAAATAAAATTTATAAAATTTCAAAAAGTGGTTATTACTATTCATAACGGCTAGTTTTAATAGCATATTGTTGTTTAGTGAAACTCGGTATTGCGTACGACGCAAGCTATTGAGGAAGGTCGCGACTGCGTGTAAAGCAAGCCAAGCAAGTGTTGTGTAGAAAAAGATTCCTTTGATGGTTTATATAACATAAAAGCCTCGGGTGTTACATTCTACCCCCCTTAAAAAGAATTTCGCCCTCGAAATTCGTTACTTTGTAACAAACAGAGGAGGATACTTCTCCCTCATCATATCCTCAAGCTCCCATGTAGATTCTTCAAGTTGGTGGTTCCTCCATAAAACTTTCACCAAGAGAGTGGTCTTGTTTCGTAGGACTTTTTCGCTACGATCCAGAATCTCTATCGGCTGTTCTTCATAAGAAAGATCTTGCTCCAGCGGTACAACTTCTGAGCTGAGTACATGTGAAGGATCTGGTATGTACTTTCTCAGGAGAGATACATGGAACACATCGTGAACTTGAGAGAGATTCGGTGGAAGCGCCAATCGGTAAGCTACCTTCCCAACACGATCCAGTATTTCGAAAGGACCGATATATCTAGGGCTCAACTTCCCCTTCTTTCCAAATCTCATAACCCTCTTCCAGGGAGATATTTGTAAGAACACTTTATCACCCACTTCAAACTCTAGGTCTTTTCTTCAGTTGTCGGCATAACTTTTCTGTCGACTCTGAGCTGCTCTTATGTGTTGTTGAATAGATCTGACCTTTTCTGCCATCTCATCAACGAGATCAGGTCCTAATAGCTTTCTTTCCCCGACTTCATCCCAGCAAGTTGGAGTCCTGCATTTCTTTCCATAGAGAGCTTCATAAGGATCCATCTGAATACTGGAGTGAAAGATATTATTATAAGAAAATTCCACCAAAGGTTGGTGTTGATCCCAACCTCCTTTGAAATCCATAGAGCAAGCTCTCAACATATCTTCTAGGGTTTGAATTGTTCTCTCAGACTGACCGTCTGTCTGGGGATGATAAGCAGTGCTGAAACTCAACTCTGTATCCAGAGTATGCGGAAGACTTCGCCAGAACTTCGAGGTAAATCTCGGATCCCGATCAGATATAATCGAAAGTGGTACTCCATGCAATCTTACCACTTCCTTTACATATATCCGGGCAAGCTGATCTAGAGATAAATCCTCTCTAATAGCAATGAAGTGTGCAGACTTTGTAAGACGATCAACTATGACCCAGATAGCATTATTGCCTTTGGATGTTTTAGGAAGTCCTGTGACAAAGTCCATAGTGATGTTTTCCCATTTCCATTCGGGTATGGGTAATGGTTGTAACATCCCCTTAGACTTCTGTCTCTCAGCTTTAACTTATTGACAAACCAAGCATCGAGAGACATATTTAGCAGCATCTCTTTTCATGCCATCCCACCAGAAGTACTCTTTCAGGTCCCTATACATCTTCGTGCTTCCAGGATGAATAGAGAATGATGAACTATGAGCCTCATCCAGAAGCTCATTCTTTAATTCGGGGATGGAAGGAACACAAACCTGATTCCTGAACTTTATTATCCCATCACAATCAAGGTTGAATTCAGGTACATTTCTCACCTTCTTTTGTAACTCTACATCTTTTTTCTGTGCCTCTTTAATCTTCACATGTATAGATGGTTGAACATTCATTTGAGAAAGATAAGATTTTCCCCTTCCATTATAATTCCAAGATCCATCCTTTGTAAATCCATAAATATTGGATCTTTTGTGATCCTCATCATGGATAAACTAGCATGGTCTTGTCGACTTAATGCATCTGCCACCTTGTTTTCTTTCCCAGGGTGGTAATGGATTGAGCAGTCATAATCCTTAATCAGCTCCAACCATCTTCTTTGACGCATATTCAGCTCCTTTTGTGTGAAAATATACTTTAAAATTTTATGATCAGTATTAATATCACACCTTTCACCATAATGGTAATGCCTCCAAATCTTTAATGCAAATATTACCGCAGCCAACTCCAAATCATGTGTTGGGTAATTTTGCTCATGGATTTTCAACTGTCGTGAGGCATAAGCTATCACCATATCATTTTGCATAAGAAAACACCCCAATCCCTTCCTGGATGCATCACTGTAGATCACAAACCTTTCTCCACTACAAGGCAGTGTGAGCACAGGTGCACTGGATAACCTTCTTTTCAACTCCTTGAAATTCTCTTCACATTCCTCTGTCCAGACAAACTTAACTCCTTTTCGGGTCAACATGGTGAGTGGATTAGATAATCGTGAAAAATCTTTTACAAAACGTCGATAATATCCAGCCAAACCAAGAAAACTTCGGATCTCAGTTACTGTTGTTGGTCTTGACCATCTTTCGATAACCTCTGTTTTTGCTGGATCCACAGATATCCCCTCTTTTGAGATTATGTGACCCAAAAATGCAACTTTTTGGAGCCAAAATTCACACTTGGTAAATTTGGCATAAAGCTTCTCCTTTCTCAGGGTCTTCAATATAATTCTCAAGTGATCTTCATGATCTTCCTTGCTCTTTGAATAGACAAGAATATCTTCTATAAAGACTACCACAAATTGATCAAGATAGTCTCTAAAGACTCTATTCATTAGATCCATGAAGATAGCAGGGGCATTAGTAAGACCAAATGGCATCACTATAAATTCATAGTGTCCATACCTTGTACGGAAAGCCGTATTTGGTATATCCTCCCTTTTGACCCTTAATTGATGATACCCTGAACGAAGATCAATCTTGGAAAAGTATTGAGCTCCGCGTAGTTGGTCAAATAAGTCATCAATGCATGGGAGAGGATATTTGTTCTTGATAATGATCTTGTTAAGTTCTCGATAATCAATGCAGAGTCTCATTGATCCATCTTTCTTCTTAACAAATAGAACAGGTGCTCCCCAAGGTGACGCACTAGGGCGTATGAATCCCTTATCAAGATTCTCTTGGAGTCTCTTCCTCAATTCCTGCAACTCAATTGGGGCCATTCTATAAGGTGTCTTTGAAATAGGCAAAGCACCCGGTACGAGTTCTATTGAAAACTCAACTTCACGATTTGGTGGAAGACCCGGTAATTCCTCCGGAAAGACATCATCAAACTCCCGTACGATGGGCATATTCTTAATCGTGAGTTTTTCACCAACCATTTGAGATAAATAACCTTCATTTAGTGGAATCAATACCCATAAGATGGAAGAAATTTCCACTGGAAGGTTATGTTCATCCTTGCATTGATATACAATCGTAGATTGATCTGGAATATGAAATGTGACTTCCCTTCTTTGGCAATTGATATGAGCTCCATGTAGAGAAAGCCAATCCATGCCAAGAATCACATCAAATTCCACTAAAGGAAGGATCACAAGATTTGCAGGAAGCACTTTCCCACAAACATCGATCGGAGAAGAATTATAAACTTTTGATGCGATTGATGTGCCATTAGGTGTTGTCACAGCTAACTCAACATCTAATTGTTGAGGTAATACGGTGATACCCTTAGAAAAGTCTTCAGAAATAAAAGAGTGGGTGGATCCAGAATCAAATAAAACATTTGCTACTTTAGAGTGGATGGTTAGTGTACCTTTCACCACATCGTTTTCGTACTCCACATCGCTGATAGAAATTGCATGTGACTTTCCTTTGTCTTTATCCTTAAGAGTTTGTTGACGTCGACCATCATCATCAACCCTTGGATTTGGGCATTGATTGGCATAATTCCCCATCTCCTTGCACTTGAAACATTGAAGTGTAGTAGGTTCATTCTGTGTATCCCTTCCTTTGTTTGCATCGTTAGACATCTTCTTCCCATTATCGCGGCATTCAAATGCCCGATGACCTTCCTTTCCATCTTTAAAACATTTACTTGTCCCTTTAAGACAACTCCCTCCATGTTTCTTTCCACACTTTGAGCATAAGGAAAAGCTCATCTTCTTTTCTGTGTGCTCTTTAGATTTTTCTTTGAATTCCATCTTCCTCTTCTTATCAAACCCATGTGACTGATGGGTTACTCCAATCTACATCTCGACTTTGAGAGCACATCGAACGATTTCCTCATAGCTATTGAAGTCCCTTATGGCTAACGCCCTTCGAAGACTTGGTTTTAAGCCACTAAAGAATCGATCGATCTTACTCTCAGGTTGGATAATAATACCAGAAGCGTACCATGCAAGTCTGGTAAAATTTGCTTCATAGGTACCAACAGATTCATCATCCCTTTGCTTCAGTTCAAGGAACTCTTTCTCCATCTTTGTTCGGAGAATACGAGGGAAGTACTTATTGAAAAATAAGTTCTTGAACTATTCCCATTCCATAGACTCAATTTCATCCCTTTTCCTCGTATTCTTAACAAGATTCCACCATTGATCCGCATCTCCTTCCAAACGATACACTGCTAGGATGACTTTATCATGCTCAGAACATTGAAGAACTGAAAATATCTTTTCAGTAGTACTAATCCATTGTTCAGCAACTAATGGATCAGTAGACCCGCTGAAAGAAGGTGGACGCTGCCTCATGAAGGATTCAACAGAATGTTGCTCCCTCCTTTGTTCGTTTGGAAATCCTGCATGATTCATAGCTTGAGAAAGTTGTGTGAGCATGGCTACAAGATTTTGCATTCCAGCTCCCATATCGTTTGGTTGCTCAGGGGGACAATCATTGCATTGCCCATCGCATTCCGCATTAACACGGTTCCTCCGGGTTCCAGCCATTGACTAAAACCAAGAAGAATAGTGTGAGAGGCAAAAATCATGCTTGGGAAAACAACATAATAAAGGTGGAGTATCCTCAATATCTATCATCTTAGGTTAAATTCTATGATCGTTACCGTAGTTCTAGGACTGTATCCTATACGTATACTTATCCTTAAGGACATCCCTAGACATACCTTATAAATATATCTAGGGATCTCACTAAAGTTCTCGCATCTTAGTTTCCAAAGGTTGACTAAACCTTTCCTCTGATACCAACTGTAAAGACCCGAAGCCTGACGTACATGGACATTACATTACATTTGCGGAATACTTAGTACATAACAAAAACACACACACAAGGATCGTAATAGTTTAGTGTCTTTGGAAACTCGGAACGTAACCTTCTAATCGTGGTGAAAGATCTTCAACATCTCCTATAAAGATCTTCCTTTTTTTACCTAAAAACCTTTCTTTATATCCTGGGGAAAAGAAAACATAAAAGGGTGAGCTCAAATGCTCAGTAAGGGTAAACAAAATAAATATCAATCACATCATATACATAAGCACATAACTTTTGGAAATCTTAACCTGCAAAAGAGATCATAATTTCATAACATGGGGTAAATCATGGCAGTGAAATGTAATCACAATAATCATAACTTAAAACATGAAACTTTGTGGCATTCACACATAATCATAGATAATCATTTCTTGTTAGTCAAGACTCATTGCCAAGACTATCTTAGTGGACAAAGTCCCTTTCTGAATCGAGTAACCCTAGTTTCAGTCCTGTTTCACTGAACCGGTATAACCTACCGTTCCATCCCTGTCTATCTCATGAGATATAAAATCTTTACCCAATGCATTGGAGGGAGATATAGGTCCCACCCATCTCATAGTGATACCATTATTATGTGTGCCACAAAATCATAACTCATACATCATTTCATAACCCATGTAATAAAAATGGGATTCTTAAACATCATGACATCATAAAACAATTCATATAAGATAAAGGAATTCATAAAAATAATTCCATCACAACATAATCAAATCAATGTAAAAATAGGGATAGAAACATAACCCTATATTATCTTATATGGAAAATAATTTTGATAAAACACTTGAACTCCATTCTTGAGGAAAATATCCTTTCTTCTTCAAAAACATTTTTCCTTTCTTAACATGTCATACAACTTTAAAATAAAAGAAGTTGATTAAAAATAAACTTGAAAACATGTAAAGGAAGATTCTTGGAAATAATTTTTTAAAAATGCATTCATGCCGTATAAGTTAAAAAAACATTCTTCGTACTTTTGTCGGAAAAGTCAAAAAGTACCTTGTACGAAAAACGACAAAATATTCCTTTCATACATATTACTAAAAACTCACCGAAGGGTAAAAATGGATTTAAACAATTGTAGGTGGATGGAAATAATATTACATTTTGATGAAACATGGATGTGGATGATAAAATACACCCCAGTAAATACTTACAAATAAACAATCTCGGATAAAAATGAGATTGTGATATTTTCCCTTACCTTAGGTCCGATTTGCTTTGTTCGTGTCCGAAGCTCCTGTATAATGGTTTAAATAATGTTATTGACTTATTCCAGAATCATACATATTGATATCATATCATATATGGTCATATTATTAGCTTCTTGTTAGTAATATCTCATTGTTACTTGTTACTCGGGTCTTTATAACTTTTTATTCTTATGCGTGTTTTGTTGAATAAATTCTTATTCTTATCTTTAGGTTATAGATAATTCATTTCCAGAATGGTATTAGTGTAGTATATACCATATTCATTCATTCAATTCATTTATATAATCATTATGAAATGAAGATCATGTAGAACGAGTCGCATCACATCGTGGAGACGGTATTCCGTACGTACGCACGAGTGATGGTATTGTTCCTATGATCGTGGAATTGTATTGGAGTATATATATATATTATTTCAGTGTGAATATTACTTAATAATAATAATATATAGTTACTCATTACACCATTATACCCATCCTTGTAAGGTGATGGTGGAAAATAGATTACACCACGGCGTGGAGACGGTATTCCGTACGTACGCACGTGCGGTGATTTCATTTTTCCGTAGGATGGATAGATGGTGAATTAGGGTTGTTTCATATTTATAATAACATATCAGTATGTAAGTAATACTGATGTTATTACTTTATCATGAAACAACTAACTAAGAAGAAGTTGAAGAAGAAATAAATTGAAATGATCGGTAATGGATATTACCTCTTCTTTGGAACGCCTCTTTGAATCCTCCACTTAAGGAACTAAGATTGGTCTTTGGAGAAGACCAGGACCTCTAGGATTATTCTAGGGAAGTGGAGAGGAGAAAATGGCAGGGGTTGGCCGAGCTTGAGTGCTCAAATTGGTGTGAGGAGGAGGGGGAGGAGGTGCCCTTTTATAAGGGAGGAGAGGGGCACCTTAGGAATATCTCAAAATATTATTTTATTTTAAAGTCAAAATCGGTTTATAATGGTTCCAAAGGGTCTTATTTCGAAGCTAAAGTGGGGAAGGGTCGAAATCCTATCAACCAATAAGATTTAGACAAGTTTAGGGTATTATTTTAACCTTATCAATTAGATTTAACTCTAAGTTAAATAATTTAACTTTTACCATGTCTTTTTGTTTTCTTTCACTATATGGTTAATACACTTACTATAACATGCCAAACGAACCCCAAATTGTTTATTATTAATATATATATCCTTATCTATGTCATTTAGCCGAACCTTAGATTTTTAGGAATAAAATAACAATTAATAATATAATATTTGATTTAAAAACTATTTTGTGTCAATTTTGACACTATTTGATATATGATTTTTTTAAAAGTCATAAGAGACTTATATGTTCTAACCAAGTTGATTAAATCAACACTAATATATCATAGTAACCTATAAAATTAGTGGAGTTCATAAAAAGTCTTAAATTACATTTATTTTGGTATTTATATTATCAATTATGTCAATATTTCATTAATAAGATAATTACTACATCATCTTTGTGTCATATATAAATTAAATTATTTGATGTCTAAAAATTACAAATAAAATACCATCATGTAGAAAATCTTTTTAGCTTTCTAATGAATATTTACAATCGAATTTATCGTATGTATAACCCCATATTAAAAATGATTTACTTATTAAACTTTGATTTTAACTATTTTAACCCTTCTTTAAATAAATTAATGATAAATGTCCTAATCTAATACAAGTGGGCCTAAATGGTCATATTTTATTCCTAAGTTTGTTTTTGGTCGAAATACACTTGTCCAATAGAATTAGGACATGTGTTAGGGTAATATTAATATCATATTTACCCTTAGTTACCCTATTAACTATTAACCGCGGTAAAAAAAGTAAAAAGTTACTATTCACCAAAAAATTATTTTCATCTCATTGAACCACATTTTAGTCCATGATATTAACCGTGTCTCTCGGATTTTCGAAATTCCATTCACAGAAGCGGTAAAATTATGTTTTATGCAAAATTCAGTTTTTAACATACCACTTAGTGGTTTCACTATTCATCAAAAATTGAAAGTTTTCAGAAAAATACCAAAATTTCACCCAAGGATAATTTCGATATTCTGAGTCCAAAAATGAAGTCCATTTTGAAAAATAAAATTTATAAAATTTCAAAAAGTGGTTATTACTATTCATAACGGCTAGTTTTAATAGCATATTGTTGTTTAGTGAAACTCGGTATTGCGTACGACGCAAGCTATCGAGGAAGGACGCGACTGCGTGTAAAGCAAGACAAGCAAGTGTTGTGTAGAAAAAGATTCCTTTGATGGTTTATATAACATAAAAGCCTCGGGTGTTACATAATAAATATCATTATCATCTTAAATGTGAAGTGGTAGTATCCAATACAAAAAACAAATATTCAATCCTCATTGGATACTTGTAGATTCACCTCAATCTCAAGAAATCATTCAGAATCTACCTTTTTATAGAATTTGAATATAGATTTGTGAACCACATGATTTATATAACCCCAAAATGTTTAGGAACATAATGGTTTCACTAGATAATGAACACACCTAAAGCGTCCCCATGATTCTTAATCTATGTATAATTCATCTTCTAGTTGTTCATCATTCCACATTAATAGTAGAAAACATTATGTTCCCTTATTTTCCATTTGGTATTCCTTCTCTATGAAAAGAATTTAAATAAATACATAGACAAAGTGTTTGTATTAAGAATGTTCACTTTTAACTTTATTTGTATAGCCTAATAATAGAATGAACATCATTATTCATGTTCATATAATCTCATAAAATATGTTTTCAAAGATAAATGAGATATTTTTAAATATTCTTATAATAAAATTCATTATAAAACTAAAGAATATCTAACATAGGGATATTAGGTTGAGATCATTTTGTAATTCCCATTGTAAAATTAATCATGGATTCTACAGATGTGAAATGTAGCGAATAAAATTATCTTTGTGGGCACATGTTGGAACACCTACTCCATGTACGATCAGGAATTGTTCCATGGATTTATTAAACCACTCCCATCATTCTTTTTCCAGATAATGTTCATAGTGATTACTAGGGATATTATGAGCTTCCTAACTCTCATGAATTTTAATGAGTTCCGCGTTCATGGGTGAAAGAATCACAAAATTTATATCAAGCTCATCATCTAACTTCTTCTCCAAGATATTGATCTCTTTATCACTTGCATCCTTATTAGAAAACCTATGCATTAGGTTCCAAACACATAAAACTACCCTTCATGAAGTAATCAATGTGAAAACACCTATACTCTTCCAGAATGCTACTACTAGTAAGGATATGGTATTTTATTAGATTTTATCATAGGTATAATAATTTAAATGGATATTCTATTTTAATTAAATAGAATAAAATAATAAATATGTACTTTATATGATTATATAAATATATAATATGAAATAAACATAATTATTTGTCTCCCACTCTTTTATCATGTGACAAAAACCTTCACAACTAGAATCAAATTGTATTTTATTGTTTATCGTCTAGTAAAAAGATTTCAAACTTATATTATCATAAAATAGAAAGAGTTATGGAATCTTCTGTACATGTACTCAGGTTGGTGATCTTTACAAACATTGACATGAGTCTCCTTGATCTATTTTGTTGACTCCCCAATCTGGATATCATGATTAATATTTCCAAGAAAATTAGCTACATGATATATAATGTATAGTATGTTTTTCTTGTCATGATGCCAACATAGTTAAAAACCCCCATTATAATCATTTGAACTCCCCCAAAAAATTATATTCACCTAAAACAGACCATTTAAACAACATTTTATATGGTTTCATTTTAAATAAATTATTTGATGTCCAGGTCTACCTTAATATTATATTTTGGGATATTTTTATTCTTTATTAATTTTTATTGTTTGTATTATATAGATATCATGTTATTAATTATTTTTTTATAGAATCAATTTTCAATTTTATTATTATTCCTTACTATTTTATTCAATTATTTATATGATCACAACATATAATTCATAATATAAATAACCATATAGAAGAAGTAATAATATTAGTGGCACGCCCAAGAACATTATCTATAAGTTTTTTTATTGAGTGACAAATAAACAAATCATTGACTACATGGATGAAAATATTTCATCCATTCATGGATATAATTGTATAATTTCACCTTTTCCTTTATATAACCTAGGTATGAGTAACCTTTATTGTTTTTTGAAATGAATCCATGCACATGGGATCTCCAATCCTTACAATGAATTTACTCCACATTCATGTCAAGGGAACAAAAAATATGCTTATATCAAATACAATTTTATAACGTCACCCCATATATATGAAGGATATGGGGATTGAAAAAAATGAAATTATTTTAATTTAATAATAATAATATGAAAAAAATGATAAAAACAATTAAATTAAAAGAAAAAACACACTTTCATAGGTCAGATAATGATAACGATCATCTAATCATGTAGTGAATACATAGTTAACAATAAATCACTTGTTCAAATCATTCTTAATAAAGTTCAAGTATTCTAGAATCTATTAAATATCATTATTTATTATTCAATTAATATATCTTATTTTTTTCATCCAAGCATTCTTTTGGATTCCCATCCAATGTAGTGGTTAAAAAATTAGGCAAATAATATTTATATAAAAATAATTAACTATATGGGGTGTACATAGAAGGAAACATGTCGTGTGCTTATCCAAAATACATAGTATAGTCATTATCAGGTATTTTATACTCAAATATTATTTAACATGTACATAATGTTACATAATTACTTTTTATGTATTACTAATAAATGAAACCTTCAAAAATGTAAATTACAAGGCTAGTAGTCCTTTCAATACATGTGAAGTGCGTGATGTGTGGTGACTATACAAAATGTGTAGTACAAAACATTACATGAAAATTAACTGAATGATTAATAAATATACTTATATAACTTATATAATGAATTTAATGAAAATAAATGTCACACAAACACCTGTTGATGATGATTAACAGAATAAATAATAAATTTTTGATTGCCACATAAATAGGTAAGATACACTGTGTGTAAAAGACATTAATATGACATGTATGTCTCTTCACAGTCTATCACTGACATAACATATGTACTGGGTGTTTTTCTTATATACATAAATTAATGAGGTATGTAAATATATTATTTTTACCAATGAGATAAATTCCATGTAATCTAGCTTTATCTAGATTGGATTCTTAGCACCTATTAGTGTGTTATTTTGTTGATACTCATATTTCATTAACCAATTTTTTATTATATAATGACGAATGAATGATAATAATAATAATAAAATATAAAAAAAATATTATTTTAAATAATTAATTCAAAATATAGAAAACTAATGGTAGATATATAAATAGATCAATGATTAACAAATAACTGAAAATTTGAATGTCACATATATCTTGATGGTTCTGAACATAGTATAAGTGCTTATTAGGAAGTAGAAAATTCATATTTTTTCATTATTAATCATTAATTAAATATGATAATTTAAAAGAGTCAACATGACAATGGTATTTATTATAATATTAATTGACATAAACACTGAAACCAAGAATATATGATCTTTTTTGAATTAAATTTATAAGTAATTTGAATAAATAAATTACATCAATCATGGGAATGGATTATTCATATAATACCTTAATTGTTTTAGTTTATTCATGTTAAATTATAATTGTGTTAGAGGTTCCAAGGATATAATACATTTAGATATGATCCCCATGTGTTTATTTTGATCGTGAAGTGTGAATAATGGTACTTCAGGTGCTAGATTAGTGGTGCCAATCATAATTCATTGTTCATTTTATCAATACCATGACCCATTTTGTCTCAAATTATAATACCTTGATCTCTCTTTATTGACAGGTGGAATATGGTGTATGTGAGTCTATCAATCTTAATAGTGAACTATAGAAAGATTCGTCGTTGAGAAATAATTCTCTTGGGAGAAGAATGTTGTAGACACTGGATTGTATCGACAAATGGATTTTATCTACAATAGTTTTTATCTCTAATTGACTGTATATAAAAAAGTTAATGGAATTCATTTTTTCTCATTTTTCTCATAACTCCCATCACTCCAAATGGCCTCCTTCATCTATTCACCCATGAATTCCCTAGTTTCTGCTCAAGCTAGATCCTCATCTGTTGGAAGGACATCATAACCAACTAAGCATCTTCAACGCAAGGTCTCAAATGTACTGGTATGGGAATACCATCAACATGGTACTATCCCAACCCAAGAGGTTTCTCGATAGGATCCACAAGTTAACAACAACCATCGATCATCTCGTCAACGATGATCTGTGGTCTAGATGTAGATGGTGTCGACCACTGTCATCAATTGTTTCAGGTCCTTATCCCTGGAACAGAATAACCAATCCCTCCCATTCTATAGGGAGGTGGATCAACAGGTCACTCAAGGTCTCAACTCAAAGATTAAATGGTCCTTCTCAAGGTCTCTCAACAACAATATCTGTCAGTATAATCATACGGTCGTAAACCCTCAACATGACGGGGTTGTTCCTTCGGTTGGTTATCTCATGTCCATTAGAAATGGGTGTGGCGCGCAAGGAGAACTGATGGAGAAAATGTCAAGACAATAGGGAGAATTTTCTTACTTCTAACCCCTCCATAGAATTCCATCAACCTAAATTGGTGGAGAACAATGAACGGGCACAAACACTTGTCCGCCCTAATTTCGCCATCCAGCAGACTCATATGGTGATATCCAACCAATACCGTCATTTAATCCCAATGGAGTACTATGAGTTGGCACATACACCTACTTAGAAACTATTATCCAGTCAGTGGTTGCATCTGACTGCATACAAGGATGCCCTCCTATCAGATATTGTGGAAACTTGTAAGAAAGAACATACACCTGCCTACACTCACCAATTCATCAAACTGCCTTGTCTGTCAGAATTGTAAGAAGTCCCTCAACCATGATTGAAAGAAAACAACCATGAGTAACATACACATGTCATCATTCATCGAGCCTGTGATCAATCTCATCTAGAATCATTTGAATAGGTACATTAGAATGCTATGACGACAAAATTGGGGTAGACTCATCTCTCTACCCCCATACATGAGAACTATTAGTGTCCACAAATAGGAAATTGAGGACAGAAGCAGGTACATAAACCTAGACTACATACAAAAGGGATGTAGATTCCCATTTTGGCTACTGAATTAACTAATCATATGTTTAGAAATGGTGAAAGGGAAGACACAAATTCTTGCCCATATTCTGGATACCTACAAAAATATCATAACTACAACATTACTAGTATCATGGGAATAGACACATAATTCTATCCTCACTCCTAGAATAACTCAATGGTATGAAATCCAAGAGAAAAAACACACCTATATTCCTGTCTAGGAGGGTTACGAGGAATACTCCCCCATATCATATGTATAACTACACCATGTACATACACTCATTCCAATTCGAGATAATAATCCCATTACGAGGGACACTATGAGGAATGCACATACACCTACCCATGATTACCACGTCTCCACAAAACTAGATCTAACTACATGTAAAAGTGAATATAAGAAGAAGTCCCACCAAACACAACTAGAAAATCAAGCAAAAATATGTGATATATCTCTGAATTATTCTGTAGTTCTTGATTCCCTCATTTATTTATCTATTACTACTCAATATCCTACCCTCCCATTACCATATTATGGGAGTAGTATAATTAATTATGAGGGTCCAATCAGAAACATTTTCATGAAGGCTTACTTCATGAACGTAAGTTCAATCTAGAGTTCCTATCTCTAGATGTGAGCCTCAAAAACCCTCCATGTGGGAAAAATTTCAATGAACAAGAAGATTTATCCCTTATCGTAATCCCCCATGTTGGTCCTCCCCATGATGAAAAAATCTGTAAAAGTTATCTCCAATGTATTTTTTTCATTTTCAAGATAATTATCTAATTTATAATTTAGTAATCAGAAATACCACTTATCTCTAGTAACTTTACAATATAAGTCTAGTCATGTCTAATGCCTTGTCCCTAATAGGTAAAATAGTTACTCAACTAGAAGACATCACAAGGCAGCAATCATTCTCTTAAACTCTCCATGGTCAGCAGTCTTCTAATATAGTAGATGAAAAATTAATTTATTCCATTGTTTGTAATAAAATAATTGAAAATAGTTCACTATGGTTGGACCATGTAAATAAACCTCTAGAAAAAGATGATGAAGATATGTTGAATATGAGAAAACAATAAGATAATGTGGAAATACAAGTAATGTTCCTGCCTTTGGAAACCTCTCAATACCACATTCTAGATTTGATAGTTAGGATTCTAATCCTGATATTCGACTAAACATATGGAAAACCACTCACTATATAAATGAAAAATTATTACTATATGATGAATATCAAAGTCATGTAAAGTTAATATTAGGGTTGAGACTCCAAATTGAGTTTTTATCTCTCTCATTTTCCCAACATCCAAAGGATTAGAATCAAAAGGGAACCCCTCAGTGTGCATGACTCAATGATCAAAAAAGGCTACACTAGTTAATTAATGATACCCTATCTAGTTTTTGTATCATACGATGGGGTACACATAGAGCATTTCATTTCACTATGCTCAAAAATCAGAAAATACCTCCAAAGGTAGTATCATCAAATTTTATTGCCCATGGATAGCTACAATTAACATATTTTGTGTGTAATAAAAGATACGCTCAAGAACAAAACTCTACAAGATCTTATCAGAGTCAGGCCTAAAGAGAGCAAGCTATTGAGATACTATTGCGTCAAGTATTTGAGAACATTAAGTAGGCCTCCCACTTGAAGGATGTCAACCATCAGATTACAAAAATGTCTGAAATATCACATTAGTCATCCAAAACATGTGATTTTTGTGGTTGTGGGATAATGCACCCAAACAATGTTAAGCCCAAAATTCAAAAAAATTGGATGACAAGATACGTTAATCTCAACTATATAAATTCAAGAGCATCCCAGTCCAGTAGGGTTGGGGGATTTCTTAACTCAACCATAGAATTCAATATATAATGTTAGAAGGTTTGATAAAGAACAACAATAATAGCTCCAACCTATTGGGATGTGTTTTTCTCACATATACAATCACCTTGTCAATGGAAGTATATTTTCTCCCGATTAGGGAAGAATCCACAAATTGAACAAACAACTAAACTATACATTGATTACATTCAGGTCACTACCCGTCAAACAGTTCTTGGGAATTCATTGTATAGGATGAAAAAGTGTCATGAAGGATATAGAAGGAGGTGATGTTACTATGATACTGATTGAATTCCATCAATGCATTATTTTTCAATGAAGGTCATTAATACAATTAGAGAATATCCTCCAGATAATGTGTCTAGTCTAGGGGAGTCGGAGTATGATGTTTTATTCTATAATTAAATACACACTAAATAAAATGAAGGATGTGTGAATTCCAGAAATCATAGTCTTACCCAAAATCTAGGTATCCCCTTAGGTAACCCACTCCCACCCCTTCGAAAGGAATATAACAAGTGGAAAAGAAAAAAAATAGATAATGTCTCACTTTTCCAATAGACAAGCTCAATCTCTTCCAATGAAGAATTATTTTCCCTACAAGAAAAGGAATTGAAGAAGTTAAAAAGACTCAACGCAGAGTTACTTTGAAACATTATTGTTGGAAACATGTTCCACACACACAAATCCTCATATTGCACATCTAATAAGAACTACTCAATAGAGAGGGTTTCTTGAAACTGCTTATGCAGATAATTAATTCCCACCATTGGTTAGAAAGTCGGGATAGAATTAAACACATCCTTATAGGAATGTCCCCATGGGTTATCCAAAACAAATACCAGTAGCATCACCACCTGTAGTTTTTCTATTCTTCATGCTAGTTCATACCCTAGATGTTTTACCTGTATATGTCCTAGCTCATCTAAATATTACCCAAATTATTTTGAATACGATTAAGACTTTAATAGCTTGATGGGGATATATGGTAGAACGATGTGCACCAATACAACAAAAAAATAATGCTTACCCCAAATTGGTTGTACTGATCCCTCCCCACCAAACATTAGGAATACCAAATTTCCAATCTTTAATGATTCGGGAGATCTGAAATAGCACTTAACACATTTTTTTTCTTGTGGTTATCCGATGATGGGGATGCCTCACCAACAAGAATCAATAAAACTCATATGTTTTGTGTAATCGTTCCAGGGGCTAGCGTTGGTCTGGTATACAAGTTTGTAGTCTCTGTCAATTACTGGATTAGAAGACTACCATCAAAAATTCTTTCTCCAATTCAGCTCAACGCTTCCAACGAAAATAGTTTTTTATCTTACAAATTGAAAAAGGGGGAAACGAAAGGGTTTTAGATTTCATTGCTCGATGGAAAGGAATTACATAATCCTTAAATCTCTCACTCCCTAAAGAATAATTTCTAATTATTTTTTTGAAAAATTCACATCAAGATTTTTGCACACCAATAATATCTATGAAATAAATAGGAGGTTTTTGATACATTTCTTCAATCTCCCAAAAAGTGGACGATTCTGTTGGGAAAACCAAAGATAAATCTCGTGTAATTCCATATGCTCTGGGATGGAGAAGAGGGAAAGCAAAAAATGCTACAGTCACACTAAAACCAGCACCTTTACCTTCTTCTACTTCAAAACCATCAACATACCGAAGGTCTCCACATTCTGAGCATCAGCAACAACGACCACCTCATTAAGATGATCAAAAAGATCAATGTTTGATATAGTTTGAGGAATTAATGAATAATGTTTACTCATTAAACAAACAACAGGTTCCTGGTTACTTCATTTCAGCTTTGGAAAACAATTTTTTTCAATTTCCAAGGCCGAAAAAACATAATAAAGAAAAAGATAAACATTTAGAAAATTATTTCCCCTTTCATCAAATATTGGGAAATCCAATTAAAGATTATTATATTTTCAAATATCTCCTGTAAAAAATGGTATACTCTGGAAAAGTGAAATTGAAAACTTCATCATCCCATGTAGCATGTGTTACTACTACTGATCAAGAGATAGATGGTGAATGGATGGAATTAAAAAAAATTCATAATTCTGATGATTAGATGACTAGGAAAATGATCAACTAAACTCATGCCATTCCACAAAACAATTTTAAACAACCAATTCTGTCTTCTACCATAGTTGATATAGAAAATCCTTCTTCATCAAAATATCAGTCCTCTAATGGTCAATCCTCAAAAAATTGACATGATCATAAATATAAAGAATAGTCAGAATAGGACGAGCTCGTGTCAAGGAAAAAAAATTCTTTGACCTTGGAATATTTCATGCCATATGTCTCAAAAGAATGGGAACCAACCAGCCAAATGGTACAACCAGAACTGACCTGTCACACAGAATATGTATCATATGAAGAATTGAACTTTGGTTCTATTAACATTACCCACTAACTGAATCCCTATGCAAATAATGATTATGGTTATGATGAGCCTGAATTCTATGCAATTGATTGGGGAACTAGGGTAAGAATCCAATGTAGAGGATAATGGGATAGACGTGGATATTCTAGAAACAAATATTTTAACTCTACCCTAACTTGAACCATTTATGTTGCAGAAACTCATGGGAGAGCCCTTCTGCAGTCTCAGCAAGAACATGGAAATTTTCCCACACCTGACAATATCTGTCCTAAAATTACTATCATAGAGGACCTATTAGAGTTTAAACCACACCTCTCTTGACAAATAAATACAACTAGTCATTCTAATATACCAAAATCAGATGAATTTAGTTATTTTTCCCTGACACATGGTAAATCTACATCCGGAACATCAACTTCCAAGGCACTTGAAAAATCACAGCTTAATACTATAAAATGAAAACCTTTGGATGAAGGGTGTGATATTTTGAAACAGTTAAACCACGTACCCACCCATTTTTCAATATTATATTCCATGAATCTATGAAAATATCTTTTAGAAGCACTTATTGAGGATTTTTCAAGTCCTCATGTGTTTGAAATCGAGCATGTTGAGGCTGAGATTTACCATAGAGAGAATGACCCCACAAAATATCATGTAGTCATATCTTTCACAGATGAACACGAGGATGGTTTTTTACATCTACACAACCATACCTTGTATATATCTAGAAGGTTTAATGACATAGACATATGACAAGCCTGCATTGATAATGGCTACGGAGTCAACTTCATCCCCATTTGTACACTTCATCGATTGGGTCTCACCAAATATAACTTATCTCCTTCCACATTTATGATGCAAGGTTATGAAAAGAATGAACAAGAACCCCCAAGTGATGTTACACATAGTAATCAGTTTTGGGTGCTTGTACCAAATTCATACATCATGGTTTTCCATCAGGACACAGCCTTCAACATTCTTCTAGGAAGGCCTTGGCTCCATCAACATGTAGTGATTCCATCGTCATATCATCCATGTATCTAGTAATTATTAAATGGTAAAATGGGGATATTTTATGGTGACATGGTTCAAATAAAAAGATGTTAATCTCATTATTTTGAGGCATAATTCTATTGTACAAAGTGAATGAGGTCTGGGAAAAAGATGTAACAAGAATCAGTGATCCGAATGGCCTGGAAAAGATCTCTTTGAACCCATTAAACCATTTTAGTGTATATTATGTGTTGCCTATAAATAAAATAGAAAGGATAGACCCAAATACAAGCAATCCTCCACATACATCAATAATTTAAATTGTACAAATCGAGTCTGACAGCATGGAATAAATTTTTGATCTACTAAGAATTGGTGAATGATAAAATTTAGATGTCATCATTTCATACACCGAACATCAGCAAGTATATCCTTCATCAATCAGGGAAGATGATTTTGTCACGGTAATAAAGGAAGACATGGATATTGAATCCCAAACCATTATTTTCTCTTCAATACTCTATGAATACCCTTCATCATCAGTAGTGTCAAAAATGGTTTACTCTTCTTCTAGATGTTCAAAAACTGACTCCCCCTAGCTTTGAATGTATTGATTCATCATCAAATAATCAAGAAGAAAATGAAGAAGGTACTCATAAGGAATAATAATAAGATGATAATATCAAGAATGCTCCTCCAGCATTTGAGAATGGCATCTCTACCACCGTGGATGAGCTCCAAAAAATAAATCTTGGTATATAAGAATATCCACACCCCATTCTAATTAGTGTGTCAATGACTTCTAAAGAGAAAAAAATGTATACATCATTTCTATAGAAACATTGAAAAATATTTAGTTTGAAATATACTGAAACTTTATTCCTTAATATTGATGTTTTCCCTCATCATTTGTATTTTCAAGAATTGGATCGAGGATTTAAATAGGTAGCAAGAAAAACACAACCAACTCTTGACTCTAAAATTGAACCTGAAGTCCACAAGATTATCAAAGATAACTTTTTTGGGAGGTTAAATATCCCAAATGGTTGGCCAACATAGTCCCAATGAAAATGAATAATAGAAAAATTTGAGTCATCGTTGATTTTGATGATCTTACCTGACATTTTCCAAAAGATAACTTTCCAGTTCTGATCACAATACTTTTGATTGATGCAACAGTTGGTTATGAAGAAATTCCTTCATAGATGGACACTATGGGATCAATAAAATATGAATGGCCCTAGTGGATGAGTAATATATAGACATCCGAGTCCCTCAAGGTGTGTTTTGATATAGTGTAATTCTCTTTGGCATTTAAGATGCAGGTGTAACGTATCAACATTCCATGCACTATATCCTCAAACCCTTCTTAGGAAAATTTATAGAATGTTATGTGGATGATTTAGTGGTTAAATATAGCCAACATTCTGATCACTTGACTAATATGGAGACTATATTTAGTAAACATCTACAACATAATTTGAATATGAATCCCTTGAAATGTCATTTCAGGGTTACCTTGGGAAAATTCCTCAGTTTCGTTGTATTCCATCATGGAATTGATGTTGATCCTTAAAAGACTAAAACAATCCTTGGAATTTCACCCCCTTGAAATTTGAATGAATTAATAGGAAATCGAGGAAACTTCGACATTTTATCCCAAATTTTGTAGGAAAATGTTTATCCTTTACCAGATTAATGAAGAATGTAGTAACATATCAATAGACCGAAGACATCCAAGAGGAATTTGACACCCTCTAGAAATATCTTTGGATTCCACCAGTATTAATGTCACATGTTGGGGGAAAAACACTTATTCTCTACATGGGAGCTTTAAAGAGATCATCGGGTGCCTTCTTTTCAGAAAGGAATGATGTTGGAATGTAAAATAGGCTTTATTGTCTCAATAGAACTATGCTAGACTTAGAGACTTTATTTTCAAGTATCAAGAAGTGTTTTTTGGAATTAAATTTTTCATTTCAGAAGTTGAGGCACTAACTGCAACATCAAGTGGTTAACTTGGTATCTCACAATAACCAGCTCAAATTTATCATTAGTCATCCTATGATTATAGGACATTTGGAACAGTGGGCAGTAATTTGGAAATATTTTTAAATCTAGTTTGTGCCTCAAAAAATAATAAAATGATGGTCCTTGGAAGAAATCCTTGGTCGAAATCCATCTATAGAAGAAAAATCATTGAATATCGAAATTCCTAATGAATAAATATTCTATATTCATGATAATACCCAAACATGGGAAATTCATTTTGATGGTTCTTCTAGATATCCAATATGTAAGAGAATGGAAAACCCTAAACTCGACAAAGTTGGGTTAGGAATTGTAATTATCTACCCAAAAAGGCAGTGTTTCCATATTCCATTCTATTATAAGAAGGTGGTGCTAACAATGAGTCAGAATATCAAACTCTCATTACAGGCCTGGAATTGGCACTCTATATACTAGTGAACCACCTGAAATTGAAAGATGATTCATTGATGGTAATAAAATTAATCAATGGGGATTATGATATCAGAAATGAAGAGTTAATACATTTCTGTGATTACGTTAGAGGATTAATTGTGGAATTTCCCTCAGAGCCAACATTGTCTTATGTCATGCGATCACAAATTTCCAAAGTTGATGAATTTGATAATGTAACCATATCCCTGGAAGATCCAAATCAGGATGATAAAATCATCAGTATTTCCAATATTCATGTGGTTTCACTTTTTATTCAAACTAGAATGGAGGAAATAAATTAAAGTAGCCCTATTTTTGAGCAGTATGTCTATATTATGGGATGCATGATAGCTATCATTGAATACCTTCAAAATGGAGTACTTAAACCAAATAGAGTTGAAAATGAATAGATCTGATGATGAGTGGGGAGTTTCACTCTTTATGATAGTCTAGACAACCAGAAGATTCTTTATAAATGAGGATTCAATGGGGTCCTCTCCAGGTGTATTAATGGGGAAAAATATCATCTGTCCTAAAATAAGTACATGCAGGAGCTGGTGGTGCTCAGCAGTCTGGGAATAGGATTTCTAATCAAATTTGAAGGCATGGATACTTCTAATCTTAATGGTGCAAGATTAAACAAATTTCACAAAGAAATTTATTCCCTACAAAGTTCATCCCAACTTCTTCCATCAACCCCCATAGTTTCTACATATAGCTAAATACTCTTGTCCATTTTCCACATGGGTATTGGATGTAGTAGGACCTTATCCTCTAGGTATAGCTAAGAATTTCATGTATATTCTTACTGATACTAATTTCTTCTACAAGTGGACTGAAAAAATACCTCTCAAAGATGTCAGGGTTAAAAGCATTTTTGAGAATTTTCAATTCTAATATAATTATTAAATATGGTGTACTCCATAATATATTGATATATAACAACACCAATTTGTTTTCTATTGAAGTAAAGAAGTTATATCAATAGAAAAATATAAAATCTAACAATTAAACTCGTTATCATGTGACATCCAATGGACAGATGGAGGATTTCAGTAAGACCCTATAAAATATACTCCAGAAAATTGTGGATAATGATAAGAGATCTTCACCTGTTAAAAAATTTCATGCTATATGGGATTATCATACTACTAATCATATTTCCACTTAATAAACAACATATATATTTGTGTATTAAATAGATGCATTTTTTCCGATTTAAATTCAATTGCCTTTAATCCGAGTTGCAATCTGTTGTTAGTTATCTATAGAAGAAAATTATCAGAAACAATTTGATGAGCTTGACTGATTATAGGAAAAGGGATTTCATACTTTGAATCATTTTATAGTTTATCAGAATATAAGTTCACATAATTTTATCAAGAATTTTCACCTCTGTTCATTGCTACAAGCATAATTGGTATTAGTCCTCCGGAATCCAATGATACCAAGAATGAAGAATCCAAAACATGAGTCAATGTAGGAATGATTTAACGCTATGCATAAGGTATAATCTAATGGAGCCTATGAACTAATCTCAATGTATTGAGAATTTATTACAACTCCAACCAATTATAGATTCTTGTACTTTGTGTAATTGCACATTATAATGTCCTCACTACATAACTCTAAAATGAACATCGTAATGTCCTCACTACATGAATCTAGACTATATAGCACAAAACCCTAGTTGAAAGACATTAAACATCATGAAATCTATATGAATCCATGTTTGATGACGTTAAAATATGTATCCACTTTGTCCTTTTCACATGATGTTAAACTGCATGACCTCATTTTTCCTTGCGAAATGACATTAAACTGTATAGTTTGCATCTTCTTTATTTGGGGTTAAGAGATTCCATGACCAACAATCACTTAAATCATTTCTATTCTTTATTTTCACATGACTTCCATTTCTCCCTATGTTTGAATCAGATCTTCATAGGGTCCTTGTTTCAAGAACTATGTTTATCATCATTCTCATTCCAATGAGATACATAGGGATGTTGAGATCTCAAATCATATGCCCAGCCACAACCAGAAAATAATTTATTTCCCTTTTATCCTCCTGTATACGAACCAGATCTATATAGAGTACTCTTTCTGGATACATGGTTTGATCTTCAGACCATTTTGTGTCTTAAGTTTAACCATTCTTCAGGAATGTATTAAAAGATTCTATCTATCACATCAAACCCATTTTTTGTGGGAAATGATTAATTCAAGAACTATATTTCGATTGATTCTCATTTCAATGAGATAAATAGAGATGCCAATATCTCTAATCATTAGTCCATCACTGACATTACCATACCCCTTTTCCGTATGTGTATGAATCAAACCTGAATAGGGAATGATTGAATAACTATATGTGGCTTAATTATCATCCTTATGACATACATAGTGACACGTGGGTTTAATTACCTATTCTAGCAGCAATATTCTTTTTTCACATAGGAATACCTTCATTTCTTCACTGCATGACTCTAAACTGCACATCATTGTGTCCCCGATGCACAACATTAAAATGCAAAGCCCCCAATAAACTACCTATGGCTTGATTCTCATCCCATTCAGACATTTAGTGAAAACAAGGCCTTATCTTCTAGTTCGAACCCAAGGATAAATTTTTATTTCTATTCCACATATAATAAAAAACCTAGGCGGGAGTCTTAATTTTGGGTCCTCTCCTCCGAGATCCCACCTAGGAATACAGAAATAACCCCATTTTACATGTGAGTATGATAAATGTAAGGGAATTCAAACTCATGTCCAATATTAATTTTAATATTTCTCTGTTGCATTGAGAATTACCCCCTTTTTATTTCATATTATTAATATTGAATGCTTTCAGATCATCATAACGTTTTTTATGGTTTGGTGGTACAATTAATGATATATGAGAACTCTTTTTCAAGACTGTGTATATGATCCCCTTGCTGGCCTTGCATAAGTTTCCGACATAGTAGGAATTTCTATCAAAAGATGCCACTATTTGACTATACAGCATATTCATTAATTTTCACTTCATAATAAAACCCCCATAACGGGTTATTCAAATAATGGTAACATTATTCTTAGTTAAAGCTGATTTTATCTCCATCAAACATTAATGAAAATATACAGGAATATGTATCTTAAAGCTTTCATACATATATATTTGTCCCATTACCTTTCTCTCAATCTGAAAATATTTAAGACCATAGTTTATACATTTCCCACTCCATGTCTTCAATGAAAATTGAAATAATTTTGGATCATTTACCAACATGTCTTCTATTGTTTTTATTGTTTTTATTGTTTTTTGGTCCCAATCATATGACCTAAAACAACATACACCATACCTCCTATGTTTGGGTCAGAACATCGTAGAAATTATATTCCTCCAATTATTTGGAAATCATGATTGAAAATACTCTTTCTGTATTCAGGTGCCTTTCTCCAGAAACTGATCTGTATGTTGTGGAAAATATGAATCTCCATAATCTTTCTCATGATTTTAGAAATAGAATGTAAAATTTTTGAGATCTATTTTTTCTTAATATTTATTATTTAATTCCAGTGTCCTTGCATTAAAGTTTCCTACAAAACAGGCCTATTCAGTCAAATGATGCCACTGTTTGAATTTTTTGAATATGACCTAGTTGGCCCTATATAATACAACTCCCATAATGGGATTCTAAAATAATGGTCGCTTCATTCATAGAAAATAATTCCTCTATTTCCTTTATCTATTTTCCCATATCATTACTCAGATATATAAATTCTCAAATCATAGTTTTCAATTATTCAATTCCATATTTGAACATGGTAGTATGTTTCCCAACAAATTACCAAGAAATTGTAGACTCATGAACCATGGGTCCATTCTAAAGACCTTTAATTAAATCTACACAATGTCGTCACTTCATGACATAAAATTGCATAGTATAATTTACTCACTACATGACGTAAATCTACACAGTGCAATGTCCACACTGAATGACATAAAACTGAAAAATATGATATCATAAATCCCCCTTTATGCAAAATGTTAACCATTACACACACACACACCAAATTTATGTAGGAATGTTTTCCTAACTCATGAACTATGTTGGCATAGATGGCCCATTATTCTTAAAATCTATTTCCTTGGAAAAAACAACCACTATGGTATTGAGTCACCATAATATTATTCTCCCTTGTCAACAATAAAATTTTCAATTCATGACAACTCTTTTCCTTGACAATGTTGTATGTGACCAGAGGCCACCCTACATAAAATTCACCTACATAACATGCCTATCATTCAAGAGATTACATTATTTTCTATGCATCATATTCCCTAGTTGGACTTGCATTATAAAGCCCCCATAATGAGTTCATCAAATAATGGTAACTTCGTTCACGGAAATGTCTTCTTTTGTGTTTACAATCCATCTTCTAGATTTGGTAACCATAAAAACCGTTAATCATGATTCCCTTTGTAAGTGTCTAAGGAATATTGGTGAAATTCCAAGCCACTAACATTGTTTTGGATCTAATTTCATAATTTATTGTCAATGTAATTCGACCTTAAACACTAGCCTTATTAGTACAACATGGATGTCTTTAGACATCCAGTAACAGGAGACATAATACTCACCATGTTGAAACCCCCCAAAAGGGAAACTGAGAAAAAAGTTGATTATCATGTCACTAGAACTACATTTTGTATGTTTTAGATATTATTTAGCAATAAATAGTCAAAATATTCCAATTTTGTGGGGGTTTTTCTATATAAACCTAGTACAAAATAAAATTATTCTCGTAGGCCCATTCGTGTAAATAAAAAGTTTTGAGCACCCCAATTCATGTTATTGTAATTATGATTATCTGTACTAAATGTTTGATGTTAAAAAAATCATCACCAACATTACCATTGATATTTCAATTACAGAAAGCAATATTAGAGACATACATGATTGCATAATAAATTATTTTCATTCATATGGTAAAATCAGAGGAAAAAACATAGAATAGAGCATCACTGTTATGTGTTAAATGAAACTCTCTACATAACTCTTCAACTATTGAATGACCTCATGAGCCCTATCAGCCGCTTGGTGATGTTGATATATTTGAGAAACATTATCCTCCTTGGATTGATTTTTCACTTCTTTGGTAGTCGAAATGGTTGTTATCCCATCAAATTGGGTTTCTCCTAAGGTGTGGTTTGACTTCACATTTTTTTATGAAAAACATCCATTTGCGGTTGATGATATGGCATCTCCATCATTGCTTCTTTAATTTTTTTGTCAATCTCGATTGACCCCATTCTATGATCAGCCTCTTCCTCAGCTACTGCATCTTTTATGATCTCAACATTTATAAGTCATTTATCCCTTTTGAGATCTTACTATAGCTTATGTTCTTTCTCTCATCATTGAATTTTCTATTTCATTTCATTGTAGATTGGGAGAAAATTAAATCCACCAAATCCCAATATGCAAAATAGTTCTTGGTGTTTTAAAAAATGGGACATCTGCTCATTCGAAGGCTTCCGGTCAATTAACTTTAAAAAAAATTTCCATGTATTTTTATATGTCTTTCCATGAGAAAATTTCATATCTAAAAATGAATCTGAGTCACTATCATGGGGTATAATTTACTCTAGAAACAAATTACTTAGAGAAGTTCCTTTCTCTTCTTCTCTCAGAATAATGGATGCTTCACCTTGTACTAGTGTCTGAGACAACCGAGAAGTTTATCCTTTAAATCTAGTTGTGATAGATGATAAACCTAAATGGTGAATCAAGATCATTATTGGTTTTAGAAGAATGGAAGAAATAGAGAATTATCTAGATAGTCGATATCATTTACACAATAATAAGTAAACTTATTTATTAGAATCACCCCCAGTCTTCTCGGATTCAGCAACTTGGGTAAATGATTCATAGGGAGGTATATTCTCCTGATTTTGTCCGGTACCCATAATTGATGGCTATGGAACATCTCTCAACATGGGGTCATCAGTAAGTATTTCTCCAACATCTTCACAAGAAAGAAAGAGTGGAATGACCTATTCATGAAGGGCCTTTGCATTATTCTCTTCAGACAAAACTATATATGTTGAACATTTATGTGATGTACCAAGTAATAGAAGAAAAATTTTGTTTTGAAAATGCAATAATGGGAACTTATATCCATGAAATTCCTCTTGGAAGTCCTTAAAATACTTGATGTAACCTAGAATATGAAAGTTTGAAATAAGGGTGTCCATCATTTCATTGTATGCGGCTTGAAATATTATAGCATCTTAGCCATTTAAGGTATTCATCAAATGTTGGATGATGACCAAATTGTCTCCATTTAAATTTTGTTCTATCATTTCATCAACCGGTACAGTATCATCACATCTTTCCATGTTAGGATCAACACCATTATCTATATCAGATTTCCTTGGATCCTCTTTTCTTCCATCTGGAGTGATAGGAATATTATCATTTATTATTTCATAATCTATTGGCAAGTGAAACTAATCTGAGATATTTCAAAGATAAAAAAATTTCCAAAGCATTTAACATTAAAGAGAAATTTATTGGACATTACCATGGATTTTCTCTCTCTATCAACAGAATCAAAAGTATATATATATACACCTTTTGATGCTTATCCATCAATGTAACATATTCATCAATAGGAACATGTGTTTCTCCTGGGGATTCCTTATTCATTCTTAATGGATCGGCTCTTAATCCCTTAAGATAAGAGAGAGATTAAGATCCTTCGATAGGACGAATGTGATCCCCAAAGTGTATCAAGCAATTCATAATGAAAGAGGATAGTATAAATACCTACTTCTAGGACATGCACTTCAGAACATTCTCATTATTCTCTTGAATTTATTTTCATAGGCTTGTAGAGAAATTGAAATGCTCCTCTTGTCTACATAAACCTGGGGTAGTGGCTAAGTATTTTTTGTCACTATTACCCTAGTCATGATTCATTCTCTTGAAGAATGTTCTGGATACCTGAGAAGATCATATAATATGTTGATGGGAGAACCTGTAGGTCTATACATTGGTGACCCGAGAACTAGTCCTGAGACTCCTTCACTATATTTAATCTTCAAATGATATCACATCAAGATTATTGATGGTGAATGACACAGAAACATTGAAGAAAAAGAAAATGAAAATACATACTCAGTATTAACATAAATGTCATATTCCTCATTATGGTGAATAATTACCCCTTTAGGTATCTTTAGTTCCATCATATCAGAAACTCATTTAGAGGCTAGTAATTGTTCATCAATTGCATATATACAGGTCTCCAACTCTACAATATACTCTGGTACATAAACCAGGTTATTATTAAAATTTCAATCAGAATGTACTTTAATGTCACCGACATATGGTATTCGAAGTAAATTTTTTCAGAATTCCCATTCATCACTAAGATCATGAGACCAGCAATCCCAATACTGAATAGTGAATGTACAGAAATAATTCAGTTTTGATAAAGTTGGTTGTGGAGAAAACTAAACACCCTTTGATTGGTGAGCCTTTACAGGTCTCCCTTCTTCTTAAGAAAGGTTAGCAGATAGGATGGGAATATCTTTCTGATGGTAGTGGCTGGATCGCCTTAGTGTCAGATGTATTTTTTCCCTATACATATATATCTTGGTATACCTTCTATGAAGATGTTTTGAAGGATCTGAAAAATCAAAATCATCGACATCATCTTTGGATATTGACCTCATACAGTTATGTCTATGTAAAACAATTTTCATGGACACTACCCGATATATTCCTATTGTTATAGCCTCTTGAGGGTATTAAGAATCCTTATATTTGGCATATCCACATTCCAATCCAATTGACGCATCTGATAAAGGTAATGTAATTGATAATTTGGATATCTTTAAAGCTGTAAAAGTCTACAATTGTCTCTCTACCAATGGGTGTTTCACATTTTTAACATACATGGGAGGAAATGTGTTTTATTTTTTTAGATATTTGTACTGGTGAGAAAACCTATAAGGGAATTAATCCTCACAGTTAATTTCAACATTAATCTTGGTCAATAATACATGGTCCCTTAGTGCCATCATATAAGACTTCAGCACATAATTTTCATCCATACCATCGACAAAAAAGTTACAATTGGTGGAATACCAAATGGGAAGAAGTTGAATTATCATGATGCATTAAATTCTCTCATCACTAAATCAGGTCTCAAATTCAATGACTGAATACCCGAAACCTTTTGTAAAAATTAGGTAAATGGACCATTGGAGACTCTAATAGAATGAAACACTGAGTATAAAGAAAATTGTGTTGTAATTCAGCCCCACTACACTTGGAATAACCTTATAAGTCTAAATGGAGGCTTACCATTGCACAAATAAAATATAGAATAATACATTATTTCTAATATAGTAGTTGTTAACCCAATATATTTTCTCTCTACCAATTTTGTTGCAATAATGAATGTCCATGGCCTTACACTGCCAGCAGACTAACGGACTAGAAGCCATTAAAATCCTAGACACATGGAATGGAAGCCAACTAAGCTTACATTTTCTTCAATATTTGATTTGAATTTATATTCCTAGTTCTTGTTTTCACCTCTCTCCATTGTGGTCCAATATGTTCCTGAAATGCCCCGGTTATCCATAGAAGGACAAATAGTAGAATTTATGCATGTTGGACGATTCTCTATTTTTGTTTCTAAAAAATCTGCAATCCACACACCTTTATGAATATCGATCTTAACTATAAGAAATTTCTTTCTAATATTGAATAAATAATAAGCCAATGGTGGTTTCCTTGTCAAATCAACCCATGTTTTTTCTAGTGGAATGAACTCATCGTAAATTTTCCCATGAATGGTAACCCATAATATTTGGTAGATATCCCATAAAATGATGCTATCCTCACCATCCATCAAGTGGAAAGTATTCATTTGTGGACACTGTCAGCTCAACGATTATGGAATAAAGTCGGTTTTATAAAATAAAAGCATGTCCCATCCAAAAAGTTTAACAAATGTGAACATCTGATATATCTTTCTTAAATTATACATAAGTCTGGCATACCCAAAATACCCACATCCATTCGGGGTTATCTCCTCCTCTAGAAGGAAGATCCTACTGTTCCTTCCAAACATCAGATAGATCCATTTTCAAAGCAAAAAAGGTCGAATCATAACAATGTGTCCTTAGCCCTAATACTTGTTTTTTTATATCAGCGGTACAACCACTATGGTGTATGATTCATCCAATAGTGATTTTTCACTCATGAACAGGCATATACTTCGTAGTAATACTCATTCAAGGGAAGTTGAAGAATTAGAGAAACTAATTATTTGGAAAGTACCCCATAATAGCAGAATATGGGAATCTTGAAAAGGCCCATGGTCATATAGGGGAAAATAAGGAATTCATGGATATTCTTGTTGGTATGGAATTTAGCCTTACAATAATCCAGGAAGAGTACTCTCAACAACGTCATAATAGTCTGGTCTGACAATCTTCATCATCTTTTTTTGACGAGCCTTAGCTTCCTCAGTAGTGGTCATCGATTGAGTCATCTCCTGTAAAAAATACCAAGTTCCCCCTATTAGGATGGAATTTTAAATTTAGAAAATTCAAATTTCAACTTAAAGGATTTTAAAATTTTGTAAAAATAAATTCTTCACATAGGTTCTTCGATGAGTTCATCCATGTTCATCCTTCGACAAGGAAACGAGTGCAAATCCATCGACATAATCCTTCTACTTATCTACATCACTCAAATGGTTTTACCTTCTGAAAATTTCAAGGAACCTACATGAGATCACAGCATGACCAGGCCAGATGAACAAGCTATGTAATGCTAGTAAAAAATATGATATCCCAGGTGAATAAAATCACCATGGAATGGACCTATTTATAGACATCTTCAACCTATGTGGCATGACTACATAAAATATTAATGTGGCATACTTGCATGAAATAGCGATGTCGTAGACCTGCATGGCTCATAAATTACTCCATAGTATTTTCCCCACAATCCTACCTCAGGACTCAACCCTCTTTATAATATGATCCAATCCAGAGAGGTGGGATTCTATTGACACACCTTTGTAAAACAAAAAGACTATGAAGGCATACTTTTGATCTTTAAAAGTATTAAGATAATGATAAAATAAGGAAAATGAATAAAAATATTAGCGTCCTATGTCGATGAGCGATGTGAAAGACCTATGACGAAGTGCGACGTTTTAGAGATACAGGACCGGATGGTTTCTGTATAACTACGTGAAAGAACTATGAAAAAATATCTGCATGTCCGAACTACACTAAAGAACTCATTTTGAGTATCTCACTCCTTGCATATAAATAGGACCCTTGGGCTCCTAATTTTATTATTGAAAATGTTTAATGAACTCTTGATGCTCCCATTACGTATCTCTTTCACCTAGATCACTTTTATTTCCTCAGTTAGATCTTTAAAAGAAAGAGATAATATATAATTAGATGGGGTTAGAACGTTTTGAAATCCTTTCATAGTTTGAAGCATTCAAAGACTTGGTTCTCCTATGTTAGGAACTTTTTTTAGTCATTGCTAATACCTATGTGGCACACAAATGAAATAGACCTGCGCAGTGTTGCAATGCAGCATACCTACGTAGTATAGATACAATGTATAGCAACACTGCATAGCTATGTAGAATTTCTTTGAACATGGCCTAGGAATAATCTAGAAAAACCACTTAAAATCTACTCATGGTAGGGTGTCTCTTTCCTTGGACCCCTTATCTGAAATTGTATAAGGTAAATCATCCACCAAAACCTCATTAAATATCTAACCATTTGGAACGGAACATTAGTGTGTCTCCTATTTGGGATTGTATATCCATAGTTATAGGTTTCCCACATCTGTTTTGTAATGGTTCATGATTCATGGAGTGTTTGTGGGATTGTATATCCATAGGCACAAGACCCTTTCTCCTAATATGATGTTGGGGATTTCCCATTATAGGGGATTAGGGTTTGGTTAATGAGCTCCCATTCTCATCTCTAAGACTCAGAGCCTATGGTTCCCAGTAAGGAGAGTGAGGGTCACACTTTCTTTTCCATTAAAGAAAATGAGAAGTCTCCATCCTCTCCTGGGATCCATCAGGGATATCCCAATGAGGTAAGCCCCCAGTCTTTTGAGATTCGGGTTGCATGACTTCCAATGTCATACCACATTAAAAGATTCATCTCTTTGCACCCTCTTCCATGGTCTCCATGTCTTCATTCATCATAGTCCCACCCTCTCCCATTAGCGGAAGAGAGAGTGTGTGGTTTTATTATTCTTCCACATCCTCTTGTTTCTCACACTGAGCATGATTTGCATGGGATTAGAGGACTGTGATGGTCACAACATCTACATGATACACCTAGAATGAACTACTAGTACTATGATTCCCACCTTAATTGGGATACTTAGAAAGCCTTTATAAGTCCCATGCTCCATCTCATTTCATCCAAATATAGGCGTCCTTTTCAATATGTAAGACCAAACTCATTTCTCTCATAGAACTACACCCTCCTTTGAGACTCACCATACTAATAAGGTTCTTATACCTTTCAAAATGATACATAGGTAGCATATTTATGGGTTTTATCCTGACATCAAAACAAACATTCATCTCCCTGTATGAATATAAATTCTAGAGTTCCCCATTGAGTGGCTTAAAACCAGTATTATCATAACAACAGTTAAACGAGTGTCTAAATTGTATATGATAGGACACCATTGATGGAGAACCCTTAATACATATGGATTTATCGGTTAATGAATAACCTATAATACATACAGATGATTTTAAATCTCATGAATTCTAAAAATTGATTGAAAATTTCAAGGTAAACCTATGTTATACTTGGTAAATTAATAAGGATTCATGGAAATTTATTAAATCTATAAGAGATTCACATTGTAGTAAATTATTTTCCCCAAAAGGGTGTCAGGAGTACGAAATCCCATCCTATCAACCAATGCATATTCTTAAGTATCGTATGTCTAAACCTAATGAATGCTTTCCTTTGGAAAGCAGGTCCCTTTGGATAACGAACTATTAGATGTTTTTTATTCCATAAATAAATCCAATGGAAACTTCTCAGAAGTAGTGATTCCTAATCAGAAAAAATGTTTTGAGGGGCACAAAAAAGTATTCAAAAAAAATAAATCATCATTACTTCATAACCTAATTATCCCATGGAAAAAATTATGTATGTTGCAAAGATCCTTAAAACATTATAATTTCAGAATCTCTTTATTAACCAATAAAAAGATAGGGGTTCACTGTAAATTTCCTATAAAAAGAATAATCAAAATCCACCCAATGAAAAAATTGGATGATATAATAAGATCACCACCCCAATGAAATAGGACAATAGTAACTTCCTATATCAAATTCTACTAAACGAATGCCCTGAGTCAGGCCATCACATGACCTCAAGCATGACTCCTAGTGTGATAGAGGTTTCTGACTAGCAATGATGGTATAAAAGTCATGTGGGGATACTATACCCTCTTTTTCAATGTAATCCAAAATAGAAAACATATAAAATAGATGAAATAACATAGACAAACTAATGAACATGTATAAATAGCCTTCACCCAAAATGGGTCCAAACCGCAACCAACAAATATTATGTCATGACCTGCCACAAAACCAAGTAAACAAAATCCAAAATAAAGGAAACTGTGGATTCCCCAAAATGGTCCTCACTCTAAGTCCATAACCTCGTCCTCGCACATCCAAAAGCTGACTGAATTCCAAAGCACCAGGCCTTTTCCCTTTATCAGACATGAAACGATGAAATCTTTTAGGGTACCCAATGGCGGGCCGAGCAAGGTGTGAGGACAACATAGTATCCCACCTCCAATATTGTTTAAAAAATATCTAGTTTAAACAGATAGTGAATGCTAGAGAAAATTAATGATAAGTTAATAGAGGAACATACAAGTAGTTATAAGTAAAAATGTTTCCCCTATGTTATTCAATCATCAAATCCAAATTCAATACTTATAACATCTAAGTGATTAATTCACCTTCATAAAATTTTTAAAAGATTAGACATGTTCAAAAATCACAAGGAATATGAAAATAAAAAAATTTATTTCACATGGGAAACACATAACAACAACCACATTACACTCACGTCGAATCCTCAGTCTAGTGGAATGCAACCACTAGGGGAATCAATCTTCATCCCCTTCCCTAACATGTAGATTGACTGGTGGAATATATATCCTTCATCCAAATCGATACGTGGTCATATACCCCTATCTACCAGGACAAGCACACATTCATATTTATTTTTTCACTATACATAATCACATTATAACAATGTATAGCCAATATCATTATCAATATCTCAAAAATAACAACTAAAATGCAAATAAATATAATTCCACAATCCATTAACGCATCTATAATTTATATCACATAAACATTTATCCAAAATCGTATTCACATGCTCAACTAACTAAGCATATTAATGTACAATACCTAATTCATTGACACATTACCATTAATATGATTTAACCCGTTTATATGCCAACGAAAAAAATACATTATCTATTATCCAAAACCAGAAACATCTACCCATAATCCTTTATTATTCATTAAATTAACCAATTTACACATTTTTCAAGGGATATAATTAATCACAAGTTAATTTAACACATTACATTTCTGTTAACAACTTTTTGGAGGGAAGCCACATTGTTAGGGTGGCCCTAAATAGGTCATGATATTTTCTACATATCCCAAGAGGATCTTAAGGGGTGTAATTGGTTATTTAGACACCCACTATATCAAATATTGAAAAATATACCTTGAATGCCTCAAGTAGAGAACCAGAACATAACCCCACATGCATAAATCTATGTAAACACCAATGGATATAACTTGTATACCACCTACCACAAATTTGTTGATGAACGCACTCATAGTCGAAGCCTTAGACCTTGATTCATTCAACTTTGAAGCCTCAAACTGTATCTCACATGAAAAGAAGGGTTTTAGAGCTTCGTATTGTGATAAGATAAGAATTAAAACCCTAAAAAAGAGACAAGAGAGTAACTAGACTTACTCTAAGCTTTGATTCACAACATAAGTCCCTAGAATTGAACTAGAGATAAAGGATAATCCACATTGGGAGCCATTGTAAGATCTTGTTCATCAATAAGGTTCATGGGAGAAAATAAGGGGAGAAAATTGGGTTAGGTTTTATAATCTGGTAATTGTAATTTTATTTTTAGTTTTACAAATATTTTAGGGGAATGTGGTATACCGACATAGATTGAAAATTCAAGCACAGAAAGTGCGCTTGTCATTATCCAAGGTAAGTTGCTTCACACAGTTACCTATCTAGGCCACATGGCTTTATAGAGCATCTGTTGACCCTACATTAAGACTATGTCCAATGTTTCACAGTTACCCGAGAATTCCACAAGGTTTTCTCAACTGTGTGCCTTACACATATTGGCCCAGTTTTCCCCTATTCTCATGTCTTGAACCCTTGTAACACCATCGAGATCCCATATACTTCTTAAAACCAATTCAGTAAAAAAAAATATTGAAAAATAAATTTTAAAATGGGACATACCTCCATGAATTCCATGATCTTAAAACCTCCCCACATTATAATGATCATCCAAAATCCATTCTTCCCGAACATTAATAATTTTCTGAAGAAAATATATTGGTCCACTTGGCCTGTATATCTAAATTCCTCTCCCATGTTTCATCCTGAATGTTTCCATTCTTCCACAAAACATAAACTAAGGGAATGGTCTTTTCCCGTAAGACATTCTCATTATAATCCACAATAACAATCAAATGTTCCTCAAAGGACGCATCAGCCTACATCTTTACATCGTCAATGTTTAAAATGTGGGATTAGTCATGGGGATATTTTCAATGTTGAGAGAAATAAAATAAATCATGAATGCCCCTATACCACTACAGAAGTGCCAATGGGTATTTGACTAGTATGATTCTCTCCAGGATCAGAAACAAACCCACATACCTCAGTGTCAACTTTCCCTATATCCAAATTTGATAGTGACACAAACTTGGTGACACCCAAATAAACACACTTTAAGCCACCAAAAATTAAAGGGATATATGGTACTAATATTCATATGAACTCTTTCATCTATGAGATGTTTTCATATTCTTTGAAATCAATTGAGCCTTCTCTGACATCTCCTACATGAGACTTGGTCCCAATATCTCAGATTCCCCAACATCTAAGCTGCACAACATGGATCAACATGGTATTCCTTAGAGTTCTTAAAAAGGATCTATCTGAATTTTATACTAAAAAAATTTGTATGAAAACTCAAAAAGAGGAATGTTCTTTTCCCAAGAACCACCAAAATCCAAAACACATGACCTCAACATATCTTCTAATACCTGAATCAGATACTCGGACTGCACATCCATCTACGGGTGATAATGTTTACATAGAAACACCTGAGTACCTAGAACATTCTGTAATCCCAACCAAAATCATGAAGTTAAATGAAAATCATGATCTGAAACTATGGTTCTTGGTATACCATGAAACAACACTACCTCAATAGCATATCAATCACCCAACTGATCAAGTGTGTATGTCTCCTGCATTGGAATGTAATGGTCCACTATAGTCAATCAAAGCACAACTACCCAAATTACATCATTCCTCCATTTTTTCCTCTTAAGAATCACTATGGTGTCCATCATTACATCATTCCACATCCACTCTGGAAAAGGTCAATGACTGTTAAAAACCACCAGGTCAATGATGCCCGACCTTCACCTAATGACAGGAAAGGCATCGATCCACAAAACCCAAAACATCCTTCTTTATTCCAAACCACTAATACTACCTATGAATATCATGGTACATCTTACTCAAAATAGAATTCACTGCCTACTTTGATGCATTGAACTATCATATCAACTCTTCTCACATACACATTGGTACATCCACATGACCATAGACAATAACAATCCCATCATCACCAAGAGCCCATCTTGAAGGTGACTATCCAACTTTATGAATTTCTTTCATCTCCAGACAATCTGGATCCACCAACTAGATTTCCTTGGCCCAATTCCGAATCACAAACTCAATTGATATTGATGTAAGGATCATTTTCACATTCCCATCATACACATCCAGGTGCGTCTAAACAAATAATGCCATCATTTTCCACTCAATGTTTTATTTCTAAACCACTTGATTATGAGTCTTTTAGCTAAGATCCTTCACACTACTATTCCCTTTTCATGGTTTGTATACCATCATGAAATATAAGGATTGTAGGTACTCAACCCATATTCATGGATGAGGATCTAAATTTTGCAGAGATAAATGTAATTAAGACATTTATGGTCAGTAAAAATCATAAACCATTCTCTGAACAGGTAATGACTTTAACTCTTTAAGAAATAAACCACAACAACTAGCTCAAGGTCATATTTTGGGAAATTCCACTCATGAGGCCTTAACTGTCTTGACCCATAAGCTACAACCCAATCACCATACATCAATACAACCCCATGTCCAACACCAAATGCAACATAGAATAAAGTTTACCTCTTTCATTGCTCAGGTAAGAGCAGATATGATGTGGTATCCAATAACTTATTTAACTCTTATAAATCATTCTCTCATACCTTTTACCAATCAAACTCAACTCCATTATTGGTTAAATTTAATAGTACAATTATCAAATAGGAGAAGTACCAAATGAAACTTCGGTAATAACTCAACAAACCTAAGAAACTCCATACCTCAAAAACATTCTTGGGTTTCTCCCATGACACTAAATCCTACTCTTTATTTAGATCCATTGGAAAAATTGACTCGGAAATACTGTGACCAAATAAATTCACATTATCAATCCCATATTTAAATTTATATTTCTTGGGATAATGAATATTCCATCTTAGTGTACTGAAGATGATGTCATGATATTTTCAATTATCTTGATGTGTTCTTCAATACACCATGTTGACATCAACAAATATGACTATGAAATTATCCAGATAAGGGTGAAATATCTAGTTCATTAAGGTCACTAAGACATTTATTACATAGGTCAACCCAAATGGAATCACTACAAACTCATAAAACTCACATCGTCTCTGAAAATATGTATGGGGTATGTCAGAAGGTATCAACCTCAATTGATGGTGTCCTGATCCTAAATTGATCTTGTAGAACATCAAGGAACCACTTAGTAGATCAAACAGGTCATAGACTCAAGGAAGTAGTTATCGGTTCTTAACTATCATCTAATTGAGCTTTATATGGTCAACACATAACCTCAATGATCCACCATCATTATTGAAAAATAGTATTGGAGGTACCCAAGGACACATACTGGGCTGATAATCCCATTACGCTGCAACTGCTATCACTAAAATTTAATTTCCTGGAGTTTTTCTAGCACAATTAGATATGGAGGAATTGAAACTCACTCTACCCCCAACATTAATACAATTGAAACTCCCCAAGAAAAACATCATACAATTGATCCACAATGTGTAGAAAGACTTTTTGTTCCCTTCCACATACATCTATCATATGGGAAGCCACAAGGGATGTATGTTATCCCAACTACTATAAAATTGTCCATGTGTGGCATGCTTGAATCTCCCACTCACCCCCCAAAGAATATAAGTGTCCCCATTGAGAGATGTGAAGGTCCCCCATTGTTGGTAAAAATTCATATGGGATTGATATAAGACCATCCAATCCCTACAAAAAATTAGGTCAAAACCAGACATCTCTAGGAAAAATGGGATCAATAAAAAATAATATCCACCAACCTCCAATGAGAATCCCTTACATTGTCCGATATTCTCAACCCATACCCATAATGAAGATTAAATTTACAAAACTCTGCATGAAATTTCAATGGTTAATCCCATTACAGATATGAAATGATAAGATATAAAAGAATGTCTAGAACCCTGATCAAATAAAGCACTGATAATTGTGGAAGCTACAAGAATCATACCTTGAATTATAGACCATACTTCCTCACAAAATTCTAGTGTAGACTTAACTAATGAATATGATCTTCCCCTCTACCCAATATCAAAATAGAGTATCATGCTCTAAAGTTCCTTTCTAGTCTGTATGTTCTCATCTCGAAGTTCCATGTCCACCACCACTATAGGTACGGCCCATGGAGCTAAAACTTCCTACTTGATATAGTTTAACTAACCTCATTCCTACACTCGACATCTGACTCCATATTCCATCATTTCCTGACTACCATGGATTCCTATAGAACCATTGTACATGACCCATCCTACCACATGATCGACACTCGAGTGGTGGTTGAGGACACTGGCCACACGTGGGCCTTAGAATTTTACACTAATAAAAAGACACTTGATCTCCACCCTAAGAGTTTTTTCCTTCTTCTGACTACTTTTTGAACTTCCACTATGATGGAGATTCACAAAATGGAACTTCTTGCTATCGGATGATGCTCTAATTTTATACCCAAATGGCACCATAAGCTCACTAGCTAATGCACACTTCAGGATCCAATTTGAGATAAGGTATTGACCCACTAAAATGAAAAACAAATTCAAATGGAAGATGTTCAATTGGGACCTAATCTTGTGTCACATCTCATCCTGGAAATACTTCTCCATTGTTGCCTCATTTACTACCAACATTGGAATGAAGCGTCATAAATTAGTAAAATGACTAGAATAATCCATTACCAACATTGTTCATATTTTCAAACTCATAAAATATTTACCATTCTCTTGCATAAACGTTTCTATATATAACATTTCAAGAAAAATATCTTGGAATTGTTTCAACATCATTCATTCGTTCTAACCCTTTTGAACCATGATGTCCCACAAATGCTTTCCCCAACCACCAAACATATAGTCCAATAAATTGAATCCATTTTCAATAAGTGTATCCAGATGATCTAGAATAATCAAGATAGGCTCTATCAAGATATCTAATATCTCTATACCACCCTCTATGGTAAATGTTCAGATGGTGATGTAGTTGAAACACCCTAGTCAGCTCGAACATGCTCTGTGGAACCCGCCTTTGGTCTCATTCCATCATCTACATAAAATGTGAAAAGTTATTATGAAACAACTCTTATCAATTTTATTTAATCACCACGTTCTCCTTCCCCGCTATGGGTGGAGTGTTATTTAAAACATCCTCAAATCAACTGACTAGAACATGTCTTCACTGTAGAATTTCACTACATTACCAAACACAAGCTTTATAACACTAAACATAAATAAATAACAATATATAAGGAAATTTTCATCAATACTAATAACAAAACATTTCACATAAACATCATAAACCATCCTGGTAATAACCAGAACACAACCCACGACAACCTGAAGTACACTGTGTTTCATTTGTTGTCAATGAGGTATGTTGTCGTCAAGGAATGAATGGATGGATGTCAAGGAGTTTCAATATGTGAATGACAAAGGATGTGATGGTGTTGGTGAGGAAAGGTGACTGGCCATGGTACTAAGATGCATGTCACTTAGGAGATTCACTAAGTGACATAGGATGTTGTGGTTGAAACATTCTCTATGGATATCAGACGATTGAAGAACTGATATTAATGTTTCAATACATGTATCAAGATGATACTAAGTTACACCACTTGAAAAATGGATGATGATGGAGTATCATCATTTAATCAGACGATTGTTGAGCTATTCATAATGTTCCAAGAACTTGTATCAACTGGATACAATGTCACAACAATGTTTGAAGACCATGAATTTTCTTAACAATGCATGAGGGGATGAGGAGATCCATCTAATACTCCTAAGTGGATAAAGTGGTACTAATTAAGTCCAAGCACTATCCCATAGTGCATGTTAATTTGAAGAAGATCCAACTTGATCTCTTATTGGATCATAGAATCATGTTGAAGAATTATTTGATTCAGGAGCTTCGGATGATGGTGAACCTTCATGAATTCCATTCCTAAGTAATGAATAAATGTTGAAGAGAATTGGAGGAATTCAAATGAAGAAGAGAAGATAAGAAGAATAGAGGAGGAGGTATTTGGAATTTGGCATTTGGCATTTGAACTTGGTCACTTTGTTTTTAAACAAAGGACTTGTTCTATACTCAGGAAAAAAGAAGCCACCAAGGGCCAGCCTTAAGGGTTCAACCCCAAGGCACATGTGGGACTCGAGGTCGCCATGCCCAAGGGGGATCCCATGGGGCCAGCCCGAGAGGCTGCGGCCGTGTGTAAGCCAGGGCCACGTAGGGGAGTGTCAAGCCCTGCGTAGCATGGGCGCATGAGCGCTCCCGAAGGAAGCATGGTGGGCGCCAGTGGCGCGCCCGAGTGGCAGGGGTGGGCGCAAGAGCGCTCCCGCTAAGAGAACTCGGTGCGGGGCGGCACCGAGAGGGGAGATGTGCAACTGAGCATTGAAAGGGAGGGGATTTTTGATAAACCGCGTGGAAACCAGCTGCCGATTCGATGTGGGACGCGCAAATTTCACCGGGAGCGAATCCTGGCCGCTCGATCGATCGCGCACCAGATCTCGACCACACGATCGATCCCGAGCGAGATCTTCTGATCGCGGTCGTCCGATGTATTTCAAACTCCTGATCCGACGGCTTCCGCATCATCCCCTTCCTCGATCTTTGCCGTGGCACCTCCCGCGGCGCCGCTGAACCAGAGGCCTCCCGAATGAAGAATTCGAGTTCCCGGCCACCTCCGATCAAACCGAAGTGTCCCTCGTGATCGTCTGGCCACACTGAACACAATCATGCAATAAAATATGCATGCACACGTTGAATGGAGAAAATTGGAGTTCTGCCGAGGCAAACAACGTTGCCGAGGCTATGAGGTTTATTCGTTGCATGGAGTATCCTTAACCGAAGGTCGTGCATGCGTTCTAAGTCACATGCACGTAGAGGAAATTAAAAATGAGTTATGCCACGTGAAACAGAGGAGAAACAAGACTTTGGAAAATCTTGAAAACCTGAGATATTCGGGAGTTTGAATTTATAACCACGCGGATGTTTTGAGGCGTTTCTCTGCCTATATAAAGAGAGCCCAAAGCACATAGGTTTCTTGCTGATGTGCTGAAAAACTTGGAAGACCCGTGAGTGCCTTTGTGCCTCACGAAGTAGAAGCCCCGCGCACACTTGCGCGGCTGAAGATCTCGGTGCCACCCGAGTCCCGAAGGAGTCCCCTGCGCGCCTCCCTTGTGTGATAGGAAGAACCCGAGGCCGCATTCTTGCGCGCCCGTGGTTGATTCCAACTCTGCCTGCGTACTTGCCCGGCAGGAGGAAGTGCATGCGGGTGTTGCACTTTTGCACCCCGCGGCAGTGGCACTTGCGCGGCACTCGCGCACCCTTGTGCCTTGTGACTTGCGCGACCCACGACTCAAGAATACCTTGTGCACCATCATATTGGCAGGGAGTTCGGGTGGTGTAAATTGCATACCTTTTGGGTGTGTGTGAAGTGGAGAATACACCCGAGCCGTGAGTGTGCAAGAAGAGGAGGAAGGTCGTAGCCTTGTGGGTGCACACTTTGAAGAACAAATAAAAGATCACACATTTTGTGTGTGCATGCTAAGTGAAAAAGAACAAGAAGTCCGTGGGCAAGTTCGAAGAAAAAGGAGTGTGTCCACCACATTTGTGTGTGTGAAAAACAAGAGGAAGGCCGAGGCCTTAGTGCCTTGTGTGCAAAGTGAACAAGAGAAGGCCGTGGCCCTAGTGTGTGCATAAGGAGGAAGACTACATCAAGTAGTATGTGCAAAGAAAGAACAAGGCCAAGGCTAGCACCCATGTGGAAAAAATTTATATAATTTGTGTGTCCTTAACAAGTGTGAAGGCCAAGCTCAAGTGTGTGCCAAAGTGAAGAAGTTTTGTGTGCAAACAGACAAGAAGGCCGAACCTATGTGTGTTCACTAAGAAGTGTGTATACATTTAGAAGATGAAAAGGAAGGACACTCACACAAAGTATAACAAACATTTATGTGTGTGTAATCAAAAGGAAATAAACGTGTGAAGGAGTGAGAAGGTGTGTGCTTAAAGAGAATATACCCTTTGAGGGTTTATTGCACCAAGAAGAAAGAAAGGGGAGTGCATGCATGCATGCATGCACATGCGCACGTAATCAAAGTTCAAATCAGTGAGTGTCCATATGAGTAATCCAAGACCAGTGGTTCTTGAAGAATTTGAGAAGGCCATGCAGTCAGTGCATGAGGATGCAGAGATGCCATGCACTCAGTGCATAAAGTTGATGTGAAGTGAGACTGGACCAGACTGAAGTTAATGTTATCAGTTGTCTGAGTATTCAGTAGTTGGAGAGAGAAGCCAGGTCATCCTGAGAAGAAGGAGATAAATCTTGAGAAAGACGAGATGACCTGATCAACTCAAGTGATCAGAGGTACAGAGCAAGGCCAGCATTCTTTATCCCAGACTGCTGAGGATACTTGAAGAACGTAAAGAGAAGAAGAGCTACTCGTGTGACTCGAGGAGCCAGGAGAAGCCCCCTATGAGACTCGGGTTGGAAGAAGTCTTCAGTGGAATTCTGGAGCAGGCCAGTGGGACTCTGGTAACACTGTGGGACGCAGTATAAAGACCCTCCTGTGGGACTCAGGAGAGATACAGTGGGATGCTGTATCTGCCATTGTAATACTAACAGATTATAATGGGAGAAACCATGTTGGGGCGTATAACCAACATGGAAAGGACGTAGGCCTTTGGTGCCGAACCTTGTAAATCCCAGTGTCCAGTGCCTTTATATTTACTGCATCATTCGTGGAAAGGTGAGAGATACAAGAAGAGTGGATCGAGTCTTTAACCAGCCATAATGGTTTAATTGATAAAGAATCAATTAGTAAAAAGTTTCAAGGGATCACTGATTCACCCCCTCCCCCTCTCAGTGATTCACACTGATCTGGGCACTTCAATTGGTATCAGAGCGAAGGTTACCTCTAAAAGATCCAAGGGAGTCTTTATGAAGTGCAGATTTGAGGAAATGAGCGACCAACCTCAAATGGAGATATCTGCCAAGACTCAGAAAAATAGAAAGAAGAAACAGGCCAAGAAGATGAAGAAAGCCTGTCCTAGCTGTGATGAAGTTGGAAAAATGAAATATCTTCAAAGTGGAATCGAATATCTTCAGAAGACAGTCCCCGAGGAAGTGGAAATTTGTATAGCTACAGGCATCCTTGATCTTCAAGAAGAAAAATTACAGCTAGAAGAAGAAGCCAATACAATGAAAGATCAGTTGTCTAAAAGGGTTGGCATAACCAACACTCTCAGAAAGCTAGTGAAGGATAAAGATGAAACAGTATCGCTTAGCAATGAAGGATATGAAGAAACTACTGAAGAATTGCAAAGAAGCCTTTCTGATAAAGATTTCTTTAAAATAATGGTCAGATATGTTTTCCATGCACTGGAAAAGAGGCACAAAGTGTCAATGAATGTCAGAGATGCTCAACTCGAAGAAAAAGTCAAATTGGTGAAGGAGCTAGACAATTCATTGCAAGAATTGAAGAAGGTGCATGAAGACCAGTTAGAACAGCTGAAAGAAAATTGGGAAGGAAGGCTAAGAACTATTGAGGATGAGAAGAACTCCCTCAATATGAAATGCTTCGAACTAGAGGTGATATTGAAAAATCTGCAATCACCCAAAGCTGAATCCTCCCAGTCAGCTGAAATTAAAAATGTTTCTACTCAAGTGAGCTTTGAGAAGGATGATTCTAAGAGAAAGACATCCTCTAATAAAAGGGCAAAAACTTCTAAAAATAAGGTACCATCCATCCCATCTTGTACTCGTGTTTCTAAATGTGTTTCCACAAAAAGTGCAGGATGGAAGACTAGTTCCAAAAAAGTATGGATGAAGACAATGAAGAAAGAGAGCTCTCCTGAAGCTGCACAAAAATTCAAGACAAGTACCCTACAATTAGAAGGAATCAAAAAGTCAAGATTTGTGGGTCAATGTTGGTGTTGTAATAAGTATGGGCACTGTGCAAAGGAATGTTGGTACAATCCACTAAATGTCAAAGCACAAAGGAAGCCCATGCCAAGGGGGAGAAAGCCAAAAGGAAATAAGAAACATCCACAGGTCCAGAGACATCTGTTTACTGCTAACAGATTTGGATTTCTTGACAACATCTGGGATGGTTGCAAAAGTGGTCAGAAGAATGATACATGTCAATCTCCAACTGTATCCAAAGCTGGAAAGAAGAAAAGATCACAGAATCTGGCTCAGAAGTAATCCCTGGGAAGCAAGCATAAGAAATTAGAAGATTCTCCCATGAAGATTATGAAAAAGGAAGAGAAGTCCTTGTAATTCAAATCCAGGAAGGGTGATGCATCAAGAAGAGCCACCAAGAAGACATGATTCTACTGTGGAATGAAAGGTCATACCATGGATCTTTGCAAACAAGCCATGGAAATCTATAGAAGCCAACTGAACTCAAACAGACAATCAATCCAAAAGAAGCAGAAGGGATTGATTGAAAACAAGTTTCCTAAGAGAGGTAGCTTGACAGAATCAAAGGAACCATGTGAAACATCCAGAACTGAGGCCGCACTTCCAAATGACTTGTTAGTCATATGGCCAAATCAGTTGCAACTTTCCAGAGAACTTCAAAGAGATGAAGATGAAGTTCTGGCAATTGTTAAGGCAAAAGGTAAGAAAAATATTTCACATGAAGATGTGTTGAGATCCACACCAGCACAAACATCAATGAAGATCAAATGTGAAAGTGTGAAGAATGGTGAGAATGGGACATCTCGGTTGAGAGAATCTTCTCAACCTTGTTGTTCACATTGATGAACCAAGGAGGTTCCATCTTAATCCCTAATCACTTGTATTTACATGTGCTGACATTGCAGGGAATTGAAGATGATGATCATTCTCAGCTGGAGGATGGTTTGGAAGGAATGGAGTGCACCCCATGAGGGGGAGCCTATCTGAAGAAGATGGGATTCTGATATTAATACCATCTTGAGAAAAGCTGAAGGTATTCCAATCATACTTTCATCCCTTGATTCTTAATTGCATTCTTCATGAAAATTAAGGGGGAGTATTGATTGAATACAAATGGTTGAAAGGGGGAGCTTTATCTTTGCACCTGAACTTTCTAATGAGTTTTGTGAAGTTGTGCAGGATTTAGAAAATTCATTAATATATATGAAAAATTTCAAACCCCTGAAGCATGATCTCACATGTACAGTGAATGATGGACAACATTGAGTTCCTTGGTTACATCACTCTTTTTTTCTACACCGGGTTTGCCCACATAGACTTAAAGTTGATCTACTAAAGGTTCTTTTCTAAAGAGAACATGTGACATCATCCCGCTCTTAGTGATTTTGAAGAAAATGATATTCGAAGGGAGGAAGAGATATTTTGGAAGAGAGCCACACCACATCTTTGAATTTGATTGCCAATAAGGGGGAGAAAATATTGGCACACATATTGACCCATTCATATGTGCTCTAGTGTATTGACAACAAATACAAAGGGGGAGATTGAAGTACACTGTGTTGCATTTGTTGTCAATGAGGTATGTTGTTGTCGAGGAATGAATGGATGGATGTCAAGGAGTTTCAATATGTGAATGAAAAAGGATGTGATGGTGTTGGTGAGGAAAGGAGAATGGCCATGGTACTATGATGCATGTCACTTAGGAGATTCACTAAGTGATATAGGATGTTGTGGTTGAAACATTCTCTATGGATATCAGACGATTGAAGAACTAATCTTAATGTTTCAATACTTGTATCAAGATGATACTAAGTTACACCACTTGAAGAATGGATGATGATGGAGTATCATCATTTAATCAGACGATTGTTGAGCTGTTCTTAAAGTTCCAAGAACTTGTATCAACTGGATACAATGTCACAACAATGTTTGAAGACCATGAATTGTCTCAACAATGCATGAGGGGATGAGGAGAACCAGCCACAAATCCTAAGTGGATGAAGTGGTACTAATTAAGTCCATGCACTATCACTTAGTGCATGTGAATTTGAAGAAGATCCAACTTGATCTCTTATTGGATCATAGAAGCATGTTGAAGAATTATTTGATTCAGGAGCTTCGGTTGATGGTGAAACTTCGTGAATTCTATTCCTAAGTAATGAATAAATGTTGAAGAGAATTGGAGGAATTAAAATGAAGAAGAGAAGATAAGAAGAATAGAGGAGGAGGTATTTGGCATTTGGCATTTGGCATTTGAACTTGGTCACTTTGTTTTTAAACAAAGGACTTGTTCTATACTCACGCAAAAAGAATCCACTAAGGGCCAGCCTTAAGGGTTCAACCCCAAGGCACACGTGGGACTCGAGGTCGCCACGCCCAAGGGGGATCCCATGGGGCCATCCCGAGAGGCCGCGACCGTGTGTAAGCCGGGGCCACGCATGGGAGTGTCAAGCCCTGTGTAGCGTGGGCGCAGGAGCGCGCCCGAAGGAACCATGGTGGGCGCCAGTGGCGCGCCCGAGTGGCAGGGGTGGGCGCAAGAGTGCACCCGCTAAGAGAACTCGGTGCGGGGCGGCACCGAGAGGGGAGAAGTGCAACTGAGCGTTGAAAGGGAGCGGATGTTTGATAAACCGCGTGGAAACCGGCTGCCGATTCGATGTGGGACGCGCAAATTTCACCGGGATTGAATCCTAGCCGCTCGATCGATCATGCGCCAGATCTCGACTGCACGATTGATCCCGCGCGAGATCTTCTGAACGCGGTCGTCCGATGTATTTCAAACTCCTGATCCGACGGCTGCCGCATCATCCCCTTCCTCGAGCTTGGCCGAGGCACCTCCCGCGATGCCGCTGAACCAGATGCCTCCCGAATGAAGAATTCGAGTTCCCGGCCACCTCCGATCAAACCGAAGTGTCCCTCGTGATCGTCTGGACACACTGAACACAATCATGCAATAAAATATGCATGCACACATTGAATGGAGAAAATTGGAGTTCGGCCGAGGCAAACAACGTTGCCGAGGCTATGAGGTTTATTCGTTGCATGGAGTATCCTTAACTGAAGGTCGTGCATGCGTTCTAAGTCTCATGCACGTAGAGGAAATTAAAAATGAGTTAAACCGCGTGAAATAGAGGAGAAACAAGATTTTGGAAAATCTTGAAAACCCGAGATATTCGAGAGTTTGAATTTATAACCACGCGGATGTTTTGAGGCATTTCTATGCCTATATAAAGAGATCCCGGAGCACAGAGGTTGCTTGCTGATGTGCTGAAAAACATGGAAGAACCGTGAGTGCCTTTGTGCCTCGCGAAGTAGAAGCCCCGCGCACACTTGCGCGGCTGAAGATCTCGGTGCCACCCGAGGCCCGAAGGAGTCCCCTGCGCGCCTCCCTTGTGTGACAGGAAGAACCCGAGGCCTCATTCTTGCGCGCCCGTGGTTGATTCCCTCTCTACCTACGTACTTGCGCGGCAGGAGGAAGTGCACGCGGGTTTTGCACTTGCGCACCCCGCGGCAGTGGCACTTGCGCGGCACTCGCGCACCCTTGTGCCTTGTGACTTGCGCGACCCGCGGCTCAAGCATACCTTGTGCACCTTCATATTGGCAGGGAGTTCGGGTGGTGTAAATTGCATACCTTGTGTGTGTGTGTGAAGTGGAGAATACACCCTATCCGTGAGTGTGCAAGAAGTGGAGGAAGGCCGTTGCCTTGTGGGTTCACACTTTGAAGAACAAATAAAAGATCACAAATTTTGTGTGTGCATGGTAAGTGAAAAAGAACAAGAAGGACGTGGGAAAGATTGATGAAAAAGGAGTGTGGCCACCACATTTGTGTGTGTTCAAAACAAGAGGAAGGTCGAGGCCTTAGTGCCTTGTGTGCAAAGTGAACAAGAGAAGGTCGTGGCCCTAGTGTGTGCATAAGGAGGAAGACTACATCAAGTAGTATGTGCAAAGAAAGAACAAGGCCAAGGCTAGCACCCATGTGGACAAAATTTATATAATTTGTGTGTCCTTAACAAGTGTGAAGGCCAAGCTCATGTGTGTGCCAAAGTGAAGATGTTTTGTGTGCAAAGAGACAAGAAGGTCGAACCTATGTGTGTGCACTAAGAAGTGTGTATACATTTAGAAGAAGAAAAGGAAGGACACTCACACAAAGTATAACACACATTTATGTGTGTGTAATTAAAAGGAATTAAACGTGTGAAGGAGTGAGAAGGTGTGTGATTAAAGAGAATATACCCTTTTAGGGTTTATTGCACCATGAAGAAAGAAAGGGGAGTGCATGAATGCATGCATGCACATGTGCACGTAATCAAAGTTCAAATCAGTGAGTGTGCATCTGAGTAATCCAAGACCAGAGGTTCTTGAAGAATTTGAGAAGGCCATGCAGTCAGTGCATGAGGATGCAGAGATGCCATGCACTCAGTGCATGAAGTTGATGTGAAGTGAGACTGGACCAGACTGAAGTTAAAGATATCAGTTGTCTGAGTATTCAGTAGTTGGAGAGAGAAGCCAGGTCATCCTGAGAAGAAGGAGATAAATCCTGAGCAAGACGAGAAGACCTGATAAACTCAAGTGATCAGAGGTACAGAGCAAGGCCAGCAGTCTTTATCCCAGACTGCTAAGGATACTTGAAGAACTTAAAGAGAAGAAGAGCTACTCGTGTGACTCGAGGAGCCAGGAGAAGCCCCCTGTGAGACTCAGGGTGGAAGAAGTCTTCAGTGGGATTCTGGAGCAGGCCAGTGGGACTCTGGTAACACTGTGGGATGCAGTATAAAGACCCTCCTGTGGGACTTAGGAGAGATACAGTGGGATGTTGTATCGACCATTGTAATACTAACAGATTATAATGAGAGAAACCATGTTGGGGCGTATAACCAACATGGCAAGGACGTAGGCCTTTGGTGCCGAACCTTGTAAATCCTTGTGTCCAGTGCCTTTATATTTACTGCATCATTCGTGGAAAGGTGAGAGATACAAGAAGAGTGGATCGAGGCTTTAACCAGCCATAGAGATTTAATTGATAAAGAATCAATTTGTAAAAAGTTTCAAGGGATCACTGATTCACCCCCTCCCCCTCTCAGTGATTCACACTGATCTGGGCACTTCACAACCCTTATAGATGATCTATGCTAACCTAATGTAACTAACTCACACAGTTATAAGTCATACCTTCCACACCATTTCAAATAAATTTTTATTTCATAACTTAATCAAACAAAAATTTAAATTCACTTCCTTATCTCAAAAAATAAAATTATTTAATTATTTTTTAAAATTTAACTTCCCTTTTTACCCATTTTCATCATCTCATTAGACACAATTTTCATTACCTTTGACAAAAACAAATGCATCATACCCTTTATGTCTCTCACAACCTACTTGGTGTGACTACAATGATGCATGTCTTCTATATTTCGTGGTTCCTATAATGACGTGTGAATGCAAAAACCATTCCATTTTTTTCTATGAGAAAAATGTTAGTAAATAGTCATATCACACAACATATTCATCACCCAATGATGAAATGTCATCAATTGTAAAAATGCATTACCAGAGAAAATATTTACACCCCATGTGAGTTGGTTTTCCCATTACATGTGGGTTAGATACTCCCCAAAACGATCTCATTTCCCAGAAACAAAAACATATTTTGTTCATGTCTAATATTGAATAGTAAGTCACAAAAAATACCTCCTTTTAAACAATTTTGATACATCCTAGACCTGGGTGCCACTAAACCAGACCCTCGAGCCAATTCATCACATGACCTCAAGAACACCTCCTCTTACACTAGAGGTTGAAGACTGGCACTGAGGGCTAAGAGTTATGTGAGGGGACTATACCCTCTTTTCACAATAATCCATCAGATATAACATATACAATAATGGAAACCACATATACAAACCAATGAACATGCATAAAGATCCATCACTCAAACTTGGTACAAACCAAAACCAATAGTAAATATGGCATGTCATACTAAAGTAACAAGTGGAAAATATCCAAAATAAAGGTAGAAAGAGAGTCCCCAAAATTTTTTGGACTCCATGTCTAGAACCTCATCCATACACATCCAACAACCAATACTTTTTCTCGAGCACTAGGACTTTGCCCTTTACCTGACCTACAACATTGAAATATGCTCAGGTACACAACGGAGGTCCGAGCATGGTATGAGTACAACTAAGTAGGCCACCACTTGTGGTGTCTAAAAAATATCCAGTATAATCAGATAGTTCACACACATGAAAAAATAATGACATGTAAATAAAGTAAAAATATGTTGCTATTTTTAAAAAAGATCTCCCTATGTTATTCCATCATCACATCCAGATTCGATTCATATAATATCTAAATGATTAATTCAACCTTTCCATGTGTTTAGTGTATCAGGTTTCTTCAACAATTACAGGGAATAATGGAATAATTCAACTCCAATATCACTAGGGAAACACATAACAACAACTACACTATCCTCACCTCAAATCCTTAGTCTGGGTGGAATTCAGTCATTAGGGGAATTGAACTATGTCTATTACCCTAACCCTTTCATTGAGGGGTAGATTTTACAGCCTTGGCCCAACTCGGCCTATGGGCATAGAACCTCATGTCGATATCCCACTCCAACATTCCATTTTCACATGCTTATTTATTCGTTCAACACACATACCCACATTACAACCAAGAATAGACAATATTATTAGCAATATCGCAATAATAAAAATTAAGCTGGGAATAAATATTATTCCTCATTCCATTAACACATTCATCATTTATATAACATAAAAATTTAACCCATATCATATTCCCCATGACAAGCTCACTAACCATATAGAAGTACCAAGCATGATTCATTGACACATTCCCATTAATCACATTAAACCGATTTACATTCCAAACCAAAAAATCATGTAGCCATTATATAAAATAGACACATCTACCCATAATCCTTTATATATAATTATATTTACCAATTTAAATATTCATCATGGGCTTTATATAGTCACAATTCAAAATTTAAATTTCTTTTAGCCTCGTTTAGGAGGGACGACACACCCCACGGGTTCCCGTAAATCAATAAAGTTATTATCCATACATCCCATGGTGATATAGAGAGGATTAATTAGTTATTTAGATACCTATTAACTATAATCTTAAAAAATAAATAATGAACACATCAAGGAGGGAACTATAACATAACCCCACATGAATAAATCTATATAAAACCAAGGGATATAACTTGTAAACCACCTACCTCCAATTTGTTGATGAACACACTCCTAATTGAAACCATATATGCTGATTCAACCATCCATTAAAGACTAAAACTAGATCTCATCAGAGAAGAAGTGTTTTAGAGATTCAGATGGTGATAAGAGAAGTTTTAAAACCCTAAACCAAATGGAGAAACAAGAGAGGGATAAGACTAACAAAGAGCATTGATCGAAAACTGATAATACATAAAATGATCTATAGATAAAGTAGAATCCCCCTTGGGAGCCATTGGAAACTCTTGAACATAACTAGTATTCAATGGTGGATGTGAGGGGTGAAAATCGGGTGATACTTTAAAATCCTATAATGTTAGTTTTTTAATTATTCAAAACATTATAGGTGTGCATTGTTTAATCACACAGTTTGAAAAACCATGTGATGACTATGCACCAGCCTCTATCTATTGGAATATGGTTTACACAGTTACTTGGGTAGGACAAATAGTATTAACGACTATGTGCTAATCGTGAATTAATTCTATTTATAAGGCTGTAAGGTTACCTGGGGATTCTGCATTATTAGCATAACCCTGTGCCAACCATACTCCTTGCACATATTAGACAAATTTTCCCCATTTCCAATGTATCAAACCCTTAGAACACCCAAAAGTCCCCATATATATCTAGAAACCAAATAATTAATGAAAAAAGAGATTGAATCTAGAATTTTAAAGAGGTACATACTTCCATGATGTCCGAGATCTTAAAAAATCATAAATATATGTTAATATAGGGAGAAATTATCTTCAATAAAATAATATAAAACACAGTTTAAAAATCAATAGCTTATATTAATTTCATTTTGGTAACATTTTAATCAAAAGCATTCCTGAAAAATTTGAAATTTTATTTTATTTATAAAGACTATGTTACTAATAATGGTAGATTGATGATGATGAAAATACATGATAGTGGGAAAACCATTTTTTCAAATATGTTAAAAGAGAATATTTTTCTAACATTTTTGTAAAAAGTAAAAAGTTAGTTGTACGAAAAACCATTAAAAGACTTTATTTTATCACTTGTAATGAATCTAAAAAGTAATTAAAATTATCTTTTAAAAATAACTATGCTTAAATTAAAAAATTCATAATAAAATTATAAAAAATATATATACGAAAATGATCAACAAAAAAAATAATAGAAATAATGTTGACTTTTCATAAAATATCATTTATTTCCTTATGAGTAAAAGTTGGAATATGGAACTAATACATGAATTCCATATAAATAAATGAATGATAATAAAATATATGGGTTTTAAAGTATATGTTTCATATAATAACCCACAATTTAAATTTAATAAAAAAAATTCTGAAAAAATAGATTTTTTCATAAACCATTAACACGTTATAATAGTTGAATAAGATACCTTTTGAAAGGAATAACATAAAATAGAACATTAAATACAATAAATATAATGATATTATTGATATACTATATATTAATGCGTTACTATAGACAACAAATAAATACAAATTGATTCTTACAACAAAAAATTTAACTATGAATTAAAATTGAGATGATGAACATTTAGCTTAACTCTTAACTTTCTCCATACACACATAATCACCTCTTATTTTTCTATCATCATTTATCATACACTTTAATCCATATCAAAATGGTATTTTTATAGGTCCAGGAACACTTGTTCATGGGGAAGAAGGTAGGGAGGATATATGGGAAGATATTGGTTGAGATAAAGTATTCAATTTTTATGGACATGTGAGATGATTATGTTACATTTTTATAAGTGAGTTTGGTGGAAAAGTTGTCAATACCTGAAACATTGTTACATAATATATATAAATTATTCAACTATTAAGGATAAAAATTGAAAAATTATATATCAAAGTAACGGAATAGTTGAAATAAAATCAACCAATGAAATTTATAATTTTTTTGTTTTATTTTAATATTTATCTCTTAAGTTAACCCATATTTAAACAATTTCAACCCTTATTGTTGTCATAATATTTTTACCACATAAACTATTAATTATGTCCAAAAACTAAGATGAACTCATTACCTAATATTAATTAATTTACATACAAATATTGTATCCTTTTTACAATATTTAAATCTTAGAAGTGGCAGAAATAAAATCTAATATCCAAAAGAAATTGAAAATCCATTTTTAGTGAAAATTTATTTATCATCATAAAAAATGATTTCATTATCCTTACATAAATTTTAAAAGTTATTATATGAATATTAATTTATTTTATTGACTTTATTATCAACACTTATCACTACAATCTTTAATTAGTAGTGATTAATTAAATTAATTAACATAGTATATGTTATTCTTGATAAAAACAATTTTACAATGATGAAAATATGTTTTAACCTAAAACTGATTTTATTATCATTTATATTGAATTTTTAATTAACGAATAAATTATTAATCATATGTTTATTTTCATTATCAATTTTTTGATAATTGATCAGTAGTGATGAATATATATTATATAGATAAATATCATAAACTATAAAAAAATAAAATTACTGATAAATTAGGTTTTGTATGATTTAATTCTTAAAATAAAATCATTAACGACTAAAAAATAATAAAAAAATTTCAATTATAGAAAAGAATTCATAAAAATATTTTTGTAACACAATTACTCCTATTAATACTCACTACATTATTATCTAGGTTATAAAAAGCATTTTTATAATATAACATATTTCATATGTGCTTGGTTTTTAAGGTCACTCAAGTTATTGAACACCTCATTATTTTAATGATAAATATATACATATTATAAAATTATGTGGTGATGAATTCATCCCCCTTATAATATTTTTTCATTCAAAATAATGTTACCCCTATATAATCAAATGAGAAGAATTCTACATCATTGCATCCTCTGGTTCCGACATAAATTCCTCAATTATATTGTTCAGCCACAAAACATTTTAGAAGTTGTCTTTCCCTACACCACATTCTCACTTTAATTGAAAACCATCATTTATTATTTCTCATATGAATCATCTTATTTATGTGATATAACCATTGTGTTAATTTAAATTAAATTATTTGTTATGTACATCCTCAAATGTGAGACATGGAATACATTAGGAACACGAGAGAGAATTGGTTGATGTTCTATGTGATGAGCTATTGTCCAAAAATATTCAAGAATATAAATGGGTTAGTTATTTATAGATATTATCATTCCCTCTATTAAAAATATCATTAGATAATTCCTTAGTGGTATTCAATGTAATACATATTCACCATATTCGTTCTCTAGACCTCACTGATGATGGTAAATATAATTCAACAGAAAACAATATTTGGTCCAAAGGTTTTGTTCCTTGTAACCAACATTATCTTCCATTTCCTCAATTATCATAGGTTTCAGTATCTTAATTTATCCAACTTAATCCCAACATATTATTGTTTTCCCCTTTATGAAAAAATGGATTTATAAATACTCATCTTAATGCTCGATTGAATGGTATTTTTGTAAGAAAATTCAATAAAAGGACAGTGTTAATCCCTACCCTATTTGAAATAAAAAGTGTAAGATATATTTACATATTCATGGGTATAAATAGTTCTCTCAATTTTATCATCAGTATGAGAATGATATTTAATGATAATGTTTAACTTGATATTTAATGATTGATGGAAATTTATTAAAAACAAAACACCAATCCATAAATCATGATAATAAACAATTTAATTTCGTACACTATAAAAACCTACCACTTCATCGATGTATATTCTAAAAAGAAGACTCAGAAGGAAATATTGTATAATTTTAATTATTGGATATGAAACCATAAGGTGATGGAACACAACCCAAATTATCTTATGGATTTACATGCTTTGGGGAGTTTGACAAATAAATCTATGTTGAGGTATTATATTTTCCATTCTAGTATTGGTATTGGTTGTAATATATCATCAGTATTATTTCAATAAGCATTATCTTTATGAAAAAATGGGCATCGAGATACGTACACAACAAATTCCCTTTTCATGTTTTCCCACCATAAATTCACATCGATATACTATATATCTTTGTTCATCAATGATGAATAGAGAATGATGAACTAAGATATTCATCCAACAAAACCTTCCATAAATCTTGTATTAATGGGACACATATTATGTTCTTAAGATTTATCATTCCATATAAATCAAATTTTATCTTAGTAACATTCATCACCATCATTTGAAGTTCTACATCCTCCTTCAATGCTAATTTATTCATAAATTTCATGAATTTCTAAAAATTTCAAAGATAAAGATATGATCATATGAATTTCAATATCATTTAGAGGTCTATCCTCTATAAATCCATATGTATCTAATCTCTCTAATTCCTCATCTTGGAAAAACTATCGATTTTTTTTCTAGTATAGAGCATCTACCACCTCAAATTTCTTTATAGGGTGGTAATGTATTGGTTAGTTCTAATCATTAATCCACGTGAACCATGTATATTTGATCATGATGATATATTTTAAAATGAATATAAAATTTATGACTTTTCGATTAGTATATATATCAGAACCTTTAGCATATATATAATTCATCCATATTTTTATTTTAAAAAATAACTATGATTGTTCCAAAAATTGAATTGATTAATTTTGTTCATGAATCGTAAATTTTCAATATTCATATTATATCACCATGTCATTATATATGAGAAGACCTCATATTACCTTATTTTATGCAACACAAAAATTAACATACCATTTTCCATTGTAGGATAGAATATGTATAGGTGAACTAAAAAACCTTCCCTTCAGTTGATTTAATGTCTCTTCACATTAATCAATCTAAAGGAACATGTATCCCTTCAATGTTAACGTAGTCATCAGATTTTATATCCAGGATAAATTTATCAAAAATAATCATACTATTAACAAATTACAAGAATACTACATATCCCACACATCATTTTTTGTATAATAGACTTCCCAATAATATCAATCTTTGAAGGATACATTGATAAACCCGTTTGTGATATTACATTACCCATAAATTATTTTTTATAAAGCCAAAATTCAAAATGAAAAAATGGTCATACTTTTTATCCTTACTCGGTGTATTATAAGAATTCATCAACTGATCTTTTTGATATTACTTTCTCTTTGAATATTTAAATATATCATCTATAAAGACTACCATAAATTGATAAAGGTACATTCAAAAGACTCTAATAATTAGATCTGAAAAGATATATTATTAATTGGTCGGAGAAAATATAGTTAATACAAATTTGAAATTTCCATACCTCCTACAGATGGGTCTCTTTGGTATAACCTCCATATTGACTATCAATTAGTTATATCAATAATGAAGGTAATCCTTGGAAAACATTGATCTCTACAAAGATTATTGAACAAGTTATCAAAACATGGTAGAGGTTTCGTGTTCCTGATAGTGATCATGTAAATTCATGATAATAATTGAGTAAAATAATTAAACCATATGTCTTATTAATTAAATTAATAGGTTCACAGAATAGTGTTTCATAGAGGAATATGAATCCATTTTATAGATTCTCCTAGAATTCCATCATTTTTTTGAAAATCAAATTAGTCTTATTCTATAAGGAGTCATTGAATTTGGTGTAACACTATGTATGTGATAAATTTTACATTCATTGTCTTTTTTTTAGGAAACCATGAAATTATTATCAAAATTAACCAACATTTTATAGAAAAATATGAGTATCATTAATTTTTAGTTTCATTCCAACTATTTCATATAATGAATTCTCATCAATAAGAATCATGACATAAATAATAGAGGTAATTTACATTTTATGTCATTGTTCATACCCATAGTTATATATGATCATAGGATGATTTGGAACTATATAAGGAGTTCCCATAAATTTCCAACATGACATTAAATATTACTATATGGAATATAATAGTCTTTGTAGGATGTCAATTCCCACAATCACCTATCGAAAAGGTGATTTATAATAAATAGACAATCATCACACCATTAAGATTTTTCAATAATACATCAACATCTAAACAAAGAGTTGTTTCTATGATACTCTTATAAATTTCCTCGTATATAAATGTTTGGGTAGAACCTGAATAAAAGTAGACATTTTAACTTATATAGTGGATGATAAGTTTACCTTTCCCCTACATACCTCTCATGAATCACATATAGAGTTTTTATTACATAATCCCTTCATTTATCATATGACTTCATAGGTCATTAGTTATTATTATCCTCATTAACCATGGGATTAGGTTATTTATACACATAATCCCAAAAATTCCTTTTATCTGATGTATATATGTGTAGATGGTTTATTATTAAAAATCTTATTAACCTATAATATATTTATTATCCTCCTCCTCACCTCTCAAAAATCATGATCTCGAGAAATACTAAAATCACACATGAAAAATAATCATGTTTCATTCATTAAATTTATTAATTGATATTTCATATATTTTTGGAATGTTGGTGGTTTAAACATCAACCCTCTGTTTGACATACCATTTTTCCCATGAAAGTCTATATTTACTATTTTCACTATAACTATAAGAATGATATTTTATATATTCCATTTCATCTATATATGAAAATCAATAAATATATCTTCATCAATTCCAGATCCATCTATGGTTAGTGACATTGAAAACCATGTTTTTATGAAACTAATGAAGTAATAAATATGTATTTTTATATTGATGAAAAAATAAAATAAGTTACATGAAAGTATTATATTTTTTTATTTATATGTAGTCATGGATTTATGATCCATGTACATCAAAATTTGACAGTCTGTCTCCATTAAAGTATAAAGAGTCTATAAATTGTACAGATTGAGAAATTACCTCTTCAACTCCATCCATTACAAGTAGTTTGTTTCATTCTCTTACATCATGATCTTTATAAGAGTCCACTGTTATTAAAAATCACCCACTAAGTGGTGGGATACTAAAAAAATTCTCATTGTCTAAGAAAACTATGATTAAAAAATAATTCCATCATAATTATCCATTTATCTGCAATTAGTGGATCATAAGACCCACAAAAATAAGGTGAACCTCATTATATTAAACACTCAATGGTGTGTTTCAAATACCAGGGTATGTTCAAAAGTCTAATATCATTCACGTAATTATTCATTTCTGATGGGGCTGGGTATCCATATTCACAAGGTGTCTCATTATATCTCCCATGCCATTTGGTGTCTCATAAGAAAAATCATTAAATTGGTGTTCACATTAATTAATAAGATTATTCCTCATAGTTTCACACAATGAAAAAAATAGAAATTTAAAGAATAATTGTTTCCAAATTAATAATCTGGTGAGAAGTGTGAAATAAGGATATCAATCATGATATTTCCTAAATTATGACACTTTTTCATAAACTCTTGAAATATAAGGACTATCACTAGGGTTTTCCCTGATTAGTTCAAATATAAATCTCTAAAAATAACAAAACCCTACTCCAACACAAGAAATATAATCCAATTAATTTCATAAAAAAATATTACATTATTTTATATGATTATTTAATTAATAACACAAAATTACATACCAATAGTCTGTAATGGTTTAGTTTTTTTGGTGAATGGAGACATAAATAACTTATTTTCATGAAATATCATCAAATTTACCCATAAAATTATTTATATATTTTAAATACTCTAACCCTAGTTTCCTAGATTCTATGGTTACTTTATTACTTTAAAAATAGATATATGGAATCACATCTTAAAGGACCAAATATTTTATTCATCAGGGAAAACTATTTACATTCTAGAATTTCACATGAAATTTGAAAACATTAAAATACCACATAGTATTTTCATTTATTAAATCATAATTACCATTAAAATAACCTTTTATATAAATAAGAACATACATATTATCATCATTGGAAAGTAAGAATAATAAAGGGGTGAGGTCAGATGCTCAGTATGGGTATGCATAGATTGGAAGCTATATAAGACATGAATAATATGTCCATAATAAGGGTTGATAAAATAATTCCATATAAATAATATAATGATATAGAAACATATCCATGGAAGTCATTAACAATAAAATAATTAAATGGAAATTAATAATAAATGTCATATTAATCGAATGTAAAATTCTAAACATACAAAATGTACTATTGAGGCCTTTTTCAAAGACATTGGAAAATACCATAAAGTCCTTGTACAAATAAATCAAAGAAAATGTGTAAGGCCACATCAAAAACTCAGTCTAATTTGTCTCATGAGACCTACTGATGTATCATGGGTATATAGTGGACCCCACCTATCTTGTTATAAATATAATGCATTAATAATATGAATAAACAATACAACATAATCAACATGCCTTAAAATTAGTAATTATATAGATTGGAAGAACTAGAATAGGTAATATCAATACATTCTCTATAAAAGATGATCATAAATAATATAATGAAATTTGTTTGATGGTATCATAAGTGGTTAACCCCACATATAGAAAGATTCATAAATGTATATTGACATAGATTAAAATGTATTTAAAAGTTCACTTGAAAATTTATCGAAGAAAATACTCTTTTAAATTTGAAAACACATATTTAATATCAAACAATTACCAAATATCGAGGAAATAATTTTCATTGAAGATAATGTTGTAAATTAGTAAAGTAAAATTCAATGCAATGATCGATCACGAAGGAGGAAAAATAAATTCATTCTATATAAGCTAAAAAATCACTCCTTCCCCAATTTTGTAAAAATTTCATAAATTACATCTCTTGAAAAAAATAAAAATACTCATTTTAAAAAATTTATTAAAATTTCAATCATGAGAACAAATTATATTAAATAATAATAATGTTTAATTGTAAAAAAATTCTTGAAAACATTTTTTGAAGACCAAGACATAGAACAGAAAATATTTTTTATTTAATTGATAAATAATGACAACTCTTCGGAAAAAAATTATAAATCATTTTAAGTACAAAAGAGAGGAAAATGGTACTATTGTATGAAATAATTATGAATAACAATTAGATAAGAAAAATTAATTGGATTAAGCTAGAAATTTCAATAAAATTCCCCCATAGGAGACATAAACATAAATAGTCTTGAATAATGATGATCTTGAGAAATAGACCCTTACCTCAGATCTAATTTCCTTCATATGTCTCAGAACATACTCTTATTTTATATAATTATGTTATATATCTTTTATATGTTCATATATTTGGAATTATAGTTTGAAAATAAACTCTATAACACGACTAAGGATGATTATAAGTGGAATGGGAAGGGTTTTATCGATCTCGATGGATCAAAGAGGAGTAAATACTTTAAGGAAGAGGTGCCTTTCTATAATGGAGGGGTGGGGAATTGTTTAATTTCTGTACGTTTCAAATTAATATAAAATTTCATCCACCCCTAAATAAATTATAATTTATAATATTCATATTTATGATAATGATAAGTCTAAATCCTCACATCTAATAATATCTAGACATGTTTATGGCAGGTATCACCTTAATCATTTTTTAACCCATGATAACCGGTCTGAAAATTAACATAATATTAATGTTTCTAATCCATTAAGGGTTAATTATATTACTATAAATTGAAAAAAAACCCCAAATTGGACAATGGTTGATGATTAAAACCATATCCCAAGAATTATGATGAATATAAAATTTTTTATGAATTGAAATGCATTAAAAAAATAATTTATTTAAATAGTCATTAATGTAATTTTTACACTATTATTTTAATTTTACATTATATTAATCATATAACATGGGTAATTTTTGCAACTCTTGAAAATGTTATATAGACCTATAAATTTAGTGGGAAACATTAACACATTCCTATTATATAACTTTTAATATTTTTATAAGGATTTATTATATTTAAAAAAATATTATGTCAGCATTGAATATGAATTTAAGGTATTCAAATCACTAATTAAAATTTGATTAAAAATATAAGTCATTATACTACTTCCCATAATCTCAAATTATACATTTATATTCATTCATGACATTATTTTTTCTCTATGGGGACACATAAATGATATTCAAATGTGAGAGAGTTATATTTTACATTGTTTAATTTTTCTAAAATATTATATATGTAATTTTCTTGGAACGTTAAACATTAAAACATTAAATATTGAGCCTATAGTAATGAGGATCAATATAAATTCATTGAATAATATTTGCGGTTGAATGTGATGGTCTTATCACTTGGTTTCAACCCACATTAACCGGCTTTACCCATTATAGAGGGGATAAATTTTACCATGATTACGATTCATATTGATAAAATTAAAAGGGCATTGATTTCCAAAATTTATCCTAATGATTCTAAATATTTAATCAATTATATGAAAATCACTACATATAATAGGTAGAATTTAATTTTAAAAATACCATCATTATAGAAAATTACATATTTAAATATGAAAGTTTGTTAATTCTTATCAAATGAGCATAATGATGTGTTGGGAATTTCAAAAAAAATCATTATATAATATATATATATTTTCATAAATTAATTCACCAATAGTTATTAATCTAATTTATATGATAAAAATACATATCCTGCATAAAACAATTACAAAAAATACCATTTTTTTATTGAAAAGATTTTATACCAAATTAAATCATTAAATTGATTATAATGGAAATAATTGGTTTATTTATAATATTACAAAACTAATTTTAATTTAAAAATTTATAATAAAACAATGGATATATGTATATTCATGAAATAAATGTATATATTTCAATACAAATAAGAATTTTTAATTACTCCCTAGAAAATCATTTATTTTTGAAAATTCCCAAAAAATCTCCATATCTAAATTCTTATTGGATTATTTTGAAAAAATATATAAATTTTACTAAAATATGATTACTGAAATGGGGATTAATTAAAAATATTTTCCATGCAAGAAATTAATAAAATTCAATTTTTTGAAAATATATTTCATGATGAATAAAAATATATTGATAACAAAGTATGTTCTTATTTCCAAATAAATAATCTATAAATTTTTGTTGAGTTGTCCCTTTAAATATATTTCATATTTTTTAAATACTGTCCAAAACATCTGATTCAATATCTATGTTAGAGTGGTAATATTTACTAAATATTATTTTGTGGTTCATTTAAGCTCATTGTTTCATTTCGTGTACACGATCAAACCTAATTTTATTTTTTTTAAATCACAAATGATAAAATAATATCACCCTCCCAATAAATTTAAACTTATGAATTTAATACTTTTTTCATTGCTAATTATTTGATATATGAAAATTCTTTTGTCGAAATCCCAAATCAAAAAAATGTTAATATAATTTAATCTTGAAAAAAGGGAACGAAAAAAAGAATGTATTCTTGAATGAAACATATATAGGTTTAAAAATAGTATACACTTAGTGGGAATTGAAAATATAGACATTAAAGATAAAACTAATGTCTAATTACTAATAGAGAGTGATAGAAAAGAAGTCATGTAGAATGTTAAAAACAACAAAACCATAAATTTTTTATTGACGCAAAGACCATCAGGTCATCATAAATCATTAAAATAGGATAACATATTCGATTCAATATCCATTTTTCAAGAGTTGATGAATTTCTTTAATATCAATAATAATCGCATTAGAAAATATGAATTTATAATATAATTCTATATTTTAAGCACAATTTCATCCTCTGATCGTGGTTTAATCAATTCTCATTTCATTTATTACTCTATGAAATGACATTACAATATGAATTGTACTATTCAAACACTAAAATTATCTTATAAGATATCACATATTTCAAAAAAGGATAGAATGATATCCCTCATGACTTTAGATATTTTTAAAAAACACAATAGTTAGTATAATTAATCAAATAATTATTTAATTTCTAAAACCAAAATAATTACTCCCAAAGATCAATTTAATGCATTCTATATAGGGTAATCCTTAATAACCATCCGAATTATGTCTAATAAAATTTAGAATCAATATAACATTAATATATAAAGTGGGTCTCAATATTCACATATCAAATCTATGAATAACATGATATCATATTCTATGGGAACATGGTAATTAGCATAAATTCTCAATGGAAATATAGTTTATTCTAGAAATTAACACTAATAATTTCTAATTTAGAACTCCATATAATCTACTATATTTTATAAATCTAATATAATATTAAACCCCATCATAAATTACTTTTTAATAAAATCAAAAACCATTTTCAAGTTCACTAATAATATCCCATTTACTTATTCAATTCAAATATTCACTTTATGACTAAAAACACTATTAACTCTGCATCATGATCATATTGAGGGACATATTTACAATATTAATATGTAATAAAAAAATATCACCTTACCACTTTTTCATTTCTCATTGGTATAAGTACGGTTAAATATATGATTTCAAATAAATAAAATAAATTTAATGTAGCATAATTCATATACATCTAATGATTCTTATAACCAGAATATAATTGGTAAAATAAATCTACAACATAATTCATCAATAAAAATGCACAATATGTTTAATCATTCCACTTTAAATATATTAATAAAATAATCCTGACATTTATCCCTTATATTCTTCAATGATATAATCTCTTGATGCATGGGGAATCCATTTACATAGTTTCCCATCTCATTATAATTGAATAAAAAAATTAAATGTTTCTTTTATACAATTTCATTCACCTTCTAGATAGAATTTCATTTCACAAATGAAAAAAACTAAAATTTTCTTTAATCTTATACCGAGGTGTTTTTCCCCATATATCACATGTGGGAAAATCCTTATTTCCCTTAACCTCCTTATGAATTTTATTTTCTCTTCAATCCTATTCCTATATTTTATTCCTTTGAGGCCATAAGTTTTTTATAATTATTTCTCTATTTTGAGCTCACATGATACTGTATCATTATTTTATGAGAATTTTTGGGAGACTTTTCCCTTCAAATATTGGTTTTAACACAAAAATGATAATATAAAAACTACACTTATGATTACATATGTAGTTCATAGTATACCTTACTAAACATGAAAATTTATCTTTATACATAGAAAAAATTGCATCTTCCATTTTTCATAAACTTGTTAACTTCCTCTATATATCTTCTAGTAATTCGCATCGAAAATATTATTCAATGAAAGGTTCCTTAAAATAAATCCCTTCCATATTCACTTTATTCCTCATCTGTTGTGTTTTGAATAAATGAACACCATCAATCCACTTCCCCTAATAGATGACAAAAAAACCTGAAAAATTATCCATTTCAATACATCCTAAAGAGTGAAATAAATTCTTTAAAGAAATTTTCAATTTTTCAACTATAAATGGATTCATAGTTCTAATCAATTATATAGGGTTCGGATACATAAATCAGTATATCATTTTCAAACCACATTGTGGATATGTAGGATACTCTATATGTGTAAGGTTATTGGTCCTAACCTTAGTTAGCCAAGACAATATATTTTTAATAATCTCAGTAACAACTGTAGTTGTAGCTCCATCTTCATAAACATTCCGAGGGGGGAAATCATTTCACGGTTCACACATGTTGATACAGTTTTCATTCCACCCACTAGGTGCCAATTCTAAACAATAGAACACACTATTTTAAACCATAACAATATAAATCATAATTTTGAATTTTGAATCAAGTGAAAAACAAAAAATTATACTGAAAATTTATTTCTATCTAATCTAAAATGTAAAATATTTATTTAAATTTCAATGTTGTCAAGGTTTTTCATGGGGTTATCTTCCCAAAAATACATTTTCCTAAATCTAGTTCATAAGGTTTTTAATAAACTTTATCTGATACAAATTGTAAATAATCTTCCCCTAGTAGCCTATATTTATTGGTTTCAATATTACATTGGAACTAGATATAAGGAATTGCATAACGAAAGGAAAACATTTTATGTTGTATTTGAAAACTATATTCATACTTTTATTTTAGATAATAATAAAGAAAAATTAAAATTAAAATTAAACATTGTATTATTCTTATTGTACATGAGAACATCCATTTATATAGCCCTTTATTTCAATCATAATAAAATTTATTGAATAATGGGTAATTAAAAACTATGAAATGAGTGTAATAAGAATATTATTATGAGTATGCATAAAAAAAATTAATAAGGCATGAATGAAATCTAAATAATAAATGATGATCACATAATCCCATATAAAAAATCGTGAGTTAAAAAATTATCCTTCAATATAATAAAAAATAATAATCACATGGACTTCAATAATTAATTTCATAATGATATTATTAATGATAATATACATCTAAAACATATCGTAGAGGCCTTTTCTAATACATCTAAAAATATAGGTGAGCCTTTGGGCCATGTTATATAAATAAATATTTAACACCTTAACCAAAACCCAATCTAATTTTTCTCATGAAACCTATGAGTTTCTCAAGGGTACTGTCATACACCAACCTTCACGTACTATGTCTCATTCATTCATCATTTTAATAAACAATAAAAAATAATCAATATGACTTAAAAATAAAAAACTATCAATAGTTGAAGAAATACCCTATAAAATATAAATACTTTCCATAGTCAAGCTAATCCAAAATTATTCAAAATGATATTTTTGATCATATCGTTAGACTATATCCTCAATAAATCATAATATTAAATAGCCAATTTTGATATATATGAAAATACATTGAATCTTCCACTGTCAATTTTTTGGAGGGAAATAAAATTTTTCATAATGAGAAAACATATTTAAAATCCAAAAATTCTACAACTGTTATTAAAAAATTTCTCTGAACTTAATCTAGTGAAAATAAAATGGAAGATTCATATAAATTGATATTCATGATAGAGAAAATTCCATTCATGTCATATCAGTTAAAAAATAATTCCATTGAAACTTTTTAAAAAATGATAAGAATTACCTCATTTGGAAAATTATAGGATTATTTCTCATAAAACATTTTATAAAAATACAAACATGGACAAAAATTAGTTTTAAAACCTATTCTAGAATATTAAAAAATGAATATTTTTTTTAAAAACAACAAGGGCATAGAAAAGAAAATATTTTCGACTAAGGAGAGAAATAAAGTCAAATTTTATAAAAATAAAGACTCATTCTTTTTATATACTATAGAGTGTAAAATGGTACTAATAGTTCAAAATTTCATGCATAACTAGATGAGAATAAAATTAATTGAGTTTAAGATATAAATTTAAACCCATTAACCCAATGGGTACATAAACATATAAATTCCATAATAATGATGATATTGTGAAATTAACCCATAAATATGGTCTGATTTCCCATGTACATGTCGGTACCTTCTCTTGTTTGGTAGATTTAAATTATATTTCATCTCAACGGACCATGATTTGGCCTTATATAATGTTTAAATCCTCTAGAACATATATATAGATGATGAGAAGTAGAATGATCAATGGTTATTTGATAAATATAGCTAAAATTTTCATAATTAAGATAATGGATATCATTCCTTTTATAACTAAGGTGCGGAGAAATCTTGGAATTATTTATATATTAAATTAATATAATGTATTTTTTCATCCAAAATTGCTCAAAATTGATCAAATTCAAAGCTAAGATGACATTAACTGGAAATCCTTCCATCAATAAACAATTTTACAAGCTTCTTGTATGTTTTATCCCTTATATTTTAGTTTGGACCCCTTATTAACCTATTTTACAATTATTATAATATTAGGGTTTCCCTCTCAAACCTAGATAAAAGGGGGATTAAAAATATATAGGCCTTCAGGCTCTCTAGAGAATACATTAAAATATAAGATTACCCATACATGTACCATTGTTTAAGTTCAAATCCTTATCCCATTAAATCAGATGCATATAATATTTTTATGAATTTTAAATAATATAATAAAATATAATTTATTAAAAATATCATAAATTTCATTTTCAACACTATTCATTTAATTTGACATTAAATAAATCCATTGAAAGGGGAAAATCAAATAAAATTCATGAAGGACAACCTATAATGTCATATAGATCTATAAAATGTATGGTGCACATTAATTTAGTTAAATTATATCACATTTAATATTTTTAATATCATTTATATTATTTTTATCTCAATTGAATAGATACTGCATTGGCATTTCATAAGGTAGTAACGTAATTATATAATTACTAAAAAAATAGTTAATAAATTTCCATCATGAAAATAATTTCATTAATATAAATATGAACATGTATATTCATTCATAAGACTCATTTCTCCCAATGTGAACAAAAAATTTATATTTAAAAGTAAGAGATTGAGATTTTTGTAACTTTTTTGCATTAAATATTATATAGTTCCAATACACATCCATGTGTACCTTAAGTAATTAAATATATAAAATAATCTAATAATATTATATTTATATTCATTAAATAATAATGAGGACAATTTTTTTTGCCTTTATCACTTGTTGTCAAGATAGAAAAACGTGATTTAGCCATTATTTTGGTGATAAATTTTTATGCAGTTACTATTAATATTGATAGAGAATAACAATGTACATTTTAAAAAATTTGAACAGAGTGATTCCAAATACGGAATCCATTTTATCATGTTTAATCCCTTTAATTTTTATACATTAATTTAAATAACTATCATGCAAAACAAGATGAAAACCTTTTATAAAATCCCTTAAAATCGTTATAAAGTTTTATACCATGTTTAGAAAAATATGGAATGAATGTTAAAAGATTTATACGAATATATATTATAAAAATTTAATAAAAATTATTCACTAATATTTATTAATTTAATTTATTAATACAAAGGCACATTGTGTGGACAAATATAGTTTTTTCATAAAAATTCATTTATTCGTAAGAAAATATATGTAAAACAAATTAAAACATAAAATTGATTAAAATGAACATAATTAGATTATATAAAATATAATTGGTCTAATTTTAATTTGAAAAGATTTTAAAAATCAATGGATCTATGTACATTCTTGAAACAAATACAGTATTCAATGAAAATAATTATTTTTCAATATTAACTAGACAATCAATCACTTATGAAAAGTTTTAAAATTTCACCCAAATTATCTATTCATATGATAACATAAAAGTAACCATTTTATTAAATAACATTAATAAAAGTTTCAGAAAATATGTATATTATTAATGAAAAAAATAAATAAAAACTTGTTTGGAAAAATCATATTTTTTAGAAAAATAAAATTATTTTCCTAAAAATTATGCTTTTATATATTATTAATTAATTAATTAATTTTTTTTGGTTTGGTGCATTATATGTATTTAATAATTTGTTTAAAATTATTAATACCTTCCCAAAAATTGGTTAGCACATAATATTTATATTTAAATTATAATATTTCATTATTTGTTTAGTCTTGGTTTTTCATGACGTGTATTCTATTGATCAAAAGTTTCTTCCATTAAAATAATGGGATTTTTCATTTATAATATAATTACAGAAATATCATAAATAATATGGTTCTTTATAAACTATGGAATGTAGAAACATAATAAGGGGTGATATTAGATAGCCAATAAGGGTAAACATGTGATATATTCCCCAATTGACTTTAGTGAGCATAAACCTAATTTAAGGGTATGAGAACATGATAACAACATAAAAAATCACACCCAATCATCCAGGTTCAGAAATAAAGATTCATGGAATTGAGATATTATCCTAACATGATACTCATTTATATTTGTGAAGCTATAATCTTGATCAATGGATCATAATAGTTTCATATAATATCGAAATGTGTCATAAGAATAAAAATAAAGAATCATATCATCACAAACATGTATAAACACCACCACCACCACTAATCTTGTTATGGATTTGAAATATGGTGAAACATTAATATTATGGACATCAGACTATGTCTATATAAAAATTTTTTTGGTGTCATTATATAAATAGGTAGATTCGTAATGTTTAGAACAAGAAATCAGTTTCACACATAACACAATTTTATCATGAGAAATAATTCATTTCCCATAGAAGTGGATGTCTATAATTTACCCCATGGTTTTATAATACTAAATCATTCATATAAATTACATAATAACATAATAGAAATATCTAATAATTTGAATCATAATTATATCATAGTAGAGAATCATGTTTCATCATTACTTCATTAAAACATCTGAAAATCGGAATTGCCAAATTAACCTAAGATATGAAATGGAGGTCATGATCATTTATTCAAAACAAAATCATCACAATCCTTAATAATTAATATATAACATGGTATTATCATATCATAACTCTACTGAAACAAAATAATCCTTAATTTATGTTAAAATAGATGGAAAATATTTGGAAAATAATTTCATACTATCATTGAAAATCCCAATAAAATTTGGATTTTCTCTAAGAAAAATTTTAAAATTTTAAAATCCATTAAAAATGGAAATAGTATTTTGTATATAATAACATTAATACATGTAATGTAATCATCATTATGGAGAAAATATATGGTGGAGGGTAAATTTTTTAATTTATTATACATTAACTTTGAACATATTTCACCCTTTTCTAAAAATTCAAAAGCGAGTTACATTAAAAAACATTTTAAATATTAATTTTATTAATTTCTAAAGAAAGTATGCTTTTTGGAAAATTAACTTTTAAAAGCATTTAATTATTGGTAAAAAAATAAAAAACTTATTTGAAGAAACTGGGTATGTAGGAAAACTATTCCCATCCTCAATAAGAAAAAAGTGATCAGTTTTACTTAAAACATAAATTCTCCCATTTTAAATACCATAGAGTAGAAATTTTTACTAAACAAAAAAATGGAAATAGAAAAATAAGAATAAAAATATTTGGTTTAAAATATTAGATTAATTTAAATTTTCCCACTATAAAATAAAAAAATACAATACCGAAAATAAATTACATTGTATATTGAACCCTAATGACATTTGTAACATCTTAATAGTAAACTGAATAAATGATGTAATAGAATATAAATTTTCAGATATCATAAATATGATCCTTTATATGATATAAAATTAACCCATGGTACTATTTTCACCATATAAAATCAAATAGGTGCATAACATGAAACATCTCCCAATGAAATAATATTGAGATGAATAAACATTACCTCAAGCCATGAATTTATTCTAACACGTTCATATCATTCTCTTAATTTGGTATCATTCATTGGATAACATATTAATCTTTCTTGAAATGATATATTTAGGAAACTAGTTACATCATCTCATGTAGAGGTATATTCTAATAGTATTTGAGTAAATTTTGGTTGATTAATTGTTATATAGGGGTGAGGATATGTAAGCAGATTATGTGACATTATATAAGAACGGTGATTGGACAACATGTAAATTCTTGAAAAAATATTATATATTATATTTCTTTCTTAATTCATGTTTCTTAAAATTTCTAAATCAGTAATGATAAAACGGGTACGTCCAACATCTAATTAACCAATTAAATTTAGACAAATATTTTCTTTCCACTTGAACCATTGCTCTAAGGTTAACACCCCCCAACCAATGCTTTGGTAACAATATTTTTACCATGGAAATATGACTTTTGACTTGGTAACAAATAATGTTGCTAAAAAATTATATTAGTCTTTTTATATCATATTAATTAGGATAATTCCAAATATCCAATCCAATTTCTAATATTTTATACTTATTATTGGTAGAGATTAATCCTAATATTTAATCATAGAACATGTGAAACCCATTTCTGAAGAAAAATTATTTTATGATTAAAAAGACTTTATTCTTATTCTATATGTAGTAAAAACCTTTATATGAATGGTAATATATATTATTTAGTATATTATCTAAAACCATCATTAAAAATAATTTTTAAAGAGTTATTAATTAAATTTTATTTGATAAAAAAAACTTCACAAAATCTAAATAGTTTTCTAAAGAAAAAATAACTTCTTACCATTAAATTATTTTATCTTCATTTATATCCAATTAAAAAATAATGTATGATTTATTATTCCTTTTTTTATAAACAATAAAAATGTATTTCATCATTTATCCAAAATTATAAGTATTTTTTTATTTAAAAATTTATATTATTTAAAAAATAGAATTCATTAAAAATTAGGTCTGATATGATTTTATTCCTATCATTAGAATTTTCGTACATAATTCCTATTAATTAATCAATAAATTTATTTTAATAAAATAATTTCCTAAAAATATAATGTAGTGTATTTAACCCTAATTGAATGGATTTTTTATAAGGATAACTTTTAAAAATCTATCAAAGTTCATATATGCTCAGTGTTCTACAAAAAGAAATCCTTTCAACACTTCAAATTTATTAAAAATAAATATTATATATTCTAAAGTTTTTGGGGTTTTAGACCTTATATGCTTGTTTTTGGGGTGTGAGACCAAGATTCCAATGTAGAATTTTTTTGTGGGGACCTATGATTATTCTCTTTTTTAGTCTTTTATTATACAATGAGGTGATAGATGTTGAGTGAGCCTTAGTTAGACTAGGAATGATAAGATGATTTAATAGGTGCTTGTTGGTTCTAATATTTACTCACAAGATAATTATTTTTTTCTCACATCTTTAAAAGAGGACATGAGGAGGAAATTACTAAGTATAAATATTATTATCACCATAAATATATGTTATTTTCTTTTTAGGTCATCAGGAAGGATTTCATGAAAATTCTAGAATGAATGATATAGTTGTTGTTAGTAAAGCTTCATAAGTGTATTCTGGTAAATTATTTTTCAAATATTTCATGTAATATATATCATGGGTTGGGGTATTTTTTTATTATAACCACCCATTCCATTAAAAACTAATAATTTTGAGTTAAAAGGGGGGATATAATTATCTTGAATTCCCAGGATATTTTTTATTTATAGTTTTATAAAATGAGGAAGATATGATACTTATCAAACACATAACAAAAAATTGGATGTACACCCCAACCCAAATCACATATTCGGGATGGAGTGCCACATGAAATCATTCGTGCCTCTAAATATTCAGGAGGCTTCCAACTATTGGTGTTGGATAAAGAGGTATCATAGGAGACAACAACCTTGGTAAAACCATCTTGTAGAGAAATACAAAATAATAACACAAACACTAATAATAATAAAGGAATGTTATGATCCAATAGAAACAATACCATTTATAACATACAATCTAAAACAAATAACGATTCACATATTTATTGGTCAATTTTCATAAATACGTGAACAAAATAGAGTCAAAAAGATTCAAAGCTTGTATGAACTAGAGTCCATCCAGTATCGCCACATATTATTCATACCCTTACCCTTTAAAAGACCCCTAAACCTAAAATCTACAAATGTATTGAGATTATTATGTAGGTTTTATGAATAAAACCTAGTAGACTTGAATTAATAGTTCCTCATCATAAATTCAAACTAAACACATTTGGATATAATGAAAATAATCAATGCATAAGTGAATAATAATGAATCATACAAGTGAACACATATGTCGGGTTCTTGAAGACTATCTCTATCTACTTCAGCTCCATGTTGGAGTAAAACAATAAATTTTTCAATGTACTCGTACAGTTAATCATCCTTTCAAACCCCCCTGATGGGATAGGCACACCCGCCATTGTGGGGAAAACCCATGTTAACCTAATTCATGGATCCGGGGAAGGCCAAACATCATATGTTGACCCAATGTAAATATCTAGGGAAACCCAACACCATATATCAACCCAGTCTCATAGATTTCAGGAAATCTATCACAACTTCAACATCCCCACTATATGGGATTGAATATCCCATATAGTTAAAACATATAATTAAATTTTTATGATACAGAAACCAAAAATGTAACACAAAATGATATATTTTTTCAGTTCATAATAATTCCATGTAATGAAATATTCTTATATCCAACACACATCCACTTGTGAGTTATATAATGTATAGTCCTCATGGGATACACACTCTCACCAAAATAGAATCACATGAAACATAGTTACCAGATGAATACACATGAACACCATACAATAAAGGGAACACTATTTATATATATACTATTTGGTAAGGGCTTCCTACAATATGTTTGATTTCACAAAGAAATGAAATCAAGTATATCTGAGAGATATGGATGATCAATCTAGAACACATTTTAATGAATATTAGTCACCCTGGAAACATTTCTCAGAGTCATCTCATTCACAAATTAAAGAGAGGAGAATAATTCATCTAAAAATATCACCCTATATTCATTTTAAAATTGTTTTTATTTTATGAACCAGCAAGAGTAAGAGGACGATTCGATTAAAATAGGTAAGGACCATGTCCAATGGGTATTAAAATCCTTTGTTAATGATCGCACACAATTCACTTTTTGAAACAAAAGATACACATTCAAGTAAGTGGCTGATTTGGTCATTTAAAATTTTAAAATATCTTCCACCATGGAATGGTGATTTCCAGTATGGTCTTGGTGGTCATGAATAATACAATCCTTATAATCCTAACATAGTGACCCGCACATTGGGATAGAAAATCCTTTGTCATTGTTTGTTCACTAGACCTTCAACAATGGATTGGTGATGTCAATCGAGCCATGATCCATCAGGTTAATCATGGTGATATACATGCGTGACCATGCCCATACATGGGCATATCTATCCTATCCATTTCACATAATTGGGTTCCGAGCATAAAATGACCTACACCATTATGTTTTCATTTCCTTGCCCCAACCTAAAATGACCAAAAAATATTTAAATCAGCAAACCCTGTAAATATTCCTAAATCCAAATTAAATTGTTAAATTTCCCAAGAACATTCATTTTAGAATTACGTATGACTTATTTCTCTCCCTATAACAACTTATTTTCCCAAAGAAGTATCTCTAGAGGCCTCCCCAAGAAAATCATGCTACTGTGCATAAATATTTGATTCCCACTCCCACATCTCTCCCTAGATACTTTCGTGATGTTATATAGCTCAAAACATATGAACTATATTTCAATGGAAGACCTTATTACTTCACCCCACAATCTGAATTGGTCAGTCTATATATGATGCATCCAGTTTCAACTCAACACGCTTAAATTGATAACATTCATAGGATCAGGCTGATACATTTGAATTTGAGAAAATTTGAACACATTATTCATTCCATGATATCACGAGGGAATTTATAATTAATATTCCACTATCCTAACATGTTCGAAGATCTTCAGTGCTATTACAAGTCATTGTTTTAATTTCCAATACCATTACAATCATTGATATCGTAGTCGCGGGGGAACATGCATGGAGTCCCAGTGACCCTCAACGAACTCCAATGTGTTTCTCCTTTAGTCATCATATGATATTTTCTGATCGTAGTGGTGACCGAAAACATCATTATAATCTACACCCAATATATGATCTCATACACTACACATATCCAATTAATTAAAGACTCTTCAATCGAATTCAAACATTTTAGTGAATGGTATGGATATCCATAAATTGAATAAAAGGGATCCATCTAAATATGTTTTTTAATAAGTTATAGTATATAAACTAATTCAAGGATAAATGGTCATCTAAATATTCACTAACATCTAGATCACAAGAAAAATCATATCCTCTATGGCCTATATCGTTCTCCACAACTATCCATCAACATGTGTATGATATGTCGTACCGAACATAAACTATGTTCCCCTTTCCTTCAAAAATTATTTCAAAATTCATGGAGCATAATGAGGGTCTCTACAAAGAATATTACTCAAAGTCACTCCATATTGCTTGAAAACATCATTAACATAGATAATTCCTAGATAATTTATCATATAAGACTCTCGGATCATTAAAAAAATGAGCCACTTTGTTCATTCGATTAAATAAAATCCATATGGAATATAATCCTCTCAAGGTTCTATGAAACGCCATCTTTAATTTCACAATTACTTCGTCCCAATTATAATTAGTCCAAGAATATGGTTTATGTAACCAACCAGGTTGCTAGTTCACGATTTTAATCCTCTAACATTTCAAAGGGAGAGGGATAAAGCATTTAATTCCCCTCATCATGTCATCCCACTTGATTCATCATCTATAATGGTAAAAATTTACTGATAATGTTTTTACTTCCCACTTTGAGGAATGATAGTACCTCATTTTGAACAATTTACTAGAATATGGAACCACTAATAATCCATGGAAATAGGTCACATCATATCCATATAGAGTCCATATAGAATTAGTACCATCTACCACTAACCATTTTCACATCATGACACAACTAGGATCACACTCCTAACAATATTTTACCTATTATATCATCGAAAATTTGCTCACTAATGGTGAACAAGATGTTTCTACCTCATGTTATGTAATTCACACCTTCTAATCTCCTAGAAAATACAGGAACATCCACTCACCTTTCAATGTTCTCTTTTGAGGTACCTACATGTTTATTTTATAATCATATATGATAAAATTCCATTAACATAGACAATCCACCATTTGGTTTGAAATTTATACTAGTACTCTGCCAAACACAGCTAAATAATATTCATATCCCATTGGGGGAATATATATCATAAGATATTGTGGTCTGTATATATGAAAAATCTATCTACAATGAGGTAATACTAGAAACACTTCAATGCATAAACCATATCCCCCGGTTAAAGGTAATGACAATGGTCGTTCCATTCATAAGGGAATATTTGGAAAGACCCATAATGAACAACATGCTCATTCTACAATATGAAAACTCCAAATATATCCTTATAAATACTGTAATACAATATGTAATAGATTATAGGTTTAGTAAAAAATAGAATTAGAGATAATGTAAAACAGTTTTTCAAATCTAGAAACTATTTTTCACATCGATCCATACATGAAAACATTCCAACCTCATTGGTAAGTGTGTTCATATGAGTTTAAATGGGGAAACTACTTAAATGGACCACATGCAGTACATTATCATCCCAATAAAACAATGTTTCTCAAAAACATTATTAGGTTATAAAAAATACGTAATTACATCTGACTTCATCAAGTCAATTGAAATAACCATATCTGAAATCACATGTTTGCTGAATACAACTCTGGGATTAGAAAGAGTCATTTTGAGGGATTTTATTAATCATGATGTGCCCAATGTGTAGTTCACATATAATCATGGTTTATACCATTTGATTATAAGTAATTTTAATATATTAGGACTTCATTAATGAAAATAGTGATGAATGAGTCCCTCTAAGATTGAATATTTTGTTCATGTGGGACATGACCACCACAAGTTATTTTTGTATCCAAAAATGGATACCTATAAATTCATTCAAAACATATCATCTCCTAAATATTTTCTTTGGTATTTCCCCCACATTGGAATAAGGATAATGGTATCTAGACTGCATATCATTCTTTAATGACCACCTTCATATACTAATCTAATAAAACAAGTCATCAATCCATGGGAATGTGTACCTCTTCTTTACAATAATTTGATTTGAATTCTAAAAGTCTAAAATTAATTGAATATTACAATATTCCTTCTTCTAGAATAAAATTTCATTACTGTAGTGATAAGTTATCAATCCAGTAATGTCTTTTTTTAGATCATCTTGTTTCACCATTATTTTTTATAACATATTAGGATCCGTATAATAAGGTTAAACTGATATAGTTTTCTCAGCAAAGAGATTCTGAATTCAAACCTTAATTTCCCTATTTGTAGGATTATCCATGAAATATTATTAGATTACATCATTTTATTGTCCTTCCATGGGATTAAAATAGGAGGGAGTCAAGTTAAGGTCTAAAATATTGATCATTCCAGCCACCTATGCAATAATTTCCCTAATTTGACAAGGTTCCATTACCAATTTTCCTATTTCAAGGTCCCACTCGCTGGTCAATAAAAATTTTATTGGAGTTAGTTCTCCAAAATAGACATTATTAATATTTGATTTCATGTTTTATTTATTAATTTAGTTTTCTTATCACATCTTTATTTTTCCTCTATATAAAATATGGATGTGGTAATATCTTAAGAATATAAGTCTTTTTGAAAGGTCATAGAAATTCCCCACTATGATGAGTGCATATAGTGTCATGAAATTATTCTTGAACATTTTTACATTGTTGAATGATATTTTCTGGGAAGACATTGATAATACTGACAATTAGGGTACAATGATTGTAATACATTGATATAACTTCTCAGGGAGTTCACCAATGGTAATTTATGATATTATAGGAAGTGAGAACATGCATGTTACAAGGATATACACATTAGCATGTGTCATTGGTTATTCCTATATGAATATGCCTTTATTGATCCATATACATTAATATTATCTCTTACTGATATCATGACTAGTGAGATTTTATATATAGATGAGAATCATTATGAAAAAATATTCCATTGATGTAGGACACATTGAGTCCATAACGAGTGATATTTTATTCATTTATAGTGAGAGAAATGATATATATGTTCGATCCCTTGATGGATGTCACAAACCTACACCAGAACTCCCAGTTAACCTGATAACCATTCTGACAATGATATATCCCAATTGGAATTTCTAATCCCCATTGGTTGGAAACTAGCACATGGAAACATACAATATGAAATTGGGAACAAATCTTCCACAAACATAATGAATGAAATATAAACAAGTATTCATAAAAAAGAAACTCCCCTAGGTGAAGTGTACCAGAAGTAAAAGAGGTTCAACAACCCGATGTACTATAATAATTACTAGAAAACTAAAAAATCTACCCATTTCCTAGTAGACACAACTCGTCAAGTCTGGGGATCAATTGTTATAACCAACTCCAGGTGTTGAAATTACCCTCCACATACATGGATGGAGAGAATATAAAAACACTTGATATAAATGGTATGACATAAGATAAAATCCGAGTAGGTTCTCACTATGGATTCTGTAACAGAAGAAAATTTTTAAATAAGAAATAGAACATTAAATTTAAAACAAAGAGGATTGGTATTTCAAAAAAATTAAAACAATTCATGATTTGAATTTAAAATAATGGAAATACATTCAAACAAAAAAATCACATTTAAATTAATGGAATATTTATAAAATAATATCTTAAGAAAATTATTTTATATAAACCAGTTTACAAAAATTCAAAAGGATTTAAAAATAATTTATAAATATTGGAACACATTTATATCTCAAATATAAAAAAGCAAGAGTCATAGTTTTCTACCAAATGGTATGATTGTTCAAGGTTATGGGATCCTCAAAAACTAATGAGAAAATAACCGCATTGTGTACTTGCATCACTAAACACTGAAATGAGAGTACTCATCATTATCACACTGGGGATTTATATGTGCTAAATAATTTTCAATTTTGTGTTGTAAAATATCAATCTAGTGTTGCGTTATTCACATTCTAATGTGCCTATCCCTAATAGGTCACTCACTACCTAGGATTTCATGTGCTCTAGTAAACAAAAATGATTGGAAATTTATTTTTAATAAATCTTAATATACAATTCATCCCATTCCCCAATTTAAAACATGCCATTTTTTCATGTTAAAACCAAAATAGGGGTTTTATCAAAAAATGCCACTTTTAAAATAAAACCCTATGGATTATATAAAAATTAATTTAAACCATTTTCTATGTATAAAAATTTTAAATCAATTCACAATTATATTTCAAAATTCTCATTGAAAACTTAAATTCAATAATTTATACTTAAACTAATTTCCATCAATTTCACAAAAAAACCCACAGTTAAATTGAATATGGGTTTTTCAAATTTTTACCATCTGTGAAATTTTTTCTAATTTATAATATTTAATTTAAATTTCATCAATTTCTATAAATACAATCCAATTCAAGGGAATAGTGGGGTTTTACAATTTCATACCAAAACAAATTTCCAAAAAAACCCAATTTAATGGAATTGGGTTTTTAATAAAATAATTTAATGAAATTTAATTTACAATAACAATTAAATTTAAAAAAATGATTTTAAATCAATCAACATGTGGTTAATAAAAATTAAACATCATAATGGAGCTACCTACCTCGGGATCAATGGATCCTATAAAAATCCAAACCCTAATCTTGATTTGCTGATAGACAGTGATCAAAATAGAAAACTATCAATCCAAACTTGGGTTTCATTCAACAAAGTGGGTATTAGATCCAAAAACAAACCTGGGGATAAACAAAACCCTATGGAGGATAAGAGGGATTGTGAGTGAAAGAGAACGAGGAGAGGAAACTAACTGAAAGAGGATTGACCTTTGTTTTCCTTGTATAGAGTCACATATGGGAGGGTTCTCAGTGGAAAAGAAATACTATTGGGAGCCACCAAGGAATTAGAAATCTGATTGTGGTAGTACCATTAAACTAGAGACAAAAAAGAAGGGTTTAGTATTTTAAAACATAAAATAAAATTTAAAAACCCGTAATTACGATTTCCTAGATAAAGCCACACAGTTCGAAAAAATGTGTGGACTAACTATGCACCCCTTTAAATGGGATACAAAGTTTATCCTATGAGGGAACAGAACCTAAAAATCCATACTCCGACCATGACCGCCCGCCCCCACTAACTTGTTTCTCATGGGATAGCATGAGAGGATTCACGGTTTGGGAAATTTTGTTTCAACCATGCACTAGCCCTGAATTTTCAAAACATTTAAAATTGAACCTGAAACCAAAATAAATGAAATCCAAAAAAATATTAGATAAAAATAGATTTTTATGAATTCCTAAAAATAGTAATAGGATTTTTCAACCTCCCCATGATAGAAACATTCTATCAACATAATTCCAAATTAGAATCTTCTAGATTATAAATATGATGCAACTACTCTTTGATTAGTGCTCCCTCCCCCACATCTCATGATTATCAGAACCATGATTACATAGAACATGAAACAAAAGTATAACAATCCTACTATATAATATTATTTCAAAATCAACTATTTGAATTGGCCATTCAGTCATGAATGAATCATGTTAAACCTCATGATTATGTTAGCTCAAAACATGAGATGGGTCATATAAATACTTTAGGATCTGAGATAAATGGAACAAGTTATGAATTGATGTCAAATATAGTTGAAGTGATAATTGATAATACACCTTCTAACCCTTCCAAAAAAAACATATAATGTTTCCAAAAAATGAGAAGAAATTTTCCATTTCGACCCCAAACCAATGATGAACCAATCAAGGTGAAACTATAAAGAATAGTTGTTCCCCAACAGAAAATTCCAATGGTTGTAATGATGATAAGCATTAGATTAGTATTGGATCTATGGGTTGAACATTATTTGATGAATCCACTAAACATTATAATTTTTCACTTTAACCAAGATTGGTATATCAATGGAACATTCACCAATCTCTGACAAACACAATAGATATTTACAAGGCCAGCAAAACCAGGCCTTGATAGTATCAATTCTAATCATGGACTGGTAACTGTTGTTATATGAAAACTCAACCATCCCCAATTGATCATCCCAGTCCACACGAAATTCAATAAAACAAGCATGGATCATATTCTAAAGAATCATTAGATATTTTTTTATATAACCATCAAACTATGGATGAAATTTCATACTTAAATGGACCTGATATCTGAGTGAATCTTAAAGGCCACCGAAAAGTTCTAAGATCACCGATGATCTCTATTATAGACTATGGAATATAGAACTCCCTAAAAAAGAAAAATCTATTTCACATAGATATTTCCAAACTCCATATGATCGATTATATCATGAATTGGTATAAATTTTACTGGATTAGTAATCCATTCGATCCCAACCCATATTGAATTATTCTTTCTCTAGGTAAGAAGAATCCCAATGACAATGTCTATTGAGATATAATCCCACTTCAATGTAATTACTCGAAGTGGTTGAAAAAGGATGAATTTTTATTGCACTCATCCATGACCTATAGTCATGTATTATAATGGTTGAAAAACTCGGAAATTCATTATCTCATACCTAGAACCTATAGCTCGCATCGCTAGTCAAAGATCATCTTCATGGTTCCTATAAGCACAACCTCCTAGGTGTTATGGAAAACCCCCATCAGATATTTCCTCACTACTAACAACACAATAATGAGATTTATATTTCTTTGAATTCCTTCATTGGAAAAAAACACACAGAAATGATCTATACACCAAAAATAGTGAATATTATTCTATATAATTTATCATTTATAATTTTTCCGTGAAGAATCATCTTGAGAATGGTGGATTTTAACAGAAAAGTGGCAAAGGAAACCACAACCCCAAATTTTCAAACTCTAATATGCAACTATGAAAAGAGATCCATCAAGATCCACTCTTCTGATGATTATTTCACTGCTTGTATCGGCTATTTCCTACTCATAGAATCATCAATTACATTCCCTTTCCCTAGAGTATAGGAAATTTCTAAATTTAATTGTAATATGTATTCCACCCAAATTCTAAATGGAGGATTAGATTTGTTTTAGAAAATAAATAACTCAACCTTTATGGTCTGACAAAATGGTAAACCATTCAACATAAAGGTGATGCTTCCAGATCATAAATTCATACATCACAACTGTGAGTTAGATTTCAGGGTCAAGTAATTATTCTCATGTCTCTAAAGAAATCTAGAACCATATGAAATGACATGATCAACCTACATAAGAATGTATCCCATGACTGAACCTCATGCTACAAAAAGACCACATCGCCCTACCCGATATATGGAAGATTAAACACTATCACAGTAATCAAAAGATATTATAGGTCAAAAAATGAATCCATAAATTTATAATCCCATTACGATTTTACTCTGATCAGACTGAGAGTAATCATTAGATAATAAAACTTTTATAAGTCATTTACAAAGAAATGATAATAACTAGATAGGTCCAAGAATTTCTGAATCTGTAAGATGTTATGTGGATTCTCTAATGTCATAACATCTTTCACCATATTTGGATCAATTTATATACCATATTTAGGAACCATATTTCCCACGAACCTCTCTTATCAGACCCAAAAATTACATTTTTGAAAGCATGACATATATTCGTTGATTTCTTAGTGGGATGCACCCCTTAAATATACATGAAAAATGGGGGTTCAAAACCCATTGGGCATAGGTACTGTAGCGTAATGTAGTAGCGGTGACACTGTTGCAACGGCGGGCACCGTAGCGGCGGCAGGTCACTGTAGCGGTGGCAGAGCACTGTAGAAGCGGCAGAACTGTGCAGTACTATAGCAATGTGGGTACTGTAGCAGTACTATTCACAAATTGGGCTTTGGGCCAAAAGAATGGGCCTACGGGTCATGTAATGGGATAAATGCCCACTGGGCCTTCGAGCTTTGTAATGGGTCTCCCTCTACCCAGTTCAAGAGGTCTTTGATTTTTTTAATAATAAAAATGAGGCTTTGGCCCCAACCTTTTAAAAAATCTAAGAAAATAGATTAAAAATGGATTTCATCAAAAAATAATATCACAAAGGTATCAAGATACTCATTGATGATCATATTCGTTATATCAATGAAAACTACAGGGGCATTTGTTAGACCTAAATTCATGAAAAGTTACTCATTATGGTAGTAATTTCTCCAAAAGGAAGTTTTCAAAATGTCATATTATTTTATTCTCAACTGGTGGTGACCGGATTTAATGCTAATAATTAAGAATGAACATTACCCATTCATGAGATCAAATAGATAATAAATCAGTGGAAGTAGAAACTTTTTCATTATCCTAAATTGATTATGTTTTTATAATTAATAGAAATGAATTTTGGACCATCAACTTTCCTTAAAAAAAGAACTACTGTTGCCCAAGGTGATACATTTTGGTGAAAAAATCATTTCTCAAGATGATCATCCATTTTATTCATAAACTCCTTATTTTCGTCTACTGACAGATTATAAGAGGGAATATATAGTTGTGGAGAACCAGGCACTATGTTTATAGAAAACCCCACCTCACCTACTAGTGCAAAACTAGAGAAGTTGAAAGGGAGAATGAAAGGAAACTCGACCGAAATGGGATATAGTTCACCACACAAATATTACTTCTCTTGATCAAAAGAATATATACATATATATATATCACTTTCAACAAATCTTGATAAGAAGGTATGACTATACTCGACCATGGGTCCCATTATCCATGAATGATAAGGCACACACCATCGGGTGTAGTGAAGGAAAGCCATCAACCATTACTATCAATTTGGGATTTATTTTATGTGATACAATCTATATAGAATTTTTCATCTTTGGGTTTCATATTGAGAACCCAAAAACTCTTTGCAAGATCAATATCTGATATAGATAAAACACAATTGATACTACTAAGACCTTATTCTTTCTTTGTACCATGGTGTGTAGTAATATCCATTGCACCAGATAAATGATATGTTGTCAAATTTATCATATTAACAATATGGTTTGGAATAAATGAATCAGATTCACCAGTATATAATAGATTAGTATCTAATGAAGAAGCTACAGAAATGGTACCTCTCTTAGTCGATCGACCTGTATCCTCTTCCTTAAGAGAATCTTCCACCACGTGAAGAAGAATAATTCTGAATGCATATGGCTAAAAACAATTTTCACATGAATCATCTAATTTATTCATAGTTTTGGAAAAATAATGGAATTAGAGGTATTTTCAATGGGATATTTTAGATGGGATCCCGTCACAAATAGGCTTTAGCGACGGAGCCCAGTCGAAAATAGCATGTTATAGAAAATGGCATCGCAAATATATTTTTTGGCGATGGACTGGTCGTAAAAAATACTATTTTAAATGGGATATTTTCCCATCCCAAATAAGCCCCTGATTATATACATTATATATAAATAAACCTTTTGTGACGGGCCCGTTGAAAACACTATTTGCGACGGTGATGTTCCTCATCCCAAATAATCCTTCGATTATATACATTATATATATAAAATCATTTTGCGACGGGATGACAGTCCCGTCCCAAATATTATTAATAAAAAAATATATTTAGATTATTTGCAATGGGAGACTGTCACAAAAGGTCCCATCACAAATACTAAACATAATAAAAATAATTTAATAAAATTATGATTAACGAAAAAATTATATTATTATCATTAAATTATTAAAAAAAATAAAAAAGATTATTATTAGTAAAATAAAAAAACATTTTATAATATAATACTAAATAATATATTTAATAAAATTATTATTAATAAAAAATTAATATTATTATTATTAAAATAATAAAAATTAATTTTTTTTAAAATTCTCAATATTTACAGAAAATTATAAAAAAACTATAAAATATTATTATTAGTAGTAAAATAAACAAATATTAAAAAATATTATACTAATAATAAATAATAAAAAATTGAAAATAGAAAAAAAATTAAATTATTCAATATTTGCACAAATATAAAAGACAGAAACTATAAATATTTCATATTAAAACAAATATTGAATTCAAATATTTTTGACATTAAAAACAAATCACTGGGGGTCATCTTCTGGAAGAGTTGGGGGAGTTGTAGGAGATGGTGGAGGAAACTCCATCCCTAAACATCGAGTCAGATGATGCATGTACTCCATCTGCTCATGATCCTACTGCTGATGCTATTTCTACCATCGACGCATCTCCTCCTCGTGTTGTTGCTGCTGCTGCTGCTGCCACCGACACATCTATTCATGCTGCTTCTGCAAACTCTCTATAAGCTCAACATGAGTTCACAACTGCTCCAGATACTGTGAGGCAGAAGATTATGCCTCTCAATGAGTTCCTCTAGAGCTGGATGCCGACATCGCAAAAGTATCATAATAAGTACCAGGAGTCAAATGAGAGATGATACAAACTACTCGACCCTTCTCAAAGCCATACCTAGTAACTTGTATCCCTGTCGCCTCATCGAAATGGTGGGCACTGGTTTACTCAGTTGTCTCGTCCTGACTCTCTGCCTGTGTCTAAGAGGTCGCAGCCTCATATGACTCCTTCAATTCCAATTTTAAATTAAAATTTAGAAAATAATATATGAATTTAATTTTCAAATAGAAAAATAATACTATCCACAACCTAACACTAGTGATCACCACTAATCTCTCCAGTGGATGGATCACTGTATATCCACTGATAAATGTCGATCTCTTTAATATCATAATGCTCTACTGCCTACAGAAATATAAAATAAACTATTTATCTTTAATGTAATATAAAATGTTTAAAAAATATACTTACCAAATTCCCTCTTTGTGTACTAAATTTATGGCTACCAGCTCGATACGTCACCTCCTGTCTCCCCAGGTTCTATTGTCCCACTGAATATCTCCTCTGAAATCCACCACCCAACCAGTGTAAACATAATCTATCCCAAATGTGAGATGAAATGTACTCTGGTCAGTGGAATCTTCACAACTCATCAAATTCTATCAATCCTGCTTTCTTAATGGTTGTTCCTCTTAAATAGTGAAAAACTGAAGGAAACTGTCACACATAGACACCTTCCAGGCCGCGTGGATAGCATCACGCATGCTATCATCGATGGGATACCATAAATCCTACAAATAATTTATAATATCATGTTATTAATAAAAAAAATTCAAAATAAATATTATTTATTTACATACCATCCAATGATTGAACATGTCATGCTGTACATCAATTTGAATATGTTCCCATGTGATCCATGGCTATGAAAAATAATTGTGCTAGATAGAGCTCCCATGTCCAATAGTTACCTAAAAAAGTGTGAAAAAGGAATAAATAATCCAACAATTAGTATATATATAAATTAATTAATTAACGATAACTAAAATATATAGGTTTCCATACCCCAGTGTGTATGGATCGAAGCAAAGACATGGACGTCACTCAAGGATAGTGTCAGGAATTATCAGTCGTGCTAGACCATGCCACCTCCACACACCCCCTGAACCGTCAGTAGGCTAAGGGTCAGAAGGTCCAAAATCCCCCTCATCCAAAGGTAGCTCAGCCTCCTGCAACTCACGAAATAGATCAGGATGTATATGATACACAAAATTATTTTTGTTAGCAAATTGTTTCAAATAACTACTATATATATATTTTTTATGATTATAACTAGCATTTAACTGGTACAATGTCCATCTTCATCCTCATATCCAAAGCTGTCAATGTCAATGTCTTCATCTTCCTCCTCATCATCATCAATATCCATTGAGTATCAGTTTAATCATCTCTTGTCATTTCAAATTCATTTTTAAAATCATTAAAATCTTTTTAATCATCGATCCTTAATTTTGGAGTGTCATCATCAATATTCATGTCTCATTGTGAAAAAATATGTATTTTGAGCAGTCTCTTGAAAAATTTAAATTCCTTCCACATCAGTAGAACCACATTCAGTTAGATTAAACTGATTTTCCAAAGATTTCATTTTTATTATGCTCCACCAATAACTCAAGTCTCTTGTAGTAGCATAGTATTTTGTGTTATAAATTTGATGTGCCTATTGAGCTAGTGAAAAAGGTTCATTTACTGCAAGAATACATTTATATTTAATATTGATGATTCCATGAGTCGGATGAACAAGAAATACTCTCTTAGTATCTAACCACTGACATTTAGACATCGTTATGTAATTCTGTCCTAGATAACACAACTCGATAATTTCATCTTGAATGCAATAAAATTCAACATCAGTTTCTCTATGATGTGATCCTCTCAAGAAAACTCCACTGTTCATTTTTTTATTCCCAATATGCATGTGTATGAAATCAAAAACCATTCACTGCAAATGCATTATAAGATTTAGCCATTTTGGATTGTGGGTTACTCAATATACACAATCACTTATCAATTTTATCATCATTTTGAGAGACCTGAAAATTTGTAAAAATTATAAATATAATAAATAATAAAAGGAATTGATATTAAACCATCAATAATTTATGTTACCCATTTTTAAAACCATAGAGAAAGAAAATTTGTCTGTGTTATTTAAGAGTAGCTTCCGTAATTTGTGGAAGTTTATTCATGATATGATCATCATATAACCTATAAATAAAATATGTTTACACACTATAACATAAATTATAAAATAAGTCATATAAGCACTCATAGTACAAATGATGTAATTTCTTCATAGTTGAGAAGAACATATGTATGAGCTTTGTGATTTTCATCATCTGAAAGCCATCATTCATGAACTCCACCAAAACCAAGATTTGGCTGACTAAAAATTGATTAATTATTGTACATTTTTTCATTATATGTCCCCTCATTTAATCCCAAGAGATTTTATTTTAAGGGAGATTTAGATTCAAAATAATGAGTGTTGAAAAAAGAAATTTTCTCTTGTAAATAAGCTTCAGCAATATAGCCATCAAATGTTGCATTATGATGTAATTTTTTCTTAAATTTCTGCATGAATCTCTCGAATGGGAACATCCATTGAAATTGTACTGGACCTCCACATTTAGATTCATGTGGGAAATGTAATATCAGATGTTCCATTGAGTCAAATAAATCCAAAAGAATGATTTATTCTAGTTTATATATAATTACAGCTACATCCTATTCCAGTTTTCTTATTGCATTATAGTCTGTTGTTACTGGAAAAATGTCTCAAAAAAATATGATATGTCTGTTATTTAACCCCAAATCATCGAATTCAAAAAAACCTATGAATCCAATCAGAATACTTCTATCCATTATAACATAACAATCGTGACTTTTTAATCCGGTAATATGATCATTCTTAACACATGATCCCAAATTGGAAGCATAGCTATCTGGAAGTATCAAATCTTCTATCCACTATGAAAATAATAATCGACTCTCTTGGGATAGGGTATAAGCTGCTTTTGGATTCCATAACCTCTGGGATATGACATTTTAAAATAGTTCATGTTCTGGTCACCTGTAAATTTGGGCAAGATTTAATCATGCCTTTACAGTATTTTTGGTCTTACCTGGTGTATCCAAAACTGTATGAAATAAATTATCAAAGTAGTTCTTCTCAATATGCATGAAATCAAACATGTGGAAGACCAAAAAATCAAACCAATATGGAAGATCCAAAAAAATTCTTTATTTTATCCAATTATTATCTTTCCCAAAGCCATGAATTTTTTGTTGGTTTACTATTGGCCCAAAAGTGATTGGAGGTAATGAAAATACAACTGATTTTAACTCTGTATCTGAGATCATTTTTGGGGGTTCATCCCGTTCACATGTACCTTTTCTTAAATGAGATTTGTTCCTCTAAAAAGGATTATAGTTTGGATGAAATATATGATGACTATCAAAATATCATGTTTTTTTACCATTGAGGAACATAAAGGCATTGTTGTCTTTCATATAGTAAGGACATGATTTCAGACCATGTGTACTCCAACCAGATAACATGCCATATTCCATAAAGTCACTAATCGTCCACATCAAAGAAAATTTTAATAGGAAATTTTTTTTCGCAGAAACATCATATGTACTAAAACCATCAATCCACAATGCATTTAAAACATCAATAAAAGGTTTCAAATAAACATCCATAATCTTTTTCGGATGTCCTAGGATTAATAAGGTTAAAAAGATATAGGGATCCTACATAAACATCCATGGAGGAAAATTTTATGGAGTTTTAAATACAGGCCAACATGAATACTAGCTACCATAGGAACCAAACAGATAGAAAAAATCAGTAGAAAGACCTAATCACAAGTTTCAGGCTTCTAAATCAAAGACAGATGCAGATGGTCAAAATGTTTCCCCGAATCACCATCAGATGGATGATTCAATATTTTATTAGTTGAAATATTTGTTTTGTTCCATGACATCATTAACGCAATTTTCTGGGACATAAATAAACTTTGCAACCTTGGTGAAGTGGGAAATATCTCAACTATTTTACTGAAAATGATCCAGACTTCCCTGGTTGAGCTTCATTATACCTCGATTGTCTACATGTGGGACAACTATCCAATGAATCATTTTCACTAGAATATAATATGCAATCATTTCAATATGCATTAATATTCTGATAACTAATTTCCAGATTACGAACCAACCTCTTGCTCTCATAGTAATTTATAGGCAACACATTTCCTTCAGGTAATAGTGTTTTAACCAAAGAAAATATCTGATCGAACGGTTGTTTAAAATTTTTTTATCTTATTTTATAGCCATAAATTTTTCATCCACTTCTAATTTTCTTATCCTACAACCAGGATATAATACATCCTCAGCAGACCTCAATAACTCATAAAATTCAGATGGTTCCAACGTAGGAGTTAAATTTGAAAAGACCTAGAATTTCCATGTAATTGTTTTTAAATAAAGGATAATTTTATGAGTCCGTGAAAATTGATGGTGGCTGATTCCGAGGCCCGGAGTGCTGAGAATGAATTTTTAAATTTTTTTTCAGGTGAGTTTAGTAAATGTGAAAGCATGTTTTTCTATCTTTTTAACCGGTGCTCGGAATTGAAACGTGAGGGCACCGTTGAACTCATAGTGTCGATTTTCGCTTAAGGAGACTTTCACCTCGATGACAGATGGTCAAAGGTGAAATCCTGTTTTTGGGATTTCTGTGAAAGAATAAAAAATAAAAATAAAAGTATGTGACACTTTATTTTTATTTTTGCAACATCCATGTAAGTATTGGGAGGTGGGGTCAAGCGGAACTAAAACTCCATTTGGAAGTTGGGATGTAGGGACCACCAGACCATAACCTCCCATTAGAGGTTATGGTGGTGGGGACCACCATACCCTAACCTTGCTAGAGAGGTTATGGAGGTGGGGACCACCCGAGGCCTAAACCTCTCAACTCCCCTCTTAATGAGGGAGAAACCCCTCAACTCCCACATTATTGTGGAGGAGCCTCTTGAGCTTCCTCCACATTAATTGTTCCAATGAACATACCTTTAATTGTGCCATCATAGTTACATGGCTTACCCCCTTTTAAAATTAAGTAATAGAATCGTTGGAATTTAGGAAGGTTCCTAATAACTGAACCGTCATAAATTCCATGATCGTTACCTACCTCCCCCCTCTACTATATATATGGAGCTTGGGAGGAGGATTTGGGATGATTTCACCAAGCAACGAAGCACTGGTAAAGTGACATGATTCCCAACACTTGGAATATTATGCTCTCTAATGAAGAATTCATTATCCAATGAAGAACATGCTCCCTAATGAAGAACACTCAGCCAACGAAGAACACTAACTTCCTTCGACCTTATTCCTTTGTACTTCTTCTAATGTGGGACGTCCTCATCTACGGTGAATCGACGACTGTACTAACCTCTTGAACCAACTCCATTAAGTGAATGAGGTAGGGATTTTGTTGTGTATGATTATATTCCCATATTATCCGTTTTTTTTAAAATGAAGAATGTGGATGTTTTATTTTTCAGGCTAGGAAAAATCTTTTCGGGAGGGTTTATGTTCTTCTTTATTTTTATGTTGAGCCATATGTTGATGCCATAATGTGGAGAGTGTGGGCTAAACTAACATAGAACATCCTCACTGTAATCCTTATGTTGAAGGTTGTGTTCTTCGAAATAGTGGAAGACAATAAAGGCAACGATGCTCCTCCACCCACGACCTCCACCGCTTTGGGCCACCGCCGAACTGTCATCGTGCCGAGCCGTCGAGCCAAGCCCGCTCCCCCCCCCCCCTGCCATCACCCCAGACGAACTGGCCCACGCCCCTCGCGGCCCCAGGACGAACCAGCCTGTGCCCCTCATTACACCCCAGCCGAACCAGCCCACGACCCACCCGATGCCCTGTCTGAATGCCCCCCCTACGGCTCCCTGAGCAAACTGACATGTTCCCCCCGCGGTGCTTCGATCGGACCGGCCCGCGCCCTCATGGTACCCATGCGGCAGAGCCGCTCCACCGCACCTGCATGCTCTACGGCCCCTCGCGGCCATCGAGGCTGGCCGAAACCCAAGTGGACTGTGCCGCATCACGGGCCGGGCCTGACCCAGTGGGGAGGCCGGGTCTTCCCAATCCAGGTCGGGATGGGTCAGTCCGACCAAGTCAAATGGGATCAGGGCCCACTATGACCCTATACGCTCCTTCGACCATATCATTGGCACCAGACATCCATTTGAAAACTGTCACTGGCACTTAAAATCTTGGAATGAGACATTCTGTTTGAGTATACACTATTAATGTTTTTGGGATAGTTGAGGTATGGTCAGGTTGGATCGAGCACGAATCTAACCGGGCCACCGGGACTAATAGGCTAAAAAATCACAGATCGAGTGTCCAATTGATGATCTATCTATTGTATTGAGACCCCATTTACCTGGAAGTACTTTGAGATACTTATTCATGGGACTTTGTGATAGTTGGAGTATCGACCAGTAGCTCGTGGAGTGGATCCACCCGGAGATGAGCGAGCATAATGCAGAGACCTAGTAGCTGGCTGAGACCCGAGGAGTGCTGACCATTTTGACTCGGAGTGACTCTACTAGCCCAGTGGGGTGTGCCTTGGTGTCGCGGAAGACCCCCAATGGGGAGATTCCTGGTGTCGCAGTAGACCCACGGTACACGACAAGAGGATTACCTCAGTAGGCTATGATGGGGAGTGGGCTTGAGGATGTGGCAGACCAACAGTGGGGAGCGCCTTGGGTACACAGCCGACCTGTGGTACTTTGATAAGAGGTGTACCTCAGCAGTCCAAGGATAGTGGAAAACACATTTGGTGTCATGGCAAGCCAACTGTACTCGATAGAGGAGGAGTTCTCTATTATTTGAGGTTTCGACAATTTTTCTGTGGATGTTACTTGATACTACCCCTAGAATAAAATCAGGTTTTGAGATGAGTTATTTTTTAAGTGTTTTCCTCATGATTGAGATAGATTACATGATAGCTTTTTTATATGTATGGGAATATACCTATGTAGGGTTATCTATTGACTTAATACTTTGTTTTTTTATCCTTGGTGGATTTTTATGAGACCTTGAGGGTCTCGGGGTCCCTACTGAGTATCGTTATACTCACCCCTGCACGGGCTAAGCCCGCAACTTGTTGTGTTGGTTGTAGATGATGGACAGTGCTGACTGAGGCAGAGAGTACCAGGACTGGAAGGTGCTCGGAGGTAGACCATAAGGTGTGATGGTACACAGAGGAAACAGAGGGGCATGGTGTGCTGAGGAGGTGATCTATACCTACCCTTCAAGTACGATCCTCGTAGGACAACCCAGCAGATGACTTTTCCTATTTATTCAGTTGTATTTCATTTCAGATATACTTTTACTTTCTAGTTGGGCATGTATTCTGACCCATTTTTTCCTACTACACTAACTTGTTTACTATACAGTTTACTTGCATGCGTATCATGCTGTGTGTTGGTTGTGTGTGTTTACAGGATATAAAGGAAATTCCTTCCCAGTTTTAGGGAATATGCCTTTGGTACAAGTCGCCAGCCTCTATCCTATGGAAGGCGGGTTTGGTGTAGTCAAGGAATGGGCCCTGTGGAACACGTCGTGAAAAATTGGTATCAGAGGAGTCGGTTCTACCACAGAATGAAGGAATCTGATCTTTTTTTCTAAAAAGAAATAGTGTTATGTGTAGTGACTTTGTTTTTCAGTTCAGGGAGTCCAGTGTTGGTGCGGTGACCAACGTATCCATACACCAGGACCTTGGCATCTTATTTCCGACTTAGTGCATGAAAACAATGATTTTGTGTTTTTTTCAAAGGTTTTCATTATGTCATCTCACCAGGTTAGCTCACCAGGTATAACTTTTTTACCGTAGTGCACCAGATTCTTTTCAGGATGCATCCATGTGGACAACCTGCTAGATTATTGAGAGTTGTACACACTGATAACCAACCGAGTAATGAGGCCTCGGTGTAGGGCCCTTTTCCAGTGGAGGAACCAGAAGTACCGCTCCTTGTTGGGACATCGATTCCACCAGCCTCAGCAGCAGATTGTGCATACCTGTTTAGCGTGTTTCATGAGTTCCAGCAATAGAGGACACCTAGGATTAGGGGAGATATGGACCCACAGGCGGCTGAGAACTAGCTGGAGGTTGTGGTGAGAGTCTTCCAAATCATAGGGACACTATCCGATCTCATGGTGATCCTTGCTTCCATCCTTCCATAGGTAGCAGTAGGCATATGGTGGAGCTTGATGCTCCAGGTTCATCATGTGGTCACACTTCTCTAGGTAAACATCGAGAGCCTGTTTTGGGCATATTTTGTTCCAGTGACTCTTCGCACAGTGCGCATACATGAGATACTTCATCTACAGCAGGGTAGCATGATTGCAGTTTAGTACTCAGCAAGGATCATTGACTTCTCACGCTACTCCACAGATATGGTGCGAGACCCATTCTTCGGTGCTGAGACATTTGAGAAGTGGATGAGATGGGAGATCAAGGCTTCGATGATCTCACTCATCATCCCGACGCAGGAGGGAGTATTAGAGAGAGCCCTCTTGTTTTAGAGTTTTCTTGCTGAGCAGTCACCAGCAGCGAGACCCACCACCAATCTTCATATAGGAGAGTCTTCGGCAGCTGGGAGCAGACAAACATCACAATGTTCAAAGATGACAAGACCTAGAGATAGATGACCGCATGACTCAAGATTGGTTGTGCGGGGCACCTGAAGCGGAACAAGACATGCCAGGAGCATGCAATGTTATGCATATGGCGGGCAAGGTCACATGGGTCGTGACTGTCTGACCCGCTGTACAGATGATCAACAGATGGTCGAAGGACCGCCCAGGAAGAGACAAAGGTTCGATCGAGGAAGTCTGTAGGGAGCAGGCAGATGTGGTAGAGGATCTTGTCATGCAGCTGGCGGTTGATGATGTTTGAAGATGTTACTGCCACCACCACTAGGAAGTCCACCCGAATCATAGGGAGTAGGAGTAGAAGAGAGAGATAAGCTACAGGGAGCTGAGGCCTATAATCATGGTTCTCTGGAGATGATTCGAGGTACGATCTGTGTCTACACCACCATAGTTGCAGTTCTTATAGACATAGGTGCCAGTCATTCATTCATTTCCACTACCCTCATTCATAGCTTGGAGATTCCGACGGAGACGTTGGATCAATCCTTATGGATATAGATTCCTACGGGAGAATATTCGACGATTATGGATTGGTGTTGGCAGTGTGATCTTACTCTATGAGCCGAGAGCTTCAGCAGGGATCTCTTAGTAGTGGCGTCAAGGCCTTACGATTCCATCTTGGGTATGGACTAGTTATCTATAGTCTATGCTCATATTGACTGTATTAGGCACAAATTGTGGCGTGTCTACACAGATAGGACCAAATTTTCTTTCACCAGTGAGAAAGGAGCCTTTGTAGCATATGACAGACTTATCAAGAGGAGGGTGCTGTAACACCCCGAGATTTTATGAAAAATATTCTTTTAATTTCATTAATTTCTTGTGTTGTATGCTACACCATGATTAATTTGTGCTATACGCAACACCGTATTAGTTTTCAGTATACGCAACACTATTCTTGGATCGTGTTACACACAATTTTGATAATAGTTATTCTACGCAACATTGAGTATATATATATATATATTCAATTTATAAATGAAATATGGTTGGATTATGTTATACGAAACAACGAAAGATTCTTTCACAACACACAACCCTATCATGGCTTGCATTACACGCAATTGCGACCTTCCTCGATAGCGTGTGTTGTACGGAATACCGGGTTTTACAAAACAACAATATATTATTATAATATTATTATGAACTAGCTTTTATGAATATAATTAACTAAATTTTGAATTTTATAACATTATTATTAATCTTAAACATTTTCTAGAACATGGTATAAGAACAAAATAAATTTTTCAGGTAAAATATGTATTTTTAAAAAAATGCAGTTTTGCCCCCTTTTGATGGCACACCCACTTTAAATATAGTTTTTTACATGTTTATAAGTTCAATTTGACAAAATAAAATTCTTCTTTGTAATCAAGAAATAAAAATTTACTTTGGATAAATGTTTCGTATTATTCTGGAAACTTTCATATTTTGATGAATAGTAAAAACACGCTATATTTTAATGAAAAACAACTTTTTTCATCGTAATAATTTATATGGTTAAATTATAATATTTAATGGTTTTAAAGTATAAATAGAATATATTTTTAAAATTTAATATAATTTATGTCATTATCATTGATTTTACATTGAATTCGTAGGTTAAATCAATTCAATCTTTTGTAATGTTTTAAACAAAAACTCGTTTTCATTCGACAACGAGATTAATTTTAATTTAATTTCTGCAACTTCTGTGTATTGAATTTGAAAAAATGGATTCCATATTTGGAATCAGTGGGTCCAAATTATGTTAATAGGCTACTTTTTATTTTTGGAAATTATGAATAGTAATTACGGTAAATTTTATTTACCAAGGTTAAAGGTAAATCGGGTAATTAAGGGTAAATATAATATTATAAAATTACCCTAACACATGCCAAAATTATATTGGATGGCTAAACGTAAACCTATATCAAATAAGGGTCGTATTAGATTCATTTTATGGACTTTTGACCATGAAAATAATTTAATTATTATTAAAACCAATGAAAGTGACAACATGTCACTCTCTAAAATCTTATAAGTATAATAATTTTAATTTAGTGATAAAAATCATAAAACATCGAACATGAATAGTCTCCAGAAAGATAATAAAATTATCTACATAATGATAATTTATTTAGAATTTTTAGGGATTAAATAATTGTCATTAATGGTGATACATTAATGATACAGAAATTGTTTATTAAGTGGAAGATCAGTAATATAGTTTTTATTGAAATAATAATACCCATTAAAAGGCCCAAAAAACTGACCAAAACTTATTCGTAGTGTATATATATACCTTAATCATCCAATGAACTAATATATAACCGTTTGGAACCTTATAAATGTGATTATTACACTTATTTTATTTTATTTTTAATGATGCCAAAGTTGTCACCTTCATAATTTAATAAATATAACAATTTAAATACTGTGATTTTAAGATGATAAATTCGATTACAAGTATTATTGTGAATTTTAATAGATTTATCTTCATCATAGGATTTTATTTTAAATTTTTTATGCAACAAATCTTTATATTAAATAATTATACAAAAATTTTGTAGTAATTATTTTATTAAGAGATAAACCAAATAAATCGTTTTAAAAATAATAAAATAAATATTTTATGAACTATTTAATGCGATCCACTAATTTTATAGATACATATGAACTTTTATAAATCTATTTAAACTTTTATTTTGAACATATCTTCTGTATATATTTTATTTAAATTCAAATAAATGAATAGTGTCAAAATTGACACTATTGTTATTTTATAAAAATAACATATTATAAAATTGTTTAAAAATCACAAAAATATTTAAAAATTATAAATTTAAATTTATATAGTCTATAATGTTATAAAGTAAACAATTATGGGAAATTCACAACAAATAATAATTATTTGTTATAATTTAAAATTTATAATTTTATTACCACAAATAAACTAAAATTCATTAAATAAGAAGAAATCAAAATGATAAGGTTTAAAATAAGATCCAAAGATTTATAAATTTGATTAGTTGATGAGATTACAACCCTATATCATCTAATCTTCGAATATGAGTCATTTTTGGAGGTTTTAATGTGGGGTTAGATTTATTATAAATTAATATTTTTAAGAATTCCAAAGGTGCCTCTCTCCTCCCTTATAAAAGGGTACCTCCAACCTCTCTTCCTCACAACACTTTTAGCATTTAAGCTCATCCAACCTATGAAATATTCTATTCTAAATTTCCCTAGAAACATCCTAGAGGTTCTGGTCTTCCTCAAAGACCAATTTTAGTGCCCTAAGAGGAGGTCTCAAAGAGGCGCTTCAAAGAAGAGGTAATTTCCATTACCGATTCTTTCATCTTTATTTCTTCTTCCGCCTCTTCTTCATTAGTTGTTTCATCATGAAGTAATAACATAAGTGTCACTCATGTACAGATATGTTATTATAAGTATGAAACAACCCTATTTCACCTTCTATCCATCATACGGAAAACGAAATCACCACGCGTGCGTACGTACGGAATACCGTCTCCACGCCATGGTGAAATCTATTTTCCACCACCACCTTACATTGATGGGTATAATGGTGTAAATAATAACTATATATGATTATTTTAAAGTGATATTGATTCTGAAATAGTATACATACACTCCAATACAGTCCCACGATCATGAGAACGATATCATCGCTCGTGCGTACGTACGGACTACTGTCTCCACGACGCGATGAGATTCATTCTCCACTTTAACCATTCATGAATGATTATAAAGTATATATAATAAGTAATCATGAAATAAATGACATAATAATGATACTGGATTTATTTGTATATATATGTATGTCATCTACTTAATTACATTCAACTCAATAAGGAAACGAAAACAGCGTTCATGCGTACGTACGGCCTACCATCTCCATGAACGGTGTATTTCTTTCTATTTACTGATTTATTATATATATTTATATTTTGAATATATATTATATATAAACCATGTTTTATATTCTGGAATTATGTAATCATGATCTAAGTAATCATATGAATAACTACAAGTTAAAACACGAACGACAAATGAGAGGATTTTACCCAAAACGCTACTTTAACATGAATTTACAAAATAACGGGTAATATAAAGTCATAAGTGAACCATATATGATATAATAACAGTGAATATGATTCTGTAATAATTCAATTAAATTATTTAAATCATTATACAGGAGGTTCGGACACTTACGAAGCAAATCGGACTAAGGTAAGGGAAATATCACAATCTCATTTTTATACGAGATTGTTTATACTTTAGTATTTACTGTGGTGTATTTTATCATCCACATCCATGTTTCCTCAATATGTAATATTATTTCCATCCACCTAAAATTGTTTAAATCCAATTTTACCCTTCGGTGAGTTTTTAGTAAAGGATATAAAAGGAATCTTTTGTCGTTTTTTCGTACGAGGTACTTTTGACTTTTCCGACAAAAGTACGAAGAATGTTTTTTTCACTTATATGGAATTAAGGGATTTTTAAAACATTATTTCTAAGAAGGTTCCTTTATAAGTTTTTATGTTTATTTTTAATCAACTTCTTTTAGTTTAAAATTGTATGACATGTTAAAAAAGGAAAAAAAATTGAAGTAGAAAGGATATTTTCCTCAAGAATGGAGTTCAAGTGTTTTATCAAAATTATTTTCCATATAAGATAATAAAGGGTTCTGTTTTTATCCCTATTTATTTGATTATGTTGTGATGGAATTATTTTTAGGAATATATTTATCTTATATGAATTGTTTTATGATGTCACGATGTTTAAGATTCCCATTTTTATTACATGGGTTATGCAATGATGTATGATTTATGATTTTGTGGCACACATAAGAATGGTATCATTATGAGATGGGTGGGACCTATATCTCCATCCAATTCATTGGGTAAAGATTTTATATCTCATGAGATAGACATGGCTGGAACGGTAGGTTATACCAGTTCAGTGAAACAGGACTGAAACGAGGGTGACTTGGTTCAGAAATGGACTTTTTCCACTAAGATAGTATTGGCAATGAGTCTTGACTAATAAGAAATGATTCTCTATGATTATGTGTGTATTCCACAAAGTTTCATGTTTTAAGTTATTATTATTGGGATTTAATTTCACTTCTATGATTTATCCCATGTTAGGAAATTATGCTCTCTTTTGCAGTTTAAGATTTCCAAAATGTTGTGTTATTATGAATATGATGTGATTGATATTTATTTTGTTTACCCTTACTGAGAATTTGAGCTCACCCTTTTATGTTTTCTTTTCCCTAGGATATAAAGAAAGGTTTTATGTAAAAAAAAGGAAGATCTTTATGGGAGATGTAGAAGATCTTTCACCATGATTAGAAGATTATATTCCGAGTTTCCAAAGACACTAAACTATTACGATCCTTATGTGTGTGTTTTTGTTATGTACTAAGTATTCCGCAAAAGTAATGTAATGTCCATTTATGTCAAGCATGGGGTCTCTACAGTTGGTATCTGAGGAAAGGTTTAGTCAACCTTTGGAAACTATGATGTGAAAACGTTAGTGAGATCCCTAGAGATATTTCTAATGTATGTATAGGGATGTACCTAAGGATAAGAATTCGTATAGGATATAGTCCTAGAACTATGGTAACGATCATAGAATTTAACTTAAGATGTTAGATATTGAGGGTGCTACCCCTTTACTATGTTTTTTTCCCTAGCATGATTTTTGCCTCTCACACTATTCTTTTTGGGTTTTAGAAAATGGCTGGAAACAGGAAGATTCATGATAATGGAGGATATGACGGACAATAGAATGATTTTCTTCATGAGAAACCAAATGAAACGGGATCTGGAAGTCCAAACATCGTTATTATTCCTAATCAGCAATCTCATAATATGATCAATAATCTCAACTTTGGTATGTTTCCCGACTCAAATAATAAGAGAAAGATGGAGTTTCATGATGATTATAGAGGAAAGAATGTTCAATTTCCCTCATGTAAATCATGTGGGAAGAGGCATCAGGGAGATTGTTTCAAAGGAACTGGAAGATGCTTTGGGTGTGGAAAAGAAGGACACAATGCCAGTAAGTGCAAAGGAAAAGGTTCAGTTAACACCATGGACAAGAATAATAGCATTGCTACGACATCAACAATGATTAGATGTTTTAAATGTGGAATGTACGAGCATTATGCAAACCAATTCCCTAATAGAAAATCTCATGAAGATAATCCGCATGGTCATATGGGTAGTATTTATGTGGATGATGATGAGGAGACTACAAATGATATATGAGCTGAAAGAAGTGTTGAAGCTCAGTTGGTTGTTTTAGAAGGTAGTGGAATGAATGTATGTTTATTGAGAGTTTTGTTGTATAGTTAATGGTACTATGGAATAAAGAATTATCTAAGGATTGTTACACTATTGTTTTTCCTAAAAGTATTTGAAAGTATATGTTGAATGGTACCAGTAACCATGGAATATTATTCAGATATTTTTGTAAAGTAGATGATATGATCATAATTAAGGAATAAGAAGATAATGAGATGTTTGATTGTATTAATGAGCTCATGATTGATATAAGGACTAAGTGATATCATGGTTTGAGTATATAGAATTTTGAGGATTTTGGTATGTGGAAAGTGTTAACTATTAACTGCATTCATGTTTTCACTAAGGTTCAATGGGTATTCATTTTTCATGAGAATACATGATTTTGGCCTTCGAACTTTTGTAATGTTACCAACAAGACATATCTTATGATATATGGGGATCAACGATGGTATTAACGTGCTTCTTATATGAAATATCTGGTAATCGTTTTCACTATAATATGACAATGGACTGAAATATTATGGATAAGCCTAAAGATTGGAATGGATTATGTTGGACATAAGTTAGTATTGTTTAAGTATAGAACCTTTTTTCGATATTATTGATGGGATGATATTGTAATGTTGTTTTAGAAAAAGGAAAACCTGCAGGACGGGCGACAACCCATCGCGTCGGACAAGGCTGTGGGAATTGAACCCACAACAGAAGTGCGACTAGCCTTTATCGCCTACCACTGGCTACAGGAAGTCCCTGGTTAGTAGAAACTAGTTTTATTTTATTAAGATGTATGATATATAAAGTATAAGTTCATTTTTGGAACCATATATGATTAATCTAACCATAATATGGACTTATAACTTTTTCTAACCTTTTGTTTTAAGGAGATAGAATGACCCATCATTCAATCACATGATCTGCTAACACATCATGAATAACAAATTCAGCTTCATTTCATTAAGGGATGAAGTAGAAATTGTTAAATTCACAAAAAACAGTGAGATTGTACCAAAATCATGCAAGTATTTCTTTTAATTCATCAACTTTAGGGAAATGATATTGAAAACCAAAAATGTTGTCTTAGTTCCCTTATATCTGAGGAATCAGATGGTACCTTATATCATCACAAATCAATAGCTTTGTGATTTTTGGCTTTTTCATAGCCATGTTCTCTACCACTCTCCATCAGAACTTGACGGTTAGATTTTTCTTCCATATCCATATTTTCACCTATGTTATCCTACGTGGAAACCCAGTGATGAGTTAATTTGGGTAACCATTACATTTCATACTTTATTTTTTAAAGCCATGTTTTGTTATTCCTTTTTACGATGTGGGTTTCTATTAAACAAACTTTCGAGTAGTAACCCATTTATAACCCCGACAAATTTCGAGGGAGAAATTCATTTTAAGGGGGGTAGAATGTGACACCCCGAGATTTTATGAAAAATATTCTTTTAATTTCATTAATTTCTTGTGTTGTATGCTAAACCAAGATTACCTTGCGCTATAAGCAACACTGTATTAGCTTGCAGTATACGCAACACTCTTCATGGATCGTGTTACACACAATTTTGATAATAGTTATTCTATGAAACATTGAGTATATATATATATATTCAATTTATAAATGAAATATGGTTGGATTATGTTATATGAAACAACGAAGGATTATTTCACAACACGCAACCCTGACATGGCTTGCATTACAAGCAATCGCGACCTTCCTCGATAGCGTGTGTTGTACGCAATACCGGGTTTTACTAAACAATGATATATTATTATAATATTATTATAAACTAGCCATTATGAATAGTATTAACTAAATTTTTCATTTTATAACATTATTATTCATCTTACTCATTTTCTAGAACATGGTATAAGAACAAAATAAATTTTTCGGGTAAAATAAGTATTTTTCAAAAAATGCAGTTTTGCCCCCTTTTGATGGCGCACCCACTTTAAATCTAGTTTTTGACATGTTTATATGTTCAATATGAAAAAATAAAATTCTTCTTTGGAATCAAGAAATAAAAATTTACTTTGGATAAATTTTTGTATTATTCTGGAAACTTTCATATTTTGATGAATAGTAAACACATGCTATATTTTAATGAAAAACAACTTTTTTCATCGTAAAAATTTATATGGTTAAATTATAATATTGAATGGTTTTAAAGTATAAATAGAATATATTTTTACCATTTAATATAATTTATGTCATTATCATTGATTTTACATTGAATTCGTAGGTTAAATCAATTCAATCTTTTGCAATGTTTTAAACAAAAACCTGTTTTCATTCGACAACGAGATTAATTTTAATTTAATTTCTGCAACTTCTGTGTATTGAATTTGAAAAAATGGATTAAATTTTTGGAATAAGTGGGTCCAAATTATGTTAATAGGCTACTTTTTATTTTTGGGAATTATGAATAGTAACCACGGTAAATTTTATTTACCATGGATAAAGGTCAATTGGGTAATTAAGGGTAAATATAATATTATAAAATTACCCTAACACATGCCAAAATTCTATTAGATGGCTAAAAATAAACCCATATCAACAAATGGTTGTATTATATTCATTTTATGGACTTTTGACCATGAAAATAATTTAATTATTATTAAAACCAAAGAAAGTGACAACATGTCACTCTCTAAAATCTTATAAGTATAATAATTTTAATTTAGTGATAAAAATCATAAAACGTAGAACATGAATAGTCTCCAGAAATATAATAAAATTATCTACATCATGATAATTTATTTATAATTTTTAGGGATTAAATAATTGTCATTAATGGTGATAAATTAATGATATAGAAATTATTTATTAAGTGGAAGATAAGTAATATAGTTTTTATTGAAATAATAATACCCGTTAAAACTCCCAACAACCTGACCAAAACATATTGGTAGTGTATATATACACCTTAATCATCAAATTACCTAATATATAACGGTTTGGATCCTTATAAAAGTGATTATGACACTTATATTATTTTATTTTAAATGATGCCAAAGTTGTCACCTTCATAATTTAATAAATATAACAATTTAAATACTGTGATTTTAAGATGATAAATTCGAGTATAAGTATTATTGTGAAATTTAATAGATTTATCTTCATCATAGGATTTTATTTTAAATTTTTTATGCAACAAATCAGTATATTAAATAATTATACAAAAATGTTGTAGTAATTATTTTATTAAGAGATAATCCAAATAAATGGTTTTAAAAATAATAAAATAAATATTATATGAAATATTTAATGTGATCCGCTAATTTTATAGATACATATTAACTTTTATTAATCTATTAAAGCTTTTGTTTTGAACATATCTTCTGTATATATTTTATTTAAATTCAAATAAATGAATAGTGTCAAAATTGACAGTATTGTTATTTTATAAAAATAACATATTATAAAATTGTTTAAAAATCACAAAAATATTTAAAAATTATAAATTTAACTTTATATGGTATATAATGTTATAAAGTAAACAACTATGGAAAATTAAAAACAAATAAGTAATTATTTGTTATAATTTAAAATTTAGAATTTTATTACCACAAATATACTTAAATAGATTAAATAAGGATAAATCAAAATGATAAGGTTTACAATAAGATCCAAACATGTCTAAATTTGATATTTTTATGAGATTACAACCCTATGTCATCTATTATTCTACTATGAGTCAGTTTTGGAGGTTTTTAAGTGGGTTTAGATTTATTATAAATTAATATTTTTAAGAATTACAAAGGTGCCCCTCTCCTCCCTTATAAAAGGGCACCTCCCCCCTCTCTTCCTCACAACACATTGAGCCTTCATGCTCGGCCAAACTCTGAATAATTCTCTTCTCCACTTCCCTAGAAACATCCTAGACATTCTGGTCTTCCTCAAAGACCAATTTTAGTGCCCTGAGAGGAGGTCTCAAAGAGGCGCTTCAAAGAGGAGGTAATTTCTGTTACCGATTCTTTCATCATTATTTCTTCTTCCGCATCTTCTTATTTAGTTTTTTCATTATTAAGTAATAACATAAGTATCACTAATATACTGATATGTTATTATAAGTATGAAACAACCCTATTTCACCATCTATCCATCCTACAGAAAACGAAATCACCGCGCATGCGTACGTACGGAATACCTTCTCCACGCCGTGGTGAAATCTATTTTACACCACCACCTTACTTGGATGGGAATAATGGTGTAAATAATAACTATATATGATTATTTTAAAGTGATAATGATTCTGAAATAGTATACATACACTCCAATACAGTCCCACGATCATGAGAATGATATCATCGCTCGTGCGTACGTACGGACTACCGTCTCCACGACGCGATGTGATTCATTCTCCACTTTAACCATTCATGAATGATTATAAAGTATATATAATAAGTAATCATGAAATATATGACCTAATAATGATACTGGATTTATTTGTATATATATGTATGTCTTCTACTTAATTCCATTCAACTCAATATGGAAACGAAAACAGCGTTCATGCGTACGTACAACCTACCGTCTCCATGAACGGTGTATTTCATTCCATTTACTGATTTATTATATATATGTATATTCTGAATATATATTATATATAAACCATGTTTTATATTCTGGAATTAAGTAATCATGATCTATGTAATCATATGAATAATTACAAGTTAAAACAAGAAGGACAAATTAGACGATTTTACCCAAAATGCTACTTTAACATGAATTTACAAAAAAACGGGTAATATAAAGTCATAAGTGAACCATATATGATATAATAACAGTGAATATGATTCTGTAATAAGTCAATTACATTATTTAAATCATTATACAGGAGTTTAGGACACTTACGAAGCAAATCGGACCTAAGGTAAGGGAAATATCACAATCTCATTTTTATCCGAGATTGTTTATACTTTAGTATTTACTGGGGTGTATTTTATCATCCACATCCATGTTTCCTCAATATGTAATATTATTTCCATCCACCTACAATTGTTTAAATCCAATTTTACCCTTCGGTGAGTTTTTAGTAAAGGATATGAAAGGAATCATTTTTCATTTTTCGTACGATGTACTTTTTGACTTTTCCGACAAAAGTACGATGAATGTTTTTTTTAAATTATACGGCATGAATGGATTTTTAAAACATTATTTCCAAGAAGGTTCCTTTACATGTTTTGATGTTTATTTTTAATCAACTTATTTTAGTTTAAAATTGTATGACATGTTAAGAATGGAAAAATGTTTTTTGAAGTAGAAAGGATATTTTCCTCAAGAATGGAGTTCATGTGTTTTATCAAAATTATTTTCCATATAAGATAATAAAGGGTTCTGTTTTTATCCCTATTGATTTGATTATGTTGTGATGGAATTATTTTTAGTAATTTCTTTATCTTATATGAATTGTTTTATGATGTCACGATGTTTAAGATTCCCATTTTTATTACATGGGTTATGCAATGATGTATGATTTATGATTTTGTGGCACACATAAGAATGGTATAATTATGAGATGGGTGGGACCTATATCTCCCTCCAATTCATTGGGTAAAGATTTTATATCTCATGAGATAGACATGGCTGGAACGGTAGGTTATACCGGTTCAGTGAAACAGGACTGAAATGAGGGTGACTCAGTTCAGAAATGGACTTTGTCCACTAAGATAGTCTTGGAAATTACTCTTGACTAATAAGAAATGATTCTCTATGATTATGTGTGTATGCCACAAAGTTTCATGTTTTAAGTTATGATTATTGGGATTTCATTTCACTACTATGATTTATCCCATGTTATGAAATTATGCTCTCTTTTGCAGGTTAATATTTCCAAAATGATATGTTCTTATGAATATGATGTGATTGATAATTCATTTGTTTACCCTTACTGAGCATTTGAGCTCACCCTTTTATGTTTTCTTTTCCCCAGGATATAAAGAATGGTTTTAGGTTAAAAAGAGGAATATCTTTATGAAAGATGTTGAAGATCTTTCACCACGATTAGAAGATTATATTACCAGTTTCCAAAGACACTAAACTATTACGATCCTTGTGGGTGTGTTTTTTTTACGTACTAAGTATTCCACAAAAGTAATGTAATTTCCATGTACGTCAAGTTTCGGGTCTCTACAGGTGCAGCTGATCACTCATCAGTTGGCTTGCCTTACCCTCAAAACTATTGATGTGGAGAGTCCAAGCTATCCTGTAGTGGTGGACCATTACGTGGATGTCTTCCCTGATGATGTTCTGGGTCTACCGCATCATATAGTGGTGCACTTTTACATTGAATTGTACCCTGGGATGGCACTAATATCTACACCAGCATATCGGATGGATCCTGTGGAGCTTCGAGAGCTGCGTGTACATCTAGATGACTACTAGGGGAAGGGATTCATCCGGCCCAGTTTTTCTCCTTGGGTAGCCCCAATTCTAATCATGAAGAAGGCAGATTGGAGCTTGAGGCTTTGTGTTGACTATCGATTCCTAAACCAAGTTACTATGAAGAAAAATTACCCACTCCCAAGGTTTGATGACCTCTATGATCAGCTGAATGGAGCATGATGGTTCTCAACGATAGACCTCATATCTAGCTATCACCAGCTCAGAGTGCGAGACGAGGATGTGTAGAAGATTCCCTTCATATGTCGGTATGGCCATTATGAGTTCTTGGTTATTCCATTCGGTGTATCCAACTCTCTAACAGTGTTAATGGGACATATGAATAGTATCTTTTAGCCATACCTTGATTTCTTTGACATAGTCTTTATCGATGACATTCAATTCTACTCGACTAATGAAGAGGAGCATGACTATCATTTGCAGGTAGTACTGGACACACTCCAAGAGCACCATATTTATGGTAAGCTCTCGAAGTTCCAGTTTTGGATCTGAGAGATCACTTTCTGGAACATGTTATATCAGAGGCTAGTTTTTTAGTGGATCCAGGTAATATTGAGGCGGTACTTTCTTGGGAGCCCCCAAGGAGTGTGACGGAGGTTCCGAGTTTCCTGGATTTGGCTGGATATTACCGGTGGTTTGTGCCAGACCTCTCTAGAGTTTCAGAACCACTATCATCCTTGATGAATAAGGGGAAACCCTTCATGTTGTTGTAGAGATTCCAGAAGAGCTTTCAGGAGCTGAGGTAGATGCTAACTAGTGCCCCCATCTTGAGGCTTCCAGAGGAGGGCATAGGGTACGTAGTTTACTAAGACGCATCAGGGACCGGGCTTGGATGTGTACTGATACAGGAGCGAGCAGTGATCACATATGGTTCTTGATTGTAGAGACATCAACGTTGGATTCAGTTCCTCCAAGACTATGACTTCGAGATAGTCTATACTCCTGGGAAGTGGAACATTGTTGTAGATGCACTCAGCAGGAGGTCTAGTATACAGCTTCTAGGTGAGGTGACAGAGTAGATGGCTGCATTGAAAATATCCTTTGTTGATATAGATGGATAATAATTTCTACAGTCTCTTACCATCACTACCCCACTCCTTCAGGGAGTTTGGGAGGTGCAACGTAGGGACACTTACTGCGAGACATAACATGCTCAGATATCCATAGGACAGGCACCTAATGGATTTTCGGAAGGTGGGGAGCATGTCATTCTCTTTAGGGGACGTACAATGGTACCCATGTCACTTTAGGGGGAAGTGTTGAGGGAGTTCCACACATCCTCTCTAGAGGTACATCCAAGAGTATCGAAGATGCACCAGGATCTCCGATGACATCACTAGTGGCCGGGAATGATGAAATTAGTCGTAGAGTTTTTCTCTTGATACCTCACTTGCCAGCAAGTGAAGGAAGAGCATCAGGTACCAGCAGGCTTGGTTCAACCATTATAGGTCCTAGATTGGATGTGGTATGGGATATCCATGTACATCGTAATGGTTCATCCACATACATCTAGGGGTCGTGACTCTATCTGGGTGATCTTCGACTAACTCACCATGTCGGCCCACTTCCTACCCATCATAGAGCAGGGTTCAGTAAAGATCTTGGGATGCCTCTATGTGCAAGAGATTGTGCGGTTACCTAGAGTACCCTCGACGATTGCCTATGATCATGTTGCATGCTTTACATCCCGGCTGTGGAAGAGGTTTCATGAGGCTTTAGAGACACAACTTTTTTTGAGAACAGCCTTCCATCCTCATATGGATGGATAGAATGAGTGGACCATTTAGACCCTCGAGGACAGGTTGTGTTCTTGTGTCCTTGACTTCAGTTGCAGCTAGGAGGATCAATTGTATTTGGTGGAGTTTGTATACAACAACAGCTATCACTCCACCATTGGGATGGAACCTTTTGAGGCGTTGTACGGGAAAACTTTCAAATCACCATTGTGCTGGACTGACCTAGGGGAGTTAGCAGTCATGGGAACAGAGACGCCACGTGCTACCATAGAGAAGAAGTAGATCATCCAGGAGAAGATGAAGACTGCAAAAAGCAGGCAGAAATCATATGATGATAGGAGACGGAGACCTCTAGAGTTTGAGGATGGAGACCACAAATTTTTATGGGTCTCACCTTGACGAGGTTTTAGGAGAATTGGACAAGGTGTTATGTTATCTCTGAGGTTAATTGGACCTTTTCAGGTCTTTAGCATAGTTGGTGAGTTTTCTTACCGTTTAGCTCATCCACCTCAGTTGCACCGAGTGCATGACATCTTCTACGTATCCCAAATGAGGTGATATGTGCATGGACCTTCTCATATCATCGACCATGGAGAGATGGATGGCAATGATGGAGCAGCTTTTACGGAGGTTCCAGTAGATATTGAGTATTGATAGGAGTGGGTCCTTCCTGGATGGTTGATACCTCTAGTGCGCATTCGCTGGTAGCACGAGAATATCCAGGATAGCACATGAGAGTGGGAGGCTCATATGCTTTCACAGTACCCCCACTTCTTTACATAGTTTGAGATGTGGCTTATGGGGATGTAGAGCCCTGAGGTGGGGAGAATGTAAAGACCTGGAATTTCCATGTAATTTTTTTAAAAAATTATATGGAATTTTAGGATTCTACGAAAATTAAGGGCATCTAATTCTAAGGCCTAGAGTGCTCGGAATGAATTTATGAACTTTTGTTTGGGTACGTTCAGTAAAAATGCTAGTGTATTTTTTCTAACATTTGAAGCTGTGCTCAGAATTGAAATCCAAGGGCATCATTGAACTCGCAGCACCGTTTTTTTCTTAAGGAGACTTTCACCTCGATGATAGACGGTCGAAGCTGAAAGCATGTTTTTGGGTTTTTCGTGAAAGAAAAAAAAATAGTTCGTGAAAAATTATTTTTATTTGAAACACCCATATGGGTGTTTGGAGTTGGGGTCCACAAGAACTAAACATCCCAGTAGATGTTGGGAAGTCGGGACCACCAGACCATAACCACCCATGTGTGGTTATGGTGGTGGGGCCCACCATACCCAAACCTCCCATTAGAGGTTATGGTGGTGGGGACCACCTAATACGTAAACCTCTCAAATCCCCTCTTAAAGAAGGAGAAACCCCTCAACTCCCTCATTAATGTGGGGGGGCCTCTTGAGCTTCTTCCACATTAATTGTTCCAGTGCACATACCTTTAATTGTGTCGACTTAGTTAATTGGATTTCCACCTTTTAAAATTAAGTAACACCATCGTTGAAATTTAGGAAGGATCCTAATAAAAGAACCATCATAAATTCCACGATCATTACCTACCTCCCCCCCCTAATATATATATAGATCTTGGGATGAGGATTTGGGATGGCTTCATCATGCGACGAAATGCTGGTAAAGTGACGTGAATCCCAACACATGGAGGATTATGCTCTCCAACGAAGAATACGTTCTACAACAAAAAACGCGCTCCACAACAAAGAACGCTCCACCAATGAAGGACACCGAATTCCTTCGACCTTATTCCAAAGGACTTCTTCTGACGTGGGATGTCCTCATCTACGGTTAATCGACGACCGTACTACCATCTTGCACCAATGCCATCAAGCGAATGAGGTAAGTTTTTTTTATGATTATATTCCCATGTTCATCATTTCTTTTAAAAATTGAGAATGAGGATGTATTATTTTATAGGTTAGAAACAATATTTTTGGGAGGGTTGCCGTTATACTTTATTTTTATGTTGATCCATATGCTACAACCCTAATGTAGAGAGTGCGGACCAAACTAACTTGGCATGTCTTCTACGTAATACTTGTGTTGAATCGGGTGTGTTCTTCGAAATAGAGGAAGGCAACAAAGGAAATGGTGCTTGGCCACCGGCGGCCTCCCCCACTCCCGGACGCCGCCGAAACACCCCCGTGCAGAGCTGAATTCCCCCCCCCACCCCAGCTGAACTGGATCATGCCCCTCGCGGTGCCCGGCCGAACCAGGCCACGTCCCACACGCTGCGAGGATGAATCATCCCGCGCTCCTCGCGGTGCCATGACTGAACCCGCCTGCGATCCTCGTGGCGCCCCGGCTGAACTGGTCCCCCCCCCACCCACCTGCATCTCCATGGCCGAACAAGCCGCCCCCCCCCCCGACGCTCTAGCTGGACCGGCTGATGCCCTCACAGAACCCCCACGACCGAAACCAGAACCACGCCGCCACGGAACCCCCGCGGCCGAGCCGCTCCGTGGCATCTGCGGGCTGCACGACTCCTCGCAACCCTCATAGCTTGCCGGACCCCTAGTAGACCGGGCCACATCACGTGTTGGGCCTGACCCGATGGGTCGGTCCGAGTCGATCCCAACCGAGTTGACCCAAGCCAGGTCTGGCTAGGTCAGTCCAACCAAGTCAGACCAGACCCAGGCCCACTACGACCCTTTACGCTCCTTCGGTCATATCTTTGGCACCAGACATCCATTTGAAAATCCATCAACGGCGTTGGAAATCAGGGAGCGAGACAATCCCTTTGAATATACCCTACATGAGTTTTTGGTATAGTTGAGGTACGGTCTGGTTAGATTGAGCACAAATCCAATCGGTCCCCTGTGACTAAAATGCTAATAACTCACAGACCGGGCATCTGATTGATGTGTCATCTGTTGCGTTGAGACCCCCTTGACATGATGGTCCTTTGAGATACTTTTTTGTGGGACTCAGTTATAGTTGGAGTATCGACCAGTATCTCATGGAGCGAATCCTCTCGGAGACGAGCGAGCATAGTGAAGAGACATTGTAGCTAGCGGAGACCTGACGACTGCTGACCGTTTTGACTCAGAGTGACTCTACTAGCCCAGTGGGGAGCGCCTTAGTGTCACAGTAGACCCACAGTGGGCAGCGTGTTGGTGTCATGGCAGAACCATGGTACTCGATAGGATGAGTACCACAACAAGCTACGAGGGGGAGCACACTTGGTTACGCGGTGGACCCACGGTGGGGAGATCCTTGGTGACACTTCAGACCCACGGTACTCGACATGAGGAGTACCTCAGTAGTCCAAGGTTAGTGGGATGCGTGCTTGGTGTCGCAAAAGGCCCACTGTACTCGATAGAAGAGGATTTATCTAGCAGTTGAGTTTTTGACAACGTGTCGGCAGATGTTACTTGATACTACCCATATAATAAAATACTAGTTTGAGTTAAGTCAGTTTTTCTATGTTTTCCTCATGATTGAGTAGGATTACTTGATAACATAGGTATATTTATGTGCATATACCTAAGTAGGATTATTTTTTGACTTTATAAATTGTGATTTATCCTTGGTGGATTTTTGTGAGACCTTGAGGGTCTTAGGGTCCCTACTGAGTATCGTTATACTCACCCCTACAAAGGCTATGTATGCACCTTGTTTTCATGGATGCAGACGACGAACAACACTGAATGAGGCTGCTAGTACCAGGACTGGACGATACTCGAAGGTGGACCATACAACATGTCGGTACACAGAGGATATGGATAGACGTGGTGTGCTGAGGAGGTGATCTGTACCTACCCTTTTTGTAGGATCCTTAGAGGATGACCTAACAGCTGACTTTTCCTTTTTCTTTAGTTATATTGCATTTCAGTTGTACTTTTTCTTTCCATATGGACTTGTATTCTGGCCCCTTTTTATTACTATATTCACTTGTTTACTATACAGTGGACTTGCATTCGTATCTTGCTGTGTGTTGGTTGTGTGTGTTTACAGGTTATAAAGGAAATGCCTTCCCAGTTTTAGGTAATACGCCATTGGTTCTAGTCGCCAGCACCTAGCCTATGGAAGGAGGGAATGGGGTGGTCATGGCATGGGACCTGGGGGACGGGTCGTGATAAAATCAATATCATCTTGAGTTTCAGTTTGTTGAACAGATCGACCTGCAGCATCATGTACTATATTTTGAAACTGTGATGGATCTAGAATCATGTTATTAATATCATATCTAGAACTACGTTCATCGTGTTGATACCAAAAAACATAATTTAGTTGAAAACCAAACCGCAAGACATATCCTCCAACCTTGTCAAATGTGTCAAACGTTCTCAAAGCACATTTTTTACAAGGATACTTTATTGTTCCTTCTGAAACATATTTTGGTTTTAATGATGAAAAGGATAAGAAAGCTTCAACACCCTCAATATATACAGGATTTAAACCAGAACCATTTTGATTTATACGATAATTTATCCAGGCGCGATCATTTAGTAATGATTGTTTTCAACATCCTTGTTCCATATTTTTATTCAAAATATAAAATCATTAATTTTTTTGAGTAATTTAAAATTATAAAAAATCTACCTGAAAAACAAATAAATAATTACTACAACTTCTTAATAATTACTATTTCTTATGGGCGACCCAATTTCCAGTGGATTGATGGCTCCACTTTTCTCTGACGCCTCATTTACTTGCAACTTTATCACATAGAAATCACAATGAATAATCCACTCCGAGGTATGCATATTAATTTTTGTATGCACGAGAATGAATATGCGTACCTCCGAGTAGATTATTAATTGTGATTTCTCTATGAGAAAGTTTCTAGTAAATGATCGCTTGGAAAAAGAGTCCCCATTTCATTGATGAATCATCTTCTTGCTACTATCACCGCTAGAAGACATTATGAAAAATGTGGTCCTACAAATGCATATTCAAACTCGTGCGTAAGAGATTCGATATGCATACGTAGAAGCATAATTTTCATAATGTTTTTAGTCGGTGAATGTTGAAAGGAGACGAGTCATCAAGCAAAAGGACTTCCGCCAATCCACTGGAAATTGTGTCAAGTTATTACATGTTATTAAAATTTATTACAATTGATTTTCTTTCGAATTGTTCCAATTTATTACTAACTTTTACTAATTGTTACTAATTATTACTAATTGTTACTCATTGTTACAAATTGTTACTATTTATTAATAATTGTTCCTATTTATTACTAATTGTTACTAGTAACAATATAATTTATTCCTTTTTATTCCTATGTATTTCTAATTATTCAAATTTATTAATATTTATTCCAATTTATTAATAATTATTACTAATTATTACTAATTATTCCTATTTATTCATTATTACTGCTATTTATTGCTATTTATGGCTAATTATTTCTAATTATTACTAATTATTACTATTTATTTCTATTTATTACTAATTATTCCTAATTATTACTAATTTTTTCTAATTATTACTATTTATTAATATTTATTACTAATTATTACTAATTATTACTAATTATCACTAATTATCACTAATTATTACTATTATTTACTATTTATTAATATTTATTACTATTTATTACTATTTATTACTATTTATTACTAATTATTATGATTTATTACGATTTATAACTATTTTTTACTATTTTTCACTATTGTTTACTATTTATTACTATTTATTACTAAATATTACTATTTATTACTTTTTACTGATTTTTATTAGTAATTATTACTAATTATTACTAATTGTTACTAATTATTAATAATTATTACTAATTAAAAAATATATTACTAATAATTACTAATAATTACTAATTATTCCTATTTATCACTAATTTTCCTTATTTATTACTAATTATTCAAATTTTTTACTATTTATTCCTAATCATTACTAGTCATTACTAGTTATTACTATTTATGACTATCTAATACTATTTATAATTATTTAGTACTGTTTATTACTATTTATTACTATTTATTTCTATTTATTACTATTTACAATTATTTATCACTCTTTATTACTAATTATTCCTAATTATTACTAATTATTTTTAATTATTACTAATTATTCTTCATTATTACTATTTATTACTAATTATTGAAAATTATTACTAATTATTACTAATTATTACTAATTATCACTAATTATTCTTAATTATTACTAATTAATAATAATTATTACTAATTATTACTAATTATTACTAATTATTACTAATTATTCCTATTATTCCTAATTAGTCCTAATTAATCTTAATTATTTCTAATTATTCACAATTATTCCTAATTATTCCTATTTATTCATAATTATTCCTAATTATTAATATTTATTTTTAATTATTCCTAATTATTCCTAATTATTTCTAATTATTCCTAATTATTACTAATTATTACTAATTATTCCTTATTATTCTTAATTATTCCTAATTATTACTAATTATTCCTATTTATTACTATTTATTTCTATATATTACTAATTATTATTAATTATTACTAATTATTACTCTTTATTTCTCTTTATTACTAGTTATTACTAGTTATTATTATTTATTACTATTTATTAATATTTATTCCTATTTATTACTATTTATTACTAATTATTCCTAATTATTCATATTTATTCATATTTATTCCTAATTGTTACTAATTATTACTCATTATTACTAATTATTACTCATTATTACACATTATTACATATAATTACTAATTGATACTAATTATTACTATTTATTACTAGTTATTACTATTTATTACAAATTATTACTAATTATTCCTATTTGTTACTAATTATTCTTATTTATTACTAATTATTCATATTTTTTACTAATTATACATATTTATCAGTAATTATTCTATTTATTACTAATTATTCTTATTTATTACAAATTATTCATATTTATTACTAATTACCCGTAATTAATACTAATTAAACATATCTATTACTAATTAAACATACATATTACTAATTAGTGTTAATTGATTTTAATAACTATAATTTACAACTACCAATTACTAATTACAAGTAAATATTTATAGAAAATACTATCTTTCATTAATAATTATTAATTATTACTAATTATTAATTACTACTAATTATTAAGAATTAATATTAATAATTTCAATTTATTATTAAAAATAAATACAAATAACAAAACAATCTAATCTAATTTAATTACAACTAATAAAAAATAATTAAAATTAACATAAAATTGAAATCAATACAAAATTAAATAAAATATAAATACCTTTAAAATTGATCTCAATTTGATGTAAGCAACATCACAACTTCTCCATAAAAAAAACTATCTCTGAGAAATTTTCACTCTAAAACAGAGTTTAGAAAGGGAGGTGAAGTAAGAAATGAGGGGAGGAGAAAGAAAAGCGGAAGGGGGAATATATAGGGCAGATTAGTTGCGACAGGACTATTTGCGACGCGATTACCTTCGTAAAAGGTTTTTTTGCGACGGGCCCCGTCACAAATACCTTTGCCAGCATTAATTGATTTCGGTGGTTAAAAGGGTATTTGCGATGGGCCCCATCACAAAAAGTGACCTGTCGACAAACCTTTTTCGATGGGACAACATCCCATCGCGAAAACCCATTTTCCACCGCTAGTTTTTGCGACGGGGGGATCCCCCCATTGCAAATAACCTTCCTGCACTTTGGCGCGCAACCCGTGCCAAACAATGCATTACTTTTTGCGACGGGACGAACCTCCCATCGCAAATAACCCATGGGATGGACTATGGAGACGAGAATTAATCCCATAGAAAATAGCCAGTCGCAAAAGCATGTTTTCCCATAAAGGAAGTTTTTAGTGATCTTGTGCCACTACAAATAGTGGAATTGACATTGAGTAATTTCTATAGTTGATGCAAGCATCCAAAATAATTGTCACGACCCGACCTCGGGGCCCGTGCCGTGACTACACCAAGACCGCCTTCCATAGGCAAGGGGCTGGCGACTAGCACCCAGGCGTAAATCCCGGTAAAAAGGGAAGGCATTGCCATTGTAAAGTAAACAAGCACCACAGAGTAAGGAAGCGGAAGACGTAAACACTAAGTAAAAGCTGGTACAACAGTAAGTGAAGAAAAGTAAAGGGGCCGGAAATACAAGCCCAACTGTAAAGTACAACTGAATGGGTAAAAAGCAGCAACTGAAAAGTAAAGCCGCAACGTCGAGCCGTCCACTAGAAGTCCCACCTGAAGGGTGGGTACAGATAGCCTCCACTCCTCCTTGGGTCCACATGACCGGTCCGAGTACGTCCTACCCAGTGGTCTACCTCCAGGTACCGTCCTGCTCCGCAAGCCTCCACCACAATCAGCATTGTCCGTCGTCTGCAACCAACACAACGTAGTGCGGGCCTAGCCCGTGAAGGGGTGAGTATAAGCTACTCAGTAGGGACCCCGAGCCCCCCGAAGGTCTCTCAGAATCCACAATGGATAATCCACAAAGGAAAGATACAATCACGAAGTAACATCCGACAAAGCTTAGGTATATGCCCATACATATTCCTAAGTAATCAATTCTCGCTCGGCTCCAACATCCAAGCTCAGGTACAACCCAGTCCACACAGGAAAGAAAACGTAAAATCCACACATGATAGCTCAACACAATCCACAAAGGAATGTAAAATGTAAATCCACACAGGATAGCTCAACACAATCCACAAAGGAAAGTAAAACGTAAATCCACACAGGATATCACAACACAATCCCCAAAGGAAAGTAAAACAGAGTTTCATCTCACTCAAGTTTACTTCTTAGAATGACGATAGAGATGATCACTGATCCATCTAAGTCGTCGGACCCACAAAGGATCGATAGGTACTAACCCCCGCAAAGATCCAAATAGGATCGGGCCCACACAGGACGGCGTTGGCTCACACAGAACCGCTGAGCGCTGACCCACACAGGATCGGACCCACACAGGATTGGTAGCACTGATCCACACAGGATCGCTGAGTGCTGTAGTCATCCTCGTCAAATCCACTGAGGATCTCTGCACAGTCGTCGTCGTCACAGTAGCAGTCGCAGCCAGCTCTAGGGTTCCCGTACACAGCAAGCTCGTTCGGGAGGGACCGCTCCATGAGTCGAGAGGCTGATACATCAACTGACACATAGTCCAGAGTTGATGTGTCCAAAAGTTCTGTATCGTCAACAGGAACTCAACGTCGCAGATGGCGCGCCAATTGGACGCCCGATCTGAGAGTTATTGGCCTTTTCGTCCTAGGGTCCCGGTTGGTTTTTAAGGCAAAACCAACCCGACCGTACTCCACCTCCATCCAAACCTCAGGCGGAGTATGCCAAAAGATCCATCTCACTTAGAGGAAATCAACAAATTCGATGACATGTCGATCGGACGTCCGAAACTAAAGATATGAGCATTTCCGCTCCGAGGTCCCGATTGGTTTCGTGTACGAACCATCCCGGCCGAACCCAAAGTATTCTAAAACCTTGAGTGTGATATACCGAAACGACCGTCTCGATCCAACAATCGCATCGCCACTGACGCCGCGTCGTTCGGAGGCCCATAGCTCAAGATACGGGCAAAAGGCAGAAAATGGTCCGAAGACGGGGGGTCTGGGCCCGGACTGACCCGGCCCGACCCCCCCTGGGTCGGCCCGAACCGGGTCGACCCGACCCTGGTCCGGGTCCGACTTGGGTCCGACCCGGTTCGGCATGGCCCAGCCCGGCCAGGGCACGACCCGGCCGGTCGGGTCGGCCCGGCTCGGCTCGCCCGAGCGACCGAGCGAGGGAGCCGCGGGGCGCTGCCCCCGCGGGATGAAGCTGTCGCGGCCCCACGTGGGGCTGTGCTAGATCAGCGGAGGCGGCAAAGCCGCATCCCGTGTGTGCCGGACCCGCGCGGCCACGGGTCCGATGGCCGCCGCCGCGGCGGCTTCAGCAGCGTCGGCCCTATCTGGGGGCGTGCCGGGGCGCCGCCGCCTCCGGCCGCCGGCACCGCCGGTGGGTTCCGCGGGCCACCAGAGATGCTCTGGTGGTCCGATTTCGTTTTCGTCTGCGTCGTAGCTCCTCCCGGGTCCCATACTTCACTACGAAAACAACGAATCACCTCTGCGGAATGTTTTGTCATGGCCCGCCAATTCACACATCAACGAAGAACTGCGGAGGGTTGTCGGGCCGTGTCTGTTTGGCCCGCACCCTCGGCGTTAGGTGATAACAATCGGGAATAAAATATTCAACACATGAATAACAAGAAAGGAACATTTTTAATGAAATTAAAATTGAACTTGATCTGAGTTCTTTGTTTTTAAATGAAACAATCACGTGAATAAAAATTATTTCACAAACAAACCCCTACCTCATCGTAGTCGTCGAGCATGCGTTCTTCACGGAATTGATCGTCGCGGAAGGATGTGATCATCGCGTCGCGGAAGGGCATCTCGTCGTCACAGAAGGGCATCACATCATTGCGGAATACGGTGTCGCGTCGACGGACTTCGAGGTTCAAGAACATGTAGATTTAATTATATTAATTAAATCCATGTTGTTGTTATAACCCACAAAGAGATTTAAAAGAATAAAACCGAAATCTCCTACCTCAAGTAGTCGGTGATCGGAGATCGTTGCAGGGAAGAACGTCTCGGAAGAAGCGTCGTTGATCTCTGAGGGTGACAGAGTTCTTCGCGTTCTTCGCGTTCTTCGCATTTTCGCGTTCTTCGTGAAGGAGGATGAAGGCAAAAAATTTCTGTCAAAAGGCCTCTCAATGAGAAATCCTCAAGAAGTCGTGCGTTGGTCTTATTTTATTATTACGCCAACGGATTGTAAATAGGTTAAGAAATGATTAAATTAATTCATAGAATTAATTTAACTAAGTTAACCGCCCAATTAATTGGTGCATTAAGAATTTAAGAAAACACGTCAGTTGACTTTCATAATGACAGGTTTTCGCGGGTGCGTTACTTAGCGGAAAAGAAACGGTTGGGATCGTGTGGGCCCCACCCCACAAATATCCTACCAGGAGGGTAGGATATTTCGGGTTCTACCCTATCCGCTTCAACTCAGCTTAAGCAGCCTAAAGTGGCTTTTAAGTGGCTTTATGTGATATAAAATATTGTTTTTCGTACCAATTATTTTATTTCTTAACTTTAAGCCCAAAAATTAAAAACCACACCCGAGAAAACGCAACTCCAGAAGAGGCGTTTCTAAGAAAATATCAGCACTGCGATTCCATCGGTGCCCTCAGAATTCGATTCCGAGCACCAGTTTAAACGTTAGAAAATCCCGCTCGTCCATTCACTGAACGTACCCAAGCGAAACATTGGAAAATGATTCCGGGCACACCGGGCCTCAGAATTAGGTGCCGTCAGAAACTACATTCTTGTAAAATTCCAAAGAAAATTAAGAAAAAAATTTACATGAAATTTACGGGTCTTTACATCACTCCCACCTCAGGGCTTTACGTCCCCGTAAAGATACATCATAAACTAGGGAAACAAATGTGGGTACTGAGAACGTATATGAGCCTCCCACTCCCAAGTGCTCTCCGGGAGGTTCTCGTGCTGCCATTTGATGCGCACAAGAGGAATTGATCATCCACATAGGACCCGCTCCTTTCGATCCTCGATCTCCACCAGGACCTCTACAAAAGTCGCCCCATCATCCACGTCTAGCTCCCCATGGTCAATGATGTGTGTCGGGTCGTGAACATATCTCCTCAGCTGAGATACGTGGAAGACATCGTGCACCCGGTGCAACTGAGGTGGTAGAGCCAGGTGATAAGCCACCTCGCCAATCCTGTTGAGGACCTGGAATGGTCTGATGAAGCATGGAGACAACTTACCGCCATGGCCAGATCTCTGTAATCCACGTCGAGGTGAGACACACAAAAAGACATGGTCTCCATCCTTGAACTCTAGTGGCCTCCGCCTCCTATCAGCATAAGACATCTGCCAGCTCTGAGCTGTCCTCATCCGCTCCTGGATGACCTGGACCTTCTCTGTCGTGGCCCGGACCATCTCTGGTCCCACAAGTGCTGACTCCCCAGGGTCTGTCTAGCACAAAGGAGATCGGCAAGGTCTGTCGTACAACGCCTCATATGGTGCCATCCCGATGGTGGAGTGGTAGTTGTTGTTGTACGTGAACTCCACCAAGGGTAGGTGGTCCTCCCAGCTGCGACCAAAGTCGAGGACACATGCGCGAAGCATGTCCTTTAAAGTCTGAATGGTCCTCTCCTTCTGACCATCCGTCTTAGGGTGAAGGGTGGTGCTCAGACGTTGCTGCGTCCCGAACGCCTCCTGCAACCCCTTCCAAAGCCAGGAAGTAAAGCGAGCATCTCGATCAGAGATGATAGATGATGGAACACCGTGAATCCGTACAATCTCCTGAACGTAGAGACTCCCCAAGCTCTCCACTGAGCCCTAATCTTTGATGGATAGAAAGTGAGCTGACTTGGTGATTCGGTCGACAATCACCCAGATGGAGTCATGACCTCTGGAAGTCCGTGGAAGTCCAGTCATGAAGTCCATAGATATGTTGTCCCACTTCCACTCCAGGACCTCCAGGGGTTGTACCAAGCCAGCGGATACCTGATGCTCTTCCTTCACCTGCTAGAAGGTGAGGCATCGAGAAACGAACTCTGCCACAGTCTTCTTCATGCCTGGCCACCAGTGCTGTCGTCTGAGGTCCTGGTACATCTTCACCACTCCAGGATGTACTTCCAAAGGAAAAGTGTGAAACTCTCTCGTCCCCTCCTCTCATAAAGTGACTGTTACCAAGGTACCTCCTCTGAAAAGGATGTCGTGCTCTACTCCCAAGGAGAAGCCATCAGGTGCCTGTCCTAAGGATATCTGTGCACACTGCGTCTCACAGTCAGCGTCCCCACGCTATGCCCCTCTGACTCGCTGTAGTAGTGGAGGAGAGGCTATGAGAGACTGAAGGAAGGCTGTGCCATCTCTATCCACGAAGGATATCCTCAAAGCGGCTAGCTGCTTTGTCGCCTCTTTGAGTAGCTGAATGAATGTCCTCCTGCTGAGAGCATCGGCTACTACGTTCCCCTTCCTAGGAGTATAGACTATCTCAAAGTCATAGTCCTAGAGGAACTCGAGCCATCGCCACTGTCTCAGGTTCAGGTCCTTCTGCGAGAAGATGTACCTGAGACTCTGGTGGTCAGAAAAGACTGTAAAGTGCTCGCCCATCAGATAGTGTCGCCATGTCTTCAGGGCGAAGACCACTGCTGCTAACTCCAGTTCATGGGTAGCATAGTTCTGATCATGCAGCCTCAACTAACATGATCCATAGGCGATCACTGCCCACTCCTACATCAGGACACATCCGAGTCCAGTCCCTGATGCATCATAGTAGACTACGTACCCTAATCCCTCCTCAGGCAACCTCAAGATAGGTGTGCTGGTCATTCTCTGTCTCAGCTCCTGGAAGCTCTGCTGACATCTGTCTGACCACACAAAGGGTTTCCCCTTCTTCATCAAATCTGATAGTGGTTCCACAACTCTAGAGAAGTATGGCACAATTCTCCGATAGTATCCAGCTAGTCCTAAGAAACTATGCACCTCCATCGTGCTCCTGGGTGGCTCCCAAGCTAGCACTGCCTCGATCTTCGCAGGATCCACTGAAAATCTTGCCTCAGAGATGACGTGTCCCAAGAAGTGGACCTCACATATCCAGAACTGACACTTCGAGAGCTTTCCATAAAGCTGGTTCTCTCGGATTGTGTCTAGTACAACCCGTAAGTGGTAGGCATTCTCCTCCTCAGTCGTCGAGTAAATCAAAATGTCGTCGATGAAGACCATGAAAAATCGATCAAGGTATGGCTGAAAGATCCTGTTCATGAGGCCCGTGAACACTGCTGGAGAATTGGTTACACTGAATGGCATAAAAAAGAACTCATAGTGTCCATACCGACATCTGAAGGCCGTCTTCTGCACGTCCTCATCCCGAACTCTGAGCTGATGATAGCCTGACCTGAGGTCTATCTTCGAGAACCACCATGCTCCCCTGAGCTAATCGAAGAGGTCATCAATCCTTGGTAGCGGATACTTGTTCCTGACTATTACCTGGTTCTGGCAACGATAGTCGACACAAAGTCGCAAGCTCCCGTCCTCCTTCTTGGCGAACAATATTGGGGAAGCCCAGGGTGAAACACTGGGTTGGATGAATCCCTTGCCCTGCAAGTCCTCCAACTGTACCCGTAGCTCTCGAAGCTTAGCGGGGGCCATCCGATATGCTGGAGTTGATATCGGGGCTGTCCAGGGGTACATGTCGATATGAAAGTCTACCTCTCTGTGAGGAGGTAGCCCTGGAACTTCATCGGGAAAGACATCCGCGTATTGATCCACCACTATAGGAAAACTAGGACTCTTCACATCAACTGATCCTAGGATGAGGCTAGCCAACTGATGAGTGATGGGTTGTCCTCTCCTCTGTGGAATTCCATCCTATGTTGCGAAGGCTCCCTTCTCACCGATGAAGGTGAACCTGCTCCCGTCGGTGCATACACATCGCACCTTGCGCCTAATAGAGTCGATCTAAGCATGAACTGTAGATAACCAATCCATGCCCAAGATGACTTCGTAAGGCCTCAACGCCGCTACAAGAAGATCCCAGCTGAAGCTCTTTCATACTAGAGTAAGCTCACACTGTCGGCACCAGTGTGTAATCATCGAGTCTGCTCCTGTAGGAGTCTCTAGCCGTAAGGATCGAGCCAATAGCTCTGTCGGAATATCCGAGCTCCAAACAAGGGTAGCGGCTATGAAAGAGTGACTTGCTACTGTGTCTTTAAGAACTGTAGCAAAGGTGGAATAGACACAGATCGTACCTCGAATCATCTCGGGCGCACCGTGGTCATAGGCCTCCGCTGCCTGGAGCTGTGCCTGTCTCTGCCCACCAGCTCCCTGTGGTCGAGGTGGACCTCCTGGTGGTGGTGCTGGCAGAGCCTCAAAGTGTCTCCCACCACCTGCTGCTCGGCCAGCTCCCCTGCCTCGTCCGCCTGCTCCCTGTGGACTGCCACGGTCGACCCACTACCACTGCCTGGGTGGACCCTCTGCCATCTGTTGCTCCTTGGCACGGCGGGTCGGGCAGTCACGAGCCATGTGGCCCTGCTCGCCACATGCGTAGCACTGCCTGCCTCTCGAAAGACTGGCTCTGTGCTGTGTGCCCTGCACTGCTGAGATAGTGTCCTGAGGTCGTCTGCCAGAAGGTCTGGTCTGCCTAGACCCATGAGTCATCCGTTGGCTACCTGCTACCAAAGACTCCGCTACCTGCCGCCCTGCAGTTGGTCTCGCTGTGGACTCAGCCATAAAGCTCTCGATCAGAAGGGCTCGCTCCAGTACTCCTGCCTAAGTCGGAATGCTGAGGGAGATCAGAGATGCCCTGATCTCTTGTCTCAATCCTTGCTCGATGGTACGAGCCTGGAAGAATGGGTCTCGTACCATGTCGGTCGAGTAGCGCGAGATATCTGTAAATCTCGCCGTGTACTGGGCGACCATCAAGCTGCCCTGCTACAAATGAAGAAGCTCATGGATGTGCATCGCACAGAGGGTGGATGGGACGAACTCCGAGTGGAAGAGGCTCTCATGGTCCCTCCAGAGAAGAGATGCCTCATCGTGCACCTGGAGCATCAAGCTCCACCATCTTCCTGTTGCTGCGTGCAGTAGGCTCGCAGTGAGGATCACCATGAGGTCTACTGGTGTCCTCACTAGCCTGAAAACTCGTACGACTGCCTCCAGCTAGTCCTCAGATGCCTGGGGGTCCGTCTCCCCATGGATCATGGGCAGTCGCTAGCGCTGGAACTCATGCAGTGCACCGAGGCGACGTGCATCGTCAGAGGATGTGGCTGGAAGCATCAGTGGCTTGGCGGGTAGAGGTACCGTATGTGCCTCTGCTGTCAATGGGCCCTGTACCAAGGCCTCGTCACTCGGCAAGCTATCGTCACATAAAACTCTCGGAACCCTAGTTGGTTGCCGTCGTGGGGCCATCCTGAAAAGAAACAGGTGTGCCACAGTCAAAACAATATACCTGGTGAGCTGATACAAGTAATCACAAAGAAAACTTGAAACACACATGCAATCAATGTTTTCATGCATTAAGTCAGAAATCAGAAGTCAGGGTCCTGGTGTACAGATACGTCGGCCGCCGCACCAACACTGGACTCCCAGGACTGATAACCACACCCAATACGCTAAATACTATTTCTTCACATAGAATAAGGATCAGAGTCTGCTGTAGAACCGACCACCTCTGATACCAATTTGTCACGACCTGACCTCGGGGCCCGTGCCGTGACTACCCCAAGCCCGCCTTCCATAGGCCAGGGGCTGGAGACTAGCACCTAGGCATAAATCCTGGTAAAAAGGGAAGGCATTGACTTTGTAAAGTAAACAAGCACCACAGAGTAAGAAAACAGAAGAAGTAAACACTAAGTAAAAGCTGGTACAACAGTAAGTGCAGAAAAGTAAAGGGGGCCAGAAATACAAGCCCAACTGTAAAGTACAACTAAAAGGGGAAAACAGCAACTGAAAAGTAAAGTCGCAACATCGAGTCGTCCACTGTATGTCCCACCTGAAGGGTGGGTACAGATAGCCTCCATTGCTCCTCGGGTCCACCTGACCGCTCCGAGTACGTCCCGCCCAGTGGTCCACCTCCAGGTACCGTCCTACTTGTAAGCCTCCACCACGATTAGCGCTGTCCATCGTCTGCAACCAACATAACATAGTGAGGGCATAGCCCGTGCAGGGGTGAGTATAAGCTACTCAGTAGGGACCCCGAGACCCTCGAAGGACTCCCAGAATCCAAAAAGTATAATCCACAAAGGAATGATACAATCACGAAGTAACATCTGACATGACTTAGGTATATGCCCATACATATACCTAAGTCATCAATTCTCGCTCGGCTCCAACATCCGAGTTCAGGTACAACCCAGTCCGCACAGGAAATCAAACGTAAAATCCACACAGGATAGCTCAACACAATCCACAAAGGAATGTAAAATGTAAATCCACACAGGATAGCTCAACACAATCCACAAAGAAAAGTAAAACGTAAATCCACACAGGATAGAACAAAACAATCCACAAAGGAAAGTAAAACAGAGTTTCAGCTCACTCTGGTATACTTCTTCGAATGATGATAGAGATGATCACTGATCCATCTAAGTCGTCGGACCCACAAAGGATCGATAGGTACTAACCCCCGCAAAGACCCACATAGGATCGGGCCCACATAGGACCTGTAGGCGCTAGCTCACACAGAACCGCTGAGCGCTGACCCACACAGGATCGGACCAACACAGGATCAGTAGCACTGATCCACACAGGATTGTTGAGTGCTGCAGTCGTCGTCGGCGAATCAGCTGAGGATCTCTGCACAGTCTTCGTCATCACAGTAGTAGTCGCAGCAAGCTCTAGGGTTCCCGCACACAGCAAGCTCATTCGAGAGGGTTCGCTCCACGAGCCGAGAGGCTGATACATCAACTGACACATATTCCAGATTTGATGTATCCAAATGTTCCGTATCGTCAATAGGAACTCAACGTCGCAGACGGCGCGTCAATCGGACGCCCAGTCTGAGAGTAATTAGCTTTTTCGTCCAAGGGGCTCGGTTGGGGTTTAAGGCAAAACCAACCTGACCGTATTCCACCTGCGTCCAAACCTCGGGCAGAGTATGCCAAAAGATCAGTCTCACTTAGAGGAAATCAACAAAGTTGATGGCACGTCGATCGGACATCCGAAGGTCAAGATATGAGCGTTTCCGCTCCGAGGGCCCGGTTGGTTTCGTGTACGAACCAACCCGGCCGAACCCAAAGTATTCCGAAACCTTGAGTGTGATATACCGAAACGACCGTCTCGATCCAAGGATCGCATCTCCGCTGACGGTGCGTCGTTCAGTGGCCCGTAGCTCAAGATATGGGCAAAAGAACGAAAACCGTCCGAAGACGGGGGGTCTGGGCCCGGACCGGCCCGGCCAGGGCGCGACCTGGCCGGTCGGGTCGGCCCGGCTCGGCTCGGCCGAGCAGCCGGGCGAGGGAGCTATGGGGCGCTTCCCCCGCGGGATGAAGTTGTCGCGGCCCCGCGTGGGGCTATGCTGGATCAGCGGACGCGGCAAAGCCGCATCCCATGTGTGCCGGACCCGCGCAGTAGTGGGTCCGCTGGCCGTCGCCGCCACGGCTTCAGCCGCGGCGGCCCTGTAAGGCGGCGCACTGTGGCGCCGCCGGTGGGTTCCGCGGGTCACCAGAGTTGCTTCGGTGGTCCGATTTTGTTTCCGTCTGCGCCGTATCTCCTCCCGGGTACCGTACTTCACTGCGGAGACAACGAATCACCTCTGCGGCATGTTTTTTCATCGCCCGCCAATCCACACATCAACGAAGAATTGTGGAGGGTTGTCGGGCTGTGTTTGTTTGGCCCGCACCCTCCGTGTTAGGTTATAACAATCGGGAGTAAAATATTCAACACATGAATAACAAGCAAGGCACAATTTTAATGGAATTAAAATTGAACTTGATCCAGGTTCATTGTTTTTAAAAGAAACAATCACGGGAATACAAATTATTTCACAAACAAACCCCTACCTCGCCGTAGTCGTCGAGCGTGCGTTCTTCGCGGAATTGATCATCACGGAAGGAGGCGATCGTCACGTCGCGGAAGGGCGTCGCGTCGTCGCGGAAGGGCGTTGCGTCGTCGCGGAATACATTGTCGCGTCGACGGACTCCGAGGTTCAAGAACATGTAGATTTAATTATATTAATTAAATCCATGTTGTTGTTATAACCCACAAAGAGATTTAAAAGAAGAAACCTGAAATCTCCTACCTCAAGCAGTTGGTGATCGGAGATCATTGCGGGGAAGAACATCTCGGAAGAAGCGTCGTCGATCTCCTAGGGTGATGGCCTTCTTCGCGTTCTTCGCGTTCTTCGCGTTCTTCGCGTTCTTCGCGAAGGAGGATGAAGGCACAAAATTTCTTTCAAAATGCCTCTCAACGAGAAATCCTCAAGAAGTCATGCGTTGGTCTTATTTTATTATTACGCCAACTGATTGTAAACAGCTTAAGAAAAGAATAAATTAATTCATAGAATTAATTTAAAGAAGTTAACCACCCAATTAATTGGTGTGTTAAGAATTTAAGAAAACACGTCAATTGACTTTCAATATGATGGGTTTTCAATGTTGCGTTACTTAGCGGAAGAGAAACGGTGGGGCTCGTGCAGGCCCCACCTCACAAATATCCTACTAGGAGGGTAGCATATTTCGGGTTCTACCCTATCCGCTTCAACTCAGCTTAAGCAGCTTAAATTGGATTTTAAGTGTCTTTAAGTAAAATAAAATAATGTTTGTCGTACCAATTATTTTATTTCTTTACTTTAAGACCAAAAATTAAAAACCACACCCGAGAAAACGCAACTCCGAAAGAGGCGTTTCTAAGCAAATACCGGCACTACGATTCCACCGGTGCCCTCAGAATTCGATTCTGAGCACCAGTTTAAAAGTTAGAAAATCCCGCTCGTCCGTTCACTGAACGTACCCGTGATAAACTTCAGAAAATGATTCCGGGCACACCGGGCCTCGGAATCAGGTCCGTCAGAAACTGCGTTATTGTAAAATTACAAAGAAAATTAAGAAAAAAATTTCCTCAAAATTTACTGGTCATTACCATAACTACATATATTGTGTGCCTTAGTGAAACCCCCCATAGAATTACTAGGATTTCCACCCTGGTAGAAAATTTGATGGCCTCTAACGGGTACTGTAGGAGGTCTTGGATGAACCTTCAATCCATGACCACTATGAAAATCATCATGCTTCAACTTCACCATAAAGGAATTAATACTACCACTATGAGTGAAATTAACTCTTGATATCCCTAACTTTCTAACCAGGTTAGTATCGGCCATCAACACTCTATCCATTATATCAGAATAAGAAGGTAACTATAAGAAGAAATATTGAGAATGAATATTATATTGTGTTACCAAATCAAATATTAAACAATTTGTCTTCAAATCTTATACAACCTATGGTGAAAACTTCACAGCATCAGAAAAATGGTTTGTGTACTCATCCACTGTATTATCTATCTTCTCAAGATCGATAAAATTTGTATCCTTGGTAAATAACATCGACTCTAGATAGAATAGGTAAGTTAAAATAACATTTAAGTATTTCCACTCTAATACCGCATTTTTCCTCATCATTACCATCATATCCCTCCATCTCCTAATCAATCATTCCAACACAAAGGTGCCTCACTTTACATTAATTTCATCAGGTGTATCCAATATTGAAAGAGCTCTATCATTCTTGATCTTTCCTCAGCCTCTTGAGGACCATTTTAGCCATTGAAAGGAACAAGTTTATTGTGATGTAACTCTTGGTATAAAATATTGAGAATACCCTCTGAGTTTCAATAGCTATATCCTAAATGGGAACTAGTGGTGTTACCAATCCCAGATCTTACACAGCACTATCACCTCAACCATACTCTGGTCCACAAAAGGATTTTCTCGTTAGGGTTCAAAAATGGATCCTCTATGATCTAATTCACACATCTACTCAGAATAATGATGCTACACAACATTAGTAGACAATAAAAAATATGGTAGAATAAAACTCAAATAGAGTGGAAAGGGAAATTAATCCCAACATATAGAAAAACAAGATTCATATTTCACCCATCCATATCAAAAGTAGGGAAAATACATGATCTAACCATGAATAAATTTTCACAAACCACCCATGGTGAATTAATGTTCATTTTGTTGACAGCTAGTTAGGAAATCATTTCAAACAAACTCCTATGTCCCAAAGAGATTACAAAAACATGATATTGACATCAACCAAAGATGAAAAGGTCGCACTATTCATACCAATTTTTCATTAATGGGCCAGGGTACCCAGGTAATCCAATAACAAAGTTGGAAATTATATATCTTGAAGGGAGATACAAATCCCCATGGGTTGCTGACTTACACCTAACATCATAAAATATGAAAGTGGGAATGGATTAGATAGAAACATAAAGAAATATAGATAAAAAATTCAATATACATACATTAGAAACTCCAATGGGATAAGTGTACCAGAATTCAAATAGGTGTAAAACCCCAATGTACTATAAAATGTACCAGAAAATTAGAATAAATGTCAAATTCTAAATGGAAAAAACTCAATATATCTACTTATCAATAGATAGAACCACCTCCAAGCATTGAATTTACCCTACTCGAACCTAGAAGGAGACAATCTACAAACACCTGAAGGAATGCATAGGGTGTAAGATAAAAGACCATTAAGTCATCACATGGTATTCCACAATGGATACCAACATTTAATTATCGAAATATAATTTTCAATTTACAAAAAGTCATTTAGAATTTCAAAAAAAAATAATAAAAATAATTTCATTCTTTACATTTAAAATGATGGAAATAAGCTCAAAAAAACATCACATTTTAATTGATGAAATATTTCTAAAATAATGGATTTAGGAATCATCTACATATAAAATATTTTATATAAATTTACAAGGCATGTGAAGAAGTTTATAAATATTAGCATGTATTTATATCTCAAATATAAACAATTGAGAAACATGGTCATCTTCCATATGGTATAATAGTTTCATGATATGAGACCCTCACACATTCATGTGATAATAACTGTAATGTGTACACATGACCCTCAACACTGGAAGGAGAGGACTCGTTAGGATCACACTGGGGAATTTTATGTGCTAAATAATGTTCATGTTATAATTGTATAACCACAATATAGTGTTAATTAATTCCCATACTAACATGATTTTCCATAATAACTCACTAACTAAAAAAGATTCCATGTTATCCAGTAAATATAAATGATGGGAAGTTTGTTTTAAAAAATGTTTAAAAAACATTTCATCCCATTCTCCCATTTGAATCGTGTTAATTTTTTATATAAAAAAATATTTTTTATATTAAAAAACATTACTTTTCCAAATAAAAAACCAAAGGTGTCTATAAAAACAATTTAATGAAATTTTAACAATATAATAATTTCAAATCAATTTAAAATTTAATTTCACATATCAATTTCAAAATTTATATTCATTAATTTGAATTTCAACTTATTTCCATAAATTTCACAAAAAACCCCCAATTCAATTGTATGAACCTTGTTTTTATATGATATATAGATAACTTATTTTCTATCCATTAATAGTTTAATTTTTTTAATATAACATTTGGTTCGTGCTCTTTGAGTTCATAGAGGGGTCGGAGGTGATTGGGGCTCGTTCGGAGCCTGGAACCATTTTTGTGTTGTTTTTAGCCTAGTGCACAGTTAATGGAAACTATGAGGGGTAGAACGCATGGTTTTCCAAACACATTCCTGGATAATAAGGGGGGTTATACTGGCCGCATAGTTTCAGGACACTGTGTGGGAGGTGCTGCATAACTATTCGAATTGTCTGTAATTTTTGGAGCACTTTGAAAGTGGGTATTATTCTTATTTGTGCACTTTTAGTAAAATATATGGGTAAATAAAGCCTTATAACCAAGGACTACATGAAGTATTAAATAGTTTCCAAAGGGTTTGAAAAACAATGTGGGTAAACCAGGAGAACCCTGCTGTTTTGGAAATTTTATAAATATTAACAAAATTTAAATTTATTTTAAAACCTAAATTATGATCATTTTCCATATTCACATAAAAGGTAACTCTGGAAAGCTCCCACCCTTTCCTATACATCAAATTCATATCCCTTAACCATCTATACTCAGATTCAAGCATTGTTCATCTCCTTGTATCTATAATGGTAAGGCCTTAACTCCTTTTTAGACATTCTTAAATTCTTTTGGATATCGAGTAAACTATTGTTTATATAATAATATTCCATTATTCTCAATATTCATAATTTCATCCTATTTACCAAAATTTGGGATGAATCATAGTTTTATATTGGACAATATCTAGAACATAAATAAGGTTGGTGGTCGTGTGCTTTTCGATAATATTCAGATTGTTTATATTTTTCAGCATGTCATGTGCCCACTTTCCAAGAATCGCATAAGTAGAATTTGAATCATAGAATTGATAAGTATTCCTTATTCAGTTAAATATGATTAAATTTTATAGGTTATAGAACGTTATTAAACCACCACTTTTGGTGTTTTTTATTAAATCTACCTTATATGGATTTTAGACTTTGATGCCTATGCAGAATAGCAATTACCCCTTATTATGTGATGTCAAAATGTAATCTAGTTTATGAATTAAATTTCAATTTTATGAATTTTAATTGAAATTAATTAAGGGTTTGGGATGAATTAATTTCCCCTTGACCCATGTAGACCATTGTCAATTTAAATCATGTTGTCCTGTAATTGCCTTGACCATGTAATGTAGAGGTTATTCCATGAGTTGATGAAATTGGAGTGATTTTACTTTAGTGTTTATTTTTCCTTGTGAGTTATATTATAACTAATCCATGTGAGATCCTTATAGTTTTTTTAGGATTTTTATAATAAAAATGGACAAGTGATTATTTGAATATCCTTTGAATTACTAGTCTTTGAGAGTCAGATTTAAACAATACTACGTAATGATGTGATTAATCATGGGATGATTATTACCATGATATTCCAATATAAGTTAAATGATGTTAAATCCATGTGTAAGTTTTTAATGCATGCGATTCTGATTAAATTAATTATTCCTATGTGAGTAAATTAAAGGGAAATCCCTTAAATTTGGTCCTTTCTTGAGTCACACCTTTTTAGGTAATTTATATTGAATTCCAATGGTTTTTCCCTTGGCATGTTTAGTGAATTGTTTCAGTGAAATGGACTTGGATAAATGATAAACATCCTTGAGTGATATAAATATTCAAAATAGAATTTTATGGATGGACTCATGTGATTATTGACCTTTATACCTTGAGTGATGCATAGATTCACTTTAGAATGAAATTGATGGACTAATTGGTTAATGTGAAATAGTCACGAGTGATACGTGGTTCCAAATAAGAGATTCTATGGATGGAACCACTTATACTTGACTTATATTTCAAGTGATACTTGGAATCCAATGGGTTACCAAGGAAGGGCTCAAAGTAAAATTGGTAATATGTCACGCGTGATACATGTGGGTTATTTAGAATAATTCCAAGGACAGAATCATATGACATGGACTTTATATAATATCCAGAGTGATACATGGGTTCCTGAGAAGTTGTCCATTAATGGTATAATAGGTGTTGGTTTATTATAACAAGAGTGATACTCAAATTACAACTTATGAATGTAAATTAATGAATCAGATTCAATATGAATTAAATGAATTAAATGGTTAGTATGAAACGTATCCAATAAAAAGTATAATATTGGAGTTAGTACATACATGTATTCTTTAGATGGCCTTGTGTGGCATCTATTGTGCTTCCAGGTACACAAGGGATATCAGTTTTGAGTGAGATCTCGAAACATATAAAATAAATGTAATTAAATTGTTAAATGTTTTAAAAAAATGAAGATGGATTTTAAATGAAAAAAAGTTCACCTGGGATTTTACATTTCAGTTATTCTATTATTATTTCCCTTCATATTTCACACTTCTTGCTATATATATTCACTAACTAATTAGAAAATACCTTAGGTGGATTCCTACAGAAATTTAGTCTCACACCCTATTTGGGTCATCTTTTGGGACCTAAATAGATTATTAGGATATAGGAGAAAATAAGGGAAAGATCACTAATAGATGTTCTTGATATGCTACTTTTGAGAAGGAATGCATGAGACCATGATGAGGCATTCAATTATTCTGATCCTATTTTTCCATTTTCTTACTTTTGGTACACGAATTGTATATGTCTTATGTGTACAGTTTTTGGAGGTTTTGTTAAAAAAATGTTACATATATCATTATCCTATATATGAAATGATCTATATCTTGGATTATACTATCAGTATTCTAATATTAATTTTTATTGAATGTTTTAATTCTTTTTCTAATTTTATCTATTATTGATATTCTATAGTGCTACAATCTACTAAAGAGGGAATAGTCTCCCCCCATACTCATGTAGGCCCTTGCTACTAGTTGGAATCATGTGGCATTTGGGGAGATGCTCTATGGTAGTGTGACACACCAAGGAATCCTTTTTGTGGCATCGGATTCTAGGATGCTACAATGTTGTATTAGAGGAAGATATTTTTTGGTATGATTTTTTATTTGGAGACCTTAGAAAGGGATAGGAAAGAATATCATTTTCTGGATGAGTTTTTCCAGAGCATTAAAACCCGCATACTGAAAAAAGCCAAATCACCTTGCATTAAATTGTTTTTTCAGTATTATGACTATGAATGATGATTTAATTCCACCCTTAGGTGATGCAGTTGACATATGATGTTATTTTTGATATCTATTTGGTTTATACTATATTAAAATATGATGAGATGAAGGTATACCATCTCAGACATCATATATGAACCTACTAGATTACATATTCTATATAGTATGCGAGGCCGTTTAGTATGCATTTCTATTTTCATGTAATTTTAAAGGTGATGTGATACATATGTCTACTGTTATGAAAATTATATTTTGTTATGTTATGATATTTATTATATAAACACCATGATCCGGTCCCTAAGGAGTATGGACCCTCGTCGATCAGAATTTGGAAGATCATGGTTTAACCTTAATGTGAGATATGATGTTTCATAGGTGGATGCCAAGATTTTTTACTTGGGGAGTATGGGACCCCATGGGATGGAACATGGAATTCCCAGTGATTCAATTATAAAATGGATTTGATTATCATTAAATTATTATTAATTCAATGAATTTTAAGGCCAACTCGGTTTGAAAGGAAATAAATATTGAATAATAGTGAAACTGAAATGGGTTATTTTAGAGAACATGACCTGATTCAACCATGGTTGATGGATTTTTATATTATCTATCACTTTTATGAGATCATTATAAAAAATATACCTAACACATGGGGAATGCATAGGGGTGTAATCTCATTGGATGTCTTTCACCTTTCATATCACAATTTCTATGCTTTTGAGATGTGAACTCTTTAATGATCATGAATTGAGGGTTGTGTTTGGGATTGTAGAACCATTCCACCATGATGACCATGAGTTATACATAGGGAGGGTGGTGATGAAAACAATTCATAGGTGAAGTGAAATGGGATAATAGTGGATCCTCCAGTTGTTCTGGTTTGGTCACCAGTTTTTGTACTAGATATAGGGTCTAAGGCACAATATCGTGAAAATGGTATGTGCTTTACGTAGACCATTAATGGAGAACCATAACCTCACTAATTTATGTTTAAGCTGATGTGATTGTTCCGGTAGTATAATCCTCCAACAATTTCATGGTATGGAAGACATAATGTTGTAGATTCATGTCTTTAGGATATTCTGTCTATCTTTTAACATCTTGATATGCCTCTTGTGTTGTGAGTAAATCCAGCTAAGTGTATGTTGTGTGACTCCTACAGGAGATCGTGAGATTTTATCGCTTATATGGAACATCATCTAGAGATGGATTAAAGCTATTTTTTGATTTTCTTCTATGAATACTTTATTAGGTAGACATTTAGGGATGATAAGTCTTGTGAGTTTTTGAATCTGGAGTAGGCCATGCTATTAATTATGGATTACATGGCCCTTTCTACCGAGCTCTAGTTCTTCACACCTACTTTGATGTGTGACAATATGTATAAGGAAAGAAGAATCAATGATGGTCTTAAGTATGACATCTGATTGAAGGAAAATAACTTCTGGTTGACTTCTGTATCTAGGATAGTGAATTAGGATCATTTCACAAAGCGTAACCTGAGAAAATTTTGAGATGTGATCTAGGATTGTTCGACACATAGGTCTTCTACTGCATCGACTGGTAGTTGGAAGAATCATTTGGAGGTTTCATGCAGTAATACTAGTAGTCATAACTGCTCTTCATGTAGCTCGATGAAGGGCTACCCGTGTTGTTGTTTGGGACATACGGGGTTATATTGTACTAGGGTGTACACTAGTGAAGAGAGTTCCCCCATAAGGGTGACAAGTATCACATCCTATCAATCCATAATGTCCTCAAGATTATAGGGTGTGACAACATACTTTTTATGGACTAGATATTAGTTTATCGAGTTTATGTTGACTTCAATCATTGATGGGTGACATTCACATCATCAGAGGCTGGTGTGTTTTTTTACAAGGGTGAATGGGATTTCTAGGAAAGTTCCTATGGACCACAACATCATGGGTAGAGAGGGATGACATCACATATTGAAATTTTATATCCAAATTATCAGGGAACATGTCAGGAGGATTTCCATCGAGTGGTTTCTCATTTGAGGGACATCTTCTTGGATGATTTCTTTGGATTAACTCGAATTCGAGAGGTAGAGTTTTCTATCGAGCCAGTGCCAAGAGCTGCACTTGTATCGATTCCTCCTTATAGGATGTCTACTATGGATATTTAAGAGTTCAAGAGGTAGCTACAGGATTTAAAGTAAAAGGTTTTCATCCAACCCAATTATTCTAAGTGGGGTTCACCAGTGCTTTTTGAGAAAAAAGTAGATGGTACACTAATGGAATGTGTAGATCACCAGAAGTTGAACCAGTTGAAGGTTACAAACCGGTTTCCACTACCATGGATAGATGATCTCGTCGACTAGATTTGAGGATCTGGAGTCTTCTATAAGATTGATATGAGATTCAATTATCATCAGGTTCATGTTAGAATATTAGAAATAACTCTCATAACCTTTCGGAGTAGGTATGGTCTATATGAGTATTTGGTTATGTTGTTTAGTCTCATGAACATGTCAGCACTCATCATGGAACTGATTAACCAAGTGTTCCAACCATATATTGATTCATTTTTACTCGTTTTCATGTATTATTTCTTGGTGTATTCTCATAATCTACACAACAATGCAACCCATGTTGAGATAGTTTTGAAAACATTGAGAGAGAATCAGCTATATCCTAACCATACAAAGTTTCACTTATCGATGGATCATATTCACTTCCTTGGTCACATAATATTTGAGACCAGAGTATGAGTGGACCAAGATAAGGTGATTTATATAGTTTCCTAGGAGAATCCCAATAACATATTTAAGAGTGGAGTTTCATAGGGAACGCGAGTAACTACAAGTTATTAATACATGACTTCACATGCTTAACAACACCACTGATGAGCTTGAATAAGTAGTGTGTGAAGTTTGTATAGTCTTATTCATTTGAGATTACCTTCCAAGAGATGAAAGGGATATTTAATTCATCAACAATAATGATTTTCCCATATTCAAGGAGTTATAATATGTACTGTGATGCATCAGGTATCGATCTGGGAGAAGTTATTATGTTGGGGGTCGAGTCACGGTGTGTGGGTCTTGGCACTTAAGGCCACACAAGACTAAAAACATCACGCATGATATTGAGTAAGCATTGGTTGTTAATTATTTTTGGATATATTACTTTCTAGGAGATCATTTTATTATGTAAAAGAACTATAGAAGCCTCAAGTACATATTTTTATAGTGTGATCTAAACCTAAAATAGTTAAGGTGGGTTGAGTTCTATTGGTATTTCAACTTAGATCATACCTACATTCCTGGTAGATGAAATAAAATAGCCAATTCAATAAGATGGAGGGCTCAGATAAAGGTAGTGTATTAGGCCAGTAGCGAGTGGAAGATTGTGGTGTTGTTATCTATTATGCACATGGAGGTGAACGACAGTCTGGGGAAGACATGGCTTTCTTATTTAGTTATTAACTCTACCCTTATGGACATAGTGATGGTGAGGTAGATTCCAGACTCTGAAGGCCTATTTATATGGTAGAGTGTGGTAGGTGAGGACCCTCTTCCTAGACAGACAATAGGAAAGGATGTGGTCTTGCGAGTACATGGTCGTGTGTGGTTCTCTTCCGACAAGCATGAGGAGCTATTGATGGATTTTCATTGTTTATCTTGGTTAGTGCACCCAGGTGTCAACAAGATGTGTATGGATTTACATCATCATTATTGGTGGTCAGGCTTGAAAATAAATGTAGCTGGTTTTGTTATGACGTGTTCAACCTATCTATAGTTGAAATTAGAGAACCAATGACTAGCCAAACATTTATAAAAGCTACCCATTGTAGAATAGAAATGGAATTATCCCATGAAGGATTTCATAACATGTAAACCAAGGTCACCTCAAAGTAATGATTATGTATAGGTTGTTTTTGAAAAAAACATGAAGCTCGGTCACTTCAAACCTATCAAAGAGACCTTTTTAGTTGTTGAGATTTGGAGGTTACATATTCAAGAGATAGTACAAATACATGGTGTCCTACATCGTAAAATTTTAGATAGGGATGCATTGTTTACTTATCAATTCTATAAAGGGATAAAGAGGGTATTGGGTACATAGGTGATTATGAGAAAAGAGTACCACACTCAGAAAGATTTCTAGTCAGAGCACACAATTTAGGTTCCTGAGGACATGCAGTGGGAATGCATCCCTGATTTTAGGGGAAATTCTCGGAGGCATATACATCTGGTTGAGTTCACCTACATAAGCAAATTTCATGATACTATTAATACGGTTCCATATGAGGCATTGTATTATAATCCATGTTTATCCCCTTGTCATGGCTAGAAGTAGGAGAGACAGCGAATCTGGGATCTCTTTTTTCCTAGGTGATAACATAAGAGATTCAAATGATTCTAAAGTGGATGGATACTATGTAGAATGATTAGAAATCATACTCATATTTTCATAGAAGAACTCTAGATTTCATTCTTTGGGATATGGTTTTCCTATGTGCATCACCAAGAATAGGACACAAGAGGTTCAAGAGACAGGGTATGCTTTTTCTGAGATATGTAAGGTCGTTCGAGATTCCGGAGAGAGTTAGGCTAGTTGTATATCAGTTATAGTATCCTCATAGGTACCAGGCTATGCATGATGTATTCCATGAGTTACATATAGTTACAACCTTTTAGGAAAATCCTATATAAATTGTGGATCGTAGTAAGAAGGTTCTTTGAGGTCGATATGTTACTTTGGTATGACTGTTATGGCAGCATAGGCATGTTTAGGAAGTGACCAGGGAGTGGGATATTGATGTATGATCATAGTGGACAATGTTGTTCTTAGAAATTCTTGATCTTCCTTGAGAGGGAAATTTGGGGATGAATTAATTTAAGGGGGGATGTTTTTATGAACTCAATTCTTCCCTGGGGTACATATCTCATTTTTCAAATCAATTTTCATTTTAATTTATTAAATATAGCCCTTCCATGATTATAGTTAATTTCATAGAGTGATTAGAGGTGTTTGGGGATTTTTTTGGAGCCTAATACTAGTTTTTCGACTGTTTTTAGCCTCACGCATGGTTAGTGGAAATAATGTGGTCCATTACGAAAGTTTTCTTAAAAAACATGTGAGGATTGGATGGAGGGTTGTACATGCCACAAATTTTGATGAAACAGTATCAAAGTTCTTTAGTTTTTGAAAAATTTGAAAGAGTGTTTTCTCATGTTTTGTGCAAGGGTAGTAAACCATGCGGGTAAACCATGAGTTATACCCCAAGACTACATGTAGGTGTGTAGGGTTTCTGCATGCTTTGAAAAACCATGAGAGTGAACCATATAAGACCTTTTATGTTAGAAATTTTTTAATTTATAATAAGAAAAATTATTTTAAATCCACAATTTGGTTTATTTCCCATATGCCCAAAAAACGGAACTATGGGAACCTCTCTACCATTTATATTCTTCAAATTTAGATCCCTTCTCCATATAGAGATGGATTTGACTATGGTCAGTTTCCTTGGTTCCATAACAGAATGTTATTAACTCCTTTTTTGATGTTCTCAATTATTTGGGACACAAAAAATGCTATTTTATTTTAGGATCATATGCCCTAATTTCTTATTATATATCCATTCTTCAGATTTCTCCTATTCTAGGATGAATTAGAGTCTGATACTAGATGATATATTTAGCACATACCTATGGTAGGTGGTCATGTTCTTTTTGTTAAAAGTAAGATCATTTATTTGTGTCAGCATGTTGCACTCCCTATTTCTAGGCATTGCCTAACATGAATTTGAATCCTAGAATTGAGAGGTATTCCTTATTCAGTGAAATAGGATTAATCATTCAATGTATTAGTTGTAAACCTTGACTAAACCACCCTTTGGGTGTTGATTATTAAAAGGTATTTTTTTGGAATTTTTACTTGGATTACAATGAGGCATGCCACTTAACCCAGATCATTTGATGCAAAAATTTAATCAAGATTATAAATGAAATTACAATGTTTTGAAGTTTAATTGAAATTAATTGAGGGTATCCGATGAATAACTTACCCCTTGACCTGTGTATTCCATTTCGTTTTTAAATAATGGTTTCTTTTAATTCTCATGCCCATGTTAGAAAAGTACAGTCTATTAAATGAGTTGATGTCATTGGATTGAATTTCTATATTTTTTCTTCTTCCCATGTGAGTTATAGAAAAACATATCCATGTGATAGCTTGATAGGATTATTAGGCTTGTTATATTAAAAATGGCCATGTGAGTATTTGAATAACCCTTGAATTGAAATCCCTTTTCAGTTATACTAAGGCCATGTTATGTAAGGAGTGATTTATTGTTAAGATCATACCATAATATTCTCACATGAATTAAACATATTAAATCAATGTATTAGTTTGCTGAGCATGTGATGATTGTTAAATGAATTATAACCAGGTGAGTAAATCAAAGGTCATACCCTTGAGGCTGGTCCATCCTTGAGACACCCCTTTTGTGGTGAGTTATATTGAAGGGCCTTGGATTTGACCATGGATTGTATAATGAATTGTTTCGGTGAAATTTAATTAGTTAAATGATAAATATCCTTGGGTGATAAATGAATTAAAATTAGAATTCCATGGATGGATTCATGTAACTATTGACCTTTATACCTTAAGTGATACATGGATTCACCTTATAATTCCATGGATGGAATCAATGGTTAATGTATTATTTTCATGAGTGATACATGGATCAAAATGAGATATTATATGGATGGAAATATTGAGACTTGACTTATATGTTGAATTATACTTGGAATCCAATGGGTTACAAAGAATGGACTCAAACGGGAACCAGTTATATATCATGAGTGATACATGGGGAATGTTTTGAAGACTACCATGGATGGGCTCATATGGAATGGACTTTAAACCAAAACTAAAGAAATTCATGGGTTCGTTAGAGGTTCTCTATGCATGGGATTATAGTGTGTTGGTTGATTATTACTCGAGTGATACTTGAATTCCACAATAGGAATTTAAAGGACAAACGTATGGTTTTATATGAATTAAATTAATGAAATGGTTTGTATGAATCTTCTCCAAGTAAAATCACAATCATGGAGTTGTTCTTTAATTTTTTTGGTTAGATGGCCTTCTGAGGCATCTGTTGTGCTATTAATAAATGAGGGATGTCAGGTTTGAGCCATATCTCAGAATTTATAACTTAACTCTAATTTTATTATTACATGTTTAAAATAATAGAAATGTATGTAAAATGAAAACCAGTTAATGTAGGAAGTTTAATTTTTAGTTATTCCTTTCTTACTAATTTTATTATTGCACGCTACCTACTATATATAATCACTGATTAATTGGCATATACCTTGGGTGGTTGCCTATTGTGATTTAGACTCACACCCTATTTGGGTCATGTTTTTAGACCCAAACCGATTATATGGTAACAGAAGTCAATAAGGAAAATCACCATAATACAAGTACTAGATATATTGCCTTAGAGCAGGGGAGCAAGGGGCCAAGATGAGGTCTGTGATTAAGTTGAGCCTCTTTTGTCATTTTTTACTTTTGGTACATGTATTTTACATGTCTAATGGGGATATGTTTTGGTTATTTTGTTAGAAACACGTGACATATATTATCATCTTATATATGATATGATTTCTGCCATGGTTTATACTATCAGTCTTCCGCTATTAATTTCTATTGTATGGTTTACTGCTTCAACTACTGGAATTTTTATTGATATATGGATGTTTTTCACTCTGTTAATGAGGGAATAATCTCCTTACATACTCACCTAGGATCTCACTGCTATTCGAGAGCCTTTGGAGTTAGGGGATATGTTCTTGAGGCTATGTGACCCACTGATCATAGGAAAATGTTCAGTGGAATTCGGTTTTGGGATGTTACATCAATGGAATTTTGATGTTTTACAGTCTTTCCATAAAAACCGTACAAAAATTAATGTCAAACAATTTAAATTTCACCAATTCGCATAAACTCACAAGAATTTAACAGAATTGGTGGTATTCCCAATTACATGGAAAACCCCATTTCCAAATACCCCAATTCAACGGATTTGGGTTTTAATCAAACAATTGAAATAAATTTAATTTATAATAACAATTAAATTTGAATCATAAATTACATTTAAATCAAGAAACACATGGCTAATAAAAACTGGGCATCACAACAGAACAACTTTCCTCAGGATCTACAGTTCTCAAAACTCCAAACCTTAATCAGGATTCATCATCAGAGATTGATGACAATGAAATCCCAAGAATCTAACCTTGGTTTTCATTAATAATAGTGGGTATTAGACTGAAAAATCAATGTTATAACAACCCTCCTCTCTATTACACACATAAACATGATTTATTACATAAACATGAAATTAAGACAACTCTGAGGATTGAGTGGTATTGTGTCTTAGGAAATTAGAAACATTACATAATGACATAGGACATAAAACACAACATCTTTATTGAAAACATATTTTACATGACCACAACATTCCTTCTTACTTATCATTTCATTAGATAACCTGAGGAAATGCATAATAAAAGGGTGAGCTATAAAGCGTATTAAAGGAGTAAACAAGGAATCACATGAAATATATAGTACATGTTATGAAGGAGGCGTACTAATGGAGCATAAGAGAAACATGAACATAAAGGCATGATATAGTGTGATTATCAAAACATGGAAATGTGACAACAATATTTAACATGATATTTTAATGAGCCAAGGCTCAATGCACATGGAGCATGAGTAAACCCTCATTTCACATGAATTAGAATTAGTATAACCTCATTGATCTTGTAATAGCATTATTAAACCCTCATTTCACAAGGAATATCATTGTACTATTCATTACCTAATGCATTGGAGCTCTATTCGGGTGCACCCTTCATAAACATTTCATTTCATGCATAAGTGTGCCACATAGATCATACCACATGGATTCATTAAACATCATAATTTATTCCAAGAATGAAATATGTAGAATACATAAATGTATGTCCTCAATAAACAATTATGTGTTCATAATTGTGAATACACTCGATAGAAAATTGGTATGGTATTCACATACACGATAATTTTGGCATTGGAAATTTTAGTTTAACTTTAGCAGCATAACGACATCAAATAGAAATCGTAAAATGGAATGATGAAAGAGAAAGGGTTATATCATCATTTATAAATGAAATAGACAATAAGGGGTTTATTGATCATAATATCCCAACATATATAATTTTATTTAGATTCATAATATAAAATAATTTCTGGAATATAAATCACAAAAGAGATATTCTTTACATAATTTCGGCATGGTAACAGGTACACATGTGAAACTTAAATGAGAGTGAAATAGGTATAAAATCATTAAAACATAAGGAAGGATGTATGGGGAAGGTGAGAAATCTTACCCCCAAATTTTTAATTTAATGTAAAATATTATAAGAACATAAATATATTTGGATAAAAATGAGAATGGAAAAAATCTCTTACATGGAAGTGTGATCCCAATGGCTTGGTAGAGGCTTGAGAGAGGCTTCAAGGGGGATTGGGAACACTGTGAGAATTATAAAAAGAGGTGGGAAGTGGTTGGAAAATCAACCATGTTTTTGAGTGAAGAGAAGTGTGAACTTTTGTGGATTTATATTGTAAAAGAGAGGTGAATTCATTAATATTTACATTTTGGACTTTACACACTAAACTAATCAAAACAACAAATCATACTTTGGTATTTTCCCTTGGTTTTTTCCAAATGAGAGTGTAAAAAATTATTTTACATGGCTAATTGATGAAAATATTAAAATATTAGGCGTTCTTATGTGGAGGTGAGTCACACTCTCAAGGAAATCATTTTAAAAAGTTATAATATTTTATAAGTCTTGGAGGACCCACTAAGGAATCATAAAATTAATAAAAAAATATAAAATCATATTATATTAGATTTAAAACTTATATTATCTGAAAAACCCTTATATAGTATTTTATTACATCACTATTGGTTAATTATGATGTCATGAAACACATTATATATTCAAGCGTTATTTAATTTTCACCCAAAAATTAGACTGTCTCATAAAATTATGAAAAATTCACCTTTAGATAATTTTGACGTCCAGAATAGAAAAATGATATTAATTTTATATAATTAATTTTATAAATATGAGAATTTTAAATTTTATAATCAAAACCAACATTTACTGAAAATTCATGGGTTATGACAAAAACAGTTTTCAAACCTAAATAAAAATTTCAATTATATTCATAAAAATTATATGATAATTTACTTTTAATGAAACTAAATTTAGTAATGATATTATATTAAAATTATATTTAATTCAAAAATCTATTAATTCTTTAAAATATATTTCTCAATTTAATTTGAAATAATATACTATTTGATCTTTAGAATCACATACAATGTAACAATAATAAAATTAATGTATATTCTTTATAAAAAAATATTCACATAATAATAGTGCTAGGGTATTATTGAATAAATCCTTATAACACCTACATAGGACCTAAGAGTATGGTGTGTGATGGTGACAGACTCTTAGGGAGGCTTGGATAACATTTCTCAGTTTGTAATCTCTATTAACTTCCACTTCTCCTGTAGGTGATTCAATTCAAGATTAATGTGTTGATTCTCGACATGGGATTGATCCAGACTGAATCCCAGTGATGATATCTTTTTTCCGAGCTCTAAAAAATGGGCTTCATATGGAGAAATTCTACTAAATGAGGCCATCACTTCCATTGTCCGAGTAAATTGGATTTTTAAATCCCTATATCTATACTAATCATGGAATCAATATTCAATGAAAATATTATCATTGGTAACAATTAATTAAGGTATTTTAGATTCCATAAACCATAAAACCAAGGATGTAAATATGTTTTATATAACCATTTTATATAATAATACATTTAATTATATAAATGGAAATATTCATTAATAAAATTTTTGGTCATTCAATCTTCCCCCCTTAAGAAGTTTTTCACTAAAAATTCATTTTTCACACTAAAAATGATGACAATAACTCCACATCATCACTTCCTATGATTCCGACGTTACCTCTTCAACCTTTTTGTTTCTCTAAAACACCATGAAAAGAGGAATTGTCTTACTTCATAGAACATTTTACCTATGATATAAGATATTCAGTGTCTTATCTTCATAGAAGATTCCATTATCTAGTGGTACCACCTCTAGATTAAGTACTTGTTATGGGTCAAGAATGTACTTTCTCAAGAGTGATACATTGAATACATCATGTACTTGAGATTTGTTCGGTGGGATTGCTAGTTGATAGGCCACTACTCCAATGAAAACAAGGATTTTGAAAGGCTCAATGTATATTTGACTAAGATTTACCTTCTTTCAAAATCATATAACTCTTTACTATGAAGATATGTAGAGGAATACCTTGAATTCAACATCGGACAATAGGTCTCATCAATGATTATTAGCATAGCTCTTTTGTCGACTCTAAGTAGCTTTAATGTGCTGGTGGATGGTCTTAACCTGCTACAACATTTCTTTGACCATTTTTTCACCCAAGAGTTTTCACTCCCCAACTTCCTCCCAACATGTCGGTATTCTGCACCTCTTCCCATTAAGGGAATCAGAAGGAGACATTTGGATTCTTGAGTGGAAACTATTATTGTAAAATAACTCATCCAGAAAAATGTGATGATCACATCCTCCATTGAAGTCCATTGACTATGATCTCAAGATTTCCTCAAGTGTTTGGATAGTACACTAATATTTTACATCAGTTTGAGGATGACAAGATGTACTGAAGTTTAGCTCAGTATTCAGAGCATTTTGGAGACATTACTATATTTTAGAGGTGAATCATTGATCTTTATCTGATATAATCAATAGTGGTACTCGAGGAAGCCTTAGCATTTCTTTGATGTGTATATGATCCAGTTGATCTAATGATAAATTGTCTCGATTTGCAACAAAGTGGGGAGTCTTTATAATATGACCTAAAACAACCTAGATAAAATAGTTTCATTTGGATATCTTCGAAATACTTGTGAAAAAGTACATGATGATGTTCTCCCATTTCAATGTTGGTAAGGTAAATGGTTGCATCATCCCTTTAGATTTCTTCCTCTCAGCCTTCACTTTCTGAAAAACAATGAAATTTTATGTATACTCAGTGATCACCTAATTCTTGTTATCCCACCAATAATGTTGTCAATGATCTCGATATATCTTTGTGTTTCCTAGATTAATGTAGAAATTCAAACTATGTGTATCATCTGAAAGTTCATTATTGGTCTCCAAATTTGATGGAACACATAGTATTTACCCAAATTTCACAATTCCATCTTCATTAAAATTGAACTCTAAGGATTTCCCTTTTTTCAAATAGTTTCTAATTTCTTCTGAATTCCCACTTCATTCTTTTAAGAACCCTTTATCCAATCCAGAATAGATGGTTGAGCAATAATTTGTGAAAAGATTAATTATGTTCCCTTCTTTATTATTCCCATGTCCATATTCATAAAATATAAGAAGATTGGATCCTTTTCAACACTCATCAATGAAAGAGATTTTGGATCCTTTAAACATAGAGAATCTTCCACCTTTTTCACATTCCCTAGACTGTAGTGAATTGATATGTCATAGTCTTTGATCATCTATAACTATCTTCATTGGCACATATTCAGCTCTTTCTATGTGAATATATTCTTGATGATTTTGTGATACACATATATTTCACGCATCTCCCCAAAGAATTATTATTTCCAAATTTTTAAGAAAATATTACTACAGTGAACTCCATATCATGTGTTGGATATTTTTTCTCATGAACTTTTAATTTTCTCGAAGCATAGGAAATGAATTTGTCATTTTTCATCAAAACGCATCCCATGCAATTATTCGAATCATCAATAAATAACGCAAGATGTTCTATACATCTGAGTAGTGTGAGCACCGGCATAGTGATAAGCCTCCTTTTCAACTCCATAATTCGCTGTTCACCTTCATCACTGCACGAAAATTTGACTCCCTTATAAGTTAGCTTGGTAAGAGGGTTTAAAAATCATGTGAATTTTCTCACAAATAAGTGATAATATCCATCTATCCCAAGAAGATACAGATATCCATCACAGATGTTAGCCTCATCCATCCCACTATTTAATTTTTCATGGAAGCATCCATAGATATCCCCTTTCTTGTGATGATATTACCCAATAATGATACTTCCTTCAACCAGGACTCACACAATATGTACTTAGTATAGAGCTTCTCCTTTCACAAGGTCTCTAGTATAGTGTTAAGATTCTCCTCCTTGGTTATTGAGTATATTAGAATATCATCTATAAAGACATCTAAAAACATTCGAGGTAATCTCTAAAGTCTTTATTCGTCATGAATATGAAGATTGTTAGAGAATTAGTGAGTCCAAAAGGTATTAATATTAATACATAGTGCTCGTATCTTGTACGAAAAGTCTTCTTGGGGATATCTTCCATCATCACCCTTACTTTCTAATATCCTGACCACAAAACCACCATGGAAAAGTATTGTGATCCATGTAGCTGATCAAGCAAGTCATTAATTTTTTATAGAGGATACTTGGACATTATATTGATTTAGTTGTGCTCACGATTTTCAATTAAAAGGCACATTGACCCATCCTTCTTCATGATGAAGAGGAATAGTGCACCCCATGGTGAAGCACATGGGCATATAAACCCTTTATCTAGATTCTATTGTAGTTGTTTCTTTATCTCCTCAAGACCCACAACAACCATTCTACATGGAGTCTTGGATATTGTCAATGTCCCGTGTATAAGATCAATCAAGATTTCAATATCTCTTCTAGGAGGAAGACCAAGAAATTCCTTGCGAAATAATTAAGAGAATTACCGCACAATAGTAATGTCTACATGGATGGTTACTTCTTTAGAATCCATCATCTGATGAAGATACACATTCTCATAGGGAAGTTATATCTATGCTCTAGATGATGGTGCTAAAGAAAATTCATCCTTATCCTTTAACTTGTACTAAATTGGGGGTTGATTCATCATATGGAGAGTGATTTCCCACTGAGGGAAATTTATGATGGATCTATATAGGGAATTACAATCCATTCTAATAATTTCATCAAATTCCACTAGAGGGAGTATGATGAGGTCCAATGGGATGTTCATAACACATATTGTGATAGGGTAGGATTTATATTCATGGGATGAAATAATTTCCCCATTTGTCGTTCTCACCGACTTCTTTACTTGAATTATTTTTGGTGGTATTGGGATGGTTCTACTAAACTTTCAACATATAAAATAATGTGTTGAACTAGAATAAAAAAGTATGTTTGCTATTCATAAATGAATAACTTTCATACCTATCACCACTTTCTTTTTGGGATTTTCTTCGGTTGAAGTGATGTAAAAAACATTCCCTTGCTACCTTGGAGGTTCTTGGTTTCCTTCGAAAACCCACGGATTAGGGAACTGGTTTTCAAAGTGCCTTAGTTCTTTGTAGTTGAATAAATGAAAAATGTGTTGAGGTTTGAATGGATTGTTCCTCACCTATGTCGTAGAAGCCGGGTTTTCCTTCCAATAGTTAATGTCCAGGTGACCTTCTCCTCCACACCAAAATAATTTACTTGTCCCCTTTAGGACATTTCCAGGGTGCTTCTTTATACACCTTTGGCTAGTGGTGTGCTGAAATTTCAAAGCACCATTGGATTTATCCATCGAACTAGAAATATTAGTGTATATTTAGCACTTATTATCCACATGATAACTCTGAGATTCTCCGATCTCCATTTCAACATTGAAGGGACATCAGACAATTTCCGTATAGCCATCTAAGTCAAGGATATCTATGAATTTCCATATTCTAGGTTTTAACCCACCAAAGAAGCAGTAAACCGTGCATTTAGGGAAAACGACAATGTCGGAGGCATATCATGAAATACTTGTGTAATTTTCCTCATACATCCTGATGTATTCACCTTCTTTTTTAGGTCAAGTAAGTACCTTTCCATCTTAATTTAGAGGTCTTGAGGAAAATATTTATGGAAAAACATTTTCTAGAAATCCATCAATTCCAGAGCCTCGATCTTTTCCTTAGGATTCTTATTTTTATCAATGTCCACCATTAATAATTTTCACCCTCCATATGATAAGCATCCATAAAAACCTTCTCTTTTTTGGAAAATTAGAGTATGTATAAGATATTCTCAAAGGATTTGACCCATTTTTCAGTGATTGAGGGATCATATGATCCATTGAATGTAGGAAGCCTTCTCTCCTGAAGTTCTAAATTACATATTGTTCTTTATTAGGGGGTTGGATGATCCTCTTGACCCATGTTTCAATTAAAAACATGAGTTAAATATGGGAGTATCATGATAAATTTTGTGATTCCTTCTCCCATCAGTTTGGGAATCCCATTAGAATAGTCATCACATTGGTCTTCACATTAGTTTTCAGCCCATGTCCTCCTGTTACTGGTCATTGGCTGGAAGAAAAGGAAACATTGGGGTAACACATAGAGGGAATCTAAATAAAAAAAACTAACATAAAAAATACATTTATTTCCATAAATTATTAAATTATAGTCATCAATCTATGTTATCTATGATCTACTTCCCAACATATAATATTAGTGTCATTTTTCCCCTTAATAATGGTTCATACTAAGATAATGAATTTAACAAAGAATATACACCAGGAGTGTTGTAACCAAGAGTGCATCAAGGACCATTGTCATGCAAAATTTTCCATTTGAGTCTAGCTCAAAGTGGTGTTTTTGTGTTTTACCCCTAGATACAACTGTTCCATAGCCACATCTACTTTTTTATATCCCGATAGGGATGTATTTTCTTGATAATCCACTTACTCTATACTCACAAAAATTTAGGGATGTTTTTATTCTACTTAGTATTATACATATGTTTTCAACTATGGTTTTTAATACTAATCAAAGAAATAACTAAACCTATCAATTGATACAATTGATAACAACCCTCTTCTTTATTACAAACATAAAAAAGATTTATTACATATAAATTCACTTATGAAAACTATGAAGATAGATAGGTCTAGTGTCATGAAAAAATAGGCAAAATAAATAACAACGTAGTTTATAAAAAACAAAATTTTTGTTGAAAACTTCTTTTACATAACAAAAACATTCTATCGTACATATCATTTTACGGGTTAACCTTATGACATGCATAAAAAAGGGTGGGATATAAATCCCATTAAGGTATTAAACATCAAATTATAGGAAGAATATAATAGATGTTAAGAAATAGGCTTATCAATGGATAACAAGTGAAAAAAGAACATAAATACATGATATAGCATGATTATCCTAACACGGAAATGTGGAAACAAAATTTAACCTGATATTAGCAAGAGCCATGGCTCATTGAACATAGAGCATGAGTAAACCATCATTGAAATTTAATTAGCATGATTATACAAAAATTTAACATTTATTTTCATGAATAAACCCTCATGTCACTTGGATTATCATGATACTATTCTTTACCCAATGCATTGGAGCGCTATCATGTCACACCCTTTATAAACATTTCATTTCATGCATAAGTGTGCCACAAGGATCAGCAACATGGATTCACTAAACATCACAATTTATTCCATAAATGAGAGATGTGGAATACATAAATGTAAGTAATCAATAAAAAATTACATGTTCATAATGGTAAATACCCTTGATAGAGAAAGCAGTATGGTATTCACTTTCATGACGATTTTGGCATGGGAAATTTAGGAGTAACTTGGGTATGATAATGACATAAATTAGAAATCGTAAAATGGGTTAATGAGAGATAAATGAGCCTATCATAAATTATACATGAAATGGATAGTAAGGGGGTCATTGAACATAACATACCAAAATATGTAATGAAATTTAGATACATAATATATAATAATTTTTTGAATGTAATTGAGAAGTGCTAAAATCCTTAGAGAGTTTCAGCATGGTAAAAGGTGTACATGGGAGGAATTAATGAAGTATAAAGGGGTATTTAATCATTAAAACATAAGGATGGATATAATATGGAGGTTCAAAATCATACCCCAACATTTTTAATTGAAAATAAAAGGGTATCACAACATAAATAAATTTGGAAAAAATGAGAAAGGATGAAATCCCTTACATGGATGTGTGATCCCAAAGGCATGAAAGATGCTTGAGAGAGGATTATAGGGATATTGGGGTGCCTTGTGAGGATTATATAGAGATGGGGTTAGAGGGTGGTAGAGTTACATAGGATTTTACTGAAGATAAGTTGGATCTTTGGTGTGTTTATATTGGAAAAGAGAGGGGAATTCATTAATACTTTGGTTTTGGATACTACACATTAAACTAATCAAATCCACAAACGATAAAATGGTTTTTTCCAATAGTTTTTTCAAATGGGTTGTGGAAAAATTATTTTATGAGGCCAATGGCCGAACTTAATAATATATTAGGCTTTCTTATGTGAAGGTGAGTCACACTCTCAACAAAATCATTTTAACAAATTAAAATATTTTATAAGTCATGGATACTCCATTAATGGATTATAAAATTAGTGAAAAAATCTAAAATAACATCATTTTAAAGTTATAACATATATTAGAAGAAAAAACCTTTTATAGTATTTTATTACATCACTATTGGGTCATTATGATGTCATAAAACACATTACATATTTAAACTGTATTTAATTTTTACCAAAAAATTCGATTGTCCCACAAAATTATGAAAAATTCAACATTTGATAATTTAGACATCCTGAACTCAAAAATTATATTAATATTATCTAATAATTTTATAAATATTTTAATTTTAAATTTTAAAATAAAAATCGATAATTATTGAAAATTCATGGGTTTTGAAAAAAACTGTTTTGAAACATTTATAATAATTTCAATTGTATTCATAAAAATTATAAGATCATTTATATTTAATAAAAATAAATTTAGTAATTATATTTTATTAAAATAAAATTAAATTCAAAAATCCAATAACTATTAATAATATATTTCTCAATTAAATTTGAAACAAAAATACTATTTGTGTTTTAAAAAACACTTACAAAGTTACAATAATAAAATTAATGTATATTATTTATACAAAAATAATTCACATAATAATAGTGCTAGGGTCTTGTTACATAACCCCTAATAAAACCCACATAATGCCTAAGAGTAAGGTGTGTGATGGTGACAAACTCTTGGGGAGGCTCAGAAAACCTCGCTCAGGTGGTAATCTCTACAATCTTACACTTCTCTTTTATGATATTCCATACAAGCTTAACATGTTGATGCCCGGTTTGGGCTTGGTCAAGAGAAAATCCTAGTGATGCTACCTCCTTGATGACCTCTGATAAATGGTCTTCATGTGGAGTAATTCTACTAGATGAGGCCATCACTTCCTTTTTCTGAGTAAATTGGATTTTTTAAAGCCAAATATTTATAATAATAATGTGATATCTATTCAATGACTATATTAACAACGATAATAATTCTTAATGGTATTTTGCAATATAAAAACATAATCCAAGAAAGTACATATGTTTTATATAAAAATGTGACATAATAAGATATTTAATTATATTAAGAGTAATTTTCATTAATAAAATGTTTTTTCATTAAAAATGTGGTGATATAAAAACCCCTATGGAGGAGACGAGAAATAGGGGAGAAAGCGAACTAGAAGAAGAAACTAACTAAAAGAGGATTGGATTTAATTTTAGTAGATCCTAATTTCTTCTGGGGGTTCATAGGGGCCAATAACTACACATGGGAGACACCATGGAAGGTGAAATCATTTTTGGGTCATACTAGTCCATCTTTGACCTAAAAAGGTAGGTTCATGATTTTAAACAAAAAAAATGATTAAAAAATCTGCATTCATGGTTTCCTTAGAAGATCTGTACTATTTGATAAACCATGAAATCTAACAGTGAGCCCCATTAAATTTTCAGCATAGTTTCTCCATAGAGGATTCATGGTATGGTGTACCATGCACTGGCCAATAAAAATATTACTTCCTGGTTTTTCACATTTTTTTGAGATGGGATATGATTCGGTAAAGTATGTTCCAACAATACACTAACTCATAATTTTCAAATATTTTAAAATTTAACCTGAAATAACCCCAAATGAAACATAAAAAATACTTGGATAAAAATAGGGATTTAGGAAAACTTGAAGAAGTTAATAGGTTATTATAATGGATGATGATATCTATTGCCATTTTATGGGAATGAAACTACCTCCATTAATCCATACCCATAGTGTTTGGAGGGTGAGTTCATTGTTATAATTTTAATGAATAAGACAGTGAGCATATAGGTTGATTGAACCACAATTTCACCTTCTTTATTTGAGATATCATGTAAAAGAGATGTTTTTACATGGAATCGATTCATTGGGGGTCAGATGTCATTGATACATTAAATTTTTACCATATAGGAGTGTTGGATTTAACGACCCAAAGTTTTTCAATGGAAATTATATTCCTATAGTTTTGTCATAAAATCACATGAAAACACACCATAATGAACTACTAAGTGATAACTAACCTTTAAACATATTTTTGTCACTTATGTTTTTGGAATTTAAAAAATCTGGCATACATGGTTGTGTTCCAGATTTTTTTTGGAGTCTAATAAAACTAATTTTTTTGGTGAATAGTAACCTACCACAATGAATAGTAACATACCCTTTTGAATAGTGAAATACCATAATTAAAAGTAACCTCACAAATGATAGTATAAAAATAATATTCATGTTGTATGTATAATATACCTATGTTTTAGAATGAGTTAATGCATGTTTGAAATCTGGTTTTTGATAATAAATTATGATTTTAATTAAATATTAAAATATTTATATTTAGAAAATTATTTTTGAAAAATGGACTTAATTTTTGGATTGTACATGTTGAAAAATGGTTAGGGTGAATTTTTGGTATTTTTCTGAAATACTTGAAATTTTGAAAAATAGTAGAATCCGATAATTCACAATAAATGCTAAATAATGGATTAATTGAGTCATCAATGATGTTCTACTAATGTAATCCCACTTGATTCGAATTCACATGACGCATTTAATATTATTGGTTATGGAATACTTACTATTCCTTAGGTTTTGAAGAAATAATAAATTAATGATTATAATATCATGAAATCCCTCCTCTCCCCCACTATAAATACCCCCCTTCACTCACTCTTCTCTCCACTCCTCTCAAGATCTGAGCATTCTCTAATTTGTTACCAAATAACTCCCCAAAGTCCTCCCCCACGTCCAAAATCTATCAGACTCCTTAATATACCAAAACCTCTCCCCTTAAGAGGTTCTTAAAGTGGAAGTCTCAAGAGGTAAATTACTCTTCCCAAATTTATTCTTTTCTTTTAAGTTCTTTTCTTTTTTGTTTTATTTCCTCACGTACCTTCACCATAATAGTTTGATAAATCCAGTAAAATACATTTAATGTAATTTATTCATGCAAGTGGTATATTTCATTATCTTATCCCCTTTCCCCACACTTTTTTTTGAAAGAAATGAATCCACCATTTGAGATGTGCTAATTTAGCACTTTCAAGGACAACAGTTTATCAATTTCTTTTGTTATAATTAATTATAGTAATGAAACCATTTGTGTTATGGTTGAACCAGATTATTATATATGTAATATATATCCAATTTTTTGTTTTTTAATCTTTTGGAACAAATGTAATTAATGTATAATGAAAAACACATTCTTTGTAATCAAATCCACCAATTAACAAAAACGGTTACCACTAAAGGTTATATATATAATAATTCATCGTCACTCTAAGTAACCTTATTAAAATTAAAACCATGTAATCTCGTGGATATGAACTAAATAATATAACCTTAAGTCTATAAAACATCATTCATCTTTCATATAATCCAAACTTGAATATAAGTGAAGCAATAATTTAAAGGCCAGTAAACAAATGAGTCGAACAATGAAATTGAACCTTATAACTAATCAAAAAGGCATTGAATAAACTAAAAAGTTTCATAATAAATAAATTCCATATAGAAGAGGTTCTGGAATTATATATTAATAAGACTAGTTTGTTTTTCCTGTCATTAATAACAAGTAGAGATTACCGCCGGATTTATGGTAAGGGATCCTCTCCTTTTCTCTCTTAATCAAGATTGTCCTCTATAACATGCCTTTATATGTGTACTAGATAATAATGGGGTATTATTAAGAAGATCCCCATAATTCCATATGGATTTATAAGTGATGAGAAACCCCATTTCTCACTCATCAATCCCTCTTGTTCACACCCGACACTATGCCATTAAAATCGTAACGAATTCTCCCACAACCTTCTTGGTTATTTCGAGTTTCCTTATATTTCTTTCAAAATGGTTTTATATTATCTATCTATTAGAGTCTTATGACTTCTGGTTATTTGTACAAGATTCTTATATCAAGATCCTTATATCACTTTCTTTCAGGGATATACATGATTTTGAAATATTCCATCCTTAGAACTATCTGATAAGAAAACATGTTTTTAGGGGACTTCCCAAAATTTTACCCAAATTTCTAGTGCACTTTATCCTATGTTTTAAAATACAATTTTATTTTTGAAATAATTATTTTTATTATGAAAACCATTTTGGTTCAATTCTGGTTTTATATAAAATAATGTCCTCTTTTCTATTTTAAAATCTAAAGAGTGTTTTCCTTAAAACCGCAAAAAATGTTTTAATTATAATGTTTATAAAATACATTTTTTATATGTTGTAACTTATATTTTACACCACTTACCATGTTATATGCCTATTTTAACCTATTAATGTCCATGTATTCTCTAATCACTTCCATTCATGGTCACTTTCATGATACACCCATTTGATATGTTTTATGTCATGATTGTGGTACCAAATTCTTTCCATGGGTACCCTTATGTTTATGTATGGTTGATTATGTATGATTATTTATGTGGAAAGATTTTTTATGTGGCAATAATATTCATGAATATGTTGAGATGGGTGTGCCCAGATAGCACTCCAATGGATTGGGTAAGGTTAAGTCTCACTAGATGCGATGTGAAACAGGATTGTCGGTTAGCCTTGGCCCGTACTGAAAAGGGAAACATGATTGGTGGTTAGCCTTGCCCCGTACTACATATATGATTTATGATTCTTCCACATTTATATGATTCCATGTTTATGTGATCCCATGATTATATTAAATTATTTTATATGTTTCATGATTTGGATATATTTATGTCATGCCTCCTAACTCATGTGCTTGAGATGTATCCTTATGTTCGTTCCCTTACTGGGAATTTTTAGGTCATCCCATTGTTCATGTATTTTCTAGGGTACCCTATGCAGATGTAAGAGCTAAAAGGATGTTAGAATCTCATTATGGAGATTAAATAATGATGTTTTTTTATCCCCATGTTTTATGTTATATTACCTAGTCTTCCAAGTCAATAGACTTAACGATCCTTGACATGTACTCTGATGATTAATTATGCTTGAAATAATGAAATGTTATATATAAAAGGCTCGGGTATCTATAGTTGGTATCAGAGTATGGTCTCGTTATTTTTAGGGTATTTGGAATATATAACCATAGTGAGAACCTTAAGGATGATACTATGTATAAGAAAACAGTCCTAAATTTCTATGAATATAGAGTAAGTGGTATATCAAAAAAAATACATCCTTGTCTGGATACGAGAAGGTAGAGGCGGCTCTGGCATGGATGTATCTAGGGGTAAAACCCAAAAACACCGCTTTGAGCTAGAATCAAACTGGAACTAGTTCATGATAATGAGACTTGATACACTATTGGTTATGACACTCCCGGGGGATATGAATTGGTAGTATAGCATCCCGTCTTTTTATAACATAAAATTTCATTTCATTACACGGAACTGAGGATCTTTAAGGTTTAGTGTCTTGGAAACAAGGAACATAATACATGAAAACAACATAAAACATTATTCTTAAACACTTGAAAGGCTTCTCCTTATTTTCATCCTAGGTTCATTACTGCATCTCATAACCTGGGGACATACATCAAAAGAAAGGGTGAGCAGAAGGCCCAGTAAGGGAAACAATAGAAACATTCTACATGTGAACTTGAGATACTTCAATAAAGACATGAAAAGAACTTTAAGGCATGAGAAAGAAATCGTGAGATACATCATAATAAAAATAAAATTTTTCATACCTTGAATATGTGGCTGCAACATTTAATATTGACAATCATTTCGTTTCACCAAGGTCCATCCCTACGGTGTCATTAAAAATTACCAAGGTTATTCAGCAAGGTATCAGTCCAAAAAGTCATCTCTAGAGATTAAGTCTTTACCCAATGAATTGGAGCGCTATCTAGGCGCGCCATTGAAATGTCTTTATTATCATGTGAGCCACATATATCATCATCAATCATTTCATAAACAACACATATGGAATTAGATAAATGGGTTTCATTTCATAATCATAACGTTTTAAAAACTGCTTTAAAGACATGATATTTATGTCACTTTAAACCCACGGAAAGGGAAAGCGGATTTCATGTATTTAAATCCCAGAATTTAAAATAGAAAATTTTGATATATATGTGAATACTACTATAGAAATAAGAGCTTTTAGTATTCACTTAATAACATAAAATAATTTTGAGAAAAAGTGAGAGGCATTTTGAGACAAGAATTCTGCAGTATAACGGCTACATTACAGGGTTTTAGAAAACATGAATAGAGAGGGTACATGGGTCACCCACTCATAAATGATCTATAAAAACAGTATAGGGACAGAATATAAGGGATATGAATCATGGTAATGAAATTTTAAGGACATACCATTTGAAATGAAAAACATGGAAGTAAGACAAAAATATGATTTCTCTTATAAAAATTCGGTAGCCTAACAGCGTCACTTAAACATCAATAAAAAATGATTTGACAAGATCAAATTGTGTATCTCATCATATGATCATAAGAGATCATTATGATAGATATAGAGATCATTCCCCAATATAATAAAAAGGATCTTGAAAGACTTGACATGAAAATCAAACTTGAAAAATGAGAAGGGTGAAAAAATCCCTTAAAAATTCGACATCCTAACAGCGTCACTTAAACATTCATAAAACGAAATGATGAGAGTAAGAGGGGATCTCTTATCATATAAACACGAAAAGGGAATTAATAGGAATATAAAATAACATCCACTCACATAAGAACATGGAGCATAAAAGGAATGACATAAAAGAGATTACATGAAAAGAAAGAGAGAGGTCGGATCCCTTACCTTAAATCGTAACTCTTAAAACTCAATGGTTTGGACTTTGAGGGCATGGGGGCACCTTGGGAGGACTCCTTGGGAGGTAAGGAGACCATAACTTCGTTGGGGGAGATTTGGGAGTGAAATCTAATGGATGAAAGGGTGGGTATTTATAGGGAAAGTGAGGGGACAAGGCATTAATGGCCATGGGACACCTCACAAGTGCTTTTCTCAAAACCATGTGCTCTCCCATTGAATTAACCATGGAGTTAGGACACATGGGGCCCACAATACAATAATTCATCACCATTGGCCAGAAAACCCTTAAAATATCTCATGACATCATCATGACACAATTATGATGTCCTTAAACATACCGAAACCCTAAAACTGCATTTTTACTATTCACCGAAAAATTCATCTTTCTTAGAAAAATCCCAAAATTTCACCACAACCAAATATAGATGATCTAATTAAATTTATGAACTCCATTTTATAAAAATAATTTTCTAAATATGTTTAATTTAATTTTTAAATAAAAACACAATTCATCGAGAATTCATGTTTTTCAGAAAAATCCCTAAAAATTACCATAACATAATATCGATGCTCTGAGTTAAAAAATGAAGTCCATTTTATAAAAATAATTTTCTATTTATTTTTATTTAAATTTTTAATTAAAAAACACTATTCACCTGAAAAAACAAATATTTGACTAATAATTTATGAAACCGTTATTTACCCATTTTATTGAATCTCATTACTTAATCAAGGTGTCTAAATTATATTAATGTTTTCTTTAAATGAGATTACTATTCCATTTGGTCACATTACTAATCCTAAGCGTAAAATCACTATTCATAATTTACTATTCATCAAAAATTTAGTTGATCTTATTAGACTCCAAATTCCTTATCGAACACTTTTACAGAAGACCATTTTTTGACAATCATTACACATCATTAATTATTTAGGGATTACATAAATAATTTAAAATATCCTTTTTCCAAAATTCATCAATAAAATACATCCTAAAATTATCTGGACATTTGAAATTTCACAAACATCATTAAAGGAAGAAATCACAATTCATTCATCCCAAAGGATTACACAATGAATCTAGGGTCTCGTCACATATCCCATTATAACACCGGCATATGACTTAAGTGTGAGGTGTGATATGGTGAGAGAATATGAGGGAGGCTCAGATAACACTGCCCTAGTAGTAATCTCTACTAACTTGAACTTCTACCGTAGGTGTTTCCGTTCAAGCTTGACACGCTGGAGTTCAGCTTGGGCTTGGTCCAAAGCGAAGCCCAAAGATGCCACCTCCTTCCCAAGCTCTGATAATTGGGCTTCATAAGGTTCGAGTCTACTGGATGAAGCCATCGACTCCTCTTTCTGCATTAACCATTAACATCTCTATTAAATTGTTAAGACTAAGTTAATATACTATTTAAAAATTTTGAGTAGTTACATTCTTCCCCCCTTAAGAAATTTCATCCCTGAAATTTATACTTGAGGCCTAGTCGAAAAGGTGAGGGTACTTTTTCTTCATCTTTTCCTTAGGCTCCCAAGTTGCTTCTTCATATTTATGATTCCTCCACAACAATTTCACAAGGTGGGTAGTATTGTTTCGTAGAACCTTGTCTCCACGGTCTAAGATCTCCACTGGCCGCTCCTCATAAGAGAGGTAATTTTCCAGTTGTACCACCTCTGGGTTCAGTACATGCGAAGGGTCGGGTATGTACTTCCTCAAGAGAGATACATGGAAGACATTGTGAAAAAGAGATAGTTTCGGTGGAAGTGCTAGAAGATAGGCCACTGCTCCTATGTGGTCAACGATTTCATAGGGTTCAATGTACCTAGGGCTGAACTTCCCTTTCTTCCCAAACCGCATGACTCTCTTCCATGGAGAACTTCGAAGGAATACTTTGTCACGAACACCAAACTCCAAGTCCCTTCGACGATTGTCAACATAGCTCTTCTGCCAACTCTGAGTATCCTTTTATGTTTTGTTGGATTGCATGAACCTGTTCTGTCATCTCTTGCACAAGATCATGCCCAAGAAGCATTCTCTCAACAGTTTCATCCCAACAAGTAGGATTTCTACATCATTTTCCATACAGAGCTTCATAGGGTTCCATCTGAATACTCGAATAGAAGCTGTTGTTATAGGAGAACTCAACTAATGGGATGTGTTTATCCCATCCACCTTTAAATTCCATTGAGCATAATCTCAGCATGTCTTCGAGTGTCTGAATAGTCCTTTCAGATTGGCCATCCGTTTGAGGATGATAGGCCGTACTAAAATTCAATTTAGTATTTAGATCATGTTGAATACTTCTCCAGAATTTTGATGTGAATCTTGGGTCACGATCAGAATTGAGGGATAGTGGTACCCCATGCAGCCTTACCACTTCCTTCACGTATATCTTGTAAAGCTGATCCAGAGAGAAATATTCCCAAATAGAGATAAAATGGGCTGTCTTGGTGAGATGGTCCACAATAACCCATATCACATTTTTTCCTTTGGATGTTTTTAGGAGACCAGTTACAAAGTCCATAGTGATATTATCTCTCTTCCATACCGGTATGGGTAGCAGTTGTAAAACCCCCTTAGGAAGTTATCATTCTGCCTTTACTTTCTGACACACCAGGCACCTTGTAGTGTAATCAGCAATCTCCCTCTTCATGTTATCCCACCAATAATGATAACGAAGGTCTCTATACATCTTAGTGCTTCCTGGATGTATAGTGAAAGTAGAGCTATGAGCTTCATCCATCAGTTATTTCTTTATCTCTGAAATAGATGGAACACATAGTCTTGTACGGAATTTCAATACACCTTCTTGATCAATATAGAAATCAGGGAACTTCCCATCTTTTAAAGCCTCCAACTTCTCCTGCAGCAAAGGATCTTCTTTTTGAGCCTTCTTGATCTTCTCTAGTAATGAAGGTTGAGAAATAATTTGGGATAGGGTTGATGATGTCCCTTTCCTTATAATTCCCATGTCCAGTTTTACTAGATCTTTAATCAAGGGATCTCCTAGGATCCTCATTGTTTCCAGAACAACAGGGTCTTTCCTTCTTAACTCATCTTCTACTTTATTTTCTCTTCCAGGGTGATAATGAATTGAACAATCATAGTCTTTAATAAGATCCAACCATCTCCTTTGTCTCATGTTCAATTCTTTCTATGTGAAAATGTACTTTAGACTTTGGTGGTCAGTGTATATATCACATTTCTCCCCATAAAGATAGTGCCTCCATATCTTTTGAGAAAAAACAACTGTAGCCAGCTCTAGATCATGCGTAGGATAATTCTTCTCATGAATCTTCAACTGTCGAGATGTATAAGCAATTACCTTGTCATTTTTAATGAGGATGCACCCAAGCCCTTTTAGAGATGCATCGCTAAAAATAACGAATCCTTCTCCGATAGAGGGTAATGTTAACAAAGGTGCAGTAACCAATATCTTCTTTAGCTTTTGGAAACTTTCCTCACATTCCATTGTCCAGATGAACTTAGCCCCTTTTCGAGTCAACTTGGTTAGTGGATTAGAAATCCGTGAAAAGTTTTTCACAAACCTCCTATAATATCCCGCTAAACCAAGGAAACTATGAATCTCAGTTAATGTTGTGGGTTGAGGCCACTCCTCCACAACCATTGTATTTGCAGGGTCAACCGAGATTCCTTCATTGGTTACAATGTGCCCCAAGAAAGCCACTTGTTGTAACAAAAACTCACACTTGCTGAACATTCCAAAGAGCCTCTCCTTCCGTAGAGTTTTCAAAATAACCCTCAGATGATCTTCATGCTCCTCACGACTTTTTGAATATATCAAAATATCATCAATAAAAACTACCACAAAGTTATCAAGGTAGTCCTTAAAGACTCTATTCATCAAATCCATGAAAATAGCAGGAGCATTAGTCAAGCCGAAGGGCATAACAATAAACTCATAATGCCCATATCTTGATCAGAAGGCAGTCTTCGGAATATCTTCCTTCTTCACCCTCAGTTGATGATAACCGGATTGAAGGTCAATCTTAGAGAATAATTGAGCCCCACGAATTTGGTCAAATAAATCATCAATTCTTGGAAGAGGATATCTATTCTTCACTGTGATCCCGTTCAGTTCTCTATAATCAATGCATAGCCGCATTGATCCATCCTTCTTCTTCACAAAGAGAACTGGTGCCCCCCAAGGAGACACACTCGGTCGGATACACCCTTTTTCTAACATGCCTTGGAGTTATTTCTTTAACTCTTCTAGCTCCACATTTTCCATTCTATATGGGGTCTTTGATATCGGTTGAGATCCAGGTATGACTTCAATGGAGAACTCTACCTCTCTTTCTGGGGGAGGTCCAGGTAACTCCTCAGGAAATACATCCATGTATTCCAGAACAATTGGAACATCTTCTATTTGTATGCTCCCTTTTCCTTCTTCATCATCACCGATTAACTCCATAAAGAAAGATATAGGAGGTGCTCATAGATAGGGATCAGTTCGGGATATCTCTCCTTGGAAGAAAACTGTAGGTTGTTTATTCAAGACTACTGAGATTTCCTTAATTCTGCATTTGATCTTAGCATTATACTTTGAGAGCCAGCCCATCCCTAGTATAACGTCGAATTCCCACATGGGAATGACTACTGGATTTGCGATAATATTGTGCTCACTAAAGTAAACACTAGAGTCTCTAAACACTGTTGATGCATGGATAATCCCACTTGGAGTCCTGACTGACAAATCTACCTCAAGCAGTTTTGGGATTGATTCTATATTCTTTGCAAACTTGGAGGAAATAAAGGAATGCGTAGAACCAGAATCAAACAAATTAGTTGCTAGTTTTGAGAGGACAACAAGAGTACCTTCTACCATGTCAATCGGAGCATCAACATCAGTTTCTGTGATAGCAAAAGCACGACCTTGCTCTCCTGGCCTTTGCGGAGGTTGATGGTGATTCCTCTCCACTGCCCTTGGATTTGGACAGAGACTAGCATAGTGCCCAAGTTGTCCACACTTGATGTAATGGACTTCAGGTAAGGCCAGAACCATCTTTCCTCTGTCGTTAGTGTTGGGGAGTTGAGTCTTTTCCTCACTACGAAATTTCCGAGCAATATGGCCTCCTCTTCCACACTTTTAGCACTTTCCACTTCCGACAAAGTAGTTCCCCAGATGCTTCTTCCCACATTTATTTCATGTGGTATGTTTCATTTTCTTTCCACCTCTTACCTGATCAAAAATCTTCCCTAAACTGGGCTCCAATGATCTCTTCTTGTCATTTGATTTATGAGACCACCGTGTCTCACCAAACTCTAGCTCGACTTTCTTTGCACTCCGCATGATCTCCTCGTAGCTATCGTAGTCCCGGTTGGCTAAATTCTTCCACAGATGAGGTCTTAGTCCACCAAAAAATCATTCAACCTTCCCACTTGGATCCATGACAAAGCTAGAGGTATATCGTGAATGTCAGGTGAAGTTCATCTCATAGCTTCCCATAGATTCGTTATCCTTATGCTTCATCTCGAGAAACTCTTTCTCCATTCTCATTCTCATAGAACGGGGGAAATACTTGTTAAACAATATTCCCCATAATTCTTCCCACTCCATAGCTTCCATCTCTCCTCTAGGCTTCGTGTTTTTGACCAGTGACCACCATTGATCAGCTTCTCCCTCTAGGCGATAAACATCAAGGGTGACTTTTTCTTGTTCTGAATAAAGGAGCACATAAAAGATTTTTTCAATAGAGCTTATCCATTGTTCCGCAACCAAAGGGTCAGTAGATCCACTGAATGATGGTGGTCGTTGACGCGTGCAGGACTCAACAGAGTGTTGTTCCCTTTGTGGTGAGGTCGGCCTCTCTGCTTGATTCAAGTTATTACTCAAAACATGAGTCAGTTGGTTTATCATTCGCATGAATGTTTCCATTCCAACTTCCATCGAAGGGTCGTCAGCACATGGTGCATTGCGGTCACCATCGGCACGGTTCCTCCTATTTCCCGCCATTTTCTAAAATAATAAAACCTTAGTGAGAAACTTATTTCATTTATGAATCTTTTAACTAAGACATCATTCTTAGACAATTACAATTCTCTATAATTCCTTCATAATGATTCATAAAAATCTTGTGATTAACCAAACATATCCCCCGGGAGTGTCGTAACCAAAAGTGCAGCAAGACCCCTTATCGTGCACTAGTTCCCATTTGAGTATAGCTCAAAGTAGTGTTTTCGTGTTTTACCCCTATGTACATCTGTGCCAGATCCACCTCTACCTACTCGTATCCAGACAGAGATGTAATTGTTTGATAAACCACTTACTCAATACTTACCAAAATACCAGGAATTTTTCCTATATTTAAACTTTTCTATAGGGTTATTCCTAAAGTTCTTATATCCTAATTTCCACAAATAACTAAACCATCTGTTGATACCAACTATAGCATACCGTCTTTTTATAACATAAACTTTCATTTCATTACACAGAACTGAGGATCTTTAAGCTTTAGTGTCTTGGAAACTAGGAACATAATACATGAAAAAAACATAAAACATTCTTCTTAAACACTTGAAAGGCTTCTCCTTATGTTCATCCTGTGTTCATTATTACATCTCATAACCTAGGGACATACATCCAATGAAAGGGTGAGGAGAAGGCCTAGTAAGGGAAACAAGAGAAACATTTTACATGTAAACTTGAGATACTTCAATAAAGACATGAAAATAACTTTAAGGCACGAGAAAGAAATCATGAGATACATCATAATAAAAATAAAATTTTTCATAACTTGAAGATTTGGCTGCAACATTTAATATTGACAATCATTTCGTTTCACCAAGGTCCATCCCCAAGGTGTCATTAAAAATTACCAAGGTTATTCACCAAGGTATTAGTCTAAAACGTCATCTCTAGAGATTATGTCTTTACCCAATGCATTGAAGCGCTATCTGGGCGCACCCTTGACATGACTTTATTATCATGTGAGCCAAATATGTCATCATAAATCATTTAATAAACAACCCATATGGCATAAAAGAAATGGGTTTCATTTCATAATCATAACGTTTTAAAAACTACTTTAAAGACATGATCTTTTTGTCACTCTAAACCCACGGAAAGGGAATGCAGGTTTCTTGTATGTAAATCCCAGAATTTAAAATATAAAATTTTGATATATATTTGACTACCCCTATAGAAATAATAGCTTTGAGTACTCACTTAATAACATAAAATAATTTTGAGAAAAAGAGAGAGGCATTTTGAGACAAAAATTCTGCAGCATAACGACTACGTTACAGGGTTTTTGAAAACATTGAAAAGAGAGGGGACATGGGTCACCCACTCATAAATGATCTATAAAAATAGTATAGGGAAAGAATATAAGGGATATGAATCATGGTAATGAAATTTTAAGGACATACCATTTGAAATGAAAAACAGGGAAGTAAGACAAAAATAAGATTTCTCTTATAAAAATTCGGTAGCCTAACGACGTCACTTAAATTTCAATAAAAAATGATTTGAAAAGATCAAATAGGGTCTCTAATCATATGATAATAAGATATCAGTATGATTGATATATAGATTATATCATAATATAATTAAAAGGAACTTGAAAGAGTTGACATGAAAATCGAACTTGAAAAATGAGAAGGGTGAAAGAATCCCTTAAAAATTCGGCAGCCTAACGACGTCACATAAACTTTCATAAAACGAAATTATGAGAGTAAGAGGGGATCTCTCATCATATAAAAATGAAAAGGGAAGTAAGAGGAATATAAAAGAACATCCTCTCACATAAGAACTTGGAGCATAAAAGGAATGACATAAAAGAGACTACACAAAAAGAAAGAGAGAGGTCAGATCCCTTACCTTAAAACGTAACTCTTAAAACTAAAAGTTTTGGACCTTGAGGGCTTGGGGGAACGTTGGGAGGACTCCTTGGGAGGTAAAGACACCATAAATTCGTTGGGGGAGAGTTGGGAGTGAAATATAAAGGAGTAAAGGATGGGTATTTATAGGGAATGTGAGGGGACAAGGCATTAATGGCCAAGGGACACCTCACAAGTGCTTTTCTCAAAACCATGTGCTCTCCCATGGAATTTACCAGGGAGTTAGGCCACATGGGGCCCCCAATACAATAATTCATCACCCTTGGCCGGGCAACCCTGAAAATATCTCATGACATCATCATGACACGGTTATGATGTCATTAAACATACCGAAACCCTAAAACCGCATTTTTACTATTCACTGAAAAATTCATCTTTCTCAGAAAAATACCAAAATTTCACCTTAACCAAATATCGATGCTCTAATTACATTTATGAACTCCATTTTATAAAAATAATTTTCTAAATATTTTTAATTTAATTTTTAAATAAAAACAATATTCATCGAGAAATCATTTTTTTCAGAAAAATCCCCAAAAATTACCATAACATAATATCGATGCTATGAGTTCAAAAATAAAGTCCATTTAATTAAAATAACTTTCTAATAATTTTTAATTAAGTTTTTAATAAAAAACACTATTCACCTTAAAAAACATATATTTGACTAATAATTTATGAAACCGTTATTTACCCATTTTATTGAATCTCATTACTTAATCAAGGTGTCTAAATTATATTAAAACTATCTTTAAGTGAGATTACTAATCCATTTGGTCACATTACTAATCCTAAGGGTAAAATCACTATTCATAATTTACTATTCATCAAAAATTAAGTTGATCTTATTAGACTCCAAATTCCTTACCGAACACTTTTGCAGAAGACCATTTTTTCAAAAATCTTTACACATCATTAATTATTTAGGGTTTACATAAATATTTTTAAAATATCCTTTTTTTCAAAATTCATCAATAAAATACATTGTAAAATTATCCGAACATTTGAAATTTCACAAACATCATTAAGGGAAGAAATCTCAATTCATTAATCCCAAAGGATTACACAAAGAAGCTAGGGTCTCATCACATAGCCCCTTATAGCACTGGCATATGACCTAAGTGTAAGGTGTGCTATGGTGATAGAATCTAAGGGAGGCTCAGATAACATTGCCCTAGTAGTAATCTCTACTAACATGAACTTCTCCCGTAGGCGTTTCCGTTCAAACTTGACACGCTGGAGTTCAGCTTGGGCTTGGTCCAAAGAGAAGCCCAAAGATGCCACCTCCTTCTCAAGCTCTGATAAGTGGGCTTCATAAGGTTCGAGTCTACTGGATGAAGCCATCGACTCCTCTTTCTACATTAACCATTAACATCTCTATTAAATCGTTTAGAGTAAGTTAATATAATATTTAAAAATTTTGGGTCTTTACAGGTAGATTCACAAGCTTAGTACAAACCATTATTAAGGGAAAAAAGCCTATAAGAAAATAAGTTAGGAAATAGATAGAGGAAAACGTAGATATAAACCTAAGTATTCACAAGTTAGGATGCACTTCTTCTTTATAATTTTATCCAATAATGTTCAATGTTTCCATTTTATGCTCAATATCTAAGTATTCAAGACCTCTAATTATACGTTCTTTTTCTTCGTTAATGGCGGGAAATAGAACAACACGTTCCAAAAAACAATGTGATAGGAAATGTGATGATTGTCCTACTGACATGCCTGATGTGATGGATGCTGGTGGTCAAAACGTCATGGCAGTACTTGCTCAGATGGCTCGAGTTATGAATAACAACATGAATGAGGTGGAATGTCCCCCTCCTCCACGGAAAGAGCATGTTCAAAAGAATACTTCATGCAGCAAAGGCCTCCCATGTTTAGAGGGTCTTCTGATCCCCTCCTCACAGAACAATGGATTAACTCCATTGAAAAGATTTTATCTGTCCTCTAGTGCTCAGAAAAAGAGAATGTTGTACTGGAAGTCTATAGTTATGATGGAGAAGCTGATCAGTGGTGGACACTGATCAAGAATATGAAGTCCCTAGAAGAAATTGATTCCATATATTGGGAGGAATTCAAGAGGATGTTTTTCAACAAATAATTTCATCAAACCCTCCATCTCAAGATGGAAAGAGAGTTCCTTGGACTCAAGCAGAAGGAATATGAGTCCATCGGGGCATATAAAGAGAACTTTACAAGGCTTTAATGGTACGCCTCTAGCATTTTCATGAACACCGAAAGCTAGGAGGATCGCTTCTTTAACAGACTAAAGCCTAATCTATGAAAAGTGTTGGAAATTAGAGACTTCGATATCTATGAGGATATTGTCCGTTGTGCCCTCAAGGTTGAAATGGATATGGGAGACTCTCAGGGGTCTCATGGGCCTAGTGATAAGAAGCGGAAAATGGAGAACAACATGGGTGGTTCATCAAAAAAATCCCATGATGGAATGAAGCCTCACATTCCCCTTTGAAAGAATTGTGTGAAGAAGCATCTTGGTGACTGTCTTAAAGGAACCAGGAATTGCTTCAAATGCAAAACATTTGGAGATCTGGCCAAGAATTTCCGAATGGATATGAAAAATCCCACTATTGTTGAAGAAGAACAGAATATTCAAATCAACACTCAGCCTGTAGTGCAGTGTTTTAACTTCAAGGAGTTTTGGAATTATGTGAAAATTTTCCCTAAGTCGAGGGATGTCAGAGGAAATCATCAACAACCTCCAAGGAAACATGTAAGGTATTATGCTATCATCACTACTGAGGTGGAGCCGAAAAAAGATGTGGTGATAGGTACGCTTGTTATTCATTCAATAATAGTGAATGTACTATTTGATTTTGGTTCTACGCATTCTTTCATATCTTTCATGTTTAGTAGAACTGTTCAAAAACCACATCAAAATATGGATGAAAAGTTATCTGTGATAACAGAGAATGGGTAAATTATTGCATCCATGGTTTATAACTCCTCCCCCGTTAATTTTTGTGGACTGAACCTCACAGAAAATCTTTTCATACTTCCTTTGGTGGAGTTTGATGGTATATTGGGCATGGATTGGCTATCTCTGTATAAGTCAAACATCAACTGCTGGGAAAAGGATACTACTCTTCACATCTCGAAGCATCCTCTGATTCTTTACAAGTGAAAGGAGGAAGATGAGTCTCATTTAGAATCATCATCTCAAGTTTGGATATTTATTTCATATGAGCACGCATACCTAGCTCAAATGATTGAGACAAAGGAGAGATTCAAGCTTGAAGACATGCCCATCATGAGGGATTACACTGATGTATACCCCTGAAGATTTGCATGGTCTTCCCCCAGACCAAGAGGTTGAGTTCTCAAATGAACTTATCCCTGGATCTCTACCAATCACAATGAAACCTTACATAATGGCCACTGTAGAGCTAAAAGAGCTGAAGAAGAAGTTACAGAAAAATATGGAGAAGAGTTTTATACGTCCGAGTGCTTCATTGCGGGGTGCTCTAGTCCTCTTCGTCAAGAAGAAGGATGGATCAATGGGCCTCTGTGTTGATTATCGTGAGCTCAATAAAATGACTAAAAAGAAAAAGTATCCCCTTCCACAGATAGATGACTTGTCCGATCAGCTTCGTGGGGCCAATAATTTCTCTAAGGTGGATCTTCGGACAAGATATCACTAACTAAAGGTGAGGAAGGAAGATATTCCCAAGACTGCCTTTCGAACTAGGTATGGACACTAATAGTTCATAGGGATTCACTTTGGACTCAATAATTCTCTAGAAATTTTCATGGATTTAATGAATATAGTCTTTAGAGATTACCGTGAAAAATTTGTGGTTATCTTTATTGATGATATTCTAATATACTCCATGGGAAAGGAGGATTGTGAGGAGAATTTGGAAACTGTGTTAGAGACTTTGAGTAGGGAGAAGTTGTACGAAAAGTACAGTATATGTGAGTTCTAGATGGAGGAAGTATCATTCTTGGGGCATGTTATCACCAGGAAAGGGACATCTGTGGACCCTTCCAAGATGAAGGCAATTGAAGAGTGGTTGAGGCCAACTTCTGTAACATATATCTGTATATTTTTAGGTCTAGCTATGTATTATCGACAATTCGTGATGAAATTTTCACAATTTTCAAACACAATGACCAAGCTGACACGAAATGGAGTAATGTTCGTCTAGACCCAGGAATGTGATGACTCTTTCAAGGACTTGAAAAAATGGCTTATCACTGTGCTGGTACTCACACTCCCTTAAAGTGGAGAACTCTTTGTGGGGTATAGTGATTCCTATAAGAAATTCTAAGGGTGTGTGCTAATGTAAAATGATAAAGTGATAGCCTATGCCTCAAGGTAGCTGAAAATACAAGAGAAAAACTATCCCACACATGATTTGGAGTTGGCGGCTGTGATCTTTGAATTGAAAATCTGGCGGCATTATCACTATAGGGAAAAATGTGAGATATATACAAAACATAAGAGTCTAAAATATATATTCTCACAGAAAGAGCTTAATATGTGCCAATGAAGATGGATAGAGCTCATCAAGGATTATGACTTCTAAATCCACTACCATCTCGGTAAGGCAAACAAGGTGGCAGAAGCTCTAAGTTGAAAGGATCCTACATCATTATCAAGGATGAGAATTGAAAAGGATCTGATATTCTTAGATTTGAAAAGGATGGACAAGGGAATCATTAAGGGAGGAACATCATCAATCCATTCTCAAATGATTGCTCAACCATCCCTCAGGGAGAAAATAAAGGTTTCTCAAAGAAAGGATGTGGAAATTTAGAAAAGGGTGGAAGCTGTTAAAAATTGGAAATCCTCTGATTTCAAAATTGATGAGGAAGGAGTTGTAAGATTCAGGACCTGATTATGTGTACCATCTGATCCAGAGATAAAGAAGGAGCTATTGAATGATGCACATAGCTTGACCTTCCTTATCCATCCTAGGAGTACCAAAATGTACCGTGATATCTACGAACAATTCTGGTGGGATAACATGAAGGAGATTGAGGAATATTTATCAAGGTGCTGGGTATGATAGAAAATTAATGCTAAGCGATAAAAGTCCAAAGTTATGATGCAACCATTACCTATACCCATGTGGAAATTGGAAAATGTTACTGTGGACTTTGTCACGGGTCTACTAAAGACGTCAAAGGGAAATAATGTGATATGGGTTGTGGTCGACCGACTCACCAAGACATCTAATTTCATCACTATTCGAGAAGATATCTCCCTTGAACAACATGGAGAGTTATATGTGAAGGAAGTGGTGAGACTGCACGGCGTTCCACTCTCTATTGTCTCTAATCATGATCTAAGGATCACATCTAAATTCTGGAGGAGCCTTCAATATTCTTTGAGTACTGAATTAAATTTTAGCATGGCATATCACCCCCAAACTGATGGTTAGTCTGAAATTAATATTTAGACACTTGAATATATGATTAGAGCTTGCTCTCTATAATTAAAAGCTGGATGGGATCAACATCTCCCATTTTTTGAGTTCTCATACAACAATAGCTTCCACTCGAGTATTCAGATGGATCCATATGAAGCTCTGTATGGAAAGCGAGGTAGAACTCCAACCTGTTGGGATGAAGTTGGAGAATGAAAGCAACTTGGACACGATCTTGTTCATGAGATTATAGAGAAGGTTCAAGTCATCCAGAAACATATCAAAGCTGCTCAAAGACGGCAAAAGATCTATTCTTACAACTTTAGAAGGTACATAGTGTTTGAAATTGGAATAAAGTCTTCCTTTGAATATATACACGGAATAGATTCATGTGATTTGGGAAGAATGGGATGTTAAGCCCAGGTTATATTGGCCCCTTTGAGATCCTTGACCACATAGGAGCTGTGGCCTATTAGCTTTCACTTCCACCGAATATGGCTCGAGTTCATGATTTGTTTCACGTATCACTCTTGAGGATGTGCATACCTGATCCCTCACATGTACTAAACTCAGAGGTGGTGCAGTTGGAAGATGATCTCTCCTATGAGGAGCAACTAGTAAAGATTCTGGATTGGAGAGATAAGGTTCTATGCAACAAGACACCACATATTTTGAAAGTGTTGTGGAGGAACCATTAGTTTGATAAAGAAACATAGGAATTATAGGAAGCAATAAAGGAAAAGTACCTTCACCTGTTTTTGGAACAGTATGTAAAACAAAATTTTGAGGGAGAAATTTAATAAGGGGGGAAGAATGTAACGACCCAATGTTTTTCAATGGAAATTGCCTTCTTATATTTTTGTCAAAAAATCACATGAAAACACAACATAATGAACCACTAAGAGATAAGTGACCTTTAAACATAAGTGTGTCACTTATGTGTTTGGAATTTCGAAAATCTGGCATACACAGTTGTGTTCATGAGGTTTTTTTAGTCTAATAAAACAAAAAAAAAATTGGTGAATAGTAACCTCCCCTAATGAATATTAACATACCCTTATGAATAGTGATATACCCTAATGAATATTGTCCTCACCGATGATAGTATAAAAACAATATTCAAGTTGGGAGTACAACATACATATGTTTTAGAATGAGTTAATGCATGTTTTAAATCTGGTTTTTGATAATAAATTATGATTTTAATTAAATATTAAAATAATAATATTTATAAATTTTTTTTTGAAAAAATGACAAAATTTTTGGAATCTACACATCAAAAAATTGTTAGGGTGAATTTTTTGAATTTTTCTAAAATACTTGAAATTTTGATGAATAGTAGAATCCGATAATACACAATAAATGCTAAATAATGGATTAATTGAGTCATTGATGATTTTATGATGATTTAAGCCCACTTGGTTCGAATTCACCTGACCCATTTACAATTATTGGTCATGGGATACTTACTATTCCTTCTCTTTGGAAGAAATAATAAATTAATGATTATAATAGCATGAAATCCCTCCTCTCCTCCACTATAACCCCCCCTTCACTCCCTCTTCTCTCCACTCCTCTCAAGCTCCAAGACTTCTCATATTTCTGCCCAAATCTCTCCCAAAGGTCTTCCCCCACTTCAAAAAGCTCTCAGCCTCATCAAAATACCAAAACCACTCCACTTAAGAGGTTCTCCAAGGAGGAAGTCTCAAGGGGTAAATTCCTCTTCCCAAATTACTTCTTTTCTTTTAAGTTATTTTATTTTTTATTTTCTTTCCTCTCCTCCCTTCACCATAATAGTATGATAAATCAAGTAACATACATGTACTGGAATTTATTCTTGATATTCGTATATTTCATTATCTTCTCCCCTTTCTCCACCTTTTTTTAAAGAAATGAAAGCACCTTTGAGGTGTGTTAATTTAGCACATTCAAGGACAACGATTTATCAATTTCTTTTATTATCATAAATTCTAGAAATGAAATCATTTCTATTTTGGTTGAACTAGATTATTATATATGTAATATATCCTATTTTTGGTTCTGTAATCTTTTGGAACAAATATAATTAAGGTATAATGAAAAACACATTCCTTGTAATCAAATCCACCGATTAACAAAAACAGTTACCACTAAAGGATATATATATAATATTTCTACATCACTATAAGTAACCTAATTAAAATTAAAACCATTTAATCTAATGTATATGAACTAATGAATATAATTTAATTCTATAAAACCACTTTCATCTTTCATATAATCCAAACATGAATATAAGTGAACCGATCTTTTAAAGCCAAGTAAACAAACAACACAAACAATGAAATTGAATATTATAACTAATCAAAAAGGCTTTGAATGAACTAAAAAGGGTCATAATAAATAAATTACATATAGAAGAGGTTCTGGACTTATTAATTAATAAGCCTAATTTTTTTATTCAGGTTATTAATAACAAGTGGAGATTACCACCGGATTTGAAGTAAGGGATCCTCTCTTGTTCTCTATTAATCAATATTGTCCTCTATAAAATGCGTTTATATGTGTACTAGATAATGATGGGGTCTTCTTTAGTACCTTAACCATACTTCCGTATGGATTTAATAGTTGTGAGAAACCCCATTTCTCTCTCATCAATCCCTCTTGGTCACACCCGACACCATGCCAATAAAATTGTAACGAATTCTACCAAAACCTTCGTGGTTATTTCTGGTTTCCTTATCTTTCTTTCAAAATGGTGTTATCATATCTATATATGTGAGTCTGATTACTTCTGTTTAGTTGTACATGATTCTTATATCAAGACCCTTCCATCACATTCTTTCAGGGATATACATGATTTTGAAATATTCCCTCCTTAGAACGATCCGATAAGCAAACATGTTTTAAGGGGAATTCCCAAAATTTTACCCAAATTTGAAGTGAAATCTATCCCATGTTTTAAAATAAAATTGTATTTATAAAATAATTATTTTTATTATGAAAATAGTCTTGGTTCAATTCTGGTTTTATATAAAATAATGTCATGTTTTCTATTTGAAAAGCACTTGAGTGTTTTTATAATGTTTCTAAAATATAATTTTTATATGTTTTCACTTATATTTGACACCACATACCATGTAATATTCCTATTTTACCCTATTAATTTCCATGTATGTTCTAATCCCTTACTTTCATGGAAACTTTGGTGATATGCCCATTGGATATGTTTTATGTCATTATTGTGGTACCCAATTCTTTCCATGGGTAACCTTATGTTTATGTATGATTGATTATGTATGATTATTTATGTGGAAACATTATGCATGTGACAAGAATATTCATGAATATGTTGAGATGGGTGCACCCAGATAGCACTCCAATTCATTGGGCAAGGTTAAGTCTCATGAGATGCGATGTGAAACGGGATTGTTGGTTAGCCTTGACCCGTACTGAAATGGGAAATGGAATTGGAGGTTATCCTTGACCCGTACTAAATATATGATTTATGATTCTACAACATTTATATGATTCCAGGTTTATGTGATACCATTCATATATTAAATGATTTTATAAGTTTCATGCTTTGGATATCTTTATATCATTGATGTATCCTTATGTTCATTCCCTTACTGGGAATTTTTATCTCATCCCTTTGTTGATGTGTTCCCCAGGGTACCCTATGGAGATGTACGAGCTCAAAGCAAGTTAGAATCTCTTTATGGATATTAAATAAAGAAGTTTTTTTAGACCCATGTTTTATGTTATATGTACCTAGTCTTCAAAGACACTATACTTAGCGATCCTTGGCTTGTACTCTGATGATTAATTATGCTCGAAATAATGAATTGTTATATATAAAAGGCTCGGGTCACTATATTGGTTATTTTCTAAATGGAATCCATAGAGATTAGGTGGGTGTGATTAACTCCACTAAGAAAAAGTCATGGGGTGTTAGAAACATATTGTATCTTCAATCTATGTTACATTAATGTAATAAATTTAACATGTTTGAAAAATGTGACTTATTTAGTTTTATTGGTCCTTATAATTTAATCATTGGTTCTTCAAAACAATAACTGTGTAAAATAAAAATTATTAATATTTACATTCATGTTTACAGAATACAATATTTATTATACCAATAATATAATATTACAATGAAATTTATTTATAAAATATTAATTAATCCAAAATAGTTAAATTTGAATGAGGGATAGAAGACTTGACATAATGGTATGGTTGTAAATGGTATAAATTGTATTTATCTATATTATTAATGTGTTTCAAAAGAAATTAGTTTCATAAAATTACCATTATTTTTAATCTTCATGGGTTTAAACTATAAAATTTAATATGGTTAGGGCTTGGGTGCTATTTCCCAACCCTAAACCTTTCATAATAATTTCTCATTTTGACTCACTCCAAAATAACTTCTGTTGTGAGAAATAGAGAAAGGGATACATTCTCATTATTAAGGGTAAATTATATCTTCCACCTTCCTCGTGAATTAGAGATATAAACAAGATTTATCCTTCATTCGATAAGAATACTGATCCGATGAACCATGAACAATAGAGGTGATCATGATTGGTCGTGATAAAACCCAAAAATTCTACAGTGTTGTTTAGAGAGTGTGGCGCAGATGTGGATCACTGTTAAAGGGATATTTCATATGAATAGTAGAGAAAAATATTGGTATAATGATATCTAGTTAACTGAATCATAAATTAATGATTAATTACAAGTAATAATTAATTCAATATCTTCTCAAAAATTAATTATAAATTACATGTGAGGATCTTATTATGCTAGTTTTGGCATTTTAATCTAGTTCGGTAATTTAATATTTCAACTTTGTATGATGCTTTGATCAAGTGATGTAATGATAAAAAGTAAATTAATAATTAAATCTATGTTGGTCCTACCATCAATGGACAAAAGTATTACACCCAAAACCTACAAGTAGAATTAGAGTGGTCACATGTTTCATTAATAATTATTTATTATTAGTTGATTGAATTAAATATTTTAAACATTCTTTGACTTATATCAATTTATTTTAGTGTCAAGAAATAATCATCTCACTTATTTCTTCATTATAGATAAAAATTCTAATTATATAATGATTACCATTGAAGAAGAATATGATTCACAAACTTTGTATGTTCTAAAGGCTCTTTATTGATAAACAAAGATTACAAAATGTCTATTTCCTACACACAAATACTATTCTATTATTTTCACATATGGATCTTGAAATAATGTAAGATGGATCTGACATAATAAAATCTATGATATGAAAAAATAGACAAGAAAATAGATACAAATAGCCTGGCATGCGGTTTGATGAACAAAATGATGTGTAACTACCATACACAATGTGTACTCACTATTTTATTATGTTTCATAAAATGATGTGTCCAAATATAGAAATATATCTGATATACGACAATAGGAATGAATTTCCCTAGAACTCTATGTTTATACATCTTGTATTCCGAGTACATGTTGAGTACCATGATGTATTCCTTTGTAGGAAACATTGCTTGACCAAAGCCATGTGCTTCACCCACTAGTAGAATATAGTACAAAACATGCTGTTTTTATAATTTCTATGTTTTCTTCTATATAACGACTTCCCAATTTTTTTTGTGGAGAAAATTTAAATATATAATTCAACAAATTTTCTTTTTATTAATGTGTCATTTACTTAACATTACACAACCTGACATAGGATTTATAATTATATATGTTAAATATATTACATTGTTAAAAATTGGATAAGAACACAATTGTTTCCCCTAATGTATAATTTTATACTTCATTAATTTTAAATTAAATTAATTTAATTCAAAATTATAGATAATTGGGATCTGAGGATGCGTGGATTGAATTACGATTAATTTAATTGACTGGATTAATTCATGGCTCATTATATTAATAAAATAATGTATCTAAATAATAACAAGATTGAATATGCAAGATCATTTGATGTTTTCTGGATGATCATGATATTAGACCATACCATTTTATGTGATTAGTTTAATTTAATTTTTTTTTCATTATATTTAACTTATTAAAAGTATGACATCCTGAACCCCTTATTATGTAATGTTCTATATTCCCATGGTATATTTCATGTATACTTCTTTTTATCCAATCCATTATGTCCCCTCACTTGTATTAGAGTAAAAACATTGGTAAAGATAATGATTCATGATGAGGGGAGGGGTATAAGTAAAGGAACAATGGTGAAACCAACTATAGAAATACATTGAAATAAAGGTGGCATGTTTCAACACACACTAATTTATGATTCAAGGTATGATTTACCCTGGGGTGAACGGTTATGTTATCATCATCTAGAAAACTAACCATCAATAAATCTCTTGATCAAGCAACTTATGTTTTATTTATTTCATTTTTATTAATAATTAATTTTGATTGTGAATGATGTACGAATAAATATAAAATGAATTACCAAGAATGCGAGATGGAATAAAATATAACCATATAATTATTAAATAATATATCATAATAGTTTAATAATTTATTTCAAATAAAAATAATAATTACAAGGCATGTGAAATGATAAAATGGGATGTATTATTAAGAATAAAAATACTAGAATAAAATATTATGCCGGTACACATTTCCACTAGATAAGTTAGAAACAACAACATTGGTTAAAATTCTGGAGGATCCCAAGATGGGGTTCATTCAATTATTATATTACATTTAGCTTGTTTTTTTAGTTTACATGACCTCATTTACAAAAATGGGTAACTTCTCCATAAGGACGTAGTGTATATATGATTCAACGGTTTAGGAAATCATTTAAAAATGGATTTTAGTATTGAGAGTCTACTCAATGGATCAAGGAACTATAAGTTAATGTATTATCCATGTAACCCCTACCCAAAAACTATCAAATAACTTGTGATGCCTATATTTTGATTATGGGAAGGTAAATATTGATCCTTTCCACTAGAAAATTTAATAAACTGGACGTTATGAAATTAATAATGGGGGTTACTAGGTTTCCAAAAAAATTGGCAGATTAATAGTATTTAATCAATTTTTTAATCTAATAATTTGTAATCATGATTTGTACAAATTATATTATATTGAATAATATTATAGAAAAACGAAAATATTTCAACAATATTAATAATATCCATACTTGAGGATATAACCATTTAAAATATATGAATTTCAAGGAACAGTATAGGAGGATGAGCGTTATACTACACCACAAATTGATATTCTACCAATACGAAACCCCACTTCCTAGGTTCATTTCCAAAGATTCTAATGAGGATAAATTATATCTCTACTTTTCAAATGTGAATGATGTGATGGATGTCTAATGAATCATGTTATACTCATATCCTATTGGATACTAAATATATATGAGGTTATCGATGTTTATAACATAATTTCATAACTTATGGGTTGATAAATGATAATTTATTGTGGAACCACGGTCAATTAATTTTTTTATCCTATGAATGTAACATAGCATCACACAATAGAGTAAATCGCAATGAGGATGATTACAATCACTAAATATTATATTGATACTATTATAAATCTACAAAATATAAAACTAGAATTACATTTATAGATGGGGGTCAGGAAATGCCCGATATATATATATATATATATGTGAAATTCAATATAATTGACATAGAAAGTATGAAAGAAGATAAATGTTCTAGAGAGTTCATAGTGATTGAAATCAATTTTTTAGAAAACTTTCTTGATATTCAACTCAATGATGTGATCAAGGCCTGAAACATCTCACCTTCTAATATTAATTTTCATCTCCCTTAATAAGACCACTTCATATTGGGAAATTATCTTCATAACATCACATAGTATAAAACTTCATTTACAATAAAAATATTTAATATGCCCCACTACATGAAAGGAAAAATAGTGAAATAATGGAGATTAATAGATGAGAAGAAGAATTTAGACAATTGAGATAACACGTAAAGAACTCACCATAATTGATATAACCATCATTGAAATAACAAAAATTTAATAAAGAGAAAAAAATAAATAATATAAAACCCAATCATACCAATATTCCCTCCCTTAAAAAAATGCATAGGTTAATTCTCCATTTTTATTGGAGTTCTGAAGGGAATATGGTGAGAGAACCACATAAAATAAAAATAATAAATTGGAAGAATAAAAATAGATATAAACTAATATATATTGAAAATATTAATAAAGGATATGAAAAATCTGATCCACCTTATCCCCATTAATATTTTCTATAATTTTATATGGGAAATGGGGTGAAAAATTAGAGAGAAAAGTGGTGAAGAATTTTCTCTCCAAAATATGACTATATTCATTTGTACATTTATGACCAATTAAATCTAAATTTTTGGATATAATGTATTCATTTAGGTTGTTTCACAGCTTTATCCTCATTCCACATTAAAATATATTCTCTTGATTGGACATTATTTTAAGGAATTACAGAATATTTAATTCTAAAATATAATCAATCCATGTGACTTTTCATATTCCAATAATATAAATTCCCATAAAATTATGACCTTAAAAATGGAACAATTTAATATGTTATCAATTATGATTTTTTTTATTTGTAATGATTCTAGATTAATGTATAATTGCATATTCTTTTTCTATGTAGTTTGTTAAATATGGTTCCCTCATAAAAATGATTAATTTTTTTGCATAAATTAAGAGGCTCAGATTGTCAGATAGGGTTTTCCCTCCAAATTATGAATTAATCTTTGGGTATCATAGATTAAAATGAATGCCAACAAGTATGTAAAACTAAAAATAAATTTCAATATTTCAATTAGTGTGAAAAATGGTGTGTCTGAAATACATCAAAAATATAAATATTGAAAATATAAAATGTGGCCACTTTCCCAATTATGGTCAAAATACTAATAAAACATAAAAATATTTTAATTGACCAAAAAATAATACTATTTTATGGAATTAAAACATTTAATTAAAGTATAAAATGTGTTAAAAAATAAGTTTCATTAAGAATAACTATCAAGAGAGGGAATGATCAGAGAGAGATGAGATCTTTGATGTTGTGTTCAGGTTAATATTGGAGATTTTGTATTAGCTGATACACATATAGTCCTATTGATTGAATACATTGAGATAATAGACATCATAGTTTTTATGATAAATTATGTCTTTTAACAAATATAATTATTTCCACACTAATAAATAAATATTCCACTTTTATTATAAATTATAAATTAAAAATAATTAGAATAAAAAATTATACATTCTTATAGTTATTTTTCATGTTGATAATGTCTTGGGGAATTAAACCCTAATATTACTTATGTTGAAGAAGGATAGTAAAAAATAGTAAATGGGAATAAATAATATTTTCAATTATAAGGATCTAGATAACCTATAATTCAAGAATAACAAGATCTAAATGAAATAGAAGCAATAATATGTAATATGATTCACATTTGTTAAAGGTAGGATGGAATAGGGTTTTCATCCAACCATAGAAGAGATGGGAAGAAATTTGAAAATTCATTATTGAGTGTAATCTTTTTATATATAAATGTTTTATATTAGATAATACACCTGGTTCTCAGATTTTTATCTAAATAAAATAACCATATATATTTTAGATTATTACAAGGGACGAGGAGGTTTTTTCCTAAAAATGGAGTGAGGCTAGCTACTATATCCATTAGAGACTAATATCTCACATTAACTACTATAATGATTTTGGTTTTAAATAACTTTTATTATGTGTCAGGTTATACTATGAACATTATTTCAAATTATTTTTTATATATGGACGGATTTATTCTTGGAATTGTAAATATGGTTTTCAAATTTTATAAAGATGTAATATGTTATATATTGAAATAGTAAAATATTGGTGTTTGTGTAATATGTTATGAAAACCAAATATTATAAATTGATAAAAAAACAAACATTCTTAACTCATATAATACCCATAAATGACATCACCTTCATTGTCACATAAATAAGAATCATTTGAAAATTATCTTTCTAGATGGTAACTTAGTCTCTTCTAAGCATAAAAAATTAATGATTTCATGATTTATTACAAAGAAAGATGACCAAACCACCATTCACAGGTCAATGAAGAAGGGATACAGAGCATTAATATTTGGTATACAATAATGGCTATATACCTATACAAGTAATAGGGTAAAATGGTTTATAAAACATTATCATTTTAAGGCTTAATTTTCACGATTTGTTTATATACAATTAATGACGTATAAGTCTGAATCCTATGATAATTACAAAGAGTTCATGAATTAGTTTGTGAATAAACATGTTTTGAAAATAACGAAAAATTGATTGGATTGTATTTGTGAATAACATAACCATTAAATTAAACCCATTATATTGGACAATGTGATTTTGTATCAACTCAATCCACCATATATAATGTAGTGAAATTTTGTTTTTTAAGAGAGGAATTGTACCTTGTTATACTTGGAATGGTTGATGATGACTCATTCAATCATTCCATTATCCTTTACATGTTTTTCATTTAAAAAAAATTATACATACTAGACTGAGTAAAATATAAAGAATGAAATGGTATTTCCTTCATGTTTGGGATATTTATGTGGACCTCTTTCTCACAAGTTCATTAATCGGATTGTGAAAAGTTTTTTTATAGTTATCTTAACTAACAAGATTTCTTTCGAAGATATGAAGAGTATCTTTATATGTTATACCATGAAAACAAGGGGATCCTATCTATACCCTGAATTATAAAGGATTGTAACTTTTTTAGAACAACCCATTTTAAATGATAGGGAACATGTCCCCATGAAGGATAATTGGATAAAGATTTATATTTATGGATTTGATCATTAAGATACACAATAGTTATTACCTGATCTAATTCCACATTTACCTATGGGATTTTTTTTCACAAAAAGACAAGTTCTACATAGGGGTGCTATATAGGTGAGATAAATAGAGAGATAAGGGACTCTAGTCACTAATGTGAATAAATCATTATTTTTCGAAAATAATGATTCAATTACCTATAAAGATTATTTAGTAGGATCTAATGCTTCAATACAACTAGAATCCATGAATTATGAGATGGATTGCATGTATTAAATAATTTTTTGTGTTTGGGTACATTCACTAGTTGATTTAAATCATATTAAGAGTAAATGGGTAATCAATAGAAATCCATAAATGGACTATAAAGTAAAAAATTATAAAAATAGATAGTATATAAGGGTTTAGACAATTTCAATTAATTGACTACAACAAAAACCATTTCTCCAGTTTCTAGGTTTAAATCTTTAAAAATTTCCCCTAACCGCCTATCAAGACTCTGAGATTAGAAAATGAATTGTAAAACTGCATTCCATAATTAAAACCTTCAAGAGTTTGTTTATATGACATATCCAAAATGAATTATGGATCCATGTAATTCCCAAAATTAGGCAATTTGCAGATATCAATTTATGGATTTAATAAAGTATCATGGAATTGGAGAATTTGATTTGATGATGACATAATAGAATTTGGTATCCTTAAGAATGAATATGATAAAAGTGTTTTCATGTAGTTTAGTGTTAGTAGTAATTTTTTATAGTAGAATATATTGATGAAATATTAGTAATTGGAAGCCTTATTACATCATTATAAGAGTTTCAGTCATGGTTGATCATGTTCCCCTCCATTAATGAATTCGGTGAAGATGTCAATATTTATGGGATCAAGATCTTGCATGATAGATCACGGAGGATGATATAACTAATTCAAGTTATATATATTTATTATATTGTTAAGAAGATATGTATGGAACCATCCAAGAGATTATAGTTTGAAGTTTCACATGGTATACATCATTCCATGAAAATGGTCCTTTAAATAGAAGAACAAATATAAATAATGAGTAAGATCCCATATGTTTTTTTAATAGAATTCATCATGTGATCCATGTTATGTATGGGTATTCAGTTTTCCTATGCATTGAGTATGGTAGGTAGATATAAAAGTTGACCCAGGTGAACATGATTGGGATTTTTTTAATCATTTCATTAAGTATATATGGAAAAAAATTATATTTTGCAGATGTATAAAAGATATAACGGGATATTCATCAGGGAGTTAATAAAATTATAACTTTCATTAATTTTAGAATAACATAAACACATAGTTTGGACATATCTTTTATTTTATTAGAGCTACTATGATCTGGGGGATCTCTAAAAAGAATGTTTTCTTGGATTAGACAGTGTAGTATTGGTTATTATGGCTTTTGATGCATCCAAGGAAGTAGTATTGATTCAAAACACTACCAAAGAGCTTTAATTTGTGTCTAATAATAATTAACCCATCAAGGATTACTATGATTACACTATAGTAGTGGATATATCCAATAATCCATGGTCACAATAGTGGTTAATGAACATACATTAAAATATTCATATATTGTGGGATTTTTCTAAACGATGTGATTTTTTTTGTGAGTAGAGTATCCATAGAGGAAAACAAGGTGGAGCCATTTAATTATAATTTATCTTTAGAGATTAATGGATATAATGTGATATCTTGTTGACTGAATTTTTTTTCAGTTCGTTGTAGTGAATGTGAATGTTTGTTAGAGTTTGTTCCTAAGAACTGAAGTGTCTAGTAAATTATTACACATTTAAATTGTCGATAAAGTATTATAATCCCATTATTACGATTTCAATGCATCATATTTGTATGCGATCAATGTCCTTAGAAAATATGTCATGTTTAAAGGTCATAATAGTCCCTCATTATGATGAGAACCATTAGGTTACACGATATTATTCAAGCACTGTGCTCTATTGATGGATGTTATTGTGTGGAGGGAAATTAGAGATAAATGATATCAGGGGTAGGATGATCATATGACACGAAGACACCTTTTCCTATTGTTCTCCTTTAATAATATATTTGATATGTTGCTATGAGAACATACCTATTGATAAACATTACAATTTTCTAGGTTTTCTTGGATGTTCCAATACAAGAACATGTATATTGACCCTTAGACATTAATATTATCATTAATATATATAATAAATAGTTTTTTATAAATTTATCAAAACAATGACAAAATATACTCATAGTGAAGTAGGATACATTGTGTGTGTCATGAGTGATGTTGTATTAATGGATAATGTGAGAAATGATTTATACATTTCATCTCTTGAAGGATGTTAATATCTCAGGTTCCTTGATGAGGATGAAATTACATTCATAAATATATGGCAATTATGTTTGGTTGGTGAGTTCATTTCATAAAATTCATTGAATAATACATCAAGAAAATATATTGATGAAATAGTCACGAAACATGCCTTAATCAGGATATTTTGATAAAGGGATTGTATTACATGATAAGAATTAAATGGATATTGGATGTTGTTGTGACATTATCATCATTATCTATGGAATCCTTGTCATGTTTCTAGATAATAACATTTTACTTTTGGTTCTTATGCCTAATTCTAATAAGAAAGAGGACAACTGGTTCACATAATTAGGGTATCAAAAATATGAATTAAATTGAATTAATGAATTTAGACAGTCAGAATAACAGTTTTTTATGGTTTAGTTGGTCTTCATAATTTAATTATATGCTATTCAAATCAATAATTGTATTAAATAATAGTAATAATTTTTTATATTCTTGTTTTTGGAAAATAATATTTAATATATTTATTTAAAAAATGTGATATTTATATATTAAATATTCATTTTATAAATCTAGATAAATATCGGTGAGGGAAACAAGACTTGGATTAGTGAACCGATTAGAAATTATATAAATGATGTTTAATTATTTTCATAATGAGTTGATCATGTAAAGATATTTATGATAGTATTATTTTTATTAATGAACATTAGGTCAACTAAGAATATTAGTTACCGTTAGGATACTGGGTGTAATTTTTCCACCATAAAACTAAAATAATAAATATCTAATTTTTACTCATTCCTAAACCAAATTTTTTGCGAACAATAGATAGATAATGAATTCCTCAATGCCTATAGTGAATTAACTCTTCCTCATCCCGCAATCCTTTTATAGTCTACAATGAGTTATTCCTCCTTAGAGAATAATACTATCGTGAGAAGACATAAACAATTCAAGTGAATAGGATCAGATTTGATGGGACCTAGGGATTATAAAACATTGTATATAGATTTTTGTGCATGTTTGGAGAACTACTAGATGAATTTTGTAGTTGGATCCTCTAGTGGAACAATGATATGATGAGATATAATTAATTTATTCATTAACAAACCAATAATTACATGTTTGATATAATTTTATATCTTATAATAATTTAATTATAAATTTCATTTGAATATCATCACATTCTAGTTACAGAGTTTTAATCTAGTTAATTAATCTAGTGTTTTTATGGGATATGACATTTTTATCATGATAAGAAATTATTACACATAGAATATTACTAAAAGAAAAGTTGTTCATACTATCATATGATGAATTAGCTATGCACTTAAACTAAAAATTTCTCTACCTCACGCTTTGTAAAGGATAATTGTCTCTAATAAAAATTGTTGTCTTCACGAAAACTAGTAAAAAATTCCAATCAAAATATCATTTTAAATACATAAATCACTAATATTTTGAAATCCCACAATTTCTCTACTCGAAGAAAAATTTAAATGTTTCTAAAACTGTATGACTTATTCCTATATAACAAAGGGGAAAAGAGAGTAACTTTATAAATCTTGTTGAATAAGGACACAAAGATATTGTCCCCAACTACTACTTCATGAACTATTTGGGTGTGATCTATATTTAGTGTATTATAGAATAATTCCTAAAACAATAGGTCCTTAAAGGTTCTTCATGTCAGTCCAACACATCTTAATACTTTATCAACAACACCACACCTCCACCAAGATAGTACCAAAAGTATAAAATCAATTATTTCTACCTTCCAATCCTCTAGAGTCTCAACCATGTTTAAAATCCCCTATATGATATCTATCCATTCTGTTGCATCATAGGGGTTTCTAGTTCCCTAGAAGGCTTGGGGATACTAAAGGTCGATGTGACAAGAATAAATGACCAATTACAAATTATATCCTCCACCATGATTAGGAACTAACTAGAACACACTATTTTTTATCAGTTCTATAGCCTAAAAAACTAGGGAAGTTTAGGATCATGCCTAAATACACCCACTTTTACTCATATTTGTTCCTCTAAGAAATTGAAACTTGCTATAACAATATGGTTTTCTTCATTGGGAGACCCCATAAAAATTCACTATGTAATAGTTATCTAAAATGCTAATGAATATTTAAAATTCCTATTTAATAATTCTTAAAGATACAACCAAAGAAAATAAATAGAAAAAATGGGTTTATACATGATTCATACCCTAGGATTATACCTAAAAACACAAGGTACAAACCCCCTATCACTACAATAGGATAAGGCCATGACTCTGGTATGTACATATTAGTCATACCATAACTAAAAAATAATTCTATCATTTACAAGATCAGATAATTAGTTGTAATAAATAATATACATCAAATTCACAAAAGATAAATTACAATATGCATTCAATACATTAAACCTTATCTAATGCATATGGCCTAAAATCCTTTGGGAATCTTAGTGATTCATGAACACAAACCATGTCCTATAAATCAGAATATTTACATCATGTCCATCATTCAGAGAGAAATAATATATCCTAATATTTAATAATTAAAACATAAATTCTAATTTCTTGGAAACACATAGGTTATTATAGAATTTTATCTAGACACTAACATATCCCACTTATTGAATTCCATCAATCTTATCTCTTATCAATCATGATGTAAATCAATGAAAAAAATAAAGAAACAAGGATATGATATCATTTTGTAACAACCCAACCCAAATCATATTTTTTACCTCGATGGCCACATAACCTCAAACATGGCTCCCTAAATGAATGGGGAATTCATCTGGTTGTGATGAATTGAGAGGAATCATGGGGATGCTATTGTCTTGGTAATCAAAAACCTATAGATAAATACATGGAATTATGAATACAAATATTAATAATAATATAAGAAAATAATCCATTTTTAAAATGATATGTCAATCATACAATCTAAAACAAATAAGGATTCCCACAATTAGTGGTCTATGAGATAATACTGGGGAAACAACTAAGTAATAAGAAAAAACACATAATACCCATAGTTTATCCAACATTGTCTGGCACCATCCTGTTGCTCCAACTCAAACATTAACCATAGTTCACTTTCAGTTAATATTATATTAGTTCATAAATTCAACATGTTCACCAAGACTCCTATGAAGGCTATGATTACAAAGCACAGTAGAGAACCACCAGTGAATTCTTAACATATGTACACAATATACACACTTTTATTCCACAAAAATTACCATTTTACAAATGAAAAACATGAAATAATTCATTATTTTACATATTTCAGGTCATTTAAGATTGGATATTCTTTATTTGGCTCCATGTATATGATAATTTAGGCATTTTTATAACATACTTGTATGTCAAATAATATATCCATATCCCCATTGAAGAGATAGTCTCACCTATCATATGAAGTGTAAAAGTCACATCAACCCAATTAACAACTCTCGATAATGACACACACAATATATCAAACTAATCTCATATAATGGGGTAATATAGCATCACGTATTGACCTATTTTAATGGATAAGAGGAAAGACATAAACTCATCAACACTTCCCCTATAGGGAAGAAACTTGTCCATATGGTTCAACTTGGTAATTCAATTGTAATAATTAAGAAACTACACTTCAAACCAGGAATTCTACAATGAGGCAGTTAATAATCATGTCATGTGAAGAAAGATTAATATATCCAAAAGACATCCACATGACAAAAATATCCAGCATAGCTCTCATAGGATATAAATTCACACCACATGAGAATCACAACAAGGATTAGTCTCATAGGAAAAAAAATTAACACCATTAAATCAATGAATCATTGTATAAATATGCCATATATAATAATTAATTACTACCTCTATAATGTCTCAGAATTTCTATATAATTTTTTTTTATCATATGGAATTATTTTGAGATCGTGAAATCTGGTGGGACATGATTCCAAGGCTCAGAGTGCGCTAAATGATCCGTTGAATTTTTATTAAACTTTCAAAAGCATGTGTGAGTGGTTTTCCTAAAAAGTGGAATAAATATTCAGAGTGTTCCTAGAATAAAAATCCTAGGGCACCATTGCATTCAGGATTGCCAGTTTAACCTAGGCATGACTTATGTTTAGTCAGTACACACCTCCTATGAGAAAAACCAAAAATTTTATAACCCTAAATAAAATAATTAAAAAATATATTTTATTTTTCAAAAGCTTATAACTCACAAATGGTGATTCAGATTAAAAATATGAGACCACCACTAGGCTCATTAGGGTATTCTTTCTTTTGTAAGATACTAACATTGGCTGAAGCGGGCCAACAGTGGAAGTTAGTTTTTGACCGTGAATAAAATTATTAAGTGAATATTATTTTATTGTTAAAATCAATAACATATAAATGGTAACTCGAATTGAAAATCCAAGAGTATGATTTAGTTTTATGGGGTGTTTTTCCTTTAGTAAGAGCTTAACCTTGACCGCCACAGGTCAAGGGTGACTATTATTAATTTATGAACTTTTTTATGATATGTTCAGTAAATGCGTGGGTGGTGTTTTCTATGTTTTGAACCGGTTCTCAGATTAAAAATCTGAGGGCACCGTGGAATCCACAGTGCTAGGATTCGCTTAAGGGAGGTTTCACTTCATCTATATTAATTCTAGAGAAAAGTATGATTTTGAAACTTTTTAGGAAATAATAATAAAATAACTTTGCTATCTTATTCTCTCTTTTATTTTCCTCCAACGAACAAGCGACAGTGGCGGGACCTGCGACGTGTCAAGTCGTTAAATAAATTTACTCCTCAAATTCTATGTAACAACACTATTGGAATTAGGAAGGTTCGTATTAAATATACCCACATTAATTCCATGGGTGTTACACGTCCTCCCCCACTCCTATTAATATTGAACTTGGGGGAGGTATTGGCACAACTTCACCAACCTATGATGTTCTGATAAAATTCCATGACACCAATCAGTTGGAGGATGGATCCAGTTCCAGCGGGTGGTGGCTGGCGACACAGAACCATGAACTGAAGAATGCTGATCAAGCAGCGTCGTTAGAGGCTTGTTGTGGGAACAACGAATACCGACTCTTCCTAAAAAGCAGACGTTTTCCTACGAACTTATGGTAGGATATAATTCTTGTCAAATTTAAAAATTTGGTAAATAGTTTACCAACTTCTTACTATCAAGATAACCTGGAGGGTGTGGGTCAAACAAACAAGGCCCAGACCCTCTTCCTTTATAATGGAAGTTGATGTGTCATTCGCATGAAATGTTTGGGTTCGGCAAAACCTGGTATGATGGGTGATGGTGGTGGCTGAAGATGACCGACTATGGAGGAGATAGAGAGGAATCGTCATGCGTCACCAACGAAGAAGGCCACGACTGTAGACATGGCAGGTGGAGATGGTGGCCGGCTCGGCCTACCGCGAAGGAGGTGCTGGCGCGTCGCCGCACGCTGCCAGATAAAGGGTCCACGACATGTAGCCACGGTTGATGGTGGGGGATTTCATCGTCCGGTTATGTGAAAAGGTGAAGTGGTGCGATTCTAGGTCGACGGACCCCAAGTCGGACAAAATGACCGACCATTACGCGGTGGGGTAGCACCCCACCAGCTGTTCGAAATGCCCCACACACGTGGGGACAACAAGAGGAACTTGTCCACCTTCTGGCGGACTGGGCTAGTCACATGCAAGATGATTAGGCCAGACCCACCCAGCGGGCTGGGCTGATCCTATGGCTTAGTGAAACAACGCGGGTCGGCCGAGCCCCACCCGACGGGCCGGGCCAACCATGGCCCGGGCCCGGGCCCGCGAACCGAACCGGGCCGACATCGATGTGCCGGACCCAGTAAGGCGGGATTACCCTTAGTGGACCAGATCTGAGTGGAGTCAGGTAGACCCCATGACCCATTGCATCAGTCTGGTCTAACTTAGTCTGACCAGACCCAGGCCCAACCGATCCCCGAATAAAGAAACACATGTAACTGACAAACCGAGTGTCTGATTGGCACGTCGTCAGAGCCATTGGGACCCCTATTTTGAAGTAGTCCCTTTGGCATATTCTAGTGATCCAGACCGAGCTAGTCCCGACTGAGGTGAAATCACCCATGTTTCATGGATTGGGGTGTAAAAAATAGACTGGACGTATGATAGGTGTGTCGTCTATGGCATAACGACCCTAGTTCCAAGGCAGTCCTTTTGAGATACTCCACAAGTATTTCAGTGGAAGTTGGAGTATAACCACTTTAAATTGCAAACTAATCCAACCAGGCCCTAGACAATAAAATCCATATAACATACAGACCAGGTGTCTGGTTTACATACAGTCTGTTGCGTTGGAACCCTTATGACGTGACATATCATCAGGATACTTCTTCGTGGAAATTTATTTTGGATGAACTTTGACCAAAATCACGAGGAGTGGTTCTCACAAAATCGCGTGTACTATGAGCAGGAATCCAGTAGCGGGAAGTGAGGTAGAGGATGGATATAGATCATATAGAGGTTTGTACGGAGCGATCCTATGTGGGTCAACACTGATCATATGTGGGTCAGATCCTATGTGGGTCAGAACTCAGTGATCCAGTGTGGGCCAGTGTATACTGATCCTGTGTGGGTCAACGCTGAGCGATCCTATGTGGGTCAGTGCATACTGATCATGTGTGGGTCAGATCCAGTGTCGGTCATTGTGGGGGTTAGTACCTATCGACTCTAGGTGGGTGGGATCCTGTGTGGGTCATTTCAGGGGTTAGGGCCTATTGACTCCGAGTGGTTCGGATCCTGTGTGGCTTATTGCGGTGGTTAACACCTATCGATCATGTGTGGTTTAGACTCTCTATGGTCAGCAGCAGTGCTTCTTGATAGAATAAGATGATCTAGACTCACGACTAATCATCGGTACTTATATAATTCACATAAAACTATTTCGATCTGAGACTCTGTTTGAGCTCTGCCTATTGCTTCTTGTTTTGTGATTAAGATCATGCTTTGTAGTTTTTTCCTTTGTGTAATTCTATGTGACCATTGGGATTGTCGGGGTCCCTAATGGGTATATTTATACTCACCCCTGTATGGGCTTCACCTGCACCTTATTGTGTGTTGTGCTGATGACGAGCATCCGGGTAGAGGTTTTATGGACCCAGGAAAAGGCAGTACGTTGAGGAGAAGACCAGATGTGGAGTGTTGTGGAGATGATATATACCCACACATTAGCTAGGATCCTTGGTGGATGATCCAAGAGTTTATTTTCCTTTTTCAATTGTACTTTTACATTTTATTTGGGCTTGTATTCCAACCCCTTTTTACTTCTATCACAACTTTTACGATTTTAGTTTACCTAGTGGAAGATTCTCGTTGTGTTTAAGGTTTGTGTGTTTGTACAGTTTTAATATCAATGCATTATCTTTATTAAGATACACCTTTCCAGTGCTAGTCACCATCCGTTGGCCTATGGAAGGCAGGCTTGGGGTTGTCACGACATGGGCCCCAGGGGATGGGTCGTGACAATGTTTAATCAGAGGGGTTGGTTCTACCGAAAACTAGGATTCTGATAACCTCTATGTGACAATAATGTTAAGTGTTATTAGTGTGGTCTTTAGATTAGGGATTCCAGTGTTGGTGTGGTGGCCAACGTATCCATACATAAGAACCCTGAATTCTGATTTCTGAATCGGTGCACGAAAACACTACTTGCATGTGTTTTGGTAATTTTTTTCCTTAGTTTATATGGATTCAACTCATCAGGTATAACATAATGACTCTGGAACACCTATTCCTTTTTAGGATTTCTCCGCATAGTTATCCAGCTAGGATTCCCAAGAGAGTACATGATGATGGCCCACTGAGCGACGAGGCTTCAGTGTGGGGCCCTCTTACAGTGTTGGCACATTCAGGTGGTGTTCCAGCTGCACCACCACCCGTTGGGTGCCAGATTCTACTAGTGGACCATGCATGCTAATTGAGCGCATTGCATGATTTCTAGCAGTAGAGGCCCCTAATGATTCGAGGTGAATAAATTCCCAAGAAGCTAAGGACTGACTGGAGTTTGTGGATAGAGTTTTCCGCTTAGTTGGGACACCATTAGCGTAGTGAGTGATCCTAGATTCTAGTTTTTTCCTGTGTGTGACCATGAGGATGGTCATTGGGGTATTGAGGCTTTGGTACATGGTTTTTTGCATGATATAGTAAATATGTGTGGTGTACCAGCAATACCACTGCATGTTAGTAAGCAGTTACTATGGATGCTACAGGTAGAAGACACATGTAGGCATAGTGCCTTAAATGAGTTTCAGCAACAGATACCCCTCATGTTTTGGGGAGAGCCCGACTCGCTGGAGGATAAGGACTATCATGGGGAGGTGATTGTGTTTCCATCTATCCGAGACACCATTCGATCCGATGGAGGTTTTGGTAGAGAGACTTTTACATGGCTCAACAGGATGATGACATGGTTTAGATTTCCAAGATCACGCGAAGTGGTGAATTTTCTATGGATAGGATTGAGAATCTTCCTCAGAGAAGGGGGTTTCTTACAATAAAAAGATATTGGCTGAGTGTTCCCTAGTGCTTATACGTCTTTTGGGAGGATGACATGTCAGTATTGGAGTTTTCATCGAGGCGTACGGACCATCCCATGTACTCGATGAATATGATACGATCAGTGCTTCATGGCTCGGACCTCTGGGTGAGATGTGTTTTTGGAAATTTGAGCCAACACTTTTCCCCTACAAATTACGATGTATGTTAGGATTCTAGAGAGAACCTTTATTATTGAATGATATTTTGATGAGTGAATATATAATGTGAATGTTATAAGTGGAAAAGAAATAAATAAATGTCAGTCTCAGAGACTTGGGAATGTAAAATGTTTCTGGAAGAGGATACGATAGGGATATATGAATCTAAATGGCAGGTGATGTAAACGAAGATCTAGGGGAGATGCTGCATATGATCAAAGAGTGTAACCCAAGGGCTCTAGGAATGATTCAGGGTACAATATTTGTCTAATACTATCTACCGTACCAATAAACAGAAGTACTAATCATTCCTTATTTCCACAAATCTTGTTCAAAACCTAGAGTTCCCGGTTGAACCGTTGACATGATCATTATGTCTAGAGATACCTATGCGAGGAGACTCGATAATCACACTTATTCCAATAGTGTTATCAGACCATAAGGCGATTGTTTTGGTTGGAACCTCTTGGTGGCAGCGTTGAGGCCTTATGACGTTAGATTGGGTATGGACTTGTTCCACAGTTCCAAATCAAATTGAATGTTTTAGGAAAAAAGGTTGTGGTTTATCTACAACGTTTAAATGGAGTTTTCCATGGTCAGAGAAAAAGGAAATCCAGCAGGAATAGGATAAAATCATTCATAGGAGGGTGAAATAGATCACTCTTGAGTAAGATAGCCTTACCCTCATGGCAGCATGAGTTTTGAGTTTTCAGTTCCCAATAGTAGTGGCAGAGTGTGGGGACATCATTTTAATAGATGTTTCTAGTATTACCTCCCCGAAGAGGGAGGGACCTACCCTTTGGATTGGTACTACCAGGAGATTTGTGCCTAACTTTTCCAGGGTAGCGGCACCCTTGTCAAATTTGACGAAGAAGGGGGAGCCTTTTCTGTGGACAGAGAAGTGTCAGCAGAGCTTTCTGGAGCTGAGACAATGACTGATGAGTCCCCAAATCTTGAAGCTACTAGAAGAGGGTGTTGGGTATGTAGTCGAATGGGATGCATCATGTACTATACTAGGTTGTTTCCTGATGTAGGAGCTGGTAGTGATCACCTACAACTCACAGCAGTTGAGACAACATGAGCAGAACTACACTACCCATGACCTGGAGACAGCAACTATATTCTTTGTGCTAATGATGTGGTGGCCCTACTTCATGGGTGAACAATTTTCTATTTACTCTGATCACAAGAGTCTCAAGTATTTATTCCCACAGAAGGACCTGAAACTAAGACAAAAATGATGGCTAGAGTTCCTCCAAGATGTTGACTTTGAGATATTCTATACTCTTGGGAAGGGGAACATGGTAGAAGAAAGACACAGTTGGAGGTCTGGTCTACAACTACAGAGTGTGGCATCATAGTAGATAGTCCCAATGTGGATAACCTTCATAGTTAAAGGTGGATCGGATTACCTCCATCCAATGATTGTCACTCCCCCACTTCTTTAGTGAGTGCGGGAGGCACAACTTGGTGACATTGACTGCAAGACACGATGTTCTTATATATCCATGGTACATGCACCTTATGTATTTTCTGAAGGTGGGGAGCAGGTCACCCTCTTTAGAGGATGCACCATTGTTTTGATGGTGCTACGAGAGGAGGTGTTGAGGGTGTTCGATACATCACCTTATGCAGTACATATTGAAATGGTGAAGATATACCAGGACCTCTGACATCATTACTGGTGGCCAGGGCTGAGGAAGGAAGTGGAAAAGTTTGTTTCACGATGCCTCACCTATCATCAAGTGAATGTGAAGCATTAGGTTATATCAGGCTTAGCACAACCACTAGAGACACCGAAGTGGAAGTGGAAAGGTATCTCCATCAACTTTGTGAAAAGGCTAACATGGACGTCTAGGGGACATGATTCTATCTGGGTGATCATTGACTGACTCACCATGTAAGCCCACATCATACCCATCTTAGAACAGGGATCAATAGAGGGCTTGCGACATCTCTACATAAAAGTGATTGTATGGATTCAGGGGGTTCCACCAACGATCGTATCGGACCGTGATACACGTTTTACATCCCGGTTATGGAAGGGATTACAGGAGGTGTTCGGGACCCAACAACATTTGAGCACCACATTTCATCCTCATATGAATGGTTAGACATAGTGGACCATTCAGACACTCGAGGACATGCTACGTGCTTGGTTCCTTGATTTTGGCCGTAGTTTGAAAGATCACAAGCCCTTAGTGGAGTTCATGTACAAAAACAACTATCACTCCACCATTAGTATGGAACCATTTGAAGCCTTGTACGGTCAACTTTGCAGATCACCATTATGCTGGGCAGACCCAGAAGAGTTAGCACTTACGGGTTCAGAGTTGGTATGGGATACCATTGAGGAGGTGTAGATCATCCAGGAGGGGATGAAGACTGCCCAGAGCTAAAAGAAGTCTTACACTGACATGAGATGGAGGCCTTTGGAGTTCCAGGAGGGGGACCATGTATTCTTCAGATTCTCTCCTCAATGGGGACTATAGTGATTTGGTCGAGGCAGCAAACTCTCACTGATGTTTTCAGACCATTTCTGATACTTCGGAGGATTTCTTAGGTGGCATACCACTTGGTACTACCACCATAGTTGGAGAGGGTGCACCGAATCTTCCATGTATCCCAGTTGAAGAAATATGTGCATGACCCATCCCATGTTATTGGCCATGGAGAGATTGACTTTGATAATGGAGCGACATTTAGGGAGGATCCAGTGGAGATTGAAAATTGATAGGTGTAACAGCCCAGAAAATAATTAAACGAATTATAATATAAATAATTAATGTTTCATAAGATGTAATTTAAGCAAAATGAAAATTTTATGTTCTTATTTTTATTAGTTTTCAAAAAATGATACCTTTTAGTGTAAATTAAATTTATTGTTAAATAATATTTTTAGGAGTAATATATTAATTTTTTTTCTTTAAAACAAAAAGTTATTTCATGTATTTATAATTATTTTTATGTATAATTATTTGTTGCTACATTGAATTATATATATTGATAGCATTATAAATTTTAAAGATTCCAACTTATAAATATATTGTACCAATTATGATAATGAATATTTTAATATATTTTTGAATTATTATTTTAATTCATACCATTTTAAATATATAATATGATGAATATATATTTGTTTTATAAATAAACATGATAATAATATTTGAATAAATATATTTTCATATTTTATAAATTTATATGTATATATTCATATATATGCTTAGTTTCATTTTTATAAAATTATTAATATTATGATTTTTAAAATTTAATGATATGATACATAATGAAAATGTTTTAAAAATAATAATAAATACATGTTATTTGTCTCAAATTAGATTAATTAGAATTTTTATTTTAAAAAATTATATTATGATTTAGAAATATACATAAACAATTTATAATTTAATAAAATTATTAAACATTTACTTTTTAAAAGTATTGTTAAAATAATAATATTATTATTTATCATAACTTTTTACTTTTTAGAATATAATAAATTATAAGTAAATTGATAAAAATAATAATTTATAAGATAATAATATAAAATAAAATAATAAGAAATGGAGATGGGTTTCCCGGATGTTTTGGGAGGTAGTCACGGGTTAGGATAAAAAATGGTAATGATAAAATAATAATATAAATATAATTAATATAAAATATTATAAAATATAATTAATATAATACTAATAGGGTTTGATAGAAAAAACGGGTGATTTGGGGTTGTATTTGGGGTTTTTTGGGAAACTGCGGCCTACGGGAAGTTTCGGCCGAGAGGGCACCATGAGGCGGACAAGCCCTCGTGTGAGTCTAGCATGACAGGAGGCTTCCTCCGATGTCAATTCACTAAGGGAGAGTCATGGAAAGGGGTCCTAGGCAAGGTAGTGAGGCCGAGCATCCAAGGTTATGCGTGTCGCGAGGCGAAGCCGGATCCATGGGCTTTCGAGGGTCCAAGTTGTGGGTTAGGGTTACGTATTGTTCAGTTGAGGTAGACCTCCTCTGTTAGGTTTTGATTTTGATTTTCCAAATCATTTTCATGGTTCTGTTTCAGACTCTTTAGTTTGAAAAATTCTAATCTGTCAATATCTTCTATCACATCTACACCCATCTTTGTTATTGTAATTTTGGTTAATGATTTAGTTTCTTATTTGTGTATGTCATTGTTGACACTGTATGTCGTTTTTTGGTCTGTACATTTCAATTAAATATTATGTTAAATTCTATTGACTTGTTTTCTTTGGCTGGATGTGCAATTGATCTTTCACAACATGCACGTTGAGCCACTATTTAAACAATGGTGTTTTGGAAATAAAAATCCTACAAATCCAGAAATGTGTAATTGTTTATTTTGAATTACCTACTGGTGTTAGTTCTGAGAATGGTGTTTCCTTCTTCATCCATCATTTTATTTCAACACCTAAGGTAAGGTATAAATTTTTTTCAACCTTATATTTATCTGATATTTTATTTATGTAAGGATCTATTTGCAATTATCTCTATTCTACAATCCTTTACAATATAATTTTCTTTATTCAGTTTTATATACTAAGATTTCAATCCCTCTTTTAAAAGTTTCCAAAGAGTGTTTTACGATTTTATTTCATTAAGAAGAAACAATTTTTATATACCTTGGAATATACAGATTTATATATAAATATTTATATTTCAAAACCAAGCTAAATATTGATTATATTTTACGGTTTTGGTTTTATTTTATTTTTCATAATTTTAAGAGGGTGAAAATATTATTTTAAATTGTGATTTTATTCTTCTTATTCAAGTTATGTTATTTTAAAGGGTTATACATGTATATATATATGTTTGTATATATATGCATATGGATGAAATAACAGTTATCATTTTACAATTTTAATTTCCATTTATCATCATGTTTCCAAAAAAACACACATAAAACATCAATGAGTTTTATCAACATTATCGGAGTCACATTTTCCTAGATACATGGCCATGATATTATATTCATCGTCAACACTCATCCTATTATAATAAACTCATAAATGTCACATAGGTAATAACCATTATTTGTATTAATGACAATGTTGTACACATTGGTTTCGCTAACCTTATATGGAAATTGTTAATTTATTTTGTTTGTGATATATATATATACATGATGTATGGTTAATTTGTTATAATGTATAAATAAATTTTAAATGGATGATACATATGACAAATTTTGCAGAGATATGCCGATGTGTAAATCGACTACTTCAGAACAAGCAGTTGAATTCTTATGAAAGTATATATATATATATATATATATATACGTACGAATATGTATATGCATTACCTATGTATCTAATGTTGTTTACAAGTTTTAATATATGAAAACCTAGTGAAAATGTATAATTATTTAATGCATTCTTAAAAACTTTTTCAGAAAACATGACTCTCGAGTGTGGTAGATAGGAAGGGATTAGGCGTGGACCCTTCATGGCTTGTAATAAGTCGAGCGGTCTAAGAATTAGTTATTTTGTTTTCAGAAGCTTGCCTAATGTTTTCAGAAATACACAGAAGTATATTTGAGCAGTTTTAAATGTAATTATCTACTAAAAAATGAAATAGTATTTTGATTCCGTAATTAATTTCAAACGTTATTTTATGAAATTCGCTTTCTAAATGTTTATACACTATATTTAAAATAATATTTATCAAAGGTTTTTAAACCTCTTACTGAGAATCTTTTGTGCTCACCCCTAGTTTTCGAAATGTTTTTCACAGGTTTCCAGAGATGGTCATCATTGTTGTAGCGCATGGAAGCGGAGATGAACTTTCAGTTCGTTTAAATTTTCTTGCTCTAACTCTGATTTTTTCTTTTGTAAGAATGTATCTATTTTCCAGAACCTAGACCTGAATAAGGACCTCTTGTATGACATGTCTAAGTTTGGGTCCTAACAATAGGAATATATCCTTTGTGGAGTATTGATACATCTGGTTCGCGTTTCCTAGTAGCACGAAAACCTCCAGAAGAGCACATGGGAGATGGAGGCTTAGATTCATGTTCAGTACCCCCATTTGTTTGCTTAGTTTATGTTGTGGCTTTCGATGTTGAAAAGACAAAAGGTGGGGAGAATATAATGACTCTAAATTTCTATAATTTTTTTTAATTATATGGAATTATTTTGATATCACAAAATTAGAGGGCACACGATTTTGAGGCTTGTAGTGCCTGAAGTGATTTGTCGAAGTTTTATTAAACATTAAAAAGCATGCATGAGTGGTTTTATTTAAAAAGTGAAATAACTCACCAATGGGATCCCTGATCAGAAATCTGAGGGAACCATTGCATTAAGGATAGCAGGTTTACCCCAGGGGCAGCTTATGTTTAGTTGGGGCATGCCTCTTATGGGAAAACACGAAAATGGCATAACCGTTAATAAAAAAATTAAAAAAAAGTTATTTTATTTTTCAAATGCTTATAACTCCCAAATGGTGACTCAGGTTAAAAATATGAGACCACCACTGAGCTTATGAGGGTAAGATTTCTTTAGGTAGATACTAACATTGGTCGACGCGGGCCAACAATGGAAGATTGTTTTTGGCCGTGAATAAAATAATTAAGTGACAATTATTTTATTTCTAAAATCCATAACATTTAAATGGTGTCTCAGATTGAAAATATGAGTGTACTATTGAGTTTGTTGGGGCGTCTTTCCCTTAAGTATATCCTAACATTGTCCAGCGCGAGTCGAGGGTGACTGTTATTAATTTCTGGACATTTATTAAGGTATGTTCAAAAAATGCAAGGGCATCATTTTCTATCTTTTGTACTAGTGCTCGGATTAAAAATCCGAGGGCACCGTTGAATATGCGGTGCCCGAATTCTCTTAAGGGAGGATTCACTTCAACCAAATTAAGTCTAGAGAGAAAGGTAGATTTTTGGACTTTCAAACAAATAATAATAATATAACTTAGTTATTTTATTCACTCTTTTCTTTTCCTCCAACTGACAAGTGGCACTGGCGGGACTGGCAAATTGTCAAGTCATTAAATGGTTTGACTCCCCAAATTCTAGGTAAAAGTACCATTCAAATTAGGATGGTTCATATTAAAATATCCCCCATTTATTCCACAGGCATTACTCATCCTCAACCTCTCCTATTTATATAGATCTTGGGGGGGTTTGCATGACTTCACCAAGTGACGACGTTCTGATAAATTACCGCGAAACTAATCACATAGAGGACTGATCCAGTTCCAGCAGGTGATGGCTAGCGACACTGAACCACGAACCGGAGAATGATGATTGAGCGGCATCATTGGAGGCTTGTAGTGGGAACGACGAACGTCGAATATTCCTCAAATGTGGACGATATCCAACAAACATAAGGTAGGGTTTAATTCTTTTCCAATTTCAAGTGTTGATAAATATTTTACCACCCTCCTTCTATTAAGCTAATGCAGAGGGTGCAGGTCAAACGAACAAGGCCCAAACCCTCCCCCTTTTTGTTGGAAGTTGACGTGTCCTTCGTGAGAAATGTTTCGGTTGGGAGAAAGTTGGGATGTCTGGTGACGACGGTGGTCACCGATGACTAGATATAGAGGAGGTTGTAGGGAGTCATCACGCGTCGCTGATGAAGAAGGCCACATCCATAGCCATGGAGGGTGGTGACGGCGGCCAGCTCGGCCAACCATGAAGTATGTGGAAGAGCGCAGTCATGCACCAGCAGAAAAAGGAGGTCGTGTCATGTAGCCACGATAGATGACGGTGGCTGGCACCGGCCGACTGTGGAGGAAGCCAAAAGGGTGTGCCAATGTGCGATGGTGGAGGAAGCCGTGGTAGGTCGAGAGTGGAGCGACCCTTGCACGACTCCGGTTCAGAAGACCCCCAGTCGGCCGAAACGACAGACCATTACATGGTGGATCAGCACCCCTCAAGCTGGCCAAAATGGCCTTGCACCCATAGGGCCAGCTGGAGGAAATAGTCCGCCTTTTAGCGAACCTTGCTGATCGTGGGCTGGATGAGTGGGTCGGACCTGCCCAGTGGGATAGGATGAACTCGCGGCCGAGTGGTCCAACGCGGGTTGGACGATCCCGAACTACGACTCGGGCCTACTAACCGAACCAAGATGACCCTGATGTGAGGGACCCAGTAAACCAGGCCAACCCTTATTGGGCTAGAACCGATTGGGGTCAGGTAGACCGTAGGACCTGTTGTGTCAGGCCAGTCGGACCAAGTCAGACCATGCCCAGACCCGAGCAGACCCCGAATAAAGAAACATCTGTAACTGACATAATGGGTGTCTGATTGACAAGACATCAGGGGTGTTGGGACCCATTTTGGGAAGTCTTCCCTTTGACATATTCTGGCGGGCCCAATTGAGCGGGGCGTGATTGAGGTGCGATCACCCCTATTTCATGAGAAGGGGTGTAACTAATAGACCGAACGTCCAATCGATGCACCACATGTGGCAAAAGGACCCCAGTTCCAAGTCGTATTTTTTGAGGTACTCCCATATAGTTTTTTTTGGAAGTTAGAGTATGGTTGGTTTGGATCGCATACGAATTCAAAATGGCCTTTGACACTAAAATGAATATAACAAACAGTCCATGAGTCCGGTTGATGCACCGTCTGTTCCATTGGAACCCTTATGATGTGACAGATCATCGGGTTACTTCTTCATGGAAATTTTTTCCAGTTGAAATAATACTAAAGGATTGAGGTGCTGTTCTCCCAGAATAAAGTGTGGCATGAGCAGAAATTCAGTGGTTCTTAGTGAGGCCAAGGATGGAGACATATCATACGGAGGTTATTACCGAGCGTTCCTGTGCGAGTTAGCACCGATCCGGTGTGGGTCAGACCATATGTGGGTCAACGTTCACCAATCTTATGTGGGTCAGCGCATACGGATCCTATATGGGTCAGCGCTCAGAGATCCTATGTGGGTTAGCGCATACCGATCTTGTGTGGGTTGATCCTCTGTGGGACATTGCAGGGGTTAGTGCATATTGACTCCAGGCAGGTTACATCCTTTGTGGGTCATTGCAGGGTTAATACATATCGACTCCAGGTGGGTCAGATCTTTTGTGGGTCATTACAGGGGTTATCACATATCGATCTTGTCTGGGTTAGACTATGAATGGTCAGCAATAGTGCCTCTTGATAGAATAAGATGATCTAGCTTCACGACTAATCATATGTACTTCAATAATTTACTTAAACCTGGTTTGAGCAGAGACTCCAGTTGAGATGTTTCTATTGCTTCAGGTTTTTTTTGATTGAGATCTTTCTTTTTATTTTCCATTGTGGAATTATGTGAGACCTTTGGGGGTCTTGAGGTCCCTACTGGGTACTGTTATACTCACCCCTGCATTGGGTTCTCCTACAGCTTGTTGTGTCTTGTGCAGATGACGAGCAGCTGGGATGAGGTTTTAGGGAGTCAAGACCAAGTGGTACATAGAGGAGACAACCAGACATGGAGTGCTATGGAGATGATTTGTACCCACCCTTCAAGTAGTATCCTCGGTAGACAATCCAAGAGATTTTTTCCTGTTCCATTTTTACTTGTACTTTTCAGTTGGGATTTTATTCCACCCCCTTTTTACATCCAACACAACTTTTACTATAGTAGTTTACCTCATGGTAGCTTCTCATTGTGTTCTTGGTTTGTGGGTTTGTACTGGTTTAAAGGCAATACCTTCCCATTATAGGGATGTTCCCTTCTAGTGCTATTCACCATCCCCTGGCCTATGGAAGGTGGGCTTGGGGTTGTCATGGAATGGGCCCTAGGTGACGGGTCATGACAATTGCAAGGTTGATCGTAATACACAGTGTAATAGGAGTAGATATGATAGATGTGGATAATCGTTCTTGCTCATGGTTCAATGACGAGGGGTCTCCTAGATCACATACCCCAAAATTGAACAATCAAAAATCACAGGAGAGTGGAATAAATCATTTAAAAAAATCACCCAATATCCATACAAAAATCATTTGGATCTAGGGAATTGGATAGAGGAGGGTGAAATTTTGATTAATTTTGGTATGGATTGATTCCACATGGAATTAAACATCCATCATTGAATTTAATACATGGTATCTTATTTGTAATACTTAAAACCCATGAATATTGTTGTTCTATTCCGATATTTAAATTTCAAAATCATAAATCACCAAGTCAATATCAATTCAATCCATTGAAATGGCAGCCTTGACTGCCATGATCCCTAGGATTCTTACATAGAAACATACACCATGGTTTAAGAAAACCATGGTAGAATTTTTCAGCATTCCATCCAATATAAAATGTTGAGGTCGTTCTGGTCATGATCTATAGGAGTAATCATAACGCTATACCACATATTTGATATTTGTCCGTAGTTATGATTAATGTTCTTATACAGTATAGTTATACTAGGAATTGTGCAGTGAAAATGTTATTTTACAATGTTTTTATGGGCAGCCTCATAGGATAGGTGTCCTATATAAACCCAATGTTTTTTCTATAAATTACTTATGTTCTCATATTTATAGGTCTATTATAATAGTTTTGACTGTTAATTTTCAATCTCACATAATACAATAATACTGATATTTGATGGGACCTCCAAGTGAAGAAAACTATAATTCTCACACAATGGGGAATACCCAGGTTTCATCACCTATTGTACAAGAGTTTCTAATCAGGAATGATCCTAAAGTTTCACCAGTGGTTCATTGCATATAACTAAACCATCATGTGCTCCCCCAGTTAGTTCCTACTAAAGGAGGAAGACCTAAAAAATAAATGTTCGACTACACTCAAGCATTAAAACTCCATAATACATTATCCTTCAAGGGAACTAGAATCCCAAGAACAGTAATGACTAAATAGAAATCATCGAGTTGAAATTTAGGTTATTGGAGAATATAAAATACAAAAGGTGAGACTCACTTCTTTTATGCTCAAGGTACCAGCTAGGCGGTGGTGTAGAATAATGATTCTAGCAAGATGATGTCATAAGATGATGTCGGTAACCTTGAAGGACCTCTTGTTCAATGTATTATAACTTAATATAGTGAAAATGAATCATGTTCAAGAGTTTCAGGAGGTCCAATTGTAGATTATACTTTTATCTTCTTATTATAAAAGACTCACCATGTTGATTTATCGATTTTTATTTATTATATAGAAATGACGAACAAAAGGCCATGAATTTTGAGACTGGTCTTTGATATGAGTAGAAATTTCAGGTCTTTTTGATTGATTTGTCTTCATATGATGAGGAACTTTTGAGGATTTTACTATTGCAATGGACTAAAAGTTGATAATTTTTTAGTTTTCCTTTGGCTTTTGGTCGACCAACTAACGTATTTTTTTGTGTTTCTCTAAATTCCATTGTACGTAATAGGAAGAGGAAATAAGTGGACATACACTAGTGAATCTAAATGCAATCATAGTAATATATGGGTTCTTCAGCTTTCTCTATGGGAGATGGTTTGTCTAGGTTATATAATTGAGGAAAAAATATAGATTTATCATAAATATTATCCATACCCTCCAAATAATGATCACTGATGGGGAAAGGTAGAACATCAAACGTTGTTTTGTATAATGGGTTCCATGATATAGTTAGGGAGGTCAGGAAAATATATGAACGAAGTGTTTCGGTAGAATGTTAATTATATACAACATTCCATGATCTAGGAGACTCATGAGCCTAGGTTGAGAGGTCTTAATTTTATCAAAAGTAATGTTCACACAGCTTACTAGGTTTCATCTAATTTTAAAGAGGGACCTTTAAAGGTTTGAGGTATGGTCATGATTCCCTCTATATTTTTTATCAATTTGTTTGACATGGGTGATTCCAAATTTATATATATACTCTTGTTAATTTTAAATTTGGAATTCTACTAATATAATCATCTATGTTTCTATCTATTGATAAATATTTGTGAATGAATGTAGATCATCTCTAATTTTATTCAGAATGTCCCGTAGTAATTTCTAGATTTGATGGTCTATGTGATTTCACAATAATTGATATTTTGGGATTAAATGTGATATTTAGTATAGAATACTTGACCTGTTATCATGAATTCAATGTTTCTTATTGTTGATGACTATCCTTTACAACACCCGAGAGAGAGATATATATTTTTTAACCTGTGAGTTTCACATTGATGATGGTGGACTGAGAACAGAACCTCATTATATTTTATCCATTGAAATGCATGTTGATGGAATGATCCTTGATATATTTCATATAGTGACACCCTCCTATTTACATCCAATTGTAGACATATAAAAAGATTTCTTCCCTTAGGATTTAATGATGTTATATCTGAATAAGGGAATTGAATTTGGAATCAAAATTTAGGATGGTGAATTTTCTATATATACTCAATATTATATCAGGTATCCTATTAGGTTGAATGTTATTAAATTAAAATATGAAAATATTGAATCAAGAGGATTTATCAGAGCTTTTGTGTATTATTTTGGTGATGTGGTTTTATTTTATAATAAGGTGGATGGTATTCCTTAAAAATGTGTCGATTATTAGATTTCAAATCATAATAATGTGAAGAATATGTACCCATTTCAATGGATTGATGAATTTTGATAAGTATAGTCGAGAACGTTAATTCATAATGACTGATATGTGTTCATTCTTCCCCTAATATTTGTTCAGGGATAATGACATACTAAAGACTAATTTTATGAGTAGATATGAAGTGTAGGATAATATTATTATTACTTTTGGCCTTATGGATTCTCTAACATTATTCATGGCCCCCATGAAGAAGATCATTCACTCATACGAGAACATATTTTTTATTGTGTTCATTTTTGAAATCGCTATATATTTAAAGGAATCATAATCACTTTCAATACACATTAACATTTTATTATGAAGGATTAATGTGCATTAGATTTCTAAAATGCATTAAAAATGTCACATATTGATATAGGAGGTACGTTTCCTTGGGCCAATGATTTCTGAGAATGATTTGTTTATTGATCTAGAGATTCAATAGGTTGTCATTCATTAGGAATGACCTAGTAAATTGTTTGATATTTTTATTTTTGGTGGGATAATTGGGTATTACATATGGATCATTGATGAAAATTTTCATTTTTAATAACCTATAACCATCCTTACCATGATAGGTATAATGTTTTAATTGATGGATCAGTTTTTGAAAACCTTTTTTTGGATGAACATAATATTATAATCATCTCTTTTTATGGTTTTTACTAAATCATGAATCTGGTATGTTTTGGATTATAACCCTTATGGGGTTGTCTTGGGATCTTTCATAATATATAATGGGGAGTTAGCTAGATACGAGTCTCACCAATTATGACATCATAAGTGGAAATACAAAATTCATGACATGGATCTAGGGGTTATTCATTGAGATTTGAAATTTTTATGACATTACTTTATTCGTGAGATATTTTTCATATATACAAACCGTAAGAGCATTTAATAATTCTTCTAATTATATGATATTAATCATTTCCAATGGAATTGGGTAGATTACTTGATATGTTGAAAATAAAAATACTATATTATCTTGGAAAGGGGAATGTTTTTATAGATGAACATAGTATAAATATTCAGTAACTTGTAGAGAGAACAATAAAAAATTTGTAAATGTTAGTGACATTGTTATTGTATTGGAATGTGACATTATTTTGGATCCAAGAGTAATATATTTATCACCCTTGGTGAAAATACCCTCATTAATAGATTAATTAACATCCAATAATGAGATTGATATTGATTTTCATGTGATCTATGAAATGTTGGAGGCCGATAAATCCATTATATAATAGTCCATAGATGCATGTTATGTTACCTATGTTGAGGGTATAGTAATGTTTACGTCGTCAATGAGAGATGAGATAAGGATAGAATTTCATGATTTATAGTGGATAGTACACCATGGATCAAGTAAGATATATTATTATATTTAATATAAATTCTATTAGATTGACATAAAGTGGGATATCAGAGACTTTGTCTCTCCTAGATTGGATAGTTAGAGGATCAAATCCAAGAACCATCAACTTGGATGGTTACTTCATATATATTTTGTGCTTTTGTGGATGTGGGATGATACAATGATGGACTATATCTAGTGTTTTTACACGACCTTAAGAGTAATATATGTCATATGTGATATTGTTGATCATCTTACCAAAGTTCCTCATTTAATTATGCCTTAGGAGGAATATATGGTGGATGGGCTATGAAATATCAATTTTCAAGTGGTTTTATGGATCCTTAGAGTGCCTTTGACTATAGTATCATATGGAAAATCGTTTTTTACTTTTTAGGTTTGAAATAGTGTGTACAATATGTGGGGAAACTAGTTGATTTTCCTTATGTCTTATCATCTAATGGTTAATGGAATACTGTAGAGAACAATAAAACCCATAGATGAAATACTATAGGTTTTTTTTCAAGAATTTAGTGGGGAAAGGGATGATAATTTTTCTTTTACTAAATTCTTCTATAGTAATAGTTCTCAATATTCAATTTTTATTTATCAGATTGAGGTTCTTAATGGATGGTTTTGATGTTAAATTGTATGTTTTCATGAGACTAGTGAGTATGCTTTATTTTTCCTGGTATAGTGCTAGAGACCGCAAAATTGGTGATGCTCATAAGTAATCCATTGGTCACCACCCCTAAAAGATTTTGGTCATATGTTTTTTATAGGAAACAAACATTAGAGTTTATTGTGGGAGACTGAGTCTTCTTGTGATTGTCCCCTCGATTAGTATTTTGATTACTATCTTGGTAGGGGACTTTGACACAATTATTTGATGTATCAATCCATATTTTCAAATACCTTAGGATGATGGCATAAAAGTTAGACAATCCACCGTTATATAGTGTTATGAATAAGGTGTTTCATATGTCTAATCTTTAGATGTACGAGATTAAACATTCATATGGGATTGACTTTAAGGACATTCCATTTAAACTATATGCATAATGTGTGGAAGGAATATTTTTGATTATGGATAAAATTGATTATTTATTATGAGGAACTGAGGTTCTAAAAGATTGAGTTAAATGGTAAAATATGAATATTAAATAAGTGAATTCATAAAAGGAATAATATATTTCAATATAAAGGCCCAAGTTATTCAAACATGAATGTTGGGATACATACCAAGGATGATAACTCATTAGAGGTATTTATTTTTATTATAGTCAATTCCTAATAGTATTTACACTAACTTTATGACCATTTAATTTGTGATAAAGAGGATGTGGTGGTTGGAGGTGGATGAAATAGTAGTTTTGGGTATTTTTAGGAATAATATAGGTTGGAACCCACCACGGTGTAGGTCATATTAATATGTAACCCACCAAATGTGAATTGGGAAAGACTATCATGCTAAATATTGCTTTTAGTATTGTGTGTTCATTTTTATAGGCCTTTCTAAGGACCATGAATATATTGGACTCACCACATTGTGGTGGAATTTGTGGGGAACATAAAATTCCAAAGGTTTTTCCAGAACACCATGTTGGTTGACATGTTCGGTAGTCTGTTCTTAGCATGTTCATTTCCACGATGGACATGGTAGACCACAACATGTTCTAGAACTAATTGTTTCATAAATTGATATGTAGAAATAAACCATCAATATTTATAGTCATTGTATGGTTCAAAAGGGACTCCTTTTGTTATACTCATTAAAGGATGATTGCTAACATTTTCCCATAGTCATTACCTATATTATTTAATTTTTCCTCTTCTTTCATGTTTCTTTGATCCAAAAAACATCTATAATAATCATGGGTGATGTTTTCATAGTGAATTTTAATACTCAATGAATGTGTGAATAATATTTTTTTTGGATGGTGACTAGGGTGGACTATTATCATTGTAATGGGTGCAAGGATGATCATACACTCCTCATAGATCTACTAAAATTATATTAAAATATGAAATCAGCAATTATTTATGGTGTAATTAAAAAATATTCTTTATTGAAATTGAATTTTCATAATTTTATAGAGTATGTGTGAAGCCCTATTAGACATGTCCTTGATTTTATACACATTTTTGTGTATTTGTGTATCTAGATAAACCTATGAAGGATATAATTTTCTTGTAGATGTGTGTAGGATATATTATTCTTCATGAACATGACTATATTTTTAACAAATTCATTAAATAATTTTGTTTCAATTGTATAGTTTGTCTATGTTTTCAATTGAATGACCAGGTTGACCCGCATGGGCTAATCTATCCCTTAGAAGGGGATTTTGGATGGTATGATGTATTTATCCATTGTTTTGAGACTATGACCATGTGTGGTGTGTTAAATACCAAGATAGTGGGATTATATAATCATGTCATGTGTATAACACCACAGATATGTGGATTAGGTCACCACGAAAATTACCCATGAATGTTGGTGTAATGATAACTTCATGGGGTAAAGAAAGATGATCGATTGGATGAGTTCATCGAGCCAACATATTATTTCCCTATGAAATGTATGTCCATCTGGTAGAATCAATCTTCAAGGACAATAAATATTTTTTCAATCATATAGTTTACTTATTTTATTTTTTTCATTTACTATATTCATTTCAAGAACATGTGTATATTGTTCAATTATGTTATGTGAATATTGGTCATTCTTTAGTGGATTTTATACTCACTCCCAACATGTGAATAATTTTGTGGGAGGTGATTTTTTGATTAGGGATACTATAAATTAAAATGGCCATATGGAATATGGTTGAGTCAGAGCAGCGATATGATGGAAGGTGATGTTGTATGGAACTTCGGTCTTATATTCTTTTTCTTATTCTTAATCATATTCAACTATTTTGGCGAATTTACCCATAGTTTTTCAAATACTTATTTGGTTTGGATTTTACAGTTGAAATTTCATATTTTTATTATATTATTTTATGCCATTATTAATATTATTACTATTTATGTTCCTATATATTTCTATAGATTTTTTCTTTTACTGAGGGAATAAATTCCCAATGAGAACTCTTAATCCCTTGTCATTAGTCAGTACCCTCTTGTGTATGTGGAGGCATACATGAGTTCATGTGTCACTCTTGGTTATAGATGTTTTTTTCATTATTAATCAATTGATTCTACTATTTTTGAAAATTGATCCATAATTTTGGGAATCATTTTTCTTTTTTAATGGTTGAAATGTTGTATTACAATTCGATTCTTGTCCTCTATAATTACTATTTTTTTTCTTTTTGTTCATTGTATTTACCTAAATGTTATTTTTTAGCATGGGAACAATCTACCCATGATGTCTCTTAGGCCCTCAATACTAGTCGGTAGACTCTTATATGTGCGGAGACATCCATGAGGTCAAATGAAACTCCAACCAAACTTAGTGATTTGTGTTGGTTTTTTCCAAAAGTTGGTGTGTTAGAGTAGAAACATCCACTTGATATCAACTTTTCCAATAAAAATAGGATTATTAAGTTAAAAAAAATTTTATTCAACTAATTTTATCTTTCATAAGGACATATCACCACAAACCATTATATAATTCTAATATTCACATAATATATTTTAAAAACATTTGGAAAATGATATATTCAAAAAAAAATCTCATTAAGTAGTAAAATAAGAAATGAAACACATTATTCATTTTGAACAAAAAATAAAGAATATAATATAAATTTCTTCCATTTACAAAATAAACTTTAATCTTAAATATTTCTATATATACTCATGAAATTAGAATCAGAGTGCAAATTTTTCTTGAGATAATTTTTAAGAAATGATAAATATAAAATGAGAATTACTAATCATTATTTGAAAACATGAGGACCCATGAAAATAATTTTGTTTAAAAGAATAATTTTCACCCTCATATGGTTCATAAACTTTGCAAATACATAATCTTCTTTTAGTACCTTGAAAACTCAAAAAATATTACTTAAAAATAATTTTTCGAAAACTGAAAACTCATGAAGGTTCCATGGGACATCTTATTTATAGAACCCTTATAAATGGATGAAACTAATCGGTTAATCCATCATATACATTAGGATTGACATATTTTCCATGCCTTTCTTACTTTACCCAATGTAATAGAGACCTATATTTCGATCAACAATCACCATTAAAAATCAAAGGACTATAAAATATATAAATCGCATAGAATCTTTCATTTTACAACATAAGATCTCATAAATTTTTATGTTTTATGTCTATTAATAAACATATTTGGACTTCACAAAAAATGTCAATAAAAATACATTTTTAAAAAAAATATTAAAATAAAAATTCCTCCATAAAATGTGAAATAAGATATTATTTTAAAAGCTGTTAAAGATATTAGAGGGATATTATTAATTAAATATTTGTACATTAATATTATGTATATATACTATATTATGAAAATTTAAATCTAGGAAAAAGAGTTTAAAGCATTTAAAACTAGTTTTTAAAAGAAAATTGTTATATAACATTAGTTCCTTTTGAATCCAATGAAAAATGATGGAGATAAGTTGAAAATTATTTGTATACGAATTGAATTTTAGTAAATTATTGGTAAATTAAATCTATATGAAATTATATATACCTAAAAATAGAAACATGTGGTGAAAATTATATATTCCTCATGAGATTGATATTTAGATGAGAAATATCTTACCTTGTGTCCAACTCAGCACCTACATTATTCAACACCTATACAATAAGAATATATTAATTAATTATGGAAGACAAATTTACGGTATATTATATAATAATAATACCATTTATTTCATCTATTATCATATCCTATATTGTTACTAAATTGGTAAAATTCATGTCCGACTTTTTTTGGATGTTATGTTCACAATCCATTAACATCTTCTGTATGTTGACCATAGTCAAATGGATTGTGGTTCCATTTTCTATTGAAATTTTTCTAAATATTTAATATTAATTTTATACATTATATATAATTATATATCTATAATATAAATTAAAACATCATACAAAAATCCCATCTGTTCGTGGAGGTGGTAGTCCAAATGTAAGAATGAGCAATGATATCATTTTCTAAAGGATTGAAGGGTTAGATGTTAAGAATTATATTATCATTAAAGAATCATAATTATTCCATAAATATTATATATATTCATTCAACCCATAATATTAACCAGCTTCATGTTTTGAAGATTAAGAACCAAATACATTACTTTATGAATTTGGTAATTACCACATACACATGAGGGATATTTTCATTTCCCATAGGATGAAATCGAACAAGAAAATGGTTTTTCGAATAAAGGTAATAAAATTTAAATATATTTAAGATACTTATATTTTCATATAATCAAGGTTATATATGATTTTATGGATTTGAGAGAACAAATAAACATAAAAATATATGGTTAAGTGTTAAACACCTTCTGTGGAAAATCACCATGTATTACACCTTAAGCCTTCTAGATTGGTATTATTTTGATAAAAACATATAGGATGTGGTTATCAAGTTTTTGAATATATTTACTAGATTTTATTAATGAAAAATTTATAATGAGTTTTGTGGATGATAGAATAATATGATCACTTTTAAGAGCGAGGATGGCGGGAATCAAGTAAATACATTAAATGTTAGTATATAATATTTGTTTAATTTATAAAAAATGAATCGATAGTTACATATCTTTAATTATTTTTATTAGAAGTCAAAAATAAATTCATTCAAAAAATTTAAACACGTTTATGTGGAATATTGGAGCACGTCTCTTTGTTTAATACATTTCATTAACCATTTTAAAATTAATTATGGGAATAAATTTTGCAATAATTATGGGTTGTTAAATTAATTTAAAAATTTTTAGTGGAAAATACATTCAAAATTAATGACATGATAAAAAATTTCTCAACCAATCATGTTATGATATGTTTTTTATTATTTTTCATGGATTTAATTTTTTTTAAAAACATTTACTACCATTTAAAGAAATTTTTAGGACACTGAACCAACTTTTACTTTAAATTAATTAAGTTAAAAATAAAGTTATAATATAATCACTTTCAACAGTATACATAAATTCGATTTTTTGCATGATATTATTTTAGTTCCAAAATATATACAAACTGTATTACTTTTACTACCTTTAAAATAATTTAATGGATTTTTTTGCTGCTTGTAAAAGCACAACATTGGAATTTCATAAGCATTCAATGTATTTATACCAAAACTAAAGAAAAAAATAAATTACTATCATAAAAATTATTTATTGATATTAAAAAATATTATTTATAACCATTCGAAACTTATTTTTATCCCTATTAAAACTTGTTAGATATAATTAATGAAAGAGATTGACATTTTATAATTATCCATTACGTTAAAAAATATAAAGGTTCTAATTGTTATAAAGTGAAGAAAAAATTCAATATTAATGGATAAAGGATTATTTCGGTCAAAATATAATTATCCAATTTTATTAAGCTTTGTTTTGGGTTTATTTTTACACTATATAAAATATTTTAACCATGTTTAACCCATTTTTCCTTTTACCATAATGATAATACTTTTTCATGGTTACTATTTATTTTTACCAAAAAAGAATTTTATCCAATTAAATAATTTGAATTTTATAATTTCAAATATGAAATAAATTTTATATGATAAATTTTTAGAATTTTAATAAATATAGTTTAATATAAATTTTTAAAATAATATTAAAAATATTTTTTTAGAAAAATAACAATTTAATATATAAAAATGATTTTATAAAATATTCATATATAAAAGTAATATTATTATAATTTAAAATAAAATAAAAATTAGAATATTACTATTGAATTACTTTATTTATAGAAAATAAATGAAAGTTTTTAAAAATTCATCATTTCTCGCTATTTACTCGGAAATCAATAATTTCACAAAAAAATCCAAAAGAACACACAATGATAATTTTAACAAGGATAATTCTTAATAATGTAAATTTTACCGAATAATTTTTTTAATAACATAAAGTAATTGAAATATCCACACATAAATTTCAATAAAACCTTTTTGAAGAAAATGTGTTTTTGATGCATAACATGACATTATTTTCATTCTATTCATATTAAATAAAACGAAAATGAATGTTAATTAATTTTTTTGGATATATAATATATAAAGTTTATTATAATAATTTATTAGTAATGATTAATATTATTTATAAAAATAATATACTACTACATATAAAACATTTTAAGGAAAATATATTTTTGTACCTTCAAAATACTTTACCTTTTGTTTTGACCAATTAATTATAAATATATGATTTAGTATTCATTTTATTAAGGAATAACATTATACATATATTTCATAATCTGTTCAATCCTAATCACACCTTCTAATCTAATGGCTAGGTTATAATGGTCAGATTTAAGAATAAATATTGGTACAGTATATCATAGTTTTTTTATGCTTGGTGTTCCATGTGGTATACACAATTGACCATATTATTCATTTCATGAAATCTAAAATAAAATATCATGGGGTTAAATTCTACACCAATAAATAAATTTCATTCTGATAATATTATCTCATGTTTAAAGCATTTTTAAAATAAATACCAAGTAGTGTTAGATAAATACACATGAGTGGTATGAAATATCGAAGAACATGGATATCTAGGACTTGACTAGGAAAATTATCATTTATTAAATATTTATTAGACCAAAAATATACCATATATGGACACTTATTATTGACTACGTTTCATAATACATACAGTGATATAGGAGAGATATTTCCAAAATAAATTTTGATTAATTTATCTTCTTTTTTCATGAGTATTTATTTTACTAACAAGATAGAGATTACGATAAAATACACTTACTTGATTTCAATACATTCCATAAACATAGTTACAATTTTTAGTTATTCCATGATCAATTTTTCATCTCTATATCGTCCCATATTCAAAATGATAATTAAATATTATGAATTTTTCATACCTAAAAACACTAAAACTAACATTAAATGAACTATATGATTTATAAAATAATTTCAAGATATTTCTCTTATATCAAAACAAAAAATGGTATTTAATATACTATCCAATTTGAATGAAACATAATATGAATATATACTATATTCATCTAAAAAGACAAAATAGAAACACAAAATTTTTTAATTAAATCATTCTATAAAATTTCTTCCAAAAATACTAGACTAAACTTGAAACCCAAAGATTATTAATTTTTTAACTCATATTCATCCATGATCACATAATATTTATCTCTGAAAAAAATTATTCAATGCTGAAAAAAAATAATGATATATCCTCTAAACATATAATATCCAAAATATGATCATCTTCCGAAAATAATTTAAATTAAAATAAAACCCATACTGAGTAAGATACAATTAAATAAATTTAATCTATATTTATTCAGAAAATTATTTTTTCCTCAGTCATATAATGTTGCAAAAAATATAGTTAACTTCTTCCACAATAACATTAATCACTTATTCACAAAATAAAATTTCTCTCTAAATGTTTTTATATGTCAAAATATACATAAAAAATGTAATAATTTTGTATCAAAATTAATAGTAATTACCACATCATCAACGAATATCTTAAACCAAAATGTTATATTTTCCTTATAGATTTTATTACCCTGATAAAAACATACATTTGAAACAACCTTCATGATATTCATCACATGAATTTATCAAAAACTAAATTTTTCTCTTATTTTCCTCATTATAAATCTCACATAGGTTTATATTGTCTAATCATAAAATTGATATGGTTGATAAGGAATAACCATAAGTTTTTTCACTGTAAATAATATTCTATTTCATTTATCATTTTTACAGTCAACACATTTTCCTTCATATCCATTGTTCTCTTTCATCCTACTGGATCTAGTCAAATACTGAAACCAAAATAGTTAGTGTGATTATAAAAAATAAAATAATAATAAATAATCTTATAAGGAAGAAAAAATTATGATATCCAAAATTATTTTTAATATATTTATATTTTTTGATTTATATAAAAATATCCATATGTATCTATAACATACATAACTTATATGTTATAAAATCCTTTTAAATTATTCCCAAATAATATCAATGAGTCCAAAGTCATCGAAAACCATTCTTTGATACTGACTATAATGACTTATGCCTTTAACAACCCGTTATTTTTAGTAAAATAGCAAGAATTAAATTTTCATAAATTCTAATTGTCTTTAATGTTTGGATTTTTTTTAATTTGAAAAAAGGCCTTGTATATCAATCCCTTAAAAAAAGATTAATATTCTTCTCAATGTCAATTTTTTAAAAAAGGATTATTAAATTCAAAGTGATGTTTTATTCCCCAATTTTTTAATCAATCAAGTGGTGTCACCATATACATTTCTATAATCTATACAGATAATTATTTCCTATGATTTTTTTTCCTAAAATGGAAATAAGAAAAAAAATATTAGAATTTTAAATAAAGATAATGTAAATAAGTTAGTTATTTTTTTTTAAATAAATGGATTAAACCTTTAAAAAATTTCAACCTATTTATATAATAAACATTAACATCCAATATTTGATTTCATATTCAAGAAATAATATTGGAATCCAAAAATATGTATGATTTTATTTGAATAGAATATAATGTATAAAATTTTAATCCTGATTATTTATTATAAAACATGAGGACCTGTGTTTTTTTTGAAATGTATACCCTTCACGATTACAAGAGTCATAAAAATTGATAAAACAAAGGATTATTCTATCATTCTAAAAAAATATATTTAAATAAGAACTATTTTGAATGAATAGATATTTTATAATGGTGAATTTTGAAAAATCCTTCATATAACACTTAGATGAACCCCTATAAATAGAATGAACTACATGGTTAATTATGACATATCCCCTAGATGTAACTTAATTCTCGGTAAATCTCTCAATTTATACAAGTCATTAAAAAGACATATTTGCCTCACCATCCATCATAAACTATTTTCAAGGTCCATAATGTAAATAAAAAACAAATAATATATCTTTTCCATAATAATAAATCATAATTTATTTAGGCTAGAAAATATGCATAAATTCTTTAGGGATTCACATAAAAATAAGGAAATAATCATTTCTCTATAAAATGTAATAATACAAAAATTACCTAAAAGAAACAGAAATATTATTAGATTTGAAAAAAAAAACATTAAAACAAATATTGGAATATTATAATATAATAATGGCCATGAAAATTGAAAAATATAGTCATTTGAAAAATATTTAAAACCCACTTTTTCGCTTTGTAAAAAAGGGTCAAAATTGGAACGTTCAAAAATATTTAAAAAGATAAAATTTAATTAGTTGTAAATAAATAATAATTTTGTATAAAATAAATTTATCAAAAATATATTAATATATAAAACATCTAAAAATACATTTTAATAATGTGTACATGGAGGAAGAATAATTCAAAACATTTATAATTCTTTTTTCAAAGAAAAATACCTTACAAATTAATTAACATTTTAATAAAAATAAAATTCAAGGATATAACATGAAAAATATTTATAAAATGCATTAACGTTAGTATAATAATAAAATAATATATCCATATATAATTATATCCACCATGAAGAGTAAATCATGTCGTAAAAATGGGAGAAATTAATTAATAGAAATTATGTTGAAAAATAACATACATCGTGTATGAAACACTACGTACATTTTTTAAAACATATATAATAAACTGATATTAATTTTATAAATTAATATAAAAAAACTAGGTTTATTTTTTTATAATAATTCAATTCATTCCATATAGTACCATGTCTTATATAGTGACTAAATCGGTTAAGTCTATGCCACATGTTTTGGGGATGCTCACTTCATAATACCAATCTAACATTGGTTGGCTAACCATGGTGAATAGAAATATTTTTCCAAAATATACAAAATACTTATAAGGAAATAATTACTATATTTTTATGTTAATAAAATATTATATCTAACTATCAAATGTGGACATGAATAATGAATCACATAACATTATCAAGGTTATAGTTCACACGAATGCATGAGCGACATTATCATTTTCCAACAGATGTAAGGGTTAGATTATAAGTAATATAATTTCATTATTGTATAATAATTATTCAATAAAAATATTATATATTACATTATTCTTTATTATTAACCGACCTTGTACAGTGGTCATGAAAAGTGAAAGACATTGGTTTGTGGTGGTGGTAGTCCATAAGTACACAAGAGCAATGTTTTCATTTTTAATAAGTTGTAAAAGGACATTAAAATGAATTGTTTCATAAAAAATATTATTTAATTATATGTGAGACACTTATTTTAAACTATTACTATTATTATATATTATTTTATTTAGTTTAATGATGAAATAAACATGTAAAAACTCGGTTAAGTGTTATAAAATTTATTTAGAAAACCTCATTTGGATTACTCTAGAAGCCTTCTATGTTGGTCTTTTGGTGAGACCAAGGCAACGGGGAAAAATTTATTAAGGTTTTGAAGTGGTTTTTTAGATAATGGTTGTTATTAATAGTTCAATAGGTATGTGTAAGAAAATATATAATATTCCCTTTTATAAGTTAGGTGGGTGGAAATACTGTAATGACAAAAAAAATATTGATATATAATATTTATCAGAATCATCTCAAATAGATGAAAATTACCATAAAAAATATAAATGGATTATGGTTTTGAAATAAATTAAACCTGTTATATCTAGAAAATGTTATGTGGAATTTGGAACCTTATCTATTAGTTTAACGCCTCTAATTACACCTTTTATCCATTATTGTGGTAATAAAGTTTTCAATCTCTATGGTCCATAAAAGTAATTTGAAAAATTAAAAGTGTAATATACTATGAATATTAATGATATAATCTAAATTTTCTAAAATAATTTAGTTATTTTATGAATTTTAGGAATATACAATGATTAAAAATTAATTTTTAACCATTAAATACCATTTGTGGTCATTCTCAAGAATATTCACTAAGTCTCACTTTAATGACATTAAGATAACAATATAATTGATGATTAAATAGTTTAACTATAAATAATAATTTATATTTATCCATTAAATTCATATAACACCAAAATCCATCCAAACCATTTTACTTTTGTTTTTTTTAAAGTAATTTACTCGATTTTTTATATTACTTGCACAGGCAATACACCATTGTTGCATAAGCGTTTAGTGTAATTAAATTAGAAATATAAAATAAAAAAAATTAATATCATTTACATAATTTATTAACATGAAATATTATTATTTAATACCATTAATATCTTTTTTTACCCCAATTGAATTTCTTTTGAGATATTAAAGTGGCGTGGTTTAATTGTACTTTACATAAAATAATAAAAAGTTTTTAATAAAATAAAGTTGTAAAAATGAAATAGTTTAGAATAATTTATGAAACATGTAATATTACACTTATTAAATGAAATAATGGAATGTAATGGATTTATTTCAAACCAAATCTTATATATTAAACACCATTTTACCCATTTTACCATTTATTATGGTAATAAACATTTGTAATGGTTATTATTCATTACCAAAAATATAAAATGCGACTTATTACACAATTTTAATATTATTACTATAAATATGGAATCTATTTTATACAATTTAATTTCCAAAATTTCCAGAAATTAACTTTGATATAAGTATGTGAAATGAAATGAAAAATACTTTCTTGAAAAATACATGTTTCCAAAATAAAAATTCTCTAATTAAAAATAAATGTATACTGATGATTTCAATGGAATTATTTAGTTATCTATTCAAAATGGAAATTAATTTACTTTAACAAATAAAAAAGATTATTTTATTTTTAAATGAATTAACATAAATTATTTAAATATAGTTTTTTAAAAACCAACATATTTCAAAATTAACTAAAAATTTATCTTTACAAAAAAATAGGCAAAAAGTGATACTATAAAAATTTTAACATTATTATTAAAAAAATATGTTTCATATTAACATGTAAAATTTTATAATGTTGTATAAAATAGTAATATTATCCGTTTAGAAAAATATAACAAAAACATTTTCAAATGGAAAATTGAGTTTTTCAAATTCCTTATATAATTAGTACAATTAAATGAATTTAATTTAATTTTATTGTATATATAATATATTTATCTAATTATAATAATTTATCAATAATATGTATTTTAATCTATTAAAATATAAATATATATTTTTGAATTAAAAATACTTTTTTGAAAAATATATTTTTTACCTTCAAAATATGTTATCTATTATTGTTGACCAACATACACTCAATATATAATTTATTTTTCATTTATTTATGGAGAAAAATATACATATATTTCATAATTTTTTATGTCTTATTTGAACCCACCATAAAATGGCAAGGTTATAAAAGATATATTTAAATTTTATTATTCTTATAGTGTATTGTGGTTCATTCAAGGAATGTGTTGCATGCAATACAAAAAAATGAATGGAGTATACATTTAATAGATTATAAAATAAGATATCAGTGTGTAATAATTTTCCTGAGTTCTTGGTTTTTTTATATGTAATGAGTTTTCATGGTTGACTTGACATATTTATTATCCTTAACTTAGATAATGTGGTAAAAACATCAAATATAGTGATTTATACCCCAGGTGATAGTTTCCATCCTAGAGCCTATTATAGGTAGACATTGGGGGTTAGTATCTCTCTTTAATTCCATCCCATGTGTTGAACCATGTATGGTTGGGGGTTTTTGTAGAGTTGCATGAAATATATTTTTGAGAGATATGATAGAGATTTGAGTTATGCATTGTGAGAATTTCATTGGTTGGTAAGGAAATGGTAAAAGTTGTGCTTAGTTAATGAAGTAGGTCTGGGAGATCAGTTAGGATATTAGTGTTTTGGTCCCCCTTAATTTGATTCATGAAATATACGTGTCACACCCCCTCCCTTAAAAGATACCCCTTTTTGGATAGAAATGATTAAAGGGAGATAATTACCACTGAGTCCCGACTTCAGTAGGCCTTGGGTTGGAAAATAGCACCTAGGGTATACAGGTCACACAATATAGAAGTCATTACTATTTTTTTGAAACAAGATTGAGAGATATTGTGGATCATCAACAAAACAACTCCAAGACATATATAATAGAAATCCAAACACTATTCTATATGAATACATAGAATAAAACTAATGAATGTATAGTAAAACCCCAATGTAATGTACCCAAAATAAAGTTAAAGGAGCAACTCAACAACTATACCAAATCCCAAGTTAATAACGCCTAGCATGGTCCATGTTATCCTCTTGGAAACCTTAAAGATTTTTTATATACGTAGGGTGAGAATATATAAATACTTAGTAGAAAACCAAATTCTCTCACGAACATTTGAAAGAGATCATACTAATTCCCTAGTGAGAAAAGAATAGAACCAAATAGCCTCTAACAATGTATACTAGCCATCACATCCTCACCAAGTAATGCTCACCATGTAATTCAAGTCTTGTAAGGTAATATAGTAAGTACATCAATGATTTGGGTACTCTGCAGCACTTCCCACTGGTTTAGCAACTCTTTCCTAACTAAAAACGTCCTCACACTCCATCCACTTCGAAAATAAACATGTTATAACCGTCCTACATGCACATGGGCCCCTTAAACCACATCAAACCCCCATCAGAAACCTAGGCCTAAAAAACCACTCCATATCCTATCTGCACACACCTAGGCCTGACAAAACACACTACATCCCACCCGCAGATACCAGGGCCTCATAAACCACACCACATCCCGCATGCTGACACTTGTCCCTCACAAAATATATCTTATCTCATAGAAACCTAAGAAATCACAATATATATCATCGAGAAAACATTTAGGAAAACACAACACATCTCATCCCAAAACCACTTTGGAAGACACATCCTACACTAAAACACATGGGCCTTGCATACCATAACCTTCCTAATTAATCTTAGGCTATCACCAGCTAGAAGGGCGGGAAAGGAATGGTGGGTGGCTAGTCATCCATCCCCCCACCATGATGATTGGGAAAGACACCATCCCCCATTATGATGGGGGTTTTTGGTACGTAGTGCTCAACAAGGGTGGGGAGGATATATAAATCATAGGGTAAATACTATATATATATATATAACACGAAACATAGAATCCCATCCTATGGGCTCTCATAAATAAACGATATCACAATGCGTCCAACTTTTCTTCTACCTCTAAATGCACAACACCACACATCCGGACACAAACTCTTTTAAATGTATAGCAAACCTAATTAACCATTTCCATTTTTTATTCGCAACCCATTTATTCAATTTGTTAACCAAATCAACCAAAGTGAGTTCCAAACATTATTAACCAATTATTTGTTCATTTTTTCCACTAGTATCTAGGAAACTACCAAGAAAAAAAACCCAAAGAAAAACAACAACACATCACTACATAGTCCGACCAGAGACCCGATGTGCAACACATATCATCCATTCCACAATCATGAAAAATATTAACCTCAAATTCCATTACATAGCTATGTTAATGTATGGTCTACATGTTTATCCATGGAAACACCCTAGCCAACCCACATCATACAACCGTTCCCACAGACATACCACATCACAAACCCGAGAAAACCCACATATGACAACATGGAAACCACGCAATCTTTTGTCCCATGAATGCTTCCATAACCGTTCCACACATCTCATTATAGACCGTGACATATATCATTTCATATTTACAAAAGGGGGCACTTATTTAATTCTAATTCATTTTTAAGGGTTTTCTCACAGAAACCAATTCCTAGGACATCCATTCATTAGATGGATTTATGTGATTAACCAATTTCTATATATAAGTATTCAACATGATCCAAACAACATGAAAACCATTATTTACACAAACAAATTCAACAATAACCACCATTTTCAGCAAGGCATTGAGTCCCAATAACCACAATATAACTATCATAAATTGAAAACTACAATGGAATGAAAAAAATAATCCCCTTATCCCTTTTAATTTGATTTAACTGATTATTATATTTGATTATCCAAGTAGAACCATGATCCCTAGGTGATGAAATGTAAACTCCCCCCTCGTGATGATAAAATGAATAGAAACAAATAAATCATACCCTAAAGGGGATTCAACGTTCATCTAGTGAGAATGGATCACATAGCATACCTCCAAGAACCTCTCCTACAAGATCTACATCTACGAAAGGATTACAAGAGACCACTACATTTACAACAATTGAGAAAAACCCCATTAGTAATATGGGTTTGAAAACACCAAAGGTCAATGAGAATATATGGAAGAAAATGATATTGAACTAAGAGAAACAATGAGAAAATTAATAGAAGACATAAATTAGATCACCGCAGATCACAAATAAAAAACCACCATGATTGATAGATCATGGGGGGAGGAGTGGAGTTCAAAGGATTCCTCAGGAAGCCCAAGATTCGTTTAGAATGAGATGAAAAAGAGAAACCATCCGAATGGATGAATGAAAAGTTGAAAATAATTTTTAATAAATACTAGGTTGGTCTAATACATGATATGTAATTCCCTTTCATGTCGTGTTGTAAGTATGGTTTAGTTTTTGCAGAAAAAACTCCGCCTCTCAATTTATTTTATTTTCATACTCGGAAATATTACACATCATTAAACTCTCCTTTATGCTATGTTAATGTTTTGTACATTGTGGAAACTCTAAGGAAACTCATGAAGCAGAGTTTCACATAAATTAATATAGTTACACGATATTAATCCCCCCTTTATCTATCCTTTAGTAATCTAACTCCTCCAAACTCCCTCTGATCCCCCCCAGAGCACTATCATTGACCAAACTCACAAATTAATAGATCTGGAAAGCACATTTCGTTACATTAGGTACCTCTTAAATTATTATCACCCTTGATAATCCAAAACTAAGCCCATAAGAAAGTGGGGTTCGAGAAAACATCTTCTGAGATACTTATCAAGGATTTTTCTACACTTGAAACACTGATAATAGGAAAAAAAATAATGATCAATGGAAAACCACCATGAGTTATTTGAAATATGAGGTCAAAACCCCCACATCCAAGAAGACCGTATATAAAATTTGCTATTAGATCTTTTCATATCAAATCAAACAACCATAAAACACACCATTCAACGATAACGACCACATTGTCAAACATCCCAATTGGGGAATTCCAACCTCCATGACAAGATAATGTTTACTCGAAGTGGCACTAAATCACCCACCCCGGATTAATCTCATTGTAATTATTGTGTCTTTATTTGGAGTATGGTCCTCCACTATCCACACATTGGTACTTTATCCCACAGTGTACAACAAAAAACAATACCATTGGAAAATAACGCATATCATATAAAATAGGGTTCAAGAATTTCATATCAAAACAAAGTAAAAAAAATGTAAAACTAAAAATAACTCTTCGTACTAGGAATGCATCTATGTCCCTCACTCCCAAGTAATATCCTCTTTTTCCACCATTCCTCCACAACACATGAAAAAAAGGAATGGTCCGCCCACACATAATCTTCTCTTGATGATCTTGGATCGCCATTGGCTTCTCCCAAAAACACCACGTCAACCTCGATATCTAACTCTCCCAAGTCAATGACATGGGAGTCATCATGTAGATACGGATAGAGCTGTGAGATGTGGAAGACGTCGTGGATCCTATCCAACTATGGGGGAACTAAAAAAGGATACACCACTATGAAAAGTTTCTATAACACCTCAAAGGTTCAAACAAACCTCGTAGAAAGTTTACTCCCCCTTCTAATTCTCCACTAACCACGTCAAGGGGAACCCATCAAGAACATGTGGTACCTAACCTAAAATGTCAATTGCCTCCTCCTATGATTTGTATATGACTTCTACCATTACTTCACTTCTTTCATCTATCAAAAGTGATCTAATTTTTTTTATTTTGCTCCTTATAACACCTCTTAACCAAGAATAGTTTTCTCCCCATCCTCCATCTAGCCGAACGATGAGTGAACTAATATTCCACAAAATACAAAAAACAGAGTCAATGTGATATAATATTGATATTAATTATTATAACAAAACTCTACCAAAGTCTAGTTCTATAACCATGGTACACTCAAATCAAAGATGCACACCTGCAACATATATTCCAATGTCTGGATAGTCCACACATTCTAACCATTTTTTTGAGGGTTGAAAGTAGTGCTAAGGCGTAAATTGGTTCCAAAGGCATCATGAAATCCCCTCTAGACACATGTGGTAAACCATTCATCCAAATCTATGAAAATGAACTGTTGAACTCCATGAAACTGCACCACTTCTTCCATGTAACTACTATCCAAGGAATCCATTGTTCCTCACTCGCTAATCACTTTGAAGTGGGATTATTTCGTCAACTGAACCACTATAAACAAAATATAATCATAGCCTCCTTGATCCATGGGTTACCCTATGATGGAATCCATTGGTATGCATCAAATTTCCAATCAGCAACATCGAAGGGCTGTAAAAACCACCAAGAACATGGTGATCAACTTTCACCATTAAAAAAACTAAGAAGTTTGACATGAATTTCTCCACTTCCCATTTCATCCTAGGCCACAAAAACAACATACTAAATCCATGTTACATATTTGAAACTCATTTATATACTTATAGAGGTAATCTATGAAACTCAAGAAGGACTTAATCATGCACCACATTCAGAACAAACAAACTTCCACGGAAAAACATCTAGTTTTGATTATCCTCTAACCATTCCTTCAGAGCATCACTATAGACAACAATTTCCCACAACACCTCTTCCTCTGAGTTTACACACTAATAATCTTCCACTTTCTACATTATAGAAGACTTCACCATCATTTTAAAAAATATGCTCTACCACCTTCCACTCTTGTATCTATGTGAAAGGTTTACAACTTCTCCGTCACTCTCCAAGCATCCATAGACTCCTGAACAACCTCATTCTTTGACATCCTACTAAATTAATTGGCCCAAAACTTCCCCTTTCATGTGTTGTAGGAGACCTAAAAATCATAGTCCTAATGATACTTCCACCACCTACACTATATTACATTCATATCATGTTGGTAAAATACATACCTCAATCTCTTGTGATTTTTTAAGACCATAAAGAGCTCCCCAATGAGTTAATTTTGCCATAAATTCAGAACACAAATAACTAAACCAAACCACGAAAATTGGTTGAATGGTTATGAACACGATGTCAGAAACCCATATAATATCATTTAATGTTACTAAATAAAGATTAATCGCAAACCGAGACAAGAAGAATCTAAAAACACCCCAAAAACCAACCCTTCCGCTGGAAACTGTAGCATTGGATCACTAATCAAAATCCCCTTTATGTAACTGAATGATTCTTGGAACTTCTCACTCCACTAAAAATCGTGTTCCTTTTTATTCAGAGATGTTATAAATGTTTAAAATCGAGAAAAATCTGGTAAAAACCTTTGAAAGTGGCCTGGGAGACCAAGAAAACTATGAACATATGCCAAAATTCTTGGGTGCTTCCCATGAAACAATAACTTCAACCACTGACAGTTCAACTTCCACACCAACTTGAAACATCACATGCACATGTGAATATACCTCTTGTGTCTATAAATTACACTTGGAAAAGATTCTGTCGAGCTATAGAATCAAATAACTTGCAAGATAGTTCTAAGATGCTCAACATGATCCTCCACTAAATTAAAAAGGTCAAGGATATAATCGATGAATACGATGAAAAAAATTGTCTAGGAACTCATGAAAGGCATATTTCATAATCCCCATATAAACAGATTGTGTTTTGGTAATACTTAACTACATGTCTATGAACGTGAAGTTCACATACCTTTATTTGAATTCAGTATTTATAAAATCACCCTTTTCACCATCAAATGTTGATACCCATACCATATATCAATCTTAAAAAAACATCCCCTATCATCTATTTGATAAAGATCATAAGTCCTTAAAATATGGTAATAATTATTGATAGTAACTTGATTCAACCTTATATAGTCAATGAACAACCATATAGAAACATACTCCTTCTTTGCAAACAACACTAGATCACCCCACAATGACACACTAGAACAGATGAAACCATTCTACATCAAATCATCTATCCGAATCCTAATACCCCACATCTCAAAAGGTTCCATCTGGTAATGATCCATTGAAATCAGAGAAGCATCACACAATATGTCTATCCTGAAATCTACATCATGTCGAAGGGGTAGTGTCACAAAATCCCTAGGAAAACATCTAGGAGAACCCCCATTGACTCTTGGATCCGCTACCATTTCAGAATACATTGATTATTTTGATAGCTCATCCAACAATAATATAAGGTTCTCCACACCCCAACTACCCACCTCACAACCCTACACACTAATAAAGACAACACACTGAATATCCATATCTAAAAATACAACTCTCTTCTAGATGTAGTGGATAGTGAAATGCATAGAATACAACAATTGGATGTGGAGAAATATATTTTATAGATGAATATGTAGCAAGAAGATATCCCCATGGGATTCATGTGGTCCCATTGTTAGTCAACATCCCCAGCACACATCAAACCAGCTGGTCTAGCCTATGACTAGAGTAATCAACACCAGAGGAATGAGAATGTTCTCTATATCTAGTCCTAGAGAATGGTCTATAGAGGGTGTGGAAAAAGGAGTGTGAAGCTCCAGAATAAAGCAAATTCCAAGTAAGGGAACTAAAAACACTGATCATACTTCTAACGATCTTTTATTCTACCAGAACTGTTGCCTTTGATGTGTGCAACTGGCCACATCTAGATTCTCTTCCTTTATACAGATGATTTCCTCTATGACCATCATTGACTTGATGTTCCTAGGTAACATCATGAGGTTGGAACGTATCTACTCTATATCCCCATGGTAGAGAATGTGCATACTATCCTTACTATTGAAATTAACTCGCTAGAAACACTAGCTGAGGATATCTTTAAACCTATCCACCTCCACCATACAAAGCTCAAACAGTTGTTGGATAATAGTTCTAATGTTTTTTGCGAACTCCACATACGAAAAAATTTATTTCCACATTCGCATCAATGGAATGAGAACTGGATGGTCAAAAAGGAAGTTTTTGTGGTCAACTCCATTATATGGCCCTGACCTTAAAACTTACTTAATATTTAATTAAATGAATAATTCACATTGAGGATCTTTTCAGGGTTTAGAGTTTTAGAGAATTAGGACATAACTATTAGATCTCAAAATATTACAAAGTAGACACTTATACTAAGTTTCCATAAATTAAAATATCATAAAAAGAAACATGTCTAGTTCTATGTTTTAGATAGCATGACTTTTCCTTGATCCCATCCTCGACCCTATTCCACATTAAGTCCTGTGAAAAACATTTCAAAACTTTGGGTGAGCATAAAAAGCTCAAAAAGGGACACAAAAAGAAAGAAAACTGTTAGTTTTTCAAAACCAAAAGTAAACCATGTATACTTTATAAATGTAATACTATTCACCTTTATGAAGTAGTGAAAACTTTTCACTGAATAAAAGATCATTACATACCCTTTTGTAACCAAAATATTACCATAAAACCCATATAAAGAACACATAACATATAATGGTATCTTGGGACATAAACATACTTAAATTGAATAACCATACGGTCAACTTCCACACATATCACATAATGGAATATCCATACGGCCAACTTACATACCCAATGCATTGGAGGTTATAACGTAACCACCTGTCATATGGTTTATCACTTAACCACCTGTCAAATGTCCAAGTACCATTATAAAATCATAATACTTAAAACAAATATAATGGAAAGAAAACATTTCCACACATTGACCACAATACATCACATAAATATATTAACATAACAAATCCATTATAAAAACCATCTTCAATACCAAGATACATATAATATTATACTGTATTTATTTCATTTTAAAAACATTACGGTTTGTTGAGGAATCCAAAGACCAAATAATACTCACGGTGGCAGAAAAGGTCATTGTCACCATGTATGTTAAAAGAAACATTCCTTTTTGTATTTTAGTAAAATGCTTCGTATAAAAAGATTCCTTTTGTATAAAATTAAAAGTCAAACAGGTTTATACACCATATAAATGAATTCCTTGTAATAGAACAAGATATGCCTCAATGAAAAGAGATTGAGACGAAGTCCCTTACCTCCTGTCCGACGTGACTCGATTGCTCTTTAATATCATGAATAATAAACTGGTGTTAATTTCTACTTTCTTAAGAACATTTTTCAAGATTTCTATTCCTTTTATATCACTTATTTCCATGTTATAAATATTATGTAATCATTTAAGTTAAAAATGATTGTTTTGTCGATATTTCGTTCTTAAGTCGAAAGTGGACTTCTTACAATTACATGTTGTTCATGTGGTCAAAGTTTCATTATATCCTGAATGATATTCATGATTTGGATATCATATATATCATATATATCCATTATATACATGTATTTACAATAGTATATAACATTTAGTGGTAAGAAATGAAATGCACCGTTCATGGAGACGGTAAGACGTACATATGCATGAACGCTACTTTCATATCTATTTCATATTTAATGGAGTGAAATCATAATGATATAAAAATATATTTTAACTCCAGTATAATATATATATAATATCATTAACTATGTCCTTTATACGTCCCACATATGGCATTAATGAATAAAATCACTTTGAGGGGGCGGTAGTTGGCACTTTCTAAAATGAAATTATCGCGTTTACCCAAAATGGAAACCATAAAGGAATTCCACAAATGAAAAATACAGAAGCATAAGGAAAACATAAACATAATATAAATCATATATAAATATAGTGACAACTTAATGGACACCATGAAAGGTGTTAAAAAAAGATTGAACAATCATCGTTTCGTGAGGCAGAAAATCGCCTACCACATAAATAGTATGTTATTTAACCATTAGACGAAGGTGTGTGTATGTGTAGCTCTAATACTACTCATAAAAACATACTATTATATTTAATATACTGGTTTTGTTACAAAATATGGGAATAAAAAGAGTCTAAGGGGTTGGAGAAGCAAAATAAAACATAATTACACAAGAGAAGACAGTACCTTTAAAACGGGTAACTCTTTTTGATTTGAGCTCAAAGGCTTCCTTGGGAAGACTTCTGCCCAATGTGAGGCTTCTAAGAGTAATAGATGTATGTGGAGAGACACAATGGGTAGGGTTTGGCCGAGCCAAAGGCTTGAGAGGTGTAGGTAAGGTGGTAGAGGGGGGGGATTTTTATAAGAGGAGAGGAGGGGCACTCTTGGAAAGTTATAAAATGTTACATTATTATAAAATGATTTTCGGATTTAAAATGTCCAAAAATTATATATTTTGAGGATACGGTGATAAGAGTTAGAAATACACCCATAAAATAGGTTTTTGACAAGTTTATCTCTTAGAGTTTACATTATATTTTCATTTTGATTAAATCGTTAAATAATGAGGTAATCCCTGCATCATAATGGTGTCATAAATAATATATTTTATTTAATGTCTAAAAATTATATAAAAAATATAATGATGTAGTAAATCTTTTTATATTTATAATGAATATTTAAAGTCAAAAATATTACTTTTATAAACCCATTTAAAAATTGTTTTAGTAAAACAACTCATGTTTGTGACATTTTTATTTTAACTTTAAATAAAATGTTATTAATGTCATTTTCCTACCAATGTGGCTCCATGGGGTCCCCAAGTTTACCCATGGAATTTATTGGTCGGCCATGAAACATAAAATATGGTTAGGACATGTGTGAAGGTAATTTCATATCATTAAAACATTATTTTTATGTTAAACTACACAAATTACCTCTAATCACGATTAAAAAACATTAAAGTTACTAATCACAAAAAAAATTATTTTAATCCCATTGAACCTCATTTTACATCCTAATGAAAACCATGTATGTCGGGTTTTTGAAATTCAAAACACAAAGGTGGTAAAATTTCATTTAAACGAAAAATCAGTTTTTTAGGTACAACTTAGTGGTTTCACTATTCATCAAAAATTGATGTTTTTCAGAAAGATACCAAAACATCACCCTAAGATATATTTGATATTCAGAATTCATAAATGATGTCTATTTTAAAAAATTAAAAACATATAAGTTACATTAATTAATTTAATAATTAATTCCTGATGTCAGAACAAATAGCATGTTTTTATGAAACAAAATGTATCTAAAGATTGACACTAGTTTAAGTCCAATTTCAATGTGAAATTAATTACAATGACCACAATTGGATTAAATGGTAAAAATATAATGTAATTTAACTTTAAATCCAATTAAAAATATTATATAATCATATAAATAAATTATATTAAAAATAGGTTTTGAATTAAAATACAACATTTTTCACTATTCATTAAAAAATGAACTTTATCGAAAAAATACCAAAAGTTTACACGAAGTAAATTTTGATGTCCCAATTATAAAGAAGAGTTTTATTTGGTCCAATAGAATGTATAAGAGTGATCAAAACTATATTTAAAGAGGGTTCTCCATCAAAAGGTGATAGTTCGACCTTTTAGTGTTTATTAGAGTATCTATTCCTAAAATTGAATTATTTTTCTTATTTTAAGCCTTTATCTTTTATTGGATAAATGTAATATCATTTAAAAACATATATAACCATATTATAGTTATTTATATTCATTCCCTCCAATACAACATGTACGTGTTAACTACCATTTAAAATAATATTATTATATTACTAGTATGCAACATAAGATTTCAAAGAAACTCATTGTTGTGTATCGGGTACGCTATCAATCATAGAAACCCCTTTAAATGAAAATTAATATTTAATTCGCAAATATTAATAAATATGAAAATTTATTATTCTTTTTTTACCTGGGATGTTACATTCTTCCCATCTTTTGGGAATTTCGTCCTCGCAATTTTATTCACTTATCAAAATAAGTGGGGGTATTTATCCGTCATGGCATTTTTTGATTCCCACGTTGCCTCTTCAACCATTTGGTTTTTCCACAAAACATTTACCTAGTGAAATACCTTATTTCGCAACATTTTCTCTATTTGATCAAGAATCTGGACTTATTTTTCTTCATAAGAGAGATTCTCTTCCAACTGAACAACCTCTAGGCTCAAAACATGAGATGCATCTGGCATATACTTTCTCAACATCGAAACATGAATAACATTGTGTACCTGAGATAAACTCAGAGGTAAATCCACTCGGTAAGCAACTGATCCAACTTTCTCCAGAATTTCATGTGGTCCAATGAACCTTGGACTCAGCTTTCCTTTCTTACCAAATCGCATCACACTTTTCCATGGTGAAACTTTGAGAAAAATATGATCACCTACCTCGAAAGATAGATCCTTCATCCGGTTATCTGCACAACGTTTCTATCTGCTTTGAGCTATTTTCATGTGTTTCTAAATCAATTTTACTTTTTCTGCCATCTCTTCTACCAATTCTGGTCCCATCAGCTTCTTTTCACCTACTTCATCCAAAAAAGTCAGAGTTTGACACCGCTTCCCATATAATGCCTCAAACGGATCCATCTATATATTGGAATAAAAACTATTATTATATGAAAATTAAACCAATTAAAGATGTTGGTCCCAACTTCCTTGATAATCCATAGAGAATGAATGTAGCATATCCTCTAAGGTCTGAATTGTTCATTCTAACTGGCCATCTGATTGCGGAGGAAAAGATGTACTAAAATTTAATTTAGTACCCAATAACTTTTGAAGGCCTGTCCAAAAGTAAGAAATAAACCTCAAGATGTCTTCGGTAATCCCACAACAAAGTCCATGGATATATTTTCCCATTTCCACTCTAGAACTGGTAAAGACAGAAGCTTCCCTTTTGGTAACTGCCGCTCTGCTTTAACCTGCTGACAAGTCAAACACATCATAGAAAAATCAGAAAAATATCTTTTCATTCCATCCCACCAGTAATACTCTCGCAGATCTCTGTACATCATAGTACTGTCAGGATGAACTGAAAACAGGGAACTATGAAACTCACATAACAACTCATTATTCAACTATGAATCACCAGGCACACATAATCTCTTCCCAAACCTCAAAACACAATCATTATCAATGTTAAATTCAGGAAACTTACCCTTCTAAACCAGATCTACCTTTTTCTGCAACCCACTGTCTTTCTTCTGCGCTTGTTTAATTCTGTCTGATAGGGATGATCTCACTGACACCTAAAACAGAACAGAATAACTTCCTGCACCAACAACTTCTATGCCAAAGTTCATCAAATCAAAACCAAAGGATCTCATTCCAAATGTTGCAAGGTTAATGAAGCATTACTTTTTCGACTCAAAGCATCAGCCACTTTATTTGCTTTTTCCAGATGGTAATGAATTGTACAATCAGAATCCTTGATTAATTCCAGCCATCTCCTCTGTCTCATGTTTTATTATTTCTGAGTGAATATATACTTTAAACTTTTGTGATCAGTATATATTTCACACTTTACTCCATACAAATTATGCCTCCAAATTTTTAAAGTGAAAACAACAACAGCTAATTCCAAATCATGTGTAGGGTAATTTACCTCATGAATTTTCAACTGACGTAAAGCATAAGAAATTACCTTATCATTCTGATTAAGGACACATCCATGTCCCTATAATGAAGCATCACTGTATATAACAAACACACCATTTGTTGAAGGAGGTTCCAAAACTGGAGCATTCACAAATCTTCTTTTCAACTCCTAAAAACAATCATCACATTCTTTTGTCCAGATAAACTTAACACCCTTCCGAGTTAGCTCAGTCATTAGACTAGATAACCATGAAAACTTTTCAACAAACCTTCAGTACTAACCCGCCAAACCAAGAAAACTATTGATATCGGTTACATTTTTGGGTACGGGCCATTCTTCAACAACTTTGTTTAGCAGGATCAACAGTTATGCCATTTTTTTAAACAATGTGACGAAGGAAAGAAATTTTTTGAAAACAAAACTCACAATTTCTGAATTTTCCATATAGTTTCATTTCATTTAAGGATTCCATGATAACCCTTAAATGACTTTCATGCACCTCTTTACTTTTAGAAAACACCAAAATATCATCAATAAAAACAACCAATATGTTTCACCTGAGTCAACTGAGACATCACAGCAAAAAACTGTTTTGTTCTGATTCTGACCATCTCAGGATACTGGTTTGAAAGGTCATTTCCCTCTATATGTCTTCCCAGAGTTGCTCTGTATCCTCTAAGAAAAACCATTCTTAATATAGAAATATCTTAGGTGAAGCAACATGGTAATATATAAATGCTATATCATTTCTATATTAACATAAATTACTTTATGGATATAAATTTAACAATACCCTAACTCCTAAAGATATCTAAACTGACCTCTGATACAAACTATAAGGCCTCGACCTTAAGACTTACTTAATATTGAATTAAATTAATAATTCACATTGAGGATCTTTTCATGGTTTAGAGTTTTAGAGAATTAGGTCATAACTATTACATCTCAAAAGATTACAAAGTAGTCACTTCTACTAAGTTTCCATAAAATAAAAAATCTTAAAAATAAACATGTCTATTTACATGTTTTAGATAGAATGACCTTCCCTTGAACCCATACCTGACCCTATTCCACATTATGTCCTGTGAAAAACATTTCAAAAACTTGGGGTGAGCATAAAAAGCTCAGTAAGGGATACACAAAGAATGAAAACAATTAGTTTTTCAAAACCACATGTAAACCATGTATAATTTATCAAAGTAATACTTTTCACCTTTATGAAGTAGTAAAAACTCTTAATTGAATAAAAGATCATTACTTTCCTTTTTTTAACCAAAATATTACCATAAAACCCATATAGAGAACACATTACATATAATGGTATCTTGGGACATAAACATACTTAAATGGAATAACCATACGGTCGACTTCCACACATATCACTTAATGGAATAGCCATACCTCCGAATTCCATACCCAATGCATTGGAGGTTATAACGTAACCACCCATCCTGGTATTCACAGCACCACCTGTCATATGGTTTATCACGTAGCCACCCGTCAAATGTCCAAGTACCATTATAAAATCATAAGACTTAAAACAAATATAATGGAAAGAAAAAATTTCCACACTTTGATCACAATATATCACATAAATATATTGACATAACTAAGCCATTATAAAAACCATTTTAAATACCAAAATACATAAAAGAGTATATTGTATTTATTTCATTTGAAAAACATTACGGCTTGTTGAGGAAGCCGAAGACCAAATAATACTCGTGGCGGCAGAAAAGGTCATTGTCACTATGTATGTTAAAAGAATCATTCCTTTTTTTGTTTAGTAAAACTCTTCGTAGAAAATGATTACTTCTATATAAAATTAAAAGTCAAAGGGGTTTATACACCGTATAAAGGACAGCCTTGTATTAGAACAAGATATGCCTCAATGAAAGGAGATTGAGATGAAGTCCCTTACCTCGTGTCCGACGTGACTCGATTTCTCTTAAATCTCCGGAATAATAAACTAGTGTTAATTTCTACTTTCTTAAGAACCTTTTTCAAGATTACTATTCCTTTTATATCACTTATTTCCATGTTATAAACATTATGTAATCATTTAAGTTAAAAATGTTTGTTTTTTTTATATTTGGTTCTTAAGTCAAAAGTTGACTTCTTACAATTACATTTTGTTCATGTGGTCAAAGATTCATTATATCCAGAATGATATTAATGATTTTGATATCATATATATAATATATATCCAGCATATATATGTATTTACAATAGTATATAACATTTAGTGGTAAAAAATGAAATTCACCATTCGTGGAGACGGTAAGCCATACGTACGCATGAACGCTACTTTCATTTATATTTCATATTTAGTGGAGTGAAATAATAATGATATAAAGTTATATTTTAATTCCAGTATAATATCATATGTAATATCATTAACTATGTCCTTTATACATCCCACATGTGTCATTAACGAATCAAATCACTTTGAGGGGGTGGTAGTCGGCACTTGCTAAAATGAAATTATCGCTTTTACCCATAATAGAAACCATAAAGGTTTACCATAAATGAAAAATACAGAAGCATAAGTAAAACATAAACATAATATAAATAATATATAAATATAGTGACATAATAATGTCCACCATGAAAGGTGTTAAAAGAAGATTGAACAGTCATCATTTCGTAAGGCATAAAATCACCAACCACAAAAACAGTATGTTCTTTAACCATTAGATGACGGTGTGTGTAGGTGTAGCTCTAATCCTTCTCATAACAACATCCTAGTATATTTAAGAAACTGGTTTTGTTAAAAAAGAATGGAATTAAAAGAGTTTAGGGGGTTGGAGAAGCAAAATAAAACATAAGAACACAAGAGAAGACACTACCTTTAAAACGGGTAACTCTTTTTGATTTGAGATCAAAGGCTTCCTTGGGAAGACATCTGGCCAAAGTGAGGCTTCTAATAGTAAGTGAGGTATGTGGGGAGACAAAATGGGCAGGGTTTGTCCGAGCCAAATACTTGAGAGGTGTGGCTAAGGTGGTAGAGGTGGGGGCCTTTTATAAGAGGAGAGGAGGGGCACTCTTGAAAAGTTATAAAAGGTTACATTATTATAAAATGCTTTCCAGATTTAAAAGGTCCCAAAATTATATATTTCTAGGATAAGGTGATAAGAGTTCGAAATACACACATCCAATAGGTTTTTGACAAGTGTTGGTCTTATATTTTACATTATCTTTTCATTTAATTTAAATCGTTAAATAATGAGGTAATCGCTACATTATCATGGTGTCATAAATAATTTAATTTATTTAATGTCTAAAAATTGTAAAAACAATCATGATGTAGTAAATATTTTTATCTTTCTAATGAATATTTATATTCAAAATTATTATTTGTATAACCCCAATTAGTTTTTTTTAGTAAAACAACTCTTATTTGTGACATTTTTATTTTAACTTTAAATAAAAAGTTATTAATGTCATTTTCCTACCAAAGTGGCTCCATGGGGTCCCCAAGTTGACCCAAGGATTGTCTTGGTCTCCCATGACACATCCAATAAGGGTATGACATTTGTGACAGTCATTTCATATCATTAAAACCTTATTTTTACCTTAAACTACAATAATTACCTCTAATCGCGATTAAAAACTTAAAAGTTACTATTCACTAAAATAATTATTTTAATCCCATTGAACCAAATTTTACATCCTAATGACAACCATGTATGTCGGATTGTTGAAATTCAAAACCCATAGGTGGTAAGGTTTCATTTAAACGAAAAATCCATTTTTTAAGTTCCACTTAGTGGATTCACTATTCAAAAAAATTTGAAGTTTTTCAAAAAAATACCAAAACATCACCCTAAGATATATTTGATATTCCGAATTCAAAAATGATGTCTATTTTAAAAAATTCAAAACATATAAGTTACATAAATTAATTTGATAATTAATTACCGCTATCAGAACAAATAGCGTGTTTTTATGAAACAAAATGTATCAAAAGATTGTCACTAGTTTAACTCCAATTTCAAAGTGAAATTAATTCCAATGACCACAATTGGATTAAATGGTAAAAATATATTATAATTGAGCTTTAAAACCAATTCAAAATATAATCTAATCATATAAATAAATTAGATTAAAAATAGGTTTTGAATTAAAATACAACATTTTCACTATTCATTAAAAAATGAACTTTATCAGAAAAATACCAAAAATTTACACAAAGTAAATTTTGATATCCCGATTCTAAAGAAGAGTTTTATTTAGTCCAATAGAATGTATAAGAGTGACCAAAACTAAATTTAAAGTGGGTTCTCCATCAAAAGGTTATAGTTCAACCTTTTAGTGAATATTAGAGTATCTAAGCCTAAAAATGAATTCTTTTTCTTATTTTAACAAATTATATTTTTTTGGATAAATGTAAAAACATTTAAAAAACATATTTAACCATATTATAGTTATTTATATTCATTCCCGCCAATACAACGGCTACGTGTTAACTACCATTTAAAATAATATTATTATATTACTAGTGTGCAACGTAAGATTTCAAAGAAACTCATTGTTGCATATCGGGTACGATATCGAACATAGAAACCCCTTTAAAGTAAAATTAATATTTATTTCGAAAATATTAATAAATATGAAAATGTATTACTCTTCATTTACCTGGGATGTTACATCCGTATTGTTCGTTACCTTGATGGTCCTGGTTCCTAAGACCCACCTCTCACAACCCTACCTCTCTATGAACTCTTCTAGATCTCTTCTCACTGTATACATCACCACGATTGCATCCTCCCAACCACCTCAACATTCTTATAAACCTCCAAGTACGTCGAAACCTAAAGGGAGTAATCAGGTACTTGATAGAAGGACAAAGTGCCTCCTCTATACATCTTTCATGAGACTCCACATCTAGAAAGAGATCTAAAAAAAACAAAGTTGATCCTTGATCCTGATCCCCAGCACTCGTACCAACATACTCCCCAACTGGAGGGAGAGTACATCCAGAATTTTCTCAGCCTTCATGGTTGATGATAAGAATTTTTCTTAGAAATCCTTCTCAAAGTCAACCCATGATACACCTTCTTCCTTTCACTCACCTAGATGAACATCCACCATTGACACACATATTCTCACACCCGACTCATGGAAAAGTAACTATATTGTTTTTTGGGGCCCAAATCGAATTGAAGGTGATATCAAGCTCCTCAATCTACCTCTACCTATCTATGTTCAAAACAATACCATCATACATTCCCCATGGCCTACAGTTAGAAATCACACAACATTATTTTCCATCGGCCATCCCCCTCCACTAGATCAACCGTAAACTGATCAACTAGATCAGCGTGATGAGCCTCAACCACCTGATCCACTCACAAATGACGAACAAGATATTTAAATGAAAACAAAAATAAATATTTCTTAAGATCATGTAGTATATAATTTACAATTCCTTTTATCTTGTTTAATTCATTTCATACATTTTCACCCATTTTTACCTTCTCGAATAATCCCTATTCAAACACCAACACAAGTCATTATAATATATATACATTTCCTAGGGTCCCTATCCTTCAGTTGGGGTAGCCTAACTTGGTCATTCGGTAGGCTCATATTCCTTGAATCAGATCATGGGGGCCCAAAAATCTTGTGTCATAATCAGTCTTCCCTATCCTACATCACACACTAAGATCACTAGAAATTGATGCCCTACAACCCAGGAAATCCACATTGTTCCAAATTCCAAAATCCATTATATCTCTCGACCATCACCTTCATTTTCATTCAGTCACGACCCTTCCCTCCAAAGATACCCCTCCTGGGATGGAAATGAAGAAATGGAGATAATGATCCCCCGAGTCCCGCCTATAGTAATCTCTAGGTTGTCCACTATCCCCAATGGTATATATGACACAAAATAAGGAATGAAATACCCTTTTTAAAAAATATTTGGAGATATGATGGATCATCCACAAAAAAACTTCCATGGAATATATAACAGGGTGACAAAATCCTTCTCTTATGCATGCATAAAATAGAACTATTATGTGTACGGTAATTTTTCAAAGTAATATACCCAAAAGAAAGCTAAAGCAGCGACTTAGAAACTATCTCAAATCTCGAGCCAATAACACCCATCATAGTCCATGTAATCTTCCTAGAAACCATAAAGAAGTTCTATATATATAGGGAGATAAAATAGGTATACTCAATAGGAAAACCAATTTCACATGAACATGTGAATGGAATCAAACTAACTACCCTGTGAGAAAACAGCAGAACCAAACAACACCGAACACAGTTTTTTATCCATCCTATCATCCCCAAGGCATGATGACCATGATACTCAAGTTAGGTAATGTAATATAGTAATCATGTCAATGATTTGGGTACCCAAAAACACTTCCCAATAGTTTATTTGATCCTTCCTAAAGGAAAACATCCTCGTTCTCCCACCTCTTCAAAAGAACCTTGTCCAAAACTGCCTCCACACACCTAGGCCCCACAAACCACATCACATCCCACCCGCATGAACCTAGGACTCACAAACCACACAACATTCCGAAAACACACACATGGGCCTCACAAACCATACAAAATCCGCCCGCAGACAGTTGGGACTCACAAACCAACCACATCCTGACCTCAAACACCTAGGACACACAAACCATATCTCACCCCCAAAGAAACATGGAAAATTACAACACTTCTCATCTTGAAAACACCTATGAAAACACAAAACATATCATCATTATATCTCTAGGTAAAACAAAACCCACCCACCCACACCTTAGCCTCACATACCACAACCTACCCAAATAATATTGGGTTATCAACGCCTAGAAGTGGGATCAGGGAAGAGTGGATGGCCAGCCATACATCCTCCCAATGGGAGGATTAGGAAAGCCACCCTTTTCTACGACGAAGGGGTGTCTAGCATGTAGTGATAAACTTGGTTGGGGGGCATATAAACAACCCCATGGGAAAACATTATATACATATATAAAACCAATCACTTAGGACCAACCTATGGGTTCTCAAACAAGAAACCATCTCACAACACTACCAACTTTGCCTCTACCTCTAAATATGGAACTCCAGACATCATGACACAACCGCCATTCAATTTCCAATCAAAATAATTATACATTACCATTATTTATTTACAACTCATTTATTCACTCAATTAACAAATCCATGACAAGACTTTTCCAAAATTTATTAACCAATTACTTATCCATTTATTCCATAATAATATAGGCAACTACCAAACACATCACACAACAAGAAACACAACTACACATCCCTTCATAGTACGATCACATTCCCACTATGAAACACTTCACATCCATTCCATAATCAATCAAGCTATCAACCTCATATTCTGTTATATAGCCATGTTAATGTATTGTCTACAAGTTCATCCATGACACCACCCTAGCCAACCCACAACACACAACTGTGCTCATAGACTTACTACATCAAAAACTAGATAAAACCCACATATCACACCCTAGACACCTCAAATTCGTTTCCCCACACATAATTCTATAACAATTCTACACATCTTGATATAGACCATGACATTGAAACTTTTTATATTTAGAAAAGGATATTCTTATTCAATTCTACTTCATTATTTAAGAGTTTTATCACACAAACCAAGTCCTAGGGCATCCATTCATTGGAAATATTTATGTGATTGAACAATTTACATATATTAGAGATAAACATGAACCAATAAACCAGAAACCCATTTACAACAATGAAAAAGCCACTAAATGCCACCATTTTTAGTGGGGCATCAATATCATATAATCAAAACAATACTATCATAATATTAAAACATCAATGGAATGTAATAAAAATACCCATATCTCATTAAATTTCATTTAAATGTTTATTTTCTTGGATAATATTTGAAAAACCATGATCCAAAGGTGAACAAAAGTAAATCCCTTCTACATGATGAAGAATTGAAGAATAACAATGAAAATTCTGCCTAAAAAAGGTGTCAATGTTCTTTGAATGGGGTTGTATAATGTAACATACCTCTGATCACGACTCCTTCCTGATATGCCTCCATATGAGATTGTCGTGGCCCCATTTCACCAATAATAACTGAATGAATCTCTATTAAAAATATGGGTTAGAAAACAATAAATCACGGAAAAAACATATGGAAGACAATGAGATCGAACTGAGAAAAATGGCAATTAAATGAAGTGATAATACACTTTTCATCACCTTGGATCTCCAACGAACAACCAGTGGGATTGATAGAATAGGGAGGGAGGAGTGGGGATAGATGGACACCTTAGTCAGTAGGTTTGTTTTGGAATTAGAGGAAAAAATAGAAACGTGTCAAATGGATAAAAGGTAAATCGAAAATATTTTAAAAAAAACTAGTTTAGGGTATTACATGATCTGTAATACCCTTTCACATCGTGTTGTGTCTGAGGTTTAGTTTCCATTAAATAACTTGCCGCCTCTCGATTTTTTTATTTTTCAATCCCAAAAATATAACACAACATTAAACTCTTCTTCAAACATTGTAAAATATCTTCACATCAATAAAAAATCAATTAATTCCATGATGTAGAGTTTTACACCATGTATTATAGTTACACGGCGTGAAATACCCCTTTATAGCCTTTGGCTACTGAACCCCTCACAAATAACATCTATCCTCATCTATGAACTTCCAGTGACCAAACATGTAATGTAATTGTCCAGGAAGGCACAAAATATTACACTATGTCTATTGAACAACCATGTTAATTGAGTCTTCATGCACGAAAGAGATATTGGAGTTGTATAAGCATGATTTTTTTATACTTGTTAATTATTATAGCAATTTTTTTAATTAAATAAACCTATCCAAATTATTTTGAATGAATTCTAATATTTTTGGCATAATTATTTTTCATATAATTGTATCATGGGTTTTGTCTTGAAGTACATGTGGTTGTAGGGAAACCTCTGCCATCATAAGGTATTATTTCCCTAAGAATTCTTAATTTTATTAGTGATTCAGGGTGATTTAAGGAGAGAAATACCGTGTTTATGTGAATATGTTCTTTTGATTAGAATAATGGTGTAATCACGGTTTATTATGATGTATCAAATTTTATTTTTTTAGGAATATAATGTGGTGTTGACATAAAATATTAATATGTAATTAAATCCACCCATGGTAAATGGTATATTTAAATGTTATTTTTTTATAGAGATTCCTTGATGTTGTTCTTGGTAATTTATGATTTTTTAAAACCCTATAGTATCTTAACTTGACAAATAAAATTATTTCAGAGTAATGTTTTATGAATCAGGATATCTATTAAATTAGATTATTAAGTTTAAAGTTTACTCCTGTTAATATTTTCATGATAAATTCCATGATTGCGATACATTATTTGGATATGAAAATGTATAATGAATGCATGATTATAGTTTTAATGTATTGAATAATGAACTAATAATACACTACAATTCATTATAAGTTAATATTGATAAAATATTTAGCAATTAATTCTTTAATTCCTTTAATTTATTATGGGTAATGTTTTAATTAAGTTATATCTATTCGTTAAATAATGGGCACAATTATTTTTTACAGTGATCTTTCAAAACTATTATGATATTTCTCAGAAATACTCTGTTATCCTGATGATATAAAATAAATGTTAAAGAGTTTTAATTTTAATGGGTTTGAAGGAATATTTAAAATATTATCATATAAATATTTCTTAACGAATTATGTTTCATTTCCAGGAAATAGTATAGATACATTAATAAATAATTTTTTGATTTAATTTCCTTCAATAATTCTTTAGTTGATCAATATTGTACTAGGTGACATAATCATTCTTATTGTGGAATTTATAATTTAATTTTTGAGAAATTTTATTGTCTATTATTATATTAATGTGTATTTATATGATGATTTAATTTAAAAAATATTGTATTCATATTAAATTAATTCATAGAATTTAAAATATGATTAATTATATGTCATTAAATGATGATATTCTTATCATTACTAAATAATATTCCATGTTAGTATTAATTTTTGACAAATTATAGTAGGAAAACTAAAAAAGATTTAAGATTATATTTGAAAATGAAAATATTTTTTAAAACATATATAGTTAGAATAATAATGTTTATTCATTACTAAATAAATAGATCGTCATTTCAATGAAAAAAATTTATAAATATCATTTCAAATTTAATATTTTTTTGTTGGTTTATATTATTTTTTTTGAATGATATTTTTTCAGGACATGCTTTATATTTCTATGTTACATAAAAAATGTTATTCAACATTCATGGAATATTTATTAAAATTAACATAAAGTTGTATGTATGATTCACTTATTTAATCATGTTTCTAAGAGATTTAAAAAATAATTGATTATATTTTCTAACATAAAGAAGTTTTTTAATTCAAGAATAATATATATTATCTTTAAAATAGAATAATTGGTGGTTTAATGAAATTGAAATATAGTATGCAAAAAAATTATTAAATTGAAATACAAACATGCTCACTTATGACACATATTGTTTTTTCTATGTAAAAATTGATATGTTCTAAATGATATCAATTAAATTTGTTTCTTGATTTATTATATTATGTCTTGATTAAGTATTATGCATGAAAGGGGAACATGTATACATTATGCGATAAATTAAAACCATGAGAAGACATTAATAAATAATGTAATATTGTTTAAACATTGTAATATCCTCATTTTGATCATGTGATAATGATATGATCATAGGACATGAAACATGCTGGGAGAACCTTTTATAAGACAAGGTTATAATGTAGTGTTCCAGTTGATAACAACAGAATTTACAGATAATGTCTCCACTTAAATTTATTTCCCTTATGGTTGTTTAAAATTAATATCAGGTTGAACTACTACTGTGATAGAAATGTATGTTAAAAGTTTCATTGACATAGGATTTTGAAATAATTCATAAGTCAAATTTTCCTTAATATATTTAAGGCTCTTAAGCTAAAATGTTTTTTTAGAGATGCTTGATTCAACTATACTCTTGTAAAAATTTTATTTTCATGTGTTTCCATAAACTCATTATGTATTAGGATCATGCAACATGTATTCATTTTTAGGATAGTTATTTATGTAATTCCTGAAATAAGAAATGCTTGTTTAATATTAATCCCCAAAAAAATTAAATACTTTCATATAAATATATCACTTTTTACTTGAATATGTATTGTTTTATTACTCAAAAATATATAATATGATAAACAATGAATTATGATTTCTATTAAATATATAGTTGTTAAAAAAATAAATAAAAATGTTTAATAGTATGATAAAAACTATTTATAAAATGAATAATTTAAAAACAAATGAATATATTTCATATTTATATTGAATAACCTATCATGTATTTGTCAATTTATATTTTTTCTTGAATTTAATATCAAAATAAGGATTTAATTTTTTTACCATAAATATAATCATTAATTATGCATCGTTATTAGCCTTATGTTTACATTATTTTCTAATTTAATGATGTTAAGTATGATACATGAGGAAGAATAATTAGAATATTTTCATTTTAAGAGCATTACTAAATTAACATTGTGAATTTACACTCTACTTAATGAAGTTAATGAAATTGAAAGAGGTCAAGATGCACTGTTTTATTAATGATTGTCTAGAAATGATGATGTATTTTGATTAAAATAATATTTTAATACAGAAAATAGTCATACTAAGGGAAGGATAAAATAATATTTTTACCAAATAAAATTAATTTGTGGGAGTTCTATGTAATATTATTAATATTTGTGAGAAGTAAAGTTTTTTGAATTTTTTTCATTTTGGTAGTGTATCCATTACATATATTACTATATTGATGAAATAACCTCATATAGATCATTAAATTCTTGTAGTGAAAATAATTTAATATGACACTCAAATTGGGTGATGATATTGTTTCTGAAAAAATTGAATTCATGTGAAAATATTGTTAAAAAAGTAATTTATTGATATGAAAAGTATGTTGGGTGTGTAATGGATATCATGTGTCATTTATTATAATTGATGTGAATTTAATTGTGTTATTTTTTTGATGGTAGGTTACTAAGATGGGTTGGTCCATGATGTTTTTTCTAGTTTTCTAAGATCTTATGAGATGTTAGACATTATGATGATTTAAAAACAAAAATAAATTTAGGTATTTAATAAATCAATTATTCATTAATACTTTTCATGCCATGTTTCATGATAGTGGTTAATTACTATTTTATTGGGATCTCATGGGGTGTGAATCATTAAATTAATTTTATATATTTTATTATTTATATCACTTTTGATTTTAATGGATTATAATCATTTGAGTGATATCTAACGATGGGGATTAGATTTTCTTGAACCATTACATTGACAATTCTCATGTTGAGGTTGTCTGGAGATGTTTTCTTGTAGATTCAATATTTTTGAGAAGTTTTGTTTTAATATTAGTCTATTCTATATTTTTTAGATGAAATAATATCTTTAAATTTTTTGATAATGTTGATATATTATACAATGTTTGAAAATATTATAGATTTGTTAACTATATTACACATCACTTATGATTTCCAAAGTATCAATTGAAATATATCATCAATTCATTAAGAATATGTTATCAAAAAATTTAATTATTAGTTTGTTATATATATATCGTCTCAACTACCCTACATCCTAAAATCTTCCTCATTTTATCTTTCTTTGCATCCCTGTCTCACCATCTACAAACATCAAATTTTGATCTCATGATTCATTATCTCACCACATCTCCCAATTTCTATGGTATATTTCCATTCCAAAAGTAACTCTCCCAAATTAATTGATTAAAATCCCTCTAATTTTATCTAAAATCTTTCATCACTCCACTAGGATTTCATCTATAGGTTAAACCCACACCTCCTCTTATAAAAAAGGTTTTCTATAAAGCCTCACAAACCTAAAAAATTTATTTTATTCCAAAAAATCCATATATTTGTTCTATATTTTTTTTATTACTTCCCCATTTCCAAAAACTACCCATAGTTTTTTTTGTTTATTTATTCTCTTATCTACTATTTTCTAGGATACTCACTGATATCATTTTTAAAATCCTAGGGTTTTTGCCTCTTCTACAATGATTTACTTTAAGGAAGCATCATGTCTACGATAGGTGAGTTTCATTTTATTCTATAAAAAATATATAATACCTAACTAGGAAACCATATAAAAAATATAATTCACCTATGAATATTTCTACAAATAACCTCTCCGATATTAATTTATTATTTTTTTATGTTTTATGAAATAGGTTTCCCGAAAATTACTCTTCTTTTCAATAGAAGAATGCTCATAGCTGTGTTTTGTAATGTTATCTATGTCCTCTTAATATAAGTCCCTAATATTTTAATATTTTTTTATGAATCATATTCCCATCATAAACACTTTGGATAATATAATAATATATACTTCCATGTGAAAATTTATATATAGTATTCTACATGCACACAAATTATTTTTTAATTAGAATAAAATTTTTACACCCTAATAATTTTAGTTTCCATTTTTATATCATATTTTTACATCTCATTAATTATTCTCAAGTTAAAATCCAGATGTATGTATTTTTATAATTACCATGTTTTGTTATGTTCATCTGACACTTTCCTTGAATATTTTCCACCATTTTTTTCTATAAATTTAACTCACTAAAAAATGCTAATTTTAATAAATTTAGATTTTAACTCTAATATCATGTCCCTATAAACTATAAATTATCCTTTTATTGAATATTAGGATCATATTTCTAACCCAAACAATTTTATAAATCCCCTTTTCAGTAGACCATTATGTAAATTTTGAACATAGAACTAGTTTATAATTTATTATATTGATGATCTGTTATTTATTTATATATTTTTTGTTTATATTATATTTGTTAAATAATTTTATTTACATTGTATTATTTATTAATATTCCCTTAATGTGCTATTTTATATTCCTTAGTTATTTTATCTTAATAATTGTTTTTTGTTTTATATTTTTCTTTAATGTAAACCATTATAAAAATATGATTCCCATCATAGATTCGTGTTATAACTAAATGGTATAAATATAAAATATATTCAATTTTAACCATTCACATTCCATCAATTCACATTCTTCTTTTTTACCTATAATGACTTTATTATCACCTCTTTTGGGTTTCTTTAGTTAAACCTATGATCTTTAGAAACACTCTTATTGGTGATCCCTTTTGTAACTATCCCACAAATAAGTATATTTCATTCTTTTATTATGATTTTTATGAATTATTTACATGTCCATTATATTTTACTATTTTATTATTTTGTTAAATAATTATTTTAGGGATTTGCTATTATATATTCATTAATTTGTTCTGTCAGAATATTTATGTAGTGGTTGTTGATGTTGTATGTGTTGTTTTAGGTTAAACAATGTTAAATTAGTATTCATACCATAGAATCATATGATAACTGATTGGTATGATTATGACACTACATTATGAAATTAAACATTTCATTATTTTACATTCTACTTTTCTTCCCCATAATAATTTTATTCTCTGGTCTAAATTCATTGTTTAAAATCAATTCTTATTTCATACACCTTTTATAAGAAACGAATTTACAAAAATATTTCCATTTTGGGTGTGGGAAAAAATTCATCAATTTGTTAAATAGTTTTACTATTTAAATCCAATAGTATATATTTTTTCAAAACCCAATTATACCAAATTATTATTTTCCAAAAAAAATTTCATTGTTTCATTAAACATGTATAAAACCATAATATCTTCAATTAAATTAAATTATTAATTGTATTTTTTTATTTTTTTTATTATATGAAAAAACTTAGTACACATTTTTCTATTCCATGATTTTTGTTCGGTTTTATGACCTAGATAATTTATTCATTTAAAATAAAAATCATTTTAAGGGTAAAAAAGGATATGATCCCACAATGACCAACCTTCTATTTTGATGACTATTATCAATTGGGTAGTGTTCCTTTTAGTGGATAATTTTATTTCTCACATATGTTTTGGATAAATGGTTGTATTTTTTTATTTTATAAAAATTCTGTGTGATGGGGTGTACTCTGCTTGGACACTATAGGAAAAATATAATTGGGTGTCTATATACTCCGCCAGGTTTGATTAATATAGATTTATGATATTTTATATGTTATCAATTTTTATATTGCTATATGGTTTCCCTTATTTGTTATTTATAAATAGAAAAATATAATGTGTTTTGATTCTCTATTTTTTTATCACCATCATTTTCCTAATTCCCATGTAGAATAAGACCTTATAGTTCTAATTTAGGGTTATGAATAAAACAAAATTTTAATCATTATATATTAAATTCATTTCATTCAAATTATAATTTTATTCCTCATAATTCTTTTATTCTCATGTATTCACCTATATTACAATGTATTATAAATAAAATTGTAACACCTAAGATAATGGATTTGAGTTATCACATTGTCATTAACAATCATGGTTAGCTATTTATCGTAAATTAGGTGTTTGTTGTGTTTCTTAAAAACCACACGTATTAGGCTCTAACCATGACACAATATTTTACAAAGAGTCATGAGAGAAATTATTTGAATATAGATCCATTTCATTTAGATAAAAATCTAGAACATTAACATTAGTCTTGATGGAATTTCCAACATCATACATGAATCTATCATGAAATCCTCTATACCCAAAATAAAGGAATTTTGACCAACCACCAAATAGGCTCTAACCATTCCAAAATATTAATACTAGTCCAAATGGTAAAATTTCTTTTATATGTGTATTTTTTCATAGGCATTCCATTATTTTTAATTATTTTCATTATTTTATGGTTTATAATTTAAATTTTTTGATCAGATTCCCATACCTGAAAGAGTGTTTTAAATTATGAGATATAATGAAATTTGAAAATAAATTCATTAATAAATATTATGGGTATCCTATCTTCCATTCAGCTATATTATAAAATCATCGTGTTAAATATTTTATCTTCTTATTTAGTTTATTATTTTTTCAAATGAATAGAGTGGTTTATGATGGTTATATTATTATATATAGTACTTTTCTCAATAAAAAATTAATAAGTTCACTTTAACTAACATAACAAATTGGTATTTTTATAATAATAATAATAATTATATGATTTTTTTAATTTATACTGAATCATAGAACAATTATATAAATATTTGATAAGTTTAACCATGATTTATCATGTATGTATTAGAATTATAAGCCTACAATGAAATATTTGTTAAAAATAACATTGATCAATATACTATTGATTTATTCCATGATCACATGATTCTCCTGCGATTATTTTTCTTTATAGACAATTTTTTAATAGTGGTACTTTTATTTAAAAATAATTAAATTGATCTGTTAAGTTACTCTTTATATTTACACTTTATTATTATTATTTTTTATTTCCCCATTAATTGTATTCAACGTAACCTTCCTTAGAGGAAACAATGTTGAAACCACCTTCATGTTTTGAGCTTTATTTTTTTTAAAAAAAGTTGAAGTGGAAACACGTTAAATGTGAGTGATCAGATCGTATTATACTTTTTGTTCCCTATATAATATATATGATGTAATGGATTTATTTCCCATAAAATAATATGTTTTTGTTTCTAAATTATCTTTTATATGAATAAAATAAATATATTATATATGGAAAATATATCACTTAATAAATTCATTTATACAATAACGATATACACATATTCAAGTTATTTTTTAGTGAAATTATTTCTTTATTATTTATATTTTAAAAAAATTTAGATTTATTAGATCAATTATAGTATCAATAGGTCCAACCAAGCACTTCTTGGTGATCAAGATACCAATGTTATTGTCAGATATTTATGGGTGACGAAATTATTTAATAATTTTTATCCATTTTTTAATAGAATACCCCTTGGGGTATATTATCTATTCATTCTAAAGATATCTTCCACAAAATTTCCAATTAAATTTTTTTCTATTTCATGAAACATTAAAAGTGATTTATGAATTTAATAGAAAATATATTTTTCATGTTTTATATGTTTTAATATATTTGTTATAATGTTTTATATATTATCATGTACTATATATATGGTTAGATAGGTTTTATTTGAATGAAATTACTTAACTATAGTATGTTGTCTTATATGTTTTCCAACAATTCCTTAACCATGGTATTATTTTATATATGTTATAATTTTGAAAATGTGTTCCTATTCAATGTTGGTATATTTTATTAATAGTATTCATTGTATATATAATTTTCATGATTTATATGTGTTACCAAAACTAGTAAGATCAATAAATTTTTTAATTATAAAAAGATTTATCATTTTTAGTTTTATCTAATACTAATTTATTTTTAAAATCTAATGTCATTGAATTTTTATTCATTTCAAAGGTATATATTAATTTCTGCATGTATTAAAAAATAAAGACCTTTATTGTCATTACATAATTTCCAATTCCATTATAATTTATTTTCAACTCTATAATTTACCAAAACCACCATATTTAAATCTCTTTGTGTGTATTATATTTTCAGAAATCTTAATCATTGTTTATTTTATTACATAAAATTGCTCGACCATCCCACTAACCAACCACTTATTCTAGTTTCGAGACATTATCACAATTATATGATATTATCATTTGTTATGGTCATTCTTTATCTATATTCATAGACATTATTTTTTAAATTTCATATGTATTTATCTACTCATGTTCATCAAATTTAAATTAAAATTAGAAAATTGAAATTTTATTAATGGATCACATTATTTATATTCAAATAAACAAATACTACATCATTTGTAAATGCATATGGGATATATTACTTAATTTATAAAAGTGTAACTGAAAGGATACATTGACTCAAATTTTTATAAATATTTGATTCCATTTTTTGATTCACAATTTTCTATTCAGATTAATAATAACAAATTATCATGTATCGTGATTTGTATAGAAAAAATGTGAAGTAAATTGGTAAGGGGTTGTAGCAAGGAATGTGGAAAAAATGGTCTTAGTAAAATTTTAAAATCAGGGAAAATAATTATAATGAAAAACAAGGGAAATGTGTAACATGAATTAAAAAACTAAACATTTTATGTTTTATAGTATTTGTTTTAAAAATTGGGTGATTTGTTAAAAACGTATTATAAAATAAATAGGATTGAAGATATAGTGTTCCACCCTTTCTAATATTCTATACTCTCAACTTTAAATTTTAATAAAGTTTCACTTACCCCTACCATACTCAGTTTTATTCATAAATCCTAATTATATTCAAGTGGAGTTGAACCATCCCATCTTTTATAGTAGTTCCAGGTTTATTGTGTATTTTTCTTTTGTATTCTTAGTTTAGTGAACATTACTATTCTTATCTTGGACTTTTGTAATGATTCATCAGTATACTCAAACCATGTATGTGATTCAATATATTATATATATTTTTAAATTATGCGACTCACATGATCATATTTACATTGGATAATAAGTTTTTATTAAATAAGGTAATATAATAACTAAAAATTTGATAATTAGAAATTTGATGTATTTCACATGTATTTTTGTGAATTTTATGTCTTTTTATATATATTTTTCTTTTATACATCTAGAATAAATTAGTTTGAATTCACAGTGGTGTATATGATAGGAAAAGTGATTGATAATTTTTATAAAGTATTTTTTATATGAATCTCAGTAATCTATTGATATTTTAGCCTATAATATTTAAAAATTATATGTTGTATATTTTATTCAATGGTAGGGTCTCACATAATGATTTGAATTTTCTTCTAGATTTCCTGAGTTATTATTTTATTTTGTTGTGGAATAAATTTTTATAATTATTTACTATGTGAGTATGGTAAATAAATATTATATTTTAATTATCATAACTTGTGTGAAGTTTGATGAAGACCCCTAATATTATATTCATAGAAATATATTTTTCTTATTGTATTGATCTTGTGCCTATGATAAATTTTGTGTTTTAAGATATATATTATGGTGGAAATAAAGATGTTTTTTATGAAAGATGGATTTTATGAGGCGCATCATTGGAATGTTCTGGCATTGTGGAATTTGAGAAATAGTTTAAGATGTGGGCTGGTTTTGAGGTAATGATTATGGACATGGTGTTTCTTATTAGTGTTAATTGTTATTCAATAGGTAGAAATTAATGAATGTAAAACCTAGATTTTTTCATGATTAAATAATAGGAAACTAATGGAATATTGACCTATAATCATGTGGTTATAGCCATAGTCATCCGCTACGATAGCCATAGCTGAACCATAAAGGACATACAACCATGGTCTTGGTCAATCATGGATGATGGGTGTATATATATATATATATGGCCCATTTAAAAATAAATTTGGAGTGGTAAAGAAATTTGTCCCACCAAAGGGTGACATGGGATTAAATATAACTAATCCCATTTTTTTACCCTATTTATAGGATCATGGTGAACTTTAAAATGGTCGATGGTTGACCACCCCTCTCCCCTATCTCTTTTCAGTTTAGTTGTAAACTAGTGGTGTCTTAGTTAGTGGGTATTCTTAGTGATGGTAGATCAACATTTCGTTGTGATGCACTGTGGTAACGACTTGGTTGACTACAATTCCTAGTGATGATGGATTATCCATTAGTGGAAATGAAGAGTAGAGACTAGTTAGTTGTTGCTGACGTTGAGTGGTTATTATTTGAGTATGTATTGTGGTGATGTATTATTTAGTGTTGATAACTAGTTGTGATGGATATCCCGTGGGAGGCGATATTCGATGTGATGTGTGGTTGGGGTCATCCATTATAAGAGGATAGAATTAGGTTTGTGTACTTCTTTAATATGATAAGAAACTACCCTTGATATATTTTTATATATGTGAAATGGATTTTAGAACAAATTTTTTGGATCTATGTCATGAAAAGTGTAAAAAAGTGGAGAATTAGTTTTGGGGTTCCAAGGAGTATATTCATTGGAACTATTTTATTTTACTTAGATGTGATACTTTGAGATGAATACTTAGTGAAGCAGGTAATGGGTAATTTTACAAATTAGTTTATTATACAATTTGTACAAAAGAGTTATGATATTCAAGAAAAAATTGTATACATTTTTTATTGTATTTTTTTTTGTGAAATGGGACCTAAACCAAGGTTATGTGAATTTAAACATCCATATATTGTGTTATTGGATGTAGTTTGAACTTTAATAGAGAGACCAAAGTTCAAGATATCATTGGATAAAGGATGAGTGGTTAAGATTTTTGTAATTATGTTGTAATTGAACACTCATTGGGTGATCATAGTGGTAATGATGTCAGTTTTCAAGGTAGAGGGAAGAGTTCCCCCTAATTGGGGTGTTCAAGATATGAACCCATTGTTTATTTTGTGAAATATAAAAAAATATTTTTTATTTTTTATAATAGGTCTCCCCCTATATCTCTTGGCATGGATAGCCACATGGTTAGGGTGTCAACCAGACCTCCCTCATAACATATTTTCCTTCATTTGGGGTAGTTCTGTGTTTTTTTCATGGCTTCGAAGGTTTGGTTATTCCTCACATTTCTATATTCTAATCTTTTTCTCCATTAGCTAAATATTTTAGAGGATTTAATTTTTGGTTTCAATTTGTATTCTACCATATCATGGTTTAATAAACCAATATGGATTGGTTTTTTCCCAAATTGTTTATATGATGTCCCGAGACTCTGTTTGCACACTTTTGGAATTGGATTTAATAAAATTATATCATATGATGATTTTATTTAGTTTATTTTCCCACAACCGATGTTTTTTTCATTAGAAAAATAATATTAACTAGACAATTTTTTGTTCTTAATACCAAGGCTGCATCATGTGTAAAATTTACTTATTCTCCTTCATTTTTTGTGTGGTGTAATTACTCAGTGAAAATTTATGCTTTATTCCAAATTAAATTAAATTGGGAATTTATTTATAAATTGTTCAATTATTTATAAATTTATTTTAATTAATAACTAGATGTCTTGTCTTGAGTTAGGGCCTCCCAATTATGAGCAATGGTTAGATGGGCTTGGATGATATCTTGGGAAGGTTTTAATGATTCTTATAGAAAGTGAAATAACTCTAATAGAGGTAGGTGGTACATTGTACATAACCTATGGTATATTCAATGAATTATTTATGTATTTCATGTGGTGTTTGGTTTAACCACTCAGAAAAATGTTCCCATTTATATTTAATTATGTTTTTTATTTAAAATGATGAGCATGGATAAACAAAACAAAGTTAAAAATTCCATTTCAAACACTTGGCCAATGGGTTGATTGTCTTGGGAACTGATTGTTGAGGCCTTGATTATTGAAATTTATAACATGGTACATTAAGACCTATGTTATATATTTATAGAATTTTATGAATGTGGTGTGGAATCCCTAGTAGTATAATCCCTTAAAGAAAATTATGTATAGGTTAGTGATGTGACAAGATGAACAAACTTGTGTTTGAATATGTGAGAAGCCTTAGAGCCTTTGATCTAAGTAATATGATCATGGGGTGAGTGTTCTCCCCCCACTAATACATGATGAACTTGGTGGGTAGACCCTTACTAGATTTTTGGATAGTTACTGTGTTTTTACTGAATATGTGATGACTTAGGTATGGAGATAGGCCTTGGTTCTTCTCTATAAAGTGGGTTTTGTTATTATTTCCATGGATTCCATTGAGCCTTTTATGAGTATTTGTGGCTTTTGAGGGATGTTATTCCTTATAAGTGATTGATATTGATCTAGGAGATCAGTTTGGGATTGGGGGTCAATTATGATTTTTATATATACATCATGGAACCTATGGGACCCTAGTTAGTGACCCAATGTAATTGTCACACTAGTGAGACTGTTTTCATGGTAAACAGCTAGTGATAAATGTGGGTTTTTTACGTTATAACCCATATCAATGATGTTATCCTTTTTTATATTATGAAGAGTTCTAGTCAAACCCATGAGAGTTCAAACATATTATTTGAGATGAGCATGAGAATACGGTCATCCCAACAGATATATTCGAATAACCTTAAGGAAATCACTATGGTCAAGACAGAATTCCACATGACCTCATGTGGGGCTCCTTTTATACATGATTTTGTTGATTGATGGTGACTTCTAGGAGAGACATCATTGGGGGGTTATTCCCCATGTATTAGGTAAAATTATTAGAATATAAATAAATAAATAATAAATGAAAAACAATAAATAAAATAAATGAATAATCCGAGTAAAAATAGACCTAATGAGTACTTAGTCATCTAATAAATGTATAAAATACATGTCACCCAAAAAAATACAACTAATATAGGATCCCCACCTGAGATAAAGGTATGTAAAAGATAATAATAACTACGAAAAACTGAAATAGATATCCAAGAACAAATTCCATCTTATGACTCCCTAATCAATCTTACTGGTCCTGCTCAACCCCTACCAAAAGGCCCACTCCCTTCCCTGAATTCTTGGTTATGAAATATACAATCCCATTTGGATTCGCAAGCAGGTTGTTAGTACGAGACCCAGTGGAATACCACCAATGGTCATCAATATGTGAATATGTGGTATTGGTTCATGAAATGTGAGTAAACATTGAGCTTATAAATAGAATGTATATCACACAAGCACAACATATTTGTTAGGACCATTGAGAATAGCTCTACCTACTTGGGATCCATGTAAAAAAGAATTTTCATGAGCCACATAGATCATCCCCCTAAATGTAATAGTCCAAAATCACATATAACACATCCCCCATGAATGTACAACCCATATAAATTTCAAAAAAAATCACACACAACCCCATAGGGATAGTCTTTAGGTCACATCATGCACACAATATTGAAATTATCAGGTGAAAACATATATAATATATAGATATAGTATTCTATATTAATATAAATTCATATCTTACATGGATCATAACCATCATAATACACATACTAGAAATCATTAGGAATAGGACTCATTGGTTACACACATACACCTAATGTGAGAACACATCAATATAATATCTCACAAGGCTACATATGAACATGAAAAATAATTAAAATAATCTATATAAACATTATATAATGATTAGGACCCCACAAATTATGTGAAAATATGTTTTAAGAATAAGGGTCTCTATATGAGACAAATTACACTACATCAAATCCTAGAACCATTCCTGGTCTGACATGATGTGAATTCCAGGATCATGGTTAAAGAGATTCCATACCCAAAAGGATGGATGTGATCAAACATACCTATAAAAATTCATTGTTTAAAAGGATATATTTCAAATAATTGGTAATATACAAATTATCTAAATTTGGATTCTAATTATATCCACATCCAATTATTATCTTATTAAATCATTCAAAATCCTTTAGATTCAATCTAGGATTAAAGAATACTACTTTTTTATCAGAAAACTATAATAAGAAATAATTTATATAGATCAATATAGTCCTCATATAATTGTATTAGTAGGATCAGACAATGTATATGAGTCAATGGAATGAGACATAATGAGAGTTGAGAGCTCAAAAATTGTATAGATATATCCAATTTTTCAAATTAAAAGGATGGAGGCAAGTGAGAAATGAAATGAGAACTAAAGAATTTAATCTTTAGAGCATAATCAATTCAAAAAATCAATTATATATTCTCATTGGGAACACTTATAATGGTTGATGCACTGAATAAAAAATCTAAATGCATTAAAACATGAAACACCATTTTCTAAACATTAATTTCAATTCACATCATGAATGAAATTTCATGTCTGGAAATAAAATTAATGTATTATTCCCAGATTCCATTCAAATATTGAATTTCTAATCGCAAAATTCAACAACTAATATAGAAATTATCTATCTTTTCAGTCATTTAAATATTTTAACACCATAGAATGACTCACATCTTTTAATAACATAGTTGAGGAGGTGGAAAAACATAAAACAAGGTGTAAATTCAAATTAATGATGTTATAGATATTATTTGAGTATTTATTTCCTATCATGAGGCCTGAGAAACATGGGATTCCCTTGATGATATAATTGGATATGAAATTAATCCATAAACATACTGGATCTCCTAAGATTACCTCCTAGAGATCAGGGATAAAGCATGGTATTAATTTAATGATCAGAATTACCTTCTAGGATTTTATGTTTATTTATAAAAACTATTGATCTTCTAGGAATACATTATAGGGATCAACATGGATCTTGAAGGTTTTAAACACAATGGGTGATACCCCTTGAGTTATTTTTCTACTAATTATTAATAATTCCTCAAGGTACCCCCATAGGTTTGGTGGTGACACATAATATTATTAGAACACTTAGTCTTACCACTTAGGGTTCAGTGATGATTCCAAATGAATGTTGATCACCTTGAATTACTTCATAGGGATCAACATGGAAATAAATAGTTTAAAATTCCATTGGTGATACCCCATGGGATCGATGATAATGCTTGATACTTCAAAAGAAATTGGGGTGATACCATCTTGGTTTCATTTATGAAAAATAATATTATTTGAGCACTCAAAATTTCTTCTTAGAGTTTGGTGATGATTTTAGATTACTATTTATCACCAATGATTACCTCATTGTGAATTAATTTGAGCCATATTCTATAGAGCTCCCATTATTACTTCAAATTGGTATGTGTATTTTCCTTTTATTGTTCGACATGGTATTAATACATGCTTAAAGACACTCAGAAAATGTTCCATGAAGATTTGGTTTTATCGGGGATCAATGGTAGAACATGAGAATCGATGATGGTAATTTATTTACACTTAAACATATTACGTATTTATATTGTTATAATATCACTTTCATATTCATTATTTACTATTTATTAATGATAAATATTTGGTGGTTACCTATTGAGTTCTACTCACACCCTTCTTGGGTAGCCATGACAAATGGGTATAGAAGGAGACCTCGCATATTTTAGGTTCAGGATTGGAAGTTCACCAAGATAGAATGGTCACCTCTAATAGCTCAGATGATGTCATTGATTGGGAAAAGGTGTGGAACTAGTATTTAATATATCCTCAACATATTGTTATTCTTGTTTTATTTTTGTATGTGATTAGCCCGATGGAAAATCATTATTTTTTATGATTTTATTCTTCCACATTCTGTATTTTTATTATTCTTCATTATTTATTCTGAATACTCTCATAGATGTGTATAGAGTATGTTTGGTTTTTTTTTAAATATTTTTTCTCCCTCATATGTGTAGTTATATTCCCCCAATGGTATTACCTAGGACCCCCACTACTATTTGATAGCATCTACCATATGGATGTTGTGCTTCGGCCCAGTAACCCTACGGTTCGATAACTAATGAGTGTTAATGGGGATGAGATGATCAAAGTGGTATTAGAGTATCTTGTTTTCTGAAATAATTATATTATGATATTTTTATTTTTTCTTAATATTTAGGGTTATTTTACACTGATGAAGTGGGAATGTGTTTGGTCTTTTGATAGTCCACGGATGTATACATCATAAACACTATTTCTTATGTGAATTCAATATTACTATGATATATGATATCTATTATTTGTTTCCAATGATAAAATATCATTATCTTCACCTAATATGATTATCATGATTTATGAGATATTTATTTATGAGTTATTAAATTTTTTAATCTTCTCCCATTCAAAATATTCTATTTACTTGTATTGACTCTTGGTCTAATTAAAAGAGGATAGTGTGTGTCAATAATATTAGGAACATAAGATTTATATTAAATTCACATTCTTTTGGGATTTACATTAGTGTAGATTCATGGTTTTTCTAAATAAAAAGTTAGTAATAATATATATAATGTTTTCACATATAACATGCAACGAAATTCTACACAAGTGAACCACACTGTATTGTTTTTTATGATAGGTCATGCAGATATATGATGAGATGATCTTTGATGGTGATTATTTCGTCTATTGGTGTATGGGATTCATTGAGATTCTAGAAGGCCCGTTTTGGCATTATATTCCATTTAATGATCCCCTAGATTGATTGAGAAAATTGGTTTTATTGTAAGTGATAGTAAAAACATATATTGAATATTATACTTCATTTTTGAATGAAATTAAACATAAATAAGTCATATTGATATGATATACATGGAATGGATAATGGTATGAGATAAAATTATATGTTTTCATAGTGATAGATGGTAATTTGATCGTCAAGGGGTGAATCTCGCATAAAGAGGCTTGATGTGGATCAGTATGAAATTTCTGATTCTCATGACGGGGGGGGGGGGGGGGGGGTTGTTTTGTATATAGATTCTTAGTGAGATTTAGTGACTTAGTAGATAGTGGGATTTTCATCAAATTCATGAGAGGTATATGAGACACTATAATGAATTTTTTGAAATAGGATCCACCGCATTGTATTTGAGGCAAGAAGATCGAGTTGTTCTTCATGAGTTATGACCGAATGTAATATGATTTAAGGGTGAGGTTAGAAAGAATAATGTTTTGTGAAAGAATATAAAGAGAGAGATTCAAGAGGTATGATTGATAAGAATGAAATATTACATTGTTTTATATATCTATTCAATAATAGGGTAACCCGATCGAAGGTTGTCCATGTTTTGTAAGTGGATTTGATATGGAAGACTTTGGTAGATTCTTCGAGTAATGTGATCAGTGACCATGGAGTTTTATCAGATAAGATATTTATGAATTGTAATGACCCAAAATTTAATCATTGGAATTTACCTTCATATAATTATTTTATATAGTATAAACCAAAAAAATAGCATAGAGAAAACAATAAAAACATTATAAATGAAGAATTAATGAAATAATTAGTATTTCTAGAAATTGAACAACCTATACTTATGGAAAGGTAAATTGATTTTTGAAATATTATTATGAACATTAGGAAAATTAATTTGGAAAATATAATTGTATCATCACCTATGAAATTATATTTAATATTTATGTATCTTATAAAAGAAAAAATAATCTATTTATATCACGTAATAAGTAAATAATTGTTTTCGAAATGATAAATTAAATATTAGTATTTTTGTGAGGTGTAAATGTTTATTTACAATTTTATAATTAATATGATTATTTAATATAATATTTATTTATAGATTAATAAAAAAATTTGTTATTATTATAATATAATTTTTTGAATCCTTTATTAATTTTTGAATCTGTCATAAGTTCATTATTAAAGTGAAAATCTGTATTTATGGAATAAATGATGATTTTATTTAAAATTTAAATTTATTATATTTAGAAAATTATTATTATCAAATGGAGTCCATTTTTGTAATTATACATATTTATTAATATATTTGGTGATTGTTTTGGATTTTCATAAAATTGATGAATATTTGGTGAATAGTTGAATGCAGAAATTTACAGTATATAACATTACAAGTCAATTACACTATTTACTGGTTCATTGATGAGGTAAGAACCATAGTCATGAAATATCCTTCCCTATTTACTTTATATCATCATAGGAATAAAAACTATTTATACTCTTTATCCAAAATAATAAACTAATGAATAAAATAATATTAATAACCCACTTATCCACTAAAAATAACTCCCCTCACCACCCCTTCTCCTCATAACTTCTAAGAACTATAATTTTATAATATTATACCCAATAACTCTCCCAAACCTCTTCCACATTTTACTATATTTATTGAAACAATTAATTTCCATTTCCATGTCCCTTAAGAATGTTCTCAATAAAACTACACTCAATATGTAAAACCTTTTCTCTCTCTCTCTCTCTTTCAAATTATTTTCTTTTAACATCCTTACCTATCCTCCCCTATCCATAGAGACATTATAAATCTATTATAATGAATATTTTTTATGGTTATTTTCTTAATTTAATATCAATAATCAATTCTATTCTCCTCTAATTTCAGTCTAAAAAAATGTAAACATCTCTTATGAGATGTCGATTTAACAACTTTATGGACAACGAGTTTTTGTTTTACAATTAAAAATTAAAAGATAGTCATAAAACCATTTTAATGGTTTAAATTTTTTTGAATACATATTAAAACATATTTATATCTCCTGAACTATTACATATACATAAGATTATTTAATAAAACAAAACTACTTCATGATGATTGAAAAACAGTCAAAATAAATCATTATTTTTTCTTTAACGTTTAATCTAAAGAATCATTATCACATATAAAAAGTTAATGATATGTAATACCATTTAATATCATGTATATCCATTAATAATGTATGATTTTAATTCTGTATTACTATTCCCATTTTATGTGATCTATCATACAAGTATACAAGTGATCCAAACATGAATATCAAGGAAATAAACCCTCACAAATGATGGAATTAAATCTTATAACTCATCAAAAAGGTCGTAATTGAACATAATAAAATTATAACAAATCAAATAAATTTTAAATAGGTTATTTAATAAATTATTAATGAATCTAATTTCATTATCCAGATCATTTAGTAATGTGAAAAATACTTTAGGACATAAGGTTAGATTTTTATCATCTCATCTTTATTTCCTTGAGATATGAATTATTCACCTCTATTTGGTTTGTTTAGTGTATGTTTTCTTATTTTTGATGCATAATATAATTAATATATTTATATTCACTATATTAAATATTTCATTTGATAATCATTAACATAATGGGGAATAGGGTTTTATTGTTCTCAATGTGGTAAGGAATCCGACATGAACCACTATTGTTTCCTTCAGGTTAGGCTTTCGATCTCATTAATAAAATATAATTAATAATTTTTCATATTTAAAGCTCCAAAATTATGTTTTAATGTTAAAAAATATTTACCTTTCTCAATTATACCTCATTGATGAGGAAATACATTCTTTATAAGGTTTAATTTTTAATTTCTCTTGAAAAGCAAGCCCAATTAAAGTGAACTTCCCAATTTCATACCAATTTTCGAGAAAACACAACAATTTTTATTAAGAGAACACTATTGTTTCAGGAATAACCCTTTTTATCATGAAAAAATATATTAGTTTATTTTTTATATTATGAAAACAATTCTTCATTTTTCTGCTATAATTACTATTTTATATTTTCCTTTAAACCACACTAAAGTGGCTCAATCCAAATGTTTCTTAAACAATATTTTTACATGTTATCACTTAAATTGGATGTAAATTATCATGATATATTCCTATTTTCCTTAATAATTTCCATATATATTTTAAATAAATTCTTCCATGAACATCATTATGATACGTCCACTGGTTATTCCTTATGACATGATTATGATTCCCATTTCATTCCATGGGAAACCGATATGTTAATTTATAATTATTTATAATGTTTGTTTCTCAAGATACCATCTCCAATATTTTATTTAATTTTTTACGATCATTTTTATAACACCCTGAGATTTTATAAAAAATATTCTTTTTTATTTTATTGATGTCATGTGTTGTACATTACAACAAATGAGTCTTTCACAACACACAACCCTAACTTGGCTGCATTACACGCAATCGTGACCTTCCTCGATAGCGTGTGTTGTACGCAATACCGAGTTTCACTAAGCAATGATATGCTATTAAAATATTATTAAAACTAGCCATTATGAATAGTAATAAGCACTTTTTGAAATTTTTTAAATTTCATCTTTCAAAATGGACTTCATTTTTGGATTCGGAATATCGAAATTAGCCTAGGGTGAAATTTTGGTATTTTTCTGAAAACATTCAATTTTTGATGAATAGTGAAAACACTGGGTTACTATTTAAAAACCGACTTTTTATTTAAATAATTATTTATTTTATTTAAATTTATTTTAAGTACAAATTGACACATAATACCTATATAAGGTCAAGTAATTCATTGGAGTCATTTTATAATAATTTTAGATATATAAAATTTTAATTTAACTTGTGACCGTCTTTTATCCACCTCCTTGGAGAATTTACAAATTTACACAAAACATAATTTTACTGCTTTTTTGAATGGAATTTCAAAAATCCGAGAGAGATGGTTGATGTCAGTATGTAAAATGTTGTTCAATGAGATTGAAATAATTTTTTGGTAATAGTAACTTTTTACTTTTATTTACCACGGTTAAAAGTAAATAGGGTAATTAAGGGTAAAAAATAATATTATTATTACCATAACACATGTTATAATTCTATTGGATAAGTGAAATTCGACCAAAAACAACCTTAGGAATAAAATATGACCATTTAGGCCCCCTTGGATTAGATTAGGACATTTAATATTAATTTATTTAAAGAAGGGTTAAAATAGTTAAAATCAAAGTTTACTAAGTAAATAATTTTTAATATACGGTTATACATAAGATAAATTTGACTATAAATATTCATTAGAAATCTAAAATGATTTCCTACATAATGGTATTTTATTTATAATTTTTAGACATTAAATAATTTAATTTATTTTTGACACAATGATGATGTAGTAAATATCTTATTAATGAAATATTGATATAATTGATTTTATAAATACCCAAATAAATGTAATTTGAGACCTTTTATGAATTACACTAATTTTGTTAGGTTAATATGACATGTTATTATTGATTTAGTTAACTTTTTTCGAACTATTCATTCTGTTAATATTTTCACAAAAATCAATTACCAAATATTTTCAAAATTGACATAAAATAGTTTTTTAAATAATATTATATTATTAATTGTTATTTTATTCCTAAAAATATAAGGTCCGGCCAAATGACTTAGATAAGGTTATATATGTTAATAATAAACGACTTGGGGTTAGTTTGTCTTGTTATAGTAAGTTTATTAACCTTATAGTGTAAGAACACAAAAAGACACCGTAAAAGTAAAATTATATAACTTAAAGATAAATCTAAATGATAAGGTTAAAATAGTAAAATAAACTTGTCCAAATTCTATTGGATGAGAATATTTCGACCCATCCCCACCTTATATTAAAAATAATCAATTTGGAGCTATTTAAAACAGAATATGGCTTTATAATAAAATAATATGTTTTGTTTTTCCAAAGGTGCCCCTCTCCTCCCTTATAAAAGGGAACCTCCTCCCACTCTTCCTCACACCACTTTGAGACTTAAATCTCATAAATCCCCTAATAATTCTCCTCTACACTTGCCTTGAAACATCCTAGATGTCATAGTCTTCTTCAAAGTCCAATTTTAGTTCCCTAAAAGGAGGTCTCAAAAAAGCGCTTCAAAGAAGAGGTAATGTCCGTTACCGATTGTTTCAACATTATTTCTTCTTCCACTTCTTCTTATTTAGTTGTTTCATTATGAAGTAATAACATTAGTATAAATAATATTCTGATATGTTATTATATGTATGAAACTACCCTATTTCACCATCTATCCATCCTACGGAAAATGAAATCACCACGCGTGCGTACGTACGGAATACCGTCTCCACGCCCTGGTGAAATCTGTTTTTCCACCAACTCCTTACATGGATGGGTATAATGGTGTAAAGAATAACTATATATGGTTATTATAACATCATACTGATTCTCATATATTATACCATCCACTCCAATTTTATTCAATAATTATGGGAACGATATCATCGCTCGTGCGTACGTACGGACTACCGTCTCCACGACGCGATGAGATTTATTTTCCATGATAACCATACGTGAATTATCATATAGTTTATATAATGAATAATAATAAAATATATGAAATAATAATTATACTGGATTTATGTATATATATAAGTTTTTTATCTATTTAGTTTCATTTAATTCAATAAGGAAACGAAAACAGCGTTCATGCGTACGTACGGCCTACAGTCTCCATAAACGGTATATTTCATTCCCTTTATCGATCTATAATATACATATGTATATGATGAATATATATTATATATAAATAATGTTTTACATTCTGGAATTATGTAAATTAGGATATCAGTAATAATATCATGAACGACATGTCGAAACACATACGATAAATGAAATGATTTTACCCAAAATGCTGCTTTAACATGGAATTTACAAAAGAACGGGTAATATAAAGTAATAAGTGAAACATATATGATATCATAACAATTAATATTATTCTTTAATAAGTCAATGACATTATTTAAATCATTATACCGGAGGTTCGGATACCTATGAAGCATATCGGACCTAAGGTAAGGGATAATTTTTTAAATCTCATTCTTTTTCCGAGATTGCTTATACGTAAGTATTTACTAGGGTTATTGTTATCATCCATGTCCATGTTTTCTAAAAGTTTTTTTATGTATTTTTAATTTCCTTTTACCCATTTTTACTTTTACTACATGTTATGTATGTAATATTTCTTTTGTTTACGTTACGAGGTACCTTTTTGACTTTTCCGGCAAAAGTATGAGAAAAATGTTTTTTAACTTATACGGAATGAAAGGATTTTTAAGGTTTTATAAAGCCTTATTTTCATTAAGCTTCATCAAAAATATATCATGACTATTTTCAAAAAACTCTACTTCTTTTAAAATTTCATGACGTTTTTTGAAAAGAAATTGATTTTTAAGAAGAAAGGATATTTTCCTCAAGAATTCATTTCAAATGTTTTATCAAAACCATTTTCCATCTAAGATTAAATTATTTTATATGTGTATGTTTCAAGTTTAATGTCTCTATGATTTAAATGGTTTCACTTTTCTTATGATTAAATGTCCATTTGTTTTATATGGATTATGAGATGATGGGATGATGTTTATGAAACCCATTTTATTTTTTGGGTTATGGTGAATGTTTTAAGTTTATTTTGTGGAACAAGTAAGAATGATTTCATTATGAGATGGGTGGGACCTATATCTCCCTCTAATCCATTGGGTAAAGATTTATATCTCATAAGATAGACATAGCTGGAACGGTAAGTTAATCTAGTTCAGTAATATAGGACTGGAACGAGGAGTGAACTCGATTCAGAAAGGGACTTTGTCTACTAAGATGGTCTTGGAAGCAATGCCTTGGCTACTGTGGAAATCATATCAAGTGCATAATGTTTGACACAATCACATGTATTATTCACATTCTATTTATTCATGATTAATGTTTATTTATGATCTATGCATTATGTTCTTCCATGTTTTATGTCTTTGCTCAAGATTTTGTTATTTAAAAATTATGTTCATGTTTTTAAGTTCAAATGTTTATGATTTGTTTTATTTTATCCATGCTTACCCTTACTGAGAATTTGAGCTCACCCTTTACATGTTTTATTTTCCCCAGGATATAAAAGAAAGGTTTTAGGTAAGAAAACAAAAGGGGAAGATATTTATGGGAGATGTTGAAGATATTTCACCACGATTAGAAGATTACGTTCCAAGTTTCCAAAGAAACTAAACTATTACGGTCCTTGTATATCTGTTTTTGTTATGTATTAAGTATTCTGCAAAAGTAATTTAATTTCCATGTATGTTAAGATTTGGGTCTCTAAAGTTGGTATCATAGGAAGGGTTTAGTCAACCTTTGGAACCTAGGATGCGAAAACGTTAGTGAGATCCCTAGAGATATTTCTAAGGTAGGTCTAGGGATATCCCTAAGGATAAGTATATGTATATGATATAGTCCAAGAACTATGGTAACGATCTTAGAATTTAACCTAAGATGTTAGATATTGAGGGAACGCCCCCTTAACTATGTTGTTTTCCCTAACATGATTTTTTCCTTTCACACTATTCTTTTTGGGTTTTAGAAAATGGCTGGAAATAGGAAGATTCATGATAATAGAGGATATGATAGATAATGGAATGATATTCTTCATGAGCAACCAAATGAAACGAGATTTGGAAGTCCAAACATCGTTATTATGCCTAATCAGCAATCTCATAATATGATCAATAATCTCAACTTTGGTAAGTTTCCCGACTCATATAATAAGAGAAATATGGAGTTTTATGATGATCAAAGAGGAAAAAAAGTTCAATTTCTCTCATGTAAATCTTTTGGGAAGAGGCATCAGGAAGATTTCCTCAAAGGAAATGGAAGATGCTTTGGGTGTGCAAAAGAAGGAGACAAAGCCAGTAAGTGCAAAGGAAAAGGTTCAGTTAACACCATGGACAAGGATAATGGTATTTCTACGACATCAACAATGATTAGATGTTTTAAATGTAGAATTTACGGGCATTATACAAACCATTGCCCTAAGGGAAAATCTCATGAAGAGAATCAGCATGGTCATATGGGTAGTATTTATGTGGATGATGATGAGGAGACTACAAATGATATATGATCTGAAAGAAGTGTTGAATATCATTTAGTTGTTTTAGAAGGTAGTGGAATGATTGTATGTTTATCGAGAGTTATGTTTTATAGTTAATGGTACTATGGAATATAGAATCATCTAAGGATTGTTACACTATTGTTTATCCTAAAGTATTTTAAAGTATATGTTGAATGGTACCAGAAACCATGGAAGGTTATTCAGATATTTTTGAAATATAGATGATATGCACATAATGTAGGAATAATAAGATAATGAGTTGTTTGATTGTATTCATGAGCTCATGATTAATATAAGGACTAAGTGATATCATGGTTTGAGTATATAGAATTTTGAGGATTTTGGTATGTGGAAAGTGTTAACTTTTACCTGCATTCATGTTTACACTAAGGTTCAATGGGTATTCATTTTTCAAGAGAATACATGATTAATGCCTTAAAATGTTTGAAATGTGACCAACAAGACATATCTTATGATATATGGGAATCAACGATGGTATTAACATGCTTGTTATGTGAAATCTTTAGTAATCGTTTTCACTATATTATGAGAGTGGACTGTAGTATTATGGATAAGCCTAACGATTGGAATGGATTATGTTGGACATAAGTTATTATTTTAAAGGATATAAGTGTTTTTGATATTATTGATTGGATGTTATAGTAATGTAGTTTTAGAAAAAGGACAACATGCAGGATGGGCGACAGCCCATCGCGTCAGACAAGGCTGTGGGAATCGAACCCACAACCGAAGTGCGACTGGCCTTTATCACCTACCACTGGCCTACAGGAAGTCCCTGGTTAGTAGAAACTAGTTTTATTTTATTAAGCGGTATGATATATGAAGTATAAGTTCATTTTTGGAACCATATACGATTAATCTAACCATAAGATGGACTTATAACATTTTCTAACCTTTTTTTGAAACAGATGGAATGACCCATCATTCTATCCCATGATCTGCTAACACATCACGAATAAAAAATTCAACATTATTTCTTTAAGGGATGAAGTGGAAATTGTTCAATTCACGAACAACAGTGATATTGTACCAAAATCATGTAAGTATTTCTTTTAATTCATAAACTTTAGGGAAATGATCTTGAAAACCAAAAATGTTGTCCTAGTTCCCTTATATCCGATGAATCAGATGGTACCTTAGATCATCACAAATCTATAGCTTTGTGATTGTTGGATTTTTCATAGCCATGTTCTCTACCACTATCCATCAGAACATGATGGTTAGGTTTCTCATCCATATCCATATTTTCACCTATGTTCTTCTATGTGGAAACCCGGTGATTAGTTAAATTGGGTAACCGTTATGATTCGTACGTTATTTTTTAAATATTGGTTTTGGTATTCCTTTTTACGATGTGGGTTTCTATTAAAGAAACTTTATAGTACTAAACCATTTATAACCCCGACGAATTTCATGGGCAAAATTCATTTTATGGGGGTAGAATGTAACACCTCGAGATTTTATGAAAAATATTCTTTTTTATTTTATTGATGTCTTGTGTTGTACGTTAAAACAAAGGATTCTTGCATAACACGCAACCCTAAATTGGTTGCATTACACGCAATCACGACCTTCCTCGATAGTGTGTGTTGTACGCAATACCGAGTTTCACTAAACAATGATATGCTATTAAAATATTAATAAAACTAGTCGTTATGAATAGTAATAACCACTTGTTGAAATTTTTTAAATTTCTACATTCAAAATGGACTTCATTTTTGGATTTGGAATATCAAAATTAGCCTAGGGTGAAATTTTGGTATTTTTCTGAAAAAATTAAATTTTTTATGAATAGTGAAAACACTAGGTTACTATTTAAAAACCATCTTTTAATTTAAATAATTATTTATTTTATTTAAATTTATTTAATGTCAAAATTGACACATAATACCTATATAAGTTCAATTTAATTCATTGGAGTCATTTTATAATAAATTTAGATATATAAAAATTTTATTAAACTTTTGACCGTCTTTTACCCACCTCCGAGGAGAATTTAAAATATTACATAAAACATAATTTTAACACTTTTTTAAATGGAATTTCAAAAATTTGAGAGACGTGGTTGATGTCAGTAAGTAAAATGTGATTCAATGAGATGAAAATAATTTTTTGTGAATAGTAACTTTTTACTTTTATTTACCACGGTTAAAAGTAAATAGTGTAATTAAGGGTAAAAATGATATTATTATTACCCTAACACATGTTATAATTCTACTGGATAAGTGGAATTCGACCAAAAACAACCTTAGGAATAAAATATGACCATTTAGGCCCACTTGGATTAGATTAGGACATTTAATATTAATTTACGTAAAGAAGGGTTAAAATAGTTAAAATCAATGGTTAATAAGTAAACCATTTTTAATATAGGGTTATACATAAGATAAATTCGACTATAAATATTAATTATAAATATACGATGATTTACTACATAATTTTATTTTATTTATAATTTTTATACATTAAATAATTAAATTTATTTTTGACACAATGATGATGTAGTAATTATCTTATTAATGAAATATTGACATAATTAATGTTATAAATACCCAAATAAATGTAATTTGAGACTTTTTACGAATTCCACTAATTTTCTAGGTTAATATGACTTTTTATTATTGATTTAGTTAACCTTTTTAAAACTAATCATTCTGTTATGATTTTCACAAAAATCATTTACCAAATAGTGTCAAAATTGATATAAAATTGTTTTTAAAATAAATATGATATTATTAATTGTTATTTTATTCCTAAAAATCTAAGGTTTGGAAAAATAAATTAGAAAAGGTTATATATATTAATAATAAACAACTTGGGGTTCTTTTGTCTTGTTATAATAAGTTTATTAACCTTATAGTGTAAGAACACAAAAAGACATGGTAAAAGTAAAATTATCTAACTTAAAGTTAAATCTAAATGATAAGGTTAAAATAGTAAACTAAACTTGTCAAAATTCTATTGGATTAAAGGATTTAGACCCATACCCACCTTAGCTTCGAAATAAATCAACTTGGAGCTATTTAAAACCGAATATGGATTTATAATAAAATAAGATTTTTAGTTTTTTCAAAGGTGCCCCTCTCCTCCCTTATAAAAGGGCACCTCCTCCCTCTCTTCCTCACACCACATTGGGCCTTCAAACTTGGACAAAACCTACCAATATCTCCTCTCCACTTCCCTAGAAACATCCTAGATGTTCTGGTCTTCTTCAAAGACCAATTTTAGTGCCCTAAAAGGAGGTCTTAAAGAGGCGCTTCAAAGAAGAGGTAATATCCGTTATTGATTCTTTCAACTTTATTTCTTCTTCCACTTCTTCTTCTTTAGTTTTTTCATTATGAAATAATAACATCAGTATAAATAATATACTGATATGCTATTATAAGTTTGAAACTACCCTATTTCACCATCTATCCATCTTACGGAAAACGAAATCACCACGCGCGCATACGTACGGAATACCGTCTCCATGCCTTGGTGAAATCTATTTTTCCAGTAACACCTTACATGGATGGGTATAATTGTGTAAATAATAACTATATATTGTTATTATAACATCGTACTGATTCTGATATATTATACCATCCACTCCAATTTTTTCTATAATTATGGGAATGATATCATCGCTCGTACGTACGTACGGAATACCGTCTCCACGACGTGATGAGATTCGTTCTCCATGTTAACCATACAAGAATGATCATATAGTTTATATAATGAATAATAATGAAATATGTGAAATAATAATGCTAATAGATTTATGTATATATATATTTATGTCATCTATTTAGTTTCATTCAATTCGATAAAGAAACGAAAACAACGTTCATGCGTACGTACGGCCTACCGTCTCCATGAACGGGGTATTTCATTCCTTTTATCAATCTACAATATAAATATGTATATGAAGAATATATATTATATATATAAATCATGTTTTACATACTTTAATTATATAAATCAGGATATATGTAATAATATAAAGAACAAAAAGTCGAAAGACATACGATAAATGAAATGATTTTACCCAAATGCTGCTTTAACATGGAATTTACAAAAGAACGGGTAGTATAAAGTCATAAGTGAAACATATATGATATCATAACAATTAATATGACTCTGTAATAAGTCAATGACATTATTTAAATCATTATACAGGAGGTTCTGATACGTATGAAGCATATCAGACCTAAGGTAAGGGATAATTTTTCAAATCTCATTTTTTTTATCAGAGATTGCTTATAGGTAAGTATTTACAGGGTTTATTGTTATCATCCATGTCCATGTTTTATAAAAGTGTTTTTATGTATGATTAATGTCGTTTTTACCCATTTTGACTTTTACTACATGGTATGTAAGGAATATTTCTTTTTTTTACGTTACGAGGTACCTTTTTGACTTTTCTAGCACAAGTACAAGAAGAATGTTTTTTTAACTTATACAGCATGAAATGATTTTTACAGTTTTATAAAGCCTTATTTTCATGAAGCTTCCTCAAAAAGATTTCATGAATATTTTCAACAAAATCTCCTTATTATAAAATTTCATGATGTTTTGTGAAAAGAAATTGATTTTTATGAAGAATGGATATTTTCCTCAAGAATTCATTTAAAATGTTTTATCAAAACCATTTTCCATCTAAGATGACATTATTTCATATGTGTATGTTTAAAGTTTAATGTCTATATGATTTACATGGTTTCAATTTTCTTATGATGAAATGTCTATTTGTTTTATATGGATTATGAGATGATGGGATGATGTTTATGAAACCCATTTTATTCTTTGGGTTATGGTGAATGTTTTAAGTTTATTTTGTGGAACATGTAAGAATGATTCAATTATGAGATGGGTGGGACCTATATCTCCCTCCAATGCATTGGGTAAAGAGTTATATCTCATGAGATAGACATGGCTGGAACGGTATGTTAATCCGGTTTAGTAATACAGGACTGGAACGAGGAGTGAACTCGATTCAGAAAGGGACTTTATCCACTAAGATGGTCTTGGCAGAAATTCCTTGGCTACTATGGAAATCATATCATGTGCTTAATGGTTCCCACATTCAAATGTTATATTCCCATGATATTTTATCATGATTAATGTTTTTCTTTATGATCTATGCCTTATGTTCATCCATGTTTTATGTCATTGCTAAAGATTTTGTTGTTTAAACATTATGTTCAGGTTTTTAAGTTCAAATGTTTATGATTTGTTTTATTTTATCGATGCTTACCCTTACTGAGCATTTGAGCTCACCCTTTATAAGTTTTCTTTTCCCCAGGATATAAAGAAAGGTTTTAGTTAAGAAAACAGAAGGGGAAGTTATTTATGGGAGATGTTGAATATCTTTCACCACGATTAGATGATTACATTCTGAGTTTCCAAAGACACTAAACTATTACGGTCCTTGTGTGTCTGATTTTTTTATGTATTTAGTATTCTGCAAAATTAATGTAATGTCCATATACGTAAAGCTTTGGGTCTCTACAATTTTGAATGGGGATGTGCTATCTTTATACCACTAACCATATTACTCTTTATAGTTTATGTTTATGCTTACTCATTGGGGAAATTATTTATATTTCATATGCTAGTTTCAATAAGATTGCATATGATGATTATGATTCACCCCTTTAATACAAGGAATCCATTGGACTTAGTAATTTTTGGGTAGGGCCCTCAATAGACACTTGATTCATTAGTAGGTCGAATGAGACTAACTAGCTTGGGTATTGGTTGATGTCTTACCCTATTTTTTATGGTGTATTGGTCAAAGAATTGATGGTATGTTAATGATGGCCCAAAATATACACTCCGTAATTTTGATATTAGTTATTGATAATCCATGTGATTATAATAAATGTATAGTATCTATAGATAAGTATAATTCTCACATGATTATTTATATGGAATTATTTTTTAGCTTTTATTCCTAATATATTATTCCCATGTTATTTTTTAAATGTATTTTGTTGTTAGTTATTCACCTTTACTTACAGTTTATTTTTATTTTTGATAGCTTCCACTCTATTTATTACAAACACTAGGCATGTGATCTCACCCAATTCTAATGTTTTATTTTTTACCATGATTTTGAGATAAATATTATGATTTAAATGCCGGGATAGTCTAGATGTATAGGGATGATTCCAAAAGAATTTATATGTTATATTTCATTTCATGTTATAACATAAAACTTATGTCTGTATGTAGTTTTACGAATGTAAAAAACTATTTTGTCTATGGGGATGTTACAGATTGTCATTAGTACTAATGAAGTAATGTAAGGAACCGTATTTGGGCTTCTAGGTTTTGGGTATTATAGTTTTTATCAAAGCATGTTTAATAGGAACTTAGGAAACTAGATTTTGGAAAACAAATAATAGGAAAATATAACCTTATAACTATATTTGGGAATATTCTCAAAGTATCCAAGATGATTATTTAAGGAATACTTATAACTAAATATTAATTTTACATTATGTGTTTCAATATTTTTATATTATCCATTATTTTTCGTAATGATCTGAACTAATATACTGTATTAAATTAATTTGAAATGGCTCCTTGAAGGAGGAATGTAAACTGTATCTATACACATATTCCACATAGATATTTCCCTCCAAATGTTGTTAATGATGTTGGAGAAATAGATGCAGCTATAGATGAAAAAATTATAACTATATCAGTAAAAATGACTCATGTTATTATCAATAATCATATCCATATAGAGAATTTAAATCCACAACATGGTGTATCAATTTCATACCACTTCATGTGACAAAAACCTAAATTATTAAATGGCATAACAAACCACTTTGTAGCTGGACAATATATAAGTTTCCTATAGAAGATAGTTATTTATTTTGGAAATAATGAAAGGGATAAGGTTGTCATTATAGTTTATCATCTCATAAGAGGTGATAATCAATACTTCTCATTGATTCAACACACTAAGAATGAGAAGGAAATTGAAAACATGGAATTCAAAGATTTAAAGGAACTTATCTTGGAATAATATTTTCCAAGAGATCAGTGAATAGATATGGAGATAAAATTACAATGTTTAAGATATAATGAGGTTGATGAATCCAACATTACAATTTCAGAAAGGTATGACCTAGACAATATACATAATCAAAAGAGAATGACTGATCATTTCTTTTATGGTCTTAAACCAATACTTTAAAGTTCAATAGTGTCCTAAAAATTCTCTTCATATAAGGATATAATATTTTATACTATCAATAAAGGGAAGGAATAATCCATGTCTTATGGTTTTGAAGGTAAACAAGAGAAGAATATGATAAAATATCAAAAAAGAGATATGTTGAAAAACCAAATAATGACTTTTCATCATTTGATGAATTTGGAAAGAAAAACATCATTACGTGCATGAAGGGAATGGGAGTTTTCTATTAATGTGGAGAGAAAGGTCACCAGGTTCATGATTTCAAGGGAATGAAAGAAGCTTCCTATGTCTAATTCTTAAACTGTAAGGAGTTTTCCACTAAATATATTAATTTCCTAGTGTAAATGTAATATATCGTAGAAGATACAAAGGGATCAAGGCAAAGATTATATTGATTATACAAACTAAGTGGAATAAATAATTTATTTTTGTTCTTGGATTCAATAATTATTTTACATTTTTTTTGTAATAATAATCATGAGATATATAAGGATTGTACTATAGTTTAATTCTATAAGGAATTTTAAGAATGCGATTAATATAACATGTAATCAAGAGAAGTGATTCTGTGGGAATTTGATCATCCTGAAATCACATTACATGGTAGAGATAACACCAATTATGTATTTGATTTTGAGATAATAAAAACTTGATATTTTATAGAATGTATGGGTGACCATGAAGGTGGTTAGTCATCTGATGGTTCATGTTATGTTTGAGTTATTAGGTTTTTGGATTTTGGGAATATATTCAAAAAACTACGCTTTATTTTAGGAGGAATAAATGATTTCATTACTTTTTAAAGGCGTTAAATGTATTCAAATTTTTAGTATGTGATAATAAGAGATAAATTATTTTTTCTTAGGGAAAATCTGATACCATGTAACCTTTTTTAAAATATTTGGTCTTTGATTTTGGAAAGATATATTTTGGGTGGTTCTTAAGGTTAATTATATATAGAATGGATTAAGGATGTTATATATTAAAATAAATTTATGATTTATCATATTGGATAACCTGTAATAACTATATTGTTTTTAGTAACATTTAACAGTTGAAGGATTTAATTGTGGGTATTATGATTCAAAAAAGTGGTCAGGATTAAAACTTTCTCTTCAGTATCCATATCTACATTTCATAAATACAATGTAAATAAATCAAATCATAGTAAAATAATAATATTATTCATTGAAAATAATTATTTACAGTTTTATTTATTCATAAACTAAATTTTCTGCCTTTTGATTATATGATAATTTTATGAGACCATAATTAATTTTACAAAGTGTCATAAATCATTTATTATTTTAATATAAGAATTTTTCAAATAAATGACTATTTTAATAAAACAAATTCTCATATTTCAAAAATAATTACCATATAACAAAGTTCATTTTTGTATATTACATCTCAAAAAATGGTTTGGTTGAATTTTTTTATTTTACAAAAATAGTTGAAATTGTTTGTGAATTGTGAGATAAGGTAATTGACATTATATATAATTATTAGTTAAATAAATTATATATTGAGTCATTTATAATTTAAGAACCAAAATATTTACCCTTATTTCTATATATAACTATATATACTCATACGGTATTAAAACTATTCATAGTGTAGTGCCAAAATAAAAAACTGATGAATATATAATCCAAAAATACCCATATCCTCTAATATAAATACCACCGCTCACCACCCATTCTTCAGAAACATTATAAGCTTTCTAGATTGATAAATATCTACATAATTCCTCTATAAAATTTCTTTCCCATTTTATGGTCTTGCTAGTCTCATCAAGAGGTGAAACCTTCACTCCCTCTCTCTTTCAATGTCTTTTTTTATTTTCCTTCATTAACCTCACCAATAAAAACGGACATTATAACTTTGGAATCATAAATAGATTTTTTTTTTATTTTATAATAGGTATATCCATCATAAATTCTATTCTCTTCTCCTATTTTGAAAAATGAAAACATCATTTGTGACGTGAATATTTACAACCTTCAAAGACGATGAGTATTTTTTCTATTACAAAATCAAGGCTGATCGTACAACCATTATTAAAGTTAGAAAATATTTTAAATTATATATTACATCTTATTTATTCTTCTGGTACTATTTTATATACATTATATTAACTAATAAAACAAAACTCGTTTGTGATGATAAAAAACTATCCAAATAAATCAATTATTTTTCCTTAATGTTTTTTCTAAAAAAAATAATCCTCATATATAAAAAAATGATATTTAATACCTTTTGATCTCTTGTATGTTCATTTATAACATATAATTTCAATTATGTATAACTTTTCCAATTTTGCATGATTTTTCATATATAAATACAAGTGAATCAATCATGAAAACCAAGGAAATCAACACTCTTGAACGACAAAATTGAATCTTATAACTCATAAAAAAGTCCATAAATGATCGTAATAAAATAAAAATAAATCAAATAAATTTTGAATTGGTTCTGAATTATATTATTAATGAATCTACTTTCATTATCCAATACAATATGTGGAAGTGCATAACACTTTCAGACATAAGTACTCATCTCACCTTTATTTCTATGAGATATGTCTTATACAACACTATTTCATTTTTTTGGAATAGTTATACTTACCATTAATGAATAATTTCATGAATCATTTTATCTTTATGATATTTAGTATTTCATTTTAGGTTCATTAATTTTATAGGGTATACTGTTTGACTATTTCCAATGTGGTAAGTGATTCACCCCAAACCTCCATTTTTTCCATTAGGTTTTTCTTTATCTCTATTTAACATTATTTAATTCATAATTATTCTAATATACGTCTACTAAATTATATTTTTTATATTTATAACATATTTTCATCCCTAAAATCTTCATTATTTTATTGGGAAATACATGTTATATAAGGTTTTCTTTTAAATTTTTCCTGATAAGAAATCCTGATTAAAGGGATTTTCCCAATTTATTATCAATATTAATGTATTGTACAAAAAATATTTTAATCCAAAAATTTTGTTCTAAAATTTATATTTTTATCCATAAAAAATAACTTAGTTATTTTGAGGTTTTATAAATTAAATTATGTCTTTGTCTGCTTTAAAAACTCTTTTATATGTACGATTAAACTATACTGAAGTGGAAAACATATAAGATTTCATTAACACTATTTTTACAAGATTCACATAAATTGGAAATAAATTATTATCATATATTCATATATTTTCATAATAATGTCTATATATGTTTTCAATCTACTCTTTCATGAATATCATTATGATATTCCCATTGGTTATTCCTTATGACAAGATTTTGACACTCATTTCTTTCCATTGGTAAACCTTATGCTAATTTCCAATTATTTATTGAGTTTTTTCTTAGGAAACCATATACCATATTATATTGAATTTGTTAAAATCATTTTGACTTTATATGTACTATCATTACACCATTTTCCATATTACTCTCAATATTTTGTTATTATGCTTATTGACTTGTGAAACTATATACTTTTCATATGATATTTTCAATATGAATGTGTAAATTGATTATGTTAAACCTCATTAATATGAGTAATTAATTAGAAATATCATGTGTTGTGTGGGGCCTTCTATAGCCCCTTGATGTATTTGTAGGACTCATGATAAATATTAGTTTGGGTATTGGCTGATGTCTTACCCATTTAAGTAAGATTGCTTGGTCGAACCCTTGATGATATGTTTATGATGTCTCAAATTATAAATTCAATAATTTTGATAGTATATATTTATAATCCCTGTGATTTTTCTGAATAGTATAATATCCATGGTTAAGTATCATTATCAAGTTATTATATATATTGAATTATTTTTCAGATTTTATTCGTTCAATATTATGATAAATTTAATGTTTTCATGGCATGTATTGTTTGTTATTTACCTTGTATTATTGTTAATTTTTATTTAGGATAGATTACATTTTGTTGCATAACTTTAATAAAAATATGATATCTCCCCATTATTATGGTTAATTTTTCCCTAGGATTCCAAGATGTATATTATTATTTAATGTCAAATATAATATTGATGTATAGTGATGTTTCCAAACGAGGATCCAAGTTGAATTTAATTTCATGTTGTAATTTCAAAATTATGTATGGATCTAGTTTTCAAAATTTTAAAAAATATTAGGTCTTAGGGGACATGATCACCTGTACTTAGTACTAATGTAATTATATATGGAACCATCTTTGGGATACTAGAGTCGGGGTCTTTACAAGATTGGTGATGCCTTAGTTTTTATAATATTAAAGGCATGAGTATGTTCCCTCCCATTATATATATTCACATGATGTTCTATTTTATATAAGTTATTGTAATTATTAGACCTTGAGGTTGTCTAAGTGGAGAACATTGAGTGATGGTACTTTTGGTATCAAACATTGGATCCATGATCAGGATCAGCTATGTCACGACCCGTCCCCCGGGGCATGTGTCGTGACTTCCCCAAGCACACCTTCCATAGGCCATAGGTTGGTGACTAGAACTAGAAAGGCATATCCCTAAAACGGGAAGGAATTTCCTTTAACCTGTACAAACACACAGTCGAAAAAAAATCAAGATGCAACCATGAAGTAAAACAGCAATTGTAAAAGTGTGTACTGAATGTAAAGGGGGTCAGAATATAAGCCAACTGAAAGATGCAATACAACATAAAATAGAAAATAGCTCCTGAGATTGTCCAACATGGATCCTACCGAAACAGTAGGTATAACTCGTCTCTACAGCCCTCCACATCAACCAGTCTCCTCCATGTATGGACTAGTCCTATACCCTAAGGTCTCACTCAAGCTTCTCATCATCCGCACAAGACATAACAAGGTGCGGGCGAATCCCATGAATAGGTGATTATAAAAATACCTAGAAGGGACCCCAAGACTCCTGAAGGTCTCTCAGAATTAAAATAAGGAAAACCACAAAGCATGATCTCAACCAAAATGAACAAAGAAAAAGACTTAACTCAATCCAAGTATAACATAAGTAAAAAAGTCCTAAGGATTAATCGTAAGGTTAGATAGTCTTATTCTATTAAGAGGCACTTCTGCTAACCCACACAGGATCTATAGGTACTAACACCCACTGACCCACAAAGGTTTAGTATGGGCAGACCCACACAGGATCGTTGAGCACTGACCCACATAGGATCTGGTCCACATAGGATCGGTACTGACCAACACATGATCACTAGGTGCTGATCCACACATGATCCCTAGGTTATTATCAATAGAGGATCGATAGGTGGTGATCCACACAGGATCTCTAGGTGTTGATCCACACATGATCGTTAGGTGTTGATCCACACAAGATCACTATTCATTCGTCACGTCTCAGCCAACCACTGAATTCTTTTACATAGTACACTTAATTTTTGGAAGATCCTCTCCTAAATCCATCAGTCATACATCAACAGGAACAAAGTCTCAGAAAGAATTAACCCAATGATACATCATGTCATAAGGGTTCTAACACAACAGACGACGTGTCAATCAGACGCCTCGTCTGAGTGTTATAGGAATATTAGTTCTGAGGACCCAATTGGATTTGGGTATGATCATTCCCAGTATTACTACAAATTTCTCCAAACCTTATTTAAATATCTCAAAAGGACCGCCTTGTTATAAGGATTCTAGTGCTGCAAACAGTTCATTAAACGGACGTCTGGTTTGTGAGATATGGAATTTCAGGCGTATTTGGGTCGAAATGGGTCCAGGACAAGTCTGATTGGGTTGGCCCGACACGACCTAGTTCGAGTTTAACCCTACCACGCCCGAATCTGCTGGCCTGGGGACAGTCCCTGTCCAAACCGGCTGGGCTGTAGCGGGATTAGCCCACTGGTCCATGGTCGGGCCCGACCCACCGATTGGTGTGACCTGCGTGAGGGGTCGTGTTGTCCCTATTTCCCAAAATGCTCAACGAGTCATTAGGATCATTGACCAGCAGTGCCACATGACACCGCCTTGGATGGCAGTGGGACCCATGTGGCGCGGGTACCCTTTTCCATGACTTTGATTATGCGGCCACCTCCAGCAACACGCGATGGCGCCACGCGCTCCTCCAACGCGGCCGGCCAATGGCTGCCCCCCCCCCCCCCCGTCTGGACCACCACAGTGCCACCTCTTTCTACAGCTTGTAGGAACCAGTCGTTGGCACCATCGAGCATATACCATGCTGGCTCATCATCCGGGGGGCTCTGATGACACTCTGGAGCTCCATTTTCACTCTCGTCTGCACCTACAAGCCTCTTAAGATGCTGCCATCGTTGCAAGCCCCTCTGATTCGTGTTTCAATCAAATTCAAAATTCTCTTATGAATAATTCAATGATAAATCAAGCGGCATAGGGTCCCAGACTTGTTCGTTTGTCCCACTCCTTCCATGTTAGCATTACATCAATAGGGTATCAAATAAAAAAATCACAAAAATATAGATTATTCCTTGTTTAAATCTCACACAAAAAATATCCCCAAATTCAAGAATGAGAAAAATTAATGAGAGTTTCTTGAATTTAATAACAACACATACCACGTAAATGGAGGTTGCATCATGGTCGTGAAGGTAGAATAGTACTCACTTGATAAATCTACCAGCGTTCATCGATCCCAGATCGTTTTCATCAAAGATTAAATTCTTTTTAGTGGAAGATGTCAAGGTACTTTGTCAGAGGTTCCTCGATTGATGAAGCTATATCAAAAACCCCTACCCGAGCACCATTTAAATAGAGGGGGTGGGTAAGTAACGCATCAACCATATTAATGAGGTTAATTAATGAGTTTTTAATTAATGATCCTCTTAATTCTTAATGATGTGGTTATTCAACTAAAGAGTCAATCCATTAAATGCCTTGACAACCCGACGGTCCTACCACCACCACTCAACAGGAGGTAGGATAATAAAATAACATTTTTTTAATATTTCATTAAAAGTCTCAAAAACTAAATTTTTCACCCAACCTACTGTGGTCAATGTTAAGCCTCCCATAAGCGAATCCCAGTTCTACAGGTTTAATGGTTCCCTTAGATTTTTAATCTGAGTCCCAGTTCAAAAGATAGAAAACGTCATCTGCTCATTTACTGAATATACCATAAAATTTTTCAAAATCAATTTCAAGCATAGTGGTCCTTAGAATCAAGAGATGTTAATTTCCAAAGATTCATAATAATCCCAAATAATTTTAAAAAATTATATTCAGTTTCTGGGTATTTACATTCTCAGAACATTAGGTCCTTTCATCCCTAATGCGACAAAAAAACTAGGGAAGAAAATGGGGGCACTGAGAATGTACCTAAGCCTCCTGGTCTTATGTGATCTCCTGGAGATTCCCATTATTCCAAAAAAACATGCACAAGAGGAATCGACCACCCATGAAGGGCCTTCTCCTGTCAATCCTCTATCTCCACCGGGAACACTACAAACGTTTCCCCATTGTCAATGTCCATCTCACCCCAGTAGATAATGTGTGATGGATCATGCATGTACCTCTCCAACTATGGTACCTAGAAAACATTATACTCCATGTGCATCTGTTCGGGAAGAGATAGATGGTATTCCACCTCGCCTACTCTACCGAGCATTTGGAATGGTCTGATGAACCTCAGATATAGCTTTTCTCCCAGAAAAACCTTCATAATACTAATTGGGTTGATGCCCGTATGAATACCTAGTATCTCTCCTCAAAATATAAGTGTCTATATCTGCTTTCGTGAGAAGTTATCTACCTGCTCTGTGACATCTTTATCCGCTCTAGGTTGATCTGCACCTTCTCTGTGGTAGCATGTACCAACTCTACACTCATAAGTGCTGACTCGCTGAGGTCTGTCTAGCATAGAGGGCATCCGCAAGGTCACCTGTACAGGGCCTCAAACGGTTCCATGACTATGGTGGAGTTACACATTTTGTTGTACTCAAACTCCACCAGTGGAAGTTGCTCCTCCCAACTGTGGCCAAAATTGAGGACACAAGCACGAAGCATGGCCTCGAGTTTCTATATGGTCTACTCTGTCTTGCCATCTCCCTAAGGGTGAAGTGCAGTGCTCAAGCATAGAGGAGTCCTGAATGCCCCTACAACCTGTTCCACAAGAAGGATGTAAAATGAGAATCACAATCAGATATGATCGATGATGGAACCTCATGAAGTAGTGAAATCTCTTTTATGTAATGTCTTCTCAAGACCTCTTCTAATCCCTGCTCTCGAATGGGTAGGAAGTGGGCCGACTTAGTGAGTTTTTCAATGATCACCCAGATGGAATCATGGCCTCTGGATGTACGTCATAGCCCCATCATGAAGTCAAAGGATATACTATCCCACTTCCTCTCTAGAACCTCAAGTGGCTATGTCAAGCCTTCTAGAAATAGATGATCAGCCTTCACTTTCTGACAAGTGAGGAATCGAGAAATGAACTCTTCCACTACTTTCTTCCTCCCTGGCCACTAGTACTGATGCCGGAGGTCCTGGTACATCATACCCACTCCATGATGTACTTCTAAAGGTGATCTATGGAACTACCTCAACACCTCCTCTGATAACATCACTAGTATAATGGTGCACCCTCTGAAATGGATCTCGTGCTCCCCACCTTGAGAAAATCAATCAGTAACCTGTCCTGAGGATATCTAAGCACGTTATGCATCGCAGTCTGCATCCCCAAGATGTGCCTCCCTAAATTTCTGAAGGAGTGTGGGATTAACTGTAATATTCTGGAGGTAAAATTCATCATCACTATCCACAAAAAATATCTACAATTCGGGTAGCTACCATGTTTCCTCACTCAGAAACTGTAGACTAGACATCCTACTAAGTGTGTCTGCTACTACATTCCCCTTCCAATGAGTGTAGACTATCTCAAAGTCATAGTCCCGGTGGGAATCCATCCATCGCCACAATTTCATGTTCAAGTCTTTCTGTAAGAAGATATACCTAAGACTTTTTTTGTTAGAGTAAACCATAAACTGCTCGCCCATCAAGTAGTGTTTCAACTTCTTCAGCACAAATACCACTCTTGCTAACTCCATGTCATGGGTAGCATAGTTCTTCTTGTGCTCTCTTAACTATCTTGAGTTTTAGGTGATCACTACACTCCCTTGCATTTGTAAACAACCTAGTCCGGTCCCCGATGGATCGTAGTAGACTACATAACCGACACCAACTTCTGGTAGCCTCAAGATGATGGCACTCATCATCCTCCTCCTCAGATTCTGAAAAACCTTATGGCATCCCTCCATTCACATGAAGGGTTTTCAATTCTTTTTTAAATATGAAAAAGGGTTCCACAACTCTGGAAATGTCAGGTATGAATATCTGGTAGTACCCAGCCAATCCAAAGAAACTCTGCACCTCAGTCACACTACTAGCTGGCTCCCAAGCAAGCACTGCCTCTATCAATAATAGATCCACTATAACTCTAACCTCCAAGATAACATTCCCAAGGAAGTGTACTTACCATATACAAAACTTTAGCTTCTAGAGTTTTCCATAAAATTGGTTCTCTCGCACTCTATCCAAAACATTCTATTGGTGTTTGGCATGCTCCTCCTCTGAAGCTGAGTATATCAAGATATCATCAATGAATACCACCACAAAGAGATCGAGGTATGGTTGTAGTATACTATTCATGAGCCCCATGAACACTTTAGGAGCTTTGGTCACACCAAAAAACACAACTAAGAACTCTTAATTTCCATACCGAGGTCTGGAGGCCATCTTCGATACATCGTCACCCAATAGCCTAAGATGGTGATACCCTAAACTATACTCTATCTTCGAAAACCATCGAGTACCCTTTATATGGTAAAAGATATCATCAATACTTAGGCATGGATAGTTGTTCTTCATGGTCATCTAGTTAATACACTAATAATACACAAAAAGCCTCAGAATCCGATATTCCTTATTGGAAAACAAAATTGGGGATTCCCATGGAGAAACACTGGTCCTTATGAACCCCATCCCCGGAAAGTCCTCCAACTGTACCCTCAAGTCACGAATATCTGCTGGATCCATCAGATATAATGGTGTTTATATTGGTGTCATCCTAGGGTATATGACGATGTATAATTATTCCTCTATGTGAGGTGGTAGTCATGGAACATCATCAAGAAAGACATCAACATACTGGTCCACCACTACAGCATAATTCAGACTTCTCAAATCAACTGCTATAAGGGTAAGGCTAGCCAACTGATGTGTGATTGGTTGAAACCTCCTCTGTGTAAGTCCATATTATGCTACAAATGTTCCCTTCTCATCGGTGAATGAAAAATGAGTGCAATCCTTGCGGGCACACCACACTTTGGGCATAAAATAGTTGATTTGAGCATGGACTGTGGATAGCCAGTACATTACCAAGATAATGTGAAAAGGCCACGATGTTGCTACTGAGAGATCTCAGCCCAAGATTTCGCCTCCTAGTGTGAGATCACACTGTCTTCACCAATGTGTAATTGTTGAATCTTTTCCCGTAAGAGTCTCTAATCAAAAGGATCAAGCCAACAGCTCCACTGGGATCTCTGAACTCCAAATGAATGCAGTGGAAATAAAAGAGTGATTGGAACATATGTCTATAAGAACTGAAAAAAGGATGGAATAGACATAGAACGTAGATCTAATCATCTCTAGAATTCCATGGTCATAGTCCTCTGCCACCTGAAGATGAGCACTCCTTGCCCGTCTTCTCCCTATGGTCAGGGTGGACCACCTGGGGGTAGTGGTGGTAAATCCTCAAATTATTGTCCACCACCTATTGCATGACCTTCTCCTCTACCATTTCCACCTCCTTGTGGTCCTCATTACTCAAATCTCATCCACTGCCTCAGTTGTCCCTCAACAATCTTCTGATCATCAGTACGGTGGGTCTGGTCGTCGCATGCCATGTGGCCCTACCCGCCCGTACATGAAGAAAAGTATGCTCCACTAATGGAATGCACTACCTATGGAGATCCAAACCTCTGACCCTAAATCTTGGGGTCATCCTCTAAAAGATATGTCATGCTTGGACCTCTCCTTCATTGACCTACTACCTACTGCAGATAACTCAGCTACCTTTCGACTGGTGATGTATCTCTCCTTCAGTGCCCACTCAACTAGTGACTTTACGCTTAGTGCGTATCTAGGAGCTACTACACTTATAGCAGGGCAGCCTATCAGTAGCCCAGTAGTAAGCGAGATTCACTGACCACCCACACTACTCCCCCGACATGGTACGAGACCCATTCTTTAGGGATCAGTCCTTTGATCAATGTCTCATACAGGATATCATAGCGTTAATGATATCACTAAGTATTATGTTGCAGGCTGTTGTGCTCGAGCGAGCATTATTAGTGGAGAGACTCCTATTTGAGTGGGCACTGAAGGAGAGATCCATCACCTGTCGAAAGGTAGCTGAGTTATCTGCAGTAGGTAGTAGGTTAATGAAGGAGAGGTCCAAGCATGACATATCTTTTATAGGATGACCCCATGATTTAATGTCAGAGGTTTGGATCTCCTTAGGTAGTGCATTCCATTAGGGGAGCATACTTTTCTTCATGTGCGGGTGGGTAGGGCCACATGGCATGCGACGACCAGACCCACTGTACTGATGATCAGAATATGGTTGAGGGACAACTGAGGCAGTGGATGAGATTTGAGTAATGAGGACCACAAGGAGGTGGAAATTGTAGAGGAGAAGGTCATGCAATAGGTGGTGGACAATAATTTGAGGATTTACCACCACCACCCCCAGGTGCTACACCCTGACCATAGGGAGAAGATGGAAAAGGAGTGCTCATCTTCAGGTGGCAGAGGCCAATGACCATGGAATTCCATAGATGATTAGATCTAAGATCTATGACCATGGCCTCTACCGATGGAACTCATGTAATGTGATCAGTCGGCATGCAAGATCTACTAGTTTGGATGGTGGGAACTATTTCCCTCAGAGTGTTGGTGCTACTGGTACACCACCAAAAGGTGCCAAAAAAGTAAGAGGGTCATGCACTGAAGCCTCATCGCTTGGTGGGCCATCATCATGTACACTCTCTGGAATCCTGGATGGCTGTCTAATTTGTGGAATCCTGAAAAGAAATAGATTCACCACGGCCAAAACGTTATACCTGGTGTGCTGATTCAGAAGATATCAAAATTAAAACATTTCCAAAACACACACAATCATTGTTTTCGTGCACCACGTCGGAAATCAGAATTCAGGGTCCTGGTATATGGATATGTCAGGTGCTGTCCAAACACTGGACACCCAGAACTAAAAACCACTCTAAAAACACATAACACAATTTCTCCATTAGAAAGATCATTGTCCTAGTTTTTTGGTAGAACCGACTCCTCTGATACCACTTTGTCACAACCTGTCCCCCAGGGCCCGTGTCGTGACTACCCGAAGCCCACCTTCCATAGGCCAAGTGTTGGAGACTAGGAAAAAAAGGAATATCCTTAAAATGGGAATAAATTGCCTTTATCCTTTATGAACACACATTCCATGAACACAACAAGATAAAACCATGAAGTAAAACTACAGTAGTAAAAGTGTGTACTAAAAGTAAAGGGGGATGAAATACAAGCCCAAATGAATGATAAAATACAACAGAATACAGAAAATAGATCTTGAGATCAACCCCCATGGATACTACTTGAAGGTAAGGTGAAACTCATCTCCACATCCCTCCACATCAACCAGTATCCTCCGTGTACCACCTGGTCCTAGCCCCTAAGGTCACATCCAAGCTGCCTATCGTCTGCACAAGACACAACAAGGTGCAGTGGAAGCCCATGTAGGGGTGAGTAAGAAAATACCCAATAGCTACCCCATGACACTCGAAGGTCTCTCAGAATTAAAAAAATGAAAACCAAAAATCATGATCTCAATCACAAAACACAAATGAAAATACTCACCTCAAACTAGGTATAACTTAAGTACAGAAGTACAGATAATTAGTCATAAGGCTATGCCATCTTATTCAGTTAGAAGGCACTACTACCAACCCCCAGAGGATCGATTGGTGCTAACCTCCATAGACCCACAATTGATCTGACCTTCCCAGGATCGATATGTACTAACCCCTAATGACCAACAATGAATCGGTATGAGATGACCCACACATGATCACTGAGCGCTGAGCCACACAAGATCTGACCCACACATGATTGGTTCCCACCCAAATAGGACTACTAGGTGATGATCCACATAGAATCTCTAGGTTCTGATCCACATAGGATTGCTAGGGGATGATCCACATTGGACCTCTAGGTGTTTATCCACACATTATCTCTTGGTGCAGATCTACACAGGATCGCATTTCATTCATATTGTCTTAGCTAGCCACTGGATTCCCATACATAATACACATGATTCTCGGAGGATCCTCTCCTGAATCCGTTGGTCATAATTCATCAAGCACGAAGTCTCACAAAGAATTAATCCAATGATCTTTCATTTCATAAGAGGTACATGGAAATAGATGGAACCTCAATCGAACGCCCGGTTAGAGAGTTATAGATATTTTAGTGTCGAGGGCCCAGTATGATTTGGGTACTATCTAAACCATTCGCACTGCAACATTCTCCAAAACACAGTTGTAGTATCTCGAAAGGACCGTCTCTTTCCAAGGATTCCAACAATACAGACGGTTTTTCAAATGGACCTCTGGTTTGTGAGATATGGTCTTTTAATCTTATCTAAGCCACAATGGGTCTGGGTTCGTTACAACCCAGTTGGACCGATCCGGACTACCCCGAATTTGTAGGGCTGCAGCGGGCTCATCCTACTGGCCCACGGACTTCCCTGACCTATCGGCTGGTGTGACCCACACAAGGGGTCATGTGGCACCTCATTCGTGAATGACACAATGGGTCGTCTGACTCTTTGACTGGTGGCGCCACGTGGCACCGCCTCGGCTGGCTGCAGGACCCGTAGGGAATGGGTCCCCATCATTGTAGCTTCCAAGCCATTTCCAGCTTTTATGGAGTGCAATGGTGTGCTGCACTGTTGTGATGCGGCCGCCCGAGGGCTGACCACCCGTTTAGTCCACCGCGGTGCCGAGTGTCACTGCCAACTTCCTCAGTCGGCGAGCACCGACACCGGTCACCGGGGCATCTTCTGCAAGGCTTTGGCGATGCTATGGAGATTCGTTTCCACTTCCATCTCCTCCTACATGCCTCTCACGATGCCAATGTCGGTGCATGACCCTCTGATTTGTGTTTCCATAAAATTCAAAATTCATCCGTGAAGAACTCAATGATAAATCAAGCGGCGGAGGGTCTGGGCCTTGTTTGTTTGGCCCTCACCCTCTATGTTAGCATCATAACAAGTTGGTATCAAATAAAAATATCACATAAATATTGATTAAACCCCATTCAAATCTCCCACACAAAAAAACACCCCAAATTCAAGAACGAGGAAAAAAATGGGAGTTTCTTTCATTTAATAACATCCATTGCCTCATAAAAGGAGGTGATGTCACAGTCATGGAGGGAGAAGAGTTCTCACTTGATGAAGCCACCGATGTTCTTCAATCCTAGATAATTTCCATCCAAGTTTCCTTTATTCATCAGTGGAAGAAGTAATGATGCTTTTTGAGTGGTTCTTCTCTTGATGAAGTTGTGTCAAAAACCCCAACCCGAGCTACATTTAAATAGAGGGGGAGGGTGAGTAACACATCAAAAAAATTAATGAGGTTCCTTCATGGGTTTTTAATTAATGAACCTCTTAATTCATAATGGTGTGGTTACAAAATTGAAGATTCAATCCATTATATGGCTTGAAAACATGTCAGTCCCATCACCGCCGCTCAACAGGAGGTAGGATTTTAAAATAACAGTTTTTTATATTTTATAATATTTTTAAAAGTTGCAAAAACTAAATTTTTTACCCGGCCTACTGTGGTTGAAGTTAAGCCTCCCATAAGTGAATCCCGGTGCTGTGGATTCAATGTTACCATCAGATTATTAATCTGAGCACCGAGTCAAAAGATATAAAATGCCACATGCGTGTTTACTGAACGTACTATAAAAAACAAATATCTATTTTGGGCACATCGAGCGTTACAATCAAGCGACTTCAATTTTTACAGACACATACTAATCCCAAATAATTTAAATGTATATATATGGAATTTTTGGGTCTTTACAAGTAATATTCCTATATCTATGAATTGTATATACATTCTCGATTTGCATATTGAGTAGAGTTTGGATAGATGATTTTAGTTTTGTAATGACACCCAAATTTTGGGTGATTGTGTGGTAAAATTTGTTATAAATGAGATTAATGATTTTGATGTGGATAGCCAAGGGTTCGTCGGGTTAGATGAGATTGAATTTCCATGGATCATGGTCACATTTTTAGACATGTAATTATAGTTATGACCAAATATAAATGATGGGATCATGAGTTAAATTTTATGTTTGTGTGTTTTAAGAGTGTACACACATTGATTTCAAATGATAACAAGGTGGAACATGTTGGATTTACACGGTGCTATTGAGTTTTAATTTGGTGAGGAGTATGGTAAATGATGAGGAACAAAAAATTGGGTGAAATGTTACTAGAATGATTTCCCAGTAATTTTGATGAAAATAATAAATTTCAATTCATTTGAGATGGGAAATTGTATATTTATTTGGTATGGTAAATGATTGATGTAGGATTTGATTTTATGTGAATTTTGGGATTAAATGAGTGTTTCATGGGAGGAGTGACACAAGTGTGATAGTGGAACTTGTTGAGGTAGAACATTAGGAGTGGAATAAAGTGATCCACATGTTGGGGGTAAACCATTAACCATTGGAGTGAATACCCTAATTGTTAATGAATTTCTTGGATGTAGATGATAGTCTTTTCGTAAATAGGGAAAATATGTTAATTGATGTTTCTGTTAGGACATGTGTATGAGATGGACAGTCACATCCAACCATTAAATGTTACAATATATATATCATGGGTCATGGTGAGGTTATTAATTCATACTGGATGGTCAATATGACATTTAATTTTAGGGAGCTATGAATCTGATTTAGTATAGATGCGATGTATATACCATATTTAAAATTTTGATGAGACATTAGATGAGTTGTTGTCTTTAATCAGTCTTGAAAAACGTTTTGGAGGCATATGATAGTGATTTATTATTTGAATGAAGATACATAAATGGTTCATGGAGTGAACCATATTCATTGGGGGTTTTGGTGGTGAGTCAGTTATTTATGACATGTTTCAAGTGGTGATCCCATGATTGTGGCATGGTTTAGATGGTAAATACGGTTCATCTCATAATACCGGGGTGAACCAGTGATTCAATAAATGTTTAAGGGGTTAGCATAAGTTTATGACATGTTTTGGTGGTGAAATATATTTTCTCCAATCAAAACATGCTAAACTATGGATTTGTGACATGTCTTAGTCGGTTAAATAGTTTCATGACACAGTTCAGGGGGTGTACACATTTTATTGTGTGATTTATGGGTTGAATCATGCAATTAATCATATTAATGGTATGATTTGGCATGAAAAGGATTTTTAAATATTGGTAATGTGGTACCATGGTTCAGTTTCAAAGAATTTTGTGAGATTCAAATATATTGAGGTTCTATGGGAAAAATTCAAGAAATGATCGGCTTATATGGGCCCTGCGCATATACTATGGATACTAGTTCGATTTGGATCAAAATATAAGATTAGAGGAAGTGTTGGATTATGAAATGTTGTTTCAAACATTTTTTGGGTGCGGTATGATGTTAATACACCGAGAAGTTTGTTAGAAAATTTTAATGAGTATTGGAAGGAAATCAATATGGTGAGAAGCATTATGGAAAAATTAATGATTATGGTGTGGAGTATGATACAGTTTTGGATGGGTTTGTTAGATACATCATTGTGTCTCATGATAGATGGGTTTCATATAGAACTTTACTATGTGTTTTATGGTGGTTGTGGGTGGTAACTCGGTTTTTTGTAAATAATAAAACTTATGCTTAGAGTTTCTTAGTGTCTCCTCATCTTGATTTTTGTAATAGATCATGAATAATAAAGAATAATTATGTTACAAGAGTAGGTTCGGTTTTTTGGTGAATGATTTATGAGACATCATATGGATGATAAGTTTGATAGTGGGGAGATCATAATGCCCCATGTCTGCATGAGTTATAATATTTATAAGGAATTTGGTTTTTTGGATTAGAGGATGGTTCATTTGGAGTAATGTGGTATGAAGAAATTTTTTAAGTGATTAAATATTTAAATATGGTGTTATTGGATGTCATTTCAACATTAGTAGATGGATTAATAGTTTGGGGAAGCATTTCATGGAGGTTAGTCGGTCAGGAAACTACAATTATGGAGCACTATAATTTTCACAGTGTGACTATAGTGGTCACACCATGATTTTTCAATGTAGAGGGGAGAGGTCCCTCTACTGAGGGTGTCCAAAATGTGAATCCATTGGACATTCTATGAAGAAAGTATAATTTTCTTTTTTATTGCCAAAAGGGATCACATCACCTTTCTCTCATATCTTGGACATGTGATTAATGAGGGTCTTTGTCGACCCCCCTCTCCCTTCTACCCTCTATTTGGGTCCAATATAGGTGATTCTCTATAATAATGTACATATGGTTGCTCCTCTCATCTCCATTTGTTTTTATTTTTTCCCCAATTGATGTTAATTTTTGATGATTTTATTAGGTTTTTCATTTTTGATTCCACTGAATCATAATCTAATCATCTCAAATTGATTAGGATTTTTCCCAAATTTCATAATGTAGGTCCCAATAATCCATAAACAAACATTTAGGTGCATTTTTAGAAAATTTAAAAAATTATATGATTATATTTATGGTTCATCCAAAATCATATGAAATTTATCTTCATAATTGTAATATTTTTTTGATATTTTTTTGGTTCATAGTCCATGTGGTACATTAAGAGTGTAACACACCTCATTTATAGTAGTTTTGATGTAATTGGATAACATAATGAGAATTTAGTATTTATGACTAATTGAATTAAATTTGGAATTTATAAGTAAATTATTAAGTAAATTATAAATTTATTTTTAATACATATAGTGGATGTTTTACATTGATTTTTTGAAGCAAGAATATGATTCATGGACTAATGGGACTGTAGGATCTTAGGAAAGTTTTATTGAGGTACACTGAAAATGTGAAATATCTTTGAATTGATGTAGGTGGTTCCATTAAAATTACCTCTGGTATTTTAAATTTTTAATTTATGATTTTTATTTGATATGGTGTATCTCCACTAAGGTTGATGGAATACTATAAAACTAATTAAATTTTTGTATTTAAATTATATTCCTAGAAGAACTGAACAATGTGCCAAGGGACACAACAGAACCTTGGAATTTTAATTGATTCCCATGGTCAATAATGGTGAAAGCCTTGATTACAGATATGTAGGTCAGGGGTCACTATGTATACATGGGAATTCTCATTAAATTTGATGAATTTAAAATAAAATCCATGGTAGTATGATCCCTTAAGGATTTCTAGGTATAGGTTAATGGGGAGAAGATATGCAAGACCTCATGTTTTCTCATAAGAGATGCATGAGAGGCTATGGGATATGTGAGATGATTATGGGGAGATAATTCCTACCCTACTAAGACATGATGTATTGGGAAGGTATACCTTGATGAAGATGTTGTTTAGGTTGGATGTATGGACCAAACATAAGATGAACCCATAATTGATATGGTCTATGCGCCTTCTATATGATGAATACCCAATAAGGATTTTCCTAAGTGGAATATGAGGCCTCATTATTCCATTAAAAATTTCAATAGAGGTTATTCTATCTTGGTGAAGGGATTGGATCCATGATATGAGTTTGGGGGTCACTTTTAAAAGGTGTTAATACATGATATGAAAAAGGAGACCCTAGTGAGTGCCCCTAATTATATTCCAACCACAGTGAGATGGTGTGTTAGGGAAATGGTTAGTGAAATTATTCAGTACCACCATCGAACTTCTATTGATGTGTTTTTCCATTTATTATCATAATGAACTATTTAGGCCAAGCCATTTAGGGGTTTTCTTTTTCATATGAGATTAGGTTGAGAATATGGTCAGCCCTGGTGACATATTTCAAGGGGAATTTCTTCCCTCCATTAGGTATTATATACATCAAATTCCTTAGATGATATCCCTGGAAATATCCTTTGTGATAGATGAAACTGGATTACCTAGGATACACACCATGATAATGGTTATGACACATAATATTATTGGAATTATCAGGATTGCATCAAGGGGTTTTATGATGATGCCAAATGTGTATTGAAAAACTCATATTATCTTATATGGATCATATTAGATCTTAAAACATTATAATTGAAATGGAAAAACCACTTGGGTTTCACGGGTATGGCTAATAATTTAAATCATTTAGGTTTTTATGAAGATGTAGGATGATTATTGATCAACTAGGGAAACATGTAGGGATTGACTAGGATCCTGGTCAATTAAGATGATATGGTTGACACCCCTTTGGTTTGGTGATGATGAATGATAATTCACTATAGGATGACTCCCCATTAGGTTTTGTGATGGTTCCTACTAATATTAGAACACTATGGATTTCTTATTGGGTTTCAACTATGATGTATGGTTACATTTAATCATCTAAGATTTCAACCGATGGATTTTCTTGAAGACTCGTAGTATTAAACAAAAATGGGGATACCCCCTGGGTTCAGTGATTATTCCCAAGACTTAAAACTTAATTGTTCTGATTTTTATATGGGTTTAAAGGTTATTCTTGATATAATTTTAATGCCCAAGATTACCTCCATCTGTTCGTTGACTATTCCTAATGAGTATTGGTTTTCTAGGATTTCAACTTAGGGATAATCTTGGAGAAAGACACTATGGAATTACATGGATGACATATATGGGATATTATATTCTCCATATATCAGTTTTTATATTTCATGTGATGTGTCTAGAGACACTCCGTTACTCGCCAATTATGATTTGGGTCAACGAAGGTTTAATGGGAGAACCCATGGAACAATAATGGGGTTTTTATTTATACTACTATATTTTATTTATATTTTGAAAAATCAGCCATATACATTTTGTGTTCTAGTTATTTATGGGAATAAATTGTTGGTTCCCTTATGAGTTATAATCACACTTTACTTAGGTAGACCTAGTACTTCTGTACAAGATAAAACTTCACATATTATATGTTCAGGAGTGGAAAATTATGGGATACCATGATCAGGTAGGATAACACATATGGGATCTTATAATGGGATGTGTTGAGTCCAAGGTACGTAGTATAGACTCAGTGTAGTTTTATTCTTCTTTTATTATTATATTGCATTTTCATGGTGAGTGATAGTTGTTTTATTATTGTATTATTCCACATTCATTTATATTTTTTATGATTCAGGTTTCTTTATTATTTTTACTCTGGTGGAAGTGTATATAGGATGTTTTTTATTGTAATATATTATTTTTCAGTTTAATATGGTGTATAGTCTCCCCACGGTACTACCCTATACCCAAAATGTTGGTCAAAATCCCCTAGAAGACTGGGAGGCCCACCTACTATCGAGTAATCCTCTAGTTTAAACATTAATGAGTGGTCACGGGGCAGGGTTGTTTGAATGTTCATGTTGGTTCTACTATATACTAACTACATCATTAATATAAATTTTTCAAATTTTCCAAGGAGATCATGGAGAGGATCATAAATATAATACATACTATGTTCAACCTATCTAGACATAAACTATAATTTTAGGTTATTTGAAGGGCTTTGGAGAAAGAGTTGTGTCGTACTAGCTTGGTGCTTTGATATGTTGTTGATGGGCAACATTGGAGTCTTTTGGGACATTATTTTGGATTCCTTTCTTGTATATCATTTAATTAAATTTTGGATTTTGTTGTAATGGTATATGGGGTTATTTTATATAAAATGGTGTTTGTTGGCATATATATTTTCTATCTTATCAATAACATTTATAATGATGGAAATGCAACCAATTGTGTTATTTATATAGCTAGTTTCGGTCTCCTATCTAAGGCCTACCCGAGATAGGATTCGTGGGTCACTCTATACCTTCATTATTGACCCAGAAGGGGTATATATGAGGAGTAGGTGGACAAAACAAAATAAATATTAATTTTAGGGATTTTTAATTTAGTATGGGAAATTAAAATAATAAATAATTTTTTTTGGGTAACACGCAATTTATGAATCAGGGAGGGAAAAATGGAAAAATAAAAGGAAAATTGAAGAATTTAAATTAAAAAGGAAGAAAATGATTAAAAATATAGTTTTGGAATTGGGAGAAAATGAGAGAAAAACATTATTGAGAAAAAAATATAATTAAATTCATTTTTAGGTTCATAAAAATGAAACCAATTAATAAATATTATAATAGATTGACTAAAACTAATTAATATAAAAACCCTTCTTAATTAAATTGTTTGTTATTATAATTTATGGAATGATAAAAGGGGGTTTATAAAATATATGGTGTATTGATTTGATGGGAAATTGGGGATAGTTAAATTAAATTAATTTAATTTGTAAAGATGAATATGTTGTTAAAGGAAGTGTATGTGAATTGCTAATTTTATATTTCCCTAAAATTCATACGAGTTCATAAGATCCATCCCATCCATGGATAACCCATTGTCTTATCATATAGTTTATGCTTTTAATCACAATTTTCTAGTCAATTCCTTTTACAATTATTTGTCAAATGTAGATGATTTGTGAAGTATTCCAATTACTATTCATGTCCTCATATTTAATGAAAACTATCATTCTTTTTACAATTATATAATCCTTGTGTTTATATCTCTCTTTCACTATCTTATATATCATGCACAATATGTTGAAAAATTCTATCATGTTTCAATCCTTTCATAGTGAACATTTAAACTTGACACCAGGTAGGGGATTTAAAAACAAATATTTTATCTTCTTGAAAAATATACTTGACCAACATACTGTTTATAATGACCCATACTTTACATAAATTGTTATTACTTCAGAATTGAATCACACTTATTACAACATATAACAAAACCAATAAAGGACCGTATAGGTATAGTGTCTTTAGAAACTGGGAAACATAAACAACTGGTTCATAAAGCATCTACTTTTCCTCCCATTTATTTCATCATATCTAGAGTCCCTTTTTGGCATATTCTACTTAAAAACCTTCTTCCTGACCTGGGGAAATTAAAACATACAAAAGGGTGAGCTCAAATGCTCAGTAAGGGTAAACAAAAGAAATATCAATCACATCATATATATAAGCACATAACTTTTGGAAATCTTAACCTGTAAAAGAGATCATAATTTCATAACATGGGATAAATCATAGTAGTGAAATGTAATCCCCATAATCATAACTTAAAACATGAAACTTTGTGTCATACACACATAATCATAGATAATCATTTCTTATTAGTCAAGACTCATTTCCAAGACTATCTTAGTTGACAAAGTCCATTTCTGAACCGAATTCACTCCTCGTTTCAGTCCTGTTTCACTGAACCGGTATAACCTACCGTTCCAGCCATGTCTATCTCATGAGATATAAAATCTTTACCCAATGCATTGAAGGGAGATATATGTCCCACCCATCTCATAATGATACCATTATTATGTGTGCCACCAAACCATAAATCATACATCATTGCATAACCCATGTAATAAAAAATGGAATTCTTAAACATCGTGACATCATAAAACAATTATGATAAGATAAATGAATTCATAAAAATAATTCCATCACAACATAATCAAATAAATGTAATGATAGGGATAGAATCAGAACCCTATATTATCTTAGATGGAAAATAATTTTGATAAGACACTTGAACTCCATTCTTGAGGAAAATATCCTTTCTACTTCAAAAACATTTTTCCTTTCTTAACATGTCATACAATTTTAAACTAAAAGAAGTTGTTTAAAAATAAACATGAAAACTTGTAAAGGAATCTTCTTGCAAATAATGTTTTAAAAATCTCCATTCATTCCTTATAAGTTAAAAAAAACATTCATCGTACTTTTGTTAGAAAAGTCAAAAAGTACCTCGTACGAAAAACGACAAAAGAATCCTTTAATATCCTTTACTAAAAACTCACCGAAGGGTAAAATTGGATTTAAACAATTGTAGGTGGATGGAAATAATATTACATATTGAGGAAACATGGATGTGGATGATAAAATACACCCCAGTAAATACCAAAGTATAAATAATCTCGGGTAAAAATGAGATTGTGATATTTCCCTTACCTTAGGTCCGATATGCTTTGTACGTGTCTGAACCTCCTGTATAATGATTTAAATAATGTTATTGACTTATTACAGAATCATACTTATTTTTATTATATCATATAAGGTCATATTCTTAGCTTCTTAGTAGTAATATTTCATTGCTACTTGTTATTCGGGTGTTTATAACTTTTTGTTCTTATGCGTGTTTTGTCAAACAAATTTTTATTCTTCTCTTTAGTTTATAGATAACTCATTTCCAGAATGGTATTAGTGTAATATATATCATATTCATTCATTCAATTCATTTATATAATCATTATGAAATTAAGATCATGTAGAACGAGTCTCATCACATCGTGGAGATGGTATTCCGTACGTACGCACGAGTGATGATATCGTTCCTATGATCGTGGAATTGTATTGGAGTGTATGTATACTATTTCAGAATCCGTATCACATTATAATATTCATATATAGTCATTATTTACACCATTATACCCATCCATGTAAGGTGGTGGTGGAAAATAGATTACACCACGACGTGGAGACGGTATTCCGTACGTACGCACGCGCGGTGATTTCTTTTTCCGTAGGATGGATAGATGGTGAAATAGGGATGTTTCATACTTATAATAACATATCAGTATATGAGTAATACTGATGTTATTACTTCATAATGAAACAACTAAAGAATAAGAAGTGGAAGAAGAAATAAAGATGAATGAATCGGTAACGGACATTACCTCTTCTTTGAAGTACTTCTTTGAGACCTCCTTTTATGGCACTAAAATAGGTCTTTGAAGAAGACCAGAACCTCTAGGATGTTTCTAGGGAAGTGGAGAGAAGAAATTATCAGGGGTTGGCCGAGCTTGAAGGCTCAATGTGGTGTGAGGAAGAGGGGGATGAGGTGCCCTTTTATAAGGGAGGAGAGGGGCTCCTTTGGAAAAACTAAACATATTATTTTATTATAAAGTCAAGTTCGGTTTTAATTATCTCCAAATTTATTTATTTCTAAGATAAGGTGGGTATGGGTCGAAAGCCTCTCATCCAAAATAATTTAGACAAGTTTAGGTTCCTATTTTAACCATATCATTCAGATTTAACATTAAGTTAAATAATTTTACTTTTACCGTGTCTTGTTGTGTTCTTATACTAGAAGGTTAATAAACTTACTATAAGCATCCAAAAGAACCCCAAGTTGTTTATTATTAATATATATAACCTTATATAAGTCATTTGGCCGAACCATAGATTTTTAGGAATAAAATAACAATTACTAATATAATATATGTTTTAAAAACTATTTTATGTCAATTTTGACACTATTTAGTAATTAATTTTTGTGAAAATCATAACAGAATGATTATTTCGAAAAAAGTTAATTAAATCAATACTAACATGTCATATTAATCTAGAAAATTATTGTAATTCATAAAAAGTCTCAAATTACATTTATTTTGGTGTTTATAACATTAATTATGTCAATATTTCATTAATAAGATAATTACTGCACCATCTTTGTGTCATAAATAAATTAAATTATTTAATGTCTAAAAATTACAAATAAAATACAATTATGTAGGAAATCATTGTTTCTTTCTAATGAATATTTATAGTCTAATTTATCTTATGTATAACCTCATATTATAAATGATTTACTTATTAAACATTGATTTTAACTATTTTAACCCTTCTTTAAATAAATTAATAATAAATGTCCTAATCTAATCCAAGTGGGCCTAAATGGTCATATTGTATTACTAAGTTTGTTTTTGGTCGAATTACACTTGTCCAATACAATTAGGACATGTTTTAGGGTAATAATAATATCATTTTTACCCTTAATTACCCTATTTACTTTTAACCGTGGTAAAAAAAAGTAAAAAGTTACTATTCACCAAAAATAATTTTCATCTCATCGAACCACATTTTACTTACTGACATCAACCGTGTCTCTCGGATTTTCGAAATTACACTCACAGAAGCGGTAAAATTATGTTTTATGAAAAATTCAGTTTTTTAACTGCCACTTAGTGGTTTCACTATTCATCAAAAATTGAATGTTTTCAGAAAAATACCAAAATTTCACCCTAGGATAATTTCGATATTCCGAATCCAAAAAGGAAGTCCATTTTGAAAAATAAAATTTATAAAATTTCAAAAAGTGTTTATTACTATTCATAACGGCTAGTTTTAATAATATTTTATTAGCATAACATTGTTTAGTGAAACTCGGTATTGCATACGATGCAAGCTATCGAGGAAGGTTGCAATTTCGTGTAAAGCAATCCAAGCAAGTGTTGTGTGTAGAAAAAGATTCCTTTGATGATTTATATAACATAAAATTCTCGAGTGTTACATTATACAACCCTTAAAATGAATTTCACCCTCGAAATTAGTCACTTTGTGACAAACAGATGAGGATACCTCTCCCTCATCATATCCTCAACTCCAATATAGCTTCTTCTAATTGGTGGTTTCTCCATAAAACGTTCACCAATCGAGTGGTCTTGTTTCGTAGGACTTTTTCGCTACGATCCAGGATCTATATCGGTTGTTCTTCATAAGAATGATCTTGCTCCAGCAGTACAACTTCTGAGCTGAGTACATGTGAAGGATCAGGTATGTACTTTCTCTGGAGAGATACATGGAACACATCGTGAACTTGAGAGAGATTCGGTGGAAGCGCCAATCGGTAAGCTACCTTCCCAACACGATCCAGTATTTCGAAAGGACCGATATATCTAGGGATTAACTTCCCCTTCTTTCCAAATCTCACAACCCTCTTCAAGGGAGATATTCTTAAGAACACTTTATCACCCACTTCAAACTCTAAGTCTTTTCTTCGGTTGTCGGCATAACTTTTCTGTCGACTTTGAGCTGCTCTTATGTGTTGTTGAATAGATCTGACCTTTTCTGCCATTTCATCAACAAGATCAGGTCCTAATAGCTTTCTTTCCCAAACTTCATCCCAGAAATTTGGAGTCCTCCATTTCTTTCCAAAGATAGCTTCATAAGGAGGAATCTGAATACTGGAGTGAAAGCTATTATTATAAGAAAATTCCACCAAAGGTAGGTGTTGATCCCAACCACCTTTGAAATCCATAGAGCAAGTTCTCAACATATCTTCTAGAGTTTGAATTGTTCTCTCAGACTGACCATCTATCTGAGGATGATAAGCAGTGCTAAAACTCAACTCTGTATCCAGAGTATGCTGAAGACATCGCCAGAAGTTCGAGGTAAATCTCGGATCCCGATCAGATATAATAGAAAGTGGTACTACATGAAATCTTCTCACTTCCTTTACATATATCCTGGAATGCTGCTCCAGAGAGAAATCCTCTCTAATAGCAATGAAGTGTGCAGACATTGTAAGACGATCAACTATGACCCAGATAGCATTATTGCTTTGGATGTTTTAGGAAGCCATGTGACAAAGTCCATAGTGATGTTTTCCCATTTCCATTCGGGTATGGGTAATGGTTGTAACATCCCATTAGACTTCTATCTCTCACCTTTAACTTGTTGACAAACCAAGCATCGAGAGACATATTCAGAAACATCTCTTTTCATGCCATCCCACCAGAAGTACTCTTTCAGGTCCCTATACATCTTCGTGCTTCCAGGATGAATAGAGAATGAAGAACTATGAGCCTCATCCAGAAGCTCCTTTTTTAATTCGGGGATGGTAGGAACACAAACCCGATTCCTGAACTTTATTATCCCATCCCAATCAAGGTTGAATTCAGGAACATTTCTCACCTTCTTTTGTAACTCGACATCTTCTTTCTGTGCCTCTTTAATCTTCAAATGTATAGATGGTTGAACATTCATTAGAGAAACATACGATTTTCCCCTTTCATTATAATTCCAAGATCCATCCTTTATAAATACATAAATATTGGATCTTTTGTGATCCTCATCATGGATAAACTAGCATGGTCTTGTCGACTTAATTCATATGCCACCTTGTTTTCTTCCCCAGGGTGGTAATGGATTGAGCAGTCGTAATCCTTAATCAGCTCCAACCATCTTCTTTGGCACATATTCACCTCCTTTTGTGTGAAAATATACTTTAAACTTTTATGATCAGTATAAATATCACACCATTCACCATAAAGGTAATGCCTCCAAATCTTTAATGCAAAGATTACCGCAGCTAACTCCAAATCATGAGTTGGGTAATTTTGCTCATGTATTTTCAACTATCGTGAGTCATAAGCTATCACCATATCATTTTCCATAAGAACACACCCCAATCCCTTCTTGGATGCATCACTGTAGATCACAATCCTTTCTCCACTACAAGGGAGTGTGAGCATAGGTGCACTGGATAACCTTCTTTTCAACTCCTTGAAATTCTCTTCACATTCATCCGTCCAAACAAACTTAACTCCTTTCCGAGTCAACTTGGTGAGTGGATTAGATAATCATGAAAAATCATTCACAAAATGTTGATAATATCCAGCCAAACCAAGAGAACTTCGGATCTCGGTTACTGTTGCTGGTCTCGACCATCTTTCGATACCCATGTTTTTGCTGGATCCACAGATATCCCCTCTTTTGAGATTATGTTACACAAAAATGCAAATTTTTGAAGCCAAAATTCACACTTGGTAAATTTGGCATAAAGCTTATCCTTTCTCAGGGTCTTCAATATAATTCTCAAGTGATCTTCATGTTCTTCCTTTCTCTTTGAGTAGACAAGAATATCGTCTATAAAGACTACCACAAACTGATCAAGATAGTTTCTAAAGATTCAATTCATTACATCCATTAAGATAGCAGGGGCATTAGTAAGACCGAATGGCATCACTATAAATTCATAGTGTCCATACCTTGTACGGAAAGACGTATTTGGTATATCCTCCCTTTTGACCCTTAATTGATGATTCCCTGAATGAAGATCAATCTTGGAAAAGTATTGAGCTCCGCGTAGTTGGTCAAATAGGTCATCAATGCGTGGGAGAGGGTATTTGTTCTTGATAGTGATCTTTTTATGTTCTCTATAATCAATGCAGAGTCTCATTGATCCGTATTTCTTCTTAACAAACAGAATAGGTGCTCCCCAAGGTGACGCACTAGGGTGTATGAACCCCTTATCAAGATTCTCTTGGAGTTTCTTCTTCAATTACTGCAACTCAATTGGGGACATTCTATAAGGTGTCTTTGAAATAGGCAAAGCACCCGGTACGAGTTCTATTGAAAACTCAACTTCACAATTCAGTGGAAGACCCAGTAATTCCTCCAGAAATACGTCATCAAACTCCCGTACAATGGGAATATTCTTAATCGTGAGTTTCTCACCAACCATTTGAGAAAAATAACATTCATTTAGTGGAATCAATACCCATAAAATGGAATAAATTTTCACTGGAAGGTTTTGTTCATCCTTGCATCGATAGACGATCATAGATTGATCTGGAATATGAAATGTGACTTCCCTTCTTTGGAAATTGATATAAGCTCCATGTAGAGAAAGCCAATCCATGCCGAGAATCACATCAAATTCCACTATAGGAAGGATCAAAATATTTGCAGGAAGCACTTTCCCACAAACTTCAATCGGAGAAGAATTATAAACTTTTGATGTGACTATTGTGGCATTAGGTGTTGTCACAGCTAACTCAACATCTAATTGTTGAGGTAATACGGTGATACCCTTAGAAAATTCTTCAGAAATAAAGGATTGGGTGGATCCAGAATCAAATAAAACATTTTCTACTTTAGAGTGGATGGTAAGTGTACCTTTCACCACATCGTTATCGTATTCCACATCGCTGATAGAAATTGCATGTGAAATTTCTTTGTCTTTACCCTTAAGAGTTTATTGACGATGACCATCATCATCAACCCTTGGATTAAGGCATTTATTGGCATAATGTCCCATCTCCTTGCACTTGAAACATTAAAGTGTTGTAGGTTCATTCTGTCTATCCCTTCCTTTTTTTGCATCATTAGACATCTTCATCCCATCATCGCGGCATTCAAATGCCCGATGAACTTCCTTTCCACATTTGAAACATTTACTTGTCCCTTTAAGACAACTCCCTCCATGTTTCTTTCCACACTTTGATCATAAGGGAAAGATCATCATCTTTTCAGTGTGCTCTTTAGATTTTCCTATGAATTCCATTTTCCTCTTCTTATCAAACCCATATGACTGATGGGTTACTCCAATCCCCATCTCAACTTTGAGAGAACATCGAACGATTTCCTCGTAGCTATTAAAGTCCCTTATGGATAAGGCCCTTCGAAGACTTGGTTTTAAGCCACTAAAGAATCGATCAATCTTACTCTCTGGTTGGATTATAATACCAGAAGCATACCTTGCATGTCTTGTAAAATTTGCTTCCTAGGCACCAACAGATTCATCATCCTTTTGCTTTAGTTCAAGGAACTCTTTCTCCATCTTTTTTTGTAGAATAAGAGGGAAGTACTTATTGAAAAATAAGTTCTTGAACTCGTCCCATTCCATGGACTCAATTTCATCTCTTTGCCTCGTATGCTGAATAAGATTCCACCATTGATCAGCATCACCTTCCAAATGATACACTGCTAAGATGACATTATCATGCTCAGAACATTGAAGAACTGAAAATATCTTTTCAGTAGTACTAATGCATTGTTCAGAAAATAATGGATTAGTAGACCCGCTGAATGAAGGTGGGCGTTGTCTCATGAAGGATTCAACAGAATGTTGCTCCTTCCTTTGCTCGTTTGGAAGTCCCTCATGATTCATAGCTTGAGAAAGTTGTGTGAGAATGGCTACAAGATTTTTCATTCCAGCTCCCATAACATTTGGTTGCTCGGGGGGACAATCATTGCATTTCCCGTCACATTCCGCATTAACACGGTTCCTTTGGGTTCCAGCCATTGACTAAAACCAAGAAGAATAGTGTGAGAAACACTAATTATTATAGGAAAATCACATAATCAAGAATAAAATTTCACACATAAGGTCTTATCCTAGGTTATTCATGGCCATTTCTAAAACACAAAGATTGTTTTCTATGCATAGACTTATCCTTAGGGTTCTTACTAAGGATTTCACATCCGAGTTTCCAAAGGATGACTATACCTTTCCTCTGATACCAACTATAATGACCCATACTTTATATACATTGTTATTACGTCAGAATTGAAGCACAATTATTACAACATATAATAAAAACAAGAAAGGACCGTATGGGTATAGTGTCTTTAGAAATTGGGGAACATAAACAACTTGTTCATAAAGCATCTACTTTTCCTCCCATTTATTTCTTCATATCTAGTGTCCCTTTTTGGCATATTCTACTTAATAACCTTCTTCCTGACCTAGGTAAATAAAACATACAAAAGGGTGAGCTCAAATGCTCAGTAAGGGTAAACAAAAGAAATATCAATCACATCATATATATAAGAACATAACTTTTGGAAATCTTAACCTAAAAAAGAGATCATAATTTCATAACATGGGATAAATCATAGTAGTGAAATGTAATCCCAATAATCATAACATAAAACATGAAACATTGTGGCATACACACATAATAATAGAGAATCATTTCTTATTAGTCGATACTCATTTCCAAGACTATCTTAGTGGACAAAGTCCATTTCTGAACCGAGTTCACTCCTCGTTTCAGTCCTATTTCACTGAACCAGTATAACCTACCGTTCCAGCCATGTCTATCTCATGAGATATAAAACTTATAACCATTGAATTAGTGGGAGATATAAGTCCCACCCATCTCATAATGATACCATTCTTATGTGTGCCACAAAATCATAAATCATACATCATTGCATAACCCATGTAATAAAAAATGGAATTCTTAAACATCGTAACATCATAAAACAATTCATATAAGATAAATGAATTCATAAAAATAATTCCATAACAACATAATCAAATCAATGTAATGATAGGGATAGAATCAGAACCCTATATTATCTTAGATGGAAAATAATTTTGATAAAACACTTGAACTCCATTCTTGAGGAAAATATCCTTTCTACTTCACAAACATTTTTCCTTTCTTAACATGTCATACAATTTTAAACTAAAATAAGTTGATTAAAAATAAACTTGAAAACATGTAAAGGAAGATTCTTGGAAATAATGTTTTATAAAAAACCATTCATGCCGTATAAGTTAAAAAAACATTCTTCATACTTTTGTCGGAAAAGTTAAAAAGTACCTCGTACGAAAAACGAAAAAAGATTCCTTTCATATCCTTTACTAAAAACTCACCGAAGGGTAAAATTGGATTTAAACAATTGTAGGTGGATGGAAATAATATTAAATATCGAGGAAACATGGATGTGGATGATAAAATACACCCTAGTAAATAACAAAGTATAAAAAATCTCGGATAAAAATGAGATCGTGATATTTCCCTTACCTTAGGTCCGATATGCTTTGTATGTGTCTGAACCTCCTGTATAATGATTTAAATAATATTATTGAATTATTACAGAATCATACATATTTTTGTGATATCATATATGGTCATATTCTTAGCATCTTAGTAGTAATATTTCATTGCTACTTGTTATTCGGGTGTTTATATCTTTTTGTTCTTATGCGTGTTTTGTCAAACAAATTTTTATTCTTCACTTTAGGTTATAGATACCAAATTTCCAGAATGGTATTAGTGTAATATATATAATATTCATTAATTCAATTCATTTATATAATCATTATACAATGAAGATCATTTAGAACGAGTCGGATCACATCATGGAGACTGTATTCCGTATGTACGCACGAGTGATGATATTGTTCCTATGATCGTGGAAATGTATTGGAGTGTATGTATACTATTTAATAATCAGTATCACATTATAATAGTCATATATTGTCATTATTTACACCATTATACCCATCCAAGTAAGGTGGTGGTGGAAAATAGATTACACCACGGCGTGGAGACGGTATTCCGTACGTACGCACGCGCGGTGATTTCTTTTTCCGTAGGATGGATAGATGGTGAAATATGGTTCTTTAATACTTATAATAACATATAAGTATATTATTGATACTGATGTTATAAATTCATAATGAAACAACTAATTAATAAGAAGTGGAAGAAGAAATAAATATGAAAGAATCGGTAACGGACATTACCTCTTCTTTGAAGTGCTTCTTTGAGACCTCCTTTTAGGGCACTAAAATAGGTCTTTGAAGAAGACCAGAACCTCTAGGATGTTTCTAGGGAAGTGGAGAGAAGAAATTGTCGGGGTTTGGCCGAGCTTGGAATCTCAAAGTGGTGTGAGGAAGAGGGGGAGGAGGTGCCCTTTTATAAGGGAGGAGAGGGGCTCCTTTGGAAAAACTAAAAATATTATTTTATTATAAAGTCCAGTTCGGTTTTAAATAGCTCCAAATTGGTTTATATAGAATATAAGGTGGTTATGGGTCGAAATCCTCTCATCCAATAGAATTTAGACAAGTTTAGGTTCCTATTTTAACCTTATAATTTAGATTTAACATAGAGTTAAATAATTTTACTTTTACCGTGTCTTCTTGTGTTCTTATACTATAAGGTTGATAAACATACTATAAGCAGCCAAACGAACCCCAAGTTGTTTATTATTAATATATATAATCGTATCTATGTCATTTTTCCGAACCATAGATTTTTAGGGAGAAAATAACAATTACTAATATAATATTTGTTTTAAAAACTATTTTATGTCCATTTTGACACTATTTAGTAATTAATTTTTGTGAAAATCATAACATAATTATTAGTTCGAAAAAAGTTAATTAAATCAATAAAAACATGTCATATTAATCTATAAAATTATTGGAATTCATAAAAAGTCTCAAAATACATTTATTTTTGTGTTTGTAACATTAATTATGTCAATATTTCATTAATAAGATAATTACTGCATCATCTTTGTGTCATAAATAAATTAAATTATTTAATGTCTAAAAATTACAAATAAAATACCATTATGTAGGAAATCTTTTTATATTTCTAATTAATAATTATAGTCTAATTTATCAAATGTATAACACCATCTTAAAAATGATTTACTTATTAAACATTGATTTTAACTATTTTAACCCTTCTTTAAATAAATTAATAATAAATGTCCTAATCTAATCCAAGTGGACCAAAATGGTCATAATTTATTCATAAGTTTGTATTTGGTCGAATTACACTTGTCCAATAGAATTAGGACATGTGTTAGGGTAATAATAATATCATTTTTACCCTTAATTACCCTATTTATTTTTAACCGTGGTAAAAAAAGTAAAAAGTTACTATTCACCAAAAAATTATTTTCATCTCATTGAACCACATTTTACTTACTGACATCAACCGTGACTCTTAGATTTTCAAAATTCCACTCATAGAAATGGTAATATTATGTTTTATGAAAAATTCAGTTTCTTAACTACCACTTAGTGGTTTCACTATTCATCAAAAATTGAATGTTTTCAGAAAAACACCAAAATTTCACCCTAGGATAATTTCGATATTCCGAATCCAAAAATGAATTCCATTTTGAAAAATAAAATTTATAATAGTTTAAAAAGTTGTTATTACTATTCATAATGGCTAGTTTTAATAATATTTTATTAGCATATCATTGTTTAGTGAAACTCGGTATTGCGTACGACGCAAGCTATCGAGGAAGGTTGTGATTTCATGTAAAGAAATCCAAGCAAGTGTTGTGTGTAGAAAAACATTACTTTGATTATTTATATATCATAAAAGTCTCGGGTGTTACACTGTTACTTTTTCAAAACATAATATCGTGATATTTATCTATTTTTCATGTTCATTCATGAGTTTCTTATTTTATGGTGATGTGGTAAAAACATGTGGGAGAAACAAATCAAAGAATAGTGTAATTAAATAATCACTATAAATATATTATGGGAAGATACTTCAAGGAGAAATGGAGTTGAATGAGTTTTATAGATTTTGGGAATACATATATGTTTCTTGCTATTATGATCTATAACATTATTTGTATTATGAAATATCAATATTATATTAAAAATTTTATAATAATAAAAATATGTTAAGAAATTTGAAATTCTAAAAAACTAAAATATATTAATTTTTTACTTCTATTAAATGTTATTATTTGATACAATTATTTCATGTTTTTTATAGTGTTGAGTTTTTATTTCTTTATATAATATGATTACATAAACAGGAATAAACCTATTTCTAAAATAATAATTAAAATAGGTAAATTAAATTTAAAATTAAAGAGTTAATGTGGGTAAGTTAGAAATATAATGCATCTATTATTGACATAATGCTAGTAGACATGTGAAATAGAAATTAAATAACATAAGAGGAGTCCAGTGTAAAATTTATATAAGTATAATGAATGGAATATGTGTGTCATGATAAATAAGGAATATTATAGAGGGAAGTTTCTACACTATTATGATTAGAATATATGAAGAGTTTTGGGGTAAAAGTGATCATCATATATATATATATATAAATGAAATGTAGTGGGATATGAGGGAGGATGTGGTGGGTAGAATGACACATGGTGGGTGTCACGTAGTTGTGGAAGATAGAATGTGGTTGGTGTCCTATATATTCATGAAACCCTATAATGATATTGAAGATTTGTTTTAGTTTTGATTAGTAGGTAGTTTATTTTTATTATGGTTTGGATGAATATATGAAATAAGGTAGGAATTAGATTTATTCTCTTCATGTTTACATTTCCTTAATGAAGTGTTGTTGGGAAGTGGTTGAAATGCGATGGTTTTGGAAATATAGTAATATAGTTGTGTAGAGTAAAAATGGTAATGTATTTAAAATTTTTTTATATTCATGCATGGTATTGAATATTATATTATTATATGAGGTGATGGTTGATGATGTGCTCCATTTTCACATACACGGTCAGTCTATCAAACAATTATTAATAATTTTTAAAATGATAAAATGGAAACAAGGTCAGGGAGATAAAATGTAATGAAAACCAAGGGAATAAACACCAATAAGACCAAAAAACATAGGTAGGATGTATACAATAATAAAGAATAGGATATGATGGTTGGCCTAAGAGGCTTAAGAATCCATGAAAGTCGGCATCTTTGTTCACTACATTGAATGTGTGAAGAAAAATCACCTAGATATCAAAAATACTCTTATATCTATAAATATTATAAGAAATTTACCATGTAATAGGGGAATTTTTATTAATAGGTTTATCAATAATTTAATAATATATTTCCATTATGGTATGAATAACAATATGGGAGTGACACATCAGGAGAATGATTGTGAGAACACATGGTTCTTCTAATAGTCAATTACCCAACATGTTGAAGAAAATGAAATAAAGAATGATAGAGCCACTGAAGATATGACACCCCTAGAATAGATTTATATTTCTGGAACCATCCACATTGATTTTTATGACACTATTTGGAAGATTCTATAAGATTTATCACACATAAAAAGAATGGTTTGGAAAGAAATGACATCCCACCTATCACCCATGAATATCCATAGGGTGTGGGAAAGCCCCAGTTATTGAAAAGTGGTACCAGTTCAGTATGAAATATATTTTATCTATGAACCATGTAAATAAATGATTTTTGGTTTTCTACAATCCAATACTTCTATTTTAGGATCCAAATAACATAACAACTATTTCCCTTGAACATAGTCTACACCTTCCGCTGCTTCTTGTTACATCGCACTAAATAAAACTAGGACTAAAGGAAATATTTTCTAGTGGACCCTTGGTACTCTTGATAAAAAAATCTCGAATAATGATACACACATTTAATTCACAATATCCATTAAAGAACATGTGGGAGATTCCTTCTTCTAGACTGTTCTAACAGTAGAGGCAATTGGAAGCAAGAAAAATCTGCATAATCTTAACCTCCTAAATGGTCGAAATGGAGTAGATTCACATATTCCAAAGGAAATTAATTATAATTCATTATAATATATTTCCACTATAGAGTATTTCTATATTCATATGATATGTGGTTTACCAGAATAATCTGATGAAATCCATTCACGGAGAAGTTCCCCAACGTCATTTCGTGAAAGTTAATCTGTCCTGCTCCAAAGTTATAGTGATGATTCTAAATATCATGAATTTATAGTGTTTTGGGATATAATATATGAATGTGTTATTAATACAAGAATATGAAAATGATAGGTTTTGGGTTAGGAACCCATAGAATTTGAGTGTTTTTCTCGCAGTTATTCTTTCAAAATATGAGATCACTTTTTCCATTGATCCATTGCGAGTGACGCCAATGCATTGGGATGTGAAAACATAGTGACCTAATAAATTGGATATGATCCCAATAATTACATAAAAATTCAAGATCATATATCTAATATATGTATCTCTTTTATTTAGTAATGTCTTTTTATTCATCCCAAGTGAGTTTAGCTTTCCAAGGCCTCATCGTTACAATGTAACTCCTTAGGTTAATATTGTTGGCATATGTCACCTTCGACATCCTATCCCCGGAGGAAAATAGACCCCATCCATTAGTGTGAGAATTGAAATTGAATGAAAACATTGTAGTTTAAACATTCCACATTAAATTTTTTTCACTTTTAGGAAGGAATGGATGTGTATGGGTTTGGAGGTGAGAAACCCATGTACTGATAGGTATGAGAAGAAAAATTCCATTCCATTTTCTTTAATTTTATAATTTTTTATGATGTGTATGTGAATCATGAAATATCCTAGATCATGGATAGGTAAATATATCATGGTAAATATGAAGAATATAATCATAAATAGAGGATATGGTTCAAATGATGTGGGATTCAATGATTGTACCATTTATTATTATTCTACCTATATCTATATTTCTGTATTATTGATTTTTATCACTAATGTATACATTTTAATATTTATTATTCGTAGATATTGATTTTTTAGATGCATAATTATATTTATAATACCTATATTCTCATACTAAATGTTTTTTATTAATGTTATGTAGGATTTGTTTATAAATATTGTGGGCTTCTATACTTATAGATATGATGGGGATTATTGGAAATCATAAGGTATCAAGAGTTTTTTTACGGTTTTATCTTATTGATTGTGTGAATTAATATATAAGTTACATTTTTTGGAATTTATTTATTGAATGGTTATCTTTTTTTTATTTATTTTGGTATATTAAATTTTTGTATTTTATGAGGGAAATGCCTCCAATTTGATTATACCATACCCTTGATGCTAGTCACCAACCTGGGTTATACTCATGGTAGTCTATGGGGTCACTACTTTCTCCACTATTGTCCAAGACGGGGTTTATATTGGGCATTGGTTATGATAATATTTCTATTATTAATGCTATTTTATCTTACATTGTGAAGATTATGAACATTCACCAGGTGTTGGTCATTATTGTTGGGATAGTTTTTAAAAAACAATTCTCACACAAGAACTATGTTATTGAAGATGAATATAATATTATTAATATTACATCATCTTATTAATGAAATATCTATTTTAATTATGGGTTTAATTGATTATATATTTATTATAATCCCTTATATAATTATTTGGGGTACCGAGATGTTTTGCTTTTAGACTATTTCACTGAGAGTAAACCTTTGGGTGTAAGATTTTAAACTACGATGATTTATTTAAATTCAATTATGAATTTCACTTGTAGAAATATTTATTGGTTGAAATGGTTTATTTATATTTCATTATTTTTTTAATTTATTTTTTAAACTATATTATGGAGTGGTTGAGATCCACTCACCACAAATATTATAAAACAATCCATATTTACAGTGACCACTCTAGGGACTGGTGGTGAGCCACAAAATACTAAATTATTAATGAACTAAACCCTTATAAATAAATATAGTGAAATTCATTGTATGTAGTGGTATATATGATTTTAATTGGATCAATATTGGCATAGATATGACTGGATAAAGGATTTGTATCTTGTATAGTCTGGTCTTCGAGATTGATTTATCAGTTAGAGATGTGTCTATTGGTCAAGGGGGGTCTTAATTAAATTTCCTTATTTTATCAACTATTGTTTTCCAATTTATTATTAATTATGAATATTTGTTAAATTTGATGGGGTTTTATCAACATTTTTTCATTTTTTATATTTGTTTCACTATCTTGTTTCAATTGTATTTCATTAATAATCTGGTTGAAATGAAAGATAAAATTTTGTTAAAAATAAAGTATCCTTCTTATAAAAAATAATAAGTTAGATAACATATCTTAGTGTTATGGAATTCAATAATTCTATTAAAATTATAAAATGGATAAGTTAAATTTGTCGTAAATTCTCTTATGAAACGGTTTAACAAAACCATAACGGAATATTCTCTTCAAATAGTTATTCAATACCATTATACATGTTGTAATAATATCGAATAGTAGGAGCCATGATTTAGTCCATGAATCATTACATATCAGATCAATATTAAGAATCTGGATCATAGAGTTATAAGGTAATAGTTTTATATTGTTATCAATCAGCAACATAGCATTTAAAATAAAAAAATATATGATTGTACTTGATTTAAAAAATTATGACTTAATATTTTTAGTATTCAATAATTCTAAAATATTTTCCTGGAAATAAAATATATTATTATAAGGGTAATTTTGGATTTGGATATATTGAAAAAGATGATGAAATAAATCCCCATGTAATAAATTCCACAAATATATCTCTAATGAAAAGTAATTGTAGATAATATATGAATGTAATTTATAGGTATTGAATCATGGAACCTATCATCATACCAGGTTATTTTATTTTTAGAATCATATACATTAAATGAATTTGTATACCATTAAAATAGTTGTAGGCACTAAAAACATTAAGAGATTGTATCTTAAAAACTACAACTCCATTATTTTAAATCAATGAAATTTATTTCCATTGGGTAATTTTTCTACCCTATATATGACCATAATACTATCTATTTTTTTATATAATTTTAGAAAATCAATGTATACATAATAAGTAATTTTTTATAAAAAATGGGTGTTAATCTTTAGAAATTTAGATGTTCTGTGAAGGTAAAAAAATATTTTCTAATGCAATAAAGAGAATCTGTTTTTTCAATAATTAAGGATGCAGTACGGGAAAAATATTTTCATGCACCAATAAATAGACTTTTTTCAAGATGATAAATAATTATAAGTAAACCAATTTTGATATATATGTCAAATTCTAAAATAGTGATGGTAGAATGATTTTATAAATTATTTGTTCCATTTATATGATGATATAAATCAATTACATAAAGAATATAATTCATGGAGAAAAATAGAACTATGGGATTTAGTAATGTTTCCAGACTAAAAAAATGTTCTATAAAGGTATAAATTTTGTGAATAAATATTAAAAAAATCCTAGTTTTTCTCACAGAAGAACTACGGTATAATATATTTAGTTAAAGACAACTTTGTATCTTTATATATTCAATCCATTTTGTTAATAAAAATTATAAAATTAAAAAAAATATTGGATTATTTTAATGAAACTTATTATTAAAATTATAACTGATAATAAATAAATGATTATTTGGACTCAGAACTTCTCACAAAAGAAGATGAAAAAATTATGTGTACACAAGGTCTCGACAACATAAATCATAACCCCTTGAAAAACTCTTCAATGATTGGAGTCATTAAAGAAATATATATTTTTAAGAGAGATCATGTGGTTTAATTAATTTCTTATCACGAAGTAATAAAATAAAAATAAGTACTCACAAATAAAATAATAGTAATAATTCAAATGATTTGTTATGATTAGACGATTATGATGTGCACATACCAATTAGTAATAAATTCATTGGTATTGTAAGATATTATTCTATGTTAATTGATAATCGTTATATAATGATCTGATCATTCTAACATGAAATAGAATAATAAATTAATTCAAAGAACTATCTTTAAATAATTATATATTTAAGTAATGTACCCTCAAAATCTAGAACTATTTAGTATTAATTGTTGTTATAATAAATTGGTCGAAAGGTTTGTGGAATATTTAAATATAATTATTATAGTGATGGTTCATGGTTGATGTTTAAGAGAAGGGTGAATTCCGATTTTTTCTTATGGTTGCAGTGGATAAACCTAAAGAAACTGATTAATGAAACATCAAAATCTACAAGATTGTGTCTTTCCAATTACATTTTAAATTAATTTAAAATAAAAATTACCGCAAGAGTAATAATTATTCTTTAATAAATTATTTATCTTTCTCTTATTTCATTTTTATACTTATTTGGAACCCAAATAATTTCTATTATAGTTTTATAAACACATCCAATACGAATTTATGGACGATGCTTATAGTATTTTTTGTGATACTGTGGAGGAACCTAGAGCTTCACTTCAGTTTTCATTGATTTCAAGAAGTGGTTATCTTGTACATATTTTATTCATGATATATAGGTTTGAGGATTTTATCTATAGGGATTTAGGTAATTCATTATAGTTTTTCTATCATGAACAATAATGTAGTACTTGTTTAGCCTGATCATTGGATGATCTTAGTCTAATTAAACGAAGCCCATTCAGCAAACTAGGTAGCAACCCACATTGTTTGAACTATATTGTGAGGTCATTAGGGATTACAAGGGGAAGGAATCCCTTTCTCAGATGTTTGGGGGCCTTCCTTTCCAATCCCATATTCTATTAATTGTAAAAAACTCACACTTACTGTAGAATAGCCAATTTTCCACATCATCATGACAAAATAGCAATATGAAAGTACTATAGAAAATCATGAAAATTGTACTATAGCTATGTGGAAATTCATCCAATGATACTAAAGTAGAATGAACCCGGGTGAATATAGAATTATTGAATATAAGATTTGTTATGCATGAACTACATCAATGTGGGATACTTTTCACGGTGATTCTAAAAGAGATAATTCGATCTTGGGTTTTATATACTCTAATAAATAACCATTTATTTTTTCTCAAATATGGTGATGTGATTCTTCCTCTCCGTGGATATTTTTCTTATTCCCTATCACGACCAGTCCCTTAGGGCCCATTTTGTGACTACCCCATGAATTCTTTCCATAGGCCTAGGGTTAGAGACTAGCATCGGAAAGTTGTATCCCTAAAATGGGAAGGCATTCCCTTTAAATCTCTTCAAACACACTGTCCAAGAACACAACAATATGAAACTATAAAGTAAATCTACAATAGTGAAAAGGTATACTAAATGTAAAGGGGTCGGAATAAAAGCCCAACAGAAAAGATACAACTAAAAAAGAAAACACAAAATAGATCCTAAGATCATCCACCTTGGATCCTACTTGAAGGGTAGGTATAGGTCGTATCCACACTAATCCACATCAACTAGTCACTTCCATTTACTACATAGTCCTGACTTATATAGTCTCATCCATGCTTCGTGTCATATGTATAAGACACAACAAGGTGCAGGTGAAGTCCATGAAGGGGTCAGTATTACAATACCCAGAAGGGACCCCGAGATCCCAATGATCTCTCATAATTCCACAAAGGGAGAGAAAAAAGCAGGATCTCAATCACAAATAACAATGGAAAAGACTATTCTGAAACTAGATATACAACTCAGAGTTGGGGAATAAAGATGACTAGTCCTAAGCTATATCATTTTATTCCATTAGAATGTTTTCAAAACTGAATCACTTATAATTTTTTTCATTATCTATCTAAATAGGGTTGTATGTTGCTGATCCACAATGGGTCGTTCTAACGTTGGTCCTCATTGGGTCACGCATTGCTGATCCACATAGGGTCTCTATAATTCAGATCCACACAGGGTTTCTTTGATGTCGATCCACATAGGATCGTTATGATGCTAATCCACACAGGGTCTCTATGATATCGACACACACATGTTCCCTATGTTTCCGATCCGCACATGGTTTGTATGATGATGATTCACATAGGGTCACTATGATGTTGGTCCACACAATGTCACTCTTCAGCTGACATCCAGCCATAGGATTCCCCGCAGCTGGTGCGCATGAGTTCTGTAGTATCTACTCCTCAAGAAATCAGTCATGAATCAAATTACACCATATTCAACAAATGAGTAACCCAAAGTACCACCATGGCATAGAGGTTTCAATGCGGTAGACGACGCGTAAATCAGATGTCTGGTCTGTGAGTTATAGGTATTTTAGTGTTGAGGCCCAGTTGGATTCAGGTTTGATCCATCCTGGTTGTAGTCCAACCTTCTCCATAACTCAATTATATTATCTCAAATGTACCTTCTCATTCACAGGATTCCGTCTCCATAGATGGTTCATCAAATAGAAGTATAGTTTTTGAGATATATCCTTTTAAGTGTAAATGGCCCAAAAGGGTCTGGGTTTGGTCCATCCCAGTTTGACCGACCCCAACCACCCCATCCCGGGCCGACCTGACCCAGTTTGGGTTGCACCAACCTGGTCTAGGACTGACCTATGTCAGACCCATCCTAGCCCAAACCGGCTCGACTCGCTTGGCTGCGGACCGGCCCAGCCCACTGGGCCACCCAATCCATTGGCTGGCATGGTCCGTAAGCTGGACGACCACGCGAGGCGACTCCCCCATCCTGAATGGAAAATTCTTTAGGGGTATTAAATTTTCAGCACCACGGAGAACCTTCCTTTTATCAGTTGGTTCTGAGATGCATTGGTCCCCTTCGTCTCCACCGTAGCATCGATGCCTCAGCCTCCTCACCATAGCGCGTGATGGCGCACTGCCTTCCAATAATGCAGCCAGCTGAGAGTCGACCACCCCTTTTATGGTCATGGATTGATTCCATTGCAGCCCTCTGGGGAATGCCTCCCACTGTCACCACTGTCGGCCGATTCCATCCACCGTCTTCACCAATTGGCGCCGGTCGTCAGTGCGACCACACCTGTATCGTGATGGCGGGTCTTCTCTTGGCCACTGGGTGATCTTTGGTTTTGTGTTTTTCTTTCCAAATGCGCCTATAGGACTCCTGGGATGATTCCATCACTACGTGGCTCCAGGATTCAAGTTTTCACCGTGTTAGAAATTTTTCACTGAAGAACAAGACTAATTCCGAAGAGGCGGAGGGTATGGGCTTTGTTTGTTTGGCCTGCACCCACCACATTAGAATTATATCAATCCAAAATAATTAATAAATCACGTATAATAAAATTATAAACTCCATTCAATAGTTCTACAATTCTTTATGCTTCAAGAATAGGGAAAACAATCAATTTAAACAAAAGTCCTACCTCAGAATCTGTTAAGACGTCGCAGCTTGCGGATGAGGCCACTGTTGTTCGTCAATTCCAGATTCATTCCCCCAATGATATCGTTCAAGCCAATATTCTTCATTGGTGGAATATTTCATGGTACTTCAATAGATTTCTTAATTTCTGTGTGAAAACCCCAAACCAGGAACTCATTTAAATAGAGGGGGAAAGGTGATTAATGCAATGAGAGATTAATGTGGTTCATTAATGAATGAAACTCTTATAATCTCAATGGCGTGGTTTCAAAAAAACAGAGTCATGCCATTAAATGGTTTGACAACTCATCATTCCCACCACCGCCGCAAAAATACTGGTAGAAAAATAAATTAAAAATTTTATGTGATTTTATTATCTTTAAAAATTCAAAAACCTAACTTTTTCTCCCAACTGACTGCGGTCAAAGTTAAGAATCCCTTATGTGAATCCAAGTGATGTGGATAAACCATTGCCCTCAGATTTTTAATCCTAGCACCATATCAAAATATAGAAAAGGCCACCCACACGTTTACTAAGCATACCTTAAAATATGTTAAAAACCCATTCCAGGCACACCGGGCCTCGGAATCAAGCGCCTTCAATTTTTTCAGACTCGTAATAATGAAAAATAATTTCAAAAAAATTATATGGAATTTACATGTCTTTAAATTCTCACAACCTTTGAGATTGATATCATCGAGAGCTAAAAAATAATTACACAAACAAATGGGGGTACTGACCACGCATCTAAGCCTCCCTCTCCCAGTCGATAACATGTGATTGATCATTCATGTACCTCCTCACCTGCAACACATGGAAACAATAATGCACCTAGTGAATCTATGGGGGAATATCAAGACCAAATTCCACCTCACATACTCTGTTGATGATCTATAATGGTCTGATGAACCACGTAGATAGTTTGTCGCCCCGGTAAATCCTCTATAATCTTCATTGGGTTGTGACCCGTATGAAGACATGGTCTCCCTCCTCAAACTCCAAGGGTATCTCTATCCTGTAAACATAAGACTTCTTCCAACACTGTGTATTCTTCATCCTCTCCTGGATGATTTGATCCTTCCCTTGTGGTATCCTATACCAACTCTGTACCCATAAGTGATGACTCCCCGAGGTCTACCTAGCTTAGTGGTGATCTGGACAATTTCCCATACAGGGCCTCAAACAGAGCCATGCCGATGGTGGAGTGATAAATTTTGTTGTACGTGAACTGAACTAGTGGTAGTTGGTCCTCCCAACTACAACCAAAATCAAGGACATAAACACAAAGCATGTTCTTGTGTGTCTGTATGGTCCGCTCTGTATAACCATTTGTCTGAGGATGGAAGGAAGGGCTCAAATGTAGGTAAGTCTCTAACACCTCATGTAACCCCATACACAAGAATAATGTAAATTGAGGGAATTATATGATATGATCACTGATGGAACCTTGTGAAGACATAAAATATTATATACTGTGAAACGAACTCCACCACTACTTTTTTCATCCCTAGTAACCAGTACGGACACTAGAGGTCTGGGTACATATTCACCACTCTAGGATATACCACCAAAGGGGATGAAGGTAAATCCTTAAACACCTCATATCACAACATCATTGGTACTATAGTGCATCCTCTAAAGAGAATGATGTGCTGCCTACCTTAAAAAACCATCAGGAGCCTGTCCTGATGATATTTGATCATGTCAGGCCCCATTGTCAACATCCCGAAGTTGTGACTCGCGGAATTGCGGATGGAGTGGGGGAGTAACCATCATAGATAGGATGTAATCTCCTCGATCACTATCCACAAAGGATAACTACAACGTGGCCAGCTGCTCTGTAACCTCACTCAGCAACTATAGACTAGATCTCATTTTGAGTGGGTCTGCTACCGCGTTCTCCTTCCCAGGAGTGTAGAGTATATCAAAGTCATAGCCCTGGAGGAATTCTATCCATCGTCGTTGTCTCGGGTCCCCGTCCTTCTATGAGAAGATATACCTGAGACTCTTGTGATGAAAGTAAACTATAAAATTTCCTCCCATTAAGTAGTGTCACCGCATATTTAGTTCAAATACCACTACTACTAACTCCATGTCATGGGTAGAGAAGTTATTCTCATGTTGTCTCAACTTCAGTGAGCCATATGCAGTCACTGCTTTCTCCTACATCAGGACACAACCCAATCCGGTTCCTGATGCATCGTTGAAGACTACATACCCAACTCCCTCTTCTGGTATCCTCAAGATAGGGGAACTTTTCTGTCTCTGCCTCAGCTCCTGAAAACTCTATTGGAAGATCTCCATAAACATGAATGGCTATACCTTCTTTTTAAAAGCCGACAATGGTATCAAATCTCTGGAAAAGATGGGTACGAATCACTGGTAGTACCCAGCCAATCCCATGAAATCTGCACCTCGGTCACACTCCGGGGTAGCTCCTATGAATGAACTACCTCTATCTTTGATAGATACACTTCAACTTTAGCTTCCAAGATAATGTACCCTATAAATTGGAATTCATGTATCAATAACTATCAGTTCAAGAGCATACCTCAAATCGGGTGCTCTAGGAGTGTATCCAGAACTATCTATAGGTGCGTTTTCTGCTCCTCCTACAACTCTGATTATATCATGATGTCATCAATGAAAAACACCATGAAGTGATTGAGGTAAGGCTGGAATTTCTTATTCATCAGCCCCATGAAGACTTCCAGAGGGTTGGTCATGCTGAAGGGCATTACCATGAACTCATAGTAGCCATACTAACATATGAAGGTTGTCTTCAGTCCATACTCACCCCGTACCCTAAGCTAATCATAGCATGATCGGATTTCTTTCTTCAAGAACCTTTGAGCTCTGTTTAGCTGGTCGAAGTGATCAGCAATCCTTGGGAGTGGATTCTTGTTCTTCACATTCACCTTGTTCAGGTGCTGATAGTCCACATAAAGCCTCAAACTCCCATCTGCCTTCTTGGTAAACAAAATCGAAGATGACCATGGAGAAACTCTGGCCCTTGTGAACCCCTTCCCCATCAAGTCCTCAAACTATAACCGAAACTCACGAAGCTCTGCGAGATCCATCTGATTTTCTGGTGTGTAGATATCAGTGTCATCCCGGGGTATAGGTCGATGTAGAATTCTACCTATCTATGAGGAGGTAGTCTGGAAACATCATCAGGAAAGACATCGACATAATGTTCCACCACTACATGATAACTTAGACTCCTCACCTAAATAGATCTAAGGGGAATTCTATCCAACTGATGATTGGTTGGCCACACCCTCCTCTAAAAAATTCCATCATGTGCTACAAAGAATCCATTATCACTGGTGAAGGAAAAACTAATCACATCCTCATAGACACACCACACTTTGCATCTAAAACATTCAATCGGAGCACAGACTCTGGATAACTAGTCCATACACAAGATGACATTGTAAAGCCTCAACGCTGCTACTTGGAGATCCTATCCAAATCTATCACCTCCAAACGTAAGATCACACAACAAGAACTAGTTTTTAATCATCAAATCCTCTCCCGTAGGAGTCTCTAATCGTAAGGATGGAGCCAATGGGTCTACCGGAATCTCCAAGCTCTAAATGAGAGTTGTTGCAAAGAATGAGTGACTGGAACCTATGTCAATAAGTACATATTCTATGGTAGAGTATACAAAAATTTTACCTTGAATAATCTATAGAGCACCGTGGTCATAGGCCTCAGCTTCAAGAAGCTATGCTTGTCCCTGTACTCCTACTCCTTGAGGTCGGGGTGGACCACATGTAGGTGGGGGGGGGTAGAATCTTCTATCACTGCCCAACACTTGCTGCAATTCATGCTCCTCCGCCATGTCCGAAGCCATGTGGACCTCCATTCTTGAATCTCAGACTGTGCCTCGGTGGTCCCTCGACTGTCTCCTAATCATGGTATGGTGGGTCAGGAAGTCACGAGCCATGCGGCCCTGTATGCTTTAAGTGTAGCATAGTCTGCTGCTCTGCTGGCCTGGTCAACCTTATGAGCTCGGCACATCTGACCCTACGTCTTGGGGTAATCCTCTAGAAGGTATAGCTCTCTTGGACCTTTGGTTCATCTGCATACTACCCCTAGAGATGACTCAACTACCTTTAGTTTGGGGGTGGCACACACTGTCGGTGTCTGGTCAGCTTAGAAGCACTCAACCAATAATTCTTGCTTGAGCACTCCAGCCTAATTTAGGATATTGAGTAATATCATCGACACTCTGATCTCCATCCTGAGACCCTCCTTAATGGTTTGGGCCATGAAGAAAGGTCATCGTACCTTGTCGTTATAGTAGAGTGAGAGGTCAGTGAATCTCTCCGAGTACTTGTCCATTGTTAGTCTGCCCTACTGTAAGTGTAGGAGCTCCTCAATAAATACAGAGCATAGGGTCACTGGAACGAACTATTCCCTAAAGAGTCTCTCAAAGTTCAACCATGAAAGGGTTTCTTCATCATGTATTTGGAGTATAAGGATCCACCATCTCCCCATTGTGCCCTGGAAGGGGATAATATCTAGGATCACCAACAGATTTGTTGGTGTCCCAACATGGAAGAAAACTCAATCCATAGACTCCTGCCAATCCTCAGCTACCTGGGGATCTTTCTCACATCGAAACCTGAGAGGCATGTACTACTAGAATTCATGAAACACACTCAGTTGGCGTGCACAGTCTACTGGTGGGGTTGGTGAAAAAATATACCCAACGGGTGGTGGTGCTAATGGTGCACCACTCGAAGGTGTTATTGCTGTTAGAGGTCCCTGCATTGAAGCCTCATAGATCATTGGACCATCATCTTAAACTCTATCTATAATCATGAATGGAATTCTACATTATTTCATCCAGAAAAGAATCAGTTGCACCACGGTTAATATGTTATACCTAGTGAGCTAACTCCAAAACAATCAAAATTTAAACATTTCTAAAACACACACAATCATTGTTTTCATACACTGAGTAGGATATCAGAAGTCAAGGTCCCAGTGTATGTATAGGTCGGCCGCTACACCAACACTGGAATCCCTGAAATAAAAACCACATTCAAAACACATAACACTATTGCTCCATTGGAAAGATTAGATTTCTAGTTATTTGGTAGAATAGGCTCCTCTGATACCACTTTATCATGACCTGTCCCCTATGGTTGGTGCCTTAACTACCCCAATCCCACCTTTGATAAGCCAGGGGTTAGTGGATAGCACTGAAAATTTGTGTCCCCAAAACAAGAAATCATTTCCATTATACCTGTACAAACAAAAAATCCAATAACACAACATGATGCAACCACAAATTAAATCTATAATAGTAAAAGTATGTATTGATTGTAAAGGGCCTGGAATACAAGCCAATCTGAAAAGATAAAACTACAATTGAAAACATAAAACAGACCATGAGATCGTCCACCAAGGATCCAACTTGAAGGGTAGGTATGTCTTGTCTCCATAGCTCTCCATGTCAACCAGTCACCTCTGTGTACTACCTAGTCCTGGCCCTTATAGTCTCATCCGGACTTCTCATTGTCTACACAAGACACAAGAAGCTGCGGGAAAAGCCTGTACAGGGGTGAGTATAAAAATACCTAGTAGGGAACCCAATACCATAAAGGTATCTCAGAATTCCACAAAGGAAAACCAAAAATCATGATGTCAATCAAAAATCACAGAGCAAAAGACTCAGTTCAAACCAGGTATACAACTCAGAGTTCAGGGGTAAAGATGATTAGTATTAAGATATATCATTTTATTCCATTAAGAAGTTTCCACAACTTCACCACGCTGAGGTTGTTCTATTGATGATATAACTAAATTTTGTATGTCGCTGATCCAGAATATGCCACTCCAAGGCTGGTCCTCATCGGGTCGTGCACTGCTAATCCACACTGGTTTGCTAGAATGTTGATCCACACATAGTGGATATAATGATGATCTACACAGGGTCACTATGATTCCGATCCACACAGGGTCTCTATGATGTCAATCCACACAAGGTCTCTATGTTTTTGATCCATACAAGTTCGGTGCGATGATGATCCATACAGGGTCATTATAATGAGGATCCACATAGGGTCGTTCTTCAGTTGATAGCCAGCCACGGGATTCCCCGTGCTCAGTGCGCTTGAGTACCGTAGTATCTTATCCTCAAGATATCATTTAGGCCTTAACATAAACTATGTTCCACAAAGGTGTAACCCAAAGTAACGTCGTGTCCTAAGCGTTCCAACAAGATAGACAGCATGTAAATCAGACACTCAGTCTGTGAGTTATAGGCATTTTAGTGCTGAGGGCCCGGTTGGATTCGGGTTCGATCCAACCCAGCCATAGTAAACCTTTCTCCAAAACTATGGTGGAGTATCTCAAAAGGACCATCTCGTTCAAAGGACTCCAGTGATGCAGATGGTTTATCAAACAGATGTCTAGTTTGTGAGATATGGTTTTTTAAGCATAAGTGGGCCAAAAAGGGTCTCAGTCCTGTCCGACCTGGTCAGACCGACCCGACCCACCCCATCCTGGGCCGACCTAGCCAAGTTCAAGTAAACACGACTAGCTCCAGGTCTGACCCGGGTCTAACTTGGCCTGACCCAAATGGTTGGGCCAATTTGAGTGGGCTGGGCCAAGGACCGACCCGGCCCGATGGCTGGCACGGTTCGCCACCAGGGAGACCACGCGGGGTCACTCCCACTTCCCAAATGGAAAATCCATTTGGGGTATTAAATAGGCCGCAACACATGGCTCCACCTTTCTACCTATGAGACTCATAGGGCACGGGTCCCCTTCACCTCTATCATGGCTTCAATGTCGTGGCCTCCTCACAGTAGTGCGTAATGGCGCACCGCCTTTCGCCAAAGCGGTCGGCCGAGAGTCGGACGCCCCTACTGCCACCATGACTCGATGTCACAGATCCCCCCTATAGTGTTCGACGACGGGCCACCCATTTCCACTGCGGTCGACCGATGTCGGCCGTCGCCATCGCCCACTAGAGACAGTCGTCAGTGACTCCAAGCTGACATAGCTTCCAATGGCCACCAGGTGAGTTCCTATGGCCCATTTTCCCTTCTGAATGCACGTACGAGCCTCTTGGGATTCTTCTATCACTATTTGGCTCCCAAAATCAAGTTTCCACCCATTTGTAAATTCTTCCCTGAAGAATGAGACAAATAACGAAGCAGCATAGGGTATGGGTGTTGTTATTTTGGCTCGATCCCTCCCCGTAAGCATTATATCTAGCAAAAGTAATTAATATATCGCATAAAAAAATAATGATAAAATCCATTCAACACTTTTGCAATTAATCATGCTTCAAGAATGTGGAAAACAAACAATTTAAAAAAAACCCCTACCTCGGAATTGGTGAATACGTTGCTTCTTGCAGATGAGGCCTCTGACGTTCATAAATTACAGATTTATTCATCCCTCAATGTCATTCGAGCCTCCATTATTCGTTGGTGGAAGATGTCGCGGTACTTCGCTAGAGGTTCCTAACTGCCATGTAAAAAAACAAAAACCATGTATAATTTAAATAGAGGGGGAAAGGTGATTAATGCAATGATAGATTAATGAGGTCCATTAATGAGTGAACCTATTAATCTCTTAACAGTGTGTTTACAAAAAATCAAAGAGTCAATCCATTATATGGCATAACAACTCAGCGTTCCCACCACCATTTCTCAACCGTTGGTATATTAATAAAATAAAAAATTTATGTCATTTTATTATTCATTAAAATGTTTGAAACCTAACGTTTTTCCACGAACAACTGTGGTCGATGTTAATCTTCCCTTAAGGGAATCTCGGTGCAACAGATTGAATAGTGCCCTAATATATTTAGCCCGAGAACCGTTTCAAATGATAGAAAATGATACCTTCACATTTACTAAATGTACCTAAAAAAGCTCAAAAATCCATTAAGGGTACACCAGGCCTAAAAATCATCTGTCGTCAACTTTTGGAGACTCGTAATGATCCCAAATAATTTAAAAAATTTATAGGTAATTTCTAAATCATTGCATTCCCAAATCACTCAAACCATTTTTTCTCACGTTCATGTTCATCTTTTTCATTTTATATCCATCCCCCATTCACTCCCCTTTCAATAATTGTTCAACATTGTTTCTCTGATCACATCTGGAACATACTGTTATCATGATTGAAAAGTGATATAAGATTGCATTAATAATTTGGGTTAATATTTTATAATTACACAATGAAACATTATCAAATATTCAATCTACACAATTCCCTAATTCAAATAATAAAAATAATATATCCAATTTCATGTTTATATTTAAATATTACTTGTCAAATAAGTAAATTTTTATTTATTCAAATAATAATAAGTAATATGTAACATCAATATTGACTAATTAGCTTATCTCCTCTATCTTATATTAAATTTATGGATCCTTTTATGATTAACATATTTAATTAAATAAAAAATATTCATTAAAAAATTAAGGAAATATTATATTGATTACAATCATGAATAAATATTTATTTTAATATTTTCATAACAAAGTAAATATTTATATTTACTTATTCACTTAAGTGGAGAATAAATATTTATTTATTTCTAAACTTTTTAGTAATAATCTGCAGATAAATATACAACCTAGATATTTTGAACACAGATATCTAATAATTTTATTTATGTGATGAAAAATACTTGAATAATTTTTTTTCACAAGATAAGAATAAATTTTTTAATATTAAATTCAATAGAAGATAATTATATTATGGGTCCACTTAGTGTGTGATCCTCTAGTACACATTTATAAATGAATTAATTGAAAATGCCTAATTTCTATGATCTATATCTTAAAATAGATAAGGGAACCCATATAGAATGATGTTAATGACAAAATAAAAAGAACAATCCTAAAAAAGAAATTATTTAATATAACATTTTTTTTCTTGATATCTAATCATTTAGGATGAAAATGTATATCATCATTCTATATAAATTATATATCATCATTTTTTACTTTCTTAAACATACTGATCTATGAGCTATCATGAATGTGGATTTAAGAAGATAGTTACATTTTAATAAAAGGATCAAATATAGAATCTTTCATTAACATGGATCAGAAAAATATTTTTGACTTATTCTGTTAATTTCATATCACAAATGGTGATTATAATGTATTCCACCACTCCATGAACATATATCACCAAGGATTTCAACCCTTCTTTAGTGTACATAATTCATGATATATATATATATATATTAAAAATAATATCATTTAAAAATAGTAATAAACTTGTCTAAAGACATGAATTTCAATTGAAATATAAACAATATGAAATTACTTATGGATGTTAGGTACTCATAACCTTCGTTCTGGAAGATAATCAAGTGTGAAATGCATTATATATGGTATCACTTTCTTATGAGGCCCTAACACATGATAATAAAAAATCATCTATGTCTCGTTATATTTCGGACATCTATACCATATGATATATGTCAAAGAATATTATGATATCATCTCCATGTTTACCCTAAAATATACAGATGTTGTACCTTTTTTGATGAAGAAACACTAAGGTAATTGTCACATTATTTTTATAAAAAAGAAAAAAAATTCTTGTAGTATGTTAATTATTAATATTGTTTTCTATTACTGTTAAATTTCAATTAGTTCTTGGACACAAACTCCTATATGATCCCTCTTTTGTTAGGTCCATATTCTAATGGATTTTAGTCTATTACATCCCACAAAATATCCAAGGTATTGTTGTGATATGGCTTTTTTTCCATGAGTTTTAAATATTCTACTTAACATTTATTATAATTATTATGATTTCACTCCATTTATAGAAATCCTTTAATTGGTGATAATTTTAATTTATATTCATTTTTTGGTGATATGGATTAATCCCCTTTGCAAGAACCACTAATACTATGTTATCACAATACAATATGATTATATACATTATACTAGGTAAAAACCCATGAATATGGATGATATTGAATGTCCGAAATTCTTCATTACGTGTACCAGATGGAGAAATAATCTCAAACTGTACAACAAAATAAACAATCACTGGATACTTAGAAAACATCCATCAAATAGATCCTCTATAATGGAAAACACATATCTTGATGGGAATTTCAGATCATTCTAATCTATTTGTAAACTATAATTTGTGTATCCCCTCACAAAATGGTCACAATCCTATACATAGGCCAATTACATATCCTTTGAATACCACCTGAACATTAGGAAAATCTTTACAGATGAAAAATCCAGATCTCTCAGGATTGGTAAATATCTTCTTACAAACGTCCAAAAATATGAAATTTGAATCTGGGAAGAAATAATGACATACATGATAGATCCAATCACAGAATAATAAGTGATAATAATCATTCTTACCCTTTCTTAATTCTTTTATTTTTTAAGAATTTTTTATTTCATTGATTTATACCTTGTGACTTTGGAAATAATACCTTAATGTATTTTTCTATATTGAATCTCTACAATACCTAGTCAACAAGTATACATTGACTTAGTCTAAGATACATAATATATTTATAATAATGGATCTGGAGCCCTATAATGTAGGTTTCTTCACCAATTTCATTCACAATGAATCATATATTTAACCATGTTGTAACTAACTATATGATTTGAAACTTTTTCCCATTAGTAAGATGTCATCAACCTATATTATTATGAAATGTAAATCACTCCCATCAATCCTTTTGTAGACACATGTCTCCCATTCATAATTTATGATACCAAACTCTCTAATTATTTTGTCCAAACAAATAGTCCATGATCATGGTTATCTCCCCAATTTATAAATTTATCTCTATAACATTCACATCTTATTTTCATCCACTAGTTTAACTAACCTTTATTTTTTTTACATTATACAAATCTTCAACATGTATTCCATTAAAAAATTACAACTTTACATTCAATTTTAAAATATCTTATCCATGTATATTTGTTTGGGAAAGAAGAATTATAATGGATTTTAGTGTACAAATGGGTTAAATTTTCTCTTAATAGTCTTTGAATTGATGTTGTTTAAACCCTTTAGAGAATAGTTTTTCTATATTGGTTTTATCACTGCACTTCATTTCTATTTTCTACTTGAATCCTCATTTTCACCCTATATTCATTACATCATCTTGAGCATTTACCAAAACTCAAACACTATTTTTTACATATTGTTATTTACAAAATTAATGGGGATTCAACTATGAAACATATGATATGCTCATTAATTATATGAAAGGGGATAATTATTTACAAATAATAATGTTTCACCTACCTTGGTGACTAAAAAAATATACAAATATGAATATCAAACAACCCTGATGCTTCTACATAGTACATGTGTTTTTGAATAACATCACCCACTAAATATGGGGGAATTTATTCATATTAGAAATCTTGGACATCAAAATTCTCAACATCATTGGATTGTACCCGTCTCTGACTATCACTTTTATATATTTGTTCCCTTTCAGGAATGGTGTGATGTCTATTAACTATAACCCATTTATCTAGTGGTCCATATAAATAATATCATTTACATTATTTAATATATCCTATAAAGATAAACTTTCATCCTCATGATTCCATTTTTCTAAAACCAATATCCTTAAAAAATTATTTTCATATATATACATGAATATGATATTAATGGATTTCTTCCCATACCATGACTCATATGGAATTCAACTAACCAATTCTGTTGGAACTCGGTTCAGTGTGTCTGTTTCATTCTATAATGCTTATCCTCATAATCATAATGGATGATATATATGAATCATTATCAATAATACCATTTCAGTAAAGGTGTAGCTCCTCCATTCATTGATACCATTCTACTGTTATGTATAATGTGGTGTGAGTTATGCCAATATCATGAACTCTTTAAGATATGTAATGAATTATTTATTATGATATTACCAAAATCAGTCAATGTATAGGTTCATTTTCTCCAACATAAGAATATTATGTAATTAATTCTAATCATCATTATTTTCTTCAAGGTAATAATTATTATACCATATTATGTAGACATATTCATAACTACTATTTTCATTGGTAATAATTATGAATTAAGAGATCCGACCTCTATATTATACTTGAAATGGTCTACACAATTTTTTATAACCTACTTTATAATGTATGTATATCCTTCACCATTTACACTAAACTAAGACGTAAATTTTTTTCTTCTAACCGTATGTGACAGGTATCCAAGGAGTTCAGGTCTAAAGAATCCAAAAACCCTTCAAGATATAATTATGTTAAAAAAAATCTAATTTTCATGACCATGATGGTTATGGAATAATTGGGTGAGATATGAGTCATGTGATGATGATCTATTATTTACTTCCTTGAAATTATTATCATATTCTAGTATATAAATACCATATTTAAACTTGAATATCCCATAATATATTCTCTCATTATAAAATTATCATTGATTATTCTTATACATCAAAATAATGGATCTAATTCCTAAACTGTACACATAAATTACTTTCCAGGTTACGTTGGCAATGTAATAACAATTATTCAAATCCAAAATAAATATATTCAATAAGGGGAAATAATAATATCTAATATAAATTGTATATAGTCTCTCCATGTTTTCATATCAAAGACCTACCTCACCTTAATTAATATTCCCAAATATACTTGGTTCCTATATTAGGATAAAAATATAAGAACCAAAAGCTATATTTATTAACTAATTTGTAGAAATGGAAATATAACTCTCAATAATGAACATCCCTAATTTTCCCATTTATTCTCTACTGAGTAATTTTTACTATTATATTGGATATTCGTGATAAAATAATAACATTATGTATCCTTCTCTTTAGTCTCTATTTAGAGATCTCTCTTTTTAGAAGGCTATAATGAAGGGGATTTAGACTTATAATTTTACTTAGACAATTTATATATCCTTTCCCCTCATTCAATATAAGGATATATGGTTTTTCATGATTCATTTCATTATCTACTTTTTGATTCAGATTTATGATATTAAAGAGAATCATCTCTTTATTTTTTAATAAAAAACTTAATAATCAGAGATAATGTGTGGTAGAAAAGTTTTTTCTCACAATTCTTAGCGAATATAAAATCTATGAATATTTAAACACTCAATAAACAATAGCATCTTAAATATATGTCAACATTCTATAACACCATCTCCTAGATTGCATGTAAATAATTCCATGAATATTTAAAAACTCTCATGTATTATATTATTCTATTAATGATGATGGAGATGAGATAATATTGTTCATGAATCTATTTTGTTGTAATGATTCATGAGATCGGTGTTTATCTATGAAGAAAATTTCACTGAACATATAATGCATAATCCATGTTTTTACAAAATAATATTTATATCACCTTACCTTCCTCATATGAATAATTGGTAGAAAATAAGGACTTGCAAACATAAAACATCTGCTCATGGAATCTTATAATGTGGAATAACATGTAATATTCCTAGATGTTAGCACCATTCAGCAGAATATCTACTTCTATGATGAACCATAGAGATTGAAATATGGCTTAATAGAATTCCATTTTTCTACAAAAAATAGAAGAATATTTTTTGTGTACTATCTTGATTTTATGTTATGTTGTAAAAAATATGATTATTAGTCTCCCATAATTTTATCAAATCCCAAGGAATCTCACCATTGGATTAAATATATCATATATAAAAGATATTATTTCTCAAATGATCCATATTCCCTTCTCATAACATATATTTTGTATAAGTAGATTAATTTATGGTATTTAGGTAATAATTTCATTTTAATAACAATAACTGAAAACTCCATGATCAATTCAGAGGACACTCAAATCTATAAATTTTTTAATTGGATCTTCTCAAATATCGCCTCTTATTTTTACTAAGTAGAATTTGGTCATTAATGTAAATAAAAATTTTGTTCACTATTCCCATTAAATTTATTAAGACTACACAATAATTTATCGGTTCTCCTAAACTATGAAATGAATTTTATTTTTACCATCATTTCTACATAACTCAAAATATTGAAGGCATTTCAGGACATTATATTTCTTCTCAGAAATTTTTAACATATATGAAATTATTCATTATTTTATTCATCGCATGTTTTTTAATATTATTTTAAATTTAAATAATTAAATAAAAATTCCTACTAAAATATTTGAGACATAATAATTTAATATTATTTCATCTTTGTATTCTCATTAATTTGTTTTCATTATACGACCTCATTTAATAGGGAAAATAAGATATATGACTCATAAATAATTAAATATCCCTGTACTAAAAAAATAAATAAAATAGTCGGTATGTCTATGATATTTTTTCTTTCATTTGGTTTATCGATATGAGATTATCCAACTATAACCCTGGGAGAAATAACACATCGTGATTATCCTCATCTCTTATTTCATTATTTCTCCATTCTAATATGTACCTACTTGGATGGAAGAAATTCAAATTAGTTCTACAATATTTCCCCTTACTATGAATCCATCCATTATAAATGTTTACTCATTTTAAAATGTGGTGTAATAAAGGTTTAGGGTTACATAAAATAAACATGGGATATACCTGACTATACATAATAATGGAGGGAGTGATGATTCATTGAACAACATTTTTAATATATTAATAAATCATCACATAAAATCTATGTAATTAATTAATTAATTAAATAACTAAATCTAGTGCATACATCATTCAATCATGCTCATAGTCAATCAGAAATATTCAATGATTATACCTTTAAACTTTTAAGTATTCATCATAATTCATTCAAATTATGGTAAATTTTCTAGAATGAATAGATTACTAATGTAATAATGTAATTATTTATTTATCATAACATTCCATCAAAATAGTCCTTAAAATATAGAAAGATTCTCATCTAATGTTATTTTTAATAATTTTAGAAATAATTTAATATTTAATTTTAAAAAAATCAATTACATGGTGCGCACTTGGGAGGTGACACAACATGTACCATTTTTATTAAATTAATTAATGTATTTTGGTAACTAAAGGAAATATATTATACCCCAACATATCATTTGACTCACTCTATGTATGGTTATATTAATGTATTATATATATACACAACATGTATGACTACATGGAATGTCATCATATACATGGTGTGTGTTTTTTAGCCGATGTTTTGTATCTATTGTTGCATGTATGTTCCCAAAACGCACCATATATATATTTGTTTTGTATTGGTGGAAATCCGTGTGAAGTACACTATTTTCATAATGACCATTACACATAGTGTGATTATAGAAGTTGGGCATTATAAATTATTAATCATTTATACCCACATGACATGCCAAAAATCACTTGACATTAATTTTCTATAAAACATCACCTCTCACATGGCATGAAAAAAACAACAACATGGTTTCTACCTAATTTATAAAATTTGTTAATGAACACAACACACCTAAGACATATGTCTATTATTTTAATGGGTTGTCACATGTTAAACGACGAGTAAAATCAGCTATAGACCACAAAATTCATATATCATAATGTTTCTCAACTAGAAGTCAAGACATGGTGTGAGATAATGTTTATCAATGACCACAGAACATGCCAGGATTTATACGGGGTCAAAATCATGTAGTGTTAAATAAATGTTTCATAATCTGAATGCCATGTAATCCTTATGTTGCTATATTCCTTGTTGGTTATAAATATATGGTGTGTATTGATGGATGATACATATTTTCAATGAATATTTTATTGATAATAAAAGATATATTTTACTCAATTTTTTGAAAAAAATATTCTTAGTTACAGAAATATTTTGATTAGATCATTCATTTAAAAACATGATAAATTTTTTTTATACCCATTAAATGAATCCAGTATTTTTTACAAAAAATTTTTTATGGGCCTCATTTGAAATTTAAATTTTGTGAATGCAATATTCACACTTTGGAATATGATGTTGATTCGGAAAAAAAATTGGATCACACATTTTTCTATGTACAAGACATTTTTAATTGTTGTTATTTTAAGAGGAAGATAATTTTGAAATATTGATGTATTTCATAATTATTTTGTTTTATTTTCATTCACAAATCAATTATAAATGTTGATATTTCCTATAATGGTGAGTGGATAGAGTCTAATAGACCAATTTGATAAGTCAGAGTCCAACGAGCTAAGGAAATCATATTTATGTGAACAAACAGAATCTACAATGTTCAATGAGGTAGAGATGTGTGGTAATATTAAATCAAAATATTCTTTGATGATCGTAAAATTTTGAAAACATAATTTTTATATGAATTTTTTCTTGATTAATTCGTAATGTTTTGGATGGAAGTATGTTTGAAGAACCAATGAATAGAACAGTTTTGGTTGTTACTAAAAATGTTATATCGGATGAATAAGAGTATGAAATCCATCTAAAAGAATGTAATGAATTTCACTAGACCAAGATTACCTATAATATTGGTAGGCAAGGAAGAGTTATTGACGTTTTTGATAAAATAAATACACATAAAAGTTCATGAGTTCATCATACAATGTAATGTTTCTTAATTAAATTGATAGTTGTTTCAAAATGAAGTCAATATATATAAGTTTTAGAAAATATTTTACTATGAAATCACATGGAGGCTTTCATATTGAGTCGTCATAAAGATGTTTCAGAATAATCTTATAATGTTAATTATGTCATTAGAAATTAATGTTCTAAAGAATTTAATTAGACGTTGAATGATCAAAATATCTATGAGGGATCATCAGATGATGATAAATTAAAAAAAATAGGAATCCATCTGCTAGAGGAAGAGTATTACAAAATAATTTTGAAGGAAGATCAAAAAGAGATTCTAAAAACAGAATTTCTAAAAAAAGATGATAATTGTGAAGGATAAATAGATATGGAACCACTATATGGAGGAGTTCATAAGAAGTGGAACAAAAAAATTGTGATTCATTAAAAACATCTGTAAAGTCATTAAATGTGAGGTGTCTATGATGGACAGTCAATGCTTCAAAAATAACACATGGATAATCAATATTATAGTTGATTGTTGATTATGATTAAAGGGACCATTGATTCTGAGTTTTAAGGAAAGATACCTAAAAAAAATTAGACATGTTATTTTACAATTATTAATGAACATAAAATGAAGAATGTTTTGAGTGGGATTTTTAAATATCAATTTAGAACATTGGATTTTAATTTCATGTTACTCCTTAATTTTTTTAACAATAATATCATATATAAAAGGTAATTAGGATCACCTATATTCTGGTTGCTACAATACTTTTTTTGTAGAATTATTGTGATGACCATTAATAGAGGCATAATAAATAATAACAACAAAAATATTTATAGAAATATATGATATAATGAAGTAGGTATCAAAAGAATAGTGTGATGATGTTTCCTGAAAAAGGGTACCAAAAATATTAGTGTTTGTCTATCAGTTGGAATACGTTGAACAGGGTGTTAGATATAGTGGATATATTGAGGGTACGTGATAGAATACTATTATATAGACAATACTCCAGATTTATAGGTTCAAAAATAGATGTTTATAATGATGTTCTTTTCCTTTAAAATGTATGAAATTCAAGAGAAAGAAGAACATGAATGGAGTAAAGTGTTAAGAATGTTAGAAGAACTGTTAAAATGTAATGATTCCTGTTGGTAAAGGATCTTATTTTTTTTATAACATTGTTATATAATTTTATCTATTTGAGAATAAAATGAATCATCATAAGGAATGAAGTGTTAATTAATTGATGGATATTACCAACACACTGTAATAATAAAAATGATTGTATTATAATGGTTCTTTGATTTGGGATTACATTAAGACCATGTAATGTACTAGATACCCTTATTGGGAATTAAAACTTATAAATACATGTGTTCCTATGGGTATTGTTTTTGGTTATTTTATAGTGGAGTCATTTCTCACTAACTATAGTTGAAGGTTGTTACTTTTTTAAGAAAACATAAAAAATAGAAAATCACTTATTCACCCCTCCACATCATAATGATCACAGAGATAATGATTGGTCCATTCAGGTTTTATAATGTGGAATTTTATCTTCATTGACTCTTTTCTAAATTTTTATTAAAAGGAGGTTTCCCATGGATATTAATAACATTGTTAATTTTAAGGGTATTTTTATTTTTAACATAAATAAATATCATATCTGAATGGTTAAAATGTTACACTATGTCATATCCAATTACTATATAGTTCATGAAACTAATACTGATGGTTTCCCTTATCGTGAAGAGTGTTATCTGTTGATAGATTTTGATAAGAATAATGTATTGAATGATGGGTTAGCCAGAAATTATATAATCTACTTTCTCTCAGAATGTAAATTTAAAGGGTGAAATATATTGGAATAACTAAAGAAATCTTGGACAAGTTAAATATCAATTTTCAAAGGAAATAAATAAAATAAGGAATTAAAAGAGATAGATCAAAATAATGAAGTACGAAATTCATAAAATGTGTGATGATGAAACTTTTGGTAACATATTTTCAAGATTTAATATCATTATAAACATGATAAGATGATTCAGAGAGAATTTGGATGACTAAGCTATTGTTGAAAATATTCTATTATTTTTTTGGAATAAAATTGATTCCAAATAATCATATTTAAAATATAGAGATCATAAAATAATATCTCTATAACATATGTATAGAATTATCTTCACCTATTTAATGGGAATAGAAAAGGATCACAAGAATAAGGAAAATAATGATCAAGAATTTTCATTCAAATCAATAAATCAAAGAATTTATAAGAATGTTCCCAATTTAGAAATCATTGACTCTAAAAATAAAGATGTGGTTAGTAGAAAAAATTGATTAATTCACATATTTTGTTTCTATATAGGTGAATATTAGAATATGTGATTAATAAATAATGTTATTGTTGATGTTTTTCAGCTTCTGAGGTATATGAAATTTCTCCAAAATTTTCCATGATCAGAGGATGATGAAGATAGTGATGAATAATATACAGAATCAAGGATATATCTAAAGGAAAATAGAGACAATGTAAATTCCTATTCAAATGGAATGGATAATAAGGTACCTAAACACAAAAGGGAAACTTTTTGTCTAAGTCTGAGGAAGATAGAAACTGAATACTCTAGTCATGATGATGATGAAAAAATCCATATTGTAAAATTGAATGATGAGAAGTTCACTAATGATGAAAGAATAATATATGATAAATAAGAAGAGGAGACTCATATGTAGTTTATTATTAATAGTTGATTTCGAGATTTTATCTCAGGGATTATTAAAATTAAATTATAGAAGAAGAAGTTAAATAAAAAATATCCATCATAAAACAAACAAGAATATGTTTTTATGAAAATTTGACATTTCTAAAAGAGATGGATTACCTAAGTAAGTTACCTAATAATGATAAAAAATAAACATCAATATGGAAAAAAAAATTAAAATTAAAGTAAAAATAATTTTATATTGTTCAATTTAATGTTATTGATGAAAATATATTATTAGAAACATCTAAAAAGGGATTCAGTCATTAAACTTTTTTTGAATAATTATGAACCTCATATGGACCAACAAACATCATCCTCATAGGATACAGTTATGGTGAAATATGTTATAAAGAAGATTAATGTTAGGAATACCATATATGTATCTGAAACAAGTGGAGCCCAAACACTAAAATTTATTATTTATAAACATCTAAATTAAAAACTACTACTATTACAGACTCTCTAATAGATGATAAGAAACCAATATTTAAGAATTTTTTTTGGAGGATCCTAAAACAATGATTCACAGCAAGGCTTAAAGGTTTATTATTAGGAATAATAAACATGGTACTAAATTTCTGAAAACATATAACTCAAAAAAGAAAATTTAAATTCTATAGATACTGCTGGTATTGGGTAGGTTTTGGTAATATAGTGGATGTGTGAGTATTTAGTCATGAACATTATTATAAAACTATAATGAATAAGATTTAGAGTTTGTGGGGGAGTTAAGACACTCAAAGGAGGAATGTGGGAAAATCTAGTATGAAAACTAAAAATATATTTCAATATTTAGAAACTATTTATTAATTATTTGACCATCCTATAAATATTTTTAGATGATGGATTCTTGTATTACCATCTGAACAATTGTTATATAAAAAATTTCAAAAGTCATATGTGATTGAATAAAAAGGTATGGAACATGCCTTCATTGTTTAAACTAATATCAAAGATATAATAAGAGAATGACCATGGGTATTGGATAGCGGGTATTCTTCATATATGTCTGAGTATTTGAAATTGTTAAATAATGTTAGTTATTACAAATAAGGAATATATACTTTTCTAAATGATGATTCCCTAAGTGTTAATGGAATTAGATCTAATATTATTGGAATAGAAAATTGGATATTTAAAAGAACCTTATATTTTGATAGATAGAAATAGATGTTTAAGGGTTTCATTAACCTTTTATGAAGAAAATTATGTTTTATTAAGAGGAGTTTTTTTGTTAAATTTTTTTTATTGGAATGTTGAAAAAAGATTAATGCATGCCAAAGTAATGTTAATTCATGATTGATATTCATAGGGTTCATGTTATCAGTGCATGATGGATGAAAATCACCAATTATAATAGAGGCTTAGAAATATATTCCAATGAAATATGAGCCTACTAAAAAATTGTTACAGTATTCGTGATATTTATGAAATCAACATAAATTGATATTTGTTTTGTTTAACATAACCCAAATGGAATATCACAAACTCGATATATAAGACAGTATAAATACATACAACATTCCACCTAGAGATTACAAATTCTGATATATGTGGGGCCAATAGAACAAAATAAATAAATGGATATATGTATTTTATTTACATTATTGAGAATTTTACATTCATTACCTGTTCTATTTTCTTGAAACACAAGTCATAAGCTCTAAAAATGATACAGAGTTTTAAGAGAAGTGCTGAAAATAAAAATTGTTATTTGGTCAAGATGATATTAATTGATAAACAGGATGAATGTAAAATATTAATTTGTAAATAAATTCTCTAAATTCATGGTATTCATCTCTAATTTAGTACACTATACATATATAAATTGAAAAAAATTTCTGAAAAAATACATAGATATTTGATTGAGATGCACGAACTATGATGATTGAACATCATACCTATACATAATATTGTAGGCATGTTATTGGATAAGATGTTCATATTTATAATTTATTATTATATAATACATAATTGGATATGACTCCCTATGATATGTATTATAATGAAACCCCATTTTTTTAATACTTAAATCTTTTTGGTAAACTCGATGTTATCAATGTCAAATGTGACGACCATGTGAATATTGATCAGAGAGGTGTGGATGGAATATTTATTAGCTACCAAAATAATAGTAGAGGATATATGATCCATAATAAATAAGAGATAAATATTTTTTGAACCATATATGTGAATATGATAGAACATTCTGATAGAATGGTTTTATAGTAATCTATAGATATAAGGGAATGTGAAATTGATCTTTTTAATATTTAAAAACATGAAAATGTTTTTGATAGAAGTAAATACATGGAAGTTATTCATGAAAAATACTATGAGTCTTGTATTTCAATTTATGTGGTAAAATATCATTCATGTTACCCTCATCTTACGAAAGGGTTGGAAGTCAAAAAAAATATTGGAGATCAAGGGTAATAGGTTTAAACTAAAAGAACATGAATATTACTTTCACATAATAACATGTATTAAAAAGATGATACAATATATATATAAGAATCATAAGATAATCAAGAGGGCATTGAATACTTAATTGATTAATTTAATTGGATAAAAAATAATGAAACATGAGAACTTGTACCCAAAATATAAAATTAGAATGTCAATGGAACACAATTGGTCTTATAAAACATATTGAAAAAGAGTGATGTGATATGAATTTTTTGTATCTATTTATAAAGGATACTTATATGTTGAAGGAATTAATTTTTATGAGACCTTTTCTATGGTTGAATGAATTGAACCCATAAAAATATTTCTTTATATTGTTATATAATGAAGTTACATGATATTCTAGATGGATTTCATGTTACCTTTTCATAACAGAGATCCTGATGAAGATGTTTATATTAAAAAATCTTATGTCAATAGGATTCCATAGAATAATAATTAATTAGGGATTATTAATAAGTATTTTATGGGTTTAATTAATCTCCAAAAACATTGTACACTAAATTGGATAATTTTATAAGAATGTTGAATTTATTCCAATATTTAGTTGATAATAACCTCTACACAAAAAATAATCATGACATTTCCCTCATTGTGATTATGTTTTTTGATGTTATCATATTAATAGGAAATGATTATGAAATGTTTAAAAATAAAAGGACATGGATAATTTATTTGAAATTTAAATGTTATGTGAAAGTAAAAAAATTATTGGTTTACAAATATCTCAAAACAGATAGTTTATTTTTCTCTCTTAAGAAATGTATGATATTAAACTTTTTAATACGTTCAACATGGATGATTAAATTCCTATTTACACACTAATTATGTGGTAATATGTTGTAAAAATATGCGAATAGAAAGTAGGATGATTAAAATGAGTTCAGAAAGATTGTTGGAAGCCTATTATATCCAATAACTTCAAGGCCATATATTGTGTCTGTTGTTAATCATTGTTCAAAATATCAATGTGTTCAAATAGAAAATAATATTATAGTTGAAAATTAATCATTGTATATATCAAAGGCACAATTAATTCTATAGTAAAATATTACTTAACAAGAATGATTGAACAATTTTGTTATATAGGTGCAGATTGGGTTGATTGTCTCGATGAAAAAAGATCCAAAACTACCAGAAATTTATTCTTGGGAGAAAGATGTGTGATATTAAATAAAAAAAATCAGTGAATCTTAATAAAACTAAATATGATTATTTTATTGGGAAACATGTTCAATGCCCAGTAATGTTTATGAAGACACAAATATAACATCTTTTTATTTGATGTAAATTTTACCCTTCTCATGGTGTGTGATAATCAAAGTGATATAAATCCCAAAAATCATCCCATGAAACATTCTCATTCCATGAACATTTATATTAAATATTACATAATGAATAAACATGTGGAGATAAGTTAACTAAAGTAGTAGTTTATTGTTACAATGAAATAAATTATTAATATATTCAATAAACCACTTCCTAAGGAAAAATTTCATAAGTTGATACTGATTATGGGTGTAAAACCTCACTCTCTTCAAGGATTTGGTAGCAGCTGGATTGGTATAGCCTGATTTGTTTGGATGGTTAAAGTATGAATTTTAGCATCTCATGTTGTAAGAAACCAATAGGGCCCTATTTTATTGCATAGTTACTATAATAGCATGAAAATTATCATTTTAGTTCTATGGAATTCTTAACATTGAATCTTGAGGATGTTAAACATGGGTGGCCGCATCAATATAGCTGTGTAGACATCCAACCACCAATCACTATTGTACAATGGAATTACTATGTGGTTTGCGACATAGTGAGTCATGTTATTTATATTCTCATCCTAGATAGAGGTTCTATATATGATAGAAACATTAAAAATACTCTTAGTAACTCTACCCCTGATTATAATGAGTCGCTCTACCAATCTGTGGATGTAGAGAACATTTCCTAAACCACATAAATCACTATTTTCATCCTCTAATTAATTTGTTTCTGGAATTTCTTCATCTAAAAACCACTATCATTATGAATCCTAGTGTATCTGAAATAATGGTTTGTTATCATACCCTACCTCATATTGTATTTGGAAAGTGTTATCAAAGTGGGAGGAAATATATAACAGAAATAATTCCATTGGATATACTTTACATATGAAAGAATGGAATATATTTAGGGTGATTTTTAATAGTGTTATGAGGTGAATATTGTGTGTGTGGTATATTTTATGATTTTTTTGTTTTTTATTTGATGATATGTTTTCTAATAGGTTTAAATCTGTAGCGTCAATGAATTTTAAGATTCAATGGAATGATATATGAAATTTCCTAAGATTGGATTCTTAATCACTTCCTCATGGAATTAATTCTATTATTTTTCAATGTTTTTTATTTCATATAATGAGTTCCATCATGAAAGAATATAATTTTTCGGTATAATTTTTCCATTTCCTGAGTTTCAATATTTTAGATATTTATGTTTCATGGTTATAAAGAATATTAAAATGGGATGATTTTTGATCATAAGAGGCTCCGAGGTGTTGTTTTGTTATGAATATGCTGAATTTGATATAATAAATGATTTATTATGTATTTAATTTTTCTATCATACGTAAATATCGTATCAATTTTGAGCATTCCTATAATGATGAACATATGGATTCCAATAGACTGAGTTGGTAGAACAGTGTCCAACAGATAGTGGAAAGTATACTAATGTGAAAAATTGTAGTCATTATTATTCAATTGGGAAGATATAATTATTAATATTAAAAAGAGATGATGCATTATTAATCTTAAAAGAATCTAAAAAACACAATTATGTGAATGTATTGATGATTATTTATAATGTTGGTTGATGTAATAATGTTCATATGACTAGTATAATGTAGATATGCGGATGTTGTTGATGATGTTTTATCTTACTATAGAAGTTCATAGTCCATAAAAAAAATGTTATAATGTACTCAGGGAAAATAATTACAATCTGATTATCTGGTAGTTATGTTTTATAGATTTTTTGGATGGATTAACTATTCATTGAAATTTTTGAGTTCTTCCATAATAAGAATAATTTTGACAAAATGGATGGATTTTTCCTAATTAATTTATTAAAAAAAAGAATCAAAGTTGTTTTTACGATTCCATTATACAGATATTGATGTGATAAGGCATCAAAAATATATTTCAGCATGATTGGATATGGTCTATAAAATAAATGGAAAATATGATTTTAAATAAGGTCATTAGTCATAAGAAACATTGAATACCTATGACGGTTCCTCAAATAATGATAAACAAAAAAATCTATGAATCCATTGAATCAAGGATGATCCATGAAAATTAATTATGAGGGAATATTTGATGACTTAGAATGGTTTTCCATGATGAGGTATATGGGTAGGTATGATTTTTAAATGGAACATGAGATGAAATGGGTATTTAGATTGACCTTGACCAATCTCTTTTAAGATAGGTCTATATGCCTTTTCCTTGGAGGTCAATGATGCCTCTATGCGGCTTTGATGATGTCATTGAATGTTATTACCTATATGTGAAGGGTGTTGAACTGAGGGATGAGTTTGGGACCAAGGAACCTGTTAAATCGTTGTTCATACATGATGTATCCTAGAAGTCCTAAGTGATCTCCCTAGTTACATCTTAACCTGGGGGTGATAGTGTGCGTGGGAAATGGGTAGTGATGATAATGAATATCATCGTAGAATCAAGGCTAATGATATGATACTTTTATTATCATAGTGACCTGCTTAAGAAATTAACTTGAGAGTTTGATAGTATTATATAATGTGTGCTCGATAAAATGGTCAACCCTGGTGAAATATTACTAGGGGAGGAACATCACATCATTAGGTATGTGATACATGGAATTCATTGGGTGATATCCTTGGATCTATCCATTATTCTAGAGGATACTAGGTTTCCTAGGGTTTCCTTTGAGAGATCAACGATGAAACATAATATTATTGGAATGATTAGGATTATATATTGAGTTTGATTGGGATTCCAAGTGACTATTGATCACCTACGATTAACATTTAGGGATCCTCTAGGATCCTTATTCTTTGAATGCAACCAGTGATTCCCCATGGGTTTGATGATGATTAATAATAATTTAGAACACTATGGGGTTTAATGATGATTCCTAATTTCTAATGATAACCTATGATTAAATTCTATGAACTGACTTGGATCCTTGTTCTTTAGAATGCTCAGGGTGATACCCCTTTTGTTTGGTGATGATTCCTAACAATTAAGGAAACTTTTAATTGATTCCCCCGAGGTAATGTTAATGATGTCTGATATTATTATAACACTCAAGATTAACTCATGGAATTCTATAAAGAATCCTCATGACTAGGATCAACTAGGATTATAACCAATGGCTATTCTTAGATATTGATACATAGGAATCCCAAGGCTGATACCCCTGTGTTTGGTGAAGATTAATGATACTTGAAAAATCCAAGGGGTGATTGAAATTTGGGTTTGACGGTGATTCCCTATAAAATTTTAATGCCCAGGATTACCTCACATGGTTCATTAATGATTCATGATGGCAATTCATTGTCAAGGATTTCTTCATAGGAATATCATTAGAACATGATATTAAGGACCTCCCATGATGAACTCATGGGGTTTATAATATTCTCTTTATAATGTTTTTCAATTAATTGTTATAATCTTAGAAATAGTCCAACACTAACTGATGTAGTTTTGGGTTGATCAGGTTTCCATGGAAGGTCCTAGGGTTCACTAATGGTAATTTATTTATGCTTACAATTTTTATTTATATTTTTTAATATCACTTATATTCACATAATTTCCAATTTATTTATGGGAGAATAATTATTGTTCTCTATAGATTTATACTCATATTATACTCATGTGTCCATGGTACTACCCTATACCCCACCTACTAGTTGGTATCCTATGGCCCATGAGGAGGGACACCTTAGGTATAATAACCCTACTGTCCATAAACTGATGAGTGACTGAGGGGTGATGATGTTTCAATGTTAATTTTGGTTCTATTATTTACTCAATATAACATTAATATACTTTTTTACATTTTCACGAAATATCATGTAGTGAATCCTACTAATTATACATGTTATTATCACCTAATCTATATATAAAAAATTAGGTCATTGTAAAATATTTGTTGACATGGCTATGACATACTAGGGTGGATTTAATAGTTTTCTATGGTGGTTCACCATTTGAGCCTTTTAGGACTTTATTTTGGAGGCAATTCATTTGTTTTATTATTCTATTTTTCATATTCATGGGATATAGGATTATTTTCTATGAAATGGTTTTTTGTCAATATATCTTATATGATATCCTTAACAAATACAATGGGAATAATGTATTCCATTTTGTGATTTATACACCTACTTCTAGTCTATATTCTGGTGACAATTGGATATGGGATTTAAGGGTCACTCTATTTCTACATTATCAACTTAGGAGGGGTATCAGTGAAGATGGGGGTGAAAGAACCCAATTAAATTACAATGTTTAATTTTTTAATTTATCACATTGTATTAAAATAAAAAATCAAAAATGAAGTAACACCCAATTTATGAAAGACGTAATGCATAAAAGGGGTGCATAAAAAGTAAATTGAAATCTTAAAAATAAAAAATAAACAATGTAAACCACAGTTTTAAAAAAATAGTTATGGAATTGAGAGAAAAAGACAGAGAAATATTATTCATTTAAAAAATTAAATAATAAATTAAATTTTAGTGTTCAGAAGAATAATACTATTTTTTAAAATATTATAATATATTATGCAAAACTAATAAAAATGAAAACCATTAATAAAAAATAATGCTTTTATTATAATATATTACTTCATCAAAATGGGGATTTAAAATAGGTGTATTGATTGTAAATAAAATGTGGGATGAGTGTATTAAAGGAATTAAAATTATAAGGATGATTATGCTGTTAAAATAAGTGTATGAGAACATCTAGTTTTATATTTCCCTCGACTGAAAACGAGTTTAGGCTATAAATCCCTTCAATGAGAAATTCATTGGATTCTAGAGTATTTTTATTATATTTTTAGACACATTTTTTCCTTCGATTCCTCTTACCATTTATTATTATATTTTAATGACCTGGAAATTGTCTGAAAGGTTATGCAGGTTCTAGACTTGAATAGACCTCTTACCATTTATTCTTAAATTTGAATGACCTGGAAAGTGTCTGAAAGGTTATGCAGGTTCTAGACTTGAATAGACATTGTAGTTCATTGTACTCATATATAAACATGGTGTCTTAAAACATCATTTTCTACCTTATGTATCGAGAACAACAGGATGAAAACATCTCTAACCATTCAATCCTTACATATAGAGCCATTGAACTTCACACCATGTAGTTAATTTCTAAACACTTATTTTACCTTCATCAATAATTTACTTATCATTCTTATTGTTCATACTTCTAAACATATTATTATGCCTCCTTTATATATTTATTTATGATTATTCATCGGTGTACATAGTTTGTGGGTATAGGGGATGAACATATGAGAGACCCACCTTAAAGAAGAGTAGAATAAAATAAATATGATTAAATGTTTATGAGAAAAAATTGGATGTGGAATGTGAATTGAATTAGTATTATGGATTTTTGGGATACATTAATTTTTCTTGATGTTAAGATTTATTAAATTATAGTTATTACCAAAAATAATTATAATATTAATAATAAGATAATTATCAAAATATGTTAATGAAAGAGAAATTCAAAAATTAGGACATAATAATTTTTACATCCATTTAATTTTTGTGTTTGATGGTTTTTTTCTTTTCTTGAAGGGGTTTATTTTGATATATTTATTTGATATGTTTCCTTAATAATTACTAAACTAGTTTATGATATAATAATGAAAATGTGGAAATAAAATTTTAATGTAATGGGTTAATGGGGGTAATATGGAAACTGAATGCATATATTATTTATATAATTATTAAAGAGCTATGAAATTGAAATTAAATAAATGATGGTGAGGCCTATGTGAAATTTATATAATATAATTAAATTTAACTTGGGTGGCATAAAAAATATGGTAAATTCTCATGGGATGTTAATATAGTATTATGATCAGAATGTATAAACCTTTTGGGAGTATATCTAATCAATATATATATATTTACAATGAATGATATAAAAAGGTATATATAGGAGGATGTGGTAGAAGTGATGACTCATAATGGAATGTCATACATGGTATGAGGAGGCCATGTGGTTGTATTTTTATATGTTCATGAAACCCTACTACGATAACAAGGTTGTTGTTTTCATTTTTGATGAGAAAGGTGTAGATTATTATTATGGAAGTGATAAATATATGTAATTTGTGGTTAATTTTATAGATTCCATTCATGTTTAAATTAAAAAAACTATAGTTGGGAAATGGTGTAAATGTGATGGTGGTTGATATATAGTGATGGATTTGTGTAGTGGAATGGTGGTTTCATTTTTGAAATTATTATATATTCATTCATGTAATATTGTATTGACATACAAAATGAGTTTTTTTATATAGTATTCCATTTTCACATCCATGGTCTCCCAATCCATCCAATGTTAATATGTTTTAAAAGACAGGAAGCCCAACGGGGTCAGGGAGGTCCAAATTAGTGGAAAACGAGAGCATAAATTCGAGCAAGACACAAAAACATAGGTGGGAGTGATCAAATGATTGATAATGATATATGATTGATAGATGTAGAGGTCCAAGAATATTTTATTTCTATAACATTATTTCCCTCATTCCACACATTAATAATACCCACCCACTTGTTAGTGATTCTCTTACATATACAAATTTGAAAAGAGATAGGCCAAGGAATAGTATATTTCTTTTGAATAGTGTTTTGAATAATATAAGAATCATTTTTCCATCATTGTATGAATAAAACCTTGGCTGTGGAACATATTAAGATCATTCGCGATGGAGCATGCTTCTTATAGTACAAAATTCCCTATCCCATAGAAGCTACCGAAATTAAGAACCACTATGCCTCCAAAGACATGACCCCCTATATGGATCTAAATTTTTAGAACCATACAAATTGATTTTTAGTCCAACATTTTTTGGATTATAGATAATATACCTTCCTTGAAAATAATGTTTATGTAAATAAAGGGTAGCCCTCCTATCATCCATGAACACTCTCATGATGGAGGTAAGATCCCAGTGACTACATACTGGAACTAGTGATGCCTCTAAGATTCTGATCAAGAAAACCATTTAAATATGTGTGTTTTGGATTATTTCAAGCCAATACGTGTGTATTTAATCCCAAATTCACCAACCAAAATCCATCATTAGTGTATCCATCACCTCATTCTACTATATTATACAACCCATGGAATGAAACTAGGAGTGAAGGAGGACCTTTCTAGTGGAATCATGAAGATCATGTTCAACGAATAATCCCAAACTATGGAACATATTGACCATACACTCCTTATTGAAGAATATGTGATATGTTTTCTCTTCCTAGGGATTTCATTTGCAAAGTCTTTTTCAAGAACAGAATATCTATTTTTTTCGGATATCATCATCAGTTGATATGCACCAGTTAGACATACACTAAATAAAGAAACAATATTTCTTGAAAATATATTTTCTCTAGATAGTATATCCCCATACATTCGAGACTCGTATTTATATTATAATGTAATGAAAGGACATAATATTTATATACCCTGATATTTTTTCCATGAAAAAAATATATCTTGATCTAATGTTATAGTGATACTACTCAGGATCTCAAATTGTTACTCATAGACGATATCCAACATAAACATGGTATTAATCATACCCTAAGTGAAGGATACATATGGGGCCACAACATTATGAATTTGAGACAGTTTCATACCAAGTTATTCTTACAATAGTTGATGTCTCCATTTCCAATGATCCACCACGAGTGATGTTGAAGCTCAAAGATGTGCATGTAGAGCTACTGCAACAAACTTGTTATTCCATACACATTTTTTCAGTATCTGGACCATATTTTATTCATATATATATTTTCTATTGAGTGTGGATTTTATAATCTACACATTCCATTATAGATTGCATGAACTTCATGGTTCGTTTGAAACAATTTAGGTCGATACCACCTTCCTCTATCACTTTTTCCATCCTTTCCCACAAGGCCCAGGGACACCTACCTTCATTGTTATCCTCTTAAGCGAATTCAACATGGTATTTTCAATTTTTATAGAAAAATACTTTTCAAAATTGGAATAGATAGGACCTAATTGGTTTCAGAGTGGAGAAAACCATAAAATAAAATTATAAGAAGACCAAAATTTCCATGGAATTATCATTTATTTGTTCATTTTTAATTATTTTTATGTGAATGATGATATATCTCAAAAAATTATAATTTAAATTTATCATGGAAATGGTGGAAAATATTGTGTGAAATGGATGATATGGTCAAATTGAGGTGGGATGTGGGATTCAATGATTGTACCTCTATTTATTGTTCTTCTTATATATATTTTTATATAGACATGGTTTTCATCACCCATGTATACATTTTTTATATTTATTATACTCATATATTTATTTGATTAGAAAGATGATTCTACTGAGTACAAATAAGTTCTCATCCTAAATTAGTTTTCATGATGTTTTGTATAATTGTTTTAGGGAGACTGGGGAATTCTATTCTTGTAGTTTGGATGTGGTTTATAGGATGTCTCAAGATATCAATAGTTTTTTCCATGTTTATCTTATACATTGATTGCATTAAAATATTAGTAACATTTTTTTGGGAATTTATTTATTTAATGGTTATCATTGGTGTTTATTAGATGTGGAATATTCTATATATGGATTTTATGAGGTAAATGACTCCAATTTTTGTATATAATACCCTCAGTGCTAGTAACCATCACTGGGTCTATTCATGGAAGTCTATAGGGATTACATATTTCACGACTATCCACTCAGGAGGGGTTTCTATTGGGGTTAAATTATGAAATAATTTCTCTAATAAAATAAATTTTTTCCTACCTTTTTATGTGTATTAACAAACCCCATGGGATTACCATTGATGTTGGGGGTTAGTTTTTAATAAATTTATCTCACTCATAAACTGGGGTGTTGTTGATGAATAAAACCTTATGAGTGTTCCAGAATTCTATTAATTAAATATCTCTTTACATTTTATGTTTATATTTTTTATTATAATCACTCCCCTAAATAGGTGGGGTCCCGATATGTATGTATTGTACACCAATTCTCCAAGAGTAAACCAAGCGGTGTAAGATTTTAAATCACGGTGACAGACCTAATGTCCATTACTCATTTCATTTCTAGAAATATTTATTTGATAAAATAACTTTTTCAATTAATCATTTTTATGGGGTGGTTGGGATCCATGCACTCAAAACATTACACATCTTTCTGTGTATATAATTCTCGCATAGGGGATTTGAGGTGAGAATATAAATACTATTTGGATAATCACTTCAACTCAAATACATGCATGTTGAAGGTATCGGGGCATGTAGTGGAAGCAGGTGGGGAAGGGATATTAAAATTTTCCATCTTTGGGGTTACTAAAATTGGTTTATCCGATGATATGATCCCTTATATGGTTTGAATATATCCTATTTTTTTAACAGAACACATATGTAATAAAAAAACATCTATTTAGTTATGAATCCATGCCTGACTAGAACTCATCACCGATGGACGTTTCATGAAGTTTCCACAAAAGGATCCATCTAAATCGTCCACATGCATTTAAAAGTCTATGTGGAGCATCTATAATCAAATTCTAAGTGCTAGCGCACTATTCTGACAATGTCTTTGATTCCTCAATGAGGACTGTGATCCTCTTCTTTTACTACTTGTTGGAATTCATGGATCTTCACTAAGAGGAAGAGTCTCTCTATCTTGGTAGAGAGAGGAGATTTATGCTCTAATTCAAAAAATTAAATGGATTGTCCTTGATCCAAGTCAACTCTCTTCTTTTTATAATTGATGTTTTAATACCCAATTTGGGTTCCCTAGACCCCATTTATGAAATGCCCACTAAATAAATAATTATGATGAACTAAATTATGTCATTATTATTTATTATTTTTTCAAATACCTTTAATATATATATAAGATATTACATGATAAAACCTGGGTTATTAACTCAACTCATAATTCCCTCTTAATATTAAAATAACAAGTCATATTAAAACAATATTCATTCGAATAATATTTTCTCTAATTTACATAACATGTAAATACATTTAACAAATAAATTCCACACCAATTACTCATTACATGAATAATTTGAAATTTTTTATTTTCCAGTGATTGATAACTTGGACAACACTCCAACCGTATGGTGGGTCCCACCATGTTTGATGTACCTATTTAATTGAGTAGAGAAAATTCTTGAATATGTTATTCTGGGTTACCCCTTAGGACCTTATCTTGATAGCAATGAATAAATTTCAAAGACCAAGAGAAGTGTCTATCAACATATCAAACCCCCTAAATAGATAAGGAATGTCATAACAATGAAAACCAACCTATGATCACATACTGTGTACTATAATCTCAATGTATTACATTTATCATTATGATGGACGCACACTTATTCCATCACCCTACTCATTATTTTTTTTATATAACCAGATGGATTAACCTTTCTACTACCTTGTTTAAGGATTTATAAAATTAGTACCATCCTAATCAATAATGCCTGGGATATATAAATTCCAAAACATGAATGTGAAAAAATAATTCTTGATCATTCAACCTATTCCATACAACCAATGACTCACACAACACATGATACCTTTCTATGATTCTGTTATCATTGTTTTCTCCTTGTATCAATGTACATGATCAAATTTCACACATTTGTAATGAACTCATGTTAGGTGATCAATACACAAGTCTATATATAAGAACAACAAATGAAACCAAAAACATGTGATGTTTCTATTGGAAGGTTTGTCCTCATGATCTCACTTTTAGATAACACCAAGTTAGAACATCATGAAAAGAAGTTTCAATTCTTATGATCCCCCAACACCTGATAGTAAAACATATACTGTGACCATTCAGTAGTATGTTTCTAGTCAATAGGACCTTTGTTTAAGAATAATTTCATAATATCTTGAGATTATCATTATAGATTGGGATATGTTATAACGATTTGATGTGACAGTTAACCTATTTACATTACCATTAAGTAATGGACACATAAATATATAACAAATAATGGTAATAATATTTTATGTATATCTATATTTATACATGATATGATAATCAAAAAGTATTTTTTAACTTGAGTCTAGGGAACCCACTATTAGAACACTCCCACTTGCACTAGCACCAACATTCTATCTAGAATTCTTAGCAATAGCATGATTTAGATCATATTTATTCTAAGTAATGAATTTAGTTTCTAGGACATCTATGATTCCACCACATGTATATTTATCTAGATGTGACTTCATCTCCTTGAGTGAATCTTCTCAATAGATGGTATCCCTAAGTATATCATTTTTTCTCTACTGTAAAATCCTCTCATCTTGGATATTACTAGTTAGAAAAATATCATTATGATAAAACAACACTAGGTAGTTGAAATATCATGAATTGGAACAAATTATTGCATTGAATAACTTCTTTTTAGTAGCTTAAGATACTGCATCAAACACGAGTTTTTGTAGGTATGGATACCACTATCTTATATGAACTTTTCTTAATCATCACTATAGCCTTAATGTGATATTAGATCATGTTGGTCTAAGGAAGACTAGTTTGTGACCCACTATAAATAGTATCCCTTCTTCTACACTTACTATGGACATATCTTTTGTACACTCCCATGTACAATCAGATAGTCCACACTGCTTTACATGATGTTCTCCAAGATATTGTCAACATTTTCCTACTATAAATTTTATATTGGAAATACAATATTTTATACATATAATGGAATATGTGATGGATCCTTTCCTGAAGCATATGGACCTCAATCCACCTCTTAATATCCTTCTATGTATTTTAATGTATACATGGAGAGATTTATTCTATGTGACACTGGAAACAATTCCTCTCTTCAATTGTTCCAGTTTTTATTTTTCAATACCGTGTCACTATATGTATAATTGAATAGGTCCATGAAATCATTATATGTAGCTCCATAAAAAATATCACTTATAACATAGTATGCTAAATTAATTCAATCTCTAGAGAATTACTTTTGTCCTGGTCTTAACTAGTTATAATAACAACATCTATTTTCAATATGTTTCTGAACATATTTCACTTTGAAAACAATAGTGCTCCTAATAACCTATGGTAGAATCACGGATAACATTCATTACGAATGAATGATCAATGATCCTGTTTCTTACCATAATCTTGAACTAGATTTCAGTAACATTCAACCCTAACTGGAATCTAATGATGTCATCACCCCTTTCCAGTTGTGTCGTATATAGACCTTCCATGGAAGTTTATTTTGACATACAATGGCAAATTAAATGGTATTAGAATCTAACTATGGAAAGAAAAATTATAAGGGATTTATACAGAATGAATTGGTATAACCAATTAAGTATTATTGTAACCACACTTGTACCATCCAAGTAGGATCTACTTTCAAAACCCACCACATTATTCAAAATAATAAGCCCCATTACACTTTAATACATGGTATCCATTTTTAAATTTTAAATGACCTTGTTAAATTAAGGTGATTTCCATATACTTACAACTTTTAGAAATAATTATTCTCAATGAATAATTTTTCACCAACAGTGGTGAATATAAAACTATCATTATGGATTTAACCTTCCTACAATGTTTTTGTCACTAGAAGATCCCCTTTCCACATGAAATTTTGGAACTAGTTACTATGACAAGTACATGTGTATCTTTAGCATTGAATAATACTAAGTAAATATTACTCCGACTATCTTAGGTGGATATGTGAAACATTATATATGAATTTAATATATTACTTTAGTTACATTTTTTTATCTTAGGGATTTATGTAATATCTTAAAAAATCATTAGGATAATTACATATATGTGCAATGTGATTATCTTGATGCATGTTGGTTTATATCCTAACAAACCCTTTTTATATAAACATAGGTTTTATGACTTAATGTATTTTAGTATTAATAAAGTTGTAATGATATACATTAGTCATTATATATAGCATGTCATTAGGGGATATTTTCTTTATTTTCAAAATCACGTCATGAAATATATTGGATGTTTCTACAAGTTGCAACATTGATACAACTTACATCATGATTATGATGTATAAAATGATTGTTTAGGAATTGGTATACACTACATTTTGTCGATCAATGTTTACATCTATGACTTTTTATTGATCCTCCTTATGAGATTCAATGTCGTGATGTAGAAAAGGTAATGTGCATTTAGGAATTATTCAATGCTACATTATAATGAATGATGGTCACGTGGTTAATATTTTTTTATCATGCCTGCCCGAAGAAACTCATATCTTATGACAATGCATATAATCCAATATCACATTAATTATACTTAAGGGAATTTTATGAAGTATATTTACCACTATATTTTACATAGAATAATACAGTCTCTCTTGTTAGTCTAATTTAGAAGCATTTGTGGCATAACTTCATTTATAAAGGTTACTTTGTATAAATTAAATTTGTTGATAATACCAAAGGTTTATTTATTTACTGAAACTAAATACCAAAATTTTTATATCTTTTCTATTAACATTTAGTTTTACATGAAACAGAATTATCTAGCCAAAAATGGGAAAATAAGTCTTACATTTTATATTCATCATTTATTGCCTATGATTCAAGTACCACTGAAATATTAATTGAGTATGAAGTACCAGAAACAAAATTCCTTACTTAACCAAGAATAATAATTCTTTATTTCCAAAGGATACATAAGATAAATTTTATGGTTATATAAAATAACTGTTCAACTTAAATAATCAACTTGGAAATTAGAAGTTATGTGATTCTCAGCATTAGCTTAGGAATCACCATTTGAGAGCTGCTTGGAGAATAAAAGTTACTTATTATAATTTTTCCATTACATTCTTGGTTACTATATTTCAGTACACATTTTTTAATGTAATATTGTATTAAATACCCAAGAATTATTTTGAAACATTACATTTCATATTGACGAATATTCCTGAAAATAAAGTGATAACAATCTTATATAATTCAGTTTATTTCATATAAAAATCCATAGAATATTTTCTGTGTTATCTAATGAAAATAACCTCCTTTTTAATAACCAACATCATTTCATTGAAAGAAGTTGTGAATGTTCCTTTCAGATTGCAAATTCCATTGGCCATTTCACCATTCCATTAAACTTCATCTCCATAAGAACTAATTATTTAACTCTCTTTAATATTATTATTTCTTGGATAACCATACCTAAAAGGTAATTAAGTATTTAATCCATTATATTTGATTTTAAAACTTAAAATAATCTAGTTTGATTTGTGGGAAATGGTATAAGAATGGAATTCCATGAAAGGTCACGATCCATCTTTATACTTTACACATAACCAGTGTATTTATCTCCCATTCAAATTTTGACTCAGTTTCTCCTTAGAAACATCTTGGAGATGATACAACATATTATATCATCCATGTACCAATGTCGTAATGAAAAAAAAATTGGACGTTTTTTTATTGTTATGTAATAACCATCAAATTTCTTATACATAAAACTCCTATAAGCAATTTTTCACCCTTTAATCCTTCGGCATCTTAACAGGTATAGGGGCACCGACACCTTAAATTTCCAATATAGTAGTAATGTTCCAATGTGCCTATACTAGACATGGAAATTCGTACTGTCTTAGATATTAACATTTTCTAGTATTTATTGTAGTTTATCATGTGGTATGACATCCTATTTTCTACTAAATATGATTCTAGATGATTAGTACTTTTATCTTTATTACATATTTAAAAATTATTCATTAACTAATCATTAAATGTCTCCCACTATTTTCTTAAATTATAATAACCCTTTATAATAGAATCAGAATACTCTTTTTCTTGTGTATTCAACTGGAATGTATACATGAGCCTACCCTCATAGTCTGCAAGCTATGGATACACCATTACTTAGAGAGTTAAAGTTATGATTTTGGATGGATAACAACATTAACATATAGTTCCTTAATCTAATGAGTGATGTCCCAACATCTAAAATCCTCATATTAATTTCTAAAATATTTCCTATTAAATGATAGCACGTTATCCAAGACTAATCCTTACTAACACATTAGTTATGTCTACCAATCACTCTCATAAGAACTCCTAGGTATTAATAGGCACCCTTATATATTGAATGAAAACATCCCCAAACACTTGGTATTGTTCCAATTTGAATGATATAAGGAGGTTAATGGTTTAATTTTTCATTGAATGTCTTTGTATTTTTCTCTCAAAAATGTAACCCATTTCTATTAAACTTTTTCATATATGTTGTCATGGTCACAACTAAAGATTAATAGAAAAACATTCATAGCTTCTTTTATGAATTTTAAAATTTTTTATTTGAGGTATTTTAGTTATGTCATAAAATACATATTTAATAAATAAATTCATAATGGTAATCAACTACCCAACTAGTCTTGAGGATCTAAAACGACCAAGTGATATCATACCTAATTATTCAGTTGACTCTTGATGCATCGTGTTCTCATCCAGTACATATTCTTCTCATCTGGATTACTTTTTCATATTGATGGGGTCCACATCTTGCATCAAATTGGTCCAATGTACAAATATACTCAAGCGCATGTGAGGGGACTAGGGGTGAAATATAAATAAGATGGGTTTCTACACATGAAACCTTATTCAAATTGACCAAAAATAAATGATGATGCACGTACCATCAATTTATTAACTACTTATTATAACCATCACACACAAGTAATGAATAAATAAATAAATAAATAAATGTATAAAAACACAAATTGGTACTCAATACCAGTAAGTGGGTAAAATAAAATTGTGATAAAATTTAATTGAATTAAATGAAATTATGATGGAGTTTATTTAAATTAAATTAATTAGATAATTTAAAATATTTAATTATTTTTGGTCATCTATTAATTTAATTTTAAATCAAAAAACTAAATTATTTAATTAATTTTATTTCATACCAAAATTAAATTAAATTTCATCAGTATTAAAAAATATTATTTTTAACCCAAATGAATAAATTAATTAGTTTCATTTAATTCTAAATTTAATTAATTAATTAATTATGATGAATTTAAATAGTATTTCGGGCCCTGAAAACTATCCCATGCTGATTGTGGGTCATTCCAAACACATACAGATCGGTAATTGGTCGTTAAAAGCCCATGCATGGCAGTTTTGGGTCAAGCAGGTCCCCTTATACTTGTACCTAGTTGGTAATACCCATAGAGACATGGTTTGGGGATAATAGGTCCAATATAACACATTAATAGAGTTACCTATCACTAATAGAGCATCTTTATGACACCAGACTTGGTGTAAAAGGGAACTAGAAAGTCATACGATTAAGGTAGGTTCCATCGGCATCTCTGGTTCAGCAAACTTGTGGAAGAGGTGATTCGATAACACTCGAGGGAACTATCTCCGATTAGTAGGCGAGAACCGACTATCCTAGATCTGCCACTATGGGCTTGTAGATGAAGTCATTCCATCTAGGATGATTTCATCATGAAGAGGTGGTACTGGTTGGGTGGTCTCGAAGAGTGATTCCATGAGGCCGGTGGTCATCACCATGGTAATTAGTGGGCTGTGAAGTAGGGGTTCCACCCAATATGGGTGATGACGCTCATAGGGGGGGGCTAGATGATTTAATGAAGGATATGAAGCCACTGAATCTACATGATCTTGTGTTATGTCGGTGAGCTAGATAATGTGGTATTTCATGGTGGCTACTAGAGGAGGAAGATATGGGCATGCCAGGGGATGGATGGAGCACCATCGGGTGGTGGTAAATGGGGAGGGTCGGGTGTAATGTTCTGACCCTACTGACCAGTAAGGTGGTATCCATAATTATGGATCACATATCTTCAACCACGTCTCCCCATATGCTAAAGGCTATCGACTAGAAGTGATGGTCTATGGAGGTGATAGTGGGGAGTATATCCCCCATTATCTTAGTAACACTATGGTATAACAAATTCATAAGAAACATACAATAGCAGAAGAAGAATAATTTAATGATAAATCAATATAATAATAATATAACAATTGAATATATTTGTTTCAAATTATAGTTTACACACACACGCATGCATATACTAATGAGGATACAAAACTAAAAACAGTAAATATACAACAAGCATTACATTATAATACAATACATGACTCAGGTACAAGAAAAGAGCAATGTTAATTTCAATGATCATCCTTATATCCAGCACAGTACTGTGCTCCTAACATCTAGGTATAAGAACACAAAATCAAGAAAGGACCAAGGAACTACGAACAAGAAGGTATTTATGGGTACCCTAGTCCAATGGTGACCCAAGAAGGGTGTGAGATATAAATCAATGTAGGTTGGCACCCATGATTCAATTCCCAATCCAGATAGTGAAATATAAATTAAATAGTGTTTAGGTATAGTGATGTAATTGAGAGAACTGAATATATACCAATGACCTATCCGGGTTCCTAAGGGAAAAATTGAAATTATTCCTACTTTGTCTCTTAGTAGTAATATGACTTTGATTAAATCAATATATATATATATATATTATTTTTTTGGGATATATCGAGATGTAACTCAAATACATCCAGTACTTGGGGAATCTCTCACGGTCTAACCCCTCACCCGACTCCATGAGACCTCATGGTCTCCTAGGATACTCATGTTGGTAAGACTGAGATGTAACTCATCAACATTTGATATCAAGTGAAACTCTCATGGTATAACACCTATCCTTACTCAAATATCACTCATGGTCTCTTAGAAATCCATAAGTAATCTCTTAATGTCTTCCTTACCCAAAGGTTCTAACGGTTCGTCGGACTTCTCAAGGAAACTCACATAGTCTTCTTTACCAAAGGGATCTCATGGTCCCTTGGACATTAGAACCCATAACGAGTAATATTTATAATATACAAGGAATGATTCATGTACCTTTCATTCCATTGTTAAATCATTCCATATATATCCAAATGAATGGTGCATAAACCTCTCATGAACATACTAATCCATTTCATTTATATTGTATGGAATGAGGCAAAAACCTCTCAGACATATACTAATCCATTTCTATTAAATATGAACATTAATTTACAAACATCTACTTAAGTCAAACCATATTAAGAATTCAATTAATAACATTGAAAAATACATGGTCCCATATACCATCTTTTTAATGAGGAAATACCTCTCATGAATTTCATTATCTATATTCACCTCCATTTAAAAAATTTTAAGGAAATGAAATCCCCAATGAATTATCCATTTCATTAAATTCATCACATTCAATTTAAAAAAACAAGTCAATTCGATTCTTAAGTCACTATGGGTCACTTAGGAGGTGTCTCGGTTCCTTTCACACTTATCTATATGGGGGAACTCCATTGAAGGAAATATATATATAATGTAATCAAATCATAAATAACTTCTATGAAATGTTGATATACAAGATAAAAATCTCTAATCATCACTTTCACTCTTCAATGATAGCACACCTATGTGTGATCTATTGTATTATAATATAATGACTTTTTTTATAAAAAAATCATTTATTCAAATAAGAATCACATCTAATTTATCAAGGAAAAATAATTTCTAATAACTACCATATGTGGAATATAATAAAGTAAAATGTGTAAAGAAAGTAAAATTAATTAATTCATTCATTCTTAAATTAAAATTGGGAAAATTAAATGGATATTACATCGAATATAAACCAATTCAAACACTCAAAACATTAAGAAATTGAAGACAAAAATGATCACTTCCCCCTTGCACACATATACATTTCTATATATATTCCCCTTAATCCAATTCACATATTCTCTTCTCTGTGAGGGAATATGTACAACAATGATATATATATATATATATAAACATATGTATATGGATGAAAACATTAACAGAGTCTCAAAATGATCAAAAAAAATTACTAAGAACCATAAATCACCAAAGGACCCAAAGTAAAATGGAGAAGTCTAATAAGTGTAAATAAAAACTTACCTCAGATGGAAATGACTAGATAAAATGGGATTAAATAGCTTCGCATTCGTTGGAGGATAATTGAATGCACATGAAGGGGTCCCAGGAGACAATGTTCATAAACTAACAATAGATGAAAACTAAAAACGAGTCAATACCTAACCCCATGGTTTCAGTTGAATGGTGATGGGTGAAGAAGAGAGGGGAAACAGTGAAAAAATAGAATATGAGGTTGGTGTTTTTACCTTGAAGAATCATGTGAACAATTGGATGAATGTTTTGTTTAATCTGCAAAACTAAGAGGAGTCAGGGGGGTCATGCACTATGGGTGATAGAGTAAGTGTTGTGTCGTGCTAGTGAGAGGTAGAAGTTGATGTATTTTATGTTTTAAAATAATTAATTTTAGTTTTAATTTAATCTAATTCATTTTTAAAATAGGGAATCATGTAGAGATTGGGCGGTATTGTTTCAAAAATTGTACACCAATTGTGCTCCCTCTATTGGACAACTAGGGAACCCCACATGGGCTGGTAGCAAGGTAGGGAAAAACATGCACCAAATATGTGGTTAATAGTGGTGAACTACTACCCATGCCAGTAACCATGTGATCTAGGAGCATGGTTTGGTAAACCATGCCCTAACCATGTGACAACCTCTTTCTACCTAATGAAGACTGCATGATTTTATAAAAAGTCCCACATGGGTTTAGACAAATCATTCCCCTCTTACAAACGTCAAAAAAGTTATTCTTTTGGTTCCATCACTCTCAAAACTCCCTAAGACACATGGGTAACTTAACGGGCCTTTACCCAAGTCCCAAAACATTAGGATGAAAGGTTACATCTGTTATAATATCTTTCTAGAGCTGGGTTTTAAAAATGACACATCTAGTAAATGAAAAAATTCAAATTCCAATGGATTTCCATCTGGTTCAAAACATAGATCATTACATCGAGCACAACATAAGGGTAGACAGAGGCAGTTGATAGGGTGTCCCCTCTAAATTATAAATTTCCATCATTTTTTAACTTTCTATAAAAGGATCCACCCACCATATTTTATTTTCCTTTTTTGTTTTGTCAAATAGATTTCTCCACAAAATAGTTTTCCAAAGGCTATTAATTTATCATATATATTATAATTGTAATAATTATATTAATAATGAAATAATAATTATTTTTATAATAAAATATTTTTATAATTATTCCCTAAATCCAAAATTCTGGTGGATGATAATTTAAATATAAAACAGTATTTCGGCCATGGTCACTAGTCAGGACAGATTCAATTAACAGAAATCACCATCGTAAATCGAAATGGAGAAAAATTTAACAACTATAAACCACCAATCAATTATTATCTATAACATTGAATGACCATAACTTGATCACTCAAAATTGGATCGATGTGCAGTTTATTTTATTCTGACCGAGATCAAATCCTCAACGTAAATTTAATGAAATTGAATTTTTTATGCAGTTGAAATTTTACACGATCTCTTTAATATGAATTGAAGGCACTGGAGCATGGAACTATTTCCATTGGGTTGGGGATTTTAAAATTTTTCATCTTCAGAGTGATGTAATGTTCATCTCCATTGATCTGAGCCTTGTTATAGTCTTGGGATCTCATGTAAATTAAACAAAGCACATAAACGAAAATAAAAAACATTCTGATTCAGATATTAAGCCATGCTTGACCTCATCTCACACTGATAATCATTACATAATGTATCTATATAAGGAACCAACTAGATAATCAACATGGACTTAAAAAATTCATGGTAATCATTGATCATCAAATTTTTTGTGCTAACACGGAAATTTGATGATGCCTTTGATGTCTCGATGGTCACTATGATCCTTTGCCTTTGTTTCTTATAGGTGTTCTTAGATAGACAATAAAAGTGATATAATCTCTCTCTACTAAGTGAGAGGAGAGAGATTATCTCATTGAAAAATGAAATGAATAGTTCTTAAGCTAAATCCAATTTCCTCTACTTATAGGGGATGTTCTAATACCCGATTTGGGTTCCCCATCCTCTGTTCATTAAAAATCCAATAAATAAGTAATGATGATGATCTAAACTACGTCAATATTATTTATTACTTTATAATATACATATAATATACATATATATAATATTAAGTGATAAAACCCACATCATTAACTCGACTCGTAATTATTTCATTATATTAAACAAACCTAGAATATTAAAATAATATTTGTTGGAATATTATTTTTGGATATTAACATAACCTGTAAACATATTTAATTAAAAAAATCACTAAAAAGTATTCTTTATGTGAATAATATGAATTTATTTATTTATTTGTTATCAATAACATGGACAACACTCGGATCACCATGGTGGCGCCCACCGGGTATTATATACCAACTAATTTGAATAGGGCGAAATCTTGAATCTGATATTGTGTGTGACCCTCTTTTCCATTATCTTGATAGTATTAAATAAAATCCACAAACCAATACTAGAGTCTATAAACTCATCAATTCCCCTAATGAGATGAAGAAATTCAAAGCAACGACAACCAACCTGTGAACACTTACTATGCACAATAATCTATTTCTCTTTCATATATCATAAAATATGACGCACACTTGTGTAATTTCACTTTTATTACATTTTTTTTTGATATTACTGGATGTATTTACCTTTCAACAGCAATGAAAATGGATTTATAAAGTTACTAGCATCGTAATAAACAAGTACCAAGATATACAATGTCTTGAACCTGGAAGCAAAAAATCCTTTCATGATTGTTCAGCCAATGTCATGCCACCAATGAAGAACCCCACACAAGATACCATACAATGATATCATTATCATGGTTTCTCAATGCATCATAGTACTTGAGAAAATGGTACACATTGGTAATGATCTAAATTCTGGATCCCAATACACATTTCTAGAGATAGGAACAACCAAGAACACCCAATACATGTGATGTTCCTTTTTTGGGTCTGTCCTCATGATCTCACTACTAGATATCACCAAGTGTGAACATCATGGGAATAAGACTTAATGCTTATAATATCCCATCACCTAATAGTAAAACATCTTCTGTTTCTATTTATTAAGATGTATCAAGACCATATGACCTTTGTTTAAGATTAATGTCATAGAATCTCGAGGTTCTCATTATAGCCTGGGATCTTCTATTACCCTTTTATAAGATAATTAATCTTTGTAAATTACCTTAAATAGTGGACATAGAAATAACTACACTATAATGTTATGAATAAATCATGTATATGTAACTATATACACAATATGGTAATAAAAATTATTGTTCATGCTGGGTCTATGGAACCTGCTATTACAACATATTAGGCCTAGTTTCTTGTATGAATTATTATGTATGATTTAATTTTTATGAATATTGGCATTATTATGATGGGTTAGAGGATTTTACTCATTTTGATTATGGTCTTCGAGGTCAAGGTATCAGTTAAATATGTGTCCATTGTCCAAAAGGGGATCTATAATTATATTTTTATTTATGTATCTACTATTTTTTCAATTTATGAATAATTATCCATATATAGAATGCTATATTGATTTTTTATCAACATGTTTTTATTTTTATCAATGTTTCACTGTTTATTTTCAAATGTATTTATTTATAAATAATGTACAAAAGAGATTTATATGATCCCATAAAAAAATAAAGGAAATTTATCCTTGTTCCCCTAATGAATAATTTAGAGAACATAGATTATTGTTAATGAATCCTTTTCTCGGATGTTATATTTGAAAAGGGTTAAGATAAATTGTCAATAAATTCTATTATTACTATTCTTATAAAATCAATGATAAAATAGAGCCCATAAATAGTTATTTTATTTCTTTATACATGTTTCTATACTTTAAAATAGAAAGAGAATTTCTTGATTCCACAAAACATTAAATATTGGATCATGATTTGAAATACAAGTCAAAGACTTCTAATTTCATAGTTTAATTTTCTAATAAAAAGAAACATTTTTTTGTAAAATTCTAAAGTATAGGAGTGTACATTATGTAAAAACAATTGGTATAGACTTTTTTTACTTACTAGTTCTATAATAATTTCAATTAAATGAAATATATTTTTACAATGGTAATGATGGTATTATACATTATTAAATAAAAGATTTCGTAAAGACCCTATTTATGAATATAACAATTATAACACTTAATAAAATTTATTACAGATAATTTGGTATGGTAATATATAGAAATTGAATCAATGAAACTCTCTTCTGCTTAAATCCTTTTTTATGGAAATCAGATACATTCAATTGATTTATATTTCATTAAAAACCATAATATCCATTAAAAAATCTAAATGATGCTATTTTAACAACAAAAAATTCATAAAATTCTATTATGTTAATTTATTTTCATAAGGAATTTTTTATAGGATATATATGGACATAAAAATACATATTTTATATAAATAATGAGGATGAAGTTAACTGTAATAAGGAATGGGTTGTTAGAAAGAGGATTTCAACATGAACAATTTGTTATTTCAGTGATGGTAAAAAATATGATCACAATACTTCGAAAATAATGTGATATTTCAATAATTACTGATGGATTAGAGGAAAACAATTCCTTGGTAATAATCAACATAATTGGTTGATTATGATAAATGATGATAATTATCACCATTTTGAATTATATGTCAAATCATGTAATAGTGATGACAAAAATGATTTTTGGTATCAGTTATTACATATATATAATGATATACTTAATTTTTGAAAATAATGTGATGCATGAAGAAAAATGGAACTATTATGTTTTGGAATGATGGAAATCCCAATTACAAAATTTTCAATAAAGAAAATAATTTGGAAAATAAATATGAAAAAATCATATTTTTTCATGAATGAAATAAGGCTCAATATCTTTTTTCAGAGTCAACTATTTAACTTCAATTACTCCATCAAATTTACTAAGAAGAATTAAACAATAAAAAGAAGATATAGGATTATGGTGATGAAAGGAAGAATAAAAAAAGTTATTCATAAAAAAATATTTTATCCATAGGAAGAATAACATCTCTTAGAAGATAATGAAAAAAATTGTGTATACAAGGACTTGTCCATAAAAATAAACCCTCCTTGGGGGACTCTTTAGAGATAATAAATGTTAAAGACATATATTTTTTGAAGAAATTATAGGAGGGTAAATTAATTTTTTTATTAGGATTTAATCATCATTAGAAATTCTAAAAAATATAATAATATTAATAATTCAAATGATTTTTTAATATTAGTCGATTTTTATGTGTAAATACCAATTCATCAAAAATTTATTGGTGTTGTACGTAATTGTAATATGTTAATTGGTAGTTATTATATAATGAAATATATCATTACAATATTAAATATAATAGAAAATTATTTCAAATAAATGTGTATAAAATATTATTTATTGATGTACTATAACCACAAAATCAATCATTATTGAGGCCAAATCTATGTTATAAAAAACATTTACCAAGTTTGTGGAGTGTGTTAGAGTTTTTATCCTAGAACAAACTATCTATAATTTTATTACATGGATATTTGATGTATTATATATTAAATTAAACATCTTATTACATATTTTTCACTGTTCTTGATTACATTAATTTAATAATATGCTAGAGTATTTATCGCATTGATGATGTCAATGTAGTTCCCCACTATGATGAGAACCTTGAAGTTATTTGATAAGGTTCATAATATAGTTTTTTCTGTTGGATAACATATTATGATGGGATAGATTATATATTGACCATCATGTGAGTTAACTTGTATGTATATGAGACTTCTTCTCATGAAACTTGCATATGGAAATCTCCAAGAAGTGAGATTATGAGAATAGTCTCACTAGTTGGAATTTCTTATGTTTTGGGGTCATCATATATTCTTATCTTCGAGTGTGTTTTATGGTCCTTAGACAATAGTATTATCATTAATATATGTCACGACTTAAGCACTTATATTTTCTGATGAAAAATGTCACTCCGTATGTTTAATGGATGTAGGTTATGTTGGGTTCATCAAGAATGACATGTCATTGATGGGTAAGTTAAAGAAGAATGTGTCCCTTCAAACATTATGGTATTTTATATCTTAGACCTTCAATTGGAATATAAATTTCTACCTAAATTCCATGACATGGTGTAATGATGGGTTCATTTTAGATAGTCAACGAATAATATATCGTGAATATTGGTTGATGACACCATTGTGGAACCTTCAGGAAGAGATATTGTAAAAAAAAGATTATATTACAAAGCGAGCATTCATATGTGGTTGTCACCATTGTGACTTAAAGATCATTCACTAGGGTTCCTTGGCCCAATGGAAGAAAGTAATCTCTGGCTTTAGGTGAGCCCACATAATGCCAATGAGAAAGAATCCTGTAGGGCCACACAATTTTTGTATCTATTGGTCTCAATTAAACTCTATTTGAATTTAATTAATTGAATAAGTATTATTATCAATATTGAGGAATAATATTATTCATGTTACCTTGATCAAATAAAGGAAATAAATATTTATTCACCTGATTGTGAATAATATTTATTTATTTATTTTATTGAATATTAAATAAATATTTATTTATTATATTTTGAAAAAAATTATTTAAGATAATAAAATATTTACTCGGATGTTTGATAAATTCATGAGGAGTTCCAATAGACTAAGACCGTCTACGATTATAAAATAACTGTTTACGATTCATTAAATACTACTAATCCATTTTTTGAAATTTAGAGCACAAAAAAACCACAGTATTATTATTAATATTATTTTTATGTGTAATGGAATTTCATTAATGGTAATTATTATATTTAATGGTTGTTATTCAATTAAATTTTCTAACTGACATCCATACTCTAAAAATAAATAGTTTTGTCTATTGTGTAATGCCCTCAAAACTAATCTCGATTTTTAGAATAGTGAACTGTTGCACACAAATAATTATCTTTTAAATCCTCCTCCAATCTCCCTCTCAAGAACGAGATACCCATGAGAGAATTAATTCTAGACCAAATAATTAGCGATCAAGAATGAAAATAATAAGACATTAAATTCACCATTCTATCACCTGGATAATGAGTAGTGTTTCTTAGAAACCATTGTAGAATGTGTGGATTACTACTAGAGAGATTATACCCTTGGATCCTCAAAATTTTAATGAAGGAGACTCAGAGGGGCCTTTTGGACAATCAAAAATAATCAATGAAAAAATTTCCTAAGCTGAGCTATTTATTTATTATGATATTAAATAAATCAATTATAAATCTAATTTTAAATATACTCGCTCGTAGTTTTGAGTAACAATGATTAAAATAAATTTTAATATATTTCCAGCCACCAGAACAGTTCTATTGTTCCTAGAACCATCAAGTTGTATCCAAGGTGTCATGTTTAAATTTATAATTATTTATTTGATTGTTGACCTAAGTGAAATCATGGTTATATTTTCATTTCATGTAACTCATTAGGTAATACAATTTTATTAACAAGTTATCCAAATATTAATCAGGTTTATTCAGAGTTTCATTTTCATATATATTTGAGAAGAAATGATGAATAACCAAAGATTCCATCGGGAAGAGCCAAATATTTGGTCAGTAAAGCTGGGTTACAAGGCATATAGCTAGAGCATAGACTGTATACCCATGTTCATAGTAAATGGATGTGTCAATCAATTTAAAACACATGGTCCTTTTATTAAACCTCGTGTGTTGACCAGGCCAGCCCGACACATGGCAGGCAGGTACAGGGTATGTAGCTTGCATGTACACACTATGTAATATGGCTCAGTTAACAAACCAAAGACCTAGGAATGTGACTTGGATATATCATAATTGAGGTACATGCTGTGTAGCTAGATTTACACACCATGTTGTCTCCAATTAATGTAAAAAATTAAAAATACATTAAATTTGAAACATTACAGCATTAAAAAATTATTTTATTGATTGTCACATCATTATGAGATTGATAATTCATTACTGGTTTTAATGAATTTTAAATTCTTAATTAATTTAATTTAATAAATATTTCTTTAATGGTTCTGCAATTTATTTTCCATAAATTCCAAATTTATGGGTGTCTCCAATTATGTTTGTTTTTTTGTTAATATTAAAGGGAAATAATTGATTCCATAATTAAATAATACAAAAAATTTCATCTTAATAATAAAAATTGACTAAACAAATGAATTTTATCCAGTTACATTAGTCATATTCATTGCATGTATGATAGATTATGAGCATTACCGTGACCTATGTATGTTTTGAATTTATTTAATTAAATCTAATTCATGATTTTTCAATTATTTAAAAGTAAATAAAAATATAGAAATCATGTCATCCCTCTTTAAATTATTTTTTAGGACATGAACGTCCATAGATAATAATTTAATTATATTTAACCAATACTTTGATTCCCCTCACTTTTGTGTGAGTAATAAATATAAATAAATAATGTACCATCATAAGGAACATGGGGACAGTTCAAGATGGATCCATAATGTTTCCAACTCGGTGATAGATAGGTGGACATGTGGTTTGTTATAGATCATGCCATGTCTCGCATAAGGATTTATTTCCCCTAGGACATAGGTTTTTTTAAAGTCTGGTCATTAATTAAACCATTTGATTTTCTCATGGTAGTGTCATTTAATTATTTATTTATTTTCATTATAGTTCATTAATATTATATTTATTGATACAAGATCTCTTTCACATTAATTAATTAATATGAAATTAAGGAATTTAAATATAATTGATTATTCATAAATTTTTTATATGAAAAATGGTTAATAAATTTTGTAAACATCCACCTAAATATTCACAAGAAATATAATAGATAAATAAGATTAAAATTTATTCATAACAAAATAATATCCTTCAATCTAATATTAAGTAAGACGAAGACATCTATTATTTTATTAAGAACAAAACTCAATAGAACAATGTGTTTGAACAACCCTTGTTGGAACACATAATTTTATAAATGGAGTTCATGTGAAGGTTTTTGGTTAACTTAACGATTTTATAAAAAGAGTAGTATCCCTTGAAAGACATGGTGTAATTTGGGGACAAGTGTTGAGAAAATCCATGTCATAATTTTTGGATTGGGAAGTCCACTCAATGGGTTAAGGAGCTGCCAGCACACATGTGGAAAATACTTTCCTATCTAAATACCTTAAAAATATCTTAACCAAACCTTTTTAGAATTATGTGATAGGTAATATAGAACCTTTTCTCTTTAATATCCTAGAAACTATAAATTCCATGTTCATTAGTGAGGGCTATGAGAACATGATAAAATAGTGGGAGATTTAATAAAATCAATAACATTATTATTTCTCAAAAAAAATTAATCAAGAAAAGTACTACTAATATTATCTTTTATGTTTCTAATTAAATGTAAAGCTATTAATCCACACTATCCTTATGATATATACTAGATAAAGGTAATATCCTCACTGGAAGAAACATCTAGGAGTGGTTGAGACACCTTCACGTTGTTCATCATTATGAAAAGAAATGTTAAATGGTAGAATCCCCAAGGCCTGATCCACCTGCTTAAGAGGTGAGTGATGAAGAGTTCACAGTCTATGAAAAATATATGAATTAAGTGTTTGATGTTAAATCTTTTAGGCTTTCATCTATGTATATTGAACTTATAGTGTTTCATGAAAACATGGATGTATATAACTTGCTTGAGAACCTTTGTGGTATTTTTAATGAGAGAGTTAGATATGAATATTTTGAGATATCCAATACATTGTTTTAGAGTTGTCTTTGAGAGGGTTCTCTAAATGGGACTCATGTAGTCAATATCATTGGCCCAATTAAGTGCATAGAGATTTTGTGGTTTAATCTCCCTGAATAACTGGGCACTGATCTCATTCTAGAAACACTTCCTTAATGCTTCTTCAATTTTTTTTTGAATTTTAATATAAACAACATTGAGAAGTATCTTCCAGATCTTCTTATCCACCTTTGCAATCTAGATAAATATATGAAGCGCAAAAATCCTTGTTTACTTATGATGAATAACAGAAATGGAATGAAAAAATAATTAAGGCCAAATATTCTTCACGCCCTTCCAAGAAGAAGAATATCAAATGGGAAGTAAGGGAATACGTTGTTGTTTGTCTTTCATGTGGTATGAACAGTACATAGAAGGAAAACTACACCCAACTAAAGAAGAAAGGGGGAGCTTTAACTGTGTTTTTATCAAGTAAAATTTCTCTATCTCTACAAATTGGGTATTAGATATATCTTGTGGTGATAACATATTTATTCCAATTCAAGAACCAATTATATTTATAAAACTCTATCGAGGGTGGGTAGATCTATAACTAGCCAACAGAGATAAAATGTTTGTTGCAGTTATCGAGGAAAACCACCTCACATTGCTGACTGTAATGGCTTAGTTTTAAAGGGTTCTTATTAGGTTCCTCCAGTTACCAAAAACATTATATTTGTGTCCAGACTCAATAGATATGGATAAATTATAAAATTTGGAAATAAATGTTAATTATTTTATTAATATATCACTTTTTATGGTATGGAAACTTTACATAACTATATTTACATGTTGTATTTCTTGAACAATGTAATGGTAATTAGTAACTTTTTTAATTCGCATGAATCATGCCACACCCAACTTTGGAATCACCTTATTTGTCATGTAATGGAAAAAATCTTGACAAAATTACATAAATATGGATATTTATATTCTTTGAAACTAAAACCACTTAGTTTATGTCACACATGTTCATCAGGAAGATTGAATAAAGCCTCATTTAGTGTGAAAGGTGAAAGGGTTAACGAGATACATTAATTAGTTCATAATGATGTGTGTGAAAAATTTCCTATTGAAGAAAGGGATGGGAACTCATACATCATAACATTTATTGATGATTTTAATAGATATGGTTATATTTAATTAATGAAGTAGAAGTTGGATTCTTTTGATAAATTCAGGTAATACAGGAATGAAATTGAGAACCATATTGGTAGGATTTTTAAGAAACTCTGCTCAATACATGGTAAAAAATGTCCTAATCATTACTTCATTTATTACTTACAAGAGTTTGTGATCCAATACAAACTCAATCATCCTTACATGCCTCAGTTGAATGGTTTTAGTGAATGGAGGAACCACACCTTATTGGGCATGGTGAGATCAATGATGAGTCAGGTGTGTAATCCATTATCCTTTTTGGGATATGTGTTAAGTACAGTGGTAAACATACTAATCCTTTTACCAACTAAATCAATAAATGGTATTACATAATAATTTTTGACTGTAATAAAAACCATGTAATCAAATTTACATTTCTGGGATAGTGAATCATTTTTAAGGCCTCTTCAGGTAACAAACTTAAACCCCGAGAAACTATGTGTACCTTTATAGGATATCCTAGGAAAACAATGAGATTTTACTTATAATACCCCTAGAAAAAAGGCTATATTGGAAATTCATGGAATATTAAATTAGAGGGAGAAAATTTCCAAAAGGGATAGTGGGATCAAGATAAACATCAATGAAGTCAAGGATCAAGGCATACAAGAGTTGGTTTAAGATTAAATCCCACTAATCCCCATGGAAGAGGAAACTATTCTAGAAACAAAAGTACTACAGAGGAGTACATGACGGGTTAGAGAACCAAAATGTTATGGTTTTCTAGTTATGAAGACTGGTGACCCATTATTAGTTGATAATAATGACAATATAACCTATAAGGAAGAAGTAATTGGAACAAAACATTCCATATGGAACGAATCCATAAATTCTGAAATTGATTCCACGTACTGAAATCTAGTTGGGATTTTGGTATATCCTCTAGTGGATGTAAAGCCCAGTGGTTAAAAGTGGATATTCAAGAAGAAAAAATACATAAAAGTATAATTCAATACATGTAAGGCATGACTGGTTGCAAAAGATTTTAAATAGAATTAAGACATTTACCATGATGAAACCTTTTCTCCAATTTCACTGCTATGATTCAATAGAATTATACATGCCATTATGGATTACCACGAATACGAGATTAGGAAAATGGATGCCAAAACAGGCTTCTTTAATGAGAACCTTCATGAATATTTCAACATGACAAAAACTGAATGGTTTATGACTCCAAAGGATTCTAATAGGATATTAATGTTGAAAAAAAATTCCATTTATGGATTGATGAAAGAATCTAGGTCATGGAAGATTCATTTTGATGAAGCCATACAGAATTTGGTTTTATAAAGAATGAATTTTATTTTGGTGTTTACAAATGGTTTATTGGGAATGAAATAGTTTTCTTGATATTATATGTCGATGACATATTACTTATTGGAAATGAAAAATGAGTCTAACTGTCTATTAAGGCTTAGTTAAATAAATTTTTTTCGATGAAATACATGGGAGATGTGGCATGTATTAATTCGATCAGGATCCATTATGATAGATCCAATAGGATTTTCCTATACTTTCCTCTACTTTCAAATAGGTTTATTAGCCTATGTGAATGTTAAAAATATTGACCAGATACTAAAGAGATTTAGTATTGAACATTCCAAGAGGGGATTGTTATTAGCATCACATGGAAATCATCTTTCCATGAAAATGTGACTTCAGTCCAATGAGTAAAGAAAAAGAATTTTGAGGATTACATAAGAACTATAAATTGGTTCATTCATGTATTATATGATTTGTACTATGTTATATTTCATATAGACTTTAACTGGGGTAGGCAGATATCAAGCTGATCTTGGTGACTTCTATTGGATGGAATTCAAGAGTATCTATAAACATTTGTGGCATACTATTTATATTCTCTAGGTTTATGGAGGATATGATGAAATATTCATCATATGGTATTAATATTAAAGTTTAAAAACTTATCAAGATGACATGATGTCACAAATGGGATACATCATCACTTTGAAAGGAGGTTATTTGAGATTGAAGAGCTCAATATAGGTTGTGGTTTCATATTCTACAACTGAGCCTGGGTATATTGTGGAATTTGATTTAGATGAAGAAAAATTTTTGATGCACAATTTCATCCAAGATCATGATTTGGTAACTATAATTAAATATCCCACCACACTCTATTGTGATAATACTGTAGTGGTAGCTCTCAAAAAATAACAATGGTTGCATCAGTGGACGTAGAACATACTTTATAAGTATCATATCATGAAGAATAATTCTCATATATGTGATGTTTTAGTGAGAATTCTTTCTATATAAGACAACATGGTAGTCCCCTTTTTTAAATCCTTGACTCAGTAGAGTCATGATTATCATATGAGTTCTAGCGGACTAAAAGTCATTGGTAGTTGTCTCTAGTCAAAGTGGGAGTTTGTTAGAGTTTGTTTCCTATAAAATTCTATTTGTACTTTGATTACATGAATATTTGATGTATTAAATATTAAATTAATCATATTTTTACATATTTTCTACTATTCCTCATTACATTAATGTAATCATGTTCTAGAGTATTTGTCACATTGATGAGGTCATACTAGTTCCCAACTGTGGTGAGAACCACAATGTGAGAAGAAAATATTCTAAATTTAGTTATGTGGTTAGATAACATAATATTATGGGACACATGGTATATAGACCATCAGATGCGAGTACATGTAAGAAGATAAGACTTCTTCTCATTAGGATCACACTTGTTAATATCCAAGAAAGGAGATTATGCGAATAGACCCTCCAGAAGGAATTCTTCATGTTTTTGTTTCACTGTATATTCCTATATGTGAGTTTGTGTTATGGTCCTTAGATATTAAGATTATCATTAATGCATGTCACAACTCCCATAATTATATTTTCTGATCAAAACGGTCACCCTATATGTTGGTGGGAAGAAGGATATGTTGGGTGCATCAAGAATGACATGTTATTAATGGATAAATTAAGTAAGGATTTGTACCTTCCATCATTATGTAATTGCCCATTGATTGAAATAGAACTATCACCCTAAATTCCATGTAGATGGTGTAACAATGAGTTTATTTCAGATAGTCAAAGAATAATGTATCAAAAATATCGGTTGATGACACAATCATGTAACCTGTTTGATGAGACATTGTGAAAAAAGGTATTACATTACATAGTAAACGTTCATGTGTGGTTGTTGCTATTGTGAATTTATGTTCTTTATCCTCCGTTTCTCGACCCCTTGATAGAAATTAATCATTAAATTTAGGAAACCCCACCTAACCAAAATGAGAGAGAATCCTAGAGGTTCACCCAAAATTTTTTTGGTCTCTATTAATTTTTTTTGAATTTAATTAATAAAATAATTATTATTCTAAATAATGAGGAATAAACTAATTCAATTTATATTGATCTCATAAATTAAATAAATTTTTATTCACCATATTGTGAATAAAATACCTTTACTTGTTTCACTGAATATTTAATAAATATTTATTTACTAGTAATTGAATAAAATAAGTATTTAATTGAATGAAATAATTATTTGGGCGTTCAATAAATATAACAGTAGTTTCAATTGACCAAGACCATGTACGGTGAAAAAAAATTATTTACGAGCCTGTAAATATTATTTATCCATTTTTCACAATTTGGAGTATCACAAAATAATAATATTATCATATTTATGTGTAATAGGATTTCATTAATGTTTATAATTATAGTTAATGGTTGTTTTGAAATTAAATTTTTTAACCAAATTCACATCTCTATAAATAGATGTCTATATCTATTGTGTAAATCAGTTGAAACCAATTCCATGTTTGGTAATAGAGAATTGATGAACACAAAGATTTCTCTCTTGACTCCTCCTCCTCTTTCACTCTGAAGAATGAGAAACCCAATTGATACTTTCTCTAATACCAAATAATGAGCAATCAAAAATGAACTATAAAAGACATTTTATTTTCAATGATGGTTCCCAGATATAGAGTGGAGTTTCTTGGAAACCATTGGAGCACATGTGGATGATCTCTAGAGGGATTGTACCTTTAGATCCTCACAGGTGAAAAAATCAAAATTTGGAAGGGCCTTTTCGGACGATCAACAATCATCAATGAAGAATGTTCCTAATCCCTTGTATTAATTTCATTATATATTAAATAATGTAATTATAAATTTTGAATGAAATATCCTTACTATTTATTTTAGGAAATGATTATTAAAATAATTTTTAATATATATCCATCCGCTGATGCTTTTCCACTATCCTCAAAACTAATAGAATATATATATATTAATATTATAGTGAAGGTACATGTGTGAAGCAGAAGCTATGGATGAATTCAAATTGTTTATTTCTAGTAATTTCCGTAGATAAATCTAGAGAACATTATGAATAAAACAGTAAAATCTTCTATAGAGGATAGTTTATATTTAAATTATAATTAATTTAAAAAAATAATTACATTGAATGTTATAATTCGCCTAGATTAATTTTTCTATTTTTCACTTTTGCCACTTTCATTGTAATTTATAATCAAAATAAGGGCTCTTATGGTTGTATAAAAAAATATTCTAAGAATCTATGGATGATTTTCATGGTATATTTAGTGCTTGTTTAGAGAAACCTAGAGAATCACATCATTCAATGTTGACTGAAAAAAGGGGTTCTCTTATTCTCTATGTATTCTGGAAATGTAGGGTTGGGGATTTTCTCTATGGGTAATAAGATAATTTTTTATTGATTTCCCCTAATGAAAAATAATTTTGGACTAGTATATCTCGACCCATTTATGATGTCGATCCAATCACAGGTGGCCCATACTGAATTCCAGGTTTTTTCCCCCATGGTTTGACCTCTATGGTGAGCTCATTGGGGGTTATATGTTAAAATATTCCCCTTCTCAGGGGTTTAGGGGCATTAGGCCCGCGACCCAAAATTTGGAATATATAGACACAATGACTAACTGTAGAAGAGCTAAAAAATGACATCAACATGACACATTTGGAATTTGAAAAAACAATAGACAATCATGATATAGTTATTATAGCTCCGTAGAATTTCATCCATCGATACTGTGGTATCTTGGACTCGTGTGCACACAGAACATTAACATAGGTTACATACTATACAGTTACTTTAGCAATAGTGGTTATTATTTATCGGGATTATTTATGATCTATTTTGATCTTGGGATTAATGTACTCTAAAAAATCACCCTATAATTTATTTATCGAATATAGAAATGTGATTATGCCTCTCCATGGATGAAGGTATTATTCCCAAACCAAACCAATCATTGTGTATCATCTTCTTGTTCATCTTATTCATTTTATTTGTTTCACTCTTTTAGTCTTGTTTCTATGATCGTTCAAAAAAATATATTCTATCACTTTACCAGGAAACAACTCCCCTTGTTAAAAAATTATATAAGACGAAATTATTAGTTTTGGTAAATATTAAATAATTTAAAAAATATATATAAAATATTCATTCTCCCTAATTCTATATTTCAAAAAATAATTATAATAAAAATAATATATCCTATGACATGTACTTATTTAAATATTTCTTGTTAAAATAATACATTTTTATTTAATTAAATGTTATTAAATAAATTATATCATTTCATTTGACCCATTAGCTAGACTCTTCAAGCTTATATGGAATTATTTGATCATTCGAATAATAAAATTTTGAATCAAATAAATATTTTTCATTAAGCAAATAAATTAATATTATATTGATTAAACTAATGAATAAATATTAATTTAAATATTTATGTAACCAAATAAATAATTATATTGATCTATTCCCTTATCTTGAGAATAATTGTGTATATATTTATTACATTATGAATAATAAACATGATAAAAAATACAACTCAGTCATTATAATATATGATATATGATTAAAGAATTTATTAGATCAACAATACATGAATAACATTTACATCTCAAAATGAGAATAGTTTTTTAATATTACATTCAATAGAATTTAATTAGATTCTAGATACACATAAAGTGTGATCTTATAAGACACATTTTTAGAGGAATTAATTTAACATACCTAAGTTCCATGATATAAATGTAGAAACACATCTGGGAACCCATGGAGAAAGAAGTTAATGTCTCAATTACAAGAACCTTCTTATGAGCACTACTATTTAATGTAACTTTTTTGTCTTGATATCTCATCATGTAGGATATATTCATGTGAAATCACTCAATTTTCGTGGTTTATCATTATTTTTTACTTACTGAATGGACTCATTCATGAACTATGATGAGTATGGATTTATTAATACCACTACATTTCAATCGAATGGTTATATATTTATTCTTAAAATAAAATAGTGAAAATTATTTTTTGACATATTCAATTAATTTCATATCAATTGTGATTCTTATAATTTATGTTACCTCACCAATACCATATATCATCATGTGTTTCATCCCTTCATCAATGTATGTGATTCATGATCTATATATATATTAAAAATAATCTCAATTAAATATAAAAATAAACATTTCCATATACATGAATTGTAACATCCCAGGTAAATAAATAATATTAAATTCTAAGGATAATCAATATTTGTGAATAAAATGTTAATATTACTTTAAAGGGAATGGTATGCTCGATGGCGTACCCAATACGCAACAACGATTTTCTTTGAAATCTTACGTTGCACACTAATAATATAATAATATTATAATAGTTAACGCCTTTCAGTTGTAATGGAGGGAATGAACAGAAATAACTAAAAAATGTTTAAATATGTTTGTTAAATATTTTTACATTTATCCAATAAATGTTATAGGCCAAAAATCTAAATGAATCCCATTTTAAGAATAAATACTCTAATATTTTTAAAAGATTGTTTTACCGCCTTTTGATGGTGAACCTTTTTTAAATCCAACTTTTGACAATTGTATAGGCTCTATTTTTCAAAATAAACTTATTCTTTATGATTGGGATATTGAAATTTACTTTTGTTAAATTTTTGATATGTTTCTGACAATGTTCATTTTTTAATGAATAGTGAAAAATATTGCATTTTACATCCAAACTGCTTTTCATCTAATTTAAATATATGGATATATTATCTTTTTAATTGGTTTTAAAGTTTAATTAGAATATATTTTTACAATTTAATTATATAGTTGTAATTAGAATTAATTTCACTTTGAAAATGGACATAAATAACTGCCAAAAGTTTTATAGATATTGATTCGAAAAAACCCGCTATTTATTTTGATAGTGGGAATTAACTATATGATTTATTAAAGTAACGTCTATGATTGTAATTTGTCAAAATGGAAATCATTTCTGAATATTAAATATCAAATATATCTTAGTGTTAATTTTTGGTATTTTTTTGATAATGCTTTTTTTAATGAATATTGAAAAATATAGTTTTTAATTCAAAAATACATTTTCATCCAATTTATTTATATTTTTAGATTTTAAATTTAATTTTTTTTAAAGTATACTTTAATAATTTTTTATCACTTAATACAATGTTGTTCATTGGAAGAAATTTCACTTTTCAATTGGATGTACAAACAAGTCAATATTTTGATAAATTTTACTTCTTAAAAACATGTCTTTTGTGTTGACAACGAGATTTATTTTTATATTAATTACTACAATTTATGTGGTTAGAATTTGATAAAATGGATTCCATATTTTTAATCATTAGGTCTAAATAATTTAATTAAGACCCTTTGGACATTATGAATAGTAACGACGGTAATTATCATTAATTATCGTGTTTAATTAGTAATCAGGTAATTAAGGGTAAAGAAATAATATCATAAAAATAAAAAATGACCCCAACATGTGTAATATTTCTATTGGTGGTGTCATGGAAGACCATGGGATGCCTTGTGCCAACCTTGGGTCCCCATGGAATCACTTTACTGTGATAGTGACCTTTTATCATTTTTTTAAAGAAAGGAAAATGTAACCAAAGTATGCCACACCTAAGTAAAATAATTTTAATTTTGTATAAATAAATGATCTCTTAGACTATAAATAGTAATTGGAATGATAAAATAATTTAATAAATCATATTATTTTTTTATAATTTTTAGACATTAAATAAATTAAATTTTTTAGGACACCATAATGTTATTGCAATTACCTCATTAATGAACGATTTAAATAAAATAAAAAGATAATGCAAAATCTAAGACATAAAATTGGAAAAACCTATTGGATGAGTATATTTAAAACCCTTATCGCCTCATCCTCAAAATATATCATTGTGGGACCTTTAAAATCTGAAACTCATTTTAAAATATAGTAACATTTCTTGACTTTCCATGAGTGCCCTCCTCTCCTCTTATAAAAGGCCCCCACATATACCTCCTTACCCACACATCTCAACCCATTGGATCGGCCAAACCCTACCCATTTCATCTCTCCACATCCCTCTCTTTATTATTAAAGCCTCACCTTAGGCAGAAATCTCTTCAAGAATCCCTTTAGGTTCAAACGAAAGGGATTTACCTGATTTAAAGGTAATGTCTTCTCGTATGTTCTTTTGTTTTATTTTTCTTCTCCAACACCCTAAAATCTTTTTATTCCTTAATTTTTTAACAAAACCTATATATTAAATATACTAAGATGTTTTTATAAGATTTATTCGTGCTACACTTACACACACATACGTCTAATGGTTAAAAAACATACTGTTTCTGTGGATACCGAATTACTGCCTCACGAAACGATGATTGTTCAATATTCTTTTAACACCTTTAAAAGTTTCCATTATTATGTCACTATATTTTATATATGATATATATGGTATTTATGTTTTCTATATTCTTCTGTATTTTATATTTAATACATGCCTTTATTTTTTTCATGTTGTGTAAATCCTATTATTTCATATGAGGAAGTGTCGACTACCGCCCCCTCAAGTGATGTGACTCGTTCATTCAATACATGGAATGTATAAAGAATGAAATTAATAATATTATGTGACCTATATAACATATATATTATATTGGAATTATAATATATATATATATCTCATTTATTTTTAATTCTATTAACATGATAAAGAAATGAAAGTAGTGTTCATGCGTACATACGGCCTACCGTCTCCATGAATGGTGAATTTCATTTATTTTTATCTCAAAATGTTATGGAATAGTATAAAATGAATATTTAATGGGTATATATGATATGTAAATCATTAATTTTATTCTGGATATGATCTAATTATAACTACATGGACGATTCTTTTCAAACAAGTTCATTTTTGACTCATGTACCAAACATCGACAAAAACATTTGATAAGAACTCACATAATTAACTAATTATTATAACATTTTAATATGTGATATTAATTGAATAATAAACATTAAAGGAGGTCCTTAATAAATTATAAATTGAAAGAATTTTATTATTCAGGAATATAAAGAAACGAACAAGACAAGTCGGACGTGAGGTAAGGGATCATACCTCTCTATTTCTTTTTAAGTACTCATTCTTATGTAGCTTACTTTAAGATCATCTTTATTATGTCGAGGGATGTTATTTTATATTCCTATATCTTTAAATTTTATTTTAATATGATCATAGACCATATTTTATCACATCAATCAATTTTAGAATGTTTTATGTGGGGTCGTTAGGCTGCCGAATTTTAATAAGGGGGTTTTCATCTCACTTGTTATTCCCGTGAGATTCATGCTACATTTACCACTATTTATTTTTTGTGTGGTGTGTGTACTACCCATTATTTTAATATTTTTATAATATACTCTCAATTATGGGTATTTAAATCTTCATTGTATGACCCTTCTTTCATGTGGTGTACATTTCGAAAGATGTCCAAATTGGTAAGGGAACCATTGACACTCCTCTTTTTAAAAGTCATATTTTTTTTATGTCTTTTAATTTACATCTTTTTAGGTTAGGATATGTTCTTATATATCCTTACTGATGTAAATTTTATGTCCAAGTTATGAGATACCATTTTTTCTCTCATCAAGTAATTTTATGAATTTTAATGTGACGCTGTTAGGCTGTCGAATTTTACCACCGGATCTTCTTAACCCAATTTCGATTTATTTGGGTTCAACATGTAGTTATTGAATATGTCATACTGTGAATATTTGTGAATGATATTTTATTTTTTTACACTTAATATCCACTTATATTGGGTGTATTTATATTTGTCACACATAATTATGAAATTGATTTATCCTTAATTTAAGGATACCTTCTTTATAATGGATTTCATCTCATTTTACATTTCTATTGAGTCTTAATTATTGTTATGCACTAGTACACTCTTATATGGTGTATATACTATCCTTTGTAATATTATATCATGAATCCCTTTATTCTCATGATATTATAATGTTCTGGTTAAATGTTATTCCTCAAATATTGTATTCAAGTGTCTCTCATTTTGTTAAAAACCCTTTTACTAAAATATTCTTTTAAATGTTTTAAAGATTTATTCTTATAAATATTTCTCATTAATATCCATGTTTTCAAAATGGTTTTAAGGAATTATTTATTTGGATATTAATGGTTTATAATGTTAAAATCTTCAAAGTGGTATGAGACACTTTTATTCAAAAATCACTTTATTAAATGTTTTAAATGGTTTTGAAAATGGTTATTAGAATGGAGTCATTATTTCAATATCTTAGAATGTTATATTGTTATTGCAATGTGGGAATGTTATATTTACTTTATGCTTAAGTTATGTGCTATAATTATGTTATGGTTATTGGGCATTGTTTATGAAGATGGGTGGTTTTGTGATAAACTAAGGCCAGGTGAGCCCGATATAGCTCTCAAATGCATTGGGTAACGCGAAGGAGTTAAACGTTATGGTTTCTCTGAAGAGATTTAGGGAATATACTGTGATCGGTATTCCAAACGTAACCATGAGGGTTACTCCCTACGTAAGAATGTTATGAATGCCTCATGATACCTTTATGCCTTATGATTTCTATTTAGTTATACATAAATCTTATGATTTCATAAGGTATGTTAAATTTCTTATGTTTTATGAATAAAGTATGATTTCATTGATTTTTATGTATACATGGACTGATGTTTTTTTTCATACTGTTATAACCCTTATTGAGATTTTTATGCTCATCCCATGTTTTTGAAAAGTTTTCACAGGACATAAAGTTGAATAGGGTCAAGGATGGGATCAAGGAAATGTCAGGATGTCCAAAACAAGGAAGTAGACATGACTCTTTTGTTCAATAGTTTTTATTTTGTGGAAAAAATGGAAACTGAGTAGATTTGTCTACTTTGTAATCTTTCAGATGTAATAGCTATGTCCTAATTATCTAAAACTCTAAACCTGAAAGGATCCTCAATGTGAATTATTCAATTTATTTAAATAATAAGTAAGGTTTAAGGTAGAGTCCTTATATTTGGTATCAAAGGTCGGTTTAGATAACTTTAGAGGTTAGAGTGTTGTTTAAGAAATAGTGACAAGTTGTGTATAACCATAGTAGTTAGCATAGTAGATGGAGTCATTGTTTTTTTGGAATGTTATAATGAGTTTGAAATAACTTGGATAAGTATATCCTGGTGTTTATCTTCCTATTTGTTATATGATGATTTTAATGATATACTCACACTGACCTTTTTGGTTTTAGTAAATGGTTGGATATTTTAGGCACCAATGTAACAGTGGATTTGAAGAAAACTATGATGGTTTTATGAAAGAACAAATGAATGATATTGGAGCTACAATGAGAACTCTTGTGGTTAACCTCAACATACTATATGGAGTCATGATTGACCACCTGAACCTTAGTGATTTATATAAGGCATCGTATATACGAGAAACAAATCCCTACTAAAGTTCAGGTAATAATCATAAAGGTATGTATATTATAAAACCTATGTGTCAAATATGTGGAATGAAACACATAGGAAAATGATTCAAAGGGACAAAAAGATTCTATAGATGTGAAAATGATGGTCATAAAGCAAGAACCTTCCATGGAAAAAGTAAGCATCTAGTTGACTCTAGGAAAGGGAAAGATATTCTTTCTGAAAGGTCAATTGAATGTTTTAAATTTGGTGTGCATGGTCATTGTGAAAACACATGTCCAACGAAGATGTTCATGGAATGGGGTCACCAGGATCGTACAAATAATTATTTACCAATACCTAATTCCATTTCGATTGAGGACGAAGAAACTGACAATGACCACTGAAGGGTATGGATTATTTCTTAACATATGTTTTCATATTATTGGAATCTTAGGATATGATTCATGATTTTGTTTGTAGGAAAGAAGTATTTCAGAATAAGTTGAAAAGGAATTTTTAATGGATCATGAAGAATGTTGAATGAGTAAGAAGTCAACATATAAGGGATTCAAGAGTTATGGTAGATTTTAGGATGGTGAAATTCTTAGATGTATTAAGTCTCTTTTGATGATGGGGTTACATTTGAAGACTTTTTATAGTATATGTAACCATGATGTTTTATATATGAAAATATTATTCAAGGAATAATTATCCTTTCTTTGTTGGATATAGTTATAAAGAACCATTTGGGTTTATATTATCCTTGAATTTGAGGCAATTACTGGTTAATCCATTTTAGGTTGCAAAATGGAAGTTATTAGATAAACTTTGTGGTTAAAATATTTTATGGTTCTTTTTGAAGATTTTATATCTTTTGGGGGGATGTTTTAAGAATTATATATTCTTAGAAAAAGGAAAACATGCAAACCGTGTGACAACCCATCGCGTCGGATGAAGCTGCGGGAATCGAACCCACAACCAAAGTGCAACTGTTATTTATCGCCTTCCACTGGACTACTTAAAGTACCGGGTTAGTTTGAATAATTAATTTTAGTAAGATGATTTTATCAATTAATAATAAGCTGATTTTGGGTTATCAATGTAAATTATTAACCTATCATGGAGGATATGTGATCAGGTTAATTACTTTTCAGTATGATACTATATGAGTAACTAATGTTATTTTGGAGAAAAATGATAAGATGTATCATAGGAGACTATGTGATTAAATCCTTCAGAGATTTGGGTTTCAATCTTAGTTTGGTTTACTTTGAAAAATTTTATGGATAGATGTTTATTGAATGGTCATTGTTAAACTTTGGGTTTTGTTTGACAAATTTTGGAGATTAGGAGTAGTTTTTCTTTTTGTAATAAAAAATCCTTTTTGGGTATTATCTGATCTCGTACTAAACTTTTTTGTTTCGTTTTGGTTGAGATCGAAAGTCATGGGAAATATATAGTTCTCTTATGTAGATTAGGTGATTCTCAAGAAGTTTATTATATTACTCCTAATGCGAACAAGTCTTCCTAAATACTCATCTTTTGGAGAAAAAATGAATTTGATTAAGGAATCTAGTAAAAGTTGAAAGTCTACGTGACAAGTAAGTATGTTTCATTCTGATTTAGTTAACCACAAAAAATAAATTCCTCAGTGAAATGTAACTTAAAACTAAAATTTTGTCTATTAAATTTTCTTACTGGGGAATCGAATAACATTTAACCCATCACAATTTTGTGATTTTCTTGTGATAAAACGTTCTCCTAGAAATGTTTACTATCACCCTCCATCAGAACGTTACCCATTTTTCTCCTCTGTATCCATATTTCCATACTTGGAATCCTAGTATGGGTTAACTTGGGTGACCATTGTACTTTTCTCCCTTTATTTTAAAGTGATAGTTTTATGGACTCTTGGTCCGATGTGGGACTTTCAATGAAGATTCCAAGCCCAATTTTGAAATTGTGAGGACACAATTCTCAAAAGGGGGGAAGGATGTAACATCCCAGGTAAATAAATAATATTACATTCTAAGGTTTATCAATATTTGTGAATAAAATGTTAATATTACTTTAAAAGGAATGCTATGCTCGATGGCATACCCAATACGCAACAACGAGTTTCTTTGAAATCTTACGTTGCACACTAATAATATAATAATACTATAATAGTTAACGCCTAGCCGTTGTAATGGAGGGAATGATCATAATTAACTTCCAAATGATTAAATATGTTTTTTAAATATTTTTACATTTATCCAATAAATGTTAGAGGCTTAAAATCCAAATGAATCCAATTTAATAATAAATAGTCAAATATTTTTAAAAGATTGTTTTACCGCCTTTTGATGGAAAACCTTTTTTAAATCTAACTTTTGAGAATTTTAAAATCTCTATCTATCAAAATAAACTTATTATTTATTATTGGGATATTGAAATTTACTTTGGTTAAATTTTTGGTATGTTTCTGACAATGTTAATTTTTAATGAATAGTGAAAAATATTACATTTTACATCGAAACTTCTTTTTCATCTAATTTAAATATATGGTTAGAGTATCTTTTTAATTGGTTTTAAAGTTTAATTATAATATATTTTTACAATTTAAATCAATGGTGCTCATTATAATTTATTTCACTTTGAAAATGGACATGAACAGGTTCCAAATTTTTCATTGATATTGCTTCCAAAAAACCTGCTATTTGTTTTGACAGCAGGAATTAAGTTAATGATTTATTAATGAAACTTCTATGTTTTGAATTTGGTAAAATGGACATCATTTCTTAATTTGAAATATCAAATATATCTTAGGGTTAATTTTTGATATTTTTCTGATAATTCTTTTTTAATGAATAGTGAAAAATACAGTTTTTAATTCAAAACTTCCATTTCATCCAATTTATTTATATTTTTAGATTGAAATTTTAACTGTTTTTAAAGTATAATGGAATTATTGTTTTATCACTTAATACAATTTTTTTCATTGGAATTAATTTCACTTTTCCATTGGATGTAAAAACAAGTCAATCTTTTGATAAAATTTACTTCTTAAAAACCCATCTTTTATTTTGATAACGGGATTTACTATAAAAATAATTACTGTAATTTATTTTTTTTGAATCTGATAAAATGGATTTCATATTTGGAATCATAAGGTCCAAATTATTTAATTAAGTCTCTTTTGTTTTTGGACATTATGAATAGTAACGACGGTAATTATCTTTAATTATCGTGTTTAATTAGTAATCGAGTAATTAAGGGTAAGAAAATAATGTCATAAAAATATAAAATGACCCCAACATGTGTTCTAATTATATGTTTTGTGTCATGGCGGACCATGGGATGCCTTGTGCCAACCTTGGGACCACATGGAATCACTTTAGTGTGATAGTGACCTTTTATCATTTTTTAAAGGAAAATGTAACCAATGTATGTAACACCTAAGTAAAATAATTTTAATTTTGTCTACATAAACGATATCTTAGACTATAAATGATAATTGGAAAGATAAAAAGATTTACTACATCATAGTATTTTTTTATTATTTTTAGACATTAAATTAATTAAATTATTTATGACACCATGATGATGCAGCAATTAACTCATTAATGAACAATTTAATTAAAATGAAAAGATAATGTAAAATCTAAGACATACACTTGTAAAAAACAAATTTTATGAGTATATTTATAACCATTATCGCCTTATCCTCGAAATAAATCAATGTGGGACCTTTGAAATCCGAAAATCTTTTTAAAATAAAGTAACATTTCTTGACTTTCCATGAGTGCCTCTCCTCTCCTCTTATAAAAGTCCCCCACCTCTACCTCCATACCAACGCCTCTCAAGCCTTTGGCTAGACCAAACCTTGCCCATTTCATCTCTCCACATCCCTCTCTTTATTAGTGAAGCCCCACCTTAGGCAAAAAGATCTTCAAGAAACCCTTTTGGTTCAAACCAAGGGGAGTTACCTGATTTAAAGGTAATGTCTTCTCGTATGTTCTTTTGTTTTATTTTGCTTCTCCAACACCCTAAACTCTTCTTATTCCTTTCTTTTGTAACAAAACTAGTATCTTCAATATAATAGTATTTTGTTACACCAAGGATTCGTGCTACAATTACACACACATCTGTCAAATGGTTAAAGAATATACTGTTTCTGTGGATGGCGAATTACTGCCTCACGAAACAATGAGTGTTTAATATTATTTTAACTCCTTTAAAGGTGGCCATTATGATGTCACTGTATTTTATATATGATATATATTTTATTTATGTTTTATATATTCTTATGTATTTTATATATGAAACATTCCTTTATTCTTTGTATGTTGTGCAAATTCGATAATTTCATATGAGTAAGTGTGGACTACCGCCACCTCAAGTGATGTGAATCATTCATGCAATACATGGAATGTATAAAGAATGAAATTAATGAAATTGTGTGAACAATATAACATATATATTATACTGTAATTATAATATATATATCACTCTCAATTATTTTTAATTCCATTAATATGACAAAGAAATGAAAATAGCGTTCATGCGTACGTACGGCCTACCGTCTCCAGGAACGGTGCATTTAATTTCTTTTTATCTCCAAATGTTATGTAATATTATAAAATAAATATTTACTGGATATATATGATTTTGAAATCATTAATACAATTCTGGAGATGATGTACTTATAACTACATGGACGATTATTTTCAAACATGTTCATTTTTGACTCATGTACCAAACATCGACAAAAACATTTGATATGAAATCACATAATTAACTAATTATTATAACATTATAATATGTGAAATTAATTGAATAATAAACATTAAAGGATTTCCTTAAGAAATTATAAATTGACAAATGTTAATTTTCTAGAAATATAACGAAACGAACAAGACAAGTCGGACTTGAGGTATGGGATCCTACCTCTCTCTTTCTTTTTAAGTACTCTTTTTTATGTAGCTTACTTTAAGCTCATCATTATTATCTTGGGGATTTTATTTTATATTACTCTTGCTGTAAATTTTATTTTAATATGATGAGAGACCCTATTTTATCTCATCAATCCATTTTTGGACGTTTTTTGTGGCATCGTTAGGCTTTCGAATTTTAATATGGGGATTTTCATCTCACTTGTTATTCCCGTGAGATTAATGCTACATTTGACACTATTAATTTTTTGTGTGGTGTATGTAATGAACATTATTTTACTATTTTTATAATATAATATCAATTTTGAGTATTTACATCTTTATTTTATGACCCTTCTTTCATGTGGTGTACGTTTCCAAAGTTTCCCAAATCGGTAAGGGAACCTTTCACACTCCTCTTTTTAAAAGACTTATTTCGTTATGTCTTTTAATTTACATATTTTTATGTTGGGATATGTTCTTCTATATCCTTATTGGTGTAAATTTTACTTCCATGTGATGAGATACCATTGTCTCTCTCATCAACTAATTTTATGAATTTTAAAGTGACATTGTTAGGCTGTTGAATTTTACTAAGGGAACTTCTTAACCCAATTTCAATTTCTTTGGGTTCAACATGTAGTTATTGAATATGTCATCCTTTGAATATGTGTGAATGAACTTTTATTGTTTTAGAATTAATATCCACTTATATTGGGTTTATTTATATTTTTGAAACATAATTATGATATTGATTTATCCTTAATTTAAGGATACCTTCTTTATAATGGATTTCATCTCATTTTACATTTCTATTGATATTTCATTGTAGTTATGCACCAGTTCACTCTTATATAGTGTATATAATTTTCTTTGGAATATTATATCATGAATCACTTTATTCTCATGATATTATAAAGTTCTAGTTAAATTTTATTCCTCAATTATTGTATTTAAGTGTCTCTCATTTTGTTAAAACCCCTTTAACTAAAATATCATTTTAAATGTTTTAATGATTTATTCTTATAAATATTTCTCATTAATATCCATGTTTTCAAAATGGTTTTAAGGATTTATTTATATGGATATTAATGGATTATAATGTTAAAATCTTCAAATTGGAATGGGACACATTGATTCAAAAATCACTTTATTAAATGCTTTAAATGGTTTTGAAAATGATTTTTAGAATGGAGTCCTTATTTTAATATCTTAAAATGTTATATTGTTATTGCAATGTGGGAATGTTATATTACCATTATGCTTAAGTTATGTGCAATTCTTATGTTATGGTTCTTGTTTATTCTTTATGAAGACGGGTGGTTCCATGATAAACTAAGGGCGGGTGAGCCCGATATAGCTCTCCAATGCATTGGGTTGCACGAAGGAGTTAAACATTAAGGTTTCTTCGAAGCGATTTAGGGAATATACTGTGATGAGTATTCCAAATGTAACCATGAGGGTTACTCCCTACGTAAGAATGTTATGAATGCCTCAAGTTACCTTTATACTTTATGATTTCTATTGAGTTATGCATAAATATTATGATTTCATGATGCATATTAAATTTCTTATGTTTTATTAGTAAATCATGATTTCTTTGATTCTTATGTATACATGGACTGATGTTTTCTTTCTGTGCTGTTATAACCCTTACTGAGCTTTTTATGCTCATCCCAAGTTTTTTAAATGTTTTCACAGGACATAAATTTGAATAAGGTCAAGGATGGGATCCATGAAATGTCAAGATATCTAAAACAAGGAAATAGACATGACTCTTTTGTTCAAGAGTTTTTATTTTGTGGAACAAATTACAACTGAGTAGATTTGTCTAATTTGCAATCTTTGAGATGTAATAGTTGTGTACTAATTCTCTAAAACTCTAATCCTGAAAATATTCTCAATGTGAATTATTAAATTTAATTCAAGATTAAGTAAGGTTTAAGGACAGGTCCTTATATAAATATCCAATGAAACAAAAAAATAAGGAATTCCTTTTTGAGGTTATATACTCATAACCTCCCTTCAAAAATATTATCATGTTTGAATTACATTGGAAATAGTACTGCAATTATTTGAGTCCCTAACGCCTGAGAGTAAAACATCATCTATGTATTTTTATACATATGATATCTATACTATATGATATATGTTGATGAATATTTCCTTAGAATCTCTATGTTCTCATCATAGTAGGTGACTATAATAACTTTTTGATGCAACAAAAACTGTAATGAAATTTTCACATTAATGTAATGAAATAGAAAAATTATAATGTTGTAGGCAATTTATTAATATTTTTGTATTTGAATGTATAGTATTAACAAGTTCTAGGCCACCAATTCCAATGTTCTCCCTCTTATGTAGACCTAGATGGTAATAAATTTTAGAATGTTAGTGGTCAAAAGATATCCATGTTTATATTGTGCTAAGGATTTATTCAAAAAGTCTAAAATTATCTATTTAATGGTAATTATACATAATATTATTTCATATATTTAACAAAAATTACTCATGTTGTGATACTTTGGAAGTATATTTTATGATCGGGTATTTGAAATATTTTCCTTTTCTAGAACTGCAACTACTATATTATAACAATACAATGTTATTATATCACTTCTATTAGGTAAAACACAAAAAAATATGGATGAATATTCATTTAAAAAATCCTAATTAACTATATGTGAAGGTGTAATAATCCCAAACTCTACTATAGAATCAATGAGCCTTAGATAAATAGAATATATCCATCCTATAACTCCTTTGTCATAAAAAACATATCTTGGTTTTTAATTCAAATCAATTTGATCTTTTTGGAAACTTGAATTTTTGTGTTCCATTATAACATGTTAAAAATCTCATCCATACACCAATTACATATCCCTTGAATACCTCAGGTACTTTAGGATTATCGTTGCATCTATTTAATTTGGCTCTACCAGTATTTATCTATATTTGTGTTCATTCCTATATAAATAGGAAATATAATTACTCGTACATAGCATGACATCAATGATACATCCAATCATTTAATAATAAAGGAAAATACTCATTATCCTTTTCCATATATCCTCTTATATCTGATTAAAAATTTTATTAGAGTGATGTATATCATGTTACATTGGTTACAGTCTTCTAATGGATTTAAAATATTGAATCATTCTGATGCATTTTCAATGTTTATACACTGACTAAGTCCAATAGAAATAATATATTTATCTGAATGGATGTTGATCCCTAGACTGTAATATGCTTCACCCAAGTCCTTCATTGAGAATTATATATATATACATATATATCAATTTCTTGACTAATTATAATATTTGTATCTAGTTTCCAATTAGTAAAATATCATCATTATATACAACTATGAAAATTAATTCACTCCCATTAATAATCCTTTATACAAAAGTCTCACATTAATAATTTATGAAAACAAAGTCTATTATTTCTTAATCCAAATAAACCATCCATGATATTGGTGCATTCCACAATTTATAAATGGACCTCTAAAACTATTGTACCTTATTAACATACATTGGTGTCACTAATACATATGGTTGTTCTATATAGACAACTTCCAAATATATTCTATTTAGGAAGGTGGTATTGAAATTCATATTTCAAATATCATAATCATGGTAAGTTGTTATATAATTAAGAATTATATTGTATTTATGTATTGAAACTAGAGAAAATTCTTCATCAATGTCAATTAATTAACTTTTTTAAACCCTTGAGAAATCATTTTTTCATTATAGTTACTGAAATTACCATTCATATCCATTTAGTACTTGAAAATCCATTTCACCCTATAGTCTAACATCAACTTGAGGTTTTTCCAAAAATAAAACATGGTTTTGATATATATAATCCATTTCAAAATTCATGGTTATGTAGAATTTTAAACTTATAATGTGATTAGTACATATAGGATATGTGTTAATTATATTAAACTAGTTATGTTTCACCTTTCTTCATGACTAAAACATTATACCATTGTGGTTATCAAACCTATCATATGCTCATACATAGTAAATGTGTCTCTAGAATGACCTCATCCATTGGGTATAGTGGAAGTCATTCCTTTTCCAAATCATGTATATCTCAATATTTTACATCTTTGGAAAAAACCCTTCACCTACTATCACTTTTAGAGATGCATCACCTTTCAAGAATAGTGGGATTTCTGATGACTATAACTGATTTATTAGAGGGTTTGTATTGATAACATACTATAGTTTCATTAATACATGTTATAAATATGGGAATTATTACTCATGGATCCATTTTTCTACTAGGGTTAGCCTTAACAACCACTTTTCATTCCAATACATGAATATATGAAAAAATGAATTTCTGATATTACCTTTACTCAAATAAATTCATGCTCACTGGTTTAGTTGGAACGCAGTTCAGTGTGAATGTTGCATTTTATGATTTATATAATAATAAGGATAATATAAGATCTGTATAAATCATTATCAATCACACCATTTCAATCAAGGTGTAGTTAATAATTTCACTACAACCATTCCTCTATAGTGTATAAAGAGGATTGTGTTAGGATATTATCTCAAAATATTTTAGGTATATAACATATTATTCATTAAGATACTCCCCTACATAGTCAAAGTTGAGGTTCTTTATCTTCATACCAGGAATATTCTTTAACTTATTTTTATCATCCTTAAATTTTTTAATCGAATCATACTTATAACACATTAATAAGATATATTTTTATATAATAAACTCCTAGATAAAGTTATGAAGTAATATAATCCACCACTAACTTAGACTTGAAACAGGAAACAAGCATCAGAATAAACTAATTATAGAATCTATGTAGATATTTTTCCTTTTCCACTAAAATAAGCTTCAGTAACATTTCCTTGTGATCATACATAAAACATATACGTGGGGATCATCTCAAGATAATCCAAATACCCTTCTTTATAAAATTTTTATATAAACATCTCATTTATATATCCTTGATGGTCAATCTAAAATTGGTTTTGATATGATTCATGTGTAAATGATTTTTTATCTACAACCAAGAAATTATTATCTTATCAAATTTTGAGATTATAGTTATTCAAATGTTTCATTCCATAATATATTCTATCTTTATAAATGTTTCAATTTTGATCTCCAAACATAAAAATAATTTAATTCATTTCAAAACTAAACACTTAAATTATTTTCAGGGTTACCATGGGAACATAATAAAAATTCATTAATCCCAAAAGAAATCTATAAAAAAATTAGATCATAATCAATAATATACACTGTATAGTTTCTATCCCTATTGACAGATCAATGATTCACCTCACCTTTGTTAATATTATTTAATCTACTTTTCTCCTATATTTGGATACAAATGTTGATCCAAATTTTTTAAATATTAATTATATTATATAAATGGAAATTTTAAAATCAATAATGATCTTACATAATGTTTCTCATTCCTTATATACCTAGTAATTTTTCTAATTATTGTTTTTGTTCTTGGGAAAAGAAAAACATAATTCCCACTTCTTTGTAGTCTCTCTCTAGATATTTCTCTTTTTAGAAGGGATGTGTGAACGTGTATTAGACTTATAATTGTTCTTTGACATTTTCACCTTAAATTTACTCTAATTCACTATAATGATAGAGGGTTTTCATGATTCATGATTTTATCCACATCATGAATTCTAGATAAGATAATCAGGAGAATATTCTCTATATTTTAAATTTGAATAATATATTTTTCTCGGATGAAGTGTAGTGATAGAAAATATTTTTCACAATTCATAGGGAACCTCCAATACATTGATTTTTAAATGTTAAAAATTGAAAATATTCTCAAATACATGAAGTATAACTGCAGATCCTTATCCCAGACTTCACCTAAACTGTTCTATGAATATTTTAAGCCTCTCATGTATTTCATTATTCTAATAGAGAATATAGAGATGTGATAAAATTTCTTATATATACATTTAATTTTATATCTTCTTGATGAGACTAGATTTTTATGATAAAAATTGGAAATGGAAATATAATTCACCATTGATTATTTTCCAAAATAATTTTTATCCCTTCCCACCTTCATCAAAAGAAGGAATGGTAGAAACTGAGGGCACCAATACATCAAATATCTACTATTATCATAGTACAATGTGAAAATTCCAATAGTATTCTTGGAATTTAGATTCTAATAGGATATTATATTTATCTAATATGAGTCATATTGATAAAAATATAGCCTAATGGGGTTCTATATTTTTACATAAAATAAAAAAATTATTATGGACATAATATCGACTGTAATTCATGTTGTATTAAATTTTGATTATTATTATCCCATTATCTAATCAAATCCCAACGAAATATACCATTTGATTGAAAACATTCTATCCCTATGATGTTGTATATTAAAGGATCCATATTCCCCTTATCATGACATAGATTACAGACATATATATTTCTTGAAGTTATTTTAGTAGGATTTAACTGTATAATACATTAACTCATAGATTCGTGATCAATTCAAAGGACTTTCAAATATAGAAATCTATTAATTGGAATTCATCAATTATTGATTTGAGATTTTATTAAGTAGTCTATTTTCATAACTCTAATTTCAAATTTTTGTAATTAAACACATTTTATTTGTTAAGTCTCCAAGATAATGGTATGGTTCACTTGGAATATGGAATGAATAGTATTTTAACTATGGTATTTTCATAACAAAAATTATGGATGAAATTTTGTGACATTGTTTTTTCTTTTATGTATTATTTAACCTATTAAATATCCTTAGTTATTTTATTCATCAAATACATGTTAATATTATTTGTATGTTTAAAAAATAATTAGCCTAGCTTGATAAAATAGTTAGCACATAATAATTTCATTTTATTTCATCATATAATACTTATTAATTTATTATCTATATATGGTCACATTTAATAATGAAGATAAATGATATGTTTCATAAATAAATAAATAACCATAAAATATGGAAATAAATAAAATATATGATTTTTCTATGATCTTTTATCAATGAGTTGGTTTCTTGAGTGGAGATAAACCAAATATGACCCTAGGAGAAATAACACCATAAGATTATCCTCCTCTTGTTTTTCATCATTTCCCCTGTAGAATATATATCTCCATGGATAGATTCTCCATGGTTCAGTTCCCAAACCATGTCCCATCTATATAAATCATTCCTTCATAAATGTTTACTCAATTTTAAATGAGGTATACTAAGGGTTTAGGGTTACATAAAATAAATTTTATATATGCATGATAGTATATAAAAATAACTGGAGGGTTGATTATTACATCATATTTTTTAATTTACTTATAAACTATCACATAAAAAATGAAATAAAATAATTAATTAATTAACTAAATTTAATATATAAAATGATAATTCAAGCTATTATTCTATCAAAAATATGTTAAAATGTTTCCATTATACTTTCTAGTATTCATTTCAATTAATTCTAATTAAGTGGAATTTACTAAATATAATATGTTAGATATTTACTAATTTAATAATTTAATTTTGTTAATATTATATCCAAATGGTCATTGAGATATGATAAAATTATCATTTTATATTATTTTAAAAAATTTATAATAAATTTAATATTAAATTTTAAAATAATAAAGTATATTGTGCACACACTGAAGGTGACGCAGTGTGTACCTTTAATGTGATATTAAATCCATTTATTTAATTTAATAAATCAATTGAATATATTATCACTCATCATATTGTGTGAATCATGTATTTTCTGAAGTTGTCATGTAATGTGCACATAAACGACAATTATGACTTCATGGAATGTCACAATATAAATCTCATATAGCTCTATTGGAAATGTTTTATATCAAATGTTACATCTATGGGCCCAAAACACTTCATAAATATACATAGTGTGTATTGGTGTAAATTTGATTCATGTACAATCTATGCACAATGACCATTGAAAATAATGTTATTGAAGAAGTTATGAATTATTTGTTATTAATATTGTATACCAACATGACATGCCAAAAATCTTTAGCATGAATTTGGTGAAAATGATCTCTATCAAATGCCATTAAAAAATAACTACACAATATATTTTTTTACTTAATTTATCCCATGTATAAGACCACACAACACACCTAAAATACTTATTTGTTCTTTTCATTGGTTTTCACATGTTACATAATTTGTACAATCAAATATAGGCCATGTAGTTCAAATATCATTGTGTTTCTCATCTAGTATTCTAGATATTCTATTAAATATCATTTTTTAGTAGAGAAACCAACATTTCATGATTTATATGGGATAAAAATCATGTGAACTTAAAAAAGATTTATACAAGATACATGTCCCGTAATCCCTATATAGTTGAATTCCATGCTAGCTGTCAATATGTTGTGTATAATGACTAATAAAACACAATTTTAATGATTATTTTATTGAAATAAATGATATATTTTCCACATATTATACTAAATATTCTTAATTTTGATAATATTTTTATTACATGAATCATATGAAAATTTGTTAAAAATATAGTTTTAACTATTTAATGTACATTGGTATTTTAGAAATCAATATTAATATAATATTTATTTTAAATTTAAATTTTTTGAGTGTCTTATTTACTCTTTGGGATATAATGTTGATTGAGGTTGTCTATATTGGATCACACTTTTTTCACTAGTCTAATTGACCAATTTGGTCAGACAGAGTCCAATTAGCTAGGTAATTATATTGATGTGAATGAAAAAAGTCTATAATGTTTAATCGGATAGATCTGTTTGGTAATATTAAGTCATATGATGCATTGATGATATCAAAAAATTCAAAAAACATGTTCATAAGATGTTATTAATGATTAATTATTATCTTGTTTGAAGAAAGGTTGTCTATATGAATAAACGATAGAAGAGTTATGGATACTACTGACAATGTCTAATTAGATGAATAGGGTTTTGAAGTCCATCTGAATTTCACTAAACCAATAATTTTTATTTGACCATATTTTAGGGAAGTGTTTTGTATGTTTCATTGAGAATAAATCCACACTAAAATTAACGAGTTCATCAGAAAAATATAATGTTTGAAATAGAAGTGGATAAATGTATTTGAGTGATGTGTGTAGAAAAACATTTACATAAGTGTTTAAGATAAAATTTTATTTATTTTTCTTGGTTGTGGAATTTCAATTTTTTTATAATGATCAAATGTATTTATTTTAATGATTATACACAAGGATTCTGAAAAAATAGACTAGAAAAATGAATATTAGAAAATATCTTAGGGATAATCATATAATAATTATAAAAAATATGGGTATTCGTCAGATTTTCAACAAGTCTTACGATGTAATTTTGAGGGAATATTAAATAGTGATTCTACACAAATAAGTTCCAGAAAAGGATGATAATTTTAAAGTATCATTGGATAAAAAACCACAATATGGATAAGGTCCTTTAAATTGGAACAATATATATTTTTTACATTAACTAAAGTGTTTTTTAAGGTCATTAAATGTGATGATTATATATTGGAATCTCAACTATTAGATAATCCTGAAATGAAAATAGTGATTTAGCCATGTAATGGCGATGATTATAGAGACCATTATTGTGGAGTTTTAATAAATTATGCCTACAAATGCTGTTGGATCCTATCTTTTTGGGTGATTAAATGTGGTAAAATAATGAAACGGTTTAGTGGGATTTTCCAATTTAATGTAATAAAACTAAATTTTATGTTCATGATACTTCCTCTGTTTATGAAGAGTTAGTGACTCTATAAGTTGGGACTATATTTTAATAGATTATGTTTACTCAAATGTTTTTTTGAATAATTACTGTGATAACCAGTTATCGAAGCATTAGATGTAGTAACAAAGGATGAAATTTTACTATAAAATGGTATAATGTAGTTAGTATTAGAAGAATAGTGTAAAGATGTTTCCAGACATAGAATTATAGAATTGTTTTTAAACTATCAGTTGGAATGGGATGAACAAGGTGTCAGATGGGGGGATTGTACTAAGGGTTCCATATGGACTACTATTAGATATAGAATACACTATATTGACATTGTCAGACATATAAGTTTGTGAAGATTTTATTTCTCACGTTTGTGCAAGAACATGAAGAGAAAGATGAAGAACATGGAATGAGGGAAGTGTGATGAATGTTAGAAAAACAATGAAAATGTATTTATGAATGTTTCTAAATGTTATTATTACTGTTGTATATATATTTTTATTATATTATTAGTTTGAGGAGAAAATGTACTTTCAGAATGATAATAGTGTTATGAAATGGATGTATATTATCTTATATATATAACCACAAAGACAATTTTTATATCAGTTCTATGGTTTCGAATTATATTGATACCACTCTATGTTTTAGGTACTCTTATTGAGAAGTGAACATTGTAAATTCGAGTCTTATGGTGGGCGTGTTTCATGGTCATTTTATAGTTGATTAATTTGTCACTAATTGGAGTTGAATGTTTTTTATCATGTATGAAATCACAATAAAATATAATACCATTGATTCATCCCATCCTTTAACAATTTTGACATAGATCATGGTTGTTATGTTCATGTGATATGAGAGGGAATGTTTTCTTCATTGAAACTTCTTTAAATGTTGAAAAATGGAGGGTTACAATATATGTTTAGAACAATGTTAATAGTAAGGGGATTCCTATATTTAATATAATTAAATATCATATGCAGATGGGGAAAATGTTAGCTTAACTCATATCCATTGACTATGATGTTCTTAAAGATATTTCAAATTATTCCCTCCCCCCACAAAATATTCCCCCATGACTAATTTTGATAAGAAGAATTTATAGAATGATTGACTAACCTGAAATTATATACTCACCATTCCATTAAAAAGAGAATTTATGAGGTATAAATTTTTTAGATAAGCTAAAGTAATCTAGGGAAAGTTTAAGGTCATTTATGATGGAAATTAAAATTATAATAAGGAAAAATTATAGATATAGATATTAAAGATTGATTATCATAAAATGGTTGTATATAAATCTATTTGTGATTTCTGAATTGTCCTGGAAAATTGTTGAAAGGCCTGCGAGTTTGTTTTAAGTGTGGAGAAAATTTTCATTGAGCTATTGAATGTTGGGGGAATAGAAAAATAAATTTTGTTAAATTCAACAACATTAGGGAGATGGGACAATATGAAAAAGATTTCACAATGTGTCCAGGGAAATTACATCAGGAAAGGAAAAGAGAAAAAGGCCAAGCTTATGTGATCACAAATTCAGATATTTATGTTCTTAATGTTGTTGTGTAAGGTACTTTGATTAATTCAACATACTTATAAAATGATTTATTTGATTCTGGATGATCACATTATTTTATATCTTTCCTTTTTTTCAAGAAAATTACACATTTACCTTTCTATTTAATAAAGGAGTTGGTTGTAAAAACTCTTAAGGGAAGTATCATTACAACAAAGCTATGTTAGTCCACCCCTTTTATGACACATAAATATACTTTAATTGTTGGCCTTATAATTATACCTATGATTCAATTTGTCCAAATCCTTGGTATGAACTGGATTTCAAACTATGATGCAATAATTTATTTCAATAACAAGGAAGTTACAATTTTTTAGAAAGGTATAGAATCCATTTTCTTTAGAGAATAATCCTTATCATATAATTCATATCAAGATCCTCATTCAATAGATCTACTAAATTAAATTCTTTGTGTTTAAGAGAAAAAACATCTAAGGATAAGGAAAGTAATCTTCAAATGGAGGATGTGCCAATTGTGTAAGAATATATCGATGTATTTCCAGAGGATTTACCAGGACATCATTTGGAATGGGAAGTAATGTTCTCTATTTATTTATATCTATGATGAAGACCAATATCATATATTACCTATAGAATGGCCACTATAGAATTAGTGGAGATGAATAAATAACTACAGGAATTGAGTGAAAAGGTATTTATTCACCCAAGTGTTTCTCTATGGGGATCCACTATTCTCTTTATCAAGAAGAAAAATTGATCAATGAGGCTATGAAATTATTATAAAGAAATCAATGATATTACAATAAAGAATAAGTATCCTTTACCTTACATTGATAGTATATTTGATCAACATCACAGAGCTCAATATTTTTCAATGATTGACCTTTGATTTGGATATCATCAATTAGGTTCAAGGATAGAATATATTCCAAAGAAATCATTTAAAATTAGGTATTGACATTATGAGTTTACAGTAATTCCATTTGTATTAACTAACACACCGTCCATTTTCATGGATTAAATAAATATAGTTTTTAAGGAATATCTTTTTGATTTTTTTGTTATTTATTGAGTACATTTTGATATATTCCAAAAGCTATGAGGTCTATGAGAACCAATCATGGGCTGTTCTAGAGACTCTTCTATGAGAAACACTATATGGTATGTTAAAAAGTGTGATTTATGGCTTCAAAACTTTTTTATTATTGACCATACCATCTCTATGTATGGACTCTTAGTTGTTCCTATATAGACAAAGGTAATCCAAGAATATCCTACACCAACAAATATAACCAAGGCATATAGTATTATTCACATAGTAGGCCACTATCGGAGGTTTGTTCAGAATTTTTCCTAATTGGATAACCTGTTAACCAAGATAACATGTAAAGGGTTTGAGTTCATATTTACAGATGAATTTACATAATGCATTGAAGAGTTATATAGATGATTGCTTAATCCTCCAATTTTGACTCTTCCCACTGGAAATGATGGGTTAGTGATATACAGTTATGAATCAAATAATAGAATAGGTTTATTACTTTTGGAAATTGATAAAGGTATTGATTATACATAAAGGTAGTTGATGATGCATGAAAAAAATTATTCAAGTCATGATCTTGAGTCAGCAGTAGTAATCTTTACTCTGAAAATATGGAGACACTCTCTCTATAGTGAAAGAGGCAAGATATATACGGATCATAAGAGTTTGAAATAAATTTTTACACAAAAAATACTCAACATGAGGAAAAAAAAGATGGCTCATGTTACTAAAAGATTATGATTTTTCAATACACTACCACCCAAGAAATGAAAATAATGTAATAGATGCATTAATCTCGAATGTTCATGGATATCTAACCTAATTGAGGACTGAGAGAGATCATATGTCATTGATATGGTTAATATGGATATGGGAATTGTTATGGAAGAGGAAACATCATTCCTTTTTCAAATTATTTCCAAACCATATTTACAGGAGAAGATAAAAAGTTCTCAATATGATGATGAAAACCATCAAAGAAAATTAAATTCATTAAAGATGAATGATTCGAATACTTCATGTATGAGGATGGATTTTTGAAATTTCAAAAGAGGTTACATGTTCAATCAATACCAAAGATAAATCGGGAACTATTAGATGATTCTTATATGTTAAATTTATCTATACACCATAGTAGTACAAATATGTATATAGATCTGTAGGAAGATTTTTGGTGGGATAACATGAAGTGGGAAATTGATGACTATGTGTCAAGGTGTCTAGTTTGTCAACAAGTGAAGGTCGAGAGACAACATCCTAGGTGAGTCACGCAACGTATACATATTCCAATGTGAAAGTGCGATGAAATTTGGGTGGAATTATCCTATGAACATCCAAATAAACCTAGAAGTAATGAAGCCATGTGGGTAATTGTCGATCATCTTACAAAATTGGAACATTTCTTTTCTACAAGGGAATATTTCCCACTTGAGCAGCTAGAAAGTACCTATGTTAATAAATGTTTAAAACATAATTGTGTTCCCCTATCAATTGTTTATGATCGATATCCATGATTTACATCAAAATTCATGAATATACATCAGAAGTTTTTGGATACTCTACTTCATATGTGTATTCCTTATCACCTTAAGTTTAATGTACAATATGAAAGGACTATTAAAACGTTGGAATACATATTGAGATCATGATCACTTATCACTAATGATTTGTGGGATTGGTGAGTACCTTTGGTGGAAGTTTCCTGTAATAATAGTTTCCATTCTAGTATTCAAATGGTTTCATATTAAACTTTATAAGGAAAGGCTTTTCGAAATCCAACTGGTTGGGATGAAGTTGGTGACAGGAAACCTATAGAACCAGAACATATTGAAAAAAGAGAAGGTAAATAAAATTAAGGAATATATTAAAGAATCCCAAAGTAGGAAAATGAGTTATGCAACAACCAAAGAAAGTATTTGGAATTTCAAGTGAGATTACATGTCTTTATAAAGTATCTTCATGGATGGGTCTCTTAATGTTCAGTGAGAATTGGAAATAGAACCCTAGGTACATCGTACAGTTTGAAATTCTATAAATAATTGGTGTTGTAGCTTTTGGTTTAGAAATTCCACCAAGTCCCTCCAAATTTCAGGATGTAGTCTACTTTTTATTTTTAACGATGTACATTCTAGACCCAACGCATGTACCCACCTATGAAGAAATATAACTAGAACCTAATTTGTCTTTTTGTGAAGATCCTATCAAGATTACTGACACAATGGATAATATATTGTGAAGTGGGATGAATCCACTGGTAAATTTTTTTTATAAAACATAAGATGGAGGATGAAAAATGGTACTAGAAGATGTTATGAAGAATAACCACCCTCATCTTTATAGAATCCAATTTTCATAAAAATTTCCTTGACGATATTTCTATAGGAGGGAAGAATACAACACCACATGATTTTATGGTATGTATCCTCTTAAATAAATTCAATTAATTTGATAGTTTACATTTCACACAAAATTATTTAATATAATCCATATAAAATCACGTAGAAAACATAATATAAACATTATAAATGATGAATGAACAAAATAAGATGTATTTTTAGAAGTAAAGGAACATATACCGATGAAATAGTAACTTGACCATTGGAATATTAATATGACCATTACAAATAGTAAATGAACCCAATAAATAGTAACCTCACTGATAAAGGTTTGAATAAAATTTAGGCAACTTATAAATGAAATTACTATATAATTATATCCTAGTATATGTAAATAAATTTTTCCAAAATTATTAATTATGTGTTAGTATTTCTGTAAGTCCTAAATATTTAATAATAATTTTGTAATTAACAAAAAGGTTTAAAAAACATATTTTCTTAAAATTTGTTAATAAATTTATATTTTTATATCTTATAATTTTAGGATAATTTTTTGAGACCAATGATATTTTTCTAGAGTCTTATAAAATGATTTATAATTTTAAAATATGTATTTTTTTGGGAAAATGATGATCTAAATTAAAAATTAAATTTTTATATTTATAAAATTATTTTCATAAAATATAGACCATTTTTGGATTATATACATCAAAAAATTATTAGGTTGAGTTTTTGGGATTTTTCTAAAATACCTGAATTGTTTGTAAATAGTAAAATACCGTAATTTACAGTATAAATACATTACAATTATATACATAGTTACATGGGTAAATAAGGATGTAAGAAACATAATATCAAAATTTTATTATTTATGTTAATATATGTGATGATAATTTTAAAACTATTCATTTTCTTGAGAAAAAATAATAAACAAATGGTTAAAGTATTCAAAAATCACCCCTCTCCCCCACTATAAATTCCTCCCCTAACTACCACTTATCCTCACACCTCTAAGCCTTAAATAATGACCAAATTATACCCAAATCCTCTTTAAAAGTCTATCCCTACATCTATAAGGTTCTGGTCACAACAAAAGACCAAGCCATGGTCTCGTAAGGATGTACTCAAAGTGGATAATTCAAGAGGTAAATCCTCTTTCTATTTCTTTTAATTTCCATTCATTTTCATTTTTCATTTCTTATTATATCCTCACCTCCTATTTAAAAATGAGCATTATTACTATAGTATCATATATATGCTGTAATTATATCATTTTAATGGAATATCCTTCATTAAACTCCTTTATCTTTCTATCTCTCTTTTATTTTAATAATGAAATCATCGTCTGTGAGGTATCAATTTACAACCTTCATGGAAGAATGATTTTCATTATTTAATTTCTCTTTAAATGATGGTAATGAAACAATTTTTATAGGTTAACCATATTATAAAATATTTATTACATCATATATAATGTTATAGAACCATTATATATAAATATTATTAATTAATTAAACAAAACTAGTGTGTGGTGATCGAAAAGCCATCAATATAATCTAAGAAATCATCACTAAAATTTTATCTAATGATTCCTCCTCATACCATATAACAAAATGATATATTTAAAATTTTACACACTTTATGTTTATCAATGACATATAATTTTAATTCTGGGGAATTATACCCATTTTACATGAACTTCATTACTTATAAATAAGAAAACTGATCCTGAAAACCAAGAAAACGTGCACTCTCGATATCTAAAATTGTATCTTTTAACTCAACAAAAAGGGCCATAAATGAACATAATATAATTTTAGTAATTAAAATACATTTAGTAAAGAATATAAATTAAAAAATTAATGGATTTGATCTAATTATCCAGGACATTAAGATCATGTTCCAAACACTTTCAGGCATAAGGTAAGGGACTTCGTCTCAATTTCCATTTCATTGAGAATTTCTCGTATCATGAACATAATAATTTTAATATGGTGTATATATTTCCAATTTGAGATTTTTTTTATGAGAAAATATATTTCTATTAAATATCCATATTTTTTGTATCAGGGATATGATTATTTTCTTTAGTCATATACCATTTTACATATGGTGTTTATTTGGAATGTCATTTTAACTCCAGATTTATTGATTAATCTGTATCCTCTACTAAGTATGCATATTGATAAGGAATATTGTTAATGAATTAAATATATTTATAAATAATTAATTGGACTTTTTATGATGAGTGGGTCATGTTGTATCCATTTTATGCATAGATAAGTATCTTGAGAGAAAATAGTTGGTGAAAAAACCTTCATGTTTGTTTCCAAACAGAACCAGGCCTGTTTCTACCCACAAACATAAACTGTCTTTATGGTATAAGGGTTCAAGTTCTAGATACATTGAATTAAATAAAAAATCATTTTTCTCATTCAATATTCATTTATTATAATCCATGATATTTTTACTATGTAAAAAATCAATGGATGCATTTTTACTCCCAATTTATTTATATCATGTGTTCTTCAGATTATTTACCTTGACAAAATATGTATGTCTTATTGAATTCACATATCTTATTATTTCATCCTATTCCCCTTAACGATAATTTTAGATTACCCTTATTATGTTTCCTATCTCAAGGTTATGAAGAGGAATCCTTTAAATGAGTTTCAAATATGTTTTTTATTTCATTTTATTTTGAATAATGTATTTATTTTCAATTCTCTCTAATATTATGGGTGTCATATATGTAATTTGACCTTCCAAAACAACTAAACTAATTGGTCCTTCATGATTGGATTCCTTATAAGCATGATAATGGAATAAAATATTGCACCATATCTAGTTTTATTTGGTTGGGGAGTTACATAAATACTAAGGAAAAACATATTCTTCTCTCTTTATATAAAATCAAAATAAAGAACCATGTTAAACCATTTCTAATGAAAATTTATCAAAATTATATACGGAAAAATATTGGTTGTTAAAATAATCTACAAGATTCTCCATACTAATTTATTTCACTGAATGTGTAATCTTTGGTGTCCAATGATGATCTCATTTAGAATTCATGGATATTGATTAAATGAAAATATCATGTACATTTAACTTTCATTTCCCAAAATCCAGCATATTAATTTTTTTAAGATGATCATTATCTCTTCAAATTTTTCAGTTCCATCTAGATTTTGAAATACAAGTAGGGATTTTTATTTATTTTTTTGAGAGTGCATTGTATGCATTACATGTAACTCGAGGATTTATCTCAAGTACAAGAATGATGTTCGTGAACATTCTCTAGTGTTTATACAAATATTTGAGCATAATTTTGTTAGTTAGAGTGGATTATAGGCAATAGGTCTTATAATGATGTTTTATTATTGAGTTGTACAAGGTGATGATATAATGGAGAAGGTAGGGAGGATGATGACATATTTTTTTCACACTACAATATAAGAATCAACCCAGTGTGAGTTTTTCTGTTGAGGGTGTTCACATTCAACAATCCTTAGAGTTATATTCTTCAATTATAGTGGAACCTTACAATTATACCATGGAATTTTCCCTTCCCTTTCATTTCTAATATATCTAAATCCCATTTTCTATGAACCCTCCAAACTATCCCTTCATATGTGGCCCTTTACTTCTAATCAACCCTTTTAAACCCCATCCCACATATAATGTATTTGGTAAACATTTATAAATTTTGTAAACTGCCATTTATTTACACTTATTCAAGATCTTTATAATCATATGCATCCTATCAAAAAAATTACAATCACATAGAATTAATTCATTAATGTAAATAAGCATTAATTTAACCTTTTTATTCTTACGTATCCCAATGAAAATTGATTTTATTCATACATGTTTATTATGGATAGGCCTTATAAACTCACACATTTTCAAAAATACAATATAAAAGTCTTAACATCACTATTTAAACAACTTTATTATAATTAAACACTAAAATTCCCTTTTTTAATCTATTTAAAATGTATCTCTAAAACTATTCTAATATATTAAAATATTACTGATTCTATAAATTTAAAATGTAAAATGATTAATTTTAATAATAAATTTATTCAATTTTTATGAAATATATACATTTATCACTCACCAATAATTGATTTATTCGATATTCACACGTAATAATGCCTAATAAAAATATATCTATAAAAATTCACTTCATACACACGGATCCCCTTCATCAATGAATTTAAATTGAAAATTTATTATTTTAATCATAATAAAAATATGAAAACACCTTTTCATATTCCACTAATTCAATATCCTCTTCCAACAACCCAAAATTACTGGACAATAATTCATCAATATGAAAAATATCTGATAACATTATTTTCAACTGGTTTATTTTAGTTTTTTATTCACCTTCCCTTTTATTTTTATTAATAAAATAAACAAATTATTCAATTTTTTAGCTATTGCATTTACATTTCACTTATTTGTAATTTGAGTATAAAAAATCTAGAACTAAATCAATCCAATCAAAAGGTATCATAAGAGTTTATTTCTAATAAACAATTCATGGAATCCACATTGGATAGTTGGATCCTAGATTGTTATTTCCTCTTATTTATTGATTTTATATTTATACACACACAAAAACTTTACATAATTATCCAAAATAATTTAGATTAATTACCAACCACTCAATGTAATTTAAATCAAATGATTATATATATATATTTTAGATTAAGATCTTTGAATTACTAAATGTCTTCAAAAAGTGAGTTACTAAATTAATTTTCCTGAATTCAATAAAAATATAAATATTATGATCCACTTAAATATTATTAAATCAAGATTAAATTCTTAAAGACATATAGAATAAATTAAATTTTCTCGATGTTATTTTTTCTCCTATAAAACTGAATAATAGAATTCACTCAATTGGGGAAAAAATTAGATGATACACATCCATAAAAAATAAATTTCACTAACCCATATGAAGGGAAATTAATTGAAATATAGGTAATTAATAACCAGTGGAATTGAGAGATATAACCGTTTTATTTTCTTAGTATAATAAGGAAATATCTTATTTACTACTTGAAAAAACAATAATTAAAACAACATAGAAAGACTAGTTTTATATATACAAAAGGAAAAAAATAAAATATTAAAGGTTTGATAAAGCTTGGTTTAATGCAAAATGTTGGTGTTGTATTTTAAATACCAAAATCTAGGTAGATCAATACTGTTATCACCCATCATAATTTTTTATGTTTTTATAATAATAAAAATCTCATATTATTTTTTCTAATGTCAATAAGTAGATTCTTTGAAAGTATAACTATAAAAGAAAAGAAGAATTACACATCCCCTCCAAAATAAATAATTTAATGCAGAGATGGAATGTAAAATTAGGAATGGTTTATTTCTTTTAATTATTATATACCACCCTATGTGATGTTCTTTTTATTCTAGAGAGGATAGTGTATTCACCATAGACCATGGAATCTATTCAACATCAATTTCTAGTGCCTCTTCAATGGTGGTTATTTTTTTTAATTTCCTACTCTATTATTTTCTCAATATTCTCTTTTTATTATTTATCATCTTGCTTTAGGAGTATAAGTGTATTTCAAAAATATGAAATGGGATCATCTTGGAGGTGATAATTTGATTGAAATAAGTAAATATAAAATGAATTATTATTATAGGAATGTTCTAATACCTTAAATGGTTTATCTAGAAGCACATTCTATAAATATATTGCCTATTGAATAAAGTCGGCATATTGGGGGTAGGGAAGGGTTATAATGTTTATTTCCCACCTACAAGATATTCAAATAAAAAATCATTCATTTTAATTATTCTAACATTTTTTTTAACTTTATTTAACAATATATATATTGTTGTGGTTAACCAGGCTATCATTTCCTTCCAGTTTTCCATTTTATATTACTTATCTATCAACTCTTGTTTCAATATCAAAGCAATAGTAAATATTATTTTTACTTTATTCAATTTATATTTTTCAAATTATAAGAGGAATGGTGATATAAGTACTTGATATTGATTATATTAATTTTTTAGGACAAATTATCCCACCCGTAATTTATTATACTTATTGGGTTGTTGTATTTTTTATGTCTATTATGACTCTTCCTCAAGAATCTATGAGAAGGGAATGTTTACAAAAATATATTGTGGGAATAAGTATGTTACACTACACTTGGAAGAAATTTCATCAATTTTTTTAATTGTTCTTAAAAATTGTTCGGTGTTATACATAAATGGTCACTCCTTATTATTGTATCCCAATTGAGAGACAAAAAAAGATATAAAAGAATAAAGTATTGAAATAAACAAATAAAAAAAATAAAATATTTATGAAGTAATGAAAATATAAATAAAGAACTAAATATATGTATTGTTGTCACTAAATTAGAACATTTTCCTATTGTAGGATCCATAATAATATAATTATGATCCCATGGTATATATCATACTAGCTTACTAGGGTTATCTTTTAGTGATAATTTATTAAAATGATTTTTAATTAATGGAATTTTCCACTTAGTTTATTTTTTATTATATTTAAATTATAAACAAAATATAAGAAGGCAATGAAGATCAAAAAAGAAATACAGAAAAATAATATTAAAAAATCACAATTTATTTTGATAGTTGTTAATGCCTAGAGCTTGGAAAAGTACCTCTTTTTTTACCCATTTTAGTTTTATAATTTTATTTTATAATTAAAACACTTTATTTAATGAATTAAATTGCTCTATATAAATTTTTTTAGTAAACATAAATTGGATACCTACATTATAAATAAAACATACCTTATCTATAGTTTAAAATGATAACATAATTTTTCCAATAAATGAAACAATTATCTACCCAATCCCACCATACAATTTTAATCATATTGAAAACGTCAGTCCAAAATATATAAGGAATTTTAAATTTATTGTGGGGATAGTAAATTAGAATGAAATGAAATGAGACTAAGGTAATGATATCAAAAGGTGGAAACCACCACACAAACTCATTCTCACCAAAATCCCTATTAAAAGTGGGATAAAATAAATATAAAATATAAAATATAGATTCAAGATCAATATAAACAATCCCCAGAGGTCTATCCCTTTAGTTAAATACTATATATCTATAGAGTTAATGATACATAATTGGTTGAATTAAAAATATTAATAATAATAAAATAAATTAAAATACATTATATTAAACTTAAATAAAATATACAATAAAAATTTTTTTTACCCTCCTACTATACAAACTAAATGTAGAAATGATATTTCTATAATATTTTTATCTTCTTTCTATAACTTATGTTTAAGGTTCTTAATCTCATCCACAATATTTTTACTTCTCATTTGATATTCTCTATGATTCATGTGTGATAGCCAAGGATAATAAATTATAACATAATTCAATAATATCCATCTCAAAATCATAGGTACAATTTTCATTCATTTCACATGATATTATATATTACTTTTTATTTAATTATTTCTACTTAGTTTTCCCTTTTGGTACCTTCTTATTTTTTTCCACAAGAAAAAGGTTTTTCATTTATTTTTTCCTTAGTCCACCTTTCATATATTTCATGTCTCTCAAGGACTAATATTACGTCATTGAACGATGCTCATGAATGTCTTGATGGGTTCTAGATTTGTAACACGGCCTCAATTTTATTATTTACATTGATTAAGGGTGGTTAGGATCATGTTAATGAGTTGGGTTTTAGCTGTATATGGAACTACAAAGATGGTGAATGAAAATAAGATGATGACACAATGTTTTGTGTGATATATTATAAGCAACAGCCCCATATTGTTTTTTCACTTGGGGGTGTCCATGGTTAATAAAACTTAATATATTTATCAACTGTTACAGTGGTACCACCCCATATTATATAGTCATATAAGTCTACCCTTGAATTTCCCATGTTTCCAAATCCCATTTTCTCTACCCCCTCAAGCCAACTCTTAGATCTCTGACCATTCACTCTTCTCAATCAACCTAAATCCCACCATGACTATAGTTTTCCTGGGAATAATTTTTCACTCTGGTAGAATCCCATTTTTTACATTTATATAGGTTTATTATGGGCATACACATAATATCAAAAAAATATACTCTTACTTTTCCTTTATATTTTATCTTACATACCTAAAACATTCTCTATTTTACTCATAAATATAATTTATAATATCTATTTAATACATATGTGGCTATCTGGGATACTCATTATCCACCGATACTTAATCAAAAAATGAAATAAATTTCAATACTTTATTATTTAAATAATAAATTTATGATTTTTCACTACAATTGTTATTGTTACTCGGTTTCACGTAAATTTGAAAACTAATTTAATATAATAAAATATTATTTATTGACATAATTTAAAATATATGATTTATTTTACAATGAATAATCCATAATAATGTTTTCAAATGTACACATTTATTGTATACCATTCCATCATCATTTGATCTAATTTCGCACCAAATTCATTCACAACCCCTATAGTTTCTACCTGATAAATATTACACCAGTACATTTTATATAAGAACAATAGATTTTATGGATTATTACCCACTATATATCAATTTTAAATTCATGTTTTTTACCATGTCCAATGACTTATTTTCTAGGTTGTATGTTTTTTCATACATAAATTTGGTCAGAATAAAATCCCTGAATACATTAATAAAATATAAAATTATCAAAATATTTTTTATTCCTCAAAATTTTATCATGGGTAATATAATAAAAATTATGTTATAAGAGTTAAATAGAAGTTATTAAAAAAATACTATATCCCACATTTCCAATCATCTCACGATCATGTATTTATAAATGGATAAATAAACTCCTTCTATAATAATTTATCAATTATACAAAAATTTGCAGATTGTGATGTGATTTTTAAGCCTAATAAACAATTTAATTATTTTTTGGCCTAATATAACACTATGAATACCCTTAAACAACTCATCCTATATTCACTATTGTATAGGACTAAAGTGGTATAGGCCTTTTAGTTCTAGTTTCCCTCCCTCAAGATAAATATTTTTAAAATAAAATTAAAAGATGAATAATATAAAATTTGGTGGTTTGATCTGGAATACTAGGATAAAAAGATATTTTTAGATTGTTATCACATTGAAATCCCCTAAAATTATTTGTCTTCGGTAATTAATTATAATTACTACATCATATTAGTTTTTTAATAATAGTTTGTTTTATTCTTTATTATACCAATGATACCATGGATGGATCCTCAAAAATTATAAATTCAATAAGAGATGCATGTTATCATTTAAAATATATATATTAAAAGCCTATATTCTCTAAAAATATTATATTTCATGACCATTACACCTCTAACCAATGAAATATTTGTCAAGAAATATATCACATAAGTAATTTACATATGACCCTAGGCTATATAAAATATGTTTTATCCCGCATGACCTAAAACATTTTGGATTATTATTTTTATATTGACATAAATTGAATAAAATATGTTTTATCATCAAATTTTGCAAAATAGTTCTATTGTTCCTTATTTATTAATTATAATGAAATACTTGACACCCCACTATAGTTGGAAAAAACTACTTCCCAAAACTATGAAAAAACATTAACTCTAAAGTTCCTTTATTCATGAATTTGTTTATTTTTTAAATTTTAATGTAAATCTAAAAAAATTATCTTTATTTTTTGATTTAGAAGTTAATATTAGATTAAGATAAATTGTTGGGATTTTTTTTTTGAAATTATTGATTTTTCATTGAATGTTATAAAAAAATGATATTACAAAAAAACTACAACATTTATGGAATAATAATAATACAATAATGGATTAAATATATTTGAAACCATTTCTCAAAACGGATAAAAATTAATAATAAAATAAATAATTTAAAATCTCTATTTTGTACTTATAAAACCCATGTTTATCATTTTGGAAATATAACTAATATTTTACTCTAAAAACTAATTTATCTTCTTATATATAAAAAATAGTTTTCATCACATATAGAAATTAAATCCCAAAAATGGATTTCATATATTATATCAACTTGATAACATTATATAAAATGTTAAATTGTACTTTTGTGAGTAGGAGTATGATTACTATGATTATTGTCAATGGCCATGATAATAGTAAAACTAGTATTCTCAAGTAATTGTTTTTTTATTACTATGTAATTTTTATATAATCAAAATAATTATTCTATTTAATAAATAGGCATTAATTTAATTTTTTAAAACAATTTATAAATTAATTATAATTTAATATATTAGTAATTGATCACAAATAATATTAATAACACATATAGGTAATGAAAATAATTTTCTACAAAATAGTTTTTCTATATATAATATGTTTTAATTTATATGTTTTTTCCTCTAACATGAATTTGAATTAGATTAATTGGTGGATAAAATTATATTCATCTCAGAAAAATTTGGAAATATGGGTGATTTTATATGTTTATTAAACCATAAGTTACAAGTGTATAATCTTTTTAACCTAGAAAAAATAATAAATAAAAGTTAACATCAAAAATATAAGAAAAAATGACTTCCAACATGTTTGAACCATCTGTAAAAATAATTGGCTGTGCATTTTCAGACAAAATTTCCCCCAAAACTCCATAATTTTGATCTTCTATATTAATTAACTCTTAAATAGTGTAATAATATCATTTAAGTGTAAAGGGTGTTAACAAAAGTTCCATTTTCATCACTTATAAAAAGAAATCACTTCAACCATTTCAATTATCCAATTTCTCTTTTAAATATATGTAAAACTATGCCCAATTTTCCACTCGTTTAAGTAAATTTCATTTCCCAAGTCCCCTGGTAACTACATATTATCCAAATTCATTTAATTCTAAGTATTTCATAAAGAGTAATCGCATTTTCTCAATTATATTTGAGTGCTTTAGTGTAATTTAAAAATTAAGGTCAGGGACCTTTTATCTCAAATTACTTTTCATGTGACTTTCTTGTTTTATGATTCTCCGAATTTTAATTATGTGGTATATATGATTCTCATTTTTTCTATTATATCACGAATTTTCTTTTATTAATGGTATATAATGTTTGGCTATATTATCTATATTTCAGAGGGGTTTTGATTGAAATATTACCTAAGTCATCATAATTCCCAAAAATACTAAATTTTATATTGTTAAATTTTTTCGATTTTCCTAGAAATAAAATCCACGTATACATACTAGAAATTGGATGATGTTGTCGAATATATTTTCATATGGGTAATAACCCAGAAAAAGTCTGGTTAAGTATCATGTCAATCATTACATGGTGCATAATGGGAGGGCATAACAAAACACACCTAGCTAGACACTCTTTGGGGATATTCTATAGATAATTTACATGGTCTTTATGAAAATTAGTGAAGGATTATTCAACCATTTATTTGGAATCCTAAAATATAAAACTACTTAAATAAATTATTTTCTTCTATTAACAACCCAACAATTTTATAGAACCCCCTTTTCCACCTTATCATTATTTCTTTGAGAATGGGGAATCACATTACATTGAGAATGCCCCATTATTTCTAATTTTAATTTTGGGATATTCACCTATATAACCACATTATTCGATTGAATGGGGGAATATCTATTTCTTATATTTCCCTCATACTAGTAGTCATTGATCTATTAATACATGATTAAGTAATACATTCCTTAGGGAATTCTATGAAATTTCTAGATAACTCGTATGAGAATGCATTAGAATGAATTAGCAATAGGTGGCTCCCAATATAGATAGTCCCTTGATTCTTTATTAGGTCTCATGGGAAAAAAATATAGGGGTTTTCAATACGAATTACTCATTTATGTATGATGTCTTGGGAAAAGGACTTGATTCTACATCTATGATATCCATAATTATTAATTCTCTCGGTATGAAAATAGTAATTACTATCCACATTTTTATTTATTTTAATTGATATAGTATGAAATCAGTTTTTTTATAGACATATTTTAGAAAGTTTTTCATACTATTTATGTCATGATTTTGTACCACTATAGGCTACAATTTACAAAGCATCTAATATCAGAAATATTTTTTCCCGTTCGAAGGGTAACCTATAAAATAACTCTATGTAATTTTAAAAGGTATTCTATAAGAGATAAAAAATTTATTGTTGTTTTTTTATGTTTTATATCAGTTATTCTATGTAATGTCAAAAATTGGAATATATCTAGTCTTCCAAGAATACTAAATTTTCCTAACCTATAAGAACTATTGAATTTTCTTCCAATAATCTTATATAACCACCAATACTATGTTTCTAGCGACCATGTAATTTCATATAAACTGCATGATATATGGTCTACGCTATATGACCTTAACCAACATGCATTGCTCCTTAATGTATAACATTACACTATAAACCCCCACTCTTCCAACTTATGAACTTGAAATATGTAGAGATTTAAAAGAATTTCAATCAATTTATTTGAATCAACCCATCATTTATATCTCGGTTTACAATAAAACTATATGTATATTGAGCCCATATTTGATAACATACATATTATTTTTTGATGTTCTATCTTAAACCACTATATAATTCCTTTATTAATGTCACCCAATACAATTTTTGGAATTAACCAAACTATTTTTGTGATTTAAATTTTCCAAATAAACTCACTTTTATGGTTAAGTGAGAACCAGACAAGAGAACAAAATATGTACTATCAAACAGATCACCCTATTTTGGCATTAAATTTTAACTAATTCGTTATTTTTTTATACTATTTTATCATAAACATAATGACCATTCATTTCATAGTAATACCACCATGTAAATGCTTTATGTTTTTTTCATATCTTGTCAATATCCATAGTGATTCATATATACCATTTTCTAATATGTCTTTCATGTTTTTAATACATTCATTCACCACATTATGTTGTATTGTTGGATTTAAAATTAATTCAAATTATTTTTGAGTTTTATCACTTCCACCAGGGTTTATACCATTTCTATAACTATATTTATATTGGTTCAAGTCATTATAAGATACATAGGGACCCTTCTATATCCTATTTTGTGTGAAACAATAACCATTTTTTATTTAATCTCATTAAATTAAATACTCATGGTTTCATATATATTTTCATGACCAACTAATATAATATATGATGGGGTAAAACATAAAATCCAATTAATACCTTTGAAACACAGCCTTTCCCATTCATTATAAATCATGGATTGTAGGTTTAGATCACTATAAACACTACACAACCATTTCTAAGGATGATATAAAATTTAATTTAACTTCCATCGTCATGGTGATGACCCATGTTCCCAAAAAATTATTAAATAATATTTTTCCATGGATATATTCATATGATATAGAAAATATATTATAATTACTCAAAAAAATAGATTGAATATATATTAGAATTCATTATTTAATGATGTTTAGAGTTCATTCACAGTATACATATCTTATGCTATAATAACAGACCTATTATATAAATAGGATTTTTTTCCCTAGAATATCCACTATTACTTGATCATATCCAATTATATCATTTCTAGTGTTGATTTACATCAACCAATATTCATGTGTTCAAAAGGATTTGAAAATTATCTAATTTTCATGACTTCATATATTATTCACATACTTTAGAAACATTATCATTTGATTAACTTTTATAGATCCTTACTTTTACCACATTTGGGAAAAAATTATGAATTTTTAGTGAACAACTATACCATTGAAACCATCCTCTTTGTCATAATATCATAATAAACACAACATTTCCATCTAATTTCTTGGTCCTTATACAATAATCATATTTACCCTACCAAAACCAAGGTTTTAAACATCTCTTTTTTATTAAAATATCTTATTTGGTTGATTTCATTAATCAAAGGAAAAGTACCCCTTGTTATGGAAAACTATTGAACATTAACCCTAGGAAACTGATTAGTAAATAGGTTCAGGATATCATGGGGCCTCAAGAGTGGCTCCCCATATGATAGAGGCAGATACGTAGTGGTGAGTACATAATATATAATGTGTGAATACTGTTTCCTAGAACCCGAATAATATAATAGTGGAAAATAAGAAAAATAAGAGAATATATATAAATAAGGAAACAATTTAGTAAAAATATTTCCATGAATAATAATATGGGAATACATATACTGATTGTAACACCATGACTCTACAGACCCAATGATAAGGTTTCCATTATTATATTGGTATATTATATAAGTGATCTCACTATATAAGATCGATTATTTTAGCAGTCCTGGAAAACTAGATAATATATAATTCCAAATTTACATAGGAAATATAAAAACATTGCATATGAAAAATTATTAAATCCTTAAAATTATTCATTATATAATTTTAAAATCCTATGGAAAGCAAGAAATAAATAGTGTGATCTGAGATTATTAGTACGGGGTACGTATAGTGGAAGTTACCTTGGGTAAATAAGGAATACTCAATATGGAAAAGTGTAAAATTAAAACACATTCCATTAAATCAACAACTTTATATCAATGAAAATCCTTTGATAATATCAACATAGAAATCATATGGATAATTGAAAATATATTCTCAATTTAGGATATTAATAATTTTGTGCATTCATGATTATGTCCTCTATACTATGATATCATGAATCTTACCATCAAGGCCTCTTATCTACGAAATAATTCTTAATAAATGGGTAGGAGTAAAATAAATATCCAAATAATATGGAATCCCTTCTATTTAGTATTAAGAGACATGTCTATGCATTGAGGGTATATCTATAACTAGTCCCCACTTGTCACTTTCACATTTTATACATTGTTTATATTTTTAATGATAAACACAATTCATTATCAAAATACCTTATAATTATACAATTATCGATATTGAATCATGAATATAGAAAATCAATACTAACCTAGTAAATGAAATAACTAAATAATATTTATTAAACTGATAATATATATAGTTATAGTATATGATTGAAATTCCATAAAAGTAATTGAAATGATTCTAAATTCATCCATGGTATTAAATATATGTACAAGAAGGAGAAAACTTTTTTTCAATGAATAATGGACACTGATTTATAAATTGATCATGGGGAACTGAATGGTTTCAAAGAAAACTGTGATCCATTATCAGTAAAGTATGATAAAATATCATCAATTCATCATAAATTAATGTTTTTAGAAAAATAAATCATTTATAAAAGAAGGATGAATTAATACATTAAAAATAATTTCCATGTATCTTCTTGTAAGAATGGAGTTATAAATCACTGTTTAAAAAACTTTTGATCCCTTTATAATAATAACACTCTTTTATTTTCATATTATTTTAAATAAAAAAATTAAAATGTTATTGAGAATAATATATCTTTAAAAATAACCATGATAATTGTTAAGGAATTTTTAAATAAAATAGTAGTCATGAGGGTGGGAAATTTATTTTGTGCAAGGTATCATTCAAGTACAATTTTGTTCACACCATTGGAAAAATGTACGTCATGTAGAAAATGATTAGAATATTCCATTGAAAAAAAATTATATAAATTAAAACATAGGTAAAAATATATTTAATTAATATTTTTATAATATTAAAAATAATCATGAAAACATTTTAAATAAAATATAGACATGAAATAAAAATATTTGTAAGGAAAACTATAAAATAATATTACATAAAGAATCTCCCTTACATATAACATACATATTGATTTTTGATCCAATAAGAGAATTAATGGAATAATAAACAATTAAACCCCAGTAAAACAAAATTAGAAGAAAATATATGGGTCCTAAAATAATAGGATCATATAATTTTCCAAAAGTTGATCTTGTTATAAAAATCCTGAAATAAAATAAGATTATAATTGGGATCCCTTACCTTGGTTATCCTTTTATTCATGAATATTTAAAACTCCCATATCATGAATTTGAATTTATTAAAAACTTTCTTGATAATACGTTAAATATTTAATCCATTTTTTAATTATATTTTATAGTGATTTAAAATCAATTAATTAAATTTTTCTGGTTGACGTTTGATACAATAATGTTTTTCAGTCAATTTTCGCATAATTACTTCACTATATTTTCGATGGTTAAAGGCATAATAAAATTTTTAAATAATATATATTATTTTAAAAATGTCATTATTATAATTTCTAGTCATCATGTAAAATTATATAATCATTCAATCATTGTGGTAATATGAGAATGAATTGCTTCACTTCACAGAGGTGGTTGTCCACACTTATGAATGACTGACGTTTTTATTTCTCAATGAATATAAGGGTAAGAAGGTATATGATATATTATATTTCAATAATAAAACTTATTTTAGAAAAATAATATATAATTCATTAATTATATCCATAAATCCTTCCATGTAAAATAGTGATCAAAACTAAATTACACCACATCATGGAGATGGTAGGTTGTATGTATGCATAAGTGATGTTTTTGATTTCCATTGGATGAAATTTAGGTGGAAAATGGTTTTAAGATAATAATAAAATATCGATATATTTTTTACTATTGAGTCATTATTTTATAATTTCTATAAATATAATATATTTACTGGAATTTTAATAAAAATAATCGTTTAAAAATTCAGGTAAATTTTTTACCTCTTATTTGAGAGACCATAATTAGATTACACATTGAGCCTTCTAAGGATGGTATTAGGGTACAACTACGATATAAATAATGAATTTATGGAATCTAATAATTTTTTAGGAATGTATGGGATTATCTACAGGGTTCAATGTTTGGGAATATGGGAGGAGAATATGTTCTCTTTTCTATGTGAGGAGAGGAACACAAATAGAATTACATAAATATTTTAATAATATAGTTTAATTTTAATATAAAAGTGGATAAAAATGTTTTATATTAAAATATGATAAGTTCAAGGTTGAAATAAAAACACTCAATGTGGTTTAGTCACGTTTTGTTTTGTTATCCGGAAGCTTTATCCATTTATTTTTAATTCTTTTAACACATTTTACCCTTAAATAAGGTGAAAAATAATTACCATGGTTACTATTAACTATGAAAAAAAATTAATTTGACCTTATTACATAATATAAATTATTATAATTCAAAATATGGAATGATTTTTACATAATTAAACTATTATTAGTGCTAGAAATTTCTTCAAATTTTAATTTTCATTATTCGATGAATACTATTTTTATAAAACTATTTTTTAATCATAGAAATGATTTAAGAAAAGTCAAGTATAATGTTGATTATAATTTTAATTAATTATATTATGTTAAATAAAAGTAAAATTATTTTACTTTCAAACTAAAAAGTATATGAAAGTTACATTTTAATTAATTTATTAAAAGAAAAGTACTAAAAACAATTTTTATTTGAATAAAACATTACATATATTTCCAAAATGATATGGATATATATATATGAATAATATTATATTTTTTATATGAATTTAACTAATTATTTAATTTTTTTTTTAAAATAAATTCATAAAAAATCATGTTATCCATTCTTCATAATAAGGACATAAAATTGATTGTTTTTGTAAAATCAGTATTTTCAACCATTCATTCTAAAATCAACTATTTCTAAAAAATATCAAAAATTCATCCCAAGATAATTTTGACATAATTAATTCATAAATTAATTTAATTTATTAAAATTAATTTTATAAAATTTAATATTTTAGGTTTTAATATAATTTTTCAATTTAATTATATGCATTATGTTAAATTTTCTTTAGGAAGAAAAAAAATACTTGTTATAATTGAATATTCCTCATTACTTTCTTTTCTCCTTTAAAATTTCCTCCATGAAATTTCCATAATTTCACATCATGAATAGATGTGGGTAGTTATTATTTATAACTCCTTTTGGTTCCCATATTTACTCTTCTATTTGTTTATTTTTCTAAATTAACATTATCAAAAAAATTATCTGATTCTGCAATACTTACTCTTGAGTGTTAAGAGTACATATAGGCTCATCATAGTATGATATATCAGGTTGAAATTATATTACCTCATAGGTGAACACATGATTTAGTTCGGGAATTTAATTTCTCAATAAATTTATATAGAACACATCATGGAATTTATAGGAGTCGATTGGAATTTCAAAACATTAAGTTCCAACTCGAAATCATTCTAGAATTTCAAAAAACATGATCTACATTGGAATTATTTTCCATTTTTATCAAAACATACTACACCCATCCATGGAGATACTATCACAAATACATGATCCTATACTTGAAATTGTTGATCCATCCTTAGATTATCTTCAAAAATATTTTCCTCCTTTGGTCTTCCTTAATATGATTATTAATTGATCATAATTTCACTATTGTCTCCAAAATTAGTTTTGGGAAAAAAGATTAATTTCACCAACTTCATCCCAAAAAGTTTTTCAAAAACATATTTTACCATACAATACATTATATGGTTCTATTTTAATGCTAAAATGGAATCTATAATTAAATTAAAATTCCACCAATGGTACAAAATAGTCCCTCATAACATTAAAGACAATTGGGCTATACCTCAATATGACTTCTCATGTATATATAGTCCTTTTAGACTATTCATATTTTTGAGAATGTTAATAAGTGCTCAAATGTAGCTTAATGTTGTGATCCTTCTATTTTATTTTATATATATTCAATAAAAATCATGGTTCACAGTTATATACAATCAAAATAGGTACACCATTAACCCTCATAAATTCATTAATATAAATTTGTACAATGTGCTTAAGAGAAAGTGCTTTCATTATAGAAAGGAAATTTATATACTAGGTATGGAGAAAAAAATTATCCATTTTTTATTTTCCATTCATGGATTCATTGAAAATCAAGTTAAAAATTATATAGTTACATAATCCTATTTACATTCAGTAATAGGTTGAGCCTTTTTGACTTTTTTATAATATTGTCTCTCAACCGTTACCTATTGACAAACAAAGTATATTGATATATAGTCTCTAATTTTCCATTTCATATTATCTGACTAATATTGTTGTTAAAATACTAATACATTTTTTTCCACTTGGGTGTATAGAGAAATTTGATTTTTGAGATTCATCTAATACTTCCATTTTTAGCTCAAGAATTAATTGATCACAAATCCTCTTTAAAAATATAAATACTTCATTTTCATAGATGATTCATACCATATTCTAATCATCCATGGATTCTATTTTATTTTGAATACTCGAATCATCAATTGGGAAATGTTTATTTACTATAATTATAATGGTTTGGAAACCATTGTGAATAGATGTGTTGTCTCACCTTCCTCAACAATTCCCATATCCATCTTTACTAAATCCATGAATATATGATCTTTTTAAATCCACATTTTAGTCAAATATCTATGATCTTCCATACTCAAGACCTCATTCACTATAATTTACTTCACATGGTGGTAGTGTATTGAGAAATTTCAATCCTTTAGTAATTATATCAATCAACTCCATCTCATGATATGGTATTTTGATGAGAATATTTTCTTTAATATTTTTTGAACTTCATAGATTTCACATTTTTACCGTAAATGTCATTCCTCCTGGTCCTTAATGAAATCATTATGGGTTTCAACTCAAAATAATGGGTTTTATAATTCTGGTCTTGATTATTTAATAGCCTTCATTCATAGACCGGGATACTATTGTTTTTAGTATAATATCATGAAACTCCCTTCTTTGATGAATCCCTATATGTAACAGATCTATCCCTTACTGGTGATAAAGTTAATACCAGTGCCTTTGTTAGCCTCCTCTTTAATTATTGAAACATTCTTTATATTATTCTACCCGTATGAACATGATCAATTTACATGTTATCATGGGTAATGGGATAATAAATTGAGAAAAATATTTAACAAATATTTGATAGTAAAAAGATAATACAAGGAAACTGTGAACAATAGTTATTTTCATTGGAATTGTACATTCGAACACTCGATTTTTATTTGAAGGATTAATTGATATTACATCCTTAGATATAATATATCACAAAATAGAAACTTATAAATGATAAAATTCTTATTTACAAAATTTTTCATATATCTAATTTTATATAAGAGTCTTACGATTGTTTCACAAATGAGTCTTATTATCATAATATATTTTATATTATGTCAATATATCATCAATAAATACTACAAAAAATTGTACAAAAATTCTTTAATACATTTTTCCACAAATCCATAAAAAAATATGGTGAATTAGTTTATCCAAATAGAGTTACAATAATTTTTTAAGGTCCATAAAAAATTAAAAATTTCATTTTTGGAATATCCTACTTCAATAATAATTGTTGATGAAAACCTAAATGAAAATCAATCCTTTAAAAATATTGATCGCCATTTAGTTGATCAAAAAAATTCTCAATTTGGGGAATAGGGTATAATTTATTTATATTAATAGCATTTAATTACCTATAAATTTTGTAAAACCACATATACTGGTCATTCCTTTTAACAAAAAAGAATAGGAGATCCCCATTTTGAAATATTTGGGAATATAAATCCACTATCACGAAAATATTATAGTTTTTTTCAGTTATACAAATTACACTATATTCTTTTCAATGGAGTTATAGTTGTATTCTTTTCACAGGGGATGAGACCAATAGATAACTCAACCACATGATGTTGGTTATTTTTATGTATTTTTTAATTGACACAACAATATATTCTTGAATAATACGTACAACCTCTATTATAGGTATTCATTTCCCATTAATAGGTTTCATCATCTCTTTTTATCCTAGAATTCCATTATTAAGATCTACCATGAGTGGACCTAAATAAGATTTAGATGAAAATGTCACCCCTCTCAAGATAAGGTGTTCCACATCTCCATATTGAATCATAATCTATTTCTGTTAGAAATAAATGAATGTTCTATAATTTGAAATTTAATCCATACCAAGGATTATATAAAATTAATTCATGGGTATAATAATTAAATTCTCAAATAGGGTATGTCTATGTGTCATAATGTGAATTGGCTAACACATCCTTATAGTAATATGATTTCCACTTGGAATCTTGTTTGAAAACACCTATCTTATGTTTCAAAGAAAATATATAATTTTTAGGGGAAACATGGAATATATAAAAGTGAATAAAGATTAAAAATTAAATAACAAATCACTAGATAAAATTTATGTTATGATCAATGTAACTTCTACCACATTTTAGGGAACTTTAAATTAAACTATAGTAATCATATAAGCTTTGAATACTACCCTTGGAATCTTCTTTGGGAGTTTCCCTTATCACTTTTAAAACAAATTAAATAATTACCCATCTCTTCATAGTTAAAGCACTGGATAATATTGATTTCCTTTTTCCCCTTACATTAAATATCCTTATGACCTCATTATATGCATTTAAAAAACACTCATATTCCTATAAATCATGTACCTAGGTGCTTCTTTCCACAATTATTACATGTTATAAATTTCATCCACTCTGTATTCTTCTTTGACACTTTTCTTTCTAAGTTCTTGGTCCACCTCTTCTTTTGTTTATCTCTATTTAATATACGTACTCTGTAAGATTATTTATTATTATTATTGATTTCACATGATAAATTATAATCATAGGATGAAAATGTTTAAGAATCTAGTTCCCTTATGTCACATGAAGTGATACAACATTAGTGAATCAAAATGTGGAATAATAGGTTGAACTATAAGTGTAAGGATATTTTTCATAACCTGATTTAGCTGCCCTAATGTAGATATGATCTACTCTATTCCAACACTAATAGTACAAACTTACTCATTAGGGAAATCCCCACATTGAATAAGGGTGTTGATATCTTTTCCTAAACTAGTTTTATTATCTAATCAATTGAACTCACTGAGTTAGATCATAATTATCATGAATATTCACTCATAAAATAAAAAACCCAATAATGCTAATGAAAATGTATTTTATTTCAAAAATGATAGAATTATTCCTAAATAGTGTATTAATTGAAATTTAATATTTTTAAAAAATTCAAATTCGATTTCTTCATATAAAAATATAATTTTTATCAAAATGTCAATATAATAATTTTTATATAAAATATAATAATTAATGGGGATAAATATATTCATTATTATACTAAAAATAAAATATAAATACTCATACTACTATTTTCAGGATGCATAAACATTTTCTACACTAGTATACACAATAATAGTAAGTCGTGCAATGGTAGAATTTTCATCGGATGGTTTAGAGAACATGGATTAGGTTGTGATCTATAAGAGATTGAACTTATTTCATAAATGATTTATATGATGTTTTAGTTGTCTAATCACATGTAAGACTTGGTTAAAGGAAATTCAAGTGATGTCATCTCCCTCAAAAGCTCTGATAAAAAGGATTTATAGATAATGATCATACAGGTCGAGGGAATTACTTATTACATATATGTCAATTAGATTTTATCAAAACACCAATTATATACTAATGTTAATGGTTTCTATATAATTACACTATTATCAATAGTTATGATATTTAATATAATTTTAATCCCATTAGAAAGACTATGGACAAATTTAACTATTGTCCAAAATAAAAAAATCAATTATTCGTGTATGTGTAATCTGTAGCTAAATTTATTAGTAATTCATTAAACTAGTCAAAAAAATAATTTCACATAAAATTTTATTGGTCATTACATTCTTCCCCACTTTATAAATTTTACTCATAAAATTTTATTTTACACACTAAAATTTTTAGAATACTTCTGCTTCATCACCTCCTTTGGTTCCCATAATGCCACTTCAAATATGTTGTTCATCCTTAGTACTTTGACCATGTAAATTTTATAATTTTAGGTAAATTTTACCCTAAAATCTAGGATATTCATTCTTTCTATTCAAAAAAAAAAGATTACTCTCTAAGGGTTCAATCTCTGGATTCATTACATATGAGTGGTCCAATATGTACTTCCTTAATAGAGGTACACTGAACACATCGTGTACTCTATATAAGCTAGGTCGAATGGTTAGTTAATAAAATTATGATCTAATGGGATCATATATATTAATGGGTGTTTATCTAGGAATAATATTTACCTTATTCCTAAACCTCTTGAGTTTCATATACTATGATATACGAAGGGACACCAAATCTTTTACCTCAAAATCTTAGTCAAGTTGTTGAATGTCTGCAAAGATTTATTTTATACTTTTCAAAGATTCCATGTGATATATAATGGTTTGAACCTACCCTATATTTTATTATTTAAGATATATTACCTTCATCTTCATATTTCTAACTTCCTCTCAGTATGTTGGAGTTCAATACCTCTTCCAATACAAAGCCTCATAATTTGTCATTTGAATGTTGAAATGTAAATATTTTTTATCTTATAACTCCAATATGATCATATTATTATAAAAACATTCATATAAATAAATTTAACAATATCTCTACATATTCTCTACAATTGTAGTAGTTCTCTCATAATGAACATCCATCTGAGGATGATAAGTAATACTGAAACTAATCTTTGTATCAAACGCTTATTGATGTCTTCTCCAAAATCCATAGGGTGAACCTTGGATCTTGATTAGATATAATGGAGAGTGTTATTACTTGTATTATTACCACATATCTTATTTATATATTAATTGTTTATTCATGAGATAAATATCCCTTTATATAAATGAAATGCACTTACTTTATAACACGATCAACTACCACCCAAATGGTATTATTGTCTGTAGATTTATTGGGGAATAATATAATGAATTCCATGGTTATAATTTACCATTTGCATAATTTATGGGAAATTTTTCCTTCATAACCTTAGAAATATATTGTTCTAACTTGACTTTCTTGAAAACAAAGAATCAAGATAAAAATTATTCAATCTCCGTCTTCATGTTATACCACAATATGTTTTCATTTAGATATTTGTAGATCTTAGTGATTTATGGATTAATTGAGAAGGGTGATCTATGTAAATAATTCAGATGTTCTATATTCAATTATTTTTCTTATGGGACACATATCTTGTTTCTAGACTTTATAAATCCATATTTTTAATAGTTAAACACCAGACTATTAATTACAGTTTTCTATAGCTCATAGTAGTCCTTCTAGGTCTACATTATCCTATAAAGAATAAATGTTTGAGAAAATAATTTAGAAATGTATTTTGAATTTCCCTTTATGATTCTCATTTCCATCCATTTCTTGTTAGAGAAAATTTAATCCATTTAAATCCTTATTAGCGATAGTTTTATGGGATCCATTATATTTCAATCATCTTCTGCATTGTTCTCCTTCCTAAGATGGTAATGAATTGAACGTTCATAATACTTGATCTTATATTACCACCTTCATTGGCCTTTATCAAGATATTTTTCTATGAATATATAATTAGGGATTTATGATCCATATATATATTACACTTGTTTCCATGTATTTTATGTTACCAAATCATCAGTGTGAAGAACACTACAACCAATTTCAAATCATATGTTGGGTAGATTTACTCATATATCTTAAATTTTTGTGACGCATATGATATCCCTTTTTCATTTTTCATGAGCCAAAAATCAAATAACATTTTTTACACTTCTCTATATGACACAAGTCCCTCCCCACTGGTGGGAAATACAAGCAAATGTCTGATGATAAGCTATTTAACTCTTTAAATCTCTCCTTGAATTCCTCTATACAGAAAAACATTTATCCCTTTAAAATTAGCTTTGTTGTTTAGATTGTAAATCATTCTAATTTTATAATAAATAAATGATATTAGACAATAGATTTTTTTTATTTTATCCTTCAATTTCATATCTCTTCAAAGGATCCAAAAATATCCTTTTGTTGGTGATAACATACCCTAGGAATATTACATTATCTATCCGATTTTTTTTACTATACTTCATATATACATTTTCCTTTTATAAGTACATTATTCCATATTTCTAATACTCCCCATAATACTTCATTATTATAGTGTAGATTGTAATATCATCTATAAATACTACAGAAAATTTGTTGAGGTAATCCCTTAAATATCTATTCATTAAGTCTATGAATATACTTAGAGAAGTAATGCATCCAGGTTTCATCACTATGAGCTCCTAGTGCCCGTATATTATATGAAAATTAGTCTATAATATGTCCTTCTACTTTGCCTTTATTTTATTATATCTTGAACAATGATCTTCCTTAGAGAAATACTACTATCCATGTAGTGGATCAAAAAAATAATCAATAATTAGACTAGTATATGTGTTCTTTATTGTGATCTTGTTGAGATCATGATAATCAAGGAAAAGGTGTATATATCCATCATTCTTCTAGGTGAAAAGGACTAGTGCCCCCCATGGTGAATCAAATTGGCATATAATCCCTCTACCCATATACTCCCATTTCCCCTTCTTTAGCTCATCATTTTCAATAACTCCCACTCTCTATGGGTTTATGAAAATTGTAAAATCTCCAGGTGTAATTTCAAATGATAACTCAATTAATTGTCGTGCAGGAAGACTAGAAAGCTATTTAGGAAATGAATTAACATGTTATCCTACAAATGTAATTTCATCAGGGATGATCATTTCCTTAGTCATAATCATTTGATCTAGATATTCTTTCTCATAGTGAAATAATATCTATAATTGAGATAATGATTCTAATGGAGATCCATCATAATACTTCCACTTATAGAATAATGTTTCCTTCTCCTGAGAATTTATGTTAGCTCTATTCAAGAAAATTCAATCCATCCCTATAACAGCATGGAACTCCCCTAATGAGAGTATCACACGGTTTTTGGGAAATTCACATAAAAATTACTGACCATGGAGAAGTTATGTACTTTGGATGAAATGATATACCATTTTCTATTTTCATTAATAGATCATATTCTATATTGTTTTGGGTGGTTTGAATAGTTTAATAAATTTTTGTTATTTAAAATAATTTATTGAACTAGAATAAAATTGTGTCTTTATTATCCTTTAATGAATAACTAGAATACATGTCACCACTTAATATGTAGGATCCACTTCACTAGTTGTGATGTAATATGCTCATCCTTTCTCTGTAGGCCTTGAAGGTTGTGTCATTAGTTATGTTTGAAAACCCTTAACTTATTACATTGGTTATTATAGTGTCCATTTTCCAAGTAGTTGAACAATTCGATTGTAGGCAGAGGGTTGACTAGAGAATTATTTTTTCAATAACATGGGAGTGTTTTTACTATTTGAATTTCCTAGATAGGTAACCCTATTTCTAGCACCTAAATAATTTCTATTTCCCCTTTAGGAATTTTTCTGGATGCTTTTTCCCAAACTTTTGAAAAGGGGGAGGTTGAAATTTCCTACCACCGTGATATTTCTCCATCACTCAACAAGAAGTAAACTCCTTTATACACTTCTTATATTCAGATCTATGGGACCTTTGAAATTCCTTAATCTATAATCTCATTTTAAAGGTACATAAAACAATTTATAAATAGATATTAAAGTCTCAATTCACGAAATATTTACACATTTTCATTATTATCCCACTAAAGAAGCAGTCAACGTTATTTTTAGTTTCAATAAAAATAATGAAGGAATATCAATCTAGTCCTGTGAATTTTACCTCACATGCCTATATGAATTTTTCAACATTTTTCCTAAGTATAAGGAAATCACTCTGAATTTTATGTTAAATAAGTTGAGTAAAATATTTATCAAAAAACATTTTTCTAAATTATTTTAACTCCATAGATTTTATTTTTTCCTTTTCCATTCTATTTTTGATCAACTCCCACCATTTTTCAGCTCATCACTCTATGAAATAAATATCCTACAAACCCTTCTCTTTATCAAATAATTGAAGGATAGAGAATATAATTTCAATGGAATCAATCAATTTTTTCATGATTATGTGATTTTAATTCCTCGATAATTTTATAGTCCTTTTATAGATAAAGGTCCTAATTGAAACATTATATTTCTTAGGGGAATGTGGGTTTTCACTCGGATTCTTGTTTCTAAGAAAGACAAGTGTTAATTTGTTATGTATTTTCATGAACTTCTCATCTCTTTCTCCCATTGGGTTGGGCATCTCATTAGGGGAGTCATAAAATTTCCCATAATATTGGATATTGACTTGAATCCATATATTTCTAGTTGTTGACTAACATAAAGATAAAATTAGGTATAAGAATTTTTAAACTATTAGAAAAACAGAAACTATTAAGATTGAAATGAAAATTGATAAATGATATATATTCATTAACCTATGAATTTATTGTTTTTTATATAAGTTATAAATGTTTTATTACATACCATTAGATTTCATGGAAATTTTTCCCTTCATACTAGTTCATAATGATCTTGGGAATTTACCAAATCATGTCCTCTAGTAGTGTCAAAATAGGTGTGTTGTAAATCCCCTTTTAAATTCACTAGGTTCCAATCTAGTTATCACCATATCTTGCCTTTTAAGGTTATTAACTCTAGGTATAACTCTATGAGATCCAAATCCACTTATTGTGTATAAATAATGATTTTATTTCATGAAAACCATCACTCTATAAATTACCATGATTTAATGATGTTTGCTTATGTTTAGTCTTATACCTAAGGCTTTTAATCAGGTTTTCTAGCTCTAAACCCCAACAATAACTACATATTTCTCTTATACCAACTATGAATACCCATATCATTATATAAATTAATTCATGATTTATTAAATATATATACACATAACACAATACCAAAATATGGGTAGGGCTAGTTTATTTTGATAATTAGATTCATATCACAATAACATGAAACACAGATACAATTACATTATTTAAAACTCCATAACATTCCCTTAAAATTTGATTATCTTCTAATACTTCACAAGATAACTTGGAGGTGTACATAAGAAAGGGTAGAGATATAAATCTTAGTATGATTACAATAAAAGCATAGTATGAAGTAAATTAATACATGTGAGAACTGGTTACCAACATGGTGGCATAAAAAGTGATAATAAAAATCATGTATCATGAAGCATATTATAAGTTGATAACATAAAGGCATCAAATGAATTTGGAAGGTACATAAAATATCACATCCAAAGCATATGTCGAGGCTAATCGCTGATACATCATAACCTAGTGTGCTTAGGCTTAATATTTATCCCCATACAATGTATCTCAGGATATGAATACATTTCCCATTTAATTAGAGGGTTATATAATTTCACTCCCAGCATCAAATTTATAAAATGTACATGAATTTGTGTTCCAAATCGATCATAAAGCTTAATAACTCCCTTCAACCCTATTAATCCCATGATTATGTTTGGTGGGTTACATAAATAAAAGTCCCTAATCAATGAATGATTTGTACATCTAGGTGGATACCCTTTTGTTCAAAATATGGATGTGTATTCACAATAAAAAATTTTGGAATAAAAAATAATTGGATATTTTTTATAGGATAATGGGTGTACATAAAGATTCATAGAAGGGTTAAATGAGTATAAAAGGACTTATCTAATTAATTAGGAATAATAAGTATAGTAAATGAGTTCAAAAAAACATATTAAAACACGATTGACTGTAAATTAAAAATATTAGAACAAATAATGTACTTGAAAAAAGGAATAGGATACAATCAATTACCTAGAGAGGAGCTTCTTAAGATATTAGGAAAACCTTAGGAGGGTATATGGAAGGAAGATGAAGAGGGAGAGGAAATTATTTCTCAACGGTTTTTGAGTGAAGATTAATGATAGGTTGAGTGCAAATTTATAGGGAAAGAGTGGGTAGTTTTTTATTAATCTATAAAATTTGATTTCAGAAACTGACTGATAACAGAATTAAAAACACAAGTAGTTCCATATTTTTTGCTCATGTTTTGTGAAAAATAAGACTGGTTTTTAATATTTTATTTTAACAAGAACCAAAATCCATAAAAAATACCATTCACGATGTATAAGTGAGTCATGTTCATAAATAATTGTTTTTAAAACTAGAAAATATAATCCATGTTTTGGAGGATTCCATCTAGGTTATCAAAATTAATAAAATATCAATAAAAAAATTATTTTAATGGGGAAATCTATTTTTGGTCATAAATTACATTTACATTATTTATTTTAATAATTTTGGGGTACTAAAAATTCATAATACCAATAATATATTTATACCATATTTAAGTATTACCCAAAAATGTGAACATTTCCCAAAATTAAGAAAATACCACCACTTGTTACATTCAATGTGCTGATTTAAAAATAATTCTTTGTTCTACCAAAATAATTTTATGAGTTTGAGAAATCAAACTTTTAATTAAAAATTATTATTTACTATAAAATACTTGTTGTTATGAAATTAATTAATTTTTATCGCCTGTAAAAATAAAATTTTACTATATTAAATTATTTCAACCTATTTAATAAGCATATTTTATGAATATAATATTTCTTTAAAAAATATTTTATTTATCAAAATGATTTCATTAATTGAAAGTATATCATTCCCAAAAATATTATTGTGGTTTCTTCATATGAAAATTAATTTCTATAAAAAACATTATAAAATCATATTTTTTATATAAAGTATTATTTGAAATGGTTAAATATCATCATTATTTTATTAAAAATATATAACAATTTATACTATTATGGTTTAGATACATTACTCCTTATTACTACAGCATATACCCTAAGTGAGAGGTGTGTGATTATGGTACTTTATTTTGGTGTTTTAGAGAACATGTATTGGGAGGCGATCTCTATAATCTTGAGTTTCTACCATAAATGATTTCACTCTTGTTTTAGTTATTGATTCTCATATTGGGCTTGGTTAAGGGAAAAGCCTAGAGATTCCATCTCCCTCTAGAGCTCTGATATATGAGCATTATAGGGTAATTTCATACCATTATAATCGATTACTTCTTTTTTATATTCTAATTATAATTTATCATAAAAATTAATATATATTAAAATTATAAATCGTTATATAATTTATATATTATCAGTAGTTAGGAAGATTATATATTTTTTAAGCCTGATAGACAAAATATAGTTATATTTTTCAATGGTCTAAAATATAAAAATTAAATATATTGTATGTATTTCCTATAACATAATTTCTTAATAACGCATTTACTCATCCAAATGGAATTTAATTTATCAAATTTTGAGTCATTAATTGATTTGTCGGTAAGATTAATGTATTTGATAATCATCATGGTAGTATAGGTAAAATTATAACTCTTATCATTATTGACATACACCAAGATATATTTTCATAATATATGTTGAAAAACAAACCAAAATGGTATGGCCCTCACTACATAATGGTTTATGATTTATCACATATTTTCATTTTTCCCCTTCATTCAAAAATACTTCTATGAATTTATAAAAAAACATCTTAACTATTTATGGATAAATTCAAACTCATTTTTAAATGATTATAATATAAATAATCAATAATTTTGGTTAAACACTTTTTACCAGAGTTAATACTCATTCTATGACCTTACATGTGACCCAACAAGCCTTTAATACACATTAAAATATTATGTATTCCCTAATCCATAATTGTAATGAAAGTGTTCCCTACTATAAAATTTCATTGATAATCACTAATAAAGGGGTCTTCCACGATCTAGTCCATGCAGTCCTATATCTCAATATGATCATGTATTACCTAAGAAATATCTCTATATACCATATTAATGCTTATATAATCCCTTCATCTATGTCATTGTGTGACTGTTATGCATTGAATATGTCAATCCAGTATAAACCGTCCCATATAGTCATCATTTACTAAAATTGTATAAAAATTTGATTTGACAAATTACTTGACATAATTCCATGTATTTGAGCATATCAAAAGTCACATAAAGAATAATTTCCTTGACTTTATCTCATCTATTTCAATTAAAATACAAAAAAATAATACTTGCCAAATATAGTACCAATCGCATCGTGGTTAAATTTGACTTTGGACATAATAAATATTTTTCCAAACCACACCCTAATTGGCTCAACCTTAATACAATAATATGATAATGAATCATGGTATATTGTTTAATATGGAAAGAATATTTTAAAAATCAAATAATAGGGATATTTATTAAGCATACATAATTAACTATATTAAAGAAAATATTGTACTCTAAGTGGTATATATCCAAGGGTAAATTAAAATATTAATACTCCACTTTTTACCTTCTAATACTAGCCTATATATTATAAATTATTCTTCTCACATTGATTTTAATATTCCATCACCATACATAATATTCCATCAGGACCATCCATTAGAGAGAACTCAAAATAATACTTTGAGTGGATTTTATCATTTTTTTGTTCATGTAATATGAACAAGACACATGAATTACTGATTTATATATATCCACTTTATTATAAAACTATTATTAACTTATATTAAATAATATACTATTAATTATATCAATTATAAAATACCTAAAAATTGTAAATATGATTCAAGTTTCTTCTATGATAATAGATTAAAAAATAAATATTTATTTTTCAGATCAATATCTATCAGATAAAAATTTATATCACCCCTCTCAATGATTTCTCATAAGATATATTATTTTAAAATTATTTTCATTTTACGTTAGTGATTTGAGGTTTCCTTATCCTTAGCTTTTTCTCCATTATTATCAATTTAATGTTTAATTTCACCCAGAATCATAAAAACTACCCTATGCTTAGTAATGGAATTTTTTATTTAAAAAATTACTTCAGAACAACTTATGAGAAATCATATTATACCACAATTTTTCATTCCCTATGGTAGTTTATTTAGAACCCATTCAAATAACATATCCATCATTAACATAAAAAATAAATAATATTAAGATCTCAAATCATACTTTTTAGTTTTGAAAATATAATTAGTGTGACACTTTATAATGAACTATTCCTCACCTTTGAAGACATAGAATATATAATTATATATTATCAAGTATTTGAGGATGTTTATTTTATAAATCTAGTCATAATGACCATTATGGTATTGGTGTCCACTTTTTATACTCAAATAAAAAGAGACATTGCATTATAATATAACATGGGACACTTGATAGATCAAATGGAAGAAACATAAGGAATCCTATAATTGTTTCTCTTTTCTAAATCCTTAAAAGTAAAATGAGTATTCATAAGGCAATTCGATTAAAAAATAATTAATATTCATTCTAGGTGTTCATTATACAAAACTACATTATCACTTTACCAATATATGTCTTCTGATGCATCCCATGAAACATATTTAATCTATCTTTATAGATCATTATACCCAATATATAGGCCGATTCACACTTTTATTTCATAATTTATCATTTTACTAGCTATAAAACTATAGATTTTACAGTTTGGTTATAATTCACCAGTTATGGACATCTCATCTTCCATCCATTCATTTGAGTGTTTTTTCATCAATTATTGATGGAATTGATCATCATTCATCTATACGAAATAATATAGGTAAGAATAACAGTATAACTCCATACATTTAACATTTCTCTTTAGTCATTATGGTCTTGCACTAGTTATAACCTTTAATTCCCTGTATTATGTTTTTAATCTTATTTTGTGATTCATATCATTTGAGCTTGAACTGGTGTCTGATATTTTGTGAGTAGCATACTACAAGACTATGGTATGGGTCCCAAATATCTCCCTTAAAGTATTACACATTTCATTGTGTGTATGATGTGTGTTCATTCCAATATAATGTGTTCTTGATGAAAACATTGATAAATAAATTATGTAGATTTTTATTATGATTAAAACCTTCCCATTATCCATGATAATCCCATTTATGAATATAAAATTAAAAATTTACCTATCCCGTGAGTTGGGAATAATTTTGGACAAAAAATGGAAAATTAAAGAGGGTAATTTAAGTGGTGACTTATACTATTTTGTGACATGGTAAATGGAGAAATTAATTCTTCCAAGAATATGGTCGTTAAATATATAATGTGTGGTAAATAAAATAAATTATATTAATAATGATATGGATCAGTGGGATTCACAACCCCTGAATTTGCATGAATGAGATATCTAGGATACTTATTTTGATCCGTTGATTATGACTAATGAAAAGTGGGAGTCTTGGGATACGTCATTGGATCCTATAATTATTCCTACTATATATGATTTTCATAGGATACTTATAGGATGATTTAATTACACATGATTACAAATGGGAGGCCTAGGAAACTTACTTAGATCAAGTGAATATGCATGATTCGATAATATATTCTTAAGATTATTCAATGAATCATCAAATTATTTCTAATAAATAATATACCAGATAAATGATATTATTATGGGCAAAAATTTCCTATAGGTTGATTATTGATATGGAATACTATTTTCACATTAATTCAGAACTAACTGAAGAATGTATAGTAGATCTTGGGAATCACATTAAAACACATGGATTTATGGCGGTTTATTTATTATGATTTCTTTTAATTAATATGAACATTAGAAGGAACATTTAATCAGACTAGATATATTTATGGATTTCATTGGAGGTAGACTACTATGTTGTACTCACACCTTTCTTGATATACCATTAGAAACTGAGATATCTTTATGATTGTAAGTCAGGATAATGTAATGGTCCATATGATCATTGTTGATCATATTTGGCTAGGATGGATCTTGAAATATGATACTGAGTTAGGACTCAAGACGAATATTAAAATCTTTTCTTAGTTTTGTATATTTTATTATTTAGTACCTTTTTTAATATGATCCACCCATGGGGGACTTAGATGTTTTCCATATTCCTTTCATGAATTTTACATCATTCATATTAGTATAGCATGATTTGTGTATATTATTTATTATGAATTTTAATATATATATATATATATATATATTATTTATCTATATTTATATGATATTCATTATTTCCTATATTATCATTTACTTTTATATGAGGGTAAAGTCTGCCTCTGAGGTCACTATAGTGTTGAGTCAATAAGGTTTTCCTTTTGACTTTTCCATTCCTTCTTGTTTTGAAAATCACAAACACATTATCTTTAAGTAAAATTGCTTTTATAAGAAAAATTGCTTTTATAAGGAAAATTGCTTTTATAAGGAAAATTGCTTTTATAAGGAAAATTGCTTTTATAAGGAAAATTTCTTTTATAAGGAAAATCTCTTTTGTAAGAAAAATTATAGTTATCATATTTTCATTCTTATTTTTCTTATGTATAAGATTCGGATTCATTTCTATTTTCTCGGAATTGCTTGAATCGTTGATATGAAGTATTCTGTTTTTGGATCCGAATTCTGGATAAGAACTGTGATAAAGTTTCACTCTGAAATCCAAAATGAGAACTGTGATAAAGTTTCATTCCGAATTCCGAATACAATTTTACCCCAAATTCAGGATACGAATCCTTATGAAGTTGAACAACGAATTATCATTATGAATTCTGATGAAGAATTCTCATTATGAATTCTTGATGATGAATTCTCATAAAGAATTCTGATGACAAATTCTCATTCCAAATTCTCATTCCGAATTCACCTATTAAACAGAATATGATCATCTTTGTTTTATACCCTCCAAATTTATTTACACTCTGAAAATTATCTTTGGTTAGACTCCAAACTTTCATCTTGCTTACGTTATTATAATCTGTCTCCTCTTTATTATTTTCCTTACACTCTGAACCTTCACTCCGAATTTTTCATTACTAACTTTTGAGTAAGATTTTAAAACGATGTCATACATTCTATTACACTTGTTTTGTTATAAAACGATGTCGTCTATTTTGTTATAAACTAACCGTTGTCTAAGTGTCACGTGTATAGGTCCCTATGATCTTTAAGGATAATATGACCGTTGGAGAAGGAGCCGACCTTACCTATAAATAGGAGTTCATTTGAAAGAGCTCGTTGCTGAAAGGCTGACTGATCTTCGACTCATGTGATTACATGCTTGAAGTGATTTCTAGAGAGAGAGGCTCTTATTAACTCTCAAAGCTTCATGTGACTCCGAATGTTGGTGATTACATTCGAGGACTTCCAGGGATAGGAAGACAGAGGTTTCCAACACCTTGAAGTTGAGGGCTTCTTTGCTGAGGAAGAAAGAGGTTGCCAACTACCTTGAAGTTGAGGGCTTGCGGGGATAGCAATAGAGAGACTCCGATCTTCATATCGAAGGCTTACCTTGGTTTGGGTAAGACAGACTTGGTTGAATGTATAAATCAAGGGACCTTTATCCAAGGTTGTTGGATACCCTTCTCTTTGGGTTAAAAGACTTATATCTTGTTACTTGTAGTTTTACTACTTGTTTATTTCTGCTGCATTTTGTATTACAAGAAAAGTATAACTTTCTTATACTTCCTTACTTGTACTCTATTTCATTTAGATTCTATAAGCTTTAAGGTAGAATCTCATATTGTAATCTTTTATTAAGTTTCAATTTCGGGAACCATATTTCTGGAACATACTTTTGGAATCTCTTTCCAAGTTTGCATTCAGTGTTAGTGGTGTTGTGAATTTTCTTAGTTTAACTTTGTTAAACTTAGCCCTTTCCTTTTCTTAAGTAAAACATAGTTATTCATAACTAACATTAAAGGTTCCAAAGGAATTTTTAAAGTATACAATTCACCCCCCCCACTTGTATATTGAGCATCTACATCATTATTTCGATCCTACAATTGGTATCAGAGGAGGTCTCTGAAATACTTATACTTACGGATAAGTTTTTATTTCTCATTTTCCCATTCTGAACATTCCCATTCCGAACGTTCTCATTCCGAACATTCTCATTCCGAACGTTGTTATTACGAATCTTTTCTACTAACAAATTTGTGTATCCAAGGTTATTTTAAGTATGACTGGAATTAATGTTGGATCCATTGATAATCTAAATCCTACAAGACCACCAATCTTTGATGGAAATGACAATGAATATTGGAGAGATTGAATGAAGACTTTTGTTATCAATACTGGAGTGGACAACTTTGTTATGCTTACTGGTGATTATAAAATTCCTGATAAGGAACTTTGAACTTTTACTAACCAGGAAAATCAAGAATATCAACTCAATTATAAGGTACTCAATACTTTACTGTGTTCAATGACTAGAAATATATATATCCAAATTTCTTCTTGTGAAGAAGCTAATTGTATCTGGAAGAAGTTAGAGGTTTCACACTTTGGAACTTCTAAAGTGATTGATACTAGGAGAGAAATGCTTAGATCCAAATATCATGGCTTCAACTTTCCTTATGGTGAATCAATCTGCAAAGTTCAACAGAGATTTATGACCATTGTTAACAACTTACAGTCTATGGGAGAGAATGGTTTAGATGATGAAGCTCTTATGGATAAATTAATTGATATTATACCCAATGAGTTGGAATCCAAAATAACAGCTATAGATGAGAATAGGAAGGTCACTCAAATTACTCTTGATGAACTTTTTGGAACTCTTCTCCAACATGAAACCAGAATGAAGTGAGATGCAGACAATATCAAAAAGAAGAATGGAAATGGTACTGTTGCTTTAACAACAACTTCAAATCAGATGAAAGCTAAGACTCCTGAGAGAGTAACCAGATCCAAGTCTAAGAAAGTTATTTTCCAATCCGATTCTAGTGAGAGTGAAATATCAGAAAATGAATTAGAAAATCTTTCTCGAAGGATGAACAAGATAGGTGGACAGAGAAATTTCCAATCCAAGTATAAGAAAAAGGACAGGAAAGATAAGAAAGATGGAGAAGTTACTTGTTATTAATGCAAGAGATCTGGACATATAAGACCAGATTTCCCTTTGCCCAAAAATAAAGAAAGGAAAGAAAGGCATTCAGACAAGAACAGAATGAAATATTATAAAGCCAAAGCTGAGAAAGGTTTGAAAGTTAATGACACCTGGAGTGCCAGTGGTGGTGACTCTTCAGATGAATCTTCTGATTATGAATCTTTCGGATAGAAGAATCTTGGTCTAATAGACAGATTACCTATTGATAATCATTTCCTTATGGCTAAGATATGAAATGCTGAATCATTGACCAATGATTCTTTAAATTCTAATGATTGTAAGTATTATAACACTTCTGATGAAAAATCTTCTTCTGATGAAGAAAGTACTTTACCTACTTTTGAATAAGTCTCTAGGTTTGCTGAACTTCTTGAAATTGAGAATTACAAACTCAATAAAAAACTTGATAAGGAAAACTCTAGGAATTATATTAATACAAAAGATATATCAGATCTGTCTAATGATCTTGATAAGAAAAATGCTGATTTTGATAGTATTTCAAAAAATCTTGAGGAAGTAAGTTCTGAGAAGAACAAACTTTCTAAAGAATTAGAAAAAGTAATTTCTAATAAAAATGTTTTCGAGCTTAGCTCTAGTTCTAAAACAAATGATTTTGAGAATAAAAACTTGGTTGTAAAACTCATGTCCGAAATTTTTTCCTTAAGGAAGTGTTTATCAAACTTTACCCATGGGAAAGAAAATTTTGATAAAATGTATTCCCAAATACGACCTTTAAGAAAGAAATCTGGATTTGGTTATACCCATGCAAAACCAATTTTTAGTAACAATTATTTTGTTCCTCAAAGTGCCCCATTTTGTACCAAGTGTCAATGTGGTGGTCACTGGGCAAAGGATTGATCCTTAAAGAAAACCCAATCTATAGGATTTCACAAATCTTATTTCTCTAAGAAGATGTGGGTACCTAAAATTTTATTATCTAAAAATCTCAGATCCAAACAAGTTTGGATAATTTTCTTCCTGATTACAGGAAAATAAAGAGAGTACCAGCAAGAATACATAGTACATGGATAGTGGATGTTCCCGGCACATGACTGGTAACAAAAGCTATTTGGAAAAGATTATCAAAACGAAAGGAGGAAAAGTAACTTTCGGAGAAAATGCTAAGGGTGAGATTTTTGGTATTGGTAATATTTTTTTTCTTGGTAAAATGTTAATTTCAAAAGTTCTTTTTGTTAAGGGTCTTAAGCACAACCTCATTAGCATAAGTCAGTTATGTGATGAAGGTTACCTTGTGAATTTTAGGAATGATAAGTCCTTAGTTCACAATTCCAAGGAAGAATTTATTCTCTCAGCCAATAAGCAAGAGAATGTTTACACGTTAAACCTAGAAGTCCTCAGGAGTCAAGATTTACCTTTCCTACGTGTAATGGAAGATCATTCTTGGTTATGGCATAGAATACTAGGTCACTATAACCTTAGAAACTTTTGGAAACTCTCTAAGAAAAAACTAGTTAAGGATTTACCGGAGCTTAGATTTGATTCTTCTAAAGTTTATGATACTTTTCAATATGGCAAGAAACATAAATCTAGTTTTAAATCAATCGGTGAAGTCTCAACAATTGATGCATTACAGTTAGTGCATATAGATATTTTTGGCCCAACACAAACTGGAAGTATTGGAGGCAAATACTATGTGTTTGTTCCAGTTGATGATTACACTAGATTTACTTGGTTTTATTTTCTAGCAAAGAAATCTGAAGCTTTTTCTTATTTCAAAAGTTTTAGAGCTCAAGATAAAAATGAGAAAAAACTTCCATTGAAAACTATTCATAGTGATCATGGTAGAGAATTTAAAATTATGATTTTTAAACTTTTTGTAGTAAAAAATGTATTACTCACAATTTTTCAGCACCTAGAACTCCTCAACAAAATGGTGTAGTTGAAAGAAGAAATAGAATTCTTCAAGAGATAACTAAAACCATGTTGAGTGAATATTCTATAGCTAGACATTTCTGTGCTGAAGTTGTAAGTACTGCTTGTTATACTATAAATCGAGTTTTGATTAGACCTTTTCTTAATAAAACTCCTTATGAGTTATGGAATGGTAGAAACCCAAGACTATCCTACTTCAAGGTTTTTGGTTGCAATGTATTCATTTTGAATACTAATGATAACTTACATCAATTCGAACCTAAATCTGATGAAGGGATTTTCGTAGGTTATTCCACAACATCTAAGGCTTATAGAGTTTTCAATAAAAACACTTGTACTGTTGAAGAAACAGTACATGTAAAATTTGATGAGTCTGATCCTTTTGTTTTTAAACCTTCCTAACCTACATCATTGGATGTGTTTTCAAAAACTGATTATCAACCTTTTATAGAAGAACCTTCTGATAAAGATAATGTTCAAGAAGATATTCCTGAAACATTTACCCCAGAATATTTTCTAACCCATGTTGATGAACAGGCTTTTCAAAACCCAAATCAGGTGTTTCTTAAAAATCATCCCAGTGATAGTATCATTGGTGATGTAAATCAACCTGTAAGGACTAGAAGTTCCTTAAGAAATGAAGTAGAACATCTAGCATTTCATTCCCAATTAGAACCTGAAAGAACTAATGAAGCTTTAGGTGTTGATGATTGGATTAAAGCCATGCAAGATGAACTAAATGAATTCGAAAGGAATGAAGTCTAGACCTTGGTTGAAAGACCTAAGGAAACTTCTGTTATTGTAGTAAAATGGGTTTTCAGAAATAAATTTGATGAAAATTGAATCATAGTAAGAAATAAAGCTAGACTTTTTGCTAATGGATATAATCAACAAGAGGGAATCTACTATGAAGAAACCTATGCTCCAGTAGCTAGACTTGAATCTATCTATATTCTACTTGCCTTTGCAACATTCTTTAATTTCAAACTCTTCCAAATGGATGTGAAATGTGCTTTTGTTAATGTTTATGTTCAAGAGAATGTTTTTGTTGAACAACCTCCTGGATTTGAAGATACAAAATATCCTGATCATGTTTTTAGACTTACCAAAGCTTTGTATGGTCTTAAACAAGCCCCACGAGCATGGTATGATAGACTCACTGGATTTTTGCTTCAAAATAACTATGTTAAGGGAAATGAAGATCCAACCCTTTTATAAAGAAAGATAAGAAAAAGGTTTTGATTATTCAAATTTATGTTGATGACATCATATTTGGTTCAACTCGGCAATCTTTGACCGACTCTTTTTCAAGTCTAATGAGATCTGAGTTTGAAATAAGTATGATGGGTGAGTTAACTTTTTTCCTTGGTTTTCAAATTTCTAAAAAACTAGAAGGAACCTACATGTCTCAACATAAGTATATTAAATATCTTCTTAAAAAGTATGGTTATGATAATACTGAGAGTATAAGTACTCCTATTGGTACCTCAAACTCTTTAGATCTTGATGAAGCTGGGAAACCAGTAGATCAAACATCTTTTAGAGCTATGATAGGAAGTCTACTATACTTAATAGCTAGTCAACCAGACTTAATGTTTTCAGTATGCTTATGTGCAAGATATCAATCCAATCCTAAGGAATCTCACTTAAAGGCAGTAAAAATAATTTTTCCCTACCTTAAGGGAACCATAGATCTAGGATTATTTTATACTTCTGGAAATGATTTTATCCTAAAAATCTTTTCTGATGCTGACTTTGGTGGATGAGGAATGTATAGAAAAAGTACATCCGGAACTTGTCATTTCTTAGGAGATTCATTAGTTTCTTGGTCTTGCAAGAAGCAACATTCTGTAGCACTCTCCACTGCTGAAGCTGAATATATAGCAGCTGGAAGTTGTTGTGCTCAAGTGTTGTGGATGCAACACACACTCACAGACTATGGCTTGAGTTTTACTAAAACTGAAATTTTGTGTGATAACACTAGTGCCATTTCCCTTAATAAGAACCCTTCACATCACTCCGGTACAAAACACATAGATATTAGGCATCACTTTCTTAGGGATCACACACTTAATAGAGATATTATTCTTCAGTTTTTCGGAACGAAAGATCAACTTGCTGATATTTTCACAAAATCATTACCTTCTGTTAGATTTGAAAACATTAAACAGAAGTTAGGAATGATAACTGTAAGGTAATCCTTCTTAATTAACTTTATGTTGAAAAAGTCTCCTTATAGCAATAAACTCCTTTTCATAGGGGAAGTATATTTGATTGTTAGTTTAACAAAGTTTTTCAAAATCTGTTTGCAAACATTTCGGAACTAAAATTCCAGAATGGAATTTCCAGAACTAAAATTCTCCAGAATGGATATTTTTGTATAGAAAACTTCTGGGATGGAAATGTTCGTATTGAAAACATCCGAAATGGAAACTTTCGTACTGGTATTTTCATAACGGGATTTTCGTACCGAATCTTTCATAATGAGTTTTTTTTTTCTTTCAAATTATGGAATGAAATTTGAATACTAAGTTTTTCCTTACTAAGTTTGTTTTTTGTACTAATTATTCCGTACTGAGTTTGTTTTTCGTAGTGAGTTTTCCAAATTGTGTCTTTTCGTAATAATGTTTTTTTGGTTTTCGTAAGAATGTTACCAATTACAAATAATCTTCTTAAGCCAATATGAAAGTTATGATTTCCTTACTAAAGTTTTCGTAGTCATATTTTACTTGCTGGAATTTTCTTATATTTTTTTTTCGGATTATATTTTTCTTAATTCTTTGTTTTAATAAAAACCTCAAAAGATCGGATTCAAGAGAATTGGTTTTTGACCGTCAGATCTGATCTCAGATTGTCACAACCATTCGATCAACCTTAGAAGATGAACCGTCATATCATTGCCTATATAAAGGGGACCCAAATAGTTTTCCCACATCGGTTTTCATGCTATCACGTCCCGAAGCTCTGCCTCTCTGTTTTAAGGTCGTTCCAAACTTCAGCTTTCTCCGTTCCGAACTTCTCAGAGGTCTTCAGATCCGAATGTCTGTGGAAGTAGCTTCTCAAGACATGTCTTCCTCCAAGATGATTTCGAAATGGTTAGTATACAGAGAGAGGCTGGTCCATCCAGATTTCTTCAACAAGTATGACTCTCTTATTTCCAAGAATATCAAGCTTAATGGTTTGGAAGATGTTGCGGTGTCAAAACCCGAGAACCAAGATGAAGTGTATTCGGATTTTCTTATTGAATTCTATGAGACAGTTTCTTTTCTTCAGGAAGATGGAAAGGACAAGTTGTCTTTTAAATCTTATGGTAAGACTTATAAACTTTCATATGACAAGGTAGCCAGCTTGGTAGGGCTGAATAATGAAGGGTAAGCTGAGTTTATTTCTCATGTGTTTCCGGATTCTAAGGGTAGATTCGACAAGGAAAAAGCATTAGAAACTCTCAGACTGGCTGATGACAAGGCTCCGAAGATTTCTAGTTTATCTACAAATTTCTGGATTCTGGAGTTGTGGGTACAAGGTCTTATCATACCAAGGAATGGTGACAAAGATAGCTTGAGGAAGAGTGAGATCTACATCCTAGATTTTCTGATAAATCTGAGGAAGTTTAACCTGATGAAGCAAATTTTCATTACTCTTGAGAATTTGATGAAAGGAAATCTGAGAGCTCAGATTATTATGTATCCAGATATCCTCTCCAAGTTGATAGTTCGGTGCCCTGAGTCTTTCAAGGAGGCTTGCAAATCTAAGGCAAGAGTTTTCAAGATTATGCTGGTGAGTGATGGTACACTCAAAAGAATGGATGTAGCCTTTGACAAGGTGTCTGGACAGTTTATTGATCTACCTACTCAAGAAGAAACAGTTCCGAAAGCTGCTGATCTGGAATCCTCTAAGCTAGTAAGGAAGAGAAAGTTGAAAGAAGTGGAAGTAGAATCAGAGAATCCCAAGTCTAAGGAAGTTCATTCCACACCTCCAAAACCTAAGAAGAAGAAAGCTTACCCAGATGAGGTAGTTTCTAAATGGAGGGAGATGATAGAGAAGCGTGTGCAAGGGGAGCCTCAGTTTGGCTTGGACCCCGCGGAGGCCAAGTCCTTGAAGGAGAGAACTGCTGATGAGCTCGAAAAACAAGTAAAACAAAAGAAGCTCATGAAGAAGATGTCTGAGGCTGAGGTAGCTCAGGCTTTGTTAAAATTCAATGAGATTGTTTCAGTAAATATTCCTATTCTAAGATCTTTTTCATTGGAATCTCTACATGAGACTCCAGGATGAAATTTCATTACTCTGGAAGAAGCTGTTGCTAAGACTGTAGAGGAAGTAGAGCAAGTTGAGCAAGTGGAAGAAGAAGAAGATGTTTCTGAAGGAAGCGGTGAAACCGGAGATGTGTTGAAACAAGTAGATTATTATAAGGGGACACCTTCGGAACACTTATCGCTCCGAACTTCAGAAGCTGAATCATCGAAGCTAGTTACTCCAGCAATGGAAGAAGAGAAAAGAGAAGAAGAAGTAGCTTATCATGGAGAAGAAGAACAAATTTTAAATGATATTGGTCAGATGGAAAACATAGAGGTTGGTGATCAAGAATTTGCTGATGAGGAAGATAATGTTGTCCAAGTTTTTGATAGTGAGAAGAGAACTCCGGAACAGGACTCCATTCTGAAAAGAGAAAAGGGAAAGAAAATTCTTGCTGATACTTCGAGTTCAGTAGTGGTGAAGAGAAAGGAAGTTGGTAGTTCTTCAAATAGAAAGCTTCACCTAGTTGAGGAAGAAAATTCTCCAAGAAAAGTATCTGATTTGGAGTCATCCTCGTTAGGACATGATTTTGTTGTTCAATCTTTAAAGAAGTTGGTGGGAACCATTCCGACCTTCTCAAGTATTTACTCAAGATGTCAGATGCTCTAACATGATTTGAATCAGAAATCAGACTCCGTATCTATGGTTATGGACAAGTGTGTTGAAATAGAGGCTCAGTTCAAAACGTTCTCTGTTGGCTAAGAAGCTCATATAAGATCTTGCAAAGAGGATGACAAACTGGTTGAGGAAGACTGTAGAAGAAATGAGGATATTTGATGAATTTCAAGACAATGTTAAAGATGCTTTTGAGACTGAGGACAGGAAGATAAATGAGCTGACTTCTTCCTTTGAAGAGAAGCTGACAGATGAACAAAACTTTCGATTTCAAGAAGTCAGAGATCTGAATGGGAAGCTAAATTCTGTCCCTCAAAACTAGAAGTTTGAAAGGGATCATCAGATTGAGTTTCAAGAGAAATTGAAGGCTCAGGAAAAAAAGATTGAAGCTCAATCTGCAGGAATAGTGGTCTTAGAGAAGCAAGCCGAAGAAGACCATAAAGACTTGAAGAAGATCAAGACTATTCTTAAGAATCTCATGGCGAAGGAAAAAGATCCTAAATAGACAGATCCGATCTTTTGTTATATCTAATTTTCTTTGTTGCTGAGATTTCAAACTTAATAAAAATTTTACTTGTTGTTTCTTTTGTTGTTGCTATTTTTTAGGTACTTTGTTATATTTTCCATTCCATTTAATTCTTTTTGAAAATAACAAAGGTGGAGAAGGAAAAGTACTCTAATAAAAGGGAAAAAGAATCCTAACAAAGGGTGAGAAAGAAAACAAACTCTAATAAGATTTTATCTAAGGGGGAGTTTTTCATTAAAGAATACTTTCTTATTCTTAATGAAGTGTCACTCCGGAAATCTGAATACAATCCTTAGAGTTTCAAAGCCTAAGGGGGAGTTATTAGTATTCATCAATATCCTTAAAAAAGGGAGATATGCCTTAATGTTTTTCGTTCTTCTTAGAATTTCTTTTTTGTAAGGTATAATTAGATCATTTTTACCATTTGATACAATGTAGGTAATTAGAATAAATTTCACATTGAAATTTGATATAAAAACTTGAAAAACCTTTGAACATTTCTACATTACAATCGTGTTTTCTTATTCCGTAATTGAGATTAATTCTTAATTAATTTCAAACAATTGTATATTTTTGAATTTTTAAAACTAGATTCCATATTTGGAAACATAATTCCCAAATTATGAAAATTGGTCACTTTTATTTTTGGACATTTTAAATTGTAACTTTAGTAATAAATGTTATTACCATGGTTAAGGGTAAAACGAGTAATTAAAAGTTTAAAATATAATATGAAAATATAAAATTACCACCAAACTTATCCTATTTTAATTGGATGAGTGTTTTACAAACAATATCATCCTGTTTTCGATTTTATGTCCACTAGGAGCCACTTGGATGACTTTAATGCATTTATAATATTATATTCAATGAATACTCATTTGTTTTACACTTGATTTTCACAAGTAATGTATTTTTAATATGTTGTTATACAGGGGGTATATTTGAAATTTAATGGTCTTTAGAAATATAAAATTATTATATTTATCTAGTTAATTAATTCTTAATTATTAGGAAATAAATAATTAAATTATATGGTGACACAATTATGATGCGGTATTTTCATAATTAAGGGAAGAATGAAATAAATGATATTATAAATATTATAATAAATATAATTTAAGAAAGTTTTTGTCATAAAATAATTTTAGAGATTAATTATACATTTTATTTATATTTTAAAAGAGTTTTTTATAATATATCATTAAGTAATGATATTTTTAAATGTCAAGAAAAGAATAGAGTCAAAATTGAGACTAATGGTATTTTAAAATATAAAATATAATATTAAATGATATAAAAATTATAAAAATATTAGATTCGTCTAAATATATTTTATATGTCCTAAAATTTCATAAATAACTCTTTTATTGGCCTCTATACATGTTATGGTAGTTATTTTGACACTCAAACAGTAAATTACTTAATAAAATTGTAAAAGATAAAAGGGTTTAAATATATATAAGGATTAAAAATATTAAACACATTTCTAATTTTATTTTTATAATTTTATTTTTACCCATACATATACTATTTTATAAATAAAACACTTTCTAAACATTTTAAATATAAAATTAATTTATATCAATTTAATATTTTGAAGAACTATAAGAGTGCCCCTCACCTCTCTTATAAAAGGGAACTATTTAATATCATTTATTCAAACATAAAAAGTATTTAGGATCAAAAAATATCTACTAAAATCATTTCATATATTCCTTATACACATTTTAAAGACCTTATTTTATGCATAACACCCTCATTAAATTTGTTAAGATGTTAACCAAAGGGGATCATCCAAAGGAACAGTATAATTTTTAATCATGTTATTCTGTTTAATTTCATCTTCCACTTCATTCGAATATTCTTAAACCATGCTGATATAATAGATCCAATATCATCAATATACATAGATTTTATTATTCTAATATTATCACCTAAATCCATCTCCAAATCTATTAAATGGGAAAATAATTAATTGTTCGTGCAAACGTGCGAATTATCTCCACTATGAACTGATTTAATTTTTTTCCCATTACCATCTATAAATACGGTTTATAATTAAGTAATTGATTTTTATATATGATATTATTGAAATTTTTATCATTATAATATAATAATATGTCAATTATTTTCTTACTTTATATGCATATAAAAATGAGAACGTCCTTCTTGCGTATGTGTGAACTATCACCTCCACAAAGCGATGTGATTCAAGTTTAATCACCACATCATATTGGTAAAATATGTAATTATATTTAAATGATTAATATTATTAATATTATTTTATGATCATTCCATAAAGATAAAATAATAATTACTTTATTTCCATAATTATCATTGAAAAATGAAAATGTTACTCAAGTGTGCATACGGATTACCATCTCCATGATGATAACATTATTAATATTTCATATCCATATTTAATGAATGGATTTAAAATTATAATTTATATATATAATTGATTATTATTTCGATAATAATATTCTGGTTTTTATGTACTAATGTCCTCTTCGACCGTATTTGAAATATTACAGTCATTTTGGACTCAAGCCCCAAATATCATCAAAACGTCCAATGTGAACATATATAATTAAGTAATTGTTATAACATAGTAAAATGTTATATAAAATGAATAATAAACATTATAAATTTTATCAATAAAATAAATTATTAACTTATGTTTATTATTCATGAAGATAAATAGAATACGTGACGAATTAGACTCAAGGTAAGGTATTTTGTCTCAATCCCCTTTCATTGAGGCATTTCTTGATGATATGCACCTTTATTCTTTTATTATGGTTATATATCCCCTTTTACTCATCATGAAATTAATTTATTTATTATTATGTTCATTAATTGTTTTAAAATTGTATTCTTTTATGAGGATTAATATTTAAATGTTCAAAGTGGTATAGGACACCTTGAATGTTTAAAGATTTAATTACCACATATTTTTCTCCTTGTAAATATTCTTAATATTGTTTTACATATTTATTTATATGGAGATAAAATTAATATAAATAACATTTTATGTCTATTTTTAATTTTATTCAATTGTTTTTAAAATTAATATTTCTATATGTTTTATACGAAACTTTTTGACAAATGAAAAAATTAATGTGCTTTTTATCATATGAGGAAAAAATATCTTCTCTGCCACCATGACCATTATTTTTTATATGGAATTATTTATAAGACATCATGTTTTAAAATGAAAATGAAACAACATTATTTTCTTTCCGAGGTATATTTATATTTACATTTTTCTTGAAAATGGACTTCTTATTTCAATATCATGAAATTATTTCTTGTGATTACAAATGAAATTTTAGGGGTAAAATGCAATAAATTTACAATCCTTTATATGTAAGGATTATATAATGGAAATTTTACATTTTATTTGTGTTTACATGATAAACTATGTATGGGTTGTTAAGTTATATCCTCAAATTCATTGTGTATAGAATTCAGCCATATGGATATTCCATTTCTAATAGTGACATGTATGGAATTCGGTCATATGGATATTATATTCATAAGAGTAATAGGTATGGTAGTTAAAAATTTGGTTATTCCATTTTAGTATAAATAATTTTCAATTTACCTACTTATATATTAAATTTTTTCATTTGATTATTCATTAAAATTATTGACTTTTTAAACTGTAAGATAATTGCCTTTTTAAAATGGTTATCTCTTTTTCAAGGAAAAATGTATGTATTATTTTAAGGAAATGTTTTATGGGTTTTCATTGGAGTAATGTTTTTCTTTCATTATGTTCCTTTCTAATATTTGTGTGATCATCACATGTTTTGAAATTTTTCCCACAGGTCTTAATGTTGTTACATGAAAAATAATATGTTATGATGAAATAAATGAAGAATTCTCTCAAAAAGAAATCATGTTTTATTTTACGAGGGTTTACATTGGTGGAAAAAGTAGATACTCAGAATAAGTGTAAACATATAATGTATGTGTTTTCTTTGTAATATTTTGTCCAAATTATATAGTACTCTAAACGAAAAATATCCTCGACTATGAATTGTAGTTCAAAAACACTATAATAAATTATGTTTACGGTTGGGTCCTTATAATAATAGATCATGAATACATACCTTCTGGTATGAATTCCTTATATCATTCATCATTATAAATTTCTAGCTTTGAGCATGTGTAATGGTCCTTGGACATGAGATAATTAATATTTTATATCTTGAATCACATAGTTATATTCATGATAAAAATATGAACATATGTGCTCTTAGGGATTTAACATCCATCATGCATGTTGTGAGTGATATAGAATTAATTGAATTACTAAGAAAGGATTTTTTTCTATTGGATTAATCTTAGAAGATATACCCTGACATTTGATTTCGATAAAGTGTGTAACATAGGTCTACGACCCTAGTTATCGTAGTAATGTTGATCTTAGATCATTAAATAAAGTTAAATAAATAATTAATAGATGATATCACATGTATACATCATGTTAATGCGACATTTGATGGTAAAGGGATCATATTACACAAATAATTATTGTAAGAAGTTTTTTATTGATATGAATTTTATTTTAATTTATACTTGATATATTGTCTATTATATACTATTATTTTTATCAAAATTAGACATTCTACACCTTATAAGGATACTTCAATGTCCGTACATGTATTGCATCCCCTATCTCATCAGATTCAATCAAACATTATTTGTTAGAATAGAATTGATCATAGATTAAGAACCTATGTCTGTTCATGTTATTTATATTATAATTCAATAAAAAGATACTCTTCATAAATAATTAATAGATTTGGTTGTGTATTTCTCATATAAATAGAGGGATATTGTTTCAGTTATTGAGAAAGTGAATATTAATTTAATAGGATAGTTCTTGGATAGAGTAAATCACCTATGTCCATATAATTAATTATTTAGATTAATTATAGCATAGTTTTTTTATTTCACATAAATAAAGATTTATTTAATAAATAATAAATTTCATAAATAATAATTGACATCAAAATTAATTAATTATTAATAAAATAGAAAATATTATTATTTATTTATAATTTAAATAAATATTTGCTATATATGGTATATTATTGGAATTAAAAAATGGGTAGATACCTTGAAAACTTTTCATAATTTTCAACCCTATATATATTTTTTCATTTACATAGGATAATTATATTTATACATCATTTCTACATTTTTTGTAGTCGAAAAAAAGAGTTATCACAATTTTCGTCTCACTATATATAGTGATAAAAACATGAGAGTCATTTGTGATTGATATTGGGATATCAAAGTGATATCAACACTTATATCTAACATCAAATGTATCAATACCAATATCTTGAGCATCAAATATCACATTTTGATATCCTCAGAGGGATTCAGGATTACGTCCTTGAGAAATGATGATAATGGTATTGAGTGAGAATATAATCCCTTAACAATTACATGATCTATGTGTTTATTTTCAATGTTTTATCAAAAACTAGCAGGAATATCAAATTATTTGGATATGAGCTTCATTAACTGAAGTAAATTATAAATCTAAAACCCATTGGACCCATATCCAGAGTTCCTGGACTCTATAGGTATCATAAGGTTGATTATTCTTCCTTGAAACTATTGTATATCCATAATAATTGTGTATATGCTAATGTTGGTATGTGAACTTTAAATTAATTGTTGGTTCCGAAAAAATGACATAGCTCAGAATCTGACAATAAATTACTAGGGTTCAACATCATGTATTATCTATTTTCTTCATTCCTTATAAATAACATTTTCCAGATAAGTCTTGTAATTTCCTGTGAACCCTATCATATGGATACCTACACACTATGTCCCCAATATACCCCTTCCGAAATATATCCATGGATTTATTCAAACAAATAATAGTTCTTGGTTAGGGCTCATTCCCCATTATTCTTTGTGCCTTATTGAATAGAAATATTTCCAATAATGGTTTCTACTCTACATCATCAAAATATTTTATAGGGGAGAAACTCATATTAAATGAACCAAAATATTGGGGGGGACAAACATTTTTGTATATATCCAATTTTTTAATCTAAATTGAGAATAGAAAATATGGAATGTTTTCATTTATGGGATCCATATACTCAACAGGCTAAGATGGAATTATTATATATTATAAATATGTATATTGGAAAATAGGATATCCTTATGAATCATTATATACATTACATACTCATCAAGAATAGTAAATATTTACCATCCTAGCATTTCCTAATATAGGAACTCTTAAATCCACCCATGAGGTATATATTCCAACTTATTCTCTAACCCTTAAGTTGATTAGTGAGTGACAATTGTTAGATTAAAGTTTATTAGTATATCATGGGATTTGGAATATATTTATGATGATAAAGAGTTGGTTTCATATTCTATAAATAATACTTTGGATCAATAGGATCCACTATGTTATATAGTATGGGTAATGAAATTTTCATCATCTTTAGTTTTAATATGTGAAATAACCATTTTCATGGAATGTTTTGTTCTAGTAATTGGATGGGTACATAAATTGGTAGTCAAACACTATATAACATAAATTAATTTCTGAATGGAAATTTCCCTAGGCTATATTGTAAAGACTTCTCAAGATAAAAAATATGATTCGTGGATTAAAACACTAGTAAATGCTTAATGTTGTTAGTCATTAAATTTATTTTTTAGTGACTACATCAATATTGTAGGAATGTTCAATATAGTATGAAATTTCAATAATGAGCATTATTTTATAGTAAGATAAAGATCATTAAAAATATTCAAAACCACTATCGAACTCATCAAATTCAACATGGGGAAAATAATGTTAAATTTAAACAATATTTAAAGTTTCATTCATTAAGATCCTCATCCATGTTCTTATTCATTAATTCCTTAGAAAAGGATATCTTCCCTTATAAATTATGTAAGTTATTAGAGTTATAATATCGAACTATAGAGAAAATATTGGTATTATTCGATAAGATTCTAAGAATTAGGTAGGGTAATTCTTCGGTGGTGGACTCCCAAATTGTAGGGACCAACCTGAAAATTCATTGAAAATATTTTAGAAAAAAACACACACAAATATCTATTATTATGTTTTTGAATTTGATTATTTTCATCTTTAATGGATCCAATTATGTGGTGGGATTTATAGTTGTTAAAAAATTACTCAACATAATTATATAAATTTTAAGAAAAAGTATAGATAATTTTTTATTTTGGGAGTGTGAGGCCCCAATTGATGGTTTAGTTTTAACTTAAGATAAATCTAATAATACTCTACACTCACAAATTAACATATAAAAAAAATATATATTATTACATTCCATTTTAAATTATCAATTTCAACCATTTTAAATTTTTGAATGGAAAGGATCATCTTCCAATAAATATACCATTTGTCAACCTCATTTTTTATATTTAGATAATAAGGAGGAAGTTAAATAATCAATTAATGATAAAAAACTAATATTTAAAACTTACACCAGAACCATGCTTAAAAAGGGGAATGAGAACCAACTGGTTATTTATGAGTTGAAACCATTGGTAGAATAAGGATGATAGGATAATTTCTGATTGCAAAAGGTTTCATACAAAATATATTTTCAAGGGAACATTTTACATGTGACTATCCATACCTAAACTCTCAGATATGGTTCTCTTACACATACAAATTACGTGATTTCTTTGATATTGGATATAAAAACATCTATTTAACTATATGAAATTACAAAATAAATATTCATTATTAAATCTCTTACATCCAAATGATCTATTTAGGTTAATAGCATCTGAGAATTAATATAATTAATTAGTTAATAAAACCCATTCCCTTTTGAACTAATGTGTTTTTCCCATAATATCTGAAACTACATAATTTATAGTATGTCTTCAATATCTCCCACAATTTGTTTCAGACATTTAATCATTCAAAACCAATCATCTGTACTAATTTTATACATAAACTAGGATAGTTGAAATATAATAAACGGTTAGATCAAACTCTTAATAAGTGAAATATATAACTAAATCAATCATTGTATAAACAAGGATGAAATATTATGGTAGGAAATAAGAAAACAACCTGAATTCATAATCAATGTGAAACTGTGACCATTCTATATCCATGAAAATAAATGAAAACATGGATACCAATAATACTAATCTCATACTTCTGGAATTCATAATTTCAATAATCAAAAAAATACATCCATGGCCTTGTTCCATGAAACATTATTATTCATCGAGACTATAGTCAATGCATCTTACTGAATTGGGTAGGCATACATCAAATACCCAAACCAATTTGGTCTCAAGAGACCTATTGATGCATCTACAGGATATATAATTTTAGGCCCCAACCATTTTTAACTTATTTCACAATCATTCACCATAAAATTCAAAAAAATCCATTCATATAATTCCACAAATAACCTCTTACGGAATAAAAACATGGATATATGTACAATAAATATTATATAATATAAATACATGCTCAACCTGTGTTAGCAATCAATAATCAGCCTAAATTTCAATAATTTCCCACATGTTAATATAATATCATACTTTCTAGGTGACCATCATCCATTCATATTTCTATAAAATATAATTTTCACACCATATATAAAAATAGTTATATGGTTAATATTATACATTAATAAAATTATCAAATCCTTTTGGAGAAAGAAAGTGGATGGTGCCAATAGAACATATCCCAATAAGTGAGAAATATTTTTCAAAGGGTTTATATGGTTGGAATGTATATCCCCAAAAAGATATAGCATACCACATTATATAATAAAAAGTAAAATAATCCCATCTTATATGAAAAATGATCAATGGAATATCATAACTTAATGACCAAAAATTAATTTACCAAAAATCTTCATTACTAGGGAAACAACTAAAACTATAGCCACACGATTTAGTAAAGATTATTAGGATAGTAAATCTCATGAAATACATATTTTATAATAAAAATATATGCATAGCGGGTGAATAAAACAAAAAACATGATCATGGTGTAGAAAATGTATTAAGTCTCAACGAATGAGAATTGGGACCATGGATACCCTTATGGGTTTAGAAACATTTGAATCAAAACACATTGAAACATAGGGTATGGAATTTAAATTTAAATAAAATAAATAAAATATAATTCATGATATGATATCTCAACTTAGAAAAATATACACCCCTAAAATGAATTTAGGTGTAGAAATACAATATATATATCAAGGAAGTGGAATTGAGATGAAAACTATTGCCTCTTGTCTTGACTTCTATGGAAATAATTTAACCTCATATATCACAAAAATAGAAATATTAATCTATTAATTAATAACCCTACTCATATCCATATTTATTTATACATTCGATGAACAGTCACTCTCTTTATGAATTCATCTGATTTTCCACATCATTTGTTTGTAGTTTTGATCAATTTACTAATTTCATAATAGTGGTGTATCAGTTCATTATTATTTTCAATTTTACAATTAATATATCATTAATGAAAATTTTAGGGATTATTTTTTATTATTTATGATATGTAAAACTCATTTCATGAGTGTCTTACTCGTTATTATAGATTATCAATTCCTTAACAAGAATGTTTCAATGATTATTAGCTATCGAAGTGTGTTTTCTTAATTAATAAATTAAATATTGATATAACATATCCATAACCAAAAAATAATTATTTAAACACTAATATAATACTATACTAACAAAAAAAATTAATATTCAACCATGATATAAACTCTTATTATTGTTAAAATAGGTGGTTAAATTAACATAAACATGTACAAGCCCTAATTTAATGAATGATTACGTGGTGGTTTTCCAATAATATCATTATACTAGAAGTTTAATGATATTATTTAGTGTTTATTAGTGTTATATATCATCATATTAAGTAATTATAATAATAATTAATTAAAATTAAAATCGTACTTTATTTTAATAAATTATTATCTTCCTAGCTTAATTATTTTAAACGATTAAACAAATGACTATAATTTGTTGATCATATAATTAATACCTTCTCAATTTTTTTCATAAAATAACATTAATGATATCATGAAAATATAATTAACTATTAATTCCATCCTTATCTCAATACATGTAAGGTAGTGATGGAAAATGAAACATGTTGTGTCGTGGATGTGGTAGTTTTCACAACACATGAACGTTGGTTATTTTCTTAATGGATGAGAAATATGAATAAATAATGAAAATACACAGAATATTTTAAAAATAAATCATATAAATGATAATATTATTATTATATTATTTTTTATAGGATAAATTTGAAATAATATAATTAAGAATAAAAAATAATTAGTTGAGAATACTCGCGTCGGGGGATTGAATTTCCTTGGAAATCTCATACATTGCGAAGGGATTAGGTTAAATATGAGTGAATAAAGAAATATTCTCATAGTATAGGGTAATAGTGAGAGTAAAATTTCATATATAATATTAATACTTTAAAATATAGGGTGTATTAAAAAGCGTTTGTTAGGTCGAGTATGTCAAATACCCTGAGTGGGGGTGAATCTAGGTATAATAGATTAAACTTTTTCCCCCTCCGGATCTTGTTTTGTTGTTAAAAAAACTCAATTCTATCTTACTATCATTAAAATATATAAACATATATGAAATCATTTAAAAAACACAGTGATTTTTACTTGGTTCACCCTCAGTGGGCTACGTCCAAGGAGCATACAACAACAATATGATGATGAAAGAAATTCACTAAGGCCTACTACCAATAAAGAATAAAACATTCAAGACAAATCATTTATGCCTAGGCTCACTTATTTACAAGGTTTAGGGACTACACACTTCATTCCCAAGGGTCACTCCCTATTACTCTTTCTCTAGCTCACTGCCTGTGGAAAGGGTCATTGTCTTCCTCTTCCTTCCCTCACTACTCTTGGAAATGAATCCACTCATAGTTTAAGAACATGTAGGTAAAAAACAGTTTATGGAAATGTAGGTCCCTTAATTCTAATTAATTCATTCATCCATAACTTTAGGTAGATGCTATGTGTAATTTCCGTTTTCACCCGTAGAAGAATTCCACCTTCTAGAGTAGTGCTAGGTACCAGAAAATACTTTCGCAAACTAATTTAATTATTTTTCTAGCTTTATTGTGCATATTGTGAACCACCTTCTTCTCATGTGTACTAAGTACCAGGTTTGGTACATAGATTACCTACTTCACATACCTTTTCTGCTTATGTGAACCTCCCTTCATTTTTCTGCTTCCTCTACCTTCACTAATGTATACCACCTCTGTGAGATGATCATGAGAACCTCCTCTCTGAAACCCCTCCTATTCGTAAATGGTTCTTTGATCAAGGACTACCTCAGTGAATCTCCCTATGTCTGCGAACTATTATTTCATCATGTAATTACTTTTATAACTAGTTGTGTACCACCCCTTCTTCCTCCATGTACCGTGTCTTATGCGGGTTACAGCTCTCCACAAAAACCCTTGGTGGAATTTCTTTCGCACGAACCACTTCAGCTTTTGCAGAATTCTCCCTTATGAACTACCTTTGGAAATTTATGAATTCCTAGATCAAAAAAATTTTATCTAATGATATTTGATCCCCCCATTAATCATTAGTATTAGTGATTCTTATATATTCAAATATACCCCCAAAATCCGCTAATCTGTGATTTACCAAATCTTCAATCCAGCCTTCTGATCCTTCTGCCGCCGTGAACCACAAGCCACCCCGGAACCATTCTATCCAATCTTTTATAGGTATTATCTTTGTTCATATGTTTTCAATCTCCTCTACTAATGTTTATCCATCCATGTACCGTATTTCCTTCATCCATGAACCATTTTTAGTTTCATGAACCACTCTGGCATACCGATCACTCCGTTGTACGTACCATTCCCAGAATAAGGTACGTGGTCCAGGAAATTTGCTATGTATTTCTCATAATTTTCCATTTTTCTTCAAAATTATTAATACCATTCATTTCTATTAATAAATCCTTCATTTTTCAATATCAAACTCTTCATTTTGAGGCCCCAATATTTGGAAGACACTGGGAAACTACACCACCTTAAAAACCAATCTTCGGAAAACTCCAACTATACTCATTTGTAGTCATCTATCTTTTTTAAAAAACAAAACCACACAAAAAAACATATCTATAGGAAACCTTAAAGGACTTTTTCCAAATGGGGTCGAAGTTTCCAATTTTATACGTGATGGGAGGAGTAGTGTTGGAAACACCCTTTACTTTTTTACTTATATTTTTACACTATTCATGGAAAATTACTATAATATTTAGAAAATGTAGATTTTAGGACATGGTGAGTTTTAAAATTAGTCCCATACACACAGTTTGGTGTTAAAATTGAGTTATTTAAGTATTTTGTTTCATTTCAATTTTTTTTTACCCAAATGTACTTTTACCTATGTAAATTTTCTTTTGACCCATTATAGGTAATTAAAATGACCAAAATTAAATTTGTTATTATCACCTAATTTTAGAAATATAATAATAGATATTAAAATAATTTTATAAAATAACTAATATATTTTTAGGAAATGTTTTTTTCAAAATAAAGTCACATAACAAATAAAAAAAGTTTTTTTTGGAAAATTTTGTTTTCATTATGCATTTTTCAAAAAAAATAATCCTTTTTAGAAAGTGATGAACAATTTATAGTAACATAATTTTGATATGATTAAATAAAAAATTAAGTTATTTTTTATTTATATAAAATTATAAAATATATAAATTCATTTTTTATTAAAATCATGAAATATGATGCAAACCACTTTTAATTAGAAAATGAAAAATTCAAATATTAAAATTTATAATTTATGTACCACTTAAAAACTAAATTGGTGTTAACAAATCATTAATATAAAAAAATTATAATTATTAATATGTTTTTAAAAAAAATTCACAACGCATAAAAGTTAATGTTTCTGTAAAAACCCTTTCTAAATAATAAATGACCTTATTAGTCATTTTAGGTAAACTAATTGAATTAAATTCATATTAAAAGTAGACTTCATTTTCTATATATATAATTTAAAATTTGGTTAATACTACTCATTCTCTCTAATTCTATGGCTTTTTTTAAAATTTTCCTGATTAAATATTTATATTCTATAAAAATAAGTTATGATATAGTTTATGTTCAGTGTTTCATGTGGAGAAAGCTGTCAAACATATTGAATTATTTAATAGTATTCATATATTGGAACTTCAGGGTGTTATACCCACTAAATAATTTTCATCCTCACATTTTTAATAATAATTTCAATGTAATTTCTATGAGTAACTCATATTTAACCTTACAATCTGAGATGATCATGTGTTTATTTAGGATATGGAATAAGATTTACATGAAAAATCATTATAAGAACTTTATAAAGAACTTAAACCCATTCCTAATTTCACATAGAATTCTACTAAGGGGATTAGGTCTAGATCTATAATGAATAACATCCCACAAGTCCTAAAAATGATTTATATAATAATAATATAACTATTGATTATTATTTTTTACTCAATTTCTTGTAGTTTTTGAATACTTACATGACATAGGAAACTAGAAAATATAGATTGAAAACTCACTTTAAAATTCATTAGTATTAGAGGAATATGATTTTCCTTTTTCACATGGTCATTGGTGACTATATCCCATGTTGACCCATATATTGATCATCCTAATGCCCAACACTCTTACAATTGAAGTAATATATTTTTTTGTTCTGCTCTATTTCCCTTATACTTTTCAATCTGATGACCATCATCTCCACCCATATAGCATTTATTCTTATGTTTTATCCTACGTTTTTTACACGTAAGAGATTGAATCTTCTTTCCTTTATCATCTTATTTGAAAAAATATGTATAAGATTCAATCCTTCTCTTCCTTATTGTTTTTGGGATTTCAATTGTGTTCTCATTGTCAATCCTAATTATTAATAGTTGGTTTCACATAATTACATGATTTTTAACTTTATAATACTTTCATGTTAGACAATAGTTCTAACAACTCGACCTATTCCAGAATCGGTTCAACCTATATCACTCTCAATTTAACATATATTATTATCATTTCAACCTAGTTACTTGGAATTGGTTTCTCTCATAAATACCAACCTAACACATAAAATAGAGATCTCAAATTAGTATAATCATTATTAAAATATTTTATACCCAATAATCATGGAATTCTATACAAATAAATCCCACTTATACTTCCTGAAATAATAATAATAATTCCTACAATCATATACCCATGTATGTACATGACCTTATAATATAATCTCAAAAACATACCTTTCCCAAAACATATTTGAATCTATAATACAGTAAACCACAACGAGATTATATATTCCTAAAAAATTAACTTTTTCTCTAACCCTAAAATTGTATTATGCACTAGTTCATAAGATCAAACAATAGTCATTATATATTATAATCGAAAATGTATATGATATTATCAAAAAAATATCATGAATAAATTATAAATCAGAGGTTTCAAATTACACTCTAACTTACATATTCAAAATAAAACCGTTCTTTATTTTCTCAACATGATGTGCATTTAAACTCAAGTGTTCTCCTTACATGAATCATGTGTTATAAAATAGTTATACTTAAAAATATTACCATTTAAAAAATATATTTTCTTAGTCACGAATATAATTTAATATATTTTTCTATTCTATTTATGTAATACCACTTAAAAATAATTCGTAGATGTTTCATATAATACTTAATAACATTTATAATATTACAAAATGTCATTGAAAATTATCAAATCAATAAATAAAACAAAAAATATAATAAATAATTATTTTGTTTTTTGTTATCATCCTCACTACCTTATTTAATACTAATAAACTCACATAATCCATCATAAAAAAACATCAATTATTAACCATTTACATATTCTCTCGTATTCAGTTATAAAACATAGTGGTTTATAGATAGTAACCTTTATTAGCTCTATCTTAGTGATCCTATTTCAACAATATACTAAAAAATGTAATGATCATATCAAAAATATGTATATGAAAACATCTTTATAGATACTTCTTTCTATATAAAATCTTTTTTACTATATGATACTTTCGTAAAAAACATTGACTCTTCTTTGTTTAATCCTTGGTTATAAATGGTTATTTTTCTTTTAGTTTCTCTAATATAATTAATTAACATCATTATTAAATTATTTATAATGGTTTCTAATGATAATGTGATTAACAAAATTATATACCGCAATAGTGTCTCTCTAAGTGTGTATTCATAGGAACACTCATCCCAAATCAAAATGATGATTGAGAAAATTCTCAACCAATCCTTTTTAGGGTGATTAAACCTAGGTGAATTTGTTCCTTAGCCACATCTATATACCTGTATCTAGATAGTGATACATTTTTAGGGAAAACAAAAAAACCCTGATATAAAAACATCAGGACTTATCATATTTTTATTATTAACCCTATGGTTTTTACTAAAGGTTTCTTATAATAATTCTTAAAAATGTGCATTATTGATTTAAAATTAAATCATATATTATTATAATTGTTTATCTATAACATTTAAATTATGATCAGATTTAACTTATCATTTCATAATATATCCTCAACAAATACCCTAACCTACAATGTTATCTAACCCTTTCATTTGATACCACATGTGACCCCCAAAATAAAAATATTAGATCTGGTGCTCATAGATTCATACTTTAAAAATATTGATACTAGTTGAAAAATCCTAGTTATAATGATACATAATTACAAAATAAATAATAATTGTTGGATCTCTTAAATATAAATGATATTTTTAGGTTTATAGATTTAGAGAATTAGAAAAAAAACAAATCCCATGTGTTTTTCAACTGATTTATATTTTTTCCCCATAATATAAGAAACCAGTGAAGATATAGTAAGTCTTCATTATCTCCCATAAATTATTTCACACATGTTATCCTTCTAAACATGCCTCATATTCTATAACTCTTCATTCTATTTGTAAATGGAAACATATTATAGGGTGATTTCAAAAAATCAATAGGGAAAATATATAACATAAGAAATCATGGAATAAATATTATAGAAATAAATAGGTAAAAATCATGAGTCCAAAATCAACAGGAAACTAGGAGCATTCAATATCAATGAAAATAAATGAAAAAATGGATTTCAATAATACTAAGCTCATACTAATGGAATACAAATATTTTTCCAAAAAAAAATAATTTCTAAGGCCTTGTTTCGGGACACTTTACATTCCATAGAGACCATAGTCAAGACATTTAACGGAATTGGGTATGGATATGCCAAATATTCAAACATGTTTTTTTCTTTTGAGACCTATCGATGCATTAAGGGGATATATAATTATGAGTCTCATAATTCAAGCTATTGTGTCCATGTCATTCACCATAAGAGTCAAAAATAATTTTCACACCATTCCCTATAGAACCTCTTATGGAATAAAAACAAGGAAATTAGTATAATGATGAATATTGAATATAAATACATGATCAACCAACATTAGCTGTCAATAACCATCCATAATATATGTTTCCCCATTTTAATATAATATCAAATTTTATAGGTGAAATTCATCCAATACCATTTATATAAAATATGATATTCACAATATATATAGAAATTGGTATACGACTAAGATAATATTGGAATAACACAATCATAGGCCATGAAAAAAAAGAAAATTAATGGTTTCAATAGAAAGTATCTCAGGAAGTGAGAAATATTTTTCAAAGGTTTTATTTGATATGAATATATATCATAAGAAAAAAATGAGATAATACCACATAATAAATTCAAAGGAAATAATGTACCTGACATAAAGGAATTAATTTCAAAGAATCATCATACCTCAGTAACAAAAAATCAAGTTACCAAAAATCCTCATTTCTACGAATTATCAAAATCAATATCAACAAGAACAAAATATGGTTTGGCTCATAAATCCCAGGATATAAAACTATTTTGATAGAAATATATCTCAGGAAGATGAATACTTCATATAAGGGAATCATGGTTCACAAAATGTACTATATCTCAACAAATGATAATTATGACTAAGGAAACCCTTACTAATTTATAAAAATTCCAATAAAACCCCCTTAAAAGATATTTATTGAAATCGAACATGAAATAAAATTATTAAATTATAATTGTTGACATGATATCTCAAAGAGGTTATATATAAACCAAATAAATTAAATTAGGTTAATAAAAAACAATATTTGCCTCAATGATGGGAAATTATATTGAAAACCATTACCTCTTGTCCATAGATACATAGATGTACTTTAATATCATATGTAAATAACATATCTATTTCAATCACTTAATTAAAAACCATAATCATATCTTTTTTATATCATATTTTTCATTAATAGTCATTATCTATCTGAAATCTTCTGATATGCAAAATCAGGTGCTTGTAGTTTTTTTAAACTAGTTTCATAATAGAGGTGCCCGTGTTAATTATTATTTCAAATTTATTAATTAATATATCATTAAAGGTAATTTTATGGACGATTTATAATTTTATAGGATGTTTTAAAATCTGTTCGTGAGAGTCTTTATCTTTATACTTGGAGATGAAATTGATAACAAGTATATTCCGGGGATTCTTGATTATCGAGGTGAGTTTTCTAAATTCATGAATTAAATATTGATATAAAATCTCCAAAACCAAAGAAATAATAATTTAAAAAATTTTATCAGGCTGTAGTAGTAAATAATTTTTCATGTTCAAACATGATATAAATGCATGGTATTGTTCAATTTGATGGTTAACGGCCCCAAACATGAACATACCAATAATTAATTAATGAATATGTGGTGGTTTTATTTTAATATAATTATACAATCATAATAATGATATTATTTAGTTTTTATTATTATAATGTAAATTAATTTTATTTAATAATACTAATATTTATGGATATAAAAATATTATTTGACTTGGGTAAAATATTATCTTTTTATCATGCTCAATTTAAATGATTAAACTAATAATGATTTTTTGTTGATCATGTCATTAATAGGACCCCCAATTTATCATAAAATAACCATTGTGATATCATAAATTAATATTTATACTTTAATACCATCCTTTGTTCCATCCATGTAAGGTTATTGAGGATAACAAACCATGTTGTAACGTGGAGGATGTAGTCCACACAATGCATGAAATATGGTTTTTTTCTTAATGGATGGTTTATATGAATAAATAATGAAAATAACCTTGATACCATAAAAGTAATGTATATAAATTATAAAAATATCATTATATTATTTTGAATATGACACATTTGCGAGGAGATAATTAAGAAGAAAATCTAAAAAGATGATAATACTCATGTCAAAGACTTGGATTTTCCAAGGAAGTATCCTTGAATTTGAAGGGTTTGGATTAACTACAACTATGAATGGAATTATTTTCATGGGATAGGGTTATATCGAGTGTAAAATTGAAATTTTTTTTTTAATAATTATAATTACATGTTATATCATGAAGAGGTTTAAGTGTCTCTTTTTATAAGTGAATAGATGGGTAGTTTTGGAAACACACTATAATAATTTACTTATATCATTACACTATTCGTGTTAAAAGACTCCAAAATTTATAAAATATTTATTTTGGGACATTTTTATGTCTAAAATCCCTCCCATTCACTAATTTTGGAGTTACCAATGAGTTATTTAAGGATTTTACCTTTTACTTTGGTTTTTAACCAAGTGTACTTTTACCTATGAAACTTTTCTTTTTACCCATGGTTGTTAATTAAAAAAGAAAAAATTAAAATTTATATTGTAAAATAAATTTAAAATTACCACAATAAATATGAAAATAATTTATCAAATAAAATTTCAAAGGTTAAGAAATGATAATTTAAAAATAAACATAACTAAATCAATAATTGGTTTATAGGACAATTGTGTTTTAAAGATTAAAATTTATGTGTGAGATAAAATTATCATTGTTAATAATTTTTATGAAATATTATATTTTATTATAAATGAAAAAATATTATTTTACTTTTTAATGAATAAATTCCTGAACATGTACAAAAAAATATTAATTAATACAATGAATAGGCCAAAAACAATTTATATATTAAAGTAATATTTTACTTTAATTATAAAAATGCATGGAAAAGGATTTATATGTATAAAGAATATTTAAAAATTTATAATGTTGTTACTAAATTTTATATTTCATTTTTAATGGTTTTTAAATCTTCTAGTTTATATATGTATATATACTGATATAATCATGAAAAATTTTATTTTTCCTAAATCCCGTATATTTTTACTAAAATCCAACTTTTTAGAAAATTATAAACAAATTCAAACTATGTCAATTTTTATATGGGGAATTCCAAAATAAAGTGAATTTTTGTTAATTCCAAATTCTCAAATATATAAATTCATTTTTTATAAAAATCATAAAATATTATGAAAATATGTTTTAATTAAAAAATTAATGTTTCAAACATTTCTTATTATTATTATTTTATAATTTAAAAAATTAATTAGTGTTTACCAATATTTAATCGAATAAATCATTTGTTTATTAAAATAGAAATTGTTACATCCCACCCCAGAAGCAATGTAGTAGTTCCCCATGATTATTATCCTCATGAACTCAAGCACAGCTTCTTGTACACCAGAGGAAATCGACTAGTAGAAAGGGCCTAGGGTGTGACTATGGGGGGGATTATGAACTCATGATTCTGAGTGAATCATAGTGGTAAGTAGTACATATAAAATTGTGGATGTACGAATAAACGAGTAGTATCATAATATTATTAAAACATCTAAATAAATAATCAAAATATGGAAGCTAAATAAAAACTATAGACACAAATTATGATTATCATTTTAAATATATATAAAAAATGAGTACATGGGAATATAAGGGAAATAGAAATATTCCACATGTAGTACAAAAATACAATATACCCAACGATTTTACTACTATAATTTCTATCGTAGGCTCGTTACTCTACTTCTATAATCTTTTATCTATATATAAATAATGCATCAAAAGATAACATCTTCCATTTTATTTACACCTACTGTCATGAAGTATTTTTTGGAACCATGTGTTTCCCAATCAGGGTGTCATATGTACGAAGTGTTACAAGCCAAATGGTGTCAAGATAATTCCATTCTACGCATATAAAATGAGCATTGTACTAATAATAATAATTTCATGTAAGTAAATTAAATAAAATATGATGGTTTGTGTTCCTCATGGAAAACCTAGCCTCAAATACCAACATCATCCTAATCCAGATATCACTTGTATCAGGTGACCTATATAGGTGTGATATAATGTAATATTAGGTTATAATAAAATGAGGCATCGAGATTTGGACTAATCATATGCATGTGATTTGGCTTGGGGAATGCGCCCATTAATTGATTGAATTAGAATTTGGATTTCTATAAATTCATCTCTTGAATTTATACAAGTTTCATCTAGTTCTCATCTGAGGGAAACCATGTCAAGGAACCCAATTTTCTCACCGAGAGAGAAATTGATACTCAACTTCATAAGAGTCCATGCAAGAGGATCCTTAAATAGAGTTCATAGTATCACTCCTCGCATGGTGTGAAGAAAAAACCAATCTAATCCCATCCCTATTATCACACATAGGGTTTCAATTATCAATTTTGGCCTAGAATAGACATATTTCCACTAATCTAGTCCAATGTGTCTCTTATGTTGAACTGGTTTCCCCTATAAAAATTTAAGGAAAACACCTTTTGATCCTATCCAAAGTGTACTAAGTATAAATCATAGCATATTTTCAGTTCATTAATTAATATAACAATAAATAATGATTTTCTCATACAAGGAGACCCATAAATGGACTCCCTTATATCTCCCTCATCATGGTATAGAAGAAGGATTTATGTGTCAATAGTTAAAATATGTTCAAAAAATGCAACTCTAATGATGATACTTAAATCAAGATGGCTAATTCATCTAATTTATGTAATTCAAGGTAGGTCATATAGATTAGGTCCTAAATCATGGAATATCATAATTCATAATTCAAATATAATTTCCATACTATCATTTACTATAAGGAAATACACTCCTAAAAATGGTGTATAAAGAATTCAAGGAAAATTGTAGTTTGGCCTTTAAGGTATGACTCCCCCATAGGGTGGATAATGTCAAGGTAGACACCAAATTGTAGTAACTTGTGGGTAGAAAGGTCCTCTTACTCATGTGAAAAACATTTAATTTAAATAATTTAACATTACGGAGGATAAACTATAAGTCCCAGCATGCAGCACTAAAATTCATGATAAAAATGTAGCTAAACATGAGGGAATGAAACTAAACAACCTGCCTTAGACCCGTACCACTCTATTTTTCTAGTTTGATACATTAAATACATTTAGAATGAATGATATTAGAAGAATCAATGAATTCATAGAAAATTGGGGAAATTATATCATAGAAAAATAGAAAAATATATTAAAATATAAACTAGAAATTGATGTAAGAGGAGTTTATAGCATACCAAGAGTAATCCAACACACCTGAAAGTTAAGGGGACATATTATAGATATAGGAGATACCAAAATCCCTACAAGGAAGATAAGAGGAGAGCTTCGGGTGGCTGGCTACTAGAGAAAACAAAGGATGAGGAAATGATTAATGGTTTAAAACAATTTATGGGTCAAAAGTTACTTTTAACCATTCATATTTGGGTATCACAGTTTTCTCGAATATTTGTTCAAATAGTTCATCAAAAATGTGCCAATTATTTCCCATGAACACAATCTAGGCCCACGATTAGGCTAACTATGCATAACCCATGAAAATGGAAACTATTAAGAAAGTCTACAATCCTTCATGTGTATGTGACCCTACCCACACGGTTCCAAAAATGTTGTGTGTCCTCCCCTATCCATTGGGTGCCTCTCATGGGTGGGTTACCTGGTTGGAATTAACCACGTTCGAACCGTATGGCATATCCTGCTTTCCAAATTTCTAGACCTATGGGCTTCGAATGATCCCAAGACATTCCAAAACTACTCTCTAACCTTTATGGAACATTATTATCTTAAAATGAGAGGTTTTTAACATAAAAATAAGTTTCCGTACTTATGTGAAAACCTGGTACATTAAAACATACCCTCTTTAAAAACTCATCACTGAGTTTCCCATCTAAGGGTGGTAAAGTGTCATCTGGGAAATGTTTTTAGCACTAAGCATGTAAGTCTTCCTCTCACTCCAAAGTCTTGTCCAAAAAATAGTTATTCCACCGTAGCACTTGGACCAGTGGAACTAAATGGCTTCCATGATACATTTTTCTCCAATCAAAAATACATATCGGATGCTCCTAAAAGAAAATATATGACTTCAACTCAATATCCTTAGGATAAAATGTTTGAGATGGGTCATATTGATAATGATGAAGTTGTGATACATGGAATACATCATGCATGGAATGTAACCTATGATCTAACTATAAAAAATAGGTTACCATCCCGAATCTCTCCACGATATCAAAATTAGTGATTTAAAGTTATGATAGTTTTTTGGTATATGAACTATTCTATGATCCAATATAGGTGATACACATAGAAATGGAAATGTCATGCATGAAACTCTCTAGGAAGAACGTGATGATTGGAATAATATTTCTTCCTAGACTGAGCTATAGCCATATGTTTTTGAATAATTTTTACTTTCTCTACTCTGAAGTCTCCTGAAAGAGATGAGGACCTATAATTTCATCATCATGTTCCTCTAACAAGCATAGAGGTAAACAGAAAGGCCTATAGTAAAGGTCCTCATATTGATCCATCTGAATCATTTTTAAATATATTTTATTATAAGGAAACTCAATGAGATGTAAAATTTTCATTCAAGAACCATTGAAATTAAGAATATATACATGGAGCTTGTCTTATAATAGCTGTATCGTAAACTAAAACTACCCATCATTGTAAGTGTTATATGATAAACTCAATAGCTCCTATGAACCCAGTGCATTCTATATCCCCTGTCAGAATCATGTTCTGAAAAGGTAATCTCTGTCTCATATGATAGAACAATGGACACCATGAAGGCTAGAAATATCATGAATATAAATCCTCCCAAGGTCATCAAATTATAATGTCTCCCAAATCAGTAAGATGTTTGTGTTCTTATTTAACCTATATATGATCTCCCATACTTCATCACTTCCTCATGTGGATCTCGAAAATCTCATCACAAAATCCATTGTGAATTCACGTCATTTCTACTCAAGAATATATATAAAATGAAACATTCTAGCGAGTTCTTGGTGATCCACCTTCACCAATTAATAGGTGTAACACCACATGATGAAACCTGCCATCTCATATTCATACCTGGCCACCAATACCGGTGATTCATGTATCTACACATCTTGGTAATCATGGGGTGAATTTCACATATATCCACCACATATTCGCCCATCAAAAACAAATTATGTTAGTTCGCATCCACACACACCCATAGAAGTGTATGATATCATCCACATTGATAACCCAACCATGGGATGGGTCCTTACCTGAGATAATCTCCCTCTGGATGAGGCCCTTGGGATTTGATTATTTTCTCATCCACACTCATTCTAGAAGAGTAGATGTCAGTACTAAATTTGATAATACTGGAGTCCCATTATATTCCAAAACCTCTAGGTGAATCTCACAAATAAAATCCACTAACTTCCACTCACAAATTTCTTCATATAAATCCTATGTCTGAGTCTTCCAGATCAAGGAGATAGATGTGGAATTTCCCTTACTTGGTGTATAATCAAGATCAAATTCAATTGGATTCCAGGGCTCTGCCTACTATTGATACCTCATACTCACGCTGTGTGGCAATGTATTTGAGAAAGTTTTAATCCATGTAAATAATGAACCACTCACCCAAAAGGAAATTCCTACAAAATCATAAATCATATACCAAGAAAACTAAATAGAGGTCATATATAGGTTAATTCCACTCATAATGCCACAACCTATAAGCCACACACACTACAACTCAATCTAACTAAATTAGAACTACTCTTACTGGAGAATCATAGTAATTATTATAGATTCTTCCCTACTCTAGAATAATAAAGATCGTCACTAAAGTATGTCTCCCATTATACTCCTAAAAGGAAGTCTCATTGGCTTCAGACAAAATGAAAATTCAAAAAAAAATACTCATGAACATAAGTGGCACAGTTAGGAATGAGATGTCTTGAATGAATCACCTACAATATCCATTCATCCCCAAGAAACTACATATGTCAAACACATTCTTGGTTTTCTCCTAGGAAAACACAGCGCTCAACATCTCTAGGTCAACAACTATGCCTGCCTATATAATTATATGACCCAATAAGGGAACCTTATCAACCCAATTGTTTCATTTTCTAGTCTATTCATATATATGGTTCTCTATTAGTTTATTTATCTTGTTATCAATACATTTTTCATGGTCATGTCTAGTGAGACAATTCACCAGGTTATCATCTATAAATACTATCACAAAATATTCTTGGTATGGGTGGAAAAACATATTCATCAAGGCCATGAAAACTGTTGGCGCATTCATAAGTCCAAATGGCATAACCATATACTCATACAATTCGTAATTTCATCAGAAAATTATTCATGTTATGTATGATGGCATCCCAAGAACCCGATGGTATCACAAACTCAAATAGTTCTTAGAGAAAATTTTCACTCCCCAGAGTAGGTCTAATATATTGTTTATGTGAGGTAGTAGATAACTATTCTTCACCATAATCTGGTTCATCTATAGGTAATATATGAAAAACTTGAGGATACTATATTCATTCTTGAAAAAGAAAATAGTTGGACCCCATGGTGGGGTTCCAAGTCATATAAAACAATTTTCCTATATGTATTCCCACTATGTATTGAGTTCTTAGAGCTTAATAACGGTCATCCAATGGGTAGGAATGAACACTGGTGTCACAACAAAAACTAGAGTGGTGGAGAACTCATCATATCTTGAGACAGGAAAAACAAATAATTCATTATGTAAGACGTCCCTAAAGCGATCCATCAAAGGATGGAATTAAAAAAGTTTCATTCCCTAATATTTTATAAAGATACTCTCCATCTGGGTTGTCACCCTACCTATACCAGAACATTTGTGTCCATCTCGAATCTCTAAGATATCCCATTATCCCTTATAAGTATGAGTGCTCACATCAGGGGATGTTAAAAACACCCACCAATGATAGAAATCAACATGGGAACAATAATGCACTAACCAGACCACACCAAGAATGATGTTGAAATCTTCCATATCAAGGACTATGAAATTACAAAATAAATAATACCCACCAATCTCAAGGGTCATTCCTTGCACTGAAGCATACTCTCTAATTGGGACTATAGCAGTGTATTGAGAATCATCACGCTGAAAATTACTCTATTTCTAGGCTCATACATTCTATAAATATTGTAGATATTGAGGAATTTGATTCACCTATATCAAATAGGGACGAAACTAAAGTAGAGGAACCTATAATATTACCTCGTACTATAGAATTACCTAAACATTGATCCTTGGGAGTAGGTAGCACTGCATAGATATGGCCAGATCTGTGATCGTGATATTCAACCCAACTAATCTAGGAAAGTGTAGTCTACTATAATTAAACCTCTAATGTAAGAATACCTCATCCATGGCCACCCCCTCAACCTGATTGGCTGGTAGTAGACCAAATCTCAGGCTATCATGGATCCACTAATCTAGTACATGAATGTGGTGTTGTTGTAGATTCCCTCTCATTGGATTCAGGAGAAAATTTTCAAAATATCATCACTCAATTGGGATCCTTATGCAATGCATATTTTTATTCCCTTCCCTACCACACCAGTGATACACTAAAAAGTTTTTAGTGAACATATTATGGCTGTAACTGCTCCCGCATACACCCTTAAAATGACATATACTTTCTCTTGATAGATATCCCCTTCCTAGAAGTTGAAGTACCCAATATCACATTTCCACCTTCCCTCGGGTTTCTCTCTATGATGAGATCCTTGTTCAATATTTTTGAAATTTTGGCCATCCAAAAAATGGTCACCTGTAATCAGATGGCATAAGTAAACCCATCCTCAAAGCGTGTCAAAGTCATCATATCTTCACCGGTCATTGTCTATAAAAACACTAAATATTGTTGAAATTAGATGAGTACTCTATTACTGACATGGAATCGTCTTGTTCGTACATATACTCTCTATAGAATTCCTCTCCCTTATTCTATATAAAGAATTAATCGAATGAGGTTGTTTGGAATCCCACCCAGACCACACCCTAATGATGTTTTCCCTGGGTGATAATGTCCCACCAACTCTTGGCTGAGTCACAAATCGTATAGGTAGTTATCTCAATCCTCATCTCTAGAGGAATTTACAAATACCTGAAGATCTATAGCATAAACACTATCAAATATTCTTCATACTGAGGACCTACATCCCCTAAAAAGGATAAATGATGTTACAGTTAAAATTTCCACACCAATTATTTCATATGAAGGGTAGGTCATAGAGATCCCCATATAGACTTCGTGAAGTAGAATAAAATATAAAAAATTAAGCAATGATGCCCAATGAAAGATAAATTCATGGTTCCTATGGAGTAACTATGTTATGTAATACTGGTGGCTCAAGTAGCATCACCTCTAGAGCATGGTTGGCTCCACCACCCTATCATATGACTTGAGGACTTCATGGAAACATTTCTTAGCAATTTCCAATAGCACGATTTGATAGGATTTTCAGTTGGTAGGAAACAATGAAATAAGAAAATGGAAGGTACAAAACCTTTTTATAAGCATGTCACACCTATCTGGATGCTCCTAAAGATGATTATAGGTGATAAGTTACATCATAACAGATCACAGGAGACACTTCCTACTACCCACTACATTGTTGGATCAGGGTCAAGGTCTCGTATGAAATGGTAGAGGTTTCGGTATATGGAGAATCAAGTGAAAGGTATTGAGGAAAATACCATTTACTTAGCAATTGGAATCGAAATTTGGTAGTGGCCATTTCATTTTAAAACATTAATTTATTTACATTTATTCTTATTTATGTTGAAATAAATATCTCAATCATGCAAAAATTTTCACCATTCCGAACATATAATGGCACATACACCTTATAAATTTCCATTGGTAAATCATGTAACTACGACCTAACCTTTACATTCAGTAACAGAATGAAGTAGGTAATGTATAGTGATTTGACTAAATGATCTACCATTACCAAATTTTAGAAGTACTATCTTCATAAATTACAATTTCTATCCATCAATTAAATTATCTTATATCTCAGTCCATATAACATGTTGTTCTTGGGCCCAACAAGGTTAATTGGTTAATTAAGTTTATGTCACCATTCAATGAATAAAAATACCATTTATATGAATATAAGAACATTAATTAATCAAATCAAATTATCCCTCCATGAAATGTTAGAACATTAAAAAAATATAACCATCAAATTTATCTCAACAAGCACATGAAATACAGGAAATGCACATAGAAAATATAAATATGGCATTGCATAATTCATTACATCTATGTTCTATGGTTCCTAGTATAATTTATAAATTAATATTCCCTTATCTCATTAGGCCAAGGTAAATAAATTTCATTATTATAATATAAAAAATTATAAAATCAAAAATCATGTGTTTTACCCAACAGTGAAATTAGAACAACTATAACAGGCACAAAAACAACAATAAAAACATATCCCATGAAATTTGTGTTTCCCCTATATGTTGGTTAGATAATTCCAAAAACATTCTCATTAAAAAATTCTAATACATCTTAGTCTCCAATCTAATAAAAAAATAGTAACAAAAATGGAAAAAGAACTTTGATACCACTTTGTAGTATCCTACCCTGGAATCCACGTAGTGAGGGCCTATGGTGTGTCTGTGTGGAGACTATTCCCTCATGATTCAAAGTGGGTCACTTTTGTAGGTAATACATTAAAAATAAAAGAATTAGTAATATAAAATAATTAGTGTAATAATTATAAAATATCATGATAAATAATCTTTAGGAAGTAGCTAAATAATTAATAGATATAAAAATGATGATTAGAATGTCATATTGTTATACAAAAATGATTACACCAGAATATAGGGGAATCAAGAGTATTATTTATTCTATAAAAAACACTTAAATCTTCCACTACTATCATCGCGATAATGGGATTGGTCCTCTTATCATATACTCCATCCTATTACTAAAAAATATAGAATCATAAGATGGATGCTCCCCTTTAAAATACACATGTATTCATAATGATTTTTTTGTACCAAGGGTTTCCTAAGCCGGGTGTGATATGTACTCAGTAGGCCACCACCAATAGTGTCTAGATAAATCAATTCTATGCATATAATACTAGCAGTGTGTCCATAACAATAAATTCCTAGAAATAAATAAATAAAACATGACGGTTCGGGTTCATCATTGGATACCAGACTGATACTACCTTCTTTGACCAAATATGGATGTTTCTAATACAAGGTGACATGTATAGGTGTGATATAAAGTAATAATGGGTCATAATAAAATGAGGCATTGAGATTTCGACCCAGTCCAAGCATGTGATTTTTCTTTATAAATGCATCATTTAATTGATTGAATTTTCATTCGTATTTGTGTAAAAAAACTCTTGAATTTAGATATGTTTCATCCTGGTACAACCCAAAGAAAAACATTTCATAGTACCCAAGTATCACACTAGGATAATAATTTATACTCGAATCCATAATATTTCATCAAATACAATCCGTAAATGGCTCCCCAAGTATCACTTCTGACATGGTGTAAAGACAACAAACCCATTGATCTCATCTTTGGTATCTCAAGTTGGGGCCAAGTATCACTCATGTCTTCATATAACCATCATACCACTGAGATTATAAAAACTGCATTTCATAGGGAACTGATGTCACCCATAAGGTGGTATGGAAAACGTTTGGTGATCCCATCCAAGGAATATGAAGTATCACCCATGGTGTATTTACAATAAATTAATAAATCTAATAATAAATCTTGATGAACCTATCTAAGGTGATCTAAAAATATAATTCATTATATCTTCCTCAGCTTCTTATAAAAGAAGGGTTCATCTTTAAATAGTTCATATCATTTCAACAACACATTCTAATAATGATACTTAAATCAAGTTATCTAAATGTTCTAATTCATGTAATTTAAGGTATGGAAAATATCTCAGGGCCAAACTCATGGACAATCATCTTTCTTAATTCAAATTTCATTTCAGGAGTATAATATACCTATAGGTAAATATGCAACTAAAAAGTGTGGGTTAACAAATAAACTCAAAGGGAATTTATTCATTTAAGGTACATCACATCCATAGTGGTGGATCATGTCGAGGAAGATAGCCAATGGTAGTTACTCGTAGGTAGATTGGGTCCTATTATTAATTGGAAGAACCTTTTATTTAGAAAATTTAACATTATGGAGGCGATTTCCGATAGTCCAATGTGTGGAACTACAATGCATGATATAAAAGAGACTAAAATTGAGGTAAATAATGTAGACCACATACCTTAGACTAGTATCAATATCCTTGTCTAGTATCGAGCCTTGAATCGATCAAGAATGGGAGTGATTGGATTAATCATCAAATACTCTAAAAATTGGGAAATTGATCTCACACCAAAATAGCACAAGACATGGAAAGATAAACATGGTGTAGAGGGAATCAGAGTTTAGAGCTTACCAAGACAATCCAACACACCATATGGTGAAGGAAATAGCGTCCAGATGTAAGAGATACCAAAATCCCATCTTTGAGGAGAGGATGAGAGCTTCGAGAGGATGGATGGTAGAGAAATTGAAGGAGGAAAAAATTGTTAAGGTTTTTAAATAAATAGGGGTGAAAAAGGTAATTTACCCCATTTAATTGGGTTTTCAGGGTTCGGTCGCATGGTTATTCAAACTGTAAATCAACTGTGTGCCAGCCACTACTAATTAAGACCCCTCACATGGTCTAGGCACATAGTTTGGCTAACCGTGAACAACATATTCAAATGGATTCTTTCAATAAATTATAAAATTTTACTTGGGAAAGTGGCCTTTCTTGAGAAGTTTTACACAAACTATGAATCTTCCCCTATGCACTGGGTGACTCGCATGTTTGAGTGGCACAGTTAAAACAAATTTTTCGCTAACGGTGTAGCTCAGTCTGCCATCCAATTTTCTAGATCACTATGCTCTGAATGATTCCAAAACATTAATAAACAACTTAATATCCTTTATATCATATTATTATCATAAAATGGGATTTTTTCAATAGTAACATATGATTTTGTACCTTTCCAATAAGCAGGGTCATTAAATAAATTCATAATGCATAAAAGAAATTTTTTTATAAACTTAAATTTCTGAAAAATAAATGATCTTATTGGACATTTTTTGTAAAAATTAATTTAATTTAATTAATATTAAAATAATCCATTATTTTTTATAAATATATAATTAAAAATATGGTTCCTATTACTCGTTCCCAATAATTCAAAAGCTTGGTTTTTAATAATCATGCTTAAATACATATATTTTATCAAAATATATTCTAGATTCATTTATGTTCATTGTTAAATGTGGATAAAGATATTGAACATACTGAATTTTTAAAAATTAATCATATTTTTTAATTTATGGGTGTTATTTTTCCAAGGTCTAAAATTCAGAGCTAGGACAAGCCCATACTTTGAGGATGCTATTCTGACCATTATGATTAAGAATATCACAAACATTCCACCTTCAATCCAATTGGATTTCTCAAATGTTCTTATAATATTAGACATTACCTCTTACTTCATCATGCTGTTAACCTTTACTAAGGTTACCAAATTTAATAAAGTCTACTTTTATATTCTAAGTTTCCTTGATTTCCTAAATTTCACAAAGGTCGTATCCATAATATGGTGTCTTCTCCAAGGTTGTTACCTTTAAAATCCTCTTATCATAGGTATCCAAAATCTCCTCCCATAATACAACCCAATATATATATGATTAATTAAATAAAGTGTAAATTCTGTAATTATTATTATACTAACACTTCATGAATGTTTTTATGATTACAAATTGTTTTTTTATTCTTATTACTTCTACTACAGTATGCCTCATGAAATCATGTAATTATTTTATAGTGTTGATTTTTATACTATATAAGATCTCCCCCACTGTATTCCTCTATTTTTAATGGGTACTAATTTCATTATTAATCGCGTACAGTCTTGAAAATGTATACATTCATATTTTTGGACCCATGGTATATTTATTCCTCCAATAGATTCTAATATAGTGGTTCATCGGAACTCCCATGTTTCCTAGATGTTCCCACATAATTCCCAACAAATATCCATCTATTACACCGACCTATTATGGGTTGGTGTGATTTCATGCTCTATATTAATATATATATCACCCACAATTTTCCATACATCATGATACTAAACATCATGGAGTGTTACTTATCGCAATCCCTTAGAATGAATGACTGATTAGTCTTTATTTCATGAATTTAAAAGGATTGAAAAAAATTTCTTCACTAATTGACATAAAATCATCGTTATATACTTTTCCTCTTATATGATGTTAAACTAAACTGTATTCCTAGCATGCATGGATTAATATTTCTAGGTGGTCCATCTATCATAGACTAAAATTAGATTCCAAATTTATCAAATATAATTCTAATTCAATGACACATAAATAGAAACTGTGACTAAAAACAACATGGGATTTGATTATCATGATGATGATATAGAATAAGCCTTATAGAGGTTTAATCCCTAAACTACTTTAACACCCCACTTCTTCCTCCTTATAGGATGATGTTTATTTTCATAGTCTATTCCTATATGGTTTTAAAATGAAGTATAAACATCCTTCCTCATGTGATATATATGATATACCTCATGCTTTATATACATAATGATTAGTTTTAGTTAATTTTCTTTTAAAATATATCAGTTTTAGTTAGTATTATTCATTAAATGTAACAGACTTTATTAATATGAAGGATTTGAAAAATATTCCTAAATCTCTAAGAGAATATTAGATTAAAAAACAAGCTTCTTTATGAGAGAATTAAAATTAATACCCTCCCAATTTGGGTTTAGATATCTCAATAAGGCATAATCATTCCACCAGAATGTGGAATTGAGATACAGGTGATGGAAACATCTGAAAGATAAACACAACTATGTAAAAAATCATAAAAATTCATCATATATCTAGGATCACCCGTAGGATAATGAATAAATAATAGTCAAATAAATAATACATGGAAGATTATTGAAGATACTCTTAATTCCTTCTCAATATTTATAGTCAAATTATATCATTATTATGTGTGTGGAGGTATTCATATAGGGTTTTAGTATAATGTCAATATAATAACACCCAATGGACCTTAATAAAAAGTTACCTTATCATTGATAATGTATGTTCTCGTATTGTGATTCCACAAACAATGAAAAACCTAATAAAGCCAAATTGTTCAAGGTAGTTGGTTGCATCCAAATTTACCCTATTGGTAAAAGTGGTTGTTTTTGTACATGTTGCGATTGAATCTATATGGACTGAAGACGAAACATTGATACACTCATATTTAATGGTAGGACTGGCTACGAAGTGTAAAACATTGGTATTGATTGGAATTGGGATAGATGAATAATAATGTAACTAAGAGAATGGGTTGAATTAATTTTTAACACCTAGTTATTCTAATGGAAACAATTAATGAATATGAGTTGATCCTAGGTTTTTGTTATGGATAGAATGGATGTAATTGTTTTCATATTAATTCACATCTCAATAGTTCAAGAAGCATTTAATAAATGAGAAATGTACACAACATCATTCACCAATTTAATCCATAAATTTTTTTTGAGGATAATAACTAATTAACTTATAGAATAAAATTCATGATCACTATAAGTAATTAGATCATTATAGAAATTAAAATTTCTTGTTGATAAAGTCAGTGAAGGAATGGAATAAAATAAGTCCAAGAAATGAACTCCCAAAAAATATAAATAATTTAGGAATTTAAGAAAATAAAATCCAATCCAATCCAATATCAATAAACTACATAAATCAAAACAAAAAAGTTTTAACCATCTATTTATTCAATGTTCCCAATGAAAGGTGTAATTCTACTTAAAGAAGCATAATTAAAGAATAAAAACATTGAAATAACAAACACTCCATCATTATTTAGAGAATTACACAATTGTTTGTGCGAATAAATTCACACCTTGATTCAACAGTATTAATTTGTTATGAAATAGGAACCATGAAGTAAATAATAAGAACAACTTTTATTAATATAATAATATTATTGAGAAAACCTACATGAAAAAAATTAATGTGTGATTACAAAATGAATGCATAAAATTACAATTGAATGAAAAACATGAATCTCAAATCCATTAACCAAAATATCCTTAAATAAGAAATATTTTAGCCTTAGGTATACCCCCCATAAATCAATTACATAACATTTAAATAGGATACTAACATTTGGGAGTGAAATAAATAGTAATTGGACTTTTCAACTTTGACCACCAAAATATGACCAGATTCAACCCCTTTCTAGATGTGCAAATTTGACATTGATGATAGCCGAATATGGATATTCCATATAAAGTAAATATAATTGTACATGTTTCCTATAATATCGTTCAAAACATTGTTCAAATTGGATTATCAGCTATAATTTTTTGATCGGAATGATGGGTTGATTTTATGATCCCTTAAATCTGGCCCACAATTTAAATGTCAATTTGGGATCTATGGATCGCCTTGCAAACAACAGAATTAGATCTGTATATAATTGAATTAAATGATACCTATAATATTTTCTATCAAATTTTATAATTTAAACTTAATTAGGATTTATTTTTGGGATCAACATTTAATTAATGTGCCGAAGGGCCGTTATGCTTCATTCAGAAATTTCTGCATTCATGTCCAAAAATAACCATCTTCCCTGTGATTAGTCCATTGATACTAAAAGATTAAATGATCCCAAAAAATTGATAAATAATATCTCAAAATATAAAATTCAAATAATTAAATATTTAATTCTACAATAATATTAATAATTGGTCCCAAATTGATGCACTTTAGACATGAATTGCACAATTATGTGAAATTAAGTTCAATAAATAAAATGCCCTAAAATTGGGGTATATGTACTTTTAAAAATATGAATAATAAAATATTATCAATAAATATTATCCTATTTAAGTGCATAATCACACCCCCCCCCAGACTAGAATATTCCTAGTAACAAGAAAAAAGTATCTCAAAAATATTAAATTGAATTCCATTTAAAAAATCATGATAACATACAATTCTCACCAAAAGATAGAATTACAAACAATCATGAAACCTATCAAAACCATTTCACGCATGCTAGGATCGCAAGCATATAAAAAGGCCTTGACCATTCCTTTTTTCAAATTTATCATTAAATTTCATCCAATTTCAATTAATAATGATGTTTTGTTATGCATAACAACAGACATGGGGTACATTTTCATGTTGAAGGGAAAAATGGATGTGCTTGGTGGGAATCAAATTAAACCTTATGATGAGTATACAATTTTTTTAACCAAAATAGAGATGAAAATTCCAACTCTGGGAAAAATATGCAATCACGGTCCCAAAGTTTCTGACACAACACATTTTTTCAAATTACTAATCTAAAATTGAGAAATATGTTCAAACTCTAGGAAATAAAACATTAGATTCTTGATCCCCAATTAAAGGACACCATACATTTGGAAAAAAAACTCTCTACATAGTATTTTTCAATTTTTAGATACTAAAATTAAACTAAAAGTGGCCCCCATCCCTATGATATGTTTAAAGGAACCTAACAACTGAAACTTACACCCAAAATCCAATGTACGTTCATTGTTTCATTTTGATTCAAAGTATTAAAATATAAATGTTTTAAAATCACATATGATTATCACAATTTCTAAAAACTATTCTCATGAACATTAACATGCATTAAAATCATAATCAAGGAATTAAAAATAATTTTAAATTCAATTTCCATGTTTCAAAATTTACATTAATGCATGAAAGGATAATGAATTGAATTTTCTCATTGATTTTAATTTTTATCGAAAAAGACAAAAAAATTAAAAATCCCAGGTTTTCACTAACACAAACATAGAATGTCACTACCATCAGTTTAGAAAGAGAATAGAATAGAGATATTTATATTGTTAATAATGAGTGGTATAAGTAATTTGAAATGTAATCATGGAAATAAATCACATGATATGATGTTAATGTCCTATAAAAAATAAATTGAACACTTTGGCTTTACATTACATGTAGACTCCTTGGGAGTGCTTAAAAGTTGAATTTTAACTCTTGAAGTCATGTGTTTCATTTGAGAATACATAACATTTTCAATTATTAAATCTCATAAAAATAAACATTAGATAACACAGAAATCCCAAGGGGATTACATTAACAATAGAAACCAAAACACACAAATTAAAGTAAAAATCTACGTAAGTCGGATTGACTCATAGGAAGAACGTCATTTAATGTTGTTTTCTTGACTTCGAACCTCATCTTAACCAATACCAAATTTCAAAATTTTAATGATTTCATTACTTAACACTTATACAATATTGAGATTTATTCTCCATCGGGCTTAGAGATATGTTTTGAGAATTAATTCAAGGAAAATCATAAAGGTATCACTCAAAGGGATAATCCCATGAATATTAAAAAGGGTCCATAAAATTTATTTTTTAAATCTTTCTTAAGATATCTATGATAATTTAATCATTATTAGATTTTAGAAAGGATGAAATTATGACATAATGTTTTTGATTATCCTTTATGAAAGATGATTTGAGAGAGGACATATGGACCTTCAATTTTAGATCGGGTTGGATAACCCATTCAAACACAATTTGAGAAATAGAAATGAAAATGTTTTAATTTTTAAATTTTTATTAATTTAATTGGATCCTTTTTAAATTTATGATTCAACCATAAAATTGGAAATATATGTGGTAAAAATGGGTATGGTCTCAAATTTTTTTATTTCTTCTAATGGCTCAGTAATTGGTGTTTCTATATAATCATCAATGTATGTATATTTAGGAAACTCAATCCATGATGTCAAATTATCCTCTTTTGAACAAAATCAATTTCCTTAGGATTTACACTCTCATTAATAGTCCCCTGATATTCCATAGTTCGACTTTCAATATTCCCAAAACAATTCACGTCATTATCCAACTCTGATTTATAAGGTTATAATGTTGGTTATTCAGTAAATTAATTAGAGGTTTTTAGGAAACTAGTCATTTCACATATGGTTATGAAAGGAAAATTCTTTATAGGGATGGGTTCCTCACAAGTAATATTGTTTTCGAATTCTAACCTCAAAGATGAAACATCATAATTCATTATCTCCATTTGATTACTAAATTTTTAATCAATGATTGAGGAATAAAATGGGTATGATGTTGAACATCTATGACATCATTAGGTTTTACCTATTCAAGCATCCTTGAGAGGTCTGAAAATTTTAATTAAAACATTAATTATTCCAATAGTTCTATATTTCATCATGTGAGGGGTAATCACTTAGGGATTAATTAGAGAAATTCCTTACGTTAGAGTTATCCAAATATTGGTTTCCCATTAGATTCCAGTGTTGGTTTCTAATGGTGTAATTTTGAAGGTACTCCATTATAGTATGTGAAATGAGTATTTGAGATTCTTTGGACATGTGGAGAGATAAATGGTAAATAATAAGAGAAATTATAGTGAGAAAATAAAATTTTCTGTTAGATAATTATGATAGTGTCTAACATAACTTAATTGGGTCCCCAAGAATGGCACACAAATTTGGTTTTACCCAAATTTACACTATAGGTAGAATAAATTGTGGTAGTAAAGGTAGGGATAGAATCCATAGTTATTGGAGAAGAAACCATTAGAAACTTATATTTTATGAGATGATTTTTAATTGAGTGTTTAACATTGGTTTTTGATTCAAATTAGGATAGAAGAATAATGAAGTAACAAATTTAATTGAATTAATTGAGAATTAAAACCCTAATTATTATGATGGAAATAATTAATGGTGATGGGTTGATCATAAGTTGTATTTAGGGATATAATGGATGTAATTGGTTTCTTATGAAATAATTTATCACTAGTTCAAGAAGTATCCAATCAATGAGATATGTCCATAAGTTCAGTCATCAATTTAATATATAAAAAATTCCAAGGATGATGGTCAATGAACATAGAGGATCACATTTATGATCAGTAAAGGTAATTTTATTATACTAGAACCCAAAATATCATGTCAATAAATTTAGTGATGACAAAGAAGAAAATAAGTCAAAGAGAGAAACTCTCAAACCATAGAACTGATTTAAAATTTGATAAAAATAAAATAACTTCCAATATATCCCCATAAAACTCCTTAAAATAATATGGAAAAATATTTATCCTCCCATTTATTTAAATATATCAATGGAAGGTAAATGTCGACTTAAATAAGCAGGATTGAAGAATAAAAACATTGAAATAATGAACACTCCGCCATTTTAGAAGGAATTTCAAAATTGCATGGGTGAATAAATCCAAAACTTCATTCAAAAATATCTACTTTTAAAGAATAGTAAATAATAAATTATGAATTAGAACAAATTTTATTAATTAACTAATATTATTGAGAAAACATACATAGAAAATTTAAAGTGTGATTACAAAATAAAAGCTTCAAATTACTATTGAAAAAAATTTGGATCATAAATACCATCACCAAATGCTCATTAAATAGTAAATATTGGATCCTTAGTTATACCCCCAGTAATAAATTCCCTCCCATTTAATTGGGATTGTAAAATTTAGGGATAAATCAAATGAAATTGGGCTTTTCAACATTAACCACACAAATAGGAACAGATTCATCCCCTTTTGGAAGTGAAAATTTAATGTTGATGGTGGCTTAATCTGGAGGGTTCCTAGAAGGTAAATATATTATTCTAGGTTTAATATAATATCATTAAATTTTTCATTTCAATTTAATTATCCATTAATATTTTTTGATCTAAATAGTGGGATGATTTTATGGTCCCTCAAAACAAGCCCACAATTTAAATGTCAACTTGGTCTCTCTAGATCTCCTTGAAAGCATCAAAATTAGCTCTATCCATTATTGAATGAAATAATCCCCATAATTTTTTCTATATAATTTTAAACTTTTATCTTCAATGGAATTTATTTGCGAGCGTGAATTTTACTTGATGATCTTAAGGCCAAATTTTCATTGTCTAGAAATTTTTCTACTCATGGAAACAAAAGTACATAATTCCTTATGATTCATCAATTGATCATAAAAGATAAACGTTTCCACAAAAATTTTATAAATAATATCAAAAAATATCAAATTAACATACATAAAATAATTAATTCTATATTTATATGAATAATTGGGCCCAAATTGATGCACTTTAGACATGAATTGCACAATTCTATGAAATGGAGTTCCATTTTAAAATGCAGTATAATTTGTTTTTATGGACTTTTAAACACATGAATATTAAAATATAATCATTGAGTATTATCCTATTATAGTGGATAATCACAGCAACATGAGTTTTTCTATTCATAAGAAAAAACTATCACAAAAATATAAAATTGAATTCCCTTATCCAAAAACATTTTAACATAAAATGCCCACCATAATACATATGTCACGACCCGCCTTCACCAAAAGGAGGGAAGGGTCCGCAGATTGCCAAGCCCTTCCTTCTTTATGTTTAAAGAGAGATAATGACCCCCGAGACCCGCCTTCAATAGGTCTCGGAGTGGCGACTAGCACCAAGGGTATATAAATTTCTCACAAATAGAAGGCATTACCCCTTTTTTCTTTTTAAGATCGAGAGATGAGATGATGGAACTCAACAAAACCAAGGTAAAATAAAATTAATGCCAAAAAAATAAACCAATCCCACATGCATGTTCTAAAAGTAAATCCACAAAGTACAAAGGGTGACTACAAAGGTAAGTACCAAAGAAGAAAAACAGCAATAGCAACTGCCCCAAAGGTCCAAGTTAGTATGGTTCTGCTCGATCCCTGAAGTCCTCCTGGAAACCTAAAAGCAGTTTTATATACGTAGGTTGAGCATACAAGTACACTCAGTAGTGAAAACCAAAGACTCTCGTGCACAATTGGGGGAATGTACTAATGTCCCATGATAAAAGGAGTAAACCAAACACCTATCAAGGTAAAATATCCAACCCAGGCCTCACCAAGGCACACTCCCCAAATAATGCAAGTCAAGTAATATATATGTTAAGAAAACATCGATGTTTGGGTACCCCGTGCCACTTTCCCACTGGTTGTTGAGACATCATATGCATCGGACCAATCCCGCCATTCTCACCGCAGTCTCACTGCCACACCTGCCTACACACACCTAGGCCACAACCACACGTAGTCCCACTGCTGAAATCCCGCTCGCACACACTTGGGCCATAACTGTCACACGTAACCACGGCTAAAAACACCTAGGCCAGAACAACCACCACCACGCCCGAAGACACCTAGGCTAAAGGATCCACTGCCACGCCTGAAGACACCTGGGCCCCATCCTGAAGACACTTGGGAAACCACCTTCCGCACACACCTGACCAACCACCACACTACCCCACCCGAAGGTTCTTGGGCTAATAATGGACCTCAGGCCATCACAGCCTGCCCGAAGATACTTGGGATATCCGGGAAAGGGAGGACAAAAGGTGCTAATAACCAGCCACTATGAATAGTGTTATGAAAAACACCCTCCCCCATGAAATGGGGGTGTTCGACACTAAGTTCTCAAATTTGGTGGGCACGAATAAGAAACACAAAGCTACAAGTATAGATATAAGTAACAAGAACTCACCCAAAGATCAGGTTTTTCTAACTAGCCTACAAAACACAACACCACTGCGTTCAAGTCACAAGTCACGACTCTCGCCATAAAAGCCCATCTGTCCCATTCTTGTTTCAAGTTCAATGAAAATGTTTAATTAAGTTCAAGCACTATTGGGAAACTAGTAGGAATAGGGACAAGTCCAGGAAGGTAAAAAATCAAGAAACAACCATAACGCCCATACCCGATTCTCAACAATAGAGGATTCCACCCCAATTCGTGATATAAACAAGTATCCACCTGGTCTTAAAACTCACAACCACCGAATCCATACCAACAGGGGATCCCAACCCCCAATTTCACACAACCACCAAGGGTGTGAAAGAATAGGGGATCCCACCCCCTCCCACATCTCCAGAAATCGGCCCTAAAGGAAAACAACCAACTACCACCACCAACACAAGTCAGGTATTTTCAGATTTAAACGACTTAACACACTCCATGATTCAAATTCCGTGTGTTCTAACCAAGAGTTATCACAGAAGGGTTGATCCTATTGCTTTAAATTTATTCAGTCAGATATACATGATTAACCAATTTCACAGCAGGAGTTGACATTTACAAACAATCCATTTAAAACATACGATGGTTTCATTATTGCATAGGGAAAGACCACCAACGGCCATGAATTTTCATAAGGCATAAGCCAGCACAACTCAGAAAGATAATCACAATATAACGCAGAAACAAAAATTATAACCCCTTCCCCTTCATTCTTTAGATCTTCGTTTATTATCTTCATTAAGTTCGGTCCAACCAGTTCTACAGAAACAAAAGCACGCCCACCCCGCATGATACACAAAAGAGAGAGGCGAAGGAGTAATTCCCTACTTGTTGATAGATGATCAACGCTTAGTCCAGGCGTGGAACTTCACGGATAACGATGCGCCTGATGCACCACAAGCGGTTTGTGAAAAGCCACGATAGAGGAAAGGAGAAACCACGGCTAACCCTTAGTTTATAAGAGTCGTGGGCGGTTGAGGTGAGAACGCGTAACCGCGTAAGGCGCGGGGGTCGTGGGTTGACCACGCGGCTGGGCAGTTACACACGGAGGTCCCTCGGGATTTTTAGGAATTAATTATGGGATTTAAATTGATTTAAAAGAAGTAAAAGAATTAATTAACGTTGAAAATTATGTTACGGGAGCGGAAAAGTCAGGTACTTGAAGAAGAACGAAAGGCTCGGCGAGGGGACACGGTGTCACCCTCACGGTGCCACCGTCACGGTGCCACTGTTTTGGTGGAACCTCACTTTGGAAAAGTAATGGGACAAGAGGGTCTGGGCCACTACATTAGATACCTCTTAAATGATTCTCGTCCTCGAGAATCAAAACAAACCAAGAAGTAAAGAGAGGGTCCGAATAACCACCTCGAAAGATACCTCTTAGAAGTGAACCCATGCTAACCAAAAACACTTCTCTGCAAGAAACAAGCAAAATACCATGACAAACTACCCAGGCATGTGGGTTGGGGAGTCTCCTCCCCCCATGTCAAGATATTATCCGCTTTGGGAGGCACTGACTCGCCCACACGGGTTTAATCTCATCCACCTTAATGCGTCTTGATTAGGGGTTGGGTTCTCTCCACCCACATAGCCAGGTCTTTTCACACACATCCAGAGGAAGAAAAACCAGTACATTTCATAGCCAAAAGACAAAACATTCTATCACAACAGGTACAATAAGGAACAAAAATTAAAGCAACTTTGGGTACTGGGTACACATCTGTGCTTCCCTCTCCCACGTACTCTCCCCAAGCCAACCATTTCTCCACAACACATGAACCAAGGGAATGGTTTGCCCATGAACCACCTTCTCCTTGTGATCCTCGATCATCACTAGTCTCTCTACAAAGGTCACGTTGTCCTCGATGTCCAGCTCACCCCAATCGAGGACGTGTGAATCGTCATGCAGATACCGACAAAGCTGGGACACATGGAAGAAACCATGTATCCTCAGTAGAGGCGGTGGAAACGCTAGCTGGTAGGCCACCTCGCCGACCCGCCACAATACTTCGAAGTGTCCGATGAACCTAGGTGAAAGATTACTCCCCTGGACGAACCTCCGCTGCCCACGCTGAGGGGAGACCATCAAGAACATGTGGTCCCCAACCTCAAACTCGAAGGGCCTCCTCCTAGTATCAGCATACGACTCCTGTCGGTCCTGGGCTGCCTTCATCCTTTCCCATATGAGCTGAACCTTCTCTGTTGTTTTCTGCACCACCTCCGGGCCAAGGATGTCTGCCTCTCCTACTTCATCCCAACAAATAGGTGAATGGCATGGCCTCCCATACAGGTCCTTAAATGGGGCCATTCCAATGGTAGAGTGACAGCTATTATTGTAAGCGAACTCTACCAGGGGAAGATGTCCCACCCATGATCCTCCTGAGTCCATAACACATTCCCGTAGAACATCCTCCACGGTTTTGATGGTGCGCTCTATTTTTCCTTCTATCTGGGGATGGAAAGAAGTGCTAAGGAATAACTGGGTGCCAAACGCATGTTGTAATCCTCTCCAGAATCGCAAGCTAAACCATGCATCCCCATCTGAGACTATAGACCTCAGAACTCCATACAACCCCACCACCTCATCCACGTACTTTCGTGCTAAAGTGTCCACAGTACACAACTCCCTGGTCACCGGAAAGTGAGATGATTTCGTCAACATGTCCACTACCACCCAGATGGCGTCGTTTCCCCCTTGGGCCTTGGGTATTCCCGTGATGAAATCCATTGAGATGTCATCCCACTTCCACTCGGGGACATCTAGGGGATATAGTAGGCTGCCTGGAACTCGGTGTTCAGCTTTCACTTACAGACACACTACGCACTTGGCCACAAACTCTGCCACTGCTCGCTTCACTCCGGGCCACCAAAACTGTTTTTTCAGTCCCTGGTACATCTTGGAAACTCTTGGGTGTACCTCCAGGGGTGAGTTGTGGAACTCACTGAGAACCTTGTCGTGCATCACCCCTGAAACAAACATCCTTTTCTAGAAAAGCATCTGATTCTGACTATCCTCTGCCCATCCTTCTGGAGCATTTCCCTAGTCAACCTGGTCACGCATCACTTCTCACTCCGGGTCTCCCCACTGAGACTCCTCCACCTGTCGAAACAGATATGACTGCACTATCATCTGATATAGGCAGCCTCTGCCGCTATCCATCCTCACATCCAGGTCTAAGGCAACCAACTCTTCCATTGCCTTCCAGGCGTCTGCCGACTCTCGGACCGCATCCTTCTGCGTCCTCCTGCTCAAGGCATCGGCCTCCACATTGCCCTTGCCTTCAGTATAAGAGATCTCGAAGTCGTAATCCTGGAGGAACTCCACCCATCTCCGGTTTCACAAGTTTAAGTCCCGCTGGGAGAAGATATAACTCAATCTTTTGTGATCCTTAAAGACCAAAAATCGTTCCCCAATGAGGCAGTTTCGCCATAACTTTATCGCAAAAACGACCGCTGCAAGCTCCAAGTCATGGGTGGTGTAATGATGCTCATGGTGGCGTAATTACGCTCATGGGGGCGTAGCTGCCTGGACCCATAAGAGATAACCCCTTGTCGCTACATCAACACGCATCCCAGGCCCTGTCCCGAAGCATCACAGAATACCTCATAGGCCACCCCTTCTTCTGGTAATCTCAGCACTGTGGCACTAACCAACTTCTCTTTCAGATAGCTGAAGGCTAACTGGCACTGCTCACTCCACACACAAACCAGGTCTTTCTTGGTCAGGGCTGTCAAAGGGGCTGCTACTCGGGAGAAGTTGGGTATGAATCTCCTGTAGTAACCCACCATCCCGAGGAAACTTCGGACTTCCGCCACATTCTTGGGTGCTTACCAAGAAACAACTGCCTCAACTTTTGATGGGTCCACCGCTACCCCCTGATCGGACACCACGTGCCCGAGGAAGTGTACTTTTCGTGTCCAGAACTTGCATTTTGACAACTTTCCATAGAGCTGGTGCTGTTGGACGACCTCCAAAACTGTCCCCAGGTGCTCTGGATGTTCCTCCTCTGATCTAGAGTAGACCAGGATTTTGTCGATGAACACAACATCGAACCAATCCAGGTATTCCCATAAGATGGAGTTCATAAGCCCCACGAACATAGCCGGGGCGTTCATAGCACCGAAGGGCATGACTACGAACTCGAAGTTTCTATACCTGCACCTGAATGCGATCTTCGGGAAGTCACTCTCTTTCACCCTCAGCTCGTGGTACCTAGACCGCAGGTCGATCTTCGAGAACCATCTTGCCCCTTTCAGCTAGTCGAAAAGATAATCTATCCTTGGAAGAGGGTAGCGATTCTTGATCGTCACCTGATTCAGCCTCCTGTAGTCTATATACAACTTGAGACCACTATCTACCATCTTTGAGAACAAGACCGGAGCACCCCATGGCGACGCACTCGGACGAACATAACCCCTCTTCATCAGATCGTCAATCTGTATCCGCAACTCCCGTAGCTACGAAGGTGACATCCGGTAAGGAGGCACCGAGATTGGACGAGCGCTGGGCTGCAGGTCTATCCCGAACTCGATATCACGTCGAGGGGGTAGAGTGCTCATCTCCTCAGGAAAGATTTCCATAAACTCATGGACGATCTCTGGAACTTCCACCATTTCAGCATCTACTGATTCCACTGTCAGCTCGGTCAACAAGGAGAGGAGAGGTTCCTCTCTCCTTTTTCCCTTCAGACAGCTCTGCTCGCCGGTGAAGGTAACACGCCGGTTGTCCAAGTCTGAGAACACCATCCTTCTTCGAAAACAGTCGATGACGGCGCACACAGAAAATAGCCAGTCGATGGCTAGGATGACATCATATGGCTGAATCTGTAGTATAAAAAGATCCCTAACTGACTGATGTGGACCTATCATCAGTCTACATCCCTGAAAAACATACAAAAAGTTGGTCTGACCTCCGACTGGTGTGCTCAACACCAGGAGCACTGGAAGTCTCTCCGAATCTAAAAATAAGGCACGAGATAGGCTGGGTGAAAAAAAGGAGTGTGAAGCTCCGGTATCGAACAATGCATAAGCAAGAGTGCTAAACAGACTGATCATACCTCGAACAACCTCTGGACCTACCGGAACTACTGACTCTGTGGCGTGCAACTGTCCACGCCCAGCTCCTCTACCCCTCGGCTACTGGCCACTGCCCCGACCACGCCCCGGTCGAGGTCCCTGAGGAGCGCCCTGAGGTCGGCCTCCTCCTCCTACATCTGCCCTCGGAGGAGCGGGAGCTCGCTGTCCTTGCAGCTGCGGCTAGAAAGGTCTGGCTGCAAGCTGCTACTGGGGCGGGTGGTGGGGTTGTCCAACACCACCGTACTGCACCTGGTCCGGGCACTGACTCCGGAGATGTCCAGGTCTCCCACAGACGAAGCACCGCAGTCTCGGGCCTAAAGGGAAAGGGCGAGGGCCGGGGGATCGAAACTGAAACTGCTGCGGTCTGCTCCCTGCTGGTCGGAACCTGGAAGGTCCGGATGCTAGAGGCCTGGTGCTGACGGTCGTTCCCTTCGGTGGTCATAGCTGGATCCCCTATCGTGACACTCCTCATAGAGCGTGCATCCTCTCCACCACTTTGGCCTTCTTTTGGACCTCCAAGTATGTCGGCAGGGTGAATGGGGTAAAAACATACTGGAGGGAGGGTCGGAGCGCCTCCTATAAACGTCTTGCCCGAGACTCCTCGTCGGGGAAGTGGTCCAGAGAAAAATGAAGGAGGTCCTTGAACTTGATCCCTAGCTCCCTCATGGACATACTCCCCTACTGGAGGGAGAGTAGTTCCTGCCTCTAATACAATTTTTTCATGACCCGTCTTCACCAAAAGGAGGGAAGGGTCAGTGGATTACAAATCCCTTCCTTCTTTATGTTCAAGGAGAGATAATGACCCCCGAGACCCACCTTCAATAGGTCCCGGATTGGTGACTAGCACCAAGGGTATATAAATTTCTCACAAATGGAAGGCATTACCCCTTTTTGTTTTATAAGATCGAGATATGAGATGATGAAACTCAACAACACCAAGGTAAAAGAAAAGTAAAGCCAAAAAAATAAACCATTCCCACATGCATGTTACAAAAGTAAAGCCACAAAGTACAAAGGGTGATTACAAAGGTAAGTACCAAAGAAGAAAAACAGCAACTGCAACTGCCCCAAAGGTCTGAGCTAGTACGGTCCTGCTCGTTCCCCGAAGTCCTCTAGGAAACCTGAAAGCAGTTTTATATACGTAGGGTGAGCATACAAGTACACTCAGTATGGAAAACCAAAGACTCTCATGAACAAGTGGGGGAACGTACTAAAGTTTAGTGAGAAAAGGAGTAAACCAAACACCTATCAAGTTAAACTATCCACCCCAGGCCTCACCAAGGCACACTCACCAAATAATGCAAGTCAAGTAATATATATGTTAAGAGAACATCGATGTTTGGGTACCCCTAGACACTTTCCCACTGGTTATTGAGATATCCTATGCATCAGACCAATCCAGCCATTCTCACCGCAGTCCCACTGTCGCACCCGCCCACACACACCTGGGCCAGAACCACTCGCAGTCCCACTACTGAAATCCCGCCCGCACACACCGAGGCCACAACTGTCACACGTAACCACGCCTGAAAAAACCTAGGCCAGAACAACCACCACCACACCCGAAGACACCTGGGCTAAAGTATCCACTGCCACGCCCGAAGACACCTGGGCCTCATCCCGAATACACTTGGGAAACCACCTGCCGCACACACCTGGCTAACCACCACACTACCCCGCCCGAAGGTTCTTGGGCTAATAATGGACCTCAGGCTATCACAGCCTGCCCAAAGATACTTGGGCTATCTGGGAAAGGGAGCAGAAAAGGAGCTAATAACCAGCCACTATGAATAGTGTTGGGAAAAACACCCTCCCCCATGAAATGGGGGTGTTCGGAACTAAGTGATCAACTTGGGTGGGGCACGAATAAGAAACACAAAGCAACAAGTATAGATATAGGTAACAAGCACTCACCCAAAGCTCAGGTTTTTCTAACCAGCCTACAAAACACAACACCACTGCGTTCAAGTCATAAGTCATGACTCTCGCCAACAAAGCCCATCTGTCCCATTCTTGTTTCAAGTTCAATGAAAATGTTTAATTAAGTTCAAGCACTACTGAGAAACTAGTAGGCATAGGCACAAGTCCAGTAAGGTAAACAATAAAGCAACAACCATAACGCCCATACCCGGTTCTCAACAACAGAGGATTCAACCCCAATTCGTGATATAAACAAGTATCCACCCGGTCTTAAAACTCAGAGCCACCGAATCTATACCAACAGGGGATCCCATCCCCCAATTTCACACAACCACCGATGGTATAAAAGAACATGGGATCCCATCCCCTCCCACATCTCCAACAATCGGCCTGAAAGGAAAACAACCAACTACCACCACCAACACAAGTCTGGGATTTTCAGATTTAAACGACTTAACACACTCCATGATTCAAATTCTGTGTGTTCTAACCGGGATTTATCATAGAAGGGTTGATCCTGGTGCTTTAAATTTATTCAGCTGGATATATGTGATTAACCAATTTCACAGCAGGAGTTCACATTTACAATCAAGCCATTTAAAACAAACGATGGTTTCATTACTGCACAGGGAAAGACCACCAATGACCATGAATTTTCAGAAGGCGTAAGCCAGCACAACTCAGAAAGATAATCACAATATAACGCAGAAACCACAATTACAACCCCTTCCCCTTCATTCTTTAGATCTTCATTTATTATCTTCATTAAGTTCGGTCCAACCAGTTCTACAAAAACAAAAGAATTCCCACCCCGCATGATACTCAAAAGAGAGAGGCGAAGTAGAAATTCCCTACTTGTGGATAGATGATCGACGCTTAGGCCAGGAACGGAACTTCACGGATAATGATGCGCTAGATGCACCACAAGCGGTTTGTGATTATCTGCAATCGAGGAAAGAAGAAACCACGGCTAACCCTTAGTTTATAAGAGCCGCGGACAGATGAGGTGAGAACGTGTAACCACGTAAGGCACGGGGGTCGTGGGTTGACCACGCGGTTGGGCAGTTACACACGGAGGTCCCTCGGGATTTTTAGGAATTAATTATGGGCTTTAAATGGTTTTAAAAGGAGTAAAAGAATTAATTTATGTCGAAACTTACGTTGCGGGAGCCGAAAAGTTAGGTACTGGAAGAAGAATGAAAGGCTCGGCGAGGGGACACAGTGTCACCCTCACGGTGCCACCATCACGGTGTCACCCTCATGGTGCCACCATCACGGTGCCACCGTCACGGTGTCACCTCCACGGTGCCACTATTTTGGTGGAACCTCATTTTGGAAAAGTAATGGGCCAGGAGGGTCCGGGCCATTACAACATCATTCCAAATATCATGAAACATATAAAAATAATTTCACACAAGCTAGATTAACAAAAATATCCAAAATCGAAGCCCTTTCCATTGTTCAAATTCATCATCACATTTCATCCAATTCCAGTTAATTGTGATGATTTTTTATGCCTCACAAAATACTTAGGTCTCATTATCTTGTTCAATCGGAAAAATAGAAGTTCTATGTAGGAATCACATTAAACCATAAGATTATTATCTAATTTTTTTACTACAATAGAGATGAAAATACCAAATATGGGAAAGAAAACTATAGATTCATGATACCCAAGTATCAGATTACACACATTTTTTCAATTTCATGATCTAAAATACTGATATAAGTCTAAAATCAGGGAAATAAAACTATGGAGTCATGATCCCTAAGTGTTTTACACACAATATTTGGATTTTTTTTTGTATTTTTTAAATTTTTATACTAGAATTAAGCTCTATGTTTCACAAATACCTATTCTATGATGAATGTAACCCAAGAACTCAACCTTAAACCGAAAATCCAATAGATGTGAATTTTGGCATTTTCATCAATATAGTAAAAATTTAAATGTTGTCAAATCACATTGGAGAACCCCACTTTCCAAATACCATGCCCATGAACATTATTGTGAATTAAAATTATAATCAATGCATTCAAAATCATTTTAAATTCAATATCCATGTTTCAGTATTTACATAAATTCATGAAATGATAATGAATTGAATTTATTCATTGATTTGATTTTTTATTATAAAAGGCCATTTTTTTTCAAAATCCTAGATTTCCACTCCAACCAAATTAGTATGAAACTACCATCAATGTTAAAGTAAAATAGAAGAGGGATATTATTATTGGGAATAAAGATAGGTATAAATGATTTGAAAATAAATCATGGAACAAAATCACCTAGTTTTATGTTGATGAATCATCAAAAAAATTTAAAACTTTGTTATAACGTTAAATATATACACCTAGGGTTGTTGATGTTTGGGTATTAACTCTATAAGGCATGTGTATCATTTGAGAATACTGAAATACATCAACAATTAAAATAAATAAAAAATAATAATTATATCACATTGAAAACCCCAAGGGGATTCCCTTAATAATAAAAAAACAAAACACAGAAAATAAATTAAAAACTCCACAATATAGGTTTCTTACTAGGAAGAACTTTTTATAATGTTGTTATCCTTGTAGACGCCGGAAAATCCCTTGCTCCCAAATGAAGCTCCGGATGCGGAAAGCGAGGTCATATTTGGAGTCAGAAGCATGTTTCGGAAGGCCCGGAGGCCTTGCGCGGAATTTTGGAGGCGCGCGCGCAAAGTTGACGTGTGGCGCGCAATCCTCCCGGGATGCGCGCAATGCGCTGGGCCGGCGCGCAATTTTGCGCGCCCGCGCGACTCCCTTGCGCGTCGGGGCCCCGATTCCGTGTCCGTGAAGGAAATTTCGCGCCCGCGCCATGAATTGCGCATCGGCGGCGAGATTCCGTGCCCGGGGTTGCCTATAAATACCAGGAGACCCCCAACGTTTTAAAGGTGGCCAGAATTCGAAGAGTCGCTCGTGCGCGCAATCCCACCACCTCCACGCGCAATGCCGATCTTCAGGTAACTGCCTTTATTTCACGCAAGCAAGCCTCGGGGTTCGCCTTCGCGCGCAACCCCTTTGACTTCTTTCCTTTGACCAACTCCTCACCCGAAGGCCTTCGCGCGCAAAAGAAGCCTCTTGCGCGCAATTGCCCCCCGGGTGCGCGCAATCCAGCCCGATTGCGTGCACCCCCCTTTTTTTGACTAAGTGGCCATTCGTTAAAGAATGGGCCGTTGCCCCCGCGCGCTATCAGAGGCTGGTGCGTGCAATCTCCATTTTCCACATGCAAAGCGCTGGCCCAATTGCGCGCCATCCCGCCCAATTGCGCGCCGACCCGTGGTATTGCGCGCCAAGCTCCTCTTTTGCTCGCAAACCGCCAGGGTCGCCCCCTTTGACCCCTTGAGGGTACCCGCCTGCGTGGCGCCCGATGATCTTCATCCCGGGTGCCCGCACCGTGCGTTGTCTTCCCGTGCGGCCCTCCAGGATCGCGCGAAGTGACACGGACCCATTGGCGGAAACTACAAGCACCATCTTCTAACATGACGTTAAACTGCATTCGTCCAAGCTGCACGACATTAAATTGCCTAGAATATGGGCCTCCTCAAGGTGTAAGCCCCAACCCCATCGTCCTCAACACACGACGTCAAACTGTACTTCGTCCGGCAAGACGTTAAACCGTCCACTTCGTCCTCAACACACGACGTTAAACTGTACTTCGTCCGGCAAGACGTTAAACCGTCCGCTTCGTCCTCAACACACGACGTTAAAATGTACTTCGTCCGGCAAGACGTTAAACCGTCCGCATCACCCGATCTCGTGCCTCGCACGCAGGGTCCCCCTCCCGGTTTGGATGTGGCCCCCACCCGCTCGTCTCTGCAGGGATTTCGGGATTTCCCCTCTCTAGGGACGATTTATTGGAGTGGCCTTCTCCCACGGGGGTAGGGTATTACAAACCCCTAGTTTCTTGTGGGGGACTGCACATGTGTATCTCCATTGTGCTTCGCCACTGCCGAAGCCAGTAGAGGGCACGACAGGGATCGAGGTCTCTCACCTTCGGCCCAAGTCCCTCATCAACTGAGCTTTGCCGCACTCAGGTTGCCTCAGTGCGTAAGTCCTGACAGAATGAACTATGAGGACTTTGATCCCTGTCTCTTAAACAGGGTATGTAGGAAGCCTCCCTGAGGTTCAAGCCCACCACCTGGTCGTCCTGGTCGTATTCACGTCGGTTCGTCCATCAGTGGACCCCTCCCGGGTTCACATTCGCGTCGATTCACCTATGAATCCGCCCTTGTGGGGGACTGCACATGTGTATCTCCATTGTGCTTCCCCGCTGCCGAAGCCAGTAGAGGGCGCGACAGGGATCGAGGTCTCTCACCATCGGCCCAAGTCCCTCTCCAACTGAGCTTTGTCGCATACGGGCCTCCTTAGAGTGTAAGCCCCAAACACCAGCATCCAGCATGACGTGAAACTGTGATCCACCCGGCCGTTCCATCCCCCTCTGTGCGAGGTGGTTCGGTTCAATCCTCCGCCCGGTAGCCTCGACCTCCTTGTGAGTCGTCTTGCCATCGTCCAGCATGACGTTAAACTACATATCCAAACTACGTTGACATTGATCCACGCTAACACGCGGTACGTAGGAAGCCTCTACGGGGTCCAAGCTCTTCACTCCATCATCCATCCTGATCCTTACCCAGGCCGCCACATCCCGGTGGGGTCATGCCATTTCATTCCACTCCACTTTACTCGGGAATCCGCCCATGTGATGGCCCCATCGTCGGAGGTTCCCCGCAAGGGGTTCTGTCATCTGATCCACTCCTCGTGTTGATCAGTCTGATGTCGTCCCCGCTGGACGTTAAACTCGCGGCATACCCCGTGTTAAACATGGGAAGCTGAGGAAAACCTCAGGTAACGCAGTTCCCCCGCACCCAGCGCGGGATGCCGTAGGACATCATGCCTTCGAGAAGCCCTATTAGGGACGGAAAGCAGACATGCAGAGCCGTAGTGTTAAAAAATGCCCCCAACACCCAGAGCTACCCGGTCTCCTCACCGAAGGTTGCTGCCTCGACCAGACTCCTTGGAGCATCTGGGCGGAAGCAACGTAATTAACCGGAGTCCATGAAGATATGGCACCGGTAACGAGATTCACGAACATTCTTAAATCTATGAGGGAGACCCGGATTAGGCGACGAGTTCCGAGGAGACGTCCACGGAAGGAGGAGCCAACATCCCATCATCCCGGTTTCGATCAAGGAGCAGACGTCCCTGAATAAGGGACGGATGCCGCCCGCCTTTGGAAAGCGGGACTGCAGGGCCACAAGCCGCGCTCCCATCCCCTCGGGTCGACGGGCGCACACGCGAACGCGTCCTGGCGGAACAGCGTCGGAACAGAAACCCGACGCACATCCGCACCGAAACAGAAAATGGTGAACCCGACGTGAATCTCTTCTCCTTAATATGAAGACTGATAGCTTTCAGAGGTGTCGGAAGACTATCATGTTGCCCGACCAAGCATTCAGCATCGGGGCAGGGAACCCGCCAGGGGCTGGGGAAGGGAAATCGGGCACTCCGTCTCACGACGTCGATAGCCTGGGTTCCCCCCACGGAAGGCGTTGTGGCACTAATTATTGGTTGTCGATTTCTTTTCCTGTCAGTATTAATGGGTTCTTCTCCCTGTCTTCAGGAATCAGGTCGCCCAATCCAGTTCCAGATCGCCGCCCGCCCACTGGCACAAGGGTAGGGGAAACACCAACACGGCTACTCCGCGCGGTCCTGCCCGTTCCACAGCCGTCCCAGCAGCCGCAACTGCGGGGCAACCACGCCCTCTCTCCCCCTCGGAGGTCATCCAGAGAAGGGTGATCAACAACATGGTGCGGAGATATGAGGAAGAGGGATTCATCCCCACCAGGGACATGGCTCGCCTAGACCTCGAGGAAGCTGCACCTAGCCACCAACGCCGCCCCCGAGGGCCGCGCAGGGAGGCACCGCTGCCTACCTCGACGCCCAACCGCTTCGGGAGTTTATCCCCAGAACGCTCCGACATCTCCCTCCCCTATGCGGATGAGGTGGAGGATGTCCGGGACCGCCCTATCCGAGATTCGCTCCAGGGATCCGCGATAAGGGCTCCTGCCAGGCCACGTCGACACCGCCGCAAGGCTTCTCAAGTCGAAGAACGGGCTCTCCACCTGCCTGCGCCGCTAATCCCGACTCGTCTGTCCCGACGCCAATGTCGGGCACGAGCAGAAGAGGATTACCACCTTGGGGCCCTAGCAACTGTGGTCGCGTTGGCCCAAGCCGCTGCTGGCTCCAGTCACCAGGCCCCTGCGCATCTTGAGCAGGGGCACTTCTATGCCCGACCTGGATCGAGGCCCCGACCGCCCAAAAGGCAGGTTGGGTTGACTCTCCCGGTTGCGGGTACAGGAAATAGCCACCGCGGACCACCTCGCGGTAGCGCTATTCACCAGCAGGGTATACTCCGTGTGGCTGATCCAAGAGGCATGGGTGATCCCACCTTCCGATCCCGGCCCGGAGGCCTGCTCGGAAGCATCTCTCCCCGCGTCCCCATTGATATCTGTCCCGGTGCTCCTCGCACCTTGGTTTCCAGTCCTCTTGGCCCCAGCACCGGTGCGTCTAGAGAACGCCAGGACAGAGATCAGCCATGCCCCGATGAACCACCCAGGGGAAGGAAGGCGAGGCATTGACGTAGAGGGAGTAATTTTAGGGAATTCCGGACAGAGATCCGACCGGTTCATTTCTCTGATACAGAGGCGGAGTATGATTCGGCGACAGAGCCCTCCCCCCGATCCCGCCAGTCAAGGGCAGGGGTAGGAATGCGGCACGTCAGCCTCGTACTCCCCGAGAGGGAGATCGATATGATCCCCGCTTCTCTCCGAAGGTATATCCGGAGTAGCGAGGGCCTGGTAGACCCCCAAGGATCAAGATTGCGGTTGGTACCGGCCCCTCCGGAAGCGCTGTCTGCCTCGATCGGAGAAGCCGGAGACCTTTTCTGGGGACCGATGGTCAAGCCACGATCTAGTGCACCCTCGGCGAGCATCGACGCTACGGCAGGATGTTCGCCCGCCAGCCCGTCCTATCATGATGTGGTAGCTGGGGCACCGCAACCCTCAGAGGGCGGCCCGGGACATGGAGGCCAATTGGCATGCTCGCCGTATTCACCGCCGGCCAGCCCGCCGGCCCAGCGGCCCGCCTCGGCACCACTGCCGGTTCCCCGTCCATTCCCAGTCGCTGAAGGGGACCAAGAAGACCTGGGTCCCGAGTTTGATTCTTGGAGCTTTTGGACCGTCCTTGCAGAGGGCCACTTCCCTGAGAAGTTTTGGCCAGTCGCAGGACCAGACTTTGATGCACCAGAATCGCTCACCCCGGATGAGTTCGAATGCTTCCGCCGAACTCTCCGGGAGATTCACTCTCGTCATCACCGCCTACAAATGCCATATCCCGGGAGTCAAGCACACCTGGAGGATATTGGTGAGCAGTGCCGTCAGATCGACCTGGCCACGCTCCCTGCGGTTCGGCACCCCGGGTCATTTGGGCACCACGAGGCCCTCCAACAACGATGCGTTGAGTGTTTTCAAGTACTCCGCAAGGTTATCGAGGAAGCCACCCCCCACGTGTATATCCGTGGATGGGGGCAGTACGCTGCCCTACGCTTCAGTGCGATTCGCCGACAGCCCGATTCGCTGGGTGGCCCTGAGGGTACATCCCCAGGGACAGAAACGGTCAATATGGCTGACCTGTCGGGAGAGGGGAACGACTTGGAACTTCTCGACGGGGGCTCTCCCCCCGAAGACAAGTCGTCGTTGGATCCATCGGTGAGAGTTACTCGTCACCCGAGGAGCCTCCTGGGTCTCCCCGCACCCACTGAAGCACTGACGTTGAGCCGAAACGTCAGCAAAGGTAAAGAGGACGACGGGGCTATAAAGCCCGCCGACCCATCTGCCTCCATGCAGAGGGCAGAGGAGGATCCCGAAAAGGCCACGCTACGTCAAAAGATCGCCGAGCAGAAGAATCTAGTTGACCAGCTCCTCGCCGAGCGCGCTGCAGAGCGGCAACCCGACTACGGTGATCCTAGGCCAGGACAGTAGGGACAGGAACAACCACTCCTCGACGAGACTCTCCCGGGCAACCGTGATTATGCCGTGTTTGCCGACAGGGGAGAGGACATTGCCTAAGGCAAGAGGGCGCGGTATGTTTCACCACACCCTCCCGAGCGGCGTGACTACCTGAGAGACCCCGCTCGGAATCCTCCCGCTGCCCCAAGGGCCGCTCCGCCCGCCATCCCACGAGCTGCCGAGTTCGACGACCCGGTCGATGACCCAATTGAAGAGCCATGCAATGCGCTCGTGGTTAGAGATCCTCTCCAGGACTGGAACCCATGTCCGGACGATCCGATGGCGGCACTCATCGCCCGCTTGGAAGCCTTGGAGACTCGGCAAGTGGCAATCCCACCGGACGGCAAGCCATACCCAGCATGGGTGGATGGCATGCCGGCACCTCTGGGATTCGGGAACCCCACCTTTGCCCCCTTAAACGGGACTGGAGACCCGCCACAGCATTTTGGCCCATTTCAACTCGAGGTGCGGGCCTATGTTGGGAACTTCGGCGCAGCAGGAGGCCGCTAAGCTTCGCTGCTTTGTCCAGACACTGGAAGGGCCAGCATTTGTCTGGTACAGCCAGCTCTCTGTCGGGTCGATAACTAGCTGGGAGGACCTTCGTAGACAGTTCCACTATCAGTTCAGTTCCATGACCCGGAAGATGAGTATCGCAGACCACTTCAAGTGCAAGCAAAGTCCTGATGAGCGAGTCGCGTATTTCGTCGCCCGATGGAAGGGTCTCACGTATTCCCTTGACATGCCATTGACTCAGGAGCAGTTGCTGACAATGTGCGTCGGGAACGTCAAGACCAAGCTGGTCCCTTCCTTGATCACTCAGAATTACCCTAGAGGGTTCAGGGACTTCTCAGACAAAGCTCAACGTCTTGAGGAATCCCTGCAACAGGCCAGTTAGGCATACCCGCTACCTCCTATGATCCCTGCAAGGAGAGTCAGTAGGGCTGAGCCCACTACTATTGCCCAGATAGAGGCCCCTAGGAAGTTGGAGCTACTGCCGGTGAGGCCAGCTCCACAGCCTCAACGGAATCCGCCTCCACGGGCTCAGTTCCCGGCCCAGCAGTGGCAGCCCCAGAACCGGCCGGCCCCTACGCGTAATGTACCGCCACAACCCAGGCGAGATAATCATCGTCCACCTCCTCGGCAGGCCCCTCCAGCCCCTCGTCAAGACCATGCTCCCAAGGCCCCGTGATACTTGACTTACTCATTTCACGAGGATCAGGTCCCCGGTTATTTCCGGAGCGCCCTGGAGTAGAGGATTGTGCGACTGCCTGAGTGTTGGAGGCCAAAGGAGGCACATCTCACGGATAACCCCCACTACTGCCCTTACCATCGGGCCCTGGGGCACACCATCCGGCGATGCTACGTGTTTAAGGACTGGCTCAAAGACCAGATTAACAACAATGTAATCAGGTTGGGCCCAGCTCCAGCACAAGTGGTGGGTGTGTTCGTGGGATCAGATGACGATAGTGGCGACGAGGACGAATGGCAGCTGGTCTCCGACCGCGGATCCCAGAAGTATAATAACTGGATGGCCCGCAAGACGATCATTCGCGCCCATGGAATCATCTGTGCGCACTTGAATCAGCCTGAGCCCCCAGAATCTGCGGGTGCTGCTTCGGCATCGTCGTCCCAGCCTGCCTCTTCCGAGAAGAGAAAACGGCGGCGGCGCAAGAAGGAAGAGAGCGCCCCTCCAGTTCTGCCACTATCCCGCACTCTCGTTGATTTCATGCCCCCGGATATGGGGGTCCCTCCTCGGATCCTCCCAGTGATGAATGATTCGTCTTATGATAGTGTTGGGTACGCTTCGGTTAATACCGTCGAGCTGGTAAATCCCTTTTCGGTTCCCGACGTTGAATAACACCAGGTGGACCTCCCTAGTGTCCCCGGTCGTCGCCACCGTCGGAGGAACCGCAACAACAGGAGTCGTTGGGTCACGGCAGTTGGTACCTCCAGCCAGGTCGTGCACGCCATTGAGACTAGGCAGCGGGCTCAAAACCGAGCTCAGCGCGCGCAGCCCCCCCATCCGGGGATGATGGAATCACCTCCGCCACCGTTTGTGGTGTGGGACCATGCAGAACCGCCTCAGCCGCGCCGCGACCAGCTCCGTCCTGCAACGAGTCGATCCCGGCCTCCTGGCCCCAGTACGGTGACCACTTCCCGGGCTGCAACCAGTGAACAGCGAGATGTCCCAAGCACCAGTCGGCCGCCGGTCCAACCGGCAAGGCCCATCATGCCTCCAACCGCAGAGCAACCTCCTGCAACCAGGGGCTCGCGCTTGGAAAGAAAGTATGATGTCCTGAAGCACTTGGCCGACATCCCAGCAAGGCTCTCCATCCTTGAGGTGTTGCGCCTGTCACCTGAGATGCGCGAGGCGCTTGCTAAATCCCTGAAGAGCCCCCTCCAGTTTGAGACGGAGGTTGCGACTGCAGAGGCCTTTCACGTCGAAGCGATTGAGAATGCCGAATGTCAGGCGGTTATCTCGTTCTCTGGTAAGGATGAAGACCCTCCCATACAGGGGCACATTCGTCCGCTGTATGTTACTGGTTAGTTCAATGGTCTTGAAGTCCGGCGCTGTCTTATCGACACGGGGTCCGGGATTAACCTGATTCCAACTCGGACGCTCCAGAGATTGGGGTTGTCTGAGGATGACTTGATTCCCTCCAACCTCAGGATCCAGGGGTACGACCGCACCGAGAAAACTCTGGTCGGCAAGATACGTTTGAATACCCAGTTCGGTGACCTGGTTGCCAACACCGAATTCATGGTAGTCTCCCAGGACACTGCGTATAACGCATTGATGGGAAGGCCATGGCTCCACCTTCATGCGGCAGTTTCCTCGTCATACCACCAATGCATTAAATACTCCCTTAATGGTCAAGTAGGCGTGCTTCAGGGAGATGCCTCTCCTTTTGCCTCATGTGAAGCCCGCTATCTGGACGCGGACTATTACAAGAGCAAGGATAAGCAGATCCTGACGGGTGAGGTTGAGCCTGTCGCTATTGCAAGTGATCCCTGGGCAAGTTTGGATGACTCTTACGTCCTCCCGATCCATCGGTTGGACGTAGCCATGGTCTCGACGGCTTGTGAGTCTCCTGATGAGATGACCGCGACTGACCATACCAGCACCAGCGGCCCAGCAAGATCTGGTAGCCCCAATGAAGTTTCCAACGCAGTCTCTCCAGTGGATGATCCCTCCCCAAGTGGAGAGGACGTGGAAGATGCACCCCCAGCCTTTGAGGAGGGCGTCTCCGCCGCGGTCGATGAGTTAGTACAGGTGAACCTGGGAACCAAGGCAGATCCAAGACCCACATTGGTCAGTGCCGCCATGCCCTCTGAGGAGTGGAAGCAGAACGTGGACTTCCTCAGACAGCACCGTGATGTGTTCGCTTGGGGCTATGACGAGATGTCGGGGCTAGATCCTCAGGTAGCCGTCCACCGCCTTGGCCTCCCGGCGAACCATCGCGGGTTCAAGCATCCTCCCAGGAAGATGCACCCATTCCACGGTGCCATGGTTGTGGCCGAAGTTGACAAGCTTATCAAAGCCAACATCGTGAGGGAAGTTCAGTACCCTAGATGGCTGGCCAACATTATGCCGGTCAGGAAGAAGAACGGGCAGATCAGAGTCTGTATCGACTTCCGCAATCTCAACCGCCACAGTCCAAAGGATGATTTTCCCCTTCCGGTGACAGAGCTGTTGATTGACGCCACGACAGGGTTCCAAGCCCTCTCCTTCATGGATGGATACTCCGGATACAACCAAATCCGGATGGCCCCTGAGGATGAGGAGTTTACTGCCTTCAGGGCCCCCCAAGGTATCTTTTGTTACCAGGTCATGCCCTTCGGCCTGAAGAATTCAGGTGCCACCTATCAACGGGCGATGCACCGCATATTCAAACCAATCCTCAGCACACTTGTGGAATGCTACGTCGACGACTTGGTGGTCAAATCGTGCCAGCGTCAGGACCATCTCAAAGATCATGAGAAAGTGTTCGGCTTCCTCCGGTCTCGCTGCCTGAAGATGAACCCGTTAAAGTTTTCCTTTGGGGTCACCTCCGGGAAGTTTCTTGGCTTTGTGGTAAGATACCAGGGTATTGAGATCGACCTAGAGAAGATCAGGGCGATTAGCCAGATGCCTCCCCCAGGTAACATCCGGGAACTGCAAGGGTTCCAAGGCCACTTAGCCTATATACGCCGATTCATCGCGAATCTGGCCGGCAAGTGTAAGCCATTTTCTCGGCTCATGAAGAAAGGTGCCACCTATGTATGGGATAAGGAGTGTCAGACCGCTTTCGAGGAAATCATGCAGTACCTGCTTCAACCTCCGGTTCTGATGCCGCCTGTATCCGGGAGGCCACTGGTCCTTTATGTGACTGCCCTGGAATGGTCCCTTGGTGCCCTTCTCGCCCAGAAGAACAACGAGGGAACAGAGAATAGCCTCTATTACCTCAGTCGCATGCTCCTCGATGCGGAAGTTAGGTATTCCCCCATCGAGAAGAGCTGCCTGGCGATCGTATTTGCCGTACAGAAATTACGGCACTACTTGCAGCACCACGAGGTACAATTGGTTTCTCGGGTAGACCCGTTGAAATATATCCTGAGCCGGCCTATGTTGACTGGCCGTCTAGCGCGGTCGGCTGTGATTCTCCAGCAGTTCGACATCAGGTATCTGTCTCAGAAGGCCATCAAAGGGCAAGCATTGGCGGACTTTCTGGCTGCTCACCCAACCTCCGCGGATCAGCCGCTGGATCTAGGCTTTCCTGATGAGGTCGTTCTCTCGGTCGATCGTGCCGATCCATGCTGACAGATGCACTTTGACGGTGCCTCCCGGAGCCCCACCGGTAGAAGACTCGATAATCCTAAGCTCAACAAAGTGGGTTTGGGTATCGTCTTCATTACCCCGGAGCAAGCCGTGCTGCCATACACTTTCCTGTTGTCAGAGGGTTGTACCAACAATGAGGCGGAATACCATGCCCTCATCACTTGCCTCGAGTTAGCCCTCGAGATCGACGTGCCCCATCTGTGTGTGAAAGGGGACTCTGAGCTGGTCGTTAAGCAGATCAATGGCGACTATGTTGTTAGGAAGCCGGAACTTGTGCCATTGCTGGAGTGCACCCTCCTCCTGATGGCCCGGTTCCCTTCTCGGCCAGAAATTGTCCATATTCCCCGGTCGTAGAACGGTCGAGCAGATGCTTTGGCCAGCCTTGCTGCGTCACTCGAGGAGCCTGAACAGGACAACCTGATCATCCAAGTGACGCACCGCAGGCTCATCGCTCCCGTTATCCCAGAGGGAGATCACGGCCCATCGGTAAGTAATCTCACCACGGTTGCCCCTGTGCCTGGAGCCCCGAGTACCACAGATATGGCAGTCAAATCAGCCCCTGATTGGAGGACGCCTTTGGTTGAATACCTCCAACAAGGCATTCTCCCGTCGGATCGGGCCGAGCGCGAGCGAGTTCGACGCCGCGCATAGCAGTTTGTCCTCCAGAGCAGTCCCGGCCTGGAGCAGATCCTCTATAGACGCGGATTTGATGGTGTTCACCTCCATTGCTTTCAAGGAGTTGAGATCCCACGAGTCATGAAAGAGGTTCATGCTGGTTCATGTGGTGCCCACCAGACTGGGCCGAAGCTGTCCCACCAGATTCGGAGGTTGGGATACTTCTGGCCCTCCATGATCCATGACTGCATAAAGTATGCCAGGAAGTGCCATGCGTGCCAGGTTCATGCGAACTTTGTGCATCGGCCGCCGGAGCCTCTCCATACCACCAGGTATTCTTGGCCCTTTGCAGTCTGGGGGCTGGACGTTGTGGGACCTTACCCGCCGGCGACGACTCGCCAGTGCCAGTTCATTCTGACCGCCACGGACTTCTTCTCCAAATGGGCAGAGGCGATTCCGCTCAGAGAGGTCAAATCCTGTTCTATCGCTGACTTCGTGACCTCCAACATCATTTATCTATTTGGAGTGCCTCACGTTATCCTCATGGATAAAGGAGCCTATTTCCGAGCAGCCGAGTTGAAGAAGTTGTACGCCAAGTACAACATTTGCTCGAACCATACATCTCGCTATCATGCGCAGGCGAATGGACAGATTGAGGCGTTTAACAAGACCCTCTCTAACATTATGCAAAAGATGGTTGGTCAGAACAAGAAGAGTTGGCCGGACAAGCTCCCCAACGCCCTCTGGGCTTATCGGACGACGACTCGCAATTCCACCCAGATGACCCCTTATTCCCTGGTGTATGGAGCTGAGGCCGTCCTGCCCATCGAGATCCAGTTACCGTCCTTGCGCACTGCGGTCTACGACCAGCAAGCACCGGACAGAGCTGTTGAAACCCGTCTAGTCGAGTTGGAAGCACTGGATGAGAATAGGCTTTGTGCTTTTCACAACTTGGAGAGGAATCAAAGCAGAATGGTTCGAGCTTTCAATAAGAAGGTTCGCCTCCGCTCCTACCTGCAGGGTGACCTAGTACTGGCCCTAAGAGCACCAATGATCCCTGGCAAGAAGCCGCCCAAGATGGAGCCCAAGTGGGAGGGACCTTTTGTCGTCCACAAGGTCTATCCCAATGGCGCGTACTCCCTAGCGACTATGGATGGTGAGTGTGTCACTCCTCCCACCAACGCTAGGTTCCTCAAGCAGTACTTTTCCTGAGTGCACTCCGTCCTGCATGACGCTAAACTGCACCACGTCCGAGCTACAAGGCGTTAAACTGTTCAGCATTCGTCCCACACGACGTTAAACTGCACTTCGTCCCGCACGACGTTAAACTGCATTAGTCCACGCTGCAGGACGTTAAACTGCATGCTCCATCGTCCTGCAAGACGTTAAACTGCACTTCGTCCCACACGACGTTAAACTGCACTTCGTCCTGCATAACGCTAAACTGCACTTCGTCCCGCATGACGTTAGACTGCCTCTCAAGAACTACGTACGGCTTGATTCCCATCTTTATGGGATACGTAGGACCGCCTGGATGCTTGTGTTCCAGGTCCAGCCCCATCTCTTGGTTGATCACGGGGATCTGCCGTCCTTTGGTTGCTCTCAAGGTGAGTCCTCCTACCCTTTCCGGTGATCTTTTAGCATGTTTTGGGGTACTCCGGTCTATGACCTGTAGTGTCGGATTCAATCCCGACAAGTCATGTGTTACTTGTCGGGCCCCGCTCTTCCTCTTGTTTGGGCCTTCCTGGGCAGCAAATCGATATGAATCCTACGCTTGAGCGGTTGATGCTCGTTTGTTTGCCACATCCTAGGCTGACGCGATCGGATGTTGTGTTGCGAATATGGTCAGCGACATCCTTGATCGCCATGTCAACTCTTTCAGGCTCTGAACATTGGTTGTGCAGTCCTTGTCACACTCCGCCTCAGTGCGTTGTAGTGGAAACTCAACACTCTCTCTTCATACTGACCCTCAGTACACCCCTACACGTTAGGCAGGCCAACCAGGGTAATGGTGCCATTCGAGGCTCCCACGATATGAGCACATATGATATGATAATGTCCTCCCTAAGGGCCATGTGTAGCTAGACCCTCGTCCCCATGAGGATGAAGGAGTCGCCCGAACAATCGCATTCTGGGCCCTGCATAGCTGGAGGCTAGCATCGCTGCCCCTCGGTTGATAGACATATGCAGGCCCCTATCCCAGGATCCATCTCCTGGAATTGTGCGTGACCGCAGGGCTGGGATGTGTCCCCACCTCCGCTGGGTCCGCCGTATCGCAATAAGCGGATTCCTCCATGGTCCGAGCCACATGACCTTAAACTGTGTTGCCTGGTCTTACCACACGACCGTAAACTGTGATCGTCTTGGCCGCCTGACGAGAAACGACCCTGCATCGTGATGTTCTCCTCAGGGGACACTCACGTTGAGCGCTGGTTAATAACCACGCCATTTATCAATGCCTTTCATGGCTTGATTTTTGTGGCGACGCCAGTGATTTCTTAATCACAGGCATGTCGCCGCACAAAGAAAAACCATCCACCTTTAAGGACAAACAAGAAATATCAAATACCGCTTCTTTTGGGTGCGAGGGCCAGACCCGCACACCTCCCCGCGCTGGTGCCCGATTGTGTCACGCCGCGCTTCAAAAACTACGTGTGGCTTGATTCCCATCCTTATGGGATACGTAGGAACGCCCGGATGTTTGAAACTTCGGGTCCAGCCCCCCACCTCTTAAGGATTCCCCCTTCTCTGGGGAATCCACCACCTTCGGGTAACCCTCAAGGCGTGTCCCTCGACCCCCTGCAGTGGTCCACCGGTGTCAAGAGTACTCTGGTCTATTGCCATGAGGGTCAGGTTCAGTTTGGTCAGGTTCCTTCCACTTTTCAGGCTTCATGCTCCCCTTCATTCGGACCCATCACCTACGCCCTGGGTGGAACCCCCCGTGAGCGGTCTGGATACAATGCCTCAGTGCTCTCCCACCAATCCGGGCTGGTGCCCCCAAGGGCCTTGGGCAGCAAATCGATATGAATCATGCGCTTGAGCGGTTGATGCTCATTTGCTGCCTCATTCCATCAACGGTCAGTGCGATATTGATGCTGCTTTTCCGCCACAGTCGGCAGTACTCCCATATCGTTACGCCAGCGCCCCCAGTCCTTGAGTGAATGGCCGCAAGATTCACATTACGTTTTCCACCTCCCATTCTGACCAGGCAAAATCTCGGCACTCTTGACACTATCCCTCAGTGTATCTTCGCATATCCAGGGGATAGGACCACGATGTGGCGTACTTTGAGGTCCCTATGGTCCGATCTCTAAGACCTTAAACTATGATCTGCCCCTATGGTCCGAGCTCTATGACCTTAAACTAAGATCTCCCTAATCAGGGTTCTACGTCCCGCATGACGTTAAAACTGCACTCTCAGAACTACGTGTGGCTTGATCTCTAGCCTGATGGAGTATGTAGGAACGCCCGAGTATCTCGACTTGGGTCCAGCCTCAGGGATCGCTAAGTCCCGCCTCTCCTCGTCGTCGTCCGTTTGGCCTGGCTTCTGGTAGAGTGGTGCGATTGTGATATTCTCTCTAATTCAGCTCGGGATGCCCCATTACAATAATGGGAAGGGACAGTTTCCTCGTCAAAGAGGTTCTGTCTGAGAATTGGGGTGATTCACGGCCAGATTAGTGCATCCGCCTAATACTTTTTCCCCACGGTGGCGCAATTTTGGGAGTGTTAGATTTTGTCCGAACAAATCATCACTTCGCCCCACGCTTCGCAGGCCCTTTTGATCCGGATTTCCACCCTTGTGTCTGAAGGAACCCCCAAAGCGGTATTGATGTTGACCTGTGATCCGCCTCCTGCAATATGAATGATGACCTTCGGTCCGTCTATTGCAGTAGTATGGTCGATTGATCCATTGTCCACTTGTCGTCTTGGGAATTTCCTGGAAGGCCGACCGTCGTGGATTTCTGAATTCGGGACACGCGATTCGCCCTTTCTCATTTCCCTATGTTCGGATAAAATCTCAACGCCCCTAGCATTATCCCGCTCGTGTGTCGGAACAAGTTGGGGGGATGGTACATCGATTAGGTCTGAGGTCTCCTGTCCTAGGAATGACCTCCCTCTATTCCTTACAAATCAAGGCGCAATTGTGGATGCCTGAAGCTTGGTTAATGCTCCCGCAAGACAATGGATTGTGGTTGAGCACGTTAAGCCAAAAGATGCAGATAAATATGTTGGTTCATACAAATGGATCGAAGTATTGAGTAGCGGAAGCAAAATGTTCTGGGAATGGAAAAAACAAAGCCCTTAGGGATTAGCGTGCTGAATGGATCTTTCCAACGCCGCTACCCTTTTTCTGGCAGCCTCCAGAGATGCTTCTCGCTCTCTGCATTCCCTCTCTTCGTCGCCGGTCGCAGCGCGCAGCTCGCCGATCCTGGCTTGTACACGCTCCCGCTCGACTTGAAGTGTGACCATCTGGTGGCCTTCCTTCGTCAGCTGTACCTGGGCATCATCCAGCTGGGCCGTCAATTGCTCCACAAGCTCAGTGCACACTACGACGAAGGCCTCCTTCTCTGCCGCCTGCTCTTCGAGGCGCTGAACTTTCTGCTCCGCCGCGAGAAGCGCCCGCGTGTTCTCCGACATGTCCCGACATTGTGCGACGTCGGCACGCCGTCGGCTCTCGCGCATCTTTTCGGCCATGAAATCACGGACCGTCAGATGGAGTCGTTGAGCATCAGCTCCCCCGGCACACAGGAAGTGCAGCCAGGTTTGAAGCGATCCCATGCGCCCCAGCCACTCCGATGGGGGAAGCTTGAGGAAGCGCTGGATGCACTTCCACCCCCTGCGGCGCATTATCCGGCTCTCCTCGACCGCCTCCGAGTCTAAGTCATCCGTCTCCTCGGGGTCGGCAGGCCGGTAGGCAGGGAAGGCAGCCAGAAGGTCTGCTGCATGGTCCGCCCCTGGGATGTCCTCACAAGGCATAGGTTCCCCAACATCTGGGCGACCTTCTTCTCTCGCCCTAGCAGCGTTGACACCCTCGTCAGCCCCCGACCTCTCTCCGATGGTAGCACCGCCGGCGTCCGCTGCCCCCTAATCAGCAGTTTGTGGGGCCGGCTCGATGTGAGAATTCTGTTCTGGAGAAGGCGGCATGTCTGCCACTGGTCCGCTCGTGGATGGCCCGGGTTCGACAGCCCGACGAGCCTCCAGTATTGAGATCACTGCACAAGGCATGTCTTGGTTAGTCACGGATCGTCAACGGCAAGCACCAACAGTAAAGAAAGAAGACTTACGGGAATCCAGAGTGTCATCTTCCGCTGTCCTGACCGCCGCAGGAGCAATTGTAGCAGGGGACCCCTTAGCGCTTGTCAATTCAATGATGGGTGTCTGGCCCCTGCCCTGTCCTGCTGGCGCCTCTCCTACTCCTACTGAGGATGCCTGACCAACATCCGTGCACTCCTGAGGAAAGTGAAGAAATGGGTTAGAAGTTGCATGAGAGGATGGATGAAGCCGGTTGAGTAGGGATAGAAGCGGACCTCGAGGATCTCAGTGATATCGATAGTGTCAGAGCCGGCCACCTCGCCGCTCTCCCGCGGGATCCCCGGATGGGACCTTCCCTCCGAGCCTTCATCCTCCCCCGTCTCCTCCTCTTCCTCGGAGTCATCGTTACTATCACCTTCCTCCGGCGGCATCTGTTCTGGAGCAGGCTCTAGACCGAGCATCACCTTCACCAGAAGGGACGGCTCCGCACGCTGACCACATTGGCGCGCGTACTCGTCCATGGCTGTCAGATACGCATACCGCCGGTGGAAGTTCACCTTGTCGGTGACCTGAAGGCGCCCGACCTCTGGCAGATGGATCCCTTCTCTGTTTATCTTCTTCCAGATGATTTCGGTCCCCAGCGACTGCCGCAGGGTCATCCAGGCCGACCACAGCGCTGGGAAGACTGCATCGTGGGAGGGTTCGAGCAGACGCCTTATCTGCTTCCGGGGCCGCTCCCCGACCACCGCATGTGCCCCCTCTCTGGGCGCTGAAGTCGTGGCGGCAGCCTGCGATGTGCCCGCCGCCGAAGTCCCTGCCCGCGCCAGCTCCGCTTCTTGGCGCACCTCCGTTCTCCCCCGCGTAACGGCGCCTCGCCTCCTTCCTTGACGCTCGGTCTCCGCACGGGTGACCTCGAGCCGCCGAACTGGCTTCCGTAGAAGCCCCTCGGGGTACGCGATGGCCCAGTGTTTGGCGTACTCGGTTGCCAAGCCTGCGTCGACCCCGGTAAGAGGGAGAGTGATGACATCGCCAGAGCCGAAAGCGGCGAACATTAGCCACATCTGGCGAAGGACGCAAGGGTTCGTCTCCTCCTGGACAGCAGCGAATACCCTCTTCGGAATCCGTTGAAGGCACCCGAACTGCCTGGCAAACTGGGTTGGCACGTAGGGCTCGAAGATCACCTTTCCGTCGATCCGAGCCACGAGCACCCCGCCCCGCATGCTCAGGAAGTATTCGTGCTGCTCCAGCAGACCCTGCCCATTGTCGATCATCTGGCCCACGGGAGTGGGGAACGGGCTGAAGTTGAAATTGGCGTGATTTCCAATCCGAATCTGCACGCCCTCCTCATTTAGGGTCATCGGAGCGACCCCCGCGATGTTCAGCAGGGAGGGTCGCACGCCGTCGCCCGGAGGAATGACGGCGTTCGGAAACGTGTACCCACCAAGGTGAGTAGCCACCCAGCCGTGGAAGAATTGAAAGGGCCCACAGATCCTTCGTGGCGACCCCCCTCGCGAGATGCGTCCCAGGATGGCGTACAGCTTAGCCAGCACTGGGACCCCGAGGTTGTATCTTTTGTTGGCGGCCATGGCACCCGCCATCACCAGTGTCGACGGGCGGACGCCCATCCTCGCATCCCGCACTGGCAGGAGCCACCCACTCAGAAAGGTGGCCAGGAACGCCGCGTACCAGACATTTGGGTCCCGGGCCTCGATGACGCGGTACCCCCATGAGCGGTAGTCTCCCGTCTCCAGGACCTGCCAGTACGACCCGTTCCGGCTCCACTGAGCCGCGGTCGGGCACTGCTTCCCCCTGCCTGGCATCTTGACCGCTGGGTCATGCTCCAAGAACTGGCCTAACCACTCCTTGTAGGCTATGTCCTTGTGGAAGTCCTTGACCCCGATCCGCTCCGTAGCCAGGTTCAGTAAATTCCATGTCAGAATGAGAGATCGTGACATGTCGCCCCAGGTGTTCCTCGGAGGCAGGAACTCATCGTATTGGTAACCCTCCAGCGGGATACCTCCAATGCAGTGGATGTCCCAGAGACCGATGATGACCTCCCCATGATGAAGATGGAAGGTGTTGGTATCCGGGGACCAGCGGGTGAACAGCTCCGGCCCGAGCTCGGACTGCTAGTAGAAGTGGAACTACGACGTCCACACCGCCTCAAAAAGGCCGATGTACCGCAGTTACTCCGTGAAGTGATCGCAGGTGTGGCGTACCCAGAACGCCCAGGCCCACTCACTGGTGAAATTGCCCCCAGACCGCAAGTCCCAGTCCTTCAGCCATCCCTTGGTGTCGTCGGTGACACTCTGGTGATACGTGCTCGAGTATAGGGCTGGAGAGTTCTCCGCAGTATGATCACTCCTGGTAATGGTTCGCGTCCTCGGGTTCAGGACATAGACATCTAAGTGCCTGGTCTCCCTGGCAGGATGCCCGTTGTTGGTGATGTTATAGCGGGGAAGCTCGTCCTCCCGAGTCACCCAGGTCCGTGGCGCATCAACCTCGAACCCTGGCACCGGAACCTCATCCAGGATGCCGTAGTTCCAGAGTGGCAGGTTATCCGACAGCGGATACGTCTTCTGGGCCGGCGTCAGCAAATCGAACAAGGATTGATTGTTGGAAACAATCTCCTTGGCTCCGTAGACCTCCTCGTTCGTCGCCATCTCAGCTCTGCGAATGGCGGCATCCCACTCATTCACTTGATTTGCGGCCATCTCAGAAGATCTGGGAGTCATGTGGGTTAAGGGATGAGGTGTGCGGAATCGGAGGAGGCTGGTAGAGAAATTCGGGAGTTGGCGCGCAATCCTAGTGGACGGCACGCAATTGGGAAGTCTGTCGCGTAAAACCCCGGGTGTTCGCGCAAAATCAAGCCGAAATCTGGATGCGTTTGCGCGCCGAACGGGCGAATTTCGCGCCGTCAATGGCAATTTCGCGCATGAGAGCTGGGAAGCTTATCACGAGGAAATCCTGTGTACGGAACGCGGAACCCAGGACCCCTATTTATAGGCGAGGTCGGGTGTCCGCGCCGCGCGGAAAGCGCTTTGCGCGACCAAGGTAGCGAATTTCGCGCCCGATGCCCTTTTTGCGCGCCCAAGTCCCGCGCCACCCAGGACTTCGGCATTTCGGCATCTCCCTCGGAACCCGATCGTTGCGACCTCTCGACGATCAGATTCGGTGGGGGGGCTTTTGTAGACGCCGGAAAAATCTGTTGCTCCCAAATGAAGCTCCGAATGCGGAAAGCGAGGTCATATTTGGAGTCAGAAGCATGTTTCGGAAGGCCCGGAGGCCTTGCGCGGAATTTTGGAGGCCCCCGCGCAAAGTTGAAGTGCGGCGCGCAATCCTCCCGGGATGCGCGCAATGCGCCGGGCCGGTGTGCAATTTTGCGCGTCCGCGGCCCGCGTGACTCCCTTGCGCTCCAGGGCCCCGATTCCGCGCCCGCGAAGGAAATTTCGCGCCCGCGCCATGAATTGCATGCCAGCGGCGAGATTCCGCGCCCAGGGATGCCTATAAATACAAGGCGACCCCCAACGTTTTGAAGGTGGCCAGAATTCGAAGAGTCGCTCGTGCGCGCAATCCCACCCCCTCCGCACGCAATGTCGATCTTCAGGTAACCGCCTTTATTTCGCGCAAGCAAGCCTCGGGGTTCGCCTTCGCGCGCAACCCCTTTGGCTTCTTTCCTTTGACCAACTCCTCACCCGAAGGCCTTAGCGCGCAAAAGAAGCCTCTTGCGCGCAATTGCCCCCCGGGTTCGCGCAATCCAGCCCGATTGCGCGCACCCCCCTTTTTTTGACTAAGTGGCCATTCGTTAAAGAATGGGTCGTTGCCCCTGCGCGCTATCAGAGGCCGGTGCGCGCAATCTCCATTTTCCGCGCGCAAAGCGCTGGCCCAATTGCGCGCCAGCACGCCCAATTGCGCGCCGACCCGTGGTATTGCGCGCCAAGCTCCTCTTTTGCGCGCAAATCGCCAGGGTCACCCCCTTTGACCCCCTGAGGGTACCCGCCTGCGTGGCGCCCGATGATCTTCATCTCAGGTGCCCGCACCGTGCGTTGTCTTCCCGTGCGGCCCTCCAGGCTCACGCGAAGTGACACATACCCATTGGCGGCAACTACAAGCACCATCGTCCAACATGACGTTAAACTGCATTCGTCCAAGCTGCACGACGTTAAACTGCCTAGCATATGGGCCTCTTCAAGGTGTAAGCCCCAAACCCCATCGTCCTAAACACACGACGTTAAATTGTACTTCGTCCGGAAAGACGTTAAACCGTCCGCTTCGTCCTCAACACACGACGTTAAACTGTACTTCGTCCGGCAAGACGTTAAACCGTCCGCTTCGTCCTCAACACACGACGTTAAACTGTACTTCGTCCGGCAAGACGTTAAACCGTCCGCATCACCCGATCTCGTGCCTCGCACGCAGGGTCCCCCTCCGGGTTTGGATGTGGCCCCCACCAGCTCGTCTCTGCAGGGATGTTGGGATTTCCCCTCTCTAGGGACGATTTATTGGAGTGGCCTTCGCACACTGGGGTAGGGTATTACAAACCCCTAGTTTCTTGTGGGGGACTGCACATGTGTATCTCCATTGTGATTCCCCACTGCCGAAGCCAGTAGAGGGCGCGACAGGGATCGAGGTCTCTCACCTTCGGCCTAAGTCCCTCTTCAACTGAGCTTTTCCGCACTCAGGTTGCCTCAGTGCGTAAGTCCTGACAGAATGAACTACGAGGACTTTGATCCATGTCTCCTAAAAAGGGTACGTAGGAAGCCTCCTTGAGGTTTAAGCCCACAACCTGGTCGTCCCGGTCATATTCACGTCGGTTCGTCCATCAGTGGACCCCTCCTGGGTTCACATTCGCGTCGATTCACCTATGAATCCTCCCTTGTGGGGGACTGCACATGTGTATCTCCATTGTGCTTCCCCGATGCTGAAGTCAGTAGAGGGCGCGATAGGGATCGAGGTCTCTCACCTTTGGCCCAAGTCCCTCTCCAACTGAGCTTTGCCGCATACGGGCCTCCTTAGAGTGTAAGCCCCAAACACCAGCGTCCAGCATGACGTGAAACTGTGATCCACCCGGCTGTTCCATCCCCCTCTGTGCGAGGTGGTTCGGTTCAATCCTCCGCTTGGCAGCCTCGACCTCCTTGTGAGTTGGCTTGCCATCGTCCAGCATGACGTTAAACTGCATATCCGAACTATGTTGACTTTGATCCGCTCTAACGCGCGGTACGTAGGAAGCCTCTATGGGGTCTAATCTCTTCACTCCATCATCCATCCTGATCCTTAACCAGGCTGCCACATCCCGGTGGGGTCATGCCATTTCATTCCACTCCACTTTACTCGGGAAGTAACCCATGTGCTGGCCCCAGCGTCGGAGGTTCCCCGCAAGGGGTTCTGTCATCTGATCCACTCCTCGTGTTGATCAGTCTGATGTCGTTCCCGCTGGACGTTAAACTCGCGGCATACCCCGTGTTAAACATGGGAAGCTGAGGAAAACCTCAGGTAACGCAGTTCCCCCGCACCCAGCGTGGGATGCCTCAGGCCATCACGCCTTCGAGAAGCCCTTTTAGGGACGGAAGGCAGACATGCAGAGCCGCAGTGTTAAGACACGCCCCCAACACCCAGAGCTACCCGGTCTCCTCACAGCAGGTTGCTGCCCCGACCAGACTCCTTGGAGAATCTGGGCGGAAGCAGCATAATTAACCGGTGTCCATGAAGATATGGCGCCGGGAACGAGATTCACGAACATTCTTAAATCTATGAGGGAGACCCGGATTAGGCGACGAGTTCCGAGGATACGTCCACGGAAGGAGGAGCCGACATCCCATCATCCCGGTTTCGATCAAGGAGCAGACGTCCCTGAATAAGGGACGGATGCCGCCCGCCTTTGGAAAGCGGGACTGCGGGGCCACAAGCCACGCTCCCATCCCCTCTGGTCGATGGGCACACGCGCGAACACGTCCTGGCAGAACAGCATCGGAACAGAGACCCGACGCACATCTACACCGAAACAATCCTGACTTGGACCCCTAAATTACCCAATACTATCTTTTAACATTTTATGTTTTTAATTCTTCGCAACTTCTAAATGATTAAGATTGAGCCTCCACCTAGTTTGGTAGTAATGTGTAGAAATTAATTCAAGTAAAATTATATAGGTCCCAATGACTGTATAATTCCATCAATATCGAAATTTGTTCATCCAATTTCTTTTTTAATCTATATTAAGACATATATGAAAATTTTCACTTTTTTATCATCAAGAGATGATTAAATTATAAATTTTTTTTGATTATGCAGTATGATAGAAGAACTCACAGAAGATGTATGGAACTTGAATTTTAGATCGGTTTGGATAACACTTTCATAATCTCATCAAGACACAGAAAGGAACACAGTTACATTTTCAAAATTTCATAACAGAAATAGTTACTTTAGAAATGAAGTTTCAACTAGAAAATTGTACAAATCAGTGTCAGGGATAGGTATTGATTCAAAATTTTTGATTGATACAAATTTATAAATATTTGTTCTTATAAATAATCATAATCATGGTTGTATTTAGAAAACTCAATCCAATATGTAAAATTATCCTCTTTTGAATACATATAATCAATTTAATTGGTTTTTAAAGATTCATTAATATTCCTTTCATATTCCATAGTTTGGCAATCAATATTCCCAAACCAATTCACTCCATTATCCAAATCTAATTTCTTGTATTATAAATTTTTTTCTTCATTAAATTAATGAGAGGATTATGGTAAAATATACAATCCACATAATTTTATTGAAGGGATATTAAATATATGGATGGGTTCCTCACAAGTTTTATTTATGTATTTATAACGTTAAAGTTAAAACCTCAAAATTCAATATCTTCATTAGATTACTCACTTTTGAATCAATTTATATTGAATATAATGGGTATAATGTTGAATATCATGTACTTTATTAAGTTTGACCACATCAACCATCCTTGATAGGGGTGGAAATTTGTCCTTAAAACATTCTTTATCCCCATTATTATACATCTTATTGTCTGTGGGGTTATCAATAATGTATTGATAGGAGAAATGTTATATGTTAGATTCATCCAAATATTGGTTTCTCATTTGATTCCTTCTTTGGATTATGATGGAGTAATATTTAAGATAATTTAATATAGTAATTGAATATGAAGATTTGAGATTCTTTGGACATACCCAAATTTAAAGGGGAATATATAAGTGAAATTATGGTGTGAAAAGAGAATTTTTTGTGAGAAAATGATGATCGTGTCTAAGATAACTTAATCGGGTCCCCAAAATGGTGAAAAATTCGGTTTCACCCAAATTTACCCTACAGTTAGAAGTAGGTGTTATATTACTAGTAGGGATCAAATCCATAGTGACCAAATAAGAAACCTTGAGACACTTATATATTATTGGAGGATTGGTTATGAAGTAGCCGAAATTGGTGTTGATTCAAATTGGGATAGATGAATACTAAAGTAACTAAGTTAATATATTGAATTAAGAATTAAACACCGTATAATTGTAATGGAAACAATTAATTGAGATGGTTTGATACTGGGGTCTTGGTATGGCTAGAATGGATGTAATGGTTTTCATATGTAATCACATCTCTCTAGTTCAGGGTGTATCCAACCAATGAGATATATCCACAACACCATTCCCTATATTAATCGATACATGATTCCAAGGATAATAGATAATTCACTAATAGGATCACATTAATTATCACACTAAGTAATTTCATCATACTAGCACTCAAAATTTCATGTCATTAATGTTGGTGAAGATGAAGAAGAAAATTAATCAATGAAAGGATCTCCCAAACCATAGAACTAATTTAATAATTTAAGAATATAAAATAACATCCAATACATCCCCGAAAAACTCCCTAAAAACAAACCAATTTTTTTTATCCTTCCCTTAATGCAAATATCTCAATCTAAGGTGGAATTAGAATTAATGAAGTGGGACTGAAGAATAAAAACACTGAAATATTGAATTCTCTACTGTTGTGTGAGTAATGTCACAATTGTTTGTGTAAATATGTTCACCCCCTGATTAAATAGTTCCATTTCATTTTTAAATACAAATCATTAAGTGAATAACAAGAACAACCTTTATTAAGAAAATAATATTATTAAGAAATCATATGTGAAAAAAATAAATGTGTGATTAAAAAATGAAATCGAAAAATAAAAATTGAAATAGAAACATTGATCTCAAATCCCATACAAAAACTCCTTAAATAGGAAATATTTTAGCCTTATTTTTCCCCCATCAATAAATTCCCACCAATTTAATTAGGATAGTAAAATGTGGGAGAGAAATCAACAGAAATTTGACTTTTCATATTTTTCCACAAAAGGACAAATTTCATCACCCTTTTAGAAGTCTGAATTTGGAATTGATGGTTGTCGAATATGGTGGGTTTATATAAGTTAAATAACTTCTTCCTGGAGTCCAATATTATCTTTTAAAATTTCATTATAATTGTATTATCCATTCATATTTTTTTCTCAAAATGGTGGGATCATTTTATGGGCCCTCAAATCTGGACCATAATGTAAATATCACCTTAGGAACTATAGATATCCTTAATAAATATGAATTATATCTATCCATAGTTTAGTTAAATTAACCAAATATTTTTATCCATCTATTACTAAAATTATATATTCATTGGGAATTATTTATGGGATTCAATTTTACATGATGGGCCTAAGACCCATTATGCATTGTCCAAATATTTCTGTATTCATGACCAAAAATGTCCATATTCTATTATGATTCATCCACTAATACCAAAATAAAAATAATTACACACAATTTTGTAAATCATGTCCCAAAAATATCAAATTTAAATAATAAAAATAAGAAATTCCACAAGAAAATGAAATATTTATCCCAAATTGTCGCAATATAGACATTAATTACATAATGATAAGAAATGAATTTCAATTTATAAAATTCAATAAAATTGGTTTTTATGGGATATAAAACCCATGAATATTAAAATATAATAAATTAATATTATCTTTTTTCAATTTCTAATCAACGTTATAGTACATAAATTTATAATACATACATGTTAGTTCTTCTAGGGTTTACTAGGACAACATACACCCGTACCAATCCAATTTTGGAAAATGTTAGTGTGACTTGAATATTAATTACAATATATGGTGTAGTGTGATCTATTTTTAATAACCCACTGTAGAACAGACCTTAATGGTCTACATACTCATTAGATAAAATGGTCAATTTCTCAATTACCCAAAGAGTGTACAATATCATAAACCCAATAGTATATATTGGATATATGATCCAATACTTTCTTTGTAATAATTTGTTAATAAATTAATTTAGTTATTCATACTTTGTTTTTTCATGAATGTCATGTAATTATTTTTGTGAATTGGATATATTTTCCATGAATTGATTTTAAATTCATCAAAGTGGTTAATCGGACCTATGTTGAGACTTAATAATATTCTATATCTAACACACCATGTTTTAGATCATAAGATAGTAAATAGGGTATATCACATCAAGTGTTAGAATCCCTATTTAATAATTAAATTTATTTGACAAGAAATTTTTATTTTTTATATTTTACTGGTCTAATTACAATGATTATTATCTTGACAATTTAAGGATGTTCTTTTCTTTAAAGTTAAATTGTTGGATGATACTCTAATAAATTTATAAAATTGTGGATTTGAGGGAATAATATAAAGAAAAATGAGAATATGATATGATGTAATCAATTATTATACCAAATGTTGTCCTTATAGAGTGTTAATAAAATACATCTTTCAATTATATAATAATGGTTGAGCTAGGTTAGCATCAATATTCCAATAAAGTCTTAATAGTTATTATAGAGAGGGAATACATGGATAGTGTTCAAATAATTTGACACATAGTATGTTGGATTTTGATGCTATTTAAATACATTAAGAGGTATTATTTCACCAAAATTAATACCCTAAAAATATAATACAAGATAGAAACTTTTATATAATGTTTTATCAAGTTCATCAATGTACTACCCATTGGTGTACTAATAGATTAAAGATAACTACCATGAAGCAATGTTAACCGGCTAATTTTATACTAACAATTTGACACATTCTACAATTTTAAGTGAATATTCTATGATGTTATAAAAAACATTGGAACGTTTTCTAATTCATTTTTATGTTTCATTTCAAAATAGTTGATGCGGTCAAATGCACTATAATCTAGTGGTGTGGGAGGAAAACACATCATTTCAACCCAATGACTTATTCATTAATTTGTAAAAAAGTTGAATCATAACTATTGATCCTTGACCATGGAAAGATTACAAATTCATTTGAAGGCAATTACTATGATGATTGAATAAAAGCATAACGAATGAAACTAATAAATTATGAATTACCAATAATACACATTACTATTACACTGCTAAAATTAAATTGAGACTACATTTTTCAATAACTATCTTGTTGGTGTGATTGTGTAACTAAAAAACATCATGATTCATCATTTCAATCCTAGTTCTAATTTTATTGAGTTGAAATTTTAATTTATTTATATGATATTCTATACAAGTATTTGATTTTCTTTTTACCTAACAAAATAATGTCTTCTAAAGTTTATACCACTATTAAAGGTTAATCCATTTGAATTTATTTTTACTACCACAACAAAAAAAGTATTATATCGGCTGTACCTCTACAAGAAAATATATTTGGTTTTGATTTTTGTCACTAAAAAAATAATATCAAGTTTTATCTACATCTCTCAAGGAGTAGAGTTAATTTAAATATTGGATTACGAAAATCATCTGAAACACTATTAAAATATCTATAATTATCTCTATAATAATTTTAGACTTTTAAATTTTAATATCTTTTAATTTATTCTCCCTATAGAATACAGTATATGAATCTATAAGGGTAATAATTTGGTATTAGAGATCCAAATTATTTTATATTTATGATTTTTTATTACATACTACATCATATACTTTAAAAATTTTAAGGTAAGAATATTATATCATAGGAGGTCCTCAAAATATTGATGGATTTATTCTATAAAATCTATTATACATTTATAGGAATGATTATTAATATAGGTTAGTAATGATAAAATCATTTCTAAATAATCTTTGCATTGAGAATTGGAATTTAATGGTAAATCGATACAAACTTTTTAAGGTATATCTTGATACCATTACTGGTAATGATGCAGCAATGTATATACATAATTATAAGGACCTAAATTTTATTTGTTGTTTAATTTTTAAAGATTTTTTTATCTAGATATCATAATGATAGATAGGTCGGTCTAGAGAATTTTATAGGTAAATTACTGTGTGAAAAAACTTTGATGAACTTACATTGGAATTATATAAGAAATGAACAAGGACATGATGATATATGATAATGAAACAATTGACTAAATATATCACATAATAGCAAAAAAATTGAATGGAATAAGTGAATATAGAGAGAGTGAATAGAATTTAGTTTTTTTTGGAAATAGTTATTAGTGTGTTACTAGAAAAGATTAAATTAAACAAGGTATCCAAAAATGAGAGTAAATATATTATGGATTAAGCACCTGAAAAAATATTGAATCTCATTAAAAATGATTTAGGGATTTCACATCATAAAAAGAAAGAAACTATAAAAAACCTAGAAGTTTCTTTTAAATATGATAAGATTGATTATTTTTAGTATTTTAAATATGATTCAAACTATTCCTAATATAAATAGATGACACAAACAACAAGACATGTGAAAATAAAAATAATGGAAATCAAAGGTTATATAAGGTAGCTCGGGAGGGATAATAGAGATGAATAAAGGATGGGTAATGGAAATTCTAATTATAATTCCAATTATAATTTTAAAAATCTCACATTTTTTAAATATAATAGTAAAGGTAACATTAAACCGATCTTCCCAATGTTTAAAAAATATTAGAAATAGAATATTAACTAGAAAAATGATAAAAGGGAAATAAATTTCTCATGGAGTTATTGTGAGGATACTGATTCAAGATATGAATTAGATCTAGAAAAGAAGTGTTAAAATATATTATTTATTTAAAGAAGAAATTATGTTAGTGAATTTGATTATAAATTAAATTATATTTATTAATGTCAGAATCCAAGTTTCGAATGGTCAGATTAAATGTGAAAAAAACTAAGAATAATATTTTTAGTATTTCTATTTTGTATAAGAAATTCAATGTGAATCAGAAGAAGGTTGTTGAAGAAAATAATAATATGAATCAAGATGATAAAAATTTAAGGAATATCACTTCCACTAGTAAATATATAGACTATAAATAGGTGGAAAAGATAAATAAAAATTTTATAGGTTGAATGAGCCTTAATAAAAATTCATAAATGGTTAATTGAATTTGGAAAATATTCTATCATTGAATATTAAAACCAAGGACATAATTAGATATAATAGATTGTTTCCTAATGTAAACAAGGAATTTTTTATAAAATGATCTAAATGTAGTTTTTTATCTTTTATATGTTTTAGATGTGTAATAACATTTTACTATTAAAGTTAATCATCTTTGATATAGACTTGGTAATTTTTCCATACCAAATCATTCATTTTTTAAATCTCATTTGACAACTTCTCCTATTATAGATAATATAAAATTAATGTGGGTATATATATGTATTGTGATTAAACTAAACAAACCCAATGTAACATGGGTATCAAAACACTCTATTGATTAATATTTTTAAGGAAATTTGTTTTGATGTTTCGAAATGTAAATATGTTACATCAAATTTGGATTATTAAATAACATGATGGGGAGACAATATATTTCACATATTTTAACAAATTTGATGGTGGAATTATAACATTTGAAGATAAATCCAAGAAAAAGGTAAATGTTTTTAGTGAGTTAATTTTTTATAATTTATTACTAATAATAAAAATATATATATTAAAGGTTTATAGAATAACATAATTTAGAATTTCTGTTAAATTTGAAAATTATAAGTTCCTAATTGTAAAAAATAATTATTTAATATTTTCTTCTAACGATAAAGATAATGTATATACTATTAACTTTGATGAAATAATAGTGATACATATAAATTCATTGAAAATTTTATAATAAAATGACATATTATTAAAAATAAGGATTTGGTATGTCAATTCAATAATATCACATAAGATACATAAGCACCAAAAGGTTCTGATGTTACTTGAGTTAATGAATAAAAAGAATACATTTTATGATCCTTATATGAGGGGAATGTAATGCAAGGATTCATTCAAGATAAAGAATAATTTGACTATTTGAATACTAGTCTAGTTGATACACATAGATATTTTTCATATAATAGAGACAAGGTTTCCTAAAAGATGGAATATACAATTGTTATAGTAATTGATTCCACACAATTTAATTAAATGTATTTCATGGATCATGAGGGAAACACTCTTACATTGTTCACTAAAAAAATATTCTTTGAATAAAATGAGAATTGTTTTTTTCATTTTAATAATTATAATTGATTGTGTAGTTAATTTGAATCATGAGTTTGAAAAATTATTATATAGAATGAATAATCTCATAATTTTTCAGCACTAGGGACTCTACAAAAATAAATAATAATGAAGAAAAAGAAACTAATAACTCAATAAATGGAATGTATTTTTTTTAACATATATAAGATTCCAAAATATATATGGGTAAAACCTATCATAATATATTATTATGTTTGAAACTTTATTATACCATGAATTATTCTCAAAAATACATCATATGATATGTGGAAATGAATGATATAAAAGGTGTGATACTTTAGATTTTTTATATGTAAGGTATTCATACATAACATAGAGGATAATCTAGATATGTTTGAATAAAAGTTTGAAGAAGGTGTATATTTTGGGTTAAAAACACATAGTAATGAGAATAAAGTTTCCAATAATATAAAAAAAGTAATTGATGAGTCGATTTATGTTAAATTTATTAATAAATTCCATTTAATGATGTCTATCATTGTGTGTTAGTTTAAAAATATTTTATACAAGTTAATATGGGATGTTCTCGAACTATTAAAAATTTATTCTATGGGATGTTGAAACAATTGATGGGGTGAATGATCCTCCTCAACCGAAAATTTTGGACACTGAGAGAAAATCTTATTAATATGGTTATTAGACACGTTGATTCAATAATTTATGGAAAATATACTGTGATGATACATAATAAATATTAATATTTATATTGACTAATTACAGTAAAATAAATATCAAAGACACTTACGGAATAAATTTTGGTATTAGGAATGAAAGGAATAGTTATACCATTTAACAAAAAACAATGTATGTGAGTTAGTTAATCCATTAAAATATCAAAAAGTTATTGAACCAAGGTATATTTTCAAAAATAAAATACATGAATCCCAAAAGTTTATGAGGAAAAAATATTGACTAGTGGCCTAAGTATATATCCTTGTTGAATTTATTTATAATAGAAAGATTACAAGCTATAAATATTATCTCTCCATATTCTCCACTTTATAGATTTTAAGTATATCAAATAGATGTAAATATTACATTTCTAAGTGTTTTTATATCAAATAAATGTCAATGTGAGACAACCCCATAGATTAGTGCTTGAATAAAATACCAACCATACTTTAAGGCATACTATGGATTTTTATAAATTGAAACAAGCACCTCATGATAGGTATTATAGATTTTCAAATATCCTTTTTGAATATCCCTTTTATAAAGGTAATTATTATGTAGAATTTTTTATTAAAAACTATTCAAAATAAAATATGATAGTTCTAATTAATATAGAGGAAATTATTTCTCAACATCCATTATCTCTATTTGTAATGAATTTTCAAACATTCTTGAAAATGAGTTTGAAATGAGTATCATTGGAGAACATATTTTATTTTTTTGTTTTCAAGTTTATCATATTGATGGTTTTATATTATTAAATTTCAATAATAATTCTAAATAATTAATGAAGGTGTTTAATTTAGGCTCATGTAAATGTACGAGTATATAAATGAGTTATTCATGTATGTTTAATGAGTAGCATTATAGTATGTGTATTGATCACATGACTATTATAGGACTGATTATAATTTTACTTTATTTGATAGTAAGGAGATAAGAAATCGTGTATTTCATATGAATTCATATAATAATTCAGATGGATCATAAGGAATATAATATATTTATAGTTAAGAGGACTATAAATTAAGTGAATTTTATAATAAATAATGGTTTATTCTACCATGGGAGGACCATATTCATATTGGGGATTTATATTTATCTAGAATTTTGTGAATAAAATATGTTAAAATTAAAAAAGTATTATGTGTCACATTCTTGAATACATCCTTGTTTCATGGATCTTAAATAAGTAAAACATAGTTTCTTTACCAAAAATAATTGAAGAATATGTGGATATAATTAGTTTTGTGCACATAAACTTCAAATAAGGTAAATCCATTCTAATGTTTCAATAAATTATGACATAATTCCTATTATCTATGATAATTAATTATTTATATTGATTTCTATGAATTTAATTCAGTATTAAATAAAAAATATCATCATAATTAGATATTATTTCATTTATAACCATTTATAAAAAGGGTAAATTACATTTGAGTTATTTTATACTGAGGATTATTTGGATGGAATATCTAATAAGATCTTGGATACATCTATTTAAGCTATTAAGATCTATCTTATAATGTTGAAAATATGTTTGGACTTTATTTATTCTTAAATAATTTTTTTAAACATCATGTTTAGGAGTAATATAATAGTTATCTATGTTAGATAATAAATTATATATAGTTTGGATATAGAAAATGAAAATATTATCGTATCATTTATGATTGTATACTCAAGGGTTCATTACTATTAAATTTTAAACAAATTTTCATGTATATATAATGACATATAGTGAATTTTGGTACAACTTATAATGAAACAACATCAATTTATAAAAAAAGAAAGTCTTAAATCATCGGGAGGAAAAATATTTACCAATCTTTTATGAATCAACAATTCTGAATGTGTTTTGACTCAAGGTTGCTTTCATTGAAGTTATAACTCTTATTTGTATAGTGAAATACTAATAAAAGTTTATTAAATTTAAAATTTGTATACATATGGATGTAGATAATTCTAGAAGACACAAGAAATATTTCACTTTTTGGAATTTTGGTCTAAAGAAATATGACATACTACCATATCCTAGTGATTCAACCTCAAGAAGTAAAGTAATGTATCTTAGAAATGATGATACTATCCTAACTACATATGCAAGATTTGTAATAGTTGGAAAATATCCTAGTTTTTAAATTATTTTATGACATAAATATGTAATTACCAATAAAGAATCATAAATTTAATGTGATGGTATATTTAGTTTTTTTGTTATTTTTTTAATCCTTTGTAAAAATATTTTCTAGATCAATATTCTAATTTGGTGAAATCTTTAAAATTTTTATTCCCCATGCTCTCATTTTTCTCTTGAGATATTTATTTTATCTATTCTATAATCTCACATATCAAATAAATTCTTTTTTTATCTCATTTCTTTCTATTTTTATGTGGAATAAGAAAAGATAAGGTTTTGAAAATCTAAGAGTAAGTCATGGAGTCTTTTTAATAATAAATTTACTCCACATTAACAAAGAAAAATAAATGTTTGATATAGCTTCATTTAAGAATAATTGGTATGGGATGAAGAATCCATATTCTGTGTCTCCAAGAGAGAGTAATATCATACAATAAGTGTTAGATTATTTGTGGATGAAGAGAAATATCATGTATGAATTCATGATTGATAGGTAATAGATAAAATATTTGAAACTTTTCTTATGAAATGTTCTAAAATTTTATAATTGGATATATGTTTTTAATTATGTTGATCAAAAATTGTATTTTAATGATAAGTAGGATAGTTATATTTAATTTTCAGGGTAATTAAAAAATATATTTTATAAATGATTATATCAAGAGTTAATAAAGTAGATATTTAGTTAAATTTACTAAAATTTGTTGATATATTCAAAATAAATTATTTTGGAAAAATTAAAATAAGTTGAAAGTAATTCATTTAAGGGAAATAGATTTCTTTTCAGGAAATTAAATTGATTTTAGTTGTATATTCAAGTTTATATAGAATAAATATGTTTCTATAGAATTCACAAAACCAATTTTTTTAAAATTTTATCCAACTAAAAGTGGAAAAAGTATGGGTGACTACGAAAATGTCTAGATATTTAATTTATATCTATTCAATTTTATGTTATTTAAATTAAAATTTCATTCTATTAAGAATGATATTGAGGATGATAAATTACATTGGTGATGTGTAATGACTCATCCCACCAGGGCCCACCTAGCTGGATGAAGGAAAATATTCCACAACCATAATCCCACCTCAAATAGGCTAGGGGCTAGGGACTAGTGCTGAGAAGGAATATTATAAAATCGGAGGCCTTATCATAATTTAATTTTATTCATGCACCCAATGAACTCCATGAAATAATGTAGAGAAATATAAAAAATAGTAACATATAGAGTGTAAAGATGTCTGAAAAACCCTCTAGGAAAATACAAAAAAAATACGAAAGAATAAACCAACAATATGGGAAAACTTCACACCCCACTAGAAATGATGTCCCAACGTAAAAAATGGAATAAAGGAAAAATGAGATATCCTGGCACCTAATATATAATTCTTAACTTCTTATGTTACAACTATACCCCACATATCACGATGCTCTTCTAATGTTACCTTCAAACTATTTATCTTGTGAAAAAGACAAGACATGTGTGGGGAAATCGTGTGAAGGGGTGAGTATATGCATACTTGTAGGAAACTCCAAAACAACAATTGTATCTATAGATACATATAAAAAAGATCATCTCAACCCATAATAATAGAGAAATGAAAACATATAATATATATATACTTAATGAAAAATATAGTAGAGATAGAAAGGGGATCACTATCTCATATAGTATTCAATATTGATGAGTCATCCTACATATCCAAAAGTTCTTCCCTAATGACTAGAATCAAACAAAACCTCACCAATAAATTTTTGGAGGGGCATGATCCTCACTACTATTCTCCACACCTGAGGGAGACTAAAACTTGTGGAGGACCCACACTCCACTGGATCATGAATATGGGGGATTTCCACTCTATAGACAAGGATACACACCTATAGTATGGAATTTCCATATCTACCTATAAAAATAGTGTTGTGTATCCTCCCCCAAGTGCAATAGGGGAGCACCAACCTTGGAACCTATCTAATGATCCTCTTGATAACTGGCATAGTCAACAATTTCCTGGTAAAAGTTATGTTCTGAAATCATTGCATAATATCTCAAAATACACTATGAATATCACCATAAAATTGTACAAGAAAAAACACATATTTTTGACTACTTTAAATACCAATTAAAAGTCTTGATGAAGGAGATATGAGAGGATGAAATTTCTTAAGGAATACATGGTATATAATGTGGTCTATATAGTGTGTGATCTACCTTTTTAGACTATCTGCATTTTTACATGGACATGGAATGGATATCCATGTCACGTTACATGGAATTTATAGGATGTACATGGGGTGTCTTTCCACTTGGGTTCTTGGGTGTGTACCACCAAAACACAGCTCAACTGGCCATGTATAACCACACAATGTGTCCTCCTTCGTACGTGGTGTGTATGACTACAAGGGATCCTGGTTGTGTATAAATGGCACATGGAAAGCAAGCCGAGTAGGGTCCCATGGCATGTGGGACTAGACACATGGTCTGAGATCCTTAACTCGGCATTAAACCCAACCATCCATGGAAAATAAAATACACAGTGAGTGTTCTTCCTCACTATATGGTGCGTAGTCTCATTTTCCACACACAAAAATTGAATTTCTTCTCATGTATTTTTATCCTCTTCCATAGCCCCAAATATCACCATTCTACCTTATGGGTGTTGATTCAAAAAGGTTATCCTTATGATTTTTCCATTCTGTCATACTTTGGGGAGATTATTGAGTCAATAAGGTTTTCCTTATGACTTTACCATTCCTTCTTGTTTTGAAAATCACAAACACCTTATCTAAATGCAAATCTCTTTTTTCCCTTTGTTTTACTTCTATAAGGAATAATTTCTGTACCCAATGAAATTTTTCCTTATAATGTTTTCATTTTTAATTTGATTATTTTCTTAAGTATAAAATTCAGATTGAAACCAAAACCGTGGAATCCTATAATTACCTAGATATGAAGCATTCTTTTTTAGGATCCAAATTCTTAAAATTCTAGTTACAAACTCTTTTGTGTTCTGACTCCGATTTCTGATTAATAATTATGGATAAAAACTCTTCTGAGTTCTGACCCCAAATTCTGATTATGAATTCTGGATACGAACTCTTCTGAGTTCTGACTGCGAATTCCAAATATGAATCCTGGTTATGAGCTTCTCTGAGTTCTGACTCCAAATTCCGAATACGAATTCTAGTTACGAACTTCTCTGAGTTCTGACTCCGAGTTCTCTAAATACATAATCTGAAATTTTATGAGTTCTGGCTCCAAAATCTCATGAACTCTGACTCCGAATATTTTAAGTTCTGGTTCTGAATTCTTATAAATCTAGATTCCAAATTTCCTTGAAAACCAGACTCTGGAATTCTATAGAATTCAGGTTCTGAAATCCTAGAAAATACAATCTGAGTATCCTTGTATTATAGACTATGAATTCAATTTTGGTTAGACTCCGAACTTTCATATTTCCTTACATTCTGAATATTGGATCTTAGTTATGTAACCATATTTTTTTACACTTGTTTTGTTATAAAATAATTTTGTGCTTTCAATTATTAACTAACCATTGTTTGAGTGAAACTTGTACAAGTCCCTCCGAAATTCAAGCGAAAATATGACAGTTGGATGTGGGAGCTGACTATTGTAGTTGTTCCTATAAATAGGATCTCATTTAAAAGAGATCCCAATTTTTGAAATATTGTTCTATGACTCTAGAGATTACATGTTGTTGAAGTGATTTCTAGATAGAGACTTTCATTGCATTTGGCTTGCTGAACATCTTGATCAGACATGATTTGTGCGACTCTGGATGTTGCTGATTACATTCAAGGGCTTCTGGGGATATGAATACAGAGGTGTCGACTACCTTGAAGTTGAGGTCTTCCTTGCCGAGGAAGGCAGAGGTGCTGACTACCTTGAAGTAGAGGGCTTGCAGGGATAGAAGACAAATTATTATCTTCATATCGAGGTCTTACCCTGGTGTGGGTAAGATATAATTTCTTGAAAGTATAAATCAAGATAACTTTATCCAATTTTGTGGGATACCCTTCTCATTGGGTTAAAAGACTTACTACTTGTTACTTGTTTTGTTAAACGTTTTCCACTGCATTTGTATTGTTGAGGAAAGTATAACTATCTTATACTTCCTTATACTTGTACTCTGATTTAGTAAGATTATACATGCTTTAAGGTAGAATCTGTGTTGTTGTAAACATTCATTAAGTTTCATTTTCTTGAACCGTCTTTCCAGATTCACATTCTCAGAATCATATTTTCGGAATCAAGTAAGTGTGTAGAACTAGAGGTTTTGTGAATTACCTTTTTTACCCTTGTTAAACATAACCGTCATTAAAAGTTCCAAAGGAATTTTTAAAAGTATACAATTCACCCCCCCCCCCTATGGTATTTTGAGCATCATTAGATACTCCATATAGTATCTCTATTATTTTGATCCTACATTTGGTATTCTATAGTATATCATACACACATACCATCTCAATAATTGGTATCAGAGGAGGTGACCCTGAACCATGTACCAATTCAACAATTGTTATTAGAGAATTGGTTTAATCTGAATTAATCTCACGATTAGATTCAGAAGATATTTCATCTCATTCTATTCAGGAATCAATTCTTTGGAATCATATAGTTTGGATTCATTTTTTACTTTGAGATACTTTTTTTCTATATTTTCCTTCCTTAGGAATATTTCCTTGTTTACAAAACTTTTATTAATAACAAGTTTGTGTGGAAATATTTCTTCTATATGATGGCATGAATCAATTTTGGTTCCATGGACAATCTCAATCCAACTAGACCACCTATCTTTGTTGGAAATTATTACGAATATTGGAGAGATCGTATAAAGTCATTCATTATCAACACTGGTTTTGATAATTTTGTTATGCATACTGGAGGATATAAAATCCCTGAAAAAGAAGTTAGTACCTTCACCAATCAAGAAATGCATGAATATCAACTGAATTATGAGTTACACAATACTTTGATTTTCTCCATGAATTGAAATATATATATCCAAATTTCATCTTGTGAAGTAGAAAATAGTATATGGAAGAAACATGATGTTACTCACTTTGGGACTTCAAAAGTTTTGGAAACTAGAAAAGCCATGCTTAGAGATGAATACCATGGTTTATTCATTACTTATGAAGAACCCATATGTAAGGTGAAACAAAGATTCATGAATATTTTGAATAGTTTACAATCCATGGGTGATAAAGAATTAGATGATGATGCTCTTGTTGATAAGATCATAGACATCATGCCCAATGAGTGGGAATCCAAGAGGACAGCTATATATGAGAACAGAAAGGTTTCTTAGATTACTCTTGATGAGTTGTTTGGAACTCTATTTCAACATGAGACTAAAATGAAGATAGATGCTGATAATGTATAGAAGAAGAATGTAAATGGCAGGGTTGCTTTTACTTCAACATCTAATCATATGAAAGCTAAGACTCTTGAGAGAGTTACCAGATCTAACTCAAAGAATGTTGTTATCCAATCTGAATCTAGTGGAAGTGAATTCTCAAAGAATGAGTTATCCAATCTCTCTCGAAGGATGAACAAGATATCTAGACAGAGGGACTTTAAATCTAGATATAATAAGAAAGAAAGGAAATATAAGAAAGATTCAGATGTTACATGTTATGAATCCAAGAGAGATGGATATATAAGACTTGATTGTCTTATGCTCAAGAGAAATGATAGAAAGGAAAAGTATTCTAATTTTAATAGAAAGAAGTATTACAAGGATAAATCTAAGAAAGTATTGAATGATAATGACAACTTGAGTGACAGTGGTGGAGACTCTTCAGATTAATCATCAGATTATGAATCATCTGGACCGAAGAATCTTGGTCTAATAGTCATACTACCTATTGGAAATCATTTCATAATGGCTAATGTACACAATTCTGAATCAATGTCCAATGTTTATTTAAATGAAAATTATAGTAACGATAAAAATTATACTCTTATGATGAAGAATCCTCTTCTGATGAAGATAATACTTTACCTACCTATGAATATGTTTCTAGGTTTTCCAACCTTCTTGACATTGAGAATTCAAAACTCATAAAAATGTGATAAGGAAAAAATCTTGAAATTCTATTTTCACTAAGGAAATATCAGATATTTCAAAATATCATGATAAGAAAAATGTTAATTTCGAAAGTATTTCAAAAAATCTTGTGGAAGTAAATTTTGAGAAGAATAATCATTCGAAAGATGAAGAAAATGTAATTTCTAATAAAAATGTTTTCAATCCAAGCTCTAGTTCGAAATCAAATGTTTTAGAAGACAATAATTTAGTTATCAAACTAAAATCCAAAATATTTTCCTTGAGGAAGTGTTTTTCAAACTTTACCTTAGGTAAGGAAAATTTTGATAAAATGTATTCCCAAATATGACCTCTAAAGAATAGTTCTGGTTTCGGTTATATTGATTCTAAACCTATTTTTAGTAACAATTATTTTGTTCCAAAAAGTGCGTCATTATACACTAAGTGTTAGTGTGGTGGAAACTGGGAAAAAAATTGTTCCCTAAACAAAACACAATCTTTATTATTTCATAAAGCCTATTTGTTTAATATATGTGGGTGCCTAAAATTTTTCAATCTGAGATTTCTGGATCCAAGCGATTTGGGATTCAAAAAACCTAACTTTTTCTTATTTTTAGGAAAATAGAGAAGGTACCAACAGAAATACATGGTACATGGATAGTGGATGTTCCCAGTATATGACTTGTAAAAAAACTATTTTGAAAAGATTATCATGACTAAAGGATGAAATGTAAATTGCAGAGATAATGCTTAGAGAGAAATTATTAGTATAGGTAACATTGTTATTCTTGGAAAATCATTGATTTCAAATGTTGTATTCATTAAGGGTCTTAATCACAACCTCATTATCATAAGTCAATTATGTTATGAAGGTAACATTGTGAATTTTAGGAATGACAAGTGCCTAGTACACAATTCCAAGGAAGAGTTTATTATTTCTGCCCACAGTAAAGAGAATGTTTACACACTAAATTTAAAAGACCTTAGGAGCCAAGATCTACCTTGCCTCAGTGCAATGGAAGATCTTTCTTGGTTATGGCATATAAGGTTAGTACACTGTAACCTTAGGAACTTATGCAAACTTTCTAAGAAAAATATTATTTAAGGATATACCAGAGCTTATATTTGATTCTTAAAATGTTTGTAACCCTTGTAAATATAGAAAGCAACATAAATCAAGTTTTAAATCAGTTTGGGAAGTCTCATCTACTGATACATTACAGTTAGTGCATATAGATCTCATTGGTCCTACACAAACTGGAATCATTGGGGGCATGTATTATGTATTTTTCTTGGTTGATGATTACACTAGATTTACGTGGGTCTATTTTCTAACAAATATTTCTGAAGGTTTTTCTTATTTCGAAATTTTTAGAGCCCGAGTTAAAAATGATAAAAACCTTCCATTGAAATCTATTCATAGTGATCATGGTGGAGAATTTCAAAATTCTTATTTTGAAACTTTTTATAATAGAAAATAAGTTACTCATAACTTATCAACACCTAGAACACCTCAACAAAATGGGGTTGTCAAAAGAAGAAATAGAATTATTCAAGAGATAATTAGAACCATGTTGAGTGTGTATTCTATAGCCAATAATTTTTGGTCTGAAGCTGTGAGTACTTCTTGTTATACTATAAATCGTGTTTTGATTAGACCTTTTCTTAAAATAAATCCATATGAGTTATGGAATGGTAGAAAACCTAGACTTTACTACTTTATGGTTTTTCATTGCAAGGTATTCATTATGAATACTAAAGATAATCTACACAAATTCACCCCAAAATATGATGAAGGAATTTTCTTGGGCTACTCCACAACTTCTAAGGCTTATAGAGTTTTCACTAAAAACACTTGTACTGTTGAAGACTCAGTACATGTGAAATTTGATGAAACTGATCCTTTTTTTAAACAACCTCAACCTACATCTTTGGATGTGTTTTAAAAAACTGATTATCAACCTGTGATAGAAGATCCTTATGATAAGGAAAATGTCCAAGAAAATGTTTCTCAAACATTTTGCCTAGAATATTTCCTACTCTATGTTGATGAACATGTTTTACAAAACCCAAATCGGTTGTTTATAAAGAATCATTATAGTGATAGTATCATTGGTGATATTAATTAACCTATAAGGACTATAAGTTATTTAATAAATAAAGTAGAAAATCTAGCATTCCTTTCCCAATTAGAACCAAAAAAGCACTGATGAAGCTTTAGGTGATGATTATTAGATAAAATATATGTAAGATGAACTAAATGAATTCAAAAGGAATAAAGTATGGACATTGGTTGAAAGACCTAAGGAATCTTCTGTTATTGGAGTAAAATGGGTCTTCTGAAATATGTGTGATGAAAATGGAATCATATTTAGAAATAAATCTAGATTATTTGCTAAAGGCTATAATCAATAAGAGGGAATAGACTATGAATAAAGCTATTCTCCAGTAGCTATACTTTAATCTATTTGTATTTTACTTGCCTTTGCATCATTCTTCAATTTCAAACACTTCCAAAGGGATGTGAAATGTGCCTTCCTTAATGGTTATGTTCAAGAGGATGTTTTTGTTGAACAACCTCCTTGTTTTGAAGATACAAAAGATCCTGATCATGTTTTTAGACTTACCAAAGCATTGTATGGACTTAAACAAGCACCTAGAGCTTGGTATGATATACTTACATGATTTTTATTTCAAAATTAATTATTTTAAGAGAAATGTAGATCTAACCCTTTTAATATAGAAAGATAAGAAAAATGTTTTGATTTTTCAAAATTAAGTTGATGAAATTATATTTGGTTCAACTCGTCAATTTGTAACTGATTCCTTTGTGGATCTAATGAAATATGAGTTCGAAATGAGTATTATGGGTGAGTTAATATTTGTCCTTTGTTTTCAAATCTCTCAAAAAACAGAAGGAATCTATATATCCCAAAATAAATATATAAAAGATATTCTTAAAAAGTATTGATATGACAACACTATAAGTATAAGTACTGCCACTAGTACCTAAAACACACTTGATCTTGATGAAGCTGGGAAACCAGTAGATCAATCATCTTTTAGAGGTATGATAGGAAGTTTACTTTACTTGAAAGCTAGTCATCGAGACTTAATGTTTTTAGTTTGCTTATCTTCCAGATATCAATCCAATCCTAAGGAATCCCATTTAAAGGTAGTGAAAATAATGTTTCTCTACTTAAAGAGAAACATGGATTTAGGACTCTTTTATAATTTTGGAAATGATTTTTTTTAAAAAAAAATCAGATGCTGACTTTGGTGGATATAGAATGGATAGAAAGAATACTACTAGAACATGTCATTTCATAGGAGATTCATTAGTTTCTTTGTAATGCAAGAAGGAACACTAATTAGCACTTTCCACTGCTGAACCTAAATATGTAGTAGCTGGAAGTTGTTGTGCTCAAGTGTTGTGGATGAAACACACAATCACATACAATGGTATGAGTTTTACGAAAACAAAATATTTGGGAGATAATACAAGTGTCATTGTCCATAGTAAAAACAATGCACATCACTCTCGTTCAAAGCACATAGATATTAGTCATAAATTTCTTAGTGATCACACACAAAAAGTATAATCATTATTAAATTTATCAGAATGCAAGATCAACTTGCTGATATTTTCACAAAATCATTACCCTCCGATATATTTGAATACATCAAACCTAAGTTAGGAATGATAACTGTAAGGTAACCCTCCTCATTAACTTCTTATTTAAAACAATCTCCTTATAGTAATAAACTTCTTTTCATAGGGGGAGTACATTTTCTTGTTAGTTTTTCATATTTTTTGTAATGATGTTTTTCATATTTCTTGTAATGAAGATTTTCATATTTTTCATAATGATGTTTTTCATATTTTTCCTAATAAAGTTTTTCATGTTTTTCTTAATGATGTTTTTTGTCCTAAAAAATTTCATAATGAAAATTTTAGTACTTAAAATTTACGTAATTAAAATTTTCGTACTTGAAATTTTCATAATGAAAATTTTCTTACATGAAATTGTCGTAATTAAAATTTCCGTACATGAAATTTTTGTAATGAAATTTTTTTTACTTGAAATTGTCGTAATGAAAATTTTTGTTCTTGAAATATTTTTAATGAATATTTGTGTACGTGAGATTTGCGTAATGAAGATTTTTGTAATGAAGATTTTTGTAATAAAGATTTTCATAATAAAGATTTTCGTACTCATTTTTTTTATAGTCATTTTTTCGGAATAAAAAGTTCTTCAAAAATAATATTACATATTACAAATAATCTTCCTAGAAATCCAAAAGGTATTATTCATTCTTGAGTTTTCTTAATGACCTTTTACATGCGGGTTTTTTCTGTTGTGTTTTTAGAATTTCACAGATTCTAGTTTCCATAAATCTGAATGTTTTCTTTTAAAAACCTCAAAAGATTGGATCCTACCAAATTTTCCTTGCGGCTATCTTTTCAACTGTTAAATATGATCAGAATAATTATCATCCATTAGATTGATATGGGAAGTTCAATTGTCACTTCAACACCTATAAAAGGGGACCCCCGATGGTTTTCCCACATCGGTTATCAAGATTTTTCATTTCTAATCTCTTCCCCACATCAAAATCCCATTCTAAAATTTTCAGAAGTGCTCAATTCCGAATGTCTTGTGATGTTCCATCTCAATAGATGTTTGTTGTCAAGCCGATTGCGGAGTGGAAGATATACAGGGAGAGTTTGGTACATCTAAGCTTCTTTAATAATTATGATTCTATTATTTCAAAGAATACCATGCTTAATGGATGGGAGAGTGTATCCATATCAAATCCGGGAGCATAGGATGTTGTGTATCCGGATCTTCTGATAGAATTTTATGAATCAGTTTGTTTTTTCATGGACGATGGCAGATAAAAGTTTTCCTTCATGATTTTTGGAAAAACATATAAACATTCATACACAAAGGCTGCTAGCTTGGTCGGGTTATCCTATGAATGGGAGGCAGAATTTTGTTCTCACAAGTTACCGGATATTCAAGGAAGTTTTATAAAGGTAAAAGATATTGAGTGTCTTGGACTTACATATGTCAAGACCGCAATGGTTTATTACTTGTCTACAAATAATCGGATCCTTGAGTTATGGGTTCAGGTTTTTATCATACCAAGAAATGTTTAAAAGGAAACATGAAGAAAAGTTATATGTATATCTTAAATGTTTTGGTAAATCTAAGGAAAATCCATCTGATGAAGCATAATCTCATTATGATAGATAATATCAAGAATAGGAATTTGAGAGCATAGATAATCATGTATCCTGCCCTACTCTCCAAGTTGATTGTTTGGTGTCTTGAGTCCATCAATATTCCTTGTTGTTCCAAGCTGAGGAATTCAAAAGTTATGTTAGTTAGTGATGGAACTTTTAAAAGAATGAATTTCGTCTTTTCTAAAGATTCTAGAGAGTTTTATGATGTACCACTAGAAGATCCAGAAGCCATTCTAAAAAATGCAGAAGAGGCTGAACCATCGAAGAAGGCTGGAAAGAAAAGAAAATTGAAGGAAGTAGAAGCTGAAGGTGAAACCCCTAAGGCCAAAGAAACTCTATCCACACCTCCAAAACCCAAAAAGCATAAAGTCTATCTGGATGAGGTAGTAGGAAAATGGAGGGAGGATAAAAAGAATCAGAAGGAAGGAGAACCACATTTTGGTCTAGAAACATCTAAGGCGAAGGCTTTAAATGAAAATACTGATGAAGATCTTGAGAATCAAGACAAATAGAAGAAGCTTAAGAAGAAAATGTTTAAGGCCGAAATTGTCCAATATCTTTTGAGGGACACAAAAATAGCTTCCGAGAATATTCATGTTCCAAAATTTATCATAGTTGAACCCTTACCTAATACTCCGAGGAAGAATTTTATGACTCCGAAAAAGGTACTTGAAAAGGTTGTTGAAGAAAAGGATGTTGTGGAAGAATTACAAGATAGTGAAAGTACTGAAGATATAGTTGATCTGATAAAGAAAGTAGAAGACTTTAATGAAAAGAATACCCCGTCTGAGAGGTTATCTATGCGAACTTCTGAAGCAGAGCCTTCAAAGTTCCCAACTCCTAGGATGGGTGAGGAAGGTGAAGAAGAGAAGGTTGAATAGGAAGTGAACAATATATCTAAGGAATAGATTCATAATCATTACTTTATTAATCCTGAATATATTGAGGCAGGAGATGAGAAAGAAAAAATTGGTGATGATAAGATTGTTCAGTTGTTTGAAAGGGAGCATGAGTCTCCAGATGAAGAAGCAGTTCCAAAAAATAACAAGGGGAAACAAGTAGTTTTTGATACACCAACCAAATAAATTTTAAGAAAGAAAGAAGCCGGTGCATCTTCTAAGAGGAAGCTTGTCAAGCTATAGGAAGAAACTTCACCGAGAAATGTGTCAGATTCAGAATCATTAGCTCTGGGACATGATTTTTTCATTAAATCTCTAACGAAGCTTGTTGACACCCTTTGGATCTTTCCAACCATTGAATTCAGATGTAAAATACTCCAGCATAGAAGGAATCAAAAATTGGATATTGTATCCATGGTTATGTATATATGTTTAAATATTGAGGTTTTTTACAAGAACTTCCTTATAAATTATGAATCCCACAAGAACTCTTGTAAGAAAACGGTCAGATGGTCAAAGAGTGTAGCTGAATATTTAAGAGAGCATGATGACTTTAAAAATGATGTTATGGAATATTTTGATACTCAAGATAGAAAAATCAAGGATCTCACATATATCATTGAGAAAAAGATAACTCTAGAGCATAATACTCAGATTCAGGATGTCAAATATCTGAATGGAATGTTGAATTATGTTGTCCAAAGTTGGAAAACCAAAAGGGATCTCCGGATCGTGATTAAAGAATTCCTAGTAAAGCAATATGACTTGTTGAAAGATTAGGCAGAGACTCTGAAGTCTTAGGATGATAGGATAAAAACCGTAGAGAATCAAGTAGAAGAATATCACAAGGAGATAAATAAGCAAAAGACCATAGTGAAGAAGTTAATACCCAAGGAGAATGAAGGAAAATAGCTCCATCCGATCTTTTGTTGTATTTTTCCCATGTATAAATTCTTCCAATCTTAATGAAATTGTGGTTTCCCTTTTTTGGTAGGATGTTTGTACTAATATTTTAGGTACTATAGTTTTATCCATTCCCTCAATCTCTTTTTGAAAATTACAAATGGGGAGAAGGAAAAATAATTCTATGTAAACAAGAAATATCACTAAGTAAGGGGGAGTTTATCTAAGGGGGATTTCTCATTACAAATATTTCCATACTCAAGATAACAAAAATTCTCATTCCAAAAATATATAAAAAAATCCTTAGTGTTCTAAAGCCTAAGGGGTAGTTAGTCGTATTCACCATTGTCCATGTATAAAGGGAGATAAGTTTTATTTCAAAGTGTAGAATGTTTTTCTATAGTCTTTATATTAATTTTTGTAAGGATGTTTGTGCTTTCCAAAAGGGGGAGATTGTTGAGCCAATAAGTTTTTCCTTATGATTTTTCCATTCCTTCATACTTGGGAGAGATTATTGAGTCAATAAGGTTTTCCTTATGACTTTTCCATTCCATATTATTTTGAAAATCACAAACACCTTATCTGAAGGCAAGTCTCTTTTTACACTATGTTTTACTACTATAAGGAAAAATTTCCATCCCCAAGGAAATTTATCCTTACCATGTTTTCATTGTTCACTTCATAATTTTTCTAAGTATAAAATTCGGTTTGAAACCAAAACCTCATTATCCTCTAATTACTTAGATATGAAGCATTATGTTTTAGGATCTGAATTCTCAGAATTCTGGTTACGAACTCTTCTAAGTTCTGACTCCGATATCTGATTATGAATTCTGGATACGAAATCTTCTGAGTTCGGACTCCGAATTCTGATTACGAATTTTGGATACAAACTCTTTTGGGTTCTGACTTAGAATTCCGAATATGAATTTTGGTTACGAAATTCTCTGAGTTCTGACTCCGAATTCTGAATATGAATTCTGGTTACGAACTTCTCTATGTTCTGACTCTGAGTTCTCTGAATGCAGACTCCAAAATCTTATGAGGTATAACTCCTAATTCTCATGAACTCTGACTCCAAATTTTGTAAGTTCTGGTTTCGAATTCATGTAAATCCATATTACAAATTTCCTTGAAATTTAGACTCCTGAATTCTATAGAATTCAGGTTCCAAATTCCTTGAAAATAGAATCCGAATATCCTTGTATTATAGACTCCAAATTCAATTTTGGTTAGACTCCGGACATTCATATTTCCTTACATTCCGAATATTGTATCTTAGTTATGTAACCATATTTTTTTCTTACATTTGTTTTGTTATAAATGATGTCGTGCTTTCAGTTACTAACTAACTGTTTTTTGAGTGACACTTGTACAGGTCCCTATGAAATTCAAGGGGAAATATGACCGTTGGAGGTGGGTGCCGACCATTGAAGTTGTTCCTATAAATTGGAGCTCATTTGAAAGAGCTCACAATTTTTGAAATAAATTTCTATGACCCAAGAGTTTACATGTTTTTGATGTTATTTCTAGAGATATACTTTCATTTCTTTATCTGTATTGAACTTCTTGTTCATACTTTCTTTTTCCGACTTTGAATTTTGCTGATTACATTCGAGGGCTTCCGGGTATAAGAAGATAGATGTTCCAACTACCTTAAAATTGAGGGATTCCTTGCTGAGGAAGAAATAGGGGTCAACTACCTTGATGTTGAGGGAATGAAGGGATCGAGAGAAAGACTTCGATCTTCATATCGAGGGCTTACCTTGGTGTGGGTAAAACCAACTTTCTTGAAAGTATAAATGAAGGGACCTTTATCCAAGGTTGTTGGATACCCTTCTCTTTGGGTTAAAAGACTTAGTACTTGTTACCTATTTTGTTACAAGTTTTCCACTGTATTTTTATTTTTGTGGAATGTATAACTATCTTATACTTTTTTATACTTTTACTCTAACTTATTAAGATTATATACACTTTAAGGTAGAATATTTGTTGTAGTAAACATTCATTAAGTTTCATTTTCCAGAACCATATTTCCGGATTCACATTCTTGGAATCATATTTCTGGAATCAAGAAAGTGTATAAAACTAGAGGTTTTGTGAATTACCTTGTCTAACCTCGTTAAACATAACCATCATTTAAAGTTCCAAAGGAATTTTTAAAAGTATACAATTAACCCCCCCCCCCTCTTGTATTTTGAGCATCATTGGATACTCCATACAATATCTCTGTTATTTCGATCCTACATTAGGTATTATTGAGTATATCATACTCACATACCATATCAAAAATGGTATAAAAGGAAAATGCCTCTATCCATTGATTACCAACGTCAAATGACCGAAAATGAGAATTTGTTCTCTCATTGGGATCTCATAACACAAACATTCATAATTCAGGGTTCCAAAACCCAAATTGGTCAATCTCTTTTTTGAAACCACCATGATCCATCCCCAAATACATAAGTCTTATTCATTCATATCACCATCATGTTTATAGTGATTTTATCATGTTTGAATCGTAATCAGAAAGTCGAACCAGGGCCACAAGGTCTAACAGAAAATAATGCAAAGAATATTAGATATAAACGCACAAAAAATGTGAATTAATTTTTGGACAAGCCCACCTAGCCAGTGATTAATGGTCTATGCTTTCTAAGGTGAGATCATATCATATCAAGATTAAATATTTTTAAACAATTTAATTCATATATCGGAATCATGATATTCATATGTGTTCTTGATTAAATAATAGTAGATAAAATCTATGATTTAAAAATTTAATAAAATGGATGAATCCAAAAATTACAAGACCTGACATTATTAAGGATAAATCATTGGTGAAGTACAAATTCACCCATGATAAAGAAGTTCCATTGTGTTCATTGTCTCAAATTACACCTTGTTTTATCTTTTGTCATCCTATATTCTATTCCACCAATGAAGAATACCCGAGGCTCCCCTCATTTCTACTAGGGTTATAAAACTAACCCTATATAACTTATATAGTGTTGTATTTATAAAGGAATTTAGGTTTTTTCTTCTAAAATAATATAAATTTAATTTAATTAAATGAACCACCAATGGCTACCTCAACTGGACATCTGAAACCAACCAAACATAGTTCGCGCGAAGGGTAAAAAACATGTTTTGGAATCAACTGTGGTATCAAATTTTTCATTTGATGTACTAAATAACATAAATACCAAGACCACTAAAATTATGCACATGTTTAAATTAAAATATATTAATATTTTTAATATATTTATTCTGGGGTCCCTTGATAACCAAACACAATTCTGATTATGAGGATAAATCTAGATATATACAAAAAAATATTCAAAAGAAAAAAATCAAAAAAAAACTAAAGTCATTGAATTATCCCCTCCTTTAATGCTTTTCACCCAAATAATTATAAGCTACAGAAAGAGTTCGGGTACTATGTCCACGTATAAATCTTACTCTCCTTGGATATCTCAGGAAAACTCTTTTGATTCCACAATACATGAACCAAGGGAGTGGTCCATCCTCTCAAGAACCTCTAATATCGATCCTCAATTTCCATTGGGTAGTCTATGATGATGGATCCGTCCTTATAGTCTAGTTCATCTTAATCAATAACGTGAATAATATTATGAACATATCTCCTCAACTACAACACATTAAAGATTAAATTCACCTGATCTAATTGTGGGGGTAGTTCTAAGTGGTAAGAAACCTCTCTAGCAATCTATAAGATCTATAAAAACCTGATGAACCATAGGGAAAAATTGTCTCTTCATCCAAACAACTGCAATAAAATTCATGGAGATACTCTTTAGAAAACAAAGTCACCATTCTCAAACTCCAATTGGTTACCACATCATTATACATATTAATGTTTTCTTCTCTAGGCTGTCCTAATATGCTTGCATATCACATGATCATTGTCCATCATCTTAAATACCATCTATTTAGTCAAGAGTATTTCTTCTTACTTTTCCATTTCTTTATTTTTTGGATTCAAAAATACCTTCAAAAAAACTATTCTTAAAAAATTATGATATCCAAATTGTTTTAGTCTATTTTTATAGAAAAAATAACATATACCATACACATAAATTTTTCTAATTTATTCTGAATATAAAATTGTCATTACCCAATCCAACCCATTGTATATTGGTGTGATTGATCCATTAGAATAACCATTGTTATGACTTATAACTATACTTATTTATTTTCTGTAGGACTGACATAAGTCAGGAATATCAGATTAATCTTGGTATCAATACATCAGACAAACCCATATTCAGTTCATCAGATTGAAAATCAAAAAGTAAAGTCCATCAGACTCTTTAAATTTTATACCCAGAGTATTTTAGATTTGTTTATATTTGATATAATACTTTTAGCATTGTAATGGTTTTAAAAAAATGACATCACACATTTATTTATTTCTAGTTTTTCAAGTGAAATTAATCCAACGTTGTTGAAAATAAAATGAAAATATGATCGTTGGGTTATCATTAATAAATAAAGCGTCCTTTGAAGAGATGGGAGATGAAACATTTTTTATCTCAAGTATTAAAAATATTTCTTTGTTTGAACTTATTGTTCTTATTCATTGTAATTCTTTAGGAAGTTGTCTTTCTAATAAATCCATATCAAGGTTGTTTACCTTAGAGAAATTTCTTTTATATTATGTGTCTTGTCATTTTATCCATCGAGGGATTATGTGTATAGGAAAATGGTGAATATAGTCCATCAGATCGAGGGATTTCAGGGCAATGAAGATAGAGATCGATCACCATTTCAAGGGCTTCTGGGGATAGGAAGACAGTGATTACCAATCATGGTATTGAGGTATTTCCTATTTCGGAAATAGAGACCATGACATGAGGTATAAAACTACGGTTAAATTTATTTAGGGTTTATGAAAACCTTAAATATTATTTTTAAAGATTGAAATATTTTCATATAGAATTTAATTTATTATAAATTTCTATGTTGTGTATTTCTTATTTATAAAATATCTATTTTTATGTTTTGTATCTATTAGAATGTTAGTCATCCTACTAACGATTCTAAAAAAACTATTTTTCACTTTGATTGTGAAACTTATAAAAACATACATTGATTTAATCAAAAAAATATGTGATTCGGATTCAAATACTATGATCATCAGACAGAAATGAGTGTGTTCATTTTACTTAAAGAGGTAAAGTGTTTTTGTTTAGTTTAATTTTTTTAACTATAATTCACCGTCATGTGGCCTTTATAAACTCTTATAACAAATCAATTGGTATCATATCAGGTTCTACTACTTATACATTCTTGTTTTTTTACTTTTTTTATCAACTACTACTATATTATGTTTTCTTATAAACTTCTTGAATATAATTTGTTCACACAAATATTTTTTATAGAAAATAGTTTGTATTATTTTAAAGATGGATGGTTTAAATGTTGGAACCCCTGAAAATTTGAATCCTTGTTGACCAACTATCTTTTATAATTATGATTATGAATACTGGATAGATAGAATGGACAATTGTTTTATTAACACGAGAGCAGAAAATTTTTTCTTTCTTAATGAAAATTATAATATTCCGGGTAAAGATGTTAAAACCATTAAAAATAAATATTATATGGTATATCAACTTTAATATAATGTATGGAATAATATTTTATGTTTTGTGACTATAAGTATATACAGTAATATTTCATCTTGTGAATCTATTAATTGTATTTTAAAAATTTATAAGTCACACATTTTGTTAATTCAAATGTTATTGAAATAATAAGTGATATGATACATTATGATTATATAGCCTTTTATTTTTTACATATAGAGACAATTTCCATGATTTACAAAAGGATTATGACTATTATCAATAGTTTAATATCTCTAGAAAATAATAGAAATTATGTTTTCAATGCTTCTAGAACATGGACTGCTAGTGGTGGAAATAGTTCTTTTGAATGTTCTTCTGAAAATAATAATACTATATAGAGGAATATTGTATATTTATCTAAATTAACTAAGGTTAATAAATGTCTAATGGGTAAGGTAAAGAAATATGATTCACTTGAAAATATTTCTTTAAATTAAAATTATCCTAAAAGTGAAAATGAGAAAAATTGTAAATCTTATGATGAATAATATTCCATACATAAGGAGTATAATACTCTACCAAGGTATGAAGCGATGTATCAGTTTTCTATAATTTTAGAAAATGAAAATTATAAAGTGTGTGAAAAAATTGATATCGGAAAATCAAAACATTCAAAGGATAATTCAAGAATATCTCTTTATACTAATTAAATATCATAATTTTAAAATGATATTTATATAACTATGTCTAAATAATATAATATAAAAAAAATACATTGAAAAAATTATTTCTGAGAAAACTAATTTACAAAATTATTTTTAAATGATTAGTTCCAATACTATTACTAATGTGAATAATAATTTAGTCGTAAAATTAAAATCTATGATTTCTAACTTAATTAATCTTTTATAAAAGTTTACCTATGGTAAGAAAAACTTTGATAAAATTTATAAGTAAATTAGACTATATAGTGATAATATCATAATCATTTTTACTAATAATAAACCTGTTTTTAGTAATAATTACTTTGTTCCTAAAATTGAACTACTTTTTAATAAGTTCAAACATGGTGGCCACTGTAAGAATATTTTTTCATTGAATATAGTAAAAAATTGGATTTCATAATTCTTAGTTTCTTAAATAAATAAAATTTAAAAAAATTATAAATTTGAAAAAATACGAATTCCTAAAATGTTATTTACAAAAATAATGAACTCAAGAAGGTTTGGGTTCCAAAAATATTTGCTTATTATTTTTATAAAAATAGAGAAAGTATAAAAAACAAAATTATTTGTTACATATATATTGGTAGTTCTAGGAAGATGAATAGAAAAAATCATTTCTTCAAGAAGATAATCGAGATAAAAGGTGGAAGAGTTACTTTTATTGATACTGCTCAAGGAGATATTATTGGAATATGTAACACTACACTTCTGGGAAAATAATTAATTTAATTTTTTTATTTTGTATAGGTATAAAGAACAACCTTACAAGAATAATTAAATTATGTGATGAGGGATATATTTTGAATTTCATAAATGAATAATGTATTGTACATATTTCAAAAAATGAATTTATTCATTCATCTATTTGGCATGATACTATTTAGACAGTAAACATAGAAGAAATTAGGATCCAAGACATACATTGACATAGTTAAATGGAAGATCAACCTTGGTTATCACATAGAAGTTTAGGGTATTATAACCAAATAACATTATCTAGGTTGACCAAAGAAAGGACTTGTTAAGGATCTACCAGAATATAGGATTGATACTTCTAAATATTGTGATCCTTATCAATATGGTAAGAAATATAAGTCATTTTTTAAATCAATTAGATCAGTATTATCTTATTACACATTACAATTAGTATACATTGAATTATATTTTCATACACAAATAGTAAGGATTGGTGGAAAATACAATCTATAAGTTTTAGTTGGCGATTACACTAGATACACATGGTTTTATTTTCTAACAATAGAATATAAGGACTTAAATGTTTTTAGAAATTTTATAGCTACAGTGAAAATTATAAAAACCTCTCCTTCATAAAAATTCATAATGATCCTGTTGGAGAATTTGAAAATTATTATTTTGAAACTTTTATAGTATGAATGTTATCAAACATAAATTTTCATCACCTAGAATTCCCCAAATAAATGGTGTTTTTGAATTAAGAAATATAGTTCTTAAAGAAATTACTATAACCATATTGATTTAATACTTAGTTACAAAACAATTTTTTGGTTGACAATGTTAATAATTCCTATTATACTATAAATGAAGTTTTAATTAGACCTTTAATTAATAAAAATCATTATGAGTTTTTGAAATGAAGAAAAAAAACATCTTTTACTTCAATGTATTTTGATGCAAATTATTCATCTTGAATACTAAATATAATTAATATAAATTTTCATAAAAATATAATGAAGGAATAATTTTATGTTATTCCAAAACTAGTATGGTTTATAGAGTATTTATTATAATTCCATGTATTTTTTAAGAAATGGTTAATGCTATGTTTGATGAAACTAATCATTTTTTTCTAACAATTCCCAACAACATATTTGGATGTTATTTTATAACTAATTTTCAACATATAGAAAAAAACTAATATAATAAGTATATAACTCATGAATAAGTTTATTAAGTTATACCGTGGTACTTTTTTCAACCCATTATGTGTAAAAAATAAATTTGAAAACAAAAGAAGATATTTTTTCTTAGGAATCATCTGAGTGAAAGTATCATTGGAGATGTAGATATACTTGTTATTCCTCGAAGTTACCTGATAAATAAAATTGAAAATCTATTTTTATTATCAAAATCTAAAAATAATAATAATAAGGAGGCTTTAGGTTATTAGTATTGGATGAAATTAATGCAAGATGAAATCAATGAGTTTGAAAGGAATAAAGTACATGCTTTTACTGAATAACCTAACGAAACTTTGGTAATTGGAGTAAAATGGGTCTTTTAGAGTAAATGTGATGAAAATGTAATGACATTTATAAATTAATCTACACATGTTTATAAAGGATAAAATCAATAATAGGGAATTTAAAATGTAAAAACCCATTCTATGGTAGTAGGACTTGAAGCAATTTGTAAACATCTTTCTTATTCAGTATTTTAAAATTTCAATCCATTTCAAATGGATGTGAATAGCACTTTCCTTAACTAATATGTTTATGAGGAATTATATGTAATAAAAACACTTATTTTTGAAAATAAAAAAAATCTAGAACATTTTTATAAAAATACTAAGGAACTTTTAAACAATCCCTTAGAGCCTGGTATAATAGGTTAACTAGATTTTCATTAGAAAATAATTTTTCTAGGGGAGATACTGATCCAACTCATTTTATAAAGTATGTAAATAAAAAAAAAATTATTGTACAATTTTATGAACATGATATTATATTTGGTTCAACTCATAAATCTTTAACATAATTTTTTGGTCGATTTTATGTTGTCTGGATTTGCAATGAGAATGATGGTTGAGTTAACATAATTTCTCAATTTTCAATTTTCATAGATAATATAAGATAATTTTAAATATCAATATAAGTATATAAAAGAAATACTTAATAAATTCATGTAATAAAACACTAAAATTATCAGTACTCCTATTGGTACCTCTAATAGTTTAGATATTAATGAAGCTGGGAAACTCGTTGACCATAAAAAATATTGAAGTATGATTTCATGTTTACATTACATAATAGTTAGTCCTCTGGATTTAATATTTCTACTATTTTTATATTCTAGATATCAATCCAATCCAAAACAATCTCATCTTAAATATGTAGATATAAAATTCATTATCTTAAGGGAGTCATGGATTTAGTATTGTTATTTTCTTCTAGAAATGATTTTGAACTAAAACATTTCCCAGATACTGAATTTGGTGGATATAGAATTCATATAAAAATATCATCTAGAACATGTATTTATTATGAGATTATTTAGTTTCATGGTCATGTATGAAAAAAAACTCAATAAATGTTTCCATTGATATAGCTCAATATTTGGTAGCTGGATGTTGTTGTGCTCAAGGGTTGTTGATGAAGCACACACAAACTAACTACAATATGAGTATTACTAAAACTCAACGAATTTTTAGTAATAAAAGTTTCATTACATAAATAAAAACCCAGCACCACACTCATGTACTAAACGCGTAGATATAAGATACAAATTCTTTTGAGATCACACACATAAAGAAGATATCATTTTACAATTCGTCATTATGAAATAGACAGTTTCTGAAAATTTTATTAAACTCCTTAGTTATGATAGATTTGAATACATTAAATAAAATCTAAAAAAGATCAATGTTAAGTTATCACTCATATAAACTTCTTATATATAAATCTCTTTACATTAATATACTCTTTTTCATATAGGGGTACTTATATTTTTGTTTTTCAAAAAAATTATTTTTCTCAAAACATTTAGTTTTAAAAAATGTTTGATTTGTTAAAAAATTATCATAATAAATTTTTTAGACACAAAATTTTATAAAAAATTTCTCAGTTAGAATTCTAAAATTTCTATATGGACTCATAAATTGTTGTAAAATTTCTATTCTCAAAATTTGTTACAAACCATTCCATACAATAGTTTTTATTTTCAAATTATTGAAATAACTTTTCATTTTTAAAATTATCATAATTAGTTTTCATTAAAAAACAATCATAATAATATTCTTTTTCAAAAAACAATAAAAAATGTTACTCATACTGACAAATAATTCTACTCTAAAATTTAATCTTCTATTATTTTAGTTTTTTCACAAATTCAATACATTAATTTATAATTTTTTTAGATTAATCATTATTTTTGTATTAATAATGTGTTATGTTTTCAAACATTAAATGTTTCTAATTAGACTATTATATAATCTGATGAAACATTTTATTAAAAATTCATAAGTTTAAAATACGTTTAAAACATTTACTAATGAAATCTAGGCCATTAGATCAGTTAAGGATTTAATAACATATATTGATATTAATTTTGGATTGTGAACTACCACCACTCAAGCATATATAAACTTGGGAACTTTCTACCTCACATTGGTTCTTAGATTTATCAATACTGACTCTTGTCACCCCTCAAAGATCTTAGTTTGATTATTTTTGCCTTCATCTAATTAAAAGAACAAGTCTCAGACTGAGGAAAACTAAGTGTATTACATGAACAAACTAGTTTTTAGATATTTTCTCATAGAAATAAAGTGGTTTGATGAGTATGATTCTATTCTAAAAATAATATTTTTTACAAGGATGGGAAGATCTATGTGTAGAATAACTAGATAAGGATTTTGATTTTTACTATCCTGAGATTGTAAAAGAGTATTATTCCTCTGTTGTGTTTTTTAATGAAGAATGTAAGGAAAAATTATATTTTTCTATGTTTTCAATGAAATAAAAGATTTCGTACAATAGAATAGTGGGCTTCTTTGGTGTTCTATCTTATGGTGATTCTTATCTACCCTCACATAAGTTTCCTTATAAACATGGATATTTTTAAAAGTGTAAGGTAAGATCATATATATTCCAAAATTATGATAATGTAATAAACGTTTCCCACCAATCATCAAACACTAGGGTTTTAGAGTTGTAGATTCAGGGGTATTTAATACTATGGAAGGGTTATAGGGACACCCTAAAGGTATTAGGCATATTTTAGTTGGACAGTTTGATTAATATGAGTCAAATTGACTTAGTGAAAAGAAAATTAATTAGAATATAGGCTATCAAGAGTTCATGGATAATGTAGAATATTTTCTTGTTTCCTTCAATCATCAATAAGTTACTTTTGAAATGTATGAAACTTTTTAATTTTGAGAACAAAACATACCCCCTAAGAGAAAATATTTTCTTCATTGGATAGCATAAAATTTAACAAGCGGAATTGATATTCAATTCATTGACAAACAATTTTGTTGATAAACTTGATTGAACAACATCAAAATAAAAACCATATAAATAATTATAGGATATTGATAAGAAAATAAAAGTTTATTCTTCCCCACCAAAGAAACAAAAGAAAAAATATTTATTGTCAGGTGAATAATTTATAAAATTAAAGTTACATAATGAAAACAAGAAACTGGGGGATCCAGAGTTTTTTTATTGATCCTTCTAAGGAAATAGACTTAACATTTCATGTTGATTTTGAGTTAAAGAAGGTATATAATAAAAGAAAACAAAAGAAAATGTTTTATGTGGTATGTTTTTGTGAAATTTTTCTAAATTGTGTTGAAATAGTTATTGTGAATCATGTTCTACTAGTTTCCCGTACTGGTCAGTTTATTATAGGTTTCAGACTTGAGTTCATTGAAATTTATTTTGTTCCAACAATAATTCCTTCAGTAATTGATAAGGTAAAATAAAAAAAATAGTTACTAAATAATTATTCCTAGTTGTTACTAATATGTAAAAGATCATTTTCTAAATCAGTTGGAAATGAAGTTATAGAAATAGAAATCCAGTTGAAAAAAACATGAGGAGCTGTAGGAAGAAGAAGTTGAAGTGGATGTATAGATATAATAATTATTATAATAAGGAATATAAAACAAAGAATAAGAAAATGAAGAAACTGATAAATATTAATAAGAAGAAGATTATGATGATGAAGAAATAGAGTTTGATAAACAATAAAAATGAAATATGATTTCTTCAAAATAATCATCATAATTATGATTATTAACATCATAATATGATAAGGATGATAACATAGAAGAATCAAACTAATAAAAAATTTCCTCAAAAGAAGAATAAATTTTTTCGTTATATGTATATGGATAGGTATCTTTTAAACCTGAGGAAGAAGATAAATAATTGCATATTTTTTTTCTAAAAACCTAAATCTGATATAAATGTGGATATTTTAGAATCTTTAGATGATAATTTTGTTTCAAACAAAGAAAAGGAGAAATATGAGGATTTAACAAAACCTGATGTTGAATCCTCCAGAATTATACCTTCAAAAGTTTCATTTCTATCAATAGATTCAGAAGAAACCATTGCTGAAAAATGTTTAGAATATGTTAGTCTAACTATGAAAATATAAAGTGATGTAATTCCATAATTCCAAAATCACGAGTATAGAATAAAATTATTTCAAATTATCCTCAATTATAAAATGTATGAATTTAATCATGTCACATAATTGGTAGTAAAGATTGATATTAGCCTAAAATATTTTGAAGAAATGACCAAGGTATTAAAAATCATATAATAAAATGGTCAAGTTGTTGAAACAAGTGGACAATTACATCATTGATCATGATAATATATTTTTTTAAAATAATCTTTTATTTTATGAAGAATATTTTTTTTATCATATTATCTTCATATGTGTCTCACAGAGTGATGTTCATGGAGGAATTGAGTGACCCAACTGATGATCGGATTAAGGAAGTAATTGTTTTGAAACAAAAGGTAAATATTTGGAGAATAAGAATTGTAGTATTAGGTCATATGAAAATTATTTAATCCTTTGAGGGATGATAATAAATAGATTGAAAGGGAACATAAAATTTTGAAGACTGAATTCTAGATGTATACAGTGATGGAAGACAAAATCATGAATCTTGAGAAAGATCGACATGAGTTCAAGAAGATAAAGGATTTTGTGAAGAAATTATTAAAGATATAATGAACACTTTAGCATATGAACTCTTGATTTACATTTTAAAACATTTGAATCATTGTTAATTTTTGAATTACTTTTCATACAATACATTTGTCTGAATGTTTTCTATTTATAATTTGATGTATGTTCTCTCTATTATTTATTATATTATTAATTTGTTCAAAAATAATTTCTTCACATATTTTTAATAATATTTCATTTTATGAAATTATAGTAACTTTCTCGTTATTATTTAAAATTAGAAAGGGGGAGAAACTTTTGGTCAAAAAATCTAACTGCATTTGTTTAAGTGGGTTTATTCTAAAAAGGATATATATTATCTTATGAAGGTGAAGTATTAATAATTTAAATAACATTTTTCAGTATTTATAAACATAGGGGGAGTTATTAAGTTTATCATCAAATTTCTTAAAATAAAAAAGGGTTGTAATGTAACACTCAAATATTTCATAGTAGGTAATTTTCTTTAAAATAATTCAATAGATTGCGCTACTCACAACAATGAGTTCGAGCGCACCATTACTTACCAAAAATTCCATTAAAAAGTAGTTATTAATAGAATTAAATGAATTTTGAATTATATATACTCCATATACTTATATAATCCATATTATGTGTTTCTTAGATATAATATAAGAACAAATTCATTTTTTCAGAAAAAAGAAGTATTTTTCAAAAACTGAAATTTTACCACCTTTTAATGGAATTTTTTTTAAAACCAATATTTGAAACATTAATATATTTATTGAAATGAAATTAAATTATTCTTTAGAATCGATACATAAAAATTTATTTTGGATAAATTTTTGGTACTTTTCTGATAACTATCATATTTTGATGAATACTGAAAAATACTAAATTTTAATTGAAAATAACCTTTTTAATAGAAATAATTTTTAGTGTTAAATTATTAATTTTAATGGTTTTTAAGTACAATTAGATTATATTTTTATCATTTAATACAATTTGTGTCATTATAAGTAATTTCACATTTAAATTTCACATAAACATATGTCAATATTTCGATAGTTTTTACTTTTTAAGATTATGGTGTTTGGTTTTGAAAATGAAAATTATTTTTAAATTAATTATTGAAACTTATGTGTTTTTAATTTGGTTAAATATAATTAATTTTTGAATTCGGAATATCAGATTTATCTTAGGGAAATTGTTTGTTATTTTTCTCCAAATATTCAATTTTTGATAAATTTGGAAAAACACTACTTTATTGTTTAAACAAAACTTTTTTTCTAAATAATTACTTATTATATTTATTTTATGTCAATATAGATACATAATACCTATATATGTTCATTTTTATTCATTAGGGTCATTTTATAATAAGTTTAGATATATAAAATTTTATTGAACTTTTTACCGTTCTTTACCCACCTTCTAGGAGCATTTAAAAATTTGTATAAAACATAATTTTACCGCTTCTGTGAGTTGAATTTCAAAAATTCCAGAGACACGATTAACATCATTAAGTAAAATTTGGTTCAATAAGATAAAAATAAGTTTTGGTGGATTGTAAATTTTGACTTTTATTTACCACGGTTAAAAGTAAATATGGTAATTAAGGGTAAAATGATATTATAATTACCCTAAAACATGTCTTAATTATATTGAATAAGTTTAATTTGACCAAAAAATCCTTAAAAATAAAATATGATCCTCTTTGGTCCACATGGATTATATTAGGACATTTATTATTATTTTATTTAAAGAAGAGTTAAAAGATTTAAATCCAATGTTTAATAACTAAAACATTTTTAATATAGGGTTACACATAAGATAAATTTGACTATAAATATTCATTAGAAATATATTAATATTTCCTGCATAATGGTATTTTATTTATAATTTTTAGACATTATATAATTTAATTTATTTAGGACACAATGATTATGCAGTAATTACCCTATAAATGAAATATTATAATAATTGATATTATAAATATCCAAATAATTTTAAATTGAGTCTTATAATGAATTAAAATAATTTTTTGGGTTATTATGACATTTTAGAGTTGATTAAATAAATTTTATTATAAGTGATAAAGTTTTTATGGCTTTTATAAAATCAAAAACTAAATATAGTCAAAATTGACATAATTGAGTTTTTAAAACAAATACTATATTATTAATTGATATGATATTCATAAAAATATAAGTATCATAAAAATTACATAGATAAGGTTATATATATTAATAATTAACCACTTGGGGTTCTCTTGTCTTGTTTTAGTATGTTTGTTAACCATATAACATAAAAATACAAAGAGACATGGTAAATGTCAAACTATTTAACTAAGAGTTAAATCTAAAAGATAAGGTTAATATGGTTACCTAAACCTGTCTAAAACCTATTGTTTGAGAGGTTTTCGACCCATACCCACTTTATCCTCTAAATAAATCATTTTTTATTCATTATAAACCGAAAATGATTTTATTATAAAATAATATTTCCAACTTTTCCTAAAGTACCCCTTGCCCCTCTTATAAAAGGAAACTTTCCCATATCTCAAAATCACAACTCCAAAGACATTTGGCTCTGCCAAAACCAAACCAAATATACTCTAAACTTCCCTAAAATCAACCTATAGTCCTTACATTGATCATAAAAACAACCTAATGATCCCTTTTGATCAACTCAAAAGGAAACACCCAAAGAAGAGGTAATAATTTCACCACCCTCTTTCAAGTTCTTTTCTTCTTCCACATCTTATTTCTTTTTTTTTGTTTCCATACCAAAATAATAAATCTAGTACCTTATATATACTATGATGTTAGTATAAATATGGTACAACCATATTCATTATTCTATCCATCCTATAAACAACTAAGTCACCATATGTGTGTATGCACAGCTTACCGTCGCCACATTGTAGTGTAGTTTGTTATTCAAACACTTAAAAATTTGGATAGATATAATAATGAGTATAAATGATTTAAATAATAAATATAACATTTAAATTATTCTGTATATATGATATATCATCCAATTACATATGATTTCATCATCAATATATTGATATTGTCGCTCGTGCGTACGTACGGCTTACAGTATCTATGAACATGATAAGATTCATTCCCCATCATAATCATTCAAAATTAATTTTCATTTTATGATTAAAAACATTTTTTGAGAACATAATATCATTATTAATATGAATCAAATACATCCAATACATCACAAACATGACTTATGTAAAAAAACATATAAAGTAAAACGAATCAGTTAACAACCAAAACAATGATACTATGGAAATATCATTAATAAAACAATATTAGAAGATAATATATGATATCATATTAATGAATTTTGTTATTTTATAATTTAATATCAATTATTTAACCATTATACAGGAGTTTAACATACCCTATACTAAGGCAAAGTACAAGGTAAAAGTTTTCTTATCTCATTTTTAATTCGGTGAGTTTTCCATTGTTTGACACTTATTTATTACATGTTGTGTATTGTGTACTGACATTTGATATATATTATCATGATTATCTTTATATTCATGGTATTATTTGATTCATTTGGTGGTTGTTAAATTTTTTCACATGACTCAATTGATTACAACATGGTAAGTGGTTTTCATCTCACTTCTTATTCCCTTAAGATTCATGTTATATTGCCACTATTTCCTTTGGTGTGGTGTATGTACTCCCAATGATTGTATTATGTTTTTAATATAATTTAATTTATGGGTATTTACTTCTTCATTTTATGATACTTCTTTCATGGGGTGTATGTTTTGTAAGTTACCAAATCGGTAAGGGAATTTCAAATTTCAATTTCCACTCATTGGGATTTACACATACTTCATTGATTATTTTACTCCAAGATTACGGGTGGAATCACAATTTATTATTTATGTATCAATTTACACTACCCTTTCTATGGACATACCTTTGATAAACATAATCACTCCATTGATAAATTCAAACTCTGTTGATATGAACTTTTTAAGGGTAATCTTAACCCAATTTCCATTCATTGAGTTAAACATCCAAGTCATTGGTTTTGTTTTTAGAAGAATATGTGTGAATGTACTCTGATTGATATACACTGAATATCCAATTATATTGTGTGTATTTATATTTTTCACACATAACAATTTCATTGATTCATCCTTAATATAAGGATACGGTCTTTATGAGGTATTTGGTCTCAATTTACATTCCGTTGAGACCTCTTTGTCGTTATGCACCAATTCACTTATATATGGTGTATATACTGTCCTTTGACATATTATATCACTAATCCCTTTATTATTGTGATATTATAATTTTTTTTATTAATTTTATTCTTCAATTACTAGTACACAATCATCTCTTATTTTTATAGGAACTCATTACTAAAATATTGATTAAAATATTTTAAATATTTATTCTTTTAAATATTTCTCATTAAAGACCATGGTTTAAAAATGGTTTTAAGTATTTATTTATATGGACATAAAATTTTTTAAATTAAAATTCATTTTAAAAGTTTCAAATTGGTATGGGACACTTTGATTCTAAAATCTCTTTTAAATGACTTCTTTGATAAATAGTGCGACATTTAAATGTTATCAAGAAAAAGGGGATATTTCTCTCAAATTGTTTTAATGACTATTTTCCTTTATGTAAATATCCTTCAGTGTATATTATTCTTGATTGAGGTAGATTTATCGCAATACAACCATCCATATTGTATTGAACGAGTTATGACTGACTGTGGATGTGGAATTTTTATGCCATTCATGGTTTGTGGTAAAAATAGGTACATTTCATATGCTAGTTTTAATATAACTGTTTAAATTATGTTTCACTACTTCATATGAGGAATGTATTGGACTTATTAAGTGATGGGTGGAGCCCTCTATAGCTCCTCTATGCATTGGTAGATCTCATGAGACAAACTAGTGTATTGGTACAAGGCCTTGACAAAATCTTATTTGTAGTCTTGGAACAAGGCCTTGACTATAGGGTTATTAAGTCTGACATTATGCATTACATCATTATGAAATTGACTATTGATATTACATGAGATTATTCCACTCGTAGAATATCCATGTGAATAAGTAAATGGCATTATTTGATTTATCTTTGTCATATATTACTGAAGTTTAAGTTTAAAGACATGTGTTCTAGTCTTATACATTGCCTAAAATGTTTATTATTATTTATGAAATTTTACGCTACATTGTTATCCTTAATGAGCATCTATGTTCACCCATTTCTTATGTTTTATTTTTTCCGAGGATTAAAATAAGTATATTACGATTAACCTACAGGAATAGGATAAGGGATATAAGAGTGTTCAACAGGGACACAATGTTGTTTTTTTATTTCATGATGTAATGTAAAACTTATGTCTGTATCTTTTACTTCCAAGGATACTAAACTTATTGGTCTTTTGGGACCAAATTCCTGGAATCTCTCCATTGTTATTGAATAATGCACCAATTTTGGGTAATTGGGGTTAGGGTGTTACAGTTGGTTTCAGAGGAAGTTTAGTACAATCCTTGGAAGCTAGATTTAGAAAAAAACTATAATTAAGAGACACTACCCTAAGATAGACACTGAGGATTAGTATAAAAGAACATCCAAAAAATTTGGTAATGTAAATATTATGTGGGTTTTCCATGGAATACATCATTGTCTGGATACAAGAAGGTAGAGGTGGCTCTGGAACAGATTTACCTAGGAGTGAAAACTCCAATAAGGAGATTCAGGCTTGAACCAGGGAACCTTGGTACACGAAAATGGACCTTGCTGCACTCTTGGTTACAACAATTCCGGAGGATATGCTTAGGGTAATTCAGATTTTATTTATAAACAAATTTGATGTATTTTAACATAATATGAGAATAAATAACCTTGGTTAATCCTAAGGTGTTTTAGATTGAACATAAGCTTCCATGATATTCTCTAAATGATTTTATGACTCACACTATGCTTTCTTGTGTTAGTCAATAGAAAGATTCCAAGGAAGTCATAGTAACAATGAACATGATGTACAAGGTGTTCACGGTGGTGGAAATGAAAAAGGAAATGGAAAGTTAATATGTGTAAAAGATATAGTGTTCATGTTGAATCCATTTTCCAAAAATATGATCAACAACATATATAACAACCAACTCCTAGACTCAACAATTAAGAGAAAGGAGAAGAATGATTATTTCTCCAACAGTGGAGACCATGGAGAAAAGAAAGCTCAATTTCCACAGGAAATATGGAAGGAGACACCTAGGGAAGTGTCTCAATAGAAGAAAGAAATTCTTTATGTGCGGTAAAGAAGGAAATGAAGTAAATAATTACCAATGAAAAATGAAGAGTGCTATCGAAAAAAATAAAACGGATCCCAAGAATCCATTTACAGCCATTTTTATTAAATTTACGGGACCTAGGAAAAACCCAAGTGAATTCCCTATTCTATATGATAACCTCTAGGTCAAGGAAGCGCCTTTGTTGAAATAAAAGGATGGTGAAATGTTTGAAAGTATTAGTTCTCTTACATGATGGGATTAAATTGGAAGACTTTTCTCTTGTATTTGTAACCCTGAAGTTTGTTATGTGAAAATTATATTTTAAGAAGAATCGTCTTTTCTATTTTTGATATAGTTATAAATTATTATTTGGTTTTTTATGATACTTGAATTTGAGGAAACTACTAGTTATTAAATTTTGGGATGAAAATGAAAGGTTTGAGATAACATTTGTGGTGAAATTATGTTATGGTTATTTTTTGGAATTTATCTCATTTTGGGAATGTTATAAAATATTGTTTTTTAAAAAGTAAAACATGCCAAAACTGTGACAACCAGTCGCATCAACCAATGGTGCTGGAATCAAACCCACAACCAAAGTGTGAATGGGATTTATCACCTACAACTGGACAATGTGATGTCCCTGGTTAGTGTGACTAATTCTTTTTTACTTAAATGATTTTATTGATCAATAATAAGTTGATTTGGGATCTTATGTCTTATCAAATGGATATCCTTATTATAGGAAAATGATTTGGTGACTAAGTGATAAATGTAATTTTGGAAGATGTTTTCTATGTTGGGAATTTCATATACATAAGGAAAATAGAATAGTATAGGATTTCATTTGAAGAGTAATGGTGGATTTTTATCAATGTTTGTATTGTGGATTTATAGTGATTTGGGTTATTTATAGAAATGATTAACCTATCACAGAGAATATGTGATTAGGTTAATTACTTTTAAGTATCTGACATTAAGAGTAGTCGATGTTATTTGGAGATACAATTTAACGTGGAAGACTTCATAATCAAATTCTTCACAGTTTTGGGTTTGAATATTAGTTTCGATTATATTGATACATTTTAATGGAAATTGTATATTGAATGGTATTTATTGATCTTTGGGAATTGTTGGTTTTATTTTAGAAAATAAGATTAGTATTTCTTTCTCTAATGGATTATCCTTTTTGTGGATCATCTTATCTTGTACTAACAATTTTTTTTTGGTTAATATCTAAAGACAAGGTAAATATATAGTTTATACTTTAAGGATTATGTGATTCTCTATAAGTTGATTCTAGCGCTTCAGGTCTGAACAAGTCAACGTGAATACTCATTATTTGAAATAAAAGATGAGTTAGTGGTATAAATTTATTAAAGGATGAAACTCTACTTAAAATGTAAGTATATCTCTTTATGTTCATAGTCAATATCATAAATAAATTCCTCAACTTTATGAAATGTAACTTAAAACAAAAAACACTGTCTGTTTACATTTCTAACTAGAAAACTAATTAACATTTATCCCATCACAAGTTTGTGGTTTTCTTGTTGTTAAATTTCTCTGGATCATGTTTTCTGTCACTCTCCATGATAACTTGACACTATGTTTATCTTCCATATCCATTTTTTCCTACATTGAATCCTAATATGGGTTATCTTCGGTGACCTTGGTAATATACTTTCTTTCTTTTAAAGTGATTGTTTTATTGACTCTTTTTTTGATGTGGGACTTTCAATGAAGTTCCCAAGTCCAATTTTAAAATTTCAAATATGCAATTTTTAGAAGGGGGAAGAATGTAACAACCCCGGATTTCATAGTAAGTTGTTTTCATTAATTTAAATAAATAGCTTGTGATACACACAACACCGAGTTCGAGCGCACCAAGACTAACCATACTAGCCGTTCAAAAGGTGGTTATGATGAGTATTAACTGAATTTTAAATTTTATATACTCCATATAATCTTAGAATCCATATTATGTGTTTCTTAGACATAATATAATAACAAATTCATTTTTTCAGATAAAACAACTATTTTTCAAAGAATACAATTTTACCACCTTTGAATGGAAAAACCTTTTTAAAATAAATATTTGACACTTTTATATATTTAATTTAATAAAATTAAATTTTTCGTTAGAATCAGGACATAAAAAATTATTTTGCTTAAATTTTTGATACTTTTTCTAATAACTTTCATATTTTGATGAATACTGAAAATACTAAATTTTAATTGAAAACAACTTTTTTAATAGAAATCATTTATAGTGTTAAATTATTCATTTGAATGGTTCTTAAGTAAAATTAAATTATATTTTTATCAATTAATATATTTTAGGTTATTATAAGTAATTTAATGTTTAAATATGACATAAACACATGAAAATCATTTGATTGTTTTTACTTTTTAAGAACCCAGTTTTTGGATTTGATAATGAAAATTAATTTTAAATTAATTAATGAAACTGATATGTTTTTAATTTGGAAAAATAGAGTTCATTTTTGAATTTGGAATATCAAAATTAGCTTAGGGTGATTTTTTGGATTTTTTCTGAAAACATTCAATTTTTGATGAATAGTGAAAAGCACTACATTATTGTTGAAAACCGACTTTTTATTTAAATAATTATTTATTTTAAGTAAAAATATATACATAATACCTATATATGTTCATTTATTTCATTGGAGTCATTTTTTAAAAAGTTTAGAAATATAAAATTTTATCGATGGTTTACTGTCTTTTAGCCACCTCTAGGAGTATTTGAAAATTTGTATAAAACTTAATTTTACCACTTAAGTTAGTTGAATTTCAAAAATTCAAGAGACATTGTTAACATCAGTAAGTAAAATTTCGTTCAATAAGATGAAAATAATTTTTCTGAATAGTTACTTTTGACTTTTATTTACCACAGTCAAAAGTAAATAGGAAGGGTAAAAATGATATTATAATTACCCTAACACATTTCGTAATTCTATTAGATAAGTGTAATTCGACCAAAAACAACCTTAGTAATAAAATATGATCCTATATGGTCCACATGGACTATATTAGAACATTCATCATTATTTTATTTAAAGAGTTAAAAGTATTAAATTCGATGTTTATAACTAAACCATTTTTAATATAGGGTTAAACATAAGAAACATTAGACAATAAATATTCATTAAAAATCAAAAAATATTCCCTATATAATGTTATTTTATTTATAATTTTTAGACATTATATAATTTAAATTATTTATGACACAATGATGATGCAGTGATTACCTTATTAATGAAATATTAAAATAATTAATATTATAAATATCAAAATAAATATAAATTGATACTTTTGATGAATTAAGCTAATTTTAAAGGTTAATATGACATTTTAGGGTTGATTAAATAAATTTTATTCTAAGTGATAATGTTTTTATGGATTTCAAAAAATCAAAAACAAAATATTGTGGAAATTGACATAATTGAGTTTTTAAAACAAATATTATATTATTAATTGATATGGTATTCATAAAAACAAAAATATCTTCCAAAGGACTTACATAAGGTTATATATTTTAATAATGAACCACATGGGGTTCTCTTTCCTTTTTATAGTAAGTTTATTAACCATATAATACAAAAATACAATGAGACATGGTAAATGTAAAACTATTTAACTAAGAGGTAAATATAAAAGATAAGGTTTATATGGTGACCTAAACCTATATAAAATCTATTGGTTGAGAGGTTTTCGACCCATACCGACTTTATCCTTGAAAAAAATCATTTTGGATCCATTAGAAACCGAAAATGATTTTATTTTAAATTATATTTCAAGATTTTCTTAAAGTACCCCTCACCCCTCTTATAAAAGGGAAATTCCCCTTCTCTCAAAATCACACCTCCAAAGCTATTTGGCTCAGCCAACCCCTATCCAAATATCCGGAAAACTTCCCTCAATCAACCTAGAGTCCTTAATTTGATCATAGAGCCATCCTATGGATCCCTTTTGATCAACTCAATAGGAAACACCCAAATAAGAGGTAATAATTTCACCACCCTCTTTCAAGTTCTTTTCTTCTTCCATGTCCTCTTTCTTTTTTTCCACGCCAAAATAATAAATACATTAACTTATACATACTGTGATGTTATAATAAATATGTTACAACCATATTAGTTATTCTATCCTTCCTATAAATGATAAATTCGCCATACGTGCGTACGTACGTCTTACCGCCTCCACGTCATGGTGTAGTTTGTTATTCAAACACTTCATTATTTGGATGGGTATAATAAAGAGTATAAATGATGTAAATAATAAATATATCATGTTAATTATTCTGTATATATGATATACCATCCAATTTCATACGATTTGATCATCAATAAAATGATATTATTGCTTGTTCATATGTACGGATTACCATCACCATAAATGCGATGAGATTTATTCCCCATTGTAATCATTCAAGATTAATTTTAATTTTAAGATTAATATAATGGTTAAGTACTTAATATCATTCTAGATATGAATCAAATAATGCCTATACATAACAAACATTATTTACGTAACAAAACATATAATGGAAAACGAATCAGTTAACAACCAAAACAATAATACTACTGAAATATCATTAACAGAGAAATATTAAAAGATCATATATGATATCATATTTATGTATTTGGTTTTTTTATAATTTAATAATAATGATTTCAGCATTATACAGGAGTTTATCCTACCCTATACTAAAGAAAAGTATAAGGTAAGGGGTTTCATATCTCACTTTTAGTTCTGTGATATTTCCATTATTGGCCACCTATTTATTGCATAAGGTGTATTGTGTAATGCCATTTGATAAATATTATAATGATTATATTTATATTCATGGTATTCTATGACTCATTTGGTGGGTATTAAATTTTTTTCATATGACTCAATTGATTACAACGTGGTAAGTGGTTTCCATGTCACTTTTTATTCACGTGACATTCATGCTATATTACCACTATTTCCATTGGTGTGGTGTATGTACTACCCATGATTATATTATTAGTGTAATATTATTTAATTTATGGGAATTTACATCTTTATTTTATGATACTTCTTTCAGGGGTTGCATGTTTTGTATGTTACCAAATTGGTAAGGGAATTTCAAATTTCCATTTCCACTCATTGGGCTTTATGCATACATCATTGATTATTTTACTCCAAGATTGCGGGTGGAATCACTATTTATTATTTATATAGAAATTTCCACTCCCATTTCTATGGATATATATTTGGTACACATAATCACTCCATTGATAAATTCACACTCAATTGATATTAACTTTTTAAGGGTAATCTTAACTCAATTATCATTCATTGAGTTAAACATCAAAGTCATTAGTATTGTTTTTACATAAATATGAGATAATGTAATCTTATTTATTTACACTGAATATCCAATTATATTGAGTGTATTTATATTTTTCACATGTAATTGTATCATTGATTCAACTTTAATCTATGGATACGGTCTTTATAAGGTATTTCATCTAAATTTACATTCCTTTGAGAACTCTTTGTCATTAAGCACCAATTCACTTTTATATGGTGCATATACTATGCTTTGACATATTATATCATGAATCCCTTTATATTAAAGATATTGTAATGTTTTGATTATTGTTATTCATCAATTAATTGTATTCAAGCATCTATTATTTGGACAAAAACTCCTTAACTAAAATATCATTTTCAATGTTTTAAAATTTTATTCTTCTAAATATTTCTCATTATTGTCCACGGTTTAATAATGGTTTTAAGTATTTTTTTATATGGACATAAATTTTTTAAAATTTAAATTTCATTCAAAAGTTTCAATGTGGTTTGGGACACTTTGATTCTAAAATCTATTTTAAACAACTTCATTGAGAAATAGTGCGATATTTAAATGTTTCCAAGAAAAGGGGGATATTTCCCTGAAATAGGTTTAATGAATATTTTAATCTATGTCAATATCCTTTAGTATATATTATTTTTATTGAGGTTGATTAATCATAATACAATCATGCATATTTTATTGATTGAGTTACGTTTGACTGTGGAGGTGCAATTTTTATGCTATTCATGGTTTGTGGTTAAAATATTGACATTTCATATGATAGTTTTAATATGAATGTATAGATTATGATTGAACCCTTAATATGAAGAATTAATTGGACTTAGTAAGTGATGGGTGGATCCCTCTATAGATCCTCGAAGCATAATTAGGTCTCATGGAAAAAACTAGTGTATTGGCACAAGGCCTTGACAAAATCTTATTTGTAGTCTTGGCACAAGGCCTTGACAATATGGTTATGAAGTCTAGCGTTATGCATTACATCATTATGAAATTAGATATTGATATTAAATGTTATTATTAGACTAGTAGAATATCCTTGTGAATAATTAAATGGCATTATTTGAATTATCTTTTCCATATTTTGCTTAATTTTAAGTTTAAAAGGATTGTGTTCTAGTCTTATACATTTCCTTAAATGTTTACTCATATTTATGACAGTTTTCACTATATTTTTATCCTTACTAAGCATCTGATCTCACCCCTTTCTTATGTTCTATTTTTTTCAGGATGAATAGAAGTATATTGCGAATAACCTACAGGAATAAGATTAGGGATAAAAGAGTGTTCAAAGGGGAAAATGTTGTTTTTTTATTTCATGATGTAACGTAAAACTTATTTGTGTATCTAGTAATTCCAAGGCTACTAAACTGATCGGACTTTTAGGAACTAATTCATAGTATCATGCCAATGTTATGTAACAATGCACCGATTCTGTGTAACGGGGGTCAAGGCGTTACATGTATGTTTTTCAAGTTATTATTTTTCATTTATGTATAGTGTTTTGTGCTTTCCATAAATGTGAAATTATTGAGTTAGAAGAATTAATTCATACATTTCCATTCCTTTATTTTGGAAAATCATAAATACCTTCCTAAAATCTATTATTACTTAATTCTTATATCCAATTTTTCGGTATGTTTTATTAGAAAATGTTACTTTATAATATAGATATAATTTTTCTAATTTATTACAAATACAAACTTTTAATTACTCAATCTGACCCATTGGACTAATGGTGGGTCTAAACCATCAGAATTACCTTTTTGACCATTGGATAGACTTATGTATTTTCTATCAGAATATCAAAATTCATGAACATCAAACTGATCTTGGCTGTGATAAATCAGACTAACCCTTATTCAGTTCATGAGATTGAAAAACAATAAGGAATTCCATTAGCCTATTCAATTTATATAATTAGAGTATAATATATTTCTATCTATCAAATGGAATACTTTTAGTATTTTAATAGTTCTAAAACAAATCAAAGTTAGACATCGAGTTATTTCCAAGCTGTTGAGTTCAAGTGGTTTAAGGCCATTGAAAATAACTCAGAAATATGACATTTGGGATATCACCTATAAATAGAAGGTCAGTTCAAGATTTGGGAGATGATATATTTTGTATATAAAGTATTCTAATGATTTATTAGCATGAACTTCTTGGTCAAAGTCTTTTTAATATATTAGAGAGCTTTCTTACTATGGAATTATTATTAGGGTTGTTTCTTAAAGAATATTTTTAATTTTGTATCTGATCATTGTATCGATTGAGGGATTTTATTGATAGGAAGACAGTTAATCTAATCCACTGGATCGAGGGATTTTGGGGCTTGGTAAATAGGCACTGGTCATCATATCGAGGGATTTTAGGGACATAAAGATAGATATTACGGACCATCATATCAAGGATTTCCTGGTAAGAAATGATATACCTTTACAAGAGGTATAAAACTGTGAATACCATTACTAAGAGTTTATGAATACCTTAATTCTTAAGTTTAAAGAGTGAAGTCTTTCAATATACCTTATAATTGATTCTTAATTTAATATGTTATGAATTTAATGTTTTTTAAATATCTAATTTTCCATATTTCATGTATTACAAGGTTAGTCTTAGTACTTACCTTTCTAAACAAACTATTTTATCAGTGTGATTTTGAAACTAATAAAAACATACATTGATATAATCTAACAATCATTGATTCAAATTCTAATACTCTAATCATCATCCTATTTTGAGTCTGGTCATTTTACTTAAAGAGGTAATGTTTTTTTTAGTTTATTTTTTAAAAACTACTATTCTCCTCCATATGTGGCTCTGTTTGTACATATTTTTGTCATATCTTTTTACTTAATTTTTAATGATTGAAATAATTATTTAATCACATTATACTAAATAATTTTACTTTTGTATTTCTATAATTAATTTTGTTAATTAATTAATTTTTATAATTAATTAGGAATTTTTTGTATTTAAATTAATAATTTTAATCTTAATTTACTTTTCTAATTTATTTATATCATCGTGAGTTTTATTAATTTAAATCTTCTTGACTTCTTAATAAATTAACATTTTTATAAAAAACTATTTAATCATTATATTACTATCTAGACTTCATTTAAATATTTTATTCTTTAATATAGATTCATGAAGATATTTTAACTTTACTTATTAATATGTTTAGTCATCTATCTAATTAATTAAGTAAATAATTTTAGTTTTAATGAAATAAATCAGTTCTATTTTAATGTTATGTATTCAAAAAGATAATTAATAAATTAATTTAGAGTTTTAAAACATTAATTATTTAATCTTAAGTATGTAGTTAGATTATTTATTCATTAATTTTTTATTTTAGTCTAATGGCGAGGTAGAAAAGAGCTATCAATAACCAATTGGGCCACTGATTCTTTTCATTTATTACTAAATGCTACCTTGTAATTATTTACATAGTAATATTAATTTAATTTTTTTCATAATCTTAGTTTTACAATTATCCAGTTTATAATTTATGTGTTTTCAATTAATAAATTGATTTTTTTAGTTTATTTTTAATTTAAGTTGTTTAGAATTTGTTCCAATTTTTAATTTTAATTAATGTAAGTCTTAATTTTAAGTTAAATGTTTGTAGTTTTAATTATTTTGACTAACTGTTAGTTTCTTTTTAATGTTACTGATGTAGAATATTTATCTATCGGTAACCATGTATTTTAATTCGGTCAATTAAAGTCTACTGGTGTCCTTAATGTTTAGTGTGTTTGTGACCTTTTATTTTTGGCACAACAGTGATTATTTTAATTTTATTTATAACGGTGACCTTATTGGTACTGGTGAAATCTTTTTTTTAATTTTCATCTGTGACCTTAATTTTCTTTTAATCTAAAAGTAGTCATTTTTTTATCCTAACGGTGACCTTTGTTTTTTAAATCTATCGGTAACCTTATTCTTTTAAACTAGAAATGACCCGTTTTTTTAAAGAAAATTGATGGTGAGGTTGTTTTTATATTTCTAATGGTGACCTTACGCTAATCTTATTTTATTTATTTTTATATCTAACGATGACCTCTCTTTATAATTTGCGTAATAGTGACCCTTCCCTACACCTCACTGTTGGGTGTTTTTCACCATTCTTCCCTACTTTTCAAACAGTCACTAATCTACCTCTAAACATACCAATATTTACATCTCACCATTATCTTCCTCACATCATTGCCTCAATGCTCTCATCGGCCTCTCAACCTACTACCATATCCCCTGTCTCAAGCTGATGTTATCCTTGTACCTCTTCTACCAGCGCATACCAAAAAAAATCCACTCATCTTAGACCAAACTCACAGCAATAAAAATAAAAAAAAATTAATTAATTGATCAAATTCTCAACCCTATGGAGTTCTTCAAACCACCTTCTACCAAAACCCCATGATGATGTTGCTAGAAGGAGGATAAACTAAGATTCTAGACCTGAGCTGACCTAATTTTTGTTGCGCTGATGAGAGTTGGTGTTTACTCGAGCCACGATGCTAGAGAAATGGGACTTCTGATTGAGCTCGCCTCACCTCGAGACCCACTTTTCTATGCCATTAATGTGAGGAGGAGATTACCCACTGGATTTAGAGGGTTAGAACTACACTTCACAGCTGTTGGAGCATAGGAAGAGGCTGAGGTCGCTGCTACTGAAGAAGGCACCACTGAAAGTGTGCTACCGCTCAGAGGAGGAGTTCATCCGTAGGATGCTAGACTAAAGGAGCTGCAGTTGATGAAACCGAACCAGAACCATTCCCCCTCTAGTGCTGAAATTGGGGGGGGGAGTTAGATTAATCTTTTAAAAAAATTATAATAAAACTATAATAAACACTATAATAAAAATTACTAAATTATAATGTTAAATGTAAATAATTATAAATAAATAATAAATATAAGATTAAAAAATATTAACAAAATATAATTATTAAACTAGTTAACTTAAATAAATTTTATTAAACTAAAAATAAATTAATTGTAAATTTAAAAATTATATTAGAATTAATTAAATTAAGTGTTGCAAAATATGTGTTTTACAATTTATTAAATAAAATGTCAAAAATAAATTATAAATAAACCTATAATAAAAAAACCATTTAATATGTTAACAATTTAATGTTCAATATAATTAATTTAAATTATTTTATGTTATTAATTAATTAAAAAATATATTGACTTAATTATCTATTATAATGTTTAGAACATAATTTTTAACAACTTATAAATTTAAATTAAGTATCTTAATTATTTAATGATCTTTTAGTTGTCTTTATTTGTAACTAAAATTAACATTAATAATTATATTAAAATTAATTAAGTTGATTACCTAAATACTTGATAATAATTAATAAATTAAGTTTTAGATTAAGTAAATATATCACCAAGATAAATATTGTTAAGTAACATAACTATTGTTATCTATTATTTCACTGTCATGTTTAATGGTTTTAACTCTGTTTTGATGTTCTATATCTTTCAGGTTCACACATAGGCCTTAAAAACGTCTAGGTGCATAAAACTAACTCAGCAGGGGTTAGTTACGAATGAAAAATTAGTGTGACGTGCCTCTCAAGAAAAAACACACGTTGTGCAGTGCATTTGTGAAGGGATTTCAAAGTTGGTGGAAGATGTTCGGTGACAAGGAGTAGAAGACATTGGCTACATAAGCAGAGAAAGTAGCAGATTGTAATGGGGGAAGACACTCGCTGAGTGGACTCTCATTCTCATTCCATGCCATATTTTTTGAGGGCGGAGCCTCCTTTGTGATGATAGAGAAAACATTGAGGCGAAGGAGCCAAAGAACAGAGCATCACTGAGGGAGTTCTTCTTCACTCTGTCATTAATTTTTGTACTCTATTCTTGGATGTTTTCCACTTATTTAATAAATATGATCATAGGTTGAACTTTCTCCACACGAGAATTTAAAAAACCTTCTGGTTATTATCATTAAATCTTCATTTTCTTGTCTTTTTATGAAATTAATAATCAGTTGTTGAGACTGATTATGTTTCTAATATTTTGATCATTCACACATCAATGTTTTGAATTTCAAACTTCAATATCTACTGGCGAGGTTGATCTTGAATGCATTTTTCATATCATTAACAACATAACATTTTGAAAATTATGGAGAGTTATTTTCCAAATGTTATCTTTTAAAAACTTCTTATAGTTCAATTAAGTTGTGGTGTGGCGAACTCCAAGACATGATCCCCTTCCTATTGAGTTTCCTGGTAAGGGAAATTCTTCAGTCTCTCTTGATTTGTGAATCGATTGTAATATATGGAGAGAAAACCCATTTGTACAAGTAGTTTAGAATTCTTGAGTACTTTGTTGATCTCGCTTCTTTGTCTTCCTGCTTGATACTAGTATACTCTATTTCTCTAGTTTATCATGCATAGTTTAAATTTTAGTTTGTTTGTAAAGTTTTTTTCATCATCTTGTTTCCACTTCATCATTAAAATAATAATAATAATAAAATAAAAAGTTTTTTACCTCACTGCTGACAACAATGGGGGTTTAAAATTCAAAAACCTTATAATTCAATCACCTGCCTTCCCTATTGATCGACCCTGCACCACTGTGCTAGTGTAGGTTATTAAATGTAATTTTGAGGGTCGTGACAACCTCCAGCCTGTTCACCTACCATCTTTTAGCCATCATAATATCCTAAAATATGACACCATATTTGGCACAAAAAGATGTTTTTTCAATCTCCATTTATCATAAATTTGGCCATTATTATATCTTGTATATCATCTCTAAAGGTTTTATATGGTAGTATATTAATTTATATTATTATAAGAAATCTCTATCTGTGGAAAGTGAGCCTCCCAACTCCATCCAAATTGAAAAACATAGGTCTTAATTATATCTTCCAACACCTGGATAGTTTGCTAAAACTACCCATCCTTATAGGAGTGGAACACCATACTCATCCCCAACTGGGCCTTGAATTTCATCTATAGGCCTATCTAAAACTATGATGTGAATAAATCATCACAATATTAGACAATTATCAAGGGTACCCAATGATTCAAATCGATATCTCGTAGGTACTGCACATCCAGACTCCCCACCAAACTATGCTCCCTAATTGAAAGGAGGTGTGCCTACATGGTGATTCAATCAATAATCAACCATATGGAATTATGTCTACTCTTTTTACATATAATCCTAATCAAAAAATCCATGTATATGTAATCCCATTGCCACTCTGGGATATCCAGAGGTTGAAAAAATAACTACTGGAACTTTTGATTTGTCTTCACCTGGTGATAGGGAGACACTAAAATATAGACTCGGTTATTCCCCTCGTCATTCCATTCGACCAAAATGATGATAAAGGTCCTTGTACATCCTATCCACATCAGGATTTATAGCCAAGGGGAAGTTAAAAACACAGTCATCACATCCAAAACAAACATGACTACAACCAACATCCATCCTTGAAAAATGATGCTCTGCTCCTCTCCATCAGAAAATCCATCTAGTGAATCTCTTAAGGACATCCAGTCACATAGAACCTCACAATAAATATCTCCAAACTAAGCCTCACTCACATTCCAAAGAGAAGAAAATAACCACTATCAACTAAAGAAAATTTCACACCTCTCCACCACTAAGGTCAGTTATAATTAATCCAGTTTCTTAGACACATCCTCTATTTTGTGGCAACAAGACTTCATTTTGAGGGAATCTATCACCACATTTCATGTCCTAGGATAACATGCTATCCTAAATTTATAATCATACAAGAATTTCAACCAATGAATTTTTATTAGGTTAATGTCTCTCTGTGTAATGATATACTAGATAATATGATGTTCATAGTATAAAACAAAGTAGTCTCCAAGAATATAGTTCAGGCACATCATTAATGTGATGAATGTAACCGCTAACTCTTTGTCATGAGTCATGTAGGTATACTCTTGCGATCTCAACTACCTCAACCCATACACAAAAAATGTCTACCTATGGTTCAATACATATCTAATTCTAGCTATAGAAGCTATAAATACATTGTGTACTCCACTCCCTCCCCTATAAGTCTCAACATAGGAGCACTGGTAAACCATAGCCTCAACTCCTTAAAGGATCCTTATCACTACTTGATCTAGGTAAAAAACTACCCTTCCCATTTCAGGGTATACAAAGGGGACACAATACTGGATAATACTTTAAAAAACCTTTTAGAATACTTCTCCAATATAAAAAAAACTCAACACCTCCAACACACACATGGGTGGATCCCAAGAAATTATTTTATCAATATTTATCAGTTCCATATCTTAACCATGCTCTAAAATTAAATTTTCCATAAAGTTAATGACATGGATCCAAAACTAACACTTTGAGATCATACCATAATGTTGGTGGTCCCGGAAAATATCATGGACCATACTAAAATGCTCTTTATTCTCCTCCCCTAATGTTGATCAAATGTTTATTTCATAAATGAATACTTCCATAAATCAGTCCTAGTATAGTTGGAAGGTATGATTCAAAAGATCAGTAAAATTTTTAGGGAAGTTTGGAAATCAAAAATATAGTACTAAGAGATAATAGTGTCTATAGAAACATCATAAATTTGTCTTTATAATATTACCCTCATGAAACCTCAACTGGTGGTAGATAGACTTGAGATCAATCTTTGAGAGCCAAATCCCACATATCAAATGATCAAAGAGGTCTTTAGTCTCCCAAATGGGTTACTTTTTATTTATCATTACCTTGTTCATGTGATGATAATCATCAAAAATAATCAATATATTATCTTCCTTTTTTCACAAAAAACACTAAAGATTACCAAGGGGACATAAAGGGTCTAATAAATAACTTCTCATGAAGGTCATAAAACTGATCACTAATCTCTAAGAGCTTGGTATTGGCCATGTTATATGTTGAGAAAGATATCAGTGTTTTCATGGGGTGCAAGTAAATTATTAATTCAATCTCCCACCTTAGATGTAGTCTTAGAATATACTTAGTGAAGATGTCAATATATTATTCTAAAACTCAAAGATTACATATGCCTAAAGAGCCCCCTATACTAATAGATAAACTCACCAGCAAAATTAGTGATGGGTTGCAAATTCATGCTTGCAATACAAACTTACTCTTCCATGAGATCTCTCTCATCCATGATGGAAAATTTCATCACCTTTTTAAGGCATCTAACATTTATTCATATATAGTAAATATGGTACAAAATCATAAAAAACTAGTTCATAATCCAGATGAAATCATATAGTTTCACTATGAAGATCAATAGGTCACAAAAGATACTTTCTCCACCATGAACCATCTTGAACTTTCTGTAGATAATCAATTTTGAAGATTCAATACTTATAGAAACCTCAAGCCATAGCTATTGGGATATTGCCTCAACTGGAAGATCCAAATCATATACAAGGTATAATGTGATAAAATAATGAATCACAAATGTGTCTACTAGTACTCAAGGATGTATAGAAATGATAAAAATCACACCTAAAATCATCTTGTGTGTAGCCTTGTCATATCACCCAATATCTGGTAGTTGTCCATGGCCCTGACTTCTTGCTCCCTATGCTTCATGTGGGACACCTAGTGGTGGTGTTGGGAGTAGTTCATAGTGTATTCCTCTACCATATTCTATTCCATTTGGATCTGTTTCTGGTCCTCTACTGTCACATGACCCCTATGGGTTTCCCTAACCCCACCTAAGTGATCCCTTGTCATGTTGTTACCACTACCACTAAATTACATCTAATATCTTCCCTATATTTTCAGTATGAAGTGTCAGGAAATCATGATCCAATAGACCTTTCCATCACAAGCATAGTGTCTCCCTTATCTGGACTAACTGGATCCTCTGTATGGTCCTGAATCTATAGACATGTGGGTCTAACTTCGGGCATAAGTATGCATCCTATACAAAAACCCCAATAAAAGTCACCTTTTAGATTCTACCGATGACTCGTGCTCAAGAAGTCCACTATCGAATGTTTAATCTCAATATCCATTTGATAATAATATATATATATGGATAGTTCTCCCCATCACTCCTGGAAAGGTAGGAAATCATATGGAAACAAGTCTGTCCCAGATGTCCCTCTAGAGACACTATTTAAACTTCAATTCTTGGAAGAAACCATCCTCGTACCTTATTGAGGGAGTACCGTATAATTTAATTGAACCTATTTTTATACTATAAAACTATCATATCACCCTGATAAAGCTCAGGAAGATCCTATTTTTGAACTGACCATAATCACTAAGGGTAATACTCCTGATGAAAAAGATACTACAATTTGAACCATGAGTGCATCATCTCATTATGTGTATTCATAACTTGACTCCACCAATGCACTAACTCTCAATGGAAAATACTATATTACAGTGTGATCATCTGATCTATCATGGTCTAAAAAATCTTGATTACTTAAACCACTTACTCAAGTTAATCATTTTCTATATGAAGATCTAGCTCACCGTAGAGCCTAAGAGGTATCTAATACTGGAACTTTCCTAAAATACTTATCTTATCCACATCATCATCATAATATATTGGAAGTATTCATGGATTGATAGGTAAGGGAGACGATCCCTACCCTCCTAGAGGAAAGACCTTATGATATTTCCTCTGAACTAAGGCCTTTCTACTCATCGGATCATCACCATTATCCAGAATTAGTAACAGGGATGGTTGTCTTCTTTGAGGCATCCCAAAAGTGATAAAAACATACAAGGGTTTGATAAACATATATATATATATATATATATATATATATATGTATGTATATTTGGGGATATAACTCAGGAAGTATAGTTAAATTATCCAATCCTATATAATGCATGTTCCATTATTCCCTAAAACAAATTTCTTTGTATGTTAAGTCAACAAACAGGTAGTCCGAGTCTTGGTAAATGGATACATCAGTTTTTTCACTAACACTAGGTTCCCTAGCCTGAAATCCAAACTTGAGACACTCTAAATTTTTTTCCCTAAGTCTCAACCAATCCTTATAAGCGTAAAAATCAAAACAATTTCCCACGTAATGAACTACTCTAATATAACTCTGTAATAACCTGATCCATTAGGGCTCACCAGCCTTGTTGAATCCCGAGACACCACAATCCCATGCTCACCTCCAATAGTCTATGGGATGGCGAAAAGTGTTGAGAAGGAATAATAGAGAATGGGAGGCCTTAAATAAATGTACTTATACGCATGCAACCAACCATATCAATGAAACAGTGTAGAGGAATATAAAATACAATAACATATATAGTGTAAACATGTATGCAATAACCTCTAGTAAAATAAAATAGATTACAACTGTATAGACCAAAAGGAAAGGGTGAAAATACATTCCCCACTATAAAGGATGAGCAACCAAAAAATTACTCGAATAAATGAAAACTGATAAATCTCTACAACAGATCTCTAATTTTATCCACCATGCATAGTCAATGCACCTAGGTATCACTATGATCCATTGATGTCACTGATGAACTATCTATCGTCTACAAAAAACATGACACATATAGGAAAATTCCATGAAATAGTGTGTATATAAATACCTAGTTGGATTCCTTGAAAACCAAAAAGGTAGAAAAAGATAGATATAATAAAATTTCATCTCAATCAATATAAATATGAAAACAAAAACCCATCATAAATATATACTCGTGGAGAATCCTAGTATAGATAGAAAGAATATCACAATCTCACAACCCAAAAAAAGTCAATGAGTCTTCCTATAACTCCAAAATTCAATATCTAATGCGTAGTATTAGATGATTCCTCACCAGAATATTTGCGGATGGGCTTGATCCTCAAACATTTCCTCCACAGCTGAGAGAGGCTAACTACTATGGAGAACTAACACCTTTAAGAACATGAAGATAATGTATTATCACTCTACAGATAGAGTAAAGGTTCAATTTGTAGGGGTGTACTATTTATTCATATAAAAAGTGTGGGGGGATCATACCCTAGTGTGATAGGGGAGTACCAACATCATCATCTCTCCAATGATCCTTCCATACCACTTCCGTCATCAATACTTTCCAGAAGAAGATATATAATAATTAATCCTCACATCATAACATGGAATTCAATATAAAGAACACCATCACTTTCTACATAGAAAAAACTAAAGATAGGATACTCATGGGGAAAAATCAAAGTCCTAAAGATTTAGATAAAATAAGATGAAATTACTAGGGGAATAAATTGTGTGTAGGGTGGTCCACATGGTGTGTAACCTCACCTCATTTTCTAGTCATTTTTTTCCTTAGACAAGGATTAGAAATCCATGTCAGAATACACAACATGAAAAGGTGGTACACATTCAAAGGAGAATGTACCCAAGTTATAAAGGCTCCTACTTGGCATCCAAAAGACCCATGATCAAATCTGACAAGGTTGAATTTCTACGCACTGCAGCAGCAGTATAGCGGGGCACTATAGTAGTACTATAGAAATAGAGACTAGCAGCGACACTGTAGTGGCAGAGGTACTATTGTAGGAATTGTAGCGGTGAAAATATTGTAGCAGGGACTGTAGCAGCTCGGCTATTGTAGAATTATTATTTACTAGAGGGCCCTTTGGGCCAAAAAATGGGCTTTCGAGCCTTGTATTTGGGATTTCATGCCATTTGGACTATGAGCTATATAATGGGTACCCCTCCACCCAATCCGAAAAAGATGCCTTTTTAATAATAAAATAAGGCTTTGGCCCCACCTTTTCAAAAAAAAGGTGGAACACAATTTGTAAGTCCACACAGGGTCATTTTCATATACGCCTGGCACACATCTCAGCTGGCTAAGTATAGACACATGGAATCCACTCATTGTTACATGACATGTGTGACCACCCGGGGTCTTGGACTTATAAATAATGCCCATGGCTAGCTACCTAGGTAGAATCACATGGTATTTTGGCCTAGACATATGGTTTTTTATTCTTATCCTAGCCAAAACACCTAGACTCTATAAAAATTGAAGTAGGCGGTGTGTGTTATTCTTCATTATACGCCTTGTAGTTTCATTTTCTGTAGAAAATAATGTTTCTATGAGTAGATTTTATATCCAATTAGTTTGCTGAAAATCTCAATATTTTACCACCCAAGCCCAATGAAAAGGACCCCTCATCGTCTATTTATAGCCTTTAATGACTATGAATTGGAATCTGATCACTCATTGGGATCCCTTTATACAAACTATTTCTGTTTATGGTTCTGAACCCCAAATCCATCCCTTCAAAATGAGAAACTACCAGGATTCATCCCCAAATCACTAATCCTTCATCATTCACATCGTCTTATCATATCTCGTGATTTGATCACACTCAATTCCATCCTGGAATGTTGAACCATGACCATTCAGTCTAATAGCGAAGAAAACAAAGAATATTTGGGTTAAAATAACAAAAACAAAGGTGAATCTATCTTTGGAAATGTTTTCCCATAAAATTATTACATATTGGGAATTTATAGGGTGAGATAATGGAATATCATGAATAAATTTATTTAAACAATTTAATTTTCATATTAGGATTATGTGAAGAACATTCAATCACAAATAAAAAATAAATCTCAAAAAATTCCTACTTTAAACATTTATTTAACAGGAACAAATATGAAAATAACAATATTTACCTTCATTAAGGATAGATCGTTGGTGAATAAAATTTTTGCTAGTGTTTATGAATTCCCACTACGTTCATTGTGTAATGTTCCACCCAAATTTGATATCTAATTTTCCTTTGATGAATTCTTAAAATGAATAACAAAAAAGTCACCATTAAATTCCCCTAGGGTTATGAATATATTCCTAGATAATTCTATAGCAATGTATTTATATATTAATTTAGGTTATTAAATTTAAAATTACATAAAAAAATCTAATTACTTGTTTTAATTAAATACACCACCAAATTTTGCCTTAATTGGACATCTAGTTTCAACCGACATTAGGTCACAACTATGGTAATCCCATTGTTATAGAATCAAACGTGTTCTCAGATTCCCCCTCAGAGGTCCCAAATAATTATAAATCCAAAATCACTGAAATTATTCGTGTGTGTTTGTTAGAATATATTATTATTTTTCATATATTAATTCTATATTACCTTAACACCCAAAAACCATGCTGAATATGAGGATAAATATAGATATTAACAGAGAAATATTTAAAGAACAATTCCATCAAAACCAGATTGGTTACGCTATGAAAAAATAGCGAGATAATCAACTATTGTTATATAATATATTTATTTTTATATTTCAACATAGGATAGACATTTATATAAATAAGAAACTGGAAATATTCCAAATTAATGGAATTTAAATTGACAGATAAAATTAGTAAATATATATAATTCCTGGGATACATTTATAAAAGACTATATAGATTATTTTATATAATTTTCCAAGTATTAAAATGGAAATTATCATCTTGAAGAACTGGAAGGAGAATAAAAACTAAATTTTTTCCCAAGTAATGATCCAAGAGATATGGTGGTTTCTTTTCCAACACAATATGGAGAAGGATTATAAAATAAAAATAATTAATATCTATATGTTCCTGATAATTTTATATCTATGGACTATTTTGAAAACAGGATCAATGAAGTATATGGATATCTTGACAAGTTCAAAGATGATACTTTTACAAATCATAGAAGAATAATTACTTTTATAAAAAATTCTAATAAGAAAATATACACTACCCAAATTCATATTTTGTTCAACATTGAAGCATAATCATAATATTTTTCTCATTTAAAACCATTTTTTATTGATATTGATACCTTCATCAATTCCCATTATGAAGTTGGAAATACTATTTTAAAGGTCACACTATTATCAAATGATGAGCTGTTATTCATTTTCTACAGTTTATTACTAATGATGATGTATCCAAGTGTCGGACTGAGATACATGACATTTCGTAGTAATAGACTTCAAAAAATCAAAATAATTATCAAATAAAAAACCTGAAACATCATAGTTAGAATCATTACCTTAGAAGCATCTTGAATCATGTCAAAATGATAGTAAATTGTACAAAGGAAAGTATCCTCAAAAAATATAGTATAATCCTTCATATTAAGTGTATTTAACCATTTAAGTGAATATGGGAAGAGATATATTGAATGAAATTACAAAAAAATATAAATATAATGTTTCAAATGTTATGAAAGACAAGTTCCTAGATGATACCTCTTAGTCTAACAATAGATCAAAAAGTTTGTTCTCTGGACTAAGGTAAAATATACCTGTTAGAGAAGAATGACATGAGACTTAATATAATACATAATTAGTTTCTTAGTGAATATAATTTTTTTACCTCTCAACACATTTGATCATCAACTTTCCAGTTAGATACAACTGTTTTTGTAACACCTCAAAAAGTTAAACAGTTAAAAGAAAAAATGTTACAACCCAGATCCATAAGGTTCACCTTTATTTTCTAGGGAATAACCAATAAAATCTCCATAGTTAATAATGAGTGGTTTGGAGTAGTGTAGGTATGAGTTTCCTCTTAGGAAATTTCCCAGGGTGTTTATGAGTGAGCAAATACTGTACTGAAAGAGGATTTTTTGGTCTATGGGGACAATCATTAGTCTGATAAGTGACCATAGTGGGAAATATATTTTATTTTTTTTGTAAATAAACCAAGGTATTAAAAGATACACCTAGGGTAATAATATCTTGGTTATGTCCATGGGAGGTTAGGTCAAGATAAATGTCATCAGAGTCGATACTTAGCTGTAAGAGTAGTGGCACTGACAAGGATTGAGGTGGGGGTCCATATAAGGGGTTCTATTCCTTAAGGGTAGGTGATTTTAATACCCATGGAAAAGTAATACATAAAATAAAAAATATTACTAAACATATCAACAAGTTTATCTTTTATTATTGGTATCCCACCTTACTAGAACTCAAGAAATAAATAGGTTTTACTTGGAGTAGTGATCAAGCTGTGTGACTTCCTGGGAAGGTTTCCTTTGTTTGTGTGTGAGTGATAGCATAAAACATGCTTTAAAGAGAATTTTTTGGCCTCTAGGGACATTTATTTGTATAATGACCCATTTGGAAATATGGTGGGACCCATATAGGGGACAACACGTGTCTATATGATAATTGTGGTGTTTTTTCGGCTTCGTTTTTACATTAGTATCAAAGGAGGAACTATGATGAATGTGATGTGTCATTTATTGGGATGATATATAGGTCCCACAATGAGGAAATTTTTCTCTAAAGGGGGAATTTAACACCCTTCAATTTTAAACGGTTAAAATATTAAATGTCACTATCTATGTCAATATGGTATAACCTCTTTTTTAAAAATCTGCTGAATTAGAACTCTAGGTATAATATTTCTTGTCTTGGAGTAGTGTCGGGATAGGTGACCTCCTAGGTAGTTTTCCTGGATGTGTGAGAGTAAGTAAAAATCACAATAAAATATTTTTTTTTGTAATGTGGTGAAAATTATTATTATAATAACTGAACCTGGTGTGTAATAACCTGTTGTTTTCTAGTAAGGAAACCATGTTTTAGCATCATGGTTAAAGGTACACATATTTTAATTCTTAGGATGATATTTTAATATTTTTACGGAATTAGACGTTTTTAGGATGTCTTCTATAGATCCATGACTGAGTGTTTCTTGTAGGGGACATTTAAATCATGAAGGTGATTCCTGACATAAATATGTCACTAGAGAGATTTCATGAATTCCATTCTGTTTGTGAAATGATTTCTTATCATGAATCACATTCACGTCATGAATTAGTGAATTAGTATATATTTAACTTGAGTGGATTCCATTTTTTTGTGTACATTGAACTCATGGGATTTACTCCGTGAATATGGGATTTAGTATGTAAATTATTTGTGACCTATAAGATTTTTTATTCCACAAGTCTAAATCTTAATTCATTTAGTTTTTATCCTCCCTTTATTATACCATAGGATAATTCATGGTGATTGTGGGTATATCCTTCTATTCTGAAGTACTTCATTGGGCATTTGATTTTCGGCTGGATTATGTCAGTTCTCTCTGGTAAGAGAATATTCTGATTCTTTTTTACTCTATTAGAGTAGTATCATTGCACTATTTTTATGGAGTTTTTGACCTTTTGGTGATGTTTTTCTAATCCTTTCTATATATATTTTTGAATCTTCACCCTAAGTCCAAGCCTCATGTTTATTGGGGTGTTTTTGGTGTCTTTATTGAGGTATTTTTTATCTATCATCTCATTTGGATCTCATATGTTATGGAATATGATTCTAAAAGATATCAAAATTTGTTTAAGACACCATTTTTTCTATTATTCGTGTATCCTATTGTGGGTAGTGTCTAACCCGAGTCTAATGTAGGTGGTCCCATCTCTAGCCTATATTGGATGAATTGTATCACTATACTTTTATAAATTATTTTTTATAAATGAATTGGCATGATTGATTTGTGTATGTAAGTATATTCTTTGTAAAATATGGATTTTCCATTGTTTTGTTAAAATAAAGGGGTTTTCAAATCATTTTTCAATGGATTTATAAATGGGTTTCCAAATAATATTTTTGTCAGAATAATGTTTTTTTGAGTGTTTAAGAAATGTAGAACCCATTGTAATTATTTTATAAATGATGCACATGTGAAGCCTTGGGTACATAGTTGGAAGGTATATCATGGAGCCATTGTCCATTTTATTTTCTATATGTACAATCATGGGGTGATCATCGCCTCCTTAGGCCACTTTTCTATGTATTTGATATTGACTTTATTTTGGGTTCACTCATGGTGTGTTAATATCCTCCTTTATCCTATGTTCTAATGACTTGGGTGTGTACAAGTCATTGATTTTGGTATGAGTAATCCGCTAGCATGAACTATTGTGATCCTTGGATTATTTACCATTATTATTATCTTGTAATATTTTGGATTTGATATAAATTATTTTAAAAATCAACTAATTATTTGAAAAAAAATTGAAACTATTTCACATGACTTCTTTTAGAATAATGGAAAAAGGGGAATATTTACCTTACTTTGATATAAATTTTTTTTACTCCTTCTCATGACATTTTTTATTTAAAAAGAGAATATTAGGATTATCTATACATAGACATCATATGGATGTTTTGGGTGGGGTCTTACTTAGCCTATTTATCTCACACCATTCACACCCCATTGGTAGTGTGTAGAGCCGGTTATGTATTTTGATATAAGGAAATGAAAGGAACTATAGTGAGGCATCAAGGTTTTTGTCATCGGGGTTTGGGAAGCTAGTGGTGATATGGTCTGATATTTCCAACACATCAAATGAGTATATTTCTTCCATTTTGGTTGTCCTTTGAATTTGTTAGACACTGTCAATTTATCACTTATTTGGTTTTTTCGTTGAATTACTACTGTTATTTTCTTTTAGTTATGGAAAATATTTCTTCTTATTTTCATTATCTTTTATTTTATCTATGTATATAAATTCCATGTCTCTTATTTCATGATTTCAAAAATCATTTCCTCTTGTTATTCTTGATGCATAAGTTTTAGTCTCTAGTCTATGGAGATCAAGAACACCCTTCAGGTATGTGTGAGATCAGGTCGAGTGCCTGTTTGTGAGGGTATCCCATGATAGTTCATTACACAAGGTATTACAGGAGACCCATAGGGTTATATGACCCAGTTCATGGCATATGGTTTTCAAGTTGTGACAAATAGTATAATAGCACCATGATTTCTTATCTTGTTTATTCGATTTTCCTTGGGTTGGGATAGGGTAGACAAAATATAGGATACTTTGGAATCTATAAAAGAAACTATGTCAATTTCTAAACATCACTATATAAATGGACCACCAAGCTTCCATAAATTGGGAAATTTAGGGTTTTTTATGTTAATATTTATTAAATTCACCTTTTCTGATGAACGGGATTTTGATATATTGATTTATGATATTTTGTGTTTTTTCTTGAAACATTCAATACATGTAGGTCCAGATGACATATATATATGTTGTTTGCATTAAATAGATCCCCAATAATTACATGCTTGTTAAAATTGGGAAGTGTTCATTGGTGCATTATTCCTAAAAATAATTAATTTATTATTAGTATATACTATTCTTGAGTATATTCATGTGGTTTTGACTATCTTTTTGATTCCATAGGATTGAATTGGGTTTTGGGTAGTTCGTAGGGTTTTATGCCTTGTTATTAAGGGTATCCTCTTAGGTTGGACATTGTTGCGAACCCTTTTCTGTGTCTATGAGTTTTTTGGTTTCCTTTTTTAAAATCTATTATATTTCTCTAAATTTTTTTCAATAAATATAACTCGTGATACTTCTTGAGTATTAAAATTCATTATAGGAGGATAATTATTATATCCTTGGATTTAAAATGAACTTTAAATCCTCTTTTGTTTTAAATTTATAATCCTTGTTATGGAAAAATATATTTATTTTCTAACAAATATTACCATCAATCATGTATTTCGAGGGTAATGTAAGGGTAAAATGGGCTTCCAAGCCTATGTGTAAGGTAAGATAGGTTTTTTGTGAGTTTTGAAAGGGTGGACCAACATTTCCACAGGTTTTTCAAAGGTAGAGTTATTTTCTAAGACTTGTGTAAGGGTAAATCTATGATTAAATAGTTTGTATATATTAACCCCTTTTGTACATGAATTCTGTAAGGGTAAGTATAAAATTTAATGTGATATATAAGAGTAAGGTATTATATTTATAAGTGTGGAATAGGGTTTTCAAAGGGTATGTAAGGGTACATAGGCACTGTATAATGGTAAGATGGAGTTCCTAATGGTTGTGTAAGGGTAATGTTTCCTCCATGTAAGGGTAATCCAGAGTTCCCAATGGTAGTGTAAGGGTAATTATATCACTACATAAATGTAATCTTGGGTTTTTAAAGGTTTCATAAGGGAAAACTTATTGTTTCATAAGAGTAACCAAATTTATCCTGATTATCATATGGGTACCTCTTTGTAATGACCCAAACTTTTGATACATAAATATTACAACAACCCTTGAATTTATTACACACTTAGACATGATTTATTACATAGAAAACTTCACTTGATACAATATAGAATATCGATAATTCTAGTCTCTTTAGGTCTTAGTAACATAACATAACAACTTAAAACAGAGGATGAAACAACTTATTGAAAACATCCTTTACATGACCACTACATTCCCTTTTACATAGAATTGCATGGGATAACCTGAGGACATGAATAAGAAAAGGGTGAGCTATAAATCCCAGTAAGTGAGTTAATGAGTAATAACATGAAAGATACATTACATGTTAGGAAAAAGGCATATGAATGGAAAATAATATAAACATTAACATAAATGCATGATATAACATGATTAACATAACATGGAAATGTGGCAACAACATTTAACATGATTTTAGCATGAGAGAAGGATCATTTCAAATGGAGAATGAGTAAATACTCATTTAACCTTAATTATCATGAGTAAAACCTTATTTAACATTATGTATCATGATATTAATATTTTCCCAATGCATTGGAATGCTATTAGGCTGTAGCCTTCTTAATCATTTCATTTCATGCATTAGTGTGCCACCTGGATCATATAACATGGAATCAATCAACATCACAAGTTATTTCATTATTAGGTAATGTGGAATAAATACATGAAATTACCATTCAATATTTATATGTTTTTTATGGTGAATACCCTTGATAGAGACAAGGGTATGGTATTCACTCCACAATGATCTTGGATTCGAAAAATAGGGTGCAATTTCGGCAGCATAACAGCATGGCATATTATTCATAAAAAATGATTGATGAGATAGAAAGGGGAGTATCATCATATTTACATGAAATTTAAAGTAACGGGGTCATATAGATACATATCCCAAAAAACGTAATGGTATTTATACGCATAATACAAAATAATTAGTTGGATGTAAAAGAGGATAGAGAAATCCCTCACCGAATTTCAGCATACTAATGGTTGTACATGGGAGGAATTAATAAGAGTGAAAGGGGTCTCCCATCATCCGAACAAAAATTGGAAAGTATGTGGGAGGTATGAAATCATACCCCAACATATGTAAATTGAAAACAAAATGGCATAACAACTTAAATAAAATTGGACAAAAATGATAAAAGAAGAAATCCCTTACTTGGAAATGTGATCCCAAAGGCTTAGGAGAGTCTTGAGAGAGGATTCATGGGAGCTTGGGGTGCCTTGTGAGGATTATAAAGATAGGGGGAGAGTTTGGATGAACTATAAAGGCTTTGAGTTAAGATCATGTGGGATATTGGGTGGGTTTATATAGAAAAGGAGAGGTAACTCTTTATTATTTAGGTTTGGGTCACCATAAATTAAACTAATTAATGCCAAAAATCAGCCCATGGTTTTTGCCCATGGCTTTTTTTCAAGGGGGAGTGGAAAATAATATTTTATATGTTAAATGGCCGAAATTCTTAAAATAATAGGGTTGCTTATGTGGAGGTGAGTCACACTCTAATGGAAATTCATTTAAAAAGTGAAAATGTTTTATAACTCTTGGAGGGTCCACTGTTGTTTTGTAAAATAAATCAAGAAAATCTAAAGTCACATTATTTTAATGCTAAAACATATATTTTCCAAACATATAATTTTTAGTATTTTATTACATCACTATTGGTTCATTATGATATCATAAAACGCAGTATATATTTAAAAGGTATTTTATTTTTTACCCAAAAAATCGACACTCGGAAAATTATGAAAAAATCACCATTGGATAATTTCGACATTATGATTCCAAAAATAATATTCATTTTATCTAAATAATTTTCTAAATATTTTAACTTTTACTTTTAAAATAAAAAATGACATTTATAAAAAATTTCTTGGGTTTTGGAAAAAACGGCTTTCAAACCATAATAAAAATTACAAGTTCATTCCAAAAATTATACGATCATTTATATATAATAAAAATTAATTTAATAATAATAATATTGTATTAAAATATTATTTAATTCAAAAATCCTTTAATTCATCAAAATAGATTTCATAGATGAATATTAACTGAAAATACTATTTGTGCCTTAAAAACTATTTACATAGTAACAATAATAAACTAAATGTATTTTAATTATCATATAAAAAAATTCACATAATAATAGTGTTAAGTTCTTGTTACATATCCTTTTATAATACCCACATAAGACCAAAAGGTAAGGTGTGCGATGTTGATAGACTCTTGGGGTGGCTCGGATAACATTGCTCGGGTGGTTATCTCTATCAACTTCCACATCTCTTATATGTGGTTCTATTCGATCTTAACAAGTGTAATATTGGATTGGGCTTGGATAAGAGTGAATCCCAATAACGCCACCTCCTTTCTGAGCTCCGAAAAATGGGCTTCATACGGGGAACGTCTGGAGGATGAGGCCATCACTTCCTTTGTCTGAGTAAATTGAATTTGTTAAAGCCCTATATTTATACTAATCATGTGATCATTGTTCGATGGAAATATTATTAATGGTCACATTTCATTGCGGTATTTTAAAATCTAGAAACATAAAACAAAATAAGTTCATATGTTATATAACCATTTTACATAATAAGATATTTAATTATATTAAGATGAATTTTCAATAATAAAGGTTTGGGTCGTTACAATATTCACCCCTTAAAAAATTTTGCCATCAAAATTTCCTTTTCCCACACTAAAAAAGATAAGGGTAACTATGCTTCATCAATTCCTCCGATTCCCACATCGCTTCTTCAATCTTGTGGTTTCACCACAACACCTTCACGAAAGGGCATTGTCTTATTTCGTAGGAAATTTTCCCTACGATCCTAGATCTTCCCTGGTTTCTCCTCATAAAAGATATCGTCCTCTAACAGTACTACCTATGAAGAGAGTACATGTGAAGGTTCTGGTATGTACTTCCTTAAGAGGGATACATGAAATACATCATGTACTTTTTCCATGGTAGGTTTAAGGGATAGTCGATAGGCCACAGCCCCAACATGATCAAGAATCTCAAAGGGGCCTATGTACCTAGGACTTAACATCCCTTTCATTCCAAACCTCATGACTTTATTCCAAGGTGATATGGGTAGAAGTAGCATATATCAAACTTTAAACTCAAGGTCTTGTCGACGGTTATCTGCATAACTCTTATGTCAACTCTGGAATGCCTTGATATGCAACTAAATGTTTTTCACCTTCTCCACCATTTCATTGACCATTTCTAGTCCTACAAGCTTACGCTCACTGACTTCATCCCAACATGCCGGTGTTCGGAACCTCTTCCCAAAAAGGGTGTCATAAGTTGCCATTTGGATTCTCAATTGGAAACTGTTATTATCAGAGAATTCAACCAAAGGAATATGTTGATCCCACCCTCTTTTAAAGTCCATTGAACATTATCTTAACATATCTTCTAGTGTTTGAAAAGTTCACTCAGATTGGCCATCAGTTTGAGGATGTAGGTTGTAAAAACGTTCAGTTCATTATCCATAGCATGTTGAAGACTCTTCCAAAACATAGAGGTGAATATTGGATCTTGATCGGATACAATAGATAGTGGTACTCCATCTAGCCTTACCACTTCCCTGATATATATTCGTGCAAGTTTATCTAATGGGAAATCCTCTTGAATTTCAATGAAGTGTGCAAACATTATAAGACAATCCACAATAATGCAGATTTTATTATTGCCTTCATATTTCTTCGGAAGTCCGGTGACAAAGTCCATGGTGATGTTCTCCCATTTCCATACTGGTATGGGTAATGTTTTCATCATCCCCATAGACTTCTGTCTATCTTCCTTTAATTTCTGACACACTAGGAACTTTGATGTATACTCAAGGATCTCATTCTTCATATCATCCCACTAATAATGCTCTCATAGATCATGATATATCTTTGTGTTTCATGGGTGAATAGAGAAAGTTGAACTATCTGCCTCATCCAAAAGTTCCTTCTTCAGCTTCGGACATGATGGAAAAAATAGTCTTTTCCCAAATCTAACAATTCCTTCTTCTTTAACATTGAATTCCATGGATTACCCTTTTTTGATATCTTCCGCTTTCTTCTGAATTCCCGCATCATCTGTTTGATCATACTTTAAGATTTCCAAAATAGAAGGTTGAGAAATCATTTGTGAAAGGATTGATGATATTCCCTTCTTTATGATTCCCATGTCTATCTTCATCAAATATAAAAATATTAGATCCTTCTCAATTCTCATCAATGATAGAATCATTAGGTGATTTCTACCTAGAGAATCTACAACCTTTTTCACTTTCCCAGGGTGGTAATGGATTAAGTATTAAATGTATTTGATCATCTCTAACCATCTTTGTTAGCACATGTTCAACTCTTTTTTTAATATATACTTCAGGATTTTATGGTCCATATATATTTCACACTTCTCCCCAAAGATATAATGCCACCAAATTTTTAAAGCGAGTATCACTGCAGCCAACTCCTGATCATGTGTTGGATAATTCTTATCATTATCATTAAATTCCCATGATTTATAGGCAATGAATTTTTCATTTTTCATCAACACACAACCCAGTCCCTTCATCAAAGCAACACTAAATCCCACAATAATTACTCCACTTGTTGGTAAACTAAGAACGAGTGCAGTGATAAACCTCCTTTTCAACTCCTTGAACCTTTCTTATCATTCATCACTCCAAGAAAACTTTACTCCCTTCTGAGTTAGCTTGGTAAGAGGGTTGGACAATTGTGAGAAATTCCTCAAAAATCATCAATAATATCCAGCTAACCTCATGAAGCTACGGATATCTATTACCAATGTCGAACTCATTCATCCCTCAATTGCATCTATCTTAGTGGGATCCATGGATAGCCCATTACTTGTGATGATATGTCCAAATAATGATACCTCCTTTAACCATTACTCACACTTGTTATACTTTTCATATAGATTCTTCTTCTATAAGGTCTCTAGTATTGTTATTAGATGCTCCTCATGATCCTCCATGGTTTTGTAGTATATCAAGCTATCATATATAAATACTTCCACAAATTTGTTTAGGTAGTCTCTAAAGACTCTATTCATAAATTCCATGAATATTTATGGAGCATTAGAGAGTCCTAAAGGCATTAATATGAATTCATAGTGCCTTTATTGTGTACAAAAAGTTTTCTTGGGGATTTCTTCCTTTTTCACCCTTTCTTGATAACATCCCAACCAAAAATCCACCTTGGATGATTATTGTTCTTGACGCACTTGATCAAACAAGTCATCAATTATTGGGAGGGGATACTTTTTCATAATCGGGATTTTGTTAATCTCATGATAATCGATGCAAAGGTTCATTGACCAATTCTTCTTCTTGATGAAGAGGACTAGTTCACCCCATGGGGAAGAACTTGGGCATATAAATCCTTTATCCAGATTATTCAGTAGTTATTTCATTAGCTCCTCAAACACTACAACTACCATTCTATACAGAGTCTTGGATATTGGAAAAACCCCTGGTATAAGGTCAATTGAGAATTAAACATCTCTTCTAGGAGGAAGACCAGACAATTCCTTAGGAAACACTTCAGCGAATTCCCTCACAACATGCATGTAGTCAAGTATGGTTGCTTCCTTAGACTCAATCATCTGAGCTAGATACACGTGCTTATAGGGCAGTAATATCCATGCTTGAGATGAAGGGGCTAAAAAAGATCCATCTTCCTCCTTGCACTTGAATAGAATCATTGGTTGATTCTCCATATGGAGAGTGATTTACCTCTCACAATAATTTATTTTGGCTCTATATAGGTAAAGCCAATCTATGCCAAGAATTGCATTAAATTCAACCATAGGGAGTATGATGAGGTTTTCCAGGAATTTCACTACACAAATTATAACAGGGGAGGAGTTATATTCATGGGATGTGATGATTTCACCATTTTATTTACTCACTGACATCTTTACATCCATGATTTCTGGTAGTGTTGGGATTGTTCTACTTACATTCGGGACATAAATGAATGTGTAGAACCTGAATCAAAAAGTACTTTCACTAATCTTGAATGAATAACTTGTGTACCTATCACCACTTCATTGTCAGGGTTCACTTCAACAGTAATGATGGAAAAAGGTCTCCCTTGCTACCTTGAAGGTGGTTGGTTGCCTCCCAAAACCATTGGCTTAGGGTACTAGTTTTCAATGTTCCCTGATTCTTTGTAGTTGAAGCAATGAAAAATGCATTGAGGGTCGAGCGGAGAGTTCCTATCCTCTGTCGTAGCAGCAGGTTTTTCTTGCTGACTGTTAATAGATAGGTGGCCTTTTCTTCTACACCTAAAGAATTTTCTCATCCCCTTCACGCAATTTCTGGGGTGCTTCTTTCCACACCTTTGGCAAGTTGGGTGATGGATTTTCTTAGCACCATTGGATTTATCCATCGGGCCACTAGAATTGAAGTCCACCATATGTTTTTTATTCCCAGGATACCCCTATTATTCTTCGATCATCATTTTGACCATGAGGGCACATCGGACATTGGTTCATACTATGCTTGTGAATTTACCAATTCATATCCCCCTAGAGTGTTGTAGCCAAGAGTGCAGTAAGGTCTGTTGTCATTTCTAGGATACCCCGGGTCAATCCCAAAACTCCTTGTTGTGGTTTTCACCCCTAGGTACATCTGTGCTAGATCCTCTTCTACCTACTCGTATCCATACATGTATGTATTTTCTTGATAAAACACTTACTCAATACCCACCAAAAATTAGGGATGTTTTTATTATACTTAGGCTAATCTCTAAGGCTTTTCTAAGATTTTCTAATCATAATCCCAAATATAACTAAACCTATATTTTGATACTAACTATAACAACCCTTCATTTTATTACACATGTAGACATGATTTATTACATAGAAAACTTCACTTGATACAACATAGAAGATAGATATGTCTAGTGTGTTTGGTGCTTAGGAACATTACATAACAACTTAAAACATAGGACACAACATCTTATTGAAAACATCATTTACATGACCACTACATTCCCTTGTACTTGGCATTGCTTGGGATAACCTGAGGACATGCATAAGAAAAGTGTGATCTATAAAGCTCAGTAATGGAGTTAACAAGGAATATATTGAATGATACAATAAATGTTAAGAAATAGGTATATAAATGGAGCATAAGATAAACATGAACATAAAGGCATTATATAACATGATTAACATAAAAAGGAAATGTGGCAACAACATTTAACATGATTATAGAATGACCCAAGGATCATTGAAAATGGAGCATGAATAAATATTCATTCACATGAATTTTAATGAGTAAAACCTAATTGAACTTGATTTATCATAAAACTAATATTTCCCCAATGCATTGGAGCGCTATCAGGGCGCACCCTTCTTAATCATTTCATTTCATGCATATGTGTTCCACAAGAATCATATTACATGGAATCAATCAAAATAATATGTTATTACACGATTAATGAATGTGAAATAAATACATGAAAGTACAATTCAATATGTATATGTTCATAATGGTGAATACCCTTGATAGAGACATGGGTATGAAATTTACTACACAAAGATCTTGGCTTGGAAAAACGCGGTACAATTTCGGCATCATAACGATGTGACATAAGAATTCATAAAAAATGGTTGATGAGAGAGAAAGGGGTGTATCATCATATTTAAATGAAATGGAAAATAAGGGGGTAATATAGATACATTTCCAAAAAATCTTAATGTAATTTTTATGCATAATACAGAATAATTACTTGGATGTAAAAGAGGAGAGAGAAATCCCTAATATAATTTCGACATGGTAACGGGTGTACATATAAGGAATTAATGAGATAGAAAGAGGTCTCCCATCATCCAAAAATTAATAGGGAAGTATAGGGGTGCTGAAAAATCATACCCCAACATTTTTAATTGAAAAAAAATTGGCATAACAACTTAATGAAAATTGGTCAAAAATGAGAAAAGAAGAAATCCCTTACATAAAGTGTGATCCCAAAGGCTTGGTAGAGGCTTGAGGGAGGCTTCTTGGGAGCTTGGGGTGCCCTTGGAGTATTATAGAGATAGCAGTCTAGAGGTTGGATGAACTCCCAAGGCTTTGAGTGAAGAGGATGTGGGAAATTGTGTGGATTTATATGGGAAAGGAGAGGTAATTATTTATAATTTAGGTTTGGGTCATCACACATTAAACTATTCAATACCACAAACCATCCCATGGTTTTTGCCAAAGGGGAGTGGGAAAAAATATTTTATAAGGCCAATCGCCGAACATCTAAAAATAATTGGTTTTCTTATGTGGAGGTGAGTCACACTCTCAAGAAAATTCATTTAAATAGTAAAAATATTTTATAGCTCTTCGAGGGTCCACTAATGTTTTGTAAAATAAATTGAAAAAATCTAAAATCACATTATTTTAATGGTAAAAAATATATTTTCCAAACATCTCATTTATAGTATTTTATGACATCATTATTGGTTCATTTTGATGTCATACAACAGATTATATATTAAAACAATATTTAATTTTTTTACCCAAAAATTTAAATGTCTCAGAAAATTATGAAAAATTCACCGTTGTATAATTTCAACATCTTGATTCCAAAGAAAATATTGATTTTATCTATAAAAATTTATAAATATGTGAATTTCTACTTTAAAAATAAAAACCGACATTTATCAAAAATTCTTGGGTTTTGACAAAAACAGCTTTCTAAAATTAATAGAAATTACAATTTCACTCATAAAATAATACGATCATCTATATTTAATAAAAAATCATTTAATAATAAAAATTAATTATTAAAATATTATTTAATTCAAAAATACATTAATTCATCAAAATAAATTTCTTAGTTGAATATTAACTAAATATACTATTTGCATTTTAAAAGAAACTTACAAAGTAACAATAATAAAATGAATGTATATTCATTATTATATACAAAAATAATGCACATAATCATAGTGATAAGGTCTTGTTACATAATCCGTTATAACACCCACATATGACCAAAGGGTATGGTGTGCAATGATGCAGACTCTTGGGGTGGCTCAGATAACATTGCACGGGTGGTAATCTCTATCAACTTCCACTTCTCTTGTTGGTGGTTCTGTACGAGAATAACATGTTGAATCTCAGCTTGGGCTTGCCCAGAGTGAATACCAATGATGCCACCTCTTTTCTGAGCTCTGAATAATAGGCTTCATATAGGAAAAGTCTACTGGATGAGGCCATCGCTTCCTTTGTCTGAGTAAATTGGATTTGTTAAAACCCTATATTTATACTAATCGTGTTATCACTATTCAATGGCTATATTAGCAAAGGTAAAAATTCATAACGGTATTGTGAAATAAAGAAACAAATAAAATAAGTGTGTATGTTATATAACCATTTTACATAATAAGAAATTTAATTAGATCAAGAGGAATTTTCATTAATGAATGTTTGGGTCATTTCAAATATTACATATTAATAGATGAATATTCACTACATTACATAAAGATCCACTCAAAAATCATTTATGTATAATTTCATTTGAAGCTTATACACATAAAAAATTTATCTATATGTGATCTAAATCCTCTCCCACTAAAAGTTTTATAACTATCACCATTTTTAGTAATATCATGCATAGTAACTTTCTTTATAATGGAATGAAACGAAACATATGAAAGCGTGATCTCAGATGATTAGTAAGGGTAAACATGGTAGATATCAAAAAAACATGATCATAAGTGTCACTACTATAAAACAGGCATTTCATGGCACTGGAATTGGACTTATGAGTGCTAAAAAAAGATGACCATTGAAGCCTGATTAAAAGCAACTGCCTTTTATCTGTTCTACAAAATGTGTTGACAAAGGAAGACCTTATCATCACTTTTAAAAGAACTCATAATAGAACCCTTTGACATTTATTTTATAAGTGTTGTTAAAGGATACCTCTATCAGAGTATTTAATAGCACTGATATAGGGGCATAATGGATTATTCTATAACATCAGATTACAACACTAGAAACAAGGCATACTATAGTGTACTATAATAGTACACTACAACACAAGAAATAAAAAAATGTAAAACTGAAGAATTCAATTGAAATAAAATTTTCAACACAATATAAGAAAAAACACTCTATTATATACATTTCAAACATTGGTTTAAACAATTACATAAGTAAGTAAAAATTATCACATACTTTAAAAATCATCAACATTCCTTTTTCTTTTTCCCCTAACCCCAACTCATGTTATTACAAACCAAATAACCCCTTCTTGAAAAAAGGAAAAGGCCTATATAAGAAAACAATTCTTATGATAGTAATAATATAAATAAAAAAAATAAAATATAAATGGTTAATTTTAAACAAAACATTGAGTCAGGTAAATAACATTGTGTATCAGATTGAGTTTCAGTTGATTCTTGCTTGTCACACCATTTGTTGTTCATATTCAAAATTTATCTCAATGACAATTAACTAAATAGGTATATGATAAATTTTTTAATTAAATTAATTAATTAATATCAGGTAGAATGATAAGAAAACAAACAAGTCACTTTTTATCTGTTTTGGTGATGTCACACACATTTTAAACTAAAATAACATGTATATATTGAAAAGATGAACATGGAGTCATACTGGCCACACCATGCATTGGATTGAGGTGTGGTTGATTCCTGCACATCCCAAATGACTTATAGATAATTTTCTTAAAGTATCAGAATAATTGTTAGGACCAATAGGGGCCTATATACCCTGAGAGGGGGGTGAATCAGGGTATGGATATTCTTTTTCAAAGTTCTTTCTACCCCACTGGATATTGACCTCTTTGTTAAAAGGGTCACTTTGTTTGCACTTGTGTGGTTACTATGATCACTTCTCTCCTTTACCTGATGATGAGGCTTTGAATGCAATTTAGGGAAGCAAGCAGGCTGACACAGAGACTTTTACTTGGTTCACTGCTAAGGGCTACGTCCAAGGAGCATACGCCGACAAGTTGTTGGTTCGTACCAAATTCCACTAGACTTCACTAGCTGTGGATTACAATGTTCGGGCTAGATCACTTCTATGCCCAGGCTCACTGCCTTTACAAAGTTTAGGGTCAGCTCACTGCTTTCCCAAGGGTTACACCCTGTTTCCCTCTCTCTGGATCACTGCCGGTGGAGAGGATCACCTTTTTCCTCTTCCTAAGCTCACTACTCTGTGAAGGGAATCCACTCACAGTTTATAGACCTGTAGGTCTCTTCATTTCCATTAAGGAATGCATCTTTCTCTGTATGTAGATGCTCGGTTGAAGTTCAACTTTCATCTGTAGATGAATACCTCTTTTCCTCTGACCACTGGGCAAACTACCTTTGGAAAGACCTCCGCAAAGCACACAACATTGCTAGGCTCCCAATTTCGTGAAGCTTAACAAGCCTTCGCGAAGCTCCTGTCTTTTCGCGAAGCTCTATCGCGAAGCTCTCTCGCGAAGAACTCTCGCGAAGCTCAACTCGTTTCAAAGAAACTTCTCTCGCGAAGTTCACTGAGCCAACGCGGAGCACACAACTTTCGCGAAGCTACAATAGCCGCCGCGAAGCTCCTCTTTCGCGAAGCACACTGCCTTCGCGAACCACCTTCGCGAACCAAGAGCAATGGATTTTCTCTGAAAATTCTCTCTACTTCACTCGAAGGGGTCGGCCTCTATTTATAGGCGATTCCACCAACCCTCAATCTTTCTGCACGAATTCAACGCCACGTCATCTCAAATCGCGAAGCTCCAATGTTTCGGCCAGAATTCTGTCCAAATCACGAAGCACCACGACACTTTGCCGTTCGCGAAGCTTGACGTAGTCACGAAGAATCACTGTCAACATACCTTCGCGACTTCACCGTGAATCTCCCTCGCGAATCTCAACATTCCTTCGCGCCTTCGCCGCGAAGCTCCCTCACAAAGCCCTTCACCGCCGCGATGCGCTTCAGCCTATGCCGTTCGCAAAGCATGACGTAATCGCGAAGCATCACCGCCTCCATTCTTCTGGTCTTCACGATTTCCAAACCATGCATCCTATCTTCGCGAAATTCATGCCTTTTCCATATTAAATTATGCTCTTCATGGAAATCCTCTTTTCGCGATGCTCACCAAACTCCAAATTTTGGACCCCAAAAATTTGGCAAACACTGGGAAATGGCGCCACCTTGTACTGCTCTTTTGTACCGCCTCCAGATCGTCCTTTCCTTTTTCATCATTCTTTGTCAACAAGGATTGTCAAAAACTTATTGGGAACTCGACAAATATCCATGAAAACCGGCTTTGTCAACAAACACAATCAACCCAAAAATACTGCAATGTTACCTTGAGGGATTTTTGCCCAACAATCTCCCCCTTTGGGTTTGTTGACAACTCTTCACAACTCTGCTCAGGATGACTTTCTTCACTTTGATACCTCACTGAGTCTTCTTCCAGCTGCGACCACCATTTGCCTCTTGCGATTCTGATAGCGTTCAAGGAGTCACTTAACACGTACTCTAAGCCCACGAGAGCAATGATCGGCGTGAGAAACAAGAGTAGTATGAAAAGTTCATCAATGAATCACTTCATGTAAGACCCCAATTGTCAATTCCACCATGATACCAATTCATAAATTGATACCAATTGTTGAACCACACTGATACCAATTGGTGATAGCTGGAAACCTTCTCTCACCTTTCCAACACCATTGTTCTGCTTTCATCACGATCCTTAGCCGTTGTGATATCTATTCTTTGTTCAATCACTTCTAGCATCATCAGATTTGATACTGTCCCCCTTTATCATTTCTCCCCCTATCTGGCTGCTCCACTGGTCAGCTTCTCCCGGTATCATTCATGATTTGTCAAATCTCCACACTGTCTCCCCCTTTAACAACCACTATTTTCTCCCCCTTTGTCAACGAACCCAAAGGACACTCCTTTGTAGTCTGTAACATAGATGAGAACACATATCATCACATTAGGGAAAAATACATCATACCTAGGGGAGAGGGGGGGTGGGGGCCACACCCACACTATTTCAAGTGCGGGGAATCAACTGAACTCATAGAGCCAATCGATGCCTCTCAAAAGCTTCCTTGGGTAATGCCTTGGTCAGAATGTCTGCAACCTGTAGCTCTGTAGGCACATACTCCAACTTCATGATTCCCTGATCAACATTCTCCTTGATAAAATGATACTTAATCTCAATGTGCATTGTCCTTGAATGATGTAAGGGATTTTTACTAAGATTTATAGCACTTGAGTTGTCGCATTGGATTCCGATCGGAGACTTAACTTCAACTCCCATATCTTCAAGACGCTATTTCATCCAAAATAACTATGTGGATGCTTGAGTGGCCACAATATACTCAGCTTTCGCGGTGCTCAGTGAAATGCAATCTTGCTTCTTGCTTAGCCATGAAATACACAATCCACCAAGATAGAAAGCACCACCGGATGTTGATTTCCTATCATCCGCTGAAGCGGCCCAGTCGGCATCAGTATACCCCAATAACTCTGTCTGAGATTTTTCATTGTATGTCAAGCCGAAGTCCACCATGCCTTTGATATACCGAAGTATTCTTTTCACTGCGAGCATGTGACTTACCTTGGGATTACTCTGATATCTCGCTGCTTGGCATGTAGCGAAAACAATATCAGGCCTTGTTGCAGTTAAGTACAACAGACTTCCAATGATTTGCCTGTATTCTGTGATATTAACTGCCTTGTCATCCTCATCATTTGATAATTTCATCCGGGTAACCACCGGAGTCTTCATCCCCATGGAATTTTCCATTCCAAACCTTCTCAGGACCTCCTTGGCATATTTAGATTGAGAAATGAATGTTCCATTCCTTCCTTGTGTAACCTGTAGACCAAGGAAAAATGTTAGCCCTCCAATCATTGACATTTCAATCTCATTTTTCATGAATTCAGAAAACTGTCTGCACTAAGCTTCATCTGATCCACCAAATATTATGTCATTCACATAAACCAACACCATCATCCTTTGATTACTGTCATTACTGAAATAGATATTGTAATCAACTCCTCCATTCTGAAAACCAAGCTTCTTCAAGTACTGATCAAGCCTTGAGTACCATGCCCTTGGTGCTTTTTTCAGCCCATACAATGCCTTCTTCAGCCTGCAAACTTTGTTCTCATCCACATGAATGAGAAAACCATCTGGCTGCTCAATATACACCTCCTCTTCCAGAACACCATTCAAGAATGCAGATTTGAAATCCATCTGGAACACTTTGAACTTCCTTTGCACTGCGATGGCTAGGAATAATCTTATTGTATCCAGCCTTGCAACCAGTGCAAATGTCTCATCAACATCAATTCCCTCGATCTGGTAGTACCCCTTGCACACTAGAAGTGCTTTGTTCCGAATCACTGTGCCATCTTAATTCATCTTATTGCGATAGATCCATTTGGTCCCAATGACATTCTTGTTTTCTGGCCTCGAGACAATCTCCCATGTCTGGTTCTTCTCAATTTGATCAAGCTCTTCATTCATAGCCTGAACCCAGTTTTCATCTTCAGCTACATCAGCAATGCATTTCAGCTCAACCTATGAAAGAAAAGATGCATGCTGCAGTGATTTTATTTCCCTTATCTGAACAGGAGCTGCCTGATCACCAATGATATTGTGTCCATCAATTTCACCTCATCTCTTTGTCATCCTTGTAGACACAAACTAGAAACTTTCATGTTCATCATCGGTGTCTTCTTCAGAATCATTATAAGCCACTTCTGCTCTCCCTGTGTTTCTTTCTTCCTTAGCAGTTTCATTAAGAAGTTGTTTACTGACTCATTTTTCAGTGGCTTCATTTCATTCAGATACTTTTCTCAGATTTTTGTTAAGACACCTTTGATTTTCTCTTGCAGCTTCTTGGTATCCTGAAAGCAGTCAGTTGATACCACATTGTTGGAAAAAAATAGATAATCATGAAATGCTTTGTTATTGCTGCTTCTCCCTTTGTTTCTTTCTTCCCTCAATAGGAAACACCTGAGCTGAGTCATCCAATTATTGCATTGATGGCTCTTGAATCTGATTTGGATATAGAATTCTCCCCCTTTGTTACACAACACTTCTATCTGTTAGGCCCAACGGTATAGACTCATAACCATTCTTCTCCACATGCACTATTTATACTAATCTGGAACTCAGCATCGAGCCATTAACCAAATCACTAAGCCTACTGAGTTAGAACTCGATGTAGGAAACAACAGACAAAATTAATAACACAATCACATTCTATTGTGTTCTGTTGCTCCCTTTCTTCTTCAACTATGGTACCTAATTTGAATCAATTGAAACTGTAGAGCATATCACATCTCCATTTCGCATCCTTAGATGCCACTTCCCCTTGGATCGTATCTCCCTAAAACTTGAAACACATGAATCATCAGTTAATAGAATTTATGTACATAGGGAGAGGGGTTGTTGTTTCTAAAATCCTCAAAATGAGGATAGTGGTTGATCCTGACGGGTCAACCCATTGATTTTTTCTTGGAGGGCATCAGACTCCATTCTTTCATCCTCTAGCTTCCTAGCCAACTTCAACTGTTCTGGCCATATGACTAGGCATTCATTGCCTACATTCTGAGCCTTTTTCTGATATGTAGATTTCATAGGCTCAACCTTTCTCACCGCTTGGGGTATAAACCCGCTAGTACACATTTCCTTCTTTGAGGTTCTACCAAAATTCCATTTTCCTTGATTATTTCTCTATATAAGAACCACTCTTTTTGGCATCTTCCCTTTCTTCTTCTCCCATCTTAGGGGTCTTCCTCTTTCCTTCACTTCTCGCTGAGAAGCACGACTTGTGAAATTTTTAATGCATTCTTTATTTATCTGCCTTTTATCAGATGTCTGAATTACTACACTCTTTTTCACTGGTGGTGAGTCCTCCATTGAACATTTATTCTTCTTTATCACAGCTGGAGTAGATCTCCCCTTAATCTTCCAGGTTTGTTCACCTTCTCTCTTTGAGACAAGTTGTGAGTACGACAGAGGAGGTGACTGATACACTTTTCGTTCAGCTCCATGTGATTCTCCTGAGGCTTTAGGCCTATTTTTCACCTTACCACTTTGTCTACCAGTGTACAATTTGTCATTATGAACCACTGGAGTTGGTAATCTCTTTCTCGGGTCTTTTTCCTTCCCCACTTTCTTCTTGCTGCACTGTCTGGCCAAATGCCCATGATCAGAACATATGAAACATTTTCTATTAAAGGCATACCTCATTTCATCACTTCTCTGCTGAGATGTTGATGCAACTTGTTTTCTTCTTCTGGCATCAATCTCCTGAGCTTCCTGACACATAATCATGGTGTGTCCCATTCTTCCACAGTAATAGCATTTTATAAATGCTTTCCTTTGAGAGACTCTACTCTCTGATTTCTCTAAATGCTTCTTCTTATTCTGGGATTCAGCAAAGTTTCTATTTTCACAGCCTGATATGTATTCATGAGCCTCTAAAAAGAAGCTTGATGTGTGGCTGTGAATCCCACAGAAATAACACATTTCATCACTTCATTTTGTAATTTCCCTTTTAGGCCTATCTCTAGCACCTGCAGGATCTTTTCCATTTCTAGAACTGTTCACGGATCTCTTTCTGTCATGCACAGGAGGGGATTCATCGAATCCAATACCAGCTTTTCCGAAACTTGCTGGTCTTTGAGCTGAGAAAATATTCTGTTTTTTCTATTCAAAAATATCATACATATTCTTCATTTTATCGTCACTTGTCGAAGGATGATCAAATAGAAAGTGTAAGGCATCCTTCATTTTTGGCATTCCTTTAGCATTGGATTTCTCCACATCCTTCTTTACTGATTCTAGATCCTCTTCCAACATTTTAATCTTCATCTCCCTTGATTCAAGTTGGACATCCAGTTCTTTCTTGAGAAGCTTCCCGCTACTCACCTCATCTTCTAGTTCCTGTGTGAGCTTTTCCACCATTGCACTTTGCTTCACTACTTTTAATTTTTCCTCAGAAACAGATTTAGAGACAGATTCATTCTCTTGTTGTAGGCTTCGATTCTTCTGAACTTCTTCAGACAACTGTCCTACTAGATCATCATTTCTAGATTTCAGATTTTGTACTTCATCTGACTTTTGATTCTCTTCATAATCATCCTCCTTTTGTTTTCCTTTCATTTTAGCCATCTTTTGTAGTTCATTGGCATGAGAATCATTCTTCTCTGTTAGGTCAGTAACTATGTCAATAAGCCTTTGATTTAAGCCTCTTAGCTTGTTGACCTCAATATCCAATACATTGATCCGGATATCTTTAGATTTGACTTCTTCGGTGTTTCCAACGACAATTGGAATATCAGGTTCTTCGATGCCTTTGACTTGATCTCCCACTTTTCTATTCAAGTCATCGATCTCCCTTTTCTGTTCTTCAATCTTATTCTTATACTCACAAAATGATTCTGAGTTCTATGGTGCTGATAACTTGAGTTTCTCAATTTTATCCATCAACTCAGACTTCTCTTCTTCCTGCTGCTGTATATAGACTTTGGCATCATGAACCACTTTGTTAGCTTTCTTGGTTTTGGCTCTCCAAACATCTTTCTCTTCAAGAGCAGCCTCTAACTCAGCTTTCATATCTATTCTTCCTTCAATTATTTCTTCTTCATCATCACATGTTTCAATATCACTTTGAAGTTCATGTACTTCACTCATTATTGCATCATGCTTGAGTGAATCAATCTTTTCCCTGTCAGATTCATCCAAACCTTCCTTCAGCAAACTGTTTGATTCTTTTAATTGAATCACACTTTTTCCATACACACTTCCACACTGAGGAATACCACCTGACTTCTGCTTCTTCTTGGATGTTTTTCCCTTTCCCATGGCTCACCGAGATAAGAGCAGACTGATTCTTTAAACACACAGATCGACTACACCAAGTTGGAGCAAACAAATCCGATAAAATCTGATAAAAGCAACCTATCCCTCTGATACCAATTGTTAGGACCAATAGGGGCCTATATACCCTGAAAGGGGGGGTGAATCTGGGTATGGAATTTCTTTTTCAAAGTTCTTTCTGCCCCACTGGATCTTGACCTCTTTGTTACAAGGGTCACTTTTTTGAACTTGTATGGTTACTGTGATCACTTGTCTCCTTTACCTGATGATGATGCTTTAAATGCAATGTAGGGAAGTAAGCAGGCAGACACAGAGATTTTTACTTGGTTCACCGCTAAGGGCTACGTCCAAGGAGCATACGCCGACAAGTTTCCGGTTTGTACCAAATTCCACTAGACTTCACTAGCTGTGGATTACAATGTTCGGGCTAGATCACTTCTATGCCCAGGCTCACTGCCTTTACAAAGTTTAGGGTCAGCTCACTGTTTTCCCAAGGGTCACTACCTGTTTCTCTCTCTCCGGCTCACTGCTGGTGGAGAAGATCACCTTTTTACTCTTCCTAATCTCACAGCTCTGTGAAGGGAGACCACTCACAGTTTATAGACCTATATGTCTCTTCATTTCCATTAAGGAATGCATCTTTATCTGTATGTAGATGCTCTGTTGATGTTCAACTTTCATTCGTAGATGAATACCTCTTTGCCTCTGAACACTGGGCAAACTACCTTTGGAAAGACCTCCACAAAGCACTCAACTTCACTAGGCTCCCAATTTCACGAAGCTCAACAAGCCTTCGGGAAGCTCCTGCCTTTTCGCGAATCTCTCTCGCGAAGCTCTCTCGCGAAGCTCTCTCGCGAATAACTCTCGTGATGCTCAACTCGTTGCAAAGCTACTTTTCTCGCGAAGCTCACTGAGCCAACGCGGAGCACACAACTTTTGTGGAGCTACAATAGCCGCCGCGAAGCTCCTCTTTCGCGAAGCACACTGCCTTCGCGAACCACCTCCGCGAACCGAGAGCAATGGATTTTCTCTGAAAATTATCTCTACTTCGCTCGAAGGGGTCGGCCTCTATTTATAGGCGATTCCACTGACCCTCGAACTTTCCGCGTGAAGTCAACTCCACGTCATCTCAAATCGCGAAGCTCCAAAGTTTCCGCTGGAATTTTGTCCAAATGGCAAAGCACCACGACACTTTGCCGTTCGCGAAGCTTGACATAGTCGCAAAGAATCACCATCAACATACCTTCGCGACTTCGCCGCGATGCTCCCTCGCAAAGCTCATCATTCCTTCGTGCCTTCGTCGCGAAGCTCCCTCTCAAATCCCTTCACTGCCGCGATGCACTTCAGCCTCTGCCGTTCGCGAAGCATGACGTAATCGCGAAGCATCACCGCCTCCATTCTTCTGGTCTTCACGATTTCCAAACCATGAATCCTATCTTCACGAAATTCATGCCTTTTCCATATTAAATTATGCTCTTCATGGAAATCCTCTTTTCGCGATTCTCACCAAACTCCAAATTTTGGACCCCAAAAATTTTGCAAACACTGGGAAACGGCACCACCTTGTACTGCTCTTTTGTACCGCCTCCAGATCGTCCTTTCCTTTTTCATCATTCTTTGTCAACAAGGATTGTCAACAACTTCTTGGGAACTTGACAAATATCCATGAAAACTGGCTTTGTCAACAAACACAATCAACCCAAAAATACTTCAATGTTACCTTGAGGTATTTTTGCCCAATAATAATATTGATGTGTTTTCATATTTTTGAGTATGTCACTTGTGTTTTTTACTAAAATTCCATCATAAAATAGAAACACACACTTTGAGTCATACCGGTAACATATTATGTCGGTTCGATGCGAAACTGATTCCTACCTTTCAAAAACGAATTATGAATTTTTTTTCCTAAATTATCATGAAAATACAATTTTTTTTCCTTGTTTTTAATGAGAGACACTTTTTGAACTAAAATTTCAATTTTGAAGTAATAATAAGAACTTAAATTAATTTTAGTCACATAATATATTGGATTGGGGTATGGCTGATTCCTATATATCACAAATGACATATAGATCTTTTTCCAAAAGCAAAAAAATAGTTCAAATGTGTTTTCATGATTTTTAGTATGTTAGTTGTCTTTTTTAATAAAATTAATATTAATTTTAAATAAGAATACACACTTGGAGTCATAGCAGTCACACTGTGTATCAGATTGAAGTTCGACTAATTTTTACACATCTCAAAAGATGTATGGATTGTCTTCCAAAATTATAAGAAAAACATGAATTTGATTCCTTGGTTTTGAATGTTCCACTTGTACTATTTACTAAAATTTCATTTTAAACTAGAAACACAAGCACTGATTATTACCATCCATATCATGTGTTGGATTGATTTCATACTAATTGACACATGTCAAAAATGACTTATGAATCATTTTCCAAAATTATCAAGACAATCTGAGCAAGTTTTCATATTTGCCAGTCACACTTTTTGAACTAAAATATCAATTTTAACCTGATAACAGACACTTTAAGTCATATCGGGCACATCATGTATCATATTGAGGATTGGATAATTTCTATTCATACCAAATTACATATGGATCATTTCCTTAACGTATCAAAATAATATGAATGAATTTTCATAGTTTTACGTATGTCAGTTGTCTTTTTTAATAAAATTGATGTCAATTTTAAATAAAAAGATGCACATTGATTAATAATGGTCATGCTGTGAATAAGATAGAGGTTCAGATGATTAATACACATCAAAAATAAATTATGGATCATTTTCATAATATATAAAAACAATCTGATTTTTTTCTCCATTTTGAATATGCCACTTGTTTTTTTACTAAAATTTAATTTTTAAACATTAAACACACACATTGAGTCAAACCAGAAACATCATGTGTCAATTTGACAAGAGACTAATTCCTAAATGTCATAAATTACTTATTAATTTTTTTCCCCAAAATTATTATAACAATACAAGTGGGTTTTCATGGTTTTCAATGACTGGAACTTTTTGAAATAAATTGTTGATTTTAAATTGATAATGCACACTTTGAGTCATATCAGAAACATCATTTATTGGATTAAGGTACAACTAATTTATACACATAAAAATGACTTATGTATCATTTTCTTAATGTATCAAAATAATCATAATTAATTTTCCAAATTTTGATTTTGGCAGTTATATTTTTTTCTAAAATTAATATAAATTTTAAATAAAAAGATGCACTTAGAGTCATACCGTTCACAACGTGTGTTGGATTGAATTTTTTCTGATTCCTATACATCCCAAATGAAATATTTATAGTTTTAATAAGTATAAAAACAATATTACTATTGTTTCTCATTTTTGAGTATCTCAGTCGTATATTTTACTAAAATTTCATTTAAAAATGGAAACAAGAACTCTGATTCATACTAGTCACATCGTGTGTTAGATTGATATGAAACTGATTTTTACACATCAAAAATAACATAAGATTTATTTTCTTAAATTATATAGACAATCTAAGCATGTTATCTTAGTTTTTAGTATGTATCTTATCTTTTTACTTAAATTGTTGTTAATTTTAATTAAAAAGACAAAATTTGAGTCATATCGGGAACAATGTTCTTCAAATTGAGGTTAAACTGATTCCTTCATGTCACAAATGAATTATGTATTTTTTTCATAAACTATAAAATAAATATTCATGTGTCTTATCATTTTTTTTATTATTTGATTTTTTTGAACTAAAATGTATATTATAAATTAAAGAATTTCATTTTGTGTTTTACTGAGAACATTATATATCATATAGTGGTGTGGATAATTTAGTATAAGATATGTGTTTTTCTTTCAATTATCTGAAACAATCTAGAAAATGTACAATATGTTCCATTATGATGGAAGATAAAATTTATTCTCCCTGAATGACTTCACGTTTCAGGCAGCATGGGGTTTTCTCTTCAATCGAGAAGGAACATGATCTCTCTTATCATGATTTTTTCGGACAGTTGATAGAAAAATATGAATACCCAAAAGATCTATGAAAAAACTAAATATATATTAGATAAAAATTATGGGTAAATTAACTTATAAATATTAGATAAAATGATGAAAATATTAGTAAAATAATTATAATGAATTATCCTTTTCATGATAGTTATATACATTCTTGATGTATTTTTTTATTCACATTGTCTCAGTTGTAGCCTTGATGTCCAATTTCTCATGATCATGAGCTTATTTTAACAAACCACTCAAACTCATAAAAAAGTATCCACATACATAATAAAACAATTATTAACTGAGTAATACAAAAAAGAAATAAATTAAACATGAGTATAAAAAAATAAATTACATCTATGGAAAAATATTTTACTATAAAAATATCAAGATTTCCTCTATGATTGAGAAGAGGAAGCACTATTTCTCTTCATGCAAAGGAAGTGGAGGTATCTTGAAGGAATGTGATAAATTCCAACACTATATGGGAAAAACGTTTTTGATGGATAAGTATGTGGATGTTTTGTTATAAAAATTCATGAAATTTCTACAGAAATCTTCTAAAATAAACAAAAACTACAAAGAATAATGAAAATTAAATAAATAATTCATTATATAATTTTTTTGGTAAAATAGAAAGAATATATTGAACATTACCTTTAGATATTCTAAAAGGGTTTCCTTCATTATAGTATGTTCTTCCACAGGATTTTTAACAACATCATGTTCAGAATACATTGTCGGTATTAGTATTCAGACATTATTTTTTGATTATGTTAATTCAGTAGAGAATATTTAATTTTATGAAGAAAAATTTAGTATATTAATGAAAATTACCTTCTCATTGGACTCTCTTTATTTATTTAATGTTTTTTGGGATTTGGATCCTCTATTTATAATCTAAATCCCATCATTTTGGTCACGTAAAATATACAATACATTTTATAAATTGGGATTGGAATGAAATGATTGTGATATCTTAATTAAAGGGTTATCTTAGATTGAATTTTCATCTTACCCTGAATTTTTTTAGTTTTTTTTAAAGGTAATGCTTTGGTCAAAGACCAAAGCACAAATTATTATTAAAAAAGCCAAGAAAGTTACAAGAGTCTGAAATAGGGGATTTTTTTACAATCTCTATCAAAGAGTACAAATAAATCAGCGGGCAGGGAGTCCATCCAAGTCATCCGCTGGTGAACTCCTTTATTGGCAAGAGCATCAGCGACGAAGTTTGCCTCACGGTAAGTATGGGTGGAGATATAAACAATCATGTGGAGCAAGTTAAGAAAGTTTATCCAACGTGAAGTATGCTTCCAGGCCAGATGAGTGCTGCCATTCCAAATGGCATGAATGACGGTGGGTGAATCACTCTCAATCTATAGTTTCCTCCAACCTCTTTGAAGAGTAAAATCAACAGCATGGATGACACCCAGCAGTTATGCCTCTAGCGATGACGAGTGACCACATCCAACGAAGAAACATCCCTGACACTGTCCAGCAGAGTCTCTGAAAATAGCACCGCAACTGGCAGGACCTGGATTTCCTTTTGATGCACCATCAACATTAACATTGATCCATCCCTGCATTGGAGCCTGACAGAAAACCTCAAAGGTGCGTTTTGGCTTTGGATAATTTCTAGGAACACGGAGACGGAGAAGGATCTCAAAGTCTCCAACTGAGTTGTTCCAACAATCTTTTTGAATAAAAGCATCCTCCTGGATTGCCACAAGGATCCGAGATTTTCCTGCATTGAGATTAAAAGAATGATTATTATGAATAAGATCATTTCTAACATACCAGATCTCATGAATGAGCTCTGCCACTGCCGCCAACCAGATGTTGTTGATCTGCAAAGAAAAATCAGATCTAGTTCAGTTTATTTGAAACAAATAAATAGAATCAGTAAAAGAGCATCTGTAATTGAAAAGATCAGAGACAAAATGCCATAATGCAGAGGCTGTCGCACAAGACATGAAAAGATGATCCTCATCCTCCCTGTTTTGGTTGCATAAGTGGCATTTAGAACAAAGATGGATCCCAAAATTTGGAGAATAGTATCAGTAGGCAATCTATTATGGGAAATACGCCATATAAGGGTGAGCCTGGAGGGTTTAATCCAAGGTTTATTGAATTGACTTACCCAACTATAACTAGAATCAATATGAGAGAAATTCTGCTTATAAAAGCCTTTGGAGTCTAGGACACCATTACGGGCAGGTTCCCAAACCTGGAAATCACCATCAGGAGAGAAAGAATGGTTATCAATGATTTCCATAATATTATCCGGGAGATCATGACGATGAAATTGAAGAACATCTTTTATAGATTGATTAGTGTCCTTAAGAGTATGACCAGAAGGTAATAAATTTATCAAGGGGTTATCATACCATTTACCACACCAAAAGTTAATAGAAGAGTTAACACTAACCATCCATCTAGAAGTCTCCATGATCTTATGATAAGAGTCCCTGATAGATGGCCAGATGGAAGAATTAATGAAATTGAGATTCCCTTTTAAAAGCTTAGAAAGAAATATGTGATACATAATGTTAGTGGCTTTAGAAGGGGAATTAATAATATACCAAGTAAGATGAGCCTGGAGAGCGTCATTGAAAGGCTTTAAATTTTTTATTCCAATCCCACCTTTATCAATAGATCTACAACAAGAATTCCAAGGAAAGGTGACAAGCTTCCTTTCAAGAAGACATCCATTCCAGATAAAATTTTGTATAAAGGTATTAATTTTCTTGAAAATGCCAGTAGGCCATTTATAAATCATGAGGGAGTAAACCATTTTAGAAACAATGGTTGATTTGACCAAGAAAATTCTCCCAGCCATGGAGAGAGATTTCCCTTTCCAATTGGAAAGATGTTTTGTAATCTGGTCAATAACAGTAGCAAAATAACTGACTTTGGGTCACCCCCAGAAAATAGGAACTCCTAAGTAGGTAAAGGGAATCAGACCTTCTTTAATACCTAAATAATTGGTAATATTATTTTTCCTACCGATAGGGAAAATTTTACCAAAAAAATGAAAGATTTATTCCAAGAGATCACTTCACTGGAGACCTCCTCATAATGAGCAATGGCTCCCTTAAGAGTCTCTATATTCTTTTGGTCCCCTTTTAAAAACAGGATAATGTCATCAGCATATGGAAGATGAGTGGGGGCATTATGATTTCTAGTGACCTATATAGGTTTAAGCTTACTTTGGTCAACCAAACTGCTGAGGAGTCTACTAAGATAATCCTCAGCAATGACAAAAAGGATAGCGGAAAGAGGGTCACCCTGTCTAACACCTTTAGAGCAGGTAAAGAACCCTCTAGGAGTGCCATTAATAAAGACAGAGATGTGAGATGAAAGGAATAATATCCTAATTCTTTCAATGAAAAGGTCTTGAAAACCAAAGCTTTTTAGCACTTTAAAGATAAAGTTCCAATCAATAGTGTCAAAAGCTTTTTTAATATCCAGTTTGATAGCCACACATCCTCCTATATTATTTTTATTTAAAATATTAAAGCATTCAGAGGCAAGGAAAATACAATCTTGAATGGATCTACCTTTGATAAAACCAACCTGGTTCCAAGAAACAATTTTATTGCAAATTGGAGCAAGTCTATTTTCAATGATTTTGGTTATGATTTTGAAAATCTTGTTAAAGAGAGCAATCGGTCTGAATTGATGGATCTCAGTGGCATTTTCAACCTTATGTATCAAAGTTAAAAATTGAGCATTGATTCCATGTGGGAGAAGACCACGAGTGAAAAACTTTTTAACATGGTTACAAACATCAATGTGAATTATGTCCCAATGCTTTTGAAAAAACCCATTGTTAAACCCATCAGGGCCTGGAGCATTATCGGGATTGAGGCAAAAAACATTGTCTTTGATTTCATGATCAAGAGGAGTGCTCAAAAGCAAGTTGTTTTCCTTTTTATCCACCAATAGAGGAATAAGATCAGGATTAAGGTTAGTGATTGAACCTGGACCATTAAAGAGATTATAAAAGTAAAAGGTAACGTGATCCGAGATGGCCTCCTCAGAATCAGTGATCACACCATCAATAGTAATTTTAGAAAGAGGACTATTTATATTTCGAATTCATTGAAGACAATTGTAGAATTTGGTATTACCGTCACCATCAGTGAGCCATTTGGTCCTAAACATATGTTTACGCAAGTTATCTTTGAAAGTAAGTAAGGAGTTAAGCTTGACAGAGATATTCACTTCCAATTGAGTTCTAGAATGAAATCAGAGTTGGTGTTTTGAGATTGAAAACTACTAAGCTCTTTCTCAAGTAAGGAAATATCCAGATCAATTTGAGAAATTGAAGATTTACACCAGCCTTTGAGGGCATGTTTAAGAGTTTTCAACTTATATAAACAGGAAAAAGAATCTTGTTGGTGTTTCATGGAATTCCAGATGTTTTGAATGAAAGAAACAAAATCAGGATTCAAAGACCAAGAATTATTAAATTTAAAAGGAAAGTCATATTTCTTTTCTTTTGTGAGAAGGATAACAAGAATAGGATGATGATCGGAATTGAGCCTAGGGAGAGTAACACTAGAAATATTATCCCAGCTATCCAGAATCTTCATGTTAACAAAGGCCCTATCAAGCTTACTAGCAACTTTGTTATTATGGTGATTTCTGTACCAAGTAAATTTAGCCCCAGAAGGAGTGATTTCAAAAAGATTACAATCTTCAATAGCCGCTCTGAATTCCCTGGAGGATATAGAAAGGTGAGAGGGCCCAATTTTTTCACAGGGACTAAGGATGGCATTAAAATCACCCATGACCAGCCATGGAGATTGAATGCATTTATCCAAATCAATAAGATCATTCCATAGGTCTCTTCTATCTTGATATCTATTCTTGGCATAGACCATAGTACAAAAAATATGACGATCATTCCAAGAAAAATTACAAGTAAAGTGTTGATCAGAAGATCTAAAAATGTTGACATTTTTCAGAGAGTTATGGAAAAAGATCCACATAGAATCAGAGTTAGGATCTCTTTTGCAGGAGCCTAGGAAATTGTAGTTGGGAGAACCAATCCTCATAAAATTCATTTTGAAAGTAACTTTCGGTTCAGAAATAGCAAAAAGCAGAGGTTTGTAATTATTTAAAAACCTCCTAAGAGTGATGGAGGTGTCTTGATTAGCCACACCTTGACAGTTCCAAAATAGTATATTCATTACAAATTAGGATTTTGGGTAGGACCCTTCTTATTTTTTAATTTCCCAGTACCTTTAGTCCCTTGAGACCTTGGGACCATTGAAGAGGGCGGGGGTTTTTGTTTGGTATCTAGTTTAGACTCTTGGTTTTCAGAGTTTTTCAAGTCATTATCTCTTAGATTAGAGCTAGGATTTATGATAGGAGGTAAAGGGTTCTTAAATTCAGACCTGTCTAGAGGTTTTTCTCGCAAAGCTCCATGTACAGGTAACTAATCATGAGAATATTGTGACACATCCAGATCAACAGGAGTGGCCATGTCAGAACAGGAAAGAGGACTGGATATGGGAATAGCTGCATGAGCAGAGGAATGCTCAGGGAGAGGGTGTGTCATGGGCTCTACCAAGGCAGAGTCAGAATAGGATAGAGAAATAGAGTTGTCAACATGAAAAGCAGAAATCAGACTCTCAGGAATCTGAGAACAGAAATAGAAGCATGTTTCTGTTCTCCAGAAGGTAAACTAGATTCCCCCCTGCTAACCCTGAATTTTTTTAGTCATCAGTAGGAAAATCAACCAATTCATATTTGTTGGATCTGAAACATAAAATACTTTCACTGCTTATGTAGTCATTTTTAATGGATCTTATTTTTCCCCTTCCACACTATAATTCACCTTCCTGAAGCCCATATTATCAAATTTCATTGTACTTATATTTTTAACCCATTTTCATTGGAAAATCAGAACATTAAATGTTCTATAATCCAACTCATGTATTTGTTCTATAATTTTAAAAATGTCATATTTTCATATATTGGATTTCTATCCTTGGAAAAAGATATGTTCATCACTTATTCAGCAAGCATAACTCCACTATTTTTCCTCAAACATCAAACATCAATTTATTTTCTATATAATGTGTAACCATTGATTACAAAACCATTTTAAGATATAAATTTTCATTTGGTCCCTAGCTAGCCATCGACATCAATAAGAAATTGAAATCATATTTTTAGATAACTATTGATATATTTTATCTTAGAACCATACATTTAATTGTTTATTATGTGTATTTTATATCAATCCTTCAGCCCTAGATAGATTCAAATCTTCAATAATTTATTTGTATGATACAACATATGGTTAAAAATCGTACCTATTATGTAAAATTTAATGGTGTGCTTACTCTAAATCTTCGATAGAAATTGTAACAACATCTCTTATCGAAATCCATTTTCTCAAAAGGAATCCTTTATAATGATATATTAGGAGATTGATGCTATCAACATCTAATAGGTAATAGGTACAGATTCCAACATCTTCTTCAAGAATATATCATTTCTAAATACATCCTTTTTTCCAACATTGATTCTTGAAATAACCATTCAAAACCTTCATTGTCCATTTAATGGGGTAAATCTATCTATAATGTATGAGAACACATAGTTAAACCTAGCTAATTAAGTAAAACATTATGTGGAACATTATATAATATATTTATGGTGGGAATATCATCTCCAGTTCAAATAATATGACCAAAACCTCCTAATTCAATATTGTAAATTTCGTCGGGTCTATAACATTATTTCATAAGGATATGAAAAAGAAGTAGATTCTAGTTAATGTATGTCATACATTTTTTGGTAGAATGCAATCGAAAAAAACATGCATCAAATATTTCATCAAAACATGAAATTCATGTTATTTGTGTCCCTATAACTTTAAAATAGTCATTGAAACAACATTCTTGATATTTTTTGGATAACCATATGGAACTTTAACAACATTAATGAATAGGAAAAATTACAATTTTTCCTATATGGATAGATTCTAAGATACTGGAAGAATAAAATTCTACCCTTTACCCTTCCCTCATGCAAACTCTTCCCTTATCCCCATGTGAATCATGATCTACCTCACCTTTATGTCATATTTCATTTTTCAGAAACATTTAATAATGCTTCAATAAAATTATAACATACATTTTTTTCAACATAAATGACATAAATTAAATATCTAGTGTACAAACAATTATAATATGGTATGTCAAATATAATTTATAACTTCTTCTAATATGATTTCATAAGTTTTTTAAAAAATGTTCTACAAAAACAATATCAACAATTTTTGTTTATCGAACTGTTGATTACCTATTAGTTGGGATATTGTTGCACCTTTTTCATTATTCCCATTGAATGTGTCATCTCAGATCAATATTTATTTCATCGAAGTAAAAATTCAAATATCTAAAAAAACATTGCTTTCGAGGAATGGTTCAACCAAATTGAGTGTTCCCATTATTAAAAAATGGTGCACCCCATCATTCAATTAATGTCATAGCCTCACAAATTACTATAAGCAATAAATTCATTTATCAACTTGTGAAACATATACCTCAATTTGAATTCTTCACTTCTATGAGAATCATACATTGTAACACTTGATTCCCAAATCAATTGAGATATTTGATCAATGGATCCAAATAGACATCAATATCACTACCAGGTTATTTTGGTCCAGATATAAGAAGAGACATCATAACGTATATATGATCCATGAATAAACATAGAAGAAAGTTATAATTTTCCAACATGTAAGGCCATGTACTGTGAGTAACACACTGTAGAAAATATTTATTCCATCTATGGATAACTCAATATGAATGTTTCTTGGCTCATTTCCATATTCAGGACACTCATAATCAATTTTTTTCCACTTAGGAGAATCTATTGGATAAAGTAGGTTACCATATTTAATTATTTTATCTATATGCTATGTCAATTATCATAGGGTTTCTTAATGTCTATATAGTATTCTAAACTACAAAATTATTGGAATTTGACATACAGATTTCAAAGGACTTGATTAATTTTTCTTTTATCATTCTATTCCATACGTATGGAATTTTATTTGTGATACATTACCCAAGATAATGAATATGAAACCATTTAGATAGGAATTTTTTTTATCATACCCATTGAGCATATTATTCATATTTAGCATCATATGTTCGATATTGATGTTCATTTTCATCTAGTATTATATCATTTAAGAGATCAAGTAGATCAGTAATGTTGATGTTTCTCCATCCACTACCATCTTTAAAATTATGAATCCTCAATACAAGAGAAAATAATGTGTATTTAGTAAAATAATGTTAAAATAGACTCTTAGCACAACTATTTAACTTCTCAAATAACTTTAAACAATCATTAAGGTCCTATTAAATATCCATTTTCATAACTTCCATGCGATATCTATAGTCATTTACACTAATATTCATATCAAATGATCCATAAACCATCGTATCATCCCAATCAATGTGCACATTCTATTTTCCACATTTTTATTCCAAAATTTATAGCTTTGATCAATTCGATGAAAAATTAAATGTTCTTCCAACTCTTCCAGACTAATTTTTATTGATTAACAAAAATGTAAACATAGAAAAAGGATTTGATAAGGGTCATATGCATGCTCTATTGAAAACATGATTAATATTTGGCATTGCCTTGATTCAGTTTTTTCAAATGATTAGAGTGTAATAATTTTTGACTCATATATATTCTATTAGGTTCATAAAATATTCATTTTTTACAATAAATAAATAAATAAACAAAAGATATCATTATCATAGGTGAATGTTATAGATAATTCTTATAAGTGGAACCCGAAATTTGATAATGATATCATCCATAGGGCAAAAATTATAAAAAAATATCATCCTCATTAGATTCATATCTTAACCAGTTATTATGGAATTTTGTTTCTTAAGAATCATCCCCCGTATCTTTTATAAATCCACCTATGTTTCCTAAACTAAACTAATTAGTACTCATCCCATACCGGGTAATAGTGATAATTTTGGATGACTACTACTCATAGTAGTTAAGAAACATAAAATATATGGGGGTTAAGTATCAAGAAACAAAATATAATAATAAATTTACATGATATGAAGTTAATGAGGATTAATCCAAACATTTATTATATTAAATAATGGGGGTGCTTAGAATTTTTCAGAGTTTCTCTTCCTAAAAGAACTAAAATTGTAACTAAAATTATTAAATAGGTTTTTTTCCTATGGAAAATCATAATAGATCATATAGAATAATTCACATAGAATCTAATTTCACTTTTGAATCTAGAGTTGTATAATTTTTTGAGATTAAATTTTAAAGAGATAATTAAAATAAAATTGTTCCTCATAGCCATATATCTAGTGTTTCATTTAGTTATGATATGATGGTTGAGAATAAAGATGATTCTTGAGTTGAACTTAAATGGTGTACAAGACCTAGAAATAAGAAATATCCATTTCATGAATTCATATATTTAAAATCCGTTTTTTTTTTCATTTTGATATATATCAACATAATAATATTCTGAAAAAATATACTCTAGTTATAAATATAGATGATGATCTCAAGTTATATAAAGAATAATTTTCTTCCATATATGTGTCGTTCTATAAATAATCATTTAAGGATGAAATTAATTCTATTATGAGAAACAATAATTTTATCATTACAAATATTCTAAAATTCTAAAATCATATTGGTTGAAAATGTGTATTTAGAATCACATATGACTCTAATAATAACATTCATTTTTTTAAAGAAACATTAGTAACCAAAGGTTTAAAACTGGAATGGATTGGTTATTTTGAAACTTATACTAATTTAGTTCAAATTATGAGAATAAGGATATTATTTTCCTTTAAATTCAATAAATTATTTGCAAGTTCATTAAATAGATATTAAAATTGTATTTTGAAATGTAAATTTAGATAAAGAAATTTACATGGAATAATATAAAGGTTTTCTATATAATACAGTTAAAATTAATTATGTAAATTAGTTAAATATACTTATGGTCTTAAAGAAAAACCTAAACAATATGAGAAGTCTGATTCTATTATTTTTTTATCAAATGTAGTTTTACCTGAAATGATCATAAGTGTAATTTTTTAATGTTCATAAAATAATTGTAAGTTATTATGTGTATTTATGTCGATGAAATATTAATTTTTGAAATTAAAATGACTGGTATTAATGATATGAAGAAATATTTATCCTCTATGGTTAAAATGAATAAAATTAGAACACTACTAGAATTCTTGGTATTTGTGACAGCTTATTTGCGATGGGATGCCATCGCAAATAAGCTTTAGAGACGGGGCCCCGTTGCAAATATCCCGTTGCAGAAAACGCAGTCGCAAATACTATTATTTGAAATATGCCTATCGCAAATAATGGTATTCACGACGGGAAACATCACAGTTGCAAATACGTCTCTGATTATATGCATTATATATACATAAACTCTTTCACGATAGGACCGTCGTCGTGTCACATAATATATATATATATATATATAATGTTCTATGATGGGCCCGTCGCAACAAAATATTTGCGACGGGTAAGTATTCCCATCGCAAATATGTTTTTTAATAGTATTTATTTAGACTATTTGGGACGGGGTCCCGTCGCAAAAGGTCCCATCGCAAATAATAAATTAATTTGAAAAAATTAAAATTAATAAAATTTCGATTAATGAAAAAAATAATATTACTATTATTAAAAAAAATATTAACATTTTCAATATTCACAAAAAAATTAAAAAAATTCATAAAATTTATTATTATTATTAGTAGTAAATAATATATATATATATAATACTAAAAAAAAGATATTTATTAAAATAATATAAATATTATTAAAATAATATAAAAATAAAAAAATATTTACATTCTCAATATTGACAAAAAAATATAAAAATTTAATAAAATATTATTAATTAAATTATGTAATATTTTCACTGATATAAAATTCAAAAAATGTAAATAATTCATATTAAAATGTTAAATTCAAATGTTTCAAAAATAAAAAAATCATTGGGGGTCATCTTCTGGAGGAGGTGGAGGAGCTGAAGGAGATGGTGAAGGAAACCTCATCCCTAAACTACGAGTCAGATGGTGCATGTACTCTATATGCTCGTGATGTTGATGCTTCCATCGATGCATCTCCTCCTCATGCTAATGCTGCTGCTAATGCTTCCATCGACGCATCTACTCTTGGTGATGCTGCTCCTGCTGCTGCTGCCACCGACTCATCTCTTCATGCTGCTTCTACCAATCCTCTATAGGCTCAGCCTGAGTTCACAATAGCTCCTGATACTCTAAGATAGAAGATGATATCTCTCAAAGATCTCCTCTTGAGTTGGATGCCGACATCACAGCAGTACCATAATAAGTTCCACGAGTAAAATTAGAGCTGATACCAACTACTCGGCCCTTCTCAAAGCCATTTTGAGTCGCCTGCATCCATCCAGCCTCATCGAAATGGTGAGAACCGGTCTACTCTGTCGTCTCGTCCTGACCCTCAGCCTGTGTCTAAGAGGTCACAGCCTCATATGAATCCTTCAATTCCAATTTAAAATCAAAATTGTGAAAATATTATATGAAGTTAATTATCAAAGTGAAAATAAATAATAACCACAATCTGAAATTGGCGATCACCTTTAATCTCTCTAGTGGCTGTATCACTGTACATCCTTCGATAAATGTAAAACTCTGTAATATTGGGATGCTCAACTTCTAACAAAAATATAAAATAAAATTTTTATATTTAAAGTTATTTAAAATATTTTAAAAAATATACTTACCAGATGCTCTCTATGCGAACTGAATGTATGGCTGCCGGCTTGATGTGTCACCTCCTATCTCGCCCGGTTCTACTGTCCCACTAAAGATCTCCTCTAAAATCCACCACCAAACTAGTGTAAACATAGTCCATCCCAAATGTGAGATGAAATGTACTCTGGTTGGTTAGATCTACACGACTCATCAAATTCTGTCACTCCTTTCATAATGGTTGTCTTTCTCAAATTGTGTAAAACTAACTGAAACGGTCGCGCATAGAAACCTGCCCTTCCGCGTGGATAGCGTCGCACTTTATATCATCGATAGGATACCATAAAACCTAAAAATAATTTATAATATCAAGTTATTAATAAAATAAATTTCAAAATAAATATTATTTATTTACGTACCAGCTAATGATGGAACATGTCGCGGCGCACATCAATGGGAATATATTCCCATGTGATCTATGGATGAGAAAAATAATTGTGCAATATAGCGATCCCCTATCCAATAGCTACATGTGCAAAACATTGGAAAAGGAATATGTTGGTCGGAGTGGATACTCAAGAGTGGGTGAATTGAGTTCCAATAAAAATTTCACTTAAAATTATTTCTCTTAAAATCCCACAATTTAAAAACAAAGGTAAACTGTAGTGAATCTATATAGAGTGTAAGGGTTCAATTAGTTTCTCAAAGATTGATTAGGTCTTAGTAAACTTAATTTAAAGATTAAATTAACTTTTGAAACTAACTTACTGGTTTAAAATAATTATAAACACTTTCTAATTTAACTATCAAAGTAGCTTTAAAATAGTTTTGTTTTTCAAAGTAATAAGCATCGGAATTTAAAATATATATGTAATAATTATAGACATAAAATAAAAGCACAGCAAAGATAACCAATAGGTTCAGTCTCAAGCCGAGACTTAGTCCTCTCAACAATTTATATAAATTGATCCACACCCTGGACTGGGGTTAAACAAAAGTACACTACTATCCAGGTCCAAATACCTCTACCACTATTCTTTGTGGGAAAAGAAAACAAAATCACATAGGCAGTTCAGGTCTTACTAGGCCTCTACCACCATCCACAGTGGGAAACAAAAGAGTTATGGAGTTTGAGTGAGGATTTAAGAATCCTCCAGTTTAGCTCAGTAGATAGTGTGTGTGTAAAATAAATAGGGTACACACACTGCTCAAAATGTAAACGAAATGAATCACTAAGAGAAGTGTGATTGAGTTTAGAAAAGCATTAGTGATTAGCAGTGCTGTTTTGGACTCATTGGGTTTATCAGAAAATCTTCTGAGTCCTTCTCTGGTTTTTCTCAGAGAACAGAGTGTAATTTTATTCCTTGGTTCTCAGTCCAATTTAGCTGCCTGAGTGCATGAAATGTTTTTTTAGTTCTTCACTCAAGATGCATCTTGTGTTCTCCTCTGGAATAATTTTCTTCGTGTATGTCCAGGATTATTGGAGTATGGATATTGACTAGTGAAAAATGCTCTACACTGGAATGTTGTTCAGCTCTTTTCTCATTCACCCTTCGTGTGTCTTCTTAGTGCCTTTCGTGTCACATACATCCATCTATTTATCCAGTGTTCCCTTTCCATCACTTTATAACTTTCAGCTTTGGCAGAAAAGAATAATCTCCTTTTGCATGGGTACTAGGCATGGTTCCCTGACATGCAACAGAAATCATTAAATAACATTAACTGCATTAAAACCATCAAATGTAACGGTTATCTAAATAAATAAATAGTATGAAGAGTATAGGGTTTGACTGGTTGGTCAAGCATTAGTATCCTTTTATTGGTAGATGTGCACGGTGGACTTTCTGTCGCAAAACCTTCCATCGGTAGCTCTTTTGAACTTAAATCGGTAGCTCATATACCGGTGACTTTAGTTCCATCGGTAACTCCTGTTATTAGTAGCTCTTGTTATCGGTAGATCTTGTTATTAGTAGCTCTTGTAATCGGTAGCTTTTGGTATCGGTAGCTCTTGTTATCTGTAGATTTTGTTCAATCGGTAGGTGTCTCTCCATCAGTAGTTGTCTCTCCATCGGTAGCTCTTTGCATCAGTATTCTATCGATAACAACTGGTAGACATGCACATCGGTAGCTCATATGTTTTGTATCGGTAGACTGAATCTGTGTATTGGTTCTATCGGTAGACTTCTGTCTATCGGTAGCTCTGGTCTATTTGTCTGTTGGTAGCTCTGTACATATTTGTGACCTTAGTGTATCAGTGACTCAGTATATCGGTAGACTAAGTCTATCGATAAAATGAGTACCAGTGGCTCTAGCTAAACACAGACCAGTGACTTAATACTTATCTGTTTTACACAAAACATTTCTGAATGGGTTAGAATTACTTCAGAGCTTATTAAACGTGGATAAACAAAGATTAAACTATCTCAGCGATTATTTTAATTTTATTATCATCTTTAGCACAGATTGAAATAATTAATATATTGGAAAATATTAGATCGAGATTATCAAAGTATATGAAAGCATAATTGATTTTATCAAAACAGGTGAGGTCAATAATCTCCCCCTATTTGATAATCACAACTTATTAAATTATTATTTAAAAAAATGTATCATAGGATATATAATTAAACTCAATTTTCTCAGAGAAAATAGAATGGTTTAAAACATAATTTTTCAGAGATAGAATTAAATGTATTGGAGATAAAATAAAAAGCCATGATATCATAGGTAAAATTTAGTAGTATCAGAGAACTAAATGAAATTATATCAGAGGATGAGAGAAAAGGAACTTGTATTTGAAAATGAAATTCAGAGGTATCAAAGGGGAAAAGCATGATAGATCTTAGATAAAATTTCTCCCCCTTTCATTAATATATCTCCCTCTGGGTGAAAATGCCTTCCTCTTTTGATACATAGGGAGTATTTCTCCACCTTTGTAAAATATTTCTCCCCCGTTTTGATAATCAAAAGGTGGGAAGTAACAAAGAGAAATGGAACAATAGGAATAGAAGAAAATCACATGTATTAAATGTTACAAAAATGTACAAAAACTGAAAACAAAATACATAGGATTCCTATCAAACAGTACAGCCACTTGATCAATCCACATCATCAATGTGAGATTTTCCCTTGGGATTAGAAGAGGATTCAAGTGGTGAGGATGCTGGTGAAGGCTTAGGAATTCCTGAAATGACCAAAGGAGGTTGATAAACTGACACTGTTCATGGCATGTATTGACTAGTCCTTTGAGTGATCATAGGTGTGAGGCTTCGAATGGCTTGGACAGGAGTCAGCTGAATTGGAGAAGTATTAGAGGCAGAGGCAGGTAAAGCAGGAGAGACAATCATTGTCCTGGCATCAACATGTAGAAAAGGCAGCAATAGATTTCTAAAATCCATAATGATTCCTCCTCCTCTCTCCATAGTGGATATGAAGTCATCCTTGTCCTCCATAAACTTATCCAGTACTGGAGTCAATTATCTTAGCTAGCTAACTTTCTCTCTAAAGGATTCATTTACAGGAGGCAGTTTCATATTCTCAATCAGAAGCCTGAAATGACTGGTAATTTTGGTCTTTGTGTAAATTTTGGAGAAATAGAAGTCCACCTTTTCCTTAAATTCTTTCTGAGAGGCAGAGGCTTCTCTCATGTAGTCTTGGACTATATTCATAATTTCTCTGGTTGAATCTCGGGTAGATAGAACAACTCTTCTTTGTTCAGATGAGTCCACAGAGCCACTGGTTGAAGCTTGACCAAGCTCCTCCTTCATCACAGCTCTAAAATGATTCGAATCCATGTAATGTTTAGAAGCAAGAGAACCAACAGATGAAAGATATAGTCTCTTTGAAGCTTTTGGTCAATCCACTGATAAATTTTGAACTTGGGAATCTTGGATTGTAATATGATCCTTCATAGATGTTTTGAAACCTTCAAATACAGAATCCATCTGTCTTATAACACTCTTCACAAAAGGTAAGTCCTTATCTGCTTGGGATTTTGAGCTCATGTAAGAGTATAAAGAAACAAAAGATTCCTTTAGTGATTTAAGATCTGCTTCAAGTCTACAAACTTGAGCCTAGCTGTCTTTAACTTCATCGACTATTTGTCCCATAAAGGTTGATAAATTGCAGGAAAAATATAGTTGAAAAGATATTTCCAACATAATCATTTCTTCAGGAAAACTCTGCGTCATCTCAGCAACTGAGGCACTAAAAGATTCTTTCATCTCATCCCTTAAAATATTTATATCGGCCTTGGTAACTAAATCACTAGGTGCAACTGCAACAGATTCTCTTTCAGAGGCTAAACTGACCACAGAGTCAATCATAATTGATTGAATTGATGATACCATAGAAACTTCCATTTTCATTACCTCTTCCACAAAACTATCCTTAAGGTTTTTCTTCAACATATCTAGGTCATGAATTCTGACCACATCTTCAGGAAATAATTCAGATTCAACATCATAAACAATTTTTGGTCTATTTAGAGATGCTTCATTATCTGAATCGGGACAGTTTAAACCACAGACTATAAAACCTGGGTCTTCTACCAAATCATTAAAACCAACATCCACTATAACACTTCCAAACTTATATTGATGCTCCCCCTGAATGGGTGAATCCTAAATTAGTATAACAGTATTCTCAGCATCATGCTAAGTAGCATTCTCAGTAAGTCTTTCATCCTGAGGAGAATATTCCACAATCATTTCCATCACTGCAACAGCAGGACGGTCTTATAGATTAGGCAAGGGTATGTCAACTTCATTTGCTTCCTCAGTAGGTACTAAATATTGTCCAATCACTGGACTCAAGCTCAAATCAGCTGACATAGATGCTTCAATCTCATGAACATCTTCCTTATTCTATACAGTAGCCTCTTCAACAGCCTCTAAAGTAGCTTCTTCATTATCTGATTTATGTTGATCTATATTTTCAGGAGATGGGCTAGGAGACAAGTCGGGGTCTCCTCCTTCATCCGTAGAGTAATCTTCATCTTCTGAATCATCATTGTATTTTGGATCCTCTTCATCAGGTCCCAGACCTGGATCCCTCATATCCTTTTGGTCATGAAGGATGATACAATGGATTAAACTTTTCATACACCCTCTAGTCATCATTTGCCCATTCTCCTCTCCAATGGTTCCAATTTATTTTCATGTACTTACAAACTGTAGTTGTGATACATAAATTATTCTTCACTACCACAGTCTCATCTTGAGACTCAGCAACTCCTTTTACCTTGATCATCACGGAGATCAACTTGGCAAAGAATATAGCATTTCTCTTGGATTTCGGCCTTGTCATATCTTCCATCTGGAGCATTAGAAATCTGCACAAATTAACCTTTACACAGTTTCTTAAGAGGTGTTGGAGATAGATTCCCTGATATCACAAATTGGAAAAGTCTCATCTCCTCGGTATCAGGACATGTTGAACAAATTTTAACAGCAATTTGTTCTCTCCATCCATTTCTGCAGCAACTACTTGTCTTTGACTTCAATCATCAGTCAGCTCTTCCAAAGTAGTCTCATAATCGAGAATGTCACTGGTTGGTGGAATAGTTCTCACGACATATCCAGATAATCCTTCATGTGGAACTTTCAAGCACTCAACCCATTAAACAGATTAAAACGACATCTCATTTCCATTGACAAAATAGGTTACTCGATTCTCATTCTCCGATTCTTCAAAGGTTACAAAATCGTAAAACTGTTTCACTAACTTTGGAAAATAAGGGCCATTATTGTTCGAAAAACACTCTACCCATTTTTGATCTTCAAGAACTTCGGGCACTAAGGATATACTAGGCAGCATCCATTTTATACACAGTTACATTTCAATCAAAATAAATCGATTTTGTAGATGAGGATTAACTGGTTGTTTCCCAGACCTAGTTCTAGCAACACTACCACTAACAATTTCTTCTTGCTGGGTCCTCTACTTATTTGCTTTCATCTCAACAGAGTCATCTCTGATGGTAGGAAGTTTGGTTTTTTCCATCGCTGGTTCGAAGTATTTAATGTTATCTAAGGATTCAGGAGCTAAGGTTCGAGGGTTAAGGTTTGAGGCTCGGTGGATTAGAAGTAGCTAGGACTTTAGTTTTGTCATTTAGGAATCATAAATTAAATAAATAAAATAAAGTAAAAATGATTCAGATTCTGGCAGCAGACAGAAGTTTTAAAACAACGCACACATTAGTGATAATTTCTATCGGTGATGATTCCTATCAGTGAGAAGTTTACATCGGTGAGAACATTGCATCGGTGAGAACATTACATCGGTGAGAATTTTACATCGGTGATAATTTCACATCGATGAGAATTTCACATCAGTGAGAATTTCTACCGATTGAGGTTAAACATACCTAACTCATGCTTAATTAAACTTAACCTATCCAAACTCAATGGTTTAGTGAAGATATCGGCTAGTTGATGTTCAGTACCTATAAACTCAAGAATTATATCACCCTTTTGGTAATGATATCTCAAGAAATGGTGCCTTACATCAAAGTGTTTGGTCCTAGAGTGAGACACAGGGTTCTTCATGATATTTATTGCACTAGTATTGTCACAGTTGATTCACACGTTCCTAAAGTCATATCCATATTCCAAAAGAGTGTGTTTCATCCACAGTATTTGTGCACAGCAACTACCAACAGCTATGTACTCTGCTTCGACAATGGATAATGCTACATAATTCTACTTCTTACTACACCAAGATACTAAGGACTTTCCCAATAAATGACATGTTCCTGAAGTTCTTTTTCTATCCAACTTGAAAATAGCAAAATCAGCATCTGAATAACTCATTAACTCAAAGGGTTGTCCTTTTGTGTAAAACAAACAAAAGTTTACAGTATGTTTAAGATACTTAAAAATTCGTTTAACAGCATGTAAATGAGATTGTTTTGGATTACATTGAAATCTTTCACACATACACACACTAAACATAATATCTGGTTGACTAGTAGTAAGGTAAAGTAAGCATCCAATCATACCTCTGTAATTGGTTTCATCCACTGGTTTCCCAGTTTCATCTGGATCCAATTTACAAGTTGTACTCATAGGAGTTTCACTTTCCTTAATACTATCCAATCCAAAACATTTTAGGAGATCCTTTTTATATTTACATTGATTCAAAACAATACCATTTTCATTTTGAAACACATGAAATCCAAGAAAAATATTTAAGTTCTCCCATTAAACTCATTTCAAACTCATTTTTCATACTTTTTGAAAATTCAGTACAAAAAGAATGTTTAGAAGATCCAAAAATAATATCATCAACATAGATTTGAACTATTAAATCATATTTAGAAATTATTTTAATAAAAATAGTTGGATCAACAATCCCTTTAGTAAAACATTTTGAAATATGAAAATTACTAAGTCTATCATACCAAGCTCTTGGAGATTTTTTTAAACCAAATAATTCTTTAGAAAGTTTAAAAACCTGATTTGGAAAATGAGGATTAGTAAATTCAGGTGGTTGTTCAACAAAAACATCTTCAACAACAAAACCATTTAGGAAATCACTTTTGACATCCATTTGATATAACATGAAATTCAGATGAGCGGCATATGCAAGTAAGATCATAATGGCTTCTAGTCTAGTTACAGGTGCAAAGGATTCCTCATAGTCTATACCTTCTTCTTAACTATATCATTCTGCTATTAGTCTAGCTTTGTTTCTAACTATGTTTCCAGACTCATCAACTTTGTTTCTAAAAACCCATTTTGTGCCTATTGTTAGTGTCCTTAGGTCTGTCAACTAATGCCCAGACATTGTTTCTTTCAAATTGATTTAACTCTTCTTGTATAGCCATTACCCAAAATTCATCATTGATAGCATCATTGATATCTTTAGGTTCTAGCTATGAAATAAAGTCTTGATGTTCAACCTGATTTCTTAGAGAATCTATAGTTTATGTCCCTCTATAAAGATTACCAACAACAGCATCCAAAGGATGATTCTTTAGAATCCAGGTTGATCTAGTAAAGGTAGGACTAGAAATTTCAGGTTCATCTACAGGTTCGGGTTCCATAGCAGTAGATTCTGGAATATGTCTAGAACTGGATGTTTTTACAGCAGGTTCTTTAGATTTATCATTATGGTCCAGAACACTCAAATCTTCCTCAAGATTTTCAAGAGAGGTTTTAGGCTCATGTGGATCAGTTTCATCAAACTTGATGTGAACAGATTCTTCCACACATTTGGTTCTTTTATTAAAGACTCTATAGGCTTTTCTAGTTAAAGAATAACCATGAAAATGTCCTTCATCACTCTTAGAAGCAAACTTGACCAGAGTATCCTTTGTATTAAGAATAAAAACATTGTAGCCAAAGACTCTAAAGTAACTAACTTTATAATTTCTATTATTCCACAAATCATAAGGGGGCTTCTTAAGAACTGGTCTGATTAAGACTCTATTAATGATATAATAAGATATATTCATAGCTTCAACCCCAAAGTAAATAGGCAGGTCATATTCATTAAGCATGGTTCTAGATATTTCTTGAAGGGTTCTATTCCTTCTTTCTACTACAACATTCTACTAAGGTGTTCTAGGAGCAGAAAAGTTATGACTATAGCCATTGGGTGAGAAATAAGATTCAAACTAATGATTTTCAAACTCACGGCCATGATCACTTATCAGGGTTTTAATCTTATGTCCACTACGATTTTCTATAGATTTAGAGTATTTAACAAAGTAAGAACAAGCTTCACTTTTTTGAGCTAAGAAGTATACCCAAGTATATCTAGAAAAGTCATCTACTAAAACATAGACATAGTTCTTCCCATTTAAACTAGAAACTCTTGAAGGTCCAAACAAGTCCATGTGAACCAACTCGAGAGGTTGAGAAGTTGAAACTTATTTCTTTGATTTAAAAGAAACTTTATGTTGCTTTCCCTTTTGGCAGGGATTACAAACTTTGTCATTTTGGAATTCAAGCTTTGGTAGGTCTCTATCTATGTTCTTCTTAGTTAATTTTCTAAGTGAATAGATGTTGCAGTGTCTTAATCTTCTATTCCAAAGCCAATATTCTTTATAAAAAGCATTTAAATAAGTAACATTTTTCCCAGATAAAAAATTTAAATCAACTACATAAACATTTTCATTTCATAATGCAGAAAATACTAAAACATTTTTAGAATTAAAAACTTTACAAGAATTATTTTCAAATTTGACATTAAAACCATCATCACATAATTGAGAAATACTTAACAGGTTATACATAAGTCCATCAACAAACAAAACATTAGAAATTAAAACTGAATTAGAGTTACCAATCTGGCCTAGCCGATGATTTTTCCTTTAGAATTATCACAAATGGTGACATAGCATCCATCAACCTTTATTAATCTTTTGAAACATGCATAATCTCTAGACATATGTCTTGAGCATCCACTGTCCATGTACCATACATTCTTGTGCGAACTCATCTAACATGTTTCCTACAAAACAGATTTAGATAGGAAATGATTTTGGTACCCAGATCTTCTTGGGTCCAGAAAGGTTAGAAATAAAAGCTTTAGGTACCTATATTTGTCTTATGGGTCTCATATAATTTACAGAATCAATAGATTTTGAAAGATAAAATATAATTGATCTATATCCATATGAATAACTGGTTGAAGCATAGGGATTTTCCGAACTTGAACTAGCAGTATTCTGTCCAGATTTAAGAATAAATCTATTCTTAATAAGCAGTCTCTGTCCAGGTTTGTAGCCTATTCCAGTAGTTTATTTTGGTGAAACTTGTTTACATAACATTTGAGTTAGAGTATCTTTTCCATTTGTCAACTTTTCTAAGTCCTTTTTAAGTTTCTCATTTGTAATTTTTAGTTCTGTATTTTCCTTTAATAGTTGAGCATTCTTCTCTTTTTCTATATCAAAGGCAGATTTTACATTGGTAGTAAGAGTATGTTGTTTCTTTAATGATTTGTATTTGTCTTTAAGTTCATTACATGTCTCTTCCAGCATATTACCGTATTCAAATAGGCCATATTTAGAAATATTTTCATCATTGTCAGAATCACTGTTATTTCTAGAATAATAATCATTTAGTGCAGGGGAAACAAGTACCTCAGAGGTATTGGTCATAAAGAACATGTTGGCTTGATTCTTTTTAGAATCAGAAACTTCAGATTCACTTGTGCTATCTTCAGATTCACTCCAGGTAGCCTTCATAGCTTTCTTGTACTTCATTTACTTATAATCATATTTCTTTTTGACTTTTAATTTTGGACAATTAGCCTTCAAGTGTCATTTCCTTTTACACTCATTGCAGACTATTTCATTATCCTTGTCAGCTTTCTTCCAATCCTTTTTCCAGTGTCCCTTGTTGTCGTACTTTCCTTTGTAGTTAGATTTCCTAAAGAATTTCTTCTTCATATAAAACTTCTTGAATCTCATGGCTATCTGAGCCATCTCAGCATCACTATATAAATCATAATCTTCACTGGTTGATCTCTCAGTAGGTATTTGCATTTTCTCCTTGTCTTTACTCTTAGAAGCGGTAGACTTGAAAGATACAGATTTTATCTTAGGTTCATCATATTCCTCCTTATTCACCTTGAGTTCTTCCCCATACATCATTAATTTACCAATAATCTCTTTTACTGGCAGTGCTCCAATGTCACATGACTCTCTGATTGAGACAGAGGTGGCTCTCCATCGTTCTGGCAGACATCTCAGTATCCTCATAATTTGTTCCTTAGCTGAAATAGATTTTCCAAGTGAACTCATTGTATTGACTATCTCCGTAAACCTGAGATACATATCAGAAATAGGTTTATCAGTTTTCGTTTTAAAATTTTCATATTTAATAGTATAAGTATTCAATATCATTTCTTTAACATTAGTCGTTCCTTTATGAGAAACTCCCAAAGTATCTCATATTTCATAAGCAGTTTTACAAGAAGATATTCTATTAAACTCTTCATCTCCTAAAGCACAGTATAGGGAATTCATGGATTTTTAGTTATTATTGTACGCAGTCTTTGTAGGTTCATCCCATATTGTTATTTTAGTTTTTGGAATTTTATATTGTGATTCTATATCAGTCCAAATATAAAAACCAATGCTTTCTAAGTGAATTTTCAATTTCAGTTTCCACTGGGCATAGTTTGTACCATTGAAGAAAGGTAGTCGGTTAGTAGCAGCACCCTCTAGTCTATTATCCATAGATAGATTTTAGAGAATAGTTTTAAAGAGATAAAATTTAGAACTAACATAAATTTAAGATCTTTAAAGATGAAACTAAAATCACAGTTCAAAAACAGAGTATTTCAAAAATCCTTTAACAAAAACAAACCTTTGATACCAAATGTTGGTCATAGTGGATACTCAAGAGGGGGGTGAATTTAGTTCTAATAAAAAGTTTTGTTAAAATTATTTCTCTTAAAATCCACCAATTTAAAAAAAATGTTAAACTGTAGTGAATCTATATAGAGTGTAAATGTTCAATTAGTTTCTCAAAGATTTATTAGGTCTCAGTTAACTTAATTTGAAGATTAAATTAACTTTTTAAACTAACTTATTGGTTTACAATAAGTATAAAAACTTGTTAATTTAAATATCAAAGTATCTTTAAAATATATTTTTTTTCAAAGTAATAAGCAGCAGAACGTAAAATATATATGTAATACTTATAGACTTAAAATAAAAGCATAGAAAAGTTAACCAATAGGTTTATTCTCAATCCGAGACTTAGTCATCTCAATAATTTATATAAATTTATCCACACCCTGGATCGGGGTTTAACAATAGTACACTACTGTCTAGGTCCAAAGACCTCTACCATTGTTCTTCGTTGGAAAAGCAAACAATAGCACAGAGTCTGTTAAGGTCTTACTCGACCTCTACCACGATCCATAGTGGGAAACAAAAGAGTTATGGAGTTTGAGTGGGGATTTAAGAATCCTCTGGTTTATCTTAGGAGAAAGTGTGTGTGTAAAATAAACAGGGTACACACACTGCTCAAAATGTAAATGAAAAGAATCACTAAGGGAAGTATGATTGAGTTTAGAAAAGCTTTAGTGATTAGCAGTGAAACTCTTGACTCATTTGGTTTATCAGAAAAGCTTCTGAGTCCCTCTCGGGTTTTACTCAGAGAACAGAGTGTCATTTTCTTCCTTGGTTCTCAGTCCAGTTTAGCAGCCTGAGTGCGTGAAATGTTTGTTGTAGTTCTTCACTCAAGATGCATCTTGTGTTCTCCTCTAGAATAATTTTCTTCGTGTATGTCCAAGATTCTTGGAGTATGGATGCTGACTAGTGAAATATTCTCCACACTTGAATGATGTTTATCTCTTGTCTCTTTCACCATTCTTGTGTCTTCTTAGTGTCTTTCATGTCACATGCATCCATCTATTTATCCAGTGATCTCTTTACATCCCTTTATAGCTTTTAACTTTGGTAGAAAAGAATAATTGCCTTTTCATGGGTACTAGGTATGGTTCCCTGACATGCAACAAAAGTCATTAAATAACATTAACTGTATTAAAACCATCAAATGTAACGGTTATCTAAATAAATAAATAGTATGAAGAGTATAGGGTTTGACTGGTTGGTCAAGAATTAGTATCCTTTTATTGTTAGATGTGCATGGTGGAATTCGTGTCATAAAACCTTCCATCGGTAGCTCTTTTGAACTTGCATCAGTAGCTCATATACTGGTGACTTTAGTTCCATCGGTATCTCTTGTTATCGGTAGCTCTTGTTATCGGTAGCTCTTGTAATCGGTAGCTCTTGTTATCGGTAGATTTTGTTATCATTAGCTCTTGTAATCGGTATCTTTTGTTCCACTGGTAGTTGTCTCTCCATATATAGTTTTCCGTCCATCGGTAGCTCTTTGCATCAGCAGTCTATCGGTAACTACTGGTAGACATGAACATTGGTTGCTCGTCTGTTCTGTATCGGTAGACGGAATCTGTGAACTAGTTCTATCGGTAGACTTCTGTCTATCGGTAGCTCTAGTCTATTTGTATGTCGGTAGATCTGTACATTTTGGTGACCTTAGTGTATCGGTGACTCTGTCTATCGGTAGACTAAGTCTATCGGTAGACTGAGTACCGGTAGCTCTAGCAAAACATAGACCAGTGACTTAATACTTATCTGTTTTATAAAAAACATATCTGAATGGGTTAGAATTACTTTAGAGCTTATATAAACATGGATAAAAAAATATTAAACTATCTCAGGGATTATTTTAATATTATTATCATCTTGAGCATAGATTGAATGAATTAATATATAGAAAAATATTAGATTGAGATTATCAAAGTATATGAAAGCATAATTGGGATTATAAAAATAGGTGAGGTCAACAGATTAAATAATAACACAATTAGTATATATATAAATAAATTAATGAAAGAAAACTAAAATATACATGTTACCATACCTCTGTGTGTGTGGATCAAAACCAGGATGTGGACGTCACTTGGGGATAGGGTCAAGAATCATTAGTCGTGCAAGACCGCGCCCCCTCCGCGTACCCCCTGAACCGCCAGTAGGCTGAGGGTCAAATAATCCAAAATCTCCCACATCCAGTGGTAGGTCATCCTCCTGCAACTCGCGGAATATATTAATTTCCATGTGAGACACAAAAATATTGTTGTTAGAAGTTAGTTGAAAATAACTATTTAATATAGATATATATTAGTTATGAATATAACAAGCATTTAACTATGTCAATGTTCATCTTCATCCTCTTCTCCATAGCTGTCAATGTCAATGTCTTCATCTTCTTCCTCAGCATCATCAATATCCATATGAAATTTAGTTTCAGAATCTCTTTTCATTTCAAATTCATTTTCTACATCATTAAAATCTTCATTACTGTCGGTACTTAATTGTGGGGTGTAATCATCGATATTCACGTCTCTTTATGAATCAGATTGATTTTGAGAGGTCTCTTGAAAATTTTCAATTCCTTCCACTTCAGCATAACCACATTCAGTTTGAGTAAACTAATTTTCCCGAGATTTCATGTTTATTATGATCCACCAATCTCTTAAGTCTCTTGAACTATCACAGTACTTTGCATAATAAATTTGATGTGCCTATTGATCCAGTAAAAATGGTTCATTTTATGAAAGAAGACTTGTATATTTAATATCGACGATTCCATGAGTCGGGTGAACACACAAGCCTCTCACAGTATCCAACCATCGACATTTCTACATTGTTATGTAATTCTGACCTAGATAACACAGCTTAATAATTTCATCCAAAATGCCATAAAAGTCAACATCAGTTTCTCTGTGATGTGATCCTCTCAAAAAAAACTCCATTGTTCATTTTTATTTTTATTCCCCTTATTCGTGTGTATAAAATCAAAAACCATTAACCACATATGCATTATAAGATTTAACCATTTTGGATGGTGGGTTACTCAATATACAGTCTCTTATCAATTTTATCAGATACTGAGAATTTTAAAAATTTGTAAAACAATTATCAATATAATAAATAATAAATGGAATTGATATTAAATAATCAATAATTTATGTTACTAGTTTTTGAATCCATTGAAAAAAAAATTATGCGTTCTTCAAGAGCAGTTGTGTAATTTGTGGAATTTGTTCCTTGATATGATTATCATATAACCTACAAATAAAATCAATAAAAATACTGTAACATAAATTATAGATTAAGTGATACAAGAACTCATAGGACAAATGATTTCATTTCTCCATAGTTTAGCATTATATATGTATGAGTTATGTGATGTTCATCATCTGAAATCCACCGTTCATGAACACCACCAAAACCAAGATTTGGCTGATTCAAAACTATTAATTGATTTTCCATTTCCTCATTAACATTACCCTTGTTTCATCCCATGCAATTTTGTTTTGAGGGATATTGATATTTAAAATAATGAGTGCGGAAAAAATAAATTTCATCCTGCAAATAAGCTTCAGCAATTGAGCCTTCAACTGATTCTTTGTTACGAAATGTTTTCTTCAATTTCTGCATGCATATCTCGAATGGGTACATCCATCAAAACTGCACTAGACCACCACATTTAACTTCATGTGGAAAATGTAATATCAGATATTCTATTGAGTCAAGGAAATCCGGCGGGAAGATTTTTTCCAGTTTACATATATTTACATCAACATATTAATCCAGTTTGCTTAGTGGATTGTTGTTTTTTGTCACTGCACAAATGTCTCGAAAAAAATATGATATTTCTCTTATCGAATCCAAAATCATAGAATTCAACAAACCTCTAAATCCAATCGTCATTAGTCTTTCCATTATAACATGACAATCATGACATTTTAATCCATTAATATAATCATTCATAACACATCTGCACAAATTGGAAGAATATCCATCTAGAAGTATCAAATCTTAAATCCACTAAAAACATAACAGGCGACTCTCTTTGGATAGTGTATAAGATACTTTTGGCTTCATTAACCTATGTGATATGACATTTTCAAATAGTTAATGTTTTGGTTACCTGCAAATTCAGGCATGATCTAATCATGCCTTTATAGTATCTTTGGTCTTACCTGGTGTATCAAAAACTGTATGAAAAAATTATCAAAACTGTTCATCTCAATGTGCATAACATCTAACATGTGGCAGACCAATAAATCAGACGAATACGGAATATCCAAAAAAATGATCTGTTTTATCCAATTATGTTCTTTCCTAAATCCATGAATTATGTGTTGGTTTACTATTGGTCCAAATGTGATGGGAGGTAATGAAAATACAACTGATTTTAACACTGTACCTGAGATCATCTTTGGAGTTTCATCCCTTTCAATTGTACCTTTTCTAAATTGAGATTTGTTCCTCCGAAAAGGATGATTAGTTGGAAAAAATCTACGGTGAAAATCAAAATTACAAGGTTTTTATCCATTGATGAGCATAAAGGATTTGTTGTCTTTCATACAGTAAGGACATGATTTCAGACCATGTGTACTCCAACCAGATAACATACCATATGTTGTAAAGTCACTAATCGTCCACATCATTTCATCTTTTAATATGACATTTTGTTTTGCAGCAACATCATATGTATTAACACCATCACTCCACAATGCATTTAACTCATCAATCAATGTTTTCAAATAAACATCAATATTCTTTTTCGAATGTCCTGGGATTAATTGAGTCAAAAAAATATAAGGATCCTTCATCAACATCCATGAAGGCAAATTGTACGGAGTTATAAAGATAGGCCGACATGAATACTAACTACCATAACAACCAAATGGATAGAAACCATCAGTAGAAAGACCCAATCACATGTTTCAGGATTCAATAGAAAAAGACGGATGTTGATGGTCAAAATATTTCCATGAATCACCATCATATAGATTATTCAAGCTTCTATCAGTTGAAATCTTTGTTTTGTGCCATGACATCATTGACTCTGTCTTATGAGACATAAATAAACGATGAAACCTTGGTGTAAGGGGGAAATATCTCACCTATTTTACTGTAATCAATCTAGATTTCCATGGTTGAGCTTCTTTATACCTCGATTGTCCACATGTGGGACAACTATCCATTGACTCATTTTCTCCAGAATATAAGTTTCAATTATTTGGACATGCATGAATATTCCAATAACTAAGGCCCAGATTATGAACCAGCCTCTTGCTCTCATAGTAATTTGCAGGCAACACATTTCCTTCACGTAATGGTGTTTTAACCAACAAAAATATCTGATCAAAACAGTTGTTTGACATTGAATTATCGGATTAATATCAATAAATTTTTCAACCGCTTCTAATTTTCTTATCTTGCAACTAGGATATAATGCATACTCAGAAGAACTCAACAACACATAAAATTCAGATGCTGCCAACTCAGGAGTTAAATCAATATCATCATGAGTTTTATCTTTTTGCACAGATAGACCTGCAACATCATGTACTAAATTTTGAAACTGTGATGGATCTGGAATCAAGTTATTAGTATCTTTTCTGGAACTACATTCACCATATTGATACCAAAACACAAAATCTGGTTGAAAACCAAACCAGAAGAGATGTCCCCCAACATTTTCAATTGTGCCAAACATTCTCAGAGAACATTTTTACAAGGACACTTAATTGTGCCTTCTGAAACATATTCTGGTTTTGATGATGCAAATGCTATTAAAGCTTCAACACCCTCAATATATACAAGATTTAAACTAGAACCATTTGGATTGTTGTGCTGATTTATCCAAATTTTATTAACTAATAATGACTGATGTCGACTTCCTTGTTTCATATTTTTCTACATAAAATACAAAATCATCACTATTCTTGAATAATTTGAAATTATAAAAACATTATCTGAAAAAATATGATTTCTGTGTGGAGATGATTAACAAAATTTCTTTTCATTATCCAATTATATTTCATTTACTAAATGTTACTAATTCTTACAATGTATTACTAATTATTACAATTTATTACAATTTATTACAAATTATTACAAATTATTACAATTTATTACTAATTATTACAGTGTATTACTAATTTAGCAATACTTAGAAATACATAGAAAAATGAAAACTTGTTGAATAATGAAATGAAATTTGGTAATCATCATTGTGGAGATGATGACAAATTTTCCCTTCATTATCCAAAAAAATTTTGTTTACTAATTATTACAAATAACAAAAATTGTATTATCAATATTTATGAAAAAACAATATTAATATTATTAAAATAATAAAAAATTTATAAAATATTAAATATATCAATATTCACAACTGGATTTTCTCTATTTTTAACATGTTCAAATCTCAAAGGGTCGCCAATTATCAGGTCATACACAATAAAAAGTTTGTGTCAGCCATGTCTAATGTAAACTCTATAATTGTCCTTACATGTTTGATCACCTCGCAAGTAGTGTTTCAATAGGATAACCAAATTAATGTCATTCCAGTCTCAAATAATCATCTCGCTCCCTTTACATAGATCATTCTTCCTTAAAAATTTGATGGGACATCAGTATCTTTCCCGTAAATTTTCAAGAAAAATGGTCTATGTAAAGGGTCATGTGAGATAATTTTTATAGATGAGAAGGGCATGACTTGGGTTGTCCTATTGCAACGCTATATGCTAGGTGATCAACCATGCAAGGACAATTATAGAGTTTACATTAGACATGGCTGACAAAAACTTTTTATTGTACATGACCTGACAATTGGTGACCCATTGAGATTTGAACATGTTAAGAATAAAGCAAAGCCTGTTGTGAATATTGATAATTTTAATATTTTATAATTTTTTTATTATTTTAATAATATTAATATTTTTTTTCATAAATACTGATAATATAATTTTTTTTAATTTTTAAAAATTATTTCTAATTATTTATAATTATTGCTATTTATTGCTAATTATTCTTAAATATTACTAATTATTCCTAATTATTGGTAATTATTGGTAATTATTGGTAATTATTGGTAATTATTGTTTATTATTTGGTAATTATATCTAATTATTGTTAATTATTACTAATTTTTGGTAATTATTACTAATTATATCAAATTATTGCTAATTATTACTAATTATTACTAATTATATCTAATTATTATTAATTATAACTAATTATTACAAATTATTTATAATTATTACTAATTATTACTAATTATATCTAATTATTGGTTATTATTCCTAATTATTCCTAATTATTCCTAATTATTCCTAATTATTCCAAATTATTCCAGATTATTCCTAATTATTCCTAATTATTACTAATTATATCTAATTATTACTAACTATATCTAATTATTACTAATTATATCTAATTATTACTAATTATATCTAATTATTAAAAATTATATCAAATTATTACTAATTATATCTATTTATTACTAATTATATCTAATTATTACTAATTATATATAATTATTACTAATTATATCCAATTATTACAAATTATGTCAATTTATTACTAATTATATCTAATTATTACTAATTATTACTAATTATTGGTAATTATTGGTAATTATTACTAATTATTGGTAATTATTACTATTTATTTGTAATTATTTCTAATTACTGGAAATGTTTACTAATTATTGGAAATTATTACAAAGTATTGGTAATTATTACAAATTATTGGTAAATATTACGAATTATTGGTAATTATTACTAATTGTTGGTAATTATTACTAATTATTGGTAATTATTACTAATTAATGATAATTATTACCTATTATTAATAATTATATCTAATTATTGGTAATTATTACTAATTATATCTAATTATTGGTAATTATTACGAATTATATCTAATTATTCGTAATTATTGCTAATTATATCTAATTATTACTAATTATATCTAATTACATCTAATTATTCTTAACTATTACTAATTATTTCTAATTATTGATAATTATTCCTAACTATATCAAATTATTGGTAATTATTGCTAATTATATTTAATTATTACTAATTCTTACTAATTATTACTAATTATTACTATTTATAACTAATTATATCTAATTATTACTAATTATATCTAATTATATCTTAATATTGGTAATTATTACTAATTATATCTAAATATTGGTAATTATTACTAATTATATATAATTATTACTAATTAATACTAATTATATCTGATTATTACTAATTATTACTAATTATTGGTAATTATTACTAATTATTGGTAATTATTACTAATTATTGGTAATTATTACTAATTATTATTAATTATATCTAATTATTGGTAATTATTTCTAATTATATCTATTTATTGGTAATTATTAGTAATTATATCTAATTATTGGTAATTATTGGTAATTATTTGTAATTATTGGTAATTATTAGTAATAATTCCTAATTGTAACTAATTATATCTAATTATTAGTAATTATTAATAATTATTTCTAATTATCTCTAATTATGACTAATTATATCTAATTATCACTAATTATATCTAATTATCACCAATTATATCTAATTATCTCTAATTATATCTAATTATCACTAATTATATCTAACTATCACTAATTATATATAATTATATCTAAGTATTACTAATTATATCTAATTATTACTAATTATATCAAATTATTACTAATTATATCTAATTATTACTAATTATATCTAATTATTTCTATTTAATACTAATTATTACTAATTATCCCTAATTATAAATAAATTCCGCTAATCATCTATAATAATATCTAATTATTGCAAATTAACAATAATTATTTATAATTATCACTAACAAAATCAATTTCTTACTAAAAATAAATATAAATAAAAATCAATTTAAATGTAATTTAATTAGAACTCATAAACAACAATTAAAATTAATATAAAAAAATAAATTGTAAACACCTTAAACATTGATAGTCTGAAGGTATTGACGCCTTCCAATTGCTCTTGTATAAAAAACATCAACTAAAAGAAATTTTTCCCTTAAAACTAGAGAATGAAGAGAGAAAGAGAGAAAGATATTAGTGATTTGAAAAAAAGGTGGGGGTATATATTGGTTAGATTAGTTGCGACGGGGTTATTTGTGATGGGAAACCCGTCGCAAATGGTGGTATTTGCGACGAGCCCCGTCGTAAATACCCTCGCCCGCATTAATTACTATCCGCAGTTAAAAGGGTATTTCTGACGGGACCCGTCGCAAATACCACATGCCGACATACTATTTGCGATGGGCGGCTTTTTCCATTGCAAATGATATTTACCACACCGGGATTTTGCGACGGGCCCTTGGAAAATACCCTCGCCGCATTAATTACCGTCGACGGTTAAAAGGGTATTTGTGATGGGGCTCGTCGCAAATAGTTCCTACTGACACACTTTTTGCGACGAGACGACATCCCGTCGCAAAAAGCTATTAACCGCCGCCAGGTATTTGTGACGGGTACCGTCGCAAATACTCTGGCACGGTTTGGTGTGCAAGCCGCGCGGTTTGGCGCGCAAGGCGCGCCAAACTACTTGCGACTAGAGACATCTTCCCTTCGCAAATACTATTCGCGCAGTTTGGCGCGCAAGTCACGCCAAACTATTTGCGATTGAAGACGAAATCACGTCACAAATAACCTCCTGGATGGGTTATTTGTGACGTGAATAAATCCCGTCGCAAAAAACCCGTCACAAATATTGATTTTTCCCGTAGTGGAATAATAGATACTTTACAAATTACAAATGTAAGAATACAAAGTGGGGTTTATTATTTATGTTAGTCTCATTATATTTTGAATATGTTCAATACTTTTTTATTAGTTTCAAAGAAGAAAATACTACATTTGACTCTAGTGTTAATTTTTTTTAATACATACATAGATGTTTAACAACATGAACATTCTAGTGTAATTTTTTATGGTATGTGATATAATATAATAAAACCAATGACAAATTTATGGGTTTTCAAATGCATTGATATTCTATGAATTCTATCATGGATCCTTGGAAATGTATAATTTGAATCTTTTTACGCGTCAAGAATACTAAAAACCTATTTTATTTATTAATGATTACCTGACTACATTATGTATACACTAATTCATGTTGAAATACAATTATGAAGATTATAAATACCAATTTGGATGGATATTTAATCTAAGATATTATGTCATTTCTGGGGTTGGAAATAAATAGACATATCACAGTCGACATTAGAGTCAAAATTTAATGCATTAACAACTTGTAGAATGGAAAAAAATGAACCATAAACATATTAATCTAATTTATGTAATGTAATATTACAATGATTCTTATTTCGATTAATTAAAGAAGTGAAGAGACCATGTAAAAATATTATAGTAGCATGTATAATGTAATGTCTAAACATGTTACATTTAGACAAAATATATGAGACAATTATTATAAAATGGATCCATAATACTTTTTTTTTGAAATCATTTAAGAACCTTGCAGATCTATTTATAAAATATATATCAAGGGATATTTCTGAAAATGTTGATTAATAAATTGGGCTAAAACCATTAAAATTGACAATTTAGTGCAAAACATGATCATTCATTAATGAAATACTCATCTCTATGTCTTTTACCATGCTACCCAAGGTTTCTCATGACATGTGTAATGTCCTGGACCAACTGAACAGTAATTCAGTAGTCGGATCAGTCGCTATAAGGCCTCAAGCACATCACCCCAAATTCCATATGTTGATGACGATCAGTGAGGGCCTAGGTTTGTCCATTGTGATACAATTCCCTCACCACCAAACTGTAGCACAATGGAATATAAAATACATACATTTAGTGGATGTAGGAAATCATACAGATGATAGAAGAAAATAGTATAAGAATGATAATATAAAAAAATCCATAAGTCATATCGTATACCAAATTATGATATATGTCATATGTCTCTATAAAACAACCAAAACACGTACACTGCACTCATTTACAATACATGTAACAAAATTACAAAAAGAAAAAAGGAATCCCACTAGCATCGAAAGCCTCATCATAGTCCCATGCTCCCATTACCCTAAGTATAAAATCATATACTTATATTAGTGTGGTTTCCCTTATCAACACCTGCAATCATATAGTCCGTTTCGGTCCCAAACAGGGTGTGAGACTAAATCCCATTAGGTAACCACCCAAGTTCAATTCCAATCATTCAATGAATATATATAATAACCAGTGTGTAATAAGTAACATAGTAATAAAGGAATTAATTAAAAGTAAACCTTTTATAATGTAGTTTCTCATTTTTTAACCAATTCATTTAATTAGTTTCATTAAAAAGATAAGTCTCTAATTGAATAGCTAGGCCTCTATCATTTATAACATGCGCATTTAACTAGCTGTCAATTTAATAATAAAGTCTTAGAACCTGGCATAAATCTCAATGTTACTCATAAGAACATGTAATCAAGGATTCCTAAATTGTCCATCTAATAACAGTTACTCAATACCCAATCCAATATTATGCTTTGTCTTAGAAAATTTGTCATTCAAGTCATTTCATTCATTATTAATTCTTGAACCGGAGTTCTTCCCTAGTATTCATAAGTTGGAATCCAAGTATTTCTCCAGTTATAATAGAAACCAACACCCCACAATCCCATCCATGGAGAACCTTTCAATAACCCATGTATCTCTCTGGGAGTTGTACAACATCCCTTCCATTCGATTCCTTCATTAGTGGTCCTCTACCGAATCCCAAGTATCACCCATGGCTATATAATCAATTCCCTTGAGTCCATCCATGGAATTCACAAAGGAATCCATTTATCACTTGGCATATGACTCAATTCTCAATGAGTTTTTTTTCATGGTATCCATCATTTTGATCCATGTATCACCCATGTATATAATCAATGTTCATGACAATTTATTCGGTCGATGGAATTCCCATATGAATCCTTGTATCATGGAGGGTATAAAATTAAATAACTAAAATAACATCATCCATTTAATTGTAATATAAATTCATGTATCTATCATGGCTAATAAACATTTAAACAATTAAATCCCATTTAGTCAATTAATTTAACATGAAAAGGTCAAAACCAAGAGAAATCAATTCAAACTCACCTAAAAGGTGACTCAAGGTACAAGGACAAGCTTACAAGGAATTCATGTCAAATACAAAGATTGTAAAAAACATTACAATAAGCTTCTAAAGCTTCTAAATATATTACATAGATTATTCATCATTTAACTAACAAGGTAAAATCAATATAAAGGGTGATTTATGCTTAAGATGGAAATTTTATAACAATAGAAAAGCTTAGAAGGATTTCCTCTCATTTACTCTCATGATAATTTTAATATAACAATAATCACATGAATAATAACCTATTGTATGGCATAGACATTATTTAACTCACATAGTCACATTAATAAAGGGGGAAATCATTCTTACCCAATAATTTACAAGAATGGGCCAAGGGCCATAGTCAACTATTGCATTTCATTAATCAATTAAATAAAAATTGATATTCCAATTTGATATACATTTCAATTCATAATTCAATCCATCACATTGATTTATAGTTCCTAAATCACAAGTCACATCCCAAGATAAAGGGGTAAGGAGGCATAAATAGTGGGCACCCAAAATCATAAGTTACTGTAACTGCCATTTTAAACATCAACACACCCAAAGGGGTGGTCCCATTTTGATGTTCAATAACCTATAAACAACCATTAACAAGCTTCTTTAATTACATAATCATTTCTTAGAAATTCAAAGATTCAATTTTAATTTAAGGAAACACCAAGAAATTGTGTGAACATAATGACGGTATATATAAATAGCTCAAAATTAAGAGAAATCAATGAGACCACATACCATTGCCCCATAGTTGATAGATCGTCTAGTATAATGTCATGATCAGCTCCTATTGGTAGAAAATCAAAGGGCGAACAAAGAAACTAATAATAGGTGAAATCAACTAGCACCCAAATAGTGTAACTGATATCGAGAAAAATGGATAATGTATAAAAAATAAATCAAGGTATTACCATTATGGATCCAATGAGATAAACAGACCATGAATTGGAGATCAAATGGGAGATTAGTGGAAAGTCCTAGTTTAGTTGACCAAGGGAAGATTAAAAGGTCCATGGATGTTTTGTGGGAAGAGAATACAATTAATCTTAGGATTTAATTAAATTTGATAGAAAATGGTCTTTTACCCAAAAATATGTGGGTCACACAATTTAGGCACATGTTTTATCAAACTGTTCACATTTACTTGTGGGAGATGGGGCACTGCACAATTACCACACACAGTTTAACTAATCATGTGGAATCTGTGACAAAACACACTATCCAATTTGTTGAACTAAGAACATTTCCATGAATCCCAACTCGCATGGTTTGTATGAAAATATATATCATATTACATCTCTCTTCCACATCCTCACATGGTTTATTAAACCATGCAGCATGCCCCTCACGATTACTCTAACTGTGCTCTAGTAAATTTTCACCCAAAGGATTTGCTATCGGGATCCGAACTAGCCTCAGACTCCCCCAAATCCTCCATGACCTCAATGTAAATTCACATTAGGCCACATTTAAATATTCAAAATAATAATTGATGGAAAAATGATTGTTACCTCAAATAAGAACTATTTTTTTACTAACATCCCTCCTTAATGTAATTCATCCACGAATTCCCCTTACAAGGTTGGTGAAGTTTGATCTATGAAAACATATAGCCACTAAAATCATACATTAGCCTCTAAATCTTAGGTCTCATCCAGTACTCCTTCATGCTTCCATAGAACCCATACTAAAATAACTTATCGGCTTCAAAGAACCTTCCTTCTATGATCCATAATATGTATAGGATTCTCCTAAAAGGATGAATCTACTTGTAACTCAACCTTCTAAATCATAAAAGTATGAGACTAGACTACATAATAGTGTCGTAGCTAAAAAACATGGAAGGCATAATTCTTGAGGTGGTACCTTTGATGTAACTAAAACTAGTAGGCTATCAGCATGACTCTCCCTAGAATATCTGAAATCCTGACGTATCTTGCAGAAATTTTACCCTATCTTGTGATCCTCTTGTGTCCCAACCTCGGTGAAATTTGTAGCAAAACCTGATCCCCAACCACATACTCTAGAGGTTGTATGAGGTTATTGGAATATGATTTCTAACACAACTGCATAGTATCCATCTTCTTTTGAATCAAATTCACCTGCTTTCTAGTCTCTTAAACATAACGAGGTCCAAGCATAGCTATATCTCTTACCTCTAACAAACACAGTGGTGACCTAAATGGCCTACCATACAATGCATCATAAGGCGCTATCTAAAAGGTAGCATGAAATATATTTTTTCATTGAATTCAATCAGGGTTATATGCCTCTCCCAAGATCCCCATAAATTAAGGACACATTCTCAGAACTTGTCCTCAAGAACATGAATTGTTGGCTCTAACTGTCCATCATTCTAGGGGTGGTATGTCATTCTCAGAATCACCATTATAACCAAATCCCATTTTAGACCTTTCCAAAATCAATATGTAAACCAGGAATCCCTATCTAAAATGATAGTATATAAGAACTCGTCAAGTCATACTATCTCACATATATACATCCTTCCAAGATTATATACCCTGAATAATTATTTGATCGATAGAAAATGTGCAACCATCATGAGACTTTCTACAAAAAAAAGATATGGCATCATTACACTGAGGTTACCTTGTTAAAACTATCATGAAATTCGTCTCTACATCATTCCATTTCCACTCAGGGTTGGGTAGCTACTAAAATTATTATTAGTTTATGGTGTTCCTCCTTCTAATACTAATAGGTTGAACATTTCATAATGAAACCAGATACATCTCTTTTCCCACTTTGTCACCAGTACTGGATAGCTCGTTTAGCTAGAGACATGATCACATCATAGTCTCTTTAAATATTTATCTGATGGTTCTCCACCACCTTTTATTTTATCACAAATGGTCCAATCACCAATTAAATTACATCCACCATCATAATTACTTTACCAAGAATGCCACTATGAATTATAGCAATTCTCCCAGTGTAACTTCTTTAAATAGGTAAACCCAACTACATATATGGTCATATCAGGGCCCTCTCCATAATCTAACATTCAAATATCATTCAACCAAACTGAAACTAGTCTAGTAAGATTTCCTAAAATATACTTCTGAAATTTTCACCACACCATCCTTAACATGGTTACATAATTAAACTACATCCATATGACCATAAACATCAAATAAGAAAGATAACAAGTGGAGCCTCCCAGGATAACCATTATGAAAATTATGAACCGAAAAAGTTGGCATATAACAAACTTACTCCCAACCATTGTTACAAAGAACCTTTAATTTACCACGAACACCTCAACTAATGTTCATAATTGACTTTCAGTGATGTTCCTTGGTCAAACCATAACCCAACCATTTAAAATTATTGTTCCTTAGAATGAACAACGGGTAACCTAGATCCAGATTACTTGGTTCGTCTCCCTTCCTAACATCATCTCTATGTCTAACACAAGTATAGGGTAACCACATATTCATTAAAATAGAGTCTAGTGAACTAACCCCTGGTAATTCATACTCCATGTTTACTAGTGGTATGTCAGTATTAGACTAATAATTCAACTTAAAAACATTGAAAATCCTTGAGGGGAATCCTCTTGGTGGTAAAGCTAGAATAAAAATGTTATCATCCAAGATTCCATCCATGTAAATCTTACATGGGAACCCAAGAATCACTCTAGAATAACCATGACTCAATAAGAACCACACATCAGCATAGAACACTGAGAAAACCTTCTTGAAAATCCCAACACCTTTTAAAACATTAACATGACATAATAATGACACTCTCGTAGAGCATCATTAAAAATTTAAAGATAGGGGACATGCACATCTCTTTAAGATGAATACACTAAGAGAATTTTAGGATTTCAAACAAGATCAGTCAAACCACTACTGGTCAAATTCCCTTCAAAGAAGCTTGGAATCACCTAAAAATGCACCATTACAAACCAATCAAAATCATTCACTATCTGAGGCATCATGTGATCAATCAAGATAAACCACCAATGTCCATCCAAGACCATCAGTGTTTCTCAAAGGATTCTTACATAGCCAACCATTTCAAAGTTGTGATTTCAACTATGCACTGACAAAATTACATCTTCCAAGCCTCAAGGGAATTCAAGAAAACTCAACCATTTTCCATTGGTCTTCTTAGGTTTTACTCCTACTTGGAAGGGCATGTATAAACTAGAACTAACATAATGCCCCCACCATAAGAGTATATTAGTTGTCAAATGAATAAATTTTTAAACTTCTCATAATTTTGCTAGATCAAACTCACCTTAACTAAACGTATTATACTTCTTTAAGTAACTCTTAAATGACTTAAAGAATTATTCATTAAATCCTAAACAAAACTGACTGGAATTTCAAAACACTCGAGTCTCGAAATTTCTCCTCAATCAATGGAACAAACTTCATTCTAAAATTTTCAGGTGACACTACTCTATATATGAATTGAGAACATACTCTATATGATAAGGCTCAATGATCAAACCAAAATCAATTGGTTAGTTACATATTTTAGAAACTCTATGGGTACCATGTATATTAATGCATAATACCCAAATATTTTTATGTGAGGTGAAACACTATAGATATTATCCATAGGCTTTCCACCCTATGCATCCATGTATCTCGTGATTCACAGAGGAAACCGGCTCAAGTCGCATCATTATACAATTGTAAAAAAAATTACGGCCTCCTAAGTCACCCTAGGAAATAAATAGGTCCATGAGGCCTATTAAGTAGGTGACCATGCTCGAGGGATGTATATCCTATGAAAACTAATCCTTATTCAATTCTCACTCCCGTAACAAGGTTCAAGCATACCATGACCTCCAATCCAAACAGGGGTTTCATTTGTAATTTAAGAGTATTAATAGGGACAATGGAACTCGAACAACACCAAATATTAGAAATTGGAAACATTTAGAAATTAATTTACGATTTGTGGGTTCTACCTATCATGGGGTATCCCCTTAAAAAGCACAATACTTAACCCTGTAACTAGTTCATGCCAAAAAGAAGTCACCTAACTCAAGAGCCTATAAATTAATCTATTTATAAATAGTATAAGGCCTATGGAAAAACGCTCACATTTTCATTACAAGTAAACTAAAAATGAAATTTAAAACATGGTCACCCCTTACAGGTTCAATTTTTAAGGTCATTACTATAGCACCCCAGTTTAAATTAAGTAACCCTTTAATTATGATTTTAAATATATAAAGTATATGGGTGAATTTTTGGAGAGTTTGGAGTACTTTTGGAGGGTTTTGGGTGATATTATAAAGGTGAGGAGTTTGTTCATAGTTTAGAAAAAATATGGAATACCAACAGGAAATCATGCATAGTGAATTGGGGGAAACAATAAGATGCATGGGTGGAGAACGATTTTTACAAACCATTTATCTACCTAGTGGAAACCATTTTATTTGAAATAATGGATTTAGACTTTTTGAGGCACTGGATTAGGCATGGTTGGGACATGGTTTACTGACCATGTGAGATGATCTTGTGAGGCTTTTCCTTATGGTAGTGGTGGGCACACGATTTGTTCATTTTTTACCTAACCATGGGACTAAACCATGTGCGGTGAGAAGCTATATCATTAAAAAGTGGATTTAGGTAGGCCCCATGTTTTAAGGCATCATTTTTTCTCCAATGCAGCCCTAAATCTATATTTTTCTCTAACAAAGTTCAAGGAAGGTTCTCCCATTGATATTGAGGTGATCTGAAGGCTTCCCTTGGTTATTTTATGTTAATTCCTCCTGGTAAGTTATCAATCTTCATTGTTATTAGTGTATTTCTTCTATCTACATCAACCTATCTCTCTGTTTCTTAGATATACATCCATTTTGGGTATATCTAAGGTTTTGGATTAAAAATATGATTATATTTATCCTTTTTGTTGATAGGTGATAAGATATAAATCAGATTTGTAAAGATTCAACCTGGTTTTGTGACGTTTTTTGTGTCATTTATCGGTTTCACCAAAACTCCCGAGGTAGGTGGCTACACTCTTGACTCCTATTGATAGAAATAATTGGAATATTTTCAAATTTATTTAATTATATTAAATTAATTGTGAAATGGATTTGAAAATCATGGTTGAAACATTCTTTAGTGATGGTTTTATATTTTGTGTGAAATTATGGAATTATTGTGGAAAGTGCTATGAAAAATGATTTTAAAATGGTATCTTGGTTCCATTTATATAAAAAAAATTAAATAAAAAAATTTGTTTTACTGAAATGGTTTTGGAATTTAAATGGTTTTGGCATGGTTGTATTGGAATGTTTTTTGGGAATACTTGGTGGTGTGTGTTCATATTAAATTATTAAGATTGGTTAAAATATGATCTTTTTCCTGGTGCCAAATATGTAATGGAACACAGGATATAATTACCTTTTGATGACATAGAAGACTAATGGGAAATCACTCATGAGTATGGAACTGTTATAATGAATCATGCATGGTTGGTTGTGTGGATATGTGGAGTGGATTGGTTATTACAAAAAGGGAATGTCAAGTGACTTAAATAATTGATTATTTTCTTCAATTTGAAAATTATTTACTATTTTTTTGTTTATGTTTATTTATAATAATTTTTAGAAATTTATTTATATAAAAAAATAATATAAAATTTTCCAACATGCTCTATCCTACTGGTTTTAGTAGAGAATTCATTGGGGAAAACCTATTGAGTTTTAGTACTCACCTCTTCTTTGACACTTTGGAAATTTTGTATATATCATCTATAGGTACATGGGAAAAGGTAAATTATCACACATCATTAGCACTACCTCATGATACTTGGGATGTTTTGTGAAGTTTAATCATGGATCCTATAGATATTTTTAGTTTTAGTTTTTTTCATGTTTTGTTGGTCTTACAGTCTTCTGCTGTTTACTTTGATATTATAGTCTTCTATTTTGGTACTTCTTTTTAGTATGATTTTGACAAATTAAATACTGAGTTGTCTCTCATTTTAATAATGCATTATATAGTGGTTTCTTAGTTATGGATTGTTTGCATAGTCAATTTATTCATAAAGATAAAATAATCCCCCACATATATTGAAGCTTTTCGACATTTATTACCAGCCTTTGGTGTCTTGGGGATGTCATTTAAGGATAAGTAATGTCTCACCACCCTCTCAATACAATTATATGGGGTAGGACATTACACATGGTATAAGTTTTTTTGGTAAAAAATTTTGTATGTGACAGGTGGAATCAGCTTGGTCCTTTCCTTGTGGAACAATTAGTCATCAGTTTTTTCAGTCTCAAAGTTGAATTTCATCCTTGCCTATGCCTTGAGATGGGATCATAGAAAATAGTAGGATTTTCAAGACATGAAATGTATAGCATAAAAAAATGTATCTATCCTTTTTATGATGAATGTAATGTAACAAGGGATTTTGGTACATTAGTGTTTTGGAGACTCTTATAGGTTTGGAATCTCATTGTCATGGGCTTATCCAATGAGGTGAGCATGATGTGAATTATAGGATTGAAATCCCAATAAGAGTGCATACATCATTTGGAGTAATGATATATGATTTTATTCAGAAAAAATTTATTTTTGAAAATTGTGAAATTGTTTTCAAATGAAATATTTTGAAAAGTAGCATTGTTTTTGTATGTTGAAAATAGTTTGATTTTCAAAAGAAAGTTCAATTTTTAAAAAAAAATGGTTGAACGTGGAAAATGGATGATTTTGGAAAGCATTGTAATGATTGTTAATGTGGGGTATTTTGAAATACTAAGCCATTGTTATATAGAGAGTGAGACTTTTGGATTTTGTTGTTCTTATAGAAGATAGAACCTGATAGGCGTCAAAAAAATGAACCGGGAGAATCTGCGGAGAATGTGGTTGCACTTGGGCCACAGGTGAACCAAAAAATAGTTCATAGTATCATCTAAGCATTTCAGGATGTGGAAATCGAGAACCTAAGGGATGAACAAAGAAAAGTCGACCATTCCATCTAGTTCTAGAAGAAAAATCCACCCATCTTCCATGGTGATTATTTACCAGAAAGATCATTGGAATGGATAAATAAGAAGAATTGTATCCTTGATATCATTGGTACACTAGAAGAGCTAAAATTAAAGCTAGTGATGTACATGCTCGATGATATTGCATGTCAGTGCTGGGATCTAGTGGTACCAGCTGAAGTGGATTAAGACTTTGGTTTGGAGGATTTTGAGGAACTCTTCATTAAATAATTATATCCTCACATGTTCAATATTTAGAGGACAATGGAATAATTTGTATTGAAGTGGGAAAATATATATATCATAGAGTATGTGGCTAAATTCAGGAATTAATTATGCTTGGAACCCAAGGTTGCGTCTAGTGTGTCCTTGAAGGCATGCATCATTGAGTAGGGGTTAATGCAGGAGATTTTCTAGAAGATTTTCATGCATTTTAAAACTGACTATTTAGATATGGTAAATAGAGTGATGGTGGAAAAATGGAAACCTAAATAGCGACAAAATGGGGATGTATATAGATACACATGGGAAATGATGGGAACTCTAATGTTGGGGGAAAGCAGAAGAGGTACACATACTTCCAAGGTGGGAGTGTGAATCTGAATCAAACAGCGGGATCTATGAATCTTCCTTGGAGACCCAGGACAAAAGAGGAATGTTTCCAACGTGTTTCCTTTGACCACATGAAGGTATTGTGTATAGAAACACTAATAAAATTTTATAATTGAATCAAGATGTTACATATTCTACTCTTTTTTCATAGTTCTTCGAGGCCATGTTCTCGAGACCCATCTTAAGTATCACATGTGTCCTATGTTTTGATAGGGTGAGGGCAGAAGAATCAATCTCAATAGTAGAATAGAGCTAGCCATGGTGATTCTAGGCATACCATGACTCCTCTATAAGGGAATTATCATCAGGGAAACAAAGAAAAATGTGCAGTGATGAAGAAATTATATGGAGATTTGTTGGTTATTGTGAATGATCCAACTATACCATCTACAGTGATAGGTAAAATTATTTGGAATTCAAACCTTATTCAATTTTTTTTGATAATGGTGCATCTAATTCCTTAATTTATTCCCATAGTATTGATTTTCTAAGTTTAAAAGTTGATATAATTCCCTCTATGATAGAACTTTTAAATCCTCGTGGTCAAAGAGAAGGAAGATCATTTTTCTGTAGAGAATGCTATATTTCCATTGATAGAGCTAAACTAAAATGGGATTTCTCTATGCTGAACAATTTTGTGGGTCTGTATAAAAGGGAAGGTGGATGAGTTTTTTTCAAGATGCATAACTTGTTAGCATGTTAAGGTGGAACATTAGCGACCTAAAGGCATGTTATAGTCTTTACCTATTACATTGTGGAAATGGGAGCAGAAAGCTATGTATTTTGTTATAGGTCTCCCAAGAACGATTCAAGATCATGATGCCATATCGGTGATTATGGATCAGTTCACAATATCATCATATTTCATCCTTGTTTTTGAAACTCATACGATGGAGGATCTATCCCAAATATATATCTGAGATGTGTTAAAGATACGCGGAATACCATTTTCGATCATATTAGATATAGATATGATGTTTACATCTTATTTCCATAAATACTTATAGAAATATCTTGGTACTTAGTTGACTATGTGTACGACACAACATCATAATACATAAGGAAAATATGAATGGATGATACAAATGTTGGAGGAAATTTTGTTTCATTTTTTAATTGATTTTTGTGGCTCATAGTAGGAACATGTTCCACTAGTGGAGTTCTCTTATAACAATAGCTATTATTCCTTGATATATATGGATTCGTTCAAAGCATGTTATGGTATTCATTGTTGTTCCCCATTTTATTAGGTGGAAACATATGAGACTTCACTGGTTGGGATATGTATTTTCCAAGAAACAATGGAGAATATTTTGATGATCAGGAAATGGATCAAGACAGATAAGAGTCCTCAGAAATAATTTGAGTATTGTCCTCGACTTTCATTCTCGTACGAGGTTAGTGATCATGTGTTTTTGAGGATTTCATCAAGGCTTAGACACCAATGTTTGGGAAGTACTGAAAGTTATCTACTCAATTTATTGGTCCTTTTGAGATACTAGAACATGTTGGTGAGGGAGCATATCATTTGGCATTACCTCCACAGTTTAGTGTGGTGCATAGTGTGTTCTATGTATCTCAGTTAAAAACGTATCAACTTGAACATGACCATGTGATAATATGAGATCACATCGACCTAGAGATAGATATTTCATTGGTATATATCGTGATGTAGATTTTGGATAGTAAAGAGAAATTCTTCTATTGAAAAGGAATTGGTCTAGTGTAGGTTTTTTGGAAACATGGTTAGACACAGAAAGATACATGGGAACATGAGAAGTAAATTATAGCGACCCAGCCTTTTCATACTGTACTATTACATAATTTCAAAGATAAAAAACATAATATTATTACACATGGAGGATCCATAGGTTTAGTGTCTTGGGAAAACAAGGACAATACATAACAAGTACAACATCAAGCATAAACATTTATTTAATTTCTTCTTCACTAGCTTCTTAGTGGCACTTGTCCTCTCCTTAGTACATGTAGTCACCTGAGGATATATATAAAAAGGGGTGAGCTAAAAGCCCAGTAAGAGGATAGATAAGAAAAATACATCATGGGGTGAGCATAATCATGACATAGGCAAAAGATCATGAACATGAGTGGAGCATAAACAATAAACTTGAAATGTGGCAATACATAAAAATGAAACATCATGTCTTAGTGGTTAACTATCACACATACTTGTGAACAAAGCTAGCATCATTTTCACACATCATTTCACATTTAATCATGAGATTCATCACTTTACCCAATGCATTGAAGCACTGTATAATTCCGGGCGCACCTGTCACATTTAAACATTTATATTGCGCTATATAATTCCGGGCGCACCAGTCACATCATAACATTATCATTATCATGATTTCCACATAGAACACATATCAAACATGTACATAAATAACCCATGGAAAGGAATGGGCTTCATCTCTTAATAACACATTCATAAGCTTTGGGTTCTCAAAAGAAATAGGGAACAACATACTTGATACAAGAACTATCACCCTTGAATGAGAGGTAAAAGGTGAGATCTTGAAAGAAGAGTTCTTTTGGAAAACATTTTGATGGACATAAAAACCAATGAAAAACATGTATATACCAAAAAATTAAATGAAATGAGGAAAAAATGATCTTTTAGGAGTAACCATATCAAAAATGGAGTGAAATCAGGATAACCCAAAGGAAGAAAATTGGGTTTGAGATTTCCCCTTACCTTGTACTCGAATGCCTCCTTCTCTTTAATGTCCTGTATAATGACATTATGTTCATTAATTTGAAATTCCAGAACCATGTGTACATTAATAGGGTTCATTCAGGTTTCATTATGTTACATTATGTTCCTTTGGATGACTTATAGAGTTTAAAAACATTGATCGGGGATGTTCGTTTTCATGGTTTTCTTGAGCGGTCCACTTGTATTCTTAAATTGATGTATTGGTAGATCATGGGTAAACATCCAGAAATGATATTACATGTTATTAATTATATTACAGAATCTTTAATGATTTTAAAATGATTTATATTATATCCATGTGTACGAATCATTAGATAAGAGTTAAATGAATATTATTTGGGTTAATTTGTCCGGTTTTTGGATCACAACGAACTCGTTTTAACATTTAACTTAGTAATATGGCCATAGGTTATTTCCAGAACATAAAATAGAACATAATACATATAATATATTCTGGTTCAACCATAAAAATGGTTTCAAGACCAGATTTTAAGGTAGAAATGGAAGAAGAGAACATGTCGTTTTTGAAGGTGATAAATTATCACCACATGAACAACGTTCTCTTTAATAAAATAAAAGGAAGAGGGAAAGGGTTTGGGGTGATATAATATGACATTAGAATCATAATATTACAATATATATATAATACTGGATTTACATAAAAATTTGGATGAAGATATGTAGGGAGAGATCAAGAAAGGAACTTGAACTTGAAAGGAAATTAAAGGAGAAGAGAGAGAGAAATTACCTTTAGAATCCTCCTCTTGAGATCCTCTTTAAGGAAGCTAGGCTTGGTCTTTTGATGAGACCATCAGATTTTGGACGTGGGGGATGAGCTAGGGAAGGTGTTTGGGCAGAGTTTAGAGAAGTCTTGGAGCTTGAGAGGTGTGAGGAAAAGAGGGAGTGAAGGGTGGTTTTTATAGTGGATTGGAGAGGGGTTTCCTTAATATAAAATTGATTAGTTTATTAATTTCACCTAAGATAAGGAATATTGAGTCTTGGATGACTAAGAATAGTAAATAAGACATTTGAGTTCGGGATTTGGGTGCTTACATCACTTGTGATGTCAGGAAGAGTGGGTTTTAATTAAAATGTATTTATATGGTAAATTAATGTATTCTACTATTCACCAAAAATTCAAGTATCTCAGAAAAATCCCAAAACTTTACCCCAAGCATTTTTCGACGTGTAGAATCCAAAACAGAAGTCCATTTTTCAAAAATAATTTTAGAAATATTATTAATTTAATATTTAATTAAAATCATAATTTACTTAAAAAACAGTTTTTAAATTTAAAAATGAATTTATAGTTCTTTCAAAAATTGCATAGGGTCTTATAAAATTATCTAAAAACTATTATACATTGATTCAATAATTTATGAATACATTAAAGGAAAATAAATATTCTTTTAAATTAATTAATTATTTATAATTAATTATTTATGACTTATAAAATACCAAAAATGTTTACTAAGGTCAAATTGTCAATTTCTAAGATGTCTAAATTTTATTTTATTATTCATATGTAATGTCACTCTTATTTACTATTCATAAGGGTCATATTACTATTCATAAGGGTAGGTTACTATTCATAAGGGTAGGTTAATATTCACCAAAAATTATTTTTGTTTCATTAGACTCCAAGAACTGTCTTGAACACAACCGTGTATGTCAAATTTTTAAAATTCCAAACATAGGGGTGACAAAATAATGTTTAAAGGTCACATATCACTTAGTAGTTCATTATTTTGTGTTTTTATGACATAGATATAAGAAGGGAATTTTCTATTGAAATACTTTGGGTCGCTACATTCTTCCCCCCTTAATAAATTCCGCCCCCGAAATTTTACTTTACACAAATAGGTGTGGGTACTTCTCCTTCATTGCCTCTTCCAGTTCCCAAGTTGCTTCCTCAAACTTATGGTTCCTCCACAACACCTTGACAAGGTCGGTTGTCTTGTTGCGTAGAACCTTATCACTTCGGTCCAGAATTTTTACTGGATGCTCCTCATAGGAGAGATCATCATCTAGCTGTACCACCTCTGAGTTTAATACATGTGAGGGGTCTGGTATGTACTTCCTCAGTAGTGATACATGAAACACATCATGAACATGAGCCATATTTGGTGGAAGTGCGAGACGATAGGCCACGACTCCAATACATTCAAGGATCTCAAAGGGGCCAATGTACCTTTTGCATAGCTTCCCTTTCTTCCCAAATCTCATGACTCTCTTCCATGGAGATATTTGAAGGAAGACTTTATCTCCAACGTTGAACTCTATGTCCCTTCGACGATTGTCAGCATAGATCTTTTACTGACTTTGAGCAGCTTTGATGTGTTTCTGGACGACTCGAACCTTCTCTGTCATCTCTTGAACAAGATTGGGACCAAGTAGCTCTCGTTCTCCAACTTCATCCCAACAGGTTGGAGTTCTACATCACTTCCCATAAAGAGGTTCATACAGAGCCATCTGAATACTCGAGTGGAAGCTATTGTTGTATGAGAACTCAACCAATGGAAGTTGATGATCCCATCCACCTTTGAATTCAAGAGAGCAGGCTCTTAGCATATCTTCAAGTTTCTGAATATTCCTTTCAGACTGGCCATCAGTTTGGGGGTGATAGGCCGTGCTGAAATTTAATTCAGTACTCAAAGCATGTTGAAGGCTCCTCCAGAATTTAGATGTGAACCTTGGATCACGGTCAGAGACAATCGAGAGTAGAACACTGTGCAATATAACTCCTTCCTTCACATATATCCTTGCAAGATGTTCAAGTGAGTGATCTTCTCGAATAGCGATAAAATGGGCAGTCTTGGTGAGTCGATCAACCACAACCCATATCGCATTATTTCCTCTTGATGTTTTCGGGAGACCTGTGACAAAGTCCATAGTAACATTTTCCCATTTCCACATGGGTATAGGCAATGGTTGCATCATACCTTTGGACTTTTACCACTCAACTTTAACTTGCTGACATACCAAGCACCTTGATATATATTCCACAATCTCCTTCTTCATGTTATCCTACCAAAAGTGTTCTCAGGTATCACAATACATCTTGGTACTTCCAGGATGAATAGAGAATGTTGAGCTATGTGCATTATACAATAGCACCTTCTTTATTCCGGGTGATGAAGGCACACAAAGCCGCATTCCAAACCGATTCACACCATCATCGTCGATATGGAACTCTTTCAGATTCCCTTCCTTTACTGCATTCACCCTCCTTTGTATCTCCGCATCATCCCTTTGTGCTTCCTTAATCTTCTGTTGGATGGATGGTTGCGCAATCATTTGGGAAAGGTAGGATGTATGCCCTGCCCTTACGATTCCCAAATCCATCCTTTGCATATCCAAGAAGATAGGGTCTTTCTCAATCCTCAACATGGATCGAGTAGCAGGTTCTTTCCTGCTTAGAGCATCAGCTACCTTGTTTGCCTTTCCAGGATGATAGTGAATAGAGAAATTGTAATCCTTGATTATCTCTAACCATCACCTTTGACGCATGTTGAGCTCCTTTTGTGTGAATATATACTTTAGGCTCTTGTGGTCGGTGTATATGTCACACTTCTTGCCATAAATGTATTGCCGCCAGATTTTCAAGGGAAAAATCACGGATGCCAGCTCTAGATCATGCGTCGGGTAGTTCTGCTCATGGATCTTCAACTATCGGGAGGCATAGGCTATCACATTATCATTTTACATGAGTACACAACCCAAGCCTTTCTTTGAAGCATCGATGTATATCACAAAACTTTATCCACTTTTCGGTAGTGTGAGTACAGGTGAAGTGATCAGCCTTCTCTTTAGCTCCTTGAAGCTTCCCTCACATTCTTCCGTCCATACATACTTTACCCCTTTCCTTGTTAACTTAGTTAGTGGGCTTGATAATCGTGAGAAGTTTCTCACAAAATGTCGATAGTACCCAGCTAATCCAAGAAAACTACAGATTTCTATGACACTGGAGGGCCTGGGCCATTCCTCAATCGCCTTTGTCTTTGAAGGGTCCACAGAAATTCCCTCGCTTGTGATCACATGTCCCAAGAACGTGATTTGATTCATCCAAAAGTCACACTTGCTGAACTTGGCATTCAACTTCTCCTTTCTCAATGTTGCCAACACAAGTCTTAGATGTTCTTCATGTTCCTCCTTGCTCTTGGAGTAGATGAGAATATCATCAATAAACACTACCACAAATTTGACGAGGTAATGTCTAAAGACTCTATTCATCAAATCCATGAAGATTGTAGGGGAATTAGTATGTCCGAAGGGCATCACCAAAAACTCATAGTGCCCATACCTTGTATGGAAGGCAGTCTTCTGAATATCTTCCTTCTTCACCTTTACTTGATGATATCCAGAACGAAGATCCACCTTTGAGAAATTTTGAGCTCCTCTTAACTGATCGAAGAAGTCATCAATCCTTGGGAGAGGATACTTGTTCTTTATGGTAATCTTGTTGAGTTCTCGATAATCGATACACAGCCGCATGGTTCCATCATTCATCTTCACAAAGAGAACTGGTGCACACCAAGGTGATGCACTAGGGTGTATAAACCCTTTGTCCAGATGCTCTTGCAGCGGCTTCTTTAACTCCTCTAGTTCGATAGGATCCATCCTATAGGGGCACTTCAAGATAGGAGTAGCTCCGGGTATGAGTTCAATTGAGAACTCTACCTCACGAACAGGGGGAATTCCGGGTAAATCATCGGGAAATACATCATCGTATTCCCTTATGATGGGCATTTCCTCATGGTTGGCACTTTCCATTGACTCAACCATTTGGGCGAGGTATGCTTCTTCATAGGGAATCATCACCCACACCATTGAAGTATTTTTCAAAGGATATTCATGATCTTCCTTGCATTTATAGAGGAGCATGGGATGGCTCGGAATATGAAAATATATTTCCTTTTACCAAAAGTTGATATGCGCTCTATATAAAGAGATCCAATCCATTCCCATTATAGCATCGAATTCCACCAAGGTAAGTATTACGAGATTTTCCGAAAGAATCTTCCCACATACGTCAACAGGAGAAGAATCAAACACTTGGGTTGCAATGATTGCACCACTTGGTGTTTTTATAGATATCTCTACTTCACGGTTTTGGGGCTTTGATTCTATAGTTCTAGCAAACTTGCAAATTATAAAGGAATGCGTAGAACCCGAATCAAATTAGAATTTTTCCATTCTTGAGTGAATAGGAAGTGTACCTTGTATGACTTCATTATCATGTTCCACATATGCAGTAGTGATGGAATAAGTCATCCCTTGTTCCTTTGGCTTTGGTGGTTGTTGGCGCTAATTACCCTCGAGAGCTCGAGGTTTAGTGCACTGGTTTGAATAGTGCCCTAGCTCCCTACAGTGGTAGCATTGAACCACGAGTGGTTCTCTCCTTTCATCGGCTACATTATCCTTCCTTTTCATGTCTTTTCGACACTCGTGAGCTTGGTGTCCTTCCTTCCCACACTTAATGCATTTCGCCGTACCTTTGAGGAAGTTCCCATGGTGAAACTTCCCACATTTTTGGCATGTGGGTCATTGTGTTTTCTTCCCATCTTTATCACTAGATCCACCAGCTTGAAAATCCATATTTCTTTTTTTATCACCATAGCCATGGGACAATTCTCCAAAGTCCATCTCCACATTCAGAGCACACCGAACAACTTCTTCATAACTCCCAAAGTCTCAAATTTCAAGATCCTTTCGAAGATGTGGTTTTAATCCACTAAAGAATCTATCAATTTTTCTATCATTGTTGATAACAAAACCCGAAGCATACCTTGCGAGCCTTGTGAAATTTGCTTCATAGGTTGTGATAGATTCTCCTTCTTTTTGCTTGAGCTCTATGAATTCTCTCTCCATCTTCGTGTGAAGAGTTCATGGGATGTACTTATTAAGAAACATTATCTTAAAGTCTTCCCATTCCATCTCTTCAATTTCCTCCCTTGGCTTGGTGTTCTTAATCAAATCCCACCATTGATCAGCTTCTCCATCTAGACGATAAATGGCTAGAGTCACCTTCTCCGTCTCGGAACAGTGAAGAACAGAAAATATCTTCTCCATGGAGTTGACCCACTGTTCCGCAACTAGTGGATCATAAGATCCACAAAACGTCGGTGGTCGTTGCCGCATAAAACATTCGATAGCTAGTTGATCCATCTTTGGTGAAGGAGGACATTCCCCATTATTATGGTTATTATTCATAACCCGAGATAATTGGGTAAGCATCGCCATGATGTTTTGAACTCCACCTCCAAAATCATTGGGGATTTCATTCGGGCAATCGTTGCATTGGCCTTCGCAAGAGTTGTTGGCCTGATTTCTCCCGGTTCCCACCATTTTCTAAAATAGAAAAGGTTAGAACAAAACATAAGTAAAAAAGTCATGAATAACTTATTCATTTAAACAATTATAACAAAAACATAACATATGGGATCCCTAGGTAAATATCCTTGTGTGCATATTTGTACTTAGTCTCATGCTATAGGTTTTCTTTAGGGGTCACTAATCCTAATTCCCAAATTAACTAAACCTTTCCTCTGATACCAACTATAGTGACCCAGCCTTTTCTTACTGTACTATTAAATCATTTCAAAGATAAACAACATAATAATATTACACATAGAGGATCCATAGGTTTAGTGTCTTGGGAAAACTAGGACAATACATAACAAGTACAACATCAAGCATAAACATTTATTTAATTTCTTCTTCACTAGATTCTTAGTGGATCTTGTCCTCTCCTTAGTACACGTAGCCACCTGAGGATATACATAAAAAGGGGAGAGCTAAGAGCCCAGTAAGAGGATATATAAGAACAATACATCATGGTCTGAGCATAATCATGACATAGGCAAAAGATCATGAACATGAGAGGAGCATAAACAATAAACTTGAAATGTGGCAATGCATAAAAATGAAACATCATGTCTTAGTGGTTAACTACCACAAATTCTTGTGAACAAAGCTAGAATCATTTTCACACATAATTTCACATTTACTAATGAGATTCATCACTTTACCCAATGCATTGGAGCGCTGTATAATTTCGGGCGCACCCATCAAATTTAAACATTCATATTGCACTATATAATTCCGGGCGCACCCGTCGCATCATAACATTATCATTATCATTATTGACACATATAAAACATATAAAACATGTACATAAATAACCCATGGAAAGGAATGGGCTTCATCTCTTAATAACACATTCATAATATTTGGGTTCTCAAAAGAAATAGGGAACAACATACTTGATACAAGAACTATCAACCTTGAATGAGAGGTAATAGGTGAGATCTTGAAAGAATAGTTCTTCTGGAAAAAATTTTGATGGACATAAAAACTAGTGACAAACATGTATATCCCAGAAAATTAAAGGAAATGATGAAAAAATGATCTTTGAGGAGTTACCATATCAAAAATGGAGTGAAAGAAGGATAACCCAAAGGAAGAAAATTGGGTTCGAGATTTCCCCTTACCTTGTACTCGAATGCCTCATTCTCTTTAATGTCCTGTATAATGACATTATATTCATTAATTAGAAATTAATGAACCATGTGAACATTAATAGGGTTCATTCTGGTTTCATTATGTTACATTATGTTCATTTGTATGACTTATAGATTTTAAAAACATTGATCGGGGATGTTCGTTTTCATGGTTTTCTTGAGCGGTCCACTTGTATTCTTAAATTGATGTATGGGTAGATCATGGGTAAACATCCAGAAATGATATTACATGTTATTAATGATATTACAGAAGCTTTAATGATTTTAAAATGAGTTATATTAGATCCATGTGGACGAATAATTAGATAAGAATTAAATGAAGATTATTTGGGTTAATTTGTCCGGTTTTTGGATCACAACGAACTCGTTTTAACATTTTACATAGTAATGTGGCCATAGGTTATTTCCATAACATAAAATAGAACATAATACATATAAATTATTCTGGTTCAACCATAAAAATGGTTTCATGACCATATTTTAAGGTAGAAATGGAAAAAGAGAACATGTCGTTTTTGAAGGTGATAAATTATCACCACCTGAACAATGTTCTCTTTAATAAAATAAAAGGAAGAGGGAAAGGGTGTGGGGTGATATAATACAACATTAGAATCATAATATTAAATTATATATATAATAATGGATTTACAGAACAATTTTTATGAATATAGGTAGGTAGAGATCAAGAAATGAACTTGAACTTGAAAGGAAATTAAAGGAGAAGAGAGAGAGAGAAATTACCTTTATAATCCTCCTCTTGAGATCCTATTTAAGAAGGATAGGCTTGGTCTTTTGATGAGACCAGAAGCTTTTGGACGTGGGGGATGAGCTAGGGAAGGTGTTTGGTCAGAGTTTAGAGAAGTCTTGGAGCTTGAGAGGTGTGAGGAAAAGAGGGAGTGAAGGGTGGCTTTAATAGTGGAGGGGAGAGGGGTTTCCTTAATATAAAATTGATTAGTTTATTAATTTCACCTAAGACAAGGAATATTGAATCTTGGATGACTAAGAATAGTAAATAAGACATGTGAGTTTGGTATTTGGGTGCTTACATCACTTTTGATGTCAGGAATAGTGGGTTTTAATTAAAATGTATTTATATGGTAAATTAATGTATTCTACTATTCACCAAAAATTCAAGTATCTCAGAAAAATCCGAAAACATTACCCCAACCATTTTTCAACTTGTAGAATCCAAAAATGAAGCCCATTTTTCAAAAAAAATTTATAAATATTATTAATTTAATATTTAATTAAAATCATAATTTACTTAAAAACAGTTTTTAAAATTAAAACTGAATTTATAGTTCTTTCAAAAATTACGTAGGGTCTTATAAAATTATCTAAAAACTATTAGACATTGATTCAATAATTTATGAATACATTACATGAAAATAAATATTCTTTTAAATTAATTAATTAATTATAATTAATTATTTATGAATTATAAAATACCAAAAACGTTTACTAAGGTCAAATTGTCAATTTCTAAGATGTCTAAATTTTATTTTATTATTCATATGTAATGTTACTCTTATTTACTATTCATAAGGGTCATATTACTATTCATAAGGGTAGGTTACTATTCATAAGTGTAGGTTACTATTGACCAAAAATTATTTTTGTTTCATTAGACTCCAAAAACTGTCTTGAACACAACCGTGAATGTCAAATTTTTAAAATTCCAAACATAGGGGTGAAAAAATAATGGTTAAAGGTCAATTATCACTTAGTAGTTCATTATTTTGTGTTTTTATGACATAGATATAAGAAGGGAATTTTCTATTGAAATACTTTGGGTCGCTACATAAATGAAAGACAAATTGATGAAACTATTTTAGGCTAATGATGATTTTATACTATATAATCATGGTAAAGAAAATTGTGGGTAGAATGTAGCACCCTAGTTTCAATTAAGCATTTAATTATTCTTTTTATGTTCATAATGTATATGGGTGAAATTTGGGAGAGATTGGGGAAAAAATTGGAGGGTTTTGTGGAATTTATATATGTTCACGTTTGGTGCACTATTAGGGAAAACCATGAAACACCTATAGGAAATTATGCACAGTGAGATAGGGGAAAATAGAGGGTGCATGGGTCGAGCAGGGTTTGTCCAAATCATGAAGCTTCCTAGTAGAAAATGTGTGCTTTGAAATAGTGGCTTTAGTCATTTTGAGGTAGTAGTTTTTATATAGTTGGCACATAATTTGGATATGATTCATGAAAATTTGGTATCTTTGTTCCTTGAGGTAGTTGTTGGAGCATAGTTAGCACATGGTTTTCCTAACTATACGACTAAACTATGCCTAGTAAGATACTAGATCCTTTAAAACTAGATCTAGGTCATCCTTGTGTTTTTATGCCTCTGTTTTTCTCTATTGCGGTCCAAACATGGGATTTTACACTCTCAATGGTTAATAATGATGTCCCATTAATCTAGAGGTGATCTAAAGTCTTCTCGTGGTAATTTGAATTTTATTCCTTGTGGTAAGTGATCGTTCTTCGTCGTTCTTGGTCTTTTTCTTAGATCTACTTCACTCTCTATCTAAGTTTCTTAGGTCTATACTTGTTTTGGTAAGATATAAGGTTTTGGCTACCAAATATGATAATATTTGTCCTTTTTTATGATAGGGGAGGATGTTTATGGTAGGTTCGTGGAGATTCAACTTGGTTTTGAGATGTTTTTTGTGTCATTTATCATTTTCACAAAAACTCTCAAGGTAGGTGGATTCACTCTCGACTCCTATTTCCAGAATTGATTGGATTAGTTTCAAATTGATTTAATTTCCTTAAATTGGTTGTGAAATTTGTCTAAAAATCATGGTTTAAACATTCTCTAGTGGCGGTTTTAGATAATATGAGAAATTTTGGATTTTTTTTAGAAAGTACTTTGATAAAAGATTTTAAAATGATTTTTTTTAAATGGAATCTGGGTTAGATATATGGAAAAGGTTTTTCAATAAAAAATTGTTGAAATGGATTTGTAATTGAAATGGGTTTTTATTGGTTGTATTGGCATGGTATTTGGGCATATAGGGTAGTGTTTGTTCATATTAAATATTAAGGATTGGTTGAAATAAGTCCTTGTGCTCTGTTCCAAATGTGTAATGGAACATGGGTTATAATTACCTTGTGATGACATTATAGATCAATGAGAAACCACTCATGAGTATGGAAATATCATAATGAATAATTCATGGTTGGTTTTGTGGATATGTGTAGTCGATTGGTTATTCCAAAAAGGGATTGTTAAATGATTTAAATGACTGTTTATATTCTTTATTTAGAAAAATCTTTACTTTGGTTTTTTATATTTATTTATAACAAAAATTAGAATTTTTTTATATAAATAGTTTTAAATAAATGGTTCTAACATGTTCTACCCTAGTGGTGTGAGTAGGGAAGTCATTGATGAAAACCTACAAATTTTTAGTACTCACCTCTTCCTTCTCACTTTGGTGCTTTTGCAGATGTCATCTATGAGGACATGAGAAAGTTATTGTATCACACATATTTTTCACTACCTCATGATACTTGGGAATTTGGTGAAGTTAGAGCATGGAGTTTATGGGTCTTTGGAGTTTTAGTTGTCTTCAAGTTTTGTTGGTCTTACAGTCTTCTATTTTTTACTTTGATATTATAGTCTTCTGCTGTGGTACATATTATTAATATGATTTTGATAAATGAAATGTTGATATATCATTTAATTGTTATCATGAATCACATAGTGGTTTTTTTAGTTTTGGATTTTTGTTTATTTATTTTATTCTTAAAGAAAAAATCATCCCCAAAATTATTGAATCCCTTCATCATTTATTTCGATCATTTGGCATCTTTGGAATGTCTCTTAAGGCCAGTAAATGTCCCACTTCCCTCTCAAACCAATGATAAGGGGAAAGAAATTACAATTAAACTTATTCACATTCAACCTTTAATCATTTAAAACATTCAAACAGAACCTCAAGAACCAATTATAAAACAAATAACTTCGTACCTGATTTAACTAATGCCCCAATTCATAATACGAATTTCTTATAAAACATAATTTTAAAATAGTAATCATTTATTGACATCATGTCATAAATTAGGTAATGTATCGATTGAATTCATTTTTATGTTATAACAGATAAGACGATCTACGAGGGTCTGTTAAACCTACTTGGGTCCTAAAAAAGTAACCCAATAGAATTTGTTTAATAATCAAGGTTATAATCTCCCATCAGATTTCATATGAAAAGAAACATTACCCAACTGACCTACATGGACCAGTTATGCATTTTTAATCCACGTTCATGCCTCATTTCAAGATTTTTACCATGTTTTATAGATAAAAAATATAGAAATAGAAATATGATATGTACAAGCCTTCCTATATTGGAACACACCCCTCTTACCACTTCTTGAGTTAGGTTTGGGTGTATTATAGACCAGGTATAAGAAAAAGCCACTACTGATATCCCACTATTATTGTTGGGTCTAGTCAAGTCCTATGCTATAATAAATTTTAGTTTTCTTTTCTTTCCATATTTATTTCACATTTCACATTCACTGGAATTCCCAAAATCATTCTCATTCAATTTCATTCTCAGTTTACATTTAATTTAGAAGGTTGAACCCCCGGTCCACCATATTCTGATCCAAGAGGCCCATAATCCTCAGGACCAAAGTATGGAATCTACCTATTTCAAAACATATCACATTTAAAATACCTATCACAAAAATAGTTATATATATCACATCACTTATCACAGTATCATGTAGCAAGTAATGAATCCTAAGTGGCATCACATAAAGCAAGGAATGTGAAATATTATTGGTGCCTATATGATTCATCTACTGGAACAGCTTCTTATCATCAATTTAAAATTAAATAGAAACAAAGAATTAATTAAATATTAATATCATAAATCAATTGTGTCACCCAAAGGTGGAATTAAATCAACTATAATAGTAAAAATCTAGAAAATAAAAATTTGATTTTTGGAAATTTTTATTGTTCCTATATGTGGGTTAGTCACACCTAGGAACCACTCATTACCAAACTCCATTTTCTTTCTATCCCATTCTATTATAAAAAAATAGTAAATAAAACCAAAAAATATTTCTCTAATACCATTTTTTATTGTCTCAGACCCACTGACCAATGATCCAGTAGTCGGACTGGTTTCCATATGGCCTTAAGCACATCTCCCCCAAACACCAAAGGCTACCGACTAGCAGTGAGGGCCTAGGTGTGTCCATGGGGAGTCTATTACCTCATTAATAGAGTGTATCACAATGGAATATCAAATACCTACATTTATTGGAATCAGTACATCAAACATATGATAGAAGAAAACTGTGAAAGAATGTTAATAAAAACAAAGACAGAATTCATATCATATAGAAAATGATGATACATTCCATATGTATCTATAAAATAGACAATAAAGGTACACAAAAATCATATAAAATTCATGTAAAAAAATTGAAAAAGGTTAATAGAATCCTAGTATCATCACAAGACATAGATTGGTCCCATGCTCCCCTTATCATATATATAAAATCAAGGTCCTGTAGTAGGGAACTTTCCCTTATCAACACATGTAATCATATAGTCTATTTGGGTCTGAAAAAAGTCACCCAAACAGGGTGTGAGAGTAAATCCCAATAGGAAACCACCCAAGGAATATTAAAATCAGTTAGTGAATATATATATAACAGGAAATGTTTTATAAGTAAAGAAATAAGAAAGGATGTACTGAAAAGTAAACATCCTATAATCCCGGTTCTGATTTTATAACCAATTCATTTAATCAATGTCATTAAAAAGATAATTCTATGATTTAATAGTTATTCTTTTTCATTTATAACAATCTCATTTAACTATAAGTTCATTTAATCCAAAATTATCATAACCTATAATAAAGCTTCGTGTTCCCCGTAAACACATGTATCCATGGATACCAAAATAGGACATCCTAAAAAATATATGTCAATATCGATTGCAATATTGTGCTTTAGATTGGAATACACTTCATATAAGTCATTTCATTCATTATTAATTCATGTAACTAAGTCATTCCTTGATATTCCTTAGTTGGAATCCAAGTATCACTCCAGGTATAATATAAATAAACACCCTATAAACTAATCCTTGGAAAACATATCAATAATCAATTTATAACTCTAGGTGTAGTATGGCATCCTTTTTATTCGAGTCCATACATGGCTGTCCACTATGGAAGCCCAAATATCACCGTTGGATATATAATCAACGCCCTTGAGTTCTTTTATGGAATTCATATAGGAATCCATGTATCACCGAGCATATAATTCAAGAATTAATGATTCATCCCATGTCATACTTAATTTGGATTCATGTATCACCCATGGCATATAATCAATGTTCAATCAAATTGAGTCCATCTATAGAATTCTCAAATACATCTAGGTATCACCCAAGGCATAAAAGTAAATAGTGAAAATGAGTCTGTCCATGGAATTCTAACATCAGTCCATGTATCACTCACAGCTAATAATCATATATACAATTAAATCCCATTTACCTAATTTATTTTACATGACAATGTCAAAACCAATAACATTTCATTCAAACCTACCTAAAATGGGAATCAAGGTACTAGGATAAGCTTAGAATGATTTCCTTTTATATACCCATATGGGAAAAATAATTACAATAATCATATAAATCTTTACAAGCTATTACATTTCTTAGTTACCAATTAAATCACATGGGAAAATCAATACAATGGGAAATTCATACTTAATAAGGAAATTTCATAACAAGGGATATGCTTAGAAGGATTTTTTCTCATTTAATCACATGGTAATTTTAATATAAAAAAATCACTTGCATAAGAAACACATTATGAGGAATATATATCATTTAACTCACATGGGAACATTAATAAAGAGTAAAAATCATGCCTACTCTAAAATTTACAATCATGATACAAGGTCCATATTCAACTATCCTTTCCCATTAATCAATTCAATTATAACTGATATTATAATTTGATATACATGTCAATTAATAATTCAATTCATAACATTGATTTACAATTATTAAATCACAAGCCACATCCCAAGGTAAAGTGTTTAAGAGGTGTACCTAAGAGGGGACCCAAAACCAAAAGTCACCATAATGGACATTTTAAATATCAACACAAATAAGGGTTAGTTTAGGTTTGAAGTTCCTTAACATATAAAAATCATTTAAAATCATCTATAATTACATAATCCATGCCTAGATATTAAAATATTCAATTTCAATTTAAGAAGATTCTTGGAAATTGGGTTTTCTGAATGATGAAAAATATAAATTGATCAACTTTAAGTGAAAGTCATGACACCACCTACTGCCGGTCTTTAGTTGATAGCTCATCCAGTATCAGGTCTGGATTTGACTCTGATTGGGAGAAAATCAAAGAACGGAAAAAGAACCTAATAATATGGAAAATAACCGTTCACCCAAATAGCACAACAAATGACCATAATAATGGAGAATAGAAAAAAAAGAATTGAGGTCTTATTGTTATGGATACAACAGAATAAATTGCTGAAAAATCGGAGATCAGACGGAAGACCCGTGGAAATTCCTTGTTTATTCAACCAAGAGGAGGTTCAAATCTCTATGGTTTTTGTGTGGGTGGAGAATATAATTGTGATTATGTTTTAATAAAATTTAAAGAAAATTTGTATTTTTACACAAACAAACCTGGGTCACATGGTTTAGGCACATGGTTTGACAAACCATGTGCCAACTATACAGTTTTAGCTAAAGAAGAAGGGTCATCACATGGTTACCTCACCTGATTTGACTAAACCATCCAAAAACCCACTATCTAATTTACAGGCCAAGGTACACAGCCTTGTGGCCCAACTCACATAGTTTTTATTAAAACCTTGTGGCATATTCCTTCTCTTTACTTATTCCCCCTAAAGTTTGTTAATTTGTGCGGCCTTCCCAACAGAGTTTACTCTTATCATGAACCAAGCTAATTTAACCCAAAGGATCATGTTCTAGGCTCCAAACCCACCCCAGACACCCTTGAAACCTCCATGACCTCAAATTTCATTCACATTATGCCACATTTAAACATTTAAACTAATAATTGATGAGAAAAAAGTATTCATACTTCAATAAAGAATCAGGTTCTTACAGCTTGTATATGGAGGCGAACAATACAATATAACACATCCCAATACAATAAAAATAATTATTAAAATAGTTAAACTAACATAAACACACTCTCACCTTCGAACAACGTTTAATGAAAATCCCCCATCATAATAACATAAACAATATAATGTTATCAATGACCCATGATCAGTCCATATTATAATAACAATCAAATTTTCACTTACAATTCAACAAGTGGATTCATATAAAGGGTGTATATAACACAAAATATTACCCTAATTGGGAAAACAAATCAAACATAGCTTACTACCATTGAAAATATGATAAAATAAATCAATCTATCCATCTGAAACCCATCCAAAACATTTAAAATAATGAAATAATATAACACTTCCATTTTCTTTGAAAACATAAAAAGAAACTTGAAAATCACCAAATATGGCCAAATTTGTTGAAATACTTGATCATCAAATAATTTTAATTTATTATAACTCATAATAAATCATTATATGAAATCAATTTCAATTTATTCAATAAAAACCATTGGTGTAATTTTAGCAAACACTTTGTGTGTGTTATTTCCCTAGACGGAAGCCAAAAAAATTTAAACTTAAGAAAAGCTCATTTGATGTTAATGAAAACATAAGAAAAAGAATTATAAATCCATAACACCATCAAGGATAATTATAATAGGATTTATTTTAGATAAAAACATGTCTTTAAAATATGAAATCATTCATGGTTCCATGTTAAAAGGAAAGTGAATAGACCTAGATACCAAAAATGGATGATACCAGTATGTGGAAGTCCTAATATGCTATAAGGAAGCAAGAAAATCCCTTAAACAGTCAATAAAAACCAAAATAATAGAAATCCATAATTATAAATCCATTCTAGAAGGTAATTCTATTATTGATAATAAATTTCAATAAACAATGGTCAAAAAACTCAAAAAGATATTTCCAAACATGTATTTAGCATGTGAGGAGGTGGAGAGAAATTAACATACCTTGGAATGAAGCTTTGATTCATTCGATAGAAAGTAGAAATTTCCCTCAAGATTGGATCTGTTTAGCCTTGGATTCATTCGAACTGTGATTCATTCGATCCTTGGATTTAAGCCTTAGTTTTGTTTAAACCTTAATTCGAACTTTGATTCGAGCTTGGATTCAAAGAGGATGATCGACGATAGCTGATGTCTTCCACATAAATATTCATCTATAATGACTGGTTGTGACTGGTTAGGGTTCTTTAAATAGATTGGGAACACTTTTATTAGCACTTCCAAAAAAATTTATGATAAAGATACCTTTTATCAGCGCTAAATTAATAAGCACTGATAAAAGGAATCGTTTTCTGTGCTAAAACATTACTAACAATAAATGATTTATAATTATAATTATAAATAAAAAATGTGGTAAATATATTTATATAATTATTTATTTATTTATTATAATTTCATATTTAATTAAATATAAAATTATTTATTTATAATTATATAAATACTATTTAAAAATTATATTTTTTATTTATAATTACAAATATATACTTTTATAAATATAGTAAATATACCTTTATATATATATATATATATTTTTAAATATATTTATAATTATTTCTTTATAATTTTCAATATATATATATCATTTTATATTTTTATATAATTATTTATATAATAATAAATATATATATAAATAAATATAAATATTGTAAATATATTCATTATTTAAATATATTTATTTTAATTGTATAATTATTTAAATATAAATTGTTTATTTATAATTATATATATAATTACATATATATATATAATAAATATATATATATACACAAATAAAAAATAAATATAGTAAATATATTCATTATTTAAATAACCTTTTAATAATTTTATAATTATTTAAATATCTATAATTATTTATTAATAATTATATCAATTTGGTTATAAAAATATTATTTCTTTATTTATAATTGTAAATTTATAAATTTATAAATATAAAAAATATAATTTTGTAAATATATATATTTATAAATATTTAAATATATATTTTTAACATTGTTAATGAATATATAATCTTAAATACATGAATATTTAAAAAAACTGAAATTGAATAATTAAAAATGAGTACACATTAAAAATATTGAAAAAATTGGTAAGTTTTATTAATTAAATATAATGTACTAAAACATTATTCGTATATATTGAAATAAATTTGAATACATATTGAAAATATTAAAACATAGTAAATAAATATATATAAATATATAATAGAAAATGATTAAATTCCCATAAAATAAATAAATTTTAAAAATTTTAAAAAAATATTAAAAATGAATTAGTACCTAAATTTAATTATATTAGAAATAAATAAACAAAATTTATCTATTAATTACATAATATATTAAATTTATCATGTTATAATGAAATTCTAAAATGAACACTAAAATTTGAATGAAGTACATAAACGTTTGGTATATGTGTTTCTATATAAGATTTCATCAATTACATAAATATTTCTGTGTGTTGGTTGTATATTCAAATTCATTAATTACATATATGTATGGGAAATCAATGAAACACATGTTTGATATGTTAAATTGAAGAATCAAACCATAATCTTTTATGTACATTACTCGAAGAAATTAGTCAATATTTTTAATTAATATTAATTTTTAATTATAAACCATTCTTCACTAAATGTATAGATTATTTACTGTAAAGCATAAACATTTTGATTTATATAAATCATGATTTACGAAATATTATATATATTAATATATATATATATGTGTATATATATGAATATATTTCTATATTAAATGTATTAATGAATAAATAGGTAAAAATATTTTAAATAAATAAGGCATTAATATGTTTTTAATTGTTATATTTTATTAAATTTTTATACTTATATTAATTATATATTATTTATTACCATTTATATTTAATATATATATATATATTAAACTTATTCATTTTGATTAATAATTGTTTCACGAATTAATATTGTAATTTATTCATTTTTGTGTTTATTTTTTATAATTTATTCATTATTTTTTTGTTTAATTATTAAAATGAATTCATTTTATATATCTATATTCAATATATATTGTTTATTAATATTTATAATTTATATATATTTATACTAAATTTACTCATTTTTTTAATAGTTATTTAATTATTTCTATTTTTTACTATATTTGTAAATTTATCCTTCTTAATTTTTATTTGTTTAATAATTTCATTTAATTAATTTTTAATATCTATATATTTAATATGTACTATTTATTAGTATTTATAATTTATATATTTGTATGTTAAATTTATTAATTTTTATCAATAATTATTTAATTATTAATATTTCTTGTATTTTTTTTAAATTTACACATTTTTTATTTTTATTTGTTTAATTACATCACTTTATTTTGGACCTTTATCAGTGTTAAAATTATTGTGATGAAAAAGGGAACCCTTTATGAGTGCTGACAATAAAGCACCGATAATGGTTACCATTTATCAGTGCTAAAAACAATGATAAATGGTACCATTTATCATCACTAAAAAACACTGACAAAAGGTATCCTTCATTAGGGATTTTGTCACGTCTCGTACCCCTGGGCCCATGTCGTGACTACCCCATGCCCGCCTTCTATGGGCCAGGGGCTAGCGACTAGCACCGAAGGCATAAATCCCTACATTGGGAAGGTATTTCCTTTATAACATGAAAATGCACACAACATGGCACACGGCTGGATACAAAACACTAAGTAAAACTGTATAACTAACAAGTGAGTACAGTAAGCAGAAAGGGGACAGTATACAATCCCAACATTAAGTACAGGTATAACTAAAAAGGACCAAACAACTGAAAGGTGAAAGAAGCTCATGGATCATCCACCATGGATCCTACCTGAAGGGTAGGTACAGATAGCCTCCTTAGCACTCGACGTCTGTCAATATCCTTCGTGTACCATCACCTTGTATGGTCCACCTTCGGGTACCATCCAGTCCTGGTACACTCAGCCTCAATCAGCGTTTTCAATCGTCTACATCCAACACAATGAGATCCGGGCATAGCCCGTGCAGGGGTGAGTATATTGATACCCAATAGGGACCCCAAGACCATCAAGGTCTCACAAAACCAACAAGGATAAACCACAATGTATGAAAACAATAGATAACCCCACTTAGGTATATGCTCATACAATTACCTAATTTATCATGTAATCTATCTCAATCATGAGGTAAACAGAAAAGTTACTGACTCAGCTCAAACTAGGATTTTATCCTAGCGATAGTATCAAGTAACATCCCCAGTCACACTGTCAAAACCTCAGCTGCTTGAGAACTCCACCTTTATCGAGTACAGTGGGCATGCCGCGTCATCAAGGCGCTTCCCACTAACCCTGGATTGTTGAGGTACTCCTCCTGTCGATTATCGTGGGTCTGCTGCATCACCAAGGCACTCCCCACTGTGGGTCTACCGTGTCACCAAGGAGCTCCACTTCATAGCCTGCTGAGGTACTGCTCCTGTCGAGTACCGTGGGTCTGCCACGACACCAAGGCGCTACCCACTTTGGGCCTTCCGCGACTCCAAGGCGCTCCACACTAGGCTATTCAAGTTACTCCAAGTCGAATCGGCTAGCAGTTGTTAGGTCTCATCTAGCTACTTGGTCTCTGCACTAAGCTGACTCGTCTCTGGGAGGATCTGTTCCATGAGCTACAGGTCAATACTCTATCTGTCACGAAGTCCAACGTAGAAGTATCTCAAAGTTCTTCCACGTCATAGAGGTCTCAACACAATAGACGGCGCATCAATCAGACACTTGGTCTGTGAGTTATTAGCCTTTTAGTCTCGGGGGCCTGGTTGGATTCGTGCCCAATCCATCCTGGCCGTATTTCATCTATACCACGAACTCCAATGGGGTATACTCAAAGGGACCACCACGCTCCAAGTATACCAACACAGGTGACGATTTTTCAAATGGTCGTCTGGTGCCAAAGATATGGCCAAAGAAAGTAAAGGGGTCGGTAGTGGGCTCGGGTCCGGTCTGACTCGGTCGGACCAACCTGGTTTGACGACATCTGGGTTGACCCGATCAGACCAGTTGGGTCTAGCCCGAACCGTTGGGCGAGCCAACCTGTTAGGTTTAGCCCGACCTGCTGGGCCCATCCCAGCTGGCCGCGTTGGCGGTTCGGCCTGAGCTCGGGGCAGGTTCATCCCGGAGCATCGCAAAGGTGCGGCCCTGCGCAGCTCGACCCGCAGGGCGTGGCCGGGCCAGTTCGGCTAGGGTTCCACGATGGGGTTTGCAGGCCGTCTCAAGAGGCCAGCGTGGCCATGGTACTATTTTAGTCAGATGATGGCTCGAGAGGCCGGGCAGCTGGGAGTCAGGAGGCGGTCGGGCAGGCACGCAGGCGGGCCAACGGGCGGCTTGGAGACAGCCGGGAGGCGGCCGGGCAGTTGGGCCGGCGGGCAGGCGGGCGACCGAGAGGCCGGGGGACCGGGTCGGCGTGGTTTGGAGTGGCTCGTTCCGGCGCAGGCCGGTGGGGTTCGGCTGGGGTGCATGGGAGGTCGGCAGTGGCCGGGAGCCGGGAGGCGGCCGGGGAAGCCAGCGGCAGTGAGGGATGGGGTGGCTCGGCCGGTTCGGCCAGTGGACGGCGCGACCAGGACAGCTTGGCCAGAGGGCTGCGGTTCAACACGGTGCATAGCACAGCTGGGGCACAGCGCGGTTTTCGGAGGCCGCGAGAAGCACAGCCTTTTCCTGATGCCTTCGTCACCTTCAACACTGCTTCATTATTATGTCTCCATGCCAAAGATCATCACAAATAAGAACTAAGGAGGGGTTGGGCCATGTTGGTTTTTCATGCACCCTCTGCGTTTAGGGTGGTTACACTTGACTCATTAAAAAGTAAGAAAGATGTAATTCAATTGTTTCACAACCTTCGCAATGATTCCTTTCCAATCGAAGAACATAAAAAGGAAGGTAATATTACTATAATTAACACATACCTTTGTTCAGAATTCGTTGACAGAGTCGTGGGGAAGCAGACAGTGTTGTCGTCGTTTGTCGCATCTACCGCACACTTCCAATCCCGAGCTCACACTTCGGTTGTGGAAGACGCTCCACGTCGGTAGGATCCAAGGAAGGAAGTCGAAGTCGCTCTTCATCGGCGTTCTACGTTCTTCATTAGGAGATTTTCTCTCTTCTCCCATGTTCCGCCAAAGGAGAAATTCCATCCAAAATAATAAGAGATTGGGATATCTTATTATTTCGTTGGCACAATAATCAAATTGGATGAATTAATTTAATTGGCCCAACTAATTAAATTGAATGATTTGGCATAATAAATTATGTGTTGGATCAAATAATTAAAGGGGAGGGGGTGGCACCATAAATGTTAGGGGAGGTCAGGGGGCTCCCCCTCATTAATGAGGGGAGTTGAATTTTTTTCCTCTCCTCCCATTAATTGGGGGGTTTAGTCTCGTGTGGTCCCCACATCGTAACATCTCACGGGAGATAAGGTTTGGGTGGGCCCCCCCACCATAACCTCTCATGGGAGGTTAGGGTGTGGTGGTCCCACCTCCAACTTCAAAACTCCATAAAGAGGTTATAGATATAGTGGGACCCACCTAAAAACACCCACATGGCGGCTGAAATGAAAAGAAAGTGATGGCCACTTTATTTTATTACTTTCCACGAAAACCCAAGAACTAAATTTTATTCTCGACTCACTGTCATCAAATTGAAAGTATCCTTAAATGAATAATGGTGCTGTGAGTTCAACGGTGCCCTCAGATTTCAATTTTGAGAACCAGTTCAAAAGTTATAAAAGCCCGCTCGTATGTTTACTAAACGTACCCGAACAAAACATCAGATATTGATTCCGGGCACACCAAGCCATAGAATCATGCACCATCAAATTTCACAGACTCGTAAAATTCCCATGTATTTAAGAAAAAAATTTCCACAAAACATCTGGGTCTATACATTCTCCCCACCTCATGTCTTTACGTCCCCATAAGAAACAACTCAAACGATGGGAACAAGTGGGGTACAGAGCATGCATCTCAGCAACCCGCTCCCATGTGTTCTCCTGGAGGTTCTTGTGCTACCAAAAAACTCGCACCAGAGGTATCGACCTTCCACATAGGACCTGCTCTTTTCGATCTTTAATCTCCACTGGAACCTCTGTGAAAGTCTCCCCATCGTCGACATCCAAATCTCCTTGGTCGATGATGTGAGAAGGGTCATGCACGTATCTCCTCAATTGAGATACATGGAAGACGTCGTGCACCCGGTGCAGCTGAGGTGGAAGAGCTAAGTGGTAAGACACCTCTCCAACTCTGCAGAGGACCTGGAAAAGTCTGATGAACCTCGCAGATAACTTTCCTCCTTGACCAAATATTCATAGACCTCATCGAGGTGAGACCCTTAGAAAGACGTGGCCTTCATCCCCGAACTCTAGAGGTCTCTTTCTACTGTCAGCATATGAATTCTATTTTCTCTGTGAAGTCTCCGTCTGCTCCTAGATGATCTTCACCTTCTCCATGGTAGCTTATACCATCTCTTCTCCCACTAGTACTGACTACCTTGGTTCAGTCCAGCACAAAGGTGATTTGAAAAGGTCATCTGTATAACGCCTCGAAAGGTTCCATCCCTATGGTGGAGTGATAGCTGTTGTTGTATGAAAACTCTTCTAAAGGTAACTGATCCTCCCATCTACGACTGAATTCAAGGACACAAGAACGCAACATTTCCTTGAGGGTATCAATGGTCCACTTAATCTAGCCTTCCGTCTGAGGATGGAAGGCAGTCCACAGACAAAGCTGTGTCCCAAAAGCCTCCTGCAACCCCTTCTATAGCTGGGAAGTAAATTGTCTGTCACGATCGGAGACAATATATGAAGGTACTACATGTATCTTCACAGTCTCCTTCACATAGAGGTGTCCCAAGCTCTCCACTTAACCCTGCTCTCTGATCGGTAGGAAGTGGGCTGACTTGGTGAGTCAGTCAACGATCACCCAAATCGAGTCGTGACCCCTGGATTTACGTGTAAGTCCTATCACGAAGTCCATGGATATCACATCCCACTTTCACTCTATGACCTCTAAAGGCTTAACTAAGACTGATAGTACCTATTGATCTGCCTTCACTTGCTGACAAGTGAGGCACCGAGAGACAAACTCTGCAACTGCTTTCTTCATTCCTGGCCACTAGTGTTGCCTTCAGATATCCTGGTACATCTTTGCCACTCTTGGATGTACTGTTAGAGGGGATGTGTGGAACTCCCTCAACACATCCTCCTAAAGTGACACTGGCACCATAGTACATCCTATGAAGAGGATGACATGCTCCCCACCTTCAGGAATTTCATCAGGTGCCTGCCTTGTGGATATCTATGCACACCGTGTCTCGTAGTCAGCGTCCCCATGCTATGCTTCCCTGACTTGTTGAAGGAGTCAGGGAGTGACTGTAAGAGACTGAAGGAAGACTACTCCATATCTATCCACAAAAGATATCTGTAAAGTATCCAGCTGCTTTGTCACCTCACCTAGCAGTTGTATACCAGACCTCCTACTGAGTGCATTTGAAACAACGTTCTCCTTTCTAGGAGTATAGACTATCTCTATGTCATAGTATTGGAGGAACTCAATCCATCACTTCTATCTTAGGTTCATTTCCTTCTGAGAGAAGATAAACTTAAGACTCTTATGATCAGAGTACATGGTAAAACGTTCAACCATCATATAGTGTCACCACATCTTCAAGGGAAAGGCCACTAGTACTAACTCCATTTCATGGGTAGTGTAGTTCTTCTCGTGCTATCTCAGCTGCTGAGAACCATACACGATCAATGCTTGCTCCACCATCAGGACACATCCCAGTCTGTTCCCTGATGCATCACAGTAGACTACGTACCCAATACCTTCCTCTGGAAGACCCATGATGGGGGGCACTAGTCAGCCTCTACCTCAGCTCTTGAAAGCTCTGTTGGCTTCTCTCTGACCACACGAAGGGTTACCCCTTCTTTGTAAAGGATGATAGTGGTGTTCCAAGTCTGGAGAAGTCTAGGACAAACCTCCAGTAGTATCCATCCAATCCCCGGAAACTCCGTACCTCCGTCACACTCTTGGGTGGCTCCCAAGCAAGTACCACATCAATATTTTCTGGATCCACTGAAAATCCATCCTCCAAGATGACGTGTCCCAAGAAGTTAACCTCTCGGATCCAAAACTGGTACTTTGAGAGCTTACCATAAAGCTAGTGCTCTCAGAGTGTGTCCAGTACTACTTGCAAATGGTAGGCATGCTCCTCCTCAGTAGTCGAGTAGATTAGAATGTCATTGATCAAGACTATGACAAAGCGATAGAGGTAAGGCTGGAAAATCTTGTTCATGAGTCCCATGAACACTGCTTTAGAGTTGGTTAAGCCGAAAGTCATAACCAAGAACTCGTAGTGGTCATACCAACATCTGAAATACTCCCTCTTCGCATCCTCGTCTTGAACTCCGAGCTGTTGATTTCCTGATCTGAGGTCAATCTTCGAGAACCACCATTCTCCCTTAAACTGATCAAAGAGATCGTCAATCCTTAGGAGTGGGTACTTGTTCTTCACGGTCACCTGGTTTAGGCGACGGTAGTCAACACAAAGTCTCAAGCTCCCATCCGCCTTCTTGGCGAACAGAATCGTGGCTGCTTAGGGAGAAACACTGGGCAAGATGAATCCCTTCCACTGCAAGTCCTCCAGCTGTACCTGTAGCTCATGATGCTCAGCAGGAGCCATCCAATATGATCGTGTAGATAATAGTGTCATCTCAGGGTATATGTAAATGTTAAAGTACATCTATCTATGAGGAGGTGGAATTGGGACATCATCAGGGAAAACATCCATGTACTGTTCCACCACTACAGGTTAAGTCGGACACTCCACATCCATTACTCCGAGGGTAAGGCAAGCCAACTGATGAGTGATCGGTTGTACTCTCCTCTGGGAAATTCCATCATGCATTGTAAAGGCTCCCTTCTCGCTGTTGAAGGTGAACTAGGTCACATCCGTGCAGACACACCGCACTTTTCACCTAAGACAACCGATCGGAGCATGGACTATAGATAATGATTCCATACCTAATATGATTTCTTAAGGCCTCGACGCCGCTATGGGGAGATCCCTGCCAAATATCTCACCTCCTAGAGTAAGCTCACACTGCTGGAACCAATGTTTAATCGTCAAGTCTTCTCTTGTAGGAGTCTCTGGCCGTAAGGATCGAGCCAATGGCTCCGTCAGAATCTACAAGATCCAAAAGAGGGCAGTGGAAATGATAGAGTGATTGGCCCCTATGTCTATAAGAACTGCATCTAAGATGGATTAGACACCGATCATACCTCAAATTATCTCCAGAGTGCCATGATCATAAGAATTAGCTGCATGGAGCTAGGCTCTCGCATGTCTAACTGCTCTGTGTGGTCAGGTTGGACATCCTGGTGGCGGTTTAGGTAACACCACGAAATTTCACCCACCGCTAGCTTCTCGACTGGCTTCTCTGCCACGTCCGCCTATGCCCTATGGATCGCCTCGATCAAATATCTGTCTCTACATGGGCGGTCCTTCGAACATCTTCGGATCATCGGAACGGCAGGCCAGACAGTCAAGAGCCATGTGACCCTGCCCGTAGCACGAGAAACATTACCAGCTCTTGGAATTTATGTCACTGTCCCGGGTGCCCCACACAACCGATACTGAGTCATGCGGTTTTCCACCAGTGGGTCTAGTCCTCTTGGACCTCTATGACACATGTCAACTGCCAGGTGTAGAAGACCCCGCTGCATGATAACTAGTAGTGGGTCTCACTTTTAGAGACTGCTCAGCAAGGAAACTCTCCACTAAGAGGGATCACTCCAACACCCCTACCTGCGTCGGGATGTTGAGGAAGATCATCAAAGACATGATCTCTCACCTGATCCCTTTCTCGAAGGTCCGGGCCTGAAAGAATGGTTCTTGTAATATATCTATGGAGTTGCATGAGAGGTCTGTGAACCTCATTGAGTACTGAGCTATAGTCATGCTTCCCTGCTGCAAACGAAGTAGCTTCTGTATGAGCACTGCACGAAGAGTTGCTGGGACATACTCTGCTTGAAACAGGCTCTCGAAGTCTTCCCAGAGAAGTGTCATCTCATCGTGCACTAGGAGCATCAGGCTCCACCATCTACCTTCTTCTGCCTGAAGGAATCTCATGGTAAGGATCACTATATGGTTTGCTGGTGTCCCTACTAGTCTGAAGACTCTCACCATAGCCTCTATCATATCCTCAGCTGCATGATGGTCCGTCTCTCCCCTGAACCTGGGTGGCCTCTGGTGTTAGAACTCTTGTAACGCACTCAAGCAGCGTGCATCGTCAGCTACTGGGGTGGGTGGCATCAGTGACTCAAAGGGTAGTGGTATCGTTGTTTCCTCTATTGGAAAAGGACCCTGCACAGAGGCCTCGTCGCTCGGTGGGTTATCTGTGCATACAATTATTGGTACTCTAACTGGTCGTCTATGGGGAGGCATCCTGAAAGAAACATATGCGACGTGGTCAAAAGATTATACCTAGTGAGTTGACCTGGTTGAGACGAGTTAAAGAAAAAATTTGAAAACACACACACACAATCATTGTTTTCGTGCACTGAGTCAGAAATCAGAAGTCAAGGTCCTGGTGTATAGATACGTCAGCCACCACACCAATATTGGACTCCCTGAACTGAAAACCACACTCACTACCTTTAACACTATTGCTTCACAAAAAATATCATAGTCTTAAGTTCTACGGTAGAACCTTCTTTTTGATACCAATTTTTCACATATCCTCCCCCAGGGCCCGTGCCGTGACTACCCCAAGCCTTCCTTCCATAGGACATGGGTTAGCGATTAGCACCAAAGGTGTAAATCCCTAAACTGGGAAGGCATTGCCTTTATAACATGAAAATGCACATAACAGAGCACAGAGCTAGATACAAAACACTATGTAAAACTGTATAACTAACAAGTGAGTATAGTAAGTAGAAATGGGCCAGTATACAAGCCCAACTGGAAGTACCAGTACAACTGAAAAGGAAAAAATAGCTGAATGGTGAAATAAGCTCCTGGATCGTCCACCACGGATCCTACCTGAAGGGTAGGTATAGATACCCTCCTCAGCAATCCACATATGTCAGTCTCCTCTGTGTACCATCACACAATGTGGTCCACATCCAGGTAATGTCCTGTCCTAGTACACTTAGCCTCGGTCAGCACTCTCTGTCATCTGCATTCAACACAACAAGGTGTGGGAATAAACCATGTAGGGGTGAGTATAACAATACTCAGTAGGGACCCCGATACCCTCAAGGTCTTAGAAAACCATTAAGGATAATCCACAAAGTATGATAACAACAGATAACCTCACTTCGTTATATGCCCACACATATACCAAAGTTATCAAGTAATACATATCAATAATGAGGTAAACACAAAAGTTTATAACTCAACTCAAACCAGGATTTTATCCTAGAGGTAGTATCACGTAACATCCCTAATCACACTGTCAAAACCTTGGATATTGGAGAACTCCTCCTCTATCGAGTACAGTGGGCCTGCCATTTCACCAAGGTACTTCCCACTAACCTTGGATTGCTGAGGTACTCCTCATGTCGAGTACCATGGGTCTGGTACCTCACCAAGGCACTCCCCACTATGGGTCTTCTACATCACCAAGGCGCTCCCCTTTGTAGCCTGCAGAGATACTCCTCTTGTCGAGTACCGTGGGTCATTCTTGACACCAAGGCACACCCCACTGTGGGTTTTCCGCGACTCCAAGGTACTCCCCACTGGGCACTCTGAATTGAATCTGTCAATAGTTGTAGAGACCCGAAGCTTAATGTACATGTACATTACATTAATTTTGCGGAATACTTAATACATAACAAAAACACACACACAAGGAATGTAATAGTTTAGTGTCTTTGGAAACTCGGAATATAATCTTTTAATCGTGGTGAAAGATCTTCAACATCTCCCATAAAGATCTCCCCCTTTTGTTTTCTTACCTAAAACCTTTCTTTTAATCTTAGGGAAAAAGAAAACATAAAAAGGGTGATCTCAAATGCTCAGTAAGGGTAAGCATGGATAAAATAAAACATACCATATACATTTGAACTTAAAAAACATGAATATTAAAAATCCTGAGCAACGACATAAGACATGGAAGCACATAAGGCATAGATCATAATGGAACATAAATAATGATAAAATAGCATGGGAATAAAACATGTAATTTGGAAACCATTAAAAACATGATATGATTTCCATAGTAGCCAAGGCATTGCTGTCAAGACCATCTTAGTGGACAAAGTCCCTTTCTGAATCGAGTTCATTCCTCGTTCCAGTCCTGTATTACTGAACAGGTTTAACTTGCCATTCCAGCCATGTCTATCTCATGAGATATAAATCTTTACCCAATGCATTGGAGGGAAATATAGGTCCCACCCATCTCATAATGAAATCATTCTTACTTGTGGCACAAAAAAACATACATCATTGATAATAACCCAATAAACAAAATGGGTTTCATAAACATCATTCCATCATCACATAATCCATATAAAAGAAATGGATATCATTTCATAATAAGAAAATTGAAACCATTTAAATCATAGAGACATGATACTTGAAACATAAACATATGAAATAATGTCATCTTAGATGAAAAATGGTTTTGAAAAAAATACTTGAAATGAATTCTTGAGGAAAATAACCCTTCTTCTTCAAAATCAATTTCTTTTCAAAAAACATCATGAAATTTTAAAAGAAAGAGATTTTGTTTAAAATAGTAATAAAATATTTTTGGAGGAAGCTTCATGAAAATAAGGCTCTATTAAACCGTAAAAATCCTTTTATGTCGTATAAGTTAAAAAAATATTCTTCTTGTACATTTGTCGAAAAAGTCAAAAAAGTACCTCGTAACGTAAACAAAAGAAAGATTATTACATAACATGTAGTAAAAGTCAAAAATTCAAAAATGGGTAAAAATGACTTTAAACATACATGAAAAAACTTTTATAAAACATGGACATGGATGATAGAAATAACCCCAGTAAATACTTACGAATAATCAATCTCAGATAAAAATGAGATTTGAAAAATTTATCCCTTACCTTAGGTTCGATATGCTTCGTACGTATCCGAACCCCATGTATAATGATTTAAATAATGTTATTGACTTATTAAAGAATCATATTCATTGTTATTATATCATATATGGTTCAATTATGACTTTTTATTACCCGTTCTTTTGTAAATTCATGTTAAAGTAGCGTTTTGGGTAAAATTGTCTCATTTCTTGTTCGTGTTTTGACTTGTAATTATTCATATGATTACATAGATCATGATTAATTATATCCAGAATTTTAATATTATTTATATATAATATATATTCAGAATATACATATATATAATAGACCAATAAATGGAACGAAATACACCTTTCATGGGGACGGTAGGCCATACGTACGCATGAACGCTGTTTTTGTTTCCTTATTGAATTGAATGGAATTAAGTAGATGAAATACATATATATATACATAAATCCAGTATCATTATTATGTCATATATTTCATGATTACTTATTATATATACTTTATAATCATTCATGAATGGTTAACATGGAGAATGAATCTCATCGCGTCGTGGAGACGGTAGTCCGTACGTATGCACGAGCGATGATATCGTTCTCATGATCCTGGAATTTTATTGGAGTGTATGTATACTATTTCAGAATCAATATCAATTTACAATAATAATATATAGTTATTATGTACACCATTATACCCATCCAAGTAAGTTGGTGTTGGAAAATAGATTACACCACGGCGTTGAGACGGTATTCCGTACGTACGCACGAGCGGTGATTTCATTTTCCGTATGATGGATAGATGGTGAAATAGGGTTGTTTCATACTTATAATTACATATCAGTATATTATTGATATTTATGTTATTACTTCATAATGAAACAACCTAATAAGAATAATTGGAAGAAGAAATAAAGTTGAAAGAATCGGTAACAGACATTACCTCTTCTTCGAAGCGCCTCTTTGAGACCTCCTCTTAGGGTACTACAATTGGCATTTTAAGAAGACCCGGACCTATTGGATGTTTCTAGGGAAGTGTAGAAGAGAATTTTTCAGGGTTTGGCCGGGCTTCAAGGCTCAAAGTTGTGTGAGGAAGAGAGGGAGGATGTGCCCTTCTATAAGGGAGGGGAGGGGCACCTTTGGAAATCATAAAAATATTAATTTATAATAAATCTAACCCCACTTAAAAACCTCCAAAAATGACTCATATTCAAATATTAGATGATATAGGGTTGTAATATCATCAAAAAATAAAATTTAGACATGTTAGGAATTTAGTTTCAACATTATCAACTTGATTTATCCTTATTTAATCAATTTAATTTTAATTGTGGTAATAACATTTTAAAATATTAATTAAAACAAATAATTACTTATTTGTTGTGAATTGTCAATAATTGGATACTTTATAACATTTTATACCATATAAATATAAATTTATAATTTTTTAGATATTTTTGTGATTTTTAAACAATTTTATAATATGTTATTTTTATAAAATAACAATAGTGTCAAATTTGACAATATTCATTTATTTGAATTTGAATAAATTATATACAGAAGATATGTTCAAAATAAAAGCTTTAATAGATTCATAAGAGGTCATATGTATCTAGAAAAGTGGCGGATCACATTAAATAGTTCATATAATATTTATTTTATTATTTTTAAAACCATTTATTTTTTTTATCTCTTAATAATATAATTAATACAACATTTGTTTATAATTATTTAATATACTTCGATATTGAATAAAAATTAAAAATAAAATCCTATGATGAAGATAAATCTATTAAATTTATCAATAATACTTTTACTCGAATTTATCATCCTAAAATCACAATAGTTAAATTGTTATATTTATTAAATTATGAAGGTGACAACTTTGGCATAATTTAAAATAAAATAATATAAGTGTAATAATCACCTTAATAAGGATAAAAATGGTCAACAATTCGGCCAGTGGATGATTAGGGTTTATATATACACTAATAATAAGTTTTGTGCAGATTTTTGGGCCTTTTGATATGTATTAATATATCAATAAAAACTATATTATTGATTTTTTACTAAATAAATAATTTCTGCATCATTAATGTATAAGATAATAAGGTAATTAAATAACTCTTAAAAATTACAAATAAATTACCATGGAAAAGAAAAACATTTTATCTTTCAAATGAGTAGTTTTAACCGAATTTATATTCTGTATAAAGATATATTAAAAATACTTTAATTATTAAATTTGAGTGAGACATATTTCACTTTCATTTAAATAAAATAAACTAAAGGTCTTAATCACCTCCAAGTGGGTTCTAATGGATTCCATTTCGACCCAAATATGACTTAGGACAAATTATAATCATAAAATTGTATTAAGACAAGTATTAGAATAATTTTATAATATTAAATTTACCCTTAATTACACAATTTACCTTTTACTATGGTAAATAAAATTTACCGTTGTTACTATTCACAAATCCCAAAAATAAAAATTAGTCTATTAATATAATTTGGACCCACTGATTCCAAATATGAAATACATTTTTCCAAATTCAATACACAGATTTTGCATAATTTAAATTAAAATTAATCCCGTTGTCGAAAGAAAACGGGTTTTTGTTTAAAACAATGCAAAAAATTGAATTTATTTAACCTACGAATTCAATGTAAAATCAAGGATAATTACATAAATTATATTAAATGGTAAAAATATATTCTATTTCTAATTTAAAACCATTCATTATTATTATTTAACCACAAAAGTTATTACAATGAAAAAAGTTGTTTTTAATTAAAATATAGCGTGTTTTTACTATTCATTAAAATATGAAAGTTATCAGAATATTATGAAAAATTTATCCAAGGTAAAATTTTATATCCTGATTCCAAATAATAATTTTATTTTTTAAAATTGAACTTATAAAAATTTCAAAAACTAGATTTAAAGTGTGTGCACCATTCAAAGGCGGCAAAACTGCATTTTTTTTGAAAAATACTTATTTTACCTAAAAAATTTATTTTGTTCTTATACTATGTTCTAGAAAATGTGTAAGATGAATAATAATGTTATAATATTCAAAATTTATTTAATACTATTCATAAAGGCTAGATCATAATAATATTATAATAATATATCGTTGTTTAGTAAAACCTGGTATTGCGTACGACACACGCTATCGAGGAAGGTCGCGATTGCATGTAATGCAAGCCAAGTCAGGGTTGTGTGTTGTGAAAGAATCCTTCGTTGATTCGTATAAATGAATACAACCATATTTTATTTATACATTAAATATATATATATATATACACACACACACACACTCAACGTTGCGTAGAATGACTATTATAAAACGAACATGAAATTGTGTGTAACACGATCCAAGAATAGTGTTGCGTATACTGCAAGCTAAAATGGTGGTGCGTATAGTACAAGATAAAATTGGTGTGCTGTATAATAGAAGACATCAATGAAAGTAAAAGAATATTTTTCATAAAATCTGGGGTGTTACATTCTACCCCCCTTAAAATGAATTTCTCCCTCGAGTTTCATCCGGGTTATAAATCATTTACTATTCATAGAAACCCACATCGTAAAAAGGAATACTAAAAATTAATTTTAAAAACTAATGTATGAAATTCAATGATTACACAAAGTAACTCATCATTGGGTTTCCATATAGGAGAACATAGGTGAAAATATGGATATAGAAGAAAAATCTAACCATCAAGTTCTGGTGGAGAGTGGTAGAGGACATGGCTATGAAAAATCCAACAATCACAAAGCCATAAATTTTTGACGATCTAAGGTACCATCTGATTCATCAGATATAAGAGCAATAGGACAAAATTTTTGGTTTTCATGATCATTTCCCTAAAGTTGATGAAATTGGAATTAGAATAAATACTTTCGGGATTTTGGTATAGTCTCACCGTTGGTCGTTCTTTGGAAAATTTCAACTTCATCTATTAAAGAAATGAAGTTGAATTTTTCATTCATGATGTGTTACCAGATCATGTGATTGAATGATGGGTCATTCCATCTGTCTCAAACAAAAGGTTAGAAAAGTTATCAAAAAATACATAAGTCCATCTACAGTGAGATTAATCATATATGCTTCCTAAAATGGACTTATACTTATTATATCATACTGCTTAATATAATAAAACTAGTTTCTACTAAATAGGGACTTCATGTAGGCCAGTGGTAGGCGATAAAGGCCAGTCACACTTCGTTTGTGGGTTCGATTCCCACAGCCTTGTCCGACGCGATGGGTTGTCACCCATCCTGCAGGTTGTCCTTTTTCTAAAACTACATTACTATAACATCCCACAAATAATATTGAAAAAAACATCTATCCTTAAACAATACTAACTTATGTCCAACATAATCCATTCACATCTTTAGGCTTATCTAAAATACTTCAGTCCAAGCTCATAGTATAAAGGAAATGATTACTTGAAATGTCACATAACAATCACGTGAATGCCATCATTTATCCCCCATATATAAGATATATCTTGTTGGTCAAATTACAGACATGCGAATACCTTAATCATGTATTCTCTTGAAGAATGAATACCCATTGAACCTTAGTGAAAACTTGAATGCAGTTAAAAGTTAACACTTTCCACAAACCAAAATCCTCAAAATTCTATATACTCAAACTGTGATATCACTTAGTCCTTATATCAATCATGAGCTCATGAATACAATCTCATTATCTTCTTATCCCTTCATTATGTGCATATCATCCATTTTCCAAAAATATCTGAATAACCTTTCATGGTTACTAATACCATTAATCATACACTTTCAGAACATAGGAAATACAACAGGGTAATCATCCTTAGATGTATCTTTATTCCATAGTACCAGGAGATTACTTATACAACATTACACTTGATAAACATGTAATCATTCCACTACCTTCTTAAACCATTGACCGAGCTTCAACAATTCTTTCATTTCACATATCATTTGTAGTCTCTTCATCATCATCAACATAAATACTACCCATACGAACATACTGATTCTCTTCATGAGACATTCCCTTAGGGCATTGGTTTTCATAATGCTCGTACATTCCACATTTAAAACATTTAACCATTGTTGATGCCGTATCAATACCATTATCCTCATCCCTGATGTTAACTGAACCTTTCCCTTTTCACTTACTAGATTTGTGTCCTTGTTTTCCACACCCAAATCATCTTCTAGTTCCTTTGAAACAATCTCCCTGATGCCTCTTCCCACATGATTTACATGAGTGAAATTGAACTTTCTTTCCTCTATGATCATCATGAAACTCCATCTTTCTCTTATTATCTGAGTCGGGAAACTTACCAATGTTGAGAAAATTGATCATATTATGAGATTGCTGATTAGGCATAATAATGATGTTTGGACTTCCAAATCCCGTTTCATTTGGTTTCTCATGAAGAATATCATTCCATTGTCCATCATATCCTCCATTATCATGACTCTTCCTGTTTCCATCCATTTTCTAAAACCCAAAAAGAATAGTGTGAGAGGAAAACATCATGCTAGGGAAAACAACACAGTAAAAGGGGATTACCCTCAATATCTAACATCTTAGGTAAAATTCTATGATCGTTAGCGCAATTCTAGGACTATAACCTATATGTATACTTAACCTTAGAGACATCCCTAGACATACCTTAGAAATATCTCTAGGGATCTCACTAACATTTTAGCATCCTAGTTTCCAAAGGTTTACTAAACCTTTCCTACGATACCAACTATAGAGACCCGAAGCTTAATGTACATGCACATTACATTAATTTTTCGGAATACTTAATACATAACAAAAACACACACACATGGCCCATAATAGTTTAGTGTCTTTGGAAACTCGGAATATAATCTTCTAATCATGGTGAAAGATCTTCAACATCTCCCATAAAGATCATCCCCTTTTGTTTTCTTACCTAAAACCTTTCTTTTAATCCTGGGGAAAAAGAAAACATAAAAGGGAGAGATCAAATGCTCAGTAAGGGTAAGCATGGATAAAATAAAACATACCATATACATTTGAACTTAAAAAACAAGAATATTAAAAATCATGAGCAACGACATAAGACATGGAAGTACATAAGGCATAGATCATAATGGGACATAAATAATGATAAAATAGCATGGGAATAAAACATGTAATTGTGGAAAACATTAAGAACATGATATAATTTCCATAGTAGCCAAGGCAATGCTTCCAAGACTATCTTAGTGGACAAAGTCCCTTTCTGAATCGAGTTCATTCCTCGTTCTAGTCCTGTATTACTGAACCAGATTAACTTGCCGTTCCAGCCATATCTATCTCATGAGATAACAATCTTTACCCAATGCATTGTAAGGAGATATAGGTCCCACCCATCTCATAATGAAATCATTCTTACTTGTGCCACAAAACAAACATACATCATTCATAATAACCCAATAAACAAAATGGGTTTCATAAACATCATTCCATCATCACATAATCCATATAAAATAAATGGATATCATTTCATAATAAGAAAAGTGAATCCATTTAAATCAAAGAGACATGATACTTGAATCATACACATATGAAATAATGTCATCTTAGATGAAAAATGGTTTTGATAAAATACATGAAATGAATTCTTGAGGAAAATATCCTTTCTTCTTCAAAATCAATTTCTTTTCACAAAACATCATGAAATTTTAAAAGAAAGAGATTTTGTTGAAAATAGTAATGAAATCTTTTGGTGGAAGCTTCATGAAAATAAGGTTTTATGAAACCGTAATAATCCTTTCATGTCGTATAAGTTAAAAAAACATTCTTCTCATACTTTTGTCGAAAAAGTCAAAAAAGTACCTCGTAACATAAACAAAAGAAAGATTCCTTACATAACATGTAGTAAAAGTCAAAAATTCAAAAATGTGTAAAAATGACTTCAAAAATACATGAAAATACTTTTATAAAACATGGACATGGATGATAGAAATAACCCCAGTAAATACTTACGAATAACCAATCTCGGATAAAAATGAGATTTGCAAAATTTATCCTTTAACTTAGGTCCAATATGCTTCGTACGTATCTGAACCCCCTTTATAATGATTTAAATAATGTTATTGACTTATTACAGAATCATATTCATTGTTATTATATCATATATGGTTCACTTATGACTTTATATTACACGTTCTTTTGTAAATTCATGTTAAAGTAGCCTTTTGGGTAAAATTGTCTCATTTCTTATTCGTGTTTTACCTTGTAATTATTCATATGATTAATTAGATCATGATTACTTATATGCAGAATTTTAAATAGTATTTATATATAACATATATTCATAATATACATATATATTATAGATCGATAAATGGAAAGAAATACACTGTTCATGGAGACGGTAGGTCGTACGTACGCATGAACGCTGTTTTTGTTTCCTTATTGAATTGAATGGAATTAAGTAGATGACATACATATATATATACATAAATCCAGTATCATTATTATGTCATATATTTCATGATTAATTATTACATATACTTTATAATCATTCATGAATGGTTAACATGGAGAATGAATCGCATCGCGTCGTGGAGACGGTAGTCCGTACGTACGCACGAGCGATGATATCATTCTCATGATCATGGAATTGTATTGGAGTGTATGTATAGTATTTCAGAATCAATATCAATTTACAATAATCATATATAGTTATTATGTACACCATTATACCCATCCAAGTAAGGAGGTGGTGGAAAATAGATTACACCACTGCTTGGAGACGGTATTCCGTACGTACACACGCGCGGTGATTTCATTTTCCATAAGATGGATAGATGGTGAAATAGGGTTGTTTCATACTGATAATAACATATCATTATATGAGTGATACTGATGTTATTACGTCCTAATGAAACAACCTAATAAGAATAATTGGAAGAAGAAATAATGTTGAAAGAATCGGTAACAGACATTACCTCTTCTTTGAAACGCCTCTTTGAGACCCCCTCTTAGGGTACTAAAATTGGTCTTTGAAGAAGACCCAGACCTCTATGATGTTTATATGGAAGTTCAGAAGAGAATTTGTCAGGGTTTTCCTGAGCTTCAAGGCTCAATGTGGTGTGGGGGAGAGAGGGAGGAGGTGCCCTTTTATAAGGGAGGGGAGGGGCACCTTTGGAAATCTTCAAAATATTAATTTATAATAAATCTAACCCCACTTAAAAACATCCAAAAATGACTCATATTCGAATCTTAGATGATATAGGGCTGTAATCTCAACATAAAATAAAATTTAGACAAGTTAGGAATTTATTTTCAACATTATCAACTTGATTTATCCTTATTTAATCAATTTAATTTTATTTGTGGTAATAAAATTTTAAATTTTAAATTAAAACAAATAATTACTTATTTGTTGTTAATTTTCCATTATTTGATACTTTATAACATTTTATACCATATAAATTTATAATTTATAATTTTTTAAATATTTTTGTGATTTTTAAACAATTTTATAATATGTTATTTTAATAAAATAACAATACTGTCAAATTTGACACTATTCATTTATTTGAATTTAAATAAATTATATACAGAAGATATGTTCGAACTAAAAGATTAAATATATTCATAAGAGGTCATATGTATCTATAAAAGTAGTGGATCACATTAAATAGTTCATATAATATTTATTTTATTATTTTTAAAACCATTTATTTTGTTTATCTCTTAATAAAATAATTACTACCACATTTTTATATAATTATTTAATATACTTATATGTCGAATAAAAATTAAAAATAAAATCCTATGATGAATATAAATATATTAAATATCTCAATAATACTTTTACTCAAATTTATCATCTTAGAATCACAATATTTAAATTGTTATATTTATTAAATTATGAAGGTGAAAACTTTGGCATCATTTAAAATAAAATAATATAAGTGTCCTAATCACCTTAATAAGGATACAAATGGTAAAAAATTCGGACAGTGGATTATTAGGGTTTATATATACACTAATAATAAGTTTTGTGCAGATTTTTGGGCCATTTGATATGTATTAATATTTCAATAAAAACTATATTATTGATTGTTTACTAAATAAATAATTTCTGCATCATTAATGTATAAGATAATAAGGTAATTGAATAACTCTTAAAAATTACAAATAAATTACCATGACAAATAAAAAAAAAATTATCTTTCAAATGAGTATTTAAAACCGAATTTATATTCTGTATAAACTTATATTAAAAATACCTTATTTATTAAAGTTGAGTGAGACATATTTCACTTTCCTTTAAATAAAATAATCTAAAGGTCTTAATCACCTTCAAGTGGGTTCTAATGGATTCCATTTCTCCCCAAATATGACTTAGGACAAATTATCATCATCCAATTGTATTAATACCAGTATTAGGATAATTTTATAATATTATATTTACCCTTAATTACCCAATTTACCTTTTACTATGGTAAATAAAATTTACCGTTGTTACTATTCATAATGCCCAAAAATAAAACGTAGTCTATTAATATAATTTGGACCCAATAATTCCAAATATGAAATCCATTTTTCCAAATTCAATACATTGAAGTTACATAAATTAAATTAAAATTAATGCCATTGTCGAAAGAAAACAGGTTTTTGTTAAAAACATTGCAAAAGATTGAATTTATTTAACCTACGAATTCAATGTAAAATCAAGGATAATGACATACATTATATTAAATGGTAAAATATATTTGATTTATACTTTAAAACCATTCATTATTATTATTTAACCACATAAGTTATTACGATAAAAAAAATTTAATTAAAATATATCGTGTTTTTACTATTCCTTAAAATATGAAAGTTATCAGAATAATATGAAAAATATATCAAAGGTAAAATTTTATATCCTGATTCCAAATAATAATTTTATTTTTTAAAATTGAACTTATAAAAATGCCAAAAACTAGATTTAATGTGGGTGCGCCATCAAAATGCGGCAAAACTGCATTTTTTTGAAAAATACTTATTTTACCTGAAAATTTTATTTTGTTCTTATACTATGTTCTAGAAAATGTGTAAGATGAATAATAATGTTATAATATTAAAAATTTAGTTAATACTATTCATAACGGCTAGTTCATAATAATATTACAATAATATATCGTTGTTTAGTAAAACCTGGTATTGCGTACAACGCACGATATCGAGGAAGGTCGTGATTGCATGTAACGCAAGCCAAGTCAGGGTTGTGTGTTGTGCAAGAATACTTCATTGTTTCGTATAACAGAATCCGACCATATTTCATTTATACATTGAATATATATATATATATACACACACACACACTCAATGTTGCGTAGAATGACTATTATAAAACGAACATGAAATTGTGTGTAACACGATCCAAGAATAGCATTCCGTATACTGCAAGGTAATACGGTGTTGCATATAGTACAAGATAAACTTGGTGTGCTGTATAATAGAAGACATCAATGAAAGTAAAAGAATATTTTTCATAAAATCTCGGGGTGTTACAGTAGTCTTCAGGTTTCAGCCAGCTACTAGGTCTCTGCACTAAGCCCGCTCGTCTCCGAGAGGATCCGCTCCATATGCTACAGGTCGATACTACAGCTATCATGAAGTCCCATGTAGAAGTATCTCAAAGGTCCTCCATGTCATATAGGTCTCAACACAATAGAATGCACGTCAATCGGATGCCTGGTCTATGAGTTATTAACCTTTTAGTCTCGGGGGCCTGCTTAGATTTGTGCACAATCCAACCTGACCATATTTCAACTATACCCTGAACTCACGTGTGGTATAATCAAAGGGACTGTCGTGTTCCAAGAATACCAGCACCGCTGACGGTTCATCAAACAGTCATCTGGTGCCCAAGATAATGAAAAAGAGAGTAAAGGGGTCGGTAGTGGGTCTGGGTCTGGTCCGACCCGGTCATACCAGTTGGGTCTGGCCTGGCCCATTGGTCGGGCCATCTTGTTAGGTTTGGCCTGACCCGTGGGGCTGAGCCCTGCAGGCTGCGTGGGAGGTTCTGCCCGGGCTCAGGGATGGTTCGTCCCGGAGCGCCCCGAAGGTGCGGCCTGGCGTGGCTCGGCCCGGAGGGCGCAGCTGGGCCGGTTCGGCTAGGGCACCTCTAGGTGGCCGTGGACCGGCTTGAGAGGCCGGCTCGGCCAGGGCGCCGATTCATTTGGGTGGAGGCTTGGGATTTCGGGTGGTCGAGAGCCGGGAGCCGGCTGGGCAGGCCGGCATGCGGGCCAGCGGGTGGATGGGAGATGACTGGGTCGGCCGGCAGACAGGAAAGATGGCGGCCGGGAGGCCGGGATGTAGAGCCGGTGTGGTTCAATGCGGCTCGAGCCGGTGGGGTTCGGACGGGGAGGAAGGTTGGCCGGCGGCGGTCGAGAACCGAGAGGTGGTCAGGGAAGCCAGCGGCGGTGCAGGCTGGGGTGGCCCGGACGGTTCAGCCGGTGGACGACAAGGCTTGGGCGACTCTACCGTAGGGCCGTGGTTCGGCCTGGAGCGCAGCACAGTCGGGGCGTAGCGCGGTTCACGGAAGATGTGGGAAGCGCTGCCTTTTCCTGACGCCTTCGTCTCTTTCAACACCGCTTCGATGTAACGTCGCTAAGCCAAAGATAATCACAAAAAAGAATGGCGGAGGGGACAATCCATGTTGGTTTGGCCCGCACCCTCCATGTTTAGGGTGGTAACACTTGGATCATCTTGAAGTAAGAAAGATAGACTTCAATTGTTTCACAACCTCTACAATGATTCCTTTCCAACCAAAGAATAGATAAAGGAAGGTAATATTACTCAAATTAACCTCCTACATTTGTTCATCATTCTTCGATGGAGTTGTGGGGAAGAAGACAGTGTTTTCACCGTTCGTCACGTTCGCCGCGCACTTCCAATTCATAGCTTGCACGTCGGTTGTGGAAGACACTCCACGTTGGTAGGATCTAACGAAGGATGTCGAAGTATCTCCTCCCTGGCGTTCTTCGTTCTTCATTGGGAGCTTTTCTTTATTCTCCCAAGTTCAACCAAATAGAAATTCCAACCAAAATAATAAGATATTGTGATGTCTTATTAATTCATTGGAAAATATCCAAATAGGATGAATTAATTTAATTGGCTCCACCTAATTAAAGTGAAGGATTTGTCATAATAATTTATGTGTTGGCTCAAATAATTAAAGGAGAGGTGGTGGCACCCTAAATAGAAAAGGAGATCAAGGGGCTCCCCCTCATTAATTAGTGGAGTTGAGAGTTTTTCATTTCCTCCCATTAATAGGGGGTTTAGTCCTGTGTGGTCCCCACGTCATAACCTCTTGTGGGAGGTTAGGTTCGGGTAGGCCCCACCACCATAACCTCTCATGGGAGGTTATGGTGTGGTGGTCCCACCTCTAACTTCCAACCTCCATAAAGAGGATATAGATCCAGTGGGACCCACCTCCAAACACCCACATGGAATCTAAAATAAAAATTAAGTGAAGATCACTTTATTTTGTCAATTTCCATGAAAACACAAAAACTAACTTTTATTCTTGACTCACTATCGTCGAAGTGAAAGTCTCCTTAAACGAATATCGGTGTTGCGAGTTCAACGGTGCCCTCAGATTTCAATTCCGAGCACTGGTTCAAAAGTTATAAAAACCCGCTTGTACTTTTACTGAATGTACCCAAACAAAACTTCTGAAATTGATTCCGGGTACACCGGGCCTCAGAATCATGCACCGTCAAATTTCACAGACTCATAAAATTCCCATGTATTTAAGGAAAAAAATTTCCACGGAATTTCTGGGTCCTTGCATATTTTTTATAGTATTGATTAATGTCTATACTGTTTAAGGAATATGTCATAGTAGTGGGTATTCAATCATGAGTAAAACATTCAGAAAAAAATACCCTACAAATCATAGTTCATAAACATGAGTCATGGCATAAATACTAAAAGTTCATAAGACATTAATCATAAATGAATTAAAGAACTTGAGATATAATATCATAACAATCAGAAGATATATTTTTGTTGTATACAAATAAGCACATAAAATCTTTTTTCAATTCTATACACCAATAAATTCAAAACATGTTAGGCATGCACTAAACACCCATGTACCTATTTTGGGATTGGGATAACCTCTTGTGTACCTTATTTTGAGCTTAGGATAACATATCATGTACCCTATTTTGGGATTGGGATAACTTCCTCTACAGCCTTTGAGTGCATATAACATTAATCATTACCTAATGAATTAGAGGGAGATATAGGTCACACCCATCATATAATTAAGATCAAGCATATTTTTTCCACAAGATCATAAAACAATCATTATATTAGAACCATAAAAATAAATGGGTTTCATAAACATTTATCATATCAAAACCCAAGAAAAAATGGGTTTCATAAACATTTCATCATTCCATAACTTGTTGAAAAGAAATGGGTTTCAAAACATTATGTCATTAAAAACAAAAACAATCCCTTGAAATAATAAATATAGTATCATAGGATGTTTTACCCAGTTAAGCTTAAGTAATATCATAGGATTTCATCTTATGTAGAAAATGATTCTGAAAATAAAATCACATGGACCATTTCTTGAGTAAAATGACTTTTATTTGAAAATCACATTTTTAAAACATTACATTCATAAAATATTTTGTGAATACTTTTAATTTAAAATAACCTTGAAAATATATAATTTAATATTTAAAACCATTATTTGTTATAACAATAGTGAATTGTATTCATGTTTTACATGTTAAAACCAATATTCATTTCACATTTTTGTTAAATGAAAAACAAGCCTTGATTTGGAAAACAACAAGAAGATTTCATTAAAAAAATTAAAAATACAAAAAAGGGTAAAATTTCATTTATAAAAATAACATAGTTACATTAATAAACTCTTTAAAACATTTTTAGAAAATGAAGATATGGAATAAAACAAATTTCAAAATAAAGAGAGAAATATAATCAGTTTTATTTATAAAATTTTTATTAATTATTTAGTAAATTAAGAGAAGAAAATGAGGGTAAATCTTATATTTTTAATAAATATCCAAATTATTATAAAAATAAATAAATTCGTGAGAAATATATCATATGATTTCTTCATCGAAATCATGATCGTAAACAATCATTATAAATAATGAGATTGTAACATCAAACCCTTGTAACTTTGGTAACTTTGGAATCATAAGCCATATTAAATTATAATATTAAATGAAACATTAAATATCTTGAGAACGAGACATAACATTTCAAATGGTATTTATTTACACCTCACAAAATAATATAGGTGAAAAATATAACCTATGTGCAAAAGAAGACAATGTGAGAAAAATATCCATTACCCTATGTTTCAAATTATTTCATACACATTAAAATATAATTTATAATAAGTATATGTTTATTATAAATACATTAAATAACCTTATTCATATTTATCATACAATATATGAATTACTTATGAGATTTTATTACCCTTTTATTAATAATTCCTTCTTAAAATCTTGTTGTTGGTAATAATAGCTTCATTTTTCATGTATGTTTTTGTTTGGTGTCATCATTAATTTACATTTTATCATGGTTACATAATATAAATAATTGTATACATGATATAAATATTTTATATATTCATTATATATTTAATTATATCAATCCATTAAATATAGGGATAGTAAATCAATTACATTATTCACGGAGACGGTTGGTCGTATGTACGCATAAAAATTGTATACATTTTCTCTAAGGATGAAAGTAAAGGAATTTAAATAATATATTAACATTAAATAATCATTTTTATATCATATATTTCATAAATATTAATAAAATTTACCCTCTTTACCTTCCATGAAAACCATAAGTGAAAAACGAATCGCATCGCATCGTGAGGTGGTACTCTACCGTACAAATGAGCGACGTTATCATATTACCATGGAATGAAAATTAAGAAGTCATATGTAATATTATTATTAAATAATTATAAAAATATCATAAATAACATATATAAACATTAAATCAGTCATTATATCCATCCATGAGAGGTGGTGATGGAAAATAAATAACATCAGTTCCCGATGTGGTAGTCTTCCGTACACACAATCCACTGTTTCATTTCGCATTTTATATAAGAGGATATAGATATAAGTTATTAAATTAACATAAAAAATATTATTATATAATATATATCAGTTTCATTATATTATCATGTTTAAAAATGATTTTAAAGAGGTGGAATAAAAAATGAAACAAAAACACAAGTTTAACAATTTTACCTCTTTTTTTAGAACCTCTTTTGGTTTATTACTAAATCATTATTAAAGTGTTTACTAATAAAAAAGATGCCTATATGATGTGGGAAGGTAATTCAGGATGATATTTGGAAACTTTTTGGTCGATAGAAATGGTTTTGGAAGTGTGAAGTGGAGAGGAGAGTGCGGGCCTTTTAAAAGTGGGGAGAGGACAGAGATGAAATATTTTTAAAGAATCAAATGGACACCTATTTTTCACATTCCAAATGTCTCAAATAGATCATTATAGAACCATATAGGTTATAAGGAATAAATATGTCTATAAAATTTGTTTTTACAATTTTTTAGGTAATTTTACTCAATATATTTTTATTTCAACCCTCGATAAAGCCATTTTAACCTTAACCCATGTAATTATTTTTTATTATTTTTACTATTAATTTATAAAAAAATTAATTTGAATGTTTTATATCATATTAATTATTCAGATTCCAAATATAGAGTCCATTTTTTTAATTCCATTATTATAATTGAAATTTCTTAATTTAATATTAATCCTGCAGACACTATGAAAAAGCGGTTTTCCAATTAGAATGTTTTCCTAAGTATAAAAACGTTTTAATATAAAAATTCAATAATAAAAACAATAAAATTAAAAAAAATGTATTAATAAATATAAAATAGAACTAAATATACTTTTAAAACCATATTAAAACAATTTTTTATTTTTTAAATTCTTCAAATTACAATACAATTATTAGTAAAAACCAATATTTTTCACTATTCACTACAAATTTAATATTTTTAGAAAATTATTGAAAATTCAAATAAATATATATTTAAAATGATGAATTAAAAAATTAAGTTCGTTTTTTGAAATAAAATTTCTATATTTTAAAAAAAAATAATTTTAAAATATGTGTGCAAAATACTATAAAACTTTTTTTATATAGTTTTCAATCCTAAAATTAGATTTATTCTTTTTATATGCCCAATAAAAACATAATATGATTTTTAAACCATTTTATTTAATATATAATATATAAATTATATAAAAATAACTCACCAGAATTGATTAATTTAATTTATTGATATAGAATGTTCTTGTGCGTATAAACAACAGTTTTTAGGAAAAAAAATTCTTTATTTTTAGTTTTTTAATTTTCATTTATAAGTAATTAGAAACCAAAAAATAAATTTATATATTTGTTTAAATCCTATGTTTTTATAATTAAGTTAAAACTATACATAATCTTCATTCCAACAGTTAGGTTATAACTATCATATTAAATAACAATACTTTAATAGTATGTCGCATTTAGATTAAACTCAATGTTGCATGTAATGAAAGATATTTAATATATTAAATTTACTTAAATAAAAGATCATAAAGTCACAGGTTTTTACTTTCTACCCTCTTAAATAAATTTTTTCTCTCAATTTGAACTTGTTCTTGGTTATTATTGTTTTGAAATTTAAAACATTCCTTTATCACCAACCCACATCGTTAAGAGTTGATAAAAAATTATTTCAAAAATATATAAACGGAAAATATGAAGGTCATATACAATAAAAAATAACTACATTCTAAATAGGATATCATTGTTGGGAAATGAAAATATGTACATAGAAGAGAATATTAATTCCCATGGATTAATAGACTGATAGAAAACATGGTGATTAGAAAGTTACCCATAATAAAATCATAAATATGTGATGATTTAAAAGACCATTGATTCAACAAAAAATAAATTAATTGGACAATAGTTTTGTGTAAATATCATTTTCTAAGATTTGTTGAATTTTTTTTCCAACATGATAGAGAACATGAGAAAATATACCTCATTGATTACTTTCTATTTTATAAGCACAGCCTCATCCTCTAGTTGTACTTTGAACAATTTTCTCTTCATCTCTATTTCTAAAAAATGAATATGATTTTATTCCATGCCTCAAGCACTAATATATCATAAGTTCCATAAAATAATGATAAGTCATTCCTTATATCTTTGGTTATCATCAAAACTAAAAATGGTTTTCAAAATTTGTCCAATATATATAAATCATTATATGTTGATTTATTATTACATTAATCTCTAAAACCATACCTGATGTTCATCTTAAACTGTTCTATGAATGGTTAACTTTATAATGCTACCAAAACTCAAAAATTTAAAAATAATGTCTCTAGATTTCCCAAAATCAACTTAAATTTAATCTAGAAAATATCATAATGTATATATTAGTTATCACATAAAAAATATATTAATATATTGGTAGTTTATTCTCTTGAAACATTTTAATAACAAGAATATTTTTAACAAATAAATGAATTTATACATAAATTATCTTTCTATGAATATAACCATAGATTATTGATCATATTTATTAAATCAAAAAATGTTTTAAACTCCATCAATGACAACATAAACCACTTTTCAATATTAATCATTTATAAGTTCATCAATACTATCCAATTTATATTTTCCATAACATTTATTTTTTTTATCCAAACTAAACATCATTATCTCAAAATCAAGAAAATATTAAGGGTTTTCTTTCCATAAATCATGTGTTTTCCATAAAATATCTCATTTCCATTAAATAAATTTTATCATCCATAAATACTATTTAACATATTATTGAAAATTATTAATGAGAACTTTATACAGAACAATCAGTATATATATTTCATTATTTGTATAACAAAATTATTGAATGCAGATACAAAAAAACATCAATCATCCCAATTCATTCTAAAACCACTAATAAGGATTCGTCATCTTATTCATTAACACCTCCTTCTTTTTATATGTAATTTTTATTTTATTCCTCATCAACAGTAAAACCCTAACTCTTAAAACCATGTGGATACACTTTAATGGATTTCCCCCTAGGACATAAATTTTTCTAATGCCCATACATTACACATTTAAAACATTCAACCATTAGTGATTCCATAGGGAAACCATTATTCTCCTCCCTTTTCATAAGTGAAATTTTTTTTCCTAGAAATTACATAATTTGTGTGCTTCTTCTCTACATATAAAATATCATCTCGTTACTTTAAGACATTTCCTTGAGTAATTCATCCCTCATAATCAACATATAGAAAACTAAGTATTATTTCATCCATGGTCTCCACCACATGAGTTCTCAATAAACTCTATCCATCTCTTCTCTGATGATTTTGATAGTTGGTTAAGGGGAATGATATTAACCATACATTCTGATAACTAATTTGGAATAATCGCAACATCCATCACTCTAGTTATTATCCCACTTTGTTCTTCATCAACAAAATATCTATCACATTCAACATTAACCCAGTTCCTTTTATTACCCTCCAGTGACTAAAACCAAAAATAATAGTGTGTGTAACAATAGTTATAGTTGGAAACCACAAAATCCCGAATAATGATTTATATAATTTCTAAATCATGGCATATATTTTCAATAAATGAAACCATTAGCTTAACCTAGGTCATTATTAAAATCTTACATGAAATTGTTTTAACAGCTTATGAATTCCCAAAGAATGTCCCTCTGGAGTGTAAAACTAGGTGTGCAGTAAGACCCATTTTCATGTACCAAGTAACACTCAAGTCAATCCTAACGTACCTTTTTTAGAGTTATTACACCTAATTACATCTCTTCTAGAACCACATCCAATTTTATTATAATAAAAGTGATGTAATTACTTCGAAACTACATTCTTCTTCCTTTACCAATATTCCAGTATATTTTTATATAATTATAATTATCCTTAAAATTATCCTTCTACATATCCCCAGTGATCTCAATATTGTTTTCTCAACATAGATTCTGAATTATAACTAATCCATTATCTGATACCAACTATAAATACCCAAATATATTATACATAAATATTAAAACATAATAAATTAATATTAATTACATAACAAAATGGTCCATGAAAAAGTCATTGTGGTCCAGTGCCTTTGGAAAATTTGGACACATAGTCAACTAGTTCAAAATTGAACTATGTAATCTACCACTAAGGTATTCATAACTAGAAGCATTTTTACACTTATCATATACAATACACTTCTTCATAACATGGGAGAAGGAAACATAATAAAGGGTGATCTTTGATGCTCAATAATGGAAAACACGAGAGATATCAACATAACATGAGCATAATGATTTGAGAACAAGAGAATAAAATTTGAAAAACTTTACCCTACATATCATACATCATAAAAGTGAGTCATGGAATAAATATTGGAAGATCATAAGACATGAATCATAAAAGAATCAAAAAATATTATCTGTTATATCATAACATTAGCATAAGATCTATATTTGTGACATACACATAAGAATATAAAATCATATGTCAAGGTTATCCCGAATGAAATTCCTAAAATTTTAGGCTAATTATTTCCACCCATGTACCTAATTTAGGCTTGGGATAACCTCTCTTGTACCCTGTTTTGTGCTAATTATAAACTTCTTCGTACCCTATTTCAGATTTAGGATAACCTCCCATGTACCCTATGATCTCATAAAATTTAATAATTACCCAATGATTTAGAGGGATATATAGGTCCCACCAATAACATAATAAAATAAATACATATGTGTTCCAAAATATCCAAAAATATTCTTCATATCAAAACCAATGAAAATAAATTCATTTTATTAAAAATTATTATATCAGAACCTATGAAATGAAATGGGTTTTTAAGCATTTCATCATGAAATAACTTGTGGAAAAGAAATGTGTTTCTTAAAAATCATATCATCATACACATAAAGCATATATAGAAATAATAAATATGTGATCATTGGATCATTTCCCAAATAGAAATTAATTAACATCAAAGGATTTCATCTTATATTGAAAATGATTTTGAAAATAAAATTACATAGAAAATTTACTGAACAAAGTTACCTTTCTTCAAAAATAAACTTTCAAACTAGAAATTCATAAAACAATGTGGAAATAATTTTCCTTGAAAATTATCTTGAAAAATAATAAATAAGGGTTTAAAACATTTATTTCTCATTATGGGAATAAATTCTATTCATTTTTTAGATATTAAAACAACGATTCCTAACACATTTTCAGTAAAAGTTAAATGGGTCTTGTTTTTTAAAACGACATTAATATTTATTCTAAACAAAATAAGAATTATGAAAAGGGTAAATTTTAAGTTAAAAAATAATATAATAACATTAAAAAATTCTTGAAAACATTTCTCTAAAATAAGTATGTGGAAGAAATATTGTTTTCAACTGAATAGAGAAATAAAGTCATTTTTTCTTTAAAAATATTCTTCTGGAATATTGACTACATGAAGTGAAAATATGAATGGAAAACATATATTATAAAAAATAACCATAGGAAAAAAATAATAAAGGTATTTAAAAATACAACATATATTTCATTGTTAAAATCATAATCATAAACAATACTGATAAAACATTATATTGTAATATCAAACCCTTTCCAGTTTGGTAACTATTTAATTGTAAGCCTCATTGAAGAATAAATTAAAAATTAATTATTTAATATAATTACAATAAATAAATAAATTATATAATATATAAAATGGTTTTTATATACATTTCATAAAGGAATATACGTTCATAACATGACAAATGTCCCAAAGAAGACAATTTGAGGCAGAATCCTTTACCTTAAGTCTTGACTTCCTCCATACACATTTAGACCTCAAGTAAAATAAAAATAGTTTGGTTATAATTATATTATTAAAAAACTAATCATATTTATCCTAAAATTTATGATATAATTATTAAATATTTTTACCCATTTATTAATAATTCCTTATTAAAATCACATTTCACGTAATAACAGCTTCATGTTTCAGGAATGTTTTGCTTTGGTATCTTCGTTCCTTTCATTTTGATATATTTTACATCATCCAAAGATTCTTAAAAATGATATAAAAAACATATATATTCAATATATAGTAATTTATATTAATATACTACAATTTGATATTGAAAGTGAATTACACAATTCATGGATACAGTTGGTTGTATGTACACATGAACGTTGTTTCCATTTTCTCAATAGATGAAAAAAGGAAGTTAAATAATATATTACTATTAATGAATAATTTTTTTGTCATATATATCATATATATTAATTAAATTTACCTTTTTTACATTCTATGTAAATCCTAAGTGAAAATGAATAGAATCGCATCGCAATGTGGTAGTCTATCATACACAGGAGCGAAATTATATTTTTCCAACAGAATGGACAGTAAGAAGAAACATTTGATATTATAATTAAGTAGGTATAAAAAATAATAAATATAAAATTTAAACATTAAATCCTCTATTATATAAATATGTGATAGGAGGTTATGGAAAATTAATAACATCGGTTCATGAGGCCATAGTTCATCATACATATGATCGATGATTTGGTTTCCCATTTGATGGAAGAGGATATAAATTTTGGAAATGAAATTAACATAATAGAATATAATTATATGGGGGATAATAGTTTTATTATATTATCATAGTTTAATTGTCACGACCCCCTTCCATCAAAGATGCCCCTCCTGAGCTGGCAATGGTAAAAGGGAGATAATGACCCCCCGAGTCCCGCCTCCAGTAGGCCCTAGGGTGGCGACTAGCACCAAGGGTATGAGTTTATTTTTTTTTCAATCATGGGAGGAATTACCCTTTTTGTAGTTAGGATCGGAAATAAGACAAGTCAACCACCAAAACGGAAAAAGAACAAAGGTGCTGAAAAGAAACCCAAACCAGTCCCATATGCATGTATAAATAAACTGAAACAGGTACAAGTACAAATAAGCTTAAAGTACAAGTGAGTACAGTACCAAAAGAAAAACAAGAAAACAGCAACTGCACAGCTCCCACTGCCTGACTATTAGGGTCCCGCACAGCCCTGGTAGTCCTCCTGAAAACCTGAAACAACGTAGGGTGAGCATACAAGTATACTCAGTAGAGAACCTAAAGCTCTGGTGCACTAGTGGGGAGACACCCTAAGGTCCCGTGAGAAAACAGAAGAACCAGAAACTAACAAGGAAAAACTATCCACCCAGCCTCACTGGTCACACTCACCAAGTAACACAAACAAGTTTAGTATATATATAGAACAAAAGTATTGCTTTTGTTCTATATATATACTAAACTTGTTTGTGTTACTTGGTGAGTGTGACCAGTGAGGCTGGGTGGATAGTTTTTCCTTGTTAGTTTCTGGTTCTTCTGTTTTCTCACGGGACCTTAGGGTGTCTCCCCACTTGTGCACGAGAGATTTAGGTTCTCTACTGAGTATACTTGTATGCTCACCCTATGTTGTTTCAGGTTTTCAGGAGGACTACCAGGGTTGTGCGGGACCCTACTAGTCAGACAGTGGGAGCTGTGTAGTTGCTGTTTTCTTATTTCTCTTTTGGTACTGTACTCACTAGTACATTAAGATTATTTGTACTTGTACCTATTTCAGTTTATGTATACATGCATATGGGACTGGTTTGGGTTTCTTTTCAGCACCTTTGTTCTTTTTCCTTTTTGGTGGTTGACTTGTCCTATTTTCGATCCTAACTATAAAAAGGGAATGCCTCCCATGATTGAAAAATAAATAAACTCATACCCTTGGTGCTAGTCGCCACCCCGGGGCCTACTGGAGGTGGGACTCGGGGGTCATTATCTCCCTTTCACCATTTCCAGCTCAGGAGGGGCATCTTTGATGGAAGGGGGTCGTGAAAGAATGGTATCAGAGGAATGGTTGAGAGATAGGATGGAGTCTGGAGTTAGGCACAGTGAGGATTTCATGGGATGGTAGGGAAACAGTGTTAGCTGATCTTGGTGTGTGACATAGGCCAGGGAAGACCGGCTAGGACATTGGATTTTAGGGCCCCCCGTGATCCGATGCAAGGACTCTGAGCCTACCGAACAACCAAGTGAGGATACATTGATTTTAGGGTAGAAACCCTAGGAAAGGTACATGCATCATCATGTTTGTGTTTTACTTGATTTGGGGCGTTCTGGGAATAAAGTAAAATGATAAAATGAACCCTTAAGAAATCTCCTTACTACTCGAGCTTAGGTTTTCCTTGTTTACCGTACAGCTATGGCACCTGGACGGCGTTCCCAGGTGGCTCGGGTGGCCGAGGCGCAGCAGGTTCAGGCGATCGATCAACTGAGGATCGATTGAGAGGAGGAAGACAGCCAGTGGCAGAAGACCCTCCATTCTTTCCAGCGTCAGACTCTCAAGAAGTACGAGGAAAGTACTTCAGACCTGGAGATGGAGGGGTGTCCTGAAGAGCTAGGGATCTCTTTTACCCTGATCCATGCTCTGAAGGAGTATTGGGTCCCCCTAGCGGTCAGTCAGCAGAGAGGCGCGGCGCGTCAATGGTGGATGCTCTACCTCGGGGAGAGGAAGGAGGCAGAGATTCCATGTGATGACTTCAAAAAGGAGTTCCGAGAGGAATTCCTTTCTTCTTTGATCATGGTGGAAAAGCGTCAGTAGTTGCTCTCCCTTCAGCAGGGGAGTATGATTGTTCGAGAGTTGGGAATTCTGTTCAAGAATCTCCTACGCTTTGCTCCGGAACTCTTTCTGGATGAAGAGTCTCGGGCGAGATGTTTGGAAGAGGCGCTTCGTCCTTCGCTCCAGTATGTTGTGACCCCCTTCACCCTTCCGACATACTTAGCTGTACAGAAGAAGGCGGAAGTTGTAGAGAGGATGCACTTGCAGGGAGGTGCACCCCGAGAAGGGATTCAGGCGGGTCCGTCGAAAGGGAAGGCAGTCAGTAGCAGACCTCCTGCGACCGGACCTTCCAGGTTCAGGCCGGTGGGGAGCAGGCCCCAGCGGTTCCAGTTCAGGTCATCAGGCCCTCGTCCTTCCTTCTCGAGTCCTGGACTGAAGTGTTTTTCTTATAGAGGTTTCGGGCACGTCCGGAGTCATTGCCCGACCAGAGCTCAGCACGGTGGAGGTGGTCAGGATCAGTACCCGCCTCAACAGCAGTTGCCTTCGAGGCCCTTTCAACAGCAGCAGGGCCCTCCGAGGGTACACCCTGTAGGAGGCGGCCGATCTCAGGGTGCTGCTCAGGGACCTTGACCAGGGCATGGTTGGGGAGGCGGTCGACATCAGAGAGGCAGAGGAGCTGGGCATGGACAGTTGCACGCAGCAGAGTTGGCAGCTCCAGCCGGACCAGAGGTGGTACGAGGTACGATCTGTTTGTTCAGCACTCTTGCTTCTACCTTGTTCGATTCAGGAGCTTCGCACTCTTTTTTTTCACCCAGTCTAGCCCATGCTTTGGGTCTAGACGTAGAGAGACTTTCTATACCCCTTGTACTGAGTACGCCTGTTGGAGGTCAGACCCGTTTGTCTTGTGTTTTTTGGGGATGCGAGCTGACGTTGGGACCACATCGGTCCATTGGAGATCTTCTTTTTCTACAGATGCAGCCATACGACATCATCTTAGGCATCGACTGGCTGTTCTCTGTTAGTGCTGTTATCGACTGCTTCCAGAGAAGAGTCGTGTTCTCCGATATGGCTGGACAGCGTGTGACTTTTGTTGGCGAGAGGAGCTATCAGATGGGAAGCCGGCATGTGAAGCCTCTCTTTTCTTTGTTGGGTGGGATATCAGCGGTTCCAGCTGATATGGAGATGATGAATGTTCCATAAGTTATTGGGGAATTCCTCTATGTCTTTCCCGAGGAGGTTGTGACTCTACCCCCTCGACGTGATGTTGAGTTTGGGATAGACTTACTACCAGCTGCCCGTCCGCTCTCGATGGCTCCTTATCGGATGGCACCTTCGGAGTTGCGGGAGTTGCGGATTCAGATTGACGATCTGATGGAGAAGGGTTTCGTTCGACCCAGTGTGTCGCCATGGGGTGCTCCGGTTCTGTTCGTGATAAAGGCATATGGTGGTCTCAGGCTATGCATAGACTACCGGAGGCTGAATAAGGTAATGGTCAAGAACCGTTACCCCCTTCCGAGAATAGATGATCTCTTCAACCTGCTGAGGGGAGCATGTTGGTTTTCTAAGATTGATCTGCGGTCGGGATATCATCAGCTGAGGGTAAAAGACAATGACATCCCAAAGAGAGCTTTCAGGTGCAGGTATGGGCACTTCGAGTTTGTAGTGATGTCGTTTGGGGTTACGAATGCACCAGCTGTGTTCATGGGTCTTATGAACTTTTTCTTCCGAGAGTTCCTGGACCAGTTCGTCATTGTGTTCATCGATGACATCTTGATCTACTCAAGATCAAAGGAGGATCACATTGAGCATCTCAGGGCTGTCTTGGAAGTCCTTCGGCACCATCAGCTTTATGGAAACTTTTCAAAATGTAAGTTCTTGACGCAAGAAGTACACTTCCTTGGGCACGTGGTGTCTCAGCATGGAGTGTCAGTGGACCCGTCGAAGGTAGAAGCAGTTGTTTCTTGGACAACACCCAAGAACGTGGCAGAAGTTCGTAGTTTCTTGGGGTTGGATGGATATTATCGGAGGTTCGTCTCGGACTTCTCTCGAGTTGCTGCTCTGTTGACAGCTTTGACTAGGAAGAATCAGGTCTTCCTGTAGAATGAGCAGTGCCAGGAAGCTTTCGACTACCTGAAGGAGAAGTTGGTTAGTGCTCCCATCCTTAGGTTGCCAGAGGAAGGATCCTTGTATGAGGTGTTTTGTGATTCCTCTGGCCTTGGCTTGGGATGTGTGCTGATGCAGAAGAAGGGTGTGATCTGCTATGGGTCTAGGCAGTTGCGTCCTCACGAGCGGAACTATGCCACCCATGACATGGAGCTTGTAGCAGTAGTGTTCGCATTGAAGCTGTGGTGACATTACCTCTTTGGGGAGCGCTTTGTGGTCTTCACCGATCATAAGATCTTGCGCTATATCTTCTCCCAGCGTGACTTGAACTTGCGACAGCGGAGATGGGTCGAGTTTCTCCAAGACTACGACTTTGAGATCTCGTACACTGAAGGTAAGGGAAACGTTGTGGCTAATGCCCTGAGCAGGATGCCGCATCAGGAAGTGGTTCGGGAATCTGCTAATGCTTGGAAGGCAATGGGGGAGTTGGTTGCCTTGCACTTGGATGCGAGGGTCGAAGGTGCTAGAGGCTTCTTGTTTCAGATGACGGTACAGTCCTCTTTGTTGCAGCAAGTGGAAGAGTCTCAGTGGGGAGACCCTGAGGTGGAAGTGTTGCGGGATCGTGTCAATCAGGGGAGCGCTCTGGAAGGATGGTCGGAGGACAGCCGACATCGGATGCTCTTTCGTGGAAGGTCGTTTGTTCCAGAGGTGATGCGTGATGAAGTCCTTCGTGAGTTCCATAGCTCAGCCTTGGCAGTACATCCAGGTGTTTCGAAAATGTACCAAGGCCTGAGGGGACAGTTTTGGTGGCCCGGGGTGAAACGGGTAGTGGCAGAGTTTGTCGCTAAATGCCTGGTGTGTCAATAGGTGAAGGCTGAACACCGCGTTCCTGGTGGTTTGTTGCATCCTTTAGATGTTCCCGAGTGGAAGTGGGACGACGTCTCGATGGACTTCGTCACAGGACTACCCAGAGCTCCGGGCGGGCATGATGCTATCAGGGTAGTGGTGGATCGACTGACAAAATCTGCTCACTTCTTGGCCATCAAGGAGTCAGGACTTGTGAGTACCTTAGCACAGAGGTACGTGGATGAGGTGGTGCGTTTGCATGGAGTTCCGAAGACTATCATCTCAGATCGGGACACTCGGTTCACCTCACGTGTCTGGAAGGGGTTACAACATGCTTTTGGCACCCAGCTACGCCTTAGCACTGCTTTTCACCCTCAGACTGATGGACAGACAGAGCGGACTATCCAGACATTGGAGGACATGCTGCGAGCATGTGTTCTGGATTTCGGAGGATCAGGGGTACGAAACATGCCTTTAGTAGAGTTTTCCTACAACAACAGCTTCCACTCTACTATCGGCATGGCTCCTTTTGAGGCTTTGTATGGAAGACCTTGTCGTTCACCCTTTTGCTGTGTAGAGGTTGGTGAGACTGGTACTCTTGGACCAGAAGTAGTGCAGAGCACCACGGAGAAAGTCCAGCTAGTGCGGGAGAGGATGAAAGCAGCTCAGGATCGGCAGAAGTCTTATGTTGATCGTCGGAGGAGGCCCTTCGAGTTCGAGGTGGGAGATCATGTGTTCTTGAAGGTTTCCCCTCGACGGGGGCAGCAGAGGTTCGAAAAGGGGAGTAAGCTCTCTCCTAGGTTAATCGGACATTTCGAGGTACTGAGGCGAGTTGGCGAGGTGGCATATCAGCTGGCCCTACCACCTCAGTTGGAGAGGGTCCATGACGTCTTCCATGTCTCCCAGCTTCGTCAGTACTTACATGATGACTCTCATGTCATCAACTGGGGAGAGCTAGATGTGGGAGAAGACGCTACCTTCGAGGAATGGCCAGTCAGGATCGAGGATCGCAAGGAGAAAGTGCTCCGTTGACGAACCATCGGCTTGGTTCATGTGTTGTGGAGGCATGGCGGCCTTGAGGAGAGCACTTGGGAGCGAGAGACCCAGATGCGCGCTCAGTACCCGGGGTTGTTTTGACTTGTACCTTCCTTTGTTTGTTGGTGTTACCCTGTACCTTTGATATATAAAATGTTGGCTTGTTGGATGTGAGATCTTTGTACCTTGTTCTTGGGAAGTGTGTGGCTTGTCCGGATATATGGGAATGGAAAAACCTGATCCTTAATCAAGACGCATTAATGAGGATGCGATTAAACTCATGCAGGCGAGTCAGTGCTACCTAAAGTGGATAGTATCTTGACATAGGAGAGGGAATTCCTAACTCATAGAGTTGTTGGTTGGTTCCTTGTCATGACGAGAGCCCTGAGAGGTATCTTGTGGAGTGGTTCTTCGGATCCTTTCCTTCTTCTAGGTCAGTTTTTAATTCTCGAGGATGAGAATGTTTTGAGAGGTATCTAATGTAATGGCACGGACCTCTCCGGTCGATTACTTTGTAAAAACGTTTTTTTATGTGGTCAATGCGGCGAACATCAAAAATAATAATTATTATTAAAACGCGTGGAAACCGCGTGACGTGGTGTGTGTTAACCAATAAAAACATGTAACGTATGTACGGTCACATCGTGTATTGATTAATGCACGCTGAATACGGATTTACCTATTCGTTGCCTATATAAGAACGAGGTCATGTTTTATCTTCCATATCGATCGCTTCTTTGTCGCACGACGACGCTCTTGGACGATCGAGAAGTATTCCTCCTCTAACTTCTTTGTCCGAGCTCCGAATTACAATCTGTCAGCGTCCACAGGATTGTAGCGACGAGACAAAGCTTCTAAGCCTGGACTTGTCACCTTTCCTTCTGGCCTTCCTTCTCCAGCTTCCATCCTAGGAGGCGTTTGTCGGGTTTGGCGAAGGCGGAGGACATCGAAGGACGTCGTCGGAAGTGACGTGATCGGGACCTTTTGAGGTAGGGGTTTACATTCGTCTCTCTATTTGGTGCAACATGCGGGGTGGGATATTTTTCTTTTGTTCCATGGGATGCAGTTGAACTTTAAATAAAGATAATAACCAGATAAAGAAGGGTTTGGGTTTTTGTGCTGTTTCTATTGCCTTCCAGTTTCTTTATCTTCTGATTGTGATTTTGGATTGAAAGGCCTTTGCCTACTGAAAATCAAGGCCGTTGGTGGCCTTTGCGTGCGTAATTGATATCTGAATTGTTTGTGGTTGGTTTTGTTAAAACATGGAAAATGGATAAGCACGTAATGAATGGATGATTAAATGAGAATGAAAACCTTGTGTGATCACCTCGGTTGAACAAAATTGGAATAATGAACATGTTGGTGGTTTGGTTGTTTTGTGGGAAATGTTTCTGTAAACGATGGGGTTGAAATGGGAAGTGGTTGGTTGTGGAAAATGCCTTTATTTATGAAAAGTGTTTTGATTATGAAAATTGTTTTGAAGTAAAAGGTGTTTTCAAATGCGGAAATGTTTTGTCTGTGGAAAGGGTTTTATGTGTGGAACTTTGAAATAAATGAATGATGGAATGCTGTATGGTTGTGATAATCTTTTGTAAATGAAATGGCATGTGGTTGCTTGCGTTTTACCTTACCTTGGTTGTGGATGGCAGGGATATGTTTGTGAAAGGTTTTGTATGGATGATAGTTGCCCAGTAGTAATAATTTTTTAAACCATTGCATGAAACATGAAAACCTAAATGGGGTTGGGGGATGATTGTTTGGTTGTTGATGCATGCTTCGTGGTAGCAGTGCTGAGGCACATACTCAGTTCCTCTTTTTAAGAAGCCATAGGTTGGGTTGTGTGTTTGGTATATGTATATATATAATTGTATCTTTGTGTTTTGTCGCACCACACCCATGTCAAGAACCTAGTGCCGAACACTCCCATTTTATGGGAGAGGGTTTTCCCCCTTAGTTACTAGCTCCTTCCTGCTCCTTCTTCCATAGGCTATGATGGCTTGAGGTGACCTTACACCCAAGACTCTTCGGGTAGGTCTCGGGGGCTGTGATGGCTTGAGGCGACCTTTATCCCAAGACTCTTCGGGCAGGCTTACTGTTCCCAAGAACCTTCGGGATGAGGCCCAGGTGTCTGCGGGCGGGTTAGTGGTTGTGGCCCAGGTGTGTGCGGGTGAGATGCGTGGTTGTGAGGCCCAGGTGTGTGCGGGCAGGATGCGTGGTTTGGCCTAGGTGTGTGCGGGCGGGAAGAGTGTGGTAATGTCAGGACGTTTGCCGTTAGGAAGAGAAGCATCTAATTAAGTGGGAAATGGTGTGGGGTACCCAATACTTTTGTTCTATATATATACTAAACTTGTTTGTGTTACTTGGTGAGTGTGACCAGTGAGGCTGGGTGGATAGTTTTTCCTTGTTAGTTTCTGGTTCTTCTGTTTTCTCACGGGACCTTAGGGTGTCTCCCCACTTGTGCACGAGAGCTTTAGGTTCTCTACTGAGTATACTTGTATGCTCACCCTACGTTGTTTCGGGTTTTTAGGAGGACTACCAGGGCTGTGCGGGACACTACTAGTCAGGCAGTGGGAGCTGTGCAGTTGCTGTTTTCTTGTTTTTCTTTTGGTACTGTACTCACTTGTACTTTAAGCTTATTTGTACTTGTACCTGTTTCAGTTTATTTATACATGCATATGGGAGTGGTTTGGGTTTCGTTTCAGCACCTTTGTTATTTTTCCTTTTTGGTGGTTGACTTGTCCTATTTCCGATCCTATCTATAAAAAGGGCAATGCCTCCCATGATTGAAAAAAAAATAAACTCATACCCTTGGTGCTAGTCGCCACCCCGGGGCCTACTGGAGGCGGGACTCAAGGGTCATTATCTCCCTTTCACCATCGCCGGCTCAGGAGGGGCATCTTTGATGGAAGGGGGTCGTGACATTAATAATATTGGATGTATGTGGAGGAATAAATAAAACAAAAACACAAGTTTAAGAACTTTACCTCTTATGTGGAGAACCTCCGTTTGTTTATTCCAAAAGCCTTATTAGGAGGGTTTCATAATAAAAATGAATCCTATTATATAGATATATAAGTAATTAATGTAAATGCTTTTGTATTTATTAAACTAAATTTTTTTGGATGTGTGAATAAGATAGGAAAGTAGGTAGCCTTTTATAAGTGGGGAAGAGGGAATACATGGAATTTTTAAAATGAATAAAGTGTGACAAGGTTTTTCCCAAGCAAAAAAGGATAAAAAATGGTTCATCATAAAATAATAGAAGTTAAAAGTTCTAAATATGGGCATAAAATAGGTTTTTTAATGGTTTCTAGGTTCTTCTAACACTTACCGTTTTACCATAACCCATCAGAAACCCTCTTTTATCTTTAACCACTATAGTTAATTTCTACTGCTTTTAACTATTAATTTTGAGAAAAATTTACATTCAGAAGTTATATAATATTAATTATTTTTATTAAAAATATCGAATTAATTTTTCCAAATTCCATTCAAAAAAGTGGAAAATTTTAATTTAAAATTAATCCCACATAGGCGATGAAAAACCAGTTTTTAAAGAACAAATTTTCATAAGTATATAGTGTTTTAAAATAAAAATTCAATATGAAAAATATAAAATAACCTAAATTAGATTTTAAAATATATAATTAAACTAATTTTACTTTTAAAACATATTAAAATATTTTTTATGTTAATAAACTCTTTAAACGAAAATATAATTCTTAATAAAAACCATTATTTTTTACTATTCACAGAAAATTTTATTTTTTCAGAGAATTCTCATTATTCGCACTAAGAAAACTTTTAAATTGATATTTTAAAAATTAGTATCACTTTTTATAATAAATTTTAGAAGATTTTCAAAAAAAAATTGTTTTTAAAATGAGTGCGCAAAATGCTACAAACCCGCTTTTTAAGAAAAAAATATTGTTTTTAAGTGTAAAATTTGATTTATTCTTATCTCATACCGAGGAAACACATAATATGAATGCTAACAATTTGATCAAATATATAATATATAAATTTCATTAAAATAATTTAATAAAATTTATTTATTTAATATATTTATATAAAATGTGTTTGTATTCATAAAATATATTTTTCAGGAAAAAGATTTCATTTATCTTCAAATGGTTTCTAATTCCATTTCTTATTAATTGGTAACCAAATAATTAATTTTAAATATATTTTTAAATAATATATTTTTATATTTATTTAATACTATTCATACCCAACATTCTAATAACTAGTAAATAACTATCATATAAAATAATAATACACCAATAGTATATCGTATTGTGTTCAAATTTGGTGTTGTGTGTGACACTAGCTATTGAAGAAATTATATTTATTAGAAAAAATCCATGAAATAATATGTTTTTATGATCATGGATTCTAAGGTATATTTAATAATAACAAAATACCCTTTGAAAGCCTCTGATTTCTATGTAAGGCTTAAACCAAGTTACCCTTACACAACGCCCTTTTTGGGAGAAATTATTTAAAACCCTCTATTTATATTTTTTTCTCCTTCCCCATATCAACCCTATAATGTGTTTTGAGTATTTTAGATTCCATAAATCATGTTAATTAATTATTTTGTATTATATAATTTTTTTAGTCAATTTAAATAGGATTATAAATGCTCTGTAATTATGAATTGCACTGATGGAAAATTAAATGGGGAATTAAATTTTTGATTCTTATTACTGAGAACATGTACATGGTTTCCTTATTGAAAATACCGGAACCCATATACCATTACTTGGGGTTATTATCATAAGTTTATTGCATCTAGGAATTTATTTTTCATTATTGGTGAAGTCATATATGAATAAACTTGGTATTCTTCCACTTTCTAGGCATGGAAAAAATCGTCTCTATTTTATTCTAGGTGAAGTGTTTTTAAGGGATAACTTCCATGAATATTTTTCCTTGTTAAATTGAAATTATGTTTTATTAATATTTCTATATTAATTAGATAAATATTTACAAAATGATAATAATATATAAATTATCAATGAATGATAAAAAAAATTATCAAATGATAATAACCCAAAACTATCATAAAAGGATAATCAATAATTATCCGGGCTAAATTATTATATAGGGAGAGATAATAATATCACATGTAAAATTATAATTATTATTTAAGGAATATATTTTTAAGAATATTTTATGTATTGAAAGGATAATTTTTAAAATTATACAGGGGATATAATGTATTATAACATGTGGAATTGAAATTATTATCTAAAATAATCATGAATTATCAAGAATTATAATAAGGAATTATCTTTTTTATTATATATTATTTATGATATATAATATATTACCACATGTGGTGTTTTTAATTTTTTTGGAGGTAAAAATTTTAATTTGGTTCTTGGATTCCATGGGAATCAATTTGAGTCGATAAAATCATGGATATGTTTTGGATAAAATTTCCTTGATAAAATTTCAAGTACATCATCAATGAGATTGATGTAGGAATTTCAAAACATTAGTATATTTTATATATGGTATTTTAACATAATTTAGGGTGTAAATGTGTATCCTGGTGAGTAACCTATGTGTAGGATGTCCTTAATATTCATACATGCCTTGTACAGTTTATTAGCATGATTTTTGGTGTGTGTGTGTGGCCCTAAGAAACCATTGTGGGATTCTATATCACATGAGGTGTGTTTTTTTGTTTGTGTGTGTAGAGTTTTACATGTGATTCTGATTCTCATATATGTATTTTTATGATTATGTTACATATTGATTTGACTTGATGTTTGTTCTATCATATTTTTCTTTTATCCTATGTTTTGTCTCTATCTTCTGTAGTTGATTGTGCAAGTTTCACATATTTGGGATATCCTTGGAGATGGATGCTCTAGAATTTGGTCGACTTGTACTTGGATTATCCTAGTTGTTCAAATGTGTCACAATATTGGGGCTACCATTGATATTTATTTTACAAAAATGTTATGGATTGTACTTAGGCTATCCCAATCAGCAGGATGTATCAAATGTATGGGGCTATCCAATCGAGAGTGATGATCTATATTTGGGTTAAACAAAGACATGGGATACTCTAGTCGATGGGAGGTGTCACATGATTTTGGTTAGCTCATCGGTAAGTATATTTCAATTGGATTATCAATGTTTCATTTCATCATGGAGCTAATGTAAGTAGATCCAGTCTCTAAGGACCCAACATATGTATTGTACTTGTGTGATATATTGGTGTTATATATGTAAATTCTTTATTTCTAGGTAATGAAATTGTATATTTTATGCACTGATGTTATGTTTTGTTATTGGTTTGCTATTGAGTCTTGCACTCAAACCCTACTGAATAATTTCAGTGTACTTATATAATTCATAACGACAGGTCCGATGAAGGGAAAGGGTCCTATGGAGGATGGTTGATTAGGTGGATCAAGAGGATGTGGATGTTACTGGATGGAATTTGAGGGGGTTGTTCTCCGCTAATTTTAGTTACTAGATTTACCATGTACTTGGACCCTTTTTTAATTTTTGTTTACATATATTTACCATGAAATATTGATACTACATGGACTGTATTATTGTATTTGATGGTACTCTAATTGTATATTGTTATAATTTTGGTTATTTGTATATATTATGCACTCTAATGGAGGATATACTCTCTCTATGGTTCCACTTGAGATCATCACTTATATTTTGGAAGTTTATTGTGTATAAGGAGGTACTCCTGAGGTCATGTGACACTCTAACTTGGACAAGGTGTTTCAAGTCAGGGTGTTATAGTTTTGATATCATCTATGTCATTAGATAAAGAATGAATGAGAAAACAACCTATAATAATAAATCAAGTTGTGACTATCCCAATTTATAAGAATAACCTAACTTCTTTAGAAGATAAACATTGTTATTCTACTTAGTAATATAGGATATGAAATTCAAAGAGTTATATATATTTTGTTGATGTAACTCAACGAATTATTCTAGAACACGTTTCTATAGTTCAATGGCTTTATTTTCCTATTTCTAATCAATCAATTTAGGAATGGATACATGAAGATATATTCAATAAGGTTAATGTAAAATCAGTAGAAGAGACATAAATGGTTTAGAATATATAATATTAAGTCATTATACCTATAAAAAAAGAATCTAATTTTTATAATGATATAACTTATCAGGAGGAAATCTCTAAAAATATAAATGGTGAATCTTAATTATATTTTATGATTTTTAAAAACATTTGAAAACAATTTTTATATTATTTTAATGAATCCTATAATAAATTATTTTATAATGTTATTTTACAGTCTTATTCATTTATCTCATTTTGATAAATCTAAATTCAGAGAGAATTCATGAATGTAATTTATGTTATATGTATGGGATGTTTTGAGAGTGTGTGTTTTATTATATACTTATTTATAATTCATATGCTCAAGAAACACTATTTGAAAATTTATTGTTTCTATTTAATTTTGTGATATTTAAATTGAAAGTGTTTTTTATATCATAAAGGAGGTGATAGTTTGAACCATGATCCCAATTTTTTAAATATAGACAAAAATACTAGATTATAAGCCATGCTATTTTTTTTAGTTTTCATTTTCTAAAACTTTTTTTTTATTTGGATAGATCACTCATTATGTTTTAGGTTAATGAAATAATGTTTTGAATGTAATATTCATTGAAACTTTATATCATCTAGAGTGGACACACACCAAGTTAGAGTTTATAACCACAAATATGGTGTATATTGTTTGGAATTTGGATACCCTCTTCACCATTTCAATGGTCCCACTCTCACATATTATTTTAGCTATTTATCTAATATGATTCCAATTCATACTATATTGACCATTTAAGGTTATTAATTTGTCTAAAGTTAGAATAAAATTTGAAACTCTATTGAATTCTGATAAATCTTGATTAATATAAAGAACATAATGTTTTTTAAAAATAGGTTTTAATGGATGAAATAATTTTGCCAACTGTTTTATTAGCATGACTAATCATGATAAATATACTATTTATATAATAGAGGTTGATCTAATATAATTTTTATGATACAATAATGTCTTATGAGTTTTCATAGGGAGATAATTCAGTGTAAGAGTTAAAATAATTTAACAAATACTCTATTGGATGTCAATGATGTCCTAAGACATTAAGAGAGATACCATTATCACACAAATAGAACCTGATGATCCTATACAGGAGTGGGAGTTGTAGCTAACTTTATATCACATTATTTAATATGGTACGCATTGGAGTGCCAACACCTTACCATAAACTATCTAAATACAACATCAACATAAAAACATCATACTAAGAAATAGATATAGACTATGATATCGAGTGAATAAATTCTCAAGAAAAAATTCATATTTCCAATACTTCTAAAAAATTATTAGGTTTTTTTACAAGATAATTTCAATGATATATCACACTATTATCTAGGGATGTGGGAAGTAAAATCATTTTTAGTTTTTAATTTATAGATCATTAAATTGTAAAAAATGAGGAGAGAACGGTTGATCCATGAACATGGAAAAATTATAAATTTTAAGGAAGATTATTATTATGATTATAATATGAAAGGATAAATAAAGAACCCAGATATATATATATATATATATTCAATTTTAATCATTTCTGTAATTCTGATGAAATTTAATTGATGTTATATCAGGCTCAAAAAGACTTACTGGTGTGATCAAGCTACTAAATACAATAAATCATTATCATATCAATCCTAGTTTCTTTTTTATTGAGTTTTAATTTCCATTTTTTATCCAATGTGTAATATATATATTAGATTTATATACATCCCAATAAAAGAATGTATATTACAGATTATACCCCCATAAAGGAATATCCTTTGGTATTCAATTCTATTACCTAACTAAAAAATAGTTGTTGTACTTATTGTGCACCTATTAGAAAATGATGATATAATTAGTTTATCTCTCCCCAAGAAAAAATTCAATATCTGGTGTGATCCAAACCGCTTGAGTAGTATAGAGGTTTTAGAAATTGGGTTAGGAAAATTTTACAAACAAATATAAATATCTTTGAGTTCATCTCATTACTACTTTATGACTTTTTTATTTTAATCTCTATCAGTTCAAACTTGTCTTGACCTCAAGATGTGATGAAATCTAACCAAAAATAGTTCATACGTGTTGACCCTAATTTCTATATGGTTTACCCCAACCTTATTCACCACTAACCCTAATTGTATCGTCACTAAACCTCTTTTTTTACATTACCAAGCCCAATATCTGACATCACAGACCTTAATGGGATACATTTCCAAACCAAATTGTACATATCACTATTCTTAATGGTTTGCATTACTAATAAAAATATCCTATATCTCTGACCCTAATGGTCTATATCCCCTTATTCCATACAACATGTCATGAAATCAAATAAAATTAAATAAAAACAAGTGTCATGTTTCCAATTTATCAATTGAACATAAATCCATGAATATAAATCAGGAAAGTTATAACTGAACCACAGAATTCGATAATAAATAAAAAAAATATCAAAAATAGAGAATCAACATAATTATGCATCATTAAAATATTCCATTATTTTCCAAAGCCAATATAATTCAACATTCTCATAGATTGTAAAATAAATACAAAAAATTTAATGAATAATATATCCTCAATAAATAACTACACAATCACATTATTTAAAATACCTCACCAATCAGTATATCCATCTCATTATAACTATATTCCATGACTTTATTTATAATATTATGGACACTAAAAACACACATTCATTCTCTACTTTTAATAAGTCTTCATATGGATATTTTCTATTCAATGGTCACCAAGATACCCAAATTTGATTATTCTATTGAAGAATTTATCTTTCACTCTTAATAATATTCTATATTAATTAATTAATTTTCCAATTATTTAAGGTACCCATGCCTGCCCAATTTCAATTAATTATTTACTTGACACCCTGGGTGAAATCATCACTATAATTTTCAAAATTTTCTTAATCATAATTAGACAATGACAATAGTCCAATTTGACCCCATATATTAATTCATAATTTCTTTAGTACTCATGGAACTTTTTTGAGTCCCTCATATCTAATTATTTTATTTATTACACTCAAATGTACCAAAATAGTTAAAACCATGAAAAATAGTTGAGTATATCTACCTTATACACTAACCAAATCAATTAAATCATGTATCATCAGTTGAATTCACTCTGTTGATCCAAATCTATAAAAATATACCAAAAATAAAAAAACATACCTTTTAACAACCAAAAAGAGAATAATGAAGATTCACTCAATGAAACCTTAGGGTTAAATTTTTGTTTCAAGACCCTTTTCTTGGATCTAAGGGATTATTTTTAAATCAATATAGATAACACCAAAAAAATATAATAAATATATTTTTATTTCTTAATCACAATTGCATCCTTTTTATCTACTTCAATAAATTTTCACCATACCTCTTACTCTAAAGAAATGAATATCCAATTTTGTTTTATTTAAGTCCAAAGTACTGAAATTAACATTTAACATATCATCGGATCCAATAAAGAGAAAAAATATTTTCCTACAATCGTTATTAAAACCAAAATGGGTAGAAAAAAGTTACATAATAACCAAAATTAATGTGAATATATTAATCTCAAAAATTCAAAAATGAAACAAAAGGTTTAACATAGATCATTACTTAAATAAATAACCCTATATCCCAAATGACCTCAATAAACTCAATATAAAATACAGTTTTAACCTCCAAGAAGTTCTCACAACATATCAACCTAGAACTCTAAAAACATAACATCAATTTGCCCAAATATTACATTTTATTAAAAAAAAGTTTTCTATGATTTAACCTAATAAAGTGTCTCCTGGAATATATTTTATTCCAAAATCAAATAATATGATCCTATGATATGTTTCCCAAAATAAAATTAATATTTAACCTTAAAATAATCTAAGTAAAAACAATTTTATACTAACTAGTACGTTATATAGTTCAATGGTAGGTTTTTCACCCTTATCTCACTTCAGTTGTGGGTTGAACCCTTGTGGCCTTTCTAGATGTGGTGGGATTCCAGATGGATGTCAGGTTGTAATTTTTATAAAGATATGGAAAAACATATTTTATTATAAAATTCACAATTCTCCATGATCTTATAATTCTCTCTAGAATATGATGATCATCTTAAAAAATAAATTTATTTGTCAAATCATTTTTTTAACCCTCTGGTTTTCAAAAATTCTCATTTTTTAAAAGAACAACTAATTTCCTCAACATTAATAACATCTCTAACATTAACATTTCACAAAATATTTGTTTTTTCTATACGGTAACAACTTATCCTTAAATCCCCATCAATGTTCATTTTTATTGTTTAACATATTGGTGAAATTTCTTAATGAATTTTTTTTCAAAAAAACACTTATATATATTTCATTATGAAAATAATTCTTTAATTCTAGTATATAAACTTTTGGATCATTCCACTTCATGTTTAAACCATTAACTAGGCTTCATAATGTTATTCCATAATAACTCCTTGCATTAATATTTCATTTGTAGTCTCTTCATCATTAATAGTAAAAACTTTTCCCATACTAGATTTTTAATTATCTTCTCGATCGTCCCCCCTAGGAAATCATCTTTTATGATTCCTATTATTTTCATTTTTAAAAAATTAAACAATCAATAATACCTTATAGAAACCATTATTCTTATCTATTGTTTCAACTAAAATTTTCATTTTTCCTCGGTAATTACATACTTTGTTCCCTTATTATCCACATATAAAACATCATCTCATTTCATTGAGACATTTCCTGGAGTTATTATTCCCACATTCTTAACATATAGGAAAACAAATCTTCCCTCCACCATAGTCTCCAGCACCTGAAATCTCATTAAACTCTATCTGTCTCTTATTTTGTGTGTCTTGGAGTTGGTTAAGGAATAATTTTTTAATCATATATTCCAATAATTTATTATTAATAATAAAAATAAACTTCACTTTACGTATCATCCCATTTGGTAGCTCATCAACACATTTCATATCACCTTCATCATTAACAAGATCCTTTTAGTTCATTATGTTGACTAAAACCATAAATCACATTGTGAGCAATAATATCCATAGTAGGAAATGAAATAATAATGAAACATTATTTATAATAAGTCTAAATAATTACACCATCATTTCAATGTAAGACACCTTAGGTTTCACCTAGGTAATTCATGATTATAATCTATTTAAATCCTTTATAAAAAATCAGAAAGAGTTTATTAATTTTGAAATCATATTCCTTGGGAGTTTCAAGATAGGTGTGTAGTAAGAGTCATTTTCATTTACTAGGAAATTCTCATTTCAATCCTCACATGCCATTTCCAATGTTATTAACAATAGATACATTTTTTCTAGAACAAAATCCACTTGTAGTGTCTATAATGGGATTTAATTTCTCATAAACAACTCACTCAATACTTCACCAAGATTTTTGGATATTTTTATATACTTAGTCTTATTCTTATACTTATCAAAAGTGTTCTCACAAAATTTTTCTCATCCTACTTACAAATTTTAATTAATCCTTTCCTATGATATTAAATATAATGAATCATTCCTTTTAAAAATTTCATTACATGATTCATAGACATAAATATGCATTAATGAAACACAAGGATTGTGAGGCCTAGTGTCATTGGAAGACTAGGATCATAATACATCAAAGGGAACTAAAACATTGAATCATTTTTTTCCTTTCCTTGATAATATCCTCAGTACTTTTGATATACTAATAATACATTGAAAAACTAGTGGAATATATAAAAGAAAGGGTTTTGTTAGAAATATCATTAAGGGAATTTAGATGATAATTAAACATAACATGTTATTCAAGGTATTAAAAGATATCATAAAAGATAAGGCACATGATTAATCACAAGGAAGAATAATTTAAATAACATGTTGTCATAAGATCATGTCATTATAGAAAAGGTGGATGCAAAAAAAACATGACAAAATCATGAGTCAAGGATAACTTCCTAGACAATATCACTTGGTGGAAAAAGTCCTATAATGGATAATGTTTACTCCCTAATCTCAAACATGATTCCTCGTGATACTAAATCTTTACAGAATTAATTGGATCACTATATGGGAGAACCCATCAAAAATTATTCATGACCTATTTGTGACACATAAAGGAATCAATCATAAGTCATAATATAAGAATTACCCATGTAAAAAAATGGGTTTCATAATCTTTCTTCATATCATATTCAAATGAAACTTCCTAATGATTTCATTTGATAAATTATCTAATGTGTTGTATTACCTCATCAAATGGAGGTTGAATATACTATATATATATATATGAGAGACATATATATATAATTTAGAAAAATCCATAATGAAGTTTTTTTTCATTGATGAAAATACGTTTAAACAACATTCTTGAGGACAATAACCTTTTCACTTTGAGTAACATCAATGTATATCATCTCATATAGAAAATAATTTTGAAATATCACTTTGAACATTTCTTGAGTAAAATATACTATCAATTTTGAAACAAAAATATTTAGAATCTAAAACATTCTCAAATATTAAATAATTTCTATAAATAACATTTGATATATAAAAAAATATTTAAAATATTGATTTTTCATTATGGATAATGAGTTCCATTCGGGCCGAATACATTAAAAACCAAATACTCCTTTCATGTTTTAGTGAGAAAAGTCAAAAAATTCCATGTTGAGAAAATAACATGATGATTCATTTTAATGAATTTATTAAAAATCTAATTAAGGGTAAAAATTAAACTAAATAATAATATTAAAACATTCTTCCAAACATTTTTATAAAACATAGATTTGGAAGAATAAGTATTTTCAACTAAAAAATGAAATAAAGTTATATTTTCTTAAAAACATTTTCTCAATAATTTTAAGTACCAAAGAGAGAAAAAATGTATTATTACATTTAAACTTAAATGATAACCAAAGTAGAAGAAACATAACTATTTTTAGTAGGTAATGATCAAATAATTCCCTTTAAACTAAATCCAATCATATGAAATCCTGATTAAAATGAAATTGAAACACAAACCCTTTATTCTTTGGTTACTTTTTAATAATAACTTCCCATGATTGAATTAGATTAATTTTAACTTAAAATATCATGATGTAGGAAGGATTCCTGATATATTATGTATAGGTTACTTATATATACTAGTCAAAATAAATAAGGTGTATAAAAGAAAAAACATCTCAAAGAAGGAATTTTTTGATGTAACCCTTAAAAGTTTGTTTCATTGAGGTGAAAGTTAATAAATGGGTTGATTTTGTGTAAAATATGTAGGTACACACAAAAAAAAAGTGTAAATACAACATATATTAATCAAAATCATTTTAACACATAATTGTTTCATAATATAATCAAAAACATATTCATATAACCCAATGGTTAGAAATTGAGTAAAGAAAACCCATATCTCATGCTTCCCTTTAGTTGGGATCTCTTTAATCTCCTCTATAGTGGTTTTAAATAGTTTTTTAACTTATAAAAAAATATTATTATTTATAATACATATATGATCCTTTTATAACATCATATTAGCAATTCATTAATAATATTTCATTATCACTATTTTTCAAGTGTTAATTTCCTTGTTTTCTCCAGCATGTTTCTTCATAAATGTTCTGGATATTAAATATAGGTTATCGTTAAATCATCTCCAAAATGATATTAATTTTATAAATACAATTTTTTTAATTATATACATCTTTAGTATCCTTATTTAATTTTTTTTCATGGATAAGTATTCACATTGCTTCTTGGAGATTCACTACTGGAAAATGTCCATATACCCATAGTTTTCTAAAACCATGGGTATAGGGATATTATGGGAACCTATACCCAAGATTTCAGAAAAACATGGTTATAAGCCACCTACACCCAGGGTTGTTTTATAGAATCGTGGGTATATGTTTTTTTTCAAGACTTAAACCAATGGATTGGGAGAAATTGTTGGTATAAGTTATTTTTGAGACCTATACCCAAAGTGTTTCCAATATGTGGTTATAGGTTTTTTTTTCAAGACCTATACCCATGGTTTTTGAATTATGTGGGAATAGATTTACCATGTTATAGTGGGAAAAAAATTCCATGGGATAAAAAAATTCATGGGAACACCTATACCCATAGTTTTCCACCTATAGACACGGTTTAGATAAATATATATAATTAAATATATATTTATATATATATATATATATATATATATCAATAAGCAAATATGGTGTAGTGGTTAGGCTTTAGAACCATATATAGGTAGTCCAGGGAATGAAACCCACAACCATCCTTTTCTTAAAACCTATAAACATGGTTTTAAAACCATGGGTATAATTTCAATGTCATTGTGGAATGCACCTATACCCATGGTTTTCAAACTGTAGATATAGGTATTTAAAACTGTGAGTATAGATCAGGGCTATACTGACACCCCAGTTTCCCACAATTCCTTGAAACCATGAGTATAGAATATACCTGCATATTTTTAGGCTATACCAAGAGATCCAAACAATGGGTATAGGCTAAATTTATATTAGTAATGGTAGGTCGTATGTACACACAAGTGATGTAATAATTTCTTTAAAGGGTGAAAGGGTAAGGAAGTTGATTGTATATTAATTTTACAGAATAAATACAAAGTCATATATATAACATATATTCATTAAATTTATTATTTATTTACATCTATGTAAATAATTAGGGAAAATGAATCGCATCACTTCACGATGCAGTGGTCATTCGTACACATGAACGACAATATCATTTATCTATTGGATTGTAAGAAAAGAAATTATATGATATTTTTTTCCATAATTGTTAATATGTAATTAATTTCATATAAAAAATCAAATTATTCTTTATTACCATCCATGTGAATCATAAGTGAAAAATGAATCAAATCACTTCACAGGGTAGTAGTTCATCGTACACACGAGTGACATTATCTCATTATCTATAGAATGTAATTTAAGATGTTTTTTTTGATATTATAATTACATAAGTTTAATTTTATCTTAAATATCATATATAATAATTATATGCATCCTTGTATCTAATTGTGATAATTTGTGATGGAAACAAATTACCACTACCACAAATGTGGGCAAGGGAAGCGCTAGGATTTTATCAGCACTAATAAAAAATCCCTAATAAATGTGGAACTTTTATCATTGATAATATTATCACTGATAAAGTCCCCCCTTTATTAGTGCTAACAAAAAGAACTGATAAAAAGGGGAATTTATCAGCGCTAATAATAGCACTTATAAATATTTTTAATAGAAAATATTAATAATTTACAAAAATAATATTGTAATTATATTCCAAAATAATGTTTATATGTATACATTAAATAAAAACCGCATGTTTATTATGTTTATTATGTTTATGTTTTATTTATGTTTATTATGTTTTTTAGTTTTAGTTATATATTTATTATATATTTATTATATTATATGTTTATAATATTATATATAAATACTTTTTAATATATATATATACACAATTTTATTAAATATATATATATATTTATTTATGTTTCCAAATGAATGTGTCAATTGATGCGTACAGTCTTCGTATGAATATATGTTCATTGTTTACCCTAATTTTGGCCATATATATTATAGTTTTATAAATACTATGTGTATTCATTCATTTCCTATATATATGAAGCTTTATCTTCTCATAAATACTTAAATCACAATAAATATATTTAAATAAACCATAAATGTATTTATTATATTTAAACATATAAATATTTAGTTATATATAATTATATACTTTTAAAATACATTATATATAATTATAATTATATATAACTACTTCAATATATATATGTTTAAATAATTAAAAAAATTTAAAAATTAAATGATAAAAATATAATTGTGAATACCTTTTGAATATATTTATTTTTATATATATGTCTTTAATTAATATATACACAAACACAGACATATATATATATACATAAATATTTAAATACATATGAAAGTAATATTAAAAATAATATATCAATTTTTATTTATATATATTTAATTATAATTTAAGTTATTAAATTATATATATAATGATAATTTATACACAAACACAAACATAAATATATATATATAAAATTATAATTTAAATTATTAAATTGAAATATATATATTAATTATATATATTTATAAAATTATAAATGTAATAAATATATAGGATATAATTTTAAAATTATGAATAAATGGTATGTTTTTTCAGTGCTAATTAAAAAGCACTGATAAAACATCCGTTTATCAGTGCTTTTTTAGCGCTCATAATGATCGGCCTTTATCAGCACTAAAAAAGTGCTCATAGATTCATTTTTTATCAGCACTTTCAATTTCAATGCTGATAAAACATCATTTTATCAGCACTTTTTATCTTACACTGATAAAAGTGTCAATATCCAATTTCATAATGATGGAATTCATAATGGCATACTTCATAACCACATAGTCAAGGCCTTATTCCAAGACTACAAATAACATTTTGTCAAGGCCTTATGCCAAGACACTAGTTTGTCTCATGAGACCTACCGATGCATCGAGGAGCTATAGAGGGCTCCACCCATCACTTACTGAGTAAAATGCATTCCTCATATGAAAGGATGAAACATAATCTAAACATTCGTATTAAAACTAGCATACAAAATGTCAATAATTTAACCATAAACCATGAATGGTATAAAAATAGAACATCCACAGTCAAAAATAACTCATTAAATACAATCTAAAAGATTGTATTATAATAAATTAACCTCAATCGATAATAATTATGGACAGTTACATAGTTGAAAATAATCATCAAAACAATTTGAGAGAAATATCCCCTTTTTTCTTGAAAACATTTAAAAGTATAACTATTTATCAAGAAGCTGTTTAAAATAGATTTTTGAATCCAAGTACCCCATACCACTTTGAAGCTTTTAAAAGGAATTTTAATTTTAATAAATTAATGTCCATATAAAAAATCCTTAAAACCATTTTTAAAAAATGGACATTCATGAGAAATATTTAGAAGAATAACATTTTAAGACAATTAAAATGATATTTTAGTTAGAGATTATCACCAAATGAGGGACACGTGAATACAAATAATTTAGGTAATAATATCATAATAATATCAGTAGAATAAATCTATTCATGATATATTATGTCAATGTATAGTATATACACCAAATAAAACTAAATTGGCACATAACAACAAAGAAGTCTCAACGGAATGTAAGTTGAGATGAAATCTCTTGCAAAGATTGTATCCTTAGGTTAAGGATAAATCAATGACATAATTATGTGTGAAAAATATAAATACAAAATTTATGATGGTATATTTAGTGTAAAACAACTATAGGACATTCACACATATTCTTGTAACAACAACACCAATGACATGGATGTTTTACTCAATGAATGAAAATTGAGTTAAGATTACTCTTGTCAAGTTCATATCGATGACTTGAGAATTTATCAATGGATTTATTATGTGTTTCAAAAGAATAACCTCACAAAGGGGAGTTTAAATTACAAAATAAATGAATAAATAGTTATTTCACACATAATCTAGGAGTAAAATAATCAATAAAGTTTGCATAAAACCCAATGAGTGGAAATAGAAATTAGAAATTCCCTAACCGATTTGGTGACTTACGAAACATAAACCCCATGAAATAAGGATCATACAATTAAGATGTAAATACCCATAAATTAAAATATATTATATAAGGAATATAATCATAGGCAGTATATACACCTCTCAAAAGGAAATAGTTGCAATATAGCATGAACCTCACGGAAATAAGATGTGAGATGAAAACCCCTTACCATTTTGTAATCAATCGAGTGGTATGAACAAAAGTTAATAACAACAAAATGAATCATAGAATAACATGAATATAAAGATAATAATGATAATATATATCAAATGGTAGTACACAATACACCCCATGCAAAAAATAAGTAGCGAACAATGGAAATCTCACGGAATTAAAAGGGAGATAAGAAACCCCTTACCTTGTTGTAATCAATCAAGTTGTATGAACAAAAGTTAATAACCACAAAATTATTCAAATAATACCATGAATATAAAGAGAATCATGATAATATATATCAAATGGTAGTACACAATACACCACATGAAATAAATAAGTGGCCAACAATGGAAATCTCAAGGAATTAAAAGTGAGATAAGAAACCCCTTACCTTGTACTTTTCCATGGTCGAGGGTACTTTAAACACCTGTATAATAATTAATTCATTTTTATTAAATTATAAAAGAGCTATATACATAAATATGATATCATATATGATCCTCTAATGTTACATTCTTAACAATATTTTTGTAGTATCATCATTTTGGGTGTTAACTGATCTGTTTTTCTTTATATGCTTAGTCATGTAAGTCATGTTGGTTATGGATATGATGTATTTTATTAATATACAAAATGATATTATTTCATAAACATTATTTTTAATCATAAAATGAAATTTATTCTTGAATGATTACGAAGTGGAATGAATCTCATCGCGTTGATGGAGGTCGTAATCTGTACGTACGCATGAGCGAAAATATCATTATATTGATGGTGAAATTATATGTAATTGAATGATATATCATATATACAGAATAATTAACATGTTGTATTTTTTATTTAAATTATTTATACTCATAGTTATAACCATCCAAATAATGAATTGTTTGAATAAAAAACTACACCATGACATGGAGACGGTAAGCCGTACATACACAAGTATGGTGACTTTGTCATTCGTATGATGGATAGAATAACAAATATGGTTGTATCACTTTAATAACAACATCACCGTATATAGAATATATTGGAGTTATTATTTTATAATGGAAACAACCATGGAAGAGGAAGTGGAATAAAAAAGAACTTTAAAGAGTTGATGAAATATTTACCTCTTCTTCGTGTTCTTCCTTTTGATTTGATAAAAAGGGCTCCACTGGTTGGCTTTATGAACAATTTAATTCCTCTAGGATGAATTTAGGAAATATGGGAGGATATATGGTCAGTGGTTGGCTGAGAGAAATGGCTTTGGAGGTGTGAAATTAAGAGAAGGGGGAGTACCCTTTTATAAGAGAGGTGATGGACACTTTAGGAAAATCTTGAAATATTATTTTATAATAAAATAATTTTCAGTTTCTAATGGATCCAAAATGATTTATTTCTAGGATAAGGTGGGTATGGGTCTAAAAACACTCAACAAATAGGTTTTAGATACGTTTAGGTCACCATATTAACCTTATATTTTAGATTTAACTCTTAGTTAAATAGTTTGACATTTACCATGTCTCTTTGTCTTTTTATATTATATGATGAATAAACTTACTATAACAATTCAAGAGAACCCCAAGTGGTTAATTATTAATACATATATCCTTATCTATATCCTTTTGCCAAACTGTAAAATTTTTATGAATATTATATCAATTAATAATATATTATTTATTTTAAAAAATAAATTATGTCAATTTTGACACTATTTAGTATTTGGTTTTTATGAAAATCATAACAGCACGATTTATTAGAAAAAAAATTATTTAATCAACCCTAAAATTTCATATTAACCGATAAAATTTGTGGAATTCATCAAAAGTCTCAAATTACATTTATTTGGATATTTATAATATCAATTATTTTAATCTTTCATTAATAAGTTAATCACTGAATCATCATTTTGTCATAAATAAATAAATTTATTTAATGTATAAAATTTATAAATAAAATACCATTATGTAAGAAATATTTTTATCTTTCTAATGGATATTTATAGTCAAATTTATCTTATGTATAACCCTATATTAAAAATGAATTAGTGTTTAAACCTTGAATTTAACACTTTTAACTCTACTTTAAATAAAATAATAATAAATGTCCAAATCCAATCCGAGTGGACCCAAAGGATAAAATTTTATTCCTAATGTTTTTTTGGTCGAATTACAGTTATCGAATTTAATTAGGATACATGTTAGAGTAATTATAATATCATTTTTACCCTTAATTACAATATTTACTTTTAATCATGGTAAATAAATGTCAAAAGTTACTATTCACCAAAAATTATTCTCATCTTATTGAACCATATTTTTCTTATTGATGACAACCGTGAGTCTCAGATTTTTGATATTCAACTCACAGAAGTGGAAAAATTATGTTTTATGCAAATTTGTAAATGCTCCTAGAAGGTGGGTAAAATATGGTAAAAAGTTCAATAAAATTGTATACATCTAATTTTATTATGAAATGACTCCAATGAATTACATTTAACTTATATAGGTATTATATATCTATTTTGACTTAAAACAAATTTAAATAAAAGAAATAATTATTTAAATAAAATTTCGGTTTTAAACTATAACGCAGTGTATTTCACTATTCATCAAAAATTTAATGTTTCTAGAAAAATAAAAAACATTTACTCTAAGATAATTTTGATATTGAAAATTAAAAAATGAATTCTACTTTAATAAATTCAAAACATATAAGTTTCATTAGTTAATTTAAAATTAATTCCCATTGTCAAAACTGAAAAGCAGGTTTTTAAAAAGTAAAAACAATCAAAATATTGACATGTGTTTATGTCAAATATAAATTTGAAATTACTTATAATGACCTAAATTGTATTAAATGATAAAAATATAATTTAATTATACTTCCAATCCATTAAAATGCATAATTTAACACTATAAATTATTTCAATTAAAGAAGTTGTCTTTAATTAAAATTTAGTATTTTTCAGTATTAATCAAAATATGAAAGTTATCAGAAAAGTAGCAAAAAATTTTCAAAAAAAAAATTTTATATCCCAATGCTAAAAAATTATTTAATTTCATTAAATTGAATACATAAAAGTCTAAAATATTTGTTTTAAAATGTGTAATCCATTAAAAAGTGGTTAAATGTCATTTTTTGAAAAATACATCTTTTATCTGAAAAAATGAATTTGTTCTTATATTATATCTAAGAAACACATAACATGGATTCTAAATTTATATGGAGTATATAAAGTTCAAAATTCAGTTAATAATATTCATAAATGCTTTTTGAATGGCTTGTTTGTTAATTCCTGGTGCGCTCGAACTCGGTGTTACCTATAGCGCAAACTATTGAATTATTTTAAAGAAAATAACTTTCTATGAAATATTAGGGTGTTTCATTCTTCCCCCATTTTGGAAATTTCATCCTTGAAATTTTAAAATTGGTCTTAGGAACTTCTTTTAAATACTCACATCATAAAAAGAGTCAATAAAACTACAACTTTAAAAGAAAGAAAGAGATGTACAAAGGTCACCTGAGATAACCTATACTAGGGTTCCATGTAAGAAAACATGGATATGGAAGATAAAGTAAGTGTCATGTTCTGATGGAGATTGATATAAAACATGATCTGGATAAAGTTAACAATAATAAAACCATGAAATTTTGATAGGATAAACGGTTATTAGTTTCCCAGTAGGAAATGTAAACAGAAAATGTTTTTTTTGTTTTAAGTTCCATTTCATAAAGTTGAGGAATTTATATATGATATTGACTAAAAACATAAAGAGATGTAATTAATTTTTAAGTAGATTTTTATCATTTTATAAATTTATACCACTAACTTATCTTTTTTTTTCAAATGATGAGTATTCATGATAACTTGGTCACACCTAAAGCGCTAGAATCCACTTCTAGGGAATCACATTATCACAAAGGATAAACTATATATTTCCCTAGTCTTTATAGATTAACCAAAACCAAAATGGTTAGTACAAGATCAGATGATCCCCAAAAAGGATAATCTTTTAAAGAAAGAAATAATAATCCTAATTTCTTAAATTAAACCAGCAATACCCAAATTTCAATAAATACCATTCAATAAAAAATTTTCCTCAAAATACATCAATATAATCAAAGATGATATTGATACCCAAAACATAGAAGAATTTTATTACATAGTCTTCCATGTTAAATTGTATCTCCAAATCACATCGACTACTCTAAAAGTCATGTACTTAGAAGTAATTAATCTAATCACATGTTCTCTATGATAGGTTAATCATTTCCATAAATAACACAAATCTCTACAAATCCACAATAAAAACATAGATAATAATCCACCATTACTCCTACAATAAAATCCCATGGTATTCTATTTTCCTTAGGAATATATTGTTCCCAACCGAGTGAACATCTTCCAAAATAACATTTATCTATTAATCAACCAATCATTTTCATATACTATGTATATCCATTTGATAAGACATAACATCCAAAATCAACTTATTATTGATCAATAAAATCATTTAACTAAAAAAAATTTGTCACACTAACCAGGGACTTCACGTAGTCCAATGGTAGGTGATAAACCCCAATCGCACTCTAGTTGTGGGTTCTATTCCCACATATTTTTCTGACATGACGGGTTGTCACACGGTCTATGTGTTGTCCTTTTTTAAAAACTATATTTTACAACATTACCAAAATGAGACAAATTCCACAAAATAACCATAACATAATTTCATCATGAATTTTATCTCATACATCGCATTTTCATCCCAAAATTTAATAACATGTAATTTCCTCAAATTCAAGTATCATATAAACCCCAATGGATATTTATAACAATATCAATAAGAGAAAAGATAATTTTTTCAAAAATAATATTTTCACATAATAAACTGGAAGGTTACACATACAACAGAAAAGTATTTCAATGTAATCCCAACAAAAAAGATCACTAATACTTTTAAATATTTTTCCATCCATTTATTTCCACATTGGGTCTTCCTTAACCTAAAGGTTATCCAATAGAATAGGGCATTCACTTGGGTAATGCACAGGTCATCTATATTTATGAAAAATGACTGTAAATGGATTCTAGGGAACATTTTTATTTTATTCGATAGTACTCTTCATTTTTCCTTGTCTTCTTTACATTATGTCATTCTTTCCCATAAATAAATCATTTTTTTATTCTATTGAGACACTTTCCTAGGTGTCTCCTTCCACATTTTCTACATGATAGAAATTGATCTTTCTTTTCTCCATGGTCTCCACTATAGGAGCTCTTATAATTCATGGACTTTCTATTCTTTGTTGAGTCTAAGAGTTTGTTAATATATATGTTGTTGATAATATTTCTGGAAAATAGATTCATCACAAAAACAATATCCTTTACACCTATCAATATTTCATTTCGATGCTCATTTCCACTAATGTTCCCCCTTGTACATCACGTTCAATTTTACTATGACTTCCATGGAATCCAGCCATTGACTAACACAATAATGCATAGTGTGAGTCATAAAATCATTTATAGAATATCAATACACCTTATTTTCAATATAAAATACCTTAAGATTAACCAAGGTTATTTATTCTCATCTTATATTAAAATCCATCAAATCAGTTTGCAATGAAAATGTGAATTATCCAAAGCACATCCCCTAGGAATGTCATAACCAAGAGTGCAGCAAGGCACATTGTCATGTACCAGGATACCCTTGGTCATTCATGAAACTCCTTTCTGGATTTTTTACTCTAAGGTACATCTATGTCAGATCCGCCTCTACCTTCTCGTATCCCGACATGGATTTATTTCTTAGTAAACCCACATAATATTTACATTACCAAAATTTTTGGGTGTTCTTCTATACTAATCCTCAAAGTCTATCTTAGGGTAGTGTTCTATAATCAGGGTTTTTCTAAATCTATCTTCCAATTATTATAAAAAACTTCCTATGATACCAACTATAACACCCCGCCCCCAGTTACCTAGAATTGGTGCATTATTACATAACATTGTCTTGATACAAGGAATCATGTCCCAAAATACTAATCAGTTTAGAAGAATTGGAAGTACTAGATAAATACATATGTTTTACATTACATTATGAAATAAAAAAACAATATTGTATCCCCTTTGAACACTCTTATATCCCTTAGCCTATTCCTGCAGGTTAATCACAATATACTTCTTTTCATCTTGGAAAAATTAAAACATAACAAAGAGGTGAGCTCAAATGCTCAATAAGAATAACAATATAACTGAAACTGTCATAAATAAGAATAAAAATTTAAGGTAATGTATAAGACTATAACACAAGACTTTTAAACATAAACTGCAGCATAATATGGAAAATATAAATCAAATAATTCCATTTACTTATTCACATGGATATTCTACTAGTCGAATAATCACATGTAATATCAATAGACAATTTTAGAATGATGGAATGCATGATTCCAGACTTCATAACCACATAGTCAAGGCCTTGGGCCAAGAATACAAATAATATTCTATCAAGGCCTTACACTAAGACACTAGTTTGTCTCATGAGACCTACTGACGCATTTAGGAGCTATATCGGGCTCCACCCGTCACTTACTAAGTCCAATTAATTCCTCATCTGAAAGGGTGAAACATAATCTAAACATTCATATTAAAACTACCATAAAAAATGTCAATACTTTAACCATAAACCATAAATGGTATAAAAATTGCACATCCATAGTCAAACACAACTCATTAAATAAAATATGGAATATTATATTATAATAAATTAACCTCAATCAAGAATAATGAAAGATATTGACATAGATGAAAATAATCATCAAAACTATTTGAGAGAAATATCCCCCTTTTTCCTGACAACATTTAAAAGTATCACTATTTATAAAAAATCTGTTTAAAGTAGATTTTTGAATCAAAGTTTCCTATACCACTTTGAAACTTTTAAAATGAATTTTAATTTTAAAACATTAATTTCCATATAAATAAATCCTTAAAATCATTTTTAAAACATGGACACTAATGAGAATGATTTAGAAGAATAAATTTTTAAAACATTTAAAATGATATTTTAGTTAGGGTTCTTAACCAAATTAGAGACACTTGAATACAAATAATTGAGGTAATCAAAACATTATAATATCCTGAGAATAAAGGGATTCATGATATATTATTTCAAAGTACATTATATACACCAAATAAAAGTGAATTGGCACATAACAACAAAGAAGACTCAATGGAATGTAAGTTGAGATGAAATCCCTTATAAAACCATATCCTTTGGTTATGGATAAATCAATGACATAATTATGTGTGAAAAATATAAATACACTAATTATGATTGTATATTCTGTGTAAAACAATCATTGTACATTCACACATATTCTTGTAACAACAACACCAATGACTTGGATGTTTAACTCAATAAATGAAAATTGAGTTAAGGTTAATCTTATCAAGTTCATACCAAGGACTTGAGAATTTATCAATGGAGTGATTATGTGTTTCAAAAGAATAACCACACAAAGGGGAATGGAATTTACTATATAAATAAATAAATAGTGATTTCACACTTAATCATGGAGTGAAATAATCAATGAAGTTTGCGTAAAACCCAATGAGTAGAAATCGAAACTAGAAATTCCCTTAACAATTTGGTGACATACAAAACATATACCCCATGAAATAAGGATCATAAAATGAAGATCTAAATACCCATAAATTAATTTATATTAAAAAAGGAATACAATCATGGGCAGTATATACACCACACAAAAGGAAATAGTGGCAATATAGCATGAATCTCATGGAAATAAGAAGTGAGATGAAAACCTCTTACCATGTTGTAATAAATGGATTTGTATGACCAAATGTTAATAACCACAAAATTAATCACATAATACCATGAATATAAAGTAAAATGTGATAATATATATCAAATGGTAGTACACAATACACCACATGCAATAAATAAGTGGCAAACAATGGAAATTTCAAGGAATTAAAAGTGAGATAAGAAACCTGTTACCAAGTGGTAATCAACCGAGTCATATGAACAGAAGTTAATAACCCACAAATTAATCATATAATACCACAAATATAAAGAGAATAGTGATAATATATATCAAATGGAAGTACATAATACACCACATGCAATAAATAAGTGGCGAATAATGGAAATCTAACGAAATTAAAAAGTGAGATAAGAAACCCCTTACCTTGTACTTTTCCTTGGTAGAGGGTATGTTAAACTCCTATATAATTGTTAAATCATTTTTATTAAATTATAAAATAACTATATTCATAAATATGATATCATATATTATCCTATAATATTGCTTTGTTAATAATATTTTAGTAGTATCAATGTTTCAGGTGTTAACTGATCTATTTTTCCTTACACACTCGGTTATGTAAGCCATGTATTTTGTGGATAGGATGTATTTTATTCATATCCATAATGATATTAAGTTCGTATACCATATTTTCAATCATATAATGAAAATTATTCTTGAATGATTATGATGGGGAATAAATCTCATCGCGTTCGTGGAGATGGTAATTCGTATGTACGCATGAGCGACAATATCATTATATTGATGGTGAAATCGTATGTAATTAGATATTATATCATATATACAGAATGATTAAAATAATATATTTATTATTTACATCAGTTGTACTCATTATTATACCCATCCAAATAATGAAGTGTTTGAATAACAAACTACCCCACGACGTAGAGACGGTAAGTCGTACGTACGCACGTATGGTGACTTTGTCATTCATATGATGGATAGAATATTAAATATGGTTGTAACATTTTTATAATAACATAATAGTATATATAATATATTAGAGTTATTATTTTAGAATAGGCAAAACAATGAAATGGGAAGTGGAAGAAGAAAAGAACTACAAAGAGGTGAGGAAATATTTACCTCTTTTTCAGGTTCTTCCTTTTGATTTGATCAAAAAGGATCTATAAGTTGGCTTTATGACCAAAGGAGGGCCTCTAAGATGAAGGGAGGAAATTTGGGAGGATATTTAGGTAGGGTTTTTCCAAGAAAAATGGCATTGGAGGGGTAAAAAATGATAAGGGGAAGTACTCTTTTATAAGAGAGGTGCGGGTCACTTTAGGAAAATCTTGAAATATTATTATATAATAAATTCATCTTCAGTTTATAATGGCTCAAAAATGATTTATTTCTATGTTAAGGTGGGGATGGGTCAAACATCTCTCAAACAATAGGTTTTAGACAGGTTCAGTTCACCATATTAACCTTATCTTTTAGATTTAACTCTTAGTTAAATAGTTTGACATTTACGATATCTCGTTGTATTTTTATATTATATGGTTAATAAACATACTATATATAGACAAGAAAACCCCAAGTGGTTCATTATAAATATATATAACCATATCTATGTCCTTTGGATGAACCATAAATTTTTAGGAATATTATATCAATTAATAATATATTATTTGTTCTAAAAACTCTATTATGTAAATTTTGAAACTATTTAGTATTTGGTTTTTTTATAATCATAACAGCATCATTAATTCGAAAAATAATTATTTATTCAACCCTGAAATGTCATATTAACCTATAAAATTAGTTTAATTCCTCAAAAGTCCCAAATTATATTTATTTGGATATTTATAATATCAATTATTTTAATATTTCATTAATAAGGTAATTATTGCATCATCATTGTGTCATAAATAAATTTAATTATATAATGTCTAAAAATTATAAATAAAATACCCTTATTTAGGAAATATTTTTCTCTTTCTAATAATTATTAATAGTCGAATTTATCTTTTGTATAACCCTATATTAAAAATGTTTTAGTACTTAAACATTGAATTTAACACTTTTAACTCTTCTTTAAATAAAATAATAACAAATGTCCTAATCTAATCCAAGTGGAAAAAAGGATCATATTTTATTACTAAGGTTGTTTTTGGTAGAAATAAACTAATTAAATATAATTAGGATGTGTGTTAGAGTAATTATAATATCATTGTTACCCTTATTTACCCTATTAACTTTTAACCGTGGTAAATAAAAGTCAAAATTTAATATTCACCAAAAAATATTTTCATCTTATTGAACCAAATTATACTTACTGATATCAACAGTGACTCTCATATTTCTAAAATTCAACTCATAGAAGTGGTAAAATTATGTTTTATGCAAATTTGTAAATGCTCCTAGAAGGTGGGTAAAAGATGGTAAAAAGTTCAATAAAATTTTATACATCTAATTTTATTATAAAATGACTCTAGTGAATTACATTGAACATATACTAGTGTTATATATCTAATTATATTTAAAATAAATTTAAATAAACGAAATTATTATCTAATTAAAATGTTGGTTTTAAACTATAACACAATGTATTCCACTATTCATCAAAAATTGAATGTTTTCAGAAAAATACAAAAAATTTAGTCTAAGATAATTTTGATATTCCAAATTAAAAAACGAATTATATTTTACCAAATTCGAAACATTGAAGATGAATTAATTAATTTAAAATTAATTCCCGTTTTCAAAACTGAAATGCAGGTTTTTTAAAAGTATAAACTATCAAAAGATTGACATTTGTTTATGTCAAATTTAATTGTGAAATTACTTATAGTGACATTCATTATATTAAATGACAAAAATATCATCCAATTATACTTCCAAATAATTGAAATTCATAATTTAACACTATAAATTATTTCTATTAAAAAAGTTGTTTTCAATTAAAATTTAGTATTTTTCAGTATTCATCAAAAAATGAATGTTTTCATAAAAGCACCAAAAATTTATCCAAAATAAATTTTAATGTCCCGATTCTAAAGAAGAATTTAATTTCATTAAATTGAATACATAAAAGTATCAAATTTTTGAATTAAAAATGGTTTTCCCTTAAAATGTGGTAAAAATTTATTTAAAAAAAATACATATTTTATCTAAAAAATGAATTTGTTCTTATATTATGTATAAGAAACACATAATATGGATTCTAAAATTATATAAAGAATATAAAATTAAAAATTCAGTTAATAATATTCATAACTACTTTTTGAAGGGCTAGTTTGGTAAGTCGTGGTGCGCTCCAACTCGGTGTTGCGTATAGCACAAGCTACTGAATTACATTAAAGAAAATAACATACTATGAATTATTGGGTTATTACATCTCTCATATACCATTACATCTCTTCTGCGACAAATCTCCTTCACCACGTCTCTCCTACACCACGAACGCACCTCCGTCGTGTGCTTCACCACATCTCCATGGTTAGATTTTTCCTCTTTATGATTGTGTTCACTTATTATAGTTTGATATTGATGGTGATTTATGAATTGTACAGGCTAAACGCCCCACAAAAAATCGTAGTCATTGGTGGTCCTTGTTTTCACACAAGTTATATTTGGTAAAATTCAATTTTCCTATACCATATTTTGAATTGGTTAATTTAAAAATCTTTAATGAAATATGGGTTTTTGTCATGTTAAAATGTAAATATAGATATTTCTTGGAAGTTATGAATTTTTGTGGGTTTAATGTATTGTAGTGGTGTTATTAGCCTAATATTTTATTTCCTATATCAAATTATGACACAATTGAATTTATTTTTTTCTAGTATAATTCTATGTGGTAATATTACTCGATAAAAATATTTTAGGATTCAGTAATATTTGAAGAAGTCTCTTAAGCTAGAAACTCAAATTTAGAATTTTGTTAAATAATTGGAGAATGAGCTGGAAGTTACAATATTCATGAAATGTATTATAAAAAGGGATCCTATATACTATAAATGTGATGAACGGAATGTTCTAATAATGTAATAGAAGATTAATTTATGATTCCCCATTCATATAAAAATTAGTAGATAATATTTCCCAGAAAATAGTAGTACTAAACTTTATTTTACAATTCGGGAATAATGGAAATGAGAAATTAATATAATAAGTGTCATAATTTCACCAAATACTATTATAAGACGTATCAAAAAAGTGATGTTTATATTTTTTTACATAAATACAATTTTGTGAGAATGATAGTGTACTTTAAAGTGACACTCTTATTTCATAATGTATAGGATTTATCAAATACTCTATTTTTTCTTGATTTTGTGTGTTTTCTTTAGATTTTTTGTGAAATGGGTAGTAGGAATCTTGGTGAATTCATGATTCTATTAATCCCCTAAATGTGGAGTCTAAAGCATGATGTGATGATGTTATAGATTCATGATAGTGGTGCAAAATATTTAATAGTGGGATATTTTAATGATTTAATTGAGAATTGGTGTAAGTATTGAATTTATTGGAAATTTGTTAATATTGGATTTATTGGATATAGGTTAGTATTAGATTTATTGGTAACATGGTGGTGATATATTTATTTGAAAAATGTAATAAAACTGTGTTTTATATATATGGATACTAATAAATTTGTTTTCAATATAATTTTATTATTGATGTTGGATTTATTATCAACACATGATTGGTTACTGGATATTGTTTAGAAGTAGATGTTTGGAATGATATATGGTTGTTATAGAAGTTATTATAAAAAAGTATACGATATTTTTTGGAAGTTATTCTATTATAGGGGATGAATATATTCAAAATAATAATTCTGGAATTTTTATAACGCAATTTATTTGGATGGAGTTATTTTGATAAATTTCAGAAGTAGCAAAAAATACCATGGAATGAGTATAAGTTTTACACCATGAGTAGTGTTCCAGAAAAATGATAAATGAAGATTAATACTTGTATATATAAAATTATTCAAGACACATTTCAAATTAAATTTAAAAGTATGGAGAACCTTATAGTGAAACATAAAGCTCACATTTACCAATGTATAAGGTACTTCCAAAAGAGAATATGATGTCATAGAGAAGGATAATGATGTTTTGGATGTTTTTGGGAAATAATTATAGAAATTATATATATAGCATATAAGTAACATCGTAACACCCTAAATCACTCTAACAAATCTACATCATTCTATGGTTGGTTTCATGAGGAATAATTCACACCTTGTAGAGGTACCCATGAGAATTAAGATCCAATATGTTTTGAAGGTGACTAGTTGATCACACTATGGGAGATGGAATATCAATATTCGTGACCATTTTAACAAAAATATAGATAATTCAATTCCTATATAATAGTTTCTCATGTAATGGTAATAATGGACACACTATGAGGGGAATGTGTAAGAGTAATTCATGTCATGGGGAGTTTATAAATTCTGTGAAGTGGCTTAGGTAGAGCACAACGGTTCTACCTACTTTTTGATTTCCATGCCATATAGGAAATATCGATATGAATGATTAAGTATATTTGGAGTCAATGTGAACACAATATGTGGAGAAATTATTGTTTTCATGTAATAGTAAACAGATAATTATGGGATATCCTACATAACTTATTTTTCTGTGTGATCTTGGACATTTTGAGGTTAATAATTACAATCTATAATAAAGAGTATCACACCTAGATTAAGATTGGTCCTCTAGTTTCATATGATAATGTGATTCATATGGTGAGGAAAATATTAATTCCCATATGTATTCAAGTGAATATATGAAATAACCTAAAACAGGTAGACATGACATGTCACCCAAGATGGCTTAGTACAAGGCCTGAAGCCCATTCCAGATCACCATAGGTTGGTGCTAACCAAATGTGTATCAAAATATATAACTATGGGAATGAATTCCCCCTAAAAGATATTAACTAAAATCACTTAAAATAAATGATTAAAATAATTAATATCACTCCTAGAAAAGTCTGATTCCATTACAATCTCCCACTATAAGGACTTATCAGCCCTAAGATGTGTCTCTAGAGGTCTTGCTCAATAATCTTGGGACACTGAGAATGCGCATCAGGCTCTTGATTCCAATATTCTTCTTGAATACGCCCACAATTCAAAAAACTCAAATTTTAGGAACCATCTTCCTTCTCAATTCCTTTTCAATCCAGTAAATAATTCATAGTATATGTTTCTCAAATGATGTCTAAATAATTCCATGATTTCTTTCTTTCCCAAGTGTAGATGTCTAAATAAAACTTCATTATGATTTGTCACATTATTAAGAAAATTAATTAAGTGAAAACCCATACTATCTACCATCACCATGTTCCCCTAACAACCCATGCCTCACTCTATTGGTTGACATCATTGATACATTCTTGATCTCCTCAATTCAATACCCTCACAAGAGTATCTATCATCTTCCAGTGCAACTCATCCACTAATGCACACACACAAAACAAACAACCTCTACCTATTAATTAGGTTCACATATACATCACTCCCAATGTTCAATAATAAATTTCAACACAAAAAAAACATAATCATGAACATATATCATTATCAGATGAATATTGACACTCAAAATCATTTCCAACAACTCTCATACATGCTCACATGACTGAATTGAATGGTATAACTCAAGGACCCATCCACTTACCCAGACAATACTCTTATATTTTTACTCTCCACATACTCACATGGTCTTTTTAGTGACCAAAAAAGTTATAGGTTTTTTATGAACTACTTCTAATCATTAGTCAAATTATAGACTATCATGATGAGCTGACACCCACAATGAACTTCCAAACATGGATTTCATCACCACACTACTCATCCCCTAATAGTTCATAGATCACTCCCTAAATGATCTAATTTTCTCACACATATAAAACACCATGACTTAGGGGTATCTTATTTACCACATTACAAGGGACTTTCCCCATGAATACATTGTGAAATATTTAAGATTTAATTTTTAACTACTCTTTTAAAAGTAAACATTTTTAAAGTATTTGTACTTATCATTTTTAATTTTTTTTCTATTTAATAACTTTTTATTATGTAATATTTATAACAATGTTTTAAATAATAAAATATTTTCCTTCCAAAAAAATTTAAATATAATTTTCACTTCAATGTTTTAAAAAAAATAGTGAAAAGTATTGTATTTTAACTTATGTTTATCATCTTATGATTATTTTCCATGTAGTGATATTTTAGTCACAATTTATATGTTATTATGATATGATTTATTTTGGAAAATGAGAATTATAATATTCTATGATTTATTAAGTTCATGTTATGTGATTTTTTTTAAATATTTTAGAAAATAATTATTTTTCCATTTCAAGCATTTCTCCCACTATTTCTCCTTTATCTCCCCATCCCTATTCTCTTCTCTATTTCCCATAAGTTTCTCTTTCACCTAGGAAATGAAATTCATTTTTCAGGAGGATTTTGGGATTTAGTTTTTTTGAGTGTTTTCCATGTAATGAGAAATATTGTGTATTGGATACCATCAAGTTTAAAGTAGGTTTTTCTTTTCCCATCCTTTATTTTATAATTCGTGGAATGTGTATACATTATAAATTTATTTTCAATCAAATAATAGTAATGTATGGGTTCTTGGGTGAAATTATAAATTTATTTCTTAAATTATAGGCTTGGAATAATAGGTTTTTCATAATAATTTCATGTACTATTTTTAAATTAGATTAATTCTCATGAAAATCATATTTGAAAAGGTTTATAGGGTCATTTAAATGTTTTTATTGTAAATTTAGGTCTTATGTTTTTTTGGTTTTTCATAGTAATTTTCTAGGTGCTTGGAGAATTTTTTTAAATGAAAAAGGAATTTCTTTCAAGTGATTCCAAAATCATTTAAATGATGAGACTTTAAAGAAGGGGATTAAGACTCTATATACTAAGTTGGTTTTCATGTAATGACCCATTTTTAACTTCAAAAAGTAAATGGTTTATTTCACATGTGACCATAAACGGTTTACCCTATCCTTGTTTCTGTAGTTCTGGGTTACTGATTATTTATTTGATGGATATATAATGTGAAGAGTGCATGTTATATGTGTTGGTGTTGGAGGTGAGGTGTGAGACATTTTTTTTGTAATTATCATGATTTTTTTGTCACCTCTAAGGTTGTTTGTTTATAGTAACTTTGGTGTCTAGGTGGGAGGCCTTGATTCATGCTACCCTAATTAGTATACTCACTTCTTTGGTCCCCTCGGTTGTGTTTAAGACAAGGCTAGTGGGGGTTCCATTATGATGAGTTAAGAATGGTTTAATTGGGTGGATTATGTTATTATTGGATGAAACATAAATCAGATGTTAGTCTATATAGTTATAGTTATATTTTTGTTTATTACACACCAGTACCTAAGGTATATACCATGAAATGTTGTTCCTTGATAAGTGGTTATATACAGAGGATTAAATTATTATATTGATTACATCCCCCTTATGCTTGATTGGTGGTTGGAAAATCCAAAAGGTTGATGGGAGGAACACTAAAAACTTGTGATCAGAGCTGGATAGTGGGTGTCATGAGTCATATAAGGTGTACATCCATCAATTATTTTCATTTGATAGATAGAACATACACCACTGTCTCCACTAACTGGTGATCAACTATTTGATAATGTTAAATATGTGGACACTACTTTTGGTAAACTGTTTTTTGAAAAACCTTGGAAAATTCAGTTGGAAAAAGATATCAGTTTTTTTTGAATTACCATACTGGAATTATCTGTACGTCAGACATTTTCTTGATGTTATGCATGTTAAAAATGATTTATGTTATAGTGTCAGAGACATGTTGAAAAATGCACTTGGAAAAACAAAGGATGGAATTAAGGCTTGGTTGGACATGGTTGACATGGGAATACAAGAAGAGTTTCCACCAGTTATGGATGAAAAATGAACATTTCTTCTTCCTGTTGCATACACAATTTCCATGCAGGAGAGATATAAATTTTGAAACATCTTTAATGACTTAAATGTTCCACAGGGGTATTCATCGAATATCAAGAACATCATGTCAATGCACAATTTAAAGTTAAAAGGTATGAAATCACATAACTTCCGTGTTTTGATGAATGATATAATTTAAATAGCTTTACATTGCATTTTCCCCAAGAATTTCCATCATACATTAATTAAGCTATGTTTCTTATTCAAATATATATGTAGAAAAGTTATAAATTATGAGAAATTTCCAACTATGGAAAGAGAAATTTTTGTTATATTATTGAATTGGAAATGTTTTTCCTACCGAAATTCTTTGATATGATGGTTAATTTGATGGTTCACTTAGTGTGAGATATTAGTCTATTTGGTCATGTGAACTATAGATAGATTTACACCATTGAATGGTATATGAATATTTTAAAAGGGTGTGTCAAAACTTGATGTCGGACAGAGGGATGTATTATGGAGAGATATATTATTGAGGAAGCCATTGAATTCTGTATAAAATACCTTTCTAGTATGGATATACTTGATCTAAAAAAATCCATTCACACTGAGCGACTTGTGGGTGAAGTAACTTAGAGAAAGTAGGTCATCACAATCAATCTTACATATCGGGAGTAGGCACAGCTTTAGGTTTTTCATAACAGTTTGGACATTGACCCATATGTTTAAACTCACAAATAAATTCTTAGGTATTCGAATAAATCAAGGTCTGAAAAATGGATATCAAATAATCATAATCAACATATTAGAGGATGGTTTCATTACCAAATTATATGGAGTTGAATGAAAATACAAACTCAATTTTAGAACAACTTCAATGGCTATCCGGAGGACCAAGTGTGTACGTATTATCTTAAAATGCATAGGTAATTAATTTTTATACATTCTACACTAATGAACAAGATTAATACAGTACCAGATAGAATAGTGGAGTTAAACTTGTGGCCAATGAGAATCTTGTTTTAGGAGCTAATTATAGAAATCAAATTTACAGAAATATGTCATATTTTTGCATCATCAAAAAAATATGTGAGTTTGGTTATACGACAATCTGAGTGCTTATTTTTCATTACAAGTGGTTTTATAATAGAAGTGCTGTTAAAATAGATGATTTTGGATTTTTTAATGATGGTTTCAATAATGAAGGGTACAAATATGAACCATTAATAATGGAATCATGGGAAGTACAAGTATTTTATATTCCAGATCCTCTAAACTAAAATTGTTCAATAGTTATGTTATTGACCAAAACCATTGAATATTTAGATGAAAATTAAATGGAGGATAACCCTTTCATTGGTACATCTCAATAATTTCACAGCATTCCCAGTGTATATGATGTTTTTAATGTAGAGGATACCCCAATGAAGGGATTTGGATAGTCTATAAAGGCTTCAAATCCATTAAACCAATAAAATAAAAAGATATTTCAATAATCAGGTTATATTTTTTTCTAATATACTTCATTTCACTTTATTTTAATATATTTTCACTCCTAAATTTTTGTTATCTAAGTTAAATGTCAACCCACTTTTACAGATAATGAATTCGGCATGTGATGATGCTCCCAATCCCCAGGCACAATAGGTTTATCAACCAGTTGTTGCTCGTAGTGCAGATGAACAAAAGGGTTCTCAACCTATTTCCTTATGTTAATATCTTTTTGTTGATTCTTTTATATTATCTCAATTTAATGTTAAATGTTTTTGTATATAATGACTTCTACATGTGATGATGCTCCAAATCCCCAAGCACAATATGTTTCTCAACCTGCTACTACTCCCAGTGTTGATGAACAACAGGTTTCTCAACATGTTGCCTTATGTTAATATCAATTTGTTTCTTCTTATATGTAATCTAAATTAAATATTAAACCACTTTTACCGATGATGATGTCTACATGTGATGATTCTCCAAATCCCCTAGCACAACAGGTTTCTCGACATGTGACTACTCGCATTGCAGATGAAGAACAATTTTCTCAACCTATTGATGTTCCCAATGCAAAGATACAACCCCCATCTACACATGTCGATGCTAGCCCTCTAGATCTAGGGGAACATATTAATGACTACAGATCAGAGGAAATAAAAGGTGACAAAACACCAAAAACGCAGAAAAAACAGGAGCGTCGCAGTTTGAGGATATTAGAAAAAATTATTAAGGCTGAAGAGAAAGGCATAAAATACGATATTTGATAAAATAATCAGGGAAAACATATTAATCCAAACAAGTCCATGTTCAATAGTTACATTGGAATCATTAATCTACAATGTGTGGCGATTCATTTAACTTCATGGAACTATGTTATGGCTAATATTAAGACACTGATTTGGGGTGATATTAAACTAACATTATGATATCATTTTTTTAAATTTACTAAAAATTAAATAATGATACATTTACGTACAGTTCATCATCTATTTCCATGTGAATTTATACTAGATGAATCCCACAAAGACTAGGTCGTAAGGTTTTCTGGAAAGATTCACAGGGGTTTTCAAACAATTTTAATGAAATATCATCTTAAAGATACTAAAGGAAAAAATAAATCTGCACCTACCTCTCATTTATTCACACCTAATAACCGAAGCATCATTGGATGCATTTACTGGCCATCATGTGAAATAGTATTTTCAAGTACATTGTGTCTGGTAATACGTTGTTTGATGGTACTTATATTCATCACTTTTATTGATAGTGTTTTATTTATGAAATAGAAACTGACTGTAGAAAATAATAAATGGGCATCAAAACCAGCGTACCCCTACCCGAAAGCAATGATGGGGTACAAATCACCTGAGAAAAATTTGGTATGTATTTTAAATATACAATAATTCTTTTATTTGACATAAAACAGTACAATAACTATGTTCGTTTGTTTATACGCATCATGTAGAGGCCAACTCCACTTCCATCCCATGACAATTTCTATGGAAGGAGGAACGTGTAACTAATGATGGAAAACTAATAGATGAAAACACACAAAAAGTGTGAGAAACATGTGTAAATATGATATAATAAAAAATTATTTTTATTTAAAACGTTATTACATAATAATAACTAATTATATTCCTATATTCTCTATATTACATAGTCACAAGAGTCAACAACACCCACACCAGATGAAAACATACTTTTAGTGGCCTTGAAGCATCTAGAAAAGTATGGCCGTATTGGAGGTGCAGTTTTGGGGTGACACCCCAAACATATTTTGGAAAAAAACAAGTGGAGGATCGAACTGAAGAAATTATAAAAATGAGAGAAACATTAGCTATCTTTCAAGAAGAATTACAATACCAGGGAGTGTTTATATAAATTTTAATGGGGGGAGGAAAATATAAGAAACAACTCACGAAAAACTCACATGTGAACATATCACCCTACACTCCACCAGTTTTGAGGCGGTCCATTCACCTCAAAAACAATTCTTAACTAAGTTAGTCAATTTTATAATAATTTGTTTTGTGAAATTTGAATCAGATAGATACAAGACACTGATACCTTTCCTTTATTGATATTATATAGGGTGAAAATGACTTTTATTTATGTCTATCAGCACCCACCCAATGCCTTGTAGTGACGTCTACAGTGTTCAATATCCATAATGACATGCTACACAATAGAAACTTATAACAGATCATGTCAGAGTGTTAATTACTCTAGCCCTAGAGCTGAGCATCGAGCTTCCTAATCCAATTGATGATGCATATATTTATACAGTCGATCAAGCTCAAGGAATATTCATCGCATGGACATCAAATCTTGTAAAAAACATGTTGACAATGAGGTTTTCATTTCCAATTTAATTTTCTAGATAAAACATAGAGATTTTATGAATAAAGTGTCGAACCAATGCATGTTATTATAGACCAAAAAATGGGTGGGGTAAAATGAATGCCCACTTCAAAACCATCTCATGGATAAACTAGGTGATCAAAATGATCTACCCAAAACACATTAACCCCCTGTTCTATATCCACATTTATTATAATTGAATACTTATGTGGTACGAAGAAGAAATATGGTGGTAATCACATAATTTATTTTGAAACAAATATGTATGGAGGGGAAGATCAATACTTCCTTGGTGTTTAGAGTGAAACTGAAATCCTCGACTATGATTAGTTAGGTGGCTTAGTTGTAAATGTTTACATGAGGTATGTTTTCATGATTTTATTTTCAAAAAAATAAAATAATATGATATTTATGACTAATTAAATTTCATACTATTTGCAGGTGTATATATGAAAAACAATTGAAGGGATTTCCTCATGAACAAACATTTTGACTCATTAGTCCTCACGTCACCTCTACAAAACAAGAAGACATAACTTCCCAGAAATATGGTGAAATAGTGGCACGACTGCTCAAATCATTATACAGTAAAATTATTGATGAAAGTCAATTCTTAATACCAATGTTTCAGGGGTAAAACTATACAATTTAATCCTATCAAATATATTTTAATTTCCTTCATTACTTATTCTTTTTTGTGTGCTTAGGCATCATTGGATGCTCATTGTGTTAAATTGGGATACTCCAAAGATTTATTTTTAGGATTCAATGCATGGATATCCAATAAACTGACCATGAATTATGGTGTTTTTCAATTTTTAATACACTAAATCCAACATTTTAGAACTAAACATCCAGATATATAATTTATATTATTTTTAATGAGGATTCCATTATAATAGGGAAGTCTGAGAATATCATCTATATCATAGAATGATTCCAGGGGAAATGGAAAAGAAACCTAAAAATTACTATGAATGGATAAAAATCAGGGTATATATAATAATATTTTCCTATACAAAAACATATAAAAATTACTTATTTTTTCGAATATTTATGCAGTTCCTGAAACAAACATATGATAAATACCGTGGTTATTATGCTTGTAAATTTGTTAAATAGATCTTATTCCATGAACAAACCAGCATCCTTGAAGAGGTATTTTCAAAGATAATTGTTATTTAATTTAAAATAATTATTAATCCTTTGTGTATTTATATTTTTTCAGTACTACCATGACTATCTAAAATAGTCATATTCACAAGACAATATAGATATTCTTAGAAACAAGTGGGCAACATTCCTGATGAAATAATGTAAAAATATAGAATGAAGATGGTAAACTTATCAAATATTTTCAACTTTAATAATCTTGTCTTCCTTTTCTTCCCCATCGTTTCATGGTAATGTTGTGATTTGTAAAGTCTAAACACCCCGCTGAAAATCATGTTCATTGGTGGTCCTTGTTTTCTCCCTAAATGAATTGCACGTAGATTATTTTTTAAAAAGAAATTGGTGGCCCTCATTTGTAGGGTATATGTGTTTTTGATAAAAAACAAAAGATAATGAGTATCCAGGAGGGGTTTCCCCATCCCTTGAGTTTTTATGACATCTTGATACATATTGGGAACTTGATCTTACTCTACTCTTCTCATGTTCAACAACGATAAGTGTTCTTCTCCAAAAACATTTATTCAGAATAAAACATTAGAAGTTACCCAATTTATTCGACCAAGTGAATAAACAACTATCATATATTCGTTAAGAGGTCCTGAATATATGATAGTTGGTTCTTCACTGGGCAGAATAAAGCAATGATGTAGAAGGAAGATGTTATTCCATGTCAACCATATAGGGATCAAGGGTTTTTCCATAATCATTTTAAAATTTTTATATTGATCATATTAAGAAGTTCAAGTCCCTTTTTTGTTTTCAAATGTAAGGGTGCATTTGTTTTTAGGCAGAAAAATGTACTTAAAATTTGTTCTTAAACTTCAGGAAAATGACCCATGAGTCATTTTTTACGTGTAAGAATCAATCACACCTCAATATGACACACAATTTCATTGGTATTACTCTAAAAGTCTCTTTATTTAAAATTTATATTAATTCAACTAAAAAACACAATTGACATGCTAATAATTGAGGAAATTCTTTACAATTTTTTTATACTTTATGAAAATAATTTATCAGTCATTTGTGATGTGTAGGAATAAACTATACCTCAATCTGATGCATTGTATCACCAGTATGGCTCTAAATGTGTCTTGTTATTTAAATTTGACATTAATTCAAGTAAAAAAACACAACAGACATACTAAATCCATGAAAATTCATTCATATTATTTTCTACATTGGTATAATGATCCATGAGTTATTTGTAACATTTAGGAATCAACCCCTCCTCAATTTGACGAATGGTGTGACCGACATGACTAAAAGTGCCCGTTATGAGCTTAAAATTGACATTTTACTTCAAAATGTGTCACTCAATGAAAAAAAATCAAATGCACTCTTATTTTCTTCAAAATAAAGGACAATGATTTTTATGCCCTTTGTGATGTGTATAAAGTAGTCTCACATCAAACCAATTCACGATGCAACCAGTATGAATCAAATGGCATGTTCTCTATTTGAAATTAAATTTTAGTAAAAAAACTAACATACTGAAAAGTGAGAAAATGAATTTTGATTGTTTTGATACTTTAGTACAACGATCTATCAGTCAGTCGTGATGTGTAGGAATCAAAGACACCTCAATACGATGCACAATTTCACTAGTATGACTCAAAATGTGTCTTGTTATTTAAAATTAACATTAATTCATGTAAAAAACCAAATTGACATAGTGAAAACTGATAACACTCATTCGTATTGTTTTGATACTTTAGGAAAAAACCATGAGTTAGTTGTGATGTGTAGGAATCAACCCTGCCTCAATCCGACACACTATGTGATGAATGTGACTAAAAGTGTCTCTTATAAGTTTAAAATTGATATTTTAGTTTAAAACATGTCACCCACATAAAACCCAAAAAATGTTCTCTGATTGTCCTCCAAATTAATGACATGAGTTCATATGTCCTTTTTGATGTGAATCAAGTAGTCTCACATCAAAATAACGCACGATGTGACCGGTATGACTGATATTGTATTTTTTTAGTTTGAAATGACATTTTATTATAAAAACACAACTGGTATTCTAAAACTGAGGAAATTCATTTTGATTGTTTTTATACTTTAGTAAAATGATATATCAGTTATTTGTGATGTGTAGGAATCAACTGCACCTCAATACGACAGAATATTCCACTGGTATGACTCCAAATGTGTCTTGTTATTTAAAATTGACATTAATTAAAGTAAAAAAACACAACTGACATACTGAAAACTACAAAAAATCATTCTAATTGTTTTGATAATTTCGGACAACAATCTATGAGTCATTTGTGATATGTAGGAATCAACCCCACCTCAATCTGACGAACAGTGTCACTGGTATGACTAAAAGTGCCCGCTATCTGTTAAAAATTGACATTTTAATTCAAAATGTGTCACTCAATAAAAACCAATAAAACAAACACTGATTGTCTTACAAATTAATTATAAAAGTTTGTAAGTCCTTTTTGATTTGTATTAATTGGTCTCACATAAAACTGACGCACGATTCGAACGGTATGACTCAAATTTCATGTTTTCGATTTGAAATGACATTTTAGTAAAAAAACACAACTGATATACTGAAAACCAATGAAATGCATTCTGATTGTTTTGATACTTTAGGTAAATGCAACATCAGTCATTTATGATGTTTAGGAATCAACCCCACCTCAATACTATGCATTTTGTGACCAGTATAACTCTAAATGTGTAATTTTTATTAAAAATTGAAATTTTTTTAATATATTATTCATATTATTGTTTAATTAATTTCTTTATAGTATTACTAATGTAATATTTGTTTTTTTATATAGGTTGATCCCTTTTCTGAAGTTTGAATGATTTTTTCAATGACTATTACCATCGGAGGACATTTTTTAGAGGGGAATATAGATGTCAAAAGGGAAAACATTAATGTAATTAACTTTTTGTTGGATAATTATAAATTTAATTTTATAAAACATTTTTCAAAATGTATATAGAAGGGTTTTTTGGTATATACCATGAGTGAATATTTTTTTATTCATGATATCAATTAAATTCATATAGCAATGTTTGCCAAACTTTTGTGTGCGCTGCTTGTTTTTTAATCATTTGTACCGTGTATGTGGTTCTTTTTTATATACTATGAGTTGTTATTTTTTATCATGTTTTTGCTGGTTTTTGTAGGTTATTTTTGCTGGTTGTTATTTCGGTTTGCTGTTTGTTTTTTTAGGTTATCGGGTGTGTTGTTATATAAATATCATGCCCAGATTGGGAATCATTTATCCGCACTTCAATTAGATCTGATAAAGGCACGCCTTTATCAGTTCTAATTGAAGTGCTGATAAATGAGGACTTTATCATCGTTTTGATTAGAGATGATAAAAGGGGGCCTTTGTTAGCACTTTTCAGATCACTAATTAAGGGGACCGCCTTAAAATCATCTCGATTAACAGTTCTTTTTTAGTCTCAATAAAGGCCTTTTAGTGTTGATAAAAGCCTTATTTTGGTAGTGTACGTCAGTCTGTGAGTTGGTACTCTAGCGTACAAATGATCAACGGTTTTGTTTCCCATTTTAGGGATTATGAGATTTTTTATCTCATTAACTTAAGATAAAAACATATCCATATATTTAACATAATAATTTTATTATATTATAACGTTTTTACAAGATTTTTGGGAGGTGGAGGGATAAATAAAATAAAACACACGGCTAAGGGTGTTACCACTTCTTCAGACAACTTCTTTTGGATTCCACCAAATTCCTTCCAATGTTATATTTCTAACCAAAAAATTCTTCTAGTAAGAGGGGAGGTAATTAAGGAAGTATTTTTGGGAAATTCTTTGTCAAACCAACATTTTTCGATGTTTTCAAGGAGAGGAGAAGAGGTTTCCTTTTATAAGTTTGGGAGAGGAAACACTTGGAGTTTTTTTTAAAAGAATTCCACCCACATTTTTTCCCATTCCAAAAGGATCCAAAATATATAATTTTATAATGTTAAAATATATATGATCTAAATACAACCATAAAATAGTAATTATACAAGTTTGAGTCATTTTTAAATATTTATTTTTTAGTTTAATCACTTGCTAAAAAAGTTTTTACCTTAATACGGAAAATAATTTTTACTTTTTTCAATATTAATTATGGTAAAAATTTAAGATTTAAATAATAAATAATATAAATTATTAATTTTGAAAATATAGAATCCATTTTTTCAAATTCAACTTATATAATTTGAAGAATTTACTTTAATATTAAACCCAGAGACATGTTAAAAAATGATTTTTCATGAAATTTATTTCAAAGGAAAATATGATCTTATAATAATTATATAAAGAGTAATCATAATTAAATTAATTTAAATTAATATTAATAGAAATATAACCTAAAAAATTAATTTAAATTATTACATATTATAGTTTTTTTAATTAAATAATATTGATAAACATTAGGAGATTTAATTTTTTTTTAAAATGTTTTTTTAATCCTAACAATAAATTTTTTCTAACATATAGTATAAAGATTATTTAAAAGTAATAAATCATATATAATATAACTAAATAATACCATTTTAATTTTAAGTCAAATTAAAAGAATATTGGGACTTTTAAATTGCTTAATTTATTGAAAATAAAAGACAATATTTGTAAAATCTATATATTTTACTATTCCCTAAAAAATTAAAATTTGTTTTCAAAAAATCACAAAATTTAACTCTAAGTTAATATATATATATATATATATAATTATTTCAAAAATTATTTTCATTTTATTAAAAAAATATAATATTTTTAAAATTAATTCTAAATTATGTGCACAAAGCACCATTAAAATGCATTTTAGAAAAATACAATTTCTCAGAAAACATTTCTTTGTATTTAAAATGGTTCTTATTTTATTTATAATCAATGGATAACCATTGAATTTATTCTATACATTCAAAAACCATAAAAGTTTCATAATTTAGTTATTCATATTCAGACCTTCCAACTTATCATCTTGGTTATATGGTTATGTTTAAAAAATGATATTTTAATAGTGTATTGAGTTTCTTTTAAAATTGGTTTTTTTATCACAAGCAATGAAGCAATTTGAATTTTAATGGAAATATATCATAAAGTATAAGTTTTTAACCTTATCTTCTAATCTTTTTGATTCAGTTCATATACACTATTGAAAATTATATTTTGTTTTTAAGATATCAGGGTGTTGCATTTGGGTAGGTTCTTAATGTGGTGTTTAATTGTTAGGAGAATCCACAAAATCCTTCTTGTAATGAAAAGGTGGGGTTTTTTATGCCTTTTTTTTATAGTAAACCCTTTGGTTTTTTAATAATACCTTAACCATTCTTATACATCTTAACTCTATGGTTCATCTTAAATAAGTTTATACCATGGTGCCACACTACTCAAGTCCCACATGGGGAGATGGGGTATTTCTAATGAAGTTAATAAGAGAATTCAGAAGTGCTGGATATTATGAAAAAAATTTCTGATCTGGTGGGATTCCTAGGAAAAATAATCTCATTCGATTTCTACCAGATCGAACAATATTTTGTACATGAGTGATGTTGAGGTCATATTTGATGCATCACTGAAGTACCTTTAAGAGACTCATATTTACCCATAAACAACATCAATATATCTTTATATAGTATCTTGAATTTATTACCTACCCATATGTGGTGGCTGTACTATCCTTATTTAGCCAATGATCCTTCTAAATGACTATTTTGAAGTAGTTGTGTAATCTTAGTTTTGATGTTTTTAAGGGTGATGCCCATCTATGTAACGTAACTCAAATATCATAACACAAGCGTAAAGGTATTATTGTTGGTATATAAAGTTAATATTGAGATTAAACATTTTATGTAAGGGTAATTAAATCATTATAAAGGTGACACGAGGCTATTAAAATAATGTAATGGCCAGTGTGAGTTTTTTATGCTAGGAATGAAATGAAAATTGAAGCAAGGAAATTCTCATGGAATTCTTAAAAAGTGGAGAAATAAGAATCTAAAGATGAATAGTTGAATTATCCTCTATAATATATACCACATGATATGAATTATACTGATCCTTGATTACTGAAGAATAAAATAGGGAGGATTGAATAATGGCGTGATTTTATAGATCTACCATGGGTTGAAGATCGACCATATGGTATGCATGATAGGAATATCGAATTTGGTATTCTTCTAACAGGTGGAGTGACCGTGGACTTCACATTCTAGTTAGATTGATAGTGGGTTGTAATAGTAAGTAGAGAAATTATGGTCATGGTTGGATGATCGATAGTGGGCTTCATTATAGAAGAAGATAATGATTAGAGAAGTCGTAGTTCAAAATACCAAGTGAAACCACAATGTGGTTCATTTTTATTAGATGTTTTGGATAAAATATCTACCTATGAGAAACTATAATATATATCATTTCATGGTTAACCATTGGTATTAATTTTGTGATATTTTTGAAGTAGTGTTTGTGGTTTGACACCTAGAGTGATATTTGATAGCATGGGTCATGGAAAAATTCATGAATATGTTAAATGATGTTTTTAAGGTGACAATAAGTGGGTTGAATTTTATATTATTTAGCGTGCATTGTTCCATAAATTAGACAATTATCATGAGTTATTATATAATGATTCATGTGGAATAATGAAGATAAAGGAAAGATGGATTTTTCAATTAAAAATTGTTCATGTAAGATCATGGAAGAATAATAACTTAAAATATTTTTCTACAAATAGAGATGTAATGATCATGATAGTTTAATGAATTCATATTTAAGTAGTTTAAATGAATTTCAAACACTATGGATAGATGAATAAGGAGAAGCTGAGAATGATAGAGAAGCATGTGCCGGTTATTATTATGAAATTAAAGATAAATTTAAATATATGTGGTTATAATTTTGAGGATTTTAAAGGGAAATAAGTGTGGATCAGGTCAATATTAGTAACCATATATCTAGAAGTATTATAATTACCAAATGACCTATTAATAAAAACCATGTTTAAAAAAAATTAACCTTAGGGAAATAAATTTGAAACTTTTTAATTGATTGGTGCTACATGTATTAATCATATATATATTATTTATCATTACCATTAACTTAAAGAACCAATAATTACATAATTTATTACTTGGGTTTCACATTCATACATTTACATGACCTTTAATGTTTTTTAGTTTTTTTGAATTATGAAATAATCTAACATATCAAAACCTAACAAAAAATGGATACTTATATTAAATGTTAATTTTCCCAAAAAACATGATTCATTAGTTTAATGTCATGTTTCATTCAAAAATGTTCTCTTCTTTTAAGTAGGATCCCATAGAGGAACAATAATCTGTGTAATACGTCATGCTCATCATCAATCCCTATGAAAAACATTTGAAAACTTTTTATGATAAAAAATCACTATAAGGGATAAAAAAATAATAAAAACACATTATTCCTTTAAAATCATAAAACCCATATTAAAATTTTCCTTTTTAATAATAAGATTTGATATCAAAATAATCAATTACCCTTGAAATAAAATTGTTTTCCTAAAATATTTCAGATAATTTTTTTATACAAGAATGAATTAAAATTCATAATTCATAAAATAATTACGATAAAAAATCATTAACCTTTTTAAGATCATAAAATAAACATTAAATCATAATTTTATTTAGTATATTTTAAAATAAAAATATTTACATGAAAACCCATTATCAATCATAGAGAAACCATGTAGTAAAATTGGGACGTCATACTTTAATCAATGAATCTCTAAACCAGATAATACCAAAATTCTATTAGGATTCAATTATATCACTTAAATCCATCACTTAATAGGAGTAGAAAAATCCATTAAAATTATCTTTTGAGTAAATTACATCATTAAACTCTATTGGTTTACCTAACACGTTGGAGGGATTTAATGGACACACCCATCACATAATGCAGAAAGTATGATAGTGGTTTAAGTTCACTCCTTATTCCCACATTCATAAAAAATGTCCAACATTCATTTTTTAAAATTAAAACATTTAGTTACATGAAATTTTCAATATAAAAACCATAAATGTTTCATTTAATCCCATAAGAAAACCATTTTCACATTTCTATGAGAAATAAGAATTGATATCATTTTATTTTGAAAGAAAACATAAAAACTAAAAATTCTTGGAATGATGGAATATGTATCATCCTTAAAAACCAATGGAAACTTTTAGAGAAATTTTTGTTTGATCTGGTTATACCATATATGCACAAGAGGGGGGGTGAATTGTGTCTTTTAAAGTTTCTTGGAGAATCATGATGATTTTCAAATCTTTATTTTAACTTTATCAGAATGTTTATACAGTGGAAAATAAACAGATTGAAAGACGCACGGATGTATAGTTGTTCGGGGAGCAGAAGGCCCCTAGTCCACTCCATTAATGCTCTACTCCATGAGCTTAGTAATTTTCGCTATCTGGTCCTCTTATCAATAGACCTTCCACAACTGAGTGAAAGCAGTTAACACCTTTACAAGTTAAGGATAAAACAGAGCCTTCTGGTTCATACATAGAACCGAATACACAGCTTAATACGATAATCTGGTTACTCAAAATAAAAAGAGTATTTGTTTAAAAATACTTTCCTGGTATTCTTCATAGTTATATCATCACGCAACTGATATTAGATAAATCATTGTCTTCCAAAAAGATGTTCTTTAGCTAAGTCAAGTTCTGAGTCGACCTAATTTTAATAGATATATAAATAAATCCAGAAACTCTAACAATAATCAATTCATGATATATCTTCGATTTAGAATAAGAATCTTTAAATATTTTCCTCTTACTCAGAAAAAAAGAGTCTGATATATCTTTGTAGCAACATATCTGTGTGACTCATATGTCTTTGTAAAAAAATTGTAGACGTGAAAATTTTGAGATCTAATACTTCTGATCCTTTTTGAAATGATTTTTCTCTTTAGTGTAATACAAAAATACCATTGATATATAGAATAAAAATGAAATTTTTTCATTCAAATTTACATCAAAAAATGTTTCCTTTAGAATAGTGATATTCAAATGTTTGAATAACAGATCAGATGTAACTCCCCTTAATATTTGGCATAAAAATCTCCTCTTAAATAGATCCTTTGAATCATAAATAAATTTCTTTTAATCTGTCAAAGATGTTATTTAAAAATGATCTTTTAATCTGGCTTGAAATCATCCTGATAATCCACATAAATTCTGTTTCTCGATAAAGTCAAAATTTAAATCCTTGATGCCAAATGTAAGGTTGACAACATAAGTTTGATGATCCATTATTCAAGAATAAGGTTGATCTTAAATGTAATGTTTATCATCCATACATTTTTAAGCTTCAAAACATAAGGTACATGTTCCTTAATTTTTGATAAAAACACAAGTTTTTTCACAAAAGTATGGTTGATGAAAATGTAAGTTTGTTCACAAAATTATGGTTGATGAACCAAACTTTTGTGAAACAAACGTAATGTTTCATACTTACATAGGGTTCTTCATTAGTAGTATTTGGATAACATAAACATAAGGTTCCTTCCAAAGATATGGTTTATTTATCATACTTTTCATATAATGTATGGTTTCTTAACCATACTTTTACAATAATGTAAACATAGATTTTTATCCTTACTCTATGCTCTGTAATATAGGGTATAAATAGTGTTTCCAGAATATGCTAATATGCTAAAATGATTTCTGAACATGTAGAGAATGAACAGTGTTTCCAGAACACACTAAAAAGATTTTCGAACACTTTTTCAAATATCCTACGCGGATTAAACGCTTTAATATTATTCAAAAATATGTTTATAAAGAATATTAATTTCTTGATATATACTCAAGGTAAAATAATTAGAATAACAAACAAAAGTATTTGTGAGCATCAAAATCATCATAAAAAGATATAGTTTTGTTATCAACAATCTCCCCCTAATAATAATAAAATTTATTATTGTTGAAAACAACACTTTCTCGACAATCTCTACCCTTTTTATGATAACAATACCCATTAAATTGACCTATAGAATTAATTGCATATAATTTAGAATTTTTCAAGGATAGAAACAATATTTAATTTGAACAAAATTATTTCAATAATAAATAAAATGTTGTGTTATCCAAATAAATATAAACATTCAATTTTTTAAAATATCTCCCTTTGATGTTTACCCATATTTCTTCCCTTTAAGAAAAAATTATTTTCTCACCCTGAAAAAAATTGTTGTTGTGTTTTTCCATATTTCCCCCCCCCCTTTTGTGATATAAAAAAGAATGATATAATAAGGAATATAAAACATGTTAATGTAGTACTAAATTTAAGAAAATATTATGATAAATTTTTTATCAATATTTGAATCTGGATTACAGATATTTGAATATAGATAGTATAGTAATCAAATAAAAACATATGAGAATGAAATGACAATATATTTTATTATTAAAAAATATATATACATGTTCAGAAATGTAAATAGAAATCAAGGTTGGGATAAAAAGGTTTGTGAAATAGGTTTCAGCACCTCTAAATGACTTCTTTGAGTTCTGTCATCTATAGTCTTATCCTTTTGATCTGTCTGTCCCCTAACTGGATGATGAAATCCCTTCATTCTTGATTCAAATGGATAAATTTAATGAGATTGACTCTGAAAAAACTCATTTAATCTTTCTTCATTCTCTATAAACTGATTTAGATTTTTATTGAACCTGTTTAGTAACTATCTTACTCCTGGTTCACATGATGCAAGCTGGTTAACAAGATGCCTTTTTTTGTCTAACAAAATAGATAATGGAGCATTATTATATTTAATATCCTGCAATATGTCATTCATATTTCTCATTACAGTTGTAATTTCTTGAAATCTCTTGATTAGATCAGGTGAAGTATCAGATGTACATTCTTTATTTCTCCGGATAGTTCCAAATTATTCCTGCATGAAAATTTTAAAATCTACCAAATATGTCTTTAGTACAATTTCAGATATTAATTTCACAACTTTGGAAAACATATCCTTTATAAAATCTTCCAATTATCTTTTTGAAACTGAAAATGTTTTCATGTTCAGATACTTCAAGCACTCTGTTTCTAACACTCATCGCAAAGAACCATTTTCAGCTTGAACTATATTAAATTTTCTGACTAACTCTTTCACATCATCATTCTTAGAATTATAGGAATCTTTTTCTTGAATTCTAGTCTGATATTCAAATTGATTTATCAGAACTAAAGGCTGTGATTGAGCATCAAATATCTGATCTGCATCCTTTTTCTCTGGTTTCTCAACTGATTTTTTCTCAGATTAATTAGTTGACTCATACACAGAAAAATTTTCATTTAAAACTTCAGAATGAATTTTAGATGGACATACTCCTTGGTTCATGTTTTCATCAAGTTTTTTCTCCTCGTGAGCATCTTCGTTTATTTCTTATAAAAAAGGTTCTTCATGAAATGTTTCCACATGAATAACGTCAGTTGGTTGTGCATACACATAAGAATATAAAATCATATGTCAAGGTTATCCCGAATGAAATTCCTAAAATTTTAGGCTAATTATTTCCACCCATGTACCTAATTTTGGCATGGGATAACCTCTCTTGTACCTTATTTTTGGGCTTATTATAAACTTCTTGGTACCCTATTTTAGATTTAGGATAACCTCTCATGTACCCTATGATCTCATAAAATTTAATAATTAACCAATGATTTAGAGGGATATATAGGTCCCACCAATAACATAATAAAAGAAATACACATGTGTTCCAAAATATCCTAAAATATTCTTCATATCAAAACTGATGAAAAGAAATTCATTTTATTAAAAATTATCATATCAGAACCTATGAAATGAAATGGGTTATTTAAACATTTCATCATGAAATAACTTGTGGAAAAGAAATGGGTTTCTTAAAAATCATATCATCATACACATAAAGCATATATAGTAATAATTAATATGTGAGCAGTGGATCATGTCCCAAATAAAAATTATTTACCATCAAAGGATTTCATCTTATATTGAAAATGATTTTGAAAATAAAATTACATGGAAAATTTACTGAACAAAGTTACCTTTCTTTAAAAAGAAACTTTTAAACTAGAAATTCATAAAACAATGTGGAAATAATTTTCCGTGAAAATTAACTTGAAAAATAATAAAGGACGGCATAAAACATTTATTTCTCATTATGGGAAGAAATTCTATTCATTTTGTACATGTTAAAACAACGATTCCTAACACATTTTCAGTGAAAGTTAAATGGGTCTTGTTTTTTAAAACTACATTAATATTTATTCTAAACAAAATAAGAATTATAAAAAGGGTAAATTTTAAGTTAAAAAATAATATAATAACATTAAAAAATTATTGAAAACATTTCTCAAAAATAAGTATGTGGAAGAAATATTGTTTTCAACTGAATAAAGAAATAAAGTCATTTTTTCTTTAAAAATATTCTTCTGGAATCTTGAGTACATGAAGTGAAAATATGAATGGAAAAAATATATTATAAAAAATAACCATAGGAAAAAAATAATCAATTTATTTAAAAATATACCATATATTTCATTGTCAAAATCATAATCATAAACAATACTGATAAAACATTATATTGTAATATCAAACCCTTTCCAGTTTGGTAACTTTTGAATCGTAAGACTCATTGAAGAATAAATTAAAAATTAATTATTAAATATCATTACAATAAATAAATAAATTATATAATATATAAAATGGTTTCTATATACATTTCATAAAGTAATATACGTTCATAACATAACAAATGTCCCAAAGAAGGCAATTTTGACGAAGAATCCTTTACCTTGAGTCTCGACTTCCTCCATACACATTTAGACCTCAAGTAAAATAAATATAGTTTGGTTATAATTATATTATATAAATATAATCATATTTATCCTAAAATTTATGATATAATTATTAAATTTTTTTACCCATTTATTAATAATTCCTTATTAAAATCATGTTTCACATAATAACAACTTCATTTTTCGGGAATGTTTTTCTTTGGTATCTTCGTTCCTTTCATTTTGATCCATTTTACATCATCCCAAGAATGTTAAAAATGATATAAATAACATATATATTTAATATATAGTAATTTATATTAATATACTACAATTTGATATTGAAAGTGAATTACACAATTCATTGACACGGTTGGTTGTATGTACACATGAATGTTGTTTCGATTTTCTCAATAGATGAAAAAAGGAAGTTAAGTAATATATTACCATTAAAGAATATTTGTTGTGTCATATATATCATATATATTAATTAAATTTACCTTTTTTACATTCCATATAAATCCTAAGTGAAAATGAATAGAATCGCTTCGCAATGTGGTAGTCTATCATACACAGGAGCGAAATTATATTATTCCAACAGAATGGACAGTAAGAAGAAAAATTGGATATTATAATTAAGTAGGTATAAAAAATAATAAATATAATATATAAATATTAAATCCACTATTATATAAATATGTGATAGGAGGTTATGGAAAATGAATAACATCGGTTCGTGAGGCCATAGTTCATCATACATACGATTGATGATTTGGTTTCCCATTTGATGGAAGAGGATACAAATTTTGGAAATGAAATTAACATAATAGAATATAATTATATGGGGGATAATAGTTTTATTATACTATCATAGTTTAATAATATTGTAAGTATGTGGAAGAATATATAAAACAAAAACACAAGTTTAAGAATTTTACCTCTTATGTGGAGAACCTCCTAATGTTTATTCCAAAAGCCTTATTAGGAGGGATTCATAATAAAAATGAATCCTATTATATAGATATATAAGTAATTAATTTAAATTCTTATGGATTTATTAAACTAATTGTTTTTGGATGTGTGAATAAGATAGGAAAGTAGGTGGCCTTTTGTAAGTGGGGAAGAGGGAATACATGGAATTTTTAAAAAGAATAAAGTGTGGCAAGGTTTTCCAATACAAAAAAGGATAAAAAATGGGTCATCATAAAATAATAGAAGTTAAAAGTTCTAAATATGGTCATAAAATAGGTTTTTTAATGGTTTCTAGGTTCTTCTAACACTTACCGTTTTACCATAACCCCTCAGTAACCCTCTTTTATCCTTAACCACTATAATTAATTTCTCCTGCTTATAACTATTCATTTTGAGAAAAAATTGCATTCAGAAATTATATAATATTAATTATTTTTATTAAAAATATGGAATTAATTTTTCCAAATTCCATTCACAAAAGTGGAAAATTTTAATTTAATATTAATCCCACATAGGCGATGAAAAACTAGTTTTTAAAGAAAAAATTTCCATAAGTATATAGTGTTTTAAAATAAAAATTCAATATGAAAAAAATAAAAAAACCTAAATTAGATTTTAAAATATATAATTAAACTAATTTTACTTTTAAAACATATTAAAATAGTATTTTATGTTAATAAACTCTTTAAACGAAAATATAATTCTTAATAAAAACCATTATTTTTTACTATTCACTGAAAATTTTATTTTTTTAGAGAATTATCATTATTCGCACTAAGAAAAATTTTACATTAATATTTTAAAAATTAGTTTCATTTTTTATAATAAATTTTAGAATATTTTCAAAAAAATTGTTTTTAAAATGAGTGCGCAAAATGCTACAAAACTGCTTTTTAAGAAAAAAAATACTGTTTTTAAGTGTAAAATTTGATTTATTCTTATCTCATACCGAGGAAACACATAATATGAATGTTAAAAATTTGATCCAATATATAATATATAAATTTCATTAAAATAATTTAATAAAATTTATTTATTTAATATATTTATATAAAATGTGTTTATATGCATAAAATATATTTTTTCGGAAAAAGATTTCTTTTATCTTCAAATGGTTTCTAATTTCATTTCTTATTAATTGGTAACCAAATAATTAATTTTAAATATATTTTTAAATAATATATTTTTATATTTATTTAATCCTATTCATACCCAGCATTCTAATAACTAGTAAATAACTATCATATTAAATAATAATAAACCAATAGTATATTGTATTGTGTTCAAATTTGGTGTTGTGTGTGACACTAGCTATTGAAGAAATTATATTTATTTGAAAAAATAAATGTAATAATATGTTTTTATGATCATGGATTCTAAGGTATATTTAAGAATAACCAAATACCCTTTGGAAGCCTCTGATTTCTATGTAAGGCTTAAACCAAGTTACCCTTACACAACGCCCTTTTTGGGAGAAATTCTTTAAAACCCTCTATTTTTATTTTTTTCTTCTTCCCCATCTCAACCCTATAATGTGTTTTGAGTATTTTAGATTCCATAAATCATTTTAATTAATTATTTTGTATTATATAATTTTTTTTAGTCAATTTAAATAGGATTATAAATGCTCTGTAATTATGAATTGCTCTGATGGAAAATTAAATGGGGAATTACATTTTTTATTCTTATTATTGAGAACATGTACATGGTTTCCTTCTTGAAAATACCAGAACCCATATACCATTATTTGGGGTTATTATCTTGAGTTTAGTGCATCTCGGAATTTCTTTTTCATTATTGGTGATGTCATATATGAATGAACTTGGTATTCTTCCACTTTCTAGGCATGGAAAAAATCATCTCTATTTTATTTTGGGTGAAGTGTTTTTAAGGGATAACTTCCATGAATATTTTTCCATGTTATATTGAAAGTATGTTTTATTAATATTTCTCTATTAATTAGATAAATATTTACAAAATGATAATAATATATAAATTATCAATGAATGATAAAAAAATTATCAAATGATAATAACCCAAAACTATCATAAAAGGATAATCAATAATTATCTGGCCTAAATTATTATATAGGGAGAGATAATATTATCACATGTAAAATTATAATAATTATTTAAGGAATATATTTTAAATAATATTATATGTATTGAAAGGATAATTTTTAAAATTATACAGGGGATATAAAGTATTATAACATGTGGAATTGAAATTATTATCTAAAATAATCATGAATTGTCAAGAAGGATAATATGGAATTATCTTTTTTATTCTATATTACTTATGATTGATAAAATATTACCACATGTGGTGTTTTTAATTTTTTTGGAGGTAAAAATTTTAATTTGGTTCTTGGATTCCATGGCAATCAAATTGAGTCGATAAAAACATGGATATGTTTTGGATGAAATTTCCTTGATAAAATTTCAATTACATCATCAATGAGATTGATGTAGGAATTTCAAAACATTAGTATATTTCATATATGGTTTTTTAACATAATTAAGGGTTTAAATGTGTATCCTGGTGAGTAACCTATGTGTAGGACGTCCTTAATATTCATACATGCCTTGTACAGTTTATTAGCATGATTTTTGGTGTGTGTGTGGCCCTAAGAAACCATTGTGGGATTCTATATCACATGAGGTGTGTTTTTTTTGTGTGTGTAGAGTTTTACATGTGATTGTGATTCTCATATATGTATTTTTATGATTATGATACTTATTGATTTGACATGATGTTTGGTCTATCTTATTTTTCTTTTATCCTATGTGTTGTCTCTATCTTCTGCAGTTGATTGTGCAAGTTTCACATATTTGGGATATCCTTGGAGAGGGATGTTCTATAATTTGGTCGACTTGTACTTGGATTATCCTAGTTGGTCAAATTTGTCACATTCTTGGGGCTATCTTTGATATTTATTTTACAAAAATGTTCTAGATTGTACTTAGGCTACCACGATCAGCGAGATGTATCAAATGTATGGGGCTATCCAATCGAGAGTGATGATCTATATTTGGGGTGAACAAAGACATGGGATACTCTAGTCGATGGGAGGTGTCACATGATTTGGGTTAGCTCATAGGTAAGGATATTTCAATTGGATGATCAATGTTTCATTTCATCATGGAGCTAATGTAAGTAGATCCAGTCTATAAGGACCCAACATATGTATTGTACTTTTGTGATATATTGGTGTTATATATGTAAATTATTTATTTCTAGGGAATTAAATTGTATATTTTATGCGCTGATGTTACGTTTTGTTATGGTTTTCCTATGGAGTCTTGTACTCAAACCCTACTGAATAATTTCAGTGTACTTATATAATTCATAACGATAGATCTGATGCAGGGAAAGGGTCCTATGGAGGATGGGTGATTAGGTGGATCCAGATGATGTGGATGTTATTGGATGGAATTTGAGAGGGTTGTTCTCCACTAATTTTAGTTACTATATTTACCATGTACTTGGACCCTTTTTTATTTTTTGTTTACATATATTTACCATGAAATATTGATACTACATGGACTGTCTTATTGTATTTGATGCTACTCTAATTGTATATTGTTATAATTTCGGTTATTTGTATATATTATGCACTCTAATGGAGGGTATACTCTCTCTATGGTTCTACATGAGATCATCACTTATAGTTTGGAAATTTATTGTGTATAAGGAGGTACGCCTGAGGTCATGTGACACTCTAACTTGGACAAGGTGTTTCAAGTCAGGGTGTTATAGTTTTGATATCATCTATGTCATTAGATAAAGAATGAATGAGAAAGCAACCTATAATAATAAATCAAGTTGTGACTATCCCAATTTATAATAATAACCTAACTTCTATAGAAGATAAACATTGTTATTCTACTTAGTAATATATGATATAAAATTCAGAGAGTTATATATATTTTGTTGATGTAACTCAACGAATTATTCTAGAACATGTTTCTATAGTTCAATGGCTTTATTTTCCTATTTCTAATCAATCAATTTAGGAATGGATACATAAAGATATATTCAATAAGGATAATGGAAAATCAGTTGAAGAGACACAAATGGTTAAGAATATATAATCTTAAGTCATTATACGTATAAAAAAATAATCTAATTTTGATAATGATAGAACTTATCCGGACGAAATCTCTAAGAATAGAAATGATGAATCTTAATTATCTATTATGATTTTTAAAAACATTTGAAAACTATTTTTATACTATTTTAATGAATCCTATATTAAATTATTTTATAATGTCATTTTACAATCTTATTCATTTCTCTTATTTTTATATATCTAAAATCGGTGAGAATTCATGAATGTAATTTATGTTATATGTATGGGATGTTTTGAGAGTGTGTGTATTATTATATATTTATTTATAATTCATATACTCAAGAAAAACTATTTGAAAATTTATTGTTTCTATTTAATTTCGTGATATTTAAATTGAAAGTTTTTTTTATATCATAAAGGAGGTGATAGTTTGAACCATGATCCCAATTTATTTAATATAGACAGGAATACTAGATTATAAGCCATGATAATTTTTTTAGTTTTCATTATCTAAAACTATTTTTTTGATTTGGATAGATCACTCATTATGTTTTAGGTTAATTAAATAGTGTTGTGAATGTAATATTCATTGAAACTTTATATCATCTAGAGTGGACACACACTGAGTTAGAGTTTATAGCCACAAATATGGTGTATATTGTTCGGAATTTGGATACCCTTTTCACCATTTCAATGGTCCCACTATCACTTATTATTTTAGCTATTTATCTAACATGATTAAAATTCATACTATATTGACCATTTAAGGTTATTAATTTGTCTAAAGTTAGAATAAAATTTGAAACTCTATTGAATTCTGATAAATCTTGATTAATATAAAGAACATAATGTTTTTTAAAAATAGGTTTTAATGGAAGAAATAATTTTTGCCAAGTGTTTTATTAGCATGATTAATCATGATAAATAAACTGTTTATATAATAGAGGTTGATATAATATAATTTTTATGATACAATAATGTCTTAAGAGTTTTCATAGGGAGATAATTCAGGGTAAGAGTTCAAATAATTTAACAAACACTCTGTTGGATGTCAATGATGTCCTAAGACATTAACAGAGATACCATCATCACACAAATAGAGCCTGATGATCCTATGCAGGAGTGGGAGATGTAGCTAACTTTATATCGCATTATTTAATATGGTACTCATTGGAGTGCCAACAACTTACCATAAACTATCTAAATACAACATCAACATAAAAACATCATACTAAGAAATAGATATAGACTATGATATCGAGTGAATAAATTGTCAAGAAAAAATTCATATTTCCAATACTTCTAAAAAATTATTAGGTTGTTTTATAAGATAATTTCAAGGATATATCACACTATTATCTAGGGATGTTGGAAGTAAAATAGATTTTAATTTTTAATATATAGTTCATCAAATTGTAAAAAATGAGGAGAGAACCGTTGATCCATGAACATAGAAAAATTAGAAATTTTAAGGAAGATTATTATTATGATTATAATATGAAAGGATAAATAAGAAACCCAGATATATATATATATATTCAATTTTAATCATTTTTTTTAATTCTGATGAAATTTCGTTGATGTTATATCAGGCTTAAAAAGACTTACTGGTGTGATCAAGCTACTAAATACAATAAATCATTATCATATCAATCCTAGTTTCTATTTTATTGAGTTTTAATTTCCATTTTTTATCCAATGTGTAATATATGTATTATATTTATATACATCCCAATAAAAGAATGTATGTTACAGATTATACCCCCATAAAGGAATATCCTTTGGTATTCAATTCTATTACCTAACTAAAAAATAGTTGTTGTACTTATTGTGCATTTATTAAAAGATGATGATATAATTAGTTTATCTCTCCCCAAGAAAAAATTCAGTATCTGGTGTGATCCAAACCTCTTGAGTAGTATAGAGGTGTTCGAAATTGGGTAAGGAAAATTTTACAAACAAATATAAAAATCATTGAGTTCATCTCATTACTACTTTATGACTTTTTTATTTTAATCTCTATTAGTTCAAACTTGTCTTGACCTCAAGATGTGATGAAATCTGACCAAAAATAGTTCATACGTGTTGACCCTAATTTCTATATGGATTACCCCAACCTTATTCACCACTAACCCTAATTGTATCATCACTAAACCTCTTGTTTTACATTACCAAACCCAATATCGGACATCATAGACCTTAATGGGATACATTTCCAAACCAAATGGTACATATCACTATTCTTAATGGTCTTTATTACTATGAATAATATCCTACATCTCTGACACTAATGGTCTATATCCCCTTATTCCAAACAACATGTCATGAAATCAAATAAAATTAAATAAAAACAAGTGTCATGTTTCCAATTTATCAATTGAACATAAATCCATGAATATAAATCAGGAAAGTTATAACTGAACCACAAATTTCGATAATAAATCAAAAAAATATCAAAAATAGAAAATCAACATAATTATGCATCATTAAAATATTCCATTACTTTCCAAAACCAATATAATTCATCATTCTCATAGACAGTAAAATAAATATAAAAAATTTAATGAATAATATATCCTCAATAAATAACTACACAATCCCATTATTTAAAATACCTCACCAATCAGTATATCCATCTCATTCTAACTATATTCCATGAATTTATTTATAATATTATGGAAACTAAAAACACACATTCATTATCTAATTTTAATAAGTCTTCATATGGATAATTTCTAATCAATTGTCACCAAGATACCCAAATTTGATTATTCTATTGAATAATTTATCATTCACTCTTAATAATATTCTATATTAATTAATTAATTTTCCAATTATTTAAGGTACCCATGCCTGACCAATTTAAATTAATTACTTACTTGACACCCTGGGTGAAATCATCACTATAATTTTCAAAATTTTCTTAATCATAATTACACAATGACAATAGTCCAATTTGACCCCATATATTAATTCATAATTTTTTTAGCACTCATGGAACTTTTTTGAGTCCCTTATATCTAATTATTTTCTTTATTACACTCAAATGTACCAAAATAGTTAAAACCATGAAAAATAGTTGAGTATATCTACCTTATACACTAACCAAATCCATTAAATCATGTATCATCAGTTGAATTCACTCTATTGATCCAAATCTATAAAAATATACCAAAAATCAAAAAACATACCTTTTAACAAACAAAAAGAGAATGATGAAGATTCACTCAATGAAACCTTAGGGTGACATTTTTGTTTCAAGATGATTTTCTTGGATCTAAGGTATTATTTTTAAATCAATATAGATGACACCAAAAAAATATAATAAATATATTTTTATTTCTTAATCACAATTGCATCCTTTTTATCTACTTCAATCAATTTTCACCTTACCTCTTACTCTAAAGAAATGAATATCCAATTTTGTTTTATTTAAGTCCAAAGTAATGAAATTAACATTTAACATATCATCGGATCCAATAAAGGGAAAAAATATTTTCCTACAATCTTTATTAAAACCAAAATGGGTAGAAAAAAGTTACATAATAACCAAAATTAATGTGATTATATTAATCTCAAAAATTCAAAAATGAAACAAAAGGTTTAACATAGATCATTACTTAAATAAATAACCCTATTTCCCAAATAACCTCAATAAACTCAATATAAAATAAGGTTTTAACCTCCAAGGATATCTCACAACATATCAACCTACAACTCTAAAAACAGAACATCATTCTTCCCAAATATTACATTTTATTAAAAAAACGTTTTCTATGATTTAACCTAATAAAGTGTCTCCTGGAATATAATTTATTCCAAAATCAAATAATATGATCCTATGTTATGTTTCCCAAAATAAAATTAATATTTAAACTTAAAATAATCTAAGTAAAAACAATGTTGTACTAACTAGTAAGTCATATAGTTCAATGGTAGGTTTTTCACCCTTATCTCACTTCAGTTGTGGGTTAAAGCCTTGTGGCCTTTCTAGATGTGGTGGGATTCCAGATGGATGTCAGGTTGTAATTTTTATAAAGATATGAAAAAACATATGTGATTATAAAATTCACAATTCTCCATGATCCTATAATTCTCTCTAGAATATGATGATCATCTTAAAAAATAAATTTATTTGGAAAATCATTTTTTTAACCCTTTGGTTTTCAACATTTCTCATTTTTTAAAAGAAAAACTAATTTCCTCAACATTAATAACATCTCCAACATTAACTTTTCACAAAATATTTGTTTTTTCCATACAGTAACACCTTATCCTTAAATCCCCATCAATGTTCATTTTTATTGTTCAAAATATTGGTGAAATTTCTTAATGAAAATTTTTTACAAAAAAACACTTATATATATTTCATTATTAAAATAATTCTTTAATTCTAGTATATAAACTTTTGGATCATTACACTTCATGTTTAAACCATTAACTAGGCTTCATAATGTTATTCCATAATAACCCCTTGCATTAATATGTCATTTGTAGTCTCTTCATCATTAATAGTAAAACAAATTCTCATACTACATTTTTAATTATCTTCTCGATCGTCCCCCCTAGGACATCAGCTTTTATGATTCCTATTATATTCATTTTTAAAAAATTAAAAAAATCAATAATACCTTATGGAAACCATTATTCTCATCTATTGTTTCAACTAAACTTTTCATTTTTCCTTGGTAATTACATACTTTATTCCCTTATTATCCACATATAAAACATCATCTCATTTCATTGAGACATTTCCTGGAGTTATTATTCCCACATTCTTAACATATAGGAAAAAAAATCTTCCCTCCACCATGGTCTCCACCACCTGAAATCTCATCAAACTCTACATGTCTCTTATTTTGTGTGTCTCGGAGTTGGTTAAGGTATAATGTTTTAATCATATATCCCAATAATTTATTATTAATAATAAAAATATACTTCACTTTACGTATCATCCCATTTGGTATCTCATCAACACATTTCATATCACCTTCATCATTAACATAGATCCTTCTAGTTCATTATGTTACTAAAACTATAAATCAAATTGTGAGCAATAATATCCATAGTATGAAATGAAATAATAATGAAACATTATTTATAATAAGTCTAAATAATTACACCTTTATTTCAATGTAAGACACCTTAGGTTTCACCTAGGTAATTCATGATTATAATCGATTTAAATCCTTTATGAAAAATCAGAAAGATTTTATTAATTTTGAAATCATATTCCTTGGGAGTTTCAAGCTAGGTGTGTAGTAAGACTCATTTTTCGTTACTAAGAAATTCTCATTTCAAGCCTCACATGCCATTTCCAATGTTATTAACAACAGATACATTTTTTCTAGAACTCAATTCACTTGTAGTGTCTATAATGGGATTTAATTTCTCATAAACAACTCACTCAATACTTCACCAAGATTATTAGATATTTTTCTATACTTAGTCTTATTATTATACTTATACATAGTGTTCTCACAAAATTTTTCACATCCTACATACAAATTTTAACTAATCCTTTCCTATGATATTAAATATAATAAATCATTCCTTTTAAAATTTTCATTACGTGATTCATACACATAATTATGCATTAATGAAACACAAGGATTGTGAGGCCTAGTTTCATTGGAAGACTAGGATCATAATACATCAAAGGGAACTAAAACATGGAATAATTTTTTTCCATTCCTTGATAATCTCATCAATACTTTTGATATCCTAATAATACATTGGAAAACTAGTGGAATATATAAAAGAAAGGGTTTTGTTAGAAATATCAGTAAGGGAATTTAGATGATAATTAAACATAACATGTTATTCAAGGTATTAAAAGATATCATAAAAGATAAGGAACATGATTAATCACAAGGAAGAATAATTTAAATAACATGCTATCATAAGATCATGTCATTATAGAAAAGGTGGCTGCAAAAAAACATGACAAAATCATGAGTCAAGGATAACTTACTAGACAATATCACTTGATAGAAAAAGTCCTGTAATGGATAATGTTTACTCCCTAATCTCAAACATGATTCATTGTGATACTAAATCTTTACAGAATTAATTGGATCAATATATGGGAGCACCCATCAAAAATTATTCACGATCTATTTGTGACACATAAAGGTATCAATCATAAGTCATAATATAAGAATTACCCACGTAAAAAAAATGGGTTTCATAATCTTTCTTCATATCATATTCAAATGAAACTTCCTAATGATTTCATTTGATAAATTATCATAGGTATTGTATTACCTCATCAAATGGAGGTTGAATAGACTATGTATATATATGAGAGACAAATATAAATAATTTAGAAAAATCTGTAATGAATTTTTTTTTCATTGATGAAAATACTTTTAAACAACATTCTTGAGGACAATAACCTTTTCACTTTGAGTAACATCAATGTATATCATCTCATATAGAAAATCATTTTGAAATATCACTTTGAACATTTCTTGAGGTAAATATACTATCCATTTTGAAACAAACATATTTAGAATCTAAAACATTCTCAAATATTAGATAATTTTTTTTAAATAACATTTGATATATAAAAACAAATCTTTAAAATATTGTTTTTTCATTATGAATAACGAGTTCCATTAAGGCCGAATAAATTAAAAACCAAATACTCCTTTCAAATTTCAGTAAGAAAAGTCAAAAAATTCCATGTTGAGAAAATAACATGATGATTCATTTTAATGAATTTATTAAAAATCTAATTAATGGTAAAAGTGAAACTAAATAATAATATTAAAACATTCTTCAAAACATTTTTATAAAACATGGATTTGGAAGAATAAGTATTTTCAACTGAAAAATGAAATAAATTTATATTTTCTTAAAAAACATTTCTCAATAATTTTAAGTACCAAAGAGAGAAAAAATGTATTATTACATTTAAACTTAATTGATAACCAAAGTAGAAGAAACTTAACTATTTTTAGTAGGTAATGATCAAATAATTTCCTTTAATGTAAATCTAATCATATGAAATCCTGATTAAAATGAAATTGAAACACAAACCCTTCATGCTTTGGTTACTTTTTAATAATAACTTCCCATGATTGAATTAAATGAATTGTAACTTAAAATGTCATGATATAGGAAGGATTCATGATATATTATGTATAGGTTACTTATATATACTAGTCAAAATAAATAAGGTGTATAAAATAACAAGCATCTCAAAGAAGGAAGTTTTTGATGTAACCCTTAAAAGTTTGTTTCATTGAGGTGAGAGTTAATAAATGGGTTGATTTTGTGTAAAATATGTAGGTACACACAAATAAAAGTTTAAATACAACATATATTAATCAAAATTATTTTAACACATAATTGTTTCATAATATAATCAAAAACATATTCATATAACCAAATGGTTGGAAATTCATTAAAGAAAACCCATATCTCATGCTTCCCTTTAGTTGGGAGCTCTTTAATCTCCTCTATAGTGGTTTTAAATAGTTTTTTAACTTATAAAACAATATTATTATTTATAATACATATATGATCTTTTTATAACATCATATTACCAATTCATTAAAAATATTTCATTATCACTATTTTTTCAAGTGTTAATTTCCTTGTTTTGTCCAGCATGTTTCATCATAAATGTTCAAGATATTAAATATAGGTTATCGTTACATCATCTCCAAAATGATATTAATTTTATAAATACAATTTTTTTTAATTATATACATCTTTAGTATCCTTATTTAATTTTTTTCATGGATAAGTATTCACATTTCTTCTTGGAGATTCACTACTAGAAAATGTCCATATACCCATAGTTTTCCAAAACCATGGGTATAGGGATATTATGGGAACATATACCCATGGTTTTGGAAAATCATGGTTATAAGCCACCTACACCCAGGGTTTTTAATAGAATTGTGGGTATATATTTTTTTCAAGCCTTATACCCATGGATTGGGAGAAATTGATGGTATAACTTATTTTTTAGACCTATACCCAAAGTTTTTCCAATATGTGGTTATAGGTTTTTTTTCATGACCTATACCCATGGTTTTTGAATTTTTTGGGAATAGCTTTACCATGTTATGGTGGGAAAATAAAAAATTCCATGGGATAAAAAAATTCATGGGAACACCTATACCCACAGTCTTCCACCTATAGACACAGTTTAGATAAATATATATATTTATATATATATTTATATATATATATATCAATAAGCAAATATGGTGTAGTGGTTAGGCTTTAGAACCATATATAGGTAGTCCAGGGATTGAAACCCACAACCATCCGTTTCATAAAACCTATAAACATGGTTTTAAAACCATGGGTATAATTTCAATGTCATTGTGGAATGCACCTATACCCATGGTTTTCAAACCGTAGATATAGGTATTTAAAACTGTGAGTATAGATCAGGGATATACTGACACCCCAGTTTCACACAGTTCCTTGAAACCATGAGTATAGACTATACCCAAATATTTTTTGGCTATACCAAGAGATCCAAACTGTGGGTATAGGCTAAATTTATTTTAGTAATGGTAGGTCGTATGTACACACAAGTGACGTAAAAATTTCTTTAAAGGGTGAAAGGGTAAGGAAGTGGATTGTATATTAATTTTAAAGATTAAATACGAAGTCATATATATAATATATATTCATTAAATTTATTCTTTATTTCCATCCATGTAAATAATTAGGGAAAATGAATCGCATCACATCACGATGCAGTGGTCATTCGTACACACGAACGACAATATCATTTATCCATTGGATTGTAAGAAAAGAAATTATATGATAATTTTTTCCATAATTGTTAATATGTAATTAATTTCATATAAAAAATCAAATTATTCCTTATTACCATCCATGTGAATCATAAGTGAAAAATGAATCACATCACTTCACAGGGTAGTAGTTCATCGTACACACGAGTGACATTATCTCATTATCCATAGAATGTAATGTAAGAAGTTTGTTTTAATATTATAATTACATAAGTTTAATTATATCTTAAATATCATATATAATAATTATATGCATCATTGTATCTAATTGTGAGAATTGGTGATGGAAACAAATTACCACTACCACAAATGTGGGCAAGGGAAGCGCTCAGATTTTATCAGCACTAATAAAAAATCCCTAATAAATGTGGAACTTTTATCATTGATAATATTATCACTGATAAAGTCCCCCATTTATTAGTGCTAACAAAAATCACTGATAAAAAGGGGAATTTATCAGTTCTAATAGTAGAACTGATAAATGTTTTAAATAGAAAATATTATTAATTTACATAAAAATATTGTAATTATATTCCAAAATAATTTTTATATGTATACATTAAATAAAAACCGCATGTTTATTATGTTTATTATGTTTATGTTTTATTTATGTTTATTATGTTTATTAGTTTTAGTTATATATTTATTATATATTTATTATATTATATGTTTGTAATATTATATATAAATACTTTTTAATATATATATATATATATACAATTTTTTTAAATAAATATATATATATTTATGTTTCCAAATGAATGTGTCAATTGATGCGTACAATCTTCGTATGAATATATGTTCATTGTTTACCCTAATTTTGGCCATATATATTATAGTTTTATAAATAATTTGTGTATTTATTCATTTCCTATATATATGAATCTTTATATTCTCATAAATACTTAAAATCACAATAAATATATTTAAATAAACCATAAATGTATTTATTATATTTAAACATATAAATATTTAGTTATATATAATTATATACTTTTAAAATACATTATATATAATTATAATTATATATAACTACTTAAATATAAATATGTTTAAATAATTAAAAAATTAAAAAAATTAAATGTTAAAAATATAATTGGGAATACCTTTTGAATATATTTATTTTTAAATATATGTCTTTAATTAATATATACACAAACACAGACATATATATATATATACATATATATTTAAGTACCTATGAAAGTAATATTAAAAATAATATATCAATTTATATTTATATATATTTAATTATAATTTAAATTATTAAATTATATATATAATGATAATTTATACACAAACACAAACATATATATATATATATAATTATAATTTAAATTATTAAATTGAAATATATATATTAATTATATATATTAATAAAATTATAAATGTAATAAATATATGGGATATAATTTTAAAATTATCAATAAATGGTATGTTTTTCAGTGCTAATTAAAAAGCACTGATAAAACATCCATTTATCAGTGATTTTTTAGAGCTCAAAATGATCGGCCTTTATCAGCACTAAAAAAGTGCTCATAGATTCATTTTTTATCAGCACATTCAATTTCAACAGTGATAAAACATCCTTTTATCAGCACTTTTTATCTTACACTAATAAAAGTGTCATCAGGTTTTATATATAAACCCTAACGTTTTCCTCCTTCCTCGCACCCCTCAAACTGTTGCAAAAGAGGATCCCTACCATAGCCACCACCGATGTGGCCATCACCTCCTCTCCTCTATCCTCTCTTACCTCCTCCTCCTTCGCCACCACTTTGTCCACCTCTGTCAACCAAGCTTTGTCTTGCATTTCTCCTCTGTTTCGCTTCTCCACCACAAATTGCTCTCCTCCATCGCGCCGCTCCTTCATCACAGCTCTTGTAATTCCCCAACCCCAGTTATACAGAATCGATTCATTATTACATAACATTGTAATGATACAAGGAATCATTTCCCGAAAGGCTGATCAGTTTAGTAGTCTTGGAAGTACTAGATACATACATAAGTTTTACATTACATTATGAAATTTAAAAAATAACATTGTGCCCCCTTTGAACACTCTTATATCCCTTAGCCTATTTCTATGAGTAAATGTAAAAATACTTATTTTCATCCTAGGAAAAATAAAACATAAAAAATTGGTGAGCTCAAACACTCAGTAAGGATAACAATATATCAGAAACTATCATAAATCAGAATAAACATTTAAATCCATGATTAAGACTAGAACACAGGCCTATTAAACTTAAACATAAGCATAATATGGCAAAGATAAATCAAATAATTCCATTTTATTATTCACATAGATATTCTACGAGTTGAATAATCACATTTAATATCAATATCCAATTTCATAATGATGGAATGAATAATGGCAGACTTCATAACCACATAGTCAAGGCCTTATTCCAAGACTACAAATAACATTTTTTCAAGGCCTTATGCCAAGACACTAGTTTGTCTCATGAGTTCTACTGATGCATCGAGGAGCTATAGAGGGCTCCACCCATCACTTACTAAGTCCAATACATTCCTCATATTAAAGGATGAAACATAATCTAAACATTCATATTAAAACTAGCATACAAAATGTCAATAATTTAACCATAAACCATGAATGGTATAAAAATAGAACATCCACAGTAAAAAATAACTCATTAAATACAATATAAAAGATTTTATTATAATAAATTAACCTTAATCGACAATAATTAAGGACAGTGACATAGATGAAAATAATCATCAAACCTATTTGAGAGACATATCCCTATTTTTCTTAAAAACATTTAAAAGTATAACTATTTATCAAGAAGCTGTTTAAAATAGATTTTTGAATCAAAGTGCCCCATACCACTTTGAAAATTTTAAAAGGAATTTTAATTTTAATACATTAATGTCCATATAAATAAATCCTTAAAAGCATTTTTAAAAAATGGACATTCATGAGAAATATTTAGAAGAATAAAATTTTAAGACAATTAAAATGATATTTTAGTTAGAGCTTCTCACCAAATGAGGGACATGTGAATACAAATAATTTATGTAATAAAATCTTAATAATATCATGAGAATAAATTTATTCCTGATATATTATGTCAAAGTATAGTATATACACCAAATAAAATTGAATTGGCGCATAACAACAAAGAAGTCTCAATGGAATGTAAGTTGAGATGAAATCTCTTATGAAGAATGTATCCTAAGCTTAAGGATAAATCAACGACATAATTATGTGTGAAAAATATAAATACAAAATGTATGATGGTATATTTAGTGTAAAACAACCATAGGACATTCACACATATTCTTGTAACAACAACACCAATGACATGGATGTTTTACTCAATGAATGAAAATTGAGTTATGATTACTCTTGTCATGTTCATATCGATGACTTGAGAATTTATCAATGGATTTATTATGTGTTTCAAAAGTATAACCTCACAAAGGGGAGTTTAAATTAAAAAATAAATTAATAAATAGTTATTTTACACATAATCTAGGAGTAAAATAATCAATAATGTTTGCATAAAACCCAATGAGTGGAAATAGAAATTAGAAATTCCCTTGCCGATTTGGTGACTTACGAAACATAAACCCCATGAAATAAGGATCAGACAATGAAGATATAAATACCCATAAATTAAAATATATTATATAAGGAATATAATCATAGGCAGTATATACACCTCACAAAAGGAAATAGTTGCAATATAGCATGTACCTCACGGAAATAAGAAGTGAGATGAAAACCCCTTACCATTTTGTAATCAATCGAGTCGTATGACCAAAATTTAATAACAACCAAAAGAATCACAGAATACCATGAATATAAATATAATCATGATAATATATATCAAATGGTAGTATGCAATACACCACATGCAACAAATAAGTAGCGAACAATGGAAATCTCACGGAATTAAAAGTGAGATAAGAAACGCCTTAGTTTGTTGTAATCAATCAAGTTGTATGAACAAAAGTTAATAACCACAAAATGATTCACAGAATACCCTGAATATAAAGAGATTCATGATAATATATATCAAATGGTAGTACACAATACACCACATGAAATAAATAAGTGGCCAACAATGGAAATCTCAAGGAATTAAAAGTGAGATAAGAAACACCTTACCTTGTACTTTTCCATGGTCGAGGTTAAGTTAAACACCTTTATAATAATTAAGTCATTTTTATTAAATTATAAAAGAAATATATACATAAATATGATATCATATATGATCCTATAATATAACTTTCTTAATAATATTTTTGTAGTATCATCATTTTGGGTGTTAACTGATCTGTTTTTCTTTATATGCTTGGTCATGTAAGTCATGTTGGTTGTGAATATGATGTATTTTATTCATATACAGAATGATATTAGTTCATAAACATTATTTTTAATCATAAAATGAAAATTATTCTGGAATTATTACGAAGGGGAATGAATCTCATCGCGTTCATGGAGGTCGTAATCTGTACGTACGCATGAGCGACAATATCATTATATTGATGGGGAGTCGTATGTAATTGAATGATATATCATATATACAGAATAATTAACATTTTATATTTTTTATTTAAATCAGTTATACTCATAATTATAACCATCCAAATAATGAATTGTTTTAATAACAAACTACACCACGACACAGAGACGGTAAGCCGTACATACACATGTATGTTGACTTTGTCATTCGTATGATGGATAGAATAACAAATATGGTTGTAGCACTTTAATAATAACATCACAGTATATAGAATATATTGGAGTTTTTATTTTATAATGGAGACAACAAAGGAAGAGTAAGTGGAAGAAAAAAAGAACTTGAAAGAGTTGATGAAATATTTACATCTTATTCGTGTTCTTTCTTTTGATTTGATCAAAAGGGCTCCATTGGTTGGCTTTATGACCAAATTAATTCCTCTAGGATGAATCTAGGAAATATGGGAGGATATATGGTCAGTGTTTGTCTGAGAGAAATGGATTTGGAGGTGTGAAATTAAGAGAAGGGGGAGTACCCTTTTATAAGAGAGGTGATAGACACTTTAGGAAAAGCTTGAAATATTATTTTATAATAAAATAATTTTCAGTTTCTAATGGATCCAAAATGATTTATTTCGAGGATATGGTGGGGATGGGTCGAAAAACTCTCAAAAAATAGGTTTTAGATACGTTTAGGTCACTATATTAACCTTATATTTTAGATTTAACTCTTAGTTAAATAGTTTGACATTTACCATGTCTCTTTGTCTTTTTATATTATATGATGAATAAACTTACAATAACAAGTCAAGAGAACCCCAAGTGGTTAATTATTAATACATATATCCTTATCTATATCCTTTGGCTAAACTGTAAATTGTTTTGAATATTATATCAATTAATAATATATTATTTATTTTAAAAACTAAATTATGTCAATTTTGACACTATTTAGTATTTGGTTTTTATGAAAATCATAACAGCACGATTTCTTAGAAAAAAATTATTTAATCAACCCTAAAATTTCATATTAACCGATAAAATTTGTGGAATTCATCAAAAGTCTCAAATTACATTTATTTGGATATTTATAATATCAATTATTTTAATCTTTCATTAATAAGTTAATCAATGAATCATCATTTTGTCATAAATAAATAAATTTATTTAATGTATAAAATTTACAAATAAAATACCATTATGTAATAAATATTTTTATCTTTCTAATGGATATTTATAGTCAAATTTATCTTCTGTATAACCCTATATTAAAAATGAATTAGTGTTTAAACCTTGAATTTAACACTTTTAACTCTTCTTTAAATAAAATAATAATAAATGTCCAAATCTAATCCGAGTGGACCAAAAGGATAATATTTTATTCCTAAGGTTTTTTTGGTTGAATTACAGTTATCAAATTTAATTAGGATACATGTTAGAGTAATTATAATATCATTTTTACCCTTAATTACCCTATTTACTTTTAATCGTGGTAAATAAATGTCAAAAGTTATTATTCACCAAAAATTATTTCCATCTTATTGAACCATATTTTTCTTATTGATGACAGCCGTGTGTCTCGGATTTTTGAAATTCAACTCACAGAAGTGGTAAAATTATGTTTTATGCAAATTTGTAAATACTCCTAGAAGGTGGGTAAAAGATTATAAAAAGTTAAATAAAATTTTATACATCTAATTTTATTATAAAATGACTCCAATGAATTACATTTAACTTATATAGATATTATATATCTATTTTTACTTAAAATAAATTTAAATAAAATAAATAATTATTTAAATAAAAATTCGGTTTTAAACTATAACGCAGTGTATTTCACTATTCATCAAAAATTGAATGTTTCCAGAAAAATACAAAAAATTTACTGTAAGATAATTTTGATATTTCAAATTAAAAAATGAATTCTATTTTAATAAATTCAAAACATATAAGTTTCATTAGTTAATTTAAAATTAATTCCCATTGTCAAAACCGAAAAGCAGGTTATTAAAAAGTAAAAACAATCAAAAGATTGACATGTGTTTATGTCAAATATAAATTTGAAACTACTTATAATGACCTAAATTGTATTAAATGATAAAAATATAATCTAATTATACTTCCAAACCATTTAAATGCATAATTTAAAACTATAAATTATTTCAATTAAATAAGTTGTTTTTAATTAAAATTTAGTATTTTTCTGTATTAATCAAAATATGAAAGTTATCAGAGAAGTACCAAAAAAAAATTCAAAAATAATTTTTTATATCCCAATGCAAAAAAAGTATTTAATTTCTTTAAATTTAATACATAAAAGTCTCAAATATTGGTTTTAAAAAGTGTAATCCATTAAAAAGTGGTTAAATTTCATTTTTTGAAAAATACTTCTTTTATCTGAAAAAATGAATTTGTTCTTATATTATATCTAAGAAACACATAACATGGATTATAAATTTTTATGGAGTATATAAAATTCAAAATTCAATTAATACTATTCATAAATGCTTTTTGAATGGCTTGTTTGTTAAGACCTGGTGCGCTCGAACTCGGTGTTACGTATAGCGCAAGCTATTGAATTATTTTAAAAAAAATAAATTTCTATGAAATATTAGGGTGTTACATTCTTCCCCCATTTTGGAAATTTCATCTTTGCAATTTTAAAATTTGTCTTGGTAACTTCTTTTAAATACTCACATCAGAAAAAGAGTCAATAAAACTATCACTTTGAAAGAAAGAAAGAGAAGTACAAAGGTCACCTAATATAACTTATAATAGGGTTCCATGTAAGAAAACACGGATATGGAAGTTAAATTAAGTGTCAAGTTCTGATGGAGATTGATATAAAACATTATCAGGAGAAAGTAAACAATAATAAAACCACAAACTATTGATGGGATAAACGGTTATTAGTTTACCAGTAGGAAATGTAAACAGACAATGTTTTTTTGTTTTAAGTTCCATTTCATAAAGTTGAGGAATTTATATATGATATTGACTAAAAACATAATGAGATATACTTAAATTTTAAGTAGATTTTTATCATTTTATAAATTTATACCACTAACTCATCTTTTTTTCAAATGATGAGTATTCATGATAACATGGTCACACCTAAAGTGCTAGAATCCACTTCTAGGGAATCACATTATCACAAAGGATAAACTATATATTTCCCTGGTCTTTAGAGATTAACCAAAACCAAAATGGTTAGTACAAGATCAGATGATCCCCAAAAAGGATAATCCTTTAAAGAAAGAAATAATAATACTAATTTCGTAAATTAAACCAGCAATACCCAAATTTCAATAAATACCATTCAATAAAAAAATTTCCTCAAAATACATCAATATAATCAAAGATGATATTGATACCCAAAACATAGAAGAATTTTATTACGTAGTCTTCCATGTTAAATTGTAACTCCAAATCACATTGACTACTCTTAAATTCATGTACTTAGAAGTAATTAATCTAATCAAATGTTCTCTATGATAGGTTAATTATTTCCATAAATAACACAAATCTCTATAAATCCACAATAAAAACAAAGATAATAATCCACCATTACTCCTCAAATAAAATCCCATGTTATTCCATTTTCCTTAGGCATATAGTGTTCCCAACCGAGTGAACATCTTCCAAAATAACATTTATCACTTAATCAACAAATCATTTTCATATACTATGTATATCCATTTGATAAGACATAACATCCAAAATGAACGTATTATTGATCAATAAAATCATTTAACTAAAAATAATTTTCCACACTAAGCAGGGACTTCATGTAGTCTAGTGGTAGCTGATAAACCCCAATCGCACTCTGATTTTGGGTTATATTCCCACATCTTTTTCCTACATGATGGGTTTTCACACGGTTTATGTGTTGTCCTTTTTTAAAAACTATATTTTACAACATTACCAAAATGAGATAAATTCCACAAAATAACCATAACATAATTTCATCATAAATTTTATCTCAAACATCACATTTTCATCCCAAAATTTAATAACATGTAATTTCCTCAAATTCATGTATCATATAAACCCCAATGGATATTTATAACAATATCAACAATAGAAAAGAAAATTTTTCAAAAAATAATATTTTCACATAATAAACTGCAAGGTTACACATACAATAGAAAAGTATTTCAAAGTAATCCCATCAAAAAAGATCACTAATACTTTTAACTATTTTTCCATCCATTTATTTCCACATTGTTTCTTCCTTAACCTAGAGGTTATCCAATAAAATAGGGCATTCACTTGGGTAATGCCCAGGTCCTCTACATTTATGACAAATGACTATAAATGGATTCTAGGGAACATTTTTATTTTATTCGATAGTACTCTTCATTTTTCCTTGTCTTCTTTACATTATGTCATTCTTTCCTATACATAAATCATTTATTTATTCTATTGAGACACTTTCCCAGGTGTCTCCTTCCACATTTCCTACATGATGGAAATTGATCTTTCTTTTCTCCATGGTCTCCACTACAGGAGCTCTTATAATTCACAGACTTTCTATTCTTTGTTGAGTCTGAGAGTTGGTTAATATATATGTTGTTGATCATATTTTTGGAAAATAGATTCAGCACAAACACAATATCCTTTACACCTATCAACATTTCATTTCGATTCTCATTTCCACCAACGTTACCCCTTGTACATCACGTTCAATTTTACTATGACTTACTTGGAATCCAGCCATTGACTAACACAATAAAGCATAGTGTGAGTCATAAAATCATTTAGAGAATATCAATACACCTTATTTTCAATATAAAATACCTTAGTATTAACCAAGGTTATTTATTCTCATCTTATATTAAAATCCATAAAATCGGTTTGTAATGCAAATGTGAATTATCCAAAGCATATCCCTTTGGAATGTCATAACCAAGAGTGCAGCAAGGCCCATTGTCATGTACCAGGATACCCTTGGTCATTCCTGAAACTCCTTTCCAGAGTTTTTACTCTAAGGTACATATGTTCCAGATCTGTCTCTACCTTCTCGTATCTAGACATGGATGTATTTCTTAGGAAACCCACATAATATTTACATTACCAAAATTTTTGGGTTTTCTTCTATACTAATCCTCAAAGTCTATCTTAGGGTAGTGTTGTATAATCAGGGTTTTTCTAAATCTAGCTTCGAAGGATTGTACAAAACTTCCTATGATACCAACTATAAAACCCCATCCCCAGTTACCTAGAATTGGTGCATTATTACATAACATTGTCTTGATACAAGGAATCATGTCCCGAAATACTGATCAGTTTAGAAGCATTGGAAGTACTAGATACATACATATGTTTTACATTACATTATGAAATAAAAAACAACATTGTATCCCATTTGAACACTCTTATATCCCTTAGCCTATTCCTATGGGTTAATCGAAATATACTTCTTTTCATCTTGGAAAAATTAAAGCATAACAAATAGGTGAGCTCAAATTCTCAATAAGAATAACAATATAACCGAAACTATCATAAATAAGAATAAACATTTAAGGTAATGTATAAGACTATAACACAAGACTTTTAAACATAAACTGCAGCATAATATGGAAAATATAAATCTAATAATTCCATTTACTTATTCACATGGATATTCTACTAGTCGAATAATCACATCTAATATCAATAGACAATTTTAGAATGATGGAATGCATGATTCCAGACTTCATAACCACATAGTCAAGGCCTTGGGCCAAGAATACAAATAATATTCTATCAAGGCCTTGCGCTAAGACACTAGTTTCTCTCATGAGACCTACTGATGCATTGAGGAGCTATATCGGGCTCCACCCGTCACTTACTAAGTCCAATTAATTATTCATATGAAAGGGTGAAACATAATCTAAACATTCATATTAAAACTACCATAAAAAATGTCAATACTTTAACCATAAACCATAAATGGTTTAAAAATTGCACATCCATAGTCAAACACAACTCATTAAATACAATGTGGAATATTATATTATAATAAATTAACCTCAATCAAGAATAATGAATGATATTGACATAGATGAAAATAATCATCAAAACTATTTGAGAGAAATATCCCCCTTTTTCCTGACAACATTAAAAAGTATCACTATTTATCAAAAATCTGTTTAAAGTAGATTTATGAATCAAAGTTTCCTATACCACTTTGAAACTTTTAAAAGGAATTTTAATTTTAAAACATTAATTTCCATATAAATAAATCCTTAAAATCATTTTTAAAACATGGAGAATAATGAGAAAGATTTAGAAGAATAAATTTTTAAAACATTTAAAATGATATTTTAGATAGAGTTCATAACCAAATGAGAGACACTTGAATACAAATAATTTAGGTAATCAAAACATTATAATATCATGAGAATAAAGGGATTCATGATATATTATTTCAAAGTACATTATATACACCAAATAAAAGTGAATTGGCACATAACAACAAAGAAGATTCAATGGAATGTAAGTTGAGATGAAATCCCTTATAAAAACAGTATCCTTTGGTTATGGATAAATCGATGACATAATTATGTGTGAAAAAAATAAATACACTAATTATGATGGTATATTCTATGTAAAACAATTAGTGTACATTCACACATATTCTTGTAACAACAACACCAATGACTTGGATGTTTAACTCAATAAATGAAAATTGAGTTAAGATTACTCTTATTAAGTTCATATCAAGGACTTGAGAATTTATCAATGGAGTGATTATGTATTTCAAAAGAATAACCACACAAAGGGGATTGGAATTTACTATATAAATAAATAAATAGTGATTTCACACTTAATCATGGAGTAAAATAATCAATGAAGTTTGCGTAAAACCCAATGAGTAAAATTCAAAACTAGAAATTCCCTTACCAATTTGGTGACTTATGAAACATATACCCCATGAAATAAGGATCATAAAATTAAGACTTAAATTCCCATAAATTAATTTTAATTTTAAAAGGAATACAATCATGGGCAGTACATACACCACACAAAAGGAAATAGTGGCAATATACCATGAATCTCATGGAAATAAGAAGTGAGATGAAAACCGCTTACCATGTTGTAATAAATGGATTTGTATAACCAAATGATAATAACCACCAAATGAATCACATAATACCATGAATATAAAGTTAATTGTGATAATATATATCAAATGGTAGTACACAATACACAACATGCAATAAATAATTGGCAAACAGTGGAAATCTCAAGGAATTAAAAGTGAGATAAGAAACCCCTTACCAAGTGGTAATCAATAGAGTCGTATGGAAAAAAGTTCATAACCCACAAATTAATCATAGAATACCACAAATATAAATATAATCATGATAATATATATCAAATGGAAGTACACAATACACCACATGCAATAAATAACTGGCGAATAATGGAAGTCTAACGAAATTAAAAAGTGAGATAAGAAACCCCTTACCTTGTACTTTTCCTTGGTCGAGGGTATGTTAACCTCCTTTATAATTGTTAAATCATTATTATTAAATTATAAAATAACTATATTCATAAATATGATATCATATATGATCCTATAATATTGCTTTGTTAATAATATTTTAGTAGTATCAACATTTCAGCTGTTAACTGATCTGTTTTTCCTTATATACTCGGTTACGTAATCCATGTATTTTGTGGATAGGATGTATTTTATTCATATCCATAATGATATTAAGTTCTTAAACCCTATTTTTAATCATATAATGAAAATTATTCTTGAATGATTATGATGGGGAATAAATCTCATCGCGTTCGTGGAGATGGTAATTCGTATGTACGCACGAGCGACAATATCATTATATTGATGGTGAAATCATATGTAATTAGATGTTATATCATATATAAATAATTATTAAAATAATATATTTATTATTTACATCAGTTATAATCGTTATTATACCCATCCAAATAATGAAGTGTTTGAATAACAAACTACACCACGACGTAGAGACGGTAAGTCGTACGTACGCACGTATGGTGACTTTGTCATTCATATGATGGATAGAATATTAAATATGGTTGTACCATTTTTATAATAACATAACAGTATATATAATATATTAGAGTTATTTTTTTAGAATAGGAAAAACAAAGAAATGGGATGTGGAAGAAGAAAAGAACTACAAAGAGGTGAGGAAATATTTACCTCTTTTTCAGGTTCTTCCTTTTGATTTGATCAAAAAGGCTCTATAAGTTGGCTTTATGACCAAATGAAGGCCTCTAATATGAAGGGAGGAAATATGGGAGGATATTTTGGTAGGTTTTGGCCTAGAAAAATGGCATTGGAGGGGTGAAAAAAGATAAGTGGAAGTACTCTTTTATAAGAGAGGTGAGGGTTACTCTAGGAAAATCTTGAAAAATTATTTTATAATAAATTAAATTTCAGTTTATAATGGCTCCAAAATGATTTAGTTTTAGTATAAGGTGGGGATGGGTCAAACATCTCTCAAAAAATAGGTTTTATACAGGTTCAGGTCACCATATTAACCTTATCTTTTAGATTTAACTCTTAGTTAAATAGTTTAACATTTACGATGTCTCGTTGTATTTTTATATTATATGGTTAATAAACATACTATATCAAGACAAGAAAACCCCAAGTGGTTCATTATTAATATATATAAACATATCTATGTCCTTTGGCCGTACCTTAAATTTTTAGGAGTATTATATCAATTAATAATATATTATTTGTTCTAAAAACTCTATTATGTAAATTTTGAAACTATTTAGTATTTGGTTTTTTTATAATCATAACAGCATGATTACTTCGAAAAAGAATTATTTATTCAACCCTAACATGTCATATTAACCTATAAAATTAGTGTAATTCTTCAAAAGTACCAAATTATATTTATTTGGATAATTATAATATCAATTATTTTAATATTTCATTAATAGGGTAATTACTGCATCATCTTTGTGTCATAAATAAATTTAGTTATATAATTCCTAAAAATTATAAATAAAATACCATTATTTAGGAAATGTTTTTCTCTTTTTAATAATTATTAATAGTATAATTTATCTTATGTATAACCCTATATTAAAAATGGTTTAGTACTTAAACATTGAATTTAACACTTTTAACTCTTCTTTAAATAAAATAATAATAAATGTCCTAATCTAATCTAAGTGGACAAAAAGGATAATATTTTATTCCTAAGGTTGTTTTTGGTAGAATTACACTTATACAATATAATTAGGACGTGTTCTAGAGTAATTATAATATCATTTTCATCCTTATTTACCCTATTTACTTTTAACCGTGGTAAATAAAAGTCAAAAGTTACTATTCACCAAAAATTATTATCATCTTATTGAACCACATTATACTTAATAATATCAACCGTGACTCTCATATTTCTAAAATTCAACTCACATAAGTGGTAAAATTTTGTTTTATGCAAATTTGTAATTGCTCCTAGAAGGTGGGTAAAAGATGGTACAAAGTTCAATAAAATTTTATACATCTAATTTTATTATAAAATGACTCCAGTGAATTACATTGAACATATACTGTTTTTATATATATAATTTGATTTAAAATAAATTTAAATAAAATAAATTATTATCTAATTAAAATTTTGGTTTTAAACTATAACACAATGTATTTCACTATTCATCAAAAATTGAAAGTTTTCAGAAAAATACAAAAAATTTACTCTAAGATAATTTGGATATTCCAAATTAAAAAACGAATTATATTTTACCAAATTCGAAACATTGAAGTTGAATTAATTAATTTAAAATTAATTCCCATTTTAAAAACTGAAATGCATGTTTTTTAAAAGTATAAACTATCAAAAGATTGACATTTGTTTATGTCAAATTTAATTGTGAAATTACTTATAGTAACATTAATTGTATTAAAAGATAAAAATATCATCTAATTATACTTCAAAATCATTGAAATTCACAATTTAACATTATAAATTATTTATATTTAAAAAGTTTTTTTCAATTAAAATTAAGTTTTTTTCAGTATTCATCAAAATATGAATGTTTTTATAAAAGCACCAAAAATTTATCCAAAATAAATTTTTTTGTCCCGATTCTAAAGAATAATTTAATTTTATTAAATTGAATACATAAAAGTATCAATTTTTTTTTAAAAAGGGTTTTCCCTTAAAAAGTGGTAAAAATTCATTTTTAAAAAATACATATTTTATCTGAAAAAATGAATTTGTTCTTATATTATGTATAAGAAACACATAATATGGAATCTAAAATTATATAAATCATATAAAATTAAAAATTCAGTTAATAATATTAATAACTACTATTTGAACGGCTAGTTTGGTATGTCATGGTGCGCTCGAACTCGGTGTTGCGTATAGCACAAGCTACTGAATTACATTAAAGAAAATAACTTACTATGAATTCTTGGGTTATTAAATCTCTCATATACCATTACATATCCTCTGCGACAACTCTCCTTCACCACGTCTCTCCTACACCACGAACACACCTCCGTCGTGTGCTTCACCACATCTCTATGGTTAGCTTTTTCTTCTTTATGATTGTGTTCACTTATTATAGTTTGATATTGATGGGGATTTATGAATTGTACAGGATAAATTCCCCACTAAAAATCGTAGTCATTGGTGGTCCTTGTTTTCACACAAGTTATATTTGGTAAAATTTAATTTTCCTGTACCATATTTTGAATTGGTTAATTTAAAAATATTTAATGAAATATGGGTTTTCATCGTGTTAAAATGTAAATATAGATATTTCTTGGAACTTATGAATTTTTTTGGGTTTATTGTATTGTAGTGGTGTTATTAGACTAATATTTTATTTCCTATATCAAATTATGACACAGTTGACTATATTTTTTTCTAGTATAATTCTATGTGGTAATATTACTCGATAAAAATATTTTAGGATTCAGTAATATTTGAAGAAGTCTCTTAAGCTAGAAACTCAAATTTAGAATTTTGTTAAATAAGTGGAGAATGAGATGGAAGTTACAATATTCATGAAATGTATTGTAAAAAGGGACCCTATATACTATAAATGTGATGAATGGAATGTTCTAATAATGTAATATAAGATTAATTTATAATTCCCCATTCATATAAAAATTAGTAGATAATATTTCCCAGAAAATAGTAGTACTAAACCTTTTTTCCACTTCGGGAATAATGGAAAGGAGAAATTAATATAATTAGTGTCATAATTTTACCAAATACTATTACAAGAGGTATCAAAAAAGTTATGTTTATATTTTTTTACATAAATACAATTTTTTGAGAATGATAATGTACTTGAAAGTGACACTCTTATTTCATAATGTATAGGATTTATCAAATACTCTATTTTTCCTTGATTATGAGTGTTTTCTTTAGATGTTTTGTAAAATGGGTAGTAGGAATCATGGAGAATTCATGATTCTATTAATCCCCTAAATGTGGAGTCATAATCATGATGTGATGATGTTTTAGATTCATGATAGTGGTGCCAAATATTTAATAGTGGGAGATTTTAATCATTTAATTGAGAATTGGTGTAAGTATTGAATTTATTGGAAATTTGTTAATATTGGATTTATTGGATATAGGTTAGTATTAGATTTATTGGTAACATGGTGGTGATATATTTATTTGAAAAATGTAATAAAACTGTGTTTTATATATATGGATACTAATAAATTTGTTTTCAACATAATTTTATTATTGATGTTGGATTTATTATCAACACATGATTGGTTGCTGGATGTTGTTCTAGAAGTAGATGTTTGGAATGATATATGGTTGTTCTAAAAGTTATTACAAAAAAAGTATATGATATTTTTTGGAAGTTATTCTATTATAGGGGATGAATATGTTCAAAATAATAATTCTGGAATTTTTATAACGCAATTTATTTGGATGGAGTTCATTTGATAAATTTTAGAAGTAGCAAAAAATTCCATGGAATGGGTATAAGTTTTACACTATGAGTAGTGTTCCAGAAAAATGATAAATAAAGAATAATACTTGTATATATAAAATTATTCAAGACACATTTCAAATTAAATAGAAAAGTATGGAGAACCTTATAGTGAAACATAAAGATCACATGTACCAATGACTAAGGTACTTCTAAAAGAGAATATGATGTCATAGAGAAGGATAATGAAGTTTTGGATGGTTTTGGGAAATAATTATAGAAATTATATATATAGGATATGAGTAACATCGTAACACCCTAAATAACTCTTACAAATCTACATCATTTTATGGTTGGTTTCATGAGGAATAATTCACAACTTGTAGAGGTACCCATGAGAATTAAGATACAATATGTTTTGAAGGTGACTAGTTGATCACACTATGGGAGATGGAATATCAATATTCATGACCATTTTAATGAAAATATAGATAATTCAATTCCTATATAATAGTTTCTCATTTAATGGTAATAATGGACACACTATGAGGGGAATGTGTAAGAGTAATTCATGTCAGGGGGAGTTTATAAATTCTGTGAAGTGGCTTAGGAAGAACACATCGGTTCTACCTACTTTTTGACTTCCATGCCATATAAGAAATCTCGATATGAATGATTAAGTATATTTTTAGTCAATGTGAACACAATATGTAGAGAAATTATTGTTTTCATGTAATAGTAAATATATAATTATGGGATATCCAACATAACTTATTTTTCTGTGTGATCTCTGACATTTTGAGGTTAATAATTACAATCTATAATAAAGAGTATCACAACTAGATTAAGATTGAGCCTCTAGTTTCATATGATAATGAGATTCATATGGTGAGGAAAATATTAATTCCTATAAGTATTCAAGTGAATATATGAAATAACCCAAAACAGGTAGACATGACATGTCACGCAAGATGGCTTAGTACAAGGCCGGAAGCCCATTCCAGATCACCATAGGTTGGTGTTAACCAAATGTGTATCAAAATATATAACTATGATAATGAATTCACCCTAAAAGATATCAACTAAAATCACTTAAAAGAATGGATTAAAATAATTAATATCACTCCTAGAAAAGTCTGATTCCATTACAATCTCCCTCTATAAGGACTTATCAACCCTAAGAAGTGTCTCTAGAGGTCTTGCTCAATAATCATGGGACACTGAGCCTGTGCATCAGGCTACTGATTCCAATATTCTTCTTGAATACGCCCACAATTCAAAAAATTCAAATTTTAGGCACCATCTTCCTTCTCAATTCCTTTTCAATCCTGTCAATAATTCATACTATATGTTTCTCAAATGATGTCTAAATAATTCCATGTTTTCTTTCTTTCCCAAGTGTAGATGTCTAAATAAAACTTCATTATGATTTTTCACATGATTAAAACAATGAATTAAGTGAAAACCCATATTGTCTCCCATCACCAAGTTCCCCTAACAACCCATGCCTCACTCTATTGGTTGACATCATTGATACATTCTTGATCTCCTCAATTCAATACCCTTACAGGAGTATCTATCATCTTCCAATGCAACTCATCCACTAATGCGCACACACAAAACCAAAAACCTCTACCTATTAATTAGGTTCACATATACATCACTACCAATGTTCACTAAGAAATTTCAACACACCAAAAACATAAGAATGAACATATATCATTATCAGATGAATATTGACATTCAAAAGCATTTCCAACAACTCCCATACATGCTCACATCACTAAACCGAATGGTATAACTCCAGGACCCACCCACTTACCCAGACATTACTCTTATAGTTTTACTCTCCACATAATCACATGGTCTTATTAGTGACCAAAAAAGTTATAGGTTTTTTATGAACCACTTCTAATCATTAGTCAAATTATAGACTATCATGATGAACTAACACCCACAATGAACCTCCAAACATGGATTTCATCACCACACTACTCATCCCCTAATAGTTCATAGATCACTCCCTAAATGATCTAATTTTCTCACACATATAAAAAACCATGACTTAGGGGTATCTTATTTACCACATTACAAGGGCCTTTCCCCATTAATACATTTTGAAATATTCAAGATTTAATTTTTAACTACTCTTTTAAAAGTAATCATTTTTAAAGTATTTGTACTTATCATTTTTAATTTTTTTTCTATTTAATAATTATTTATTATGTAATATTTATAATGTTGTTTCAAATATTAAAATATTTTCCATACAAAAAAATTTAAATATAATTTTCACTTCAATGTTTTGAAAAAAATTTGTGAAAATTATTGTATATTAACTTATGTTTATCATCTTATGATTATTTTCCATGTAGTGATATTTTAGTCACAATTTATATTTTATTATGATATGATTTATTTTTGGAAAATGAGAATTATAATATCTTATGATTTATTAAGTTCATGTTATGTGATTTTTTTAAAAAATATTTTAGAAAATAATTATTTTTCCATTTCAAGCATTTCTCCCACTATTTCTCCTTTATCTCCCCCATCCCTATTCTCTTCTCTATTTCCCATAAGTTTCTCTTTCACCATGGAAATGAAATTCATTTTTCATGAGGATTTTGGGATTTAGTTTTTTTTAGTGTTTTCCATGGAAGGTGAAATATTGTGTATTGGATTCCTTCGAGTTTAAAGTAGGTTTTTCATTTCCCATCCTTTATTTTATAATTCATGGAATTTGTATACATTATAAATTTATTTTCAATTAAGTAATAGTAATGTATGGGTTCTTGGGTGAAATTATAAATTTATTTCTTAAATTATAGGCTTGGAATAAGGGGTTTTTCATAATAATTTCATTTACTATTTTTAAATTAGATTAATTCTCATGAAAATCATATTTGAAAAGGTTATAATGTCATTTAAATGTTTTTTATTGTAAATTTAGGTCTTATGATTTTTTGTTTTTTCATAGTAATTTTCTAGGTTCTTAGAGAATGTTTTTAAAAGAAAAAGGAATTTTTTTCAAGTGATTCCAAAATCATTTAAATGATGAGACTTTAAATAAGTGGATTCAGACTCTATATACTAAGTTGGTTTTAATGTAATGACCCATTTTTTACTTCAAAAAGTAAATTGTTTATTTCACATGTGACCATCAACGGTTTCCCATATCCTTGTTTCTGTAGTTCTGGGTTATAGATTATTTATTTGATGGATGTATAATGTGAAGAGTGGATGTTATATGTGTTGGTGTTGGAGGTGAGCTGCGAGACATTTTTTTGTAATTATCATGATTTTTTTGTCACCTCCAAGGTTGTTTGTTTATAGTAACTTGGGTGTCTAGGTGGGAGGCCTTGATTAATTCTACCCTATTTAGTACACTCACTTCTATGGCCCCCTTGGTTGTGTTTAAGACAAGTCTAGTGGGGGGTCCATTATGATGAGTTAAGTATGGTTTAATTGGGTGGATTATGTTATTATTGGATGAAACATAAATCAGATTTTGCTCCATATAGTTATAGTTCTATTTCTGTTTGTTACACACCAGTACCTAAGGTATATCCCAAGAAATTTTGTTCCTTGATAAGTGGTTATATAAAGAGGATTAAATTATTATATTGATTACATCCCCCTTATGCTTGATCGGTGGTTGGAAACTCCAAAAGGATGATGGGAGGAACACTAAAACCTAGTGATCAGAGCTAGATAGTGGGTGTCATGAGACATATAATGTGTATATACATCAATTATTTGCATTTTATAGATAGAATGTACACCACTGTCTCCACTAACTGGTGATAAACTATTTGATAATGTTAAATATGTGGACACAACTTTTGGTAAACTATTTTCAAAAAACCTTGAAAAATTCGGTTGGAAAAAGATATCAGTTTTTTTTGAATTACCATACTGGAATTATCTGTATGTCAGAAATTTTCTTGATGTCATGAATGTTGAAAATGATGAATGTTATAGTGTCATAGATATGTAGAAAAATGAACTTGGAAAAACAATGGATGGAATTAATTCTTGGTTGGAAATGGTTGACATGGGAATACAAGAAGAGTTTCCACCAGTTATGGATGAAAAATGAACATTTCTTCCTCCTGTTGCGTACACTCTTTCCATGCAGAAGAGATATAAATTTTACAACATCTTTAATGACCTAAAGGTTCCACAGGGGTATTCATCAAATATCAAGAACATCATGTCAATGCAAAATTTAAAGTTAAAAGTTATGAAATCACATTACTTCCGTGTTTTGATGAAAGATATAATTCAAATAGATTTACATTGCATTTTTCCCAAGAATTTCCATCATAAATTAATTAAGCTATGTTTCTTATTCAAATATATATGTAGAAAAGTTATAAACCTTGAGAAATTTCCAACTATGGAAAGATAAATTTTTGTTATATTATGTGAATTGGAAATGTTTTTCCTGCCGAAATTCTTTGATATGATGGTTCATTTGATGGTTCACTTAGTGTGAGATATTAGTCTATTTTGTCATGTGAACTATAGATGGATGTACACCATTGAATGTTATATGAATATTTTAAAAGGGTGTGTCAAAACTTGATGTCGGACAGAGGGATGTATTGTGGAGAGATATATTATTGAGGATGCCATTGAATTCTGTATAGAATACCTTTCTAGTATGGAAATACTTGATCTAAAAAAATCAATTCACATTGAATGACTTGTGGGTGAAGTAACTTATAGAAATTAGGTCATCACAATCAATCTTACATATCGGGAGCAGGCACAACATTAGGTTTTTCATAACAGTTTGGACATTGACCCATATGTTTAAACTCACAAATAAATTCATATGCATTCGAATACATCAAGGGTGAAAAAATGGATATCAAATAATAATAATCAACATATTATAGTATGGTTTCATGACCAAATTTTATGGAGTTTAATTTAAATACAGACTCAATTTTAAAACAACTTCAATGGATAGACGGAGGACCAAGTGTGTACGTATTATCTTACAATGCATAGGTAATTAATTTTTATACATTCTCCAATAATGAACAAGATTAATACAGTACCAGAGAGAATAGTGGAGTTAAACTTGTTGCTAAAGAGAATCATGTTTTAGGAGCTAATTATAGAAATCCAATTTACAGAAATATGTCATATTTTTGCATCATCAAAAAAATATTTGAGTTTGGTTATACGACAATTCGAGTGCTTATTTTTCATTACAAGTGGTTTTATAATATAAGTGCTGTTAAAATAGATGATTTTTGATTTTTTAAAGATGGTTTCAATAATGAAGGGTACAAATATGAACTGTTATTAATGGAATCATAGGCAGTATAAGTAGTTTATGTTCCAGATCCTGTAAACTAAAATTGTTCAATAGTTATGTTATCGACCAAAACCATTGAATATTTAGATTAAAATTAAATGGAGGATGACCCTTTCATTAGGACATCGCAATCATTTCACAGCAGTCCCAATGTATATGGTGTTTTTAATGTAGAGGATACCCTAATGAAGAGATTTGGATAGTCTATAAAGGTGTCAAATCCATTAAACCATTAAAATAAAAGGAGATTTCAATAATCAGGTTATATTTTTTCTAATATACTTCATTTCACTTTATTTTAATATATTTTCACTCCTAAATTTATGTTATCTAAATTAAATGTCAAACCACTTTTATAGATAATGAATTCGGCATGTGATGATGCTCCCAATCCCAAGGAACAATTGGTTTCTCAACCAGTTGTTGCTCGTAGTGCAGATGAACAAAACGGTTCTCAACCTATTTCCTTATGTTTATATCTTTTTGTTGATGCTTTTATATTATCTTAATTTAATGTTAAAATTTTTTTGTATATAATGACTTCTACATGTGATGATGCTCCCAATCCCCAAGCACAATATGTTTCTCAACCTGCTACTGCTCCCAGTGCCGATGAACAACAGGTTTCTCAACATGTTTCCTTATGTTAATATCAATTTGTTTCTTCTTATATGTAATCTAAATTAAATATTAAACCACTTTTTCAGATGATGACGTCTACATGTGATGATTCTCCAAATCCCCTGGCACAACAGGTTTCTCGACATGTGACCACTCGCATTGCAGATGAAGAACAAGTTTCTCAACCTATTGATGCTCCCAATGCAAAGATACAACCCCCATCTACACATGTCGATGCTAGCCCTCTAGATCCAAAGGAACATATTGATTACTATAGATCAGAGGAAATAAAAGGTGACGAAACACCAAAAACGGAGAAAAAACAGGAGCGTCACAGTTTGAGGGTATTAGAAAAAATTGTTAAGGGTGAAGAGAAATGCGTAAAATACGAGATTGGATAGAATAAGAAGGGCCAAAATATTAATCCAAACAAGTCCATGTTCAATAGTTACTTTGGAATCATTAATCTACAATGTGTGGCGATTCATTTAACTTCATGGAACTATGTTATGGCTAATATTAAGACACTGATTTCGGGTGATATTAAACTAACATTATGATATCATTTTTTAAAATTTACTAAAAATTAAATAATGATACATTTACGTACACTTCATCATCTATTTCCAAGTAAATTTATACTAGATGACTCACACAAAGACCAGGTCATAAGGTTTTCTGGAAAGATTCACAGGGGTTTTCAAACACATTTAATGAAATATAATCTTAAGGATACTGAAGGAAAAAATAAAACTGCACCCACCTCTCATTTATGCACACCTAATAACCGAAGCATCACTGGATGCATTTATTGGCTGTCATGTGAAATTGTCTTTTCAAGTACATTGTGTCTGGTAATACGTTGTTTTATAGTACTTGTATTAATCACTTTTATTGATAGTGTTTTATTTATGAAATAGCAACTGACAGCAGAAAATAATAATTGGGCATCAAAACCAGCATACCCCGACCGGAAAGCATTGATGGTGTACAAATCACTTGAGAAAAAATTGGTATGTATTTTAAATATACCATAATTCTTTTATGTGACATAAAACAACACAATAACTATGTTATTTTGTTTATACGCATCATGTAGAGGCCAACTCCACTTCCATCCCATGACAATTTCTATGGAAGGAGGAACGTGTAACTAAAGATGGAAACCTAATAGATGAAAACACACAAAAAGTGTGAGAAACATGTGTAAATATGATATAATAAAAAAATTATTTTGATTTAAATCGTTATTACATAATAATTACTAATTATATTCCTATATTCTCTATATTACATAGTCACAAGAGTCAACAACACCCACACCAGATGCAAACATACTTTTAGTGGCCTTGAAGCATCTATAAAAGTATGGCCATATTGGAGGGGAAGTTTTGGGGTGACACCCCAAACATATTTTGAAAAAAAACAAGTGGATGATCAAACTGAAGAAATTAGAAAAGTGATAGAAACATTATCTATCTTTCAAGAAGAATTACTATACCAGGGAGATTTTATATAAATTTTAATAGGGGGAGGAAAAGATAACAAACAACTCACGAACAACTCACATGTGAAGGTCTCACCCTACACTCCACCAGTTTTGAGGCGATCCATTCCCCTCAAAAACAATTCTTAACTATGTTAGTCAATTTTATAATAATTTTTTTGGTTAAATTTGAATCAGATAGAAACTAGACACTGATACCTTCCCTTTATTGATATTCTGTAGGGTGAAAATGACTTTGATTTATGTCTATCAGCACCCACCCAACGCCTTGTAGTGAGGGCTATAGCGTTCAATATCCATAATGACATGCTACACAATAGAAAACCTATAACAGATCCTGTCAAAGTGTCAATTACTCTATCCCTAGAGCTGAGCATCGATCTTCCTAATCCAATTGATGGTGCATATATTTATACGGTTGATCAAGCTCAAGGAATATTCATCGCATGGCCATCAAATCTTTTAAAAACATGTTAACAATGAGGTTTTCATTTCCAATTTAATTTTCTAGCTAAAACATAGAGATTTTATGAATAAAGTGTTGAACCAATGCATGTTATTATAGACCAAAAAATGGGAGGGGTGAAATGAATAACTGGTTCAAAATCATCTCATAGATAAACTAGCTGATCAAAATGATCTAACCAAAGCACATTAACCCCCTGTTCGATATCCACATTTATTATAATTGAAGACTTATGTGGTACGAAGCTGAAATATGGTGGTAATCACATAATTTATTTCGAAACAAATATGTATGGAGGGGAAGATCAATACTTCCTTGGTGTTTAGAGTGAAACTGAAATCCTCAACTATGATTAGTTAGGTGGCTTAGTTGTAAATCTTTACATGAGGTATGTTTTCAGGATTTTATTTTCAAAAAAAAAAATATGATATTTATGACTAATTACATTTCATATTGTTTACAGGTGTATATATGAAAAACAATTGAAGGGATTTCCCCATGAAGAAAAATTTGGACTCATTAGTCCTCACGTCACCTCTACAAAACAAGAAGACATAACTTTCCAGAAATATGGTGAAATAGTGGCAGGACTGCTCAAATCACTTTACAGTAAAATTATTGATGAAAGACTATTCTTAATACCAATGTTTCAGGGGTAAAACTATACAATTTAATCCTATCAAATATATTTTTATTTCCTTCATTAATTATTCTTTTTTGTGTGCTTAGACAGCATTGGATGCTCATTTTGTTAAATTGGGATACTCCAAAGATTTATTTTTAGGATTCAATGCATGGATATCCAATAAACTGACCATGAATGATGGTGTTTTTCAATTTTTAATACACTACATCCATCATTTTAGAACTAAACATCCAGATATATAATTTATATTATTTTTAATGAGGATTCCATTATAATAGGGAAGTGTGAGAATATCATCTATATCATAGAATGATTCTAGGGGAAATGGAAAAGAAACCTAAAAATTAATATGAATGGATAAAAATCAGGGTATATATACTAATATTCTCCTATCCAAAAACATAAAAAATTACTTATTTTTTCCAATATTTATGCAGTTCCTGAAACAAACATACGATAAATACCGTGGTTATTATGGTTGTTAATTTGTTAAATAGATCTTATTCCGTGAAAAAACCAGCATCATTGAAGAGGTATTTTCAAAGATAATTGATATTTAATTTAAAATAATTATTAATCCTTTGTGTATTTATATTTTTTCAGTACTACCATGACTACCTAAAACAGTCATATTCACAAGACAATATAGATATTCTTAGAAACAAGTGGGAATCATTCCTGATGAAATAATGTAAAAATATAGAATGAAGACGGTAAACTTATCAAATATTTTCAACTTTAATAATCTTGTCTGTCTTATCTTCCCCATCGTTTCATGGTAATGTTGTGATTTGTAAAGTCTAAACACCCCGCTGAAAATCATGTTCATTGGTGGTCCTTGTTTTTTCACCAAATGAATTGTACGCAGATTATTTTTTAAAAAGAAATTAGTGGCCCTCATTTGTAGGGTATATGTGTTTTTTATAGAAAAAAAAGATAATGAGTATCTAGGAGGGGTTTACCCATCCCTTAAGTTTTTTATGACATCTTGAGACATATTGGGAACTTGATCTTACTCCACTCTTCTCATGTTCAACACCGATAAGTGTTTTTCTCCAAAAACATTGATTCAGAATAAAACATTAGAAGTTACCCAATTTATTCGAACTAGTGAATAAACAACTATCATATATTCTTTAAGAGGTCCTGAATATATGAAAGTTGGTTCTTCACTGGGCAGACTAAAGCTATGATGTATAAGGAAGATGTTATTCCATGTCAACCATACAGGGATCAAGGGTTTTTCCATAATCCTTTAAAACTTTTTATATTGATCATATTGAGAAGTTCAAGTCCCTTTTTTGTTTTCAAAGGTAAGGGTGAATTTATTTTTAGGTAGAAAAATTTACTTAAAATTTGTTCTTAAACTTCAAGAAAATGACCCATGAGTCATTTTTTTCCTGTAAGAATCAATCACACCTCAATCTGACACGCAATTTCATTGGTATTACTCCAAAAGTGTCTTTATTTAAAATTTATATTAATTCAACTAAAAAACACAATTTACATACTAATAATTGAGGAAATTCTTTCCAATTGTTTTATACTTTATGACAATAATTTATCAGTCATTTGTGATGTGTAGGAATAAAATGTACCTCAATCTGATGCATTGTGTCACCAGTATGGCTCTAAATGTGTCTTGTTATTTAAATTTGACATTAATTCAAGTAAAGAAACACAACTGACATACTAAATCCAAGAAAATTCATTCATATTATTTTCTACATTGGTATAATGATCAATGAGTTATTTGTAACATGTAGGAATCAACCCCACCTCAATTTGATGAACGGTGTGACTGGTATGACTAAAAGTGCCTATTATGAGTTTAAAATTGAAATTTTAATTCAAAATGTGTCACTCACTTAAAACAAATCAAATGCACTCTGATTGTCTTCCAAATTAAGGACAGCTATTTTTATGCCCTTTGTGATGTGTATCAAGTAGTCTCACATCAAACCAATTCATGATTCAACCAGTATGACTCAAATGGCATGTTCTATATTTGAAATTAAATTTTAGTAAAAAAAACTAACATACTGAAAAGTGAGAAAATGAATTTCGATTGTTGTTATACTTTAGTACAACGATCTATCAGTCAGTTATGATGTGTAGGAATCAACGACACCTCAATACGATGCACGGTTTCACTAGTATGACTCAAAATGTGCATTGTTATTTAAAATTAACATTAATTCATGTAAAAACCCAAATTGACATAGTGAAAACTGATAAAACGCATTCGTATTGTTTTGATACTTTAGGAAAAAACCATGAGTCAGTTGTGATGTATAGGAATCAACCCCGCCTCAATCTGACGCACCATGTGATTAGTGTGACTAAAAGTGTCTCTTATAAGTTTAAAATTGATATTTTAGTTCAAAAATGTCACCCACATAAAACCAAAAAAAAATTTCTCTGATTGTCCTCCAAATTAATGACATGAGTTCATATGTCCTTTTTGACATGAATCAAGCAGTCTCATATCAAACTAACGCACGATGTGACCGGTATGACTGATATTGTATTTTTTAGTTTGAAATGACATTTTATTATAAAAACACAACTAGTTTTCCAAAACTGAGGAAATTCATTTTGATTATTTTGATACATTAGTAAAATGATATATCAGTGATTTGTGATGTGTAGAAATCAACTGAACCTCAATACGACACACGATTCCACTAGTATGACTCCAAATGTGTCTTGTTATTTAAAATTTACATTAATTAAAGTAAAAAAAACACAACTGACATACTGAAAACCAAAAAAAAGCTTTCTAATTGTTTTGATATTTTAGGACAACAATCCATGAGTCATTTTTGATATGTAGTAATCAACCCCACCTCAATCTGACGAATAGTGTCACTGGTATGACTAAAAGTGTCCGCTATTAGTTAAAATTTGACATTTTAATTCAAAATGTGTCACTCACTAAAAACCAATAAAACAAACTCTGATTGTCTTCCAAATTATGTATAAAAGTTTTTAAGTCCTTTGTGAATTGTATGAATTGGTCTCACTTAAAACTGATGCACGATTCGACCGGTATGACTCAAATTGCATGTTTTTGATTTGAAATGACATTTTAGTAAAAAAAACACAACTGATATACTGAAAACCAATTAAATGCATTCTGATTGTTTTGATACTTTAGTTAAATGCAACATCAGTCATTTATGATGTGTAGGAATCAACCCCACCTCAATACTATGTATTTTGTGACCAGTATAACTCTAAATGTGTAATTTTTATTAAAAAATGATATTTTTTAATATATTCTTCATATTAATGTTTAATTAATTTCTTTATGGTATTACTAATGTAATATTTGTTTTTTTATATAGGTGGATCCCTTTTCTCATGTTTGAATGATTTTTTTAGTGACTATTACCATCGGAGGACAATTTTTAGAGGGGAATATAGATGTCAAAAGAGAAAACATTAATGTAATTAACTTTTTGTTGGATAATTATAAATTTAATTTTATAAAACATTTTTCAAAATGTATATAGGAGTGTTTTTTTGGTATATACCATGAGTGAATATTTTTTTATTCATGATATCAATTAAATTCATATAGCAATGTTTTCTAGACTTTTGTGTGCGCTGCTTGTTTTTTATTCATTTGTACCGTGTATGTGGTTCTTTTGTATATACTACGAGTTGTTATTTTTTATCAAGTTTTTTCTGGATTGTGTAGGTTATTTTTGCGGGTTTTTATTTCGGTTTGTTGTTTGTTTTTTTAGGTTATCGGTTGTGTTGTTATATAAATATCATGCCCAGATTGGGAAGCATTTATCTGCACTTCAATTAGATCTGATAAAGGCACTCCATTATCAGTTCTAATTGAAGTGCTGATAAATTAGGACTTTATCATCATTTTAAATTGAGATGATAAAAGGGGGCCTTTGTTAGCGCTTTTCAGATCACTAATAAAGGGGACCCCATTAAAATCATCTCAATTAACAGTTCTTTTTTAGTGTCAATAAATGCCTTTTTAGTGTTGATAAAAGCCTTATTTTGGTAGTGTGCATCAGTTTGTGAGTTGGTACTCTAGCGTACAAATGATCAATAGTTTTGTTTCCCATTTTAGGGATTATGAGATTTTTTATCTCATTAACTTAAGATAAAAACATATCAATATATTTAACATAATAATTTCATTATATTATAACGTTTTTAAAAGATTTTTGGTACCTGGAGGGAGAAATAAAATAAAACGCACGGCTAAGGGTGTTACCACTTCTTCAGACAACTTCCTTTGGATTCCACCAAATTCCTTCCAAAGTCATATTTCTAACCAAAAAATTCTTCTAGTAATAGGGGAGGTAATTAAGGAAGTATTTTTGAGAAATTCTTTGTCAAACCAACATTTTTTGAAGTTTTAATGGAGAGGAGAAGAGGTTTCCTTTTATAAATAGATGACAGAACCACACAAAAATCCCAAAATACACAAACAAAATTCAAATTTCAAGTAAAAGACAAGAAACACAAGAGGTTTCCTTTTATAAGTTTTGGAGAGGACACACTTGGAGTTTTTTTTAAATAATTCCACCCACATTTTTTCTCATTCCAAAAGGATCCAAAATAGGTAATTTTATCATATTAAAATATATATGATCTAAATACATCCATAAAATAGTAATTATACAAGTTTGAGTCATTTTTAAATATTTATTTTCTAGTTTAATCACTTGCTAAAAAAGTTTTTACCTTGATGCGGAAAATAATTTTTACTTTTTTCAATATTAATTATGGTCAAAATTTAAGATTTAAATAATATATAATATAAATATTTAATTTTAAAAATATAGAATCCTTTTTTCCAAATTAAACTTATATAATTTGAAGAATTTACATTAATATTAAACCCACAGACATGTTAAAAATGATTTTTCATGAAATTTATTTTAAAGGAAAATATAATCTTATAATAATTATATAAAGATTAATCAAAATTAAATTAATTTAAATTAATATTAATAGAAATATAACCTAAAAATTTAATTTAAATTATTACATATTATAGTTTTTTTAATTAAATAAAATTGATAAACATTAGGAGATTTCATTTTTTTGAAAAATGTGTTTTTAATCCTAACAATAAAATAATGATAACATATAGTATAAAGATGATTTAAAAGTAATAAATCAGATTTAATATAACTAAATAATACCATTTTTATTTTAAGTCAAATTAAAATAATATTGGGACTTTCAAATTGGTTAATTTATTCAAAATAAAAGACAATATTTGTAAAATCTATATATTTTACTATTCCCTGAAAAATTAAAAAGTTTTTTCAAAAAATCACAAAATTTCACTCTAAGTAAATATATATATATATATAATTATTTCAAAAATTATTTTCATTTTATTAAAAAAATATAATGTTTTAAAAATTAATTCTAAATTATGTGCACAAAGCACCATTAAAACGCATTTTAGAAAAATACAATTTCTTAGAAAACATTTCTTTGTATTTAAAATGGTTCTTATTTTATTTATAATCAATTTATAACCATTGAATTTATTCTACACATTCAAAAACCATAAATGTTTCATAATTTAGTTATTCATATTCAGACCTTCCAACTTATCAGCTTGGTTATATGGTCATGTTTAAAAAATGATATTTTAATAGTGTATTGAGTATCATTTAAAATTGGTTTTTTGTTTATCACAAGCAATGAAAGAATTTGAATTTAAATGGAAATATATCATAAAGTATATGTTTTTTACATTATCTTCTAATCTTTGTGATTCAGTTTATATACACTATTGAAAATTATATTTTTATTTTAAGATATCAGGGTGTTGCATTTGGGTAGGTTCTTAATGTGGTATTTAATTGTTAGGAGAAGCCACAAAATCCTTCTTGTAATGAAGAGGTGGGGTTTTTTATGCATTCGTTTTATATTAAACCCTTTGGTTTTTTAATAGTACCTTAACCATTCTTCTACTTCTTAACTCTATGGTTCATCTTAAATAAGTTTATACCATGGTGTCACACTACTCAAGTCCCACATGGGGAGATGGGGTATTTGTGATGAAGTTAATAAGATAATTCAGAAGTGCTGGCTATTATGAAAAATTTTTCTGATCTGGTGGGATTCCTAGGAAAAATAAATTCATTCAATTTCTACCAGATCGAACAATATTTTGTACATGAGTGATGTTGAGGTCATATTTGATGCATCACTGAAGTACCTTTAAGAGACTCATATTTACCCATACACAACATCAATATATCTTTATATAGTATCTTGAATTTATAACCTACCCATATGTGGTGGTTGTACTACCCATATGTAGCTAATGAACCTTCTAAATGACTATTATAAAGTAGTTGTGTAATCTTAGTTTTGATGTTTTTTAAGGGTGATGCCAATCTATGTAAGGTAACTCAAATATCATAACACAAGCGTAAATGTATTATTGTTGGTATATAAAGTTAATATTGAGATTACATATGTTATGTAAGGGTAATTAAATCTGTATAAAGGTGACACAAGGCTATAAAAATAATTTAATGGCCAATGTGAGTTTCCTATGCTAGGAATGAAATGGAAATTGAAGCAAGGAAATTCTCATGGAATTCTTATAAAGTGGAGAATTAGAATCTGAAGATGAATAGTTGAATTATCCTCTATAATATATACCACATGATATGAATTATACTGATCCTTGATTACTGAAGAATAAAATAGGGAGGATTGAATAATGGTCTGATGTTACAAATCAACCATGGGTGGAAGATCTACTATATGGTATGCATGATAAGAATATCGAATGTGGTATTCTCCTAACAGGTGGAGTGATCGTGGACTTCACATTCTAGTTAGATTGATAGTGGGTTGTAATAGTAAGTAGAGAAACTATGTTCATGGTTGGATGATCGATAGTGGGCTTCATTATAGAAGAAGATAATGATTAGAGAAGTCGTAGTTCAAAATACCAAGTGAAACCACAATGTGGTTCATTTTTATTAGATGTTTTGGATAGAATATCTACCTATGAGAAACTATAATATATATCATTTCATGGTTCACCATTTGTATTAATTTTGTGATATTTTTGAAGTAGTTTTTGTGGTTTGACACCTAGAGTGATATTTGATAGCATGGATCATGGAAAAATTCATGAATATGTTAAATGATGTTTTTAAGGTGAAAATAAGTGGGTTGAATTTTAGATTATTTAATGTGTGTTGTTCCCTAAATTAGACAATTATCATGAGTTATTATATAATGATTCATGTGGAATAATGAAGATAAAGGAAAGATGGATTTTTCAGTTAATAATTATTCATGTAAGATAATGGAAGAAGAATAACTTAAAATCTTTTTCCAAAAATAGAGATGTAATGGTCATGCTAGTTTAATGAATTCATATTTAAGTAGTTTAAATGAATTTCAAACACAATGGATAGATGAATAAGGAGAAGCTGAGAATGATAGAGAAGGATGTGATGGTTATTATTATGAAATTAAAGATAAATTTAAATATATGTGGTTATTATTTTGAGGATTTTTGAGGGAAATAAGTGTGGATCAGGTCAATATTGCTAACCATATATCTAGAAGTATTATAATTACCCAATGACCTATTAATAAAAACCAGGTTTTTAAAAAAAAATTGATCATAGGGAAATAAATATGATACTTTTTAATTGATTGGTGCTACATGTATTAATCATATATATATTATTTATCATTACCAATAACTTAAAGAACCAATAATTACATAATTTATGACATGGGTTTCACATTCATACATTTACATAACCATTTATGTTTTATAGTTTTTTTTAATTAAGAAATAATTTAACATATCAAACCCTAACAAAAAATGGATACTTATATTAAATGTTAATTTTCCCAAAAAACCTGATTCATTAGTTTAATGTCCTGTTTCATTCAAAAATTTTCTCTTCTTTGAAGGAGGATCCCGTAGAGGAACAATAATCTATGTTATGCGTCATGCTCATTATCAATCCCTATGAAAAACATTTTAAAACCTTTTATGAGAAAAAAATAACTATAAGGGATAAAAAAATAATAAAAACCCATTATTCCTTTAAAATAATAAAACCCATATTAAAAATTTCCTTTTTTATAATAAGCTTTGATATCAAAATAATCACTTACCCTTAAAATAAAATTGTTTTCCTAAAAATTTTCAGAAAATATTTTTTATGCAAGAATGAATTCAAATTCATAATTTATAAAATAATTACCATAAAAATCATTAACCTTTTAAAGATAATAAAACATACATTAAATCATAATTTTATTTATTATATTTAAAAATAAAAATATTTACATGAAAACCCATTATCAATCATAGTGAATCGACATGGTAAAATTGGCACATCATACTTTAATAATGGAATCTCCAAACCAGATAATACCAAAATTCTTTTAGGATTCAATTATATCACTTAAATCCATCACTTAATAGAAGTAGAAAAATCCATTAAAATTATCTTTTGAGTAAATTACATCATTAAACTCTATTGCTTTACCTAACACATTAGAGGGATTTAATGGAAACACCCATCATATAATGGAGAAAGTATGATAGGAGTTTAAGTTCACTCCTTATTCCCACATTCATAAAAAATTTCCAAGTGTCATTTTTAAAAATTAAAATATTTAGTTACATCAAATTTTCTATATAAAAACCATAAATGTTTCATTTAATCCCATAATAAAACCATTTTCAATTTTCTATGAGAAATAAGAATTAATATCATTTTATTTTGAAAGAAAACATAAAAACTAAAAATTCTTGGAATGATGGAATATGTATCATCCTTAAAAACCAATGGAAACTTTTAGAGAAATTTTTGTTTGATCTGGTTATACCATATATGCACAAGAGGGGGGTGAATTGTGTCTTTTAATGTTTCTTTGAGAATCATGATGATTTTCAAATCTATCTTTTAACTTTATCAGAGAGTTTATACAGTGGAAAATAAAGAGATTCAAAGACGCACGGATGTATAGTGGTTTGAGGAGCAGAAGGCCCCTAGTCCACTCCACCAATGCTCTACTCCATGAGCTTAGTAATTTTCACTATCTCGTCCTCTTATCAATAGACATTCCACAACTGAGTGCAAGCAGTTAACACCTTTACAAGTTAAGGATAAAACAGAGCCTTCTGGTTCATACATAGAACCGAATACACAGCTTAGTACAATAATCTGGTTACTCAAAATAAAAAGTGTATTTTTTTAAAAAATACTTTCCAGGTATTCTTAATACTTATAGCATCACGCAACTGAGATTAGATAAATTGTTGTCTTCCGAAAAGATGTTCTTCAGCTAAGTGAAGTTCTGAGTCGACCAAATTGTAATAGATATATAAATAAATCTAGAAACTCTAACAACAATGGATTCATGATATATCTTCGATGTTGCATAAGAATATTTAAATAATTTCCTCTTACTCAGAAAAACAGAGTTTGATATATCTTTGTAGAAACATATCTGTGTGAATCATATGTCTTTGTAAAAAAAATTAGATTTGAAAATTTTGGGAGCTAATACTTCTGATCCTTTTTGAAATGATTTTTCTCTTTAGTGTAATACAAAAAAACCCTTGATATATAGAATAAAAATGAAATTTTTTAATTCAAATTTACATCAAAAAGTGTTTCCTTTAGAATCGTGATATTCAAATGTTTGAATAATAGAGCAGATGTAACTCCCCTTAATATTCGGCATAAAAAGCTCCTCTTAAATCGAACCTTTGAATCATAAATAAATTTCTTTGAATCTGTCAAAGATATTCTTTGAAAAGGATATTTTAATCTGGCTTGAAATCATCCTGATAATCCACATAAAGTCCGTTTCTCAATAAAGTCAAAATTTAAATCTTTGAGGCCAAATGTAAGGTTGACAACATAAGGTTGATGATCCATTATTCAAGAATAAGGTTGATCTTTAATGTAAGGTTTATCATCCATACATTTTTAAGCTTCAAAACATAAGGTACATGATCCTTAATTTTTGATAAAAACATAAGTTTGTTCACAAAAGTACGATTGATGAAAATGTAAGTTTGTTCACAAAATTATGGTTGATGAACCAAACTTTTGTGAAACAAATGTAATGTTTCATACTTAAATAGGGTTCTTCTTCAATAGTTTTTTGATAAATTAAACATAAGGTTCCTTCCAAAGATAGGGTTTATTTATCATACTTTTCATATAACGTATGGTTTCTTAACCATACTTTTACAATAATGTAAACATAGATTTTTATCCTTACTCTATGCTCTTTAATATAGGGTATGAATAGTGTTTCCAGAACATGCTAATACGCTAAAATGGTTTCTGAACATATTGAGCCTGAACAGTGTTTCTAGAACACACTAAAAAGATTTTCGAACACTTTTTCAAATATCCTACGCAGATTAAATGCTTTAATATTATTCAAAATTAAGATTATAAAGAATATTAATTTCTTAAAATATACTCAAGGTAAAATAATTATAATATCAAACAAGAGTATTTGTGAGCATCAAAATCATCATAAAAAGATATAGTATTGTTATCAACAATCTCCCCCTAATAATAATAAAATTTGTTATTGTATAGAACAACACTTTCTCGACAAACTCTACTTTTTTTATGATAACAAAACCCATTAAATTAACCTATAAAATTATATCAATAATAAATAAAATGTTCTGTTATCCAAATAAATATAAACATTCAATTTTTTAAAATATCTCCCCTTGATGTTTACCCATATTTCTTCCCATTAAGAAAAAATTATTTTCTCACCCTGAAAAAAATTGTGGTTGTGTTTTTCAATATTTCTCCCCCTTTTGTGATATAAAAAAGATTGATAGAATAAAGAATATAAAACATGTTAATTTAGTACTAAATTTAAGTAAATATTATGATAAATTTTTTAACAATATTTGAATCTGGATTACAAACATTTGAATACATATAGTATAGTAATCAAATAAAACATATGAGAATGAAATGAAAATATATTTTATTAATAAAAAATATATATACATGTTCAGAAATGTAAATAAAAATCAAGGTTGGGCTAAAAAGGTTTGTGAAATAGGTTTCAGCACCTCTAAATGACTTCTTTGAGTTCTGTCATCTGTAGTCTTAACCTTTTGATCAGTCTGTCCCCTAACTGGATGATGAGATCCCTTCATTCTTGATTCATATGGATAACTTTAATGAGATTGACTCTAAAATAACTCATGTAATCTTTCTTCATTCTCTATAAGCTGATTTAGATTTTTATTGAACCTGTTTAGTAACTATCTTACTCCTGGTTCACATGATGTAAGCTGGTAAACAAGATGCTTTTTATTGTCTAACAAAATAGATAATGGATCATTGTTATATTGAATACCATGCAATCTATCATTCATATTTCTCATTACAGTTGTAATTTCTTGAAATCTCTTGATTAGATCCGGAGAATTATTGGATGTACATTATTTATTTCTTCGGATAGTTGCAAATTATTCCTCAATGAAAATTTTAAAATCTACCAAATATTTCTTTAGTACAATTTCAGATATTAATTTTACAACTTCGGAAAACATATCCTTCTTAAAATCTTCCACTTATCTTTTTGAAACTGAAAATTTTTTCATGTATAGATACTTCAAGCACTCTGTTTCTAACACTCATCACAAAGAACAATTTTCAGCTTGAACTATATTAAATTTTCTGACTAACTCTTTCACATCATCATTCTTAGAATCATAGGAATATTTTTCTTGATTTCTAGTCTGAGATTCAAATTGATTTATCATAACTAAAGGTAGTGATTGAGCATCAAATCTCTGATCTGCAGCCTTTTTCTCTGGTTTCTTAACTGATTTTTGCTCAGATTCATTAGCTGACTCATACATAGAAAAATTTTCTTTTAAAACATCAGTATGAATTTTAGATGGACTTACTCCTTGGTTCATGTTTTCATCAGGTTGTTGCTCCTCGTGAGCATCTTCATTTATTTCTTATAAAAAAGGTTCTTCATGAAATGTTTCCTCATGAATAACGTCAGTTGGTCGTGCATACTATTCTTAAATAGATTCAGTTCGAGCCAATTACACATCTCAAGTCGCTTCTTGTGTCTAAGGTATAACTTCCTCTTCAAGTTGAGGTACCACCTCAATATGAGAAAAATATTCTCTTACAAATCTATGGATTAAGAGAGCTTCAGTTGGAACAATATTTGTTTGAGTTGGATCCTCATATGCTTGAACTACTCTGTGCCTTTTTGTTTGAAGTTCGTCTTGACTTCCCTCATCATCAGGTATATCAACTGCTTCATATATCAGTCCTCTTGATGTTTTTGAAATGTCACTTACTCTGGATTCAGCCATGCCTTCTTTAGACTTGTCAAGTTTCTCTCCCTAAGCCGATTCCTGGTCTTCCTCATCTCCAACTGGCATAATCTTTCCTTTTACAGTACTCTAGAAGAATCCAATCTTCTTTAGAGTTCCAGCATTAAAAAAAATTATATGGCTCTGGAATCCACCAAACTGATTATATCTTTCTTAAATAAAAATTTAGAAATGAATATTCTAAATGGGTAGAAGTTCATCCTTTATTTCATTTGGCAACAATAATTAAGATATCATACCATATATCGAGGGAAATATATCTTGATTTCACTCATAAGTAAAAACATCAAATACATATCTTGAAATAAAATCTTTTCCATTTCATATATTCTTGGTGAAATCCCTATTTGCACAAACATCACAAGAATTTTCTGATCAGTTTCTAAATCCTTGACAAACATTTTTCTTCCATTTGTAGGACCAAAAAGAAATGAAATAATGTTATGGGAATTATTTAATTTATCACCAAAATTCTTTAGGTCAAAATGATAAACTCCCTCATGAGGGCAGCTTAATATCTTAGCAATTTCCATAATAGAGATAGAAAAATATTGATATTCGATTTGTGAAATTATATTATCTTCTTCTACTCCCAAACTAAATTGAACAGATTTGAATAAATAACATATTTCTACCTCATTTAAAAATTCTGTGTTTTTATCACCGAACATTTGTCATAGATTCTGAAAGGCGAGAGTTTTCCTCAGCAATAGATCGGTTTTGTACACCCATTCCAAGTCAATAACTTTACCTTGTAGGATTTTCCTACCTGTCGAGCATTGACATTTGGTGTTATTGGGTTCTCCTTCCTCGATTCTCATTTTTTAGGACATTTCTGTCATAGATTTCTAATGGTTTGAAGAGCTATGGTTTCGAAGGATCGGGTTTGGATATAAAAGAATGGTAAGGATTTTTTGGTTTCGAAAGTATTTGAGAGAAATGAACTGGTTTAGAATTTGAAACGACTCAGACAACCATGATTCTTGTGTTGTTTACATATATAATATTCATTAAATTATTTAAAATAAAATAAAATGTATGTGGGAAAAACAATACAAATGAAATTTTATATTATCCAAAAAATAATTAATTTATTTCTTTAATATAGTGATTATTAAAATAAAATAATAATTAATATAATCGTGTAAATAAAATTAAAATTTTGTTTAAAATTAAATAAAACTATCTCCCTCTTAATAAAATCAAACGTTGTAGTGGGAAGTGGTTTAGTAAAAATACCAGCTAATTGAATTTTAGTACTTACAAATTCTATGAATATATCCTTTTTAAGAACACGATCACTTGGAAAATTATGTCTGGTATCAATATGCTTAGTCATAGAATGATTAATATGAATTTCTGAAACATTTATTATGCTTGTATTATCGCATAAAATAGGTGTATTATTAAAACTTAGTCCAAAGTCTATAGGAGTGTTTTTCAACGACAAAACTTGTGCACAACAACTACCTACATACAAATATTATGTCTCAGATATTGACAAGGTAACTGAGTGTTGTTTCTTACTATACCATGACACTAAAGATTTTCCTAAAAAGTGACAAGCCCCTAAGATGCTTTTTATATCTAATCTACAGCTTCCAAAGTCTGCATCTGAAGATGAAATTAAATAAAAATCATAAGTTTTTCGATAGATAAGAGATTGAAAAAAATTTCCTTTTGTATATCTAAAAAATCTTTTGACAGCACGTAAGTAAGATTCTTTAGGATTAGATTGAAATCTTTCACAATGACATAATGAATATATTATATCTAGCCTACTATTTGTAAGATATAATAAACTTCCAATCATACCTCTATATAACTTGTTGTCAACTGATTTTCCAGTTTCATCCAAATCAGGTTTTATATTAGTACACATAAGAGTTGTATATGTATTGATACTTTAAAGTCCAAATTTCTTCATTAAATCGGTAATGTATTTTCTTTGATTCAAAACATTTCCAAAATCTTGTGGATTGATTTTAAGTCCTAGAAAGAAATTTAATTCTTCCATTATACTCATTCAATTTTTTGCATTAAATTTGAAAACTCATGATAATGTTTTTTTATTGAACCAAAAATTACACCATCGACATAAATTTGAACCATTGAAATATTAGAGTTTACAGTTTTCTTAAATAATGTTGGATCTACCATTACAATAGTAAAATTATTTTTCAAAAGAAAATATCTTAATCTTTCATACCAAGATATAGGTGCTTGTTTATGGCCATAAAGAGCTTTAGTAAGATTAAAAAAAGAATCTAGTTTTTGTGAATTTTCAAAACCAAGGGGTTGCTCAACCTAAACTTCCTCCAATAAATAACAATTTAAAAAAGGAATACATAACATCTATCTAGAACAATTTAATGTTCATATTAAATTCATAGGCCAAAAGGATTCTAATGGCTACTAATCTTACTACAGGGGAAAAGGTCTCATCACAATCTATACCTTCTTTCTGATTATATCTTTAAGCAACTAATCTTTCTTTATTTATAGTAATTTTTCCTTGCTCATATTGCTTATTTATAAATACACACTTATTTCTTATAACTGGATAGTTCTGTGGTCTTTCAACTAAATTTCAAACATAATTTCTCTTGAACTGGTTTAGTTCTTCATGCATTACTATCATCCAACTTTCATCAACTAAGGATTCTTCTAATGTATTAGGTTATAATTGGGATAGAAAAACAAAAAACTCAACAATATTTCCTACATTCCTTGTAGTTTTTATTCCTATGTATTGGTCTCCTATTATAGTTTCTAAATGGTGATTCTTTAGGTTTCTAGACTATCTAGGTAAAACGTGGTTAGGTTTATCAGTGTCATTTTCAACGGAACTGGACTGAATTTTATTTAAATCTTTTTCAGAATCATCATTTGAGTTCTCAAGTCTCATGTTATCATTAGAGTCAGATTCATCAATTTGGTCTTTCCTTTTCTCAAATAGATCATATTAATCAAATTTCAAATGAATTGATTCTTCAACTAACCTTGAATTTTTATTAAAAAATCTATAATCTTTGGAAGTTGCGGAATATCCTAAGAAACTTCCTTCATCGGATTTTAGATTGAATTTACCAAGGTTTCCCTTGGTGTTCAAGATATAAAATTTTTATCCAAAAACATTAATGTTTATTACTTTCAGTTTTCTGTTAATCTAGAGTTCATAATATTTAATTTTGAAAATAGGTCTAATTAAACTCTATTCATTATATAACAGGTTGTGCTTACAGATTCTACCAAGAAATAGGTAGGAAGACTATATTCATTTAGAATAGTCCTAACCATTTCTTGAATAGTTCTATTTTGTCTTTTAACAATTCCATTTTGTTGAGGTGTTCATGGTGCTGAGAAGGTGTGTTTAATACCCATATTTGAGAAGAAGGAACTAAATTCTAGATTCTAAAATTTTCCACCATGATCACTTCTTAAGGAATTTTTTAAAAAACCTTTTTCATTTTGAACAACTTTTGAAAAACTTTCAAATATTGTAAAAGCTTCATTTTTTATGTTATGGAAAGGAAATCCATGTAAATCTAGATTATTTATCAAATAATACATATACATATAATTCACCATCCAAACATTCTATTATTGATGTTACAAACAATTCTATATGGACAGGTTCTAGAGGTTTAGATATAGAAATTTTGTTAACATATTTAAAGGATAATTTGTACTGCTTGTCAACTTGACATGCATCACAGAATCTATCACATTCAAATTTGAGACTTGGAAAATAGGAAACTAGTTTTGTCTAGATAATTTTTTTAAAGAATATATATTTCAATGTTTAATTATTCTATGACAGATCCAAAATTCACTTATCATAGAAGTTAAGTAGTTTTCTTTTTGTTTACACAAGGAATTTAAGTCCAGGGTATAAACATTATCAGTTATGATTGCTCTAAATTTAAGCAATTTATCATTAAAGATAGAGCAACAGTTGTTAGAAAAATAAACAAAATAAGCATCATCATAGAGTTGAGAGATACTTATCAGGTTTTGTTTTAATCCTTGTACATAATTTACTTTATTGATTGAGACTACATCTGGATCTCCAACTGTTCCAATGCCAGTAATTTTACTTTTCGCATTGTCACCAAATGTGACTAATCCACCATCCTTTTGAGTTAGTGTTATAATTTTTGACGAGATTCCACTCATATGCCTGGATCTGCCACTATACATTTACCATATTTTAGTTCGACTTCTGTGACCTGCTTCCTACATAGGTATTCGAACAAAAGTTTGTTTTAGTACCCATATTATTTTGGGTCTAGTAGAGTTAGCTAGAAAATTCATGGGAATCCATACTTGCTTTGTTTTTCTATAATCAATAGAATTATATAAACTTCTTGAAACAAAGTATTTCTTAATCCCACTTATTTGAGGTTGTCTGAAATAACAGTTTTTATATATGTAACCTTTTATTCCACAGTAGTTGAAAATTATACCTTTTTTACTTGGAATAAAATAGTTCTTATATAGTTTGGGTTTCTCACCTTTACTCGTTATTCCATATCATTCCATTTTAATCATATTATTTCTAAGAATTTCATTTAGTGAATTTTCTCCTTTTCTAAAAACAAGAGATTTACTTTTATATGTTTCTACATAAATTTCTAGTGTTTTTATTTTAGTTTCATTATTTGTACAGCTTTTTCTTGATGAGTTATATTTTTCAATTAACTCTTGATGTTCTTTCAGTAGAGTGCCTCTTTATCATAAGACAACAGTGTGAATATGTTTCAGTGATTTATGTTTCTTAAATAAGGAGTCATATATCACATCCAGTATATTATAGTTGGCTTCAAGTTTATTATATGAACAACTAGAACTAGAATTAGAATCAAATGGGTAATAATATTTTACCTCATTAGATTCTACCATAAAGCGCATATTTTCTTTTAGATTCAATTCTTTATTTTCTATGTCTGAATTTGATGAGAAGTTAGAGTCTTCAAAAACACTCCAAATAAATTTCATTACTATTTTTTCTTTCTTCGCATAATCTTTGTTTTTGAAAAATATCTTATTCTTTTCTCCTTTTAATTGAGTACAGCAAGGTCATATGTGGACCATCTTTTTTCATTCATAGCATCTTACTTCCTTTGGTTATTTTCATCCTTTTTGAAGGATTTTTTGAATCCTTTATTCTTTCTATATAATTTACTAAATTTTCCATCTAGATGGGCCAGTTCCACATTGGAATTAAATGAATCAGAACACTCACATTTTACATTGATTTCATTCTTCATCTTTATTCTCTTCTATTGGGATGTTACTTTCAAAGAATTATTTTCTATTCTGATCAAGACATTATACTCATTTTCTTCATCTTCCATCTCAAATTCATACATCATTAGGGTTCCAATTAATTATCCCACAGTATGATCTTTGACTGGTGATGATTGCATAAAATCTGCTGAAATTCCATTCCATCTTGGTGGAAGTACTCTCAGTACTTTTAGGGCTTGATATGGTTGTTTGATTGTATCTCCCAAGGAAGAGATATTGTTAACAATTTCTATAAGCCTTCCATTCATTTGGGCAATTCTTTCTCCATCAAACATTCTGAATGTGTCGAATTTTAATTTTTTTATGGCATAACTCGTTTGTATAACATTGTCTATTCCTTCATAAGCAACTGAAATTGTCTGTCACATTTCATAAGAAGTCGAGCACAGAGATACTCTATTGAATTCATCTGGTCCAAGACCATATGTTATATCATTCATATCTTTAGAGTTTATTTCGTACTCTACTTCTATATCAGTACTCCATGTTTCAAGTTTCTCTGGAATCACAAAAGGAGTTAGAATTATCGAGTAGAGTCTATATCCAAGGTAATTTATGTAAATTATCATCCTTGATTTCCAACATCCATAATTTTCACCATTGAAGTAGGGAGCTCGAACCATTGTCATACCCTCTCATGTATTTTGCCATAATGCTTTGAGTATAATTCTATAAAACATTCACATTGTTATAGATTTGACAAAATAACCAACCTTTTATATCAATTGTTGGATCAGGTTATACCAAATATGCACAAGAGGGGGTGAATTGTGTCTTTTACAATTTCATCAAGAAATGTGATGATTTCCAAATCTATCATTTAGCTTTATCAGAAATTTTATACAGCTGGAAATAAACATATTTAAATACGTATGGATGAATAGTGGTTCAGGGAACAAAAAGGCCCATATACACTCCACTGAAGCTCTACTCCACGAGCTTGGTGATTTTAATTATCTAGTCCTCTTATCAATAGACCGTCCGTAACTAAGTGCATGTTGTTGACACCTTTACATGTTAAGAGTAAAATAGAGCCTTTTGGTTCACACACAGATCTCAATATATAGCTTATTATGAGAAGTTAGTTACTAAAAAAAATAGTATTTTAAAAAAAATAGTTTCGAGATGTTCTTCATAGTTGTAGTATCACACAACTGATAGTAGATGAATTGTTGTCTTAAGAGAAGTTTTTCTTCATGTAAGTACAGTTCTGAGTCGATCCTATTGTAATAGATATAGAAATAAATCCACGAACTCCAACAATAATGGAATAAAAATAGATCTTCAATTTAGAATAATAATATTTAATGATTTTACTATTCTTTAGAAAAATAGAGTCTGATAGATCTTGGTAGCAGCAGATCTGTCTGACTCATATGTCTCTCTAAACAAAATTGTATTCATAAAAAATTCAAGATCATATACTTGTGATCCTTTTTAGATGATTCGTCTCTTATGTGTAATAAAAAAATATAACAGATATATGGAATAAAAAGGAATGTTTTCCATTCAAATTTAGATCCAAAAATGTCTCCTTTAGAATAGAGATATACAAATGTTTGAATAACAGAGTAGACGTAACTCCCTATAATATTCATCATGAAAATATCTTCTTAAATTGACCCTTTGAATCATAAATAACTGACTTTGAATTAGTCAATTATGTGCTTTAATATTGGGCTTTTAATCTAGCTTAAAATCAGCCTGATAATCCGCATAAAGACCGTTGCTCGATAAAGTATAAATTTCAATCTCTGACGCCAAATGTAAGGTTGACATTGTAAGGTTGATGATTCATTCTTAAAATGTATGTTTGATCTTAAATGGAAGGTTGTTCATTTATACTTTTCTAATCTTCATAATGTAAGGTACATGATCCATACTTTTTGATAAAAATGTAAGGTTGTACAAAAAAGTATGGTTGATGAAAACGTAAGGTTTTTCATAAAATTAAGGTTGATGAACCATAATTTTAAGAAACAAACATAATGTTTCATACATATGTAGGGTTCTTCTTTTATAATTTTCTGATAACATAAATGTAATGTTCCTTCCAAATTTAGGGTTCCTTTATCATAATTTTCTTATAACGTATGATTTATTAACCATTCTTTTCAATTAAATTAAACATAGATTTTTATCCTTACTCTACGCTCATCAACTTAGGGTATGAACAATGTTTCCAGAACATGTTAATATGCTACAATGTTTTCTAAACACATAGAAGATGAACAGTGTTTCCAGAACACGCTAAAAATATTCCTGAACATTTTTTCAAATATCTTATTCAAATTAAATGCTTCAATATTATTCCAAAATAAAATTATAAATAATATTCATTTCCTAAAATATAATCAATGTAAAATCATTAGAATAACAAACAAGATTATTTGTGAGCATAAAAATATTATAAAAAGATAGAGTATTATTCTAAAAAATATCCACCTAATAATAATAAAATAGAGTATTGTTGAAAACAAAATTTTCTCAAAAATTTTGATAAAGAATAAATTACATGAATCTGGGAAAATTAATTCATGCCAAATACATTAAAAATCAATCTCTTTTCCCTTTCTTAAAAAGTTTCAAAACTGACCCATATGAAAAATATTTAAAGGATTACTTTTTAAACCATTATAAATAATGTTAAAATTAGTTGAAATTGAACACTAATAATATTGTAACCATAAATAATAACATTTTTAGATCATTTATAATAACATGGACATGGTGGAAAATCAGTAAAAACAGATACTTTAAAAAAAGATTTTAAAAAGATTCTCATACCACTTTGGAAACTTTTTAATCAAAAGATCATTACTAGTGAGAACATGAAAATATTTGTAAAAAATATTAATTTCCAAAAAATAATGATAAAATACTTATTTATGGAACTATATACACTATAAAAAAATAATACCTAAGGTGAAAATGGAATGAGTCTCAAAAGAAGGAACTTGAGATGAGGAATCTCATACCATAAGACTCGTCTAGATTTTAACATTATCTTACTCCTAAATAATAAAATTATATTAGTTTTATAATTTCCTAAGAAAAATTTTCCTTTTAATTAAATTATCATTATTCAATTTATTTTATTTATTACCTTTAATTTTTGAGTTACTAAATCAATTTTGTTTACATTAGATGTTTTGAGGATGTTTGGTTCAAAATCCAAAAACAACATTGGTAAGTTGATCTCGGAAAAAGGGTACATTGATCCATTATCTAAAGAATTTTAATCATTACATAATTATAAATTTTATATATTCAATAAAATTATATAATCATCCATGAAAGGAGAACATGAAAAACAAATCACAACTCTTTGTGGATGTGGTAGTCTACACGTACCCATGAATGACATTACCATTTTTTCCAAATATGGAATTGTAAGAAGTTATGAAATATATTATCTTAAAAAATAATAATTAATTTATGAATATCATATATATACCTTAAATAAATTATAATAACCTGTATTTTATATTGTAGACAAAAAAACCTCACTTCAAGGTGGTGTTAGTCCACATGAACCCACGAGTGATTATTCATTTCTCATAGGATGAAAACAGAGATGTAATTTTCTTCCATAAATATAATAAAATATTAATATATTTAGGATAATAATTGTATCATATCATCATAGTTATCAGATATTTTACGGTTTTTGAAGAAGAAATAAACATTAAAACACTTGGTTAAGAGTCATACCTCTTCTTTATGAGACCTACTTCAGATAACACCTTAAGCCTTATGGGTTGGTCCTTTGGAGAGAGAAAAACTCTAGTTCATAGAAATGGGTTTTGTTATGTTATTTGGGACGTATTGTTTGTGCTAAATGGATCAAGAAGTCTGATTAAGATATGATAGGATATTCCCTTTAATATGTGAGGTGGGTGGAAATCTTGTAAGTACATTAAATATTAAAATATAACATGATTATGACTCATATAAAATATATACAAAGTTCAATATATTATAATATAATTATTTTAAGGTCCACATTTAATATTAAATTAAATTTAGTTAGGTTTAGATTTCATTCTAATCCTTATATTTTTTTTAACTTCATGATAACTTAGTTTAACCTTAACTGTCGGAAAAAAATCAATCAATTAAGGTCATGAAAGTAATTTAAAAAATTATAAGCCACAAATACGTGGTACATTTATGACATCCTTAATACTATATGACCAAATTAATTTATTATTCAATATTTATGATTTTATAATTATTTTAAAATTATTTTAAACATTAAATACCATTTAAAATTATTTTCAGGATTATTCAAAAACAATTGACTTTAAAAGAATCAAGATAACAATATAATTTGACTTAAAATACTTACATGATCACTAATACTTTACATGTTTCTTGAAAACTCATCTAATGACATAAATGCTCAAAATATTATCACTTTTTTTATTTTTACAATCATTTGTTTGATTTTTCATATGCTTGCAAAAGTGTTATATCAGCATTACAAGATCTTTTTAAATATTTATTATATATAAAAAAATTAGAAATAAATTATTATACATCATTATGGTAATATTTTTTTCATTAATAATTTATATTTACTCTTACCCTAAACATGAAAACATATTTTCGACAAAAAATGATCTAAAATGATATTATATTAAATATAACACTTCCTTATCTTGGAATCCAACCATGATTTGAAAGGAAGCCACCCAAAATAGTTCAATAAGGAGGATATGTCAATAAAACACTCATACAAACAAAATAATTGATAAGTTTTTTGATATTTTTTCCTTTTCTACTTAATTTCAATTGTTACTTAATTTATGTCTTTTATGTCAACTCATTTTAAAATTCAGTGACCTATTTTTCTGACCAAAAATAAAATATATAATAAAAATGTTTGAAATTATAAATCAAAATTTTAAATCCATTTTTTGAGATTTAATTAAATTATTTAATATAAATAAATTTTAATATAAGTGTGAAAAATGAAATTAAGAACCATTTTATAAAAAATATTCTTTTTAAACATAAAAATGATCTTATACCAAAATCAAATATAATATTTATTCTTATAGAATTAATTATATATTTTATAATTAAAATGATATTGTTTTATTTTAAAATAAAATCTAAAATATAAGGGGACTTTTAAATTACAAGATTTAAATAGGACAAATGATATTTTTTTTATAAAATATCTATTTTTTATTATTCATTAAATAATAAATATTTTTATAAAATAAAAAAAACATCATATTACTATTATTACATTTTGATTTAAAAAATTAATTCTATGTTTTCAGATATACTTTCTAAAATTGTAATAAATTATTTATTTATTATCTACGTACAAAATTCAATAAAACATTTTATGAAGAAAATATATTTTTGAAGCATAAAATGATATTATTCTCATTCCTTATCTCATAAACATAATTAAATAAATATTAATTCAATCAACTAGATATATAATATACTTTTTTTATTATGATAAATTTTCATTATTTATTATTTTTTTATGGGACTGTATCAGTGTAGTCTGACCGTTTGCATGTTTCCAAAGCTCATGGTGCTCAGAGTAGGCCTAGAGTGAGTCTGGAGAGGTTCAACTGCTAAAATATGGGAGATAGGAGAATACATGATGTGTAAGGTGTTTCCACATCATGCATGTGCAATTCATGACTTGGTAAGGATGTTTCACTAGGGGCTTCAAACCATGTAAATATTCAAGGTTAAAAGGATCAAAGCAATGAATTCTTTAGCAAAACTTGAATCCTGGCATTTACATGATGTATGTTCATTACACCTCATGTAAATTCCCTATGCAGCACAAATTATAAGTAGCAGGGGGCCTCATTTTTTCTTTAAACGCTAATACATCTCTTTAATTCTAGGTGAATGACAACCCTATTCCTAGTAATTTTGGGATTCCTTCATCGGGGAACAATCTTTGGCTTCATGTTTTCGATATATGGTGATTTGAATTTATCTATGGTGAGTTATACCTCTATTTCTTGATTTTTCTTTTTGTTTGGTCTTGTTTACTCTTTTTTATTCATGTAATGTGATAGTGTATTATATACCATGTTTCTAATGGGGTGTTTTTTTTTTGCAGTTGTGTGCCAATTTCCATGGAGGGGTAGAGATTCTTACAGGAGTAGTTATTGGGATCTGTAATGTTGGTCCATTATCGTACCTAGAACATTGATGCCTTTGAGGTAGTGGATTCATTTATTATCTTACTTTATTTACATGAAGTCATAAATTGAGCATGTATTTTCCCATTAGATGATAATGATATTAAACTAAAAATGGTTTAACCAGATGAATAATGAAATGGGTTGTAGCAATCACATGTTTGTGCTTTGTACCATGATCATAGGTTTCCTCTTGATTTGATATATAGTATGATATTTATTATATTCCTTATTATAATTTTTATATTTTTGGATTAGAATTTTTAAATTGGTAAAGAACATAAAGTTGGATTTAATTGATAATTAGTGGGATTATAATTAGTTAAAAGAAGAGGAAAGTATGTAATCTAGTATTGTAATTGATGATGATTAATTTATGCCAGTACACATGTTTAATAGAATTGGTTATTCCATGACAAGATAAATTTTTTTAATGAACATGAAGCATGATAATTCTTTTTGACAATAATAAAAGGCATGTTAATTGAGAATTGTACTTATATAGGTTTTTTTTAAACAAAATAAATGCTAAGAATATGTTTTTCCTTTGGTGTATTATTATAGAATGATGTTATAGGTTCCCCATAGTTGGATCCTGTTATTAAAAAATTGGTTAACTCAAGATGGAATAAGAATTGGATGTGTGATAAAGATAATTTATAGGACATGAGTTTCCCATTTGTTTGAGAAGTTTGAGTGCCATGTTTGGGATCCATGTGATCTCTTTTTCATGTAAAGGTTGAATTTATTGTTTTAAGGGACCATTTGCATGTTGGTTCTGATTGTTCGTTTCCTGCAACATTTGTGATGTGCTCTAGATATGATATGTATTTTGTGATTCCGATACATCTTAGCTTGGTATGACTGATGTGAAGTGGGGAAGGAATGCATGGATGTTATATGATCTTGGGATGAATAATCCTAGGATGACTGATATATGTTATGTGGGTGGGGAGGCCTAAATTATGTGGTATCAGTTAATTTTATGATGGTGAGATGCATCAGGATATGCATGTAGGTTTCTGAGATGGCATTTTAGATGATGTAATGGGTTGAAGAAAGTCATAGCCATTGATGTGATGCCGATATCTGGGATTCTCGTTTATGAATTTTTTGATGGACTATGGTTGGGTTGGTTATTTTATCTACATTCCATTCCCCACATCTTGATGTAGATAGATGTGCTTGGATTCATGTTTTCCCTTGGTGGTATCTTATGATGGTTTTCCTAGAATACTTGGATATGTAATTATGCTAAGTATAAATAAATAATTCTTAATTAGTGGGATTGGTGATGATGGAATGAAGATACTAAGAAATGTTAATCTTGTTAAACCAATTTTCAATTTGGATTATGCTAAGCAGGCATGGAATTTACTCTTATAATTAATGTAATGTAATTTTGAATAATTTTAATGGTTAATTAATGGATAATGAATTAATTATCATAAGGTGAATTGTTTAATGAAAATATAGAATCTAATGTAGATCTTTTAAATTCTTATGTGCATATAAGATATCGGGTCTTATCGGTGTAAGTCTGGAGTCTGAGTCACGTTAGATGTAGTTGGGTCTAAGACTATGTTATTTCTTTATTGTGGTTGTGAGATATATTATATTATATATATTTTATGATTTCATACACTACCCCACCCATGTCAGTTAGGAAACTAACACTTAGTAAAACCTGGGATGGTGTTTTCCCCAACATCCTAGTGGGAGGATGGATTTTTGACTACCCCCACGGGCTATGCTCTCTTCTCTTGGTTGTTACATGTACTAGTATGCACAATGGTTAGTTTTCCCATATATGAGTATAGAGGTTTGTGAAGTCCTATTTTTATTTCACACACATGTATTACTGGATATAGTATCCAAAGGATCATTATATGTAAAATTGTTATAGGATGTGATGGATTGAGGTACTTACTCGATGTATGCATTATAATTGATTGAGGTATAATACCAAATGAATGATACACATCATATGGGATTTGTCGGATCCAATAAACTACTTTATTACTATACGGTGATGTGATATAATATTATGTGATGATTTGATGCATTATTTACATTTTGTGATGCCTTTCCTAGGTGTCCTCAGGATGGATTACTTTTGGAGATAGATGGATCTGGACGTGAAAATTTGGTTTAGAGTGGAAAACCAATGGGGATGCAGGAGCGGGAACCCTTGATGTTTCATTGTTATATTATATTCTCTCTTGTTTGTGGTACTTGGTGAGAGTAATCCATGGTGAGGCTGGGAACTTAGTACACTTGTTTAAGTGATGAGTTAGTTTCACTATTGTTCATTGTGTTTTAATAAGATTTCATTACCATTTACATGAGATTCTATAGGGAGGATCCTACTGAGTATACTATTATTATCACCCTATGTATATATAAACTATTTTTTAGGTTATCTAGGGAATTTTTGAGTTCAGGCTAGATATTACTAACTCATGATTTTGTACGATTTGTTTGGGTTTCATGGTTATGACTGTATTCACCTTTTTTGTACTAGAATTTTTTCTTTCAGTTGTTTTAGTACTACATTATATTTCTTGTTTTAACTTGGGATTCATTTATATTTATTTGTCTTGGAAGGTTTTGATTGGTTTATCCTTCTTAACACTCTCTTCTTGATGTTTATCTTATAGGGTAATTCCTATCATATGGATGTTTATTATACCCTCTCTGTTAATCTCCAACCAGTGGCCTACAGGAGGCAGGACTCAAGTAATCACATCTCTCTCACCTATTTGAAGTATCCTTGTGGGGAGGTGATCATGATAGAGTGGTATTAATGTTTATGTTTCATGGATAGGATGAAATTTTATGTCAGGAACCGGTGAGATTTTAGAGGTTTTTAGGGAAATAGTGCCACCTAAGCTTAGTAATCGATGTAAACATGGGAGACCAGCTGAGACATGGGTATTTAGGACCCCCTATGATCTGATTCAGGGACCTTTATGTTTATTGATCCAACTAGATGAAGTGATATGGGTTGTAGAGTAGGCAGTTAGGATAGGATCATGCATCATTCCTTTTTGCGCCTATGTTTGAAATGGGTAGACATTGGTATTGGTTTAAACCTCAGGAAGAAAATTAATAAATTAATTAATTAATATTATGTGTTCTATATTCTAGGTTTATGATCTCTAATAGATTGTTATTTTATCAAGAAAGTATCACAGTCGACATCCTTTTCATGTTAGCACCAAATACATTCAGCAGAATATGTCAACAGATCACCAAAGAGTATAGGTCAACAATAAGAAAATTTGGCGGAATAAACTCTAAGAGTTTCAGTAAAATGTTTTGAAAATGTATGAGGTATCCATTTTATATACCTTCATATAAAACTGGTTAGAGGTGGTTGATATAGCTTTCTATTTGATCCGTACTCAGAAGGAGCATTGGGTTTGGATAGCTATGATGATGTTTTATGGAGAAGCAAGTTAGTGGTGGTTCTTATTACTTAGTGATCGCAAGGAGTAAGCAGTCTCATGGGAGATGTTATAAGACCAATTTCAATCTGATATTCTTTATTTATGAAGTTATCTGGTCTTCATGAGATGCTTACCCTTTAGTAGAGGATTTATTATGTGTGAGATCTTGGGATCTGTTTTAGGATCCTTCTGTGATATGCTTCAAACCTATTTCCTGATGACGAGCTTAAGGAAAGTCAATTCAAGTAGGCTTTTCATCCATAAATCTGGTTTAGTTCACCGAGTCTATTCTAATGATGTATCTTGAGGTGCTAGCGAGAGAAGAGGTTATTAAGAGGATGTTGTCCAGAACTGAGTCTTCACAAGAGGGGAGTTGTGAGGATTCCTAGTTAAGTAGTGTTGTGGTTTGGAGTTCCTATTTTTTAGGATATAAGAGATTTCAATAACCATATGGTAGGTCCTAGCTTTTATCATCTCGTTTCTCCAAGGGTGGTGGATCTTAGAACTATTCCAAGGTATGAGATATTCTTTTTTCTTGCGGAGGATACGGTCATCGGTGGAGAGAGTGCCTCACATTTCTGAGTATGCAGTCTACTCCTGGTGTTATGCCTCAAGATCATCCATTGAGACAATTTCATCTATGTCAGTAGCAATAGGTTACTCCATTTTGGGATCAGAATAGAGGAGATGTGAAAATAATAGTACAACCCTGAGATAATCCTAATCCTTAGAGAGCATAGTACAAACATACAGGTATTCATCAGCATGGTCAGAGAGGTCCTAGTGTGGGTCATGGTCAGTTCCTTGATTTAGTGTTTTGAGCTCAAGGAGATCCAATCATTGTTCAAGGTACTTTATGATTTTCTAATTGGGTTAATGCTTTGTTTTATTTAGGATCAACACACTCCTTTAGATCACCTATCCTCATCCATGAATTGGGACTTGAGGTAGAGAGGCTTCTGGTGCCCTTGGTATTGACTATGCCCATCTGAGGTTAAGATGACTTGTATGATGTATGTGGATAGTACAAGCTACTTCTGGGGTAGCACCACTCTTGGGGAGATTTCTTATGTTTATGAATACATTCATATGAAATATACCTAACCATGGATTAGTTGTATTCAGTGCAACTTATCATGGATTTATTCATGAGGATGGTTGTGTTTTATGATGTTTATAGTGAGTTGGTAGTGCTTGTTGGTGAGCGTGACCCTAGGATGGGTAAGAGGCTTGACCCTTCCCTGTCTTCTTTTATTTCAGATTTGATGCTAATTTCATAAGAGGTTCATCAGTTTGTGTTTCGTGGGGTTGTAAAATTGTATACTAATGCCTTTCTAGAAGAGGTTGTAGTGTTACCGCCTCGAAGGGAGATCGATTTTGGGATCGAGATAGAGTTATGTGTGTCTCTTATATCAATTTATCCATATAGGATGACGTTTTTCAGTTGTGATAGCTGTGATTATAGCTCGATGATTTGTTTATATGAGGATTTTTCATCCAAGTGTGTCACCTTGGGGTGCACAAATTTTGTTCACGATGATGGATGATAGAAGTTTGTATATTTGAATCAATTATCATATCTTGAACAAAGTGACCATGAAGAACCACTATCATATTATTTGGATTAATGATTTATTCAATCAGATAAAGGGAGAATGTTTCTTCTCGATGATTGATTCGTAGTTAAGATATCATGAGATGTGGGTGAAGAATGAGGATATCTCGAAGGCTTCTTTTTATTGCCTTCATGGTCATTATGAGTTCATAGTGATGTTTTTCAGTGTGATGAATTATCCAGTTGTGTTCATGGGGTTAATGAATGATGTATTCACATAGTTCCTAGATAATTTCATGGTGGTTTTCATTGACGACATCCTTATGTACTTCATGTCCAAGGATAAGAATTTAGAGCATATTCATGCTGTTTTGGGAGTTCTTAATCATGATCAGATCTTCATGAAGTTTTCAAAGTTTGATTTATGGGCTTGTGAAGTATGGTTCTTGGGAATGTTGTGTCTTGTTATGGATTAGTTGTGAATCCTTTAATGATATAGGTAGTTGTGTCTTAGGAAACCCCCAGGAGAGTATTGAGGTGTGGAGTTTCCTTGATCTCACAAGCTATTACAGGAAGTTCATTGCCAATTTCTCTTGAGTTTTGACTCCTCTAACATCATTGACTAAGAAGGATCAGGTATTCATTTGTACAAACTACTTCCATGTATATTTTGATTATTTTAAGGATAAGTTGTTCATCTATCATGTTATTTTTTTTCTAATAGAGGAAGTTCAGTATGAGGTATTTCGTGGTGCTTCATGTCTTGGCTTGGGTTTTGTTCTGATGTAGTAGAGATTGGTTGTCTCTTATGTGTCTCAACAATTATGTACCCATGAGAATAATTATGCCACCCATGATCTTGAGTTTGTGGCAGTTTTGTTTTCACAGAATTAATGGTGACATTACGTCATTCTTGAGTGTTTTTCGGTTCTTACTTACCAAAAGATCCTACTGTATGTCTTATCCCTGTGTGACTTGAACTTGTGTCAACATCGATGGATGTAATTATTTAATCATTATGAATTTGGGATTTATTATATGCTTGGAAAGGGAAATTTTGTGCCCAAAACACTAATAATGAATTCACATAGAGATACGGTAGGTGAATCTCGAGATTCCTAGAGAGTTATGGAAGAACTCCTAATGATGCATCTAGATATAGGAGAGGTTGGGGGAATATATTTTCTTTTCTAGATGATAGTACACTCATTTTTTTTTGAAGAAGGTGGAGGAGTCCTATTTAGGTGATTCTGAGGTGTAGGTCTAGAGAGACTAATTTATATTTGATGATTCCTCTGATGGTTTGTTTGAGGATGGACAATATTGACTAATGTTCCAAGGAAGGGTTTTCATTATTTTGGTGATACATGATATGGTTCTCCATGAGTTCCATAGCTTTCCTTTGGAAATACATCACGATGTTAAAATTTTGTACCAAGCATTAAGAGGTCAGTTTTGTTGGCCTGGGTTGAAATATGAAGTTTTAGAGTATGTTTCATGATGTAACATCTTTCAGAAGGTGAAGGTTGAGAAATATGTTCCACATGGTTTTATCTAGCTTCTAGATGTTCCTTGATAGAAGTGGGAAGTCATCTTGATGAACTTTGTTACTAGTTTACCTCAATCTCAAGTTGTCCATGATGCTATATGGGTGATAGTGGATTGTTTCAAGAAATCATCCCACTATAAAGAAATTAGGGAGTCGAACTCAGTGGATGTTTTTTCGAGATAGTATCTAGCGGTTGGGGTGTGACTCCATGGAATCTGGAGGTCGATCTTTTTTAATTGGGATCCTCATTTAACCTCCAAAGGTGGAGAGGTTTCCAACATTCTATTTACTCTTATTTATTCCTTATAAATTTTTTTCATCCACCTATGGATGGTTAGATGGAGGAGATCAACAAGAATCTTAAATACCTGTTGCACTTGTGTGCCCTATATTTTGGAATTTCATGGATGAGGGACCTTTGATTAGTTGACGTTGATTACAATAAAAATTTCCACTCCACCATTGGTATGACACCATTTGAATATTTGTATGACTGACCTTTATGTTCTCCATTGTATTGGACGAGGGTTGGAGAGGTAGTAATTTTTAGGATGAAACTAGTATAGAATATAACTGAGTTGGTTAAGGTAATTCACGAGAGGATGAAAGTAGTACAGGATCACCAGAAATTTTATGTTGATTATAGGAAGAGACCTATAGAGTTTGACATTGGAGATCATGGGTTCATAAAGGTGCCTCTTCATCATGTGAAGTAATGGTTTGGTCGTGGGAGTAAGAATTATCTCTTTTTTTTGGGTTTTTGAGGTGGTGGTTAATGTTTGAGATGTGGCATATTGAATATAACTTCCCCCAAAGATTAGCTGGATACAAGATGTTTTTAAAATGGAACAGCTCCATCATTGTCTTTATGAAGACTCTCCAATAATCTAATGGGAAAAGATAGATGTTAAAGATAATGTGACCTTTAATGAATGGTCTATGGAGATCTAGGACCACCATGAGAAGTTGTTGTAGAGGCATGTTGTTTTATTTGGATCATATATTGTGGTGGCATGGTGGCATGGAAGAGGGTACTTGGGAATGTGAGTTACAGATGCACACTCAGTACCTTGATCTATTTTATGTTTATTTCTTCTATTATAATGTTGTTATTTTGTGTCTGTGGCCCTTTCTCGCTTAGGTGATGGTTTCCTATTATTTCTATTGTGGCTTCACACTATGAAAAAAAGGATATTTTCGACGGACTAATTGTGATAGGGAGGGGTCTCGTCACAAATAGTCAGGAGGGAGGGACTCCTTGTTATAGGAGACATTCACCATCACAAATAATCATTTATTTGTGATGGGAATGGGGTCCCCTTCACAAAAGGTTTTGCACGGGTTGTGTGAGAAACTGTGAGAAGGGTATTTGCGACTGGTTTTTATACCCATCGAAAATACCCGATGGTGTTTTTTAGTATTTTCGATGGGAGTTAACTCTTGTCACAAATACTATGTCGGCGGATGGGTATTTACAATGGGACCAATTGAAAATACCTTTTAACCACCGCCCAACATTAATAGCGGGTTAGTATTTGTGACAGATCTCGTCGCAAATAATAATATTTTTGATGGGGCTCACTTCGCAAATAATCTAACCTATATTTACCCCCATCCAATTTTTTCTCATCCCACTCCTTTCTCTACCCCTCTCTCCAACTCTACTTACATTTTCCCTCTCCAAAATTTTCAAAATTTAAGATTCTACATTGGATCAGTATTCAAGTCTCGCATCCTACAAAAGATTCAGTTTAAAGATATTTATCTTTGTCTACTTTTAGTTAATTCGTTTTATTTTATATTAGTTATAATTATTGTTAATTAGCTCCAATTAAATTAAATCAGAATTAGATTTTTTTATTTTTTTCATTATTTATTTTAACAAATAATTACGTGTCGTTAGTATTAATTAGTATTAATTAATATTTATTATATTAATTATTATTAATTAACAGTAATTAGTATTAAGTAGAAATATTATTAATAAACATTAATAATTAGTCATAATTAGTAATTATTATCCTTAATTATTAAAAATTAGTGTTAATAAGTACTAAATTGAAATAAATATTTATAAATACTAATAGAGAGTAATAATTAGAAATAATTAGTAATAATTAGCAGTGACCATTAGAAATTAGTAACAATTAGTAATAAATATGAATAATTAGTAATAAATATAAATAATTAGTGATAATTAGTACTAATTAAAAATATGTAGTAATAATTTGGATTAATTAAGATTAATTAGGAATAAATAGGAATAAATATGAATAATTAGGGATAAATATGAATAATTAGGAATAAATGTGAATAATATGTAATAATTTACAATAATTAGTAATAATTAGTAATAATTAGAAATAAATATTAATAAATATTAACAACTAGTAGTAAATGTGAATATTTAGTAATAATTAGTAATAATTATTAATAAATATTAATAATTGGTAGAAAAAATATTAATAGTTAGTAATAATATGTAATAATTAGTAATAATTAGAATTTTTTTTATTAATTATGAATAATTATGAATAATTAATAATAATTAATAATAAATAGTAATAAATATGATTAATTAGTAATGAATATGATTAATTAGTATTAATTAGTAATAATTAGTATTAAATATGAATAATAATTATATAAATAGTAAAAAATACAAATAATTACTAATAAATATGATTAATTAGGAATAATTAGGAATAATTAGTAATAAATATGATTAATTAGAAATAATTATGAATAAAAAATAATAATTAGTCATAATTAGTGAAAATTTAGAAACATTTACTAATAATTAGTAATAAATTGCAATAACTATGATTAATTTTTAATAAATATGATTAATTATTAAAAATTAGTATTAATTTGTATTAATTTGTACTAAATAGTAATAATTAGTATTTATTAGTATTTATTAGTAATAATTAGTAGTAATTAGTAATAATTAGTAGAAATTAGGGATAATTAGTAGTAATTAGTAATAATTAGTAGTAATTAGTAATAATTAGTACTAATTAGTAACAATGAATAATAATTAGTAAAAATTAGTAATAATTAGTAATAATTTGTAATAATTTGTAATAAATATGATTAATTATGAAAAAATATGATTGATTAGTAATAAATGTGATTAATTAGTAATAAATTAAATTTTTTGGTAATAAGTATGATTAATTAGTAATAAATATTAATAAACCGTAATAAAGGGTAATAAATAGTAATAGATAGGAATAGATAAGAATAAATAAGAATAAATAGTAATAAATAGTAATAATTAATGATAAATATTAATAATTAGAAAAAATTAGTAATAATTAGTAATAATTATTAATAATTATTAATAAATAGTACTTAATTTTCACTCCTCGTCTTGATTGATTTATTATTTGAATTAGTTTAATTATTATTTTGAGTTTCTGACACTTTTCACTATTATATGGTCTGCCTGTATTGTTAGGTGTAACTGTGTGATGCTTGTGCGGATGCTTGAGTGAGTCAGGGTTATGGAATACAACTTGCATGCTGTTTATAAAACTGTGCGACAAGCATGTAGCTTGACCCTGTAAGCAGGCAGTATTGGGTGGCGCAGTTCGGGCGTAGTTTGCTCAATTGTGTATTTGACTATTGGTGAACCACGTAGTTACCCATTATTTGGTACCAATAATGAAATTAATTAAATGGTAAAGAAAATAAAATAAAGTGGGATAAATTAAATAAAATATAATTTTGGAAAATGGTTAAAAATAATAGTAATAATATTATGATTTTTAAAATTATTGTCATTATTATTATTATTATGTTTGTTGTTATAATTTTTATTATTAAGATTACTTTTATAATTAATTTCTTATTATGATGATTATTAATATTGTTGTGTTTTTTTTATTATTATTGTAATTAATATTATTATTCTTATTACTGTTGTTGTAATAATTATTATTATTATTATAAAAAAGGTGATGAAACCCTAGGTGGAGTCGCCCCCCCCCCCCCCCCTTCCTTGTGTGCGCTGTACTTGCACCCTCCCAGGCTGTTGCACCTCCTCCAAGATAGACCCCTCCTATCCATCACTAATGTCCCAACTGTGTGACCTCTCTCGCCCGCCCTCATCTCTAGCGGCCGGCAGTGGTGTGGCCTCCCAGCTCCAGCCTCTCTCTGACCTTATCTAGCCGCAGTGGTTCCCCTCCCCCAATTCTGGTCATACCCCCCTCCTTGCACCACATCTCGACGGCCTGACTTCCCCTTGATCAGCACCTCCATTCTTCTTCTCCATCAAGAATTCCCTCTAATAACTCCCCCCCCCCCCCCGCATTTCCTCTCTCCAGCAGAACCCACCAAGCATGCTCCCCTTTTCGGTTGACCTCCAGGAATGTGACCCTCCATTCATGTTGTTGACTCCTCTCTTCAATTCAAATGTCTTCCCATTTTTGGGTTTCATCCATCTTTACCTAAACCCTAATTCCTCGGATTGTGTTTCGTGCATTTTTCTCCTTGTCTAGGGTGTGTGTTTGGTCCGCGAGGTAATATTATTCCTTCCACTAAATCATAGTCGCATCCGCACTTGGTTTGAGGTAGGTGAATCCATGTTTTCCTTTCCAATTAATTCCATTCAATGCTTGAGTATTTTTAATTAAATCATTGACTTGACACACACCTTCTCAATAAACTTATTTAATCTACTATTGTGTTACAAGATAGTGTGTTTTTCAAAAAATAGTTTTGATTTATTTTCCATGGTTATGCTTATATGTGCTTATGTAAAATGTGTTCATTGGGTATCAAACATTGTTTTGATAATTTTTTAAACATGAAACTCCCCTTTGTTGTACTATTAAATAGTTTTTTATAGTTTTTTATAGTTTTTATAATTTGTTTGACTTGTTTATAAAATTGTTTATAAATTGGTTGGCCTATTTATAAAAATGTTTCGAAATAGTTTGATTTGTTTTTAAAATTGTTAATAAAATGTTTGGTTTTCCTATAAAAATGTTTATAAATTTTTTGTCTATTTATAAAAAAATTTATAGACCGGTTTCCTTGTTTATAAAAATTTCTGTAAACTAGTATGTTTGTTAATATAATTTTTTATAAATTGTTTGGTTTGTTTGTATAATTGTTGATAAATCATTTGGTTTGTTTTTATAAGTTTTTCATCACTTTTCAGTTTTGAAGGAATTTTATGAAAATGATTTTGTGTGAGTTTGGAAATGATAAAGGCCCTCTTGTCCAAATGTGAGGTATTTGGGTGTGTGCTTCGTTATACCTAGTTACGAGGTTGTTTGGTATGTTTTGAAAGTTTCTTATTTTTCAGAAAAGGGGAACTTTGAAATGTTCTTGGGAAATGTATTTAGGAGGTGTAAAGGTAAGAGGATCATTTGGCTCTTCCGACTCATGGGTGGAGTTCTTTTAACTTTTAGAAAGGTTTGTGTTTGGTAAATGTGTCTGCTCGGTTAACAACTTAGAGATGTTTTACAAAATTGTTTGAAAGTTATACAATATAGTGTCTTGGTTGGAACATTCGATGATATGATGTGAAGATGTGATACAAGTATGTATGTATATATACATTAATGGGTAACTACTATAGGGGATATCCCTTAACGGGTTATCGTATAGATTGTCGGTTTTTGGGGTAGGAAATGGCAGTGACGGATGGTAAGGTGAGTCATGCATGTGAAGGCCTCCCACTTACATATTATTGTTACACCCTGGGTTTCGTGGTGTCTTATAGAGGATCGAGTGATTGTTGATGTAACACTCTAATATTTTATAGTATTTTATCTCTTCAAAGTAATTCAATAACTTGCGCTACACGCAACAACGAGTTCGAGTGCACCACGACTTACCAAACTAGTCATTCAAAAAATGGTGATGAATAGTGTTAACTGCATTTTTATTTTAAATATATCCTATAGAATTTTATCATTTATATTTTGTGTTTATTAGACATAATATAAGGACAAATTAAAATTTTCAGATAAAATAGTATTTTTCAAAAAATGCAATTTTACAAACTATTTAATGGAGAATACTTTTAAAAACAAATATTTGACACTTTTATATATTCAATTTAATGAAATTAAATTCTTCTTTAGAATCAGAACATAATAAATTTAGTTTGGATAAACTTTTGGTACTTTTCTGAAAACTTTCATATTTCGATGAATAGTGAAAAATACTAAATTTTAATTGAAAACAACTTTTTTAATCAAAATAATTCATAATGTTAAATTATACATTTGAATGGTTTGGAATTATAATTATACTATATTTTTATCATTTAATACAATGTAGGTCATTATAAGTAATTTCACATTTAAATTTGACATAAACACAAGTCAATCTTTTGATGGTTTTTAATTTTTCAAAAACCCGCTTTTTGGTTTTGAAAATAGGAATTAATTTTAAATTAATTAATGAAGCTTATATGTTTTTAATATGGTAAAATATAATTCATTTCTGAATATAAAATATCAAAATTATCTTAGGTTTAATTTTTGGTATTTTTCTCAAAACATTCAATTTTTGATGAATAGTGAAAAACACTACGTTATTATTTAAAACTGACATTCTATTTAAATAATTATTTATTTTATCTAAATTTATTTTTTTTCAAAATTTATATATAAAACCTATATAAGTTCAATGTAATTAATTGGAGTCATTTTATAATAAAATTAGATGTATAAAATTTTATTGAAATTTTTAATGTTTTTTACCCACCTTTTATGTGCATTTGAAAATTTTCATAAAACATAATTTTACCACTTTTGTGAGTTGAATTTAAAAAATTAAAGAGAAATCGTTGAAATCAATAAGTAAAATGTGGTTTAGTATGATGAAATTAATTTTTTCTGAATAGTAACTTTTGACTTTTATTTACCACAGTTAAAAGTAAATAGGGTAATTAAGGTAAAAAATCATTTTATAATTACCCTAAATCATGTCCAAATTCTATTGGATAAATTTAATTAAAAAAATAACTTCGGAATAAAATATGATCATCTTTGGTCCACTTGGATAATATTAGGACATTTATTATTATTTTATTTAAATAAGAGTTAAAAGTGTTAAATTCATTGTTTAATAACTAAACCATTCTTAATATAAGGTTACAAGAAATATAAATTAAAATATAAATATTCATTAAAAAGATAAAACAATTTCCTAAATTATTTTATTTTATTTATAATTTTTAGACATTAAATAATTTAATTTATTTTTGATACAATGATGGTGTAGTAATTACTTTATTAATGAAATATTAAAATAATTGATATTATAGGCATCCAAATAAATGAAAATTGAGACTATTGATGAATTCCACTAATTTTCAAGGTTAATATTACATGTTAGGGTTGGTTATATAATTATTTTTTTTGTGATAATGTTGTTATGACTTTCAAAAAAATACCAAATAGTGTCAAAATGGACATAAATTAATTTTTAAAACAAATAATATATTATTAGTTGATATAATATTCCTAAAAATATAAGGTTCACCAAAGGGAATAAATAATATTTTCAATGTCATTAATGTACCACTTGAGGTTCTCTTGGAAGTTTAGAGTATGGTTATTAACCATATAGTGTAAGAATACAAGAAGACATGGTAAAAGTTAAAAAGGATAAGGATAAAATGGTAACTTAAACCTTTCAAAAACCTATTGGTTGATATTATTTCAACCCCTAACCACATAAGGCTCAAAATAAATTCATTGTTATCCATTATTAACCTAATATCATTGTATAATACATTAATATTTTAATATTTTCCTAAAGTGGGCATCACCTCTATTATAAAAGGGAACTTCCCATTCTCTCAAAATCAGACCTCCAAAGCCATTGGGCTCAGTCAAAACCTACCCAAATATCCTCCCAACATTCATCACATAAACCTATAGTCCTTAATTTTATCAGAAATACATCCTAAGGAGCCCTTTTGATCAACTCAAAAGGAAACACCTAAAGAACAGGTAATAATTTCACCACCCTCTTTCAAGTTCTTTTCTTCTTCCACTTCCTCATTATTAGTTGTTTTCATACCAAAATAATAAATATAGTACCTCCTACACATTGTGATGTTGTTATAAATATGGTATAACCATATTAGTTTTTCTATCCATCCTATAAATGACAAAGTCACCATATGAGCATATGTACGGCTTACCGTCTCAACGTCATAGTGTATTTTGTTATTCAAACACTTCATTATATGGATGTGTATAATAATAAGTATAACTAATATAAATAATAAATATAAAATTTTAACTATTATTTATATATCATATACCATCCAATTACATACAATTTCACCATCAATATAATGATATAGTCAATCGTCCATATGTACGGATTACCGTCTCCATGAAGGCGATGAGATTCATTCCCCATCGTAATAATTCGAGAATAATTTTAATTTTATGATTAAAAATAATGTTTAAGAACTTAATATCATTCTGGATATGAATCAAATACATCTTATCCATAACATACATGGATTACGTAACCAATCATATAAAGGAAAACGGATCAGTTAACACCCAAAAAGATGATACTACTAAAATATTATTAACAATTCAATATTAGAAGATCATATATGATATCATATTTACATATATGATTCTTTTATAATTTAAAAAAATTATTTAACTCTTATACAAGACGTTAACTTTCCCTCGATCAAGGAAAAGTACATGGTATGGGTTAATTTCACAATTTCTTTATTATTCAAGGTTGTTTTTATGTATGTATCTACTAGGACATATTTATTATCCATGTACATGTTTAATAAAAGTGTTTTAAAAGGGTTTATTTTTAAGGGGGTTTTTTTATTAAAAAATAATTTTAAATTTTTTGAAGATTTGTTCTTCTAAACCTTTCTCATTAATTTCCATGTTTTCAAAATGGTTTTGGGGATTTATTTATATGGACATGAATGTTTTAAAATGTTAATTTCTTTCTAAAGTTTCAATGTGGTATGGGACACTTTTATTCAAAAATATCTTTTAAATGACTTCCTTTATAAATTATGTTACTTTTAAATGATTTCATGAAAAAGGGATATTTCTCTCAAAAAAATTTTACTGATCATTTTCAACTATGTCAACACCCTTTATGGGATATTATTCTTGATCAAGGTTGATTTATTATGATACAAATATTCCATATTTCATTGAAGGTTTTGTGATTTGTTTTACTGTGGATGTGTTATTTTTATTCCATTCATGGTTTGTGGATAATGTATTGACATTTCGTATGCTATTTTTAATATGTATGTTTATGTTATGTTTAAAAATTTTCATATGAGGAATGAATTGGACTTAATAAGTGATGTGTAGATCCCACTATAGCTCCTCGATGCATCGGTAGGTCTCATGAGACAAACTAGTGTATTAACACAAGGCCTTGAAAAAATATTATTTGTAGTCTTGGAACAAAGCCTTCACTATGAGGTTATGAAGTCTGGAATTATGCATTCCATCATTATGAAATTGGATATGGATATTTCATGTGATTATTTGACTAGTAGAATATCCATGTGAATAAGTAAAGGGAATTATTTTATTTTCCTTTTCTATATTATGTTTAAGTTTAAGCTTAAAAGGCTTTTGTTTTCGTTTTACAAATTTCCTTAAATGTTTATACTTATTTATAAATGTTTTCTCTATGTTTGTTTCCTTACTGAGCATCTGAGATCACCCCTTTCTTATGTTTTATTTTCCCATGATTCTAATAAGTGTATTATGATTGATAAGAAGGGTTAAGATAGGGTATTAATGGAATTCTAAAATGATCATTTATGTTGTGTTTTATTTTATAATGTGTAATGTAACGTTCATGCATGTAATCTATTTTCCAACACTTCTAAACTGATCAGTATTTTGGGAATTAATTCCTTTTAATCATGTAATTGTATTAAAATAATGCACTGACTCAAGGCTTCTGGGGTCGGGGTGTTACAATTGGTATCAGAGAAGTTTATAAAAAACATTGGAAATAGATTTAGATAAACTCTAATTAGAGAACATTACCCTAAGACATACTTTGAGTATTTGTATATAAGAACTTCCTAGAATTTTGGTATTGTATAGATTTTGTGTATTTTCCAAAAAATACATTCTCTTTTGGATATGAGCAGGTAGAGGTAGCTCTGGAACAGATGTACCTAGGAGTGAAAACACTGACAAGGAGTTTTAGGCTTGACCCGGGGTATCATGGTACACAACAATGGGCATTGCTGAACTATTGGTTACGACACTCCAGGGGGATATGCTTAGGATAATTTACATTTTCATTACAAGCCATTAAGAAGTATTTAAGAGTAAATACTTCCTCAAAGAAAACATTTTATGATTATATATTATATTTATAATATTTTCAATTTACACTAGGTATTTTATATGTTATTAATTATGCATTGTGATTCATAAACTAACTTAGTATATGCCATTGTTTAGAAATGGGACCTAGTAGAAGGAATGAGAATTCTATTAATAGACTTGATCAAAAGATTAATAAAGATCATATATTTCATGGTATTAAGCCAACATTTAAAAGGGAAATAGTATCCAATGTATTCTATTCATATGAATAAATAGTATCATGTGTTAATAAGATAAGTAAATAATTATTTAAGTCATACGACTTTGAAGGGAACCAAGAGAATAAAAGGATGGAAGAGAGAAAGATAGATAACGGGAAGAGTGGAAAGAAGGATTTTCCCATATGTGATAACTTTGGAAAGAATCACCTCGGTAAATTCTTGAAGGGAATGAGAGTTTTTTATAAGTGTGGAGAAAAAGGAAAGCAAGTAAGTGATTTCAAGGGTAAGAAAATGGTTTCAAATGTACAATGCTTCATCTTCAAGGAGTTGGGACACTACGTGAATCAATGTATAAATCATCAAAGTATACCCAAAATGATATTATTGGATAATATTCAAGTTATGATACTACCGAAGATAAATAGGAATGATTTGAGTTATTCTGTTGTTATTAAACTATTGTGTCATTTGGGTATTGTATTAATGATGTACATGTTATAAGAACTATATAGTATATAATGATTGTACTGCAGTACTATTTCACTAAGGACTTGAGATTGTGTGCCCGGAATTAATTTCCGAAGTTTGGCTCGGGTACGTTCAGTGAACGAGCGAGCGGGGATTTCTATCTTTTGAACCGTTGCCCGGAATCGAATTCTGAAGGCACCGATGAACTCGTAGCGCCGATATTCGCTTAAGGAAACCTTTTCTGAGGTTGCGTTTATTGTGGGTTGAGAGTTAGTTTTTGGGTTTTTAAAATAAAGTTAAATAAAATGTGGAAACACATTTTATTTTTAACTTGTTGGTTAACTCCTCCCAAAGGGAGTTAGGGGTGGGGCCCACATACACTTAACCTCCCTTGAGAGGATTATGTGTGGTGGGGCCCACACGAACCCTAACTCTTCACCTCCTCTTTTTTAAACTTTCCATTAACTCACTTTAATTAATGTTTGACACTTGGAATAATTAATTGAGGTGAGATGTTTTAAATTTCAAACCTTTGAAATTCTAAGATGGAGGTTGTGTAATAAAATAAGCTTAAGCTTATTTTATGATTTTGGGGTTGGTTTCTTTTGCCACTTGAGAGGATTTGAGAAGATCTCTCTACCATCCTCAACTTTGATGAAGAACACGAAGAACACTCAAGAACACCACTTCTCTCTTCTTCCTAGCCGGATTGTTTCCGAAGATCGACGACGCCTTCCGTGTCAACGAAAGGGAACGTCGCTTCCTCCTCGGACTTTCTTCGTCGGCTTACGAAGATTCACCAACGACGTACCTCTTCGGACGTACCTCTACATCAACGGAATCGACGAACGATTACCGCAATGCCCGACCTCCGCGATGCTCGTCTTCCGCGGTTTGTTGACGTGCTACGCACTTGAACCGAGGTAGGGGTTTGTTTCAATTGTTTATATTTGTTCGAGAATTTCGACTTGAAAATTCTTCGTGGTAATTTTTTTTTTAAAGTTATGTGGAACTTTCTTCGAACTTGATTGTTTATATTTGTCGAGCCTTGATTTTCAAATCTTTTTATTTAATATAAAAAGATTGTGAATGTTTATTATTCGTTAAAGGCCGATTGTTATCCTTATAACATGAGGAGTTCGGACAGTACAAACCCGGCCGATCCTCCTCTTTTACTTCGTGTTGATTTTTTGTGGAATGGTTCGGAAGGGCGTGGTGCCGTCGCACCACGCGGGTTCATGCGGTTTAATGCGGAAGATACGTGCGGCGCCGTCGCGCCGCGCCGTGGAAAGATTTCAAGAACGCGACGCCGTCGCGTCGCGTCGAAGGTAGTCAAAGAGACCGCGACCGGAGTCGGGCCACGGCGGAGGGGCGCGGCGCCGTCACGCCGTGCCAATCGAACAAGGGCCGCGGCTTGAGCCGCGGCAGAGCTGGAAGGGGCGGCCGGAAAACCGGCTGCCGGCGGTTAATGAAGAGTCGCGGTCGGCTCGGCCGCGACGGAGCTTCCTCAGGGGGCCGGCCTCGCCGGCCGCCAAAGATCAGAAGAGTCGCGGCCATCGGGCCGCGGCGGAAGGGTGGAAGGCGGCCGGCTGTGCCGGCCGGCCGCCGGTTTGCTTAGGAGGCGGGACCCCGCGGGTCCCGCGTGTGAAAGGAAAACGGTCGGCCTAAGGCCGGACGAGATCCACAAAACCCGGGGGGAGTTTACCCCCCCCCCCCCCCCCCGCGTGCGGCGCACGTGCGGTGCCCAGGCCGCGCCGCCGCGCTGGCCGCACCGCCGGCCGGGTCGCGCCGCCGGCCGGGCCGGGTCCAGCCGGACCGGGTCGGGTCGGACCAGGGGGGTTGGGCCGGGTCGGTTCGGGCCCAGACCCCCCGGTTTCGGATGGGTTTCGGTTTTTCGCCCATAACTTGGGCTACGGGCCTCCAAACGACTCGCCGTCTGCGGCAACGTGATCCTTGGATCGAGACGGTCGTTCCGGTATACTATACTCAAGGTACATCTTCCTTTTCGGGAGGCTACGTGGTTAAAACTCCATAGTTAAGCGTGCTTGGCCTAGAGTAGTGATCAGGATGGGTGACCTCCTGGGAAGTTTCCCAGGGTGGGTGTGAGACGGAAAATCCAATAACCTCCATACTAGGCGTCCGATTGACGCGCCGTCTGTTGCGTTGCGTTCCTATTGACGATACAAAACTTTTGGCATCCTCTTCCCGAGTTTTGGATGCAGATGGATAGTGGCCGGTTTGGATCGCACCGAAATCCAACCGGGCCCCTGGAACGGAAAAGCTGATATCTTTCTGATAGAACGTCCGTTTGACGAACCGTCAGCGGCGTTGGTGATCGTGTTGAGAAAAGGTCCCTATGAGTTTAACCTATGAGAGTTCGGGGTACAGTTGAGATACGGCCGGGTTTGGTTCGCTCACGAAACCAACCGGGCCCCTGGGACGAAAAGGCTAATAACTCACAGACCGGGCGTCCGATTGACGCGCCGTCTATTGCGTTGAGACCCCTATGACGTGGCGGTCCTTTGAGATACTTCTTTGTGGGACTTTGAGATACTTGGATTATCGACATGTAGCTCGTGGAGCGGACCCTCCCAGTGACGAGCGTGCGGAGTACGGAGACCGTGTAGCTGGCTGAGACCTGACGACTGCTGATCGAACGACTCGGTGTGTTACAGAGGTGCGCTTGGTTGTAGCGGCACATGGGAGCGCTTGGTTGTAGCGGCAGACCCACGACAGAGGTGCGCTTGGTTGTAGCGGCACATGGGAGCGCTTGGTTGTAGCGGCAGACCCACGACAGAGGTGCGCTTGGTTGTAGCGGCACATGGGAGCGCTTGGTTATAGCAGCTGGCCCGCAGTACTCGATGGGTGGAGTTCTTCAGCAGTCTTAGGTTAGTGAGCAGTACCTCGGAGTCGTGATAGGACCATTGTATACTCCAGAGACGAAGCTCTTCAGCAGTTACGGTTTCGATAATGAAAATCCTGGTTGAGCTGAGACTTTTGACCTTGTGTTTACCTCATGATTGAGATGGGTCACTTGCTAACTTAGGTATATGTATGGGCATATACCCGGGTAGTGGTTATCCATTTATTTCACAATCCTTGTGTTTCCCCATGATTGAGATGGGTTACTTGATAACTTAGGTATATGTATGGGCATATACCTAAGTAGAGGTTATCTGTTGAGATCTTCTTTGTGGTTATCCTTGTTGGTTTAGTGAGACCTTGAAGGTCTCGGGGCCCCTACTGAGTATCGTTATACTCACCCTTGCACGGGCTATGCCCGCACCTCATTGTGTTGGTTGCAGACGACGGGCAGTGCTGAGAGAGGCCGAGTGTTCGAGGACTGGACGGTACCTGGAGTTGGACTATATGACGAGATGGTACATGGAGGAGGACCTCACGACGAGACGGTACCCAGAGGTGGACGTGACGACGAGGCGGTACCCGAAGGTGGACCACTGGGCAGACATACTCGGAGCGGACGGCGGGACCCGAGGAGCAGAGGAGCTATCTGTACCCACCCTTCAGGTGGGATTTCCAGTGGACAGCTCAACGTAGCAGCTTTACTTTTCAGTTTCTGTTTTCCCTTTGATTTGTACTTTACAGTTGGGCTTGTATTTCCGGCCCCTTTTTACTTTCCTCACTTACTGTTGTACTCACTTTTTACTTAGTGTTTACTTCATCCGCTTGTACTCTGTGTGATTTTTTACTTTACAAAGGCAATGCCTTCCCTTTTTATCGGGATTTACGCCTTGGTGGTAGTCGCCAGCCCCTGGCCTATGGATGGCGGGCTTGGGGTAGTCACGGCACGGGCCCCGAGGACGGGCCGTGACAGTATTCCCATGTTATTATGTGGAAAAAAGAATCTTTATTGTGTTTACCTTCCATATAAATTTTGAACTATGAGTTTGGATAGAAGTATTTTGGATAAGTCTAAAGGTCGGAATCAATTAAGTTTGACATTAGATACTATTTTTAAGGTTAAATCGTTTCTTGAGATGATTATTGGATTATCATAAAATGGACAACCCAGAGGTTGGGTGATAACCCGTCCCATCCGGTAAGGTCGTGAGACTTGAACCCGCAACCGAAGGGTGACAAGGGGGGATCACCTACCACTAGTATACATGATCTTCTAGTTTTTATAATGTAGTTTTTTTATATTCTGACAAATGAATTATAAATTCATTATTTTTGGAACCCTAAATGATTAGGATATATATAATATTTTTGAATTCTATTATTTTTGGAGTGAAAGATGAGTTTGTGGTTGGAATTAGTTGAAGGGTGAAACTCTACTTATCAAGTACATTTTTTTCTCTTATTCTATGAATAAATTAATTCTTAAACTTTAGGGAAGGGATATTACAACCAAAAATGTGTTATCCTAATAACTTATGTTTCGTTTAGTAGATGATATTTTAAATCATCATACATTGATGGCATTGAGGCCCCCAATTTTACAGTTGTTTGTTAATGATTTCCTCAATCACTCCGTATAAATATTTAACTTTTTCCTAAAATTATGTGTCTCTATTTTCTACCAATGTTCATCTAATCGATATCATAATTTGGTGGTGACATTTTCATTTCCCTTTCCCTCTTATTAAGACTAATGTATATTAAACCAATTTTCAATGTGTGTTTTCCACAAATGTATTTTTCTATTTTTAACTTTTTCAAAGAACAATTTCAAATTACGAGGAAAAAATTTATTGAAGGAGGAGGGAATGTAACACACCAGGATTTCATCGTATGTTATCTCTTCAAAGTCATTCAATAACTTGTACTACATGCAACAACGAGTTTGAGCAGACCATGACTTACCAAACTAGCCATTCAAAAAGAGATTATGAATAATATTAACTGAATTTTGAATTTTACATATATCCTATATAATTTTAACATTCATATTATTTTTTTCTTAGATATAATATAAGAACAAATTAAATTTTTTCGATAAAATAAATATTTTTCAAAAAATGAAATTTTACCACCTATTTAATGGAGAATACATTTTAAAACAATTACTTGACAATTTTATATATTAAATATATTGAAATTAAATTCTTATTTAGAATCATCACATAAAAATTTAGTTTGGAAAAAATTTTGGTACTTTTCTGATAACATTCATATGTTGAAGAATAGTGAAAAATACTAAATATTAATTGAAAAAAACATTTTTAATCGAAATAATTTATTGTTTCAAATTATGAATTTGAAGGGTTTGGAATTATAATTTGGTTATATTTTTATCATTTAATACAATTTAGGTTATTAGAAGTAATTTCACATTTTATTTTGATATAAACACATGTCAATCATTTGATAGTTTTTACTTTTTTAAAAGCCCGCTTTATAGTTTTTCCAATGGGAATTAATTTTAAATTAATTAATGAAACTTATTTGTTTTTAATTTGGTAAAATGTAATTCATTTTTGAATTTTTAATATCAAAATTTTCTTAGGGTGAATTTTTGGTATTTTTTTGAAAACTTTCAATTTTGGATTAATTGTGAAAAACACCGCGTTATTACTTAAAACAGTCTTTTTTTAAAATAATTATTTATTTTATTTAAATTTATATAAAATCAAAATAGTTATATAATACATATATAAGTTCAATGTAATTCATTGGAGTCATTTTCTTATAAAATTAGCTGTATAAAATTTTATTGAACTTTTTAACGTTTTTTACCCACCTTCTAGAAGTATTTGCAAATTTTCAGAAAAAATAATTTTACTGCTTTTGTGAGTTTAATTTAAAAATTCTGAGAGACACGGTTGACATAAATAAGTAATATTTGGTTCAATAAGATGAAAATAATTTTTTGTGAATTGTAACTTTTGACTTTTATTTACCACTGTTAAAAGTAAATACTGTAATTAAAGGTAAAAATGATATTACAATTACCCTAACATGTGTCCTAATTATATTGGATAAGTGTAATTCGATCAAAAACAACCTTAGGAATAAAATATGATCATCTTTGGTTCACTAGGATTAGATTAGGGCAATTATTTTTTTTATTTAAAGAAGAGTTAAAGGTGTTAATTTCAAAGTTTAATAACTAAACCATTTTTAATGTAGGGTTACACACAATATAAATTAGACTATAAATATTAATTAGAAAGATAAAAAAATTCTATATAATGATATTTTATTTATAATTTTTAGACATTAAATAATTTAATTTATTTACGAGACAATGATGATGCAGTAATTTCCTTATTAATGAAGTTTTAAAATAATGGATATTATTACTATTGAAATAAATGTAAATTGAGACTTATTATGAATTAAACTAATTTTCTAGGTTAATTTAAAATTTTAGGGTTTATTGGATAAATTATTCTCGAACTGATAAGGTTTTTATAACTTTTACAAAAACAAAATACCAAATAATTTAAAAATTGAGATAAATTAATTTTTAAAACAAATACTATATTATTAGTTGATATAATCTTCCTAAAAATCTAAAGTTCATCCAAATTAATTAAATAATATTATATATGTAATTAATGAACCACTTGAGGTTCTCTTAGAAGTTTAGAGTATGTTTATTAACCATATAGTGTTAGAATAAATGAAGACCCTGTAAAAGTTCAACAATTTAACAAAGAGTTTAATCTAAAAGATAAGGTTAAAATGGTAACCTAAACTTGTATAAAACGTATTGGCTAAAAGGATTTCAACCCATAACCACATAAGTCTCTAAATAAATTAATTGTTCACCATTATAAAATGAATATGATTGTATAATAAATTAATATTTTAATATTTTCCTAAAGTGACCATCACCCCTCTTATAAAAGGGAACTTCCCCTTATCTCAAAATCACACTTCCAAAACCATTTGTCTTGGCCAACCACTTCCCAAATATACTCCAAACTTCTGTCACATCAACCTAGACTCCTTACTTTGATTATAAATCCAACCTAAGGATCCCTTTGGATCAACTCTAAAGGAAACACCTGAAGAAGAAGTAATAATTTCACCACCCTCTTTCAAGTTCTTTTCTTCATACACATCCTATTTATTTGTTGTTTCAATACCAAAATAATAAATCCAGTACCTCCTACATATTTTTATATTATTATATATATGGTACATCCATATTCGTTATTCTATCCATCCTAAAAATGACAAAGACACCACACGTGTGTGCGTAGGACTTATTGTCTCCACGTCACGGTCAAGTTTGTTATTAAAACACTTCATTATTTGGATGGATATAAAAATGAGTATAAATGATGTAAATAATAAATATAACATCTTAATTATTCTTTATATATGATATACCATCCAATTTTTTACGATTTCACCATCAATATAATGATATTGTCGCTCGTGCGTACGTACAGATTACCGTCTCCACGAACGTAATGAGATTCATTCCCCATCATAATCATTAAAGAATAATTTTCATTTTATGATTAAACATAATTATTAAGAAATTAATATCATTCTGGATATGAATCCAATACATCTTATCCATAACAAACATGGCTTACGTAACCAAGTATATAAAGGAAAATTGATCATTTAACACCTGAGACGATGATACTACTAAAATATTTTTAACAAATAAATATTGTAAGATCATATATGATATCATATTTATGTATATGATTCTTGTATAATTAAATAAAAATAATTTAACTATTATACCGGAGGTTAACATACCCTCTACCAAGGAAATGTACAAGTTAAGGGTAAATTGTACAATCTCTTTCTTATCTGAGGTTGTTTTTATATAAGTATCTACTAGAACATATTTATTATCCATGTCCATGTTTCATTAAAGTGTTTCCAAAGGGATTATTTTTAAGGGCCTTTTTTACTAAACCATCATTTTAAATGTTTTAAAGATTTATTCTTCTAAACATTTCTCATTAATGTCCATGTTTTCAAAATGGTTTTAAGGATTTTTTTTATATTGGCATGAATGTTTCAAAAAGTTAATTCATTTCAAAAGTTTCAAAGTGTTATGGGACACTTTTATTCAAAACTATATTTTAAATGACTTCCTTTATAAACTATGTGACTTTTAAATGATTTCATGAAGAAGGGATATTTCACTCAATGATTTTTTATTGATCATTTTCAACTATGTCAACATCTTTTACGAGATATTATTCTAATCGAGGTTGATTTGTTATAATACAAATATTCCATATTGTATTAAAGGTTTGGTGAAATTTTTGACTATGGATGTGTTATTTTTATAGCATTCATGGTTTATGGATAAAGTATTGACATTTCAAATGCTAGTTTTAATATGAATTTTTATGTTATGTTTAAAAATTTTCATATGTAGAATGTATTGGAATTATTATGTGACGGGTGGAGCCTGCTATAGCTCCTTGATTCATTGGTATGTCTAATGAGACAAAATAGTGTCTTGGCATAAGTCCTTGACAAAATATTTTTTGTAGTCTTGGCACAAGGCCTTGACTATGTGGTTATGAAGTTTGGCATTGTGCATTCCATCATTATGAAATTGGTTATGGATATTGAATGTAATTATACGACTAGTATAATATCCATCTGAATAAGTAAATGGAATTATTTGATTTATCTTTTCCATATTATGTTGAATTTTATGTTTAAAAGGATTTTGTTTTGGTTTTATGCATTTTATGAAATGTTTATGCTTATTTATCAAAGTTTCCACTATATTGTTATCCTTACTGATAATCTGAGCTCAACCCTATCTTATGATTTATTTTTCCAAGATTCCAAGAAGTGTATTATGATTGGTAAGTAGGGTTAAGCTAGGGGATTAATGGAATTCTAAAATTATCATTTATGTTGTGTTTTATTTTCTAATGTCTAATGTAATGTTCAAGTATGTAATCTATTTTAAAATACATCTAAATTGATTGGTCTTTCGGGACTTGATTCCTTGTAATCATTCCAATGTATTAAAATAATGCACCGAATCTGGGCTTCTAGGGTCGGGGCGTTATAGTTCCTTACCTACCCTGATTAGATGGGTTGGTACCCTCTAGATTTGTTATTAATCTAGGTGCCTTGTTCCATTGGTAAGACTGTTTAAGGAATCTAGTTGGTTATTTACTTAGGGGATTCACCATACGCTGACAGGGGGTTCCAAACTGAGTACATCTAGGGGTCTATAAGGGATGTTTAGGAACACGCATGATTAATGTATGTATTGACTTGTTTGATTTTTTTTTCTATCAGTTTTCATCTTGCACTATTTATTTATTTACATCTCATCTTATTTTTTGACTGCTTCAGTTTTGACTTGGGTTTTGGTTTTGAAATGGTAATATTGTTTTGAAAATAAAGGTGTGGCGTGTGTTGGATTTTTAGAAAAAAAATGGAAACATCGTTTTTTTAAATAAAAAGTGAAAACCCAATTTTTATAATTGTATTTCAAAATGGTGTTAAATGAATTGTTATGGGAAGGAAAATACATTGATTTTGTGGTTCATTTTTGGCATCCCAAATGAGAAATTTAATACCCATGCCTATCCTATCTTTTTAGTGGCATGTTTGATTATTGGTACAGGTTCCCGGTCCAACTGCTTAGTGTTGGAGAAGATTCATTTTAGTGGTTGGAGGTGACCAAGAGGTAACATAGAGGTTGTGATAGAATGGTTTTGTTTTCTTGTTTTTAGTTTTTGATCTGTTTGTTGTTCCTCATAACTGAATCTATTTATTTGTATACATTTAATATTCAGTGATATTTTTTGAATGATCTATATTTTCTATATATTTATCTACTCATAGGTTTATCTCTTGGTTTTAAATCTTTCCTTCATGTATACGTTGTTTCCCAGTACTATTTTCCAGCCCGTGGTGATCTGGAACACCCTTCGAGCCATGTCGCGGGTCGGCTCGTGTGACCAGTTCTATGTATACCCGAGTTAGTTTATGATAAAATTTTATCACATGATCCCATGATATTTGGGGTGTATGGTAGTTAGATATTAGGATTTTTGGGTCTCATGAGTTGGGATGTGGGTCGGTTCTTGATAACCACCACTCGTGACTAGACCTGAGTTACCAGGGGTAGTATTGGTTTTGAGTTTTTATCTTTCTTGGGTTTGTTTTTTGATTGAGGGATGACAACGAAGGCAAGACAGTGTCATGTCACATTCTCACATTGAGTAGTGACTCATGTGGAGTCTGAGTGCATGGTTCAAGTACCTCCTAGTTGTGGATTCTTTCTTGGGGCATGGTTTACTACCATGTCACCGGGTTAAGCGTGGCTACTAGTTCCTCATTCTTATGGTTTGTTGTTGGTTGAATTTCATTGTGGTTTTGGTTAGTCTGTGTATGATTCTAAAATGAAGGTGGTTTTGAAATGGAAAAGGATTTCCTTAAAATGGTTTTGAAATCATTAAAGTGGGTTTTAAAATTTAAATGAAAATGGGTGGATTTTAAAAGTGATGTTCTTGAAAATTTTATATTTTTTTGGTTGTTTCGGGATGAAGTTTTTTTATTGATGCTACTTCATCTTGATATAGGTTTTTAATTTTTGTTTTATATATTTTTTAAAAAATGACGTTGAGGGAGGTCCCTATGTTTTATGATAAATCAGGGCCATTTTTTGGTCCTTCACGGTGATCAGGGTCCAATAGGGGTAGCAGAGTGGGTTGAAGAGGTTGAGCGCATCTTCATGGTTCTGGGAACTCCCGAAGATATCAGAGTGCGTACCATTTTGGGTATGTTTAAAGGTCTAGATCTGGAGTAATGGTAGTAGTTCACCCCACCATCAATGCATGTTGGGATGACCTGGGATGTCTTTAAATCCATCTTTGTCAGCTGGTTCATACCTGAAGAGGTGAAGATGAAGAAAAGGGAATAACATTTTTGCATTCAACAAGGCTAATAGATAGTGAAGTAATATGTTGATAATTTCATTTAAATTGTGTCCTTTTCTCCAGAGGTAGCATTGCAGGATTCGAGGAAGAATTCTCTCTTCAATGGGGGTCTTTGTCCACAGATCAAGGAGAAGGTCCAACCTTCTAAGGACCATCATTTTGAGAAGCTGGTTGATAAGGCGTTCCTAGATGATTTGGTCTTTGGAGCATAGATTGTTGGAAATCCAGTGTATCCAATTGCTCGTGAAGTATCCCCATCTAGTGAGAAGGGTGCGTCATAGGGACCTATTTTTAAAAAATATCCTTCATCGCTTATGGCTTCCATTTTTCCAGATCATCCACGTGTGTGCCGCCATTTTGGCAAGTTCGCGCACTTGAATACTTCATGTCACATCCCTCTAAATTTGTGTCATCTTTGCGGCTGTCTGGGTCATCTGGAGATGTTTTGTAGAAAGTGTTACCTGAAAAGCTTGTTATGATCAGGGGATGCTAGTAACTGATTGTGAGGAATAAGCTGTTGTGGCCATCAGAGCCCAATCCTCAGGTCTTGGGGGGAAGCTCACACATAGCCAGGAGTTTGTGGGGGTGTGAATCCTCAGTTCGGGTTGTGAGTTCTATGTTGGGAATGGATCATTTAAAGCCTTTTCATTCTTGTTTTTATGATGTTAATGTTTTAACATCATTATAAGTTCATCCTTTGTTTTTAATAGTTTGATGGACTTATTCCATTATTATATAACAATTAGTACTGGTTTAAATGTTCCCCTTCTATATCGTTCATTTTCCTTGATTTTTTAAGTTGTGCTCATTTGGAGATATTTATGTTTTATGGAATTGATGGTAATGTACCGGTTTATCATTTAGTCTGAGTTTCTTTTCAGGAGTTACCCCTGGTGTTGGGGGTTTTTGGCTGGCATGGAAAGTTTCTAGTTTCGATAATAGTGTTTTTTTCTCATGATATAGAAGTTGTTTTGAATTGGTTGGGAGTTCCTGTGTTAGCCCCTCCCGGAGGTGGTGTGTTTGAATTCTAATGTTTCTATGCTAGTGGAATTCCTGTGGTGGGGAGAACTGCCTTGTGTTCTCCCCTTATTGTGGGTTGTGGTTTCTTTTAGTTTGTCCGAGTGTGAATTGGGGAATAAATAGTCACATCGGGATTCCTTGTTTCTTCGGGTGACATTCAGCAATGGACTAAATTCCTAACTAAATTTTGATTATGTGACTTTATGGGGGCAGAAAGTGTTAGTGGTGGGAAGAATGGTAACACCTTGACTTTATTTATTTATTATTTTAATTACTTTATTTTTTATCCTGAGATTTAGATAATTTTGCACTATTGTGCGGTCAGCCCGCATGGTTAGGGGTAAATGTGTGATGTCGGCACGGATGCTCAAGTGAGTTGATGTTATGGAGTGCGACTTGCGTGCAGATTATAAAACTGCATGAAAAACATATAGATTTAACCTATAAGATGGAAGTATTGGGTGGCATGGATTGTGTGTTTTTTTCTCAACTGCATGTCTGACTACAGGAGAGCTGTGCGGCTGCTCAGTATTTGCTAAAAATTAGGACATTAATTAAATGGTAAATAAAATATAATATAGTCAGATAAATTAAACAAAATAGAATTTTGGAAAATGGTTAATAATAATAATAATAATAATAATATGATTTTTAATATTATTATTATTGTTGTTTTTGTGTTTATTATTATAATTGTTATTATTAAGATAACTTTTATAATTTATTTATTATTATGATTTTCATTATGATTTTTATTAAGAATATTATAATGATTATTATTATTATTATAGCATTATTATTATTATTGTTGTTATAATTATAATTATTAATCTTATTATTATTGTTGTAATAGTAACAATTATTATTATAAAAAAGGTGATGATACCCTAGGGGGCATCCCCCTCCCCATATATTGCATACGGCACACTCTCACCCTCACACACCATGGCACATCCTCCAACCCAGACCCCTCCCAGATAGCGTTGTCATCCTGGAAGCCTGACCTCCCCTCATAGGCCCTCATCTACAGTGCCCCGCAACAACATGGCCTCCTAGCTCCAGTGCCCCCGACCTCGGTCTGGCCTGCTCCAATGGTGGTGGTCCCACTCCCCCAATTCAGCTAGCGGTCCCCTCCTTCTATTGAATCCTAGAAGCCCAACTTCCCCATGCTCAGTGCCTCCGTTGTAACACCCCAGGTAAATAAAGAATATGAAATCTTTATATTTATCCATATTTGTGAATAAAATATTAATATGAATTTAAAGGGGATGCTATGCTCGATGGCGTACCCAACACGCAACAACGAGTGTCTTGGGAATCTTAAGTTTCACTCTAATAATAAAATAATATTATTTTAAATGGTAGTTAACATGTAGCCGTTTTATTGGCGGGAATGGATAGAAATAACTAAAATATGATTATAAATATTTTTAAATGTTTTTACATTTATCCAATAAAAGATAAAGGCTTAAAATACGGAAAGAATTCAATTTTAGGCGTATACGCTCTGGTTTTCACTAAAGGTTCACTTATCTCCTTTCGATGGAGAACCGTCATTAAATATAGTTTTGTTCACTATTATACATTCTATTAGACCAAATAAAACTCTTCTTAAGAAATGGGACATAAAAATTTACTTTGTGTAAATTTTTGGTATCTTTCCGATAAAGTTCATTTTTTTAAATGAATAGTTTAAAATGTTGTATTTTAATTCAAAACCTCTTTTTAATCTAATTTAGTTATATGATTAGATTATCTTTTTAATTGGTTTTAAAGTGAAATTAGAATATATTTTTACCATTAAATCCAATAGGGGTTGTTGGAATTAATTTCACTTTGAAATCAGACTTAAACTAGTGTCAATCTTTTGATACTTATTATTTCATAAAAACACGCTATTTGATCTGACAGCGGGAATTAATTATTAAATTAATTAATTTGACTTATATGTTTTTAAATTTTCAAAATATACTTCATTTTTGAATTCTGAATATCAAATATAGCTTAGGGTGAATTTTTTGGATTTTTCTGAAAAACTTCAATTTTGATGAATAGTGAAACCACTAAGTGGTACTTATAAAACTGATTTTTCCGTTTAAATGAAAATTTTCAATCTTTGTGTTTTGAATTTCAAAAATCCGACATACATGGTTGTGATTAAGAAGTAAAATGTGGTTCAATGGGATAAAAATAATTTTTTGGTGAATAGTAACTTATTAAGTTTTTAATCGTGATTGGAGGTAATTAGTGTAGTTTATGGTAATAATAATGTTTTAATAAAATGAAATTACCTAGACACATTTCCTACTCTCATTGTATGTGTAATGGCCGACCAACACAACACATGGGTCAACTTGGGGACCCCATGAAGCCACTTTGGTTGGAAAATGACGTTAATATCTTTTTATTTAAAGTTAAAGTAATAATGAGACAAACATGAAATGTTTTACTAAAACAATTTTTACATGGGGTTATACAAATCCGATTTTTGACTACAAATATTAATTAGAAAGCTAAAACGATTTCCTAACACATAGTATTTTTTCTATAATTTTTAGACATTATATAAATTAAATTATTTATGACATCATGATGATGCACCGATGACCTCATTATTTAACGATTTAAATAAAATGGAAAGATAATGTAATATCTAAGACCTACACATGTCCAAAACCTATTGGATGAGTGGATTTAGAACTCTTATCACCTTATCCTAGAAACACATCAATTTGGGACCTCTTAAATTCGAATACCATTTTAAAATAAAGTGACTTTTCTTTACCTTCCAAGAGTGCCCCTCCTCTCCTCTTATAAAAGGCCCTCACCTCTACCTCCTTAACCACACACCCAAAGCATTTGGCTCGGCCAACCTCTTCCCATTTTGTCTCTCCACTTCCCTCTATTAAACCTTGAAGCCTCACATTGGGCAGAAGTCTTCCCAAGGAAGCCTTTGATCTCAAACCAAAGGGAGTTACCAGATTTTAAGGTAATGTCTTCACTTGTGTCCTTTTGTTTTATTTTGCTTCTCCAAACCCCTAAAATCTTTTTATTCTTTTCTTTTGTAACAAATACAGTATCATAAATATACTAGGATGTTGTTATAAGAAGGATTCGAGCTACACTTTCACACACCTACATCTAATGGTTAACGAAGATACTGTTTCCGTGGATGGCAAATTTCGGCCTCCCGAAACGATGATTGTTCAACATTCTCTTAACCCCTTCAAAGGTGGCCATTAATATGACACTATATTTATATATGATATATAATATTTTTATTATTTCCTTAAGATTCTGTATTTTTTCATTTTGGGCATACCATTATGGTTTCCATTATGGGTAAACGTGATATCTTCATTTAAGGAAGTGCGGACTACCGCCCCCTCAAAGTGATTTGATTCGTTAATACCATATGTGGTACGTATAAAGGATATATTTAATGATATTATATATGATACTATACTGGAATTAAAATATTATTATGTATCATTATGTTTTAATTCCATTTAATATGAAATAGAAATGGAAGTAACGTTCATGCGTACGTACGACTTACCGTCTCCATGAACGGTACATTTCATTTCTTATCTCAAAATGTTATGTAATACTATAAGTACATATATATAATGGATATATATGTAATATATTACATAAAAATTATGTATATCATTCTGGAATTATAACATATATATATCTCTCTCATTTTGTTTTAATTCCATTAATATGACAAAAAATGAAAGTAGTGTTCATGCGTACGCACGACCTACCGTCTCCATGAACGGTGCTTTTCATTTTTTATCTACAAATGATATGGAATAGTATGAAATAAATATTTAATGGATATATATGATATTTTAATCATTAATACTATTATGTAAATTATTTACTTATAACTACATGGGAAATCTTTTTTCAAACAAGTTCAATTTTGACTCATGTACCAAACATCGACAAAAACGTCTGATATGAACTAACATTATTAAAAAATTATTATAACATTATAATATGTGATATGAACTGAATAATAATCTCTAAAGGAGGTACTTAGGCAATTATTAATTGACCAATGTTTATTATTCAGGAATATAAAGAAACGAACAAGACATATTGGACTTGAGGTAAGGGATCTTACTCCTCTCTTTTTTAAGTACACTCTTTTATGTCATTCCCTCTAAATCTCATATTTCTTGTTATTGGGATGTTATTTTATATTACACTTACTTTAATTTTTATGTTCATGTGATGAGAAACCCTATTCCCTCTCATCAATCCATTTTGGAAGTTTTGAGTGGTGCCGTTAGGCTGCCGAATTTCTATAAGAGATCTAACCTCTCTCTTTATTTTTAAGTACTCTCCTTTATTTCACTTCCTTTAAGCTCCTATTTGTTATGTTGGGGGATGTTATTTTGTATTACTCTTTCTGTAAACTTTATGTTGATATGATGAGAGACCCTATTTCCTCTAATCAATCCATTTTAGAATTTTTAAGTGGCGCCGCTAGGCTGCCGAGTTTTCATAAGGGATTTATCATCTCACTTTTATTCCCGTGAGATTTATGCTAAATTTGCCACAATTTCCTTTGAGTGGTGTATGTACTGCCCATTATTCTACTATTTGTGTAATATACTTTCTTTTATGAGTATTTTCATCAATTATTTATTGTCCTTCTTTCATGGGGTGTATGTTTTGAAAGATACCCAAGTCGGTAAGGGGACCTTTCACCCTCCTCTTTTTTAAAAGACTTCTTTTGTTGGGTCTTTTAATTTATATATTGTTATGTTGGGATATGTTCTCATATATCCTTATTGATGTAAATTTTATATCCAAGTGATGAGATACACTTTTTATCTCTCATCAACTCATTTTGATGTGACGTCGTTAGGCAGTCAAGGGAACTTCTTAACCCAATTTCTATTTCTTTGGGTTCAACAAGTAGTTATTGAATATGTCATCCTTTGAATACGTGTGAATGACCTTTGATTATTTTACACTTAATATCCACTTATATTTGGTGTATTTGTTTGTCACAGATAATTATGTAATTGATTTATCCTTAAACCAAGGATACCGTCTTTGAAAGGGACTTCGTCTAAATATCCTTTCGTTGAGGCATATTCTGTTTTATACACAACCTTCTTTTATATGGTGCATAAACCCCTTTGACTTTTACGTTTATTCAATAGGAATCTTTTTTATACGAAGCGTTTACTAAACGACAAAAGGGAATGTTTTTTTCGTACGTATGCGGCGACAACGACTTCTCTGCCGCTATGACCATTATTTGAGTTTCAGCTTCCTCTACAAGCCATACCTTCTTTTTAAAATAAAAATAAATACCATGTTTTACTTTTCTTTTATCTTGGTATTGAGAATGGTTTTCATAATGTTTTTATATCAATGTGTTGTATTGATATCTTGTGATTGAAAGGTGGGAATGTTATGTTTTCCTTTATGTATGTTTTATGTGATACGATTATGTTAAGGTTCTTGGGCATTATTATGGAGATGGGTAGTTCCGTGATAAACTAAGGGCGGGTGAGTTCGATATAGCTCTCCAATGCATTGGGTAACGCGAAGGAGTGAAACGTTAAGGTTTCTCCGAAGAGATTTAGGGAATATTCTGTGATGGGTATTCCAAACGTAACCAAGAGGGTTACACCCTACGTAAGAATGTTATGAATGAATCAAGTTACTTTTATGTCTTATGATTTCTATGATTTATTCATGGTTTGATGGGGTATGTTAAGGTGCCTACGTTTTATGGGTAAAGTATGATTTCATTCTTAAGTATATATGAATTCATGTTTCCTTTCTATATTTTTATAACCCTTATTGAGATTTTTATGCTCATCCCTAGTTTTGGAAATGTTTTTGACAGGTCAAGGGAAAGGTACATGATGTGATGATAGTGTCAAGGATGTGTCAAGAAAGAATCCATGTTTTATTTTCAATATGTTTCCGTTGATGGGAAGAATAAATACTCTCTTTTATGTAACCACTTTGTTTAAATGTTGCATATAATGCAAGTTTCATGATCTAATTCTCTAAAACTCTAAACCTGAAAAGATCCTCAATGTGTAATCTTGTAATAACTCAAGATTAAGTAAGGTTTAAGGTTGGGGCCTTATAGTTGGTATCAAAGGTCGGTTTAGATAACTTTAGAGGTTAGGGTATTCTTTAAGAATAAGTGACATTACCATAATGGTTTGGATTTCAGAAAGAGTGCTAGTTTTAGATAAAGTGAATAAGTAAGTATATCCTAGTGTTTACCTTCCTCATTGGTACATGATGGTTTTGTTGATATACTCACACTGACATTTCTATTTTTAGTTAATGGATGGATCTAGCAGGCACCAAAGAGACAACAGGTTTGAAGGAAACTATGGTGGTTCTATGATTAAGATACTAGATAAAATGGGGGATTCAATGAGGAAACTCGTGGTTGTTATAAACCAACTATCCAGGAGTCATGATCAACCAATTGAACCTTGGTATGTTCTATAATGCATCATGTACGAGATGACCAATTGATGTGGAAGTTCAGGTAATAATTATATAGGTAACCATTAGAGTTTATATGATCCTTACTTTTGAGGTAATTATGGGTTATTATATGATATGCTGGAAAATGAAAGGCATGAGATAAACTTGAGGTTAAAATATATTATGATCATTTTTGATGATTTTATCTCTTTTTGGGGAATGATTTGAGAATTATATAGTTTTGGAAAAAGGACAACACGTAGACCGTGTGACTACTCGTCGCGTCGGACAAAGCTGCGGGAATCGAACCCACAACCAAAGTGCAAGTGGTATTTATCGCCTACCACTGGACTACGTGAAGTCCCTAATTAGTTTGACTGATTCTTTTTTAGTTATATGATTTTATGAATTAAGAGTAAGTTGATTTTGGGTTATTTGTAAAAATGATTAACCTATCATGGAGGATATGTGATTAGGTTAATTACTTTTCAATACGAGACTTTAGGAGCAACTGATATTGTTTGGAGATAAATGTTACGATTTAACTTGGAAGACTATGTGACTAAATCCTTCAAATATTTGGGTTTCAATCTTATATTGGTTTACTTTGAAGAATTTTATGGACAAATTGTTTATCAGATGTTCCTCGTTGAACATTGGGTTTTGTTGGACAAATTTTGGAGATTAAGCATAGATTTTCTTTTTAAAGGGTTATCCTTTTCTGGATTATCTAACCTTGTACTAACCCTTTGGTTTTGGTTTTGGTAAAAGCCTAATGAAATGGGAAGTATATAGTTCACTTTGGTGGATTAGGTGATTCTCTAGAAGTTAATTATAGTACTCTTAATGCGAACAAGTCTCCCAAAATACTCGTCTTTTGAAAAACAATATGAGTTTGATTAAGGAATCTAGTAAAAGTTGGAAGTCAACATGACAAGTAAGTATGTTTCCTTATGTTTTATTTAAGCTCAAAAATAAATTCCTCAATAAAAAGTAACTTAAAGCAAAAATGTTGTCTATTAACTTTTCCTGTAACGCCCCGACCCCAGCTACCCAGAGTCGGTGCATTACTTCGTAACATTGGCATGATCACAAAAGATCAAGTCTCGAAATACCGATTAGTTTAGTAGCCTTGGAAACACTAGATACATTCATAAATGTTACATTACAACATAAGGTGAAAAACTACAATAACATGGTCTCCCTAGTCCACACTCATATCCTCACTGACTATTCTTGCAAGTCTGTCATAATACACCTCTTCACATCCTGGGAAAAATAAAACATTGAAAGGGGTGAGCTCAAATTCTCCGTAAGGATAACAATATGGCAGAAACTTTCATAAGAAAACATAAGCATTTAAGGCAATGTATAACTAAAACAAAAGCCTTATTGAACTTAAACTTCAGCATAATATGGAAAAAGTAAAATAAAATAATGCCATTACTTACTCACATGGATATTCTACTAGACGAATAATCACATGGAATATCAATAACCACTTTCATAATGAGGGAATGTATAATGCCAGACATTCTGAAACATTTTGTCAAGGCCTTGGCTAGGACATCTAAAATGATTAAGGCCTCGGCCAAAACCATAAATCAAATTGGGAAAGGGCCTCGGCCAATTCCACGTCTAGTTGTCTCATGAGACCTACCGATGCATCGAGGAGCTATAGCGGGCTCCACCCGTCACATATTAAGTCCAATACATTCCTCATATGGATAGGTTTAAACATAACATAAATATTCGTATTAAAACTAGCATATGAAATGTCAACAATTTCTCCATAAACTATGGATGGTATAAAAATAACACATCCACAATCAAATATTTCACAAAATGTTCAATGGAAGTTTTGTATCATAAATCAATTTCAATTAAACTTAAAACCCATCAAAGGATGTTGACATAGATGAAATCAAAGCTATTTGAGAGAAATATCTCTCCTTCTTGAAATCATTTAAAAGTCCCATAATTATAAAATAATACATTTACTTTGAAAATATTCTTATAAGCTTGTTAGGGAAGCTTCGATGAAGTTATAATGGCGGAAAATAGCCGCACCCGCCGTGTAAGTTAAAAAAACTTTCTTACCTTAAATTTGTCAAAAATGTCAAAAAGTACATTGTTTGGAAAATGAAAGTAAGATTCCTTTAAAAAACGTATAAGGTTATAAATGACTTTAACCCATTTTCCATTTAATAGTAAAATTTTATTGAAAGATATTTTTAAGAAACATGGATGTGGATGATAACGAGGTCCCAGAAGATAATTATGTATAAACAACCTTGGATAATGAAGAGGTTGTGAAGTAAACCCTTACCTTGTACATTTCCTTGGTTGGGGTAGGTTAACCTCCTATATAATGGTGAAATAATTGTTATTAAATTATACAAGAATCATATACATTCATATGATATCATATATGATCTTTTAACATTGCTTTGTTAACAATATCTTAGATTTATCATTGTTTCGGGTGTTAACTTACTCGTTTTCGTTAGTCGTGTTTTCATGGATAGGTTGTACCTTATTCATATCCAGAATGATATCATGTCCTTAAACTTTATTTTTAGATCATCTAATGATAATTATACTTTAATGGATACGATGGAGAATGAATCTCATCACGTTCGTGGAGACGGTAGTCCGTACGTACGCACGAGCGACAATATCATTATTTTGATATTAAAATAATATATAATTGGATGGTATATCATATATACAGAATCATTATCATGTTATATTTATTATTTACATGAATTACATATCATTATTATACCCATCTAAATAATAATATATTGAATAACAATTACACCACGACGTGGAGACGGTAAGCCGTACGTACGCACGTATGGTGACATGTCATTCAAATGATGGGTAGAATACTGAATATGGTTGTTCCATATTTATAATAACATCACAGTATATATAAGATACTGGAGTTATAATTTTAGAATTGAAATAATACACAAAGAGGGAGTGGAAGAAGAATGAAACTTGGAAGAGGGTGATGAAAACGTTACCTCTTCTTCGGGTTCTTCCTTTTGATTTCATCAAAAGGACTCCTTAGGATGGCTTTATGACTAAAGTAAAACTTCTAGGATGAAGGGTGAGAAGTTGGGAGATTATTTGGGAAGATTTTGGCCGAACCAAAAGGCTTGAAAGTGTGAATAAGGCGGTAGAGGTGGGGGCCTTTTATAAGAGGAGAGGAGGGGCTCTTTTGGAAAGATTGAAATGTTACATTAATATACAGTGCTTTTCGGATTCTAAAGGTCCCACACTTATATTATTCGTGGATAAGGTGGTAAGGGTTCGAAATATACCCATCCAATAGTCTTTGGACAAGTGTAAGCCTTGTATTTTACATTATCTTTTCATTTTATTGAAATCGTTAAATAATGAGGTCATCGCTGCATCATAATGATGTCATAAATAATTTAATTTATTTAATGTATAAAAATTATAAAAAAATACTATGATGTAGGAAATCTTTTTAGATTTCTAATGAATATTTATAGTCAAAATTTGGACTTGTGTAACCCCACTTAAAAACTGTTTTAGTAAAACAACTCATGTTTGTGTCAATTTAATTTTAACATTACATAAATATATATTAATGTCATTTTCCAACCAAAGTGGCTCCATGGGGTCCCCAAGTTGACCCATGGGTTGTCTGGGTCGGACATGACTCATCCAATAGGAGTATTACAAGTTTCAAGCTCATCTCATATTATTAAAACATTATTTTTACCTTAAACTACACTAATTACCTCTAATCGCGATTAAGAACTTAAAAGTTACTATTAACCAAAAAATTATTTTAATCCCATTGAACCACATTTTACTTCTTAATTACAACCATGTATGTCATATTTTTGAAAATCAAATCAAAGAAGTGTTAATATTTCATTTTAATGAAAAATCAGTTTTTAACAACCACTTAGTGGTTTCACTATTCCTCAAAAATTGAAGTTTTTCAGAATAAGGCCAAAATTTCACCCTAAGCTATAATTGATATTCCGAATTCAAAAATGATGTCAATTTTAAAAAATTCCAAACATATAAGTTTCATTAATTAATTTTATAATTAATTCCCGCTGTTACAATAAATAGCGTGTTTTTAAGAAACAATTTATATCAAAAGATTGGCAATTGTTTATGTCCAATTTCAATGTTAAATTAATTCTAATGACCACCATTGGATAAAATGGGAAAAATATATTCTAATTATACTTTAGAACCACTAAAAAGTATAATTTATCACTATGAATTATTTTGATTAAAAAAGTTGTTTTTAAGTATTTTTCACTATTCATAAAAAATTAGAAGTTCTCAGAAAAATACCAAAAATTCAACATAGGCTAATATTAATATTAAAAATCCAAAAATGAAGTCCATTTTGATAAATAAAATTTATAAAATTTCAAAAAGTAGGTATTACTATTCGCAACGGCTAGTTTAATCAGTTGTGGTGTGTGTTAGAGCTCGAGGTTGCGTACAACACACACTATTGCATTATTCGAAGGGAAATGTACTGTAGAAGCTTGGGGTGTTACATTTCTTACTGGGGAACCCAACACCATTTAACCCCTCACAAGTTTGTGATTTTCTTATGGTTAACTTTCTCCTAGACATGTTTACTATCACTCTCCCTTAAGAACATGACCCTTTTCTTTTTTTCCATGTCCGTGTTTTTATACATATGGGTTAACTCGGGTGACCACTGTACTTATCTTCCTTTATTTTAAAGTGATTGTTTTACCGACTCTTGTTCCGATGTGGGACTTTCAAGGATGTTTCCAAGCTCAATTTTTAAAATTACGAGGACGCAATTCCCAAAAGGGGGGAAGGATGTAACACCCCAGGTAAATAAAGAATATGAAATCTTTATATTTATCCATATTTGTGAGTAAAATATTAATATGACTTTAAAGGGGACGCTATGCTCGATGGCGTACCCAACACGCAACAACGAGTTTCTTGGGAATCTTAAGTTGCACTCTAATAATAAAATAATATTATTTTAAATGGTAGTTAACATGTAGCCGTTTTATTGGCGGGAATGGATAGAAATAACTAAAATATGATTATAAATGTTTTTAAATGTTTTTACATTTATCCAATAAAAGATAAAGGCTTAAAATACAGAAAGAATTCAATTTTAGGCGTATATGCCCTGGTTTTCACTAAAGGTTCACTTATCGCCTTTCGATGGAGAACCATCATTAAATATAGTTTTGTTCACTCTTATACATTCTATCGGACCAAGTAATACTCTTCTTAAGAATTGGGACATAAAAATTTACTTTGTGTAAATTTTTGGTATCTTTCTGATAAAGTTCATTTTTTTAAATGAATAGTGTAAAACGTTGTATTTTAATTCAAAACCTCTTTTTAATCTAATTTATTTATATGATTAGATTGTCTTTTTAATTGGTTTTAAAGTGAAATTAGAATATATTTTTACCATTAAATCCAAAAGTGGTTGTTGGAATTAATTTCACTTTGAAATCAGACTTAAACTAGTGTCAATCTTTTGATACTTATTGTTTCATAAAAACACGCTATTTGATCTGACAGCAGGAATTAATTATTAAATTAATTAATGTGACTTATATTTTTTGAATTTTGTAAAATAGACTTCATTTTTGAATTCGGAATATCAAATATATCTTATAGTGAATTTTTTGGATTTTTCTGAAAAACGTCAATTTTTTATGAATAGTGAAACACTAAGTGGTACTTATAAAACTGATTTTTCCGTTTAAATGAAAATTTTCAATATTTGTGATTTGAATTTAAAAAATCTGACATAAATTTTTGTCATTAAGAATTAAAATTTGGTTCAATGGGATAAAAATAATTTTTTTGGTGAATAGTAACTTATTAAGTTTTTAATCGCGATTAGAGGTAATTAGTGTAGTTTATGGTAAGAATAATGTTTTAATAAAATGTAATGACCTAGAAACATGTCCTACCCTCATTGTATGTGTAATGGCCGACCAATACAACCCATGGGTCAACTTGGGGACCCCATGAAGCCACTTTGGTTGGAAAATGACATTAATATCTTTTTTTTTAAAGTTAAAGTAATAATGAGACAAACATGAAATGTTTTACTAAAACAATTTTTACATGGGGTTATACAAATCCGATTTTTGACTATAAATATTCATTGGAAAGATAAAACAATTTCCTAAATCATAGTAGTTTTTTTATAATTTTTAGACATTATATAAATTAAATTATTTCTGACATCATGATGATGCAGCGATGACCTCATTATTTAACGATTTAAATAAAATGGAACGATAATGTAATATATATAAGACCTACACATGTTCAAAACCTATTGGATGAGTGGATTTCGAACCCTTATCACCTTATACTCAAAACACATCAATGTGGGACCTCCTAAATACGAATACCATTTTAAAATAAAGTGACTTTTCTTTACCTTCCAAGAGTGCCCCTCCTCTCCTCTTATAAAAGGCCCCCACCTCTACCTCCTTACCCACACTCCCAAAGCATTTGGATCGGCCAACCTCTTCCCATTTTGTCTCTCCACTTACCTCTATTACTCCTTGAAGCCTCACTTTTGGCAGAAGTCTTCCCAAGGAATTTTTTGATCTCAAACCAAAGGGAGTTACCAGATTTTAAGGTAATGTCTTCACTTGTGTCCTTTTGTTTTATTTTGCTTCTCCAAACCCCTAAACACTTTTTATTCTGTTCTTTTGTAACAAATAAAGTATCATAAATATACTATGACTTTGTTATAATAAGGATTCGAGCTACACTTTCACACACCAACATCTAATGGTTAACAAACATACTGTTTTCGTGGATGGTGAATTCCGGCCTCCCGAAACGATGATTGTTCAACATTCTCTTAACACCTTCAAAGGTGGCCATTAATACGACACTATATTTATATATGATATATAATATGATTATTATTTCCTTAATATTATGTATTTTTTCATTTTGGGAATACCATTATGGTTTCCATTATGGGTAAACGTGATATCTTCATTTAAGGAAGTGCGGACTACCTCCCCCTCAAAGTGATTTTATTCGTTAATACCATATGTGGTACATATAAAGGATATATTTAATGATATTATATATGATACCATACTGGAATTAAAATATTATTATGTATCATTATGTTTTAATTCCATTAAATATGAAATAGAAATGGAAGTAGTGTGCATGCGTACGTATAGCTTACCGTCTCCATGAACGGTACATTTCATTTCTTATCACAAAATGTTATGTAATACTATAAGTACATATATATAATGGATATATACGTAATATATTACATCAAAATTATGGATATCATTCTGGAATTATAACATATATATATCTCTCTCATTTTGTTTTAATTCCATTAATATGACAAAAAATGAAAGTAGCGTTCATGCGTACGCACGACCTACCGTCTCCATGAACGGTGCTTTTTGTTTTTTATCTACAAATGATATGGAATAGTATGAAATAAATATTTACTGGATATATATGATATTTTAATCATTAATACTATTATTTAAATTATTTACTTATAACTACATGGGCAATCTTTTTTCAAACAAGTTCATTTTTGACTCATGTACCAAACATCGGCAAAAACGTCTGATATGAACTAACATTATTAAACAATTATTATAACATTATAATATGTGATATGAACTGAATAATAATCTCTAAATGGGGTACTTAAGAAATTATTAAATGACCAATGTTTATTATTCAGGAATATAAAGAAACGAACAAGACATATTGGACTTGAGGTAAGGGATCTTACTCCTCTCTTTCTTTTTAAGTACACTCTTTTATGACATTCCCTCTAAATCTCATATTTATTGTTATTGGGATGTTATTTTATATTACACTTACTGTAATTTTTATGTTCATGTGATGAGATACCCGATTCCCTCTCATCAATCCAGTTTGGAAGTTTTGAGTGGTGTCGTTAGGCTGCCGAATTTTTATAAGAGATCTAACCTCTCTCTTTCTTTTTAAGTACTCTCCTTTATGTCACATCCTTTAAGCTCCTATTTTTTATGTTGGGGGATGTTATTTTGTATTAATATTTCTGTTAACTTTATGTTGATATGATGAGAGACCCTATTTCCTCTCATCAATCCATTTTAAAAGTTTTAAGTGGCGCTGCTAGGCTGCCGAGTTTTCGTAAGGGATTTATCATCTCACTTTTATTCCCGTGAGATTTATGCTAAATTTTCCACAATTTCCTTTGAGTGGTGTATGTAGTTCCCATTATTCTACTCTTTGTGTAATATAGTTTCATTTATGAGTATTTACATCAATTATTTATTGCCCTTCTTTCATGGGGTGTATGTTTTGAAAGATACCCAAGTCGGTAAGGAGACCTTTCACCCTCCTCTTTTTTAAAAGACTTCTTTTGTTGGGTCTTTTAATTTATATATTTTTATGTTGGGATATGTTCTCCTATATCCTTATTGATTTAAATTTTATGTCCAAGTGATGAGATACACTTTTTATCTCTCATCAACTCATTTTGATGTGACGTCGTTAGGCAGTCAAGGGAACTTCTTAACCCAATTTCAATTTCTTTGGGTTCAACATGTAGTTATTGAATATATCATCCTTTGAATATGTGTGAATGACCATTGATTATTTTACACTTAATATCCACTAATATTTTGTGTATTCATTTGTCACACATAATTATGTAATTGATTTATCCTTAAACCAAGGATACCGTCTTTGAAAGGGACTTCGTCTAAATCTCCTTTCGTTGAGGCATATTCTGTTTTATACGCAACCTTATTTTATATGGTGTATAAACCCCTTTGACTTTTACGTTTATTCAATAGGAATATTTTTTATACGAGGCGTTTAATAAACGACAAAAGGGAATGTTTTTGTCGTACGTATGCGGCGACAACGACTTCTCCGCCACCGTGACCATTATTTGAGTTTAGGCTTCCTCTATAAGCCATACCTTCTTTTTAAAATAAAAATAAATACCATGTTTTACTTTTATTTTATCTTGGTATTGAGAATGGTTTTCATAATGTTTTTATATCAATGTGTTGTATTGATATATTGTGATTGAAAGGTGGGAATGTTATGTTTCCTTTATGTATGTTTTATGTGATACGATTATGTTAAGGTTCTTGGGCATTATTATGAAGACGGGTGGTTCCGTGATAAACTAAGGGTGGGTGAGCCCAATATAGCTCTCCAATGCATTGGGTAATGTGAAGGAGTGAAACGTTAAGGTTTCTCCGAAGAGATTTAGGGAATATACTGTGATGGGTATTCCAAACATAACCAAGAGGGTTACTCCCTATGTAATAATGTTATGAATGCATCAAGTTACTTTTATGTCTTATGATTTCTATGATTTATTCATGGTTTGATGGGGTATGTTAAAGTGCCTACATTTTATGGGTAAAGTATGATTTCATTCTTAAGTATATATGAATTCATGTTTCCTTTCCATATTTTTATAACCCTTATTGATCTTTTTATGCTCATCCCAAGTTTTTGAAATGTTTTTCACAGGTCAAGGGAAAGGTACATGATGTGATGATAGTGTCAAGGATGTGTCAAGAATGAATCCATGTTTTATTTTCAATATGTTTCCGTTGATGGAAAGAATGAATACTGTATTTTATGTAACCACTTTGTTTAAATGTTGAATTTAATGCAAGTTTCATGATCTAATTCTCTAAAACTCTAAACCTGAAAAGATCCTCAATGTGTAATCTTGTAATAACTCAAGATTAAGTAAATGAATTCCCTCTGATGGTGCCTCCTCACCCCCCAACCCTCAGTGCATTTCCTCTATCTTTCCAAACCCACCATGAGTGCTCCCCTTTTCACCCAACCTCCCCAGCGTGTGTCCCTCCTTTAGCGGTGACGACTCCCCTCATTGGTACATTTGAATTCCCATTTTGTGGGTTTTCTCCATATTTACCGTAACCCTAACGCCTTGGATTATGTTTCACGCATTTTTCACATTGTCTAGGGTGTGTGTTTTTTCCACAGGGGGGTTTTATTCCTTCCACTGAAGCATCGTTGTTTCCAAACTTGGATTAAGGTAAGAGAATCCACGTTTTCCTTTCTGATTAAGTCAATTAAATAAGTGTTTTTAATTAAATCATTGGCTTGACTCACACCTTCACAATAAACTTAGTTAATATTCTATAGTATTTTCAGGTTAGTTGGTATTTCTAATAATAGTTTTAAAGTATTTTCTCTGGTTATGCTTATATGTGCTTATGGAAAATGTGTCCATTAGGTGTTAAATGTTGTTTTGGTAATGTTTTAAACATGACATTCCCCTTTGTAATTTAATAGTTTCCTATAGTGTTTTCTAGATTGTATAATTTTTTGATTTGTTTAGAAAACTATTTATAAATTGTTTTGCCTATTTATAAAATTGTTTATAAACTATTTGGTTTGTTAATAAAATTATTAATAAATTAGTTTTTTGTTTATAAAATTATTTATAAATTGTTTGGTCTATTTATAAAATTGTTTATAAACTAGTTGCTTTATTCATAAAATATTCTATAAACTAGTTGGTTTGCTTATATAATTTTTTATAAATTATTTGGTTTGTTTGAATAATTGTTGATAAATCATTCAGTTTTTTTATGTTTTCATCATTTTAGAGTTTTTAAGGACTTTATTGAAAATGATTTGGTGTGAGTTTTGAAAGGATAACGGGTTGCTTGGAAAATTGTGTGGTATTTGGGTGTGTTCTTTGTTATACCTAGTCAAGTGGTCATTTTGTATGTTTTACTAGTTGCATATTTTTTGGAAAAAGGGAATTTGGAAATTTTATTGGAAAATGTATTTGGGATGTATAAAGGTTAATGGTATGTTTGGGTCTTCTAACTCTTGGGTTGAGTTTTTACAACCTTTAGAAAGGTTTTTGTTTCACAAATTTGTGTGCTTGGTTGACAATTTAGTGATGTTTTATAAAATGGTTTGAATGTTATAAGATATATTGGCCTAGTTGGCACCTTCGATGATATGATGTGAAGATGTGATACAAGTATGTATATATGTATACATTTATGGGCACCACAGATATCCCTTTATGAGCTATCATATAGAGTTTTCGTGTTATTGGTATCTAAGTGCGGTGATGACAAATATGGTGAGTCATGCGCCGGAGGGCTCCCACTTACACAGTATTGTTGCACCATGGGTTACAAGGTGTCTTTTAGAGGATCGAGTGATGGTTGCTGACTAGCCCCGATTAGACGGGTTGGTACCTTTAGATTTTTTTTCATGCCAGGTGGAATATGCCACTAGTGAGGTTGTTTAGAGCAACTAGTTAGTTATTGACATAGGGGTTTCACTATACGCCGAGAGGTGGTTCTGAACTGAGAGAATCCAGGGATCTTCAGGGGCTGTTTAGGATCACCCATGGTTATTATCTATATCGACTTGTTTACATTTTTTGTTTTTAGTTTTCATCCTGCACAATTTATTTATTTACATCTCATCATAGTTTTTTATTTCTTGAGTTCTGACTTTGGTTTTGGTTTTGAAATGGTAATATTGTTTTGAAAATAAAGGCATGGTGTGCATTGGCTTTTTAGAAAATAATGGAATGTTCATGTTAGTTAAATAAAAGGTGAAAACCCTATTTTCATAATTTTATTTCAAACTTGTGTTAAATGGATTGTTCTTCGAAGGGAAATACTTGGATTATGTGGTACATTTTTGGCATCCCTACTGAGAAATTTAATGCTCATGCCTATCCTATATTTTTAGTGATAGGTTTTACTATTGGTTCAGGCTCCCGGTCTAGCTGCTCTATGTTGGAACAGATTTAGGTTAGTGGTTGGAGGTGAACAAAAGGTCACATCGAGGTTGACATAGCGCGGTTTGGTTTTCTTGATTTTAGTTTTCGGTTTGTTTATTGTACCTTGCAGATGAATCTGTTTATTTTTATGTATTTGAGATTCAGTTGTCATTTTGTTGCCTACTCGATTTATTCTATATATTTATCTGGTCCTGGTTTTATCTCTTAGGCCTAAATTGTTCCCTTGTGTATACTTTGATGCTCGATACTAGTTGCCTGCCCATGGGGATCGGGAACACCCTTTGGGCCATGTCGCGGGCCGGCTCGGGTGACCGGTTCAGAGTCGACCTGGGTTAGTGCGTGACATAAATAGTAATATGTAATAATTAGAATAAATAGTAATAAATAGTAATAATTAGAATTATTTGTAATAATGAGTTGTAAATAGTAATAATTAGTAATAATTAGTAATAATTAGTAATAATTAGTAATAATTAGTAATAAATAGTAATAAAAATTAATAAAATTTAATAAATTGTAATAAATTGTAATAAATTGTAATAATTTATAATAAATAGTAATAAATTGTAATAAATATTAATAAATATTAATAAATATTAATAAATAGTAAAAAAGAGTAATAATACTAATAAATACTAATTAATAGTAATAATTAGTAAAACTTAGTAATAATTAGTTAAAAATATGATTAAATAATAATAATTATGGTTAATTAGTAATAATTAGTAATAATTTGTAATAATTTGTAATAAATAGTAATAAATAGTAATAAATAGTTATAAATAGTTATACTAGTAATAAATATTAATAAATAGTAATAAATATTAATAAATAGTAACAAATAGTACTAATTAGTAATAAATAGTAATAATTACTAATAATTACTAATTTGAAATAAGTTGTAATAAATAATAATAATTAGTAATAATTAATAATCATTAGTTTTAATTAATAATGATTAGTAATAATTCGTAACAATTAGTATTAATTGGTAAAAACTATTAATAATTGTAACACCCCAAGCGTCCACGGTACGTTTCCCTTCGAATAATGCAATAGCGTGTGTTGTACGCAACCTCGAGCTCTAACACACACCACAACTAATTAAACTAGCCGTTGTGAATAGTAATACCTACTTTTTGAAATTTTATAAATTTTATTTATCAAAATGGACTTCATTTTTGGATTCAGAATATCGAAATTAGCCTATGTTGAATTTTTGGTATTTTTCTGTGAACTTCTAATTTTTTATGAATAGTGAAAAATACTTAAAAACAACTTTTTTTAATCAAAAAAATTCATAGTGATAAATTATACTATTTAGTGGTTTTAAAGTATAATTAGAGTATATTTTTACCATTTTATCCAATGGTGGTCATTAGAATTAATTTAACATTGAAATTGGACATAACCAATTGCCAATCTTTTGATATAAATTATTTCTTAAAAACACGCTATTTGTTGTAACAGCGGGAATTAATTATAAAATTAATTAATGCAACTTATATGTTTGGAATTTTTTAAAATAGACATCATTTTTTAATTCGGAATATCAATTATATCTTAAGGTGAAATTTTGGCCTTATTCTGAAAAACATCAATTTTTGATGAATAATGAAACCACTAAGTGGTTGTTAAAAACTGATTTTTCATTAAAATGAAATATTACCACTTCTGTGATTTGATTTTCAAAAATCCGACATACATGGTTTTCATTAAGAAGTAAAATGTGGTTCAATGAGATTAAAATAATTTTTTGGTGAATAGTAACTTTTAAGTTCTTAATCGCGATTAGAGGTAATTAGTGTAGTTTAAGGTAAAAATAATGTTTTAATAATATGAGATGAGCGTGACACTTGTCCTACTCCTATTGTATGAGTAATGGCCGACCCAGACAACCCATGGGTCAACTTGGGGACCCCATGGAGCCACTTTGGTTGGAAAATGACATTAATATATATTTATTTAATGTTAAAATTAAATTGACACAAACATGAGTTGTTTTACTAAAATAGTTTTTAAGTGGGGTTACACAAGTCCAAATTTTGACTATAAATATTCATTAGAAAGCTAAAACGATTTCCTACATCATAGTATTTTTTTAGACATTAAATAATTAAAATTATTTATGACATCATTATGATGCAGCGATGACCTCATTATTTAACGATTTTAATAAAATGAAAAGATAATGTAAAATCCAAGGCTTACACTTGTCCAAAGACTATTGGATGGGTAGAGTTCGAACCCTTATCACCTTAGCCACGAATTATATAAGTGTGGGACCTTTAGAATCCGAAAATCATTGTATAATAATATAACATTTCAATCTTTCCAAAAGAGCCCCTCCTCTCCTCTTATAAAAGGCCCCCACCTCTACCACCTTATTCACACTTTCAAGCCTTTTGGTTCGGCCAACCACTGCCCAAATAATCTCCCAACTTCTCTCCCTTCATCCTAGAAGCTTTACTTTAGTCAGAAAGCCATCCTATGGAGTTCTTTTGATCAAAACAAAAGGAAGAACCCGAAGAAGAGGTAACGTTTTCATCACCCTCTTCCAAGTTTCTTTCTTCTTCCACTCCCTCTTTGTTTATTATTTCAATTATAAAATTATAAATCCAGTATCTTCTATATACTGTGATGTTATTATAAATATGGAACAACCATATTCAGTATTCTACCCATCATTTGAATGACATGTCACCATACGTGCGTAAGTACGGCTTACCGTCTCCACGTCGTGGTGTAATTGTTATTCAATATATTATTATTTAGACGGGTATAATAATGATATGTAATTCATGTAAATAATAAATATAACATGATAATGATTCTGTATATATGATATACTATCCAATTATATATTATTTTAATATCAAAATAATGATATTGTCGCTCGTGCGTACGTACGGACTACCGTCTCCACGAATGCGATGAGATTCATTTTCCGTCATATCCATTCAAGTATAATTATCATTAGATGATCTAAAAACAATGTTTAATGACATGATATCATTCTGGATATGAATAAGATACAACCTATCCATGAAAACATGACTTACGAAAACGAGTAAGTTAACACCCGAAACAACGATAAATCTAAGATATTGTTAACAAAGCAATGTTAAAAGATCATATATGATATCATATGAATGTATATCATTCTTGTATAATTTAATAACAATTATTTCACCATTATACAGGAGGTTAACCTACCCCAACCAAGGCAAAGTACAACGTAAGGGTTTACTTCACAACCTCTTCATTATCCAAGGATGTTTATACATAATTATCTACTGGGACCTCGTTATCATCCACATCCATGTTTCTTAAAAATGTCTTTCAAAACATTTTTACTATTAAATGGAAAATGGGTTAAAGTCATTTATACCCTTATACATTTTTGAAAGGAATATTACCGTCGTTTTCCAAACAATGTACTTTTTGAACTTTTTGACAAATTTAAGGTAAGAATGTTGTTTTAACTTATACGGCGGGTGCGGCTATTTTCCGCCATTATAACTTCGTCGAAGCTTCCCTAAGAAGCTTATAAGAATATTTTCAAAGTAAATGTATTACTTTATAATTATGGGACTTTTAAATGATTTCAAAAAGGAGAGTTATTTCACTCAAATAGCTTTGATTTCATCTATGTCAACATCCTTTGATGGGTTTTAAGTTTAATTGAAATTGATTTATGATACAAAACTTCCATTGAACATTTTGTGAAATATTTGACTGTGGATGTGTTATTTTTATACCATCCATAGTTTATGGAGAAATTTTTTACATTTCGTATGCTAGTTTTAATACGAATATTTATGTTATGTTTAAACCTATTCATATGAGGAATGTATTGGACTTAATATGTGACGGGTAGAGCCCGCTATAGCTCCTTGATGCATCGGTAGGTCTCATGAGACAACTAGACGTGGAATTGGCCGAGGCCCTTTCCCAATTTGATTTATGGTTTTGGACGAGGCCTTAATCATTTTAGATGTCTTGGCTGAGGCCTTGAAAAAATGTTTCAGAATGTCTGGAATTATACATTCCCTCATTATGAAAGTGGTTATTGATATTTCATGTGATTATTCGTCTAGTAGAATATCCATGTGAGTAAGTAATTGAATTATTTTATTTTACTTTTGCCATATTATGCTGATGTTCAAGTTCAATAAGGCTTTTGTTTTAGTTATACATTGCCTTAAATACTTATGTTTTCTTATGAAAGTTTCTGCTATATTGTTATCCTTACGGAGCATTTGAGCTCACCCCTTTCAATGTTTTATTTTTCCCAGGATGTGAAGAGGTGTATTATGACTGACTTGCAAGAATAGTCAGTGAGGATATGAGTGTGGACTAGGGAGACCATGTTATTGTAGTTTTCATTTTTATGATGTAATGTAAGATTTATGAATGTATCTAGTGTTTCCAAGGCTACTAAACTAATCGGTCTTTCGAGACTTGATCTTTTTTGATCATTCCAATATTACGAAGTAATGCACCGACTCTGGGTAGCTGGGGTTGGGGCATTACAGTTGGTATCAGAGGCAGTTTAGTACTAACCTTGAAAGCTAGATTTAGATAAACTCTGATTAGAGCACATAGCCCGAAGATAGACTTTAAGGATTAGTATAGAAGAACTTCCTAGAATTTTGGTATTATAGAGATTTTGTGAGTTTTCCGAGCAATACATCACTGTCTGGATACGAGCAGGTAGATGCGGCTCTGGCACAGATGTACCTAGGGGTAAAACCCGAAAACACCGCTTTGAGCTAGACTCGAACGGGAACTGGTGCACGACAACGGGCCTTATTGCACTCTTGGTTACGACACTCTCGGGGGATATGCTTAGGATAATTCTCATTTTCGTTACAAACCACTATGAAGGGTTATGAGTATATACTTACTCAAAGAAAACATTTCTTTTTATGATTATGGATTATATCCATAAATAGTTCAATTTATGTAAAGTGTTTTACAAAAATGGAATTATGTATTTTATTTCATAAACTAATCTATTTTATGCCATTGTTTAGAAATGGCGCCTAGTGGAAGGAATGGAAGCTGTATCAATGCACGCACTCCGTGTAGGGATTTCCCTCCTTCTCAAGATAATTATTGTGGATCTGGAGATACAACTGGTGGAAGAAACAATGGAAAAGGTGAAGGTAATCCAAAACCACATCAAATCAGCTCAAAGTAGGCAGAAGAGCTATGCCGATAACAGAAGAAAGGTTTTGAAATTTCAGGTGGGAGATCATGTTTTCCTAAAGGTATCTCCATGGAAGGGAGTTATACGTTTTGGTAATAAGGGTAAGTTGAGTCCCAGGTACATCGGACCTTTCAAAATTCTAGATCGTATTGGGGCTGTAGCTTATCGTTTGGCGATGCCGCCAAATCTCTCCAAAGTTCACGATGTTTTCCACATATCGCTATTGAGAAAATACATGCCCGACCCAACACATGTACTTAACTATGAGAAATTAGAACTGGAACCCGATATATCTTATTGCGAAGAGCCCATCAGAATTCTTGATGTGAGGGAGCAGGTGCTGAGAAACCGGACGACTCATCTGGTAAAGGTTTTGTGGAGAAATCATAAAATGGAAGAGGCAACGTGGGAACCTGAGGAACTTATGATGAAGAACCACCAGAGTCTTTTTATGTAGTAATACCCTAGAAATTGCGAGGATGCAATTATTTGAAGGAGGGGAGAATGTAACACCCCAAGCTTCCACGTTATGTTTCCCTTTGAATAATGAAATAGCGTGTGTTGTACGCAACCTCGAGCTCTAACACACACCACAACTAATTAAACTAACCGTTGTGAATAGTAATACCTACTTTTTGAAATTTTATAAATTTTATTTATCAAAATTGACTTCATTTTTGGATTCGGAATATCTAAATTAGCATATGTTGAATTTTTGGTATTTTTCTGAGAACTTCTAATTTTTTATGAATAGTGGAAAATACATAAAAACAACTTTTTTAATCAAATTAATTCATAGTGATAAATTATACTATTTAGTGGTTTTAAAGTATAATTAGAATATATTTTTACCATTTTATTCAATGGTGGTCATTAGAATTAATTTAACATTGAAATTGGACATAAACAATTGCCAATCTTTTGATATAAATTGTTTCTTAAAAACACGCTATTTGTTGTAACAGCGGGAATTAATTATAAAATTAATTAATGAAACTTATATGTTTCGAATTTTTTAAAATAGACATAATTTTTGAATTCGGAATATCAATTATATCTTAGGGTGAAATTTTGGCCTTATTCTGAAAAACTTCAATTTTTGATGAATAGTGAAACCACTAAGTGGTTGTTAAAAACTGATTTTTCGTTAAAATGAAATATTACCACTTCTGTGATTTGATTTTCAAAAATCCGACATACATGGTTGTCATTAAGAAGTAAAATGTGGTTCAATGAGATTAAAATAATTTTTTGGGGAATAGTAACTTTTAAGTTCTTAATCGCGATTAGAGGTAATTAGTGTAGTTTAAGGTAAAAATAATGTTTTAATAATATGAGATGAGCTTGACACTTGTCCTACTCCTATTGGATGAGTCATGGCCTACCAAGACAACCCATGGGTCAACTTGGGGACCCCATGGAGCCACATTGGTTGGAAAATGACATTAATATATATTTATTTAATGTTAAAATTAAATTGTCACAAACATGAGTTGTTTTACTAAAATAGTTTTTAAGTGGGGTTACACAAGTCCAAATTTTGACTATAAATATTAATTAGAAAGCTAAAAAGATTTACTACATCATAGTATTTTTTTAGACATTAAATAAATTAAATTATTTATGACATCATTATGATGCAGCGATGACCTCATTATTTAACGATTTTAATAAAATGAAAAGATAATGTAAAATCCAAGGCTTACACTTGTCCAAAGACTATTGGATGGGTAGATTTCGAACCCTTATCACCTTAGCCAGGAATTATATAAGTGTGGGACCTTTAGAATCCAAAAATCATTGTATAATAATGTAACATTTCAATCTTTCCAAAAGAGCCCCTCCTCTCCTCTTATAAAAGGCCCCCACCTCTACCACCTTATTCACACTTTCAAGCCTTTTGGTTCGGCCAACCTCTTCCCAAATAATCTCCCAACTTCTCTACCTTCATCCTAGAAGCTTTACTTTAGTCATAAAGCCATCCTAAGGAGTCCTTTTCATCAAATCAAAAGGAAGAACCCGAAGAAGAGGTAATGTTTTCATCACCCTCTTCCAAGTTTCTTTCTTCTTCCACTCCCTCTTTGTTTATTATTTCAATTCTAAAATTATAACTCCAATATCTTCTATATACTGTGATGTTATTATAAATATGAAACAACCATATTCAGTATTCTACCCATCATTTGAATGACATGTCACCATACGTGCGTACGTACGGCTTACCGTCTCCACGTCATGGTGTAATTGTTATTCAATAAATTATTATTTAGATGGGTATAATAATGATATGTAATTCATGTAAATAATAAATATAACATGATAATGATTCTGTATATATGATATACTATCCAATTATATATTATTTTAATATCAAAATAATGATATTGTCGCTCGTGCGTACGTACGGACTACCGTCTCCACGAACGCGATGAGATTCATTCTCCGTCGTATCCATTCAAAAATAATTATCATTAGATGATCTAAAAATAATGTTTAAGGACATGATATCATTCTAGATATGAATAAGATACAACCTATCCATGAAAACACGAATTACGAAAACGAGAAAGTTAACACCCGAAACAACGATAAATCTAAGATATTGTTAACAAAGCAATGTTAAAAGATCATATATGATATCATATGAATGTATATGATTCTTGTATAATTTAATAACAATTATTTCACCATTATACAGGATGTTAACCTACCCCAACCAAGGAAAAGTACAAGGTAATGGTTTACTTCACAACCTCTTCATTATACAAGGTTGTTTATACATAATTATCTACTGGGACATCGTTATCATCCACATCCATGTTTCTTAAAAATGTATTTCAAAACATTTTTACTATTAAATGGAAAATGGGTTAAAGTCATTTATACCCTTATATGTTTTTGAAAGTAATCTTACCGTCGTTTTCCAAACAATGTACTTTTTGACCTTTTGGACAAATTTATGGCAAGAATGTTTTTTTAACTTATACGGCGGGTGCGGCTATTTTCCACCATTATAACTTCGTCGAAGCTTCCCTAACAAGCTTATAAGAATATTTTCAAAGTAAATGTATTATTTTATAATTATGGGACTTTAAAATGATTTCAAAAAGGAGATATATTTCTCTCAAATAGCTTTGATTTCATCTATGTCAACATCCTTTGATGGGTTTTATGTTTAATTGAAATTGATTTATGATACAAAACTTCCATTGAACATTTAGTGAAATATTTGACTGTGAATGTGTTATTTTTATACCATCCATAGTTTATAGAGAAATTGTTGACATTTCGTATGCTAGTTTTAATATGAATATTTATGTCATGTTTAAACCTATTCATATGAGGAATGTATTGGACTTAATATGTGACGGGTGGAGCCCGCTATAGCTCCTTAATGCATCGGTAGGTCTCATGAGACAACTAGACGTGGAATTGGCTGAGGCCCCTTCCCAATTTGATTTATGGTTTTGGTCGAGGCCTTAATCATTTTAGATGTCTTGGCCGAGGCCTTGACAAAATGTTTCAGAATGTTTGGCATTATACATTCCCTCATTATGAAAGTGGTTATTGATATTCTCATGTGATTATTCATCTAGTAGAATATCCATGTGAGTAAGTAATGGCATTATTTTATTTTACTTTTTCCATATTATGCTGAAGTTCAAGTTCAATAAGGCTTTTGTTTTAGTTATACATTGCCTTAAATGCTTATGTTTTCTTATGAAGGTTTCCGCTATATTGTTCTCCTTACGGAGCATTTGAGCTCACCCCTTTCAATATTTTATTTTTTCCAGGATGTGAAGAGGTGTATTATGACTGACTTGCAAGAATAGTCAGTGAGGATATGAGTGTGTACTAGGGAGACCATGTTATTGTAGTTTTCATTTTTATGATGTAATGTAAGATTTATGAATGTATCTAGTGTTTACAAGGATACTAAACTAATCGGTCTTTCGAGACTTGATCTTTTGTGATCATGCCAATGTTACGAAGTAATGCACCGACTCTGGGTAGCTGGGGTCGGGGGCGTTACAATAATTAGTAAAAAATTAGCAATGATCAGTTAAAACTAGTAATTATTAGTAAGAATTAGTAATGATTAGTAACAATTAGTAATAATTAGTAATAGTTAGTAATTATTTGTAACAATTAGTAAAAAACTAATAATAACTAATTAATAATAAATAATAATGAATAGTATTAATTAGTAATAAATATAATTAATTAGTGATAAATATGATTAATTAGTAATAAATATTGTTAATTACTAAACAATATGATTAATTAGTTATAAATATAATTAATTAGTAATAAATATGATTAATTAGTAATAAATACGATTAATTAGTAATAAATAAGACTATTTAGTAATAATTATAAATATTTAATAATAATTAGGAAAAATTATTAATAATTAGGATAATTAGCAATAATTAGTAATAAATACTAATGAATAGTAATAATTAGTAATGAATAGTAATTCTTTGAAATTATTTGTAATAATTATTAATAATTAGGAATAATTTGCAATAAATAGTAATAAATAGAAAAAAATTGAAAAAAATAGCAATGAATAACAACAAATTGTAATAAATAGAAATAAATAGAATAATTAGAATAATTGGAAAAATTAAAATAATAAGAAATAAATCGGTGAAATTACTAGCGGAATACTAATTAGTAATAAATCAGCAAAATTTCCAGTGGATTAGAGGTAACTCTTTTTCCTGACGCCTCATCTCCTTATAAATTTCTCTTACTAACATCACTATGAAAGATTTGCTCCTATGTATCGATATCCATTTTTTTATATATGAGAATGGAGACTAGTGTGGTGAGGCCTCCCTTCTCTCTATTCTCATGCATAAAAAATTGATATGCATACATCGCAGTATATTTTTAATATATATTTCAGTCAGAGAAAGTTGCAAGGAGAAGAGTCGTAGGGAAAAAGAGGCTCTTTTTCTTGATTCCTTATCTCCTTGCAGCTTTTTCTGACTAAAATCAGTATGAAAAATCTGGTCCGATGTACGAATATCCATTTTTGTATGCAGGGGAATGAAGAGTATCATGGAGAGGCTACCCTCTCTCCATTATCATGCATACAAAAATAGATATTAAAACGTTGGAGTAGATTTTTCATAGTGATTTCAGTCGGAGAGAGTTGCAAGGAGATGAGTCGTCAAGTAAAAAAGTGTCCACCAATCTGCTGAAAATTATGTCACCTGTAATTAGTGGTAATTAGTATAAATTAGCATTAATTACTAATAAATAGTGTTAATTAGTATAAATTATTATAAATTAGTATAGATTTGTAAAATATTTAAAAAATGATAACTAACTATGAAATAATATACATTATTATAAATTACTAGAAAAGTGAATTTATTTTTCTTCTCTTTTTCGGATAGTGTTTTTCTTATAAAAATTTATTAAAAAATATTTATTTTATATTTTTTAGAGAAATATTGAACAAGTAATTTGAAAAAATTCATTATTTGGTGATCATTCTTGGATAAATCAGCATAGGAATCCAAACTATTTTGGTTTAAATCCTATATATATTGAGGGTGTTGAGGTAATGTCATAGTTTTGGGTGTCGCCCAAAGGTGCACTAAACCCAGTTGGTCACATGGCCTCATGCACATTTCCATGAATACTAGAGGTTGCAGACTAGTAAGGAGATCCTTAGGTGTGATATTGGGGAAACTATTCTCTCTTTGGTAGAGTATATACAACAGAAAAAAATATTAAACAGTAGCGGAAGAAGTAATACCATACAACATAAGTAAACAGTTGAAGAAAAATAGTAATAAAACAACTAGAGAATATATATAGATTATTCATGTCACATGTTTCTAGGAATGCATCCAAACAAGTCACAATTATGAAAATACAATACTAAACCAAAGTAGTAAAAAGCAGTAAATTCTAATAGCATCCCAAGCCTCAGCTTGGTCCCATTCTCTCTAGCTCCAATAACAATCAAGTACCTGCTGAAGAAGGACACTTTACCTTATCTATACCTTCCACCATATAGTCTACTTGGGTCCAAAAGCAAGACCCAAATAGGGTGTTAAACAAATCCTAGTAGGCAACCACCAAAACATCTGCGCCTAACTATCAATGAATATATATATCAGTTAATATCTTGAAATTATGTAATAAACTAAGAAATACTCAAAAGTAAAAAATCTTACAGTTTTCAATTACATTAATTTAAATTTATTAATTATTCAACTCATTGAATAATGAAATCCAAGGATCTAGCCTAAGTTTTCTACCCCCTCTGTAATAGAAAAACAGATGTCTCAAAAGACCATCTAACAAACAAGTAAGACTGAGTCCAAACTTGTGCTTTTTCTTGGCAGACTCATCACAATCATTAAAGTATTCACAAAATCTCTCTTTTAATGCTATTAAGGTATAACCCATTTGGTTTAACATAGCACTAATAAATATAAAATGATGAAATTGGTATCTCTCATGGTCAAAACCCATAGGTCAACATGGAATCAATAAATTATAAATGATCGTCGGGTTACTCTCACGGTCAATACCCCTAGGTCAACATGATATCAATAAAACACAAACGACCTCCCAGTAACTTTCACGGTCAATACCCCCTCGGTCAATAAAGCACAAATAATCATAAATGACATCCTAGGTAGCTCTCACAGTCAATACCCTTGGTTCAAAGTCTACACCAAGGCTCTCATGGTCCTGTGTATGTAAACATGGAAACCCCCGCAGTTTCCTTGTCCAAGGATCTCACAATCCATTTGAAAAATATTGAGCATATCATAACAAGGTAGCACTTGTAATCTATAACTACTATATGTCTAAAATTCACAATAATAACACATGTAACTCATATCATCAGTAAAATCTATCTAAAACAATTCAAGGCATGGAAATGAGGTATGACTCATAAGAAACCTATGCCAAACGGCCATAAATATTCAATTACGGGAAAACACCCATGGGGTGTCCCATAACAAGGTATAAAACCTTATGCATAATCAATCACCATTTATCAAACAAAAAAACCATATAAGGTACTAAATAAAGTCAAATTCCAAAATACGCAATACCCCAAAAATGGGTATTTGGAACATAAAGCATATATAATCCAAACACAATCAAATAAAGGCACAAACCACCTAATTTGATGTAGTATGATCGTCACTCTTGAACATCATCCCTTGAATCGGCCATGAAAAACATAGATATTTAAAAATGGTAGAAATGATCAAACTTGAAATACTCACGAGAGAGGATGATTTTGGAAGAAACTCTCTAGGGAAAGAGAGAACTCACCAGTGGGAATCAAATGCACCTAGTGGAATCTCAATCAGAGGTAAGATAAAGAATTGGGAGGGGATAGATGTTCTTTGGTGTTCTGTCACTCTCCTGTATGAACCGAGGGGTGAAGAAGGTATTTCTGATGATGATACATGACCCATGCCGATTTGTCAAATAAAAAAGAAAAGTACATGGCGTGTTCATTTAATGCACACATCATGTACAATCCTCAACCGGCCACCGCTTTAGGTGGTTAGCCTGGTCACCTACATAGCCATGTACTCAGTAGTTACATGGAAATGCTCGGAAACTAGGTACACAATGTGTACTCAAAAGTGCACGGTGTGTACTTAGAAAATTTTCATTTCTTCCTTTTTCCTCAAAAACAACTCAAAATCATGATTCATACCTTAAATGAAGATATGGTTTATTACAAACATCCCCCTTAAATAAATTCATCATCGAATTTCCCTTCCAAGGGTGGTTAAGAAGAATCTTCAAACAACTCTGTCCACTGGGGTCGTACATCACCCTCCTTCTCCCATGTCTCATTATGTACTCGTCCATGATGCCATAATAGTCATACTATTGGAATAGAATGGACATGGATAACCTTTGTGTTGTGATCCACAATATAAATAGGGTGATCTTATAAAAATGCATCCACCTCCAACTCGACCTTCTCAAGTTGGAAAACATGAGATGGGTCTGAAAATTAAAATCATAGTTGAGAAACATGGAAGACGTAATGCATATCCCAACACCTCTAAGTTAACTACAACTGATAGGAAACCAGCCCAACTCTCTCAAAAACCTCAAATGGCCCGACATATCTTGGTGAAAGCTTTCCCCACCTCTTAATCCTCCTATGTCCCAACCTCGGTGTGACACATAAGAAAACCCGATCCTCGACCTCAAACTCTAGAGGTTATCTCTATTGATCATCACAAGAATTATATCGATACTATGTAGAATCCATCCTCTTCTAAATCAACTACACCTTCTTAGGTGTCTCCTTGACATGACGAGGTCCCAACATAGCTACGTCTCCTACCTCCATCCAACATAGGAGCGATCGTCATGGCCTACCGTACAAATCCTCATATGGTTGCATCTGAATCGTCCCTTAAAAACTGTTATTATAGGAAAACTCCACTAGGGGTATGTGTCTCCCTCATGATCCCAAGAAATCCCGGACGCATACTCGAAGCATATCCCCCAAAACCTAAATCGTGCGCTCAGATAATCCATTTGTCTGTGGATGGAAAGTTGTACTCAGAAGTACTTCTATACCCAAAGCCCTCTATAGTCCCTGCTAGACACGAGAAGTTTACCAGGCGTCCCTATCTGAAACAATTAAGTAAAAAACCCCATGAAAACCTACAATATCTCTGATGTACAACCTTATATGATCATCAACATCGAAAGTTTCCTTGATTGGAAAGAAATGTGTAAACTTCTCAAGTCTTTCAACAACAACCTAAACTACATCATTCCCTCGAGGTGACCTCAGTAAACCCATCACAAAATCCATCGTGACATCATTCCAATTCCAATAAGGAATGGGTAGCTACTATAAAAGACCTTCAGGTCACTGATGGTCCACCTTAACCTACTGACATGTGGAACATCTCATGGAAAAACCAGCTACATCCCTCTTCATTCTTGGCCATCAATACTGACATTGTAAATCTCGACACATCTTGGTGACACCTGGATAAACAGTCCATAATGAAGAATGAGAATCTTTCCTCAAATCCTTAAATATTTTTTCTAACTCCCTTACATTTCCATGAAAGGGAAATACCTCATCATCACCTACATTCCACCCAGGAGTAGGGTCCTCGCTTAACACACTCTCCTATAAGACTAGGCTATTAGAAAATGATAGCTTCCTCCTTAGCAATTGATCTAGTAGGGTAGAGGTAATATCTATATAAGAAATGAATGTCTTCCACTATATATAATGCACCTCCAAATGAATCTTAGAGAATAGATCCATAAGCTGCCACTCACAGCTGGCCTCCTAAACTGCCTGAATCTGAGTCCTATTGCTCAACACATCAGCCACTGCGGTGCCTTTCCCAAGTGTGTAGGCAAGATCAAAGTCAAAATTCTAAAGTTACTCAGCCCACCGTAGTTTTCTCAAATTCATATCTCTCCAATTAAATATATACATGATACTTTTCTGGTCAGTGTACACCACAAAATGCTCTCCAAATAGATAATGTCTCCAACAGCATAAGGCATGCACAACTATAGATAACTCAAGATCGTGCAATGGGTAGTTCCTCTCATGTGGCCTAAACTGCCAAGACCTATATGGAACAAATCATTCCCCTTGCATAAGCACTACTCCTAGCCTGATACATGATGCATCATAGTAAATGGTGTAACTCTTTATCAGATCTTGAAAAATTAGTATTTGTGCTGAATTCAATCTTCTTTGCATCCCATAAAAGGATGAATCATAGGAATCTATACACAAGTACTTAACACCCTTCTTAGTCAGCCCCTTCAATGGCACTTATAAGAATAAAAAGTTCTGTATAAATCCCCTTTAGAAACCATCCATCCCCATTAAACTCTGTACCACAAAGATTTTCTTCGGCTGGTCCTAGGAAACTACTACTATCAGTTTCTTTGGGTCTACAAATACTCTGTAATTTCAGATAACATAACCAACAAAGTGAATTGGGTCCATAAAAATGTGGAATTTTGAGAGCTTAGCATATAACTAAATCTCTCTCAGTGTCCTCAATATGATCTCAAGAAAGATGGCATGGTCGTGTTGACTGTGAGAGTACACCAAGATATCATTCATGGAGAATACCATAAAAGAATAGAAATATGGAACACTTGGTTCATCAATTCCCTAAAAATTGTTGACAATTTTGTGATAATGAAAGGCATAACCACAAAATAATATAAACCATACCTACTCTGAAAGGATATAAGAGGTATACCTCATGGTCTAACGTGAAACTGATAATAACAAGGTGTTAAGTCAACCACTAAGAACACCCAGGTTCCTCGAATCTGATCAAATATATCATCAATTCTCGGTAAGGGATATCGGTTCATGACCATCAACTGGTGTAGTTTCCAATAATCCAAACAATTTATGAGGGTACCATAATCCTTATTTGCAAAAGGATAGGTGAACCCCAAGGAGAAGTACTGGGTCAGATGAAACCCTTTGCCTAAAATTCCTCTAACTGCTTCTTGAGCTACTATAACTCTAGGGTTTTCATCCTATAAGAAGGAATGGACATCGGTTCTACTCATAGCACAAGATCAACAGATAAATCCACCTCTCTCTCCCGAGGTAAACCTGAAAGTTATCTGGAAAGACATCCCTAAAATGATCCACCACTAGAGGAAAGTCCATCTGTTAAGTCCACTAGTCATCCAAATATAAACTAAAAATATGGGATGAAATTCTTCCTAACCCATGATGCTAGGGTCCAGATCTGTTCGCCTAGACATCCCATTCACCCTTGTGTAGAAAAGACCCACCATGGTGATGTGAAACTCACATTGTTGTGATAAAAGTCAACAAAGGCCTGGAAAGAGACTAACCAATCCATTCCAAGATTGAAATCAAATTCTATCATCTCTAAGACATAGAGGTTCCACTAGAAGTGACACCCACCAACCTCAAGAGGGAACTACATGCACTAACATACACAATCCATCCTAATCCCCAATGGAGTGTCTAGCATCATAACATCATCAGACTTAAATATACAGATCCTAAGGCCCTCTATGATAGTAACAAATATGAAACTATGGGAATCCCCTGTATAAAAAACACTGAGGCTAAAACTGTGGAAACTAGAATCGTACCTCAAACTGTAGAGGTTCCAGGATGCTGCTCTTTCTATGTCTGCTCCACTGAAATATTCTGACCTGTACTATGGCCCTATGACCCTTCTTGAATACCTTGAGCTGATCCACCCTACTTCCACTGAAATCATATCATTTGCCTACCATGACCATGAACATCTCCTCAGCCTGAACGGCATGACGAACTCCATTTCCTTGACTGGGGAAACCAGGTGGTCCTTCTCGTGAACATGGACTCATAACAGATCCCCATTCACTGGCTGCTGGTGAGAAGAACTAGAAAAAATGCTGAAGATGGACCATCTTGTCACAAGATCAGCACTCATCTGGATCTCTCAGGCACTGAGGTCTCGTGTTCCCACTCTTCCCACATTGGTATCACCTCACCTATCCACCTTTAGATACATCCCTACTTCTGGAATCACCATGTGAAGGCTCCCTATGGTGCATCCTACTATCAAACGAAGGAGTAGTATCCTTGTATGTTGAACCTCCCTAGCTAACAGCTCCCAACTCCCTCAGATTGCACTCTGTAATCAACGCCTAGTTCACTATAGCTATCACCGAAGTCATCCTGAGAAAATTCACCTGCAATAAGATTTCATACCTCAGACCATACTCAAATATCATATTCAAAGATAATTCTTCACCTCCCAGAATAGGGGTGAAGCACTGGAGCTCTGTAAAATGAGAACAGTAATCCATTATTGAAAGAGTTTCCTTCTCTAAATGCATGAACTCTTGGGCTCGATCGGCATAGGAAAAGTGTGTGGAAGGTGGACTTAGCATTAATTTCTCCATTAACAACAATCAATCTATGATCCATCGTGATGGTAAAACATCAGATCTTTGGAATATAATGAAGAATAAAATAAAATAGGGGAGTCCTAAAACCACAGATAGGATCATCATATGTTTTTAATAATTAATTTAATTTAAAGAAAAGAATTTCCTTGATAGAATTCTCTCTTTGTTGATGGTTTTGGTCACAATCGAATGTGATCCATCATTTCTTTGAAAAATACAACTGTAGTATTCCTCTAGTGGTGATCCCCACGTGCTCCACATATCTCTGGGTGTCATTGAAAGTATCTCCAGGTGCTAGAACAGAAGTGCCTCTGCTTGCGATGTTCATATTTGATCTTCTTAAGAGCCACTTCCAAAGCGCTCTCCTTGATCGGGTGGAGGAGGATATCTCTCATAATGTCAAAGAATTCTTAGAGGAATGGAATTCTCTCTTGGCAGGAGACCTTTCTCCGGATCTATTGTGCACAACCCTAGATAATGGCTAGAATTCCTGAGAATAATGTAATTTGGATTTAATTACATAGAATAATAAAATGAATTAATTACCCATGGGCATTTATTCATTTAATTTAATTCTTAGTAAGACATCATATCTGATAATAACATTTGAAAATTATTATCACTTGACATGCACCCAGTGAATTACGCATGTTATTATTTAAATATATAAATAATATTATTTCTCACAAATCCTCAGAAAAACTAAACAATGTGTACTTTTGTTTTTCCATTTTCATTATTTCCTCTACCAAATTTATTATAAATTTAATAATGACTATTTATTTCTTAACTAAATACCACTTCATTAATTGATAATAAATATATTATTTTACCCACAATATATTCTCTTGAATAACTAGTGTCAAAATAAATGCAATCGGGAATCCTTAGATAATTATTAAACCATAATCACGAATAATATTTATTCAACTTGTTAAATGAATATTTAACTTAGATACCTGGACACACATAGTGTGTGACCATTTATGCCTCTTTTTTAGTGGCATTAGGCGGAGCCCACCTAAATTCCAAAGACAACATCTAGCAACATGCCAAGGTACCCATAAAGAAACAATTTAACACCGCAATGACATGTCACCTTATACAAAGGCTTACCATGTAATGTAATCCATTTGTATTGATATCTCAAATCAATCAAGTTTTATTCCAGTTCCATCAACCCATGTAATAGATTATTCTTTATTTGAATTTCCTAAATTGAACTCTATCATTCCTTAACATTTCCAATGATTTATTTAGGATATATCAATTTCATCAGAAGTCCTGAGAAACCAAATTCCATTATGGAACAGAATGGGAAAATAGTTTCTCACGTTATCTATTAATGCAGTATTACTTGTGACGCACCCAACGTAACCTACCTCACTATGAATAGTGTGTCTTAAGAGTTTTCATCAATACTTATAAGTGTTCTAGTTTTAATACCCATTAATAATAATCTTAAATTATAAGGATCAATATACACATCCTCATATAGGAACATCCAATGACATAATGAAATGTGGATTTCTTATTAGTGGGTCTCGTTCTCATAATATCCTCCTATATATTACCTTGGGTGCACATCTTGATAAGGTGCCACAAAGTTTTATGAGTCCTCTTCCATAATGGCATGTATTATTTGTGTCCCTAAAATAACATCATCCATCCATATAACATATATTTAGGAATAGTGTTATGGAACTTCCTAGTTCTCATCATTGTAGGGATCCTCTATGATCCATTAGTGCAACAAATATCCTTAGGGCCTTATCACATGTATTTTCATGCAGAAGAAAAATCAATATGTGATACGGTATTTAATAATATTCAAATCCCTAAATACAGGTTTATCATAAAGTACAATGTATTCAGTTTTAGGCCACCAACTCTAACAGACTCTCATTTGGACTAGAGCAACCATCTAACAACCTTTATCCCACTTTCTCTCACATGATATTCTTTCTTCAGCTGAGATAGGCCTTTAGTCATGGGGTCTGCAATGTTCTCTTCCAGGGATACTCTACTCACTGCAACTTCCCCTATTTGATAGAAATCCCTCAAGATTTGATACTTTCGGAGAATGTGCTTTGTTCATTTCTGTGACCTTAGTTCATTTTAAAGAGCCATCATTGTAGTATTATCATAATACAATGTGATATTATCTTTTCTGGTAGGCACCACATCATGTTCCTGGAAAAATTTATGAATCCAGACGACTTCCTTTCCTGCATTAGATGCCACTATATATTTATAATCCGCTGTAGAATCGGTGATAACTAGCTACTTTTAACACTTCTAGCTCACATATCCTCTGTTGATATAGAAAAAAAAAATCCTAATTATGACTTTAGATCATTCTGATCTATCTGAAAACCAGTATCAACATATCCTCTGATGACCATAAGAGCTTCATCCCAGTTGATGAGGACTTGGTAAGTGTATCCAAGAGACCTGAGTTCAAAACCGGGAAGAGCCATAATTTCTAGGCTACTATAGTAGTACTGTAGAAAGCAATGTATAAGTCTATGTTCAGTACTATAGCAGTTGGAACAATTCATCTTCTTGGGCTTACAGGCCACCGATTTGGGCCCTATGTCTTCTGAGGAATTCGGGCCACCCAATGTCTTTGGGCCACCTCAAGCCCATCAAGAAACCTGAAATTGTACTTCAATGATATGGAAGACTCTACAATGAGCAGACTCTAGATGGGGATTTAATGTAGTTTCACTCAACAGAGCATAAGATAAGCATAGTTTTTAGAAATTGAGGGTATGGCTTTACCATCGGTACTAGCCTGTTCTTGCACGGGAATCCTAGTTGAACAATCCATGTGAAGGTGGAGAACTTCTATCACGATGAAGAAGCTTCGGAGGAGGAGTTCCAAGTATAGTCTATAAAGTTATTAAGACCTACGATTCATGTAATCTCTAAAGACTATGGGCTTAATAAGGGTTCCCCTTCATCCCTTGAAATTGTTGTTATCAAAAATCAATAAAAAATCCCTTCTTGGTATTCGGGTGGGGAGACATACCCTCTGATGAAAATCTCCTCGTCTCTTCCATACACCAAAAACATATCCCTAGTTCTTCTTAGATACTTAAGCATAGTCTTAACAATAGTCCAATGATGTTCTCCTGGATCTAGTTGATATCTGCCTATTATGCTCAGTGCATAGGCTACATCAAGTCTGGTACATAACATGGCATACAAAATGGATCATATAGTCGAAGCGTATAAGATCATACTCATCCTATCATTGTCTTGTTTTGTCTTAGTACACATTCTTTTAGAAATATATAGGGCATGTGACATTGGAACCAATCCCCTCTTGGATTGTTCCATACTAAATCTCTTTAGTATCAGGTTAATGTATATACTCTGACATAGTCCAAGAAGCCTCTTGGATCTATCATGAATGGTCTTGATCCCTAGAATGTAGGCTGTTTAACCTAAGTCCATGAAGAAACACCTATTGAACCAGTAATTAACTGACTGTAAGAATAGTATATCATTTCCAATAAGTAATATTCCATCCACGTATACTACTAGGATAACGACTACAATCCCATTAAACCACTTATAATCACTTGGCTCACATTCATTCTTAATGAAACAAAATTCATTTATGGCTCCATCAAATCAAATGTTCAATGACCTTGATTCTTTCATTAATCCATAAATGGTTCTCTGAAACTTGAAAACCTGTTTGGCTTCACCTGGTATCACAATCCCTTCTGGTTTTTTCATATAAACATCTTCTTGAAGGTTCCAATTAAGGAATGTTGTTTTGAAATCCATTTTATAAATCTCATAGTCATGGTAAGATGCTATGTAAACTATGATTCTTATGGATTTAAACATTTAAAATAGTAATAATGTTTCATTATATTCAATTCCATGACATTGAATGAATCATTTAGCCACTAGCCTTTCTTTATATATTCTAACTTTACCTTCCATGTCTAGCTTTCTCTTGAATACCCATTTGCATCAAACGATCTGTACATAAACTACCTCATTGACCAGAACATAGACATGGTTCTAATACATTGAATCCATCATAGAATTCATATTTTCTATCCATATTGCAACTTCTGAACTCTCTACAAATTCATTGTTGGAGAGAGGTTCAGCATCGTCCAACAATAGTGATTCACCATCCTCAATGACTAGAAAACCAAACATATATGGATCCCTTACCTCTCTTGATTTCATATATAGTACTTGTATTTTTTGAAACTCTTCCATGGGGAACTTTGTAACTTATTCAAATACCAACTTCAGTGTATCTTGAGCATCAACTTCATCAAAGTCAATCTTGCTCCCACTATCCTTTTTGAGGATGTGCTCCCTCTCAATAAATACAAATTTTCAAGCAACACTCACTTTCTTGTCTTAAATGTTATACAGGTAATATCCTTTAGTTTCCTTGGGATATCCTATAAAGATGCACCTTGTTCCCTGGGGTTCAAGTTTGTTGCCTGAGAAAGCCTTAACAAATTCCTCAAATACCCATACACGTATGTGAGACAAAATGGGTTTATTTCCATTCCATAACTCGAAGGGATTTCAATTTTCCTCCTTAGTTAGTACTCAGTTTAATGTGTATGTTGCATTTTATAATTCATATCCCCAAAATGATAATGGAATATTTTCACAACTCATCATTGACCTCACCATTTCTAACAAGGTGTGGTTCCTCATTTCACTAATAGCATTCCACTGTGGTGTATAAGGAGTATTTAGTTGAGATAGATTCCCAGACTCTCATAAAAGTTCGATGAACTCTTGGTTCAGATATTATTCACCGCAATCTGATTTAAGATTCTTTATCTTTTTACCAAGGTGACTCTCTACATCATTATTGAATTCCCTAAATTTCTCCAAATACTCTGACTTAAACCTCATTAAGTGGATATATCTATATCTACTCAAATCATTATTAAAAGTAATGAAGTAAGAATAACCACCTCTAGCTTCTACTGGAAATGGTCCACACACATCTGTGTGTACCAATCATAGATGCTCTATGGATCTTTCAACATGTCCACAAAAAGGTGGCTTGGTAAATTTCCCTTGTAAACAAGTGTGGCATCTATTAGGTTTTTTTAGCTTAGTAGAGTCAAAATAACCATCTTGGTAAAGCCTTATTAAGAGATTCTCATTTAAATGACTAAGATAGGGATGCCACAAATGGGTGTTGTATGAGTCATGTCATTTTTTTCGTTATTGATTTCCAATACATGGTTTTCTTAATTTAATACATACAAAACATTATTTAAATTCACCATACCATAACATACATTGTTCTTATAAAAGAAACAAACTTTATTTTAAAAATTTAAAATACATACATCTATAGACAAACATGATGCAGAATTTATGTTTTTAGTAACGCTAGGTACATAAAAACATTTATGTAAAACCAAAATCATCCCATTTTGAAATTATAGATGGTAATAGCCAATGGGAAATGTAGCTAGCCTCACGCTATTGGCATCTCGAAGATCCACCTCCCCTCTGGGAATCATTCTAAATCTACTTGGTTCCGGAATTTTAATACAAATTTGAGCCCCACAAGCTATATCTAATACCCAATGTGTAGAAATGGAAAGATTCCACTCGATAATGAATGCACCTTTAGCATCCCCACTCTTCTGGGTGTAGTTCCTCTTCCAGTGGACTAGCTTTCCACTTGCAAAAAAAATTTCCTCCCATTCCTTTCCCTATTTCTAGATATTCCCCTTCTTGGATGGATGGTTCTTGGGGGATTCAGACCATCTATAAATCCTTTTCCCCTATTCCTTATCCTTCATTTCCATATTCACCATAAGGACTACAGGTTTTTCACTCCCCATGTCCTTATCAACCAAGAAAATTAAGGTCAAAAGTTTTGATAGACTCTCCTCATTGTTTCTAATGTTTTAGTTAATAGTAAAGCCAGATAAGGTCTTAGGTAGTGACGATAGGATGAGATCTGTATTAAACTCATCCTGGAACATAATCCCTATGATTTGAATGTATTAAATGTATCTAATAGTCTGGAAAACATGAGGCACAGCTGGTGAAGACTCTCCAAGCATAGTTGTGAAAAAAAATGTTGAAGATCTCATATCTCTCATGTCTCACCTTCTCTTGATATAGATACTTAAGGTGAGACATCATGCTATACGTTTCATTGTTTTCATATTTCCTCAATAGATCATTAGACATGGTAGATAGCATGAAACATTGGACATATGTGAAATCATCCAAATGTTTCATATAGAGATATATTTCCTCATCACTGGTCTTTTTTCCAGGAATAACTAGAAAAGGCTCCTCCAACATATACAATTTCCTCTCATGGTGAAGGATGACGTGTAAATTCCTCTGTCACTCCGGGAAGTTAGTGATATTGATAAGGTTTTCAATCTTGATTATCGTTCGCAGTGATATATTTGATTTCATTTTTCTTTCCATTTCTACAAATTAATATAATAAAATATTTAGTACTTTATCATGATAAAATTTAGACAAATAAAAAAATTATTACTTATTAGTCTCCCACTATTTTATTGAAGTCCAATTGTCCTCACCATTGACTTTAGAATATTTTATTGACAGAATATTTTAGTGGCAAGGATCCATATTTCCCTTCTCATTACCACAACTAGGGTTGGTTAGGAAACATTAAGGGTTTTATGTAAGCATTCCAAATTCCAACTGCATTAAATTCCAACTCCTTAATCCGCTGAGTGGACTCCCCAATCGTGAAATCCTTTTTTTTTGTATTTCCCCAAAATTTGCCTCTTAGTCACACCAAGTCCTACTATAGCAGTCAACCCTTGATGTGAACAAATTGAAGTCAACCAAAAACCTTTAATTAGAATTCCCTAATAATTGAAAGCACCCCAACTAGGGTTGGTCAAGCACTTTTATCTATGGTTCGATTCAAGCCAAGATTATGGAAGGCTATATCAATATAATATTTTTTGAGATATTTTATACATATACAAAATTTCCATTTTATTATATTTTATTACATGCTTGTTAATATTAAGTGGGATATACTTAAGTGATTAACCATGTCTAAGATAATATTTACATATAATCCTGTCTTATTTTAGTTATATCTTGCATTCTTGTATAATTCATTAATTGTGTGATCGCGAAAACACACCAATAATAAATAGAACTTGAAATTGATAGAAATAAAATAAATGACATGATAATGATCTTTTTCTATTTGTTATTTTATCTAGTGGTTGATAAACTACCCCAAGTCCTAGGGAAGAAATACCTTGAACCATTTGGGTTCATGTTTAATGCTTTCCACCTGTCCACCTTTTTATCCTCTTGGATTGGTTCCACCTTAGATCCTAACTTGAGCCACCTACACTATCTTTGGAGATCCATCCATTTTATTTTATTTTATCTCACTCATAGGTGAGGGGTAAAACAATGTTTTACATAAAAGAAACCTTAGGCACACATTCCCTACATATTAATGAGGAGAAGGCTTGTAGGCCAAAATTTTAATTTAAATAAATAAACTAAAAGAAACCATCCCCATACAATGGTCCTGGTCTAGCTCATGATCATCCATACATGCAATGATATTTAAACATAAATAAAACTAGCATTCAATTCTTTAATATTTCATGTTTAAGATAAATAACGCTCGAATCAATTAATAATCTTTAATTAATCAATCCTTTTATCTCAAACCCTTTTCTGAATTTCATTAAGATTCCCATCCATCATAATTTTAAACAAATAAATTCATTTAAAATTATCTTTGTACATAACTTGTACCCTAGAGTAAACCTGGAGAATTCACATTTTAACTACCCAATGAGTATAAATGAACATTACACAGATGATAAATTAAACACATATATATAAAACACCTATCTTGTGTTGTGCCTTATCTTTATGCATTCAACATGGTACACCTCTCAAGGGTTTGTATAATATAATAATAAATTTTAATAAATCTACGTAATTTGGATGAGTACATAGGATGTATTTCCATCTACATGGAATGTACTATCATTCACATTCCATCTGAAGTACACATCCGGAGATACATTGTGTCAATGTAATTCGAAAATCTTTGAATTACAGGGTGTTTCCATTGGACCACATGCCTTGTAGTATCCTCATTATAGGGTCTCTAGGTAGGAAAGCCAAAAATGGGTTACACGGTCTAACCCTAACCCGAAGGGACTGCACGTCATGTCCAGTGGGTCGCATGACGTGTAATTCCGAAACCACATGCCACCTGTTCCTGGTTAACATACAGAGTCATTTAAGAATTAGACAAACTCCAATGACACAGATTGGCTTAGTGGACCAGTACTGATGCATTATACCTCTTCTACACAGTGTGTACTACCGAATACACACCATGTTATCTTGTGTTGTATGACCATAAACCTTTGGACCCTACGGCTGAGATCCCCTATTTTATTTTAATCAAAATTTAAATAAAAGATCATTTTTGTAAGGTGAAAAAGAAACAAAAGAGGAAGAACATATCTTGTGATTCAGATTTGCAGAACTTGAATTGAAACATCTAAATTATTAGATTCATAAATCATCAAAAAAAACTAAAAAATTATAATTAATGACTTGACCACTCTGATACCAATTATAGATTTTGGGTGAAACAGAATCACGTGGAAGGTGTACCCAGCTTTCATTTTTTCATTAACAAAGATCAATCTGAGATCTGTCATGATGATAAAAACATCTGATCTTTGGAATAGAATGAAGAATGAAAAAAATAGGGGTGTCTCAGAACCATAGAGAGGATCATCATATTTTGGTTATAATTAATTTAATTAAAAGACATGAATAACCTTGACGGAATTCTCTCTTCGTTGATGCTTCCAATAACAATCCAATGTGATTTTTCATTGCATCGTAGAAGCCAAGTGTAGTCGTCCTCTAGGGGTGATCCACATATGCTCCACATTTCTCTATATGTCACTGAATGGATCTATGATTGCTATCCTAGAAGAGCCTCTCCATGTGATGTCCACCTTCAGTCACCTTGAGAGTCTCTTCCAAAGTGCTCTCCTTGATCTAGAGGAGGAGTATCTCTCTCGTAACTTTAGAGACTTCTTGGAGGAAAGGAATTATCTCTTGGTTTGAGAGATTTCTCCATAACCTTTGTGCACAACCATGGAGAATGGCTAGCATTCACAAAAATAATATAATTGGGATTTTATTAATTAGAATAATAAAATTAATTAATTACCCAATGGAATTTATCCATTTCATTAAATTCTTAGTAATAACTCATGTCTAATAACAACATTTGACTATTATTATCACTTGACATGCACCCTGAAAATTATACCAATTATTTTTTAATTAATTAAATAGTATTATTTATCACAAATCCCCAGAAAAACAACAAATCATGTATATATTAATATACATGCCGTGTACTTTGACATTTTCATTTTCTTTATTTCCTCCACCAGATTTATTAGACATTGAATAATGACTATTTATTTTTTAAAGAAATATCACTGCATTACTTGCTAATAAATGTATTATTTCACACACAATATATTATCTTGAATAACTAATGTATAAATAAATGTGATCAGGCATCCTTTATAATTATTAAACCACAATCGAGAATAATCTTTATTCAACTTATTAAATGAATATTTTACTGTGACACTTGGACACACTTAGTCTAAGACCCTCTAGGCATCTTTGTCAGTGGCATTAGGCGGAGCCTACCTAAAGTCCAAGGTTAGTATCTAACAACATACCAAGGAACCCATAGAGAAAGAAAGTAATGTCACAATGATGTCTCACATCCTACGATGTTTTACCGTGTATTGTAATCCCTTTTTCTTGATATCTCGAATCAAATGGAGTTTATGCTAGTGTCATCAACCCTTGTGCTTGATTATTCATTCTTTGACATTCTGGAATTGAACTCTCCCATTACTTACCATGGCACTGATTTATTTAACCTATATCGATTTCATCAAAGGGCTTGAGATATCAACTTCTGTTATGGAACATAAGGGAAAAATACTTTCTTGCATTATCTATTAATGTAGTATTACTCATGATGCACCCAACATATCCTATCTCGGTACAAACAGTGAGTCATGCAAGTGTTTTCAATACATCTAATTGCATTAGTTGTAATATCCATTAATAATAATCTTAAATTCTAAGGACTAATATACACATCCACATATTGGAACATCCAATGACACTATGAAATGTGGGTTTCCTACTGCCAGGTCACATTCTCATAATATCATCCTAGATATTACCAAGGGCGCACACCATGTGAAAGTGCCTCAAAGTTTTATGATTCTTCACCCATAATGGAATGTATTATTTTTTCCCTCAAATGACATCATCCAACCATAGAATATATATTCAATAATAGTGTTATGGAACTTCTGAGTACTCATCATAGTAGGGATCCGCTATGACCCTTTAGTGCAACAGATATCCTTAAGAAATTATCACATGTATTATCATGCAAAATAACAATCAAGATGTCTAACATATTTATTAATATTCAAATCCATGAGTACAAGTTTATCATAAAGTAAAAATTAGTTGGTTTTTAGGCCACCAACTGCAACACGAACGACATTATTTGTATTTTTTTCTAAGAATAAGTTATACCCATAGTGGTTTTATGATCTATATTATATGATTTTATATACTACCAAACCCATGTTGGTTTGGGAAAATGAATCCCAGTGCACTCTAAGAGTGTATTTTCACCAACATCTCATTGGTAGGATTGATGGCTGACTGCCCCCTATGACCCTGATCTCTTCTCTTGGTAGTTTTAGGACCCTATATTTCTAATATATAACGCATTATTTTGGATTTTAATGTATATAAAGTATAGGGGTTCATTTTTTGAGAGTGTGGGAAACTTTTTATAGTTTTCGGGGCTTTTTTATAGGTGCATGGGTGGTGCAAGGTTTGTAGAAATTCTGTGACACTTGCAAGAAACTGTTCACAGTGAGACATGGGAAAACAGAAAGGCCCGTGTGTGGCACATTGTTTACCCAAACCATGCATCCACTTAGGAGAAACTATGTTATTTGAAATTTGGATTTGTTATTTTTGAGGTAGTGGCTTCATCACAGTGGCATATGGTTTGGATACTGTGTGAGGTAACCATGTGAAGGGTTCCCTTAAGGAAGTAATTAGAACATAGTTAGAGCATAGTTTGCCTAACCATGGGACTAAACCGTGTGCGGAAAGAAAATAGATCCTAAAAAAGTGGATCTAGTTTAATTTAATGTTTTAATTCCTATTTTTTTTCCAAAAAATGGCTCTAACTCGGAATTTATTTCTCTTAAAGGTCAAGGATGGTTCTCCCTTCAAATTATAAGTGATCTGAATCCATTCCATGGTGCATTGAAGCTTGATTATTATTTTAAGGCTTTATTCATTATTTTTCTTTGTGTTTTCCTTTGATCTAATTCACCCTCTCTCTCTCTTTTTCTTATATATTCACCCTTTTGGGTAGATATAAGGTTTTAGTTACAAAATATGTTTATATTTGTCAGGGATTATGATAGGAGAATAGATTTAAGGTGGGTTAGTGGAGTTTTCAGCTTGGTGTTGTGATATATTTTTATGCACTTTAGCATTTTTTCCAAAACACTCAAGGTATGTTGCTTCACTATCAAATTATCTTGTTAGAACTAATTCATTTAGTTTATGATTTATTTAATTGATTGAAATTTATTATAAAATAGTGGTGAAAATCATGATATAAATCCTCTTTAGTTATGATTTACAGTTTTTGGTGAAATCATGGAATTGAGGTTATATTTTGTGCAAACTGATTTGGTTTCTTGATTTCAAAATGCCAATTTTTAAATATGGATTTGAAAGATTTTTGAAATGGATTTTTTGGAAATTATTTTCAATAAAAACATTGTTTTATTCAAGTGGTTTTGGAATGTTTGGATTGGCACGGTTTTTTATCATGCTTGGTGTGTGTGATCATATTGCATTTTGTGTGGCTTGGTTGAAATATGACCTAGTGTTCAGTGCCCAATGTGTAATGTAACATTGGATATAATTAACCTATGACAATTTTAGGTTCCGGGCACAGCGGAAGCACATTGGTTGGTGTACAAAACTCTAATTTTAACGTTAAGAATGATCAATCTGATATCCATCATGAAAATAAAATTCTAGATCATTCGAATAGAATGAAGAACAAAAAATAAAGAGGGGAGTCCCAGAACCATAAATAAGATCATCATATGTTGGTTATAATTAATTTAATTAATTGACTAGAATTAACTTGATGGAATTTCTTCATTGATGTTTCTGGTCACGATCTGATGTGATCCATCATTGCGTCATAGAATCCAAGTGTAGGATTCCTCTAGCGGTGATCCACATGTGCTCCACATATCTCTGTACATCACTGAAGGGATCTCTAGGTGCTAGCGTGGAGGAGCCTTAGATTGCAATGTCTTCCTTCTATCGCCTTGATCTGGTGGAGGTGGATCTCTCTCTCATAGCTTGAGAGCGTTCTTGGTGGAAAAATAATTCTCACTTGGACAAAGAGATTGTCCAAATCTGTTGTGCACAACCACACAAAAAATGGATAGGCTAATGAGAAATATAGAATTGGGATTTTTAATTACATAGATTATTAAAATGAATTAATTACCCAAAAGCATTTATTCATTTCATTTAATTCTTAGTAATAACCCATGTCTAATAATATCAGTGGAATATTATTATTACCTAACATGAACCCAAAAAATTACACCTAATATTATTTAATTAATTAAATAACATTTATTTCTCTTAAATTCTCGGGAAAAAAATACAAGGCGGGTATAATTAGTATACACGGGTTGTACTTTTATTTTTCCATTTTTCTTTATTTTCTCCACCACATTTATTAGACCTTGAGTAATGGCTATTTATTTCTAAAATAAATATCACTCCATTACTCACTAATAAATATATTATTTCACCCACAATATATTCTCTTGAATAACTAGTGTCAAAATAAATTAAATCAAGCATCCTTTTAGAATTATTAAACCACAATCGTGAATATTATTTATTTAACTTGTTAAATTAATATTTAACTGAGATACTTGGACACACTTAGTGTATGACCCTTTGGGCCTCTTTCTCAGTGGTATTAGGAAGAGCCTTCTTAAAGTCCAGGTTAGCATCTAGAAACACGCCAAGGCACCCATAGAGAATGATGTTAATGATGCAATGATGTGTCACCTCCTACGAACACTTACCATGTAATATAATCCCTATGTCTCGATATCTCGAATCAAGAGGGTTGCATGCTAGTTCCATCAACCCAAGTGCTTGATTAGTCTTTATTTTTCTTTTTGAAATTGAACTTTCCCATTACTCACCATGGATATAGATTTATTTAGGCTATATCAATTCCATCAAAGGGCCTAAGATATCTACTTTCATTATGGGACAGAAGGGACAAATCCTTTCTCACATTATCTATTAATGTAGTATTACTCGTGACTCACCCAACATATTCTACCTTGCAGTGAATAGTGTGTCATCACAGTTTTCATCAATACATCTAAGTGTGTGAGTTGTAATACCCATTAATAATAATCTTAAATTTTAAGGACCAATACACACGTCCGCAGATAGGAACATCCAATGACACTATGAAATGTGGATTTCCTACTGGAAGGTCTCGTTCTCATAATATCCTCATAGATATTACTAAGGGGGAACACCCAAAGAAGGTTCCTCAAAGATTTATGAGTCCTCACCCCTAATAGCCTGTATTATTTGTGCCCCTCAAATAACATCATCTGTCCATAGAACATATATTCAAGAATAGAGTTATAGACCTTCTGGGTTCTCATCATAGTAGGGATCCTCTATGACCCTTTAATGTAACAGCTATCCTTTAGACATTATCATATGAATTTTCACACAGAAGAACAGTCAAGATGTGTTAAGGTATTTATTAAGGAATAAATTACAAAGGAGTTAGTTCTAGGCCACCAACTCCAACAAACTCCCACTTGGACTAGAGCCAACTGCTAACAAGCATTAACTTGCTAGCTCTCACATGAAATTAATGCTTCTGCAGAGATAGGAATTCAGTCATAGGGTCTATCACATTCTCTACCATGGACACTCTGCTCACTGCAACTTCACCCCATTGATAGTAATCCCTCAAGAGGTGATACTTCGAGAGTATGTGATTTTTCCATTGATGTGACCTTGGTACTTTTGTAAGAGCCACCACTGTATTATTATCACAATACAAAGTGATAGGATCTTTACTATTAGGTACCACATCAAGCTCTTAGACAATGTTCTAAATCCATATGACTTCCTTGGATACATCAGAAGCTGGTATATATTCGGAATCCACTGTATAATCAACGAAAACTGGTTACGTTGAAATCTTCCAGCTCACAGCTCTTCCATTGGGAAAGAAAACATATCTATATTGTGTCTTTAAATCATTCTGATTTGTCAAAAAACCAACATCAGCATACCCTCTGATGTCAAGATCTTCATCTCCTCCATACACCAGGAACATGTCCTTAGTTCTTCTCAGAAACATAAGGATAGTCTTAATAGCAGTCCAATGTTGTTCTCCTGGATCTTCGTAATATCGGACTACCATGCTCAGTGCATTGGCAACATCAAGCCTCGTACATAACATAGAATACTTGATGGATCCTATATCTGAAGAGTATGTGATCTTACTCATTCTATCTTTCTCTTGTTGTGTCTGAGGACATATTTCATTAGAAAGATGTAGTCCATGTGACACTGGAACCAATTACCTCTTGGATAGTTCCATACTAAATATCTTTAGTATCTTTTCAATGTATATACCCTGACTTATTCCAAGTAGCCTATTTGATCTATCATGAAAGATCTTGATCTCTAAAAATGAAGGTTGATTCACCTAAGTCCTTCATAAAGAAACACTTGTTCAACCAGTCCTTAGATGACTGTAAGACTGGTACATCATTTCCAATAATCAATATGTCATCAATATATACTACTAGGATAACAATATCATTCCCATTAAACTGCTTATAAACACATGGATCACATTCATTCTTAATGAAACCAAATTCCTTTATGGCTTCATCAAATCAAATGTTCTATGACCTAGATGATTTCTTTAATCCATAGATGGATTTCTGCAACTTTAAATCCTTTTTGGCTTCACCTGGTGTTACAAACTCTTCTAGTTGTGTCATATAGACATTTTCCTGAAGGTTCCCGTTAAGGAATGTTGTTTTGACATCCACTTTCCAAATCTTGTAGTCATGGTAAGATGATATGGAAACTATTATTTTTTGGATTTAAACATGGAAACTAGCGAGAAGGCTTCATCACAGTCAATTCCTTGATGTTGTTTGAATCCTTTAGCAACTAGCCTTTCTTTATAGGTGCTAACTTGAACTTCCATGTCCAGTTTTCTCTTGAATACCCATTTTCATCCAACGGGATTTACATCAATTGACTCATCGACCAGAACCCAGACTTGGTTCTGATACATGGAATCCATCTCATCATTCATATCTTCTTTCCATCTTGCAGTTTCTGAGATTTCTACAGCTTCCTTGTAGGAGAGAGGTTCATCATTGTCCAACAACAATGATTCACCATCCTTGGTGACTTGGAAACCAAATATCTCTAGTTCCCTTTCCTCTCTTGATCTCATATGCAGTACTTATGTTTCTGGAACCTATTTCATGGGGACCTGTGCAACTATTTTTTATACAAACTCATGTGTATCTTGAGAATAAACTTCGTTGAAGTCAATCTTTCTCCCACTATCCTTTTTAAGGATGTGCTCCCTCTCAAGAAAATCACGTGTCTGACTATAGTCACTTTCTTTTCTGAAGGGTTATATAGGTAATATCCTTTTGTTTACTTGGTATATCCTATAAAGATACACTTCTTGCCCCAGGGTTCTAGTTTGTTTCTTGGTAAGGCCTTAACAAATGCCTTTCATCCACATATATGTGTGTGCGATAAAATGGGTTTCTTCCAATTCCATAACTCAGAGGGAATACCATTTTCCACCTTAGTTGGTACACGGTTTAATGTGTATGTTGCTATATTTAATCCATATCCCCAAAAGGATAAAGGTAGATCTACATGACTCATCATCGACCTATCCATCTCCAATAAGGTGTGGTTCCTCCTTTCACTAACACCATTCCAATGTGGTGTATAAGGAGGAGTGAGTTGAGATCGAATCCCAGACTCCCTTAGAAGATCGATGAACTCTTCGTTCAGATATTCTCTGCCTCGATCTGATCGAAGCTTCTTTATATTCTTACCAAGCTTATTCTCTACTTCATTCTTGAATTCCTTAAATTTCGTTAAGGCTGCTAACTTATACCTCATTAAGTAGACATATCCATATCTACTCAAATAATCAGTAAAAGTAATGAAGTAATAATATCCACCTCTAGCTTCTAGTGGAAATGGTCCACACACATCCGTGTGTACTAATCTCAGAAGCTATGTGGCCTTTTCACCCTATCTACCAAAAGGAAGCTTTGTCATTTTAACCTGTAAAAAATCATGACATCTATCATGTGGTTTTAGCTCAGTAGAGTCTTAATATACATCTTGGTGGAGCTTTCTCAAGAACTTCCCAATTACATGATCGAGACGGTGATTCCACAACTGGGTGATGTATGAGTCATGTGAGTCTATTTCGTTATCAATTTCCAACAATTGGTTTTCATAATTTATTGCATACGAACCATTAATTAAATTCACCATACTATAACATTTGTTGTACTTATAAAAGAGACAACCCTTATTTCCAAACATGAAAATAAATCAATCCATATCCAAAAAAGATACAAAAATTATATTCCTGGTAACACTAGGCACATAATAACTGTTATGTAAAACCAAAATCATCCCAGTTAGAAATGAGAGGTGGTAATCGCCAAAGGCTAATACAGCCAGACTTGCACCATTGGTAGCTCAAAGATCCACCTCTCCTCTAGAAATCTTTATAAATCTACATGGTTCCTGGATTTGAATACAGATGTGAGATTCACAAGCTGTATCTAATACCCTATGTGTGTATAAATGGAAAGATTACAATTGATAACAAACACGCCTTTAACGTCCCCATGATTCTGGGTGCAGTTCCTATTACAGTGGCCAATCTTTCCACATGAAAAACATACCACCTCCCATTCATTTCCATGCCTCTGGATCTTTCCCTTATTGGAGGGACGACGCTCAGGGGATTCCAACCTTTTATAATTCTTGGTCCCCTTTTCCTTGTATTTTCTTTTCTTATTCACCATAAGAATTGCGGGTTTGTCACTTCCCATTCCTTATCTACCTGGCGAATTAATTTCAGAAGTTCCTATAGAATATTCTCATTATTTCTCATGTTATAGTTGACAATGAAGCTAGAGAACGTCTTAGGAAGTGATGATAGGATAAGATCTGTACGTAACTCATCTGGGAACATAATCCCTAAGATGTCCAGGAATTCAATGTATCCAATGAGCTTGACTACATGAGGCCCAAATGGTGCATAATCTCCATGATTAGTTTTAAACAAATCATTTTAGATCTCATATCTCTCATGTATCTCCTTCTCTTTATAGAGATCCTTTAGGTGAGACATCATGCTATATGCATCTATGTTTTCATGTTGCTTCAAGAGCTCATTAGACATGGCTGACAGCATGAAACACTGGAAATATGTGGAATCATTTATGTGTTTCATATAGAGATATAGTTCCTCATCACTGGCCTCTTTTCCAGGTGCAACTGGAATATTCTCTTCCAACACATACAATTTCCTTGCGTGGCGAAGGATGACGCACAAATGCCTCTGCCACTCTTGGAAATTGTTACCAGTGAGAAGGTTTTCCTTCTCGAGTATGGTTCTCAATGATATTTTTGAAGTCATTTTTCTTTCTATTTCTACAAATTAAGATGGGAAAAGGTTTAATACATTATTATGATAAAACTGAGACAAATAAATAAATTAATACTTATTAGTCTCCCACTATTTTATCAAAATCAAATAGCCCACACCATTGACTTAATAATATTCTATTGCTGGAATATTCTAGTGGAAAGGATCCATATTTCCCATTGAATTACCCCAACTATGGTTAGTCCGGAAACTTGAAGGGTTTTAGGTATGCATTTTAAATGACAACTTCATTAACTCGTAGCTCCATGATCCGCTGAGTGGACTCCCCAATCCTGAAATCCTTTTATTTTTTGGATTTCCTCAACCTTTTCCTCTTGGTCACACCAATTCTTACTATTGCAGTAGACCGTTGATATGAACCTGGTCAAGTCAACCCAAAACATTTAATTTAGAATTACCCGATAAATAAATGCACCCCAACTAGGGTTGGTCAAACACTTTGAACTATGGTTCGATTCTAACTAAGATTATGGAAGTCTATACCGACTTAATATTTCTTTGAGAAATTTTATCCTTATACTTAAATTTATATTGTATTATCTTTGACTACATGCTTCTTATAATTAATTGGGATATACTTAAGTGATTAACCATGTCTAAGATAATATTTATGCATAATACGATCTTATTTTAGTTTCATCTTGCATGCTTGTTTAATTTATTAAATGTGTGATCATGACAACACTCCCCAATAACTAAACAATGAAATTGAAAAAAAATAAAATAAATGGTATTATCATGAGCTTGTTCTATTGGTTAGTTTATGTACCAGTTTGATAAACTAACCTAAGACCTAGGGGAGAAACACCTTGAACCTTTCGGGTTCGTGTTTACAACTTTCCACCTATCCAACTTTGTATCACCTTGGATTGGTTTCACATTGGCTCTTGACTTGAGCCACCTCCACTAGCTTGGGAGCTCCATCCATTACAAATGCATTTATCTCACACGTAGGTGAGGGGTAAAAAGGGGATTTTAAATAAAAGAATCCTTGGGCACATAGGCCCTAGATATTAATGAGGAGAAGGCTTGCAAAACAACAAATTTAATTTAAATAAATTAATTAAAAGAAACCATTCACATACAAATGTCTTGGTCTGGATCATGATCATCCATACATGCAACAATATTTACGCATATATAAAACTAGAATTCAATTCTTTAATCGTTCTTGTTTAAGATTAATCACGCTCAAATCAGTTTATTATCTTTAATTAATCAATCCTTTTATCTTAAACACTTCTTTTGAATTTCATTGAGATTATCATCCATAATAATTTTAAACAAATAAATTCATTAAAAAAATTTGTATGTAACTTGTACCTTGGAGGGAATTCGATGAATTCTTATTCATAACAACCCCATGAGTAGAAATTAACATTACGCAGATGTTAAATTCAACACACATATATATAACACCTATCACGTGTTGTGCCTAAACATTACACCAGCACTATAGTACTTGTCTCAAGGTTTTGTATAATATAATAATCAATTTAAATAAATATGTATAATTTGGATGAGTACACGGCTTGTAGTTCCGACTACCCGGCGTGTACTTTTTTTCAACATTCATCCGAAGTACACGCTCGGGGGCATGGCGTGTATATGTGCTTTGGAAATTTTTAGAGTACACGGCATGTTCAGTGGGACACATTTTGTGCAGTATCAACCTTACCTAGTTTCTGGCTGGGAACTCCATGTATGGGGTACATAGTCCAACCCTAGCCCGAAGGGACTACATGTCATGTTTAGTGGACCACAAGGTGTGTAATCTATAAACTGTGTGCCACCTATTCCTAGTCAACACACAGTGTTATTTATGACTTTGGAAAACTCCAACACACGGCCTGATTTGGTGGACCAGTCTGATGCATTGAACCTAGATTACACGGCGTGTACTTCTGAATACATGCTGTTTATTCTAGTGTTGTAAGACCAGGAACGTTTGGCACCTCCGAATGAGAACCCATATTTTATTTTAATCAAAATTAAATGAAACTTTTTTTCTATAAGGTGAAAAAGAATCATGAGAGGAGGAAAAAATCGCGAGATTTATATTTAAAAGAATGATTAACTAGAATTGAATCAACTAAATTTTTAATTGTGTAAATCACCATAAAAAAACTTAAATAATTATAACCAACGATATGACCCCTCTTATACCACTTGTAGGTTCCAGGCACAAAGGAAGCACATTGGTTGGTGTACCCAACATTATTTTTAACATTTAGAATGATCAATCAGAGATCTGTCACGATAATAAAATATCGGATCTTCGAAATAGAATGAAGAAAAAATATAAAGAGGGGAGTCCTAGAACCATAAATAGGATCATCATATATTGGTTATAATTAATTTAATTAATTGAAAAGAATTACCTTGATGGAATTATTTCTTCATTGATATTTCTAGTCACGATCTGATGTAATCTGTTGTTGCGTTATAGAATCCAAGTGCAGGATTACTCTAGTGGTGATCCACACATGCTCCACATATCTTTGGATGTCACCGAAGGGATCTTCAGGTGCTAGCACAGAGGAGCCTTCGCATGCGATGTCTGTGTTCGATCGCATTGATCCGGAAGAGGTGGATCACTCTATCGTAGCTTGAGAGTGTTCCCGGAGGAAAAAGAACTCTCTCATGGATTGAGAGATTTTCCAAATTGGTTGGCACAACCACACATAAAATGGTTAGGCTAATGAGAAATATATAATTGGTATTTTTAATTACATAGAATAATAAAAGGAATTAATTACCCGAAATCATTTATTCATTTCATTAAATTCTTATTAATACCCTATGTCTAATAATAATATTTGACTATTATTATTAGCTGACATGTGCCCAGTGAATTACACATAATATTATTTAATTAAATAAATAATATTTATTTCTCATAAATTCCTAGAAAAAAATTTACGGATTGTATATTTAATATACACAGTGTGTACTTTTATTTTTCCATTTTTCTTTATTTCCTCCACCACATTTATTAGACCTTGAGTAATGGCTATTTTTTTGAAAATAAATATCACTTCAATAAACTCTAATAAATATATTATTTTGCCCATAATATATTCTCTCAAATAACTAGTATCGAAATAAATGAAATCAGGCATCCTTAAATAATTGTTAAACCACAATCGGGAGTAATATTTTTTAAAATTATTAAATTAATATTTAACTGAGATATTTTACACCCTTATTGTGTGACCCTCTAGGCCTCTTTCTCGGTGGTATTAGGTAGAGCCTGCCTAAAGTCCAAGGTTAGTGTCTAGAAACATGCTAAGTCACCCATAGAGAAATAATTTAACATCGTAATGACGTGTCACCTCCTACGAATGCTTACCATGTAATATAATCCCTTTATCTCATTATCTCGAATCAAGTAGGTTTCATGCTAGTGCTATCAACCCATGTGCTCAATTATGCTTTCTTTGACTTTTAGGAATTGAACTTGCTCATTCCTCACTGTGTCCATGGATTTATTTAGGATATATCAATTCCATCAAAGGGACTGAGATATCTACTTCCATTATGGAACAGAAGGGACAAATCCTTTCTCGCATTATCTATTAATGTAGTATCACTCATGACACACCCAACGTATCCTACCTCACTATGAACATTGTGTCATCATAGTTTTCTTCAATACATCTAAGTGTGCAAGTTGTAATACCCATTAATAATAATTTTAATGTTTAAGAACCAATACACACATCCGCAGATAGTAACATCCAATGACACTATGAAATGTGGATTTACTACTGGTGGGTCTCTTTCTCATAATATCCTCCTAGATATTACAAAGGGCGCACACCATTAGAAGGTGCCTCAAAGTTTCATGAGTCCATACCCTTAATGGCATGTATTATTTGTATCCCACAAATAACATCATCCGTCCATAGAATATATATTCAAGAATAGCATTATGGAACTTTTGGGTTCTCATCATAGCAGGGATCTGCTATGACCCTTTAATGCAACAACTATCCTTAGGGCATTATCACATTCATTGTCATGCATAAGAACAATAAAGATGTGATAAAGTATTTATTAATGAATAAATTACAAAGTAGTTGGTTCTAGGCCACCAACTCCAACAACAACTTGGTAGATCGGCTAGAGACCACTCATTAGTATTAAACTGTCATAATGAAGCAAGTATGGTTAGTTTTGGAGATATGGGGAATGGATTGGTTTTAATAAAAATAGAACTTTTGAAATAGTTTTAAATCATTGTTTGGTTTCTTTATTTGAAAAATGTATTTTTTTTTGGAAAAAATTGTGGATGTGAAACTTGTTTATATTTAGTTATAAAATTTTTTATAAATTGTTTTATATAATATATTTTATATAATGTTACTAAATTTTCTATCCTAGTGGCATGAGTAGGGAATTCATTGGGGAAAACCATCTGAGTTTTAATACACATTCTTTCTTTTTAACATTGATGATTTAGAAAATGACATCTACTGGGATTCCGGTAAGGTTAATTATCACATGTCTTTAGCACTACTTCGTGATACTTCGGGTTTTTTTTTTGAAGTTGGAGCATTGAGCTTGTGGAGATTAGAGTCTTGTGGTTTTATTGTATTTTTATTAGTTTGTATTCTCTTGTTTAATTTGATATTGTAGTCTTTCACTATGGTAATTAATTTTAGTAATATTTTGATAAATGAAATTTTTATTTGTATTCCATTGTTATCATGCACCATATAGTGGTTTTTGTTTTATGGATTTTCTGGTTAGTTGTTTTATTATTATAGTTAAAATCATTCCCCATATGTATTGAATCATTTCAGTATTTATTTTCAGAATTTAACATCTTGGGTATATCACTTATGGAAAAGTAACATCTCAGTGCTTTCTCAAACCAATGAAAAGGGTGCTGAATGTTATAAATGGTATCAGTTTTTTGGGTCCAAAAGTCGGTTTGAGATAAATGGTATCAACTTGTTCCTTTCCTCATGGAACAAGTAGTCATAATTTCTATCAATATTGGAGTTGAATTTCATTCTTTTCCTTTCCTTCAGTTTGAATCATTGAAACGAGTAGGATTTTTGGGACTTGAAATGTATAGCATAAAAATACATAGCTATCTTTTTTTATGTTGAACTTCATGTTACTAAGTAGTTGGGTATATAAGTGTTTTGAAAAAACTTATAGGATTGAAATATCATTGTCATCCGTTTATCCAATGATATGAACATGAAATTAATTAGAGTAATTAATTCCCACTAGGAGTTTATAAATCATTTTGACGATTGATTTATGATTTTTTGAAAAATTGTTGATCTTTTAAAATTTTGTAACTATTTTCAAATGAAAGATTTTTAAAATAACATTGTTGTGGTATTTTGAAAATAGATTTATTTTCAAAATAAATTGGAAGGTTTTTTAATATGTATTAACATGGTAAAGTTTTATTTTGGAAAGAAACTATGTGATAGTTGGTGTGATAGAATTTCAAATGATAAGCCTTCAGTTGCTAGTTGGTGAGACTTATGGTGTTTGTTGTTTCTATAAAAAATGGAACCCAATATACATCATTGAAACTAACCGAAGAAGTTGTGGAGAATGTGGTTTAACCTGACCCATAGGTGAACCAATAGCTAGTTAAGATTATCATTCAAGAATTTCAGGTTGTGGACATAGGGAATCAGAGAGATGAGCCAGGTCATGTGGATCTTTCCATCCCATTCTAGAAGCAAAATCCATCAAACTTCAGGGGTGATTCTAAACAAAAAAGGGTTGAGGTGTGGTTGAACATGATGAATCATATCTTATATTTCATCAAAACACTAACAGAAATGAAAATAAAGAAGACAACATATAAGTTAGATGATATTTTATACTAGGGGTTGGATCTAGTGTTGTTGGATAAAGTGGATCAAGGCCTTGGTTGGGAGGATTTTAAGGAATTATTTAGCACACATTTCTATCCTCACATATTCAAGATTCAATGGATGGAAAAATTCTTCTTCCTGAAGCATGGAAATATTTTTGTCACAGAGTATGCAGCTAAATTTATAAATATAGTTCACTTTTTACCCGAGGTTGGAACTATTGCTTCCTTAAAGGCACACCTATTTGAATCATAACTAAGGAAGGTGATTCACTCAAAGATAGTTATGCTATATATTAAAGATTATAGAGAGATAGTGAGTAGAGTGATGATGGATAAATGGGAAATCTCAAGAGCTATGGGAGGAGGAAGTATATTGATACCCACAGGAATTGGTGGGAACTGTAATGTTGGGAGAGAAAGTATATGAGGGGCACCAATTTCCAAGGTGGGAGCATGAATCAAAATCAAACGACTTGATCAGTGAATCTTCCCCTCAGACATACAATAAGAGTGGGATGTCTCCAATGTGGTTATCCTGACCACATAATGTAATAGTGAACATCACCACCATGATCATTCCATAATTTCAACAAGATGGGTTATATTCAGAACTATTATTATAGTGCTCTGAGGTCAGGTGCTCGAGAGACTTCTCAGTTATCGTAGCCATCATATGCTCTAATGGGGTGAGGATAACACAATCAATCATTTCATTAGAACAGAGATATACATGGTGATTTTAGAAATACCATAACACCCCAACAAGCGAAATCTCAACAAGGCAATAATGAATAAAGATAAATAATTAAGAAATTATATTCAGATTAATAGGTGATTCTGGATGATTAGGTTTGACCATTTATGGTGAGATGTATGATTCTATTGAATTCAACCCTTATTCACATGTTGTCTGATGTTGGTGTTTATTGTTCATTTATTTCTTCATGTGCTGTTGATTCGACGGGTTTAAGGCTTGAGATGATTCCATTTCAGATAAAAAATTAAACTCTTATTGGTCAAAAGGAATTTTGAGCCTTTTTTGTAGAGCATGTTCTATAAATATTTATAGAGTTGAACTAAAATGAGATTTCTCTATGTAGAAGATGGATGTCTATGATATAATCTTGGGTAAGGATTGGTTTAAAACATTCAAGGATCATATCGACTGTTATAGAAGAACAGTTAGTTTCACATCTTAGGATGGCTTCAAGAATCTCTTTAGAGGAGAAAGGAATGTGAAGACAGGTGAAACAAGATTGTGGCCACCATCATTAGGAATAATCTTTTACTAGTTAGTAGTGTTGACATTGGAATCGATGAAAGATATTGAGAATAATTGTTTTATAGATGTCATGGAACAGTTTTTAGATATATCTCCAAACCAATTCTCGGGGTTTCCACCAGTAAGAGAAGTATAGTTTATGATTGATCCCCTCCTTGGGACCAGTCCTATTTCACTTGAATCTTATCAAATTGCACCAACAGAATTAACAGAGTTGAAAGTGCAGTTTCAAGATCTGTAAATCATGGGTTTTATTCAGCCGACCACGTCTCCAAGGTAAAAACTTATCATATTTATGAAGAAATTTGATGGGACACTATGACTATGTGTAGATTATCATATTATTAGAAAATTTATGATTAAAAAATTATCCACTCACATGAATTGATTATTTTTTTGATCAATTTAGGGTATCTTAGCGGTTCTCTAATATTGACTTGTGATCTGGATATCACATATTGCGAGTTTGGAAGGAGGATATTCCAAAAACATCTTTCAAAAGTAGATATGGCCATTATGAATATGTGGTAATGCCTTTAGGACTTGCAAATTCACCATTAGTCTTTATTTAATTGTTGAATATGATATTTCAGCGATAATTGGATTCTTTTTTTGTTGTTTTTGGATGACATATTGGTATATTCAAGGACAATTAATAAGCATGAGCAACACTTAGAGACAGTTTTGGGAATATTGAGAGACCATCGGCAGTATGATAAACTACCAAAGTGTGATCTTTTTATATAGGAGGGACACATTCAGGGCCATGTAATTTATAAAATAGGTGTTTTAGTGAATACATAAATGATATAAGTTGTTATCTCTTGGAAAACATCGAATAATGTCTTTGAGATGCGTAGTTTTCAAGGTTTTTCTATTTATTACCGATGCTTTATTTGTGAATTATCACATCTATATTAGTTTATAATAACATTAAAAAAGAATATTTTTCCTTTTCAAGGGACTAAGGAATTATATAAATATTTTCTAGAGTTTAAATATCACCTTACATTAGCACGTATCTTGATATTTCCAAAATTAGGAAAAGGGTATGTAGTATATTCTTATGCTTTAGTATCTCAGGTGGGGTGTGTTCTTGTGCAAGGAAACCATGATGTTTCTTATGGAATCAATTTATTTGAGGTTACATGATAAGAATTACCGAACACATGATTCTTTGTTAGCTAAAATTATCCATTCAATGAAGAATTCGGGTCATTATCTATTTGGTGAGAAATTTTTTATGTTTACAGATCATAAGAGCTTAAAACATATTTTTCTCACAGTGGGATTTTAATATGAGGCAAAAAAATATAGATGGAGTATCTCCAAATGTTCTAATTTTACTTGATGTGTACACTGGATAATGTCAATTCGGTGGTCGATGCGTTAAGAAAAAGTTGTATGCTCTATTAGAAAAAGAAACCTCAAAGGAGTGGCAGTTGATGTTGGTCATATCCAACATTCATGTGGAATTTGAAGACTGAGGTGATGTTGTAGTTTTATTTTTAGTTTCAGTGGTTCGTGAATTTGTAAACATGGTAACAGAGGAATAGAAATCCGATGCATAATGTGGTGCAATGAGTTCAAAACTAAATGGTGGGGAGACCATTGTGGAATGGAGGTTGGATGGGAGTTTGGTGGTGTGGTTCATGAATAGTATGTTCATACCTATGGATTTTTTGAAAAGCATTCTTCACGCTTACCACCATTCAAGATGGTTTGTTCATACTAGAATACAGAAGATGTATAAGGTTTCGAAAGAGTAGTTTTGGTGGATCGACATAAAAAGAAAGCTGGTTGAGTTTATTTCAAGATTCATAACTTGTTAGAAAGTTAAGGTAGGACATATGTGACCACCAGGTATGTTATAGTCTTTACTTATTCAAATATTTATATGGGAGTGGATAGCTATGGATTTTGTTATGGTTCTCCCAAGAATGGTTCGGAAACACGATGTCATATGGGTGATAGTGGATCAGATTATGAAGTCATACCATCTTATTCCTATTCATGAAACTCATATTGTAGAGGATCTATCCAAAATATTTATCTGAGATGTGGTAAAGAGACATGGAATACTAGTTTTGATAGTATCCGAAAGATATATGAGTTTCACGTATCTTCTCTAGAAATTTTTATTGAAATCCCTTAGGACTCAGTTGACTATGAATATAGTGCATCATCTTCAGATGGATGGGAAATATGAAAGGATGATACCAACATTGGAAGACATGTTTCTGGATTGGGTAAAGTATTTTGGTGGATCATGTGAGGGGCATGTACCATGAGTAGAGTTATCATATAATAACACCTATCAAGACTCAATTAATATGTATCCATTTGAACCATTATATGGGTTTCCCTGTCATTATCCACTTTGATTGGTGGAAATAGGTGAGACTTTACTAGTTGGGCCATGACTTTCCTAAGAAACAATAGAGAAGATTCATTTGATCCGAAAGAGGATGGAGATGGATCAAAATCATCAGGATTCATATGTCTATCATCATCTACAGTTTTTTTCATTCACAGTAAGTGATCATGTGTTCTTGAGGATTTCTCCAATACATAGACATCATTATTTTGGTATGAATTTCAAGTTATATCCTTAATACATATGCCCTATTGAGATACTGGAATGGGTTATAGAGGAGGAATATCAGTTGGCATTGCCACCACAGTTCAGTGTGCTACAAAATGTGTTTCACATATCTGAGTTGAAAAAGTATTAGCTTGACACTGACCATCTGATCATATTGGATCACATTGAACTATAATCTGATACATAGTTGGTACATATCTCACTGTAGATTGTGGATAGGTAAGATAAATTCTTTCATGGAGGAAGCATTGGTTTAGTGAAGATTTTGTGGCAACATGGTAAGATTCAGATAGTAACTTGGAAATGCGAGAAGGACATGAAAGAGCAATGGCTAGAACTATTTTATAGCAACATTTTTTTTCTACATTAAAGGGATGGAAGGACCAATGGTGGGGAGAATGTATCACCCCATTTTTCTGGTATGCAATAATTTATTCAGGATTTTTTAGTAAATAAAGTATAAGTGTGGGATTTGGGAGATTTTGGAGAACTTTTGAGAGTTTTGAGGGATTTTCTAAAGGTTCATAGGTGGTGAAAGGTTTTTGAAAATTGTTCAACACATTCCAGAAACCATTTACTACGTGACATGGGAAAAAGGAAAGGCTCTTGGGCGGCACATGGTTTACCCAAACAATGTATCCAATTTGGAGAAATTTTTCTCTTTGAACATTGGATTTAGTCTTATTTAATTAGTGGATTCAACACAGTTAGCGCATGGTTTGGAGATTGTGTGAAGGGTTCCCATAAGGTATTGGGTGGCACATGGTTAACGCATAGTTTTCCAAACAAAGCAACTAAACCATGTGTGGAATGAAACTAAATCCTAAATAAGTATATCTACGATGGTTTAATGTTTTAATGCCTTGTGTTTACCCCAAAATATCCCCAACTCAGGATTTCTCTCTCTCAAAGGTCAAGGAAGGTTCTCCCATCAAATTAGAAGTGATACAGATCCATTCATTTGTGTTTTTAAGCTCTATTCTTTTGTTAAGGCTTCATTCTTCACCATTATTTTATGTTTTTCTTGTATTTACTTCACCATCTCCCTTGGTTTCCTAGATCTACGCCCACTGTGGGTAGATATATAGTTTTGAATGACAAATATGTTTATATTTGGTTTGTTTTAGGATAGGGGAAGATATCTAAGTCATGTTCGTGGAGTTTTCAACTCAGTTTTGTGATGTTATTAATTTCATTTATAGTTGTCTCCAAAACTCTTGATATAGGTGGATTCACTCTCAAATCCTATTTCTAGAACTGATTGGATTAGGTTCAAAAGGATTTAATTAATTGAAATTGATTGTGAAATTTTTCTGCAAAGCATGATATAAATCCTTTTTAGTGATGATTTATAGTATTTAGTGAAATTGTGGAAATCTTGTGATTTTTTGGGTAAAGTGATTTGGTTTCCAAATTTTAAAATGTGGATTTTAAAATATGGCTTCTCTTGGTTTTTTAAATGTCTTTTTGGAAAAAAAAAATTTAATAAAAAAGGTTGTTTTATTGAAATGGATTTGGCATGTTTGGATTGGAATGGTTTTTTTTGCATACATGGTTGTGTGTGTTCATATTACATTTAAGAGGCTTGGTTGAAATATGGCATTGTTCTCAATGAAAAAGGTGTAATGGAACATGGGATATAATTACCTTGTGATAAATTGGTAGATCGATGAGAGATTGCACATGAGTATGGAAATATCATAATGAAGAATACATGGTTTGTTGTGGAGATATGTGGAATGGATTGGTTATTCCAAAAATGGAACTTATGAAATGTTTTTAAAGCATTGTTTGGTTTTATTATTTGAAAAATGGGTTTTGTTGGAAAATTTGGTTTAAATGTAACTTGTTTATTTTTGTTTATAAAATATTTTAGAAATTGTTTTATATAAACTATTTTATTTAAATGTTTTTATTTTTTCTATCGTTTTGGTATGAGTAAGGAATTCATTGGGGAAAAACTATTGAGTTTTAGTAATCACCCCTTCTTTGGAACTTTTGTGCTTTTTCATATTTCATCTACTAGGACATTGGAAGAGGTAATGTATCACACGTCTTTAGCATAGATTCATGATACTTGGGCTATTTGGTGAATTCATAGCATGGAGATTGTAGAGCTTTGAGTGTTGTGGTTGTATTGGATTTTTATTGGTTTTTCTTCCACTATTTACTTCAATACTGAAGTCTTCCTCTATGGTACTCGATTTTAGTATGACTTTGATAAATGAAATGTTGCGTTATATTTCATTTTTATCATTTATCATATAGTGGTTTATTTGGTTATGGATTTTCTGGTTATTTGTTTTATTATTATAGAGAAAATCATCCCACACATGTATTTAAGAGCTTTGGAATTTATTTCAAGACTTTATTGTATTGGGGTTTTCTCTTAAGGCCAAGTAACATCTCACTGCCTGCTCAAGCCAATGACAAGGCGGTGGGATGTTACAGTAGTTACTTGTTTTGGTGTGAATGAGGGTTATATTTACCATATATGTGTGTAGAGGTTTTTGATGTTTTTTCATTATTTCACACACATTTATAACCAGATATAGTATCCAAAGTATTATTATAGGTATGATGGTTTTAGTCAATGACGGATTGAGGTACTTGTATATGTTGTAATGGATTCAGGTATAATACCTGGTTTATGATACATTTCATATAGGCTATTATGGATCTTTGGAACTACTCAGTTCTTATTTGGTGATATGGTATGGGATGATGTGATAATGTAATGCACAAGGTGAAGGTTTTGATTCTTTTCCAAGGTGTCTTTGGGCTGGCTTACATTTGGGGAGAGATGGATCCAGACAAGCACCATTGGGGAAGAGTGGAAAATCAGTGGGGAAGTGGGATTAGGGTACCCTTGATGTTTCATTATTATATTATATTGTCTATTCTATGTAATACACGATGATATTTAGCCATGGTGAGGTTAGGAACTTAGTATACCTAATTAGGTGAAGAGTTATTTTAACTACAGTTCACTATGCTTTAGCATGCTTTATTTATTTTTTACAAGATAGGATCTGGGTAGGATCTTACAGAGTATACTGTTATGATCCCACAATGTATATATAAAATATTTTTCAGTTCATCGAGAGAAGGATGGAGGCTAAGATGGATATTTCTAGCTTGTGGTTTTATAGTAGTTGTTTGGGCTTCATCATCATTGTCAACATTACCTTTTGGGTAATTTCATTTTTCCTTTGATTTGTTTTAGTACTATATGATATTTCATTTTTTCACTTGGTATTTCTTTATATATATATGTGTGTGTGTGTGTTTGTTTGTTTGTGTTTTGGAAGGTTTTGATATGTGTATCCATCTTATCTATCTCATCCGCATATTTTTCTTAGAGGGTAATGCCTCTTATATGCATGTTTACCCTCGATGATAGTATCCAACCTAGGGCCTACTGGATGTTGGAATTGCGTAGTCACCATCTCGCTCCGCTCATTATGGTATCTTTTTGGGGAGTTTTTCATGACAAATTTAATCTTTAAAAATACATTGCATGCATAAAGACAATTTTCTGAAAAAATATCAATTTTTCTTTCAAAATATTTTATCTTCATTTCCATACAATTTATAATAAATTTATGATTGATTATTAATTTTGTTAAAAAACATTAAATATATATCTCAGAATATGATTTTTATTATTCATACTCACCAAACCAATAGGTTTTTCATAATATAAATATTTATTTAATAATATTTTTATAGTCTTTTGCGGTTTTTTAAGCTTAGTGTTCCATATACCACACAATATTGAATATATTATTTAAATAAATTTAACTCTAAAGTCTCATGGTGTTAAATTCTACCCCATTAAATAAATTTTATCAATTAATTTATAATTTTATTCTCTCAAAAAGAATTTATCAAAACATAGTAATAAAATAATATGTCGATGTTATCATGAAATTTAATGTTAGTTCAATACTCAGAAAAATGATTCTTTCATAAAATAATGTACTTTTTTAAGAAAAATAATTGTAGATGAGATTCTCATATCATACCTTGATGGTTGAGTGTTACTTTTAATATAAGACTCAGTATATTTGAGAAATTATTTTACCAATGAGATTGAGATTTTATAAAAATATAACTACTTGATTTCTTTCCACGTGATAAGTTAAATTTCATCCTGCATTTTTTCTTCAACTAGTTTCCATTTCTATCTCATATATTATTTCAAGAAATGAATATTTGAGATGAATTTTTCATGAATAAAGTGCTAGAATTAACTTTCAATGGATCACCAGATCAATAAAAGGATGAGAAGTTAATCCTTATATTTCTATCCAATAAACAAACAAAAATAGTTATAACTAGGGAAGATGCAATATAATATGAATAAAGCTTCATATTAATAAATACATCATTAATCTATAAAGACCTAATAACAACACCAAATGTTCAACTAAAATCATTTAATAAATAATTAAACTTAAAAATCATAAAAATATAACAGACCAAAACCGAATCCCATTGATTATAAAAATTTTATTACATATTCCTCCAAGATAAAATTAACATTTATCTATAAATAACGTCAATCTCTCAAAAAGTCACATATAAAATAATTATATGTCCTTATCAAATAATTTATTAAATATGTTAATATTTTCCACAAGTGACATAAATTGAAATAATGCTATATAAAAATCAAACATATTTCCAAAAAAGATAATTCATCCTTTATTTATCAAATAAAATCCCATATTACCCAATTATATTTTAATTTGATGTAATCATATAGTGTTTATAAAATATAATAACCCTTTTATCATAATAAACCATATCATTAAATATTATATTAACACTAAAATTTATAAATTCCTTTGAACTTATTTCCAAAAAATATAAAACCATTCTTCCTAAAATAACCTTTTTCACCACAACACAAGTTAAACTTAAGGGTTACATATAACTCAAACATCTATTAAAACTCAATAAAAGTATTTGAGGTACTCTCACAACATAAAAAAACAAAATATTCTTAATCCCATAATCTTATGATCGACCTTGGACTTTTAAACCAATGATGGTAGTTAAAACTCTTAATATATCCTCATTTGAAACATCCTAACCTCTACAGTTATCTAAACAATTACATTCATTCCAATTATCATGCCTCATAACATAAACAAACCATAATTACAACATTTATAGTAATTATGATTTCACTTTATTACATTTCAATGGTTTTTCAGTTCAGTGTTTTAGAGAATTAGTAAATGCTCTTACATATAAATTCTTACAAAAAATGTTTCTACTTCCACTAAATTTCCAATTTTTCATAAAAATTACTTCTAAAATTTACATTCATGTCTCATTAAAAGTATATTATCTATTTTTAAGGTGAATAACATAGTATAATGATTGACCTTGTCATAGTTCTAACCCATCTTTAAGTACTATAAAAAACATTTGATATCTTTTTATGAGAAGAAAACATGGTATGAGATATCAAAATAATGTAAAAACACTATTCCTTTGGTAAAATGAAACCCAATATGAAGGTTTTCCTTTTCTCATAATAATATTTGAGATCAACATAATCAGTTTCTCTAGAAATAACATTCTTTTCCCAATGTTTTTCATAAAACATTTTAAAATCAAGGATAAAGAAAAACCACAATTCATGAAAAAATTACCATGAAAACTAAATCATATTTAGATGACGAAAAACATTAATTTAAATCATAAAATCATTTTTTAACTTTTGAAACCCAAATATTTCCATGAAAACTCATTTTTTTTCATATAGAAACCATGTAAAAATGTAGGCAATCATAATTTCATCATTAAATCACCTAATAGGATAATTCAACCATTCTATTATTAGTAACTTCAATAATTTCAATTTTTCATGTCATAGGATTAATTATCTCCATTCAAAATATCTTAGAGGTAAATTTAATTTGTTAGCTTCATCTCTTAACTTAATGCACTTGAGGGATTTAAAAGACCCACCTGTTAAATAATGGATATAGTCCAAAAATGTTTTGGGTTTTCTCCTAATTCAAAATTTAATTAATAATGCCTTTGTTTCATCTATTAAGATAAAAAAATGTAATAAATTGAAACTTTATTCATATAATACATAATATTTTCATTTCAACCCATAAACAAAACCATTTTCATTTATCTCATACAAATAAGAAAAAATCCCTTATTATTTTAATTAATTTAAAAAATAAAAATAACTAGAAAAATGGGAGTAATATAATTTTTGAAAAACCATAAAAAATTAATTAGGTATTTTTATCATGAAAAATTACATGGTAATAGGAAAACCATTAATTTAATATATAATAAAATATCATTATTTTCACACTTTGGTAAAATGATTAAAAAATGACCTATAGGGAAAACATTGAAACATTTATTTTTTAAAAGTTTTTAAATAATGTCATAAGTATTTGAAATATAACATTAAAAATATTTAAATAATAAATAATATAATTCTTGAAATAATTTAGATGAATATGGAAATGGAGGAAAAATAAATTAAATGGGCACTTTAAAACCAGTTTCTAAAGAAAAAACTCTTTCAACTATGGTTACTTTTGAATCAAATGATTATTGAAGGATATAACAGGAAAGGATTTGTAAAAAACATTAATTTTAGTAAATTAATGAAACAATACATCATTATTTTAGTATATAAACCTATGAAAAGAAAGAAATTCCTGAAATTAATTTAGTCTCAAAGAATGAATTTTGATATGAGAAATACCTTACGCTTCATCTTGGTTCATACGTTCTTGAACTCCTGAATAATAAAATTATATAACTTTTATGATTTTTTTTAAAAAATAATTTTTATTCCATTATAATTATTTCTTTTATATCATTTTTACCATGAATTATTTAGGTACTAAATCAGTTAATTTTACATTAGATGTATTGAGGATATTCAGTTCATAATCCCAAAATAGCTTTGGTAGGTTGACCATGGTAAAAGATTAATTTTTTCATTATCTGAATAATATTAATCATGAAGTAATTATAATTTTTTTACATCAAATAAATTTTGTTAGTCATCCATGAATGCAAAAAATGAAAAAATAATCTCATCGCTTTGTAGAGGTGGTAGTACACACATATGAATGGATGACGTTATCATCTTCCAAGGGATTAAAGGTTAAGAATGTGATTAATATAATATATTATAAAAAAATAAATATGTAATTAATATAATATATATTAATTAAATTCACCATGATAATAATCCTTATAAGGAGGTTATGAAAAAAATCATCGCCTTATTATAGTGGTAGTCAATACGTACACATGAGAAATATTTTCATTTCCCATATAATGGAAAATAAGATGGAAAAGGGTCTATTTTTCAATATAATAAAAATTAATTGTATAGAAGTTTTTTATTTAAACATATCAACATGGTTATTTAATATTTTTAAGTGGTGAAAAAAATAAATAAATTTGAAAACACTCAATTAAGAGTTATACCATTTCTTTGAAAACATCCTTTGGATTAAAACTTAAGAATTCTATGTTGGTATTTACATAAATGTGCATATGAGATGGAAAAGATTTTTTACATAAATATAAAAAAAATTAAGTACGTGTAATTTATTTAATTCATCATTTCATAATGTTTATTTATGATTTTAAGGGGGTGGGAAAAGAAATAAATATGAAAACACTTGATTAAGAGTTATACCTCTTCATTGAGAAGCATCCTTTGGATTACAACTTCTTTATTCTATATTGTGATAAATTAAAGTATAGGTAATGGGAAGGTATTTTTTAAGGTATTTCCCCACGTATTGGTCTAGCTAAATGGCTAAATAAGTTCGAGTAAGAGACAATATAAGATTCCCTTTTATAAGTGAGGTGGGTGGGAATCTTTTAAATACATGAAATATTAATATATAATATGTTTCTATGTCATATAAAATAGATAAAAAATTCCATATATATATAATATTAGTATTATAAGGTCAATATATAATTAGAAAATAAAATTTATATAGTTTTAGGTATCATTTTAAACCTAATTTTTGGTTTAGCCATCTTATTAACCCTATTTAACCTTCACTACTTTAACAAAATTTTCAAAATATAATGGCTGTGAAAGTAATTTTAAATATTCAAAGTGGCACATAAAATGAAAGTTAATGATATAATAGAAAAATTTCCATAAAAAATTTGTTATTATAGGACTATTATTAATTAATAAGGATTTTTAAATGATTTTTAAACATTAAATACCATTTAATGTCATTTTCAAGATTATTCACAAAATTTGACTTTAAAGTCCTCATGATGACAATTTAATTCAAATTAAAACATAGAAATAATCAATTAACCATATTAATTATCTATAAAATCCATTTAATACCAAAAAAAGCAAAATATTATTAAATTTAATATTTTTAAAAACATATATAACATTTTTCTTATGCCATAATAGGAGTTGTATCGATGTTACATAATATATTATCCTAATCATGAAAATATATTTAAGATATAAAATGAGATAAAATAACATTTTATTAAATATAATAATTCATTTTCATGGAATCCATCCGGTATTTCAAATTAATACACTAAAAATAGTCTAATAAGAAGACTTTATTGATATACCTATCATCCATACAAAAAAAATTGATAATATTTATGTATTTTTGTCCTTTTCTACTTGATTCCATTTTTTACATTAATTTATCTTTACCCCGTTAACAAATTTTTTAACTCGTTATGTTATTTTTGAGACCAAAAATAAATTTTACCTTATAAATATATTTAAATATTTTTATTATAGATTTTAAATTGATTTTAAAATATTTAATTTCTATATGTGGCATAAATAAATTTTAATATAAGTGTGCAGAATACAACAAAATATTGTTTCTAGAAAAATAATCTTTTTAAACATAAAAAAGAACTTATGAAAAATCAAATATAATGTTGATTAATATGGAATTAATTAGAATATTTATAATAAAATAGATTTAATTTTACATTAAAACCAAATTTAGAATTTTATAGGGATTTTAAATTCCATTATCTAAATAAAATAAATGATAGTTTTGCAAAAATTTGTATTTCTCACTATTCACTCAAAGATAAATCTTTTTAGAAAAATCCCAAAAGAATTCATCATGATGCTATTAGGGAATTATTAAATTAATTTTAATCACTAAATTGAATATATAATATACATATTTAATCGGTAACATTTATCAACTATGATTAATTGAATCTATACAAATTAATTTCATGCATAAAAATAGTTTTATGAAAAATAACTCTTTCACATTCAAAATATTTTATCTTTATTTCTAAATAACTGATAATCAATGTATGATTGATTAATAAATTTCTTATGGGAAAATTTATAAATATATTTCATAATACATTTATTTTTTCCCATAAATCATCAAACTAATGGCTAGGTAATAATGGTAATATTTAAACAGTTATATTATTATTGTATATCATAGTTCTATTAAAATCGGTATTACATATAACACACACTATTAAATATATTATTTAAAGAAAATAAATTGTAAAATATTATGGTGTTACATTTTATCCCCTTAAATAATTTTTCCCTCTAATTTATATTTGATTCACTCAAAATGAAATTATTTAATCTTAGTAATATAATAATATAGAAATTTTATCATTAACATTAATTTCTTAGGCGGGCCAAGAAAAAATATTATTTTCATAATATAATGTACCTCTATAAGACTAATACTTTCTAATGCGTTTCTAAAAGCATGCCTTTATAGTTGAGTGTTAATATTTATATAAGACTTGATATATTTGATAAATTATTTTACCATTGAGGTAGAGACATTAAGAAAATATACATACTTGATTTCTCTCAATTTCATATGGGAAATTTCATCCTTCATTTTCACTCTGGTTTTTTCCACTTATAACCAGTCTATTATTCCGAAAAAATTTATATTTGAGTTGAATTTTTCTTTCCTAAATAATTAAAATTAACATTCTATGTATTATAAGATTCGTAAAAGGATAAAAAATTATTCCCCCTGTTTCTATCCATTAACCAACACTACTACAAAACAGAACATTAACTATGCTAGAATTGGCCTTTATCAACACTAAGAAAACATTGACTACTAGAGTGTGATTAAAATACCTAGAATTTTATCAATTATCTAAAATTTCTTATAAAGGTGTCCATTATTAGTTCTTTTTTATCATTGATAAGTAACACAATTTATTAGCCTTTTTCGTTAGAACTGATAAAGGGCATATTGTAGTGTCCTGTAATAGCACACTCTAGCACCAAAAACAAGGAATAATTTAGTGTGTTATAACAACACACTAAAACACCATAAATATCAAACAAAATTAGAGAAATCCAACAAAAATATATAATTTAAATAAAATAAAATTTATTTTACAAAAAAAACACTATTATAGAGAACAAAATGCACCACTATAAAATAGCATACCACCCCTACTCGAGAAAAATAATGCACCTATATAAGAAAAAAATTATTATGTTAGTAATAATATAAAGAATTAAATTAAACAGAATGTGGTACTTTAAACAAACCATTGAGTCATACTAAGAACACCGTGTATCATATTGAGCAACGGTTGATTATTACACTTCACACCTTTTCTCTTTTTTTCTTCTTTAATTATCTATATAAAAATTAAATAAATATGTATATGATAAAAACGATCCGGAAATTAATTATGTAATAGTATATAGAATGATGAGAAAATAATCCGGGCTCATTTTCTCAGTTTTTAGGATGTGATGCTCATTTTAATATAAAATTACACAAATATATTGAAAAGACACACTTTTAGTCATACCAGTAAGACTATACCTCATATTGAGGTGTTTTTGATTTCTACATGTTCCAAATGAATTATATATCATTTTACTAATGAATCAAAATAATCTTAATGGGTTCTCTTGGTTTTGAGTACGTCATTTGTGTTTTTCCTCAAAAGTCATTTTAAACTAGAAATATGAACTTTGAGTCATGATGGCCACATAATATGTTTTTTTAATGTAAAATTGATTACCATACATTAAAAATGACTTATGAGTCATTTTCCAAAATTACCAAGATAACCTGAGCATGTTTTCTCAGTTTTTAGTGAATGAAACTTTTTGAATTTAAAAGTCAATTTTAAACTGATAATGGAAACATTGAGTTATGTTGGGAACATCATGTATTATATTGAGGTATTTATGATTCCTAAACATCAAAAATAACTTATGGATCATTTTTATAATTTTCTAAAACAATCTAAATATGTTTTCTTGGGTTTGAGTATGTCATTTGTCTTTTTTACTAAAATTAATCTCAATTTAAAATAAAAAGATGTACATGGAGTCATACCGGTCAAACTGTGCATATTATTGAGGTTACTATAATTCCTACATGTTCAAAGTGAATTATGAATAATTTTTATAAATTATAAAAATAGTATGAATGTCTTTTCTTCGTTTTGAGTACAATACTTGTCTTTTCTACAAAAAAATCATTTTAAATTGAAAACACACACTTCGAGTCATAACAGTCACATCAAGCGTAGTATTGATTTGAGATTAATCTTAAATTTCACAAATTATTTATGAGTCATTATGCTAAATTGTTAATACAATTTGATCATGTTTTCTCATTTTTCATTGAGTGACATTTTTAAATTTAAATGTCAATTTTAGACTCATAATGGACACTTTGGATTCATGTTGGGAACATCGTGTATCAAATTGAGGTGTGTAGAATTCATACACAACAAAAATAACTTTTTTGTATTTTTTATAACGTATAAAAACAATATGAATGTTTTTTCTTGTTTTTAGTATATTCGTTGACTTTTAAAAAAAGTAATTTCAATTTTAAATAAAAATACACAATTTGAGTCATATTGGTCAGTGTGCGTCGCATTAAGGTGCGGATGATTAATACACATACCAAATAAAATATGGATATTTTATCTAATCTTTCAAAAAAATATGAATTCATTTTCTCAGTTTTGATTTTGTCATTTGTGTTTTTCACTAAAATGTTATTTTAAACATGAAACACACACTTTGACTCATACCAATCACATCATGTGTGTTTTTATGTGATATTAATTCCTACACATAAAAAATGACTTATGAGTCATTTTTTTAAATTATCAATACAATACATGTGTGTTTTCATTGGTTTTAGTAAATGAAACTTTTTGAACAAAAATATCAATTCTAAACTGATAAGAAACACTTTGAGACATACTAGGAACATCGTGTATTGGATTGAGGTGAGGGTGATTCCTACACATAAAAAAATGACTTATGGATCGTTTTCCTAAAGTATCATAATAATATGAATTCATTTTATTGGTTTTTTGTATATCAATTGTCTTTTTTAGTAAAATTAAATCAATTTCAAATAAAAAAGATGCACTTTGAGTCATATTGATCACTATGTGTCAGATTGAGGTGTGATTGATATATATACATGCCAAATGAATTATGGATAAATTAAGTATCACAATAATATGAATTAATTTTTTGGTTTTGAATTTTTCACTTGTGTTTTTTACTAAAATTTCATTTTTAACTAGAAACACTCACTTTGAGTCATACTAATCACATCATGTCCTAGTCTTATGTGATATTGATTACTAAATATAAAAAATAATTAAGAATCATATTTAAATATTATCATGAAAATATGAGCATATTTTATTGGTTTTTATTGAGTAACACTTCTTGAATTGAAATGAAAATTTTAAATTCATAATGAACACTTTGAGTGATATCGGGAACATTGTTTATCAGATTCAGGTGTGGATTATTCCTATATGACAATAACGATTTATGGATCTTTTTACTAAATTATAAAAATAATATTAATGTTTTTTATTGGTTTTAAGTATGTTATTTTTATTTTTTACTTAAATTAATGTCAATTTTAAATAAAACGGCATACTTGGAGGCATACCAGTAATCGTGTGTCAGATTGAGATAATTCTAATTAAATCATGTCCCAAATTAGTTATAGATCATTTTACTAAAGTATAAAAACAATACAAATGTGTTTCCTCAGTTTTGAGTATGTTTCTAGTGTTTTCTACTAAAATGTCATTTTAAATTGGAAACCTGAACTTTGAATCATATCGGTCACATAATGTGTCACTTTGATGTGATACTAAATCCTAGAAATTAAAGATTACTTATAAATCATTTTATTAAATTATAATGAAAATACAAGTTCATTTTTTTCATTGAGTGACACATGTTGAACTAAAATATCAATTTTAAACTGACAACAGACACTTTTGGTCATACTAGGAACGTAATGTATCATATTGAGTTGAGTATTATTCCTAAATGTAAAAAATGACTTATGGATAATTTTATTAAAGTATCAAAACAATCCAAATGTATTTTCTCAGTTTTGAGTAAGTCATGTGTCTTTTTTAATAAAATTAATTTCAATTTTAAATAAAATTATGCACGTGGAGTCATTCCTATCACACCATTCTTCGAATTGAGGTATTGAAAATTAATACACATAAAAAAGGACATATGTATCATTTTTATAAAGTATAAAAAAAATACAATGTTTTCCTCATTTTTGAAAATTTCACTTGTGTTTTTTCTAAAAAGTCATTTTAAACTGGAAACATGCACTTTGAGTCATACCGGATACTTGGTGTGTCAATTGTATGTGAAATTGATTCCTAAATGTTAAAAATGATTTATAAATAATTTTCTTATATTATCAATAATATCCGAAACAAATTCTAGGATTTTAGTCAGTTATAATTTTGGAACATAAATATAAATTTTAAACTGATAACTAACACTTTGAGTCATACTAAGCCCATCATGTATTGGACTAAGGTGTAGTTGATTATAAAAAATACTAAATGAATTCTGAATTTTTTCCTCAAGTATTAAAACAATATTCATGTGTTTTATTAAAATTTAGTATGTGATGTTTTTTTTGAAATAAAATGTAAATTATAAACCTAAAACATATAGTTGAAGTCATACTGGATACACTGTGTGTTGGATTGAGGGGAGGATGATTACGTATGTGATGTTTATTTTTCATTCAACCATATACACCAAGCCAATAAAGAGAGAAATTTTCCTTTTGTATGGAATAAAAAACCTTATGTTTCTTGAAATTCCACATCCAAAAGCACCATGTTCTCTCTTTTATGGATTTTTTCAAACAATTGATGGAAAAATATGAATTTGGAAAAGATCTATTAAAAAATATTATATAAAAATATTGCATAATATATTATAAAAAGGTAGATAAAATAATGAAAAATTTAACTAAATATGTATTAGGAAGTCACCTTTTCATGATATTTGTATACATCATTGATCCATTTCCTTATTGTTATCTAAGTTTTAGTCTCTAAGTATAATCTCTCACGAGAATTAACAGCTTCGAAAAAACAACCCCCAATCCAGAAAAATAATTAAGTTGTATAATAAAATAATTATTATGTTAGTAATACTATAAATAAATAAATTAAACATAAATATAAAACAATACATTAATAAAATATAAATTTTAAAACGAAACCACATAATATGAGTCATACTAGGTAGACCATGTATTTTTTGAGGTATGGCTAGTTCCATCATGTCATTTTATCATAGAGTGCATTCAACACTTAGGGTCATCTAATAATATTGTATTTTGATAACCCATAATGTTGAATTCATTGTATAATAAATAGAAAATCACATCATCATTAGTGAATCAACCTTATTTAGTGCATGATCATAGTATATGAGTGAATCATCCTTGTTGGCAAAGTCATTTTTTCATAGAAAACATTAAGCATTAGCATTAACCTTTTAAAATTACTTTATTTAACTAAAATAAATATTTATATATGAGTTTTTATAGAACATAGTAAAATATTCCTTTCCCTTTCACCATCATATATAGTACAAAATCCATGATAAACCATTAACCTTCATTGGTGGAAAAAAACATTAGTGTCACCAGTTATGTATTTTCAGAAGAAACTAAAATAAATTATAAATTGTTTACCCATTTTGACAGTGTTAAACATCAGAATATCCCTTCATAACATCAAAATAGTACTAAAATATAGTGCATCCATTAATTCTTAATGGATTGTGATATAGATTGGTATATCCTTTTCAATATTCAGAGTGATGATAAAATCTAACAAAAAATCATAATTATTTGTTCATAAAAATTGGAATATCACTATTATCATGTATTATTTATTCAGAATATTGAATTTCTTTATTAATGATCTTCTGAACATTTATTAGTTTACATAAGGAATGTGTACATGCATAATTAATGTTACTTGTGTGGATTTCACAATAATTTTTTATATTATATCATGATTCTAATTGATGATATAATAGCCAAAATAGTTCTACTACCCACCATTGTGAAACCAATTTATAGGTATTTTCTATAAATTCATGATTAAGTTGATGAAATTTTATATTTATTCATTTTTTATTGGTTTTGATCAAGAAACTAGCTTATTTTTAAAAGGGGGTATCTTTTTTTATTTTTAGTGATTCATGATTTAATTTGTATTGGGTTTTCCATTATTGAATATTTCTTTATAAAGTTTTTTATTTTCATTTGATGCCATGTTTCCATTGACACCATCCCTCCTAAATGACCATGATATCTCAATGATTTTTTTCCTCCAATATTTATCTCATTCACCTACTGGCTTAGGTGGTTGATTACAAAAAAAATTATTCAAAAATTTGTTCTGGAATATATTCTTTTTTGATGATTTTATTGGTGTTTTATGACTCTTAAGTGAATATTGGCACCAATACTAAACACATTTTTTATAGTGTAGAGAATTCATGGACAAGAAAATTCATCTATTTTGTTGTTTTTGTTCAGTTTGTTCATGGTGAGGGGTTTCTTTCACAGTTCTGAAATATTTGATAGTACATAGAATGTGCTAATATAAATTGTATCCTATGATAATCGGTTGGAAAAAATAACTAGATTTTGTTTTTTATGAAAAATAAAATTCTTCCACATAAATTCCTATTTAATATCACTTAAACAAGTCGTGAAAATATTTTTTCGATAAGAAACTTAAAATACTTTCAAAATTTCTCTTATCTGAATAGATTAGTGTTGTCCACACTTTTCAACTATTTTTCTCAAATAAAACCTTGGTATGATCCTCATTATAATACATTGTTTAATAATTTTATTGTTTTAAATCTAGTGATTCATCTCCTCCACCTAGATCATTGCCTCTGCCACCTCCTCCATGTCAACCATTGACTTTGACTCCGCCTTCACTAATGTCGCATCCTCTTCTTCGATGTCAACCTCCACCACTGCAATTTCCCAATAATTTTATTTTTTTTAGTTCTATGATTCTAAACAAATTGATTTCATCCCTTATACTTCTCCTTGATAAAAAGATCAAAAATAATATATAATCATTTTTACACCAATTATTCACACCCCCAAATATATTTATAAGGCCATTTCTTATAAAAGATCCCAATCATAGAAGGTAATCACCTAAATTTATTGTTGTTAAACATTCTGAATATGTGTACACTTCTCACTCATCTTTAAACAAATTAACTTCTTCTTTTGAGTATGATGGTTGTCTGAAGTCATAGAAGTACTAAGAAAATATAAATAAAAAATTATAAAAAAATAATTTTAAGGAAAAATTAATTAACTTTGGAAATTATCTGGTTGAGGATCCATGTATTTTCATGTTTTATGATCTCTCTTGTAAATTTGAAAACATAATATCCACAATGGTTTCCATTATGTTTCTTCAAACACTATAGAATCATTGACCAAAATAATTAAATTGTTTTGAAATTTGTTTTGATAGTTAAATATTTCTATATATATACCTTAATCTATCTCCATTAAGTTAGAGGATTTTTATGTTCATACACCAACTTCATTCCATGAGTCAACCTATATTTAGAGATCGCCCTATCCTAACAAAATTCTTTTTAAAACACAGACTTAAACATATAATATTAATTTTATTTATAAAATTTCAATTATAATATATTAAAAGTTACAATACACATCATTTGTGGTCAAGTTTTTTGTATATCCATGAATTGGATCCAAAAAATAATTATTTGGGGTATCTAGATTGACTGAAATCAGTATATAGTGCTTCCTAAAAAAATAAATAAAAATAAGTAATGAAAAAAATAAATGTATATTTTATGTTATTAGATTGTATAGTTTTACTTAGAAATTATAGTAATAAAAAGGGTTATGTTGTCTGTTGATTTTTTCTCAAATGTTTGGAGTATCTCATCTCATTTATTTTTAATTTATTTCTTATTAAAAGTATATTTTTCTATAGAAATGATATAGATATTAATGAATACAAATCATTCTTCAAAAAAATTTCCATTTATTTTGAAAAAATATAAAAAACAACAGAAAAATTGAATAGTTATTAACTCTAATAAACATATTATATCACTATTTGTATAGAAATATTATGAAAATTTACCTTATGTATATATTCACAAATGAGGATCCTCTCTATTCATTCTTGTTAATCTTATTTATACTCTCAAGAACAATTAGGTCTATCCTAGAAGTTACATATGTTTATTTCTATTATGGAATTTAAGACATATTTTCATTTTTAAATGTGGGATCCAAATAATTTTGTAATAATAATAAATGTTTTTATGGAACTGGTGGGGGGAAGGTAATCCCAGAATGTCATTTTGATTTCTTCATTGATTAACTTGATTATCTTCATATGGCCCTCTGTTTCCCAATTGATTAATCAATCGGTAATATCATACCTCTCTTCAAACCTTGTTTCACCAAATTTTCTAGTTAATTAATATTAAAAATATTATTAAACTCATAGCTCATTTATCTTCATAATATTAGACAACCATATTATGAGAGTTACAATAGTATCATTGGCCATTGTAAAATCTATATCATCAAGGGGAACATGAAACTCAATAGTCGATCCATGAGACACCTCAATATCTACTTTCATGTGATCATTTGGGAGGTATTTTTGGTGTATATTGTCTCCCAGTATATTATACACCATTCCCTTCACAACAAGGTGGTGCATGCGTGTTGACAGAAACAAATCACATACAACTACACCTTATATAATTTTAGTACTATAAACTTATCATAATCTATTTGATTAAAATTTTGGATAAATATTAATAAAAACAATTATTACCTCGGGTAACATATGTGGTTTATGGTAATAACTAGCCTCAAATCTATTGGGTTAATTTAGTTCATGTGTGGATCATTGTGCCACCGCCAGTTCACTTTGATCCTTTCTCAAACATTAGTCTTCCAAATCAGACTAAAAATGAAAACCCATCAATGAATCTATCTGTGTATTTAATCCTTTAAAAATTTTATATGTATCTTCATGTGGTTTTATCTTTTTGAAATATATTCTTGGAGACACTCAAAAACTTAATCCTTGAACGCAACTATATTGTTCTGGCCACTTCATTGCCTATGAATTTAGTTTTTCTTTTAGTGCAGTCACTATCAATTCATGTTTCTACACTGTATTAAAAAATACGAACAAAAATAGCTATTTTTTTGTAATACATTTATAAATCATAATGAATTTCTATTATTTCATACTTACAGAGGTTTCTCATACTTCTTTTTTGTTTTAATCAACTATTTTACCCTCATTTTTTACATGATCATCCTTACATAGAACATGTTGTGGGATATAAGGGGGTTTAGATTTTCATTCATCAATATTCATATAAAAATGATTATATTTGTTTTTATATCACATAAAACATTTATTTTTGATATAAAATGCATACCAGTTTCTTCTCTAGTGAAGTGTATCCCATTATTTCTTTTTGATAGGGGTATATTGGTTGTGATTCATGTTTTTTATTTTCATCACTCTTTTACTATTTAATAAATTAAAAAAATTGAATAAAATTAGATTAAATAAATAATTTAAAATAATATATTATTAACTTTAATGCACCTAATATCATTTCCCATAGCGACAAATGATGTATTTAGTCCATCTTTCCTTCTTTATAATGTGTGCATAATAAATTAGTGTGTGGGGATTTTCTTTCCCCTCAACATAGCTAAGATGTAACTTGTTAAAAGGAGTATAGAAGACTCTATGGTATTTTCTATCATCCATTAAGACAAAATTCTTGTATAAATATTCTTAAATAAATGAAATAAACTGGGAATGTTGAGAATTAAATCAACATTTTTTATATAATTTTTTGAGAAAATAGAGAATGTATATCATATCATTACTGTTATATCTTTATTAAGGGTTTCCATTTTTATAGGCTGGATGTGGAACCATGAATCAATTTCAATCATCACATTAATTCTCATTTTGACCACAACATAACTAATAAATATTGACTTATCGGGGTCAAAACTTTGGTCGCATTGATTCGAACCAAACTCAAATTTAAAACCCATATATATTTCCTTGACAATTTTATTCAACACTTTGATATTTCATAGTTTTTTTTCATCAACATGTTATTGATACCCTAATAATTATATAGTTTCAACATAAACATTCTATTCTTCTTCGATATTGGTAATGTCATCATGTGTAGAATACATTATCTACATGAGTAGTCAAACATTTAATTTATCATAAATTACTATAGTGTAAACATGAACAAAGGATTTGATAAGGCTCATATTCATGAAATATTTCAAACATGATTAACTCATTAACTCCATCATTATACTCTTTTGTCAAATTATTAGTTTGAATCCATTTATAATGAAATGGGTGACTAAATTTAAGAAAATAATTTCTCCACTATGGTAGGTGTTATCCTCTGAATTCATCCAAAGGTGAAAGTTATATAAAAATTTCATACTGATCAACTTCATCTCCCAAATAGTTTTTATTTATTTTTTTTCTAGAGACTCATCCTCCATCACTTCTAGGTATGAAATTATATTTATTTAATTACTTTGAGAAGTATTCATCCTATACCGGGTACCAGTGATCATTTTGGATGACAACTACTTAGAGTAGTTAGAGCAATATACAAGATATGGTAAATGAGTCTCAATAAATAAAATGAAATAATAACTATTCAGGAGATAAAGGTGATGAGGATGACAGTTGTCTCCTTAAAACTTTTCAAATTACCAAATATTAAATTAAAATTTCAAATCTCATCTTGAAATTATAAAAGGTCCCTCACACTACCCTGAGAACATCAAATCATCCCCACTGAGGTGTACCAACTCTAATCTATTTTACTAGTATTTTTTCCTCACCTATATCTCAAATATAATGCCTCAATACCCACATCAACGGTACCAAGAGATTTGACCATAGACCCCTATATTCCTTGACTATCTTTCACAGATAACCATAAAATGTGCTAATTTAATCCAAGTCATGAAATGGGTATAACGTAGCCATTTTTCCAGAAGTACATTTCAAATAGGGGTAAGTATTAACAAAAATGTTCCCTTAGGAATGAAACACACAATGGGTTCAAAAATACATATTTCAAACCTAAATTATGAAAAAAAAAATTAAATAAGAACAAGCCGCAATACAAATATCACATCACCCTCACCCTGGCCCTCAATGAATCACAAACATGTCTATAGTAACTCACATTCTAACATATCACACCTAGATCTCACATAATACCCATAATATTCTAATATATGATGAAATTTATTTTTATCACATCCACACATGTATTTCTTATAAAATAAATATTGTAATCATATATTGATAAGTATATTAAAAATCATTTCAAATAATATCAAATGATTATTCAAAGATATTATTATATTGAAAGATTTATCATAATTAAAAAAAATATTACTTAAATATTACATTTAATAAAATAATTTTAAAAAAAATTACTCTAGAGAAATATTTATTAAACAACTAGAAAAAAACATTATCTAAACAATCATTTAAAAATATTATACAGAGATAAAAATTAAGGCATTCTAAATAAAAGTCAAAATATTTTCATTTCCTAAAATTTTAATATTTTTTTAAAAAAAATAATGTTACATTTTATAACAATTCATATAGTTCCCTTCATTGAAATATTATTTATAAATGTGTATTGGTTCATTTTATAACGTAAAGATTACTAATACCATATTTCTATATGATTATATAAAAATAATTTGAAGGATATATTTATCATATCAACATATATATATATATATATTATGAAACATTTAATCTAAAAAATAAAATATTAAATACATGTATAAAAACTATAACTGATTTGGTATTGTAAACATAAAATTCCTTAATTAATTAATAAAATATTATAATCAATTAAATATTATCATTATAACATTTTTAATACATAATAATTGATTAAGATTCTATATAACCCATGTTTTATAAAATCTAACATAATTAAAACAATTCATTGTCATTGATTATGTTCAAAAACAGTATGAATCCCTTATTAATGGAGTTATTTAATTTGTATTAAATTATTTAAATCATGAATTATATAAATCACTTGATAATAAACAATAAAGTCCTTATTTTTAAAAAATATTCTAAAATACATACATTATAAACTCTTAAATAACCTATAGGATCAAAATATTTTGAAATTAAAATAGATAAACTAATCCTTAAGAAAATCATGAAGTTATTTATATATATAATGAGAAACTATTTGTTACCTATAATTAGAACAAAAAACTAAAGACAAATTTGTTTCAAAAACAAAAAAAACCTAGCCTTAATTATTTTTTTAAAAATATGTTTGTCCCATATATAATTTAAAACTAATCATATTAAGAAATAACCTAAATGAAATTTTAATTAAGGATTATAACATATTACATTTGAAAAATATAATTCTATAAAGATAATAATTCATTTTTATCACATTACTAAAATATTAACGAAAATATTTTACAAGAGGCCATAAAATCAAATAATTGAAGGTGATAATCAATATTGATTCAACTATATTTTCTAAAAAAAATTAAATTAAATTGAAATTCATTTAATATTACCATATATATACAAATAAATATACCTATCATTGTAGCATTATTTTGAAAAAAGTAAGGAACATGTGAAATACATGGTGACCTATAATAGTGTAGTTCGAGGGAATTAGGACTCTTGTATCACTAATAGACATCATAGAGAGACCTAAATCCACAGAAAATATACATGGAGACCTTGGACCTTCTAACTAAATATAGAATGTTTGGATCTGTATTTTTTTATATAATATTTTTGTGGAAACAAATGATTATAATTAATACCATTGAACTACATATTAAGTCGGTAATTGTCCAATTGGTTGTACTTTGCAATAGGAACATGTTTGTAAAAATGAAGATCCAGTTACATAAATTGATGGGATAATTCCCTTATCGATGAAAAATGATATTCTAAACCAAACATTCTTTACTTACTCTATAATATAAGATCTCACTCCATGGGATGCCTCAAAGACTATAATGATGGAAAGAATGATTCCTGAAAACTATGTGTGAAGCAGAAATCCCATTTCCATTTTCCATCACTAAAGGATCCATTATTGTCCAATATGATATCTATTATATAGAGTGACCATGTAGCATAAGGGGAATAGTCGGGGGAATATTCAGTGGAGGAAAGTAGACAGTAGTGATGGTGACAACGATAGTGCTAATAGTAGAAAGAGCCATGAGTGAAGGTGACGATAGGAATGGAAACATTGATGATGAATGAGAGAGACCAATCACGACTAGTGTCATGGGAGAAGAGCAGTATGGTTCTTCATGGTTGAGAAAACCGTAATAATGAAAATTATAGAACCCAAAAACGCAATCAAATAGAGAGGAGGAGAAAATAACATACCTTGGATTCTAGCTTTGATTCGTCTAAGAGAACATAGACGAGGTGTGCCAAAAACAGGGGAGTTCTGCGAGAGCACGAGAATCGAGATTGATTCAGTCGTGATTAGGGTTATTTTAAATAGATTTTGGACACTTTTATTAGCGTTTCCAAAAAAGCAACGATAAAGATTCCAATTATCCACTTTATTTTAGCATTGATAAAGCTCTATCTTTATCAGTGCTAAATAAGCGTCGATAAAAGTCATATTTATCAGCATAAAAAATTTAGCGCTAACAAAGGATTTAAAATTATAATTATAAAATAATTGGTAAATATATTTATATAAATATTTATTTATTTATTTTAATTATATAATTATTTAAATATATAATTATTTATTTATAATTACATAAACACTTTAAATAAAAATTATATATTCTTTATTTATTATTATAAATTTCTAATTTTATAAATATAGTAAATATACATTTATAAATATATTTATAAATATTTATTTATAATTATAAATATATTTATATGATTATTTTTATTTATATAATTATATATAATATATATATATATATATATTAAGTATATTAATATCATTATATATATTTATATAATTATATATATTTAATACATATATATAAATATAAATATAGAAAATATATTCATTATTTAAATAAAGTTATTATAATTTTATAATTATTTCAATATAAATAATTATTTATTTATAATTATATAACTAATTTTTTAAAAAATAATATTTATTTATTTATAATTATAATTTTATAATTTTATAAATATAGTAAATATGCATATATAAATTTATGTATTTATAAATATTTATTTACTAATATATTTTTAACATTATTAATCAATATATATTCCTAAATGCATGCACCTTAAAAATGAGTGAAATTGAATAATTAAAAATGCGTACACTTTAAAAATATTGAAAAAATGTATAAGTCTCATTAATTAAAAATAAAATATTAAAAAACTATGGATATATACTGAATTAAAAATTAATACATATTGAAAATACTAAAACCTAGAAAATAAATATTTGTAAATAAAAAATGATTAAATTAAAAAAAATTAAAAATTAAAAAATATTAAAAAAAAATTAATGACTAAAAATATAATATATTTAATTTATCATGTTATAATGAAATTATAAAATGAATACTAAAATTTGAATAAATTACATATATATTAGGTTTGTTTTAATATAAGATTTTATTAATTGTTTAAAATTAGTGTGTGTGTGTGTGTTGTATATAAAAATGAATTAATTAAGTATATGTATGTGAAATCAATGTAATACAAGTTTGATGTATGTTAAATTGAAAAATAAAACAACATTCAATTACTTCTATCACTTGATGTAATTAATAAGTATTTTTAATTAATATTTATTTTTAATTATAAACCATTTTTCACTAAATATATGTCTTATCTAATATATGAATAAATATTTTTTATTATAGAAATATTATTTTAGTAAATATTATATACATATATATATATATATTAAATGTATTAATGAATAAATTTTTATAAAAACCCATTAAAAATGAATAAATCTTTAAAATGTTTTTAATTATTACATTATATTTATTTTGTTTAAATTTCTATTTAATAAATATTATTTGTTACTAATTATAATATATATATATATATATATATTAAACTTATTCATTTTTAATAATAATTGTTTAATTAATAAATCTTTTAATAATTTTCTAATTTAATCATTTTAATGTTTTTTAATTATTAAATTTTTTTCATTTTTTTGTTTTTTTGTTTAATTAATAAAATTTAATCATTTTATATATCTATATTTAATATATAGTATTTATTAATATTTATTTATCTATATTTATGTACATTAAATTTATTGATTTTTATAAATAATTATATAATTAATAAAATGATTAATATTATTCATAATTTACTCATTTTTACTTTTTATTTGCTTAATTATTTTATTTTATTCTTTTTTGTTATCTATATATTTAATATATAAAATTTATTAATATTTATAATCTATGTATATGTATATTACATGTATTCATTTTATCAATAATTATTTGTTTAATAAAATTGATAATATTTTTTTTAATTTACTCATTTTTAATTTATATTTTTTTAATTATTTTAATTTTTTTAAGTTATTTATCAGCACTAAAAATAAATCCCTCATAAATGTTATCTTTTATTAAAGCTAAAAATAGCGCAGATTAAGGGTACCATCTATGAGTGATTTTTTAACATTGATAAAATGTACCCTTTATCAGCACTTTTTTCTAGTGTTAGCTCAGGCTAGCACTATTAAAGGTCTACTTTGTATTAGTGAAAAATTAAAAAAATTATGAACATGTTAAGATAATATATAATATTAATAAACATTCATATGAAGAAATACAACATTAATCTTTAAATCCTCAAGAATAACACCCAAAGTTTAACTTAAATCATTCCATAAATTGGTCAAAAGGGTTTACACCTTTTCTAAAGTGGCTAAGGGTATTTTATTAAATAAAAGAGTTACATGAGTGTAAAATGGAATTGTAGATTGGTCTATTTGAATGATAAATTTCAATTCAACTAGTAACTCATTTGTCTAGATAAGATTAATCCAGCTAACACTCTTATTAGAAAGCTCATCCTCAAGAAAATTGCCCCCTGGTAAGTATGTTTGATGATGAAACCCATAGTGGAAAGAAGTTCCAAGAATATAATCCATCAAGTAGTTTCTTACTTTTTTAATGTAACTGTGATTCCCTATAACTTAAACAACCCATAATTAAATTATTTATAATAAGGGTTTCATTTTCATACATTTAGAGGAACTTTCAGTTTAGAGTATTATAGAATTGGGAAAAAATCTTACATATCAAACCCGTAAAAAACTGGGTTAATACATCTACTGAATAAATATTTTTTATGAATAAAATAGGATTCTTAAATTTAAATTTATGTTTCATTAAAAACATATTTGTATGGATCCTATAGTTGAATGATAGACTTTATTATAATTTATACCCATCCTTAAGCCATGTAAAAAACATTTGAAAACATGGGATGGGAAAAAAGTCTCGTTAAGGGGTATAAAATTTTTGGAAAACCATTTGTCCTTTGAAAACATGAAAATCATACTATTGTTTTACTTTGACCATAATAATCATTTATCTTAATAATAATCACTTCCTCTTGAAAAAAAATTCATTGTACAATGTTTTTATAGAACATTTTAAAATAAATAACAAAGGAAAAATCCTAATTTATGAATATTTTATCATTAAATTAAACTTTTCACCTTTATAATATCATAAACATAAATTTAAAACATAAATTCATTTTATATCTTTTGAAATCAAAAATAAATCATGATACACCATTTTCTAAAATAGGTAAACCATGTAGGAAGCTTGGTACATCATACTTTAATCATGGAATCACCAAACAGGATAATTCTAACATTATTTTAAGAGTAACATAAATTATTTGACCCAGTCACTTCATAGAAGTATTCATCTCCATTCTTGTTCTATTATGTTAAATTGTATCATTTAACTTCATTGTTTTACCCAATTCATTATAAGGATTTAATGGACTATCCTGTCACATAATAGAAATAGACCCATAAGTGTTTGGGTTCAATTTCAATTCCAACATTCATAATTAATTCCCAAGTTTCATTTATTGAAATAAAAACATTTAATAACTTCTAATTTTCATCATAAAATCCATAAAATTGGTATTTCATCCAATATACAAAAATATTTTCCTTTATCTCATAAAAATGATAAGAAATGTCATTTTCTTTTGAAAAGATTTAAGAACTAAAAGATCACAAAATATTGGGAGAAGTATCATATTAGAAAAAATGAGAACTTATAAAGGGATTTTCATAATAAATAAAATACATTACATCGAAAAAATACATTCATGGTGTATACATTAAAAAAAATTCTTTTCACCATTTGGTAAAAAGAGTCAAAATTGATGAATGGAAAAAATAACGCAAATTTTAAAACATTTTAAATAAAGTAAAAAGTAGTTGAAAGTGAGCTTTAACAATATTTTAATCACAAATAATAAAATTCTTTAACTAATTTAGAATAACATGTATAGGGAGGAAAAATGTTTAAAGGGGTAACTTAAAAAATGTTTTAAATAAAAATCATTTGCCACTTTAGTAACTTCTGAATCAAAAGATCATCAAAGTGGAGAACATTACAGGATTTATAAAACAATTAAATTTAAGTAAATGAATGATAAAAAATAATTATGGTAATATATACACAATACAAAAGAAAATTTTTCCTAAAAATGGAATGCCTCTTAAAGGAAGAAATTTAAGATGCAAAATCCCTTTAACTTAAGTAATGTATAGCCTCAAATATTCTATAACTACTTAAAAATAAAATTATATCAATTTTATACTTTATTAAAAAAAACTTTTTCTTGTTTGTTAAAATATAAATAATTTCTTAAATTTCATTTATTATCTAGACTTATATAGTTATTAAAATAGTTAAGTTTACATAGGGCGTTTGGAGGATGTTCGGTTCATAATCCCAAAACAACTTTGGTAGGTTGACCATGTTCAAAGGTGTTATTTTTAAATCATATTAATAATAATACTAATGAAATTATTATAATTTTTATACGTTAAATAAAATTTTATAATCATATATGAATAGAATATATTAAAAGTATATCACATCACTTCGTGGAGGTCAAAATTCACGGGTATGCACAAACAATGTTATCATTTTCCAATAGATGGAAGGGTAATAAATTGAATACTATATTATATTTACGAAATATTAATTATTTCATTAATATCATATATATATATATATATTAAATCCATTATAATAACAATCCTTAATATATGGTGATGAAGAACAAAATACATCATTTCATGGATGTGGTAGTCTACACATACACATGGGTGATATTTTCAATTCCCATAGAATGGAAAAAGAGATGGAACAGGTTTTTTCTATAAAAATAATTATATTTAATTATATTTAAGATACATATGTTATCATATCAACATGTTTATAAAATAGTTTAAGTATGTGGAAGAATAAATAAACATTAAAACACTTGATTAGTAGTTATACATATTCTTTGAGAAACATCCATTAGATTACACCTTAAGACTTGTTGGTTTGCATTTTTGTGAGACCAAAAAACATAAAACATGGTAATGGATGTTTTTAAGGTATATAAATATGGATTTTTTTAGATAAATGGCTCAGGAATTTTGAGGAAAAGAGGATATAATTTTCCCTTTTATAAATGAGGTAGGTGTTAATATTCTAAATACAAGAAATATTAACATATAATATGTATTTAACTCAAGTAAAATGGATCAAAAAGCTGCATATAATCAAAAATAATGAGTTTAAGGTTTATATATAATCAAGGAAATAATTTTTATATAGGTTTATGTGTAAGTTTAAACCTTTTATTTTGATTTAAATTCTTTATAATCCCTCTTAAACATTAACCATCGTAACAATTATTTTAATATATAATGGCTATAAAAGTAATTTTAAAAATTCCAAGTGGAATATACATTGAACATTCATGATATAATAGAAAATTTACTGTTAAATGGAGTTACTATATTTTTAATATTATTTTACAAAAAAATTAAGGATTTTTAAATATTAGAAACCATTTAACATCATTTCTATGACTTTTCACAAAATTTGAATTTAAAGACAACAAGATAGCAATGTAATTAAAATTAAAACACCTAAATCACAAATATCCTTAATAAGTATCTAAATAAATCTTTTAAAACTATAAATAATCTAAATAATATCGCTATTAATATTTTTACAACCATTTATTTGATTTTTCATATGCTTGTACAAGTGTTGTATCGATGCTACATAATCATTTTAAATAATTAAAATATATTAAAAAAATAATAATAAATTATTAAAATGAAATTAAATTATTATACATAATTAATATTATATTTTTTATAATAAATATTTACTCTTATCCTTATCTTTAAAACATATTTAAGATATGAAATCGGTGAAAATGATATATTATTAAATATAACACTTTCTTCACTTGGAAAACGACAGTGATTCCAAAATAATATAAAAATAATAATCTATGAAGGATAATAGTTTAATCCAACTCTATTATGAAAAATAATTGATAATTTCTTATTTATTTTAATCCTTTTTAACTTAATTTCAATTTTTACCAAAATTTACTTATACGATGATAACTTATTTTCAAACTCAGTAACTTATTTATGTGACCAAAAATATAATTTATATTATAAAAAATTTTGAAAATTATAATTCAAAATTTTAAATAAATTTTACAAGATTCATTTTATATAAGTATCATAAAGAAATGTTTATATAAGTCTTCAAATTATAATAAAAAATTATTTTCAGAAAAAAATACTCGTTATAAGCATAAAAAAGAACTTATACCGAGAAAAATATAATGTTGTTTAATATGTAATTAATTATATTAATTTTAATCAAATTTTTATTATGTTAAATTAAAACCAAATCCAAGAAAGAATGGTATTTTTAAATTACTTTATTTAATGAAAATAAATGATAGTTTTGAAAAAAAATGTTACATTTTACTATTTACTCAAAAATCAATCTTTTTATAAAACTCCATAAAATTCATCATAATCCTATTATAATATTAATATTTAAAAAAAATATCCATTTCTTCAAAAAAAAAATTAAATGTGGCGGAAATGAATCATAATATTTTCACACAAAATGCAATCAAATCATTTTTGAGGATAATGTATATTTGAAGAACAAAATGACTTTATTCACATTACATTCCTAATAACCATACTTAAATTAATGTTAATTAATTAAATTGGATATATAATCTAATTATTTTGTTAAAATAATTTATCAATGGTAACTAATTTAATCTATAAAAATATTTTTCACATATAAAAACTCTTTTATGAAAAATAGTTGTTTTACCATTAATATATTTTTTTCATCATTTGAAACCAATTGATAATTAATGTATAATTGATCAATAATTTTATCAAGGAGAAATTTTATACATATATTTCATAATATGATTATTCATATTCATACCTACCAAACCTACTTCTATCTCATAATGCTCATATTTAAATAATAATATTTCTATATCATATCATGGTTTGTTTAAGCTTAGTGTTGCATATACCACAAGTTATCGAATGAATAATTTAAATAAAATAAATTATAAAATCATGGGGAGTTACGTTAAACCCAACTAAAAAAATTATTCCCCCTAAATTTTAATTTGATTCCATCAAAATGAATTTATCACCACATTGTAATAAAATAATATATAGATTATATCATGAACATTAATTTCAAGTTCAAGACTAAGAAAAATTATTAGTTCATAAAAGAATGTACCTATATAAAATTGATACCTCTATATAAGTTTCTTAAAGCATAAAGTGATAGTTTGTTGCTTATTTCCATATAGGACTTGATATATTTGAGAACTTATTTTACCATTAACATGGATATTTTAAGAAAATATATTTGCTTTATCTCATTCCACTTCAAAAGTTAAATTTCATCCTTTGTTTGTGCTTTCATAATTTTCTACATCTATAAAAAATATAATTTAAATAGTTGAATATTCTATATGTATTTTTCACTCCTAAAGAAAAAAAATTAAATTTAATTGGATCATAATATTTATCAAAAAATGAAAAGTTATTTCTTTGGTTTGTATCCGCTAACCAAATGAAAAAATGATTAGTTCAAGTTTAGATACTATATAATTTGAATAAACTTTCATATGATGAAAAGTTATATTAATATTCAAAGCCTCAATAAAAACCCAAAAATTTCAACATAAATCATTACAGGAATAACTAACCTATAAACTATTCAAAATATACCAACCAAAGCTGAATTTGAAATACTAGAATTGATTTGATTACATCTTCTTCCAAGATAAACTTAAAATTTATTTATGAGTAAAATCAATCACTCATACAGTCAAATATAAAAGAGGTATATTCCCTAATCATATAATCTCTAAAATATTCTAATTATTTCTATAAATAACCTAAATTATCATATAGACTTACTAAAATCATATATGCTCCCAAAATATGATTCAACATTTATTTATCACATAAAATCACATATTAGCCAATAATATTTTAATTTTATTTAATATTATAAGGTTCTTAAAATGTAATACCCTTTTATTATAACTATCAATAACTACCTCACTTTTAAATTTCATATTAACATTAAAGGTTATCAATACCATTCAACTTATGTCCAAAAAATAAAAAACCATTCTTCTTAAATTAAACTTTTCACTTCAAAACTAGCTAAATATATGGATTATATATACCTGAAACATCCATTAAAAACAATAAATGTACTTGAGTAACTCCCATGACATGATACTTTAAAATATCATAAATTCCTTTAAACTTGGGATCAACCTTGGACTTATTAACCCATAAAGGTGGATGAAAATAAAAAAATATTCTCATTTCAGCCATCCTTACCCATAAATATATCAAAACCATTCCTTTAATACCAATTATCATGCCTTGGAACATAAAAAAACCAAAATTACATGATTTATAACAAGGGTTATATTTTTATCTTCATTTAGAAAGTCCTTTCAGTTTAGAGTTTTTGATAATTAGGAATAACTATTACATATTAAAACAACACAAAAAATAGATGTTTTCATTAAATTTTCATATTTCCTAAGGAAATAGATTCCTAAATTTGAGGACCTGATCCATTTAGAACATTTTCACTTATTTTATGGAATATCCCATTACGAGATGATATACCTAAAAATAGTTCATACCCATCCTTAATCTCTGTGAAAAACATTTCAAAAATTGGGATAAGAAAAAACATGTAATAGATAAAAAAAGTACGGGAAAACGTTATTACATTGAAAACATTAAAACCCATATTAAGGTTTTATATTTATCATAATAATATTTGATCTCAAAATAATCACTTACTTTTCAAATAAAATAATTTTCCAAAAGATTTTCAAAAATAATTTTCTAAGTATAAAGAAAACTATTTAAAATTTAAAAAACATTACCAAGAAAAAAATAATTTCACCTTCAAAAAATTATAAAATTTCTTTTAAAACATAAAATCATTATTTATATTTCTAAATAAAAAAATTTCTATGAAACCCCATTAGAAATCATAGACAAAACCACATAGTAAATATTTGGAAACAAAGTTTCATCCTGGAATCACCAATAAGGATAGTTCTAAAATTATATTAGGAGTAACTTACATAAATTATCTTAGTTGATTCACAAGATTAATCAATTCTATCCACATTCTCTTCATAGTAACTTACATTGGTTAACGTTTACACATCACCCAATGCATTTGAGGTACTTAACAGACCCACCTATCACATAATGCATATAGTCCTATAGGATTTTGGGTTTACTCCCCATTCCCAAAATTAATAAACAATTCCCAAGATTCATATGTTAAAATCAAAACATTTAATAATATTCAATTTTCATCATAAACACTATAAAACATTAATTTCTTCCTATAAACATAACCATTTACGTTTATCTCATAATAAATATCCTTTTAATTTAAAAGGATTTAAAAACTAAAAGTTATAATAACAAAAGGATAAGTACCATCATTTAGAAATAGTGAAAATTGTAGAAGTGTATTGAAAATTATGAATGAAAATGACAGTAGAAAAAATCCATTCATGGTGTATATATTAAAAACCATCTTTCACAATTTACTAGAAGAGTAAAAAGTGCCCCATACAAAAAAAATTAAAAGATTCATTTTAAAACTTTTATAAAGAATGTAAAATTTATATTAAATTAACCTTTAATAGTATTTTAATTATAAACAGAACATTATTTAAAATTAGTTATAAGAAAATGGATATAGATGGAAAATCATTTAAATGAATACTATAAAACAAAGTTTTAAATAAAAATACCTTATCATTTTTGGTAGTTTTAAAATAAAAATACTGTTAAAGGATAGAACTTGAAAAAGTTTGTAAAACAAAATAATTTAAGTAAATGAATGATAAAATACATCCTTATGGTATTATATACACCATAAAAAATTAAACACACGGTGAAAATTTCATGAGTGTCAAAAGAAGTAATTTGGAATGAGAAATCCCTTACCTTATGTCCCTTATAGCTTCATACATTCTCTAAATCTAGAATAATAAAATTATTTTAGTTTTATAATTTCCAAATACCATTTTAAATTTTCATTCCATTATCATAATTCTAATAATTTCATTTGTTACAATGTCTCATTCGGTTACTAAATCCGATAATTTTATGTTAGATGTTTTGAGGATGTTCAGTTCATAATGTAACACCCCAAGATTTCATAGTGTGTTATTTCTTCAAAATAATTCAATAACTTTCCCTACACGCAACACCGGGTTCAATCGCACCATGACTTACCAAAAAATCCACTCAAAAGAGTGTATAATAGTATTAACTAAATTTTAAACTAATATATCCTTATAATTTTACAATCCATATTATGAGTTTCTTAGACATAATGCAAGAACAAATTCATTTTCAGTATTACAGTTTTATCAACTTTTAATAGTGAACCCTTTTTAAATAAAATATTTGAAACTTTTTGACTAAATTGGGACATCAAAAATTTAAAATGAAACATCTCAAGCTTCCACGGTAAGCTTTCCTTTGAATAATACAGTAGCGTGTGTTGTACGCAACTTCATGTTTTGACACACTCCACAACCGATCAAACTAGCCATTATGAATAGTAATACCTAATTTTTGAAATTTTATCTCTCAAAATGGACTTCATTTTTGGATTTGGAATATCTAATTTAGCCTAAGGTGAAATTTTGGTACTTTTCGGATAACGTTAATATTTTGATGAATAGTGAAAATTACTAAATTTTAATTAAAAACAACTTTTTTAATCAAAATAATTAAAAGTGATAAATAATGAATTTGAGTGGTTTTATAGTATATTTAGAATATATTTTTACCATTTCATACAATTTTGGTCATTGGATATAATTTTACAATTAAATCGGACATAAACACGTGTCAATCTTTTGATAGTTATTATCTCTTAAAAACACGCTTTTTGTTTTAACAACGGGAATTAATTTTAAATTAATTTCTGCCACTTCTGTGTTTTGAATTTGGAAAAATGGATTCCATATTTAGAACAGGATTTTCAAATTGTGTAAATAGGTAACTTTTATTTTTAGACATTTTGAATAATTACTTCGGTAAATATTTTATTTACCATGGTTAAGGGTAAATCCGGTAAATAAGGGTTAAAAATAATATTATAATAATACTAAATTACCCTAAAACGTGTCCTAACGTTATTGGTTGATACGTTTTCGACCATAGGCATCTATGGGTCGATTTTGGGACCCCATGGATCCACTTGTAGGTGATAGGGACACTTTATTTTAATTAAGTTAAAATAAATACAAAAATGACATAAGCATATATCGTTTAGAAAACCAATTTTTACATAGGGTTATATATGTTGGATTTTCGACTATAAATATTAATTAGAAAGATAAAAGGATTTCCTACATAATTATATTTTATTTATAATTTTTAGACTTTAAATAATTTAATTTATTTATGACATAATGATGATGTAGTAATTACCATAATAGTGACAAATTAAAATAATTGATATTATATATACCAAAATAAATATAATGTGAGACATTTAATGAATTAAACTATTTTTTTAGGATACTGTTACATATTAAGATTGATTTAATTTACTTTTTTCGAAGTAATAATTCTGTTATGAGTTTCACAAAAATCTACTATTGAATAGTGTCAAAATTGACATAAAAGAGTTTTTAAAACAAATATTATATTATTAATTGATATTAAATTCCTAAAAATATAAGGTTCGGCCAAGATACTTATATCATGATAGTTGTATCATTAACGGACCACTTGGGGGTCTCTTGGATGTATATAGTAAGTTTATTAACTATATAATATAAAAATAAAAAGTGACATGGTAAATGTCAAACTAATTAACTAAGAGTTAAAACTAAAAGATAAGGTTAATATAATGACCCAAACCTGTCTAAATTCTATTGGTTGAATTTTTTCAACCTATCCCCACCTTAACATTTAAATAATCTACTTTGGAGCCATTAGGAACCGAATATGAATTTATTATAAATTAATATTTCTAGCTTTTCCAAAGGTGCCCCTCACCCCTCTTATAAAAGGGCACTCCTCCTCATTTCTTCACACCTTCAAAGCCTTTTGGTTCGGCCAAACTCTGCCCAAATACTCTCCCAACTTCCCTAACTACAACCTAGAGGCCTTATTTTGATCATAAAGCCATCTAAGGAGCCCTTTTGATCAAATCAAAAGGAAGAACCCGAAGAAGATGTAATGATTTCACCACCCTTTTTCAAGTTCCTTTCTTCTTCCACTTATTCATCCTTTGTTGTTACCATTCTAAAATAATAACTACAGTATCATATATATACTGTGAAGTTATTATAAATATGTCACAACCATATTTACTATTCTATCCATCCTTTGAATAACATGTCACTATACGTGTGTACGTACGGCTTACCGTCTCCACGTCGTGGTGTAATTGTTATTCGATAAATTATTATTTGGATGGGTATAATAATGAAGTGTTACTCATGTAAATAATAAATATAACATGATAAGGATTCTGTATACATTATATACCATCCAATTATATATTATTTTAATATCAAAAGAATGATATTATCGCTCGTGCGTATGTACGGACTACCGTCTCCACGAATGCGATGAGATTCATTCTCTATCGTATCCATTCAAGTATAATTCTCATTTGATTATTAATAATAGTATCTAAGTACTTGATATCATTCTGGATATTAATGAGATACAACCTATCAATTACAAACATGGTTTACGTAACAAAACATATAAAAGAAAATGAGTAAGTTAACACCCGAAATGACGATAATTCTAAGATATTATTAACAAAGCAATGTTAAAAGATCATATATGATATAATATTAATGTATATGATTGTTGAATAATTTAATAACAATTATTTCACTATTATACAGGATTTTAACCTACCACAAGAAAGGAAAAGTTCAAGGTAAGGGTTTATTTCGCAATCTCTTCATTATCTGAGGCTGTTTATACGTAATAATCTACTGGGATCTCTTTATCATCCACATCCATGTTTCTTAAAAATGAACATCAAAACCTTTTTAATATTTAATAGAATATGGGTTAAAGTCATTTATACCCTTGTTTGACTTTTTATAAGAGGTTTATAAAGGTATCTTTCTGTCATTTTCCAACCAAGGTTCTTTTTATCCTTTTCGACAAAATTAAGGTAAGAATGTTTTTTTAACTTATATGGCAGGTGAGGCTATTTACCGCCATTATAAAATTGTTAAAGATTACCTTACAAGCTTTCAAGGATATTTTCAAAGTAAATTTTTTATTTTATAATTATGTGACTTTTAAATGATTTCAAAATGAATATTTTAAGAATTTCAGAAAGTTACTCTTTATCAAAATCAGAATTTTAAATGTTTTAAAGATTTATCTTTCTAAATATTTTTAATTAATGTCCATGTCTTAAAAATGGTTTTTAAGGATTTATTTATATGGACATGAATGTTTTTAAAATGTTAATTCCTTTCAAAAGTTTTAAAGTGTTATGGGACACTTTGATTCAAAAATTTCTTTTTAATTACTTCCTTTATAAATGTGTGACTTTTAAATGATTTCAAAAAAAGGTGATATTTCTCTCAAATAGTTTTGATTTCATCTATGTCAACATCCTTTGATGTATTTTATGATTATATGAAGTTGATTTATTATGATACAAAAATTCCATAACGTATTGATGGTTTTGTGATATGTTTGACTGTGGATGTGTTATTTTTATTCCATTCATGGTTTATGGAGAAAGTATTGACATTTTGTATGCTAGTTTTAATACGAATGTTTATGTTATTTTAAACCTTTTCATATGGGAATGCATTGGACTTAGTAAGTGACGGGTGGAGCCCGTTATAGCTCCTCGATGCATCGGTAGGTCTTATGAGACAAACTAGTGTCTTGGCACAAGGCCATGGCAAAACCTTATTTGTTGTCTTGGCACGAGGCCTTGGCTATGTGGTTATGATAGTCTGTCATTATGCATTCCATCATTATGAATGTGGTTATTGATATTGCATGTGATTATTTGATTATTAGAATATCCATGTGAATAAGTAAATGGCATTATTTCATTTTAATTTTTCCATACTATGTTGAAGTTCAAGTTTAAAAGGATTTTGTTTTAGTTATACATTTCCTTAAATGTTTATGCTTATTTTGGAAAGTTTCCACTATATTGTTATCCTTATTGGGAATTTGAGCTCAGCCCTTTTCTATGTTTTATTTTTTCCAGGATGTGAAGAAGTAAGTTATGAATGACCTGTAGTGATATTATGAGGGGATAATAGTGTGGGCTATGGAGACATTATGTTGTTGTAGTAGTTTTTCACTTTATGATGTAATGTAAATCTTTATGAATATATCTATGTTTCCAAGGCTACTAAACCAATCGATCTTTAGAGATTTGATCTTTCTTATGATCATGCCAATGTTATGTAATAATGCACCGACTCTGGGTAACTGGGGTCGGGGCATTACAGTTGGTATCAGAGATGTTTAGTACAAACCTTGGAAGATATATTTTGATAAACTCTGATTAGAGCACATAGATTTAATATGGACTTTGAGGATTAGTATAGAAGAACTTCCTCGAATTTTGGTATTGTATAGATTTTGTGAGTTTTCCGAGAAATACATCCCTGTCTTGATACGAGCAGGTAGAGGCGGATCTGGCACAGAAGTACCTAGGGGTAAAACCCAAAAACACCGCTTTGAGCTAGACTCGAACGGGAACTGGTGCACGACAACGGGCCTTGCTGCACTCTTGGTTACGACACTCCAGGGGGATATGCTTAGTATAATTCTCATTTTCTTTACAAACCATTATGAAGGGTTTATGGGTATATAATTCCTCAAAGGAGACATTTTTATGATTATGGCTTATATCCATAAACTATTTAATTTATGTTATGTGTTTTACAAGTTTGGGATTAGGTATTGTTATTCATAAACTAATCTAGTGTATGCCATTGTTTAGAAATGGTGCCCAGTAGAAGGAATGAGAACTCCGACAATGCACATGATCCAATGATAAGGAAGGATCATATATTTCATTGTCTTAAGCTAAAATTTATAAGAGAAATAGTCTCCCATGTATTATCATCTTATGAAGAAATAATATCATGTGTTGATAAGATAAGTAAAGAGTTTACTGAGTCCCATGGCTTTGAAGGGAAGCAAGAGAAGAAAAGGATAGAAGAGGGAAAGATGGATAAAGGGAAGAGGGAAAAGAATAATTTTCCCATATGTGATAGCTGTTGGAAGAAACACCCTGAAACTTGCCTGAATGGAATGGGAGTTTGTTATAAGTGTGGTGGAAAAGGGCACAAAGTACATGACTGCAAGGGTAAGAAAATGGTTTCAAATGTACAATTCTTCATTTGCAAGGAGTTTGGAAACTACACTAACCTATGTCCCAGTCATCAGACTATGCCGCAAATGATACTATTGGATAATAATCAAGTTATGATACTACCACATATGAAGAGGAATGATTAGAGTAATTGTGTTGATTATTTCATTTGAGTGTTGTATAAACAGTGTACTTGTTATAATAATTATGTAGTATATAAGGATTGTACTGCAGTATTATTTCATTATGGACTTGAGATTTTGTGGAACAAAGAAAAGTGACTCAATATCAGGTTAAATTTTTGGAAAATATATGGTTGAGAGAAAGATAAACCATAATATGGTTCTGATACCAAGGTAGTGATTTTAGAATAATACATGATTGATTTGGATAAATTATATTGGATATTCTTGAATACCTTGAAACTGATTAATGATTTGTATATTCCATCATTGTTGGGGTTTAAAAAAATGGATTGAAGGAGTATATCTATTATTATATAAGGAATAAGGGATCATGAATTTAATCAATAAGGTTTTATGATAATTCAGGATGTTGCGGTATTTTAAAAGAATACATGATGAAGGTGATCACATGTTATTACGTGGCAAAAAAAGGATCTTCATTGTGTTTACCTTCCTTATAAATTTTGGACTGAAGTATTTTGAATAGTTCTAGTTTGGATTATTTTAATTTCCATAAAAGGACAACCCGGAGGTCGGGCGGCAACTCGTCGCATCCAGCAAGGCCGCGAGACTTGAACCCACAACCGAAGGGAAACAAGGGTGTATCACCTACCACTGACCCACGTGATGTCCGGGATTAAATAATGTAGTTTTTTTAAAGATCTGGCAGATGAATTATAAATTCGTTTTTTTAACCCTATACGAATAGGATAAATAGAATATATTTTTTACGTTCTATTATCTTTTAGAGTGAAAGATTAGTTTGTTGTAGAAATTAGTTAAAGGATGTAACTCTACTTCTCAAGAATATATTTTTCTTCTTCTCTTATTCTATGAAGAAATTGATTCTTATACTTTATTTAAGGAATCCTAAAACCAAAAATGTGTTATTCTAATACCCTATGGTTTGTTGAACCGATGGTATTTCAAATCATCATAGATTGATGAATTTAAGGACCTCAATTTTACACTTGTTTCTGATTGATTACCTCAATCACTACTTATAAATATTTACATTTTTCCTCCAATTATATGTCTCTAATTTCCACCAATGTTCTCCTAATCGAGATCATAATTTGGTGGTGACCCTTTCATTTCTCTTTTCCTCATATTAAGTCTAAATTTTAGTAACCTAATTTCCGATGTGGGTTTTCCCACAAAGATATTTTCTATTTTCAACCTTTTATTTTCAAAGAACAATTTCAAATTGAGAGGACGCAATTTATTGAAGGATGGGAGAATGTAACACCCCAAGATTTCATAGTGTGTTATTTCTTCAAAATAATTCAATAACTTGTACTACACGCAACACCGGGTTCAATCGCACCATGACTTACCAAAAAAGCCATTCAAAAGATTTTTTGAATAGTATTAACAAAATTTTAAACTAATATATCCTTATAATTTTAGAATCCATATTATGAGTTTCTTAGACATAATGCAAGAACAAATTCATTTTCAGTATTGCAGTTTTATCATCTTTTAATAGTGAACTATTTTTAAATACAATTTTTTAAACTTTTTTACTAAATTGGGACATCAAAAATTTAAAATGAAACATCCCAAGCTTCCACGGTATGCTTTCCTTTAAATAATGCAGTAGCATGTGTTGTACGCAACTTCGAGTTTTAACACACACCACAACCGATCAAACTAGCCGTTATGAATAGTAATACCTACTTTTTGAAATTTTATCTCTCAAAATGGACTTCATTTTTAGATTTGTAATATCGAATTTAGCCTAAGGTGAAATTTTGGTACTTTTCGGATAACTTTAATATTTTGATGAATAGTGAAAATTACTGATTTTTAATTAAAAACAACTTTTTTAATCAAAATAATTAAAAGTGGTAAATAATGAATTTGAGTGGTTTTAAAGTATATTTAGAATATGTTTTTACCATTTAATACAATGTTGGTCATTGGAGATAATTTTACAATTAAACCGGACATAAACAAGTGTCAATCTTTTGATAGTTATTATCTCTTAAAAACACGCTTTTTGTTTTAACAACGGGAATTAATTTTAAATTAATTTCTACCACTTCTGTGTTTTGAATTTGGAAAAATGGATTCCATATTTAGAATCAGGATGTTCAAATTGTGTAAATAGGTAACTTTTATTTTTAGACATTTTGAATAATTACTTCAGTAAATATTTTTTTTACCATGGTTAAGGGTAAATCCGGTAAATAAGGGTTAAAAAAATAATATTATAATAATAATAAATTACCCTAAAACATGTCCTAACGTTATTGGTTGATATATTTTCGACCATTGGCATCTTTGGGTCGATTTTGGGACCCCATGGATCCACTTGTAGGTGATAGGGACACTTTATTTTAATTAAGTTAAAATAAGTACAAAAATGACATAAGCATATATCTTTTAGAAAACCAATTTTTACATAGGGTTATATATGTTGTATTTTTGACTATAAATATTCATTAGAAATATAAAACGATTTCCTACATAATGATATTTTATTTATAATTTTTAGACTTTAAATAATATAATTTATTTATGACACAATGATGATGCAGTAATTACCATAATAGTGAAAAATTAAAATAATTGATATTATAAATACCAAAATAAATATAATTTGAGACTTTTAATTAATTAAACTAATTTTATAGGATACTATTACATGTTAGTATTTATTTAATTGACTTTTTTCAAAGTAATAATTCTGTTATGAGTTTCACAAAAATCAACTATTAAATAGTGTCAGAATTGACATAAAAGAGTTTTTAAAACAAATATTATATTATTAACTGATATTAAATTCCTAAAAAAATAAGGTTCGGACAAGAGACTTATATCATGATAGGTGTATTATCAATGGACCACTTGGGGGTCGCTTGGATGTATATAGTATGTTTATTAACTATATAATATAAAAATACAAAGTGACATGGTAAATGTCAAACTAATTAATTAAGAATTAAAACTAAAAGATAGGGTTAATATAATAACCCAAACCTGTATAAATTCTATTGGTTGAATGGTTTTCTACCTATCCCCACCTTAACATTTAAATAATCTACTTTGGAGCCATTAGGAACCGAATATGAATTTATTATAAATTAATATTTCTAGCTTTTCCAAAGGTGCCCCTCACCCCTCTTATAAAAGGGCACTCCTCTTTCTCATTTCTTCACACCTTCAAATCCTTTTGGTTCGGCCAAACTCTTCCAAAATACTCTCCCAACTTCCCTCACTACAACCTAGAGGCCTTAGTTTGATCATAAAGTCAACCTAAGGAGCCCGTTTGATCAAATCAAAAGGAAGAACCTGAAGAAGAGGTAATGATTTCACCACCCTTTTTCAAGTTCCTTTCTTCTTCCACTTCTTCTTCCTTTTTTGTTACCATTCTAAAATAAAAACTCCAGTATCATATATATACATTGATGTTATTATAAATATGTCACAACCATATTCACTATTCTATCCATCCTTTGAATAACATGTCACCATACGTGCGTATGTACGGCTTACCGTCACCACATCGTGGTGTAATTGTTATTCAATAAATTATTATTTGGATGGTTATAATAATGATGTGTAACTCATTTAAATAATAAATATAACATGATAAGGACTCTTTATATATTATATAACATCCAATTATATATTATTTTAATATCAAAAGAATGATATTATCGCTCGTGCATACGTACGGACTACCGTCTCCACAAACACGATGAGATTCATTCTCCATCGTATCCATTCAAGTATAATTCTCAATTGATTATTAATAATAGTATCTAAGGACTTGATATCATTCTGTATATGAATGAGATACAACCTATCCATTACAAACATGGATTACGTAACAAAACATATAATATAAAATGAGTAAGTTAACACCTGAAACGATGATAATTCTAAGATATTATTAACAAAGCAATGTTAAAAGATCATTTATGATATCTTATTAATGTATATGATTATTGAATAATTTAATAACAACTATTTCCCCATTATAAAGGATTTTAACCTCCCACAATCAAGGAAAAGTGCAAGGTAAGGGTTTATTTCGCAATCTCTTCATTATCTGAGGTTGTTTATACGTAATAATATACTGGGATCTCTTTATCATCCACATCCATGTTTCTTAAAAATAAATTTCAAAACCTTTTTACTGTTTACTAGAATATGGGTTAAAGTCATTTATACCCTTGTTTGACTTTTTATAAGAGGTTTATAAAGGAGTCTTTCCATCGTTTTCCAAACAAGGTTCTTTTTAACCTTTTCGACAAAATTGAGGTAAGAATGTTTTTTTAACTTATACGGCGGGTGAGGCTATTTACTGCCATTATAAAATTTTCAAAGCTTCCCTTAAAATCTTACAAGGATATTTTCAAATTAAATGTTTTATTTAATAATTATGTGACTTTTAAATTATTTCAAAATGAATATTTTAAGAATTTCGGAAGGGTACTCATTATCGAAATCCGAATTTTAAATGTTTTAAAGATTTACCATTCTAAATATTTTTAATTAATGTCCATGTATTCAAAATGGTTTTCAAGGATTTATTTATATGGACATGAATGTTTTTAAAATGTTAATTCCTTTCAAAAGTTTCAAAGTGGTATGGGACACTTTGATCCAAAAATCTCTTATTAATTACTTCATTTATAAATGTGTGACTTTTAAATGATTTCAAAAAAAGGAGATATTTCTCTCAAATAGTTTTGATTTCATCTATGCCAACATCCTTTGATGGATTTTATGATTATATGAAGTTGATTTATTATGATACAAAACATTCATAATGTATTGAAGGTTTTGTGATATGTTTTACTCTGGATGTGTTTTTTTTATACCATTCATGGTTTATGGAGAAAGTATTGACATTTCGTATGCTAGTTTTAATACGAATTTTTATGTTATGTTTAAACCTTTTCATATTGGAATGCATTGGACTTAGTAAGTGACGGGTGGAGCCCGCTATAGCTCCTCGATGCATCGGTAGGTCTCATGAGACAAACTAGTGTCTTGGCACAAGGCCTTGGAAAATTCTTATTTGTAGTCTTGGCACGAGGCCTTGGCTATGTGGTTATGATAGTCTGGCATTATGCATTCCATCATTATGAAAGTGGTTATTGATATTGCATGTGATTATTCTATTATTAGAATATCCATGTGAATAGGTAAATGTCATTATTTCATTTTACTTTTTCCATACTATATTGAAGTTCAAGTTTAAAAGGCTTTTGTTTTAGTTATACATTGCCTTAAATGTTTATGCTTATTTTGGAAAGTTTCCACTATATTGTTATCCTTACTGGGCATTTGAGCTCACCCCTTTTCTATGTTTTATTTTTCCTAGGATGTGAAGAAGTAAGTTATGAATGACCTGCAGGGATATTATGAGGGGATAATACTGTGGACTATGGAGACATTATGTTGTTGTAGTAGTTTTTCACTTTATGATGTAATGTAGAACTTTATGAATATATCTAGTGTTTCCAAGGCTACTAAACCAATCGGTCTTTCGTGATTTGATCTTTCTTATGATCATGCCAATGTTATGTAATAATGCACCGACTCTGGGCAACTAGGGTCAGGGCGTTACACATAATCCCAAAACAAATTTGGTAGGCTGAATGTGGTAAAGGGATTAATTGTTACATAATCACACGAATATTAATAATGACATTATTATCATTTTATAATTTAATTAAAATTTTACAATTATCTATTCATGGCGTAAATGAAAAATGAATCCCAACGCTTTGTGTAGGTGGTAGTTCAGACGTACATGCTAAAGACGTTATCATTTTCCTAAAGATGGAATGGTAAGAAGGAAAGTAATATATTACCTTTATATAATCACAATTAGTTAATTAATATCATATATATTCATTAAATGTTTCGTAATAATGATACTTATGAGGTGGTGATGAAAAATAAACTACATCACTTTGTGGAAGTGGTAGTCTACACGTACACATGAGCAATGTTTTTATTTACGATAGGATGGAAAAAGATATAGAAAAGTTTTGTGTCACTAATATAATAAAATTTCATTAGATACATTCTTTATCATATGATAATGTTTATTGAATATATTAATGAGGTGGAAAACAAAATAAATATGAAAACACTTGATTAGAAGTTATGCCTCTTTTTTATAAACAGCCTTCAGATTACACCTTAAGCCATATAGATTGAAATTTTTGTAAGAGGAGAACCTATAGGAAATGGTAAGTGATTTTGTGAAGTTATTTTGGTTTTTATTGGTTAATATGAATGGATAAATAAGTGTGAGTAATAGATTAGATGATATTCCCTTTTATAAGTGTGGTGGGTGGAAATCTTGTAAATATATGAAATATTAATATATAATATGTGTCTAACTCATGTAAAATGAATATAACGTTAATAATATTAAAATATAATGTGTATAAGTTCTATATATAATCATAAAATAAAATTTATATAAGTGTAGGTTTTAATTTAAACCTTGTATTTTGTTTTAACCCCTTTCTTAACTCTGTTTAACCTTAAATGTTGCAAAAAACAAATTCAATATATAAAGTTCATGAGAGTAATTTTAAAAATTAGTAGTGTCACATTAATGGAAAATTTTTTATATAATATAAAATTTCACAAAAAATCGTTAATATAGGATTTTAATTAATTTATAAAGATTTAAAAATGAATTTAAACATTAAGTATCATTTAAAGTCATTTTCAGGTCTATTCAAACGAAAATTGATTCTAACAACATCAGGATAATAAAATAATTATAATTAAAAACCTTAAATTACTTATTATCCTTCTTAATTGTATATAAAATTTTTGGAACACCATAACTCATCTAAATATTAACGCTTTTAGTATTTTCAAACCCATTTATTTTATTTTTCCAATTCTTACACAAGTGATGTATCGATGTTGCATAAGCATTTTAAATAATTATACTATATTTAAAAATTGAAATTAAATTATTATTAGGAAATTAAATTATTATAAATCATTTACGTCAAATGGTTTCATTAATAATATACATTTACTCTTATCCTAATCATTAAAATATATTTAAGATATAAAATAAGAGAAAATGGAATTTTATTAAATATAACAATTCCTTTTCATAGAAGCCAACCAAGATTTCAAATAAATCCCCCAAAAATAGTAAAATATTGTGTCAAGGTATAGAAACATCTAATTCACACAATATAGGTGATAATTTGTTAGTAATTTGTTCCCTTTTCTACTTAATTTCAATTTTTACCTTCATTTACCTTTACTGTGATAATTCTTTTTTTAACTTAGTAACTTGTTTTTGTGATGCAAAAAAATTGAAAATATAATTTTTTATAAAATTTATTCCAAGTTTTAAATCCATTTAGAATATTAAATTTATATAAATTTAAAAAATTAGTTTTAATATAAGTGTCTAGAACGCAACAAAATCTTGTTTTTAGAAAAATGCATATTTTAAGCATAAAAATTAACTTAAACCTAAATAAAATAAAATTTTTATTCAGATGAAATTAATTATATTATTTTTATGAAAATAGATATTATTTTAATTTAATAAAAAAATATAATGGAACTTTTAAATTACTTAATTTTATTAAAAGAAATTATAGTTTTGAAAAAATCAACATTTTTCACTATTCACTCAAATATCAATCTTTTATTAAAAAATTATCAAAATATTTTTATGACATGATGAATTAAAAAATTATGATTTTTTTATTTCAATTTCTAAAATTTTTAGAAATTAGTTATAATAATCTTGCACAAAATGTAATAAAAACATTTTTGATCAAAATATATTTTTGAAGCCTAATATGACTTTATTCTAACTCCTTGTATAATAAACCTAATTAAAAGTATTTTAATTCATTTAATTTAATAAATAATAGACTTATTTTATTATAATCATCTTTCACTAGTGATTTATTTAATCTATAAAAATACATTCCACTTTTAATGATAGTTTTTTAGAAACAAATGAATTTTACCTTTAAAATATTTTATCTTAATTTCCAAAAAATTCATAATAAATTTATTAATGATTATTAATTATATTAATAAAAAATCTCCATGTATCTCATAATTTGTTAATTCGTATTTATATCCACCAAAAACCTTCTTGGCCATAAAGGTCATATTTCAATAATAATATTTTCATAGTATATCGTGGTTGGTCTAAACTAAGTTTTTTATATACCACATGTTATCAAATATATTATTTAAATAAAATTTATTCAAAAATATTATAGAGTTACAATATACCAACATTAATAAATTACATATTTTAAATTTTAATTTTATTCTCTCAAATTTAATTTATTACAATATAGTAATAAAATAATATATAGATATTTTAATGAAGTTTAATTTCTAATTCAAGATGATGAAAAACATTCATTTCATAAAACAACGTACCTTTATATTACTCATGCTTGTATATGAGTTTATAAAATATTACCTTGATATTTTAGTGTTACTTTCCATATAAATCTCAATAGATTTGAGAATTTACTTTAATATAAAGATAGATATTTTAAGAAAACATATGTACTTTATTTCATTCCAATTAATATGTGAAATTTCACACTTAGTTTTTTCTTCGATCAGTTTCAACTTCAATATCATATCTTATTCCAACTAAAAAATATTGGAGATGAATTTTGCATACCTGAAGCACTAAAATTAACTTTTAATTGATCTAAATATCCATAAAAGAATAAAAATATATTCTTCCTATTTTTATCAATTAACCAAAACCAAAAATACTAATCACAAGTTAACATAATATATAATATGAATAAACCTTCATATATTGAAATTATACTTTAATCTCTAAAACCTCAACAATAACACCCAAATTTCAACATAGATCATTCCATAAATAACTAACCTTAAAAATATTCAAAATATGCGAGAAAAAATTGAATATCAATGATTTGAATGATTATATTACTTATTCTTCCAAGATAAACATAACGTTTAACTCAAAATAATATCAGTCACTCTTAAAGTCTCATATTAAAATGTTTTATGCCCTAATCATATAATTTATGAAATATACTAATCCTTTCTATAAATAATCTAAATTGCAATAATGTCATGCTAAAATCAAATATTATTCCAAAATATAATTAAAACTTTATTTTTCACATAAAATACAATCTTAGACAATTAAATATTCATTTAGATTAATTATATAGTGTTCCCAAAATGTAGTAACTCTTTTATCACAATTAACCATAATTACCTCAACATCAAAGATTATATTAATGCTAAAGGTTATCAATACCTTTCAACTTATTTCTACAAAATATAAAATAATTCTTCATATGATAAACTTTTTACTAAAAAAAAGTAAAACTTAAGGGTCACATATGCCTCAATCATCCATTAAAACTCAATAAATTTCTCTAAGGTAATAAAATCACATTAAACATCAAAAGGATATTAATAACTATAATATTATGATAAACCTTGACCAATAATGTTATATATAACTCATAAAATATCCTATTTTGAATCAATATGACATTAAAATTTATCTATACATTTCCAATGAAACTAATTGTCATGCACTATTAACTTAAGCAACCCATAATTACATGATTTATAAAAAGGGTTTCACTTTATTACAATTCTAGGAACTTTTCAGTTTATAGTTCTTGAGAATTATGAAAAACTCTTACACATCAAACCCTTATAAAACAAAATGTATAATTCCACTAAATGACCAGTTTTCCATAAAAAGGATTCTTATATTTAAAGATTTGTTTTATTCAAAAAACCTTCACTTATTTTAAAGTGGATCTCATATAAGAATGATTGACCTATCTATAGTTACAATTAATCCTTTAGGCATCTTTTTTTTTTGAAAACTTGGGATAAGAAAAAAAGCTCAGTAAGGCATATAAAAATTATGTAAAACCATTATTGATTTGAAAACATTAAAACCCAAATGAAAATTTTCCTTTTATCATAATAATATTTGAGCTAAAAATAATCACTAACTCTCAAAGTCAAATTCCTTCCCAGATGATTTTTCTTCCAAAGTGACTAGGCAACTAACCTTTGGTCTCTCTTCACTCCCCTACCCTAGTTCAACCATATTCAGTTCTCCTGTGATTATTTTATGGATTCCTTGTTTGATGGCTTAGAAGGAAAATTTATGGAAAGAAAAGTTCGAACAATGATTTTTTCCTCCATCTGTTGGGTCATTTGGGAGTCTTGGAATCAAAACTGACTGGGATAATTTTACTTGATCTCCTACCTTCGAATCTGGTTGTGGTATCTTTTTTTCAAACTTGACTCACTTCTGAATTATTTCTATTCTCTCTTGGTTTGTGGTCTTCTTCATCAGCCTTTCATGCATCGTATACTAGAAGGGAGATGGATCATATGGATTCCTCCTACCATCAGCTTAAAAATTAATGTTGAAGGCTCTCAAATGAACAGAATCATGAGAGGAGGCGGGCTTCTTCGTGACTCTTTTTTCTTGGTCATGGTGAATTTTAGTGTTTTTTTGGTCTGTGTAATTCCCTGGGGGAGGAGGCTCGTGGGCTTCTCAATAGCGCCATGGTTTGCAAGAGTTTTTGTTAGAAAGTGTCTAAAAATTGAATCAGATTCAGTGGTTCTAGTTTGAATGGTTGAAGGGGCATATGAGGTTCCTTGGAATCTAGTTTATATGACTATGATATGTTCTTTGGATACTAGAAAAGGTAATCATATTCATCATAGTTGGATGGATATGGACTTCATTATAGATGTGCTTGCCGAATGGGTAGGGAAGATGAGGTGCTTATTATTTATGATATATTGGGTGTGCCCCCTTTGGATTACAGGGCTTTCTTCCAATGGTATTACATTGGACTTCATAATTTTCTCCCCTCTTGAGGGTTATTTTTTCCTTCAGGTTTTTTTTGATAACCCTTTCTCTTTAAGAAATTTTTTAAAAAACCTGTTTTAATCATTTTGAAATAAAACATAAAATTAAAATCATAATTAATGAAAGATTTTTCATGAAACAATATTTCACCTTTAAGAGATCATAAACATTATTTTAAATCATAAACTCATTGCTTAACATTTTAAATAAAATTATATCTAGTAAAATCAATTTTAAATCATATATAACCCATATAAGAAACTTGGTCCATGAGACTTTCATCATGGAATCATAACAAAAAGATAATTCAAATATTCTCCTAGGAGTAAATTACACCTTTTAACTTTGTAACTTTATAGTATTAATCATCTTTGTTCACATTCCCTTAATATATACTTAAATTAGTTATCAATATTGCATTACCCAATGTGTTGTAGGGATTAAACAATCCCACTCATTACATAATGAACATAGTCCCACATGGTTTTAGGTTCACTTATCATTCCCACATTCATAAATAATTCACATGTTTCATGTTTTCAAATCAAAATATTTAATAACTTTCACTTTTCATCCTAAAAACCATAATATTGGCATTTCATCCCATAAAAAAAACCATTTATATTTATCTCATAAAAGTGAGAAGAAATATCCCTTTTTTTAACATATAAAAATTAAGAATTATAAGAAAAATGGGAGGAGTATCATCTTTGAAAGATATTGTATACATATAGAAGAATTTGGATAATGAATAAATGTCATAAGAGAGGTCAAATTCGTTTATGGTATATATATTAAAAAAATTCTTTTTATACTTTTGTAAGTAGTTAAAAGTGAACCATATAGGAAACGTTAAAAGATTATTTTTTAATCCTTTGTAAATAAAGTTACAATTATTTGAAAGTTTATTTTAAAACTATTTTAATTATAAATAATAATATAATTCTAATCATTTATATTCCCATAGACATGGAGGAAAAATATTTTAAAGTAATACTTTAAAACAAAGATTTAAATAAAAATCATTACAAATTTGGTAACTTTGGGATCAAAATATAATTAAAGGAGAGAATATGAAATTATTTCTAAAAAAATATATTTTTGCTAAATTAAAGATAAAATACAACATTATTTCATTATATGAATCACAAAAATTAAAACATGTGGTCACAATGGTTTGATTCCCAAAAGAAGTAATTTGAGATGAGAAATATTTTACCATAAGTTTCTTTTAACTTTGTACATTATATAACTCTTGAATAATAAAATTGTATTAGATTTATAATTTCTTGAGAAATTTTTTTATTCTTGTTAAATTACCTTAATTCATTTCATTTCATTTTTTACCCTATCATTTTTAGTTACTAAATAATTTAGCTTTATTCAGCATGTTTTAAGGGCGTTCGGTTCATAATCTCAAAACAACATAGGTAGATTGATCATGGTCAAAGGTTAAGCTATTAAAATATATAAAAAATATTAATCAAGAAATAATTATAATTTTAATACATTAAATAAAATTTTATAATCATCTATAAAATTCATACATTAAAAAATCACAATGCTTCATGGAGGTGGTAGTCTACATGTATGCATGGACGTTGTTTTCATTTTCCAATGGATGGATGGGTAAAAAGGTATGTAATATATTATCTTTCTAGAATAATATTAATATCATTTATATCATATACATATATATATATTCATTAAATAAATCATAATAACTAGAATTTTTATGTAGTTATTTAAAAAAAACACATCGTTTCGTGGAGGTGGTAGACTGCATGTACACACTAGAGATGTTTTCATTTCCAATGGGATATAAAATAAGATGGAAAAATGGTTATCCCATAAACATAATAAAATTTTAATTTGTTTAAGATAATTATTTTATCGTATAATATTTTTTATAGAATATTTTAATTAGGATTAAGAATAAATAAACATGATAATAATCGATTAAGAGTTATACCTCTTCTTTGAGAAACCTCATTTGGATTACACCTTAATCTTTCTTGGTTGGTATTTTGGTTTGAAAAAAAAACCTCAATCACTTGTTAAGGGTTTTTAAGGTATATTTATAGGTATTTTTCAAGTTAAATGGCTCAATAAGTGTAATTAATAGAGTAGTGGAGATGCACTTTTATAAGTGAGGTGGGCAACAATCTTATAGATACATGAAATCATAATATATAATATGTGTCTAACTCATGTAAAATGGAATAAAAGTACCATATATTATAATATAATGAGTATAATGTTGAACTATAGTTAACCAATCAAATTTATACTTGTTTATGAGTCATTTTAAACATTATCATTTTGTTTAACCCCCTTTTTAATATTGTTTAACCTTAATGATTGTTACAAAATTTTGAATCTTTAAATGTGGTAAAAGGAATTTTAAAAGTTAAGTGGAATATAAATGGAATATTCATGATATAATATAATATTTACAATATATTTTATTTATTCTTGGGTTTTATGATTTTATAATTATTTGAAAATTATTATTAAACATTAAAAATCATTTAAATTCACCTTCGGCCAATTGACAGAATTTGAATATGAAGACAAGAAGATAACAACGTAATTCAAATTAAAAACTTACATAAGGACTTTTATTTATTAAGTATATATAAAATTATTGTAATACCATAAATAATCTAAATATTATGACTTCTAATAATTTTGAAACCTTTTATTTTATTTTCCTTATACTTTTAGAATCATTTCATCGACGCATCATAAGAATTTTATAAAATTATTCCTAATTTCAAAATTAAAAAAAATATTCATATTAAATTAAATTATTAAAAATAATTATGTGCATTTTTTCATATAAAATTTATATTTACTCTATCCTTGATCCTGAAAATATATTTAAGATATAAAATTAGATAAAATGATATTTTATTAAATATAACACCTTTTTCTCATGGAAGACAACCAATATTTCAGAGGAAACCACCCAAAATATACCAATAAAAAGGATAGTTTGAGAAACCTCCAATACACACAAAATAAGTTATAATTTTTGAGTTACATTTATCCTTTTCTACTTAATTTCAATTTTTACATTAATTCTTTGTTACCATGATAAGTCATTGTTTAACTCAGTAACATATCTTTTTGACATAATAAATTGACCATATAATTGTTTTTTGGAAATTATAATTATAAATTATAAACATATTTTATAAGATTAAATCTCTATGAGTGGTAGAAATAAATTTTAATATGAGTGTTCAAAATGAAAAAAAACACATTTTTTCAAAAAAATACTCATTTTAAGCATAAAATAAACCTATAAAAAATAATATGTTGGTTAGAGTATGACACTCAAGAGGGGGGTGAATTGATTTCCTATAAAAATTTCTGTTTAAAACCTTAGTTAAAAATCCCTCATTTTAAAATAAAAATATGCATTTTTATCAAAGTAGTAAATTTATAATTGTTTGATTATTTAATTAATTTCTTAAAGGATTGATTAATTATCAGTTATAGAAATTTATAAGATTGATATAACTTTTGAAACAAATATATCAATCCAAAATAGTTATAAATACTATCCAAGATCAATTATCGAAGTAAAAATTAGTTTTCTGAAATATGAGTGAAAATAGAGTAAACTAAATTTGAAATAACATAGTAGGATAAAAAAAGAGGTTCAGTCTCAAGACAAGACCTAATATTCTCCACTTGGTGTTCACATACCACCAAGATATTTAATTTTATAAAATTTGATCCACACCCAAGATCCAGGTTTACACTAACACATAGTGTAATCCAGGTTAAGCAAGACCTCTACCATAGTTATTCATGGGAAATAGATTATAACTAGGTCACAGAGATACCTCTTAAAAAGTTCATCGTGGGATAAATATGGTATAAAAGAATAGTAGTTTGTGGATATCTTGCCTCCTCTAGATTAGCACAGGAGACGGGGTGTGTTTATACTACAAATACACACTCTGCTCGAAAAGTAATAAAACAGAACACAATAGAGAAAAAATAATGAGAGAAGGTTTAGAATGCTATAAGTGTTGTGCATTAAGATTTTGGACTCCTTGAATATAGCAGAATTAAATCTCAAGTCCTCTTCTAGAAACAGTTACCAAAACAAAGTTTCGTGGAAGTTTTGTGATCTGGTTTCTTGAAAAATCTGATATTCTTTAAAGGTTTTACTCTCTAGAGTTTTTTTATAGAAAGGTTTTTTTGAACTTTGAGACACAACAATTTATTCTTTGTTTTCACTCATCTAGGCTGTGTGTTCTTGTTTCTTTTCTTCATGGGTTCTCTTGATATGGTTTCTCATGGGGGTGTTACTCTTTTTGCTTGAGTGATTCCCTTTTTATATTTTTTAGGTCTGATATTAGGCATGATTGGGATATTTGTTGTACCTTGTACCTATTACATCCATGTTAATGATGTATGCAAACAAGTTATACATATAAATTAGTAGCATCAAATAACCCAATATGATCGTTGGATAAAAATTTCAAATTTGTAGACTAAATAAATTTTGAACGTATGTTGGTGAGTCCTTCTGTTGGTAGGTCACACTATTGGTGACCCCTTCTGTCGGTAGGTTAGTGCATCAGTGATACCTTCTATTGGTGAGTCATGTTGTCGATAGGTCCATAAATCAGTAGGTGAGTTGGGATGTTACTTATTCAGTTGGTCTGTCGGTGACTCACTAGATTTTCTAGTCATTCAGACTATCAATGATTCATTTTTTCAGTTAATGACTCATTTCTTCTATCGGTGAGTCCTCTATTCTAGAAGTAAGTCAGGATATCGATGATTCAGTATATCGGTGACTCAATTATTCTATCAATGATTCAGATTATCGGTGAGTCAGTATATCGGTGACTCAAACTTATAACTCTCGGTGACTCATACATATCCAATTTGTCTGTTTTTCACTCTTATAATATAAACATGTACTGAATATGTTAAAATTATAATTGAACATAGATAATCATCATTAATTATCATTAAACTTAAATACACATGATCATAAATAAATGAACATGATTGAATATGATTGTACATGATTTGGGATTACTAAAACCAAATGGGTCCAATAATCTTTCCCTTTTGATGATCACAAATCATGTCATTATAAATTAAAATCAGTTGATGATCAAATTATTCATTCATCTTACTATCTCCCTATTACTGATTTTCTTAAAATAAAATTTCCCTTTCTATATTTACATAGAAATAAGGCCTTCTATTTTACAATAATTAATCAGATTAAATAATTAGGAAAATAAATAATTCCTTTTCATTCTCCCCCTTTTGGGAATATCAAAAATAATAATATATTAATAAAATAAGTAGAACAAAAACAGAAAAATGAAATAACACTGAATTCCATAATCAATGTAAGGTATAGTGGTAAAAAATTACATTAGAGTACAAAAACGTTACCTCAAATTAGCATTATCAAAGAGTGATCCACGCCACTTCTTGTTCTTCAATAAAGGATCATGCACTTCCTTGCCTCTAGTAGAAATATCAACGGTAGGAGTGGGATAAGTAGAAGTAGTGGTTGGTGAAGGTTCCGAATGAATTTTGAGAGAGGGTTGAGGAATTCCAGTAAACATTGAAGGTGCCAAGATTAGATGAGTGGAGGAAGTATTTCAAAATATGATAGCTCAAATCTGTGTGAGGGCCTGAGCAGGATTCATTTAAATATCGGTAGAGGTATAAGGTTCCATAGATGGTGTGATAGGTGTAGCTTGTGGCACAAAAAATATATTCCTTTGAACATGAAAATAGGGATTTAGAATATTTATTATATAAATATTTATCTCCCCGCCATAATTCATATACTTTTCAATTGTAAGAGTAAACTATTAGATCATATTTACATGATCCCTGAAGGCTTGGGTTACAGGAAGGATTTTGAGGTTCTCAACCAAATACTTAAATTGCATAACCATCTCATGCTTAGAGTAAATTCTCTTGAAATAATAATCTACCTTTTGATTTATCTTCTCTTGAGAATAAGTAGCCTTATTAGAATAGAACATGACCATGTCATGAACATGATCACTATTCTGCATGAGTTTTGGAAATCTCTCTTGGTCTGTCCAACCCATCATAGTGCTCAGGTCTTCTCTAATGACATTTCTGATATCCTCAATGTCTGGGGATGAGATACAAGAGTATATGAGGTTGAAGGACCATATAAAATGTCTCCAACATCCTGTCTCAACAAGGTAAAATCAGGAACTTGAAAGTGGGAAATAATATCTGCAATTCCTTTCATGATTCTTTCCAAGCATGTCCTATAATCAGAGGTCAAACTATTGATAGTGGAAACTAATTCAGTCAACTCGTTTTTCATCTTCTAATTATCATTCACTATATACTCAAGGAGTTCAATTATTATAGGTTCCAATTGAGAAATAGTAGTGCTAGAGAGTATATTTTAACCACTTTCACTCAATCATAACATGGTAATAGGAAAATAAAAATTCCAAATTTTGGATCAAAGTTCTTCCGTAAAACTGTTAAAATTAGATCTAGTGAAATAGACACCTAGAATTTGAACTACTAAAGGTGTATGAGTAGAAGTAGTTGCACCTGTAGGAAGTGTCTCATACTGTATAGACTCCTCCACTACCGGTCTCTTTGGAACTACTCTATCAGCTTCAGCATCAGAATCATAATATTCCAAGCCAAGGAAAACATAGTTGGGATTCCTTTTCCATTTAGACAACACAGAGTCTTCCAAAAGAGTGATTGTGTTAATTTTCACTCTTCTATCTTGAGGCTTTCCCTCCACTTGAGATCTTTTATCTTGAATCTCCCCCCCAACTAGATCTCATCTTACTTGTTTCTCCCCCTCATCTTAAGATCTTCTTCTAGAATAAAACGACTATGGTACATGGACTATCTAAGCTCCCATTACATCACCAACATCAAATATTTTTTATTCTTCTCTAGTAGTAGCTTCTACATAATCATAAAGTTATACATTATGATCTTGATCCACACTGTTATCAAGATCTTTATTATCACCTTGATCATCACCAAGATGATTTGAGCCACTATCACTTCCACTTCCTTCGTCATTCATATCATCTCCATCATTTTCATCCTCATCTTCTTATCCTTAATCCCCTTTTCCACTACTAGAGCCACTTCAATTCACTTCTATTTCTCTGTCCTCTTCTTCTTCTTCAATAGAATATTCATCTGAGCCATTTTATCTGATCAGATACTCAACACCACCAGATTCTTCAGTTTATTCATCATCACCTATAACTAGTTCTTTTGAAGGCAGAGCGAGAGGTGGACAGTGTGGTCTAGAGGTCATTCTACTTGGGTTTTTAGCAATTTATAGGTCACTCCTATAATCTATAGTAAATTTGTACTCTCTAGTAGGTCCATATTCCTCTTATCTATCCTCATCATCAGAATATCCATCCACTTCAATTGGTCCTAGACCAGGATCAGCCACATCACTAGTCATAATATGATGCTCAACGAGATTGAAATTCTCATTTAAATTCCCTTAATCTCCAACCCACTCCCTCTTCCAGGGATTCCAGTTTATATTCATTCTTTTTCAAATATCCATAATTAAGAATTCACCAATGTGGAAAGAAACAATATCATCACTTTTATTACACATAACCTTTCCTCCAGCATAGCAGAAATCAACCTTGGATTGAATAAGGTATTGGTCTTATAGTATGGATTAATAATTTCACTCATGTGAACAATTAAATACTTGCACAGGATCACCTTGTGCCCTTTATTCAACAAATATAACATGTACACATCTTGGTACTTCAAAGAGGAAAATTTCCCTTTTCTAGGAAAAAGTTAATGTTGAATAAATTTAAAAAGAAGTATACTTTTTCCAATACATCTCAAAGGTTATAGGCCTTTTGTTCTCCCTTTTTCCAATCACCTCCTCTAATGTTGTCTCATAGAAAAGGATGTCAGTGAAAGGTGTAGTACTTCCTTTGTAGTCATCAAAGACTCATTTATGTGTACAATTGAGGAATTATACCCAATTTCTTGAATAAAAAGACAATATCCTTCTATTCACTACAAATATGATACAAAACATCTCACTGCCTTCCATAATGAACTTCGTATAATGATAGAATTCTTGAATAAGCTTAGGGTAATAGGGTATTTTATCATCAGAAAACCAATCTAACCAACCTTGTATTTTCAGCACTCTAAATAGAAGTGACTTACTAGATACTAACAATTCTGTGAATAACTCCTTCTCATAAATTACCACATGATTCATAAAATCTAGATTGACAGACTGAGATTTTCTCGACTCTCCTTTATTCCTATTAGCTGGATGTGACATGTCTTTAGATCCTTTAAAGACATGATTCAATCTGACCATTCTGAAGGTTCGGTCGAAGGGTGGGAAGGTAAAAGGTTTGTGGGTAATAAGAGAAAAGGTAGAAGTGTGAGAGAGAAAATCTGAGAGTAATAAATAGAGTGGACCGACTTGATTTTATCATAGAGGTATTTAATAATTACAAATGGGGAAACCGTGTTTAATTAAAAACAAAAAAAACTATTATTGCGTCATTTGATTAAAATAGATACATATTATCGGACTATATTGGTAAGTGTCCATCAATGAGACATATTCAGTGACATAAATGAATTGTTGGTGATGGTGATACATAGGTGTAAGTGAGACATTATTGGTGTTGGTGAGACATCATAGGTTTGTCCTATTGGACAGATAACCACACTTAGTTTTAACAAAGGATCAATGTAATATTCTGATAAATTAATAATTCCTAATTCATTTTTGATGTAATTCAGTCTTTCATATTTTAGTGTCTTAGAAAATATGTCAGTAAATTGATATTCAGTGCCAATAAACTCAAGGTTTATATCACCTTTTGATAATGATCTCTCAAAAACTAATGTATCACATCAATATGGTTTGTTCTAGAATCAGAAACTGGATTCTTTGAAATTTTCATAGCACTTTTATTGTCACAATTTATAGGGACATGTCTAAACTAAAATCTATAATCTATTAAAGTGTGTTTAATCCACAAAATATTTTCACAAAAACTAGCAGCTGCTATGTATTCAGCTTCTGTAGTAGATAATACAATAGAGTTGTGCTACTAACTACACCACAACACAAGATACTTCCCAAAAATTGACTTGTTCCAGAGGTTATTTTTCTAACTAAATTATAGCCACCAATATCAGTATCAACATAACTAAATAAATAAAACTCTTGTCCTCTGGGATATAATAATTCTAAGTTTTTAATATACTTGTGATATTTGAAAATTATTTTAACAGTAGTTAAATGAGATTCTTTAGAGTTAGCTTGAAAAATATCACATGTACAAAAACAAAGCATAATATCAGGACGAATAGCAGTTAAGTATAGTAAACTCCCAATCATTTCTCTATAAGTGGTGTGATCAACAGATTTACCATTTTCATTAAGATCCAACTTCAAGGTGGTAGTCATTGGAGTTGCACTAATTTTTGCACCATCAAAGCCAAACATTTTTAAAATATCCTTATTATATTTTAATTGATTTAAAATAATACATTATATATTTTAGAATATTTGATATCCAAGAAAGAATTTTATTTCCCCCATTAAACTCATTTCAAATTAACTTTTCATCTCTTTTGAAAAAATCAATACGTAAAGAATTTTTGAAAGATCCAAAAATAATGTCATCAACATAGATTTTAACTACTAAAACATATTTATAATTTTTTTATAAATATTGTAGGATCAGTTATACCTTTTTTAAAAACTTTTGAAATAAAAAAGTATTAATCCTGTCGTACCAATATATTGGAGTTTATTTTAAACAATATAAAGACATTGTTAGTTTAAAAACCTGATTTGGAAAATTAGGGTTTTTAAAACAAGGGGTTGTTCAAAAAAACATCCTTAACTATATACTCATTTAGGAATGCACCCTTAACATAAATTTGATATAGTTTTAAATTGAGATGAGTTGCATATGGAAGAAGGATTCAAAAGGCCTAAAGTCTAGAAACGAGTTCCAAAGTTTCTTTACAGTCAATCCCTTTTCTTGACTATAGCCTTGTGTAACCAATCTAGATTTATTTCATACAATATTACCAATTTTATCTACTTTGTTTCTAAACAACCTTTTAGTGCCTGTAGTCATGGTGTCTTTAGGTCTATCTAAAATTTTCTAGACTTTATTTCATTCAAAATAATTCAATTCTTCTTATATATACATCCCCCAAAATTCATCATTCATTACATCATTAATGTTTTTATGTTCAATCTACGACAAAAAACTCGATGTTCAAATAATTTTCTTAGAGAAGCTCTAGTATGAGTCCCATTATCTTGGACATCAACTACAGAATCTAAAGCATGGTTCTTAAGAATTCTTATAGTTCTAGAAAAAGAAGGGCTAGTACTTTCAACTTCTTAAATATGTTCAAGTTAATAATGACTAGTGTCTGGAGAATTTCTTGAACTGTAGGGTTTAACAGGTTTCTTAACTCTAAGGTCGTATGATTTTTCATTTACGTATAGATTGGAAAGATCATCATCAATGTTTTCTAGATAGGTCTTGGGTTCATGTGGGTCGGTTTCATCAAATTTGACATGTATAGATTCTTCCACACACTTAATTATTTTATTAAATACTCAATTAGATTAACTAGAGATTTAATAACCTAGAAATATTCCTTCAACACTTTTGGATGCAAATTTTTCAAGATTTTTTTTGTTTTAATAACATAAACTTTTCAACCAAAAAATTTTATGTAACTAACTTTGGTTATCCTACTATTCCATAACTCATAGGGGGTTCTCTTAATAATTGGTCTGATTAAGACTTTGTCAGTTATATTACAAGCTGTATTGACAGCTTCTTTCTAATAGTAGATAAGTAAGTCAAAATAATTAATCATAGTCTAGGTTATCTCTTGTATGGTTTTATTTCTTCTTTCTAAAACACCATTCTATTGGGGTGTCCTAGGAGAAGATAATTTTTGACTATTGCCACTCTGTGAGTAGAAAGATTCAAACTCACAGCCATTTTCACTTCATAATGTTTAAATTCTATGTCACTTAGGTTCTCTGCTATTTTAGAATACTTAAAGAAGTAATATAAAGCTTCACCTTTGTGAGAAAGAAAGAAAGTCCAATTTTATCTAGAAAAGTCATCTACTAGAACATAAACATAGTGCGTCCCATTAACACTAGAAACAATAGATGGTCCAAAAAAATCTATGTGAACCAACTCAATAGTTTGTAATGTTAAAACTTCTTTATTTGGTTTGAAATACATTTTATGTTGTTTACCCTTTTGATAAGTATTACATAATTTTCCATTTGGAAACTTATGTTTGGGTAGATCCTTAACTATTACATTCATAGTAAGCCTTCTAAGTGAATGAATACTAAAATTTCCTAATCTATTATTCCAAATCCAATTCACTTTGTGAAAGGAATATAAGTAGTAAGCATTTTTAGATTCTAAGGAATATCAATTTACATAATTGCACATTTTTATTTATAAAGGCAATAAATACTAATTCATTTTTTAATAATTAAAAACATTGTGTGAATCATTTTCAAATTTAAAATTAAAACCATCATCAAAAAACTGATATATACTAAGAAAATTTTACTTTAATTCAAAAAAAATACTTTAGAAATTAAAAATAAATTAGAGTTACCAATTTTTCCAGGACCAATCATTTTTCCTTTGGAATTTTCACCAAAAGTTACATGCCCATCATCAATATTTAGCACATTCTTGAAGTATGAATAATATTATATCATTTTTCTCGAAAATACACTTTCCAAGTATCATAGAATTCTACAGTATCACTTCAAATATCTTTTCTACAAAAAGATCAAACAAGAGAAGATTTTGGTACCCAGATTTTTTTGGGTTCAGTAATATTAGTAATTAGTAATTTTGGAACCCATACTTGCTTCATGGGTCTCCTATAAGTAGTTTTCAAAGTATTTGAAAAATAAACTTTATTTGGTTCATAAAAATTTTAAGTAGTATAAGGTTGTGTAGTTTTAGAACTAGCAGAAAAATTTTCAGTTCTAGACATAAAAAATATTTTTCTAGATTTTGTTATAAAATTATTTTTAGTTATCATCCTCTATTTAGGTTTGTATCTTATACTAGTAGTAGACCTAGGATCGTCTTGTTTATCAATAATTTGTGTAATATTATTTTTTCTATTGTTAAACGTCTTTAAGTCTGTTTTCAATTCCTCATTTGATAACATAAGATAATTATTTTCTTTAAGAAATTGATTATTTTTTCTATAGTAAGATCATATTTGACAATATAGGTGGAACCTGCTGTTTATTAGAAATTTTTTATCTATATTTTAAATCATTGCAAGTATCTTCAAGAATTTTGCAGTATTCAAACATTTCTTCCTTATTCATATTTTCAAAATTAGATTCATCTCTGGAATAATATGAATTTTGTACATGAGACTCAAGGGTTACCTTAGATTTGTTTTCCTTGGAACACATGTTTTCCTTGTAACATTTCTCATCATGTGATGACTATGACTCACCGGATCTATCCTCAGAAGTACTCTAGGTGGCCTTCATTTCATTATTTTATCTTTTATATTTGTACTCATATTTCTTCTTATATTTTAACTTATGATAGTCACCCTTTACATGTAATATTCTCTTACATTCATAACAAACTATTCATTTCATTTATCACTTCTTTTCAAATCCTTTTTCTAGTTTCCCTTATAATCATATTTACCTTTTTAGTTAGGCTTCCAGAGAAAATTATTTTTTCAAAAAAAAATTAATCCTTTTGGTTAATAGATTAACTTCCTCATCAATGTCTGATAGGGAGTCTTCATTACTTGTACTATTAGAATGAGTTTGTATCTTTTCCTTTTCATTATTTTTTAAGTAGTGGTTTTGAAATACACTGACTTTATCTTTGGTTCATCTTATTCTTCTTTTTTTGACCTTTAATTCTTCCTCTTTTATCATTAGTTTTCCTATTAGATCATTAACTGGAAACATTCTAATATCACATGATTCTCTAATTGATAATGAGGTTCCTCTCCATCTTTTAGGAAGACATCTAAGTAGCCGCATGATTTTTTCTTTGGAATCCTTTGGATTTCCAAGAGTACTCATTGTATTGAAAATCTCGTTGAACCCAAGATACATATCATAAATGGTTTCATTAGGCTTTATCTTGAAATTGTCATACATAATAGTATATGTACTAAGTCCCATTTTTTTTAATATTAGTGGTTCCTTTTCTTGAAATAGCTAAGGTACCCCAAATTTCATAGGTAGATTTACATGAATATATTCTATTGAATTCTTCATCACCTAAAGCACAAAATAGGGTCTTCATAGCTTTATAATTTTTGTTTTAATAAAAAAATTTAGCATCATTCCATGTATTTTTTAAGTCCTTAATATTTCATACTTATCTTCTATTATAATCCAAATATCAAACCCCATACTTTCTAAGTGCATTTTCATTTTAATTTTCCATGTGGAATAATATGTACCATTAAAGTAGGGAGTTCTATTGGTAGCATCACCTACTTATCTATTATCCATATTTAAGAATATAAAATATATTTTTTAAAGAGGTAAAAATTTAGAAATAATAGAAATTTACAGATCATTAAAACACAACTAAAATCATAGTTGAAATTATTGAATAAAATCTGTGAAAAAATAGAAGATTGAAAAAAATCTTTTGATAGAAAATATTGGTCATAGTATGACACTGAAGAGGGATTGAATTGATTTCCATTAAAAAACTTTATTAAAAACCTTAGTTAAAAATACTCCCCTTTAAAATCAAAATAGGCCAGTTAATCAAAGTAGTATATTTATAATAGTTTAGTTGTTCAATTAATTTCTCAAAGGATTGATTAATTCTTTCTTATAGAAATTTTAAATGTTGATATAACATTCAAAAGTAATTTACCAAACCAAAATAGTTATAAATACTATCCAAGATAAACTATCAATGTAAGACATTGTTTCTAAAATATGATTGAAAACAGAGTAAACTAAATTTTAAATAGCACGGAAGAATAAAACAAGAGGTTCGGAATCAAGCTGAGACCTAATCCTCTCAATTTTTTAATCACCTACCACCAAGCAGTTTAAAATAATAAACTTTGATCCACACCTTGGATCTAGGTATACAACGTCATACATTATTTTCCAGGTCAATCTAGACCTCTGCCATAGTTATTCATGGGGAATAGATTACCACAAGGTCACACAGAGACCTCTTTCATAGTCCTTCGTGGGAGAAATACGGTGTAAGATAATAGTAGTGTGATTATATCATTTATCCTCCAACTTAGACAATAGATAGGGTGTTTTAATACTATAGATACACACTCTACTCGAAAAGTAATAAAATTTGAACAAAATAGAGAAAAAATAATAAGAGAAGGTTTACAATACTCTAACTGTTGTGCTTGATGATTCTGGACTCCTTGAATGTAGCTAAAGTGAATCTTGAGTTCTCTGCAAGAAACAAAAACAAAAACAGAGAGTTTTGGAAGCTTTGTGTTCTGGTTTCCAAGAAAATGAGATATGCTTCGAAGGTTTTTCTCTCCAGAGTTTTTTTGTTGTAAGGTTTATAGAACCTTGTTGCACAGAAATTTCTTCTTTGTTTTCAGTCATCTAAGTGGTTTTTTCTTCTTTCTTTTCTTCACTAGTTCTCTTAATATGGTTTCCTATGTGTGTGTTACTCTTTTTTCTCAATTTATTCCCTTTTTATATTATGCATGTCTGACATTAGGCATGCTTGGGACATGTGTCGTACCTCGTACCTATGACATGCAAGATAATGATTTCTTAAAAAAGTTGTACAAGTAAATTAGTAGCATTAAATAGCCCAACATGACTCTTGGAAAAACAATTAAAATTCATAGATTAAAGAAATTTTGAATAATATATTTTTGAGTCTTTCTTGAGGTAGGTCACACTACAGGTGACTCCTTCTGTCGGTAGGTTAGTGCATCGGTGACTCCTTTTATTGGTGAGTCATGTTGTCTGTAGGTCCATGTGTCGGTAGGTTATCTGGGTTTTCGATGAGTCAGTTGGTCTATCATTGAATCATTTGATCTGTCAGTCAGTCAGACAATCAGTGAGTCATTTCTACTATTAGTGACTCATTTGTTTTGTCGGTGAGTCCTCTATTCTATCAATGAGTCAGGGTACTGGTTTGTCAGTATATTGGTGACTCAGTTATTCTATCATTGAGTCATTTATTATGTCGACGACTCATTTCTTTTTTTGGTGAGTCAGTATATTGGTGTGTCCGTCTATCAGTGACTCAATTTTTTTATTAGTGAGTCAGACTATCAGTGATTCAGTCTATCGGTGACTCAAACTTATAACTGTTGGTGACTCATACTTAGGCAATTTTTTAGTCTATTTTTCTTATAAAATAAACATGTATAGAATATGTTAAACTTATAATTGAACATTCATAATCATAATTAATTATCTTTAAACTTAACAAAATATGATCTAACATAAATGACCATTATTGAATATGATTGAACATGATTTGTGATTATTAAAATCGGAGAGGGCCGACATAATATATAATGTTTATTCCATTAGAACTAATTATATTATTTTTAATAAAATAGATCTTATATTACTATAAAAAAATAAAAATATAATGGGAATTTTGAATTATTTTCTTCAAATCAAATAAATAACTTTTCATAAAAAGGAAATTTTCACTATTCACTAAAAAATGAGTCTTTTCATGAAAATAAAAACAAAATCTTCATAATCTTATTAAGAAAATTATATTTTAAAATTTATGTCTATTCATTAAAATAAATTTTTTAAAAGTGGTATAAATTATTTATAATATCCACCAATTAAATGAAATTAAGTTATTTTTGAAGAAAATGTATTTTAAAAGAATAAAATGACTTTATTCTCATTCCATACCAAATAACCATTATTAAATGAATGTTAATTCATAAAATTTGATATTTAATCTAATTATGTTATTAAAAAAATTTATCAGTAGTGATTAATTTATATTATAAAAATACATTGAACAGAAAAATAAATTAATAAAAAATATATCATTTACCTTCAAAAGATTTTACCTTAATTTCCAAACAATTGATTATCAATGTATTATTAATTATTTATTTTATTAAAGAAAAAAATTCTATATTTATTTCAAAATAAATTAATTCTTATTTAGACCTGCCATATCAAAGGAATGTTCATAATAGTCATATTTAAATAATTATATTTTTACATTATAGTAAAGTTTGTTTAAGCTTATTGGTTCATATACCACTCACTATCGAATATATTATTTAATGAAAATAAATTCTAAATTCATGGGTTGTTACATTCTTCCCCCTTAAATAAATTTTTCCTCGTAATTTTAATTTGATTCTCCAAAAATGAATTTATCACCGCTTAGTTATAAAATAACATATAAATTTTATCATATACTTTAATTTCTGGGTTGATACTAGAAAAATGTATCATTTAATAAAAGAATGTACCTATATAAGAACCATACATTTATATGAGTTTCTGACATTATGCATTTATATATGATAGTTAATTTCTATATAAAACTAATATATATTTGAGAAATTATTTTACCATTGAGATAGAGATTTTGAGAAAATATACACACTTGATTTCATTCAACGTCATAGGTGAAATTTAATCCTTCATTTGTGTTTCAATCAGTTTCCAATTTTATCTCATATCTTATTCCAAGTGATGAATGTTTGAGATGACATTTTCAAGCTAGAATCACTAAAACTAAATTTCAATGGGTCATGAGATCCATTAAAGGATAAAAAATTATTCCGCTTGTTTCTATTAATTATTCATAAAAAAATTATTTTCATAAGTTAAGATAATATATTTTATAAATAAATATCTATATTAATAAATACTAAATTAATCTATAACCCCTAAAAAATAACACCCAAAGTTCAACTTAAATAATTCCATAAATAATAGACCATAAAACTCCAAAAAATATGCCGGAAAAATTCAAAATATTACAGTTATTTGATTATATGTTCTTCCATGATAAACATAACATTTATCAATAAATAGCACAAATCAATAATAAATTCACATGTCAAAAAGTTATATTCCCTAATCATATAATATCCGAAATATGATAATGTTTTTAATAAATAACATGAATTTCAATAAAACGATACTAAAATCTTATATGCTTCCAAAAGATAATTCAACATTTATTTCTGAAATAAAATCCCATCTTAGACAATATTTTTTTTACATTAATAATTTAATGTTCCCAAAATATAATAACCCTTTTATTCAAAAAGACCATAATTACTTCAACATCAAATATTATATTGAACTTAAATGTTATCGATACCTTTCAACTTATTTCCAAAAAATATAAAATCATTCTTCTGAAAATAACCTTTTCACTACAACAAATGTTAAACATAATTGTTCTATATAACCCAAACATCCATTAAAACTCAGTAAATGTCTTTGAGGTACAATCATCACATAAAACATAATAAATATTATTAATTCCATTAAACATATGATAATTCTTTATTAATTAATCCACAATGGTACTTAAAAATATTAAAATATCCTCATGTGAATCACCATAACATCAAAATTTATCTAAACCTTTCCTCTTCTCTTTTTGTTGATCCCTATGTTCTATAGCCCATTTATGGTCTTGTTCATAGGTGATTGTGGTATCTCGGGACTGTGATGGTGGGGGCGGTAGGCATCGATGTGTAGGTCCTACTTCTCGAGGATTTCATTCTACTTTCATCTGGTGGATTTCACTTGTGTTTGGCCTCATCTTTTCGATGACTCGTATTTATCCCAGTTCTATTTTTATAAAATTATTGGAAAAATTACGAGGCCATGCACTAAGACGGAGTGAGATTCCAAGGCCCGAAGGGCCCGGAATGATCCATTGAAAAATATTGTGTTTTTAAATTACATGCATGACTGGTTTTCCTAATAATGTGAAATAACACTTAAATGGGTGCCCAGATTATAAATCAAAGGGTACTATTGCGTTTAAGATGGTATTTTTTCCCTTGGCGTGACTTAAATTTAGTGGGTTTGGGTATCTAGTGAGAAAACCCAAAAATGGAATAACCGTAAATAAAATAATTAAATAAATTTTTTTATGTTTTCAAATCCTTATAACTCATAAACAGTAACTCAGATTGGAAATCTGAGAGTATGGTTGAGCTCGTGAGGGTGTCCTTTCCTTAAGCAGACTGAAACATCGAGTAGCGCAGGTAAAGGGTAAATTTTAATTTTTTAACTTTTTAAAGGAGAATAAAATAAATTTAAATAAGTTTATTTTATTTCAATTTAATGATTCACAGTGTGGCGATGTTGTGACGCAACAATCGAGAAATCTGTTCTATTTTCATAAATTAAGTAGTGTTGTGATGCTATTTCAAAGAGAAATAGTAACACTGAAATGAGTTAACACATTACCGTGTTTCCTTCATCATTTGGGGGGGTGGTTCTGGTGTTAAAATTCATAATGCTAGAGATTTCACTACAACCTTGAAGTTTCCCTAAGGAGAGGAAGAGGAGGCTCTCTCACTAGTGACAGCGGATCGGAGGTTGGGATTCGATCAAATGAACAAAAATCGAATAACGTCGATGGAACAAGAATTGACATGACGACGCGACTTCAATCTATGTATCTAAGCGATCTAACTAAAGGTAGTGGTTGTTATTCTTTGAATCTTTTTCTTTCCTTGTTCTTGATATTCCATGACGGACGCAGATCAATTGAAAAAATACTATGGATCGATCATGGTTGTGGGAGGGGATTACACTTGTAGGGTTTTAATGGGAGATTTTCTTAGTGATTCATGGTTAACTATTCCAATAGAAATGGACCCCCATCGACACAAATATCGATCCAAGTTCTTTCATCCTCAATAATTCATGATTCTGTCCCTCCGTTATTCGTTTGTCCCGGGCGTTATTTATTTTCCCCATGAATCCACTTTTGGTGATCAATTCATCATTATGCAATTGATCATTGGTGAAATAATCCAATGTTGTAGGTCCAGGATAGAAACTGAAAGACAGAGGTGCGACGATGATAGTGGAGATTGTATTGAGGTGGTGCTGGAGATATTGCACATGAACAGATTATCATTTGAAATGGATCATGGCTTGATTTTGAACCCTTGGAAATGAATAATGAGACCCAAGGACTCCAGAACGTCTTCTAGATCAGAAACCAGACCACCAGAGTGAGTCTGGGGGCCCACAAAAGCACCCCCATGCGCGTCGGTGATTGTGAAGGAGGCATGTTCCATCCTCCATGGGTGGTGATCAGAGGCCACCGACAACAGCTGTCGTCAGTTCGGCATATGCGGATAGAGGATGTAGTCTTGATGGACCGTGGGTGGGTCGCCGCTCCCACTACAGGTGGGATGCGGCACCTGCCACATCCCAGGTAGAGAAGACTGGCCTACTTTAGTAGGCTGGGTCGGTTAGGGGGTCGGGCCTAGCACCTCATGCCAGGATGGTCTAGCAGTCTAGGACGGCACAACATACTGCACCATCTATGTTTAGATACAGTACTCCAAGTTAGACCCGGGTCGGGTCGGTAGATCCCAGGTCAGGTCGGACCAAACCTAGACCCAACTTTCCCCTTTTTCACTGAAACACCCATAGACTTCAAACTGTAAGTCTGATTGATGAGATGTTTGTAGATTTAGGACCCTTGTGATGAGATAGTACTTTTGAGATTAATTAGTGGGGATTTATTTGGCCCAGCAGGGGATATTTCTATTATATTTGTCTTTCTTATGAGGAATCGATGTAAGATTCTGATCCCATCATAGAGAGTGTTAGTAGAGATTTAGATGATAACCTTGGGATTCTATATGATGGTATGATGAAGGATATCATTAATATCATAGAGAATGTCTCATGTTCTAAATTGAGTTGGCTCAGAGCAGATCATGGTGACCCAATAGTCCTAAGTGACAAGAGGATCTTGGTAACCTAGCATGCCGAAATGTCGTTGTGGGTCTCAGGGCCCCCATCTGGTTTATGTGGAGCATATACCACACCGAGAGGCTTGGTCAGTCCTCAATTATCACCATGATGCCTTAGATAGGGTTTTCATCATGGGTGTGACCAATATTTACATGGTAACTCATCCCCTATCTGGGATGATAATTCCAGTAGGGCCAGGATGTCCCCCAGAGAGCCTTGGGTGCAAGAACCCCTGTCTATGTATTGAGATCATTCCCTCCATCGTGACTTGACCTGATTAGTGTAAATTGGGTAGTTCTCAGTGTATTATCTTTTGGAGGGGTCCAAATAAGTGTGACCTCTTTGCAAGGGTCTCTGATGACTTCATATCTCAAAGAGGGATTTCTCTTAGAACAAGCGTGCCTTGAGCAAAATCATGTGACCAAGTATTTGACTGCAATATCAATACTCCTTGTCTCATGGAGACCAGATGTCTCAGGGAAACATCATGATGTATTGAGACCAGATGTTCTCTTTGATACTTTTGGTATAATTGTTCTATGTGGTTACTATCATATAGTTTGAGGAGTGGGATCTCCAGGAATCAAGCATGCTACGTGTGGAACCATATGGTTGGCAGTGGATGAGATGTTGCGTCTTGGAATCCTTTATGATTATACTTGGATGTTCTTATTATATGCATTATTGACATATTAATTTTTTTAGTTGACCATGTCTTCTTGGTGTTGTTTTCATTTGTGTTCTATTACCTTGTGTTTCAAGGTCCCCTACTGAGTATTGTTTTACTCACCCCTACACGAGCTTTCCCTGCATGTGTCCTATCTTGTGTAGATGACCGACTCTTTGGTGGAATCCTAGTCATAGTAGGACCAAGACCGGATAGCGACTTGTGAGATCAAATAAGCTAAGGTATTTCAAATAGAATCCAATATTAGTTTCAGTGCCCTTTTCTGTAATTCAGACATTACAGTTGTCTTTTTGGGGGGGCTTGTGTTTCTGACCCGGTTGAACTTTACTACTTTACTTTATACCACACTATTTTTTTGGGTTTTAGTGGTAACCATGCATATTCTATAATTAGTGTTGTTACTCTCCAGCTCATATGGCTTGGAGTTAGGTGTGTAAGTGTCTATAGGATCTTAGTCAAATGCATCCCGTTTGTAGGATATGGCTACACGGCACTAGTCACTAGCCCATGGCCTATCAGAAGTGGGCATGGGGTTGTCACAACATGAGCCCAGGGGATGGGTCATGACAGAGTGGTATTGAATCAGTTCATTTCTACCTTAGCACGAAGAGTATGTGATATTGGTTTGGGGCAAATGGTGTTAAGTGTTTCGATTTCGGCTTTCAGGACAGGGACTCTAGTGTTGGTCCGGAGGCCGACGTATCCATACAACAGGACTCTAGGAACATGTCTTCCAACTCCGTATATAAAAAAACAAGTTTTAGGGAAATAAATGTACATGAATGATATAGTAATGGATTCTGTTTTCCATTTCCTTCTTGATTCAGCTCACTAGGTATACTTTTTAACCTTAATACAACTTGTTCTTACTAGGATGTGTTCACGATGCCAGCTAGTGAGGTTTCTATAGTGGGATCGGGAGTTTGGACCAATGCTCGAAGAGACCTCCATAACAGGAGCTAGTCATAGAGTAATTTTTCTTCAGGATGCTCAGAAGGGGATTTTTTATCCTGATGATAAATTAGCAGACCCACCTCTAGTGGTTTAGGTGGATGCAACTTGCTAGAATGAGTTGTGGATGGCTCTTTGTGATCTAGATAATGAATTGTAGCGCTCAAACATGTATCATGGGAATCCAAGGTAGTGATCGCCTAGGATGCAGGGTCTGCAGGACCTTCAAATAGTAGGAGTGCAACGTAATCCATAGATCCAAAGGATTCAATAGATGTTATGGTGACACACTAGTTCCTAGAAGAAAAGGATTTTTGAAGATTTTCATAAAATGGGGGAATATCACGCGAGATTGTCCCACTGTTCATGCTATAGTCCGAGAGGCGGTTGATGAACCACCAAGGAAGAGGTAGTTACAAGAATAGGAAGACCTATCAGGCAGTGAATGTGGTAGGAGGGATGGGGAAGTAGTAAAAGGTGGCCGATATTTTTACGTGTTACCACCACCACCTTTAGGTGGTCCATACCAGACTCCGGAAGAAGAAAGTTAGGGGAGGAGACAGTTTCATTTTGTTAAGGTTTATGACCCCAGTACTCCATGGATAATTCATGGTACAATCCATGTCTTTATATTGTAGCTGTAGTATTTATAGAAACTTGTGCTAGTGATTTCCTTTCCTCCCACTTTTCTTGTTAGATACCTAGAGGTTCTGGTTAAACCATTGACTTAACCCTCACATTTAGAGACTCCAACTAGAGAATACCCAGTGAACTTACAAGGGTTGTGAATTGACTCTTTGATGTGAGAGTTTTGATTGGGAACTATTGATAGTGGCATCGAGGCCTTACGATATCATTCTCAGTATGGACTAAATCATTATTTCATACTCAAATTGATTGTTTTAGGAAAATTATGTGGTTCTTCCATGGTTAGGGAAATATATTTCCCTTTATTATCAAAGGGGAAATCCTTAAAACTCTAGATGGACTCAGGTAGAGGAGGGTGTAGCCTAATTATGTCCCTTTGGATATTCTTAACTTCAATGCAGTGGATGTTTTGAGTCCTCAAGTTTCTTAGCGGTGGCAGAGTATAATGATGTCTTCCTAGAATATTCTCTAGGTTTACCTATCTATTGATAGTTTTAATTCTATGTTATTCTACACCCTAGGGTGGAACCGATATTTAAGATAGTATATCAGATGGGTCTCAAAGATCTTCAAGAGTTTGGGGTACAGATGGGGGACTTGCAGAGGAAGGGCATAGTAAGACCAAGTGTTCCACCCTGAGCATCCTCAGGTGATCTTAGTTGATGACATCATAGTGTACTAAAAATCTAAGGGGGTGCACATGAGACACTTAAGGATGGTACTAGACCCACTTCAAGAGCACCAGAAACATTGAAATATCTTGAAGAGTCTCTCTTGGATTCAGAAGGTCCCTTTTCTGGGATAGGGCATCTCAGAGGCAGGAGTTGTAGTGAATTCAGTGATGAGGAATGTAGAATCATATTATCCCAATAGGAATCCAGTTATAAATTACTGAGTGAGGAATCAGATAAGTTGGCCTCATTGTGGGTATCCTTCATGGATGGGGATGGATCATCTTATCTAAAATCATTGGTTATTACCCTTCCACTCTTAAATGAGTCAGGGAGGCACAACTCGATGATACCAACAATGAGTATTTATGTGCACAGTTTTCTATAGGGAATTCCCCTTATGGAAATTTGAAAGGTGGGGAGCATGTCATTCTTTTTAGAAAATTCACAGTTGTAGTAGTGACCCCTAGAATGGAGAGATTCAACAAGATATTCATGTACATGTTAAGGCGGACACCAAGGATGAAGAGATAGGTTGAAGCTGAGCTTACCTATTGAGTTAAAATCTGAGATTTGTTTGAATCCGTTTTGTAGGTGGTTCATTCTATTTCTTGGGGTACCCGGAAGGAAGTGGGGAGAGATATCTGTAGACTTTGTGATGATTTTACCACGTATTTCCTGGATACACGATACCATTGGGGTGATTTTTGACCAACACACCTAGTCATTCCACTTCCTAACTACCCCAGGAACAGAGTTTAGTATATATCTTGGCATGCCTCTTTGTTTAAGAGGAATTTGTAGAGAATTATTAGGTAATATAGGAGTGAATGAAGAATGAACAGGTCTATCAGAAGTTTTGTGAAGGAAGATGGTGAAGACATTTGTAGTTCGAGGAAGGATACCATATCTTCCTTTGGGTCTCATCTTAATGAGGGTTGCGGATATTTTTATGGGGATGAAACCTATCTCTAAGGTTAATTGTGCCCCTTTTAGGTACTGAGTGATGTTTTAAATGTAGAATACTACTTGGATCTACAATGTAATGGGATCAAATACACAACATCTTTCACATGTTGCAGTTGAGGAGATTCGTGCATAACCCTTTTCACATGATAATATTGGGAGAGATGGAAATTGATGTTGGAGTGTCATAGGTTGAGTACCAAATCATGATTGATGATCCTAATTGAAAGATATTTTCCCTTGGTGCATGTTCGGAGGCATCACTAGGAGCTTAAGAGTAGAAAATGGGAGCGGGGGGCTCAGATTCATGCTCGGTTCTCTCACCTTTTGTTCGAGTAATCCTTGTTTGGATTTTTAAGGATGTAAATCCATAAGGTGGGTAGAATATAACGACTTTTATTTTTCCCGGTTATATTTTTATAAAACTCTTTGGAAAATTAAAAGACCAAGCACTGAGAGGGTGTGTGATTCTGAGCCCTGGAGTGCTCGGAACAATACATTGAAAAATGTTATGTTTTTAAATAGTTTGTTGGAGTAGTTTTACTAAAAAGTGAAATAAATATTAAATGGGAACCTAGATCTGAAATCTAAGGGCATTATGGCATTAATAATGGAGGTTTTAACCTAGGTGTGGCTAAACATTAGTTGGTGTGGGTCTCTAGTTAGAAAACCAGAAAATGGAATAATTGTAAATAAAATAATTTTATTTTTTAAATCCTTATAACTCAAAAATAGTAACTCGGATTGGAAATATGAGAGTACCGCTGAGCTTGTGACGGTGTTATTTCCTTAGGAAGATCCCAACCTTGAATGGTTCAGGTCAAGGGTAAATGTTGATTTTTGGATTTTTTAAAGGAGAATAAAATAAACTTAAAGAAGTTTATTTTATTACCTTTTAACGTTTCATAGCATGGTGATGTTGTGATGCAGAAATGAAGCAACCAGTTATCCTCTCATAAATGAAGCAGTGTAGTGATGCTATTTCAAAGTGAAACAGTAACCCTGAAATGTGTTAACATGTTTCCTCCATTAGTCGGGGGTAGGTTCTAGTGTTATAATTCATAACGCTGGATATTTCACTAGAACCCAGTAGTTTCCCTAAGGCAATGTGGAGGTGTCTCTCTCACCAGTGATGATGGATTGGAGGTTGGGATTTGATAAAGTGATGAAAAATCAATGAACTCCTGGGAATAAGGATCAATGTGACGACAGGACTCCAATCTACGTGTGCAAGAGATCCAACTCAATAAAAGGGTTTTTATTCTTAGAATCTTCTTCTTTCCCCATTCTTGATATTCCATGATGGGCGCATACCAATTAAAAAACTAATTGGCTCAATGATTGATCATTTTTGTAGGATGGGATTACCCTTGTGAGTTTTTAATGGGAAATTTTCTTAGTGATTCATGGTTAACTATTCTAACAACAATGATTCCTGATCAACATGAACATCGATCGAGGTCTATTCATCCATGTTAATTCATTGTTTTCTCCATTTGTTCTTCATTATTAATTGGTGTTATTTATTTGGCCCATGACTCTACTTTTAGTTTTCGATCAACCGTTTCACAACTAATCTTTTTCTGCAATGATCTGATGTTGTATGTTCAGGATGGGCACATCACGACAGAGGTGTGATGTCAATGGTGGAGATCAGACAGAGGCGGTGTGAAAGATATCACACATGAACATATTCACACTGAAAAGGGGTCGTGGAATTATTTTTAACCCCTGGTGATGAAAAAAGACCCAGGGACTCTGAAACGTCTTCCGGATTAGAAAATAGACCACTAGAGAGAGTCTGGTGGCCTGTGGAAGCACCCATTGGCAGACGTGTGTGGGATGTAACACACACCACGATGGTGAAGGAGGACTGCAGCATCCACCATGGGTAGTGATTAGAGGCCTATATAAACAGTTGATGGCGGTTCAACAGATGAATCTAGTGAGCCACATCACATTATTGGAGGTTGCGGTCTAGTTGGATCGAGGTGGGTACTCATGGAAATGGTTGCGGTCCAGCCGGACCACAGTGGTGACCTGTGGAAATGGTTGTGGGTGAGATGTAGTTCCCTTCGCATCTCAGGTGGAGAAGACCAGCCGGTTCTAGTGGGTAGGGTTGGTCGGGTGTGCCGACCTCAGGTCGGGCTGCTCCAGCAGGCTAGCCAGACCTAGTGGACTAGGCTGGGCCTAGCCAGTCCGGGATGGGCCCAACAGTTCGGGTCGACCCACCAAGTCAGGTAAGATCCATCAAGTTTGTTCGGTGGATCCCATGTTATGTCGGACTGGACTCGGACCCTATCGGCCCCTTTTTCACTGAAACTCCCATATCATTCAAAATTTAATTCTGATTGATGAGTCATCTATGGTGTTGGGACCCTTGTAATGAGGTGTTCGTTTTGATATGGATTAGTTGGATTTAGTTAGAATATTATGGTATAGTGGATTTCTCTTTGTCTTTCCTATGAGGGATCGATATAGGATCCTAATTCTGCCATAGAGAGTGACAGTAGAGATTGAGATGATACCATTGGGATTTTAAGTGATTATACAATGCAGGATCCTGTTATTTTCATAGAGAATGTCTCATGTTATGAAGTGTGTTGGATCAGATCGGATCTTGGTAACCCAATATGCCTATGTGATGAGCAGATCTAGGGGACCTAGCTTTCCAAAATAACTCTACGAGCCTCAGTTCCCTAACAGGTTTATTTGGAGAATGCACCACACCAAGAGGCCCAGATGGTCCACACCTCTTTTCATCGTACCTTATATAGGTTCTTCAGTATGGGTGTATCCAATATTTATAGAGGAACCCATCCCCTATCTAGGATGATAATTCCAGTAGGTCCAGGATGTCCCCTAGTGTGCCCTGGGTGAGGCACCCCCTATCTGTGTATCGAGATATTTTCTTCCTTCATGACTTTTCCTGATCAGTGTACTTCTAGACGTTCTCGTGTCTGTTATATTTGGGAACGGCCCAGATAAGTGGGACCTATTTCTGAGGGTCTCTGATGACTTCATATCTCAAGGAGTGATTTATCCCAGAACGAGTGTGCCTTGAGTAGAATATTATGACCAAGGATTTGGCTGTAATATTGAGACTCGTTGTCTTAGTGAGACTGGACATCTCAAGACACCTTTGTGACATATCGAGACCATACGTTCTCTTGGAAACTTTTTGTAGAATTTTTCTACATGGTTATTATCAGATAGCTCGAGATGTGTGATCTTTGGGAATTGAGCATGCTACAAGAAAAACCGTATGGCTCGCAGTAGATGAGACGTTGCATCGTGGAATCCTTTATGAGTATACCAAGATGTTATTTTTATATGTGTTGTTAAAATATACATTTTATGATCTTATTTTACCTTCTTGGTGGTGTTTTCCTTTGTGTTATATAACCTTTTGTTTTGAAGTCCCCTGTTGTGTATTGTTTTACTCACCCTTGCATGTGCTTTTACCACACCTGGCATGTCTTTTGCAGATGAACGACGCTTTGGTGGATTCTTAGGTGAAACAGGATAAGGATCAGGATCGTATAGTTCCTTGTGAGATCATATGATCCAAGGTATTTCTGGTAACTTGCTATAGTAGCTTCAGTGCCCTTGTTTGCAGGTAATACTTTATAGTTATCTTTTTTTAGTGGGATTGTGTTTCTGGACCGATTTCACTTTACTACTTTACTATCTACCATACTATTTTTTTGGGTTGTAGTGGAATGCATGAATTTTCATTACTTAGTGTTTTTAATCTCCAACCCCTATGACTTGGAGTTATGTGCGTGTGTACAGGATCTTAGGAAAATTCCTCTCATTTGTGGGATATGCCTACTCAGCACTAGTCACCAGCTGCTGGCCTATCAAAGGTGGGCATGGGGTTGTCACGGCACCAGCCCTAGGGATGGTTCATGAAAATATTGGTGTTCTAATACATTTTTTATTTTTTTTGTGCTTTTCTTATTTGTTCTATTTATACAGTGGTTTCATTCATTATCCTGTTCTGGATCCTCTTCTGTGATGTTTTGGTGGTCTTTGTGGCCAGTTCTCCCCGATAGAGGTGGTTCCCATAGTGTCGATGTTGGGTTCTGGTTGGTGTTCTTGATGACGATCTAGTGTCGATGAGGGCTCAATATTGCTGGAGATTGGTCTTTGAAGAATTTTGATGTGATTTCAATGGTCTTGATGGGTTTCAAAGACAATGATGATGGAGGTTTGGCAATTGGATCGTGGTGTCGATGTCAATGGATGCACTATCTTAGAACAACCCATTCTTTAATAGGTGATGGTGTTGCTTTTGGATTTGGATTTTGATTTTGAATGCATGGATTTTGAAACTGTGTTGATGGTATTTGTTGTGAAGTTACGTTTTTGGGTTTTTCTTTTCCAGGTGAAATGAATGTGGGTTCCCACTTAATCCCATTAAAGTGGTTTATTCTGAAAATACCAAAAAAATCATTTTGGAGGGGTTTCATAGAGACTCCATGTATAAAACTTAGGGAATAATACTCTCATCATAGAATATTCTAACAAGATAATTCATAAAATATCTTAGAAGTAAATTACATCATTTAAATCCATCACTTTATAATAGTAATCATCACTATTCACATTCTCTTAGGATTAACTTACATCAGTAAACTCCAACACTTTACCCGATACATTGGGGGGATTTAACATAACCACCTGTCACATAATGGACATTATCCATAAGGTTTTTGGTTTAATCTCCATTCACACATTCATTAATAATTCAAAAAAATCATGTTTTAAAATAAAAATATTTAATAACAATAATTTTTATTATAAAAAATGGAATTTTAAACCATAAAAAACTATTTTTATTTATATCATAAAAATGAAAAGAAATATACTTTCCTTTTAAAGGAATTTGAAAATTAAAAAAATCCCATAATAAAGAGAGAAGTATAATTTTATAAAAACAAGTAAAATTTTAGAGAAATTTTTACGATGATGAAAATACATGATGATGGGAAAATTAATTCATGGTGTATACATTAAAAACCATATTTTTACACTTTGGTAAAATATTTGAATATAAATCGTATGAAAACATTAAAAATATTGTTTTTTAAACCATAATGAATAAATTAAAATGTATTTAAAAGTGAAATTTAATAATATTTGAATGATTGATAATAAAATGCTTGAAATAATTTATAAGAATATGGATATGGATAAAAATGTGTTTTAAGTAAAACTTAAAACTATATTTTCTAAAAAAATACCTTGGAACTTTTACAACTTTTGAATCAAAAGATCATTGAAAGAGAGAACATGAAAGGATTTTTAAACCAATTAAATTTCTATAAATTAATGATAAAATTCATCATTATGGTGGTATATACACCACACAAAATAATACATGTTCTGAAAATGGCACGAGTCTCAAAGGAAGGAATTTGAGATAAGAAATATCTCACAATAAGTATCATATAGATTAATATGTTCTATAAATTCTAAATAATAAAATTATATTTGTTTTTTAATTAATAAACAATTTTTCACATACATTCCAATATCATTATTATTTTTATTTTATTTATTAATATGACATAATTAGATACTCAATAAGTTAAGTTTACATCAAACTTTTTGAGGATGTTCGGTTCGTAATCACAAAACAATTTAGCTAGGTTAACCTCCGTCGAAGGGGTAATTATCCTATAATATACATAGTATTAGTCATGAAATAAATATATTTTTTATATATTAAATTAAATTTTATAATCATCCATAAATGTATTACATGAAAAAAATTACACCGCTCTGTGGAGGTGGTAGTCAACAAAAACGCATGAACGAATTTATCATTTTACCATAGATATTATGTTAAAAAGTTGAGTAATATATTATATTTTTATGAGTATAATTATTTCACGAATATAAAAGATATTTGTTAAATCCTTCATAATAACCATCCATTCTTTGTGGTGATGATGGGAAAATCACATCGCTTTTTTCATGTGGTACTCTACACTTGCGTCAACAGTGATTTCATTTCCCATATGATGGGAAATTATATAGGAAAGGTTGTTACATCAACATAATAAAATTTTATTATATTTAAGGTAATTATTTTATCATATCATAATGGTTATATAATATTTTATGTAGATTCAATAAGAAATAAGCATTAAAATACTCTTTTAAGAGTTATTCCTCTTCTTTGAGAAAGCTCCTTCAGATTACATCTTAAGACATATAAGTTGGTATTTTGGTGAAACTTCAACCTATAGTACATGACAAGGGTTGTCTTTAAGGTATTTTTATAGGTCTTGGATGATTTAAATTTATTAATAAGTGTGACCAATGTTGGATGGGATATTCCCTTTTATAAGTGTGGTGGGTGTAAATCTTGTAAATACAAGAAATATTAATATATAATATGTGTATAACTCATGTAACATGGATAACAATTTTGGTTAATTTAAATATATGGAGTAAAGTGTTGAATAATAATAAAATAATAAAATTTAGGCATCATTATAAACCTTATAATTATGTTTAACCCCCAGATAACCATGTTTAACCATAACCATTGTAACAAATTTTTCAATATTTAAAGTTCATGAAAGTAATTTTAAAAATTCAAAGTGGAACATAAATAGATAATTAATGATATTATAAAAACCTTACCATTCAATTGATTTATGATGTTATTTTTATGATTTTAAAATTATTTAAAAAGTATTTATAAACATTAAACACCATTTAAAGTCATTTTCGGGACTATTCAGAAAAATTCACTTTAAAGAAATCAAGATAACAATTTAATTAGAATTAAGACACTTAAATAATCACTTATCCTTCATAAGTTTCTATAAAATTCGTCAAATACCATAAATATTATAAATAGTATCATTTCTAATATTTTTAAAACTATCTATTTTATTTCTCATACACTTGCATGAGTATTGTATTGACGCTGCATAAGAGTTTTACATAATTATAAAAAAATTTAAATTAAAAATAAATTATTTTCATGAAATTAAATTATTATAAGTAATTAGGGTCATATTATTTTCATTAATAATTTATATTTAATCATATCATAATCATTAAAACATATTTAAGATATAAAATAATAGAGAATGACATTTTATTAATTATGAAACTTTGTTCTCTTGAAATCAAACCAATATTACAAATTAAAATCTAAAAATAGTCTAATAATTATAATATGTCAATAAACCTCCCATACACACAAAATAAGTGATAAATGTTGAGTTATTCTTGTCCTTTTCTACTTAAATTCAATTTGTACATTAATTTATCTTTACCTCGATAACTCATTTTTAACTCGATAAATTTTTTTTGTAACAAGAAATAAAATTTACCTTAGAAAAAAAAATCAACATTATAATTAAAAATTATAAATCCATTTTAAAATATTCAATTTGTATTTTTTTTAAATAAATTTTAATATAAGAGTGCAAAACATAATAAAAACCACTTTTAGAAAAATACTCATTTTAAGCATAAAAATGAACATATACCAAAATAAAATTCAATGTTATTAACATAGATTTAATTATATTACTTTTAAATAAAATTTATCTTATATTACTTTAAAACTAATTCTAATATAAAATGGTATTTTAAATTACATTTTTTAATTAAAAGTGTTGTTGATTTTGAGAAAATTTGACATTTTTCACTAATCAAACAAAAATCAATATTTTTAGAAGTTTACAAAAAGTCATAATAGGAATATTATAATATAATAATTTAAAATATTATGTCCATTTTACAAATAAATTTTATAAAAGGGTCAGAAATTAATCATAATATTTTCTCATAAAATGCAATATAACTATTTTTTATGAAAATTTAGTTTTAAAGAATAAAATGAATTTATTATCATTATATTACAATAAAAATAATTAAATGAATGTTAATTAATTAACTTTTATATATAAACTACATATTTAGTTATAGTCATTTATCAATAGTTATTTATTTAATCTATAAAAATACATAGCACATATAAAAATAATTTTATGAAAAATATCTCTTTTATCATCAAAAGGTTTTATCTTTATTTCTAACCAATTTATAATCAATGTATGATTGATTATTAATTTTATTAAGAAAAAAAGTTATATATATTTTATAATATGTATATTTGTATTCATATCCTCCAAACCAACATCTAGGTCATAATCGTCATATTTGAATAATAATATTTTTAAGGTATATTATGGGTCTGTTAGGATCGATGTTTTATATGTCACAGGTTGTTTAATATATTATTTAATTAAAATAATTTTTAAAACATTTTGGTGTTAGGTTATTATAGTTTTTAATAATTTTTTTAAAAGGATCAACACTATGACTCAAGAGAGAATATTTTGGTGTCGAGTCAGAAAACTCAACTCTATTATTATCATCCTCATACATTCTATTAGTAGAATCCAATGAGAAAGAACCAATATAGATCAAATACGTTTAATAATAATAGAATATGGTGTTGTCCATATTTTTTGCATGTTATTACATAATAATATGTGGAAACATTGGTTTTTAAGTTCATATAATAAGAAAATGTTGTTCATATAAGTTTTCTTATGAAAGAATATAAAGGAGAGTCTTAAAATTGTGAAAGTGGTGTAAATAAGAAGGGAGATACTGTGTGTGTACCCATTTACATAAAAAATAATATGAAGTGTTGTTTACATTATTTTATTCAAGTAAGATAAGAATAAGAAGATGAAAGTAGAAATACATCATCAATAAGGAAGTATTGTAAAATGGTGTTGGAATATCTTATTATTACCCTTATAATTTATTGTAAAGGTGTGGGATGTACCTGATTCAGGATACATTAAAAATTTGTGTGGGGTGAAAAATATAAACTCTCTAAATACATTATTTTAACACATATTGGGTTCTACTAGTGGGTTGTATGACCTCAAGTTTTACCAGATCACACCAAGGATTATCCTTCTCAAACTATGAGTTGAACATTATAAATTGAAGAAAATCTTGTGTGTGTATGTATTTCATTGTGTTGTGATAAATAATGATGGTGATAAGAGATAATAAGATCCATTCACCTAAAAAAGTTACAAAATAAAATTAAAATGGATAAAATAGTCAGGATTAAATTATATTTAAAATTCACCATTACAAATTCACCCACCACCCCACCCCACACCCTATCATGTGGTTCGTATCCAAACTAGTCCCCTGAATCTGTTATTAGAGCCCAGTTCACCTATTATTTTATTCTATTTCTTGGAATTTGTTATATTTTAAAAAATTTAACTTTCTATCTTAATTTATTATGAATTTAATATGTGATATGTGACTTAAATAATTATCTATTTTAGAGAAAAATTTCAAATCCACTAAGACCCTGATGAATATGAGAAATAAATAAAATAAATTTATGAGAAATATATACCTCTTGTATAAAGAATAGATTCCTACAATATGTAGCACTAAACAAGTTATATCTAGACTTGATAGAGAAGAATATGTGGTTCACATTACCATAAAAGAGAATCACAACCTCACTACCTCTATTAATCATAAGTTTTGTGAATGTTATTTTTAAAACCATACATGTGAAGAAGCACCAAGTGGAAGTGATCATATATAAAATATATTTATATCGATACATTAAAATATATGATTCATATATTTTCTAAATAGTTTAATTTTTATAATTTTTGGGATCCTTTAAATCATACATGATGACATCACCAATCTTGAAATAGGGAAAAAACATAGAGAAATCTTTGAAGGAAATAGTATTGACATTTATAAATCTCTCTAGAAAAATTATAAGCTCATAAGAATTAAAATTAGAGCTTGAATATAAGTGATTAAAACTAAATGAATAGTGGTTCAATTCTATATATGATAATATGATCCCACAAAATAATATGATAATAAGTCACATGAATTCAAAGATGGTCTAAAAAATATCTTTGATAACAAGAATTAACAATGAGAAATTTAGACCAAGAAGATTAAGGATCTTTACACATTGTTATGATAGAAGGTAAAATTGAATTATTATGCTGTTTTAAAGATGAATAAATATTACTAAGATAATGTGTAATTTATTTAAGAAAAAATAAATCTTTCAATATGAAGTTCATTTAATTTGAAGTAAAATTATACATTCTATAAATGACACTTATTGAGTATTCACAATTGAAAAATAGAGTATATAATACTAGAGAATCATATAAGGAGTATAGTTATATTAAAATTACTTTATAATATAAAAATAATATCATTTCATCAAATAATGATCATTATCAAGTATCCATAAATAAATAGGTTTCATCCATACATTTTTGAAATGATTCTTCTAAATCTGTTTACATGAAAATGATGGTTTAAAAACTAAATATGTATAAGTATGGATGAATAAGAGTGATTAGGAGTATACGTCCATGTATATGGTGGATAAAATAAAGAGTATAGAAAATTTCTCCCTAATAACATCCCAACAAGTGATGAATAAATTCAAAAAGTTTCATAATTTAAAATCTAGATAATAAGAAGTTTTAAAAAGAATATCAAGATTTTTTGGACTTTTTTGTGTTATAATAGGCTTGGTTAGTATGAATTGGATTTTTAGTACAAACATTTAAATAATAACATTAAATGAATTCTCATTTTAAAGGGTGATTTAATATAGGAATATATATCACAAAATTAACAAGAATTGATCTACCTAAAAAAATTTGAAAAAATTGAAATATTTTATGGTGTTTTCTATGGTTGTAGTCACAAACATGATGAATTTTAATCTCAACATATATATAAATACAATTGGAAAAGAAGACCATAAAATATAGAGAAGAAATAAGTTCCAACCTTAGGAAATAAGATTATGGGAGATACAAATCTGGTTATTACCAAGTATATTACAAATAAGGTTGATAATTATTCCTTGGCTAATAAATCGAAAAATTTCAAGAGGAGTACTACATTTAAAATAATTAATGAGAAGAAATGAAATCATATATACCATGTTGAGACTCCAAGAAAAATACTAACATACCCAAAGATATCTTAATAATTCATTCAATACATTATGATATAGAAAGAAATTTGGAAGTGGGATAATAAAAATATAGTTCCAAATAAGAAGAATAAATTCCCCCATGAACAAGTCAAATTATTGAGTGGTTGAAAACTAATGAAAACTACTATATTAAAGAAAAACTATGTGAGAGTTTTAAATATGTTGTAAATAATGGTAAATGTTGTTTAAATATAATTATAACATAAGAATTAATTATTTAATGAATCAAGATGGAATTATCCTTGATTTTTTTTTAAAAAGTTCCCAATGACAAGAAAATGAAGATATGATTAATACCATGCTTCCAAAAACCAAATTAGTGCTGAAGAAAATATTTAGAAGCATGATGAATATGGAAAATTGGTTGAGAAAAACATGTCAACCTTTTTCACATTAATTAGAAAATAGTGTTCACTTTATCCCCATACCACTTGTGTGTTGTATTTGTGCCTAAAATGCGGATAATTGAATAAAAATCATGGTATCTAGGATATAACCTGAATAGATAACAAGGTTTTCAAAAAATATACTGAAAAGATGATGAAGCTTCCATTATTGAATGATTTCATAAATTGGTATCCTAATGGAAATATAATAAATTAATCACCTGTGATAGAGATATGGATGTTTTCAAATCTAGAAAGCCACATAAATGAGTGGAGTCTCTCTTTGAGGTTGGTACAAGAACAGAATTTTGAAGAAACTACTAGAATTAATATTTCATAAAAATTTAATTATTTTGAAATACGCTTAAAGGAATGTCATTTAAAAGGTATGTTTTTTAATTCTCTCATATTTGGGTATTATATTCATATTCTTATATAAATGGGGTAGAAATTAAAATTAGTCAATGACATAAGAATATAATTATGAAAAATATCCAAGGATAATTTAAAACCTAATAGGTTTTAATGTTCAAATATATGTATTCAAGTTGGTCTAGGAAATTTCATATTGATATTTCATGATAAATTTTATCTCAATTGGAATCACTTGTCATATAATGGTATAGTTTGAGTATTACATCAATGAAATTTGTGATTTCTAACATAATTTGGTAGGAAAATACTATTATCTAGATCAAATCCTCTTTTTTATTCATCGATCATGGCTCAAGTAGACATAGAGTATAATGGTTAGTGGAACTTTTCGTAAGTATGAATTAATTTCCCTTTCCAAATTACATTTGAATTTTTATTAATATGTGTGATATAAAGTTAAATGAAATATTTATTAAGAATCGGAGGGTGAAGAATGAATGGTTTTACATATTGAAATATTAATTTAGAAGGTATTTTTATAAAATAAAATGGGGGGCTGTTGAGACCACTTTATGTCGGTTATATTTGTTTTCAAATAATGTTAATAATGTTAAATGAAAATTGGGATGGAATGCCTTGGAAGTTGGAAGAAGATTCCAATAATTAAGTTATTATGTGAATGTATAATGGAAGGAACATGCACGTCTTTGAAGATAATTTTCAAAGTTGTTGAGGTGTTCTTTCCTTGAAAAAACTTGTATGATTTTTTTTAATGGAAAAAAATTGTTAAAATATTTATAGTTCAATAAATAATTTAATTTTATAAGATGAATATTATTATTTTTATATGATGAAAGGTAGTTTGAGTTCAGTCCATGTTTATAAGATTTAATAATTTATTTTAATGATGTTTTTAAGTGGATTTAATGTGGTTAAGAAGACCAAGTGATGATTATTCCATGTCTCAAATAACTTTGAAGCATTTAAGTATGAATGAAATTGAGTTTAAGACTTAATTAAAGGTAAGTATTGTATGTACACTTGAATGTAAGAAAATGTGAATATGGGAATTTCATTAACTATGAAAGGGATAATTCATCTATGAAAGGTCAGTGTGATTCTATGAAAAGGTATGAAATTAGAACCATTTTTTAAATAAATTTCATATTAAAGTTATGTAAAGGTAATACTACATACATGGTGACTACATAAAGGTATGTTTTAAGATATTCCAAGGTAAACATAAAGTATCTCTACTCATATAAAGTTTATTTTCGATGTTGTGTAATAGTGATTTCCAACCTAATTGAAGGTAGAATAGAACATCAAGGGAATATATATAGGTAAATTAAACACTATTTAAAGGTCATCATATTTATACTCTATCTATATAAAGGTACCATTTAAGATCATGAAGGCATGAAGATGCATATACTCCATAACAAAAACAACTATACAAGGGTGTTTTTGATGTTTCATAAGGGAAATACCCATCTTTGTAAAGGTAACTCAAATATCAACACACATGTCTAATGGTGGAACTGGTGGTATGTAAAGGTAAGATTTAAATTACATTGGCTATATAAGGTTAACTAACTCTTCTTAAATGAAATTTGAGACTATTAAAATTATGTAAGTGTTAGTGTGTGTTACTTGTACTAGGAATGGAATTGAAACTATGATATGGAAATTCTTACAGGATTCTTATAAATATGAGATATATGAATTTAACAAAGCATAGTGGAATGAAATTCAGTGATATATACATCACAGTATAAATTATCAAGATCCTTTTTAACTAGATAATATGTTTGGAACGAATGAATAATTGTGTGAAGTAGTAGATCAACTATAGGTGGAAGATTGAATGTGGGGTATACATAGTCAGAATATTAATTATGGTATTTGAATGCTAGGTGGATAAATTAAGGACCTCGCATGGTATATATAGTTACCATGGGTTCAGATGATAGGTGGGACAACTATGGGCATAGTACAATTGTCATCCATGGGAAACTTCAAGGAAGAGGATGATGACTGGAGAAGTATCAGTTCAAAAATTTTAGTGGCACCATAAAATGATTTATTTTTAGTGTTTCTATTGGATGGAATGTATACCTATGGGAAATAGTGATATGTAACATGTTTTGGTTAACCTTCATTGGTTTTTTTATAAGTTCTCGATGTAGTGCCTATGGTTCAACACCAGGAGATATATATTGTGGCATGAGCCATAGAAAAATTCGTAATGAATGAGAAATAAGTATTTATAGAGAAAATAATGGAATTGAATTCCAAACAAATCAGGTATGATGTTCATTAAATTACATAAATATCATGATATATTATATCACATTTAATATAGAATAGTGAAGATTAATATAAGTGGTATTGTGAATTCAATAATTGTTTTTCCATGATTTTGGAAGAATAAATTTCATTATTTGTACCACAAATTGATAATTAATAATTGTTCTTGGTTCATGCATACATATTTATGTAGTTTTAATGAATTTTAATCATTGTGTGCAGATTAATAAGAAAACTCTAATAATGATGGAGAAGTTCATTTAAGTTATTCTTATGTATTTATAGATAAATTTAAGTATACATAGTTATTCTATGGAGTATTTAAGAGGGATATTATTTTGGATCTCAATGAAGGTGGTAACTATAGATCAAGTATGATTTTAATTACAAAAAAAATATTGGTAATTAAAATCATGTGTTTATGCATTTCAAAGAACAAAAAAAAGTAGGAAGAAATTGTAGATGTAACTGATTCTATAGGTATCATTCATGTAAATATTATTTCAGGTTATCAAATAAAATATTACTAAAAACATGTTGAAACTATTATTTGAAATAGAATATTAGGGTGTTAAGTAAGAAGGCACAAATCTGTTGTTATCATACTTAGTGTGTGACCCACTAGGATTCTTTCTCATTGAAATTAGGCGAGCTTGCATATATTCTAAGATTACTATCTATCAATGAGTCAAGTAGCCCAAGAGAAAGAACATAAAGTCACAATGATGATAACCACATAGAAACACTCAATTTTTAATATAATCACTTTGTCCAATAATCTCATCAAGTAGGTTGCATGATGGTGTCATCAATCTATATTCATGATAATTCATTCATTGACTATTTGAAATAAACTCGTTGTTACACCATGGACATGGAATTTAGGCAGATGGTTCTATTTCAATGAAATGGATGATATATCAACTTCCACAAATATGGAAGGTACAAATCATTTCTTGATGTATCCATTAATAACATGTCATTTGTGATTCACCAAATGTACCTTACTTCCCTCCAACATATGGCATGAAGGAATTCATCAGAAAATCTAAGTGTATGAGTCATGACATGAATTAAAGATTATCTTAAAGTATAAGGACCATTACACACTCTTATAGATAGGAATATCTGATGAAACCAAAACATATGAAATTCCTACTGGGGGGTCTGTTCGAAAAATATCTCATATTAGATATTATCAAATGCAAACTTCATGATAAGAAGTCACATTTTCTTATAAGTAATCACACCTAATGATATATATATACTATGTGTCCCATCATAGTATTTTATCCAACCATAGAACTATATTATGAATATTTTCATAGCACTTCAAGGTTCTCATCAGAGCAGAGAACTACTATGACCTTATCAATGCGTCAAATACTCTAGGACATTTTTACATTATGGTCATAAAAAATAATGAAAAATGTGTAATAATATGATTAATTTAAAATAAAATATTCATGTAATCAAAGTACAAATTGTTGATTCTAGTACATTACTCTAACAAACTCCCACTGGGACTAGATCCAATTTCCTGTAAATTTTAGTCTGCTAGACCTCACATGATATTTATGTTTCTAGTGAGTCAAGGATTTAGTCAACTGGTCCTCCATGTTGTCTTCTGTGGAAATAATTCTCATTACAACTTCATATCTTTTAGAAAAATCCCTCAAGAGATGATACTTCTAAAGTATGTGCATTGTATTCAGATGTGGCATTGTCTCTTTTCTTAGAGCCACTACTGTAGTATTATGACAATAGAGTGTGATAGGATCTTTACTTCTAGGTTCCACATCAATATCATGGAAGAAATTATGCATCCAGACTACTTCTATAGCTCCCGTAAAAGTTCCAAAATACTCAGACTCTTCTATGGAATCGATGACCACAGCCTTCTTTGAGATCATATAGCTCAAAAAACCTCCATTAAAAGTGAATATTTATCCTTTTTGTGACTTCATGTAATCTTGATCATTCTGTAAACTATCGTCTATACATTATTTGATGATTAGTTCCTCATCTCCTCCATCAACTGTGAAAGTATCCTTAGTACACCTAAGATACTTAAGGAGAGTCTTGACTTCCATCCAATGGTGGTCACCTAGATAAGCTTTATATCTGCCTACCACACTTAATGCATAGGTGACATCTAGCCTAGTACATAGCATAACATAAATTACTGACCCAATAGTTGTTTTGTATTGAATTCATTCCATTCTATTTCTTTCCTCAGGGGTCTAAGGATACATTTACATAGAAACATGAATTATATGTGATGCTAGTAACAATCCCCTCTTGGATTGATCCATACTAAATCTCATCAGTATCATTTCAATGTATATAAATTAAATTTGGTCGAGAAACCTCTTAGATCTATCACGATGGATCTTGATCCCAAGAATATATGCTACCTCACCCAAGTCTTTCATGGAAAAACATTTATTCCACTATTCCGTAAAAGATTTTAAGACTGGTATTTCATTTCCAACAAGTAATATTTCATCATCATATACTATTAAGAAAACTATTGCACACCCACTAAACTGTTTGTAGACACAAGGCTCGCATTAGTTATTTATAAAACCACATTACATTATGGCTTCATCAAAATAAATGTTTCATTACCGATATTCTTTCATTAATCCATCAATGGATTTTTACAACTTCCATATCTTATTATCATACTTTGGAGTCACAAACAATTCAGGTTCTTTCGTGTAGAAATATACTTAAAGGTTCCTATTAAAGAAGGATTTTTTATATCCATTTTCTAAATCTTATAGTCATGGTAAGTCGTGATGCAACATATAATTCTGATGGATTATAGCATTGGAACTGGTGAAAAGTTTTCATCATAGTCAATACCATGAAACTTTTTTAAACCCTATTGAAACTAGTCACAACATATAGGTACTAAATTTTCCATCTATGACCAGTTTCTTATTGAATACCCATTTACAACCAACAAGATTTACATAAACTAGAGGATCTACCAAAATCCATACTTGGTATTGGTACATGGAATCTGTTTCAGAATTCATGGCTTTTTTTCACTTTGCAGCATCTGTGTCACTTACTACTTCCTTGTAGGTTATAGGATCGTTATTATAATCTAATAATGAGTCCCCATCATCATTATCTATAAAACCATAATGTTCTTTTTCTATAACCTCTATTTTAATCCTACACAATTCTTGTGTCTCTGGAACATATTCTTCTTCCATGGGGCTTTTGTGGAATCTAATCCTATAACAACACTTGTGTGCCTTGATCCTTGACTTTATTGAAGTTTATCTCACTCCCACTATCTCTTTTGGAGATGATCTCCAACTCAAGGAATATGGAATTTCTTTCCACTATAAGCCTTTTTTCTTAGGGGTCGTATAGGTAATATCCCCCTATTTTTCATAGGGAATAGTATGAAGGTACACTTTATTCCTCCGGGTGAAAGTTTTTTGCCTAAACTGTCTTTAAAAAATGTTTCACTTCCCCAAACATGTAAATTTAATTACATTTTTTTTTTCAAATCCAAAATTCATATGGAATGCCAATTATTAATTTAGTTTTTACTTGTTTAGTATGTGTTCTACTATTTGTAACATATATCCCAAAAAGTATAATGGAAGTCTTGCATGAATTGTCATTGATATCACCATGCCGAACAAGGTGTGGTTCCTCATTTCTCTTACACTATTACGTTGAGGCATGTAAGGAGGAGTGAGTTGGGAGTGAATCCCAACCTTTCATAATTAATTAATGAGGTCTTGATTAAGATATTCCCCACCACATTCTGAGCGGAGTTTCTTAATTTTCCTACCAAGATGGTTATCAACTTTATTCTTGTATTCCTTGAATTTATCAAAACAATTTGACTTATACCTAATTAAGTAAATATATCTATACTTATTAAAATCATTAGTAAAATTTATAAAGTACCCAGAGATGGGTGTGGTATGATTCAGGTGAATTAACTTTGTTATCAATTCCCATTACTTGGTTCATGTAATCCAACACGTAAAGGCCATTATGCAAATTTGCCTTACCATACTGAATTATATCTTTATAAAAGAAGAAATATTTATTTCCAAATTTGAAAATGAATCTATCTGTATCTATTATGGATATAGAAATAATTTTGTTGGTAATTGAAGGAACATAATAACAACCCTTTAGAACCAAGATAATTTTTGGTTGGCAATGTGAGGTGGTAGTCCCCGATATCTACATCAGTAAGTTTATCTTTGTTGGCTGCTCATAGATCTACCTCCCCTTAGTAAAAGTTTCTAAATCTACTATGTTCGTGCATTTTAATACATATTTGAGCACCACAATTGTTATCTTATACCCAATTTATATAAATATATAAATTTCACTCGATAACAAATGCACTTAAATATTCTTCTTACTTCTTTAGTTGGGTGTAGTTTTCCTTCTAGTTTCCCTTCTTGCCACATACAAAATAGATAACATCCTTTACCCTTTCTTACCCTTTGATCTTATTCTTCTTATAAGGGAATAAAGATACTTTTTTCTTAAACCTATTTTCTTTCCCTTTCCATTTTTTAATAATAAGGACAGAAGTATTTTCGTGCTTAATATCTTTATCTATATAGATAAGGAGGGTAAAAAGGTCTGGAAGAGACTTCTCAAAGTTTTTCATATTAAAATTCACAAAAAAACTAAATAATATTAGAGGTAGTGATGTTACAATGTGATCAGTGCCCAGTTCTTTGAGGAGTTTAAACCCTCTCTAGGATCTCAATGTAGTCAATGATCTTGACTACGTGAGTCCAAGCTAGGGAACCCTCTCCAAGCTTACTCTGAAGGAGAACCTTGGGAATCTCGAACCATTCCTATCTAGATCACTCTTGGTAAAGACCATAGAGGTTCTCAAGCATTCTATACACATCCATGTTTTTGTAAGATTTCATGAGTTCACTAGACATAGATGAGAGAATCAATCATTTAACGTCAACCTCATTGTTTATATGTATTTCTATGACTAGTAACTCTTCAGCGCTCGCCCCTTAAGTAGGTAGATCAGGATTCGAGGATTCTAGCATGTAAGATTTATGTATATGGAGTAGAACAAACTGAAGGCATCTAAACCACTCATGGAAGTTACTTATAGTGTGGATATTGTCTTTATATAATATTTATTGTAGGGATAGTGATCTTTTCATTTTATTCTAAAATTAAAAGAGAATTTTTTTAGTACATTTCTTGATTATATATTTTTTGGGAAATAATTAATTGATTTTATTAAATCTCTCACTATTTTATCAAGTCCAAATATCCTTCACCATTGAACTTGGAATGTCTAGTTTCTATAAAATTCTAGTGTAAAGGATTCATATTACCCTTTTCATAACCCCAACAAGGTTTGGTCAAGATATTTTGAAGGTATTTTGGTAACAGAGTTGTTTCCAACTATGGGCTTCGAGCTCCTTGATCTATTGAGTGGACTCCCTAATCCGAAAATCATGACTTTGATTTTCTCAACACTTCTTCCAAATTACACAACATCTATCAAGGGATACTCCTCTTGATGTAGAATGGTTAAGTCATCCTAAAACATTCATAAGAACTCCAATTATAAAAGTAACTATCCCTACAAGGGTTGGTCAAGCACGTAGTTCAATTTAGTTTTGTTCTAATTCATGAAATGGAAGGATTTTTCTGACTTAATATTAGGTTGAGGGATTTTATTTTATTATGTATAAATTTTTATCCTTTTTTATCCATTACATGTTTTGTTAATATTTAAGTGGATGTTTACTTAATTAATTATCCATGTTTGGATAAAAAAATTACACATAATCAATTTTATTTAAATTCTATATTTTCATATTAATTCATTCAATTATGTGATCATGGTCTTGCATAAATAAATATATTTTTAATGCATTATTCAAAAAAGAAATGAATAATTAAATGACCTGGTCATGAGCTTATATAATGGTTGATTTAAGGAACAGACATTAAATCAACCTATAGCCTAGGGGGTTCAAGACCCATTGGGTGCAGGTACTATAGCAGTACTATAGTGTACTATAGCAGCGGAGACACTATAGCAATGATGGGAACTATAGAGGCGGCAGGTCACTGTAGCAGCGGCAGGGTACTGTAGCAGCGGTGGATACTGTGTAGTACTGTATCAGGAAAAGTATTGTAGTAGTACTTTCACAGAATGTGCCTTGGGCCAAAAATTTGGGTGTATGGTCCATGTAATGGGCTAAATTATTTTTGGGACTTTGGGATATGTAATGGGTCTCCCTCTACCCAGTTAAAAGAGGTCTTTTCTTTTCATTAAATAATAAATGGGGCTTCAACCCCAACCTTAGAAAAATGTTATTCCTAAATTTATATGTGCTACAACATTCCATGTGTCCACCTATGTATCATGGAGTTGGAGTAATTATGGTTCCATCTTGAACCATCCCCATGCACCTTGGCATGCTCCATTAATTAAAAATATTTATTACTCACATGCAAGTGAGGGGAACTAAAGGATTGGTTAAAAGGAATTATATAAATATCTATAGACACACATGTCATACATAATAATGGGGGGATGGATGACTGATAAAATATCTTTTAATTTAATATTAAATAATTAAAAAACAATGCAATAAATTTAATTAAATAAATTATGACACATACATAGGTCTTGGTCAAGCTCATGAATGGTCACAGGTGCAACGAATACACAAAAGTAAACAACTAGAATTTTTTTCTTTATTCTTAATTTTATTAGTTAAGATAAACACACTTGCATTAATTAATTAATTAATTCTCTTTCATCTTAATTATAATCTAATATTATTTGGATATATCCATCATTAATTGAATTCATGGAAAAAAACAGAAAAACTAATATTGACATATTAATTACAATAAATTTATTGAGAATTTAAAATTATTTAAACCCATTTTTAAATTTTCAAACACACAATGGGGTTATGATCAATAAAATAAGGTTTTAATGTTGCAATTTCAACTTTAATATAATTTTAGTTTTTTTCCATTAATGGGAGACTATATGGCATGTATATGTAGCTAAATTTCATGTACCTCAATTATCTTATATCCAAGTCACATGTTTGGGCTTCAGTGTATTGATTTGGATAGACTATATTGTGTGCACATTCCAATTACACACCCTATATTTGTATTCCATGTGACATATTGGCTTGGTCAACATGCAAGGTTCAATATCACCACCACATGTAATTAATTACTCAATGCATCTATATACATTGTGCATCGGTAGACAGAGTGTGCTCTGACCACACGCTGTGTAACCCAGTTTTACTAGAAAATGAATTGACACTTCCCAATGGAATCTACGGTCATTCTTCATTTGTTCCTAAAAATTTAAGAAAATGAAATACTGAAAAAAAAAATATTAATATGTCGATAAAATTTTAATTCAAATCAGATTAATCAATGAATAAAATGAAATAAAATCTAACCCCAATTGCGCATAGATCAACAATAAAATAAATAAATTTAAATTTAAATGTGACCCCTATAATACCACTTGTTGGTTCCAGGTGCAGCAAAAGCATTTTGTGGTGGCTGATATATTAAAATTTCTTTTAATAGTCATTTCCTGAAACAAAGAGAGAGGATATTTCATGAAAAATTTATAATTAATTTATTTAATATCTTAAGAAATAAATACCTAGGACTAGGAAATTTCTTCATTAATGATTGTTGATCATCCAAAATAGCCCTTTTGGATTTACTTTTCTTGCACTTATGAGGATCCAAGGGTAGAATCCCTATATCAGTGATCCACACATGCTTTAATGGGCTCTGAGCAATGCAACTCATTCTCCAAGTGCTGGCGTGGAAAATCAAATGTATTTCATTGTTCCTTATTGATCACTCATTCTTCGGTCTTGAAGAAATTATCTCTTGGGTTTCTCAATCTTAAGAGGGAGAGAGGAGGAGGAGTCAAGGGAGAATTTTTTATACACAATGATTCCCTATTCCTAAACTTCGAATTGGTTTTGAATTAATTACACAATATTTGTAGCTATCTATTTATAGATTTGTGATTTCGGTTACAAAATTTAATTTCATAACAAAAATTAAATGTAATGATAACCATTAATTAAATCCCATTCCACATTATAATAATAACATTATTATTATTTTTTGGTGCACCAACTTCTTCGAAATGGATAAATAATATTTATTGACTCGAAAATAATTATTTTATCACTGAACATGGTCTTGGTCCATTCAAATTCCAATTTTATTTATTAAACACCTAAAAAAATAGATTATTCTCTTAAATAAATATTTTATTCACAAACTATTAAATAAATATTTTTAAAATATTCAATAAAATAAATAAATGCATTTTATTCACAATCTAGTGAATAAATATTTACAGAATTTATGTGATCAATATAACTTAAATAAAATTATTTCTCAGTCTTGAAATTAATATTTATTCCTTTAATAAAATTTAAATATAATATAATCTAGACCACCAGAAACACTTAGTGTGTGGACCACTAGAATTCTTTCTCATTGGAATTAGGTGGGATTTCCTAAATTCCAAGATTATTGTCTAGAAATGTGTTATGTAACCCAAGAGAAAGAACTTAAATTCATAATGACAAAAACCACATATGAATTCTCACTATGTAATATAATCCCTCTGTCACATTATCTAATAAAGAAGGTTGTGTGATGGTGTCATCAATGCATATGATTGATACATAATTCTTTGACTATTAGAAATAAACTCATCCTTAGACCATGTCCATGGAATTTATGGTGACGGTTATATTTCAGTAAAAGGTCTGAGATATCAGCTATCATAAATATAGAAGGTAGAAATCATTTCTTGACATATACATTATTAAAATTTCATTCATCATGCACCCAAAGTTCCCTACATCCCACAAAAATATGGTCTGATGGTTTTTATCAGCATATCTAAGTGGGTGAGGCGTGACATGCATTAATGATAATCTTAAACACTAAGGACGATTACACACGTATATAGGAATATCTAATGACACAAAAACATATAGAATTTCTACCGGTGGGTGTGTTCTCATAATATACCATATTGGAGATTACCAAGTATGAAATTTATGAGTAGAATCCTCATCTTCTTATGAGTACGCATACCTGATGGTCTATATACTACGTTTCCAATCATATTATGTTATCCAACCGCATAACTATATTAATAATATTTTTATAGAACTTAAAGGTTCTCATCAATGCAGGGAACTACTATGAACTTATCAATATGAAAAATAATGTAGGACATTATTAAATTATGGTTAGGTAAAACAATTATCAATATGTAATAATATGTTTAATTTATAATCAAATATTCATGTAATAAATGTACTAACAGTTAGTTTTAGGACAACAACTCTAAAATTAAAAATAGGTAAGTATTATAAATTGATGCCAGGATAACTTATTGAAACACCTAAAATTATTTTTAAACACATGAGATGTACCAGAGTGAAGGATTCACCAAAAATTTATTTGGGATTTACATGATACATTGTTAGGATAAAATAATGTTACACTCATAGTGTTTTACTAGGGGTTGTGTGACCTTAAGTTTACCTAATAGAATCAAGGATTATACTTCTCATATTGAGAGGTAAAACTTGTAAATTATTGTACCTTTAGTGTTTTTATATGTTTGGTTTTATTGTGAGAAATAAAAAATTTGAGAATAGATAGTAACAGTGATCCATTAACCTTTACAAGTGATAGAGGTAAAAGAAAAGGGATAAAAATTAAGGTATAAATTGGAATAAAAAGTCATTATCATTGAATCACACCCAATACCCCCTATTAGTTTGGTTCATATCCCAACTAATACATTCAATTTTCAACCACCATGATCCACAATATTAGATTTTACATTTTCATTATTTAATATCTTGAAAAAAATAACATCCATTTCATCAAAAAATAGGATTATATAACCATGTTTGGATAATTATCCCTTACAATGTATCAAATGGTGTCATTCATATAAATAATTTATAAAAATTAAAATAATAAAAATAAACTATTATTTTATTCTCAACCCATGATTCACTAAAATATAGAATTCATTCACCTAAAATATCTTTTAATGTCTAAATTATCAACTCAGTTTGACTAATAGTATGTGGTTGAAATATAGTCTTAAGGCATAGATCGGTATTGAAAGAATGTTATAACTAATCCACATCCTTGAGGTAATACTAGTACCAATATTTTAAATTATTATATATAGAACTATGAGAAAATTCACATCTATCATATAATGTCTAGGAATATTATCTAATACACATTATTTTATAAATAGAACAAAATTGGTTGACTTCGTTGATTAATCAATAATTACCCATATAGAATCATTCCATCTCAATGAAAAAGATGATTATATTAAAATTTATATAGATATATCCATTAATTTTTACTAAAAATTCTCATGTGATAAAATATACCTTTCAAAATGTAATGTTTAACCTTCTCTAGCTAGCACATATAACTTCTAGAGAGAGACTCTACCATTGTTTTCTTTAACCTAGAAAACTAATACTACTTCTTCAAGGCATGGATTATTTTCTGTATATTATGTATAATTTAAAAATTTTATCTATTAAACTCATCTAAAACTATATATCATAATATTTTAGAAACGTATTGTCACCAAATAAATGATATATAATGTTCTCCATTTTATGTTCAACCATTAGGATAATATTTATTGAAAATATGATCCCTTCATTCATCCACCTCAGGATCCCTTCACTATTATGCGACCACTTATTGAAACATCAAATAATTCATCATCTAATTAAATAGTTGACCTTCAAAAATAAATTCATTCACTACTAAATTGAAATCTTGATGTTGATTTATTTTAATCTAATCCTTACACATTTCTATACCAAAATCATCATAATAATTCATATTTAATATTTTTGATACAAAATTTACATCCCTCAATGTATATATTCTTAAAAAATTGTAATATTGAATGAATTTAATTCACCTTCACTTATGATGATTCAAATCCATCTCTAAAAATATATATTATAAGCTCTTGTGGTTAGAGTAAACTATAAATCATTCACCTAACATATCATTCCTCTATGATGTCATAGTAAATACATCTACTTAAAGACCAAAATCATAGATAATGTGGTTGGGTTCATGGGTTCAACAATCGATGGAATTATAAGACATTAATCCCCTATTCTTCTCTAAAATGTGTCCCAATTCATATTTTTAATCATCATAGTCAACGTAAAATATAATTTGGTCCTTCAGTAATTATGGAATGGAATATGTAGTATGATTATCATTTAGGAATTTAAATTATTATTGACACTATAGTTTCTAAATATAAAAATTTATTTCTTTATTGAATATCATATTGTATCCTTAATCTAATAGAAGTCACAAAAATCCTCTGATAATAAAGAGATAAACATAGAAAACTCTACGCATCATAAATTTTATCTAGTACCTATGAAAAAAATATTAGATGGGTACATAAGTACTTTATAAAAATAGATCACATGGTCAAGGAAATAAACATCTCATATAAAAAAACATTCACTTATTCTTATTTATTTATAGTTGGTATTGAGAAATAAGTCTTAAAAAAATATTCATTTATTTGATATGCTCCTCCTCTAACCTTGAGTAAATTATGATGTATTAGATGAATAACTTTATAAACTTATCATGATATATTCCTAATAACAAATTATTTAATCTTATGAAGTCAATCAATTCATTAATAACCCCTAAGTGAGTCAATACAACCTTAAAATATCTATAATGACTTTGAATATAGATTTTATAAATATTACTTGTGGAGGAAGATGAGGAGATATAGGATCCATACATTGATTGAGATCATTTATGAAGATATGGAGATATGAAAAACCTATATAAAAAATCATCTATATTACTATGAAAGTTTAAATAAACCAAGAATTTTTATCTAATGAGTCCATTGAGTGATGAGAAACTCACTATGAGGTCATTTAGAAGGAGAGACCCACTCATATTGGTAAGTATTGAATAAAGAACAATAGTACACATCTATTTTACATATTGGAACATTTAAGGAAGATATAAGAAGTATCACACATCATGTATCACTTATTATTGATTATTTATTTCAATTGTAATTGCCTTTTACAATTTTATAATATTTTGAGACTATTTTCCAACTTCACCCATCAATTCAGTATTCACTAATAAGAATAAATCTATGTGGAGAACGGGATGATAAACATTGTACACCAATGATGTAATCACTTGATGTAAATAATTTTCTAAACTTTGTTACCCTCATGTCATATGTTTCTTATATATAATCTCTCATCATCATTGTCATTACAACATATGAAACATAATGTGATATATTCAATACCAAAAAACATGGGAAATGAAATGTGTAATGTAAAAAATGAGGGAAATATTTATATTTCACTTAAACCATAGATTCACTCCACCTCTCAATGCTTAGGAATATCTCCTTTTGGGGACAAAAAGTGGTATTATATGAGGTTCACCTATGTGGATCACAACCATTCCTTATCTAAATTCTTAAAATTGGTATTAGAGTTGCCATAACCATGAGGATCAAAAAAACTTCCAAGATTCAAGTATTTACCATGTACCCCCATAAAACATAAAGGGAAATTTCAATGATCTTTCTACTAGATTCTCAAATAATAGAGAAGTGTAGCATGTACATAGAAATGAATTGATAATTTAAATGAAAATGGAGAAAAATAATCTATGAAATTTGATAAGTACCTCTAAATATTTTCATGTGGTTACTTATGAAAATTCTATATATCTTTAGAACAAAATCTAGAAGATACGAACAAATATTTCAACTATAAAATGGATACTTTATTTGGATCAAGGGGATCCAGATTTTATGAATATGATTCTTACTTTTAAAAATCAAATAGGGTATTCAAAATAGTTTCTACTAGTGAATCACATGTGGACAATATATATTGATTACTCTTATTTCTTATAATGATTTTATATTATTTTATTAGAATTATTAGTTAATATTTCTATTTTTTTGTATTTAATTAGTTGGAATCTATAATCTATTATTAAGGATATCTAAGAGTTGATCTAGTTGAAGGATGGTCATTAGATGTATTAACCATCATTATTGAGAATATTCTCCTCTATTATACTTATTTATTTTTTAATTATAGTAATTAGTAACAAAATGGGATAAAGGAAATTATGATTATTTTTCAAAGAGTGAGTAAATCTATAGATGGATAAAGTTCATAAATCTCCATGAAGTTGAGGAATTATCTATAATTTAAGGGGGTAGAAAATTCTCAATCCCTTTAATTTTGGAAAAAATAAGTACAATTACAATCACTTGCTCTCTTTTTTACCATTGTATTATATTGTTAAAGGTTGAAAACAAACACATAAATCAAAAGAGACTATAATAAAATAGTAATTAAAGTATTAATGATTAAAGTGGATTGATTTCTTTATGTTATATATATTGTTTCAAGTTATTTCATGATTTCTCCTAATAGAATAAAATTTTTAAAGGATGAAAGATTTATGATGGTCATATTTACAAAAAATGAAAAGGAGAATATTGATTTTAATACACATTTCATGATAATGTAATATATCATATCTTGTTATACTCTAGTGGATTTATTTTCAATAGTTGATAAAAAATTCAGTCATGTTGGATTCGAGATGCATTAAAGAGTGTGATATACTTTTATAGATTGATGTGTACATGCCATGTTGGATTTTCTAATGTATATGAATACTGAATAATATCATGAAAAGACAAGATAGGTGAGGAGTTTTTCAAGAAATAATATCATTAAAGAATCTAAAATCATCTATGGGACTAAGTTTTCTATGAAGAATATAGATGATATTGGAGCCTATTTATAACCATGGTTGACTAATGGAGGAGAGTCATGAAAGGGTACATGGATTTATTTTTTAAGAAAGTAATTGAAGAACACATTCATTGAATAGAATATGAATAACTCTTGGATATAGGATAATTTCATGGAGTATTAATAAAATGATAGATCTTGTGACTCCTTATGTTTATCAAGGAAATTTTCACTAGCCATATGATTACATGTTCACTGTGGGATGAAGATCTCTCAAAAACACTATCCAAACCGATGGTGTGGTGGTAAGAAAATCTAAATAGAGTTAGATATAGATTATAAATATGATGATAATTACATGACACAATAACATAATTTATCATTAAATGTTTTATAGTTATGTATTGTAGGTACTCTTAAGAAGAATTTATTATGAATTGAATGAATCTTGAAAAATCACATGTATTTTTAATTAGATAATAAATAATGAAGATGATGACTAAATAAATTTGAAGGAAAGATATTGAGGTGATATGGGGTTATCATGATTGAGAATGAATTATATTTTAGATGTTGAAAAATAATACATGTAGAGAGAAAAAATGGACTTTTAGTATTTTCCAATTTATAGGATATCATGATGCAATGAAAATCATTGTGTCATGATCAGTTGTTCTAGGATAATAACTTACTCTTACACATTAATTTTAATTTATTGATACATGATATTTCAATATGAATAATGTATCTAAGGTAATTATGTGAAATGGATTTCTTCGTGAAGAGTCAACCATGATTTTTGGGTTCCACCCTATATGGAATCCAAGTGACATCATGTTGCAATCAGAAATTTTACAACATAAATGATAAATTCATTATAGAGTGATCTAGAATATCAAAAATTGGTGTTTCACTAGTTCTAAAGTTATTTGAGTCACTACACCATGAAGCATTAGTTGTGTAGAGATATTCCGAACTATGTAAATTTAGTCGTTTTCTATTTTTAGATATTTTAATGTGTTGTTCCCATAGGATCAGTTTAGCCACAATAATAAGGGGTGAATCAATGTTGAAAAATATTTATCAATAAAAACTCTATCCTTTTACCTCTATACCTATTGTTGTGAATAAATCTTAATATCTTATCTCAAACTTGTTATGAATGCATGAAATATATATAAACAACAAAGAATATAAAAAACTTAAATTTATAATGCTCACTCACAATGTGTGATCTAGTCCTTGATATATAGTGGTTGTTATCCAATATATGCATGACTAACATTTTATTATCAAGAACATCCATGGGTAATGAAATATATCTTTTACTTGGAACCGACCAGATTATAATGCACAACACTAACTAGCTTAACAACCACCCATATATTATTCATTCATAGACATTGTAAATAACTTGTTCTTTTCCTCAAAACCAAATTCAGATGGGTCTTATTGAAGACTGATTAAGATTATAAGAACAAGTCATCCCCAGAAATATTTGATCTTCTACCTTAGTTTTAGAAATTACCATACAACCATCTCTCTTATACTTATTCAAGAACATTGACACTAAAGATATTCATCAGAATTAGAATTAAAATATTAATATTTCTCTCTTCAATTTAACACATCAACAACCTAGTAATATTCATCATTTCACACATCGATCTCTCACAAACTCCTTTCCTATATTTTTATTCAAATATTAACACATTTAAAAGTAGTTTTTTATAATCTATAAGCATTTTTCGTCTTCAAAAAATCATGTTCATTATCAAATCATCAAAAATCACATCGATATTTTCCATCTATATGAATATAGGAATATCCTTGAAACACAGTATCATGATCTTCATTCAAAATCCAATAAATATCATTCTAGTACTCTCTCATTCAATATAGTTTGATATATAATTTTAATATCTATTAATATATTTTATTTGAATCTCCTCAAATATTTCCATATTTATATAATTTAATATTTCGAAAATCCTTATTTTTATTTTCTACATATGTATATTAACTAGAAAATATTATTATGGCATGATGTTCTAGCACATTATTAAATATTAATCAAATATAAACACCATAATCATCATTTTGAATAATGGTTTAACACTTAGAATCATGTTATTTATTCACATAAAAAATAGTAGATCATCATCACATTTAATTTTACATTTCACTGGGGGAAATCACTTAATATTATATGATATTCAAAAGGATCTTATGTATCCTTCAAAATCATCAGGTTACTCTTATATATCATCAAATTTAATCTTACTGAGCCAAATTTATTCTTATTTATTTTTTAGAATCTTATAATTACAACTATATAAATACAAAATTAATTTTATGTATGTTTTAAAACATCATATTTAATCATATAAATCACTAAATTAATCTTCAATGAAATAAGATTGGTTTTTATGTATCACATTGTACAATTAAGTTTACCATTATGTATTTCATTTTTTTTTCAAAAACAAATATAAGTACTTATGCATAAATTTACCATATTTTATAATTTTTCATGATTTTACATATGAATTTCATCCAACTTTAGAATATTTTAAATGAACACAAAACATATTTAGCTAATTCAATTCATTTAAAAATTTTAGGATATCGTCAGATAATATTTTTCCATATGAAAATGGTCCCAAAGTTCTTTTAGTATATATAAAATCTTTTAATAATTTCAATTTTCTTCCACTACCTTAAATACTTTATCTCTTTATCAAAAATCATCATCAAAGTGTACATTTCATATATTACAACATCCTTTCTGATTGATAACATAAGGATGGATATATTAAAATATATATCTCCCTTTATTCTTCTTTTAAACTCACATAAAGATCCTCTTATTAATATAGAAATCATATTATGTAATAACCACACTCAAAGTTTAATGCCCCAACCCCAGTTACACAAAGTCAATGCATTATTACAAAACATTGGCATGATACAAAGAATCATGTCCCAAAAGACCGGTCAGTTTAGTATCATTGGAAATACTAGATACACTCATAAGTTTTACATTGCATCATGAAATAAAAACATCAACAAAATTTTTCCCATTTTGAATACACTTATATCCTTTTCTTATCCCTTCAATTCAACAATAAAATACTTCTTCACATCCTGGGAAAAGTAAAACATAGAAAGGGGTGATCTCAAATGCTCAGTAAGGATAACAAAATAGGGGAAAATTCATAAATAAGAATAAAAATTTAAGTAAATGTATAAGACTAAAACAAAATAATTTTAAACATAAACATCAGCATAATATGGCAAAGATAAAATCAAATAATTTCATTTACTTATACACGTGGATATTCTACTAGTCGAATAATCACATGAAATATCAATAGCCACTTTCATAATGATGGAATGCATAATGCTAGACTTCATAACCACAAAGTCAAGGACTTGTGCCAAGACTACAAATAAGATTTTTTCAAGGCCTTGTGCTAAGACACTAGTTTGTCTCATGAGACCTACTGATTCATCGAGGATCCATAGCGGGCTCCACCCATTACTTAAAAAGTCCAATGCATTCCTCATATGAAAAGTTTTAATCATTATATAAACATTAGTATTAAAACAAGATAACGAAATGTCAATACACTATCCATAAACCATAAATGGTATAAAAATAACACATCCACAGTCAAATATTTCACAAAACATTCAATATAATATGGAAGATTTGTATCATAATAAATCAACTTCAAACAAGTTTAAAATCCATAAAATATGTCTACATAGATGAAATCAAAACATTTTGAGAGAAATATCTCATTCTATTATGAAATCATTTAAAAGACATATAATTATAAAAGAAAACATTTCTTTTGAAAATATTCTTGTAAGATTATATGGAAAGCTTTGACGATGTTATAATGGCAGGGAATAGCTGCACCTATCGTATAAGTTAAAAACATTCTTACATTAATTTTGTCGAAAAGGTCATAAAGTACCTTGTTTGGAAAACGACAGAAAGATTCCATTCAAAACATATAAGTTCAAATAAGGGTATAAATGACTTTAACCTATTTTATAGTAAATAGTAAAAAAAATTGAAATATAGTGTAAAGACCCGTAAATTCCAAGGAAATTTTTTTTCTTATTTTCTTTGGAATTTTAGAAGAATGCAGTTTCTGACGGCGCCTGATTCTGAGGCCCGGTGTGCCCGAAATCATTTTCCGAAGTTTGGCTCGGGTACGTTCAGTGAACGGATGAGCGGGTTTTTCTAACTTTTGAACCGGTGCCCGGAATCGAATTCTGAAGGCTCTGATGAAATCGCAGCGCCGGTATTCGCTTAGAAACGCCTCTTTCGGAGTTGCGTTTGCTCGGGTGTGGTTTTTAATTTTCGGGCTTAAAGTTAAGAAATAAATTAATTTTGCTACAACTTTATTTTATTTCACTTAAGCCACTTGGAAGCCACTTGAAGCCACTTAAAAGCGGCTTAAACTGAGTTGAACTGGATAGGATGCTATCCAGAAATATCCTACCCCTTGGTAGGATATTTGTGAGGTGGGGCCCGCACGATCCCCATCATTTCTTTCCGCTAAGAAACGCACCCGTGAAAACCCGTCTTAATGAAAGTCAACTTACGGGTTTCATAAAATCTTAACAGACCATTTAAATGGGTTGTTTCTTTCGTAAATTAAATGAGTTGTTTATTTCGTTGAATTAATTCTACGAATTAATGGTTCATTTCTTATCTTTTGAAATTCAAATGTTTAGTTGTGTAAATAAAATAAGGCTTAAGCTTATTTTATTTTGGGTTGAAACTTGTGGCGTGGAGAGGATTTGGAGGAAAGCGTTCTTCTTCAACGAAGAACGCAAAGAACGCGAATAACGCGAAGAATGCCAAACCTGCGGAGATCGACGACGCGAAGCCTTTTACCGCAATGCCAACGGATCTCCCTTCGCGATGCCTCTTCCGCAACGATCCAACCCCGCGACAGCCTTCGATCGACAACAACCAAGGTAGGGGGTTGCGCTTCTTTTTATTTTCTTTTTGGATTTCAACAACAAGAGGGATTTAATTATTATTAATTAAATCCGTATGTTCTTGGTCCTCGGAGATCGTCGACGCGATGCCCTTCCGCGGTGTGACGATCACCTCCTTCCGTGACGGTCAATTCCGCGACGACCTCACATCCGACAGCGACGACGAGGTAGGGTTTTATTTTGGGAATTACCCCCCTTTTCTTTTTATATTCCTGTAATTGTTTCTTTAAAAAGATAAAGAAATAGATTTGTGAACAATTTTAAAATTATTAAAATTGTTGTTTCCGTTCAAATAAGGAACTCGTTTTTATAAAACAATTTTATTTCATTAAAAATTGTTTCGGATATGCGTTCATGTGTTGAACTTTAATTTCTCTCGTTGTTTTTATCTAACGCGGAGTGTGCGGGCCAAACGAACACGGCCCGAAAACCCTCCGTCGTTCTTTGTTCTTATGCGGATTTGGCGGGCGATGACGGAATGTGCCGCAACGGATGTTTGATGATCCCGCAGTAAAGAGCGGAACCCGGGAGGAACAACGGTGCAGACGGGAAGGAAAACGGGCCACCGGAGCGACTCCGGCGGCCCGCGGAAGCTGGTGGCGGCGCGGGTCACCGGCGCGGCGGCGCCGGCGGCCGGAGGCGGCGGCACCCCGCGGGTGCCGCGGGTGTCCAGCGCGACACCCCGCGGGTGCCGCGGGGTTGTCGTGTGGCACGTCCGGCTGTCTGGCCGACACCCCGTGGGTGCCGCGGGGGTGTCCCGCGGGGCGGCGGCTTTCCCCCGCGACGGCCGCTCGGTCGAGCCGAGCCGGACCGGCCCTTTCCAGGCCGGGCCGGGCCAACCGGGTCGGACCCGACCTAGTTCGGGCGAACCAGGGGGGTCGGGCCGGGTCGGCCCGGGCCTGGACCCCCCGTCTTCGGACGACTTTCGTTCAAACGCCCGTAACTTGAGCTACGGGCCTCCAAACGACTCGCCATCAGTGGCAACACAATCCTTGTAGCAAGACGGTCGTTTCGGTTTATCGCACTCAAGGTTTCGGAATACTTTGGGTTCGGCCGGGTTGGTTCGTACACGAAACCAACCGGGCCCTCGGAGCGGAAACACTCATATCTTGAGCTACGGACGTCCGATTGGCGTTCCGTCAGCTTTGTTAGTTTCCTCTTAGTGAGACGGATCTTTTGGCTCACTCCTCCTGAGGTTTGGACGCAAGTGAAATACGGTCGGGTTGGTTTTGCCTTAAAAACCAACCGGGCCCCTGGGACGAAAAAGCCAATAACTCTCAGACCTGGCGTCCGATTGATGCGCCGTCTGTTGCGTTGAGTTCCTGTTGACGATACGAAACTTTTGGCATCCTTCGCCCGAGTTTTGGATATAGTTGGTAGTGGCCGGGTAGGATCGCACCTGAAATCCAACCGGGCCCCTGAACGGAAAAGCTGATATCTTTTAGACAGGACGTCTGTTTGATGAACCGTCAGCGGCGTTGACGATATCGTTGAGAAACGGTCCCTATGAGTATACCCTATGAGAGCTCGGGGTACAGTTGATATACGGCTGGGTTTGGTTCGCTCACGAAACCAACCGGGCCCCTGGGACGAAAAGGCTAATAACTCACAGACCGGGCGTCCGATCGACGCGCCGTCTGTTGCATTGAGACCCCTGTGACGAGGTGGTCCTTTGAGATACTTCTTTGTTCGACCTTGAGATACTTGGAGTATCGACTTGCAGCTCGTGGAGCGGACCCTCCCAGAGACGAGCGTGCGGAGTACGGAGACCGTGTAGCCGACTGAGACCTGACGACTGCTTGACCGACTCGACTTGGAGTGAGTCGACTAGCCCAGTGGACGGAGCACTACTTTGTTTGGGTGCAGACCCATGGCGGACAGAGCACTACCTATGTGATAGTGCAGACCCGCGGTACTCGTCCGGAGAGTACCTCTGCAGGCTACTAGGGGCTGTGCACTACTGTGTTTGGGTGACATACCTCAGCGGGAAGCACTACTGTGTTTGGGTGGCTGGCCCGCGGTACTCGACAGGAGGAGTACCTCAGCAGTCTTAGGTTAGTGAGCAGTACCTCAGAGTCGTGACAGGACCACTGTACACTCTAGAGACGGAGCTCTTCAGCAGTTACGGTTTCGATAGTGAAAATCCTGGTTTGGCTGAGACTTTTGACCTTTGTGTTTCCTCATGATTGAGATGGGTTACTTGATAACTTAGGTATATGTATGGGCATATACCTGGGTAGTGGTTATCCGCTGATCTCATGATCCTTGTGTTTCCTCATGATTGAGATGGGTCACATGATAACTTAGGTATATGTATGGGCATATACTTAAGTAGAGGTTATCTGTTGAGATCTTCTTTGTGGTTATCCTTGTTGGATTTAGTGAGACCTTGAGGGTCTCGGGGTCCCTACTGAGTATCGTTATACTCACCCCTACACGGGCTATGCCCGCACCTCGTTGTGTTGGTTGCAGACGACAGGCAGTGCTGACGGAGGCCGAGTGTTCGAGGACTAGACGGTACCCGGAGGTGGACTACACGACAAGTCAGTGTCCGGAGGTGGACTTCACGGCGAGACGACACTCGGAGGAGGTTGACGGATGAGAGCACTGTGGAGGCTATCTGTACCTAAAAGGAAACCCCATGCAGTGCAGGGTAACTCTTGCACAGGAGGGTGCGACCGATCACTCTTGAGTCGGTCAACCTTACCCTCATAGCAGCATTCGTTTTGAGTTTCAGTTCCAGCAAGAATTGGAGACCTCTGGAGTACGAGGATGACGATCACGTCCTTATACGGGTCTCACCTCGACGAGGGTTACAGAGATGTGGCCAAGGCGGCAAGTTATCTCCGAGGTTCAACGGACCTTTCTAGGTCCTCAACTGGGTAGGCGGGATGGTTTACCACTTGGTCCATCCACCTCAGTTGCACTAGGTGCACGACGTTTCCACGTATCTCAGCGGAGGAGATACGTGCACGACCCGACACAAATATTTGACCATGGGGAGCTGGTCTTTGGTGATGAGGTGACTTTTACAGAGTTTCCTGTGGGGATCGAGGATCGACAGGAGCGGATCCTAGGAGGATGGTCGATTCCTTTTGCGCACTTTCTTTGGCAGTGCGGGAACCTCCAGGTGAGCACATGGGAGCGGAAGGCTCAGATGCATTCTCAGTACCGCTTTGTTTCCCTAAGTTTGTGGTGAAGCTTTACGGGGACGTAAAGCCCTATGGTGGGAGTAATGTAAAGACCCGTAAATTCCAAGGAAAATTTTTTTCTTAATTTTCTTTGGAATTTTACAAGAATGCAGTTTCTGACGGCGCCTGATTCTGAGGCCCGGTGTGCCCGAAATCATTTTCCGAAGTTTGGCTCGGGTACGTTCAGTGAACGGACGAGCGGGTTTTTCTAACTTTTGAACCGGTGCCCGGAATCGAATTCTAAAGGCTCCGATGAAATCGCAGCGCCGGTATTCGCTTAGAAACTCCTCTTCCGGAGTTGTGTTTGCTCGGGTGTGGTTTTTAATTTTCAGGCTTAAAGTTAAGAAATAAAATAATTTTGCTACAACTTTATTTTATTTCACTTAAGCCACTTGGAAGCCACTTGAAGCCACTAAAAAGCGGCTTAAACTGAGTTGAACTGGATAGGATGCTATCCGGAAATATCTTACCCCTTGGTAGGATATTTGTGAGGTGGGGCCCTCACGATCCCCGTCGTTTCTTTCCGCTAAGAAACGCACACGTGAAAACCCGTCTTAATGAAAGTCAACTGACGCGTTTCTTAAAATCTTAACAGACCATTTAAATGGGCTGTTTCTTTCGTAAATTAAATGAGTTGTTTCTTTCGTTGAATTAATTCTACGAATTAATGGTTCGTTTCTTATCTTTTGAAATTCAAATGTTTAGTTGTGTAAATAAAATAAGGCTTAAGCTTATTTTATTTTGGGTTGAAACGTGTGGCGTGGAGAGGATTTGGAGGAAAGCGTTCTTCTTCGACGAAGAACGCGAAGAACGCCAAACCTGCGGAGATCGACGACGCGAAGCCTTGTACCGCAACGCCAACAGATCTCCCTTCGCGACGCTTCTTCCGCGACGATCCAACCCCGCGATAACCTTCGATCGACAACAACCAAGGTAGGGGGTTGCGCTTCTTTTTATTTTCTTTTTGGATTTCAACAACAACATGGATTTAATTATTATTAATTAAATCCGTATGTTCTTGGTCCTCGGAGATCGTCGACGCGACGCCCTTCCGCGGTGTGACGATCACCTCCTTCCGTGACGGTCAATTCCGCGACGACCTCACATCCGACAGCGACGACGAGGTAGGGTTTTATTTTGGGAATTACCCCCCTTTTCTTTTTATATTCCCGTAATTGTTTCTTTAAAAAGTTAAAGAACTAGAATTGTGAATAATTTTAAAATTATTAAAATTGTTGTTTCCGTTCAAATAAGGAACTCGTTTTTATGAAACAATTTTATTTCATTAAAAATTGTTTCGGATATGCATTCATGTGTTGAACTTTAATTTCTCTCGTTGTTTTTATCTAACGCGGTGGGTGCAGGCCAAACGAACACGGCCCGACAACCCTCCGTCGTTCTTCGTTCTTATGCGGATTTGGCGGGCGAAGAAGGAACGTGCCGCAACGGATGTTTGATGATCCCGCAGTAAAGAACGGAACCCGGGAGGAACAACGGCGCAGACGGGAAGGAAAACGGGTCACCAGAGCGACTCCAGCGGCCCGCGGATGCTGGTGGCGGTGCGGCGGCACTGGCGGCCGGAGGCGGCGGCACCCCGCGGGTGTCCAGCGCGACACCCCGCGGGTGCCGCGGGGTTGTCACGCGGCACCCCGCGGGTGTCCAGCGAGGCACCCCGCGGGTGCCGCGGGGTTGTCACGCGGCGCCACGCGGGTGTCCAGGGCGACACCCCGCGGGTGCCGCGGGGTTGTCACGCGGCGCGTCCGGCTGTCTGGCTGACACCCCGCGGGTGCCGCGGGGGTGTCCCACGGGGCGGCGTCTTTCCCCCGCGACGGCCACTCGGCCGAGCCGAGCCGGACCGGACCTGGCCAGGTCGGGCCGGGCCAACCGGGTCGGACCCGACCCGGTTCGGGCCAACCAGGGGGGGTCGGGCCGGGTCGGCCCGGGCTCGGACCCCCCCGTCTTTAGACGACTTTCGTTCAAATGCCCGTAACTTGAGCTACGGGCCTCCAAACGACTCGCCGTCAGTGGCAACACAATACTTGGAGCAAGACGGTCATTTCCGTTTATCGCACTCAAGGTTTCGGAATACTTTGGGTTCGGCCGGGTTGGTTCGTACACGAAACCAACCGGGCCCTCGGAGCGGAAACGCTCATATCTTGAGCTACGGACGTCCGATTGGCGTGCCGTCAGCTTTTTAGTTTCCTCTTAGTGAGACAGATCTTTTGGCTCACTCCTCCCGAGGTTTGGACGCAAGTGGAGTACGGTCGGGTTGGTTTTGCCTTAAAAACCAACCGAGCCCCTGGGACGAAAAAGCCAATAACTCTCAGACCGGGCATCCGATTGACGTGCCATCTGTTGCGTTGAGTTCCTGTTGACGATACGGAACTTTTGGCATCCTTCGCCCGAGTTTTGGATACAGTTGGTAGTGGCCGGGTTGGATCGCACCCGAAATCCAACCGGGCCCCTAGAACGGAAAAGCTGATATCTTTCAGACAGGACGTCCGTTTGGCGAACCGTCAGCGGCGTTGATGATCACGTTGAGAAACGGTCCCTATGAGTATACCCTATGAGAGCTCGGGGTACAGTTGAGATACGGCTGGGTTTGGTTCGCTCACGAAACCAACCGGGCCCCTGGGAAGAAAAGGCTAATAACTCACAGACCGGGCGTCCGATCGACGCGCCGTCTGTTGCATTGAGACCCCTGTGACGAGGTGGTACTTTGAGATACTTCTTCGTGGGACCTTGAGATACTTGGAGTATCGACTTGCAGCTCGTGGAGCGGACCCTCCCAGAGACGAGCGTGCGGAGTACGGAGACCGTGTAGCCGACTGAGACCTGACGACTGCTTGACCGACTCGACTTGGAGTGAGTCGACTAGCCCAGTGGACGGAGCACTACTTTGTTTGGGTGCAGACCCATGGCGGACGGAGCACTACCTGTGTGATAGTGTAGACCCATGGTACTCGTCCGGAGAGTACCTCTGCAGGCTACGAGGGGGTGTGCACTACTGTGTTTGGGTGACATACCTCGGTGGGAAGCACTACTGTGTTTGGGTGGCTGGCCCGCGGTACTCGACAGGAGGAGTACCTCAGCAGTCTTAGGTTAGTGAGCAGTACCTCGGAGTCGTGATAGGACCACTGTACACTCTAGAGACGGAGCTCTTCAGCAGTTACGATTTCGATAATGAAAATCCTGGTTTGAGCTGAGACTTTTGACCTTTGTGTTTCCTCATGATTGAGATGGGTTACTTGATACCTTATGTATATGTATGGGCATATACCTGGGTAGTGGTTATCCGCTGATCTCATGATCCTTGTGTTTCCTCATGATTGAGATGGGCCACTTGATAACTTTGGTATATGTATGGGCATATACCTAAGTAGAGGTTATCTGTTGAGATCTTCTTTGTGGTTATCCTTGTTGGATTTAGTGATACCTTGAGGGTCTCGGGGTCCCTACTGAGTATCGTTATACTCACCCCTGCACGGTCTATGCCTGCACCTCGTTGTGTTGGTTGCAGACGACAGGTAGTGCTGACGGAGGCCGAGTGTTTGAGGACTAGAGGGTACCCGGAGGTGGACTACACGACAAGTCAGTGTCCGGAGGTGGACTTCACGGCGAGACGACACTCGGAGGAGGTTGACGGATGAGAGCACTGTGGAGGCTATCTGTACCTACCCTTCAGGTAGGATTTGTGGTGGACGATCCAGGAGTTGCGCCATCTGTACCTACCCTTCAGGTAGGATCTGAGGAGGACGACCCAGGAGCCACTTTCGTCCCTCCATCTGTTGTCTTTTTCTGTTGTATTTTGTTCAGTTGTAGTTGTACTTTCTTTTGGGTTTGTATTCTGGCCCATTTACTTTCCAGCACTTCTTTTTGTACTTAGTGTTTTACTTCCGCTTGTACTCTGTGGTGTTTTATTACTTTTATAAAGGCAATGCCTTCCCAGTTATCGGGATTTACGCCTTTGGTGCTAGTCGCCAGCCCTTGGCCTATGGAAGGCGGGCTTGGGGTAGTCACGGAACGGGCCCCGTGGATGGGTCGTGACATATAGTTTTAAGAAAACATGGATGTGAATGATAAAGAGGCTCCAATATATACTAACGTAAAAACAATCTCGGATAAAGAAGAGATTGTAGAATTAACATTTACCTTGTAATTTTCCTTGGTTGAGGGTACGTTAACCCTATTTATAATATTTAAATCATTGTTATTAAATTATAAAAGAACTATATACATAAATATGATATCATATATGATCTTCTAATATTTCTTTGTCAATAATATTTTAGTAGTATCATTGTTTCGGGTATTAACTGATCTGTTTCCCTTTATATGCTTGGTTACGTAAGCCATATTTGTTATGAATATCATGTATTTGATTAATATACATAATTATATTATGTTCATAAACATTATTTTTAATCATAAAATGAAAATTATACTTGAATGGTTATGATGGGGAATGAATCTCATCGCGTTCGTGGAGACGGTAATCCGTACGTACACACGAGCGACAATATCAATATATTGATGGTGAAATCGTTTGTAATTGGATGTTATATAATATATAAATAATAATTAACATGTTATATTTATTATTTACATCAATTATACTCATTATTATACCCATCAAAATAATGAAGTGTTTGAATAACAAACTATACCACGACGCGGAGATGGTAAGCCGTACGTATGCACGTATAGTGACTTTGTCATTCATATGATGGATAGAATAATGAATATGGCTGTAAAATCATTATAATAACATCACAATATATATATTATTCTGGATTTATTATTTTATAATGGAAACAACAAAGAAAGGGGAAGTGGAAGAAGAAAAGAACTTGAAAGAAGTGATAAAATATTTACATCTTCTTTGGGTTCTTCCTTTTTATTTGATCAAAGGGGCTTCTTAGGTTGGCTTTATGACAAAAGTAAGGACTCTAGGATTAATGGGGGAAATTTGGGAGGATATTTGGGTAGTTTTGGGCCAAGACAAAAGGCTTTGGAGGTGTCAAATTAAGAGAAGAGGAAGTACCCTTTTATAAGAGAGGTGAGGGTCACTTTAGGAAAAGAATGAAATATTATTTTATAATAAAATCCTTTTCAGTTTATAATGGCTCCAAAATAATTTATTTCGAGTCTAAGGTAGTTATGGGTCTAAAAAATTTCAAAAAATAGGTTTTATAAAGGTTTAGGTCACTATATTAACCTTATATTTTATATTTAACTCTTAGTTAAGTAGTTTGACATTTACCATGTCTCTTTTCCTTTTTATATTATATTGTTAATAAACTTACTAAAAACATCCAAAATAACCCTAAGTGGTTCATTATTAATATATATAACCTTATATAAGTCCTTGGGCAGAAGATTAAATTTTTAGGAATAATATGTTAATTAATAATATAGTATTTTTTTAAAAACTCAATTATGTCAATTTTGACACTATTTGGTTTTTGGTTTTTTTGAAAATCATAACAACATGATTACTTAGAAAAAAAATTATTTAGTCAACCCTAACATGTCATATTATCCTTGAAAATTAGTTTAATTCATCAAATGTCTCAAATTACATTTATTTGGATATTTATAATTTCAATTATTTTAATCTTTCATTAATAAGGTAATTCCTAGATCATCATTGTGTCATAAATAAATTAAATTCTTTAATTTCTAAAAATTATAAATAAAATAAAATTATTTTGTAAATCTTTTTATATTTATAATAAATTTTTATAGTCGAATTTATATTTTGTGTAACCCTATATTAAAAATGGTTTAGTTATTAAACATTGAATTTAACTCTTTTAACTCTTCTATAAATAAAATAATAATAAATGTCCTAATCTAATACAAGTGGACCAAAGGGGATATTATTTTATTACTAAGGTATTTTTTGGTCAAATTACACTTAATCAATATAATTAGGACTTGTTTTATGGTAATTATGATATCGTTTTTACCCTTAGTTACCCAATTTACTTTTAATCGTTGTAAATAAAAGTCAAAAGTTACTATTCATAAAAAAATTGTTTTCATCTTATTGAACCAAATTTTACTTACTTATATCAACCATTTCTCTCGGATTTTTTAAATTCAAGTCAAAAAACTGGTAAAATTATGTTTTATTGAAATTTTAAAATTCTCTTAGGAGGTGGGTAAAAGACGGTAAAAAGATCAATAAAATTTTTATATATCTAAACTTATTATAAAATGACTCCAATTAATTACATTGAACATATATAAGTATTTTGTATCTATTTTGACCTAAAATAAATTTAAAAAAATAAATAATTATTTAAATACAAAATTCAGTTTTTACCAATAACGTAGTGTTTTTCACTATTCATCAAAATTTGAAAGTTTTCAGAAAAATGACAAAAATACACCATAAGCTAATTTTGATATTCCAAATTCAGAAATGAAGTCCATTTTGAAAAATAAAATTTATAAAATTTCAAAAAGTTGGTATTACTATTCATAACGGCTAGTTTGATTGGTCGCGGTGTGTTAGAATCAAGAAGTTGTGTACAATGCAAGATGTTGCATTATTCAAAGGGAAACATATCTTGGAAGCTTGGGTGTTACATTCTCCCCTATTTCAAATAATTTAATCCCTGAAATTTCTATAATATTACTGCATTAAAAGATTCGAGTGTTTATTCATCATAAGTTCCTCGGGTTCCCAAGTTTCCTCTTCTATATTATGATTTCTCCGTAGAACCTTTACCATACGAGTCATCCGATTTCTCATCACTTGTTTTCTAGTATCAATAAATTTGACAGTCTCTTCACAATAAGACAGATCAGGTTTCAGTTCAGTTTCCTCATAGTTGAGTACATGCATTGGGTCAGGCATGTATTTTCTCAAAAGTGATACGTGGAACACTTCAGGAACATTTGAGAGACATGGAGGCATTTCCAAACGATAAGCTAGAACTCCAATTCGTTCTAGAATTTTGAAATTTCCGATATACCTAGGGCTCAATTTACCCTTCTTACTGAATTGTATAACCACCTTCCATGTAGATACCTTCAAGAAAACATGGTCTTCTACTTGAAATTCCAAATCCTTCCTTTGGATATCTGCATAGCTCTTTTTCCTACTTTGGGATACTTGATGTGGGTTTGGATAATATTCACTTTTTCCATTGTTATCCTCAAATAGTTATGGGCCTACGAGTTTTCTTTCACCAACATCATCCCAATATGTTGGTGTGTGAAATCTCTTTTCGTATAATGCTTTATATGGTTCCATTTGAATACTTGAATGGAAGCTATTGTTATAGGAAAATTTGACCAGAGGTAAATATTGATCCCACATACCTTGAAAGTCAAGTGATCAAGATCTCAACATATCTTATAAGGTTTGAATAGTTTGTTCTGATTGTCCATCGGTTTGAGTGTGGTAGGAAGTTCACAAATGATGTTCAATATCCAGGGCTTTCTAAAGACTTTTCCAGAATAATGATGTAAAATAGGGAAAACGATCAGAAACAATCGACAGAGGTACTCCATGATGTCTTAAAAATTCATTAATATATAGTTTTTTCAGATGTTCAAATGGTAAATCTTCTCTTATAGAAAGAAAATGTGATGACTTGGTAAGATGATCAACAATGACCCATATTGCATCATTCCTTCTAGGAGTCTTTGGTAGCCCCTGAAAAGGTCCATTAGAGTATTATCCCATTTGTACTCAGGTATGGGAAGAGGTTTCATGAATCCTATGGGTTATTTCCTTCCAGCTTTCATTTGTTGACAAACCATACATCTTGACACAAAATCAGAAATCTCCCCCATCATGTTGTCCCACCGAAAATGTTCCTTCAAATCTCTATAAATCTTTGTGCTACCAGGGTTTATAGAGAAATTGGAGCTATGAACATCATCCAACAATTCCGTTTTTATATCAAGTATATTGGGAACACAAAGTCTATTCCCAAATTTCAAAATTCCATCTTCATATACGAAGTCTATCATTCTCCAATTATTCACAGATTTAATTTTCTTTTGAAATTACTCATCATCTGTCTAAGAACTTTTTTTCCTTTCTAGTAAAGATGGTTTAGCAACCACTTTAAAAAAACCTTGATGTTTTACCTTCCATGGTAATTCCCATATCCATCTTTACTAGATTCATGAAAATAGGATCCCTTTAAACTATCATTTTGTTCAAAAATCCATGATCCTTTCTACTCAAAGCATATACCACCTTATTTTCCTTCCCCGGGTGGTAGTGTATAGTGCCATCATAATCCTTTAGTAGTTCAATCCATCGTCTTTTCCTCATGTTGAGTTCTTTTTGTGAGAAAATATACTTCTAACTCTTGTGATCAGTAGAAATCTCATATTTTTCACTATAGAGATAATTTCTCCAAATTTACATAGAAAATATTATAGCTTCATAATCAAGATCATCAGTAAAATAGTTTTTCTCCTGAATTATTAGTGGTCATGTTGCATAGGAAATAACTCTATCATTATGTATAAAGACACAACCAAGTCCTTTCATTAAAGCATCACTATAAATAACAAACCCATCATTCCCTAATGGTATATTCAAGTTAGGAGCATTGAATAATCTTCTATTCAGTTCTTGAAAAAATTCTTCCCACTCTTTTTTCCAAACAAATTTAACCCCTTTACGTGTGATCTTGGTTAATGGGTTAGCCAACTGGGCATAATTCTGGATGAAATGTCGATAATAACCTGCTAAACCAATAAAATTGTACACCTCATTTATACTCATCAGTGTTGGCCATACTTGGATTTCCTTGGTCTTTGAAGGATCAATAGAGATTCCATCCTTAGAGACAATATAGACAAGAAAATAAATCTCCCGAAGCCAGAATTCACACTTTCTGAACTTCCCATATAATTCGTTTCTTCTAAGAGTTTTCAGAATAGTGTGCAAGTTATTTTCATGATCTTTATATCCTTTTGAGTATACTGAGATATCATCAATAAATACCACTACAAAGTCACTAAGATATTCCTTTAAAACTCTATTCATTAGATCCATGAAGATAGATGGTAAATTAGTCAATCCAAAAGGCATTACTGTAAACTCGTAATGCTCATACCTAGTTCAAATTGTTGTTTTCGGAACATCTTCCTTCTTCACACACAACTGATGATATCCAGATCAAAGTTCAATCTTTGAAAAATATTAATCTCCATGAAGTTGGTCAAATAAATCATCAATGCGAGATAGGTCATACTTTTTCTTTACTTTTAAATCATTGATCTCCCTGTTGTCAATGAACAACCTCATAGATTTTTCTTTCTTCTTAAAAAAGGATAGGGGCTCCCCAAAGAGTAACACTTGGGAGAACAAATCCCTTGTTACTCAATTCCTCTAGCTGTTTCTTTAGTTCTACTAATTCAATAGTGTCCATTCTATAAGGTTCTTCAATACGGGCCTTGAACCAGGAATTAAATCAATGGAAAACTCAATTTCTCATTCCAGAGTATATCCAGGTAAATCCTCTGGAAACATGTCAACATATTCTTGCACAATAAGAACTTACTCTATTTGAACATTCTTTTTCTCACCCATATTTATTTCATTCTCTTCCTCCCTAATAATTTAATATAATAAAGCTACTGGGGGTGGATCTAGATATGAATCAGGTGGTGATGTTTCTTATAACATCCCGATTAAATAAAGAATATGACATTATCATATTTATCAATATTTGTGAATAAAATTTTAATATTATATTAAAGGTAACATTATGCTCAATGGCATACCCAATACACAATAATGAGTTTCTTTGAAATCTAACATTGCACAATAATAATAAAATAATATTATTTTAAATGGTAGTTAACGCCTAGCCATTGTAATGGTGGGAATGAATATAACTAACAAAAAATGATTATATATGTTTGTCAAATATTTTTAGTTTTATCCAATAAATGTTAGAGGCTTAAAATGCGAATGAATCCAATTTTAAGCGTAAATATTCTAATATTCTTTAAAAGGTCGATTAACCGCCTTTTGATGGAGAAACATTTTTAAATACACTTTTTGACCATTTTATATGTTATATTTGACAAAATAAGTCTTTATTTAGAATTGGGACATCAAAATTTACTTTCTGTATGTTTTTGGTATTTTTCCGATAAAGTTCATTTTTTAATGAATAGTGAATGATGTTGTAGTTTAATTCAAAACCTCATTTTAATATAATTTATTTATATGGTTAGATTATCTTTTTAATTGGTTTTAAAGTGAAATTAGAATATATTTTTACCATTTAATCCAATTTTGGACATTGGAATTAATTCCACTTTGAAATTGGACATAAACAAGTGTCAAACTTTTGATATATATTGTTTCTTAAAAACATGCTATTTGTTTTGACAATGGAAATTAATTATTAAATTAATTAATTCAACTTATATGTTTTTCATTTTTTAAAATAGATATCATTTTTGAATTCAGAATATCAAATATTGCTTACAGTGAATTTTTGGTTTTTTTCTGAAAAACTTCAATTTTTAATGAATAGTGAAACCACCAAGTAGTTGTTAAAAAACTAATTTTTCGTTTAAATGAAATTTTACCTCATATATGAATTGAATTTTAAAAATCCAACATACATGGTTGTCATTATGAAGTAAAATTTGGTTTAATGGGATGAAAATAATTTTTTATGAATAGTAACTTTTGAGTTTTATTAACCGCAATTAGAGGTAATTAGTGTAATTTAAGGTAAAAATAATGTTTTAATAAATGGAAATTACCTTGAGACATGTCCTAACCTTATTTAATGAGTCATGGCCAACCATTAAAATCCATGGGTCAACTTTTGTATCCCATGAAGCCACTTGGGTAAGAAAATGACATTAATAACTTTTTATTTAAAGATAAAATAAAAATATCACAAATATGTATTGTTTTACTAAAAAAAATTACTTGGGTTTATATAAGTTATCTTTTTGACTGTAAATATTCATTAGAAAACTAAAAATATTTCCTATATCATGGTAATTTTTTTATAATTTTTAGACATTAAATAAATAAATTTATTTATGAGACCATGATGATGCAGTGATTACCTCATTAATGAACGATTTAAATAAAATGAAAAGATAAGGTAACCTATAAGACTTAAACTTGTATAAAACCTATTGGATTTGTGGATTTAGAACTCCTATCACCTTATACTCGGAATATATCATTGTGGGGCCTTTAAAATCCGAAAATCATATCATAATAAAGTAACATTTCATTTCCTTCCAAGAGTGCCCCTCCTTCCTCTTATAAAAGGCCCCCACCTATACCCCCCTTACCCACACATCTCAATCCCTTGGATCATCCAACCCCTGATATTATTTTATCTCTACATCCCTCTCTTAATCCAAGAAGCCTTACCTTAGTCATAAATCTCTTCAAGAAACCCTTTTGGTTCAAACCAAGGGGAGTTACCCGATTTAAAGGTAATGTCTTCTCTTATGTTCTTTTGTTTTATTTTGCTTCACCAACCCCCTAAACTCTTTTTATTCCTTTATTTTGTAAAAACAACAGTATATTAAATATACTAGTATGTTTTTATGAAAATTATTCGTGCTACACTTACACACACCATCATCTAATGGTTAAAGAACATACTGTTACAGTGGATGGTGAATTACTACCTCATGAAATGATGATTGTTCAATTATCTTTTACCGCCTCTCATGATGGCCATTATGATGTCACTGTATTTTATATATGATATATATGATATTTATTTTTTCTATATACTTCTTTATTTTATATTTAAAACATACCTTTATGCTTTCCATGTTGTGCAAATGCGATAATTTCATACTAGGAAGTCTGGACTACCTCCCCCTCAAGTGATGTGACTCGTTCATGAAATACATGAAATGTATAAAGAATGAAATTAATGAACTTATGTGAACTATATAACATATATATCATACTTTAATTATAATATATATAACTATCATTTAGTTTTAATTCCATTAATATGACAAAGAAACTAAAGTAGCGTTCATGCGTACGTACGGCCTACCATCTCCATGAACGGTGCATTTCAGTTTCTATCTCCAAATGTTATGGAATAGTATGAAATGAATTTATAATTGATATATAGTATATTTAAATAATTCATATTATTCTGTAGATGACGTACTTATAACTACATGGACAATTCTTTTCAAACATGTTCATTTTTGACTCATGTACTGAACGTCGACAAAAACGTCAGATATGAACTCTCATAATTAACTAATTATTGTAAGATTATAATATGTGATATGAATTTAATAATAAACATTAAAGGATTTCCTTCATCAATTATAAATTGGCCAAAGTTTATTATTCAGGAATATAAATAAATGAACAAGACAAGTCAGACTTGAGGTAAGGGATCCTACCTCTCGGTTTCTTTTTAAGTACTCTCTTTTTGGTCATTTCTTTTAAGTTCCACTTTATTATATTAGGGGATGTTATTTTATATTAATCTTACTATAATTATTATTTTCTTATGATTATATAACCTATTTGATCTCATCAATCCATTTTTGGATGTTTTATGTGGCGCTGTTAGGCTGCTGAATTTTTGTAAGGGATTTCTTATCTCACTTTTAATTACTTGATATTTCCATTGTTTGACACTTATTTATTGAATGTGGTTTATTGTGTGATTCCATTTGATATATATTATCAAGATTATATTTATATTCATGACATTATATGATTTATTAGGTTCTTATTATCTTCTGGTCATACGACTTGATTGATTACAATGAGGTATGGGGTTTTTATCTCACTTTTTATTCCTATGAGATTAATGCTACATTTGCCACTATTTCCTTTTTTGTGGTGTATGTACTTCCCATTATTATACTATTTTTATAATATTCTCTCGTTCATTGGTATTTAAATCTTCATTTTATGACCCTTCTTTCATGGGGTGTATGTTTTGAAAGTTACCCAAATCGGTAAGAGAACCTTTCACCCTCCACTTTTTAAAAGAATGATTTTTGTTAGGTATTTTAATTTACATATTATAATGTTGGGATATGTTCTTATATATCCTTATTTATATAAATGATATTTACAGGTGATGAGATACCATTTTAATCTCTCATCATCTCATTTTCTGAATTTTAAAATGAGCCCGTTAGGATGTCGAATTTCTATAAGGGGACTTTTTAACCAAATTTCAATTCTTTGGGTTAAACCTCTACTTCTTGTTTATGTCATACTATGAATATGTTTGGATGACCAATGATTGTTCTACACATAATAACCTTTTATATTTGGTGTATTTATGTTTTTCTCACATAATTATGTAATTGATTTATCCTTAATCTAAGTATACCGACTTTGTAAGGGACTTTGTCTCAATCTCCTTTCATTGAGGCATATTTTTGTTCTAATACAAGACTTTATTTTATATGTTGTATAAACACCTTTGACATTTCATTTCATTCAATTGGAATCTTTTTCTATGAATCTTTTTACTAAATGACAAAAAAGAATGTTTCTTTTAACGTATGCGGTGAAAACGACCTTTTCCGCCGCCGTGAGTACTATTTGACCTTTGGATTCCTTAACAAGCTGTAACGTTTTTAAAAGAAAATAAATACCATATACTCTTTTATGTATTTTGTTATTTAAAATGGATTTGATAATGGATTTGTTATGTCAATATATTTAAGTGATATATTGTGATTGAAATGTGGAAATGTTTTCTTTCCATTATATTTGTTTTATGTCTTCTGATTTTGTAATGGTACTTGGACATTTGATGGTTGGTTACATGATAAGCCATATGACAGGTGGTGTCGTGAATACCAGGATTGGTGGTTACATTATAACCTCCAATTCATTGGGTATGAATGTCGGCTGTATGGATATTCCATTAAGTGATATGTGTGGAAGTTGACCGTATGGTTATTCCATTTAAGTATGTTTATGTCCTAAGTTACATTTATATTTTATGTGTTCTTTATATGGGTTTTATTGTAATATTTTGGTTAAAAAGGGGTAAGTAATGATCTTTTATTCAGTGAAGAGTATTTACTACTTCATAAAGGTGAAAGGTATTACTTATGAAAAAGTATTCATGATTTACTTATTGTTTTCAAAAAACTAACAGTTTTCCTTCTTTCTGTATCCTTTATAGAGCTTCTTATGATCATCCCAAGTTTATGAAATATTTTCCACAGGAATTAAAGATGAATAGGGTCTAGGATGGGATCAAGGAAAGACATTCTATCTAAAACATGGAACAAGAAATGTTTCTTTTTAATATTTTTTATTTTATGGAAACTTAGTAGAAGTGTCTAATTTTTAATCCTTTGAGATGTATTAGGTATGTCCTAATTCTATAAAAATATAAACCTAAAAAGATCCTCTATGTGAGTTATTCATTAAATTCAGGAATATGTATTGTTTAAGGCCAGGTCCTTATAGTTGGTATCAAATGTCGGTTTAGATAACTTTAGAGGTTAGGGTATTCTTTAAGCACAAGTGACATTATAATAATGGTTAGGATTTTAGAAAGAGTCATAGTTTTAGATAAAGTGAATGAGTTTAAGATAACATGAATAATTATATCTCAGTATTTACCCTCCTCATAAGATATTATATGATGATTCTAATGATATAATTACTCTGACCTTTTTGGTTTTAGTAATTGGCTGGATCTATCAGGCACCAAAGTAATAGTGGATGTGAAGAAATCTATGATGGTTTTCTGAAAGAACAACTAAATGATAAGGGAGCTACAATGAGAACTATTTTGGTTATTCTCATCCAACTATCAGGAGTCATGATTAACCACTTGAACCTTGGTGAGTTCTCTAATGCATCATGTACGAAAGAACCAACTCGATGTGGATGTTTAGGTAAAAATTATAAAGGTAACCATTAGGTTTTATATGATCCTTACTTTTGAGGTAATTATGGGTTACTATATGTTATGATGGAAAATGAAAGGCAAGAGATAAACATGAGGTTAATTATGTTATGGTTATTTTTGAAGATTTTATCTCTTTTTGGGGAAAGTTTTAAGAATTATATAGTTTTTGGAAAAAGGAAAACACGCAGACCGTGTGACAACCCGTCGCATCGGACGAAGCTGCGGTAATCGAACCCACAACCAAAGTGCGACTGGCATTTATCGCCTACCACTGGACTACGTCAAGTCCCTAGTTAGTATGAATAATTATTTTTAGTTAGATGATTTTATGAATCGGGAATAATTTTATTTAGGGTTATCTATGGAAATTATTAACCTATCATGGAAGATATGTGATTAAGTTAATTACTTTTCAGTATGAGACTTTAAGAGTAACTTAAGTTATTTGGAGATAAATGTTAAGATTTACCTTGGAATACTATGTGATTAAATCCTTCAGATATTTGGGTTTCAATCATAGTTTGGTTTATTTTTGAAGAATTTTAAGGGCAATTTTGTATTGAATGGTCTCTTTTGAACTTTGGGTTGTTTGAAAAATTTTGAAGATTAAGAATAGTTTTTATTTTTGTAAAATATTATCTTTTTTTGGGGATTATCTGATCTTATAATAACAATTTTGGTTCTGGTTAAGGTCTAAAGACATGGGAAATATATAGTTCCCTTTTTTGGATTAGGTGATTCTCTAGAAGTTCATTATAGCGCTCTTAATGTGAACAAGTCATCCTAAATACTCGCATTTTAGAGAAAATATGGGTTTGTGTAAAAAATATATTAAGAGATGAAAGTCTTCACGACAAGTAAGTATGTTTCATTATGTTTTAGTTAAGCTCATAAATAAATTCCTCAATGAAAATTAACTTAAAACAAAAACATTTTCTGTTAACTTTTCTTACTGGGGAATCAAATACCATTTAACCCATCACAAATTTTTGATTTTCTAGTGGTTAACTTTATCCTAGACATATTTTCCCATCACTCTCCATCAGAACTTGATGGTTTGTTTTCTCCTCCAAATCCATGTTTTCATGGATTCCTAGTATCTGTTGTCTCGGTTGACCTTTTTACTTTTCTTTCGTTCTTTTAAAGTGATAGATTAATTTACTCCTTTTCCGATGTGGGGCTTTCAATGAAGTTTTGGAGCCCAATTTTAAAATTGCGAGGACGCAATTCCCAAAAGGGGGGAAGGATGTCACATCCCAGGTAAATAAAGAATATGAAATTCTCATATTTATAAATATTTGTGAATAAAATATTAATATTACTTTAAAGGGAACGTTATTCTCGATGGCGTACCCAATACCCAACAACGAGTTTCTTTGAAATCTTACGTTGCTCAATAATAATAAAATATTATTATTTTAAATGGTAGATAACGCCTAGCCGTTGTAATGGTGGGAATGAATGAAACTAAATAAAAAATGATTATATATGTTTGTCAAATATTTTTACTTTTATCCAATAAATGTTAAATTCTTAAAATGCGAATAAATCCTATTTTAAGTGTAAATATTCTAATATTCTTTAAAAGGTTGATTAACAGCCTTTTGAAGGCGAACCCTTTTTAAATCAACTTTTTGAAAATTTTATATGTTATATATGACAAAATAAAATCCTTCTTTAGAATCAGGACATCAAATTTTACTTTCTTTATGTTTTTGGTATCTTTCTGATAATGTTCATTTTTTAATGAATAGTGAATGCTGTTGTATTTTAATTCAAAACCACCTTTTAATCTAATTTATTTATATGGATAGATTATCTTTTTAATTGGTTTTAAAGTGAAAATATAATATATTTATACTATTTAATCCAATGGTGGACATTAGAATTATTTTCATTTTGAAATTGGACATAAACAAGTGTCAATATTTTGATATATATTGTCTCTTAAAAACACGCTATTTGTTTTGACAATGGGAATTAATTATTAAATTAATTAATAAAACTTATATGTCTTTAATTTTTTAAAAGAGACATCATTTTTTAATTCAGAATATCAAATATATCTTAGGGTGAATTTTTTGTATTTTTCTGAAAAACTTCAATTTTTGATGAATAGTGAAACCACTAAGTGGTAGTTAAAAAACTGATTTTTTGTTTAAATGAAATTTTACCGCTTATATGAATTGAATTTTAAAAAATATGACATACATGGTTGTCATTATTAAGAAAATTTTTGTTTCAATGGGAGGAAATAAATTTTTGGTGAATAGTAACTTTTGAGCTTTATTAAATCGCGATTAGAGGTAATTAGTGTAATTTAAGGTAAAAATAATGTTTTTAATAATATTAAATTACCTTGACACATGTCCTAACCTTATTGGATGATTCATGGGCCGATCCATAAAAATCCATGGGTCAACTTGGGGACCTCATGGAGCCACTTGGGTAAGAAAATGACATTAATAACTTTTTATTTAAAGTTAAAATAAAAATGTCACAAACATGTATTGTTTTACAAAAAACAATTTTTACTTGGGGTAATATAAGTTATAGTTTTGACAATAAATATTCATTAGAAATATAAAATATTTCCTACATCATGGTAATTTTTTTATAATTTTTATACATTGAATAAATAAATTTATTTATGAAACCATGATGATGCAGCGATTACCTCATTAATGAAAGATTTAAACAAAATGAAAAGATAAGGTAAAATCTAAGACTTACACTTGTCTAAAACCTATTGTATGGGTGGATTTATAACCCTTATAACTTAATACTCTAATATATCATTGTGGGACCTTTAAAATCCGAAAATCATTTCATAATAAAGTAGCATTTCATGACCTTCCAAGAGTGCCCCTCTTCCTTCCTATAAAAGGCATCCACCTCTACTCCCTTACCCACACCTCTCAAGACCTTGGACCATCCAACCCCTACTACTATTGTCTATCCACATACCTCTCTTCATTCTAGAAGCCTAATGTTAGGCATAAATCTCTTCAAGAAACCCTTTTTGTTCAAACTAAGGGGAGTTACCCGATTTAAAGGTAATGTCTTCTCTTATGTTTTTTTGTTTTATTTTGCTTCTAAAACCCCCTAAAATCTTTTAATTCCTTTATTTTCTGACAAAAAAAGTATATTAAATATACTAGTATGTTTTATGAGAATTACTTGAGCTACACTTACACACACTTCTATCTAATGGTTAAAGAACATATTGTTTTCATGGATGGCGAATTACTACCTCACGAAATGATGATTGTTCAATTATCTCCTACCGTCTCTCATTGTGGATATTATGATGTCACTGTATTTTATATATGATATATATGGTATTTATTTTTTCAATATGCTTATGTATTTTATATTTAAAACATAACTTTATTCTTTTCATGTTGTGCAAATGTGATAATTTCATACGAGAAAGTGTGGACTACCGCCCCCTCAAGTGATGTGACTCATTCATTCAATACCTAGAATGTATAAATAATGATATTAATGAACTTATGTGACCTATATAACATATATATTATACTGTAATTATAATATACATATCTCTCATTTATTTTTAATTCCATTAATATGACAAAGAAATGAAAGTAGCATTCATGCGTACGTACGACCTACCGTCTCTATGAATGGTGCATTTCATTTTCTATCTCCAAATGTTATGGAATAGTATAAAATGGATTTATACTGTATATATAGGATATTTAAATCATTAATAAAATTATTTAGATGATGTACTTATAACTACATGGAAAAATATTTTCAAACAAGTTCATTTTTGACTCATGTACCGAACATCGACAAAAACGTCTGATATAAAATCTTATAATTAACTAATTATTATAACATTATAATATGTGATATTAATTGAATAATAAACTTTAAATGAGTTCCTTTAGCAATTATAAATTGAACAAATTTTATTATTCAAGAATATAAAGAAACGAACAAGACAAGTCAGACTTGAGGTAAGGGATCTTACCTCTCTCTTTCTTTTTAAGTACTCTCTTTTATGTAATTTCATTTAAGCTCCTATTTCTTATGTTAGGGGATGTTATTTTATATTCCTATTACTATAATTCATATTTTATTTTGATGATAGATCCTATTTGATCTCATCAATCCATTTTTGGATGTTTTATGTAGCGCTGTTAGACTGCCGAATTTTCGTAATGGATTTCTTATCTCACATTTAATTACGTGAGATTTCCATTAATCGCCACTTATTTATTGCATGTGGTGTATTTTGTTATTAAATTTGATATATATTATCATGATTATATTTATATTCATGATATTCTATGATTCATTTGGTTCTTATTATCTTTTGGTCATATGATTTGATTGATTACAATGAGGTAAGGGGTTTTTATCTGAGTTTGTATTCCTGTGAGATTAATGCTACATTTGCCTATATTTCCTTGTTTGTGGTGTATGTACTACCCATTATTCTACTATTTTTAAAATATACTCTTTTTCATGGGTATTTACATCTTCATTTTATAACCCTTCTTTCATGGGGTGTACATTTCAAATGTTACCCAAATCGGTAAGGGAACCTTTCACCCTCCTCTTTTTAAAAGACTTCTTTTTGTTATGTCTTTTAATTTACATATTATTATGTTGGGATATGTTCTTATATATCCTTATTTCTGTAAATGATATGTCCATGTGATGAGATACCCTTTTTTTCTCTCATCGTCTCATTTTCTGAATTTTAAAATGACGTTATTAGGTTATCAAATTTCTGTAAGGGAACTTTTTAACCCAATTTCAATACTTTGGGTTAAACCTCTACATCTTGAATATGTCGTACTATGAATATGAATGGATGTCCTCTGATTGTTTTACACTAAATATCCTCTTATATTGGTTGTATTTATATTTTTCTCACATAATTATGTAATTGAATTATCCTTAATCTAAGGATACCGACTTTGTAAGGGACTTCATCTCAATCTCCTTTAATTGAGGCATATTTTTGTTCTCATACAAGACTTTCTTTTATATGCTGTATAAAAACCTTTGAATTTTAATTTCATTCAAAGGGAATATTTTTCTATGAAGCGTTTTACTAAACGACAAAAAGGAATGTTTCTTTTAACGTACGCGGTGACAACGAACTTTTCCGCTGCTGCGAGTACTATTTGACCTTTGGCTTCCTTAATAAGACATAATGTTTTTAAAATAAATTAAATACCATATACTCTTTTATATATTTTGGTGTTGAAAATGTTTTTGATAATGGATTTTGTATGTCAATATATTTAAGTGATATATTGTGATTGAAATGTGGAAATGTTTTCTTTCCATTATATTTGTTTTATGTCTTGTGATTTTGTAATGTTACTTGGACTTTTTATGGGTGGTTATGTGATAAAGCATATGATAGGTGGTTCCATGAACACTAGGATGGGTGGTTATGTTATAACCTCTAATGCATTGGGTATGGAAGTCGGCCATATAGATATTTCATTTAGTGATATTTGTGAATGTTGACCGTATGGTTATTCCATTTAAGTATGTTTATGTCTCAAGTTACCTTTATATGTTATGTGTTCTTTATATGGGTTTTATGGTAATCACTACTGGAAGTTCATGTTTTCCCAACGCTTCTTTACAACCGGTTTAAACAAACCATTGGTAAATAATCTCTTTCCCAACGGTTTACTAAAACCATTGGGAAAGGGGGTGTCCAAGACACCATTTCCCAATGCTTCTTGTAGAACCTTTGGTAAAGGGTCTCTTGGACACCCATTTCCCCCAAATACTCAATCGGCCACTCTATCCCCCATTCGCGATAGAACCCTAATCATGTCCAGGGCTCCGCTGCTCTCGCGACTTCCCCCATCCGAACCTGTCAAACTACATCCAAATCGACTCAAATCAGGTATTCTATTCTTCATACACGTAAAATATTTAATTGATACCTTGTTTTTATTGTTATTCATATCATATTTTAGTTTTATGTTTTGATTTTGATGTGTATATCATTTTTGTGTTTTCGTTTAATCTAGACTTTATCCATTCCAATCCATTTAATTAACTAAATCCTTAACCCTCCATCGAAGAAGAATCATCTCAAATTCATTTCCGTTGTATTCTATATTTTCTAAGAATGTGTTTTTATGCTTTTTTCCCATCTTGTAATTAATTATTACTTGGAAATTTATTTATATGTGTTTAATAATTTTTAAAAAAGTCTTTATGAATGTTTTCTTTAAAATTCCTTGAGGAAAGTGTTTTATTAAAATGAAATTTTTTTTAATAAGGCTTGTGTAATGTAATTTTTTATATTAAACTATGTGACTATGTTTGGTATTTAGTAACACATGAGATAACTTGTGTGTGAGAATGTGTTGTGATAGAGATTCCATGGTTGGTTCAAGATTATATTTACGTTTTGAGCCTATTAATGAGTTGTTTTAAAGACATTTTGAGATATTTACCTTATGTTTATTGGTGAAAACTTGGAGCTATAGAGGTGGTTCATGATTAAGACATATAATTACTACTAAACATGTGGATAAACCTTGCATAGTAGTGAATATTTGAAATTTTTGATGTTTTTAGTCATTTTTTATTTGGAGTTTCTTTTGATGGTAATGTTTCTTATCGTTACCTATGATGGGGATTTTTTTAGTTTCTAAATCGGTTGAGACTCCCCCACCATGAACAGTGTATGAAACCTCTACCCTTATTTAATCATTCTGTTTACACAGCGTATGCAACCTCTACCCTCATTTAATCAGTGAACTCAAGTCATTAATTCAAGCCTTCATTTTCACTAGCATGTAAGAAATTGAATGATGTAAACCCATCCTCACATGATTTCTTACCTTAGATAGTGTCCAACATATGAAATACGATCTTTTGAATTCATCAGTTAACCAGTATCATATATTCCATTTCCCCAAGATGATTGTACTAATATAACTTTAGGGTCAATTAAATATGGTTCTCATTGTACGATGTATATTATGTGTCCTTCTTGGCCAATACTCCCTTTTATGAGGGTGGGGTGCTTTTCACTACCCATTCTGGCATGTGTAGACATCCATAAAAATGTTAGATAAGTCACAAGTTTAATTCAGTAATGTTTTTATCATTGACATAATTTATTATTAATCTCAAATTTAAAAATAAATGTTTTTGTCTATACTTAATGAAATTAAATCTTTTTACAAGCCACGAATAACTTATTAGTGTAGAATCCTAAAATTTATTCACCCATGGGGTGCGCTTGACTTGGGGAAGTAATTTGGTAATGAAAGGTATGGCCATAGAGGTGCCAATAATGAGTTATTGAACATGAGTGAATGATTTGGGATGCCTATAACACATGATGGGACCTGGGGCATGTGCCTCTTATAGACCTAATGAAAATGAATATAAATAAATTTTAATTTAATTTATGAGTACTTTTTCTTTACATTATTTTAATAGTTCACTACATATACTAGAAACATCTTCCTTTATCATTTACTTAAATGTATTTTCTATTAAAGTTCAATCATATTGAATTGTTTATGACAAAATGACTTATATAAATTCTTTTTACTAAATGGACAGAAGTTGGATGTATGAAACCGATCGGATCTCAAGCGATTTTCAAAACAATTTGGAGAGCTTTATAGATTTTTCATTTCACAATGCTTCAGATAGTTGTCGCATACACTACCCATGTTCCAATTGTGTTAGTAGACCTTGGTAGAGCTGTGAAGAAGTCGTCTACCACATAACCAAAAATGGTTTTCAAGCAAACTACTTTGTGTGGTATCACAATGGGGAGAAAATGAAATCTCAAATTGGTGATGATTGAAATGAAAATACTGGGATGGATAATTTTTTAGATGATCAGTTTCCATTTATTAGTCATCATGAAAAAGAAAGGATTTTGACTCAAGAAGACTTAGATATGAGGACAGCTGAGACATCTAGTGAAAATGATGATATTGATAGGGTGAAAAAATTTAATGATGTTGCCACGACTCCAGTATATCGACAATGTGATAAAATGAAAAAGTTGTAATTTTTAATCCGATTGTTTCATGGGAAAACTATGTATGGGATTTATAATACAAAAATCAATTACATTATTACCCTCTTGAAGGATTTACTTCCAGATGATGCAGATATTCCATCAAACCACTATATGGCATGTAAGTTAGTTGAGGTACTTGGATTTTCAAGAAACAAAATTCATGCTTTCCCGAAAGATTTCAGTTTATTCTGGGAGGAAACCGATGAACGAAATGATTATATAAAATGTTCCACATCCCACTGGAAGTAAAACTCTGATGGAACACCATCCCGCATTCCACAAAAAGTAATGTGGCACATTTCATTAATCTCCAGAATCCCAAATCTTTTTATGTCTGATGACATATAAATAAAAATGAGATGGCATGATACCGAGAGAAAGAAGACTAATGATAAGTTGGTACATCCTGCAGATGGATTTGCATGGCATAGATTTGATGCTTGACATCCTAATTTTCTAGCTGACGTACGTAATGTGAGGCTGGGTCTTTCATACGATGGTTTTAATCCGTTTGGGCATATGCTTACTTCGCATAGCACATGGACAGTTTTTATACACATTTAAAATCATCCCCCATGGTTGTGTATGAAAAAACCTTTCACTTTCATGAGTATACTAATATCTGGTCCTTCTGATCCCGGCATTGCTAATGATGTCTACATGCAACCTTTAATAAAAGAGTTGAAACTTCTTTGGGATGCGGGTGTGCTCACATATGATGCATGTTCAAAAGACATACTTCATATGCATGCTGCGATTATGTGGACGATCAATGATTTTCCGGCTTATGCAATGATGACTGGATGGAGCATGAAGGGAAAATTTGCATGTCCTGTTTGTATGAAGAATACATGATCTAGAAGACTGAAACATCTATGTAGTTTCAGTTTTATGGTGCATCGACAATTCATGCCAAAGGATCATCCATATAGAATGAATCGTCGAAGATTTGATAATACCATAGAGACCGATGATCCAACTCAGCATATTTCTGGAACTGACGTGCTTAATGAATTGAAAGATTTCAGTTTTTTATTTGGGAAGGGTCAAATGAAATCTGGAAAGAGAAAGAATGTTTCCACTGAAACCTGTTACAATTGTAGGAAGAGGGGTATCTTTTTTTATTTTCCTGATTGGTCAAACAATTTGTTACTTCATTGTTTAGACTTAATTCATATTGAAAAGAATATATGAGAAATGTTGCTTTCGGTTCTTCTAAATGTCAAGGGGAAGACAAAAGATGATTTACGATCTCGGCGTGACTTACTGGATTGGGGCATCAAACTAGAATTACATACTGTGTGTATCAGTGAAAATAAATGGAAACTTCCATGTTCTTCTTATGTGATGACACCTATGGAAGAAAACAATTTCTGGAAGTATTAGAGACTATTAGAGTTCCTGATGGATATTCAAGCAACATATCTAAACGGGTCAACAGCAGAGAGTTGAAGCTAAAATCTCTGAAGACTCGTGATTATCACATTCTACTACATGAGTTGCTTCTAATAGCAATCTGTCATCTTTTGTTCAATAATGTAAGGGTGGCTGTTATTCGGTGTTCCATTTGTTTAGAAATATTTGTGCAAAGAAGTTTTCCAAGTCTTTCTTGCAAAAAAATTTGACAGATGCCCCATTAATTTTGTGTGAGTTGGAGAAAATATTTCCTCCATCATTTTTCACATGCATGCCGCATCTGACTATCCATATTCCCACTGAAATACTTCTCGGAGGACCTGTTTATTTTCATTGGATGTATCCAATTGAAAGAAATATGTTAACATTAAATTCTTATGTCTGAAACAGAAATCATCTCGAAGGTTCTATCGTGAACGGTTACTTGGCTCAAGAATGTATTGATTTCTGCTCGATGTATTTTTCTGATCTTACTACAAGATTGAAATGAACAATGAGAAATAAAGAAAACCAGTATGAGAAAATTGAACCCAATTTTCCATCACTTCCTCAGACAGGAGGAATTCCTGGATCATATACATTAAAGACATTAAGCCATAAAGAGCAGGAGATGGCACATTGCACAGTTTTTTTCAACAGTGATTTGTTCGATGACTATATCAGGTAACTAAATTGATTATGTATATCTTACATATATATCTGTTAAACTATTCATATTTTTTATCTACAGGGAACATAAAACAATGATAAATAGGAAGCATTGTTCTTTATCTTTGAGAAGGAGAGAGAATTTGTATAGAAAAGAGTTTTCTTCTTGGTTAAAATAAAAGGTAAAAAATTAATGTTTAAAATAATTATATCAATATTTAATTAAGTTTTATAGTCATTTATATTGCAGGTATTGAGTTTCTCTGCTGACTCTACCTCTGAGGAAATAAGAGCTTTGGCTTTTGGTCCTAATACCATGGCTCGTGACTATAAATCAATTATTATCAATGGGTAGAAATTTATTGTCACTGAATGAGCAAAGAAAATGTGAACACAACATGATGGTGTTATGGTTACTGCCACAACAGATTGTTATGCCAGTGCATCAGATAGTAGACCGCGATTTGAAAATTTGGGTTATTATGGAGTTGTTGAGAAAATAATAACATTGGATTATTACTCTCATGGACGAGTCACAATGATGAAATTCCATTGTTTTGATTCGATGACGAGACATGGCACATTTATTGATGATTGTGGATTTTGAGTAATTAATATGACTCGCACTCTTGCTACTGATGAACCATATGTGTTGGCATCAATGGCTAAACAATTTTCATATGTCAAAGACCAACTTCAACCTGAATTTGGTGTCATAGTTGAAGTAAAATCAAGAAATATTTTTCATGATGGTGATGATGGAATTGACACTATCCCTAGTTCCATTGGAACCAATCCATTTATTTCTTTTGATGACTCCAATAGCTCAATTTTTAGAGTTAATTGTAAACCTGAAGTTGTGGTTGAAAATATATAGAATCATTCATCCATGTTCTCAATTATTTTGGTTTACCTTGAGTTGGTTTGTTAAGGTTGCTAATATTATAATTGATATAGTATTGATCAAGAATATGTTTTAGTTTACTTGACTGTTATGTGAATTTTCAATGTTTATTGGTTGCAGTTTTATTTGAATTGCATTTTCTAATTTGGAATTGAACGGTATTCAAACATAGTCAAAAAATATTTCTAACTTGGTGAACATTACAACTTGTATGATTTATTAAATCCATTCAAGCTGTTATAAAACAAATTGATAGCTAACTTGACCGTTATGTGAATTCTCAATGTTTATTGGTTGCAGTTTTATTTGAATTGCATTTTCTAATTTGGAATTGAACTGTATTAAAACATATTCAAACAATATTTCTAACTTGGTGAAAATTAAAAATTGTATGATTTATTAAATCCATTCAATCTCTTCTAAAACAATTGATAGCTGACTTGACCATTATGTGAATTTTCAATGTTTATTGGTTGCAGTTTTATTTTAATTGCATTTTATAATTTGGAATTGAACTGTATTCAAACATAGTCAAACAATATTTCTAACTTGGTGAACATTACAACTTGTATGATTTATTAAATACATTCAAGCTCTTCTAAAACAATTGATAGCTAAATTACCAATGAATCCACATATTCCCTCATATATTTAGTTTTTTGGGTTACACATTAGTTTCATTTTTCTAATTAATTACATATTTTTTTTAAAAGCATAAAATGAATCCAATTGAAGAGAGATGAAGGAAAAAAATTATGGAGAACAATCATCGAATGACGGAGTTGGGAATTCCATCATTAGTGCCTGTAGTGAGTACTTTATTTCAAATTGATATATTTAAAGAATATATAATGTCATGTGATTAATTTTTTTGTAAACTTTTTTGTAGGATCCACCTATACATCGACAGTTATTCGATGAGGAGCCTAGTATTGGTCCTAATACATAGGTCCTTGGTATGAGGAGGGTTCATACCAGAGGTGGATGAGTAACTACGCGTACCCGACTAGACCCTACCCCTCCCACTGACATGTCATCCTTCCCACATTCTGATCCCTGTGTGTCATTAGGGACACACGGGATATTTAGGCCTCCCATGTTTTTGGTACCTTCTTCATCTTCTGGCCCATCATTTTCACATCCAATTATGATTCCCACTCCCCAGTCAGCATCCAGTCAGACAGCCATCCCATCTTCTTTTCCTTCTACTTCTGTCTCTCCGAGCTTCTATATTCCATTGACTTCAACTCTTGTTCCACCACAGGGTATTCCATCATTTTCTGTGGATCCAGCGATGCTCAGCGATCAAACCGACATAGGTATATTTATAGAACCCTAACAAATTTTTATAGAAATATTTATTTTCATTATTACATGTTTTGATAAAATATTTATTTTTCTTTCATGATAGATACATTTAATGATAGGAGGCGTGGGAGGGGGTGTACACGCAAGCGTTCGGTGTGGAACTGCCGTACACAGGTTATGGTGGATTATAATGAAGACAACCAAATGGTTCAGAAAACAGGGTAGCAATGTCGGAGTTTTTTGGCGACGCTTGCCAAAATACTCCGACATCATTCCCATCAGCCCACTATCATGGAGACATTTTCCACATGAGTTCAAGGATAGAACTTGGGCAGAGATATGGGTAAAAAAATCTGTTCTATTTAATGCCATGAATTATTTTTGTATTTATATGAATTAATATTTTGATGTCAGCTTAGATTTAATTTTCCCGATGGTGAGGGTGCACGACCGGAACGTCTAAAGGATTTAGGCGAGCTTTGGAGAGCCTATAAGAATGAGTTGTATTTTGGCTGGGTTTCTAGAGTTGGCACTGAGTTAGAGGCGGTACCAGTGGTGGATGATTGTCCTATAGAGTAGTATCGTCAGATTATTACTCATTGGACGAGTACCCAGTTTAAGGTATTTATAACATTTGAGGTATTTAAATAATAACTTTTATGTTTTTCATTAATACTATCTGTTTCATTTTCAAATTTTAGTTAGGAATCATCTTGAAAAAATAAAAATAACATTGATGCAAAAAAATACCTCCACACACTGGGACGCACTACAATGCCTGATCATGAGAGGAAGCAGGTATGATAATTGTTTATATGTTTTATTTAAGACTTACTCTTTCTTTTGTTTCCTAAATTATTTAATAGTTTTCTAATGTTTTCATATAACTATAGTTTTCAATGTCATTGTAGAGGCAAATAAAAAATATTGAAGGACATTTGCCTCGGGCAAAACTGTTTTGCTCGAGTAGACGGAAAAAGGATGGAAGTGCCATCAACGAAGCGACTCAGTAGCAAATTGTAATTTTTAATCTGTTGAATTTATATTTTAATATCTATTTTGTACCTTAATGATATATTTATATTTGTAATAGGCTGCTTTAGAGGCCCTAGATGCCCAAGAACCAGACAATTTTGGGCCAACAGATCACTTACATCAGGTGTTGGGAGAGGAGCATTCTGGCAGAGTACTCTGCCAACCTATGATAGCCCCGAAGAGGTATTGGCCCTCCTTAGGTACGAGCTGTAGTGCCACCGAGCTATATCAAGTTAGGGAATAGGTAGAAAAGGCTGAGAAAAGGGCCATAGAGATGGCAGAAAAGCCTTCTAGGGAAAACAGTGCGTTCATGAAATTTATTGAAGTTCTACATCCAACACTTACAGTAAACGCCAGCCCAGCTTTTGATGAATATATTTCATCGATATGTTCTATATATGGTGCACCAGGTGGTAATTCTAGTGGTGATCAGGATGATGTCCAGCTTGACGATGATGATGGCGAGGAGTCTGATGCGGAAGAGGAGGAAGAGGAGGAGGGCGAGGCGGGTGGCGAGGGCAAGGAGGAGGGCAAGGGAAAGGAGGAGGGCACTGAGGAGGGCGAGGACGATGATGGGGATGAGGACGAGGGTGATGATGATGGTGATGATTGTGATGTTGATGTGGGACAAATTGATCCATTACATTTTTGAGTAATATTACTGAGATTTGATATTTAATCAATTCTAGTTGTTGGTTTTATCTAGACTCATAGTATAGTATTGGAGTTGAGTTATTTTTATATATTATATGTTTTTATAGATGTTGTTGTCTTTTAGTGTTTGTGTGTTTGGGAACCCCCCTCCTTCCTAGACCCTGGAAAACCCCCCACCATCCTCATTGGACCCCAGAAACCCCCCCAGACAGCCCCCGGACAGCCCCCCAGACAGCCCCCCTACCCTCCTCCCTGGACCCCAGACATCCCCCCAGACAGCCCCCATCCTCTTCCTTGGACCCTAGAAAACCCCCCGAACACCCCCGTACAGCACCCCGAACAGCCCTTCGGACCCCCCCCCCCCCCCAACCCTCCTCCCTGGACCCCGGACTACCCCCAGGACTGCCCCCCAGACAGCCCCCCGGACAGCCCCCCACCCTCTTCCTTGGACCCCGAACACCCCCTGGACAGCCCCCCAGACAACCCCTCGAATAGCCCCCCGGACAGCCCCCCCACCCTCCACCCTAGACCCCAGACAGCCCCCCGAACAGCCCCCCAGACAGCCCCCCGGACAGCCCCCACCCTCTTCCTTGGACCCCGGACAACCCCCCGAACACCCCCGGACAACCCCCAGACAGCCCCCCAAATAGCCCCCGGACAGCCCCCCAGATATCCCCCCACCCTCTTCCTTGGAACATGGACAACCCCCCCCCCCCCCCCCCACAAACACCCCCCGAATAGCCCCCCGCACAGCCTCCCCAGCCTCCTCCTTGGTCCCCGAATAGCCCCCGAACACCCACCGGACAGCCCCCCGGACAGCCCTGCCGGACAGCCCCCCCACCCTCCTTGATTTCCTTTAATACTATAAAATCTATAATATATATTTTATTTATTTTCAACATGATAATCAATGTAAATCACATTTTCACATCTAATCAATATCATAGATTCTTGGTATGTTATAAAAGAGATGTATTCATTGGGCATGACATTGTTAGCTCCGAAATGTTTCATAGCATGATAAACAAAACTCTAATCCATACTAAGAATGATATAAAAATATTTTATATGAATGTCCAAAAGATTTTAAGTAAATACCATTCCACTAATAGACACATGAGGATTCTCGTAAAATGGGCAACATATTAAGTACATACAGAAAACTTACCAAATGCATTAGGTTTCCATTGAAACATTAGGAGAATGATCCCTGGGTCATATGTGACATGTAATAATCAACCCTGCCTCAATATGAGATGCGGTGTGGCTGACACCACCAAATTGTATGTCTTCTATTTCAAAAGGACGTCATTTTAATTGAAAAACATCAAATGGCATACAGAAAACTGACCAAACGCTTTCGGTTTCCGTTGAAACTTTAGGGGAACGATTCATGGGTCATATGTGACGTGTACGAGTCAACCCTGCCTCAATATGAGATGTGGTGTGGTCAGAACCACTAAAAGTGTCTGTCTTTTGTTTCAAAAGGAAGTCATTTTAAGTGAAAAACATCAACTGGCATACGGAAAACCAACCAAATGCATTCGGATTGTGTCGATACTTTAAAAAAATGATCCATGGGTCATATGTGACGTGTACGAGTCAACCCCGCCTTAATCTGAGGTGCAGTGTGGCCTTCACCACTCAAAGTGTCTGTCTTTTGTTTAAAATGGACAACATTTTAAGTACATACAGAAAACTGACCAAACGCATTCGGTTTTCGTTGAAACTTTAGGAGAACGATTCATGGGTCATATGTGATGTGTTCAAATCAACCCTGCCTCAATCTGAGACGTGGTGTGGCCGAAACCACTCAAAGTGTCTGTCTTCTGTTTCAAAAGGATGTCATTTTAATTGAAAAACATCAACTGGCATACAGAAAACTGACCAAACGCATTCGGATTGTGTCGATACTTTAGCACAACAATCCATGGGTCATATGTGATGTGTACGAGTCAACCTCGCCTCAATCTGCGGCGCGGTGTGGCCGCCACCACTCAAAGTGTCTGCCTTTTGTTTCAAAAGGACTTCATTTTAATTGAAGATCATCTACTCACATACGGAAAACTGACCAAACGCATTCGCATTATGTTGATACTTTAGCAAAACGATCAATCGGTCAAATGTGACGTGTATGAGTCAACCCCACCTCAATCTGAGGTGCGGTGTGGCCACCACCACTCAAAGTGTCTGTCTTTTGTTTCAAAAGGACGTCATTTTAAGTGAAAAACAACAACTGGAATACAGAAAACCGATGAAACACATTCAGATTGTGTCGATAATTTAGCACAACGATCCATGGGTCATATGTGATGGTATTAGTCAACTCCGCCGTAATCTGAGGAACGGTGTGGCCAGAATCAATCTAAGTGGCTCTCTTTTGTTTAAAATGGAAAACATTTTAAGTACATACGGAAAACCAAACAAATGCATTCAGTTTCCATTGAAACTTTAGTAGAATGATTCATGGGTCATATGTGACGTGTACGAATCAACCCCGCCTCAATCTGAGACACGGTGTTGTCGGCACCACTCAAAGTGTCTGCCTTTTGTTTCAGAAGGACGTCATTTTAATTGAAAAACATCAACTGGAATACGGAAATCTGACCAAACGCATTCGGATTGTGTCGATACTTTAGCACAACGATCCACGGGTAATATGTGATGTGTACGAGTTAACCCCGCCTCAATCTGAGGCTTGTTTTGGCCGCCACTACTCAAAGTGTCTATCTTTTGTTTCAAAAGGACGTCATTTTAAGTGAAAAGCATCAACTGGCATACGAAAAACCAACCAAACGCATTCGGATTGTATCGATACTTTAGTACAATGATCCATGGGTCATATGTGGCATGTACGAGTAAATATAGCCTTAATTTGAGGCACGGTGTGGTCGGAATCACTCTAAGTGGCTCTCTTTTGTTTAAAATGGACAACATTTTAAGTACATACAGAAAACGAACCAAACGCATTCAGTTTCCATTGAAACTTTAGGATAATGATCCATGGGTCGTATGTGACCTGTACAAGCCAACCCGGGCTCAATCTGAGAAGCGGTGTGTCCGGAGCCACTCAAATTGTCTGTCTTTTGTTTCAAAAGGACATCATTTTAATTGAAAAACATCAACTGGAAAACAGAAAACCGACCAAACACATTCAGATTGTGTCAATACTTTAGAACAACGATCCATGGGTCATATGTGACGTGTACGAGTCAACCCTGCCCCAATCCAAGTCATGGTGTGGCTGGCACCTCTCAAAGTGTCTATCTTTTGTTTCAAAAGGATGTCATTTTAAGTGAAAAACATCAATTGACATACAGAAAACCGACCAAACACATTCTAATTGTGTAGATACTTTAGCACGACAATCCATGGGTCATATGTGAGGTGTACGAGTCAACTCTGCCTTAATCTGAGGCGCGGTGTGGCCGCCACCACTCAAAGTGTCTGTCTTTTTTTTAAAATGGACAACATTTTAAGTACATACGAAAAACCAACCAAACGCGTTCGGTTTCCGATGAAACTTTAGGAGAACGATTCAGGGGTCATATGTGATGTATATGAATCATCCCCGCCTCAATATGAGATGCCGTGTGGCCGACACCACTCCAAGTTCCTGTATTTTGTTTCAAAAGGACGTCATTTTAATTGAAAAACATAAACTAGCATACGGAAAACCGACCAAATGCATTCGGATTGGGTCGATACTTTAGAAAAATGATCCAAGGGTCATATGTGAAGTGTAAGAGTCAACCCCGCCTCAATATGAGGTGCAGTGTGGCCGACACCATTCACAGTGTCTCTCTTTTGTTTAAAATGGACAGGATTATAAGTGAAAAGAACAACTGACATAAGAAAAACCGACCAAAAGTATTTGAAATGTGTTGATGCTTTAAGAATAAGATCCATGGGTCATATGTGACGTGTATGAGTCAACCCCTCATTAATCTGAGGCACGGTGTGGTCGAAATCACACTAAATGGCTCTCTTTTGTTTAAAATGGACATCATTTTAAGTAAATACGAAATACTGACCAAATGCATTCGGTTTCCATTGAAACTTTAGGAGAACGATCCATAGGTCATATGTGACCTATACGAGCCAACCCGGGCTCAATCTGAGTCGTGGTGTGGCCGAGATTAGACTAAGTGTCTCTCTTTTGTTTAAAATGGACATCATTTTAAGTACATACGGAAAACCAACCAAACACATTTGGTTTTCATTGAAACTTTATGAGAATGATCCATGGGTCATATGTGACATGTAATAATCAACACCGTCTCAATCGGAGATGCGGTGTGGCCGACACTGCTCAAAGTTTCTATCTTTTGTTTCAAAAGGACGTCATTTTAATTGAAAAATATCAAATGGCATACGGAAAACTGAGAAAACACTTTTGGAATATGTTGATACTTTAGGAAAATGATTGATGGGTAATTTGTGATGTGTACGAGTTAACCTCGCCTCAATCTGAGGCATGGTGTGGTGGGATCACTCCTTGTGTATGTATTTTGTTTAAAATGGACAGGATTATAAGTGAAAAGAACAACTGACATACGGAAAACTGATCAAACGCCTTAGAAATGTGTTGATTCTTTAGGAAAACGATTCATGGGTCATATCTGACGTGTACGAGTCAACCTCACCTTAATCTGAGGCACGGTGTGGTCGAAATCACACTAAGTGTCTCTCTTTTGTTTAAAATTGACAACATTTTTAGTACAAACTGAAAACCAACCAAATGGATTTGTATTGTGTTGATACTTTAGAACAATGATCCATGGGTCATATGTGACGTGTACGAGTCAACCGCGCCTCAATCTGAGGAACGGTATGGACGACACCATTCATAGTGTCTCTATTTTGTTTAAAATGGACAAGATTATAGGTGAAAAGATCAACTGGAAAATGAAAAACCGAAAAAATGCATTTGAAATGTGTTGATTCTTTAGGAAAACGATCCATGGTTCATATGTGATGTGTACGAGTCAACCTCGCCTCAATCCGAGGTGCCGTGTGGCCGACACCATTCACAATGTCTCTCTTTTGTTTAAAATGGACAGGATTATAATTAAAAAGAACAACTGACATATGAAAAACCAACCAAACGCATTCAGATTGTGTTTATGCTTTAGGTCAAAGATCCATGGGTCATATTTGACTTGTACGAGTCAAACTGGGCTTAATTCGAGGCACGATGTGGCCAGGATCACTCTAAGTGTCTCCCTTTTGTTTAAAATGGACAACATTTTAAGTACATACAGAAAACTGACCAAACACATTCGGATTGTGTAGATACTTTATCAAAATGATCCATGAGTCATATGTGACGTGCACGAGTCAACCTCGCCTCAATCCGAGGCGCGGTTTGGCCACCACCACTCAAAGTGTCTATCTTTTGTTTCAAAAGGCCATTATTTTAAGTGAAAAAAATCAACTGGCATACGGAAAAATGACCAAACGAATTTGGATTGTGTCAATACTTTAGCACAATGATCCATGGGTCATATGTGACGTGTACGAGTCAACCCCGCCTCAATCCGGGGTGCGGTGTGGCCGACACCACTCTAACTGTGTCTCTTTTGTTTAAAATGGACTGGATTATAAGTGAAAAGAACAACTAACATACGCAATACCGACCAAACGTATTTGAAATGTGTTGATGCTTTAGGAAAACTATCCATGGGTCATATGTGATGTGTATGAGTCAACCCCGACTTAATCCAAGTCATGGTGTGGCCGAAATTTTTCTAAGTGTCTCTCTTTTGTTTAAAATGGACAACATTTTAAGTACATACAGAAAACCGACCAAACGCATTCGGTTTCCATTGAAACTTTAGGAGAACGATCCATGGGTCATATGTGACGTGTATGAATCAACCCCGCCTCAATCTGAGATGCGGTGTGGCCGAAACCACTAAAAGATTCTATCTTTTGTTTCAAAAGGACATCATTTTTATTGAAAAACATCAACTCGCATACGGAAAACTGACCAAACGCATTCGGATTGTGTCAATACTTTAGTACAATGATCCATGTGTCATATGCGACATGTACGAGTCAACCCCGACTCAATCTGAGGCGCGGTGTGGCCAGTATCACTCCAGGTGTATGTATTTTGTTTAAAATGGACATCACTTCAGGTAAAAATATATGGTATACAAAAAACTGATCAAATTATGAATTGACTTCCGGATTCCACATATAATTGTCATCTAAATTTTAAATTGAATTTAAAATGAATTATGTATGATTATAATTACGTTATGAATTATAATTTAATTATGGATGTTTATAGGTCTAGGATGCATTATATGTTAACTGTGTATGAATTTGTTCTCTATATTTATGTGTTAGTTGGTTATTGCAGGTAAAATAATTGTATATGTAAGTGTTAGTTTATTATAGGTACAATAATTGGATTGAAAAGGGGTGGGAATGCACAAAATGAGGCATGTTCTCCAAATTGCAGACCTGCTGTGCAAATTGCAGGTTGCTGTGCAATTTGCACAGCATAGGCTATGCCAATGGTTTCAAACCGTTGGCATAGCATCTATGATGATTGTTTTACCAATATTTCATTGAACTGTTGGTAAAAAACCTTTCCCAATGGTTTAGAAACTATTGGGAAAGAGGATAACCCTTGGTATTTCCCAATGGTTCATGTTAAACCATTGGGAAAAACTATCCCAACGGTTTGGCAGAACCGTTAGGATAGGTTAGCTTTCCCCACTCTATACCAATGGTTCACAGTAAACCATTGGGAAAAGAATTCCCAATGGCTTACTTCCATACAGTTTGTAGAACCATTGGTATAACATATACCAACGGTTCTGTAGCCTTTCCCAATGGTTCAGAACTATTGGGAAAGACTGTACTTCCCGTAGTGAATCTTTTGGTTACAAAAGGGGTAAGTAATGATCTTTTATTCAGTGAAGAGTATTTACTAATTCATAAAGGTGAAAGGTATTACTTGTGATAAATTATTCATGATTTACTTATTTTTTTGAAAAAACTAACAGTTTTCCTTCTTTGTGTATCCTTTACTGGGCTTTTTATGCTCATCCCAGGTTTTTGAAATGTTTTCCACAGGACTTAAAGATGAATAGGGTCAAGGATGGGATCAAGGAAAGACATTCTATCTAAAACATGGAACAATACATGATTCTTTTTAAGATTTTTTATTTTATTTAAACTTAGTAGAAGTGTCTACTTTGTAATCTTTTGATATGTAACAGTTATGTCCTGATTCTCTAAAACTCTAAACCTGAAAAGATCATCTATGTGGGTTATTCATTTAATTCATGAATATGTAATGTTTTAAGGTTGGGTACTTATATTTATACTCTAAATATAAGTTACTCTTTATCATCATCGAAAACTATAACCAAATTATTCTTACAATAAATTTTCGCATCATGTTTAGAAATCCAATCCATTCTGAGGATTATATCAAATTCAATCATGGGTATGATGATGAGATCAGGAGATAAAGAACATTTATATGACCTAATGGGAACTGATTCAAAAAACATTATTGTGATGATTCTTCCCTTAGGTGTTTTGACTAACAACTCCCTTGTTAAGTTAAATTGAAAATATTTAATTTTCTTAGAAAACTAAGAAGATATGAAACAATGTGATGATCTAGAATCAAATAAAGAAATAACTAACCTTGGTGAAACCATTAAATTACCTGCCACCACATCTTTTGGAGCTTTAACCTTAGTAGTTGTGATCATATAAGCTTGGAATTTCTTGCTTGGCCTTTTCTGAGGTAAGGTCCCTTGGTACTTAGGACATTCATTTTCATAATGCCCCTTTTTCTCTACAATTGTAGCATTCAACATTGACAGCCTCTTTCTTCCCATTTCAATCATGAGTTTGGTGGCCTTTTTCCCCACACTTCTAACAGACTCTCATTCCCTTTAGGCAAGTACTGGGGTGTTTTTTCCCACATTTACTATAGGATGGATATTCAACTTTTCCCTTCTTCCCATTATTTCCACTTCTAGAGTGTTTAGCAGACCTCTTTTTCTCTTACTTTTCTATAAAGTCGTAAGACTTAGAGAATTCATTTTCTATCTTGATAGTTCATGAGATAATATGTTCGTACAAGGAGAAGGATTTTGAGACTAATGCTCGATAGAGAAATGGTTTTATCCCATCAAAGAATCGATCAATTTTACTCCTTGTGTTACGTATATAATCTGCGGCATGCCTTGCTAAACTTGTAATGTTAGCCTCATACTTTGTGACATTCTTATCCTCCTTTTTCCTGAGACTCAAAAATTGTCTTTCCATATCTGCTCGATGGTCACGAGGAAATTATTTTTCTAAGAAAATCTCTTTAAGCTCCCTCCATTCCATGTTTGATAGTTCTTCATATTCCTTTGTGTTTTGGATTAATAACCACCATTGATCTGCATCTCCCGTGAGGCGATAAACTTCCATGAATACTTTTTCTCTTTCACTACTCCCCAAATAATGAAATATTTTCTCTAAGTAATTTATCCATTGCTCAGCTACTAATATATTTGTACTCACAATGAATTTTAGTGGTTGTTACCTCATGAAGTGGTCTAACATTGAACCTCTATGTTGTGGATCAAGGTGCTCCATAAGGGTAAGGTTATTATTCCTAACCTGAGTGAGTTGTCCTAGTATGGTGATAAACTTATCAGCACCAGTTGCTTCATCATCTCCACTATAATTATCTTGAGTAGGATGGAAATCCCTACATGGATTATGTGCGTTGATATAGTTTCCATTCCTTATACTAGGTTCCATTTCTAAACAATGGAATACACTAGATTAGTTTATGAATCGTGATAAATAATTCCAAAATTATAAAACACTTAACATAAATTGAATAGTTTATGGATATAATCCATAATCATAAAAATGTTTTCTTTTTGGTAATATGTACTCATAAAACCTTTATAATGGTTTGTAAAGAAAAGGATAATTATCCTTAGCATATCCCTCGGGAGTGTCATAATCAAGAGAGAAGAAAGGCCCATTGTCATGCACCATTTCTCGTTCAAGTCTAGCTCAATGTGGTGTTTTCAGGTTTTACTTCTAGGTACACCTATGCGAGAGCCGCCTCTACCTACTCGTATCCAGATAGGGATTTATTTCTTGGAAAACTTACAAAATCTCTACAATACCCAAATTATAGGAAGTTCTTCTATACTATTCCTCAAAGTCTATCTTAGGGTAGTGTTCTCTAATCAGAGTTTTTCTAAATCTATCTTCCAAAGTTTGTACTAAACTTTCTATGATACTAACTATAACGGTCTGACCCCAATTACCCAGAGTCGGTGCATTATTAAATTGCATTGGCATGATACAAGGAATCATGTCCCAAAAGACTGATTATTTTAGTAGCCTTGGAAATACTAGATACATTCATAATTTTTACATTACATCATGAAATAAAAACATCAAAAACATTTGTACCCTTTGGAACACACTTATTTCTTTATCCTATCCATGCAGGTCAACCATAAAATACTTCCTCGCATCTTGGGAAAATAAAAACATAGAAAGGGGTGAGTTCATATTCTCAGTAAGGATAACAATACAGCGGAAACTTTCATAAATAAGCATAAACATTTAAGGCAATTTATAAAACTAAAACAAAATCATTTTAAAATTAAACTTCATCATAATACGACAAAGATAAAATCAAATAAGTCCATTTAATTATTCACATGGATATTCTACTAGTCTAATAATTACAAGTAATATCAATATCCACTTTCATAATGATGGAATGTATAATACCAGACTTTATAACCACATAGTCACAGCCTTCTTCCAAGACACTATTTTTCTCATGAGACCTGGTGATGCATTGAGGAACTATATCGGGATCCACCCTTCACTTACTAAGTCCAATGCATTCCTCATATGAAGATGTTTAAACATAATATAATCATTCGTATTAAAACTAGCATACGAAATGTCAAAACTTTATCAATAAACCATGAATGGTATAAAAATAACACACCCACGGTCAAATATATCAGAAAACCTTCAATACAATATCGAAGATTTGTATCATAATAAATCGACTTCAAACAAGTTTAAAATCCATAAAGGATGTGGACATAGATGAAATCAAAACTTTTTGAGAGAAATATCTCTTTCTATTTAAAAATTATTTAAAATTTATATATTTCTAAAAGAAAACATTTATTTTGAAAATATTATTGTAATCTTTTATGGGAAACATCGACGATGTTATAACGACAGAAAATATCCACACCCACCATATAAGTTAAAAAAACATTTTTACCTTAGTTTTGTCGAAAAGGTCATAAAGTACCTTGTTTGGAAAACGACAGAAAGATTACTTTCAAAAATAAAAGGTCAAATAAGGGTAAAAATGACTTTAACCCATTGTATAGTAAATAGTAAAAATGTTTAGAAATACATTTTTATGAAAACACGAATGTGGATGATAAATATGTCTCAGTAGATACTCATGTAAAAACAACCTCGAATATTGAAGAGATTTTAGAATTAACCCTTACCTTAAACATTTCCTTGGTTGAAGGTATGTTAACCTCCTGTATAATATTTAAATCATTGTTATAAAATTATAAAATAACTATATAAAAAAATATGATATCATATATGATCTTATAATATTGCTTTGTTAATAATATTTTAGTAGTATCATCGTTTCGGATGTTAAATAATTCATTTTCCTTTATATGCTTGGTTACATAAGCCATGTTTGTTATGAATAGGATTTATTTGCTTCATATACAAAATGATATTATGTTCATAAACGTTATTTTTAATCATAATATGAAAATTATTCTTGAATGATTACGATGGGGAATGAATCTCATCGCGTTCGTGGAGACGGTAATCTGTACGTACGCACGAGCGATAATATCATTATATTGATGGTGAAATCATATGTAATTGGATTGTATATCATATTTATAGAATAATTAACAGGTTATATTTATTATTAAATTCAGTAATACTCATTATTATACCCATCCAAATAACTAGGTTTTTTAATAACAAACTACACCACGATGTGGAGACAGTAAGCCATACGTATACATGTATGGTGACTTTGTCATTCGTATGATGGATAGAATAATGAATATAGTTGTACCATTTTTATAATAACATCATAGTATATAGAAGATACTATAGTTATTATTTTATAATGGAAACAACAAAGGAAGAGGAAGTGGAAGAAGAAAAGAACTTGAAGGAGGTGATGAAATATTTACCTCTTCTTCCAGTTCTTCCTTTTGATTTGATCAAAAGGGCTCCTTAGGTTAGATTTCTGACCAAAGTAAGACCTATAGGATAATTGGAGGAATGTTGGGAGGATATTTGTCCAGGTTATGGCCGAAACAAAAGGATTTGGAGGTGTTACAATAAGATAAGGAGAAGTACCCTTTTATAAGAGAGGTGAGGGTCACTTTAGGAAAAGCATGAAATATTATTTTATAATAAAATAATTTCCAGTTTCTGATGGATAAAATATAATTAATTTCAAGGATAAGGTAGTTATGGGACTAAAACCTTTCAAACAATAGGTTTTAGATAGGTTTAGGTCACTATATTAACATTATCTTTTATATTTAACTCTTAGTTAAATAGTTTGGCATTTACCACGTCTCTTTGTATTTTTATATTATATGGTTAATAAACTTACTATAAACTTTAAAGTGAACCCCAAGTGGTTCATTATTAATATATATAACTTTATCTAAGTAATTTTTCCTAAACTTATATTTTTAGGAATATTATATCAATTAATAATATAGTATTTGTTTTAAAAACTCAATTATGTCAATTTTGACACTATTTAGTATTTGGTTTTTGTGAAAATCATAACAGCATGATTACTTCAAAAAAAATTATTTAATCAACCCTGAAATGTCATATTAACCTTGAACATTAGTGTAATTCATAAAATGTCTCATATTACATTTAAATAGATATTTATAATATCAATGTTTTTTTCTTTCATTAATAAGGTAATTACTGCATCATCATTGTGTCATTAATAAATTAAATTATTTAAGGTCTAAAAATTATAAATAAAATACCATTATGTAGGAAATATTTTTATCATTCTAATTAATATTTATAGTAAAATTTATATTGTGTGTAACCATATATTAAAAATGGTTTAGTTACTAAACATTGAATTTAACTCTTTTAACTCTTCTTTAAATAAAATAATAATAAATGTTTGAATCTAATCCAAGTGGACCAAAGTGATTCATATTTTATTCCTAAGGTTGTTTTTGGTCAAATTAAAACTATCTAATATAATTAGGACATGTGTTAGGGTAATTATGAAACCATTTTACCCTTAATTACCCTATTTACTTTAAACCATGGTAAATAAATGTCAAAAGTTACTATTCACCAAAAAATATTTTCGTCTTATTGAACCACATTTTACTTACTGATATCAAACATGTCTTTAGGATTTTTGATATTCACCTAACATAAGTGGTAAAATTAATTTTTATGCAAATTTTCAAATGATCCAAGGAGGTGGGTAAAAGACGGTAAAAAGTTCAATAAAATATTTATATATCAAAACTTATTATAAAGTGACTCCAATAAATTAAATTGAAATTATATAGGTATTATGTATCTATTTTGACATAAAATAAATTTAAATAAAATAAATAATTATTTTAATAAAAAATTCTGTTTTAACCAATAACGTAGTGTTTTTCACTATTTATCAAAAAATGAAAGTTTTCATAAAAATACAAAAAATTCACCCTAAGATAATTTTGATATTCCGAATTTCAAAATGATGTCCATTTGGGAAAATAAAATATATAAAATTTCAAAAAGTTGGTGTTACTATTCATAAGGGCTAGTTTCATTGGTCGTGGTGTGTTAGAATTTCGAAGTTGTGTATAATACAAGCTATTGAATTATTCAAAGGGAAATGTACCATGGAAGATTGGGGTGTTACACAAAGGAACACATCTAATCAAAGCATATTCTCAATCCAATCAGATACAAGAACCAAATAAATTCATTCTAGAAATTAATCTATAAAGTAACTCTACCTACAAGAAGTATAATTCCTACACATAAACAATATTTTACATCCCTAAATAGATGAATAAACATCTCGTAAGCTAATCATTGGTACTATTTCACCTCCATAAACTCATAAATCAAAAAACAACTCTCACACCTATACTCCATGATCAACTCAAATCATCCCCTAATTGACAGTATTCTATCGTCATATATGAATCCAGTGGGTACATCAATCTTCATCCAACATTCTCATCTCAACATATATTGATGTCATTTATTATTAATAACAAATAAAACAAATCATCATCAAAATTATTGATAATCTCTTTCTTTGGTTTTTTTGTCAATACACATAAAGAAACAATATGTGTCTGTATGTTTTGAAATATTTTCTTTTCTATGCACCTTATTGATACCATTTTTTAGTTACCAATTAATCATATCTAATTTTACTAGATCAATGTTTAGTGTAGAAAAAAAGAGTGACTAATTAACTTCAGAAAATTATTCTTTACAACCATGAATATCTAAACAGCTTCTCATCATTCATATCATTTATTAATATAGTTTTTAATAATAGATATTATAATTTATTATTTAAAAATAGATATGGGAAATGTGTCAAACATACCTTAGTAATGATAATATCAATCAACTTCTAGAACTCCAACATCACATGAAATAATTATTTCTGGAATCATTCATAGTAAAACTCACCCTAAATGGGTACACTATGTTTTCCTCATCACGGTTGATCTACTTACCAAATGAACTCTGAGTATACTTTTTAAAATATATCCTCTTAAATCAATTCAACTATGATAGGTCACTTCCATGATAAATACTTTATTACTATTTTAATACTTTCACACCATTCTCATGAAACTAGTTCTCCCCCTAAATTCAACACTTTTAATTCCCCGTAAAAAAACCAAAGATATGGGAATATGGTAGATTCTCCTTCTCTAATTAGTGAAAAAAAATTAAATATTTTAATCGTCTAAGAAACTCTATTATTTTCATCTACAATATTAATATAAATCTTCATAATTTCTCCCCTAGTATTCCCAATAGTATAATCCATGTGAGATATTTTATTTTTATTCTTATGATTTATCTTCTTTTTAGGATTTTATTTTTCACTTCATCAATAAAAACACTTGTATTCCATTGTTATTTTGGAATTTCTTTTAGTATTTCTAATTATACTCCTAGTATGGTCATGAATTATTATTAAATGTGTTTATATTTTTTTCACATTCCACAAAACTTCTTAGGATTCCTTTGATCTCCCATTGTTGACAACTTCTCAAGAAATTTTAATTCTTAATTATTCTCATAGATTTATTCCACTAAAAAATATTATTATTTCTTTCATAAATTTAATATTTATTTTTATCTCCATATTTCATTCAAAAAAAATCAATACAAATAGTTTGTTTAAAATAGTCTATGGTGTTCCATTTTCTATTATAATAGAACAATAATTTATTCTTTGTCATAACATCCTTATCATCATTCTTAAGAAAAAAAATTTCAACACTTTACTTTTGGTTATAACCCAAGGTAAATTAACCTTCACTTATTATTTATTTTTTCCCAATTTTTTTTTCTTCCTTAATAAAATTAATTTTTTACATGATTGGATGATTTAAACAAGAATAATTTATCAAAATAACTACCATTTTAAAATTTCTAAAAAAAATAAACACTTCTAAATCTATTTAAGATATAAAAAAATTATTCTTATTTTTTATAAATTTATTTGACCTAACCTTTCTCAACCTTGATTTTGGACTTATTTTTATTCCATTAATTAAAATTTTATTTCAATAAATAATAGCCTTATTCCCTAAACTTTCATATCACCAATAGTAGACAATGAATTATGATTATATCCTTTGAAATGCAATTTGTCTTGCTTTTAAATCTTATCATTCTTTTGAAAAAACACCTTAATTTTTAAAATCCTTTGGGGAACTAATTTTCTTACACATTCTTACATCCACCTTTGATGTAGTGTTGAGTTTTTCATAAATTTTCTCAACCAATATTTTACCATATTTTCCATTGTAACTTGCATTGTACATGTAAATAGTATTTGTACAAATAATATTTTATGTAATAAGGGTTTACTTTTTATTTTATTCTACATTATATTTATCATCATATAATTTAAATCATATTTTCCAAATATATTGAGGTATTTTAAGATAAATAAACTAATAAAAAATTTATCAAAATCAAATCTATTCTAAGTATCTTGGAAAGACTCAACATGAATCACTTCCTAATTTCTCAATTTCATCTCTAAATCAAAATATATTAGATTTAGAGTGTTATTATAATATTCATTTAACTTAACCCTCTATTTATAGTAATTTTTTATTTTCACAACATGCTTCTCATGATATTTATTCATCATTTTATTCTCTTATATTTATTTTTCATGATCTTGCATGCTTTTAGTATTGATCTTCAATAGAGAACTATTTAAACTAATGATATTTATCTTATTTTCTTGTAAAGCATATATATTATTTTATACCCCCATATTTAATTCATCATTCACTTTGATTTCTTTAAAAACTTCTGTCTCAAATATGGAAGCAAGGTAAAAAACCTATTCGAATATAATTATGATCCATGTATTTTCTGGAATATGATCTCTTCCCCTACATTGTAATATCATTATTATATGGAATTACCTCAGGCTCCACCATTTTAAACCCCCTTAAACTTTCTTTTTAATTTATGCCTTTTATACATTTATTTAAGTGTGTTATGATGAAGGGTTGTAAAAATATCATCTCACACTCAATATTCATGTATATAATAAAGATATAAAAGATAAAGAATACAACAAATATATATATATGTATGGGTTTCATTCACAATGTGTGAGATGGTTTTAGTATATCATGGTCGTTATCCCAAATATTTGCAGTTGATCTATTTTTATCAAGAATAAATAATGGAAAGAGAATGTCCTCAAAATGTAATACTAGGAACTAACCAGAATATATATAATGGAACTAACCAGATCAAAAAGAACCCACTTTTACTTATTTTAAAAACAATTTAACTAACTAGGTTATTTATTCAAAGTAATGTTTGGTTGGTTTAACCTAATGAATGATCAATAGTATGATCAAAATTCATCATACAACTAAATAAATCTGATATTATCCCTCAATTACAATAATATCTTTTCAATTTCCTCTATTATTATTCTTCAAGAACATTAACATTTGAGATGTTAAATAGTAATATCATATAAATCTCAATTTTTCTATATTTCCTTTAACAAATTGATATCCTGATGATATTCAGAAACTTTCACATTGACCCCTTAAAGTATATATTTTACTCTTCTTCTTTGATGCTTAAGATATTCAGAAATAGTAAGTTGGAATCTTCTCAATAATTTTATTTAACTGGGATTCTTCTTTATAGACTATTCAAAAAACATGTGCCCATTTCCCATATATTTAAATATATAAATTTCTATGAAAAAAGTAACATTATATTCATTAAAACTCTCCCCAATATCATTCAAGGTTATTCTAATTCAAGATAATCAAAGATTTATCTTAAAGATCCATCAGATATTATATTTGACTCTCCTTAAATACTAGGTTCTTTATTTCCTTCTAGCTTCCATAAATAATTCTTTTTATTTTCCACAAATGCATGCTCCCATTAAAATCTAGTTGCATTGAAAATCTCAATCTCACCATTCAAATCTTCATAAAAAATCATAACCATAATATTTTTCATGAATCATGGCATAACAGTAAGAATCATGATTTTTATTCACTTGAATAAGAACAAAGAATCATCACATTAAATCTTTCATTTCACATGGGAACAACCATTTAATCTTATTGAAATTCAAAATGATTTTATATATCATTTAAAATCCTTGTTTTAATTTTATGAATTGTAAAATTTAATATTATGTTAAATAAATTACTACTTGCATATTTTCTGGAATCACATAATTACATTTACACATCCTCAAAAATTAATCTCGCGTATTTTTTGAATATTTAAAGTTAATATTATATATCACCATATTAATCATTATTATTCAATAAGTTATTATATGAGTTCTTATACTTACCTTTTCTCAATTTTATTCTATATCTAGGTTATTACATATAGACTCTAAATAACTATAAACTTTATTAAACCATCTATAATTATATCAATTCATCTCAAAATACTTCATAACATCTACAAATCATCGTCAGCTACATTTTAATGGTCCCAAAGATCCTAATGTACAAAATAAATCTTATGAGTATTTCAATGGTCATCCCCTACCTAAAATACTTATACTATTATTGAAACATAATCATCCAAATGTAGATTCAATATATTTTAATATCATTCATACTTAATAACACAACAATGGATCTCTCAAAATGTAATGTTATTTTTCTTCTTATTATTCTATACTCAAATATAGCTCCTCATATTCATATATAAATTATATTCGGTGATATCTATACACCATGGAACTCATCTAATTTAACCAAATTCTCATGTATATTAGATGTAATAACATGAAAATCTGATTCTGTAAATAAAATTAGAAAGTATATTTAAACTCAATGAAGTATCAACTATATAATTCAATAAACTTTTCTAACTTTTATTAAATGAATAAAATTTTAACTATATAATCATTGGAATCATCTCATATCCACAAACTCATTAGGACAATAATTTCTCACACAGTAATATTCCATGACCAACTTAAACTTTTCACTTATTGGCAATCATCCCTCATCATATATCAATATATTGTGTAATTCAATATTTATCTAGCATTCTCATATAAACACATATAAAAATAATTTATTATTGAAAAAAATACAACACTTCATCATCCAAGGGACTAAAATAAATCCATCTCACTTAAATTTATTGGGCCATGCTATAAAAATATGATGAGACTTATATTCCAAATCTTAAGCCACATAGACATGTCATAGGGAAAAATGTATAAATTGGATCTAATGAGAGATTTTAAGTGATATTTTCTTTAGTAATTTCATATCTTTTTTTGAATGAAAAAAGTTCTATATAGGAATATGTCACACCAAAATGTTCTATATTATGTCATGATGTGAAACATCACACTGCAATTTGGTTAATTCTAAAAAATCTGATGATAAAATTCTATATCATTAGAGATTAAAAAAGACATAAATCGAGACACATTAGTAATCAACTAGATGACAATTACTTGGGATTTAATAATTATTCCATTTGGAGTAAAACAATTATATTTGGGACTCTTTTATTGTTTGGTATCATTGATGGTGATATAGATATATGAAATATCTCTATAAAAGGCTCTTTTATACTATTTATAAAGTTGTACTCAACCAAGTGTGTTTATCAGGTGAGGCCATCGAGTGATAAAAATGAATTGTGAGATCATTGGGAAGGAGTGGTTTACCTATCAGGGATAATATTGAGAGATGAACAAGGTTTTACACCTATTCCACATCCCAGAGACACATGAGAATGATAGAAGAAAGATCACACATATTAGGGAACTTATTATTACTGATATATTTCACATGTAATTTTCTTACACATTATTATAGGATTTGAAAACTATTGTTATGTATAAATTATTCAGTCATACATCATTGATAAAAATTTGGTGATGTGGATAGTTATATGATAGACACTATACACAAAGGGTATAACAACACGAAAAAATAGTGTTTTGAACCATTTAAGCCACGGGTCACATTTTTTGTATCTCTTATCTCTCATATTCATCAGCATCATCACATGTGGCCCATCAAGTAATCCATTCACTAACTGATAAAGTGTAATATATAGTCTAAAATGGAGAAAAATAGGGAAGATTTTATATTGGACTTGAATCAATGATTCATCCCCCCCCCCCCAATGGCTAGGTATCTCTCCTTATAAAACCTACATGGGTTTAAAAGAATAATATTACTGAGGAAGAATTTTATTTCAGTAGGATAGGTTCATGATGATAAGTTCTATAAAAAATCATACGAAGTGCATAAAACCACACATGGTTCAATGATACTGACCAATGGTGTGAATAACATATCATTATATCTTACTCGGATTTCAAATATGTTAATGGTTGTTGATACTACTAGAGACACTCAAATGTGGCATTATGATCTTGGTAAAATCGGTGGGAAAGTATTGAGAGTCTTAAATGATAACGAAATACAAAACCTCAAGCATATAGTATTCAAATAATTTGAATAGTGTATCTTCGGAAATTAAAAATATTTTATATTTTTTAAAAAAAATGAGAACTTATGTCTTAGAAGCTATAGATTATATGTAAAAATGTATAGACTCACTCTGGAATGTTATTATGGTTTTTTATTATACTATGTTACCTTCATCAATGATGATACAAGAAATCATGGGTGTATTTTCTGAAGTAAAATTAATAATTATTTAAACCATCCATCATATAGATACCCACAGTATAAAATGAACATAGTTTAAATATAAAATTATTTATTTCTAATAATGGTGTTATGTGTAGTGCCAAATAATTCAAAAAAATATAAAAAATGGATTGGGTTAGATAAAAATGTATATAAGGAATGACGGAAGAATGGTTTATTGAAACATATTAGCTTGATATTAAATGAGAGATCCCAAAACATGTTACTATGATTAGGTGTTCCAAAGAACTATCAAACATAGGAAATTAATGTTTTCGTTTAGCATATTAACATGATTTCATCTATAATTATAAGTAATATGTTATATGAGGAATACTGGATTGGTATGTTGCTTGATATATCATATATAAAAATATATGAAATAATTTCCTATATTTATGATATTTCAATTGAAAGGGATAAACATTAAGAAAAGTCTTATATATGTTTCTTTATGGGGTATAGTGATGAAGTCTTTGAATTTTAGTTTTAGGATAATAACTAATGGGATATTATTAGAAGTTATAACTTTATCATAAATTAAGGGATCCTATATGGAGATCGGGACTTGGTATAAGACAATGTTGAGAAGAATTAATACATAAAATTTGATCTAGAAGAGCAGAATATATGTAAAGATACTATAAAAATTTTAAGAGTAAAAAATGATTAGAGGTACAAAAAATCTAAATAAACCTTAAGTAGGTATAATTTCAATGATATCTAGAATTATAGATATAATATAATGTTAAAATAATAGTGAATCATGGAATAATTTTATTAAAGGATTAGTTGATCCTTATGGAAAGTTAAGGAATTCTTCCAGGTTCATAATATCAGTGTTGTTGTTTGAATAAAACGTACACTATTTGATTCTAACTTATGGAAGAGATCCCAAAATCATAATATATGTGAAATATCTAAGTAATTCATAATAGTTGGAGTTGAAAATGATGGAAAAGGTGAATTCCTTACATGTGAAAAGAATATGGGGGTTGGAAGGTCTATCCTAAGGAAAGTAAACACTTTAGAAAAGGTTTACCAACAAGAAAATATAATAATTAAGAAGTAGGGGAATTTTTGTGCCTCAGTGGAGCCTAGATAATATTATTTTAAGATCAATACAAAGTATAATTTTTAAGGAGATAGGTTTGAATAGTTTTTTAATAGAATTTAATTAAATATTTCATTATGTGGTGGAATGTTGAGGCTTAAATCTATATAATGGGCCTCATTTCCATGACATTGTTTTATATTTATTTATTTCTTCAAGAGTTGTGTCAAGGGAGATTTATGAGTGAGTATAAAATAGTGGTTAATTTTTTTAACTCATTTTCTTGACTTAATTCCCTTATAATTTTATCACTTAAATATTACCTTTAGTGTGGTTTCAGGTTGGGGTGTTGGAGAAAATTATAAGGAAACAAGATGAGGTAAGAAAAAAATGGTAATTATGTAGAATGTACTGAGTACTTGGTGGGATTGGAAAAAATACCTAATTGGAGTAACATTATTTTTGGTGGTTCATTTTAGACTACAAAGTACCCAGTAGCATTATAACAAGAACCTGGTAGACTTTTGGACTAAACCAATTTGTTGTGGGGGATCATCTTCGGCAAGGTAGTGCTTAGGGATTACTCTAATATCTTCTTCACTTGTGTTTATATATAGTAGTGATTAAAACTCTCCTCTTCTGATTCCATGTCTTGAAAGACACTCTTGATTCCTTCAGTTTTCTTATCACCTAGTTATTGTGAGAGGTCTACCTAGGTAAATCAAAGGTATTCCCACTATTTCACATTCTGGATTTCTTCCTCATGTTGGAAGTAATTTAAACCCTTTTTTTATTTCATTTAATGTTTCTATAAGTGTTTAGTGGTGAAATATAAATATTTTGGTCTTTGGGGTTTTCTTTTGTATAATATAGGGTGAGTGATAATATTCAATTTCTCACATATTGTTATTGTGTGGACATTTTAGGGGCATGTTGAAGAGTGTGGATACTTTCTTAATGTATTTAACAAAAAAATTAAAAATGATTTTCTAGATAAAAAAATGTTTAAATAATTATCTATTATTAATTTTTTTAATCATTTTACTTTTCTTTTGTTTTTAAACTAATTCTATATGTGCTAGTATTGGATAAATAGGACTATGATATTACTTAATTAAATTTAGGGAATGTTATAGTTGACAAGAGTATAGAGAATAAATGAAATCTGTTAGGGATTTCCTTCTTAAACATGCATGATGTTGTCTTACTCAGGGCCATAGGGTGAGATTGATTTCTAATATTCCATTCCCAATACACCTTTGTTTTATTTAAATTTTAATTAATCTTGGGGGATATAAATTCTTCATATGACATGTTTATACATGTATTTGAATCATTGATACAATTTTATTGGAATTTTTTGTTTAGTATTTTAATTCCTTGCATCCATGTTCATATTTATACATGTTAATTGTTTTTAAAGGTTTTATTAAATATAATATATATGTAATGATCTATATTTATCAATATTGTATACAAATATATTAATCCATTTCTTGTAGGATCCAGTGTGAGGATTATGAACTGGATTCTCATGGGTACCTCATATATACAAATGATACATTCCTCCCTAAGATAGAGGGATCATGTAGAGGAGGGATATGTATCTCTATATGGTTATAAATATAATTAAATACAATTTCATTCATAATAGAAGATGAGTGGCCTCCTATGTGAAGGTTTTATATTTTATTGGAACTTCCCCTATAAAGAGAGACTGTCCCATGGGGTGGATGATTACACACACATAGAGAGAGAACGATATATATATATATACCTAGTTGTGTGTGTGTGTGTGTGTGTGTGTGTATAAAAACTAACCCATATAGGGGATGTGTTCAAATTTACATCATGAATGTCCAGATACTATATGGTGTGAAAGTAGCTTACTCAAATTATGATCAAAACTCAAATGCAGGTTTGGATAATGTAGTTGAAAATTATTAATGCTCCATTATAGCATGATAATTTTTGTTTAATTTGAATAAAATATCTAATTATTTTGTAAGATTACTTTCTTATTTTTTCTATATTTATAGTTGAATTTTTTTTTACTTGTTCCCTGCTAACTTTATATTCCTACATTAAAAACTTGAATTTATGACATATTGGATGAGGTTGGGTGGTGAATTAAATGGGGTACATTGTAATCTAACCCTACAATTGTTCCTTTAAAATATGTGTAGAGATTATTTTTCATAACCCAAGTGATGTAAAATATTCTTCACATCAGGGATTGTAACACCCCAAGATTTCATATTACATTATTTTTTTCAAAGTAATTCAATAACTTTCACTACACACAACACTTAGTTCAAGCGCTCCATGACTTACCAAACTAGCCGTCAAAAAGCGGTTATGAATAGTATTAACTGAATTTTTAACTTTATATAATCCTTATAATTTAAAAACCCATATTGTGAGTTTCTTAGACATAATTTAAGAACAAATACATTTTTTTCAGATAAAAGAAGTATTTTTCAAAAAATGCAATTTTACCGCCTTTTAATGGCGAACCCTATTTCAAAATCCAAGATTTGAAACTTTTATATATTCAATTTGGAAAAATAATCTTCTTCTTTAGAATCAGGACATAAGAATTTAGTTTCAGTAAATTTTTGGTGTTTTTCTGATAACTTTCATATTTGGGTGAATAGTGAAAAATACTATATTTTAACTGAAAACAACTTTTTTAATAAAAATAATATATAGTGTTAAATTATACATTTTAATGGTTTGGAAGTATAAATAGATTATATTTTTATTATTTAATGCAATGCTGGTCATTTTAATTAATTTCACTTTGAATTTGGACATAAACAAGTGTCAAACTTTCGATAGTTATTATTTCTTAAAATTACGCCTTTTGGTTTTGACAGCAGGAATTAATTTTAAATTAATAAATGCAACTTATATGTTTTGAATTTTGTAAAATAGAATTCATTATTCAATTAGGAATATAAAAATTAGCTTAGGGTAAATTTTTGGTATTTTTTCTGAAAACTTTTAATTTTTGATGAATAGTGAAAAACACTGAGTTATAGTTTAAAACTGATTTTTTATTTAAATAATTATATATTTTATTTAAATTTATTTTAGGTCATAATAGATACATAATACCTATATAAGTTCAATTTAATTCATTAGAGTCAATTTATAATAATTTTAGACATAAAAATTTTATTGAACTTTTCACCGTCTTTTACCCACCTCCTAGGAGAATTTGTAAATTCACATAAAACATAATTTTACTGCTTCTGTGAGTTGAATTTTGAAAATATGAGTGACACAGTTAATATCAAGGAATAAAATGTGGTTCAATAAGATAAAAATAATTTTTAGTGAATAGTAAGTTTTTACTTTTATTTACCACGGTTAAAAGTAAATAAGGTAATTAAGGGAAAAATGATATTATTATTACCCTAACACATGTCATAATTATATTGGATAAGTTTAATTCGACCAAAAACAACCTTAGGAATAAAATATGACCCTTTAGGTCCACTTAGATTAGATTAGGACATTTATTATTATTTAATTTAAAGAAGAGTTAAAAGTGTTAAATTCAAAGTTTATTAACTAAACCATTTTTAATATAGGGTTATACATTATATAAATTCAACTATAAATATTCATTAGAAATATAAAAATATTTCCTACATCATGTTATTTTATTTATAATTTTTAGACATTAAATAATTAAATTTATTTATGACACAATGATGATGTTGTAATTACCTTATTAATGAAAGAATCAAATAAATGGTATTATAAATATTAAAATAAATATATTTTCAAAGTTTTTATGACATACATAAATTTTCTAGGTGACTATGAAATTTTAGGGAATTTTCAATATATCTTTTTCCAAGTAATCCATTTGTGACGACTTTCAAAAAAATAAAATACCAAATAGTGTCAAAATTGACATAAATTAATATTTAAAACAAATACTATATTATTGGTTGATATAATATTTCTAAAAATGTAAGGTTCTGCCAAAGGGTTTAAATTATATTATATGTGTCATTAATGATCCACTTGAGGTTCCCTTGAAATTTTAGATTAAGTTTATTAACCATATATAGTTAGAATACAAGAACACACGGTAAAAGTTAAACTATTTAACTAAGAGTTAAATCTAAATGATAGGGTTAAAATGGTAACCTAAACTTGTCTAAAACCTATTGGTTGAGATTATTTAGACCCATAACCACCTAAATATAGAAATAAATTCATTTGGAACCATTATAAACCGAATATGTTTGTATAATAAATTAATACTTTAATATTTTCCTTAAGTGACCCTCACCCCTGTTATAAAAGGGCACTTCCCCTTCTCTCAAAATCACACCTCCAAAGCCATTTTTCTCAGACAACCCCTGACCAAATATCCTCCAAACATCCCCCAATTCAACCTAGAGTCCTTATTTTGATAATAAAGCGAATGTATGGATCCCTTTTGATCAAATCAAAAGGAAGAACCCGAAGAAGAGGTAATTATTTCACCACCCTCTTTCAAGTTCCTTTCTTCTTCCACTTCTTCTTTATTTGTTATTTCCATTATAAAATAATAAATCTAGTATCTTCTATATACTGTGATGTTATTATAAATATTTCACAACTATCTTCATTATTCTATCCATCTTATGAATGATAATGTCACCATGCGTGCGTATGTTCGGCTTACCGTCTCGACGTTGTGGTGTAATTTGTTATTCAACACTATGTTATTTGGATGGATATAATGATGAGTAATATGTACATAAATAATGAAAATAAAATAATAATGTATCTGTAAAATTAATATACCATCCAATTCCACACCTTTAATGAAATGATATTGTCGCTCGTGCGTACGTACGGATTACAGTCTCCGCGACGCGATGAGATTCATTTCCACATTCACCATTCATCAACGATTATAAAAATATATATTACTAATATGTTTCTAATATGTCACATAATAATACTACTGGAGATATATATATATATATATATATATATATATCTTTGTGTGTGTGTGTGTGTTCTTACATGTATTTTATTCACTTAGTACCATTCAATACGTTATGAAAACAGAAACAAAGTTTATGCGTACGTACGGACTACCGTCTCCATAAATGGTGTTTTCAATTTCATATATATGTCTATTATACATATTTATATTCTAAATATGTATGATATATAAATCATGTTTTATATTCTAGAATTATTTAAATCATGATCTAAGTGACACAATCAAGAGTAACAAGTTAAAACACATACGATAAAGAAAGCGATTATTACCTGAAATGTTAATTTAATAAGGAAATTATTATTAAATGGGTAGTATAAAGTCATAAATTAATAATGTATGATATCAAAAATATTAATATGGCTATTTTATAATTTAATAACATACTATGGTCTTTGTATAGGAGGTTAAGCATACCCTCGACTAAGAGAAAGTGCAATGTAAGGGGTTTTCATCTCACTCCTTATTCCCTTGAGATTCGTGCCATATTGACACTATTACCTTTTGTGTGGTGTATGTACTGCCCATATTTGTATTGGTTGTGTAATGCAATTTAATTTATTTGTATTTACATATTCATTGTATGACCTCTTTCATGGGGTGTATGATTCATAAGTTACCAAATTGGTAAGGGTTAATTTCACAATCTCCTTATTATCTGAGGTTGTTTTTACGTAAGTATATAATGGTACATATTTATTATCCTTGTCCATGTTTCATGAAATAGTTTTCAGAGGAATTATTTTAGAGTAGTTTTTTACAAAAACATCATTTCAAATTTTTTAAATATTTATTCTTCTAAATATTTCTCATTAATGTCCATGCCTTCAAAATGGTTTTAAAGGATTTATTTATGTGGACATGAATGTTTTTAAAATGATAATTCCTTTCAAAAGTTTCAAAGTGGTATGGGACACTTTGATTCAAATATGTCTTTAAATTTCTTCCTTTATAAATTGTGTGACTTTTAAATGTTTTCATGTAAAAGGGATATTTCTCTCAAAGTGTTTTACAAATCATTTTCATCTATGTCAACATCCTTTGATGGATTTTAAACTTGTTTGAATATGATTTATTATGATACAAATATTCCATATTGTATTGAAAGTTTTGTGATATGTTTGACTATGGATGTGATATTTTTATACCATTCATGGTTTGAGGATAAAGTATTGACATTTTGTATGCTAGTTTTAATATGAATGTATATGTTATGTTTAAACCTTCTCATATGAGGAATGCATTGTACTTAGTATGAGACGGGTGGAGCCCGCTATAGCTCCTTCATGCATTTATAGGTGTCATGAGACAAACTAGTTTCTTGGTACAAGGCCTTGACAAAATATTATTTGTTGTCTTGTCACAAGGCCTTAACTATGTGGTTATGATAGTCTGGAATTATGCATTCCATCAATATGAAAGTGGTTAGTGATACTGCATGTGATTATTCGACTAGTAGAATATCCATGTGAATAAGTAAATGTAATTACATCATTTTATTTTTTCCATATTATGTTGAAGTTAAAGTTTAAAAGGTTTTTGTTTTTGTAATACATTTCCTTAAATGTTTATGATTATTTATGAAAGTTCACGTTGTATTGTTATCCTTACTAGTCATCTGAGCTCACCCCTTTATATGTTTTATTTTTCCTAGGATTTCAAGAAGTGTATTGTGATTTATATGAAGGGTTAACCCAATGGAATAATGGTGTTCATAAAGGATTATTTATGTTCTTTTGTATGTCATAAAGTGTGATGTAATATTCTTGTATGTAATCTATTTTCCAAGACTGCTAGACAGATCGGTCCTTCGGGAATTGATTCCTTGTAATCATGCCAATGTATTAAAATAATGCACTGGCTCTGGGTAACTGGGGTTGGGGTATTACAGGGATAGTGGTACTAGCACATGAATAGTTTTTTAACTTGGAATCTAAAATAATAATTGGAAGTTTTTTGTTTTTAGTGTACATATGGAGTGAATATAGTTGGCCAATTATACATCATTTTAATAGAAGGCTTCACTTTAGTTCTCCCCATTCCATACCTCTAGGGCGTGTTTAATTTTCAAGATTATATAAAGAGTTTTTTGGTCCAGTTTCATACTTTTTATGTATTATATGGTGTTTTGGACTATGATATTAGGTTAATCCAACTTAATATAGTTATTGAATCATTTTTTACAAGTTTCATATGTGAAAAGTGTCTTACTACAGATACTTAAATTTTGGTCTTCTAAGTCCATTTCCCTAAGGGTCATTCCATAATTTTCTTTTGATATTATGTTAGGTATACATTAGTTGGTAAAATATAAAAATTGGTAAATCACCTCTCAATCATTTTTTATCTATCCCTCATTATTTTCTAGCCTTGTAAATTAAGAGGTGAAACTTAGGTCTTGTGGTGATCTTTCATAAGCTCGTTTTTGTGATAGTTTAAAGTCGTTATAAAATGGAATGAAAGTTCACAAATAGATCTTAGGTATGCGACATCAGAGTACTCTATAGTTTGGACTGTATAGACTCTATAAGTAAATAATAAATATTTATTCCCATCATAATTATGATAGAAGCCTGAGTTAAAGGGGGTATTTAAATATCAATTGTATCATTCTTGGATTTTTTCTAAATATATAAGTCTCATTATGTTGGGTGTACCTTGGAAGGCACATTTATGATTCAATACTATATCACATGTATGCCCTTGTTTGATTATATACTTATTATAGAACCAATTTATGATAAATATTAATGAATAAATTAAAAATAAATATATATTTTTTAAAATATATATATATATTAATATATATATATATATTAATATATATATATATATTATGACTAGGTTAATATATACCCGTAATTTATTCCTTGATTTATAAATTCATCGTTTATTTTTATTAATATCTCTTATTGTCTTGTCTATAATTAATGTATGAAATAAATTTTTTTCAAAATGTGTTTTAGAGTATGTATAAATGTTATCAAATTTGATTTTATGTTTTAATGTTAAATAAATCATTTTTATATTTTCTTAATAATTTTTTTAATTTTTTTAATTTTTTTTTAAAGTGTAATGTGTCTTGATAAATAAGAATATGGAGAAAATGGATGGGTTACACTGATTTGGTGAAATTATCTTGTTTAATAAAGGTTTTTGATATCTATAAAATCTAGTGATAGATACCTCATTGATGTTTCATTAAACCTTTTATGGGTGGGATATTGAATTTTGAGCTTCAGAGTGGATGGAAAGCATTACATCTCTTACCTTTAAAGGGGTGTTCCTGTTTCATGTGATCTCTACATAATCCCCTAGTTTCTTTTAAAATAGTAGTTTGTTTTGGGAATTTGTAACATTTATATATGTTTATTTCCTATCTATTTTCCTTTATTAGTAATTAAGGTGTTGTCTATCATTGATTCATTTAATAATTTAAGGACCACTATGGATAAATGACATAATGATTGAATTTTTATCCCAGTGAAATATTTTTAAGGGTTTTATATAAAGTCAAAATTGGAAGGATTTGAGATAATTAATAAACATAAATCTTTTATCAAAGAAGTTATGTTTAATTAAATCAAAATGGATGGAATGATGAGGTTGTTTTAGAAAAATTGGTTTTAGAAACAATTTTATTGATTTTTGTTTTAATGGTTAATTTTTTTAAAGTGTTCATTCATAAACCTTTTTTAAGAATGTAGCGAATTTTTTAATTAAATTTGGTTAAATTAATTCATTATTCTTTCATATGTATTTTGATATCTTTTTGATAACATGTTCTTACTAATTCTATTAAGAGTTTAATAAGTGATTAAATGGTTGTTTTTTTCAATTGGTGTTGAAATTTTCCATTAATTCTTGGTTTTTGAGTTTATAAAATTCTATATTATGTGTTTGGTAATGGTCATATGGGTAAAAGGATTTGGATAAGGTATTTTTTGTTTGGATAGTTAAAAGAAGTAAGTAATAGAAAATGTGTGGTGGAAGTACATGGATACAGGGTTACCTACCTCCTATTATATGGTACATTTTGAACACACTCATGGGGACACACCCACTAAGCTGCCACCAGATGTAAAGATCCTAATGGATTGGGTTAATTATATTTTTTTCAATAACTAAATATGTTGTTAAAAATTTATTTTTTAATACATTTTTAGTAACATGAATAGAAAAATGATTGAATAAATTTAATTATCCCATGATTGATGAAGTGTTCCAAGGAACATGGATTATAAAGAGTTCATTGAAGAGAGATAAAAATTTAAAGTTATTATAATAAGGATGATGACTCTTGGTTCTTAGTTACATGACCCAATTATTACTTAAATAAATATTACATAATTTTAGATGAATATTCAATAAATGTTTCAATAATAGACACTCCAAAACCATAAAGGTTTAGTTTCCTTGGAGAATAGATGAATAATTAGATTCTTTCATTAAATATCATCAACATATTACACAAATTTCTACACATATTGTACTATTTATAGGCATATCCTACTTAATACCATTCTTGATAACCTATGAAAATTTGAAACATAAGAATGGGTGAGATCAAATGCTCAGTATGGGTAAACATAGGAAATAAAAATAAAAGATCATAAGCGGTTATAATATAATCATAAGGGTATCAGAACATGATCATAACACACACAAACATACCCAAAAAGTCGTAGACAATAAATATTATTTTATTCCATAAATACTTGTTATAAAAAAATTCATGAGTCATATGAGTATTAAATCATCAATAATGAATCATGGGACATTAAAGAAGGTCATAAGAACAATACAAAAGTTTTTGTTATTCACATAAGAATATAAATTCATTTACTTAGTCATGGATCACTTACAATACTATCATAGTGGATAATTTCTTAGATTGTATTGTGTTCACTCCCCATTACCATAAAAATAATGGATAGAGTCCCAGAGTGGATTGGGTTCACTCTTCATTCCCAATAACAAAAGGGATAGAGTTTCATAGTATATTGGGTTCACTCCCTATTCCCTCTAATATTATCTCATGGTATATTAATCTTTACACAATTCATTTGGGGGCTATATAATTCTTTTCCCACCCATCATAGAATAAAAAACATATATATGTGTTCTATAATATCATAAAACATTTATCATTTCATCGTTTATTAATTAAACTGTGGGAAAAAAATGGGTTTTATGAAAACATCCTTTGAAAATAATCATTATAAACTATAAATAAATAAATTAGATGGAATCCTAAGATAATATTACTAATAAATCATGTCAATCCCTAAATTTTATTGACATAGATAGAAAATATATTGACAAAAACATTATAAATATACTTTTCAAAATAAGAAAAAATATCCTTTCCCCTTATAAATTTTAAAAACTAAAAATTAATAGAATGATTAAAATAGGATTTTATTTGAATATTTAGGGAAAAAAATAAAGGAAGTTAAATCAAGAATAAATTATATTATAATGGGATTATTTTTTCTTGCTGTATAAATTAAAAACATTGCTTTTTTTAACTTTTGTAAAGAAATATTAAAGATAGTTATAGAGAGAATATTTTAGTGCATCCATTTAATCATGTGTAAATAAATTCAAAGGAACTGAAAAATGAATTTATCAAACATTTAATTGTATATAAAAACTTATATAAAATAATTTTTAAGAACATAGACATGGAGGAAAAATATTCCCGACCTAACAAAAGAGATAAGGTTGGTTTTTCATAAAAATATGTTTTCGATGTTTTTGATTACCAAAGATGATGGAAATAGAAATAATATTCGAAAAAACATAAATAACCCTAGTATAATAAAATATATTGATTTTAAGAGATAAAAACAATATAATTCTTCAAAATTATATTGAATACCAAATAAATCTAATTAAAAGTGAAATTAGAACATAAACTTCTACCTCGAGTTCTGACTTTCTTCGTACACACTCTAACCTCATTTATAATAAATTAAAAAATATTATAAAAATATAACATAACCATATTCTTAAAAATATTACTATAAATAATTTCTTTATATTTTTAAATTAAACATTTATTAATAATTCTTCATTAAACTCAACATTCGAGTGTCAACTGTTCTATATTCCATGTATGTTTTGGCTGGGTGATTCCAGCCCTTGAACCTTGGTCATGGTTTAATTATCAAAAAAAATTAAATATTTAATAACTATCAAATTTTTTCATTATATACACATTTAAAACAAAACTTTTACGGTGGTTATGAAGAATGAATTACATCATTTCATGGAGGCAGTAGTCCGCATGTCCGTACAAGTGACGGTTTAATTTATGAATGGATAGAAATAAAGAAAAATAAATAATAATTAATCTTTATGAAATCATAAATATCATATATATATATATATATATATATTAAATTCATCTATATAACTGTCTATTATAGATAGTGATGAGAAATGAATGGTATCATTTTGTTGAGGCAGTAGTCTGAATGTACTCATGAGGGACACTTTCAATTTCCATTGGACGGATGGAAAGTATGTAATGGTTATTAAATAAACATACTAAAATTTAAGTATATTTACAATAATTATTTAATCATATTAGTATGTATATAAAAAATATTTATGATTTTTAAGAATAAATAAACTTGAAAGGACTTGGTTAAGATCATTACCTATTCCCCAGGTATCCACCTTTGGATTACATCTTAAGTATTATTAAGTTGGTATTTTGGTGAGTCCAAAACCTCTAGGATGTGGGGAATATATTTATTAAGTGATTTGGGTATATATTGGATGGTATAATGAGAAAACATTGTGTGTATAAGTGAGTAAATAAGGTTTCCTTTTATAAGTGAGAGGAGAGGTGCCCTTATAAATACCGTTAACTTTAAAATAATATAAAGTAATTTCATGAGAGATTTTCACCAAAATAGATAATTTTATAATATAAGGTGTTTTTAGTTATAAATAAAACCATCCATAAAAATAAATATATCTTTCTTGTGATATTTGAATCATTATCCATTATTTTGACCCCTTTTAACACATTTTAACCTTTATCATGATAACATAACTTTTTTACTATAGTAACTTGTTTTTATGGAAAAAAATAAATTTAAACATATAAAAATATTAATTAATGATTAAAAATACATAATCCATTTTATCAAATTCAATTATATTAGGTTTAATAAATTAATTGTTTTATCCGTACACCAAATGCATAAAAACCATTTTTAGAAAAGAAAAGTATCTTTAAGCATGGAACTGATTTTATTATTATTCATTTCAAAGTAATTACTATTTTATGAATGTTAATTTATTTTATTTAATATATTATCTTCACATTTTATTTAAATCATTCATAAATAATCTGACTTGAAATGATTGAGAAAAAATTTTAAATAAAATCTCACTTCATTTCTCTCTTCAGTCAAAAATCATTCGTCTTCTAAATCCATGTTTTCTAAAAATGTTTTACTGTTATTTTTTTAAAAGGATTATTCCTATCGTTTTTCGAAAAATATAGTTTTCTAAATTTCATACAAAAAAAATAAAATTAATTTTAGTTTTATTAATGTCTTTAGCTTGAACAAAACTTTTCTTCCATAACAACAACACATTGTTTCAAGGATTTCTTTTTTAGTTTCAAAGGTTACTTTCAAAAAAATGTTTTCTTTAATGTGTGAGAATTTTTTAGATTTTAAATAATTTTTTTCAAAATGGAAAGTATATTTTCCACAAAAAATATTCAAAGTGATCTTTCAAAATCAATTATCATCTAATAAGACATCTTTTGATGTTACTGAAAGTGAAAAGTTTATTTTCCTCGGGAATATTTTTTAAAGTATTTTTATCAACATAAATAAACTTTGATGTTATGTGTTTATTATAAATTATGAATATATTTCTATCACACATATACATAGGATATTTTCCTTTCATTTTATGGGGTAATAGATTCATTATGATCATTTATCAAAGGACTTCATTATGAAATTTATTTTTATTATCATATAAAGTATGATTATGAATCCCATTTTATTTATATGGGAAATTATTATGTTATTACTTATGATTGATTTCTTTTATATGGTCTAAAAATATCATGAACATGTTATGATGTGTGTAATAATATAGCACTCCAATGCATTGGGTATTGTTATAGTCTCATGAGATGTCATGTATGGGAATAGGGAGTAAACCTGATCCATTATGGACCTTTTTCTACCATGTGATATTGTCTAAGAAATTATCATTGACTCATGTTTAGGTCATGTTATACGTTTATTCAAAATTTCTTATAATTTTATGATCTTATGATACCATGTTCTTTATGTTATTATTCCATGTTTTTACTATTGTTCCTTATCCTTTATGATATCATGTTATACCATTAAATCACATGTTATGTTTCCTTATCATATTTATTGCCTTACTATGCTTTTTATCTCACTCATTTCTTTATGTATTCCCCAGATTATCAAATATATATTGAAGAGATCAACACTTTGGAGAATCAACTAAGGATTCGATGTTTTATGTATTAATAACCAAGTCTTCAAAATACACAAGGCATTTATGATGGCTATGTTTTATTAATGGTTATTTATGTTTAATAATACGGAAATAATATGTGTAAAAGGATTGGGTCTCCATATCTAGTATTAGAGGAAATTTTTAGTTAACCTTTGTAACTATGATGAGAAAACATTAGTTAGGACCCTATGGATATGTCTATGAAAAATTATAAGTATAAAAAAAATATCATATACACTTGGTGAAGTATAGAGCGAGTGGTTTTTAAGAAATTACATTCTTTTATAGATACTAAAATTGGATGTCTTTTTGGACGAGATGTACCTATGGGTAATATCTATGAAAAAGGCATGTCAGACTTATCTCAAACATTACCTATTACATGAAAATGGGCCTTACTGTGCACCTAGTTTGACACTCTAGGGTTATATGATTTGGAAATTCATAAACTCTTTATAATATATCATAAACTATTCAAATATATAATAATTATGAATGACCTATATTAAACCTAAGGTGTCTAAGATTGAAATTAATGTGTCATGATTTATACATCTTATAAATAATTTTACAAGATTATTTCATTTTCCACTATAAATATTATTTATCCTTATAAATTATGATTTTAGTCTATGGAGGGACCCATAAGGAACTGGCTTAACTTTTATTGTGATAGACAATGTGTTGATAGGTAAAAAATGGGATAATGATGAGATTTAAGGATATTATGATTATCCATAATTATTTTTCATGATATATGATTAATAAATTTCACCTTAGATGACTCTTGGACTCCCCAAAGAAGTTAAGGATACAGTTTGGTGAGTGTTCGGGTGGTGGAGACCATAGAGGAATTAAGATTCAATTTCTAATATGTCAAGAATGTGGGAAGTAGAACTAAAGTGAATGTCTCAAAGAAATTTGAAGATGTTTTTCATGTAGAGAAGAAGGGTACAAAGTAATTTCTGAGGAAAAATGAAAATTTCAGTTAACAAAATGGATGAGAATTATGTACTACCTAAGACTTAATCAATGTTTGAATGTTTTATATGTGGAAATAATTGGAATTATGAAAATTTATTTCCTAGGGGTAAATCTCAAGAATATGATCAAAAAGGTTATATGAGTAATGGTTTTTTTGTTGTTGATAAAGAGAATTCAAATGACATATACATATAATGAGTTATTAAGGAATAATATGATGAATCCAAGTCAATGGTTTAATAATGAAGTGAAATTATTGAAATTGTTATTTACTATAATTCAAGAATTATGGAAATGTATATATATATATAAATAATTATTATTTTGTATAACTTTTTCATTAATAATTTTCATTAATATGTTAAATGTTACTCATGAACTAGAAAGGTGATTTAATGGTAAAGTGATACTCTATGGAAAAACCTCATAATTGAGGAAAATAAAATCTTATATATGTGCTTGAAATTGAGGTAATTAGTTGATTTTGTGGAAAACAATGAGTTGTATAGAAAAACATAGTGGTTAAAAAGAGTGATTTTATGACTAATTTTATTTCTGAAGACGGTTGTCAATTTCTTGAGAGCCATATAGGATCATGCAAAATTATGAATATGATAATCACATATGTTTTCCATTAGTTTTAGAAAATGGATAGCCAATAATCTGGTTGACAACCCATCACATCTTACAAGGCTACGGGGCTTGAACCCACATCTGAAGGGTGGTAAGGTTGGAGTGCCTAACATGGGATGACATGAGATATTGTTTAGTATAACATTTCTTTTACTTAGATGGTTTTAAGTTTAAATATTAAGTTAATTTTTGGAAACATATTATAAGATCATGTTATTTGATTTTTGGGGTGACTAATAAGATTTTAATGTACTATTAATTAGGTTTAAGTATATAAAACGTTTTGGTTTAATATAAATGTTTATTTGGGAATAATGCTATTATATTTTTAGAGACGTGTGTCTAATAGGTATGAATTAACCTTAGGTTAAAACCTTATTTCATATTGAGGTTATTAAGGTTATTTGGGATATAGGGTTATTTATTTAAGGGATAATCCAAGTTAAACCTTTGGTTTAATTGTTGAATTTTTTATATTAATATATTCATATTAATTTTAGTTATTATCTTACCTTTTTCTAAACATTTTGTTTTAATAATGATAGGAGGAATGGCTTAATACTCTTTTATGGGTCTTATGATCTGTTAAAAGTTAATTTTTGTGCTTCAAGCATAAAAATAATATTGGATGCTAATTTTCATAGATTAAGTGATAGAGTGGAAATTTATCGAAGCATAATGAAAGGATTAAATTTTGTTTATGAAATAAAAAAAATATTAAGTAAGTATATTTTCTAATGTTTTTTATCTTGATTGAAACAAATATCTCAAATCTAGTAAAAGGATCTTGAAATAAAAATGTTACCCAATTACCTTCACATCTAATGAATAAATAGTCCTTTAATTCATAAACATTTAATTAATTTTTTATTATTAATTATCTCTTAATAACTCACTTTTATTTAACCAATTATCTCTATCACTATCCATAATTATTTATGTTTTTCTTCCAACTCCATATTTTCACTTCCCACTAATATTCACCAACTTGGAACCATAGTTAGGTATTATTCTAGATGACCCTTTTAGTTCAATTTCCCTATTTTTAATATAGAGTTTTATTAACAATTTTTACAATGTGGGTTTTAAAAAAAAGTATTTTCAAATGTCAGACCCTTGACTTCCAAAACAAATATTAAATTTCGAGGTAAAAATTTATTTAAGGGGGTAGAATGTAACACTCTGAGATTTCAAAAGAGGAACATCATGTTTTATATAGTATATGACATGAAACAACATGCATAGAAGATAACGTAACACCCTGAGATTTTATAATATATATTTTAAAATAAATTCAATCTCTTTGATAGTTTGGAGAACATGAAACCCCAAATATAAATGAATTATAATATAATAAACCATGAGAATATAAATATTAAATTTATGGGTATGAATATAAATATATAAATTAGAAAAAAAATAACATGCATAAAATAAATTCAATGGTTATATATTGATTATAAATAAAATAAGAACTATTTAATAGAAAAAGAACAAACTATATTTTTTTGAAATACGGTTTAGTCTCATTTTACACTGATAATTAAAAATTAATATTTTAAATTTTTAAAAAGTTTATTTTATTAAATTATTATAATTTTTTTAATCAGAATAAATATATTAATTTAGAGTGAATTTTTGTGATTTTTGGGAAATAATTATTTTTCACTAAATAGTGAAAACTACCGATTTTTATAAAATTATCATTTAATTTTAATAAATTATGACCCATTATTATATTTATTATATTTAAAATTAAAATAAAAATTATTTATTTATATTAAATCTAATTATTTACATTTAAATCATATTTATATTGTATTTTGGAATTAGTTTATTATTAGGCTTAAAATCACATTTTTCTGAAAACTGTTTTAAAGTGCATAATGTTTCTACATTTTAGTTAATTTTAATATCCCCTAATGATGAATTATTTAAATAAAATTATAGTTTATATTTATATAAATAGTAATTTAAATTAATTTAATTATTATTACCCGTCATATAGTTATTATAAGATCATTTTTCCTTAAAAAATGAATTTCTTGAAGAAAACAAATTTCGACACGCCTGTGGGTTTAATATTAAATTAGATTCGTACACTTATAAGAGTTAAATTTGGAAAAATTTATTCCATACTTTGAATAACAATAATTTTTATCATCTATTAAGTTCAACTTAATTTTTAACCATAATGAATAGTTAAAACAGTAAAAGTTATTTACCACGGTTAAGGTAACATCAGGTTTATTGTGGGTTAAACTAAAAACATAAGGTTTAAAGAATGATGAAATAATTGTATAAATACTATTATATGGACATATTTAGACCTTATATCTTACACATTTCTAAAATGTTCCATTTTTTTATCCTTTTGTTACGATAAAAACATTGTTAGAATTATTTCTTTTCAAAATTTCCTTGTTTGTCCTCTCCCCCACTTATAAAATGGCACCTCATATCCTCTCCTCTTAACACTTAAAAAACCAATTTTTTCGTCCAATAATTGCCCAAATAAATTACTTAATTCCATACATTAACCCTATAATCCTTTTTTTGGTCTTAAATCCAACATACGAGGGATTTTTTCTCAAACTAAAAGATGTTTTTTGAAGAAGAGGTTACATCATTAATAGAGTGTTTCATTTTATTTATTCCCCCACAACCTTAAAATATTATTAAAACATGGTTATATAACAACCCAAATATATTAAATATAATGATATTTTTTTCATTACCTACAACCATCTTCTACTCCCTCAAATTGGAAACAAAACTGTTGATCATGTGTACATCAAACTACCACCTCACGAACCGACATAATTCATTGTCCATCACAGCTTATCATAGATTAATATAATGATGTATATAGTGATTATATATTTTATTTATGAAATAATTATACTTTTTTAATTATAATATCATATATACCTTCTAATTTTCCATTCTTTAGAGAATGCAATAACATCGTTTAGGAGTACAACGGACTACCGCCTTGCGATGTGATGTGATTAATTTTTCAATTACACTTTACATAAAAGGTAAAAAATGATAAATTTAATAAATATATGTGATATATATGAAATTATATTTTTTCTTGAAAATTAATATACAATAAACTTTCTTACCCTTTAACCTGTTAAGGAAATGATAACATCGCTCGTGGATACGTATGACCTACTGTTTCCCTGAAGCGATATGATTCATTACCCATGTTAAAAATTAAATAATGATTATAAAGATGTATAGAATGAATATATATATATATATTTATTAAATTATTATAATTTTGGAGATGGTATAAATATAACCTATGTTTAGTATCCATAACTTTCATGATGAAAAATACTGGAGAAAACAACGCAATTAACACCTGAAACAACAGTGATAATGAAATATTATTAATGAACGGGTAATGAGATATTATAAAAGGATAATATATGATATTATAAATAATAATATAATTCTATTATAAGTTAATAACATTTTTAAGACCACTATAAAATAAGATAAAGAGTTCTTAACAAAAGGGAAGCGTGGGGTAAGGGGTTTTTTAACTCAATTTCCATTCATTGAGTTATATAATAACATCATTGATTATATTATGAAAAAATTATATTTTAAATGAATTTAAAATAATTTAGGTTATATTTAAACTATTATTTATCTAGATATACATTTTTAACACGTAATAACCCCATCTATTAACTCTCACCTCAATGATATGAACTTTGTAAGGGTTTCATCTCAAACTTCTTTCTTTCAAACACTTATTATTTTATGCACCTAATTTCTTTTGAATAGTTTATATACATCAATATTACATGATATATCATGAATCCTTATAACATGGTTAGATTTAAATTTATAATTCATCTACTTAATTCATGGGAATTCAGGATTCAAATTTTACCAAAGTGGAAAGTGTTTATATTTCAATCTCATTTTAATTGGGAAAGCTGATTCTGGAATTTACATAAAAGTAAATTATTTGATCATCATCTCATAAACACATTTAATTTTATTATACACTTTTTATTAAATTTTTTTCCAGTAATAGTACTGTTTTTCTGTCTATTTTACTTAAAATGGATAATAGAATTGTTTTAAGAAAATCTAATTTCATTTCTCTCTTTAGATGAAAATCTCTCTTCTTCCGAATCCATGTTTTCTAAAAATAAAAAATAAAAATGTTTCACTGTGATTTTTTAAATTCATTTTTACCCTCAATTTTATTTTTAAAAAATGTTTTAAAATGAATATTCTTTCAGTTTTATGAACAACATGCTTTTTGACTTTTCTTACAAAAAAATGTGAAAGGAATTTTTATTTTTTAATGTATTTAGAATGAATAGATTTCTTATGCCATCAGGAACTATAAATGTTTAAAAGATTAATTTTTAGGTTTTAAAGGTTATTTACACACACACAAATATTTATTATTTGATATATTTCTATATTTTAAATATATTTTTTCAAAATGGAAAGGATATTTTCCTCAAGAAATTTTCCAGGTGATCTTTCAAAATAATTTTTCATCTATAATGACATCCTTTTATGTTACTCAAATTTAAATGGTTATTTTACTAAAGAATATTTTTAAGTACTTTAATTAATGATAACAATATATTAACTTATATATTTATTCTATATCATATATATATCTCCCTAACATATATTCCTATATTATTCTCAATTCCTTTGATGGGGGAATATGTTTCTTACAATCATTTCTAAAATACATTAATTATAAAATTTCCTTTCATTATGATATGAAGTACGATTATGTAACCCATTCTAATTCTATGGGTAATTATTATATTATTTCTTATGATTGATTTTCATTATGTGGCACACATTTTTAAAGAATATGTTAGGACTTGTGCTCCCAGAGGGAACTCCAATGCATTGGGTAATGTTATAGCCTCATGAGACATATGTATGGGATTATAGTGTAAATCGAATCCATTATGGGAATTTTTCATCCATGTGATGTTTTCTAGGAATTTATTCTTTACTCGTATTTATGTCTTGTTTTATATTAATTTCACATTTCTTATAATTCCATGATCTTATAATACAATGTTAATTACATTAATCTTCCATGTGATTACTCATGTTCCTTCTCTTTTATGATATTTGGTTATAAATTTCACTCTCATTTTATGTTTACTTATCATGTTTATTCCCTTACTAATCTTTTTATCCGACCCCTTTCTTTATATTTTCTCCAATTTATCCCATGTAGATTTAGTAGTTTGAATGGATTTTGGGATCTCACTATGGAAAATAAAATAAGGATACCATGTTTTAAGTATTAAGAAACTAGTCTTCTTAATACACTAGGAATTTATGATACTTTTGCTGTATTAATCGTTATTTATGTTTAATAATCATAAAATAATATGTGTAAATGGATTGGGTCACATTATTATTATTTCACATAACTTTAACTCTTCAATATAGAATCTCTTCCATTTTAACCTCATGATAAAGTTCATTCTTTAGAAATACAACCTCTGAGATTAGTACATGTGAAAGATTGGGTATATACTTCTTCAAAATTGATACATGGAACAAATTGTGATCTTGGGTGAGATTTTTTGGAACCACCAATCGATAAGATACTATCTCGATATGAGCAAGAATCTCAAAGGGACTGATATATTTGGGGTTTATCATCCCCTTATCTCCAAATCTAACTACTTTCTTCCAATGATGTATTCATAGGAATAAATTACCAACAAATTTGATCTATATACTTCTAAGATTATTATAAAAAGAACTATTTTATTAACTCTAATTTTCCCTGGTGTTCTATTGAATTTATCTAACCTTTTCTATCATTTATTCAGCTTTCTCATCTTTTAATAGCTTTCCCTCAACAACTTCATCAAATAATGTAGTAGTTCTTCACTTATTTATATATAGGCCCTCAGAATTATCCATCTAAATTATTGAGTGAAGATATTGTTTTAGGAAAATTCTACTAGAGGATGGTGTTTATCCCAACCACCATTAAAATCCATAGAGAAATATTTAATGATACCTTTTAAGGCTTGAATGGTCTACTCAAATTGACCATATTTATAAGGATGATATATAGTGATAAAGTTAAACCCTATATTCAATGATTACTTAATACTTCTCAATAATTTAGAGGTAAATCAGGGATCATGATTACATAAAATTGAGGTTGATACCCCATGAATCCTTATCACATCCTTAATTTCTATCTTATAAATTTTTTAAACAAAGAAATATTATATGATATAAATGAAATGTGCTGACTTTTTAAGGAGATAAAATATAAACTAAAAACTTATTCTTTGGAATTTAGATATCTTAGGGAGTCCAAAGATAAAATATATGGGGATGTTTTTATATTTACATATAGGTTTGGGTAATGGTTGCATCATCTACTTAGACTTATGATGTCCATCCTTAACTAGTTGACATATTAGGAATCAAGATACATACTCCGCAATGTCTTTTTCTTATTGTCCCACCATAAATACTCTTTGAGATCTCTATACACCATTATAATTCCATGATGGATAGATAAGGATGAGAAATGTTCTTTATCCAATAGATACTTATTTGGTTATGGTATTGAAGGGATACATCTAGTTCTTGAATCTTATCATTTCATCATGATCAAGGTTTAAATATGAAATAATCCTTACCTTGTTTTATAGTTCAGAATCCTTCTTCTTTTCCTCCTTAATATTCACATGGACGGATTCTCAAACATTAATTTGAAAAAGATAGTATTTTTTCCCTTACCTTATTATTTCATGGTCCATCCTCTATAAACCCATAAGTATTATATTTTTTCAATCCTCATCATAGATACTATAACATAATCCTTCTGAATCATAGTATCAACCAACATGTTCACCATTACAAAGTGGCAATATATTGAGGAGTAATAATATTGAATCAAATACAACCATCTCTTTTGTCTCATATTCAAATATTTATATGTGAATATATAAATCAATATTTTATTGAAACGACCCCAACTCGACTAACCAAAAGTCAATGTCCAATTTATTACATTGGAATATATACAAGGGGTCAAATCCCAAAGGATTGATAAGTTAAGTAGTATTCAAGAACTGGAAACATAAAGGATACTCATATTAAATTGGGGATAAAAATAAAACATATTAATGGAAAACATTCAATATCCCTGAACTCATTCATAGAATTCTTCTTCATATCCTATGGAAAAGAAACAAAATAAGTGTGAGCTAAAATACTCAGTAAGGTTTATGTATAGAAAAATCTATCATGAATCAATAAGTCATAATCAATATGTAAAGGTAATTAACTAAACACACATTCCATTTAATCAATTAGTTTTCTATCATAATTAGATAAGGCGTAATCAATTGGGTAAGGTAAATAGCTAAAAACTAATGTCATTTAATAACTTCATCACAAAATTAATTCATACATAATATCAATGAAAATATCTCATGGATAATAATAACTGAATTCTATATGAATGAAATGATTAATTTTAGATTTCATCTTATAATACATCATGATATATATACCATAAAGACGTTTCACAATATTGTTTAAAACTATGGGTAAAACCACATTTAATTTGGCCAACTGGTTTGTCTCATGAGACCTACAGATGCTTTAAGGGGATATATAATTCTAGGCCCTACCCATAACTTCATGTAAACATCATTCCTTAGATATCAAATGATAGATTGAATTTATAAGTAATATTACTTATCAACAAATATCCATATTGATAAATCAATATGGATTTATCAATATTTCCCCAGTTAATCAAATTACTTTAAAATTAAACATCATATGTATAAATGGTATACATTTATCTAATAATAATATACATAATTCAATGAATATTTATATTTAAGATAAATTTAACATCCAAGGAAAAAATATCATGAGAAATTTATTATCTCAATAGAATGATATCAAACACCAAGTAATCAAGAAATGATAGGTGACCATCAGTTCATTAGGAATATAGGTTTTCAATAAAATATTATCCTTTGTAAGAATAAAATGAATGAAATTGATATATTAAAAAAATCTTTCATAAAATATTTTTCTATGTAAAACAACTAAAAAACTGTAAAATAAGCTATATTTTGTAAAGTGGTTATGGCAGTAGGGAAGTTCGTTATCAGCATATATGTTAAACAACATTTTTTGTAATTTTTATGGAAAACATCAATTTTTTTAAAAAAATTATAAATAATCCATTAAATCCATTTTTAAAATTCAATGATAAATAAATATTTCCTTAATAATATTTTGAGTAATTAAATTTATTTTATAAAATAATTTTGGACAACATAGACATTGAAGAAAAATATATCTGATTTAAAGAGAAATAAAATATTTTTTTCTTTAAAAAGTTTCATTAAATGAATCCAAAACCAAGGAGGAAACTTTGGAAGAAAATATATAAAATCCTTAAATTTAAATTGGATAAGAAAATTATTCCATCTTATGAAATAAAATTATAATATTCTTTTATGAGAATAAAATAAATCAGAAAATAAATTTTGAATATAAAATAGATTCTTACCTCTTTGGTAACATTGAAATTATAACCACTTGAAATAATATACATTAATTAAAACATAAATCATCGTGAATAAAAAATTATTCATGTTAAATACATAAAATGGGTAGCATATACAACACATAAAATTGAATAGGTTCATTTTAACAAATATGTCTCAATGAAATGAAAATTGAGACAAAATCCATTAAATCATGATTCCATTTGGTTGAGCATGATTTAAACTCCTATATAATGGTTTTAATATTGTTATTAATTTATAACATAACCATTTAAATATTTATAATATCAAATATGATTCTCTTATAACATTTAACCACTTTTTGTAAATAATATTTCATTATTTTCATTCTTTAGGATGTTAATTACAATGTTTTCTCGTGATTGTCTCATCATGAAAGTTTTGATTCTTATGAATATGATATATATCCATAATATAAAAAATTATATTAAAATTATTAATATAATATTTACTTATTAGATTCATTTTTATAACCATTCTTAAAATTTTTGCATGGAAAATGAATCACATCACTTCATGGAGAAAATAGGTCATGCGTACTCATGAGCGATAATATCATTCCATTAATGGGTGAAATGGTAAGGAAGTGGAAGATATATTAATTTTAAATAATTTATATAATGTCATAAATATAATATATATTCATTATTTCTATAATTATAACTATCCATTTGAGTTTTTTATAGAAAAAATTGCAATGGTCTGTGAGGCAGTAGCCCGCCATACACACGGGCAATGGATTTGTTTCCCATTTGATAGAGAATGAGATAGATAAATATTATTCCATAAATATAATAACATGTAGGTATATATTATATAATAATTTTATTATATTTTATGTGTTAATACATTATTTAATGTTTTAAAAGAATAAAGAAAAAGAAACAGTTTCATTAAGATAATTGACTTTTCATAGAGAAAACCCTCCTTTGAATCTTTTCATAAGGACCCAATAGTTAGTATTTTGGGAAGACCACAAACTATACAATGTGGATATTTATTTTGTGGAAATATTTTTCGAGGATTTTTTTGAACCAATGGTCTTGAGAGGTTTGAATAACAGAGGGTAGGGAGTTACCCATTATAATTGAGGAAGAGGACAGACAAAGAATTTTTTAAATGAATATATCATACCCATATTTTTCAAATTCCAAAAGGATAAAAATGGATCATTATAAAATATATGATGTTATAAGTTTTAAATACGTCCATCCAATAGTAATTATAAAATTTATTCGGTTATTTTAACACTTATCTTCTTATTTTAACCCCGGGTAAACTCATTTTTAAACTTAACCGTAGTAATTATTTTTTATTATTTTTACCATTAATTATGACCAAAAAATAAGTTGAACTTATTATGTTATATGAATTAATTAATTTCCAAATATTTAATTAATTTTAACCAATTCAACTCACATAAGTGGAAAATGTTTATTTAATGATAAACCCACAAAACATGTCGTAAAATGGGTTTTTCAATAAATGCATTTTCAATCATAAGATGATATTATATTAACTATATGATGAGTAATAAAAATTATATGGATTTAATTTATTATGTTTAGATATATAATCTATATATTTCATTTAAATACTTCATCATTAAATATTTTTTAAATTAATTAAAATGGATAGACATTATGCATTTCTAAAAAAATAGTTCTCTAAAAAAATATCCCCATTTACCTCCAAATGTTCTTATATTTATTTCAACAAAATTTATGGTTAAAAAATATTTAATTAAAAATATTATAATAAATTATTATAAATAAAATTAGGAATAGTTAAATAAAGCATTTTCAATTAATTGTAAACTCTTATTTCTAAGGGAAAATTTCAAATAATCATTCTAGGATTATTTTGACCAAGTTCAAAATTTATATTCATCCAATAAAATAAGGAATTTTTTTCCATGAGATATTAAAATTTTAATTTTATTTTAGTTTTATAAAAATATAATGTTCACTTACTATAATTTAGGTTTATGGTTGTGTTCATGAAAAGCTATCAAATAGAGTGAATTTATTTAAAAGGTAATATATCGTAAAGTCCAAGGGTGTTACATTATTCCCTCATACAAAAGAAATTAATTTTGAAATTTCAGATATATTACTTTGTAAAAAATTAAGTTATTTATTCTTCATAACATTATCTATTTCCTACATTTATTCCTCAATTTTATGATTTCTACATAGTATCTTTACTAGTCGAATTGTATTATTCCTCAAAACTTTCTATCTAATATCAAGAATCTGGATAGCCTCTTCAAAATAATATATATCAATATCTAAATATATTTCTTAATAGTTGTGAAGATGTGTTGTGTCTATAATTTACTTCTTATAAATTATATATGGAACACGTCATGTACTTCAGAGAGGCTTGGTGGAATATCCAACCAATAATCCATATCTCTAATCCTTTACAAAATTTCAAAGAGTGCGATGTACCAGGGGATCATCTTACCATTATTACTATACATTATAAATCCCTCCCATGAAGATACCTTCATGAAAAGATGATCTCTTACTTTAAATTCCAAATCCTTCCTTCTATTTTCAGTATAACACTTTTTCTTACTTTAATCTTCTAAAATATGAACTTGAATCATCTTTACCTTTATCATTTTATTTTCAACAAGTTTCAGGCCTACAAGTTTATTTTCACCAACATTATCCCAACAAATTAGTGTAATACATATCTTTCTATATAATTCTCTAAGTGATTCCATTTTAATACTTAAAAATCCTCCAAAATATTTCTAAAAAAAATTCAAAATCTATAAATATGAAATATTTTATAAAACATTCATCCCTAGATAACATAAAGTATCTCATAATGTCACATAAAAATATTTTAATGCCTTGATTATATATTTTAATGAAACATGGTAATAACCTGAATTTTTATAAACCCTTCATAAAAATATGAATTCCAAAAAATTAACTCTGTCCTCATTCCTTAAATAAAATACAAAATGTTGAATATAATCTATAAATCCAAAAATGTTGTAAATACCATAAAAGGTAACATAAACCACGTTAACATCAAACCACTAATTAGTTCCATTGCCATCAATATTATCCCATTTAATTTATCAATTTTAATCATTTATTTATCATAACTAAACATTGTTAACTCATTATTAGGCACATTTTAAGGGTTCTCTTTCTCTTAATCATGTGTTTTCCAAAAATATCACCTTACCACAAAATAAATTTTCTTGGTTATCAGTAGCATTTAACATATTCTTTCCAATACTTAAATAAATACTAAAATAGTACAACACATATACATTTCATGGTTATTATAAATATAATATCATTGATAAAATAATTATACTACATAATTATTAAATCCAAATGCATGAGAAATTTAATCATTCCACTTAATTTGTATTAATAACATAATATTAACCTTGATCCCTAATCTTATTCCAAGTTATATTCCCTTTAACCTTGGTTCATTAATTTGTGTAGTTCCCCATATCCTTATAGTTAAAACACTAAACATTAAATGTTTCATTCCTACTTTTTCATTCACATTCCAAATGGCCTTTCTCTCCATAATTGAATCAAACTCCCATTCAATTTAAGAAATTATCTAGGTGATTATTTCAAAAATAATCACATTAAGGAAAATAAGAATTTCTCTTCTTCCCATTATCTATTTGTTTTCTATTTTGTTCTCTTCTTCTCTTGATTTCCTTTGAATATATAAAATATAGAGAATACTTTATTTGTTTTGATAGTTTATAAAATTATTTCATAGTATTTTGAAAAAGATTGATAGAACTACTCCCTTCATAGACTTGGATTAATCCCTTAAAACAAATGTTCAATATTGAATTCTATATTAAATATGAAATCCATAGCATACATGGATTGTCTTGTAAAGGTATCCTCGAACTCTGCAACAATTTCTTCTACCTTTTGTATTATTCTAAGGAACTTTTTCTTCATTTCAGGTCTTTGATCATGAGGGAATATTTACGGAAGAATGTTTCTTTAAAATATTTACATTAAATTTGTTCTATTTCCTCTTCCTCCCTAGTATTTTAGATCAATGGAAACAATTTATCAGCATCGCCTTTGAGATAATACACTACACGTGTAACCTTTTCCTCTTCATCGAATCACAGGGCCCAAAATATCTTCTCAAGGGATGTAATGCATTTCTCTACTACCACTAGATTAGTATTCCCACTAAATGATTGTTTATTATGTCATATGAAGCAGTCCAACAAATAAGAATCATATTATGGAATAACAGGTTGTTCTATTTGGGAAAGTTTGTTTTTCATAACCTGATTAAGTGAACCTAAAATAGCCATGATCTACTCGGTTTCAATACCGGCTATATTAGCTTCCTTGGATAGATTATTTATACATTAGATATAATTATCGATACCATTCTTTATTCCAAGTTCCATTTCTATATAATGGAATATATTGGATTATCTCATAAAATTAGGAATTTTAAATCATAATTTATAATTCTAAATATGGTGTAACACTTACCATAAATTGAAAATTTATGCATTGCTAATATCAGAATCATAAACATAGTTTCTTTTGGGATATATTTACTTTTATATCATTCATAACGATCTGTAAATAAAATATGAAAGATCATAAGAATATCCCATGGGAGTTTCAAACAATGTGCGAAGTAAGGGCACACACATCATGGACTATAATGATTTCCAAGATTTGCGTAAATAAATATTTTTAGGTTATTATCCTTATATGAATATGTTACAAAACCATATCCACATCTAGTGTCCATAAATGGATGTATTTCAAGAAAAACCATATAATCTCTACCTCACAAAAATTTTAGGATGTAATTATATAATTATCATAAAAATATACCATGGGGTTATCTTCCCTAATCTATGTTTTACTTAATCTAGTTACAAAGGATTCTACTAAACTTCCTTTAATATCAACTGCAATGACCCTGACCCTAATAACCTCGAGCTGGTGTCTAATTTTTTATATTGTAATAGATACAAGGGGTCAAAACAAAAAGGACCAATCTATTTAGTAGTCTTGAATAACCAGATATATACATGATACCCATTTTAAATTGGTGATAAAAATATTTGATCACTGTAATGGAAAATATTCAACATCTGTAAACTCATTCATAGAATTCTTCTACATAAATTATGGAAAAGAAACAAAATAAGAGTGATCTAAAATGTTTAGTAAGGGTTACATATAGAAGAAGCTATCATGAATCAATAAATAATAATCAATATGGAATGTTAATTCACTGAAAATGCATTCCATATAATCAATAACATGATTGTAATGACTCAGTTTTTTTATGTATTAATTTTAGATATTGTATAGATTATTTTTGAGACCATACGTTGAAATGGTGTGTGATTCCAAGGCCTGGTGTTCCCATAATAAATTTTTGAAATATATTAAATATATTCAATAGAACACACGTGTAATTTTCCTAAAAAAGTGGAATAACTTCTAAAAGGGTGTCTGGATAAAAAATTGGATTGGACCGTTGGGTTTTGAACATGAGTTTAACCCCAGGAATGACTTAATCCGAGTTGGTAGGGGTTTCTTGTGAGAAATACATCGTGGGTATAAAATGAATAAAATTATTAATTAAATTATTTTATTGACACATGGATGTAACGACCGAATTCCACTTCTCTAAATACTTGATTATTTAAAATTTTAAGGTTTATCTACATAACCCTGTAAATCGTTGGAGATCCATTGGAGATGTTGGAGGGGATCCCATTGGTGGATGATGACTAGATCAAAGATCGACGACTAGTGTAGGGAAAAATTGAAGGATCTCACTAATGAATGTGATGCATCTTTGTTATTTGTTAGTGATCTATCAGAATCAAGGATTTTTTTTGTATGATTTGATTCTATTCCCTATTCTTGATTGCTATGATGAACACAGATCAATCGACTAGCATATTGATTTGGGAATCATGCTTATTTTCAGGATGTTTTATTATAGGGTGATTTTGGGAGAATTAATTTGAATTGTTGATTTATTCACTATCATTATCATAGTAATGAATCAATATTGACATGAACCATGATCCCAGTTCATTCCTCCCATTTTTCCTTGTGCTTTTCTCCCCCAGTTCTTCGTTCACTATGGGTGTTATTCATTTGGCCTGGTGTAAGACATATCCTGACCAATCGATTGTTTTATACCCTTTTCTTGGTATGATGATATGATATCGTACATATAGGAAGGGTACAAAAAAATGGTAGTACAATAATAGATAAAACTATGAATTAGATGATGTAGATTCCCAATTTTTTGTGTACTTCAGCGCATAATAACGAATAAAATGATCCCATTTTCTGATCATATCGATGTACAGGATCATGATGTTATGGTTATGGAATGAATAAATGGTCCTTGATCTACATTTTTGCAGAAAATAAATAATTTAATCAAAGACCTGAGTAATGGATGCGATGCATAGAGTCTGATCTTGGATTCTAGAAAATCCTGGTCCACACGGCACGGAATCTAGGATTATATGGTGTGTGAGTACCTAATGGTTGTGGCTTGGGTTTTGGAAAAACATATATATCACACAACATGTAACCCCTATCACACGGAGTGTGTTCTGTCCTCTGTGACTCATTGTGTACCTCGGAGGGTACACAGACATTGGTTGCAGTACACTGGATGGGGCACATCGTGTATTCCCCCACACATACATGACATAGACCAAGTAAATAATATAAGCCATGTACTAGTACATGGGAACATGTACATAGAATGATTTTTTCTACTAGAACATGGAATGACTACATGGTCATCCTATATGGTGTATACTTCTATATGGAAAACGGGAAGAGACATGGTGTGTTTAGACAGTAGGAACTAGGGTTAATGGAAAAAATGTGTAACCCTTCTACACGGCGTGAACTTTTTTATACATATATTGGATACCATGTCCTATATATATTGGACATGTTTTGTTAGGGTACGTTCCCGTTATCCTTTCCCTGAGGGTTATTATGGAATCATATCCTACTTCTAGGACTATGATCCCTTCAATAGGACTTCATGGATAGGGTAATTATAATCCCTCCATAAGGCCCGAAGTTAGATCCTCTATTCATATTTTTTTCCCAAGGTGTAGTTATTAGTATCGTCGTGACCAACACTACACGGGCATAGATCCTATACTTAGTGGGTTAATCCATATTGATTTCATAGAATCACCTAATGGCCTTAGAAGTGATCCTTATATATGTATCATATTATCTTTAGACCTTTGGTGTGTACTTTTAATGGTGATACATGATGAGCACTACCTCTTGGAAAGACATCATGAGTGATATCATACTTAGGAGTGTGTTCTACTGGATGAGTGCTTTGTGGAATCTTCAAGCAAGAATCCCTACCTTGTATACTACAGTTGTGACTAACCTTTAAATTATGTGTCTTTGTTGAGTATATCTGGATATTCTTATTATATGTGTTGTAGAGATGAATGTATCTTCCTTTTTTGTATTCTTTATGGATTCATGGTGTCCTACTGAGTATTTTTTTACTCACCCCTACACGGTCTTTGATCACACATGTCATTTATTTTGAGGATGATTGACCTTTCAATATGTCCTAGAGGGACCAAGACCAGAAAGTACTTGGTGAGACCAGATAGACTGAGGTATGTTCCTTTAACTTTTAAAAGTAGTCCCTGGTACTAAAATTCAGGTTAGACTTTTGTGTTTTACTCTTTGTAGTGGGATTGTATTATGACCTATTTACTTTTCTTTACTTCTTCTCCTACTTTGGATGTGGGATTTATATGTATTCTTGCATGGTTGTTCAATTTTTTTTACATTTCATCATTTTATAGTCTTTGAGATGTGTTAATGTGTACATGTACTTAGGCTAAGCCCTCCCCTGTAACCGATATTCCTACTTAGCTCTAGTCGTTAGCCCATTTCCTTTTGGAGGTGGGATTGGGGAGTTGTGGCATGATCCCCATTAGGATGGTTCATGAATGAGTGGTCTCAGAGGATGTTATGAGTTCCCAGTTTACTGTAGTGGTGGTGGAGTATGAGGATATCTTCCCTGATGATGTTCCATGTTTACCAACCCACTGGGAGATAGAATTATGCATTGATCTACACCCCAAGAGTGAACTGATATTTGTTCCATCATGTCAGATGGATCCTATAGAGTTTTGTGAGATAAGGGTGTAGTTGGAGGACTTTAAGAGGAAGGTATTTGTTAGATTCAGTGTTTTACCCTTAGAAGCCCCGGTTTTTTTTCAAGAAGGAAGATGGGAGCATGAGGTTGTGTGTGGACTACCAGCACTTAGACCAAGTGACCATGAAGAACAAGTATCCACTACCGAGTATTGATGACCTCTTTGATCTGTTGGGTGGGGCACGATGGTTCTCGAAGGTTGACCTCGGGTCAGGATATCACCAGATGTGAGTACGGTATGAGGATATACCAGAGACAGTATTCTGATGTTGTTATTGTCACTATAAGTACATGCTGATTTTCTTTGGTGTGATGAACGCCCCTCCAGTGTTCATGGGACTCATGAGCTAGATATTTCATCCCTTCTTAGACTGGTTTAGGATAGTCTTCATCGATGGTATCCTTTTATACTAGTCTTCTGAGGAGGATAATGCAAGACACTTGAGGATAGTTCTAGACGTACTTAGATAGCACCATTTTTATAGAAATCTCTAGAAGTTCTAATTCTGGATTCAGGTGGTCCACTTTTTAAGACACATTATCTCAGCAGATGGAATGGCAGTGGAGTTGGCTAAGTTCAAGGTAGTGTTAGTTTGGGAGCCAACCTATATCATGATATAATTGTAGATATTTGTTGGGTTGATGATCTATTACCATATATTAATACCTGATTTCTCTAGAGAATAGAAACCCATGATAGCTTTGACTCAAAATGGGAATCATTTCATGTGGATAGAGAGGTTCCAATAGAATTTTCAATAGGTGAGGCAGAGTTTAATGATTTCTCCCATATTGATATTTCCATAGGCCAATATTGAGTACTTAGTATTCTTTTATGCATCAAGAAATAGGATTGGTTTTGTTTTGATAAAAAGGAAAGTGTTTATTACCTATGGTTCACACTTTTTGAGTCCACATGGATAGAACTACATGAATCACAATCTTGATTTAGCAATGATAGTATTCTCATTGAAGATGCTGCAACACTGCCTAATGGTTGAGAAGTTTATCATCTAATCTGATCACAAGAGTATCAAGTATATCTTCTCTCATAAGGATATTAACTTGAGATGGTGGCGATGGATAGAGTTCATACAGGATTATGACTTCCAAATTTTCTATACACCTAAAAAGGGGGATATGGTAGCAGATACTCTTAGCAGAATATCTTGTTCACAGTTGTTGAACAAGTCAACGGAGTAGTTTTCCTCATTGCAGTTACCCTTTGTGGTTAGAGATAGAGAATTATAGCTCCATTCAATGGTTTTTACCCCTCCTCTCTTACAAAAAGTTTGGGAGGCACAAGTAGGGGATACTAAATGTGATACCCTATGTATTCAGATATCCCCTGTACATGCTTATAATGAATTTTCTAATGGTGGGTAGCACATATTTATTTTTAGAGTATTTGTTATAGTATCAGTGACGTTAAGGGAAACTTTTATGAGAAATTTTAATAAATATACTTTGGTTTTACAACTAGGTGTGGAAAAGATGTACCAAGACCTTTGTCATCAATTTGGGTGGCCAAAGATGAAGAAATGAGTTGAAAATTTTGCCACTTGATGCCTTACTTTTTAGCAAGTAAAGGATGAGTAGCAAGTCCCAATGGGTATAAATCAACTGCTTGTGGTTCTATAATGGAATTGGTATGGGATATCCATGGACGTTATGATGGTATTACCATGTACGTCTAGTGGATATGATTTTATTTGGGTGATCATACACTGAATCATCAAGTTGGCCCACTTCTTAGCAATTTGGGAGAAGCGTTTTATAGAGAGCATGAGATGTATCTACATATAGGAGATAGTCCAACTCCATGGAGTTCTATTGATGATCATTTTAGACCATGATTCTCTCTTCACATCCCAATAGTGGAAGAGATTATAGGAGGTGTTTGAGACATATTTACACTTGATCACAGCATTTCACACCCAAAATGACATCCAAGCTGAGTGGATGATATAGGTTCTAGAGGAAATGTTGTCATATTTCATATTAGACTTTGGATGTATTTGGGAGGATCACCTTCCACTGGTGGAGTTAGATTACAAAAACAGCTATCATTCCAACATCGTTATGGTACCATTTGAACCTTGGTACTAGTGACCCTATAGGTCACTACTGTGCTGGACCGACCCAAGAGAGTCAGCACTCATGGGCCCAGAGTTGGTGTGAGAAACTGTAGAAAAGGTTTAGATTATTTATGAGAAAATGAAGACTGCACAGAGCCATTATAAGTCTTATGTCGACTGATGACAGAGGCCTTTGGAGTTGGAGGAATGAGACCATGTGTTCCTATAGGTTTCACCTTGATGTGTATTATGTAGATTTGGCTAGGGTGGAAAGCTACCTCTAAGATTCATTGGCCCTTTAAAGATACTATTTAGAGGTGGAAAGGTGGAGTAACACTTAGATCTACCTATGTAGTTAGACTGGGTACATGATGTCTTCCATGTATCGCAGGTGTGGAGGTATTTTCATGAACCATCACATGTTATCGACTGGGGCGATATGGACACTAAGGTTGGAGAAACCATTAATTATTACCTGGTAGAGGTTGAATATCAGTAGGATAGGATCCTATATGGTTGATTTATTCTATTAGTGCATGTCTGGTGGCAGCACGAGAATCTTCATAAGAATACTTGAGAGCGGGAGGCTCAGATTAATGATCAGAACCCACATATTTTTCTGTATCCCATTTTTTTATTTTTTGGGAAATAAATACCCAAGTTGGGGAGAGTTTAATTACTCAAAATTTACATGTATTGTTTTTTTATATTGTATGGATTATTTTTGAGATTGAGCATAGAAACAACATGCAATTATGAGGCCCGGTGTGCCTCAAATAAATGTTTAAAATATATTCAATATATTAAATATCATGAAAATGTAGTTTTCCAAAAAAATTAATAACATCTAAAAGGGAACCTAGATCAGAAATATGGTGGAACCATTGGGTTTAGAATGTGATTTTTACCTAAGGTGTGACTTAACCATAGTTGGTGTAATTCATTTGTTGAAAATCCATCATGGCTGTAAAATGAATAAAATAATTAATTAAATTATTTTATTGACACGGTGACGCAAAAACCTAATTCAACTTCATTAAATACACTCTTATGGAAAACATTTAGGGTTATCTGCATAACCCTACTAATCTTTGGAGATCCATTGAAGCTGTTGGAGGAGATCTCATTGGTGGAAGATGATCATATCAAAGATTGACGACTGGTGTGGGACCTAATTTAAGGATCTCACCAATGAACATGAATTTTTTTCTTTGTTCATCAAGGATCAATAAAAATTGATATAGGGTTGTTGTTTAATTTTTTTTCATTCTCCATTCTTGATTCCTATGATGAACATGAATGAATCGAATAACAAATTGATCTGTGAATCATATTTATTTGCAGGTTGGGTTTTTTGTTGGGTTATTTCAAGAGAATTACTATAAGTTAATGATTTCTTTATTATTATTATCACGTAAAAAATCGATATCGATACAAATATAGATGAAGGTTTCTTCCTCCCATTAGTTCTTGTGTGTTTCTCCCACAGTTCTTCATTCACCACGGGTGTTCAATGGTTGGCATGGGGTTTGACATATCATGATCAATCGATAGTTGTGCACTTGTTTCTTAGAAAAAATGATCTAATATCATATATATGTGATCGTAATGACACAATAGTGTTTCAAAAATATAGACGACAGTGAATCGGATGATATAGATACCCGATTTTTGTGTTCTTCTGTGCATAATGAATAATGATGATGATCCCATTTTCTGAGAGGATTGAAGACCCGGATCTTGATGTTTTGGTGATCTCATGACTTGATGATGCTTGATATACATTTTCTCGGAAAATAGATCACTACATCGAAGGTTATAGTAACATATGGGATGTGCAGAGATGGATTTGGGATTCTAGAAAATACAGATCCACACGACATGTAATTTGGGAATACAATGCATGTGTGTCCCTCCTAGTGGATTCAAGGGTTTTAGAGAAACATAATTATCACACAGCATGTGACCCCTATCACATGTCATGTGGTCTCTCCCTAGTGACTCGGTGTGTACCTATGAGTGTACACAGACACATGTTGGAGTACATAGGATGGTGCATACTATGTAATCCCCCACATGGACACATCCTAGACTATGTACATGGGGTAATACATGTAATGGTGAATGGGAACATGTATACAAGTTGACGTTGTGTACTGGCATATGAGAAGACTACATGGGTAGCATACACAGCATTTACTTCTACACTAACACAGGCAAGACACACGGGCCATTTACATGGGTAGGACCCAGGGTCAAGGGAAACAGCGTGTAACCCTTCTACATGTCATTTAATTTTTTATACATAAATTATATCCCTTGTCCTATGTATCCTAGAAAAGAACCATTAGGGTATATTCCCCTTATCCTTTCCCTAAGGGTTATTGGGAATCATCTCCTACTTCTAGGACTATTATCCCTTCAGTAATACTTCTTAGATAGAGTTGTTGGAATCCCTCTATGAGGCCCGGAGTGAGATCCTCTATTCATCTTCATGCCCTAGGTGGAGTTCTTGGTATCATCGTGAGTAACACTATGTGGGCACTAATCCTCTACTAAGCGGGTTAATCCAAATTGATTTGTTGGTATCACCCCATAGCCTCGGCAATGATCCTCATCTCTGTATCATATTCTCTTCAGGCCTTCGGTGTGTACTTATAATGATGAAACATTATGAGAACTACCTCTCAGATGGATGTCATCAGTGCAATCAGACTCGGGAGTGTGTTCTCCTAGAGGAGTGCTTTATGGAATCTTCGAGATGAAATCCAAGGAATGTATACTATGATTGTGAATTACCTTTATATTGTGTGTCTTTGTTGAGTATATCTGGATATTCTTGTTATATTTATTATAGACATATACTTGTTTAGAGATGATTTTATCTTACTTTATTGTATGCTTTTTGGTTTTGGGGTGTCCTATTGAGTATTTTTATACTCACACCTACATGGTCTTTTCCAACACATTTCGTGTCTTGTGTAGATGATTTACTTTTCGACAAATTTTTTGACAGACCAGGATAACATGGTCCTGAGTGAGAGTAGACAGAATAGAGTGTACTCCTGTGGATTTTGATAGTAGTATCCAGTACATACTTTCAAGTTGTACTTCAGACTCTTTATGGTGGTAATATATTTGGCCCTGTTGTCTTTCATTACATCCTATCATGCTTGCATTTTGGGATTTAGATGTATCCAAGAATGGTTGTTCAATTTCTTTTACATTTCAACATTGTATAGTCCTTGAGATGTGTGTGTGTGGATAGGTACTTAGGATAAGGAATCACATTTCAGTGATATGCCGACTCAGTGCTAGTTTCTAGCCCCTGGACTATTCGAGATGGGCTTGGGGAGTTATAGTACAAGCCCCATTGGGATGGTTCGTTCCATTGACTATCATAATTATATAAGGAATAATAAATATGTAAAGGTAAATAACTGAAAATTCATTCCATTTAATAGTTTCATTAAAAAATTCATATATGGATAATATCAATGAAAAAATATAATGGATAATAATAATAATAAATCTCAATGAAGTAAATTCTTAATTTTGAACAACATGATCTTAGAAATCATGATATCTATACCATCAAGTCCTTTTATAAGAAAGTTTCAAACAATGGGTAAAAACCCATTTTATTTGGACAATTGATTAGTCTCATGAGATATCCTAATGCATCGATGGGAGATAAAATTACTAGTCCCCCCCCACTCATGGAATTTCTAAAGAATTCCTTTTATATTGAATTATTGGTTTAATTCAAAAAATTTAGTGACTTGGTTTTTGACTTGTAATACTTTGGAATATTTCTAATAATATTTTTTGGATTCATGTGCTGAGTAAGTGTGAGATTATGGGTCACAAATAGCCTCTATATTGTGATATTTAAAATATCAAATATATTTTATCAAACATTTATAGTTTCTTTGTTAACATGGAATAACTCTTGAGTGGATTCTAAGATCAAAAATCGAAGACTGTGGTTTAGTTCAAAATGTTTTTTTACCCTTGGAATGAAAAAACATTCACTGGTTCCAGTTTCTTGATTGAGGGAGTGTGTTGGTGGGGTGTTAAATAGAGGTTATTAATTTAATAAAAATGAAATCAATATCCCCCCTTGTTTTCACATGATAAAGAAGTGGTAACCCCATCCTCTTTTGATCAATGGATGAACTATGGAAACACTAAGGAGATGAGGCATCACCAATCTCCAATCTTAACGGCGATCACTCCTGGATTGTGCTACAATGGCTCCTAAGCACCGATTTGAACCCAAATCTTCAATATTCTCCATGAGGTAGGTGGATTTTATTTTTATGTCCAAATCCCATTTTTATGTATTTTTTATGGTTTTAGATACCTATTACGACTGTTATAGATCCCATGTGGGTAGATATGTAGGTTTTAGGGGAAATCAGGGTGATTCAGGTGGTGCGTGGGGAATTCCCATTCGGAATTCACGATCACATGGCACGTAGTTGAGCGTCAAAGATTGTGTGTTCTTTCCATTTGGGGAAGATAGAATTTTGGGAACTACATGTCAAGTAGTTATCCCAGGTTGAGTGTCTAATGGAGATGGCTAGGGAAGCTGTGTCAAAGGACATGGTTGTGTGAAAGTACATGACTAGAGACACTGGTATGGAGTTAAGTACATAGACATGGGAAGATGACATGGACAAGAGGCTAGATAGCTGAGAAAAAACATGTACAAAGGGGTTCATGTCAGGTGTAAGACACTTCTAGCCATGATACATGGGGAAATACACAGTTGGGGGGTAGGTGAGGTGGGACACGTCATGTACACAATGTACATGCCATGTAATATCACACGGCTAGCCAATACATGTAGCATAGGACATAGATAGGTGTTAATGTGAGTCCACACATTGTGTCGACCCCTGTACATGTTTTTTATGATTCTTGGTGAATTGTTTCTAGCATATATCCTTCCTAGAGACATGGATTCTGGCTTGGGAGTAGCCTATCCTAAACAGTTTTATGCGTAGAATGAATTGGTATCCCTTGTGGTGGATTTAGAGACACAACATGGAGGGATCCAAAAATGACACTACCTAATCGATTTTATACCTTGGGTGGGGATCATGGTGGATCACTAGTGAGGTTTTGGGGTCGTTACCCTTTCTTATCATATTAGGATGTGTATACCCTAGACTCTTTGGGTGGGTAGGGTGGTGCTTGCATTTTATAATCGAGAGTGGGTCTCCTACCCCTGGAAGTGTCTCGAAACAAGGTGTGATGAGAATGACGCATCTTTGAGAAATGATTAAACAATGATGGAGATCATAATGGTGTACCAAAGAGACATTAGGACCGGTACTACCCTTTCATACCTGTAGACACCATGAAATGTCTTCCATTCATTTTTTTGAAAAATTTCCTCAACCGAGCATGAAAAGTTCATGGTGTGACTATTCATTTTTCATGGGGGTCAGTGATGGTAGAAAAGGTACCGGCCTGAAGGGTCAGGAATACAGCCCAGTATTGATACCATGCATGGGTGTAGGGGCGTAGCCCCTGTGGTAAGGAGAAATAAATTTTCCCGAAGTCCCTAATGTCGCTCCCAAAGTACCTACGCTCAAACACCTACGTGCCCCCCTTGATAGAGCGGATTGAAGTATTTATTTTGGTTAAGTCCTCAAAATTGTGACTTAGTATAGAAAATACACAATCAGTGTGAAAGGTACTTGCATGCCACATTCTGGCATGCAAGTCACTTGCACCCCCAATCTCCTTTCACCTGGGGATCTATTTTTTCCTATAAATAGACCCCTGTGTCCTTCATTGGTATAGACGAATTTCCCTGAAGCCCAATTGATGCTCAGATCTCCCTAGTACTTCGCCCAAGTATTTTGAAACATTAAAGGTAGTTCTTTAACACCTAGAGAATATGATTTGAAGGATTATCATAGGAATTAAGCCTTTTTGGTTTTTTAAAACCATAACACGTGTGTGCCTAAAGTGCTCAACCTCCCTAAATCAGAAACACTTGCATTCCCTTTATCCCTTTCATAGGAACTTGAGCACCCCACTTCTGGGATCACCTCTGAATGCTCATGAAGGCTTGATCCAAGTCTCTCCCAAGTATTATCATATTTTTTTCATCTATTAAGTGAATATCAAGTCTCCCAAGCATACTTGTGTGCCCATAATTATGCACACTTATCTAATTGGGTGACCATAATTGATTCACTTACTCTCTTCTATATACAATCCATCAAGACCTCTGTAAATCCATTCATGTCAAGGATTCTTTTTCATTGGCTCGCTTGTTTGAAAGAAATTCTATTGAGACCTCCACCAAAACATCTTGAATTATCAAACCTTTGGGAAAGGCACCTCAGCATGTCTCCTATTGTGGTTTGTATATCCATAATCAGAGGTTTCCCACATTTGTTTCATAGTGGGGTTGGATTCATGGAGTTTGTGTGGGTTTGTATATCCATAATCACAAGGACCTCTCTCCCAGGAACAGTGTTGGGAAGTTCCCAGTTTTGAGAATAAGGGTTTGGGTCATGACCTCTCCCTTCTAAAAAAGACAGAACCTCAGATTTCTAGTAGGGAAGGTGAAGTTCATGTTTGCTTTTCCATTCAAGCGAATGAGAAGTCTCCCTCCCCTACCAAGACGAATTTTAGGGAATCCATCCTGGTGTAAGACCATAAACCTTCATTCCTTCTTTATTTCATTGGACCCTTGTCCAATGTAAAGTGAATAGAGGGAAGGTTGGTCGCCTCGGCCTCTTCCCCGGTCGCATTTCCCCCATCTACTGTCATCGTCTTAGGTGCACCCTCTTCCACTAGTGGAGGAGGAAAAATGTATGTTTCGTTGTTGAATCTTTCACATCCGCTTGGTTCTCACACCGAGCATGACTCACATGGTCTTAGAGATTCGGGATGATTACAACATGTGCACAAGCACTCATGGTGAATGAAATGTGATAAATATGATTCCCACTATAATTGGGATATGTAGGAAGCATTCCCAGGGCCCGAGATCATTGGATATACTCTTCATGAATTCGACCCTAATTCCCTTAATCATGGTATCCTCCTTAGGAATAATCCCTAAATTCAACCCCAAAAATCATCAAGGCATCATTTTTAGGACGTAATCCCAAACACATTTTTCTCAACGGATTGTACTCTCCTATGAGATTCATTGAACTATGTGGGATTTGATTCCCAACCACATGGGATACATAGGAATCCTCCTTGAGGTTCAAACCCATCATTTCAAATCAACCCTCTTCTCCTTGGGCCATATTCCCAACAGGGACTAATCTTACTAGGAAACCCATATCATTTCCATGTTCATTGGGATGTTTTGGCATAAGTCCCACGCCAAACTCTAACAAATCACCTTTCTCTTAGATTTCCTTACCACATGAAATTAAACTGTACTATTAGGTCCTTATCACATGACCTTAAAAGTTATGATGTTTCCCATTAAGTAGCACTGAACTACGAGGGTTCTGATTTCTTTCACAAGGATACGTAGGTAACCCATTTCATGGGTACGATCCCAATATCAAAATAAACCTCCATCTCCCTGAATGAAAATAAATTCCAGAGTTCCCCAATGACTAGATTAAAAACCAGTATCATCATAATGATGATTAAAATAATCTTTAAATAGTATATGAGAGGATACCATTGATGGAGAACCTCAAATACATATGGATATCTACATTAATGAAGATCCTTGAATACATACTGATGATTCTGAATTTTACACATATTAATGAGTGATTATAAATTCCAAGGGAAACATATTTTATAATTTGTGAATTAAGAAGGATTCATAAAAATATTTTAAATTTTAAAGAGAGACCCATAGTAGACAAAAATTACCCCGCAAAAGGTTTGATGAGTCCAACCTCCCATCCTCTCGACCAATGCAAGTTTCTAAGTATCGTAAAGTTCAAACTTGATGAACACCTACATTTGGAAAGCAGGTCCCTTTTGGATAAATAACTGTTGTAAGTTTTCGGTTCCATGAATAAATCTAATGAAAACTACCTAGAAGAAGTGATTCTTAAAACTAGAACACACGTTTCAAGGAACTACGAAACAATACCAAGGTGTGGGTTTCCCTTAACTCTCAAATCAGTAGATACGGAACACCCCTTTACATAGGTTGTGGGTACTCTACCCAATAATTAGTTCTTATGAGGTCATAAACCCCATGTTGGACCGAGGTGTGGGCCCATCGTATCATTTGTATAGTTACAGACGGAGCTCTCCTGATGTGTCAGGGTGATGGGCCTCTATACTCATTGGACAAATAAAGTATGTACTCCCCTATCATACCAAGATGTGGGCCCTCTATCTATTGATTCGATACTCTCCTATCATACTAGGGAATGGTTCCTCCATTTGTGATATATATATAGAGTGGTAATCCCATTTCATACAAGGGTGTGGGTCCCCTATTTTGGAGTTGGTACTCCCCTTCCATACTAGGGTGCAGGTCTTCCATACACAATGTTCAGATAGAGTTGGTACTCCCCATTTTTACTAGGGTGGGGGTCCTCTAGAATGGTTTCAATACTTTCGAGTCCCTTATTATAGTTGTACAAGAGGATTGGTACTGCCATATCATTCCAGGGTGTTGGTCCTATATGTATTGAGTGGTAATCTCCTATCATACCACGGTGTAGGTCCTCATCTTTGGAGTGGTACTCCCCCATATTGGAGTTGTGGTTTAGGGTGCTTCCTCCACTTGAGTAGGATCTCCCTCGACTATGGGGTGCATTTATGAGGAGTAGGCCCCTCCACTTGATGTGTGTGACACCCAGTTAGAATATTGTTCCCCCTTGATGTGTAGAGGTGTGGGCCTCTCCCTATGGGTACTACAGAGGTTTCATGGGATGGTTAGTATCTATTAATCCTTTAGATGTGGGGCAGTAGTGAGGTGTAGGTCCCTCCTTACTCTATCTTTAGAGAGGATTCATGTTTTGAATAGGCTGTAGTAGTGTTCCCTCATTTGTGTGTGGTTTCGAGTGGAGGGACTCCACATTTGGGTACCATAGAGCTAGTATGGGGTGAAAGATACCGATGACAGGACCTCTGGTGTTGTTCAAGAGAGTTGGTCCTAGGGTTTTTCTCAATGGATCATATATCTTAGGCGAGTTCCATATGGTATGGTAGAGCTCATGGAGTGTGTTCTCCTGGATGATCATTACTTTAGATCCTCAAGTAGAATCATATGGCTTGTTATGGGGTTCGTACCTCATGATACTTGGGGTCTCATATGGGTATATCTGGTTGATTCTAGGATTCCTTATTGTATTGTCACGTGTTTTAGTTGATACAACCCACGGATAGATCTTACCAAACATGTATAGTCAAGGATTGGTTGATATGGGGTCTCTCTATCGTTTGGGTTCCCTCTAGTTGGGTTGCGAAAACAGTTGTCTTCCATTTTCTCCATTTTAATTTTGGTTTTGGGGAACCAACTAAGTATTTTTATACTCACCCATTCATGGTATTTTCTCACACATGTCTTTTCTTGTGCAGATGACAGACCTTTCAATGGAGTCCCCATAGGACCTGAAGCTGGTGGAGCTTAGTGATTTTGACTGACTGAGGTGTTTATTGGAGCTTAGATGAGGAGATTTATGGTATTTGAATTTGACAGTGATATCCTCCTTATAAGAGTGTTAGATTCTTTTACAGTTTTTATTGGGCTTTTATTGTTTCCTTTTGTGCTTCAATTATACTCTGTTTGTGGGATATATGTATGCATGCTTTTTATTTTCGGTTTTATTATCTCTGCAATTTTTTCTGGAGATGTATGTGGATGTGTGCATACATGTACCTTAGGCTAAAGCCTCTCATATATGTAATATTACTACTCGATTATTGATTTCATCCCCTGGCCTATTGGAGGTGTAGTTGGAAGTCACAAATTGTGAAGTGATGGGATGGGTTTTGAAACATTGGTATTAGAGTGGGTTCTACATTGGGATCACATCATAGTGAGTTTGGTTTGGGGTGCATAGAGACAGTGTTAAAGTGTTTCAAGTTTGGATTTCAGGCTAGGGAATCCTGTGTTGGTGTGGTAGCCGACGTATCCATTCACTGGGACTCTGCTAACCTACTTGTTCACTTGGTATATTATGGAACTGGTCATAGTAAAATGTTGGTACATGCATCATATAGGACTAGGTTGTGGGTTCCATGTTCTTCTTGAGTCAACTCCCCATATACACTCTTTGACCATGGCATGTATGGATTTAATTTTAATATGACACTATGATGATAGCTAGATAGGTTTCCTTGGTGGGATTATGATGATGATCTTCCCTATGATGGGGATTTAGTGCAGGGCACTGGGCCTGAGGTGGTACATCTGGGTGGTTGGCAAGTTGAGCCACCACCCGTTGATTAGCTTGTTATGCTTGTAATTTTAGCCAGGGATGCACACAAGATGAGTGTTTTTCATGAGTTACAGAGGTAGATACCTCTCATGTATCAGGGAGATCCATACCCCTAGGTATCTAATGATTTTTTTGAGGCACTCATGTGCATTTTCCTCCTTTTGATGACACCTCCTGATCAGATGGTGGTCCTAACAGTGAGTCCTCTCCAGGGCTCATCCATATGGTGGTGGAGTTTGGTGATACAGACCCATGATTTGGAAATAATCTTGGGTGGAGTCTGATTATCTCTTCAGGTAAGAGTGTAATCTAGACATGTTGGGATTGGTGCATATCTAGGAGTTTCTACAGCTTCAATGAAATAGCATGACCATGAAAGAGTATTCAACAAGGTCCACAGACCTATCATGATACTCCTTAGATGTGGTTTGAGATAAATTTTTTAGATAAAGGACCATCACGTAGGGATTACATCATGATATCAAGGAATTAGTGATATAATTTTACTTCCCACCTTAGATGGAGTGCTTGAGTGGGACTTGGTGGTGGAGATCATTCTAGATGAGAAGACTCCAACTGTTAGTGCTAGAAAAATTGGAGTTATGACCTTGGTAGCTATTATCCAATGGTAGGCTTGGAAATTTGGGCATGTGAGATGCTTCAGAAGAAGATCCCAAGATGATGGGTCTAAGGTTCAAGGATTCTAGGCTAGTTTTGGCCAGCCTCATGAGAGGCGATGTTATGTTTATAATGGATTGGGAAATCTTTCTCAAGATTGTCCAAACTTTCATAATGCTGAGAGGGAGATGGTTGATGGACCTCCATGGAAGTGTAAGTGTCTGAATTAGGCAGTTCTTCATGATGGATGACATGGAGGAGGAGTGGGGAGAGCGGCAGGATGTGGTAGATGGTTTGATATACCTCCACCACCACCACACAAGTGGTCAACCCCAGGCTTAAGGAACTAGATAACGGGGGAGAGGACTGCTGCAGGCCGGTAAGGCCTATAAACCAATGGCTCCAAGAGTGATTTTATTTATGAACTATATCCTTTCCACTTTATTATTATTATTTTCTGACACTTTTTTGAGTTACTATTTCCTTTCTACTTATTTCTTGAGGCTTATCTAGGGTGATGTGGGGCATTGATAGAACCATTTGTTAGTTTTCTTTGATTTAGCTTCAAACTCACAAGGGAGATGGATGATTCCCCACAAATTTTAGTTTTTTTATGAAACTAAAACCATTAGTATGATTCAGTACCACCTAAATTGAATAGTTTTGAGGTGTGGAGGATGTGTTCATGTGACTTGTGTGTTTGGGGTGTGGTTTTTTGATGGGGTGTGAGAGTAGGTCATGATGTTTCTAGTGGATCCTTTTTCTTGACCTGTATACTTAGAAGCCCTAGTGTAGGGAGATCCTTTCATAGAACCATTATATATTGGTATAGTTTGGCCTAATTATGTTTCCTCGGTGTGTTTTGGTTTCCCTCTATCCATTCTCAGTTGGTTTTCCACTTGTGGGTGTGGAAGTTGGAGGTTTGCAGACTGAGGTCCTAGTATGACCTAGTGTTTATACTTGGGTAGCCCTATTTTGTTTTTGGGTACCCTGACATACTCAAAAATATATTTGTATGCAAGAAATATAAGGATGATTTTGTGTAGTTCATCCATGGGAGGATGAGAACTAATGGGTTACATCGGCATCTGCATCAGGTTAGAGAGGTGGTGTACTACTAGACCCTCTAATTGAAGATGGACCATGGTGCGTGGTTTCTTCCACATTTCATAGATAATGAGAAATATGTCTATTAGTTTTACTATGTCGATTTAGTTTAAGCTAGACATTGGGTGTGGTTTGGATTTTGTGTTTCCCGTGAGTGTGTTCTTGTACACAGCATGAGAACCCCTTGGTTATCTCACTAGAATGGGAGAATCCTAGTAGAGATCTCATTTATTCTCCTTGTACCTAGGATATTTATTTTTAGGGATGAAAATACATAAGGTGGGGGGATTTATTGAGCCATTTCTTGACCTGTATAACTTCAAAATATTTCTAAGAATATTTCCAAACCCAAGTGCTGAGTCGGTGCTGTTTTTCAGGGCCCGATGAGCCTTAGTGTAGTGATATTTAAAATATAAAATATATTATATCACACATGAACAATTTATTTGTTAATGTGTAATAACTCATGAGTGGATTCTTGGATATAAAATCTAAGAACATTTTTGAGTTCAGAATTTGGTTTTTACCCTTGGGGAGACATAAAATTCATTAGCATCGATTTCTCATTTGAGGGTGTGTGTTAGCGCGGTGTTAAATAGAGGTTTTTGATTTAATTAAAATTAAATAAATATCCCACCACTTTTTTGCGCATGAAAGAGAAGAGAAAACCCCTTACCCCTTTGGAGTGATAGAAAAACCAAGGTGAAACCATAGATAATAGGTTCTTTCAATCTCCGATCTGGAAGGCGATCACTCCCAGATCATTCGGTAGTGGCTCCCAAGTGCTGATTTGAACCCAAATATTTGGCATTTCGTGATGAGGTATGTGGATTTGAATTCTAAGTCTTGATACCTTTTTTGATTCATTTTGTTAAGTTTTTAGAGACCTATTATGGAAGTTTTAGATCCCTTGGGGTTGATCTATAGGTTTTAGGGATAACCAGGGTGATTCGGGTGGAATGTAGGGAATTCCCATTCAGAATTCCTAATCACATGGCACGTAGTGTAGGGTTACATTCCATGTATTCTTCCCATTCCAGGAAGATATACTTTTGGGGACTATATGTCATGTACCATGGTTACACGCCATGTATTAAGCCAAGGTCATGTGGCTAAGGGACCTGGCTAGGGTAGTGATGTCAAAGGACATGGTTGTGTGGAAGTACATAGCCAATGACACAGAAACAGGGTGAAGTACATGGAAATGGGAAAATGATACAACCAAGAGGCCAGATATCTGAGACACCATATGTAAAAAGGGGTACACTCCATGTGTGAGATGAGGCTATCCATGATATGTGGGGAAGGACATAGTCGGGGGTCTAGGTGAGGTGAGGCATGTCATGTACACCATGTACACAGTGTGTAATATCACATAGACATCCAATACATGACAAAGATAACATAGATAGGTGTTTAGGTGGGGTCACACACCATGTGGACCCTAGTACATGCCTTATAATTTTCATGGATACTTCTTCCTAGCATATATCCTTCTTCGGGACTCAGATTCAAGCTTGTGAGTAGCTTATCCTGAACGTTTTTTGTTTAGAACATGATGGTATCCCTTGTTTTGGATTTGAAGATATGTTGTGGCATAATCCAAATATGATGTTGCAAAAGTGGTGCTAGACCTTGGGTAGTCATCAGGGTGGATCACCGGTGAAATTTCGGGGTTAGTGTCCTTCCCTATAATTTTAGGATGTTGGTCCCCTATACTTTTTAGGTCGATAGTGAGGTTCTCCCCTTTCATAATAGGGTGTGGGTCCCCTACCCTTTGAAGTTTCTTGAATCGAGGCATGATGAGTGTGACACTCCATTGAGCGATGCTTGACCGATGTTGGAGATCATCTTGGTGTACCAGACTAATGTGTGGACTGGTAATCCCCTATCGTACTAGGGAGCTGGTTTCCCTTACCTCTCGGATCATTAGATATAGAACTCCCCTTTACATTGGGTGTAGGTCCTCTACCCATGGAGTAGTTCTTTTAGGACCATAAATCCCCTACTAAAATAGGGCGTAGGTCCCCTATATCATCTGTACAGTTGGAGACAGTGCTCCCTTGAAATATCTTGGTGAAAACCATCCATACTCATTAGATAGATAAAGTAGGTACTCCCCAATCATACTAGGGTGTGGACCCTCTATCCATGGAGTTAGTACCCCCCAATCATACTTGGGTGTGATTCTTCTATATGTAATGTATAGATAGATTCAGTACTACCCTATAATTCTAGATTGTAGTTCCTCTATCCTTGGATTCATTACTCCCCTGTCATACTAGGGTGCGAGTCCTCTATACACAATGTTCAGGAAGATTAGGTACTCCCCTATCATACTAGGTTTTCATTCCTCTATCCTGGGGTTATTACTCCCCTAATGAGTTAGGGTGTAGATCCCCCATTATGATTGGACATGTAGAGTGGTACTCACCTATCATATTAGGGTGTGGTTCCTCTATCTATTGACTAGAACTCCCCTATCATACTAGGGTTTGGGTCTTCATCTACAGAGTGGTACTCCCCGATCCTCAGGTTGTAGTGGGGAGGGGTTGATCTACTATAGTAGGATCTCCCTTGGATGTGGACCATGGTTGTGAGGAGTGGGACCCTAAAATTGTTATGCACAATTCCTAGTTAGTATATTATGCTCCCTCAATTTGTTGAGGTGCTTGCCTCTCCCTACGGGTACTACAGAAGTTTCACAGGTTGGTTAGGATCAAGTACTACCTCGGATTCAGGGTGGCGGTGAGGTGAGGGTCCCTCCTTACTCTCTCATTAGAGAGGATTCATAAGCTACATAATTTTGAGTAGTGTTCCCTCAACTTTGTGTTTTTGTGAGGGTCAGGACTCTTAGTTTGACCACTGCTGAGCTTGTGTGGGTAACAAGACAACGATGATGGGATATCTGGTGCTGGCCACTGGAGTTTGACCTATGGTTGTTCTCAATGGACTATATCCCTTGAAAGAGTTCCATCTATGATATCAGAGATCATGGCTACTATATGAGCGTTAATTTAGATACTAAAGTAGAATCTTATGGCTGGATATGAGTTCAGTACCTCATGAAACTTGAAGTCTGAGTGAAATTACCCAAGCTTGATGTACATGGATGTTACATTACATTTGAGGAATACTTAATACATGACATAAACATATGCCCAAATACCATATTTGTTTTGTGCCTTTGGAAACTGGAAAACAAAAAAAAACTGGTTCATAAAATATCTACATCATCTTCTACTTTCCCCTTCTTAAATAGAACCCCATTTGACACATATTACTTAATACCCTTATTCAAATCCTATGGGAAAATAAACATCAAAACAGGTGAGATCATATTCTCATTAAGGGTAAGCATGTAAAATATATTACAAAAATGAAACATAAGAATGTAAAAACATGAACATAACTTTTTAAAAGAAACATACCAAAATTTAACATATACCACAATCTTGAGTCATGAAATAAATATTGGTACTTCATAAGGAATAAATCATAATAGAATCATGAACCATGAGAAAATAGCATTGGCATAAAACATGGAATTGTGGAAAACAAATAAGCATATAATATGATTTCCATAGTAGACAAGGCATTATTTCCAAGACCATAATAGTCCAAAAATTACATTACTAAACCGAGTTTACTTGTTATTCCATCCATGTATTATTGAACTAGATTTATTTGTTGTTTCTACCCTATATCAATAAACTGGATTTACTTTCGGTTCCAGTCATGTCTATCTCATGATATATAAATATTTACCCAATGCATTGGAGGGAGACATAGGTCCCACCCATCTCATAGTGAAATCATTTTTACATGTGACACAAAAACATAAATCATTCATCATATCATAACCCATGAAATAAAATGGGTTTCTTAAACATCATTCCATCCTAACATAGTCCATATAAAATATCATTCCATCATTAATACAATCAAATCATGATAATAATAATAGGTATATAAACATAACCACAATTAAATAGAACCATTTTAGATGGAAAATAAATTTGATAAAATACTTGAGCTTAATTCTTGAGGATAAAATCCTTTCTTCTTCAAAAATATTTTCTTTTCTCATAATTCCATTCAATTTTAAAAGAAAAAAAATATTTGAAAATAAACATTAAATAGTGTATAGGAAGCTTCATGTAAATAAGGCATCATGAAATCATAAAAATCCATTCATACCATATATGTTAAAACCATTCTACCCTCATAATTTTTCAGGAAAAGTAAAAAAGTATCTCGTATAGTAAAAAAAAGAAATATTCCTTCCATACCATATAGTAAAAGTCAAAAATAGGTAAAAATGACATTAAACATACATAGAATAACAGTAAACTTTTTTTGAAAAAATTTTCGAAAACATGGACATGGATGATAAATATATCCCTAGTAAATACTTACATATAAACAATCTTGGATAAAAATGTGATTCGTAAATTATCCCTTACCTTAGGTCTGATTTGTTCTTATGTGTTTGAAACTCCTCATTTTTGTGTATCTTCTTTTTATTTTCATAAAAGGTCTCCATATGATGGATTTCTGCCCAAAGTGTGGCCTCTAGGATGAAGTGAGGTAAGTTGGGAAAGGAAATGGGTAGGGTTTGGCCAAGAAAAAGGGATTTAGAGGTGTGATTAAAAGATAATGAGAGGTTCCCTTTTATAAGAGAGGGTAGGGGAACCTTCGGAAATTCAAAAACTATTAAATTAATATAAATAAATTTTTAAATTAAAATTCCTCCAAAGTTGATTATTTAAAATATAAGATGAGGATTGGTTGAAATCCCCTCAACCAATAAAATTTATACATGTTTTGATTTTATTTTGAACCTTATCATTTTGATTTATCCTTATTTAATCTATTTAATTTTAATTATGGTAATAATATTATAAATATTAAATGGTTATAAATATTTACTTATGTGTTGTAAATTTTCCATAATTGGATAATTTATGACATTGTTGAACTTATTATTTTTTCTTTGTAATTTTTAAATATTTTTTGTGATTTTCAAATAATTTAAGAATATGATATTTTTATAAAATTTCAATGTTGTCAATTTTGACACTATTCATTTATTTGATATTAAATAAAATCCACACAGAATATAAATTTGAAAATAAAAATTATACACTCATAACATGTCATATCCATATATAAAATTCATTTAGCACATTAATTGGTTCAAAATATATTTATTTTAACATTTTAAAAACCATTTATTTGATATTTTTATCAATAAAATAATCTCTACATCACTGTTGTTTCAATATTTATGGTAATTATTTAATCTCTAAAAATTAAAAATTCCCATTATATAGATATTTTCATTAGATTTCTAGATACTATTTATTTATGATTATTCATAAAATTTATCACTACATTAAAATTATTATACTTATAAGAGATAAGAGAGTGGCATGTATTCACTTTCTATTATTTTAATTATAATTACATCACTTTCATAGACAAAATCCAATTAAATGAATAAATCCTGAACCTTATGTGATAGTTTTAAAATTTAATTCATCCAATAGGATTTATTCAGGTGTTAAGATAATTTTATTATCATTTTCATATTGTTTGTTACCCTAATTTAGCAGATTGACCTTTAATTGTGGTAAATAAAAATTATCATAGTTACTATTCATAATATCCAAAAAATAAAAGTATCCTATTAACATAATTGTTACCCACTTATTTCAAATATGTAATCCATTTTTAAAAATTATAAACCAATAAGTTTCATTAATTAATTTAAAATTAATTCTTGTTGTCAAAACCAGAAAGCAGGTTTTTAAGAAGTCAAAAATATCAAAAGATTGACATGTGTTTGTGTCGAATTTAAATGTAAAATTACTTCTAATGAAATAAATAGGATGAAATTATAAAAACATAATACAATTAAATTTTAAAACCAATTTAAAATATAATATAACAATATAAATAAATTTGACAAAAAGGTAGTTTTGAATTAAAATGTAGTATTTTTCACTATTCATTGAAATATGAATTTCATCATAAAAATACCAAAATTTTAACCAAAGTAAATTTTGATGTATCTCTTCCAAATAATAAGTTAATTTTTATAAAATATAATATATAAAATTTATAAAAACTAGATTTAAAATGGGTGCGTTATCAACAGGTGGCAAAACTACTTTTTTGAAAAATACTTCTTTTATCTGAAAAATTGAATTCGTTCTCATATCATGTCTAGAAAATACGTAATATTAATATTAATTTTATATAAAATTAAAAATGTGGTTAATAATATTCATAAAGGGTATTTTATATACCATAAAATAATAATATTTTAATAATAAAACATTTTTTAGTGAAACTCGGTATTGCGTAAAACGCATGTTATTGAGGAAGGTTGCTCTTACGTGTAATGAAAGTCATGTCAGCGTTTTGTGTAGTGAAATATTCCCTTAGTGTTGCGTATAAAATAATCCAAACATAGTTCTTTTATAAATTGAACAAAATTTATACTATGTGTTGCATGTATTGTACGCCAACTCGGTGTTGCGTGTAACATACGAAAAGTATGTTTGGTGTTAAAGGAATGTTTAACTTAGTGAATTTCAAGATATAAATGAAAATTTTAATTTATTGGAAAAAAATGGTCCATAAAAACTTGTGTTGTTACATTATACCCCTCTTAAAATGAATTTATCCCCCTAAATTATTCAGTGTTATAAAAGTTTTACTACTTTAAAGTTTTGTTCATGGAAACCCACATCGTAAAAAGGAATAATAAAACTTCATTTTGAAAAGGAAATTTAGAAACATAATGGTTATCCAAAGTAACTCATCACTCAGTTTCCATGTAGGAGAACATAAGTGGGAAGTGAAAACATGGATATGGAAGAAAAATCTAATCATCAGGTTTTGATGGATAGTGATAGAGAACAAGGTTTGGAAAAAGTTAACAAGCATAAAGTCATAAATATGTGATGATTTAAGGTACCATATGATTTATCAGATGATAAGGTACTAAGATAATATTATTTTTTTTCACTATCCTTTACCTAAAGTTGAATATTTTTTCATGAAAATAAATACTTACAAGATATTGGTATAATCTCACCATTTTTTGTGCCTTGAATAATTTCGACTTCATCTCTTATTTAATGAAATGAAGTTGAATTTGTAATTCTTGAAGTGTTAGCAGATCATGTGATATAATGATAGGTCGTTCCATATGTTTCAATAAAAATGTTAGAATAGGTTATAAAATATGTATAAGTCCACCTAAAGTGAGATAATACATTAATCTAACAAACTTCAACAAAAATATAACTTATACTATCCATTAATGGATAACATTATAATCCTAACAAAAACTGAAAATATAAAACTTTAGAAAGAGGTGAACTAAATCGACTTAACATTTTTATCCCACATATCATAAGGTAGTTTTTGGTTGTCACATTCCAAATATGTGAATACCTTAATCATGTATTCTCTTGAAACATGATAATAACATGAATTACAATATGACCTTAGTAAAAACATGCAGTCTATCAAAATTAACTCTTTCTATACACTAAAAAAACAAAAAATTCTATATACTCAAACCACAATGTCACTTTATCCTTACATTATCCCTGAAGTCATTAATACTATCAAATATCTCTTTATCTCTTTATCCCTTGACTATATGAATATCATGTGCTTTCCGAAAATATTCCAATCACTTTTCATGGATACTGATATCATATACTTATGGAAAACCATAGTGTACTAATACATAGATACTCTAATATTCCATAATACTATAATAAAAATCTATAACACTATTTTGAAATACAATTACATAAACACTTATTCATTCCACCACTTCATTATCATACTCAACATCACCAATAGTGATCGCTTGTGATTTTCCTTTTCATTTGGCTTTAAGAGGTTGTTGACATCAATAATCATCCATAACCCTTATATAAGTGAATTTTTTAGCATAATGCCCCATTTCCGGGCACATGTAACCCTGATTTATGGGAGGTTCACTCTTTTGAGATTTATTTTTATTCACATTAATTTGGTACAAAAATGCTTCATGACCTTCTTTCCCACACTTAAAACATTTATGAGTCTCCTAAATACAATTTATTCTTTGTTTCCTTCCACACTTTGAGAATAATGAAAATCTAATATTCTTTTCTTCATAATTTTTATAGTTTCCTGTGAATTATATCCTTCTTTTCTTATCATAACCATGAGATAGATGAGAAACTAAAATCTCCATTTTTGAAAGAATAATATGAGGAAGGTAAATACTGAAAAATATTTTCTTGAACTCATCCTAATCCATGGCGTCAATTTTATCTTGTTGCCTCATATTCTTAATAAAATTCCACCACATATTCTATTTACCTTCCAATCAAAAGGGGACCAACTTAACCATTTCACATTCTAAACATTAGAGAATGAAAAATATCTTTTCCATGGTAAAAATACAATTATCAGCAACTAGTGGACCAGTCATTCCACTAAAATAAGGTGTATGTTGCCTTAATAATGATTCAATAGAACGTTGTTCCCATATTTGGTCATTTAAAATCCTTTCAAGATTTGTGGTCATTGAAACAAGATTCTTTATTAGGGATCCCATAACATTTTTTTGTTTAGGAGGAAAATCATTGTATTTCCCCTCACATCTAGTATTAACATGGTTCCTTTGGGTTCCATCCATTGTCTAAAACCCCAAATGAATGGTGTGAGAGGTAAAAATTATACTAGGAAAACAACATACTAAAGGAGTACTTTCAATATCGGATATATTTGTTTTAATAATAGGTTATTCATGATCGTTACCACAATTCTAGGACTATAAACTATTGTCATACTTACCCTTAGGGACATACCTAGACATACATTATAAATATATCTATGGATCTCACTAAATTTTTCACATCCTAGTTTCCAAAGGTTAACTAAATCTTTGCTATGATACCAACTGAAATAACCCAATCTTGATGTACATGGACATTAAATTACTTTTGAGGAATACTTAATAAATGAACCAACATATTCCCATTGACCATATTAGTTTAGTTCCTTTGGAAACTAGAAAACATAAACAAATGTTTCATAAAACATCTACATCATCACATGTTTTGTCCTTCTTAACTAGAACCCCCTTTTGAAAAATCTTACTTATTACCCTTATTCTAATCATGGGGGAAAAGAAATATGAAAAGGGGTGATATCACATTCTCAGTAAGGGTAATCATGGAAAATATATTAAAAAACTTAATCATAAGAATATAAAAACATTAACATAATTTTTGAAAAAAACATACCACATTTAACATATACCAAAATCCTGATTCATGAAATAAATCATGGAAGTTCATAAGGCATAAATCATAATGGAGTCATGAACCATGATAAAATATCATTGGTATAAAACATGTAATTGTGGAAAACAAATAAGAACATAATATGTTTTCTATAGTATCCAAGGCATTGTTCCCAAGACCATCATAGTGGGAAAATTACATTACTAAACTAGGTTTACTTGTAGTTCCAACCATGTATTACTAAAATGGATTTAATTGTTGTTCTAACACTATATTACTGAAATAGATTTACTTATTATTCTAGTCATGTCTATCTAGTGAGATATAAATCATTACTCAATGCATTAGAGGGAGATATAAGTCCCACCCATATCATAGTGAAAACATTCTTACATCTTCCAAAAAAACATAAATCATTCATCAAATCATAACACATGAAATAAAATGGGTTTCTTATACATCATTCCATCATAACATAATCCATATAAAATTTCATTTAATTATTAACACAATAAAATCATAGAAATAATAGAAATAGAAACCTAACCACAATTAAAGAGTGTCGTATTTTATGGAAAATAATTTTGATAAAATACTTGAACTTAATTCTTGAGGATAATATCATTTATTCATCAAAAATGTTTTCTTATATGAAAATATCATGAAATTTTAAATAAAAAAATTATTTGAAAAGAAACTTGAAATAATGTAGAGGAAGCTTCATGTAAATAAGGCGTCATGAAACCGTAAAAATATATTCATACCGTATAAGTTAAAAAAATATTCTCCTCATTATTTTTCCAAAAAATTTAAAAACTACATCGTATCGTAATAAAAAGAAATATTCCTACCATACCATGCAGTAAAAGTCAAAAATGGTTAAAAAAGACTTTAAATATACATAGAAGAATAGTAAAAATTTGATGAAAACATTTTTAGAAAACATGGACATGGATAATAAATATATCCCCAGTAAATACTTACATGTAAAAAATATCGGATAAAAATGAGATTACAAAATTATCTATCGCCTTATTTCTGATTTCTTCCATATGTGTCTCAAACTCCTCTTTTTTGAGTATCTCCTTTTTATTTGCATAAAAGTTCTCCCTATGAGGGATTCCTTCCAAAATAATGGCCTATAGGATTAATTGAGGTAAGTTTGGAGAGGAAATGGGTAGGGTTTGACCGAGTAAAAGGTCTTCAAAGGTGCGATTAAAAGAAAATGAGAGGTTCCCTTTTATAAGATAGGGGAGGGGTACCTTTAGAAATACAAAAAATATTAAATTAATATAAACTTATTTTTAAATTAAAATGCTCCTAAAGAGGATTATTTTGAATTTAAGATGAGTATTGGTCAAAATATTATCAACCAATAAAATTTATACATGTTTTGATTTTATTTTAAACCATCATTTTGATTAATCCTTATAAAATCTAGCTAATTTTAATTGTTGTAATAATATTCAACATATTAAATGTTTATAAATATTTACTTATGTGTTGTAAATTTTCATTAATTTAACACTTTATGACAATTTGAAACTTATAATTTTCACTTATTATTTTTTAAATATTTTTTGATTTTTAAATAATTTAATAATATGTTATTTTTATAAAATATCAATAGTGTAGATTTTATCACTATTCATCTATTTGACTTTAAATAAAATCCACACATAATATAAATTCGAAAAAATATATTTAATATACTCATAATATGGCATCTGCATCGAGAAAATTCATGTATTTCATTAATTGGTTCATAATATATTTATTTTAATATTTTTAAAACCATTTATTTGATATTTTTGTTAATAAAATAATTTCTACATCATTGGTATGTAAATATTTATGGTAATTATTTAATCTCTAAAAATTAAAAATAAAATATCATTATGTATATAATTTCATTAGATTTTTGGAGACTATTTATTTTTTATGTTTCGTAATGTTTATCACTACATTAAAATTATTATACTTACAAGAGATAAGAGAGTGAAATGTTTTTACTTTCTTTTATTTTAATTATCATTACATCACCTTCATGGAAAAAAGTCAATTAAATGAATCAATTTTGACCCTTAGGTGATATCGGTCTAATGTAATTCATCCAATATTATTTTTGTAGGTGTTAGGGCAATTTTATTATCTTTATCATATTATTTGTTACCCAAATTTACCTGGTTTACCTTTAAATGTGGTAGATAAAAATTAGTGTAGTTACTATTCATAATATCCAAATAATAAACATAATCTATTAACATAATTTTGACCCAATGATTCCAAATATAGAATCAATTTTTAAAAATTCAAAACACAGAAGTTTCATTAATTAATTTAAAATTAATTATCATTGTCAAAACCAAAAGGGGGGTTTTTAAGAAGTAAAAACTATCAAAATATTGACATGTGTTTATGTCAAATTTAAATGTGAAATAATTCCAATGACTAAAATTGTATTAAATGATAAAAAATAGTCTAATTACACTTTAAAACCAATTTAAAAAATAATCTAACTATATAAATAAATTATAAGAAAAGGTAGTTTTGAATTAAAATGTAGTATTTTCACTATTCATTAAAATATGAATTTCCTTAGAAAAATACCAAAATTTCAAACAAATTAAATTTTTTGGTCTATATTCCAAAGAATATGTTCGTTTTGTAAAATATAATATATAAAATTGTTAAAAACTATATTTAAAATGGGTGTGCTATCAAAAGGCGGCAAAACTGCATTTTTTGAAAAATTCTTCTTTTATCTGAAAAATTGAATTTGTTCTTATACCATGTCTAGAAGAAACAAAAGATGAATTTTAATGTTATATTAAATTCAAAATTTGCTTAATAATATTCATAATGACTATTTTATATCCTATTAAATAATAATACTTTAATAATATATCATTATTTAGTGAAACTCGGTATTGCGTACAACGCAAGCTATCGAGGAAGGTCTCCCTTTTGTGTAATGCAGACCAAGTCAATTTTTCATGTAGTAAAATATTCCCTTGGTGTTTCATATAACATAACACAAAAATAAATCTTTTATAAATTGAATAAAATCTATACTCAGTGGTGCGTGTATCGTACTCCAACTCGATGTTGCGTGTAACCTATGACAAGTCGGTTTAGTTTGAAAGGAATGTTCAACTTAGTTCATTACAAGATTTAATGAAAAATTTAATTTATTAGAAAAAAATGGTCCATAAAAACTCTGGGTGTTACTGTGAGAGATGTATATCTAGGTGATTCTGGGAGTCCTTAGGTTTTTTTCACATGTCTTGGTTGATACACTATGTGGATAGAGCTGGAAAGTCATGTATAGCCGAGGATGGGTGGATATGGAGTTTATCTTTCATTTAGGTTCCCTATGGACGACTTGAGAATATGGTAACCTTTTAGATTCTCCCTTTTATTTTGGGTTTTTGGGAACCTACCTAGTATTGTTATACTTACCTCTACAAAGGCTTTTCCCACACATATAGTGTTATGTGCAGATGGCAGGCCTATTGATAGAGTCCTTAAAGGACCTGGAGTAGGAAAATCTCAGTGATCTAACCCAACTGAGGGGTTTATCAGTACTTGGGAGAGGATATTAATAATATTTTTATTTTAATGTGATCCCCTTTTTGGGATAAGGTTGGACACTTTTATAATTTTTCGTGGGATTTTATTTTGACATTTTGTACTTCTACTTTACTCTGGTTGTGGTATAGATATACAAATTATTTTCTTTTTCTTTTTTATTCTCTATACAATATTTCCTGGAGATGTACGTGCTTCTGTGTGTACAAGTACCTTAGGTTAAGTCCTCTCATCTATTTTATTGTACAAATCGTCGCAAAACACCATTACCATTCCTATTAGGGGCAAGTTTGGGTTATTACGGCTTGGGACTAATGGAGAATATCTTGAAAAGGATAATGTGACTTATCAACAAATATATTTCCCGAATAATATGGATTTATTAATATATTTCTCATGTTAATCAAATAATTTTTAAAGTAAACATCATATGTAAATATGGTAAACATTTAGGAAATAATCATATACATGATGAAAATAATATGGACACTTAAGAGAAATAAAATTTATAATGAAAAATGATCACAATAAATTTATTTTCTTGAGATAAAGTTAAAAATCATAAAATTAATCATGAAACGAGAGGTAACCATCGGTTCAATAGGAATATTTGTTTTTATGACAATACTATTTCCTTTAAAAGAATAAATGGAATGGAAATTATATGTTAAAATAATCTTTCATAAAATATTTTTCTTTTAAAATTCATTGTTAATATGTATAATAAAATACATTTTAAAAAATATTTATGGTGGTGGGGAAGTCGATTATCGTAGAATACATTAAAAACATTCTTTTTGACTTTTCGACAAATACATATCTCTTGAAAAATAGTATAAATATTATTTTTAAACCTTTTAAAAATTCATGGATAACATAAAATTTCATCAATTATCATTTGGTCAATTAAAAGTATGTTTTTGAAATAATTTTGAAAAACATGGATATGGAAGAAAAATATATCTTATTTAAAGAGAAATAAAATAAATTTTTATTTTAAATGTTAATTTTCTATAATCATGTACCAAGAGGAGGAAAATTTGGAAGAAAATATATACACTCCTTAAATTTATAGTGGATAATAAAATTATTAGAGATTATGAAGTATAAATGATCATATTCCTTCAAGGAGAGTAAAATCAATACCGAAAGAAAATGATATTGTAAAATATATTCTTACCACTTTGGTAACTTTCAGATTGTAAACTCTTGAAAAATTATACTGGAATAAATTCATTAAACATCATGGATAAATAGTTATTAATTTTAAATATAGTAAATTGGATGTATATTGACTACATAAAAGTGAATAGGTTCATATTAACAAATATGTCTCAATTAAATGGAAATTCAAATGAAATCCCTTACCTCACACTTCCCTTTAGTTGAACATGATTTAACATCCTGTATAATGTTTTCATGAATGTTATTAATTTATACCATAACCATTTACATATTAATAATTAATATATGATCCTCTTATAACATTTACCAATTTTTTGTTAATAATATTTCATTATTTTCATTGCTTAGGGTGTTAATTTCCTTGTTTTCTCATGTGTGTTTTGTCATTAAAGTTATAATCATTATGCATATGATATAGTTCCATAATATCCAGAATGATATTAATGTTATAAATATCATATTTACTCATTAGATACATTTTTATAAATATTCTTGAAAGATGAATAAGAAAACTTAATTGCATCACTTTGTAGATATGATAGGTCATATGTACTCATGAGCGACATTAAACATAAATCAATGATTACTTCTTATAAATCATGATTTATGTTGTTTCCAAATTCCCATGTTGCCTTTATGTAATCACCTTTCATCATGCATAAATGTTTAAGTTTATTATTATCATGTTACCTTGATATGTCTATTGACTCACATGTATAACTTTCATCATGTTATGATTTAATTATTCACTAATTGGAATTAATAGCTCACCCCTTTATTATTTACATCCCCAAGTTATCCCATATAGTTTTAGAATATCAACGGAAATTAAGGGTATGTTATGGAGTTTTAGTTTTTGTCACTGTATTATTTTGTATCAAGTTATTATTTTATGTACCTAATTACCAAAATAAACTAGGCCTCATAATCTTTTGGGGTTGTATTAGTATAATTTTTATGTAATAAATCATGAAATAAAGTGTATAAAAGATATGTGTTGTAATAGTTAGTAATAGAACAAAGCCTTTTTATTTTGGAGGATTAGTATTAAAAAACTCTTGTAAAATCCTTAGGGATAAGACCAAACATAGGAAAACATCCCTAAAATTTGTTAAAGCTTAGATTAAGTAGTTTCCAAGAAAATGTAACCTTTTCTAGATACTACAAGTGGATGTGTATCTAGAATAGTTGTAACTAGTGGTAATAACCCTGCAATGGTTGTATTTGACTAGATTTTATCTTCACCTGGTGCACAAAAATGGACCTTAATAAACACATGGTTTGATACTCACATGGTATATTCCTTGGGAAATTCATAAGCTCATTATGAACCATTATTAAGGGGGGAAATGATGATAACACTTTACGTTATGATATAGATCTTGGATAACATATACTAAAACCAATAAGTTCTTAGGTTAAATAATGTATTTCATTTATGAGTTATTCATTTAATGTTCATGGTTTCCTATTTATGTGTTTGATATTTTAAAAATTATCAACCCTCAGTTTCCCTTTATTTTTTTGCCAGTGGCTGGAAATAGGAGAAACTGAGTCAACAACCAATGTGAGAAGCAATGGGATAACTATCCAAAGGGTATACCTTACTTGATGGAAGCAGTAGTTATGAACATCATGAAAATAATTTCTAAATGAACCCAATTTTTGAACTGAAAAATGAATTAGTAGGGACGCCTAAATGCCTCCAAGAAAGATAATATCATTATTGAGACCTATATATGAAAAAGGCTTCTGGATTTCAATGGATCTATCAATTCTATAATGGAGGAACAAAGGACCTACTCCATTGAAAAGATATTCTTCATCCTTCAATGATCTAAGGAAGATAACATCATATTGTATGTTTATCATATGAAAGGATAATTTAATCAGTGGTGGAAGTTTTTCAAAAATTTAAAGCCTAAGGAGGAGTTCTAAGTGATGTAGTGGAAGGAATGATAGAAAAAATAGATAAATATTTCCCTTTAACTCTCTAAAATAAAATGTAGATGTATTTCCTTACCATCAAGAAAAATGATGATGAGTCCATTGAGGTGTATGAGGAAAACATCAAAATACTTTCATGATACACCACTAGATTTATTATCTCCCCTAAAATTAAATTTTACCACTTATTTTTAGGGCTAAAGATGAGTCCATGAAAAGATTTGGAAATTATATACTTTGATAATTATCAGTAAATTATTCAATATTTCTTAAAACATGAAATGGATATTGGTTGATCTCTTTGATCTAATGGGCTAGGAGATAAGAATCAGATAATGGGTTTTAAAACTATAATTATGATGGAGAAAACTCATGGTGGAAAGAAAGTACAGTATCCCCCTTTATAAAATTGTGGGATGAATCATCTCCTAAATTACTTAAATGGGACAAGGAAATTCATTATATGTGGGAAGGAAGGGAACCTAGGAAGTTATTTACAATGAGAGAAAACCACCAATGTGATAGAAGAAATTAATTCTCATATCAAACCTCATCCTATATTCTAATGTTTCAACAATAAGGTACGAGTACACTATGTTAATGAATACACTAAGCTAAGGGTTGTCAAAGATAACTGATTACAACTACCTCCAATGCATATAAATAAAGGGAAAGATTATTTCATAATAACTATTGAGGAAAATCCCAACAACAAAGAGATGATAGGTATTATTGTTTTTCATTGAAGGATAGAAAACATAATATTTGATTCTGGTTCTACTCATTCTTTCATATATTTCAATTTTAGTATAACTATTCAAACAGCACCTCAAAACATGGTAGTCAAGTTATTAGTGAAGAAGTAAAATGGATCAATTGTTTCATCACAAGCATATAACTCATCCCTTTTCTAAATTTTTGGGTTTAATTCCCCATAAAACCATGTCATAATCACTTTTAGAAAAATTCAATGTTATTTTTGGAAGGTATTGACATTCTTTGTATATACCCAACATAAATTTCTAAGTGAAGGAAATCACCTTCCGTATCAAAAATCACCCCTGATTCTACACAAGTGTAAGGAGTAGTATGGATCGCCTTTGTAATTATCATCTCAAAAATATATATTATTTCTTTATGATAAATCTTGCCTAGATAAAATGATTAAGGCTGAAGAAAAATATTATCATTGATGTTCCTTATATAATGGCTTGGAATTCCTCATAAACTAGAGCTTTAGTTCTCAACAGAACATATACTAGGATAAAGTAACATTCATGGGTCATGTAATCACTAGAAAAGGAATATCTGTGGATCCTTTAAAAACAAAGTAATTTAAATGATGTCCTAGACTAGACTCTATTATAGAAATCTATAGTTTCCTTGGATTTTCATGGTTAAATAATCTATTTGTGGGAAACTTATAATGATTTTCAATCCCACTAACCAAGCTAAATTGGAAGGGGTGAAGTTTAACAAGAATTATTAATGAAAATAAATCATTAAATAGTTTAATAAGAGGATAATAATTGCACTTGTGACCGCATTACCCACCAGTGGGGAATGATTTTTGATCTATACGTATGCTTCCAAAAAGGTATTGGTTTTTTAATAATGAAATATAAAAAATTGATATCCTATTTCTCCTAATAATTAAAGAAATCTGGATAGAACTACCCAAATCATGATCTATAATTGGATGTAGTGATCCTTGCACTTAATATTTGGAAACATTATCACTATAAGGAGAAGTGTGATATATATATATATATATATATCCTAAAATCCTCTAGTATATATTCACACAGAAGGAGATAAATATTCCCAAAATAAGGCGGATCAATCCAATCAAGGATTATTATTTTTCAACCAATTTCCATCTTGGGAAGGCTAAAAAATTGGCAGATGCTCTGTGTACAAAGGATATGGAAACACTATTCATGATGAGAATTACAAGGGATACAATATTCTTAGACATATAGAGGATGGAAATGGGAATAATAAAAGGATATTCATCTAACCTTTAACAAATTACTACTCAACCATTTATTATATAGAGGATTAAGGAGGTTTATAATGATGATAATGTGCAACATAAAAATGTAGTGAATATTCTATAGTTAAAATTTTATAACAATAGAAATATATGGTTTGGAACCTGGATATGTATCCCATCAAAACTAGAACTAAATATAACACTTTTGGATTATGAACATAGCACATCATTCCCAATTCATCTAGGAAACACTAAAAAATATAGATACCTAAATAAAAAAAATATTGGGATAAAATAAAGTGATATATTATAGAATTTATATTTTTATCCTTGGTATGATAATAAGTCAAGGTTGAATGGTGAATTTATAAGGGTATGATGTCACTATTTCCCATAACACTATGAAAATTGGACAACATAACCATGGATTTCATCAAATAACTTTCTAGGATATCTAAAGTCAATAAATCTATCTGGGTGGTAGTCAATCACCTTACCAACTTTGATAATTTCATTTGATATAAATTAATATTTCTATCTTGACTAACTCACCAAGATACATATAAAGGAAGTGTAAATAATACATGGATTTCCGCTCTCTATTGTATATGATCAAGATCTGATGTCTAACTCATTGTTTTAGAGAATACTTCAGCAGGAATTTGATATATAACTAATATTTATCACTAATTATCACCCTCAAATAGATGTTTATACTAAAAACCAATTCAAACTCTATAAGATATATAAACATATTTTTCAATGGATTTCCCTGAATTTTGGGCTTAGTACCTTCCCTTGGTGTAGTTCTCATATAATAATAGTTTAAATTGTGTCATTTAAATTGAACATTAGGAGGCACTGTATAGTAAGAGGATTCATGCTCCAATATGAAGGGAAGAAGTTAGAGATTAGAAGCTTATGGGACTTAGTATAATCTATGAAATTATAGGTAAGGTTTAAACCGTTTACTTTCATATTAAATTTGCAAAAAATTTACAGAAAATCTATATAATTGATTATTAATGAGACCTAGAGTTTGATGTCAAAGATAAGGTGTTCCTTTATATATCTCTATGGAAGAAATTCATGAGTTTTGGGGATAAGGAAAAGCTTATTCCAATATACATCATCCCCTTTGATATCATTGATTGCATCAGATTGGTGGCCTATCGACTAGTACTCCCACCTAGCCTATCATAAGTACATTATTTGATCCATGTATCCCTCTTGAGGAAAAACATACTAGACCCCTAACATGTACCGAATCCATAGGTGGTACAATTATATAATTATCTTTCTTATGAGGTGCATCCAGTGAATATATTAGATCATAGATACAATATTCTTCAAATAAAGATAATTCACTTGGTAAGAGGGTTTTGGTGGATCCACAAGTTTGAGAAAGTTACTTGGGAACTAGAAGATGTGATGAAATAGAAGTACCCACATCTATTTTAGTGTACAAATGAAATTTTAAGGCTGAAATTTCTGAAGGGGGTATAATGTGACAAGAAAAACATTTCTAAATTAAATTATATTTTTAAATTAGTATATTACTTATTAGTAAATGAAATTATATAAAAAACATGTACTACTTTGGTTATTTTAGACTGTTATAAGTTATATCCTTTAGAATTTAAAAGAACATTAACAATCATAACAATTGATAGTATATATGTTATATTGGGATCATATGATTATTGTATATATATATATATATATTGTGTTAGGATAAATCCAATTCACATAGACAAAGGAAGTTATGTCCTAAACTAGTAAGATCATACCTCATGAAGTCTATTTATCAGAGCTTCTGACGGAGATGGAATCACTAAGATTTTATATTTACCAATCCCAAGTAGAGATTAAATAACTAAAAAATTATCAAAATAATTTCTAGGATAAATTCAATATCATTTATATCATGTCCCAAACCATGTTTGTCGAACCACCCCAAAAAAGTCTCACCATTGTACACCTTACCCTTAGGGAATTCACTGGTGTAATAAAGGGTTATGTATATTAAACCAAAAAATTATGGATTTATATTCTTTTATAAATTAATGATTATATTTATCTTTTATCGTCACGTTATAATTATTATATAATATTTTTTATAAAAATTAGATTTTGATATGATGGAAAAAATTATTTTCGGGAAATATACAGTTTAAATAAAGATACTTGTTTTGATGAATTAAATAATTTTTAAAATAAATTATATTTTAATAAAATAATATTATTAAATAATATTTATTTAATATAAATTATAATATAATTTTTTGAAGTCAAATATAATTTTTATAAGGGTCGGATAATTTTTACTATAAAAACATTTATTTCTCAATAACTGATGATTTTTTCTTTAAAAGTTTAAAATCTCATATATAGTGAATTATTTTAATAAAATAAATATTATTTTTGAAATCATAATGTTAAAATTATCCAACGGTTAATTTTTCTTAATTTTTCAAGACATTTTGTTTTTTGGGTAAAAATTAAATACAGTATAATTTTATACTATGTATTATGATGTCATAAAAGTCCAAAATTGATGTAATAAATATTATAAAGAGTATTAAAGACCAAAACTATGTTTCCTATTTAAAATAATTTGTTTTTAAGTTATTTTATTAAATTTATAATCCCTTAATGAATCCTCTAAAACCTATATTATATTTTAAGGTTTTAAAATCAATTCTTTATAAACATGAATCACTTCCACACCTCCAAGGGTATTATTTTAATGATTTAGGTTAGTATAATTATAAAATAAATTAAACCATTTATATTTTTTTAAACATGTGAAAAACCATGTTATTATTTATGGTTATGATTAATTTATCATATAGATTCCAAAACCTATTTTTAGAAATTATTAAATAATTATCCCCTATTTTGCTATAAAAAATAACTAAACCTCCCTTTACACTATACTAAAAATAATTTATTAAATAATTTAATCTACCCTTACCTCTCTATATCCATCTCAACATACCCCATGCTCTTAAGAATCCCCTCCCAAGATTTTATAAGCACCCTCTTAAGGTAAGGGATCCAGTCCTTCTCCTCTTTATTCAAGCACCTTCTTTATTTTATACCTTTTGATTTTACAATTTTTCATGTTCAAATATATTATTATATATACCTATTAATTTAATTATAATTTAAAAGTGATTATACACCCCTTTCACTCTCATTAAACCCTTCTATGAATCTTTATTTACCCCTGTTATAATGATGAAATTATCCTGCAATTTTCTATTCCAAACATTTGTGTAGTGAATACCCATTCCCATTTCCACTCAAGGTTATTCAGCTAGATTTACCTATCATTAATTGATTTCGTATTTACATGTATTTAACCCACACTTCTTATTTAGGTGATTAAAATTGATTAAATACATCCTTATGTTGTATGATCTATGTGGCACACTTATGCATTTACATGATATGAAAGTGATGGGTGGGCCCAGAATTATATAGTCCTCCAATGCATTAGGTAATATTTTTATATCATGATATACCTTGCATAATTAATGGGAGGTTATCTTAAGAACACTATGTTTTTATTTCTAGGTGGTTATCTTTGACTTAATTTTATGATGTCATCTTTTATGTTGTTTCCACATTATCATGTTGCCTTTATGTTATCATCATTTACTATACTTATATATTAAAGTTTATAATTCATAAACCTTTAATGTTACATTGATATTCCTATTTTCTCACATGAATTAATTTAATCATGTTATTCATTTATTATTCACTTACTAGGATTTATAGCTCACTCATTTCTTATGTACATCCTTGGGTTAATCGATGTAGTTTTAGAAGTTCAAGGGAAATTAATGGCATGTTATGGAGTTTTAGTTTATGTAATTTTATTTTTATAGTGAAATTTGTTATGATATTTACCTAATTACCTAAAGACACTATGAATCATGATCTTATAGGGTTCTATTAAGTGTATCATCATGTAAGAAATAATTAAGTAAACTGTATTAAAGATATTGGTTGTCATAGTCTCGAAGCACGTGCATATCTCATATCCATTTTAGAAGGAATATTGGCCACCTAAATAAATAGTGAGATAATATGTAAATGATATATTCATTAAATATTTAGGATGAAATTAAAATGCATCAAAAATAAATTCCTTGCACCTACTTCTAGCATACATATAGAAAACACCCAATGATAGTGAATCAGTTTTGGTTAATGCTAACAAGAGAATAGAATTAATATCATTATTTCTTAAATTGGTAGCTAAAAGGTGGAGAGGAGTATAGGAATTTAGCCTACAAAAAAGGCCCCAAAAATGAATTAATATAAGGAAGGATCTGGTTCTAGAGATAGTGAGAAAAAAATAATGTGCCAATATCCCACCCCCTCACTAAGTGTGGCACCTTCTTCATTATCCATTCCTATAATGGTAGATATTTTTACCTCCTAGAAACAATGCAATTCTTGGATAAAGAGACATTGTATTTAATAATCATGGAAGACACTCCAATTATAGGATATTGAATTATCAGGTTTTCACAAATAACCACTTCATAGAAAATCACTTTATAGGATCATCTCAAATAGGTAGATTCTTATCTTGGATATATTGAAATTTCAATCCATTATTTATAAGGTAGTTTTTTATACATGAATCAGGTGATAAAGATTCTAACATCAAGAGTGGTGGTGATCAACGATTCTAAGGCTGTGGTTAAATATATTTCTATTTAGATATTCTTTTCACTGTTATAGTGATTCTAAACCTTTTTGAGTTCTTATGGGAGGTTAAGGGTGAGATATTAGTAATTGAATAATTACAATACACAAATGGGGGAACAGATCACAAACTGTATTCCCCTTAAAATGAAAGATTTGTGGCATATGGATCTCCCATCATAGATGAACATATGTGCGTGGTTATTTTTTTTCAAGCGGTATTGTTTCTACCACTTCCACAACCATTTGTTCCTCCCATGGGATTATATTCATGAGTGACTACCGAATAGAGGAAACTGAAAATTATGAAAAAAAATCCTTTGCTAAATAATATAAAGTCAGTATTATACCTTCTCACCTAGCTTTTGGATTATTCCGATGATTTCTTATTGAAAAAAAATATTTTTATAGATTCTAGGCTTAGTTCTACACATTCAAGGGTAAAACTACCTAAAAAAATGTGACTTCAATGCCTTTGGAAAGGGTACTCATTGGTGTGGTGATGGGTGTGGTTCTAATGATTTTGGGACTGGGTGATGACCCAACCATATCACTTTTTCCCTCTATGGACCTCATGACAATGGGTGGAATAATGGAGGTACTGGATTCTATAGTTTTATTTATCCAAGTCCATAACACCTGGCCATATGGAATGAAATTTTGTTAGAGTGATTGTGGAAATAATTCAAGGTAGTTTGGACTTGATTAAACCAACCATAAATCAAAATGATCTAATATTAGAATATGATTCCATAGGGGATATGTATATAAGGTTTCCAATATACCAAGAGAAAATGGCCTCTACACTTATAGAAGAGGCACCCATGGAAATAGTGATGACCGATGAAGTGGAAATAATAGGATCATAATAGGACTTTGATATAAATGTATTTTTCCTTAATCATGTCCATTATGGGCTATTTGACCATCTTATAGGAAGATAGGGTCAATTACTCATCCACTAATCAGTGATTCTTGAAACATATAACTTTTTTTAACTATGTTGGACTCTATAAAATATCATGTGCAACACTAAAATATGGTAATTATATAATTCTTGGTTGAAAGATACCTTTTGGGACTACTCTTATAATAGAAGATGTCATTCCCATAATAATGGGAGTGGATGAGGTGCCTATGTTAATGGCTATATAATCCTAAAACCCAATGCAAGAGTTTCACCAAGGGACCTACCTATGGTTCCCTATTCTAAGGAAATAATAGCCACATATCTCAATACTTTACAGAATGAAATTAAGTGTCTATCAATTTGGGCATCTCACTTATTATTTTTATTTATCACTCACATGCCCTGAGTATCTATTTCAAGAATTCCAACACAAACTTCTCAATTTTTAGATATCATTGTTTCGATATCTCAACTAGTACAATTTACATGGACATAAGTTGGTATAGGAATGGATCATTTAGGGGGTATTGAGACTATTCCATTTATGAGTGATCTATTCCTCGAATATATACCACCTTCCAAGAGTGACTCTAAATTTTATCAAGAAAAATATTGGCATCATGTGTGTAGCTCTAAAATCTATATATAGAGACATATTGAAGTTAATATCTCAGACTCTCCTATAATTCCAACTAGTGAAACTATACAAGCTATATAGAATGTTCTCATAGTTTGGTTATGGAATGTTTGATTAGAATTACATCTACTATAAGTATATGGAAGTAATAGTCACTTGAGAAAAAAATAATCAAACTCTAACTGATGCTTTTTTCTATATAATCCAGGACCCATTTTGTTTCATATAATAATTTTATTCTTAAAGAATGATCTAAACATGATGGAGTGGTAGTGGGGTAGCAAGTTTGGGTTATAGAGAAGTGATCTCTAGTGTGGTGACTTCACCAAGAATCAGAACAAATTTTTATAGATTTGGATCAGCTTCACAAGAATTGGATGATGTTGGAAAAGAAAATGATGAGGACCAATGAATGGATGAGGAGGCATAGAAGGAGGGATTGGATACCGCTGCAATGGTCGATCCACAATAATTCAATGCGGAAGCATATATTAAAACATTATCTGGACTATACCATGATTTGTAAGACTCCAAGTGAATAATGATTCAACTTTGGATGTTTTTGGATCAATTCCTATCCTAGAATCCTCATCCGCATGAGAGAGAATCCAAATTTTCATTGTTCTTATTTTTTTATTGATGAATGAAAACTCATCTTGTTCTCAATATTCTATCTCTTACTCCATCCTAATTATCATTTCATGGTAACATATGAAGTCTTGTAAAGTAATATCAATATAATCTAAACCCATTTGAACATTTAATTTGAAATGGGAAAAGTTTATTGTGGTTTCCAGACACTTGAGTTAGAATATTTCCTCCTAGGAATGGCTCATGGATGGGTTTAAGAAGAAATACCATCATTGCATCACTATAGTTGCTCCATTTAGATGAATCATTTCATCCTATGAATGGTTCATAGATGTGTATAAGCACAGATATCATCACTGTGACACTAGGTTTGGTATATTTAGATGAATGATCTAACTCAACATGATGAGGATCAAGAAAGTGTAATTTGTAATGAAAATTCCAAGTATCAATATGTTTTGAGTGCCCTAAATTTTTGTATTTATGAATTTCACATGGATCATCTGGACTAATATAGCAATGATGAAGGAATTTATAAATGCTCTATGTTTTTTTGGGCCAAGAGGCCTAGGGAGTATAGATTAATTTCTATTAGGGTTATATTTTGGACATAAAAAGATTTTTGAATTTTATTTAATTTCTCTAACGTTTTTCTAAGACTCATGTATGGAAGACATAGTGGGTGAAAAAGAAAATATTTCTTAGGTCACCCCTTATTATTTTTTGACCTATTAATTTTTGTGTCTTTTCAAATTCAAATGATCAATTTAACCTAAATCAAATAAGGTGTATTATAAGTGATAGGAGACTCAGTTTTATTTCCTAGGTATCTCCTGATAGGTTTTCAACAAAGTTAGTTTTTTTGTCTTTCTATATTTAGTATTAGGTCATAAAAGGAAGGCCAATGTAGTCAGTGTTTAAGGTTGGACAGCTTTGATCAAATATCAGAGTATTTCACATATAGTGACATGGGTGAGATAGACTTAACTTGAATTGTAAAATCCCAATGTTACTGATATATTTAACTTCAAAAATAAGTATATATCAAAAAACCCAATCATAGTGACCATCGATGTTAGAGATCGAAAACTGATACTCTCTAAGAGTGTTCCAGATCTTGATTGTGCGGTCTTGGGAGGCATATTCAATGTGAAAACTGTATATAGAAATAGTGATAGAGAAGATTGTTTTAGTTCCTAAGATGACGGTGTTATAGAATAACCTAGAAAGAGGGTATTCATTTTATGGTCATGAATCTAGGACTATTATTTATTATAGTTTATGGTCATGAAATGAGGACCGTTCGAAATTTTAGGAGCGAGATGTTGAATCTATTCTATAAATTTAAGTACAATTCACACATTTGTATCATTGAGGGTAAAAAATACTCATGAAAGGTTTTATTATATATATTTTAAATCATAACACAATAATTTTGATTCTGGGATGAGGAGATGAGACATGTATGTCAAGGATGACCGATGACCACATTTGAAGGACAGGTTCCACTATAATTGTGTATGCGCATACATATATTAGATAATATTATTCATAGGATATATATATATCTTGATTTAAAGGCCATGTTTTTTTCATGTGTAGATCCATATCATGGGAATATCTTCATAGTCATGTAGAAGTGTCCTTTGTAGTTGAATATGATTGTTACTGATTGTCAGGAATATTTTCAAGGATTTAAACACATAAGAAATGAAGTTGGATCATGAAAGTAAGTAATATTTAAGAATGGTTATGGAACCCTAAAGTTTATACAACCGTGTATGGAACACATAATTAGGTTTAAGAGATATGATATGTCACCACTCTAATGTTTTCCTAACAGATTTGTGCCTTTTATTTTTATTCAATTATTTTTATTAGGCCCTGACAGTGGAAATATTTGTTATTAATGACTCTAATTTTTCTTAAACTATCTATTATAGGATTTTTGAATGACAAGTTTTTCATCTTTTTCACCCATTTTTTAGGGTCTTGCAGTCTCAACCAATAACATCTAGATTTTAAATTCATGCATATTGACCTAAAATGTTCTAAGTTTAATATTGTATAGATTTTACAAATAAGTGATATATTTTATATAATAATAATAAGGAAATAATTATTTGAATGGAGAGTTCAATGACACTATATACTTTCTTAGAGAAGGTGCACATAGTTTAAGGTCGTGATTCTTCAACCAAAGGGGTCAAGATAGTCTATATAGTGGAAAAATAAATGATGACCTAGTGTGAATGGAGATCCTAATTCCACTATAAACCATATTAAAGGGGTGAACATAGATTATAGTCATGATGCATCAACCTGATGGGTGATAATAACTTCTCAAATGGGGACCAAAGACTAATAATTTCGCAACATCCTTCAAACAGATGAGTGTATAATCAAAACTCTATGTTCTTTTATTAGGATCATAAAGGTGGAATAGGTATGCAAGGGATTATTTATTACCGTATTCTATGATATGTTTCACTATAATTTTTTAGAGGCATATTGAGATTAGAGGATCTTTAACCTAGAATGCTGAAACCTCTGATTAACTATCCATACAAGGGACTCATATATAGATCCATATTAGGGGAATACATTCATGGTCAAGAATAAGTGTATATTTGATTAAAATACACATGTTACCAATATTTTTTGGAGATATGAGACACTCAATTCATGAAGTGTGATTTATGACAAAAGGATTTTCAGGAAGAGTAATAAATCCATTTTATACATGATCATTCCATGACCAAGCTGTTATTATTTCCTTGAAAGGAGTGTAAATTTATGATTACTCATGGTTGGGTGAAAAATATATAATTCAAACATTATTGTGTATCTTGAGATACTAGGAATCAATTCATAGATAGTTCTTATATTATATGTGGAATTCTAAACATAAGGATATAATATTCATAAAGGGGAATTTTATCTTGAGGTTGGTTTGGAGGGAAATCCTACATCGATCACCCTTACATATATCTAGATCCCACATAAGGTAATTTGGATATATAATTGGTAATTATTGGTAGTTTTATGTTATTTAAGATATAATATATTTCATATATTTTAACATCATGAGGCATGGACTCTTGTATGGGGGGTTTTACAAATCTGTCTCGTGGATAAAATGATATATATTTGTCTTAGTGATGAACTCATGGGGGGAAACCTTAATGTAATTAAATAATTCCAAACACTAGGAATTAATGGAGGTTTGATTGGAATTTTCAATTGGGCCTCAAATTATAAATCAATATATTACGATGTATCTTGTGAGGACAAGAAACATGTAACACATAATTCTTATATAGGGTTCCATATATGGATCAAACTCTTATTTAGGGGGAATTTTGGGGGTGTAGGTTAACAAATGAATAACCCCACAATGAAGGATCCCATGTATATATAGTTCATACATTGGGGAGGATTTATTTTTAGTAATAGGTTTCAAAGATGAATATATACCAGGATCTCAATGTTAATCCATATTGTATATAGGAAATATAACTTTTATCAATCCATACACAATTCTAGTGATAATTCTTCTACTTAAAATGGGTTCTTGTTCAGTGGATGAAAACTGAGTCCAGAATCAGTGCAGTTCAACACACTAAGGTGGAGGAGGTAATTTTTTTTATTGAGATCCATGGTTAGGTCCATGATAGGAGATCCATCTGTCACTATGTAACCAATGTAATATGAATAAAGACACATATAGATATTAATGATAAATTCCATGCATAGATCATGCTCATATAATGGTAAAGTGGGCTTTTAGTTTCATTGGTTTGTCTCTAATTCTAGGATAAAATATCTAGGAATCACTATATATATCGAAGTAATAGGAATCAATCCACACATAGTTCTAGAATGATATCCTATGTAGATCAAGATCTTGCTAAGGGTGAGGTAATTGATATCCTCAGGAACTGGAAGATTTTTTGCTAAGAACCCTTACATAGATCTAACTCTTATATAGATGAATTAGGCCATGCAATGGAACATTATATAATTAGTTTAAGGTCAATCAGGTTAGACCAAATCATTCCCCATCTTTAATCATGGTTCTTTTTAGTAATTCTAAATGGAGAAATCGACCAAGACCTTTCATCCCATGTGAGTTATTCTCAATTTGAAAATAAGTGGTAATTCAAATATTATCCATACCACACTAGACACATGATAGGGTAATTTAAAACACATACCATGGGAACTAGTATTAATGTTGTGGAGTTTTTCATATATTTGAACATAATGTGACTAGAAAGTTATGTTGTATAGTTTAAAGACTAGAATATAAGACTATAGAAGAATTATTTTCAAGATCTTGAAACTATGACCTTGACCATGCATTTTTATATCATATGGTAAGGATAGTATGTTATGTAGTTTAAATTCAAATAGTTGTGAAATTTATCAATATGTGGTAGGGATGATGACTAAATAGTTTAACACCATATGCTGAGGATGTTCTTGAATAGACGTGAAATTATGAAAAGTATTTCTTGATAAATCTTTCATTGATGGAAGGTGTGATATAATCCCTATCCATGGTGGAAAAATAGTAAGATCCATTAGAATATACCAGTGTATGATATAAGGTCCCTCCTATTTCAGTTCAATCTTTGGGGGATTCTTCTCTGGTATCACCGAAGTTCTAAAAACTAACACCAACTCTCCCTAGAGGAACAATTGGAGGTGAAGTTTCTTTTTTAATGATTGATAAAATTGGTTATAATGGATTGAAAAGGTGTGTAATGTGAATAGTATCTTCTCATATAGTTATTTTAACTCATCCGGCCAATTTTGAGACTTCTAATCTTCAGATGGTTGATTGTAGGAGGCAATTTGAAGAAACTTTAGTTGAAATTAAATTGGAAATAAAAAAGTATGCAATAGTTTTTTGTCTAGGATTTATTGAATTTATCTAATATATTCTATAATATATTAAATAGGTAATTTTTTTAAGACTCAATATATCAATTTTTTATTGGATGTTAGTGAGATGAGTGGTTAGACTTAATTTCATATTTCTAATACAGCCTTACCAACTTCATTGATCGAAATTTTGTGTCATTTTCCATAAATATTATGTTATAGACACCAAATCTAGTAATGATATTTGATTTCAAAAAAAAATTTATATATTTAATCCTAACTTATTTCAGGGATATATCTTCATCCCATTTGGGGAATAAGTTAGTGGAAGTAAGGATGTATATGAACTGGTTCATCTTTGATGATGGATATGTTCCCATGAAATCTATTCCACAAATAGAAAATGGCCAAGAATATTTATAAATATGAAATAACTTTGCGGTTAATGGATGAAATTTCCATTTATCTGGAAAGTATGAAATTTCCTAGTGAATTACACATAATCTTGTGCCATTTATGGCCAAAACTATCCAAGCCTCCTTATCTAGTGGGAGATGTTGGGTTCATGTTGATAAGCACCAAATATTCCTAAACGGAATTCTTTTATAATGGTGAGGTTCTCTCCTATTTCACTTCATATAAGTATGACTCCATCAAATCCTAATTTATATAATGCTTTCTAAGAATCGAGGTCATCATATAGAACAAATTTTTCTACCAACTATTGATTCTATTCCTTTTTAGCATGATTCTATAGGATAATTCCACTTTGTATATATTTCAATATCAGTAAAATCAATCCAATAGTCGTATAATTTAGTAAGGAAGTCATATTTAATAGTTTAGGAGGGGTGTCAATCTCATAGACCTATTCCTTATCATTACCAACAAATTAGGACACCGCCCTATGATGTTAAATGTTAATAACCATCTCATCCCGATCTTGATCTATCATATTTTTTAATTTATTATCCAATGAATCTATAAAATCATTTTTTGAATGTCGGATATCAGATAGTGTAATCTCATAGGGAAATTCTTCCCTCAACCCTTATATATAATTAATAAGGGGAATTAATTCCTCTTTATTTATATAATATTCTACATTAATATGGTTGATTACCAACTCTAAGTAACCTTTGATATATAATTAGGTTATTGGTATCTCCAAAGAAAATACTAATCCTGCAATGAGATATTGTTATTATACTTCATTATTGGTGCATCCATATAAAAATAGTAAGAAATAGGGAATACCTACCTTTAATGGAGATATGAGGAAAATTCCCATGCCAAATCTGTTGAATTTTTTATTTTCATACTACATCATATGGGACATCTAGAGGCACCATCGAAATGCATCTCCCATTCTTAGGCAGTGTCTCCAAAATATAATAGCTCTTATTTAGAAAATTATTTAACCACATGCATGATTTCTGAGGTGGGATGTTCCATGTGAAAGTATTCGAATTCTTTCCTTTTAACTACATTATGTGATATGAATTGTATATCAAACTATATTTGGATAACCTCACCTTGTTCCAATTTTCGATCTAACATTGGAATATTGAAGATTTATTTGAGTAGTTAAATACGTGATACTAGATGGACCTTGTGATTTTATAGGTAGTGTCTTAATTTTTCAACTTTGAAGATCAATGCAAGGTAATTATTCTCAATGCCATAATATCATGTCTCAATTTATAGTATGGTTATTCATAGATAGTAGATATTTTCTTTCATTATTTTTCTATATTAGAAATTCATTAAAGGGTCACTCTAAAGATTCCATGTATAGAATGAGTGGTTTTCATTCAATAATAGGTATTAATAATGATGGTCATGAGAGATATTAATTTAGATTAGAAAAAGATTAATGAAAATATCCTTTCTATAAATAGTTTAATCCCTTCATCGTTGGTTTTTTGAAGGCTAGGAATATAATGACCCATACTTTACGTACATTGTTAATACTTCAAAATTGAAGCACACTTATTACAACATATGACAAAACCACAAAGGACCGTATAGGTATAGTGTCTTTAGAAACTGGGAAACATAAACAACTGGTTCATAAATCTTCTACAGTGTCTCCCATTTATTTCATCATATCTAGTGTCCCTTTTAGCATATTCTACTTAATATCCATCTTCCTGACCTGGGGAAAAGAAAACATAAAAGGTTGAGCTCAAATGCTCAGCAAGGGGAAAAAGGAAATAAAAATCATATCATATCTTTTTGAAAATCATATCCTGCAAAATAGATCATAATATCTTAACATGGAATAAATCATAGAAGTGAAAATGAGATCCCCATAATCAAAACATAAAACTTGAAACTGTGTGGCATGCACACATAATCATGGAAAATCATTTCTTGTTAGTCATGACTCATTGCCAAGACTATCTTAGTGGACAAAGTCCCTTTCTGAACCGAGTCACCCTCGTTCCAGTCCTGTTTCACTGAACCGGTATAACCTACCGTTCCAGCCATGTCTATCTCATGAGATATAAAATCTTTACCCAAAGGATTGGAAGGAGATATAGGTCCCACCCATCTTATAATGAATCCTTTCTTATATGTGCCACATAATCATAAACCATACATCATAGCGTAACCCATGTAATAAAAATGGGATTCTTAAACAACATGACATCATAAAACAATTCATATAAGATAAAGAAAAAAAATATTTCCATCACAAAATAATCAAATCCATGTAATAATAGGGATAAAAACAGAACCCTTTTATTATCTTAGATGTAAAATAATTTTGATAAAATACTTGAACTCCATTCTTGAGGAAAATATCCTTTCTACTTCAAAAACACTTTTCCTTTCTTAACATGTCATACAATTTTAAACTAAAAGAAGTTGATTAAAAATAAACATGAATACTTGTAAAGGAAAATTCTTGGAAATAATGTTTTAGAAATCCATTCATGCCGTATAAGTTAAAAAAACATTCTTCATACTTTTGTCGGAAAAGTCAAAAAGTACCTCGTATGAAAAACGACAAAAGATTCCTTTCATTTCTTTTACTAAAAACTCACCGAAGGGTAAAAATGGATTTAAAAAATTGTAGGTGGATGGAAATAATATTACATATTTATGAAACATGGATGTGGATGATAAAATACACCCCAGTAAATACTTACGAATAAACAATCTCGGATAAAAATGATATTGTGATATTTCCCTTACCTTAGGTCTGATTTGCTTTGTACGTGTCCGAAGCTCCTCTTATTTGGAACGCTTCTTTGAATCCTCCACTTAGGGAACTAAGATTGGTCTCTGAAGAAGACCAGGACCTCTATGATTATTCTAGGGAAGTGTATAGGAGAAAATGTTAGGGGTTGTCCAAGCTTGAGTGCTCAAATTGGTGTGAGGAGGAGGGGGAGGAGGTGCCCTTTTATAAGGGAGGAGAGGGGCACCTTAGGAATATCTCAAAATATTATTTTATATTAAAGTCAAAATCGGTATATAATGGTTCCAAAGGGTCTTATTTCGAAGCTAAAGTGGGGATGGGTCGAAATCCTATAAACCAATAGGATTTAGACAAGTTTAGGGTATTATTTTAACCTTATCAATTAGATTTAACTCTTAGTTAAATAATTTAACTTTTACCGTGTCTTTTTGTTTTCTTTCACTATATGGTTAATACACTTACTATAATATGCCAAACGAACCCCAAATTATTTATTATTAATATATAAATCCTTATCTAAGTCATTTGGCCGAACCATAGATTTTTAGGAATAAAATAACAATTAATAATATAATATTTGATTTAAAAACTATTTTGTGTCAATTTTGACACTATTTGATATATGATTTTTGTGAAAGTCATAACAGAATTATATGTTCGAACCAAGTTGATTAAATCAACACTAATATATAATAGTAACCTAGAAAATTAGTGGAATTCATAAAAAGTCTCAAATTACATTTATTTTGGTGTTTATAACATCAATTATGTCAATATTTCATAAATAAGATAATTATTGCATCATTATTGTGTCATAAATAAATTAAATTATTTAATGTTTAAAAATTATAAATAAAATACCATTATGTAGGAAATCTTTTTAGATTTCTAATGAATATTTATAGTCGAATTTATCTTATGTATCACCCCATATTAAAAATGATTTACTTATTAAACTTTGATTTTAACTATTTTAACCCTTCTTTAAATAAATTAATAATAAATGTCCTAATCTAACCCAAGTGGGCCGAAATGGTCATATTTTATTCCTAAGTTTGTTTCTGGTCGAATTAAACTTATCCAATAGAATTAGGACATGTGTTAAGGTAATAGTAATATCATATTTACCCCTATTTACTATTAACCGCGGTAAAAAAAGTAAAAAGTTACTATTCACCAAAAAATTATTTTTATCTCATTGAACCACATTTTACTTACTGATATCAACCGTGTTTGTCGGATTTTCGAAATTCCATTCACGGAAGTGGTAAAATTAAGTTTTATGCAAAATTCAGTTTTTAACCTACCACTTAGTGGTTTCACTATTCATCAAAAATTGAATGTTTTCAGAAAAATACCAAAATTTCACCCTAAGCTAATTTCGGTATTCCGAATCCAAAAATGAATTCCATTTTGAAAAATAAAATTTATAAAATTTCAAAAAGTGGTTATTACTATTCATAACTGCTAGTTTTAATAATATTTTAATAGCATAACGTTGTTTAGTGAAACTCGGTATTGCGTACGACGCAAGCTATCGAGGAAGGTCGCGATTGCGTTTAAAGTAAGCCAAGCTAGTATGTAGTGAAAGATTCCTTTGATGATATATAAAAACAAAATATTACTCATAAAAATCTCGGGTGTTACATTCTACCCCCCTTAAAAAGAATTCCGCCCTCAAAATTCCTCACTTTGTAACAAATAGATGAGGATACTTCTCCCTCATCATATCCTCAAGCTCTCATGTAGCTTCTTCTAATTGGTGGTTCCTCCATAAAACTTTCACCAATCGAGGGGTCTTGTTTCGTAGGACTTTTTCGCTACGATCCAGAATCTCTATCGGTTGTTCTTCATAAGAAAGATCTTGCTCCAGCGGTACAACTTCTGAGCTGAGTACATGTGAAGGATCAGGTATGTACTTTCTCAGGAGAGATACATGGAACACATCGTGAACTTGAGATAGATTCGGTGGAAGCGCCAATCGGTAAGCTACCTTTCCAACACAATCCAGTATTTCAAAAGGACCGATATATCTAGGGCTCAACTTCCCCTTCTTTCCAAATCTCATAACCCTCTTCCAGGGAGATATTCGTAAGAACACTTTATCACCCACTTCAAACTCTAGGTCTTTTCTTTGGTTGTCGGCATAACTTTTCTGTCGACTCTGAGCTGCTCTTATGTGTTGTTGAATAGATCTGACCTTTTCTGCCATTTCATCAATGACATCAGGTCCTAATAGCTTTCTTTCCCCAACTTCATCCCAGCAATTTGGAGTCCTGCATTTCTTTCCATAGAGAGCTTCATAAGGAGTCATCTGAATACTGGAGTGAAAGATATTATTATAAGAAAATTCCACCAAAGGTAGGTGTTGATCCCAACCTCCTTTGAAATCCATAGAGCAAGCTCTCAACATATCTTCTAGGGTTTGAATTGTTCTCTCAGACTGACCATCTGTCTGGGGATGATAAGCAGTGCTGAAACTCAACTCTGTATCCAAAGTATGCTGAAGACTTCGCCAGAACTTCGAGGTAAATCTCGGATCCCGATCAGATATAATAGAAATTGGTACTCCATGCAATCTTACCACTTCCTTTACATATATCCTGGCAAGCTGGTCTAGAGAGAAATCATCTCTAATAGCAATGAAGTGTGCAGACTTTGTAAGACGATCAACTATGACCCAAATAGAATTATTGCCTTTGGATGTTTTAGGAAGTCCTGTGACAAAGTCCATAGTGATGTTTTCCCATTTCCATTCGGGTATGGGTAATGGTTGTAACATCCCCTTAGAATTTTGTCTCTCAGCTTTAACTTGTTGACAAACCAAGCATCGAGAGACATATTCAGCAACATCTCTTTTCATGCCATCCCACCAGAAGTACTCTTTCAGGTCCCTATACATCTTCGTGCTTCCAGGATGAATAGAGAATGAAGAACTATGAGCCTCATCCAGCTGCTCCTTCTTTAATTCGGGGATGGGAGGAACACAAACCCGATTCCTGATCTTTATTATCCCATCACAATCAAGGTTGAATTCAGGAACATTTCTCACCTTCTTTTGTAACTCGACATCTTCTTACTGTGCCTCTTTAATCTTCACATGTATAGATGGTTGAACATTCATTTGAGAAAGATAATATTTTTCCCCTTCCATTATAATTCCAAGATCCATCCTTTGTAAATCCATAAATATTGGATCTTTTGTGATCCTCATCATGGATAAACTAGCATGTTCTTGTCGACTTAATGCATCTTCCACCTTGTTTGCTTTCCCAGGTTGGTAATGGATTGAGCAGTCACAATCCTTAATCAGCCCCAACCATATTCTTTGATGCATATTCAACTCCTTTTGTGTGAAAATATACTTTAAACTTTTATGATCAGTATAAATATCACACCTTTCCCCATAAAGGTAATGCCTCCAAATCTTTAATGCAAAGATTACCGCAGCCAACTCCAAATCATGTGTTGGGTAATTTTGCTCATGGATTTTCAATTGTCGTGAGGCATAATCTATCACCATATCATTTTGCATAAGAACACACCCCAATCCCTTCTTGGATGCATCACTGTAGATCACAAACCTTTCTCCACTACAAGGCAGTGTGAGAACAGGTGCACTGGATAACCTTCTTTTGAACTCCTTGAAATTATCTTCAAATTCCTCTGTCCAAACAAACTTAACTCCTTTCCGAGTCAACTTGGTGAGTGGATTAGATAATCGTGAAAAATCTTTTACAAAACGTCGATAATATCCAGCCAAACCAAGAAAACTTCGGATCTCAGTTACTGTTGTTGGTCTTGACCATCTTTCGATAACCTCTGTTTTTGCTGGATCCACAGATATCCCCTCTTTTGAGATTATGTGACCCAAAAATGCAACTTTTTAGAGCCAAAATTCACACTTGGTAAATTTGGCATAAAGCTTCTCCTTTCTCAGGGTCTTCAATATAATTCTCAAGTGATATTCATGCTCTTCCTTGCTCTTTGAATAGACAAGAATATCGTCTATAAAGACTACCACAAATTGATCAAGATAGTCTCTAAAGACTCTATTCATTAGATCCATGAAGATAGCAGGGGCATTAGTAAGACCAAATGGCATCACTATAAATTCATAGTGTCCATACCTTGTACGGAAAGCCGCCTTTTGTATATCCTCCCTTTTGACCCTTAATTGATGATACCCTGAACGAAGATCAATCTTGGAAAAGTATTGAGCTCCGCGTAGTTGGTCAAATAAGTCATCAATGCGTGGGAGAGGATATTTGTTCTTGATAGTGATCTTGTTAAGTTCTCGATAATCAATGCAGAGTCTCATTGATCCATCTTTCTTCTTAACAAATAGAACAGGTGCTCCCCAAGGTGACGCACTAGGGCGTATGAATCCCTTATCAAGATTCTCTTGGAGTTTCTTCTTCAATTCCTGCAACTCAATTGGGGCCATTCTATAAGGTGTCTTTGAAATAGGCAAAGCACCCGGTACGAGTTCTATTGAAAACTCAACTTCACGATTTGGTGGAAGACCTGGTAATTCCTCCAGAAAGACATCATCAAACTCCCGTATGATGGGCATATTCTTAATCGTAAGTTTCTCACCAACCATTTGAGATAAATAACCTTCATTTAGTGGAATAAAGACCCGTAAGATGGAAGGAATTTCCACTGGAAGGTTATATTCATCCTTGCATCGATAGACGATCGTAGATTGATCTGGAATATGAAATGTGACTTCCCTTCTTTGGAAATTGATATGAGCTCCATGTAGAGAAAGCCAATCCATGCCAAGAATCACATCAAATTCCACTAAAGGAAGGATCACAAGATTTGCAGGAAGCACTTTCCCACAAACTTCGATCGGAGAAGAATTATAAACTTTTGATGCGACTGTTGTGCCATTAGGTGTTGTCACAGCTAACTCAACATCTAATTGTTGAGGTAATGCGGTGATACCCTTAGAAAATTCTTTAGAAATAAAAGAGTGGGTGGATCCATAATCAAATAAAAAATTTCTACTTTAGAGTGGATGGTAAGTGTACCTTTCACCACTTCATTATCATACTCCACATCGCTGATAGAAATTGCATGTGACTTTCCTTTGTCTTTAGCCTTAAGATTTTGTTGACGTCGACCATCATCATCAACCCTTGGATTTGGGCATTGATTGGCATAATGCCCCATATCCTTGCACTTGAAACATTGAAGTGTAGTAGGTTCATTCTGTGTATCCCTTCCTTTGTTTGCATCATTAGACATCTTCTTCCCATTATCACAGCATTCAAATGCCCGATGACCTTCCTTTCCACATTTGAAACATTTACTTGTCCCTTTAAGACAACTCCCTCCATGTTTCTTTCCACACTTTCAGCATAAGGGAAAGCTCATCTTCTTTTCAGTGTGCTCTTTAGATTTTCCTTTGAATTCCATCTTCCTCTTCTTATCATACCCATGTGACTGATGGGTTACTCCAATCTCCATCTCGACTTTGAGAGCACATCGAACGATTTCCTCGTAGCTATTGAAGTCCCTTATGGCTAACGCCCTTCGAAGACTTGGTTTTAATCCACTAAAGAATCGATCGATCTTACTCTCAGGTTGGATAATAATACCAGAAGCGTACCTTGCAAGTCTTGTAAAATTTGCTTCATAGGTACCAACAGATTCATCATCCCTTTGCTTCAGTTCAAGAAACTCTTTCTCCATCTTTCTTCGGAGAATACGAGGGAAGTACTTATTGAAAAATAAGTTCTTGAACTCGTCCCATTCCATAGACTCAATTTCATCCCTTTGCCTCGTATTCTTAATAAGATTCCACCATTGATCAACATCTCCTTCCAAACGATACACTGCTAGGATGACTTTATCATGTTCAGAACATTGAAGAATTGAAAATATCTTTTCAGTAGTACTAATCCATTGTTCAGCAACTAATGGATCAGTAGACCCGCTGAAAGAAGGTGGACGCTGCCTCATGAAGGATTCAAAAGAATGTTGCTCCTTCCTTTGCTCATTTGGAAGTCCTGTATGATTCATAGCTTGAGAAAGTTGTGTGAGCATGGCTACAAGATTTTTCATTCCAACTCCCATATCGTTTGGTTGCTCAGGGGGACAATCATTGCATTGCCCATCGCATTCCGCATTAACACGGTTCCTTCAGGTTCCAGCCATTGACTAAAACCAAGAAGAATAGTGTGAGAAACACTAATTATAATAGGAAAACCACATAATCAAGGATAAAATTTCACACTTAAGGTCTTATCCTAGGGTATTCATGGCCATTTCTAAAACACTAAGATTGTGTTCTATGCTTAGACTTATCCTTAGGGTTCGTACTAAGACTTTCACATCCTAGTTTCCAAAGGTTGACTATACCTTTCCTCTGATACCAACTATAACGACCCATACTTTACGTACATTGTTAATACTTCAAAATTGAATCACACTTATTACAACATATGACAAAACCACAAAGGACCGTATAGGTATAGTGTCTTTAGAAACTGGGAAACATAAACAACTGGTTCATAAATCTTCAATAGTGTCTCCCATTTATTTCATCATATCTAGGGTCCCTTTTAGCATATTCTACTTAATATCCATCTTCCTGAACTGGGGAAAAGAAAAAATAAAAGGGTGAGCTCAAATGCTCAGCAAGGGAAAAAAAGGAAATAAAAATCATATCATATCTTTTTGAAAATCATATCCTTCAAAAGAGATCATAATATCTTAACATGGAATAAATCATAGAAGTGAAAATGAGATCCCCATAATCATAACATAAAACTTGAAACTTTGTGGCATGCACACATAATCATGGAAAATCATTTCTTGTTAGTCATGACTCATTTCCAAGACTATCTTAGTGGACAAAGTCCCTTTCTGAACCGAGTCACCCTCGTTCCAGTCCTGTTTCACTGAACCGGTATAACCTACCGTTCCAGCCATGTCTATCTCATGAGATATAAAATATTTACCCAATGCATTGGAGGGAGATATAGGTCCCACCCAACTTATAATGAATCCTTTCTTATGTGTGCCACATAATCATAAACCATACATCATAGTGTAACCCATGTAATAAAAATGGGATTCTTAAACAACATGACATCATAAAACAATTCATATAAGATAAAGAAAAAAAAATATTTCCATCACAACATAATCAAATCCATGTAATAATAGGGATAAAAACAGAACCCTTTTATTATCTTAGATGGAAAATAATTTTGATAAAATACTTGAACTCCATTCTTGAGGAAAATATCCTTTCTACTTCAAAAACACTTTTCCTTTCTTAACATGTCATACAATTTTAAACTATAAGAAGTTGAATAAAAATAAACTTGAATACTTGTAAAGGAAACTTCTTTGAAATAATGTTTTAGAAATACATTCATGCCGTATAAGTTAAAAAAAACATTCTTCGTACTTTTTTCGGAAAATTCAAAAAGTACCTCGTACGAAAAACGACAAAAGATTCCTTTCATTTCTTTTACTAAAAACTCACCGAAGGGTAAAAATGGATTTAAACAATTTTAGGTGGATGGAAATAATATTAAATATTTATGAAACATGGATGTGGATGATAAAATACACCCCAATAAATACTTACGAATAAACAATCTCGGATAAAAATGAGATTGTGATATTTCCCTTACCTTAGGTCTGATTTTCTTTGTATGTGTCCGAAGCTCCTCTTCTTTGGAACGCTTCCTTGAATCCTCCACTTAGGGAACTAATATTGGTATTTGAAGAAGACCAGGACCTCTAGGATTATTCTAGGGAAGTGGAGAGGAGAAAATGGTAGGGGTTGGCCGAGCTTGAGTGCTCAAATTGGTGTGAGGAGGAGGGGGAGGAGGTGCCCTTTTATAAGGGAGGAGAGGGGCACCTTAGGAATATCTCAAAATATTATTTTATATTAAAGTCAAAATCGGTATATAATGGTTCCAAAGGGTATTATTTCTAAGCTAAATTGGGGATGGGTAGAAATCCTATCAACCAATAGGATTTAGACAAGTTTAGGGTATTATTTTAACCTTATCAATTAGATTTAACTCTAAGTTAAATAATTTATCTTTTACCGTGTCTTTTTGTTTTCTTTCACTATATGGTTAATACACTTACTATAACATGCCAAACGAACCCCAAATTATTTATTATTAATATATATATCCTTATCTAAGTCATTTGGCTGAACCTTAGATTTTTAGGAATAAAATAACAATTAATAATATAATATTTGATTTAAAAACTATTTTGTGTCAATTTTGACACTATTTGATATATGATTTTTTTTAAAGTCATAACAGAATTATATGTTCGAACCAAGTTTCTTAAATCAACACTAATATATCATAGTAACCTAGAAAATTAGTGGAATTCATAAAAAGTCTCAAATTACATTTATTTTGGTGTTTATAACATCAATTATGTCAATATTTCATAAATAAGATAATTACTGCATCATCATTGTGTCATAATTAAATTAAATTATTTAATGTTTAAAAATTATAAATAAACTACGATTATGTAGGAAATCTTTTTATCTTTCTAATGAATATTTATAGTCGAATTTATCTTATGTATAACCCCATATTAAAAATGATTTACTTATTAAACTTTGATTTTAACTATTTTAACCCTTCTTTAATTAAATTAATAATAAATGTCCTAATCTAACCCAAGTGGGCCTAAATGGTCATATTTTATTCCTAAGTTTGTTTCTGGTCTAATTAAACTTATCCAATAGAATTAGGACATGTGTTAGGGTAATAGTAATATCATATTTACCCCTATTTACTATTAACCGCGGTAAAAAAAGTAAAAAGACACTATTCACCAAAAAATTATTTTTATCTCATTGAACCACATTTTACTTAATTATATCAACCGTGTCTGTAGGATTTTCGAAATTCCATTCACAGAAGTGGTAAAATTAAGTTTTATGCAAAATTCAGTTTTTAACCTACCACTTAGTGGTTTCACTATTCATCAAAAATTGAAAGTTTTCAGAAAAATACCAAAATTTCACCCTTGGCTAATTTCGGTATTCCGAATCCAAAAATGAAGTCCATTTTGAAAAATAAAATTTATAAAATTTCAAAAAGTGGTTATTACTATTCATAATGGCTAGTTTTAATAATATTTTAATAGCATAACGTTGTTTAGTGAAACTCGGTATTGCGTACGACGCAAGCTATCGAGGAAGGTCGCGATTGCGTGTAAAGTAAGCCAAGCTAGTATGTAGTGAAAGATTCCTTTGAAGATATATAAAAACAAAATATTACTCATAAAAATCTCGGGTGTTAAAAGGAACTTTCCTAAAAGGTTCACAATAAATCATCTGATATAATTGAGGTGTCCCTAAATCGCTCGTTGATTTTTGAGATTTCGAGGAAGTGGAATATTAAATATCACCTTGGTATTCTTGAGGTAAAACTTGATATCAAGATATATAAAATAAATAAGTGAAAATTTATTAATGTGACGTCAAAATCACATTTTAAGGGGTTCAAATTTTGGTCATTCTATTGCAGTTTGTTGAAAACTATGTTGAGATTAGAAAGATGATCACAATGAAATCGAGATTTGACTATCAAATCATCAACATAATATTCCACATTCTTCCATATAAAGGTCTTGAATATATATTAATTGTAATAATGATAATTTTTTCTATAATTATTCAATTGAGAGGGAATTAATTGATATAAATAAACCCTTTAAGGCCCCTGGAAATACATCTCCTCATCATCATTGGGAGCAATCTAGATTTGGTTATAACTAGAGTATCCATCCATGATGAAGAGGGTCTTAAATTCACTTTTTACATTGAAAAATATATATTTTTTATCGATATTATGAAGTAATACTTTGTAAAATTAAGGTTGAGATCCATGAATTTGATATAAACTCTAATCTGGTCATTCTTCTTCATGATAGGGATGATGTTGGAAATCCAATTCATGTACAGAAACTCCTAAATGAAATTGGATTTTTTGATCTTGTTAACTACAAATTCCACCATGGTTTCATTAGTTAGATATATTCTCTTGGATTTTTCTATGTAGACATGATGGTATTTAGGTGGACCTAAGTTAAGGGTGTCCACATTAGGATCAAGTCCAAGAATTTCTTTGTAATTCTAGGTGAATACATATCGATGCTGCTTCAAGAAAGAGATGTATGTATCTTGTTCTCTAAGTGACATAGAGGCACTGATCAAGGTGGTTTATGGTTATTTCACAATACCCAAATTAAAATAAGTTCATAAAAGTTTTTATAGACACCTTCATAAAACACTATGGTGGTATCTCTGAGATCTCCTTTTTCCTCTTCCTTATCCTCTTCATCAATTTCATTGGAAGTAGGTAATGGAGAGACATTTCAGGGACTAGAATATGATGTGGGGAATTTTTATCTTCCATAAATGATAAGATTTTTCTACATAATTTAATAGTTCTAATGCCTAATAATGACTATAAAATTAATTTTATATATGGCCTCCTTCTTCTCTACTCTCATCAGGGGTATAAGAAGTTCTAACATCCTGAGATTCAGGAGGTAACGTAAAAGTATTTTCATTTTTTTTTTCTGCGTATTTTTTGATCCAAGATGAAATATGATGATCTCTTTAAATATTAGATACAAATTAGGAGAATCCTCATCCCAAGATTTATCATTATGACTAGTATTACACCCATCTTCTAAATAAAAATATTTGGTCAATGTGACTTATATAATGAGAAAATAGGAAAATATTCCCCAAATCTAGGTATCCATTATTCTTCTAGGATTCATATCCACTTGGTTTAAGAGTCTTGGTTTCATTTATTGGGGCAATAGATCAGTTAGGGTATCATTATTATAAAGATTACAAGGAAAAATATAGATCTGTATGGATGGTATATCCTTATTTCTCTCTACTAGGGGTGACTATTCTGGGGGTACTCAATCTTGGTCATCGTATGATAGAAAGGTGATAAAATAATTTTTCATCTCATATGGGGTATGTATGACCTAATGAATCCCTATATTTTGAGTGATCACTTCAAATAAATTGATGGGAAATACATATTCTTCACAGAGTTCGGGAAATGGTTATACAAGGGCTATTTTTAAACTATCAGGGTCAGTAATTCAAAGGAAATCACCCATCATGGACTATTTTCCCTCCATTTGATAAAACCGAGTATCTATGTATTGATATTTTGGGGAATAAAAAGGGTGAAATCACCATGATTCACTTAATCCTAAGGGTACTTCCACAGGGGAATGAAATAATGGACATCATAACATAGCATTTAAATTCATTTCTTGGCAGACAATGAAAAACTCTGAATTAGAGATAAATTTCCCAAACTAAGCTCTAATGTTGATCTAGCCCAAAGTATTTTTCTTGATCTTATAATATCCTTGTATTATCAAGATGAATAGAGAAAAATAGGAATTTTTATGGCCCAATCATCAGAGTATTCATACTAGTATGAGATTGATTTTAGAGTCATTATTAATATAGTCTTTTTGAACATTAGTGTTGTCCAAATTTCTAGATATATACAAGGAAACTATGTGTCTCTATATGTCGGCCTATATAACTTTCTCTATAAAGGAAATGATTTCATAGTACTCAATAGGGTTAATCTCTATAAGATATAATTTAACAGTGGATACCTCAGGTTAAAACTCTTAAGAGATTAAAATACCTCAACAAGTGCTTCTTAGATATCCTTTGTAAGATAGAAGTAATGGATAATTGAAATATTGGAAGAAATTACGGATATCTATATAAAAATTTCATACTTATAAGATAAAGGTTTGAATTTCTATGAACATTCATGTTCCTTGGCATAAGGTTTATATTTTGAAGTTGTTTTATTGGTGGATACCATCCTTGATCATAACTTTAGGGGATATTCATCATCTTTAGAATGGGTTGATCTAACCTTATCCTATTTTAACATTGAACAAATATATTTTGACACTCCAATTATTAATCTAGTATAATTGGTCAGGAAAAAACCATGAATGATTCATGAGTATATTGTTACTCTTGTTGAGTCTACTTGAGTGGTGGTCTATGGGACTTTGTAGTATATATGGTTTTAGTGGGGATATATCATGAGTTTAAATATCCATGTTGACCTCATATTCCACATCCCCATTGTTATAAATGACCACTTCCTCATCCATATACATCTTATTAATTAGATAATAATTTTTTCAATTGAACCAGGTTTACATAGTTGTATTATGATTCTTTATCTAAAGAGGATTCCATATGATGGGTCAGTGCCTGTTGAACCACATGGAAGGGTGGTGCCCATAAACCAAATAATTAAGGTATAAAATCATGAAGAGTATTAATTGGATTAGGTATTGTCATGGGTTCCTCTTCTCATGACTTATTCTTGTTATTCCAATTGTTCCAATTCTTAGAAGGCTTGCTCTTAGAGTATTGTGGTGCTGCATATGTTGACTTAGTTTTCAAAGTGTGGGTTTGGGTCACAATTGGTTGATTTATTTCTGACCTAAGGAATGTATGAGATTATTTGACTATTTTTATTATCATCCAATCATAAAAATTTCATGTTCCCATGCTTGGTACTTCCTTACATTCACCCTTCTCTTTTATTGGGATGGGAAAATGAAAACCACTTATGTTGGCAGCTTCCCAGGTTGACTTTTCCAGAATATACCATCTTCTAGGGGGTTTATTTGAAGAAAAAACTAGTCCTTATTGGTTTTTTCTAATTTCCATGCAATGAAAAATAATTTTGGCAGTCATTAAGGCCAACGTGATTATTATTTTTGGGTTCTAAAAGCTTCATTAAATTATTCTCTATAACCATGATGAAATATCTAGTAACTTATTCATTTTGGAAAGAATAAACTTTACTATTTCATTATTTATATAGTGGACATATTTACAATTTTATTCCTTCCAAAAAAGGATGTTGTTGTTGTTGTTGTAATTCTGAAGAGTGTACCACATCATATTGCATGGGATTGGGTTTTATATTTGGTATCAAAACTACTTTATGCATTATAGTTTTTGTTTTTGTTTTCTAGTCCTCTTCCCTTGAGATGTGATCTTTGTCTCAAACTTTGACTTGGTGCACCAACTACAATATTCCAACCGATATCCAACTATAGAGAACGCAAGTAATCCACCTGTATATTTTACTGGAATGAATAGGGTTTATAACTCAACATATATATTTTCAATTTAGATTCCTAGTATATATTCTTGGTAAAGTTTCAAGTTCATGTCATAGGTTAATCCCTTCAACCTAGAAATAAGTTTGAGACCATATCATTCTATCATTGTTTAAAATTTGAGATATAGAGTACCATTATATTTTTTAATGTTGATAGAAATAAATTGGGGAATTCCCAGTGGATTTTTTTCAATCCTATTACTAATCTAGCAGGAATATTTATATAGAAGGATAACTCCATACTATCTAGAGTCTTCATTAATCATCTAAGCTTAGATTCCTATTTCTACTTGAGGGTTCCCAAAATGGTACCAAATCGTGATACAAATCGTGTCAGATGCTGCTTCAGGTCTCTGCTACTATTAAAGGTTTAGATATTTAGATTTAAAAAGTTAGGTGGAGGAGGTGAGGAATCCACCCATTCAAGTTGTGTTTTTCTTTTGGGTTTCTCTAGTGAACACCGCCTTTCCATGGCCGCCATTCATGTTATAAAATATTATATAGATTCAATGAGTTATTTCAAAACAATTAACTAAATATATATTTGAGTAGAGGTATCAGGTATAGCCATATATCGATAGGTTTCCCATGTATGTTGTTGATAACTGATATGGGTCGACTTGGGGTAGCTCTCCTAATATAGTTTTAGATTCCACCTTAGTAGATGAAAATTTTTATATTCCACATTGAATAGTTCTAATTAGACCACCTATTTGAATTTTAAGTTGGTTGGATAGCTATATTATTCTCACATTGGTAGAGATGCCTCTCCATGCACATGGAGTTTTACTGGAGAAGAAAAATGAGTTTCTTCTTAGGGTTTATACTCAGTGGGAATATTTCCCATGATTTGATAATACTAAAACAGGATTAATTTATTACTAATAGGGAGAGGGTTGAATTAGTGATATATTTTTATTTTAAGTTTCCTTTATTCTGAAACAACCATCACCTCTTATTAATGATTTATCACTTTTATGAAAACAAAATAATCAGACATCGACAAGAACACAAGTATTTACAAGGTTCAATACTCAAACATCATATCTATATCCTTGGAATGATTTGGAAAAAACTAATACCACACAATCCATTATAGAATATACTTTTTTGTGGATACAACAAGTATGATATACCCTTACACTTTTGTATCACTAAGATCAGTACAATAGTGTATGTGATTCTTCTATCATGAATGATTTAAAACAATTTTGTGTAATAAGTAATTAAACCTTCACTAGTTAGTTTAGAAACATGTTATTATGGTGAATTATAAAATCTCACTTGTATATTTCTTCAAAAAAAATTATTCACTTTCCTACCCCACAGTAGGTAAGAACTTCACTTTTAGACTTTGTATACAACTTAGTTTGATGGATCAGTCTGATTCCTCTATCTGATTCTTCATTCCAAAAAACAGAAAATAAATAATACTTTAGAAACAATTCCAAACCACTTTGAAATTTTCATGGAAATTTTCATCTGATTTCTCAGTCCAATATGGTAACACGTTCTTATTCTACTTATATCTAGAAAGATTCCTAAGGAAAACTCTATCTGAAACTTATTTTTTCTTATAAAACTTCATGTTCTTTTTATTTATTCACATGTGAAATTTACAAGTTTTATAAAATGAAATGTAATTCCTACTATTTATAGTAGATCCAAAATTGGAGAGGGTGGAAAACTACTTTCACTTTCCCACTCAACCAAATTTCTAGAATCTGGAATTTCATTTCCATTTTGATTTCATCTTTGAACAATTAAACACTTACCAACAATTCTGGTAACTTCTCAAAACTTCTTTTTAATTCAAAACTATTTAGATTTATGAAAACATAATAAAATTTATTCATTTCAATTATTCAATCTGATTATTCAGTCTAATTATTCAGTATGATTCATCAGTTCGATTATTCGGTCCAATTCTTCAGTTTGATTCTTCAGTACGATTATTCAATTTGATTCTTTGTTCGTATTCTTTGGTATGATTCTTAGGTCTAATTCTTCACTCTGATTCTTCCATATAATTATTCAGTCCAATTACATAAGGATAAACCATACTATTATATAATATATGGGATTCATGTGATATTTTTATCATGTTACTTCATGATGATGTTATCACACAACCATGAGATTCTATTATCACATGACCGTGTGAGTTTTTTTCATTTAGTATACTAAAAACACAGTTCCTATAAGGTTGTATTATGATCCCACAAACATGATCAAATATATTAGATAACATGATCCTATTTATCAGTATTTTTTATTCTTTAGAGTGGTTTCTCACATTGGATTTATCTAAAATATTCATGAAAGTTTCCGAATAGAGAATTTATTCAAGCTCCCTTTCTCAGTACACAATTATCCATTTCTTTGTTTTTCCCATTACTCTTTGAGTCCATGATATTGAAATGAAGAAAGGGTATTTATATGTAATATAGGTGATATGTATGGGTAGCGAATGAGTAACCATTATATTCCATGTGGACCGCATCAGAGTTTTGAGTGAGATTGATGAATCATGCAACCACATGAGATAATTTTCTATACTCATGAACAATGAGGGTGTTATGTGGTCTCATGATCATTCTTCCTTTGGCCTGTGAACAAAAAGTTAATTATGTGTTATGTGTAATACTCCTACTTTCATTATAGTAACAACACCATTTTCTCATATACTTTCTAGTCCATCCATTAAACAGTAGTGTCTCTCATGGGAGTCTTTTGTAATCTTGTCGGATAACTACAAAAATGATACAACAATAATTTATAAGTTTCATGTATCCCCACTTCATACTTATTACAGATCTAAGTGTAAGTGGTAATCAAAAATATCATAATCTCATATCCCTGGTGAAGCATAACAATCATTAAATTATGTTGACATGGATTAAAAAAACATTTATAAATAATTATAAATATTCTAATAAAAATAAAATATCATTTTCTCTTGGTAACTTTTAAAAACTAAAAAATTAAAAAACAATGGGAATATAATTATATTTTAAAATTCATAGAAACTTGTAAAGTATTTCTAAACATGAAGAAAGGATATGATAGTTTGAAAATATTTTAATGTCGTATATGTTAAAAAAATATTATTTTTTACAATTTTTAAAGAAATTAAAAACCAAGTTGTATGGAAAACTTGTGAAAGGATTCATTTTAATAGTTTTTAGAGAAATTAAAAGTTATTGTAAAATACCATTATTAGTCATTTAGTTTTAGATGAAAACTTCCATAAAATAATTTTGAATAATATAGATTTGGAGGAAAAAGATTCTTGGCCTAAGATAAGAGATAAGGTCGGCTTTTGTAAAAAAACATGTTTTCGGTATTTTTGAGTGCCAAACAATGGGAAATATAAAGAATACTTGAGAACCCTAGAAATAACTATATTATAATGAAATATATGGGTTTTAAGATAAAAATATCTTATAATTCCTCCAAAGGATATTAAAGTATAAACAATCCCAATTGAAAGTGACATCAGAAAATAAACCCTTACCTCAAGTCCAAACGTTCTTTATACACAATATAACCTACTATATAAAAAATTTAATCATACTATAAATATATTATAGAACCATATTCATACTCATATTACTATATATCATTCCTTTATAATTTACAATTACACTTTTATTAACAATTCTTCATTAAAATCAATATTCGAGTGTCAATTGATATGTTTTCCACATATGTCTTGGTTCAGTGATTCTCATACTCGAACCTTTTTCATGGTTTCATCATCAAAAAAATATTAATAATTACATAAATTTCATATTTATTCATTAAATACATTTTTAGAACCATCCATATAAGGTGGTGATGGAAAATGATTTATATAAATTTTTCAAGTCGATAGTCCACATATACGCAGGAGTGATGTTTTCATTTTTCAATGGATGGAAATTAAAGAAAGGAAATAATAATTTATCTTTAAAAAATCATATTTATATCATAAATATCATATATATTCATTAAATTCATCTATATAACTATCCAGAAAACTCATTCAGTATAAATGAATTACATCACTTCATGGATGCGGTAGTTCACACATACACATGAGCGATTCTTTCATTTTCCATTCGATGAATGATAAGTGGGTAATGGTTATTCCCTCAAAAAAATAAAATTTAAGTATATTTATTATATATATTTCATCATGTTATGATTCATATAATATATTTTGATGAGGTTGAAGAATAAATAAACTTGTAAGGAATTAGTTAAGATCTTTACCTATTCCTCAGGTATCCTCTTTTACCTTACATCTTAATCCTCCAAAGGATTGTCTTTTAGTGAGACTATAACCTATATAATATTAGTAGGATATTTATAAAGTGATTTAGGTATATATATTTTAGAAAATTTTCTCAATGTGTGTGGATATGTGGGGATAGTAAGTCCCTTTTATAGGTGAGAGGAGTGACACCATTTTAAATACCCATAACCTTAAAATAATATAGTCATTTTCATGTTCAAGTGGACTAAAAAAATCCATTTTTCAAATATAAGTTTTGGTTAAGTTTGAATACACTAAAAAAATCAAATAAATATAAGGTTTTGTGATAATAAAAAACTTATCCCTTAGTTTAACGCATATTAACCTTTACCATGATAACTTAACTTTTAACCAAGGTAACTTATATTAATGATAAGAAATGAAATTTAACAAATAAAAAAATATGGAAATTATAATTAAAAATATATAATAAATTTTATAATATTCAATTTTTATAGGTGGTGGAAATTAATTTTTTTTATGAATGCACAAAATGCGTAAAAATCATTTTTAGAACAAATTTATCTTTAAACATAAAAATTATTTTATTCTCATTACTTTCCTCATAAAATCAATTATATGAATTTTAATTTATTTGATTGAAAATATTATCTTAAAACATTATTAAAATCATTCATAAATGATGATTAATTTAATTTATTATGATAAAACACATTACGCACATAAAAAATCGTTTTCTAGAAAATATCTATTTTACCTTCAAATGATTTTATCTTTATTTATAAACATTTGATAATAAATGTATGAATTATTATTAATTTTTATATATTTATAAAAAAAATATTTAAATTTAATACTTTAAATAAAATAAATTAATTAGTCTTGTATTCCTTATCAATACTCATTGACGCACCAGCACACATCATTGGTTTCCTTATGGGCTACGATCAGATTAGTTTAAGGAGTCCCAAGCTTTAATTACTACTCGAGTGTAGTATTGTAGAAGCATGGGGTTGATTCCGTAAAGGAGGAAGCTGTTTCTTGAGGGTTACTTGCTTGAGACCCTTTTTCTACGAGTCCTTTCAAATTGTTTTGGTGTTTGGGAGTTTTACTAAATCTAAGGTTGAAAGTGACTTAAAATAATTAAGGAGGGTCAGGATCAATTTCGAGTATCTGGATAAAGGATGACCTTAATTATAATATTATAAGGGTCCTAAGTATATGTTTGTTAATTAAATGGAGGTCACTAGTTGAACATTGGTCAAGTCACCTAGTTCTACCTAGGAAGTCAAAATTCCATTATTGGGATATAGTAACAGCCTAAGTGAATTAAGTTTAACTTTTAGGGGGAAAAGTGTCTTAGGATAGTGGTCATAGCCTAATATACTTTAATCAAGATAGGTTATTCCATTTGAATATCCTGTGATCAGGGAAATTCACATGAATTTGATAGACTTGAGTTATTTATCCTGATTAGTAATCCATTAGGGTTTCCAAAATTATATTTAAAGATTGATTATGAGTTCAGATACAACTACTCTCAATCCCTACCCCCGAGTGGTTTAGTTACCCATGGTGGGTTGGGATGAAAATAAAGAAAGAAAGAAAATTATGCAGGACATGATATTTGAATTTAAAATATTTTCAATCCTTCAACGGTTCAGATATAGTGTGGGAATGAGCATGCAATCAGGTTTTCAAAAGACAAATTGCAACATTAAAAAATTGCTTTTTTGAGATTAACAATGGAAATGGATCTAACACGTGTCATTGTAAATTGATGATGAATTATGGGAATCGATTAAGTGTGAATTTGAAAGCATTTAAGAAAACATTATCCATAAATCTTGAATTTAAATAAAATTTAAAACCATGAATAAATTTTGAGTTTAAAGGAGAGAAGGGAAAAGGAAACTCGTAGGGAATGAAAAACAGAGAGAATTCCCATCTTGGAATGTTGTGAAATCCACTTCCAAGAAGCTATATATATATATAGGATAATTTTTACATGATGTGTACTAGAGGTACATTTCGTGTTATGTTAATCCATGAAGATCTCTATTGTTTTTGGATCTCCCGCATTCCTCGTGCGTGTCTGGTCTGATTAATGAGGTTTGACTGCTTACACATCATATACAGAGGATTCACGACATGTACTGGAGTAAATTTCTCATGTAAATGATTTGATTGAAGTCATTTCATGTGTTGGGGACTCACAACATGTACTGGATGATTTCTCTGCTGACTTCGCAACTTGGTTCAGGGCTTGGCTCAAGACTTGTCGCACGCTGTGAACTCTTACTACACGATGTGTAATGTCGAGTCACGGTATGTAATAGGTGAATTCTATACTTTTTCTTAATTTATTCCTTTGAATCATGTGAATCCTCATTCCTAAAAAATTGATTATATACCAAACACGTTATCTAATAAATCAATAAAAACCATAAGTAAATTATATCAAAAAATATACATGAATTCGACTTATCAAATCCCCCTATACATGAACAATTACTTTTCTTAAAGAAAAAAAGGTCTCAAGAATGATTTCAAAAAGAGATAAGAATTTTTTTTAAACTAGAAAAAATCATCATGTCCCGGAAAATAAAACTAAGTGTAATAGGAAATGGTCATTCTCTACAATCAGACATGTATAGAAAATTTATCATGCCTTATACTTCAGTTATTTAAAACAAATTCTAATCTTTTAATTATAACCTTTTAATTGTTCCTAAAATTCTATACCCATTTGTAATTTACCTCAGAATTATTTCTTTCTCATCACTCAGGGTAAAATGAACTTGGAGTTATGCTCATACCATGAGTACATGTTCCTCATCATATACATTCATTGGTTCTATCGTCTTCACTTTGTAAAGACTAGTACAAAAAAAATCATGGGGGATTCAGCGGTAAGGTTCTGATTACTCTGAGGTTGTTGGTAAATAGGTAAAAAGTGAAAATCAAGCTCAAAATGAGGGTAATCTCTAATGTATAATCCATTATGTCAAGATAATTCTAATATAATTCCTAATTCTAGTTAATCAAGTCCATATATTATGGTAGCTCTGGTTGGGTCCATATATGACTAGTAAGTACAAAATGAGTATTATATTCATTTCCTTTTTATTTTTAATTTCTATTTTTAGAAATTTAGGTATATTACAAATCTCACATCCATCCCCTAACCACATATGATTCTTTAAGGGATTCATCGATAGGGAAATGGTGATTTTTTGACCTACTTAATACATAACCCATGTCACTTTTTTCTTTATTTTTAATTTTTCAAATGAACCAAATAAAATTGAAATGCTATAAAGTAGATATGGATCACAAACCAATAGTTTGATGAGTACACAATACATCTCTAAAAATAGAATCATCCCATGCTATCTGAATTCCTCCCCCACACTTGTTCAAAAGTAATTCATGAATTATATAAGGAGCAGGGTAGGAAGGGAAAATCAGCTTGGAATAGCTTCATCCAATATGTTCATTAATTGAAAATATGGGATAAATGAATGAAATGTGTAAGTTAGGTCTCAGAAAATATGGCTAACAAATATTTCCTCAAACATTTTTAATTTTTCACTAGTTCAGTCATAGCCTCAATAAGATCTCAATGAAAATTATGATAGGTTTACATGTCACAGGTTTCAATCAAGAAATGTGCTCAGAGAAGAGTTTTCAATTGTTGGATTAGATTCCTCCCAAGTAATGATAATAAAATAGAAGCTGACAATTACAATGGGTATAAAACTAATTAATGGTTCAATTAATCATAATTTCAAAATTGTTGAATTTGAATCAAATTCATATACTCATAAATCATTCTAAATTTTTCTAAATAGAGACAAAACATCGATTCTAAAAAAATTTAACCTAATGTTTTATTTTACTTACATGGGAATAATTTTTTTCAAGTTTAAATCATGCTTTAAAATTTTGAAAAAAATCTCTTAGATAGGTGAGAACATGCAATAATTCAAGTGTATAGTTAGAGAAAATCATGAGGAACCCCCCCCCCCCACACACACACACACATTCTTAGAGAGATACAGTGTCTACACTATCCATGAAATTATTTTGGGAGTGTTTTGGAAATTAAAGATTATAAAAGTTGAAATGGCATTGTACACTTTTAAAAATGTAGGAATTAAGATCTCCCTTTATAGTTTCATGCCATGAAAGAATTTGTTTGTCGGTATGCTAATTATGGGTCACCTACAAAATGGTTTAGATAAAAAGTCTGGAACTAGACAAAACATTAGTCCATAGGTCTAACCATTACAATAGTATAATAATAGGCAAGTGAAAAGGATAAAAAGTAGAGGTAACTTGTCATTATTTCGTTTTGTGAAAATTTTATAATGAAATTTAATTAGAGGCACAAATATAAATGAAAATACTCAACTATGACAACTCCATCTAGACAAAATATCAACTATGGGTTGCATCCCATAAAGAGATTACAGGACGTTGTCAGTTATACAGATGGACTAAAATGTTCTGTAGTGGTTCCATTGGATCAATTTATCATTTTCCACTTCAATCTACAAGTTTCTATGTCTTTTAGGTCTCTATATCACTTTGCTAGGTTTATGATTTCAAGTGTCGCAGCATGAGAATGAATGAGATGAGGAAGGAAAGGGATCATTGGTCTGGGTGGCTATAAATTTTCATGGATTTCCATACAAAGGTCCTGAAGTTGACAAGTGATGTCTATGACATGCCAAATTACCCTTTGTTCCAAAAACGATGGTGGTACTAGGCCATAAATAACCATGGACAACTCATAGGATCTAGACTTTTCTCTATAACAAAATAAAGAAGCAAAAATCCAGCCAAAAATAAATGTGAAAATCAGTCCCCATATATAAATATCAAAAATTTGTACAAAAAAGGTTATAAACAAATAATAAAATAAATGCACATCCCTATCACAAAAGAGTCCCAAATCCCAAAAAGAAAGATTAGGAATCTGGGCCAAATATCTCCTCCAGCATCATCCTGCCATCAAGTTTTGAGACAAGCTATCCAGCTAGATCAGTATCTGCAGCAGCATCAGGAGTAGGTGGAATAGTAGATATAGTGGATGTTAGGGTCATGGAGCAAGGAAATTTCTACGGTGTGGGTGGTGGAGAGTTCCTCGTCTATAATGAGGACGTGTATCTAGAAGATGGATCCACAAAAGGTACCTCTAAGGTGGATTCATTGGTCACCCATATTCTTGTCGAGCCTACTCCACTAAGTAATCCTAGTGGGGTAGTGGGGTAAATTAGGACCAATAGAGGCCTATATACCCTGAGAGGGGGGGGGTGAATCAGGGTATGGATATTCTTTTTCAAGAAATTTTCCGCCCCACTGGATCTTGACCTAGTTATTACAATGGTCACTTTGTTTGCACTTGTGTGTTTATTATGACCACTTATTTTCTTCTTTATATGATGATGATGCTTTAAATGCAATGCAGGGAAGTAATCAGGCAGACACAGAGATTTTTACTTGGTTCACCCTCACTGGGCTACGTCCAAGGAGCATACAACGGTAATGTGTCGCAATTCCAAATCCACTAAAGCACACTTTTGTTTACAAGGTTCAGGATAGATCACTTCTATTCCTAGGCTCACTGCCTTTATAAGTTTTAGGGTCAGCTCACTACTTTCCCAAGGGCCACTCCCTGTTTCTCTCTCTCTGGATCATTGCTAGTGGAGAGGATCACCTTCTTCCTCTTCCTTTGCTCACTGCTCTGGAAAGGATCCACTCATAGTTTATAGACCTATAGGTCTCTTCATTATCGCAAATGAATACATCCTCTATTGTTTGCAGATGCACTGTTGAAGTCCAACTTTCACCTGTATATGAATCTTACTTTGCACCGAAGGAATTGGGCAATCTTCCATCTTCCATGCAATACTGAATCACTACCGGGAATCAAACTTACTTGGTGCCCTTCTCTAAGGCGACGCAAAAGTATCGGTGTGCAATTTATAACTGGCGCGCAAGTCTACCTCAACCACTTGCATGACACAAGCTTCTGTAACTCAAAACTTGCACGACTCACTTCCATTTACGCTGAAACCGATATTGGCGTGCAACTAACAACAATCTCACTTCTTCAAAACAGGTGCGCAAGTCCTACTTGCGTAACCCACAACCACTTGTGCGACCACCAAACCTATGTTATGGGAGCTATGATTTTCTCTAAGTCTTGAACTCTCACACAGAATGAGGAGGGGTCAACTAGTATTTATAGGTGTTTGGACACCCTGTGCGGCAGCGCGTAAGTCTTCCTCCGACGCGCAAGTTTCGGCGCGCAAGTCTTACGTCCCCCTAGACACTTGCACGACCAACTTAGAAACTTTGGCGCCCTTTATTCCTTTGCCATATTTTGATGATATGATCACAAAGGAAAAATGGTGTGGAATTTTCTAATCCTTCTAGGTTTTGGCGTGCAAGTCACTTGCACGACCTACCCAATACTTGAGAACCCCTTTTCCATTTTCCATTTTTTGATGTTCTGATCTTGAAAAAAAATGGGTGTGCAAGTTTCCTCACATTCAAGTACATGGCGTGCAAGTCCATTTTCCAAAAAACCACTTTTCTTCATTTGTCGATTTTCAGGCCCAAAAATTTGGCAAACACTGGAAAACAGCGACACCTTGTATCTCTTCTTTTTGTACCGCCTCCAGATCATCCATTCCTTTGTCGAATTTCTTGAATCAAACATTGATCATTAACCATAGATCTTGAACTCAACATTCCACCATTAAATCCCCTTTTTCAACAAATTTTTATGTCATGGTTTGCTTTGTCAACAATCACAGCACCTAAAAAATGATTCAATGATGCCTTGAGGTATTTTTTCCCAACAGGGTCAGTGAGGTATCAAGGCATGTCAGGGTGGACTGTAGGGGTAGTGGGAATGGTGGAAGATGAGGGGGTGTCTATTGTGGGTGGTTTTGGTGTGGTGAACTCTATCATATCAATGAATATAATATGGAGGTGAGTGGAAATCTGGAATAGTTTCACCAAGATACGCTACTGGGTGTCCCAGAGATCACTCAGGGTGGGAAGGGTGGGTGTAGGTATGGTGTAGGATGTGGTGTTAGATGTGGGAGGAGGAATGTGTGGTATAGGTGTGGAGGTGAAGTGTGGATAAATAGGTGGTTCCACTACAGTTTTTGCTGGCAGTGGCAGTGGTCCTTACAATGCTACCTCCTAGATGCCTAGTTCCCAAAAGTAAGAATCATTCTCCCCCCACTAACATCTGCATCTTGTACAGCATCATAAGATCGATAAGATTAATAGGTCCAAGGGAGATAAGGGGCAGTGTTGGATTGAATACGTTAAGGTGTCTGAAAAAATGTGTGATAAAGGAGTCACCCATCAAAGTATTGAACTGCCTCTAGGCTAGTATCTTGTAGTAATATGAATACGGGGTAGCCATGTTGATGGATGGGTTGCCCATGTCTGCTGTGAGAATCAACACATCCACCTGGTTGACACTACCATGTGACTCAACTCAGGAAAACCATCCATGTTCCCTGACTCTATACAGGATATGCAATGTTGGGCCTCACAGCTAATTTGATTTCATGTTTTGAGGTTCATGGGATGACTCGAGGTCATGGGATATCGTATTCCACAACTGAGGAGAATCTTCAAGAGGTGGTTGTAGTTGAAGTGTAGGATAAATGTATGAATTGATAAACTCCTATGTGTAAATACCCATCCTGAGTCCAAACTCTGCAAAGGAGATATCATGCATTTGTCCACCAAGATGGAACCTATGTTTATCCAGGACCATCTCTAAATTGGATAAAAATTCCAAAAACAACTCTCTGGAGGGCTCCTCCCAAACTTTGAGAATGCTATCAATGTATTGTATCTCCATAAGTTCAAGGACAGCATCATTGATGTTCATTTGGGTCAGGATAAAAATATCCAAAGTCTTATTAGTGCACATTTTCTTATCCTGTAACTGTTGGAGATTGACTGGGTTTTTCTAGTTGTAAAAACACATAATTCGGAACAGATGGATTTATCTATCTCTCTAAGTGGAGGTGGATGATACATAGGTAGAAGGTGTTGAAAAAGGTTCAGAAGGTTCATCACATAGACATTTGGTTGGCGGTTGTTCTTGTGAGGTTGAGGATGTGGAGTGGTAGGACGATGAGGAAGATGGTTGGGGTCTCTTTGTGTGATCCATGAGGATAGGGGGTGTAGGTGTAGTGTTGTAGAGGAGGGGTGACACGGGTTGTTGTATGTGTGGGAGAGAGGAGAGGTGTGTGAAGGTTGAGAGAGAGGGAAGTTCACAGGTTTAACATGGGGAGATCACGGGTGAGAGAGGAGAGGGAGTGGTTTTTTGTGAAAGAGAGGAGAAGAGGGATATGAGGAGTCAAGGGGTTTGTGGGGTGCGGGTTGAAGAAGAGAAAAGGGAGGGAGGTGAGGTGTTGGGTTTGAGAGGGGTGCAGCTCGTGAACCTAAGGTTCCTGACCTGAATATTTAAAAATAGATCTAACACTATACTTGAAATTTACAGATGGTTCGCATCATTTACTAGAAAATTAAAATATATTTTCGGGAAAAAGTGTACATGTCATGAACCACTAGTATATGATGTGTAATAAATAGTTTTATCCCATTTTTTGTTCACTCCTTATTATCAACTTCTAAACAACACAAAACTCTCCTAAGGTGGTCCTAATCTAACCTAATATAATATTTCCTACCCTGGGTTTCCTCCTAATCATCACTTATTTTTAAGTTGAGAGCATGACTCTATTAAAGCTTAAGTAAATTTTAAGGCTGATGACATGGCCTACCCGGAAGGGTTCTTGACAAAATCATCAGTCTTTGACATTTCACTTTAAATGGCGGTCCACCTTCACTCTAGAGTTTTAGGGTGTCATAAGGAAAGACTTGAGAGACTTCAAATGGTCCTGATCATTGAAAAATGATCTTATCCGAGAATAGTTTCAATATTGAGTTGCACAAAAGGACTTTATTCCCATGTACGAAGCTACTCCTAGAAATTCTCTAGTGATGACATTTCTTTGAATTTCCATTATAGATATCTGCATTGTCATATGAATCTCTCCTTATTTCTTATAAAGGGGTCAATTATAGCATTATTTCTTCTCCAACCTTCTCAGAATCCAAATTCAATTTCTTGATCGCCCAGAATGAATGATGTTCCAGTTCAAATGGGAGATGACATGGTTCCCCAAAAAAAAGTCTAAATCATGTGGTGTCTGGGGGTGTCTTATAGGTAGTTCAGTATTCCCATAGTGAATTATCTAGTTTGAGTCTCCAATCACTTCGGTTGGTATTCACAGTCTTTTCCAAAATTTCTTTACCTTTTTGTTTTACAATTATACTTTCCCACTCGTTTATGGGTGGTAGGGAGTTCTTGTATTGTATAGGATTCCATACCTCTCTAGAATTCCTCTCACAACTCAGTTTATAAAGTTTTTTCCTTGATCACTAATAAGTAATATAAAAAATCCAAATAGTGAAAACACGTTCTCCCTTAGAAAGTTCATGACAACCTTCATTTTGTCATGTGAGCTTTCTTTAGCTTCAACCCATTTCAATACATAGTCAATTCCAACTAGAATGTATGATTTTCCATGTGATGTGGGAAATGGTCCCATGAATTTGATGTCCCAAAGGTCAAATATTTTAACTTCCATGATGGGGATTTGCGGAATCTCATTTTTTTCAATACTTCAGGTCAACTGGCTTCTGCCACATTTTTGGCAGAATTTCCTTGCATCTTGGTGCAGTGTGGGCAAGAAGAATCCACTTTGTAGAATTTTGGATATTGTACGCTCGGTTCCATGATGTCCTCCAATTGGTGACATGTGAAAAATCTCAATAACAATGTGGGTTTCCCCTTTAGGGATGCATCATATTAATAGGCCAACAGAAATATTCTTGAATAATTGTGGCTCATCCTAGTAGTAATGCTTGACATCTAACAAAAATATTTTTCACTATTGGTAATAGAGATATTGAAATAAAAATCCCATGGAAAGATGATTACCAAAATATGAGAGCCACGGTTGAGCCTTGATACTATACAAGGTTTCATCTGGAAAATCCACTTCAATGTTAGTCTCCTCATCTTCCTTGATGATGGGTAGAATAAGTCTAGAGAGATGATCTGCAATCACATTCTCTGTCCCTTTTGTGTCCTTGATCACGAGATCGAATTCCTATAGTATGAGGATCCTACATATCATCCTTGGTTTGGAATCATTATTTCTCATCAAGTACTGAATGGCAGCATGATTAGTATGTACAATCGTATTGGATAAAACTGGATATGAATGAAATTTCTCAAATGCATATGCAAAAGATAAGATTTCTTTCTTTATAGTAATGTAGTTAACTGGAGATTCACTTATTGTGTGGCATGAATAACAAATGGGAAAAAATATGTTTCCAATGCGTTTTCTTAATATTGCACTAACATCAAGGTCGATGGAATCAAACATTAACTCAAATTCTTTATCCCAATTGGTTCAATGATGACTGGTGATTCAATCATACCCTTCCTTAACATGTTGAAAGCCTGCTCATATAACTTAGTAAATTTTAAAGAAACATCTTTTGACAATAGATGTGTCAATGGACGGTGCACTTTAGAAAATCCATTCATGAATCATCTATAAAATCCATCATGTCCTAGAAAACATCTGATACATTTAACTATTGAAGGTTCTGGTAGATATTTGATGACCCTGATTTGAGCTGGATTAACTTTAATTGCTTCCTTTTATGTTTTTTGACCAATGACTATTTCTCCTTGTACCATGAAATGGAACTTCTCCCAATTCAAGACTAATAATTTCTATTCACAACATTGCAAGACCAATTATAGATTTCTTAAAAAGACTTCAAATGATCTCTTGTTGACTAAGAAGTCATCCATGAATATTTCTAGGATTTCTTCAGCCATGTCATGGAAAATATGTATCATGCATCTCTGAAATGTTGCTAGAGCATTGAACATTCTTAATGAAATTCGCCTATAAGAAAAGGTACCAAATGGGAATGTAAATGTGTTATTTGGGTAATATGCAGGGTTGACTCTAATTTTATTGTATCCTGAATATCCATCTAGAAAATAGTTTAATTCATTTCTCGTAAGTCTTTCTAGCATCTGATCCATTAAGGGTAAGGGAAAATGATCTTTTTTTTGTTGTCGTATTCTGGCATATATAATCCACGTAGACACTCCATCCAGTGATGTTTCATTTTTAAATATATTCATTTTCATTAGTTCCTTCTACCAAGAATCCTCCTTTCTTAGGCACGCTTGGAGGGGGATCACCCATTCACTATCTAATATAGGAATAATGATTCCTTCATCCAAGAGTTTTAGTACTTCATTTTTGATGAATTCCTTCATCGGGGGTGTGATCCACCTTTGAGGTTGTCATTTCATCTTTGAAATTTATTTAAGTAGGATTATATGAGTGCATTCAGTAGGATTGATTCCTTTGATTTCTTCCAATCCCCAGGAAATTGATTTCTAATGTATTTTCAAAACATCAACCAATTTATCTTCGTGTTCCTGAGACAGTTGATAATTGAAAATTATTGGTATATGGGATGATATTCCTAAGTATCAGTACTTCATTGTACTAGGTAAAGGTTTTAATTCCATCTAGGGAGGTTAAATTATACAGCGGATGAAAGGTGGAAAGTTGACCCTTGTGAGTAGTTCAATGAATCTTACTTCCTCAAAATCGTACTCCTCTTCCTTCTCTGAGAGTGAATCTTTACTTACTTCTTTAATGTCCATGTACTCATCTTTTTTGGGCTAGTGAGATGGCATTACAATACACAACATTGTCTTATTGTTGGGAATCTTTAACCAATTTGAACACTACCTACTCTTCTCCAATTAGGAATATCATACTTCCTTAGTTCACATCAATTAAATCCTTTTATATGGATATAAATGGCCTTCTATGAATTATAGGTACATCACCTTCTTCTTCCATGTCCAGGACTAGGAAGTCTACTGGAAAGATGAATTTTTTTATTTAAATAGAATCATCTTCAAGAATTCCTATGGGGTACTTCACTGATTGTTCGTCTAGTTGTAGTGCTACTATAGTTGTTTCGAGTTCTTGGAGTCAGAGCTTGTGGAAATCACTCATCAATATTAAGTTAATGTTTCCTCTATGATCTCATAGGGCTCTTCCAAACTTTAATTCCCTATAGCACATGGAATTGGAAAACATCCCCGGTCTATTATTTCTTAGGGAATATTAAATTTCACAACGGCATATCAGTCCTCATTTAAAGAGATGACCCTAATATCTTCTATTTTCCTTTTGTTGGATAGAATATCATTGATAAATTTTACAAAAATTTGAATCTGATAAAATTCTTCTATAAATGGTATGTTTATGTGAAGTTTCTTAAAAATATCTAGGAATTTCTTGTATTGTGACTCCTATATACCTTGTTTTTATCACTCCGGAAAGGAAAGAGGTGTCTTTTATAGAGGTGGGGAAAGATAAATTTGTTCATTTGGATTCTCAATCATTTGGTTCATTTCATCTGGTACTTCATGTCGATGGGTGACTGGTGTAGTCTTATCAGCATCTCTAACTTCTTCTGGTTGCTTCTAAGGTGATTCTTTTTTCTTTTTATCTTTATAGCTTGAATGTTTAAAGTCCAAAACTTTACCTCTTCTCAACAATACTTCCTTGGATTCCTCCCTTAGGTATGTCTCTGTGTTACCAGGTAAAGTACTTAGTAGTCTATCAAATATGGTATTTGATATTTTCCCCATTTGAATTTCAAGATTCCTTAAATAATCTCTTTGGTTTTGCATTTCTGTTTCCTGGGTTGTCATTCTCTGATCTGAAAACTTGATGAAAGTATCAAGGAGGTTTTCCAGGTTACTTGGATGAGGGGGAAGTGTTTTTTGAGATTTTAGTTAGGTGGGTCGGAATTTTTGTGAGGTCTTTGTTAGAAGGGTTGTTTCATTTATTATTGCATTCTTGGCACTGGGTTCATTGGTGGATACCCTGGTGGTCCTTGATTTCAAACTTGTGGTTGATCAACTCACTATTGGAAATATCCTTGACAACTCTGAGGTTGTTGTTGAGCATGCATATGCTAGTAATATTGTTTCTACTATTGAAACGGTTGGTTCAGTTGATTATAATAAACATAATTACAATCCCATTGTTCTTCATATCCTACCTTGTAATCTTAGTGAATATTTGATCCACTACACATCTCACATGATTGAATCTCCATCATAGGAGCATGAGGTGGTTTCATGGCTAGCATCTGGAATCACTCGATCTTCTTTATGATCTCTTCAAATTGCAGTGATAATATGGTTCTCTCATCTACCTAGTGGATACCACAATGTGGTGGTCCACGGTCACTTTTTCATAGGCTGGTATTGTGAGAAACTTCATTGAGAATTTATCATCGGGATTTTAGGGTCTTAAACATCAATCCTCCATCAGTAGTAGTATCTACAACTATACGTTCTGCTGGACAGAGTCCTTGGTAAAATGTTTTCAATTGAATCCATATATCCAATCCATGGTGTGGACACTTCCTCATGAGATATTTGAATCAGTCCAACACTTCCCATACTGATTCTCCATCATCTTGATCAATGTTTTGGATATCATTCTGGTTCTTCCATGTCCATATTGGTGGAAATTATTTGTCTAAAAACTTTTTGGAAAGTTCTTCCCAAGTCATGATTGACTCAGGAGCTTGAATTTTGATCCAGTCCTTAGCTCTATCCCATAAGTATAATGGGAATGTGTGTAGTTTAATGAAATCTAAAGAGACTCCCTAGTTTTGAAATGTATCACAAACTTCTAAAAAGCTAGAAATGTTCTCATGTGGGTCTTCACTCTAGAGACCACTAAATTTTCCCATATTCTAGATAATGTGATTGAGTCTAGGTTTAATCTCGAATGTGTGAGCTTGGATGGTGGGACATATGATTCTTGGCGTTTCACCATGGGTTGATGGAAATCCATAATCCATGATGTTCTTATCTTGATGCATCAGTAATTCCCCTTGAATTACATGATGATAGTATAGTGGGTTGGATCCCAATTGATTGTGTTGGTCGTCCATTACAGATTGGCGATGTACAAAAAGATACCTTTCAATCTTAGGATCGAAGGCTAAAGGTTCTTCTGACTCAAGGTTCCTTGAATGAGTCACGGGAACATAGTACATGCACTATTTTGATGAAAATCATTGACGCAAGGATATCCTTAAAGAAAAGGAAATAAAGGGTTGAGGTAAAGGTAATCCTAGGTCTAGTGTAATAGTTCTTCAAAAATCATAGAATTTCTCCCCAACAACAATGCCAAAAGGTTGATGCACCCTCATGCATCATTGGTTTCTGTATGTCCTATAGTCAGATTATTTTATTATGTCCCAAACTTTAGTTACTACTCGGGTGTACTATAGTAGAAGTTTGGGTCTATCCCATGAGGAGTAAGCAGTTTCTTGAACGTTACTAGCTTGAGACCATTTTATTATGAGTCCTTTAGAATTTCTTTGGTGTTTTGGAGATTTACTAAATCGAAGGTTGAAAGTGACTTCAAATAATTAAGGAGGGTTCAGGATCAATTTCGAGTATCTGGAGAAAGGATGACCTTAATTCTAATCATTATTGGGGTTGCAAAGAAAATAGCGGTCGCTAGTTGAACTTTGGTCAAGTCACCTAGTTCTACCTATGATGTGAAAATTCTATGACCAGGATATAGTAACAACCTAAGTGAATTAAGTTTAACCTATAGGGAAGAATGTTTCTTAGGCTAGTGATTATAGCCTAGTCTACTTTAATTAGGATAGGGTCTTTTGTTTGAATATCCCATTACTAGGGACATTCACATGAATTTGATAGACTTAATTTATTTATCCTGATTACTAATCTATTAGGGTTTTATAAATTAGATTTAAATATTGATTATGAGTTTAGATACATATAATCCTGATCCATACCCATGATTGGTTTAGCTACTCATGGTGGGTTATGATTCAAATAAATAAAGAAAGAAAATTATGTTTGATAAGCTATTTGAATTTAGATGATTTGCAAACATGAAAGGGTTCAGATTTAATGTGGGAATGAGAATGCAATCGGTTTAGAAAAAGATAAATCACAACTTTAATAAATCAATTACTTGAGATTAATAATGAAAATGAATCTAATATGTGTCGTTGTAAATTGATGATTAATGACGGGAATCAATGCAGGGGGGATTTGAAATCATTGAAGAAAACACAATCCATGATTCTTGAATTGAAATAAAATTTAAAATAGGAAGAAATTTTGAGTAGAAAGGAGATATGGGGAGAAGGAAACTCATAGGGAATGAAAAATTGAGAGAATTTCCATCCGGGAATGTTGTGAAATGTTCTATTGAGTTGTGGTATATATAGGAAAATTTGGTCACGATGTGTACTATAGATACACATCATGTACCATTAATCTGTGTAGATCTCCATGTTTTTTTGATCTCCCATGTGCCTCATAGGTATCTGGTTTGATTAATGTGATTTTACTACTTACTCCTCATGTAATAAGGATTCATGACATGTACTAGACTGAATTTCTCATGTAACTTATTTCACTGAATTCATGTTGTGTGCTAGGGACTCATGATGTGTATTGGCTACTTTCACTGTTGACTTTGCGGCCTAGTACACGGCTTGGCTCATGACTTGTCACAAGCTGTGAACTCTTACTATAAGACGTGTAATGCTGAGTCAAGGTAATTATTGGTTGAATTCTTCCCTTTTTCTGCATTTCTTCCTTTGAATCATGTGAAGCCTCATTTCTACAAAATTGAGCATAAACCAATCACATTATCGAATAAATCAAAGAAAAACCATAATTAAATTATATAAAAAAGTATATATGAATTCATCTTATCACTCAACTATTCTATAGATTCCATTAATTGATTTTTTTATTTATTAATTTAATTTTATCAATAATATTTGATATTATTCCTTAAAAGAATTAATTTTAACATAAATTCATAATTCATCAAAATAATTCAAAATAGCCTTTTTAGAATCAATTTTAATTTCTTTGGTGAATTTAAACTTTTTTTATATATTCATTTATTTGATAAATTTTATTCAACTATCAAACAATTTTTTTCTCATTTTATATTCTCATAAATCATTATTCCCTTAATTTTGGAGTTTTTTACATCACAAGTTATCAAACCCATCAAATTTATTTTAAATGAAAAATATTCTAAAATTTTGGGGTGTTACACTTAGTGTTTATATATATTTATATTCACAAAAAACAATCATACTATCTAATGATCATTTTTTATTTTCAATAAAAAATATTTTAAGTATTTTATTGGGAACCCACACAATAAACTGAACCAAATTAGGAACCATAAAATGCAACAAATAAAATACAATCCAAGGGAGAACCAAAAAAATTCAAACATGAAAGGGTAGAGATTTTAATGGGAATCAATGAAAAGTTTTTAGGGATGCTAAAATCACTATCTATAACACACTTACATGTTTTGAAAATATTGATATTGAAAATCTTGAAAGCAATGATTGAAGAAGCATAAAATTTAGTTGTGAGAGTGAGTAACCATCCCTAGATTATAAATCAAGAAGGCTGATACAATACATAGAGAATATATATTGGACGATAAAGTTTATTAAGACTTTGATAGTGGAGAAAATATGAATAATTTTCTGCATTTATTAAGAAAAATTATTGAGAATATTTAATGTAAATTAATAAGGAAGTAATTATAGAAATAAAAATCTATTGAAATACTCAAGAATTGTGTTCATGTAATGCATTGTGGAAATATTTTGATAATTTAATAATATTATTTTATTTGTTTTAATATGGTTTAGAGTGTATGTACATTTCATGAGAATGTTTAAAGATGTTCTGAGATTACTTATAAAAGTTTGGGAATTTTGAATTGTTGTTGGGGGATTGAAAAAGTCAGACATAAGTTTTTATCAGAATGGAATATTGGAAAATTATTAAATCTCATTAAGAAATAAAAAATTTTGTATAATATTTAATAAAATTTTGGAGTCTCTCTAGGATATTAAAATATTTCATATGGTCTGTAATGTTTTCTTGTTAATATTTAATATATCCCAACACATATGTAAGATATATATTAAGGTTTATATAGAAATGTAGTAAAGGATAATGAGAAAATTTTTTGTGTATTTTATTTTTTTTCAATATCTCAATGAGAATAAAGTATAAATGGATATTCATGTCGATATATTTATAAAGAATAACTAGAGTGAAGAATATGTTCTCAGAAATAAGTTGGATAACCCAAGAAACTTTTAAGTTGTTTTAAATTTCTTTCCTTATAAAGTTTTTTATATTCATTAATATTAAAGGAGAAAGTGTGTGAAGTATTTTTTTCATACTTATGAATTTCACAAAGGATTATATGGGAAATACATGGATGAAGTTATAGAAATTAAAAGAAAAGGATAATATGAAAGTTTGGCAGTTGTTCTTCGTTATGCCAGCATTACAAGATTTTTTTCTTTAAAATAATTTAAATGATTAATGATTTGATATGTATGGCTAGAATAAGTGATGAAATAGTATAAGTAGAAATGAATACAACATGTTAATAATAGAGGAAATGAGGTTAAAGAAGCTAGATGTTAACCCTATTTGTGGATATCTTCTATAAGAAATAGTTAAAATAAATTAAATAAGTTTAAATTATTAGATAAATCTAGCTAAATGTTAGAGAATCAATCCTTTTTTACATAGTATGTTGGGTGATGAAATCAATGAGAAAAAACACTTGGATGGAGTTGATAATTATTGAGAGTGAAGCTAGAATGAGAAGATAGTATACATGCATGATATTTTATATCATGTGTATTGAAAAGTTTCAAAGTCCATAGAATCAATATAAAGAGTTTAGTAATTATTATAATAATTCCTTGAATAATATGAATCTGTTTTTAGGTGATTAGAAGTTCTTTAGAAGGCTATGAGTTGATATGAAGTGATTTTGAGATGATTTAAAGGAAATCTGGTAAAAATTATAAATCCAAATTCATATAATGGGATCCACATATAATTGGATTCGTGTATAGAGATTAATTTAATATAATCTATAGTAGATTAAAATATATATGGGGATTCACAACTGGGTAATCGATGTAAGAGTTACCATGTAAGAGTTCAGAACAACATATACAGATCAATGTAAGGGGATCCACATCATTTATAAGGATCCATTTAAGGATTAATCTTAATGAAGGGTTCATGAGACCACATATTCAGATCAATGTAAAGGAAACTACATTTTAATATCTATATTAAAGTGATCTTTAAAAAATTAGTTGTTGACATATGGGGATCCAAAGTCAGAGCTCAATGTAAGATTCCTCTCCATCTGAAGATAATGTTAACCTTATATCCTAGATAATGTTACAAGAATTATTTATTATGAATAAAATAATTGTTTGAGATGATTATAAAGTTTTTCAATAAAGGGTAAAACATCACCAAAATGTGTTTTTGATTCAAAAAAATGAAGAATAAGTATTGCAACATGAGGAAAATATTTTCAAATAAGGGAAGAGGAGTAGTTACTATTGTAACTACTCAGTCTCACTAAATTCTTTTCTAATATGCTACAAAAACATGGAATAAAATAAAATAATAATAAAATAAGTGGTAAAATGAAGAACGCGTAGTTAAAACAGTTTAAGTAAATAATTTCATTTTAATTTTGAACATTCAATTCAAATTCCAAAGGAATATTCTGTTTTTGGTATGCAATTACATTACATGTAATGAATGAATTCTTGTGTGTGTGTTTGATAGAGAAAATAATAGGATGATATTTCTCTTGATATTATTTAATTTGGAATATTTTTTCAAGAGAGAACTAGCACTATACTAGGTATAAAAATCTGGGTGTCAAAGAAAAAGGAGGAGGATACCAGAATCTCTCATCATATACATTATTAAGTGTTGAATATAAGATTTGAGATATATAGTGTTGTTATATTTTTTTGAAATAAAGAATATAAGTAGAATATTTTTGTACTAAATTATCTTCATAGTGAAATAAGAAAAGAAGAATAGAAATAGAGAAGGAGAAGAATTCATTACTACATCGTTTTTAAAGAATACCATTCATGATAAAGTAGAAAATATGGGAATCATTGAATATTCTTTTCATGAAAAGTAAATAGGTTAAATTGCCCTATTCAAGAAAAATAAGAGTATAAAAGTTTTTATTTCATGCTTCTATATAAGTAAGAGAAGAATAAGAAGACTATTCAGCACATTGATAACTTGACAGAGACAAAATTACTAATAAAATCTATTATTATTACCTATAATTGATTATGAAATGTTGGAAAGAAACATATAGAACCAAAAATATGTTGTAAAAGGGTGGTATTTACTACACATTGTCAAGACACATTTTACATGAGTATAATGATATTCCCTACTCATTTGTACCCATAGGATAATACTTGTGGGTCATGTGATTTTGGTAAAGTTTTAGTTCACATCAAGTATTGGACATTCATTTTCAAATATGAAACTTTTAAATATAATGTTTCCCTTTGTTTATAAATTTAGATGAGTTTCATATGAATGCATAGGTGATAATACCAAACAAGAGATCCATTCACATTAAAAAGTACATAGGTGAGAAGAAAAGGGATAAAATGTTTTAAAATTCACCAATATAGATTCACACCTGTTAATGTTAAACATATCACTAGTTGGTTCACTCAATTTGTATCAAATAGAAGTTCACCTTTGAATGGATTATCTAATTTTAAGTTATTATCTTTTTAAATATTTGAGTCTCTTTCAGAATTTATAGTAAACAGTAGATTTGAATTGTTTTCAGAATATAATTTTTTTCTTCATTAGATCAAAAAGTTATATTATATTATTATTTAGAAAAATATGTCAATCTCTACAAATACATTGATGAATATGAAAAAGAAATATATTAAAATTTTAAATAAGGTATCCATGTCATTCTAAGAGAATGATGTTTCAGTTTCTCTAATTAATAGTGCTAAAAAAGATATATCTTATGTGAATATGGAATAAATGGTGGTTTAATCTACCAAAAATGAAATTTATGGCCTATATACCCCAAAATAATTAAGGTTATCAGTTGATAAAGAGGTAATTATAAATTCTTTTCAAGATTATTCACAATAATAACCAAGCATTAGTAATCACATGTCTGCATATTAACATGAAATTTTAGTTGATGGATTAAAATAAACACTACATAGTCTTCTAAAAAATAGTTTCTTTGATTTATGAATTTTTTTAAGAGTTAAAGAAGAGATCACTATTTTTGGAGGAGTGATAAATAACATGGAAAATTCTTTAAAAGATAATGTTATTATATGTATAAAGGTATAAAAATATATTAGAGCTATATAATAAATGATTATGAAACTTGAAGAAAAGTTCCCTAAATTTTAATCAGGGTTTCTCAATACAATCCATGAAAAGTATGATGCAACTAAAAAATTAAAGATAGGATTCATTCATTAGAGAAAAATAAAATATATTTCATTAATTTTTTAAATACCCATTTTTATGTTAAAAAAATATAAAGGATATTGGTTATTTGATACAAGAAAATGATATGATTCATGAATAGTATATTTAGAAAATGAGTAAATATTATAAATAGAAAGTGTTATTCATTAAATATCATAATAATACACTCAATATGAATGTTTTTAATCTAGCGTATAAAATATAAAATCTATAAAATAAAAAATTTATTTCTTAATAAGATATTTATGATAAAGTGTTTCTACCACACATGTTTCCAAGGAAGATTCTTATGTTGAAAGACTTCCAACTGGTTAAAAAAATCATGAGATCATCCAATGATCATTCACAAGTATCCTTAAAGTAAGAGGTACCATACACCTTAAATTATAGTGTTTGTAATAAATCTATATTCATGGTATATGTTTAAATAAGAAATCTATATAATAATGGATTAAGAAAAATTATGAGAAGCCTACCACCAATTTAAGGGTTTATATAATAATTTTTAAAAATATTTTTTCCCAATAATATCCCAAAAAATTAAAATATTCTCAAAATAGATTTCTTACTAATCTAGAATTTCGGGATAGCAATCCGTTCAAGGAAAAAATTATAATGTTTGTAGATCAATGTTTGTGTTATATCAAATTTGGATATATGGAAATGGATTTAATCTATAATCCATAAATTTTAGAAGCACAAATGAATCATATTTCAAGGGGTAGAAATTATAAGATATTGTATTGACCACATATTAAAAAGAAAAATTTATCAACTTCAAATATATTTGAAATGCTTAGAAATATCTATGGTGATTTCCAAAAAAAAGTGGTCAAAAGGTATGGTGCATTCTCAATTAATCAAGTATCAAAAAAATGATGATATAATACCTTCTAAAATAATCAAAGAAGGAAATCCAACCTTAAGAAATAAGATGGGGGGTGTTTCTAACCTATATATTCTCAAGAATAATTAGAAAAATTCGAATAATTCATCCTTTTCTAATAAAAACAAGTAGTATAGGAGTTCTATATCAAAAGGTACATATGGGGTGAAATTTTCTCACAAGAATCCATATGGAAGATCCAAAGAGGATGTCAGCATACCCAAATAATTTACAGTTATCTTCCTATAATTTCTGTAGAAGTAAGAAAGATAGAGGAAGAACAGTTGAAATCATGTGATAAAGGGGAGAAAGATATTCTATATGAAGAATCCAAATTTCTTGAGAGTTTTTTAACAAATGAAAACCTGATATTTTTAGAAAAAATCATGTGGGATGTGAAAGAAGGTTTGACATACTACCAAATCTTATTTAACCATACTTCCAACACAAGAAGAATCCTTAAAGTGAATAAAGATTATGTTAGTTGTAAAAGATTATGAAAATACAAATCTTCCACACAATTAAGTGAAAGATGAGAATAATTCCATGCTTCCCAAAGAAAACTCATATTTTAAAAATAGATGTGGTAGCATGAATAATAGATCAACTTGGGAGAGAAAATTCTCTCAACTTTTCAGTTCAAATTGAGGAATAATAATGTATCCCTTATTCCCTATTATATTTGTTTTATTTTTTGTGTTAACCATGTAGGGAATTTAAGGTAAATCTAGTTCTAAAATTGATACCTAGAAAATTTTTATAAAATATAAAATTTTGATATCTAAATTAATATTTTTCCATCCAAGAATTAACAATGAATTGTTATTTTGAATAAAATTTGATGAAAATATTATCCTTGAGGATTGTGGAAATATTTTTAATATTTGAAAGTATAGTGACAAAACAACTATTTACATTGATCGACAAATTATTAATATTGAAGAATTAGATTATTCTAAATCATGATAATTGCAGTGTCTCCTTGATGGTGATACAAGTGGAAAAGAGTGTTTATAATTTTTCAAATATGATAAAAATAATGTGAATCTAAATAATCTGTAAGATGCTTGGAAAATATTTCATTTGAAAAATATGATTTCTTATTATCTCATCCTTAGTTATAAAAATAAGATCCTAAAATTGAGGGGTGGGATTTATTTTAATTTTTAATATAAAAGAAATTTGATGATGGTTTAGGGATATTTTATGAAGTTTAAAATCATCCACTTATGTTAGAATGTTTTTAACCTATGTAATAAAGTGAGTATATGAACATATGTTGAAATTAATGTGAAAAATAGATTTATCAGTTGGTATCTATTGGTTCATTGTGAAAATAGTTAAGCGTTTCTTGGGTAATGTGATGAGTAGTTTCATTTCAGATGGTATAATTTTATTTTATAAGTGGAAAACTATGAGGTCAAGATCAACCCATCTTGTTTTCTACACAAATAATGGATCATATAAACATAGACTAGAATGGTTGATGGAAAATTTCATAACTATTAATTTATATTATCCAATATCAATACAATATAATTATTTTTAATATGGAGGAGTGAGAGGGAGAATTAAATAAAATATGAAATGTTGATGAGAAATTGGGTAGATAAATAATGATTGATAAATAAAGGACTCATATTGACATATCATTTTAGTGTATATTGATAATAAATACAAGCAAAAGAGCCTCATCCCAGTTAGTGAGGACTCGACAAGTGCATCCAAGAGATCTGAGTTCAACACTGGGTGGATACATAAAATTTGGGTTACTGTAGTAGTACTTTAGAAAGCACTGTTTGGTACTATAGCAGCTATAACTATTCATCCATTTGGGATTTTGGGCCACCGGTTTGGGAATCCGGTCCTTTAAGGCCTTCGGTTCACCCAAGTTTTTCAAGCCACTAAAGAGTTTGGGCCACCTCAAGGCCTTCAGGCCACCTCAAGGCCTCTGGACCACCTCAAAGCCTCTGGGCCACCTCATGGCCTTAGGCCCACCTAAAATGTGCTTAAATTATTAGACAAACTTTACAAAGAGCAGGCTCCATATGAGGATTTGGAGTAGGTGTATTCTGCAGAGCAGAAGCTAAGAAGAATTGTCAGAAAGAGAGGGTATGGAATTTCCATCGGGACCATCTTGTGCATGCATGGGAAGCCTAGCCGAATAAGCCATCCAAAGGTGAAAATCTAATATCATGACGAAGAAGCTGGGGAGGTGCAGTTCCAAGTATAGTGTATATATTTCCTAAGACCTATGAGTCATTTAATTTCTAAGCCTACGAGCCTTGTAAAGGTTCCCCCTCATCCCTTGAAAGGGGGTTATAAAAAATCAATAAAAAAAGAAGGCCTTTAGGCGATTCGGGGATAATAAAGAGAAAAGGGGAGTTTTTTATCTCACTTTGTGTTTGTTTTATTTGTTTAAAATGTTTCAATGATCATGAATTATCAATATATCTTCATGATAACATGTTGAGGAAGAATAATTAGAGTGAAGGATAAGATATTCAAAATAAATTAAAGTACCTGACCATTTTAGAATTTGTTTTGAAGTTATTGCATTGGAAATTTTTAACTATTTATTGATATTGAAGTAAAAATGTTGAGAATTATTTTAGTTCTATCCTTATGAATATTACAAAAGATTATATAGAACATAATTAGATGAAGTTGAGGATATCAAAAGGAAATTAGAATATGGAAGGATGAAATTTATTGTTTAGTATTTTGGCATTAGAGGATCTGTTATTTTATAAAGGAATTATGATGATTCTTGAGTTAGAATGTATTGATATAAAAATTACTACAAGTATTAAAGGTTTATTCTGTAGAACATGTTAAGAATTTAGAAGCTAAGGTTTAAGGAGTTTGTTTCTTACCCTAGTTATGGACAACATGTATAAGTTGTTTTTAAAATGAATATGATTGGTTTAAAGTATTGGAGAAAGATAACTGAACATTATAGAATCCATACTTGTGTTACTTATCATGTTGGATACTAAAATCAATCAAAAATCCCACTTGTATGAAGGCTAAAGTGATTGAGAGTGAAGTTATAATAAAATGGTATTGGACACACATAATATACTCTATCATTAGTATTTACATGTTATAAAGTCCTTAGAATCAAGATAAAGAGGTTATGAATTATTATATTAATTATTTGAATAATTTGATGTTGTTATATGTTTATTGGAAGTTCTTGAGAAGTTTATGAGTTTATCCAAAGTGATTCTAAGATGATTTAAAGAAAATATTAAAAATTTGACAAATACATATTCACTTGAAGGGATCCACACTTAAGGGGATTAACATATGGATATTTATATAAGAGAATACACAAAAGAGAAATCTACATATAGGGATCCACAATTGGGTCAACAATGTATGATTTATAATGTAAAAGTTTGGACCCACATATATGGATCTAGGAAAGGGGATCCACATCATGTATGAGGATTCACATAAGGATATAGATTGATTTAGGGGTCATATGACCACGTATAAATATCTATGTAAAGGTGTCCACATCTAAGTCACTGATGTAAGGATATCTAAAATATATTGGTGGTCAACTTATGGGGATCTACAGTGGGAGATTAATGTAATATTCCTCTTAATATAAGTATAACCTTATCCTCACTCTTGAATTAAGTTTTTATAATTTTTCATTCTGAAGAAAATGATTATTTAAGATATTGATAATGTTTTTTGGTTATGGTTCAAACATTATAAAATAGTATTTTTTTTATTCTATCGAAGGAAGAAGAAGGTTCTTAATAATAGGAAAGGAGTTTCAAATAAGATAAGAGGAGTAGTTACTAGTGTAATCAATCATTCTCACTGCAATCATTGCTGCTACACTATAATAACCAAGAACACAATAAAATATGAATAAGAAAAAGATAAAACAAATATAAATACTTATTTAAAAATAGTTAATGGAAGTTATTTAATGTGAATTTGGATTTTAAACTAATATTCAACAAGAATGTTTTGATACATGTATGTGATTATATTAAACATCAAGCATGAATTTTGGTGTTTGTGTTCGAAAAATAAAATAAGTGGATGAGACTATTATCTATAAGATTCAATTAATAATAATTTTTTTAGAGATATAAATGAAACAATAATTTATTATAATATTTTTGACGTTGAGTAAAAAGGAGAAGAAGAACTGACTCTCTCATCATATCCATTTTTAAGAGTCAAAGAATACAGGGAAAGGTCAAGTGAATTCTAGTTATTGTTCACTAAAGAGGAGAAAGATAAGATTTGTGTGATGAAGTGAAAGAATAGAATAAGAGAAATATAGAAGGGGAGGAATTTTTCTATATACTTTTTGGAACAATACCATTCAAGATAAATTAAAAAGTTTTGGAGGTATTGTATGTTTTGTGCATGATAGAGAAAAAATTGGTGATAGAATCTCTTATTATTGATCATAAATGATTCTATAATATTGTAAAGTAGTATAAAGACCCATTAGGGTGGTGTAGAAGTGCATGATTCACTATACAATTTTATGAGATATGTAACACAAGTATATGGATATTCCATTCACGTTTTTACTCAATGGTAGATACTGTTGTTTCATATGATCTGGGTGTATCTTCATTTCATGCCAAGGATTATCCTTTCATTTGGAAATGTGAACCTTCAAAATCTATTATGCCCCTTTTATGTGTGTGTTTAGATGTGTTCAATGAAAATATTAATGTGAGAAGATATAATAAGAGATTCATTCACCTTAAAAAGTGTTGAGGTAAAAGGAAAAGTGATAAGGAATTTAAAATTCACCAACACTTATTCACCCCCTATTAGGTTTAAACATATCCCCAATCAGTCCTCTCAGTGGAAATTATTCACTTTTTTTTATAAGATACTCTAGATATAATGGAAGAAATATTTTGAAGTTCATACTCAAATATGGAAAAGGCAATTATACACAATGATTAGTAAGATAATCTGGATCCTATGGAAGATTTATAGACTTATATGTAATATCATCCATAGGATATGTGACATTTATTTAAGAATGTGAAAGATATTTTGAAGAACACAAAGGATAGTTTTGATCTCTCTAAATTTATATAAAATATATTATATTTCTTACATAAGGTTTATTATCTTGAAAAGTATAACAATTATAGAGAATGAAATCTAATGATGTTTTTCTGGTCTTCAATGAAATATATATCTAGATGTTTGTGATTGAGCCATGATTCATTCTGAGGATAATTATAAGAAAGTTTTGAGATGATTTTTTTCCACTGTAGAGAATAATCTCATGCCATAAGGGTTTATTGTATGAAATACTATTAATATTGACTTAAAATATTTTTATAATTAATTGAGAAGATAATGGTGGGATAATTAGGGGATTTAAAATATGAATATTTGGAATCAATTATGGATATAAAAAATTATTTTTATCAGGATAAATATTCAAGGAATTTAATATGATATTTAAATGATAATATTCTATATATGATCTAGTATAAGTGTAAGAGGAATATTGATGGGGGTATTTTTTTAATATCAATTTAAGAACTATATCAAAATGATAAGGATTCAAGATCATAGGTAACTATTTCACATTATTAGTTATTGATTGAAGATCATAGGTAAAAAACAACATGATCTATTGAGAGGATAAGTATAAAAAGAAAATATGAGGAGGAGGAAGTGGAATAATTTTTTTAGAGAAATTAGAGATGAAACCAGTACTCTAATTCCTAAAAATTATGTATATTTAAGAAATAAAGTGAGAATAGTATAATATATTAAAATATAGTGGATCCAAATAATTGAGGAATAAAATTAATAATAAGAGAAGTGGAAGTATTCTGATGAGATACTACTACTATATAACCAATTATCATCAATGGTATAAGTGATGAAATAAGAATAAAATAGAGGAATAAAAATAGTTAAAAATTATGAAATTATTTTTGTACATATTTATATTTTACATGTTGGGACACTTGAATAAGAACAAGAATATTTAGTGAGAAAGACTAACATACCTCAACTTTTAGAATTTCAATAGGATCTTGATGTTTTTGTGAGTGAGGATGAATAAGTAAACATAAAGTAACCTATTATTTAGATGTTTTGATCACTCTAAATATTGAGTGGAGATAAATAGATCAACATTCATGCTAATATAAGGGATTATCTATTGGTTTTTGAAGATTCTGATTAAGTAATATTTTCTTATTAATGGATTTAATGTTATCTAGAAGGAGAGATAAATATGTTTTTAATTAGTGAGTTTCGGAGGAACCATGTAAAACTCTTAGTTGGTAGTATAAATAACTAATTGGGAAATTGTAAAATAAATCAAGAGACAGCATAATATTTTTGGGAGATATCCTCGGGGTAAAATATAAATCCATCCCCACTTTTATTTACTTAATTTAATTAGTGGATATCTATGTATCAGACTCAACTCAAATAGAGAAATTATATAGTCACACACATCAAGGGTGATCATTGTATAAATATTGTTTATTTCTAATCATGTTTATTTACAGTTTTACTTCTGTTGTGGTGTTTTGGGAATTCATAATAAAATTTATTCATCTTAACAGGTGTAGAGGTTTAAATAATAACACTAGCAGTTAAATTAGAAAATAATTTGGTAAAATTATGTTTACATTGATTACCCCACCTCCCCTATCTATGTAAATAAACAACTTATGGAGAACATTAATTGGTATCATAGCCCAAGGTTCTACCTCTAACTGGATCTAATATTTTTCCCAATTTCTTTTATATGTCATATATAAGTTCTAGAATTGGAGAAGTATATGAGTTTTATTATATAGAGAATAAAGTTTCTAACTTTTTTTACACTAACATGAATATTTTATTAGAAAAAACATTGAAGAACCATCAAAATAAATTTGATAAGAAGTTGGAAATTATCTTAAATGATAAATAGGGAAAAATATTTAAGGTAATCAAATTGGTATTTTATCTGTCAAATCTATTGAGAATAGTTCTCTTGATATGTTTAGATCAATATGTTATGAGTTAATACATATTTAAATACTTATTTATTTCTACTGTGAAATTTGGTATTGTTTGAAAAATTCCTCTTTTAAAGTTTTTATATATATTTTAGTTTATTAAGGGTATATAGGAAGAGAAAACATATCTATAAATGGAAACAGATGTTTCGTAGATGGAATTAAATGAGAAATTAAAAACGTAAGAAATATCATCAAATATGTGAAGGAAAATGAGAAAATATTATGGTTATATAATGTCAAATATTACATGAATAAATAGAAACTAAAAATATTATTGATAAGAAGGTTAAGGTAATAAAATCTTATGAAGTGAATATACAAACTCATAATACTATCATTGGTGTCAGGAATGCTCAATTAGAGATCAAAGATAATAGAATTAATAATCTTGAAAAATATTTGTAAGAAGAAACTAAGATACATGAATATTATTTGAATATGATGAAGAAGTAATTTAAATACTTAGTGAAATATCTTGTAGATATGAAGAACAATATAAATATGAATTATCTTCAACTAGAGTTTAATTTGAGAAATCTGGAAGTTTCCTAAGATGAATCTTTACATGAAGTTGAGATAATTGGTTCCATAGATATTTATAAAAACATTATTCTTTAAAAACGTACTCACATTAGTCAAAATTAGGTATTGAGATCATCTAATGATCTATCTATAGCAAGATCAAGGAAATAGGTAATCCTTGTTCCAAAAAAATCAATTTTCCCTAACATAATTTATATAAAAATTAAGGGTTATAAACCAAAATGTAGAAACGTATGGGTAGGAAAAAATTCTAAAAAATGCACCAAAACATAAAGATTGGATATAAGCATATATATATATATAAATAAAGGTGCCCCAAATGGTGGTCAAAAGAAGGGTTATTCATCTCAAAAACCACAAGATGTTAAAAAGTTTCATATTGCAACTAAATTCAAAATAATATGGATTATTGGACATTTTTTGAGTTATGGAAGGTTCATACACAAGTATATTGAATTTTTGAATAATATTCCAACAATTTGAATCCAAATAAGGCCTTTATTAAGGGTGAGTACAACTAAAATTAAGAGAGTCCCTATTGAGATGTGGAAAATGCACAGAAGAAGAAAAATATATCCATAAAAAATATAATTGAAAGTTTTTAAAAATTATAAGGTATTTTTAATAAATTGTGAACCCTTCTTGATGATTTTTGGTTCAAATCAACCAACAATAATTCATACTCCCTCAAATAAATAATTCTATAAGAAATCATGATGAAACAAATAAGAGGTAAATGTGAGAATTCATTGTGGTCAAAGAATGTGAATAAAGGTAAATAATGTATTGGCCCAGACCTTTACATATAGTTACATTTCATATTTTTGGTATTGGATGTGTTAATAAGATCTTTGAGGAAGGTAGGTGGAGCGATAGATGAGTATTCATCTAGGAAGAAGTGCATTGTGGTATGGCCCTATGCATTTCACCATGGATGGATGGTTAAAAGGGGGAATTTCTTCTACCTTGTGTGATATGACATGGCCATGGGAGATGCACCCTGGATCTTGAAGTTTCAGTATTTCTTATTTATACCTTTATATGTTTCCATGTACCATGATCCTTTATTCATTCCATGGTCCTAGTATTGGATTGATCGAGATGAAGGAATGTTCATAGTCATGGTCATCATTACTACGGAGTGATCCCTGGATTGGTTGATTTTGTGCTTTTCTCCTTATGGATGTTGTTTCATCATGGTGTGAATGCTTCATCATTGTGTGGGTGTGTTGTTTTATGGTTTGGATTAAGGGATTCCTTGTGATTTTGGGAGATAGGATGTTGTAGTGTGGTGATAACCAATGTGTTTTGGCCCTTCCATCCAATGACCCAAAGGCCTTCAATTTTTTTATTAAGATGGGTCCCCCTTTTAAGGGATGAATGGGGAAACCCAAATACTTCATGACATAGAACAAAACATGACCTGAAGGCCAAGGAAAATAAGAACTGATTGACAACATAGAAACTTCCCCTCCCTAGCATATGAATGTGATGAAGCTCTACACCATTGCAAAGTGATTCAATGAGCAAATTTCCTGTGTCAAAGTACAGGCCTGATCTGATGGCTAACAACATACCCTCTCAAACAACCAAATTTGAAAAACTCTAAAACAATGAACCACCCGCTTTAAATATTCTTTTTTGGTTGTTCCATGTGGTCAATACCAGTTTCAAACCATCCATTATGAAACCAGGAAAACAACGCTGATCACTGTAGAAAAACAAATTCAACCACTGAGACAAGAAAATAGAGAACAGAAAACAATTGCAAACATAGATTGTATTAAGCTAAATTAGCAGAACCCATCGCCGCCCACTAGACCACACACAAAAACCACCACGATCCACCCAAAATGAGCTCCATTGACATAGACCCGCACTGCAGCAACCAAACCTTCACTGGATCTGGAATCACATATTAGGAACCAATGATCAGGGATGGAAACAGAGAACCAAGCCCAAATCCTCCACATTCGACTGCATTCAAGACCATCTCCTCCTTTGACCTCCACCAATGAACCATCCCAAAGTAGTTTCGGCTCTGAAACCCTAATTGTGTCAACACACAGACCAGCCGCAAGACCTCTATGGAGAAACATCGGCATCTAAACGCACCATCAAGATCCAAAGATGTCGCAGAAAATCCACACCGAATTGGAGATAGCAACATCTGAAGACAACCATAGATCTAAATCCACTACAGAGATTTCGACACCCGAAGCCATCCTTGACCGAAATAAAAAACTATGAGAAGAACCACCGAGGATCAGGACCTCCCTGAAGAAAGCTGAAGCCAGTATAGAGGACCTCAACTCCTGAAGCCGACTATGGAACCAGAACCATCACATGGAAGCACTGACACAAGGCCGATCGAGACCAAAACAAAAGAACCCAATGAGGCAATTGAGCACTCGGTCTCACTGAGAAGCATCTTCAAGGAAGAGAACCGCAGCTAGCCCTATGCCAGATTGGGAGATACGATGACGGGAAACCGTACCTCACACAGTGACCCTTACAGGATCATTCTCCTTAATTCTCAAAACAAAATGTTTGTATCAGATTAATGAGTTTAAATTGTTTAAGAGGGGAGATATATGGGAGATAGAAATCATTATTTCTAAGATTAATTTTATTTATCCCCATTCCAACATGACCCATAACCCCTTTAAATTTTGGTTTTGTGTTTTTTTAGCTTGGTTATAATGTTAAAAGAAAACTAAAAATATCTTTCTACTTACTTTTTTCCCCTAAACCTTGGGTGATCTTGAGTTTATTTTGGGAGAACTTTCTATTCCCTTTCAGTTGGCCTTAATCCTCATCTTGAAGAGATCCCTTATTCATGGTTCAATGTTGATCGAGTTTTCCCTTTTGTGGGATTGGTCATGTAGTCTTCTATTTCTTTATTCTTTCATTCCATCTTTCTAAGTTTCAGTTGTGGTAGAGGATTAAATGATTGTCTATATTATTTATTTGAATCTGAGGGATTATCATGTTTTTTGTTTTTCTATGGGTTTAAGGTAAGAATTTTATTATTTAATGTAATGAATTGAACTAAAATAAATTGATGGTAAGGGGTGATTCGCATTTGTTTACATGTTTTCTTGTATTTTTATTATATGATTTATGGATACCTTTATAATTGCTAAAAAACTTTTATTGTTGAGGTGTGAATTGTTTTTTTTGTTGTTATTTAAAAGATAGAATCTTCTATCATTAAATATTAAATACTTAAAGTCTATAAAGAACTGGTTTTATGAAAATTGGATTATTAAATCACCACCCATGAAGTATATGTTTAATGAATCTGATATCATGTTTTAAAATAGAATATTGTGGATTTGATTTATTCCATGAATTTGTTATTGTGTTTGGTTAGTATTTTTATTGTTTTTGTTGTGTATTGTGTGGTTATTGTGGTGTTTGTGGTGAAATATCTATTATGGATGGTTTTGGATATGGGATGTATTGGGAAATTGGGTTGTCGTTAGTTATCATGGAATGGGGATATTTTGTGGCTAGTAGGGGTTTTTGACATGTGATAGTGTGGTTTTTTTTGGCAATCGGTTTCCATATTTGGCATGGGATGTGTTGTGGGCTAGTTTTGTGGTGCTTGGTTTAATATTTAGGGTATGTTTCATAGTTTTTTGGTAGAAACTTTAATGTGATGGGTAATTATAAACTTGGTAATGGGTGTGGAGTGGAATTGAATAAAGTATGGAATATGACTAGAAATGATGAAAATATAATTGGTATGGGTTGAAACCAAATATGTGGTAGTTACTAAAAAACTCTAAATGATTAAATGAATGGTTAATGACTATAATGAAAATGGATTATGGTTAAATAATGGTTTGGCCTTAAATGTGAATAAATGAATAGTATAATGAGCATAATGTGGATGGTAAAATGGTAAATTTGTAATCAGTTAATGATATAAAAGAATGGGAATTGAAAATGTATTTATAGCTATTTTATATAATTCTACATGGGATAGTTAATTTTATATTAATGGAAACTGGTGTTGGCTAGTGGTAGTGATGATGTGGAAATTGTGCCCGGTTTTATAAATATTTTTTAGTCTGGTCCCTTTAGTGGTGGTATTTTTGTGTGGATATATATAATTTTATTTTATTATGATTTTATACACACCCCAAATGAGTTGGATAACCTTACTGACACCCAAATGTTTCAAGTTTCATATGTTTTCCATAAACATCTAGGTTGGGGATGGAACATATTGTTGACCACTCCATATTATTTATATTCTCTTTTGGAAATGGTTTGGTTATGATGGAAAAAGTTCAATATTATTGATGTGATAGTGATGGGATGATGATGTGGTATATATATTGGGGGGTTGTTCATGGTAAAAGGATAGTATGAGGTTGATTTCCTACATTTTCATGATACCCTACAATGACGGGCTATGATGTTTGGTTGAGAAGTGGATATATAGTATATGGATATGGTTATGGTTATGGTATGATTTTACTTGTTCCAATAAAAAAATTGAACCTTGTGTGGGATGGGTATTGTAGGGATATAGTACATCCAATATTAGGTTTTTCATGATTGGTATGATTGTATGCATATAAAAGGGATAAAATCATATTAAATTTTTACTGGGGGTGATAGAGATAAACTATTGGAGAATTGGTTATAGGTTATGCTATGGATATATTCTTTTGATGTTATGTTATTATAATTAGATGCGATATTGGGTGAGTTATCCTTGGTTGGATTGGGTGATATATGACTTGATAAGTACTTATTAGTTCTAATGTTTGTTCATTAAATCATTAATATAATTCTTCTAAATTTTCAAAAGAGGTCTTGAGGAGGATTCAATTTAGTATAAATGTATGCTCACCTATATATATATATATAATTTTTTATTGGTTTCCAAGATGGATTTGGTGACTCATGTGGACATTACTAGCTTAGAAAATAGAATCGTTGTCAGAGTTGTTTCCTATGAGTTATTTTGGTAATTATTTTGAAAACTTTTAATTGTATATAATCTCATGAATTATGTGTTATTTTTGGGATTTAGTTTATTTTATATTATGTAATATATTGGTTTATTTCCTATTGTGTTCCTAGGATATATGATGGTAATGACTTCCAATTTCATGTTTTATACACTTGGTGCTAGTCTCCAACCCAGGGCTAATTGTAGGAGGGCATTAGGGGTAACTCTCATCTTCATTGTTGGCCCAATAGAGGTTTCTAGTGGGTTAGGTTTGTGAAAAAGTGTTATAAAATTTATGGATGAGATTTTGTATGTAGATTAAAGTTAATAACTAGTGATAATTTCCTAGGATTAGTAGGGTGACAGTACAAAATGAACCAATTGTTTCATATAACATAGAAAATTGATTATGACATAGGTGATTAGGGCCCCCTATGATCCAACATAAGGAACTTAATCATACTGAACACCCAAGGTAAGATAATTTGGATTTCAGGTTAGAGACCTAGAAGAGATACATGAATCATGTTTTTTTTGTTCTTGTAATTCAACCAGGGTGATTCTTTGGGATGAACTGAGATGAATCTAATAAAATAAGCCTTAATTAATTTCATGATATCTATATTAGGGGTTTATTTTTCATTAGTAACCTTTATTTTTTTTATTTTTTTGATATGAAGAAGGGATTATTTGGCCCCATATTACTACTATCTTGATGTCTAGAGGTGTTATTGGTGTAGTTCTGTCTTATGTCATGAGTTAGTTCTAGTATGCCTTGATTTTTACATGTGACTCTTTGAATGTTTATATGTTTGTGATCCTACATGTGTGTATTGTTAAAGTTATAAAATTTGTCATTAATTTGAAATCCTAAAGAATAATGACTTTCATATAAGGTAAATGGTAAATGTAAATCTTTGTAATGTTAAAACCAGCTTTATTATTTTGAATTTTGAGTGTTTAACTTAGTGAATTATTGGTAATTATTGATAAGTTAAGTAGTCCAAGAAACCGTTGAATTGGATGAAATAAGTTATTTCAGACCCATGTTTTTTATTTCATGTTATATGTTAATTAGGATTCCTTAGTTTTAAGGATAATCATGTTGATATTTATTTGAAAAATATCATTATAGGGTTGTATTAGTTGAACAAAAATAATATGGTGTAAGCATGTAAGCTTTATTAATTCAATAAATTTGAGTTATTAATAATTTAATATATAATTTAGTATATTAGTCATTGTGTTTAGTATACTTTAAATTTTCTAGGGTTTTCGGTTGTCTTAATAAAAATAATTTTAATGTCTTAATGTGGTACTAGTTTAAATATAAATATCTTGTCATACATTATGATTTGAATTGACTGGAATGTTGGGAAATATAGTTTAACTAAATTTTTAAAGCGATGTTTTTTTAAAACTAATTATAATTTAAGAATTATAATTTTAAGAACACATTTTGTGTTTTGTAGTAGTATGTATATTGATTCTAAGTATTGTTTTATTCCCTTTCATGAATAATGATGTTCTTGTTGGAAATATGTTCTCTTAAATAAGTAACATATTTTATTTTAATAAAGGTTGAATTAATCTTGAAAAAGGGACTTGAAAAAAGGGTCGAGGGTGTTTTAAAAAATAGTTTTATTGATACCTTGTTTTAAAGAAAACATAAAGTTCCTACATTAAAATAGTTTTTGAAAAAATAGTAAGTTTTAAAGAAAAAAAATCATGATTGATTTGAAATGTTTCAAATGCATAGATTCTAAGGAAAAGTTTTAATTTTTAAACAAATGTTTTCTTTTATGATCTTATAAATAATTATTTAAGTGAATAAATTTATATAAATTTAATTATTTATTTATTTAATGGTTTTATTGAGGTATTTCCTTGATTGTGATTTGTTTTCTCGATTTGTGGTAGATGTTATTGAAGATAAGGAGAAAAGGGGGTGTTTGATCGCTCAGTGGATTGATGGATGGTGGAAAGGGGGTGGTGAGGTAGTTATTTTGTTGGATGCTAATATGAAAATTATTTTAGAGGAAAGTGAGATTATTTTATAGAGAATGATATGATATATTAGTTCATGGGTGTGGGAGTAAATGTGAATCTCGTAGTGTGGTTGTGTTTCCCTTGTTGTTGGTTTGCGATTTAATTTTTTGGATTAACCATATATATTTTGATTTTTGGATTGAAGAGATTTTATTGGAGACTTTTCAATGCGATGTTCTTGATAATATGAAGGATTCATGGGATAGGGTGCTAACCAGATTTAAGTTGCAAGAAGTGTTTAAGTTCCTTAGCAAGGTGTCAGACCTCAATGTTGAGGAGTGGTTAGAATATTTTTAGGTTTATTTTGAATGGAAAAGGACTCCTAAAAAATTCAGAGTTTCCTTATTAGTGGGATTTTTATATGGGTAGATCAATAATGGGGGATGAAAAATCATGGTCAGCCTAAAGAGGTTTCTTGGTAATAATTTCTTATCCTGGTTAAGAACAAGTTTATTTTTCAGGTATGAAAAAATAAACATAGGGAGGGTCACTTAAAGTTTCACCAAGGGGAGTTCAGTACATGTGATCTTTAGATTCTGTTTTGTGTATTTATTTTCTAGGATCTAAACCTTATTGATGATTAAGATATGTGAGTGTGTCATTTTTAGTATGCCTTGAGGTCAAAGATTTGATAGTGGGTGTCCATTTTGCGGGTGAGGTTCTAGATGGAAGTGATGTATCATTATGAGGTGATGGAGATGAGCCTACTCCAAGTTGTTGAGAAAGATAAATGTGGAACCTAATGTTGAGGATATTATAGAAATTGGAGGTAGGAATTGAATAAATCTCTTAAGGTTCATGCCTGACCTTGATCCTTAGGTCATTATAGCTCAAGGACTTCTATGTTGGGTAGGCCAAAATGTTTTCGTTATGGTGTGGTTGGGCACTGGTGGTTTTAGTTCCCTATTATTCATGAAGTTTTTGGGTTTAGGTAAGGTGATTGATTATTCAAAATGATGTTCAGATTTTTGTGGGAAGTTAGTTTTGAAAGGATGGGATTGTTTTAAGAGACTAAGAGTGTGTATGTTTTTGGTTTGTGACCTTATTACTTTTTTAATTCACTCCTATTAAAATAAACATTGAAATTTCAATTTGAAAGTGTTTCTTATGGCACAATTTGACACTATTTATCATAAAATGGTTTTAAAATTTAAATTTGATTGATTTAGTGAGTGTACCTATTTGAAATATAATTATTACATAAGTAAGGAAGAAAATTTCTATTTTACTTAAGTGTGTGAATGTTTCTAAAAACCAAAATTTGTGTCTAGGGGAATGAATTTATTTATAAACTAAATTTCACAAACATGTTTTGACATTATGAAAGGAATGGGGGTTTATAAGAGAGTTTGAGTATTTCTTGGGATGATTGGTGTTTTCCATTTTCATGTTCTATTATTTTTATCCCTTTTGATCGAATTTCTTCTTGAGAGGTATCTCGCGTAGTTATAAGGTTTTAGGGTTTCCCCTATTAAAGTAGTGCTAGAATTTTGTATAATTCTGGAGTTGAGGGTGGTGAATGGGTATTGAATGTTTCCCCTTATTTTTGGTAATTCCTAGAGATTATAAGGTAGTTCCCTAATAGGTTGAGTGGTTCTTATTTTCAAGGAGTATTTTCTTCAAATATCATTAGATTGTATGATGAGGTTACACTTTTAGTATCTAGGTTTTATGAGGTACTTTTCCCTAGATCGAGTTATATTAGAATGGTTGATTTTTATTTTTAATGTATCTGGTTTTCATCTCGTAGGTTTCATTCGTGTTTTGATAATGGTTTTTCCTATATCTGAGAGGTATATCATAGGGAGTGTTGGGTTTGGTGGTGTATGTTTTCTTTTTCTAGGTTGGTTTTGATTATCAGGGATAATAATCATTTGATAGGTACCTAATGTAATGTTATGGAAATTTCTATCCCATTATTTTTCATATTTGTGATTTTGGAGTTTTTTAGAAGATGTTTTAGGAAGGTAAGTGGAATTAGAGGTAATATTTTAGCTGGAAAGAAGTGCATTAGGGCGTGACCCTCAGCATGTTTTCATGCATGGTTTTTTAGAAGAGTGTCTTTCTACTTCCCTATGTGATACTTCGTGGCCATATAAGATTCAACATGGATCTTGGGGTGTTTAAATTCCTTATTTATACCGTTTTAGGGTTCCATGTTCCAGGAACCATTGTTCACATCCTGGTTTTGTTCTTGGTTTGATCGAGATAAAGGGAAGGCCAAGGATTTACTGTGGGTTATCATTATTGTGGTGTGAATCCTAGAGTTGTCAATTTTTTTGTTAGTCCCTTATAAATATTTTTTCACCAGGGTTTGTGTATTGCATCATGGTTGGTATCAAAGGATTCCTTAGGAATTTAGGAGATATAATGTTGTGGTGTAGTGATAGCCTTTATGTCGTGGTCCTTCCTTGATTGTATAATATTAAGGGGTTGGTCAGGTTTAAGAGGGGATAGATATGGGAGATAAAATTTGAGATTTCTAAAATTCTTTCATTTTAACCCCACTGTTTCAAGACCTACACCCCTTTCCTCATGGTTTTTTGTTTTTATAGACTGGGTATAAAATCAGATACACCACCAGATCTCTTTCTACTTCCTTTATTTCCCTTAACCTTGGGAAACCCTAAGTGTATTTTTAGGATACCTTTCAATTACCTTTAACTTGATCTTGATCCTTAGATTTAGTAGATCCCTTGTTCAGGATTAATTATTAATTAAGGTTTCCCTTGTGTGGATTCATTCTTGCAGACTTCAATTTCCTCATTCCTTCACAATAGATTGTGAAGAGATAGTTAAGGTAGGGTATTCAAGGCTTCTAGCTTTTATTTATGTTCATATATGGAATTACCATGATTTTGTTTTTCTCTGGTAGGATGGTAAGAATTATCTTAATTAAGATAATTATTTTAAGTAAAGGAAATTTATGGGAAGGGGTGAGTCACATGTGTTTACATGTTTTTTCATCTTTGATTATGTGATTGATGATTGACTTTGTTATCACTGAAAATATTTTACTATTAAGAAATTTATTTTTTTCCTACTATGATTTAAATTATGAAATCAACTTTTATAAAAGTTTAATTACTTAAATATGGTAGAGGATAGGATTTTTGATAATTGGATTATTGTGTTACCACCAATCAAAATGATATTTAATGAATATGATGGAAAGTATAAAAGATGATATTATGGAGGTTCTTTGTTCCAAGAATTGGTTATTGTTTGTGATTAGTATTTTTTTATTGTGTATTGTGTGGATATTATGGGGGGTTTTAGTGTGATGTTTTTATGGGTGCTTCTGGATGTGGCATGCATTAGGTAATGGGGTTGTAATTGGTTAGAATGGAAGGAGAATTTTGTATGCAATTATCAAGGTGTGCTGAAAGTGATATCATGGTGGTTTTTGTTTTTAGTTTCAATGGTTGGCATGTTATGTGTTATGGGTTGGTCTTATGGTGGTTGGTTTCATGTTGAGTGGATATTTTATAGTTTCTAGATAAAAAAATGGAATATGATGGGTAATGGTGAACATGGTAATGGGTGTGGACCAAAATTAAATGAAGTATAGGATGTGACTTGAAATAAGGAATATATAATTCGTTAGGGGTTAAAACCAAATGTGTGATGGTTATTGATAAATTTTAATGGATTAAATTAATGGTTAACAACTAGAATGAATGTGGATTGTGGTAAAATAATGGTTTGGACTTATATGTGAATAAATGAATGGAATAATGAATGTAATGCTGCTATTGAAATTGTAAATATAGAATTAGTTAAAGATATGGATTAATGGGAATTAAAATATATCATTATTTATATTTTATAAAATTAGTCAAGGTATAGTTGTTTTGTAGTAATGGAAGATGTTGTTGGCTAATGGTAGTGATGATGTGAAAATTATGGAGGGTTTTGGAACGGTTGTCTGGTGTGAGCCTTTTATATGTGGGATTTCTATGTGTCTATATATAATAGTATTTTCTTGTGATTTATTATACACCCCAATCAAGTTGGATAACCTCAAGGACAACCAAATTTTTTGGGTTCTAGGTGTTCTCCCCAAACATCTAGGTTGGACATGGAATAGATGGATGACTACTACCTCTTCCCTACTCTCTTTAAAATATGGAATGGGTATGATATAAATATGTTAGTGTAATTAATTTGATGATGATGAGATGATGATACAGTATATAGTGTGGGTTATTAATGGTAGGAGGAGGTTATGAGGTTGAAGTCCTATATATCCATCATACCCTACTATAATGGGTAATTATTTGTGGTGTGATGTAAATACATGATATATGGATGTGGTTATAGTTATGGTTCTTGTTATTGGTGCAAAAAGGAATGTTCAATCTTGTGTGGGTGGGCTATGGTAGGGTTGTGGACCATCCCACATCAAGTGTTTCATTATTGGTATGATTGTATGGATATGGAAGGTATGGAATCATGGGACATTTTTTGTTTGGGTATAAGAGTGAAAAACTAATGTGGAAGTGGTTGAGGGGTACGCTCATGCTATATTCTATTAATATTATCTAATTATACTTGGAATCTATATTCTGTGATTAATCCTTGGTGATATTGGGTCAAAAATGACCTGAGAGGTGATTATTAGTTTTGTTATTGATTCAATGAAGCATTAGTATACTTCTTCAATATTTTCTCAAGAGTTCTTGAGGATTGTCTTATTGAGTATACATATGCCCTCACCACTATATAAACTAAATTTATAGGTTTCTAGGATAGATTCAGTGAATGATATAGATAGTACTAGCTTGGAACTTCGTATTTTTATCATATTTACTTCCTATAAGTTATTCTGGAATTTATTTTGGAAACTTATATCTATATGGAATTTCTTGAATTATGAGCTATTATGGGATTTAGATTATTTTATAATATTTAATTTATTGTAATATTTATTATTATTTTCCTTGGATGTATGATGGTAATTCCTCCCAAATTTATTTTTTATACCCACAATGTTAGTTGACAGCCTAGGGCCTACTAAAAGTGGGCCTCGAGGGTCACTCGTATCTTAATTGCAGGCCAATGAGGTGTTCCTAGTTAGAGGATTACATGAGAAACTAAACACACCCTATCACAAACCAAATCTGGTCACCGCCAAAACCGGCACCTGACCCAATCTGTGGCAAGTCCCGAAGGGCATTCCCGATCCCCACGGGCTGGCACAAGTGCCTGGGTATCAAAAACTGAAAATTGGGAACAATTTACCCGAGTTTGTGTACTTACAACAAGAAATGATTCCAAGAAATCAAATCTGGATTTTTCAAACCAAAACATCATTTACTAAAATTCATAACTGAATTTCACAATTTTAAACAATGTATGAAGACCATTAAAAATGTACAAACTCATGAAATGATATCCCAAGAACCTCCACATGGAAGGAGGAACCACCCTCAAGCCATCTCCACGACACTGCATCACGATGGACCGCTAAAAACCCGAACTAATGGCATAAAACTTGTACCCAAACCTGTGACACAAAATAAGAAATTCTACTTACACCCAAATGTGTAAGTAGGGTTTGAACGAAAGCCCAGTAGGATTCCACCGCTAAGAGATTCCATGTGATAAACATTTCATGACAAAAAGCATTGCAAGTTTTGTAAATAAGAAATACTTGTAACAATTTTCTAAAGGATGAAATAATAAATGAAAACAGTTTTCATGTGGGCTAATTTTAAAGGACCAACAATTTTAAAATAAATAACGAAGCTACTGAATTTTCCAGACAACAATACCATATACTGACGGTAAGTACAAAGGATCTAATGAGCACAAGTAATAGGAAATAACCCCTAGGCACTAGCTAGCTGTGGGTCCTAGGTACCTCATATCTCGATGAGAGTAACCACAAAAAAATATTTGTCCTCATGCACGAGCCACTAGTAGGGATCATACCCATAACCTAGTGGTCCCCAAGCATCATCATCATAGTTTAGTTAGAGTTTTAAGCATCAATCTTGCTAACTGAAACTGAGGCCAAACCCCACGGATCCACTAGGATACTAGTACACATCCACCCACCTAGATACCCGGGTTTTCCCTTTGTGCTCAAACAAGTTCAACAATCCAAGAAATATATTTTTCACATGAAAATATCACTTCCAAATCACACATTAACCAAAGATCCCCATCTACATCACACAAGTCACAAATTCCACTTTTCATTCAAATGCATTTTGAAATCAAATTCACACCAAAATTGCATACAACACTTTTCACATTTCTTTAACACTTCCAAAAATCCTTTAAACAATTTTATAAAACCATTACAAGATATTAAACCCACATAACATCCCACACACATGTCACATAATACCCTTCTCACCTTCACAATTCATTTTATCAATAAACTCACACGAAACACCCCACACCCATGTTTCGCACACAAAATAGAATTTAGTAAAACGTTTCAGCAATTTATAAAACATTATAAAAAATTTAGACATCTAAAATCACCACTTTACCATTCAAAAACCCACATTAGGTGAACACACTCACCCAAACAGTACATATACATCCTTTTCCAACTTTGTTTAACCAAATAAAACATTTGGAATTTTTATAAAACAAACCCAAGAGGTATAATCATTGTTTTCACACTAAACCCATTTCAAAACCCTCATTAAAGACCAAAATCATACCAATACCAATCCAAAACATAATTTTCAGCCCTAAAAAAATTATTAAACCACCCCCAAGTGTTATAAAAAACATCAAATAATACCACAAAGATACACATGAAAAACACACATTTTCATAAATCACCTTCAAGAAGTTCAACACAGTTTTACACATTAAACTCATTCAAAAACCTATTTTCAATGCCCACATGACAATAAGGAATTAAAAAACCAGAATTTTCAGCCACTTTCAAGAATAATAAATCACTTTCATATGTTATAAACTAAACCCAAACATTACCCCAAGAGTCACACATGAAACGTACCCAATTTCAAGCTAAAATGCTACTAAAATTTAAATATTTAACCAAATACATCTAAAAAAGTTTTCACACCACAAAAAATAGATTATAAACATGATAAATTAATAAACCAAGAAAGCTAACTCATCATAAAATGGTTACACATGGAATCACCTACCCTTTTGAGTCGAAACCCTCAAAACTTGGTGTGAAAGCTTAAGCGCACCACCGTTGCACCACAAGAAATATAAATCCAGACATAAAGAACAAATATTGACCCAAAAGACACAAAATCAAACCTTAGGATCAAAACCCAGATTCTAGATATTAGGAACTTCAAGAAAGTGGAAATAAAACTAAAAGATGATGGAAGGAACCAAGAAGGAATTCCCTTACTTGAAAAATCTTGAAGAAATGGGCCCCAATCCACCAATATATGAATCTTGAAGTACCCAAACCTGGTATTTAGGATTGAAGGATTTAAATTAGGTCTTTTAGGGACTGAAATGGGGTAAAAAGGATGAAAATTAAAAGACTTATGAAAGAATCAACTTACCTTCTCAAATCTGGAAGATTTGATGAATCCTAAGATATTCGTCCCTAAATCGCGATTCCTAAGAACTCCAAAGTGGTGGGAAAGATTATGGGAGAGCTTCTGGGTGTAATGGGATCGTGAGAGACTTGTAAGAACCTAAAAATACCTAATATGGAAAAAGTTATTAAATAAATAAAATTAATTTTTAAAACTGGATATGGGCTTTCGGGCAGGCCCAATCCCTTAAATAAAAACCAAACTAGACATTGGTTATGGATTTCTAAAAGCTCCAAATTTTAATTTGGGTGTTAATATATCAGGGGAGGAAATTTAGAAGTTGTAATGAGAGAAAAATATTAAAAAATGAAAAAGTTATAAAAGAAACAAAATTTATTTTTAAATCTGGAATTGGGCTCACCGTTTGGCCCAATTCATGAAAACTCAAATATTCTACATAAAACCTTTTGGAAACCCCCAAAACAAAGCATTGATGGAAATTAAAATAAAAATAAATTTAAAATAAGCTATGTATATGAAAATTCTCCCCACAATGAAAAATTTCCACCCCATAAAGTTACAACAAGGCCAAAGCAACAACCAAACCCAACTGAGAAACCAAGAGGTACTCCCTTGCCAGGTTTCTCCCCCAAAGGCCAAAACACCTCCAGTGATCAATGAAGGAAGGAATAATATCACAAACCAAACTTACATCAGTTTATTAAAATAATAATGCACATTAAGGTTTTATCCCAGATGAAAACTCCTCAAACACAATCTGAACAATACTCAATCAATTTACCCAAATAAACAACAACATCGAACAAAGTTACACGTACCCTACTATAACTAAACCATTGGGCACTCTCCAATATCAATGATTACCCGAGGAAGATGTAGGTAGTTAGATATCTCCAAATTATAATACCTATATCCCAGACAAGACCAAGAAAAATATGAGTTACTCGTATGAAGAGACACAAATGGGCTCCCCACCATAAGAGACAACTTAAAATTGTTTCCGAGACACAATCAAGACACTAATAGGGGAGGACCAAACAGACTCCCTAGTACAAGGGGTATACATCCATTAGAAATTTACAAAATAATATCCATGATACCCATGGTGGGTCTTCCCACCATAAGAACCAACCATCTTAACCGACCGGCGTGATCTGACATGAAAAGACCCCAAAATTAAGGAGTTGGGACAGTCGCACGGTTAGTCTGCATAGTTCGGGAAACTGTGCGATAACTATGTGGATCATTATATCTTCATGGTTATTTATTTTTGTTCATGGTTATAACTAACCATGTGAAAACTGTGTTCTCAATTTGTCTAGCCAAATTTCCAACCATTCTCCAAAGACTCACAGGAAACCAAAGGGGGAGGGAATAACATTGTGTGATGACATGGGTATAAGACCCTCCACCTATTTCCACCGAACGGGAACAACAGAAGAAATATTATGACACCATATGTTTAAACTCATCCTATATTTAATATTGAGTATAGGACTTTGTACAAGGGTTTAAACAACACTGGGGTTTCCCCTGACTACGCGCCAGCTTCTCTCCGGGACCTATGGCTGGAGCTCAAAATATTGAAGCATCTTCGGCCTCGAAGTTAGGCTGTGGAAACCCCTATATGGAACTTCTTCTTTCGATGACACAAACAACTACACCGCATACCCCGATGGGTTCATCAAGACATAACACACTCCATAACTCACTTTACCAAAACCAGACATTTCACTGAAACAAGGGATCAGAAGATACACACACATCGCACCTTGTTTAATTGGGCGAGAAACAACAGAAGGGAAGGACATATATAAACACCTTCCTCTAAGATAGATGATTTTATGTTTTTCTCAATGGAGACATACTCCCAACATAACAAAGAACCTCTGAGTATTGTGTGACCTTCACCTTTACAGTCAAAAGATCACACAACATCACAATGCATCACCGAACATGACCCTTGCGATTGATAGAAACAATACATGGAACATGACCATATTCCAAGTCCCTAAACAAAATACAAGTCCAAAAAGTGGACACAATATCATATCATGACCAAAATATCAAAATTGGTGGTTTAATAATAACTCTTGCTTCACCGAAACTATGAAGAACCTAGAGGCCCTCTTAGACACCATTATGACACTCATCCACACTAACAACCAAACAACACTTCCACCTTCGATGAATCATGAAACTTAAGAAACTACAGTTTCTTTCAACCTTCCACAAGCACCTTACCACTAAAAGAGGATCCACAAATCAACAAAATTAATGGGTGTATACCCAATCAACAATGACCAATAAAATATTCCTTATATTGATCAACTGGAGGATTTTCCAATGGTGAAACAATACGGGTTACACTTCAGTTGTGAATTAACCCTTAATGGGGGTGTACCTTATCCAATGAGAGAACCCAAGGACCCAACCAAGCTGGTCCATTGGTCAAAACATGCCACAAACCAGATCCAAACACATCAAGGTATCCACCTTAAAGGCATCCCAAAACATTTTTCAAAAGAGTCCACTAACCGTCCCTACAACACAGCTTACCGACTAAACACAAACCCAAAACACAGTTCAAACAGAAGGGGTTCTTGGACTCAAAACATCCCACAACATCAACATTTTCAAAAACACATAATACAAACCATACCAAAATATTCATCAAGACATAATGTTTTTCTTTAAAACCAATTCTTTGAAAACAAATGGTTTAGCAGTAAGCTTATCCACCAATGGTACCCCATGGGCCTCACACATGCATGTTTTTGTGCCACACGGGGCACCCTCCTCATATCCATCCTGGCACTCATCTAGTCATGCCATCAACCATCCATCATCCCATATAACCCCATGCATGTGGTCACTCACGTAAATACCAAAGTTTAAAACAAATATCCTTTCCACTTTTCAAAACCAAAACGGTCAACCAACGCATCCTTTTTCTCAAAACTACTAACCAGGAGATCCAAATCCCAATTCAAATATTACTAAAATTTTCATAAAGACACAACCATTTATACAAGAACACAATTTCATGTTATTCACATAAATTTCATAACATATCATCATAACAAAACACCCTATGATAGTTTAAAAAACTCTATTTGAAACACTTTTTCAAAACCAACTTCAGTATAGTTTCTCCTTTCAAAAGAGGTGTACGCACACCATTTTCCATTTCAAAATAATTCTGAATATTCAGTTCCACTATTTCATAAATCAAACCATTCCATATTCATTTGAAAATAATTTCACAAAAACTTTACACTTCTTAAAACCAATTCACTTTAAAACCCATGTTCCAAGATTTCAAAACTAAAGAACACAAGACAATGTGAGAGGAAACTAGTTTCAGTGGGTGACTTGGACATATGGTTGGCATCCATATTCCAATCACTTCACTATCACAAAGAGTGTTCTTGGTAATATCCCCAGATCCACATGGCTTTCCAGGCCTCGCGAGCTTACTGAGACCATTAACCCAACTCTCTTTTCATTTCCCCTAATCATCATTAAACCAAGAAAACCAAAGGACTCCGAAAGGTCCCGACTTCCCCTAGAGACTTGAATCCCGTCATGAGGTTTGGTGATCAGCCACACTACACATAATAGAAATTACAAGTACCAAAAATCCTAACTCCAGACTATCTCGACTGTTCCCCAAATAACATGAACCAAAGAGAGCGAACCTCCTTTGATACCATTTTGTCACGAACCGAATCTGGTCACTGCCAAAACTGGCACCCAACCCAATCTATGGAAAGTCCCGAAGGGTGTTCCTAATCCCCATTGGCTGGAACAAGTGGTTAGGTATCAAAAACTGAAAATTGGGAATGATTTACCTGAGTTTTTATACTTACAACAAGAAATGAATCCAAGAAATCAAATCTGGATTTTTCAAACCAAAACATCATTTACTAAAATTCAGAACTGAATTTCACAATTTTAAACAACGTATGAAGACCATTAAAAAGGTAAAAACTCATGAAATGATAGCCCAAGAACCTCCACATGGAAGTAGGAACCACCCTCAAGCCATCTCCACGAAACTGCATCACGATGGACCGCTAAAACCCCGAACTAATGGCATAAAACCTGTACTAAAAACTATGACACAAAATAAGAAAGTATACTTACACCCAAAGGTGTAAGTAGGGTGTGAGCGGAATCCCAGTAGGATACAAACTCTAAGAGATTCCTTGTGATAAACATTTCATGACAAAAAGCATTGCAAGTTTTGTAAATAAGAAATGCTTGTTACAATTTTCTAAAGGATGCAATAATAAATGAAAACAGTTTTCATGTGGGCTAATTTTAAAGGACCAACAATTTTAAAATAAATAACGAAGCTACTGAATTTTCCAGCCAACAATACCGTATACCGACGACAAGTACAAAGGATCTAATGAGCACAAGTAATAGGAAATAACCCCTAGGCACTAGCTAGTTGTGAGTCCCAGGTACCTCATATCTCGGTGAGAGTAACCACAAAAAAATATATGTTCTCGTGCACGAGCCACTAGTAGGGATCATACCCATAACCTAGTGGTCCCCAATCATCATCATCATAGTTTAGTTAGAGTTGTAAGCGTCAATCTTACTAATTAAAACTGAGGCCAAATGTAACGACCCGAAATTTTAAATAAATCTTGTTTCCTAATTTTATAAGTTATTTTATTTTATTTTTATACTCAACAAAAATGTTTCATTTGATAACATGAGTATAATTAAAATGAGACTGTTGGGTTTTGATTGTTATTTGACCATTGGTCAATATGACCACTGGAAACTAAACGTTTTGACTATTGTCTCTAAATACAAGAAATCTTGGTTAATTAATATAGAAAGAAGATTTGATGGCCTCACCCAGTAGTCTTGGACCGATCGAAGCCCATCTAACATAACTTGGGAAGGAGGTATCACCACTGGGCTTTGCTCTGGACCAAACCCAAGCTGAACTTCAACGTGTGAAGCTAGAACGGGATCGCCTTCGCGAGAAGTTCAAACTGATAGAAATTACTACTCGTGCGATGTTGGCCGAGCCTCCCTCGGATTCTCTCACCTTAGAAAACCTTACACTTAGGTCCTATGCTGGTGTGATAAGGGGCTATGTAAGGAGACCGTAACTGCCTTGTGTAATCCTTTGTTTTAAATAAAAATTGGGATTTCTTCTTATGATGAAGTTTATGAATTTTCAAATGACCGGATAAATATAAAATGCATATTTTTGATGAATTTTAGAGAAATGATATTTTAAAAATGGTTGTGTAAACCTTAAATAATTAAAAATGTGTAATGATTTTCGAAAAATGGTCTTCTACAATTATGTTCAGTACGAAATTTAGAGACTAATAAGATCAACATAATTTTTGATGAATAGTAAATTATGAATACTGATTTTATGATTAGGATTAGTAATGTGTCCAAATGGATTAGTAATCTCACTTAAAGAAAGTATTAATATAATCTAGGCACCTTGATTAAGTAATGTGATTCAATAAAATGGTTAAATAACGGTTTCATAAATTATTATTCAAGTATTAGTTTTTTCGGGTGAATAGTGTTTTTTAATTAAAAATTTAATTAAAAATAATTAGAAAATTATTTTTACAAAAAGGACTTTATTTTTGAACTCAGAGCATCGATATTATGTTAAGGTAATTTTTGGGGATTTTTCTGAAAAAATGAATTCTCGATGAATAGTGTTTTCATTTAAAAATTAAATTAAAAATATTTAGAAAATATTTTTTATAAAATGGATTTCATTTTTGAAATCAGAACATTGATATTTGGTTATGGTGAAATTTTGGGATTATTCTGAGAAAGTTGAATTTTTGATGAATAGTGAAAGTATAGTTTTTAAGTTACGGGTGTTTAATGACATCATTAAATGATGTATTAAGTATATATTCAATATGGTCGAATTATGAATAGTAAGATAAGGTATGAGGTGTCCCAATTGGCCAATGCCATGGGAAAATACCATGGGCAAGCCCATGGTTTTGCCAAAACCACTAATGAGGTGTCCCATGGCCATTATTGCCTTGTCCCCTCACTTTCCCTATAAATACCCACCCTTTCCTCCTTTAGTTTTCACTCCCAACTCTCCCCCAACGAGGTTCCGGTCTCCTTACCTCCCAAGGAGTCCTCCCAAGGTGCCCCCAAGCCCTCAAGGTCCAAACCTTTGAGTTTCAAGAGTCACGTTTTAAGGTAAGGGATCTGACCTCTCTCTTTCATTTCAAGTAATCTCTTTTATGTCATTCCTTTTATGCTCCATGTTCTTATGTTGTAGGATGTTCTTTTATACTCCTCTTACTGCCCTTTTTATGTTAATATAATGAGAGATCCCCTCTTACTCTCATTATTTCATTTTGTGATGTTTTAAGTGGCGTCGTTAGGCTGCCGAAATTTTTGTAACGGATTCTTTCTCCCTTCTCATTTTTCAAGATCTATTTTCATGTAAAGTATTTCAAGTTCCTTTTTATTATGTTGGGGTATGATCTATAAATTTATCATACTGATATTTTATGATAATATGATGAGAGACCCCATTTGATCTCTTCAATTCAGTATTTTGAAGTTTTAAGTGGCGCCATTAGGCTGCCGAATTTTTTAAGTGGTTCTTCACCCTTCTCGTTTTGAAGTTCTACTTTCATGTCAATTCTTTCAAGTTACTTTTTTTTATGTTGGGGTATTATCTCTATATCTATAATACTGTACTCTTATGTTCATATGATGAGAGACCCCATTTGATCTCTTCAATTCAGTATTTTGATGTTTTAACTGGCGCCGTTAGGCTGCCGAATTTTTAAGTGGTTCTTCACCCTTCTCGTTTTGAAGTTCTACTTTCATGTCAATTCTTTCAAGTTACTTTTTGTTATGTTGGGGTATGATATCTATATCTATCATACTATAATCTTACGTTCATATGATGAGAGACCCCATTTTATCTCTTCAATTCATTATTTTAATGTTTTAAGTGGCGCCGTTAGGCTGCCGAATTTTTAAGTGGTTCTTCACCCTTCTCGTTTTGAAGTTCTACTTTCATGTCAATTATTTCAAGTTCCTTTTTGTTATGTTGGGGTATGATCTCTATATCTATCATAATTTACTCTTATTTTCATATGATGAGAGACCCCATTTGATCTCTTCAATTCAGTATTTCGAAGTTTTAAGTGGCGCCGTCAGGCTGCTGAATTTTTAGGGGATTCTTTCACCCTTCTCATTCTTTTCAAAGTCTACTTTCATGTCAAGTCTTTCAAGTTCCTTTTTAATTATGTTGGGGAATTATCTCTATATCTATCATACTTAACACTTATTTTCACATGATTAGAGACCCCATTTGATCTCTTCAATTCAGTATTTTGATGTTTTAAGTGGTGCTGTTAGGCTGCCGAATTTTTAAGTGGTTCTTCACCCTTCTCGTTTTGAAGTTCTACTTTCATGTCAATTCTTTCAAGTTCCTTTTTTTTATGTTGGGGTATGATATCTATATCTATCATACTGTACACTTATGTTCATATGATGAGAGACCCCATTTTATCTCTTCAATTCAGTATTTCGAAGTTTTAAGTGGCGCCGTTAGGCTGCTGAATTTTTAGGGGATTCTTTCACCCTTCTCATTCTTTTCACAGTCTACTTTCATGTCAAGTCTTTCAAGTTACATTTTAATTATGTTGGGGAATTATCTCTATATATATCATGATAAACCCTTATGTTCACATGATTAGAGACCCTATTTGATCTTTTCAAATCATTTTTTGTTGAATTTTAAGTAACGTCGTTAGGCTGCCGAACTTTCATAAGAGAAATCTAATTTTTGTCTTCCTTCCATGTTTTTAATTTCAAATGTTATGTCCTTGAAATTTCATTACCATGATCATGTATTCTTGTTATTCTGTCCATCTACTGTTTTATGGGTCATTTATGAATGTTTGACCCATTTTCCCTCTCTTTTTAATGTCTTCTAAAACCTCGTAACATAGCCGTTATGCTATAGAATTTTCCGTCTCAAAATGTCTCTCTCTTTTTCTAAAGTTCTTTTATATTATTAAGTTAATACTCAAAGCTCTTTTTTCTAAAGGGGTATTCACATATATACCAAAATGTTCTATTTTAAATTCTGGGATTTACATACATGAGACCCACCTTCCTTTTCTGTGGGTTTTAAAGTGACGTAAAGATCATGTCTTTAAAGAAGTTTTTAAAACGTTATGATTATGAAATAAAACCCATTTATTTTATTCTATATAGGTTATTTATGAAATTTTTGATGATGATATATGTGGATCACATGAAAATAAAGGAAAATTTAAGGGTGCGCCCTGATAGCGCTCCAATGCATTGGGTAATGATGTAACCACTAGAGATTACAATTTTCACGATACCTTGGTGAATAACCTTGGTAATTTTCAAATGACACCTTGGGGATGGACCTTGGTGATATGTTCATGATTGTCTATGTTAAATGATGTAGCCACATCTTCAAGTTCTGAAAATGTTATTTTTATTATGATATGCTACATGATTTTTTTATCATGCCTTAAAGTTCTTGTTCATGACATAGTTGATGTATCTCAAGTTCACATGTTAAATGTTTCCCTTGTTTCCCTTACTGGGCCTTCTGCTCACCCTTTCTTTTGATGTATGCTCCCTGGTTATGTGATGCAGTAATGAACCTAGGATGAACATGAGGAGAAGCCTTTCAAGTTTTTTAGAAGAATGTTTTATGTTTTCATGTTTTAAGTTCCTGGTTTCCAAGACACTAAACCTTAAAGATCCTCAGTTTAGTATAATGTAATGAAAGTTTATGTGATAAAAAGGCGGGATGCTATAGTTGGTATCAAAGGATGGTTTAGTTATTTGTGGAAATTAGGATATGAAAAATCTAGGAAGAACCCTATAGACAAGTTTAAATATAGGAAATCTTCCTGGTATTTTGGTGAGTATTGAGTAAGGGGTTTCCAAGCAAATACATCCCTGTCTGGATACGAGCAGGTAGAGGTGGCTCTGGCACAGATGTACATAGGGGTAAAACCTGAAAACACTGCTTTGAGCTAGACTCGAACAGGAACTGGTACACGACAACGGGCCTTGCTGTACTCTTGGTTACGACACTCCTGGGGGATATGCTTTGGTAAATTCATAAGCTTAGTATGAACCATTATTAAAGGAACAAGGATAAAACAAAATAAGGATTCACATAAGAATATATGATCATGGATAAACTAGATTTGAACCTAGGGGATCACAAGTTAGGATATACTTTTATTCTACATGTTTATCCTTTTATGCTTAAAGTTTCCTTTTCATGATTATTAGCTAAGTAAATAAGCCCCTAATTATAGTTTATTTTCTTAGTTAATGGCGGGAAATGGAAGAACATGTCCCAAAAACCAATGTGATAGGAAATGCGACAATTGTCGTATTAATATGACAGAGGTGATTAGGGGATTAAAAGATGATTATTATTTTGGAATACGTTCACTATTTTAGGGACCCTATATGATCGAGGTAAATAGATTACTATGGTATTTTCATTGAGGAGTAAGGTTGACTTATATTTTGAAGAATCGATAAATTTATGGCGGACTTATAGTAATTTAGGCTACTTATGGGAATGATTAACCTATCTTAGGTAAAATATGTTTAGTTTAGATGTTAGGAGTGGTTGATGTTGTTTGGAGATGAACAATGAAGTTTATTTTGGAAGACTATGTTATCAAATCCTTCTTGTATTTGGGTTTCAATCTTAGTTTGTTTTATTTTGAGGAATTTTAAGGACCGTTATTTATGGGATGGTCTATGATGAACTTTGGGTAGTACCATGGAACTTTGAAGATTTAAAAGTAGTTTCCATTCCTATGGGATTCTTCCAATTTGAAGAGTTGTTTAACCGTACCCTTTCTGTTTTTGATAATGTTTAAAGATAGAAGAAATAGATAGTTAATCTTTTGTGGATTATGTGATTATCTAGAAGATGATTCTTGTGTTTTGATGAGACCAAGTAGTTTTGAGTGCTCATCGTTTGGGAGAAAAGATTAGTTTTGGTAGAAACTTATTAAAGGGTGAAACTCTACATGAAGGTAGATATATTTCCTTATGTTCTTGTTCTATGTTGTAAATGAATTCCCAAAATTATGAAAAGGAACGTAAAACAAAAACGTTGTTGGTTTACGTTTCCTACTAGGTAATCAAAGATCGTTTACACACATCATAAGTTTGGGATTTTCTTATGGTTAAATTTCTCCTAATCATGTTCTCTGTCACTCTCCCTCAGAACATGACCCTTTGTTTTCTCCTCCATGTCCATATTTTCCTACATGGAATCCTAGTGTGGGCTAACTCGGGTGACCTTCGTACTTCCCTTTCTTTCTTTTAAAGTAATAGTTTTACTGACTCCTTTTCTGATGTGGGACTTTCAATGAAATTTCAAAATCTAATTTTAAAAATTGCGAGGACGCAATTTCTTAAGGGGGGAAGATTGTAACGACCCGAAATTTTAAATAAATCTTGTTTCCTAATTTTATAAGTTATTTTATTTTATTTTTATACTCAAAAAAAATGTTTCATTTGATAACATGAGTATAATTAAAATGAGACTGTTGGGTTTTGATTGTTATTTGACCATTGGTCAATATGACCACAGGAAACTAAACGTTTTGACTATTGTCTCTAAATACAAGCAATCTTGGTTAATTAATATAGAAAGAAGATTCGATGGCCTCACCCAGTAGTCTTGGACCGATCGAATCTCATCTAACAGAACTTGGGAAGGAGGTAGCACCACTGGGCTTTGCTCTGGACCAAACCCAAGCTGAACTTCAACGTGTGAAGCTAGAACGGGATCGCCTTCGCGAGAAGTTCAAACTGATAGAAATTACTACTCGTGCGATGTTGGTCGAGCCTCCCTCGGATTCTCTCACATTAGCACACCTTACACTTAGGTCCTATGCTGGTGTGATAAGGGGCTATGTAAGGAGACCGTAACTGCCTTGTGTAATCCTTTGTTTTAAATAAAAATTGGGATTTCTTCTGATGATGAAGTTTATGAATTTTCAAATGACCGGATAAATATAATATGCATATTTTTGATGAATTTTAGAAAAATGATATTTTAAAAATGGTTGTGTAAACCTTAAATAATTAAAAATGTGTAATGATTTTCGAAAAATGGTCTTCTACAATTATGTTCAGTACAAAATTTAGAGACTAATAAGATCAACTTAATTTTTGATGAATAGTAAATTATGAATAGTGATTTTATGATTAGGATTAGTAATGTGTCCAAATGGATTAGTAATCTCACTTAAAGAAAGTATTAATATAATCTAGGCACCTTGATTAAGTAATTTGATTCAATAAAATGGTTAAATAACAGTTTCATAAATTATTATTCAAGTATTAGTTTTTTCGAGTGAATAGTGTTTTTTAATTAAAAATTTAATTAAAAATAATTAGAAAATTATTTTTATAAAAAGGACATTATTTTTGAACTCAGAGCATCGATATTATGTTAAGGTAATTTTTGGGGATTTTTCTGAAAAAATGAATTCTCGATGAATAGTGTTTTTATTTAAAAATTAAATTAAAAATATTTAGAAAATTATTTTTATAAAATGGATTTCATTTTTGAAATCAGAACATTGATATTTGGTTATGGTGAAATTTTGGGATTATTCTGAGAAAGTTGAATTTTTGATGAATAGTGAAAGTATAGTTTTTAAGTTACGGGTGTTTAATGACATCATTAAACGATGTATTAAGTATATATTCAATATGGTCGAATTATGAATAGTAAGATAAGGTATGAGGTGTCCCAAGTGGCCAATACCATGGGCAAATACCGTGGGCAAGCCAATGGTTTTGCCAAAACGACTAACGAGGTGTCCCTTGGCCATTATTGCCTTGTCCCCTCACTTTCCCTATAAATACCCACCCTTTCCTCCTTTAGTTTTCACTCCCAACTCTCCCACAAAGAAGTTATGGTCTCCTTACCTCCCAAGGAGTCCTCCCAAGGTGCCCCCAAGCCCTCAAGGTCCAAACCTTTGAGTTTCAAGAGTCACGTTTTAAGGTAAGGGATCTGACCTCTCTCTTTCATTTCAAGTAATCTCTTTTATGTCATTCCTTTTATGCTCCATGTTCTTATGTTGTAGGATGTTCTTTTATACTCATCTTACTTCCCTTTTCATGTTAATATAATGAGAGATCCCCTCTTACTCTCATTATTTCATTTTGTGAAGTTTTAAGTGGCGCCGTTAGGCTGCCGAAATTTTTGTAACGGATTCTTTCTCCCTTCTCATTTTTCAAGATCTATTTTCATGTAAAGTATTTCAAGTTCCTTTTTATTATTTTGGGGTATTATCTCTAAATTTATCATACGGATATTTTATGATAATATGTTGAGAGACCCCATTTGATCTCTTCAATTCAGTATTTTGAAGTTTTAAGTGGCGTCGTTAGGCTGCCGAATTTTTTAAGTGGTTCTTCACCCTTCTCGTTTTGAAGTTCTACTTTCATGTCAATTCTTTCAAGTTACTTTTTGTTATGTTGGGGTATGATCTCTATATCTATCATATTGTACTCTTATGTTCATATTATGAGAGACCCCATTTGATCTCTTCAATTCAGTATTTTGATGTTTTAAGTGGCATCGTTAGGCTGCCGAATTTTTAAGTGGTTCTTCACCTTCTCGTTTTGAAGTTCTACTTTCATGTCAATTCTTTCAAGTTACTTTTAGTTATGTTGGGGTATGATATCTATATCTATCATACTGGAATCTTACGTTCATATGATGAGAGACCCCATTTGATCTCTTCAATTCAGTATTTTTATGTTTTAAGTGCCGCCGTTAGGCTACCGAATTTTTAAGTGGTTCTTCACCCTTCTCGTTTTGAAGTTCTACTTTCATGTCAATTCTTTCAAGTTCCTTTTTGTTATGTTGGGGTATGATCTCTATATCTATCATACTGTACTCTTATGTTCATATTATGAGAGACCCCATTTGATCTCTTCAATTCAGTATTTCGAAGTTTTAAGTGGCGCCGTTAGGCTGCTGAATTTTTAGGGGATTCTTTCACCCTTCTCATTCTTTTCAAAGTCTACTTTCATGTCAAGTATTTCAAGTTCCTTTTTAATTATGTTGTGGAATTATCTCTATATCTATAATACTTAACTCTTATGTTCAAATGATGAGAGACCCCATTTTATCTCTTCAATTTATTATTTTTGATGTTTTAAGTGGCGCCGTTAGGCTACCGAATTTTTAAGTGGTTCTTCACCCTTCTCGTTTTGAAGTTCTACTTTCATGTCAATTCTTTCAACTTCCTTTTTGTTATGTTGGGGTATGATCTCTATATCTATAATACTGGACTCTTATGTTCATTTGATGAGAGACCCCATTTGATCTCTTCAATTCAGTATTTCGAAGTTTTAAGTGGCGCCGTTAGGCTGCTGAATGTTTAGGGGATTCTTTCACCCTTCTCATTCTTTTCACAGTCTACTTTCATGTCAAGTCTTTAAAGTTACTTTTTAATTATGTTGGGGCATTATATCTATATATATCATACTAAACTCTTATGTTCACATGATTAGATACCCTATTTGATCTTTTCAAATCATTTTTTGTTGAAGTTTAAGTAACGTCGTTAGGCTGCCGAACTTTCATAAGAGAAATCTAATTTTTTTCTTCCTTCCATGTTTTTCATTTCAAATGGTATGTCCTTGAAATTTGATTACCATGATCATGTATTCTTCTTATTCTTTCCATCTACTGTTTTATGGGTCATTTATGAATGTTTGACCCATTTTCCCTCTCTTTTTAATGTCTTCTAAAACCTCGTAACATAGCCGTTATGCTACAGAATTTTCCGTCTCAAAATGTCTCTCTCTTTTTCTAAAGTTCTTTCATATTATTAAGTGAATACTCAAAGCTATTTTTTCTAAAGGGGTATTCACATATATACCAAAATGTTCTATTTTAAATTCAGGTATTTACATACATGAGACCCACCTTCCTTTTCTGTGGGTTTTAAAGTGACGTAAAGATCATGTCTTTAAAGAAGTTTTTAAAACGTTATGATTATGAAATGAAACCCATTTATTTTATGTTATATGGGTTATTTATGAAATGTTTGATGATGATATATGTGGATCACATGAAAATAAAGGCAAATTTAAGGGTGTTCCCTGATATCGCTCCAATGCATTGGGTAATGATGTAACCACTAGTGATTACAATTTTCACGATACCTTGGTGAATAACCTTGGTAATTTTCAAATGACACCTTGGGGATGGACCTTGGTGATATGTTCATGATTGTCTATGTTAAATGATGTAGCCACATCTTTAAGTTATGAAAATGTTATTTTTATTATGATATGCCACATGATTTTTTTTATCATGCCTTAAAGTTCTTGTTCATGACATAGTTGATGTATCTCAAGTTCACATGTTAAATGTTTCCCTTGTTTCCCTTACTGGGCCTTCTGCTCACCCTTTCTTTTGATGTATGCTCCCAGGTTATGTGATGCAGTAATGAACCTAGGATGAACATGAGGAGAAGCCTTTCAAGTGTTTTAGAAGAATGATTTATGTTTTCATGTTTTAAGTTCCTGGTTTCCAAGACACTAAACCTTAAAGATCCTCAGTTTTGTATAATGTAATGAAAGTTTATGTGATAAAAAGGCGGGATGCTATACCAAACCCCACGGATCCACTAGAATACTAGTACACGTCCACCCACCTTGATACCTGGGTTTTCCCTTTGTGCTAAAACAAGTTCAACAATCCAAGAAATATATTTTTCATATGAAAATATCACTTCTACATCACACATTAACCAAAGATCCCCACATACATCACACAAGTCACAAATTTCACTTTTTAATCAAATGCATTTTGAAATCAAACTCACACCAAAATTGCATACAACACTTTTCACATTTCTTTAAAACTTCCAAAAATCCTTTAAACAATTTTATAAAACCATTACTAGATATTAAACCCACATAACATCCCACACACATGTCACATAATACCCTTCTCACCTTCACAATTAATTTTATCAATAAACTCACACGAAACACCCCACACTCAGGTTTCTCACACAAAACAGAATTTAGTAAAACATTTCGGCAACTTATAAAACATTCTAAAAATGTTAGACATCTCAAATCACCACATTACCATTAAAAACCCACATTAGGTGAACACACTCACCCAAATAGTACATATACATCCTTTTCCAACTTTTTTTAACCAAATAAAACATTTTCAATTTTTATAAAACAAACCCAAGAGGTATAATCATTTCATGCACACTAAACCCATTTCAAAACCCTCATTCAAGACCAAAATCATACCAATACCAATCCAAAACAGAATTTTCAGCCCTAAAAAAATTATTAAACCACCCCCAAGTGTTATAAAAATACATCAAATAATACCACAAAGATAAACATGAAAAACACACATTTTCATAAATCACCTTCAAGAAGTACAACACGGTTTTACACATTAAACTCATTCAAAAACCTCTTTTCAATGCCCACATGACAATAAGTAATTAACAAACCAGAATTTGAAGCCCCTTTAAATAATAATAAATCACTTTCATATGTTATAAACTAAACCCAAACATTACCCCAAGAGTCACACATGAAAAGTACCCAATTTCAAGCTAAAATGCTACTAAAAATTAAATGTTTAACCAAATCCACCTAAAACAGTTTTCACACCACACAAAACAGATTATAAACATGATAAACTAATAAACCAAGCAATCTAACTCATCATAAAATGGTTACACATGGAATCACCTACCCTTTTGAGTTGAAACCCTAAAAACATGGTGCGAAATCTTAAGTGCACCACCGTTGCACCACAAGAAATATAAATCCAGACCTAAAGCACAAATATTGACCCAAAAGACACAAAATCAGAACTTAGGATCTAACTCCAGCTTCTGGATATTAGGAACTTCAATAAAGTGGAAATAAAACTAAAAGAGGATGGAAGGAACCAAGAAGGAATTCCCTTACTTGAAAAATCTTGAAGAAATCGGCCCCAATCCACCAATATATGAATCTTGAAGTACCCAAAACTGGTATTGAGGATTGAGGGATTTAAATTAGGTCATTTGTGGACCTAAATGGGGTAAAAAGAATGAAAATTAAAAGACTTAAGAAAGAATCAACTTACCTTCTCAAATCTGGAAGATTTGATAACCCTAAGAAATTCGTCCCTAAATCGTGATTCTTAAGAGCTCCAAAGTGGTGGGAAAGATTATGGGGGCGCGGCCGGGTGTAATGGGATCATGGGAGACTTGGAATCACTGAAACATACCTAATATTTAATAAGTTATTAAATAAATAAAATTAATTTGTAAAACTGGATATGGGCTTCCGGAAAGGCCCAATCCCTTAAATAAAAAACCAAACTAAACATTGGTTATGGATTTCTAAAAGCTCCAAATTTTAATTTTGGTGCTAATATATCATGGGAGGACATTTAGAAGTTTAAATGAGTGAAAAATATTAAAAATGAAAAAGTTATAAAAGAAACAAAATTTATTTTTAAATCTGGAATTGGGCTCATAGATTGGCCCAATTCATGAAAACCCACCTATTCTACATAAAACCTTTTGGAAACCCCCAAAAAAAGCATTAATGGAAATTAAAATAAAAATACATTTAAAATAATCTATGTATATGACACACCCAAAAGGAATATTTATAAGGATGTTACACCAAGTGATATATGTTTCTATTATGGAAAACAATCCATATCATGGATCATTTCAAACATACCATGTGCATCAAAGTAGGAGAAAAAATCTACAAAACAATAGATAATCAATCCAAAAAAGAATAAAACGGATTGGTTTTTTGGAAATCATATGGAAGAATAATTATAAAAGTTTCCAAATAATTATGACTCAGATATTTTTGAGAAGTCATGTAGAATAACCAAGAAAACTGATAATGTTACAAAAGAATCCATGTTTTTTTACAACTAAATTCAAAATGGAAAAAAAGATTGAGAAATCATATAGTAATAAATGTTCTTTGTTTGCTAATGTAGAAAGTCCAATTCCATATAAGGAGAAATCTAGGAAGATTAAGAATTAATTTCCTCCCAAGGAGGTTCATATATGAAAAGTTAAAGAAAAAGCAAGCATGAATAGTTCGCATAATTATGAAGTAGAAATGGAAATATTTTATGGGTGGAGAATAAAATCTTAGCTATGTCACTATCATTAAGAAGAAAAGTAGAATCCACCATTTTACCATATCATTGTGTGTGTTTTTATCAAATTTATTTTTATCTCTGTAGGGGGGTAACTATAATTCTATGAAAGTCTTATATAAAGAATTATTAACCATCATGGAGTGTTTTAAATGATATCATTAAGCCTCCTTGAAACACTTAAATTACTATCATAAGTAAATTCTTAGAGTTCATTTTCATGAAGACCATCCACAATAAAAATTAATATAGCTTATCCCTAAGGGGGAGTTGTGTTGATAAATCTTCAAGATGATACTATTTCATGTAAATTAATAAATCTAGATAGTTCTTATAGATATTTTTTCTTGAGGTATAAAAATTTATTTCCCATTATTATTTTAATTGAATCAATATAATTATTATGGGGGTCTTGTTAAGATGATTATGGATACAAATAACTTGAAAGGGTATAAAATTGCTTCCACTTGAATGTTTTTATGTGCCTGTTGAGTTGATCATGGGTGATTATTTCTAAAACATGCTTAAATAACCCCTAGAAAGATAAATATGAGTTGGAATCATGTCTTGGTTTGTTTAAGGATAGCTTTGATGTCTAAGTTAATATCACTTGTTTTATAAACTCAAATATATCATACAAACTTGGAGTTAATTAATCAATGGAACATTTCATGGATGAATTTGATGTTATCCATTTCTCAAGTGAATTGAGTTTTACCTACTATATAGTATAGAAGATAAAGGTTTTGTTATCATTTAATCATGAGATATGTTTAACTACCCCATACTATTGATACTTTGTATTTATTATAAATAATGTGTAGATAAAATAGTGGAATTTTTGATAAAATATTTTTAGTGATTTTTTTGAAGTATTTAAGGGTATTGACAACAAATACAAATGGAGAGATTAAAGATCCCAATGGAATGTTTTGATTCTATGTTTTTCAATAAGTGGAGCTATTTTAATAAGTTAAGTTGTTAATATGTGTTGAGTAAGATAAAGAACCCAATAATTTAATATATTTAAATATCCCATGACTGATGAAGTGTTTCATAAAAATGGGGGATTAAAGATTTAATTTGAGTGAGATATATCTTGGAAGTTTTTAGGATCGCATGTATTGAAGTTTTTTCATATTTTATATTATGATAAAGATCAATTACTATGTTGTAAAATAATATAGAACAATATATTTTGTCATTGAATGATAGTGAAGATGAAGACTACTACACCTTAGTGATTTGAAATAATTATATTCAAGGGCATAGCCTTCATATTTGATGATTGTTGTGTTGATATTTTAATGGTAATCAATTACAAATATTAATGGAAGATAAGATCACTATAAACCATAGATTTATGATGTTTTAAAAGTATGATATTGAAAAAATTTATGACCTATGAGTGAAAAGGTCCAAAAGATGGCTATAAGAGTGAGTAACCATATTTTGATTATAAAGAATTAAGGATGGTGAAATAAATGGAGAATATCTCTTGGATGATGAAGTTTATTGAAATTTGAAAAGTTTAAAAAATATGAGGAAGGTTTTATATTTATTGAGGATAATTATTGATAATATAGGATAGTAAATAATAAGCAAGTAAGTGAGATGGTGAAAATATATTGAAATACTCTAGAGGAGTATTCATATACTACAAAACATTTAAAATGAAGTTGAATAAATTTGGAAATGATAATTCCCAAAATTTATTTGAGTTATTTTAAGATGTATTTGAGTTAATGGAGATTCCCTAAGAATGTTTAAAGAGGTTTTGAGATTACTTATAGAAGTTTCTATGTTGAAGATGAAGAATTTAAAAAGGCATATATAGGTGTTTATCATAATATAATATTGGATAAGTACTAAATCTCACTATGATATATAACATTATCTAGATAGTACATAAGAAATTATAGAACTTACTCTGTGATACATAAAATTTTTCAAATGGTATGTATGGTTTTCTAATAGATATGTAATATATCCCAGTGTATGAAGAAGATATAGGGAGAAGTTCATAATGAAATAAAAAGAAGGAAATGATGCACTGTGATATATAAGATAATCTGGAGAATAAAAAAGATATATAAGGGATTTCATACTAAAATATGACAAAATCAATGTTTTACTATGATATGTAAGATATTATGGATCATAAATAAGGTTTATAGAGTGATTCAAAGTTTATCGTATAAGATACATAATATTTCATTAAGAATACGAAAGATGTTCTTGATCATATGGAAGAAAAAATTGATTTCATTTAAGTGATACTTAATATATTCTATTTCTTATATATGGTTTATTAGTTTGAAAATTGTGAGAATTATGGAGAATGAAATCAGATGATGCTTTAATGTTCTTTAATGAAATAAATATCATGATGTCAGATATTGAGTCGGGATTCAAGTTGAGGATAATAGAAATAAGGTTTTAATAAGATGCTTTTTCCATCATAGAAAATACTCTAACTCTTAAATGGTTTCTTACATGAAATAATTTATACATGGATTAAATAATGTGGTTTATGATGAAATTCAAAAGATAATAAAGGCCAATATTGAAGAATAGTTTTTTGAGAATTACTTTAGAATATTTTGTTTTGATTTTAATGGGATTTAAAATATCAAAATTTTGAATCAATAATGAAGATAAAAACTACAGGTTTTATCAAGAGAAATATTTGAACCATTTTAGAGGATAATTATATGAGAATATTCTGCATAAAATATTTTACACATGGAATATTATAATTGGTGTTGTGTTTTTTGAATATCAATTTAGGAAACATAATAGGATGAGATGGATCTAGGATCATGGGTCACAATCTCACATGATAATTTATTGATTGAATATCATGGGGAATAAACCCATGTGACATATTGAGAGGCTGAGTATAATAAGAGAATAAAAAGAATAAGAAGAATAAATGTTTTTGGAGAAAATAGAGAAGAAACTAATATTTAAATTCCTAGATATTCTATGTTTTGAAGAAAAATAATAGAGATTATCTAAAAATATTTAGTTTCATGAAAAAACTCAAGATAACCCTGACCTAGGCACCTGATTCAATCCACAATAAGTTAGGAAAGTTTTTTTTGATACCCACATGCTAGAAACTAGTTATGGACATCAAAATATACATGAGTGGGAATTATTTTTCCCAAATAAATTGAAATAAAAAAGCAAGTAAATCTAATGAAATTACAGTATAGAGCACCCATACATTGTACTTCCATGAAAAATTAAATAATCAATTTCAAATATTATACAAACTAAATAAGTAACAATATTAAATAAACATACAACTCACTTTAAGGAAAATAATTCCAAGAAAAACCCCAAAATATAGGAATGGAATAGATGGTTGGTCTAAACACAGTCCAAAAAAAATTAAAAGAAAACCCAAGAAATGGTACTAACTTATAGATCCCCTCAGGACCAAATTCCATGTTACAACATCTATCATGATCTACTCTATTATAAATCTGAATGGATAATTCTGCAATATTAGAGATTCCCAAAAACTTGAACCTAAACTTGCAGAAATAACTTGAGTCTATCAATATCGAGTTATATAAGTAGGGTCTGAGTGTAGGATCGAAATATGAATGTAGATGCCCAATTAAAAGAGGAGGTGAATTGTAAGATTAAAAACATTTGTTTTTAACCTTAAAGAAAATTATGTTAAACAATGTTAAACAAGGTAAATTCCCAAGACCTCTTTTAGTTCTAAAAAATTTATAGGTTTTTGAAATGTGGTTCTGGAAATGAAACATAAGGAAAGTTTAAAAGGAAAAGATTCTACCTTAAAGTGTATAGAATATTACTTATCGGAGTACATAAGAACAAGAAATTATAAGAAGGTTATACTTTATTCCTTTATCAAAATAAAGTGGAAATAAACTTGAAACAAAACAAGTAACAAGTATGAAATTTTTTAACCCAAAGAGTAGGGTATCCAACAACCTTGGATAAAGGTCTCTTAATTTATACTTTCAAGAAATGCTGTCGTACCCACACTAGGGTAAGCCCTCAATAAGAATATCAGAATCTATCTTGTTATCCCCACAATCCCATGAACTTTAAGGTAGTTGAAACCTTTGTCTTCCTATCCATGGAAGTCCTCAAACTTTAAGGAAGTCGGCACCACTGTCTTCCTATCCCCATAAGTCCTTGATTGTACAAAGAAACAATCGGAGTCGCACAAAGAAAGTTGAACAAGATGTTCAGTACGCACAAGGCATGAGAGTCTCTCTCTCTTGAAATAACTTCAGCAGCATGAAATCTATAGAGTTATCAACAAGCTATGAGCTCATTCAAATGAGCTCCTATTTATAGGCACTTCTCCAACAGTTAGCTCCCTCTTCCAACAACCATATTTTTCCTTGTATTTCAGAAGGACCTATACATGTGTCACTCAAAAAATGGTTAATAAGAAACAGAATTTATGACATTGTTTCACAACTATAAAAAGTGTAAACAAAATAAGGTTTCTTAACCAAATATATTTTTTGTAGTCTAAGGAAAAATAAAGTTCAGAGTCTAAGAAAATAATAATTTAGAGACTATAAATAATGGATATTAAGATTCTTTTTTCCAAATAATTCAGAACCTGGATTCTATAGATTTCAGAATATGAATTCTAAAGAATACGGAGTCTAAATTCTGAGGAATTCAGAATTCAAAGTCTTAATTCTGAGGAATTCAGAGTCTGAATTCTGAGGAATTCAGAGTCTTAATTTCAAAGAATTTAGAGTCTGATATTCAAAGAATTTGGAGTCTAAATTTCAAAGAATTCAGAGTCTGCAAACATAATACTCTATAACCAAGGATTTATAGGATTTCAAGGTTTTAGATGTGAAACCGAATTTTACCCATAGGAATAAAAAGAGTTAGATTTAGAGAAATTATAAAACGAACAAAGAAAACATAGGTAAGGATAAAATTTCCTTGGGGAAGGAAAATGTTCCTTATTATGATAATTCTTAGGGAAAAATAATTTTCCTTAAGATAGAGAGTTTTTTATTTTCAAAACATAGAGGAATGGAAAAGTCATAGGGAAGCCTTATTGACTCAACAGTGAGCATAAATAACTTGGTATAATTTTATCCAATATTTCATACATTTCATTAACAATAAAATCGAGAAACTTTATTCTGAATTAAAATATTTAAAAATATGGTTTTGGTCATTTATAAGAAAATAACTTATAATAATTTCTAAAAATTCTTTAAAAAACCAAAGGCATGATCTAAGATAAATGTTAAAACTTTTTTAGATGATTAGTTTTAAAACTTAATTTCAGAAATACCCTTTATAAATCCAATATTACAAATACATGAGAACATAAAAATTAATAAATAAAATGCAAACTATAAAGATAAACAAAAATAAAAATATTAAAAAAAATTAAGATCAAAACAAGTTAGGAATGAATAATTGGAATAAAAAATATAAATCATAAATTTTTAGAAAATAAATGATAATATGTTTGAGTTATAATATAAATTGAGGAAAAAAATTTCATGATTAAAAAATAATAAATTTAAGTAAATATAATTGAAATCAAAGTGTAGTGGGAAATAAATCGATTAAATAATAGATAATAATGAGAAACTCCTAAGAATCAAGTGATATGATCCTAGATATACTTGTTTGGAACCATTTTTTCAGCCTAATGATGACATTCCTAGTCTATAATCACATAGTTTTCTCTAACTTAGCCTCACCAATGGCACTGCCCATAGTCAGATTATATCTTATACTAGGAAATAAAATTCAGAGTCTTATCATGAAAATCATAGTAATCATATCTCAACCTCCAACTTAGATTCCTAGGATCCCTATGAAATTATCTGATTGGGTTGGGGTAACATTTATCACATATCAATCACAATGTAACACATCACACTCACGTCTCATCATCCCATCCCCAAACACACTCTAATTCACAACCATTCTTTAAAATATATTATAGCATCAATAAATCATTCCAATCCAAAACATTACATAAAATTTGATAACATAGGGCTTAGCATAAGTTTTCTTCTCAATTAATGAAAAATCATTTACACATGGTGAAAATCGGGCCTTGGCTTTTAATCTTATAATAACATTTCAAAACATAAATTTGAAAAATATTTTAAACTAATTTTATTCATAAATCCATTTTTATAAAATGCCAAATGGGGATTTGGTCTTTAAACCAGAATTTATACACTTTTTAATTATTTTATTCAAACCCCTATTTGAAAACTAAGTTTCATTTGGAAACTCTTTCAACTAAGAATAAACCTCACTTATTTCAATATAACCAAAATATCCCATAATCATAATCTAGTCATCATGAAACATCATTAAAACAATCAAAAACATAAATATATAAAAAAAACATGAAAACCTACTTAAGAAGACTCATTAATACCTATAATAATAAAATCTCAACCAAATATCCACAAACACCAAAAAACATTATTTAAAACCATTTAGAATTTTGAATCTTCACTTCAAACACTAAAACCTTTTATAAAAGTCTTTTAATTATTTTAATAAATGCATGGTGTTCATAAATTCTAGTTATATATACATGAGAATAAAAATAAATGAAGAAACCTCCTTTATAAATAAATGAAACCATTTAATCACAATAACATATTTATAAATTCACAAAGTCTCACAAAAAAAGAATAATTTTTTAATAAATAAAATTAAAACCCACAAACAACCTATGGTATTCCAGGAAATGGATATTACATGGAAACAGAAACCTTGATCTACTGAACATGAAAGTCAGGGTGTTATTCCACTAATAAGAGGTGATGCCAATATAATAATCAATCATAGTAAACTCAATCTCTAAAACCTAGAACAAAAAATTTGAATTAAATTAAATATGAACAAAATACTTTGACGCCTATGACAAAAAACTTAGGGGATAACTTATATTTTCCAAGATGAATCCAATGACACATATTACACATCATTATAATCAAAATAAAATGAGATATGGATGATATAATATTTTAATAACTAGGAGATATATATTGGGTAGAGGATAGGAGAGAGAGATATAGAGAGTGATAGGATGGGGTAAATCCCCCCAACCTTAGCATGTGTCTTGATCCCACTATAAAAAGCACCCACTTCACCTATTTTTTCTTATTTTTTCAATATATTTTTCCTTTCCTATTCTTTCCATTTTTTTCAATTCTTTTAATCTCTTTTACCATGAACAACACCTATTTTGAACCCCTCTAAATATTTTTCCCTCCTCCATGTATAGTACCCCATGCTCACAATCACTCTCTTTAATTATTATATTTTTATTTTTATTTTTGTTTCTATTAATCAATTCTCATTACTATAATTTCCCATTTAATGCTTTAATCTATTTTATAACATAAATATCATACCCAAAAAAACAAATCAAACAATTAAACGAAATCCATACAATAATAATAAAAATAGAAACCACACATTTATATTTCCTTTTTTTAACACAAAAAAAAATATCACCATTATTATGTTTAACCGCTCAGTAAATATTCAAACACAGAAAAATTTTAAATTTTCAATTAAATAAATATCAAAATATTCTTTAGTTTTTAAATATAATACATTTTACTTGAAATTTCATAACCCACAATGACACAGTGTGTTACAACCTCCCAACCATAAATCTCTTCATCCCTAGAAAGTCCCACATACTTCCTATAAAATAAATCACTTATAAAAAAAGGAATAATTTAATATATTTGAAACAAAATAATAAATTCCATAAAATAATCATTATAGCTTCATTCATAGGCGGGGTTCTCCCCACCATAAAAACTAATATCATTAAAAGATAATGAGACAAAAATAATCTCATATAAATAGAAAATTAAATTTATAAATAAATCAACTCAAATAAACACATTATCATAATCTCAAAATATTCCATGAAATATAATACACCTAAAAATAGAAACCATTTTCAAAACATAAATTCCTTTCAACATGAATAAAAACTAAAAATTGTGAAACATAAGTCAAAATCCTTTAAGATAAAATATTTTACTCATTTTAGAACCAAGTGGGGAAAAACCCACAAACCACCACTTAAAAAAAATATTTAGTATCTACCTTAAAAAACAAAACATCCAATAATATATTTCAAAACCCATTTTTAAATACCCAAAATCCATTTTATTTTCGAAAAATAATAGTAAAATTAAATAAAATATTCTCATCCACATGTCAATTTATTAACTACTTATCCAAAAAGATTCCTGAAAATCATAACTTAAAAAAAGTTCAAGTCCATAATTAGACACATAGGTGATTTTATTTATTTGATAAAACCACGAAGAGGAGAATAAAATATAGTTAATTAAATAATAACACATACAAAAATAGACATTATATAATTGTAATTTAAAGTAAAGTAGTCCATAATATGAATCGGTAATTTCTCACAAATTTAGTAGACACTAAAATAATTAATTTTGCCTGAGATTTAAAATTTATTTATTGTTTATTAAATTCATGTAAGTACCACCCCATTTTAAAAATTCCTACCACAATCCAAGAAGTTCATGTTCCCAAACCCAACAAAAAAGATAATTTATCTTAAATAATAATGGTTATAATTAAAAAATCATTTATCAAAGAAAATACATACATATAAAGATTTTTTTTTTGAAAGCATTATAAACCAAATTAAAATTTACCAATTTCTAAAAATCCTCCATAACACTAATTAAATTTTCAAAATATTTACACATTATAATCTTCCTATTAAAATCCCTAATTAAAACCTTTTCTACCTCAAAAGTTATTTATTACCGAAAACTGAGAATTTCAAAATCCAACACATTATATAAAAAATACCCTTTATTTCATAAAAATCACTTAAAAATTATAATATTCATTCCCAATAATTTCATTTTTAAAAGAAGACATTAAAGGTCAAAATATACAAAATTAGATCCAATGTAATTTAAATTAAACAATAACCTAAATAAATCATCTCAATTCATCTAAAATTTCTAATAAAAAGTATAAAAGTAACTTGAAACCACATAATCATCTTAAATATCAATTAAAAATAAATTTATAAGGTCAATATAAATCATTAATGATATATTTTAAAAGTAAAATCACAACAAAACCAAATCCATCCAAGACACATGGAATGTGTGCATGATCTACAACCCACAAAATCGGCCCATGTATCTCATTTATTATTCATCAAAATTCCATTAAAGTTGGAATTGTACACATAAAGAATAATAAATCAAACCTAAAACTATAATTACTCATTCCCAACATCCCCTGTAAACTCAATGTTAGGTACTAAATGTGTTGTCTAAACACTTATTTATATCTACATGTTGAGTTCTGATAACACTATATCATATCTACCTTGACTCCCTAAATAGAATAAAATAAATCTCTGGTACTGATTTCTCATGAACCAACCCAGGATACCCCTGACGTGAACACACAATTTAGTCCAAAACATGGCTCATAGGGTGGTCCCGATCTCCATAGGCCAACAACTACTGTTGGGAATCAAAATATACAATAGTGTGAATTATTTCTCTAAAACAAATAGAAATAAAAAAGTATCATAATTACAAAAAATATACCATGAGCCATATATACATTGTAATTATAGGAAAAACTAAACAATTATTTTCAAAAATAAAACAATCCAAACAAGGAGTAATAAAAAATAAACATATAAATCACATTAAACAAAACAAATCCAAGATGAAACCCAAAATATAGGAATAGATGACATGGATGATCTAAGCATGGTCTAAAAATAAATAAAAGAGAAACCAATAAACAATATCAAACTGAAGATAACCTTATGACCCAATTTCATGCTCCAACATCAAACATAATCCACTCCATGTGACACCTATAAGAAAATATCCTCAATGTCAAAGATTTTAAAAAAAATTGAACTTGAACCTACAAAAAGGAATTGAGTCTATTGACACCAAGTGGTATCAGTAGGATATAAGCATTAACTACCCAATAAAATTACTAAATATTCTATGAATTTCCTTATTAAAAATGAAATCTATAAATTCTAGTTTGAATTAAAATATTTGAAAATAATGTTTTATGCTTTTAAATGAAAAAAAAATTAAAAGAATTTTTCAAAATTATTTCAAAAACCCAAAGCATTATTTGTGAGAAATGTTATACATTTCTTTAGAAGATTCATTTTAAAATATAAATTTTGAAATACCCTTTCAAAATCCACTATTTCAGATACACAGAGTTCAATATAAAAATAACTTGAAAAAATTTCAAATGTATATATAAACAATAACTATAAGATAAAAAATTTTAATAGTAGAACATGTTAGGTATCAATAATAGGTATAAAATAATATAAAGTTTAAATGTGTGGTCCAGGAATGAAAATACATTTGAGTAATTATAAAAAATGAGGTAAACAGAAATGTAAAGATAGAACTATTGGGACCACTTTGTGTATAAGGTTGTATTTGTAGTCAACAGTTGTCAATGGAGATCAAAATGAAGAAGGGGATGAAGAGATTCATATTATAAAGTGATTATGAAACATCTCACTACTCAAAGAGACCATGCAAGAGCCTACTTGAAGGGACATGCCTTATTTAATGAGGGATCATGCGGAGATTTGAAGATTTAAGAATGATTATACAATGATGAGAAGATGACGTCAGTCATATTTAGTGTTGATTGGAAAGAATGATGTTGCTGGATGACAGGGATGTTGTAGTACTTTCTCTAGATAATTTTCACATGGATGACTAGGGAGTTTGAAAATAATGGTGTCATGCATTTAAGACTAAAATAAGTATTGAAGTTCATCACTCTTCAAGCTATTTGTCACATCACAAATTTTTGGAAAGTCACCACAAATCATACCAAAAGATCTGCATCACCAAAAGGGTCCCAATGCCATAAATGGCTCATCAATTGAGTGTGTGGTTTTCAAAATATGAGCATTTTAGTAAACAGGGGGCCAATTACGTAGAACAGTACACAGTGAAGGCATTCAGTACACAGAACGGTACGCAGTGAAGGCATGAGGTATGTGGAATGTTGTTAAAAACAGTTTGCAACGCGGTATGCGGTGAAGGCACGCGATATGCAGTTAAAGTCATGTGGTATGAATAATGCAGTCAAAATGGTAAACGGAATGTTGTGGAAACGGTTCATAGCAATGGTATGTGGTAAAGGCATGTGGTATGTGTAACGGTGCATAGAAATAAAAACAGTTCATAGTGATGGTTTGCAGTGAAGGAGTGTGGTACGCAAAATACTATCGAAAACGGTTCGCAGTGACAGTACATGGTGAATAGATGTAGTACGCAGACTGACTGACATACGGTACGTAGATGGTTAATGGTATGCGATATAGGTTTGTAGTTTAGAGGGTTGCAGTATGTGGTGGAGGCTAAAATTACGTAGATGGAGTTTAGTCTCTAGTGATTGTCCCACATTGATGTTTTAGGTAAATCTGATTATCAAAATTTGCGGAGTTATGTTCCTACTTAAGTATCAGTAATCCACTTTATTAGATGAGGAGATTGAAGGTTAAATTTTTGGGAAGAAATTTGGTGAAGTCCAAAGTAGTACATGGAGGAGAAGATGGTACATTGATAGAATCATCTGCATAAGTAAAAAAGTTTGTGGAAGAGAGCGTTGTTTGCGTAGGAATCTCTCGATGTACGCAGCTAAGCAAGGCAGCATGCAGAGTAGGACAGTATGCGAAAAAGTAGAGGAGTATGCAGAGTAGGGGAGTACACGGAGAAGAAAAGTTTGCAGAATAGTTGTATGGTATGCAAAAAAAATGAAACGGTACGTGGAAATAGCTGGACGGTATGCGGAAACAGCATCAGTACGCGGAAACAGCTTGATGGTACACGAAAATAGTAGTGGTATACGAAAATAGTTGGACGGTACGCAAAAACAGATGGATAGTATGCAGAAAAAGTAATGGTATATAGAAAAGGTTAGACGGTATGTGGAAATAGTAGAGGTATGCAGAAATAGCTGAATAGTACGTAGAAATAGCAGTGGTATGTAGAAACCGCAGCAGTATGCAGAACACCCACAAAGCCTGAAAATTGGCCAAATAAATTTGAAAATTTAATTTCCATAACATATAATTGTATGGTAAGATAAACTACATCTTTTATTGATTATGGGACTTCAATAGAGCATCCATTTACAGTTGAGCATGCATGAATTAATGCCAAACCTTTGAAGCGACCTTCAAGTCATTAAACTGAGTGAAGATTCTTCCAACGCAGTGAGAAAGGAGGATTTAGCGGAAGTGATCCAAGGGATGCAGTGTGATATCCCTAAAATCTTCTAAAGTTAGTGCACCTATCATAGAGTGACTATACTAAACTCTTGTAATCCACAACAAGTGATGATTAGTGGAATTTGGTACGACCAGTAACCTATCGGCGTATGCTCCTTGGACGTAGCCCTTAGTGGTGAACCAAGTGAAAACTTATGTGTTTTCCTTCTTCATGTGAATGTTTTAATTACTGAACATATCAATCATACAGGTATTAAAAAGGGTTTCTACAAATGTGGGAATGAGATCCAGTAAAGAAGAGAAAATTTTGACACCCTGATTCACCCCCCCCCCCCTCTCAGGGTGGTCTAGGGTCCTTCAAGAACAACGATAAATATAAGGAAATATAACTTAATTCAAAATTTAGTAGGAAATAAACATAGTAACGTATACATAATCATGGTAAACTCATAAGAATCCAATAAAATGATCATATATTTACAAGGTAGGAACCATCTATCATCTTATCGATGAATTTTCTAGTCTATAAAAACCATGATTGCTCTAACAAATCCTCACCAATGGAACTCCCCATAGTCAGGTAATATTCTACACTAGGGGATAATAGTTAGAGTCACATAATTAATAGTATAGTAACCATCTCTCATCCCCCCACTTATATTCTTATGATCCCATGAAATTAGTAAATGGAGGTTGGGTAAAATTTATCACATATCGATCAAAAGGTAACACATCACAATCACATCTCCCCATCCCACCTCCATGAAACCACTAATTAAAAAACCCTATTTAACACACATGAGAGCATTAATAAATCATATAAATCCAAAAAATCACATATAATATGATAACATAGGGATTAACATAAGGTTGAAGCTTGTTTTATGAAAACTAAATTTCACAAACTCTCAATAATTCCTTGGGTTTTAAACTTATAAAAATATTTCTAAATACCCTTTTGGAAATAATTTTGAACTAATTTTATTCATAAATCCTTTTTTCAAAAATATGAAATGGGACTTTGGTCTTTAAACTGATAGTTGTAAACTTTTGAAACCTTTCTTTAAAAATAAATTTTTAAAACTAGGTTTAATTTTTAAAACACTTTCAAATAATAATAAATCTCACTTAGATAAATAAAAATGACATATAATATAATCATGATCAATGAATCATGAAACATTAGGAAAATTTATTAAAACCTTAAATCATATATAAGAAACATGAGAACCTATTTAATAAAACTCATTAAGACCCATAATAATAATTTCCCAACCAAACTAATACTCACACCGAAAATCATTTCATGTAAACCTATTTATAATTTTGAAATATTACTTTAGACACAAAAAAACCCTTTATTAAAATTATTTTAGTCATTTTATAGAACACTTAGTATATATAAATTATTGTAATATAGATACAAGAACAAAAAATAGTGAAAACCCCCTTTTAAAATGAAATGAAACCATTAAATCACAAAATCTTATTTATAAATTCACCTAGGTTCACAAAACAATAATATTTTTTAAGGAGATCAAATTTATAACCAATAAACATCCTATAGTTTTCTAATAAAAGTAAATCACATGAAAACACCAACCTTAATCCACTGAACTTTCATGATGGAGTGTTATTCCATCACTAAGAGGTGATGTCAATCAAAGTTTCAATCATAATAAACTCAATCTCAAAATACTAGAATATTGAATTTTTAATTAATTAAATTTAGAAGAAATAATTTGATTCCTATGATGAAAAACTTAAGGCTTTCCTTCTACTTGATGATATGAATCCAACACCACTAACAGCATGTCGTTTTGATAAATATAAAAAGAGATATGGATGAGAAAAGATTTGGAAAATTAATAGGGGATATGGGATAGAATAGGAGATAGAGGTAGGCAATATAGGGTAAATCACCCCCCCCCCAGTTTTTACCTAGATCTCACTATGAACAACCCCATTTATCCCATTTATTTTATCATTTTTTTTAATATATTTTCCTTTTTCTTTTTCTTCATTTTCATTCCCCTTTTTTATCACTTGTAACATATGTAACTTCTATAATGAACCCTTATCCATCTTTTTATTCCACCTCCTTATACATCACCCCACACCACCACTCACCCTCTTTTATTATTATCAATTTATTTTTAATTTTTTTAATTTTTTTCAATCAATTATTATTATCATTTAAAATTTAATGTTTTGATCTATTCGATAACATAAATTTCATAACAAAAAAATAAAAACATTAATAAAATTAAATTCAAAAAATAATAATAGTAGTAACCATGGATTTATATTTCAATTTTTTAACAGAAATCATAATTTCACTATTATTGTATTAAGTACTCGGTAAATATTCAAACACAATAAATATTTCAATTATCAATTTAACCAATATCAAAATATTATTTATGATTTAACTCAATTAAATTTTCCCAAAAAAATATCAGCCTATAATGATGTGGTTTTTTACATTCAAAGAAGGTAGATAATGTTCATTGAGGAATAAAAAGAAGATGAAGAAGAGAAGAGGAAGGAGATCAATGAGGTAATATTACCATATAGCCTATTATCATCAATGGTAGAATAAAAGAAGGAATAATAAGAATATTTTAGTAAGGATAACACTGCCACTACACATATATTTGCTCTGTATATTGATACACTTAAATAAATAATAAAAGGAAAATCCAGTGAGTATGACCAACATATTTTTACTTCTATAAATTCTATTTGATATTGAAGTTATTGTTATTTAGAAGGAAGAAAAAATAAAGAAACCTATTATTTATAAGTTTTAATCATTCTGAATATTTATTTTAGATGAAATGAATGATTTTCATGTTATTTTAAAAAAAATTCTACTGAATATCAAACACTGTGATTGAAAAATAATATGTTACTAATTAAAGAAGTGTCATCCAAGACCAAAGAGGACGATCTTGTTAATTAGTGAGTTTGAGAGGAACCATTATAAATTGGTGAGGCCAATATAAATAATCAATCTATAGATTGTAAAAGCTATTGGGGTAAAAAATAAGTATTTTTATATTTAAACTTGGGATAGAGGATAATACCTTCCCCACCATTATTTACATGATTATATTATTCGATCCAGGCTTCCAGGTTATTTCCTTTCCCTAGAAACTTTTTAGGGAAGGAGATTATCATCACCTTATACTTGAGTTTAATAAGTATATTGTTTAATTTGAAGCTTGATCTTTGTGGGTTCTCACTTTCCCCTTAAAAGTGTTGAGAAAATAAAAATGTTATGTTGGTCTCATAGTAAGGACATTGTCACCCACATTAAGGGATAACATTGTAAAATTATAAGGCTCAAATACTCTTTCATATTTACTAATTTATATGTGGTGTGTTGTGTAAGTAATTAATACGAAGATACATTCACCCTAATAGGTGAAAATATTTGAATATAAATAATGGTCACTGAAAAAATTCAATAAAATTAGGTACACACTAATTCACATCAACCCTCTTAGTGTGACTACACAGATCACTGGGCACTTCAAGATGATTAGGGGGTCTTTCTTATTCTCTTAAAGATCATGGTGGGTCAATTATTTTCCGTTCATATCTAATGTACCCATTTGGGGTTATCTTAAATTTTATTCTTTCTCTATGAATTAATCAATACAAGAAACTCACTTTTACTCTTTCTTATTTCTTAATCTTATTTTCATTAAGAAGGGCTAACATGGTGATTTTTAACCATTTAAATGAGAGTAAACTTCCTTTATTATAGAATTCCTCTTGTGTCATTGTTCATCATATCTCTTTAATCTTAGTTAGAGGGATCCAAGCTATAATTTCGTCATGGTATGGTGAAACCACCTTATTTCCTATGGATTCTTTCTCTTTTAGTTGAATGGGAATATTATATTGTATATGTAACCTCAATGGTTAAACGTTGATAGACTAATTATGTGAAATGTTCTAAATATATAAAACTTATAATTTTTCCTTATGAGAAACATTTTTATAATGAATGGGTTCAATTTATTTTCTATTTAGGTGAGTGTTCAAAATGGGTAGCATTGACTAATGAAGTAAACTAAAATTAATTTTTATCTAAATATAAATTAAATATTTTATAGATTTACTCTATATGATATCCTCAAATTAATATTTCCATATTGAAATGTTTAAGTCTAATTTTTTTTATAGAATGAGTTTTTAGAATAAATATATATATATATATGATAGTTCACATATATTTAATTTTAAATCCTTTTTCACTTATTCTTTAAATTAAAATCTCACCATTTAGAAAATGGTTTTTTGGTAATAATTTGTAACATCCCATATCTGGGTGTGGCCTAAGGGTGTCCCGAACTCAGTTGGTCACATAACCTCAAGTGCATTTCCCCAAATGCCAGAGGCTACCGACTAGTAGTGAGGGCCAAGGTAAGACATTGGGGAAACTACGAACTCAGAGGCAGAGTATACACAGTAGAACAACAAATGATAAACAATAGCAGAATCATTAATTATATATAACAAAAGTAAATAGCTTAAGACTGATAATAAATAAATAATTAGTACACATATATAAAGTATGCATGTCACATATGTCTAGGAAAATATCCAAACAAGTCACAATGCTAGAAATAAAATACTAAACCAAAGTACAAAAGAAAAACAGTAAACTCCATCTGCATCGTAAGCCTTATCTTGGTCCCATTCTCTCCAGCTCCAACAGCAATCAAGTACCTGATGTAGAAGAGTTATTTCCCTTATCTATACCTGCAACCATATAATCTGTTTGGGTCCAAAAGCATGACCTGAAATGGGTGTGATATTAATCCCAATAGGCAACCACCAAAAGATCTATGCCTAATAGTTAGTGAATGTATATAGCAGGCAATATGCAGATATGAAGTAATAAACTAGGAAGTACTCAAAAATAAACAATCCTATAGTTTCTAATTACATTCATCTTCATTTATAAATTATTAAAACTATTGAATAATGTAACCTTAGGATCTATCCTAATCTCTCTAACCCCCTATTTAACAATAACCAACAGACATCTCAAAAATAGCATCTAAAAATCAAGTAAGACAAAGTCCAATCTTGTGCTTTGGATTGGCAGACTTGTCACAATCATTCAAACATTCACAAACAACCCTCTGGGAAAGTTCTCACAGTCTGATCCCCTCTAGTTTCACATATCACCCATTGAATATAATAAAGATCCTTTGGAAATACTCACACAGTCTAACCCCTTTGGTCCCGCATAGAACTAATCAAATACAAATGACCACCCGGGTATCTCCCACAGTCAATACTCCCTTGGTCTACATTATAAGGACCCCCTATCATATCTCACAGTAAATTCCATCTGGTCCAACATTTATTTAATAACAACCCTCTGGGTAGCTCTCATAGTCTAACCCCTCTGGTCAATAACCCACGACAGCTCTCATAATCAATACCTCTAGTCAATCATAATAAAAGTTCATAATTAAAAGACCCTACCTTAGGAAGCTCTCATTTTCAATTCCCACAACTAGAAAAAAAAAATACACATTGCCACGGTTCAGAACCATGGCAATAGGCCCCAAAAATGTGTCCATATCCTACGGCCACAGTTTTGGCCAATCGTGGCCGCTATCACCGTGGTAGTTGGTCCCAGCATACTATTGTGGTTTTAACCATGGAAATTGGCCTCAAAAATTAAAACATTGAAGTTGACATATATCCAGAGTTTAAACCATGGAAATATCCTAAATACAAAATGTCACCAATGAGTTTCGATCCCTATACCTCCACTTTAAAAACCAGCATACTCACCACTACACCGCACGACAATGGCAATAGCCTAAATAAAAAATATCACCAGTGAGTTTTGATCCTTATACCTCCACTTTACAAACCAGCATACTCACCACTACACTACACGACAATTTGGGTATATATATATTATGAAATATATATTAATATAAACCATGGTAATAGCCTCAAAACTATGGTGGTAGATCTTCCCAACAAATTTTTTGTGGGAATTTGTTTCCCCACAGAAGAGAAGGAACCCTATTTCCATTGTTTTGGAAAACCGTGGCTATAGGACAAGGAAAAATTGGCCTATATCCAAGACCTATAGCCACGGTTTTCAAAACCATGGCAATAGGCCATGGAAAACCATACTATATCCGCAATTTTAAAAACCATCACTATAGGCCACAAAACAGTGTCTATATGTCCATTACAGTAGCCTCATTTTCTAGTAGTGTCCCCTTGTTCATAATTTCATAATGTGAAACACTTTCATCTCAAATAAATAGAAACTCCATCCTAACAACACTAGGAATGGAAAAAAAGCATCCTAAAATGCTTTCTAGACCCAATAACCATAACCAAAACAAACATAAAAAACACCTCCATAAACAAGGTAGTAAACCTTATGCACAATCAAAACCCTTTACCAATCAAAAAATAATAGCAGGCATTATACAGGGTTAAAATCAAAAACACACAATACCCTAAATAAGGGAATTCGACACTTTTATCATATATAATCCAGAGACAACCAACGAAAGGCACAAACAACCTACGTCCATGTTTTATGATGAACACTCTTGAATGTTGGACCTTGAATCATCCTAGAATGACATAGATATAAACAAAGGTCAAAATAGTTCAACCTTGGATAACTCAAGAGAGATGAGAAATTATGAAGAGAGGCTCTAAGGGAACAGAGAACTCACCAGTGGGAATCCAACGAACCTAGTGGCGTCTCAATAAGAGCTTGAACAGAGGAATGGTAGGAAGAATTGAAGATGCTCATTCATACATATCTCTCTTGTACGAGATATCAGAAGAAGAAACAAGTTCTAGAGATGAGACGTGACCTTGCTCTGATTTATCAAATGAAAATAAATGTACATGGAATGTTCATTTAATTTACATGCCATGTAATTGCCTCAACCAGCCCCTACTTTAGGTGGTCTGCCAGGTTACCCACACGGCCATGTACTCAACCGTTACATGACCAGAACACGGCTACATGTAGAAACCAAATACATGGCATGTACTCAAGAGTATATGGCGTGTACTTAAAAAATTTCCCCTTTCTTTATTTTTACTCAAAAAAACCCGAAAAAAGATCCATAAGTAAAATGAAGATCTACATTCTTCTCCCCATAAATCAATTCATCCCCTAATTGGCCTTCCAAGGGTGGAGATGAAGAAACTTCAAGAAACTATGGCCACTGTGATCATACATCAGTCTCCCTCTCCCAAGTCTCATCCTATACTCTCCCTTGTTACAATAGAACCTATACCAGAGGAACAGACCAGCCATGGAGAACCTTCGTGTTATGATCCAGATTCTGAATAGGGTTCTCCTCAAAGGATGCATCCACCTCCAACTCAACCTCCTAAGGTTGAAAAACATGATATAGGTCTGAAAAGTAGCATCGTAACTGAGAAACATGGACGATCTCAAGCATATCTTGGTACCTCTGAGGTAATTTCAACTGATAGGAAACCAGCCCAACTCTCTCCAAAACCTCAAAACAGCTCGACGAATCTCAGTGAAAGCTTGCCATGTCTTCTAATCTTCATGTGTCTCAACCTCAGTGTGACACGTAAGAAAAAAATAATCTCTGATCTCAAACTCAGAGGTCATCTCTGTCGATTAGTATAAGACTTTTTTTGAGATTGTACAGTATTCATCCTCTTCTAAATCAACTCCAACAACATTGTGGTCTCTTGGAAAAGATGAGGTCCCAGTATAGCTACCTCTCATGTCTCTAGCTAACATTGGGGTGATCGGTATAGCCTACTATACACGACCTCATAAGGTTCCATCTAAATCATTTCCAAAAAACTATTATTTTAGGAAAACTCCACTAAGGGTATATGTCTCTCTAAAGAACCCTAGAAATCTAGTACGGATGCTCGAAACATGTCCTCCAACACCTAAATCGTGCGCTCTGATTGGATATCTATTTGGGGATGGTAAGATGTACTCAAAAGTACTTGTGTACCCAAAGCCCTATGTAGTCCTTGCTAGACGTGAGAAGTAAGCCAGGCATCCCTATCTGAAATGATAGAGTGTGTAACCCCATAAAAACATACAATTTCTCAAATGTACAACCTTCCCATCTCATCAACCCTAAAGGTTTCCTTGATCAGAAAAAATGTGCAACCTTTGTGAGTCTGTCAACAACAACTCATGATGGACCATTCCATCAAGGAGACCTCAGTAAACCCATCATGAAATCCATTGCGACATCATTCCACTTCCACTCAGAAATGGGTAATTGTTGTAAAATCAAAGATGGTAGTTGATGCTCCACCTTCACTTGATGACAGGTGGAACATCTCATAACAAAACCAGCAACATCCCTCATCATACCTAGCCACCAATAATTATTGTGTAGATCTCAATACATCTTGGCGACACCATGATGAACTACCCAAAATGAGGAATTAAAATCTCGCAACATCTCCTCATGTATGTCTGATGACACCCATATGTGCCCATGAAAATGCAATACCTCATCCTCCCCTATGGTCCACCTAGGAGTAGGGTCCCCTCCTAAAACACTCTCCCGTAGGACTAGGCCTTTGGAATCTAATAGCTTCTTCATTCGTAATCAGTCCAGTAGAGTGGTGTTAATAGGTATAAAAGAAAGAAACATCTTTCCCTGTCTGTCATTCACCTCTAAATGCATCTCAGATAAAATAGCCATAAGTTTCCACTCACTGTTGGCCTCCTAAATTGCTTGTATCGAAGTCCACCTACTCAATGCATCAGCCATTGCGTTGCCTTTTCCAGGTGTATAGGCAAGCTCAAAGTCAAAATACTGAAGGTAATCAACCCACCTTCATTTTCTAAAATTCAGATCATGATAATAAAGATATACTTGAGACTTTTTTGGTCAGTGTACACTGCAAAATGATCTCCAAGAATATAGTGCCTCTAACAGCATAAAGCATTCATAGCTATAGCTAACTCGAGATTGTGTGTTAGTTAATTCCTCTCATGTGGCCTCAACTGTTGAGACCCGTACTCAACGAATCCTTTCCCTTGCATAATCACTTCTCCCAACACAATACCTTATGCAATATAGTAAATAGTGTAACTCTTGCCCGGCTCTAGAAAAATCAGTATCGGTGCTGAAGTCAATCTCCCTTTCAACTCTTAAAAGGATGAATCACAGGAATCTGTCCACAAGTACTTTGTGTGATTCTTAGTCAAGCCCATTAGTGGAGCTTCTAAGAATGAGAATTCCTGAATAAAGGACTTGTAGTAACCATCCATCCCTAGAAAACATCGTACTTCAAAGATGTTCTTCAGCTGCCCCCAGGAAACTGCTACTCTCACTTTTTATAGGTCTATTGAAACTCCTATCTCTGAGATAACATGAACCAAGAAGTGAATCTGGTCTATCCAAAAGTGGAATTTTGAGAGCATAGAATATAATTGAGGCTCTCTTAGTGTACTAAATATGATCTCAATATTGGTGTCATGGTCGTGTCGAGTGTGAGAGTACACCAAGGTATCATCCACAAAGACCACCACAAAAGAATCCAAGTAAGGATAGAACCATCGGTTCATCAGTGCCATGAAAAATGTTGGTGTGTTCGTGAGACTAAACAGAATAACCACATACTCGTACAGACCATACCTACGATGAAAGTACATAAGAGGTATATCAGATGGTCTGACGTGAAACTAAGGATAACCGTATCTCAAGTCAATATTTGAGAAAACTCAGACTCCTCGAAGCTGATCAAAGAGATCATCAATCCTCAATATGGGATATCGGTTCTTGACCATCAACTAGTTTAGCTTATGATAATCCAAACAAAGTTTGAGGGTACTGTCCACCTTCTTCGAAAACATTATAGGCGAACCCCATGTAGAAGTACTGGGTTAGATGAAACCCTTTGCCTGAAACTCCTCTAACTACCTCTTGAGCTCCAATAACTCTAGTGTAGACATCCTAAAATAAGTAATGGAAACTGATGCCTCTCCTATCACAAGTTCAATAGATAAATCTACCTCTCACTCTGGAAGTAAAACTAAAAAGTGATATGGAAATTCATCCCTGGTCCACCACTGTAGAAAATTATATCTATGAATTCCCCTAGTCATCTAGATATAAACTAGAAACTTGGGTTGTAATTTCTACTAACCCATGATGCTTGGGTCCATCTTTACTCACCTGGACATCACATTTTCCCTTGTTTAGAAAGGATCGTCACTTTGGTGATGTGAAACTCACCATGTGGTGATTGTAGTCAATAAAGGCTTGGAAGGAGACCAACTAGTCCATTCTGAGAATGAAATCTAAGCCTGCCATCTCTAAAACATAGAGGTCCCATAAGAAGTGACACCCACCAACCTTAAGAGTTCACTCCTTGAATTGATGTACACTAGATGTCCTAATCCCCAATGGAGTGTCTAGCATCATAACATCCTCAGAAGTAAAGATATAGAGCCAAAGGCTCTCCAAAATATCAATAGATATAAAACTATGTTAATACCTTGCATCAAAAAGATAAAAAGATAAAATTGTGGCAACTAAAATTTTACCTCTAACAATAGAGGGTCTCGGATCCTACTCCTACAGGTTCTTCTCCACTTTAAATGTATGACCTGTACTATGGCCCTGCAACCCTACCTGACTACCCTAAGTTGATCCACCCAACGGCCACTAAAAACCCATAGCCTGACTACCACATCCATGGCCACCTCCTCGACCTGAACGGCCTGATGAACTCCAGTTCTATAGCATCCCGCCTTTTTATCACATAAACTTTCATTACATTTTACAAAACCGAGGATCTTTAAGGTTTAGTGTCTTGGAAACCAGGAACATAAAACATGAAAACATAAAAAATTCTTCTTAAACACTTGAAAGGATTCTCCTCATGTTCATCCTAGGTTCATTACTGTATCTCATATCCTGGGGACATACATCAAAAGAAAGGGTGATCAGAAGGCCCAGTAAGGGAAACAAGAGAAACATTTTACATGTTAACTTAAGATACTTCAATAAGGTCATGAAAAGAACTTTAAGGCATGATAAAGAAATCATGAGGCATATCATAATAAAAATAAAAATTTTCATAACTTTAAGATGTGGCTACAACATTTAATATTTACAATCATTTCGTTTCACCAAGGTCCATCCCCAAGGTGTCATTAAAATTTATCAAGGTTATTCACCAAGGTATCAGTCTAAAAAGTCATCTCTAAAGATTAAGTCTTTACCCAATGCATTAGAGCTCTATCTGGGTGTACCCTTGACATGTCTTTATTATAATGTGAGACACATATATCATCATCAATCATTTCATAAACAACCCATATAGCATAAAATAAATGGGTTTCATTTCATAATCATAATGTTTTAAAAACTTCTTTAATGACATGATCATTATGTCACTTTAAACCCACGGAAAGGGAAAGCGGGTTTCATGTATGTAAATCCCAGAATTTAAAATAGAAAATTTTGATATATATGTGAATAAACCTATATAAATAAGTGCTTTGAGTATTCACATAATAACATAAAATAATTTTGAGAAAAAGAGAGAGGCCTTTTGAGAAGAAAATTCTGCAGCATAACTGCTATGTTACAAGGTTTTAGAAAACATTGAAAAGAGAGGGGACATGGGTCACCCACTCATAAATGATCCATAAAATAGTAGAGGGACATAATATGAAGGATATATAAACATGGTAATGAAATTTGAAAGATGTACCATGTGAAATGAAGATCATTAAAGGAAGACAAAAATAGGATTTCTCTTATGAAAATTCGGCAGCCTAACGGCGTCACTTAAACTTCAAAAAATGAATTGACGAGATAAAATAGGGTCTATCATCATATGACCATAAAATATCAGTATTATATATATAGATATCATACCCCAACAAAATAAAAAGGAACTTGAAAGACTTGACATGAAAGTAGATCTTGAAAACGAGAAGGGTGAAAGAACCCCTTAGAAATTCGGCAGCCTAACGGCGCCACTTAAACTTCAACAAAAATGAATTGATGAGATCAAATAGGGTCTCTCATCATATGAACATAAAATATCAGTATGATAGATTTATAGATCATACCCCAACATAATAAAAAGTATCTTTCAATACTTGACATGGAATTAGAACTTTGAAAAGGGAGAAAGGTGAAAGAACCACTTAAATATTCGGCAGCCTAACGGCGCCACTTAAAACTTCAAAATACTGAATTAAAGAGATAAAATGGGGTCTCTAATAATATGATCATAAAATATCAGTATGAAAGATATAGAGATAATAACCCAACATAATAAAAAGGAACTTGAAAGACTTGACATGAAAGTAGATCTTGAGAAGGGTGAAAGAACCCCTTAGAAATTCGGCAGCCTAGCGCCACTTAAACTTCAACAAAAATGAATTGATGAGATCAAATAGGGTCACTCATAATATGAACATAAAATATCAGTATGATAGATTTATAGATAATACCCCAACATAATAAAAAGTAACTTTCAAGACTTGACATGGAATTAGATCTTTGAAAAGGGAGAAAGGTGAAAGAACCACTTAAAAATTCGGCAGCCTAACAGCACCACTTAAAACTTCAAAATACTGAATTGAAGAGATAAAATGGGGTCTCTCATAATATGATCATAAAATATCAGTATGATAGATATAGATATCATACCTCAACATAATAAAAAGGAACTTGAAAGACTTGACATGAAAGTAGAACTTGAAAACGAGAAGGGTGAAAGAACCACTTAAAACATCATAAAACAAAATAATGAGAGTATGAGGGGATCTCTAATTATATGAACATTAAAAGGGCAGTAAGAGGAGTATAAAAGAACATCCTTTAACATAATAACATGGAGCATAAAAGAAATTACATAAAAGATATTTCTTGAAAAGAAAGAGAGAGGTCGAATCACTTACCTTAAAACGTAACTCTTAAAACTCAATGGTTTGGACCTTGAGGGTTTCGGGGAACCTTGGGAGGACTCCTTGGGAGGTAAAGAGACCAGAACTTCGTTGGGGAGAGTTGGGAGTGAAAACTAAAAGAGGAAAGGGTGGGTATTTATAGGGAAAGTGAGGGGACAAGGCATTAATGGCCAAGGGACACCTCACAAGTGCTTTTCTCAAAACCATGTGCTCTCCCATGGAATTTACCATGGAGTTAGGCCACATGGGGCCCCCAATACAATAATTCATCACCTTTGGCCGGCTAACCCTTAAAATATCTCATGACATCATCATGACACAGTTATGATGTCATTAAACATACCGAAACCCTAAAACTACATTTTTACTATTCACTGAAAAATTCATCTTTCTCAGAAAAATCCCAAAATTTCACCTTAACCAAATATCAATTCTCTAATTACATTTATGAAATACATTATATAAAAATAATTTTCTAAATATTTTTAATTTAATTTTTAAATAAAAACACTATTCATCGAGAATTCATTTTTTTCAGAAAAATCCCCAAAAATTACCATAACATAATATCGATGCTCTGAGTTCAAAAATAAAGTCCATTTTATAAAAATAATTTTCTAATTATTTTTAATTAAATTTTTAATTAAAAAACACTATTCACCCGAAAAAACTAATACTTGACTAATAATTTATGAAACTGTTATTTACCCATTTTATTGAATCTCATTACCTAATCAATGTGTCTAAATTATATTAAAACATTCTTTACGTGATATTACTAATTCATTTGGACACATTACTAATCCTAATAATAAGATCACTATTCATAATTTATTATTCATCAAAAATTAAGTTGATCTTATTAGACTCTAAATTTCGTACTGAACATAGTTGTAGAAGACCATTTTTTGAAAATCATTACACATTTTTATTTATTTAAGGTTTACATAAACATTTTTAAAATATCCTTTCTCTAAAATTCATCAAAAATATGCATACTATATTTATCCAGACATTTGAAAATTCATAAACTTCATCATAAGAAGAAATCAAAATTTTTATTTAAAACAAAGGGTTACACAAGGCAGCTACAGTCTCCTTACATAGCCTCTTATCACACCAGCATAGGACCTAAGTGTAAGGTGTGCTAAGGTGAGAGAATATGAGGGAGTCTCAGCCAACATCGCATGAGTAGTAATTTCTATCAGTTTGAACTTCTCGCAAATGAGATTCCATTCTAGCTTCACACGATGAAGTTCGGCTTGGGTTTGGTCTAGAGCAAAGCCCAATGGTGCTACCTCCTTCCCAAGCTCTGTTAGATGGGCTTCGATCGGTCCAAGACTACCGGGTGAGGCCATCGAATCTTCTTTCTATATCAATTAACCAAGATTACTTTTATTTAGAGACAATAATCAAAACATTTAGTTCCCAGTGGTCATATTGACCAATGGTCATATAACAGTCAAAACCCAACAGTCTCATTTTAATTATACTCATGTTATTAAATGAAACAATTTTGTTGAGTATCAAAAATAAAATAACACAAAAAATTAGGAAACAAAATTTATTCAAAATTTTGTGTCGTTACAATACTCCCCCCTTAAGAAATAGCGTCCTCGCAATTTTTTTAAAATTGGGTTTTGAAATTTCATTGAAATTTCCACATCAGAAAAGGAGTCAAAAAAACTATTACATTAAAATAAAGAAAGGTAAGTACAAAGGTCACCCGAGTTAACCCATACTAGGATTCCATGGAGGAAAACATGGATATGGAAGAAAAAACAAAGGGCCAAGTTCTGGGGGAGATTGATAGAAAACATGATTAGGATAAATTTAACCATAAGAAAATCCCAAACGTATGATGTGTGTAAAAGGTCTTTGATTACCTAGTAGGAAACGTATACCAACAACGTTTTTGTTTTACGTTCCTTTTCATAATTTTGAGGAATTCATTTACTACATAGAACAAAAACATAAGAAAATATACCTACATTCATGTAGAGTTTCATAATTTAATAAGTCTCTACCAAAACTAATATTTTCTCCAAATGATGAGAATTAAAAAACACTTGGTCTCATCAAAACACAAGAATGATCTTCTAGAGAATCACGTATTCCACAAAAGAAAAACTATCTATCTTTAAACATTACTCCCAAAAACAGAAAGGGTAAGATAAAACAACTCTTCAAAATGAAAGAATCCCATAGGAATGGAAACTACTTTGAAATCTTCAAAGTTCCATGGTACTACCCAAAGTTCATCATAGACCATTCCATAAATAAAAGTCCTTAAAATTCCTCAAAATAAACCAAACTAAGATTGAAACCCAAATACAATAAGGACTTGATAACATAGTCTTCCAAAATGATAATCATCTTTTAATACCCTAATCATCACTATCATATTAATATGACAATCATCGCATTTCCTATCACATTGGTTGTTGGGACATGTTCTTCCATTTCTTTCCATTAACTAAGAAGAGAAAGTATAATTAGGGGCTTAAATACTTAGCCAATAATCATGAAAAGGAACTTAAAGAATATAAGGATAACTTGTAGAAGAAAATTATACCCTAAATTTTGATCCCATAGGTCCCCATCTAGGTTATCCATGATCATATATTCTTATGTGAATCTTTGTTTTATTTTATCTTTGTTCCTTTAACAATGGTTCATACTAAGCTTATGAATTTACCAAAGCATATCCCCCGGGAGTGTCGTAACCAATAGTGCAGCAAGGCCCGTTTTCGTGTACCAGTTCCCGTTTGATTCTAGCTCAGTGCGGTGTTTTCGGGTTTTACCCCTATGTACATCTGTGCCAGAGCCACCTCTACCTGCTCGTATCCAGACCGGGATGTATTCGTTTGGCAACCCATTACTCAATACTCACCAAAATACCAGGAAGATTCCCTATATATAAACTTTTCTATAGGCTTCTTCCTAAAGTTTTCATATCCTAATTTCCACAAATAACTAAACCATCCTTTGATACCAACTATAGCATCCCGCATTTTTATCACATAAACTTTCATTACATTTTACAAAACTGAGGATCTTTAGGGTTTAGTGTCTTGGAAACCAGGAACTTAAAACATGAAAACATAAAACATTCTTCTTAAACACTTGAAAGTATTCTCCTCATGTTCATCCTAGATTCATTAGTGCATCTCATAACCTGGGGACATACATCAAAATAAAGGGTGATCAGAAGTCCCAGTAAGGGAAACAAGAGAAACATTTTACATGTGAACTTGAGATACTTCAATAAGGTCATGAAAAGAACTTTAAGGCATGATAATGAAATCATGAGGCATATAATAATAAAAATAAATTTTTTCATAACTTTAAGATGTGGATTCAACATTTAATATTGACAATCATTTCATTTCACCAAGTTCTATCCCTAGGGTGTCATTAAAAATTACCAAGGTTATTCACCAAGGTATCAGTATAAAAAGTCATCTCTAGAGATTAAGTCTTTACCCAATGCATTGGAGTGCTATCTGGGTGCACCCTTGACATGTCATTATTATCATGTGAGCCACATATATCATCATCAATAATTTCATAAACAACCCATATAGCATAAAATAAATGGGTTTCATTTCAAAATCATAATGTTTTAAAAACTGCTTTAATGACATGATCATTATGTCACTTTAAACCCACGGAAAGTGAAAGCGGGTTTCATGTATGTAAATCCCAGAATTTAAAATAGAACATTTTGATATATATGTGAATAAACCTATATAAATAAGAACTTTGAGTATTCACATAATAACATAAAATAATTTTGAGAAAAAGAGAGAGGCCTTTTGAGACGAAAATTCTGCAGCATAACTGCTATGTTACAAGGTTTTAGAAAACATTGAAAAGAGAGGGGACATAGGTCACCCACTCATAAATGATCCTTAAAATAGTAGAGGGACGGAATATGAAGGATATATGAACATGGTAATGAAATTTGAACGATTTACCATATTAAATTAAGAACATTAAAGGAAGACAAAAATAAGATTTCTCTTATGAAAATTCGTCAGCCTAACGGCATCACTTAAACTTCAAAAAAATGAATTGACGAGATAAAATAGGGTCTCTCATCATATGAACATAAAATATCAGTATGATATATATAGATATCATCCCCCAACATAATAAAAAGTAACTTGAAAGATTTGACATGAAAGTATATCTTGAAAACGAGAAGGGTGAAAGTGTAGAGACCCAAATCTTGACGTACATAGACATTACATTACTTTTGTGGAATACTTAGTACATAACAAAAACACACACACAAGGACTGTAACAGTTTAGTGTATTTGGAAACTCATAATATAATCTTCTAATCGTGGTGAAAGATCTTCAACATCTCCCATAAAGATCTTATTTTTTTTAAACCTAAATCCTTTCTTTATGTTCTGGGGAAAAGAAAACATAAAAGGGTGAGCTCAAATGCTCAGTAAGGGTAAACAAAAGAAATATCAATCACATCATATTCATAAGAACATATCTTTTGGAAATCTTAACCTACAAAATAGATCATAATTTCATAACATCATAGTAGTGAAATGTAATCCCAATAATCATAACTTAAAACATGAAACTTTGTGGCATACACACATAATCATATAGAATCATTTCTTATTAGTCAAGAGTCATTTCCAAGACTATCTTAGTGGACAAAGTCCCTTTCTGAACTGAGTTCACTCCTCATTTCATTCCTGTTTCACTGAACCGGTATAATCTACCATTCTAGCCATATCTATCTCATGAGATATAAAATCTTTACCCAATGCATTGGAGGGAGATATAGGTCCCACCCATCTCATAATGATACCATTCTTATGTGTGCCACAAAATCATAAACCATACATCATAAAATAACCCATGTAATAAAAAAGGGATTCTTAAACATCGTGACATCATAAAAAAATTCATATAAGATAAAGGAATTCATAAAAATATTCCCATCACAACATAATCAAATCAATGTAATAATAGGGATAAAAACAGAACCCTTTTATTATCTTAGATGTAAAATAATTTTGATAAAACACTTGAACTCCATTCTTGAGGAAAATATCCTTTCTACTTCAAAAACACTTTTCCTATCTTAACATGTCATACAATTTTAAATAAAGTTGATTAAAAAAAACTTGAAAATTTTTAAAGGGAGCTTCTTGGAAATAATGTTTTAAAAATCCATTCATTCCGTATAAGTTAAAAAAACATTCTTCTCGTACTTTTGTCGGAAAAGTCAAAAAAGTACCTCGTACGAAAAACGATAAAAGATTCCTTTCATATCTTTTACTAAAAACTCACCGAAGGGTAAAATAGGATTTAAATAATTTTAGGTGAATGGAAATAATATTACATAGTGAGGAAACATGGATGTGGATGATAAAATACACCCTAATAAATACCAAAGTATAAACAATCTCGGATAAAAATGAGTTTGTGATATTTCCCTTACCTTAGGTCCGATTTTCTTCGTAAGTGTCCAAACCTCCTGTATAATGATTTAAATAATGTCATTGACTTATTCCAGAATCATACTCACTGTTATTATATCATATATGGTTCACTTATGACTTTATATTACCCGTTCTTTTGTAAATTCCATGTTAAAGAGCGTTTTGGGAAAAATTGTTTCATTTGTCGTCCGTGTTTTGACTTGTAATTATTCATATGATTACTTAGATCATGATTAATAAATTACAGAATATAATACATTATTTATATATAATATATATTCAGAATACACATATATATAATAAATCAGTAAATGGAAAGAAATACACCGTTCATGGAGACGGTAGGTCGTACGTACGCATGAACGCTGTTTTCGTTTCCTTATTGAGTTGAATGGAATTAAGTAGATGACATACATATATATACACATAAATCCAGTATAATTATTATGTCATATATTTCATGATTACTTATTATATATACTTTATAATCATTCATGAATTAAAGTGGAGAATGAATCTCATCGCGTCGTGGAGACGGTAGTCTGTACGTACGTACGAGCGATGATATCGTTCTCATGATCATGGGATTGTATTGGAGTGTATGTATACTATTTAAGAATAAATATCACTTTCAATTAATCATATATAGTTATTATTTATACCATTATACCCATCCAAGTAAGGTGGTGGTGGAAAATAGATTTCACCACGGCGTGGAGACGGTATTCCGTACGTACGCACGCGCGGTGATTTCATTTTCCGTAGGATAGATAGATGGTGAAATAGGGTTGTTTCATACTTATAATAACATATAATTATATGAGTGATACTGATGTTATTACTTCATAATGAAACAACTAAATAAGAAGCAGCGGAAGAAGAAATAAAAATGAAAGAATCGGTAACGGAAATTACCTCTTCTTTGAAGCGCCTCTTTGAGACCTCCTCTTAGGGCACTAAAATTGGTCTTTGAGGAAGACCAGAAACTCTAGGATGTTTCTAGGTAAGTGGAGAAGAGAATTTGGCAGGGTTTGGCCGATCTTGAAAGCTCAAATTGTTGTGAGGAAGATAGGGAGGGGGTTCCCTTTTATAAGGGAGGAGAGGGGCACCTTTGGAATAACTAAAAATATTATTTTATTATAAAGACAAATTCGGTTTTAAATAGCTCCAAATTGATTTATTTCGAATATAAGGTGGGTATGGGTCTAAATCCTCTCATCCAATATAATTTAGACAAGTTTAGGTTCCTATTGTAACCTTATCATTTATATTTAACTTTAAGTTAGATAATTTTACTTTTACCGTGTCTTCTTGTTTTCTTACACTATAAGGTTAATAAACTTACTATATCAAGCCAAAAGAACCCCAAGTTGTTTATTATTAATATATATAACCTTATATAATTCATTTGGAATAAACTTAGATTTTTAGGAATAAAATAACAATTAATAATATAATATATTTTTTAAAAACTATTTTATGTCAATTTTGACACAATTTAGTAATTGATTTTTGTGAAACTCATAACAGATTTATTAGTTAGAAAAAAGTTAAATAAATCAATAATAACATGTCATATTAACATATAAAATTATTTAAATTCATAAAAAGTCTTAAATTACATTTATTTAGGTATTTATAACATCAATTATGTCAATATTTCATTAATAAGGAAATTTTTGCATCATCTTTGTGTCATTCTAAATTATAATTATTTAATCCCTAAAAATTCTAAATAAATTCCTATGATGTAGATAATTGTATTAGAGTTCTGTAAACTATTCATGTTCTAAGTTTCATGAAGTTTATCACTAAATTAAAATTATTATACTTATATGATTTAAGAAAGTGACATGTTGTCACATTCTTTGGTTTTAATAATAATTAACTTATTTTCAGGGGCAAAAGTCCATTAAATGAATCTAATATGACCCTTGGGTGATATGGGTTTACTTTTAGTCATCCAATAGGATTTTTACAAGTGTTAGAGTAATTTTATAATATTATATTTACCCTTAATTACCCGATTTACCTTTAACTATGGTAAATAAAATTTTACCGTAGTTACTATTCATAATTCCCAAAAATAAAAAGTAGCCTATTAACATAATTTGGACCCACTGATTAAAATAGGGAATCCATTTTTTCAAATTCAATACACAGAAGTTGCAGAAAATAAATTAAAATTAATCCTGTTGTCGAAAGAAAACTGGTTTTTCTTTAAAACATTGCAAAAGATTGAATTAATTTATCCTACGAATTCAAGGTAGAATCAATGATAATGACATTAATTATATTAAATGATAAAAATATATTCTATTTATACTTTAAAACCATTTAATGTTATAATTTAACCATATAAATTATTGCGATGAAAAAAGTTGTTTTTAATTAAAATATAGCGTGTTTTTACTATTCATCAAAATATAAAAGTTACCAGAATAATTTGAAAAATTTATCCAAAGTAAATTTTTATTTCATGATTCCAAAGATGAATTTTATTTTTTCAAATTAAACTTATAAACATGTCAAAAACTAGATTTAAATTGGGTGCACCATCAAAAGGTGGCAAAACTGCATTTTTTGAAAAATACTTATTTTACCCGAAAAATTTATTTTGTTCTTATACCATGTTCTAGAAAATGTGTAAGACGAATAATAATGTTATAAGATTAAAAATTTAGTTAATACTATTCATAATGGCTAGTTCATAATAATATTATAATAATATATCGTTGTTTATTAAAACCAGGTATTGCGTACAACACACGCTATCGAGGAAGGTCACGGTTGCATGTAATGCAAGCCAAGTCAGGGTTGCGTGCTGTGAAAGAATCCTTCGTTGTTTCGTATAACATAATCCAACCATATTTCATTTATACATTGAATATATATATATAAATATACTCAATGTTGCGTAGAATAACTATTATCAAAATTGTGTGTAACACGATCCAAGAATAGTGTTGCGTATACTGTAAGCTAATATGGTGTTGCGTATAGCGCAAGTTAATCTTGGTGTAGCACAAGACAATAATGAAATTAAAAGAATATTTTTCATAAAATCTTGGGGTGTTACATTCTACCCCCCTTAAAATGAATTTCGCCCTTGAAATTTTTCGGGGTTATAATTGGTTTACTATTCGAAAGTTTCTTTAATAGAAACCCACATCGTAAAAAGGAATACCAAAACCAATCTTTAAAAAAAAGTATGAAACATATCGGTTACCCAAATAAACTAATCACTGGGTTTCCACATAGGTGAAAATATGGATATGGAAGATAAATATAACCATCATGTTCTGATGGAGAGTGGTAGAGAACATGGTTATGGAAAAGCCAGCAATCACAAAGCCATAAATTTGTGACGATCTAAGGTACCATCTGATTCATCAGATATAAGGGAACTAGGACAACATTTTTGGTTTTCAAGATCATTTCCCTAAAGTTGATGAAATTGTAATTAGAAGAAATACTTTCGTGATTTTGGTATAGTCTCACCGTTTGTCATTCTTTGGAAAATTTCCACTTCATCTCTTAAATAAATGAAGTTTAATTTGTCATTCGTGATGTGTTAGCAGATCATGTGATAGAATGATGGGTCATTCCATCTGTCTCAAACAAAAGGTTAGAAAATTTATCAAAAAATACATAAGTCCATCTATAGTGAGTTTAATCATATATGGTTCCTAAAATGGACTTATACTTCATATATCATACTGCTTAATATAATAAAACTAGTTTCTACTAAACAGGGACTTCCTGTAGGCCAGTGGTAGGCGATAAAGGCCAGTCACACTTTGGTTGTGGGTTCGATTCCCACAGCCTTGTCCGACGTGATGGGCTGTCACCCGTCCTGCAGGTTGTCCTTTTTCTAAAGCTATATTACTATAACATCCCATCAACAATATCAAAAAAAATATCCTTAAACAATACTAACTTATGTCCAACATAATCCATTCCAATCTTTAGGCTTATCTAAAATACTTCGGTCCAAGCTCATAGTATAAAGAAAATGATCACGTGAATGCCATCATTTATCCCCCATATATCATAAGATATATCTTGTTGGTCAAATTACAAACATGTGAATACCTTAATCATGTATTCTCTTGAAGAATGAATACCCATTGAACCTTATTGAGAACATGAATGCTGTTAAAAGTTAACTCTTTCCACATACCAAAATCCTCAAAATTCTATATACTCAAACCATGATATAACCTTCTCCTTATATCAGTCATGAGCTCATGAATACTATGAAACATTTAATTTTCTCCTTATCTCTTCATTATGCGCATATCATCTACATTCAAAAAATATCTGAATAACCTTTCATGGATACTGGTACCATTAATCATACACTTTCAAAACTCAAGGAAAGACAACAGTGTAACAATACTTAGATTTCTCTTTATTCCACAGTTCCATGAGATTACTTATACAACATTACACTTTATAAACATGTAATCATTCCACTACATTCTTAAAACATTGACCAACCTTCAATAATTCTTTTATCTCACATATCATTTTTAGTCTCTTCATCATCATCAACATAAATACTACCCATACGACCATACTGATTCTCTTCATGAGACTTTCCCTTAGGGCATTGGTTTGCATAATGCCCGTACATTCCACATTTAAAACATTTAACCATTGTTGATGTCGTATCAATACCATTATCCTCATCCCTGGTGTTAACTGAACCTTTTCCTTTTCACTTACTGGCTTTGTGTCTTTCTTTTCCACACCCAAAGCATCTTCCAGTTCCTTTGAAACATTCTCCTTGATGCCTCTTCCCACATGATTTACATAGGGGAAATTGAACTTTCTTTCCTCTATGATCATCGTGAAACTCCATCTTTCTCTTATTAGCCAATTCAGGAAGCTTAAAAAATTTTACTTTATTGATCATATTATGAGATTTATGATTCAGCATAATAATGATGTTTGGACTTCCAAATCCCATTTCATTTGGTTTCTCATGAAGAATATCATTCCATTGTCCATCATATCCTCCATTATCGTGAATCATCTTGTTTCTAGCCATTTTCTAAAACCCAAAAAGAATAGTGTGAGAGGAAAAAATCATAATAAAGGGGGATTAACTTCAATATCTAACATCTTTGGTTTAATCTAATATCGTTAACATAGTTCTAGGACTATATCCTATACGTATACTTATCCTTAGGGACATCCCTAGACATACCTTAGAAATATCTCTAGGGATCTTACTAACGTTTTCGCGTCCTAGTTTCCAAAGGTTGACTAAACTTTTCCTCTGATACCAACTGTAGAGACCCTAATCTTGATGTACATAGACATTACATTACTTCTGCAGAATACTTATTACATAACAAAAACACACACACAAGGACTGTAATAGTTTAGTGTCTTTGGAAACTCGGAATATAATCTTCTAATCGTGGTGAAATATCTTCAACATCTCCCATAAAGATCTTCTTTTTTTAAACCTAAATCCTTTCTTTATGTCCTGGGGAAAAGAAAACATAAAATGGTAGCTCAAATGCTCAGTAAGAGTAAACAAAATAAATATCAATCACGTCATATTCATAAGAACATATCTTTTGGAAATCTTAACATGCAAAAGAGATCATAATTTCATAACATCATAGTAGTGAAATTTAATCCCAATAATCATAACTTAAAACATGAAACTTTGTGTAATACACACATAATCATATAGAATCATTTCTTATTAGTCAAGACTCATTTCCAAGACTATCTTAGTGGACAAAGTCCCTTTCTGAACCGAGTTCACTCCTCGATTCAGTCTTGTTTCACTGAACCGGTATAACCTACCGTTCTAGCCATGTCTATCTTATGAGATATAAAATCTTTACCCAATGCATTGGAGGGAGATATAGGTCCCACCCATCTCATAATTATACCATTCTTATGTGTGCCACAAAATCATAAATCATACATCATAGAATAACCCATGTAATAAAAATGGGATTCTTAAACATCGTGACATCATAAAACAATTCATATAAGATAAAGGAATTCATAAAAATATTCCCATAACAACATAATAAAATCAATGTAATAATAGGGATAAAAACATAACCCTTTTATTATCTTAGATGGAAAATAATTTTGATAAAACACTTGAACTCCATTCTTGAGGAAAATATCCTTTCTACTTCAAAAACACTTTTCCTTTCTTAACATGTCATACAATTTTAAAATAAGTTGATTAAAAATAAACTTGAAAACTTGTAAAGGAAGATTCTTGGAAATAATGTTTTAAAAATCCATTCATGCCGTATAAGTTAAAAAAACATTCTTCTCGTACTTTTGTCGGAAAAGTCAAAAAATTACCTCGTACGAAAAACAACAAAAGATTCCTTTCATATCTTTTACTAAAAACTCACCGAAGGGTAAAATAGGATTTAAACAATTGTAGGTGAATGGAAATAATATTACATAGTGAGGAAACATGGATGTGGATGATAAAATACACCCCAGTAAATACCAAAGTATAAACAATCTCGGATAAAAATGAGATTGTGATATTTCCCTTACCTTAGGTCTGATTTGCTTCGTAAGTGTCCGAACCTCCTGTATAATGATTTAAATAATGTCATTGACTTATTCCAGAATCATACTCATTGTTATGATATCATATATGGTTCACTTATGACTTTATATTACCCGTTCTTTTGTAAATTCCATGTTAAAGAGTGTTTTGGGTAAAATTGTTTCATTTGCCATCCGTGTTTTGACTTGTAATTATTCATATGATTAATTAGATCATGATTACTTAATTCCAGAATATAAAACATTATTTATATATAATATATATTCAGAATATACATATATATAATAAATCAGTAAATGGAAAGAAATACATCGTTCATGGAGACGGTAGGTCGTACGTACGCATGAACGCTGTTTTCATTTCCTTATTGAGTTGAATGGAATTAAGTAGATGACATACATATATATACACATAAATACAGTATCATTATTATGTCATATATTTCATGATTACTTATTATATATACTTTATAATCATTCATGAATGGTCAAAGTGGAGAATGAATCTCATCGCGTCGTGGAGACGGTAGTCCGTACATACGCACGTGCGATGATATCGTTCTCATGATCGTGGGACTGTATTGGAGTGTATGTATACTATTTCAGAATCAATATCACTTTAAATTAATCATATATAGTTATTATTTACACCATTATACCCATCCAAGTAAGGTGGTGGTGGAAAATAGATTTCACCACGGCGTGGAGACGGTATTCCGTACGTACGTACGCGCGGTGATTTCATTTTCCGTAGGATGGATAGATGGTGAAATAGGTTTGTTTCATACTTATAATAACATATCAGTATATGAGTGATACTGATGTTATTACTTCATAATTAAACAACTAAATAAGAAGAAGTGGAAGAAGAAATAAAGATGAAAGAATCGGTAACGGAAATTACCTCTTCTTTGAAGCGCCTCTTTGAGACCTCCTATTAGGGCACTAAAATTGGTCTTTGAGGAAGACCAGAAACTATAGGATGTTTCTAGGGAAGTGTAGAAGAGAATTTTGCAGGGGTCGGCCGAGCTTGAAAGCTCAAAGTGTTTTTAGGAAGATAGGGAGGGGGTGCCCTTTTATAAGGGAGGAGAGGGGCACCTTTGGAATAACTAAAAATATTATTTTATTATAAAGCCAAATTCGGTTTTAAATAGCTCAAAATTGATATATTTAGAATCTAAGGTGGTTATGGGTCGAAATAATCTCATCCAATAGAATTTAGACAAGTTTAGGTTCCTATTTTAACCTTATCATTTATATTTAACTTTAAGTTAGATAATTTTACTTTTACCGTGTCTTCTTGTTTTCTTACACTATAAGGTTAATAAACTTACTATATCAAGCCAAAAGAACCACAAGTTGTTTATTATTAATATATATAACCTTATCTAAGTCATTTGGTAGAACCTTAGATTTTTTGGAATAAAATAACAATTAATAATATAATATTTGTTTTAAAAACTATTTTATGTCAATTTTGACACTATTTAGTAATTGATTTTTGTGAAACTCATAACAGATTTATTAGTTATAAAAAAGTTAATTAAATCACTAATAACATGTCATATTAACATATAAAATTAGTGAAATTCATAAAAAGTCTTAAATTACATTTATTTGGGTATTTATAACATCAATTATGTCAATATTTCATTAATAAGACAATTTCTGTATCATCTTTGTGTCATAATAAATGATATTTATTTAATCCCTAAAAATTATAAATAAATTCCTATGATGTAGATACTTTTATTAGATTTCTGGATAATATTCATGTTTGAAGTTTCATGAAGTTTATCACTAAATTAAAATTATTATACTTATAAGATTTAAGAAAGTGAAATGTTGTCACATTCTTTGGTTTTAAAAATAATTAACTTATTTTCATAGAAAAAAGTCCATTAAATGAATCTAATCCGACCCTTAGGTGATATGGGTTGACGTTTAGTCATCCAATAGGATTTTTCCAAGTGTTAGGGTAATTTTATAATATTATATTTACCCTTAATTACCTGATTTACCTTTAACTATGGTAAATAAAATTTTACCGTAGTTACTATTCATAATTCCCAAAAATAAAAAGTAGCCTATTAACATAATTTAGACCCACTGATTCCAAATAGGGAATCCATTTTTCCAAATTCATTACACATAAGTTTCATAAATTAAATTAAAATTAATCCTGTTGTCGAAAGAAAACTGGTTTTTCTTTAAAACATTGCAAAAGATTGAATTGATTTATCCTAAGAATTCAAGGTAGAATCAATGCTAATGACATACATTATATTAAATGGTAAAAATATATTCTATTTATACTTTAAAACCATTTAATATTATAATTTAACCATATAAATTATTGTGATGAAAAAAGTTGTTTTTAATTAAAATATAGCGTGTTTTTACTATTCATCAAAATATAAAAGTTAAAATAATATGAAAAATTTATCCAAAGTAAATTTTTATTTCATGATTACAAAGATGAATTTTATTTTGTCAAATTGAACTTATAAACATGTCAAAAACTAGATTTAAAGTGGGTGCGCCATCAAAAGGCGGCAAAAATGCATTTTTTGAAAAATACTTATTTTACCCGAAAAATTTATTTTTATACCATGTTCTAGAAAATGTGTAAGACGAATAATAATGTTATAAGATTAAAAATTTAGTTAATACTATTCATAACGGCTAGTTCATAATAATATTATAATAATATATCGTTGTTTAGTAAAACCCAGTATTGCGTACAACACACGCTATCGAGGAAGGTCGTGATTGCGTGTAATGCAAGCCAAGTCAGGGTTGCGTGTTGTGCAAGAATCCTTTGTTGTTTCGTATAACATAATCCAACCTTATTTCATTTATACATTGAATATATATATATATATAAATATATACTCAATGTTGCGTAGAATAACTATTATCAAAATTGTTTGTAACACGATCCAACAATAGTGTTGCGTATACTGCAAGCTAATACGGTGTTGCGTATAGCGCAAGGTAATCTTGGTGTAGCAAAAGACATTAATGAAATTAAAAGAATATTTTTCATAAAATCTTGGGGTGTTACAGAAAGAACCCCTTAGAAATTCGGCAGCCTAATGGCGCCACTTAAACTTCAAAAAAAACAAATTGATGAGATCAAATAGGGTCTCTCATCATATGAACATAAAACATCAGTATGATAGATTTATATATCATACCCAACATAATAAAAATTAACTTTCAAGACTTGACATGGAATTAGAACTTTGAAAAGGGATAAAGGTGAAAGAACCACTTAAAAATTCGGCAGCCTAACGGCGCCACTTAAAACTTCAAAATACTGAATTGAAGAGATAAAATGTGGTCTCTCATCATATGATCATAAAAGATCAGTATGATAGATATAGAGATTATACCCCAACATAATAAAAATGAACTTGAAAGACTTGACATGAAAGTAGATCTTGAGAAGGGTGAAAGAACCCCTTAGAAATTCGGCAGCCTAACGGCGCCACTTAAACTTCAACAAAAATGAATTGATGAGATGAAATAGGGTCTCTCATCATATGAACATAAAAGATCAGTATGATAGATTTAGAGATCATACCCCAACATAATAAAAAGTAACTTGCAAGACTTGACATGGAATTATAACTTTGAAAAGAGAGAAAGGTGAAAGAACCACTTAAATATTCGGCAGCCTAAGGCGCCACGTAAAACTTCAAAATACTGAATTGAAGAGATTAAATGGGGTTTCTAATCATATGATCATAAAATATCAGTATGATAGATATAGAGATCTTACCCCAACATAATAAAAAGGAACTTGAAAGACTTGACATGAAAGTAGAACTTGAAAACGAGAAGGGTGAAAGAACCACTTAAAACATCATAAAACGAAATAATGAGAGTAAGAGGGGATATATAATTATATGAACATGAAAAGATAAGTAATAGGAGTATAAAATAGCATCCTTTAACATAAGAATATGGAGCATAAAATAAATTACATAAAATAGATTTCTTGAAAAGAAAGAGAGAGGTCGGATCCCTTACCTTAAAACATAACTCTTAAAACTCAAAGGTTTGGACCTTGAGGGATTGGGGGCACCTTGGGAGGACTCCTTGGGAGGTAAGGAGACCAGAACGTAGTTGGCGGAGAGTTGGGAGTGAAAACTAAAGGAGGAAAGGGTGGTTATTTATAGGGAATGTGAGGGGACAAGGCATTAATGGCCAAGGGACACCTCACAAGTGCTTTTCTCAAAACCATGTGCTCTCCCATGGCATTTACTATGGAGTTAGGCCACATGGGGCTCCCAATACAATAATTCATCACCTTTGGCTGGCCAACCCTTAAAATATCTCATGACATCATCATGACATAGTTATGATGTCATTAAACATACTGAAACCCTAAAACTGCATTTTTACTATTCACTGAAAAATTCATCTTTCTCAAAAAAATCCCAAAATTTCACCTTAACCAAATATCAATTATCTAATTACATTTATGAACTCCATTTTATAAAAATAATTTTTTAAATATTTTTAATTTAATTTTTAAATAAAAACACTATTCATCGAGAATTCATTTTTTTAGAAAAATCCCCAAAAATTACCATAACATAATATCGATGCTCTGAGTTCAAAAATAAAGTCCATTTTATAAAAATAATTTTCTAATTATTTTTAATTAAATTTTTAATTAGAAAACACTATTCACCCGAAAAAAACTAATACTTGACTATTAATTTATGAAACTGTTATTTACCCATTTTATTGAATCTCATTACTTAATCAAGGTGTCTAAATTATATTAAAACATTCTTTAAGTGAGATTACTAATTCATTTGGACACATTACTAATAATAATCATAAAATCACTATTCATAATTTACTATTCATCAAAAATTAAGTTGATCTTATTAGACTCTAAATTTCGTACTGAACATAACTGTATAAGAACATTTTTTGAAAATCATTACACATTTTTATTTATTTAAGGTTTACATAAACATTTTTAAAATATCCTTTCTCTAAAATTCATCAAAAATATTCATACTATATTTATCCGGACATTTGAAAATTCATAAACTTCATCATAAGAAGAAATCAAAATTTTTATTTAAAACAAAGGGTTACACAAGTCAGTTATGGTCTCCTTACATAGCCCCTTATCACACCTGCATAGGACCTAAGTGTAAGGTGTGCTAAGGTGAGAGAATCTGAGGGAGTCTCAGGCAACATCGCACGAGTAGTAATTTCTATCAGTTTGAACTTCTCGCAAAGGCGATTCCGTTCTAGCTTCACACGATGAAGTTCGGCTTGGGTTTGGTCCAGAGCAAAGCCCAATGGTGCTACCTCCTTTCCAAGCTCTGTTAGATGGGCTTCGATCGGTCCAAGACTACTGGGTGATGCCATCGAATCTTCTTTCTATATCAATTAACCAAGATAACTTGTATTTTGAGACAATAATCAAAACGTTTGGTTCCCAGTGGTCATATTGACCAATGGTCATATAACAGTCAAAACCCAACGGTCTCATTTTAATTATACTCATGTTATCAAATGAAACAGTTTTGTTGAGTATCAAAAATAAATTAACACAAAAAATTAGGAAACAAGATTTATTCAAAATTTCGGGTCGTTACAATCTTCCCCCCTTAAGAAATTGCGTCCTCGCAATTTTTTTAAAATTGGGTTTTGAAATTTCATTGAAAGTCCCACATCAGAAAAGGAGTCAGAAAAACTATTACTTTAAAAGAAAGAAAGGTAAGTACAAAGGTCACCCGAGTTAACCCATACTAGGATTCCATGGAGGAAAACATGGATATGGAAGAAAAAAGAAAGGGCCAAGTTCTGGGGGAGATTGATAGAAAACATGATTAGGATAAAGTTAACCATAAGAAAATCCCAAACTTATGATGTGTGTCAACGGTCTTTGATTACCTAGTAGGAAACGTATACCAATAATGTTATTGTTTTACGTTCCTTTTCATAATTTTGAGGAATTCATTTACTACATAGAACAAAAACATAAGAAAATATACCTACATTCAAGTAGAGTTTCATCCTTTAATAAGTCTCTACCAAAACTAATATTTTCTCCAAATGATGAGAATTCAAAAACACTTGGTCTCATCAAAACACAAGAATGATCTTCTAGAGAATCACGTATTCCACAAAAGAAAAACTATCTATCTTTAAACATTACTCCCAAAAACAGAAAGGGTAAGATAAAACAACTCTTCAAAAAGAAAGAATCCCATAGGAATGGAAACTACTTTTAAATCTTCAAAGTTCCATGGTACTACCCAAAGTTCATCATAGACCATTCAATAAATAACGGTACTTAAAATTCCTCAAAATAAACCAAAATAAGATTGAAACCCAAATACAAGAAGGACTTTATAACATAGTCTTACAAAATGATAATCATCTTTTAATATCCTAATCATCTCTGTCATATTAATACGACAATTGTCGTATTTCCTATCACATTGGTTTTTGGGACATGTTCTTCCATTTCTCACCATTAACTAAGAAGAGAAAGTATAATTAGGGGCTTAAATACTTATCCAATAATCATGACAAGGAACTTAAAGAATATAAGGATAACTTGTAGAAGAAAATTATAACCTAAATTTTGATCCCCTGGGTCCCCATCTAGGTTATCCATGATCATATATTCTTATGTGAATCTTTATTTTATTTTATCTTTGTCCCTTTAACAATGGTTCATACTAAGCTTATGAATTTACCAAAGCATATCCCCTGGGAGTGTCGTAACCAATAGTGCAGCAAGGCCCGTTGTCATGTACCAGTTCCCGTTTGAGTCTAGCTCAATGTGGTGTTTTCGGGTTTTACCCCTATGTACATCTGTGCTAGAGCCACCTCTACCTGCTCGTATCCAGACAAAAATGTATTCGCTGGGAAACCCATTACTCAATACTCACCAAAATACCAGGAAGATTACCTATATATAAACTTTTCGATAGGCTTCTTCCTAAAGTTTTCATATCCTAATTTCCACAAATAACTAAACCATCATTTGATACCAACTATAGCATCCCGCCTTTTTATCACATAAACTTTCATTACATTTTACAAAACCGAGGATCTTTAAGGTTTAGTGTCTTGGAAACCAGGAACTTAAAACATGAAAACATAAAACATTATTCTTAAACACTTGAAAGGATTATCCTCATGTTCATCCTAGGTTCATTACTGCATCTCATAAACTGGGGACATACATCAAAAGAAAGGGTGAGCAGAAGGCCCAGTAAAGGAAACAAGAGAAACATTTTACATCTGAACTTGAGATACTTCAATAAGGTCATGAAAATAAATTTAAGGCATAAGAAAGAAATCATTAGTCATATCATAATAAAAATAGCATTTTTCATAAATTTAAGATGTGGCTGCAACATTTAATATTGAGAATCATTTCGTTTCACCAAGGTCCATCCCTAAGGTGTCATTAAAAATTACCAAGGTTATTCACCAAGGTATCAGTCTAAAAAGTCATCTCTAGAGATTAAGCCTTTACCCAATGCATTGGAGCGCTATCTGGCCGCACCCTTGACATGTATTTATTATCATGTGATCCACATATATCATCATCAATAATTTCATAAAAAACCCATATAGCATAAAATAAATGGGTTTCATTTCATAATCATAACGTTTTAAAAACTGCTTTAATGACATGATCATTATGTCACTTTAAACCCACGGAAAGGGAAAGCGGGTTTCATGTATGTAAATCCAAGAATTTAAAATATAAAATTTTGATATATATGTTAATAAACATATATAAATAATATCTTTGATTATTCACATTATAACATAAAATAATTTTGAGAAAAAGAGATAGGCCTTTTGAGACGAAAATTCTGCAGCATAACTGCTATGTTACAAGGTTTTAGAAAACATTGAAAAGAGAGGGGACATGGGTCACCCACTCATAAATGATCCATAAAACAGTAGAGGGACAGAATATGAAGGATATATTAATATGGTGATGAAATTTTCAAGATGTACCATATGAAATGAAGAACATGAAAGGAAGACAAAAATAAGATTTCTCTTATGAAAATTCGGTAGCCTAACGGCGTCACTTAAACTTCAAAAAAATGATTTGACGAGATCAAATAGGGTCTCTCATCATATTAACATAAAATATCAGTATGATAGATATAGATATCATACCCCAACATAATAAAAAGGAACTTGAAAGACTTGACATGAAAGTAGATCTTGAAAACGAGAAGGGTGAAAGAACCCCTTAGAAATTCGCCAGCCTAACAGCGCCACTTAAACTTCAACAAAAATGAATTGATGAGATAAAATAGGGTCTCTCATCATATGAAAATAAAATATCAGTATGATAGATTTAGATATCATACCCCAACAGAATAAAAAGTATCTTTGAAGACTTGACATGGAATTAGAACTTTGAAAAGTGAGAAAGGTGAAAGAACCACTTAAAAATTCGGCAGCCTAACGGCGCCACTTAAAACTTCAAAATACTGAATTGAATTGATAAAATGGGGTATCTCATAATATGATCATAAAATATCAGTATGATAGATATATATATCATACCCCAACATAATAAAATGGAACTTGAAAGACTTGACATGAAAGTAGATTTTGAGAAGGCTGAAAGAACCCCTTAGAAATTCGGCAGCCTAACGGCGCCACTTAATCTTCAACAAAAATGAATTGATGAGATCAAATAGGGTCTCTCATCATATGAACATAAAATATCGGTATGATATATTTAGAGATCATACCCCAACATAATAAAAAGTAACTTGCAAGACTTGACATGGAATTAGAACTTTGAAAAGGGAGAAAGGTGAAAGAACCACTTAAAAATTCGGCAGCCTAACGGTGCCACGTAAAACATCAAAATACTGAATTGAAGAGATAAAATGGGGTATCTCATCATATGATCATAAAAGATCAGTATGATAGATATAATAAAAAGGAACTTGAAAGACTTGACGTGAAAGTAGAACTTGAAAACGAGAAGGGTGAAAGAACCACTTAAAACATCATAAAACGAAATAATGAGAGTAAGAGGGGATATCTCATTATATGAACATGAAAAGGGCAGTAAGAGGAGTATAAAAGAACATCCTTTAACATAAGAACATGGAGCATAAAATAAATTACATAAAAGAGATTTCTTGAAAAGAAAGAGAGAGGTCAGATCCCTTACCTTAAAACGTAACTCTTAAAACTCAATGGTTTGGACCTTGAGGGCTTGGGGGCACCTTGGGAGGACTCCTTGGGAGGTAAGGAGACTAGAACTTCGTTGGGGGAGAGTTGGGAGTGAAAACTAAAGGAGTAAAGGGTGGGTATTTATAGGGAAAGTGAGGGGACAAGGCATTAATGGCCAAGGGACACCTCACAAGTGCTTTTCTCAAAACCATGTGCTCTCCCATGGCATTTACCATGGAGTTAGGCCACATGGGGCCCCCAATACAATAATTCATCACCTTTGTCCGGCCAACCCTTAAAATATCTCATGACATCATCATGACACAATTATGATGTCATTAAACATACTGAAACCCTAAAACTGCATTTTTACTATTCACTGAAAAATTCATCTTTCTCAGAAAAATCCCAAAATTTCACCTTAACCAAATATAGATTCTCTAATTACATTTATGCAATCAATTTTATAAAAATAATTTTCTAAATATTTTTAATTTAATTTTTAAATAAAAACACTATTCATCAAGAATTCATTTTTTTCAGAAAAATCCCCAAAAACTACCATAACATAATATCGATGCTCTGAGTTCAAAAATAAAGTCCATTTTATAAAAATAATTTTCTAATTATTTTAAATTAAATTTTTAATTAAAAAACACTATTCACCCAAAAAAACTAATACTTGACTAATAATTTATGAAACTGTTATTTACCCATTTTATTCAATCTCATTACTTAATCAAGGTGTCTAAATTATATTAAAACATTCTTTAAGTGAGATTACTAATTCATTTGGACACATTACTAATCCTAATCATAAAATCGCTATTCATAATTTATTATTCATCAAAAATTAAGTTGATCTTATTAGACTCTAAATTTTTTACTGAACATAATTGTAGAAGACCATTTTTTGAAAATCATTACACATTTTTATTTATTTAAGGTTTACATAAACATTTTTAAAATATAATTTCTCTAAAATGCATCAAAAATATGCATACTATATTTATCCGGACATTTGAAAATTCATAAACTTCATCATAAAAAGAAATCAAAATTTTTATTTAAAACAAAGGGTTACACAAGGCAATTACGGTCTCCTTACATAGCCCCTTATCACACCAACATAGGACCTAAGTGTAAGGTGTGCTAAGGTGAGAGAATCTGAAGGAGGCTCGGCCAACATCGCACGAGTTGTAATTTCTATCTGTTTGAACTTCTCACAGAGGCGATTCTGTTCTAGCTTCACACGATGAAGTTCGGCTTGGGTTTGGTCCAGAGTAAAGCCCAATGGTGCTACCTCCTTCCCAAGGTCTGTTAGATGGGCTTCGATCGGTCCAAGACTACTGGGTGAGGCCATCGAATCTTCTTTCTATATTAATTAACCAAGATTACTTATATTTAGAGACAATAATCAAAACGTTTGGTTCCCAGTGGTCATATTGACCAATGGTCATATAACAGTCAAAACCCAACGGTCTTATTTTAATTATACTCATGTTATCAAATGAAACAGTTTTGTTGAGTATCAAAAATAAAATAACACAAAAATTTAGGAAACAATATTTATTCAAAATTTCGGGTCGTTACAAGTTCCTTGACTGATGAGAAGATGATGGTCCTGCTTCTGAATTTGGAGTCATAACAGAACCCCTATCACTAGTTGCTGGTGAGAAAAACTAGAAAAAATGTTGAAGATGTCCTATCATTCGCAAGATCGGCACTCAACTAGGTCTCTTAGGCAATGTGGTCTTGTAAGCCTGCTTTTACCGCACTGTTATTATACCACCAGACTACCTAAAGAAACATCTCATGATGGTTCCATGCGGTGCTTCCTACTATCTATCAAAGGAGAACCTGCTCTGGATGCTAAACTGCCCTAGCTTAGAGCTCCCAACTCCCTCATATTACACTTGGTAATCAGTACCTGGTTCACTATATCCATCACTAAAGTCATCCTGAAGACATTCACTAGAAATAGGATGTCATATCTAAGACCATCCTCAAAATTCCTAGCCAAAGATAACTCATCACCTCCCAGAACATTTGTTAAGCGTTGAAGCTTTGTGAAATGAGAAGAGTAATCAATCACTAAAAGAGAACCCCTGCTCTAGATGCATGAACTCTTGGGCTCGATTGGACCTCATCATCTCAGGGTAGAATTAATCATAGAATATCCTCTAGAACTCTTCCCAAACCATATCTCGATGAAATCCCACCTGTGTGATAACATCCCACCATCTCTTGGAGGAATCACGTAGCATGTACATATCAAGCTTCACCCTCCTCACTGGAGGCGTCTCTAGATGCTCAAAGATAGCAAGCATGGCCTCGAACCATGAATCTGCATCATATAGTCCTCCATCCCCTAAAAAAGTGGGATTATGATGTTGTTGGAACACCTTATTCATCTCTACCATAGAAAGGGAAGGATGTGGTGCTCCTAAAAAGTCTGTAACATCCTCAATAATCCTTTACGGGACTATGTATCAGCACCTCTGTCTAGTATAACAGTCGGTTCCAAGACATGCACAATGGGAGGATCTATTAGTAGTCCCCAATCTATCATTTCCAGTGTCTGGTCATCACCCTGCACCTGGCGCACAACCTAAGGATGTCTTGGTGGCATGACTCTACAAGGTCAAGCGCACACCTCAGTTTAAGATTATCAAGGACAACAACTTATTGGTGAAAGAAATGAACAGGGGAAGAAACATTCAAATTTTACAAAAGAAGGTTACAAAGTGTGTATAACTACTACATGAAATGTTCCCTTAAGTTCCAACATGGGTGTGTACCACTACCAAACTTGGTCATGTAATACCCCTACACATTACGTGTTCCCCCTAGGACACAGTGTGTTCCTAAATTTTACCTCAATCCCAAGTTATTCTACATGGCTTGAACCACATAGTTCTCTCCTAGATAACACTAAACAGCATCTTAACCCTACACACAATGTGTACCAATTATGTTCTAACCAGCTATGTCATTATTCACATGGTCAGATACACAGTTGACTCTACATGGTGTGAAATAATGGAACACGACATGTACAACCTATGTTTTATTTACCTATGTCATTATTCACACAGTCAGATACATGGATTCTTTGGCATGGAGTATACTCCCAATACACGGAATGTTCTACCCAAGTTTCTCAACCTTGTGTCTATGCTCACATAGTTAGTCACATTGTTAAAGACTACATGGTGTGTACATACAGTACACGGCATGTACTTAAGAAAAGTTGTTTCTTCTAGAATATAAGAACACATGGCATGTGTTCATAACACTACATGTCATGTTTTATCGGGTTTTGCATAGTAATGTTGTGACCACTTAGTGTATAAGGTTGTATTTTTTGTCAACAGTTGTCAATGAAGATAAACATGAAGGAGATCAATAATAACTCCAATGAAATGGAGGAATGGAAATGCAGACGATTGTTAAACTAATCATAAGTTCAAAGAACTTGTGTCATAGGTGACAAAATGTTTACAACAATGAATAATGGTGAGGTATCATCCATCTGAGGATGATTGAAGAATCATGGGGATTTGAATAAGACCATGAAATTATTCATGATTTCATGAGAATCGTGAAATATCTTACTTGAATAATAGAATAATATGATTTTCATGAAGTAGAGAACGATAGTTAAAGAAGACGAGAGAGTGTGGAAGGGCTTGGCATTCTGAGATGGTCATGCATTTCACATTGTATCTTAATCAGGTGAAGATTTTCTGATTTGTATTTCACCAATATCATAAGTCAAGAGAACTTATGATTTAAGCCCTATGAAGGAAAGGGGGAATAAAGGTGCTTCTGTTCATATACAGTTTATTGGAAGGAAATATGTTGGTGGAAGATAGGGAAGTTATAGTAGTTTCCATAGAAACTCTGATGATGCTAAAGTTGATCTATCAAAGGATATATATCATTATAGTGGAGTTTTTTATGAAATAAGAATATTTGTTGAAGAATAAAAATCATAGAAAATAAGAATTAAGTTTATGTTCAAAGCATATAATGAAGGTGGCACAGTTCTCTAGTGTTTGCCAAATTTTTTGGCTTGAAAAACACAAGATGAAGACATGTGTTTTTTTGTAGAGAAAGTTTCACGATAAATTCAAGGGGGTTTGAATAGTGTCATGCAATTGATGTTTCAGGATCAGAACATTGAAATTTAGAAAAGGCATGGAGTGCATGAAAAATTGGGCAAAGTGTCAGAAAATTGAGGTTGCGTGAAAGATTAGTTTTGTGCAAAATATGGAACATTGATTACAATTTTGTGCGCAATTGGTGTTTTGAGATCAGAACAGAGAAAAATGTAAAAAGGCATGAAGTGCATGAAAAGCTCAAGAAAGAACATGAAATATGATGTTGTATGAAGGAGTTTTTACGTGCATGAAGAGGGTTTTATATGTGGAATAGTGTTTTACGCATAGGGTCAAAAATGCCAATAAATATTAGGTGACCCCTCTCATTTGCATAGGCTCAACACTTAGACAAATCATGAGCTCTAACACATGTAAAATTCAAGTATAGAGTGGTGTGTGAAAAGAAGAAGTGATGCGCAAAAAATAAAGTGTTGCATGAAAAAGGGAAGTTCTTTGAGAAAAATAAGAGTTGCACAAAAAGGATATTTCATGAAAAAAAAGGTATTTTTATGTGCAAGGTTTGATTTTTACGCGCAAGACACCTAGAACGGTGCGTGAAAAATTTGGGGGTCCTGTAAGCCTTTGATAGGTGCTTAGAACTCTCTAAGCGGCTTTCCAAATAAGGATGTACCATGAACCATTTGGTTTTACGAAGATAATTAGTACCGCACACACACGAATGGTGTTTAACACCCTCATTCTGCTTTGCGGAAGAGAAGAATAACAATATGTGCAACTAAACTCAAATCTACATAGAAATAAGGAAGTATACCAATACACATAAGTGTTGGTATTAGGAATTAAAGGAAGAGAATAAGAAGAAGAAGAAGAACAGAGTGTGCCCAAATAAATATTGTGAATTATTCGGGGCATTACAATTGTGATGATTGCTTGAACAATCACAATGGATTTTGTGATTCTGGCCAAGAAGAGAATAATATTGAATACAAAAGATCATAAATTCAGGACTCTGTTGTAAGAAATGTCTCATACCGAAAAGGAGACAAAGACTTCCATGTCTATCTATTGAAGAGACATTCACATCTATAAATTGAGTAGGACTTCACCCAAGGCAGTGATCCATGGGGGGTCAGTGGGAGTGACTAGAGGGAATCATTGAGTTGTCCCTGAACATTTAGGTAGTGATCCTGAGACAGAGTGACTATACCCAAACCTTTTTAATCCACAGCTAGTGAATATTAGTATAATTTGGTACGACCGGAAACCTGTCGGCATATGCTCCTTAGACGTATCCCTTAGTGGTGAACCAAGTAAAAAGTGTTGTGTTTTTCTTCTGCATGTTTTAATTTCTGCACTTATCCATTATACATTTTTAAACAAGGTACTGCCAATGGGGGAACAAGATATAGTAAAGAAGAGAAAATTTTGACACCCTAATTCACCCCCCCCCCCTCAGGGTGGTCCAGGGTTCTTCAAGTAAGCCTCTAAAACTTCTCTAGAACCCTTAAAAACTTAAAATTTTGTCCAAGGAATGAAAAAATATGACCCGTGAGAGCCCATACTTACATGAATCAAAGCTTGGCATCCTTTCTCACATCATAACTAGACAAAATTCAACTAAATTTCAACATGATCCACCAAATTCTGATCCAAGAGGTCCCATAACACCTTAGGGACCAAAGTTTGGAATCCATATAAATGAAACTTTACATATATCAACACCCTATCCAAAATAGCAGGTATTCTATCATGACATCTATCACAACATCATGTATATCTATCACAACATCTATCACAACTGCATGCAATTAGTAATGAACCCTAAATGGAATGAGAATAATTCATCAAATATGATCTCTAAAAAGTTCCTATATGATCCATGAGATGGAATACATTCATCTCATTTGGTTGAAATATAAATAGAACCATGATGATATCAATAATAACAGCACAAAACAAGTGTGTCACCCAAAGGTGAAATCAAATCAACTATAATAATTGAAAGCCCAGAAAAAATAGCAATATTCGAGGTAACTTGGTGTTTCCCTCTACACAGGTTAGCTACTCTTGGGTACAGCTTATTACCAACTACCTATTCCTTCTTATCCCTATCTATATGCTCCAAATAGTAAGATAAAGTATAAAATAAACTCCTTTCATACCACTTTGTAACGTCTTGGATCCGGGTGCCACCCAAGGGTACCCCGAACCCGATTGGTCACATAACCTCAAGCACATTTCTCAAAATGCCAGAGGTTGCTGAATAGCAGTGAGGTCCAAGTTAAGACATTAGGGAAACTATTCTCTCATAGGCAGATTATACATAGTATAATAACAAATGATAAACAATAGCGGAAGCAGTAATACCATATAACAAAAGTAAATATTGTAAGACTGATAGTAAATAAACAACCGGTGCACATTTATAAATGATGCATGTCACATATGTCTAGGAAAACATATAAACATGTCACAATGCTGTAAATACAATAATAAAACAAAGTACAAAATAAAAATAGTAAACTCCAACAGCATCGCAAGCCTCATCTTGGTCCCATGCTCTCCAGCTCCAACAACAATTAAGTACCTAATGTAGAAGGGCACTTGCCCTTATCTGTAAATAAAACCATATAATCTGTTTGGGTCCAAAATCATGACCCAAATTGGGTGTGAGATGAATCCCGGTAAGAACCCACCAAAAGAATTGTTCCTAATTGTCAGTGAATGTATATAGTAGGCAATATGCCGATATGATGTAATAAACTAGGAGGTACTCAAAATTAAAAAAATCCTACAGATTCCAATTACATTCATTTACATTTATAAATTTTTCAAACCATTGAATAATGTAACCTTGGGATCTATCCTAATATCTTTATCCACCTGTTTAAAAATAACCAAGAGATGTCTCAAAAAGACTATCTAACAATCAAGTAAGATAGAGTTCAATCTTGATCTTTGTCTTTCTAGACTCTTCATAATCATTCAATCATTCACAAACAACTCTATGGGAATGTTCTCATAGTATAATCCCCTTTGGTTTCACATATAAAACATTCAAAAATAATAATGACTCTCAAGTAAATCTCACACAGTATAACCCCTTTTGTCCCGCATAGCACTAATCAAATACAAACGACCACCTGGGTATCTCTCACGGTCAATACTACCTTGGTCTTCATTATAATGACCCCTTGAAATCTCTCACAGTTAATTCCATATGGTCTAACATTTATTTAATAATGACCCTTTGGGAAGATCTCACAGTCTAACCACTCTGGTCAATCACCCATGGCATCTCTCATAGTCAATACCTCTGGTCAATCATAATAATAGTTCATAATTAAAAAACCCTACCTCGGGAAGCTCTCACAGTCAATTCCCCTTAGTCATACCTTTATAATGTGAAATACTTTCATTTAAAATAAATAGAAACCCCATCCAAACAACACTAGGCATGGAAACAAATCAGTCTAACACATTTTCTAGACCTAATAGACATAACCAAAACAAACATGGGAAACACCTCCATAAACAAGGTAGTAAACCTTATATACAATCAAACCCCTTTCTCAATAAACAAACCATATTAAGCATTAAATAGGGTTAAAATCCAGAACACGCAATACCCTAAACAAGGGAATTCAGAACTTTTAGAATATATAATCAAAAGAAAGGCACAAACCACCTACATTGATGTTGTATGATGAACACTCTTGAATGTTAGCCATTGAATCATCCTAGAACGATGTAGATCTACACAAAGTTCAAAATCGTTCAACCTTGGATAACTAAAGAGAGAGGATAAATGAGGAATAGAGGCTCTAGGTTAAGAGAGAACACATCTATGGAAATCCAACGCACCCAGAGGTTTCTCAATTGGAGCTCAGACAGAGGAACGAGAGGAGCTTGAAGATTCTCAGTCGTACTTTTCTCTATTATACTAGACACGAGAATAAGAAACAAGTTCTAGAGATGAGACACGACCCCGCTATGATTTATCAAATAAAAAATAAAATTATATGGCGTGTTTACTTAATGTGCACATTGTGTACTAGCCTCAACCAGACCCCACTTTAGGCAGTCTTCTAGGTTACCCACATGGTCGTGTACTCGGTCATTACACAGCCAATACACAGCTAAACATGGCAACCGAATACACAATGTGTACTCAAGAGTACATGGAGTGTACTTATAAAATTTCCCCTTTCTTCCTTTTTCCTCAATAACAACCCGAAATAAAGATCCATACCTGAAATTAAGATCCAAGTTCTTACATAATTACCTTGAAAAATTTTGAAAAGGTAAAATGCCATTTTATTTTATTTTTATGATAATTATTTTTTGTTTTTATAAAATCTCCAAAGGGAATTATTAAGTCAGGCATGTGGTTGTTTTAAAACATAATAAACCTTTATTTGGTACTTCTCTAAGTATTGTAGTATTTATATTAATTTTTTTCAACTAAGAATATAAGGGTGTTTTAAGTAATTTATTTTTATTTTGTTCCATCAAAATGGTAAGTTGTAGAATTATAAGAGGTGGTTTTCATAACCATGTTTTTTTATTGTAAATGTTCTTTACAACTGGGTATTTGGGAAATTTTAAAGATTTAATCATTTCATTGGATACTTAGTTAATTAATTTTCAATTATCAGGTGAAATAAATTTTTCATACTTTGGGATTCTACTATAACAATCATTTTGAAATGATTCTTACATAAATGGTGTGGTTTTGTAAATAAGTCAATATGATATTTTTGGAAAATGAAGTAAGATATTGAAACAAATGGTTTGAGAAGGAAGTGGAGATTTTTCACTTTCTCTAAGAATGAATTTATGTAAAAAATATTTTCATAATAATTAAAGAAATTATATCCACCTCAAGTGATCTAGCATGGTTTAAAAGAAAGGATGATTTAAGATGTCATCCTTTGATTTCAAGTTTTACATTTGTGTTAAGATTAATAAAATGTTTTAAAAAAAATATATATCAAATTATTTTTACATTTATTTTGGAATAAATGTTGATCTCTTATGTTTTAAATAATTTAATGATGTAATATAAAATCATTGGATCCATTTAAAATTTTTAGAATCCAATTATACTTTAAACTCTCTTTTTTACTTCCTTTATTATAATAGTTTCATCCAAAACGTATTTTTGTTAATGTAGAATTTTTTATTGATCATACTTAAATGGTTCCCTCAATTGAAGTGATACAATGAATAATTCAAATAAATAATGGTGTATCTTGAACTTGGTTTGAAAAGTGATTTATTTTGTAAATAAAATGCTATTGTATTGAGTTCCATTTCTATTAAAAACTATTTTTCCCTTCATAGTATGTTAATATGTATTATGTATTAGTTAATATTTTTAAATAAACTACTTAGTTTAATAGGAATTATATTCAACAAAATGGAATTTAAAAATTCTATCTAGTTAATTTTTTAACACCCTGAGCATAGTCACTTTATAATTACTAGATTTATAACAAATATTGCATTATATATATTCTTATGACCATTTTAGTTTATAGTTTTAGAGCATTAGGAAATACATTAAATTAAAAAATATATACTTACACTCAGTGTATATTTTTTCCCACAAATAAATGCTCTTAAAATGATATATATGCTTCATTCAAGACAAATCTTAAGAATTGGAACTCTGACTTTGGTATTGTTTTTACTAATCCTTAAACCTTATAAAATAATTCGAAAATGTGAGATGAGAATATAAATCTTGGTAGGGGTATAAAAGATAAATCAAACCTTTTGGGCCATTGAAATATGTGAAAACCCATGAAAAAGTTTCTCATTTAAATGATAACATTTGAGCTTGTAAAAACCCATAATCACTCATGAAATCATCCCATTAAAAAAACATAAAATAATCGCATATAAATCATAAATAACCCATGAATTCATCTTGACACATCAAATTTATTATCACCATTTCAAATAAACCTTTCTATAGAACCCTTAGTTTGGGGATATACTAGTCTTATAATGTATTCTTAAGTTTTTAAAAAGGTTGGTGTTGATTTTGGGAAGTTATGGAGAGTTATGATAAGTTTTTTAGGCATTATGGTGGGAAAAAAATTTACATGATTGGGGTAAATCATGTGCATCTTGTAAGTTATGTGGGTGTGTATGTGGGTTTCTAGGTAGGCACATGGTTTGGAAAAACCGTGTAGCAACCATACAACAACATCTATATTTTAGATAGTGATGATTCACACAATCATTGCATGGTTTTTAAATCCATGTGGCTAACTTTTGTGTTTCATTAAACAGTTCTTAAAATTAAATTTTTTACATATATTTTCCCCTAAAACACTCATTATTTCTCATATGGATTGGTCTCTCAAACCAGAGGGTTTCATCAGGCAATTCTGGAGACTCTTTCCCTCTTGTAGATTCTTTTCTTGGATTATAGGAGCATTCAACCAAGAAATTAAAGGTAATGTATTAAATTATTATTCCCCTCATTTATTATCTCATTTTATCTTAGTGGAAACCCTATTCTAGGGTTTATATTCCTAGATCTAGTGGTTGGGGTATTTTTTATGGGGTTTTTTTATGAATCATTATAGTAGGTTCTCTAGAGCCCAGATCTAAGAAAGCTCTATGTGATTTTATCTTGATGACTTGGTTCAAGGTAGGTGGTTTCACACTTACTCCACTTTTATTAAGAATGTGAAATAATTTTATTTAAATAATTAAAATTATTACATTAATATCTATTAAATGTATTAGTTAAATCTTGGTTGGGTTTCTCTTGGAAGAAAAATAAATAAAAATATGGTTTGTGGGAAACACCAACAACATGTATGATATAATTCCTATTTAATTATTTGGTTTTGAAAATTATTATTTCATCATGTGGTGAACTCGGGTTTTCATGGGTTATTGTGAGTTCATGAATTCATATAGAAGGGGCCTTATTGATATGAACCTAGATGTAATGCTGATTTGGGGGTACACTAGATTACATGGGTTGGTGTGTGTTCTTGATTTATTTTATGGAGATTTTTTTTTGAACTTGGATACTAGTTACAAATATATAAGTATCAGGAAACTGTTAATTAACCAAGTGAAGGATTGGTTTGGAAGAACAAGTCTCTTCTCATGAGTTAGGTCTCTTTTGGGATATATGCATTGTGTGTGTGAGTTCATGGCATGTGTGAGTTGTGGTGTTGGTGGTTTTGTATATATTATGTATTTAAAAGGAAAATTGGATTTAAGTGTGAGTTACCTGAATTTATTAGTTTATTTATTATATTATTATTCTTTTTTTATGTAAATGTAAGATAAATTTGTTTTGTTTACTTGGAACATGTGGGAGTCTTCTGGAGGATTTCCTACTGAATCAATATTTTGACCCCCTGCATATTCATTTTTCTATATATATAGTAATTGTTATTTATGATAAAGGTAAGGGGAGGGCCTATTACATGATAGAAACATGTTCTAATGTTATAGACTAGGATGGTGTTGGGAGAATGGTGGTAGTTGGCATGTGGATCATTGTATTTTTCTAAGTGGGCGCCTTGTATTTTTTTGGTTCAATTAGTTATAGAGTCTTATTTCTTGTTGGTTTTTACACTCTAATTATTATGTATGGATATATTATTTATTTTATGTTGTTGTTGTATTTATTCGTGCATCAAGTTCATACATTATTGTAGTTTTTCTATTACAGGGATGTTATATATATAAGGGTAAATAATTCCCCATGTTATTACTAAACTCTAGAAATTTATTTCAAAACTTTAGTTTTTGGGTAACTTCACCTAAGTTTAGAGGAACTTTGGTATTTCCCAAGAAAATGGGTTGGATCTATGTGTTATAATTGGTATCAGTTTGGTATGGTCTATCATTTGGGATGGTAGTTGTGGAGATAGGATGTTTCCAAACATTAAATTTAGAGAATAAAAGGTTATTTAATCTATTTATACCAAACATAAAGTTACTATAGTGTTTTTGGGTATGCAAATTTTCATGAATAACTTTTATGTTTGTCTTCATATCATCTTCATGGGTTTAGCTGATGAGAGTTTGGTATCATGAATTATTAAAGAGACTACCCATAATGATTACATCATTTATATGATATTTTATTAGTTAATCTTTGGAAAATGGTAACATGGTGAATTTTTTATCTAAAATTGGTCGGTTATGCTTATAGAATAAATTGAAAGTTTCCAAGAAGGTTTTTTCATATCATGGTAAATATAGTTTATCATTGAGTGGTGTGTTGATTCATACTAACATTGATTTTTGTTTATGATTCCCTTATGTTTTACTTCTTACAGGAACATAAAATTATTATAGAATTAGAACATGAATTGGTTATTACTTTTTTTAGAATTAATTTATTAAATATTAATCAAAATTCATGTTATATTAATAAAACGTTAAAAATTATAGAATGAGTAATTAAATGAACAATTACATATTTACCTTCTATATTATTTAATTATTTATCATATGTATATATTATATAAAACCTTTATTCATGTTAGAATTCTTTTTATTTAACCATAACTTTTAATATTTTTGTTATATGCCATGTTATTTTTTTAATTCCATGATATAGAGATAAGGTAAATGATAACAATATTTAGAAAAAAATCAACCTAGAAATGAGGTTATTTTCATTAATCTAAAAACATAAAAAAGAATATAACGTTATTTTTATTCCTTATTATGTGTGTGGTTAGTAAACCTTGTTTAGTATAATGAGTTTAATAGAATGTAAATTTGTGAATATGTTAAAAAGTGATATCTTATTGTAATGTTTAATTTTAATCATGATTCTTATGATTTTTAGGTTATTAGTCTGGAAAGAATTCTGAAAATTTTTATATATCAATTTAGATTATTTAAATTGTGTATTAATTGAGAATTTTGATTTAGTAATAGACTTTTTTTGCTAAAAATTTTAAATTTTGAAATTAGTATAATGAAATATAGTAGTATAATATGTGTCACATATACTATTTTTATTATTTATCAATGATAATTTGACATGGTTAAGGAATTTATCACATAAATTAATTTCTTTTTATCTTAAATTGTTTTATTTCATGAGTTTATAAGAAATTTAGTAACTATTTCATGTATATGAAATGATCAGATCATATTTCTCAAGTATTTATTTTTTTTGGTTGAATGATTTGGTTGTTGGTGATTATGTGATCTATTTTTTTGAGCCATGTTATGATGATAAAGAGGTTTTTAATTTTAATAATTTCATTGAAAGGTTTTTTTTTCAAATGAATTAAATATTTCAAACAAGATTTAAAAATTAATTTTTTGTAATGTTTTATGAAACTTTATGTGTATTTTTGGATTAAAAAAATATTTTAAGAACCTTATTTAAAAACCTTTCTTTAAATGGATCTTGGAGAAAACTAATTTTTGAAAAGAGACATTTTCTTTTTTTTAAACCTAAAATTGTCTTCTTTTTACAATGCTTTTTATTAAAATGTGAAATTTTTTCATGTTGTTTTTTAAATATAATTTAAAAAAATATTTACAGATTATTTTACAAGTGTTTAAACACTAATAAGAATTTAAATAGATTATTTAACTGGATTTTTATGGAAGAAAAATATTTATTATGAACCTTGTCATCATTTTGGGAAATTTAAAATTGTATATGTGGTGTCGAGGAAAGCTTTAATATAGAGAACTGGTGGATGGAAGCATTAATGGTATCATGGAATGGGAAGTAGTGAGTTATTGTACCGAGAAAGAATTAGATAGTAGTTTCATCAAGGAATGATGGCTCATGGGATGAGCATCAGGAGACCTCATGGGTTATGGGGTATTCTGGTATCTAGATTGGTCATTGTGATCAATTAATATTGGTGTTTTTCAGCTTAAGAGGAATTAACTATCTAATAAGTGTGTTTTTTGTAATATAGGGAATGTATTAATTCCTATCACTCAATGTCATATTGATTGATATTCCTAGAGATCCATTCTCACAGCTTCTGATGTAGTTTTTCATCAGTTTCAATAGGGATGGGATGAAATTATAAAAGTAAAATGGTCTTAATTGGTATATTTGGTCAGTATATCTTATTAATCATTGGCTAAGTTGTGTGTACTATAGGTCTAGATGGGGGAATTGGGAAGAAACTTGGGTCTAATTTCTCTATTAGGTTTGGTTCATCAATAATAGGTTCTGAACGTGTAACCTCCATTAATGTTTTCTCATATATGGGTCAGTACATGGTCTTTTCACTAGCTTTTGAAATTAGATATATTTTTTATCAGATAGCTTGGGAATTATTACACCTTTTACTTCATGGGTAATTTACAATTCCTTGTTCATGTCTAATCATGTCTAGTATTACCTAGGACTACTGTAACTAGGTTTAATATTTTGTGATTAATTAGGTAGTGGGTGTATTATCTCATAATTCTCTAAGGGGAATGTTAGTGAAAGTTTGGATCATGGGTGATTCATGGGATAAATTGAGGATATGTACTTGGGTTTTATGGACCAATATGTTTTCCTAGTTTTATGTCACATGGCTCTCATTCTTAACTTTGGTGAAAAAGTCCAAGAAATATTAGTGGTTGAATTTTCATTGTTTTTACATTAAGTTAAACATTAATGGTGGGGCACATCATAGGAGTGGAAATAGGATAAAAATTCTCTATTTTGTATTAGGATCAAATTTTGTATCCTCTTGGTGTTAGAATTGTCTAAAGTGGATTGTTCATTCGGATGTTGTATAGGTACTTAAGGTGGGGAATGTTGAACACCTACCAGTGGGAATGTTAAAATGATTACCTATACCTTTCCAAAAATTGGAGTGAATTATTATTGACTTCAATGTAATATTGTCTAAAATTACTCATAATTTCAATGTCTTTTGGGTGTAAATTGATCAAATCATTGAGTCAAAGATTATCATTCTTTTTCGGGGGATAGTGTTTTAGAAGATATAGTAGTATGGAATGTTTAGGAAGTGTTTTCCTTGCATTAGGTTATAATGATCATCACCTTTATCTAAACCATATTTTACTCTATTAGTTAGTAGCTAATGCATTCACCCTTGGTACCCAAGTTATTTATGACCACAATATACATACTTCTATCAAAAAGGGAATTTAAAGAAATATTTAGTTTAGGAGAAAGTGTATGATGAACTGTGGTAGTTCAATTATGGATTATCTACCTTTCATAAAGGTTTCATTGGTTTTTATTCATCCATATATTCTTCATATGGTCCTATTTGGAGATTCATACCATAATTTGTGTTGATTTATAGTTTTCTAAGTTGGTTTTCCATTTTTTCTAGTATCATTCATGAAGGATCATTTCTTATTCACAAATTCAAGGGGGTTATAGATATGTCACAAGGGTTGCTCGAAATAATTTTTTTTATTTCCATAAAATCCACATTGAGGATATAGTGGGAATCGAACATTCCAAAACACCTTAAAGTGGGATAAATAACAAAAATTCAGAACAAGTCCATAGATTTAAATTTTGAAATGAGACTCATCACCATGGGAACTATCCCAACCAATAGATCCCGCAAATCATGAAACTATTTTGTTAAGTATGGCTCATCCAAATCGCAGTTTCCCCATCATCATCACCCATTTTCATCATCACGTCATCTCCATCCACTCTGAACATCATCATCGTAACCATCACTTCCAGAGTCACCACATCATCGGCGGAATGTCGGACTCCATTTCCATCTATCACCATTGTACCATTTTTATCAGGTTGCCACCGTAGAACCCCCGAAACTTGTCGCCATTAAAGCTTCAGAACAAAAAAAGCATCATCTAGAACCACCCTCCAGAGACCAGTCCTTCTTCGTTATCAAAACTACATCATCCATGACTACAAATACAAACAACCAAATATGAAAACATATTTACTCATAACATTAGGGAATAAAAACTAAACAAAATACATTGACCAAAAATGAATCCCCGTTTTCATTGTCGTGTCCATAATTAAAAGTCTCCATCTACAAAGATAAAGAGTATTGTAACCATATTTATTAGATAAATCCAAAAGAACATTGAAATAAGATAAATCTATCATAGTTTATTCCACAATGAAACTCTTACCTCTCCCCGAACACATCCCAAAGCCTCCTTGGTATATGTGGCACCTGACTGACCTAGAAGGGATCAAAGGACTAGGAATCTAGTGTAGGAAGGAGTGGCAAAGAATGTTCCAGGGAAAAAATAACCTTCCATAAAACAAGAAAGAGGATAACTGGGGATGAAACCCTAAGGGAAACCAAAACAAAGGTGTTGAAGTAGATCCATTTAAAGAACCACCATGTAATGAGAAAGTGGAAACAAGAGTTGAAACCCTAGAAGAAGGAATTAAAGAATATGGAACCAAGGAAATTTAAGGTCCTCCACTGCAAGCAGCCACCAAAAACACCCAATAAGCCTTACTTACCACCATTCCTAACCAATAGTGAAGGAAATATTGATGGAGAAGATCTAAAAATCAATAGAAGAATTCCTACAATTGTAAGACCAGAGAGAAGAAGATCGATCAGGAAGCTATAACAATGAAAAAAAGAGCAGATAGGATCAGCGCTCAAAGTCGGATGCTTAAAATCCACGAGGAAGATTCCCTTAGAGGATAATATCTCAGTAGAAGAGATCCAGTAGAGCGTAGAGGTATCCTTACTCCTTTTTCTTCATGATATAAGGGTAAGTGATGGAAGTTAGTTCTTTAGTGTATGGGACCATTTGATATTCTTGGGTAAATTAATGGGGTTTCTATTAGGTATTATTGCATTTTGGATTTAATATAGTGCCTGTAATTCTCTTATATCCTTGTGGTTAGAGTTTGAGTAAGATTTTGATTACGTATTGGTTGTGGACATATCACTCTTAAGTCGCTTTTCCTAATAGGTTCTCATTGTCTTCAATATATTGGTATGGGAATGATAATCTCATGCTAAGTTGACTCATACCTTGGGTATGTGTTCTATTGTAGCATGAATGAATATCCAAGGAATATTGGAGGTTGAATACTAATATTTAGACCAATTATATGACATTATGTATGGACACCACTAACTTATAGCTTTATAAGGATGGAAATACCATTGGTGGGGATAATGTAACACCCCTATTTTTGGGATATTCTAGTTTTATAATGTCTTTTTAGGTTTTTAAAATATTAATGTTGGTTTTGGGAAGTAATAGATATTTTTCAGGATGTTTTGGAGGCATTCTAGGGAGCACACGGTTTGTGCACAGTTAGGGGAAACCATGTGGATCTTCCAAGTAAATTTCTTGGTGTATATGATGATGTCAAGGTAGGTGCATGATTTGGAAAAATTGTGTGGAAACTGTATTGACATGTATGGTTTTCAAATAGTTCTTATTTTTACAGTTTGCGCACATTTTTCCGAACTGTGTTCATAATTAAAGGCTTCTAAAAATTATATTTTTAATTATCATTTTCTCTTAAAACACTCAGTATTCCTCTTTTGAATGCATATATCAAAACATGGGGTTTCTTATAGCGATTTTAGTAATTCCATTCCCCCTATATATTCTTCTCTTGTATTATTGGGGCGTTCCACCTAGAAATCAAAGGTAATGTCTCTAATTTCTATTCCCCTCATTTATTCTCTCATTTTATCTTAGGGAAAACATCATTACAAGGCTTCCATTATCGGATCTAGTGGTTAGGGTATTTTTTTTATGGGTTTTTTTATCATTTATCATTGTAGGATGGTTGTTAGAGCCTAGTTATATGAAGGGGAAATGTGATTTTTTCTTGAAATTTTTAGTTGATGTAGGTTGATTTGACCTTATTCCACTTTCCTTAAGATCATGAAAGATTGTAGTTTTTATAATTAAAATGTAGTCATTTATCTCTATTAAATGTCTTGTATAAATATTAGTTGAGTTTATCTTAGTGGGAAAATAATTAAATATGGTTTGTGATTGATGGCCACAACGTGTTTGATAAAATTCATTTTTGATGATTTGGTTTTCAAAATAATGATATTAGTGTGTGGTGAACTTGGTTTGTAATGGTTTGATATGATTTCATGAATTCATATAGAAGGGACCTTGTTGGTACAAACTTATATGCCATGTTGATTTAGGGGAACTCTGGATTACAGGGGTTAGTGTGTGATCATGATACTTTTTATACAGCGTTTTTGGATTATGACTTGGTTGTTAGTGCCAAATATAGAGGGTATAAGAAATTTTTACTTCTCTAGGTGATATTTTTTTGTTGGAAAAATAGGGTTCCACACTCGATTTGGTACAATTATAGTATGCATTCATTGGGTGTGTGATTTCATGGCATGTGTGGGTGAGTTACAGTGTGGGTAGCTTTTGTGAAAACTATGGATTACAAAGGAAATGTGGATTTTGGTGAGAGTTGATTACTCGGATTTATTGGTTTATTTATTTTATTATTATTCTCTCCTAAATTTGAGTTAATTTTTTCTTTTTTAAGTGTAGTGGTTGGGAAGCTTCTAGTGGATTAATTATTGATTCTATATACCCACCCCTTTCATATGCATTCTAATGCATATGTAGTCATTATTATTTTTGATACATGTAAGGGGAGGACCTATTATGTGATAGTGGGATATGTGGATGGTGTAGTAAAGGATGAATCTAGTATTTTGGGGGTAGTTTTCATGTGGATTTTGGGAGTGCTCCATGTGCACACCTTGAATTTATTTTTTAGGGGGTCCTACAGTTATAGAGTCTTGTTTCATGTTAGATGTTGCACTCTTATTATTATTTGTGGATATATTTTGTATTGGTGGTTGGTTTTTTAATTATTCATTAATCATGTTTAAATAATGTTGTATTTTGTCTGTTGAAGGGGTTTTATATATATATATAAGGGTTTAACATAACCAATGATATCAGTAAACCCTAGGCATTTATTATCAACCATTGGTTCCTAGGGAATGTAAATGAAGGTTAGTATTACTTCATTACTTCTCAATTCAATGGATGAGGTCAGGGTATTATACTTTTAGTGGAATAACCTATTTAGTTACTTCAAAAATATCATCTCTAGAAACTAAATTATTACCCAATACATTTGAGGGCTATATCCAAAAATCATCCATCATTATATATAATTTCTAATTACCATAACATGAATAAAACACATTGGGGATTTCAGTTTACCGTAACATAGATAAAATACATAAAAAACACTTTTCAATTCATAAGCAAAAACTTTAAAGTTAACCCATAAAAAAATAAAAATACCCTTTACATGATTAACTACTTTTCATTAAAATAAAATATTTTTTTAGAATAATGAGAATAGAAATTATTTTTAAAAAAATGAAAATTTTGAGAAGAATATTAATAAAGGAAACTAAATAAGATGGAGTGAAAATTTGATCACATAGAAAACATATTAAAATATACTCTTTTCAAATTTTTATAAAGAACAGCCCATGTAGAATATGTAAAAAGAGACTTATTTTATCATTTTATATGTAAAATAATGGAAAATATAAAATTAACTTAAGAAATAATATAACTATATAGAATAAAAATTATGAAATAAAATAAATAATATAAACCTAGAGTTTAAAATTTTGAGATGAAACCATCAAAACATTTAAAGTAAATATTTAAAATAAAATAACCCTTTAACTCACGTCTTGTTTCACCTTATACATCCACTACCCATTGAATAATTACATTATATTATTTATTTAATTTATACAGAACCTTTTTCATGTTTATTTCCTTATTATTATTCCTTCCATTTCATTTATATTCATGTTTTATTCATTTGAAAAAATTGGTATTGTTTATGTCATTTGTTTTGAGATTGTTCAGTTTATAAACTCCAAAAACAATGTGGTTTAATGATAATGGTAAAATATCATTATCCATGGGTTTCATAATATATAAAAATGTCAAGGTATTATTTATATATCATTCTATAATCAATGGAGTTTAACATATCATTAAATAGTCACCATTCATATAATCTTCCTCAAAAATATTTTTTTGGATGATTAAAAATGTGTCACAACCCAACCTAGGATCCACTAAACTGGTACCCCAGGCTGGTGCACAACCTGACCACAGGCACACCTCTCCATACACCAGAGGTTGCTGACTAGAAATAAGGGTATAATAAAACATGTGGGAGACTATACCCTCTATATTAGAGTAATATATAATAGATAGAATAATAATTAAAGGAAACAGTGTAAATAATATAAATGTATTAAGAATCCATTTCCCAAAACTGGGTACATGCCCACAATAAATGGTAAATATGACATGTCGTGTCATATATTGCCAATTATAAAGGGAAACCCAAAATAAAGACAATCTGAAGAATGCATTAAATGGGTCTTGAAACCAATTCTGGTTCCCTAATCCGTGGACATCCTTGATCCCCAAATCAATCATCTATTATAGGGCCCTTTCCCTTGTCCTGACCTATAACCACGAAATCCACTCAAGTACCCAATGGAGGTCTGACCAGGGTATGATTACAACTCAGTAGGCCACCACCAATGGTGTATAAAAATTATCTATCCTAAAAATTGTATTTAGGATTATGGGAAACAAAAATAAAAACAAAAGAATAACCTTGTTCAATTACTTAACATGTTTTACATTATCCACCTTCATCATTATTTCCATGTGTTACCCATATTCATCAAACAAACTTAGGTCAATATCGGTCAAATAAACAAAATACAACGGGATTCAAGTTACCTACATCATAGAGAAATTTATTTCACAAAATGATACATATATCAACTTTCCCTAGTCCCTCAATCCATGAATTTACATCATTTGAATTCGTCAAGGGAATAAATCCTCAGTTCGACACCCTAACCCATGCACTACCTTAGTGGGTCCTAGAGAATCAATCTACCCGGACCCATGGGAGTATATCCTTAGTCTAACACCCCATTCATACCATTAATTAACATAATAATTCTTCTTTAACCATTATTCACATTTAATACATACATGTCATAAATATTTTAACACATTAAATTTGGTCCAAATGCCCCCATATACCATTTAACAATATAAACACAATAATCATTGGTTATACCTCATAAACCCTTCAATTCAACATTTAGAGACTCAATTATAAGTTTAAGGAAAATCCAAACTCCTTGTGTGTCCTTATACCTAGTCTAATTATCCTCAATAGATCCCATGGGGATTATGAGGGGTTAAATTAATCATTCAATTAACCCAATCATCATTTCCTACCAAGGAAACCAAATGGACATAAAAAAGATACCACAACACAACTAAATACACAAAAATTAGGGCATAAAGACTATGGGGTCTACTTGTATACCACCAACCTCATGTTCGTAGATTAACACTCTCCTAACCTTAATTGTTTATTAGAACTAAAAAAACCTTCAATACCCCAATGTAGAATCTTCTAGATCATCTATTCTCACCCAACGACACTCCAAACAGACAAGAATCGAAGGAGAAACATCCCTTGGAATCTTGGGAGGAATAAGTTTAACACATTGTTTTTATAGGGTGAATTGGGGGTGAAAAGAATGATATAACCCTTAAATACCATGGTGGAAAAATGGGAAATTCCCCCTATTTAATGAGGCACACAGTTTGGCCACATGGTTGGACAAATTGTGTTCCAACAATGGTCCACCCTCAATCCAAGATGGGTAATGGGTCGCATGGTCTCCAAGGAGCCTGCATGGTTTAAAAAACTGTGAGGTGGCTATGTGGAATGGATTTTTCCAAACCCAAATAGTTTCAAGTTCCACCCTTGAAAGGTTCCTTAACCATGAACCTACCTACTAGGCTCGTATGGTTATGACATGTGGTTATTACTAACTGTGTGTCAACTATGTAACATGCACTGGATGTTCCTTCTTTCCCCTTTTCATGCACCAAACCTCCGAGACACCCCCAAGACTCCTCACACACACAGGAACCATTTAATTAACCAAAACTAAGTGATTTTAACAAAAACATAATAAGAAATTACCTTAGTAGAAGTTGATGATATTACAACCACCCCACCTTATAATGAATCATATGAAAGTCTTACTCCAAAACATTACATAGTCTCCAAGTTAAAAATATCGAGCCACCAAGATCGCATATCCAACTCCATCTCCCAATTTTATTCCTAAACAATACCATTATTACAAAATACTCATACTAATGGTACAACCTTACCTTGTAATATTTTCTCACTATGATTTGAAATAAGAACCAGATGTTCCTCAAAGGATACATCTTCCTCAAGCTCAACAGCATCAACATCAATCACATGATAAGGGTTGGGGTGATACTGTCAAAAATGTGAAACATGAAAAATATCATGTATGCCACTATATTTTGTGGAAGAGGCAATCAATATTCCACTGGTCCAATACTATCCACAATCTCAAATAGCCCCACATACCCAGGTGCCATCTTTCCTTGTTTCTGAATCCGTTGGTGACCCAACCATGGTGAAACCCGAAGGAACACACGGTCACCCACTAAAAACTCAAGAGGTATATTATTTCGGTTAGAATAAAACTTCTAACTTCTATGATTCATATCCATATGCTTTAGAATCAACTAAACCTTCCCAAATGTCTCTTCTATGATACTCAACCCCAAAAACTCGATTCTTTAGCCACCATCCAACATAATGAAGATCTATAGGGCCTACTCTAGAGTGTCTCTTGTGGTGCCATATGAATATTTTCCTAATAACTATTGTTATAGGAAAATTCCATGAATACTAAGTGTTTATCCCAAGGTCCACCAAATTCTAGGATGCGAGCCATTAACAATTATTCTAGCACCTATATAGTACATTATAACTGCCTATCTATTTATGGGTGGAAAATCAAACTCAAAAACACCTGGGTACCCAGTGCCTTCTGTAACCCTTTCCAGAATCATGAAGTAAAATGAGAATAAAAATATGAAACAATACTCTAAGGTACCCCATTAAAACATACTATCTTCTGAACATAGATGTCACACAACTGGTTGGCGGTAAAAATCTATCGAATCGGTAAGAAATGCACTACCTTGGTCATCTGATCCACAATTACCCAAATCATGTCATTATTTCAAATCATCCTAGGGATTCCTACCAAAAAATCCATGGTAACATCATCCCAATTCCATTATGGAATGGTAAAAGGATGTATTAAACCACTCAGTCATTGATTCTTTTCTTCACTTGCTAACAGGTGTAGCACCGCTTCAAAAAACCTCTAACCACTTTCTTGATCTCTGGCCACCAATAATATCTATGAATATTATCATGCATTTTGGTCAAACATGGGTGCACCACACACTTTGAGGAATGTAACTCAGGAATTACCTCCTCTTTCATAAATGTAGGCACAAAAACATAACCATTAAAATAAATAATCTCATTATCCTCAATAGTCTAGTCAGAAGTTGACTCCACACCTTCAAGACTTTCCCTCAAGGCCAAACACTATGGATTATTATGTTTTATCTACTTGATCTAGATTATAATTTTAGACTCATCTAACAAAGATATGAGGTTCAATTTTCTATATCCCTCCTGAACACCTATATGCATGCCAGTGAACAAGGTCATCATCTTCCTCTCGGAACTAGAATCCTAGACTGCCTAATTCAGGGCCTTATAACTTAGAAAGTCTACAACACTATTTGATTTTCCCATAATATATTCCAATGAAAAATTGAAATATTACATATACTCAACAAATAATTTTTTTAGAGATTCAAATAATGTTTATAAATGAGGTACATCAGCGTTTTATAGTTGGAATACAAAATAAAATTTTTGCACAACAAGTAATACTTCCAACACTTTAAATCACAAACCATTGTGGATAATTAGAGATCATGCGCAGGGTAATTTCATTCATTGGAATCAACTTTTGTGACCTATATTACAAGATGTGATTTATTTTCATCAAAACTACCCCATTTAAAATATCATACACATTAGAAAACAAGGTATACTTTTCACCTCGCTCAGGTGGGATCAAAATTGTTAGAGTGGTCAAATACTTCTTCAACTCCTAAAAATAATTTTCACATGATCCATACAACTCAAACCTAACACCCTTATTAGTTAATATCTAAAGTGGTGCTTATAGGATATAAAATTCCTTGTTTATCCTCCAATAATAGCTCTTTAAACCCAAAAATATTATGTTATCAAAAGAATTCTTGGGCTGCTCCCAAGATATAACTACTTTCACTTTCTATGGGTTTACTTACACACCTTCCATGGAGATGATTTGACCCAAAAATGTACCATGTCAATACCTAATTGACACTTAGATATCTTGGAATATATCCTATTCTCTCTTAGTGTACTTAATATGTTATTAATGTGTTTGGAATCATAGTCATGAGTCTGGGAGTATGCCAAGATTCCATCTACAAAAACAACCACAAACTGATCTAGTTCTGGGTGAAATATTCAATTCATTAAGGCAGTAAACATAGAAGGATAACTTTTAAAGCCAAAATGAATCACAACTAACTCATACAACCCATAATTACACCTAAATGTTGTATACAATATATCATAAGGTCTCAAACTCGGATGATGGTACCCTAACATCAAATAAATTTTTGAGAACACAGATGTAACTTTAAAATAGTCAAAAATATCATCAATATGATGAAGAATATATTGGTTCTTAAATTTCATCTGATTTTACTTTTGGTAATCTAAACACAACTAAAAATTCCTGTTATCCATTTTAGAAAACAAAACTAGATAACTCCGAGGTCATATACTTGGATGAATAAACCCATTATTCTTCAATTCCTCCAAATTATTCTTGATTTCCTGAAGTTATTATAGGTCTATTCTATATGGTGGAATGAAAATTGGCTCTGATCTAGGCATCATATCAATCATGAACTCAATCTCTCTCTTAGGTGGTAGCATTGATAAGTCCTTGAGAAATACACCTTGAAACAAATACGCTACATGATGATAGAAATCATGCTCAAATACCCCATCTTCATGCACAATACATGCCACTTGGGTTGTGATCTCACCTAAATGATAATGAACCATCCCTACTGGTCCTTCCTATATATCCCATTCCCCATAGTGAACATTAGTGTCACCCTCAAGGGATGTGAAAATTACCCATCGATGGTAAAATTCATATGGTATTTCTACGAAACCAACCAATCCATCCCTAATATCAGTTCAAAAACTAAAATATCGATAAAAAAAAGTCCTAAAGGAAGTGTCACCCACAAACCTTGAGATCACACTCCTTAAATTATAGAATATTTTAGGATCATACTTCTAAAAGTGTGTCAATTGACATAACCCCACACATACATTCCATAGATAGACCCAACACACTCACAAGTAGGGAATATTTAAAAGAATTTGAGGACCCTATATCAAATAAATCACTAACAATCAAGGAAGCTACAATAATTGTACCAAAACCATCAATGGTGCAGCCTTTACACTGATAGGTGTAGGTTGAACTGCATGAAGTTGACCTACCCCTCTACCCTGAGCTCTAATCTGAGTTCCTTATGTTTTACATCCCTACTGATATAGAAAATAATTTCCTAGAGTACAACATCTTCCACCCTAATCAGTAAATCTAGTAGAACTATAACTTTCTTCCTAGTATGGGGTATCAAACCCCCTTACTACACTATGTATCAGTCTTTAACCCCCACCAATTCCCACCAACTAAGGTTTCCCATAAAACCTTTGTACATGTCCCATCCTTCCACACACTTGTAACTCCATTGGTGGTTGGGGACACTGACCATGCATGTGTTCTATTCTTCCACACCAATAATAGAACACCAGGTCACCACCCTAAGAAATCAATCTTCTTCCCTAACTACTATGTCTACCACTACCCTAATGAAAACCCTTGAAAAGGAACTTCCTTCTATCAGAAGTCATGCCACAATACTTCCTTACTGAAACAATATGTCCACCACCATAATCCTCATTTAGGTTCCCTTCTGAAATGAGAGTCTGATCCGCCACCTCATCCAACCTATTTAAACAAAATATATTCCCTTGGGAATGGTTATCATATCTATTTTTATCCTAAAATATCTCGTTGTAGCTGTCTCATCTCCTACCAACACTAAAATAAATAATTAAGAATAAATGATAAAGCAAACATAATCTATCATAGACATAGTTCCCTGATTCAACCTATAAACTCTATAGCCTTCACCTGTCTTAGGGTATCTAGATATAAGTGTTCCAGAAACTTTTCTTGGAAATTAATCCACTACATACCATATTCCAACTCATTTTGAACTAAGATATCCCACTAGTGCTTTTTCAGTCCAAATAGCATATAAGCTTCCAACTTCAATCTCTTCTAAGGAGGAGTCTCTAAGTGATTCAGGATCATTTGGATAGACTCTATCCATAACTTGGCTGCCTCAGGTCCACCCTCTCATACAAAGTTAATAGGATTCTACAACTAAAACTCTCCAATCATGTAAAACATACTCGACAAAACCTTCCCTGGGTCCCACTCCAACATCTTCATAAAATGAGAAAAGTTCTCATAGAAATGATACTTCCCTATTTTACCTAGAACCAACAGGGTTCTTTCCCCACTATTGGAGGATCATTATCGGTGATTTCCTCACGTCTCTCAACTAGTAAGCATCATAATTGTGGTATCTCCCTACAATGTAAAATGCACATCTCAAAACACATGACATAAATTTTCCACAATTTACAAAAAATAAGGCCCACTACCTTCCATAAACAACCCACTTAGAATACACTATCCCAACAGATATGTTCTCAACTTTATCACTACCCTCAACCATCCCTACAATGGGTCAGGGATAACATAGGGAAAGAAACTTTAAAATTACATTCATGTTAAAAACCATACTAATCCATTCCAATTAACATCCTTCAATTATTTAAATGGTTAGAAATTTTTAATTAGGCACTATTTTGAACCAATCAATAATATATTTCAATTCATTATAAAGTTATAACATATTTATTAGGAAATTTTCCTTAAAATCATAAAAAATCAAAATGAATTTCCCATTCCCATACTCGACCATAAAATGTTTTCCATTTTGTTCTTAACATGATGCATGTCACATATATACCTATGTTCATAAAATTATACATGTATTCACAAAATTGTTCCATTTCATCCCATGAGAAAAATCCCATAAAACAATAACATCACACATATAGTGCATCAACCAAGGTGAAATAACATTAAACTATAACAATGAACACCAAGAACAATAATCCCACCCTGGGTACTTGGGTTTTCCCCTATAAATAGGTTAGTTACACCAATGAATGAGCTCATTTCCATGGCCTGACACATCCTAATCTCCTACCTACCTTCCCAAAATAAATCAAATAACAAAAAAGAAACTCTTTGATACCACTTTCTCACACCCTAACCTAGGATCCAATAAACCGATGCCCCAGATCGGTGCACGGCATGACCTCAGGTGTGCCTCCACATATGCCAGAGGCTGCCAAATAGAAATGAGGGTCTAATAAAACATGTGGTGAGACTATACCTTCTTTATTGGAGTAATCCAAATAAGATAGAATAATAATTATATGGAATAGTATAAAAAATAAACATGCATCACAAATCCATTTCCAAAAATTGGATATATACCCACTACCAATGGTAAATATTCCATGTCATTTGATAATGTACCAGGTGAAAATGAAAAACCAAAATAAATACAAGGTGAAGAATCCCCAAAATGGGTCCTGACACCAAGTCTGGTTCCCTCATTCATTCACATCCCTGATCCCCAGATCAATTATCCAGCATAGGTCCCTTTCCCTTATCCTGGCCTGTAAGCATGAAATCTACATGGGTACCCAATGGAGACCCGAGTAGGGTGTGAGTACAACTCAATAGGCCACCACCAATAGTGTCTAAAAAATATCCAATATAAAAATTGTATGTATAAGTATGGTAAAAAATAAGATAAATATAAGAATAATCAATATCCATTAGTTAATTGATTTTAAATTATCCACCTTCATCATTAGTTCCATGTGTTACCCATATTCGTCAAACAATCCTTGTTCAATACTAGTCAACTAAAAAAAATACAATGGGAGTCAAGTACCCTACATCACAGGGAAATTTATTTCAAAAAAACAATAAATATATTAACTTGACCAAAATCCTTAGTCTAGGAATTCACATCATGTGCATTAGTTGGGGGTATAGAGCCTTAGTATGACACCCTATCCTATGCACTACCTTGATGGGGCCTATATCATCAATATAACCCGACCCAAGGGTATATATCCCCAGTATAACACCCCTTTCATGCAATTCATTCACATAATAATTCTTCTTTAACCATTACTCACATTTACAACATATATGTCATAATTATTTTAACACATTCAATTTGGGCCAAATTCCCCCATATACCATTTAACAATATAAACACAATTATCATAGGATCTACCACATAAATCCATAAATTAAACATTTAGAAAATCAATTATAAGTTCAAGGAAGAGGCACACCCCATGGGTTTCCTTAAAACTAGTCTACTCATCCTCAACAAATCTCATAGGGATCATGAGGGGTTCAATTCATCATTTGATTAACCCAATCATCATTTCCTACCAAGGAAACCAAATGGACAATAATAACTTACCACAACACAACCAAATACACATAAATTATGGAATCAAGAGAATGGGATACACTTTTCTACCACTTATCTCAAGTTCACAAAAAAATTATTGTTTAACCTTATCCCATGATTCAAACTTAAACAACCTTCAATGCATCCAACTTAGAATCTACTGGATCTTTGATTCACACACAACCACACTCCAAACAACCATGAATCGAAGGATAAATGTCCCTTGGAAGATTTATAGGAATAATTTCATCACTTGGTTGTTTTAGGGTGAAATGAGGGTAAAAATTGGGTTATAACCCTTAAATCTTGATGGGGGAAATGGGAAATTTCCCCTCTTTAATGTGGCACATAGTTTGGCCACACAGTTGGCCAAACCGTGCGCCTATCAGGTGCCACCCTCTATCTAAGTGGGGTCCCAGGTTGCACAGTCTCCTAGGATCCTACACGGTTTGACAAACCATGTGGTAGCTAGGTGATATTGCTTTTCCCAAGACTACATGGTTTCATGCTCCCCCCTTTCATGGTTCCCCAACTGTGCACCTACCTCTTAGGTCTACATAGTTATCACTAATCATGAACTAACTATAAAACTTGTTCTAGATGGAAATTATTTCCCCCTTTTCATGCTTCGAACCCCTGGACACCCTTGATACTCCTGATACACCATAGAACCATTTATTTAACCAAAAAATAATGTTTAACAAAAACTTAATGATAAAGTACCTTAGTAGAATTTTGGGATCTTATAAAATGACTATGATTGTTCACTTTTAATTTCATCATTATAAAGGATACATTAAAATTATAGGATAATAATCATAAAATTAATTTTATATTTAATAATAAAATAAAATTTTAAGAATATCCCTATAATTTATAAGTTTAAAAAAACATCATCATTCAATTAAGCTGTAAAAAACTACTGGAGTGGTTGATATTTTTCAAAAGAATTTAAAAAAGGGTAAACCCAATAAATATTTGAGTTTTATAAAAACATTATATTATAACCAATATATATATATATATATATTTAGGTTCAATTATAAATAATAATTATGTTATTTAAAAGATTTAGATAATAATTGAAATGAAAAGATATCATTTTTCAAAACCTTGTATTTTGACATAATAATAGCTTATGAAAAAGAATTGAGTGAGAGGAAATGGATGATATATCATAATTGATAGATAAAAAAATTTTAATACCATGATAATTTAATCATTTAATAAAAATAATATAATTTTTAAAACATTATTAATACAAATATTTATAAATAAGAAAGCAGAAACAGTCTTGGAAACACTTACATTTCTCCTCAAACCACCTCCTTTGCATTGAGTCCAAAGCATTTAGAGAAAAAGGTTTTGGAAAGGATAGAGCCATATGAAAATGGAAATTAAATTTTGGTGATGTATTTTGTATAATTATTTATATAAAACAAAACCTTTTATGTCATTTATAAAGGTAATAATGTGTCTCCTTTTATAGGGAAAATTCATTGGCATTTTTTCCAATATTCAATCTTTAAGGGTCAATAATATAATTTGAAAATTCAAATTTATTCAAAAAATAAAAAATAGAAAATATTTCTTAACATTAACCATTAAAATTTAATCAAGATAACATTTTATTTCTTTTATAGATTTATACATTATTTTTAATTATTAAAAACCCTTTAAAGTCATTTCCATAGTTATTCTCATAATTTGACTTCAAAAATATCTATATAAGTATGGAATTGTAATTTAAAAATTTATATCATATCATTTATATGAATTTTATTTGTAAAAACTGTCAAACCCCTTAATTCATCAAAACCTTATCAATTTTAAAATAATTAAAACATTTTATTTGACTTTTCTCTTGCCTGCACAAATGCTACATCAATATTGCATAAGCGTTTGGATAATTATCCTATTATTTAAAATTTAAAAAAATCATAAAATAAATTATGATTCATTATTAATAAATAGAATCATATAAAACCATTAATAAAATTATTTATTATCATTTATATTATGATAGCATTTTTTAATTTAAGAATCTTGATTTTCCTACCTTGTGCAAGCATTGGGTAAGTATTTGGATAATTAACATGTAATATAATTTTCAAAGATATAAATATATATCAAAATCATTTATTATTAATGTTTTTTATCTATTATGGTCAATAAATGACTTATCCCTTCATAGAAACTAACATAAATAAATCAATTTTACATTTCTAATATTGGGCAATCATTGTGTTTGCACCAATAAATGTTCTCATATTTATTAGGAGATAAAAATTAATTTATTTTAATTGAATTATATTTAGATGATATTTTGAGTATATAATCTATTAAGAGAATATTTATAAGTTTTATAAATTTTTATTTCATATTTATAATATTATTATTTCATAGAAGAATAGTAACCATAAAATAGAATTTCTTTAACTATTCACTAAAAATCAACTTGCTCAAAAAAACCCAAAAAAATCCCCCTAAGAAATATTTTACATTCTAAAAATAAAAATAGATTCTATTTAATGAAATTAAATTTATATAATTTATAAATTTAACTTTTAAATAAAATCATATAGTACATAGAAAAATAATTTATTTCGAATAAAAACTACTTATTTCTCAAATGAAAAAATATTTTCTTATTCCATACCTTAATAAAATTATTTATAAGACTATAATGATGTTAAATATTAATATGAATAAATAAAATTAATATTAATATTAATGAAACATAATATTTATTTATTATTAAAAATACCTATTTTTATATATTCTCCCCCTTAAAGATATTACATCCCCTTAATTTTTACTCATTTGTAAACAAATTGGGATAATTTTACTTTATATATTCTTGAGGTTCCTATATTGCTTAATTAATAACATGATTCTTCTATAAAACATTAAGCAAACAATTAAACTTATTTTGTAGAACTAAATCATGTTCAATTGTTGCTTATTGACCGTTCAAGGGTTTGGTGCTCTGCTAATGTGTATAGAGGCACTCGAGTTGAATCCTCAACAATGATACTTTTTAACAGTCGATTGTTTTGTGATTTTTCTTTTTAATGGGGGGTTTTTTGTAGAGATAAAATTAAATTATTTATTGATTTATATTGATTTAAAAAATTTATAAAGATATTTTTGATTTCATTATTGAGGATTTGAGCTTATGATATCATTGATCTTTGCTCTATATTGCATTAAATTAACACCCACTTCACAAGATAATTTTGATTGAAATACCCAAGTGTTCTGGATTTAATCCAAGCCTTAACTTAACTAGGGTTATAATATCAATTAAAAAAAAATTATGGAAGTGTATGTATGTTTCCAATAATCTATATACTCCACATGTTAAAAAAACATGTCATTAATCCATGACATTTTAAGTTCAACATACACAATGTTAACCTAAAGAATACACAACAAGAAAAATCCCTCAATCACTTAAAAACCCCAAATTATGACTCACCCAAATGGTATATTTACTCATCCATTGATATGGTTATTAATCTTTTTTGAATTATTATAGTGGTAGGTTTAAAATAAAATAAAAATAATGGGGTAAGAAAAGAGTGGTACATTGAACAAACACATGAAATGTGAAGATAGGTAAAATCATACTTTAGATTGAATGAGAAAGAAAAAGAAGAGAATGGTTTTTTACTTGATTTAAACTATTTTAATAAAATTAATAATAAACTATAGATGGTAGATGATAATAAGAGATTATTAAGAAACTTTCATTCATATTGAAACAAAATTACAACAAAAAACATACAATATTACATATGAAAATGAACGAAAGAGAACATGAAAATAAAAGTATAGGAGAGGTATCTCTTGTTAAAACAAGCTCAAATAAACTACTCATAAGACCTTTTCATGGATCTAGTCATGTTAAACCTCCTCTTTAAGTTCTGGAATTCCAAATCCTTGCAAGGAGAGGAGGGGGATGCATTTATAGCCCAATGAGGTGGATTGTTTGCTTTCCAAATTTGTACCTCCATTTTTCATGAACAATTTATACTCCATAAAACCTAATATGGAGAAATTTTCTTATTAAAATTTGTATATATTAATGTTGAAAGTATACCCTGAAAATTTGGCAGCCATTTGACTTAAGGATCCAAAGTTATGATGGTTTAATTAAACAATTTTAATCTGTCCATTTCAATCCAAACTTTTTCAAAGGCCGAAATGTTAAAGGGTTTTTGAATAGTAATATGTCCTCAAATATGAACCATTTATTATAAAAATTATTCTTGTTATATCTTATCCTTCACACTGAAAAATATCAGTTCGAATGGATGTCTATATTAGGAGAAAATTCAATAAATGTGTGACGAGTTTAATTCTCTAATAGAATGGTGGGCTTAACTTCAAAGCATCATTTGGGCCCCTTTTTATTGGATTTGGGCATTGAAATTTTTATCCATTATTCCTTTTAATAATAAAGAACATATTTTCAAGTATCATAAAATTTATATTTCTGGATTTACCCCATATTTTCAAGCATATGGATAGTCCAGTTTTTTCATAGATTATTTATGGCTTCTTGTGTGTACCATATGACCATGAAAATGGCCTAATTGGACAAAGTTTCCTTCTAATAATATGTAATAAATTTAATAAGGATACCTATAAAATAATAATAACACAATTTTTATTATTAGTATAAGACTTATGATTAAAAAATTAAACTAACTTGACTCTGGATTAATTCAAATAATGATCAAAATTTATATTCAATATTAAAACATGAATATTTCACACCAATTATGCACCTTTCATAAAAAAAATAAAGGGAGTAAATAAAAAGTTATGAATAAATTAATAACATTAAGAAACTATTCTCTATGATCAATAATACAGATAGTCGATAGAGAGGAAGATGGGGCGGGACTCTCTCTCTCTCTACCGGAGAATTAGGGTTTGATGGCGTCTTCGGCTGATTATCCTCGTGGGAGATTCAATAACTTTAGATATGGTCAAGATTGCAGATCTATGGGGGAGTGGGATGATTTGATCATGGTGGGATATATTGTAGGTGGTGTGAGCGGCACAACGGGTGGTGCGAGCACAGAAGCGGATGCTTTGGCTGGTGTGAGCACAGTAATGATGACCCGATCGATGGCTATGGATGGTGTGAGTAATTCGGGGAATGGATCAGTGAAAAGAGAGGTCGGTGCGAGTGCTTCAGAGAATGGATCTGTGGTTGGCGGTGTGGTGGCAGTTGGTGAACACAGATCTATGGCTACATTACCAGTTGCGGGTGGTGTTGCATCTACGACGATGATGACCGATCCGGGTGAGGTGGGAGATGTGAATAAGGTGGCAGTGATGACCGGTCTAGGTGGTGCAGGTGATGTGAAACATAAGGCGGAGGTGATGATTGGTCTGGGTGGTTTAGGTGTGGAACATAAGGCTGTAGTTGCGGGTGGAGTGAATGCAATGGCGGTGAATGGTTCGGGTGCCACAGTGAACAGATCCACTATGGTGGATGAAGTAACCAGCACAAATATAACTGGGGGGGATTTTGTTGTGGATAAAATGCAAAATATTGATGGGAAGGATGCATCAATTGAGATGCCTTGTCAATGTGAGGTTAATTGATATTTGAAGGCTGATGGAAGTAATTTCGACATAAGGTATTTTGCGCAGGTCAAGGATGTTATTCCGTAGTGAAAAATCAAGAAAGGAGACAATGCTCACGTTACTGCTAACAAAGATAAAATTCTTGATAGGTTTAAAATTTGTGAGTACTTTATAATTTCTAGGATTGTTCTTCCTGGTGGAGGGAAGCCTTGGAAATTTTATGACTTAGTTCGGAAGATGACTTATGTATGGGGTTTTTTTGGGTGGAGATGTATTCTCCTAGGTTGTGGTTTCTTTCATATTGTTTTTCCATCAGTGGCTCTTAATAGGAGGGTGTGGGGAATCAGTTCAATCTCCTTGAATCCAGGTGTGATCTTCTTTCAGGAGTTGGATTTTCGTATTAATCCCTTTTCCATAAAAAAATACTCGAGCACAATTCTGGATTAAAATTATTGGCCTCAATTGGATTATGTGGCATCCTAAAATATTATTTGATATTGCATATTCTATGGGAATTCATATTAAAATGGATAGGAATACTGAGACTTCCAAGTTTGGTCACTTTTCACGGGTTCTAGTGGAGGTTGATTTGTGCTCTTGCTTGATTCACAATGTTGTTTTGTCAACACTAGATGATGATATTCCTTTAAAAGTAGAATATGAAAGACTTCCTGACTTTTTTTTGGAGTGCCAAGTTATTGGTCATTGCAAGACGAAATTTCATCAGAATTTTGTTTTCTCTTTTTGTTCTTGAAAAGGGAATCATGAATCCTCTTGTAGGAAGAAAATGAGGAAAAAACATCAAATAATAATGCATGACAACTCACTCCTGACAAATCCAATGTGCATATCAGAGATGGTTCATCACAGTCTGTTAGGGATTTGACACCGAAGATACATATTATAGAGAATATGGCACTGATGGTAGTTCCTGGACTCAGTGAGAGTGCTCAATCAAAGGAGGGTGTCCTTATTGAGGGGAAGAAAAACCTATGTAATGAAGGTAATATTTCAACGATCCAAGATGGAATTAATAAATTAATGGAAACTCAGGGAGCCCATGGAAGGTGGGTTGATATCACGGATGACTCCCCAAAAAATCTATCCCATAGTTAGGTTTGGTCCATAGGGACAAATGTCATTGTGGATGATGAAGAGTTTCAATATGCTCCTCCCAGGAAAGCCAGAAGTAAGAAAGATTATTCCTATTCAAATACAACTAGGGTCACCAGGTCTCACGGTCCAGCAGAATTTGATTCTGAATGGTATGGTGATTATGATGATTCATATGTGTTTGAATATTATGTTTGATCTATTTTGGGACTTCTTGGCATGAGGACATGATGCTTGTATGACCCCATATTTTTCGTTTTTGTATTGTCTTTTCCTTTTCTTTAAAAATAAGGCTCTACCCGATATTTTTTCTATGATCAATAATCTGAACTAGTTTTTATTAATATGAAATATTCCCCTCCAACTTTACTACATCATGGATAAATACATGAGATTCATCAAGTAAATATTTTCTTAGTAAAGAAATATTAAACAAATAATTTATGTAATATAAATTTTTTTAAAATTCTACTCAATAATCCACTGATTTGGCCTTCTCTAATATTTCAAATGGACCAATAAATTAGGGGTTTAATTTCTATTTTGTACCAAAATTAAGCACACCTTTACAAATAGATATTTTAAAAAAACATGATCTACAACCTCAAATGAAGTATATTTAATTAGATTATCTAGGTAACACATTTTTATAATTTTAGATACACTTATATTGCTTGGAATAAATTTCACCTTTTCAACCATCTCTTACCATAATTTAGGTCCCAACATATTTCCCCCCAGGAATTTATCCCAACAAGTTGGAGTTTGACACTGTTATCCATATAATTACTCAAAATGTTCCATCTATATACTTGAATGGAAATTGTTCTTAAAATAAAATTAAAAAATAAATGTTTTGATCCCAACATCCATGATAATATAATGAAAAATATTGAATCATATCCTCCAAATTTTAAATTTTCTGCTCTAATTTTCCATCAATTTAAGTATGAAAATTGTTATTAATTTTTAATTTTTTTGCGTAAAGAATTTTTATTCCCTTTCCAAATATTGGATGTAAACTGAGAATCATGATAAGATATAATATATAAAATAACTACATATAATTTTACTGTATCATTAAGATAGATTCAAGAAATTTTATCCAATGACATGTTATCTCAAATAAGGATAAAATGAGTAGATTTAGTTAAACTATCAAAAATAACCCATATCACATGATAAAATTGATATTTATTTAGTAATACCATGATTAAATCCATGGATATATATTCACATTTATATTATAGTATTTAAAATAATGAATCATTACTTTTTATTGTTGTCATTCAGCTTTAACATATTGTAAAAATAAACATTTCAAGGTAAAATCATTAACATATTTATATATTCATTCCCCCAAAAATGCTCCCAAATATCTCTATACATATTTTTACTTCATAGAAGAATAGATTGTGTAAAGATATAATCAGCACATAATAAATCATTTTTCAAATAATATTCATTTCATATACATAACCACCAAAATCTTATAACACCATTCTCATCAATATTAAACTTATGTAACCTTCCTTCATATATCAATTTCATTTTCACTTGCAACCCATTATCTTATTTTTTTATCATACTTTATTATTTCCAAAAAGGATTATTGTACTATTACTTGATCCAAAAGAAAATAGGCTTCTTCATGAAACATATCCAATATAATTTTCATTAAATCATTAACAGATGGGTCTTTCTCTAAATGTAACAATATTAACGATCAATTATCCTTTCAACTCAAATAATATGCAACTTTATTTTATTTTATTGGATTATAATTAATTATGTGATCATAATATTTTATCAATTCCAACCACATAAGTATCTCATGCTTAATTATTTTTTAGTGAATATATACCTTAAGATTTTATGATCTATATATATATATATATCACATTTCTCCCCATATAAATGAAAGCTCCAAATTTTTAAAGAAAAATTTACTACTAAAACTCAAGGTTATGTGTTGGATAATTTTTCTCACGGGGTTTCAACTATCATGATATATATTTTATCACCTGAATATTTTTCACTAAAACACAACCAAGGATTAGGTGATTCAAGCATTTCATATAAGGACCCAGCCTTAAACCTTACTTAATATTGAATTAAATGAATAATTCACATTGAGGATCTTTTCAGGTTTAGAGTTTTAGAGAATTAGGACATAACTATTACATCTCAAAAGATTACGAAGTAGAAACTTCTAATAAGTTTCCATAAAATAAAAACTCTTAAAAAGAAACATGTATAGTTCCATGTTTTAGGTAGCATGAATTTCCATTGATCTCATCCTTGACCCTATTCCACGTTAAGTCCTGTGAAAAAAATTTCAAAAAAAACTTGGGATGAGCATAAAAAGCTCAGTAAGGGTTATAAAAAATATGGAAAGGAAACGTGAGTTCATATATAATTAATAATGAAATCATTCTTTACCCATAAAACACAGGCACTTTAACATACCTCATCAAATCATGAATAAATTATAGAAATCATAAGACATAAAGGTAATTTGAGGCATTCATAACATTCTTACATAGGGAGTAACCCTCTTGGTTACGTTTGGAATACCCACCACAGTATATTCCCTAAATCTCTTCGGAGAAACCTTAATGTTTCACTCCTTCACGTTACCCAATTCATTGGAGAGCTATATCGGGCTCACCCGCCCTTAGTTTATCACGGAACCACCTGTCTTCATAACAATGCCCAAGAACCATAACATAATTGTACCACATAATACATGCATAAAGGAAACATAACATTTCCACATTTCAATCACAAGATATCAATAAAACACATTTATATAAAAAAAGCTTATGAAAACCATTTTCAATACCAAAATAAAAGAAAATTAAAACATGGTATTTATTTTTCTTTTAAAAAGAAGGTATGTCTTGTAAGGGAAGTTGAAACTCAAATAATGGTCACGGCGGAGGAGAAGTCATTGTCGCCGCATACGTATGACAAAAACATTCCCTTTTGTCGTTTTGTAAAATGCTTCGTATAAAAAATATTCATTTTGAATAAAAGTAAAATTAAAAGGGGTTTATATACCCTATAAAAGAAGGTTGTGTATAAAACAGAATATGCCTCAATGAAAGGAGATTGAGACGAAGTCCCTTACAAAGACGGTATCCTTGGATTAAGGATAAATAAATTACATAATTATGTGTGACAAATGAATACACGAAATATAAGTGGATATTAAGTGTAAAACAATCAGAGTTTATTCACACATATTCATAGAAGGACATATTAAAGGAGTACAAGTTTATCCCAAAGAATCAAATTTGGGTTAAGAAGTTCCCTTGCAAAAATTTGACAGCCAAACGGCGTCACTATAAAATTCAGAAAATGAGTTGATGAGAGATAAAAAGGGTATCTCATCACATGGACATAAAATTTAAATCAATAAGTATATATAATAACATATCCCTACATAATATTATGTGAATTAAAAGACATAACAAAAGAAGTCTTTTAAAAATAGGAGGGTGAAAGGTTCCCTTACCAACATGGGTATCTTTCGAGACATGCACCCCGTGAAAGAAGGACAATAAAACATTGATGTAAATACTCATAAATGAAAGTATATTACACAATGCGTAAAATAATGGGCAGTACATACACCACTCAAAGTAAATTGTGGCAAATGTAGCATAAATCTCACGGGAATAAAAGTGAGATGAAAAATCCCTTACGAAAACTCGGCAGCCTAACAGCGCCACTTAAAACTTAAAAAATGGATTAATGAGAGAGAATAGGGTCTCCCATAATATGAACATAAAACTTACAGTAATATTAATATAAAATAACATCCCAATAACAAGAAAGATGAGCTTTAAAAGTAATGACATAAAAGAGTGTACTTAAAAAGAAAGAGAGGAGTAGGATCCCTTACCTCAAGTCCAACTTGTCTTGTTCGTTTCTTTATATTCCTGAATAATAAACTTTGGTCAATTTATAATTGCTTAATGACCTCCTTTACATATTATTATTCAGTTCATATCACATATTATAATGTTATAATAATTGGTTAATAAAGTGAGTTCATATCAGATGTTTTTTGTCGATGTTCAGTACATGAGTAAAAATTGAACTTGTTGGAAAATAATTTTCCATGTAGTTATAGGTACATCATCTCCAGAATAGTATTTATGTTTTAAATATAATATATATCCATTATATATTCGTTTTATACTATTCCATAGCATTTGGAGATAAAAAATCAAAAGCACCGTTCATGGAGACGGTAGGCCGTACGTACGCATGAACGCTACTTTCATTTTTTTTCCATATTAATGGAATTAAAACAAAATGAGAGATATATATATTATAATTCCAGAATGATACCCATAATTTAGATGTAATATATTACATAGATATACATTATATATATGTACTTATAATAGTATATAACATTTGGAGATAAGAAATGAAATGTACTATTCATGGAGACGGTAAGTCGTACGTACGCATGAACACTACTTTCATTTCTTTTTTTTTTTGTATTAAATTGAATTAAATAATAAATATATAAAGGTATATTATAATTCCAGTAGGATAACATATGTAATACTATTAATTCCATCCTTTATACGTCCCACATATGGCATTAACGAATCAAATCACTTTGAGGAGGCGGTAGTCCGCACTTCCTAAAATGAAGATATCACATTTACCCATAATGGAAACCATAAATTTATTCCATAAATGAAAAATACAGAATATTAAGGAAAACATAATCAAATTTTATATCATATATAAATATATTGACATCTTAATTTCCACCTTTTAAGGTGTTAGAAGAATGTTGAACAATCATCGTTTCGTGAGGCAGAAATTTTCCATCCACAGAAACAGTATGTTCTTTAACCATTAGATGTAGGTGTGTGTATGTTTAGCTCGAATCCTTATTATAACAACATCCTAGTATATTTAAGATACTGTATTTTTTACAAAATAAATGAATAAAAAGAGTTTAGGGGGTTGGAGAAGCAAAATAAAACAAAAGGACACAAGTGAAGACATTACCTTAAAATCGAGTAACTCCCTATGGTTTCAGCTCAAAGGCATCCTTGGGAAGACTTATGCCCAAATTGAGGCTTCAAGGAGTTAGGTATGGATGTGGAAATACAAAATAGTCAGGTTTTGGCCCAGCCAAAGGCTTTGGAAGTGTGGGTAAGGAGGTAGAGGTGGGGGCCTTTTATAAGAGGAGAGGAGGGGCACTCTTGGAAAGTAAGGAAATGTTAAATTATTTTAGAATGAGTTTCAGATATTAATGGTCCCAAATTGATTTTTTTCGAGGATAAGGTGATAAGGGTTCTAAATACACCCATCCAATAGGTTTTTGACATGTTTAGGTCTTATATATTACATTATCTTTCCATTTTATTTAAATCGTTAAATAATGAGGTCATCGCTGCATCATCATGATGTCATAAATAATTTAATTTATTTAATTTCTATAAATTATAAAAAAATACTATGATGTAGGAAATATTTTTATATTTCCAATTACTATTTATAGTCAAAAATCTTACTTGTATAATCCCATGTAAAAATTGTTTTAGTAAAACATTTCATGTTTGTGTCATTTTTACTTTAACATTAAATAAAAAGGTATTTATGTCATTTTCCAACCAAAGTGGATCCATGGGGTCCCCAAGTTGACCCATGTATTGTCTTGGTCGGCCATGACACATCCAATGAGGTTAGGACATGTGTCTAGGTCATTTAATTTTATTAAAACATTATTCTTACCTTAAACTGCACTAATTACCTTTAATCGCGATTAAAAACTTAATAAGTTACTACTCACCAAAAAATTATTTTAATCCCATTGAACCACATTTTAATTCTTAATGACAACCATGTATGTTGGATTTTTGAAATTCAAAACACAAAGTTGGAAAAATTTCATTTTAACGGAAAATCAGTTTTTATAAGTACCACTTAGTGGTTTCACTATTCATCAAAAATTGAATTTTTTCAGAAAATTACCAAAAATTCACCCTAAGCTATATTTGATATTCCGAATTCAAAATTGATTTCTGTTTTAAAAAATTCAAAACATATAAGTTTCATTAATTAATTTAATAATTAATTCCTGCTGTCAAAACAAATAGCGTGTTTTTATGAAACAAAATGTATCATAAGATTGACACTAGTTTAAGTCTGATTTCAAAGTGAAATTAATTCCGACAACCACTATTGGATTAAATGGTAAAAATATATTCTATTTTCACTTTAAAACCAATTCAAAATATAATCTAATCATATAAATAAATTAGATTAAAAATAGGTTTTGAATTAAAATACAACATTTTTCACTATTCATTAAAAATTGAACTTTTTTGGAAAAATACCAAAAATTTACACAAAGTAAATTTTGATGTCCCGATTCTAAAGAAGAATTTTATTTTGTCAAATATAACACATAAAATTGTCAAAAAGTGGATTTAAAAGAGGTTCTCCATCAAAAGGTGGTTAATCGACCTTCTAAAGAATATTAGAATGTTTTCGCTTAAAAATTGAATTCATTCACATTTTTAATACTCTAACATTTATTGTAAAAAGTAAAAATATTTGAAAAACATATATAATCATTTTGTAGTTAGTTCTGTTCATTCCCACCATTACAATGGTTAGGCATTAACTGCCATTTAAAATAATATTATTTTATTATTAGAGTGCAATGTAAGATTCCCAAGAAACTCGTTGTTGCGTGTTGGGTACGCCATCAAGAATAGAATCCCCTTTAAAGTAATATTAATATTTTATTCAAAAATATGGATAAATATAAAAATTTCATATTCTTTATTTACCTGGGGTGTTACATCCTTCCCCCCTTTTGGGAATTGCATCCTCGCAATTTTAAAATTGAGCTTAGAAACATCCTTGAAAGTCCCACATCGGAACAAGAGTCGGTAAAACAATCACTTTAAAATAAATAAAGATAAGTACAGAGGTCACCTGAGTTAACCCATACTAGGATTCCATGTATGAAAACATGGACTTGGAGGAGAAAACTTAGGGTCATGTTCTGATGGAGAGTGATAGAAAACATGTTTAGGAGAAAGTTAACCATAAGAAAATCACAAACTTGTGATGGGTTAAACGGTATTCGATTCCCCAGTAGGAAAAGTTAACAGACAACATTTTTGTTTTAAGTTACTTTTTATTGAGGAATTTATTCATAAGGAAACATAATTACTTATCATGTTGACTTTCAACTTTTATTAGATTTATTACACAAACTCATATCTTCTCCAAAAGATGAGTATCTAGGAAGACTTGTTCACATTAAGAGTACTATAATCAACTTTTAGAGAATCACCTAATCCACAAAAGATAACTATATACTTTCCATGTCTTTATACTTTAACCAAAACCAAAACCAAAAAGGTTAGTACAAGATCAGATAATCCAGAAAAGGATAACCCATTATAAAAAGAAAATCTATTCTTAATCTCCAAAATTTGTCTAACAAAACCCAAAGTTCAACGAGGACTATTCGATAAACAATTTGCCCATAAAATTCTTCAAAGTAAACCAAACTGAGATTGAAACCCAAATATTTTAAGTATTTAGTCACATAGTCTTCCAAGTTAAATCGTAACATTTATCTCCAAACAACATCAGTTGCTCTTTAAGTCTCATATTGAAAAGTAATTAACCTAATCACATATCCTCCATGATAGGTTAATAAATTTCCATAGATAACCCAAAATCAACTTACTCTTAATTCATAAAATCATATAACTAAAAATAATCAGTCAAACTAACCAGGGACTTCACGTAGTCCAGTGGTAGGCGATAAATACTAGTCGCACTTTGGTTGGGGGTTCTATTCTCGCAGCTTTGTCTGACGCGACGGGTTGTCACACGGTCTGTGTGTTGTCCTTTTTCCAAAACTATATAACTCTTAAAACATTCCCCAACAACGAGATAAAATCTTCAAAAATGATCATAACATATTTTAACCTCAAGTTTATCTCATGCATTTCATTTTCCATCATAACATATAATAACCCATAATTACCTCAAAAGTAAGGATCATATAAACTCTAATAGTTACCTTTATAATTATTACCTGAACTTCTACATAGATTGGTCATCTCATACATGATGCATTACAGATCATACCAAGGTTCAAGTGGTTGATCATGACTCATTGATAGTTGTTTTAGAACAACCATGAGTTTCCTCATTGAATCCCCCATTTTATCTAGTATCTTAATCAGAGAACCACCATAGTTTCCTTCAAACCTGTTGTCTCTATGGTGCCTTCTAGATCCATCCATTCACTAAAAACAGAAATGTCAGTGTGAGTATATCAACAAAACCATCATGTACTAATGAAGAAGGTAAACACTAAGATATACTTACTCATTCACTTTATCTAAAACTAGGACTCTTTGTAAAATCCTATCCATTATGGTACTGTCACTTATGCTTAAAGAATACCCTAACCTCTAAAGTTATCTAAACCGACCTTTGATACCAACTATAAGGCCCCGGCCTTAAACATTACTTAATATTGAATTAAATGAATAATTCACATTGAGGATCTTTTCAGGTTTAGAGTTTTAGATAATTAGGACATAACTATTACATCTCAAAAGATTACAAAGTAGAAACTTCTACTAAGTTTCCATAAAATAAAAACTCTTAAAAAGAAACATGTGTAGTTCCATGTTTTATGTAGCATGAATTTCCCTTGATCTCATCCTTGACCCTATTCCATGTTAAGTCCAGTGAAAAACATTTCAAAAAAAAACTTGGGATGAGCATAAAAAGATCAGTAAGGGTTATAAAAAATATAGAAAGGAAACATGAGTTCATATATACTTAATAATGAAATCATACTTTACCCATAAAACACAGGCACTTTAACATACCTCATCAAATCATGAATAAATCATAGAAATCATAAGACATAAAGGTAACTTGAGGCATTCATAACATTCTTACGTAGAGAGTAACCCTCTTGGTTACGTTTGGAATATCCACCATAGTATATTCCCTAAATCTCTTTGGAGAAACCTTAATGTTTAACTCCTTCGCGTTACCCAATGCATTAGAGAGCTATATCGGGCTCACCCGCCCTTAGTTTGTCATGGAACCACCCGTCTTCATAACAATTCCCAAGAACCATAACATAATCGTACCACATAATACATGCATAAAGGAAACATAACATTTCCACATTTCAATCACAAGATATCAATAAAACACATTGATATAAAAAAAGCTTATGAAAACCATTTTCAATACCAGAATAAAAGAAAAGTAAAACATGGTATTTATTTTTCTTTTAAAAATAAGGTATGGCTTGTAGAGTAATCTGAAACTCAAATAATGGTAACGGCGGCGGAGAAGTCATTCTCGCCGCATACGTATGACAAAAACATTCCCTTTTGACATTTTGTAAAATGTTTTGTATAAAAAATATTTCTTTTGAATAAACATAAAAGTCAAAGGGGTTTATACACCATATAAAAGAAGGTTGTGTATAAAACAGAATATTCCTCAATGAAAGGAGATTGAGACGAAGTCCCTTACAAAGACGGTATCCTTGGATTAAGGATAAATCAATTACATAATTATGTGTGACAAATGAATACACGAAATATAAGTGGATATTAAGTGTAAAAAAATCAGAGGTTATTCACACATATTCATAGAACTACATATTCAAGGAGTACAAGTTTATCCCAAAGAATCAAATTTGGGTTAAGAAGTTCCCTTGAAAAAATTTGACAGCCTAACGGCGTCACTACAAAATTCAGAAAATGAGTTGATGAGAGATTAAAAGGGTATCTCATCACATGGAAATAAAATTTAAATCAATAAGGATATAGAAGAACATATCCCAACATAATAGTATGTGAATTAAAAGACATAACAAAAGAAGTCTTTTAAAAAGAGGAGGGTGAAAGGTTCCCTTACTGACATGGGTATCTTTCGAGACATGCACCCTGTGAAAGAAGGACAATAAAACATTGATGTAAATACTCATAAATGAAATTATATTACACAATGAGTAAAATAATGGGCAGTAGATAGACCACTCAAAGGAAATTGTGGCAAATGTATCATAAATCTCAAGGGAATAAAAGTGAGATGAAAAATCCCTTACGAAAACTCGGCAGCCTAACAGCGCCACTTAAAACTTCCAAAATGGATTGATGATAGAGAATAGTGTCTCCCATCATATGAACATAAAACTTACAGTAAGAGTAATATAAAAGAACATCCCAATAACAAGAAATGTGAGCTTTAAAAGGAATGATATAAAAGAGTGTACTTAAAAAGAAAGAGAGGAGTAGGATCCCTTACCTCAAGTCCAACTTGTCTTGTTCGTTTCTTTATATTCCTGAATAATAAACTTTGGTCAATTTATAATTTCTTAAGGAACTCCTTTACATATTATTATTTATTTCATATCACATATTGTAATGTTATAATAATTGGTTAATAAAGTGAGTTCGTATCAGATGTTTTTTGTCGATGTTCAGTACATGAGTAAAAATTGAACTTGTTGGAAAAGAATTTTCCATGTAGTTATAGGTACATCATCTCCAGAATAGTATTTATGTTTTAAATATCATATATATCCAGTATATATTCGTTTTATACTATTCAGTAGCATTTGGAGATAAAAAATTAAAAGCACCGTTCATGGAGATAGTAGGTCATACGTACGCATGAACGCTACTTTCATTTTTTCCATATTAATGGAATTAAAACAAAATGAGAGATATATATATATTATAATTACAGAATGATACCCATAATTTAGATTTAATATATTACATATATATCCATTATATATATGAACTTATAATAGTACATAACATTTGGATATAAGAAATGAAATGTACTACTCATGGAGACGGTAAGTCGTACGTACGCATGAACTCTACTTTCATTTCTTTTTTTGTATTAAATTGAATGAAATAATAAAGATATAAAGTTATATTATAATTACAGTAGGATAACATATGTAATACCATTAATTCCATCCTTTATACGTCCCACATATAGAATTAACGAATCAAATCACTTTGAGGGGGCGGTAGTCCGCACTTCCTAAAATGAAGATATCGCGTTTACCCATAATGGAAACCATAAAGGTATTCCATAAATGAAAAATAAAGAAGCTTAAGGAAAACATAAACATATTATATATCATATATAAATATAGTGACATATTAATGGACACCTTTGAAGGTGTTATAAGAATGTTGAACAATCATCGTTTGGTGAGGCAGAAATCTACCATCCATAGAAACAGTATGTTCTTTAACCATTAGATGTAGGTGTGTGTATGTGTAGCTCGAATTTTTATTATAACAACATCCTAGTATATTTAAGATACTGTATTTGTTACAAAATAAATGAATAAAATGATTTTAGGGGGTTGGAGAAGCAAAATAAAACAAAAGGACACAAGTGAAGACATTACCTTAAAATCGGGTAACTCCCTATGGTTTGAGCTCAAAGGCTTCCTTGGGAAGACTTCTGCCTAAAGTGAGGCTTCAAGGAGTTAGGGATGGATGTGGAGAGACAAAATGGGCAGTGTTTGGCCGAGCCAAAGGCTTTAGAATTGTGGGTAAGGAGGTAGAGGTGGGGGCCTTTTATAAGAGGAGAGGAGGGGCACTCTTGGAAAGTAAGGAAATGTTACATTATTTTAGAATGAGTTTCGGATATTAATGGTCCCACATTGATTTATTTCTAGGATAAGGTGATAAGGGTTCGAAATCCACCCATACAATAGGTTTTGGACATGTTTAGGTCTTAGATATTACATTATCTTTCCATTTTATTTAAATCGTTAAATAATGAGGTCATCGCTGCATCATCATGATGTCATAAATAATTTAATTTATTTAATGTATAAAAATTATAAAAAAATACTATGATGTAGTAAATATTTTTATATTTCCAATGACTATTTATAGTTAAAACTATGACTTTTATAACCCCATATAAAAATTGTTTTAGTAAAACATCTCACGTTTGTGTCATTTTTACTTTTACATTAAATAAAAAGGTATTTATGTCATTTTCCAACCAAAGTGGCTCCATGGGGTCCCCAAGTTGACCCATGGATTGTCTTGGTCGGCCATGACACATCCAATGAGGGTAGGACATGTTTCTAGGTCATTTAATTTTATTAAAACATTATTCTTACCTTAGACTACACTAATTACCTCTAATCGCGATTAAAAACATAATAAGTTACTATTCACCAAAAAATTATTTTAATCCCATTGAACCACATTTTACTTTTTAATGACAACCATGTATGTCGGATTTTTGAAATTAAAAACACAAAGATGGAAAATTTTCATTTAAACGGAAAATCATTTTTTATAAGTACCACTTAGTGGTTTCACTATTCATCAAAAATTGAATTTTTTCAGAAAATTACCAAAAATTCACCCTAAGCTATATTTGATATTCCGAATTCAAAAATGATGTCTGTTTTACAAAATTCAAAACATATAAGTTTCATTAATTAATTTAATAATTAATTCCCACTGTCAAAACAAATAGTGTGTTTTTATAAAACAAAATGTATCATAAGATTGACAATAGTTTAAGTCTGATTTCAAAGTGAAATTAATTCCAACGACCACTATTGGATTAAATGGTAAAAATATATTCTATTTTCACTTTAAAAACAATTCAAAAGATACTCTAATCATATAAATATATTATATTAAAAAGATGTTTTGAATTAAAATACAACATTTTCACTATTCATTAAAAATTGAACTTTTTTGGAAAAATACCAAAAATTTACACAAAGTAAATTTTGATGTCCCGATTCTAAAGAAGAATTTTATTTTGTCAAATATAACACATAAAATTGTCAAAAAGTGGATTTAAAATAGGTTCTCCATCAAAAGGCGGTTAATCGACCTTCTAAAGAACATTAGAATGTTTTCGCTTAAAAATTGAATTCATTCACATTTTTAATCCTCTAACATTTATTGTAAAAAGTAAAAATATTTGAAAAACATATATAATCATTTTTTATTTATTTCTGTTTATTCCCACCATTACAATGGTTAGGCGTTAACTACCATTTAAAATAATATTATTTTATTATTATAGTGCAACGTAAGATTCCCAAGAAACTCGTTGTTGCGTGTTGGGTACGCCATCGAGCATAGAATCCCCTTTAAAGTAATATTAATATTTTATTCACAAATATGGACAAATATAAAAATGTCGTATTCTTTGTTTACCTAGGTTGTTACATTTCATACATTAATATTTCATTATTTTAGATTAATATTTAATAAATTTCACAATAATACACTCCTAAGGAACTTAAAGGTTTAGTGTATTTAGAGACTAGATACATAATCATATTATTTATTAAAATATCTCTAAAATATCCCAAAATATATCTTCTCACACTGTACACTTCTTAAACATACCATAATTAAAACCTTTCTTCATAACATTGGTAAAGAAAACATAAGAAATGGTGAGATTATATTATCAATAAGGGTAAACATGGGAGATGTCAATCAATGATCATAATTGAGAATAAGGTAAGTATAATGGTATGATAACATGATCATATATAACAATAATCATACTCACACAGTTAAAGATCATTAATCACAAATCATGGAATAAGTATTTTTTATAAAAAAATACATAAGTTATAAGTGTATAAAATCATTAATAAGCAATCATGATCTATGAGATCATATCATAATCATAAAACATATTTTTTTGGCATACACATAAGAATATTAAAGTATTTCCGTATTCAATGTTCACTCCTAAGACTATAATTGTAGACAACGTACAATAATGGAAATTCCAACCCTAACATTTACAATATTCTCTTAGGAGTAACTTCTATCTAGTTAACTCTGTCATCTCTTAAGATTTTATTAACTACATCATCTATTAAGAGATTGAAAACTCTATTATCATTTCCCAATGCATTGGAGGGTTATGTAATTCTTCACCCACCCATTATAAAATGAATTCTACAAATATATATTTCAATAGATTATAAAATATTCATCCTATCATCATATCATAACATGTGGAAATTAAACGAGCTTTATAAACATTTTATCATTCCATAATAGCATAACCCATGGAAAATAAATGGATTCCGTAAAGGGTTAATAATAACTAAATTCATATGTGGGAAAGAAATGGGTTTCATATAATCATCCTTAAATCATCATCATCATAATCTATCCTGATGAACAAAGTAGATGGAATCATAACATCAAATCCCTATTTAATCATAACAATCATTAAAATATGTTGAAAATGATGAAAAATACCTTCAAAATTTCATTTGATCCTCTCTTTGAAAACATGATAAAATATCAATTTATTTTGATAGAATTTTAACTAAAAATTCCAATAATATTGAGAAAATACTTTTATTTGATAAATAACCAAGGAAAATTTTAAAGTAAGATTCAAATAAAATAACTTTCATAACAATGGAAAATTTTTTTCACATCACATAAGTTAAAAGAAAACATTAATTTTACGCTTTTGTAAAAATTCAAAAATGACTTGTTCGGAAAAATAATTAGAAATATGTATTTTAAAACCTTTATAAATAAATTCAATGGTAGTGAAAATTAAATTTTAATAAATTTTAAGTACATTTAATAAATTTAATAAAATAATTTTGAATGGTATCTACATGGAATAAAAATTTTGTCAATCAAAGATGAAATAAGGTCAGATTTTATTTAAAAACAATTATTGATCCTATTAACTACCAAAGAGAGGAAAATGGTTCTAATACATAAAAAAATAATAACTAGAGTATAATAAAATAGGTTGGGGTTAAATTATAAGATCTATAAAATTTCCCTCAATGGCAATTTAGTATAGACAATCATGAAAATAAATGAGATTGTAATATAAACCTCTTACCTCAAGTCATGTCTTCCTTCATACGTGTTAAAATATTTTGTATAAAAAATATAAATTTATTATACATATATTAAATAACCATATTCATACATGAGTTATAATTTATCATTACTTTATAATTTCCAATTATCCTTTTATTAACATTCAATTCATTGAAATGAACATTCGGGTGAAAACCAATTTGTTTTACATGCATGTTTTAATTCGATGGTCTGATACTAGAACCTCTTTCATGGTTTAATCATATAAAAATTATTAAATATTAAATATTTAAAATATTTATTCATTATATAGACTTTTATAATTGTTAACATAAATTAGTGATGAAAAATGAATTAAATAACTTCATGGAGACGGTAGTCCATACGTACACATGAGTGATGTTTTCATTATTCGATGGATGGAATGAAAGAGATATAAATAAAAATTAAACTTTAAAGAATAATTATTATTTAAATAATATCATATATATTCCTTAAATATATCCTTATTATATTTATGTCATAAATATAATATATAAATATATAATCCATCATAATAACCAACCAATAAAGATAGTGATGGAAAAATGAAATACATCGCATCACATGGCGGTAGTCTGCAAATACACTCGAACAATGTAGTTCCATGACCCTATAATCCTAGAGTTAGTGCATTATTTTAATACATTAGCATGATTACAAGGAATCAAGTCCCGAAAGACCGATCAGTTTATCAGTCTTGGAAAATAGATTGCATACATGAACGTTACATTACGCATTAGAAAATAAAAAACAACATAAATGATCCTTTGGGAACACCATTAATACCCTAGATTAACCCTACTTATCAATCGTAAAACACTTCTTGGAATCCTGGGAAAATAAAACATACTAAAGGGGTGAGCTCAAATGCTCAGTAAGGATAACTACATAGCAGAAACTTTCATAAATAAGAATAAACATTTAAGTAAATTTATAAGACTAAAACACAAGACTTTTAAACTTGAACTTGATCATAATATGGAAAAGGTAAATCAAATAATTCCATTTACTTATTTACATGGATATTCTACTAGTCAAAAAATAACATGTAATATCAATAGCCAATTTCATAATGTTGGAATGCATAATCCCAGACTTCATAACCACATAGTCAAGGCCTTGTGCCAAGACTACAAATAATATTTTTTCAAGGCCATGTTCCAAGACACTAGTTTGTCTCATGAGACCTATCGATGCATCGAGGAGCTATAGCGGGCTCCACCTGTCACTTACTAAGTCCAATGCATTCCTCATATGAAAGGTTGAAACATAACATAAACATTCATATTAAAACTAGCATACTAAATGTTAATACTTTACCCATAAACCATGAATGGTATAAAAATAACACATCCACATTAAAACATATCAAAAAACCTTCAATACAATATGGAAGATTAGTATCATAATGAATCAACTTCAAACAAGTGTAAAATCCATCAAAGGATGTTGACATAGATGAAATCAAAACTATTTGATAAAAATATATCTTTTTTCTAATCATTTAAAAGTCACATAATTTATAAAGGAAGAAATTTAAAGACATTTTTGAATAAAAGTTTCCCATACCACTTTGAAACTTTGAAATGAATTTACATTTTAAAACAATGATGTCCATATAAATAAATCCTGAAAATCATTTTGAAAACATGGAAATTAATTTAAAATATTTAGAAAAATAAATATTTAAAACATTTAAAATGATGATATGCTTAAATAAATAATTCCATAAAACATTAAAATATTCATTTTGAAAACATTTTTAAGAAATATGTACTTTAAGATAAGGGGAAGAAAAGAACTTGAAAGAGGGTAGTGAAATTATTACCTCTTCTTCGGGTGTTTCCTTTTGAGTTGATCAAAAGGGCTCCTTAGGTTGGCTTTCTGATCAAAGTAAGGCCTATCAGTTGAATTGAGGGAAGTTGGGAAGATATTTGGGTAGTGGTTGGCCAAGACAAATGGCTTTGGAGGTGTGAAACTAAGAGAAGGGGAAGTGCTCTTTTATAAGAGGGGTGAGGGTCACTTTAGAAAAAGTTTAAAATATTATTTTATTATAAAATCATTTTCAGTTTCTAATGTATAAAAATTGATATATTTAAAATATAAGGTTGGGATGGGTCTAAATACTCTCAAGCAATAGGTTTTAGACAAGTTTAGGTCACTATATTAACCTTATCTTTTAGATTTAACTCTAAGTTAAAAAGTTTAACTTTTACAATGTCCTCTTGTATTATTATAATAAATGGTTAATAAACTTACAATAAATTGAAAAGAGAACCCAAATTGGTTAATTAATGACATATAAATAATTATATAAGTCGTTTTTCAGAACCTTATATTTTTAAGAATATTATATCATTTAATAATATAATATTTGTTTTAAAAACTAATTTATGTCAATTTTGACACTATTTAGTATTTGGTTTTTGTGAAAGTCATAACAATTTTGTTACTTCAAAAAAAAAAATTTAATCAACCCTAACATGTCATATTCACCTATAAATTTTGTTTATGGCATCAAAACTTTCAAATTATATTTATTTTAATATTTATAATGTCAATTATTTTAATATTTCATTAAGAAGGTTATTACTACATCATTATTATTTCATAAATAAATTTAATTATTTAATATCTAAAAATTATAAATAAAATACCATTGTGTAAGAAATAATTTTATCTTTCTAATTAATATTTATAGTCGAATTTATCTTATTTATAATTCTGTATTAAAAATGGTTTAGTTATTAAACTTTGAATTTAACACTTTTAACTCTTTTTTAAATAAAATAATACTAAATGTCCTAATCTAATCCAAGTGGACCAAAGAGGATCATATTTTATTCCTAATGTTGTTATTGGTTGAATTACACTTATCCAATATAATTAGGACATGTTTTAGGGTAATTATAATATCATTTTTACACTTAATTACCATATTTACTTTTAACTGTGGTAAATAAAATTCAAAAGTTACTATTCACCAAATATTATTTTGATCTTATTGAACCACATTTTACTTACTTATTTAAACCATGTCTCTAAGATTTTTTAAATTCAACTCACATATGCGGTAAAATTAAGTTTCATGCAAGTTTGCAAATTCTCCTATAAGGTGGGTAAAAAACGGTAAAAAGTTCAATAAAAATTTATACATCTAATTTTATTAGAAAATGACTCCAATGAATTACATTGAATTTAAATAGGTACTATATATCTAGTTTTACTTAAAAAAATTAAAATAAAATAAATAATTATCTAAACAAAAAGTTGGTTTTAAACAATAACGCAGTGTTTTTCACTATTCATCAAAATTTGAATGTTTTCATAAAAATACCAAAAATTCACCCTAATATAATTTTAATATTCTGAATTCAAAAATGAAGTATATTTTACCAAATTCAAAATATAGAAGTTTCATTTATTAATTTAAAATTAATTCTCATTGTCAAAACCAAAAGGCGGGTTTTTTTAAAAAGTAAAAACTATCAAAATATTGACATGTGTTTATGTCAAATTTAAATGTGAAATTACTTATAATGACATAAATTGTATTAAATTATAAAAATATAATCTAATTATACTTCAAAAACATTCAAATCCATAATTTAACACTATAAATTATTTCAATTTAATTTTTTTTTTCAATTAAAACATTGTATTTTTCACTATTTGTCAAAATATGAAAGTTATCAGAAAAGTACCAAAATTTTATCCAAACTAAATTTTTTTGTCATAATTCTAAAGAAGAATTTATTTTCATTAAATTTAAACTATAAAATTTTCAAATATTTATTTTAAAAAGGATTCTTCATTAAATAGGCTGTAAAATTGCATTTTTTGGAAAATACTTCTTTTATCTGAAAATTGAATCTGTCCTTATATTATTTCTAAGAAACAAAAAATATGAATGTTAAAATTATATAGAGTATATAATATTTAGAATTCAATTAATACTATTCATAACTGCTTTTTTAACTCCTAGTTTGGTAAGTTGTGGTGCGCTCGAACTCGGTGTTGCTTGTAGCGCAAGATATTGAATTACTTTAATGAGATAACGTACTATGAAATATTGGGGTGTTACATTATACACTCTTTCAATAAATTTCATCCTCGCAATTTGAAATTGTTCTTCAAAAATAAATGTTTAAAAATAGAAAAATACCTTTACGGAAAACCCACATTGGAATTTGGGTTAATAGAATTTAGTCTTAATAAGAGGGAAAGGGTATTGAAAAAGTCACCACCAAATTATGATCTCGATTAGGAGAAAATTGGTGCCAATTAGAGACACATAATTGGAGGAAAAAAATAAATATTTATAGAGAGTGATTGAGGTCATCAATCACAAACAAGTGTAAAATTGAGGGCCTCAAAGCCATCAATCTAAGATGATGTAAAATATCATCGATTCAACAAAACATAAGGTATTAGGATAACAAATTTTTGGTTTTAAGATCCCTTCCCTAAAGTTTAATAATTAATTTATTCATATAATAAGAGGAATATATATATATATATATATACACTTGACAGGTAGAGTTTCATCCTTCAACTAATTCATACCAAACACTCATATTTCACTCCAAAAGATAATAGAATTAAAAAATATTCTATTTATCCAAATCGTATAGGGTTCCAAAAAATGAATTTATAATATATCTTTCAGACCATTTAAAAAACTAAATTATACAAACCAGGACATCACATTGGCCAGTGGTAGGTGATGCACCCTTGTCACCCTTCGGTTGTGGGTTCAAGTCTCGTGGTCTTATCAGACGTGACGGGTTGTCGCCTAACCTCCGGATTGTCCTGTTTATGACAATCCAAAAATAATCTCAAGAAATTATTTAACCTTAACAATGGTATCCAATGTCAAACTTAATCAATTCCAACCTTTAGACTTATCCAAAATACTTCTGTCCAAACTCGCATTCCAAAATTTATAAAGAAGGTAAACACAATGAAGATCCTTTTTGTCATGTAATAACATGTAAATACCTTCATCATGTATTATTTTAAAACACTATAACACTCTAAATTACCATAAAACCTTATTTATTACATTCATTCTCCTTTATTCATTATAGAATACTGGATATACTCTTTCTATCTAAAAATGTTGTAAACTCCAACAATGATGGAATAAACAAATCATTAATTAGTTTCTAGGTAGTCAAGAATATCCAATATAATTTATCCAAATCAATAATATCTTATTCCAAAATCACTATCTCGGTATCATAACCATATTAAGGTTTATCATTCTCTTAACCATATATTTTCCAAAAAAAATAACCATCTATTGAGTCACTTTTCTTGGTTCCACACAATCTCAAGTCCTTAATGAAATAGAACTGCAGTGCAATCCTTATATAATCTATAATTATTATAACATGTACATCATTAATATAATACTCAAATGACACAATAATTTCATAATAACATAAGAATTATAATCATTCCTCTTCATCTTCGTTAGTATCATGACTTGATTATTATCCAATAGCAGTATTTGCGGTATACTCTGATGATTGATTCGCGTAGTGTCTCAACTCCTAGCAGATGAAGAATTATATTTTTGAAACCTTTTTCTTACCCTTGGAATCACGTACTTTGTGTCCTTTTTTCTTCACACTTATAACAAACTCACATTTCCTTCAAGAATTTACCATGGTGATTCTTTCCACAGTAATCACATATGGTAAAATACTTCTTTCCCCTATTCCCTTTATCCATATTTCCCTCTTCCATCCTTTTCTTCTCTTGCTTCCCTTTTAAGTCATAGGACTCAGAGAATTATTTACTTATCTTATTAACACATGATACTATTTCTTTATATGATGATAATATGTGGGAGACTATTTACCTTTTAAATGTTTGCTTAATACCATGAAAGATATGATCCTTCTTAATATTTTGATCATGTGTATTGCTGGAATTCGTATTCCTTATACTAGGCTTCATTTCTAAACAATGGCATACAATAGGTTAGTTTATGAATTGCAATGCATAATTCTAAACTTGTAAAATACCTAACAAAAATTGAAAATATTATTCATATAATCTATAATCATAAAATGTTTTCTTTGAGGAAGTATTTACTCCTAAATCCTTCATAATGGATTGTAATGAAAATGTGAATTATCCTAAGCATATCACATGGGAGTGTCATAACCAATAGTGAATCAAGGCTCGTTGTCATGTACTAGGATACCCCAGGTCAAACTCGAAACTCCTTATCAGAGTTTTCAATCCTAGGTACATCTATTCTAGAGCTTCCTCTACCTGCTCGTATCCAGATAAGAATGTATTACTTAGAAAATACACAAAATCTCTACATTACCAAAATTCTAGGAAGTTCTTCAATACTAATCCTCAAAGTCTTTCTTAGGGTAATGTTCTCTAATAATAGTTTATCTAAATCTATTTTAAAGGTTGTTTCTAAACTTCCTCTGATACCAACTGTAATGCCCCGACCCCAGAAGCCCATAGTCGGTGCATTATCTTAATACATTGGCATGATTACAAGGAATCAAGTCCCAAAAGACTTATCAGTTTACCAGTCTTGGAAAATATATTACATACATGAATGTTACATTATACATTAGAAAATAAAACACAATAATAATTATCCTCTTATAACTGCATTAATCCCTTACCATAACCCTTCTTATCAATCATAAAACACGTCTTGGAATCCTAGGAAAATAAAACATAAGAAAGTGCTTAACTCAGATGTTTAGTAAGGATAACAATATAGCAGAAACATTCATAAATAATCATAAACATTTAAGGCAATGTATAAGACTAAAACACAATCCTTTTAAACATAAACTTCATAATAATATGGAAAAGTTAAATCAAATAATACCATTTACTTATTCACATGGATATTCTACAAGTTGAATAATCACATGTAATATGAATAGCCAATTTCATAAGGATGGAATGCATAATGCCAAACTTCATAACCAAAATGTCAAGGCCTTATGCCAACATTACAAATAATATTTTTTCAAGGCCTTGTTCCAAGACACTAGTTTGTCTCATGAGACCTACTGATGCATCGAGGAGCTATAGCGGGCTCTACCCGTCACTTACTAATTCTAATGCATTACTCATATGAAAGGTTGAAACATAACATAAACATTCATATTAAAAATAGCATATGATATGTTAATACTTTAACCATAAACCATGAACGGTATAAAAATAACACATCCACAGTCAAACATATCACAAAACCTTCAATACAATATAGAAGATTTGTATCATAATGAATTAACTTCAAACAAGTGTAAAATCCATCAAAGGATGTTAATAGAGATGTAATCAAAACTATTTGAGATAAATATCTCTTTATTTCTTTTTTAAAATCATTTAAAAGTCACATAATTTAGAAAGGAAGACATTTAAAGACATTTTTTAATCAAATTTTCCCATACCACTTTGAAACTTTGAAAGGAATTAACATTTTAAAACAATGATGTGTATATAAATAAATCCTTAAAATCGTTTTGAAAACAAGGACATTAATTAAAAAGATTTAGAAAAATAAACATTTAAAACATTTAAAATGTTGATATAGTTAAATAGACCTTTCCATAAAACCTTAAAATATTCCTTTTGAAAAAAAATTATGAAATATGTACATTGTTGATAAATATTTCCTAGTAAATACTTACTCATAAACAATCTTGGATAATAATGAGATTGAGGAATTAACCCTTACCTTGTACTTTCCTTTGGTCGAAGGTACGTTTAACCTACTATATAATGACCATAGTATGTTATTAAATTATACCAAAAAATATTCATATTTATTATATCATACATGATTCATTTATGACTTTATACTACCCATTTAATAATGATTTCCATGTTAAATTAACATTTTAGGTAATAATCGCTTTCTTTATCGTATGTGTTTTAACATGTTATTCTTGATCGTATAATTTAGATCCTGATTTAAATACTTCCATAATATAAAACATGATTTATATATCATATATATTTAGAATATAAATATGTATAATAGATAGATATATGAAATGTAAAACACCGTTTATGGAGACGGTAGGTCGTACGTATGCATAAATGTTGTTTCCGTTTTCATATCGTATTGAATGGAAGTAAGTGAATAAGATATATGTAAGTACATATATATATATATATATATATATATATATATATATTCAGTAGCATTATTATGTCATATATTACATACTTATTAATAATATATATTTTTATAATCATCGTTGAATGGTGAATGTGGAAATGAATCTCATCGCGTCGTGGAGATGGTAAGTCGTACGTACACATGAGCGACGATGTCATTTCCTTAAGGATTAAAAGGTGTGTAGTTGGATGGTATATTAATTTTAAAGAGATATTATCATGTTATTTTCATTATTTATATACATATTACTCATCATTATATCCATACAAATAACATAGTGTTGAATAAAAAATTACACCACGGCTTGGAGATGATAAAATGTATGTACGCACGCATGGTGACATTATCATTCATAGGATGGATAGAATAATGAATATGGTTGTACCATATTTATAATAACATCATAGTATGTATAAGGTACTGGAGTTATTATTTTGGTATGGAAATGACAAAGAAATAGAAAGTGGAAGAAGAAAAGAACTTGAAATAGGGTGATGAAATTATTACCTCTTCTTCGGGAGTTTCCTTTTGAGTTGATCAAAAGGGCTCCTTAGGTAGGCTTTCAGATCAAATTAAGGCATATGGGTTGAATTTAGGGCAGTTGGGAAGATATTTGGGCTGGGTTTGTCCAAGCTAAATGGATTTGGATGTGTGAAATTAAGAGAAGAGGAAGTACCCTTTTATAATAGGGGTGAGGGTCACTTTAGGAAAAGTTTAAAATATTATTTTATTATAAAATAATTTTCGGTTTCTAGTGGATTTAAATTGATTTATTTCGGAGCTAAGGTTGGGATGGGTCTAAATCCTCTCAACCAATAGGTTTTAGACAAGTTTAGGTCGCCATATTAACCCTATCTTTTAGATTTAACTCTAAGTTAAAAGGTTTAACTCTTAAAATGTCCTCTTGTATTATTATAATAAATGGTTAATAAACATACAATAAAATTAGTATAGAACCCCAAGTGGTTTTTTTTTTTGAAAAGAAGGAATGATAATATTAATGATGAATATCAGCAGTTGTACATAAGCAAAGCCGAGAAGGGAAATTGTCTAGCCATAGCTGGTTGACATCGAAGGGGACTGAGGCCGCTAGCTGATGGGTCGCGTTGTTTCCTTCCCTTTTGGTAAAGTAGAAGGTGAAATAAGAGAATCCTTGGCGCAGCGAGTGGATTCTCCTGACAATGAAGCCAAAGGCCTGGAGTCTGGCGTCATTGTGGTTAATAGCATTGATAACAGAAAGGCAGTCAGACTCGATGATGATATCAGCTCATCCATGTTCCACAGCGAGCATCATCCCTGCAAGTATGGCATAGGCCTCAGAAACTGCAAGTTCCTAGAAGCCATGATGTGGTTCATATTTTTCTGTAATTATCTGCGCCAGATGATTTCGAGCCAGGAGGCCAAGAGGAACAGGCCCATCCTTGGGGAGAAAAGCATCCATGTTAAGCTTAAGACTCCCTTTTGTTGGGGGTACAATGAGGGGAACAGGAAGGGGTAACTCCTGGCATAAAGTGTCCTTTTTAGTCCTTCCAGCCCTCAATCCATGAAGTGGCTCGTTCAATCCAGAACTCAGGAGGCTGATGAACTTGGTGGAAAACCGATTCATTACGTTGAACCCAAATGATCCATGCCAGGGTGCAATGAGAGCTTGCATTAGACGTTGAAAGAGAGGAACACTAGTGAATCAAAAGATCAGGGTGTTCATAGGAAATGTCCAGTGAAGCATCTGAAGTCAGGCCCCATTTATTAAAAATTTCCTTGGCTCCCCGGCAGTGAATGATGGCATTCCAAGGAGTTTCAGGAATATTCAGGTAGAAAGGGTAGGATTCAGAACTGCCCATATGTCGGTAAACAAGGAGGCTCATGGTAGGGACGGTGCTCGTGCACACTTGCCACCAAAATTGGCGTATTTTTTGGGGGACGTTGAGCTTCCAAAGCTCTTTACACGGTCCCTCATCACGGTCGCGAGAGTGAATGTCGAGAGCCAGTCTGTACGTAGATCTCACCGTGTACTCGCATGAAGAATCATTGGTCCAAAAAAGATGGTTGTGGCCTGCATTAGGGACCTAGGGGATGCTTAGAATAATTCTTTTTTCTATTTAATTAAACCATTCTTGGATCTTTTCCACACCCCATCCCGGGCCCTGGTCTAAAAATAGGTAGTTGACAGTGGCATCTTCAAGACCTGGTTGGGCAGGGGATGTGGCCCGCAAACCATCCTTATCGATAAGCCAGGGATCGGTCCAGATGTTGACAGATGATCCATTTCTAATCCTCCAGTCCATTCCTTTTTCCAGGAGATTTAGGGCCCCCCAAATACTTCTCCAGAGGAAGCTAGGGCGGGGGCCAAGAAAGGAACCACGAAAGTCCGTGTGGGTAAAGTACTTGGCACGGAGTACCCGCACACATAAAGATGATGGACGGTTAAGAAGGCGCCATCCTTGCTTGGCCAGCAGTGCATTAATGAACATAAGAAGATTCCAGAATCCCATCCATCCCTCCGACTTGGGTTTGAAAAGTTACTCCCAGACCAACCAATGGGGTCGATTTCTTCCATCGTCTTTCCCCCACCAGAAGTAGGTAGTATGTGAATGGATCAGGTTGACGATGGCTGTCGGGAGTTTAAACATCGACATAAAGTAGTTGGGGATAAACTGAATGATAGCTTTAATGAGGGTTCCTTTTCTAGATTTGGAGATGCTTTTTGGGGTCTAGCCTTGAATTTGTTTTCTCAATCATGTCCACCAGAGCTACAATGATTTCTTTTTTGGACCAACCAATCACTATAGGGAGTCCGAGATACTTCTGGTGCTTATCGACCAAATGAATGCCTGCAGATGCACAAAGCTCAGCTCTCTTGGCAGGAGGCACTCCTGCACTGAAGGAGATTTCTGATTTTCCATGATTGACAGACTGTCCAGACGCCCACTCATATTGCTGGATCGCTTGGCTGATCACCCGTCATTCATTAATAGTGGATCTGAAGAAAAGGAGGTAGTTATCGGCGAAGAAGAGATGTGACACTTGTGGGCTCTCATGGAAGACCTTTTCACCATGAATATACTTAGAGGATGAAGCCCTAAAAATAATGTTAGATAAAAACTCAGTCACCAAAATATAGAGAAAAGGGGAGAGAGGATCTCCCTGGTGCAGGCCTCAGGTTGGGGAGAATCCTATGGTGAGATCCCCATTGACCTTGATTCTAAAGGATATGGTCGAGATGCAGTGCATGACAATTTCTATCCATTTAATGTAGAAGCTCGTTCTCAGTATCACAGCTCTGAGGAACTGCCATTCCACTTTATCATAGGCTTTGTTCATATCCAGTTTCCAGGTCATGGTTCCTCTTTTCATAGTGGAGCGCCTTTTCATAGAGTAGAACACTTTATGGGCCACAATTTCATTATCAATAATCAGCCGCTTGGCTAAAAAGGCGCTCTGGTTTTCGGAGATAATATCAGGAAGACAAGGACGCGGCCAATTGACAAGGGTTTTTTAGAAGATCTTATAAGAGACATTGCAGAGGCTAATAAGTCTAAAATCAAGGATCACCTGAGGTTTCTTGATTTTGGGGATGAGGACGAGGACCATTTCGTTGAGGATGGAAATGCTTTTATTCCCCTCCCAGATGTTTTTTATCATTTTACAGATGCCGGGACTGATAATGTGCGAGTATTGTTTAAAAAATAGGGCGTGAAAACCATCCAATCTCGGGGCCTTAGTGGGGTGGATATGCTTCAAAGCCAGGTGTATCTCATCATTTGTCACATCTTTTGTAAGCTTCTGATTAATCTCCTCAGTGATCACAAGTCTGATGCATTCTTCCACTTCAGCAGACATGAAAGGAGTTCCTGTGGAGAATAGGTTCTGGAAAAAGCCTACCAAAGCTTTGTGAATGCCGCAGGTGTCAGAAAAGTTTCTTTCATTAGGTCGTGAAAGGCTCCTGGTAGAGTTTTTCCAACACCTTTCTGACTCTTTCAGGTGGAAATACCTTGTATTAGTGTCTCCCTCTTTAATATTGTTGTCATGTGCCCGCAAAGCCCAAAAGATTTCCTTAACACGAAGGGCCCCGTCCAGCTCTCTTTGAGTGGAACCAATCCTGGAGATGTTTCCATTGGATGGGGGTTGTCTGAGTAAGTTTTGTAACTTCTTTTCAAGGACATCAAAATGCCTATCGGGTTGGTGGAATTTCTTGTTGCTCCAAGATCTCAGATCGGAAGCAACCTGTTGGAGATTGAGTGCAGCATCTTCATGGGAACTCTTCCAACTTGATCGGACCACCTCTTCACATTCCTGGTCTTTTTCCCAGAAGCTCTCAAATCTGAAGGGTCTGCTGATTTATCAATTTATTTCTCCTTGCAAACAGTCAATGAGAATTGGGTAGTGATCCGAACAGTTAAGGTCCATGTGGCCAACATGAAACATGTTGAACAGATTGATCCAATCGGTAGAACCTAGAAATCTATCAAGACGCTCAGCAATGCGAGTACCTTCAGTATTGTCGTGGAACCAAGTAAAAGGATTACCTGTGAAGCCCATATCAACCAGGTTCTCCTTAGTGACTATGTCTTTGAAGTTAGACATCGAGGCTAAGTGTCGAATGCTTCCACCTCTCTTTTCCTTATGGAACATGATCTCATTGAAATCACCTCCAAAAAGAATAGGGCTAGGTAAATCATGTCACAGCTTGCATAGAAGGTCCCATGACTTCCCCTTATCTGAATGGGATGGCTAGCCATAGAATCTCACAAAGGTCCAGGGTGGGTGCAAGTCAGTTTGAATAGTCACATCCATGTGGTACATGGAGAAAGAAAAAATTTTAATGTCAATATTGTCCTTCCAAAGGAGACAGAGGCCCCTAGAATGGCCTTGTCTGGGCATCAGAAAAAAGCCTTGGAAGCCACACTTCAGAGCAATACCAATGGTGTCCTTGTTTTCCAGTATGGTTTCAGAGAGAAAAACCATATCAGGGCGACTTTGAGCATAATTGTGCTGAAGCATTCGAACCGTTCGTGGGTTGCAAAGCCCACGACAGTTCCAGAATAACACAATCATTGCTCTAGGTGGGGATGGGTCTTTCCCACCGCCACCTTTGGTTATTCCAGACTCATTTCTCCACTTGTCATTTTCCATCCAAGTGGTTAATTAATGACATATTAATCATTATATAAGTCTTTTGGATGAACCCTATATTTGTAAGAATATTATATCATTTAATAATATAATATTTGTTTTAGAAACTAATTTATGTCAATTTTGACACTATTTAGTATTTGGTTTTTTTGAAAGTCATCACAACTTGGTTACTTCGAAAAAAATACATTTAATCAACCCTAACATGTCATATTAACCTAGAAAATTTTTGTATGGCATCAAAACATTGAAATTCTATTTATTTTAATATTTATAATGTCAATTATTTTAATATTTCATTAAGAAGGTATTTACTACATCATCATTGTGTCACAAATAATTTTAATTATTTAATGTCTAAAATTTATAAATAAAATACCATTGTGTGTGAAATCTTTTTATCTTTCTAATGAATATTTATAGTCTAATTTATCTTATTTATAACCCTATATTCAAAATGGTTTAGTTATTAAACATTGAATTTAACACTTTTTCACTTTTCTTTAAATAAAATAATAATAAATGTATTAATCTAATCCATGTGGACCAAAGAGGATCATATTTTTTTCTTAAGGTTATTTTTGGTTTAATTACACTTATCCAATAGAATTAGGACATGTTTTAGGGTAATTATAATATCATTTTTATACTTAATTACCCTATTTACTTTTAACCGTGGTAAATAAAAGTCAAAAGTTACTATTCATAAAAAACTATTTTCATCTTATTGAACAGAATTTTATTTAATGATGTCAACAATGTCTCTTGGATTTTTGAAATTAAACTCACAGAAGTGGTAAAATTAAGTTTTATGCAAATTTGCAAATGCTCCTAGAAGGTGGGTAAAAGATGGTAAAAAGTTCAATAAAAATTTATACATCTAATTTTATTTTAAAATGACTCCAATTAATTACATTGAACTTATATAGGTATTACATATATATTTTTTCTTAAAATAAATTAAAATAAAATAAATAATTATTTAAACAAAAAGTCGGTTTTAAACAATAATGCAGTGTTTTTCACTATTCATCAAAAATTGAATATTTTCAGAAAAATACCAAAAATTTACCCTTAGATAATTTTGATATTATGAATTAAAAAATGAAGTCTATTTTACCAAATTAATAATATAGAAGTTGAATTTATTAATTTAAAATTAATTCCCATTGTCAAAACCAAAAACGTGGGTTTTTTAACAAAGTAAAAACTATCAAAAGATTGACATGTGTGTATGTCAAATTTAAATGTGAAATTACATATAATGACCTAAATTGTATTAAATGAAAAAAAATACAATCTAATTATACTTCAAAAACATTAAAATTCATAATTTAACACTATAAATTATTTTTATTAAAAAAGTTGTTTTCAATTAAAACGTAGTATTTTTCACTATTTTTCAAAATTTGAATGTTATCAGAAAAGTACCAAATATTTATCCAAACTAATTTTTTATGTTCCGATTCTAAATAAGAATTTAATTTCATTAAATTTAATATATAAAAGTTTCAAATATTTTTTTTAAAAATTATTCTCTGTTAAATAGGCGGTAAAATTTCATTTTTTGAAAAATACTTCTTTTATCTGAAAAATTGAATTTTTCCTTATATTATTTCTAAGAAACACAAAATATGAATGTTAAAATAATATAGAGTATATAAGATTCAAAATTAAGTTAATACTATTCATAACATCTTTTTGAATGGCAATTTTGGTAAGTTGTGGTGCGCTTGAACTCGGTGTTGCGTGTAGTGCAAGCTATTGAATTACTTTAATGAGATAACGTACTACAAAATCTTGGGGTGTTACAAACAATGATTTCATTTTACATTTTATGGAGAATGGGATGAATAAAGGTTTAACCATTGACATAATAACATATATATATATATATATATATATATTTATTATATATGATTAATCATGTTATTATGGATACAACAAGTCTATAAAAGGTGGAATAATAAATAAAATTAAAAGTACTTGGTTAAGAGTTATACCTCTTTCTTGGGAATCTTCCTTTGTCTTAGTCCTTAAACCTTGAAAGGGTAATATTATGGCTAAACCAGGAACACTAGGATGTATAGATGGATGTTAAGAAGGTATTGGGTCAGTAATTTCCCAATTTATAATTCTCCTGAACTATCAGTAGGAGAGGACATGTGGTATTATTTTATAATGGAGGGAGAGGATATGCTTGGAATTTTTAAAAAGATTTATATATAATAATGTATTACTCAAGTAAAGTGGATCGAAAATTCCAAATCTTTGAATAAAGGATGTATATGTAAAAAATATCATTTTCCAATAAAATTAAATCAAATTATTTTTTTAAATTTTAAACCTTATCTCTTAGGTTACCCCCCCCCCCCCACACACACACACACCGGTAAACCAATTTTAACCTTAACCATGGTAACACATTTTAATTGTTTTTATTATTCACTATGACCAAAAAATAATTTAACATTTTTAAATTATATTAATTATGATGATGAGTAATATTCACCCCATTTTAAAATATACAATTTCAATAAGTGACATAAATTCAATTTAAAATAATTATGTAAAACGCAACAAAACCATTTTTAGAAAACTTCATTTTCAAGCATAAAATTGAGTTTACCTTTATTTCTTTCCATGTAAAAACTATTATATGGAGATTCAAATTTTTTATTGGATATATTATATAAAAATTTATTTAAAATAATTTATTAATAGATATCAATTTAATTTATTAATATAAAAACATAGTGTATGCATAAAAATAGTTTTTCAAAAAAACATCTCTTTTTATATTATATGATTTTATTTTAATTTCTAACTAATTAAAAAATAATGAATTAATTCTATTAATATTCAAAAAATATTTTTAAAATTTATTTATTACTATTCATACCCTCTAATACAACGGCTAGGTGATAACTATCACATTAAATAATAATATTTATATCACGATTCGTTTAAACTCAGTGTTTCATATAAATAATGTTATAAAATAAATCAAATTTATCTGAGAGAAATATATTAAAAAATCTCAAGGTGTTTCATTTTAACAACATTATAATAATTTTACCCTTTAAATTATATGAATTTAAAAAAAAACTAAGGATACTTCTGCCTTATCACATCTTCAGGTTCCCACATAGATTCCTCAAATTTATGGTTTTGCCACAAAACATTGACCAAGTGTATGGTGTTGTTCTATAGTACATGCTCTCTTAGATCCAGAATCTTCAAAAAAAATCCTCATGAGAGAGATCATGATATAGAGGTAAGACCTTTGAGTTTTGTAAATCTAAAGGATCGTGTATGTATTTTCTTAGGAGATATACATAGAACACTTCATTAACTTGATAGGTATTTGGTGGATGTTCCTAACGATAAGCTATAGTCTCAATATGATAAATAATTTATATGGGAATTATATATTTGTGGATATATTTTATATTCTTTCCAAATATCATATCCTTCTTCCAAGGCGATATTCACAAGAATACCTTCTCATTAAATTTGAATTCTAGATCTCACTGACGATTTTCACCATAACTCTTCTGTCAAATCTAATCTGCCTTGATGTGTTGCTAAATAGATATAGCCTTATCTACTATTTCCTCAGCTAGCTCAGGTCCCAATAAATTTCTTTATCAAAATTTATATTAGAATTGTTTAGTTCTATACATCTTTTTATAGGTTTCTTCATAAGGATTCATTTTAATTTTAGAGTAAAATTTATTGTTGTAATAAAATTCCATCAAAGAAAGGTGTTAATCCCAGCCACCATTGAAATACATATAATATAATCTCAACATTTCCTCTAGGGTTTTAATGGTTATCTTAGACCGATGATCTATATTAGTATTATGTTTAGTATTAAACCTCAACTTTGTACATATATCCTACTAAAAACTTCTCTCGAACTTCAAGGTAAACCTCATATCCTAGTTAGATACAATTGAGAGTGGTAATCCATGAAATATCATCACTTCATTCATGTATATTCTGGAAATATGATCAAGATATAAATCTTTTTTGATGGTAATGAATTGTTCTAACTTCATAATGTGATTGAATATAATTTAAATAATATTATTACCTTTATATTTTTTGGGGATTCTGATAATAAAATAACTGGTAATGTTTTTCCATTCCCATTCTAGTATGGGTAATGGTTATTAAATCCCCCCCCCCACACTTATGTCTCTTAGCCTTAACTTTATAACATAGTAGGAATCAAGATACATACTCTTCAATATCCCTTCTCATGTTATCCCACTATAAATAATCTTTCAAAACACTATACACCTTCATACTTATGGTATGAAGAAAGAATGATGAACTATGAGATTCTTCCAATAGATCATTCTTAAAGTATGGTATTTATGATACACATACTCAATTCCTAAACCTTATCATTCCATTATAATCATAACTGAACTCAGGAAAATTTCTCACCTTCTTCTATAGTTACACATCCTTTTTATATGCCTCTTTAATCCTCACATGGATAGATGGTTGAACATTCATTTGAGAAAGATATGAGTTTTCCCCTTTCCTCGGGATTTCAAGATATATCTTTGGTAAATCCATAAATATTGGATCTCCTTAAATCCTCATCATATACAAACTAACATCATCTTTCTGACTTAGAGTGGTATCCACCTTATTCACCATCTCAGGGTGGTAGTGTATTGATTAGTCAAAATCATTAATCATCTCTAACCATTTACTTTGGTGCATATTAAAATATCTTATGTGAGTATAAACTTTAAGATTTTATGATCGGTATATATATCACATCATTCACTATAAATATAATGCCACTATATTTTCAGTGAAAAAAAATTATTTTTTCCAACTTCAGATCCTAAGTTAGGTAATTTTTCACATGAATTTTAAATTTGAATGAGGCATAAGTTATCACCATTTAATTCTTCATGAGTATTCGTCACAGTACCTTCTTTGATGAATCACAATATATTACAAACCCTTCTACACTACAGGGTAATGTAAGCATAGGTGTGCTAACCAAACTTCTTTTCTACTCCTTGAAATTTTCCTCATATTCATCTATCCAAATTAACATTGATCCCTTCAAGGTCAACATGGTTATTAGATCAGATAGATAATATAAATCTCTCACAATACATCGATAATATCCTTCCAACCTAAGAAAATTATGGATCTTAATTACCTTGGTTATTCTTGGAAAATATTCAATAACTTCCATCTTTGATGTATTTACCTATATACCCTCACTTGAGATTATCTGAACCATGAATGTGATATTTTATAGACAAAATTTACACTTGGTAAAATTATCATAGAGATTATCCTTCCTCAGGGTCTTGATTATAATTCTCAAATGATCTCCATTCTCTTCCATGATCTTTTAATAAATAAGAACATCATTTATAATGACCACCAAAAATTGATCAAGGTATTATCTAAAGATTCTAATCATTATATCCATAAAGATAATGGGGTCATTGGTAAGTCCAAATGGGATCACTATAAATTCATAATGATCATACCTCATATGGAAGGTTTTATTGGATATATCATTCTTATTAACCCTAAATTAATGATATATAGAACAAAAGTTGATATTCGAAAAGTATTGATCTTCACACAGTTGATCAAACAAGTCATCAAAACCGGGTAGTGGATACCTATTCTTGATAGTGATATTGTTAAGTTCTCAGTAATCAATTCAAATATGCATTGACACATTATTAATCTTACCAAAAAAGAATAGGTTCACCCCATGGTTATGCACTGGATAATATGAATACCTTATCGATATTACCCTAATGATTTTTATTCAATTCCTACAACTAAATTGGGGCCATTCTATATAGAGTCTTTAAAATAAGTATAGCACAAGTTATGAGTTATATTAAAAACTCAAATTCACAATTCAAGGGAAGACTTGGAAATTATTTAGTAAATAAATCAGTATAATACTGAATGATATGCATATATTTTCGGTTTAGTTTCTACAAAACCATTTGAGATAAATATCCCTCATGAATAGGTATTCATACCCATATAATAGAAGTGACCTATATTGGAAGTTCATATTCATCCTCACACTGAAATATTATCATATGTTAATTCAGAATACCAAAAGTTCCTTCCCTTCCCTCAAAATTGATATAGGGTCTATATAAAAAGAGTTAATCCATCCCAAAATCACATCAAATTAAACTATAAGGAGAATCACATGATTTTCAAGAATTATACTCCCACAAACTTATATAGAAGAGGAGATATAGACTTAAGATATAATCATCATACCATTAGTAGTTTTTAATAATAACTCAACATATAATCATTCTTATGGTGTTGTGATACCCTTATAAAATTCTTCATATATAAAAGAGTGGGTAGAACTGAAATCAAATAAGACATTTTCAATTATAGAGTGGATATAAAGTGTACCTTTCACTACTTTATTATCATGACCCACTTCAACAGTTGTGATCATATGATATTTCCCTTTAATCTGGGATTAAGAGGTTGAAAAAACAAATTTTTATCATGAACCCCCAGATTCATGCATTAATTGGTGTAATGTACATACTTCTTGAAATTGTAGAAATGGAGTTTGTGTGGCACATTCAGTTTAGATTTTTCACTGTTCCTTTCATTGATTGTTCTCTTCACATCACTTTGGTATTATTTTTCTCGATATCCTTCTTTTCCATAGTTAAAAAATTTACCATAATACTTATTCAAATTAATCTGTACTTCCATCCATACTTTTTAAATGATGAAAAATAAATTTTCTTTCTTATATGGGCTCTTTTATTAGAATTTCCTTGAAATTTAAACTTTCACTTTTTTTCCTTGAAACCATGAGAATACTGAGAGTCGCTAATTAACAATTACTTATTAATAGAACATGGAACAATTTCTTCATAGCTATCAAAGTTTCTTATAGCCAATTCTTTTCAGTGAATTTATCTCAATCTGGTATAGGATCAATGAACTTTTCTTTTCAAGTAGATGATAAACTCGAAACCATACCTTGCAATTATAGTGAAATTTTCCTCATAGGTATTAATGGAAACATCATACTTTTTCTTTAGTTCCATACACTACTACAAATATGGCTTATAATAGAGCTAAAAACGGCCTTTAACAACGCTAAAAAAGCACTGTTAATCTCGGCGAAGATAAAGGGGGGTTCCCTTTATCAGTGCTAAAAATAGCGCTGATAAAGGGGGACTTTTATCAGCACTAAAAAAAGCACTGATAAAAGTGCCCCTTTATCAGCGCTAATAAATCACTGATAAAGGTAGTATTTATCAGCTCTATTGTCAGCGCTGATAAACATATAATATATCAGCACTATTGTGAGCGCTAATAAAAACTACCTTTATCAGCGCTCAAAATAGTGCTGATATATTATCCATTTATCAGCGCTTAACTAGCGCTAATAAAGGCCAAAGATCCTATCCAAAACCAGAACCTGCACAGAAGCTTCCCAACACCTACACACATTACAGCACCTGCACATAGTCCAAACAAAACCTGCACACAGTACACACAATACCCACACACAAAGTATAGAAGAACAAAAAATGATACATACTTTTACTTGAAATCATGAATACAAAACAACACACTTCTATATACATTTAAAACAATGTTTAATTTGGTTACAATTACATTTATCCAACAAACAGTTAAAAAACAATGATGTTCCATCCTTTTTGCATCAATCCGCTCTAAAAAATTGTCGTCCATGGCGGCGGTTTCTGAACAAAGCATTCGAACTCAGGAAAAAGATTTCACCTACATAATAAAACAAATATTATGTTAGTAATAAAATAATTAAATAAAGAATGGGGTTGCTAAATGGAATTATACTAGTGAGGAACAAAACATAAAATAACCAATTATACTAGTGAGGCACAAAACATAAAACAAATATTATGTCCCCCCATTCCATAAAAACGAAGCACCCCTGCCCCCTTCCCCAGCACACCCCCTACACACTGCCCACCCCCGAGCACACCCCCTACCCCTACACACTCCTTGCCCCCTGAACACCCCCTTCCCCCTTCCCCAGCACACCCCTACCCACTACACTTTCCCCCTTCCCATTGCACACCCCCCTACCCACCCCCGAGCACACCCACTACCCCTACACGCTCCCTGCCCCCTGAACACCCCCTTCCCCCTTCCCCAGCACACCCCTGCCCACTACACTTTCCCCCTTCCCATTGCACACCCCCCTTCCCACCCCCTAAATATTTCAAAAGAACCCAACACACCCCCTACCCCTTCCCCCTACCACTTTGCCCCCTTCCCCCTCCCCCAGAAAACCACCCCTGCCCTCTCACCATGTCCCCTGCACATCATAAAGAAAATACCTTGTATGGAAATTATGCTCAATTTACATTATACACATCATATATATCAACACATTCTCATCTACTTTCATTCAATGTAAATACACATATATATAATCTCTACATCTCATAAGAAACCCCTCTTTAAAATTCAAAAACACATTAAATCCATTTGAAAACACCCATCACACAACTTTCTCATTTCTTTAAACACATTTTAAGGACTTAAGCATGAAAATCCACAAGAAATACAACTTCATTCATTTTAAAAATAACTTTCAAGTCTATACACACCCCAAATTCCTTTGATAACACATTTTTAACCACACAAACATTTCATATAGTACACTTAGAAAGAAAATATAGGATAATAAAATCATCATATAATGTAAAAGCATGGAATCACCTACAAAAAGCATGGAATCTTCTGAAATCTGCTGAAAAACATAAAACCACACCTCCACAATACCTTAATAAGGACTGATTAAACATTAATATTGAATATATTAATGGAAACCCATGTTTAACTTGTGGTATTCCATGAGTTTAACATCCCACAAGGATATAGGGTCATGATTTAATGTCTTACAGAGATGTAAGACCTGGGTGGATCAAAACACCTATAAAGGTGGATCAGGTAGGTACATCTCTAGGAGGGAGCACCTGGAATGTTTACCTGATAGATGGATCAAAACGCCCAATGAGGTCTGACCCAAGTGTGGTGCATCCCATAAAGGTAAGGTTTCTCATTTTGAAGAATTATTCGGATGTCGCTAAGGGAAATACAAGAGGGAAAATAAGCGAAGGTGTACCCTAGTGAGGGGGTCACCATGGTTTACCATTGGTTGGGATTTAACCTCATGGAGGCTTCTTACATACCCTATTTAGAAAACAAGGATCAAAACCCATATATTTAAAAGAGTTATGTTGTGGGTATTACCCATGGTTAGCTTCCCTTCACACTAGGAATACTCTTGGTTGGATGAGTATGGGTTTTATGCATTGTTAGATTCTCAGGTTCTTCTAAGAGTAGCAATGGGATGAATGGGACATACGTGCTAAGATGGACCATGTGAATGGCATGATCCTTATAAAGAGGCACGAGGCACCAAAAACATGTGGATCTGTCTGTAAACATTATTTATGGTGGCCATGGGGCATATCAAACTCCCCATACCTTCCATAAACACCTCAAAACATCACGAGGACCAGATTCTACATGATGGTGCATCACAGGGTTGATTCTTTTGATGATGTACTGGTCGTTTGAGCTTGGATTTCATCTCAACCAACCTTTTCCTTACTTGAATTATCCTGGGACACATATTTTGGTTCCAAAAAATCCCTCAACGATACTGATTATCTCATGCATCTACCTAGAAATAATTGTGCAATTCAAACAACAACACATGTGCTCAAATACAAGTTCAAACAAATGAGATATAGAAAATGGATTTTTTTGATCCTCTTTGGTTTCGTTGTTAACCCCATACGCAATTCACACCATCATGCCTTACATCAATATTGATTTGTTCAAAGATCAATAATATGAATCCGAGGATAGAAAACATTGAGTAATAAATTAATATTTAAATACATCGGAGCATTCTCAATTCACCAAAGAAGGTTGGAGGATAATCAATGATCATATATAGATAACATAAGTGGTAGGAATTCACCTTCATCCTATTTGTGTACAATCTTCCATCAGGTATGTTACCCATTCATTTCTAAACACATGTATATCATCTTCTGAATATGAGTTTTTGCGACAGTCATAGTAGTACTGAAAAAATATAAATACACAAAGGATTAATAAATATTTTAAATGAACTCGTAATTATTTTCGAAAATACCTCATCAGGGATGCTAGTTTGTTGATGAAATAAGATCTCTTTCATAAATTTACAAACATAATAACCATAGTCCTTTCCTTTTGTTTGTTTTTCACACTACAGAAACATCGACAACAATAAGTAATTTGTTTTGATATGTGTTTGGGTAGTGCAATATTATTATATATACCCGGATACTTTTCCAGTTGTAGATCTTGTAGGTGTGCTCATCCTTATGCCTTGGATTTATTCCATGCATTAGACGATATTGATGCACCGCCCTATCATAACAAGATCCTAATTAAAAGATTACATAAATTATATAACTAGATGTTTTGTTTAAAAATGTTAGATCTAGTGTGTTACAAATTAACAAACACCATCATGCGTGGTTGGTTTGTTGGATATCCATGCATTGAATCCATAAAATAAATCTTTGGAGTATCCAAATTGACTACAATCAGCATCCAATGCTCCCTAAAAATACAAAAAGGAATAAGTAAAGAATGAAATGAAAATATAGTTGATATGATTAAATTGTAGAGTTTTACCCCCTGCATCTTTGGTATTAAAAAGAGTTTGTCATCCGTAATTTTGTTTTCAAACGATTTGAGCAGGGATGACATTATTGTAGCCTCTTTAACAGAATCTATTTCGTCTTTTGAAGATGTGGTGTGAGGACTAATGAGTCCAAATTTTTGTTCATGGGGAAATCCATTCAACTGTTTTTCATATATACGTCTGTGAAAAATATAAAATGTATTTAGTCAAAATTATCAGAGTATATCAGCTTTTGTAAAATCAAATCATGAAAACTTACCTCATGTTTACATTTACAACTGAGGCGCCTAGGCATTTATACTTGAGGACTTCATTTACATTTTCAGCACTAATGAAATCCGATATCTCCTCCATATACATATCTTTTTCGAAAGAAACTATGTGAGTATTTCTGTCTTTCAACTTTGTATCCACATGAGCCTACAATGATATTAACTGTGGATATAGAATAGGCGGGGTGAAGGTGCTCTCAGTAGACCATTTCAATCAGTTGGTTGACCCTTGAGATAGTTTTAAGATGACATTTCATTTCACCCCACAGTCTTTGTCATTCTGTAATTACAGTCATTGGTTCAGACCTTTTTTCATTAAATGTTAAAGGTCCAGCTTGAAAAATAAATAAGAAATGAATACCTTTTTGTCGACATGTTTTTTTACAAGAACTGTCGGCCATGCGATGAATATTCCAACAGCTTGTTCAACCGCATGAATGTCGTCATCATTATTTGGAATAGTTAGCTCATCACTCGGCTCATTAGCTACGTTAATTGACACTCTAAGATGATCTTTTGGAAGCTGTCTGTTGTGTAGCATGTTGTTTTGCGTATTGAACATCGTAGCCCTCGATACAAGGTGATAGGTGGGAGTTAATAAATATAAATCACAGTCATTTTCACCCTATGGAATATTAGTACAGGAAAGGTATCAGTGTCTATGTAAATAACATTTCACAGAAACAATTATTAAAACATTTATTACCTTATCTAAGTTAGGTTTTTTAGGGCAATGGCTCACCTCAAATATGGTGGGGGTGGGGCGAGATCGTCACGCATGGGTTATTGAGTTGTTTCTTCTCTCTGCCTCTCCCCCATCAATTTTGATATCATCTCTCTCTCGTATTGTAATTCTTCTTGAAAAATAGATAATTTTTCTTTCAGATTTTCCATTTTTTTCATTTTGATCCTCCGCTTGTTTTTTTTTTGAAAATATGTTCGGGGTGTCACCCCAAAACCCGCACCTCTGACGCGGCCATACTTTTCTGGCTGCTTCAAGGCTGCTGAAAGTATGTCTGTATCTGGTGCGGTTGTTGTTGATTCTTGTGACTATTTCAGATAGAAAATATAGAAAAATAAGTAGTTATTGTAATGTAATAGAGATTTAAAGAAACTCAAATTTATATTATGTCATACTTACACATGTTTCCCACACTTTTTGTGTGTTTTCATCTATCAATGTCCCCTCTTTATTTACACGATCCTCCTTCCATAGCACATGGCGTGGGATGGATATGGATTTTGATTTTGATTCATCAATCTTCATATAAACAGAGAAACACGGTTATGGTGTTGTTTTATATCACATACTAGTAGTAGGGTAGATTTAAAAGACGTACCAATTTTTTCTCAAGTTCAGCGTACCCCATCCTTACTTTACGGTAAGGGTACATTGGTTCTGTTGCGCGTTTTTTATTTTCAGCACTCAGTAGCTGTTTCATAAATAAAAAACTATCAATGAGAGTGATGAATACAAGAAAACATCAAACAACATATTACCCCACACAATGTACCTGAAAAGTATGCTCCCCACGATGATTGCTAAATGCATCCCACGCTCCTTGGGATATCAAGTGTGCGTAAAGAGGAGGTGGGTGTGGCTTGATTTTTCCTTCTGTATCTTTAAGATGATATTTCGTTAAAATTGTGCGAAAACCTCTATGAATCCTTCCTGCAACTCTTAATACATATTCCTTGTGTGAGGCATCTACTATAAATGCACTCTACAGTAGATGATGAAGAGTAAGTTAATGTTTTGGTATTTTATTTTATTTTAATAAATTAAAAAAATGATATCATAATGTTACCGTAATCTCTTCCCACATTAGTGTCTTCAGCCCGGTGACAACATGGTTCCACGACTGTACATCAATCGGCACGCGTTGTCGAGTGACGATTCCAATGTAGCTACTAAATATGGCTTTGTTGGGGTTAACATGTTGTCCTCGCTTATTCTATCCCACCTCAAATTTTATGCCTCTTTCTTTTGCCTTAAGGATTTTGGCCAACACTGTCAAACTACGACGCTCTTGTTTTTTTTTTGCGCTTTCAAGGTTTCATTTCCTACCATTTCCTCAGAAGTAGCATCAATATCTTCCCCCGTAGCGCTAGCATCAGCAATGGGACCAGCAGCAACAGGTTGAGAAACCTGTTGTACCTCATCACTGGGACCAACAACAATAGGTTGAGAAACTTGTTGTTGCTCTGCACTGGGACCACCAGCATTTGGTTGAGAAATCTGTTTTTGGTCTGCAGTGGGACCACTAGCTGCTGGTTGAGAGACCTTTTGTGCATCGGGATTGGGTGCATCAGTAGGTGCAGAAGTCACTATCTATAGAAGTGGTTTAATAGTTAATTTAGATTACATAAAAATAGTAGCGAACAGATAATAACATAACGTAACACAATGTATTTTACAATAAACAAATAACCTGATTATTATAATCTCTTTTTTTCTTTAAAGGCTGAAGTAATTTGACTCCTATATCGACTATGTAAATTCCTTCATTGTGGTCTCCTCTGACATACAAAACGCCGTCTACATTTGGACTGCTGTGAAATGATTGTAAAGTCCCTATAAAAGGGTCAACCTCCATTTAACTTTCATCTGACCCTTCATTTGTTTTGGTCGATAACAAAACAATTGACCAATTTCGGTTTGCGGGGTCTGGAACATAAAATACTTGCACTGCCTATGATGCCATTATAAATGGTTCATCTTTCTCCCCTTCCTTATTGAAATCAACTTTCACAAATCCTAATTCATCTATTTTAACAGCAGTCCTATTATCAACCCACTTGCATTGAAAAATCGGCACTTTGAATTTCGTATAATCCAACTCCCATATTCGTTTGATGATGCCAAAGTATGACATATTCGCATAAATTGGATTTTTGTCCTTAGCACCAGAAACATGCATCGCCTCAGCCACAAGTGTAACCCCACTATTCTGCATGGTACTGTCTTCATCATGTTCATTAGTATAGAATGTATAACCGTTAACTGCATAAGCATTGTAAGATAATACGTACACACTTGCTCCTCCGACCAGCCATCGAAGTCATTCTGAAATTGAGTCTAGATTTTCATCTAACTGCTTAAAAATATGGTCTCGAAACCATCCTATAAACTGTAGATTATGTGTATCTGATATCCATTTTTCATCCCTAGAAGGATTCAAACGCCTAAGAATTTATTTGTGGGTTTGAACATATGGGTCAACATCGAAACTGTTATGCAAAACCTAAAGGTTGGCCTACTCCTAATCTGTAATATTGATTGTGACAAACTCTCTTCCAGAAATTCCTTCACCCTCAAGCCACTCAGTGTGACGAGATTTCGGTAGGCCAACGATTTCCACACCAGACAGGTATTCGGTACAAAATTCAACAGATTCCTCAACAATATATTGCTCCGCAATAAAACCCTCTGGACGACTTAGGTTTTTGACATACCCTTTCAAAATCTTTATATACCTTTCGATGGGGTACATCCATCTATAATGTACAGGACCACATAGTCAAATATCTCTCACCAAATAAACCATCAAATGAACCATTTTATCAAAAAATGTTGGTGGGAATAATATTTCCAATTCACATAATATAACGGAAATTTCTCTTTCCATAGTTGGCAATTTCACCAGGTCTATAACTTTACTGCATATAGCTTTGAAGAAGAAACAGAGCTTTGTTAACGTATGGTAGACATTCTTGGGAAAAATGCAACGTAATGCTATAGGAATTAGATCTTACATCAAAACATGGAAGTCATGTGATTTCAGACCCTTTAATTTTAAATCTCCCATTGACACGATGTTCTTTATATTTGATGAATACCCCTCTCGAACCTTTACGTCATTCAAGAAGTTTCAAAACTGATATCTCTCCTGCCTGGAAAGAGTGTAAGCAACAGGAGCAAGAAATGTTCGTTTTTCACCATTCACTAGTGCCAACTCTTGTCGTATTCCTATCTCAACCATGTACAATATTGCCTTAATTCCATCCTTTGTTTTTCTGGGTGCATTTAGCAACGTGCCAATGACACTATCACATACTTTTTTTCAACATGCATAACATCAAGAAAATTTCTGACATACAGACAATTCCGGTATGGTAATTCAAAAAACACCGATCTCTTTTTTCAACCAGTTTTCGTAAGGTTTTTCAAAAATGGTTTACCAAAAGTAGTGTCCAAATCTTTCACTTTCTCAAAAAATTAATCACCTATTAGTTGAGACGGTGTTTTATGTTCCTCTGAACTTCCATCGAATGATGTCGTCCAAGATCGGTACTTATATCATCGGGGTAGAAATCTGCGATGTCCTAGAAACACGGTTGTTGATGAATGTTTCAACCTAATTGACTGTGTACCTTTTTCGCAAATGGGAAACCCTTGAGTTCCTTTAATGCTATATCCTGAAAAATTTCCATAAGCAGGAAAGTCATTTATCATCCCGTACAACGTGGCTTTCAAAGTGAATTGTTCATTTTTGTAAGCATCATACATTGTAACACCTGAATCCCACAATATTTTCAAATCCTTGATCAATGGGGCCAAATAAACGTCAATATCATTACCCGGTTGTTTTGGTCCTGATATAAGCATAGATAACATGATGTATTTTCGTTTCATGCATAACCACGGTGGTAAATTATAATTTACCAACATAACCAGGCATGTACTGTGACTACTGCTTTGAAAACCAAAAGGATTCACCCCATATGTAGATAATGCCAGACGAAGGTTTCTCGGCTCGTTCCCAAATTCAGGATACTCATGATCAATTCTCTTCCACTGAGGAGAGTCTGTAGGGTGACATAGTTTCCCATATTTAATTATTGTATCTATATGCCATGTCAATTGTATTGGAGTCTCGTCACTTCCATATAGGCGTCTAAACCTAGGAATGATTGGAAAGTACCATACAACTTTCATAGGACTAGAATCATCTTTCTTGTATCGAGAAGCACCACACTTTGGGCATTCTTTAAGTGATTTTTGGTCCTTGAAAAAAAATATACAGTCATTCGGGCAAGCATGTATTCTTTCATAGATCATACCCATAGATCGTAGCATTCGTTTGGCATCATATGTTCGGCTTGGGAGTTCATTATCTTCTGGGATCATGTCATTCTGGAGAGCAAGTAGTTCTGTAAAACGGGCGTCACTCCACCTGTTGTCTACTTTCAAATTATACAGCTTCAATACGGCTGACAATGCTATATATTTAGTGCAACCAGCATACAATGACATTTTTGCACAACTCTTTAACTTCTCAAACAATTTTGGGCAATCACGAAGTTCATCTTCAAATGTCCTTGTCATTCCCTCAATACGATCTTCATCATCGTTCACATCAGTAATCACACCCTCCATATGATCGTCTTCACTGTTCATGTTTCTAATCATATCAGATGATCTATAAAATGTTGTGTTCTCTAAGTCACTACCTATATTGGTTTTTTCCCCGTGTTTATTCCAACATGTATAACTTTGATATATTCCGTGACAGATCAGGTGTTCTTCCAACTCCTCTGGACTAATTTGTCTTGAATAAAAACAGCATAAACACGGACAAAGGATTTGAGAAGGGCCACATGCATGATCTTCTGCAAACTTGATAAACTCTTTCATGCCATCTTCATACTCTTTTGTCAACCGATTGGCATTCATCCATTCTTTATTCATATTCATCATCTTTATGGGTTCGATCTTGAGAACTTTCCTAATATTATGTTTTAATTAATCAGGTAGCATTGTTTGGGTTTTATAAAAACAAACCATGGTACAAATTCCTTTAAACACATGTGAAATACATATACATGGTGTGTCCAGTAGGGTGACCATCGTGTATATATAAGATACCTGATTTAATCTGACATATATCAAATTTATTCCAAGTTAGTCTTACAAAGACTGAATGATGCCTTAGAAAATACATGACATGAGAACAAGAGGAAACCAAGGACTAACAGGAGAAAACTATAATAAATATGATGCTATCTCAATGTACTAAAGGTGAGGATAAGATGATGGTCAAGATCAAATATGGGTTGGGAGTACACTAATATTTAATTGAAAAAAACTACTAAAAACTGATCCAGAAAAGGATGAAATATCATATTCATCAAGTCCCTTAATACAACCAATTCATTAGTTAAACCAAAAATCATCGCTAAAAAATCATACAGGCCATAACTACTCCTAAAAGCAGTCCATGGTAGGTCCATCGATGTCCAACTCATCTAATGGTATCCTAATGTCAAATATATCTTGGAGAAGATCATAGAACCTCATAGATTATCAATGTGACTATCAATGCGTGGATGAGGATACACATTCATGACTCTCATCAGGTTCAATATCCAATAGTCCAACAAAATAATAAATACCAATCAACCATCTATTTTATAGAACTATAAAACCCCATGGTAAAGTACTATGCCATATGAAACCATTATATTCTATATCATCAAATTGTAATTCAAACAATTGATGTTCTTTTGGTGTTATTTTAGAAATTGTGATAGAAACTGGATTTTCTCCCAAAACTAACTAGATTATAAAGTTTATCTATTTATTAAGTAAATTTTATACCTCATCAGTGAAAACATCCTAAAAATGTACTACCATTGGGGAAAAAGAATCCTACAGTATTCTAGAAACATCTACAATATGCCTGACTATTTGAGTCATTAGGGTACAGTAAATATATAATTATAACATGCTATTTAAAATAAAATGTGGAAATAGGAAATCATACAGACTCCTGATAAACCCATAATACAAAACATATCACCTAGTATGTATGTCACATATACAAATAAATAAATTAGAAAAAAACATGCTACAAAGCATAAAGGTACCAATAAATATTTACATTGGTCAACTTGTTTTAGAAATTGTTTATCTTCATATGTGCCTTGTACTTGCACCCATGAATTTGAAGGTGAGTATTCGTACACGATAGTCGACCTTCTTAGAGAAGAGTTTCTGGAAGAGTATAAGAGACATGAAGCAATGAAGATCTTTCTATTCATTGTGGCAATCAGCTTGTGCAACGTGGCCTAAGTTACAATACCTGCAAGTTTTAACTTAGGCCGCGTTGCACAAGTCAATTGCTGCATTGTTTGTAGCAACCACATTTGCTCCAACACTCTAATGATCTTCATTGCTTCATGTCTCTTATACTCTTCCAGAAACTCTTCTCTAAGAAGTTCAACTATCATGTATGTATACTCACCTTCAAATTCATGGGTGCAAGTACAAGGCACGGATGAAGATAAACAATTTCTAAAACAAGTTAACCAATGTAATTATTTAATGGTACCTTTATGCTTTGTAGCATGTTTTTTTTTTATAATTTATTTATTCATATATGTGACAGACATACTAGGTGATATGTTTTGTATTATGGGTTTATCTTTGTCTAATCATATAACTATGAGATTATGCTATGTGATGAAAATTAATATGGATCCATCATCATTTCCATTGGGATAATCTTTGGGAATCCATATAACCATAAGATTAAAAACTATTTCCTTTGTATCTCATACATAAATATTCAACTCAAAGGGGTAGAACTTACCGCCCATGGTTACTCAAAATAAAAAAAAATGAAAACAAGGGTTGGTTATCCACAGAAGTCGTCACACATAACCTTGGTAGACCTCTCACACATGTGAACCATCATAACTAACCAATTACCATATACTTCATCTTAGAGTCAAGATATCCCTATGGAACCTATAGGGTATCCAATTCCACATCATTCACAAACAACCCACTTGTGTTGCTAAATATCAATAACATCTCTTATTTCGACACTCATCACTAATTATGAATCACATCCCTAGACATAATCATAATCACAATAAGACCACACTATCTATTATGGAAATCCTTACTGGAATTAGGCTCAAGATATGGTATCATTCCTATCTCACATCTATATTCACTATTTGGTCCTCAACACACACAATATATAAATAATATACCAAGGGAATACCATCCATGGAACTCACCTCCCACCTTGAGAGCATGAGGAGGAGGAGGACGAGGCGGGCGGCGGTCGTGGTAGCGAGGGTGGAGGTAGCGGCGGTGGCAGAGGCGGAGGCGGCAGCGGCGGCAGAGGTGGTGGCGGTCGCAGCAGCGAGGGTGGAGGCGGCAGAGGCAGAGGCGGTCGTGGTAGCCGGAGTGGGGGCGAAGGCGGCAGCGGCGGCGGAGAAGGAGTAGGACGAGGAGGATGAGGAGGATGAGGAGGAGGAAGGAGGAGGAAGGAGGAGGACGAGGAGGACGAGGTCGCGCGGCGAGGGGCCTAGTTCATCGTCCGTGAGAGCTGGACCACATGAAAGCGAGGATGGCCTGTTAGGGTTATTAAATAAAAACCGACAGAACCTTTATCAGCGCTCGTTAAAAGTGTTTATAAAGGTATGTTTTATCAGTGCTAAAATAAAAAGCGCTGATAAAACATTAATTTATCAGCATTTTTTTAGTGCTGATAAAGATATACCTTTATCAGCACTTTTATATAGTGCTGATAAAGGCATACCCCGTTATTAGCGCTTTCTATTTAGCACTGATAAAGGGCAGCTCTTCTCTTACCTTGTTTTGTGGTAGTGATAAATTCCATTTCTATTTTCTTGAAAAAAATCCTGGAAAATACTTATTAAAAAATACCTTATTAAATTATTCCCACATTATTGAGTCAACTTTCTCCTCTTGCCTCGTATTCTTCATAAGATTCCTCCATTGATCAGCTTCACCTTCCAAATGATATAAAAATAGGAAGTCTTTTTCATGTTTTTAACATTGGAGAACAAAAAATATCTATTTAGTTTCACCAATCCATTTCTTGAAAATTAGTTGATCAGAGGAACCGCTAAAGGAAGGTGTAATTTTCTATAAAAAGGACTCAATAGTGAGTTGTTCCTTTCTTTATCTATTTTTAAAATCAGAAATATTAATATTACCATTTATATCATGAACGATTTCAGTGAGCATAGCTATAAGATTTAAAATCTCATATACTATTTCATTTGGTTGCTCATGATGATGATTTTTGAACCTCCCATCACATTTAGTGTTAACATGATTCCTCTTAGGCATATCCATTAGATAAGACCAAAAATCATAGTGTGAGAAACAATAATCCTAGTGAGTAATCATGTTATAATGAAAAATAAACCATAGTATGTGTGAATTATGAAACCTTCTTTTCAATCTATAACACCTTAGTTTTAACCTACGTTATTGATGGGAATTATATATTCAGATAATTTATAATACTTCATAAAGAAAATGTAAATTAACCCAACATATTCCTTGGAGTGTCTAGATAGGTGTTGTAACACCCTGACCACAGTTACCTAGAATCAATGCATTATTACATAACCTTATAATGATACAATGATTCATGTCCCAAAATACCGATCAGTTTAGTAGCCTTGAAAGTACTAGATACATACATAAGTTTTACATTACATCATGAAACAAAAAAAAAACAACATTGTGTCCCCTTTGAACACTATTATATCCCTTAGCCTATTCATATAGGTTAATCGTAATACACTTCTTTGCATCATGGGAAAAATAAAACATAATAAATGGGTGAGCTCAGATTCTCAATAAGGATAACAATATAGCAGAAACTGTCACAAATAAGAATAAACATTTAAGGCAATGTATAAGACTAGAACACGAGCCTTTTAAACTTAAAATTTAACATAAATTGGAAAATATAAATCAAATAATGTCATTTACTTATTAACATGGATATTCTACTAGTAGAATAATCACATTTAATATCAATAGCCAATTTCATAATGATGGAATGCATAACGCCAGACTTCATAACCACATGGTCAAGGCCTTGTTCCAAGACTACAAATAACATTTTCTCAAGGACTTATGCTAAGACAGTAGTTTGTCTCATGAGACCTACTGATGCATCGAGGAGCTATAGCGGGCTCCACTTATCACTTACTAAGTCCAGTGCATTCCTCATATGGAAATGGTGAAACATAATCTAAACATTCATATTAAAACTAGTATATGAAATGTCAATATTTTAACTACAAACTATGAATGGTATAAAAATAAAAAATCTACAGTAAAACATAACACATTCAATCCAATATGAATATTTTATTATAATAAATTAACCTCAATTAATAAAAATGAATTATATTGACATAGATGAAAATAATCATCAAAACTATTTGAGAGAAATATCTCCCTTTTTTAAAAACATTTAAAAGTCTCACTATTTATCAAGAAGTTGTTTAAAATAGATTTTTGAATCGAAGTGTCACATACCACTTTGAAACTTTTAAAAGTAATTTCAATTTTAAAACATTAATTTACATATAAATAAAATCTTAAAACCATTTTTAAAACATGGACATTAATGATAAATATTTATAAGAATAAATTTTTAAAACATTTAAAATGATATTTAAGTTAGATTTCCTAACCAAATGAGACACGCTTTAATACAAATAATTGAGGTAATAAAAACATTATAATATCATGAGAATAAAGGTATTCATGATATACTATGTCCAAGTACATTATATACAGCAAATAAAAGTGAATTGGTGCATAATAACAAAGAAGTCTCAAGGGAATTTAAGTTCAGAAGAATTCATTTATAAAGACTGTATCCTTAGGTTAAGGATAAATAAATGAAATAATTATGTCTGAAAAATATAAATACACTCAATATGATTGTATATTAAGTTTAAATCAATTAGAGGACATTCACACATATTCTTGTAAAAACACACCAATGACTTGGATATTTAACTCAATGAATAGAAATTGAGTTAAAAATACTCTTATCATGTTTATATAAATGACTTGAGAATATATCAATGGACTGATTATGTGTATCAAAATTATATCAACACAAAAGGGAGTTTAAATTACTACATAAGTAAATAAATAGTTATTTCACACATAATCTTGGAGTAAAGTAATCAATGAAGTTTGCGTAAAACCGAATGAGTGAAAATTGAAATTTGAAATTCCCTTACTGATTTGGTAACTTACGAAACATAAGCCCCATGAAAGAAGGATCATACAATGATGATGTAAATAACCATAAATTAAATTATATTACGAAAATAATACAATCATGGGTAGTACATACACCACAAAAAAGGTAATAGTGGAAAATATAGCATGAATTTCACGGGGAAAAAAGTGATATGAAACCCCCTTACCACATTGTAATTAATCAAGTCATATGAAAAAAAGTTAATAACCACCAAATTAATCATGTAATACCATGAATATAAATAGAATCTTGATAATATATATCAAATGGCAGTACACAATACACCACATTCAAGAAATAAGTGGCGAAAAATGGAGATCTCAAGGAATTAAAAGTGAGATAAGAAACCCCTTACCTTGTACGTTTCCTTAGTATTGGGTAGGTTAACCTCCTTTATAATGGTTAAATAATTGGTATTAAATTATACAAGAACCAAATACAAAAATATGATATCATATATAATATTCTAGTATTGCTTTGTAAATGATATTTCAGTAGTATCATTGTTTTGGTTGTTAACTAATTCGTTTTCCTTTATATGTTTCGTTACATAAGTCATGTTTGTTATGTATAGGTTGTATTTTATTCATATCAAGAATTATATTAAGTTCTTAAAAATTATTTTTAATCATAAAATTAAAATTATTCTTGAATTATTACGATGGAGAATGAATCTCATCGCGTTCGTGGAGATGGTAAGCCTTGCGTACGCACGAGAGACAATATCATTATATTGATGGAGAAATCGTATGTAATTGGATGGTATATCATATATAAAGAATCATTAACAAGTTATATTTATTATTTAAATTAGTTATACTCATTATTATACCCATCCAAAAAATGAAGTGTTTGAATAACAAACTACACCACGACGTGGAGACGGTAAGTCGAACGTACGCACGTATGGTGACTTTTTCATTTATAGGATGGATAGAATAACAAATATGGTTGTACCATATTTATAATAACATCACAGTATATAGAAGGTACTGGATTTATTATTTTGTTATGGAAACAAAAGATAAATAGGATGTGGAAGAAGAAAAAAAACTTGAAAGAGGGTCGCGAAATTATTACCTCTTCTTTGGGTGTTTCATTTTGATTTGATCAAAAAAGCTCCTTAGGTTGGCTTTATGATAAAATTAATGCCTCTAGGTTTAATTGAGGTAAGTTGGGAAGATATTTGGTCAGGGTTTGGCTGAGAAAAATGGATTTGGAGGTGTGAAATTAAGAGAAGGGGAAGAACCCTTTTATAAGAGAGGTGAGGGTCACTTTAGGAAAAGCTTGAAATATTATTTTATAATAAAATAATTTTTGGCTTATAATGGATAAAAATGATTTGTTTCAAAGATAAGGTGGATATTTTTCGAAATCCTCTCAACCAAAAGGTTTTTTACAAGTTTATGTTACCATTTTAACCTTATCGTTTAGATTTATCTCTTACTTAAATAGTTTAACTTTTACTGTGCCTTCTTGTATGCTTACACTATATGGTTAACAAACATACTCTAAACTTCCAAGAGAACCTCAAGTGGTTCATTAATGACATATATAATGTTATTTAATCCCTTTGGATGAACCTTATATTTTTAAAAATTGTATATCAACCAATAATATAGTATTTGTTTTAAAAACTAATTTATGTCAATTTTGACACTATTTGGTATTTTGTTTCTGTGAAAGTCCTAATAACCTTATAATTTTGAAAAACAATTATCTAATCCACCCTAAAATGTTATATTAACCTATAAAATTCTATTATTTCATCAAAAAATTTAAATTCTATTTATTTTAATATTTATAATATAAACTATTTTAATATTTCATTAAGAAGGTAATTACTGCATCATCATTATGTCATAAATAAATTTAATTATTTAATGTATAAATATTATAAATAAAATACCAATATGTAGGAAATATTTTTATATTTCTAATGAATATTTATATTCTAATTTATCTTATGTATAACCCTATATTAAAAATGGTTTAGTTAATAAACTTTGAATTTAACACTTTTAACTCTTCTTTAAATAAAATAATACTAAATGTACTAATCTAATCCAAGTGGACCTAAAGGATCATATTTTATTCCAAAGGTTTTTTTGTCTAATTACACTTATCCAATATAATTATAACATGTTTTAGGGTAATTATAATATCATTTTTACCTTTAATTGCCCTATTTACTTTTAATCGTGGTAAATAAAAGTCAAAAGTTACTATTCACCAAAAAATATTTTCATCTTATTGAGAAAAAGTTAATAACCACCAAGTGAATCATGGAATACCATTAATATAAATAGAAACATGATAATATATATTAAATGGTAGTACACAATACACCACGTGCAAGAAATAAGTGGCGAACAATGGACATCTCATGGAATTAAAAGTGAGATAAGAAACCCCTTACCTTGTACTTTTCCTTAGTATAGGGTAGGTTAACCTCCTGTATAATGGTGAAATAATTGTTATTAAATTATAAAATAACAAAATACACAAATATGATATCATATATTATCTTATAATATTTCTTTGTTAATGATATTTCAGTAGTATCATTGTTTTAGTTGTTAACTAATTCATTTTCCTTTATATGTTTCGTTACGTAAGTCATGTTTGTTATGTATAGGATGTATTTGATTCATATACAGAATGATATTAAGTTCTTAAACATTATTTTTAATAATAAAATGAAAATTATTCTTCAATGATTACGATGGGGAATGAATCTCATCGCGTTCGTGGAGATGGTAAGTCTTGCGTACGCATGAGCGATAATATCATTATATTGATGGTTAAATCTTATGTAATTGGATGGTATATCATATATACAGAATAATTAACATGTTATATTTATTATTTACATCAGTTATACTCATTATTATATCCATCCAAATAATGAAGTGTTTGAATAACAAACTACACCACGACGTGGAGACGGTAAGTCGTACGTATGCACGTATGGTAACTTTGTTGTTTATATGATGGATAGAATAACGAATATGGTTTTACCATATTTATAATAACATCATGTTATATATAATGTACTGTATTTATTATTTTGGTATGGAAACAAAACATAAAGATGAAGTGGAAGAAGAAAAAAACTTGAAAGAGGGTGGGGAAATTATTACCTCTTCTTCAGGTGTTTCCTTTTGAGTTGATCAAAAGGGATATTTAGGTTGGCTTTCTGATCACAATAATGCCTCTAGGTTGAATTGATAAAAGTTGGTAAGATATTTTTTCAGGTTTTGGCAGAGCCAAATGGATTTTGATGTGTTATTTTGAGATAAGGGGAAGTGCCCTTTTATAAGAGGGGTGAGGGTCACTTTAGGGAAAGATTAAAATATTAATTTATTATACAATAATATTTGGTTTATTATAAGGCCCCAGCCTTAAACCTTACTTAATCTTGAGTTATTACAAGATTACACATTGAGGATCTTTTCGGGTTTAGAGTTTTAGAGAATTAGATCATAAAACTTGCATTACATTCCACATATAAACAAATTGGTTACATAAAGATAGTATTCTTCATTACCATCAATGGAAACACATTTAAAATAAAACATGGATTATTTCTTGACACTTCCTTGACACTATCATCATATCATGTACCTTTCCCTTGACCTGTGAAAAACATTTCAAAAAAACTTGGGATGAGCATAAAAAGCTCAGTATGGGTTATAAAAACATGGAAAGGAAACATGGGTACATATATACATAAGAATGAAATCATACTTTACCCATAAAACACAGGAACTTTAACATACCTCATAAAATCATGAATAAATCATAGAAATCATAAGACATAAAGGTAACTTGAGGCATTCATAACATTCTTACGTAGGGAGTAACCCTCTTGGTTACGTTTGGAATACCCATCACAGTATATTCCCTAAATCTCTTCGGAGAAACCTTAACATTTCACTCCTTCGCGTTACCCAATGCATTGGAGAGCTATATCGGGCTCACCCGCCCTTTGTTTATCACGGAACCACCCGTCTTCATAATAATGCCCAAGAACCATAACATAATCGTATCACATAAAACATGCATAAAGGAAACATAACATTTCCACATTTCAATCACAAGATATCAATACAACACAAAAACATTGTGAAAACCATTTTCCATACCAAAATAAAAGAAAAGTAAAATATGGTATTTATTTTTCTTTTAAAAAAAGAAGGTATGGCTTGTAGAGGAAGCCGAAACTCAAATAACGGTCACGACGGCGGAGAAGTCGTTGTCGCCGCATACGTACGACAAAAACATTCCCTTTTGTCGTTTAGTAAACGCTTCGTATAAAAAAGATTCCTTTTGAATAAATTTAAAATCCAAAGGGTTTTATACACCGTATAAAAGAAAGTTGTGTATAAAATAAAATATGCCTCAAAGAAAGGAGATTGAGACGAAGTCCCATACCTCGTATCTGACTTGACCCGACCGTTCTTTAATCTCCTGAATAATAAACTTGAGTTAATCTCTACTTGCTTAAGAACCTTTTTCAAGTTCATTATTCCTTTTATACCATGTTATGGACATCATGTAATCATTTAAGTTAATAATGTTCATTTTGTCGGTATTTGGTTCTTAAGTCAAAAATAGACTTCTTACACTTACATGTTGTTAATTTGGTCAAAGGTTCATTATATCCAGAATGATATTAATGATTTGGATAACATATACATCATATATATTCAGCATATACATGTATTTATAATATTACATCACATTTAGAGGTAAGAAATGAAATGCACCGTTCATGGAGACGGTAAGCCGTACGTACGCATGAACGCTACTTCCATTTCTATTTCGTATTTTTTTTGGAATGGAATCATAATTATATAAGAGTATATTATAATTCCAGTATAATAACATATATAATATCATTAACTTTATCCTTTACACATCCCACATATGGTATTAACGAATCAAATCACTTTCAGGGGCGGTAGTCTGCACTTCCTAAAATGAAGATATCGTGTTTACCCATAATGGAAACCATAAAGTTATGCCCAAAATGAAAAAAACAGAAGCTTAAGGAAAACATAAACATATAATATATCATATAAAAAAATAGTGACATCATAATGGCCACCTTTGAAGGTGTTAAATGAGTATTGAACAATCATCGTTTCGGGAGGCAGAATTTCACCATCCACGGAAACCGTATGTTCTTTAACCATTTGATGTAGTTGTGTGAGAGTGTATCTCAAATAAATCTTATAACAACATCCTAGTATATTTAAGATACTGGTGTTGTTACAAAAGAAGTAAATAAAAAGAGTTTATGGGGTTGGAGAAGCAAAATAAAACAAATGAAAATGAGAGAATGAATTACCTTTAAAAGTGTAACTCCTTTTGATTTGAGCCTAAAGGCTTCCTTTGAAAGGATTCTGCCCAAAGAGAATCCTCTAGGATGAGGAGAGGGATGTGGAGAGAGTAAATGGGCAGGGTTTGGCCGATACAAAGGCTTGAGGAGTGTGTGAAATGAGGTAGAGGTGGGGGCCTTTTATAAGAGGAGAGGAGGGGCACTTTTGGAAAGTAAAGAAATATTACATTATTTGAAAATGTGTTTCGGTTTTAAAAGGTCTCACATTGATATAATTCGTGGATAAGGTGATAAGGGTTCGAAATCCACTCATCCAATTGGTTTTGGCCATGTTTAGTTCATAGATTTTACATTGTCTTTCCATTTTATTTAAATCGTCAAATAATGATGTCATCACTGCATCATTATTATGTCATAAATAATTTAATTTATTTAATGTCTAAAAATTATAAAAAAAAATACTATGATGTAGGAAATCTTTTTATATTTCTAATGACTATTTATAATCAAAAATATGATCTTTATAAGCCCATGTAAAAAAAAATTCGTAAAACATATTATGTTTGTGTCATTTTTACTTTTACATTAAATAAAAAGTTATTTTTGTCATTTCCCAACAAAAGTGGATCCATGGGGTCCCCAAGTTGACCCATGGCTTGTCTTGGTCGGCCATGACACAACCAATAAGGTTGGGACATGTGTCTAGGTCATTTCATATTATTAAAGCATTATTTATAGCTTAAACTACCCTAATTACCACTAATCCCGATTAAGAACTTAATAAGTTACTATTCACCAAAAAAATTATTATAATCTCATTGAATCACATTTTACTTCTTAATTACAACCATGTATGTTGGATTTTTGAAATTCAAAACACAATGATGGAAAAATTTCATTTAAACGGAAAATCAGTCGTTATAAGTACCACTTAGTGGTTTCACTATTCATCAAAAATTGGAGTTTTTCAGAAAATTACCAAAAATTCACCCTAAGCTATATTTGATATTCCGAATTCAAAAATGAAGTCTATTTTAAAAAATTCAATACATATAAGTCAAATTAATTAATTTAATAATTAATTCCCGTTACCAGAGCAAATAACGTGTTTTTACAAAACAATAAGTATCAAAAGATTGACACCAGTTTAAGTCTAATTTCAAAGTGAAATTGATTCCAATGACCACCCTTGGATAAAATGGTAAAAATATATTCATATTACACATTAAGAACAATTCAAAAGATAATCTAATCATATAAATAAATTAGATTAAAAAGCAGTTTTAATGTAAAATGTAGTATTTTTCACTATTCATTAAAAAATGAACATTGTCAGAAAAATACCAAAAATTCACACAAAGTAAATTTTGATGTCCCAATCATAAAGAATAAGTTTATTTTGACAAACATAGTTTATAAAATTGTCAAAATATAGATTCAAAAATGGTTTGCCATCAAAAGGCAGTAAAACAATCTTGTAAGAATATTAGTGTATTCCATGCATAAGATTGTATTTATTTTCATTTTAAGCCTCTATAACACTATCTTAATCATTAATAGACATAGATAAAAATATCTATTATTCATTAATTATTTTGGATGTTACATTTATAATGGCTAAAAATGAATTTATTTAGAGCCTTAGGTGGTTATGGGTATAAATCCTCTCAAAAAATTGGTTTTAGAGAAGTTTAGGTTACCATTTTAACCTTATCTTTTAGATTTAACTCTTAGTTAAATAGTTTAACTTTTACCGTGTCTTCTTGTATTCTTAAACTATATGGTTAATAAAATTACTCTAAACATCCAATAGAACCTCAAGTTGTTCATTAATTACATATATAATATTATTTAAGTCCTTTGGATGAACCTTATATTTTTAAGAATTTTATATCAACCAATAATATAGTATTTGTTTTAAAAACTAATTTATGTCAATTTTGATACTATTTGGTATTTTGTTTTTGTGAAAGTCATAAAAACCTTATCACTTTGAAAAAAATTTATCTAATCAACCCTAACATTTTATATTAACCTATAAAATTATTTTATGGCATCAAAACCTTTAAATTCTATTTATTTTAATATTTATAATATAAACTATTTTAATATTTCATTAAGATGGTAATTACTGCATCATCATTGTGTCATAAATAAATTTAATAATTTAATCTCTAAAAATTATAAATAAAATACCATTATTTAGGAAATATTTTTATCTTTTTAATGAATATTTATAGTCTAATTTATCTTATGTATAACCCTATATTAAAGATGGTTTAGTTAATAAACGTTGAATTTAACACTTTTAATTCTTCTTTAAATAAAATAATAATAAATGTCGTAATCTAATCCAAGTGGACCTAAAGCATCATATTTTTTCCCTAAGGTTTTTTTTTTCGAATTACACTTATCCAATAGAATTAGGACATGTGTTAGGGTAATTATAATATCATTTTTACCCTTAATTACCCTATTTATTTTTAACCGTGGTAAATAAAAGTCAAAAGTTACTATTCACCAAAAAATATTTTCATCCTATTGAACCACATATTACTTACTGATGTCAACCATGTCCCTCATATTTTTGAAATTCAACTCACAGAAACAGTAAAATTAAGTTTTATGCAAATTTGCAAATGCTCCAAAAAGGTGGGTAAAATATGGTAAAAAGTTCAATAAATATTTATACATCTAATTTTATTATAAAATGACTACAATGAATTAAATTGAACTTAAATAGGTATTATATATATTTTTTTAATTAAAAAAATTAAAATAAAATAAATAATTATTTAAACAAAAAGTCGGTTTTAAACAATAACGTAGTGTTTTTCACTATTCATCAAAAATTGAATGTTTTTAGAAAAATACAAAAAAAAATCACCCTAAGATAATTTTTATATTCTGAATTAAAAATTGAAGTCTATTTTACCAAATTCAAAACATATAAGTTTAATTTATTAATTTAAAATTAATTCCCCTTGTCAAAATCGAAAAGTGGGTTTTTTTTTAAGTAAAAACTATCAAGAGATTGACATGTGTTTATGTCAAATTTAAATGTGAAATTACTTATAATGACCTACATTGTATTAAATGATAAAAATATAATCTAATTATAATTCAAAACCATTCAAATTCATAATTTAATACTATAAATCATTTCCATTAAAAAAGTTGTTTTTAATTAAAATTTAGAATTTTTTAGTATTCATCAAAATATGAAAGTTATCAGAAAAGTACCAAAAAATTATCCAAAATAAATATTTATGTCCCTATTCTTAAGAAGAATTTAATTTAATTAAATTGAATATATAAAAGTTTCAAATATTGGTTTTAAAAAGGTTTTTCCATTAAAAGGTGGTAAAATTGCATTTTTTGAAAAATACTTCTTTTATCTGAAAAAAATGAATTTGTTCTTATATTATGTCTAAGAAACACATAATATGGATTCTAAAATTATATGGAGTATATAAAATTAAAATTTTAGTTAATATTATTCATAACTGCTTTTTAATGGCTATTTGGGTAAGTCGTGGTGCGCTCGAACTCGGTGTTGCGTGTAATGCAAGCTACTGAATTACTTTAAAGAAAATAACTTACTATGAAATCATGGGGTGTTATAGGTGTGCAGTCTTATTCCCACTCATCATGAACTTGTGATAATCAATTTGATACCTAATCCACTCCTTTTCAAGTTATTACCCCTAGATTCATTTTTTCTTAGTCACGTCCACTTGCTAGTATCCAGATAGGGTTTCATTTTATAGTAAAACCACACAATATATACTTTAACAATGTTTGAGGATGTTATCATATACTTAGAATTATCCCTTTGGTTTTCAAAAAAAATCTCTAATCACAATCTCCAATTATTAACTAAACCCTACACTAATACCAACTAAGGTGAACTGATCATTTCATACACTAATATTACCTAATTTTGGATTAATATTTAATACATTTCACAATAACATATGCCTGAGGACCATAAAGGTTTAGTGTATTTGGAGACTAGATACATAATATTATTTCTTGAAAGATATTCAATATCTCCGACGAATATCTTCTCACATAGTAAACTTCTTATAAATACCCTACCAAGAACCTTTCTTCATAACCGAGGGAAAGAAAACCTAAGAAAGGGTGAGCTTAGATACTCAAAATGGGTAAATATAGAAGATCTAAATAAATGATCATAAGTGAGAATAAGATAAGAATAATGGTATGAGAACATGATCATAACTAATAATAATCATACCCAATCAATCAAATATCATTGATCATAAATCATGGCGTAAGGATATATCATAACAATACATAAACCATAATTATTTGGAATCATCAATAATAAATCATGAGACATGATATCATATCATAAGCATAAGATATAAGTTTGTGTAATAAGCATAGAAAATCATTTCATTGGTAAAGGTTCACTCCAAATACAATCATTATGGACAAAGTACCATAATAGAAATGTCTACCCAGTCATTTCTAACATTTTATTAGGAGTAACTTCCATCCAGTTAACTCCAAAATCACTTAGGAGTTTATTAAATCCATTGTATATTAGAATATTCTCAAATTCATCGTCATTACCCAATTAATTATAGGGATATATGATTATTTTACCACCCATCATGTAATGAAAACCATACATATTTTTACTACAATATCATAAAACATTCATCGTACCATCATATCATAACTCATGGAATGGAAATGGGTTCAAAAACATTTCATTATTCTATGATAGCATAGCCCATAGAAAAGATATATATTTCCTAAAGGTTTCATCATAACTTAATTAACCTTTGAAAAAGAAAATGGTTTAATAGAATCATCCTTAAATCATCATCATCATAAAACATCCTAATAAAGAAAGTGGATGGTATCATAAGATCATATTTTTTGGTCAGAATAATATAAAGATGCACACAAGGGGTGAATTGTGTCTTTTAAATAATCTAGATAGATTCAAACTTTTATCATTCTTATTGATTTATAAATATATGCAGTGTTATCTTCCTTAAGTAAGTTAAGTAGTGGAAAAATTGATAAGAAGAACACAAAAATTTTATAGTGGTTCAGGAATAAAGATCCCCAAGTCCACTACACCAACACTCCATCAGTGAGCTTGGTGATTTTCACTTGATAGGTACTCTTATACCAAGACGTTAACAACTGATTATATGAAGATGACACCTTTACAATAATACATTTAAATGGACTTTTTGTTTTCTTATTGGAAAACAAAAATCCGCATCTTAGTCTGAGAAGCTGATACTCCACCATGACTAAGTTCGACTAGAATATATTCCAATAAATCACTAGAGATTTATTTTATTGAATAAATAGATTCTTTTTCATATTCATAGTATTAACTGATAAAAATGGATATTTTCCTTAAAAAATAAATTTTTTCAAGAGATAGAAACTTTGAAGAGATCCTGATTTCAAATGATCTTAAATAAAAATAGTAACTGAAAAATAACAATAGTAACAGTTAATCAGCAATTTAGATAGTACAAGATTGAAACATTCATGTATCCAAAGTGTGCCTTTTCTAGAATAATAGAGATTTTTGATATTTTATCTTTTTTAGAAGTTATGTATATAGAAAATATCACCCTATACTGAAAAATGAAAATAATATTTCTATTTAACAAGTGGAACAAGGTTTTCTTTCATCCTTAACAGATCCAAGAATGTCGCTTGAGAAATCATGATTGTTTGAATTTAAAAAATTCACTAAGAGTTGTAACTTCCATTATAAATTAGAATTATTTAATCCTTTTAATATGATCCTTTTAATCAATCGTAAATTATTGTTAAAGATATATTTACTTTTAGTGAGAACACTGTAGAAAATTTAGAAAATATCTTAAATTTATCTTTGTTTTTTACCAAGTCAAACATTGGGCTCCTTCACATAGATAAAAAGTTCAAAAGTATGATTGAAAATGAATGGTAGATTGCAAAATTATGGTTGATGAACCATACATTTTTTCCTTAAATGTGGGGTTTATTCAAAACATAGCGTTGTTGATCCATACTTTTCCAATAGCATAGGGTACATGATCCAGATGTTTTACTTCAAATGTAGGGTTTCCAAACCATATGTTATGCTTACATATGTAGGGTATGAGAAATGTTTCCAGATTACTTACTAACACATCCAGAATACTTAATCAAATATCTTAACCCATAAATAAGATAAATTTCTCAAGAAATACATTCATTTAAAAACTCTTAAAGTAATTTCATTAGTAAAATAAACAAGGGTATTTTCGAGTATCAAAATAAATAAATTTATATAATATTTTGGAGACAATACATGCCCAACACATATTCCCATTGAATCATAAAAATCATTTAAGTGTGTTTACATAGATAAAAAATAACTTCAAAATACCATTTGAACCATTCCTTGAAAACATGAGAAAATATTCTTTTATTTTGATAAAATTTTAACTATAAATTCATAGAATATTATGAAAATAATTTTATTTTAAAATTACAAATGAAAATTTTAAAGGAATCTTTAAAATAAATAATTTTTATAATGCTAGGAAAATATTTTCATTCCATATACCTTAAAATAAATCATTCCTTTCATACTTTTTAAAAAAATTTAAAAAAAAATTATTTAAAAAATTTTATGAAATATTAATTTTTAAACATTTGTAAATAAAGAAAAAGTTCTTGAAAATGAATTTTTCAAAAAAAATTAAGTATAGCCAATAACTTTTATAAAAAAAATTGAATAGTATGTATATAGAAGAAATATTCTATCGACCAAAGAGAAAATAAGCTCAGATTTTCATTAAAAAGTTCTTGATCATTTTAAGTACCAAATGGAGTAAAATGGTACTAATAAATAAAAATAATAGGAATAAATAAAATAAAATAAAATATATGGGGTTTAATGTATAATATCTATAAAATATCCCTCATTGGAAATTTATCATAGAAAATCCTGAGAATAAATGAGATTATAACAAAAACCATTTTGATCTCGGTGCCCATTTTTGCTCTACCACATATTAAATAGAATTTTGTGATGAGATTTATGCCACAGAGGGTTTCAAAAAAATTATATTTCATTAACGGACACCTGTAGTAGAATATATGTCCATTTTTAGGAATTATAGGAATTTTTTAGCATTAATATAGGTGATCTAGGGTTCTTGTTGGTCATTGAGTCATATATCTCATCTCAATCTTCAATTCAATATGTGGTTGAGGTAAAACAGACACCAGGTTCAAGAGTTATGGTCGTTTACCTAGAGTCTTGTCTTGCTTCATACTCATTCAAATATCCTATATAATAAATATAAATTTATAATAAATACATTCTAGAACCATTTTATAAATAAATTAAAATTTATCATTCCTTTATAATTTTCAATTATCCTTTTATTAAAAATTTCTTCATTAAATTGAACATTCAGGTGAAAATTGGTATGTTTTCTATTCATGTTTCTATTCAAGGGTTATGGTACTTGTACCTTGATCATGGTATAATCCTATCTATAATCTAAATTAGTACACATGTATAATATTCATTCATTATATACACTTTTTTAATCATTCAAATAAATTTATGATAAAAAATGAATTGCATCACCTTGTGGAGATGATAGTCTATATGTACACACAAGTGATGTTTTCATGTTTTGATTGGAGGAATAAAATAAAGGTTTAGAATAAAAAACCTTTATAAAATTATTATTACATCATAAATATCATATATTTTTAGTGTCCAAGAAGGATCCATGTATTACTAATAGGTTGAGGGGTGAATTAGTGATGCCATTTTCTTTTAAGTTTCCTTTCTTTTGAAACAACCTTCGCCTCCTATTAAATATTTATTTCTCTATTGAAAAAAAATCAACCACAAATCCATAGGAACAAAATAATTTAAAATTTTCACTACTCAAAAAGATTATATACTTCTTTTGTATGGTTTGTAAAAAATACAATACCACACACTCCACCAGAAAAAAATCCTTTTGTGTGGAATATAGTGAGTATGATATTCCCTTACACTTGAGTAGAACTATGTTCAATAAAAAAATTCATATGCTTAAATTATAATGAAATGATGTAATAATTTTTTTTTAACAAACATGTTATGGTTCTTATTGATCATCTTTCACAAATATGTTCTTAAAAAACAATTCTTCATTTACTTACCCAGTAGCAGGGAATAAATTCTTATGAACTTCATAATGACACTCAATCTAATTTCCTAGTCTAATCCCCATGTCTAATTACTCAATACGGAAATATAGCTCTGTCATAATACCACTAAAAAAATTCTGAACTACTTATTCTTTATTCCACAAATCCTAGTCTGATTACTCAGTCTAAATCTAAAAACTCTGACTATGATCTTCTCTCTTCTCATTTCTTCTTCTGTTAGAAACCCTTCATCTAGAAAGAATAATCTAGAAAATTATTCTCCCTATAATTTTGAATATTCTATATCTTCTCCTATAAACATTAAAGTTTTAGTAAATTACAAAGTTCTTCCTCTATTTATAGATAACCCAAAAGAGGTTTAGTTGGATTATGAAAATCTTTCCCGCTTAACCAAATTTTTTAAATCTTAAATTTCCATTGAATTTTGAATACATTTTTGACTTATTCAGTGCTTATTAACTCTTATTGAATCTAATAAAAACTTACCATGACTTTAACTCACTTTATACTTCTTAAAAAAATTAATTTGATTCAAATTCACCATTCTGGTTCTCTTAGTAAGATGAAGATAAATGTAAAACAATAGGCTTTTCATTACATTTCTCTACACCACTTGAAATATTAATCTTCCCATTATGAATTCTTAATTAAAATGAAGACATTATATTGTTCATTATGTTTCTCTTCACAAATTAAGAAAAAAAACATATGTATTCTCATTAAGATCCTCATAACCAAATTCTCATTCTGATGCCCCCCTTGAAAATATTTTAGAAACAACTTCAACCATCCTTTCAAGATGACACTTAATAACTCTTTTTGTGGGTTATTGAAACAAATATTCTTTTCTTATTTTCTTCAATATGATTATCCTACAGCCAATTATTATTATTGATGTCAATTTGTGCATGGTGGATCAGTCTTATCTTCTCTATGATAATTGGTTTCAGTGTCAGTGTATGGACTCTTGACCCAATTGAAATCATATCAGATTTCTTATTTCTCTTGACCCACTCTGTTGAGGAAAACAACCAACAATTCATCTTGATGTAAATGGTTGACTACATTGTTTATTGATCTCAAATTTTCTTCTTCACATTGTTCCCAACAAACTTTTATTCTTTTCTAATTTATTATACCCAATATTTATTAAGAGAAATAATTTTCTTCTTCAGATGGACCGGTTCCAGCTACTTCAACTTTAGTAGATTTTATTTTATAAATACAATTCACATCAACCTCTTTCTCTAAATATTTATATCTCATATATTTTTTCTAATTTAAAACAATAATATTTATAACTTTTTGTTATGAACAAAACATCATAGCCTTTAAATTATTCTGTGTCCAGTGATCTCACACTGATGGAATGAGACCAGAAATATTTGTTTTTAAAAAATATCTTTTTTCACAAACTTTATCTTGTAATAAAAACTTCCTTTATGAATTTTATTATATTTAATGTTGGTATAGAATCGTATGATTTCTATTTGAAAGTACTAAAATATCCCAACCTTCCAACACCTTCTTTCTTTCGCTAATATGAACCTCAATATGATTGGTATTACCCCCCCCCCTTCCTTAATCAAGCTTGCATCACAAGTTTTATAGAGTAATTATGATATTTTTAATTACAAAATAGTAAATAATTGTCATATTTCTAACGGATCCATATAGAATATGATTCTCTTTCTTATTATGATCATAACCTCATTCTGAACCCAAGGTGATTCTGATGAGCCTTTGCTTCTAGAAAAAATATTCCCAATATGATGTACTTTCTTAAGCATTGTGAGTTCGATCCTAAATATTATTGTGAGTCTGATCACCAAAAAATAAAAATTGAGATGGTTTCTTTTCTTTCATTATATTATTTTACAAAAAAAATACAACACATTCAATAAAATTTCCTTAAACTTTTAAAAACACATTTTGTTCAACTTGGTCCCAAAAATATCCCCCTTTGTATTTTACTTTCAACCAAGGTTCATAAATTACTAAACTTTTTATCTTCAATATATCGATTACCTATCAAAAATAGTAATCTTACATGAGCTAACTCATTGTAGGAAACAAGAATTATTGATAGAAAAATCATGTTGTCCAAAAGTAAGATCTCATAAAAATTATTCAACTTTCCTTCACAAATTTCTCCACTTATTCAACTTCCCTATTAACAAAATTTTTCCTACAATCAATCCAAAAAAAATTAGAATAGTTCACACACTTACATGTTGGATTCACATATTACCCACAACTCCCCCTTTATACATGATTTCACAAGGATAGATTTATAAAAAAATTCTCCCCCTTGACAACAATATTAAAAAATAATATGAGAGAGGGGATAGAAACACATACCTCAACCTTGATGATAAAAAGGTTGGATGACCATGTTCAACCTCAGTTTTTGAAAAGGTTCCTTCAGTAAAGGTTTTTTAAAAATTTCAGAAACTTGTTTTGATATAGGAACATACTCTAGCTTAAATTTATTCTTCTCTATATGCTATTTGATGAAATTATATTTTATATCAATATTGTTTGAAAGAGAATGTTGTACCAGATTTCTAGTAAGGATAATTTCACTTTGATTATAAAAACCTAAGAGCAAGGGTAACATCACTTAAAAAATTAAATCATATAACTAAGTCTTCATAAACATAAGTTTGGTAATGGAGTGAGCAAAAGAAACATACTCAAATTCATCAGTTCTTAGAGTTACTAAATTTTGTTTCTTTGTATTCCAACTAAAAAAAATTTTCCCTTGAAAGAAAACTCTACCAGATGTGTATCTTCTATCATCAACATTTCCTACCCAATTAGCATCTGAATACCCAAACAATTCAATACTTTTTTATCTATCATACCTAATTCTAAATTTTGATATTTATTTAACATATCTGAGAATTATTTTTCCATCCAATAATTGTGATTCTTTTATAGCACTCTGGAATCTTTTACATGTGGTAATAGCATAAATAATGTCAAGTATTGAGGCATTAAAATACCACAAACTTCCTATCATCTTCCAAAACTCCTTCAAAAAAACTTCCTTACCTTCTCCATATTTATTTAAATTTATTACCACTAATATCAGTGTGGAAATAAGTTTTTAATTATCCATTATTAACTTCTTAATAAGATACTTATCAAACATTTCTCAGGAAAGAAAAATATCACTACTAGAATGGGAGGTTTTCCCCACGCTTCTTTACCAACGGTTTGCTTAAACCGTTAGTAAAGAAGGTCCAGGACACCCTTTACCAACGGTTCTAGTGAACCGTTCGTAAAGGGTACCCCTTTGCCAATGGTTTCCTAAAACTGTTGGTAAAGGGGTGTTCATCCCACCCTTTCCCAACGGTTCTAGTGAACCGTTGGGAAAGGGTCCCTTGGACACCCCTTTACTAATGGTTTTTAAAAACCATTGGTAAATTTTTACCCTAAATACACTCGGCCACTCCTCTCCCCTATTCGTGAGATAGAACCCTAAATCTGCAGCACTTCTCTCATGACTTCCCCCATCCCAACCACTGAAAATCCATCGGAATCATCTCAAATCAGGTATTTTCTTCTTTATACACATAAAATATTTAAGTGCTACCTTGTTTTTATTGTTATTCATCTAATATTTTAGTTTTAAGCTTTGATTTTGATGTGTATATAATTTTTTTGTGTTTTTATTTAATCTATAATTTCTCCATTCTAATCCATTTAATTAATTAAACCTTTAACCCTCCATCAAAGAAGAAAAATCTCAAATTCATTACGGTTGGATTCCAGATTTTCTAAGTATGTGTTTTAATGCTTTTTCTTCATCTTGTAATTAATTGTTACTTGGAAATTTATTTATATGTGTTTATTAATTTTTATCAAAGTTTCTATGAATGTTTTCCTTAAAATTCCTTGTGAAATATTATTTAACCCTATTCTCATTGAATTAAACAAGTAATGAATTTGATGACTATAATTTTGAGATCTTTCAAGTATTTATGAATTATTAAATTCCATGACTGTTTAGATTTATTTTCAAAGAATATTTAAAGAATGAATTAGTGAAATTGAGTCTTTATCTCGAGTTTTTATTCAAAGAATTAAATAAATTGATTTGCATGAAATGAGTTGACCTATTTAATGTTTTCTAAGTAGTTTCAAATGATTTAGTATGTGAAATGACAATGAACCCTCTTGGAATGATTTTTTTTTTTGAAATGAGATTTCTTTGGTAATTTTAAATTAGATATTTATTCATGTGTAAATAGGTTGTAATCTCATGTTTGAATTAATATTGAGAATTTCTAATTGTAAAACATCCTTTAATTCCTTTGGGATGTTTTGAAATAAAGGATTTTTTAAAGGCCTGTTTAGAATTACATGTTATTTTTTGGAAGGAAGTTTGTATAGATAACCTTTCTAAATATTTAATTAAATAAGGGCTTTTGAATTGAATTGAAGATTTTTTACCACTCAGTTGGAACTTTATGAAGATCCTAAACTGTAATAATTTATTAATGTAACTTGCTCAATTCTTGTAATTACAATTGATGGATGTTGAAAATGGGATTATTCACATCGATGGAGATTGGGCTGAGATTGAGATATGATTTCAGGTCTGAATAATATGATTGATATTGATAAGGATCCTCATTGTGATCCTCATAACTTCATTATCTTACTCACCTCTTTTGACTAGTCATGGCGACGTAGATAATTAGATGGAAAAATCTAGATTTATGATTCACTAGTGGACTCATACCTCATCTAGTGGAATCCACTACTAGAAATCTGGGTTTTCCCAATGCTCCTATACCAACGTTTCATCAAGGATGCCTTTACCAAAGGTTTCATAAAACCATTGGTAAAGGCATACATAGGTTATTTAAAATGGATTTCGAAAGATATTTCCGAAATGATTTAATCTTGAGGATAGTGTTTTATTAAAATGAGAATTTTTTTAATAAGGCTTGTGTAATGTAATTTTTTATAGTACACTTTTTATATGACTATGGTTGGTATTTAGTAACACATGAGATAACTGGTGTGTGAGAATGTGTTGTAAAAGAGATTCCATGTTTGGTTTAAGATTATATTTATGTTTTGAGCCTATTAATGAGTTGTTTTAAAGATATTTTGATATATTTACCTTGTGTTTATTGGTGAAAATTGGGAGCTATAGAGGTGGTTCATGATTAAGACATATAATTACTGCTAAAAATGTGGATAAACCATGCATAGTAGCGAATTCTTGAAATGTTTGATGTTTTTAGTCCTTTTTTATTTGGATTTTCTTTTGATGCTGATGTTTCTTATTAATACCTATGATAGGAAATTATTTTAGTTTCTAAATCGGCTGAGACTCCCCCACCATGCACAGCGTATGAAACCTCTACCCTTATTTAATCATTCTATTTACACAGCCTATGAAACCTCTACCCTCATTTAATTAGTGAACTCAAGTCATTAATTCAAGCCTTCATTATCACTAGCATGTAAGAAATTGAATGATATAAACCCATCCTCAAATTATTTCTTACCTTAGATGGTGTCCAACATATGGAATACGAGCTTTTGAATTCATCAGTTAACCAGGATCATATATTCCATTTCTCCCAAGATGACTGTACTAATATAACTTTAGGGTCAATTAAATATGGTTCTCATTGTACGTTGTATATTATGTTCCCTTCTTGTCCAATACTCACTTTTATGAGGGTGGGGTTCTTTTCACTATCTATGCTGGCATGTGTAGACATCCATAAAAATGTTAGATAAGTCACAAGTTTAATTCGGTAATGTTGTTATCATTGACATACTTTATTATTAATCTCAAATTTAAAAATAAATGTTTTTGTCTGTACTTTATGAAATTAAATCTTTTTACAAGCCATGAACAACCTATTAGTGTAGAAGCCTAAAATTTATTCACTCATGGGGTGCGCTTGACTTGGGGAAGTAATTGGGTAATGAAATGTATGGCCATAGAGGTGCCAATAATGAGTTATTGAACACGAGTGAATGATTTGGGATAACTATAACACATAATGGAACCTGAGGCATGTGCCTCTTATAGACCTAATGAAAATGAATATAAATAAATTTTAATTTAATTTATGAGTACTTGTTCTTTAAATTATTTTAATAGTTCACTACATCGACTAGAAACTTCTTCCTTTATCATTTACTTAAATGTAGTTTCTATTAAAGCTTAATCCTATTGAATTTTTTATGAAAAAATGACTTATATAAATTCTTTTTACAAAATGGACAGAAGTTGGATGTATGAAACTGATCGGATCTCAAACGATTTTCAAAACAATTTGGAGAGCATTATAGATTTTTCATTTCATAATGCTTCAGATAGTGGTCGTATACACTGCCCATGTTCCAATTGTGTTGGTAGACCTTGGTTGAGCCGTGAAAAAGTCAGCTAACACATAACCAAATATGGTTTTCAAGCAAACTACTTTGTGTGGTATCACAATGGGGAGAAAATGAAATCTCAAATTGGTGATGATCAAAATGAAAGGACTGGAATGGAGAATTTATTAAATGATTGGTTTCCGTTTATTCGTCATCATGAAAAAGAAAGAATTTCGACTCAAGAATACTTCAATATGAGGACATATGATGCATCTAGTGAAAATGATGATATTGATAGGGTGAAAAAATTGAATGATGTTGCCACGACTCTAGTATATCGATAATGAGATAAAATGAAAAAGCTATAATTTTTAATTTGATTATTTCATGGGAAATCTATGTATGGGATTTCTAATACAGTAATCGATTACATTATTACCCTCTTGAAGGATTTACTTCTATATGATTCAGATATTCCCTCAAACCACTATATGGCATGGAAGTTAGTTTAGGAACTTGGATTTTCAAGAAACAAAATTCATCTTTGCCCGAAATATTGTAGTTTATCCTGGGAGAAAACTGCTAAACAAAATGATTGTATAAAATGTGGCACATCCTGATAGAAGTCAAAATATGATGGAACACCATCCCATGTTCCACAGAAAGTAATGTGGCACTTTATATTGATCCCCAGACTCCAGAATCTTTTTATGTCTGATGACATATCAATAAAAATGAGATGGCATGATAGTGAGAGAAAGAAGACTAATGATGAGTTGGTTCATCCTGCAAATGGATTTTCATGGAAAATATTTGATGCTCGATATCCTGATTTTGCAGTAGACGTGCATAATGTGAGGTTGGGCCTTTCATGCGATGGTTTTAATTTGTGTGGTCAAATTCTTACTTCACACAACACATGGCTAGTTTTTATACAAATTTATAATATTCCCCCGTGGTTGTGTATGAAAAAACCTTTCACTTTCATGAGTATACTCATATCTGGTCCTTCTGATCTCGGCATTGATATTGATGTATGTTAGGGCCAATAGGGGCCTATATACCCTGAGAGGGGGGGTGAATCAAGGTATGGATATTCTTTTTCAAAGTTCTTTCTGTCCCACTGGATCTTGACCTCTTTGTTACAAGGGTCACTTTGTATGCACTTGTGTGGTTACTGTGATCACTTGTCTCCTTTACCTGATGATGATGCTTTGAATGCAATGCAGGGAAGTAAGCAGGCAGACACAGAGATTTTTACTTGGTTCACCGCTAAGGGATACGTCCAAGGAGCATATGCCGACAAGTTGCCGGTTCGTACCAAATTCCACTAGACTTCACTAGCTGTGGATTACAATGTTCAGGCTAGATCACTTATATGCCCAGGCTCACTACCTATACAAATTTTAGGGTCAGCTCACTGCTTTCCCAAGGGTCACTCCCTGTTTCTCTCTCTTTGGCTCACTGCCAGTAGAGAGGATCACCTTCTTCCTCTTCCTAAGCTCACTGCTCTGTGAAGGGATTCACTCACAGTTTATAGACCTGTAGGTCTCTTCATTTGCATGAAATAATACATCCTTAACTGATTATGGATGCTCTGTTAATGTCCAAATTTCATCCACTGATGAATACCTCTTTTCCTCTAAACACTGGCCAATTCCTTTTGGAAACACCTTCGCAAAGCACTCAACTTCGCTAGGCTCCCAATTTCACGATGCTCAAACAAGCCTTCGCGAAGCTCCTGCCTTTTCGCAAAGCTCTCTCGCGAAGCTCTTTCGCGAAGCACTCTCATGATGCTCAAGCCGTCGCAAAGCAATGGCCCTCAAGAAGCATACAAATCCAAGGCAGAGCTCGCAGGAATCTCGGAGCTACAATAGCCGCCGCGAAGCTCCTCTTTCGTGAATCACACTGGCTCCACGAACTAACTTCGCAAATCGAGAGAAAAGGATTTTCTTTGAAAATTCTCTCTCTTTCTCTTGAGGGGTTTGGCCTCTATTTATAGGCAATTCCACCGACCCTTGACCTTTCTGTGCGAAGTCAACGCCACATCATTTCAAATCGCGAAGCTCTAAAGTTTCAGCCAGAATTCTGTCCAAATCGCGAAGCACCACGGTAATTTTCCGTTCTCGGTGCTTCACGTAATCGCGAAGAATCACCATCAACATACCTTCGCGACTTCGCCGCGAAGCTCCCTCGCGAAGCCCAACATTCCTGCGCGCCTTCACCGCGAATCTCCCTCGCAAATCCCTTCACCGCCGCGATGCGCTTCAGCCTATGCCGTTCGCGAAGCTTGACGTAATCACGAATCATCACTGCCTCCATTCTTATGTTCTTCACGATTTCCAAACCATGCATCCTATCTTCGCGAAATTCATGCCTTTTCCATATTAAAGTATGCTCTTCATGGAAATCCTCTTTTCGCGATGCTCACCAAACTCCAAATTTTGGACCCCAAAAATTTGGCAAACACTGGGAAACGGCGCCACCTTGTACTGCTCTTTTGTACCGCCTCCAGATCATCCTTTCCTTTGTCATCATTCTTTGTCAACAAGGATTGTCAAAAACTTCTTGGGAACTCGACAAATATCCATGAAAACCTGCTTTGTCAACAAACACAATCAACCCAAAAATACTGCAATGTTAACTTGAGAGATTTTTGCCCAACAATCTCCCCCTTTGGGTTTGTTGACAATTCTTCACAACTCTGATCAGGATGATTTTATGCCCTTTGATACCTCACTGAGTCTTCTTCCAGCCGCTACCACCATTCGCCTCTTGCGATTCTGATAGTGTTCAAGGATTCGCTTAACACGTACTCTAATCCCACATGAGCAATGCTCGGCGTGAGAAACAAGAGTAGTATGAAAAGTTCATCAATGAATCACTTCATGTCAAACACCAATTGTCGATTCCAACTAGATGCCAATTCATAAATTGATACCAATTGTTGAACCACATTGATACCAATTGGTGATAGCTGGACACCGTCTCACACCATTCCAACATCATTGTTTTGCTTTTATCACGATCCTTAGCTATCGTGATATCTATGCTTTGATCGATCACTTCTAGCATCATCAGATTTAGAAATCTCTCCCCCTTTCTCATTACTCCCCCTTTCTGGCTGCTCCACCTGTCAGCTTCTCCCCATATAAATTATTATTTATCAAATCTCCCCCTTGAACAATCACTATTTTCTCCCCCTTTAACAAACACTTTTCTCCCCCTTTGTCAACGAACCCAAAGGTCACTCCTTTGTAGTCTGTAACAGAGTAGAGAACACAAATCAGCACATTAGGGAAAAACACACCATACCTCGGGGAGAGGGGGGGTTCCACATCCACACTATTTCAAGTGCGGGGAATCGATTGAACTCCCAGAGCCAGTCGATTCCACTCAAAAGCTTCCTTGGTTAAGGCCTTTGTCAGAATGTCTGCAACCTATAGCTCTGTAGGCACGTACTCCAACTTCACGAGTCCCTGCTCAACCTTATCCTTGATCAAATGATACTTAATCTCAATGTGCTTTGTCCTTGAGTGATGGACGAGATTTTTTTTGAGATTTATAGCACTTGAGTTATCGCACTGGATTCCGATCGGAGACTTCACTTCAACTCCCATATCTTCAAGCTGCTTCTTCATCCACAATAATTGTGTGCATGCTTGAGTGGTCGCAATATACTCAGCTTCTACGGTGCTCAATGAAATGCAATCTTGATTCTTTCTTAGCCAAGAAATACACAGTCCACCAAGATAGAATGCACCTCCTAACGTTGATTTTCTATCTTCTGCTGATCCGGCCCAGTCTACATCAGTATATCCCAATAACTCTGTCTGAGATTTGTCAGTATATGTCAAATCGAAATCCACCGTGCCCCTGATATACTGAAGTATTCTTTTCACTATAATCATGTGTCTTTCTTTGGGATTACTCTTATATCTATCTGCTTGGAATGTGGAGAAAACAATATCAGGATTTGGTGCGGTCATGTACAGAAAACTGTTGATAATCTTCCTGTTTTCAGTGAGATTAACTGCCCTGCCACTGTCATCTTTTGATGATTTCATCCAGGTAGAAATCGGAGTCTTCATCTCCATGGAATTTTCATTCCAAATCCTTCCAAAGCATCCTTGGCATATTTGGATTGAGAAATGAATGTTTCATTCCTTCCTTGTGTAACGTTGAAAACCAAGCTTCTTCAAATACTGATATAGCCTTCAGTACAATGCTCTTGGTGCTTGTTTCAGCCCATATAACGCCTTCTTCAACCTGCAAACTTTGTTTTCATCCTCATGAATGAGAAAACCATCTGGCTGCTCAATATACACCTCTTCTTCTAGAAACCCATTTAGAAATGCAGTCTTTACATCCATCTGGAACTCTTTGAAGTTTCTTTTCCCTGCAATGGCTAGGAATAATCTGATTGTCTCCTACCTTGCAATCGGTGCAAATGTCTCGTCACCATATATTCCCTCTATCTGGGAGTCTCTTTTGCACATCAGTCGTGCTTTGTTCCAAATCGTTGTGCCATATTCATTCATCTTGTCTTAATAGACCCATTTAGTCCTGATGACATTATTGTCTGATGGCCTCGAAACAATCTCCCACATCTGGTTCTTCTCAATCTGATCAAGCTCTTCATTTATAGCCTGAACCCAGTTTTCATTTCCAGCTGCATCAGAAAATCATTTCAGCTCAACCTGGGATATAAAACATGTTTTCTGCAGTGATTCCATTCTCCTTGTCTGAGCTAGAGCTAACAAATCACCAGTGATATTCTTCATTTCAATTTTAGCTCATCTCTTTGACTATTGTGCAGATGAGGATTTTTCTTTTCTAAATCATCATTAGTCACTTATTCTCCCCCATTGTTGCTTTCCTCCTCATCACATTTATCAGAAAATTTCTCACTGTTTCATTGTTCAATGGAATCATTCCTTTCAACTACTTCTCGCAGCTTCTTGGTATCCTGAAAACAGTCAGCTGATACCATAATGTTATATCAAAATAAATAATCATGAAATGCTAGATCATTGTTGCTTCTCCCACAGTATGTCTTATCTCAATAGAAAACACCTGAGCTAGGTCATCCAATTATTTCCTTGACGGATCTGGCATCTGATTCTATTATTAAATGCTCCCCCTGTGTTACACAACACTTCTATCTGGTAGGCCCAATGGTAGAGAACCATAACCATTCTTCTCCACGTGCACCATTTATACTAATCTGGCACTCAGCATCGAGCCATTAACCAAATCTCTAAGCCTACTGAGTTGGAACTCGGTGTAGGAAACAAGAGACAAAGTTAACAACACAATCACATTCTATTGTGCTCTGTTGCTCCCTTTCTTCTTCAACTCTGGTACCTGATTTGAATCAATTGAAACTGTAGAGCATATCACATATCCACTTCGCATCCTTAGATTCCACTTCCCCTTGGATCCTATCTCCCTAGAGCCTGAAACACATTAATCATCAGTTAATAGCATTTTTATACATAGGGAGAGGGGATTTTCTTCTAGACTCCTCAAGATGAGGATTCCGGTTGATCCTGATGGGTCAACCCTTTGATTCTTTCTTGGAGTCCATCACACTCCTTTCTTGATTCCTCCAACTGCCTAGCCAACTTCAACTATTCGGGCCATATGACTAGGCATTCATTGCCTACATTCTGAGCCTTTTTTCTGATATGTAGATTTGGTAGGCTCGTCCTTTCTCACCGCTTGGGGTATAAACCCGCTAGTACACATTTCCTTCTTTGAGGTTCTACCAAAATTACATTTTCCTTGATTATTTCTCTGAGTAGGAACCTCTCTATTTGGCATCTTCCCTTTCTTCTTCTCCCATCTTAGGGGTCTTCCTCTTTCCTTCACTTCTCCCTGAGAAACATGACATGTGGATTTCTCGATGCATTCTCCGTTCATCTTTCTTTTATCAGATGTCTGAGTCACCACACTCTTTTTCGCTGGTGGTGAGTCCTCTATTGAACATTCATTCTTCTTCATCACAGCTGGAGTAGATCTACCCTTAATCTTCCAGGTTTGTTCACATTCTCTCCTTGAGAGCGGTTGTGAGTACGACAGAGGAGGTGATTGATACACCTTTCGTTCATCTCCATGTGATTCCCTTGAGGCTCTAAGCCTATTTTTCACCTTACCACTTTGTCTCCCAGTGTTTAATTTATCATTATGTACCACTGGAGTTGGTAATCTCTTTCTCAGGTCTTTCTCCTTCCCCGTTTTCTTCTTGCTGCACTGTCTGGTCAAATTCCCATGATCAGAACATATGAAACATTTTCTATTAAAGGCATACCTTATTTCATCACTTCTCTGCTGAGATGTTGATGCAATTTGTTTTCTTCTTCTGGCATCAATCTCCTGATCTTCCTGAAACATACACATGGTGTGTCCCATCCTTCCATAGTAATAGCATCTGATGAATGTTCTCCTCATAGAAACTCTTCTCTCAGATTTATCATGATGCTTCTTCTTATTCTCATATTTAGTAATGTCTCTGTTTTCACAGCCTGAAATGTATTCTAGAGCCTTTGAATAGAAGATTGATGTGTGGCCATGAATCCCACAAAAATAGCACATGTCATCACTACTTTTTGTAACTGTCCTTTTAGGCCTATCTCTAGCACCTATAGGATTTCTTTCATATATGGAACTGTTCACAGCTCTCTTTCTATCTTTCACGGGAGGGGATTCATCAAATCCGATACCGGCTTTTCCGAAACTTGCTGGTCTTTGAGCTGAGAAAATATTCTGTTGTTTCTATTCAGAAATAGCATATTTGTTCTTCATTTTATCATCACTTGTCGAAGGATGATCAAATAGAAAGTGTAAGGCATCCTTCATTTTTTGCATTCCTTTAGCATTGTATTTCTCCAATTTATTCTTTACTGATTCTAGATCTTCTTCCAACTTTTGAATCTTCATATCCCTTGATTCAAGTTGGACATCATGTTCTCCCTTGAGAAGTTTCCCTCTACCCATCTCATCTTCCAACTCACGTGTCAGCTTATCCACCATGTCACTCTGCTCCTTTACTTTCAATTTTTCTTGAGAAACAGAATCAGAACAACATGCATTCTCTTGTTGTGGAATTTTATTCTTCTAAAGTAGTTTGGATAGCTCTGTAGTTAGATCTGCATTTTTAGATTTCAAATTCTGAATCTCATATGAGTTCATATTCTTCTCCTTGTCACCAGCTTTTGATTTTTCCACCTTTTCAGATCTCTTTATCAATTCTTCATCTCGAGAACCATTTTTCTCCCTCAGATCAGTAGCTACATAAATAAGCCTTTGATTCAAGCCTCTTAGCTTGTTGATCTCAGTTCTCAGTTCTTGGATCAGAATATCTTTAGATTTAACTTCTTCAGTGTCTCCAACATCACTTGGAATATTAGGTTCTTCGATGCACTTGACTTGATCTTTCACTTTTCTATTCAAGCTATCGATCTCCCTTTTCTGTTCTTCAATCTTAATCTTATACTCACCAACTGTTTCTAAGTTCTCTGGTGCTGATAACTTGAGTTCCTCAATTTTATCCATCAACTCAGACTTCTCTTCTTCCTGCTGCTGCATATAGAGTTTGGCATCATGAACAACTTTGTTAGCTTTCTTGGTCTTGGCTCTCCAAACGTCTATCTCTTCAAGAGAAGCCTCTAACTCAGCTTTCATATCTATTCTTCCTTCAGTTCTTTCTTCTTCATCATCACTTGTTTCAATATCACTTTGAAGTTCATGTACTTCACTCATTCTTGCATCATGCTTGAGTGAATCAATATTTTCCCGCTCAGATTCATCCAAACCTTCCTTTAGTAAAATGTTTGATTCTTTAAATTGAATCACACTTTTTCCATACACACTTCCACACTGAGGAATACCACCTGACTTCTGCTTATTCTTGGATGTTTTTCCCTTTTCCATGGCTCACCAAGATAAGAGCAGATTGATTCTTTAAACACACTGATCGACTACACCAAGTCGGAGCAAACAAATCCGATTAAAGCAACCTTCCCTCTGATACCAATTGTTAGGACCAATAGGGGCCTATATACCCTGAGAGGGGGGGTGAATCAGGGTATGGATATTCTTTTTCAAAGTTCTTTCTGCCCTACTGGATCTTGACCTCTTTGTTACAAGGGTCACTTTGTTTGCACTTGTGTGGTTACTGTGATCACTTGTCTCCTTTACTTGATGATGATGATTTGAATGCAATGTAGGGAATTAAGCAGGCAGACACAAAGATTTTTACTTGGTTCACCATTAAGGGCTACGTCCAAGGAGCATACGCCGACAAGTTTCCGGTTCGTACCAAATTCCACTAGACTTCACTAGTTGTGGATTACAATGTTCGGGCTAGATCACTTCTATGCCCAGGCTCACTGCCTATACAAAGTTTAGGGTCAGCTCACTGCTTTCCCAAGGGTCAATCCCTGTTTCTCTCTCTCTGGCTCACTGCCGGTGGAGAGGATCACCTTCTTCCTCTTCTTAAGCTCACTGCTCTGTGAAGGGATTCACTCACAGTTTATAGACCTGTAGGTCTCTTCATTTGCATGAAATAATGCATCCTTAACTGATGATGGATGCTCTGTTAATGTCCAAATTTCATCCAATGATGAATACCTCTTTGCCTCTGAACACTGGGCAATTCCTTTTGGAAACACCTTCGCAAAGCACTCAACTTTGCTAGGCTCCCAATTTCGTGAAGCTCAAACAAGCCTTCGCGAAGCTCCTGCCTTTTCGTGAAGCTCTCTCGCGAAGCTCTTTTGCGAAGCACTCTCGCGATGCTCAAGTCATCGCAAAGCAACGTCCCTCGCGAAGCATACAAAGCCAACTCGGAGCTCGCAGGAATCATGGAGCTACAATAGCCGCCGCGAAGCTCCTCTTTCGCGAAGCACACTGGCTCCGCGAACCACCTTCGCAAATCGAGAGCAAAGGATTTTCTCTGAAAATTCTCTCTCTTTCTCTCGAGGGGGTCAGCCTCTATTTATAGGCGATTCCACTGACCCTTGACCTTTCTGCGCGAATTCAACGCCACATCATTTCAAATCGCGAAGCTCTAAAGTTTCAGCCGGAATTCTATCCAAATCGCGAAGCACCACGGTAATTTTCCGTTCTCGGTGCTTGACGTAATCGCGAAGAATCACCATCAACATACCTTCGTGACTTCGCCGCGAAGCTCCCTCGCGAAGCCCAACATTCCTTCGCGCCTTCACCGCGAATCTCCCTCGCAAATCCCTTCACCGCCGCGATGCGCTTCAGCCTATGCCGTTCGTGAAGCTTGACGTAATCACGAATCATCACTGCCTCCATTCTTCTGTTCTTCACGATTTCCAAACCATGCATCCTATCTTCGTGAAATTCATGCCTTTTCCATATTAAAGTATTCTCTTCATGGAAATCCTCTTTTCGCGATGCTCACCAAACTCCAAATTTTGGACCCCAAAAATTTGGCAAACACTGGGAAATGGCGCCACCTTGTACTGCTCTTTTGTACCGCCTCCAGATCATCCTTTCCTTTGTCATCGTTCTTTGTCAACAAGGATTGTCAAAAACTTCTTGGGAACTCGACAAATATCCATGAAAACCTGCTTTTTCAACAAACACAATCAACCCAAAAATACTGCAATGTTACCTTGAGAGATTTTTTCCCAACAATGTATACATGAAACCTTTAATAAAATATTTAAAACTTATTTGGGATGTGGGTGTGCACACATACAATGCATGTTCGAAAGACATATTTCAAATGCGTGTTGCGCTTATGCGGATGATCAATGATTTTCTGGCTTATGCAATGATGTCTGGATGGAGCACGAAGGGAAAACTGTCATGCCCAGTTTTTATGAAGAATACACGATCCAGAAGAATGAAACATCACAATAGTTTCAGTTTATGGGACATCGACAATTCTTTCCAAAGGATCATCCATATAGAATAAATCATCAAAGATTTGATAATACCATAGAGACTGATGATCCACCTTAGAATATGTCTGGAACTAATGTGCTTAATGAATTGAAAGATTTCAGTTTTTCATTCAGGAAGGGTCAAATGAAATCTGGAAAGAGAAAGAATGTTTCCACTAAAACCTGTTACAATTGGAGGAAGAGGGGTAACTTTTTTGATTTTCCTTATTAGTCAATCAATTTGTTACATCATTGCTTAGATGTAATTCATATTGAAAAGAATATATGTGAAATGTTTCTTTCAGTTCTTCTAAATGTCAAGGGGAAGACAAAAGATGATTTATGATCTCGGCGTGACTTGGTGGATTGGGGCATCAGACCAGAATTGTATCCTGTGCATATCAGTGAAAATAAATGGAAACTTCCATGTTCTTATGTGATGACACCTATGGAAAAAACAATTTCTGGAATTATTAGAGACTATTAGAGTTCCTGATGTCTATTCAAGAAACATATCTAAACGGTTCAATAGAATAGAGTTGAAGCTAAAATTTTTGAAGACTCGTGATTATCACGTTCTACTGCATGAGTTGCTTCCAATAGCAATATATCATATTTTGTCCAATAATGTAAAGGTGACTGTTATTTGGTTGTTCCGTTTGTTTAGAGATATTTGTGCTAAGAATTTTTCCAAGTATTTCTTGCAAAAAATGTTGACATATTCCCCATTAATTTTGTGTCAGTTGGAGAAAATATTTCCTCCATCATTTTTCACATGCATGTTGCATCTGACTATCCATATTCCCACTGAAATACATCTCGGAGGAGCTGTTTCTTTTCATTGGATGTATCCAACTGAAAGAAATATGTACACATTAAAGTCTTATGTCTGAAATAGGAATCATCCCAAAGGTTCTATTGTGAACGGTTACTTGGCTCAAGAATGTATGGATTTCTACTCAATGTATTTGTCTGATCTTACTACAAGAATGAACAGACCAATGATAAATGAAGAAGAATAGTATGAAAAAATTGAACCCAGTTTTCCATCACTTTCTCAAACAGAAGGAATTCTTGGATCATATACATTGAAGACATTAATCCATGAAGAGCGGGAGATGGCACATCGCACAGTTTTGTTCAACTATGATTTGTTCGATGACTATATCAGGTAACTAAATTGAATATGTATATATTACATATATATCTGTTAAACTATTCATATTTTTTATCTATAGGGAATATAAAATAATGATAAATAGAAAGCATCGTTCTTTATCTTTGAGAATAAGAGAGACTTTTCATAGCAAAGAGTTTTCTGCTAGGTTAAAATTGAAGGTAAAAATATTATTGTTTAAAAAAATTATATCAATATTTAATTAATTTTAATAGTCATTTATATTGCAGGTATTGAGTATTTATGTTGACTCTGTCTCTGAGGAAATAGTATCTTTGGCATTTGGTCTTAATACTGTGGTTCATAACAGTATATAAATTGTTATCAATGGGTACAAATTTATTGTCACGGAACGAGAAAAGAACATGAGAACACAACATGATGGTGTTATGGTTACTTCCACAATAGATTTTTATGCCATTGCATCAGATAGTATAATACGATTTGAAAATGTGGGTTATTATGGAGTCATTGAGAAAATAATAATATTGGATTATTACTCTCATGGATGAGTCACAATGATGAAATTCCATTGGTTTGATTTGATGATGAGACATGGAACATTTATTGATGATTGTGGATTTCGAGTAATTAATATGACTCTCACTCTTACTATTGAAGAACCATATGTGTTGGTATCAATGGCTAAACAAGTTCGTTATGTCAAAGACCAACTTTGACCTGAATTTGGTGACATAGTTTAAGTAATTCCAAGACATATTTTTGATGATGGTGATGATGGAATTGACATTGTCCCTAGTGCCATTAGAACCAATCCATTTATTTCTTTTGATGACTCCAATAGCTCAATTGTAAGAGTTTATTGTGAACCTAAAGTTGTGGTTGAAAATATATAGAATCATTCATCCATGTTCTCAATTCTTTTGGTTTACCTCGATTTGGGTTGTTAAGGTTGGTAATATTCAAATTGATTTAGTATTGATCACAAATATGTTTTAGCTGACTTGACCATTATGTAAATTTTCAATGTTTATTGGTTGTAGTTTTATTTGAATTGCATTTTCTAATTTGGAATTGAACTATATTCAAACCTAGTTAAACAATATTTCTAACTTGGTGAACATTACAACTTGTATGATTTATTAAATCCATTCAAGCTCTTCTAAGACAATTTATAGCTAAATTACCAATAAATCCCCCTATTACCTCATATATTTAGTTTTTTGGGTTACACATTAGTTTCCTTTTTCTAATTAATTACATATTTGTTTTCAAAAGCAGGAAATGCTGCCAATTGAAGAGAGACAAAGGAAAAAATGATGGAGAACAATCGTCGAATGGCGGAGATGGGCTTTCCACCATTAGTTAATGTAGTGAGTACTTTATTTAAAATATATATATTTAAAGAATATATAATGTCATATGATTAATTTTTTTGTAAACATTTTTGTAGGATACACCTATATGTCGATAGTTATTTGACAACGAGCCTAGTGTTGGTCCTAGTACTTAGGTTGGTGGCATGAGGAGGGTTTGTACCAGAGGTGGATGAGTAGCTTCACGTACTTGACTAGACCCTGCCCCTCCCACTGACATGTCATCCTTCCCACATTCTGATCCCAGTGTGTCATTAGGGACACACGGGATATTTAGGCCCCCCATGTTTTTACCACCTTTTGCATCTTCTAGCCCATCATTTTCATATCCTATGATGATTCCCACTCCCCACCCAGAATCCAGTCATACAGCTGTCCCATCTTCTTTTCCTTCTACTTCTGCCTCTCTAAGATTCTATATTTCATCGTCTTCGACTCCTGTTCCACCACAGGGTATTCCATCGGTTTTTGTGGATCCAGCGGCGCTCAGCGATCAGACTGGCACAGGTATATTTATATAACCCTAGAAAATTTTTATACCAATATTTATTTTCATTATAACATTTTTTGATAAAATATTTATTTTTATTTCATGAAAGATACATCTACTGACAGGAGGCGGGGGAGGGGGCATAAACGCATGCGTACGGTGTGGAACCACCGCACACAGGTAATGGTGGATTACAATGAAGACAACCGAATGGTTGAGAAAACAGGGCAGCAATGTCGGAGTTTTTTTGTGACGCTTTCCAAATACTCCGACATCATTCCCGCCAGCATGCTATTGTGTAGATAGTTTCCACATGAGTTCAAGGATAGAGCTTGGGTAGAGATATGGGTAAAAAAATCTGTTGTATTTAGTTTCATGAATTATTTTTGTATTTATATGAATTAATATTTTGGTGCCAGCTTCGATTTAATTTTCCCGATGGTGAGGGTGCATGACCGACATGTCTAAAGGATTTAGGTGAGCTTTGGAGAGACTACAATGGATGGAATTCTAGAGTTGTCACTGAGTTAGAGGTTGTACCAGTCATGGATGATTTTCCTATAGAGCAGTATCGGCAGATGACTACCCATTGGACGACTACTCAGTTTAAGGTATTAATTAAATTTGAGGTATTTAAATAATAACTTTCATGTTTTTCATTAATATTATCCTTTGAATTATCTAATTTTATTTAGGAATCATCTGAAAAAAAAACATTGATGCAAAAAAATACCTCCACACACTAGAACGTACTACAATTCCAGATCATGAGAGAAAGATGGTATGACAATTATTTATAGGTTTTCTTTATAACTTACAGTTTCTTTTCTTTCCTCAATTATTTAATAATTTTCTAAAGTTTTCATATAACTTTAGTTTTCAATGTCATTGTAGAGGCAACAACTGAATATTGAAGGATGTGTACCTCAAGGAAAACGGTTTTGCTCGAGTAGACGGAAAAAGGATAGAAGTGATGTCAACGAACTGACTCAGCAACAAATTTTAAGTTTTAATCTATTGATTTTATATTTTAAAATCTATTTTTTTACTTAATAATATATTTATATTTGTAACATGCTTCTTTAGAGGCCCTCGATGCCCAAGAACCAGACAATTTTGGGCCAACTGATCACTTACATCATGTGTTGGGAGAGGAGTATTCTGGAAGAGTACGCTGCCGACCTAGGATAGCCCCGACGAAGTATTGGCCCTCCTAGGGTACGGGTTGTAGTGCCACTGAGCTACAGCAAGTTAGGACACAGGTAGAACAGGCTGAAAAAAGGGCCATAGAGATGGAAGAACAGTCTGCTAGTGCAAACAGGGCATTTATGAAATTTATTGAAGTTCTATGTCCAACACTTCCACCAGAGGCCAGCCCAGCTTTTGATGAATATATTTCATTGATAAGTTCTATATATGGTTCACCAGGTGGAAATTCTAGTGGTGGTCAAAGAGATTTCTATCCTGACGATGATGATGGTGAGGAGTTTGATGTGAAAGAGGAGGGAGAGGAGGAGGGCGAGGCGGAGGAGGAGGGCGAGGTAGAGGGAAAGGGAGAAGAGGAGGGCATTGAGGAGGGCGAGGATGATGATGGGGATGAGGAAGAGGGTGATGGTTATGGTGATGATAGTGATGGTGATGTGGGAAAAATTGATATGTTACATTTTTTACTAATATTATTGAGATTTTATGTTTAATCTATTCTAGTTTTTGGTTTTATCTAGACCCGTAGTATAGTATTGGAGTTGAGTTATTTTTATATATTGTCTATTTTCATGGATGTTGATTTCTTTTAGTGGTTGTGGTGTATCTTGAGTATGTTTATATATTTTTTTTTGTTTGGGAACTCCCTGGATATCCCCCCTCCTTCCTGGACCCTGGACAACCCCCCACCATCCTCCTTGGACCCCGGACAGCCCCCCCCCCCCCCCCCACCCTCCTCTTTAGACCCCGGACAGCCCCTCGAACACCCCCTGGACAGCCCCCCGTACACCCCCCCCCCCCCCACCCTCCTCCTTGGTCCCCAGATAGCCCCCCGGGCAGCCCCCCCACCTTCCTCTCTGGACCCCGGACAGCCCCCCCACCCTCCTCCCTGGACCCCCAGACAGCACCCCCACCCTCCTTTATTTCCCATACCTTATTTCTCTGATCATGCAATTTTATTTAGTATTATTCCATTTTTGTATGTATTGAATTATATAAATGTCTTGGTAAGCTTATTAGCTCATGATCATCAAATGCATGTGATGATATGATTTAATTTGAATACAAATCCTTGTTGTAAATTCTCTATGTTATGTGAATTATGCCTTGTTTGATTTGGTTTACTTTTCAATTGTTAGGATAAGACACGGGTTACATGTTAAGGACTCATGGATAGACTCGTCATGCTTAGGGAATTTAGACTTGAAATTCCAGGATGTATGATTTGGTTTCTAGGTGAGGGCTACCAGGATGGTTTATATTACTCATGAGTGATATTGGTTCCTTGAAGATAAACCGAGGACATGTCTTTTTTTCAAGATGGTAATATCATGCCTCGGGTGTGGTCAGCACCACTCAAAATGTCTCAGGTTTATTTGAAATAGACAACATTTTAAGTGAAAATAACAACTGGCATATGTAAAACCGACCAAACACATTTGGATTGTGTAGATACTTTATAAAATGATCCACGGGTCATTTTTGACGTGTATGAGTCAACCTTGTCTAAATATGAGGTGGGGTGTGGCCGGTAGCACTCTAACTGTGTTTCGTTTGTTTAAAATGGATGGGATTTTAAGTGAAAAGAACAACTGACATATGGAAAACTGACCAAACACATTCGAATTCTATTGATAATTTATCACAACGAGCCATGGGGCATATGTGACATGTATGATTCAACTCTGGATCAATCTGAGGCGTGGTGTGGCCAGCACTATTCGAAGTGTCTCACTTTTTTTTGAAATGGATAACATTTAAAGTGAAAAGTACAACGGACATACGGAAAACTGACCAAATGCATTCGGATTGTGTTGATACTTTAGTAAAATGGTCCTTGGGTCATTTTTGACGTGTATGAGTCAACCCTTCCTCAATCTGAGGCTCGGTGTGGCCAGTACCACTCAAAGTGTCTCAGGTTTATTTGAAATGGACAACATTTTAAGTGAAAATAACAACTAGCATATGGAAAACCAAACAAACGCATTTGGATTGTGTTGATACTTTATCACAATGATATATAGGTCATATGTGAGATGTAAGAGTCAACCCCGCCTCAACCTGAGGCACGGTGTTTCCGACACCACTCAAAGTGTCTTTCTTTTGTTTAAAATGGACATCATTTTAAGTGAAAAAAACAAATGACATACGGAAAACTGACCAAACTCATTTGGAATGTGTTTATGCTTTATAAAAATGTTCTATGAGTCATTTTTGGCATGTATGAGTCAACCCCGTCTCAATCAAAGATGCGGTCTGGCCGGCACCACTCAAAGTGTCTCTCTTTAGTTTAAAATGGACTTCATGTTAAGTGAAAACACCAACTGACATACCAAAAACTGAACAACGCATTTGGATTCTATTGAAACTTTAGTAAAATGATCCATGGGTCATATGTGACGTGTAAGATTCAACCTCACCTCAATCTGAGTCGCAGTGTGGCCGAAACCACCCAAAGTTTCTCTTATGTTTAAAATGGACAACATTTTAAGTACATACAGAAAACCGACCAACCGAATTCTGATTGTGTTGATACTTTAGTACAACAATACATGGGTCATATGTGACATGTAAGAGTCAACTCCACCTCAATATGAGGTGCAGTGTGGCCAGCACCACTCAAAGTGTCTCTCTTTTGTTTAAAATGGACAGGATTTTAAGTGAAAACAATAAATGACATACGGAAAACTGACCAAACGAATTCAGTTTCTATTGAAACTTTAGAAAAACGATCCATGGGTCATATGTGCCATGTACGAGTAAACCCCTACTCAATCTGAGGCACAGTGTGGCCAGCACCATTTGAAGTGTCTCACTTTTGTTTGAAATGGATAACATTTTAAGTGAAAAGTACAACTGGCATACGGAAAACCAACCTAACGCATTTGGATTGTGTTGATACTTTAGGAAAATTATCATTGGGGCATTTTTGAAGTGTAAGAGTCAACCCTGTCTAAATATGAGGTGTTTTGTGGCCGGTACCACTCTAACTGTGTCTCTTTTGTTTAAAATGGATGGGATTTTAAGTGAAAAGAACAACTGACATACAGAAAACCAACCAAACTCATTCAGATATTGTGGATACTTTATAACAAAGATCCATGGGTCATATGTGATTTTTATGAGTCAACCCCGACTCAATCCGAGCCACGGTGTGGCTGGCACCATTCGAAGTGTCTCACTTTTGTTTGAAATGGATAACATTTTAAGTGAAAAGTAAAATTGACATAAGGAAAACCAACCAAACACATTCGGATTGTGTTGATACTTTAGGAAAATGATCCTTGGGTCAGTTTTGACATGTACGATTCAACCTCTCCTCAATCAGAGGCTCGGTGTGGCCAGAACCACTCAAAGTGTCTCAGGTTTATTTGAAATGGACAACATTTTAAGTGAAAATAACAACTATCATACGGGAAACTGACCAAACGCATTCTAATTATGTTGATACTTTAAAAAAATGATCCATGTGTCATATGTGATGTTTACAAGTCAACCCCGCCTCAATCCGAGGCACGGTGTTGCCTACACCACTCAAAGTGTCTTTCTTTTGTTTAAAATGGACATCATTTTAAGTGAAAACAACAACAGACATACGGAAAACCGACCAAATGCATTTGAAATGTGTTTATGATTTAGGAAAACGTTCCATGAGTTATTTGTGACATGTAAGAGTCAACCCCATATAAATACAAGATGTGGTGTGGCCTTCACCAATCAAAGTGTGTCTTTTTAGTTTAAAATGGACTTCATGTTAAGTGAAAACAACAACTGACATATGGAAAACCGACCAAACGCATTCAGATTCTGTTGAAACTTTAGGAAAACATTCCATGAGTCATTTTTTATGTTTAAGAGTCAACCCCGCCTCAATATGAGGCCCAGTGTGGCCGAAACCACTCAAAGTGTCTCAGGTTTATTTGAAATGGACAACATTTTAAGTAAAAATAACAACTAGCAAACGGAAAACTGACCAAACGCATTCTGATTATGTTGATACTTTAGAAAAATGATCCATGGGTCATATTTGACGTGTATGAGTCAACCCCACCTTAATCCAAGGCACGGTGTTGTCGGTACCACTCAAAGTGTCTTTCTTTTGTTTAAAATGGACATAATTTTAAGTGAAAACAACAACTGACATACGGAAAACTGACCAAATGCATTTGGAATGTGTTGATGCTTTAGGAAAATGTTTAATGAGTCATATGTGATGTGTATGATTAAACCCTGTCTCAATCCAAGATGCGGTGTGGCCGGCACCACTCAAAGTGTCTCTTTTTAGTTTAAAATGGACTTCATGTTAAGTGAAACCAGCAACTAACATACGGAAAACTGACCAAACGCATTCAGATTCTATTGAGACTGTAGGACAACAATCCATGGGTCATGTGTGACGTGTATGAGTCAAGATCACCTCAATCCGATTCGCAGTGTGGTCGTAACTACCCAAAGTGTCTCTTATGTTTAAAATGGACAACATTTTAAGTACATACGGAAATTGACCAAATGGATTATGATTGTGTTGATACTTTAGGAAAACTATCCATGGGTTATAAGTGACATGTACGAGTCAAACCCTCCTCAATCCGAGGTGCGTTGTGGCCATAACCACTCAAAGTGTCTCTCTTTTGTTTAAAATGGACTTAATTTTAAGTGAAAACAACAACTGACATACGGAAAACTGACCAAATGCATTCGTAATGTGTTTTTTCTTTAGGAAAATGATACCTGAGTCATATGTGACTTGTAAGATTAAACTTCTCCTCAATCCAAGACCTTTTGTGGCCGGCACCACTAAAAGTTTCTCTCTTTTGTTTCAAAATGACATCATTTTAAGTGAAAACAACAACTGACATACGGAAAACTGACCAAACGCATTCGGATTCCGTTGAAACATTAAAGAAACGATACATGAGTCATATGTGATGTGTAAGAGTCAAAACAACCTCAATCCAAGGCACGGTGTGGCTGGAACCACTTGAATTGTCTCTCTATAGTTTAAAATGGACAACATTTTAAGTGAAAACAACAACTGACATACAGAAAACCGACCAAACTTATTCATATTCTGTTGAAACTTTAGCAAAAAGTTACATGAGTAATTTATGATCTGTAAGAGTAAACCCCGGCTCAATCCGAGGCCCGGTGTGGCCGGCACCACTCAAAGTGTCTCAGGTTTATTTGAAATGGACAACATTTTAAGTGAAAACAACAACTGACATACAGAAAACTGACCAAATGCATTCAGATTCTGTTGAAACTTTAGTAAAACGATCTGTGGGTCATATGTGACATGTACGTGTCAACCTAGCCTCAATCTGAGGCGCAGAGTGGCCAAAAACACTTAAAGTGTCTCTCTATAGTTTAAAATGGACTTCATTTTAATTAAAAACAACAACTGACATACGGTAAACGGACCAAATACATTCGGATTATATTGAAACTTTAGAAAAACAATCCACGGGTCATATGTGATGTTTAAGAGTCAATCGCATCTCAATATGAGTCACATTGTGTCCGAGATCACTCTAAGTGTCTCTTTTTTGTTTAAAGTGGACAACATTTTAAGTACATACGGAAAACTGACCAAACAGATTTTTATTGTGTTGATACTTTAGCACAACGATCCATGGGTCATATGTGATGTGTACGAGTCAACCTCACCTCAATCTGAGGCATGGTGTGGCTGGTATCACTCCAAATGTATGTATTCTGTTTAAAATGGACATCATTTCTAGAAAAAACACATTTAAATGTGTATGTTTAAATGATTTATGTATGTTTATAATTAAGTTATGAATTCTGATTTAATTTTGGATGTGTATAGTTCCAGATGAATTATATGTTAAATGTGTATGAATTTGTTCTGTATATGTTTGTGTTAGTTGGTTATTGAAGGTACATTAATCGGATAGGAGATCGGGGAATTACCTGAATAGATGGACACCCTGCTAGTGCTATGCAAATTGCAGGCTGCTGTGCAATTTGCACAACATAGCCTATTCCAACGGTTTCAAAATGTTGGAATAGGGTTCATTGAAAGTTTGTACCAACAGTTCAAAGGGAATTATTGGTAAAAATACATTCCCAATGGTTTTAGAACCCGTTGGGAACCATGGGAAAATGTTGGTTTTGCCAACAGTTCAGGGGAAACCATTGGGAAAACCTTTTCCCAACAGTTTTTGGAACTGTTGGGATAAGATAATTTTTCTAACCTATCCCAATGGTTCTATGTAAGCGGTTGGGAAAATCTATCCCAATGTATTTCTTACCAATGGTTCAAAGAACCGTTGGTATAAGGTATACCAACAGTTCTGTGGCCATTCCCAATGGTTCAGAACCGTTGGTAAATCATCCTTTTCCAGTAGTGTATGTTTCTTCTTTTGTAAGATTTGTAACCTATTAAAGTATTTAATTTATACCAAAATGGACATCTCAAATAACTTTTTTATATCTTTAAATAATCTTTCACAAGTTATTTCATCATTCTTAGAAAAGATAATGTCATCAACATAAACAATTATGATGAGGGAAAAGTCCTAACTTTCTTTGATGTAAGTATTTCTATCAAAAATTCCTTTCATAAAACTCATATTTCTTAAGTTGGTATGAAATTTGTAATACCATTACCTTATATATTTTTTATCCTATTCAAGGATGTATTCAACTTTCATATATAACTTTTATCTTTCCCAATAATAAGTCCACATGGTTTTTCAATGTAAACTTTCTCATTAAGATCGCCATTAAAAAATGATGATTTAACATCCATTTGAAAGATTTTGTAACTTCAATGTACAATAATAGAAATAAATATTATGATTGTTTCTAACCTTGAAACAATATAAAAGGCTTGATCAAAATCAAATCCTTTTATCTGTGATTAACCTTTACACACTAATCTTTCTTTGTTCCTTATCACTTCACCATTCTCATTCAACTTGTTCTGAAAAATTCACTTTGTACCAATAATGTTTTTGTTATCTCGCATCGATACCAATTCCAAAGTTTTATTCTTATCAATCTAATATAATTCTTCATTAATGGATTGAACTCATTCTAAATGGTCAAAATATTTATTCCCATCTTTCGACTCCACTTTTGAATACAAAAAAGTATGTGTAACAAATTTTGATGTTCTTATTGTTTGAACCATCTCATGTTGATTGTCAATAATTTTATAAGCTTCCAATTGCTTCTTAAGCCTAGGATTATATTTTCGGGATTCATTATCATCACTATAAATTGTTGAGTCTGATTCTTCTTCTTGAGTAGGATTATAATTGTTTGTATCCTTACCAGAATCCTTATCAATCATTCTTTCATCCTATTCATCTTTCTTATCTACATGATTATTTTTGTCTTTATCAACCATTTCAATAAATTTCACATCAAATAATCCAACTAATATTCCAAACTCTTTGTTTAAACAACTATATCCACCTCCTTCTAAATATTTTTTAATAAAAATTACAATTTCACCTCTCTTCATGAACTTTCCAAAGTTTCCACCTTTGTTCTTTATGATGCATGGACTCCCAAATATTCTTAAGTGTTTAAAACTTAGATTTTTTCTATAAATCATTTCATATGGATTCATATATGAACTTAGCCTATAGAAACATCAATTTTGAATATACACACTAGTAATCATGGATTCATTCCATAATTAATAAGAGAGACCATGTTCAGGTAACATAGTTTATACAATTTCAACCAAAGTTCTATTTTTTCCTTTCAACCACACCATTTTGTTGAGAAGTTTAAGGTGTGATAAAATCATGTCAAATTCCATGTTTCTTAAGATAATTTTCAAATAATTTATTTTTTATTTACCACCATTGTATGTCCTCAACTTCTTTACTGAATATACACATTTCTTCTTAGATTTCCTTCTTAAACTTCTAAATATTTTTAGAGTATCTGACTTACGTTTCATATATATAACACAAGTAATGTGAGTAAAGTCATAAATTAAAGTGTTTAATTACTTATCTCCATGAGTTTATTGTTTTCTAATAGGCCCCCAGATATCATAATGAATAAGTTCCAAGGGTTGTTTAGAACAAATTTCAACTTTCTTATGCACAGAATTTGAAATTTTTCCATTCTGAAAAATAGTGCATCACCAATCCCTTTTTATTGATATATTAGGAATTCCTCAGACACTATCTCTATTAAATAACTTAATCATGTTTCTTAAAAAAAATCCCAACCATTTATTCAATAACTTATCCTATTAAATAGTACTTAAGTAACAAGAGTTTTGAACTTCACCCACTTGGTATAAGTTTCCTTTTATATGTTGGAATCTTGTAACTATCCTTCCATCTTCTTAACTTTTCATAACAAATCCATATTTTCAAAATATAACCATGTTACCTTTATCATAATGTTGTGAAATACTTCGAAAATTGTGTTTTATCCCATTAAAAAACAAATATTTCTAATATTTCAACTATTCTTTACCAAAGATGGTTGATCCAACACCTTTAGTCCTGAATTCATTATTGGAAAATGTAACTATAAATTATTTAAATTATTTCATATTCTTAGACAGTTTTAATTCTCCTATCATATAATAATAACAACCACTATCCAGAATCCAAGTTCATTCTCCTTTTATAGCTTTGAGAGTGGTTTCTACAATAAGATCTTTTTATTTCCTGTTATCTTTCTTAACTTCCAGCTTCTAAGAATTGTTAACAAAATTTTGTTATACCAGTAAAAAAAAGATAACCTTTTTCAAGGTGTTCAGGTTGTTCACATATTTCAAAAATAGTTTCCATAGTTTGAAACCCCTTTTAAATTTTTACACCACCCTTCTCATATTTATTCAAAACATCTTTCTCATACTTCTTTCTTTAAGAGTATTGACTATCCATCAAACTTTTCTTTTTGAAACTTATGGAATATTTAAAATACTATTGATTAAACCAACACATATTTTTCATGTGTATAAATCCACCAAAATACCAACAATATCCATAGAAATAATATTTTCCTCTGAAATTTCCATATTACATGGAGTTGTGATCATGTTTCTCAACAACCTTTTTATTTTTCTTATTAGAATTTTATTGACCACCAACCTTTCTCTTATCAATGAGAATCTTATTTTTCAGCTCATTCTTCTTTTTAGCCTTATCAAAACCATAATCAATAGACACTTTTTTAGGCTCATGATCTTTTGAAGATCCTAACTTAATTTTTTGGACTTGTCCATATACATAAATTTCCCAATATTCTTCATCATATAACAATTTCTAGCTTTATTCTCAGCCTTTGAAGGTAACTTTTGTTGATCCTTCTTAGGCTTATCCTTATGATTACTTTCACTAACTTCAGAAATAGAATTATCATAACTTGTAACCCTCTATTTATATTTATAAATTATTTGTTGGAAAATTTACATCTCTTTTTATTTTTCCTTTAAGTTTTCTTCTAGATGTTCATTGCGATTATTTTCTTTCTTAGGAAAATTCTTCAAGTCATCAACCTCTTACAGAAGATTGAATTTCTCATCAATAAAAAATTATTGATTGTTCATTAAAGATTCTTCACTTTTTAGCTTTCTGATTTCTTTTTCAAGCCTCGCAATCTTTATTAGAAAATATTTCAATTATTATTTTATATGAAATTCTAATTGAGTTTCTTCTTCTCTAAAACTGATGAATTCTAACTCTTCATTGTTCACTATTGTAATGAAAGTATTTTATCCATCCATCTCAAAATATTTTTTGGATTCAGCCTCACTATATTATTCTTTATCATATATAGATAAGAAACTTCTTATTTTGGATTTGAGACTTTTTTATCCTTCTTTTTATAAAAATATTTATCCTTATCACCTTATTTTATCCACAACCTTCTTGGAATTCTTTATTCTTCATCACTATCCTCTTCTTTATTTCATCGAGAACAGTTATCTGAAAATTTCCCAACAACTCCACATTCAAAACACTTCAAGGTAAGTTTCCATTTATATGTTCTTATACCTCTTCTCACATTTTTAGAAAATAAGGATAAATTTTCATTAAGATTTTTACATACCTCATTTTCAGAATAATATTAACCAGTTTCTTATTCAACAAGAATATTATTTGACTTTTCTTTCTTGGAAACATTGAAAGAAATATTTCTATCAAAAAATATTTCCTTTTAATAATTTGTCCCTTCTTATCTCATAAGTGATGAGAGTACTATGAAAATAATCCAGAGATAATGTTTTAGGATCTCTATATTCCAATGAATAAACTTTTGCATGAAACTTGTTAGGAATAATCTCAAGATCATTTCAACAAAAATTAATCTTCCAAATTTTCACCAAGACATGTGATAGTGGTAACAATTTAATTTAACCTAGTAAATAAGTCACCAATAGTTTTTTATTCACCCATCTTGAGATCTTCATACTTAAATATACATATTTTAAAATTCTCTTTCTTCACCTTTTAATTGCCTTCGTAAATGTTTTTCAACTTATCTCAGATACCTTTCGCATTAGAAACACCCTTCACTCTTAAGAATTCACTTTAAGAAAGTAATAACAATAAATAATTCTTATCCCTTTTATCATTCTCAATATTATTCTTATAAACATATGTATGAGGAACTTTATCATAAATAGGAGGAAATCCATCTATTTCAGCTTCAATAACACCATACACAAGAGACATAATGATAGTTATTACCATAAAAGACTAGAATATCTTTACTATTCACACATTTTAGATAATCCACAACAACTTCTCTTTCAAAACCTTCAGCAAAGAATAAACGAAGGGGACCATCACTCTAATACCACTTGTTAGTGTCCAAGCAGGATCCAAGTATTGTTGAGAAGGGGAGTGGTGAATCAGTAATGTATTTTTCTTTTATGTTTCCATTATTTCGAAACAACCATCACCTCTTATTAAATATTAATTTCTCTACTGAAAACAAAACAATCACACATCCACAGGAACATAATAATTTACAAAGTTTGCTACTTAACAAGAGTATCTACATCCTTGGTATGGTTTGGAAATAATCTAATACCACAAAATACACTAGATAACAATCCTTTTTGTGTGAAATGCAATGAGTATTATATTTCTTTTAAGTCATGTAGCACTATGTTCAATACAATAGTTCATATACTTTAGGTATCATTAAATAATGTAATAAAATTTTCCTAACAAACATGTTATGGTGATTCTTGATCATCTTTCACAAATATGTTCTTCAAAAACAACTCTTTAATTACTTACCCAGTAGAAGGAAAGAACTTCTTATGGACTTCGTAATGACACCCAATCTGATTTCTCATTCTGATTCAAAATTCTAAATTCTCAATACAGAAATATAACTCTTTCATAATATGGGTGAAAAAATTATGAATTAATTCTTTTTCAGTCCATAAATCCCAATCCAATTACTTAGTTTGAATCTAGAAACTCTGATTATGATCTTCCCTCTTTTCTTTTCTTCTTCTGTCTAGCAAACATCCTTAGGAAGGCACGATCCAAAAACTTCTTCACCCTAGAATTTTGGAGCTTCTCTATCTTATCTTTATAACAGAATAAGATTTAGTAAATCACAAAGTAATTCCTCTATTTATAGGTGACACAAAATATGTTTAGGAAGAATTCTAAAAAACCTTCCTGCTTAACAAAATTTTTCAAAAATTAAATTCCCCTTGAATTTCTGATACATTGTTGACTTCTTAAAAGAATATAAAAACTTATTGAATATTATCATGGCTTAAAATCACATAAAACTTCATGAAAAACTTCAATCTGATTCAAATTACCCATTCCAATTTTCTCAACATGATGATGAAAAATGAAAAAAAAGATTTTAATTATGTTGTTATGCACCACTAGAAAGATTATTCTTCTCATTACAAATTCTTAATTATGATAAAGAAAATATATAATTAGTTAATTTTCTCCTCACTAATTAAGAAAAAAAATATATGAATTCTCATTATGATCCTCAGAACTAACTGATCATTATAATGTCCCCCTTGACAATATTTCAGCAATAATTTAAACTATCCTTTCAAGATCACTCTTGACAACTCTTTTTTTATGGTTGAAAAAAATATTATTTTCTTCATTTCTTTAGGCTGGTGATATTTTGTCTAATGATGTTTATTAGTGTTAGTCTATGCATGATGGATTGATCATATATTCTTTTTGATAATTGGTTTTGATGTCATTCCAATGACTCTTGACCCAATTGAAATCATATCTGAGTTCTTCTATCTCTCGATCCACTTTATTGAGGAAAAAAACCAAAAATTACTCTTGATGGAAATGGTTTACTAAATTATTGGTTTGTATTTTATTTTCTTCTTCATATTAGTCACAATAAAATTTTATTCTTTTCTAATTCATTGGTCACAACATTTCTCAAGAGATATAATCATAATAAACAAACCTTTCTACCTCTAATGATCAGTGGAACACTATATCCGATAGACCAGTTCTAGAAGATTCGACTTCATCAACTTATTTTATTTTCTAAATAATATTCATATCATATTATTTCTCTAAATATTTATATCTCATTGATTTTTTTCTGACTGAAAATTAGCATCTTCATAACTTCATGTTCAGAAAAAAAACATCATAACTTTAAAATTATTTTTTGTCTAGTGATCTCACACCAATGGACTGAGACTGGAAGGATTTGTTTACATGATATTTCTTATTTCAAAAACTTTATATTTTAATCATTAATTCCATCATGAATTTTATTACGTTGAATATTGGCATGGCATCAGCTGACTTCTGTTGGAAAGTATTAAAACTTCCCATCCTTCCAGCAGCTTCTTTCTTTCTCTAATCCAAAACTCAATACGATTGGAAGTACTTCCCCTTTCCTTAATAAAGATTTTATCACAAGTTTTATAGATTACTTATGATATTTTATAATTAAAAAATAACAAATAATCATCATATTTCTATCAGATCAATGCAAAGTACGATTCTCTTCCTCATTACGATCAAAACCTCATTTTGAACCCAAGGTGAGTCTGATGAGTATTTGCTTACAAAAAAAATATTCCCAATATGATGGACTTTCTTAAGAATTTTGAGTTTGAAATCCTGAATATGATTTTCATTATGATCATCAACAAATACAAAGATAGGTGATTTTTTATTTCTTTAACTTATTTGACAACAAAAGGCAACACATTCAATACGAACTTCCTTCAATATCCAAAACCACCTTTCAGATAACTTGGTCACAAAATATATATATATATATATATATATATATATATATATATATTCATTAAATATATCCTCATAATTATCCATGTAAATTATAAATGAAAAAAAATTCGCATCACTTCATGGAGGCGGTAGTCCACACGTACGCACAAGCAACATTATCATTTTCCAAGGAATGAAAAGGTAAGAAGGTAGAGAATATATTATAATTATAAAATTATAATTATTTCATAAATATTATATAAAAATTAAATACATAATAATAACTAACCATAAAATATGGTGTTGGTAAAAATAAAATACATCGCTTCATGAGGTAGAAATCTGCATGTATGCATAAACGATGTTTTTGTTTCCAATTTGATGAAGAAGAAGATAAATAAAGGTTAAAACATCAACATAAAAACCTATTATTATATTCATGATACTATATTAATAATTTTACCATAGATACAACATGTTTAGAAAATTTGGAAGAAGAAATAAAATTGAAAGTACTCGATTAAGAGTTATACCACTCGGTTGAGAAACCTTCTTTATCTTACACCTTAAGACATGAATAGATGATATTATGACTAAAACATGAAATATATAATGTGGTTTGGGATGTTATTAAGTGATTATGGAATTAATTTACAAATATATAAGTCACATTAAGTGTTATAAAGAGATTAGTGGTAGTATTATTTTATAAGGGAGGGAGAGGACACACTTGGAATTTTTAAAAATATTAAAATATAATAATGTATTAATCCAGTAAAGTGGATCTAAAATGAAAACTATTAAAATATAGGTTGGATAAGTTTTAAATAAGATCAAAAAATAAAATTAAATCAAGTTTTTTGTGGTATTTTAAACCTTATATCTTAGTTTTATCCCCTATAAATTCATTTTAAGCTAAATCGTGGTAACACTTTTTACTGTTTTTACTATTCATTATGACTAAAAATTAAGTTTACCTTATTAAATTATATTAATTATGATAACTAAAAATATTTAATAAATTTTAAAATATTCAATTTATATAATTGGTATAAATTTATTATAAAATAAGTGTGTAAAACCCAACAAAACATTTTTTAGGAAAAAAAGATGAATTTTAAATCATAAAACAGATTTAACCTTCATTATTTTCAATGTAAAAACTATTAGATGAATGTTGAAATATTTTATTTGGTTTATTGTATAAAATTTTCACTAAAATAATTTATAAATAGAGATTAATATAATTTATTATGATAAAAACACATTGTGTACATAAAAATAATTCTTCATAAAAACCTATCTTTTAACATTAAAATGTTTTTATTTTAATTTCTAACCAACTAAAAACTAACAAATTCATTTTATAAATAAATAAAAAATAAATTTATTTATTTATTTATTCTTATTCATACACACCAATCTAATGTCTATAAAATAACTATCACATTAAATAATAATGTTTATATCACAATTCATTTAAACTCAGTGTTGTGTATCAAGCATATTATCAAAGAAATAAAATTTATTTAAAGAGAAATGTATCATAAAATATTATGGTGTTACAAAGAAAATTATATTAAGAAAAACTATAAATAAAAAATTATTCATTCCCTGGTTTTAAGGCTAATATTGAAGTATTAACTATTATTTTTTTAATTCCTAAAATCATTCCTCAAATTCGATTGTCCAAATGAATTTGACACCCTTTTGAGTTAACTTTGTTAATAAGGTAGATAACTAATAAAATTTTCAAAAAACTATTATTAATAACCTGATAATTCAAGAAAACTATGAATATATGATATTTTGGATGGTTTTTTCTATTTATAAACCACTTTATTTTTAGCAGGATCCATTATTATTCCATCTTTATTTACTATATTCCCAAGTAATGAAATTTTATGTAACCAAAATTCACATTTACTAAATTTTACATATAAATTATTTTTAAGTATTGAGATAAATATTTAAATTTTATCATGTTCTTTATAACATTTGGAATATCCCATAATACCATCGATAAATACCACCACAAATTTTTCCAAATATTCTCTGAATACACTATTCATAAAATCCATAAACATCGCTAGTGAATTTATTAACCTAAAGAGAATAACTATAAAATCATAATGGTCATAAATTATTTGAAACATTGTCTTAGGCATATCTTCTTCCTTTACTTTCAACTGATGATATCCAGACCCAAGTTCATTCTTTCAAAAGTGATAAACTCCCTATAACTGATCAAATAAGTCATCAATATGACACAAATGATACATGCTCTGAATAATAATATTACAGAGTGATCTATATTCAATGTAAATCCATATAAAACCATTTTTCTTCTTAATAAATAAAATAATATCACTCCAAGAGAAAGTTCTAGGATTAATGAAACCCTTATCAATCAATTCATATAATTTCTTTTTCAGCTCCAATTTCTCTACTAGAACCATTTGATAGGGGGTTTTGAAATTTCAATAACATCAGTAAAAAATTAAATAATAAATTCCACCTCTTGATCGAGAATAAATCTAGTAAATCATCAATATATACACCCAAATATTCATTTACCACTATAATATCATTAAGTTGGAAAATTTATTCCTTTTCAAGGATATGAAAAAGATAACTTTCACCTCTATCTTTAATCAAATTCTTAATTTTCTTGATATATTATCACTGGTATGAAATATTTATTAAATATAACCAGAAACTAATTCCAAAAATTAAATATAACATCTTTTTGTCTATAATATATCTTACCATGATAACCTAAAATCCAATCCATTCCCAAAATAACATTGTACTATAATATAGGTAAGACAATAATATTTTCTAGAAAAATAATGCCACAAATATTTATAGGAATATTACTATAAATCCTTATAACATTAAAACTTCTACCATGAGTTTTTACCCAAATATTTTTGTCTCGGATATGAAAAGGTAGGTAAACTACAATATATGGGTGAATCGTATTCAAAAATATGACTTCAAATTTTCATCCACCGTAAGGTATACATTGATTATAAATACAATCTTTTGATCATAATATGAATTATTAGAGTAAAAGTAAATAAAAATAAAATATAATTAAGTTTAAAACTTATAAACATAGTGGAAATTCAATTTTTCATAACTTCAAAAAAATCTAAAAAAAAGTAAAAGTACAAAATAGTTTCCAAATAAAAATTTAACAAAACATAGAGTATCAAATTACAATACAAATACTCCTTTAAAGGATACTGTAAAGACAAAAATTTACCCAAATTATAAGTATGATCTTTCAACCAGATATAAGTTACCTATATTATAATCACTATAATCCCTCAACTTAATCCCATTAAAAGGTTGTCTATCTTCCAATCCCTCTAATACCTCGGTTAAAATGATCTGAAACATATATGTCTTCTTATCCCCATAATCCCTCAATCATGCTGGATCAAACCTAGCTTGGTCTTACTATCCTAAAATTTCTTAATCATAATGATTAGAAATATAATGAATACAAATAAAAATTAAAAAAATAGATTTATAAAGTGAAGCATCAAATAGTGTAGCTCTTAGAAAAAACCTATAATGATTAGAATAACTCTTAGAAAAAATTATTTTCAGAAATTCAAAAATAAATATAGAATTTTAGAATTATTGATATTCCTTTTTTTATTATTTTATCCCATTAATCATCCATTTAATTTATAGGAAAAATTTTAACAAACTTCAATGTTTTAAATCTATATTCTTTAGATTCAGTGGTAACTACATTAGAAGAATCGTCATCATCCTTTTATGAAATCAATGTAGTGTCACATCTAATGATGAAATTAATCTTTAATTTCTATAATTATTATGTATCCAATGAAATTAAATCTAGATAAAAAATCAATTTACAATAATTTCATCCCACATAACAAGAACAAATACAAAAAAAATAAGTTAAATCAAATTCATTAAGAAATATATAGTGATTTCCAAAACTAAAGATATAAATAATTCATTGACTCGATAATCTTGCTAACAAAATCCTCCTTCTTAGAAATCAAGATATTTAAGAATTATATGTATATGTTTGAAATAAATATTAAAGTAAATACTCTATTTTTTAAAATTATCTAAAGTTCATTTTCTATAATAAACTCAATGAAACATATTATTAATCTTCTATAATGAATATACTTATAATTCCCTAAATATATTTCCTAAAACCTCAAATATTCTAATTCATACAATATATATAAGCAAAACATATAAAAGGAAAACTTAAAGTAAAAAAACTTTTCAATTCCTAGATCTATCCTACTTTGGGATTTTCAAAGAGAAACTTTCTCCCTTTGAAAAAAATGTGAGGATGGATATTAAAACTCTCCCCCTTAAATTTTTTAAATAATACATGAATTGAGATAAGGTAAATAAAAAAATTAAACAATATCCCCCTAAAAATACTTTTAAAAATTTAGAGTGAAAAATTTCTAAAATTTATTCCCCCTTAATAAGTATTAAAAATATTTTAATCTAAGGGTAGAAATAAAATAAATAAATTTCTTATTAATTTCAATTCTATAGAAGTATGGTTCTCTTTAATCTTATGGATATACCTTACATTGAATGTATATTATTCAACCCATTAGATAGTTCATTATCCTTTATTCAGAAGTTTTCTTTTGAAAACAATGGATTATCTTCTTCTTTCAAAGATGATACTAAAGAAATTAGAAATTAGAAATTATTTTTCTATGCTATTTTGAAGTTATAATTTCTCAATATATCCTTGAAAGGTTTTATTTTTTTCACAGATTAATAAACATTATAAGAAAATATCATAACTAAATGAATTAAAAAAATATGTTAAGTGTATTTTTTATGAATGTTAATTTAAAATAAAAACTTTTTAAATATTGACATGAAAATTATGAATAAAAAATAGAACACTTAAAAAAATATCCCCCTATTTTTTATAAGATTTTTTAAATGTTAATTGATAGTCAAAAAAATAATTGAATTAAAGATAAATTTAAAATGATCATTCTTAACTTATGTTTTAGGTATTCTAATCTATCAAAATTTAGAGGATTAGTGAAATATCAATAAGCATATTTTTTGATCAATTCAAGAAAAATATATCATTTTCATGTGTAATCTATAATTAAATGGTGTCTTTAATTTATGTTCTTATCTTATGAGTGATAATATAGGTTTCTATATAATTAAATTGAACTTGTGCTATCACAAAGGATTATGGTTTGAGTAAATTTCAACCCAAAATTCATGAGTGTGTACCGTATCCACAACACTTGAGAACAAAAAATTCTATCAACCACATATTTAGCTTCAATAGTGGATAGTCAAAATGAGTGATTATTCTTTTAATAAAATGAAACTAAATCTTCTCTGAAAAAATTTCATATTCCAAAATTACTTATCCTATCAAATCTACAACCTCCAAATTTTTCATCTGAGTAACTTTTGAGTATCAAATCAGTTCTAGAATAATAAAATAAACCATGTTTTAATAAATCTTTCAAGAAAAATAAAATATTTTTTATTGATTTTATGAGTTATTCCTTCTAATTTTCTTGAAATCTCATGCACAAACATAATGAAAACCTAATTTATAGTTAACTAGTTATTAAATATAATAAACATATGATTACACATCTATAATGTTTCTGATCAATTGGTTTCCCAAATTCATCAAGATCATGTTTGATTAAGGTAATGACTAGAGTACTAATATTTGAGGCATTATCAAATCCAAAATGTTTTAGAACATATTTAAAACATTTATGTTGAGTTAGAATGTTTCTTTCTACTTTTTTAGAAATTTTAAGAGAAAGGAAAAAAATTGAGTTCACCCATCATGATCATTTCAAACTCACTCTTCATAAGTTTCAAAAATTATTTAGTAATATATTTTTGAGTTGATCCAAAAAAAATTCATCATCATAAATTTAAATGAATATAGAATCTTAAAAAAAATTCTTTATGAAAAGGGTTGGATCATCAATTTCCTTAAAAATTTATTTTTAAGTAAGAATCTGTTAAGTCTTTCACTCCAAGATCTTGGGTAATTTTTAAGGAATTAATGAAATTTTATAAGTATAAATAAATGTTTTGGAAATTTTTTTCCTTCAAAACCATGAGTTTTTTCAATGTAAACTTTCACTTAAACATAACTGTTAAGAAAATCACTTTTCACATCGATTTGAAACCAAGTAAAATTCAAATGTGTTATGAAGACTAATAAGATTCTGATATACTTTTTCCAGGATAATAGTGAAAATTTATCACTATAATATCATGATATTTTAAAATAAATATTATTCTCAATAGTGTATAATATATGCAACACTGAGCATTAAATTAATTGGGATATGCTGTAAAAATATTATTATTAAAATGTGAATGTTATAAGCTAATTGTTGAATTAGAATGTGTGAATAATATTAACCACATTATAAAATATATATAAATATCCTAATAAATAAAAATTAATATATTAATTAGTAGGAAATAAGAAATAAATTTTTAGTAAAATCATTATATTCTTCAAAATTGTGTTTCCTTCAAAAATAGTTTTTATTGATTTTTGTGAGTGGATAATATAATTAATTTTTAACAATTTTGGGAATTTAATTTTATTAAAATAATATCATTTTTTAAATCATCATTTCTAAATTATCTTAGGTTAAAATTTTTATATTTTTCTAAGAGGATTTATTTTTCAAAGAATAGTGAAAAACATTGATTTTTATTGACAAATTTATTTTAATTTAAAATATTTACAAAATAAAATTCTATTTTGGATTAGTCCTAAAATTTAATTAGATCCTTTTTATTAAACATCATATAATTCTAGTCCATTTGATTAATTCTATATCTGGACTTGGTATAAAAACATTTTTAAAAGTATTTTTCTGAAAAAAAACTACCTTTCATCGCATTTTGCAGGTTTAATTTTAAATTTTTTCACTTATGTGAATTTTAATAACAAAAAATGGATCCCATATTTTTAATAATTAGGCCCAAATTTAATAAATATATCCCTTTTATTTTTTCTCAATATTAATAGTAACCATAGAAAATAAGTGTCATTGTGATAGGGGTAAAATGGGTTAATTAAGGGTAAAAAATAATTTAATAAGGAAAAAAATATAACCCTAACACTTGAACTAATTTTATTTTAAAAGTATATTTTTCTATATTCATCCAAAATTCAAATATATAACCTTTTATTTCCATTTTTCAATGATTTTTACTATTATGATATTTTATGTATAGAAAATTCAAAAGTGTTATTTTCTTTGTTTTATTATCTGTAATATTTTTTCTCAAGGATAGAAATGATATATGTTCTGTTATAAATATTTATTTTAAATATAAATTATTTTTTAATTGTTTTAATTTATTTATATTTTTTATTCATGAAATAATTACCTTAAGATCTTATGCAACATTGATGCAATATTTATTTAATTAAATGTAAAATAAAATAAATGATATTAAAAATATTAAAAGTAATATAATTTGAAATAAATATTATAATAACTGAATTTTTTATAAAAAAAGAACTTATTATGGAATTTTTTAAATTAAAATATTCCTATTCATTTGTTTTCTTAATTCTTTTAAAGTCAAATTAAATGAATAGATCCAAAATTGACATTAATGATATTTTAAAATAAATAATAATTTACTAAATAATTTCAAATTACTAAAATTTATATCATTATCCAATTTTTTTATATGGTTTAAAATATTAATCATGGTCCATTTACGGTCCAATTTTCCTTTTTCAGTAACTACATTGACCCCTAAAGAGTAAAAACTTTTTTATCGCGGTAATTGTCAAAAAGTGTTAAAGTTTGTTAAGACAAAGAGATAAGAGTAAAAACCTAATATAAACTTGTAAAAATTTTATTGGATGAGATTATTTAGACTCATACTCATATTATATTATATTATCATCAATTTTTATCCATTTTAACTTGAAAATAAATTTATATTAATTTAATACTTTAAGATTTCCAATGAGTTCCCCTCCCCTCTATTATAAAAGGGCACCTCCTATGCTATTTTATTCACATATAAAAATCATTTTTTTATCTAATACCTACTCAAATACCATAATAAAATAACTATATATGTTCTATATTCATTATTTTGGGTTAAATGGAAACCTTAGAGGTTTTAAGGTGTAATGCAAAGGAGGTTGTCTAAAGAAGAGGTATAGTTCTTAACTAAGAGTTTTGGTTTTATTTATTCTTCCAACTACTTAAAATATTCTTAAAACATGGTGAAATAATAACACCAGTATATATAAGAAACTAGGATGTCATTTTTTCAAGTTAATAACCTATATTAATCTCCTATTCCATTAAATGGGAAATGAAATCGTTGTTCATGTGTACGGAGGACTACCGCCTCGCAAACTAATGTAATTCATTTTCCATCACCACATATCACAGATAGTTATAACAATAGAATTAATGTTTAAATGTTATATTAATGACATATTTATAATTATGAAAATATAATATCTCATATATTTACTTATCATTCCATTCATTGAAAAATGATAACGTTATTCGTGCGTACGTGTGTAGTACCACCACCACGAAGCGATGTGATTCATTTTTCATCAACAAATCACATATATTATATATATAAGTTTTTATAAAGATATAATATTGAATTATCTATAAAATTATAATTTTGTAAATATAAAATAATAATTAACTTATTTCCATAATGATCGTTGAAAAATAGAGATGTTACACATGCATGCATACGGCTTACCATCTCCATGATTGTAACATAGTTAATTTTTCATAAACATATCTCATGGTTCATTTTAAAATTATATATATATATATATAATCCACACTATTGGTGGTTATTTGGTATGGTTTTTGGGGTAAGGGGAAGGTTTTGTGGTCAAGTCCTTGGGCCTACGATTTATTGCAATTTTCTTCCTTCCATTGTGTTCTGTGGTGGCAGATGTAATCGAACTATTACAATATATGTATAAAAATGAAAATTATTTCATTTTTATTATTATATATTTAATTTAATAATGAATCTTTTGACCATTTTTGACACACCAAAACTATTTTGAAAATTATGAACTGAACTTCCTTAAAATACCTGATGTGGACTTAACTGACTAAGTAATAAAATTTTTCATTAAAGAAAATTAAATAAATTGTTTAAGGAGAAGGAATTAAACCTAGAAAATCTCCTTAATAAATCAAATAATTTATATGAATTTATTATATAGTAGTAAAATGGTATACATGGAAATTCTAGACTCAATGTAAGGGATTTTATCTCAATTTTCCCTGATTAAGGCATACTTTATTATTATTCACCTAATTTATTTTATAAGGTTTATATACTATCCATTTTATTTTTAATATCATGAATAATTCATAATTCATGTTATTTTAATTTTCAATTTTAATTACTTTATCCAAGTGGATTTGACATCAAAGTTACCAAGTGGTAAAAGGATTCTTAACTCAATTTCTTTTCATTGGGTTATCACTCTTATCCATTGACTTTATTATTCAATGATTATGAGTGAATTTATATATAAATTTATTTATTATGTATTAAAAAAATTTGGATTTAAAATTTTTACACATAATATATTCATTGATTAATTATCCATTCAATGATAAGAACTTTGCAAGGGTTTTCTTTATCTCAATATCATTTTCTTGAGCCATGTTTCATGTTGTACTCCATGATTTTCTTATATAGTGGTATTAATACCTCATGAATTAATTTTCAAATTTTAAATCATAATTAATTATATTTACTAATCCATATCATATTCATACTTTCAATTTCTTTTGAATGAAAAGTTACCAAAGTGTTAATGGATTTATATAACAATCTCCTTTATTTTTTATATTATTTAGGTCCAAGGTTCCTCTGAAAGAAATAATATTCTATTATTTTGTTAAACCATATCTCTTATTATTCTATATTTATGATTTTTTTTACATGTTTAATTTCCATTTCTTCTCCCATTTATTAAATAAATATCAAGAAAGTCATTTGTAAGTGATGTTGATCTTGTATCTTATTTTCAATCAAGAATATTTATCTTCTCTATCCATGTTCTCTAAAATGTTTTTAAAAAATTCTATTTTATAAATATAAATTATTTCCTAAATATATTTCACATTATCTTTTACCTTCTTTTAAAAGGTTTTTAAAAGCAAATTTCTTAACGTTTTCCAAATGGGTCACCTTAGACTCCCTTTATAAAATGCTTGAAATTTATGTTTATTTTTTAAATTTTCAACATGAATCAATTTTCTTGTCCTTGTAACCATTATTTTCCTTAAAGATTACTTCATATTTTTCCTGGTTTATTTTCAAATAAAAGTATTTTCACAATATTTTGTGAATTATTATTTTTTAAAAGTGATTTTTTAAAATTTAAAAAAGATTATATTCCTAAAGAATATTTTTAATGGTATTTTAAAGGTATTTACAGTCATCCACATTAAAAAAAACTTGATGTCACTTACACTAAATTAGGTACATGATGTAATTATTCCATCCTTATTATTTCTCTAGATGTATTATGAGATTTACACGGAAATCGTTTCTTTCCCATTATTGAATCAGGCAATTAAAGAACAACAATTATTATTATGTCGAAAAGTGAAATAATCTAAAAGTTTTATTCATGAAATATTCTTGGACATTATTGATGATGAAGGGTGTTCTTGATACTGATTATATAAAGTTTTAAGCCACATTATAGTTCATGATGAACGGGTGATCCTAATACATCTTATATGATAGGTTGACCCCCATTATAGCTCATGATGAATAGGTGATACTAATATAGATTATATTAAGTGTGAGTCTCATTATAGATATTCAATGAATTGGGTAATGTTACATGTATTTATAGGGAAAAAGGAGGTATTTTTCTAGTATGTTTCTCCTATGTATTTAATTGGTCTCTAGTTATTTTTTACATAGGTTATGAAGATAATGTTCCAAGATACCAGAACATTTTTTTCTATACTTTTTATAGGTATTTAATGATTCTTTTTGTCAATATTAACATCACATGGATCATGACTATTATTTATAATGATTATTTCCTTTATTAATGATCTATTCCAATTTTCATGATTCAAATATTGATGGGCATGAATTATCTTATGTTTTACCCATGAACTTTGATTATGTAATCATTTCATTATGCTCATATTATTCCCACTAATGATATTCAATTGTTAATTATTATTGTTACCCTTATGGTGTATTTGAGATCACCCTTATTATGTCTCATTTTCCCTAGGTTATGAGGAATGGTGTTAAATTATTTTTTTCTAGAAAGGTTTCAATTGTGGATAATTTTATGGGAGATTTTGAATACTTGTTGTGAAATAATAAAACTGTGTGTAAGTGGTAAAATTAACACTTAAAGACATGGGTATTGTTATACAAGATTTTTTTCTTAATTCTCAAAAACTCTAAACATAAAATGTTCATTGGGTATGTAAGTCATCCAAAATTTCATTTTGATGTTGTAAGTTTTTTATGGATAAAATTGGGTCATGTTTATTGTTATCAAGTTAGAAATTTAAAAATTATGTTTTTAGCACTGAATCCAAGAATGTGTGTTGGGGGCTATTACATTTGGTATCAAATAAGTGTTTATAAAACATTAGAGATTATGATGTTTTCATGTGAGGTTATCTTAAGAGTTATGGATAGCATCATGGGTTTATAATTTTAAGTTTGATCATAAGTTCAAAGTCTTAGACACCAATTTTCAGGTTTAAAATGATTGAATTTTAAGGTGACTAAAGATATTTTGGGTGACATTTTATTGGATTGATGAGTATGTAGTTCATAGGTTTAACGTGAAGTATTATTTTAGAATAATGCTATAAAAATTTGTGGGTATCTAAGATAAAAGTTATGGTATAACCTTTGAGGTTAAATCATTCATTAATGTTATTATTTGTGATTTAGGTTTATTTATTTATTGAAAATGATTGGAATATTTAGGAGATTATATGATTAGGTTATATACATTTTTGGGTGTATGGAATTATGTGTGATTGATGTTATTTGTAGATTAATTTTAAATTAATCTTGGAAGAATATATGATCAAATCCTTCTGATTTTTGGATTTCAAACTTAGTCAGGAATTTGAATAATTTTTGGGGTTGAACTTTGGGTGTTTTGTTGAGAATTTGGAGATTAAATTTGTATTTCATCATATGAAGGTTTATTTTTTGGGAATTATCTTACCTTGTGCTAATCAGTTCATCTTTAGTTTGTATCTAAACATATGAAGAATAGCTTGTTACTCTATTATGGATTATACGACTCATTATAAATTTATTTTAGTGCCTCATCTATGAAAAAATAATCATGAATACTCATTTTTTAGAGTGAAACATGAGTTTTTGGGGGAAGATTATTAAAATATGAAATTATAATTTTAAAGTAAGTATATTTCCTTATGTTCTTAGTCTAAATAGTCAAGTAATTCCTAAACTCTAGGAAAAATATCTTGGAACAAAAATAATATCCTATTACGATCAATTCTAATGAATTTATGGTCTTTTAACCCACCATGCATTTATAGTTTTGTGGTCATGAACTTTCTTATGAACTTTTTTATCTATCACTCTCCATTAGTCATTGGGTATCTTTTTCTCCTCCATGACCATATTTTCAATTCCTACTAATTTTCTCATATTTGGAAACCTAATATGTGTTACTCCAGATGACTTTCATATTTCTCTTTCCCTCTTTTCAATATGAAGTTTTATTAACCCTTTTTATGATGTGGGATTTAAACAAAGGTATTATTAAATGTCAAAACCTCGATTATCAAACCAAGTTCAAATTGAGAGGAAACAATTTACTAAAGGAGTTAATTTAATATATTTATATTTTAAAATAAGGACTATACTCAATAGTGTACAAGATATTTAACATCTAGTGTTAAATAAATTGAGATATACTATAAATTTATTATTATTTAAATGTGGTTGTTATAACCTAGTAATTGTGTTAAACGGTATTAACATGATCAACTAAATTATGAAATATATATATACGGATTCTAATAAATACAAATTTATTGATTAATTCCAAGGAAATAATTATTTAATATTTAGAAAAATCATTTTATTCTTCAAAAAATTATTTCCTTCAAAAATGATTTTTATTGATTTTTTCGAGAATATAATATAATTAATATCTAAAATTTTAGGAAATTTTATTTTATAAAAATGATATAATTTTTGAAATTATTATTTCAAAATTATCTTAGGGTGAAATTTTGTTGTTTTAAAAAAAAGATAGATTTTTAATGAATAGTGAAAATAATAATTTTTATTGAAAACTACATTTTATTTTAAAGTATTTAGAAAGTAAAATTATATTTTGGATTAGTTTTAAAATTTCATTTGATCTTTTTTATTAAACATAATCCAATTATAGTCCTTGTAATTAATTTTAAACTTGAATTTGGTATAAAAACATTTTTAAAAGATGATTTTATGAAAAAAATGTTTCTCAATGCTTTTTGCGGGATTAATTTTAAATTATGAAACGTATGTGAATTGAATAATGAAAATTGGATTCCATATTTTTAATAATTAGGTATAAATTTAGTAAATAAGTCTCTTTTATTTTTTGTTAATATGAATATTAATCATAGTAAATAATTGTCACCAAGGTATAGGTAAAATGGGTTAATTAAGAGTAAAAAAATGTGATAATGACTAAAATATAACCCCAACACTTCACTTAATTTTATTGGATGATTATTTTTATTCCATAATCATCCAATATTATAATATATTATCTTTTTCCATTTGACCATGATTTTTACCTTTATAATATTTTATGTAAAGAAAAGTCAAAAATGTCATTTTCTTTTTTGTATTATCTATAATATTTTCTAAAAGAGTTGAAAATGATTTATGTTTATTTATGAATATTAATTTGAAATATAAATTATTATTTTTTTCATGTTAATTTATTTCTATTTTTTAATTGTGAAATAATTTTGTTTAGAGTTTATACCACATCGATGTAGTATTTATTTAATTAAAAGGAAAATAAAATAAATGATATTAAAAATATTAAAAGTAAGATAATATTAAATAATTATCATGATACATGAATTTTATAGATAAGAAAATTATTAGGGATGTTTTAAAATATTATATTCAAATTCATTTATTGTATTGACATTTTTAAAGTCAAATTAAATAAATAACTCAAAAATTGACATTAATGATATTTATAATAAATACTATTTTATTAAATGATTTGAAATTCCTAAAAAACTATATTCATCCAAGGGATTGTTATATAGTATTAAATATCAAATGAAGAAAAATTATGGTCCATTTTTCATTTTATAGTAACTATTTTGACCCCTAAATAGTGAAAACTTTGTAATCATGATAATTGTCAAAAAGTGTTAAATCAGGCTAAAACAAATAAATAAGGGTAAAAACCTAATATAAAGTTGTCCAAATTTTATTTTATGAGATTATTTCAACTCATAATCATCTTATATTAAAATATTATCAATTTTGAGCCATTTTAAATTAAAAATATATTTATATTAATTTAATACTTTAAGAAAATCCAAGAGTGCCCCTCCCCTCTCTCATAAAAGGGCACCTCCTATCCTTTTTCTTCACACATAAAAAGCATTTATGTTTGTATAATAACTACCCATATAACTTCATAAAATAGTTTCTCAAGTTATAGAGGCCTTAATTTGGGCAAAATACCAACCTTAGAGGTCTTAAGGTGTAAAGAAAAGAAGGTTGTCTGAAGAAGAGATATAGTTCTTAACTGAGCGTTTTAGTTTTATTTCTTATTATACCTCCATAAAATATTGTTAAAACATGTTAAAATAATAACATAAATATTTTTTAATATACTGGGATGTAATTATGTAAATTTTATAACCTATATCCATCTCCTCTTCCATTAAATGGGAAACAAAACTCTCTTTCATGTGTATAGAGGACTATTAACTCATGAACTGATGTTATTCATTTTATATCACCACCTCTCATGGATAGTTATAATTATGGAATGAATGCTTATATATGATATTCATGACATATTTATCATCATTAAAATATAATATATCAAATATTTTTTTACTATTCCATTCATTTATAAATGATAACGTTATTCATGAATACATGTGGACTACCACCTACACAAAGTGATGTGATTAATTTTTCACAACCACATCACATGGATGACTATTATTTTAAAGGTTATGGAATAATGACTTCTTTGAACATGGTCAAAACACTGAAGCTATTTTGAAAATTATGAACTGAACATCCTCAAAATACCCGACGTGGACTTAAATGACTAGGTAATAAAATATGTAATTAAAATAAATGAAATAAATAGTTTAAGGATACTTAATTAAACTTATGAAATGTTATTAGGAAATAAAATAATTTATATGAGTTTATTATATATATTTCAAAGGTCATTCATGGAAATGTTGGTCTTGAGGTAAGTGATTTTGTCTTAATTTTCTTTCATTGAGGCATACTTTATTATTATTCATCTAATTTATTTTTTATGTAGTATATACTGACCCATTTATATTTTATATAAAAAATCCTTCATAATTAATGTTATTTTAATTTTCAATTTTAATTACTTAATCTAAAGTTATTTTAATTGAAAGTTACTAAGTGGTAAATGGATTCTTAACTCAATTTCCTTTCATTGGGTTATAACTCTTCTTCATTAAGTTTTGTATGACATAATTATGTGTGAATTGATATCTAAATTGATTTATTATGTATTTACACTTTTTTTATTTTAATTTTTTACACAAATTATCTCCATTTATTAATTCTCAATTAAAGTATATGAACTTTATATGGTTTTCTTTTTCTCAATATCATTTTCTTGAGACATGTTTCATGTTGTACACCATGATTTCCTTGTATGGTGTGGTTAATACCACATGAATTAATTTTCACATGTTAATTCATGTAATTTATTATATTTATAAATCTATATCATTTTCTTACTTTAAAATACTTTTTATTTAAAAGTTATTAAAGTGGTGAAGGCTTTATGTTACAATCTCCTTTCATTTACGATTTTTTATGTCGCAGGTTACGTTGAAGGAAAGAATGTGCTCTTATTTTCTTAAAACACATATCATTTATTATCTTTTGGTTATGAATATTTTTTACATGTTTAATTTCCATTTCCTCCCTCATTGATTAAAGAAACATTAAGACAGTCGTTTGTAAGTTATATTGATCTTATATCTTCTTTAAATTGAGAATATTTTTGTTCTATGTCCATGTTTTCTAAAAAAAATCAAAAAATTCATTTTATACAAATAATTTTTTTTTTAATATATTTTACATGATATTTTACATTCTTTTAAAAGGTTTTAAAATTTAATTTCCTAATTTTTTCAAAATGGGTCACTTTAGACTCCCTTTAAAATTTTTTAAAAATAAATGTTTATATTTAACCGTAACAACATGAATGGATTTTACCACCATCATTCCCATTATTTTCCTTGAATATTTACTTATAAGTTTCTTAGGTTATTTTGAAATAAAATAATTTTCAAAATATTTTCTTAATTTTTAGTTTTAAAAGTTATTATTTAAGTGAAAAGGGCTATTTTCCTCAAGAATGTTTTTAATAATATTTTATGGTATTTCCATTCATCAATGTCAAAAACACTTGATGATACTTACACAAAAATGGGGACTTGTTGTAATGATACCATCCTTATTATTTCTCTGGATGGATTATTATATTTGCATGGAACCCATATATTTTCTATAGCTGAATAAAGTAATGAAAGAATAATTATTATTGTTATATCAAAAATTAAAATATTATACATGTTTTATTCGTGAAAGGTACTTAGACATTATTGATGTTGATTGGTGAACCTAATACATCTTATACAAAGGTTTGATCCCCATTATATTTTATGATGAATGGGTGATCCAGATATAACTAATACAATGGGTTGAGCCCCAAATATCATTATGAACTGGATATCCCAATATAGCTTATACAAAGTTAGATCCCCATTATAGCTCTATAATTAATGGGGTAATGTTCCTTGTCTTTATAGGTAATAAGGAGGGAGTTTACCAGTGTGGTTACTCCTATGGGTTTAGCTCAGCTTCAGTTATTTCTGACATGGGTTATGAAGATAATGTTCTAAGATAAAAAACACATTTTTATCTATTCTTTTTATGGGTATTTTATGATTCCTTTGATCATTATGGACATAAAATGGATCACGATAATTATTTCTAATGAATATACCCTTTTTAAAGTATTTATGCCATTTTTAATGATTTATGATCCAAAAAATTAGGGGTATGAATTCTCTTATATTATGATTATACACTTTTATTATGTCATTATACCATTATGCTCATCTTATTCTCACTGATGATATTGAATTTTTAATTCTTTAATTTAACCTTACTAAGAATTTGATCTTAACCTTATTATTTTTCCTTTTCCCTACATTATGAGGAATGATGTTCAATTTTTTATGTATATAAATATTTCATATGTGGATAATTTTATAGGATATATTGAATACTTATTGTGAAATAAGAAATTTTGGGTGTAAATTGGAAAAATGTTCACTTAAAGACATGTGTATTGTTATGCAAGAGTTTTTCCTAATTCTCTAAAACTCTAAAACTAAAAAGGACCTTGGGTATGTAAGTGATCTAATATTTCATTTTGATGTTTTAATTTTTTTTTATGGATAAAATTAGTTCACATTTATTGTTATTAATTAATTGATGTAAATATTATGTTTTTATCATCAAATCCCGGAGTGTGGGTTTGATGATGTTACACTCACCATAATATATTCCTTCTTCTTTATAGTAACCCTTATCAATAATTATTTATTTATTCCTTATATTTATTCTATTACAATCACATTTTCTTCTAAAAAATAGTCTTACTCTAATCACTGTAAGTTCTATAGTACATTTAACCAACTTCCAAACTTGATTCTATTCAAATTGATTAAGCCCTTCTTATATATCCCTTGTCCAACTTTTATCACCCAAGGCATCATCTTCCATTTTAGTTTCAAATTAGGATAGGAATGAATGATTATCACATTTATTTCTTGAATATTTTCTATATTTTACTAGTTTAATCACATCACCAATGATATTATCAGTGGGATGATCCCTTAATATTGAATTTTTATTAGGTAAAAAGGTAATTTATTTCTAAACTATATGTTTTGTATCTTCCTTTGAAGTAGTTTCCAAATATTGAAAATCCATTAACCTAATTTTGGAGGATTCACTACTGATGGTTGTGGTAAAACTTTTGGTAAAATGACAGAAGTATTTTAAAAAACATAATCTATAGGATTAACTTTCAAAGGTTTTATAAAAATATAAGTATTAGTTTCATTCAGTTTTAAATGAACTATTTATTAAACAATATTATCTTGTTTAATAAAAACATTATATGTATTACTAGTTGAGAATTATCTAAGAAAAAATCATTTATTGGATTTATGATCAAATTTATGAAGTTTATCTTTAATATTAAAAACTAATACTTTACACCCAAAGGATCTGAATTTTGAAAGTTTCAGTGTTGTTTTGGTCCAAAACTCATAAGGTGGTTTATTAAGAATTAGATAAAGTAAAACATAATTTATAATATAATAATAAGTACTTAAAACTTCATCCCAAAAATATTTAGCACTATAATATTCTCCCAACAATGTTCAATTCATTTATAGAAGAATTTAGTTTCTTCGCTCAACTACACCATTTTGTTGAGTTATTCTTAATGCTAAAAATTAGAGTAATAATTTTTTTTAAAAAAAGTTTTAAAATACAAATTTTCATTCTCACAACCATGATAACTCTAGATAGTAATAAAATTTATTTTTTTCTCACTTTTAATAAATTTATGAAAAAAAATAAAATAGAAGAAATAAATGGATTATTGAGTGAGAAAATAGGTCAAAGTAAATCATGTGTAATCGTCAATAAAGACATACGCATAGTGTCTATCCCCAATGATTACATTTTATTTATAACCAAATAATACCATGTGTAGTAGCTATAAAGATTTTGATATTAAGACTTCAATAATAGGTTTAAAACTGGACTTATTTTTCTTACTATATTGACAAGGATCACATACTTTGGTTGGGTTAAACTTAAGTTTTGGTAGATCCTTAACAAGACATTTCCTAGAAAGTTTAGTTAAATTCTGAAATTTATAGTGACCTAAAATTTTATTTCAATTATAATAAAAATATTCAATAGAACATAGACAATAAAATTCTGATTCATAAGATTTTTTTAATTCAATCGCATAAAAATTCTTATGCTTATCAACTAATAGAATGAAAGTACCTTACAAACTTTGAAAATTGCATTTATCATTCCTGTAGTTCACAATATAACCTTCATATCATAGTTTCTATATGCTGAAAGGTTTTTCTTAAATCTTAAAACTTATAAATTATCAAAAATTAGATATTTTCCAAGAAAATAAATATCACTGATTCTGATGATTTCACCCTATGTGTTGTCTCCAAAAGTGACTCATCCACTATTTAACTTTATCGAGTTCTTTAAGTTGTACATGTATCCCATCATGTGTTAATAATAACCATTTTCCATGTACCAATTGTTCTGTATATTGGTACTCATCCTCTTATACTATAAATATTAAACATAACTTCCTATTACCCAAACATCCTTAGGTCTAAAAATGTTATCAAATATGATTTTTGAAAATCACATTTTTCGAAATATTTTAAATTAAAAAGATACTAGTTATTTATAAATAAAATATTTATAAAAATTTAATGATTAAATATTATTTAAAAAACAAAATTTTCTTCGGTAACCTCCCCTTTTATATTTTATACAAAAGAGTTCACTCTTAGGTACAAAGTAATTTGAATGGGGATAAAATTTATCAAAAGTATAACCAATTAAATTATAATTAATATATTGATTAATTTTTCTATAAATATTATCAATATTTTCTTTACTATAATTAAATCTAGATAATATTTTCTTCAACCCACTAATTTTATATTTAAGTTTGAAAACTAAATTTCGATCATTCGAAGTTAAATTTAAACTAGATTTAGACTCTGATTTGGATGAAAGATTGTAAATTTTAGTAGTAAGTTTTAAAATTATACTATTATATTTAACAACATTATCCTTATAACAATCATAGTTATTCATTAAATTTTCATTCTTTTTTCTGTAAGAGTTGCATATCTCATCGTTTCTCTATATGTAGGTGAATCTTCCCCATCGTCTATTGAATTTACCTTTTTCTATTCTATGTATTTTTCATCATATAATGAAGTTAAATAATCATCATCAAATTTATAACAAAATTCTATTAGTCATTTATCACATTTATGAATATTTTCATAGAATTCAAAAAAAATTGACTATCACTACCAATTTCTTCTAATGAACTACTAGAAGTTGTGTTGCCTCTAATTAAACTCCATGTATTTAGGGCTTTAACAATTTTCTTCTTTATAATTTTATAACTTCGCCTAAAATTTCCATCTTTCCTCTTTATTATCTAGAAATTGTGTCTTATATGAATATTATTCTTATATTCATAATAGATAACATATAAGGATTCTTTACTCTCATGTTTCTCCCTTCTATCTCTATGATGATCATACCGAAAGTTCTTATTTACAATCATCATATTCATTCTCCTTGCTAACTGAGTAAGTTCTTATTCACTAAATTCAGGGTTGCTAGAATTTATTGAATACTTATACTTATTATTTTTAATATTATCACCATTATTTAAAAATTTAAATGTAACATACTAGAATTAGATATGAAATCTACTTCATTATTCTTTTGATCCATCTCAGCATCTCTTTCTAGTATACTCTCATATTTCATGTGAGTTCCAATTAAATTATCAAGACTTATCTTTTTCAAGTGATTTGTATCATTAAAGTTTTACATTTAGACTCTCAGTCCTTCAAAATTATATATATCAATTTTTCCAAAATCTGATCTTCTGACAGCTTCTTATCACTTAATGATTTCAAACTACTGCAAATAGTCGTGAAACAAAAAATCATCTAAGTAACAAACTATCTAGGTAGAAAATAAAGTTCTTGATAGTCTTCGCATCGCGTAACACTTTTGGTTTCATGAAATTTAGAAGTTTTGAAATGATTAATCTATATATTCTTCCGAATTATACAGCAGTATCACAATAACATATTTAACTATAAATTTTTATAGTCTTCAAACATAAAAAAGTATTTATAACCTTGTTATTTTCCTGATATTCAGGATTTTATTCACTAGTAAAATATATAACCTCCCTCTATGGAAATTTTTATCCATTTTTAAACACAAGAAAGTTATCCAAAATAGTATACATCATAAAAGTCTTCATTTTATCCTATTGAAACTCATAATCTTCTCCATCAAAAAAATCTGGTCTTCAAGGATTCCAGTTCTCTCTTGTTTTAACTAGAAATACTACCATATCAAAAATAAAAGATAATCATTATTTTACAATATAGTTAGTGTTAGAAGGAAAAATGATGCAATTTCTTGAAAACACACAAAAAATATGAATAATATTATTTTTAATAAAAATAGGATATGATTCCAAGTGTTTCCCAAGATATGAAAAGTTTGGTAAACTACAAGGTGTGAATTTTAGTAAAAAATGTGAATTATATTTTTCATCCACCCCAAGGTTTATATTGATTGGAAATATGATCCTATGATTAAATTATGAATTATTAGAGTAAAATTAAATATAGTAGAAGTATAATCAAGTGTAAAACTTGAATACATGGTGGAAATTTAATTTTTTGAAACTTCAAAAAAATATGAAAAATTTAAAATTAAAAAATATATGCACAATGAAAATTTATCAAAACAATGAGTATTATATTAAAATCCAAAAACTCATTTAAATTATATTATAAAGAAACTTTTACAAAAAATTGTAAAGTGGATCTTTTAAAAATATCTAAGGTACATGTGTTCCTATCCTCAGAATCCCTCAACTTAAACCGGTCGAAAGGTTCTTTGTATTCCTATACCTAAAATCCCTTGATCAGAATGATTAGAAATAGATCTATCATCCTATTCCTAGAATACCTTGGTTACATAGGATTAAACCTATCTCTGTATTTATATCCTTATAATCTATTAATCAAAATGATCAAAAACATACTGTATACAAACAAAAATTGATGAATAACATTCCAAAGAGAAACCTCATAGAGTATATATCTTAGAAAAAACACTCAGAAATAAAACTATTACACTAATCAGAATCACTCTTGGTAAAAAAAATAGTTGCAAAACTTTAAATGATTAGATACTTTCATAATACTTGATATTCTTCTTTTTTTTTCTTTTGTTCCTTCAAGTAGCGATCCAATTTATAGGAAAATTTATAAAAAAAACTCTAACAATTGAAATCCATATTCTTCAAATTCAATTGTAACTGCATTAGATGAAACTTTTTTATCTTAAAATGAACTCAATATAGCACCAAAACATTCAATGAAATTAATCCTACACTATTACAGTTCAAGTACATATGATGAAATTAAATCTGTCTTAAAAATTAGTTTACCAGAATTTAGTCTTATATAACAAGAACAACTATAAACTGAAATTTAAAATTTAATATAATTCCCTAATAATTATATCGATATTTGAAAAAAAATGATAAAAAGGATTCATTGACTCAAAAATATCCCTAAAAAGTTCAGTCTCTATTTCTTGAGATAATATTTCCATTAATAGTAGCAAATTTCCTAGAAATAAAATAATGTGTAGATCTAGAGTCAAATAATACATTATCTTAATTTGAATAAAAAAATAAGGTACCTATCACCACTTCATTTTATGGACCAATATATATTATAGTGGTAGAAAATAACTTTTCTACACCATTCTACTTACATTATTAATGATTTCTACCTTTAGTAATTAACTTTGGATATATATTTTCATAATGAACCATATCATTAAAATTAAAATATTTTAATTCCAACTAACCACATTTTTCCCACTATTGATTTGTTCATTACTCATTTCTTTGAAATCACAAGCTATGTGTTCATATTTACCACATCGATAACATTTCCCTAATCTAGTAAGACACTTAAAAAATGTTTTTTATAATATTTAGGACATGTGGGAGGATCGCCTCTAGATTTTCTTATTATTTGTTTCTATATTGCTTTCAACCTTGACCAATTCTTATCCTTGATGTTATTAGATACATAAGAATATAAAAAAATCATCTCAACCCTTTCATAACATGAAACAATATCCTCATAACTCCTAAATTCATGAGTAAGAAAATCCATTTATAAACATGGTTTCAAACCTAAGTAAAATATATCAATTTTATATTCAGGGTTTAGAAAAAAATGGGGTATACCTTGAAAATCCTATAAAATTTTATTAATAAGAAGCAATTGATACCTCTTATTTTTTCTTTAATGTTAAAAATTTTCTTTACATTATAAGTCAAATCACTTTCGAAAAATATTTTTCAATAAAAATATTTTTAAATACCTTCCAATCCATGGTATAACTCTCATTCTTCTCATTGTTATTCTTAACCAAAGAACGCCACTGATTAGATTCACCATTAAGATGATAAACTCTAAGAGTTACCTTCTGAAGCTTTGAACAATCCAAGAATTCAAATGTATTATTCAAATAATTTATCCATCCTTCAAATATAACCTGGTCATATTTCCCACAAAATTTTGGAGGATTTTTTCACATAAAATGATCCACTATTAATATATTCCTTTGTGGAGAATTTTATCACCCCATTGCATGGGTACCACCATTTATAGACATAATTAAATCAATTAACGTATTTAAAAACTTCTCATATTCAACCCTAACTATTTTAGTTTTCAATTTGGTAGGGTATTTTCCTCATGTTACCTTCATACATTATGAACCATGTAACCTCTATGAAAAAACATCCTAAAATAAACATAATTTAAATGTAGTAACTTAGAAACCCTTAGAATAATAAAAAATATGTATCATGATATTATAACCATAAATTAATGTTTTATCTCCATAAAAACATCCTTATCAACCATAAATTTGTGTCCCTTTGTTTCCTTACCAATATCCTAAACCCTACAGTTTTCTAATCCCATCTATGATACCAATTGTAACATCTCAAGAATAATTATCAAAATTATAGAAAATATTGCATTACATACATTACTGTGATATTTAATATAAGATCCTGAACTTTTCTAAAGATGTATCAAGAACATTTGAAGGAACTATTTTTTCTTTTTTTGAGTAATTCATGTTTGGGTCTTACCTTGCGGTGCATTTAGGTGAAGATTTGAGAATTTTGGCAGTGGGGCAGTGCATAGTTGGTGCACAGTTTTCCCAAACCATACACCTAGGAAAAAAATTGTGTATTCCCAAACAAAGGGGATTAACATAGCTGGTGTATGGTTCGTAAAATTGTGCACCCATGTAGTAGTAACCATGAGAATTAATGGTATGAATTTCATAGTTAGGCGAAAAGTTAGGGGAAACCATACACCTCGATCAGGAAACCATTCATATGGGATTTTAAACCCCCAAAAATTATTAAATAAAATTTATGAACCACCATCTTATACCCCCAAATGACCTATCTTGACCCATAATTGTTTTCTCTTATTTTTTGTGGCTCCTGGATAGATTCCAAGCCCCTATAAACTCTCTTTATGTTGAGTCAAATCTCAAATTAATGATATGAACCTCTCTCGATAAGAGAATATCATCCTATGTGGTTTCCTTCTGTTCTCTTGTTCTACTTCTATCCTTTGAAGGGATGTTTTTCCCTATTGGTATTTGATCTAGATTTAGGTTTTATGGATCTTGATCTGTTTGATCTTGTTTCTTGGATTTGATTCAAGATATCATTCTTCGTTGTGGGTATAAAATTTCCTTTTCAATTTTGGTAATTTCTATTTTGTAATTTCTCACCAATTATTCAAGGTTTGTGGTCTATTATTAAAATCCCAAGGTCTTGATATCAATTATGTGTATGTAATTATGTAATTTCTATTTAATATTTAGAAATTTAATTTCTTAAATTGAATTAATTAATTAATGGTATATTGGGATTATGGAATTTAGATTAATTAATTGTTTAACTAATTAAGGGGATACTGAGATTGTGGAATTGGATTAATTAATTGTTGAATTAATTAATGGGATATTAAGATTGTAGAATTGGATTAATTAATTGATGAATTAATTAATGGGATATTGGGATTGTGGAATTAGATTAATTAATTATTGAATTAATTAATGGGATATTAAGATTGTGGAATTTAGATTAATTAATTATTGAATTAATTAATGGGATATTGAAATTATGGAATTTGGAATAATTAATTGTTTAATTAATTATTGGGATATTTAGATTGTGTAATTAGATTATTTCATTATTTAATTAATTAATAGATGTTGTGATTTTGAAATATGATAAGAGGGTTAGTGTTGATTAACCTCGATTGATGTGATATATGTGATATTGTGATTGGTTGATATTCATGTGTGGGACATAGTCTGTTACATCAAAATCTCATAGTGATAAACTGATTGATATACATGTGTGGGACATGGTTTGTTTCATCAAAATCTTATATAAATGAGTGTGGGACACATACTGCTACATTAAAATCCAACTTGTGTGATTGTTTGATAAATTAGTTGTGGTTCATGGACTACTGCTTTGAATACCCATAGGGTCCTATTCATGGAGACTTAGACCCAAAATTTTAATATTGGACCATGATTCCAATTAGTCATGATAATGAATTTATATGAAATGGATAATGAAATCCCATGGGTTATAATGAATTATTAATTTAATATGTGATATGGTTTAGACTCTATCATGGGATAAAGTAGGTATTAAGAGTTTATGTGTCCTTAGTAACTCGATGATTTATGGGGTCAATTAAAGAATAATTGAAAATGTGATAACTCATTACTTATGCATTATACTTAATTCTCTATACAAATAAATACATTGTTATTGACTGTATATTGTTTTATATTTCATTTGTGGTGGACTACGGAGTTGTACTCACACCCTACTTAGGCTGCTTAATTGGTACCTGAATAGATTTCATGGTTATAGGACAGGTTAAGGTAAAAGGCCCCATGTTATATGGCTAAGTTGGGATGGAACATGGATGAGGGAATCATACGTAATTCGAGACCTTATTAGGATTTTTCGGTGTCTTTATTTATTTTGTGTTTTTCATATTGAAACTTGACACATATTTAGTATACCATTTCTACTATTTAGTTTTGGATATTATATTTCCTATATGGGACATCATGTGATACTTGTTTGGTTTGGTTATTGGTTATGACATTCGTCTATTGTTTATTTATTTCCACTATTGTGCTACTTTGATAATGAGGGTATAGTCTCCCCGTGATCAATATTAGACTCTCACTTCTAGTCGGTATCCTCTGGTATATTATCAGGATCACTTGAGATCATTGACCGACCAGCTCAGGGCACTAGTGTGTGGAACCCAGTTTTGGACATTACAAATTGGTATCATAGGGTTTTATTTTATTTTATTTTTTGTTACTATTTGGTAAAGGTAGACAAGAGAATATTGTGAGTTATGTCTTGGTTAAGAGCTTGTGTATGGGAGTAGATAACCCATATATTAGGGTAAAGGCCAAGTACCTAGGGTGGGATTGTTTTTATTGATGTGTGTTGTTATAGTTGATGTTATTTTACCTCTAGTGATGCACTTTTTCTGTTATGTGATTATTGTTTTTATGTTTTTTGATAATTGAATTGTGGACCAGAATGGCATGAGATTTGGGAATACATGCATCATTATAGGCACTTAGAGTTTTTTTTTGGGACATGTATCATTTTAGGAATGCATGGGAAAATGGGTTTTGGGTAAGTTGTTGAAATTGAAATGTTTTTCCCTTCATGTGAAATTGAACTGGAAAAGGTGTCTAATATTAAATTAAAATTTTAAAATTATGCAAAATGTGAATAAATGGGTGTCTAATGTGAAACATGATTTATGATAATTTTTTTACCCTTTTTTAACCATGACCTAGATGTAGGATGGTTAAGGGTAGTGATAGTGCCTTGGTTTTGACCAAGCCGTGGGGGGAAGGGGGAATGACTCATTATGGATATTATGAATCAATTCTTGTTAAATGTGTTAAAGTTGTGTTATGTTTCCTAAGATGTGTGTTTTTAATTTTATGGATATTACTCTATGAAAACGCTTTTTTATAGGATGGTATGAGGATATATCTGGAAATGATCCTCTAGTAGTGGAACTTGAGGCACTGATAGTGTCGGGTGAGGAAGTTGGAGAGAAGTTCCAAGAGAACTTTTCTCACTTCATGCAGTTTATGGAAATAGAACTAGGGTGGTTTCTGAAAAGCATGTCTGATTTGACAATAGATTTTAAATTGTATCACCCTTTGAAGTTTACCAGAGAGTGTGTACCTGAGGTAACTAAGTTCCAGATTGATTTTATCTAGACTATACTTGTCCACTTAGAGTCTTCTATTAAGAATAGAGTCAAATTGGTTACTTACATTTTCCATGGTCAAGCAAAGTGATGGTGAGACATTTAGACTCGGTATGGACAGCTAGAGACTATGGAGTGGAAGGAATTTCCGGAGAAGTTATTAGAGCACTTTTCTCTTGAGATGCTCAGAAAGGATTGGGCAGCTATGTTCATGTGGTTGAATCAGGGAAGCATGTTTGTGATGGACTATGCTGGAAGCTTTGAAAATTTCTAGCGCTTTGTTCCAGCATTGGATAGGGATGATGATACTTCAGAAAAATGGTTTCAGTATGGGACTAAATGTGAAATTTAAGTCCCATGTGAATATCTTCAGGCTGAATCAGTTTCCAAAAGTGGTGAATTAGGCTCTCATAACTGAGGGGTGCCTAAAGGAGGATTCTAGTGGAGTAAAAGTGGTTTCTACTGGATGGTCATGAGGTATGACTTTCGATAGTAGGAAGCGGAGTTATAAGAATGTTATCTAGAGTAGTGGGAAGAAGATTGTCTAGACAGAGGGCCAGTTACATAGGAACTTGATCGAGTGATCTATCACCAGTGCAGTAGGTCGAGTCACTTCTGTAGACAATGCCTCTACCACTAGTAGAGTGTCGAGGCTGTGGTAGGATGGGACATCTGTATAGGTTTTTTAATAACACATGATATATGGGTAGTAATTGAGTATCTAGATAGAATAATAGTATGGTAATTGGATCTTATACACTATACCAGTATGGTAGTTGTAGTTATACAGGTTGTGGTAGTAAAGGTGGTGGATGGGGTGCTTCTGGGCAAGAGTGCACGTATCAATAGAGTGGTGTATCTCAAGGGACTTAGACTGCATCAAAAGGAAGAGGGTAAGGAAAACTACATGTCATTCATCCTATACTAAGGGATAGAGAGGTTGGACCATTGATATTTGTGCCTCTCATTATTTTATATCTACATAAATTTTGAATGGTTTAAGCTTGGCGGTGGAGTTTTTAAGTGGGGTGATGAAGATAGATACACCTTTGGTAGTATGATTGAGAGACATCTATTTGTACAAAGGGTGTTCTCTCGGTAGTTGAGGCCACATGAATGGAACTACCCTAAACATGACTTCAAATTAGCTACAGTGGTTTATGCTTTGAAGTGTTGGTGGAATTATCTACTAGGAGAGAAGTTTACTATGTATACCAATCATAAGATCTTAAAGTATATCTTTTCTCAATGATATTTGAATCTATGGAAGCAAAGTTGGGTTGATTATATGCATTCATTCCAATTTTAACTAGCTTATACACCCATAAAATGAAACAGTGTGGTTGGAACTTTAATCAAGAAAACTCAGAGTCAGGTAGTCCAGGAGTCTAGTGGTGAGTAGAAATGGATCACTTTTCTAGCTGAGATTCAAGTTATGGTTTGGTAGAACCAGGAGTAGATGAATCTAATATTAGTTTCAATGGAGTCTACACCTTTGATCTGGATTAAAGACAGGAAGTATGAGGATCCTAACCTTGAGGTAAAGCCTTGAAGGTGGGGAGATACCATTAGGTTAGACCATATATAAGGATGATATCTTTTATATCAAGAATTGGGTTTTTGTTCCTATGAGTATGTGGGAGGAGCTGATGGGTAAATTTCATGCCTCAAAGTGGGTGGTGCATCTAGGTGTGACGAAAATGTAGCATGACCTATGATGATAGTTTTGGTGGTCGGGGATGAAAAAGGAGATAGTAGGGTTCATGACATGGTGTTACACCTATCAATAGGTGAAGGCTAATCATCAATGATATGGTGGTTTACTACAACTATTTCCCATTCCGTAATGGAAGTGGGATGATGTTTCCATGGACTTTGCGGTGGTTCTCCCAAGGACCCCTCAAAAGAATGATTCTATTTGGGTAATTGTGGACCTTTTGGAAAAGGTAGCGCATTTATTTCCTATAAGGGAGAATTTCTTAGTGGATCAGTTGGGAGAACTGTATGTTTAGGATATTCTCCATCTACATGGGGTGCCACAGACTATTTTTTTAGACCATGATTCATGCTTTACTTTGTGATTCTGGTAGGTCTTACATAAGGTACATGGTACACAGGTTTTTTTGAGTACAACATTCCACCCAGAGACAAATGGGAAGTCAAAATGTACTATGAAGGTGCTTGAGGAAATGTTTTAGGCATGTGTCCTAGACTTTGGTGGGTCTTGGGAGAAGCACCTAGATTTGGTAGAGTTTTCCTATAAAAATAGTTATCAGGACACTATAAAAATGGAACCATACGAGGGTGATCATGTAAGTGTATGTCTATGTATTAGTGTATGTCTATGTATTAGTGTAAATATAAATAATATGTTGATATATTTCGATAACCCCTAGAGTTTAAAGAGGGTGATCATGTATTCCATCATGTTTCTCAAAGATTGGGTCACCACCGGATATGGTGGTAGGTAAAGTTGGCACCAAAGTTTGTTGGGCCATTTGAGGTTGTGGGAAGTATCGGAATGGTGGCATATAGTTTGGATATTCTATAGAGGTTTAGTGATATGCATGACATTTTTCATGTGTCACAATAGTAGTGGTATCACCTCGAACCTTCTCATGTGATCAATATGGATGATGTTGAGTTTAAGACTGATGCATCCTTTAAGGATAATCTAATACGTGCGTTGGATCGTATTGAGAAAGTGTTACAAGAAAAGACCATGCTGATAGTTTGTGTATTATGGAAACATGGTTGTGTTCAGAAGTAAACATGGGAGAGATAATCAGATATACAGGCTCAGTAGACCAATCTTTTGGACTTAGAATCTTATAGATACTTGGGAGTAGGACTTGAGGATAAACTGTTGTAAGTTCAGGAGATTGTAATATCCTGACCTCTTTTGGATATGTCACAATCACTTTTATAGGTACTCTTTTGTATTTTTTTGAGTAATTTTTGTTTGGTTTTTACCTTAGGGTGTGTTTGGGTGAAAATTTTCGAATTTTGAAAGGAAGTATGGAAGTGTGTGGTTGGGGAACGGTTTTCCCAAACCATGTGCCCATGACAGAAAACCATGTGAAACCAAATAGAGGGGATTCGCATAGCTGGTGCATGGTTTTTCAAATCATTCACCCTTCTAGTTGTAACCATGATACTCCATGGGATGAATAACATGGTTAGGTGAACAGTTATGGGCACTATTGTGCCCTGAGCAGGAAATTGTTCGTACAGGATTTTAAACCTCTGAAAATTATTAAAAAATTCCCGAACCACTGTCTTATACCCCAAAATTCCCTAGTTTGACCCATAATCATTTTATATTTTTTTCTAGGATCCCAGATGGATTTCAAGCACTTATAACCTCTGTTAATTCCAATTCAAAGCCCGGATTAAAGATATGAACCACTCCCGATAATAGAATCTCATCCCATGTGGTTTCCTCCCATTCCCCCATTCTTCTTCTATCATTTGAAGGGATGTTTTTCCCTATTGGTATTAGATCTAGATCTAGTTATTATGAATCTTGATCCTTTTGATCTTGTTTCTAGGATTTGATTCAAGATTTTTTTATTCGTTGTGGTTTTGATCTTCCTATTTCAATTTGGGGAATTTCTATTGGGTGATCGCTCACCAACAATTTGAGGTGGGTGGTTTATTATTTGAATCCCAAAGTCCTAATTTCAATTATGTGTATGTAATTAGAGAATTTATTTTGAATTTTTCAAAATTTAGTTTCTTAAATTGAATGAATTAATTATTGAATTAATTAATGGGATATTGAGATTTTAGAATTGGATTAATTAATTTTTGAATTAATTAATGGGATATTTAGATTATGTAATTGAATTAATTAATTGTTGAATTAATTAATGGGATATTTGGATTGTGGAATTCGATTAAATAATTGTTTAATTAATTATATTTAATGGGATATTGTGATTGTTGAATTTATATTAATTAATTATTGAATCAATTAATGGAATATTGACAATGGGGAATTTGTATTAATTAATTATTGGGATATTGAGATTGTTGAATTGGATTAATTAATTGTTGAATTAATTAATAGATATTATGATTATGAAATGTGATAAGAGGGTTAATGTTTATTAACCTTGATTTATGTGATATATTTGATATTGTGATTAAGAGATATTAGTTTGTGGGACATGGCCTATTATATAAAAAGCCCATAGTGAAAAATTGATTGATATACTCATGTGGGATATGGTCTACTGCATCAAAAGAACATAGTGATAAATGAGTGTGGGACAAAAAATTATACTTCAAAAGGCCATTTGTGTGATTTTTTAATAAATGTGTTGTGCATCAAGAATTGCTGCTTAAAATACCCATGGGGTCATAGGCATGGAGACCTATACCCAAAATGTTGGCATTAGACCATGGTTCCAATTGACCATGATAATGAATTGATGTGAAATTGATAATGAAATCCCATGTGTTATAATGAATTTTGAATTGAATATGTGATATGGTTCAGACTCCGACACAGGCCGAAGAAGGTATTGAGAGTTCAGGTGCCTTCAGGAACTTGGTGGTTTGTGTGGTTAATTAAATAATAATTGAAAATGGGATAACTATTTAATTATGCATTGTAATTTATTATTTATAGAACTACATAAACTATTATTTACTGGATATTGTTTTTGACATCATTGGTGGTGGCCTATTGAGTTGTACGCACACCTTACTTTGGCTTCCTGATTGGTACCTGAATAGATTTCATGGTTATAATACAGGTTAAGGGAAAAGGCCCTATATTATATGGATGAGTTGGGATGTATCATGGATCGGGGAATCAGATGTGATTCAGGACTATCTTGGGAGTTTTCAATTTCTATATATTATGGGTTTTTCATATTGACACTTGACACGTATTTGTCATGACATTTCTACTATTTAGTTTTGAATATTGTATTTCATGTTTATGTCATCATGTGATATTAGTTTGGTTTGGTTATTGGTTATGTCATTTGGATATTGTTTATTTATTTCTATTGTAGTGATACTTTGATAAAGAGGGTATATCATCCCCATGATTGATATTAGACCCTTCCTACTATCCAGTAGCCTCTAGCATACGGGGAGGCGCACTTGAGGTCATGTCACTCACTGGCTCAGGACACTGGTGTGTGGAACATTGGTTAGGATGTTACATTTAATTTTTAGAGTTTTAGTGGATTATGAAACCCATTAAATTAAAAAGGCTACACTTCCACTCGGTGTGAATTTTTTCCAAAAATAAAATTTTTTAAAATGGTACATATACTTCATTCAAGAAAAATATTTATAATTAGATATTTGATTTCGTTATTTCTCTTACTCATCCTTTAACACTGTAAAATCATTTGAAAACATATGGTTAACATATAAATCTTATTAAGGGGTATAAAATAGTAAGTAAAACCATTATACCATTGAAATGTGTGAAAACCCATAAAAAAGATTCTCATTTAAATGATAAACATTTAGCTCATAAAAACTCATAATTACTCATGAAATTGACTTCTAAAATAAATCTATAAAATAATCTCATAACAAAAATAATGAATCCATGAATTCATATCAGGACATCATATTCATTATCACCTTTTCAAATCACCCTTTCCATGGAATAACCAATTTGATTACTTCCAAAATATCATCTTATAAGATTAAATCATTACCCATTGAATTTGAGAGCTATATCCTGGGATCACTCATCATCATATACAATTCGGATGGCCCGAAGGCCTTTTTTTATTTTATTATAGATAATCCCCCTTTTAAGGGTTGAAGGGGAACCTGTACATGACTCGTAGGCCAAAGGCACAAGGCCCGACATGGCCTGTAATACATGACCCGAAGGCCCAGAGGCATACCATGCCCAATAAATGACCCGTAGGCCCAGTCCACTAGAACTGCCCCTCCCCATCTTCTGCATCATTGATTTCCTTTTAGCTCCCCACCTGCATTGTTGATCGGCTATCATTGCCCCGTACAAAGCTGCACGGTGCCTGGTCCCGATGGTGGTTGTCATACCCTCTCATTCTTCCAATCTGGTTAGCTCTGCTTCTGGTGACTACTACTAGTGCTCTGATCCTCATCTGGGGTCTACTCAGTGTGAACTGGGCTACATCATGGTCTTCAATGGCCAGAAGGCCCTGTGGCTTGAAGGCCTTTGATGGCCTGAAGGCCCTGAGACCCGTAGGCCCAAACCGGTGGCCTGAAAGCCCAAATCAGGTGAATAGTCCAGCTGCTATAGTACCAAACAGTGTCTGCTACAGTACTGCTACAGCAACCCGGAAATTCGCCTCCACCCAGTTTTGAACCTGGGTCTCTTGGATGCCAAGCAGGATCCCTTACCACTTGGGTACAGGCTCATTGGCATATACAATTCCCAAGTATCATAAAATTAATAAAAAAATATATGGTCTTTGATTATACCATATCATGGATAAAAATTATAAAAATTCACTTTTCAATCCATAATAACAATCTTAAAATTTAACATCCAAAGATAAGAAAAAAATTATTTACACTTTTAAAAACTTTCATTTTAAAGAAATTATTTTTATAGAAAAATAAGAGTATAAATTACTTTATAAGACCATGAAAACTTATAGAGTAATCTTAGTAAAGAAAATCAAATAAGAAGGTTGTACATTGTGATCAATCGTAAATCATATAAAAAGATGCTCCTTTTTTAGTTTTGTAAATAATGATGCATTCAAAAAATGTGAAAAGATATTTTTTCATCATTTTATAAAGAAATTCAATGTAAATAGAAAATTAATTTAAGAAATCAGAGATGTATATAGTACAGTATTTATAAAAAAAATAAATAATATGAACATGAAGGATAAAATATTGAGAAGAAACCTTCAAAACATTTGATGTAAAGGTTTAGAAGAAAATTCCCCTTACCTTATACCCTGAATCACCAAAAACATCCTCTACACCTGTATATAATAAAATTATAGTTATTATTTAATTATATAGAACCTTTTCCATGTTCATTTATTTATTTATTATTATTATTATTTAATTTATTTTTATGTTTAATTCCTTTGATAAATTAGTATTGTTTATATTATTATTTTTGTGATTGTTTGGTTCATAACCTCAAAAACTATTGTAATGTAATGATAATGGTCAAATATAATTTTCCATAGATACCATAAGATCTATAAATTCCATGGTAATATGTATATATCATTATAGGATCATTGGAGTTTAACAGATCATGAAATAGTCACAATTTAGAGAATCTTCCTCAAAAGACCAATTTTTTATGGTTAAAAATGATTATAATTATTTACCTTTAATATCCCTTTTATGATAGATACATTAAAATTAAAAAATAATAATCATGAAATTAAATTAATATTAACTTTATATTTAATAATAAATTAAATTTTTAAGAATTTCCATGGAATATATAAGTTTATGAAAGCATCATCATTCACATAGTTAGTGTAAAACAACCACAGTGAGCGATGATTTTCATGAGATTAAAAGAATGGTAAACCCAATAAATATTATAGTTTTATAAAAACAGTATTTTTGTCCCTCTCTAGTTTTAATAATCACAAATCATGTTCAATCATGTTTAGTTATGTTAGATCATGTTTAGTTAAGTTTAAAAAATGAGTATGATTATCTATGTTCAATTATATGTTTAACATATTTTGTACATGTTTATATTATAAGACAGAAAGATAGAAAATTTTGATAAGTATGAGTCACCGACAATTATAAGTTTGAGTCACTGATAGAAAAACTCACCAATAGTATGACTCAACAACAAAATAAATGATTCACTGACAGAACAATTGATTCACTGATAGATTGACTCACTGATAGTTTGACTCACCAAAAGAATAGAGGACTCACCGACAGAACAAATGAGCCACTGAAAGAACAAGTGACCCACCGATAGTCTAACTGACCGACAGATCAAGTGAGACACCAATAGACCAACTAACTCACTGACATACCAACTCACTTACAGACGCATGGACCTACCAATAGCATGACTCGCTGATAGAAGGAGTCACTGATGCACTAACCTACTAACAGAAGGAGTTTCCAATAGTGTGACCTACCAACAGAAGGACTCACCGACAGACTGTTAAAAATTTCTTTACTCTATAAATTCGAAATTTTTATCCAATGGTCATATTATGTTATTTAATGCTAATAATTTACATGTATAACTTTTTGAATACATCATTAACTTAGATGTCAGAGGTATGAGGTACAGCACATGTCCAAATCATGCCTAATGTCAGAACTACCGAGTATAAAAAGGGAATCACTCAAGAAAAAAGTATAACACACACACGAGAAACCATATCAAGAGAACCCATGATGAAAATGAATAAGAACACACCTCCTTACTGACTAAAAACAAATAATAAATTATTTTGCATCAAAGTTCCAATCAACATTGAAGCAAACAAACTCTAGAGAGGAAAACCTTTAAAGAATATCTCATTTTCCTGGAAACCAGACCACAGAGCTTCCACAACACTCTATTTTTGTGTCTGTTTCCAGAAGAGGACTCAACATTCACTTCTTCTACATTCAAGGAGTCCAAAATCTTCAAGCACAACACTCATAGCATTCTAAACCTTCTCTCGTTATTTCTTCTCTATTGTGTTCAATTTTAATACTTTTCAAGCACAGTGTGTATCTATAGTATAAACACACCTTGTCTCATGTTCTAAGTTAGATGATACAAGATATCCTCATAATACCATTATCTTACACCATATTTCTCCCAAAAATAACTATGGAAGAGGTCTCTGTGTGACCTAGTAGTAATATGTTTCCCATGAATAATAGTAGTAGAGGTCTAGCATGACCTGGATAGTATGTATGTTCTTGTAAACACAGATCTGGGGTGTGGATCAAATTTTATTAATTTAAATTGCTTGGTATAAATTTATCACCAAGTGGAGAGGATTAGGTCATGGATTGAGACTGAACCTCTTTTTTTATTATGTTGTGTTATTTCAAATTTAGTTTACTCTGTTTTAACTCATATTTTAAAAAAATAAGTTTTACTTTGATAGCTGATCTTGGATAGTATTTATAACTATTTTGGTTTAATAAATTATTTTCAAAAGTTATATCAATATTTCAAATTTATACAGCTAAGAATTAATCAATCATTTGAGAAATTAATTGAACAATCAAACTATTATAAATTTACTACTTTGATTAACTGGCCTGTTTTGATTTTAAAGTGGGGGATTTTTAACTAAGTTTTTTAACAAAAAAAATTATAGGAACTCAATTCACCCCCCCCCCTCCCTATTTAGTGTTCTAATTAAACCAAAATTTGGTATCATAGTATTACTTTCAATATTCTATTTTTTAAAGTTTTTATTCAATCTTTACAACTGTGATTTTAGTTGTTTTTTAAAGATATCTAAATTTCTATTAGTTTTAAATTTTTAGCTCTTCAAAAAAATATATTCTTTATTCTTCAATATGGATAATAGACAGGAAGTTGTTGCTACCAATATAACTCCCTACTTTAATGGTACAAATTATGCCCAGTGGAAAATTAAAATGAAAATGTATTTAGAAACTATGGGGTTTTATATTTTGATTGTAAAAGAAGATAAGTATGAAATACAAAAGACTAAAATAAATACATGGATTCATGCTACAAAATTTGCTTAAAAAATAATTGAAAAGATATGAATGCCCTATTTTGTGCTTTAGGTGATGAATAATTCAATATAATATCTTCTTGTAAATATGCCTATGAAATTTGGGATACCTTAGCTATTTCACATGAAGGAACCATTAATGTTAAAGAAATGAGACTTAATACATATACTATTAAGTAAGATAATTTCAAGATGAAGCCTAATGAACCCATTTCTGATATGTATCTCTTATTCAATGAGATAGTAAATACAATGAATAATCTTGGAAACCCAATGGATGCCAAAGAAAAAATCATTTGGCTGCTTAGATTTCTACCTGAAAAATGGAGAGGAACCTCGGTATCAATTAGATAATCTTGTGATATCAGTAATTTTACAGTTAAGGATCTAATAGAAAATAAGATGATGTATGAGGAAGAATTAAAGTTCAACAAAGAAGAAGAGTATGAACCAAAGAGAAAGTCATTGGATTTAAAAACCACTACTTACACAAAATAAATAAAAGGAAAGGATACAAACTCATTCTGACAGTACAAGTAATGAAGATTCACCATCAGATAGTGATGAGGAAATGGCTCAATTAGGCATAAGCTTAAAAAAGTTTTATAAAAAGAAGAAGTTTCATAGGAATCCCAACTACAAAGGTAAATATAATAATAAGTCAAGCTGGAAAATGATTGGAAAAGGAGTGATAACTCAAATGAAATAGTTTATTATGAATTTAAGATAAGAGGACATGTAAATGTTGAATTTCCTAAATTAAAATATAATAAGAAATGTGAGGACAAAGATAAAAGATACAAGAAGGCAATGAAGTCCACCTGGAGTGCTTCTGAGGATAGATATAGTGAGTTAGAATCATCACATGATGAGAAATGTGATGAGGAAAACATGTGTTTCATGACAAACACATATTAGGTAACCCTTGAGTATCTTGTACAAAATTATTATTATTATGGAGATGAATCTTATTCTAAAAATATGATTAATGAATAAATGTTTCAATACTTCCAAATGCTTGAAGATACATACAATTAATTAAAAGATAAATATAAATTTTTTAAGAAAAAACATGCTCTCACCTCTACTATCAAATTCGATATTACTATAGAGAAACAAATACTCAATTTATTAAAGAAAATAATGAGTTTAAGTTATCAAATGAGAAATTGAAAAAGGAATTAGAGAACTTTACCAATGGGAAAAATACTCTTACACAAATTATTGGTAAAAAAGTAATATACTAATGGTATAGGGTACTAACCTGGATAGAGGAACATAGCTAAAAACATTTTTTAACCAAATATGGAAAAATAGTTTAATGTCCAGAACTAATAATTTTTCTACTAGTTCTAAAACTAGACAACCTTTAACTAATTTCTTTTTTTCTAGACCAAATAAATTTTATTTTTCAAATAATTTACAAACTGATTATAGGAGACCCATGAAGAAATTATGGGTTCCCAAATCACTTATTACTAATATTACTAGACCCAAACAAATCTAGGTACCAAAATATTCTCTTTTTTGATCTTTTTGTAGGAATGTTGTTTGAAGAGATCTTGTAGAAGTATATGGTACTTGGACAGTGGATGTTTAAGACACATGACAAGAGATTATTCTTGCTTCAAGAATTTGATAAAGATTTATGGTGGGCATGTCACTTTTAGTTACAATGCTAATGGAAAAATAATTGGCCTTGGCCAAATTGGTAACTCTAATTCAGTTTTAATTTCAAAAGTAATTTTTTTATGGATTAAAGTACAATATTCTTAGTATATCTCAGTTGTGTGATAATGGTTTTAATGTTAAATTTGAAAATGATGCATGAAATGTTTTTAATTCTAAAAATGAATTAGTATTTACTACCTTTAGAAATGAAAATGTGTATGTTGTAAACTTAGATTCCTTAGTATCTCAAAAATTTTCCTGCTTAAGTGCCATTCAAAAAGATTCTTGGCTCTAGCATAGTAGATTAGGACATTGTGATATTCATTAACTTAGAAAGATTACTAGGAAAGGATTAGTTAAGGATCTACCCAAACTTGACTTTCCAAATGAAAAAGTTTGTAATCCTTGTTAAAAGGTTAAACAGCATAAAATGTATTTTGAACCAAAGAAATAAGTTTCAACTTTTCAACCTCTTGAGTTGGTTTACATGGATTTTTTTGGACCATCTAGGGTTTTTAGTCATAATGGGAAGTACTATGTCTATGTTCTAGTAGATGAGTTTCTAGATACACTTGGACTTTCTTTCTTGCTCACAAAAGTGAAGCTTTTTATTACTTCGTTAAGTATGATAAAACAGTAGAGAACCTAAGTGGAATTAGAATTAAAACCTTAAGAAGTGACCATGTTCATGATTTTGAAAAGAAAGAGTTTGAATATTTCTGCTCACATAGTGGCTATAGTCACAACTTATCTACTCATAGGACACCCAAACAGAATAGTGTTGTAGAAAGAAGAAATATAACCTTACAAGAGATAGCCAGGACTGTGCTTAATAAATATGACTTACCTGTCTACTTTTGAGAAGAAGATATAAATAAATATTGTTATATAATTAATAATGTCTTAATTAGACAAATTCTTAAGATAACCCCTATGAGATATAGAACTGTAGGAAACCCAAATTTAGTTACTTCAAATTTTTTGGTTGCAAAGTTTATATCCTTAATACAAAGGACAATATTGAAAAAATTGCATCCAAAAGTAATAAAGGAATCTTTCTAAGTTATTCAATCTCCAGTAAGTCCTATAGAGTATTTAATAAAATAACTAAGTGTGTAAAAGAATCTGTACATGTCAAATTTGATGAAACAGTCCCATATGAACCCAATACCTCTCAAGAAAACATTAAGGATAATCTGTCCAATCTAGATATAAATGAAAAATTATCTGACCCTACTCTTAAGAAACTTGTTAAATCATTCAGTTCTGGAAATTCCTCAGACACTAGTCATGATGAACCCAAACCTGTTAAAGAAGCTGAAATTACTAGCCCTTCTTTTTATAGACCTACAAGAATCCTTAAGAACCATCTTTTAGAGGTTTTATTTGGAGACCTAGATAAAGGGACACAGACTAGAGCTTCTCTGAGAAACCAGGTTGAACATCATGATTTTTTTCACAGCTTGAATCTAAAAATTTTAATGATGAAATCAATAATAAATTTTTGGTGATGGTTATGTAAGAATAATTATAAGGCCCCAGCCTTAACCCTTACTTAATCTTGAGTTATTAAAAGATTACACATTGAGGATCTTTTCGGGTTTAGAGTTTTAGAGAATTAGATCATAAAACTTGCATTACATTCCACATATAAACAAAGTGGTTACATAAAGATAGTATTCTTCATTCCCATCAATGGAAACACATTTAAAATAAAACATGGATTATTTCTTGACACATCCTTGTCTCTATCATCTTATCATGTACCTTTCCCTTGACCTGTGAAAAACATTTCAAAAAAACTTGGGATGAGCATAAAAACTCAGTATGGGTTATAAAAAAACATGGAAAGGAAACATGAGTTCATATATACATAAGAATGAAATCATACTTTACCCATAAAACATAGGCACTTTAACATACCTCATAAAATCATGAATAAATCATAGAAATCATAAGACGTAAAGGTAACTTGAGGCATTCATAACATTCTTACGTAGGGAGTAACCCTCTTGGTTACGTTTGGAATACCCATCACAGTATATTCCCTAAAATCTCTTCGTAGAAACCTTAACGTTTCACTCCTTCACATTACCCAATGCATTGGAGATCTATATCGGGCTCACCTACCCTTAGTTTATCACGGAACCACCCGTCTTCATAATAATACCCAAGAACCATAACATAATCGTATCACATAAAACATGCATAAAGGAAACATAACATTTCCACATTTCAATCACAAGATATCAATACAACACAATAAACATTGTGAAAACCATTTTCAATACCAAAATAAAATAAAAGTAAAACATGGTATTTATTTTTCTTTTAAAATTAAGGTATGGCTTGTAGAGTAAGCCGAAACTCAAATAACGGTCACGACGGCGGAGAAGTTGTTGTCGTCGCATACGTACGACAAAAACATTCCCTTTTTGTCGTTTAGTAAACGCTTCGTATAAAAAAGATTCCTTTTGAATAAACGTAAAAGTCAAAGGGGTTTATACACCGTATAAAATAAAGTTGTGTATAAAATAAAATATGCCCCAATGAAAGGAGATTGAGACGAAGTCTCATACCTCGTATCCGACTTGACCCGACCGTTCTTTAATCTCCTGAATAATAAACTTGAGTTAATCTCTACTTTCTTAAGAACCCTTTTTCAAGTTCATTATTCCTTTTATACCATGTTACGGACATCATGTAATCATTTAAGTTAATAATGTTCATTTTGTCGGTATTTGGTTCTTAAGTCAAAAATAGACTTCTTACACTTACATGTTGTTAATTTGGTCAAAGGTTCATTATATACAGAATGGTATTCATGATGTAGATATCATATATGTCATATATATCCAGTACATACATGCATTTATAATATTACATAATCATTTAGAGGTAAGAAATGAAATGCACCGTTCATGGAGACGGTAAGCCGTACGTACGCATGAACGCTACTTTCATTTCTATTTCGTATTTTATAGTATGGAATCATAATGATATAAAGGTATATTATAATTCCAGTATAATATCATATATAATATCATAGTTCCATCCTTTATATGTCCCACATATGGTATTTAACGAATCAAATCACTTTGAGGGGGCGGTAGTCCGCACTTCCTAAAATGAAGATATCGTGTTTACCCATAATGGAAACCATAAAGGTATGCCTAAAATGAAAAAAAACAGAAGATTAAGGAAAACATAAACATATTATATATCATATATAAAAATAGTGACATCATAATGGCCACCTTTGAAGGTGTTAAATGAGTGTTGAACAATCATCGTTTCGGGAGGCAGAATTTCGCCATCCACGGAAACTATATGTTCTTTAACCATTTGATGTAGTTGTGTGAGAGTGTAGCTCAAATAAATCTTATAACAACATCCTAGTATATTTAATATACTGGTGTTGTTACAAAATAAGTAAATAAAAAGAGTTTAGGGGGTTGGAGAAGCAAAATAAAACAAATGAACATGAGAGAATGAATTACCTTTAAAAGTGTAACTCCTTTTGATTTGAGTCTAAAGGCTTCCTTTGAAAGGATTATGCCCAAATGGAATCCTCTAGGATGAGGAGAGGGATGTGTAGAGAGTAAATGGGCAGGGGTTGGCCGAGCCAAAGGCTTTAGTAGTGTGTGAAATGAGGTAGAGGTGGGGGCCTTTTATAAGAGGAGAGGAGGGGCACTTTTGGAATGTAAAGAAATATTACATTATTTGAAAATGTGTTTCGGTTTTAAAAGGTCCCACATTGATATAATTCGTGGATAAGGTGATAAGGGTTCGAAATCCACTCATCCAATTGGTTTTGGCCATGTGTAGTTCATAGATTTTATATTATCTTTCCATTTTATTTAAATCGTCAAATAATGATGTCATCGCTGCATCATTATTATGTCATAAATAATTTAATTTATTTAATTTCTAAAAATCATAAAAAAAATACTATGATGTAGGAAATATTTTTATCTTTCCAATGACTATTTATAATCAAAAATCTGATCTTTATAAGCCCATTTAAAAAAAATTTCGTAAAACATATTATGTTTGTTTCATTTTTACTTTTACATTAAATAAAAAGTTAGTTTTGTCATTTCCCAACAAAAGTGGATCCATGGGGTCCCCAAGTTGACCCATGGCTTGTCTTGGTCGGCCATGACACAACCAATAAGGTTGGGACATGTGTCTAGGTCATTTCCTATTATTAAAGCATTATTTATACCTTAAACTACCCTAATTACCACTAATCGCGATTAAAAATTTAATAAGTTACTATTCACCAAAAAAAATTATTTTAATCCCATTGAACCACATTTTACTTCTTAATGACAACCATGAATGTCGGATTTTTGAAATTCATAACACAAAAGTGGAAAAGTTTCATTTAAATGAAAAATTAGTTTCTTTAACTACCACTTAGTGGTTTCACTATTCATCAAAAATTGAAGTTTTTCACAAAATTACCAAAAATTCACCCTAAGCTATATTTGACATTCCGAATTCAAAAATGAAGTCTATTTTAAGAAAATCAAATCATATAAGTCACATTAATTAATTTAATAATTAATTCCCGCTGCCAGAGCAAAAAGCGTGTTTTTACAGAACAATAAGTATCAAAAGATTGACACCAGTTTAAGTCTAATTTCAAAGTGAAATTGATTCCAATGACCACCATTGGATAAAATTGTAAAAATATATTCTAATTTCACTTCAAAACCAATTCAAAAAATAATCTAATCATATAAATAAATTATATTAAAAAGCAGTTTTGATGTAAAATGCAGTATTTTTCACTATTCATTAAAAAATGAACATTGTGAGAAAAATACCAAAAATTCACACAAGGTAAATTTTGATGTCCCAATCATAAAGGATAAGTTTATTTTGACCAACATAGTTTATAAAATTGTCAAAATATAGATTCAAAAATGGTTTGCCATCAAAAGGCAGTAAAACAATCTTTTTAAGAATATTAGTGTATTCCATGCATAAGATTGTATTTATTTTCATTTTAAGACTCTATAACACTATCTTAATCATTAATAGACATAGATAAAAATTTCTATTATTCATTACTTACTTGGGATGTTACATACTTCCCCCCTTTAGATAATTGCATCCCCGCAATTTATTTACTTATCGAATAAATGGGGGTACTTATCCCTCATTGCATTTTCAGATTCCCATGTTGCCTCTTCAATCATGTGGTTTTTTCACAAAACCTTTACCTGGTGAATCACCTTATTCCGTAACACTTGCTCCATGTGGTCAAGAATCTGGACCAGTTGTTCCTCATAGGATAGGTTCTCTTCCAGCTGAACTACCTCTGGACTCAAAACATGAGATGGATCTGGCATATACTTTCTCAACATCGAAATGTGAAAAACATTGTGTACCTGAGATAAACTCGGAGGTAAAGCCACTCGGTATGCAACTGATCCAACTCTCTCCATAATTTCATATGGTCCAATGAACCTTGGACTCAACTTTCCTTTCTTACCAAATCTCATCACACTTTTCCAAGGAGAAACCATGAGAAAAACATGATCACCTACCTCGAAAGATAGATCCTTCCTCCGGTTATCCGCATAACTCTTCTGCCTGCTCTGAGTTGTTCTCATGTGTTTCTGAATCAGCTGAACTTTTTCTGCCATCTCTTCTACCAATTCTGGTCCCATCAACTTTCTTTCACCCACTTCATCCCAGAAATCTGGAGTTCGACACCGCTTCCCATATAATTCCTGAAATGGTGCCATCTGTATACTGGAATGAAAACTGTTATTATATGAAAACTCAACCAAAGAAAGATGTTGGTCCCAACTTCCCTGATAATCCATAGAACAAGCTCGTAGCATATCCTCCAATGTCTAAATTGTTCGTTCTGACTGCCCATCTGATTGAGGATGAAAAGTTGTACTAAAATTTAATTCAGTACCCAACGAATTCTGAAGGACTTTCCAAAAGTTAGAAGTAAACCTGGGATCACGATCCGATACAATGGAGAGAGGAACTCCATGTAACCTGACTATCTCTTTAATATACAAACGGGAAAGTTGATCAAGAGAGAAAGTATCTCGTATAGCAAGGAAATGAGCAGATTTGGTCAAGCGATCAACAATAACCCAGATTGCATTATTACCTCGAGATGTCTTCGGTAATCCCACAACAAAGTCCATGGATATATTCTCCCATTTCCACTCTGGCACTGGTAAAGGCTGAAGCATCCCTTTCGGTAACTTCCGCTCTGCTTTAACCTGCTGACAAGTCAAACACTTCACAGTAAAATCAGCAATATCTCTTTTCATTCCATCCCACCAGTAATACTCCCGCAGATCTCTATACATCTTAGTACTGCCCGGATGAACTGAAAACGGAGAACTATGAGCTTCACATAACAACTCTCTCTTCAACTGTGAATCACAAGGCACACACAATCTCTTCCCAAATCTCAAAACACAATCATTATCAATGTTGAATTCAGGCAACTTACCTTTCTGAACCAGCTCTACCCTTTTCTGCAACTCACTGTCTTGCTTCTGTGCTTGCTTAATTCTATCTAATAGAGAAGATCTCACTGATACCTGAAACAAAACAGAAGGAATTCCTGTACCAACAACTTCTATGCCAAAGTTCATCAAATCGTTAACCAAAGGATCACGTTCCAACCGCAACATTGTTAATGAAGCATTACTTTTTCGACTCAAAGCATCAGCCACTTTATTTGCTTTTCCCGGATGGTAATGAATTGTACAATCATAATCCTTGATTAATTCCAGCCATCTCCTTTGTCTCATGTTTAACTCTTTCTGAGTGAATATATACTTTAAACTTTTGTGATCGGTATATATTTCACACTTTACTCCATACAAATGATGCATCCAAATTTTTAAAGCAAAAACAACAGCAGCTAGTTCCAAATCATGTGTAGGGTAATTTACCTCATGAGTTTTCAACTGTCGTGAAGCATAAGCAATTACCTGATCATTCTGCATTAGGACGCAACCAAGTCCTTTTAAGGAAGCATCACTATATATAACAAACTCACCATTCCTAGAAGGTAGTGCCAAAACTGGAGCATTCACCAATCTTCTTTTCAATTCCTGAAAACAATCATCACATTCTTTTGTCCAGATAAACTTAACACCCTTCCGAGTTAGCTTAGTCATTGGACTAGATAACTGTGAAAAATTTCTAACAAACCTTCGGTAATAGCTTGCCAAACCAAGGAAGCTACGAATCTTGGTTACATTTGTGGGTCTTGGCCATTCTTCCACAACTTTTGTTTTTGCAGGATCAACAGTTATTCCATCTTTAGAAACAATGTGACCAAGGAAAGAAATTTGTTGCAACCAAAACTCACACTTGCTGAATTTCCCATGCAATTTCTTTTCTTTTAAGGTTTGCAAGATAACCCTTAAATGTTTTTCATGCTCCTCTTTACTTTTAGAAAACACCAAAATATCATCAATGAAAACCACCACAAACTTATCCAAGAACTCATGGAAAATTCTATTCATTAAGTCCATGAATACAGCAGGTGCATTGGTTAGCCCAAAAGGCATTACTACAAATTCATAATGGCCATATCTCGTACGGAATGCGGTCTTCGGAATATCTGCCTCCTTTACCTTCAGCTGATGGTACCCCGATCTCAAGTCAATCTTTGAAAAAAACTGAGCTCCCTAGAGCTGATCAAACAAATCATCGATATGAGGCAAAGGATATTTGTTCTTAACAGTGATATTATTCAAGGCTCTATAATCAATGCAAAGTCTCATAGAACCATCTTTCTTTTTAACAAATAAAACAGGAGCACCCCATGGTGATGTGCTAGGTCTAATGAAACCTTTCTCTAATAAATCTTGCAATTGCTCCTTCAACTCTAAAAGTTCAATTTGTGCCATTCGATAAGGGGGTTTTGAAATTGGCTTAGCATCAGGAACTAAGTCAACAGTAAACTCAACTTCTCGATATGGTATTATTCCAGGCAACTCATCAGGAAAAACATCAGAATACTCATTTACCACTGGCACATCATTAATCTGAACAGTTCCTTTATTTTCAACGACGTGTGCAAGGTAACATTCATTTCCATCTTTTACAAGTTTCTCGGCCTCTTGATATGTTATCAAAAGTAAGGGTTCATTCTTGTAAACAAACTGAAATTCTTTCTGAAAAGAAACTTATTTAGCTCTACAGTCAATCTTAGCATGGTAAATAGAGAGCCAATCCATACCCAGGATAACATCAAACTCTACTAGAGGTAGAACAATAAGGTTTGCAAGTAGGTTCTTTCCACAGATAAGGATAGGAAGATTCTTATAAATTCTTTTTGCCTCGACACTTCCCCCAGGTGTTTTTACCAAAAGTTAAGGATTCATTTCTTGAGATGGTATTCCCATTTTACTAGAAAAGGTTTTAGAGATGAAAGAATGTGTAGACCCCGAATCGAACAACACACTGGTATAATCTGAAAAAACAAACAAAGTACCTGATACAACTTCATTTGATGGCCCGACATCTGCTGAAGTAGTTGCAAAGGATTTCACCACCCCTTTCTGCTTGTAGTCTAACTGCTTCCCATCACTCAAGCTCTTTGTCGGACACTCGTTTGCATAGTGACCCATCTCATTGCACTTATAACATTTCACTAACTGTAAATCAAATTTGTTCTTACCTTTACCTTGATCCTTTTCAGTGCAATCACGAGCCTTATGTCCCATCTTACCACATCGGTAGCACTTCCCAGAATTCAGAAGACATTCCCCAGCATGCCTTTTGCCACATTTATCACAAACTGGAAACTTAGTTCTCTTACCATCAGACTTTTTTGAAGAATTCTTACATTTCTCCTGCCACCTCGGTCTCTTCTTCTGCTGGTTGTTATAGAACACTTGGTCATCGGCAAACTCCGTTTCCACCTTCTCAGCACATCAAACAAGCTTTTCATAACTTTTAAACTCACGAGAAGCTAATGCCCTTCGATATTTTGGCTTTAATCCTGAGTAAAAACGATTGATTTTACTATCAAGGTCCCGGATAAAATTTGGAACATACCTTGCCAATCGAGTGAACCTTTCTTCATAGGCATCCACTGAGTCTTCCTCTTGCCTCAATTCCAAGAATTGATTTTCCATCCTAAGTTGAACAGCCTTAGGAAAATAATTCTCAAGAAACATACCTTTGAATTCATCTCAGTCAAGAGAATCAATCTCATCGGCGTCCCTGATATTTTTAACCATAGACCACCACTGATCTGCTTCACCCTCCAAACGGTAAATAGCAAGACTAACCTTTTGATTGTCTGAACACCCCATGACATCAAAAATCTTCTCCAGTGCTTTAATCCACCCTTCAGCTAGCATAGGGTCAGATGATCCTCTGAATGATGGTGGATGTTGCCCCATGAAATGTTCCACCACTGACATGTTCCTCTGCGGTTGATCTGGCTGATCTCGTGCATGGATACCACCACCATTTATCGCTTGAGTCAACTGCGCCATTACTGCAACAAACTGTTCAGTTCCAATTCCGACCATTTCTGGATGCTGATTCGGAAGGTTATTTCCTTCTGTATGTCTTCCTAGCACTGCTTCCCTGTTTCCTCTGCGGAAAACCATTCTGAACAAACATGTCTTAGATGAAGCAACATGGTAATCTTTAAATGCTATATCATTTCAAAAAAAAAATATTTTTGGATAATCATTTAATAGAATTCTAACTCCTAAAGTTATCTAAACATCCCTTTGATACCAACTATAAGGCCCCAGCCTTAACCCTTACTTAATCTTGAGTTATTACAAGATTACACATTGAGGATCTTTTCGGGTTTAGAGTTTTAGAGAATTAGATCATAAAACTTGCATTACATTCCACATATAAACAAAGTGGTTACATAAAGATAGTATTCTTCATTCCCATCAATGGAAACACATTTAAAATAAAACATGGATTATTTCTTGACACATCCTTGACTCTATCATCTTATCATGTACCTTTCCCTTGACCTGTGAAAAACATTTCAAAAAAACTTGGGATGAGCATAAAAACTCAGTATGGGTTATAAAAAAAACATGGAAAGGAAACATGAGTTCATATATACATAAGAATGAAATCATACTTTACCCATAAAACATAGGCACTTTAACATACCTCATAAAATCATGAATAAATCATAGAAATCATAAGACATAAAGGTAACTTGAGGCATTCATAACATTCTTACGTAGGGAGTAACCCTCTTGGTTACGTTTGGAATACCCATCACAGTATATTCCCTAAAATCTCTTCGGATAAACCTTAACGTTTCACTCCTTCGCGTTACCCAATGCATTGGAGAGCTATATCGGGCTCACCCGCCCTTAGTTTATCACGGAACCACCCGTCTTCATAATAATGCCCAAGAACCATAACATAATTGTATCACATAAAACATGCATAAAGGAAACATAACATTTCCACATTTCAATCACAAGATATCAATACAACACAATAAACATTGTGAAAACCATTTTCAATACCAAAATAAAAGAAAAGTAAAACATGGTATTTATTTTTCTTTTAAAAAGAAGGTATGGCTTGTAGAGGAAGCCGAAACTCAAATAACGGTCACGACGGCGGAGAAGTCGTTGTCGCCGCATACGTACGACAAAAACATTCCCTTTTTGTCGTTTAGTAAATGATTCGTATAAAAAATATTCCTTTTTAATAAACGTAAAAGTCAAAGGGGTTTATACACCGTATAAAATAAAGTTGTGTATAAAATAAAATATGCCTCAATGAAAGGAGATTGAGACGAAGTCCCATACCTCGTATCCGACTTGACCCGACCGTTCTTTAATCTCCTGAATAATAAACTTGAGTTAATCTCTACTTGCTTAAGAACCCTTTTTCAAGTTCATTATTCCTTTTATACCATGTTATGGACATCATGTAATCATTTAAGTTAATAATGTTCATTTTGTCGGTATTTGGTTCTTAAGTCAAAAATAGACTTCTTACACTTACATGTTGTTAATTTGGTCAAAGTTTCATTATATCCAGAATGGTATTCATGATGTAGATATAATATATGTCATATATATCTAGTACATACATGCATTTATAATATTACATAATCATTTAGAGGTAAGAAATGAAATGCACCGTTCATGGAGACGGTAAGCCGTACGTACGCATGAACGCTACTTTCATTTCTATTTCGTATTTTACAGAATGGAATCATAATGATATAAAGGTATATTATAATTACAGTATAATATCATATATAATATCATAGTTCCATCCTTTATATGTCCCACATATGGTATTTAATGAATCAAATCACTTTGAGGGGGCGGTAGTCCGCACTTCCTAAAATGAAGATATCGTTTTTACCCATAATGGAAACCATAAAGGTATGCCCAAAATGAAAAAAAAACAGAAGCTTAAGGAAAACATAAACATATTATATATCATATATAAAAATAGTGAAATCATAATGGCCACCTTTGAAGGTGTTAAATGAGTGTTGAACAATCATCGTTTCGGGAGGCAGAATTTCGCCATCCACGGAAACCATATGTTCTTTAACCATTTGATGTAGTTGTGTGAGAGTGTAGCTCAAATAAATCTTATAAAAACATCCTAGTATATTTAATATACTGGTGTTGTTACAAAAGAAGTAAATAAAAAGAGTTCAAGGGGTTGGAGAAGCAAAATAAAACAAATGAACATGAGAGAATGAATTACCTTTAAAAGTGTAACTCCTTTTGATTTGAGCCTAAAGGATTCCTTTGAAAGGATTCTGCCCAAAGTGAATCCTCTAGGATGAGGAGAGGGATGTTTAGAGAGTAAATGGGTAGGGGTTGGCCGAGCCAAAGGCTTGAGTAGTGTGTGAAATGAGGTAGAGGTGGGGGCCTTTTATAAGAGGAGAGGAGGGGCACTTTTGGAATGTAAAGAAATATTACATTATTTGAAAATGTGTTTCGGTTTTAAAAGGTCCCACATTGATATAATTCGTGGATAAGGTGATAAGGGTTCTAAATCCACTCATCCAATTGGTTTTGGCCATGTGTAGTTCATAGATTTTACATTATCTTTCCATTTTATTTAAATCGTCAAATAATGATGTCATCGCTGCATCATTATTATGTCATAAATAATTTAATTTATTTAATTTCTAAAAATCATAAAAAAAATACTATGATGTAGGAAATCTTTTTATCTTTCCAATTACTATTTATAATCAAAAATCTGATCTTTATAAGCCCATGTAAAAATTGTTTTCGTAAAACATATTATGTTTGTGTCATTTTTACTTTTACATTAAATAAAAAGTTATTTTTGTCATTTCCCAACAAAAGTGGATCCATGGGGTCCCCAAGTTGACCCATGGATTTTCTTGGTCGTCCATGACACAACCAATAAGGTTGGGACATGTGTCTAGGTCATTTCCTATTATTAAAGCATTATTTATACCTTAAACTACCCTAATTACCACTAATCGCGATTAAAAACTTAATAAGTTACTATTCACCAAAAAATTATTTTAATCCCATTGAACCACATTTTACTTCTTAATGACAACCATGAATGTCGGATTTTTGAAATTCATAACACAAAAGTGGCAAAGTTTCATTTAAACGAAAAATTAGTTTCTTTAACTACCACTTAGTGGTTTCACTATTCATCAAAAATTGAAGTTTTTCAGAAAATTACCAAAAATTCACCCCAAGCTATATTTGACATTCCGAATTCAAAAATGAAGTCTATTTTACAAAATTAAAATCATATAAGTCACATTAATTAATTCCCACTGCCAGAGCAAAAAGCGTGTTTTTACAAAACAATAAGTATCAAAAGATTGACACCAGTTTAAGTCTAATTTCAAAGTGAAATTGATTACAATGACCACCATTGGATAAAATGGTAAAAATATATTCTAATTTCACTTAAAAACCAATTAAAAAAATAATCTAATCATATAAATAAATTAGATTAAAAATCAGTTTTGATGTAAAATGCAGTATTTTTCACTATTCATTAAAAAATGAACATTGTCAGAAAAATACCAAAAATTCACACAAGGTAAATTTTGATGTCCCAATCATAAAGGATAAGTTTATTTTGACCAACATAGTTTATAAAATTGTCAAAATATAGATTCAAAAATTGTTTGTCATCAAAAGGGAGTAAAACAATCTTTTTAAGAATATTAGTGTATTCCATGCATAAGATTGTATTTATTTTCATTTTAAGCCTCTATAACACTATCTTAATCATTAATAGACATAGATAAAAATATCTATTATTCATTACTTACTTGGGATGTTACAATAATTGAATCATTTTGAAAGAAATAAAGGCTGGAAACTTTTAGATAGACCTAAAGACACCTTGAATATAGGCACAAAATGGGTGTTTAGAAATAAAGTAGATGAATCTGGTAATATTTTAAGAAATAAAGCTATATTTGATGCACAAGGTTATAGTAAAGAAGAAGGGATTGACTATAAAGAAACTTTTTCACCTATTTATAGATTTGAGGCCATTAGAATCTTGCTTGCATATGAATATCATCTCAATTTCAAACTATATCAAATGGATGTTAAGAGTGAATTCCTAAATGGGTATATAGTTGAGAATGTTTTTGTTGAACAACCCCCTGGTTTTACAAACCCTCATTTTCAAAATCAAGTTTTTAAATTAAAAAAGGATTTATATGTTTCAAAACAAGCTCCAAGAGCTTGGTATGATATACTAATTACTTTTCTTATTTCTAAAGGTTTTGAAAAAGGTATATATGATCATACTATCTTTATAAAAATAATTTATAAAGATGTTTTAGTAGTTTAAAATTATATTGATAACATTATTTTTGGATCTTCAAAAAATTCCTTATGTATTGATTTTTCCAAAATGACACAAAGTGAATTTAAAATGAGTTTAATGAGAAAACTCAAATTATTTCTTAGATTTCAAATCATTCAAAAAAAGAAGGTATTATTTTAAATCAAAGTAAATATACAAAGGATATTTTAAAAATATTTGTATTTGATGGTAAAAAAAGTAGTGATACTCCAATGAGTACCACCTGTAAGTTGGATCTTGATGAAAATGGTAAATTTGTTGATCAAACCGCTTACAGAGGAATGATTTGGAGTTTAATCTATTTAACTGTTAGTCAGTCTAATATTATGTTTAGGGTGTGTATTTGTGCTCATTTTCAAGATAACCTTAAATAATCTCATTTAACTTTTGTTAAATGAATTTTTAAATAACTAAAGTATACTAAAAACTTAGGATTATTCTATCCCAGAGGACAATAATCTGATTTAGTTAGTTATTCGAATTCTGATTTTGGTGGCTTTAAGTTTGATAGAAAAAGCACCACTAGAATATGTCACTTTTTAGGAAAGTCTCTAGTGTCATGGGGTATTAAAAAGAAAAAATATGTTTCATTATCTACTACCGAATCTGAATACATAGATGTTGGTAGTTGTTGTGCATAGATTTTGTAGATGAAACACACATTACTAGATTATAGATATTAGTATAGACATGTCCCTATAAATTGTGACAATACAAGTGCTATTAACATTTCAAAGAATCCTATTTCTCATTCTAGAATAAAGAATATTGATGTAAGACATAACTTTTTGAGAGTTCATTATACAAAAATATGATATAACCCTTGAGATTATTAGCACAGAATATCAGTTTGCTGACATATTTACTAATCCACTAAACTCTGAAAGAATGAATTAAATCAGACGTGAATTAGGGATGATTAATTTATAAGGACTTATTGTCAATAAATTTGTGTTAAAACATAGTGTGGTTTTCTCACTGATAAGAAAAACTTGTGATGTATCACCGGCATCGATAGTTTCTCACACACTAGTGTCTCACTGACACTGACAGTTTCTTTGCATCACCGACGATGTCTCACTGATGGACACTTGCTGATAGAGTCTGATTATCTGTATCTTTTTTAACCAAAATAACATAGTTTTACTTTTTCTGTTTTTAATTATACCCGGTTTACCCATTTGTGATTTCTAAATCCCTAAGTGATAAAATCAAGTCAATACACTCTATTTATTACTCTCTTGATTTCTCTCTCACACTTCTACCTTTGATCTTTTTAACCTCAGACCTTTCAACTTCCTACCCTTTGACCGAACCTTCAGAATGGTCAGAGTAAAGCATGTCTTCAAAGTATTTGAAGAAAAGTCACATCTATATAAGAGGCAGAAAGGAGAGTCTAGAAAATATCATCCTATCAATCTAGATCTTGAAAATCATGTGGTAACTACTGATAAGAAGGTATTCACTAAATGGTTACTATATAGTAAGTCACTTCTATTGAGAGTTATAGAAATGAAAGTTTGGTTAGATTGGTTTTCTGATAATAAAATACCCTATTACCCAAATCTTGTGCATGATTTCTATCTTCATGCAGAGTTAATTATAGAAGGCAGAGATTGTTTTGGATCAAATCAGTAGTGAATAGAAGGATAGTATCTTTTTCTTCAATGAATCGGGTAAAAGGCCTCAATGTACCATATGAAGGAGTCTTTGATGACTACCAAGTAAGAACTACACCTACCACTAATATCTTTTTCTATGAGATGGAATTGAAGGAGATGACTAGAAAAAGGGATCAAAAAAGGCCTATGTCCTTAGAGTTGGATGGGGAAAGAAGACTTCTGTTTAAATTTATTCAATGTCAACTATATCCCAAAAATGGGGATTTTGCCTCTTTGAAGTACCAGGATGTGTACTTGTTATATTTTTTGAAGAAAGGGCACAAGGTAAACCTGTGAAAGTAGTTAATTGTTCACATCAGTGAAATAATTAAGCCATAATATAAGACCAATTCCTTGTTCTATCCAAGTATGATTCCTGCTATACTGAAGGAAAGGGGATGTGTAAGCGAGAGTGATAAGATTGTTTCTATCTTCAATGGTGAATGATTAAATAAGTATGTTTGAAAAGGAATGAAGATAATCAAGAATCCCTGGAAGAGGGAGTGGTCTACAGATGAGGAGAAGTTATATGAGAATTTCAATCCTATTTAGCATCCTGTCATGCCTAGAGATGTGGTTGATCCTGGTCTAAGACTAGATGAAGTGGATGAATAATTTGATGATGAGGATAGAGAAGAGGAAGCTAGATCGGCTAGAGAGGAAGGATCTCCTATAGATCATAAAACTGACCCAGACATTACTGAAAGGCTAGGGAGAATGAACTTTGGACCACCCAGTCCACCTCTCACTCTGCCTTCAAAAGAACCAATTTTAGGTGATTATGAAGAAACTGAAGAATATGGAAGTATTGAGTATGTGATCAAAGAAAATGCCTCATATGAGGATTCTACTGAAGAATAATAAGAATATAGAGAAGGAGAAGATAATAAAAGTGGATCTAGAAATAGAGAAGAGGATGAAGGAGAATAATATGAGGATGGAAATGATGGAGATGATAATAATGAAGAAGGGAGTGGAATTGATAGTGGATATGATCATCTTGTTGATGATCAAGGTGATAATAGAGAGCTTGCTGACAATGTGGATCAAGAGTAGACTATAAAACCTCCTAATTAGGTATAAGCATCTACTGGAGAAGAAGAAGAAAGAGTTGAAGTTGTTGATGCAATGAGAGATCAAATAGTACATGTACCACAGTTGGTTTATTTTATAAAAATATCTCAAGATAAGGGGGAGAAGCAAGTAAGAGGAGATCTGTTTGAGGGGGATCTTCAAGATAGAAGAGCTCAAGTTGAGGGGGAGTCTCAAGATAGAAGAGTGACAGTTACCACTCTTACTCTTTTTGAATCCTCTATGTTTTCTGAATGGAAAATGCAGCCTGACTAAGTTTTCCTTAGCTTAGAATATTTTGATTCTGATGATGAAGATGATAGAGTAGTTCCAAATAGACCAGTAGTGGACGATCCTATAAAGTCTAAGAAACCTTTTGCAGGTGAATCTGCTTCTACTCTTGCACCTTCAGTAGTTCAAATTCTTGGTGACTATGTCACTAGAGCTGATTTTGATAGTTTCAAGAAATAAATTTTCCCCACCATTAGAAATTTTTCCTTGCCTACTCCCATGTTGATATTGAGTGAAAGTGATAAAAATATTCTCCCTGTCACTGTTATTTCTCAAGTGGAACCTAGACTGATTGAACTCATTGAAACAATTGTGAAAGATAACCATAAGCTGATAAATGAGTTGACTGAATTGGTTTCCACTATCAATAGTTTGACCTCTGAGTATAGGAAAACCATGGAAAGAATCATTAAAGGATTTGAGGATATTATTTCCCACTTTCAAGTTCTTGATTTTACCCAGTTGAGATGGGATGTTAGAGACATTGTCCAAGGTTCTTCAACATCAGTTACTCTTGTGTCTCATTTCCCATATATTGAGGCTGTCAAAAATTTCATTAGAGAATATTTTAGCACTATGATGGGTGGAACAGACCAAGAGAGTCTTTCAAAACTTAGTAATAATAGTTATCATGTCCATGACATGGTTAGGTTCTATTCTAATAAGGCTACTACAGCTCGGGAGGAGATAACTCAAAAGTTATATTATTATTTCAAGATAATTTACTCAAATAATGATTTGGATATGCATTTTAAGTATTTGGTTGAGAACCTCAAAATCCCTCCTGTTACCTAATCCTTCAGGGATCAAGTAAATAAGCTCAAGTATATTACTCCTATAATTGAAAATTTTATTGAGAATAAGGAAGATTTCAAAAAGGATATGCAGTACGGGGGGAGATAATTATGGATTTCATCAATTTTCTAAAGCCCTATTTGCATGTTCAAAGTACTTCAATTTTTGTGCCACAACCTGCACCTATCAAACAATCTCTAGAACTTGCTACCTCTACCTCTCTGGAAATGAATCTTGCTCAGGACCTCACACAGATTAGACCTATCATCTTTGGTACTCCTTCCTCCACTCGTCCAAACCTGGAACCTTCAGTGTTTACTATAATTCCTCTACCCTCTTTCACAATTCGTTCTGAACCTTCACTGGACACTACTTCTACCTATCTTAATGATACCTTTTATCCTTCTTCTAAAGGAAAGGAAGTACATGATCCTTCATTCAAGAACAAGTGGTGTGGATCACTCTTTTATGGGGATAATTTGATGTAACTTTTTAGTACTCCAATGTAATTTTGTTATCCACTATACCTTACTTGGATTATGGAATTAATTGTCATTGCATCTTTCTCTTTTTGTTACACTTATTTTATTAATATCTTTATTCTTTTTTATAATCCCAAAATGGGGAGAATGAAAATCCATTATTTATTTTCCCTGTGATTAACTATGATTAATTATGGTAAAAGATAAGGCCTTATTTCTATGGAAATATACAAAGGGAAATTTTATTTTAATAAAATCTGTAATATAGAGATAGTAAGAAGAATGACTAATTTGACCATTAACTTATTTTACTTTATAATTCCATGATTTGTGATCATAAAAAATGGGGATATTGTTGTCCCTATATGGTTTTAATAATCACAAATCATGTTCAATCATATTCAATCATGTTTTTTTATGTCAGATCATGTTTAGTTAAGTTTAAAGATAATTAATTATGATTATCTATGTTCAACTATAAGTTTAACATATTATTTATATGTTTATATTAAAATACATATAGATAGAAAAATTGTCTAAGTATGAGTCACCAACAGTTATAAGTTTGAGTCATCAATAGACTGACTCACCGATAGTCTAACTCACTAATAGAACAAATGAGACACTAATAGAACAATTGAGTCACCAATAGATTGACTCACTGATATCCCGACTCGCTGAGAGAATAGAGGACTCACCAAAAGAACAAATGATTCACCAACAGAATAAATGACTCACTAATAGTCTGACTAACTGACAAATCAAGTGAGTCACCGACAGCCCAACTCACCTACCGACGCATGGACCCACTAAAATCATGACTCGCAGATAGAAGGAGTCACTGATGCACTAACATATGGATGGAAGGAGTCATCGATAGTGTGACCTTCCCACAGAAGGACTCATTGATAGACTGTTCAAAATTTCTTTACTCTATAAATTCAAACTTTTTATCTGACGGTCATATTGGATTATTTAATGATACTAATTTACTTGTATAACTTTTTGTAGACATCATTAACTTGGGTGTCAATGGTACGAGGTATTACACATGTCCCAATAATGCCTAATTTTGGGCCTGCAAAATATAAGAAGGGAATCATTCGAGAAAAAAGTGTAACACACACATGAGAAACTATATAAAGAGAACCCATGAAGAAAAGAAAGAATAACACACCTCCTAGATGACTGAAAACAAAGAAGAAATTTTTGTACATCAAAGTTCCAATCAACCTTGAAGAAAACAAACTCTAGAGAGGAAAAACTTCAAATAATATCTCATTTTCTTGGAAACCAGAACACAAAGCTTCCATGACACTCTGTTTTGGTGTCTATTTCTAGAAAATGAATCGAGCTTCACTTCTGCTACATTAAAGGAGTCTAGAATCTTCAATAACAATACTCAAATAATTCTAAACCTTCTATCATTATTTCTGATCCATTGTGTTTGATTTTATTACTTTTCGAGTAGAGTGTGTATCTATAGTATAAACACACCCTGTATCCTATTCTAAGTTGGAGGATACAAGATATCCTCACACTATTATTATCCTACACCATATTTCTCCAATGAAGAACTATGGAATAGGTCTCTGTGTGACTTGTTTGTAATCTGTTGCCCAAGAATAACTATGGTAGTGGTCTAGCTTGACCTGGACAGCATTTTATGATATTGTAAACCCATATCCAGAGTGTGGATAAAATTTTATTAATTTAAATTAATTAATGGAAGGTGATCAACAAGTGGAGAATATTAGGTCTTGGCTTGAGACTGGACCTCTTGTTTTATTCTACTGTGCTATTTAAAATTTAGTTTACTCCATTTTCACTCATATTTCAGAAAAATAAATTTTACTTTGATAGTTGATCTTGGATAATATTTATAACTATATTGGTTTGGTAAATTAGTTTCAAAAGTTATATCAATATTTAAAATTTCTATAAATGAAAATAAATAAATCTTTTGAGAAATTAATTGAATAATAAAACTATTATAAATTTACTACTATGATTAACTGGCATGTTTTGATTTTAAAGTGGGGGAATTTTAACTAAGGTTTTTAACAAAAAAATTTATAGGAACTCAATTCACCCCCCTCTTGAGTGTCCTACTCGAACCAAAAAGTATCTTATAATTAATATAATGTTTTAGGGATGATTTTAAATATTATTTATTTTATTTAAAAGTATAATAGAATAATTTAAATGAAAATATATCATTTTTGAAAAATCAATATTTTGACATAATAATGGCTTACAAAAAAGAATTTGGTGAGAGGTAATGGAAAATATATCCTCATAGATGGATAAAAAAATTAAATAACATTATAATTTAATCATGGTAGAAAAATAATAGAATTTTAAAAAAACATTTATGAAAAAAATCATAAAAATGAATGGGAAACAGTTTTTGAAACTCTTACCTTGTTCCTCAAACCAACTCCTTCAGAATGAGTCTAAAGAATTTGTAAAAGGGGATTGTGGAAAGGTGAAAGCTTATTAGAATGTAAATAAAATTTTATAGTGATATTTGGATAGAATGTGGAGAGAAAACTAAACCTTATATGTGTTTGGGAAATATGATAATGAGTCTCCTTTTATAGGAAAAAATTATGGCATTTTTTTAAATATTCAATATTTATGGGTCAAGAATGTACTTCTAAAAGGATAAGTGGTTTAAAATGGATAATAGATGATATTATTAACATTCCCCATCCCAATTGAGTAAATAAAATAATTAATTATTTTTTATCAATTGATAAATTATTTTTTAACATTAAAACCCCTTTCAAGTCATTTTCAGATTTATTCTCATAATTTGACTTCAAAAATATTTATATAACTATATAATTAAAATTTAAATGTTTAAATAATATATTTACTATCATTTGTATCTATAAAAATAATAAAACACCATAATTAATCACAATTTTATCATTTTAAGTATTTTTAAAACCAATTATTTGACTTTTATCTTTTTTGCATAAGCATTGCATCAACACTGCACATGCATTTGTATAATTATACTATTATTTAATATTAAAAATAAATAATTAACAAAAATATATTTTATTTTTAAAAATATAATTATATAAAATCATTCATAAAGTTATTTATTCTCATTTATATCATAATAATATTTTTAAGAGAAGAATCTTGACTTTTCCTACCTTACGCAAGCACTAAATAAGAATTTGGATAATTAACTGGTTATATAATATTACAATTCATGAATATATGTAAAAATAATTTATTATTAATTATTTTTATCTCTTATATTAAAAAAATACATATAAATTCCTAGACGCTGTCTTAAAGACATCAATTTGACTTTTCTAATGTTGTGCAAGCACTCTGTTAGTACCAATAAATGTTTTCATGTTTATCTTGAAATAAAAATTAATTTACATTAATTGAATAATATTTAGATTTTTTTTGAGTATATCATCATGTGAGAAATTTTACATTAGTTTTATAAATTTTTATATCATATTTATATCATGACTATGTCATAAAATATACAGTATTCATAAAAACTATATTTTTTAACTATTCACCAAAAAAATAAACTTACTAAGAAAAATATGAAAAATTAAACCTAAGTTAATTTATATATGATAAAACAAAAAATTAATTCCATTTTATAAAATTAAATTTCTAAAATTTATAAATTTAACTTTTAAATAAAATCATGTGGTACATGGAAAAACAATTTATTTAGAATAAAAACTAATTTTTTACCAATTAAAAATAAAATTATTATTCTATACCTTAATAAAAATATTTATAATATCTTCATAATAATAAATATTAATATGAATCCATTTAATTGATATTAATATTAAAAAAAACTTAAAACTTATTTGTTGGTAAAAATACCTAGTTTTTTATAAATTTATATTATGGAACCAAATGATTCATTTTTTCTTTTCTCATTGGTATTTCTATAGAAATTATTTTTAACAAATAAACTGAAGGAATCATAAATTAATAATAAACATTTACCCATCAATAAAATTTTTAATCAGTGGTGACATGATGGTTGGGTTATATTGTTGTGTTTATCTTAAGGATGTTCTTTGTGTTACCATCATAATCATTTAATGGATATTGGGGCTGGAATTATGCTAATATTTCAATTTAAGGTAACCTATGAAGTGATTTCTTAGGTCGCCACCCTTTCTATCATTCTCCCTTATGGAGTTAGTATATTTTTATTCAGTGCTTCATTTCATAAAATCTTAGTTTTGAGCCACCGTCTTATTTTATCATAAAAGGTAACTCTCTAATGATTTTAAAATGATGTATTTGGTCATTAGTATTTATCACGTTAAATTCCTTAGGAAGATTCTCAATGAAAATAATCATAATGTTTGGTAGGTTTAAATGACCCTTATTTTTTTAAGTAATTTTTTTCTCTTCATTTTTTGGTTCCTCAAGAGTGGTTTCAATGGAATATTAAGTGTGATAAATAATAATGATTAATGATTTTTTTTTAAAACCTCATATTCTTGAATTAATTCCCTTATAATTTCATCTCAACAAAAATATAATTTAGATTGGTTTTAATTTGGGGGGATTAATAGGGATTTTTTATGGGAACTGGAGGATAAAAGAAAAGATGGATGGGTGTAGAGTGTAAGGGGTACCAGGTGGTCTTGTATCGGGTACCAAATAAGAGTAAAATGGGTGGGGGTGGTTTTATTTAGACAGCCTAGTGCGTGGTAGCCTTATAGTGAGTAATCAGAAGACTCTTAGGACAAATCCCTTAATATAAGTGAATTTTGGTCTTTTAAAACCCGTGTGTTTTACCCTAAAATGCTATAGATCGGGATTTAATTCATCTGAATTGATTCTTTTTCTTTTAGGGAGATCTGGATATATTTTCCCCCTATCAATCCAACCCTCCTTTGATTATGGTCTTAATCTCTTCCTAGATTTCATGGTATCTCATTTTTTATATGGTAGTTTTTAGTTATCTCTTAAATATCTTCTTCACTGGTGTTTATCAATGGAAGTGTCTCAAACTCTTCTCTTCCCATTCTAGGTCTTTATAGACCCTCACATTTACTTTGGTGTTCCAATAAAAAATTAGTTGTAAGACTTATGATTAAGTAAATAAGAGATATTGTTATTTTTTCACTTTCTAAATTCCTTTATTAGGTTAGTAGTAATGTAAAACCTTTTTATTTTCCAAGTTATTTGATGGTATCATAACTAGATTTCAATATTAGGCCATCTCTTATATATAAGTTATAGAGGGTGAAAATCTTATATTTCTCTCCTACTATCAATTTGTGGGTATTGTAGGGGGATGGGGTAGAGTGAGGGATACTCATTTTATGGTTTTCATTGTGAGAAATAATAATAATATATTTTTATAAACAAAATAAGTTTAAATGGTTGTTTTTCATTAATTTTTCTTAATCATTGCATCCTTGATCAATCTTATTCATGATAGTATTGGATAAACTTTATTATGAGATTCCTTTATTAACCTTAGAGAATTTTATAGTTTACTAGAATGTAGAGAATAAGTGAACTCTATTAGGGGATACTTCTAAACCTTAAATTATATATACTTACCTATGGTATAATAGTGAGATTAATGAAAAATATATCATGCCTAGGGATTCCCATATTTAATTTAAATTGTAGTCTTCCATTATGGTTCTAAATATTCCACATGACATGTTTTATTTGGATGTGATTCCTTGATAAATTTTGATTAGAATTTTCTATTTAATAACTGAATTAATTTCTTTTAATAATTAATTATAATATGGTCATATTATTTAATAGTTTTATTATTGGTAATTAATATATATAGATTTTTATTCTTCTATATTTTATATGCAGGAGTTATGCCTTCTCTTGTAGGTTCCAGTGTAAGGCTTGTTTAATATTTTCCTTTCTAAGTGGATATAGGCCTTATAAGAGTAGGGGTACATATATTATATGGTTATGAATACACATTAACACACACCCACACATTCTTTCCTAATATAATATGAGTGACCACCTAGGTGAGGGTATTAAATATATATACAGGTCCTTCATATGAGGAGAGATAGTCCCTCAGATCATATGATTATAGATTCATATATATAATTATGTGTGTTTGTACACTACCTACTATAAGTGGTGGGTTCCAAAGGAAATACTTGATGGTCAGACCTCATTGTTGTACAGGTACCTTACTCAAAATAAGATCTTATCTTGAAGCAGGTTTAACTAATATTTTTGAAGATTATTAATGTTACATTATATAATTCCCATTATTGTTTAATTTCAATATCATGTATACTTGTTTAGAATGGATTCATTCCTACTATCACCATGATCATAGATGAATTGAATTTACTCATTACCTATTGAATTTATATTCCTGCATTGTACACTTGATTTATGATGGACTAGATATGGTCATGTGGTGACTTATATAGGGTATATTGTAGTAACGCCTAATAAATGCTCCATTAAAATGTTCTTATGCCTTATTTTACATGATCTAGGTAAATATAAAGTTCTTACACATTAGGGATATGGGTATTGAATCATGGGAAGCCTTTATAATTGATGTTTGGGGTTAGGATGGTTACTTTTAGAGTTTTTGGTGGACATGTAGATCAAATGTAGTGGGATTTTTTTTCATCTATTATTACAGAGATATACCCTAAATCCATGAATTCATATGATGTATACATGTTTTGTATTATATTGTATGATATAAATATTTTGTATGGTATGACATATATAAACTAAAGGCATATTATGTGCTTTGGTTAAGGCATGTCATAGGGTATTAAATAGGATATCTATCCATTTCCTTATCCATATCATACCATATGATATGATAATATCAAAAACTATTATAATAATTAATCATAATATATGATTGATAAGGAAATAGAATATTTTAACATTCAAAAATATTTCAAAAAAATGTTTTCATTGTTATTGATGTTTTATACTATAGAATGACATGGATAGTTGAATCGGATGAAGGTCACAAGTTTTAAAACTAAATCCATTTACTCATATGTTTTGTAACATTTCATTAAATTACAGTAAGGATTAGGTAGAATCCATAAACCCTATATTAGGAGGGATACACCATTGAGATGGGTATTTGTGTTATCCCTACCCAAGATCTTTCTTCTGAATCTCTTAAATCTCTCTTCACCCTTCTTCCTTTTCCTTCATAATTAATAATATATCATGGGTGTAAGGAAGGTATTTCCTGAACATCAGATGATTTAGTTAACCCATGGATAGACCACAGAGGAAGAAACCTGATGGTTAATTTTATAATATCTTCATTAAGAATGTGATTGAAGGTAGTAACAGTGGATATCATTGATGCATGGTACAGGTTCTTCATTTTTTTAAACATGGATTTGGTTTTGAAAAGAATAGTGATCTTGGGTTTGAGGTTTCCATTATATTCCACTAAATTTAATAAGTGATATTTTATCCTTATAATCCCTTCAGATGTATTATAACATTACCATGATTCATGATTCTTAAAATCATGTTGAAAATTAAGAAGAATTAGATATCATTTTTTCAATCATTAAAAATGACATAAAATTTAAACAATGGTTGTACATATGATATGGGATATCATAATAAATGATATAAATTTTTCTATGTGGATAGTATTATGATATATGATATCATAAGAAATTATATGGTTACTTAGTAAGATATGTGATATCAGAATAGGTGGTATAGTCTAAGTCATTTAGTTTTTTCAATAGCATAATGTATTCTATAGGGTTTCATAGCTAATGATAGTGCTAAATGAATGCTATAAAATAAAGATTTATGTCATCTTTATGATGTAAGTCATATTGTAAAATATGATTCCTAAGCCACTGAAGGGGGTATCATAGGTCGTAGCTATCTATCATAGAATATGATTGATAGTGCCCCACTGTCAATCATAGTTTATGTTCCTCAGTCGTAAGATGTGATATCATATCATGGACAATTATATAAATTATATCGTTAAATATAATATATGAAGAAAAAATATATTTTTCTTATTTTCAATTATGAATTAAATTATATAATTTATAAAAAAATTATAAATTATTGTAAAAGTTATATTGAAAATTTTATTAAATTTATAGTGTTTATAAATTAATTATTTATAAAATGTTTATAATTTATTATTATTTTCTTTTAAAATATCTAATAAATAGATATCTAATTTTTAAAATTCTTAAAAACCTTCATCGAGGGGCTTTCAAGCATACCAAAAATATTTTTGTAGATGTGATTTAGGTTTCAAGTATATTTTCATACTTAGAATAAGTTTATCTATAAAAGTGTTCATATTGATTTATTATTACATCATAAAAGTAGATATAAAATTTTTATATTATGAACTTTATATGAAAAAACTGTGATTTATGTAAATGTTTTTCTGATTTTATGAATTTTTTGCTACTTGATAATAAAAGTTTCCATAAATGTAACACATTTATAAAATATAAAGAAGTTTATATTAAAACCATGTAAATTATAATATGAAAAATTTCATATTAAATAAAAGTGAATTATCATTTCATATACATTCTAAAATTATAAATTATTTTTAATTTATTTATGAATTGTTTGTAAATTTATTTTATCATAAATATAAATTTTTCATATATTTATTTTATTCCCTAGTTAAATCATGAATATAAATTTTATATTAGGAATATTTGTATATGATTTAGTTTAAAGTGTTAAATTACTTATATATATTATCAAAAATACATTTAAGTTTTTACATGCTAGGTATGATAATTGATTTAGTTTTCTCCTAACTTAACACTGAATTATTTGTGAGTTTTGTAAAGAGTTACATGTCAATATTATTTAATCATATTGAATTGGTGGAATAAATAATGATTCCATAACTAAATAATTAAAATAATTCATACATGAAAAGTAAATAATATTAGATAATATAGTGAGATCAAATCCCTTTTAAAAATATTGTGTTAGAATCCTTATAGAGAAAACACTGGTTAAGACCTCAAAAATCAAAATGGGTAGGTCATTCCAAATTTGGTTACCCCTATATTTTCTTGTCTAAGAAAATAAAGTAATGAGATGGCTTTAATAGTTAAGTGTCTCATTTTTAGAATTTTATTTTGGTTACAATTAGCTGAGAAAGTATAACTGTTTGGATATTATAGGAATGTTGTTGAGTGAATCCATATAATGGGTGAGACTAAAGAGTTATCCACTCAACTATCCAAGAGTCATATATGATATGATTTACATGATTTCTTATTATTTCTATTTATGAATAATTTACATGCTTATATGATTTAAGTCATGATGAAATATGGATTTTCACCCACTAATGGATATAATGTATTAAAAAAGGGGTTATCATTTTAGTGGAACACATTTAATAAAATTCCATATTAAATGAATTTAAAACATGATACTCACCTGATAAAATTTTCTTTTGTAGATAAACGGAATGATCATCATCAAACATGACTTTGATATTAGTATTGAAAAAGAAAAATATCAATGTAAGAAACTTCTTAGACTGGTACAATACTTAAGAATCATTCTTAGGAAAGAAGAATATTCTATTTTTTAGAGTAATTCATTTTTTACAACCAAATGTTGAAGTAGTTAAAAAGTTTATTTAGATGCTTATGAGAAGAATAGATAATTTTAATTAAGTTCTTAAAGGAATTAGATGAAAAATGACATAAGTAACCTTATTCTCTGCTCATGTTCTCAATATCATTGGTTATGTTAATGAATTTATGAGACTACAAGTTTTCTTTAAGTCTTTATCTAGATAAGGAAGTAATTTTGTGTATATTATTATAAATTTCTTGAAAATGTGAATGATTTTAATAAAATTTTATCCTATTTGGTCAATGTTTTGATGGTAGAGCTCATGAATCACACCAAAGGTTTCATTTTTAGGTAAAAAATTATTTATTTACCCATTTTCTTTATTTATCTTTATTTTTATGTATTTTAATTTTAATTTTTATGAAAATAGGGCGGTTGTTCTTATCGCATGGTTTGTACATGGTTAGTGAAAAACATGAAACCTAGTTACGTATAACCTATAACACGTTTTTTATGTTATCACATGGTTGGAACATAGTTTTCCAGACCATATGGTTAAACGTTGTGGCTACTCTATATTTTTCTAGTGTCATCTGTACAGTGGGTTCACAATTTGGAAAACCATGCAGCCTGAACATGTTCATTAAAAATGATATTTTACTAGACTACTTATTAATTTTTTAATTTATACCAGCCTATATTATCTTTCTATTAGAATTATTATGCCTCTAATATGTTTATCCCCTCTTCATCCCACATTTTCCTGGATTTATTTTTGTATTTTTCACTTATAATCATTAATACATAACCAATTAAGTGGTTCTTTCTCTCTTCCTTGGTTATCTTCCCTCCTTCTACTTGGTATCCTTCAATCCCTAGGGACATGTAATCCTAAGGTCTACTTTACTCAAATTTTAAGTAAGGAGTTTTCATGTTTAGGTATTTCTATTTCCTTATAAGATTATTTTTTCCCATTACTAGTGGATTCACTCTTTTCACCAGTAGTTTCATTGATTAAGGTACATGGTTTCATGGTATACTTTTTTTAGATGAACCATAGGTGTTTTATTACTTATAAAAGAGTGTTTTAAATTGTTTAAATCATGTTATGTATTATTTGAGGACTAATATATGTAATATAATTGTTATGAATTATTATCATTTAATATGGGTAATTAAAGTGGTTTCAAATGCATGTTTACATATAAAAATGTAATATTACCTTCCATGTGTTTAATGAAATTCCACTTAGAAGGGAAATGGTTTTAATAGTGAAATTATAATTATTTTAATAGGTGATGACACATGGGAATCCTTGGTTCTTAGGGGGAACCTATTACAAGTACCATTAGTCATTTTATACACACTCATTATATTTAGATCGTTCCACTAACTAACTATAACACTATTGAGACTTGGATTATATGGTTATGGTGCCACTAGTTAGGGTGTCATGCCACTATTCATGTGACATAGATCTCTTTAGAGACCTTCATGTGGTTGGATATGATTGGTTTTGAATATAATAAAGTACAAGGATCTTAGTGTTCTTTAACCATAACTACTTTAGGGATTCTCCCATCGTGCTTGTTTTAATATGTTTATTCACACAACATCTAATTTAATATTTAGAATTGTTAAAAATCATTTGCATGTTATTTATGTTTAGAATATTAATAGAGTATTTTCATATTTTTTATTTTCTAGATAACGTACATGGATTTTCTAATAAAGGTTTCTCAAGGAACACTTGGTGGGATCCTATAGGGATAGTTATTCTCACACCCTGTATACACTCAATCAGTGTAGGTAGATCTTATTTTGACTGATATAGGTATAGGAAAGGCACAACAGGGAGTGGTGGATTTAAATGATATTTGATCTTGGGTTAGAAGTGGTGACATAGTGGGAGTTATAATTTTTTTCACATGAATATGAGTTCCCATTATTTTGATTCATTTTTGGTTTGGTTTTATATAATTTCTCTAGTATCACCAATTTAGCTTCCCATCCCATTCCTTTATGTATATGTGGCATTGAATCATTTAGGTTATGTTATGGGTGATTCCTTAAATTATTGAAATTGATTTTTATTATTTATTTAATATTTAATTTATATTATATTTGTGTGTTGAGATATTTTTATAGTTTTATTTTCTTGAATGCATAACTCTTCAACTTATTCCAAGGCCATGCCAGGTTCCCATTTGGATACCTTTGGTGATAATTGTTTTATTTTGGGTGAAATAATTCCCATGATATGTTTCTTGTTGCCTAATCACTAATTTTTAGCCTATGGGGATTAAGAATACCCTTAAATACTTATCATGTTTTATCTCTAGTATTGAGTCTGGGTATCCTAGGTTAGTTCATGATAAAATGGTATTAGAGACTAGTTTTGATTTATGAAGTTTTGTAAGTTATGGTATATGGGAGATATAATCATAGGGACTTAAGGGTTAGGTTGGGAGATAGTGTTTAGCCAACACTAATTATAAATAGCTTTGAGTTACCACGAGATGTTAAGAAATGACTGTTTTGATATATATTTTGATTTGATTTTGAGAGACTTCAGGTTGATGAATATAGTCTTAGAATACTTTTCTAGGATTCATGGCTAAGGCACGCAGGCTTCAGACCATGCGACCAATCTATGTGAACCTACTAAAGGATTTCTAGTTTTCTCTACATGCTTGGTGCATGGTTCAGAAAATTGTAATCCCAAACTGTGTAGGTAACTCCATCCGTCTAATTTTAATTTTATAGTTGGCACATGTTTTTGTAAACCAAGCGGCCAAATCATGTATAGTGGGGATTTTAATGATTCATGTGTTTTAATTTTTTTAATGTTTCTAATTATTAAGTTTTTTAAGGATATTTATGGTTTTAATTGAGGTTATTTATCTATTTTAATGGTTTTATTATTCTTTTTTTTATTTCAGGTAGTATCATTCCCCATCAAAGACCACCTATAAACCCTTTAAAGGAAGTTGTGAATAAATTTTCTATTTTTTAATTCTCCTATAGACCATAATATTATTAAGGTAGTGGTATGAGTTTTCTAATCCATGAATAAAGAAGTGGTCTATATCCATGCTCTTGCTAAAGATTCGGATCTAGGTATGAGTTGATAAAAGAACCAAGCTTAGGAGTTTCTTCATTATAATACCCTATATTTTTTAGGAATTAATGGCCCTGAAGAGGTGGAGGATTGGTTATATAATATTACTATAATTTTTTAATTTATTAAGAATTTGTATTACATTAAGGTGAAGTGTAATAATTTTATGCTTGATGGTCCCGTCAATAAATGGTGGGATTTAGTTGTTCCGGACAAGCTATATGAGAACCTGTATTTGAAGGACTTCAAAGTTCTATTCACTTAGAAGTTATACCCAAATACCTTAGTACTAGAAAAGTATTAAAAGTTTGTGTAACTTAAGCAAGAAAACCTGATGGTCATGGAATATGGAAACTATCTTTCCAAGATCATTCATTTTTCCCCAATATGGTTTCAAAGTAATAATTGAAATCATAGTGCTTTATAATAGATTTGTAGCTTAATATCTGATCCCAGGTCTTCCTGCTGAATATTTTTAGCTATACAGAAGTGGAAAATTATTCCCTAATAATGGGAATAGATCAATATATAATGTTGGGGATGATTTATATTCCTTCCATGCAAAGTGGTAGGTAATGTGTTTCTTCTAAAAATAAGATGAATTGTGATAAACATAAAAGTGGAAGTGGTAGTGCCTCCTAGCACTCGTCCTAGTTATTATCATCAATATCCATAGGTAATGGAACTATTTTATTCTATAAATATGGAAATACTAGGAATATGAAGCCTTTATTCCAAGAAACCCCTAACAATTTTCACACATGTGGGTGTTTGGTTCATATATAGAGATTTTATATGCCACCCCTCCCTTCAAAGTAGTGTGGGATCTTCATCTCCTATGGGATCTACAGTTCTTTTAGATACCTTTGATGTGATGGGACCTTGATATCATGGGTGTGGAGTTAGTCTAGGTTCATTATATAGGATGATCTAGTTGAGATTTTATCCTTAGGTCATTGGTATGCCTTAGGCCTATTCAGAAGTGAGAAAGTTTCCTACAGTAGAGAAAGTGCCTATAGAATCTAAGGTGGGCCCAATGGCTGTGAGAGGTTTCATTCTTATTTCCACATCTTTGGTGACTAGTTTATTTGATATAGGTGCCTCTCATTAATTTATATATACATGTATTTTATATTTGATAAATATTTTATCTAATATTATTCCTTATGTTATGTAAATATTTATACCATTTGGGAAGAAAATGGAGAATAGCTTCTGATGTCCTTCATATATTGTCTTAGTATCAAATGTGGGGATATCATGGTACTTCCTTGTTATTGAGATAGATATATTTAATATCATTATTAATAGGTATTAGATAACTAAATTTAAATCACATATTTATTGATATCATCTGAGGGTGACCTTCACTGCCAAAGATGGAAGCTCTCATTTATTTCAAAGAGAATGAGACCTATGGTCTAGTAGGGTGGGGCCTTCGCTTCCCAATATTAGAAGATTTATATATTATATATCATCTCTTAAAGTTAAATCTAATGAAGGTAACTTAAGGATTTATGTTCCTCCATTAGTTAGGTAGTTTCCCAAAGTTTTTTTGGATTACTTCTTAGGTTTACCTATAAAGTGTAAAGTTGAGTTTTATAATGATCTATAACCCAAGACACAACCTATTTAATTTATTTCTCATTTTACAGAACCAATGTAATTGAAATAATTAAAGATTTAATTGGATGACTTTTAATCCTAGGGATTCATTCCTTCTAATGTATCTCTATGGGATGCTCTTGTGCTCTATATAAACAAAGCACATGGGACTCTTATCTTATGCATCGATTAAAAAAATTTAAACTAGGTGAGAATAAAGAATAAATATACATTTACCTATATTGAAGATCTCTTTGGTAAATTAAAATGTGAAAATTTCCTCTTAAATATTGACCTTTTTTTCAGTTATCACTAGCTTAGGGTGAAGGAATCAGGTATTCACAATACTTCTTTTAGAAGAAAGTATGGTCATTATGAATATGTAGTTATGACTTTCGATTTAACTAATGATATGGTAGTTTTTATGGATATTATAAACCATATATTTTATTGATAACTATAGTACTTCATTTTGGTATTCATGGATAATATTTTAGTATATTATAAAACTGAATAGGATCATGAACATCATTTGAAAATTACTTTGGAAACTCTCCATGATCATCACCTTTATGAAAAGTCATTAAAGTGTAACTTATGGATCCATGAAGTCAATTCCTTAGGAAATTTGGTGTCAAAACAAGGAATTTCAGCTAATCTTGAAAATGTGATACTTTTTATGTCTTGGGAAAAATCATAGGATTTCTTTGATATATGAATATTTATAGGTATGGTGGCCTATTATCAATGATTTTTTAAGGATTTATCCAGTAATTCCTATCATTTAATAACTTTCACTCAAAAGGGGGTGAAATTTTTATGGATCCATGAGTTACAAGTATCTTTTAATGTGTCTAATAAATGGTTGGAATCATCCCTTATCTTTATTATACCAGAGGTCATAAAGAATTATTTCTTTTATTGTAAAGCTTTGGGTATGGATTTGGGTTGCATGTTTATGCATGGTGATCATATGGTTTCATGTGGATCTTTCTAACTTAAAACGCATGAGATGAGTTTCCTAACCCATGACCTTGAACTATTAATAGTCATTAAAGATCTTGAATATTTATTCCATTATATTTTTAGGGATATATTCACAATTTATTCCAATCATTAATGTTTAAGTTACATCTTTTCTCAGAAATAATTTAATATTGGGTAGATAACATGGGTGTAATACCTTCAAGAATTTTATTTTAACCTCACCTATACATCAGGAAAGGGGGACATAGTCACCAATGCTCTTAGTAGGAAATTTTCATTGTAATATTTGAAAGAGTCTAGTGATGAGTGGAGTTTAATGAGCCTCTTTTATCTGATGCACTTAAAGGTGGAGTAAGAGAAGGAGGATGTATTCCTAGCTAGTATTCATATGAAACCATCAATTTTTAAGATTATTCATCAAGATAAACTAGAATATGATGGGTTCCAAAATGTTAGTAGGATCATAAATTTTAGGGGGAACTAATGAGTTGTATATATCATATGTGGGTATTTTTCTTTTATGATTCATTGTGTGGTTACCTTATCCTTGAGTAAAGTATTGATAAATGATTTCCATTAATCTTAATGGGTATTCCACCCAAGTTACACTAAGATGTACTATGATTTAAGGCATATATATTGGTGTCTTGGTAAGATAAGTAACATAGTGAATATTATGTCATAATGGTATACCTATTAGGAGGTTAAATATAGACACCAAAAGCTCATTGTTCTACTTCAGCCTCTTCCTATACCCACCAAGAAATGGGATGAGATATCCATGTAATTAATCATTAGGTTACCTAATACCCCTTTAGAGAATAATTATATATGGGTTGTGATTTATTGGCTGATTAGATCATCCCATATCAGCCCAATCAAAAATTCCACTATGGTGGAGGAACTTAAGAAGTTATATGTGCAGGATATCATTAGATTATATGGATTTCTATTTGTTATCATCTTTGGTGGAGATCCCTAATTCACCTTACAATTTTTTAAAGTCCTTTAAGAGGTGATGGGATCCTAGGTGAAGTTTAGTAATTATTATCCTCTATAAATGGAAGGGAAACAGAGTGGCTTATCCAGATTTTGGAAAACATGTTATGTGCATATGTTTTGGATTTTGGAAGCTTCTGGGATACCTATATAGTACTGATTAAGTTCACTTATAATAATAGAAACTAGTATTCTATCAGTATGAATCCATTTAAATCTTTGTATGGTTGGTCATATTGGTATCCCTTCTATTGGAATGAGGTGGTAGAGACTTCTATGGTGGGACTAAGGATTATATAGGAGATAAAGATAAAGATTCAAATCATCAAATTATGACTACTGATGCTCATAGTTTCTATAAAGATTATATTGATCATATTGTTTATCCCTTGGGTTTTTTAATTAGTTATTGGTTTTTTTAAAGTACCACCTCGATGGGTCATTGATGGCTTGAGAAGTAAGGTAATAATACCCCAAGGTATGTAAGACCATTTTATATCACTAAAAGGATTAAGAAGATTACTTATCGGTTAGTGTTACCTCTTCAATTTATGTTGATTCATAACTTCTTCTATGTCACTCTGTTAAAAATTATCATCTTGATCCCTCCCATGTGTTGAGTTGGGAGGAAATATAATTAGGGTCGAAGGTATTGGTGATTAAGAAACTGATCTAAATTAATGACTCTCGGGATAAAGTACTGTTTGGGAAATTCATACCACTTTTTAGGGTTTTATGACTCCATGGGAGTGATTCTCATGAGACGTGGGAGCGGTAATCCTTTAAGAGGGAGTAGTGGCCTCACCTATTTTTTGATCACCCATCTTTGATTTGATTTTCTAGATAATTTATATGATGGGAAGAATTATCACACCCATGGTTTCATTTTCATATATAAGATTCTTCATTTATCCATTTTCATTGTTTCTATTTATTTTAAGGTTTTTCCCTTTCAATTTTTTAGAAAATGGGGAAGTTGGTCCTATCAAATAGTTTGTTCATTGTTAGTAAAAAAATGTGTGACCTATCCATATATAACCTACTAAAACACATTTAAAAGGTTCTTTCATGGTTGGAACATGATTTTCCAACCTCTATAGCTCCTCCAGGTGTCTCAAATTCCATCACATAGTTAGAAAATTATTTGGTTAACCATGTTTCCAAATCATACGGCCTTCCTAGGTTCATTAAAATATGATTTTACCAGAATAAAATTACATATTTTTAATTGCACTCACCCACTCCTCTCTTCCCATTCAAATGCCAAGACACGTCACATTTCAAGCCCCACTCCTTCCCAAATTTGTCTTACTTTATTATGGATATTTCACATAGAATTATTAATAAATCACCAATTAATTATGTTTCTATTTCATGGTTTTGTTCCCTTATTCTACTTGGTTTCCTTCCTTATCTAAGGCCATGGAGGATTAGGTTTTTATTTGTTCAAATTTTAAGTAAGGGGTTTTGATGATTTATATTTCCATATAAGGGTCTTTCTTTCTTATTGATAGTGTATTAACTCTATTCACAAATGGTTTTATTTATTAAGGTAGGTGGTTTCATGAGATAATTTTGTTATAGGAACCATAAGAGCTTAATTACTTTTAAATGATATTTTAAAATTGTTTAAATCATGTCATAAAATTTTTTAGGACTGATATATATGATGTAATATTTTTTAATTGTTCTCTTTTTATATTGTAAATTAAAATGGTTTCTAATACATGTTTATATTTGAAAATGTAATGATACTCTCCATGTGTTTGATAAAATTCCACTTTATACAGAAAATTTTTAATAATGAAATTGTAATTCATTAAAAAGTTCATGGAACATGGAAACCTCGAGTGATTAAGTGTGAAACCTAGGATAATTCCCTATAGGAATTTGATATTCTCTCCCTTGGATCATACCACTATCTAACTATAATAGTACTAAGACTTGGATGATAAGGTTATGATGCCACAGACTTGGGTTTCACCATACTACTAGGCATGTGATGTAGCTATCCCTAGAGGCCCACACATAATTTGATATGATTGGTTTTGAATGTAAGAAGGTATAAGGATATTAGTATACCTTTACCTTAGCTACCTTATGGATTCTCCAATGGTTCTTTTTTTAAATTTTTAAATACATGGAATATACTTTCATATTTAGATCTATTAAAAATATTTTTTATGTTATTTTTATTTAAAATTCTAAAGGATTGTTTTCATGTGGTTTATTTTCAAACAATATTTCTTGTATTTTATAGGAAATTTCACTCATATAATACTTGGTGATATCATGTTGGGCTAGTTATCATCACACCCTACATACACCCAATAAGTGTATGTATACATTTTTTTAAATGATACAGGTAAATGAAAGGCACCACTAGAAGGTTGTAGATTTACATGATAGTTGATATTAGGTTCAAGGAGGTGACATGGTGTGATTATCCCATGTGTTACATGGATAGGATTATTGGTTATTTTGATTCTTTTTTTTTGATTTTTAGACTTACTCTTGTATAACTAATTCAACATCACATGCCATTCATTTTGTATATGTGAGCTTGACCCCTTTTGGTTATGTTATGGGTGATGCCTTATATTTTTTATAATTGGTTCTTATTATTTCTTTGAGATTTTGTTTATATTATGTTTGATTGTTGAGTTATTATAATAGTTTTATTTTATTTTTTGATGCATGACTCACCAACTTATGTCAGAGTCATATAGGGTTACCGATTGGGGCCCATTTGTGATAGTTTATTTATTTGGAAGAAACTATTCTTAATGTGTGTTTCTTGATTCCTAGAAACTAGTTTCCAGCCTATGGGGATTAGAAACGCCCTTTGGGACTTATCTTGGGTTAGCTCAGTTACTGAATCAAGGTAGCCCGGGTTGGTTCATGAAATTCTAGGTATGTGATGTCCAGGTTCTTATGTTGTGTTGAAAATAAAAAATAATAATGTTTTAATCCAGAATATGATTGGATTTCTATAATATTTAGCCGTAATCATTTAATCCCAAATGAAGTTTTGGGAATTAGGGGAAATATTTCCATATGAGATAGAATTTCCCAAGATACCTGAAAATATTTGAGAAACTCCATAGAGATTACATATTAGGTATAGATGTTATAGAAATAAATTCTTCAGTTTTTAAGGATATATGATATCAAATGTATATTTAAAAATGTTTTAATTATAAAAAAAATAATGGTTAGTATTGATGGATTTTATAGTTTGTATTCAAAATATGAAGCAAAACAGTTACCACGCCATAGAGTTAGAAGCAAAGGAATAATTCAATATTAGTTAGATCTAAATAAATGATGTATTTATATCTAATTTATATTATATTATAAGAGAAGTTATATGTTAATAAAGGGTTATTATGAACAATATGAGATGATGATTTTGTATATACATGGTTTATGATTCATCAAATTTATTAACATATTCAAAAAGGATACAAGGATAAATGTAGTTTTATCTAGGATAAAGGATTTTATCTAGGTGATTTTTAAAGTATAAAGGATATGATCCCACCACACATCAGTGTAATATTTTAAAGAATAAATTATTATTTTCAAAATAATTATCCAAAAAATATATAATACCATGTTTAATAGGGTTAAATTGTTTTTTTGTTAAATATTCCCACTAGAAGGAAATATGTGTTATTTCTTAACACAAAAGAGTTTTTGTATCTTAGTGTGATATTATAGAAATAATATAGTTTCTAAGAGATTATTGAGTGTATTTTTTAGACATAGAGAAGTTCAAAGTTAACAAAAAAAAGATTATGCCTGTCAAAATTTGAAGTGAGTGTCACTTAATGTTCAAAATGAGTTTAGTGTATATTGGTAAAGTGAAATGTAAATAGTTGTATTTAGTTGTCGTAATGAATTGAATGACACTTTATATAATAAAAGAGTTTAGGATGTATTGGTAATGAAATAATGTAAATATTTACACTTAGTTTACAAAATGATATCAAGGGAAAAGTTTTATGGAAAGGATCTAAGAATTATGATGATGATGATGAGGGTAATGATGAGATTAGAAAATTTATAGGTTGATAATATAAGTTATTAACATCATAACATTGGATATTATGAATTAAATGAATTAGAAGACTATATTCATGGAGTTAAACATCAGTAATATGATTCCTAAGTCTCTTCATTATTCAAACTAGTTTACTTCATATATGTTACCCACTAGAAGAGTTTAGTGGGAGGTTTTATCATATAGTCATGTAGTGATGTGGTAGGAATTACATAGAGATGAAAAGAGTTAAAAATAAAACTAAAAGTGTAGAAAACATATAGCCTATATGGTGTTATAACATCTGAGATATGATTAGATAGAAATTTATGTCTGGTTTTGTTAATATTCTTAAAATATTTTAAGAATATGAAATGCATTAAGTTATACAAAAGGAAGCCTCCACTTTTTCATTCTTTTACATTGGTTGCACATGTAGCATAAAGTGAAAAGATAATTAATATCTAAAAGTAAAACTTTGAGATATGACTAACCAATTTTCTTTAAGGAATATTAAATGTTGTGATGAAATGTTAATGCTAGAATGAGTAGGATTACATATAGAGATACGAAATTTTCTCATGAGGCATAAAATGAGTTTTTTATGCTAGATAACCCTCCAAGTATACCACATGGAGTATCATGAACCATATATTTAGTATACTAGGGTGTATGTTTCATTTTTAATACTCATTCATGTAGTTGGAAAGATACCTAGAATGTGAAATTCATACATTAATACATTTTTTAGCCAATCCTTAGGGCTTATCTAATTAGGAGAAATTAGGTATATTACTGATCATGTCATCGGTTGAAGCTTAAAAAATATGGGATTTGTCCTATCATATGAAATTTATGATATTTGGGCCTTTAATTTAGATATATTGAGGAATTATATTCATATTATAACATTCATGATATTTTATATTAATTTCCATGGAAATAAACTTGGCATATTTGATAGATTTATTTACATGGAAACATGAGTCTAAATGAACTTATGATATAGTATGCCTTTATAAATTAGTTATTGTATTGGAAGGTATGAACAAGAATAACCATATTTTGAAATATATATATATATTTCCCAAAATTCAAATTTTTTGATTAATACCTAACAAATAATCATTAATTTTTTTAATAAAATCATTTAATGATTAAAAAAACTATTTTTCAAAGAAATGTATTTTTATACATATTATGTATTATTATTATTAAAAAGTTATTTTAATGAAATTTAATGGTAATTTATGAATAAAAATTCTTACATTATTAATCTAATGGTTAGTAAATAATAATTACTTAAAGGTAAAAAGGATTTATTTTTCTGAAAACTATTTTTATATGAGAAATGTGTTTTTATTATAATAAATTGAATAAATCATTATGGATTAATTATTTTAATGAAATGTATAGATTATATATTAAATAAAATATTTTAACATTAATTTTATTGATTTTACTAGGAATTTAGTGAAATTAAATTTAGTTTTATTCTTAAATTGAATTTTCCTAAAAACTGGTTTTATTTTCATTTTGCGTGCTTATTTTAAAATAAAATTATACCACTTATAGAAATTGAATTTTATAAAAGGTATTCCATATTTGGAATAATAATTTCCAAAAAATTTAATGATTCCACTTTCATTTTTTTCATAATTAATAGTAAAAATAGTAAAACAAATCACCATAGTTAAGATTAAAACAGGATTATCGGGGGTTAAACAAAGAGATAAGGGTAATATTAGAACATAAACTTTTCTAATTCTTATTAGTTAAATATATTTCAACCATATATTATATTACCTTTGAATCCTTATCCATTTATATATATAATACTTTATAAATACATTAATTATATTTAAATCCTTTAAGTAATTCCATGTGCTCCCTCTCCCTCACTTATAAAATGACACATCCTATCCTCCCTTATTCATAATGTTTGATCCTTATAGATTATAAAATCCCTATATGAATACATTTCTAGCTTCCTTACCTTCATCTTAAATCCCATTTTCTTCTCCTAATACCAATATCTCAAGGATTAAGGAGTAATCCAATGGAAATCTCTTGAAGAAGAGGGAATTAGAGCACTTATGAATCAAGTAAAACTTGAGGTAAGGGTTTTACATTATAATAACATTTTACTGGAATTTTTATGCTTAAATTTTTTTATGATGAAGTTACATGATCTATCTCTCATAAATATTATTTCATTTCTTCTCCACTGGTAATTTTTTTAAATCCCAAGTTTTCCTTCCATTTTCCTCTCTCTAAGAAATCAAAAGTATGAAAGAATATTTTTAAGGAAAACCAACTTTATTTCTCTATTTGTTTAGGTATATTTTTCTTTAGTGTCTATATTTTATTTAAGAAAAATCAATAATATTCTTACCATTCCTAAATGATTTTATAAATTCATTTTTACCCATGTTTTAAATTCTATAAAAATGGTTAAAATGAATCTTTATATCATTTTTTGAATAGGTTGCTTTTTACTTTTTACTGAAAATGTAAAAGGAATCTTTATTTTAATGTACACTGCATGAATGGATTTTCCCACTGTTGTGACTTATCTTTTCTTTGAATCTTGTATTACATTTTTATATGGTTCTTTTCAAAGAAATTTTTTTACTTAATATTTTGGAAATTTTTATATTTTAAATAAGTAATTTCAAAATGAAAAGGGTATTTTCCATAATAAATATTCTAGTTATATTTTAAAGATATATTAATTTATAACAAAATCCTTTTATGTTTCTTATGATTTACTGGGAATATGATCCAATGTTTCCATATTTATTATTTCTCTGGATGTTTTACGATTTTTATTTTGCAATATTGATGAAACATGTTTTCTTTTCCAAGGGTTAATATTTGATGTAATGATAAATGATTTCATCATATTTTTTCATACATATAAATGGATTATGATTATTTGATAGGTGGTTTTGTTACATCCCTATAATGAATTGGGTAAATATTAATGTTTTATGAGTTCAAAGGTTAAATGGGATGTTATATCAAGCCTAAAAAAGATTACAAGGGAGGTTATACCAAGCCTAAAAAAGAGTACATGGTAGTTTATCATAAGAAAAAAATAGGTTCATTGGTGGTTATCCCAAGCCTAACATGCGATAAATATATTGGTGCGTATCCTTGATATAAAATTTCTATGACTATGATTATGCCACACTCTATTCCATACTTTTATGACATGATATTATTCCAATGTTATGCTCTCATGGATGAAATTCTTTTATTCATGTCTTATGAACTACCAAGATTTATCATGACTTGTGATTATGATCTATGAATTATTTGGTATGGTTTTTAAATGTTAAACTCGTGTTTTCATACCTATATATTAATGTTCTGATTAAATGTTCATTGATATCTCCATTTTTTACCCTTACTGATCATCTGAGCTCACCCTTTATTATGTTTCTTTTTCCCTAGGATATGAAGAAATTTTTAAGTATGATATGTATAAGGAGGGTTATAGTTGTAGAGAATGTGGTGGGAGATGATGTAGATATTTTATGTATCAGTTGTTTATGTATCCAATTTTTCAAAGACACTAAACCATTAAAATTTTGAAATTGATAATAATAATATGTAATGAATATTCATATAATAATATTTAATATTTATTTATATAGAGTTTGGGTTACCTAAGTTAGTATCAAAGAAATGTTTTGTTTTTTTTAGAAACTGGGATGGGAAAAATTAGTGAGAACACTTAGGATAATCCTAATTATAGGAGAACATCCTCAGTTTAGGTAAATAAAGAAGTTTGTTTTTTCTATAAAATAAATCCATGTATTGATACTAGTAAGTGGATGCAGTTTTGGCATTGATTCACCCAGGGGTAACAACTTTTAATAAAGTGGATTGGGTATTAACTCGATCACTGCCAGTGCATGGTGAGTGGGCATAAGACTACACACCTAGTTAGACACTCCCAAGAGATATTCTTGGGTTAATTAACATTTTATTTATAAACCATTATAAAATATTTGAATAGATTATGACTATTGATGAGTTAGGTTAAACCTAAGGTTTCATAGATTGAAAACAAGGTGTCATTATTTAGACATACTATAAATTATTTCCATGACTATATGGCTTCTCACTATGATTATTGTTTCTCAAATTATGTTTTTTGGTTATGTTAAACGGTTAGAACTAGAAGTAAAAATGTTAAAGCTGAATGTGATGGAAAATGAACTTTTTTCCTCTTGATAAACTGAATTTTATAGGATCTAGAATTCACAATCTTATTGTTATGATTATGAAACTTTATCAAGAAATGAATCATGTAGAGCTTCCAAATATTCAAATGAGGGAACAATTTTTTATTTATTCCTTCATGAGGCTATATCCACCTTATTTTAGTGTGTATGTTGATCCACTAATTTCTAGGAAATGGATCATTATCATTGAAAATATATTTTTCGTTCTCCAGTGTTCAAAGCATGAAAAATTTATTTTTGTTGTTTATAATTTAGAAGGTGAATCAAATCAATGGTGGGATCTTGTCAAGTACATGATCAAACAATAATAAATTTTTGATATTTTTTAGAAATAGTTGATTTTTAGGTGATTAGTGAAAAATATTGACTTTATAAAAACTATCACTTTTAAGAAATTATAATGATATAATAATAACTTGAATGACTATGACAAAAAAATTATAGAAAAATTATTTATTTAATAATTAATATAATTCATATAAAAATATAATTTTTAACTTAGAAATATATTCTTATCACTTTGGAAACATAAATAATGTTTTTATAAAAATAAAAATAGTTTTTAGTTCTTCTCTTTAAATCAAGTATTTATAGGGTTACTTTCTTTTTGGGTATGTTTTTTTAAAAAATAATTATCTTTTTATTTAAAATTATCCAATTAATTACATTATAATAAATATCTTACTTTATTTTTTTAGTAAAATCATTTTTATACTTAAAAGGGTATTTTTTTGGAAAGTTTTTTGTCGTCGCATTTTTCGGGTTTATTTTTAAATTATTTTATTCTAGTAATATAAATTAAATTTTATAAAATGGAAATTATATTTTTAATTATAAAATAAAAACTTTTTAATGATTATACTTTCATTTTTTATTATTATTAATAGTATCTTTGTTAAAGATTCAATTATTGTGGTAAAAGTTGAAATATGTTTAAAATGTTAAAACTAAAATGATAAGGGTTAAAATGACCTAAAAATGTATAAATCATATTTTATGGTCATATTTAGACCATATATCATCTATTATTCAAATATTAGTCATCTTTTATCCATTTTTATTAAGTAGTACATTAATATAAATTAATATTTTGAGAAAATCCAAGTGTGTCCTCTCTCTCAATTACAAAAGAACAACACATATCCTATCTTATCCAAACTTTTAAAGGGACTCTTATATCAGAAAATACCTACCCAAAAACTTTTCAAACATCCCTACCCGCATTTTGGAGGTATTTTTTTATAATAATACCATCCTAAGATGGCATCAGGTGTAAGAAAAAGGTGGTTTCTGAAGAAGAGATATTAATCATAACTGAGTGTTTTCATCCTCATTCAAATATTATATAAACATGATCATATAATAAAATAATTATATTAAATATAATAAAAATTTATTATTATGGAGTTACAACCCTTATTCATCTCCTTTCCATTCTATGGGAAATGAAAACATCGCTCGTTTGTACGTACGGTCTACCGTCTCCACGTAGTGGTGTAATTCATCTTTCATCGCCACTTTAATTGGATCATTATAAAAGAAAATTTAATTAAATATATATTATATTTATGAAATAATTTTTATTCTATAAATATAATACATCATTTACCTTCTTTCCCTCCCACCCGTTAAAAAAATGATAATGTGTGTGTACATCTGGACTACCACCTCCACAAAGCGATGTGATTCATTATTCATATTCCCCTTTCAATAATGATTATAAATATGTATATAATGAGTATATATTATATTTTTATCATGATTAAAAAAAATTATATGATGTAACCATGATAAAAATTCAATTATTGAGACTACCGAACCAAAACTTATGTGAAAAATGAAACAATTAACACTCATAAATGAATAATTTTAATAAAGAATTATTAATAAACAGGTGTTAAAATGTTATAATTGGATTATATATGATATTATAAGTATTTATATCATTATATTATATAATTATAATAAATTTAAATTTATTATACTGGAGTTTAAAATCATTTATGAGGCAATTCAAACTTTAGGTAAGGTATTTTTGTTACAATCTCATTTTATTTTGAGATTGTTTATGTTCATATTTCCTTTAGAAAAAATTGTATAATATTAATATTTTAAACAACAAGTTTTTTATTTTCCTATGGTTATTTTTGGGGTTTACATTATTATTTTATATTTCTTATTTTTTATCAAGAATCAATAAGTAAGTTACATGTAAGAGACTTTCTTATAAAAATATTGTTTTAAAGTTTTCCCTCCTACTTTTTTTCTTCCATGTCCGTATTTTCTATAAAATGTTTTCAATAATATTTTTACTATTATAAAAAGATTTATTAAATTTATTTTTTTACCCATGTATTATATTCTATAAAAATGTTTAAAAGGAATCCTCTTGTCATTTTCTGAATAAGGTACTTTTTACCAAAGGTGTAAATGGAATCTTTGTTTTAATGTACACCTTATGGATGGATTTTCCCACCATCATGAATTTTATTTACATTGAAGCTTCATTAATAAGTTTATATAACTATTTTAAAGGGAAAATTATTTCCTTATATTATTGAACTTTTTATATTTAAAATAAGTTATTTCAAAATGAAATGGATATTTTCCTTAAGAAATGTTTCAGTGAGATTTTAAAGGTATTTTCATCTATAGAAACACCCATTGATGTTACTGGGGATATGATCCAATGATACCATATTTATTATTTATCTATATGGTTTATTATTATGATGATAAAATATTGATGTTTTGTATTCTTGATTCAATATGGGTGAAGGTTGACTAATAAGGAATTTTTTAGAATAAATTGTATTGATCATTAAAAATATGAGTAATGCATAGGACATGAAAGTGATGAGTGGGGATTGGTTATAGATATACCCTTGATGCATTTACAAGTATCATGAGACAAAACAATAGGAATACCATATAATATGAGTATCTAGTTTACACCTACCCATTTATTAAGAATGATGACTTTGTTGAGAGGCCTTGATAATAAGATTCATGATATCTTAATTGAGAGGTCCCGATAATCAATGTCCAAAACTATTGGTTTAATTTATTAAGAACTTAGTTTCTATTATCCATGTGATTTTTTTGTTGATATTATCCATGTATGTTCATTGACCATGAGTTTTTGATCGAATGGAATGTGTTTTGATTAACCACTTAGACATTATGATTATACCTAATTTTCTCATGATAGATTTCACTATATATAACCCTTAATTAGAATCTAATATCACTATGTATTTTTATTACTTTACCTAGGATATGAAGAAGTATATTATGAATGATTTAAATGATTCAAGAATTTTTCTTATGCTATGTTTTTATATTTCCAATATAATATATAAATCAGGTATGAATCTAGTTTTCCAAGACTATTAAACTAGTCGATATTATGTTGTGATATCCCTTGTATTTTATACCAATGTAATAAATTAAACATTGTCTATGGGTCACTAGAGTCATGGTGTTATAGTTGGCATCAGAGAAAGTTTAGTAGAAACCTTGGGTTCTGGATTTTAAATAAACATAACTAACATGAGAATTATAATAATCCTTAGGGTATTTGAGAACTTTTACCATTATAGGGATTTTTATATTATGGATCAATATTCATGATGATTATAATCTAAATCAATGTATATCATTCTTTATAGAGTTAACCTATCATATAAATTGGAATCAACACTTGTAATCAATTTAGGTATTACCTTGCTAAGAAATCTAATATAGCTGGTGTTGGAACTAAGAAGATCACAGAAATATTAAGGCATATAACTCAGATTATGATGAATAACCTTTCCTGTATATAGAAACCTACTATTACATGGCATGATTTTTTTATTTTGGATCACATCATGTGACATAATCCTCTATATTGTAATGGAACTACTAATCCCTTGGTATCTAAACAATGGATTAAGTCCCTCAAACATATATTTCTATGCTTCGGATGTACTGAAAGGGAAAAGGTTGTTTTGAAATTTTATTATATAAAAATAGATGTAGATCAATGGTGGTAATTGATATATAACACTAAATAGGTTTATGAAATATAAAGTATGGAATATAGAACTTTTAAAGTGATATTCTTCAATAAATACTTTCCTTGAGAATGGTGAGCTTAAATGGAGAGGAAGTTCCTCACTTTAAATAAGAAGGAATAGGAAAGTGTTGTAGAGTATGAGGATAAATTTAAAACATTAACCAAGAATTTTTTAAACTATATAAATAATATATAAATTAATATTGTCCATTTATTTTACAGCCTTAAGCCAAGTCTCTGAAGGGAACTAGTTTCTCAAAAAAATCATCATATGATGATATAGTATCAAGTCGTATAATGATAGAGAAATAATTTTTTAGGTCTTATATATTTAATGTAAATAAATAAAAGAATAATTATTTTTATCATTAAGAAAAAAATCATCAAAGAAGAAGAATGGGGGATGAGATTTCCAATATGTTATAATTGTGGAATGAAACACTCAGTTACATGCTTAATGGGAACATGAGTCTATTTTTAAGTGTGGAGAAAGGGGTTATAAGGATATTTAATGAATGGAAAATAATTTAGATACTATTATACAGTACTTAATATATAAATATATGGGTTATTATTCAAACCAATATACAAAACATCAAGGGAACCTCCCACATAAGAGGCCCAGGGGAGAAGTCCAAGCTTATGTGAATAATACAACTGAGGTTGAAGTTCTCAATGATGTTTTGGAAAGTACATTGATCATAACCTAAAATTTATCTAATGTTTTATTTAATATTTTATCTTCAAACTATTTTATATATTTGATGTTTTCTAATAAAAGTAGATATTTCCATAGTACCTTATGAAGGGAGTTTTCAATCAAGAATCCTAGTGGAAATATTATTACAACAAGGATGTGTTTATTGGTTCCCATCATAACACATAGGAATTTAGTATTTTAAAAATTGATTATTATTCATATGGTTGAGTTTTATATAATATTCAGTATGGATTGGATTTCAAATCATAATGGAAAAATTTATTACCAAGAGAAGGAGATTACGATTCATAACAGAGATATGGAATCTATTGTCTTAATAGGGGAGACTACATCATCTGAATCATATCTAGATCCACCTAAAATATCTATTATTAATAAAATTATTTGATAATAATAGTAGACACACCCTATAAATGGGAAATGTATCCTTAGAATAGAGGATGTATTGATTGTGTAAAAATAAATTGATGTGTTTCCTAAAGAACTAATGGGACATCCACTTGGGCATGAAGTTGAGTTTTCTATTGATCTGATACTTGATTAATAACCTATATCTAAGACTCTATATTGGATGACTATAGTGTAATTAGTTTAATTAAAGAAACAACTATAGGAGTTGTGTGATAAGGGATTTATACACCCTATTGTTTCACCAAGTGAAGCCCCTATTTTTTTGTTAAGAAAAAATATAGGTCTATGAGGTTGTGCATCAATTATAGGGTAGTCAACAACATTACCATAAATAACTAGTATCATATTCCCTATAGTGTTGACTTATTTGACCAACTACAAGTAGCTCTATATTTTTCAAATATTTATATTAGTTATGGGTATCATAAACTATCAGAAAAAAGTTGGATATTCCAAATACGGAATTTCAAACCAGATATCGACTTTAAAAAATTATAGTAATTCCATATATATTAGCTAATTAACCCTCTATTTTTATGGATCTGATGAACAGATTATTCAAATATTATCTTGATAATTTTTTATGGTGTTTATTGATGATATATTGGTGTACTCTAAAAGCTATTATGAGAATAAGAGTCATTTGTGAATTATTCATAAGACTCTTAGAGAAAAGGAGACATGTAGAAAATTTAGAAAATGTCAATTTTGGATTCAATAAGTTTTTTTCTTGGCCATATTTTCACTAAGGATAGAATATTAATTGATCCTTAAAATACAAAGGTAGTGATGGGATATCCAATGCTAATGAATATAGCTTAGGTATAGAGTTTCCTTGGATTATCAAGTTACTATCGATGATTTTTACTAAACAAATTATTGATTAAGTAACCTAATAACCAATTTTACATCTAAAGGGGATAGGTTTATATGGTTAAAATAATGTAAAAACATTTGAATTATTAAAAAAGAGACAGGTCAATGCACAAGTATTAACTTTACCATTAAGAAGGGATGGGTGTGTGATATTTAGTGATGTATAAAAGAATGGACTTGGATGTGTCCTTCGGTAGAATGATAGATTTATTGCCTATGTATCAAGGTAGTTAAATATTCATGACATAATTATCCAACCCATGATCTAGAGTTGGTAGTTATAATCTTTTCATTAAATATATGGAGGAATTGCATTTATATTTAAAGATGTGAAATATATATAGATCATAAAGTTTTGAAATATATATTCTCATAAAAAAATCTCAACATGAGGAAAAGGTTATGTATATAATTACTCAAGGATCATTATTTATCAATACACTACCACCTTGGGAATGAAAATAAGGTTTTTGATTCCTTGATTAGGAAAGATCATAGAATTTTGACTAAGATGGAGATTGAAAAGGATTTTATATTTAGGGACTTAGAAAAGTTAGATATGGTAAATATTAAGGAAGGGTAAATAGAACATATATTCCAAATGGTTGATAAAACAACCTTATTAGAGAAAATAAAAAGCTTAAAAAATTATGATAGGAATTTTAAAAATAAAATCAAATTCATGAATGGTGGGAAGTTGGTAGACTTCATCTATGAAGATGGTGTGCTGAAATTTTGAAAGAGGTAATTTGTTCCATCCATACATGAGTTTAAGAGAGAATTATAAGATGAATCTCACAGCTCAAATTTATCTATATACTCTGGAATCACTAAAATGTATTTGGGTTTGAAGGAACATTTTTATTGGGATAATATAAAATAGAAAATTTTAGACTATATATCAATATTCTTAGTTTTCAAATAGGTAATGGCTGAGAAAAAACATCTGAAAGGATTCATGAAACCATTACTTATTCCTGTGTGAAAAGGGGATGATATTAATATATAATTTTTACTATATTTCCAAATAATCTGAGAAAGAATGGTGTCATATGTATTATTATTGATCTTCTTACCAAGTTCACATATTTCTTATCTACAAGGAAAGATATACCTCTTGAGTGCCTCACAAGACTCTATATTAATGAATTTATAAGAAATCATGGTGCACCTCATTAAATTATAACTAATCATGACCCAAAATTTACATTAAAATTCTATAAAAGTATTCAAAAGGCTCTTGACATTGAGATAAATTTGAGAATTTTTTATCATTCACAGACAGATAGATAGTATGAAATGACTATTCATAAATTAGAATACATGTTGATATCATGCTCACTTAACTTTAAAGGTGTGTCTGATCATTATTTACCATCGGTAGAATTTTTCATATAATAATAGATTTCTTTTGAGAATTAAAATGTAACCCTATGAAACATTATACATGAAAAGATTTTGTATCAAAAAAAACTTGGTATGGAGGTGGTGAAAGGAAGATTTTAGGTCCAAAACTTGTTGAGGAAACAATGGTAAAAGTGAGAACTATTCATAGTCATATTAATGCAGGTCAAAATAGGAAAAAGAGTTAAATATATAATCAAAGGAAGGATATGTAATATCAAGTAGAGGATCTATTTTTCATGAAATTATCTCCATGGAAGGGTGTTATAAGGTTCTACAAGAAAGGGAAACTAAGTATCATGTACATTGGGCATTTTTAAATTCTATAAATAATTGGAGTCGTGGATTACCATTTTGGAAGTGATAAATAGCCTCTCAAAACATAATGATGTGTTTCATATGTTGTTATTAAGGAAATGCATGTCAGAACCATTGCATGTTCTAACCTATGAGTAAATAGAATTGGAACCTAATTTATCTTACTATCAGTATCATATCCAAATTCTTGACACTAGGGAATAAGTGTTGTGGAATTGGATGACTTGGTTAGTGAAGGTGCTTTAGAGAAATCATGAAGTATAAGAGGCAATATGGGATCCTGGAAAATTTATAATTAATAACTACCCACATCTGTTCATGAGTTGAAATTCTAGAAATTTTTAGGATGAAATTTTTGGAGGGAATAATGTAATGCCAGAGATTCATTTATAGTAAATAAGTTTTACTTTCTAGATAAATTATAGCATAATGAACATTACTTTATTCAATAATGTTATTCAAATATAAATTCCAAAATTATATAAATTAAATTTAAAGAATTTGTTTTTTGAATTCATAATTTCAAAATTACATTTGGATGAATTTTTAATATTTTTTAGAAATAGTTGATTTTTAAGTGAATGGTGAAAAATACTAATTTTACAAAAAAAAATGTCAATTTTAAGACATTATAATGATATAATAATAACTTGAAATATTATGAAACATTTTTTGTAACCAAAAATATATTTAATAAGTAATATAATTCATATAAAAATATAATGTTGAACTTAGAAATATATTCTTAATATTTTGTGAATCTAAGTAATGTTTTTGTTAAAATAAAAATTATTCTTTTCTTCTCTTTTAATAAAGTATTTATAAATATGGTTTTAATTTTGGTTTTATTTTAAAGAAAAATAAGTCTCTTTTTATTTAATATAATCCAATTAATTACATTTAAATCAATATTATACTTTTCTTTCCAATAAAATCATTTTTATACTTAAAAATGAATTTTTCTAACCTAAAAGCCCAAAGGCCTTATATTTTTATTACTTTTTGGATAATTCAATTTTGAATTCAGTTAAGGGGTGTCCTTACAAGGCTTGTAGGCCTATAGGGACTAGGCCCAATACATGGACATGAAGTCCAAGAGACCAGAAAACCAATAAAAGTCCCACCCAACTAATGCTTAATAATTTTTTATTCAAAACATATGACCTACAATGCTGCTCGGCAAAAAAATCCCTATGCAAGACTGCATGGGGGCCAGTACTGATGGAAAATTTATACCCTCTCATTCTTCCAATCTGATTTCATTGTTAGTGGTTGATTTTTGTATCTAACCGCTTTTGGGAATCCACCTAGAATATGACCCTCTTTTTACATTTTTTCGTCAGAACTATCCCCATTACTGTATGTCAACACCGCCAGATTGACCAACAGCTTTGTTACTCACCACTGAGGCCTTTTCTCGAGATCCTGACATTGAATCCAATATCCAATGCTTCCATCTTCTGATGTCATTGATCGTCATGAGCCCTACCATGGATGATACATCACTTACTACCTATTTTGAGGAGTCCTAAACCTACCTCCACCAATTTAGATAGCTATCATTGGTCATTGTCCAATCTTCTTCCACACCCAATGATGGGACTCCCGGCCTACAACCATTGGCTTCCTGCCAAAGCCTGCCCACTGTATGTTCCTCTCTAGAAATTCATCATTGTCGGGACTCAAACCCGGGATTATATTCAAGATTAAAAGGTTGGAATAAACATGTAAAAATTTTTAAATATTCCACTTTCATTTTTTCTTTTTATGAATAATAACTTTAGTGAAAAGTCATATACCAATATGGTAAGAGTTAAAACGGGTTTAAATGGTTAAAACTAAAATGATAAGAGTTAAAATGATTAAAAAACTTGTCTAAATCCTATTTAATGGTAATATTTAGACCCTATATCATATAATATTTGAATATGAGTCCTTTTTTAGTGGTTTTTATTTATTAATACATTAATATATTTTAATATTTTGAAAAAATCTATGTGTTTCATCTCCCTCACTTATAAAAGGACACTATCTATCCTCTCTTATCCATGATTAAAAAACCTCTTATATAAACTAATACCTATAAAAATACTTTATTAATATCCCTCACCATTTTCTAGAGGTTTTTTTATCATAATACCATCCTAATATGTCTTAAGGTGTAAGCCAAAGGTGGTTTTCTGAAGAAGAGGTATAACTCCTAACAGAGTGTTTTTATTTTATTTCCTCTTATACATCATCAAAATATTCTATAAACATGATCATATAATAAAATAAGTATATTAAATATACTTAAATTTTATTATATTTGTGGTACAACCCTTATTTATCTTCTTTCCATCCTATGTAAAATGAAAACATTACTCGTGCGTACGTACAGATTATCATCTCCATATAGAGGTGTAATTCATTTTTCATCACCACATTACTTGGGTTATTATAAAGGTATAATTAATGAAATATATATATTAAATTTATGATATAATTATGATTCTATAAATACAAGACATCATTTACCTTCTTAACCTCCCACTCATTAAAAAAATGATAGTGTCGCTCATACGTACGTTTGGACTACTACCTCCACTAAGAAATGTGATTCATTATTCATATACACCATTAAATAATGATTATAAATATGTATATAATGAATATATATGATATTTATATAATTATTAAAAAAAATTATCTAACCATGATTAAGATGCAAGGACTGAGACTACCCAATCGAAACTTACATGAAAAATGAAACAGTTAACACTCTTAAATGATGATTTTTAATAAATAATTGTTAATAAATAGGTATTAAAATGTTATAAGTGAATCATATATGATATTATAAATATTTATATGGTTATGGTATAGAAGTATAATAAATTAAAATTTATTATACAGGAGTTTAAAAACACTTGTGAGGAAAGTTGAACTTGAGGTAATGTATTTTTTTTACAATCTCATTTTGTTTCAAGATTATTTATGTTCAAATTTATTTTAGGAAAATTGTATGATACTAATATCTTAAAACCAATATATTTTATTCTCCTATAGTTATTTTTTGGTTTTAACTTCTTTTTCTCCAATTATTATCTTTTTGGATCAAGAATCAACAAGTACGTTACATGTAAGAGACTTTCTTTTAAAAATATTGTTTTAAATTTTTCCTTCCAACTATTTTTCTTCCATTCCATATTTTGTTTAAAAAAATTTCAATAATGATTTTAATATTATCCAAATATTTACTAAATTTATTTTTTATCCATTTTTTAATTTATATAAAAAAAATTAAAAGGAATACTCTTTCCATTTTTTGAATAAGGTACTTTTTACCAAAGATTTCAACAGAATCTTTATTTTAACATACACCGTATGAACAGTTTTTTCTAACATCATGAATTTTATTTACTTTGAAGCCTACTTTACAATTTTACAGGGTTATTTTCAAAGAAAATGTTTTTCCTGATATTCTATAAATTTCTATATTTTAAATAAGTAATTTCAAATTGAAAATTGTATTTTCCTCAAGAAATGTTCCAGTGATCTTTTAAAAATATTTCCATATATAAAAACACCCATTGATGTTACCAGGTATATTATCGAATGATACCATATTTATTATTTATATATATGTTTTATGATTTTGAGGATGAAATATTGATATTATGTATTCTAGATACAATATGTATCATTATTGACTTATAATTCATTTTGAGAATTAATTGTATCAATCATTCAAAATATGAGGAATGTATAGGATGAGAAAGTGATAGGTGGGGCCCATTTATAAATAGCCCCTTGATACATCAATGGGTATCATGAGACAAAATAGTGGGCATTACATATTAAATTGGTATCTGGTTTACACCTATCCTTTTATAAATAATTATATCTTAGTTGAGAGGCCTTGATGGTAAGATTCATGATAACTTGGTTGAGAGGCCTTGATCATGAATGTTTGAAATTATGCATTTCCTTTATTAAGAATTTTTTTTACATTATCCATTTGATTTATATGTTCAAATTATCCATGGATTCTCATTGAAATACAAAAATTTATTGAATGGAATGTGTTTTTATTATCCACTTTTCAATATTGATTATTCCATATTTACTCATGATAGATACTGTTATATGTAACCCTTACTGGGAATCTAATATCACCCTTTATTTGTTTTCTTTTCCTTAGGATATTAAGAAGGATGTTATGGATGATTTCAAGGATTAAATAATGTTTCTTATACTATGTTTTTATATTTATAATGTAATATGGGAATCATGTATGTATCTATTTTTCTAAGACTGCTAAACTGATTGATCTTGTGTGGTGATATCCCTTATATTTTGACCCAATGTAATAAAGTAAATACTATTTATAGGTTCCTGAGTTAGGGTTTTACATCAATTTATGAGTAAGGGAAGTCACATTTGATATTCCAAACCAATTTATGATCATCTATCATTGTGAGGATAAATATGAACTTTTAATGGAAATTAAATCCATTATATGGGTCTTGATTTCTATTTAAATGGGATATTTATCTGAGCTGGTTGGAGATAATGTCATCATCAAAGATATTCCTATTATATGGGAGTCTTTTTATGTATATTTGGAATAGTTTCCTAGTATTACTATGAATTGGGAATTTTATTTTTCAATAAAACTCATACCTATTGAAATACCTATTTCATAGACTCTGTGTAGAATGGCCCTAATTTATTTGAAGGAATTGAAGAAGAAACTATAAAAGAATATTGATAAGGGATTCATTTGTCCAAGTAAATCACCATGGGTTGAACCTATTCTTTTTATTGAGAATAAATATGGATCAATTCAACTCTTCATTAATTACATAGAACTTAACAATATCTCAATCAATAATAAGTATCATCTATACCCTATTGAGGATTTGTTCGATTAATTATGAGAAGCTCAATATTTTTCCAAGATTAATCTTCAATATGGATAATATCAATTGAGGATCAAAATTGGATACATACTCAATACAGCCTTTCATATGAGGCATGGACAATATGAATTTATAATGATGTCATTTGGTCTTACTAATTCCCCCACCATCTTCTTGGATTTAATGAATAGAGTCTTTATAGATTACCCTTATTAGTTTTTGGTAGTCTTTATAGATGATATTCTTATATATTCCAAGATAAATAAAGATAATTAAGATCACTTGAATATTTTACTGAAGACCCTAATTAAGGAAAATTTGTATATAAATTTTACCAAGTGTGAATTTTGGCTATAAAAAGTTTCATTTTGGGTCATATACTCTCAAGTGCGGGTATACCGATGGATCCATCAAATACGGAAGTTATTGAACATTGACCTAGACCAACCATGGTGACTAAGATACATATTGTTCTAATATTAGATGGAAATTATCTATTATTTTTTAATAATTTATCATTTATATGTAATCAACTCACCAAATTACTGTGGAATGAATTCAAGTTTCTTTAGAGTGATAAATTTGAATAAAATTTAATATAATTGAAGAGAAGGTTGGTCAGCACACTTTTACACACACCAACCTTCAGTGGAGAAGGGTTTTTGATTTATATTAATGCATTAAAGAAGGGTTTTTTATATGTTATTATGCATAATTATATGGTTAATTATTGCATCTCATTCCAATTAAAGGTTCTTGATAAAAATTATTCGACTCATGATTTGGTGTTATCCATAGTAATATTTTCATTAAAGATATAGAGGGATTATATTTATGAATAATGTTGTAAAATATATACTGATAATAAAATTTTAAAATATATCTTCACCCATAAATATTTGAATATTCACCATAGAAGATGGTTGGAGTTAATTAAATATTATTATTTCTCAATATATTACCACCCTAGGAAAGCGAACAAAGTGGCTGGTGCGTTGAGTTGAAAGTATCATGCTTTCCTATCTATGATGAGGATCCCAAAAGATCCAATATTTATGGATTTGAAAAGGATGGACCTTGAAATTTTATAGGAAGGGTATAAATATTATCTTTCTCAAATGTGTGTTCAGCCATCTATCCATGTAAAGATTAAAGAGGCACAGAAGAAAGACATGGAGCTATAAAAAAGGAAAAAATGTTCCTGAGTTCATCTTTGATTGTGATAGAATGATAAGTCTCATGAATCAAGTATATTTCCCATCAATACTAGACATGAATAAGTATTTATTAGAAAAATCCCATATTTCATCATTATTTATTCATTATAGAAGTATGAAGATGTATAGAGATTTGAATGAGTATTTCTAGTAGGACAACATGAAGAGAGATATTACAGGGTATGTATGTTTATTCTTGTTATGTCAACATGTTAAGGTTGAGATATAGAAGTATAAGGTGATTTTAAAACCATTACCCATACTAGAATTAAAATGGGAAAACATCTCTCAGTATTTCATCATCGGACTCCCCAAAACATCTAAAGACTATAATGTTATTTGGGTTGTAATTGATTGACTTATGAAGTCATCACATTTAATTACTATCATAGAATAATTCTCTCTTGATCAATTTACTAGTATATACATTAAGGAAGTGGTAAGGTTGCATGTAGTATCACATTCTATTGTATCTGATAGAGATATGATTTTTATCTCAATGTTCTGGTGAAGTATTTAGCAAGCTCTAGGTACAAAGTTTTGTTTTAGTAATGAATATCATACTTAGATAGATGGTTAGTCTAAGAGTTTCATTTATACCCTATAGTATATTCTAAGATCTTATTATATATATTTTAAAGGTGTTTGGGATCAGCATATTCCTCCTTTTGAATTCTCTTATAAGAATATATTTCACTTGATCATTCAAATGGATCCTTATGAAGCCCTCTATGGAATGAAGTGAAGAACTCAAAAAGTCCTAGGATGAAGCTAGAGAAATAAATTTATTGGTATCTGATCTATCTAAGGAAATGGAATATAAGGTTAGATACATTCAGTAGTACATCAATGTAGCTCAGATTCAATAGAAGTGTTATGCTAACAATCACTGATGCGATTTCTAATTTGAGGTTGGTGAGAAGATATTACTATAAATTTCTCCATGGAAAAAGGTTATGATATTCACAAATAAGGGAAAGTTTATACCTAGGTATATATGTCCCTTTGAGATTATTTATTGATTAGGTACTACTTATCATTTGGTGCTTCCACCAAACCTCTTTCAAGTTCACAATGTGTTCCATATATCTCTCATAATAAAGTACATACTTGATCCTTCACATGTACTGAACTTAGAGGTTATACCAGTAGAGTATGATCTTTCTTATAGAGAAAACCCTGTAGAAATCATGGATCATAGATATAAAGTGATACAAAACATGATAACTCATATAGTTAAAGTTCTCTATACTAATTAGAAATTTGAGGAAGCTACATGAGAACCCAAGGATGTGATGAAGTATAGATATCCTCATTTGTTTGTATCTAAGTGATATAATTTTTAGGGTGAAATTAATTTTAATGGGGGTGGAATGTAACACTCTGGTATTTTTTATCTATTTCCTCTGAATAAAACTTAAAGTATTTAATAGTTTACTTTATACACAAACCTAAGTCTAAAAGAACCTATGATATAGTATATCTTTATACCATAGTCATTGGATTCATGAGAATGAATAGGATTAACCACATTATAAAATAAATATAGAAATGTTTTTCTAAATTCAAATTTATTGATTAATACCAAATAAATAACCATTAATTTTTTTTAATAAAATCATTTAATGATTAAAATACCTATTTTTTGATGAAATTTATTTTTATACAAGTTATGTATTATTATTAAAAATTAATTTTAATGAAATATATTGGTAATTTTTGAATAAACAAACATAAATTAGTTATCTAATGTTTATGAATAAATATGAAATTATTTAAAGGTAAAAGGAGTTATTTTTTAGAAAGTTGTTTTTATATGCGCAATGTGTTTTTATCATAATAAATTAAATAAATCATTATTGATTAATGGTTTTAAGGAAATTTATAGATTATATATTAAATAAATATTTTAAATTCATTTTATAGTTTTTACTCAGTAGGTAATGAAAATAAATTCATTTTTATGCTTAAAATGCATTTCCATAAAAATAGGTTTTCATTACATTTTTCACACTTATTTTAAAATTAAATTATTCCACTTATAAAAATTGAATTTTATTAAATGAATTCCATATTTTTAATTATCATGTCCAAAATTTTAATGAGGATTTTCCCATTTTTTGTAAAAATGAATAGTAAAAATAGTAAAAATTTGTTACCATGGTTAAGGTTAAGATAGGTTTATCGGGTGTTAAACCAAGATATAAGGGTAATATTTCCATATAAAATTGTATAATTATTATTTTTTGAAGATATTTTGAACCTATATTTTCTTATATTTGAATACTTGAATATTTTTAATCATTATAAATGATAAATACATTAATTATATTTAAGTATTTTAAGTGATTCTATGTGTTTTATCTCCCTAACTAACAAAAGGACACCTCCTCTCCTCCTATATTAAAAAATTTTAAGCCGACTAGCTTAGATGATACCTACACTAATACCTTAATAGATTAATTATATTCATCCTAGAGTCTTTAGTATACTCCTAATACCAATCTTTAAATTCTTAATTTGTAATCCAAATATGGTCTCTCAAATAATAGGAGGTTAGAGTGCTTACAAAGAAAATCAAACTTAAGGGTAAGGTCTTTATGTTACAATATCATTTTTAATAATATTATTTATGCTTAAATTTATGATGATTAATCTACATGATCTACCTATCATAAATCTTATTTATTTCTTCTCCCCTAGTTATTTTTCGAAATCAAAAGTTTTCCTTTCATTTTCATCTCTCTAAGTACTAAAAAGTCTAAAAGAATGTTTTAAATTAAAACCAACATTATGTATCTCTTCGGTCGGTAATATTTTTATTACATATCCATATTTTATTTAAAATGTTTTAAATAATGTTGTTTCCATTCCTTTATATTTTTATAAAGTTATTTTTTCATTTTTGAATTTCTATAAAAAAAATTAAAATGAATATTCTTGTCATTTTTTGAATGAGGCACTTTTGAATTTTTACCAAAAATGTGAAATGAATATGTTTTAATATAAACCACATGAATTTATTTTTCCATTTTCATGTATTCTCTTTTATTTAAATCTTTCTTTATAATTTTTCATGGTTATTTTTAAATAAATTTGAAATTTTTTATATTTTTGATAAGTTATTTCAAAACGGAAATGGAATTTTCCTCAAGAAATATTCCAGTGATCATTTAAAGGTATTTTTATCTATAAATACATAATTTGATGTTTCTTATGATTTAATGGTAATATTAGCTATGTTTTCTATCTTTATTATTTCTCTTTATGGTTTATGATTATGATGACGAAATATTAATGAAACATGTTTTCTTTTCCATGTGTTAATTTTTTATGTGATGATAAATGTTTTCATAATCTTGTGGAATACATATGAATGTATTATGATTATGTGATGATTGGTTTTGTTATATACCTCTGATTAATTGGGTAAAGATTATTATTTTATAAGCTCAAAGGGTACACAGGTGGTTATCCCATGCCCAAAAAAGGCTATATATGATGTTATCACAAGCACAAAAAAAGGTACAAGGTAGGTTATATCATGCCTAAAATAGGTAAATGGGTGGTTATACCAATTATAACATGTGATGAATGTCTTGGTGGGTACCCTTGACATGTTATTTCTATGATTATGATTATGCTACACTCTATGAAACTCTTTTTTAACATGATCTTATACCAATGTTATGGCTTATGTTCTTTGATACCTTTATGATTCATGTCTTATGAACTATCAATATTAATGCCATGACTCATAATTATGATCTATGAATTGTTGGGTATGGTTTTCAAATGTTAAACTCATGTTCTCATACCCTTATTCTCATATTATGATTAAATTTTCATTGATATCTCCTTTATTTACCCTTACTGAGTATTTAAGATCAACCATTATTATGTTTAATTTTTTCTAAGATATAAAGAATAATTTTAAGTATGATATTTCTATGGAGGATTCTAGATTTTAATAACTTGGTGGAAAATGATGCAGATATTTTATTTTTTATTTGTTTATGTATCCATGTTTCCAAAGACACTAAACTTTTATGATTCTGGTGTGGATCGTAATAATATGTAATGAATATTCATCTAATGATATTTAATATTTATGTATGTAAATACATAAATTTCCTCAGATATACCTATATATGATGCAAGTGATGTGCCTATTTATTTGGATAAGGGTGATGTGATGTGATCATCCACACAGATGAATGATATATGATGTATTCGTCAACTTGGTTAGTCTATAATCAAAGAATAAATAACATATAAGGAAGTTATCTAGGATTAACATACTTTATGTCTCATAGTAACTTTAAGTCTTTGACAAAGGGATTTTATAAGTATTCATACTGGTATATGATATAGTTAATAGAAATGGTTGTAGATATGCATGTGTTTGAAGATCATGCTAGATCCATTTGTAACTTGAGTAGTATTGAAAATTTTTTGGAATCCTCTCTTTGATTATATTTATGAATTTAGGAATTCATATTTATTTTTCATTGTTATAAAGGTGAATTCATTCACACCTTATGTTTTACTAAATGGGGATTGAGTTTTATAAAACATAGAGGGATTCCCTAAATGTGTTTAGATCCAAAAGGAGTTTTGAATTGATATTCACAAGGCACTATATATTATGTGATGCACATTGTATTTGATGTTATACTTCCAAGGTGTTTTAGAAAATATCTAAAAGTATTTTTGGATATGGTTTCATAATGTGACATCCTACCCTAGTCCATGTCCATTGAGTGGTTCCCAAACTAGGGGAGTTGTTAAATGACCTCAGGCATGCCTCCCCACACACCAGAGGCTACTGACTAATAGTGGGGGTCTAGGGTGTTACCATGTGGATATTATAACCTCATATTAGAGTTTTAATGACAAGGAAATTAAAAAAAAAATCATAATAATAAACATTAGAGTACAGAGAAGCAATAAATAGAATCGATAATGATGCATGAAATACAAAATCATGTAGTTATACAATCTCACTAGTCACCCATTGGTCCACACACATATACAAACAAATAAAATAATAAAAGAGATTGAGTATATACATCCATATTTAGGCATTAACTCATCCAAAATCTAAATAAAATATTAGTTATCTAGTTTGATCAAGCTACTTTGGGCCTCTGCCGAGCTTGAACCTAAAATCGGTAAAATATGCTCAAATAGCCAAGTTCCTTGGATACTCAAGTAGGGTATGAGTATAACACAATATTTCACTACCAACATGGTTCTATAAATGACCAATAAATTCATTTTACAAATTTGATGTTCTTTTAATATAAATAAAACAATTGTGTAAACATAAATAAATAAATAACCACAGTCAATCCTTAAATTCTTCCATTGAACCTAGGATTGACCCAAACCTACTCCGACCAGTTTCGAGGTGTCTTTGAGCATGTAATAAAAAATTTATAACCTAATATCATCCTATAACTAAGGAAAAGGTCCAAGGTGACCCGAACCTATGGGTGGAATCAACATCCAACCCTAGAACCAGTGTAACCTATCAACTCCAAGGATCAAATCCAGGGCATCCCAAATCATAGTAATCTCAGATCCAATCCATGGTAGTAAAAATTGTGGTATCCAAACTCTAAATACATATCATCCCAAATCATGGTACATCATCTTGATTCTGAGGATCAAATCTAAGGGATCTTGTATCATGGTATCCCAGTTCCAAATCCATAGAAGCCTAAATTGTGGTATAGTATCTTCACTCTAGAGACCAAATCCAAGGAAAACTAAATCATTATATCTTGACTCCAAATCCATGGTAGCCAAAATTATGGTATCTTGGTGAACTATACATCCCACCATAAAAACCCATGGACCTAGTTCTAGGCATCCCAAACCATGGTTCAAAATCATACTCAAAAACCAAATCCTAGGATCATATCCTAGGTAGCCTATGTATCTCAAAATACATCATGGTGGGTAGTGTACCCCACCCAAATCATCTAATTATTAATAACTCAATTGGTTATCCATCTACCTGAACTCATCCTACAAACTGATTTTATACTCTCTAGTACACGTTCCATGATTATCATAGTCATAACTAGATCAAATCATCAATTTGGGTTATAAAGTGACACTTATAATCATCACTACCCATTTCCCATACACACCATGTCTAGGGTCAATATCTTTCCAGGAAACCCATTGGGGTCCCCTAGGTCACATCAAATCCAGAACACCCCTCATGAGTCCTCTCATCTGCAATGCATCTCTCAAGTAAAACCTCATCACTCATAGGGAATAATGTCCCTCATCATTATAAAAGTCTCATCAAGGACTCACTGGACTCCTAGGAACATCACATAAGGAAGATAACATTCTGCACATTCCCATCCCAAGTCAATCTAGGTTGGTCCTCACACCCAACCTATCCATCAGTACCCTCAAGGTCTACTCACCTAGGTAATCACATTTCAATGGGGTAGGAACACTCACCCCATGGTCATATCACCTACCTGAAGTCTTTGTGGTATCTCAAGGTTCTCAAATGTCCAAACCCTTGTCCATCCATCATAATTCAACACTATTCTCTACCCTGAGGTTTCTAAGGACTCCTACACTAGGGGAACTACATCATGATCATTTAATTCTCACCCCTCCAGTTTTAAGTGTCACAAGTAACACATAATCATAATCAAGGCCTCAAAAATTAGTGATTGAGGAAATCAATGTAGTGTAAAAGGGTCCATCATGGCCCATGGAACTTTGTTCAGTCCATATTCATTTCATTTTAAATTAAAAAAATTAATTTTAAATAAAATTTGAATCACACTTGTTGGAAAGAACCTATATCAAATTCTTTAAAAATAAATCATACTAACATAGGTCATGTACAAGGAACCAGTAACCTTATTTATTCATACAATTTACCTTATAACTCAAAGCCCTATAACTCTATTCAAGCTTATCCAATTTCATCTGAACATCTCTCATCCACACAAGGTCCTAACTTAAACCAAAACACCCAAACAAATTATAATTAATTAAAACATTTAATTAAATTAAATTTAAATAGGTATAAATTCCTAAAATCACAATTTTTTATCTCTTGGAATGCTAAAATTTTGACCAAACCCATGTGGAAGGTCTGTAATGCATCTCCGACATCATCCTAGGAAAAGTTTATAACATCCACAACCAAACTGTCATCCGATTCTAATTAATTTAGGCTAAAACCATAAAAAAAATATGGTGATACATCCCTCAAAAAAATGGCACATGGAAATGTTTAGATACCATCTTAGCATTCCCTCTACATAAGACGAGAAAACACACCATCAAAATTGACTGATTCCACCATGCTCTGATGGAATCATCACCAAATGCTAAATCAGAATCTTCCAAAATCAGCATCATTTAAGTTGAAACAATAAAAAATAGAATAGGAGCAAGAATAATACCTATTAAACCCCTAAAATGAAACCCAAAATTTTTCATATTGAGGAGGGAAGAGTGGGGGAGGCGTCGGATGAAGCCTCCCCCTGTACGCTTTTCCAAGTCAAAAATAAGGGGGGAGATCTCCTCTTTATTTATTTAAAAAAACACAATTCAAACAATTTAATTTTGAAAATCATATAGGTATAGGGGTACCCCATTTATCCACAAACTTTCATTCTGTGATCCATAGGTTCACACGGTGTAAAATATTCTACTACAATTTTACAGTATCCCAGCCACTCAGCCTTCCTATGACACTCTCCTAAACCCCTAGGGTATCCACCAAACCTCAAACCACATCCAATAACACCATTTATTGATGTTAAAATTATCATAACCTCATTAATATTACTTGTTCTCAAAATAAAATGTCCACCATAAAAAAAAATTAATTCCTTATGAATTTTATAACTTGTTTGGACACTAGGTATTACAATCTCCCCACCATAGTACTTATCATCCCCAAGAAGTATAATTAACCATGTAACCAAAAACCCTAAACCACTTGGATCACCAACCCATGATCAACTCATCGTGTTCTATCCTTGAATGTCTAATGATCTACCATTACACAACTCATAATTCAAGGCATGTTATCCATTAGAATTCAAGTAACCACTTGCTACCATCACTAAAACATTGAGACAGTGCTTACCCACACCTGTCTAACATGTGAAACTAAGGCATTGAAATTCAATTTATTCTTGAGATTATGGGGCTCCCCACTATAAGACTCAACTCATAAGGGCCAATTATCAAGTTATGGTTCTCCCCAACATCAGAATGATATATCAAAACATAATCCCAATGGTCCAATAATGAACTTGGTATAGTTTCCATCTCACTGCACATAGACATAAATAAAAACACCAGTCAAAACCCAGTACTACCCCTCATATCTGTTTCTAAAATGGATTATATGAGTCTCCACCTCCTATGAAAAGGGCCCAAATATGCTGGAATTTCCTCAAAAGGTCCCAACCAAAACCTTGGAATACACCCAGTATACCACATATGATGAACCTTGAAACATGATACAAACTTATCTTGATTACCTAAGTTTAGATTCCCCAAAAAGATACCTTAGTGCACTTAGTTGCATGATTCACCCTCTAAATCAAGCCACGAATCATAGTTCACCCCCTAAAACATGTAATCAAATGGGTTTCACCCCTAAAACATGTCACAAACTGGGGTTTACCCCTTGAAACATGTCACAAACCATGGTTCAACCCCTGAACCATATCATGCACTGGGGTCCACCCCCTAAAACATGTCATGAACTGGGGTTCATCCCTTGAAACATATCACGAATCATGGTTCACCCTAAGAATATCCCTCGGATCACATCAAGATCATCCTGAGATCAATTCCAACACACCAACCTTATCCAACACCATATATAAACCTCAAATATGGTATTCTCTATAAAACCAGATATAATCAGATTCATCAACTCACCAGTGTCCAAGTGATACCTTGAACATCCAATGACTAGTCCTACCATTCCAATAAACCTACCAACACAAGGTCATATACCCATGCCCCATGCTCCATTCATTACCACATGTAATGACTTGACATGATTGTCCCTCTCATACCCAAGAATCAATATAAACATCAACTACTTCTCATTCCCAGCTTATCGGGATTTCATCATCGACATTCTCTATAATTCCAACTATAACAAGGGTCACACCAACCACTATTCAATAGTATACTTTCCACCATATGGATTTACTTATACCACTCCTCGGGTATGTCCTTATTAGGTTCCATCATCAAAAACATGTCTCTCCTCTCGATCCATGCTCATTACTGCTAACCTCTAACACTACACCTACTTGACAATACATTTCAAGGACAACACTTGGAAAAATTATCCCATAAAACATAATTCAATTACAATATCTCATATTCCATGGAGGGAAACTTATAATTATCATTAAATATTTTGTAAAATATGCCCACTAGTATCCAAAATTCCCAATGGTCCTTGGCTTGCACACGATCTCTCACTAAGTCAAAACTCAATAGTATCGCATAATGAATCATAGACCAACTACCCATAGAATTCATAGCTTACAGGGCACATTTATACTCTCATACCAAATATCACATGATGAATCACATGAACAAATACCCACTCTATGTTCTCATGTCCATGTACATATCATAAATCACATGATAAAACATTATCCTACTAGGTTATTTATTTTCATTGGTTATCTATATAAGGAACTATCCTTCAAGGATCAAGATCCTAGGTTGATTCTCAAGGGTCTCTACATACGGGAGTCACCCACATGAGGATTAAATTTTCATATACCAGTATATATACATATAATTTAATCACCCTACTATAATATGTATCAAGTATCCCATAGTTAGATGGTTTGATTAAATATAATTCCATCACCAAGATATATGGGGAAAAACTATATAGGTTGTTATTGACAATTTAAATAACCAAACCTATTTTATTTTTATAACTAGTATCATAAAACCCCACAAGGGTTTTATCTCTAAGGCATATAATTCTTGTATTAACCTGTCAAGGGTCTCTATGAATCTCGTACACCAAGGGACTGCATAGTTTTCATCATCTAACATCTTGTCATAGATCCACATGACCTTTCATCAGAATAAAAATATAATCTAGTATAGTTGAGTGAAATTTTATTCCAAGTTATATGATAAGGAACTATATAAGTTGTTAATGGAATATAAAACAACTAAACCCTCTAACTTTAGTGATATTAATCACACACATTCATGGTAAAATCATGTGAATCTTTCATGGAAAATATGATTCATGACATGGCCTCTTTCCACTAGGTCAAGATCCAAAAATATAATAAATCACAAATCTCAAAACCTATTTGTGCTATGCTAGGAGAAAATCATACAATAATAAAATCAGAAACCAAGAATAGAAATACCATATGCCTTGAAACCTAGATCTCCTATCAAAAAAGGTGTCTCTGATGCACTATTATAATATCCTCCACAAGCCTCGACACATTCATATGTCACCAATCTACCATCTCCCCCAAAAAATAGAAAAAAATTCCATTATACACTGTGATATCGGTCACATAATCTCTGATACCACTTTGTGACATCCTTCCCTAGTCTGTGTCCATTGATCATTTCCCAAACTAGGGGAGTTTCCACATAACCTCAAGCACACCTCCCCATATTATAGAAGTTGTCAACTAGAATTAGGGGTCTAGGGTATTACCATGGGGAGACTATACCCCCAAATTAGATTGCACACTAAAAGGTAAATAAACCAAACATCATCCATAATAATAAACATCATAGTATAGGGAGGAAATAAATATAATCAATAATAATTCATGAAATACAAAATCATATAGTCATACAGACTCACTGGTCACCCACTAGGTCGACCACATATACTAATAAATAAATAAAATACAATGAGGCTATACTACTATATCAGGGACTCAACTCATCTAATATATGAATGTCATTAAATTTATCCCTCTTAATCAAACTACTTTGGGCCTCTTCCCAACCTAAACCTATGATAATTGAAGTTTACATAGTTACCCAAGTGTCATGACCACCCAAGAAGGGTGTGAGTACAAATCATTAGGGAATCACTAACATGGTCTCGTACATAACCAGTCAATTTAGTTTACATATGTGATATGCTCTAAATATAAATAAAACAAGTTTAGAAGCATAAATAAATAAATAACCACTATCAATCCTCAGGTTATTCCATTGAACCCATGATTTACCCAAACCTACTTCAGCCAGTGTCAGGGTGTCTCTAAGAATTCCACCCAACCATGCCAAACCAATATCATCCTGGTACTAAGTAACCAAGCCAATATTACCCAAACCTAGGGGTATCTATTTCCAACCTTGTAACCAATGTATCCTCTTGAATATATGGATTTAATCCAAGGTATCCCAAATCATGGTACTCCCAACTCTAATGGAAATCCAAATCATGTTATCCTGGCCTAAATCTTGGTGCATCATCTCGACATCAAGGATCAAATCCAAGTCAACCCAAATAGTTGAATCACGACTCCAGATCCATGGCATCACAAATCTTGGTACATCATCTCGACTCTAAGGATCAAATCCAAAGATTCCCAAATCATGTTATCCCAACTTCAAATTCATGGCATCCCATGTGAATCCAAGGACCAATTCCAAGGTATCCCAAACTATGGGTTAGAATTAGGATTAACAGTTAGATCATATGAGAATATCCTAGGAATTCCATGTATCTAAAATAAATCATAATGGGTTGTGAATCCCACCCAAATCATCTCATCCATAACAACTCAGTGGGTATGCCATCTGCTCTAACTAAGCCAACAGACCAAGGTTATCTTCTCTAGTGCATGACCTTAAATTTTCATAACCATGATAGGATCAAACCATCGATTTGGGTTCTAAGGTGACACTTATAGTCATCAATATCAATTTCTAATACACACCCTCTCTAGGTTTAATGTCTCACTAGGGAACCCACTAGGGTCCCCTATGTCACGTCGCATCTTAGACACCCCTACTAGGTCCCCTCATCACCAACACATATCTTAGGTCAATACTCATCACCTGGAGTGAATAGAGTCCCTCAACATCATCAAAGTCTCATCAAGGCATCACTAGCCTCCTGGTAAAGTCTCATAAGGGAGATAGCCTCAAGCCCATTCCCTTCCTGATTCACTCTAGGTCAATCCTATTTGGGACTAAAACCACAAACTACAGCCTAAAAACCCAATCACTTGTACTACTAATAGACTAATAAAAGTATGATCAATAAAGTGATCAAAAATTCACAAGTTGTAGTAACATAATGGAAAAATTAACCTCTAGAAATTTTATTCCCCTTTAACTAAGTGTAAAGCACCGATGAACTTTATGTAAACCCCTTACATAAGGGTACTACCTTTACGAAACCCATTTTTATTAAGGTAATAAATAGGTTACCCTTACAAAAATATTTTGCATATGTGTTTCATTTAATGGTAAATCATATTTACCATTATATATCCCATATTCATAATGGTAACATATCGGTTACCTTTACATATCCCTTCTTCACAAGAGTAGGTCATTTTAAAAAAAATCTAGAAACACAAAATGGTGCACTATTTTATTCATTTTTCTTCTTTATTTCATTGAAAGTTTCATAAAACATAAGCATGGATCCCTCTAATAAAAATAAATTTTTTATAAGAATCTAATAACACTTATTAAACATTGTGGAATAAATTATAAACTAAATCCAAGGATATCCATGAAAGATAACATGAAACTACATAAAATTTTTAAATGAATAAATATTTTAAATCTGGCGTGCCTTGTACAAAATATTCATTGCATCATTATTTATCTCCTTTGTATGAGTTTGAGAGATATTAAAAAGGGGGGAAACAAAATCTTTATACCTACTTAGTGTATCCATGGGTCGAACTAAATCTCTCATCACATGAGAGGGATCCATCCTTCTATTCATGATGTGATAGTCTCATATGAAAAGAAGGAAGATGAAGAGAGCTATGTATCTTATGGATTTTTGGCCAATAATGAGTTAAGACACTCCTCAACATCTTACATTCACTCATGAGTTGAAACTATTAAGTTAAATTCCATGGACATTTCATGTATCATATACATGAATACATATTTTCCCTACTGTTTCATCTCATAAAATTGTTCATTAATGATATCTTATGTTGAAGACTATATTCAATGATAAACATTATCATTAAATAACATATACAATTGTATATAATGATACACCTTATTTTTTATGGTGAAATTTTCCAAGAATGATGGGGATTTCACTCTGCTTATAAAGCGGGAATCCCAAAACATTGTTCACATGTCGTCGGAAGCGATTTTGGTGAAGGAATATTTCTCAGAGAATTTAATTGAGAATTTAAATTAAATTAAATTAAATTTATTATGTAATTAGTTTCAATTAATAGTTATTTCACCTAAAATGGTGTCGGGGAGGCTTGATGGGCCATCTGTGGGTGGTTAGTCGTGTTTTTGGCATGACGGTGGTGCTCAATGAGTTTTTTTAGTGATTATTATGCATGGTTTTAAATAAAATAATTAATTATAATTGTTTATATTTAATTATTTATGTCATTTGGAATGATATATATTCCCAGAATCACGAAAGGTTCTCGGTTGTCTTGGAAAAGCAAGGTGGAGGCATACACGGGATTGATGGGTTCTTGGATGAGTCAAGATAGAGCTCGGTGAGGGGTTAACTCCATGATCAAGGTAGGTGGGCTCTATAATACCAAACCAAATATTTTTTTAATCTTTAGAGTTAATTCCTTAATGTGTGAATGGGTTTGAGCATGGGGATTAGGGATCAGAAGTTCCCTTGATAGATGAGATAGAATGGAATTAGGCCTCTTATGGATGGAATAAGTGCTCTTATGCACTTAGATATTTTTGGGATCTTCTGATGACTTGATCATCAAGGAGTGAGGGTAATTTTGAGATAATGTAAGAACTTGGTGGGGTCTTAGGGTGTTTGGATATGTGGATATCCTAATTTGGGTTACTTAGAGCTAGTGGGAAGACATGGGTGGATTGGGGACGGATAACGATAGTCTAGATCTTTAGGTATCTCATGGATGAGGGATAATATCTCATAAGGTTGAAGTTAGGTCTTTTCATATGAGGTGGGTGAGATAAGTAATTCAAGTCTTTAAATTGGATGATGGATTAGTTTCCTTTGAGTGATGGGAAGAGGGATCTCCTTCAAGATATGTGTGATGGGACCCAGGTGCGGGTTGTGGGAGTTGTTCAAGACTTTGCATTGGGATGTCAAGTGATTTAGGATGTGATGGATTGGGATGGTCCCTAGTTAAAAGGATTGGAAGTGATGAGGTACTTTGATGAGATTGGTCCAGACCTCTAAGTCTGGTTTGGGGTGAGCCTTTAGGAAGCATTGTCACCAATGAGTGATAGGATTGGGGTGGTATTAATGAGGAAAGACTGTGAAGGGTATGGAGGACCAATTGGGTGCACTATCAGGAAAGTTGAGATGTGTCACAATGAGTGTCTAGGTATCGAGTGACTAGTGCCATGGGATCATCTAGTGAGATAAGTGATGGGTTTCATCCCTATAGTTCGGTGATTCATGGATGTTTCTTTAAGGATTATTGGGTTGGGATGCTTGAGGTGACCTCCCTACAGTCTGCAAGGATGGGTTGGGGTACTGATGGACCTCCCCAATGTCTATGGGGATGGTTCAGTGTTCTTAGTTACCCATCTTTGTGAAGGCTTGATTTGATGGATGACCATGCCCTACTCCATCGGGTATCAGGACAAGGACCATTCTAAGCATGGCTTGGGTTAGTGTGATGATTGTCCCCTAATGCTCGAGTATTTGGTCAAGGACCTTACAAGAAATATATTATGTTAGCTTTAATACATTTAACCTTTCCTTATGGATTATTAGGTCAAGGAATACCCTGGGGGTAAGTTCATGGTATGAAAAATGACCGATGGACCTCTCTAAAGTGATTAGGGATGTGTTGAGGCTTTTGGACATATTATTATGCCCAATGTTGGCAGTTATTAGGTCAAGGTTTTGGATTCCACCCTGCCTTGAGTCTATGATTATGGTTTAATCATTAGAATGATGGAATAAGGCCATGTTTGGATTCCAACATAGCACCAAAATATGTATGGTTAGGGTCAGGGTGGTTTGGTTAGCACCTGATAACATGACATGCATGTGTACCTCATCGAGTGTCATGGAATCCTAGTTAGAACATGATGAATCAATGGGCATGTTAATTATATTTTTTTCCTCATGTATACACACACACATTATGGAATATATTAGGGGTTCTTGGTGATACCCTAATAAGTTTTATTCTCACACCTTGCATGAGCATCCCGGTACATATACAGACCTTATGTCTGCATTTCATATCAGATCATAGTATTGTAGTAGATTGGACTGGTGAAATTCATTGGTTTTGGGTAGACATGGTGTGTGAGTCCTATGAATGGTAGTAGGTCTAGTGTACATGTGTTTTATTTTTGTTTCTTTTTTTGTTGGGAGCGTCCTAGTGGGTGATCGATTGTATGCTTTTTATAATAACATCATTTATTATTGTTTGTGATTGTATGGTTTATTTTGTATATTCTAATGTGTATAGTTTTTATTCTTGTTGTTTATGTTACACTTATTCAAGAAAATATTCTCCTCATTGTATGAATTAGGCCCTCACCACTAGTCGGTATCCTTTATCATATTAGGAGGCATGCTTGAGGCCTTGTGATGTTCCAACTCAAATGGGTTCTAGCAATGGGGTGTTAAAAAATGTTATCAGATCTTTTTTTATTTATGATTTTTGGATATGGTATATAGGTGGTCTAGGGATGTGTTAGAGCTTATGATGGATAATGGAATGGTTTGATAACACCTATTTTGGTAGTAAGACCAGGTTACTAGGTTTATGGGATTGTTGTTATTTTTTTTATGTTACTGGAAGGGTTCTGTCATGGGTGCTTTCAAATGATTTGTAATTTTTACTTCTTAGGTGTAGTAGAGTGGTTGACCATGGTCGTCTCTAAAAGGAGGAAGTAAATTTAACAACATATTAAAGGTATTTTGAAAATAAAATAAAATCACATAAACAAACTACTTAAAATTATGGGGGGTTGTTTATCATTTATAATACTCTAATACATATGTTGGAATATGATTTTATATTTTTTTTAAATTTTTTTTTGAAATGAGATTAAGAAAATGCAATGAGAAGATGTTTTTTAGAAAAATATATTAAAGGTGTAATAAATCTAACTTTATCACTTCACTTACTTATTGATCATTATCATTTAAATTAACATACACTTAATTACTATCCCCTAGTTTTTTAACCCTTGAAACCTATGAGAATTAACTTTACCACAAAGATGAAAAGCGTTAAACCCTAGGCTAGCTTCGGAACATGAAATCGCAACACCATTCTTTGATTGTCATTATAAGACTATATTATGGTCAGTGGAAAATTAGGGCATAAATACATTTTTTAAATATGGATTAATTGGTTTTAGAGATTATATTTGAACTCTACAAATTTTTCTCATGTGGTTTGGTTTTACCGATTAAGTTTGCGCTCTCACAATTTACACAAATATAAACCTCATGTGTTTTTGTGTGAATTTTTCAATTTATTACTTAGTTAATTTTAAAACTCAATTCATGTATCATATTATGTTAATTAAAGTAGCTCAATTATTCAAAATAAATAAATTAAGAATCTAATATGTTGATCAATTACTAAGAAAACTACTCTTCCATGGGCGGTGTAGTCATCGTAGAAACGAATTTCATTCGCAAAAATTTAGAAAGGGTATAACCCAATATTGTTTATATTATTGATTCACATAACAAATAGGAAGATTAAAAGAAGTATAAAATTGAAAATAATAGAATAAATGGAAGATAAACTAAGAGTTTATTGAAAGTACAATAACATTACAATAAAGAAGAGGAAAAGAATGGTATTTTGGAGGAGATCCTAGCTTGGTAGATTTCCTCCTCCAATTATGAATTTAAATGGTATGGAACCACTTATATTCTGCTTCAAATCTCCTAATACACGTCCCAACCCCTCAAAATGATAAAACCACCAATTTATAGAGTGTAGGGGAGTCTAGGTTTTAAGAGGTTTCAAGTGTGAATGGGGAAATTCTTCCAAATAAATTAATCCAACTTTCACCGCCTTTTTTGACCTCCAAAATGCATGAACCAGCTATCCTTACAGAAGAGTTATTCATGATAATTTGGTTTATCTATCTCCTCTCCAAATTTGGGCCCAATACAAGCATGTATGAATAATTTATGGTCCATGTACAAAAATAATGTCCAAGATGGTGAGTCCATCCAATCTTTAACTTAATGGACCTTTTACTCAAAACAAATGCATGATTTAGATCACATGTATTGAATGAAATTTGTATCCCATTAATTCAGGAACATATTTAGAAAATTTTAAGTTCAAATAATATATATAAAAATATTTATGTCAGAATTACTACAGTGCACTTTAAAGGGTAAAACTAGAATTTTTAGGAAATTTTCAAATGAATGATCTAATCCAAAATATTTTATAAATAAATATATTTAGCACAATGTGAGGAAATTATTTCATTTATTATTAATAAAATACTCAATAAAATTGTGTTTTATCAACTCCCCCACACTTACACTTTTTCACTCCTTGGCAAAACCTCATATCATGTATTTCAAAAAAAAATTGTGATAAGATATGCATGTTCATATTCCTCAATCCACAGTGGAAAAATTGGAAAATTAAGAATCCCATAAAAAGTCCATATCAATAAATTTTAAAGTCATTTTCTCATAAATTTTTTCAAAACAAAATCCAGTGAGATTAATAACACTAATTAGAGAGAAAACAAGTCATGGGTCTACCATTCCACCAATTCCCCACGTGTGTGTATGCTAATCATTTCAAGCTTGTATCTACACCCTTTATCCATTATATTCAGGTCAATAAAAACTATTCTTATTACCTAATTCTATTTCACTGAACCTATTCAACATCCTTTGCAATCAAATTCCAAAACCCACTCATTTAAGCATTCCTAGAAGTCAAACCATGAGCTCCTGACCTAAATATCCCCACATGTTATACATTTCTTCACTCCCATATTTATTGATTATTTTTTTGATTTTTTTGTTGTTTTTGTTGTTTTTTTAGGGAGTAAAATATTCAGATTTTAGGTGCACATGTGTAGGTCAATCTGGTATAGTGATGAAAATGATCAGAAAAGAAACGAATGTACAGAAAGACCATGTTATAAGTAGAAAATAATTACTTAACCTGAATATAAATTCAATTGGATAAGAGAAACTCACAAGTCATGATTGTGAGAAAAGATGTGTGGAGAGATAAATGGCATAATTTACCATGAACAAAAATCACAAATAATGGTGTCAACATCTAAAAGGTTTTATTATGACACAACCAATCATATCATCGATAACTTAAATTTTTATAAAAAACAACCCTTGATGATGAAATCTTTCTCATTCATATTATGTCACCAATGAATTTTTAAAACATTAATTTTCCATATATTTCATATCTAAATGAGCATGTTACATGATTTTTTTTGTTTTTTTTTTGTTTTTTTTTTTGAAAATTTAACATAAAACTTAATAGAAAACACACAAATGAAAATCCTAAATATCTACCCCAAAATTTCATCCCCTACCCCACACTTAAAATACTGAATTATCCTCAGTGTGAACCTATGAGATGATATGTGCACATAAAATATATAATTTTAAATTGGACAAGTAATATAAAATTTAAAGGGTTAGGAATAGCATGATATTTTCAAGTAATGATGGGGTCATCTAGGGTGATGAAATCAACTACATTAGTAGGAATTACCTCAATGTATTTATTAAAATGTTTACCATTGACTGTAAATCTCCTTCATATGTCCTCTTATGTGATCTCCACTACACCATAAAAAATATTAGACACAACATAAGGACCTAACCATCTAGAACACAACTTAACAGGATTCATCTTCAGTCGTGAAATATAGAGTATAACTTTCTCTCCTACATGAAACTCTCTTTGTTTGATCATTATATCATGATATGATTTTGACCTTTCCTTGTATAGGATTTATTTCTCATCTGATGACAATCTAATCTCTTCAAGCTCTTGAATTTATAGCTTCCATTGAATTCCGTCATGGGACAAATCCATGTTGCATTTATTTATAGCCCAATAAGATCGATGGTCGACCTCTATAGTGAGATGAAAAGATTTCCCAAAAACAATATTAAATAGGGACATAACGATGGGGGTATTTTATGATATACTATAAGCCCACAATTCATCATCCAATCACTTTCTCCAATCCTTCCTATTCAGCTACATAGTTTTCCCCAAAATTTGTTTCAACTCACAATTTGAAACATCAGCCTGACCATTTGTTTGGGGGTGGTATGGTGTTGATGTTTTGTGTGTCACCCCATACTTCCAAAGGAGGGAATCCAAATTTTGATTACAAAAGTGTGTCCCTTAGTAACTGATGATATCCTTTGGTACTCCAAACTTATAGAAAATTTGATCCTTGACAAAGTCCACTATAGCATGAGAATCATCAATCCTGATGGCCTTAGTCTCCACCCATCTTCTAACATAATCAACGAAAACCAAAATATAGAAGAAACCAAATGAACTATGAAAAGGACTCATAAATTCAATTCCCCATACATCAAAAATATAACAAAATAAAATGGGTTTTTGAGGGATCTCATGTCTCCTAGAAATATTTCCAGTGTGTTGGCAATGTGAGCATGACTTTCAAAACACATGAGCATCATTGAATAATCTAGTCCAATATAATCTAGAGTCTAAAACTTTCCTAGTTGTCCATTGGGGTCCAAAGTGTCCACCACAAGAAATTTTATGAAAAAAATGTAAAACAGACTCAAACTCATGATCAGGAACACGCCTCCTAATAATTTGATCACTACAAATGTGCCAGAGGTAGGGATCATCCCAAACACAAAATCGTGACACACTCTTCAATTTTTTGACTTGATGTTTCTTTAAATTTGCAGGGATTTTAGAGGCCGCGGAGAATTTAACTAAATCAGCATACCAATGATGCGTACCTGAGATGGAATAAATATGCACATTGGGGAAAGTGCCCTGAAGTGGTACCTAGTCCAAGGTTTCATCCTCTAGTGTGTGAGTAAGCCTACTCATGTGGTCTTCCACCAAGTTTTCTGAACCCTTTTTTCCTTTATCTCAATATCAAATTCTTGAAGAAAGAGAATCCATTGGATGAGTCTAGGCTTCGTGTCTGGATTCTTCAAGAGGTACCTCAGAGCTGCATGGTCAGAAAAAACAATAACTGTAGAGCCCAATAAATATGAATGGAATTTATCTAAAGAAAATATGATAGAAATAAACTCTTTTTATGGTTTTTTAGTTTTATTGGGCTGAATCCAATGTCCTTGATGCATAGTAAATCACATATGAACCTCACTCCACCCTCTTAGTTAAAATAGATCCAACCGAAAATTTGGAGGCATCACACATAAGCTCAAAAGGAAGCTCCCACTGTGGGGGTGGTATGATCAGTGGAGTGGTTAGAAACTTATTTATCTCATCAAAGGATTTCTTACAAGAATAATAAAACATAAAATTAGAATCCTTTTTATGTAATCATGACATGGGAAGAGAAATATTACTAAAATCTTTGATGAAGCACTGATAAAATCCTTCATGCTCTAGGAAAGATCTAACATCATGCACACAGGAAGGATAGGGTAAGGATGAAATAATATCTACCTTATATCTATCAACCTCTATCCCATGTTTTGACACTACATTCCCTAAGAAAATCCCATGATCCACCATGAAATTAAACTATTCAAAGTTCAAGACCAGATTCTTCTCAATACAATGATTCAACAACTTTCCAAAACTAGAGATGCAATCATCAAATAAAGACCCATACATTGTAAATTTATCCATAAATACCTCCATGTAGGTCTCAATAAAATCATAAAAAATACTCACTGTGCATCTTCGGAAGGTATCTAGGGAATTGTAAAGTCCAAATGGCATCCTCTGGTAGGAAAATGTGTAAAATGGAAAAGTGAAGTTTTTCTTCTCTAAATCCTATGGGGATATTGTAACTTAAAAATATCCAAAAAATCCATCCAAGAAAATATAATGTGTCTTCCTGATAAGTCTCTCAAGCATTTGATCAATAAATGGGAGGGGTAAATGGTCCTTTCAAGTGGATTGATTTAGTTTACTATAATCAATACACACACGCCAACTTTTTTGCACCCTAATTGGAACTAACTCCTCTATATCATTCCTAATAATAGTAACACCACTTTTCTTAGGCACAACCTGAATATGACTCACCCAATGGGAATCTGAAATGGGATAAATTATACCTACCTCGAGCAATTTTTCAACTTCATTTTTTAACAAATTCTAGAAGAGTTGGATTTAGTCTCCTTTGTGGTTGCCTAACCAATTTAGCTCCATCCTCTAAAAGGATATTATGCATGAAAATAGAGGGACTAATACCTGATATGTCAGCCAAGGTCCACCCGATTCCCATGATGTTCCCCCTCAAAACATTCAAAAGTTTTTATTCATGTTCAAAATGGATATTGTTAGCAATGATAATAGGTAATTTCTCACCACTTAACAAGTATTATTATTTGAGATTTGGTGAAAATGGATTGAGTTCCAATGAATGGGGTGCAGTATGGATAGATAAATTGAACGAATAGAAATATGTGCACAAAGAACATCAGTATCATAATAGACATCATCAAAATCTGCGAATAATGCATCAAATTCATCAACATACTCAAAAGCCATGTCATAATCATATTGAACATGATTGGAATATGAATCTGTTTCAAAATAAAATCTAATATGGGTTTTTTCATTAGAAACAGGTGTGGAATTTCTATAAGACATAAAACTAGAACCAATACTCATAATATATCTAAGAATAGGGCAATTAAAATCCATGGGATTTTTACTTGGTGGTTCAAAATTGGAGATAACAAAAGAATAATGTTCCTTTAAGGGGTAGTTCATGGATTCCATAACATTAAGTATCACAACTTCATCTCCAAACTCCATGTAAAGTGTACCCTCATTGACATTTATGATAGTTCTTGCAGTTTTGGGGAAGGGGATACCTAAGATAATGGGATCGTGAGAAATTAATTGATCATCCTCCATGTTAAGCACGTAGAAATCTTTTGGAAAGATCATGAATATTATCTGAACAAGTACATCCTCAAGGAATGTCACTGGATATGTCATATCTCTATTCTCCAACTGCACCACCACTCTCATCAACTTTAACTCACCAATTTGTAATGAAGAAAATATAGAGTGAGGTGTCACATTTATAGAATATCCTAAATCACATAAATCATCATAACAGTGTAACTCCCCTATGGTGCATGGAATGGTGAATGTCCCTAGATCCTTTCACTTTGTTGGAATTGCTGGAGTTGGTGTAATTAGTGCTAACACATTCCTTTCAGGATTGATTCTCTCATTTCCCTTGATCCATCTTCGATTGGTACAAATTTATTTCAAGAATTTGGAATACCGTAGTATTTGTTTAATAGATTAAATTAGAGGTATGTTGATCTCAACATACTTGAATGTATCCAAAACCTCTTTTTGTATCACTTATTAAGCCATCTTATTGGTTTTTATAACTCTGTTTGGAAATGGAAGGGGTTTAGGAGGAACATCATCAATATTTTTATTACATTTATCTTTCTCCTTTGGTTTCTCATCAGTTGGTATAGAATGGGGCTTCTCCAGGGTTGAGTTGAATCCAGATGGAACGATAGGTGCAGATGTATCAGTTGTTTGCTTCCCACTTCTCAATGTGATGGCACTAACATTACCCTTTGGATTTGGATTATGTTGGGAAGGAAGATTTATAGATTTGTTACTTACCAGTTCATAGAGGGTGGTGGAAATCTAGCTCATTTGTGTCTTCAAATCCCTCAACTCAGAAACTTGACTCTTGAGATCATTCTATTAATTATGAATAATTTGTTTCAAAATATCATCAGTGTTAGAATCTAAGTTTGGTTGATAATTCCCTTGTTGTTGGCTTATTGATGCTTGAGATTCAAATATCCTTTGTGGTTGTTGGAAACCCTGTTGGTAAAGTGGAGGCTGTTGGAAGTTTTGTTGAAAAGGGGGGACTTTGTTGTTTAACAGAGTCATACCTCATTTCTGATTGATCCTTCCACCCTTGGTTGTATGTTGGAACAAAGGAATCATACTTCTTCTAGGGATGTGGTTGTTGTTACTGCTGATATGGTCTCCCAGGGAATACTACCATGTAATCCTCCATCTCTTGTAATTGGGGGAAACAGTCGGTTGGGTGGTATGTTTCAGTAAAAATTCCATAAGGCCTCATGGGAGTGGTTTGGGATGTATTTTGATCCAAATAAATATGCATCATCATAGTGGTCAATTCTTAAAACTTATTATCAATAAAATAACTTTCAAGATAAGGACTTACCTGATGTAATCCTCTAACATGTGGTGTACCTCGATCACCAAATTGTTGGGAGTTTTGTGCCATCTTGTAAATTAATGCACATGTAGCTGGTGGTGTTTTTTCAACCAATTCCCCTCCAGCTGAAGCATCCAACATGATCCTTTCCATAAGCGTGAGGCCTTCGTAGAAGTATTGTTTGATAAGATTCTCACTAATTTTTTGATGCGGGCTACTTGCACACAACTTCTTGAATCACTCCCAGTACTCATACATTGACTCCCCTTATGATTTCTTGATTCAAAATATCTCCTTACGAATGTAAATGGTCCTTGATTATTGAAAAAATATCTACAATAAAAGTCATTTAAAATCATTCCAAAAAGTTACATATTCAAGTTATAAATAATACGTCTAGTATTTTGCAGCTCCATCAAGTGAGAATGGGAATGCTCTTAATTTTATTTTATCTTTAGAAACATTTATTGGTTTTAGGTTTGAGAAAACCACATTAAATTCTTTTAAATTTTTGTTTGTATCCTCACTAGATAATCCATGAAATTTTGGAAGTAGGTGAATTTAACCAGATTTTAGTTCAAAGTATGATTCAAGATTTGGGTATGCAATGAAATTTGGTTGATAGTTAATATCTGGTGCAGCCAATTCTTGAATGGTTCTGTTAAGTTAATTGTTATTGTTTTCATACAATGGTTCTTCTTTTATGTTTCATTCAGAATTTTTTCCAATTTCAATGTTACCAGAATGAAGTAATTCTCTAACAAGTTGAATGTTGAAACTTACCATAGACTGAAATTGTTTGATTCAAGCCCTAAGGTTATGCTCAATCTCAGGGTCAGTATCTAAGAGTTATTTGGGATTATTTCATGTCATAAATCAAATAAAAATAAATTTTAAATGAATAAAAGTGTACCATAATAAAAATAAAATAAGTTTTAGTTGGTCTGATTAAAATAAAAGAATATAGAAAAAGAAAAAGAAAACTAGAGAAAGGGGAAATAAGAAAGAAAGGGGATAAGAAAATAATAAAATGAAAAATAAAATAAATAACTCTAATTGGTTGAATAAATTACTTCCCCCCTATAAACAACACAAATTTATAAGGGTGTTTTTGTGGGCACTTTCAAATGATGTGTAATTTTTACTTCTTAGATATAGTAGAGTGGATGACCAAGGTTGTCTCTCAAAGAAGGAAGTAAATTTAAAAACATATTAAAGATGTTTTGAAAATAAAATAAAATATCATAAATAAACTACTTATAAGGATGGGGGTTATTTATAATTTATAAGACTATAATAAGTATGTTGGATGATGATTTTTTTTAACTTTTTGTTTTTGAAACGAGATTAAGAAAACACAACGAGAATATATTTTTTTTAGAAAAATATATTAAAGTTGTAATAGATCTAACTCTACCTCTTCAATTACTTATTTATCATTATAATTTAAATTAATATACACTTAATTATGATCCCCTAATTTGTTAACCCCTGAACCCTATGAGAATTAACTTTACCATAAAGATGGAAATAGTTAAACCATGGGCTAGCTTTAGAACATGCAATCACAACACCCTACTTTGATTTTCATTATAAGACTAGATTATATTAAGTGGTAAATTAAGGTATAAGTCTATTATAAAAATAAGGATGAATTGATTTTATGTATTATATTTTAACTCTACCAATTTATCCTGTGTGGTTTGGTTTTAACGATTAAGTTTGCACTCTCACAATTTACATAAATCTCAAACTCACGTTTTTTTGTGTCAATTGTTCAATTTATTGCTTAGTAAATTTTAAAAACTAAATTAACAGATCATATTATGTGAAATAAAGTATATCAATTATTCAAAATAAATAAATTAATAAGTTAATAGGTTGATCGATTACTAAGAAAACTACTCTTTCATGGGTGGTGTAGTCATCGTAGAAATAAATTGCATTGGAAAAGATTTAGAAAGGGTATAACCCAATATCATTTCTACTATTGATTTCTATCCCAAAGATAAATATTAATATAAGAATAAAATTTAAATTAATAGAAGAAATGGAATAGAAACTAAGATTTTATTGAAATTACAACAACATTACAACAAAGAAGAGGAAAAGAAGAGCATTTTGGAGGAGATCTTATCTTAGTAGCTTCCATCATCCAATTATAAATTTAAATGGTATAAAACTAATTCTACTATGCTAAAAATATCCTAATTCACGCCCCAACCCCTCCAAATTATAAAAACACCAATTTATAGAGTGGATGGGAGGCTAGGTTTTATGAGGGTTCAAGTGTGAATGGGGAAATTTAGACAAATAAATTAATCCAACATTCACCACCTATTTAACCTAAAAAACACATAAACCAGCTATCCTTACAGAAGTATAACTCATTTTAAATTGTGTTATCTATCTCATCTCCAAAATTGGGACCAATACAAACAATTATAAATAAGTTATGACCCAAATACATAATTGATGTCCAATCTAGGGAGTCTGGACCATCTTTGAATTAATAGACCTTTTCTCCAAACAAATACACAATTTAGCTCCCATGTCCTGAATGAAAGTTTTATCCCATTAATTCGGGAACATATTTACAAACATTTAAGTTCAAATAATAGATATAAAAATATTTATGTTGGCATTACTAAAGTGCACTTTAAAGGGTAAAACTAGAATTTTCAGCAAATTATCAAATGAATGATCTAATCCCAAATATTTTATAAATAAACATATTTAGAAAAATTTGAGGAAATTATTTCATTTATAATCAATAAAATTGTGTTTTATCAGTTACGGATTTATTATTTCACCTTGGGTGATGCACATGGATTTTGAGGTTTATGATTTTTTGTGGTTTTTTTATCTTTGAAAATTTGAAATAGATCCATGTTTGGATCTTATTCCTTTATATAGAGGCTATGTTCATGAATCATATTAGGAATGTAAAATTCACATAACAAACATGTGTTTGATTTTGGTTGTTGACTGAAAAGAGTTCCACTATTTAAAGTGTCAAAAATAACTTATAAGGAATTTTCCCATATAACCTCTTAGTGGTATTCTAATTAGATGGAAAGTGGTGTGTTTTATTATGATGTAAGGTCATGTGAATCTTAATTTGGGAGGTTTATAGGTGATATAAATGTAGTCCCTATAATGAGGGATGCATGGAGACCCTTTATGGGTCAGTTCAGGCATTTTATGCCCTGTTGATGACTCAATGAGGGAAGGGATTCCTGATAGGTAGTTCAAGGATAGGAGTGGATTTCCCTATGAGATTGAAACCCTGGTGGGTTGTGTAAAGGCATGTGTCATGCCTTTTGGTTGGTATTAAGGGATACTTTTATAGGGAAGGACTAGTTGGGTGTCTGAAATGGTGGATTTTGGATGCACTATTAGCTAGTGTGGTGGGATCATGGGTGGATGCTCATGGTTCTTGGAATGATGATCATGTGGTGGGTGGTATTCTTCTATGACTAGGCATGGATAGATGCCCCAATTTTTAAGAGTAGTATCTAGGGCACTTCAAGTTAGTCATGACTGACATGCATTTGGGGAATTTTTAATGGTTAGTTGTGTGATCATGGGTTAGATAAGACATGAATCATGGAGGTATGAGTCGAGTTGTGTGATCAGGTTTCAAAGGAGCACATAATAATTCAATTTAATTGAAACTAGGTTAGATAAAAAGTGATAACCTATGAGAGGGTTATCAGTGGTTCACTATACCTTAGAGGAGAAGAGTGTCATTAGTGTGGCCTTTAGGGAAAGGTATCTTTGTTTGAGGGAAGGTGTACGTAGGTGATGTTTGGTTTTATTTTGTTTTTTGATTGGTGAATGGTGTGGGTATGGTATATTGGGAATGGTTCGGGTGGTGGATGAACTCGAGTGGTGTGATGGTGGTGGCACTGTGGTGATTTCGATTTGGGGTCACTCTTGGAGTGAGGTGACAGGTGTGTTTAGTGAGATGTGTGTCAGCATGGTGTCCTATAGATTTTGGTGAAAAGTGGGGGACATCCATTAGTGATGAAAGGTGACATTAGTGAGGTATCAACATATCATTGTACGGTCGATCAAAGCCTAGACCCTAATAAAATCAATCATAGAGGTGAGATCATGGCTTCAAATGAGAGATACATGTAAGGTTTTGAGACCCGTTTGGGTTCGGCACTCATGGAGTGGTATAAGGGAAACCATATGGTGGGGAGTGAACCATTCATCGGTTGGAGGGTGTGACCCTCATTGGATGAATTTTATACATGTGTCAATAATAGTGTTCTAATGAATCAGGAATGGGCGGTAGTTGGATTTCTAAGTTTTTTCTTGAGTATGAGTGGGTTGGACACATCCAGTCATTGTGTGTGGTGACTAATGGGGTGTGGACCATAGAACATGGGAGGTTGGTTTTTCAGGTGAAAATAATAATACCTATATGGTGGTAAGTTTCATATCAGTTGCGGATGCATGGTTGTTTTTTTGGAAGGTTTGTGGAGGTGAGACCATCCATGGACGGTTGAGATGGCATAAGGATTTTGGTGCATGAGTAAACCTAAGTAAGCTTGATTACTTGGTAAAAACCATCTTCATAGTTTGGTTTCAATGTTTGTTGGATTTGGTGTGTTGGCATTAGGCTTGAGGTGGTTGGATTAATCTGATCCTATATTGAATTATAGGTGAATCAGTGCTCAGCGTGTGAGCATGATGGATGGAACAGGAGGTTAGTGACCCAACCATGAAATTACAATAGGATTATTGTTCAAAATTTGGTGCCAATGCCTGGAAAACTGTTATGATTCCTTTAGGTGTAGGGAATCATGCCCGGGCATTAGAGTTTAGTGATGTGTTGGCGTGAGTATCCAAGTGTTTTTGAAAAAATAAGTTGGAGTTCTAAGAGAATATTTTGTGTGTTTCTGAATAGGATGAGGTTGGAATTGTTTTTTTGAATGTAATGTTGGATATTATGGGTGTGGTTTGAAGGTTAGACTGTATGTTTTGGAGGAAGATGGTTTATCCAGGCTTGGTGGTTGGAGTTTCATAACCAAATAACATTGGGAATTCAGGTACAAAACACAGTGAATGATAAATGTTTTGATGACTGAGGCAATTCAACAGATTTGGTTTAGAGGTTTCCACATATTCTTGGAGATGAGAAGAATTATGGTGGGGAGTTTGTAATGACCCACATCATTACGGGTCATAAATTCCTTATGGAATTTTAATTTTCAATTTTTTGGATGGGCCATTTTGAGAACCAAGATTCAAAACCAAGTTATGAGAGGTTTAATTTCCTTAAATAATATTTTTGGATGATTTTTTAGGCTTGGTTGGGTGTTAGAGATTCTCAAGTGAGTAAATGAGGAAGTCAAGAGATGTTCGAGGAGCTTCTTCATTTCTACAGTGCCCACTGGCTAGTTAGTGGGCTGACAAGAATCTAATGGTTCTTCCTAGAAAAATTGGTTAGTCTATTATTTCTTGGGTGTATTGTTTTATTTGGGTGATTTTTTTCCTTTATGAGGTCAGGCCTACCTTGAGTTTTATGGGGTTTGGGGGCTTGGGAGATTCCATTCTTGGATTAATTTCCTCCCACTTGCCTCTATTTTGATCCCCCATGGGGGTGATCTTGGATGAATTTTGGTGGATATTCAAACTTATTTTGTATGTTTCATTTCATTTTTGGATGCTCATATTGATTATATCTTGATACACTTGATTTTAGTTAAGTTTTGGGTGCTAATTTTATTGGAGTGTGGTGAAATCATCTGAGTATGATGGTGATTTTTCTCTACTTGTAAATATGGAATCTTAAGATGTTGTATGCATGCCATCAGAAGTGGTTTTGGTGAATGTGTGTTTATTAAATAATTTAATTGATAATTTTAATTTAATTAAATTTAATTTATTATGTAATTGAAGGTAGTTCATAGGGAGTTCTCCCGGGGTGGTGTTGGGGAGGTGTAGAGGACCTTACGTGGGTGGTTGTTGTGGTTTTAGCAAGACGGTGTGCTTGATGAATTTCTAGATTTTATATCGGGTGGGTTTAAATTAAATAATTGATTATAATTGTTTATAATTGTTTATTTATTTATTTTGGAATGATATTGATGCCCGAGAGCATGGGTGATGCTCGGTTGTCTTGGAAAAGCTTGGTGGAGGCATGAGTGGTCTTGAAAGGTGCTTGTATGAGGCTCAATGGAGCTCTAAAATGGTTTAATTCCATTCTAGAAGTAGGTTTCCCCTATAATAAAAAACCATATTTTTATTTTTGCTTAAAAGTGAATGCATGCATATGTTCATGGGTTCAAGAATGAGGATTAGGGATTGTAAGTGCCCGGGGTAGATGAGATAGGATGTCACTACGCCTCCTATGCTTAGAATAAGTGATATTGATAACTTATATGTTTTGGGATCACCCGAAGACTTGGTATATAAGGGGAAAGGGTACTTTTTAGCTGACAGGGGACCTTGGTAGGGTCTCGGGGTGTGTAGAGACATAGATATCCTAGGCTGGTTTACCTATAGCTAGTGGATAGGCATGGGTGTCTGGGGGATGGATGATGATGGTTGAGACCGTCAAGTGTATCATGGATGATGGAAACTCCCTCCTAAGGTTAGAGGTAGGTATTGGTGTATGAGGTGGGTGAGATAATTCATTTAGGGCTTGGTTTTGGATGATGAAGCAGTTGCCTCTAGGTGATGAGTAGAGGGATCTCCCTTAGGAGATGCAAGATAGGACTTGGGTGTGGGTCATGGGAGTTGTTTGGACTTGTAATTGGGATTACAAGTGTTTTAGGATATGATTTATTGGGATAGTCTCTAGGTATATGGACTGGTAGAGTTGTGGGACTTTGTAAACGTTGGATCGGACCTCAAGGTTTGGGTCTGGGTGAGACTTTAGGTAGCGATGTCACTAGCGGGTGACATGCTTAGGGTGGTATCGATGAGAAGAGACTATGATAGGTTTGGAGGACCTAGTGGGAACCATATCAGGCAAGTTGATATGTATTTAAATGAAGGGATGGGTCTTGAGTGACTAGTTTCCTAGGATAATATGGTGATATGAGTAACGGGTTATGGACCTAGATGTTTGTGACTGATGGACCTTTCCATGAGGAGGATTGGGTTGGGATGCTTGAGGTAACCTCCATAGAGTCTAAAGTCATGGTTTAGGATAATGATGGACCTCCCTAGTGTTTGTGGGTATGGTTTGGTGTTCTTAATCACCTTTCCTTATATAGTCTTGGGTCAATGGATGATCATGATCTGCTCCATCGGGTATCGATTTGGGAACCATTCCATGTGTGGCTTAGGTCAGTGTGCACATGTTGGACCATTCCATATAGAGGCTTGGGTCAAGGACTACCCTGGGGGTAGGGTTGCAGTATGATGGATGATAGATGGACCACCCTAGAGTGATTAGGGATGGGTCGAATATTTTGGATGTATGATTGTTCCCATTTTTTGTGGTTATCTGGTCAAGGTTTTAGACTCCTACCTACCCTAAGTCTGTGGGTATGAGTTGGGAATCAGTACAATTCCATGAGTCTATGGGTGGATTTTGGCATGGAACTAGAGCATTTATGGTTTGGTTTAGGGTGTTATGGTTAGAACCTAATAACCTGGTGAGCTTGTGTACCTCATCGGGTGTCGTGGAATCCTGGTTAGCACAAGGAAAATCAATGAGCATATTTATTATATTTTGTTTCCTCATTCATACACATGTATATTAAGGTGTATATTAGGTTTGATTAGTGATATCCTACTGAATTTTATTCTCACACATCGTTGGGAATATTAGTTCTTCTATAGAACTGATATTTGAATTTCATGTTAGAGAACGGGGTGTACAATCAATCAGGTTGGAGAATCTCTACAGGTTTGTGGAGACATGGTGTGTGAGGCCCAGGGATGGAAATAGGGACAGTGTGCGTGTGTTTTTTATATTGGGATAATCCCAGTGTTCGATCAGTTTTATGTTATATATGACAGCATAATTTATTATTGTATGTGATTGGATGGTTTATTTTTCATACACTAATGTGTAGGATGTTTGGTTATTCCCACTTTTTATGTTTCTAAAATTCAAGTGCATTGTAACACCCCAAGATTTTATAAGATAGATTTTTCTTAATTTCTTTGATGTATTGTGTTGTATGATAGACCAATATTATCTTTCACTATATGCAACACCATCTTAGCTTGCAGTATATGCAATGTTATTCTTGGATTGTGTTACACACATGTTCAAGTTCTTTTGATATAATTCATTTCACGCAAGACCGAGTATAAGTGAACAACTAAATATTATTATGTTACCTTATAACCTAGATGATAAAATGGTGGGAATAAATAGTATTAATTGTTTTATGAAAATATTGTTTACAAATTTATTTAATAAATTTTTTTGTGAACAATTATTTATAAATGAAAATAAAACCTTTTTCAATTAAAAGGAAATGTTTTTCTGAAAAACTATTTAAATAGGAAAAAGTGAGTTTATAAAATAATAAAATCACTCTTTATGGATTTTATTAATTAAATATATATGTAATATATTCAATATAATGATTAAAATTCATTATATATGTTTTCTACACATGATATATGAAAAAATTCAATTTTTCAGATAAAAGAAGTATTTTTCAAAAAAAATACAGTTTTACCGCCTTTCATTGGAGAACTCATTTTAAATATAGTTTTTTAAACTATTATAAGTTATATTTGACATAATAAACTTATTTTTTGGAATAGGGACATCAAAATTTACTTTGGTTGAATTTTTGGTATTTTTCTTATAAAATTCATATTTTAATAAATAGTGAAAAATATTGCATTTTAATTCAAAATTGTCTTTTCATCTAATTTATTTATATATTTATATTATATTTTTAATTAGTTTCAAAGTGTAATTAGATTTTTTTTATAATTTAATAAAATTATGGTCATTTTAAGTAATTTCATAGTTAAATTGTACATAAATGCATGTCAATCTTTTGATAGCTTTTACTTCTTAAAAACTGGCTTTCTGGTTTTGACAACGGGAATTAATTTTAAATTAATTACTGAAACTTATGTGTTTTGAATTTTTAAAAATTGAATCCATATTTGGAATCATTGGGTCCAAATTATGTTAATAGGTTACTTTTATTTTTTTGGATATTATGAATAGTAACTACGGTAATTTTTATTTACCACATTTAAAGGTAAATTAGGTAAATTAGGGTAACAAACAATATGATAAAGATACTAAAATTACCCTAACACCAGAAAAATCCTATTGGATGAATTAAATTTGACCAATATCACATAAGGTTAGGAATTGATTCATTTAATTGACTTTTTTCAATGAAAGTGATGTAATTATAATTAAAACAAAAGAAAGTGACAACATGTCACTCTCATATATCTTATAAGTATAATAATTTTAATGTAGTGATAAACTTGATAAAAATTCAAAAATAAATAGTCTCTAGAAATATAATAAAATTATATACATCATGTAAATTTATTTATAATTTTTATAGATTAAATAATTACCATTAATGATGACACAATAGTGATGTAGAAATTATTTTTTTTAATAAAAATATCAAATAAATTGTATTAAATATTTTTTTTAGAATTTATCTTGTGTTTGGATTTTATTTAAAGTCAAATAAATGAATAGTGTCAAAATTGACACTATTGATATTTTATAAAAATAAAATATTATTAAATTATTTAAAAATACCAAAAATATTTAAAAATTACAAAGTGAAAATTATAAAATCTAAAATGTCATAAATTATCTAATTATGGACAATTGACAACACATAAGTAAATATTTATAACCATTTAATATTTAGAATATTATTACCACAAATAAAATTAAATAGATTAAATAAGGAAAAATAAAAATGATAGGGTATAAAATAAAATAAAAACATATCTAAATTTTATTGGTTAATATTATTTCAACCCATACTCATATAGTATTCTAAATAATTTAATTTGGAGTCATTTTAATTTTAAAATTAATTTATATTAATTTAATAGTTTTGGTATTTCCAAAGGTGCCCCTCTCCTCCCTTATAAAACGGCACCTCTCCTTCTCTTTTAATCACTCCTCTAAAGACATTTTTATTGACAAAACCCTACCCATTACCTATCCCAACTTCCCTCACCTCATTCTAGAGTCCACAATTTGGGTAGAAATCTATCCTAAGGAGGCCTTTTGTGCAGATCTGAAAGAGATACTTGAAAACGAGGTTATTGTTTTATCACCTCTTTCAAAATTCGTTTCTTCTTCTACTTCCTCTTCTTATGTTTTTTACATTATAAATTAATAAATATAGTATCTTATACATTATCAGATGTTATTAAAATTATGGTACAACATTATACCTCCTTTTATCCATCCTATGAATAACAATATCACCATGCGTGCGTACATATGGCTAACCGTCTCCACACCATGGTGTAATTTCTTATTCAATGATACTTAATTTGGATGGGTATAATGATGAGTATAATGGATTTAAATAATTAATATAACATTTATTTATTCTGTATAATTAATATACCATCCAATTCTATACCATTTAACCATCAAGTGAATGATATTTTTGCTTGTGCGTACGTACGGCCTACCGTCTCCACAACGCGATGAGATTCATTCTCCACGTTAACCATTCAAGAATTATTATAAATTATATATAATAAATAATCATGAAATATATGAAATAATAATTCTACTATATTTATTTATATATATATCATTTACTTACTTCCATTCAATTCAATAAGGAAACGGAAACAGTGTTCATCCGTACGTACGGTCTACCGTCTCCATGAACGGTGTATTCCATTTCATTTATATACCTATTATATATATTTATATACTGAATATTTATGATATATAAGTCATTTTTTACATTCTATAAGTAATTAAATCACAATATAAGTAATAATATCAAGAATAGAAAGTCAAAATGTGTACGATAAATAAAATGATTATTACACAAAATGTTGCATTAACATGGAATTGATAAATAAACAGGTAATAAAAAGTCATAAGTGAATAATATATGATATAATAGATATTATTATGGTTTTCTTACAAGTTAATAATATGTTTAAACCCACTATACAGGAGTTTCATACACATACATAAGAAATCGAACCTAATGTAAGGGATGATTTTGCAATCTCATTTTTATTCGAGATTGTTTATATGTAAGTATTTACTAGGGATATATTTATCATCCATGTCCATGTTTTATAAAAAATCATAAAATGTTTAATATTCTTATATGTATGTTTAAAGTCATTTTTAACTATTTTTGACTTTTACTACATGGTATGGAAGTAATATTTTTTTTGTTTACCATACGAGGTACTTTTTTACTTTTCTGGAAAAATTATGAGGAGAATGTTTTTTAACTTATAAGGTATGAATGTATTTTTTCATTTACATGACACCTTATTTCCATGAATCTTCCTCTACAATATTTCATGTTTATTTTCAACTAAATTCTATTCTATTAAAATTGAGCGGTATTTTGAGAAAAGAAAATGTTTTTTAAAAAGAAAGGATATTTTCCTTAAGAATTAAGTTCAATTGTTTTATCAAAATTATTTTCCATATAAGATAACACTCTTAAATAGGGTTATTTTTCAATCCCTATTATTATTATTATTTTATTGTGCGATATTTTATATGGATTATGTTACTATGTAATGATGTTTAAGAAACCCATTTTATTTCTTGGGTTATGCTATCATGAATGATTTATATTTTTGTGTAACATGTAAAAATGATTTCATTATGAGATGGGTGGGACCTATATCTCCCTCCAATGAATTGGGTAAAAATTTATATCTCATGAGATAGACGTGACTAGAATAGAAAGTAAATCTGGTTCTGTAATATAGGGTTGGAATGGCAAGTAAATTTGGTTCAGTAATACATGGCTGGAATGGAAATTAAACTCGGTTCAGTAATGCACTTTGTCCACTATGATGGTCTTGGAATCAATGCCTTGGCTAATATAAAAATCATATTATGTGCTTATTTGTTTCCATAATTCCATGTTTTATGTCAATTCTATTTTATCATGGTTAATGTTCATTTATGATCTATGCCTTACGTACTGCCAATATTTATTTCATGACTTGTGATTTGGATATTTAAACTTTATGTTCATGTTTTTACATTCTTATGTTTATGGTTTTTTTATGTTCTCAATGATTACCCTTACTGAGCATTTGATCTCACCCTTTTTATTTTTTATTTTCCCCAGGATATAAAGAAAGGTTTTAGGTAGGAAAAAAGGGGAAGATCTTTATGGGAGATGTTGAAGATCTTTCACCAAGATAGAAGATTATGTTCCAAGTTTCCAAAGACACTAAACTAATATGGTATTTGGGAATATATTTGTGTATTGTATTAATTATTCCGAAAAATAAATTTAATTTCCATGTACATCAATCTTGGTTCATTAGAGTTAGTATTAGATCAATAGTTTATTTAACCTTTGGAAACTAGGATGCGAAAACTTTAGTGAGATCCCTGGAGATATTTATAAGGTATGTCTATGGATGTCCCTAAGGGTATGTATAACTATAGGTTATAGTCCTAGAATTATGGTAACGATCATGAATAATCTAGTATTAAACCTAATATGTTAGAGATTGAAAGTACTCCCCCTTGATTATATTGTTTTCCTAGTAATATTTTTTCCTCTCACACTATTCTTTTTGGGTTTTAGACAATGGATAGAACCCTAAGGAACTGTGTTAATGATCAATGCACTAGGAAATGCAATGATTATCCTCCTAATCAACCAAATGTTATGGTATATCGAATAAAGAATCTTGTTTTATGACCACAAATCCTGCTAGGCTTCCAAATGACCAAAGGTGGGAACAACTTTCTCTTAAATCTTTCTTAAGGAAACATCCACCTTATTTTAGTGGAACGACCAATCCACTAGTTGCTGAGAAATGTATTTGTACCATTTAAGAAATATTTTTCATTATCCATTGTTTATAATGTTAAAAGGTTAAGTTGGGAATTTTATTTCTTGTAAGGTAAAGCAAATATATGGTGGAACTTTATCAAGAATACGAGGCAACAAGATAAAATTGACTCCATGGATTAGGGTGAGTTAAAGAAATTATTTTTTAGTATTTAACTTCCTTGTATTATTCTTAAAAAAATGGATATTGTAGTTTCTCATATATCTCATTGTTATGATAAGAAAATAAGGATAGAATTCAAAGGAAACTATAAAAATTATGGAGAAAAGAAGATTAGATTTTATTTATACTCAAATTATGGAAGGAGATATGTAGGAAATTGTCTTAAAGGTACTAAAAATTGTTTCAATTCTAGGAAATAATTTCATTGATCATTTTACTATCAAAGTAATGGGAATAAATAGAAAGCTCTAAATATTTCACCACCCACAAATCTTGGTTACAAGTGTAAGGAAATAGGGTATTATGATAACTAATGCCCTAATCCAAAGGTTATGGATGATTATTAATGTCAACAGCCTCTTAAGTCCAAAGATAAAGGCAAATAACATGCAATCACTATTGGTGATGTTGAGTATGAAAATGAATTGGTGGAATGATTAAGTGTTTATGTAATATTATTACAAAATAGTGTTGTAGAATCTCTTTTATAGTATTATGAAATATTGGAATATCTATGTATTGGTCCATTTTGGTTTTCCATAAGTATATGGTACTGGTAACCATGAAAATTGATTGAAATTTTTTTTTAAATCACATGATATGTTCATAATGAAGGGATAAATAGATAATGATATGTTTGGTAATATTAATAACCTCATGACTTTTATAAGGACAATGTGATATCATGGTTTGAGTATATAGAATTTTTGGTATTTTTGGTGTGTGGAAAGAGTGAATTTTGACAGAATGCATGTTTTCACTAAGTTTCTATGGTAATTCATGTTATTACCATGTTTTAAGAGAATACATGATTAGGGTATTCACATGTTTGGAATGTGACAACAAAGAACTACCTTATGATAAATGGGAGATAAATTTTATGTTTATTTAGTTCACCTCTTTCTAAAGTTTTATATTTTCAATTTTTTGATGAATTGTAATGTTATCCATTTATAGATAGTATAAGTTATATTATGGTTGAATTTTGTTAGATTAATTTATTATCTCACTATAGGTGGACTTATTCATATTTGATTACCTATGCTAACCTTTTTGTTGAGATAGGTGGAATGACCTATCATTCTATCGCATAATCTGTTAACACTTCAATATTGAAAAATTAAACTTCATTTATTTAAATAAGGGATGAAGTGGAAATTGTTCAAGTCATGAAGAATGGTGACATTGTACCAAAATCAAGTAAGTATTTATTCTTATGAAAATTTATTCAACTTTAGGGAAAGGATATTGAAAACCAAAAATGTTATCTTAGTACCTTCTTATCTGATGAATCAGATGGTCCCTTAAATCATCGTAGATTTATGGATTTTTGGTTTTTAACTTTCTCCAAAAAATGTTCTCTATCACTATCCATCAGAACTTGATGGTTAGATTTTTCTTCCATATCCATTTTTTCACTTCTCACATATGTTCTCCAATGTGGAAACCAAGTGATGAGTTACTTTGGGTAACCATTTTGTTTCTAATTTTCCTTTTTAAAATGAAGATTTAGTATTCCTTTTTACAATGTGGGTTTCTATGAAAGAAACTTTCAAGTAGTAAAACTTTTATAACCCCGACGAATTTTAAGAGTGAAATTCATTTTAAGGGGGTATAATGTAACACCCTGAGATTTTATGAAATAGATTTTTTTTAATTTCTTTGATGTCTTATGTTGTGCGCTAGACCAAGATTATATTTCACTAAAAACAACACTGGCTTAGCTTGTGGTATATGCAATTATATTCTTGGATTGTGTTACACACATGTTCAAGTTCTTTTGATATAATTCATTTCATACAAGACCGAGTATAAGTGAACAACTAAATATTGTTGTGTTACCATATAACCAAGCTAATAAAATGGTGTGAATAAACAGTATTAATTTATTTATGAAAATATTGTTTACATATTTATTTAATTAATTATTTTGTGAAAAATTATTTATAAATGAGAATAAAACTTTTTTCAATTAAAAGGAAATGTTTTTCTGAAAAACTACTTAAATGAAAAAAGTGAGTTTATACAATAATAAAATCACTATTTATGGATTTTATTAATGAAATATATATGTAATATATTCAATTTAATGTTTAAAATTCATCATATATGTTTTCTACGCATGATATAAGAAAAATTTTAATTTTTCGGATAAAAGAAGTATTTTTCAAAAAAAATACAGTTTTATTACCTTTCAATGGAGAACCCATTTTAAATATAGTTTTTTACACTCTAATAAGTTATATTTGACATAATAAACTTATTATTTGGAGTTGGGACATCAAATTTTACTTTTTTTTAATTTTTGGTATTTTTCTGATAAAATTCATATTTTAATGAATAGTGAAAAATACTGCATTTTAATTCAAAACTGTATTTTCATATTATTTATTTATATAGTTAGATTATATTTTTAATTGGTTTTAAAGAGTAATTAGATTATTTTTTATAATTTAATTTAATTATGGTCATTGGAAGTAATTTCACAATTAAATTGGAAATAAACGCATGTCAACCTTTTGATAGTTTTTACTTCTTAAAAACCCTCTTTTTGGTATTGACAATGGGAATTAATTTTAAATTCATTAATGCAACTTCTATGTTTTGAATTTTGAAAAATGGATTTCATATTTGGAATCAGTGGGTCTAAATTATATTAATAGGTTACTTTTATTTTTTGGATATTATGAATAGTAACTATGGTAATTTTTATTTACCATGGTTAAAGGTAAATTGGGTAAATTAGGGTAACAAACAATATGATAAAGATAATAAAATTACCCTAACACCTTCCAAAATCCTATTGGATAAATTAAATTTGACCAATATCACCTAAGGGTCATAATTGATTCATTTAATTGACTTTTTTTCATAAAGGTTATGTAATTATAATTAAAAAAAAGAAAGTGACAACATTTCACTCTCATATATCTTATAAGTATAATAATTTCAATCTAGTGATAAAGTTAATAAAACTTATAACATAAATAGTATCCATAAATCTAATGAAATTATATACATCATGTGAATTTATTTATAATATTTTTAGATTAAATAATTACCATTAATGATAACACAATAGTGATGTAGAAATTATGTTTTTTAATAGAAATATCAAATAAATGGTTTTAAAAATATTAAAAGAAATATAATATGAACTAATTAATATTCTCTATGAATTTATAGGTGATTACAACATGTTAGGAGTGTATTAAATATTTTGGTTTTAATTTATCTTATTTTTTTATTTTATTTAAAGTTAAAAAAATGAATAGTGACAAAATTTACGCTATTGGTATTTTATAAAAATAACATATTATTAAATTATTCAAAAATACCAAAAATATTTAAAAATTAAAAAGTGAAAATTATATGGTCTAAAATTTCATAAAGTATCCAATTATGGAAAATTTACAACACATAAGTAAATATTTATAAGTATTTAATATTTAGAATATTATTACCACAAATAAAATTAAATAGATTAAATAAGGATAAATCAAAATAATAAGATTTAAAATAAAATAAAAACATGTATAAAATTTATTGGTTGAACAGATTTCAACCCATACTCATCTAGTCTTCAAAATAATCCACTTCGGATGCATTTTAATTTAAAAATTAATTTATATTAATATATATTAATTTAATAGTTTTAGTATTTCCAAAGGTATCCCTCCCCTCCCTTATAAAAGGGCACCTCTCCTTCTCTTTTAATCATATCTATAAATATAATTTTCTCAACCAACCCCTACCCATTTACTCTCCCAACTTCCCTCGCCTCATCCTAGAGGCCATAATTTGGGCAGAAATCCATCCTAAGGGGGCCTTTTATACAAATCAAAAGAAGATACTCGAAAAGCAGGTAATTATTTTATCACCTCTTTCAAAATTCTTTTCTTCTCATACTTCCTACTCTTATTTTTTTCCATAATAAAGTAATAAATCCAGTATCTTCTACATGATGATATGTTATTACAATTATGGGACAACCTTATACATCCTTTTATCCTTCCTACGAATAATAATACCACCATGTGTGCGTGCGTACAACTTACCATCTCCACACTATGGTGTAATTTTTTATTCAACAATACTTAATTTAGATGGATATAATGATGATTATAATGCATTTAAATAATTAATATAACATGATAATTATTCTGTATAATTAATATACCATCCAATTGCATACCATTTAACCATCAAGTGAACGATATCATCGCTCGTGCGTACGTACGGCCTACTGTCTCCACAACGTGATGAGATTAATTCTCTATGTTAACCATTCAAGAATGATTATAAAGTATATATAATAAATAAACATAAAATATATGACATAATAATTCTACTGGATTTATATGTGTGCGTTTATATATGTGTGTGTGTGTGTGTGTCATTTACTTGCTTCAATAAGGAAACGGAAACAGCGTTCATGCGTACATACGGTCTACCGTCTCCATGAACGGTGTATTCCATTTCATTTATATATATATTATATATATTTATATACTAAATATTTATGATATATATGTAGGACCTCGAGACACCCTGAGAGGGGAGGGGTGAATCAGGGTGTCAACTTTTTATTTTAAAGTGATGGATCTTGTTCCCACATTGGTAGGAACTTATTAAACATGTATGATGGATATGAACAGAAACAAAACATTCGCATGCAGAGAGATGACATAGAACTTTTTACTTGGTTGACCACTAAGGGCTACGTCCAAGGAGCATATGCTGACAGGTTGTCGGTCATACCAAATTCCACTAAACTTCACTAGCTGTGGATTACAAAGGTTTGGGCACAGTCACTCTGTCCCAGGCTCACTTCCTTTAAAAAAGGTTCAGGGATAGCTCACAGTGGCCCTCGGGTCACTCCTGTTGACTCTTGCTGGCTCATTGCCCTTGGTGTAGTCACACTCAGTTTATAGACGTGAAGGTCTCCTCATCGTTGCAAAAGAATGCATCCTCTGCTGTATGTAGATGCTCTGCTGAAGTCTAACTCTCACCCGTAAACTGATCTCCCTTTGCACCGAAGGTATCGGGAAATATTTCAGCTTTCGTGCAGCTCCAAGACAACCGAAAAGCTTCAAAAACACCTGGCGTGCAAGTCCAAGCCCGGCGTGCAAGTTTCAAGAACAGCACGCAGGTCACTTTCACGGTACAAATTTGGCACGCAGGTGAAACCAACCAACTTGCGCGACATTGCCTCCTTCAACTCCAAACTTGCGCGACTCTACTCCTTTAACTCCCAAACCAACTTGGACATGAAGCCAACAACCAGTGTGCATCCTCTACTTGCGCGACCCAATTACCACTTGCGTGGCTCAACCACTTGCACGATGAGAGCTTGAAAAAATTATAAGTATTGAACTTTTTACAAAATGAGGAGGGGTGGTCCTCTATTTAAAGGCAAACTGGACCCCCTACACGGTGGTGGGAAAGTATCCTCTCGGCGCACAGGTTCCAGAACGCATCTCATCTGCCCTAGCCTCTGTCGTGTAACTCACTTGTGTGAACCAACCAATACTTGCGCGACCCTTTTTCCTTTCACATTATTTGAAGATCTGATCACAAAAAAACATCTGTCATGAAAGTTTCCTCTTCTTTAAATACACGGAACGCAGAGGTCTCTTTTCAAAAAACACTTTTCTCAATTTGTCGATTTTTAGGCCCAAAAAATTGGCAAACACTAGAAAATGGTGCCACCTTCAATAATGTAATCTACTTGACCTGTATGAGCACTTTGTTGGCACACATTCTGAACTTCTTCTGAGGATTGACAACAAACACAAACCATACTCCAATTCATGCAAAGATAACCACGGTTCCAAAAATATCCCCCTTTGGGTTTGTTGGAAATCGAAAAATAAATTCAATAGATCCCCATCCACATGTAAACCAAAAATGAAAGAATCAACTTAGCCAATACTCTAAGTCTATGTGAGCAATTATTGTTGTAGAAAACAATAGAGGAAGCTTGAATTTTGTTCCTCCTATCACTGAAACTGAATTCGCATCGTGTCACAGAAGTATTACATACCTAAACATGCCTGAATTTATTCCTTTCTCCCCCATTGACAATAAACCCAAAGACTGGTAATTTTTTCATTGTTCAGATCAAATCATACTCCCCCTGGATAGTATCTCCCCCACAAACCTGCATCACATCCATAAACAGATAAAAACAGTTATCATAAATGAGGAGAAGGGAATTGTGTAACCTCCTTATGCACTAGGAGGGGGCTGAACACTAAGGTTCAACCGATGCTTCTCAAACACAGCCATTGAAAGTGGCTTGGTCAGGATATCAGCCACTTACTCATCAGTTCCCACATGATCCATTCTAATCACCCCTTGCTCAAATTTTTCTTTGATAAAGTGATACCTGATTTCAATATATTTTGTATGAGAATGCTGAACAGGATTCTTCGTGAGATCAATTGCACTCTTGTTATCACAGTAAATTACCATTGGTTGATTCACTTCATCACCAATATCTGTAAGTTGTTACTTCATACATATCAGTTGAGTGCATGCCTTTGTGGTGGATATATACTCAGCTTCAGAAGTATTAAGATAAGTACTTTCTTGTTTCTTGCTCAACCAGCCAACACATTTTTTTCCAATATAGAAGGCTCCACCACTGGTGGACTTTCTGTCTACTACATCACCAGCCCAGTCAGCATCAAAAAATGCTGATAATTCACTATCCCCGCCTACAGCAAAATATAACCCAAAGTTATGTGTACCTTGAATGTACCTCATGATTCTTTTTACTGCCGCCATATGTTCCTCCTTTAGATTAATCTGAACACGGTCCGCAAGACATGTGGCAAAGACAACATCTGGTCGTGTCACTGTCAGGTACAGTAAGATCCCAATGATCCTCCTATACATGGTGGGATCTACAGAGGTCCCATCCTCATGCTTTCCAAGTTTAGTTCCAACTGCAATCGGAGTTGAAATTGGTTTGGAGTCTTGCATATTAAACTTCTTCATCATCTCTCTTGCATACTTTTCCTGATAAATGAAAGTGTAATATTTCTTTTGAATCACCTGTAGCCCCAAGAAATATGTGAGCTCTCCAATCATAGACATTTCAAATTATGATTTCATGTGATTGGAAAATTCATCCACTGATTTATACCTGCTTCCACCAAATATGATATCATCAACATAGACTAGAACCATGAATTGATCTTTTGGAGAATTCTTCACATATAGATTGTGATACACTCCTCTTTTGAACTCCAGCTTCTTGAGATACGAGTTCAGGCAGGAATACCATTCTCGTGGTGCCTGCTTCAAACCATATAGGTCTTTCTTCAGTTTTTAGACCTTTGTCTCATCAGTAACAAGAACAAAACCCACTGGTTGTTCAATATATACTTCTTCTTTGAGTACACCATTCAAGAATGATGTCTTGACATCCATTCAATATACTTTATATCCTCTTTGGAGTGCCATGGCAAGGAAAAGTCTGATTGACTCTAGTCTATCCATTGGAGCAAAGGTTTCTTCAACATCAACACCTTTAATCTGGGAATATCCCTTACATACCAGTCGATCTTTGTTTCTAATAACACTTCCATGCTCATCAAACTTGTTCTTGAAGATCCATTTTGTACCAATCATATTATGACCTACAGGACTCTGGACAAGATCCCATGTCAGATTCTTGTTAATCTGATCTAGCTCTTCATTCATGGCTTTCACCCAAGATTCATCCTTTGCAGCTTCTTCGAATGAGGATGGCTCCACAACTGACAGAAATGCAGATTGCGTGTTATTCCTCATCCTCCTTGTTTGAGTGGGTACACTCCTATCCCCAATTATGTTAGATGGATCAATCTCATCTCTATGATTTCTTCTTTGTGGTTCAGTTACATTCTCTCTAACCATAGTTTCTTCTTCAGATTCTTCTTTTGAGTCGACATCATGATGTGACTGCTAAGTGTTTTGTACAGATTCCTCTATTTCTGTATTCGTATTTTCTCCACATTCACTTTCTTCCTCACTTTTTATATCATCAGCATATGACGTTCTTGAAGAATTTTTGTTTTTCTCTTCAATTATCTTAACATCACTGCTTACCACAATCATTCCTAATCGCTTGTTGAAACACTTGTAGGCTTTTTTGTTCATTTGATATCCAAGAAAAATTCCTTCATCAACATTGTCACCAAACTTCCCTTGATTTCCTTCTGTATTCCGAATGAAACATTTACTTCCGAAAACATTAAAGTATTTCAATGAAGGCTTCCTTCCATGATAAAATTCATATGGTGTCTTTGTTTCTCCCATATAAAGACCTATTTGATTTTGAATGTGCACTACAGCTTCAACAGCTTCCTTCCAGTAATGCCAAGAGATACCACTCTCAATCAGCATAGTCCTGGACATGTTGTTGACCTGTCGATTCTGGTGCTCAATAACTCTATTTTCCTACGGAGTTCTCACATCATCTACCTCATGCTGTATTCCATGTTTTTCAAGGTAATTCTCAAACTCAATGGATGTGTATTACCCTCCATTATCAGATCGAAAAACTTTGATTGTTCATCCAGTATCATTCTTGGTGATTCGCTTATATGTTTTCATGCAGTCAAGCACATTTCATTGCCTATGAATGACCATAACACATTCCATTCAACTGTAATAATCAATGAAAAGGAAAAAGTACCTTTCTCCATGAGTTCCGGCAACATTTATCGGCCCGCATACATCTGTATAAATTATATCAAGAAGATGAGATGCCCTTTTCTTCTTTGGCCGATATGAACTGCAGACCAGCTTTCCACGAATGCAAGCATCACAAGATTTTTCACGCTCACGCTTCAGGTTAGTAATGTCCATGACAATCCTCAATTTTGATATTTTCTCCATATCTTGTTGATTGATGTGACCCAGTCTCCTATGCCACAAATTGTTTTCTTCTTTAGCAGTCATGTAGCAAGCATTTTCTTTATTATCAACCTGATACAGGTTGCCTTCTGTTATGCATCCTTTCATAAGTGAATTTCCTGTCTTTCCCTTGATAGTGCATCCTTTTTGATTAAAAGTAGCAATAATTACTGAGTCACAAAGTTGACTCACACTTAGTAAATTATGATGTAGGCCATCAACTTAAAGGACTTCAGTCTTCTCCAGCTCTCTATTAGCTAATTCAGTACTTCCACTGTCTTCTATTTTCAGAGCTCCATCATTACCAAATAAAACTGTTCCATCAACCTTCCTTTTTATATCTGTCAATAGGACATCATTACATGTCATATGGGATGAACAACCACTATCCAGAATCCAAGTACTGTTGCTTTTTGTAGCTTTGAGGGCCACCTCTACAAGGTTGGATTTCTCAGTTTTATTCCTTTCTTTCCATGATACATTGGACTGAGTATAGAGAACTAATGGTCTTTAAATTATCTCATCTGTGTACATTGGTTCTTCATAGTTGAATTCTTCTTTGAGAGGAGAAAACCTGTTTGAAAGAGCAACACTATCTTATCGATGAGATCTGACTTGTCTTGAATTTCGGTATGAGGTTTCCATGTCCCTTCTCTGCCTACAATTAACAGCCTTATGACCAAAGTTAGAGCAATGAAAATAGTATCCATCGAAACTATTTCTTCTATAAGATGGAGGATATAAATTCTGTCTCCTTTTTTGATGTCCCAGATCTTCCCCATTCAGATATCTCCTTGAATCTTCTAAATATGACATGGTATGGCCCAGATATCCACAGAACTGACACTTCATGAGAGGAAATTTCTTCTCACTTGAATTTATCCTCATACTCTCTTCCTTGGGAGAATAGTTGGATAGCCTATCATTTCAGAATGTTTGAGGGTAATTTTTAGTTCTCCTTTTATTTTGGATTGAGGGTTTCATTTTCAGCACTTCAGGTGATGTTTCAACATGTTCAACTTTCATCTTGTCTTTACTTTGGATCTCTTTACTTTCACTAGTTGATGTCTCAACTTCACAGCCAATTCCACTCTTTCCCATGAAAGTGGGTCTTTGATCACTCAAGATTTTTTCTACCCCATCTAAACCACTCTTGGATCTTTCCAGTAATTCTGCATCTGATAATCTTTAAAACTATATTTTCTTCGTTGATTCTTTTGAAATTGATTCAATCTCAAGTTTACTCCTAAGAGTAACAACTTCCTCCTCAAGACCCTCAACAGTCTTGGATTTTTCTTTTATTCTGGAGGTGTGGTCATTGATGACCTTTGCCTACTCTTCAATTCTCAGCTTCAGACCCACTAAATCATCATTGATTTCAAGAATTTTAGACTGTACTTTTACAAATTCTTCCATTCGTTCAATTTCATCTTCAAGTTGATCAACATATTCAGTTGATTCTTCTACCATTTATTTATACTTATTTCAAATCTTAAATTTAATCTTAAGCTTGCTAACAGCATCCTTAAGTTGAAACTCAGGATCTAAACTCGTTTTTAACTAATTTTCTCCACTAGCATCTTCTGATTTTTCAACAGTGGCCATCATGGAAGCATGTTTCCCAGTTTTAAATTATGTTTCTTCTTCATAACAGAATTCATTATCATCTTCTTCCTATTCATAGAAAAAACTCTTCTTCAGAACTTTCTTTCTATATTTGAAGTCTCCTTTCTTGAAAAACCTTTTCTGAGGCTTCTCAATGTTTTCAGCATTGCTATCATCATTATCGATCTTTCTTAAGCACTGAGAATCAATGTACCTGACTTTACCACAACTAAATCAAGCTAGAGGTAACTTCCCTTTGAATTTCCCTTTTACCTTCTGGAACTTCTTGGTAATGAGAGAGATAATTTTTTTCCCTCATCGTCTTCACCACTACTATCTTTTGATATTTTCAGTTTCTCCATGGATTTGAATGCCATTTCCTTGCTTACTCGTGTAGTAGCATCTTCTGGTTTCACTCTCATTTCATATGCCACCAAGCTGATCAACAGATCATCCAAAGAAAGTTTGGAAAGATCTATTTCCTCAAGGGCAGACAACTTTGCATTGTACAGAGGTGGTAGTCTTCTCAGTATTTTCTTCACAATATCAATGTCTCTGATTTCTTCTCCTAGTCCCTGAATTGCTCCAACCACTTCAGTAATTCTATTGAAGGAGTCTGCATTCTCATTAGGATGCATCTTTAGATCATTGAACCTATTGTGTATCACTTGTAGTTTATCCTCCTTAACTTTGTTATCACCTTCATAAATATTTTCAAGTTTATCCCACATGGTTTTCTGAGGTTCAACTCATCACTTTTAGATAAATCTGATCAGAAAGTGTTGTGGTGAGAGCATTCTCTGATTTAGCATCTGCATCAAGAATTTTTCTATCTATATCATTCATAGCTAGCCCTATTTGATTAGAAACATTAATACCTTGTACAGTGGAAAACATAACTTCCATTCCAAGGGATATTAGATGATATCTCATTATATTCTTCCAGATTTGGAAATTATTTTCATCGAAGAGAGGGACTCTCCTGAAATTGATTGCATTCTCCATGACGACAAAGGACAGATTCAACACTAGCAACCTTTACCCTCTGATACCACTTGTAGGACCCCAGGACACCCTGAGAGGGGAGGGGTGAATCATGGTGTCAAATTTTTCTTTTAAAGTGATAGATCTTGTTCCCACATTGGTAGGAACTTGTTAAACCTGTATGATGGATATGAACAGAAAGCAAACATTCACATGCAGAGATACAACACAACACTTTTTACTTGGTTCACCACTAAGGTCTACGTCCAAGGAGCATATGTTGAAAGGTTTTCAGTCGTACCAAATTCTACTAAACTTCACTAGCTGTAGATTACAAAGGTTTGGGCACAGTCACTCTATCCCAGGCTCACTACCTTTACAAAAGGTTCAGGGATAGCTCACAGCGTCCCTCGGGTCACTCCCGTTGACTCCCCCTGGCTCACTTCCCTTGGTGTAGTCACACTCAGTTTATAGACATGAAGGTCTCCTCATCATTAAAAAATAATGCATCCTCTTTTGTATGTAGATTCTCTGTTGAAGTCTAACTCTCACCCATAAACTGATCTCCCTTTGCACCAAAGGTATCGGGCAATCTTCTAGCTTTCGTGCAGCTCCAAGACAACTTGCAAGCTTCAACAACACCTGGAGCGCAAGTCCAAGCCCGGCGTGCAAGTTTCATGAATGGTGTGCAGGTAACTTGCATGGTACAAATTCGGCACGCAGGTGACACCAACCAACTTGCGTGACACTGCCTCCTTCAACTCCAAACTTGCACGACTCTTCTCCTTTAACTCCCAAATCAACTTGGACGCGCAGCCTCTACTTGCGCGACCCAACTACCACTTGTGCGACAAGAGATCAAAAAATATCTAAGTCTTGAACTTTGTACAAAATGAGGAGGGGTGGTCCTCTATTTATAGGAAAACTGGACCCCCTGTGCGATGGCTCACAAGTATCCTCTCGGTGCGCAGGTTCTGGTGTGCAGCTCATATGCCCTAGCCTCTGTCACGCAACTCACTTGTGTGACCCAACCAATACTTGTGCGACCCTTTTTCCTTTCACATTATTTGAAGATATGATCACGAAAAACATCTGGCGTGCAGCTTTTCAAACCTCCTAGGTACCGGCACACAATTCCTTTCACGGCGCGCAGGTCACTTGCGCGAACATCTCAAAACTTGCGCGGCCCTTATCCCTTTGTCATTTTTCCATGTTCTGATCTTGAAAAACATATGGCACGCAATTTTACTCTCCTTCAAATACACAGTGTGCAGGTCTCTTTTCCAAAAACACTTTTCTCCATTTGTTGATTTTTAGGCCCAAAAAATTGGTAAACACTGGAAAATGGTGCCACCTTCAATACTGTAATCTGCTTGACCTGTATGAGCACTTTGCTGGCACATATTCTGAACTTCCTCTAAGGATTGAAAACAAACACAAACCATACTCCAATTCATGCAAAGATGACCATGTTTCCAACAATATAAATCATGTTTTACATTTTTGAGTAAGTAAATAACAATCTAAGTAATAAGATCAAGAATAACAAGTCAAAACATGTACGATAAATAAAATGATTATTTCCCAAAACATTGCTTTAACATGGAATTTATAAATAAAAGGGTAATGTAAAGTCATAAGTGAATAATATATGGTATCATAGATATTATTATGGTTCTTTTATAAGTTAATAATATTTTTAAACCCACTATACAGGAGTTTCGAACACATACAGAAGAAATCGGACCTAAGGTAAGGGATGATTTTGCAATCTCATTTTTATCTAAGATTATTTATACGTAAGTATTTACTGGGGATATATTTATCATACATGTCCATGTTTTCTAAAAAAATCATAAAATGTTTAATATTCTTATATATATGTTTAAATTTATTCTTACCCATTTTTGACTTTTACTACATGGTATGGAAAGAATCTTTCTTTTGTTTACCATACGAGGTACGTTTTGACTTTTCCAGAAAAAGTATGAGGAGAATGTTTTTTTTAACTTATACAGCATGAATGGATTTTTTACAGTTTCATGTTGCCTTATTTTCATTAATATTCCTCTACACTATTACATTTTTATTTTCAACTAAATTCTATTCTTTTAAAATTGATGGGAATTTTGAGAAAAGATAATGTTTTTGAAGAAGGAAGGATATTTTACTCAATAATTAAGTTCAAGTGTTTTATAAAAATTATTTTCCATCTAAGATGATGCTCTTAAATAGAGTTATGTTTCTATCCCTATTATTACTATGATTTGATTGTGTGATATTTTATATGGATTATGTTATGGTGGAATGATATTTAACAAACCCATTTTATTTCTTAGGTTATGTTATGATGAATGATTTATGTTTTTGTGGCACATGTAAGAATGATTTCATTATGAAATGGGTGGGACCTATATCTCCCTCTAATACATTGGGTAAAGATTTATATATCATGATATATACATTACTAGAATGGAAATTAAATTTGGTTCAATAATACAGGGCTGGAATGGAAATTAAATTTGGTTCAGTAATAAATGGCTAGAACAGAAAGTAAACCTGGTTCGGTAATGGACCTTGTCCATTGTGATGGTCTTGGAAGCAATTCCTTGGCTACTATGGAAACCATATTAAGTTCTTATTTATTTTCCACAATTCCATATTTTATGCCAATTTTATTTTATCATGGTTAATGTTCCTTTATGATCTATTCCTTACGTACTTCCAATATTTATTTCATGACTCATGATTTTGATATTTAAACTTTACATTCATGTTTTTACATTCTTATGTTTATGGTTTGTTTTATGTTCTCAATTTTTACCCTTACTGAGAATTTGAGCTCACCCTTTTTATGTTTTCTTTTCCCCAAGATATAAATAATGGTTTTAGGTAGGAAAAAAAGGAAGATCTTTATGGGATATGTTGAAGATATTTCACCAAACTAGAAGATTATGTTCCATGTTTCCAAAGAAACTAAAATAATACAGTCTTTGGGAATATATTTTTTGTAATGTATTAAGTATTATGTAAAATAAATTTAATGTCCATGTACGTCAAGCTTGGGTCGTTAGATGCATAGTCTCCCCATTTTATGGATTAGTCCCACATAACTAGGTGGAATCCTCTGTCATGTGGGGAGACATGCTTGAGTCCTTGTGATTCTCCAGCTCGTATGGGTTCTGAGACTAAGGTGTTACACTCACAGACACTGGGTAGGTCTAAACACATTGGACCATATCTGTATTCTACAGGGAGGCCATTAAGAACATGTACACAAGTAGGTCCACAACCTATCACTTGATACCTATCCCCTCATTGAAGTATAATCAACCTCTTATGACTCGTTACAGCCTCTGCACGCTGATACCAACTCATGTATGCCATACCTTAGTGACATCTCTTCTTGAAGGATTGTCTCACCCCAAAATCCATAGTCTATTCCAACCTTACTAAGCCCTCATCACTCTCAGTCTTGTTACCTAAGAACCATACCAAACCACCATGCTCCAACCCCTTGGCATGTCGATGCCTAGTCTCAAACAAATCCTATGACCCACACATGGGTCTCATCTCCAGAACTCATCCCACTCAAAACACTCACCAAGACCTATACCATCCTCATAAGGGTGTTTCTATTTTATCGTGAGATGAAAATTTGTCTCACCCATTATCCATAGGCTTGTGCCACTCATACCCATCCAATTAGACCTAAGATAACTAACCTAGGCTACATGTGAGATGAAAATACATCTCACCCATTATCCATAGGCTTGTGCCACATCATGAATAAAAGGATGGATCCCTCCCAAGGGTATCTTTTCAACTTAGTTTAAGAGTGATCACAAAGTGGAAAACTAAATATTCCCACCTCCATAGTGTATCCATGGGATTAATAGAATCTCTTATCACATGAGAGGGATCCATCCTTCTATTCATGATGTGCTATAATATCATATGATAATAGAGAAGATGAAGAGAGTTTCTGATCTCATGGAGTTTTGCTCAAGAATGAGGGAAGAACTCTATCTCATATTGTCATTATATGATAGTATTAAATAGGCTGTCAAAAACAATCCTTAATATCTTGAATTTACCCATGCATTGAAATGCATGAGTTAAATACCATGGTTAGTTCATGTATCGAACACTTTTTTTTATAAAAGCATTAACATTAATGACAAAGATCAGCAGAAGTACATGTGAAAATACATGAAGGGAAATTTTCTAGCCAGATCTGGTTAGTACCGAATGGGCCTGAGGATGCCAGCTAATGGTCCGCGTTGTTTCCATCCCTTTTGGTGAATGAGAAGGTGCACTGTAACACCCGAGACTTTTATAAGAAATATTTTGTTTTTATTTTATATAAATCATCAAAGGAATATTTCACTATACACAACACTATCTTGGCTTGCTTTACACGCAATCATGACCTTCCTTGATAGCTTTCATCGTACGCAATACTGAGTTTCACTAAACAACGATATGCTATTAAAATATTATTAAAACTAGCCGTTATGAATATTAATAACCACTTTTTGAAATTTTGTAAATTTTATTTTTCAAAATTGACTTCGTTTTTGGATTCGGAATATCGAAATTAGCCTAGGGTGAAATTTTGGTATTTTTCTGGAAACTTTCAATTTTTGATGAATAGTGAAAACACTGGGTTACTATTTAAAAATCGACTTTTTATTTAAATAATTATTTATTTTATTTAAATTTATTTTAGGTCAAAATTGATACATAATACCTATATAAGTTCAATGTAATTAATTGGAGTAATTTTATAATAATTTTAGATATATAAAAATTTTATTGAACTTTTCACCGTCTTTTACCCACCTCCTAGAAGAATTTGCAAATTTACATAAAAATTAATTTTACCGCTTCTGTGAGTGGAATTTCAAAAATCCTAGAGACACGGTTGATTTCAGTAAGTAAAATGTGGCTCAATGAGATGAAAATAATTTTTTTTGAATAGTAACTTTTTACTTTTATTTACCACGGTTAAAAGTAAATAGGGTAATTAAGGGTAAAATGATATTATTATTACCCTAACACATGTCCTAATTCTATTGGATAAGTGTAATTCGACCAAAAACAAACTTAGTAATAAAATATGACCATTTAGGCCCACTTGGATTAGATTAGGACATTTATTATTAATTTATTTAAAGAAGGGTTAAAATAGTTAAAATCAAAGTTTAATAAGTACATAATTTTTAATATAGGTTTATACATAAGTTAATTCGACTATAAAGATTAATTAGAAATCTAAAAAGATTTCCTATATAATGGTATTTTATTTGTAATTTTTAGACATTAAATAATTTAATTTATTTATGACACAAAGATGATGTAGTAATTATCTTATTAATGAAATATTGACATAATTGATGTTATAAATACCCAAATAAATGTAATTTGAGACTTTTTATGAATTAAACTAATTTTATAGGTTAATATGACATGTTATTATTGATTTAATTAACTTTTTTAGAACTAATCATTCTGTTATGATTTTCACAAAAATCAATTACTAAATAGTGTCAAAATTGACATAAAATAGTTTTTAAAACAAATATTATATTATTAATTGTTATTTTATTCCTAAAAATCTAAGGTTTGGAAAAATGACTTAGATAAGGTTATATATATTAATAATAAACAAATTGGGGTTCGTTTGGCTTGTTATAGTAAGTTTATTAACCTTATAGTGTAAGAACACAAAAAGACACGGTAAAAGTAAAATTATCTAACTTAAAGTTAAATATAAATGATAAGGTTAAAATAGTAAACTAAACTTGTCCAAATTATATTGGATGAGATTATTTAGACCCATACCCACCTTAGCTTCGAAATAATCAATTTTTAGCTATTTAAAACTGAATATGGCTTTATAATAAAATAATATTTTTAGTTTTTCCAAAGGTGCCCCTCTCCTCCATTATAAAAGGGCACCTCCTCCCTCTCTTCCTCACACCACTTTGAGCCTTAACTCTTGGCCAAACCCTGAAAAATTATCTTTTACACTTACCTAGAAACATCCTAGAGGTCCTTTTCTTCTTAAAATACCAATTTTAGTGCCCTAAAAGGAGGTCTCAAAGAAGCGCTTCAAAGAAGAGGTAATGTCCGTTACCGATTCTTTCAACTTTATTTATTCTTCCACTTCTTATTATTTAGTTATTTCATTATTAATTAATAACATCAGTATCAATAATATACTGATATTTTATTATAATTATGAAACAACCCTATTTCACCATCTATCCATCCTACGGAAAACGAAATCACCGCGCGTGCGTACGTACGGAATACCGTCTCCACGCCGTGGTGTAATCTATTTTCCACCACCACCTTACTTGGATGGGTATAATGGTGTAAATTATGAATATATATGATTATTTTAAAGTGATATTGATTCTAAAATATTATACATACACTCCAATACAATTGCACTATCATGGGAACGATATCATCGCTCGTGCGTACGTACGGAATACCGTCTCCACGATGTGATGCGACTCGTTCTACATGATTTTCATTGCATAATGTTTACATAAATGAATTGAGTGAATAAATTTGATATATATTACACTAATAACATTCTGTAAATGAGGTATCTATAACCTAAAAAGAAGAATAAGAATTTATTCGACAAAACACGCATAAGAACAAAAAGTAATAAACACCCGAATAACAAGTAGCAATGAAATATTACTAATAATAATCTAAGAATATGACCATATATGATATCATAAAAATTATTATGATTCTTTAATAATTCAATGACATTATTTAAATCATTATACAGAAGGTTCGTACACTTACAAAGCAAATCGGACCTAAGGTAAGGGAAATATCACAATCTCATTTTTATCCGAGATTGTTTATACTTTGGAATTTACTGGGGTGTATTTTATCATCCACATACATGTTTCCTCAATATGTAATATTATTTCCATCCACCTACAATTTTTTAAATCCAATTTTACCCTTCGGTGAGTTTTCAGTAAAAGATATGAAAGAAATCTTTTGTCGTTTTTCGTACGAGGTACTTTTTGACTTTTCTGACAAAAGTACGAGAAGAATGTTTTTTTAACTTATACGGCATGAATGGATTTTTAAAAAATTATTTCCAAGAAGATTACTTTACAAGTTTTCAAGTTTATCTTTAATCAACTTCTTTTAGTTTATAATTGTATGACATGTTAAGAAAGGAAAAGTGCTTTTGAAGTATAAAGGATATTTTCCTCAAGAATGGAGTTCAAGTGTTTTATCAAAATTATTTTCCATCTAAGATAATAAAGGGTTCTGTTTCTATCCCTATTATTACATTGATTTGATTATATTGTGATGAAATTATTTTTATGAATTCCTTTATCTTATATGAATTGTTTTATGATGTCACGATGTTTAAGAATCCCATTTTTATTACATGGGTTATGCTATGATGTATGGTTTATGATTTTGTGGCACACATAAGAATGGTATCATTATGAGATGGGTGGGACCTATATCTCCCTCCAATGCATTGGGTAAAGATTTTATATCTCATGAGATAGACATGGCTGGAACGGCAGGTTAAACCGGTTCAATGAAACAGGACTGAAACGAGGAATGAACTCGGTTCAGAAAGGGAATTTGTCCACTAAGATAGTCTTGGCAATGAGTCTTGACTAATAAGAAATGATTCTCTATGATTCTGTGTGTATGCCACAAAGCTTCATGTTTTAAGTTATGATTATTGTGATTACATTTCACCACCATGATTTATCCCATGTTATGAAATTATGATCTCTTTTTCAGGTTAAGATTTCCAAAATGTTATGTTCTTATGAATATGATGTGATTGATATTTCTTTTTTTTACCCTTACTGAGAATTTGAGATCACCCTTTTGAATGTTTTCTTTCCCCAGGTCAGGAAGAAGGTTATTAAGTAAGATATGCCAAAAGGGACTATAGATATGGTGATATAAATGGGAGGTAGTGTAGACGCTTTATGAACCAGTTGTTTATGTTTCCCATTTTCTAAAGACACTATACCTATACGGTCCTTTCATGGTTTTTTTATATGTTTTAATAAGTGTACTTCAATTTTGAAGTACTAACAATGTATGTAAAGTATGGGTTGTTATAGTTGGTATCTGAGGAAAGGTATAGTCAACCTTTGGAAACTAGGATGTGAAAACCTTAGTAAGAATCCTAAGGATAAGTCTAAGCATAGAACATAATCTTAGTGTTTTAGAAATGGCCATGAATAAACTAGGATAAGACCTTAAGTGTGAAATTTTATTCTTGATTATGTGGTTTTTGTATTATAATTAGTGTTACTCACACTATTCTTCTTGGTTTTACTCAATGGCTGGAACCCGAAGAAACCGTGTTAATGCAGAATGAGACAGGCAATGCAATGATTGTACCCCTGAGCAACCAAATGTTATGGGAGCTGGAATGAAAAATCTTGTAGCCATGCTCACACAACTTTCTCAAGCTATGAATCATGCAGGACTTCCAAACGAGCAAAGGAAGGAGCAAAATTTTATTGAATCCTTCATGAGACAGCGTCCACCTTCATTCAGTGGGTCTACTGATCCATTAGTTGCTGAACAATGGATCAGTACTACTGAAAAGATATTTTCAGTTCTTCAATGTTTTGAACATGATTAAGTCATATTAGCAGTGTATCGTTTGGAAGGTGATGCTGATCAATGGTGGAATCTTATTAAGAATACGAGGCCAAGAAATGAAATTGAGTCCATGGAATGGGACGAGTTCAATAACTTATTTTTCAATAAGTACTTCCCTTGTATTCTCCGAACAAAGATGGAGAAGGAGTTTCTTGAACTAAAGCAAAAGGATGATGAATCTGTTGGTACCTATGAAGCAAATTTTAAAATACTTGCAAGGTACGCTTATGGTATTATTATCCAACCTGAGAGTAAGATCGATCGATTCTTTAGTGGCTTAAAACCAAGTATTCGAAGGGCGTTAGCCATAAGGGACTTCAATAGCTATGAGGAAATCGTTCGATGTGCTCTCAAAGTTGAGATGAAGATTGGAGTAACCCATCAGTCATATGGGTTTGATAAGAAGAGGAAAATGGAATTCAAAGTAAAATCTAAAGAGCACACTGAAAAGAAGATGAGTTTTCCCTTATGCTAAAAGTGTGGAAAGAAACATGGAGGGAGTTGTCTTAAAGGGACAAGTAAATGTTTCAAATGTGGAAAGGAAGGTCATCGGGCATTTGAATGCCACAATGATGGGAAGAAGATGTCTAGTGATGCGAACAAAGAAAAGGCTACACAGAGTGAACCTCCTACACTTCAATGTTACAAGTGCAAGGAAATGGGGAATTATGCCAATCAATTCCCTAATCCAAGGGTTGTTGATGATGATCAACGTCAACAAACTCTTAAGACTAAAGAAAAAGGAAAGTCACATCTAATTTCTATCAGCGATGTGGAGTACGATAATGAAGTGGTGAAAGGTACACTTACCATCCACTCTAAAGTAGAAAATGTTTTATTTGATTCTGTATCCACCCACTCCTTTATTTCTAAATAATTTTCTAAGGGTATCACCGTATTACCTCACCAATTAGATGTTGAGTTACCTGTGACAACCCCTAATGGCACAACAGTCGCATCAAAAGTTTATAATTCTTCTCCGATTGAAGTTTGTGGGAAAGTGCTTCCTGCAAATCTTGTGATCCTCCCTATAGTGAAATTTGATGTGATTCTTGGCATGGATTGGCTTTCTCTATATGGATCTCATATCAATTGCCAAATAAGGGAAGTCACATTTCATATTCCAGATCAATCTTTGATCGTCTATCGATGCAAGGATGAACATAACCTTCCAGTGGAAATTTCTTCCATCTTAGGGGTCTTGATTCCACTAAATGAAGGTTATCTATCTCAAATGGTTGGTGAGAAACTCACGATTAAGAATATAACCATTTTACGGGAGTTTGATGATGTCTTTCTGGAGGAATTGTTGGGTCTTCCACCAAATCATGAAGTTGAGTTTTCAATAGAACTCGTACCGGGTGCTTTAACTATTTCAAAGACACCTTATAGAATGGCCCCAATTGAGTTGCAGGAATTGAAGAAGCAACTCCAAGAGAATCTTGATAAGGGGTTCATACGCCCTAGTGCGTCACCTTGGGGAGCACCTGTTCTGTTTGTTAAGAAGAAAGATGGATCAATGAGACTCTGCATTGATTATCAAGAACTTAACAAGATCACTATCAAGAACAAATATCCTCTCTCGCGCATTGATGGCTTATTTGACCAACTATGCGGAGCTCAATACTTTTCCAAGATTGATCTTCATTCAGGGTATCATCAATTAAGGTTCAAAAGGGAGGATATACCAAAGATGTCTTTCCGTACAAGGTATGGACACTATGAATTTATAGTGATGCCATTTGGTCTTACTAATTCCCCTGCTATCTTCATGGATCTGATTAATAGAGTCTTTAGAGACTATCTTGATCAGTTTGTGGTAGTCTTTATAGATGATATTCTTGTATATTTAAAGAGAAAGGAAGAACATGAATATCACTTGAGAATTATATTGAATACCCTGAGAAAGGAGAAGCTTTATGCCAAATTTACCAAGTGTGAATTTTGGCTTCAAAAAGTTTCATTTTTGGGTCACATAATCTCAAAAGAGGGGATATATGTGGATCCAGAAAAAACAGAGGTTATCGAAAGATGGTCGAGAGCAACAACAGTAACTGAGATCTGAAGTTTTCTTGGTTTGTATGGATATTATCGACGTTTTGTGAAATATTTTTCACGATTATCTAATCTACTCACCAGGTTGACTCGGAAAGGAGTTAAGTTTGTTTGGACGGAGGAATGTGAAGATAATTTCAAGGAGTTGAAAAGAAGTTTATCCAGTGCACCTGTGCTCACACTGCCTTGTAGTGGAGAAAGGTTTGTGATCTATAGTGATGCATCCAAGAAGGGATTGGGGTGTGTTCTTATGCAAAATGATATGGTGATATCTTATGCCTCATGACAGTTGAAAATCCATGAGCAAAATTACCCAACTCATGATTTGGAGTTAGCTGTGGTAATCTTTGCATTTAAGATTTGGAGGCATTATCTTTATGGAGAAAGGTGTGACATTTATACTGATCATAAAAGTTTAAAGTATATTTTCACACAAAAGGAGCTGAATATGCGCCAAAGAAGATGGTTGGAGCTGATTAAGGATTACGACTGCTCAATTCATCACCACCCTGGGAAAGCAAATAGGTGGCAGATGCATTAAGTTGACAAGACCATGCCAGTTTATCCATGATGAGGATCACAAAAGATCCAATATTTATGGATTTAAAAAGGATGGATCTTGGAATTATAATGAAAGGGGAAAAATTGTATCTTTCTCAAATGAATGTTCAACCATCTATACATGTGAAGATTAAAGAGGCACAGAAAGAAGATGTAGAGTTACAAAATAAGGTGAGAAATGTTCCTGAATTCAACCTTTATTGTGATGGGATAATAAAGTTCAGGTCTCGGTTTTGTGTTCCTCCCAACCACGAATTAAAGGAGCTGCTGGATGAGGCTCATAGTTCTTCATTCTCTATTCATCCTGGAAGTACGAAGATGTATAGGGACCTGAAAGAGTACTTCTGGTGGGATGGCATGAAAAGAGATGTTGCTGAATATGTCTCTTGATGCTTGGTTTGTCAGCAAGTTAAAGCTGAGAGACAGAAGTCTAAGGGGATGTTTCAACCATTACCCATACTCGAATGGAAATGGGAAAACATCACTATGGACTTCGTCACAGGACTTCCTAAAACATCCAAAGTCAATAATACTATTAGGGTCATATTTGATCGTCTTACAAAGTCTGCACACTTTATTGCTATTAGAGAGGATTTCTCTCTGGATCAGCTTGCCATGATATATGTAAAGGAAGTGGTAATATTGAATGGAGTACCACTTTCTATTATATCTGATCGGGATCCGAGGTTTACCTCAAAGTTCTGGCGAAGTCTTCAGCATACTCTGGATACAGAGTTGAGTTTCAGCACTGCTTATCATCCTCAGACAGATGGTCAGTCTGAGAGGACAATTCAAACTCTAGAAGATATGTTGATAGCTTGCTCTATGGATTTCAAAGTTGGTTGGGATCAACACCTACCTTTGGTGGAATTTTATTATAATAATAGCTTTCACTCCAGTATTCAGATGGCTCCTTATGAAGCTCTTTATCAAAAGAAATGCAGGACTCCAACTTGTTGGGATGAAGTTGGGGAAAGAAAGCTATTAGGACCTGATCTTGTTGATGAGATGGCAGAAAAGGTCCGATGTATTCAACAACACATAAGAGCAGCTCAGAGTCGACAAAAAAGTTATGCCGACAACCGAAGAAAAGACTTAGAGTTTGAAGTGGGTGATAAAGTGTTCTTACGAATATCTCCTAGGAAGAGAGTAATGAGATTTGGAAAGAAGGGAAAGTTGAGCCCTAGGTATATCAGTCCTTTCGAAATATTGGATCGTGTTGGGAAGGTAGATTACCGATTAGCGCTTCCACCGAATCTCTCTCAAGTTCACAATGTGTTCCATGTATCTCTCCTGAGAAAGTACATACCTGATCCTTCACATTTACTCAGCTCAGAAGTTGTACCGCTGGAACAAGATCTTTCTTATGAAGAACAGCTGATAGAGATTCTCGATCGTAGTGAAAAATTCCTACAAAACAAGACCAATCGCTTGGTGAAAGTTTTATGGACGAACCACTAATTAGAAGAAGCTATATGGGAGCTTGAGTATATGATGAGAGAGATTTATCCTCATCTGTTTGTTACAAGTGACGAATTTCGAGGGCGAAATTCATTTTAAGGGGGGTATAATGTAACACCCGAGACTTATAAGAAATATTTTGTTTTTATTTTATATAAATCGTCAAATGAATCTTTCACTAAACACAACACTATCTTGGCTTTCTTTACACGCAATCACGACCTTCCTTGATAGCTTGCGTAGTACGCAATACCGAGTTTCACTAAACAACGATATGCAATTAAAATATTATTAAAACTAGCCGTTATGAATAGTAATAACCACCTTTTGAAATTTTTTAAATTTTATTTTTCAAAATGGACTTCGTTTTTGGATTCAGAATATTGAAATTAGCCTAGGGTGAAATTTTGGTGTTTTTCTGAAAACTTACAATTTTTGATGAATAGTGAAAACACTAGGTTACTATTTAAAAAACGACTTTTTATTTAAATAATTATTTATTTTATTTAAATTTATTTTAGGTCAAAATTGATACATAATACCTATATAAGTTCAATGTAATTCATTGGAGTAATTTTATAATAATTTTAGATATATAAAAATTTTATTGAACTTTTCACCGTCTTTTACCCACCTCCTAGGAGAATTTGAAAATTTACATAAAAATTAATTTTACCACTTCTGTGAGTGGAATTTCAAAAATCTTAGAGACTTGGTTTATTTCAGTGAGTAAAATTTGGTTCAATGAGATGAAAATAATTTTTGGTGAATAGTAACTTTTTACTTTTATTTACCACGTTTAAAAGTAAATAGGGTAATTAAGGGTAAAAATGATATTATTATTACCCTAAAACATGTCCTAATTCTATTGGATAAGTGTAATTCGACCAAAAACAACCTTAGGAATAAAATATGACCATTTAGGCCCACTTGGATTAGATTAGGACATTTATTATTAATTTGTTTAAAGAAGGGTTAAAATAGTTAAAATCAAAGTTTAATAAGTAAATAATTTTTTATATAGGGTTATTCATAAGATAAATTCAACTATAAATATTCATTAGAAATATAAAAAGATTTCCTACATAATTGTATTTTATTTTTAATTTTTAGACATTAAAGAATTTAATTTATTTATGACACAAAGATGATGCAGTAATTATCTTATTAATGAAATATTGACATAATTGATGTTATAAATACCCAAATAAATGTAATTTGAGACTTTTTATGAATTCCACTAATTTTCTAGGTTAATATAACATGTTAGTATTGATTTAATTAACTTTTTTCTAACTAATAATTCTGTTATGATTTTCACAAAAATCAATTACTAAATAGTGTCAAAATTGACATAAAATAGTTTTTAAAACAAATATTATATTATTAATTGTTATTTTATTCCTAAAAATCTATGGTTCGGAAAAATGACTTAGATAAGGTTATATATATTAATAATAAACAACTTGGGGTTCGTTTGGCTTGTTATAGTAAGTTTATTAACCTTATAGTGTAAGAACACAAAAAGACACGGTAAAAGTAAAATTATCTAACTTAAAGTTAAATCTAAATGATAAGGTTAAAATAGTAAACTAAACTTGTCCAAATTATATTTGATGAGATTATTTAGACCCATTTCCACCTTAGCTTCGAAATAAATTAATTTTGAGCTATTTAAAACCGAATATGGCTTTATAATAAAATAATATTTTTAGTTTTTCCAAAGGTGCCCCTCTCCTCCCTTATAAAAGGGCACCTCCTCCCTCTCTTCCTCACACCACTTTGAGCCTTCAAGCTCGGCCAAACCCTGCCAAATTCTCTTCTCCACTTCCTTAGAAACATCCTAGAGGTCCTGGTCTTCTTCAAAGACCAACTTTAGTGCCCTAAAAGGAGGTCTCAAAGAAGCGCTTCAAAGAAAAGGTAATGTCCGTTACCGATTCTTTCAACTTTATTTCTTCTTACACTTCTTATTATTTAGTTATTTCATTATTAATTAATAAAATAATTATCACTCATATACTGATATGTTATTATAAGTATGAAACAACCCTATTTCACCATCTATCCATCCTACGGAAAATGAAATCACCACGCGTGTGTACGTACGGAATACCGTCTCCACGCCGTGGTGTAATCTATTTTCCACCACCACCTTACTTGGATGAATATAATGGTGTAAATAATGAATATATATTATTATTGTAAAGTGATATTGATTCTGAAATAGTATACATACACTCCAATACAATTCCACGATCATGGGAACGATATCATCGCTCGTGCGTACGTACGGAATACCGTCTCCACGATGTGATGCGACTCGTTCTACATGATTTTCATTGCATAATGATTACATAAATGAATTGAGTGAATAAATATGATATATATTACACTAATACCATTCTGGAAATGAGGTATCTATAACCTAAAAATAAGAATAAGATTTTATTCGACAAAACACGCATAAAAACAAAAAGTAATAAACACCCGAATAAAAAGTAACAATGAAATATTACTAATAATAAGCTAATAATATGACCATATATGATATCATAACAATGAGTATGATTCTGTAATAAGTTAATGACATTATTTAAATCATTATACAGGGGAAATATCACAATCTCATTTTTATCCGAGATTGTTTATACTTTGGAATTTACTAGGGTGTATTTTATCATCCACATCCATGTTTCCTCAATATGTAATATTATTTCCATCCAACTAAAAATTTTTAAATCCAATTTTACCCTTAGGTGAGTTTTTAGTAAAAGATATGAAAGGAATCTTTTGTCGTTTTTCGTACGAGGTACTTTTTGACTTTTCTGAAAAAAGTACGAGAAGAACGTTTTTTTTTACTTATACGGCATGAATGGATTTTTAAAACATTATTTCCAAGAATCTTACTTTACAAGTTTTCAAGTTTATCTTTAATCAACTTATTTTAGTTTAGAATTGTATGACATGTTAAGAAAGGAAAAGTGTTTTTGAAGTTGAAAGGATGTTTTCCTCAAGAATGGAGTTCAAGTGTTTTATCAAAATTATTTTCCATCTAAGATAATAAAGGGTTATGTTTCTATCCCTATTATTACATTGATTTGATTATGTTGTGATGAAATTATTTTTATGAATTCCTTTATCTTATATGAATTGTTTTATGATGTCACGATGTTTAAGAATCCCATTTTTATTACATGGGTTATGGTATGATGTATGGTTTATGATTTTGTGGCACACATAAGAATGGTATCATTATGAGATGGGTGGGACCTATATCTCCCTCCAATGCATTGGGTAAATATTTTATATCTCATGAGATAGACATGGCTAGAACGGCAGGTTAAACCGGTTCAGTGAAACAGGACTGAAACGAGGAATGAACTCGGTTGAGAAATGGACTTTGTCCACTAAGATAGTCTTGGAAATGAGTCTTGAATAATAAGAAATGATTCTCTATGATTATGTGTTTATGCCACAAAGCTTCATGTTTTAAGTTATGATTATTGTGATTACATTTCACCACCATGATTTATCCCATGTTATGAAATTATGATCTCTTTTGCAGGTTAAGATTTCCAAAATGTTATGTTCTTCTGAATATGATGTGATTGATATTTATTTTGTTTACCCTTACTGAGCATTTGAGCTCACCCTTTTGTATGTTTTCTTTCCCCAGGTCAGGAAGATGGTTATTAAGTAAGATATTCCAAAAGGTACTATAGATATGATGAAATAAATGGGAGGCAGTGTAGACGCTTTATGAACCAGTTGTTTATGTTTCCCAGTTTCTAAAGACACTATACCTATACGGTCCTTTCATGGTTTTGTTATATGTTGTAATAAGTGTACTTAAATTTTGAATTACTAACAATGTATGTAAAGTATGGGTCATTATATGCACAATGAGAAGCATTGGAGAAGTGAGAGAATTCTCCTGATAATGGTGCCAAACGACTGGAGTCCTCCGTCGTTGTGATTAATATCATCGATTACGGAAAGACATTCAGACTCAATGATGATGTCACCCCATCCACATTCAATAGCGAGCATCATACCAGCAAGGATGGACTTGGCTTCAGCAACTGCCGGTTCCCAGAATTCCTGATGTGGTTCATACTTAGCAGCAAGGATTTTCCCCAGATGATTTTGGGCAAGGAGGCCGAGGGCAGTAAGCCCAGCTTTTGGCAGCGATGCATCCACGTTAATCTTGAGAATCCCTTCCATTGGGGGATTCCAGTGAGCAGGATGGGAGGGGGAGACACCCGGCATAGAATGTCTATTGTGGCCTTCCCAACATTCAATACAAGAAGTATCCCGATAAATCTAGAATTTGGGAGGTTAGTGAGCATGATAAAAAACAGCGTCGTTGCGCCGGACCCAAATAATCCCGGCCAAAGTGCAGAGTGAACAAACATCCTCCGAGGAGAGAGAGGAGCACCAATGCGTTAGAAGATCGGGAAGGTCAGAGGCCAATGCCAGCAAAGCAACAGAATCCGGGGCCCATTGATTCTAGATTTCCTTAGCTCCTGGGAAGAAAATGATAGCATTCAGAGGAGTTTCAGGAGTGTTCAGACAGAAAGGGAAAAAGGTGGTACTTTCCATATGTCTATAAAAGAGAAGTCTCATTGTTGGGAGAGTTTCTATACAAACCTACCACCAAAATTGAATAATTTTTTGGGGGACATTGAGCGACCAAATCGATTTACAACTTCCCACATACCGGCCTACTGGGTGGATTCCAAGAGCAAGTCTATAGCCGGATCTCACCGTGTAATCACCCAAAATTTCATTGATCTAGAAGTGATGGTCAGGGCCTATGTCTGGTACCCAGGGGATGATAAGGATAATTATTTGATCTCTTTTGTTAAACCATTCAAGGATATTTTCCAAACACCACCCTTGTCCCTGGTCGGAAAGGAAGCAGCTGACAGTGGCGTCTTCCAGACCTGGTTGGGCGGGGGATGTAGCCCGTAAATCATCCTTATCAACAAGCCAGGGATCAGTCCAAATTTTGACAGATGAGACAGTCCCAATCCTCCATCCCAATCCTTTATCCGGGAGCTTTTTAACCCCCCAGATGCTTCTCCAGAGGAATCTAGGATGGGGACCAAGAGAGGAAGCATGAAAGTCCGTGTGGGGAAAGTACTTAGCACATAGAACTTGCGCACATAGAGATGATGGACAGTTAATAAGGCACCATCCTTGCTTGTCCAAAAGCGCATCGTTGAAGAGAGGAATATTTTGGAACCCCATCCCACCCTCTGATTTGGGTTTGCAAAGTTTCTCCTAGGCCATCCAGTGGGGTCGATTCCTTCCATCGTGCTTCCCCCACCAGAAATTGGCAGTACGTGTGTGGATATGGTCGATGATGGCCACCGAGAGCTTAAAAAGGGACATAATGTAGCTGGGGATAGATTGGATGACATCTTTGATAAGGGTTTCTTTGCCATCTTTCAAAATTATTTTTGGGGTCCAGCCTTGAATTTTTGCCTCAATCCTGTCCACAATGGATGCGAAGATTTCTTTTTTTAACCGTCCAATCACTGTGGGAAGCCTGAGATACTTCTGATGTTTAACAACCATATGGATTCCAGCTGATGCGCAAAGTTCATCCCTATTAGAAATAGGCACCCCTGCACTGAAGGAAATTTCAGATTTACCATGATTGATTGTTTGGCCAGACGCCCTCTCATACTGATGAATCGCCTCGCATATCACCTGGAATTTGTTAATTGTTGCTCTGGAAAAAAGGAGGAAGTCATCAGCGAAGAAGAGAAGTGACACTGGAGGGCTAACTCGGCAGACTTTTGTCCCATGAATAGACTTAGAGGATACAGCCCTGGAAATAAGATTAAAAAAAATGCCAGCCACCAGGATGAAGAGGAAATGGGAGAGGGGGTCTCCCTGGTGAAGGCCTCGAGATGGGGTGAATTCTCTGGTAATCTCCCCATTGACCTTGATTTTAAAAGAGACAGTTGAAACGCAGTTCATGACCATATCTATCCATTTAGCGCAAAAACCCATTTTCTGCATAACGGCTCTTAGGAAGTGCCATTCAACTCTATTGTAGGCCTTGGACATATCCAATTTCCAGGCCATGGTTCATCTTTTCGCCTTGGAGTGCGATTTCATAGATTGGAACACTTCATGGGACACAATCTCATTATTTGTGATCAGTCTCTTGGCCACAAAGGCGCTCTGATTTTCGAAGATAATATCTGGTAGCCAAGGTCACAGCCGATTGACAAGGATATTTGAGAAGATCTTGTAAGAGACATTATAGAGGCTGATATGTCAAAATTCTGGGATCACCATTGGTTTCTTGATTTTGGGGATGAGGAGGAGGACAGTTTCATTGATGGCCGCAATGCTGGTATTACCAGCCCAGATATTTTTAATCATATTGTAGATGTCAGGACCGATAATGTGCCAGTATTGCTTAAAAAATAGGGCGTGGAACCCATCCGATCCCAGAGCCTTGGTGGGATGAATATGTTTCAGAGCCAGGCGTATCTCGTCATCTGTCACATCTTTGGAGAGCTTCCTATTAATCTCTTCAGTGATCACGGGTATGATACATTCTTCCACCTCAGCTGACATGAAAGGGGTTCCTGCAGAGAATATGTTCTGAAAAAATCTAGTCAGGGCCTCGTGGATACCATTGGTGTCAGAAACTTTGCTTCTATCAGTTTGTGATATGCAAGTAATAGAGTTTTTACAACGCATGGATGAAACTTTCTGGTGAAAATACCGGGTGTTAGTGTCCCATTGTTTAATATGGTTTTCCCGCGTGCGCATAGCCCAGAAACTTTCCTTGATACATAGGTCCGTGTCCAGCTCTCTTTGTGTGGTTCCAATCTTAGAAAGATTGCAATTGGATATGGGTTGTTTGAGGAGAAATTTTAGTCTCTTTTCAAGAACTCCGCAGTGCCGGTCAGGGTGTTGTAATTTCTTATTCCTCCATGACCTCAGATCAGATGCAACCTGTTGGAGGTTGAGGCAAACATCATCGTGGGTACATTTCCAGCTTGATTAGATCACCTCTTCGCATTCCTGATATTTTGACCAGAAGATCTCAAATATGAAGGGTCTGCTAAATTTTCTAGTATGTTTGCCACATGTACATTCAATGAGGATTGGACAGTGGTCCGAGCAGTTGAGGGACATGTGGTCGATATGGAACATGCTGAACAGATCAATCCAATTAGGAGGTCCCAGAAATCTATCAAGGCGCTCAGCGATATGAGTGCCTTTTGAATTGTCGTGGAACCAAGTAAACATATTTCCTGAGTACCCCAGATCGACTAGGTCTGCCCTAGAAACTGCATTCTTGAAGTATGACATCTAAGCTGAAGGTAGGATGGTTCTTCCCCTCTTTTCCTTGTGGAACATAATCTCATTTAAGTCTCCTCCAAACAGAATAGGGCTTGGTAATTCAAATAGCAGCTTGCATAAAAGATCCCATGACTTCACCTTGTCATTATGGGATGGCCAGCCATAGAAACCCACAAAAGTACGGGGTGGGTGAAGGTTTGTATGAATAGTCGTTTCCACATGGTGCGGGGAAAAGGACAAAATTTTGACGTTGACATTTTCTTTCCAAAGGAGACAGAGTCCCTCGGAGTGGACTTGTCTAGGCACCGGGAAGCAGCCTTGGAGGCCGCACTTCAGAGAAATACCACTGGTGTCCTTGCTTTCCAGTATGGTTTCAGACAGGAAAACCATATCGGGGTAACTTTGAGCGCAATTGCGCTGAAGAATGAGAACCATTCGATGGTTTCCAAGACCACGAAAATTCCAACATAAGACAATCATTGCTCTAGGAGGGGCTGGGTCTCTCCCGCCGCCGCCTTTGGTTCCTCCAAACTTGCTTCTACATTTGTCATTTTCCATCTTTTGGTGAGGTTCCTTCCTGATTGACATGTTTCATTTTGTCTCTTCCTCACCCTGAGTTTTGGGTCATCTGTGTGCCCATAACTCTCACCTCATTGCCTCCTTTTCCACGTCCTATGGGTGATTGGACCCATTAGTGGAGGTCCCGACATTCCATGGTCCTTCATTGTAAGAATGCCAGCTGCGGTCAAAAGTGGGTCAGGGTCCAGATCTGGTGGTTCGACATGCATCAGCATTGGATTTGAGCAATTTGATGGTGATTTTTATTGCATCATCACCAACTTTGCCGATGTTGAAGAATTGTCCCTCAGGGGTTTAAGTTGAGCTACATCTTCTCTCTGAGTGCCAGCTTCTCCCTGAGTGGGAGGGTCATCCTTTGGGAAATCCGTTGGCCCGGGCATTAAGGATTTTTCAGGTATAGGGTTTGTTGGACTGGAGTGTGCCAATGTGAGATGGTCACAGTCTTTTTTGTTTTTCCGTCTCAGGGATGAAAGCATATTTATTTGTTTTGGCACGGAGCCAGGGGCCGTACTGGAGGATAGTGTTACCCACATCACTCTTATGTTTAGTGGTGCATGTTCTTTCCAGATGGCCAAGGCGACCACAGTAAAAGTAGAAGATTGGGAGTTTCTCAAACTCGAATGATATCCAAGTGTTGGTATCTTCAATATTTAAGAACATTACCCTCATCAGTGGCTCTGACACATCAATTTCCACCTTTATTCGAACCTCAGAGCCCCATTGTATTGGGTCTGAACTGTCCCATTCAATAAAGTGCCCTAAACTGTCCTCAATTCCTCTCATAGTACATTCTGTTCTTGCATGGAAGGGGATTACTTTAATTTGTATCCATAAAGGGGAATGGGTTAAAATCACTCGCTGGATATCGTCCCCCCTTTTGAATTCATCCATGAGGAGGAGTTGATTATCGAAGGACCACGGTCTACCACGCAAGATTTTGTCTCTATATTTCTCGTTAAAGAACTCAAAGATGAAGCAGTTGATCCCCGCTTCCCGAATAGCCACTCCTGCCTCAAGTTTCCAGATATTCTGTAGAGTGTTTTTGAGCGCCCCCTGATTAACTGATATGTTTTCCACGAACTTTCCCACCACGAGTAGAGACAAGCACTTTTCTAGCAGTGTGTCTTCGTTTCTCCGTGCCTTAATTTTTGCCTTTTCTTTGTCCGTCAGGGACAACCTCTTCCATTGATTAACCAATTCTGCATCCATAGTGCAAAAATGATTTTGCAAGCCTCCAATGGGGTCGGTGCCCTTATATCCCCACGTCCCTCACTTGATCCAAAGCCCGGTGAAACAAGAGGATCCCTAAACCGGATGCCCCAATGCGGCCTCCAGCCATGAATCACGCCCCTGGCCAAGCTCCATGACCATCGTTGTCAAATGTGTCTCTTGGTTGGCCACACCCAACAAACTCTCACCACAGATCACACCAATCTTCACGGGGCAGCACCCCTGATGGACCTTCGGCCTTCAAAACACAACAAGTGCTTCGCGGCGACATATTTCACACCAGGCCTGCAACACGCCACTTTGCAGCTGAGCTTCACAACAACAACAAGGGGACGTCCTTACACCCATTGGTCTCCACCTTCAGCACAACGCACACCCCGCCTTGCGGATCAACACCCTACTACTTGATCATCACATAAGCCGCTTTACGAACATACACCACAGAAGAACCTCAGGGGAGGAACTTCACGAGGCAGACCACTTCGCGACAGCCGCTTCGCGGTCTCTCGGCGTAGTGAGTCGTCGCGGAAGGAGCTTCGTGAGTCCAGACCAGTTCACGGCGGAGACTTCACGAATCAAGGAGAAGGAATCTGGCTATAGAACAGCACCCACTTCAAGACAACAGGGAGAAGAACCAAAGGGTGAAAAAATCCTCAAACTCAAGTTTGCCTGTAGGGGGAGCTTCGCGATCCAGAACCACTTTGCAGCGGATACTTCGCGAATCAAGGAGACAATAAACCTACAACAGAACAACACCCCTTCCACAGCAGCGGGAAGAAAAAATGAAAAGGGGAAAAGAAATCCTTGAATTTGAGTTTTCCTTGAGACTCTGAGCACATGGATCTGACACCAAAAGGGGACTTGTAGAAAGGAAGGATTTTCCCAAGAAGATGGTAAGCCAAGAGCCAAGGATGCACAGATCTGGAGTGTCGATGAAGAAAGAGGATGGGGATCTGGCAACACGTTCCCTCACACAAATCTAATGCCAACGAGGGGCGTGGTGAAGAACGGAACTTCAGGGCCCCCAGGGAGGCCTTATCGCACACATAAATACATCTCTAATCACATTGTTGAGCACATAAAATTAGATGTTTATTTTTTACTTGAATTTCTACAGTATATCAGGAACCCTAGGTCATCTCTCAATGGAACCTTAGTTCATTAATTTAAAAATAAGGTTTGGATTATGAAAAATGGGAATGGTATTTTTTAAAACTTAGGGTTTTTTGATTTAATAATTCCATAGATAAAGGTAAAAATTAAACAAAATGGAAATTAACATATTTGATTAAGTGTGATCAACCTGGGGAAATCTCATGATGATAATCCTTCATTACTTCAAGAGAAAGGGTATAGATCATGTAATACCTAGTTTTTAAAACCTAGAACCATAATTTTATTGATTTTATACTAGTATACCTCTTAGGTTTCAATGTGAAATGCAAAATTATTCACTGGTTACCACCGATGATTGGGCGATTTATGTTCGACTTCATAACCAAAACTCACCAAGGCAACACATGAAAAACTTGATGTGTTGTCCAGTTTTAAGTTTTATTTCATTTTGATACTATGAAATAAATGTAATTATCCATGGAAGTGTTTATGAGTGTTCAATTGACAAATATGAACCACACAAACATTGCAATTGAAAGGGGGAAGAAGAAGTTGTGAATGGTGTGTGAAACATCACATGAATGGGTAACCCAAAACATAATTATATAAGTTTGATCATGACATAACAATACATAAATAAATTAAATAAGAATATAGTTTGAATAAATGCAAGACAAAAACTTGGAATTTAAAATACCATTCAATTAATACAAACATGAAGCTTGGGATTTACATCACATTTCTCCCCGAGTGATCATAAGAAGTTTATAACTCCATTGAATGGGTGGAATCCATAGATGATGAATAATATCTTCCCAAATCCTAAAATATTACCCTATAGTCAATAAAAATCATATAATTAGGGTGAGGAGTGGTTTTATGGGAAAATAAATCAAAATTTCTACTAAATAAGTCAAGTTCCTAAGGGACTAGGTGACTATTCATGGAAGACTTTATCCTATTTCTTTATCAAGATACTTAACTAACCAAATTAGTGAAAATGTATTTAAACTAAATGTAGAGGTTTAACTTAAAGTTATATGTCCAATGGATGAGGAATCATCTTAATTGGAGGTATGAGGCCTAAGTTATTTCCCAAATATAGAAGGGTGGTCCAATCTGCCTCGCCCAAAATTGTTTCACATTATGGGCCTCTTTTGGGCCTCCAAATAGATGAATTGGGCTCCATGGTCTTATAGATAAATGTATCTCATGTATTTTTACATTTTTTCATCAAGTTTCATCCTAATTTTATTCACATATTATCCAAAGTAAATATTTAAATCCACATGTATGCATGGGCTCTTACATAGTTTGGGTCCGTTTTGCTTGAATTCCATCATGTGCTCTCTAAATCGCCTCCACCTATAATGAAATCAGTAAAACAAGGGAAATTACTCTTTTTAAAAGTGATAAAAATTAAATTATTGAATCAAAAATTAATTTCAATTTATTATTATATTTTTAATTTTTAATACAAAACCAATTTAATATAGTGGTGTAAGGGTGGGAATGAATAGTGAATCATTATAAGATCACACCCCCAAACCTAAATATTCTCACTCCTGTGAAAAGTAAAATTTTCAAAAAAAAATATGCATGGATATATTAAAAACTTCACAAATATTTAACATTCAATGAAATTTTGATTCATTATAGTAATGTGATTAAAGAAAAAACCACACCAAGGATTTATTCCCAGTGATCATGGAAAAAAATGTCTCAAAAATTATCTCAAAATGAAATTTAAGGAGATGTATGATACCAATATGAGTAAGTAATTCAAAACTAAACCATTAAACTAAATCTCCATGTTTTTTTTGTGAAAACCATTTCATTCTTTTCTTTCCACTTTTTATCCAGTAAATATAGGTTATTTTTAAAAACATTTCTTACCTGATTCTTTACATCGAACATGCCCTATATCTTACACAATCAAATTTCAATATCCAATCACTTAATCATTCTTGGAAGTAAAACCTTATGCTCTGAACCTATATATCCTCATATGTTTTACATTTAATCACTCCCCTCATTATTTATTATTTTTATTTATTTTTTGGGGTACTTTTTGTTTTTTTGTTCAGGGTGTGAAACAATTGGATAAAAGGTACACACGTATAGGTCAATTTGGTATGGTGATGATATAGATCAGATAAGGAATGAATGTATGTAAAAATAATTTTATAAATCTGATAAATATTAACCTAACATATATTTACCTTCTATTAAGTAAGAAATATTCACACTTCATGGTTGGGTGTAAGGATGTGGGGAGATATTAAGTGAAATAATTTTCCTATAAACTACTTACAAAAAGGGTATCATTCATCTCAAAGGTTTCATAGAGATACAACCATTTATATCATCAATAAACAAAAAATTTACTAAAAATCACTCCCAAATGTTAAATTCATGCAAAAAAACATTCCATAACTGATAAAAATTTTCATTAAATGTTAAAACAATATAGAATCAAAAAAATTGACATGAATTTTTAGTAATTTCCCTGATCCTGTGAGAATAATAGGGGGAAAGATAAAAATACTATGCAGTAAGAAAACGAAGAAAGGAGAAAGACAATGAAAATCTTAATGAACTCAACAAGGTGGGGGAAAGTAAAAATATTATGCAGCAAGAGAAAAAGAGAAGAAAGAATAAAGATGATGAAAACCCTAACAAACCCAGGATTATACCCACCCACACACACCTAGAGTGTGCAGTTTTATTACTATAATAAAAGAGAATGTGGGAAGGAAGGATAAAACCTGGTGGGTTTCACTAGTATGCTTCTTCTTGAAGATGTATTTCCTTCATTGGATGCTTTGGAAAATCCTCGTAAATGTGTTTAAGTCCTTACCAATTGATAGTAATAATTCAACCACTCTAATCATGAAAAAACTGTATTGTGCCAAAATGGTAAACATTAGTAATAATGTAAGGATTGAGCCATCAGGAATGAAGCTTATTTGGGTGGAGATTTTGCCTAGAATTGTATATGAGGACCTTCTCACCAATATGAAAATTCCTCTGTTGAATCATCTCATCATGGATAGCCTCTGCCTTCTATTTATAGATTCATAAGTTCTCATATTCATTACACCAAATTTATTCCATCTCTTGAATCTAAAACTTTTTATTCTCACATGAATCTGAAATGTTCATATTACATTGTTTAACATCCCAATATGCATGGTTCTCTACCTCCACCGAGAGGTTATAATCCTTTCCAAAAATATTCATATATGGTTAAATTTATATGGGGTATTAAAAACTATATGGTATGCCTAAAATGAATTAAATAATTGTAAACTCTAATCTTTCTTATTGGGTTATACCATTTTTTCCAAGATTATATTAACTTCCTAATTTGAGATTTTTTCTTGTTCATTAGTTTGGGGGTGATATGCAATGGAAAATTTATTAAAAACCCATACTTATGAACCAAGTTTTTCATGTGGTGATTTCAAAAATGTGAACCCTGATCGCTAATGATGAATCTTTTCAAACCAAACATGATAAAAATTTGGGTCCTTAAAAAATCAACAACCACTCAAGAGTCATTGGTCCTTGTAGAATTCTATTCCACCCATTTATAGACATAGTTAATATCTAGTAAGATTTACATGATAATAAATTAATTTATAAAAAGGCCCCATGAATTCAATTCCCCATGCATCGAAGATTTCACAAAATAACATGGGTTGTTGGGGAATTTAATTCCTCTTGGAGATATTCCCTATGAATTTCTATTATGTGGATGACTTAAAAAACTGATGGGAAAATCTATACAATGTTGGAAAATAAATTCCCGAGTCAAGAAACTTTCGAGATTTATATTGAGAGATAAAATGTACCCTACAAGGAAAATTGTTGTAGAAGCTCAAAATATATGTGAAATCATGGTCAGGTACATGCCAATGAACAACTTATTCACTAAAAATTATACAGAAATATGGGTGATCCCAAATGTAACATATTAATCATGCTTAATTATCTAGGATTGTGAAGTGATAAAATCAGTGGGGACCTAAGATACTCCTAGAAAATTCATAACGTCTGCATACCAAAGTTTAAGGTCCACAACATCACAAAGGTTCTCATGAGGAAAGAATTATACAATGTGGAGGGATGAGTCAACATGGTGTTCTAATGGTGGATAAATCCTACTAATGTGGTCATCTGCCACATTTTCCACTCATCTCTTATATTGAATCTCAAGGTCAAACTCTTGGAGGATGATCACCCACCGTATGAGGTGGGGATTAGCTTTGGCTTTATTAAGGGGAAATCGAAGGGAATCATGTTCAAAAACAAAATAAATTTTAACCCAATAAGATATTAATATAATTTTTTCAAGGAAAATACAATATAAATAAGTTATTTTTTAGTGGTTTTTTAGTTTTCCTGGGTAGGTTCAAGGGTACGTGAGGCATATGCAATGAAATGAGGATCCCCAACTACAAACTTAGAGGCATTACATATAAGTTTTGTGGGGAGATCTCACCTTAGTAGTTGGATAACTAGGGGTGATGTGAGACTCCTTTTTAGTAAATTGAATTCATCCTTACAATTTTTATCAAACACAAAATCAGAATATTTTTGTAATATTTGGGATAAGGGAATTGTGATCTTACTAAATTATTTAATGAATTGATGGTAAAAACAATCATAACCCAAGAAATATTTCACCTCATGAACATATTTTGGATATGGAAGGGATAAAATTAATTCAATTTTTTATTTATCCACTTGAATTCCCTCATTTGAAATAACATGCCCAAGGACTATCCCCCACTCTTCATTTCTCATAATTTAATATGAGATCTTTTTCAATGAAATAGTAGAGTATATAACCTAGTTTTTTCAAATAGTCATCAAATTAAGAGACATAAACCATTAAATAATCCATAAAAACTTCCATATAATTCTCAAGGTACTTAGAAAATATACTTAACATACATCAATGAAAAGTACCAAGAGAATTACAGAGACCAAAAGGAATCCTTATGTATGAAAATGTGTGGAATGGATAGGTAAATGTTGTCTTTTCTTGATCCTAAAGGGATATATTGATTTGAAAATAACCCAAATATCCATTAAGGAAATAATAATGGGACTAACTATACAATATTTCTAACATTTGGTCAATGAAAGTTTGAGGAAAGTGGTCCTTTCATGTGGATTGATTCGGTCTATAGTATTCAATACAGACTCACCAACTATTTTTCACACATTTTGGAACCAATTAATTTCTTTTATTTGAAACTACTTTTATTACAAGTTTTTTAGGAACAATTTTCACTAGGATAACCCATTTACTATCAGATATGGGATAAATGATCCCAACAGCAAGTATTTTACTAACTTACAATTTTACAACTTCAAGGATTGTGGTATTCAATCAACATTGAACTTTTATTATGTTTTTAGCCTCAAAATATAAAAGTATATGGTGCATAAAAATAGATGTGATAATCCTAAGAATAATTTCCAATGTCCATCTTATCTCCTTTTTACACTCTCTTAAAATTTCTATCATTTTTTATTCCTACTGTGGGGAGATTTTTTTGGAAATAATGATAGAAAATTGGTTAATACTCTCAATATTGACATATTTTAAATTATATGGAAGTGGTTTTAATTCCAACACCAATTGTTTTTGGATTGAGGGAGAGAATTTAGGGGTAGTGGGGTCCATAAAACTATCTATCTGCTCATGTTTATTCTCTAAGGAAATAAATTCAATAAAAATGATATTTTCATAATCATTTAAGGTCATGGGTACCTTAGAATGAACACACTCGTCAATTAAAGAAAAAAATTTAAGCTTTTATGAACCCATAAAACAATCAAAACATGAATCGCAACTCAAATAATCCAAGATTTAATAAGAGGAAAATAAATCAGAGTATGGTTTAATGAGAGAATTTTGTGTGTGTGTGTGTTATTAGTGATAACTTCCATTGAATATATAGTAAGAGTGGAGTTCTCTTCAATGGGGTGTTTCATAGAATCAAGGATATTGAAATTATATTTTCTCCACCAAACTCCATGGACAACATACCATTGTGAACATTGATGATCATCATTATTATTTTAAGTAATGGCCTTCTAAGTATAAGAGGATAATTTCCTTGGATTTAGGTATCATCCATCTCGATAATGTATAAGTTTTTAGGGAAGATGATATTCTTCACTCTAACGAGGACATCCTTGATCACTTTTTATGGGTGTGTTGTGCTCCGATTGGAAAGTTTCATGACAAATGAATATTGGTTGAAGTTTTCCAACATATAGACAAGTATACATGGAGTGGTCCATTACATTAATTGAAGCACCTAAATCTATAATTTAATTAGAAAATAAGGTCCCCCCTAGGTGAAAGGTATAGGAAAAGTTTTTAGATCCTTGCATTTGGTTGGAATTATAGGTTATATCAAATCTGAGACATTCCTTACAAGGTTGTATATCACATTCCCCTTCAATCATCATCTATGGGTGAAAATTTCTTTAATAAATTTGGTGTTATGAGGAATTTGTTTAACTAAATCCAATAGAGTAATGTTAACTTGTACCTTTTAAATGTATCCATGATTTCTTTATCAATCACATTATCAAAAAAATTCTTAGATTTAGAGAGTATTTCGTATAAAGGAAGGGGAATGGATTGTTAAGGTGAATCCTCAATGATATTTTTTTACCCTTTTTGTCTTTTTTTTCTTCACATGAAACATTTGAGGGTAGGGAAATGGATTTTTCAAGAGGGGGACATACCTGTTGGGTAGAATCATTTGAAGAAGAAACTTCTTTACCACTATGAAGTGTGATTTCACATACATTACCTTTATCTTTATGATTATCAATGGGTTAATATGGTAGTTTTCCAAAACCTTGCATCTTTATCTCACTAATTGTGTTTTCCAATTGTCCCACTTGAGTTTTTAGGTATTGAATAGCTTATTGTGTGGTCTGTTGGAACTGTAGATTTGGGATTACATTTTCTTCTCCATTTACTTTAGGATTGGTTTAAATTTTATAGAAAGATAATTATTTCGAGATGGTGAAGGATCAGAAGGTTTTATACCTTGTCCTTGTTGATTTTAGTTTTTTTTAAGGTAGCTTGAGTTTCCTCCTTGTTGGTATTGTGATTGTACTTTCCACCCAGGGTATGGATTTGGCTTAAAGTTCTCTTGCATGAAGGTAGGAACTTAATAAAAAGTAAACCTATGGAATACTATTTTACAAGACTCATATGAGTCTTGAGGTTGTGTGCATTGGTCATAAAAAATGGGTGTTATCATAACAAATACCATAATGAAATGGAATAGGTGGAGAGTGTGAATTTTCTTGAGTTTGAGATAATTGTATTAAAAGGGTATTCATCTCATCAATTTCATTGTCTACATTTTGTTCTAGGGATTAATGGATTACCTCATGAAATCCTTGATTGGGTTCAATTTCTCATGTACCAAATTATTGTTCATTTTGAGCCATGTTTCCTATTAAGTCATGAGTGGTGGTAGGAGTTTCATCAACTAGGGCACCACCAATTGTGGTATCTATCATTCCATGATCTATGGAGACAAGTCCCTCATAGAAGTGTGGAATTAGAAATTGTTCATTAATTTGGTGGTGTTGGAAACCTGAACAAAGTCTTTTTAATCTTTCCCAATATTCATGAAGGTTCTCTCCTTGTGATTGTCAAATTCCATAGTTTTATTTTATAATGGATGAAATTCAGGAAGAAGGGAATAAACTCTACTGAAAGATTCATTCCAGGGTATTCCAACGCCAAAATATGTTAGTAATATAGTATATCCGGTCTTTGGATACACTATATAGGGAGAAAGGGAAGGCCCTGAACTTAATGAGGTCCTCAGTCACATTTGGGGGTTTAATGGTGTAGAAAACTATGTAAAACTTCTTAAGATGTTTATGACGGTCCTCACTAGGAAGACCATGGAATTTAAGAAGGAGGTGGATGATAACTAGTCTCATCTCAAGGTTGGATTCTTCCTTGGGATATTGAATGTACGTGGGTTGGTACTCTACATCTGGGGTGGTCAGTTCTTTCAAGTTTTGATTATTTGCATCCATGTTTTTAGAAATTTTATTTGGTTCACTTTTATATTGTTTTAGGACCAATTTATGTTACTAAAGGGGTTTCTCAATGTTACATATCTATCCTAATTTATATTACCTAATTTTTTAATGAAGTGTCTAAAACGCGCGGCCGATTGTCGCCTATCGACCGGTCAAGGTTCCGGTGCTCTGCTAATGTGTATAGCAGCACTCGGGTTGAATCCTCAACGATGATACTTTGTAATAGTCATTTGTTTTTAGTTAATTGTATTCTGATTGGGGGGTTTGTTTGCAGAGCTTATGAAATAATTTATGTATGATTTTTGATTTAACAAACTGATAAATATTGGGGTGAGTTCATCATTAGGTAGTTAAGCTTGTGATATCCTTGAGCTTTTCTTTATATTGCATTAAATTAACACCCATGTCACAAGATGATTTTGATCGGAATTACCAAGTGTTAAAGCTTTAATACAAGCCTTAACTTAACTTAGGTTTCTAATAATTACCATTACTTGTTTATGGTAGTGTATTTTTTGTTCCAATAATCCATGTAATCCACATATTAAACAAAACATTTCATTAATCCATGACATATAAAGTTCAACATACACAATATTAATTTAAAGAACATTCGTCGAGCAAAAGATATCAATCACTTAACATACCTAAATTATAACTCACACCAATTAAAGATTTACCCAGCCATTAAAATGATTACTAATCTGGTTATAATGATTATGGTGATGAATTATAAAGAGAAGAAAAAGAAAGGGACAAGATAAGAGTAGTGCGCCGAACACACACACAAACGATGAAGAAAATTAAAAATGGATTTCCGATTGAATGAGGAAGAAGAATAAGGGAGAAAGATTAAATTTAATTTAAACTATTTTAAGAACATAAATATTAAATTACATAAGTTGGATGAGAATAATATATATTGAATAAGAAACTTTCATTAAAACAGAATTACAAAAGAAAGGACTTACAAAATTACAAAAACGAAGAACATGAAAGTAAGTGAAAACAAAGAGAGGAGGAAAGGTCTCTAAAGTTAAAACTTGAGTATGGAAGGTCCTCCCAAGCCTTTTTCAAGGCTTTGGTCGTTCCAATATTTTCTCCTCTCTTCTGAAATTCCAACCCCTCTCAAGGAGAGAAGAGGAGAGTATTTATAGCCCAAGGAGTGGACTGGTTACATTACAGCAATACCCCTCCACTTGGCTCACAGATATGGACATCATGACAGCCTAATATTGAGAAATCTACTTCTTAAAAGTTGTAGATAATAGAGTTGGACGACTACTCTCAAACTTTTGAGTCATTTGGACTTAAGGATCAAAAGTTATGGCCGGTTGATTAAACAAAGTAAAACTGCCCATTTCAATCCAGTCTTTTTGAATTCCATAATGTGAAAGGGTTTTTGAATATTAATATTCCTTCAAATACTAATGGGTTCTTCAAAAAAGTAGGCCTAATTTATCTCCTCTTTTACACTGCAAAATATCAGCTCTATTTGATGCTTACATCATTAGATATGTCATGAATACTATACTGATTTTATTTCTCGTCCAGAATGGTGGTCTAGACTTCAAAGCTTCATTTGGGCCCCTTGTACTTAGATTTGGGCCTTGAAATTTTTATCCAAGATGACATGTACTGTCCCCCGAATTATGGTGGAGAGTTAATATTTTTGGACTTCTGGATTGAGCCCAGTAAATCAATCTTCAAGGATGGTCCAGTTTGTTCATAGATTCTTTGGTCTTGTTTGTGAGGACCATATGACCCTTTAAATGGAAGAATTGGCTCATGGTACCTTCTAATGAAATGTTGTATATTTAAATAAGAATCCTAAAAAACAAGAACCACACAATTTGGATCATTATAGTGATATTTATTATTAAAACCGTAAACTGACTCAATTGGACTACTTCTAAAAATGCTCAAAAATTATACTTAACATTAAAACATTAATACTTCACACAAATTATGCAAATTTCATATAAAATCAGTAAAGGGGGAATATAATAATTCATGAAAATATTAATAACATAAAATCCCCCACACTTAGTTTTTTTCATGTCCTCATGTGCAACAAATATAAAAACATGACAAAATCTTTTTTACTCACCAACAGATATTAAAATTTTGTTTTCTCCAATCAGGGGAGGTTTAGACTATTTCACTCATCCATTTTAAATTCCACCACAAGTAGTTACAGAAACAATGTTCCAAAACTAATTCATTTTTTCATGCTTAAATTTATAAATGGAAAATGTGGACACTCAAAACTCACACCTCTCAAGATGATAAAATTCATTTGTGGAGGTTTACTCTTTCACCAACCAAAAGTGAAAATCTTAGAGTTTGAAAAGATCTCTTAGCTTCCAATACCTATCAAAAGTGAACAAGAATCAAGATATATTTTTAAGGGGTTTTTCTGTGGCTATGGGATGGTAGGAATATAATGTCCAAGAGAGAGAAGAAGAGGGTTAAAATACCAACATAGAAAAAGCAATGCACATTTTTTTGAAATGAAACATGGAAGGAAATGAAAACACATATTTACAAGGGAATTATTGTGTGAAAAAAGACACAATAGAGGAAGAAAATATTAAGGTAATGAGAAGATGGAATATTTACAAAATAAAAAACTTCTCCCAATAAGAATATAATGCAAGTGTTCTTTTTTTTTCTTTTCCTTTTTTTTCTTTGTTTTTTCAAAATTTGGCCTTGAAACAGATCTCACACTCATATCCCAACCCATGTTTGATCTCCTCATGACACTAATTGTAATAGTTATAACAAGATCAAAGGTTGAGGAAGAGTAATTTTTGACCTACCCAAGACCCAACCCATTTTTTCATTTTTTTTTTTTTTGATTTTGATTTTTTTTTTTGAATTTTTTTTTGAACACTTATCAATATCATTTGTACAATAAATTCCCAAATACCACTGAATGAAAACCTCCCCCCGACACTAAAATAGATTCTTTCCCTCAAGCATATTATAACACACCAGAAAGTAAGGAAATGATACCCAAAAATGAAATCCATTCCCCCCCACACTTAAATTTCAAAAACTTATGCAATGAAAATCCATGTTGATATTGGGTGGGATAAGGTATTGGGCTTGTATTGTGGCTATCAAAGAAAAGTTTTTCATAGGATCGAAGGGGCTTTAAAAAGGAGGATTAATGTAAGGGAAATGGGAGGCTATTTGGCTATTGTTATTTTCATATGGTTCAGAAAATGCCTCTATAATATTAATACACACTAAGGTAGAAAATTCAGCTCTAAGGTCCACAAACTCAAGACTCACAAATGGGGGTGAAAACACACATTTTGAAAAGATGGCCATAGGTTTCCTTGGCATGAAAGCAATTGTTTGTTCTCACGGTTTGGGAAAAGCATTTTCCAAATCAAAAATTGAGCATTCAAAATTTGTTAATTTTGACACAAAATCCTTTATCCAAATTCATGATGAAAATAAAAAAAAAATTAGATGAAAACATTTCTATTAACTCCCCAAAATGGTTGGACAAATTTTCAAAACTCGATGGTGAGTAAGCATGACTCTTTTTTTTATTTTTTTAAGTGATTTTTTTTTTTGGGTTTTTTTTGTTTTTTAGGTTTTTATTTTTGTAAATATACACCCACACAAAAGAGAAAGTGAAAAATAAAGGCTTTGATAAAGAAAATGGTAAAAAAATGAAATATAGAGGAAGAAGAAGAAAGAGGTAGAGAGAGGAAGAGATAGAGTGAGTTAAAGGGAAAGAGGTGCCCCCTGGTTTGGATTTGGCGGGTCGCCTTCTCCATCTAGTGGTAGGTCGGCTAGAGAAGTTGGGGATCTAGTGGAAGTCGATGTTGATCCAGGATTGTGCATCCTATCATGGTGATTTTTTAACCGATGTCTATTAACCGTGAATGTCCTTTTGGAAGAGGGGTGTTGGACTTGCACTGCACCAAATGGGTAAACATTAGTAATAACAAAAGGACCTTCCCAACGAGAATTAAGATTATATGGGTGAAGCCAAAATCAAGAATTGAAGAGTATTACCTTTTCACCTTCATGAAATACCTTTCTCAGGATGTGTTTGTCATGGAGTACCTTAGCCTTCTCTTTGTACAGATTGGAATTCTCATCGGATTCAAGTTGAAGCTCCTCCAGTTCAGCCAATTGCAAAAATATTTCTTCACCAGTTTTTTCACAATCAAAATTACAGGTTTTCATAGCCCAAAAAGACTTATGTTGGATTTCAACTGGTAAGTGACATACTTTACCAAAAACTAGCCTAAAAGGAGACATCCCAATGGGTGTTTTATAGGCAGTTCGATAAGCCCAAAGGGCTTCACCAAGTCTCTCAGGCCAGTCTTTTCTGGTGGGCTTAACAATTCTCTCAAGTACCCTTTTCACTTCTCTATTAGAGAGTTTAGCCATATCATTTTTTTGAGGGTGATATGCAGTTGAAGTTTTATGTACAACCCCATTCTTTTTCAGAAGATCTTCCATGGTTCTATTACAAAAATGGGTTCATAAGTCACTGATCAAGGAACGATGTGTGCCAAATCTATGGAAGATGTGTGTCTTTAGGAACTCACTAACAGTATGTGAATCATCCTTTCTAGTGGGCTTGGCCTCGACCCACCTTGAAACATAATAAACTGCAATAAGAATGTATGAGAATCCATTGGAAGGGGGAAATGGTCCTATGAAATCGATGCCCCAAACATCGAAGATTTCACAAAAGATTAAGGGATTTTGGGTCATTTCATTTCTTTTAGAGATTGTGCCAATCTTTTGGAAAGTGGGACATAATTGACAGAACTCATGTGAGTCCTTTAAGAGTGAAGGCCAGAAGAATCCAGAGTCTAGGACCTTTCGGGAGGTCCTTTGTGGTCCAAAGTGGCCACCTCCGGGAAGTGAGTGACAGAATTATAAGATGGAAGAATGCTCATTTTCTTCAACACATCTCCTAATTACCATGTCAGCCCCAATTTTCCAAAGTTTATTTTCTTCCCAAAAATAGTATTTTGAATCACTTTTCAACTTCATTTTTTGTTCTTTTGAAAACTTTTCAGAAAAAACACCAAAAACCAAATAATTTACAATTGGGGCATACCATGGTAACTTTGGAGTGAGAGACGAAAGGTTCTCAATGGGGAATTCAAGATCAATGATTTCTGAATGAGAAGAATTAGAAATTCTACTCAAGTGATCAGCCACAGGGTTTTATTTTCCTGGTCTATCTTTTATTTCAAGGTCAAATTCTTGGAGCATTAGGATCCATCTTATTAGCCTCGATTTGGAATCACTTTTCTTGAGTAGGAACTTTATAGAAGAATAGTCTGTAAAGATGATGATTTTGGCACCTAAGAGATAGGACTAGAATTTATCTAAGGCAAAAACCACTACTAGAAGTTCCTTTTCAGTGACAGTGTAGTGAGATTGAGTTTCATCCAATGTTTTTGAGGCATAATAGATGACATGAGGAATTCTTTCTCTTCTTTGACCAAGAACAACCCCAACAGCTCTATCAGAAGCATCACACATAAACTCAAAGGGTAATGACCAATCTGGGGGTTGTATTATCAGGGTATATGTAAGAGCATTTTTGAGTTCAATGAAGGCTCTCTTGCAAACCTCATCAAAATGGAAAGAGACATCATTTTGGAGAAAACGAGTGAGTGGGAGAGAAATTTTACTAAAGTTATGGATGAATCGCCGATAGAAACCAGCATGACCGAGAAATGAATGGATGTCTCGAACAGAGTTGGGTTCAGGAAGTGATTGGATTACTTAAATTTTGGAAAGATCGACTTCAATACCATCTTTTGAAACTATGTGCCCTAGAACAATTCTCATTTGCAACCATAAAGTGACATTTTTCAAAATTTAACACAAGGTTACACTTGACACACTTTTGAAGGACTAGAGAGAGTGAATGCAAAAAAGATTCAAATGACTCACCATAAATGGTGAAGTCATCCATGAAGACTTCCATGTAGTGTTCAATGAATTCTGAAAAGATACTCATCATACACCTCTAGAATGTTGCAGGAGCATTGAAAAGTCCAAAAGGCATTCTTCTATATGCATATGTTCTAAAGGGGCTTGTGAAAGTAGTCTTTTCTTGGTCCTGAGGTGAGATTGGGATTTGAAAATAGCCGTTGTATCCATCAAGAAAGCAATAGTGTGACTTTTCAGCCAATCTTTCTAGCATTTGATCAAGGAATGGAAGAGGGTAGTGATCTTTTCGGGTTTCAACATTCAATTTCCCATAGTCGATGCACACATGCCACTTGTTCTTCACTTGAGTTGTGACTACCTATCCATGTTTATTTGTGACAACAGTTATCCCACCCTTCTTAGGTATAACTTGAATTGGACTAACCCATTCACTATCAGAAATTGGGTAGATAATACCAGCTTGAAGAAGCTTGGTGATCTCTTCCCTAACTACCTCAAGGATGAGTGGATTGAGTCTTCTTTGTGGTTGTCTAATTGGTTTGGATGACTCCTCAAGATGGATGTGATGCATGAAAAGGGAAGGGTTGATTCCTGGTATGTCATATAGGGTCCAACCTAAGGCCTTTTTGTTTTCCTCTAATACTTGAACAAGTTTGGACTCCTCGGTTTCAGTAAGTGTGGCAGAGATAATGACAGGATCTGAGTGATCATCGAAGAGGAATGCATATTTCAGGTGTGCAGGAAGGGGTTTCAGATTAGTCTCATCTTTTATTTTTGGGTTAGACATCTCAGGAATGGATGAAGGGAGTTCAGTTGATTTAGATTCATTCTCCTTAATACTGTCCAAGGTGGATCAATAGATATTAGAGTTGATGTGGGATTCAAGAGAGTTTTCAAGATCCTCTAAATTTATGGAGTCTATGAATGAAAGGTCCACATCAACTTCACCATTTATGACTTTGTTAATCATGGTGGATATTTCACAAGATCATTTATCATTAAAACATGAATAACATGGTGGATTGGGGTTCGATTGACTCTTAGAAGTGTCCTCATAAGCAAGGATTGAGAATGCAGAGTGATCCTTAGATGGGTATCGCATGGCTTGGAAAATGTTGAACTTGACCAGTTGGTCACTGAATTCCATGGATAAGATGCATGAATGGGCATCAATCTTGGTTCTCACAGTCATGAGGAATGGTCTTCCTAGAATTAGGGGAGATCGAGAAGAGTTTGTCTCACCTTCCATGTCAATAACATAGAAATCAGCAGGGAAGATAAGATCATTGACTCGGACAAGGACATCCTCAATTATTCCATCAGGACTGGCTGTGCTTCGATTGGCTAACTGAATGACAACACCTGTTGGATGTAAGGGACCTAGACCAAGGTTGGATAAGATGGATTTGGGCATGACATTAATTGAGGCTCCTAGGTCTATGAGTGCATCATCAAAGTTGGAACTTCCAATTTGGCATGGGACTGTAAAGGTACCTGGATCTTTGCACTTAATGGTTATGGACTGCTGGGTGGAAACATTTTCAAAGGTCCTAAGTTTCCTCTTGTGGGTGCACAATTCCTTAAGAAACTTGGCATACTTAGGAATTTGTTTTATGGAATCTAAGAGGGGAATGTTGACTTCAACACTTCTAAACTTGTCGAGCATTTCAGGATCAGGTTCAAAGGACTTCCTTGGTTTAGAAATGGCTTGAGGAAAAGGAATTGGATTCCTAAGTGGAATTGAAGTAGGTGAGGGAATGGTTTCAGGTTCCTTTTCAAGTTTCTTTTTCTTTTCATTTTCTAGGTCAACATTCAAAGGAGGGCTAGAGGACTTATCTTGATGCATAGAAATGTGCTTTCCCGATCTAAGTGCAATTGCACTTACATTACCCTTGGGGTTGGGTAATGGTTGAGCTGGGAGTTGGGAAGAATTTGATTGTTGTTGCTGGCTCAGGTGGGATGCAAGTTGACCTATTTGAGTTTCAATGTTTTTAAGGATAGAACGGGTTAAGGAGGAAAGATCTTCCACTGCACTTTCCCATGGTTGCTTGGAAGAAGAGGCTTGTCCCGGATTGGGATTGCCTTGATTTTGGTTCTTGGGAAATCAATTGTATTGGTTTTGGAATTGGGAAGGATCACTAGGATAATGGAATCCAGGAGGAGGATTGTTCCTTTGAGGTTGAGGAACAAAAGGATAAGGTTGATGGAAGTTACCACCACCTTGACCATATTGGAATTGGTTTGGGTTTTGAGCAGGGAATTGAGGGGGATGTAAGACAGGATTACCATACCTCAATCCTTGGTTAAAGTTAGAGGAGAAGGGCTCAGAGTGAGGTTGGTTGAAGTTTCTAACAAACTGACCTAATAGTTGAGGATTGGTGTTCTGCTGAGCATATGTTTCATTGAGATCCATTGGTCCAGATGAATCAGATTGATCCTCTTGAAGTTGTGGAAAAGTGTCAGTTGGATGAGATGGAGAGTTGCAGATTCCATAGTTTTTGATTGGTCCAGGAAACATTGATTGCAGAGAAGACGAGGTTGGGTATTTGGTATCCACAGCTAGCTATCGCACAAGACCTATAAGTTCACTCATCCACTCGTTCATTTTGTTCGGCTCAATTGATTGATTATCTTGGGATTTTTTGACTTGTGCATGTGCTCGAGTATAGAATTGTTGTGTGTTTGTAGCCATGTTACTTATGAGATCTCTTACAGCTGCAGGAGTTTTATCAACCAGAGCACCACCACTTGCGGCATCAATGAGAGTTCTCTCCATAGCCAATAACCCCTCATAGAAGTATTGGATCAAGAGTTGGTCAGGGATTTGATGATGTGGGCAGGTTTCCACAAGCTTTTTGAACCTCTCCCAGTACTCATGGAGTGATTCACTTGGGAACTGACGAATACCACTTATTTCCTTTCGGATAGAAGCAGTATGAGAAGCAGGAAATAATTTCTCTAAGAATAGTCGCTTCATGTCATTCCATGTAGTTATGGAACCATGAGGTAGGTAGTAGAGCCATGACTTAGCAGTGTCAGCTAGGGAAAAGGGGAATGCTCAGAGTTTTATTTGTTCTTCATAAACCCCTTGAGGCTTCATGGTAGAGCACACTACTTGGAACTCTTTAAGGTGGAGATGTGGATCCTCACCGGCTAGCCCGTGGAAATGAGGGAGAAGATGAATCAAACCCGATTTGGGTTCAAAGTCAGCCTCTATATTTGGATATTAAATACCAAGAGGTTGTTAATTCATATCAGGGGTAGAGAGTTCTTTAATTGTTTGTTCCCTAGGATTGGCCATATTTAATTCAATTGGTTGGACAAGGACTGGTTCTTGAATTATTTGATTATCTCTTATGTTCCTCCTAAGTTGGCAAAGTGTTCGCTCAATTTCGGGGTCAAACAAATATGAGGGATTGTTTGGAAGGCTACAGGGAATTTAGAGAGATTTTGGAAGAAAGGGGAAGACGGGTTTTTCTTTGTATTTTTTTCAGTTTATGATTTTTATGAGAAGATGGGTTTTTCTTTGTGATTTTTTTTTAATTTTTTTTTAAAATTTTGTTTTTTTTTTGGTTTTTTTGACAATAACCAGAAACTAATGACTAATTAAAGCACCATCCCCGAAAACGGATCCATTTGAAATGCGCGGCCGATTGTCGCCTATCGACTGGTCAAGGTTCTGGTGCTCTGCTAATGTGTATAGCAGCACTCGGGTCGAATCCTCGGCGATGATACTTTGTAATAGTCGTTTGTTTTTAGTTAATTGTATTCTGATTGGGGGGTTTGTTTGCAGAGATTATGAAATAATTTATGTATGATTTTTGATTTAACAAATTGATAAATATTGGGTTGAGTTCATCATTAGGTAGTTAAGCTTGTGATATCCTTGAGCTTTTCTTTATATTGCATTAAACTAACACCCATGTCACAAGATGATTTTGATCGGAATTCCCAAGTGTTAAAGCTTTAATCCAAGTCGTAACTTAACTTAGGTTTCTAATCATTACCATTAATTGTTTATGGTAGTGTATTTGTGGTTCCAATAATCCATGTAATCCACATATTAAACAAAACATGTCATTAATCCATGACATATAAAGTTCAACATACACAATATTAATTTAAAGAACATTCGTCGAGCAAAAGCTCCCAATCACTTAACATACCTAAATTATAACTCACCCCAATTAAAGATTTACCCAGACATTAAAATGATTACTAATCTGGTTATAATTATTATGGTGATTAATTATAAAGAGAAGAAAAAGAAAGGGACAAGATAAGAGTAGTGCGCCGAACACACACACAAACGATGAAGAAAATTAAAAATGGATTTTCGATTGAATGAGGAAGCAGAAGAAGGGAAGGGGATTCAAATAAATTTAAACAATTTTAAGAACATAAATATTAAATTACAGAAGTTTGATGAGAATAAGAGATATTTAAGAAGAAACTTGCATTAAAACAAAATTACAAAAGAAAGGACTTACAAAATTACAAAAACGAAGAACATGAAAGTAAGTGAAAACAAAGAGAGGAGGAAAGGTCTCTAAAGTGAAAAATTGAGTATGTAAGGTCCTCCCAAGACTTTTTAAATTCTTTGGTAGTGACAATATGTTCTCCTATCTTCTGAAATTCCAACCCCTCTCAAGGAGATAAGGGGAGAGTATTTATAGCCCAAGGAGTGGACTGTTTACATTCCAGCAATACCCCTCCACTTGGCTCACAGATATGGACATCATGACATCCAAATATAGAGAAATATCCTTCTTCAAAGTTGTATATAATAGATTTTTCCGACTACTCTCAAAATTTGGAGTCCTTTGGAATTAATTATCAAATGTTATGGCCGGTTGATTAAACAAAGTAAAACTGTCCATTTCAATTCAGTCTTTTTGAAGTCCAGAATGTGAAAGGGTTTTTGAATATGAATATGCCTTCAAATACGAATGGTTTATTCAAAAAAGTCGGTCACCTATATCGCCTCTTTCATACTGCAAAATATAAGCTCGATTTGATGCTTAAATCATGAGATATGTCATGAATACTATACTGATTTTATTTCTCTTCCAGAATGGTGGGCGGGACTTTAAATCTTCATTTGGGCCCCTTGTACTTAGATTTGGGCCTTGAAATTTTTATCCAAGATTACATGTACTGTCCCCCGAATTATGGTGGAGATTTAATGTTTTTGGACTTCTGGATTGAGCCCAGTAAATCAATCTTCAAGGCTGGTCCAGTTTGTTCACAGATTCTTTGGTCTTGTTTGTGAGGACCATATGACCCTTAAAATGGAAGAATTGGCTCATGGTACCTTCTAATTAAATGTTTTATATTGAAATTAGAATCCTAAAAAACAAGAACCACATAATTTGGATCAGTATAGTGATAGTTATTATTAAAACAGTAAACTGACTCAATTGGACTACTTCTAAAAATGCTCAAAAATTATACTTAATATTAAAACATTAATATTTCACACAAATTATGCACATTTCATATAAAATAAGTAAAGGGTGAATATAATAAGTCATTAAAATATTAATAACATCAGTGTATTTTCAATTTCAGGGTCTATTTCAAATAGTTTTTCTTTTCCAGATCGGGTCATGTAAATAAGTTTTGAAGTTTGATTTTTTATTTTTTTTTTTTTATGGAATATGGATAAAATAAAAACACTTAATAAGAATTAAATGAGAAAATAAAATATAATTATATATTATATAATATAGGGATATAGAAGAAGAAGATATAGAGAGAGATAATAGATATAATACGCACAAAAATAAAAAAAATAAAAACAAAAAACAATAAAAATGGAAGGGGAAATATTTAAATTATTAATAAATAAAAAAGTAAAGAAAGAAATAAAATGGAAAAAATGATCATGGATCCTTGGAAATAGTTCCAAAATTTGATCGTGTTGTCGAGCATGTCAAATTAAATATTTAGTTTTTACTAGAATTTCTATAGCATAGCAGGAACCCTATGTCATCTCTCAATGGAGAATTAGTTAATTAATTTAAAAATAAGGTATGGATTATGAAAATGGGAGATGTTATTTTTTAAAACTTTGGGTTTTTTTATTTAATAAGCTAATAGATAAAGATAAACAATAAAACAAAACATAAATTAATAGATTTGATTCAACGTGATCAGCCTAGGGAAATCTCATGATATTCATCCTGTTTTTCTTCAAGATAAAGGGTATGGATCTTTTAATCCCTAGTTTTTAACACCTATAACCATAATTTTATTGATTTTATACTATGATACCTCCTAGGGTTTAATCGAAAACACAAAATGATTCATCGGTTACCTTCGATGATTGGATGATTTGTGTTCAAATTCATAACCAAAACTCACCAAGGAAACACGTAAAGAACTCAACATGTTTTATAGGTTTGTGTGTTATTTAACTATGATAACATGAAATAAATTTAATTATTTATTTTAGTGTTTATGAGCATTCAATTGACCAATATTAACCACTCAAACACTACAATTTAAAGGGGAAGAAACACATGATCATATGATTTTGATAATAACATAAAAGTATATAAATCAATTAAATAAGAATATAAGATTAAGAAAAAATTAAAATATCATTCAATTAATACAAACACAAAGCTTGGGATTTACATCACATTATTCCTCGAGTGATCATAAAGAGTTTAGAACTCCGTGGAAGGAGAGGAAGCTATAAATGTTGAATCAACACTTACCAAACCTACAATATTACCCTATGGTATAGAAACATCATATAATGAGGGTGAGGAGTATTTTTATGGGAAAATGAATCAAAATTTCCACATAAAAAAGTCAAGTTCCTAAGGGAATATGTGACTATTCATGGAAGACTTTTCTCTCCTTCTTTATCCGGCTATTTTACTGACCAAAACGCATGAAAATGTCTTGAAATTTTTTGGATAGGTATTAATTAGAGTTATCTATACAATTTAAGTGTAATAAACCCAATTGGAGCTCCTAGTTTTGAGTTATTGTCCAAATACATAAGGTCGGTCCAATATGCCCTGCCCATAATTACTTCACATTATGGACCTCTTTTGGTCCTCCAAATTGTATGAATTAGGCTCCATAGTCTTATAGATAAATGTATCCCACATTAATTTTAAATTCATACACCGATTTTCAGCCCAATTTTATGCACTTATAGTCCATATTAAATATTTAAGTCCACATGTATGTTTGGGATCTTGTAGAGTTTGGACTCCTTTTGCTTGAATTTCATCGTGTGATCTCCAAATCACCTCCACCTACAATGAAATCATCAAAAAAAGTGAAATTTCCTTTTTTAACAGTAATAAAAATTAAATTATTGAACAAAATATGAAGTGAAATTTGTTGTTATATTTCTAATTTTCAATACAAAACTAATTTAATACATTGGTGTAAGGGTGGAAATGAATAGTGAATCGCTACATGATCAATCTGCTCCCTACTATTTCATATCATGAAATGGTTCATTAATGATAGATTATATGGATGATTTTATTAAATTATAACCATTATCATTTTGTCTCATATACAGCTTTATATAACGATACTCCCTATGTTTTATGAAAATCATAATTTTCATGCAATATAATTCAGATCGTAAATATATCATATACAAATACGGATTTAGGGAATATCTCCTTCAATCAATAAAATACACTAAAACCTAAAATTCTTTATTGAATTTCACCTTATAATGTATCATATGAAATAACTTGTGAAAACATATCCAAAACCCTTCCAGATATCTTCTGAAAAAAATTGGAAAGTCGTCATTAACTTCACCTTGTATTACATCATATGTAATACCTTGTGAATAACCATCCAAAACACTTTTTAATTAACTCTAAAATGGTTTTAGAGTAGCTCTATGAGTCAAAATAAATCCCTATTCGTTCAACCACAAGTGTGACCCCATGGACCTTTATAGTGATAATAATAAATCTTTGGATCCATAAGTGTAAGCAAAGAGCAGCCTCTAGAAAAGCATCAATGCTACTAAGGATATAAAGGGATCTAGTGTGATCACCATTAATCACATGTATCTCTATACTTGTTTCCATCAATTTGCATCATATGAAAATGTTCATTCACATTTTTTCTCTTTTTCCAAGACATATAGTGACCATGGGACGTGGAACATGTCAAACCCATATAGCCAAATCATTTATTCTCAACTCTATTAGGGTAGAAGGATTTGATCGATGAATACATTGAATTTAATTGATCCCTATGGATAATAACATCACATGTCCCTTATACAGATAGATTTATAATATCTAGGTGTGTCCGCACACTCCATGGTGTATCTTAATTGAAGGCCCATATGTTATACTCATCATATGATAGGAAAAAACTCATCTTGTTTAATCACCAACCAATGACATGATCAACAACATACCCAACCACCATTATATTAGCTAAGATAATATGTATAATTTTGTAATTATAGTATCAAAGTATGAAGGTCATCATTCTTGGTATCTTTCCAACCTCAGGTACTGGGGACTCAAATATGATTCATGCACCCCTATTATACCAATGAAATATCTATATGACACTCCATGCGGTATACTTAGTCAGTCATCCAACACACATAAAGAATATCATTCTTTTCTTTGTGCCTCATGATTATATTTTGTATCTCGTTACAAGAATCCTACTCACATTAACCATAACATTTCATGTTAACCTATAATACTTCATGATGAACATCGGTTCGGGATAAACTCAAATTCTTACTTTGAGAGTTCAATTATCATTATACTTCACAAAATGTATATCTATATATAAATTTATGTATCCAACATGAAATAATGATAAAATGGAGGTTGTATTTAATATGATACATTTTAATATTATTAAACACTTTAATAATATTTAACAAAACCAACATAATAACTAGTTTATCATAACATATATAATAAACTACCAAATTGTTCTTATGTTTTCTAGACTTTCTAGGTTTTATCAATAGATTACATCATATGTAATCCATGTCACATCTCTATGTGACTATCTTATAAAACTCTCCCACCAAACTATTTAGTGATAAACACCTATGAAATAATCCATTTTTAATAACAGTGAGACTTAGGAATAATATTATTAATTATTCAACTTCTTGAACATATTCAAACATCTTAACTTTGCAGCATCAAATTTTATTATGTCAACTTTTTTTGTCTACTTAGAACTCTTTCTAAGTTCATTATAATCATATTTGGAACCCTATTCCATTGAACATTTTCCTTGAAATAATGTAACTAATTAAATTATTTTTTATCAATACATCCTAAATCACTTAGGATATTAAGTAAAATTCACTTTTAAGATTTGTGTTATTATTTATTTGTTAATTTTTAACTTCTTTAAGTCTAAACATACTTCTACTTTCCTCTTAGACACTATTATTTTCAAAATATTGTGATAAGATACAAAAAACTTTTTTTGTTAGAAAATAACATTTATTTCCTTTTAATAGAAATATTTAACAAATACATTATTATTTCCATATCATATATGATATTCTATGTATTTGTAACCTTTAATTTTTTTTAAATAATATTTTATTAAAATATACCATCGATGGGTGGTGGGAACACATTCCCACATATTTTAACAAATGTTTGGATAAAACTATATCTTGGATAAAGACTTTTATCAAAATCTTCTTCTCAAAACATTTTATAGAAATTGATGAATCATAAACCATGTGTATACAATTAATCATCTCATGTTTATAATAAAAACTATTTTTTATCAAACATTTTCTCTTATCACATAAGAGAAATGAGATGAAGATACACATATTTTACTCATATTCTTGTGATCTTGATAAAATCCTTTACATTCATATCCTTGATGTGATAACTATTTATGTCATCTCATGAATATAAAATATGATCTTGATAAACTATTCCTTTGATTTTGAACTCCTATATATTTACAATGCTTTATAAAATATACATTTTTCATCACATACCCTTCAAAAATAAAAGAATCGATTTCTATAGAATTAATAATTAATATGGACATTCCATGGAGTTTCACAAACTAATTTAGGTATATATTGGATAATCTAATCATATTTAATTTTGACTATTCCTTAATTAAAACCCTAGGTTTCAATTAACTTTATTGGATTCTTGAAGAAACATTATTGGACTTTTCAACTGACTTTTCTTCTTATGGTTTGAACTTGTACCTACTTTTTCTATCTATATTGTATTGTAGAACCTAGACATCATATTCCTAGTTCATATATATTCCCAAAACTTTGAGAATATTTGGAAAACATTCTTTTAACCCAATAATATTTTCAAAACATTTCCATATATGGAAATAGGATAAATTCCCTAACCAGAACAAACCATTTTTAGTCTCCCCTTAAATCATGTTATAGAGTTGACCAAATCATAAATATGTGTATCAAAAACACATTATATCATTTTATTAAACAAAAATTATTTTCATTCTCTTTAAAAGATAAAAATGATATAAAATACACATCTTATAATGAGTTTATCCAATCTTTAAGCATCCAAGTTATCAATTCACTTTTCTCCATTACTTGAAAATAAAATTCAATCTTCAATTATTTTCATATTCTAACCTTTTATATATTTAAAAAACTTTTTAAAGCATACAATTGATATAATATATCTTTTAGAATAATATATTTTATTTATATAACTAATAAATCTTTAAGGATAAATTTAGTCTCATTGATTCATCAATATATTCAATCACATTGAATATTATTTTACATACCCAATCATATTGAGTATATGAGACTAAACTTTTACATACCCAATCACATTGAGTGGATACTGGCATTAATTTGGTAATTTTGAATATAATTCCTTTTAAATATTAAATTAATTACTCTATGCTTCTATAATCATATAGATTCGCCTATTGAACAATTTCAACACTTGGTTACTGAGGAAGGAATTGTTCTGACATGTAGAATTTTCTGTAAGAACTTTCCTTAAATCACCAATATTGCTTAAGAACTTTTCTTAAGTTACCAATCTTAGGAGTAGCTTACATAAAGATTATTCTTTAAATGATTGATCACAAGTTTTATCTTGATAATTATGATGATGATATTTATCTACAATAGAAGATTTTATCATATGATTATCTTGTATTATTAACCATTTAAAAATGACTTTTATTAAATGGGATCCCACTAAAATGTTATGTGTTGAGTATGATCATATAATGACCATTTATAGTGTAATAAAACCCAAAACATATGAAATATATCTTCAAGAAATCAATGTGTAAATAATCTGAAAAATTGAGTACCTAGAATTTACAAACAACGGTAGTTTCAATCTTCCTTCCATAGAGAGTGTTTGAGGAAGATCATGAGGAGTAGTGAACAAAATCACCTTACCTATAAGGGAGTACACTATACAATGGATAGAAAATCATATAATTAGTATACCCAAAATATAAAAGGGTGTTAGAACCTTATAAAAATATAAATAAAGTTTTAGGAGGAAATTATTTTAGCAGAGGCTCATACACATCACACAACACACCCACAATATGAGAGGATCCCAACCTCTTATATAGGTGAAACCTGAGGCTCATCCTATTTATAACACATCGTATGCATTTTTTAGTATAATTCATTGAATTTTTTTAATGAATTAATTCAAATCCTTTAATCCATTCATGATGGACTATAACTGATTAATAAACCAATTGGGAGAAATAATATAATATAATATATATATATATTCATGTATCCCATGCATGAAAAATGCATGCATCGTATGAATTATAAAATGTACAATATATATATAATTTCATTGATCATATATATACTACATGCATCATATGAATATGTATATGCATCTCATAAATGAACATTTTAGTGCACATCCAATAATCACCCACTTGCACTAAAATCCCATAAGGACTTTATGAAAAACTTTGCAACTCTTTGTGAATCCATCCAAACTCTTGGACATGTTTTTCATTAAACTCTATTCATTTTAAAAAAACACTTTGTCCAAAACTTTATGATTTTCCAAGGGCCAATTTGTGTAACCATTCTGTCCTTAGAAGCATTGATAACAACTATGAAATACCAATTTCATAAATTTAATCAAAGATCAGTCTCTAGCAAATCATTAGTGATACTCAAGCTAATAATGGGTTTAGTTTTATCTCTATCAAACATAATAATATCTATATATTAATATTTCCACCATAATATGCATCATATTAATCATATGTATACCTATATAATCCATTTTCCTATTACATTGAGTTACCACTAGACACAGAACATGTTAATCTAGTATTTTCTTCTCCTCGTTTCTTGATTCTCTGAAAAATACTGACCAACTTGATGAATATATTCACATGTAATTCATTTATCTGATAAGTAAATCACATGTCACTTATCTAAGTAGTTGAACGCATCATATGTGAAACAAATAAACATAGACATACATTTCCTCAGTCTAATTCAATTAAGGGAAAATTTCATTTCTTATCATACAAATGGAAAATCCCATCTTGGTTGAACTCCAACCAATGATGTGATCAATAACATACCCAACCACCCCCATATTATCTAAGTTCATATATTGACTTTTGTAAGTAGGGTATAAAAGTATGAAAGTTATCATGTTAGGTATCTTGAAAATCTCAAGTAATAAGGATTGATAATAAGAATAAACCCATAAGTATATATATGATTGTATGAATTCCATGAGATACACTTTTTTCAATCACTTTAAGTAATTAGTCTCTACTTATTACCTCATGAATCTATTTTTTGCATCTCGTATACAACCCTTTATAATGAGTACAATAATCTATTCAAGTTAACCATTACATATCATCACAACCCATTATACTCCATGATGATCATCAGTTAGGGAAAACTCAAAATTTGTACTTAGAGGGGATATTTATCATTTGAAAATTAATTTAAAGTAAAGTTTCAGCATATGTTAATGAATGATAATTGATATTACCTTTATTATAAATACATGATATGTTTACAACCATTACAAACAATCCCTTAAGATATGACTTTCATGTTTTTATTGTAGAAATGGTTTTTTGAACATTACATCCAAATGTTATTCCTATCACATACCTATCTAACCATCTAATAAAATACTCCAACTAACTTCTTAGTGAGTAACATTTATAAAGAAATCTAGTTTTAATAGTGGTGATACTTAGGAATAATAATCTTTAAGTTAAATTATTTGAACCTATATTCAAACTTCTTAACTTGATAATATCAAATGTTATAGTGTTATATTATTTTATATACTTAGAACCCTTTCTAAGTGCATCATCATCATCCTTGGAACCCTTTTCATCAATATTTTTCTTGGAATCCTTTTGTAAATAATGTAACTATTTACACTATCACATTACAAGAACATCATAAACTCTTTTAGTATAAAGTGATATTCACTTATTTATGGTAAATAATGTAACTATTTACCTTTCTATTTACCTTCATACTCTAAACTTTTTAGGATACAAAGTGATACACCTTTTTATTTTCTATTATAAAACTTTAGGGAATAGTGATGTTCACTTTTTATGGAAACTAAATGTAAATATTACATTTTTATTTACCATCACATATCCTAAACTTATTTAGGATATTAATTAAAGAATAAATATAATCTTAGAATTTTATAATATTTTATTTAATAGTGATGTTAAATTTATCACAATAAATAAATGTAACTATTTACATTTTTCTTTACTATCACATATCCTAACTCTTTTGGATATAAAGTAAATAATCACTTAAACTAAATTTGTTAAAATATTTTAATTTTTAATTTCTAACTTATATATGTTCAAACATACTCCAACTATCCTCTTATACACTATATTCTCTTTGTAATATCTTTCAAATACACAACCCAAACTACATTGTGTTTTAGCAAATAACACTTATTTACTTTTAGTGGGAATATCAGAAAATAAACTATTGTTCCATGTCTTATATGGAATTCTATGTGTTTAGAGTATTTTCTTGAAAAATAATATTTTATTCATTAAAATACACCACATTGGGTGGGAATCAAAATAAATCATATTTTAACAAATATATGGTTAAGCACCTTATCCTGGATAAAACACTTTTATCCATATCTCCTTCTCAACACATGTTATAGAATTCAATGGATCATAAACCCAGTGTATACAATTAATCATCTCATTTTGTTCATAACAACTCTTTATTAACAAATCTTATCATATAAGAGAAGTGATATGAAGATACACTTCCTTTAAAAATATTTATACAATCTTGATAAACATCTTTACATTCAAATTTCCAATGTAGTAATTCTTTACTTCATCACTTGAATGAAAACTGCAAGCTCTTTAAATTCTTACTTTTAATTTTAAATCATGTATATTTAAAACACTTGTAAAGTATAAATTTGGTTTCATATACCCTTAAAAATTTAGAGAATAAATTTATATATCATTAAAACCTAACATGGATATTCTATGAAGTTCCCAAAACCCCTTAAGCATCTTTATTTTCTTGTTGAACAACTTATACGCTTGGTTACTCTTGAAGGAACTATTATAACACATAGAATATTTCTCCTACTCAATAAATTTTATTAAATTGCTAGTTTTAGGAGTTTCTTACATTAAGATTATAATTTCAAGGGTTAATATAAATTTCAGTTTAATGATGATGATACATTTAACTAAAATAGAACTTTTAATCAAATGAATGTTATGTTTTATATCTTTTCATTAAGGACTTTTAATGAAATTACTCACACTAAAATTGATAACCTCATACATCATACCCATTTAGTGATCCAAGATTCATATTTCACAAGGTAATGAGTCTATTTTGTCATTTCTCCCACCACTTGGTTATTTAGGTAGGGAATAATCCCCATAACAACAGTTGTGACTATTGGATAGTTGATTAGATAACCCTTTATCCAAATATATCATATGGATTAAATAAACTATATTCCTCAATTATCTCAACCCTTGGGGTTTCTTATCTAATTGTATCCCAAAAAAATATAAAAAAAATCTAACATAATATAACCTAGGGGTGTAGCACTTTGGCGTGAAACTACCTGGTTTGATGATCAAGGTCTTGATAAGTTTTTCTTTAGAATGAATATCACAATTAGTATCTAGAGAGTTTATTTTAAGGTATCAGCAATTTAATATACATTATATACATACTAAATTAATAACTATTATGTATTTTTAAAATCATTACCTTTTTATGTTTTATTTATTTTTGTGTATGCAAGATTCTAACTATCTAGTTTTGGAAATACCTATTCTAAACACAAAATTAATGTGTTCACACCAAATTAATGTGTAACTCTTTACACAACCCACAAGTTTTTATAAATCACCCAAAAAAAGAATTCAATTATATTCATACATATCCAAATTCATCATATTCATAAGGTACTTGAATACTTCATGTAAAGGCATAGATTTATATGATATTGAAAAACTCCATATGAGTAACCCTGGAGTAGCATATAGTTAATCTTATTCACTTTCCTAAACAAGGAAATCCTATAGGAAAGTGGGTGGTCTGACCCCAACTACCTATAAATGGGGAGACTTTACTCAAGAGGGAATTCAATTCTTGAAAAACTCTAACACATAATATGCACAAAATATTCCTAACAACTATTCTCAAGCTTATAACTAAAATTAAAAACAGAGGTCAAGGTAGATGAAAACTAGATTTTATGATATCAAACCTAGCATGGTATGCAAGGCTCTATCCTAGAATCAATTTATCATATAAATGATCATACACAATATTCATATTTCACAAGCAATTTACTAAACATAAATATCAAGTAAATTTAACAAATAAACAAAAAAAATATTTATTTTCCGAAACATGATAAATTTATGAAATATTCATAAACAAATACTAATTATAAATATTTTATAATTTAGTAAGAATATAAAAAAATTATATTCATTTCAATATTAACCACTTAATATTTTATATTTAATGGAATTTATATGATATTTCAGGAATTATAAACATTTTATAATTCAATGTATATTATATAAATATTTTATATAATCTAAATATCATATATTTTGTAATTTATAAACACTTTATAAATAATCTTTTATGATTTATAAATAAATGATTTATTTCTATATCATAAGGCATGTCATTTAATTTGTCAAAAGTTATTTTAAAATATTAACCTTTAATATTTGGGAATGATGTTTCATAAACATTTATTTAATTAATTATAAACAATTTATAATTGATTAATTAATTTATAAAATCCTTGTAAATTAAAATATCTCAAAATACCTTTAATTATGATTTATAAACATTTTATAAACCATAAAAACATTTAATATTTAAAAAAAATCTTAAATATATTTATTTTACCCTTATGTAGAACCCTTATTCTGTATAAGGGTGTCCTCCCTTTACCCTTATACAGGTCATCTAAAAGCCTTTGAATAAAGGTAAGTCACTCCTTACCTTTACACATCTTAGATTTAATTTGTTGTGTAAAGGTAATACAAATATTACCTTTATGCTGCTCATTATGTGTAAGGGCACATAGGATATTACCCTTACGTGAATGCTTCATGTAAGGGTAGGTCATGATTTACCTTTATCTGGCACTGTTGTGTAAGAGTGCTACCTTTATACAAATCCATTGCATAAGGGTACCTGGATATTGCATACGCTGCATAAAGGTAGGAGCTCTAATACCTTTACGCATAAGGGTAAAGTGTTAATGGCCCTTACATAAACCCCATTTGCATAAGGGTATTATCTTTATGAAACCCATTTTCTTAAAGGTAACAATGAGGTTACCCTTACACTGACCTTATATGTAAGGGTTTCTTATAAGGTTATCATGTAAGGGTAAAGGCACATCAACCTTTATGTAATGGATCACATAACTGTATAACCTTTACACAACTCACGTAAGGGTTTGAAACCTGCATATGTTTTATAAAAATGAAGTTCTTAATTTTTCTTTGAAAACAAGTGACAAAAACATGTTAAAACATGAAGAAACTACCTATAATATCATTGATGGGTTTTTTATTATTATCTAATGACCATTTTCAATGGAAGATAATCCAAAACACAGATAATCTTCTTTATGAAATCAATGTGTAAATAATCCAAAAAATCGGGTACCTGGAATTCATGGACTGAGATAGTTTCAATATTCCTTCTATAAAGAGTGTTTGATAAATATAATGAGTAGTGAATGAAAGCACCCTACCTCCGAGGGGGTACACTGACAAATGGAAATGGGGATGATTTTTTCCAACAGTCCTGGGGGGTGCAGAGGTGAGGTGATATTATATAATAATATTTTTTTTATAAAAATTTATAAATTTAAAAAAACATAGGTAAATAAAAAATATAAATTTCAAAAAAAATACCAATGTTTTTTAGGAACATCAGTAAATGAGGTTTCATTAAATAACGACATTTATTTACCTATGTTTCAAAAAAAACATCTGTAAATGAGGTGTTTCTAAATAGTGATGTTTATAAATGACGCGAATTTAGTGAAACCGCATTTAGAGATGTTCTTCATAAACATCGGTAAATGAATTAGAGACATTTTAAAACATCTATAATGGAAAAAAAAACATATCTAATTAGCATTTTTTTATAGTGATTCATGAAAAATTACTAAATAAAATCTAATTATAAACCCTTTTATAATATCATCCTTAACATTATGGACATTCCATAATCTTAAATATAAAAATTTTATATTCATTAAAATATGAGATATTTCATATTAATCATTATATGGCATTTCTATTTTAAATATATAATATTATATGAATTATAATCAATTTATAATTCAGTTTATGCTACGTAAACATTTTACATAATCTAAACATCATATATTTAATAATTATTTAAACCATGATCATATTGATCATCAAAATACTTTTTATGTGGCTTAAATGATATCCAAATAAGGCCCTCTTTTATTTTGAACAATTCAAAATAATTAATTATTAACAATTCATAATTTAATTATAAAAATTTTATATTTTTTCCTTCTTTCATAATTTATAACCCTTTATAAATTACCACTTATGATTTCTAAATAAACACTTTTATTTTTAGATCATAAGTTATGCCATATAATTTGGTTAAAAGATATTTCAAATATTAACATTTTATATTTTGGAATAAATTTTTTTAAAACATTTAATTAATTATAAACAATTTTCAATTAATTAATTTATAAACCTTTTATAAATTAAATATTCTCATAATACATTTTAACATTATTTATAAACAATTAAAAACTTTTAATATGTTAAAAAAATTAAAAAAGATTCTTCTTACCCTTACATAGAATCCCTATTCTACATAAGTGTATCCTCCTTTTACCCTTACATAGCACCAACAGGAGGTTCTTGTGTAAAGGTAAGCCACTCCTTACCATTATGCAGTTCAAAAAAATACATTTTTTAAAGGTACTAAGAATGTTAACTTTATGTGAACTCTTCATGTAAGGGTAGGTATCATTATACCTTTACGCATAAGTATAAAGTGTTGATTGCCTTTATGAAAACCCCTCGCATAAGGGAACTACCTTTACGAAACTAATTTGCATAGAGGTAATAAAGAGGTTACCCTTACACAGACTGTTTTTGTAAGTGTATTTCATAAGGGTAAATCATATTTACCTTTACGCATCCCATTTGTGTAAAGATAACATGTCATTTACCTTTACGTATCCCTTCTATGTAAGGGTAATCCATTCTAAAAAATGAATTTCCAGAAACAAAAATGCAGATATGTTTTTTTTTCTTCTTCATTTCATAGTAAGTTTCATAAAACTTAAGCATGGATCTATATGATACCACTTAAAGGTTTCATATGAATCTAATAAAACTTATTAGACACATGGGAAGCAATTATAAACCAAATTTGAGGATATCTATGCAAGATAACATTAAATTGCATAAAATATTGAAATGAATAAATACTATAAACCTGGAATACCTTACACCAAAGAGCCACTTCATAATTCTTGATCTCCTTCGAATGAGTTTGAGAGAGATTAAAAAGTGGAAAACAAAATCTTATCACCTCCGTAGTGTATCCACTAGTCGAAGTGAATCTCTTGTCTCGTGAGAGGGATCCATACTTCCATTCAGAATGTGCTGGTATCTCATATGAAAAGAAGGAATATTAAGAGAGCTATGAATCTTGGGGAGTTTTGGCCAGGCATGAGGGAAGACACTCCTCAAAAACATGCATTCACTCATGCATTGAAACACATGAGTTAAATTCCAGTGTTAGTTCATGTATCACGTACATGAATACATATCCTCCCTATCGTTTCATCTCACGAAATGGTTCATTAATGATAGCTTATGTGGAAGACTGTATTGAATGATAACCATTATCATTCAGTCGCATATACACTATATATAACGATACACCCTATTTTACATGAAATGCAATTCAACTCATAAATATATCACATAAAAATATATCTTTAGGCCATATCCCCTTCATAAACATGCATGCAACACACAACTCACACATAACGGGCATATGAGCTTGTATCGAAAGGGACCGCCTACCTCTGTTAAGGAGTTACTACCCAAGCCAAGCTCCAAAATCCCTCGGCCAAGCCCATTCAGGCCTCATCCAAGCCCACATCAACTCCTGAGATCCAGTCTCACGTTACACGACATAAATAATTAATTATTATAATATATAATTAATTATTCAAATTAAACCAAAGAGGAATATTCTAACCAAAAATTTCTAGGCATCGTTATCGCACCAAAGCCTAGACCAAACGCACCTAGAGGGTATGCAACACACCCTCGATACCAACCTGAGTAAAACACTACTATAAAATGGATATTTAATAGCATTGGTCTTTATCAGTGCTAGCTAAAAATGTTAATAAAAGGTACTCTTTATCAATGTTTTTTAGCACTGATAAAGGGTGACCTTTATCAGTGCTTTTATTTAGTGTTGATAAAGGTCTAGAATAAAATAAAAAAATTAAAAAAAATTAAAAAAATATTAATAATTTTATTAATTAAATAATTATTGATAAAAATGAATAAATTGAATATACATATATATATATAAATTATAAATATTAATAAATAGAATATATTAAATATATATATATGTAAAATGAATAAAATGAAATAATTAAACGAATAAAAATTAAAAATGAGTAAATTAAGAAAAATATTAAACATTTTATTAATTAAATAATTAATGATAAAAATAAATAAATTTAATATACATATATATAGATTATAAATATTAATAAATAGTATATATTAAATATAGATATATAAAATGAATAAATTGTAATAATTAAACAAAAAAATTAAAATTGAATAAATTGTAATAATTAAACAAAAAAATTAAAAATGAATAAATTGCTAAATTATTAATGAAACAATTATTAATAAAAATGAATAAGTTTAATATATATAAATATATATATATATATATTAATTATAAATAGTAATAAATAATATATACTAAATATAAATATATAGAAAATGAATAAAATGTAATAATTAAAAATGTATTAATGTATTGTTTATTTTTAATGTTATTTGATTACTCAATTTAACATATATAAAACATGAGTTACATTGATTTCACATACATATAAGTAATTAATACATTTTTATACACAACTCGCACACACAAATATTTACGCAATTAATGAAATCTTATATAGAAACACATACACCTAATATTTATGTAATTTATTCAAATTTTAGTATATTTTATAATTTCATTATAACATAATAGATTTAATATATTATATTTTCAATCAATCAATTTTATTTATTTATTTTTAATATTATTGCAGTTAGTTATTTTTTATTCATTTTTTTATTTTTTTACTTTAATCGGTTTCTATTATTTATTTATATTTATTTATTTACTATGTTTTAGTATTTTCTATATGTATTCATCTTTACTTCAATATATATCCATGTTTTTTTAATAATTTAAATTTAATTAATAAAACATATCCATTTTTTCAATATTTTTAAAGTGTACTCTTTTTAATTATTCAATTACACTCATTTTTAAAATGCATGTATTTAAGATTATATATTCATTAATAATGTTAAAAATATATTTGTAAATAAATATTTATAAATAAATTTATTTATAAATTTATATTTACTATATTTATAAATATATATATTTATAATTATTATAAATAAATAAATATTATTTTTTAAAAAATTATTTATATAATTATAAATAAATAAATATATATATATATATATTTAAATAATTATAAATTTATAATAAATTTATTTATATAATAAATATACTATATTTATATTTATATTTATATTTATATTTATTTATTATATATATTTATAATTATATAAATGTATATAATGATATAAATATATAAATATTATTTTTTTAAAATTATTCATATATTTATATATAAATAATTATATATTTAAATAATTATAAAATTATAATAAATATATTTAAATAATGAATATATTTACTATATTTAAATTTATGTATTAAATATATATATATATATATAATTATATAAATATATATAATGATATAAATATATTTATAATAATAAACTTATAAGAAATATATTTAAATAATGAATATATTTACTATATTTATATTTATATTTATTTATTAAATATATATAGTTATATAAATATATATAATGATATAAATATATTTTAAAATATATTTATAAATGTATATTTACTATATTTATAAAATTATATATTTATAATTATAAATAAAAAATATAATTTTTATAAAAACATGTTTATGTAATTATAAATAAATAAGTATATATTTAAATAATTATAAAATTATAATAAATAAATATATAATTATATAAATATATTTAAAAAAAAATTATTTATAATTATAATTATAAATCCTTTATCAACGCTAAAGTTTTAACATTGATAAAGGATCCTTTTATCAGCCCTTCTTTAGCGCTAATAAAGATAGAGGTTTACCACCACTAAGAAAGCACTAATAAAAGTGTCCCTAATCTATTTAATAGAACCCTAGCCATGACTTATTGAGACGCAATTCTCAAGCTCTCGCATAACTACCCTACTGTCGGTGCCCCTCCTTTGTGTTCTCTCAGACAAATCAAGGATAGAATCTAAGGTATGTTATTTTCTTCTTTTCCTCTCTCATTGATTATTTGTTTGGGTTCTGTGGTTTAGGTTTTTGTACTATTCTCAACCATGATAAACCCTACTTATCTTCTCCCATGGAGAGCCAAGGACGTCAGTTAATTACTAACTTTGAATCACTGATGATCGGTTGCATCAAGTTGTTGTGTTTTTGTGAGGCATATGATGAGAACCCAGGAATTTGTTTTATCATTTATGATTTTTATATGTTATTTCAAGTTCCAATTCAAGTATCAATTGGGGTTGAAGATGAACTTTCTTTTTTTCTGTGTTCGGCATAGCATTGGAACTGCTATGTAGGCTTTTGTTTACCGAGGGTTTGAATCCCTCTATTTCTGGACTCTCTCATCACCTAATTCAATTTGAAGGACTAAAAAAAATTATAAAAAACATATTCCTGTTAGAATTATTTATACATGATATATATGACATATATTTGATATATTTTAACTCCAGTGATGGCAAATGGAAATGGGTTGTGCACTTCACATATTATAGGCCACCATGATTTGTATTTCACATGTTCCTTACTTTTTTCAAAATAATGCTACATTGATAGGTATATTTATTTATATACATATGTTAATATTATATGTATTTCAATTTAATGGAATGTTTTTAATGAAAATTTGGTTCAAACAATATTGATTCTAACCTTCTATCATTTGATTTTATGGTATTTTGTAAAAAAAATTATTAAAGTGATAAAAAATGAACACTTATGTTTAGAGAATTATATTTTTGAAATGTAATATGTTAGAATCCATAATTAAAATTTCATTTAGGTTATTTTTGAATATGAGTGGTTTTAGAGTATGCATGGGATAAACATGTTTTTTTAAATAATAAGTTCTAGGTTTTATTTTGTTTTTGAAACAAATTTGTCCTTAGTTTTTTGTTATATTTATATGTAACAAACAGCTTCTCATTAAATATATAAATTACTTAATTATTTTCATTAAGGATAAGTTTATCTATATTAATTTCACAATATTTAGATCTTGTAGGATATTTAAGAGTTTATAATGTATGTATTTTATAATATTTTTTGAAAATAAAGAATTTATTGTTTATTAACCATTGAAATATCTTATTCATGATTTAAATAATTCAATACTAATTATATAACTCCATTTATACGGTTTTTAGATTGTTTTTGAACATAATCAATGATAGTGAATGGTTTTAATTATGTTATATTTGAGAAAACATGGGTTATGTCGCGACCCGTCCTCGGGGCCCGTGTCGTGACTACCCCAAGCCCGCCTTTCATAGGCCAGGGGCTGGCGACTAGCACCAAGGCGTAATTCCCGGTAAAAGGGAAGGAATTTCCTTTGTAAAGTAAACAAACACTACAGAACAAGCAAGCAGTAGAAGTAAACACTAAGTAAAAACTGGGTACAACAGTAAGTGCGGAAAAGTAAGTGGGCCATAATACAAACCCAAACTGAAAGTAAAGTATAACTGGAAAGGGAAAACAGAAACTGAAAGTAAAGCTGCAACGTCGAGCTGTCCACTGGAAATCCCACCTGAAGGGTGAGTACAGATAGCCTCCACAGCTCATCGGGTCCAGCCGTCCACTCCGAGAACGTCCCGCCCAGTGGTCCACCTCCAGGTACTATCCTGCTCCGCAAGCCTCAAACACGATCAGCGCTATCCGTCATCTGCAACCAACACAACGTAGTGTGGGCATAGCCCGTGTAGGGGTGAGTATAAGCTACTCAGTAGGGACCCCAAGACCCCCGAAGGTCTCCCAGAATCCACAAAGGATAATCCACAAAGGATAGATACAATCACGAAGTAACATTCGACACTGCTTAGGTATATGCCCATACATATACCTAAGTCATCAATTCCAGTATGCTCCAACTTCCGAGCCCATGTACAACCCAGTCCACACAGGAAAGCAAAACGTAAATCCACACAGGATAGTGCAACACAATCCACATAGGAAAGCAAAGCAGGATTCAGCTCACACAGGTATACTTCTTCGTAAGATGATAGAGATGATCAGATATTGTCACTGATTCATCTAAGCCGTCGGACCCACAAAGGATCGATAGGTACTAACCCCCGCAATGACCCACAAAGGATCTGACCCACAAAGGATCGATAGGTAACTAACCCCCGCAATGACCCACAAAGGATCTAACCCACAAAGGATCGAAAGGTAACTAACCCCCGCAAAGACCCACACAGGATCTGTAGGCGCTGGCCCACACAGGACCGCTGAGCGCTGACCCACACAGGATCGGACCCACACAGGATCGGTAGCATTGATCCAAGTAGGATCGCTGAGTGTTGTAGTCGTCGCTGTCGAATCCACTGAGGATCTCTTTACAGTCGTCGTCGTAGTCGCAGCCAGCTCTAGGGTTCCCGTACACAACAAGCTCGTTCGGGAGGGTCCGCTCCACGAACCGAGAGGCTGATACATCAACTGACACATAGTTCAAAGTTTATGTATCCAAAATTTCTGTATCGTCAACAGGAACTCAACGTCGCAGACGGCGCGTCAATCGGACGCCCGGTCTGAGAGTTATTGGCTTTTTCGTTCGAGGGGCCCGGTTGGTTTTTAAGGCAAAACCAACCCGACCATTCTCCAACTACATCCAAACCTCGATCGGAGTAATCCAAAAGATCTGTATCACTTAGAGGAATCCATCAAAGTCGACGACACGTCAATCGGACGTCCGGAGCTTAAGTTATGAGCATTTCCGCTCCGAGGGCCTGGTTGGTTTCGTGTACGAACCAACCCGGACAAACCCAAAGTATTTCTAAACCTTGAGTGCAATATACTGAAACGACCGCCTCGATCCAAGGATCGCATCTCAACTGACGGAGTGTCGATCGGAGTCCCGTAGCTCAAGTTATGGGCAATAGACCGAAAAAGGTTCGATAATATGGGGTTTGGGCCCGGTCCGACCCGGCCCGATACCCCCAGGGTCGGCCCGAACCGGGTCGACCCGTACTGGGTCTGGGTCCATCCTTCTTGGGTGCGGCCCAGCCCGGCCGGCGCGGCCTGGCCTGGCGGACCGGCTAGGGCAGCCGGCCCGGCGCGCGGCGTACTGGCGCGCTGGCCAGAGGCTCGGCCGAACGGCCGAGCCGTTTTGGAAGCGGGGGGCGCACTGCCCCCGCGTGAAGAACCGCGGCCCCTTTATGGGGCCGCTCAGCTGGCCAGCCGGGGGTTACGACCCCCGGCAATTTCCTCTGACCGGCCGGCTTGGCTGGCCGGCCGGCTGCCACCATCACGGGACCGGCAGGGGCCGGTCCCCTCGCTCCGACGTCGGCAACCCGGAATCGGCCGCCGGTTCCCCTGCTTCGCCGCGGCCCAGAACCGGCCGCGGCCTTCATCCGTCCGGCACTGCGCGACGACGTCCTGCCCCTCTGCCGCGGCCCCACTCTAGTCGTGGTGCTTCTGAGGTCCTCCGGCGCGGCGCGACGGTGCCGCGTCTTTTGTTCATCTTTTACGGCACGTCACAACGGCACCGCGGATTTGTTGCTTCCAACGGCACCGCGCTTCTCCGCTCTCCCTTTTTACAATGTCTGCGCGGTGCTTCGGCACCGCGTTGCCTTGCTCGCCGCATCAAAAATCAACAACCAAAAGGGTAGGAGTGTCGGCCGTGTTCGTGCGGTCCAACCTCCTCCCGTTAATGCGATAACAGGCAGTTCAATTGAAAGGGGAAAAACGACGGAAGTAAAACACAAAAAAGAAACGCATAAAACCCCCACCTCAACGTTGTCGTCGAACGAACGTTCGTCGCAGAATTAACCATCACGGAAGAAGAGGGACATCGTGGAAGAAGAGGGTCTTCGCGGAAGAAGAGAATCGTCGTTGGCATTAGGTGATCTCCGAGGAAGGCGTCTCTCGCCGTCGTCCGCCGTCGGAGGTTGGCGTTCTTCATTGGCGGTGGCGCGTTCTTCGTCGAAGAATGAAGAATCCTCCCTTTTTCTCCCAAGGCTTTAACACAACCCAACCAACGAAATAAAATAAGTTCAACACTTATTTTATTATCAACCTAAGCTTTTGAAATTCAAAAGATAAGAAACGAACAATTAATTCAAAGAATTAATTGTAACGATTTAACCGCCCAATTTAATGAGGCGTTACTTAACCGGAAAAATGCAAGGTTGACTTTCATTATCAGGGGGGTTTCGGGTGCGTTACTTAGGAGGGAAGAAATGGTGGGGCTCATGCGGGCCCCACCTCAAAAATATCCTACCAAGTGGGTAGGATATTGTGGGTCCCACCTTATTCGCTTAACTTAGGTTAAGCGACTTTAAGTGAAATAAAATAAAATTGTCGCACCCCTTTTATTTTATTTCATAACTTAACCCCAAAAAAATTAAAAACCATACCCGAGCAAACTCAACTCCGAAAAAGGCATTTCTAAGAAAATACCGGTGCTGCAATTCCAGCGGTGCCCTCGGAATTCGATTCCGAGCATCGGTTCAAAAGTTAGAAAACCTCGCTCATTTTTTCACTGAACGTACCTGAGCTAAACTTCGGAAAATGATTCTGGGCACACCAGGCCTCGGAATCAGGTGCTGTCAGAAACTGCGTTCTTGTAAAATTCCAAAGAAAATTAAGAAAAGAAAAAAAAATCCTTGAATTTTATGGGTCTTTACATCACTTCCACCTCAGGGATTTATGTCCCCGTAAAGATACATCAAAAACTAGGGAAACAAATGTGGGTACTGAGCACGCATCTAAGCCTCCCGCTCCCAAGTGCTCTCCTGGAGGTTCTCATGCTTTCATCTGATGCGCACTAGAGAAATTGACCATCCACGTAGGACCTGATCATGTCGATCCTCAATCTCCACTGGGACCTCTGCAAAAGTCACCCCATCATCAACGTCCATCTCCCCATGGTCAATAATATGCGTCGGGTCGTGCACATATCTCCTCAGCTGGGATACATGGAAGACGTCGTGAACATGGTGCAACTAAGGTGGTAGAGCCAGGCGATAAGCCACCTCGCCAATCCTGCTGAGGACCTGGAATGGTCCGATGAAGCATGGAGACAACTTGCTGCCTCGGCCAAATCCTCGTAATCCACGTCGAGGTGAGACACGCAAGAAGACGTGGCCACCATCCTCGAACTCTAGTGGCATCCACCTCCTATCAGCATAAGACTTATGTCGGCTCTGAGCTGTCCTCATCCACTCCTGGATGACCTGGACCTTCTCTGTCATGGCCTAGACCATCTCCGGTCCCACGAGTGCTAACTCCCCAGGGTCTGTCCAGCATAAAATAGATCTGCAAGGTCAGTCATACAACGCCTTGTATGGTGTCATCCCAATGATGGAGTGGTAGCTGTTGTTGTACGCAAACTCCACCAAGGGTAGGTGGTCCTCCCAACTACGACCAAAGTCAAGGACACATGCGCGGAGCATGTCCTCGAGAGTCTGTATGGTCCTCTCCGTCTGACCATCTGTCTGAGGGTGAAAGGCGGTGCTCAGACGTAGCTGCGTCCCGAACACCTCCTGCAACCCCTTCCAAAGCTGGGAAGTAAAGCGAGCATCTCGATCGGAGACGATAGATAATGGCACACCATGAAGCCATACAATCTCCTGAACGTAGAGACGTCCCAAGCTCTCCACTGAGCCCTGCTCTCTGATGGGTAAGAAGTGATCCGACTTGGTGAGTCGGTCGACAATCACCCAAATGGAGTCGTGACCTCTGGAAGTGCGTGGAAGTACAGTCACAAAGTCCATAGATATTCCGTCCCACTTCCACTCCGGGACCTCCAAGGGTTGTACTAAGCCTGCTGGTACCTGATGCTCTGCCTTCACCTGCTGGCAGGTGAGGCATCGAGAAACGAACTCTTCCACGACCTTCTTCATGCCTGGCCACCAGTGCTGTTGTCTAAGGTCCTGGTACATCTTCGCCACTCCAGGATGTACCGCCAAGGGAGATGTGTGAAACTCTCTCAGCACCTCCTCCCACAAAGCAACTGGTACCAAGGTACGTCCTCTGAAAAGGACATCGTGCTCTGCTCCAAAGGAGAAACCATTAGGTGTCTGTCCTGAGGATATATGTGCACGCCACATCTCACAGTCAGCGTCCCCACGCTGTGCCTCTCTGACCCGCTGTAGTAGTGGAGGAGTGACTGTGAGAGACTGAAGGAAGGCTGCTCCATCTCTATCCACGAAGGATATCTGCAAAGCGGCTAGCTGCCCTGTCGCCTCCTCATGTAGCTGAATGCTCGTACTCCTACTGAGAGCATTGGATACTACGTTCCCCTTCCCAGGATTATAGACTATCTCAAATTCATAGTCCTGGAGGAACTCGAGCCATTGCCGCTGTCTCAAGTTCAGGTCCTTCTAAGAGAAGATGTACCTGAGACTCTGATGGTCAGAAAAGACTGTAAAATTCTCGCCCATCAGGTAGTGCTGCCATGTCTTCAGAGCGAAGACCACTGCTACTAACTCCAGGTCATGGGTAGCGTAGTTCTGCTCATGCGGCCTCAACTGACATGATACATAGGCGATCACCACCCTCTCCTGCATCAGGAAACATCCGAGTCCGGTCCCTGATGCATCGCAGTAGACTACGTACCCTACTCCCTCCTCCGAAAGCCTCAAGATAGGGGCGCTGGTCAATCTCTGTCTCAGCCCATGGAATCTCTGCTGACATCTGTCTGACCACACAAAGGGTTTCCCCTTCTTCGTCAAAGCTGAGAGTGGTGACACAACTCTAGAGAAGTCTGGCACAAATCTCTGGTAGTATCCAGCTAGTCCCAAGAAACTTTGCACCTCTGTCACGCTCATGGGTGGCTCCCAAGCTAGCACTGCCTCGATCTTCACAAGATCCACTGCAACTCCCATCTCAGAGATGACATGTCCCAAGAAGTGGACCTCACGTATCCAAAACTGACACTTCAAGATCTTTTCATAAAGATGGTGCTCTCGGAGTGTGTCTAGTACAACCCGCAAGTGGTAGGCGTGCTCCTCCTCAGTCGTCGAGTATATAAAAATGTCGTTGATGAAGACCATGACAAATTGATCGAGGTATGGCTGAAAGATCCTGTTCGTGAGGCCCATGAACACTGCTGGATCATTGGTTACACCGAATGGCATAACTAAGAACTCATAGTGGCCATACCGACATATGAAGGTCGTCTTCTGCACGTCCTCGTCTCAAACTCTGAGCTGATGATAGCCTGACCTGAGGTCTATCTTTGAGAACCACCGTGCTCCCTTGAGCTGGTCAAAGAGGTCATCAATCCTTGGTAGTGGATACTTGTTCCTCACTGTCACCTGGTTCAGGCGACGATAGTCGACACAAAGTCGCAAGCTCCCGTCCGCCTTCTTGGAAAACAATATCGAGGAAGCCCAGGGTGAAACATTGGGTCGGATGAATCCCTTGCCCTACAAGTCCTCCAACTATACCCGTAGCTCTCGAAGCTCAGTGAGGTCCATCCGATATGCTGGGGTGGATATCGGGGTTTTCCCAGGGTACAGATCAATATAAAAGTCTACCTCTCTACGAGGAGTTAGTCCTGGAATGTTGTCAGGAAAGACGTTCGCATACTGATCCACCACTGCAGGAAAACTAGGACTCTGCACGTCAACTGCTCCTAGGATGAGGCTAGCCAACTGATGAGTGATGGGTTTTCCTCTCCTCTGCGGAAGTCCATCCTGTGTTGTGAAGGCTCCCTTCTCGCCGGTGAAGGTGAACCTGCTCCCGTCGGTGCGTACACATCGCACCTTGCGCCTAATACAGTCGATCTGAGCATAGACTGTAGATAACCAATCCATGCCCAAGATGACGTCGTAAGGCCTCGACGCCTCTACAAGAAGATCTCAGTCGAAGCTCTCACCTCCTAGAGTAAGCTCACACTTCCAGCACCAGTGCGTAATCATCAAGTCTTCTCCCGTAGGAGTCTCTAGCCGTAAGGATCGAGCCAACGACTCTGTCAGAATCTCCGAGCTCTGAACAAGGGCAGCGGCTATGAAAGAGTGACTCGCTCCTGTGTCTATAAGAACTGCAGAAAGGGTGCAATAGACACAAATAGTACCTTGAATCATCTCAGGCGTGTCATGGTCGTAGGCCTCCGCTGCCTGGAGTTGTGCCTGTCTCTACCCGCCAGCTCCCTGTGGTCGGGGTGGACCTCCTGGTGGTGGTGGTGGTGGTAGAGCATCAAAGCGTCGCCCACCACCTACTGCTCGACCAGCTCCTCTGCCTCGTCCGCCTACTCCCTACGGACCACCACGGTTGACCCTCTGCCTCTGCCTCGGTGGCCCCTCAACCGTCTGCTGCTCCTCGGCACGACGGGTCGGGCAGTCACGATCCATGTGGCCCTGCCCGCCGCATGTGTAGCACTGTCTGCCTCTCGAAAGACTGGCTCCGCGCTGTGTGTCCCGCACTACTGAGCCAGTGTTCTGAGGTCATCTGCTTGAGGGTCCGGTCTTCCTGGACCCATGAGTCATCCATCGACTACCTGCTGCAGAAGACTCTGCTACCTGTCGCCCTGCGGTAGGTCTCGCTGCTGATGTAGACTCAGCAAGAAAGCTCTCGATCAGAAGGGCTCGCTCCAATACTCCTGCCTGGGTCGGAATGCTGAGGGAGATCAGCGATGCCCTGATCTCATGCCTCAATCCCTGATCAAAGGTATGGGCCCGGAAGAATGGGTCTCATACCATGTCTATCGAGTAGCGCGAGAGATCGGTAAATCTCACCGAGTACTGGGTGACCGTCAAGCTACCCTACCGCAGCTGAAGAAGCTCCTGGATGCGCACCGCACGAAGGGTGGCTGGGACGAACTCTGAGTGGAAGAGGCTCTCAAAGTCTGTCCAGAGAAGAGATGACTCATCGTGCACCTGGAGCATTAAGCTCCACCATCGGCCCGTTGCCACGTGCAATAGGCTCGCTGTGAGGATCACCATGAGGTCTGCTGGTGTCCTCACTAACCTGAAAACTCGTACCACTGCCTCCAGCCAATCCTTAGCTGCCTGGGGGTCTGTCTCCCCATGGAACCTGGGTGGTCGCTAGCACTAAAACTCGTGCAGTGCACTAAGGCGACGTGCATCGTCAGCGGCTGGGGCTGGTAGCATCGGGGGCTCGGCGGGTAGAGGTACCATCGGTGCCTCTGCTATCAAAGGGCCCTGTACCGAGGTCTCGTCGCTCGGTGGGTTGTCGTCACGCACAACTCTCGGAACCCTAGCTGGCTGCCGTCGTGGGGACATCCTGAAAAGGAAACAGGTGCGCCACAGTCAGAACAGTATACCTGGTGAGCTGACACAAAGTAATCACAAAGAAAACTTGAAACACACACATGCAATCAATGTTTTCGTGCATTAAGTCGGAAATCAGAAGTCAGGGTCCTGGTGTATGGATACGTCGGTCGTCGCACCAACACTGGACTCCCTGGACTGATAACCACACCCAATACGCTTAACGCTATTGCTTCACATAGAAAAATATCAGAGTCCAAAGTTCTATGGTAGAACCGAACTCCTCTGATACCAATTTTTCACGACCCATCCTCGGGGCTCGTGCCGTGACTACCCCAAACCCGCCTTCTATAGGTCATGGGCTGGTGACTAGCACCAAGGCATAATTTCCAGTAAAAGGGAAGGCATTGACTTTGTAAAGTAAACAAATACCACAGAACAAGCAATCAGTAGAAGTAAACACTAAGTAAAAACTGGGTACAACAGTAAGTGCGGAAAAGTAAGTGGGCCAGAATACAAACCCAAACTGAAATTAAAGTACAACTGGAAAGGGAAAATAACAACTGAAAGTAAAGCCACAATGTTGAACTGTCCACTGGAAATCCCACCTAAAGGGTGAGTACAGATAGCCTCCACAGCTACTCGGGTCCAGCCGTCCGCTCCGAGAACGTCCCGCCCAGTGGTCCACCTCTAGGTATCGTCCTGCTCCGCAAGCCTCAACCATGATCAGCGTTGTCCATCGTCTGCAACCAACAAAACGTAGTGCGGGCATAGACTGTGCAGGGGTGAGTATAAGCTACTCAGTAGGGACCCCGAGACCCCCGAAGGTCTCCCAGAATCCACAAAGGATAATCCACAAAGGAAAGATACAATCACGAAGTAACATTCGACACTGCTTAGGTATATGCCCATATATATACCTAAGTCATCAATTCTAGTACGCTCCAACTTCCGAGCCCATGTACAACCCAGTCCACACAGGAAAGCAAAACGTAAATCCATACAGGATAGCACAACACAATCCACATAGGATAGCAAAACAGGATTCAGCTTACACAGGTATACTTCTTCGTAAGACGATAGAGATGATCAGATATTTCCACTGATTCATCTAAGCCGTCGGACCCACAAAGGATCGATAGTTACTAACCCCCGCAATGACCCACAAAGGATCTAACCCACAAAGGATCAATAGGTAACTAACCCCCGCAATGACCCACAAAGGATATGACCCACAAAGGATTGAAAGGTAACTAACCCCCACAAAGACCCACACAGGATCAGACCCACACAGGATCTGTAGGCGTTGGCCCACACAGGACCGCTAAGCGTTGACCCACACAGGATCAGACTCACACAAGATTGGTAGCACTGATCCACGTAGGATCGCTGAGTGCTATAGTCGTTGCCGTCGAATCCACTGAGGATCTCTGTACAGTCGTCGTAGTCGCAGCCATCTCTAGGGTTCCCGTACACAGCAAGCTCGTTCGGGAGGGTCCGCTCCACGAGCCGAGAGGCTGATACATCAACTGATACATAGTCCGGAGTTGATGTATCTAAAAGTTTCGTATCATCAACAGGAACTCAACGTCGCAGACGGCGCGTCAATCGGACGCCCGGTCTGATAGTTATTGGCTTTTTCATTCCAGGGACCCGGTTGTTTTTTAAGGAAAAACCAACCCGACCATTCTCCAACTACATCCAAACCTCGAGCGGAGTAATCCAAAAGATCCGTCTCACTTAGAGGAATCCATCAAAGTCGATGACACGTCAATCGGACGTCCGGAGCTTAAGTTATGAGCATTTCCGCTCCGAGGGCCCGGTTGGTTTTGTGTACGAACCAACCCGGATGAACCCAAAGTATTCCGAAACCTTTAGTGCAATATACCAAAACGACCGTCTCGATCCAAGGATCGCATCGCAACTGACGGTGCGTAGATCGGAGGCCCGTAGCTCAAGTTATGGGCAACAGACCGAAAAAGGTTCGGTAATAGGGGGTTCGGGCCCGGTCCGACCCGATACCCCCAGGGTCGGCCCGAACCGGGTCGACCCGTCCCGATTCTGGGTCCAGCCCGCTTGGACGCGGCCCGGCCCGGTGCGCTGGCATGTTAGCTAGAGGCTCGGCCGAATGGCCGAGTCGTTTCGGAAGTGGGGGGCGCGCTGCCCCCGCATGAAGAACCGCGGCCCCTTTATGGGGCCGCTCAGCTGGCCGGCCGGGGGTTACGACCCCCAGCGATTTCCTCTAACCGGCCAGCCCGGCTGCCGCCATCATGGGACTGGCAGGGGTCGGTCCCCTCACTCCGACGCCGACGGCCCGGAACCGGCCGCCGGTTCCCCTTCTCCGCCACGGCCCGGAACCGGCCGCGGCCTTCGTCCGTCCAGCACCGCGCCCCTCCGCCGCGGCCCCGCTCTAGCCGCAGTGCTTCTGAGGTCCTCCGGTGTGGCGCGACGGCGCCGCGTCTTTTGTTCATATTTTACGGCACGTCACAATGGCGCCGCGGATTTTTTGCTTCCAACGGCGCGGTGTGACAGCGCCACGCTTCTCTGCTCTCCCTTTTTACAATGTCTGCGCGGTGCTTCGGCACCGCGTTGCCTTGCTCGCCGCATCAAAAATCAACAACCAAAAGGGGAGGAGTGTCGTCCGTGTTCGTGCGGTCCGACCTCCTCCCGTTAATGTGATAACAGGAGGTTCAATTGAAAGGGGAAAAACGACGGAAGTAAAACACAAAAAAGAAACGCATAAAACCCCTACCTCAACGTTGTCGTCGAACGAACGTTCGTCGCAGAATTAACCGTCGCGGAAGAAGAGGGTCGCCGTGGAAGAAGAGGATCGTCACAAAAGAAGAGGATCGTCGTTGGCATTAGGTGATATCTGAGGAAGGCGTCTCTCACCGTCGTCCGCCGTCGGAGGTTGGCGTTCTTCGTTGGCGGTGGCACGTTCTTCGCGTTCTTCGTCGAAGAACGAAGAATCCTCCCTTTTTCTCCCAAGGCTTTAACACAACCCAACCAACGAAATAAAATAAGTTCAACACTTATTTTATTATCAACCTAAGCTTTTGAAATTCAAAAGATAAGAAATAAACAATTAATTCAAAGAATTAATTGTAACGATTTAACCGCCCATTTTAATGAGACGTTACTTAACCGGAAAAACGCAAGGTTGACTTTCATTAAAAGGGGGGTTGCGGGTGCGTTACTTAGGAGGGAAGAAATGGTGGGGCTCGTGCGGGCCCCACCTCACAAATATCCTACCAAGTGGGTAGGATATTGTGGGTCTCACCTTATCCTCTTAACTTAGGTTAAGCGGCTTTAAGTGAAATAAAATAAAATTGTCGCACCCCTTTTATTTTATTTCATAACTTAACCCCAAAAAAATTAAAAACCACACCCAAGCAAACACAACTCTGAAAAAGGCGTTTCTAAGCAAATACCGTTGCTGCGATTCCACCGGTTCCCTTGGAATTCGATTTTGAGCACCGGTTCAAAAGTTAGAAAACCCTGTTTGTTCATTCACTGAACGTACCCGAGCTAAACTTAGGAAAATGATTCTGGGCACACCAGGCCTCGGAATCAGGTGCCGTCAGAAACTGCGTTCTTGTAAAATTCAAAAGAAAATTAAGAAAAGAAAAAAAAATCCTTGAATTTTACAGGTCTTTACAGGTTATATAGATTCTTGATCAATTATTATGTATTACACATGCTATAATAGAAATATTGAAGTGATTATCATGTTTTATTATTCGATTAAGGAATTTTATGTTTACAATACCAGATTAGTTATAGTTTTCATATATGAATTAATATTTTATTTTTAAGATGAAATGGTTCATAATATATGTGTGTGTGTGTGTGTGTGTTTATAGGATAAATATATTCTGCAAATTATTTTACTGTAATCATACACAAATAAGGTTTTAATAATATTTATATTGTAAAATGAGACAATACATATTTATAAATATTTTTTTGACTAAGGTGACTATATTAATTATTATGAAATGTAACATGATTTTTTTCTAGACATTATAATTTTAAGAAATGGAAAAATTTTGTGACTTTTATTTAGTAAGTCTTCATTTTTATCTGTGTATACATTTTTTACTGATTTTTTAACTAATTTTTTTTATTTACTTGTCTAATAATTCATTCTCTAAAGTAATTGTTTGGAAAATTTGTGTATTAAATGTAATATGTAACTAATTGTTTGGTTAAATTTTTATAAATCTTGACTTATAATATTTTCTTTGAATAATCACTTGATATTATTTGAAATGATTTTTAATATACCTCTCAATGTATGATTACAATATTTTTATACAAGAAATACATTTGTGGGTGTGATAAAAATAATTGTTATCGTATATTAGAATATGATGGGTATTATGTGAGGGATAGGTATGGTATGTTAGAATGTGAGTTACTATAGACATGTTAGTGATTAAATGAGGTCTAGGGTGAGGGTGATGTGATATTTGTGTTGTTGTTTGTTTTTATTTATGTTTTTTTAGAAGTTAGGTTTAACAAATGTATTATGTAACCCATTGTTTGGTTCTTTCCTAATGGAACCAATTATGTTAAGACTTACCCATATTTCAAATTCAATTCCAAAAAAAATGGTTATGTTATACCCATTTCATGATTTGTATGCAATAAGTACATGTGATGGTTATCCTTGAGGGATAGTCATGGATGTTAACGATCTGAGGTTGAATCTCATGGTACATGTGATGTGGTTATTTCCAAAGGTAGATAAATATTTTTTTCTCATCCTATGATTCAAATTTTAACCTCTTATTATTGAAATTATTTTAATGTTAAGGAAAAACTATGGTATAAAATTATGGTATGATTAGTATAATTCAATGGTATGAAATGAAGTTGGTACATTTGATTATCATGGTGTCTTGGTTAGTACACAATTACTTGACTTACATGTGTATTTTGAGTGTTACTACTTTGAATATATACTCAAATATATGCATTTTTTTATATTTTAGGTCCCCTGTTAGTATTTACTTTTAAATATACCCACACCCTACACATGAACCTCAGGGAATATAGAGCTCTTATATTTGAGATACAGGTGGGGGAAAAGGACTACTAACATAGATTAGAGTTGGTGCAGCTCAGTGGGGATGAGTTTATGTTCTCATGGTAGTGTTATGGACATTTTAACATTTTGAGATGAGATTTGAAATTTTAAATTAATATTTAGTGATTTAAAAAGTTTTAAGGAGACAATTTTTATCCTCACCAGCTTCATCTTCTGAACATTTATTATTTCATTCTTTTGCTTGAGACTCATCCCTCATCTCTTTTATGTTTCTTGAACTACTCTGAGTAGTAGTCATCCAAAATTTTCACTAGTACCTGATATGGTTTGACTAATGCCCATAGTAGTTCAAGAAACATAAGTTCGTGTCCATAAGAGATATAGGATGAGTCTCAAGCAAAAAAATTCAATAATAACTGTTCGGGAGATGAATCTAATGAGGATGATAGTTTTCTATAACTTTCACCTTTGGATGAATTCATAGGATAACACCTTCCATAGTGGAGTAATTATTTTCTTAAATTCAATTAACCATTTCCTTCATAATGGATGCATGCTAATAATTTGACAAAAGAGTGTGAAGATGGAGTTAAAGATTTCATAAAGTTTGCAATAGATCATACACAATACCCTTCTCAAATCCTTTTTCCATGTTTACGTTGTTGTTATTCAAGACAAATTAAATGTTTGACTAATCATGCATACAATATCTTATGCACATGAAAATGTTACCAATCCTGAAGAAGAACGGACTTTTGATGATAAAACTGCAGAATTATTAGGAAATCAATAGCATGTTGATGAAAAAAACAATGACACAACATCACAGTGTTGAATAAAATTATCAAGGTAAGAAGTCAGGGTATAAAATTTGAGGTTGTTTGGAATCAACACTACCAACCTATTAACCCCAATAATTCAATGTTCATTAGTTATGTTGGGGTAACAATAAGGATGAATGTGTCAATTGATATCGATTCATAGCGCCACGTCCAACCTACAACAAAGTAAACCCTTTGTAAAGATATAATAGTAATGGTACGATATACTTTCTTTATTTTACTCAAAAATTATATAATGAAACATTGATTTAATTTTCATTATTCCTTCTAAAGTTTGTTTATTTTAGAAGTTTTATGTAATAAATTTGTCTTAATGGTCATTCAAAAAATACCATGGAGGATTTTGTACTCTTCTTACAAAGTTACATCTTAGGAGTGCTGAGGGGAAAGTAAAGCCCCACCCACCAGTTAGTTATGCGCACATTATAAAGCTGAAAACATGGACTTATTTCATCAATATTAATAATGAGAAATCATTTTAGGTGCATTTAATTCAATAATATATTATTTTACATTATTTATTTTATCCAATTTTATTCAAAAAAAATAATTTATGAAATAGTATAAGAGTTTTGAAAATAAAGAACATGCATCAAAACCAATGTACCCCTATCACAAAGTAAGGATAGGGTAATCTTCACTAGAGAAGAAATTGGTATGTATTTTAAATAAACAATAAAAGTTTTATGTGATATGAAACAACATATGTTTATTTTTTTTATATGTAGATTGATGAATCAAAATCTAAAGCCACTTCCATCCCACATCATGTGTTATGGATAGAGTCTCATGTAAATAAGGAGGGTAAACTGGTTGATAAAAATACAAAAGTGGTATAGGAAACATATGTAAGTATGAAATAATAATAATTTGTTATTATTTATAACAGTATTAAATAAAAATATCTATTTATGTTCATATTGTTTTATACAGTTTAGACACAAGAATTGGCAACGACCGTACCAAGGGAAAAACTACTTTTAGTAGCTTTTAAGTGGATGGAACCATATGGTCGTGTTAGAGAATTATATTTTGGATTGTATCCTCAAACATATTTCAACAAGATAAAACCATATGAAGATACATATAATATGGTGAGATTATTACATATATAAATAGACTCACTGTAAGATATTATTGTCTGGTCTGGTTTAGTAGAACAATGTATGAGAAAGGATCAAAGTGAACTAGTGGTGGAATAAAGATCCGCACATGAACCAAATGACCCCACTCGATTTGAGGCTAGTAATTCCCCCCAAATTCATACCTTACCTGAGGTAATAAATTTAGTCATTTCTCTTTCTCCTAAATGTGAATCAAACAAATTTTTATAATTTTATATTACTAACATTCTATAGGGTATATTTTTATGTGATTTGTATCTGTCAACACCCACACACCACCTTTTTTCAAGGGGTACAATGTATAATATCCCAGGAGAAAAGCTATAACATAAATACCTCCCAAAATATCACATGAGAGTAGTGATTTAGGTAGCTTATGATCTGACTGATGAGTTGACTATTCTACTTGATGATCTAGATATTACAACAATCAATGATACTATTAGAACTTTTATAGAATGGTCATATAATCTTATAAAGATACATGAGGTATGTCATTAAAAAAATTATATGAAAAAATTTTAACAGTTGATGAAAAAAGGTATGAAGTGAGGTATGATATTATAGATGCATAAAGAGATAGGGAAATAGATGGCCAGATTAAGACAATCTTGTGAATAGACCAAGAAATCAAAATGACCTTTCGGGTGTACCTTCTCCCTGCCAGTTCCAAAGTAATATTTATTATCATTAAAAAATAATGTAGATATCACATTTAAATATAGAAATATGTCTTATATTTGATATGAAAAATAAATATATGGAACTTTCATGATAGACATAATTGGTATTGAGACTATAAATTAGATTCTCAAGCATAAATGGATGGGATTCTCAGTTGTGAATACATATATAAGGTATATTTTCATAATACATCTGTCTAAATAGTGATCTAATATGTTTATTAGAATTAATAACTATTCATATATTCTATAGGCGTTTATATTACTACTATATAAAGTGAAAACCATGCGAAGCATGATTTAGATTTATTAATCACTGTATAATTTCTATAGAAAATCTTACATTGAATAAGGAAGAAATTGATAAGAAAATAGATGAGATACTCAAAGTGTTTGAGCAAAAAATATCAGACAAAAGACTCTTTTTTATGCCTACAATTAAAACTCTACAATCTAATCACATAAAATGTATTTTTACTTTTTTCATTACTTATTTGTCTTTTCTTTTTTAGGAAGCAGTGGATGTTGATCACAGTCAACTTAGATACCCCAAATATTTATTTTTTGGATCCAATGAATGGATATACAACAAACCGACCACACGTGATGTGTATTTTGAATTTTAATACACTACATTCAAAATTTTATAGATAAATTTATAATTATATTTGTGTTTTAAAAATAATTTTGTTATGATAGTGTGGTCGCTAAATATATGTAAAATCATGGTATGAATCTAGTGATTGAACAGATAAAGCCTATGGATTACTAAAAATCGAAACAGACTAAGGTATATATAGAAATATTTAACTATCAAAACATATTTCAAAACATTTTACTTATTTTGGTCATTGTTTCTACAGTGTATGAAGCATGATAATGTCAACGAATGTAGATATTATGTTTTCAAATTTATGAGATAGATCATAAATCATGAAAATATTAGTATCCACTAATAGGTAATTTCTAAATGTAATTAAAATTTCATTAAATATATTACTTAATCATTTGTTTTTCTATATTTTCTTAGTACTGTTAAGATTTTTGAAAACCTTCATACTCAAAAGAAGAAGTAAATTTGTTTAGAGATTATTGGAAAATGTACATGTCGTCAGAATGTTTGACGATAATAAATTTAGGTGATTACCTATTATGTTTGTGATATAGTATGAGCTATGACCTTAAAAATATATTTTGGGGTGAATCATTAGTGTTAGAATGCTTATATATTATTTTGATCTCTTTCTCAAGAATATGTATAATAGAGGAAATAAATTTGTTTAGAATCACTGATCTATCAACAATAAAATTGTTGGAAAATAGTGGAGGTAGAGTTGAAGGTAGAGGCTGAGGTGGAGGAGGAGTCGGAGTTGGAGATCGAGGTGGAGGAGGAGGTAGAGGCAGAGACTAAGTCAGATACTGAGGAAGAGGAGGATACAAAGTGTTGGCTTACAAACAATAAAATTTTCGGTCATTGGTGTAGAATGAGGATCATACCAAGGTTGTGTTTGAGAACAATTATTGAAAAGTGCACACAAAATTTTTCACTTAAGATAATATCCATTGTGCAAGTGTTTCAGGTGGATTATTGAAAAAAAATCACCACTTGTTTAAGTGATTTTATACAAGAATTTAAGTGGAGGAATTTTTTTCAGAAACAAAAAAAATACCACTTATTTTTTTCAAACTGATTATTATAGGCTAAAATTTATATTAGCACATTCTAGGTACTATTAAATATGACTTAAGTGTGAAAGAAACCCCTCAACAAGAACAAATTTAACAACAACAATAAAATAGATGTAGTTTCTTGCCCATGAATTCTTTACACTATAAAGAAATGGTCTTAGTAGTGGATCCAATAGTCACTTGAGAGTCATACAAAACCAATCCAATCATTAAACAGATATATAATCCAACTCAAATGTTTGAATAAATATGAGTGTAATCAAACACCAAATCCAATAGGTGTATAAGAGAACTATTGGAGGAAAACCGGCATTGAGAGATCGTGGTCATTGAGGAGGGATGGTGTCAAAGGAAACATGACATAAAATAAAAATAAACTGCCTTATGAAGAAATCCCTGAAAATGAACAACCCACTTAAAATGAAATCATGAAGCACTAAAAATAAAAATGAAGACCCCTTTGAAAAATAAACTAGTAGATTGATCGAAAACCTCTAAAAAATAAATAAATACAAAATTTCATCGACTGAATCATGAATTTTTTGAAAAGGATAATATATTGGTTTTTATTTGGTGGGTGGTGGAATTATTTGGTCGATTCATTCATCAATTAGATGCATGATATAATATCAAAAATTATTGTTAAATCCATAAAAGTAACATTCATTATACATGTGCACATTCATTAGGTAAAATTATCCATGTTCACTAGCTCATTAATAAAAAACTCATCATTATTCTCAATAAAAAATACATGAGAATATGGATATTCCTATTTTGATGAAAAAATAATTATGATGTTATTTTAGAGTTTATCATTACCCAAAATATTAAAAAGGATATACTAATCTATAGCACAATCCTAGAATACTTAATGGATTCACTAGATTTCAGTGTCATTTGGATGTTATAAATGGATATACTAAATTTTAATATTGTCAAGGGGGTAAAAAATTTATAATGGAGTTTAGTGTCTTCTAAAAATACATAATAGGTCACATTGAAGTTTTTTTCCATCAAATAAGATAAATGGTTTGTCATGGATTTTGTACTCTCTATGATGGTGAAAGAGTATGATATATTTTATTATGTTCCATAAAAACTCATATATAAATATTTATTTTAGTTCAAAAATGAATTTTGATAGGTTTACACTGATGGTTAATGTTTTCTAAGAATAAATGACTTCGTCAACAAGAGCGATTCACTCCTATACTATGATCATGCACTTAGTAAGGATGATTCGCTCATAATGATGCAATTTTATTTTTATTCTCCAATGCATTAAACATTCTGGGATATCAAACATCAATATTGTTATATTACTCATAGTTTTGAATGTATTATAGGATAAAATACATGGAGGAATCAACAATTCCTCAAAGTAATACACGGTGTACCCGGTATGACTCAAATTGTATAGTTTCAGTTTAAAATTGACATTTTATTAATGTATTGTTTCATATTTATGTTTAATTTATTTATTTATAGTATTACTAACATAATAATTGTTTTATTATACAGGTGGATTCTTTTTCTTGAGTTGGGGTGGTTTTTTCAAAGCTACTCATACTCATGAGATATTAGACTTTGAGGTTGCAACTAAGATAATAATAAAGAAATGGGTCAACAATATATACAACCATAATGAAAAGGATAATTGCTACTAATTATTTAGTTAGTTTTTTTACCATTTTAACTTCTATTTTAAGTTAATTTCCTTATCTTTTTTATCATTTTTTTGCACATATCTTTTGGGAATTCATATTTTTCCTTCAATTGCCTGTAACAAGCCAGAAAAGAGAGAACATGGTGCTTTTGGATGAGGTGTTTCAGGAAACATGGGGTTTCTTCTTAAATAAAAATGGAACATTTATTTCTTTTATGGATTGTTTTATAAGGTTAAAATAAAAACACACATCACATACTCAATCAGTTGCACCTCAATATGACACACGATGTGACTGGTATGACTTGAATGATATATTTTTAGTTTATAATTTACAGTTTAGTTCAAGAAAAAATCACATAATAAAAACTTATAAAATAAATAAATATTATTTTTATACTTTATAAAAACAATCCACAAGTCATTTGTGATGTTTAGGATTCAACCACACCTCAATCTGATACATGATGTGCTCAATATGACTCAAAGTGTCCATTATCAGTTTAAAATTGATATTTATGTTCACAAAACATCACTCTCTGAAAAATTAGAAAAACACACTTGAATTGTATTGATAATTTATTAAAGTGATTAATAATTCATTTTTGACATGTAGGAATCAGTCTCACATCAAACGGGCACATAATGTGACCAGTATGACTCAAAGTGCATGTTTTTAGTTTAAAATCGCGTTTTAGAAAAAAAAACAAAAATGACGTACTCAAAAACAATAAAATGATTTTGTATTGTTTTTATACTTTATTAAAACTATCCATAAGTCATTTGGGATGTTTAGGAATCAACCTCATCTCAATCCAACGCACGGTGTGACCATTATGACTCCAAGTGCGTTTTTTTATTTAAAATTGGCATTAAATTTACTAAAAAAGACAATTGACATACTCAAAACCAAGAAAACACATTACAATTATTTTGATACTTTAGAAAAATGATTAATAAGTCATTTTTTATGTGTATGAATCAATCACACTTCAATCTGACACATGATGTGCCCATTATGACTCATAGTGTCCGTTATCAATTTAAAATTGACATTTTAGTACAAAAAAGTATCACTCAATGAAAACTAAGAAAATGTGCTCATATTTTATTGATAATTTAGTAAAATAATTAATAATTCATTTTTAACATATAGTAATTAGTCTCACATCAAAATCACACATGACATGACCGGTATGACTTAAAGTGCGTGTTTCCAATTTAAAATGACATTTTAGTAAAAAAAAGTGGTGTACTCAAAACAAAGAAAACACACTCATATTATTTTAATACTTTATAAAACTAATAAATAAGTCATTTTGGATGTGTAGGAATTATCCTAACCTCAATATGATGAACAGTGTGACCGGTATGACTCCAAGTGCATATTTTTATTTAAAATTGACATTAATTTTACTAAAAGAGACAAGTGACGTACTCAAAACTGAGAAAACACATTAGGATTGTTTTTATCCTTTAGGAAAATGATCGATAAGTTATTTTTGACATATATTAATTATTCTCACCTCAATATGATACACTATTTTCCCGGTATGACTCAAATTATTTGTTATCAATTTAAAATTGACATTTTAGTTCAAAAGTGTCACTCACTAAAAACTGATAAAAAGCACTCAAATTGTATTGATAATTTAGGAAAAAGATTCGTAATTAATTTCTTACATATAGGAATTATTATCACATCAAACCCACACACAATGTGACCAGTATGACTCAAAGTGTGTGTTTTCAGTTTAATATGACATTTTAGTAAAAAATACAAGTGACATACTCAAAACCAATGAAATGAATTCATATTGTTTTGATACTTTAGGTTAATAATACATAAGTCATTTGGGATGTTTAGGAATTAGTCACACCTCAATCTGATGTACGGTGTGACAAGTATGACTTCAAGTGCATCTTTTCAATATATAAGTGTCATTTTAGTTTAAAACGCACATCATATCACCAAAACTGAACAAACGATGATAGTTTTTTTTCTCATTATTCTATATGCTATTACTTAATTAATTTACTTATCATTTTTATCTGATAATTATTTAGTTAATTTTCTCAGAGATAATTCTTAAAGATGAACAATTAATGGTGTGGTGTACAAGAATCAACCGCAACTCAGTCTAATATAGTGTTTCGGGTATGACTCAAAGTTTAGTTTAAAATTAACTCTTTTTGTTTAATTTATTTCTATATATTATTACTAACATAAGAATTATTTTCTCATATATGTCTGTTCTTTTTCTCTATAATATTTTTTTTCCTTGTATTTTTTGTTTTAAATTTTATTTTATCTAAATTGTGTATTTGTATCTGATTTTTATAATTTATGATGTTGTTTCTAGTGATGTAGTATTCTGTTACAACACACTACAGTATTCCCCTTTATCGGTGTTTTTAGAGGCATTGATAAAGGATGCATTTATCAGTTCTTTTTGTAGTGCTGATAAAACATTCCATTATCAATGCTGATAAAGGGCCCCTTTATTAGCGTTAAATAAAAGCATTGATAAATGGTGTCTTTTATCAGTGCTTCTAAAAGTGCTGATAAAGGGGTCATTTATCATTGTTTTTTTAGCGTTGATAAAAGTTTATATCTTTTAACCACGCTACGGTAGTCATCACTTTTTTAGCACTAATAAAGGCATATTCTAGTGTTGTTAAAGAAATATTTTTTAGTATCTAAATCCCTATCATGTGATGTATGATTACCTATCGATTTAATCCAATTTAAACAAAAACCCTAAGTAAATTAGTGTAGCAGCTTATCTCAACCAAAATGATGATGGATGGCTTGAAAATTGCATCTCGGGAGGCCCTCTATGAAATCCAAGAAAAACCCCTTTGATCACGGTCGATTTCACAATGAACTAGTGGGATCAAAACGGAACCCTAAACAAAAATATTATAATTAGGTCACAATGAAGGGAAAAAATAATAAGGGAAGTGTCTTTCCTAGAATCTCTATAAAATTCCTCCAAGAACCATCCCAAATTGAGGGGGAGAGGGGAAGGGGAGGGGGAGGTTGTTGGCCCCTCCAATTAATTCTCCATCAATTGAAAGAGGGGGTGTAAGGCCCCCTATATTTATTAAAAAACAAAACAAACTATCACAACATGACCAAAGGGGTTATGATGTGAGTCACCTTGTCAAGGGGCTCGACCACCTATCTTGAAAAGTCTCAAAACGAAGCTTTTCTCCATGGCATAAAGGGTCTGCAACAAGCCCTTGGTGCACCCCAACCACTCTGACCTTCCTTTTATGCTTCCTCTATAATGACCCAAACTTTTTTAATGATAATTGTTTCCTAAAAATGTGTGTTATATTATTTTGTACTCAACAAACTATATCCCTTAATAATGAAGTGAGTATAATTGAAATGTGACCTTTGGGTTTCAATAATTATTTGACCATTGGTTAATTATGACTGTTGGACAATATGAATATTGGAAACAATACTCTTAATAATAATTTTAACGTTATAATTAGTATTATAAATATAAATGATAGTGGTTAATTAATGTAGAAAGAAGAGTCGATGGTCTCCTCCATTAGAGTCATGTCATACGAATCCCATTTGTCAGTACTTGGGAGGGAGGGAGAATATTTGGGATTCGATCTTGACCAATCCTAAGCTTAGCTTCAACATTTTAAGTTTGAACAAAATTGCCTATAGTATAAGTTCAAGTTAATATATATTACCACTCGGAAAATGTTATCCGAGCCACCCCAAGAATCTATCACCATCGCGCACCTTTCCCTTAGGTTGTATGAAGGTGTTATAAGGGGTTATGTGTTAAGGCCATAGTTAATTAAAATTGAATCCCTTTGTTTAAATAAAATTGTTATTTCATCATTTCCATTTTAAAAATACTTTTGCTTAAAATTTGATATTGAATTTGTTAAATTGATTTTTTGGGAAAAAATATACTTTCATAAAGATATAAATTAATATATTAAATTGTTATTTCATCATTTCCATACAATGTTCTCATATTCATTTTATTCTATCCCTTTAATTTATTAAGGTTATTTTATTAATGTGATACTCTTTTCCCCTCTCTTTTTAATGTTTTCTAAAACCATGTTTTATACCCGTTATGCTGCTGATTTTACTTCTCAAAATTTCTCTCTTTTTCACAAGAAATTATTTTCTTTTCTTTTTTGAATACCCAAAACTCTTTCTTCTCTAGGTGTATTCACATATATTTCAAAATTGTTTATTTAATTTTGGAATTAACATACATGAAACCATACTTCCTTTTCCATGGGTTTAAAATGAAAAAAGGATCTTGTTTTTAAGTACTTTCTAAAACACCATGATTTTGATATGAAACCATTTATTTTATTCTCCATGGGTTATTTCTGAAATATTTATTATGATATATGTGGATAAAATTAATTAATACATATTAATGGTGAAACCTGATAGTGCTCCAATGTATTTTGTAAATAATTTAATCTCTAGAGATGACATGTTTTACGATACCTTGGTGAATAACCTTGGTAATTTTTATGACACCTCGGTGAAAAAAACTTGGTGATATGCTTATGAATGTCTAAAGTAAATGTTTTAGACAAATTTTCAAGTTATTATTCATGTTATTATTATTATGATACTCCTCTTTCTCATTCCTTTATATATTTACTCAAGATCACAAGTAAACAGTTTCCCTTGTTTACCCTTACTAGGCCTTCTGCTCACCCTTTCCTTTTATGTATATCCCCAGGTTATGAGATTCAGTAATTGAACTTAGGATGAACCTATGATGAATCCATTGAACTGTATTAAAATATATTTTTTCATATTTTCATGTATTATGTACCTTATTTCCAAGACACTTAACTTTAAAAGATCATCTGTTTGTAAAATGCAATGAAAAGTTATGTAATAAAAAGGCAGGATGTCATAGTTGGTATCAAATGATGATTTAGTTATTTATGGAAATTAGGATTTGAAAACTTTAGGGATAACCTTAGGTATTAGTTTAAATATAGTAAAACTTCTTGGTATTTTGGTGAAATATTAAGTAGGTGGTTTCTAAATAAATAAATCTCTATCTAGATACAAACAAGTGGATGTGGCTCTGGCATAGATATATTTAGGGGTAAAACATGAAAACACTACTTTAATATAGACTCGTATGGGAACTGATGCATGACAATGGTCCTTGATTCACTCATGTTTTTACACTCCTGGGGGGATATGTTTGGTTAGTCACAAGATTTGTATGAACTCTTATGAAGGATTTATAGAAAATTTAATTGTTGTTAAGGAATAACATATTTAAGAATGATGTTTTAAGACATGAAATTCCTTAATAATTATAAGATTATTAAATGAAACATGTTACTCACTAAGGTTTTCTTATTTTAGAAAATGGTGAGAAATAGTAAAAACCACATAAATGGTGATCACAATAGACTAGGAGATGACGACCTTTTGATGGAAGCTGGAATGGAAACCTTCATGAGAATAATGATTCAACTGACTTGAGTTATGGGCAATAACTTGAATCAAGCCGAGAGACTGGATTCACCATGAAGGGAACAAATTTACATTTAGTCCTTTATTCACCAACTACCATTATATTTTAGTGTATATAATGACCCATTTATTGTTGAATAGTGGATAAGCTCCACCAAAAAGATATTTTATAATAATCCATTGTTCAGAATAAAATAAAGTCACCTTGGTTGTTTACCACTTAGAGGTATAAGCTAATCAGTGGTGGGAACTGATCAAAAATATGAAGCTAAGAGGGGATATTGAAGCTATGGAGTGTGATGAGTTCAGGGGAACCTTTTTCAAAAAATATTTCCCCCATTCAATGTGAATGAAAGTGGAGAAGGAATTCCTAGAGCTAAAGTATAAGGAAAATGAATCTATGGGAAGCTATGAGATGAACTTCACAAGACTTTCTCATTACACCTCTAGCTTTGTAATGGATCCTAATGGGAAGGTTGATAGATTATTCAGTGGACTAAGACCTCATCTACGAAATAATATTGCCAACCGAGACTATGAAAACTATAAGGAGATTGTGAGGAGTGCTATGAAAGTTGAACTGAAGTTCAATGAGACGCAGTGGTCTCCCAAATCAAATGAAACGAAGAGACCTTTGGATCTACACTTGGGGAGGATCTTTGACCAAGTAAGGGGAGGAAATCAAGTGCAACTTTCCACATGAAACAAATGTGGGAAGAAGCATTCGGGGAACTGCCTGCTTGGGAGCGAGAAGTGTTACAAGTGTGGAAGAGATGACCATATCGCTCGAAACTATCATAGTGAAGTGAAGACTCAAATTATCAGCACTAACAACAAATGGAATATGGTGTAGGACCTACCTGGATTCCAATGCTTCAAGTGTGGATAGCTAGTCCACTTTTCTAATCACTATCCAAATCTGAGGGTAGTGGATGGGAATCACCATCAACCTCAACATAGACCAAGGTAGAAAGGACATGCTTTTGATATCACAACGACTAAAGTTGAAGCTCTAAATGATGTGGTTTCAAGTAATCTTGTTGTTCTCTCATAGCTAGCAAGTACTTTGTTTGATTTTGGTTTTACGCATTCATTTATTTCCTCTAAGTTTGCAAATAATATAGAATCAATCATAGAACTGATAGAAGTAGAACTATCAGTTAATACTCCTTGAGGGATTATCCAAGAATCAACAGTGTATAGAAACTCCAGTATTCACTTTGGTGATCACAATCTCATCACAAATCTAGTAGTCATTCTCATGTTGGAATTTAACATTATACTAGGGATGGAATGGATCACAAAGTATAATACTAAGATCAACTGTATAATCAAGGAAATATCAGTAGTCTTAAATGGAAAACTTATAATTATTTTCAAAGGAGAGATATCTCAACTTGATATTTATCTATAAGTACCACCTATAGCCTTATTTATGGAAATGATCGGTGAAGATAAAGAAGGAAATGAAGGTATACTAATAGAGAATGTGCCCATCATTCAGGAATACATTGATGTATTTCCTAAGGAGTTACCTGTAAATCCCCCAGAAATATAGGTGGAGTTATCCATTGAGATCATGTATGGTTCCAAGCCTATATCAAATACCCCATATAGAATGGAAAATGTGGAGTTGGATGAATAAAAGAAACAACTCTAAGATCTTTTGGAGAAGGGGTTTATTCAGCCAAGTGTGTCTCTTTGGGGAGCACCAGTTCTATTTGTGAAGAAGAAGGATGAATCAATGCGACTATGAATTGATTATAGAGAACTTAATAGGATCATAGTTAAGAACACGTACCATGTTCCAAGAATTGATGATTTATTTGACCAGCTTCGTGGGGCTTAGTTCTTCTCCAAGATTTATCTTTGATATGGTTGTCATCAATTAAGGGCGAAGAAATAATATATTCCAAAGACTAACTTCCATTCAAGGTATGAGCATTATGAGTTTGTTGTTATTCCATTTGGCTTGACTAATTCTCCTTTTATATTTATGGATTTGATGAATATATTCTTTAAGGAATACCTTGATAACTTTGTAGTAGTTTTCATTGATGATATTATAATATATTCCAAAAGTCACAAGGAGCATGAGGATCATATAAGGGTTATATTGAAAACTGTGATGAAGGAGATATTATTTGGAAAGTTTAGCAAATGGGAATTTTTGTTATAACAAGTTGCTTTCTTGGGGCACATTGTAACCAATGAAGAAATCTCAGTTGACCCTGCAAAGACAAAGGTTGTGGAGGAGTGGACTCATCTTACAACAGTAACTAAGATTTGTAGTTTCCTTGATTTAGTAGGATATTATAGGAGGTTTTTGAAAAAAAATCATGACTTTATAATCCAAAAACCAAGTTAACTCGAAAAGGGGTCAAGTTCATCTGGATAAAGGAGTGCGAAGAAAGTTTCCAAGAGCTTAAGAATAGATTGGTTACTGAACCTGTGTTAAATATACCCTCTATCAGAGAAGGATTCATTATTTTTAGCGATGAATCCCTTAAAGGGATTGGGTGTGTCCTCATGAAAAATGATAAGGTGATGGATTATGCATCTTGACAATTTAAGTCTCATGAGAAGAACTATCCTATGCATGTACTAGAGCTAGCTACAGTTTTTTTTTTGTTCTGAAGATATGGAGGAACTATCTTTATGGGTAGAAATGTGATATATACACAGACCATCAAAGTTTAAAGTACATTTTCATGCAAAGGGAATTGAACATGAGGCATAGCAAATGGTTGGAAATTCTTAAAGACTATGATTGTTTAATTCATTATCACCCTGATAGAGAAAACGAAGTCATTGATGTGTTAAGTTGGAAAGACCCCGTTGTTCTAGAAATGATGAGGATTTAAGGAGATTCTTTGATCAAAGACCTAGTAAAACTGGACATGGGAATCATAAGGGAAGGGACATCATCAACCCTATACCAAATGATTTATCAACCATCGTTACTATATAAGATTAAGAAATATCAAATAGAAGATCCTTTGTTACAGAATAAGATAGAGGTTGTGAAGAATGGGAAGTTTTCTGAGTTCAATATTGATCAAGAAGGTGTACTTAAATTTCATACAAGGCTATGTGGTCCATCAATTCTAAAAATAAAGAATGAGTTGATGGATGAAGCTCATAGCTCTACTTTCTCAATACATCTTGGAAGCACAAAAATTTATAGGGACCTTTGTGATCATTATTGGTAGGATAACATGAAAAGGGATATTGTCGACTACACTGCGAGGTGCCTGGTGTGCCAACAAGTGAAGGCATAGCGACAACTTTCTAAAGGGTTATTACAACCACTACCCATATCAGCATGGAAGTGGGATAATATCATTATGGACTTTGTCATTGGTCTCCCAAGAACTTCCAAAGGAAACAATGTGATATGGGTTATAGTGGAACATCTCACCAAGACAACCCATTTTATATCTATTTAGGGAGATTTTTATCTGGACCAACTCACCAAGATATATATGAAGATAGTGGTAAGGCTGCATGGAGTTCCACTTTCTATCGTATCTGATCATGATCCAAGGTTCACATCAAAATATTGGAGAAGTCTTCAAAATGCTCTGGATACCAAATTGAATTTCAGTGCGGTCTATCACCCCCAAACTGATAGCCAATTTGAAAGGACTATTCAGGCATTCGATGACATGCTGAGAACATGCTCAATGGAATTTAAAGGTGGATGAGATCAACATCTCCCATTAGTTGAGTTCTCATACAATAATAACTTCCATTCAAGTATTCAAATGACACCCTATGAAGCTCTATATGGGAAGCAATGCAGAACTCCTACATGTTGGGAAGAATCTAGTGAGAGAAAGCTTCTTGGACCTAATCTTGTGCAATAGATGACAGAGAAGGTTTGTGTCATCCAACAACACATAAAGGTTGCTCAGAGTCGGAAAAAGAGCTATGCTGACAACCATCGAAGGGACTTGGAGTTTGATGTTGACAACAAATTCTTCCTTATAATTTCACCTTGGAAGAGAGTTATGAGGTTTGGGAAGAAAGGGAAGATAATTCATAGGTACATTGGCCTTTATGAAATCCTTGGTCTCATAAGAGCAGTGGCTTATCGGTTTGCATATCCTCCAAATCTAGTTTAAGTTTATGAAGTTTTCCACGTATCTCTCTTGAGGAAGTACATACCTAGACCTTCACTTGTACTAAATTCGGAGATGGTACATTTGAAACATGTCCTCTCTTATGAGGAGTAGTTGGTAGAGATCTTAGACCATAGAGACAAGGTTCTATGCAACAAGATTACCCTCCTTGTTAAAGTGTTTTAGAAGAACAAAAAATATGAAGAAGCGGCGTGGGAGCCAGAGGAAACAATGAGGTAGAAATACCCTAACCTTTTCTCAACTGAGGGAACAAGTTGAAATTTCAGGGACAAAATTTCTTAATGGGGGAAGAATGTAACGACCCAAACTTTTTGAATGATAATTATTTCCTGAAAATGTGTGTTATATTATTTTGAACTCAATAAAACTATATCCCTTAATAATGAAGTGAGTTTAATTGAAATGTGACATTTGGGTTTCAACCGTTATTTGATCATTGGTCAATATGACCTTTGGAAACAATACTCTTAATAATAATTTTAACTTTATAATTAGTATTATAAATAAAAATGATAGTGGTTAATTAATGTAGAAAGAAGAGTTGATGGCTTCCTCCAATAGAGTCATGTTGTATGAAGCCCGTTTTTTAGTAATTGGGAGGAAGGTAGCGTCTTTTGGCTTCTCTATTGACCAATCCCAAGCTGAGATTCAACATGTTAAGCTTGAACGAAATTTTCTACAGGAGAAGTTCAAGTTAGTGGAGACTACCACTCAGACAATATTATCCGAGCCTCCCCAAGAATCTATTATCATCGCACGCCTTACTCTTAAGTCATATACAGGTGTTATAAGGGGTTATATATCAAGGTCCCAGTTACTTAAAATTTTAATCCCTTTATTTAAATTAAATTTTTATTTCATCGTTTCTGTTTTAAGAATAAATTTTCTTGAAAATTGAGATGAAATTTGATAAATTGATTTTTCAGGTAAAAATTGTACTTTTCATAAAGATACAAATTATTATATTAAACTAAGGTTGAATTAATAATGTTTATTATAATTAAATAGTGTTATGAAAACACTCCTTTTAATTACAAATGATAAAATAAATTTATTTTTTTCAAGCGTCGAAAATTTTACTATTTTGTTGAACTTTAATTTTTGTTAAGGAAGAAAAAGCGTGACCAGGACACGCGCCCCTCGAGGGGGGAGAAAATGGTGTAGACCAAGGGAGTCTCCTTGAATGATATTCTTACAATCATCAGGAAGGGAACCCATATTATCATAAACAACCAAGACATTCTTCGGACTTCCCCAACGAGCAAGTGAGTTAGCCGCAAAGTTTGACTCCCTCCAACTATGATGAAGAATATCATAATGATGTAATAATTAATATAAAATGTTGGTCAACTCTTTTGAATTAAAATATTATAATAGGTGTCCCCAAGTGGCAAATATCATGGGAAAATATCATAGGAAAACTCGTGGTTTTGCAAATACCACTACTGAGGTGTTCAAGAAAATTAATAAAAAACTCTCTCACTTTTTCTATAAATAACCACTCATTTCTTTGTTTCCTTTCATTTCCATTTCATTCTCCACAAAGCTCTGGTAATATTACCTTCCAAGAAGTCCTTCCAAGGTGTTCTCAAGCCCTCAAGGTCTTGATCTTCGAGTTTTAGGAGTCGCTCTTCAAGGTAAGGGAATCTCAACTTCTTTTTTCCGTTCAAGTTTCCTTTTTACGTAGTATGTCTTTCAAATTTCTATACTATTCTCCTGTCCATTTTATTATATCCATTTAATGTATTGGGTGTCTTTTGTGAATGAGAAACCCTTTCCCCCTCTTTTTTTAACGTTTTCTAAAACCGTGTTTTATACCCGTTATGCTGCTGATTTTACTTCTCAAAATTTCTCTCTTTTTTGCAAGAATTTGTTTTATTTTCTTTTTTGAATACCTAAACTTCTTTCTTCTCCAGGGGTATTCACATATATATTAGAATGATCTATTTAATTTTGGGATTAACATACATGAAACTCACCTTCCTTTTTTGTGGGTTTAAAATGACAAAATGAATTTGTTTTTAAACACTTTCTAAAACACCATGATTTCGATATGATCCTCGTTTCTTTTATTCTGCACAGGGTTGTTTATGAAATGTTTATTATGACCTGTGTGACTCATATTAATTAAGTCATATGAAGGGTGCACCCTGATAGCGCTCCAATGCATTATGTAAAGAATTTAATCGCTAAAGATTACATGTTTTACGATACATTGGTGAATAATCTTGATAATTTGTATGACACCTCAGTGAAAAACCTTGGTGATGTACTAATGAATGTCTAAAATAAATGTTGTAGACACATTTCCAAGTTGTAATTCATGTTCTTGTTATTATGATATGCCTCTTGCTCATGTCTTTATGTATTTCCTCAAGATCACAAGTAAACTGTTTCCCCTTGTTTACTATTATCGGGCATTATGCTAACTCTTTCCTTTGATGTATGTCCTCAAGTTATGAGATGAAGTAATTGAACTTAAGATGAACCTATGATGAAACCATTCAAGTGGATTAGAAGAATAATTTTCATATTTTCATGTATTATGTATCTTATTTCCATAACACTAAACTTTAAAAAATCATCTGTCTGTAAAATGTAATGAAAAGTTATATAATAAAAAGGCGGGATGCCATATCCTTAAACGCCCCGAGTGTCCACCCAACCTCAAACGTCATCCAAAAACGTTATTTTATGATGTTTACCCCTCCCTGGGATCTCATTTCGAGTCCCAGTTCTTAAAATGACCTGTTCACCAAACCAAAAATTCGAATTCACTCAGGGATTTCCAACCCGTAACGTCATGGATCGTTGCACTAGTTTAAGGAATAACCTCAATGAAGATGTTTGGAGTATAATTATCATAGAGAAAGAGCCTCAATGATAGTTATTAAAGGGTAGATATGAAGAAGTAAATTTCTATGACGATGCTTGGAAGATTGTTATGATTATAAAATATTAATATACCATGAATATGGCTTGCCTAAATTGTTGATGTTGATTCATAAAGATTGCAATTGAAATACATGTTAAAGGAGCCTTGTAAACGAGAATATTCATTTATGTTATTTTTTTGCAATTGAAATGCTAAATTTATATCAAGATTTTTGTGAGGATCTCTTGGATATATATTTGAACAACATGAGTTGAAATCCGAATCAAATGAAGTAGAATATAGGGTGTTTGAATGAAGATTTGATGGTCGAATGCAATGTATATTTATTGGGAAAATATTATGCCGCTAGTTTTATTAAGATATTTGATGGAAATAAATTTCCATAAAACGAGTCAAATAAAATCCCAATATTTCTGATATTCTAATTGATTTATATATTTAATTCGTGGCGATGGCGCGGCGTCCGGATTTCCGAGGCTGAAAAATTGGACTTTCCCTCCAAAAACTCCACACAGCTCTTCTCCTATAACACTTATCCTCCCCGCCAATTTCTTTCGTCCAGCGCTTAGACGAGGGGAAAAATGGCAGGCGGAACTTCATCCCATCCTCCGAAAGCAAGGAAGCGCGTTGAAGTGGATGCAAACTCCCTAAAGCGGGCCAAAGATGGCAGCGGTTTTGCCCGCTGCGAGGAGTGCAACAAACATGTGCCGGTTGCTCTTATAGACATGCATAGCTGCAGTCTCGAAGCTAAAATCAAGATGAATTTAGATGCTCGGGAAGGTGAGAAGGTTGAAAACGCCGAGAAGGCTGAAAAGACGGCCGAACCGAAGAAGAAAATCGAAAAGGCTGTCGAATCGGAAAACAAGGCCGTGGAGAAGAAAAGAGTAATTTCAGAGGATCCAAAGCCAAAGAAGACTAGAAAATTGAGGAAAATCAAGGATACTAATCTGCCTAAGCGTCCACCAACCGCCTTCTTTGTCTTCATGGACGACTTCAGAAAAAGCTTCAAGGAAGAAAACCCAGGCTCGAAGGGCGTTTCCGTGGTTGCGAAGGAAGGCGGTGAGAAGTGGAAGTCTATGTCTGATGAAGAGAAGAAACCGTACGTTGACAAGGCGGCAGATCTTAAGGCCAAGTATGCAGAGACCTTGAAAGGCCGTGAAGCTGAAGCTGAAGCTGAAGGTGCCGCGGACAAGGGAGATGAGCAAGTCAGCGAAGATGAATGAGGGGCGACGGTATGAAATCTTTGATTTGAATTTCACTTCATTTTAATGATTTTAAAGCTGGAACCTCTCTTTTAATCCATGACCAGTTCTGCATAACGGAATGTTTTGTTAAATGTGTGACCAATTTTTGCTTGCCCTGTGACATTTATTGAAAGTGCGTGAGCTTTCATATGATGAATTTTGTATAGCTTGGTTTGAGGAGATAGAGAAAAATGATATGTGAGAAGATTTAGAGAACACTCAGTGCGATGAACTATTCCTATTTTTTTTATTGAAGTTTTGACGAGTGCTTGCTGATCCAATACTAGAGAGAACAAGGGCCAACACAATCGGATGAAGAGCCACAAGGCTGAATGTGAATGTTCTTAAAGCCTAATCATCCATGTGCATGTCCATGAAAGGCTTTTAGGAAATAGATGACGGTGAATTTGATTCACAAACTGAGCTACAATGTGGCAGTCTTGCCATATTGAATAAATCAATATTAGTTGTTGGTTGATAATCCATAGAACATGATGAATTAGTTTTATCAATCATTGGCGTTAAATCAAAACGAAAGGATATTGGAAGGGATTCATGTGAGTTCAATTTAGATGATTATAAACCTTGCGGGAATCCATTATAATTTTCTGTAAATGGTTCAAGGATCATGCCCAACCTATTCAAAGACCTCTCATGGACATTTTAATGCATAACAAGGATGTAGTATTTCAAACTAGGATATGTGTAAAATTATTATCTTCTAAAAGTGAAGGTTTTATTTCTAAATATAGTTTTTGAGTTAAGCATGTTAGAAGAAGGTATAATCATTTTTTAAATATATTGAAGGAGATAAGATCATTTGGAAGTGATGCAATAGGGCCAATTGTATTTAACATCTAAGGTATATCGTATTGCATGAAATGTGATTTCATGGTACTGCACATTTCAATCATAAGGTACAATTGGGTGTATATCATAGGGTGCCATTGCCAATGGGCTTAAGGTTACGTTGATGACTAACATAACCTTGAGCAAAAACTTGAGCATACATTGGTGCCAATGTAATATGATATGCATACGATGCATATCTTGAGATTATGATGTTCCTAAGGTATCACAGGCTTATGATTTGCAACGGTCAAACCTTAAGAGTCAACATTGATGTAATCTTCCATGACCAGTTGTCATTAAGGCATGAGAGAGTTAATGGTCATATAGATTACATGAGATGTAATTGAAATAATTACTTGCACATTTATGGAACTTATGAGTAAATGCTCAGCATGGTTGCATGGCTTGAGGAGTGTCCTTGTAGCCTATATGAAGGAGGTGGAGCCCTTGGGTGGTGGGTGTGCTATTCCCCCCCACCCCCCTGAAAGCCTTTTTATGGAAGTTCTCATTTCGACCTTCTTTGCTTTTGATATACTAGCATATCATGAAGGTTTGAATAATCCCATCCAAAGTGTTTGGGTGTTTCATTACTTTATATGGATACACCTCAAAGGGAAGAACATTTTAGTTCTTTGGCAATTGTTAAGCACAAATAAAGAACTTTAGCATTGATAGTAGCATTTGAAGGTCAAAGGTATGCATTCTTCATTTCTAGTTTTATATGGTTTCCATTTCTTACGCATGTTGATCTTGGTTCATGGTTTCTTCATTGTTTTTGCTACTTGATTTGTGGTTAATCTATGCTAAGAAACCTTTCAATAGTATCAAAGCCTTTTCATGCTTTTCGATATGTGAAATCATTTTAGAAATGAAGATTTTTGTTGTTGTAATGTTTATCATATTGCATATCATAAAATATGATTCAGTACAAAGCTTGTAGTTTTATATATGACATAGCATACGATATGCACCAATTGTATTTGATGATAAATATTTCCATGGGTTTTAAAAAACACAGTATTGTGTCGCTTATATGATATTTCCTTGAATCTTAAAATACGATTGCCTATCATAATTAATGATTGTATTATTAGTCGTATAGTATGATTGATAATGCATAGTTTATGTCATTGTGTGTACATGTTACTCTTCATCCTCTAGTCATCTAGTATGTCATGCTACTCGGTGCCCTCTAGTCCTTCAGTAATCGTGTCACTCGACATCCACTAGGCATCCTTGTGCAACATGGCACTTGACATTTACTAGCTGTCCTTGATTGCATCCTCAATACGACATTCCATGGCGTCATTGTATCTCCACCTCGTGCTTAGGTCCATCGTCACCATTGTTGCAAGTCATGCACACCCCCCCTCTAAGGGATAATCATGTCATGACAGTCTACCTGCTTTGAGCACCAAGAATGATACCTCCAAAGGCAAGGTAACATACATAACAAGGCAGAGCATACTAGACAATCTTATCATCATGAGAATAATGTACCAACACATAACAACATGTGATCATAATCAAACATGGCGCCAAGCTACTCTAACAACACTCATGGAATCAAATAGTCACTCGGACTACACACACCCACATGTGATCACAATCAACCATAGTTATCAAGTATGCCAATCATAAGAATTATACTAAGTCAAACATGTGTATACGAGAGCCCCAAAAGGTAAGGAACTTCCTACCTCAAAGTACGATGTCAACTTCAAGGATAAACCACCTCATGTGGTTTAAAAGCTTGAGTGGAAACCTCTACAGCCAATAACACCTCCTCTTGGACCTTATATTATAGATATCGACATGTCAACGTGTTCATTGGTTCAACTCGCTCGCCAAGGATTCCTAGAACCAATTCTATCATTTTATTTTAAAAAGAAATAAAAGCTTACATGTAGTAATATCGTTCTATCTCTTGGATAATCTAGAATAACAACTCCTTTATTGTTTTTTGATAATCCAGGATAATAATCCTTTTATCATTCTTCGACAATTTCTAGATTATTTATCACATAGGAATAATATTAACCTTTTTTTTCAGTAAGGTTAGAAGAGCTTATTTTCCAAACAAAACTAGAAACACGATTACCTGGAATTTATTTCTTGAAGAACGATACTCTAGAAAAACAGTGGAGAAATAGAAGTTTAGTTACGCCTGGAGAATCAGAAGAAGAACTTGGTTTGGCCTAGGAGGATTTCACATATCTTGGGTAAAGGGAAATTCGGGTTTCTCGGACACAAAGGATCAACCAAAAAAATGAAGGCCGCAAGGGTTGGGTATTTTTAACATATCAACACTATGTACAGAGTCATAGCATTAAAGCCACCAACTAAGTTAATAATTTAATTCGTCTCCCAATCGTTTCTTTAATGTGGAGTGCTTAAGTCTTCATAAACCCTTGAATTAAGGGACACCGAATCAATAGAATTTAATTCCATGATTTTTGGCGTTTAAAATCGTTGAAAAGGGTTGCAGTTGCGATTTGGGTAATGAGTAGAAAAAGGAGGTTTTAAAAGTATTTTTCCTAAAAAGGGCGTTGTGTAAAGGTAACAAGATTTTACCCTTACGCAGCTCCAAGCCTTTGCGTAAGGGTAACAGTTTACCCTTACACAACCATTGAGAAGTAAGGTTCACCCTTACAAAACCTACCCTTACACAACCTCTATAAAGTAAGGGTTACCCTTAACGCAGCTTATAGGTTACCCTTACGTAACCTTTAGAAAGTAAGGGATACCCTTACACAGCTTATAGGTTACCCTCACGTAACCTGTAAAAACTTATAGGTACCCTTACACAGCTTTTGCTTACCCTTACGTAGTGCTTAGGTACCCTTATGCAACTCCAGGGTTACCCTTATGCAACCTTTATAATCTAAATCATACCCTTAAGCAGCGTTTGCCTTACACTTACGCAGCGCATAGACAAAGGGCTTTACCCTTGCTCACACCTTTCTTTACCCTTACACGAGCATATGAACCTCAAGATTACCCTTACACAACATTGAACCACCCTTATGCAACACAACCCTACCTTTATGCAGCGTATGATACCCTTACACAACACACATAAAAAGGTCGTACCCTTACTCAACAACCATCTACCCTTATGCATGTAGTGACTTGAATTTTGATATGTAAGACTTTGAAATATTTCTACGAATATTTCCAAAGCCAGATGCTGAGTCTGCGCAGAATTCTGAGGTTTGGAGAGCCTCGACATGGTGATATTAAAAATATTAAATATATTTTATCACGCGTGCACATTTTCTTTGGAAATGTGAACAACTCCCGAGTGGAGTCTCAAATTGGATTTCTGAGACCGCGGTTGACTTCAGAACGTTGTGTTTACCCTAAGCGCGACATAAACTTTGTCGGCGCCGAGTGCTAGGTCGGAGGCATGTTGGCGGGGTGTTTGTTGGCGGGGAGTTAAATGAGAGGATAGATTTAATAAGAATTAAATCAATCCCCTCCCCTCCCCCTCTGGTGCGCACGACAAGAGACCCCCCTCTCCCCCTTTTGATCGATGGACGGTTCGAGGAGCGAATCAAAGAAACGAGGTGCTGTCGATCTTCGATCTTGATGACGATCGCTCTCGGATTGTGGTGCAATGACTTCAGAGTGCAGATCTGACCCTAAAGTTTCGGCGTTTCACCACTAGGTAAGCGGTTTGAGTTTTAAGTCCCGATCCCCTTATTTATGCACCGTTTTAAGGTTTTAGAGACCTTAAACACTTGCTAGGGACCTCTTGAGGGTCGGTCTGTGTGTTTTGGGGTGAATGAGGGTGATTCGGGCGACTCACAGGGAAATTTTCGACGAATTTTCTCTCTACACAGCGTGTATACAGGAGGAACACATCGTGTGTTCTTCCCGTTTGGGGAAGAAGAGTTTTGGGGACTACAAGCCGTGTACTGGAGCTACATGCCGTGTACTAGATACCGTGTAGTGACCCCATGCCGTGTGGCCTGAGTACATGGCTAGGGAAGCTGTGTGAACGTACACGACCGTGTAAAAGTACATAGATAACGTCCACGGTCACAGGGTGCCGGACACAGACACATGCAGATGACACGGCCAAGGGGTCGTGTAGTCGGGACATGCTGCGTACCATGGGGTGCACGCTGTGTGTGAGACACGGCTGGCTAATACGTGTGAAGGGAATACACGGTCGGGGCCCAGGTGAGGTGAGACAAATCGTGTACCTCCGGTACACGCTGTGTGGTCCCACATGCCCCACTAAGCCGTGTGGTCAGAGGACACGACCGGGTGTTCATGCGGGGTCACACGCCGTGTAGACCCCCCTTACACGCTGTGTAGTCTCCTCTTGGAGGAGTTTCCACCCAGCGTATCTCCTCCTTCAGAGCTTGGATTCTGGACTGTGAGTAGCCCTTACTGAGCAGTTTTCCACGTAGAACGTGACAATGGCCACAGGTTGGGCCTAGTAGATGCGGTGTGCAGGCGATGTTGTGTGGGTCGCTTGGGTTAGCGGCGCCTAGACCAGCAGGGTTGAGTGAGTCCCCATGGTCTTTTCTTTACGAGGGTTTCAACATCACGTCCTCATCACAAGATTGTGACCCCTTTTTGGCTGCCCCGAGTTTGTGCAACGTGGGTGTGTTCTCATTTTTCGGAGTGATTCATCTCAGCCGCTTTGACTACAGACTCAGTGACTTGGAGTACGTATCGCCATGAGAGGCCCGACGCGATCCTCACGTCCTTTCATGTTTCCATAGTAGGGTTTGTGGAATCGGTGTGACCAATATTTACCCGGGCATCGATCCTCTACCCAGGAGGATGTTCCAGTAGGGTACAAAGCCCCCCGTGAGCCCTGAGCGTAGTCTCTCTAGGGGTGTATCAATATCTATTCTTTCCTTCAACTTTCTACTGCGACACATTCCTTGGGTAGGGTTTGTGGAATCATTGGTGATGCGATCCTCTACTTCAATCCATACCAGATGGGGTTTTTTGGAATCGTTGTGACCACTACATGGGCGACGATCTTCTATCTAAGTGATACGATCTCCAGGATGTCAGATTGAGTTGTGGTATCCCCCAACAGATCCTGTGAGTGATCCCCTCTCCGAGTGAGATCTTTGTGATACCAGATTGAGTTTGCAGTGTCCCCTAGCGAATCCTAGGAGCGATCCCCTATCTGAGGAGTTATGGTTCATGGTTTTCTAGACTGGGTTCGTAGTGTCCCCCAGCAGATCCTGGGAGGGATCCCCTTTCTGAGGAATGGGACCTTTTTTGGTTCCAGTAGGGTTGGTAGCATCCCCCATCTAGGATGGGTGAGATCCCCTATCTGAGTATCGAGATCCACCGAGTTCCAGCGTGACTTTATTAGTGGCAAGACCCGAAGAGCGTTTTCTCTTGGATGCGTGCCCTTGGGATGGCGGTGTTGTGCCATCAGCGTTGTGATACCCGATTGAGTGGTATCTCTCAGAGGTGCCATCAGGATTGGAAATGTTGGTCCCAATGGAGTGATATCTCTCAGACGAGTGTCATCTGGGATGACAGGGCTCGTGGAGTGCGAGCTCCTGGACAAGTGTTGCTTTAGAGCCTCAGGTAGGAACATGTCACTGGCTATGAGGTCGGGACCTCATGAGACTTGGAGTCCGAGACGAGTATATCTGGATGCATTTTTGGGTTTTCCTTGCGATGTTGTCACATCTTGGATGACACACCATGTGGTATGAGCTGACCGGTCGTGTTTAGCCGAGGATGATCCCGTGATGAAGTTTCTCTCTTGTTTGGGTTCCCTCTGGCTGGGTCGAGCAAACTGTTGCTTTTCAGTTGCTCCCTTTTCTTTTGGGCATTTGGGGCGCCTATTGGGTATCTTTATACTCACCCCTGTATAGGCTTTTCCTGCACTTGTTGTGTCTTGTGTAGACCAAAATCCTTTCGATGGAGTCCTAGGAGGACTTGGAACAGGCAGAGCTTAGTGAGCTAGACCGATCAAGGTGGTTACTGGAGCTTGACCGAGGAACTTTCTGACTGGTGCATTTGATAGCGATCTCCTCCATCTGACCAGGTTGGACGCTTTTATAGTTTTCTTTTGGTGAGTCTGTAGTTGACCTTTTTTTACTTTTGTTATACTCTGGTTAGAATAGATGTCTGCATGCATTTTCTTTTCAGTTTATATATCTCTGCACTGTTGTATGGAGGTGTATGTGGGTGCGTGTGTAGAGGTACGATAGGCTAAGGCCTCCCATGTGTGTGAAAGCCTACTCGGCACTAGATGTCATCCCCTAGCCTACAGAGGTGGGCTTGGGGAGTTGCGGCTCAAGCCTTGTTGGGTCGGGTCGTGATAGAGTTGGTATCATAACTGGTTCCACTTTGGGACCGCAGTGTCGTGAGCTTGGGTGTTTCGAGTTCATCTCTCAGGCCCGAGGTTCCAGTGTTGGTGCGACAACTGACATATCTATTCATCAGGACTTTGATAACCTGCTTCTCGACTCGATACATTAGGACACTGGTCGTAGGGAAATTAATGTTACATGCATTATATAGGATTGAGTTTTTGGTTTTTCCTATCCTTCTTGAGTCACCTTGAAGAACCTTTGTGATAAATTGTTTTAACAAATTTTTTGTATTTTTTGAAAACTAATCTTTTTTTATACGATTTTTTTTTATTTTCTAGGAATCGGACCCAGTCCATCGTAATGAGATAACCGGATTGACCAACATCGGTTTCAGATCATCGAATTCATTTGCATCAGATTCAGATCGTCAGATCCAAAAGAATCAGAGGCAGAAATTGTTGTTTGTTGGAAGTTTGTCTTTGCCGTAACCAGAGAAAGAAAAAAGTTGCTGAGTTTGAAAGAAATAAGTTGTTGAGTGAAGAAGTCATAATGATACTGAAGAGGTTTGTTGAAGAATGTGAAGTCAGGAGTTAGAAAGTTTTTACACTTTCGAAATTAAATTAGACGATGGTTTGCTGATTAAGAAGTTCTCACAAATCATGAAAACTTTCATGATTAAATCTTTTGAAGAAATGGTGGAGAGGTTTGAAGAAATTCAAAATTTCAGAGTGAATAATTCCATTGTAATGAGAATTCAATCGCATTCACTGAGAAGGATATAGAATTCAGATTCATTGAGAAAGATACAAAATTCGGATTCACCTAGAAGGATACAAAATTCAGATTCAGCCAAAAGGATATAGAATTCAGATTCACTGAGAAGGATACAGAATTCAGATTCACCCAAAAAGATACAGAATTCAGATTCACTGAGGAGGATACATAATTCGAATTCACCCAAAAAGATACATAATTCGGAATCACTGAGAAGGATATAGAATTCAGATTCACTGAGAAGGATACAAAATTCAGATTCACCCAGAAAGATACAAAATTCATAATGATTGAAAAGGAAACAAAATTCACAATGATCTGAGAAGGAAATAGATTCGTAATGAGTTGATTACGAAGAAGACTCAAAAAGAAAATTCCAAAAGTTTTATGAAGATTTGAAGAGGTCAAACATGAAATTCAATTTTGCATAAATCTTGGAGAAATCTAAGGAATATTGAAGAAGTCAAAGTTGAAGTTTAAATACGAGAGATTTTCTGAGTTTTTGAAATTTGAGGAAGCAGATAAGGTTTTCAAGTTTCCCGCTTTTGTTTTCTGAGTCACCTATAAATACCTGCTCATATCATTTGTTCATTATTAATTTTCATGAAAGCAGAAAAGGTTAGCGTTGAAGAAATCAATTGAAAGTCACTACCGACCATAGATCTTGTGAGGAGGATCAGACAGTTGACAGTTTGTTTACTGGATTGATCAAGATCGTATTGAGAAGATCGTATTGAGTGAATTAGATTGAGGTACATCGTTTGAGTTTTTGAGAAGAGTTTGAGTTTTGCAGATTGAGAATGAGTTCATATTAAGTCCATAGTATTGAGAGAATCGGATCCAGACTCATCGTATTGAGAGAATCGGATCCAGACTCATCGTATTGATAGAATCAGATCCAGACTGATTATATTGAAATAATCAGATTCAGACTCATCGGACTGAGAAAATTGGATCTAGCCAAATCAGACCGAGGATTCAGACTGAGCAATTGTGGAGCAGTTTCAATAAAGTCTTTATTCTTTTGTTTGTCTCAATTATTTTATAATCAAACATTATAAACTGACGGGAGTCGGTATAATCTTTCATATTAGGAGATAGAAGGTGTCTAACGGGAGTTGGCACAAGTTGTATTCACTTCTTCATAATAGTGGATTTCTATAGACCCACGAGAGTGGCTATGCCAAGGATGTAGGTTTTCACACTAAGGCCAAAACTTGTAAATCTTGTGTGCTTTACTTGCTTTACTTTTCTCGCATGCATGAGTATTTACTAAAATTTGATAAGGAAATAAATCTTAACAGGTTGCAGAGATTAAGTTTCTAAAAGTTTTGAAACTTATAAAAAGTGAACAATTGATTCAACCCCCCTTATCAGTTGTTATTCGATCCTTTGGAACTACAATTGGTATTAGATCAAAGGCTCCCTTATTGAATCCTTATAATGGATAATATCAATTCTGTCAACAGTAGAAGAATTCCTACATTTGATGGAAAAAATTATCATGGATGGAAAAATAGGATGATTCCTTATCTCATATCTCTTGGCTTGAAAGTTGTTGATGCTGCTACTATTGGGTTTCCACCTATTGAGAAAGATGTCCCAATTACCTTTGATGATAAAATAAATATAGAAGTTGATGGAAAGGCTATAAATGTTATTCTCATGTCCTTATCAGAAAATTTTTATCAGAAGGTGATGAGTCTCAAAACTTCAAAAAGTATATGGGACAAGCCGGAAAGTGTCTTTAAAGGGAATACAAAAGTTAAGGAAGTAAAGATACAATTCTGGCGTAGTAAGTATGAAGACATCAGAATGAGAGATGAAGAAACAATTAATGAATACTTCACCAGAGTAAATGAAATTGTTTGCAACATCAGAGGATTCCGAGATGTCTTTGAATATTCTACAATTATAAAGAAACTTATGAGAAACTTTTTGGACAGGTTTGACTCTAAAATTTATTCTTTAGAAGATAAGGATGATTTATCTCTTGATGAATTGCATAACTTATTGTTTATGAAATGAGAAAAGATCCAATGTTTAAATAGAAGATGAAAGTTGAAATGAATTTTGAAGCTATGAGAAAGACGAAAATCCAAGATGTTGAAGAAGTTGATCCTTGTGAGTCCGAAGATAGAGGATGGGGAGTTGAATGAAAAAATCACGTCTCTTTTATCCAAGAACTATCAAAGAGGAAGAGGAAAATATGGAGGTAAACTTCCTCTCAAATGTTTTGAGTGTGGTGGAATTAGACACTTTGCTATGAATTGCCCCAAGAAGAAAGTTGGAGAATATCGAGATGATTCCGATGAAAAACCTTGATGGAAGAAGTGAAACAAAAATGATAAAGAAGAAAAGTCTTCCAAAAAATACAAAAAGAAGTTTGCTGGAAACAAAAGAAGTATGTTGAGTAAGAAAGTTAAATCAGACTCAACTGACAACAATTCATCTGAAGATGAAAGTTCAAAAAAATTCAGAACCTTCATCGCAAAAGTTGAGAAAACAAGAGTCCTCAGATAGTGAAGAAGGTGGTGAATAATCTTATAGAGAGTATCAACTCAGAACAGAACTTGTTGCATGTCTTGAGAAAAACAACTCTCAAGAAAGAAATTATAGTTATGAAGAAATATTTTGAAGAAGTTTCTGAAGGAAGAAAAGATGTCATCAAACAGGAGGAATAAATCGAGGATATTTTAAGTTAAAAAATTAGAATTCATAAACAAGGAAAGATGATTGAAGATCTTAGTAAGAAGTTGGAATCTAAGGAAGAAGAAGTTAACAAGTTTCAATCAAAATTTCTTGAGTTCGAAAGTACCTTGAGGAAGATGAATGAAAACTTCAGCAAATCTTCAGAAGTAAAAGGTGAGACTTCTAAAGTTGATAAGAAGGCTCAATATGAGAATCAGGTGAAATCTTCTCTTACCAAAAATAATGTTTCATCTGATTCTTTTAACATTTCAGGTTCTGAAAAAAGTATTGGGAAATCTTCATTGAAGAAAGGATGCGAGAAGCCTATCAAATCTACAAAAGTAGAAAACTCACTCAAAAGAAAAGATGGTCCACATCTTAATTATGTTATAGCTGAAAGAAGTTATCAACCTCAACAAGGTTTCAATAGAGAAAGATCTTATTTCAATAGAAAATCAAGATTTGATGGTTATTATTGGTGTTGTGGAATCTATGGGCACAAGGCTTATAATTTTTGGCACAACTTATCCTTACCTGGAATAAGGCTTGAGAAAAGTCGAAGAAATAGTGAAAGTAGAATGAGAAACTTTTCTAACTTACAGAAAGTTAAAAAAGTGAATTCTCAGGATGTTAGAAACTTTCCAACAAGAAATAAATTTGAATTTTTGGAAGAATTTTGTGGAAGATTTGATCAGGTTGGTCATCATGCCGGAAGATGTATGACACCTTACAGAACAAGTTTCTTTTGATAGAAAAGAAAAGAAAGCTGAAAATAAGAAAGTTGAGGAAAAATCTTTTGTTGTTGAGACAAATTTGAAAGGAAGTAAAATGAACAAACCATGGATACTTGATAGTGGTTGTTCTTTACATATGAAAGGTGATATAAAAATCTTGAACATGTTGAAAGTCATGATGGAGGAGCAGTTACCTTTGATAATGATAGTTTCATAAAAATAAGAGGAATCAGAACAGTTGAGATTGAAGCTGAAAAGTTGAAATCTAAGGAAATTTTATTTGTTGCTGGGTTAAAACATAACTTACTTAGTGTAAGTAAACTTTGTGATAATGGAAAATAAGTTGTTTTTAGAAAAGATTTTTGTACCATCAAAAGTATGAAAGATGGAAAACTTATTACAAAAGGAGAAAGAACCAGTGAGAATATCTTCCAAATAGGATAATTCAACAACTCCTGTTACTTGAGTGCTGAAAATGAAAACAAATTATAGCACCGAAGACTTGGCCAACTTGGGTAGAAAAACATGAATAAACTTTCTAAAGTTAATGTTGTCTAGACTTTTTCAGAATTGAAAATAAGTGATGAAGATGTTTGTATTACTTTCCATAAAGGAAAGATAACCAACAAAAGTCATAAGAGAATTGGGATTCAATCTACAAAACCTCTTGAACTTATTCATTCCGATTTATGTGGGCTGGTGATACATCAATCAAAAAAAGGAGATTTATAATTTATCACTTTTATTGATGATTTTACTCAGATGAAAAACATCATGTTTATGAAACATAAGTCAGAGGTTGCAGAAATGTTTAAGTTTTTCAGAAAAGAAGTTGAGACAAAAATGAGGGCTTATATAAAGAAGTTGAGAATTGATAATGGTACCGAATTCACAAGCAATGATTTTGAAGCTTATATGAGAAAACATGGTATCAAACATCAATATAGTGATCTCTATACTCCACAACAAAATGGAGTACCAGAAAGAAAGAATAGAAGCTTAGTGGAAATGGGAAGAAGTATGTTGGTAGAATACAAAATTTCAAATCTCTATTGGAGAGAAGCTGTTAGCTGTTGTACATGTTCAAAATAGATGTTTGTTGAGACCAGGAACCAACATGACTCCTTATGAAATGTGGTATAACAAAAAACCTTTATTGAAATACTTCAAAGTTTTTGGAAGTCCATGTTTGATCAAAATAAAAAATTCAGATTTGGGAAAGTTTGACGAGAAAAATGAGGAAAGAACTTTTATGGGTTATTCACCAAATAAAAGAAGTTACAAATGTTGGAACAAACATTTACAAAATTTAGCAGACTCATATGATGTAAAGGTAATTGAAAATAAAAGTTCCTTAACAAAATTTGTTGAGAATGCTAAGGAGGATAAACTAGAGATTTTCAACAATAGTGAAAGTAATTCAAAGCATCCTTATCAAGATTCAGAAGAATCGTGTGATGAGGAAATTTTGGTTGGGAAAGAAACTTTGAAATTTCATACCTTACAAAAACATGTTGAATCTGAAATCATTATTGGGAATCGAAAGGCCCTAGTTCAGACCAGGAGGAAGTTGAGATTAGAAAATCAGACTTCACTTATCTCAAAAGTTGAACCAGAATCAGTTTTAGGGACTATTCAACACAAAGAATGGGTGGATTCTATGAATGAAGAGTTGGATAAGATTGAAAAGAATGAAACATGAGAACTTATTCCATGACTAGAAAATAAAAATGTTATCAGAACTAAGTGGGTTTATAGAAACAAATTTAATGAGCATGAAGAAGTTTTAAGAAACAAGGCAAGACTTGTTTGTAAAGGATATGCATAGTTGGAAGGTGTGGATTTTGTTGAAACATTTCCCCCATTTCAAGGATAGAAACTATTTGAATGTTTCTTGCAGTAATTGCTCATCGAAATTACAAAGTTTATCAGATGGATGTAAAGATAGCTTTCTTAAATGTTGAGATTGAGGAAGAAGTTTACATTGAAAAACCTTGTGAGTTTCTAATTGATGAGGATGAAAACAAAGTTCGTAAATTGAAAAAAGCTCTGTTTGGTCTAAAACAAGCTCCATGTGCTTGGTATTCTAAACTTGACAATTGTTTGATAATCTTGAACTTTTCTAAAGAAAAATTTGATAGCAACTTGTACATGAAAGACGTTGACTCCGGAACTCTAACTGTAATTATTTATGTGATTGATATAATTTTTACTGGGGATGAAGAAAAGGTTTGTAAAGAGTTTGTTGAAGAAATGAAGAATAATTTTGAAATGTCAATGTTGAGAGAATTAACTTTCTTATTTGGCTTACAAGTTCAACAAAAAGAAAAATACATTTTCTTATCTCAAGAAAAGTATGTCAGGGAATTTTTAAATAAGTTTGGTATGGAAGAATCCAAAGAAGTTTCTACTCCTATTTTAGCGAGCACAAAGTTGAGTAAAGATGAATTCAAAATAGGTGTGAATCTGAAAGACTTTCAGAAGCTGATAAGAAGTCTTCTTTACCTTACAACCTCAAGGCCTGATATTTTTTATGCTGTGACTTTTTGTGCTATGTATCAAAGTAATCCAAAATAATCACATATGTTGGCAGTAAAAAGAATTTTGTGACATGTCAAATGAACAACTTCACATGGGTTGTTATACAAAAGAAATAGTGAGATGAAGTTTCATGGTTATACTAATGCCGATTGGGCTGATGATTATAATGATATAAAATCAACCCTAGGAGGAACATTTGTCTTGGGCGAATGTTGTGTGGGTTGACATAGTAAGAAACAAAGTTCAGTAACTTTGATCACAATTGAATCCGAATATGTTGTAGCTACTCAGGCTTGTACTCAAATATTGTGTATGAAAGTTCAGTTGGAAGACTTGAAAGTGAAAGTTTCTAAACCATTGAAGATCCTTTTTGATAATTAGAGTGGAACTGATCTTTTTAAAAATCTTGTTCAACATTCAAGATCAAAACACATTAATATAAAGTTTCACTTTATTAAAGAGAAAGTTGCTGCTGAAGATGTTTTGCTGGAATACATTTCAACAAAGTATCATATTGCTGATATCTTTACAAAATTAATGCTGAAGGAAAGGTTTGTGGAATTGAGGCTGCAACTTCATGTTCAACCTCCTCCCATGTCTTCCTAAACCTCATAAGAAATTACCCCCACTGTTCTTTGGATTATGTTGACAAAGGGGGAGAGAAAGTAACTACTTTGTATTTTGTAAGAAGTTTTTACTTATCTTTTTTTATGAATTCGAAGCTGTGGTTATCATAGAATGGGGGACAACGAAATAAAAGCGGGAGCAAAAGAAAAGTGAGAGAAAAATAAAAATGAGAAAGGAAAGATAAAAATGTGGAGGAGTTTATCTTTACATGGCCACAAAATTTGCTTGCCACCGAGGGATGAAATTCCTTAAAAAACATTACTTTTTCCAATAGTGTGGTGTTAGGACACTCTCTTTTGAGAAAGACTATGTTTTGATGAAAGTCAAAAAACATGAGTTATTTACAAAAGTTGAGTTGCGAATTTTTTTCAGAGAGTTGGAAAAGTTGTTAACGAGGGTTGTCAATAAATCCAAAGGGGGATATTGAAGAACCATTGCGATGAATTGTTTTAACAAAGTTTTTTTATTTATTGAAAACTAAACTTTTTGTATAAGAATGTTTTTTTCTAAGAATTAGACCTAGTCCACGGTAATAAGATAATCGGACTGACCAACATCGGTTTCAGATCATTGAATTCATCTGCATCAGATTCAGATCATCAGATCCAAGATAATCGGTGGCAGAAATTGTTGTTTGTTGGAAGTTTTACTTTGCCGTAATCAGGGAAAGAAAGAAGTTGCTAAGTTTGAAAGAAAGAAGTTGCTGAGTGAAGAGTCATAATGATACTGAAGATGTTTGTTGAAGAAAGTGAAGTCAGGAGTTAGAAAGTTTTTATACTTTCTAAATTAAATCAGATGATACTTTTTTGATCAAGAAGTTCTCACAAATCATGAAAAATTTCACGATAAAATATTTTGAAGAAATGGTGGAGATGTTTAAAGAAATTCAAAATTGTATAGTGAATAATTCAATCATAATGATAATTCAATCGTATTCACTGAGAAGGATACATAATTCTGATTCACTGAGAAGGATACAAAATTCGGATTCACCCAGAAGGATACAGAATTCAGATTCACCCAGAAGGATACAAAATTCAGATTCACTGAGAAGGATACATAATTTGGATTCACTCAGAAAGATACAAAATTCAGATTCACCTAGAAAGATATAGAATTCAGAATCACCCAGAAAGATACAGAATTCAGAATCACTAAGAATGATACAAAATTTGGATTCACTGAGAAGGATACGAAATTCAGATTCACCCAGAAAGATACAGAATTCCTAACCACAGAGAATGAAACAAAATTTGTAATGATATGAGAAGGAAATAAATTCGTAATGAGTTGATTATGAAGAAGACTCAAAAAGAAAATTCTAAAACTTTTATGAAGAGTTGAATATGTCAAACATGAAATTCAATTTTTCATAAATCTTGAAGAAATATAAGGAGTATTGAAGAAGTCAAAGTTGAAGTTTAAATGTGAGGGATTTTCAGAGTTTTTGAAATTTGAGGAAGCGGAGAAAGTTTTCAAGTTTTCCATTTTTGTTTTCTAAGTCGCCTACAAATACCCGCTCAGATCATTTGTTCATTATCAATTTTCATGCAAGCGGAAAAGACGGACCATTGGAGAAATCAAGTGGAAGTCACTGCCGACCAGAGATCTCATGAGGAGGATCATACAATTGAATGTTTGTTTACCAGAATGAGCAAGATCATATTGAGTTAATCAAACTGAGGTAAATCATTTGAGTTTTTGAGAAGAGTTTGAGTTTTGATGATTGAGAATGGGTTCATCATATTGAGTCCATCGTATTGAGAGAATCAGATCCAGACTCATCATATTGAGAGAATCAGATCCAAACTCATCGTATTGAGAGAATTAGATCTAGACTGATTGTATTGAAAGAATTAGATTTAGAGTCATCAAATTGAGAAAATCAAATCCAACCAAATCAGACTGAGGATTCATACTGAGCAATTGTGGAGCAGTTTAAACAAAGTCTTTATTCTTTTATTTGGATCAATTTTTTTATAAGAAAACATTATAAACTGATGGGAGTTAGCATAATATTTCCTATTAGGAGATAGAAGGTGTCTAATAGGAGTTGGCACAAGTTGTATTCACTTCTTCATAATAGTGGATTTCCATAGACCCACGAGAGTGGATATGGAAAGGATGTAGGTTCTCACACCAAGGCCAATCCTTGTAAATCTTGTGTGCTTTATTTGGTTTACCTTTCTTGTATGCATGAGTATTTACTAAAAGTTGATAAGGAAATAAATATTAACAAGTTACAGGGGTTAAGTTTCTAAAAGTTTTGAAACTTATAAAAAGTGAACAACCGATTCAACCCCCCCTTCTCAGTTGTTATTCGATCCTTTTGAACTTCACAGCTCCCCCGATATACTCTTTGACCATGGTGCGTCTTGATTTTATTTCAGTATGCCTCCGCAACGAAAACCAGATAGGGTTCCGCAGTTGGATTATGCTGACGATCCACCCCGAGTTGAGGCTTCAGTGTCAGGCACTGGTTCTAAGCCTGGACCTCCAGGTGGTCTGCTAGTTGAACCACCACCCGTCGAGCAACATGTTGTTCTGGCGGTGCATACCTAGGATGCACGTAGGCTGAGTGCGCTGCACGAGTTCCAGAGGCAGTGACCTTTGAGGTTTTGGGGTGATCCAGACTCCCAAACAGTTGATGACTGGCTCGAAACAGTTACGTGTGTTTTCCGCCTAGTGGGGACACCTCCCAATCAGATGGTAGTCCTAGCGGAAAGCCTTCTGCATGGTTCAGATGGGCAATGGTGGATTTTAGTGATGCAGTTGCATGATGAGGTGACACTCAATTGAGATGAGTTTGAGCGGCTCTTCAGGGAGGAGTTCTGTCCAACCACGTTGAGGTCAGTGCAGATCCAGGAGCTTCTGCATCTTTGGAAGGATAACATGACCGTGGCACAATACTCGATGAGGTTCAAAACCCTGTCTCGATACTCCCTTGATATGGTTAGATATCCATTCTTTATAGCACAAACCTTTAAGCATGGCTGACGTTGGGAGATCAGGGCGTCAGTGGTGCCGTTGTGCATTCCCACCTATGCTTGAGTGTTGGAGCGGGCCCTGGTGGTGGAGAGCTTTCTGGATGAGTAGACTCTGACCGTTAGTGTTGGGTACACGAGATATAATACCTCGATAGTTGGTTCAACAACTAGTAGCTGACGGCAGGCTCAGAGATCCGAGCATGCGTGACGCTTCTGGAGGCGATCTGAGGATGGAGGGTCTGAGGCTCAGAGATTTCAGTCCGATTTTGGTCAAACGTAGGAGAGGCGGTGTTATGCTTGCGACAATCGGGGAAATTTTTCTAGAGATTGTTCGACCCACCGTGCTGCTGAGAGGGAGTTGATCGACATACCACCTTGGTAGAGGAAGCATTTCGAGCACAGAGATCTGCAGGTTGGCGGACGCGGTAGAGGAGTGGGTGCAACAGCAGGAGGTGGAAGATGGTATGAGTTGCCACCACCACCCCCAGGTGGTCTACGCTAGGCTTAGGGAGCTGGAGGACGAGGGTGAGGATAACTACAGGCCGTAGAGCCTTTGACCCAGAGGCTCCAAGGAGGGATAGAGGTACACTCTGTGTCCTTTGTACTTTCCGTAGTAGTATTGATAGACACTGTGGTGATGTACTCTTTTCTTTCTGCTTCTTGCTCGAGGGGTTTGTTCAAGGCGGTGCAGGGCGTCGGTAAGACCCTGTGTTGGTGTTGTTCTATGTACCTTCAAATGCACAAGAAATAGGGATCCTTCCCCCAACGAGATACGTTTTTTGTGACACGAGTAAAATTATGAGGGCGAGTCAGTGCCGCTTAAAGCAGATAGCGTCGAGGTGTGGTGGATGAGTCCATCCTACTTGTGTGTTCGGGGTGGGGTTGTGTGTTGTAGTTTTACGCAGAGGGCCTGGTAATACCCAATGTGTGTGCTTGGGCAACCTTGTTTGTTCGTTGTTACCCTTGCGTGTTCGACATCAGCTTTGTATGCGAGACGCTTGATGGGGCGTGGTTCGGTTTGATGTGGTTTAAAACTCAAGAGGATGAGGGACACTTTGCCCACTAAGACGCGTTCTTGAGACGTGATGCAAAACCATACGGGCGAGTCAGTGCTACCCAAAGCGGATTGTATCGAGGGTCTGTGATTGAGTTCCTTTAACTTGTGTGCTTGGAGTAGAGTTTCGTTGGTCTCTATGTCAGGTTAGTGAGGTGGTTTATCGCTAGACCCTATGATTACAGATGGACTAGGTGCTTGATGTTTCCCACCTATCACAGTTGAGGAGACATGTGCCCGCATTTTTACACGATGTCAACTTGGTTGATCTAGATGAAGAGTGTGGTTGAGCCTTGAGGTTCCCCTGAGTGTGTGCTTGTAGGCAGCATGAGAACCCTTTGTGGTCTTGGTGAGCTCACTGGTGCAGGAGTTCCAGTTGAGAGCTCTGTTTCTTTTTCGTGTGCCTAAACTGTCTCTTTTTAGGGACAAAAAACCTTAAGGTGGGGGGGATGTAGTGACTCATTTTTTGACCCGTAAGACTTTGGAATATTTCTACGAATATTTTCAAAGCCATGCGCTGAGTCGACGTGGGTTTCCGAGGTCCAGAGAACCTCGACGGAGTGATATTGAAAATATTAAATATATTTCATCACGCGTGAGCAGTTTTTTTGGAAATGTGAACAACTCTTGAGTGGCGTCTCATATTGGATTTCTGAGACCACAATTGAGTTCAGAATGTCATGTTTACCCCAAACGCGACATAAAATTTGTCAGTGTCGGGTACCGGGTCAAAGGTGTGTTGGCGGGGAGTTATATGGGAGGATTGATTTAATAAAAATTAAATCAATCCCCTCTCCCTCCCCTTTGGTTCGTATGACAGGATCCCCCTCCCCTCTCCCCCTTTCGACTAACGGACGACCCGAGGAGAAAATCGAGGAAACGAGGCACCGTCGATCTCCGATCTTGATGACGATCGCTCCCGGATCGTGGTGTAGAAGCTTTGGAGCACAAATCTAACCTTGAAGCTTCGATGTTTTGCCATGAGGTACACAGTTTGTGTTTTAAGTCTCGATCCCCTTGTTTATGCATCATTTTAAGGTTTTAGAGCCCTTAGATGCTTGCTAGGGACCCCTTGAGGGTCGATCTGTGTGTTTCTAGGTGAATGAGGGTGATTTGAGGGAATTTCTCAATGGATACCCCATCTACACGACTTATAGACCAGAGGAACACGCCGTGTGTTCTTCCTGTTTGGGGAAGAAGAATTTTGGGGACTACATGCCGTGTATCAGAGTTACATGCCATGCAGTGACCCCATGTCGTGTGGCCCGAGTACAGGGTCAGAGAAGCCATATGAACATACACGTCCGTGTAAAATTACATGACCAACATAGACGGTCACGGGGTGCCGGACACGGACACAGGCAGATGACACAGCTAAGGGGCTGTGTAGCTGGGACACATCATGTACAATGGGGTGCAAGCTGTGTGTGAGACATTGCCAACTAAGCCATGTGAAGGGAATACACGACCGAGGCGGCGTATTGATGATGGATTCGACATGGTTCTGGTGTGGCTCGGGCTGTCTTTGGCTCTCTTGGCTTGTCGACAATGCTACTCGGTGATGACTTCAGTGGTCTAGATATCAGCTTGGCAACGACGTGACTCGGCAGGCTCCAGTGGTCTGGATCTCGGTGACGACATCCGGTGGCTGGATCTCGGCTTGGCGTCAGCGTGGCGTAGCTTTCAGGCTTCGAGGTCTCGACTTGGATTCGGTGCGGGTGGACGTGGCTCGACGATGGCTTCCGGACTGATTCGGTCTTGGCTGACTTTCGGCTTCGGGTGCGTTTCAATGTGGCTCGGTGTCTACTCCAAAGCGACTTGGAGGGGGGAGGTTTGGTTTCAGTTTGTCTTCTTTGATTTTGTTGCGCTATTGGTGTTCTTGCGGTGGTATGGTTGCTGGAGGGCCCCCTTCCCACTGGTCCCTTCTGCCTCTTGCGGTTCTGCTGATTTGGAAGCCGAAGTGGGTTCTTCTGCGGCTGCGATTTGATCGGATCCAGCCTAGAGTGGCGTTGCTGGCTCAGACCTGCTCGACTCCCTTCAACGGCGATGCTCCATTGACGTGATGTTGGATCTTCCAGTCCTGGGTGACGAAGATTTGGCTTCATACTCTTTGGTTTGTCCTCCTTTTCGGGTTGCTGTGGATGTGTTCGAAGGGTGCCTGTGGTCGCGATGAGGCTCTTCTGGTTTCGGTTCCAGCGGTGTTTTCTGTGGGAGAGTTGAAATTGGCTCTACCCATTTGTTTGTCTACCTGGATACTGCTGGTTTTTGATGTGTTCATTGGAAGTTGTTTTGTTTGATTGTTTCGATCCTGAAGGTGGGAAGTTAGTGTAGCTGGTCTCGATCACTTGGATCTGGCCCAGAGGAGGATACAGAGCTGGTGGTTCACCTTTACAATGCTTTTTTGATTCGGTTGTTTGAGAGGGTATGGCGTCGGCCATCAGATCAGACATGTGCTTTGACACAAGACACTTGCTTGCCGATTAGCCTTGCAACATTGGAGTGCGTCATATTGTTTTTATGCTGGGAAGGGGTTGCTCTGGTTTTCAATCTGGTTTTCACTATTTTTTCCTTTGGGTGTGATTTTCTTAATTCCATGAAGTCCTTTGGTTTTCCCCCTTCTTCCCTTAAAAGGGGGCCTTTTCAATAATAAAAAATATTTGAAGGCCTTCGGGCCGTTGGATGAGCAGCCTATCATGAGCAGTTTTCCATGTAGAATGTGATGGTGTCCAATATTTGGGCCTAGAAGATGTGGTGTACATGCGATGTTGTGTGGGTTTCTTGAGTTAGTGATGCCTAGACCAATAGGGTTGAGTGAGCCCCCCTTGGTCCTTTCTTTACGAGGGTTTCAACATCACGTCCTCATCACAGAATTGTGACCCCTCTTTGGCTGCCCTGAGTTCATACAATGTGGGCGTGTTCCTGTTTTCTGGAGTGATTCGTCTCAACAGCTTTGACTACAGGCTCAATGGATTCGAGTACATATCGCCCTGAGAGGACTGATGTGATCCTCACATCTTTTCGTGTTTCTATGATAGGGTTATTGAAATCAATGTGACCAATATTTACTCGGGCATCGATCCTCTACCTAGGAGGATGTTCCAGTAGGGGACAGATCCCCCAATGAGCCCTTGAAACGGACCCTCTAGCTGTGTATCGATATATGTTCTTTCCTTCATCTATCTACTGTGACACGTTCCTTGGGTAGGGTTTATGGAATCGTTGGTGATATGATTCCCTACTTCACGAGCTATACTAGATGGGGTTTGTGGAATTGTCGGTACCAACACTACATAGGCGACGATCCTCTATCTGAGTGATATGATCTCCAGGATGTCATATTGGGTTGTGGTGTTCCCCAACGGATCCTATGAGTGATCCCCTCTTTTTGAGAGAGATCTTTGTGATACCAGATTGGGTTTGTGGTGTCCCTTAGCGGATCCTAGGAGCGATCCTCTATCTGAGGAGTTTTGGTTTATGGTTTTCCAGACTGGGTTCGTAGTGTCCCCTAGTTGATCCTGAGAGGGACCCCCTTTCCTAGGAATGAGTCCTTTTATGGTTCTAATAGGGTTGGAAACATCCCCCATTTAGGATGGGTGAGATCCCCTATTTGAGTATCGAGATCTGTTGAGTTCTAGCATGATGTTCTTAGTGGTGAGATTCGACGAGCGTGTTCTCTCGGATGCGTGCCCTTGGGACGGCGGTGTTGTACCATCGACTTTGTGATACCCGATTGAGTGGTATTTATCAGAGGTTCCACCAGGGTTGGTAGTATTGTTCTTGATGGATTGATATCTCTCAGACGAGTGTCATCTGGGATGACATGGCTCATGGAGTGTGTGCTCTTGAACTAGTGTTTCTTTAGAGTCTCAGGTAGGAACCTGTCGCTAGCTATGAGATTGGGACCTCATGATACTTGGAGTCTGAGATGATTATATCTAGGTTTATTTCTGGGTTTTCTTTATAGTGTTGTCACATCTTAGATGACACACCATGAGGTGTGGGCTGACTAGTCGTGTTTGGGTAAGGATTGTCTTGAGATGGAGTTTCTCTCTTGTTTGGGTTCCCTCTGGCCGGGTTGAGTGGACTATTGCCTTTTAGTTTCTCTCTTTTATTTTGGGTATTTGGGGCGCCTATTGTGTAAAGACCCGTAAAATTCAAGGATTTTTTTTTTCTTAATTTTCTTTGGAATTTTACAAGAATGCAGTTTCTGACGGCACCTGATTCCGAGGCCCGGTGTGCCCGAAATCATTTTCCGAAGATTGACTCGGGTACATTCAGTGAACGAACGAGCGGGTTTTTCTAACTTTTGAACCGATGCTCCGAATCGAATTCCGAAGGCACCGATGGAATCACATCACCGGTATTTGCTTAGAAACGCCTTTTCCGGAGTTGCGTTTGCTCGGGTGTAGTTTTTAAATTTTTGGGGTTAAGTGAAGAAAATAAAATAAAGTGGTGTGACAACTTTATTTTATTTCACTTAAAGCCACTTAAAGCCACTTAAAGCCACTTAAGCTAAGTTGAAGTGGATAGGGTGGAACCCAAAATATCCTACCCTCTTGGTAGGATATTTGTGAGGTGGGGCCCACACGAGCCCCACCGTTTTCTTTTCCTCTAAGTAACGCACCCGCGAAAACCCCTTTTTAATGAAAGTCAACCGGAGCGTTTTCTTAAATTCTTAACGCCCCTATCAATTGGACAGTTAAGTCATTACCATTAATTCACCGAATTAATGGTTCATTTCTTATCTAGTTTTTCAAATTGTTGGCATACGAATAAAATAAGACCAACACATGTCTTTCTTGGGTGTGACTTGTTGAGAGGATTTGGAGAAACTCTATCTTCATCCTCCTACGCGAAGAACGCAAAGAACGCGAAGGCGACGAAGAATGCCGAACCCTCGGAGATCGACGACGCGACGCCGTGTACCGCGACGCCGACGAATCTCCTTCCGCGACGTTTCTTCTGCGACAATCCTTCCCCGCGACAATCTTCGATCAACCCCGATTGAGGTAGGGGATTAGGGATCTTTAATTTTTCCTTTGTGGATTTTATCCTCAACATGGGTTTAAACGCGCAATTAAATCTGTGTGTTTTCTTTAACCCTCGGAGATCGTCGACGCGACGCCGTGTTCCGCGACGACGCGACGCCCCTTCCGCGACGTGGCGATCCTCTTCTTCCACGGCGGTCAATTCCGCGAAGAACTCTCGTTCGACGACTACGATGAGGTAGGGGTTGATTCTTTTTAAATCTTTGTGATTTTATACCCGCGACGTTGATTAAATAATTGTTGTGATACTTTTAAAACCGCTAACGCGGTGGGTGCGAACTAACGATCAAGTCCGAACCCACCGCCCCTTTCGTTCTTGGTGTGCGAAACGGCGGACGTCGACAAAGGAGGCCGCACGGGCGATGCGAGGTCCTCGCAGTGAAGAACGGACCCCGGGAGGACCTTTGGCGAAGACGAGGTGAATTTCCGACCACCGGAACTCGTCCGGTGGTCCGCGGAGCAAACCGCCGGCGCTCGGCGCGCCGCTGTGGAGACCCGCCGTGACTGAAGCCGCGACGGTGGGCTGGCCGTCCCGCGACTGCGCGGGACCGGCGAAGGACGGGACGCGGCCGGCTGCCGCGTCCGCTGGCAAGGGCGGCCCCACGCGGGGCAGCGCGCCCCCCGCCCGCGGCTCGGCCGTAACAGCCGAGCCGACCCGCTGGCCAACCGGCCAGCCGGGCCGCGCCGGCCGGGCCGGGTCGCGCCCAGCCGGGTCGAACCCGGACCCGGGTCGGGTCGATCCGGTCGGGCCGACCCAGGGGGGGTTGGGCCGGGTCGGTCCGGGCCCAGACCCCCCGTTTTCGGACCTTTTCGGTCTTTTGCCCGTATCTTGTGCTACATGCCTCCGATCGACACACCGTCAGCGGAGATGTGATCCTTGGATCAAGACGGTCGTTTCGGTATATCGCACTCAAGGTTTTGGAGTATTTGGGTTTGGCCGGGTTGGTTCGTACACGAAACCAACCGGGCCCTCGGAGCAGAAACGCTCATAACTTGAGCTCCGGACGTCCGATTGACGTACCGTCGACTTTGCTGGATTCCTCTTAGTGATATGGATCTTTTGGATTAATCCGCCCGAGGTTTGGATGCAGGTGGAGTACGGTCGGGTTGGTTTTGACTTAAAAACCAACCGGGCCCCTGGGACGAAAAAACCAATAACTCTCAGACCGGGCGTCCGATTGACGCGCCGTCTGTGACGTTGAGTTCCTGTTGACGATACAGAACTTTTGAATACATCAACTCCGGACTATGTGTCAGTTGATGTATCATCCCCTCAGCTCGTGGAGCGGACCCTCCCGTACGAGCTTGCTATGTGCGGGAACCCTAGAGCTGGCTGCGTCTACGACGACAATGAAGACAGTACGAGAATCCTCCGTGGGTTCGGTAGTGACCACTACGATACTTTTTGGGATACATCAACTCCGGACTACATGTCAGTTGATGCATCGACCTCTTGGCTCGCGGAGTGGACCCTCTTGGAACGAGCTTGCTATGTGCGGAAACCCTAGAGCCGGTTGAGACTTGACGATTGCTGATCGAACGACTCGGTGTGTTACTAATAGCCCAGTGGGAAGCGCTTGGTTGTAGCAGCAGACCCACGACGGAGGAGCGCTTGGTTGTAGCGGAAGACCCGCGGTACTCAACAGAAGGAGTACCTCTGGAGGCTATGAGGGGGAGTGCTTGGTTGTAGCGGCAGACCTACGACGGAGGAGCGTTTGGTTGTAGTAGCACAAGGGAGCGCTTGGTTGTAGCAGCAGACCCACGGCAGAGGAGCGCTTGGTTGTAGCGGCAGACCCGTGGTACTCAATAGAAGGAGTACCCCTAGAGGCTATGAGGGGGAGCGCTTGGTTGTAGCGGCAAACCCAGGGTGGGAAGCGCTTGGTTGTAGCAGCAGGCCCACAGTACTCGATAGGTGGAATACTACAACAGTCCAAGGTTAGAGGGAAGCACTTGGTTGTAGCGGCATACCCACTGTACTTGATAGAGAAGGAGATTCCAAATAGCTATGGTTTCAACTTCATGATCGATCCTGTGTGGGTCATTGCGGGGGTTAGTACCTATTGATCCTTTGTGGTTCTGACGACTTAGATGAATCAGTGGCAATATCTGATCATCTCTATCATCATACAAAGAAGTATTCCTGTGTGAGATGAATCCTGTTTTTCTTTCCTTTGTGGATTGTGTTGTGCTATCCTGTGTGGATTTACGTTTTGCTTTCCTGTGTGGACTGGGTTGTACTTGGGCTCGGATGTTGGAGCGTACTGGAATTGATGACTTAGGTATATGTATGGGCATATACCTAACCAGTGTCGGATGTTACTTCGTGATTGTATCTTTCCTTGTGGATTATCCCTTGTGGATTCTGGGAGACCTTCGGGGGTCTCGGGGTCCCTAATGAGTAGCTTATACTCACCCCTGCACGGGCTATGCCCGCACTACGTTGTGTTGGTTGCAGACGACGGACATCGCTGATCGTGGTTGAGGCTTGCGGGGCAGGACGGTACCTGGAGGTGGACCACTGGGCGGGACGTACTCGGAGCGGTCGGCTGGACCCGAGGAGCAGTGGAGGCTATCTGTACCCACCCTTCAGGTGGGATTTCCAGTGGACAGCTCGGCGTTGCGGCTTTACTTTTCAGTTGCTGTTTTCCCTTCCAGTTGTACTTTACTTTCAGTTTGGGTTTGTATACTGGCCCACTTACTTTTCCGCACTTACTGTTGTACTCAGTTTTTTCTTAGTGTTTACTTCTACTGCTTGCTTGCTCTGTGGTGTTTTTTTACTTTACAAAGGCAATGCCTTCCCTTTTTACCGGGATTTACGCCTTGGTGCTAGTCGCCAGCTCCTGGCCTATGGAAGACGGGCTTGGGGTAGTCACGGCACGGGCCCCGAGGACGGGTCGTGACATATTGAGTATCTTTATAATCATCCCTGCATGAGCTTTTCCCACACGTGTTGTGTCTTGTGCATACCACATGCCTTTCGACGGAGTCTTAGGAGGACCCGGAATAGGCGGAGCTTAGAGAGCTAAACCGACTGGGGTGGTTACCAAAGTTTGGATGAGGAGCCTTCTGGAGGGTGAATTCGACAACGATCCCCTCCATTTGAGCAGGTTAGATGCTTTTATAGTTTTCTTTTAGTGAGCCTGTATTTTCCCTTTTTGTAATTTTACTGTACTCTGGTTGGGATAGATGTATGCATGCATTTTATTTTTAGTTTATATATATTTACACTGTTTCATGGAGGTGTATGTGGGTGCATGTGTATAGGTATGATAGGCTAAGGTCTTATATGTGTGTGAAATCCTACTCAGCGCTAGACACCAGCCCCAGGCCTATGGAAGCGAGCTTGGGAAGTTACTTGAGCCTCATTAGGTCGGGTCGTGACAACACAAGTCATAGAAAAAAGGGTTATACCCTTATGAAACCTATGGAAAATAAAATTTACCCTTACATAAGGTCTTTAAAACCCCATTTTACCTTTATACAACACCATATAACATAAGTAAGGGTGTTTTTTATTGAAAAAATAAGGATTTCCACATAAAAGACTTGTAAATTATAAAAAAAGAGGTTTCAAGGATAAATTAAAAATTGAGAATATTACAATTTCCCCCCTTTAACGACTTCTCATTCTCGAGAAGTATCTTCAGCAGTCCCGCTTGAATAACTTAAGCCACTGAGATTGAACATTCGACTCCTGCTCCCACATCTCCTCCCAGATTTGTCCATTCTACCACAATATCTGGACAAAAAACACCATCTTCCCCCAACAAACTTTCTCGCTTTGGTCTATAATATGTATAAGTTTCTCCTCATATTATGCGGAAGGTTTCAGCTCAACATCCTTGCAGTCAATTACATGCACAAGATCAAGCATGTATTTCTAGAGCTAGGAAACATGGAACACATCATGAATGCCTCTATAACGTGGATGAAGTTCTAGATGGTACATAATTGTGCCAAACTATTCGATGATCATGAAGGGTCCAACAAACCGTGGTGCCTGTTTCCCCTGTTTCTGTAAACAATAATGCCACAACCGAGGTGACACTCGCAAGAAAACCTGGTCGCCAACAACGAACTCTAAAGGTCATCTGCTCCGGTTTTCATATGACCATTTCCTGCTCTGAGCGGTCACCAATCACTTCCTGATCAATTGCACCCTCTATGAGGTCTCTTGGACCATACTAGGCCCAACAATTGCTACCTACCTGACTCATGCCAACAGAATGATGAACGATACAATCATCCATAAAGAGCCTCAAGCAGTGCCATATGTAAATAAGCCTAAAAGCTATTATTGTAAAAAAATCTACCAAGGATAGATGCTCATCCCAAGCTCCACCAAAGTCTAGAACGCAATTTCAAAGCATATCCTTCAGTATGCGAATCATCCACTTCAACTGTCCGTTTGTTTGAGGATGGTACACTGTGCTCAATCTCAGCCGAGTCCCTAAGGATTTCTACAAGACCCACTAAAAGCGAGACATGAAACATGTGTACCTATTAGATACAATGCTCAAGGGAACTCCATGTAAGTTTACTATCTCATGGACATACAACTTTCTCATCTTGTCCACTGAGTGAGTCTCTTGGATTGGTAAGAAGTGAGCAACCTTTGTAAGTCGATCAAAAATCATCCAGACAATGTTAAGAATCCTCAGGGTCTTGGGTAACCCCATCACAAACTCCGTCATGATATCCTCCCACTTCCACATGGGTATTGGAAGTAGATGGAGGAAACCATCAGGATGCTGGTGCTCAGACTTTACCCTCTAGAAGGTAAGGCATCGGGAAATAAACTCAATGATGTCACTGTTCATCCCTAACCACTAGAAATTATGTCTGAATTCGTGATACATATTTTTCACACTAGGATGTATCTCTCACCTGGAGGTATGGAAACCCCTCATCATATTCTCTATGATGGAAGCACAGACTACTACTCTCCCATGTACAAGTTTCATATCATCGTCGCCCAAAAACCACCCAGGTATTAGGACACCTCTAACTAGATGCTCCTTCATCACAACACACTTTGGGTTAGTCTTCTTTTCAATATTTACCCGGTCTACTAGAGAATATGTGACCACAAAGGGAGAACAAGTCATCGATCCTTGATCCTCATAAGCATTCAACCTCTAGTCTTCCAACAAGCTCATCAAGCACCACTGCTCCTTTGAAGGCCACCCACCAATATCCTGCTCAACCTGCATCTTACGGCTAAGATCATATGCTACGACATTATCTTTCCCAGGTACATACGCCATCACAAAGTTAAACATCTGTAGATACTCCACCCAACACCTCTGTCTAAGGTTCAGGTCTAACTACGTGAAGATGTAAAAAAGACTCTTGTGGTTAGTGTAGATAAAAATCCTCTCACTGAAGTGATAATGTCGCCAACACTTTAAATCATGAACCACAGCTTCCAGCTCTAGGTCATGAGTGGGGCAGTTTCACTCACGATGTTTCAGTTTTCATGACCCATAAACCATTACCTTGTCTCTCTGTATCAGTACCACTCCCAAACCAACACCTGATGCATCAAAATATACCAAATATCCAATCCTAGGCTTAGAAAATATCAGTACTAGAGATGTAGTCAACCATCTCTTTAGCTCATGAAATGCCTCTTTACACCGATTCTTCCACTAGAACTTCACTCCCTTTTTTTCAACGTCGTCATGGGTGCTGATAATCTGGAGAAGTCTTGGATGAAACATTGGTAATATCCTACTAATCCCAGAAAGATCATGATCTTGAACACGTTCCGGGAACGTGTCCAGGACATCACTACCTCCACTTTCTCAGGGTCTACAGATATACCTATCCCAGACACCACATGCCCCAATAACTTCACCTCATGAATCCAGAAGTTACACTTCGACAGTTTATCATAAATCTAATGTGCTCAAAGCATAATCCTGATTATCTCAATATGTATGGCATGTTTCTATGGTGTTAATGAGTAGATGAAAATGTCGTCAACAAACACCATGAAGAACGAGTCCAGGTAAGTTTGGAAAATCTTGTTCATGAGATCCATGAACACTGCAAGCACATTCATCAATCCAAACGACATCACCAATTACTCGTATAACCCATACTTGCTTTAGAACATCCTCATTGGGATGTCCTCCCCTATAACCTACAGTTGGTGGTAGCTCGATCCAAGATCAATCTTGGAGAAACACTAGGATCCCCATAACTGATCGAAAAGGTCACCGATCTTGGAAAAAGGATATCAATACTCCACCATCACCTGGTTCCAATTCTTCTAATCAACACAGAGTCAAAGAATACCATCTGCCTTCTTGGTGAAAACACAGGCGCACCCTGCGATGAAGTACTTAGCCCGATAAATCCATTCTGCTCCAAGTCATCAAGTTGCACCTTGAGCTCCTTTAGCTCGTCTGGTTCCATAAAATATAGGGGTATCAAAATGGGCTATGAACCCAACATGAGATCTATCCCAAACTCAACTCCTATACCAGAAGGAAGTCCAGTAAATTCATTCAGAAATATGTCTTGATAGAGATCCATGTTTGGAGGAAAATATGAGGGGGATGCCACTAATCTCGTCGAAAGAGACAATCCCACCATCTGTGTTGTGATCTTCCTGAGCCAATTCAAGTCTAGACCAACTCTATATGCTCCCATTTCCCACTCTTCGATCATCATGAACTTATATCCATTTGACAAAGTGAATACCACACATCTTCGATTAAGATCAACGTAAGATTGGAAGCTAGTCAGCCAATCCATGTCAAGAATCACATCAAAGATTATCATCTCTAGAATCATGAAGTCTCACAGATGTACGTAACCAGTGACAACTATAAGGCACTCTATGAATCACTAGAGACGGTCCACTTTCATGCCCAATGGTGTATCAAGGGAGACTAAATCAGATGATAACTTGACTGATAAGTCAAGTCCAACAACTACTTGTGAAAATATGAAAGAATGGGAAGCATCAGTATAAAAAAAGGAAATAGATAAAGTAGACGTGATCAAGAACGTACCTCGTACAATAGAAAATCCATCACCTCCATCCGTTGGAGTCTGATCCAGTGCATAGACACAACCTGCCTTAGGTTTCTGACCCTGTCCGTGACTCACCTAAGTCCTCATCATCTAGGTCTGCTGCTGAGGACCCTGATCAGATCCCAGATTCCTGGACCATGTCTTCTTCAATCTCATACCTGTATATCTAGCACAAAATTGCTGAATATGGGCCATATTTCCACATTGACGACACTTGCTTTGAGGTATCAAAAAGAACCTGTGGTAATGTTTGATCTTCCTATAGTTGAATCACTATGGATCACCTCTTGAGGGAATCAAAAGAAACTGAGTTTTTCTCCACCTGCATACCATTACTTTTTTGCATGTCCCTGGTCTTCTTCTTCCTACTAAAGGAAAAGGTACTCATGGTAGCAGTAGGAGGTCCACTCGCCAAAGCACTGAAGGGTATAATATGAAAAACTGCTCAATTCTCCTCTAAGATCCTTTCGATGGACAAGGCCTTCCATAAAACCTCCTTGTATGATGCTAGCTCGAAGCTCCAAACCTTTTGTTTGATGTTAAGATGAAATTGATCTTGAACATTTTGGACTTATAAGCCTCATTCTCAACTAGAAGAGGTGCAAAGGGAAGAAGCTCAGTAAAATGAGCAGAGTAGGTAGACACTTTCATGGAACCTTGATGCAACTTCATGAACTCCTACGCTTGGTCAAGCTTCATCGTATCTAAAAATAAATCCCTAAATAATAGGTCCTTGAAGGCCTCCCAATTGAGCCCCTCACATTGACCAACCTATCCCATGGATCCCCACCAATGCCTGGCAGATCCTTATATCATGAACACTGCCAGCTTCACCTTCCTGTTTGTTGGTGTCTTAATGAGTTTGAAGATACCCTCGATGATATCCACCCAATCCTCAGCATCCTGCGATTCACCGATGCCCTGAAAGGTTGGAGGGTGCTAGAGCTGAAAATCCCTAGCATAGTTGACCGTGGATCTCAGTTGAAGGGAACCCATCTAGAGTGGCCCTATTTCCTACACTACTAGAGAAGGTGCAAGAACATGCTCTGGAGCACCCTCATGCTCGGTCGGCAGTCCCACCAAACGTCTACGAGGTGACATCTTCTGTAACATGAAGGAACATTATGAACATAAACAGATCCTAACCAGTCTATGAGATCACTCAAAAGGTTTCCCTAGGAGTCTACCCATAACCTAAGGCATAACCCTCCTAGCACTAACCAAGGTCTCATCCTTTCATGTTAGTCATAATCATCATATATATACTAAAACATAACAACATGATCAGTTTAACTAATCAATGCCAACAAAGATATATCATAATAGCAAGACAAAAACAGATATATCACACAACAAAGAATCTACCCCGAAAAAATAGTACAATTCAAGGCATTTAATTAAAGAATTATTATTCAGCACAATAGGTATATATATGGTAAGTAGACCTATGCGCTTAATCATGATGCATGAACGCACCCAAAATCTCATAAAAATAGTAGCAAAAAACCCTCTATGGTAATTGGACGATCTATTACACATGTGTTGTCCAGACACATGGTAACTCCCCTACCAGAGTCCCACACAACTATCTCATTTCTACTATGTCTCAGATTAGTTCAAAAAAAAAGAAGAAAAATGGTGTTTTGATACCATTTTGTAACACCCGACCTGAACCATCAGGTTCTAGATGGAGGGTCACATGACCTCATGTGCTCCTCCCCGTATGCAAGAGGCTACCAACTAGCAGTGAGGGTCTAATTCTGTCAGTGGGGAGGCTATACCCACAATATCATGTCACAACACATATAATAAATACAATGATCAGAGTATCATGCAAATACTAAAAGATGACATATAGTCATGCAGGTAATAAACATGATCCTAAGGTGGAAAGCCAAACCAAAGTAATAAAAGTAGCAGATAAATAAATAAATAAAACAGTGGGTCCTCCTGATTCCATCCCGGTCCTCTACCAGCTCCATACTCCTCTGATCAGCCATCAGCCATGATCCCCTTTCCCTTACTTAGATTTCTATGCATGAAGTCTACATGCACATTGAAAATGATCATACATGGTGTGATTAATAAACCCACCAGGACACTACCAATGTGTTCTAAACAAATGTTCACATGTATAACATGTGTATGCTATGATAATAATAAATGTGTGTACAAGTATAACAACACACAATCACATACCAAGTAGTCGTGTGCTAACCAAGATTCCACAAACCCCTAGACACACCTTCTTCAGTTCCATTCCGTAAGAACAACAAGGAGATGTCAGAATTAACCAAACTAGACACATAACTAGTAAAATAGTAGCCCAACATTCTCATGGCATTGTGCGTACATGCTACTCGACGTCCTGTAGTCATTAAGTATGTCATGATACTCAACGTCCTCTAGTCCTTGATTAACCATGTTACTCATTATCCACTAGGTGTCCTCATGCAACATGGTACTTGACATTTACTTGGCATCCTTGAGTGCATCCTCAACACGGCATTCCATGGTGTCATCATATCTCCACCATGTGCTCAGGTCAATCTTCTTCATCATCATAAGTCATTCACCCCCTTTAAGGGATAATCATGTCAAGATGGTCCACCTGTTCTGAGCACTAAGAAAGATACCTCTAAAGGCAAGGTAACATACATAACATGGTAGAGTATACGAGGTAAGCATATCACCATGAGAATAAATTATTAACACATAACAACATGTGATCATAATCAAACATGGAAACAAGATACTCTAGAAATACTCATGGAATCATATTGTCTCTTGGACTACACACACACCCACACCCACACATCCACACCCACATGCAATCACAATCAAGCATGGTCATCTAGTATGCCAATAAAAAAATTATACCAAGGAAAACATGTGTATATGAGAGCCCCAAAAGGAAAGGAACTTCCTACCTCAAAGTATGATGTGAATGTCAAGGATAAACCACCTCGTGTGGTTCAAAAGATGGAGTGGAAATCTCTACAGCCAAGAACACCTCCCATGGGCCTTATATTATAGTTGTGGACATGTCAATGTGTTCTTTGGCTCTACCCACTCACCAAGAATTCCTAGAATCAATTATATCATTTTATTTAAAAAAGAAATAAAAACTTACATGCGATAATATCATTCTCTCTTAGATAATCCAGAATAAAAATTCATTTATCATTATTCAATGATCAAGGGTAATCATACTTTTATCATAATTTGATAATTTATAGATTATTTATCACATAGGGAGAACCTTAACCCTTCTTTCCAAAAAGGTTATAAGAGCTTATTTTCCAAACAAAAATAAAAGCATGATTTCCTGGAATTTATTCCTTGAAGAACGATGTACTCCAAAACAGTGGAGAGAGGGAGAGAGAGGTTTATCCATGCCTAGAAAATAAAAAGAAGAACCTGGTTGGTCCATGGAGGACTTCAAAGATCTTTTGTAAAGGGAAATTTGGGTTTCTCAGACATAAAGGATCAAAAAAAAAAAAAAATGAAGGCCTCAAGGGTAGGGTATTTTTAAAATATCATCACCACGTACAGAGCTGTAGCATTAAATCCCCCAACTAAGTTAACAATTTAATTCATCAGCCAATATTTTCTTCAATGTGGAGCACTTAAGTCTTCATAAAAACTTGAATTAAGGGGAAAATCAGTAGAATTTAATTCCATGTTTTTTTGCATTTAAAATTGTTGAAAAGGGTTGTAGGTGTGATCTGGAGGAGTAGAAAAATGAGGTTTTAAAAGTATTTCTCTCAGAAAGTGTGTCGCATAAGGGTAACATGGTTTTACCCTTATGTAGATCCTAGCCTTCATGTAAGGGTGATTTTTTACCCTTACGCAACCTTTGAGAAGTAAGGGTTACCCTTACACAGCTCATCCTACCCTTACATAACCTTTAGAAAGTAAGGGTTACCTTAAGTAACTCACATGCTACCCTTACATAATCTTTTGAAAGTAAAGGATACCCATATACAGATCATTGGTTACCCTTACGTAACATCTGGAAACTTAGGGATACCCTTACGCAGATCTTTATTACCCTTATATAGCGCCTAGGTACCCTTACTCAACTCTAGTGTTACCCTTACACAACCTTTATAATCGGAAGCTTACCCTTACACAACACATAAAAAAAGGGTATTACCCTTACCCACACACTGATTTACCCTTACGCAAATAGGGTTTACAGAGGTGATGGGATGAGGGCTGCAGGGCGGGCGTCGACTTTCGGCGAAGATGGAAACTAGGGTTTCATCATGGCGATTCCTCACTTCTTCGGGTTCGAAATCCTTCCTCCCGGTGGAAGCTCGGCTAATCTCTCTGACTCGCGGTGTATCGATGGAGACAAGGTCTGCTCTACCTCGCGGTGCCATGGCGGTTCAGCCTCGGCGCCGACGGGACCCGGTTTCTCCTCGGCCTTAACTGTTCACGGATCTGGTGTCGCGGAGAGATCCCATTCCACTGCAGATCAGATGCCCCTTGTTGGATCAGTTGTTTCAGCAACTCAAAATCTTTCGGTTCCTTCATTTCCAGTGAGATTGGGTGTTGCGGGATCTGGAAAAATCAGAACTTCATCCCTCGGCGGATCTCGTTTTTCTAGACAGAATGTGTTTCCTAGAGGAGATTTAGCTTCACCTGGTGGTAAGGTTTTGCCTTCTCTATCTTACGCTACTACTTTAAAGAATTCAAATTCTGCTTCACTGCTTGGTGGAACTCAGCCTTTGGATCGGTTTAAGGATCCATGTCCTGGTAGAATCATTCTAAAAGGTTCATGTGCGCATGTTGAAGCCAATCATGCAGCCCTTGCAGAGAGAATGATGCTTGGTAAGAATTCTCTGATTGCATGTATTGTTCTCCCTAAGGGTGAGAAACCATGGAAGCTTAATGATTTGTTTCACAGAACCTCAATGTTATGGGGTTTTTCTAACTAGAAATGTGTCTCACTTGGTTGCAGATTCTTTCATTGTTTGTTCCCCTCTGAGGAGTTGAAGCTGCAAGCATGGAGCAGTGGAACCCTTCTTTTGAAACCTGGATGGCTTCACCTACATGAATGGTCTATGGATTTTAATGTTTCACGTGCAAGAAATTCTTTTTCTCAGGTTTGGGTTCGCCTTCATGGACTCAATTGGGTCCTTTGGCACCCGAAGATCTTGCTTGATATCAGAACTGCTATTGGAACTCCCATCCGCCTTGATAAGGAGACTGAAGATGTCCGTTATGGTCACTTTACCAGAATATTGGTAGAGATAGATCTCAGCTCTATGCTGATTGACAAGGTAATCCTCTCTACACCTTCCGACAATATCCAAATTGATGTTGAATATGAAAAAGGCCACTTTTCTGTAATCATTGTATGACTATTGGGCATTCTTTGGACTTATGTCGGAGGAACACCCCTGTGATGAATGTGGGAGGACGGGCCACCCATCAAATCTCTGTCGAAGGAAAAAACAAATGAAAGATACTTCTTTGGCAAAGGACACCATTCATGATGGTGACTCAAGTAAAGAGTCACCTCTGCTACTTATGATGTTCTGATTACTGGGAAGTCTGGTTACCAGTCGACTGAGGGTGGTGCTGCTCCCAGAGAGTCATCTCTGGTTGATGCAGAGAAATCTATCCCGCAATTGCCTCTTAAAGACAAAGAAAATCTAGTGGATGTGTCCCCCATAAGAGACCTTAGTGGTCCTTCTTGTGTAAATTTGAACCAAGTACAATTAACTGAGATTTCTTTACCTATGCTGGTTGCGGGGCAACAGGTTGATGATCGGCAGTAACCCCTTACTGGTAAATGGGGGTATGTTTCAGATGTTGAGGGAGAAAAGGCTAGCTTCACTACTCCGAACAGTGGTGGATCTCTCTCCTTCAAGGATATGGTCATAGCTGGGGAGGCAAGGATGACTGATGGTGAGGATTTTACTTCTGTTCCTACAAAGAGAAGACAATGCAAGGATTACCCTAAAATTCCTAAGACGATGTCGACTAGATCAGCTTCAAAGGTCTCAAAAAAATTTGATGACAATTATTGGAAGGCCTTTAACCAAGATAAGTCTCAATCTGAATGGGAGCCTACTGGAGACTCTGATTATGGGAATGACATGTCGTATTATGATTTTTAGTGTTTGAGAATGAGGGCATTACTGATTGTGTGACCCCTTTCTCCTCCTACCTGTTTTCTCTTTTCTTTATTGAATAAAGGGTTAGAAGCTTTTGCTTCTGACTTGACCTTAAAAAAAATAGGGTTTACCCTTACACGAGCAGAGGGACCTTGGGATTACCCTTATCTAGCATAGAACTACCCTTACGCAACACAAACCTACCTTTATACTGTGCCCAATAACCTTACACAATGCATATAAAAAGGTTGTACCCTTATGCAATGACCATCCACCCTTACACAAGTCATAGAGAAAGGATTATATCCTTACAAAACCTATGGAAAAGACTCTTAACCCTTATATAAGGTCTTTAAAACCCATTTCTACCTTTATGCAACACCATAGAACATAAGTAAGGGGGTTTTTTATTAAAGGATTAAGGATTTCCACATAAAATACTAATAAATTATAAATAAAATAGGGTTCAAGGATAAATTAAAAATTGAGAATATTACATCAATCTTATATAATTATAAACCTTTACATGATAAGTTCATGTACCTTATGAATATAATGAATTTGGATATATATGAACACGTTTGGATTCTATATTTGGGTGAGTAAACCAAACTGCGAGTTGTGTAAAGAGTTACACATTAATATGGTATGGACATATTAATTTGGTGGATGAAATAGGGTTTCCAAAACTAAGTCATTAAAAGCATGCATACATAATATGACTAAAACATGAGATAATAAAGACTACATATGATGCGATTGTTATGAATTTAATATGAATATGATTCATATTTGATTGGTGAAAATATAAAAGAAAACCCCTCAAATACTAAGTGTGAGATTCCTTTCAAAGAAAACTCATGTCAAGACCTCGATCATCCAACCTGTTAGTTTTATATCAAAATAGGGTGCCCATAGATTATCTTGTGTAAGTCATGGTGGATGTAGTTAATCCTAAGGGTTAGATAACCACATCCCGTTGTGAGATTTGAGTTTCACTTAGCTGAGAAACACTATTGGTTAGGATACTAGAGGAATAAAGTTGAGTTTATTCATTTTATGGATTGAGTGAAGTGTTGTCTATTGAGTGACTCTTTATCTTTATTCTGATAACTATTCTTTTCCCTCACTTCATTTGATTGTTCATTTTATTCATGATTATCCTTATTTTATCTACTATTTTATTTTTTATGGTTACAAGGAATAAAGGATTCAACATTCACTATTTAAATCTTATTTATCCTTTATTATTCTTCTTAATCATTTTTTTATTTTCATTATTATGTCATTCTCTTATTTTTAATATTGGGATATTTTTCCAAGTACACGAAACTTCTTACATACTGAATTCATTGAAGAAAATATTATGTATCAAACTATAATTTCTTATATATTAAAATTATATGAATTTGTCTAAGTTCAATATCTTATTATAATGGAGTTTCATCATCAATTTACATTTTGAATATTTATCAAAGTATCACATCTTACATATGAAATTATTTTTTTACGTATTGGATCAAGCTTCTTATGAATTATAAATTTTGGTAGAATCAGAAAATTATCTAAGGAATTTATACTACATATGCTGGAGAAGTTGTGAAAATTATCTTATATATTAAATATTTTAGAAATCTTCCTAAGAAATCTTTCATTTAGAGATAAACATATTATGTATTGACTACTCTAATTTTGGGTAAGGATAGGATATTATGTATCATTAGAAGATATAAAATATATTACATATGTTGTTGAAGATCTTACGTATTAAGATCAAAATATCACGTATTTATTTTCTCAAAAAGGGAAGTATATTATGCATTCTAGAAGTGGTTTTCAAAATATTATGTTTCTATTGGAATTATATTTCATATTTATCTTGAGTAAGAAATATATTATGTATTTTATTATTTATTAGAAATTTGAAAGTTATGTTTTCACTCTTATGATTTTTTTTACGTTTTTTCTAAGTGTTTTACTCTCACAAATTGATTAATGAATCTTATGTTTTTAATATTTATTCTTATGTTTTGTATGGATTTTAGAATTTTTATTAGCTATTGAAAGGGAGTTATAAGTTACTATTAAATTTTGCAGGAGCTTAATCTTACCCTTATACTTGAGATTATGATATCAGTAGAACATTCTCTTAAATTTGGAACTCTATATTACAATATCATGGGAACTCATTCTAAAGTATGAGCATGAGGTTTTTATGTAGAACTAATGCTATCAAAATTTCGACATTTTTTTTCTTTATTGTTTTTGTATCTCAATCCACTATGGATCATTATGGTTTGTTCACTTTGGTTTAATAGTTTGTAAATTATTCTTTAATTCTAACAATACTATTGATTATTGTTTAGAAGAGTTTTTTATAGGATTGAATGAGATATAGGTTAAATATTTTGATTATTATTCATTGAAAGTGGAGATTATGTTAAAGCTAACGTATCATCCAGAAGTTGCATGAGATTATGATTTTTTTGTGAAAATGAAATATCAGGATGCACTATGAGATTATGTTTCATGTATGAGCGTATGCTTAACTAAATGTTGAGATTGTGTTACATGGAAGACTTCTATGTTAAGTGTTTGTTCTGTCAGGATTCGAGGATGCGGATGGGGTCTGCCCGATGGGCCTGATTGTGGGGGATTTATGTTTTGCACAATCATGAACATCGGGCTACCATTGTCGCTCTTACTGGGAACTCCCAATGGTCCCCTCATCCATAACTAGGTACATACCTACTTTCCAAAGGCAGGCAGTCATCTGGGTTTTCAGGCCCAACGAATCTTGGGGACTCGCATTGGTCGAGAGGATGAGGGGTCAGGCTCATCGCACCTTTTTGGGAGGAATTGTTTCCTACTCCGGGACTCTCTTATAGATTTAAGATATGTTCATGAAACCCTTCCTAATCTCGATACGAGATCAATTTCTCTAACAAAACAACTATAGGTTTATTCTCTTTCATGTGCAAAAGACTGGGGTCTCTTTAGTGAATCCATATGTATGTATTTGAGGTTCTCCATCATTTATCGGTAATAGGAGGTTTCTTATATGCTGAAGCCATATAACCAAGTGCTTCAGAACATACTGCCATAAAAGGAGGAAATTAATATTCCAAGTGGGGGATTGATCCATTATGATATGTCCTACGTATCCTTTTTATTTTAGGAATCAAAACTCACATAGTTTTTTGGACCCGTGCAGTTTAAAGTCATGTGGAAAGGACTTATATGGGTGCTCTAGGGCACCATGTATTCAACCTCGAGTCATGGAGGGACTTCCTACGTATCCTGAGTATAGCGAGAATCAGAGTTGCCATACTTCATTTTTTCAGGGATTATATATATTGAGGTCACTCCTGTCATTGTAGAGACTCATGGTGAAAATGAAATGGTTATTGTAATTCCCTAAGATCACATGATCTATGCTCAGTGTGAGAAAAAAGGGACGACAAATAATCATTTTAGTACTCATGTCATGGGGCTTACATAATGGGACTGCCCTAAGATGATTTATTATGGAACTCGGGCCTCAAAGAGATGTACTACGTATCCTGATTATGGCAGGAATCAGATTCATCATAGTTTGGTTTATCAGGGCTTATACAATGAGGCCACCCTTACCATTGTGGAGGTTTATAGTGAAGATTTTATGATCATTACAAATCCCTAATCCCACGTGATCCATGCTCGTTGTGAGAAACAAGGGATAACAAATAACCAATGCAATTGCTTTGAGTGAGGGACTTAAATGATAAGATATCCCTGGGTGATCAATATAGTGCTTGAATCTCAAGGAGAGGTGGCCTACGTATCCTGAATATGATAGGAATAAGAGTCTCCATAGTCCCCTTTATCAGGGCATACACACCGAGGCTTCTCTTTCATTTACAGAGGTTTATAGTACAAATGTTATGATCATTGCAACTCCCTAATCCCACGTGATCCATGCTCATTGTTAGAAATAAGGTATAACAAGTAATTAATGTATTTGTTTTGAATAAGGGACTTAGATGCTGGGATCACCCTGGGTGATCAATATGGATCTCGAATCTCAGGGAGATGTGTCCTTTGTATCCTGAATATGGCAAGAACTAGAGTCGCTGTAGTTCTATTTATATTAGAGATTACACACTAGGGATTACCTATTGATTGAGGCTTACAATATGAGATTACCTAATTGATCGGGGCTTACACACTGAGGACAAACAATGTTATCAAGTCTTAGGATGCCCTAGTGACCTAGCCTGCTTGTTCAGGGGGTGTCACATGACCTAGTAGACGTGCCCTAGTGTCATTCACAAGAGTTGGCTTGACATATATGGAGGGTGTCACAAATTTTAGTACAAAATGGTTTGAAGGATGCCATGTATCTTGGCTAACATCCCTAGATGGCATCGCGATACCTAGCCGACATGTCTGGAGGGTGTTTCGGGTCACAACTAACTTTCCTAGAGGGTTTAGAAAGATCTTAGTTGTCATACCCAGATACAACTGTGAGACTTGATTAACATGATTGAGCACTTTTATACGAGTCAAGTGATGTATCTGAATGACTTCGCAAGGCTAGCGTGATAGATCCAGAGGGTTTCATGAGACCAAAGTGGTGTTCTCATAGGGGTCATATGGCTTGCTCTAACATGTCCGGAGGATTTTTGTGTCCCAAATAGCATGTTGAAGGAGTGTCGCGAAATCTAGGTGACATGTCCTGGTGCTATCGTGTGTCTTTGGATGACTCGTGTGAAATGTATGAGGGACAAAAAACATGTTTTTCATTTAAGACTTCCACTTTTAATCTTGGTTCTAGAACTTGTATTACGAATCCCTTAAGTTTGTTCAATATCAGTTTTTTTGAGTCTTACATGATCTGGAGGACATGCGATATGTTCTTCACACATCTTTCCAGCAGTCCTTCACATGATTTATGAATGATCATATGAAGTGCCTCATGTATGGCGCATGATTGCTCTAGATGTTCGCCAGTATATTACCTGATGGAAGACTTGTCGGTTGTGAGATCAGACGCTCTAAGAAGTCCTCTCTAGTCCTTGCACTCGAGAGTCCAGAGTTCAAGAGTCAAATCCCTTTTTATGTTATGATGGGGAATTTATAGGCATCACCACCCCGGTTTTTTTGAACTTTGTGTGGTGTATTTAGCGTGAATATAGGCTAGAGTCAGTGAAGGGCTCTGGAACCACACGTCTTCATGAGTCTCTGCCGTGGACCGCTTCTGAGGGTTCTGCCTAATTTTTAGTGACCGCAAATCACTCTATTCAATGTGTCCTTTATTGGATTATTTCTAATTAATGGGTATTCTTTTGATCATGTGGACATGTCGAAGGACTTCTTTATTTTCATGTTGACATGTCCAAGGGACTTTGTGTTATCCAAGTGCCTGTTGAAAGGAATTTGTGAGATGCTTGATGACTTGTCTTGGACTTTCTGTGAGACAAGGATGGTTTGTTCAGGGGTCTCATGGGACCGTGCTGCGGACTTCCTTAGCACGTCACAAGCTTTTTAAGACCGTGAGAGGCTTTCACCTCCTCCCTATTTTATTATCTTTATTTTATGTGACAAAGGTTGTGAGTTATGTGAGATTGAAGGAGTAATTTCAAAGAGAATTACTCTATTTTCTAGTGATGCATCGCGTGACCGATATGGTTATGTGGGGGTGTGCAATAATTTTATTGGAAAAATCCATCCATTTGTCCTTAGGGAGATGAAGGGAAGCACACGGTCGCCCGAACATACCCGAGGTCTTTCATGTAATGAGGGTGACAAACCAAAGGTCTTTCACGAGATGAGGTGAGCATGTCATTAGGGACTCATAGTGTCTTTCGAATCTCCAGGGGCACGCTGCATGTCTTTCAGCGATCACAAATATATTCCACCTACCCTCCTTTTATTTAGTTTGTTTTATTTTACAAAGGTTCTAGGAGTTAGTGATCTTGCTTGGATGCCACTAAGGACAATCATTCTTCCCATTGGTGATGAATCGTGGGAACAATATGACCACTGAGGATCTACACCTTTTGGGAATATTTCCTCTCATTTTCAAAGGATTTTTAGGTTGGATTTCCAGGTGCTTGTTTCCGGCAACCCATGTAGCTTATGGGAGCTCATCCAACTGCCACCGCACAACTACTGGTTGTCCAGAGCACCTTCGTAAAAGTAGAGGGTCTCATTAAAAGGGGATATTTAGGATCCACCATAGGTTATTCACTATGCATGGAGTTTTCACGTGACCTTATAATGGTCACATGATCACAAACCTTTTGAAGGTTCACGCGATCCGCATGTCTCGACCATCTTCTCCTTCCTTTGCTTTTGCGAGGGAAATAATACCCATATTCAGGTATTTGTTCCTTTGTGAATTTTTTGATTCTCATTTGGAAGGCGTAAATAGTGTTATTAGAAGATTATGTTGAATAATATGTATCATTAAAATGTTTTTCAAGTTGTGATTTCCAAGAAACTATATTCAAAATTAAAAAACTTCTATAAGGAAACTAAATTGAGAGATTTCAAAGATTATTCAATTTTTTTTGAATGAGTATTCAAAGGATGATTATTATAGATATTATTTCAAAATAGTTCAATGATTTTAAAGATGATTATGAAGGATTGGTAACTCTAAATTAGTTCATTATTCAAGGATTAATATTTTGGAAATTTTACTGTGTATTCACTAAAAATTATTAGAATTTGTAATTGTGGAAAATATATTAGCAACATTATTATTCTTTTATGATTGAATTATTCTAGCCATTATAGTCTGTATAGCTATTGTAGATTCTTATATAAAGGAAGTTGAAGACACATGCGAGGTACATGAGTGTAGACTTGATTCAAAAAAGAGAAAAGTGTTGAACGACATACAAAAAAGAACACACAAACTTTCACAATGACTAATGCCTTGTTGATACAATACTTGAAATAGATTCACCATACCAATTCATTGATCAAGGGATGGTCAAGCTGCTATAACTATTCTACCTCATATGTCTTCAATTGGTTTTTGAGTTTAACATTATATTTTAATATCTATTCTGTTAATCTATAATTTTATACTAATTTATGATTTTACCCCATAAAATCAAGTTCTATTTGGTTATAGCTCTATAAAAGGTACGTGTTGTAATTAGTTTGTGACTCCCCTTTAAAAGTTAGGTCATGTTTTGATTGTGATTCGAATAGAAAAGGTAGGATGTAATAGGGTTCTGAATCTCCTTAGGGGTTTGACAAGTAGACATATGATCTTTTTTTTGAAGTCTACGAGCAATGAATTCCTCTAAGGCCTATGGGCCATGTAATGCTTACACCTACGGGCCTTGTAAGGGTTCCACCTCACCCCTTGAAGGTGGATTATCAAAAATAAATAAAAAATGAAGGCCTTAGGGCCATTGGAGGAACTTAAATATAAAACCATTTAATAAATAATATTGGGTATATCAATGAATTAGAGAGGCTAGGTTCACCTCTTAGACTCGAACTGGCTATAAAATTTATTCAGCAATCACAGTCAAAAAGGTTTCAATAGTTTATTTTGAATTATAATATGAATGAGTTCAATTTTTTTCCTAACATCCTAAACATGTTGAGGATTGCTGAGTAGGACATGAGTGGTCTAGGATCAAGTAACATGTTGATGGGGAAAAAGGAGAAGGGTAATTTTTTTGGACATATAGAGAAAAAAAGGTTGTGGAGAGTCCACACCATCGACCAAACTGAAGAAAAAGAAAAATGGATGACGCTTTCATTATGGTAAGACTAGATATTGGAGAATGAATTTTTTGGAATACTTGAAAGGTTTTAAGACGACATGTGGAGATTCCACTTCAAGTATTATTGTCATATAATTTAATTCTTTTATTATGAAGAGTATATGATATCAACTATATCTTTTACAAGTGATGTAAATATACAGGAGGTCAGGAGTAAAGAAAGGATTGATAATTGGATCTTGAAGTTTTTATTTCATGTAATGGAGAAAATGAGTTGCTGCATTGATAACCTGGATATAATGAGTACTTCAATATAGGATGAATTTAAATAAAATTTATGTATTGTTTGTCTTATTTTATTCTCTTTAGAAGAGTTTTATAACCAATCATTCTATAAATTAATGAGATGAAGTTTTTGATACACATGATTTATAATTCGTCCAAATTCTATAACATGTTGAAAGGAGACAAGGATAAATATAGTTTTATCTAGGATAAAGTTTTTATCTAAGAATAATAAGGAATGTGATTGCACTAACAAATTGGAATTTTGGTAAATTCTTTTTTTTAATAAAATTTAAAATCACATAGAATACCATAAGTGATATGAAAACAATAGTTTATTTGTTAAGTATTCCTACTAAAAGTAAATAATTATTATTTCCCAAATGGAAAAAAGTTTGTGTATCTTAGCATGATATCCTAGAAAATGATATAATTTTTATGAATCTAGTGGGATTATTTTTGGACTTGAAGATAAAAATTACCTAGTAAATGATTATTCCGGTCAAAGTTTAAAGTGAACTTCACTTGATATCCTAAATTTTTTAGGAAATGATATAAAATTTACATTAGTTACCGGAATATTTCAAATAAAAAGTTTGATGGAAAAGGTTTCAATGATTATGGTGATGCACTTAGAAAAGTCCTAAGTGTACAACAAGAGTTATTAACATCACAACATTAGATGTTATAGAGTTAAGTTGTTTTAATACATTTAAGGAAATGAACATTATGAATTTGATTCCTAAGTTTCACTATTATTCAAATTATATTACTTAATTGATTTTACTAACTAAAGTGTTTAGTGGGAGGTTTTTATCAAATGGTCACATAAAGATATGGTAGGAATTACATATAAATGTAATGTGTTAACAAAATCCCAAAAAGTGAAGCATACATAAGGTTTATCTAGTAGTATATCACATGTGGTATGTTGGACATGCACTTATGTAGGGTTTTGTTAAGTATTATTAAAGATTGTAAGAATATATAAAATGTATCATATAAAATTAAATCTTTAATTTATCATTGCTTTGGGTTGGGTGTGTATATATATATATACAAATATACATTTTGTGAAGTGTAATGAAAATTGACCTCTCAAAGTATGACTTTGAGTTATCCATATCTAATGTTTGTCAAGGAGTATTATAGGTTATGATGAAATGTTAAGGTTGGAATGAGTTTGATTATTGTATTGAGATACAAAATATTCTTATGAGTTAAAAAATGTTTTTTTCACTAGATGGTCCATGAATTATACCGCATGGAGTGTTATACACTATGCCTTTGGTATACCAGGGGTGTATTGTTTATATTTTGAGTCCCCATTACCTAAGGTTGGAGAGATACCTAGAATAAGAAACTTCATACTCAGATACCTTTCTTACTCAAGTTTCAATACTTAGATAATCAGGGGTGTTTGAGTATGTTTTTGATCATATCATTGGTTGGAGCTCAACCAATATGAGATTTTTCCTCTTGTATGATGAATATTAAATCTAGGCCTTTAATGATATTGATTGAGAAAATGTATGACCATACTTAGAAGTCACATATGATGTGATTTTCTACATGGATAATAGGTATGCGATGTATTGATCTACTATATGAATAACATGTGATGTATTCATCAACCTGGTCAGTCTATACTGGGAGAGTTAAGAACATATGAGGAGGCTATATGGGATTTAAATACACCATGTCCCACTGTCACTTGATGTATTGGACAAAGGGAATGTATGAAAATGAATGCTAGCATGTTATGTTGTCATGAACCCCTCCCTCCAAAGATACCATAATGAAGGAAGATATATAATGACCCCTGAGTCTTGCCTCTAGTAGGCCTTGGGTTGACCACTAGAACTGAGGGTATAAAAAAAATCTCATGACATGGGAGGAATTTCCCTCTTTAAGAAAACAAGATCGTGATATAGGATGAATCAACAATAAGAAAATCCATGATATAATATAAATAAACTAAAAATAATCCCATCATGCATGTGTAAATAAAACAGATATATATAATAGTCTCCAAAAACAAGTACCAAAATAAAATCTAAGGCAACGACATAATAAATGTCCAAATATCCAAGCTAGTAATGTCTAACACGATCCATGTAGTCCTCCTGGAAACCTGAAAATAGTTTATATATACATGGGGTGAGCATACAAGTATACTTAGTTAGAAAACCAAAGTCCCATGAGCACATGTGAAAAGAACATACTAATGCACCTATGAGCAAACAAAAGAACCAACAATACCTAAAAAGGTCATCTAGGCCAACCCAACCGCACCAAGGCTCACTCACTAAGTAAAACATCCAAGTATAACAACATAATATGAAGTATATTTAAGAAAGGTACCCTGCACCACTTTCCCACTAATCAGCCAATCTCACACCCCAACGACGTACGTCCTGGTTCTCCCACCACTTTTGTATAACATAACATAACATCACATCACATCACATCCCACCCATAGAGCCCTAGTACACCACATCACATCACATCTCAACCAAATACACCCGGTCCATCAAACCACATCACATAACTAGGGTAGTAGGGTATCATGACGATAAAGGACATCAACCTCATGCCCTCCTACCATGCATGACCCCCACCATAATCCATCTCGTCACATATCATCACATATCATCATATCTCACCCAAAGACACCTATCTGAACAAACCACCTCAAATCACATCTATAAAATGAAACTTTTGACTTCTAACCATCACAACTCGTGCATGTCATTATTGTCTAGAAGTGGGAGCGGGGAAGAGTGGGTGGCTAACCATCCATCCTTACCACTAGGATGTTGGAATAAATACCCCCAAAACTGTAGGTTGTTGGCACTAAGTAATCAACATGGGTGGGGCACATAAAGAAATCATAAATAAATAAAATTTATATATATTAATATATAAAAGGTCACACACAACCCAACCTATGGGTTTACAATAATATCACCAACAAACTCACAAAATTTCCAAAATTCCTTGCAACCTCCACCACTTTTACTGCCAACACTAAATGAATAACACCACCCCAAAAAACACAAGAAACATTTCATCATAATTTTCAATTAAATCAAATTCCCAGATTATCCATTACAAACCCATCACATTTAAGAAACCAATTCATTCCATTATTTGTGGTCCATTAATCTCATTATTCTAGACCATTATTTCACATTTAACATCAACACCATTTAACCACACAACCCATTATTAATTATCCATAATCCATTTTTATCCCATACCATATAGATTTCAACATTATAATTTATTTAATTCCATCAATACTCAGGAATATAGTGTAACACAACACATCACAACAACATACAACCCATCATCCTCATGCCAACATGCCCATACAAACCACTATCATAGCCACATCCACCTCCTCGTTACAACCACCACATCACCACCAATTTCCATCCCAACGACCCCACAACATGACCTTACAACCCATCACACATTCATATATCACAAAAATTCCATAGCATAACACACATCATTTTTTTCCAGTTTCATTCAAGGGGATTTATCACGTTCCACTTCACTTTAAGGGCATTCTCATGCAAGAAAAATTTCACAGGGGAAAGCATTTGTTTATCTAGGTATAAATGATTAACCAATTACATTTAGGCTGATATTAAAAAATCATAAAAATAGGGCATCCTTAACACCACAACTAAATTTCAAATAAAGGCTCCAAAAAACTATGATTTTCAGAGGGGTATTAGCCCATACAGTTTATAACATTAATAATAAAAAATGGTAAATGTATGAAATTTCATTCTCCTTCCCCTTCCATTTTCAATAAAACTGATTCATTTATATTATTCAATCCAAATACGAACATATTATCAAGGGTTAACAAGAATAAACCCATACCACAAGATATGCTAGGTGAAAAACAAATGAACCCCAACCTGGAAGAAAGAAGCTTCAAAAAATTTACTGCACCAAAACAGGGGGTGTGCACATTGGAGAAAACCACATATTGGGAATTCAAACCAACTGAAGAAACATAGTTACATTACTCCAAAAGAAAAAGGCTCTGGAACATCTAGTATCATGAGAAAGAAATCTAAAAATAACAAAGAAAAGATATTCTCTTTAGAAAGAATAGATCTGAAATCAGTGGGATTTGATATGATTTTAATTGACCATTAAAGATAGATCACATGAAATACACATGGTATAACCATTTAAAAAGAATACAAACCTTTAATAAATAGAATATATAATTATACCCCTTTAAAATGGATTTTTAATTCCATTAATTATGGATTTAAAACCATTTTTCATAAAAAAAGACGTCAAAAGGGAAAATCTGGAAAATCTGAAAAATACGGAACATGCTATTGTTGGATGATAATATTTGGTGCTACCACCAAGTGCCACTAACTGGTGATACCAGTGATAACTTCAAGTGGTACTACCAGTGTGCTACTATTAGGTGATACTTCCATGGTTCTACCATCAAGTGCTATCGCTTGGGTGCTACTGTCATGTGCCACCACAAGTGTGCTACTGTTAGGTGCCACCGTCAGGGTGCTACCATTAGGTGATACTACCAGTGTGCTACCATTAGGTGTTACCTCCAACCTCCAAAATATCCCCATTTTCATCCTAAGCACTTCCAAACTCCTACCTTCCTCCTCCAAACACCTATTAACTTCCCTTGGATAGCTTAAATACCATATTTCCCACAAAGTAATGTGTTAGAAGGTCTAGACTATTACATCATACACCTATCAAACTATTCTTACCCTCAAGAATCAAAAATAACTTGCAAGGAAAGAGGTCAGAGGTCAAAATGTTCCTCCCTCGAGATACCTCTCAAGGATCAAATTACATCCAAAATACCATCGCTAACCAAACTCACCAACCAAATAAAAATGCTCACAACACCTCTCAAAACCAACACATCACCATATTAGACTCCATAAGGTACAAAATAAAAACTTCCACAACTAACACATTGTATATCCACATGTGAAAAAATTAAGGAATTGTATTTCCCATGTCAATATACTATCCGATTTAGGCGACACTGAATTGTTCACACATTTTCAATCATGTCAAGGTATAACGTGTCTTGATTAGGGATCAAGTTTTTCCCTTCTTAGTATGCATTGAATATTTAATCACACATCATATCAACAAGGAACAATAAAAACTCATATAAAAAAACAAGTTCGAAACATCACATTATGAAAGAAAAATATAACAAAAAAAAACTCAAAACAACTATGGGTAATGGGCATGCATCTTCATCTCATGCTCCCAAGTAATCTCCTCTAGGACACCATGCCTCCACAACACACATACCAAAGGAATGGTACATCCTCATGAAACCTTATCTCAATTATCCTAGATATCCAGTGGATGATCCACAAATGTGACATTGTTTTCGATATCCAACTCTCCCCAGTTGATGACATGTGAGTCATCATAAAGATATTAAAAGAGATGAGAGATGTAGAAGATATTGTGAATCCTGTCTAGTCATGGTGGAAGTTCCAACTGATAATCCTCCTTTCCAATATGCCCTAACACCACGAAGGGCCTAACAAACTAGGGTGAGAGATTACTCCCCCTGCTGAACCTATTCTGCCCATGTCAAGGGGAAACCTTCAAGAACACATGGTCTCCAACTTCAAAATCTAAGGGTCTCCTCCTATGATTGGTATAAGAATTATTACTATCATGCACTACTTTCATCCTCCCTTGAACCAACTAAACCTTCTATGTCGTCCTCTTCACCACATCGGGTCTAAGAACTATTGAATCCCCAACCTCAGCCCAATATAATGGAGAATGAAATGACCACCCATATAAAGCCTCAAATGAGGCCATGTTGATGGATGATTGATAACTGTTTCTGTAGGTAAAATCAACCAAAGGAAAATTATTTACCCAAGATCCAAAAAAGTATAAGATAAATTCCCACAACATATCCTTCAATGTGTGTATAATACACTCGATATCTATATCTGTATGAGGGTAAAAAATAGTGCTGAGGCATAACTGAGTTCCAAAATAATGCTGCAATCCTCTCCAGACTTGAAAAGTAAAATGTGAATCCTGATATGAGATAATGTTCCTCAGAACTCCATGAAACCAAACAACCTCATCCACACACCTCTTTTCCAAAACATCCACTATGCCCGACTCCTTGAGAACTAGGAAGTGAGTTAATTTCATCAACTGATCCATGATTACCCAAATAACATCACAACCTCTCAGAGCTCAAGGTAATATTATGAAAAAAATCCCTCAAGATGTCATCCCATTTCCACATTAAAACATCATAATACTAAAACAACCCACCGAGAACATGGTGATTAGCCTTTACTTGTTGGAAAACTAGACATCAAGCCAAAAACTCCACCACTACCCATTTCTTTTCAGGACACCAAAACTGCTTCCTCAATCCATATTACATCTTGGAAACTCCTAGGTGTAATTAAACATTTAAGATATGAAAGTCACATAAGACTCCCTCACACATCACTACCATAAAAAAAACCTATCCCTGAAGCAACATTTGGTTTTGACCATCCTACAACCATCCCTCCAGAGCATCACCATCGCCAACACGATCTTGAATCACCTCTACCTCTGAGTCTCCCCACTAAGACTCCACAACCTTTTGTATTAGAGAACAATGCACTATCATATGAAATAGGAAACATCCCTCATTAACCACCCTCACATCCAAGTGTAGGGCTGCCAACTCCTCCATCGATCTACAAGAATATCCATAATCTCTAACCACATCCTTCAGTGACTTCTGACTCAACATGTCGACCAAAAAATTACCATTTACGGAGGTATAGGAGATCTCAAAATTTTAATCCTGAAGAAAATCTATCCACATATGCTACTACTGATTTTGATCATGATAATAAAATATATAACCTAAGTTCTTATGATTTGTAAATACCACAAAGTGATCCCCAATGAAGCAATGTCACCAAATATTCAGTGCAAACACAACTACTGCTAACTTAAGATCATGGGTGGCATAATTAAAATCATGAGGACATAACTTCCTAGAACCACAAGAGATTAATTCCCTCTGTTACATCAGTAAACATCCCAATCCTAGATGAGAAGTATCAAAAAACACCTGAAACATCACCCCTTCCTATGAAAACTAGAGTATTGGAGCACTGACCAATTTCCCCTTCAGGTAGTCAAACACTGACTAACATTGATCATTTTAGATAAAATATTGGTCCTTCCTAGTCAAAGATGTAAACAGGGCCACAATCCATGAGAATTATAATACAAACCTCTGGTAATAGCCCGCAAGGCCAAGGAAGATATGGACCTTTGCCACACTCTTGGATGCTTCCCAAGAAACAACTACCATGAACTTCAATGGGTCCATGACCACACCCTACTAGGACACCACATGCCCAAGGAAATGAACCTCTTATGTCCTAAACATACACTTGGACAACTTTTCATATAGATGGTGGTTCCAAAGAACTTGTAAGATGGATTTTAGATGATCAAAATAATCCTACTACAACTTTGAGTAGATCAATATGTCATTGATAAACACAACTATGAAGTAGTCTAAGAATTCATGGAACACTGAGTTAATTATCCCCATGAACATAGATGGCATGTTAGTGACACCAAATAGCATAACCCTGAGCTCAAAGTGCCCATACCCACATCTAAATTAAGTCTTCGAGACATCATCCTCCTTCACCCTCAACTAGTGATATTCAAACCACATATTGATCTTAGAGAACCAACTAGATCACCTAAAATAGTTGAAAATATCATTGATCCTCGGAAGAGGATAGATATTATTTATCATCACCTAATTCAACCATAGGTAGTATATACACAACCTTAGGTTACCATATGACTTCTTAGAGAATAAAATTGAAGCACCCCATGGTGACACACTAAGCTAGATGAAACCTTTCTACATTAGATCATATATATGAATTATCGAATCTCAAAAATTAGAGGGTTCCATATGATATGTATTAACCAAAATTGTATAAGTACTAGGCTATAAGTCTATCCCAAACTCAACATCACGTTGAGGGGGTATTTCACAAACTCCATAAGGAAAGCATCCAAGAACTCCCTAAAAACTGTGGGATCCACCTCTACAATAACTTCCACTGAATCCACATAAAATTATACCATCATATAAATAAGGGGTTCCATATGTCTATTTCCCAACTAATATCCCCACTCACCAACAAAAACTACACATTGTCCATCCACATATGAGAACACAACTCTTCTTCAGAAGCAGTCAATAATAGATTATATGAAATATAACCAGTCGATGCCAATAATGACATCATATGGGTGCATATGAAGCAATAAAAGATCCCCACATGATTGATGTGCCCCCATCATCTGTCTACACCCCTGACACACATCAAATAATCTGTTCTGGCCTTTTAATGTCATAGTCAACACCAGGGACATGAGAAGACTCTCTATGCCTAGTCCCAGAGCACAAACTAGATCAGGTGTAACAAAGGATTGAAAATATTCTAAATCAAACAAATAAAAAAAGGGTAGATGATAAACTAATCATACCTATAACAATCTCCAGCTCCTTTGGTGTTGCTACCTCCGCTGCATGCAACTGACCATGTCCAACTCCTCTACCTCTCTGCTGATGTCCACCTCCACGACTATGCTCAATTAAAGGTCCCTAAACTTGAGGAGAATCCCAAGGTTGACCTCTACCTTATCTATTCCCTCTTGAAGGAGTATAAGCCTACCAACCCTGCTACTGAAACAGACTCTACGACAACTGCTGCTGAGGCTGACACTGAACCTGTTCACCTCCACCAAACTGACCTCAAGAAACCATTGGGCATTGATCTTGATAATGGAATAGAAACCCATAGATGAAACAAAATAGCCTCAATACCCCATGAATATCAATAAAACCATTGGCCTCTAAAGGATAGAAGGGAAGTTTCCAAGGCTAACTCCCTACGAGATGAAACCTTAAAGGTCCTGACACCTAAAAATTTCCACTAATAACTATAATCCTTAAGTAACCCTACAAAATACCCACCCATGGTAAACATCTTCATGAGTGAATCCAATTGATCACCTCTATATTCTTATGAACCTCTAGATATGTCAGTAACGTGGAGTAAATACATACTAGATAGAATGAAAGAGTGCCTCCTCAAGAAGTTTAGCTTGAGAATCCTCATTAAGAATATGATTTGGGGTGAAATGTAAGAGGTCCTTGAACCTGAACCTGAGATCTTATACTAACATGCTCCCCTGATGAAGTGAGTGCAGCTCTTTCTGCTTTATCACCTTCATGGTCGATGAAAGGAACTCTGCTCAGAACTTCTTCTATAAGTCAATCCATGAAACACCCACCTCCTTCTATTCCACAAGGTACAATGTCCTCCACTAAAACAAAACTCCCCATATATTACTAACTACCAAGGGGAAACAATACCCTATTGAAGACTAGATCAAACTAAAAGTGATATCCAGCTCTAGCCAGCTCTCTGTCTCAACATCTTAAACACTACACTCATACTTCCCCAAATCCTACTACTGAAAGGTGCACAAAATCCTCTGCCACTGGTCATCCTCCACAACTAGATAAACCCTTCGGTAATCAACCACATCATCATTCTATACCTATACTACCTAAGCTACATGAAAATGATTAAAATGATCCATAACTGAAATGGAAACAAAGATTTCCTAATACTGGTAGTATGAAATTTTATTAAGGTTAATTTAATTCATTTTAACTTCCCAAAAACAAAACCACCAAATTCAAACAAGAATAAAAGTCATCACCTATCCTAGGTATATACCCTAGATGTAGTACCACCTCACTTAGTCGTTTGGTAGGTCCAAAGTCCTTGCATCAGATCACGAGGGTCCCTAAAATCATGCATCCTACCTGGTCTCCCTGGGCTATGTCACGTAACGAGGTCAACTGACACTGTTGCCTTACCAGACCATGAAATCCTCACTATTCCTAACTCTGAACCCCATTATGTCTCTCAAAATCCCTTTGATACCACTTTTTCATGACCCCCTCTCTCCAAATATACCACATGAAGAAAGAGAGATAATGACCCCCTGAGTCCCGCCTTCAGTAGGCTCTAGGTTGGAAACTAACATTGAAGGTATAAAAAAATATCATGATATGGGAGGTATTACCCTCTATAAGAAAAAAAACACCAGGAAAACGAAAGTCTCTCATGAACATGTGAAAGGAAATACTAATTCACCAATGAGCAAACAACAGAACCAACAACACCTAAATAGGACATCTATCCCAACCCAACCTCACCTACTCTCACTCGCCAAGAAAAAAATACAAGTATAATAAAAAAATATGAAGTATATCTATGAAAGGTACACCACACCACTTTACTAATGATTATATTCTCTCACAGCCCAATGACGTACATCCTGACACTCCCACCTATTTCATATAACATAACATAATATCACATCACATCACATCCCTCCCACAGACACCTAGGTCATCACATCACATCACATCTCACCTAAAGACACATAGGAAATCACAACACATCAAATACCAAGGTAGTAGGGTATATTGAACATGAAGGACATCAACCTTGTTCCATCCTCATACCATGCACAACCTCTTCCATAAGCCATCTCATCACATATCACCCGAAGACACCTAGGCCAACACAACACCTCAAATCACATCTAGATAGTGTCACTTTTGACTTCTACACATCACAAACTATGCATGTCATAATCACCTGGAAGAGGGAGTGGGTAAGAATGGGTAACCATCCATCCCTCCTCACCATCAAGATGTTGAAAAAAACAAACCAAAACTACAGGTTATTGGCACTAAGTTCTCGAAATGGATGGGGTGAGTAAAGAAATCATAAGGAATATATATATATATATATATATATATATATAATTACATGCACAACCCAACCTATGGGTTTACAACAATATCACCAACCAACTCACAACATTTCCAAAAATCCTCACAACCTCCACCACTTTTACTGCCAACACAAAATTCATAATACCACCCCAAAAAACACAAGAAAAATTTAATCTTACTTTTCAATTAAATACAATTACCAGATTATTCATTACCAACCCATCACATTTATACATCCAATTAATTCCATTATTTTTGGTCTATTCATCTCATTAGTCTAGATCATTATTTCACATTTAATGTCAACACCATTTAACCACACAACCCATTATTAATTATACATCAACCATTTTCATCCAATACTATATCAATTTCAATGTTATCATTTATTTAATTCCATAAATACTCAGGAAACTAGCATAACTTAACACATAAAAATAACATACAACCCATCATCCACACACCAAAAAGCTCACACAACCACCATCACAGACACATCCACCTCCTCGTCACAACCACCACATCATGAACACTTTCCATTGTAACTACACTGCAAAATAGACTTTAAACCCACCACACATTCATATATCACAATAATTCAAAAACACAACACATATCAGTTTTTTTAGATTCATTAAAGGGGATTTATCACATTCCACTTCACTTTTAAGGGTATTCTCACACAATAATTTTTTTAAGGGAAACCATCTGTTTAACTGAGTATAAGTGATTAACCACTTCCATTTAGGGTGATATAAAAAAATCATAAAAATAGGGGTTACCTAACACCACAACTACAATGAAAACAAATTATCCCAACATCCATTATTTTTAGGGGGTATTAGCCCGTATAGTTTATAACATCAATAATAAAAATGGTAAAAGCATGAAATTTCATTCCACTTTCCCATTAATTTTTAATTAAAATTATTAATTTATATTAGTTAAGCTGGATATGACCATATTACCAATGGATAAAGAGAATAAAATAATCCTTTATGATACACTGGGTGAGAAATAAAGGAACCCCTACTTAGAAGAATGAAGCTTCACACAATTTGTTACACTATAATAAGGGGTGCACGCATAGGAGGAAACCACCTATAAGGAACTCAAACCAAATTTAGGAAAATAGTTCCATATATCTAAAGGAAAAGGATCTAGAACATCCAATATTAAGAGAAATCAAGTAGTAAATAATTAATGAAGGATCTTTACTTTAGAAATAATAGATCTGAAACCAGTAGGATTTGATATGGTTTTAATTGACCATTAAAGCCAGTTCTCATAAAATCCACATAGTATATCCATTTTAAAGGGGTACATAATTTTATGAAATGTAAGATATAATTATCCTCCTTTAAAACAATTTTAATTCCATTAATTAATTCTTTAAAACCATTTTTTATCAAAAAAGATTTCAAAAGTGAAAAATTGAAATTATAGAAAATCTAGGACATGATACTATTGGGTGATAATGTTAGGTGCTACTGCCAGGGGATTCCATCAGGTGCTACCACCAGGTGATACCTCCAATTTTATACCATTAGGTTCCACCATTAGAGTGATACCATCAGGTTCTACATCCAGTGTTCTAACATCAGGTGCTACTACTAGGGTGATACTGCAAGGGTGCTACTGCTAGGGTGCTACCATCAGGTGCTACCACCATAGTGCTACCGTTAGGTGATACTACTATAAACATACTACAATATGATACTTATAGTGTGATACTATCAAGTTCTACCACCATGGTGATATCACTGTTATTCTACCATCATGTGCTACCATTTGGTGTTGTCACCAACCTCTAAAATACCCCATTTCTTCCAAAATACCTCCAAACACCTCAATTCCTCCTCTAAAAACATATAGTCTTCCCCCTAAAACCTCAAAAACCATATTTCCCACAATGTAATAGGCCGGAAGGTCCAGGTCATTATTGATGCGGCTGGTGGACACAAGTATAGTGATACATGTGTTTGATGGAGATCATAAGAGACCCCTTTGTAGCTTGATTAGCATTGATTCTTTTCTAGAGGAAGATCTTTTATTACATTTATAGATGACTAGACCACACAATGTCATTGATTACACATGATAGTTTATCATATTAAATTTATATTTCCCAAAATATACTGAGCTACTAAGGCATATCACATTGGAAATCTGGGGTCTAACCCATAGAGATAGCTTTTAGGAAAGTGACACAGTGGTAAAAACCTTTTGGGAAGGATTCCTCACAGTAACTATTTGGTTTGGGGTTTTCTAAGAACTAAGTAGATTGGGTTTTAAAACTTATTCAAGGAATGGTTTAGGGTCAATTTTAGGGTATAGGTAAAAGATAATCCTAAATCTAGATTGGGATATACCTATGGATTAGGCTAAAAATTGGTGAAAAAGTCACCAATTGATCTTAGTATAACCAATTGGATCTACCTAAGATGGAAACCACTCCTTGGTCTAGAGATATTTTACAACATAAGTGTTGGAAGCTTAGCTTCTAGGTAGAAATAATCATAAGCTATTGGTCCTAGCTTTCTCAACTTTAATCAGGTCAAGGATACTTCATTTTTCACCTCTGATGGTCAGAGTAATTTCAAAATAATGGGATTTACAGTTGTTTTAACCTAATTACTTGCCATACTGTTACTATGTTTTGATTCATAGATTCAGTATGTTTAAATCCACCCCTACCCATGATCCTTAACCCTAAGAGGGTTAGCCATGCATGATATAATTAATTGAAAGTAGGGAAATAGGAAACATTCTCACAATAGTGAATAAATGATTCAAATAAAAGTAATACATAATTGAAATCATAGTAAAATAATCAAAAACTAACTTGAATGAATAAAAAATTAAGAACACATTGATAGTTTATGTTTGAATGGTAATTGACATTGAAATTGGAATGTTGAAACATAAATGAACAATAAATGAGTCTTGAAATAGAAAGAGGTAATAAAGGATTTATTAAAAAAATAAAATAAATCAATGGAAAAAAGTTTAGAAGAAAATGTTAAAGAAATGTAGAAGAAAAGAAGAAACTAAGTTGTGTTTATGAGGTATCTTTCAAGTCCGAGGTCACTGTATATTTATAAACCTCGATCGGTTCATAGTATGTAACTAATTCATGTTGTGAACACGATTTAAATGATTTCTAAATTTAGGATTTAATGGTGTGTAATTTTATTTCATGATTTTTACTTCAGATCCACAAATTCCTTCAAATATCTTGGATCTACAAATTTTAGGGCTTGTATCTTCGATGAAAATTAGGTTTTGAACTTTTCATGTCATGTATTGAGTTCATTCCCTGTATCTTCATCATTTTTGAAATTTGAGTATTTCACAATGTGTAATTTGGATTCACATTGTGTACTTGGTTTATTCCTTGTACCTAGGATTCACATCTTTCAAATGGCTAGTAGGTGGTTTGATCGAGGAGTACACATCATGTACTTTGAATTCACATCATGTAATGTTGATTTCTCTAATTTTACAGGATTTCCTCCTTTGATTATTGAATTCTAATTCCTTAAAAAAACCAAAACCTAGTTTATTATCAAAAATATAATTATTAAACATTAATTAAATGCATCCAAAAGATGTATATGAATCCAACTTATCAAATTCCCCCACACTTGAACAATTGCTTGTCCTCAAAAAATAAGAATCTCAATAAGGATTACGAAAGAATTTTTTTTAAACATGAATCATTCATTAAAATTAAGTAAATAAAACTAAGTGAAAACAGAAAAAGAAATCCCTCTAGAATCATTCTAGTATATAAAATTAGTCATTCTTTATAGTTATGTTCTTTATTCAAGTAAATTCTTCCTTTAATTAAAATTTCATAACTATTTATTAGAAGCTATACCAATTTTTCATTTTAATTCACAATAAATTTTCTCTCATCAATCAAGGTAAAATAAAACTAGAGTTATGATCATACCCTGAATACGTGTTCCTAACCATAGGATTTCATTGGTTCTAACATCTCTACTTCATAAAGACAAATAAAAAATTAATCATGAGGGATTCAACAATAATGTTCAAATTACTCTGAGGCTAGGGGTAGTTAGGAAGATAGTGAAAATAAAGATAAAAAGGAGGGTAATATCTACATTATAATGCATGATAATTTTGAATAGTGAAATTAAGTAACTCCTCAAAATGTATCCATGCTCCAAACATCTCAAAGTGAATCCATGAATATGTCAAGATAGAAAAAATAATTTTCCATATCCCATTATATTTTTTATTTTATTTATTTTTTGAAATTCATGTTTATGATAGATCTCACATCCAACACCTAACCACATACGATCCATCATAAGATTCATTAGTCTGGTAATGGTGAATTTTGACCTTCCTAATACACAACTCAATATTTTTTTTATTTTTTTAAAAGGAATAGGGTAAGAATAGAAAATACCAACATTAATCATGAACCATGTCATAAAAATATGGTGAAAATTCCATCGTACGTATCCTCAGTATCGATATACTATGTATGGAAGATACAAAACATCCCCCACACTTGTTAAAAATAAAATCATGAAAAGTACCAAGAGTATGGTAGGAAGGGATAATAGGCTTGAAACGGCTCAATCCTAACAAGGTTATTCATGGATACTATATGCTAAATAAGTAAATATGTATAGGTGGGTGTCAGGAAAAATAGATCAAAAAATATTTCCTCAATCCTTTTAATAGTGTATTTGTTCAGTCATAGCCTCAATAATATTCCAATTCAAGTTCTGATATGTTTACATGCCCCAAGTATCTCTCAAGAAATATGCTCAGAAAATAATATGAAAATGTAGGCCAATAATCCTCTCAGGAATGGGAGTATAGAATAATTGGAAATAACTTAGGTCATAGAATCCAGTTATAAGTGAATCAAAAGTAATTACAAGAATCTAGAATTAAAATCAACTCAGCAAACATGCTAAAAATCTAAACAGGGATAAAAATGGATTTCAAAAATTCCCAACCAATAAACATCTTTTATTTAAATGGGTGTAATTATATTTCAAGTTTAAAGAATGATTTAAATGAAAAATGTATCCTAGATTAATGAAAATAAGTAATAATTCAAGTGTATTGATAATAAATATTGATAAAGACCCCCCATACATAAAATAATACAATGTTCATGATATTCTAGAAAGCATCTTTGGAGAGATATCAAGTATGGATTAGATAAAAAATGAAATGGAAATTTATGAATTATAAATTAGGAATTGAGAGCTCCCTATAGTGAAATTCATGCCATGGGGAAATTTTTGGATGTTGATGGGAAATTGGGCTACCTATAAAAATTTGTTGGCAATAAAATTCCTTAACTAGACAAACTATTAGTACATAGGTTTTAATCAATATGTAATAATAATAATGGGAAATTTCACAAAGTCAATATTAGTAGAAAATAGCTTAGATGAATGCAAGAAGTGGATACAAAGAAGATTTAGATGACTGATGAATAGAAAGTGATATAAAATTAAAACAATGGTCCTAAGTACACAAATAAAATAAAGAAAACAAAAAATATGGGATTCCTCCCATAAAGAACTAACCATTACATAATTAGCTATATATATAGAAAAAATAATTAGATTAACTCAAAATAAAGGGAAAACCCTTCATAAAATGGTTCTTGATAAATTTTTAGTCTCGATCCATTAACCTTTAAGGGTGGTACTTCACCTTTTTGAATTTTGATTTCCCTATAGGGGAATACCATGACAACTATAAAGGGACCTGACCATCGAGATTTCAGCTTCCCAGGGAATTGTTTCAACTGGGGATTAAAAATTAGAACTTTATCCCCCAGTTTTAAGATTCAACACATAATGCACTGATCATTCCATTTCTTTGTTTTTTCTTTATAAATATGAGCATTTTCATAAGTGTCCATTTTGATCTATTCCAACTCATTGATTTGTAACATTATAAATTCCCTATATTTTTGACCATCTATATTTAGTTTCTTAATTTCATAATAAGAGAGATGATCTAGTTAAATTGGCATGTGACATGGATTCTCATAAATAAGATGAAATGAAGTAGTGCCAATGGGTATTTTATACACTGTGTAATATGCCCAAAGTGTGTCATCCAATTTGAGACACCATTCCTTTCTCCTTATAACCATTGTCTTTTATAGAATTTTTTTAATATCCCTATTATAAAATTCAACTAGACCACTTTTTTTGTAGGTGTTATGGAGTTTTAGCGTTATAATGGATTATTATATTTTTTGAGAAATACTTTAATGAAATTATTTTAAAATTGAGTTCCCTGATCACTAATGAGAAATTGGTGAAATAAAAATTTGGAGAAAATGTTTTTCCTTAATAATTTCATGACCACTACAACAATTTCATGGGTGGTGGACTTGTCTTATACCTACTTCATAATTCAATCCATGTCAAACAAGATGTAAAATTTCCCATGATAATTTGGGAATGAACCCTTAAAATAGATTCCCCATATGTTGAATATTTAGAATTTTAGAGTGGGATTCTAGGGAATTTCATTTCTTTTCCCAATTATTTCTATTCACTGGTACTAATAATTGCTTTTAATGAACCTCCTCACATCCTAATGGAGTGTGAGACAAAATATTAAACTTTGTAGGACCTTAGGTACAGTGTGTTTAGGTCCATGATGTCCTCCAGCTGGTGACATGTGACCCATATCAAGTACGCTTTGAACTTCATCTTATATGATGAAAAATATCATTAATCCATCAATATAATTCTTAAATATAAGAGGATCATCTCAATAATAGTGTGAGGATTTTACCAAGAATATCTTATTTTGTTGGTAGGAGAAGCGGGGTAAAGTGTTCCCATGGAAATATAGTTTGTAATATCATAAAACCATGGTTGGACTTATGTATCTATATTAAACATTGTTTTATTAGAAAAGTCCTCATAAATGCTCATATTGTCATCATCTTCAATGATTGGTAGTGGAAGTCTAGATAAGTGATCAAGAATGAAATTTTCAATCCCTTTTGTGTCCTTAATGATGATTTTAAATTCCTTTAGTATAAGGATCCTTCATATTAATCACTGTTTGGAATATTTTTTTATTAGTAGGTATTTTAGTGATGCATGATCTATATAAACCATGAATTTAGAAATACAAGGTATGAGAAAAACTTTTAAAAACCATAGATGGATACCAAACAATATTTTTCTATGGTTGTGTAATTTACTTGAGATTCATTTAGTGTGCTAATGACATAATAAATGGAGAATAAGATATTTCCAACTCCCTGCCCTAAAACATTTACCACAACAAAATTGGTGGTGTCACACATTAATTTAAAATCATTATCCTAGTCAAGTGATATTATAATAGGAGCGACCACCAGGATATTATTTAGAGTGCTGAATTCCCTATGAAAATATTCAGTGAATTCGAAAGGAATGTACTTTGATAAAGCTGTTTTAGTGGGTGATCTATTTTTTCAAAGTCTTGGACAAAGTGGAGATAAAATCCTATGTGGCCTAGAAAAATCTTGATACCTTTTACCATTGTGGGCTCAGGTAAGTATTTAATCACTTTGATCTTTTCAGAATCAACTTCCATGCCATTATCTGATATCTTATGTCTAAGGTATATTCCTCCTTGGGGCATAAAATTAAACTTTTCCCAGTTTAGCACTAGGTTATTATCTTTATAGTGCTATAAAAATAGGTCTATATTATTCAAGAAAACTTCAAAGGATCTTATATACACCAAGAAATCATCCATGAATATCTCTAGTAATTCCTCCTCCATATCATGAAAGATGTGTTTCATGTACTTTTGAAATTTTTTCAGTGTTTTGGACATTCCAAATGGAATATGTCTATAGGATAAGGTCCTAAAAGGACATGGGAATGTGGTTTTGGAGTAATCTACTAGGTCGACTGTAATTTGATTATATATGAAGTATCCATCTAGAAAACAATAGAATTTATGCCTGGATAGTCTCTCCAACATTTGATCCATGAAAGGAAGTATAAAATGATAATTTTGAGTCACCATGTTGATATTTAAATAATCAATACATACTAGACACCCAATGATGGTTTGAGTTGAGATTAACTCATCTTCATCATTTTTAACAATGTTCAAGCCACCTTTCTTTGGGACGACTTGCAGCGAGCTCACCCATTCAATTTTATAAGTTAAAAATATTATACCAACATCAAGAATCTTAAAAAATTCATTTTTTACTACCTATTTAATTGGTGGGGTGAGTGGCCTTTGGGGTTGACATTTGGGTTTAGAACCTTCCACCAATAAAATATTCTAGGTGCATATCATAGGGATGATCCCAATAATGTCATCGACTCCCTAGGTGATTGAATTATTGTGAATTTTTAGGACTACAATGAGTTTTTATTCTTGTATTAGAGTTAGTTATAAACTTATAATGACTGGCATTGCAGTTTTTGCTTCTTAGAACAAATACTTTAGTGTTCTCAGCAGAGGTTTCAATTCCATCATCAACAGTCCGATTACTGAGGGAATTAATGGTGGGATAATATCCCTTGTTAGAGGTTCCATGTAATTCCCTCCCTCATAGTTACTAAATTTACATTCATCTAGATATAGGATATCTCTATTATCCTCACTATTCATATACTCATCTTCCTTATCAATAAGAAATATGGATTGACAATCCAACAACTTGCCTATTTTCTTAGCGACTTTCACTAAATCGAATAGAACATGTTCTTCACTAACTTTGAATATCAACATTCCATTATTCACATCAATAAGTTCCTTGATAGTAGTGAGAAATGATCTCCCTAGGATGATAGGAATGTTTCCCTCTTCCACCATGTCCAAGATAAGGAAGTACAAAAGAAAGATGAATTTTCCAACTTTGACTAAGACATCCTCAAGAAGTACTCGAGGGTACTTGACTGATCTGTCAGCTAGTTGAAGTGATGCTCTCATTGGTTTCAATTATTTGGGACCCAAAATTTTTAATACACTCATAGGCATGATATTGAAACTTTCACCAGGATCACACAAAGGTCTTCCAAAATTGCATGTCCCTATAGTGTAGGGAATAGAGAAACTTCCAGTGTCTCACATATTCAGAGGTAGATTCTACTAAAAAATTGTAGATCATTATTATTTTAAGGAGATAAATCCTATATCTTATATTTTTCTTTCATTTTAGAGTAATTCCTTCAAAAAATTGGAATAATTAGGCATATGAGAAATTGATTTTTGTAAAGGGGATGTTGATGTGTAATTGATTAAAGATATCTAATTTTTTTTTTGTATTGTCCCTCTATTTTGGCTTGTATCATCCTCTCTAGAAAGGGGAGAGTGGTTTTGTAAGGTGGTAGTCCCAAATATACTTTTTATTTCTTTTGTTTCTATTGAAATGGATATTTTTTAGTTAGCACTAATTTTATATATTTTTCTTGACTAGCTTTATGGGTGTTATCATTGCCATCTTCACCGATGATTGAAGCACATTTTCAGGATCTATTAGCTTCTCTTACTCACCTCCACATGGATGATTAAAATATATAAATTTTCCAATTATAAGGACCAAAACCTTTTCCTCCTCTCTCAGATGTGTGTTGGTATTATTGGGTAACACACTTGTTAATTGATCCGACAACGTTTTGGAGATCTGCCTAATTTTGTGCTCAAGGTTGTGCAGGGAAGCCCTTTAGTTTTTCATTTCAGTTTCTTGGGTTTCCATCCTTTGATATGATTTTTTCATGAAGGAAGTGATCACGTTTTCAAGATTTAGAAGAAGGGGTTGGGTTGGCTGTGTTGGTCTTAGTGGAGCTTGTTGATAATGTTGTTGTTTAGTAGGTGGAAACCAAAGAGCTATAGGAAAAGGTTGTTGTTGGAATTGCTGATTTAGTATAGAAGCTGAATTTGAGGTGGGTACCTAGGTGGTCCTTGATTTTGTGGTGGTACTTGTCCGTTCCTCTACTAAAAATAACCCCAGTTATCTTTTTTCACCTATTGAGATGACCTTTGCTGATAGTATTGTTGTTGGTATGGATAAGGTTGATAGAATTTCTGATTTTATTGATTGTAATTAATTCAATTACATTATTTTCTTTGATTATCTTAAAATACTACCCTATATTCCTGATATCGGTGTAGACCACCACACATTTATCATGATTGGATCTCTATAATAGCGACAAGATGTGGTGATGGTGGGGCAGAAAACTGAAAAGACTATCTTTTTTTTTTCCAGGGATTCAACTTGCACTATGAGTTGTGTATTTTCCTCCAACTGATAGATTCTGCATTAGGGATTTCCTCTATTTCTTTTCCATATACTAATATTGTGTGAAATGTCATCTAACATCACCATTTCAACTTTAGGTGTCTTTAGCATGATCCCTCCATTAATGGTGGCATTTACAATAGTGCATGCATCCGGTTGGATTCCCTAGTAGAAAGTTTGAAGTTGAAACCACACATCAATTCTGTGATGTGGGAATTTAAAAGTCAGCTCCTTGAATCAATCATAGGATTTCCAGGATGATTCTCCATCTTCCTGGTTAAAATTTTAGATTTCATTTCTTAACTTCTTGGCTCAGATTAGTGGGAATTATTTGTCTAAAAACTTATTTGATAGGTCGTACCAAGTCATGATAGACCCAAACACTTGAATTTTAATCCAATCCTTGGCTCTTTAATGCAAGGAGAATGGGAAGAATCTTAGTATAATGAAGTTAGATGATACACCCAGGTTGTAAAAGGTGTCACAGACCTTGATGAAATTGTAAATATGTTCATGGGAGTCTTCTCTTTGAAGTCCCCTAAAATTAATCATGTTATGGAAAATATGGACAAGTCCAGGATTTATCTTTAATGAGTTCACCTAAATAGAAGGATGCATAATTATGGGCATAACACCACTAATAGAAGACAATCCTTAATCCATGATGGAGTGCTCTAGTAGTGCCGGTCTCTCTCCTTTATGTTTAGGGGGTACATTTTGGAGGTTTGTATAGTAAGGCAGCGCAAGATCATTGTGTTCATCAATTTTTAATTGTATGCATGTAGTAATAGATATATAGATCTTAGGATATAAAGGAAGTATTTATTATGAATCCATGATCCTAGGATGAGTCAGAAGACCCTAGCACATGCACTAAGTTAGATAAAAGTAGATGCTGGTTCGAGTTCATGATAGAAAATTATAAAAATAAAAGGGGAAGGAAAAAAGGGAGCGGGTGAGGTAATATAAGGTTTGTATTGAAGGTAATTATTCCAAGGAACAACTATCCCCATAAATGGTACCAAAAATTATCTAGATTTCATGATGTCATAGATTATTTATGGGCATTGATTAGATTAAATTTACATTTCCCAAACTACACTTATCTACTAAGGCGTAGCATAGTGGCAGTCCAGGGTTGAACCCATAGAGTCATCTTGTAGGCAAGTGACCCAATGGTAAGAACCTTTTGGGAAGGATTAATCATGATCACTCTTTGGTTTAGGGTTTTCTAATAATTAAGTATCTTGGGATTTAAAACAAAATTAAGAAAGGGTTTAGGGTTAATTTTAGGGTATAGGTAGAATATAATCCTAAATCTAGGCTGAGAGAGACCTATGGATTAGCCTAAAAAGTGGTGAAAAAGTTATCAATTGATCTTGGTCCAACCAATTGGATATACCTAATCAGAAAACTACTCATTTGTCCAGAGATACTCAACAACCTAAGTGCAGGGAGCATAGATTCTAGGTAGAAAGAATCATAGGATATTAGTCCCAACCTTATCAACATCAATTAGGTCAAGGATCCTTCGTTTTTCACCTCTGATGTCAAGGGTAGTTACAAAATAATGGGATTTAATTTTTTTAACTTAATTACTAGAAATAGGGTTACCAATTTTTTATTCACAAATTTAGTACGTCTAAATCCACCCTTACTCTTGAACCCTAAAACTAAGCGGATTATCTGCACATGATGAAATTAATTGAAAATATAGAGACATAAAACATGATCAATATAATTAATTAATGATTCAAAGTAAATAAATACACAATTGAAATAATATGGATGTAATAAAAAACTAACTTTAATGAAGAAATAACAAAGAACACAATGGAAGTTGATGTTTGAATGAAAATTGGTATTGAAATCAGAACATCATAACAACAACTAACAATAAAAGAGTCTTTAAATAGAAAGAGGAAATAAAGGATTGCTTAAAATAATAAAATAAAGCAATGGAAACAAGTTTTTAAGAAAATGGGAAAAAATGAAGAAGAAGATAAGAAACTAAGTTGGGTGTCCGAGATATCTTTCATGTCCAAGGTCACTGCATATTTATAAACCCTAAGGGGTTCACGACATGTAACTAATTCATGTCATGAACATGATTTAAATGGTTTCCCCATTCATGGTGTTTAATTTTATTTCACACTGTGTACTTCAGATCTACAAATTCCTCCAAAGATCTTAGATCTCTAGATTTCACAGATTATATCTTTGACAACAATTAGGTTTTGAAAATTTCACTTCATGTATTGAGTTCACATTATGTATATTCATCAAGTTTGAAATTCTATTCTTCCATGATGTGTAATATGGATTCACATCATGTACTTGGTTCATGCCTTGTACTTGAGATTTACAACTTTCAAATGGCTGACAGGTGGTCTGCTCAAGGAGTACACGTCATGTACTTTGGATTCACACCGTAAAATGTTAATTTATCTATTTTTTATAAATGTCATCCTTTGATTCTTGAATTCACATCCCTTTTAAAACAAACCAAAATCCAATGTATTATCAAATAAATCATTATTAAACATTAATTAAATGTATCCAAAAGATGCATATGAATTCATATTTTCAAAAGATCTAGTGATTTATATTTATAGTCAATACTATAATAGCCCGTGAGGTCACACTTTTTTTAATTGAATGGGGATTGATTTTTAATTAGAGAGTTTCTCTAAAAGTTTTTTAAAGTTTTTTCCAAAATATTTTTGGATTGGATTTTCACAAGGAATTACATATGATGTAATACAAGGTAAAGTGAAAGATAAATTTACAATTGTGTTTTAGAAGACATTCAAATGAGTTTTGGATATGTTGTCACAAGTTATCACATATGATATAATATAATGTGAATTGGAATGAAAGTATTTAAGGCTTTAGTTCGAGTGGGTGATTGAAGGAGATATTACCCAAAGCCCATTTTCATGTGATAAAATAGGGAAAATCATACTTAATGATTGAGGTATATTGTATTATATAAAATTTTATTTCATGCTATTTCCCATTTCAATTTTAATTTATGACTAGGTTTATATTATAAGGTTCTATTACCAATGGGTTTAAGGTTACATTTTTAACTAACATAAAATTGAGTAGAGACTTGAGAATACATTAATACCAATGTAATATGATATGCATACGATGTATATCTTGAGACTAAATTGACACTAATGTATCACAAGCCTATGATTTTTGATGGTTGAATGTTAAGAATTAATGTTCATATAATTTTATGTGATCAAATATCATTAATTAATGGGAGATTTAATTTACATAGGTCACATGGGATATAATTTAATCCATTATTAATATGTTTATGAAAAATATAAGTAAATTATCAACACAGTTTCATGGTCTAGGGAGTGTCATTATAGCCTATATAAATGAGGTCAAGCCCTTGAGTGGTGGGTGTGTTATTCTCCTAAAAAGCCTATACTAGTAAACTCTCTCTCTATATCTCTCAAATCTAACTCTTTTACCTTCTTTAATTTTGAGATACTAGCATATCATGAAGGTTTGAATAATCCCACCCAAAGTATTTGGGTATTTCAGCGCTTCTTATGGATACAACTCAGAGGGAATAACCTTTTGGTTGTTCCTTAGTAATAATGAATAGATAATAAACTTTGATATTTACATTAGCATTCAAAATTTAAAGGTATGTATTCTTTATTTATAGTTTTATAAGGTTTCTATTTCATATTCATGATGATCATGGTTTAATGTTTCTCTAATATTTTTGTTGCATGATTAATGATTAATATATACTGAGAAACCTTTTATATAATAATACTGATTCAACCCCCCATTCATAGTGTTTATAATGTACATTACTAGGGGTTTTAAGCAGTATCAGAGCATTCATGGTTTTCATCTAATTGGATCTATCAATAATTTAATTTCAATTAATATTTAAGAATTAATTATTTGATTTTTTTTGTGATTTTTTCTATTTACTATTGTTGATATTTCTTAAAGAAGTTATCAATAATATAAATACAATTAATAGTATAGGAATTTACACATTTTATTTGGGTTTTACACATTGATAAGGAACCTATATTGACTACAACTATGAATAATATTTTTATGTTGGAAAGGTTAGGAATGAAATTTTGGAGTCACTCCCACTAAAGGAATTCACAAAGGTGATGGGTTTTAGGATTGAGATAAGCATGAAAATATTTAAGAAGGAAAATCTATGGGAAATAAATAAAAATCTTCAAATATATAGAGAAATGATCAAATATTTAAATATAGACAATGAATAATATATTTACAATTCATTGATATTGTAAATAATATTATGAGAACTAGAGAAAACATATAGGAATTTATTATTTTCAACAAAATAGAAAAGATACATCCTAACATATTTAATGTTAAATTCTCCTCAGTTAAAGATATATATTTGAATAAAATCCCTAATAATTTTTTAAATATCATTCCAATTACATTTTAAATTAAGAAGTGTTCTATTTTTAAATATAATATCAAAATGGATAAAGAGATTAGTTTTAAGGCTATAGTAAAATTGAAGCTCAAAGAAAAGGAAGATGAACAATCTATTGGTTCTGAATTTGGTGAAGAAAATGTTGATAAGTATAAGGAATTCTTGCCTCTTGTTTGAAAGAAATTCAAAATAGATAAGGGAAAATAAATTGGAAAACTTATTTTGAAATTTTTTTCATGTAAAGGCACTGGAAAATTTTTAACATAAATTTTAAGGAATTTAATTGATGAATAAAATATTGTTGACTTTGAAATAGAGGAACATGACGTGTATTACTCATATAAGAATTTAAGAAAATTATATTATTCGATAAAATGGAATAATGGAGTTAAAAAGAAAAAGATATTGGATAAGGAATTTTTTTTATTAAATAATAGATTGGGAATGACACATATTCATCTAAACTAGAAAAAGGAAGAGTCTGTGAGGGTTATAAATCATTCATAGATCATTTTAAATATTATGAAATTAGTTTAAGTGGTGAATATGTAGAAAAATTTTATTGCAGTAATAATAGATTGGGAATGACACATATTCATCTAAACTAGAAAATGGAAGAGTCTGTGAGGGTTATAAATCATTCATAGATCATTTTAAATATGATGAAATTAGTTCAAGTGGTTAATATGTAGAAAAATTTTCTTACAGTGATGATTAAAAAGTGTGTATGTAAATTTTTTCTAAAAATGTAACGTGATGTTAGTAAAAATCATAATAATAATATAAATGTTGAAATTAAAAATATTAAGAGATAATTTTTAAAGTATAAAGACAATGAGGATAAACATCAAGGAATTTTTTTTCTATGATAAGGAACTAAAAATTCTGAAATATTAGGATGCTCAATCTAACTTGATCAATATAGAGGTTAAAACTATTTTTTCATTAAAGGTAAATTAAATCAGGGTGATTTAGTCTAATTTTTTTGATACCTGATAATATATTGAATAATTTGAGAGATGATTTCATAAAATCCCAACAATTTCATACTAAATCATCTAAGGTTGTTAAAAAGATATTTACAGAATATTATAAATTGGAGGGTTTTATAAAATTTTAATACCTCACTATGATAGAAATAAAATTCATGGATTCATTGGATAAGTTGATCAAAAACTAAAGTAAAATATAATTTTTTTCCTTGAAACTTCAAAAATTGTTAAATATGTATTTACTAATTTTATAGGATTGAAATAAATTTTAGGATAAAATAAGGCTAAGAAAATTTGTGTAAAATCAAGTAATACATAAAGATTTTTTTAAATACTCCAAGAAAAAATATTCCCTCTAGGAAGGATCAATTTGATACTAGCCCCAAATTATCAAGCTATATATTTCATAAAAATCTCTTTGAAGGTGGAAGAAACATTTTAAAGGATATTTCTAGTGTTTTATTTTATCTCGACATAAAAAATTTACCATTTTGTATAATATGTTCTTTAATGGTATGTATATATGGATAAAATAAAGGGAGAGTTAGATAATGAATTACAAAAATATTACTGAAATTAACTATGCTAAAAAATAAAGCCTTTATGCTCAAAACAAATTTGATAATTTTTAAGACTTATAAAGAATTCAATCAAGCTGATTATGATGATAATGAGTGTGAACATATGATGTGTATAAAAGTAAAATCCATTACTAAATTATTAATATTATATAATATAAATAATAATAAAAATTGATGATGAGTTTAATTTGGGAAAAGTTCCATAAAATATATATTGGACCAACTCACCCAAGGATATTATGTTACATAAATTTAAAAAGAGATATATGGATATTTGAAAACATAATATGAAGTTCCATTATTTTTAGAAGATCTAGACACATTTTGAGCTATTGTAAATTAGTAGAAAGATTAAGAAAAGAGTGGAAGCTTGAAAAAGTAAGTAATTTTTTTAAGATTGGAATAAACTAATTGGGTTGGTGGAAGAATATTATAATGAAGAAAGAAATTATAAACTTGGATTTCTTGAGAATATGTATGTAAGGAATGATCAAGTTGGAAACAATGTTATAGATTCTTGTATTGTTATCCTTATATAATTTCCAAGGTTGAATATCAATCAATGTGAAGGAAAAAGTGAAAAAGTGATGGTAGATAAAATCAATCCAACAAAAAATGTATAGTTGAATAATAAGAGAATTGGGTAAAATGTTTCAATTGGGAAGAAAATAAATACTATCATGATCATAAAAATTAAGTACAATCCCCAAAAATAAAAAGTTTTTTTGGTTTACAATACATTATAAGCCACATAAATACTTTTGTAGAGTACTTGAAGGAAATCACCTTATTTTCTTTATAATATTTTTCAATTTTTAGGGATATTGAAGTTTAAGAAATCAATTTTGAAATCTTGATTTAATAAAGGAGTTAAATTAGTGATACATGAATTTTTTAATAGATATATAAGTGATCATATTTAGAGATATTAAAGGGTTTAAAGCTTCTATTCCAATCAAAATATATAATAAGATATTTAATGAAGTGATTTTAATGATCAATTTTTGTTGATGTATTAACTGGTGCACTTATTAATTATTTAATTATATGAAAAGTGTATAGATAGAGATACTACTGAAGTATTTTGAGAGATATCATCCGGATTTATAGAATAGTTCATCAGAAAATATCCTTTCATTAAAGAAATACATTTAATGATGTTCGATGTATACCATGCCTCATGTCTTATTTTATGTATGTTGAAAGATTACACCATCCCTTTGTGATTTTTTGACAATTAATATTTTTTTTCATGTTTTAAAAGACATTGGAAGTGAAATTTAAATATATAATATGATATTTTTTTTTTGAGGGGGGATGGGTTTATGGAATATAGTTTGAGGATTGAGACTGATTTTAAAGGAAAAAGCTGAGTACTTTTTAATTTCCTTGGTTTCTTACACTATGGGTTCTCATGTAGATTTATAGTTAATTAATCAATTTCACTTTGGTATGATTTTTTTAATATCACGTCATATCTTGATATAAATTTAGTTTTTTTGTAAATAATTTCAATATTTAAATTAGAATAATAATTTAATTCATGAATAATCTAATATAAATTATTCAATTTGGTACCACTATCACTCTCTAATCTACTTTTGTCTCCTTTGAATTTATTTCTAAAAAGGTGGATTTTTTGAGTTTGTGGAATTCCTAAAATTTAAGGTGGAAATATATTGGAGAATTTGATGAATATAATGATGATATGGTATAATCATGTATTAGAATTAAAAAAAGGGTGAGATTTAATTTCCCTAGGAAATAAAGAATATTTAAGTAAGGAGTGTTTTAAGTTCCCTTGGTTTATTGATGGAATATCTACATTGTATTATTTACTAAGAAAAATGTATTTTTATTAATATATAAAACAATGATATGACATGATGAAATAATAGAATATTGAGTAAGGAAATTTAAGGAATAAAATCACTGATGATGCTTGGAGGATAATTATAAAGTATTAAGAACTTCAATGAAAATGATTGAAGGATGATTATCAAAAAAAATCTAATGATGATCCATAAATTATTTTTATGATTAAAAATGATTAATCATATATGAAGATGTTATATTTGATGTTTTTATGTTGACTCTTAAAGATATCAATTGATGAAGAAAGTTTAAAAATATTCTTAAATGAGAAGAAGAGTTTGAACTAATTATGTTATAGGGAAATAGAAATCAAACTCTTTTTGTAAGTATGATTTAAATTTTTTTAGCACATTCTATATTTTTTGAGGTTTTTAATAGAAATTCATTAATTTTTAAGACTATATAAGAGTATTTTTATGATGTATAATGGGTTCTAAAACTTTCATAACAGTGAAATATAATTTATACTATCTATATATGTGTTAAGGATAAGGTACGTAATAGTTTATAGATAGTCCTTAAGTTTTAATTGAAGTTTTAATGGGCTATGTAATGGTTGAATTTTAGATATATATGAGTGAATGAATATATCTAAAAGTTTCTTAAGTATTAAAATGTTTAGATTTATAAGAATATTTAGTTATATTTGTTTCTATATTTGAAATGATGAATATCTATCAATATTATCAGTGGATCTATTTCTGATAAATTTAAAGAATATTTCTATAAATATCCAAATTAAATGGATTTTATTTTGAGGATTTTGGGTGAATATTTTCATACTAAATATGGAATATATTCCTAGAGATAATATTATAAATATATAAATAATTTTATTATGATAACCTAAGGAAATTTTTTTCCATAAAATTAGTCAGAGAAAATTTTAATTTTATATATATTTAAATTGATTAATACTCTAAATTTTCTTAAGATATTCCCAAGTATAAAAGAAATATTTTTTTTATTTAATATGTGGAGATAAATAAAAAAATTTATGCTAAAAGTTTATGATAAGTCACTGTATTGTGAACTGCTATTGTTTTTTTGTAAGTGATTTGATGAAAACCTATAAATCCAACACAATAGAGAGAAATAAGAAGATCCAAAAAAGCTTGAAGAATAGTTAAAAGGTTGAAGATGTTCAATATATAATAATTTATATACATTTCAATTCAAAGGCATTAAGAAATAGAGGAATCATTATTTTATTCACAAATTTAGATATAATGTGTCATTACTTCCATAATTAATGAATCTATAACCATTTCTACTTTCTAATATAAATAATATCAATAAGGAGTTTATTCAAACCCTATTATGATACCAAAATAGAAGGATGGCAGGATGGATTCCTATGATTTTATGTAGGATTCTTATTAAACTTATAAGAATCGATTATGATTTTATATAGTGTTTTTAAGGATCATATCCACCTTATTTATAAATATTTATAATCACTTACATACTTTTTTGATGATATATGTCTTAGAATTTACCATTAACAATAATAATGTAAACTTATAAATCAGGAGATAAGACTTCTAAAATTGTTTTATGCTTGAAGTGAATTTTTTATTTCTACATAATATTTTTTAGTTAAACAAGTTGGGAGAAGATATAGTCACTCTAAATAGTATAGAGGTTTAGTTTGTTAAAAAAATATTTAAATATAAAAATTCTGATTCAACCCCCTTCTCATTATTGATTACATATCCTCTTAGGTAATTTAAAATTGAATTTCTATCTTATTAGTTTAATTTAGTATGAAGAAACACTAAAAAAATGTAAGGAAGAAATAAAAAAGAGAAGGTATTCATTATAGATGATTCCTTGAAAGATTCACAAATATAATAACCTTTGATTCTAGATAATAGTTTTTCATGTCACATGGAAGGTGATATAATGATTTTAATTTTTTTTAAAATTAAAGGGAAGATTTTCTACATTTATAAATGATCAATATATTAGAATCAAATGTGTTCCCTTGAATGAAATTGGATTAAGGAAATTGAAATAAACAAGTTTTTTTTATTTATTTATTGGTTTAAATACTATTCATTAAGTGTTTCTTAATATTAAAATTAAGGAATGGAATTCATATTCAGGAAGGTAAAATATTTTATGAATCATTTGATATAATTATTTTTAATGAAATAAGGACAATGAATAAGAGGAAACTTTTTTTCATCTTAGTGATGTAAGAAATCTTATTATTTAAGTGTAAAGGAGGAGAATAACTTATGTCATAAAATAATTTGAAACATTGTTCAAATGAAAATGAAAATTTTTAATTGATAAGATCGTTTTTATAATTTTATGATACTTAAAATAGATAAAAATACCACTTTTACCATATATTAAAAGGGAATGATTGTTAACTCCTCATAGAAGAATGTGGAGATTCAAATATCTCATACTTTAGAGCTTATCCAGTTTGTCATATGCAGTATCATGAAGCATAAATCAACTAATAGACATAATTTATTCATCATATTTATTGATAAATTCACTTTAATATTTTATATCATGTTTATATATCGCAAGTATAAGGATCTTAATATGATTAAGAGTTAAAAAAGTAATATAGGTTATGAATGTGGTTATTATTTGTTAATTTTCATATAAAATGATTTTTCTAAGTACGTAATGGGAAAATTTTAAGCATACTTGGATAAAACTTTAATTTTACATGAGTAAAGTTCATCACACACCCAATTAAAAAATGGGGTTACCAAAAAGAAGAGTAGGAACTTTGTAGATATGGATCAAACTATGATGGTAACAGATATCATAACAAATTTATTTTGGAGGAAAGTGATTAGTAATTTCGTATATAGTTAGAATTTGTGTTTATATCATCCCAACTTATACATTTATACTTATGTGATATATTATAATAAGACCCTATGTTGTAAGTACATTAGTGAATTTTGAAGTTTGTGTATCATCTAGGTGAAAGTTTCTAACATGAGAAAATTTAAGCGAGGTGGAGTCCACATAATCTATTTAGGATATCCACCAAATGGGAGAGGTCATTAATGTCAAAATAAATAAGTTATATATATATATATATCCAATACCATTAATTTGAATGTTATGGAATTATTGTTTTATGACTATGGAAAACAAATGAACTCTAGAGATGTTAAAGATATTAGTATGGAAATGTTCAGATAACAGGTTAGAAATTCTAATTTTTTTTTGAATTTTATGATTAGATAAAGGTGACCATAATTATTTATCAAAATAAATTAATAAATATAATTCTATTTTAATCATTTCAAGGTTTATCAACCATGTTTGATCTCAAAATATTATTGAATATCATAGAGATTTAGTTCATAAAAAAGGTAATTATGGACAATATCCTATTACTCCTTAATATGTCATGTTAAAACAAGAAATTTTAGAATATATTAATGTAATAAATGATTAGTTAGACTGAATTAAGAATAATCAATACGGGGATTTTTTTCTATACCAAAAAATTAAAAATTCATGGGAAAAAATGTGTGTTCCAAAAAAAATTATATGGAATAAGAGAAGTAGATAGGAATAAGGAAAGGTTAGTGGGAATGAATTATTATTAAGAAGGGTTCAGTTTTGATGATACATTTTATATTATTCCAAGGATTGAAACAATTATAATATTTATTTCTATTATCTTACAATAGAGATGCAATTTATTTTAAATGTGTGTCGGGTTAGTATTTCTCAATGAAAATCACAAGGAAGAGGATTTGGATAACCTACTAGTTTTCTACTTATAAACAATGAGAAAAATATATCATTGTTAGAGAAGTATTATATAGGGTTAAAAAATCCCCAAGGTCATGGTATTCAAAGTTGTTTTTCAGACCACTTGGTCTTGGGACTTCGGGCTATGTAATGGGTCTCCCTCTACCCAGTTAGAATGAGGTATTTTGCTTTAATAATAAAAATGAGGATTTGGCCCCAAATTTTTTTAAAAAATAAAGGGGAGTGTGGATAGAAACTTATAAATTATGGAATGATCAAATGAATCAATAGTGACATGAGTATCAATATTTTCATTACATGATGTTTAGGAAAATAATAATAAATAATAAATTTAATCGAGTAAGAAGATTAGGTGAGAAGAATTTGATTCCTTATAGTTTTTATTGATTTAGTTATATATGTTTTATGGATACTATGAAAAATAAATATGCAAAGAAAAAAAAGAAAACACCTCCTATGATTGAAGTTATTTTGATTAAAGATAGACTACAAATCACCATGGTATGTTGATTATATATTTCATGTACGAGGTGGTTTATCTAATAACATAGTGGTATAATTCTAAATTTGTTGGTACTTTTAAAAATTGGAGTTAGTATTATTGTAATTATTTAAATAAAATGATTGATTTTTAGAGTTTATTATTGGGTTGATATATCTCAAATATCAACAATTTAATTTTTAGTCTAAATATTTATATTATCAATTTTATATGCATGTATATTGATATATTTTTTAGTTTCAGTATAATCATGATCTAATGGACTTTGAATTTCAACCCTAATGTTGAGTCCCCTATTATTACCATATGGATAACTCTTCCTCTATGCCCCATCCATTTAGAATATGAATCTACATTGAAGGTGTCAAGATGAATTTTCAAAAAACCAATCAAAATTTATACAATAACCTTGTTGGGAATGTGGCCTTTTATAGTGTGTATATTTATAGAAATTGATGTATTGGATTCTCTTCAATAGCACATCTATATTTATAATGGATCATTTGGTTTTGTTAAAGACAAATACTTCAAGAATATTAATTTATTTTATAATTCATGTAGGATACATGTCACTAATTCCATGAACTATCATTATTAGGACTCTAGTTGAGCCGAAAAAAAGCAAGTGTGACCCCTAATGCTTGCCTTAAATAAGACATGGGTTAGCGACTAATGATGAAGGTTTATCATCAAATACATATAGAGGAATTTTACATTTATAAATGAAAAAATAAACATCAACATGAATAATATAATTCATTTCCCAACCACAACACATGAATAATGCATATTAATTTATGTCATGTTATAAAAATGCAAGCCATAGATGAAAATATAACCACAAGTCTATAATCTTCTTTATACCTTATGCAAGGTATAATTCAACTTCCTCTAATAACAGGTCTTTGGTATCTAAAGTTAAGATTGCTTGAAACTACCACTAAATTTGTCATGATAATATAAAAATGAGTATATATAAAGAACAAATCAGAAAATAAAGATACTTGGTAGGTTTCTCACTAAAACAATCATATGTCCATGCAAATGAAGTATAATAGTGAATACATGAATGGAATAAATAAAACAATAAAATTAAATAGAAATTATCACCCCAAGTAAACCATTTAACCTCATATATTCCATTCTAAAAAATAATCAAACTTTACAAACCACATCACATTACCCACCAAATGTCATTATAAAACCATTGATATAAAAAAAGTCGCCACTAATCAACATATAGAAAATGAGTAATCATCCACCCATGGGGACCTCATTGTAATATCCTCATGTAGTGTCCCACTTGCAGGGAATTCCTAATAAAATATCCAACACTAAGTATCTATCCACCCTTGAGTATCTTATTATAATATATCATCTCAAAGTAGTTATCCACTGGTAGGAAAATATCTAAATGTTCACATCCATTGGTTGGGTTGTTATGCACCCACAATGACTCTCATTATTTTTCCAAGTGTCCATCCTCAAAGGCTCTCAATAAAATAACCCAACATTGTTGGGAAACTATCCACCCATAGGGAATCTCACTGTATTACTTGGTGTCCAACCTTAGGGACTCCCCTCCTCAAATCATATTATTATCACCACACATTAGATACCCATAATTGTAATCCATATAATGCACTATATTACCTCCATGATCCTCAACATAAATCATCATTATCGTCATCATTATTACAACCATGACACATAACTACCCCCAACTTCCATATTAATATCATACATTACAAATGGATTTAGACCCCATTATCCATTCATTAACCTACCTGGGAAATCAAACATAAAATGGTTCTAGGGAAAATAATCAGAGCACATATATATATCACGCTTCCACCTTGGTTAACTATAATCTAGATCCTAGTGAATAAAATCACCCTATATCACTAAAATTAATCATATCTTAGTCATATTTTTTTCTCTCCAAGTTGTCACAAAGAAAACACATAATAGAAGACCCAACTCAACCATGACACATCATCCACCACACCTTTCCACATTCCCACCTTCATCAATTAACATTAGTGAGGTTTAACTAGGGTTTTAATCTAGATTCAAGATTTATCACCACTATCAACACATACCACTATTAACACTTCATATATATATAATATAACACGACCCCTACTAAATATGTAATGAACACATGATAAAGTGTCATGAACCATGTAATATTCACACCACCCTATGTAACCCATTTCCCAAAAATGTTCTCCAACTCCAAAATATGCCACTACCCTATTCCAATGTACCATGATCCCCATGAATCTCACTATCACTACCCCATGTATCTCACTATCATTTCATCCCCAACCCTCAACAATAATTATACATGTTTTCTAATTATATGAAATTAAACTCATGCTTAATTGGAATAACCTATGAAAAATTCATAGTTTCCACCCCTAATATATCCAAAGGGTATTTTATATAGTTTTTTTTATCATCCCATGAATAAATTTTGACATGTGGTATTAGAAAATATTTCATAAATATTAATAATCAATAATTAACAAAATCTCTCTTCCAAAACAACTTATAAAATATCTCACTAATGAATTATAAAGCATAAAAAACTCTAATTCAACAATTTCATATTTCTCTTCATTGTCCATAATTTTTTCATTGATTATATACTTTTATTTATATCCATAAATTTTTTTAACATAGAATTATATTTCTATAAATCTCTATATTTTACTTCAACCATAATAAATTTTTATTATAATCTACCAATTAATAACTCAACTCAATTGATTTTTTCATTAAGAATAATAATTATTTTTAATTTCATATCCATAAATAATTTTAAATTTTTATTTAACAAATATTTATCATACTTGATTATTATGATTTATCCACCCAAAATAAGAAATAAAAATCTTGGTAGATTAATAGGGATTATTTTGAGGATGAAAATTTTGATTCACCTACCTTAATTCCATGAAAAATGAAAGTCTCTAATCCTCAGATGACTGCCACAAATTATTCATCTATAATTAATTATCCATATTTATATTTCTCAATATACTATTACACAATAATTTCAAGGGTTCCCTACTATGATAGAATCTATGGAATAAATAATACTTTCATCTATGGAAAATATATTCCATTAATATCTATCCACTAACTTTATCATTAATAATTTCCATAAACACTCATATAGTTTTACATTGAATTTTAAATTTTATTTATAGAGTCCAATGATCAATTAGGTGACACTAATAGGGTTTATGATCACATTGTAGAGCACATCAAATTAGATATTGTTTTTACTATAATTTCTACAGTATAGAAGAATCCCTAGGTCATTTCTTGATAGAGTCTTAGATCATTAATTAAAAAAGGGGTTTGATTGTGTTTTTATGAAAAAGAAAATGAGATAAAGTGTTTGGGGGTTTTTTTTATTTTAAAATAGAAATTGAAACTATATTACTAAGTGAGAGAAATTGGTTGGAGAAATTGTGATCCATGTGGGTGGATGTCCCTTGATGCTCACCCATCGTCACTCTTAAGGGAAGTGGAAAAGATCATTGATTACTTGATTTGTACACACTAAAAAAATTATGGTATGTGATTTATTACTAGGTTACCACATAGTATTTGGTTAATTGATGGTATTGATTACTGGTGACTACTCATAATCAATAAAATTATGTTGATGTATGAATCAAACTCAATCAAGTAATCACATCAACAACATGATGAGATGTCCAGATTTGGATCTATATAATTTTTTTCTTAAGAAAATTCATAATAAGGGGTTATAAATTCTAGATTTAATCAAAAAATTCAATCCCTAATCACACTCATGAAATAGAAGATGTGAGAAAAGAGGAAAACACACTCAAATCATTATAAGATTCGATTTATGCATGGAAGCATGAGGATTATTGTTCCTTTGATTTGTATTTTACCATAATAGAATAAAAAAATTAAAAATGTATAAATGAATAATAATATATAACATGCCTATAATTTCAATTACCTTCCAACTATTACAATCATGGAACTCAGGGTTACAGCAAAGAACAACCCCCAAATTGATCCTTAAGAGGTTTAGAAGTAAATGATGTAAAAGAGGAATAAAATGGATAAATAAAGATCTAAAATTAGAATCCCCCATACCCATGTTCATGTAACATCAAATAATTTGGGTGATGGGTGTTTTAATGGGAAAATAAACCCCAATTTACACAAAATAAGTCAAGTGCCTACAAGACTAGGTTACTATTCATAATAAACTTTTTCCTTCTTTATATATATTGTTGACTAACCAAAACATGTGAAAATGTCTTAAAATTAGGTGGATAGGTTATAATTAATGTTATCTCTCCAATTAAGGTAAAATCATCCCAATTTTACATATTATTCCTGAGTTTTGGCCCAAATATAGAAGGATGGTCCAATCTGGCCTTCCCATAATTCCTTCACATTGTAGACCTCTTTTGGGCCACCAAATGGATAAATTGAGCTACATGGTATTCTAGATAAATATATCCCATGAATTTTTGCACTCATACACTGATTTTAATCCTAATTGGATGCAAATATTATCCATGGTAGATATTTAATTCCACAAGTGTACTCGAGCCCTCACACAATTTGGTTTGTTTTGCTCGAATTCCATCATGGGCTCTCCAAATCACCTCCTCCTACAATGTAAACCCTAAAAAAAGTAAAATTTACCTATTTAACAGTGATAAAAATTAAATAATTGAATAAAAAATGAAGTTAATTTTTTTATTATATTTGTAATTTTTAATACGAAACTAGTTTAAAATAGTGATGTAAGGGCGGAAATGAATAGTGAATCGCTACGCAATCAAAACCCCACACCTAAACATTTACACTAATGGGAAAAGTATTATATCCCAATCAAGTCACATTCCTAAATAAAAGGTGATAAAACTTATAATATTCTTTTGAAATGAAATACATCATGTCTTGTTCATGAAATCAATTTTCTTATCATTCTTCTTCTATCACATTTTTTTTCAAATTCATTTGTTCGCCCATGAAACATGTCGCAACTTACCTAGCCTATAAATTTTCCCTCTTTACTCCAAGAACATATGAAAGTGGAGTTATGATCATTTCCTAGATTCCATGTAATATTACCATATGATTTCCAAGATTCTAAGTTCTCTACCTTTAAAAACTAGCGAGATATTCAAGAGGACTTACAACAGGTTGTTCTGAGGTTTAAGGGTTGGTAGGATTTTATGTTTAAAAATTATGAGGTAGAAGAGTAGTGATTAATCTCTTAATTAAAAACCATGTCAAAATTTAGAAAGTGTTTACAATTAATTTACTCACTCAACCTCTCACAGAGTGTATCACTCCCAATTCATTCTCCCCTTTGTTCCTTTTGTGCAGGTCATAATCAAGCAGTGAATAATGAGTAAACATCATCTTTTCTCCATTTTTTTATTTTTTTATATTCTTTTTTATGTATAGAATTATTGTTTTTATATTATTTTTTTGGATGTAAATATGGAAACATGTATAACACAGTGATATAATATAGTTTGTTGACCCCCTACCCAAAATAAATGTAGGCACCCTTTCACTCACCCATTACAATGAATGTTCCACTAGAATTACAATAGAACACCCTCTCCCCTACACATGATGAAAATAAAACAAGAGTGTACACAATATATGGGTAGTTATGGATAAATTAGCTTGTAATGTGGCTACCCAATAGGAATTTCATGGTCTCTAAGGCTTAAGAAGGGTAAAATTCCTAGGTTCAAAAAAATAGAGGTTAATTTTATGAAGGAATTTTCAATGAATGATTCCCTCTATCATGAATGATTCCCTATATCATGAATGATTCCCTCTATCATGAATGAATCACACTCAAATATTATGGCTTCAAATAGAATCAAGTAATGTTCAAGTTTCTATACATGACTCAAGACTCTCAAGAAAGTGATTAAAAGGAAGAATATAAAATAAAGGTCTTAGAATATCTATCAGGTAAGAGATTTAAAATATTGGACAGTTCTAATGAGTCATGGGTATCAAAAATACATCAAACTCCTAATAATTAATTAAAAATAAATTTTTTATAAAAAGTTCTTATATCAATATTTATTTGAAAATTTTTTTTCCAAAAAAATGTAAAATTTACACACAATCAACTCAAGCATTGAAAATGATTTTGGATATTATTTTTAAGATCAAGGGGGGGGGGGGTAAAAATACCATGTAGAAAGAAAAAAATAGAAAAAATGATAAATATGATGAAAATCCTAATAAACTCAATAAGGTGGGGAAAAGTAACAATACCATGCAGCAAGAGAAAAAGAAAAGAAAGAAGAAAGACAATGAAAATCCTAATGAACTCATGAATGTACCTAACCCCCCCCCACACCTAGAGTTTTCAGTGTCATAATTGTAATAAAGTATAATGTGGGAAGGAAGGATAAAACCTGGTGGGATTCACTGGTATGTGGCTTCTTGAAGCTATATTTCATCCATTAGATGCTTTGTAAAATCCTCGCAAAAGTGTTTAAGTATCTTCTAATTGATGGTAATACTTCAGCCACTGTGCTTATGAAAAACATATATTGTACCAAAATGGTAAACATTAGTGATAATGTAAGCACTAAGCCATCGAGAATGAAGTTTACATGGGTGGAGATTTAGCCTGGTATTGTACATGAGGAACTTCTCACCAATACAAAACTTCTACTAATAAATCATCTCATTATGGATCACCTTTGTCTTCTCATTATAGATTTGGGAGTTCTCATATCCATCATACTGAATTTCTTCCAACACCTGAATATGTAACTTCCTATTCTCACCTGTATCTAAGTGATTGATATTACATTGTTTAACAACCCAATATGCATGGTGATCTACCTCCACTAGGAGGTGAAAAGACTTTCCAAACACAATTCTATATGGTGACATTCTAAACGGGGTTTTAAAAGCTGTATGTTACACCCAAAGTGCATCATATAGGCACAAAGTCCAATATTTCCTATTGGGTTGTACTATTTTTTCCAATATTCTCTTAACTTCTTGATTTGTGATTTATTCTTCTAAGTTAGTTTGGGGGTGATATGCAGTGGAGAATTTATGAACAACCCCATACTTACGGAGAAATTTTTTCATGTTATGATTCTAAAAATGTGAACCCTGATCACTAATGATGAATATTGGCAAACCAAACCTCTTGAAAATCTGGGAACTCATAGAAACAATAACCACTCAAAAGTAATCAGTCCTCATAGCCTTTTCTTCCACCCATTTAGAGATGCAATCAATAGCTAGTAAGATGTTCACAAATCCAAATGAATTTGGAAAAGGTTCTATGAAGTCAATTCCCCATGCATCGAAGGTATCACAAAATAACATGGGTTGTTGGTATATTTTATTTCTCTTGGATATATTTCTAGTGAATTGACATTGAGTACATGACTTACAAAACCAATGGTCATCTCTACATAATGTTGGCTAATAAAGTCCCAAGTTAAGGACCTTTCAATCTCTAAGTTGAGAGCCAAAGTGTCCCCCACAAGGAAAAGTGTGTAAGATGGTCAAAACAGATGTGTACTCATGGTTAGGGACACACCAAAAAATAAATTGGTAGCTAAAAATTCTCCAAAATTATGGGTCATTTCAAATGTACCATCTTGAATCATGCATAAGTCTCTGATATTTTGAAGTGATAAAATATGTGGGGTCCTTATATGTTTCTAGAAAGTTTACAATGTCTTTATACTAGGGGGTAAGGTTCACAACATCACAAAGGTTCTCATAAGGGAATAATTATCCATTGGGGAGGAGTGAGTCAATATGATGGTCTAGTGGTGAGGAAATCCTACTAATATGGTCAACTACCACATTTTCACTCATCTCTTATCTTGAATATCAAGGTCAAACTTCTGGAGGAGGTGCATCCACTGAATGAGGTGGGGATTAGATTCAGGTTTCTTTAATTTGAAAATGAAGGGCAACATGATCAGAAAGTACATTTTTTTAATCCAAAAATATATGAATTTAATTTTTCCCAGGAAAAAAAGGATTTTTTTCAGTGGCTGTGTAGTTTACCTGGGCAGGTTCATGGGAATATGAGGTATACACAATGACATGAGGATACTTCTCAAACCTTTTTTATAAAACTACCACAACTGTAAAGTTATAGGTGTCACAAATAAGTTAAAAGGGGAGATCCCACCTTTGTGGTTTGATTATGGGAGACGATGTGAAACTAATTTGCATTTAATTGAATAAATCCTCAAATTTTTTATCAAAAAAAATTCATAATCCTTTTGAAGTAATAGAGACAAGGGAAGTGTGATCTTACTAAATTCTTTAATGAATAAATAGTAAAAACCATTATTACCCAAGAAATATCATACCTCACAAAAAAATTTTGGATATGGAAGGGATTAAATTAATTCAATTTTTGATTTATCCACTTAAATTCCCTCTTTTAAAATAACAAGACCAAGAAATATCCCCCACTCAACCATGAAATTACATTTCTAATAATTTAATATGATATCTTTTTCAATGTAATGATGGAGGACATAACCTAAGTGTTCCAAATAGTCATCAAAGGAAGATCCATAAATTTTGAAATCATCCATAAAAACATCCATAAAATTCTCAAGGTACTTAGAAAATATATACAATGATAAAAAGTACCAGGAGCATTACATGGACCAAAAGTAATCCTTATGTATGAAAATGTTCCAAATGGACAGGTAAATGTTGTATTTTATTGATCCTAAGGGGATATATGGATTTTAAAATAACCCAAATAACCATCAAGGAATCAATAATGGGACTTAGAAGCCAGTTTTTCTAACAATTTTTCAATGAAAGGTGTAGGAAAGTGATCCTTTCATATGGCTTGATTCAATCAATGGTAGTCAATACAGACTCGTAAACTATTTTTCACATGTGTTGGAACTAATTCATTCCGTTCATTTAACACAACTATTACTCCTGTTTTTAGGCACAATTTACATCAGGCTAACCCATTTACTATCAGATATATGACAAATGATCCTAGCATCAATTAATTTATTGAATTACAATTTTACCACTTTAAGAAGAGTGGGGTTTAGCCGGTATTGAGCTTATCTTACATGTTTATCCTCACCATATAAAAGTATACAGTGCATACAAATAGATGAAATAATCCTAGAAATATCTTCTAATATCTATCCTATCACCTTTTTACACTCTCTTAAATGGTCGAGTAGTTTTGATTCCTACTATAGAGAGAGTTTATTGGAAATAATGATGGGAAATTGTTCAATACCCTCATGATATTCATATTATAAATTGGATGGAAGTGGTTTTAATTCCAAAACCTATGGTTTTTGGATTGAGGGAGGAGATTTAGTGGGAGTGAGGTCCATGAAACTATCTATCTACTCATGTTTATTCTCCAAGGGAAGAGAATATATGTAAATAAGATTTGAAAAATCATCAACGATCATGGGTACCTCATAATGAACATGCTCATCAATTAAAGTACAAATTTTACACTTTTATAAACCCACACAACACTCAAAACATGAATCAAAACTCAAATAATCCAAGGGTGAAGACGAGTAAAATAAATCAGAGTATGAGTTGAGGAGATAATTGTGTGTGTGTGTCATTAGAGAGAAATTCCATCGAATAGACAAAGAGAGTGGAATTATCTTCAACAAGGTGTTTCATGGCATAAAGGATATTAAAACAAACCTTTTCTCCACCGAACTACATAAAAAACATACCATTGTGAACATTGATGATCGTCTTTTCTGTTTTGAGGAATGGACTCCCAATTATGAGTAGAGCATGTCCTTAGGTTTGGGTATCATCAATCTCAAGAATGTATAAGTTCATAGGGAAAATGATATTATACACTCTTATGAGGATGTACTCAATCACACCGAATGGGTGTGTTGTGCTCTGGTTGGAAAGTTTCTTGATTATTCTTGTTGGTTGAAGATATCCAACCTACCAAGAAGTGTACATAGCGTAAGAAATCACATTAATTGAAGCACTATAATCTATAATTGCATCAGAAAATATGGTCTCCCCTATGGCACATGGTATCATGAAAGTGCCCAGATCCTTGCATTTGGTTGGCATTGCTGGTTGTATCAAAGCCGATACAATCCTTCCCAGGTTGACTCTTTCATTCCCCTTCAGTCACCATCTATGGGTGTAAAGATCTTTAAGAAATTTATCATATCAAGGGATTTGTTTAACCACATCCAATAAGGTAATATTAACATGCACCTTTCTAAATGTATCTACTATTTCTTTATCAATCTCATTATCAAAATTTTTCTTAGATTTATAGAGTTTTGGGGGGAAATAAAGAGGAATGAATTGTTTAAGGGAATCATAAATAATAAATTGTTTACCCTTTTTGTTTTTTTTCTTCATAAGAATCTTTTATGGGTAGAGAAAGAGAGTTTTCAAGTGTGAGACTTACCTATTTTGTAGTATCAGTGGAAGAATAAAATTCTTTACCACTACTAAGTGTGATTGAACAAAGATTATCTTTTTATTTTGGATTATCAACAAGTTGGGATGGTAGTTGTCCAAAACCTTGCATCTTTATCTCACTGATGGTGTTTTCTAATTATACCACATGAGTTCATAGGTCATGAATAGATGATTGTGTGGTCTGTTTGAACTGGTGGTTTTGGGTTTCCATTTTATTCACCATATCCTTAAGGCTTGGTTCATATTTGGGAGGAGGATTATTCTAAGAATTTTAAGGATAAAAGGGTTGCATACCTTTTCCTTATTGATTTCAATTATTCTTAGGGTAGCTTGAGTTTCATCATTGTTAGTACTATGGTTGTGCTTGCCACCCGAGGTTTGGATTTGGCCTGAATGGTTCCTACAGGACCCCAGACCACCCTGAGAGGGGAGGGGTGAATAAAGGTGTCAACATTTTCTTCTAATATGATGGATCTTTTTCCCACTTTGGTAGGAATTTGTTAAACATGTATGTTGGAATAGTTTAGTAATAAAACATTCACATGTAAAGATACAACACAAAAATTTTACTTGGTTCACCAATATGGGCTAGTCCAAGGAGCATGCGACTAAAGTGTGCTGGTTGTACCTAAATCCACTAATCTTCACTAGTTGTGGAATAAAAGATTTCAGACATTGTCACTCTGTTTTAGGAACACTTACTTTAAAAGATTTTAGGGATAGCACACCATGCCCCTCGTAACACTTGTGTCGACTCCCCTAGTGCACTACTTTGAGATAATTATAACTCAGATTATCTATTTGAACATCACTTTAATAGATTGGAATTAAATTATTTATCCCTTTCTAGAACGAGACTCTACTTTCACCATATACCCAAGTTGATTCACTTTGAAATCCCTATTCACTAAAAACCTGATGTTCAAAAATGCCTTTCATGAAGCTCCTTCGTGAAGCTCACTACCTTCACAAAGAACCTTGGCTTCATGGAAGAAAATTCCTTTATGAAGATCACTGAGTCAACATGAAATACCATATCATCATGAAACACTCATTAATCAAAATAATTGGCATTAGTCAAGACTCAAACAGTATTTTTGCGACGCTCAAGCTCCCATGGAATGTCAGTTTTACAGAGCTCCCCTGACTTCATGAAATCAGAGTGGTTCTAGATTTTCCTTGAAAAAATCCATGTGAAATTAAGATGGGTAGCCTTATATTTATAGTCTTGTATGTCTACGATGATCCACCACCTCTTAGAAGATTTTTCAAATCTTTCAAAAACATCTTTACAGTGCTCCTCTTTTCGCAAAGCTCCATTGAAATTTTCCGTTCACGATGCTGATCGTAACCAAAAATATTTCCATCAAAACCCTTCATGGTGTTCGTGATACATGTCATAATTGTGAAGCTTTCCATCAAAACCTCCACACATTCATGAAGCTACAATTATCATTATCATGGAGATCAAAATTACCGTTTGTGATGCTCCTCATCTTTCTAAACATCATCCCAGTCTTTGAGAAACCCATGACTTTACCATTTTTATGAAGAGTTATTTATAAAAAAATACCCTTCACAATGCTAGCCTCTTCCTTTGGATTTTTGACCCCAAAAATTTGGAAAAAATTGGAAAATGATACCACCTTCAATACTATTTCCATTTTGTACTACAAGATCTCTTTCCTTGCAAAATCCCTGATCTTCCATGTGAATATTGAAAACAAACACAAACCATACTCCATTTATAGTAAATAACATCCTTGTTTCAAATAGTTCCTTCTTGAAGGTAGGTGCTTGTTGGAATGTGAAACCTGGAAATACTACTGCACAAGACTCATATAAATCTTGAAGTTGTGGGAAATTTTCATAAAAATGAGTGTTATAAAAAAACATCATAATGTAATGGAAAAGGTGGAGAGTATAAATTACCTTGGTCTTGAGATAATTATCTTAGAAGGGTATACATCTCATCAAGTTTATTATCTACCATTTTTTCTAGGGATGAATGAATTACCTCATGAACTCTTTGGGTTTATGAAATTGACCGTGTACCAAATTATTGTTCATTTTGAGAAATGTTGGATATTAAGTCACGAGTATTGAAAGGAGTTTTATCAAAAAGGGTACCACCACCTATAACATCTATCATGCTATAACCCATGGGGACAAGTCACTCATAGAATTATTTAATTAGAAATTGTTTACAAATTTGGTGGTGGTTGGAACTTGAGAAAAGTCTTTTTAATCTCTCTAAATATTCAAAAAGGGTTTCTCCTTATGATTTTATAATACCAAAAATTTATTTTCTAAAGGATGCAGTTCAAGAGGCAGGGAAAAAATTCTCTAGAAATATTTGTTTAAGGTTATTCTATCCCCCATTTGTGGTAGGAATATAGTATATCCAGTCTTTGGCTACACCATCAAGGGAGAAAGGGAAGACCCTAAACTTTATGAGTTCCTCAAACACATTTTGGGGTTTCATGGTGGAACACTATATATAAATATTCTTTATATGTTTGTGAGGGTCATCACTAGTAAGACCATATAATTTAGGAAGTATGTGGATGAGGCCCGATCTCAGATCAAATTTGGATACTTCTATAATATATTGGATGTATGTGGGTTGGTACTCCACATCTAGGGTGGTCAGTTATTTTAAAGTTTAATTATTTGTAGCCCTGATATATGGGATTTTATTTGGTTCAATTTTTGATTGGTTTGGGACCACTTGAGGTTACAAAAGGGGTTACTAAGTGTTAATTGTCTGTCTTACTCTAGATGAACTAATTTTTGAGTGAAGTTTCTTTTCAATTTTTGGGTCAAATTCAAGAAGTTTTTCTTTTTCTGATCGGGTTAGGGAAATAATTTGTGAAGTTTTTTTTTGTGTTATTATTTTTCTTTTTTATGATAGAAGATGGATAAAATAAAATTACTTAAGAATAATTAAAGGATAAAATAAAATATAATGTTATAATATAGAATTATATAGAAGGATAGAGAAGAAGAGAGAGAGAGAAGAAGAAGAAAAAGAAACATACAAAAAAAAAACAAAAAAAAAAATAATAATAAAAAGGGAAGGGGATTTTGAAAGGAGTAATAAATAAAAAGGAAAATAAAGAAATAAAAGGAAATAAATAAAAAAATGATCTTGTCTCCCTGTAAATGGTTCCAAAATTTGATCGTGTTGTCGAGCACATCAAATTAGATGTTACTTTTACTAGAATTTCTATAGTATAGCAAGAACCCTAGGTCATATCTCGATGGAGCCTTATATCATTAATAAAAAAAGAGTTTTGATTAATTTTTTATGAAAAATAAAATGGGATAAAGTGTTTGGGGTATTGATTATTTTAAAATATAAATTGAAACTATATTACTAAGTTAGAGAAATCGGTTGGAGAAATTACGATCAATCCGGGTGGATGTCCCTTAATGGTTATCTGTCATCACTCTCATGGGAAGTGGAAAAGATCATTAATTTCTTGATTTATACACACTAAAACTTTTATGTTATGCAAGTTATTACTAGGTTACCACCTAGTATTTGATCGATCAATGATATTTATTACCAACGATTTCTCACAATCAATAAAATTATGTCGATGTAAAAACCAAACTCAATAAAGGGATAACATAAAAAACATGTTGATATGTCTATATTTGGATCTATTTTAAAATTATTCTCAAGAAAAAAACATGAATAATCATGGTTTATACCTTCTGGATTTCATAAAACAATTCAACCCATAATCACACTCATGAAAGAGGAGGTGATAAAAGAGGCAAACACACTCAAATCATCACAAGATCTTATTTATGCGTGGAAGCATGAGAATTATTGTTCCTTTGATTTTTATTTGATCATAATAGAATAAAAACAATTAAAAACGGTATAAATTAATAATAATAGACAATAAATTTGGAATTTCAATTACCTTCCTACAATTATAGGCATGGAGCTCAAGATCACTACAAAGAACACCCCCCAAATTGATCACTAAGAGGTTTAGAGGTACATGATGTATAAGAGGGATAAAATGGATGAAAAAATCTCTCAAATTCAACTAAAAATTACCCCTTTTCTTTAAAAATAAAATAATTCCACAAAATAATTCAAGTACCTAAGGGACCAGGTCACTATTCATAGCAGACGTTTTCCTCATCTATCTGGAAGGTCGAATAACTAAAACGCATAGAAATATATTAAAATTATTTTTAGTGGTGGAACTTGTAGTTATATGTCTAATGGAGGTTGAATCAGCCCAATTAGAGTTATAACTCCCAATTAATGTCCCTAATATAGAATGGTGGTCTAATCTGGCCTGCCCAAAATTCCATCACATTGCGGACCGCTTTTGGGACTCTAAATGAAAAAATATGTATCCATGGTATTATAGAGAAATATATCCCACATGGTTTTATACTTTACAACCAATTTTCAGATTAATTGGATGCACATATTATCCACAATAGATGTTAAAGTCTACAAGTGTGCTCAGGCACTTGCATAGTTTGGCCCGTTTTGTTCGAATTCCATCGCAGGCTCTCCAAATCACCTCCTCCTACAATGTAAGAACTAAAAAAAGTAAAATTTAATTATTTTACAGTGATAAAATTAAATAATTTAATAAAAAATAAAGTTATTTTTTATTACATTTTTAATTTTCAAAAGAAAACCTGTTTAAAACAGTGGTGTAAGGGTGGAAATGAATAGTGAATCGCTACATGATCAGGGGGAGGGGGTGAATCAGAGGGGGTGAATCAGTAGAACACTTTCTTTAAAAATTCAATTTAATTTTAACCTAATAATATTATTAAGGTTCTTGATTCACTCAATATTATTTTTCAATCTCACATTGAGTACAATTGTAATAATAGAGGGAGAAACATAGAGTATTTACAAGGTTTGGTATAAAAACCCACTCCTTTTTATGTTGGTTATACCACACAAATGTATTATTCACTATATATAAAATTTAATACAACAATAAATAATCCACTATGTCCTCTCTGCTACATCATAGAATACACTGTTCCCTCCTTACTCTAGAGTCCACTGAATACTTCTCCTACTTCCAGAGTCCACTGGAAGACTTCTTCACTTCTTAAATGATCTAGAGATTGAAAGATATTATTCTTCAGATGGTATTACTCTAAAGTAAATATTTATACCCCTTTACTTGTTTATAATTATTCAACGGTCATAAATGGATACATGCAATAGGTCTATTGGCCTTGAAACTCTTCTTAGATCTTGAATGATCCGATTCTCTTGATTTTTGAATACTAGAGCACATTTTTTGATTCTCCTTCAAAGGATCCCACCTTCAAACTCTTTCTTTAATAATTGGGTGTATCAGGTTCTCAAAATTACCTCAAAATTATTCTATTCAATTATTCTCCACCTATATGAATAAATTTATCCACAACAAAAACAATATTGCGCATGGGGATATCTAAATTATTACATGAATTAAATGTGTTTATAAATAAAAAATATATTTTACTCATTAAAAATATGAATACACACAATCTATTAGGTATTATATTTCCCCATTTAAACACCCCATTATTCATTAGTTATTATCTTTATTCTTCACTTGACATGCAACTCATTTCAAATACCTTAGGGATTCAGGTTTCCTTATTCACATGGTTCAAGTATCTATAGGTCAACACAACATGCATGCATCTCCTTATGCATGTAGATTCGCTATCTTAAAAAACCAAAGGATAAATCAATTTATTATTTATGTGGATAAAAAAACACCAAAACTCACCTCTCCTATAAATGTAGTACGAAAAACCTACATTTAATCCTCATTTAAAATGATTGAAATACTTGGGCTCTATTTATTAAATACCTCACATGTATGATTCCTATTTCTTATAACTTAATCAGGTGGTAATCAAACTCCCAAATACTTGGACAACCTATTTCTTCGTTAAGCATCTTCATTCTCATTATTGGATAGTGACACGGCCCTTCTTTCATTCTCTTTCATTCGATTTTCATGCATAAAAGTGTAACCGAAAGAATGTGAATTTATATTCAAGCTTACCTACATATTTTACCACTTTTGTTTTGTTTTAAATCTTAGATTTATTATAGGTGACATCTTAGATATGATATTTTTATTCATATATGTCATATTCTTGAATATCACGTGAAAAGAGTGATTTGGACTCCCCTATATCTCGAGTGATCAATTCAACCTTCTTAAATTTGGACGTGACTTTGGTTCATGATCCAGTGGATGAAGACTGAAAATTTTTTAGTGTACAAAAAACCTTCGATAAGGATAGATGAAGAAGATGATCACATCTTGATTGAATAGTCCACATAATTTTTTTTGATGGATCCCCTTCTTTCTAAGCTTTAAAATGATCTATAGTACCGCGCCACATAATGATCCCATATTGAACTTTTTTTTGGTATCACACTTTCATATAATACAATACGTTCCTTTAGTGGCTTGATAAGTAGCCCAGGGTCCGCTCCCATCACCACACAACACACACCACCTCACACCACCATGACTCCCCGCACGATGTCTCTATCACCTTCAAGTGTGCTCACTCATGCGCGAACACCTAATTTTCTATCATCCCATGTAGGTGCTAAACCTAGGGGTGTTATGAATCCTCACTACTTCAATGGGCCTAATCAGTTGACTTTACTCCCATGTGGTTGAACCATAGACCAACATGTGGTTGAGGTGGGTCCTTTATAGGTTTATGGTTAGCCATATTTTTTTGTTAAACTTCCATAAAAAGAGTTATCCAAATATGCATAAAATTATCAACCCACTGAAAATTATTCTTCACATTCTCTCCATGAAAAATATAAACACATTTTTCATGGACTTCTTTACTTAATATTATTAATATTCAATTAATTATCATGAAAATTATTATTTTTCATGGTCTTAATATTCTTTCTTAATTATTGTAAACAATGTTCTCACACCAAACTCCTTTATCACATGTTCTAAAAATTAATATCAGTTAAAAATTCATCAAAATTTCAAGGATAATTGCTCAAGAATGACATCCAATTCCATTAAATTAATCCATAACAATTCTAAAAGTATCATTACTTCACATATTGACCCATTGGAAAAAATATAACACTCAGGATCAACAATAACTCCTTTATTTTTATTGTCAATATTCCCTCACATCATAAAATTAAACATATGGTGCAACCTTTATCCCCCTTATTTATAATCAAATGTAAAGGATAATTGGGGGGGGGGGTCTTTACATATCATTTTTCTCCTCAAATAACTTTTTATTATTAATTTTAACATAAGGGATGATACCGCATGATACTTAGCAAAGTACCTTAATCTAATCAAATCTAAGTCTATCTGGGACAACCTAGTATAGAAAATAAGAGAGATAAAACCAAGGTTGTATAATTTGTCTATAAAATACTCCCATGTGATACCATGTTTAGAAATTCTCAAGATAAGGACTGTTAATAAAAGAAATACATGATCCTGTAAACACTTTAACAAACTCATAGAAAGTTCAAGTGCACAATAATAAACCCCCTTTGTCTCATCTTTTCATTAACTAAACACTCTACCTTAATTAATATACTTAATAATTTGGGATGAGAGTGTGATTGGAATACCTTATTTCTCATGTAAGCTCCCCCTCAAGGGATGCATTACTCTTTTTCATTTCATGGCAGTCATAAGACTCCATAAAGAATAATCTATTCATGCTGTCTAGATGTGAAAACCTCAAACTTCCCCTTTAATTCCCTAAAAGTTATTTAAAACATATAAAATAATGAGGAATAAGGAGGAACCTATGGTTTATTTAGAAGAAACATTCAGGGTGAGAGTTTCTTCTTATCCTTGTTTTCTTCTTCTTTCTAAGATTACAATGGGATTTTATTTCTTTCTTGTTGATAGGTTTAATGGATTGTGAACATATTTTCTTCCCATGAATTGATTTGTTTTATATAATTAATTTTCACCTCCTTCATAGTTGGAACAAACTATTGTCTTTTTTATTCCAATTTTTTCTTCTTTTCCTCCAAGAGAGTGGTTGTGAGTGCTTAGATTTTGGTGATTGATACACCCTTTATAGAGGATCATTTTTATCCTCTGATAAATTGATCATATTTTCAAGACTAATAAATATTTTTTCTAGGATAAACAACATGTTTTTAAGTTAAATTATGGAAGTTTCTCCATATGGAATCTTTACCCTGCTATGTATTCCTTCAATTGTAATACCTTTCTATATGACTATGGTTAGAACAAATGAAACATTTATCATAATAATCATACCTCATTTGGTCTCTCCTTGATTGATATATTGGAAATTTTTGATTCATTCTAACATATTTAGGATGATTGGATTCGATAAATCCACTCATGATGTACCAAATCTTCTGAAATAAAATCAATTTGGTGTTTGTATCTTTTATGTAACCACAATTTAAGATTTCAAATGGGATGTCACTTTAATTATAGATTTCAAATCTAGATTCCTCTTTGTTTCTGCACAAATTGAGATAGATTTTAGAGGGATCTTTATCATTTATTTAGAGTTTTTCCGTTCTCTCCTCACGGTCTCTTATTTTTATATCTTTTTATTTCAATTGATTAGTCAATAATTTCATATTTGAATTAGCACACATACATGATTTTCTTCTTTATTCAAGTTGGGTTTTAAGAGAAATGATACTAGCCTTTAACTACTTCACCATGAAAATTTTCTTTAAAATATCTTAGGAAATTTCTTCATTCGTATCACTTTACTCTTTCATCTTGGTTCCCATTATTTTTATGCTGATATTCAAGGCTACTTCTTCTCTTTTAAATATTTTTTTCCAAGTAAAAATAATTTATCACTGAATTGTAAAATTCATGTATGATTCTCCATTGGTATTATTTTTCATTTCATGAGAATTACTTAGAATGGTAACTTGATATTATTTCATCTTTATCACCAAAATCACATCACCATTTTAGCTCGACGTGAGAGTCTGGAATTTTACATCCTTTCTCCACATGAGGGTTGGAATTAGAGATAATAGTATATTTATTTTTTAACTTTGTTGGAGAGAATAACTTATGGGAGTACTTATTATTGTTATTATTCTCATAAAGAGAAATGATATTGATTTCATATCCAATGCCTTCCTTATTTACTTTACCCTTTTTGTAATTTCTTGATATATGGTCTATGATCTCATTGAGTTCCTTATTATATTACATATTTAAAAATTCTTGTGTCTTTAGTGGAGACATCCTATGATACCAATTCTAGAGTCCAAGGATCAATTAGGTTCCATTGAGAGAGAGAGAGAGAGAGAGAGAGAGTGTGTGTGTGTGTGGGGGGGGGGGGTTGAATAAGTGAATCACTCGTTTTAAAAATTATATTTCAATTTAACTTGTTAAACTTGTTAAGGTTCTTAATCCACTAAATATTATCTATTAATCTCACTTCGAGTACAGTTGTAATAATAGAGAGAGTAGCACATAATATTTACAAGGTTATCCATAAATCCTAATCCTTTCCATGTTGTCTATACCCCCAACATGTATTCTTAATTATCTCCACAAGTGAATACAACAACACATAATTCATTGTTCCCTCTTTATGAAAACATTGAATCTACTATTACCTCCATTCTCTAGAGTCCACTAGATACTTATCCTGCTTCTAGATTCCACTAGAATAATTCTTCACTTCATGAATGATCCATAGCTATAAATATATTTGTATTTATATGTACTTACTCCACAAGAATATTGGATGCCTCATTACTTGTATAAAATTATCCAAAGGTATTAAATTGCTACATGTATTTAATCTATTGTCCTTGAAACTCTTATCAGATCTTGAATGATCTGATTCTCTCAATTTTTGAATACTCAGGCACCGAAGCTACTTGTCCTTCAAAGGACCATGACTTAAAATTCATTCATAGATACTTGGGTTTAATGTCTCTATTTTTTCCTTGTAAATATTTGGAATATTTTAAGAAATATTTTTTAGTGCTAGGTACTAAGTTAGCATAAGATTCTATGGCCTGAGGAGGCTTGATATTGATATAATAAAAATATTAAATATATTATATCATGCATGTGTAGTTTTTATGAAATAATTTAATAAATACCAAATGGATTCTCAAATTGGGAATCCAAGAACACCATTAAATCTAGAATGTGGGTTTTACCCTAGGCACAATATAATATTTGTGTGCATCAGGTATTTGGATTAAGTGCATATATGGGTGGTTTAGTAATTTAATAAATAAATAAATTTATTATTTATTATATTTCTAGAAATTATATCTTCTATTTAAACCTATTTATGTAAAATCCCTAGGGTTATCTGTATAACCCTAGGGATTAAGAGAGGAGCCGTTGGAGGAGAGTTCTTGGACGATCAACAATAGATCATTCTTTGATTATTGGTTTTCCAACAAAGTTCACAGATCTTTCCAATGACATCGATGTGTGACCATTATTTATCAGTAATTGATCTAAACTTAAGTAAATTCATTTTTTTGGATTTAATCCTGTAGTTGATTTTCCTTCATCGAGCACAAATTAATTCCCTAACAAATTAATTCATGGGTTGACCATTGATTTATGGGTGTTACTTTATCATCCTAGAATTAATAATTGATATTTCATTGATTATTGTTCTTTATTAATCATTTTAATAGCAACAGATTGATACAAAAATGAAAAACGAATGAGGTTCATTATTTATGTTTTTAATTTGTGAATTTATCCCCCACTATTTGAATATTCATTGCCAATATTTTCTTTAGATGATAGTTCAACAAATACCCAATAAAGGACCATTCCACAACCGTTATTTGGTGAAATAGATTGATAAAATGGGTTTTATTTTGATATTGATGGTGTGATTTAGGTTTGACGATGATAACAAACAATATAGTGATGGATTAAAGGAGTCCAGTTCATGGGGATGGCATTTTGGAAATGTGGTGTGGTAGAGAGAGATTCCTAATCAGATTAGATGGATGAAATAAGAACCACAGTGATAGAAAGGTTCGATCAATGCTATATCCAAGTTCTATGGTGATAATCATGGAAAGAACAAAGGATGAAGAGGCATGGAGTGAAGATTCATGAAGAACTAGAGGATTTTAAAAAAAATGACATACATGATGTGTAGTCTAAAGAAAACACACCGTGTAGTCCCCTGGATGCGGCTACTAGGGTTTTAGAGAAAATAAAATATCACACACCATTTGGTACCCACCACACACTGTGTGATCCATGATTATAGACTTGATGTGTACCCATGGGTTACATGGGAATAGAAACATCCAGGTACATAGGCATGACTAGAGTACATGGGAATGACCCGATACTCAGACATAGCTAGGCACCCAAACATGTCTAAGTACATGGGCATGACCATAGTACATGAGCATAACCTGATACTCATACATGGAAATATGCCTATATATGTCCAAGTATATGGGAATGATCAGAGTATATGGGAATTCTCTAAAGTACATGGAAATGGGATGGAGTACACGGGCAGACCCAAGGTAGAAAAGACCTGCCATGTGTACCAAGTACACATCATTTAATTTTACAAGGGAATGTTGAGGTCCTTGTTCTCTTCAGTTTGGACTTGTTTCCTTAGGGTATGTTCCCTCGAACCATCTCCACAAGGGCACAATGAGGCATCACATCCTAAGAATAGAATGTGATCCCCTCAATGGGATTAGTCTCAGATAGAGTTTCAAGAATCCCTCTATGTGTCCCAGGGTGGGATCCTCTATTTTTATCTTCTTACCTAGCTAGGGTTTTCTAGGAATCACCATGACCAACATACCTGGGCATTCAATCCCTTACTTATCGATTTATTCTAGATAGGGTTTGGTATACCCCAAAGACCCTGAGATAGAACCCATATCTATATATTGTTATCTTCTAAATTCTAGTGTATACTTATTCATATAGAGGACCGATGAGAATACTATCTTGGATGAGAAACATTTGTGTTATTAGAGTTCTCCCAGGTGATAGTTACCTTAAAACATCAAGCTGGAATCTAAGGCTGGCAGTGCGATTATGAACTTAACTTGATATTTAGTGTCTATATCAAGTATATATGGGTTATGATTGTTATGTATCATATTCTAATTAAAATTCATTTATGATTATGGGATTATAACTCTCTTGATGATTTATGTTTTCTGATTTTTGGGTTTCCTACTATATATGTATATACTCACACCTACATAGGTTCTACCCACACATGTCATGTATTATGTAGACTATAATCCTTTTGATAAAGTCCTAGGTAGGTGAACTAGGAGTAGATAAAATATAGTTGAGATAAATAGACCATGGATTGTACCAAGTGTATCATTTTATAGTAGTGTCCAACTTCTTGGAAGGTTGGACACTTTTATAGTTTTGGTGGGATTGTATTTGGCCCTTTATGTTTTACAGTATTTTTTTCCTACTCTGTTGTAGAATATATATGTATGTATGAATTATGGTATCAGTTTTATTTTTACTTTCAGCATTTTATGGGTATTTGGAGATGTGTGTGTGCATATAGGTACCTTAGTCTAAGGCCTCCCATGTGTGAGATATGACTACTTGACACTTGTCACCATCCCCTAGCATATTGTAGGTGGGATTGGTATTTCTCACTCAACTTACCAACAACAAGGTAGTCCAAAGTGGGTTGGGTCATGATAGAGTGGTATTAGAGAAGTTTCATCTGAGGACTAGAGTTCAGATATTGTCTAGCTATGAGGTTAGTTTGGGAACAAGGGAAATAATGTCAAAGTGTTTTTAGTTTTTATATTAGTCCAGGGAATCTGATGTTGGTACAATGGCTAATGTATCCATTCAGTAGGACTCTGATAATGTGATTGTTGACTCGGTACATATAGGCACTAGTTATAGGGAAAACTTTGACACATGTATCATATAGGAATGAGTTGTTGTTTCCATGTCCTAATTGAGTCAACTCTCCAGATTTACTCTTGACCATGGTACATATTATCAATTTTAGGATTCCTCCACAACTATTTCCATCAATAATTATATACCAGGATCATGTGGATTATCCAACTAGCGATGATGCTTCAACACATGGACCCGTTTAGGAGGTGGTACCTCCATGTGGTTTTTCATTCTTACCACAACCTGTTGAGTAGAAGGTTCCACTGGAAATACTAGTGGATGAGGCATACAAACTAAGAATATTTAATGATTTTTAAAGGCAATGACCCCTCAGGTTTAAGGTGAGTCAGAACCTCGGGTAGCTAAGGATTGTCTTGAGGTAGTTATGTGAGTTTTTTACCTTGTTAGGACACTTCTAGATCATATGGAAATCCTAGCGGCGAGTCTTCTTCATGGTTCTACCAGGTGTTAGTGGAGTCTAGTGACTCTAACATAAAAGGGGTGAAACTTTATTGGAGAGAGTTCAATCATCTTTTTATAGATGCATTATCTCTAGCTATGTTATGAGAAGTGTGTATCTTGGAGCTTTTTAAGCATGAATAGGGAAACATTACTATAGATGAGTAATCATCATGGTTCACTAACATCTCATGATACTCCATGGATATGGTTTGAGATGAGTAATTTTAAGTAAAAATCCTTGATCATGTAATCCATATAGATATTTGGGCTAGTCTGATACCTCTTTGAATTCCTACTTATACTAGAGTGATCGAGTGTTCTTTAGTGGTGGAGATATTCTTGGCAGAGAAGAAACTGACAGTTGGTGTTGGTAGTGGGTACAAAGGAGTTGAGACATCGAAAGATGGTATAAGATGAAAAATATAGGGATATGAGCATTAAAAATGTTTCAAGATATGATCTTAGGATAAATGGTCTTCAATTTAGGTCTCTCAGAACAAATCTAGTTAGCTGAGGGGGTGGCAATGCCACTCTTACGACGGTCAGGGATATCTTGTGTGGGATTTTCTAACCTTCCATGTAACTAATAGAGAGAAATTATATGGAATACCTAGGTATAGCCATAATATAGAGCAGATAGGTCTATAGGGTAACGAATGTGTTAAAGGAGTTGGGAGAGAAGCAATAGGTGGCATCTGATTTGATCTACTACCACCACCACCCCTAGGTGGACCTCACCAGGCTTAGGGAGCTGGTGGTTAGGTATGAGAAAAGCTACAAGTAGTGGAGGTTTATAAACAATAAACTCTATGGATTATTAGTGGTATAATATGTGTCTTCACTACTTTAGCTATAGTACTGATAGACATAGGAGAGAGCCATTATTTTATTTCCACTTCTCTTGTTAGAGACCTAGAGATTCGAGTGGATCCTTTGGATAACCTTTGCAGTTAGAGACTACTACAGGAGGAGATTTAGTGATCACATACCTATTACAATAGTGTGACCTAAATCTTGGAGGAGATATATTCTTATGTGATATTTTTGTAGCATCAATGTGTCCTTATGACATTATACTAGGAATAGATCTACTATTCATAGTTCATGAAAAAATCGATTGTTTTAGGTGGAGGATGCAGTGTGTCTGTGTCGATGGAATGATGTTTTTCTTGGTTGGTGAGAAGGAAACCTAGCCATAGAAGAATAGTCTCATAGGTAGTAGGATATATCCAATTAATCACTATTTGGCTAGTATAACCATTGGAATAACAGATGCTATGGGCTATTAGTTTCCTATGGTGGTGGTAGAGTATGAGGACGTCTTCCTTGAGGACATGTCAGGCTTATATACCCATAGATATATAAACATATAAATATACTTTCACCCATGGATTACCTAAATATCTATGCCAGAATATCAAATAGATCCCACATAGATTCACAAGCTGAAGTTGTAGTTAGAGGATTTACAGAGGAAGGGATTTGTTAGACCAAGTTTTTCACTATGGGAAGCCCTAGTATTGTTTACTAATAAGGTAGAAAAGATATTGAGGTTATATATGGATTAATATCACATTAACTAGGTGACCATGAAGAATAAATATCCACTATCGAGGATCAAATACTTCTTTATTTAGTTGATAAGGGTGATATGGTTTTAAAGGACTGAACTCATGTCGGGTCACCACCATCTCTAAGTTCGGGATGATTATATAGAAAATACAAAATTATGATGTTGTTATAGTCACTATGAGTACTTTTTGATGCATTTCAATGTAAATAATTCCCCAATAGTGATCATGGGACTCATAAACCATATATTTCAACGCTTCTTATATTGGTTTGTGGTAGTATTCATTGATGAAATCCTAGTGTACTTGGTGTCAGAGGAAAAGCACGTGAGGAACTTGGGGATGGTTTTGGACACACTATGAGAGCACAAGATTTAGAGGAAGATATTAAAGTGTTAGTTATAGATTTGAGAGGTCCACTTTCTGTGACATGTAATCTCAGCATAGGTGGTAGCAGTGGACCTAGATAAGGTTGAGGAAATGTTAGCTTGGGAGCCACCCAAGAGTGTGACTAAGGTATGAAGATTCCATGGGTTGGTGGGATACTATTGGAGATTCATACATGATTTATACAAGAAATAGAAACCCTTTAATACATTGACTTAAAAGGGGAAGCATTTTTTCTTGATTAAGATGTGACAACATGATTTTTTGGAGTTCCGTCATAGGTTGATGAGCACCCCCATCTTGATAGTTCTCGATGAGGGTGTTGAGTATGTTGTGTTCTACGATGCCTCTGAAAATGGGCTTGGATGTGTTCTGATACAGAGGTAGGAAATGATTTACTATGGGTCTTGGCAGTTGATACCCATTGAAAAAAACTACATGACCCATGATGTAGAGTTGGTTGGGCTGGTCTTCACCCTGAAGATGTGGAAACACTATCTTTTGGGTGAGAAGTTTATTTTCTACTGATAACACAAGAGTATCAAGTATATCTTTTCATATAAGGACCTTAACTTTATTTAGAGGTGTGGGTTAGAGTCTCTTCAGGATTATGACTTAAAGATATTCTATACTTCTGGGAAGGGGAGCGTGGTATAAGATTCTCTCAGTAGGAGATATTTTTTATAGTTATTGATCAAGGTGTCAGAGAAATTGTCCTTGTTATAGTTGTATTTAGTGGATGAGGATGGTGCAACCTACCTTTAGTTGATGGTTTTTACCCCTATGATTCTATATAGATTCAGGGAGTCTTAACCTAGAGATACCAACTCTGAGACCACGCATGTTTAGATGTCCACTCGACATGCTCTTTATGAATTTTCTGAAGGTGGGATCATGTCATCATTTTTAGAGGAAAAATGATGGAAATAGTAAGGTTGTGTAAAGTGGTTTTGAAGAATTTTCATACACCCCCATGAGAAGTACATCCAGGTGTGGAAAATATGTACCAGGAAATTCAGAATTAGTTATGGTGGCTAGGGATAAAGATGTGTGTAGTGGATTCTGTCTCTTGATGCCTCACTTGTCAATAAGTGAAGAATGATAATTAGGTTCCAGTGAGTCTGGATCAACCCATTAAGGTGAAAAAGTGGAAATGGGATGGTATCTATATATAATTTGTAATGGGGCTCCCATGATATTCTAGAGGACACGATTCTATCTTGGTGACCATATAATGACTCACTAATTCATCCCACTTCCTAGCCATTAGAAAGTAGAGCTCAATAGAAAGATTGAGACACCTTTTTATATAGGTGATAATCTGGATTTATGGATTTACCTTAAATATCATTTTAGACTGTGATGCTTGATTCATGTCAAGATTATGGAGAGTATTGTAGGAGGACTTTGTGAATTAATTTCATTTCATAACTAAATTTCACCCCTAGAAAGACTGTCTGATTGAGAAGACCATTCAAGTTCTGGAGGACATGATTCAGACATGCATGTTAGAATCTAGCCATAGTTGGGAGGATCACCTACCATTGGTGGAGTTTGTGTACAAAAATAGCTACCATTCCACCATCACTATGTCACTATTCAAGGACTTTTATAGGAAACATTACAGGTCATCACTACGATAGACTGATCTAGGGGAGTCTATAATAATGGGAATAGAGTTGGTGTGAGTGGTGACAGAGATGCAGGTCATCCAAGAGCGGATGAGGACTTCCCAGATCCATCATATGTTTTATGAGAACTAAAGAATGGGGAATTTGGAGTTCCATGATGAAGAACATGTGTTCCTAAAGGCCTCAGATCAGTGAGGATTGTGAAAATCTAGTCTGGGAAACAAGTTATCTCCAAGATACGTTGTTCCTTTCCAAATAATGCATAGGGTTGACAAGGTGGCATATCACTGGGACCTGCCACCACAGTTAGAACAGGTACATTATCTCTTCCATGTGTCATATAAAAGGAGGTATGTGACTAAACTATCTCATGCTATCTACTGGGGCGAGCTTGGCATTGAGGATGGAGCTACCATCATGGAGTACCTAGTAGAGATCGAGGATCAACATGAGAATATCCTTCATGGGTGAGTGATTCCCTTGGTTTGTGTATGGTGGTAGCATGAGAATATTTAAGAGAGCACCATAGAGTGGGAGAACCAGATATGATCCCAATACCCTCATCTTTTTGAGTAGACTTTTTTCTTTTTGGGATGAAAAACCCTAAGATGGGGAGAATGTAATGACTCTATTTTTTCATTGTAATTTTTTTTAATATTTTAAGAAATATTTTTTAAGTTAGGCATAGAGTTATCACATTATTCTAGGGCCCAAGGAGGCTCAGTATTGATATATTAAATATATTAAATATATTATATCACGTGTGCATAATTTTTATAAAATAATGGAGTTCTCTTAAATAGGACCTCATATCTGTAATATGAGACCTCCATTTAATCTAGGATGTGGCTTTTATCCTAGTCAAAGCATAATATTTGGGTATAGTGGGTGTTTGGATTAAGTGTTGTCATGGGTGGTTTAGAAATTTAATAAATAAATAAATAAATATATTATTTATTATATCACTATACCTAATATCCTATATTCAAACCTTATTATGGAAAATACCTAGGGTTAGCCACATGAACCTAGGGATTGAGAGAGGATCTGTTGGTGGAGAGTTCTTAGACTATAAAAAATGGATCATGCTTTGGAAATTTATGTTCCAACAGAGTTTGTGGATATTTCTAATGACATCTATGTGTGACTATTCTTCATCAGTTATTGATCTAAAATCAAGGCAGGGTGTTACTTTTTTGGATTTAATCCCATATTTTTTTACTCTTTTCGAACATGAATTAATTACCTAAAAAATTAATTTATGGGCCAACCATTAATTTGTATGTTTTGATTTATCTTCCTAGATGTAGGAATGTATACTGTGTTTATTATTGTTCTTCATTAATAGTTATAATGAAAATGTATTGAGTCCAACCTAAATAATGTTCAAGGTTTTCTCCTCCTATATCTATTTTTTGAGTTTCTCCACCATACTTCACACTTTCATCACTAGTGTTTTCTTTGGATGATGGTTTGAAAAATACCTAATAAAAAATCATTGTGAAACAATTATTTGGTGAAACAAATTGATACTATGTTTTTTTGTATTGATGGTACAATCAAGGTTTGATGAGGAAAAAAATGATCCAGTGTTGGATCAGAGGAGTCCAGTTCATGGGGATGGAATTTTAGTGATGCGGTGTGATGGAAATCAATTCCTAAGTGGATTGGATGGAAAGAATCCATCCAATAGATATGAAAAGGCTTTATCACTCTAGATATTAGTTTTATGGTAAGAATCATGGCTAGAATGAAGGTTGTGGAGGAATGGTGAAAAGATGCATGAAGAACTAGAGAGTTCTATAAAAACTCAAAATACACAGTGTGTAGTATAAAAAACACATGTTGTGTAGTCCCCTAGATATGAAGACTAGGGTTTTAGAGAAAATAAAATATTACACACCATGTGGTACCCACCACATACTGTGTAACCCCTGATTAGTGACTTGGTGTATACCCTTGAGGTACACGGGCACATACACGAAGAGGTACACATGAACAACCAGAGTACATGGGAATGGATTGGTACTCAGACATAGCCAGAAACCTAGACATGGCTAGGTACATGGGTAAGACTAGAGTATATGGGAGTTACCTAGAGTATAGGGGAATGGGCCAAAGTACATGGTCAAAATCTAGGTATACAAGACATGCCATGTATACTAAGTACACACTGTGTACTTTTCCTAGGGTAGGTTGAGGCATTTGTTCTCTTCAGTGTGGACCAGTTTCCTTAGGGTATGTTCCCTCAATCCATACCCATGAGGGTATAGTGAGACAACATGTCCTGAGCATAGGATGTGATCCCATATTTAGGATTAGTCTCCGATAGAGTTTCATGAATCTCTTTGTGTGGAATGGGGTGGGATCCTCTATCAAAATATTCTTCCCTAGAAAGGGTTTTCTATGAATTGGAATGACCAGCATACCCATGTGTTCGATCCCCTACTTATAAGGTTATTCTAGATAGGTTCTAGTATACCCCACAATCCCTGAGATAGATCCCCTATTTGTGTATCATGATCTTAAAAATTCTAGCGTATAATTATTTAGGTAAAGTCTTGATGAGCACAACCTATAGGATGGGAACTATCAGTGTTATTAGACTCATGGAGTGAGTTCTACTAGGTGAGCATTACCTTTAAACCTCAAGTAAGAATCCTAGGATAAAAGTGTGACTATGACCTTATGCTGAGACTTATTGTCCATCTTGAGTATATCTAGGTTATGATTGTTATGTCTCATATTCTGATTGACATTAATTTATGATGATGAGATAAATACTCTATTTATTCTTTATGTTTGGTGATTTCAAGGTGTCCTATAGGGTATTTATATACTCACCCCTATATGGGTTATTACCACACATGCAATGTCTCATGAAAATGATAGGCCTTTTGATGGAGTCCTAGGTGGACTAGGATCAAGAAGAGTATAGTTGATCTAGAAATATCATGGTTCATACTAGGTGTTGTATTTGATATTAGTCCCCACCTTCTTAGTAGGTTAGACTCTTTTATAGTTTTGGAGGTCTTGTATTTGGCCCTTTATGCTTTTCAGTTTTTTTGTTATACTTTGTTATCGAATATAGATGTATGCATGAATTATGGTATCTATTTTATTTTTTCCTTTTAGCATTGTATGAGTAATTGGATATGTGTTCATGTATAAAGGTACCTTATTATAAGGCCTCCCACATGTGTGATATGTTTACTCAACACTTTTTGCCAACCCCTAGCCAATTGGAGGTGTCTTGGGGAATCTCACTTAGATTATCGCTGGCTAGGAAGGCCCTGGTTGGTTGGGTCATGACATTGGGTATATCAGGTTCTCAAAATTATCTTGTAATTATTCTCTATAATTCTTCACCACTTTCTTGCAAAAATTTATCCACAAAAAAAAAACAACATTGTGCATTGGATAACCTAATTATTATTTGAATTAAATGTGTTTGTAAATTACACATTTATTTTCCTCATTCAAAATATTAATACCTACAAACTATTAGGTATTATATTTACTCATTTAAAAACCCCATTATTCCATGGAAATTATCCTTATTCTTCACATGACATGAATCTCATTTCAAATACCTGATGGATTTAGGTTCTCTTATTCTTCACGCGATGCCTATCTTTGCATATCACCACAACATAAATGAAACTCATTATGCATGCAACTCATCATCTTAAAAACCCGAAGGCTCGGGCTATTTATTCTTTACATGGATAAAGAATACCATGAATCATCTCTCCTATAAATGAAATATAAAAAAACCTATATTTAATCCTATTTTAAAATTTCCAAAATTATTGGTCCCTCTTTATTCAATACCTCAAATGTATTATTTCTATTGCTTCTCATTTTATCATGTGGTAAAAAAATTAATGAAGAATTTTACAACTTGTTTCTTCATACAACATCTTCATTATCCTTATTTTACGATGAAACAACCCTTCTTTCATTATTCTTCATTCAATTTTCATGTATTCAAGTGTAATTGCAGGCATGTGCATTTATCTTCAAGCTTACCCATGTATTTTCCCACTTATCTTTTACTAGAAATCGTGGATTCATTATAGATGTCATATCGACTAGGGTATTTATGTTCATGCATGAAAGATGCATGAATATCATGTGAAAATAGTGATTTATAATTTCTTGGATCTTAGGATATTGATATAGACTTCTTAAATGTGGACATAAATTCAGTTCTTGATCTAGTGGATATGGACTAAAAAACATCCAGTATATAAAATCCCTTCAATGAGGCTGGAGTTAGAATACAATTGTGACTTGATCAAATAACCCACATAAAATAGATCTAACAAATCACCTTCTTTCAATGTTTTAAAACAAGTTACAGTGCTGCGCCCCTTAGATACCCACATCGAACTTCTATTCAGTCTCACACTTCCATATAATATAATCTATTCATTTAGTGTCTCAATGAGTTGTATAGGGTCCACTCATATAACCACAAAACACACACTACCTCACGCCATCATGCTTCCCTTCACAGTGGCTATGACACCTCCAAGAATTCTCACCTAGTCATGAGCACTTGCTTGTCTATATTCCCATGCAGGTGCTCACCCTATGGGTGTTATGCACCCTTACTACCACCATGGGCCTACTTAGTCGACCTTCCACCCACATGGTTGAACCCTAGTCCCACATGTGGTTGAGGTGGATCCTTTATGGGCTTATGGTTGGCCATAATTTTTTGTAAACTTCCATAAAGAGATTTATCCAAATATTCATAGAATTATAAACCCACTCAAAAAATCTTCTTCACATTTTCTTCATGAAAAATATAGATACATTTTTTATGAACTTATTTACTTTATCTTCTTCATATTCAATTCAACATCATGAAAAGTATTATTTTTCATAGTAATCATATTCCTTCTTTATTTTTATAAACAATGTACTCACACCAAAATCCTTTAGCACATGTTTTGAACTTTAAGATCAGTTCATCAATCACCAAATTTTTAAGGATAATTTCTCAATCATGGCATCCAACTCCACTAAATGAATCTATGAAAATTATCTAAGTATCATCACATCACATATTGACCCATTTAAAACAAATTCAACACATGTGATCAACATTATACTCAAAATCAAATCCTCTATTAAATCCCTGACATGAAAAGTCGTTAACTAAATAAAATATCCATATTTTCTAGTATTTTTACATTTTAAAAACAATAATAAATATATAATTTTACAAATTATTTATTTCATAAAATTAATCAATAAATGTAATAATTATTTAAATAATTAATTAATAAATAAAATTTTTACTAACAACCAACATTAGTAAAAAAATAACACCACCTTATAAAATCACTAAATTTCTATTCATATCCAAACATCACATCCCAAATCTAATATAGTGCTCAAAATTTCATTTTGAGAATTGAAAAATTACCATTTTACCCATCTTATCTGTTAGTCTATAAAATTATACACTCCAAAAATTCAAAATTTTTGGTCCCTATATTAAATTCCCACTTTTAATCATTTCATCTTCAAAAATCTTAAAACATAATAATAAAAAGGGGAAATGGCTATATCAACACTTCCTTCAAATTTCATAATTAATTTTTTTACACCATTCATAATGAGATCAATTTAAAATAATTTATGATACTACACATGAATATTTCATTCCCTATCCCAAGTGATTTACTTTACATCACCATGCTTCCAAATAACTCACATTAATGGAATAAATCATTTTCACCCTTTCTTTCTCTCTAAAATAATGAATTTTCAATTAATACCCTAGAAAATTCATATCCTACTCGATATCCATATCCCTAAAATAAGTCACATATAAAGGATCATATTAATAATTTAGAAGCTGAGAAACATGGAACACATAATGAACCTTTTCTAATCATATAGGTGTCACCAAAATGATAAGAAACTTATCCAACTTATTCCAGTTCGTCAAAAGGGATAAAAAAATCTTGAATACAACAGGTCTCGCTTTCCAAAAATTCATATCCCATGCCAAAGAGAAACTTGCAATAAAAAATGATCTCTAACTAAAAACTATAACAATATCCTCCATTGATCTACATAATATTTCTATTTAATTTTAGGAGACCTCAGGTGATCGTTAATAATATGCATATGCTTTGTCACATCCATCACCATATCTATCCCAACCATAGTTTCCACACCAACCTCAATAACTATGAACTTCATCCTCTAGTGAGTAATTTATTTTAATTTTTGATTTTTTAAGTGTTAATATAATATTAATTAAAGTTTGAGTAGGAAGTAAATATATTTTGGGATACAAGCTAAAGAGGTATCGGGCAACTGATGGACTTATACCAGGTACCCAATGGTGTTTTTTGGTTTTAGGTTATTCTATTGAATCCACTAGTTACCTAGTGGATTTATACTAAGTAACATGCATAATAGTGGGTTCTTTTGTTTAAGAGTGGGTAAAAAATTCATTTCAAACAATAAATTTCAACCATAAACTACTTCCCTTCTGCTTAAACCCAAATTTTCACCAGAATCACTTTTAAGTGATCTCTCCTTATCATTTTTATCCAAACTATATCCTTGATCTAGGTAACCTTAATTATTCTCTAATATTGTGAAAAGGCTCTCTTTTAAAGTCCTAATTTGGATTTTTTCTATTAATCCATATTTATATACATTTTTACTATTATAAGAAACCCATAATCTCTCTTTTTCTATTTCTTTTAAAATTAACCATTTCCTTTGGTTATTAATTATCTATTTGTTAGTGGAAACATATACAGATTAATCTAGAGGTAAGGATGTATCTTAATATTTAGTATTTTTATTTAATTAGAGGTATATAATTCAAACCTCTTATTTTCTATTTTATGTTTGGAAATCTCTCTTATGTTAGAATATTATCTTACCTTGGACCGATGTCTTTGGTTAAACACAAGTTCAGGCAGGTGACCCTTATGCACATGGAATTCATTGAATTTTTAATATTTTTTAATTTAGTTTTAATTTTTTTCTAACCACTTTTAGAATTTTTATGTTGCTTTTTTAGTTTTTTTGTATTTTATATATTTTAATAATTTTAGTAATTTATATACTAATATTAGCAATTTAGTATTTTTATTAGTTTATATTAATTTTATATATTTTATTTAGCATTAATTTTTTGTTATTAGCTTCGTTAATATTTTATTTTAATTATTTTTTAACAGTTTATTAGTTTTTTATATATATTTAATCATTCGACTATTATTATAATTTTAATTTGTATTTTTATTATTTTTATTAACATTTAATAATTTTAGATAATAGGATTTCATATGAATTTCAATTTTGAATATGATTTTTTTTCATTTTTAATTCTCTTGATTGCACCTAGAAGAGGGGGGTTCTCTCGAGGACCTATGGGTAGAAAACCCTTTATAAACCCCTATTTTCTACATCCTAATTCCTGAACCCCCTCCCTCTCACCCTTCCCTTCTCTCCTGAGTGCCCCCTCCCCACTCCCCTCTCTCCCCCACCCCTTCCCCCTCTCTCCACCTCCACCCCTTACGCCCTCTCTCCATCCCTACCCATTTGATAGAGTTAAAATTTTCATTATTTTTAATGTATTTTGAAATGATTTAATCCATTATAATTAATCAATTCTAAGTGATTTTCATTAATTTAGTATTTTTTGGTGAATTTTGTGCTTAATTGTGAAAATTGCTTAATTATGGAACATTGGCAGTTTTCTGGATTTTCTGTTTTTGGAGAATAAAGTTTACAATTTTGATCTAATTTAAGTGATTGGTTTTTTTAGTATTATTTTCTTTTTGGGATTAGAATTTATCTTCTAAACCCATATCCAATTCAAAACACACTGACCCAAAAAAATAAATCAAGTAGATAAATTTTGTTGGATGATAGAATGAGACTGTTAGGTCCACTAGGTCGAATACCCTAAGAGGGGGGCGGGGTGAATCAGGGTATGATAGATTAAAACTTTATCCCATTCAGATATTGTTTCATTGTTAGAAAAAAATTAATTCTCTCTTCCTACTGTAGAAATATATGAACAGATATGAAATCATGCATAGGAAACAGTGAGTTTTACTTGGTTCACCCTCACTCGTATACGTCAAAGGAGCATAAAACCACAATGTGCTGATGTACCGAATCCACTAAGGATCACAACCAATAATGAGTACAATGTTCAGGCTAGATCATATATACCTAGGCTCACTGACTTTACAAGATTTAAGATCTGCTCACTGCATTCCCAAGGGTCACTCCTTATGCCTCTTCCTATGACTCACTATCAGTAGAAAGGGTCACCATCTTCCTCTTCCTTCGCTCACTGCTCTAGGAAAGGAATCCAATCACAGTTTATGGACGTGTAGGTCAAACACAGTTTATGGACATGTAGGTCCCTTCATTTTCATGAATTTTTGCATCCTCAACTATAGGTAGATACTCTATTGAAGTTCCTCTTTCACCTGTAGATGAAGTCCACCTTCCCGAGTACTGCTATGTACCGGAAAATACTTTCACAAACTGATTTGAAGATTTTTCAAGCTTCTTTGTGTGTTTTTCAATCCACCTTCATCTCCCACATACTAAGTACATGGTTTGGTATACGGAATAACTTTTTTGTGTACTGCTGCCGCTACTGAGAACCGCCCTTCGTCCGTAGACTGCCTCCACCTTCGCGATCGCGTACCACTACCATGTATTGACTTCGCGTACCTCCTCTGCGAAATACCCCCTATCTATGAATTGTTATATATTCATAGACAGTCTTTTCTTCTACGTACCTGATTTCTCCCTCCGTGTACCACTTGCGGAATTCTTTCTCTCGTGTATCGGAGATTCCTCCTCCGCATACCGAGTATTAAGAGAATAAAAATTTCCACTTAAATCCTTTGGAAGAATTCCTTCCACGTGAACCACTTTATACTTTGTGAGATTATCCCTCGTGAACTTCCTTCAGACTTTACTAAAATCCTAGATCAAAAGATTTTCTCTAATGATAAACAATCTTAACAGTAATTGGTGGGATTAACATTTCTTATATAGGCAAAGATACCCGCTTAATCCGCTGATTCAAGATTTACCAAATCTTTAATCCATCCTCCACCGTTTATTGATTTTTCTGCTATCGAAAACCGAAGTCCACCCATGAACCATTTTTCCACAACGTCCGCATACTGCCTTTGTTCCTACACGGTCGATTTCCTCCTCCTCCGACAATCTATCCGCGTACCGCACCACCACTCAGCCGCAAAACTTTTTTTGTTTCTCAAACCACTTCGATGTACCATTACCACCTCTTCACGTATCGTTCCTGGAACATGGTATGCAACCCATGAATAATGGCACGCGATTATCATCCTTTTCTAAATTTATTCAATGTTCTTCATACTGTTCACTCCTATGAAGAAATCCTTCCTTTTCCAACATCAAACTTTCTATTTTGAAGCCCAAATTTTTTGAAAACACTGGGAAACTACGCCACCTTAAAAAATTTTCTTTGGAAAACACCAACCATTATCATATTCAGTCATCTTAATTTTTCAACAAACACAATCACACCCAAAACATACTGAGAGGACACCTTGATGGATTTTTTCTCAATAGAGACCCATGTGAGTAATTAAGTCATATCTCAGTCTACAGAAATCCAAATAAAGTGATTACAAATATATTATTAATATAAATATGATAAAAATGTAAAAAATAAATTTCATGGATAATTTTTTCCCTTAAGGCATCCATTTAATGTGAAAATTATAGGGAGTTGAGAAGTCTGATCTATCATAAAAAGTATGCTTCGGAAATTAGATAATAATTTTTTTACACATGTCTAAATTATTATAGATTTTATGGAAATATGTAAAAGATATAGATAAACAAATTTTATGAAGAAATATTCCTAATATTCATCCATTTATTATGCTAAATAGAGTCAAAATTTAGGAGGAATGAATCTATAGGGAAACTTTTCCATCCCTCAAGCCAATAAATATAGGTGTTTACTTCTATTCAAAAGGGTTGAAGAAGGTAAATGAGGGGATTTTATACAGTATTGGAATCTTCAAGATATTTGGATTTTATATTTTCTTATTTCCTATTTTATAATTATCTCTTCTTCCCCATTCAACTCTATCACCCTTCACATGGAGGGGTAAAACTCTTGAGTGATCGGGGAAGGGGGGTTTTTCCTTTTGTAATGTCAGAGTATTGTGCTTTAATTTAAAACTATATTCTTCTATTGAATGATTTATATTTTCATCATTTCATAATTATATTAATTATATCTTATTTTTTATTTTGGTGTAATTCATTTTTAATAGATTTGTTTGAATATCTTTGAACTCCCTCCAGCTATTGTAATTTGTCTAGATCAAGAAGACTGTGTTAGGTGATGAGTGTCTTTAGATCATTGGCACATGTATGGAATACATGAATTGTTTCTATATTTATAAGGAGTAATAATTCATAATTGGGACTTACCTTATTTGTTTGGAAATGGTTTATGAATTTTCATGCACATAGGAGTGGTTTTCATTGCTTCCTTCAACCAAGGGTGATTGAAAACTCGACTGTGGATTCTTTCATTTATCATTCAATAAGAAGAGAAGGGGAATGATTTTTTTAAACATAATGACATTGAAAAAGGTAATCCTACCCTAACCCCATCACTCTATTCATCTATTAGTATTCAACCTTTATTTTAATTTCTTCATTTCTTTTAAAAAACAAACAATTTTAAAAAAACTATCTCACTTCTTTCTCTTATTTCAAGTGACAATGTAATTTTTGTGAAATACTATATAGAGAAAACCTAGGTAAACCACTTTACTGAATTTTTACTTAGTAAATATTTGTTTTTGTCAAACCCCATGATAGGAATGTGTCAAAACTTTTCACCATTGCTGGGGAGGTGGTGCCAACAATTTTTGTTTTCTTTCTTTCTTTCTTTTCTCTTCAAAATTGCATGACTAGAACCTCGAACCCTAACCCTTGACCCATAGATCCTGAAATTGAAATAACCTTGTTGAATATAATTAGAAACCTAAATTTTCAATCTGAATTTTAGGAAATTTATCTTGTCTACTCGAGTGAAACTTCAAGTGTTCACTCTGATCCTTTCATCATGGATGGAAACCAAAACCAAACACTTAGAGACCTATGAGGACCACAATTCCATAATCAAAACAATCAACTTATCATGACCGAGTTACAAAATAATTTTTATATCAAACCTAACATGATTCCATTACTTCAAAAATTTCATGGTTTTGAAGGTGAAGACCCAAAAAGACATATTAAAGAGTTCACTTATGTTTTCTATACTTTTAGAACTTGAGGAGTAGTAGAGGAGTAGGTAAAGTAGAAGGAATTACCATTTTCATTGGAATGAGCAGCAAAAGAATAGTTGTATAGACTACAACATGGAGATGTACATGATTGGAATTAATTAGTGAGATGCTTCATGAAAATATTCTTCCCCAACTCTAGAAGTACATCCATCAGAAAAAAAATATATTCCATCAAACAATCATTTTGAGAAACCATTTATGAGTACTGGGAAAGATTTAAAAATCTATGTGCTAGCTGACCATATAAGGAAATTGACAAGCATCAATTTCTTGTATTATTTTTTAAAGGATTTATATATAATGATAAAAAAATTATGGATGTATCATCTGGAGGCACATTGATTAACAAGTCACCAGAAGAAGGAAAGGGTTTGATTGATAAGATTTTCCAGAACTCACAATAGTTTGGTACAAGACATACTGGAACAAGAGGTATTCATGATGTAATAAATTATTATCTATCATCCTTAATAAAAAATAGGATTGAAGAGCTAACTATTTTATTGAGATAGATGTCCTTGAAATAAGTGGGTGACCAACAAGAATAACTAAGGTATGTGGTTTATGCTTCTCACTTGGTAATTTCACTAACCAGTGTGATGAAATATAGGGAATGGAAACTTTTGTGGTATCCTTTAAACCAAGTTAGTTATAAAAAAAATCAAGGATAAAGATATCCTAACCAAGTTTAATATGGATTTGGAAAATTAGAAGAATTAAGCTAGACCCCATACCAAGGCTAGTTCTGAAACCAACCCTTATTCCCACAAAAATTCCAAAACCCAATGCCATTTAAACAAAATCAATGTTATAACTGACCTTCATACCACCAACCATCCACTTTTAAAATACCCTATTAGAAACCATCCACTATCCACAACCTTCTGTGGGAAAGCTACAATCCAAGTATGAAGATCTAGAGGATAAGGTTGATTAGCTGGAAAACAAGGAGGGAATTCTTATTGAAATAATGTCAAAAAACCTAGGAAAAATTCCTTCCCAAACAATACAAAACCCAAAAAAGAATTTTAGCATGATAAAAATTAGAAGTGGAAAATAAATTTCACCACTGATAGCCTGTGAACCTAAAACAAGACCACCTAGGATGAGGGATAATGAAGTTGGAATTTCTGAAAATTATTTGACAATGAACCAAGGAGAATAAAGGAAAGATGAGGAGGAGAAGGATAGGATAAGAATGAATATAAAAGAAACACCATTGAAAAGGCAATAAAATGATAATAAATACTTACCCCCACCATTTCCATCATGGATGATTGAATTAAAGAAATTGTAGGAATAAATGATTTAAAAAGAAATTCTAAACACCTTCTAGAAAGTGGAAGTTAATATCCCCCTTCTTGAAGAACTCAAAAAAATTACAAATTATGCTATTTCTTAAAGGATATTTAAATATAAATATGATACTTTAAGGGAATGAGAGTATCGACTTTGGAAGAAGTGTCTCGTCCCTTATCACACCATAGTTTCCAACCAAATGTCAAGATCTAGGAAAATTTTGCATTCCATGAACCGTTGGTTCTTTAAATTTTTATAATGATTTGTGTGATCTAGGTGCTTAAATTAATGTATTTACTCACTCATTATACACTTATTTATATATGAGAGAATTTAATCCCACAAGAGTGGTGGTCCAACTTGAAAATAAATCTACAGTTTTCTCAACAGGTGTTCTAGAGTATGTCCTTGTAAAAGTAAAATATCTCTTATTACCAATTGACTTCTATGTTCTGAATATGGAATAATATATGATCCCATCACACTCACCCATAATTTTGGTGAGAAATTTCTTAAATATATCCAAAACAATTATCAATGTTCATGAAGGGACACTCACCATTGAGTTTGGAGATAATACCACCCACTTCAATATTTTTGAATCCATGAGGTACCCATTAGATGACCACTAACTATTTTCACTCTCCCATGAAGTTGATACTGATAAAATTTAATAATTAGGTATTTTACATGAATTTTTATCCTCATGATATAATTTTCCATTGAAAATATCACTGAACATGTGGATTCACAACCCTCTATAGATTCCGAGTTCATGTGGGAACATGAGGTAAAATATGATTTCTTTAATGATTATTTAAATGATTAGGAAGATGATATGGTTTATTGTTTGTATTAAGTAATAACTTTGGAAGTTGGGAGCCTCGATTTAATTTCATCTCTTGAGTAGCCCCTAGATTTGGAATTAAAACCACTCTCCACTAATTTGAAATCTGTGTACCTTAGAGAGGGAGATAAATTACCAGTGATAATTTCTTATAATATATATGAAACCCAAGAAAAATATCTTATTGAGATTTTGAGAGAGAATTTCCAATATATAGGGTGTATCTTTGGTGATATCCAATGAATAAACCCAATAATATGCTCACATATTATTCTTCTTGAGGGACATTAAAACCCTATCAGATAGCCCCAATAGAGGCTAAATCACACCTTGATGGATGTTGTGAATTAGGATATTGAGAATATATTGGAAGTTGGGATCATCTATCCCATCTCATATTCACAATGGGTTAGACCCATTCATGTAGTTCCAAAAAAATTAGCCTAACCACAGTGAGGAATGAAAGGAATTAATTAATCCCTATGAGAATTTAGAATAGGTGGAGAGTGTGTATTGATTTTAGGAAGTTGAATCATCTCACTTGGAAAGATCAATTAAACACCCCCCTCATTAGTAAAATATTATAGAGATTTACAGAGATAACTCATTATTTCTTTTTGGATGGATTTTCAAGTTATTTTCAGGTACCTATTGCTCTTGAGGATCAGGAGAAGACAACCTTTACTTGTCAATTCAACACTTTTGTGTATAAAATGATTTCATTTAGATTATTTAATTCTCCAGGTGAATTTAATATATACATGGTAAGCATTTTTTTGATCACATTGAATATTTCTTGGATATTTTCCTTGATGATATCACAGTTTTTGGAAATTCCTTTGACCATTGTTTAAAAAATCTGAAAAATGTTTTGAAAACCTGTATTGAAATGAATCTTGTTTTAAATTTTGGAAAGTTTCATTTCATGGTTTAGAGAGGGATTTCCTTGGTAATTTCATTTAAAAAAAGGCATTTAATTGTATTAATAAAAAATTGAAGTGATAAATTTATTTCCTTACCCAACTTGTGTGAAACATGTTAGATTATTTTTAGGACATGAAAAATTATACAGGAGGGTTATCAAATATTTTAGTAATATTTCTCCCCTATCTCTATATTTATATTGAAATATAGTGATTTTTATTTCAATTGTTCATGTAGTGAATTATTTGATGAGTTGAAGAGGAGATTGATTACACCACCCGTGATGCAGACACCAAATTGGGAAGAACCATTCGAGCCACTTTGTGATACTACCAACCAAGAAGTTGGTGAATTCCTTTATCAGTGAATTGAGTGTAGGACACATGTCATTTCCTATTCCTTAGGAACCTTATATTCAGATAAATTAAATTACACAACCACAAAAAAATAGTTTTTAGTTGTTTTTTTTATTTAGAAATATTTATATCATATCTGCTTGGAACTAAAGTCACTATGTTTTCTGATCATATAATTCTTAGGTACTTGATAAAGAAGTATGAAGCTAAACCAATGATAATGAGATTAATGTTACTTTTATAAGAGTTAAACATAAAAATCAAGGATAATACGGGATCTAAAAATCAAGTGGATGGTTATTTAAGTAGATTTCCCAATAATGTTGAATATGAAATTCCAGAAAAAGAACTATTGAATGATTATCTTCCAAGAGAGTAGTTTTACTTGATTGAAGGATAAGTGTCTTGGTATGCTGACATGATAAATTATATAGTAAAATCTCAGGTCCCATATCATTTCAATTCTCACTAAATTCAAAAACTTAAATCCAAATCTATATATTACATTTGTGATGATCCATTTATTTGGATGATTTGTAATGAACAAGTGATCAGAAGATGTTTTCCTAAGAGTGAAATTGATTTGGTAATTAAGTTTTAATACACTTTATCTTGTGTAGGTTACTTTGAACCTCAAAGTATAGTTATGAAGGTTTTATAATCTGGACTTTATTAGCCCACCCTTTTTAAATATTCTCATGAATTTTGTAAAAGGTGTGAAAAATGTCAGTTTTCTAGAAATATTTCAAAGAGACAAGAAATTCTCCAAAATCCACTTAATTTTTGAGAGAATTTTGAATTATGGGGTATATATTTCATGGGTAATTTCCCAATATAATTTTGAAATTCATATATATTGCTTGTAGTTGATAGTTTTTCTAAAAGGGTGGAAGAAAAATCCACTAGGATTGACGATGCTAAAGCTGTTTTTGATTTTTTTAGCGCTAATATATTTTTTAGGTTTAGAGTGCCCATAGACATCATCAGTGATCAAGGGACACACTTTTTCAATAGGATAATGTAAGATTTTATAAATAAGTGTGGGTGCATCATAAAACATCAACTCCATATCATCCACAATCTAATGATCAAGCTAAAGTGTCCAATAGAGAAATCAAATGAATTTTGGAAAAGACTGTTAAACCGAATAGGAAGTATTAAAGCCAAAGGTTGGAAGAAACATTATGGTATTATATGATAGCCTATAAAACCCTAATTAGAATGATTCCATATAGTTTTATCTATGAAAACATTGTCATATTCCTATGGAATTGGAGCTTACGGTGTATTGGGCTGTGAGGAAGATGAATTTGGATCTTGAAAGCATCGATGAAGAGAAAATATTGAAGTTATAGGAGTTGGAGGAAATTTTATGGGAAGATTTTGAAAATTATAGGATTTAAAAAGAGAGAAAAAGAGTAGTTAATGACAAGTTGATACAACTGAAATACTTCCATCCTGGAGACAAAGTGTTGTTATTAAACTCAAGACTCAAGCTGATTCCAGGTAAAATTTGTTCCAAATGGGAAGGTCCATTTATATTTACTCATGTATATCCTTTAGGTTCTATGCAGATTGTGAAGGATTAAGAGAATTATATACTCACTATTAATGGACACATGCTGAATAAATTATATAGGACCACTCCATCAGATATAGTGGAGGAGATCACACTCCTATAACAATTTTATCACTAAAATCCATTAGGTCCTACCTCTTATTTAAACTTTCTTGCTTGACGTGATTCATTTTCAAATATTAGTACAGGTTAAAATCTATTTGAATGCATTTAGGACCCTATATCATTTAAGTTTGGGGGAGGGAACCTTTGTAGTTTAGGATTTTCACTAGTTATTTATTTTTATATTTGCAAAAAAATGTATGTTTTTCAAATTTATGTATGTTTATTTTTAATTTTTATTTGTTTTTAAAAATTTTGAGATAAAATGATTATCATTTACATTTTTTAAACCCATTTAAATTAGTGAAAAAAACTATTCCAAGAAATTAATCTTAAATGAATGGTGAAAATGACTTGTTTCGAGTTCAAATCATTGGGAATTTCATAGAAAGTACTCATATTTTTGAATCCCATACCGCATATCATTGTCTTCATCTTTTAAATCAATTTCCAATGAGGATTTTGAACCATTTTTTCATATTATTTACATTCACCCCACTTATTGATAGAACCAATAATTTATCTCTTTAAACATAATTTGATTTATTCCTATCAAAACTTGAGGGTTTGAGGTACTTGTGTTTTAAATGATTGAGGAATTATTTGTTTTTTAAAGAACCCTTTTCAAGAAAATACTTTTTATTTTATCTTACCTTGTACATTTAATCCTTTCATCCCTTATAAGACATGAACTTCCTATTAGGTTAACCACATTACAAGCCAATTTTCCCCATATGAACTGCTCTTGATGTGAAATTGCATGATCTAGTTGATCTTATGTGTGATGAGAAATTTTTTGTATTATGCTACCTCATTTGGTGAAACTTCGGGTGGAAAATAAAATTTTGAAGAGATGTGTTTACTATTAAGAAAACTCATTCTGTGGAAATCTATACCTTTATGGAGCTTTCATAATAAGATAAGTTGTGCCTTTTTGGAGCTTCCAATGGAAAAAGAAAGTTGTTCCTATCTAGAGTTTTCAAGAAAAATCATGTTTGAGATGATTGAAATTTTGGTTACTAAAATACTGAATGGTTTTCAATTTCCTTGATGTTTCATGATGATGGAGTTTATTTTCTACTAGTGAGTGAGAAGGATACCATACTTGAGTGAAAATTAGAATCATGTAATTTTTCTTTAAAAATATCCAAACCCTCCTCATTTCCTTAGATTTTTTCACATATGAATCCTAAGAAAAAAATCCACAAAACAAAATTTCAAATTTCACATAATAAACACATTTTCTTGACTCAAATTAGGCATAAAATTAGGAATTTATCAATCTTATGGTGACTTTTTCATTAGTTTGGATGAGAAAATCCTTCTTGAAAATTGATATTTGTGAGATGAGAGAAAATTCATGTGTGGTAGGTGTTTTGTGTGCATGGGAGGATAAATGAAGTTTAAATATACTGAATGTTCTAAATAAAGGACTTGAAGTAATGGTTTTTGATGAGGCATGATTTATTTTGTTTCTTGGTGTGAAATTTATGGACCTCATGGGTATGTGTTTTGAATTTTCTTTGATTTGATTTTGATGCTTACTTATCCAGAAGTCCAAGTTCTAAGTTTGGGGGAACTGATACAGTTAATATTTTCATTATTTTTCATGTGTGTTTAAATTATTTAAACCCTTAAAATTAATCAATTTTAGGTGTTTTGAATTAATTTAGTGTTTTTGGTGAATTTTGGGCTTTATTGTAAAAATTGATTAATTCTGGAAAATAGGAAGTTTTCTAGAACTTTTGTTTTTAGGCATAAAATTTATTATTTTGATCCAATTTAAGTGATTCTTTTTCATATTATTCCTTTATTAGTTTTGTTAGACTTTTTATTGAGAACCATGATCTAATTAAAAATACACTATCCTAGAAAAATCAATCAAATGGAAAAATTTTGCTAACCAAGAGAATGGTACACACATTAGTAATTGAGTCATATATTGGTCTAGAGACATCCAAATGAATTTATTCTAGCTGGATTAGAAAGATAAATACTAGTCTCATGGAAAAAATAAATTTCATGGATAATTTTGTTCATTAAGGGATATATTTAATGAAACAAAGTGGAGGTATTTGAGAAGTCTGATCGATCATAAAAAGTAGTCTTCGATAATTCAAGAATAACATTTTTGACACTATTATAAATAAGAATATATTTTGTGGGCGTATGAAAAAGAGATATAGAAACAACTTTTATGAAGAAAACTTCTCGATATTCAGTTATTCATTATGAAAAATATACTCTAACTTTAATATAAATGAATCTGAAGGGAAAATTTTCCACCCCACAATCCTATAAATATGAGTGTTCACTTCCATTCAAAAGGGTTGAAGAAAGTGAATGAGGGATTGTGATGGAGAATCAGAATATTTAAGAGATTTTTATTTTATATTTTCTCCTTTATTTTTTTATAATGCCCTATTCTTCTCTATTAAAACCTATTACACTTCACAAAGAGGGGTAAAAATCTTGAGTGATCAGGGAAGGGGGAGTTTTCCTTTTGTAATGTTAGAGTCTTGTGCTTCAATTTAAAATTATCTTATTATATTTAATGATTTAAATTTTTAGTATTTTCCAATTATCTTAATGCAATAATATTTTGGGTTTTCGTGTAAGTCAATGTTAATAGCTTTTGTTGAAGATCTTTGAACTCCCTCTGTCTAGTGCAATTTGTCTCGATCGAGTAGATTGTGTTAGGTGGTGATTGTATAACAATTGTTGAAACATGTGTGGAATACATGAATCGTTTTAAGATTTATAAGGAGGAATAGCTATCTATCAGGAATTGACTTAGTTTTTTCAGAATGGTTTATGAGTTTTCATGAACCCATGATTTTTTTTCATTGCTTCCTTCAACCGAGGGTGATTGATAACTTGATCGAGGAGTCTTTAATTTATAATTAAATAAGAAGAGAGAGGGAATGATTTTTTTGACCATGATGACATTGAAAAATGTGATCCTACCCTGACCCCTCACTCTATTCATCCATTAGTGTTTAAACATTATTTTAATTACTTTATTTCTTTTCAAAAAAAAATTAAAAAAACAACTTCACTTATCTCTATTATTTCAAATGACAATGTGATTGTTGTGAACTCCTCTATCGAGACAACCTAAGATAACCACTTTAATACATTTTGATTTAGGAAATATTTGTTTTTTTCACACCCACAAGAGGCACATGTCACCCTTACCCCCTCTCTCCCCACCCCCTTACCAATTCCTCTCTCTCCCCACTGCCCCTTCCCTTCCCCCTCTCTTCGCCACCCCTACCCATTCCCCCCTCTTTACCTCATCCGGTAGTGACAACCCATGCACCATATGCCTCCTCTTCCTACTTCAGGACTTGTGCACAACAACCCATGACCAGGCCACACACTTCCCTCACACTGAGCACACCTCCTCTAACTTCAACAGCATATCCGTACGCCTTATCAGGTGCAGCGAACCATCAACATACTCCTCCTATTCACTGACTCTTAGTGGGTGTGATTTTGGTTGAGATCCATTGTTCATGATCAAAATTGATGTGTAAAGAGGTTCAACTTTCATTCAGAGATATATGGGCATGAGATGTCTGTGCGGTGTGATTTTAGACTGACATGATCATTTTTTAGATAACTTGGGTAAAATTTTAATGATTTTTTCATTTTATGACCATGTGTATTTTTTCAGTTGTGACATTAGAGTAATTTCTATGTGTCAAGATGTTGAACAAATAATTTATCTACTTCACATGTTAGGATGAAATTTTTATTCTGTGGTTAAATTATCAATTTTATTTATTTTTAATTGAACTTTTTTATACTTTAATTATACTTTCACTGAATTTAATTTAGAAAATTAATACTATCCATTTTGATTCATAGTCGACTCAGTGATACTGATAAGTTTACCTCTCTTGACCGATTATAGTACAAATATGTGACACAACTTTATGAGAAACGGGTTGTTCCATTTCATCAATTGGTTTGGTATTTTAAAGAATCTTCTAATTTTTTTATAAAACTATAAAATGAGACCTTAAATAAATCATGAGATAAAAAATAAGCCTCTAAAAAATGATTTATAAAATTTTAACCGATGATAATTGATCTAGATAAATATTTGATCATGTAAGAAAATAGTTTTTCATGGATATGTAGTAGTTTTAATATGACATCAGCATCCTAGACACATCTTGCTGATAAAAGTTCATCATTTTTTTATATTTCATTTTTTTTTCTTTTCTTCTTTTTCAAATTATTTATTTTATTAAAATAATAAAAAACAGGGATTAACTCAATTGATTTTCTACCTGAACATTGTCCAATGAGATAATTTTAGTGAACTAGATCCCATGCTCTATGTGCTTTGAACCCACTATCTACTTTTACAGTAGCCAGTTGGTTATAAAAATTTGAAAATTAGATGTATTTTGATGCACATACCTAATTTCTGGAACCATTTTCAGGGAACACACACACTTCTAGCATTTAAAAAAAATCTCAATTAGACTTTTCTTTAAGCATTGTTTTCCTCGATGGTGAAAAATCATAATTAGGCTCTATAAAAAAATTACCCATCCTTGATCAAGAACAAGAAAACCAAAGAAAAGGGAAATCCCACATTGGAACATCTAGAGAAAATCAAATGAATTAATGGGAAGAAAGTGTTGAAACTCACATTCTAACCATTCTCAGTGGACAAGTCCACCCCCTCTTCCAAAATCATATCGATAATCAGAGGCCTAAAAATACAAAGATATAAGAATTGAGACCTAATATATTTAAAGTTATATCAGGCATAACGAGACCTAGAATTCAAGAAATGCATTTTTAATTGAATCTATCAATGATCAACCTGCTACAATAATATGAAAATTTTCATGGCTTGTGCAACGAAGACCCTTATATGCATGTGAAAAGGTTTGTTGAAGTCTGTGATATATTTTAATATAATAGGGTAACCGATGATGAATTGATCTTGATATTGTTTCCAATATACTTACAAGGAAAATATAAATACTGTTTGGAAATTCTTGACCCGAATATAGTCTTTACCTAGAAAGTGATGAGAAGAAAATTTCTTTATTGGTATTACACAACTTCACAATCTTTGAAAAAAAAGAGTGACCTAAACTAATTTTTCCAAATTGAATATGAATCATTAAGAGAAGATTGGGAAAGATTCAAGTCCATGTTAAGGAATTTTCCTCATCACTTAATGAAGTTGTAAAACCAGTCAGAAGTTTTTTTACTAAGGACTTAAACCCAATAATAAGTCAGCAATTAACAAAACTACTGGAAATGAATTCATAGAAATAGTTCCTGGATATTTGTACAAACAAATTAAAAATGTGGTAGAAAAAAGTATCTAGTGGCTAGAATATTTTTCATTAAGGAAATAAGGACTGCATCAATTTGATTCTCACATATTTATAGCTATACAATTCTAATATCTCAAAAGGAGGATTAAAAAACTTTCAGTAAGACCACCTAATCCAATCAATATAGTTGAAGATGAACACTATACAAAATGTGTTGGTCCTCATGATTCTCCCATGTGTCAATATAACACCTATAAGAACAATAGTTATAAAGATATTTTTTAGTTATAATAGAGGAAATTATGGAAATAATTACAATAATATCTAGAAAGGAAATAAAAAAAATCAAGGTTAGAAGGAACTAATGGATACTCAACCAATGAACCAGAACATGGGTCCACCTGGGTTCCCTACTCAACCTTCTTTTAAACCCACCATGAAATCACAATTGTATGGATCTCAATAGAAATACCGACCACCATTAAATTAAAAATAATAGTATAAGGAGAAAAAGAAAAAACATATTTTCCCCTACTATAATGAAAGGTAAAAAAGATCTAGGAAAAACTATATCAAAATTGATGATGTATAATCAATCTATGTTTGAATCTAAAGTGATCGCAACCCAAAAATTAAAATCATTCATACTAAACATTGAAAATAAATTCTATCAATTAGCTGAACAAATGAAAAACAAACAATAGGGAATTATACTAAGTAACATAAGAGTTAACCTAAGAGAATAGGAAAAAGATATCACATTATGAAGTAGAACATAGTTTCCAGAGTGCCAAATTCCTGATTCTCAACCAACAGATGAGACACCTACTGTAATTCCATAACCCCAGTTACCTAGAGTCGGTGCATTATTACATAATATTGGAATGATCACAAAATATCAAGTCTCGAAAGACCGATTAGTTTAGTAGCCTTGGAAATACTAGATACATTCATAAGGTTTACATTACATGATAAAGTGAAAAACTACAACAACATAGTCTCTATAGTCCACACTCATATCCCCTCAGACTATCCCTACAGGTCATTCATAAAATACTTCTTCACATCCTAGAAAAAATAAAACATAGAAAGGGGTGAGCTTAGATGCTCAGTAAGGATAACAATATAGCGGAAACTTTCATAAATAAGCATAAACATTTAAGGTAATGTATAACTAAAACAAAATCTTTTTAAACTTTAACTTCAGCATAATATGAAAAAAATAAAATTAAATAATTCCATTTACTTATTCAAATGAATATTATACTTGTTGAATAATCATATGCAATATCAATAACCACTTTCATAATGATGGAATGCATAATGCCAGACTTTCATAACCACTTAGTGAGGCCTTTTTCCAAGATTACAAATAAGATTTTGTCAAGGCCTTATGCCAAGACACTAGTTTGTCTCATGATACCTACCGATGCATCGAGGAGCTATAGCGGGCTCCACCCATCACTTACTAAGTCCAATTCATTCCTCATATGAAAAGGTTTAAACATAACATAAACATTCATATTAAAACTAGCATACGAAATGTCAATACTTTATTTAGAAACCATGAATGGTATAAAAATAACACATCCACAGTCAAACATAACTCATTAAATACAATATGGAAGATTGTATTAAAATAAATCAACCTCAATCGAGAATAGTGAAGGATATTTACATAGATGAAGTTAATCATCAAAACTATTTGAGAGAAATATCCCCCTTTTTATTTAAAACATTTAAAAGTATCACTATTTATCAAAAAGCTGTTTAAAATAGATTTTTGAATCAAAGTGTCCCATACCACTTTGAAACTTTTAAAATGAATTTTAATTTTAAAAATTTAATGTCCATATAAATAAATCCTTAAAACCATTTTTAAAACATGGACATTAATGAGAAAGATTTAGAATAACAAATCTTTAAAACATTTTAAAATGATATTTTAGTTAGAGTTTCTAACCAAAAGAGAGAAACTTGAATACAAATAATTGAGGCAATCAAAACTTTGTAATATCACGAGAATAAAGGGATTCATGATATACTATTTAAAAGTACATTATATACACCATATAAAAGTGATTTGGTGTATAACAACAAAGAAGTCTCAATGGAATGTAAATTGAGATAAAATATCTTATAAAGACTGTATCCTTAGGTTATGGATAAATCAAAGACATAATTATGTGTGACAAATATAAATACACTCAATATGATTGGATATTTAGTATAAATCAATCAGAGGAAATTCACACATATTCTTGTAAAAACAATACCAATGAATTGGATATTTAACTCAACAAATGGAGATTGAGTTAAAATTAATCTTATCAAGTTCATATAGATGACTTGAGAATTTATAAATATAGTTATTATGTGTATAAAATGTATATCAACAAAAAGGGGAGTAGAAATTATGACATAATCAAATGAATAGTGATTCCACACATAATCTTGGAGTAAAATAATCAATGAAGTATGCGTAAAGCTGAATGAGTGGAAATTGAAATTTCAAATTCCCTTATCGATTTGGTAACTTATGAAACATACACCCATGAAAAAAATGATCATAAAATTATGATTTAAATATCCATAAATAAATTATATTACACAATGAATACAATCATGGGAAATACACACACCACATGAAATAAATAAGTGGTGAACAATGGAAATCTCATGGAATTAAAAGTGAGGCAAGAAACCCCTTACATTTTACTTTTTCTTTGGTCGAGGGTAGGTTAACCTCTTGAATAATGGTGAAATAATTTTTATTAAATTTTAAAATAATCATATACATTAATATGATACCATATATTATCTTTTAACATTGCTTTGTTAATAATATCTTAGTATTATCGTCGTTTCGGGTGTTAACAGATTCATTTTCCTTTATATTATTTGTTATGTGAGTCATATTTGTTATGGATGGGATGTATCTTATTCATATAAATAATGATGTCATGTATCTAAATATTTTTTTAATCATCAAATGAAATTTATTTTTGAATGGATATGATGGGGAATGAATCTCATCGCGTTCGTGGAGACGGTAATCCGTACGTACGCACGAGCAATAATACCATTATTTTGATATTAAAATAATATATAATTGGATGGTATATCATATATGAAGAATTATTATCATGTTATATTTATTATTTAAATCAATTACACATCATTATTATACCTATCCAAATAATAATGTATTGAATAGCAATTACACCACGACGTGGAGACGGTAAGCCGTACGTACGCACGTATGGTGGCATGTCATTAAAAGGATGGATAGAGTAATGAATATGGTTGTAACATATTAATAATAACATCAAATTATATATAATATACTGGAGTTGTTATTTTAGAATGGAAACAACAAAGAAAGATGAAGTGGAAGAAGAAAGGAACTTGAAAGAGGTGATGAGATATTTACCTCTTCTTCAGGTTCTTCCTTTTGATTTGTTAAAAAGATATCCTTAGGTTGGATATATGACTAAAGGAGGGCCTCTAAGATGAAAGGAGAATAGTTGAGAGGGTATTTGTCCAAAGTTTGGCCGAACAAAAAGGCTTTTAAGGTGTGAATTAGAGAGAAGGGGGAATTCCCTTTTATAAGAGGAGTGAGGGGCACCTTAGGAAAAGCTAGAAATATTATTTTATAATAAAATAATTTTCGGTTTATAATGGCTCCAAAGTGTATTATTTAAAGGATAAGGTGGGTATGGATTGAAAAACACTCAACCAATAGGTTTTAGACAGGTTTGGGTCACTATATTAACCTTATCTTTTAGATTTAACTCTTAGTTACATAGTTTGACATTTACCATGTCTCTATGTATTTTTATATTATATGGTTAATAAAATTACTATAAACTTACAATAGAACCCCAAGTGGTTCATTAATGATAAAACTATAATTATATAAGTAATTTGGCCGAACTTTATATTTTTAGGAATATTATATCAATTAATAATATAATATTTGTTTTAAAAACTCCTTTATGTCAATTTTGACACTATTTAATAATTAAGTTTTTTAAAGTCATAACAACTTTATTAATTAGAATAAAATTAATTTAATCAATAATAAAATTTCATATGAAGCTATAAAATTCTTTTATGGCATAAAAACTTTCAAATTATATTTATTTTAACATTTATAATACAAATCATTTGATTCTTTCATTAATAAGGAAAATACTGCATCATCATTGTGTCATAAATAAATTTAATTATTCAATGTCTAAAAATTATAAATAAAGTACCATTATGTAGGAAATATTTTTATATTTATAATTAATATTTATAGTTGAATAGATAACATGTATTACCCTATGTAAAAATTGTTTTACTAAAAGATATATGCTTATGTCATTTTTGTATTTACTTAAACTTAATTAATATAAAGTGTCATTATCATTTACAAGTGGTTCCATGGGGTCCCAAAATCAACCCAAAGATGCCCATGGCCGGACATGTATCATCCAATAGGGTTAGGACACATTTTAGGGTAATTTAATATTATTATATTATTTTGTTACCCTTATTTACCGGATTTACCCTTTAACCATAGTAAATAAAATATTTACCGAAGTAATTATTCAAATTGTCTAAAAATAAAAGTTACATATTTACCCAATTTGGAACTCCTGATTATAAATATGGAATCCATTTTTCTAAATTCAAAACACATAAGTGGCAGAAATTAATTTAAAATTAATTCCTGTTGTCAAAACAAAAAGCGTGTTTTTAAGAAATAATAACTATCAAAAGATTGACACTTGCTTATGTCCAGTTTAAATGTGAAATTATGTCCAATTAAAAAAATTGGATTAAATGGTAAAAATATAATATAATTATACTTTAAAACCACTCAAATTAATAATTTATCACTATTAATTATTTCGATTAAAAAGTTGTTTTTAATTAAAATTTAGTAATTTTCACTATTCATCAAATTATGAAAGTTATCAGAAAAGTACCAAAAATTCACCCTAAGATAATTTCGATATTAAGAATACAAAAATGAAGTCCATTTTGAAAGATAAAATGTATAAAATTTCAAAAAGTGGGTATTACTATTCATAACTACAAGTTTGATTGGTTGTAGTGTGTTAGAACTCAATGTTGTGTGTAGTAAATTACTTTGAAGAACTAACGTACTATGAAATCTTGGGGTGTTACACCTACAACTACCACTGATAATGGTAAGTCAAAAAACAAAACAACCAAACTTAAATATAAATAGTAGGAAGATCAAAATGAACTTGCAAAAAAATGATAAGGTAAGAAAAGAAAAGGAAAATGAGGAATTCAATGAAAGAGTGAAATCTCACACACCAGCCCCTCCATTTCCACAAATAATAAAACAAAGGAAGTTGAATGCTAAATTTTTTAAGTTAATGGAGATGTTCAAGAAGCTTAACATAAATATCACTTTTGCAGAATCCATCACACAAATTCCCCACTATGCAAAATTTATGGAGGATATTTTTTCAAAAGGAAGAAAACTAGATGATGTGGGAGAAATTATAATGCATGAGGAATGTTAAGAATTTATACCTAGATCCATAAATACTAAACTAACATACCTTGGTAGTTTCAATATTCCTTTCAATATTGGAGTATGTCAATTTGGAAGAGATTTGCGATACCTATTAACTAGTGTAAACCTTATGAAATCTGGAGTTATTGAAGAATTTGGAATCAGATAATTAAAGCCAATGAGGGTCACCTTACAAATAGTGGAATGATCAGGGAATCATACTTGAGGAATTCTAAAGGATGTACTCATCAAGGTTGATAAATATTAATTCCTTGCTAATTTCATTTTCCTTGATATGAAAGAAGATAAAGACATCTCACTCATTCTTGGGAGACCTTTATTAGCAACATGAGAGTGCTAGTAGATGTTCAAGAAGGAAAATTAATTTTTATAATTGGGGATAAAAACATTAAATTTGATGTTTTGAAGGTTATGGAAAAATCCTATACAGCTAAGTGTCATTTCTTGGATACAAATGAAGAATGGGATGAGTTAGAAAAAGATGCACCAAATCTCAAGGATCCACATAATGAAAATGAGGAGTTAACTGAACCAATTGAGGAAGTAGAATTCATCAAAAAAATATTTGAGACTTTGGATAGATAAGAGTTCACCTAATTGACTCCATCACTTGAAAATCCTATAAAACTTGAGCTTAAACCTCTTCCACCAAATATGAGATATAGATACTTGGGAGATTTAAACACATTTATGGTCATCATAAATACTAATATTTCAAGAGAACACGAGAGACATTTTCTAAATTTCCTTTCATAAAGGAAGAAAAAAATAGGTTGGAAGATTATTGATTTAAAAGGTATAATACATGCTATATACACCCAAATAATACATATGTAAGATAATTCAAAACCTTGCAAGAATTCACAAAGATGCTTGACAACTCTAATGAAAGAATTCATCAAGAAAGAAGTAATTAAACTTATTGATGATGGTTTAATATTTCCTATCTTTGATAGTTAGTGGGTCATAACATTTCAAGTGGTACCTAAAAAGAGTGGGACCAAAGTAGTTAAGAATGATAAAGGAGGATTGATAACAACAAGAATAGGGATTAGATGGAGAATTTGCATCGATTATTAAAAATTGAATGATTCTTCCAGAAATGATCACTTTAAATTACCATTTATTGATAAAATCCTTGAAAAATTTGTAGGAAGAGATTACTATTGTTTTTTGGATGGATACTCAGGCTATAATCAAATAGTGGCGACACCATAAGATTAAGGAAAAAGCACATTCACTTGTCTGTATGGTACATTTTCTTATCAACGAATGCCTTTTGGGATGTGCAATGCACCAACCACATTTCAATGATGCATAATGGTAATATTAAATGAAATTATTGAAGAATTTTTGGAAATATTCATGTATGAATTCTATATTTATGGGAATTATTTTTATGAATGTCTAGATTACTTGGATAAGGTTTTGGAGAGATGTGAAGAAAAACAATCTGGTTCTCAATTGGGAGAAATCACAGTTTATGGTAAAAAGTGGGATAGTTTTAGGTCATAAAATTTCAAATAAAGGACTTGAAGTTGACACTTCCAAGATCAGTAGAATCTTAGAGCTACCAATGCCTACTTTGGTTCGTTCAATTATAGGTTTTATTGGGCATATTGGATTCTATTGATGTTTCATTAAGGATTTCTCTGTTATTTTCCACTGCCTTACCACCCTATTGGAAAAATATGCCACATTCTACTATGGGACTGAATGTTAGAAAGCATATAGATTGTTTGGGAAATATTTGGTTGAAGAAATGATAATGATTTCACCAGATTGGAAGTATCCATTTGAGTTAATGTGTAATTGCAGTGATTGGGATGTTGTTGATACCTTGGGACAAAGGAAAGAAAGATTCTTTTGACCAATCTATTATTATATCCACAATTTGAATGTGGATTAACATAATTACACAATAACTAAAAAATATCCACTAGAAGTTGTCTTCCCTTTTGATAAATTCTAATCTCACCTGATGTTCTCTAAAGTCACTATCTATACAGATCAATCTACCCTATGGTATCTAATGACCAAGAAATATATGAAGCCCATACCCATTCGATGGATATTATTACTTAAAGAATTTGACATTGAAGTCAAGGATTAGAAGGGAACTGAGAATGTCATTACTGATAATTTATCATGACTAGACCATGAAAAAGGTTAAATAAATGTGGAATTAATCAATAAAGCATTTCCTAAGGAAAAAATCTAGGCTACTGAGACAATCACACCTTGGTAAGCTAATTTCATGAATTTCTTAGCTTCATGTGTGGTACACCCAGATTTATAAAAGGAGAAGAGAAAAATATTTGGGAATGGAGTATGCCATTACTATTGTGATGATCCATTACCTTTCAAGGGTTTTATAGGTGGAATGATCATAATATGAATCCCAAAAGAAAATTTGATATTTTTTTGAACTTATACAATGCTAGAGAAGCTGTAAGACACCATGAAATTAATTGAAAAATTATTAAAGTGTTATAATGTGGTTTTACTAGCCTACCATTCATCATGATATTTGTGAGTTCATCATTAATTATGATAAATTCCAAAGAACTGGGCGTATAAGATAGAAGTGTGATATGACACAACATTCAATCATGGGAGTTGAAATTTTTGACATATGGGGAATCAAACTCATGGTTACTTTTCCTAAATAATTTTTAAAATCCTACATCCTTGGATATTTTTAATATGTATCAAAGTGGGTGGAAGATGAAGCATTTGTGGATGATTCTACTGGATTTATCATTAATTTTTTAAAGCAATTTTTTTTTACTCGGTTTGGAATTACAAGGCTTATGATTAGTGACCATGGTATCCAATTCAATAATGATATATTTCAAAATATAATTACTCACCATAGATGTCACCACTATATGAGAACCCCATACCATTCACATACCAATTGTTAGGTCTAGGTTTCAAATATAGAGACTAATATAATTTTAGAGAAAACTGTGAATGCATCTCGGAAATATTAGGATGAAAAACTTGATGACACACTTTGGACTTATGGAACCACATACAAAACACCTATTTTAATATCCCTCTATTTCTTGGTCTTTAGAAAAACTGACCACCTCCGTGTAGGACTAGATCACAAAGCTTATTGGGCTATGAAGAAGCTGAACTTTAATTTCAAAACTTCTCAAGAAAAGAGTTTTCTACAAATTAATGAATTAGATGAGATGAATATGGAGGCGTATGACAATGATTTGATCTCTAAATAGAAAAATTGAGAATAACATGATAAACGATTCCAAAAAATAAATTTATGACCAGGAGACAAAGTTCAACTCTTTAACTTAAGACTACGAATCATGTCATGAAATCTCAGATCAAAGTGGTCGGTTCCTTAAACTATCACAATTGTTTATCCCCATGGTTCTATTGAATATCTGATGGGAAGATTCCTTTATTTAAGGTTACTTGTCAATGCCTCAAACTTTATCACACTTTTGATACAATAGGTGTAATTAAATAAGTTAAATTAAAATAAGAGTGTGTCTGCCTAGATAAAGACTTAAAAATTATCCCTTCTTGAGAGGCAACCCATATTTTTCTCTTTTCATTATTTTTCATTTATTTTTTCTAGTTTGATTTGAAAAATAAACCTGGAATATGTGAAACATTTTCAGTTACTCTTGAAATTTTTGTGTACTTGTTTCTCTCCCATGTATCTGCTTTCATTTTTATAATATTTGGTGTTATCTTTATGATATGATGCATGTATGTGTTGCTTATGTGTAGATTTTGTAGGTACATAATTTATATCACTTTTTTATATACATACAACCTTTTTTGTGTCTATCTTCTCTTACTCAAGGAAGTGTTTTATTTTATTTTATTTTTTATACTTCCAAAAACACTATGTAAAACAACTAACAACATATATAACTAACATCCCTATTATTATTGAACCCACATGAAATCTATTGTTTTTTTGTAACATAGTTATAGGCATACCACTTGTCTCTCTCAACAATTTGAGCACATGATTTATATTTGACATGCTTTGATTCTTGATACCCTGATTTAAATGATTGCTGGTATTAGTCTATGCTTTGAATTTTTTTTCCTGAAAATCATTTATTTTTTAGACACTTATTTTCACTCATGCTCATATATACTATCCAACAATATACTTATATACTCTTAAGGATTTTGGACCATTTCTACATCATCTCATATTTCTCTTTTTCTTGAGGGAATCTTTACCATGTCATGTATTTTAGAACATTCCATGTTTTTCCACCAAAGTGATAAGAATTTTGAAATTTTCACTAAAATGACTGAGACATTTGTTTGATATTCATCCCCTTTTACCCATTGATCCACCCTTAAAATTTCTCCACCATGTATCCCTTAGAAGCCATGAAGAATCCTTTTTTAGGATGATCGCATAACTGATAACTTTTGATACCTATTTCTTGAATATCGGCATGAAGATTATCTATCATAGTGTGGGGGAGAAATTTATCAATGGAGAATATTATTTGATGAGAAGAGAGACATTTTATGCATATGGATCGACTATATCCCATCATATTTCATAGTATCCATATTCATTACATGTATTTTTCTACGATAATATAGAATATTTATGGTTCTAATAATGACTACATCTGTGGTCATTACACTATAGCCATCACATTTAGGGATACCTATAAAATTTATTAATAATTACTCTAAGATCTAGAGAGTTTTCTATATTAACTAATTTTACTAAGATGCTACAACATATGAGCTACTTGTGTACCTTTCTTTGGTATTTTTTCTGAAATTTATTTCATGTGGTTTTAGATTTGATACACACCAGTTTTTCCTAACCATATTATTTGAGTGATTGTGTTCTAAAAAAGAATAATTAGAAGAAGAAAAAAAAAATCATATGCTTGGGTACAAAAAATGTTTTAAGTGTGGGAGATAAAGTTTTTGAGGAAGACATTTGGATTGACATTCATCATGCATTTATTTCAAGATGCAACCCTCTTTTTACAACAAAATGTCAATTTTTTATGACCAATCATCTCAAAGCCATAGAGAAACTTGAACCTAATGTGAAACCCTCAAGATTGGTGCATTCTTTTAATTTCCACCAGTGGAGATGTGAAATTCATGGGAATCCTATGGTAAGCATGCATGTGTATGATAATTGAGAAATCTTTGATCAAATTGTTTGAGTGATGAGAGTGATTTTGATGTAGGCTGCATGATGCATGATTGTAGATACCTATTTTAGAAAGACTATGTGTGGAAGATTATTTTTTTGAAAATTGGAATTTTAAATGAAGTGTGATATTTTTTAGGTAAAAGGGATTGGAAAAATTTGATCTTTCAATTTTGATGTTTTGATTTTTCCATGGGTCTAGTTGTGTATTCTTTCAGATTGTGTTTCCTTGGAGTTCAAAATTTTAAGTGTGGGTGATTTGGTTCACATGTAATTCACTGAATTTTTAATAATTTTTTTATTTAATTTTAATTTTTTTCTAACCACTTTTATATTTTTTATGCTCTTTTTGTAGTTTTGTATCATTTTAGACATTTTAATAATTTTTAGTAATTTATATACTAATATTAGTAATTTAATATTTTTATTATTCTATATTAATTATATATATATTATTTAACACTATATTAATATTATTAATTATGTTAAAAGTTTATTTTAATTTTTTTATTATAGTTAATTATATATATATATATATTTAATAATATGATTATTATTATAATTTTAATTAGTATTTTTATTATTTTAATTAACTTTTAATAATTTTAGATAATAGGATTTTATTTGAATTTGAATTTGTTTTTTTTGTTTTTCATTTTGAATTCTCCAGATCGCGCCTAAAAGAGGGGGGATCTCTCCAAGATCTACGGGCAAAATATCCTAGCCGGGCCCATCTCTGCTCCATCCTTACACCTGCACCCCCTCTCCCTTCCCCTCTCTTCCCGCAGCCCCCACCCCTACCCTTCTCTTCTCACTGCCCCTTCCCCTTCCCCTCTCGAACCTCACCTCCTTCTCTCCTCACCACACCCATGCCACCTTCCCCCTCTCTTCCACCCCTCCCCCTCCCCCCTCTCTCTTCCTCCCCTACCCCTTCACCCCTCTCTCCCCGCTGCCCCTCCCCCTCCCCTTTCCCCTATCTCCCCACTGGACCTCTCCCTTCCCCCTCTCCCCCACCCCTTTTCCGTCCCTCACTCTTCCCGACACCCCTCCCCATTCCCCCACTCTGCCACCCCCTTCCCCCTTCCCCTCTCTATTTCCCTCATCTGGTGGTGACACCCCATGAAATAGATGCCTAGTCCTCCTCTAGAACCTATTCGCAACAACCCAAGACTAGGTTTCATGCTTACCTCACACCAATAACACATCCTCATACTTCAGTAGAAGATCTGTACACCGTCTCAGGTGTAGTGAACCAGCTGGGGACTCATGTTCATTGAATCTAGGTGGGTGTGATATCGGTTGAGATCTATTGTTCACGTTTTACATCAAAACGTGTGGTGGTTCACCTTTTTGTCAAAGATACAAGGGTGGAGAGAGGTCTACATGGTGATATTATAGAGACTGACATGATCATTTTTCTAGATAATGTGGACATAATTTCAATTATTTATCATTTTATTATCGCACATATTTTTTTGGCCGTGATGTTGGGGTAATTTATGTTTTTCGGGATATTGATCGAATAATTTATCTACTGTGCATGCTAGGTTGACGTTTTCATTATACGGTTAAATTTTCAATTGTATTTATTTTCCTTTGAATTTTTGTCTGCTTTAATTATATTTTCATTGAATTTAATTTAGAAAATTAAATCTGGCCATTTTGATTTATGGTCGACTCGGTGATACCAAGAAGGTTAGATGTCTTGACTGACTATAGTGCAAATAGGTGACACAACTTTATGAGAAATGAGCTATGTCATTTCACCTATTGGTTTGGTATTTTAAAACATCTCATAATTTATTTATAACATTAGAGAACGAGACCTTAAATAAGTTATGAGATAAAAAAATAATCCTATAAAAAATGATTTATAAATTTTGAACCATTGATAATTGAGGTAGATAAATATTTGATCACATAAGAAAATTGTTTTGCATGTCTGTGTAGTAGTTTTATTATGAAATCAACATCCCAAACACATCTTGCTGATAAAAGTTCATCATTTTTTTTCTATTTCATTTTGTTTTGTCTCATCTTCTTTCTCAAATAATTAGTTTTATTAAAAAAATAAAAAAATCAGAATTCCCTAGATTTATTTTCTAACTGAACATTGTCCAACGAGATAATTTTAGTGAACTAGATCCAGTGAACTCTGTGGTTCAACCCTACTCACCACTTTTACAATATCCAGTTGGTTATAAAAATGAGAAAATTTTATGTGCTGCGATGCATGTGCCAAATTTTTGGCACTGTTTCTGGGGAACACGTACACTTCTAACATTAAAAAAATTCTCAAGTAGACCTTTATTTTGGAATTGTTCTTCTAGATGGTGAACACATGTAATTTAGATCCGTTGATAAATAACCCACCTCTTTATCAAGAACAAGAACACTAAATAAAAAGGAAATCTCACATTAGAACCTCTAAAGAAAATCAAATTAATCAATGGGTGTAAAGCATTGAAACTCACATTCCAACCATTCCTAGTGGAAAATTCCACCCCTACTTCCAAAATCTTCTTGATAATCAGAGGCCTCAGACTACTATGAGATAAGAATTGAGACCCAAAACAATCAAATTCATCTTTGGAATAATAAAAACTAGAATTCAGGAAATGAATTTTGAATTAAATCTATCAAAGATAAAACTTCTCCAACAATATGCACAATTTCATGTCTTGAGTAGTGAAGAACATTATATGCATGTGAACAAGTTTCTAAAAGTCTATGACACATTTAAATATAATGGGGTGAACTAAGATGTGTTGATCTTGAGACTGTTTCCATTCTCCATACAATGAAAAGAAAAAGACTGGTTAGAAAGTCTTGACCACGATACATTCTTCACTTGGGATGTGCTGAGAAGAAAATTTATTGATTGGTATCACACAACTGCACAATCTTTGAAAAAAATATAGACATCGAATTATTTTTCCAAATTGAAAATGAATCATTAGGATAATCTTAGGAAAGATTCAAGTCCATGTTAAGGAATTGATCTATTCACATAATGAAGTTGGACAACCAGTTGCAAGCTTTATACAATGGAATTCAACCTGAGGGTAAGTCAGTAATCAACGAAACTTATGAAAGTGTGTTCATTGAAATGTATCTTGAACATTTTTACATGCTAATTCAAAATATGGAAGAACACAATTTCTAGGGTCCAGAATATTTTTCAAGAAGGAAATTAGGAGTGCATCAAGTCGATTCTCACACATTTATAGCTATAAAATTTTACGCTCTCAACAAGAGGATTGAAAACTTATCAGTAAGACCACCTAGGTCAGTCCATGTAGTTCAATCTAAACACTGCCCACACTTTGGTGATCCTAATGATTTTACCATGTGTCTATATAACACCTCTGAGAAAAATATATGTAACAAACCAAAATTTTATTAATGAAAATTCCTCTTGATCTAATTAAATGTATTATTATGTAAAGTGGTTATATAAAACATATACACTTCCTTGGTTTTATGTTTTTGGATTTTAAAATACCATTAATAATTGTTACCATTTCTAACATATCAATTGAAAAGTGATCACATGATTAGTATAAATATAGGGCTTTAATAAATCCAATTTACTCAGAAAAAGGATATGATGAACTCATTCAATAGAATTTCTCCATATGAAGCCCATTTTTTGGAGCTTATAAAGGAGGTAGCTTCACTGGGATTCTCTCTTGACCAATCCCAAGTTGAGCTTCAACACATTAAACTTGAACAAAATTGCCTACGGGAGAAGTGGAAGTTAATAGAGATTACCACCCGAGCGATGTTATCTGAGCCGCCCTAAGAGTCTGTCACCATCGCACACCTTACCCTTAGGTTTTATGCGGGTGTTATAAGGGTTTAGGTAACAAGTCCCTAAAACTATGATTATGTGCATTATTTTTGTATAGAATAATGAATACACATTCATTTTATTATTGTTACTTTGTAAACTATTTTTAAAGCACAAATAGTATTTTTAGTTAATATTCAATTAAGAAATATATTTTGATGAATTAATGGATTTTTGAATTAAATAATATTTTAAAAAAATATTATTACTAAATTAATTTTTATTAAATATAAACGATCATATAATTTTTAGGAATACAATTGTAATTTTTATTAAGGTTTGAAAGCTGTTTTTGTCCAAACCCATGAATTTTCGATAAATGTAGGTTTTTATTTTAAAATTAAAAATTTATATATTTAGAAAATTATTTAGATAAATGAATATTATTTTTGGAATCAGGATGTTGAAATTATCCAATAGTGAATTTATCATAATTTTTTGAGATAGTCAAATTTTTGGGTAAAAATTAAATACCGTTTAAATATATAATGTGTTTTTTGACATCATAATGACCTAATGGTGATGTAATAAAATAATATAAAAGGTATATTCGTCCAATATATGTTTTACATTTAAAATAATGTGATTTTATATTTTTTTGATTTATTTTACAAAGCCTTAGTGGACCCTCAATGACTTATGAAACATTTTAACATTTTGAAATGATTTCCTTGAGAGTGTGACTCACCTCCACATAATCAAGCCTAATATTTTTAAAATTTCTTCCATTAGTATTATAAAATTATTTTTTCTACTCCACTTTGGAAAAATCTATTGGCAAAAAACATGGTATGGTTTTTGGCTTTGATTAGTTTAATGTGTAGTGTCCAACACCTAAATAATAAAGAATTCTCTCTCTTTTCCTATATAAACCCACCCAAGTTCCAAATTATCTTCTCTAAAAACCCTTAGATAACATCCCTACTCTTCAAACTATCTCTATAATCCTTCCAAGGTTACACAATCTCCCAATAAGCCTCTCTAAATCCCCTCCCAAGCCTTTGGGATCACACTTCGAAGTAATGGATTTCTTCCTTTCTCATTTTTGTCCAAGTTTCTTTATATTGTTATTCCATTATATTTTTAATTAAAATCGTTGGGGTATAATTTATCACCTCCCCCATACTTCCCTACTTATGTTTTAATTATTATATACCTATTTCTCTCACATTAATCCCTCCCATGTACACCCGTTACCATGCCAAAATTTCATAAGAGTTATTCCATTTCTCCTATTTCTTTAAGTTTCTTTATTATGTTACACATTCTATTTCCAAATTCCATATATTGGGACATGTATCTACATGAAACCCTTACTATCCATTTCATTTACATATTATGATATACCCATTTCTCTCTCATCAACTATTTTTATGAATTTTTATGTCACGCTGTTATGCTGCCGAAATTGCACTGCGATTTTCCAAGCCAAAATCATTGTGTAGTGAATACCATGCCCATGTCTCTATCAAGGGTATTAAAATTTATGAAAATATACACATTTAATGGTAATTACATGTATTTATTCCACATTCCTTAATCGTTTAATAACTTATGATGTATAATGATTCTATGTTATATGATCTATGTAGCACACTTATGCATGAAATGAAATGTTTTTAAAGGGTGCGCCCTGATAGCGCTCCAATGCATTGGGTAAATAATAGTATCATGATAATCCATGTGAAATGAGGGTTTACTCATTATAATTCAATTTAAATGAGGTTTTAATCATGCTAATTCAGGTGCAATGAGGGTTTACTCATGCTCTATGTGCAATGAGCCTTGGCTCAAGCTAATATCATGTTAAATGTCGTTGCCACATCTTCATGTTGTGATAATCATGCTATATCATTCCTTTATGTTAATGTTTCTATTATAATCCATTGATATAACTATTTCCTAACATGTTTTGTATTCTTCATGTTATTCCATGTCTACTCCCTTATTGGTCTTTGTATCTCACCCTTTTCTTATGTATATCCCCAAGTTATCCCATGCAATGCTAAGTACGAAGGAATGTTGTGGTCATGTAAAAGATGTTTTCAATAAAGATATTGTATTTTTATATATTAATTTGTAATTTAAAGTTCCTAATACCTAAAGACACTATAACTCTTGATCTTATGGGTTGTATTATGTGCAAGTTTATGTAACAAATCATGTTTAAATGTGTAATAAAGAGCAGGGTTGTTATAGTTGGTATCAATGGATATGTTTAGTTTTTTTTTGGATTAGGATTATAAAACCCTAGTGAAATAATTTGGGATGAGACTAAGTATAATAAAAACATCCCTAAATTTTGGTTAGTATAGATTAAGTTGTTTATCAAGAAAATACATCCCTATCTAGATATGAACAAGTAGAGGTGGTTCTTGAACCGATGTATCTAGGAGTAAAACCCGAAAACACCGCTTTGATCTAGACTTGAATGGGAACCGGTGCATGATTATGGGCCTTGATACACTATTTGTTCGAAACTCCTGGGGGATATGCTTTGGTAAATTCATAAGCTTAGTATGAACCATTATTAAGGGAATAAAAAAACACCCTTAATAATATATACTGGGAAGTAGATCGTGGATAACATAGATTGATGCTTATAAATTCATATGTTAAGGAAATAAATGTAATTTATAATTATCCATTTTTGTAATTGGATTCCACTTTATGTGTTACCCCTAACTTTCCTTTTATTCTATCTAATGGTTGATAATAGGAGGACTCAGGCTAACAACTGATGCAAATATCAATGTGATGACTATTCTAATGAGATGTCCAATCCGATGGGAGTGGGAATCCCAAAATTTGTCATGATACTCTCTCATTTTACTCATGTTTTGAGTAGAAACGTGGGTCAATAGGAACATACAACCCCTCCTAAGAAATATTAATCTGTAATCGAGAGCTTCATGAGACAAAGACCTACTACTTTTAATGGATCATCTGATCCATCAACCATCGAACAATGGATCAAATCCATTGAAAAGATCTTCTCCATCCTTAAATGTTCCAAACAAGAGAAGGTTCTTCTGAATTCTTATCATATGGGGGGTGAAGCAGATTAATGGTGGACATTGATAAAAAATATGAAGCGTGAGGAAGAGATCAAGGAATTGGAATGAAAGGATTTCCAAAAAATGTTTTTCGATAAATATTTTCTGTGAAACCTCTGACTTAAGATGGAAAGGGAATTTCTTTCCCTCAAGAAGAAAGATGATGAATCTATCAGAGCATACAAGGAAAAATTCACAAGGTTTTCACGATATGCCTCAGGCTTTTTCGTTCCCCCCTAATTCAAGGTTAACCACTTCTTTGGTGGGCTAAAACCTAGCCTACGAAAAGCCCTGGTGATCCGTAACTTTGATAGATATGAGGAAATTTTCTGATGTGCCCTAAAAGTCAAAATGAACATCGAATATTCTCAGGGGTATCATAGGGATAAGAAGTTGAAAGTGGAATTTAATTCTGGTGGTCCGATAGATAAATCCAACAGTGTTAAGAAATTATAGTACCTCACTTTCCAAAGGTGTGGAAAGAAGAACCCTAGAAATTGACTAATGGGGATGAAGAAATGCTTTAGGTGTGGAAGAGAAGGGAACCTGACCGTTAACTATTGGCATGACAAACCATCTACTACGATAGAGGAGAGGAATGCTCTGTTCGACCCTCAACGTATTGTTCATTTCTTTAACTGCAAAGAACTAGGGAAGTTTGCAAATCAGTGTCCTAATCCAAGGGTTTTCAGAGGCAACCAACAACCTCCAAGGAAGCAAGGGAGAGATTTTTTCCATCACTACTGCTGAATAAAACCCTGACAATGAAGTAGTGATAGGTATGCTAGTTATTCATTCAAGAATAGAGAACATACTTTTTGATTCTATTTTTACGCATTATTTTAAATCCCAAAAGTTTAATAGAAAAATACCAACACCAACACAAATCATGGAAGTAGAGAGATCAGAGAGAATGAAAAATGGGGAAATTATTGCATCGCATGAATATAACTCCCCCTATCACAATTTGTGTATTGAACTTCCTGGAGAACCTTGTCATACTCCCTCTGATGGAATTTGATGAAATTATTGGCATGGATTGGCTTTACCTATATAGAGACAACACAAATCTCTATGAGAGGAAAATCACTCTCCATATGGAAAATCGACCCCCGATTCTGTACAAGTGCAAGGAGAAGGATGAATCTTCTTTTTAACCATCATCTTAAGCATGGATATTACCAAACTATGAGCACACATATCTTTCTTAGATGATTTAGTCTAATAAAGAAACCATCCTTGAATACATGCCTATTATGAGAGAATTCATTGGAGTGTTTCTTGAGGAATTGCCTGGTCTTCCTCCTATAAGAGATGTTTAATTCTCTATTGATCTTATACTTGGGGATTTTCCAATATCCAAGAATCCATATAGAATGGTTGTTTTGGAGATTGAGGATCTAAATAAACAATTATAGGAAAATATGGATAAAGGGTTTATAAACCTAAGTGCTTCACCATGGGGTGCACCAATCCTCTTCATCAAGACGGATGGGTCAATGCGCCTTTGCATTGATTATAGCAAGCTCAAAAAAATCATGATAAAGAATAAGTATCTTATTCCATGAAATGATGACTTGTTCAATCTGTTATATAGAGCACAATACTTCTCCAAGGTGGATCTGTGGTTGGGATATTACCAAGTAAGGGTGAAGAAGGAGGATATCCCCAAGACTACTTTTCATACAAGGTACGGGAACTATGAATTCATAGTAATGCCTTTAGGACTCACTAATTATCCAAAAATCTTCATGGACTTGATGAATAGAGTCTTTAGAGATTAACTCAACAAATTTGTGGTAGTACTTATATACGATATTCTAATAATCTCCAAAACCAAGGAGGAGCATGAGGAGCATCTAAGCACTGTACCAGAGACCTTATAAAAGGATAAGCTCTATGTAAAGTACAACAAGTGTGAGTTTTGGTTCAAGGAGGTCTCATTCTTGGGTCATATCATCACAAGTAATAGGATATCTGTGGATCCCTCTAAGAAAAATCCAATTGAAGGATGGCCGAGGCCAATTTCTGCGACATATATCTGTAGATTCCTTGGGTTAACTGGATATTATTGACGATTTGTGAGAAATTTATCATGATTTTCAAACCATCTTACCAAGATAACTCGAAAGGGAGTGAAGTTTTCACGGAGTGATGAATGTGAAGATAACTTCAAGGAGTTGAAAAGGAGACTTATCACTGCACCCATGCTCATCCTACCCATAAGTGGAGAGCTTTTTGTGGTATTTAGTGATGCTTTGAAGAAGGTCCTAGGCTGTGTGTTGATGAAAAATGAAAAATTCATTGCCTATGATTCAAGGAAATTGAAATTTAATGAGAAAAACTATCCAACACATGATCCAGAGTTGGCTGTAGTAATATTTTCTTTAAAAATTTGGTGACATTACCTCTTTGGGGAGAAGTGTTAAATATACACGAATCACAAAAGTCTCATGTATATATTCACATAGAAAGAGTTGAATATGCACCAATGAAGATGGTTAGATCTAATAAAAGACTATTAATGCACAATCCATTACCACCCTATGAAAGCGAACAAGTTGGAAGATGCTCTAAGAAGAAAGGACACATCGATTCTATCATTTATTAAAATTGAAAAGGATCTAATCTTCTTAGTTTTTATGATGATGAACATGGGAATCATAAAGAAGGGAACATTATAAATCCTTTCATAAATTATTGCTCAACCATTTCTTTTGGAATGGTTAAAGGATGCTTAAAAGGATGATGTGGGAATTTAGAAGAAAGTGGAAACTATCAGAAAAGGGAAATCCTCAGAGTTCAATGTTAATGAAGAATAAATTGTGATATTTGGGTTAAGACTATGATTTCCATCAAATACGAAGTTAAAGAATGAAATTCTGGATGATGCACATAACTCGAATTTCTCCATTAACCCAAGAAGCATAAAGATGTATCTAGATATTCAATAGAATTATTGGTGGGATAACATGAAGAGGAAGATTGATGAGTATACATCAAAGTGCCTGGTATGTCAGCAAGAGAAGGATGAGAGGTAGAAGTCTAAGGGGATGATGCAACTATTACCCATAACAACATGGAAATGGGAGAACATCACCATGGACTTTGTCACCAAACTTCTGAAGACATCCAAAGAAAACAATGCTATCTGGGTTGTTGTGGATCATCTTACAAAGACTGGACAATTCATTGCAATTCGAGAGGATTTCTCATTGGATCAATTGGTATGGATATACATCAGATAAGTGGAAAGGATGCATGGAGTACCACTATATATTGTATCTGATCGAGATCCAAGATTCACCTCTAAGTTCTAGAAGATTCTCCAACACACTTTGAATACTGAGCTGAACTTTAGTATGGATTATCATTCTTAAACTGATGACCAATCTGAGCGGACTATACAAAAACTTGAGGACATGTTGATAGCATGCTCAATGGACTTCAAAGGAGTCCGAGATCAACATCTTCCTCTGGTTGAGTTCTCTTATAATAAATATTTCCACTTAAGCATCCAAATGGCTCCTTATGAAGCCCATTATGGAAAGAGGTGAAGAACAAAAACATGTTGGGATGAAGTTTGTAAAGACCCGAAAATTTCAAGGAAATTTTTTTCTTAATTTTCTTTGGAATTTTACAAGAACGTAGTTTCTGACGGCGCCTGATTCCGAGGCCCGGTGTGCCCGAAATTAATTTCCGAAGTTTGGTTCGGGTACGTTCAGTGAACGAGCGAGCGAGAATTTCTATCTTTTGAACCGGTGCTCGGAATTGAAATCCGATTGCACCGATGAACTCGCAACGCCGGTAATCGCTTAAGGGAACCTTTACCGTAGTTGCGTTTGTGCGGGAGAAGAAGTTAAATTTTTGGGGTTTTATTAAAAAAGTGAATAAAATTGTTAAATCAATTTTATTTCATGTTAAGTTGTTAACTTCTCCCATGGGAAGTTGGTGGTGGGCCCACATCCATCCAACTTCCCATGTGTGGATATTTGAAAGGGTGGGGCCCACACAAACCCCTCCCCACCTCTTCAAATTCCTTAACTTTCCTAACCCCTCTAAACCCCCCATTTAAGTTTTGATAACTTAACACCTCCTTAATTTTATAACATCTTATGTTAATAACTTAAGTGAGTTAAATATGGGTTTTGAATTTTCAAACTCTTGAAATTCAAAACCTATATTGGGTTAATAAAATAAGTGGGAGGATTATTTTATTTTGGTGTTAGTTGTTCTTGTGGTGGAGACTTGGGAGAGAAAAGGCTAAGTCTTCTTCTTCTTCAACATCGACGAAGAACGCGAAGAACAACTCCAACAAAGAACATCTCCACCGAAGAACGTGACGTCTTCTTCCAACGACGTTTCCCCTTCGAACGCACCTCGACGACAACGGAGTCGACGTTCTTTCCCCGCGACGCCCGACCTCCGCGACGCTCGTCTTCCGCGGGTTGTTGACGTGCATCGTATCTGAATCGAGGTAGGGGTTTATTTATTTAATTGTTCGTGAATACAAACTTGGTGATAATCGTGGATTAAAACCCTTTTTGTTATTGAACAACGCGAGGGGGGTCAGACCGCACAAACACGGCCGACCCTCCTCCTTTGTTTTTCGTGATGGTATCTTGAGGATGATACGAGAAAACGTGGTGCCGTCGCACCACAAGATTTATTGCGGAAGATACACGCGGCGCCGTCGCGCCGCGCCGTGGAAAGAAATCCAAGAACACGATGCCGTCGCGTCGCGTCGAAGAAAGTCAAAGGCGCCGCGGCCGGAGCGGGGCCGCGGCGGAGGGAAGCGATGTCGTCGCATCGCGCCGAACGGCATAGGCCGCGGCCAGTTCCAGGCCGCGGCGGAGCAAGATGACCGGCGGCCGGCACCGGGCCACCGGTGTCGGCGAAGGAAGGACCGGTCGTCGCCGGTCCTTCGTGGCGAAACCGGCCGGCCAGTGCGGGTCGGCCGGGCAGTGGAGACCGGGGGAATTAATTCCCACGGTCGGGTCTTCAAGCGGCCCCAATTAAGAGGCCGCAGTTTCACAAAGGTGGGGGGGGGGCTTTGCCCCCCGCGCGTGGCACCCGAACGACGCGCTGGCCGCACCGCCGGCCGGGTCGCGCCGCCGGCCGGGCCGGGTCCAGCCGGACCGGGTCGGGTCGACCCGGTTCGGGACGACCCGGTTCGGGTCGGACCAGGGGGGGTCGGGCCGGGTCGGCCCGGGCCTAGACCCCCAGTTTCGGACCACTTTTGGTCAAATGCCCGTATCTTGGGCTACAGGTCTCCAAACGACTCGCCGTCAGCGGCAACGCGATCCTTGGATCGAGACGGTCGTTTCGGTATACTATACTCAAGGTACATCTTCCTTTTCGGGAGGCTACGTGGTTAAAACTCCATAGTTAAGCATGCTTGGCCTAGAGTAGTGATCAGGATGGGTGACCTCCTGGGAAGTTTCCCAGGGTGGGTGTGAGACGGAAAAGCCAATAACTTCCAGACCAGGCGTCCGATTGACGCGCCGTCTGTTGCGTTGCGTTCTTATTGACGATACGGAACTTTTGGAATCCTCCGCCCGAGTTTTGGATGTAGATGGATAGTGGCCGGGTTGGATCGCACCGAAATCCAACCGAGCCCCTGGAACGGAAAAGCTGATATCATTCTGACAGAACGTCCGTTTGACGAACCGTCAGCGGCGTTGGTGATCGCATTGAGAAACGGTCCCTAGGAGTTTACCCTATGAGAGTTTGGGGTACAGTTGAGATACGGCCAGGTTTGGTTCGCTCACGAAACCAACCGGGCCCCTGGGACGAAAAGGCTAATAACTCACAGACCGGGCGTCCGATTGACGCGCCGTCTGTTGCGTTGAGACCCATATGAAGTGGCGGTCCTTTGAGATACTTCTTCGTGGGACTTTGAGATACTTGGAGTATCGACCTGTAGCTCGTGGAGCGGACCCTCCCAGTGACGAGCGTGCGGAGTACGGAGACCGTGTAACTGGCTGAGACCCAACGACTGCTGATCGAACGACTCGGTGTGTTACAGAGGTGCGCTTGGTTGTAGCGGCACATGAGAGCGCTTGGTTGTAGTGGCAGACCCACGACAGAGGTGCGCTTGGTTGTAGCAGTACATGGGAGCGCTTGGTTGTAGCGGCAGACCCACGACAGAGGTGCGCTTGGTTGTAGCGGCACATGGGAGCGCTTGGTTGTAGCGGCAGACCCACGACAGAGGTGCGCTTGGTTGTAGCGGCACATGGGAGCGCTTGGTTGTAGCGGCAGACCCACGACAGAGGTGCGCTTGGTTGTAGCGGCACATGGGAGCTCTTGGTTGTAGCAGCTGGCCCGCAGTACTCGATGGGTGGAGTTCTTCAGCAGTCTTAGGTTAGTGAGCAGTACCTCGGGGTCGTGACAGGACCACTGTACACTCCAGAGACGGAGCTCTTCAGCAATTACGGTTTCGATAATGAAAATCCTGGTTGAGCTGAGACTTTTGACCTTGTGTTTACCTCATGATTGAGATGGGTCACTTGCTAACTTAGGTATATGTATGGGCATATACCCGGGTAGTGGTTATCCATTGATTTCACAATCCTTGTGTTTCCTCATGATTGAGATGGGTTACTTGATAACTTAGGTATATGTATGGGCATATACCTAAGTAGAGGTTATCTGTTGAGATCTTATTTGTGGTTATCCTTGTTGGTTTAGTGAGACCTTGAAGGTCTCGGGGTCCCTACTAAGTATCGTTATACTCACCCCTGCACGGGCTATGCCCGCACCTCGTTGTGTTGGTTGCAGACGACGGGCATTGCTGACAGAGGCCGAGTGTTCGAGGACTGGACGGTACCTGGAGGTGGACTATACGACGAGATGGTACCTGGAGGAGGACCTCACGACGAGACGGTACCCAGAGGTGGACGTGACGACGAGGTGGTACCCGAAGGTGGACCACTGGGCGGACATACTCGGAGCGGACGGCGGAACCCGAGGAGCAGAGGAGCTATCTGTACCCACCCTTCAGGTGGGATTTCCAGTGGACAGCTCAGAGTAGCAGCTTTACTTTTCAGTTGCTGTTTTCCCTTCGAGTTGTACTTTACAGTTGGGATTGTATTTCCGACCCCTTTTTACTTTCCGCACTTACTGTTGTACTCAGTTTTTACTTAGTGTTTACTTCTTCCGCTTGTACTCTGTGTGATTTTTTACTTTACAAAGGCAATGCCTTCCCTTTTTACTGGGATTTACGCCTTGGTGCTAGTCGCCAGCCCCTGACCTATGGAAGTCGGGCTTGGGGTAGTCACGGCACGGGCCCCGAGGACGGGTCGTGAAAAATTGGTATCAGAGGAGTTCGGTTCTACCGCAGAACTTATAACTCTGATGTTTCTTTCTGTGAAGCAATAGTGTTGAGAGTACCGAGTGTGGTTTTCAGTTCAGGGAGTCCAGTTTTGGTGCGGGCGGCCGACGTATCCATACACCAGGACCCTGACAACTGATTTCTGACTTTGTGCACGAAAACACTAATTGCGTGTGTGTTTTCAAAGGTTTTCCCTTAAAACAGCTCAAACCAGGTGATCTCACCAGGTATAAACGTTTGATCGTGTCACGATGTTTCTTTTAGAATTCCTTTTCACAGACGACCAGCTAGAGCCCCGAGAGTGGTACGTACTGACAGCCCACCGAGCGACGAGGCCTCAGTACAGGGCCCTATCCCAATTGAGGCACCAGCGGAGGCACCAGTGGTACTGCTACCCATTGGGCCACCGATGCCACCAGCCCCAGCAGTAGGCGATGCACGACGCTTGAGCGCACTGCACGAGTTCCAGCGCCAGAGGCCACCCAGGTTTCGGGGAGAGATGGACCCACAGGCGGGTGAGGTTTGGCTGGAGGCTGTGGTGAGAGTCTTCAGGCTAGTGGGGACGCTGGCAGACTTCATGGTGATCTTTGCTACCAGCCTCCTTCAGGCAGCAGCAGGCAGGTGGTGGAGCCACTTGTTCCAGTTTTGCGATGAGATGAACTTCGCATGGGAAGACTTCGAGACCTTCTTCAGGGTGGAGTTTGTGCCAGTATCACTACACCCCGAGCGTGTACAGGAGATTCTGCCTTTGCCGTGTGCTTTTTGATCAGTATCCGAGTCATCTGTGGGCAGTAGGCAGATGATGCAGAGGTCCAGGAGGACCGGACTAGCAGTTGGACGATCTCGGGTTTTAGGACCGGTGGTGCAGGGAACCCGAGGTGGGGTCAGATCCAGGCGTGCCAGAAACAGACAATGTTACTCCTGCGGAGGAAAGTGTCACCTGGCACATGACTGTCCGACTCCTTGTACGATTGATCAGCGGGTGTTGGAGGAGCCACCGAGACAGAAGCATCGGCGAGTGCTTGAGTAATAGCCGAGCAGTGGACAAGGCAGTAGAGCTCTGAGAGCAGGTGGGCAGGAGAGGAACTAGTGGATACGTCCTTTGTACTTCTAGTTCCATGTTGCTTTGTATTCATGTCTTTGTACTATGAGCTGCAATAATAAAAAAAGACACTTATCTTTGTTGCTTTCCTGTCCTTTTGTTTGGTTGATACTGAGTGGTCCCGGTTAAACTGTTGACTTGACCCTCACTTTCGAGATTTCTACTAGAGGGGACCCAGTGACCTCACACTGATGCCGAAAGTGTGACTTGACCCTTGGAGGCGAGAGTGACAGTTGGATCTCTTAGTAGATACGTCGAGGCCTTACGACATCATCCATGGCATGAATGCATCATTCATGTCAGGATTGACTGTATTAGGCAACGAATGTGGTTCATTCAGGGGATGAGACCGAGTTTCTCTTATCGGAAAAGAAGAAATCATAGCAGCTCTTGTGAGACTAAAGGAGGTCCAGGACATCTAAGAGAGGATGAAGACTGCTCAGTGCAGTAGGAAACAGGAAACCGGTGCCAGTCATAGAGACTCGGTCGTGTTAAAAAGAGGAAGCTTAAAGGAGAGATGAGTCTACGAAGCAGTAGACGTGGAGGCAGAGCTAGGAGAGCAGCATGAGGTGGTGTACATCCTAACATGGTACAACCACCCGCCTTAGTTATTCCTTCCAGGCTCAGGGAGCTGGAGGGCGGAGGAAGAGTGCGCCTGCATGCGGTCAAGGAGTGTGACCCAATGGCTCTAGAAATGATTCAAGGGACAGTCTGTGTCCACTACTAGATGTTTTAGTAACGGACGTCGATGTGAATCATTTCTTGCTTTCACAAATCTTGTTCCAGACCTAGAGTTTCTGGTAAGCTGTGGACTTGACCCTCACGTCTGGAGATACCTTGGGAGGAGACTTGATAATCACACTTACGCCGACGGTGTGGCCAGACCCTCGAGGCGAGAGTTTCGGTTGGAATCTCTTGGTGATAGCGTCGAGGCCTTACGACGTTAGTTTGAGTATGGAATGGGAAATAACTTTTCATACTCAAATTGATGGTTTTAGGCAAATGTCGGGATGGGTTTTCCTTGGTCGGTGAAAAGGAAACCCCAGGCAGCACGGGATAAACTCTTTCACGGGAGGGTGCGACCGATCACTCTTGAATCGGCCAACCTTACCCTCGTGGCAGCAGTCATTTGAGTTCCAGTTATAACAGGAATTGGAAACATCTGGAGTTTGAGGATGGAGACCACGTTCTTATACGGGTCTCACCTCGACAAGGTTTACGGAGATGTGGCCAAGGCGGCAAGTTATCTCCAGGGATCAGCGGACCTTCTTAGGTCCCCATCTGGGTAGGCGGGGTGGTTTACCGCTTGACCCATTCACCGCAGTTGCACAAGGTGCATGATGACTTCCACGTATCTCAACTGAGGAGATACGTGCTCGACCCTGCGCATATCATCGACCATGAGGAGCTGGACGATGGCGATGGGGTGTCTTTCACTGAGGTTCCAGTGGGGATCGAGGATCGATAGGAGCAGATCGTACGAGGACGATCGATTCCTCGGGTGCACTTTCTTTGGCAGTACGGAACCTCCAGGTAAGCACATGGGAGCGGAAGGCTTAGATGCGTGCTCTGTACCGCTTTTGTGACCCTAGTTTGTATTGAAGCTTTACGGGGACGTAAAGCCCTGAGGTGGGAGTAATGTAAAGACCCGAAAATTTCAAGAAATTTTTTTTATTAATTTTCTTTGGAATTTTACAAGAACGCAGTTTTTGACGGCGCCTGATTCCGAGGCCCGGTGGGCCCGAAATTAATTTCCGAAGTTTGGTTCGGGTACGTTCAGTGAACGAGCGAGCGGGAATTTCTATCTTTTGAACCGGTGCTTGGAATTGAAATCCAATTGCACCGATGAACTCGCAACGCCGGTAATCGCTTAAGGGAACCTTTACCGTAGTTGTGTTTGTGCGGGAGAAGAATTTAATTTTTTGGGGTTTTATTAAAAAAGTAAATAAAATTGTTAAATCAATTTTATTTCATGTTAAGTTGTTAACTTCTCCCATGGGAAGTTGGTGGTGGGCCCACATCCATCCAACTTCCCATGTGTGGATATTTGAAAGGGTGGGGCCCACACAAACCCCTCCCCACCTCTTCAAATTCCTTAACTTTCCTAACCCCTCTAAACCCCCCATTTAAGTTTTGATAACTTAACACCTCCTTAATTTTATAACATCTTATGTTAATAACTTAAGTGAGTTAAATATGGGTTTTGAATTTTCAAACTCTTGAAATTCAAAACCTATATTGGGTTAATAAAATAAGTGGGAGGATTATTTTGTTTTGGTGTTAGTTGTTCTTGTGGTGGAGACTTGGGAGAGAAAAGGCTAAGTCTTCTTCTTCTTCAACATCGACGAAGAACGCGAAGAACAGCTCCAACGAAGAACATCTCCACCGAAGAACGCGACGTCTTCTTCCAACGACGTTTCCCCTTCGAACGCACCTCGACGATAACGGAGTCGACGTTCTTTCCCCGCGACGCCCGACCTCCGCGACGCTCGTCTTCCGCGGGTTGTTGACGTGCATCGTATCTGAATCGAGGTAGGGGTTTATTTATTTAATTGTTCGTGAATACAAACTTGGTGATAATCGTGGATTAAAACCCTTTTTGTTATTGAACAACGCGAGGGGGGTCGGATCACACAAACACGGCCGACCCTCCTCCTTTGTTTTTTGTGATGGTATCTTGAGGATGATACGAGAAAACGTGGTGCCGTCGCACCACAAGATTTGTTGCGGAAGATACGAGCGGCGCCGTCGCGCCGCGCCGTGGAAAGAAATCCAAGAACGCGATGCCGTCGCGTCGCGTTGAAGAAAGTCAAAGGCGCCGCAGCCGGAGCGGGGCCGTGGCGGAGGGAAGCGATGTCGTCGCATCGCGCCGAACGGCATAGGCCGCGGCTGGTTCCAGGTCGCGGCGGAGCAAGATGACCGGCGGCCGGCACCGGGCCACCGGTGTCGGCGAAGGAAGGACCGGTCGTCGCCGGTCCTTCGTGGCGAAACCGGCCGGCCAGTGCGGGTCGGTCGGGCAGTGGAGACCGGGGGAATTAATTCCCACGGTCGGGTCTTCAAGCGGCCCCAATTAAGAGGCCGCAGTTTCACAAAGGGGGGGGGGGGGGGGCTTTGCCCCCCGCGCGTGGCACCCGAACGACGCGCTGGCCGCACCGCCGGCCGGGTCGGGTCGACCCGGTTCGGACCGGGGGGGGGGGGGGGGGTCGGGCCGGGTCGGCCCGGGCCCAGACCCCCAGTTTCGGACCACTTTTGGTCAAATGCCCGTATCTTGGGCTACGGGCCTCCAAACGACTCGCCGTCAGCGGCAACGCGATCCTTGGATCGAGGCGGTCGTTTCAGTATACTATACTCAAGGTACATCTTCCTTTTCGGGAGGCTACGTGGTTAAAACTCCATAGTTAAGCGTGCTTGGCCTAGAGTAGTGATCAGGATGGGTGACCTCCTGGGAAGTTTCCCAGGGTGGGTGTGAGACGGAAAAGCCAATAACTTCCAGACCAGGCGTCCGATTGACGCGCCGTCTGTTGCGTTGCGTTCCTATTGACGATATGGAACTTTTGGCATACTCCGCCCAAGTTTTGGATGCAGATGGATAGTGGCCGGGTTGGATCGCACCGAAATCCAACCGAGCCCCTGGAACGGAAAAGCTGATATCATTCTGACAGAATGTCCGTTTGAAGAACCGTCAGCGGCGTTGGTGATCGCGTTGAGAAACAGTCCCTATGAGTTTACCCTATGAGAGTTTGGGGTACAGTTGAGATACGGCCGGGTTTGGTTCACTCACGAAACCAACCGGGCCCCTGGGACGAAAAGGCTAATAACTCACAGACCGGGCGTCCGATTGACGCGCCGTCTGTTGCGTTGAGACCCCTATGACATGGCGGTCCTTTGAGATACTTCTTCGTGGGACTTTGAGATACTTGGAGTATCGACCTGTAGCTCGTGGAGCGGACCCTCCCAGTGACGAGCGTGCGGAGTACGGAGACCGTGTAACTGGCTGAGACCCGACGACTGCTGATCGAACGACTCGGTGTGTTACAGAGGTGCGCTTGGTTGTAGCGGCACATGGGAGCGCTTGGTTGTAGCGGCAGACCCACGACAGAGGTGCGCTTGGTTGTAGCAGCACATGGGAGCGCTTGGTTGTAGCGGCAGACCCACGACAGAGGTGCGCTTGGTTGTAGCGGCACATGGGAGCGCTTGGTTGTAGCGGCAGACCCACGACAGATGTGTGCTTGGTTGTAGCGGCACATGGGAGCGCTTGGTTGTATCGGCAGACCCACGACAGAGGTGCGCTTGGTTGTAGTGGCACATGGGAGCGCTTGGTTGTAGCAGCTGGCCCGCAGTACTCGATGGGTGGAGTTCTTCAGCAGTCTTAGGTTAGTGAGCAGTACCTCGGGGTCGTGACAGGACCAATGTACACTCCAGAGACGGAGCTCTTCAGCAGTTACGGTTTCGATAATGAAAATCCTGGTTGAGCTGAGACTTTTGACCTTGTGTTTACCTCATGATTGAGATGGGTCACTTGCTAACTTAGGTATATGTATGGGCATATACCCGGGTAGTGGTTATCCATTGATTTCACAATCCTTGTGTTTCCTCATGATTGAGATGGGTTACTTGATAACTTAGGTATATGTATGGGCATATACCTAAGTAGAGGTTATCTATTGAGATCTTCTTTGTGGTTATCCTTGTTGGTTTAGTGAGACCTTGAAGGTCTCGGGGTCCCTACTGAGTATCGTTATACTCACCCCTGCACGGGCTATGCCCGCACCTCGTTGTGTTGGTTGCATACGACGGGCAGTGATGACAGAGGCCGAGTGTTCGAGGACTGGACGGTACCTGGAGGTGGACTATACGACGATATGGTACCTGGAGGAGGACCTCACGACGAGACGGTACCCAGAGGTGGACGTGACGACGAGGAGGTACCCGAAGGTGGACCACTGGGCGGACATACTCGGAGCGGACGACGGAACCCGAGGAGCAGAGGAGCTATCTGTACCCACCCTTTAGGTGGGATTTCCAGTGGACAGCTCGGAGTAGCAGCTTTACTTTTCAGTTGCTGTTTTCCCTTCGAGTTGTACTTTACAGTTGGGCTTGTATTTCCGGCCCCTTTTTACTTTCCGCACTTACTGTTGTACTCAGTTTTTACTTAGTGTTTACTTATTCCGCTTGTACTCTGTGTGATTGTTTACTTTACAAAGGCAATGCCTTCCCTTTTTACCGGGATTTACGCCTTGGTGCTAGTCGCCAGCCCCTGGCCTATGGAAGGCGGGCTTGGGGTAGTCACGGCACGGGCCCGGAGGACGGGTCGTGACAAAGTTGGGGAGAGAAAATTCCTAGGTCTAGAAATGGTCGAATAAATGGTAGAGAAGGTTAATACCATCCAACAACACATTAAAGCTGCTTAGAGTCGACAAAAGAGCTATGCTGATAATCGTCGATGAGACCTAGAATTTTATGTTAGAGACATGATATTCATACACATATCACCGTGGAAGAGAGTTATGAGATTTGGGAAGAAGGGAAATCTTAGTTAAAGGTAAATTGGCCCTTTTGAGATCCTTGATCGCATTGGAGTAGTGGCCTATCGACTATCACTCCCACCGAACCTGTAACAAGCACATGATGTATTCCATGTATCACTCTTGAGGAAGTACATACCTAACCCATCACATGTACTCAATCCAGAGGTGGTACTATTTTATAATGACCTCTCCTATGAATAGAAGATGGTGAAGATCTTAGATTGTAGGGAAAAAGTTCTACAAAATAAGACAATTCCCCTTGTCAAGGTGTTGTGGAAAAACCACAAGTTTGAAGAGGCACCATGGGAATAAGAAGAAGTGATGAAGCATAGTTACCCTCATCTGTTTTAGTGCAGGAAAAGGAAATTTCAAGGGAAAAATTTATTAAGGGGGGAATATTGTAACGACCCAAACTTTTATTAATAAAAATTACTCTTGATCTAATTAAATGTATTATTATGTAAAATGGTTATATAAAACATATGCACCTCCTAGGTTTTATGTTTTTGGATTTTAAAATATCAATAATAATTGTTACCATTTCTAATATATCTGTTGAAAAATGATCACATAATTAGTATAAATATAGGGCTTTAACAAATCCAATTTACTCAGACAAAGGAAGTGATGACCTCATCAAGTAGAATTTCTCCATACAAAGCCCATTTGTCAAAGCTCAGAAAGGAGGTAGCATTATTGGGATTCTCTATTGACCAAGACCAAGCCAAGCTTCAACACGTTAATCTTGAAATTAATCGCCTATGGGAGAAGTGGAAGTTAATAGAGATTACCACCTGAATAATGTTATATGAGCCACCCCAAGAGTCTGTCACCATCACACACCTTACCCTTAGGTCTTATGCAGGTGTTATAAGGGGTTAGGTAATAAGAACCTAGAACCATTATTATGTGCATTATTTTTGTATATAATAATGAATATACATTCATTTTATTATTGTTATTTTGGAAATGGTTTTTAAAGCACAAATAATATTTTTAGTTAATATTCAATTAAGAAATATATTTTGATGAATTAATGTATTTTTGAATTAAATAATATTTAAATAAAATATTATTACTAAATTACTTTTTATTAAATATAAATTATCGTATAATTTCTATGAATACAATTTTAATTTTTATTAAGGTTTGAAAGCTGTTTTTGTCAAAACCTATGAATTTTCAATAAATGTATATTTTTACTTTAAAAGTAAAAATTCAAATATTTAGAAAATTATTTATATAAAATAAATATTATTTTTGGAATCAGGATGTTGAAATTATCCAATAGTGATTTTTTCACATTTTTTTGAGATAATCAAATTTTTGGGTAAAAATTAAATACTATTTAAATATATAATGTGTTTTATGACATCATAATGACCCAATGGTGAGGTAATAAAATAATATAAAAGGGTTATTCAGCTAATATATTTTTTACCTTTAAAATAATGTGATTTTATATTTGTTTTATTTATTTTACAATGCCTTAGTGGACCCTCCAAGACTTATAAAACATTTTAACATTTTAAAATGATTTCCTTGAGAGTGTGACTCACCTCCACATAAGAAAGCCTAATATTTTAATAAGTTAGGCCATTAGACTTATAAAATAAAGTTTTCCACTCCACTTTGGAAAAAACAATGGGAAAAAACCATGGGATGGTTTGTGTTTTTGATTAGTTTAATGTGTAGTGTCCAAAACATAAATAATAATGAATTCTATCTCTTTTCCTATAGAAACCCACCCAAAACACCACTTCTATTCACTAAAAATCCTTGTATAACGTCCCTAATATACTTTCATCTCTCTATAATCCTCCCAAGGCAACCTAATCTCTAGATAAGCCTCTCTTAATCCCCTCCCAAGCCTTTGGGATCACACTTCCAACTAATGGATTTCTTCCTTTTCCATTTTTTCCAAGTTTCTTTATGTTGTTATTCCCTTTTATTATCAATTAAAAAAGTTGGGGTATGATTTCTCACCTACCCCATACTTCCCTAATTAAGTTTTAATGATTATAGACCTCTTTATCTCTCATGAATCCCTCCCATGTACACCCGTTACCATGCTGAAATTTCATAAAAGTTATTCCATTTCTCCTCTTTATTCAAGTTTCTTTATTATGTTACAACTTCTATTTCCAAATTACATATGTTGGGACATGTATCTATATTACCTCCTTACTTTAAATTTCATTTAAATATGATGATATACCCCTTTCTCTCTCATAAACTATTTTTATGAATTTTTATGCCACGCCGCTATGTTGCTGAAATTGTACCACGATTTTCCAAGCCAAAATCATTGTATAGTAAATACCATACCCATGTCTCTATTAAGGGTATTCACGTTTATGAACATATAAATATTTAATGGTACTTACATATATGTATTACACATTCCTTAATCATGTAATAACTTATTATGTTGAATGATTCCATGTTATATGATCCATGTGACACACTTATGCATGAAATGAAATGTTTATAAAGGGTACACCCTGATAGTGTTCCAATGCATTGGGTAAAGAATAGTATCATGATACGCCATGTTTAATGAGGGTTTACTCATGATAATTAAAGTTAAATGAGGGTTTAATCATTCTAATTCAAGTACAATGAGGGGTTACTTATGATCCACGTGTAATGAGACTTGTCTCATGCTAATATCATGTTAAATGTTATTTCCACATCTCCATGTTGTGATAATCATGCTATATCATGACTTTATGTTCATGTTTCTCTTATGATCCATTGATATTCCTATTGCCTAACATTTTTTTATTCTTTATATTATTCTATGTTTACTACCTTACTAGGATTTATAGATCACCCTTTTCTTATGTATGTCCTCAGGTTATCCCATGCAATGCTAAGTACGAAGGAATGTTGTGGTCATGTAAAACAAGTTTTCAATAAAGATGTTGTATTTTTATATCTTAAGTTGCCATGTAATGTTCCTAAGCTTCAAAGACACTAGACATCTCTATATTATGGGTTTTATTAAGTGCAAGTTTATGTAATAAAGCATGTTTAATTGTTTAATAAAGAGCAGGGTTGTTATAATATACCTGAGTCTAACTTTTTCATTTATAATAAAGGAAATTATATAAACAATTACAACAAAAACTGAAAATGAAATAACTAAAATCAAGGTTGGAAGGAACTGGTGGATACTCATCCAATAAACCAGAACAAGGGTCCACCTGGGTTCTCTACTCAACCTTCTTTTAGACCTTCTTTGCAATCACAAGATTAAGGATCTCAACAAAAATACTGACCATAATTTAATAAAAAACAACAGTACAAGGAGAAAAAGAAAACAACATACTTTTCCCCTACTTCAACCCAAGGTTAAAAATATTGGGGAGAAACTATAGAAAAATTTCTGATGTATAATCAATCAAGGTTTGACTCACAAGATATGGAAACCAAAAACTTACAAGCATCCATGCATGACATTAAAATAAAGTCAGTCAGTTAGCCAGAAAAATGAAAAACTGATAATAGGGAACTCTAATTGGTAACATATAGTTAACCCAAGAGAAAAGGAAAAGCTATCACATTGTGAAGTGTCACATAGTTTCTAAAGCTCCAAATTCTTGATTCTCAACCAATAGATGAGATGCCTACACCTACCACTGAGAATGGTAAATCAAAAAACAAAGACATCCAAATTGAGGATAAATAAGAGGAAGATCAAAAAAACTTGAAAAAATTGATAAGTCAATAAAATAAAAGGAAAACATGGCACTCAATAAAAGAGTTAAATTTCACATACCACCCACCCCATTCCCATGAATATTGAAACAAAGAAAGTTTGATGCTTAATTTTTGAAATTCATGGAGATGTTCAAGAAGCTTCACATAAATATCCCTTTTGAAGAAGCCATCACATAAATTCCCCACTATACTTAATTTCTCAAGGATATTAAATCAAAAAGAAAAAATCTAGATGATGTGGAAAAAATATTAATGCATGAGGAATATTAAAAATTGATACCCATATCCATACCTCCTAAACTAAGATACCCTTTTAGTTTCACTATTCCTTGCAATATTAGAGGATGTCATTTTGGAAGAGCTTTGTGTGACCTAAGAGCTAGTCTAAACATCATTCTATATGGAGTTCTTCAAGAACTGGGCATCAGAGAATTAAAGGCAATGTGGTTTTCCCTGAAAATGGCTGACTAATCAGTGAAGAATCCTTGAGGAATTCTAGAGGTTGTACTCATGATGGTTGATAAATATTACTCCTTGGTTGATTTCACTATTCATGATATTTAAGAAGATAAGGACAACCCTCTCATTCTTGGGAGCCCTTTATTTGAAACATATAGAGCACTAGTTGATGTCCAATAGGGAAAAATATTTTTTAGAATTGGGGATTAAAACATAACATTTGATGTCCCGAAGCCTATGAAAAAACCCTCTACAGCTGACTACTATTTCGTGGATAAGATTGAAGAACGAGATAATTTAGCAAGGGATGTACTGAATCTCATGGATTTTTATAATTAAAATGTGAAGTTAACCTAAACAATTGAGGAAGTTAAATTCATTATAAACATGTTCAAGCCTTTGGATCAATAATATTTCACCTTATTGACTCCATCACTTGAAAAACCTCAAACTCTTGAGCTTAATCCTCTTCCACCAAATCTGAGATATAGATTCTTGGGAGATTTAAAAACATTTTCAGTCATTGTAAATTATAATATTTCAAGAGAATAGTAAAGGAAATTTCTTAATGTTATGTCACAAATGAATCCAACAATAGGTTGGAAAATTTCTGATTTAAAAGGTATAAGTCCCACCATCTACACTCACTAAATACATATAGAAGATAATTCAAATACTTGGAGGCAAACACCAATATGCTTAACACCTCAAATGAAAGAGGTTATCAAGAAATAATTCCTTAAACTTATTGATGTTGGTTTAATATTTTCCATCTCTGATAGTCAGTGGGTCTTCCCATTGCAAGTGGTACCCAAAAAGGGTGGGACCACAATAGTTGAGAATGATAAAGAAGAATTGATAACCACAAGAACAATGTCTGGATGGAGAGTTTGTGTCAATTATCAAAAATTGAATGATGCAACAAGAAAGGATAAATTTACATTACCCTTTATTGATCAAATCCTTGAATGATTGGAAGGATGATATTACTATTGTTTTATGGTTGGATACTCAAGCTATAATCAAATAGTGGTGACACTAAGAGATCAAGAGAAAAGCACATTCACTTGCCTGTATGGTAAATTATCCTATCAAAAAATTCCTTTTAGGATGTGCATTGTGCCAACCAAATTTCAATGATACATGATGGAAATATTCCATGAAATGATTGAAGAGTTTTTGGAAATATTCATGGATGACTTCTCTGTTTATGGGAATTATTTTGATGAATGTCTAGAGCACTTGGATAAGGTTTTGGAGAGATGTGAAGAAAATAATATGGCGATCATTTAGAAAAAAATCACACTTCATGGTACAAAGTTGGATTGTTTTAGGTAATTAAATTTCAAATAAAGGAATTAAATTTGAATATACCAAGATCTGTACAATTTTTGAGCTACCCATGCCTACTTTAGTTCATTCAATTCGAGGTTTTCCTAGGTATGTTGGATCCTATAAAAATTTCATTAAGGATTTCTCTATTATTTATCACCCCCTTAATGACCTATTAGGAAAAAATGTCACATTACACTTTGGGACTGAATGTCATGAAGCATTTAAATTATCAAGGTAATGTTTGGTTGAAGCACAAATAATGATTTCACGAGATTGGGAGAAACCATTTGAGTTAATGTGTGATGCTAGTGATTGGGTAGTTGGAGTTTCCTTGGGAAAAAGGAAATAAATGATCTTTATACCAATATATTATGCTATCCAAACTTTGAATTAGGCTCAACATAATTACATAACAAATGAAATAGAGATTCTAGTCGTTGTATTTGCTTTTGATAAATTATGATCTCACCAGATATTCTCCAAAGTTACTTTCTATACAAATCACTCTACCTTGTGATATCAGATGACCAAGAAAGATGTGAATCCCAAACTCATTCGATGGATATGATTATTTTAGGAATATGAAATTGAATTAAAGGATAAAAAGGGTAGTTAGAATTTTTTTTCTGATCATTTATCATTCCTAGACCAAGAAACAAGTGAAATCAATGTAAAATTAATTAATGAAACATTTCTTGATGAACAAATCTATGTCACTAAGATAATCACACCTTAGTATGTTGATTTTTTGAATTAATTATCTTTAGGTGTTGTACACCCAGATTTATCAAAGGAGTATAGAAAATGATTTATGAATGAAGAACTCCATTACTATTGGGATGATCCATTACTTTTCAAGGATTGTGTAGATTGCATGATCAGAAGATATATCCCAAAAGAAGAAGCTAATAGTGTTTTGAACTTGTTCTATGCTAAAGAAGCTAGAGGACACCATTTAATTCATAAAACAATTAGATAATTGTTTCATTTGGTTTTTACTAGTCTACCATGAATCATGATGTTTGTGAGTTGGTCATGAATTATGATAAATACCAAATAACTGCGGGTATATGCTAGCATCATGGGATTCCACAACATTCAATCATGGGCGTTGATTTTTTTGGAATACGGGGAATCAAATTCATGGGTCCTTTTCCTAAATCATTTTGAAAATACAACGTCCATTTATATGTTTACTATATATCAATGTGGGTGGAAGATGAATCATTTTTGGAAAATAATACTTGATTTTTCATTAAAATTTTAAAGTAATACATTTTAACCCATTTTGGAATTCCAAGGCTAATCATTAGTGACCATAGTACCTACTTTAATAATGCTCTATTTCTGAAGTTAATGACTATATAGGGATATCACCACTAAATGAGCACCCCATAAAATCCACAAAACAATATCCAAGTGGAGGTTTCAAATAGAGATATTAAGGTAAATTTGGAGAAAACTATGAGTATATCTTAGAAAGATTGGGTTGTCAAACCTGACCTTGCACTTTGGGATTATAATATTATGTACAAAACACCTATTTTAATTTCCTCATATCTCTTTGTCTTTGAAAAAACATTCCATATCCATTTAGAATTGGGACAAAAATCTTATTGGGCTGTGAAGAAGCTGAATTTTGATTTCAAAATGACCCATGAAAATCATTTTCTATAAATGAATGAATTAGATGAGATGATGAGGGAGGTATATGAAAATGATTTGATCTATAAAGAGAAAACCTAAGTATGACATGATAAACGAATCCAATTAACAAAGATATTTTTCATTGGGTAAAAAATTTCTACTCTTCAACTCAAGACTTTGGATCATGGCAGGAAAGATCAGATCAAAGTGGATGGGTCCTTACACTATTAAAATTGTTTACCCCCATGGTCCTGTTGAAATATATAATGAGAAGATGCCTCCATTTAAGGTTAATGGTCAGTGCATCAAACATTATCACAATTTTGATACAATGGGAATAATTGAAGAAGTTCAATTAAAATGAGAATGTTTCCATCTGGATAAAGACTTAAAACTTAGCGCTTCAAGGGATATAACCCATATTTTTCTCTTTTTCTTCTTTTCATTTATTTATTCTAGTTTATTTTAAAAAATTAACCTCTCATGTGTGGAACATTTTCATCTATTATTGACATTTTTTATACTTGTTACTCTCCTATGTATCTGCTTTCATTTTTATGATCTTTGGTGTTATATTTATGATATAATGTGGGTATGTGCTGTCTATGTGTATATTTTATAGGTACATCATTTCTACCACTTCATCGGACACATACATGATTTCTGTTTCTATCTACTTTTACTAAGGGAAGTGTTTTATTTTTTGTTATATATTATGATTCCAGAAACACCATTTAAAACAAATAACAAATATATATATATATATATATATATATATATATATATAACTAACATTCCTATTATTGTTGAACCCACATGAAAGCTGTTTTTTTGGCATAACACGGTCAAAGGCATACCACTTGTCTCCCTAGAAATTTTGATCACATGATTCCTACTTAACATGCTTTGATTTTTAATACCCTCATTTAAATTATTATCGACATTAGTCTGTTATTTGATTTTTTTATAAAAATTGTTTATTTTCGAGACACCTATTTTAACTCATGCTCATCTGTATTTTCCAACATTATATTTCCATACCTGTGAGGATTTTTGGCCCATTTTTTCATCATATCTTATTTCTTATTTTCTTGAGGGAATATTGACTATGTAATTTCTTATATAACTTTCCTTGTTTTTCCATCAAAGCGATATGAATTTTCAAAGATTCACTGAAATGAATAAGACATTTTTTTGATATTCATACCCTTTGACCCAATAATACACCCTCTTATTTTCTCCGTAGTTTATCCATTAGAATCCATGGAGAATCCTTTTTAGGATGATCCCACAATAGATAAATTTACCTACCTATTTCATAAAAATTTTCAAGATTATTTTCAATCTAAGTGTGGGGGATAGATTTATCCATGGAGGGAGTTGTTTGATGAGACGAGTGTCATTTGATGCAAATGGATTGAATTTATCCAGTTATATTTCATAGTAGCCACATTCATTACATGTATTTTTCTATGATAATATAGAATCTTTTTGGTTCAAATAATGAGTATATTTGTGGTCATTATGCGGTAACCCTCACATTTAGGGATACCTATAAAAGTGATGAATCATTACTTGTAACACCCTGAGATTTTATGGGAAATATTATTTTTATGTCTTATGTTATACGCAACACCGAAGGAATCTTTCACTACACACAACACTAGCTTGGCTTGCGTTACACGCAATCGCGACCTTCCTCAATGGCATGTGTAGTATGCAATATCGAATTTCACTAAACAAAAATATATTGTTATTATGGACTATCCATTATGAATATTATTAACTACATTTTGAATTTTATAACATTATTATTCATCTTACACATTTTCTAAAACATGGTATGTGAACAAAATAAATTTTTCGGGTAAAATAAGTATTTTTCAAAAAATGTAGTTTTGCCGCCTTTTGATGGCACACCTACTTTAAATCTAGATTTTAACAGGTTTATAAGTTCAATTTGAAAAAATAAAATTCTTCTTTGGAATCAAGATATAAAAATTTACTTTTGATAAAATTTTCATATTATTTTGATAACTTTCATATTTTAATGAATAGTAAAAACACGCTATATTATAATATTGAATGGTTTTAAAATATAAATATAATATATTTTTACCATTTAATATAATGTATGTCATTACCATTAATTTTACATTGAATTCATAGGTAAAAGCATTTCAATCTTTGACAATGTTTTAACTTTTAAAACACGTTTTCTTAACAATGGGATTAATTTTAAATTAATTACTGAAACTTCTATATTTTGAATTTTGAAAAATGGATTCCATATTTTAATTCAGTGGGTCCAGATTTTGTTAATATGTTACTTTTATTTTTTGATATTATGAATAGTAACTACGGTAATTTTTATTTACTGCACTTAAAGGTAAATCAGGTAATTAAGCTTAAAAATAAGATTATAAAATTACCCTAACACCTGCCAAAATTATATTGGATGACTAAAAGTAGGCCCATATCACCTAAGGGTCAAAATAGATTAATTTTATGGACTTTTGACCATGAAAATAATTTAATTATTATTAAAACCAAAGAAAGTGACAACATGTCACTCTCTTAAATCTTATAAGTATAATAATTTTAATTTAGTGATAAAATTCATGAAACATCAAACTTGAATAGTCTCCAGAAATATAATAAAATTATCTACATCATGTGAATTTATTTATAATTTTTAGTGATTAAATAATTATCATTAAAGGCGACACAATAGTGATGTTGAAATTATTTTATTGATTGAAATATCAAATAAATGGTTTTCAAAATATTAAAATAAATATTATATGAACTATTTAATGTGATACACTAATTTTATAGATAAATATAACATTTTATAAATCTATTAAAGATTTTAGTTCCAACATATATTCTGTGTGGATTTTAATTAAATTCAAATAAATGAATAGTGTCAAAATTGACACTATTGTTATTTTATAAAAATAACATAATATAAAATTGTTTTGAAAATCAAAAAAATATTTAAAAATTATAAATTAAAATTTATATGGTCTAAAATTTCATAAATTATCCAATTATGGACAATTCACAACACATAGGTAATTATTTATAATAATTTAAAATTTAGAATCTTATTACCACAAATAAAATTAAATAGATTAAATAAGGATAAATCAAGTTGATAATGTTTAAAATAAATTCACAACATGTCTAAATTCTATTGGTTGATGATATTACAACCCTATCTCATCTAAGATTCAGATTTGAGTCATTTTTGAAGTTTCAAAGTGGGGTTTAAATTTATTATAAATTAATATTTTTGAGGTTTCCAAAGGTGCCCCTCTCCTCCCTTATAAAAGGGCACCTCCTCCCTCTCCTCTTTACACAAATTTGAGCCTTCAAGCTCGGCCAAAACCTACCCATTACTCTTCTCAATTTCCCTAGTAATATTTTGGAGGTTCGGTCTTCTCAAAAGACCAACTCTAGTCCCTTAAGAGGAAGTTTAAAGGAGGCACGTCAAGGAAGAGGTAATCTCTTCTACCGATTCTTTTAAGTTTCTTCCTTCTTCTACTTCCTCTTATTTAGTTATTTTATTATAAAGTAATAACATCAGTATCACTAATATTCTGATATGTTATTATAAATATGAAACATCCCTATTTCATCTTCTATCCATCCTACGGAAAACTAAATCACCACGCGTGCGTACGTACGGAATACCATCTCCACACCGTGGTGTAATCTATTTTCCACCACCACCTTACTTGGATGGGTATAATGGTGTAAATAAATAACTATATATGATTATTATAAAGTGGTATTTATTCTGAAATATTATACATACACTTCAATACAATTCCAAGATAATGGGAATGATATCATCGCTCGTACGTACGTACGTCCTACCATCTCCACGATGTGATGCGGCTCGTTCGACATGATCTTCATTGAATAATGATTATATAAATGAATTGAATGAATATATATGATATATATTACACTAATAATATAACACCCTGAGATTTTATGAAAAATATTCTTTTAATTTCATTGATGTCTTGTGTTGTACACTACACCAATATTAGCGTGTACTATACGCAACATCGTATTAGCTTGCAGTATAGGCAACACTATTTCTGGCTAGTGTTACACACAATTTCAAGTTTGTTTTGTGGAAATTATTCTACACAAAATTAAGTATAGATTTTGTTTAATGTATAAATGAAATAAGTTTTAATTATGTTATAAACAACACCAGAGGGATATTACACTACACGCAGCCCTGACTTGTCTTGCATTACACACAATCGCGACCATCCTCGATAGCATGTGTAGTATGCAATATCAGGTTTCGCTAAATAACGACACATTATAATAATATTATTATGAACTAGCCGTTATGAATAGTATTAACTAAAATTTTAATTTTATAACATTATTATTCATCTTACACATTTTCTAGAACATGGTATGAGAATAAAATAAATTTTTCGAGTAAAATAATTATTTTTCAAAAAAATGAAGTTTTACCGCCTTTTGATGGCGCACCCAATTTAAATATAGTTTTTGACATGTTTATAAGTTCAATTTGACAAAATAAATTTCTTCTTTTGAATCAGGATATAAAAATTTACTTTGGATAAATTTTTGATATTTTTCTGATAAGTTTCTTATTTTGATGAATAGTAAAAATACGCTAAATTTTAATTAAAAACAACTTTTTTCATAGAGATAATTTATATGGTTAATTTATAATATTGAATGGGTTTAAAGTATAAATATAATATATTTTTACCATTTAATATAATTTAAGTCATTATCATTAATTTTACACTGAATTCATAAGTAAAAACATTTCAATCTTTTGCAACGTTTTAACTTTTAAAACCCGTTTTCTCAACAGCAGGATTAGTTTTAAATTAAATACTGAAACTTTTGTATTTTGAATTTGGAAAAATTTATTCCATATTTGGAATCAGTAGGTCCAAATTATGTTAATAATCTACTTTTTATTTTTAGGTATTATGAATAGTAACTAAGGTAAATTATATTTACCATAGTTGAAGGTAAATAGAGTAATTAAGAGTAAATATAATATTATAAAATTACCCTAACACTTGTCTTAATATAATTGGATGATTATATTTTTACCTAAATAATACTTGGGTGGAAATGGAATCTAATGGAACCCACTTGTGTTTGATCAAGACCTTTTATTTATTTTATTTAACGGAAAGTGAAATATGTATCACTCAAACTTTAATAATAAGATTATTTTTAATATAAGGTTATACAGAATATAAATTCTATTATAAATAATAATTTGAAATCTGAAATGTTTTTATTTGTTATGGTAAGTTATTTGTATTTTTTAATAAATATTTATTTACCTTAATAGCTTATACATTAATGATGCAGAAATTATTTATTTAGTGAAAAATCAATAATATAGTTTTTATTAAAATAATATTACCCATAAAAGGCCGAAAAACCTGACCAAAACATATTTGTCGAGTATATATATACCCTAATCATCCAAGTGTCGAATTAATGACCATTTGGAGCCTTATAAAACAGATTAGAACATTTATATTATTTTATTTTAAATGATGTCAAAGTTTTCACCTTCATACTTTAATAAAGATAAAATTTTAAAAGTTGGTTGTTTTAGAAGATAAATTCTACTAAAAGTATTTTTATGAAATATATTATATTTATATTCATCATAGTATTTTATTTTTAATTTTTATACAATAAATAAGTATATTAAATAATTATTCAAAAATGTTGTATTAATTATTTTATTAAGATAAATATCAAATAAATGATTTTAAAAGTATTACAATAAATATTATATGAACTAATAAATGTGATACACGAATTTTATAGACGAATATTACTTTTTATTAATCTATTAAATAGTATTTTTCGAAAATATATTCTATGTGGATTTTATTTAAATTCAAATAAATGAATTGTGTCATTATTGACACTATTGATATTTTATATTATTAAATTGTTTAAAAATCACAAAAATATTTTAAAAATTACAAATTAAAATTTATATGATCTAAAATGTCATAAAGTATAAAATTATGTATAATTAACAACACATAAGTATGTATTATAACCATATAAAACTTATAACATTATTACCACAAATAAAATTAAATAGATTAAATAAGGATAAATCAAAATGATAAGGTTTAAAATAAAATAAAAACATGTATAAATTTAATTGGTTGATTAGATTATAGCCATATATTATATAATATCTGAATTTGAGTCACTTTGGAAGTTTTTAAGTGGGGTTTGGGTTTATTATAAATTAATATTTTAGAGGTTTCCAACAGTGCCCCTCTCCTCCGTTATAAAAAGGGCACCATCTCCCTCTCCTCCTTACACCACTTTCAGCCTTAAATCTTGGCCAAAACCTACCCATTTATCTTCTATACTTCACTAGAAACCTACTAGAGGTCCTGGTCTTCTTCAAAGACCAACTTTAGTTCCCTAGGAGGAGGTTAAGAGGAGGCGCGTCGAAGAAGAGGTAATCTCTTCTACCGATTCTTTCAAGTTTCTTTATTATTCGACTTCATCTTATTTATTTGTTTCATTATAAAGTAATAAAATCAGTATAAATAATATAATGATATGTTATTATAAATATTAAACAACCCCATTTCACCTTCTATCCATCCGACGGAAAATGAAATCACCACGCGTGCGTACGTACGGAATACCGTCTCCACGCTGTGGTGTAATATGTTTTTCCACCACCACCTTACTTGGATGGGTATAATGGTGTAAAGAATAAATATATATGGTTATTATAACATCATACTAATTTTGATATATTATATCATCCACTCAAATTTCGTTAAATAATTATGGGAATGATATCATCGCTCGTGCGTACGTACGGATTACCGTCTCCACGACGCGATGAGATTCATTCTCCATGTTAACCATTCAAGAATGATTATAAATTATATATAATGAATAATAATGATATATATGAAATAATAATTCTACTGTATTTGTTTATATATATTTATGTCATCTACTTACTTCCATTCAAGTCAATAAGGAAAGAAAACCAGTGTTCATGCGTATGTACGACCTACCGTCTCCATGAACGGTGTGTTTCATGTTATTTATCTATCTATTATATATATATATACTGAATATATATGATATATAAATCATGTTTTAAATTCTTTAAGTAAATCATGATATAAGAAATAATAATATCAAGAACAACAAGTCTAAACACGTACGATAAATGAAACGATTTTACCCAAAACATCGCTTTAACATGAAATTGAAAAGAGAATGGGTAATATAAAGTCATAAGTAAATCATATATGATATCATAAATATTATTATAGTTCTTTTACAAGTTAATAATTTGTTTAAACCCACTATACAGGAGTTTCGTACACGTACGGAAAAAATTGTACCTAAGGTAATGGATAATCTCACAATCTCATTTTTATCCGAGATTGCTTATACATAAGTATTTACTGGGGTTATATTTTTCATCCATGTCCATAAAAATGTTTTTCATAAAGTGTTTAACATTATTTCATTTATGTTTAAAGAAATGTTTACCCCTCTTTGACTTTTACATTGTGTTATGGAAAGAATATTTCTTTTGTTTACCATGCGAGGAACTTTTTGACTTTTCTGACAAAAGTACGAGAATAATGTTTTTTTAACTTATATGGTGTGAATGGATTTTTAAAGTTTTATAATTAATTATTTCAATGAAGCTTACTCTACAAAATTTCATGATTATTTTCAACAAAATCCTTTTCTTTTAAAATTTCATGCCATTTTGAGAAAAGAAAATGATTTTGAAGAAGAAAGGATATTTTCCTCAAGAATTCATTTCAAGTGTTTTATCAAGACTATTTTCCATATAAGATGAAATTATTTAGTATGTTTATGTTTCAAGTAAATTGTATCTATTATTTACATGGTTTGATTCTTTTTATGATGAAATTATATCCATTTGTTTTATATGGATTATGTTATGATGGGATGATGTTTATAAAACCTATTTTATTCTTTGGGTTATGATGAATGATTTATGTTTATTATGTGGCACAAGTAAGAATGATTTCATTATGAGATGGGTGGGACCTATATCTCCCTCCAATTAATTGGGTAAAGATTTATATCTCATGAGATAGACATGGTTCTAACGGGAAGTTAATCCGGTTCAGTGATACAGGACTGGAACGAGGAGTGAACTCAATTCAGTAAGGGACTTTGTCCACTATGATGGTCTTGGCAGCAATGCCTTGGCTACTATGGAAATCATATCATGTGCTTAATGGTTTCCACAATTACATGTTTTATTCCCATTCTATTTTATCATGATTTATGTTCTATTATTATCTATGCCTTACGTACTTCCATGTTTTATGTCATTGCTCAAGATTTTGATGTTTAAACTTTATGTTCATGTTTTTAAGTTCAAATATATATGGTTTTTTTATTTTCTCCATGTATACCCTTACGGAGTATTTGAGCTCACCTTTTTTATGTTTTATTTTCCCCAGGATATAAATAAAGGTTTAGGTAAGAAAACAAAAGGGAAAGATCTTTATGGGAGATGTCGAAAATCTTTCACAATGATTAGAAGATTTTGTTATGAGTTTCCAAAGACACTAAACTATTACGGTCCTTAGGTGTCTGTTTTTGTTATATATTAAGTATTTCCAAAACGTAATGTAATTTCCATGTACTTCAAGCTTGGGTATCTACAAATACCATTCTATAAATGAGTTATCTATAACCTAAAAAGAGGAATAAGAATTTATTTGACAAAACACGCATAAGAACATAAAGCAATGAACACACGAATAACAAGTAGCAATGAAATATTACTAATAAGAAGCTAATAATATTACCATATATGATATCATAACAATGAGTATGATTCTGGAATAAGTCAAAGACATTATTTAAATCATTATACAGGAGGTTTGGACATGTACAAAGCATATCAGACCTAAGGTAAGAGAAAATCTCACAATCTCATTTTTATCCGAGATCGTTTATACTTCTAAATTTACTGGGGCATATTTATCATCCACATCCATGTTTCCTCAATATTTAATATTATTTCTATCCTCCTACAATTTTTTAAATCCAATTTTACCTATGGGTGAATTTTTAGTAAAAGATATGAAAAGAATCTTTTGTCATTTTCAGTATGAGTTACTTTTTGACTTTTCCGGCCAAAGTACGAGAAGAATGTTTTTTAACTTATACGGAATGAATGGATTTATATGATTTCATAGAAAATTATTTCCATGAAGCTTCATTTACAAGTTTTCAAGTTTATTTTTAATTAACTTCTTTTAGTTTAAAATTGTATGACATGTTAATAAAGGAAAAATGTTTTTGAAGTAGAAAGGATATTTTCCTCAATAATGGAGTTAAAGTGTTTTATAAAAATTATTTTCCATATAAGATAATATAGGGTTATATTTCTATCCCTATTTTTACATTGATTTGATTATGTTATGATGGAATTATTTTTATGAAGTCCTTTTATCTTATATGGATTATGTTATACTGTCTTGATGTTTAAGAATCCCATTTTTATTAAATGGGTTATGCTATGATATATGATTTATGATTTTGTGGCAAACATAAGAATAGTATCATTATGAGATGGGTGAGACCTATATCTCCCTCCAATGAATTGGGTAAAGATTTATATCTCATGAGATAGACATGGCTGGAATGGAAAGTTAATCTGGTTCAGTGATACAGGACTGGAACAAGGAGTGAACTCGGTTTAGAAATGGACTTTGTCCACTATGATAGTCTTGGAAATTATTCTTGACTAATAAGAAATGATTTTATATGATTATGTGTGTATTAAACAAAGTTTCATGTTTTATGTTATGATTATTGAGATTACATTTCACTACTATGATTTATCCCATGTTATGATATTATGATCTCTTTTGGATGTTAAGATTCTCAAAATGTTATGTTCTTATGAATATGATATGATTGATATTTCCTTTGTTTACCCTTACTGAGCATTTGAGCTCACCCTTTTGTATGTTTTCTTTTCTCTAGGTCAAGAAGAAGGGTATTAAGTAGGATATGACAAAAGGGACTCTAGATATGAGGAAATAAACAAGAGACAATGTAGATGCTTTATGAGCCAGTTGTTTATGTTTCCCAGTTTCTAAAGATACTATACCTTTACGGTCCTACCATGGTTTTGTTATATGTTGTAATAAGTATGCTTCAATTCTGAAGTAACAAAAATGTATGTAAAGTATGGGTCGTTATAGTTGGTATCAGAGGAAAGTTATAGTCAACCTTTGGAAACTAGGATGTGAAAGCCTTAGTAATAACCCTAAGGATATGTCTAAGAATAGAAAACAATATTAGTGTTTTATAAATGGCCATGAATAACCTATGATAAGACCTTAAGTGTAAAATTTTATTCTTCATTATGTGGTTTTCCTATTATTATTAGTGTTTCTCACACTATGCTTATTGGTTTTAGTCAATGGCTGGAACCCGAAGGAACCGCGTTAATGCTAAATGCGACGGGCAATGCAATGATTTTACCCTTGAGCAACCAAAAATTATGGGAGCTGGAATGTAAAATTTTGTAGACATGCTCACACGACTTTCTCAAGCTATGAATCATGCAAGACTTCTAAATGAGAAAAGGAAGGAGCAACATTCTGTTGAATCCTTCATGAGGCAGCATCCACCCTCATTCAGCGGGTCTATTGATCCATTAGTGGCTGAACAATGGATCAGTACCACTGAAAAGATATTTTTAGTTCTTCAATGTTTTGAACATGATAAATTTATCTTATCAGTATATCATTTGGAAGGTGATGCTGATCAATGATGTAATCTTATCAAGAATACGAGGCAAAGAGATGAAATTGAGTCCACAGAATGGGACGAGTTCAAGAACATATTTTTCAATAAGTACTTCCCTCGTATTCTTCAAACAAAGATGGAGAAGGTGTTTCTTGAACTAAAGAAAAAGGATGATGAATCTATTGGTACCTATGAAACAAATTTTACAAGACTTGCAAGGTATACTTCTGGAATTATTATCCAACCTGAGAGTATGATCTATCGATTCTTTAGTGGCTTAAAACCAAGTCTTCGAAGGGCGTTAACCATAAGGGACTTCAATATCTATAAGGAAATTGTTCGATGTGCTCTCAAGGTTGAGATGGAGATTGGAGTAACCCATCAGTCATATGGGTTTGATAAGAAGAGGAAAATGGAATTCAAAGTGAAATCTAAAGACCACACTGAAAATAAAATGAGTTTTACGTTATGTTCAAAATGTGGAAAGAAACATGGAGAGAATTGTCTTAAAGGGACAAGTAAATGTTTCAAATGTGGAAAAGAAGGTCATCGGGCATTTTAATGCCGCAATGATGAGAAAAAGATGTCTAGTGATGTGAACAAAGAAAAGGCTACACAGAATGCACCTCCTACACTTCAATGTTACTAGTGCAAGGAAATGGGGAATTATGCTAATCAATGCCCTAATCCAAGGGTTGTTGATGATGATCGACATCAAAAAACTCTTAAGGCTAAAGACAAAGGAAAGTCACATGCAATTTCTATCAGCGATGTGGAGTACAATAACGAAGTGGTGAAAGGTACACCTACCATCCAATATAAAGTAGAAAATGTTTTATTTGATTTTGGATCCAACCACTCTTTTATTTCTGAAGAATTTTCTAAGGATATAGCCGTACTACCTCAACAATTAGCCATTGAGTTAGTTGTGACAACTCCTAATGGAACAACGGTTGCATCAAAAGTTTATAATTCTTCTCCAATTGACGTTTGTGGTAAAGTTCTTCCTAAAATCTTTTGATCCTTCCTATAGTGGAATTTGATGTGATTCATGGCATGGATTGACTTTCCTTATATGGAGCTCATATCGATTGCCAAATAAGGGATGTCACATTTCATATTCCGGATCAATCTATGATAATCTATCGATGAAAGGATGAATATAACCTTCCAGTGGAAATTTATTCCATCTTATGGGTCTTGATTCCAATAAATGAAGGTTATTTATCTCAAATGGTTGGAGAGAAACTCACAATTAAGAATATCCCCATTGTACGGGAGTTTGATGATGTCTTTCCAGAGGAATTACCAGGTCTTCCACCAAATTGTGAAGTTGAGTTTTCAATAGAACTCGTACCAGGTGCTTTACCTATTTCAAAGACACCATATAGAATGGCCCCAATTTAGTTGTAGGAATTGAAGAAGAAACTCCAAGAGAATCTTGATAAGGGATTCATATTCCCTAGTGCGTCACCTTGGGGAGAACCTGTTCTGTTTGTTAAGAAGAAAGATGTATCAATGAGACTTTGCATTGATTATCGAGAACTTAACAATATCACTATCAAGAACAAATATCCTCTCCCATGCATTGATGACTTATTTGACCAACTACACAGAGCTCAATACTTTTCCAAGATTGATCTTTGTTCAGGATATCATCAATTAAGGGTCAAAAAGGAGGATATACCAAAAATGGATTTTCGTACAAGGTATGGACACTATGAATTTATAGTGATGCCATTTGGTCTTACTAATTCCCCTGCCATATTCATGGATCTAATGAATAGAGTCTTTAGAGACTATCTTGATCAGTTTGTGGTAGTATTTATAGAATATATTATTGTCTATTCAAAGAGTAAGGAAGAACATGAATATCACTTGAGAATTGTATTGAAGACCCTGAGAAAGGAGAAACTTTATGACAAATTTATCAAGTGTGAATTTTGGCTTCAAAAAGTTGCATTTTTGGGTCACATAATCTCAAAATAGGGGATATTTGTGGATCCAGGAAAAACAGAGGTTATCGAAAGATGGTCAAGACCAATAATAGTAATTGAGATCCTAAGTTTTCTTGGTTTGGCAGGATATTATTGACATTTTGTGAAAGATTTTTCATGATTATCTAATCCACTCACCAGGTTGACTCGAAAAGGAGTTAAGTTCATGTGGACGGAGGAGTGTGAAGAGAATTTCAAGGAGTTGAAAAGACGGTTATCCAGCGCACCTGTTCTCACACTGCCTTGTAGTGGAGAAAGGTTTGTGATCTATAGTGATGCATCCAAGAAGGGACTGGGGTGTGTTATCATGAAAAATGATATGGTGATAGCTTATGCCTCACAATAGTTGAAAATCCATGAGCCAAATTACCCAACTCATGATTTGGAGTTAGTTGTGGTAATCTTTGCATTAAAGATTTGGAGGCATTATATTTTTGGTGAAAGGTGTTATACTCATACTGATCATAAAAGTTTAAAGTATATTTTCACACAAAAGGAGCTAAATATGCGTCAAAGAAGATGGCTGGAGCTGATTAAGGATTATGACTACTCAATTCATTATCACCCTAGGAAAGCAAACAAGGTGGCAGATGCATTAAGTCGACAAGACCATGCTAGATTATCCATGATGAGGATCACAAAAGATCCAAAATTTGTGGATTTACAAAGGATGAATCTTGGATTTATAATGGAAGGGGAAAAATCTTATCTTTCTCAAATTAATGTTCAACCATCTATACATGTGAAGATAAAAGAGGCACAAAAAGAAGATGTAGATTTTCGAAAGAAGGTGAGAAATGTTCCTGAATTTCACATTGATTGTGATGAAATAATAAGGTTTAGGAATCGGGTTTGTGTTCCTCCCATCCCAAAATTAAATAAGGAAATATTGGATGAAGCTCATAGTTCTTCATTCTCTATTCTCCCTGGAAGCATCAAGATGTATAGGGACCTGGAGGAGTACTTCTGGTGGGACGACATGAAAATAGATATTGCTGAATATATCTCTCGATGCTTGGTTTGTCAGAATGTTAAAGCTGAGAGACAAAAGTCTAAGGGGATGTTACAACCATTACCCATACTAAAATGGAAATGGAAAAACATCACTATGGACTTTGTCATTGGACTTCCTAAAACATCCAAAGGAAATAATGCTATCTGGGTTATAGTTGATCGTCTTACAAAGTTGGCACACTTAATTACTATTAGAGAATATTTCTCTCTTGATCAGCTTTCCAGGATATATGTAAAATAAGTGGTAAGGTTGCATAGAGTACCACTTTCCATTATATCTGATCGGGATCTGAGGTTTACCTCAAAGTTTTGGCAAAGTCTTCATCATACTCTGGATACAGAGCTGATTTTCAGCACTGCTTATCATCCTCAGACAGACGGTCAGTCTGAGAGGACAATTAAAACTCTAGAAGAAATGTTGAGAGATTGCTCTATTGATTTAAAAGGTGGTTGGGATCAACACCTACCTTTGGTGGAATTTTCTTATAATAATATCTTTCACTCCAGTATTTAGATGGCTCCTTATGAAGCTCTCTATGGAAAGAAATGCAGAACTCCAACTTGCTGGGATGAATTTGGGGAAAGAAAGCTACTAGGACCTGATCTTGTTGATGAAATGGCAGAAAAGGTCAAATCTATTCAACAACACATAAGATCATCTTAGAGTCGACCAAAAAGTTATGCTGACAACCAAAGAAAAGACCTAGAGTTTGAAGTGGGTGATAAAGTGTTCTTACGAATATCTCCTTGGAAGAGAGTAATGAGATTTGGGAAGAAGGGAAAGCTGAGCCCTAGGTATATTGGTCCTTTTGAGATACTGGATCATGTTGGGATGGTAGCTTACCGATTGACGCTTCCACCGAATCTCTCTCAAGTTCATGATGTGTTCCATGTATCTCTCCTGAGAAGGTACATATCCGATCCTTCGCATGTACTAAGCTCAGAAGTTGTACAGCTGGAACATGCTCTTTCTTATGAAGAACAACCGATAGAGATTCTGGATTGTAGTGAAAAAGTCCTACAAAACAATAACACTCACTTGGTTAAAGTTTTATGGTGGAACCACCAATTAGAAGAAGCTACATGGGAACTTGAGGATATGATGAGGGAGATGTATCCTCATCTGTTTGTTACGAAGTGATGAATTTCGAGGGAGAAATTCATTTTAAGGGGGGTAGAATGTAACTCCCTGAGATTTTATGAGAAATATTTTTTTTGTCTTATGTTATACTCAACACTGAAGGAATCTTTCACTACACACAATACTGGCTTGTCTTGCATTACACACAATCACGACCTTCCTCGATGGCGTGTGTAGTACGCAATACCGGATTTCACTAAACAACAATATATTGTTATTATGGACTAGACATTATGAATAGTACTAACTACATTTTGAATTTTATAACATTATTATTCATCTTACACATTTTCTAAAACATGGTATGTGAACAAAATAAATTTTTCGGGTAAAATAAGTATTTTTCAAAAAATGCAGTTTTGCTGCCTTTTGATGGCACACCCACTTTAAATCTAGTTTTTGACAGGTTTATAAGTTCAATTTGACAAAATAAAATTCTTATTTGGAATTAGGATATAAAAATTTACTTTTGAATTTTTTTTCATATTATTCTGATAAATTTCATATTTTAATGAATAGTAAAAACACGCTATATTTTAATTAAAAACAAATTTTTTCATCGCAATAATTTATATGGTTAAATTATAATACTGGATGGTTTTAAAATATAAATAGAATATATTTTTACCATTTAATATAATTTATGTCATTACCATTAATTTTACATTGAATTCATAGGTAAAAACATTTCCATCTTTGGCAATGTTTTAACTTTTAAAACCCATTTTCTTAACAACGGGATTAATTTTAAATTAATTACTACAACTTCTATGTTTTGAATTTTGAAAAATGTATTCCATATTTTAATTCATTGGGTCCAAATTATGTTAATAATTTACATTTATTTTTTGATATTATGAATACTAACTATGGTAATTTTTATTTACTGTAGTTAATGGTAAATTAGGTAATTAATGGTAAAAATAAGATTATAAAATTACCCTAACACTTGTCAAAATTCTATTGGATGACTAAAAGTCGACCCATATCACCTCAGGGTCAGAATAGATTAATTTTATGGACTTTTGACCGTGGAAATAATTTAATTATTATTAAAACCAAAGAAAGTGACAACATGTCACTCTCTTAAATATTATAAGTATAATAATTTTAATTTAGTGATAAAATTCATGAAACCTCAAACATGAATAGTATACAGAAATCTAATAAAATTATCTACATCATGTGAATTTATTTATAATTTTTAGGGACTAAATAATTATCATTAAAGGTGACACAATAGTGATGTTGAAATTATTTTATTGATTGAAATATCAAATAAATGGTTTTAAAAATATTAAAATAAATATTATATGAACTATTTAATGTTCTATACTAATTTTATAGATAAATATGACATGTTATGAATCTATTAAAGTTTTTATTTCGAAAATATCTTCTGTGTGTATTTTATTTAAATTCAAATAAATGAATAGTGTCCAAATTGACACTATTGTTATTTTATAAAAATAACATAATATAAAATTGTTTTAAAAATCACAAAAATATTTAAAAATTATAAATTAAAATTTATATGGTCTAAAATATCATAAATGTCCCAATTATGGACAATTAACAACACATAAGTAATTATTTATAACAATTTAAAATTTAAAATCTTATTACCACAAATAAAATTAAATAGATTAAATAAGGTTAAATCAAGTTGATAATGTTTAAAATAAATTCCCAACATATCTAAATTCTATTGGTTGATGATATTACAACCCTATCTCATCTAAGATTCTTATTTGAGTCATTTTGGAAGTTTTAATGTGGGGTTTGAATTTATTATAAATTAATATTTTTGAGGTTTCCAAAGGTGCCCCTCTCCTCCCTTATAAAAGGGCACCTCCTCCCTCTCCTATTTACACAACTTTGAGCCTTCAATATTGGACAAACCCTACCCATTAATATTCTGAAAATCCCTAGTAATATTTTGGAGGTTATGGTCTTTTAAAAAGACCAACTCTAGTCCCTTAAGAGGAAGTTTAAAGGAGGCACGTCGAGGAAGAGGTAATCTTTTCTACCGATTCTTTGAAGTTTCTTCCTTCTTCTACTTCCTCTTATTTAGTTGTTTCATTATAAAGTAATAACATCAATATCACTTATATACTTATATGTTATTATAAATATGAAACAACCCTATTTCATCTTCTATCCATACTACAGAAAATGAAATCACCACGCGTGCGTACGTCTGGAATACCGTCTCCACGCCGTGGTGTAATCTGTTTTCCACCACCACCTTACTTGGATGGGTATAATGGTGTAGATAAATAACTATATATGATTATTTTAAAGTGATATTTATTTTTAAATATTATACATACACTTAAATACAATTCCATGATCATGGGAATGATATCATCCCTCGTGCGTACGTACGACCTACCATCTCCACGATGTGATGCGACTCGTTCGACATGATCTTCATTGAATAACGATTATATAAATGAATTGAATGAATATATATGATATATATTACACTAATACCATTCTTTAAATGAGGTATCTATAACCTAAAAATAGTAATAAGAATTTATTCGACAAAACACGCATAAGAACATAAAGCAATGAACACCCGAATAACAAGTAGCAATGAAATATTACTAATAAGAAGATAAGAATATGACCATATATGATATTATAACAATGAGTATGATTCTGGAATAAGTCAATGACATTATTTAAATTGTTATACAGGAGGTTTGGATAAGTACAAAGCATATCAGACCTAAGGTAAGGGAAAATCTCACAATCTCATTTTTATCCGAGATAGTTTATACTTCGGAATTTACTGGGGCATATTTATCATCCAAATCCATGTTTACTCAACATGTAATATTATTTATATCCTCCTAAAATTGTTTAAATCCAATTTTCCTATGGGTTAATTTTTATTAAAATATATGAAAGGAATCTTTTGTCATTTTCAGTACAAGTTACTTTTTGACCTTTTCAGCCAAAGTATGAGAAGAATGTTTTTTAACTTATATGACATGGATGGATTTTTATGATTTCATAGAACATTATTTCCATGAAGCTTACTTTACAAGTTTTCAAGTTTATTTTTAATTAAATTCTTTTATTTTAAAATTGTGTGACATGTTAAGAAAGGAAAAATGTTTTTGAAGTAGAAAAGATATTTTCCTCAAGAATAGAGTTCAAGTGTTTTATCAAAATTATTTTCCATCTAAGATAATATAGAGTTCTGTTTCTATCCCTATTTTTACATTGATTTGATTATTTTATTATGGAATTATTTTATGAAGTCCTTTTATGTTATATGGATTATATTATGATGGCATGATGTTTAAGAATCCCATTTTTATTAAATGGGATATGCTATGATATATGATTTATAATTTTGTGGGACACATAATAATGGTATCATTATGAGATGGGTGGGACCTATATATCCCTCCAATTCATTGGGTAAAGATTTATATCTCATGAGATAGACATGGATGGAATGAAAAGTTAATCCGGTTCAGTGATACAAGATTGAAACGAGGAGTGAACTCAGTTCAGAAATGGACTTTGTCCACTATGATAGTCTTGGAAATGAGTCTTGACTAATAAGAAATGATTTTCTATAATGATGTGTATATGCCAAAAGGTTTCATGTTTTATGTTATGATTATTGGGATTACATTTCACTACTATGATTTATCCCATGTTATGATATTATGATCTCTTTTGTAGGTTAAGATTCTCAAAATGTTATGTTCTTATGAATATAATATGATTGATATTTCCTTTGTTTACCCTTACTGAGCATTTGAGCTCACCCTTTTGTATGTTTTATTTTCCCTAGGTCAAGAATAAGGGTATTAAGTAGGATATTCCAAAAGGGACTCTAGATATGAGGAAATAAAAGGGAGACAATGTAGATGCTTTATGAACCAGTTGTTTTTATTTCATAGTTTCTAAAAACACTATACCTATACGGTCCTACCATGGTTTTGTTATATGTTGTAATAAGTATGCTTCAATTATGAAGTAACAATAATGTATGTAAAGTATGGGTTGTTATATTACTCCCATAGTTAGAGAGTTTTCTATATGACCTACTTTCATTGAGGTTCTATAACATATGCGCTACTTATATACCTTTCTTTGGGATTTTTTATGACATTTATTTCATGGGGTTTTAAGGTTGATACTCACTAGTTTTTCCTACCCATCTTATTTGAGTGAGTTGTTTCCTAAAAAAGAAGAAGAAAAATAAGTACAAAATCCAAAAAAATATTATATTGTCATATGTTTAGGAAAATAAATGTTTAAAGTGTGGGGGTGTAATTTTATAGGAATACATTTGAATTGACATTTATCATGCATTTATTTCAAGATTTAGCACTCTTTTTGTAACAAAATGTCGATTTTCTTTATGACCCACCATCTCACATCCTAAGAGAAATTTGAACCTAATGTGAAGCCCTTGATATTGGTGCATTGTTTTGATTTCCACCAGCGGAGATATGAAATTCATGGAAATTATATGGTAAGAATGCATGTGATTGAGAATTGATAAAGCTTTGATCAAATTGTTTAAGTGCTAAGGGTGATGGCGAGGTGGGTCACATGATGCATGAGTGTAGGTACTTGTTTTGGAAATACTATGAGTGGAAGATATTTTTTTTAAAATTGGATTTTTCAACGAATCATTATATTTTGTGGGTAAAAGGGATTGAAAATTTTTTAAATTGTAATTTTTATTTTTTGATTTTTCTATGTGTGCAGTTGTATATTCTTTCTGATTGTTTTTCCTAAGTGTGGGGGATTTTATACACATGGAATTCATACACTTTTTAATAATTTTTTCTATTTAGTTTAAATTCTTTCTAACTGTTTTTATAATTTTTAGGTTTTTTTTAGTTTTTTAGTATTTTAGATATTTTAATAATTTTTAGTAATTTATATACTAATATTATTAATTAAGTATTTTTTTTAGTTTGTATTATTTTTATATATTTTATTTAACACTATATTGTTTTTATTAGTTTCATTAACATTTTATTTTAATTAATTTTGTTTATAGTTAATTTGATTTTTATATATATTTAATCATATGATTGTTATTATAATTTTAATTAGTATTTTTATTATTTTTATTAACATTTAAAAAATTTATTCAATATGATTTTATTTGAATTTGAATTTTGATTTTATTTGTTTTGAATTCTCCAGACCACGCTTAAAATAGGGGGGTCTCTCTAGGACAAATGAGAAGAAAAACCTAGTCAGACCCATTTCCACTACATCCTCACACCTGCACCCCCTCCCCCTCCACTCCCTCCCATCCACTTCTCTCCCCACCACCCACGACCCGCCACCCCCTGCCCATTCCCCCTCTCTCCGCCACCCCTTCCCTCTTCCCCCCCTCTCCTCCACCCCCTTCCCCTGACCCTCTCTCTTCCCACCACTCTCCCCCTTTCACTCTCTCTAAAACCCCTTCCCCCCTCTATCTACTGCCCACTGTCCCCTTCCCCCCTATATTCCTCATACAGCGGAGAAACCCCTTACACTAGACACCTCCTCCTCCTCCTCTTACAGGACCTACACACAGTAACCCACCACCTAGCTACACGCTTCCCTCACACGGAGCACACCTCCTCGGACTTCATCAGCAGATATGTACTCCTTATTTGGTGTAGTGAACCAATCGTGAACTCCTACTATTCACTGACTCAGGTTGGGTTTGATATTGGTTGAGATCTATTTTTTTCCTATCATCGACACATGTGGTAGTTTGGATTTCAATAAGAGATCGACGGGTGGCGATAAGTCTGTGTGGTGAAATTGTAGGCCGACACAATCATTTTTTCAGATAACATAGGTATAATTTTAATGATTTATCATTTTATTACTATTCATATTGTTTTGGTCATGATGTTGGGGTAATTTCTATTTTTTGGGATTTTGAATGAATAATTTATCTACTTCACATGCCAGGATGACATTTTTATTTTATGGTTAAATTGTCAATTGTATTTATTTTCATTTGAATTTATATCTGCTTTAATTATATTCACACTAAATTTAATTTATAAAATTTAAACTGTCCATTTTTATTCATTGATTACACATAAATACCAAGAAGGTTAACTGTCTTGAATGACCATAGTGAAAATAGGTGACACATCTTTGTGATAAATGGGCTGTGTCATTTTACCAATTGGTTTGGTATTTTAAAATATCTCTTGATTTATTTATAACACCAAATAATTGGGCATTTAATAAATTACTTGATAGAAAAATAATCCTCTAAAAAAGATTTATAGATTTTTTATCGATGATAATTGAGCTAGATAAACATTTGATCACATAAGAAAATAGTTTTTCATGGCTGTATGGTGGTTTGATTACGATGTCATCATCCTAGACACATTTTTCTGATAAAAGTTTATTGTTTTTTTCTATTTTATTATCTTTTGTCTTATATGATTTTGTAAATTATTTTTTTATTTAAAAAATAAAAAATAAGAATTCTATCAATTGATTTTCCACCCGAACATTATCAAATGAGATAAATTTAGTAAACTAGATCTTATGCTCTCTATGGTTCAACCCTACTTGCCACTTGTACTGTATCCAGTTGGTTATAAATTTTTTCAAATTGGATGTGCTTTGATGTACATAACAGAACCATAGTCTAATATTTTTTTTAAGTGTAATATTTAGTAGAGACATGGGTATGAGTGAATTAAATATAAATCCCAAGTTTTTATAATGAAAAGAGGTTTTATGAAATAAAATATTAAAAAATGTTTGGGTTTAGATGAATGATTTTTTCTTCTGGATTTAAATGACTTGATTTTTTTTGTGATATATGTTACACCTTATTTGATTAATTATCTTGTTCTATTAGCATAAAATTAAGCTCTATTAGATATGGTAGGTATACATGTATATATTGTTGCTTTTTCATTTTAAGAAAGTAAAAGGGATTCAATATTGTATAACCTATTTTTAGGTTAATTAATGGACATGGAAGAGTTGGTGAATGTTATTCACACATGTTATATATATATATATATATATGGATTATCTACCCTATGGTGTTCCCTCTTTGGTGTTGACCAAGAGGAAGCAATCCCCTTACCAAGCATATTTTTCATGTAGGGAGATGATACAAACTAAACATATATGAATTTTACCACTAGTGTTTGACCAAGAGGATATAGTAAATGTTATGATTCTTGGATATGTAAACACAAGTATATTAATGTTTTGTACCTCTTGGTATATAGTTTTATTCTTTGTGGTTGTTATTTATTTTTATCATTATATAAGAAGTATGTTGCTTTGTTTTTTTCTTTTTCACTAAACTTGTATTTTTATTGCATGCATTCTGATTAATGACCAATTGACAGGGGTTCAGTGGGAACTCCTATTTAGCATTATATACTCACATCCAATATGTCTCTTTCTAGGATTTGTGTTGAACTTGTTTTGGGTGATCCATGGAAAATTAAGGAACCAGAGCATTTAAATTTGTAGTGTATATATCACAGAGTATTATTGAATCCATTTTGAGACTTTTTATGGATGATTAAAGCTAGACCAATATGAATTTCTTTTATATATTCTATATGGGATATCACATGCATATAACTCTTCTTTATGAGATTTAATATATTATTATTCCATTTTGAAATTTAATATTCCCTTTATGCTTGGTTGTACATAATAGTTTATGTATTTTATTGTTGTTTTGGATTATGTTTAGATGGTGTTTCATTTACATATAGTTTATTTTAATTATATAACTATCCTGGCATAACATATACCTTTGATATACAACTTTCCATAATAAACATACTTATGTTTTTATTTTTTCAATGTATGAAAAGGCGATGTTGAATTTTATGAATGATATATTGATATATTATATTATTTATAATGATGGAAAACTATATCCATTATTTTATCATCCATCACTATTTACTCTAGCTTATAGAGAATGGGAGGTGTGTTAGTGGTTTTGTGGAAACTCAGTTTGGATATCTAGAATAGGGACATTAAAAAATGGTATCAGTGCTAATAATTAAAACACTTTTCAAATGGAGACATTTATCCCCAAGGGTTTGTATTTTAGTGATCCAAAATTGATTTGTGAAGGTGCATAAATCTCTTTCTTTAAGGGGATTAAATAACTCTCCCTTCATGATATATTTTATAGGGGAAACCCAAAAAATAAAAAAAATAATATAGGATGGTTAATTACAAAAATTTAAGAATATATGTGTGTGGGTGGTATAGGATATTATAAAATTATATTGATCTCCCATTGGTAATATGAGGCACATGAATATCTCTCTTAATGGAGAGTGGATACCTCTCCTATTATGATACATTTTTATGGGAATATATAGAAACCAAACCTTTTAGAATAGTTGAGGCCCAAAAAAAATATAATTGGGGGGGGGGGGGGGGTTGGGTCATTTCAGATAATATTAGAGAATATTAAGAGATATTTTGTATGGTAAAAAAAAGAGATAGGATCATTAGGACTTAGGAAGTTACCGATAAATATGTATAGACAACATAATTACAGTGAAGGTTTGAGTGTCCAGGGATAATTTAGGTTTGATTTAATTTACTCCCTAATTTATTTATCTTCCTATTAGTATCATGAATCATTAATTGGTGTCTATAGTTATGTGTATATAGGATGGAATGGCTTGTTTTTTTATTCTTGTCCTTGGTTGCTTTATCATTGGAATCACTTTTATGTTTATATAATAAAAAAATTAATAGTAAATAAATAGTTTTCATATATTTTTATTATAAAAATTAGGTTGATATAAATTAAAAAATGAATAATATTGTTTATAAATTCATTTTATTATTATTGGTTGTTAAAAACCTCATTCTTATAGATAAAGTATGTTTTTAAAAGTTTTAATATCATGTAACAAAGCATGAAATGACATGATGAAAGGGGGAAATGAGAAATTAGATGGGTTCATAAACCAAATATTATTATGTTGATCTAAAATATTAAATTATTTATTATTATAAGTGAATAAAATATCATTTTATAATTAAATTTTGATGATTCCACCATTTTGACCTCTAGATGGTTTGCATGAAGGAGCTAACAAACATGCTCTGCCTACTCAAACTATTATTGAGCCTCAATTCCTTAAGGTGATAGAAAAATTTATTTAAGATGAATAATTGACAATTATAGGATGGGAACCATTAGTTGTGAATATAATGAGGAAATTTCAGTTTGATTATTCCCAAACATTTTGAGGTGATGTTTTACTTCTATAAGAGAAAGAGTGGGTAGATTGTTTTCATCAATTATTAAAGAACATTAAGACTCTAGAAAAATATTTGGTTTATGAATACACCTATATAATTGATGGAGATAGTTTCCAATAGTGTGATTTTATAGTTAAGAAAAACGAGGATCATGAAATCACTTTGAAGGGATTCCAAGAATTATTTTATGAGAAAATAAATTTGGATACTCTCCATTAAGTTATAGATTGAGAATATATGGATCTTCCATAGGAAAAAATGTTCACAATGAAAAATATTACTTGATTTATCAAATTTATTTTTTCTTCTCCAAATATTAGTGGATATGAGGAATAAAAATCCAATCATATTAATATGTTATTAAAATAACTATTGAAAATATAGGTGTTTGTCCCTTTATTTTTTAAGTTGTATTTGTTTTGGATGTTAATATGTGATGAATATGAGGCTAATAGCATGAATATTTCATCTGGATAAGTTTAATACAAATTGGAAATTAATATTCGATGTTCTTGAATTGGTATTAATGTTTATGTCATGTGATGGTGTATTTAAAGATAACACACAGTTTATAATAAGGAGAATGAATATTGATATTAGGAATTAATTCTTGAATTAAAATTGAGTGGTAAGTGGAAGGACACTTGGATTATGAATTTTAATTTAACATTTAATTATTCTATATGTTTTTTGAGATTTATATTAGAATTAGGCGTAAATTGGGTAAGTATTTATGTGAGATATGTTAAAAAATTGGCCAACTTAGACTGGTCATGGAAGTTAGTTCATCCACAACCACTAAGGTGGCCACATATATCAACTTAACTACATGTATCCTACCTAATAGGCTTAGTGGAGAATAGTGAGCATAGATATTGTGCATGGAAAGGAAGGAAAGGGTGGTTATCCTCTTTGGTGAGATATGTTATGGAAATCAGTCAACTTAGGCTAGTCATGGAATCTAGTTCAACCATAACCACTATGGTCACCACATGAACTGGATAGTCCACACGTAGCCAAAAAAAGAGGCTAAGAGGATCATATAGAGGATAGAACCTATGAAATAGCATAGTGAGGTCATAACTTGTGCATGATTATTGTGAGGATAGATATTGGCCCATGCATGAGGCTTTAGTGATTAGCCTCTTTAGTGTGGGGTGACATATGATGATGAAGGAAACCACCATCTCTACATTAGGATTTTTCTAGATTAGTGGGAGTGTGTTGAGTATTATTAAGGAGAGGCAGATCGAAGTTATTTTTGATACGTGATCATCGAGGCATGAACAATATAACTATTCTTAAAAACATATTCCTACATTGCAGTCTATTCGATATGATCAATCCACACCATTCGATCAAAGGTTACACCATATTATTCCTCAAGAATACCCTAGAGTGATGAAACTAGATCAACTATATGATTTTTCATGGTTGTTGTATTAACCACATGAGTTCCAAATGACTATAAGCCTCATATCGCTCATTCCTACTGACCATAAAATAGCCATGGTCAACCATAAGAAATATGAGCTACTGTGAGGTGTGATGGTTTAAGCTTATGAGGAGGGATTTAATATAAGTACAAACTAGGACCTACCATGATCCATAAAATTATATGGATCAATCTAAAATACTGATCAACCACAAGGATACCTACAAGGTATATGGACCTACTACATGAACAAGTCAATATCGACCATGAGGTGAAGCTACTGTGAGGTGTAACCAACCCCATGAAGGACCAGGATCTATAATGAGGTGTAACTAATCACATGAAGAAAAAAGACTAATTTTACCCAAGTGTGATATTATTCATACATGAGAGGTTATGGGGGATTGATATATGCATGAATTTTTACATGCATGTATGAAAATAAGCTGATAAATGGAAGTCATGTTATTTAGGTTGTGTTCAGATCAAATAAGTTAAAGAGATCCATTATTTAAGATGAAACTATGACACCTATAATATTCATACAAGTAGTCATTCATAATCTGAAAAGCTCAATCCATGTTTGAAATAGTTGGATGAAATATCATGCATGTTTTACACTAATGATGCATACGATAAAGGATAAGTTTTAATTATTTACAAACCATATAAGGAAGGTCTTAAATGAAGTTTGGATAAATTTAAAAGAAACTATTTTTTAAATAATTTGTGCAAGTGGTAATTTAATATCATATGAATAGAATAAATTTTGAGTACTAATGAATTTAAATGGTGATGTAATATTTATATATCACATGGAAAAAAACATGTGTATTTAGGAGGATATTTAGAAATAGTTTGACCAAGTTTGAATGAGTTTTGAATGGGAATTTAAAACATGGAAATATCCTCTAGTTTTAAATTTGAATATTTCTTACCATTAATATTTAAGGAACTTCCATATTTTATATTTAAAAAATATCATTTGAGATATATTTTTCCATGAATATAAATATATGATGTAGGTTTTGAAGAAACTGAATAGAGTTTTTATAATCCTTGAGAAATATTTTGAGAGCTTGATAACTTCCTTTATCAAAGGAGGATAAGAGTATAAAGATAAGATATAATTCACTGGGGAAGAAGAACCACTGCTTGAGTATTGTAAAGAAGTAGGAGGACTCAAATCATTCAATACCTGAGCAAATTTAAAGACCAACAATGCTAATAAAAATTGGTTGCTACTGATGTTCTTAAAGGTTATACACATGTAGAACTACTGATATATATTCTCATAGAGGAGGAATATTATCAAGAGGTGAAAGTATTTATTTATTGTATATTCATTATTAAATAATTGAAGTAACTTACAACAAATTTTATAATCCATTAGAATAAATTTAATTTTTTGTTGGGAGGTAGCTGTTGAATGGAAAATGGTTGATTTTTCTAATAGGGATGGATTATACTTGGTTGTAAAAACTTATTGAAGTTAGTGGATAATACATGTTTGGGGGGAGGGGGTATAACCAATATGGTATAGAGTAATCCTTTCGGATTAAACTGGTAAATATCATGTGTTGATATCTTTTATTTAATTACTAAACAGTTATGATAAATCATTAAGTTGATTGAGAACATTAAATAGTTCAAGAGGTTGAATTTAAAAGGATAAGAATTCATAAAAATAAGGTCACTAGTTCTCTCCCCAGTGTTCCATCCATAATGGGGCACTATAAGTTGAATTATAGCACGAGGTTCCCTCTAAATACATAAACTAGTTTTTTAATGGATAATCAAAATTATATGAATAGTCGAGGTGTGCCGATCTTCAATGACATGGATTATCATAGTTATAGGAATATGATTATGACCTAAAACCTTTTACTTATCCTATAAGTTAAATATAGTGTTATAATAGTCCTTCCACATATTTTTAAAGATTATCCTATGACCCATGCTTAAAATAGGAATATGGAGATGGATGGAAAATCCAAAAATTATATCCTGAAGTCACTATCATAAAAAGTATATACAAAAGTGATGGGTCAATGATCTACCAAATAAATTTGGGAAAAATTTATAATTATCTATGATGGAAATATCAAAGTTAAGGAATCGAAATTACAAGTTTGGAGTATTGGAGGAGAGGAAATATAAGGGGGCTGAATTTACTTTAAAAAAATAAAATAACAATTTTAAAATAAATATATTTTTAAAATATAAATTAATTAATGTGATGAATTATATTAATCAATAATTGATAAAATTTATATGTATTAAATAGTTAATATAAAATTATATTAAGTGAAAAACAAGCATATCAAATTTATTCCATTATGCATATCGATATTGAATGATGCAATGTGATAAAGTAAATAAAAGATAGGGAAAAATTTGATAAAGAGTTATACAATATAACATGAGTTTCCTCTATGTCTCTAACCCTAAATTAGAGATATATGTCTCATTAATACCTTCCCTTGGTTTTAATAGAAACCTAAGAACCAACATCCCTTGGTTTTAATGAAAAACCAAGAACAAATTTCCTTGGTTTTAATGGAAACCAAAGAGAAAAAGTTTAATTGGTTTTAAAAAAACTCAATAACCACTTTCCTTGGTTTTAATGGAATCCCAAAACTAAACTTTCCTTGGTTTTAACAAAAACCTGAGAACCACTTTCTTTGGTTTTTATGAAAACCCAAGAACAAAAGTTTCCCTGGTTTTAATGGAGACCAAATAACCAAAGTCAAAAGGTGGGATAAGAAGAGATGATTTTATTGGTGAAAATACATTAAAATTATGGTATTATATCTCTCTTTAATTATGGATACAATTTATATAAATAGATAGAGACAAAGGTGAAAAAATTTTAGATTTGAGAAAAACATGATTTGCTCTTTGAGAGGAGGGATTGAAGAAAGATAAAGATAAAGTATCTTGATTAATGTGGAGATTTGTTTAACACATTTAGTAATTTTTTTATTAATATCCATGCCTCTATTTTCCTCTATTTATATCCTTATAAGGTTTCAAGATTATCCAAGGTTTATCCAATTCATTAAGAACCAATCAGGAACATTTTGGGCCATCATAAATGCAACCTGGAATATTCTAGAATGGAACCACTAGTTAGTCACTCGATGACACCGAATAACTAGTGTGCATGGAATTAAAACCTCTTATTTGGAATGCAACACCCTGAGATTTTTTATGAGATATATTTTTTTAATTTATTTGATGTCTTGTGTTATATGCTACACCAAGATAAGCTTGTGCAATACACAACACCGAATTAGCTTATGGTATACACAATGCTATGCTTGGATTGTGTTACAAAAACATTCAAGTTCTATTGATAGAATTCATTTCATGAAAGTTTGAGTATAATTTAACAACTAAATATTAGTTTTTACCTTATAACCTAGTAATTATAATGGCGGGTATGAACAATATTAACTTTCTTCTGAAAAAATATTTAAATGAAAATAAGTGAGTTTATAAAATAATAAAATCACTATTGATGGATATTATTAATAAAATATATGTTTAATATATTAAATATATTGCTTAAAATTCATATTATATGTTTTATAGACATGATATAATAATAAATTCAATTTTTCAGATAAAAAAAGTAATTTTCAAAAAAATGCATTTTTTCCACCTTTTGATGACACACCCATTTTAAATATATTTTTTGACACTTTTATATATTATGTTTAACAAAATAAACATTTTATTTTTAATCAGGATATCAAAATTTACTTTAGATGAATTTTTGATATTTTTCTGATAACTTTCAAGTTTTGATGAATTGTAAAAATACAGTAAATTTTAATTGAAAACAACTTTTTTCATCAAAATAATTTATATGATTAAATTATATTATTGAATTGTTTTAAAGTAAAAATTTAATATATTTTTATCAATAAATATAATATATTTCATTGGCATTAATTTTACATTAAATTTTTAGGTAAAAACATATCATTATTTTGCAATGTTTTAACTTTTAAAACCTGTTTTCACTCAAAAAATGAGATTAATTTTAAATTAAATACTGAAAATTGTATATTTTAAATTTTTAAAAATGGATTCCATATATGGAATTAGTATTTCCAAATTATTTTAATCACATTCTTTTTTAGGCATTATGAATAGTAACTTCATTAATTTTTATTAATACGATAAAAAGGTAAATCGGGTAATTAAGGGTAAATATAATATTATAAAATCACATTAACACTTGTCCTAATGTGATTGAATGAGTTATTTTTGACCTAAACCATTCTTGGGTCGAAATGATACCCTTTAGAAGCCGCTTGAAGAGATTAGAATATTTAATATATTTTATTTAAAGAAAAGTTAAATATGTCTTACTCAAATTTTAATAACTAAATCATTTTTAATATAAGGTTATACCTAAGATAAATTCTATTATGAATAATCATTTGAAATATAAATTTTATTTATTTATAATGGTATTTTTTAATTTTTAGGAAATAAATAATTACCTTAAAGGTTTATATATTGATGATACAAAAATTATTTAATTGATGAAAAATCAATAAACTAATTTTTATCAAAATGATAATAACCACTAAAAGATATAAAAACTTGAAAAAAAAAATTTGGTTGAGTAAATATCACCCATAATAATTCAATTGTCGATTTATTAACCATTTTGAGCATTATATAAGGGATTATGACACTTATATTATTTTATTTAAAGTGATGTTAAACTTGTGACATTCATGTTTTAATAAGTATAACATTTTTAATGATGGATTATACAGAAGATATATTTGGATACTAGTATTATTCAAATATATAATAGATTTATCTTCATCATAGTATTTTATTTTTAATTTTTATTCAATAAATAATTATATTAAATTATTACACAAAACAGATGTTGAAATTATTTTATTTATGGAAATATCAAATTAATAACATTAAAAATATTAAAATAAATATAATTTGGGATAATTAATATATAAAATGAATTTTATATATTATATTCACCCCATAGGGATATAATAATTTTTTTCAAGGATAACATCTTATCTTGATATTTTTAAAAATCCAAGAATTGAATATTGTCAAAATTGACACTATTGTTGTTTTGTCAAAATAAAGTTTTATTAAATTATTTAAAAATCATAAAACATTTTTAAAAATATATATTAAATATTATATGGTATAAAATGTTATAAATTATTTATTTATGATTTAATTTAAATCAAATAATTAAATATTTCACCCTTTTAATATTGGCATAATTGTTACCCTAGTTAAAATGAAATAGAATAACTAAGTAATAAATTAAAATGATAAGGTTTAAATGCATAGAAAAAATTGTCTAAAATTTATTGGTTGATGATATTACAACCTTATCTCATATAATATTCTAAATTAGGACATTTTGGAGGTTTTTAGATGTGTTTTTATTTTATTATAAATTAATACTTTTTGGAGATTTCAAAAGTGCCCCTCACCTCAATTTTAAAAGGGCACCTACTCCCTCTCCCATTAACTTTAATTTTAGATTTCAAGATCGAAAATACCTTACATATTTACCTTATCAACTTTCATAGTTACATTCTGGAGGTTTTTTTTCTTCTCAAAAGACCAAATCAAGTTCCTTTAAGAGGAGATTTAGAGGGAGCACGTTGAAGAAGAGGTAATCTCCTATACTGATTTTTTCAATTTATTTCTTATTCCTCTTAATGAATTTTTTCCATTATAAAGTAATAAATATTATATGAATTATATTATGATATGTTATTATGGTTATGTAAAAACCATATTCCACCTTCTATCCATCCTATTAAAAATTAAATCACCAGGCGTGCGTATGTACGACTTATCGTCTCCACACCGTTGTAAAATATGTTTTTCACCACCACCTTACTTGGAAAGATATAATGATGAAAATATTATCTGTATATGATTATTATAAAAAGATATGGATTATGGAACAAAATATATTCCTTCCACTTCCATACCATTTCACAATTATGGGAATGATATCGTTGCTTGTGCATACATACGACCTACTGTCTCCACGATGTGATGCGATTCATTCTACATGGTATTTATTAAATCACGATTATATAAATTAATTTAATGAATAAATATGATATATATTATACTAATATAATTATGTAAATGATATAACTATAACCTAATAAGAGGAATTTATCCGACAAAACATGCGTAAGAAAATAATGATGTTAATACGCAATGGATGAGTAATAATGTTACTAACAAACAGATGATAATATGATCATATATGATGACTATGATTCTATAATAATTCAATTAAATCATTTAAATCATTATATATGAGGTTCAGATACATAAAAAGGATATCAGACCTAAGGTAAGGGATTATTTTGTCTCACTTTTATTTCTATGGGACATATGCCTTAGACACCACTTATTTATTTTGTGTGGTGGTTATGATGCCCAAGAATGATTTTAAACTCTTATTATGAAGGTTATGATATCTAAATATGTATATAATTGTCTTTATTTTATGATTCATATGATTCAACTGATTATAAATTAGTAAGTAATAATTTCACAATCTAATTATTATCCAATATTGTATATACTTAATTATTTACTGGGGTATATTTTTCATCCATGATATTTTATAAAAATGTTTTCATAAAATGTTAAAAATTCTCCTATGGTTTTTTAAAATAATTTTTACCCATTTTTAACTTTTACTACATGTTTTAGAAGGAAAATTTCTTTCATTTTCCATACAAGGTACTTTTTGAATTTTCCAGAAAAAGTATGAGAATAATATTTTTTTAACTTATATAACATGAATGGATTTTTGCACTTTCATAATGCCTTATTTATATGAATATTATATTATAGTTTTTCAAGGTTATTTTCAAATAAATTATTTTCTTTTAAAATTTTACGGTGTTTTAAGAAAATAAAAAGTTTTTGAATATGAAAGGATATTTTTCTCAAGAATTAATTTCAAGTGTTGTATCAAAATAATTTTCCATATAATATTAAGGATATTTTTCATGTATACTATCTATATTCTTCTTATAGTATGATTATGTTTTTGATGGAATGATATTTATTAAATCCTTTTGTTTTACTTGGATTATTTTATGATGGAATGATGTTTAAGAAACCCATTTTATTTATTGGGTTATGCTATGATGAATGATTTATGTTTTTGTGGTAGAAATAAGAATTATTTCATTATGAAATGGATGATACCTATATCTTCCTCAAATTAATTGGGCAAAGATTTATATCTCATAAGATAGATATGACTGGAACAATAATTAAATCCAGTTCCGTAATATAGGGTTGGAACGATAAGTAAATATAGTTCAGTAATACAGGGATGAAATGAAAAGTAAAACTAGTTCAGAAAAGGAATTTGTCCACTATGATGGTCTTAGAAATGAGCCTTGTATAATATGGTAATGATTTTATATTCTTATGTGTTTTCCATAATTCCATGTTTTATACCAATGCTATTTTATCATTGTTCTTGTTCCTTTATGATTTATTCTATATGAGCTACCAATATTTATTTCATGACTTAAGATTTTGATATTTGTTACACATGGTAGGATTTTCAATAGTTATGTTCATGTTTTTACATTATTATGTTTATGAACTATTAGAAAAATGATCTTTAACGTTGATTTTTAACGGTCGTTGAAGTCTTTGATGTAAAAAATATGACTTTTTACATCATTTTTTGTAAAATGATTCCAAAAAATTAATTAATGTTTTTTAGCTTTGGATTTGTAAAAAAGCATTTCCAAAAAAACTCATCTATATAATTTTTGGTGTCGGTTTCCTTAAAAACTTATGCCATCAATGAAAAAATTTTTTTTGACGTCGGTTTTTACAAAAAATGATGCCAAAAATTATTCTTTCTTCTATGTTTTAGAAAACATCATAAGCTTCGATTTGATAGGTCGTGGAGCTTAAACAGAGTTACAGATCAAAATTTATGGTCGTCTGAAGTTGAACCAGTCAAAATTTTGATTGATACAACTTGTTTCAAAGAAAACATGATAAACATGAATTAAAATTGCATACACAAAATGAAATAAAATAAAAATAATAATTCAAACATATTTAAATGGTTTTAGGAGATTGCATAAAAATGATATGTTGTTTATCATCATATCTCTTATATTTAGGGTAGAACTCAAGCGATAATGGAAATGGTGATCGATAATTAAATTTATACCTTGGTTGGTAAATCTTATCTGAATGTTTTATATTTGTAACTTGATAATAAGAATAAATCATCATTATAAGAAATCTAATCGAGTTGTTTAGAAATGAAGGATAATAATAATAAAGAAAATAAATGAATAGAATAGGTATTGTGTTCAAATTAATGATTGAAGCCATGTACAAAAATTTATTGAATCGAAGAGGTTGAAAAAGATAAAAGAAAGAGAAAATATATTTATATATAGTAAAAAAGATATTTTCGATTGTGTTGTATGAAAATGTAGGCGGTATTTTAAAAAGTTAAACATGCATTGTGAAAAGAATTAAAATTTTGACCTCACATATTGGTGTATACTCTTTGGTGTTAGTTTTGTTTGAAACCGATGAAAAAGAGGATTTACATTGGTTTTTTGGTATTGGATTTTTAGAAAACTAATGCAAAAAAGTCCAATCGATATCATTTTTTGCGTCGGTTTTTGAATAAACAGACACTAAAAAGTTAAAAAAAATATTTTTCTTGTCGTTTTTTCTAAAAACCGACACCAAAAACTAAAAAAAATATTTTTTTTCATTGGTTTTTAAATAAAATGATACTAAATTTTTTAAAAAAAACTTTTTGTATCGGTTTTCTTAAAAACCGACATGAAAAATTAAAAAACATTTGTTTTGGCGTTGATTTTTTAAAAAACCAACGTGAAAAACTAAAAAAAATAATTTTGGGGTCTGTTTTTATGAAAACTGACACCAAAACTTAAAATTAAATTACAATGTTTTAGATAATTCCTTAAGCTTCGATTTGACTGGTCGTGGATCTGAAACAGAGTTACAAATTAAAAGTTTTGGCCTTTGAAATTTGGAATTCTTTAAGACTTCTCTTAGAGAATCTCAACTTCTGACATCTATAACTCTTAATCTGTAACTCCTTTTTTACTCCATGACCATTCAAATCGAATCTTAGGAAATTCTCTAAAACATTGTAATTTTTTTTATTTTTGGAATCGTTTTCCATAAAAACCGATGCCAAATCAATTTTTTTAGTTTTTCTTGTTGTTTTTTTTGAAAAAACGATGGAAAAACAATTTGTTTTTAGTTTTTGGCATTGGTTTTTTTAAAAAATTGATGCCAAAAATTCTCTGTAAACATATTTTACATCGGTTTATAAGAAACTGACATCAAATTGATGACGTTACAAACCATTTTTCTACTAGTGATGTTTTGTTTGATATTTTCCATGTTTACCCTTAATGACCATTTAATCTCACCACATTCTATGTTTCTATTCCTCATTATATGAAGATGGTTATTAAGTAAGATGTTTCAAAAATGGGTTCTAGTTATGAAGGAAAATGTAGGAGATGGTTTAGATATTTTATGAACCATTTTTTTATGTTTACCATTTTCCAAAGACACTATAATAATATGGTCTTGGGGTTTCTGTTTGTGTCGTGTATTAAGTATTTTGTAAAAGTAATGTAATGTCCATGTATGTAAAGCTTAGGGTCTTTATAGTTGGTATCAGAGAAAAGTTTTAGTCAACCTTTGGAAACTAAGATGCGAAATATTTAGTGAGATACCTAGAGATATTTCAAATGTATTTCTAGGGACATCCCTAAGTATAAGTCTAACTATAGGTTACAATCCTTTAATATTGGTAATGATCATTGTTAACCTAGGATTAAACCGATGATGTTAGAGATTGAAAGTACTTCACCTTGAATATGTTATTTTCTTAGTATGATTTTTACCACTCACTCTATTATTTTTGGGTATTAGACAATGGCTGGAACCCAAATGGACCATGTTAATGATAAATGCAATGAGTAATGCCATGATTTTCCTCCTGAATAACCAAATGTTATGGGAGATGGAATGAAAAATATTATCACTATACTTACACAAGATATGAATCATTCTGGACTTCCAAATGAGCAGAGGAGGGAACAACATTCTGTTGAGTCCTTCATGAGGCAACTTCCACCTTCTTTTAGTGGGTATTCTAATCCACTTGTTACTAAACAATGGATTAGTACCATTGAAAAGATATTTTCTATATTTCACTGTTTGAATCATGAAAAATTCATTTTCGATGTTTATCGTTTAGAAGGAAAAGCAGACCAGTGGTGGACTCTAATCAATAATATGAGACAGTAAGATGAAATTGAATCCATGGAATGGGATGGGTTTAAGAAATTATTTTTCAATAAGTACTTTACTCATATTCTTCAAACGAAGATGGAAAAGGAGTTCCTAGAGTTTAAGAAAAAGTATGATGAATCTGTTGGTACACACAAGGAAAATTTTACAAGACTTCCATGGTATGATTCCAGATTTTTCATCCAACTTGAAAGTATATTAGATCGATTTTTCATTGGATTAAAACCAAGTCTTCGAAGGGAATTATATATAAGAGACTATAGAATCTATGAAGAGCTTGTGAATTTTTCTATCAAGGTAGAAATATAAGTTGGTGTTACATATCAATATCATTGTTTTGATAAGAAATAGAAGATGGAGTTTGAGGGAAAATCTCAAAACAATGGTGAAAAAATATGAGTGTTTTATTATGCTCAAAGTGTGGAAAGAAGCATGGTAGAGATTTTCTTAAAGGGACAAGTAAATGTTTTAAATGTGGAAAATAAGGTCATTGGGAAGTTGAGTTTTGAAGTAATAGAAAAAAGGTAGCTAATGATTCAAATAGAGAGAAGGTTACATAAATGCACCTCCCACACATAAATGTTACATGTTCAAGGAAATGGGAAATTATTCTAACCAATTCCCTAATCTAAGGGTTATAGATGATGATCGACATCAAAAACCTCTTATGGACAAAGACAAAGGAAAATCACATACGATCACTATTGGTGATATTGAGTATGACAATGAAGTGTTGGAATGATTGAGTGTTTATGTAATGGGATCAAAAAATAATGTTGTAGAATCTCTTTTATAGAATTATGGAATATTGGAATATCTATGAAGTGGTCCACTATAGTTTTACACATGTATTTTAAAGTATATTCTTAGTGGTACCAGTAATCATGAAAAGTGATTGAGGTAATAAGGTGATGTTTTTAGAAAACACATGATTAAGGGAAGGATAACCCTTAATATGAGCATGATGTTGAGATAATGATATTTGGATAAAGATATGTTGGATAAGAATAAGTAAATTGGAAAATATTAGTTACCTTGGAACTGGTTATGGATTTATTGACATGTGGGTTATGATATCATGGATGAAGTTTACAGCTTTTTGGAATTAAGAATAAGGTAACATGCATGTTTTCAATAAGGATATATGATAATTTAGGTCATTACCATGACTTAAGAGAATACATTATGTGAAAAACAAGATATACCTTATGATATATTGTGGATAAATGTTAATCTGAGTTAGTGAACCTTTTTCTATAGTTTTGGATTTTTATCTCTTAGAAGGATTGTAAGGTTATCAATTTATGAAATGTTTATGTTGGACATCAGATGAAGATTGTTAGAATAAAGTATTATATCACCATATGTGGAATTATGCATATTTTATTACTTGTGCTAACATTTTTGTTGTTATAAAGACATATGGAATGACCTATCATTCTATTTATGGATTGTATGATCTACAAACACTTTAGGAATGAAAAATTCAACTTGATTTCTTTGAATAAAAGATGAAGTGTAAATTCTTCAAGGAACGACCAATAGTGAGATTGTACTGAAATAAAGTAAGTAATTCTTATCATGTTCTTAAAATTTAGGGAAAGGATCCTGAAAACCAAAAATTTTATCCTATTACCTTCTTATCCGATAAATTAGATAGTCCCTTAGATCATCGTAGATTTATGGATTTGGGATTGTTAACTTTTTCCTAACAATGTTCTCTATTACTCTTCATCAGAACTTGAAAGTTATATTTCTCTAATATATCCATGTTTTCACTTCCCACCTATGTTATACTATGTGGAAACCTTGTGATGAGTTACTTAGGTAACCATTATGTTTCTAACTTTCCTTTTTTAAAACGAAGTTTTAGTATTCTTTTTTACAATGTAGGTTTCTATGAAAGAAACTTTCAAGTATTAGACCTTTTATAACCCTGATGATTTTTTTGGGTGAAATTAATTTTAAGGGGGGTAGAATGTAACAACCTGATATTTTTATGAGATAATTTTTTTTTAATTTCTTTGATGTCTCATGTTGTACGCTACACCAAGATAAGCTCGTGCAATACGCAACACCAGCTTAGCTTGTGGTATACACAACACTATGATTGGCTTGTGTTACACACAATTTCAAGTTATTTTGATAGAATTAATTTCATACAAGTCCTATTATATGTTAACAACTAAATATTATTATGTTACCTTATAACCTAGTCATTATAATGACGGATATGAACAATATTAACTTTATTCTGAAAAACTATTTAAATGGAAATAAGTGAGTTTATAAAATAATAAAATCATTATTTACAAATTATATTAATGAAATATATATTTAATATATTCAATATAATTTTTAAAATCTATCTTATATGTTTTCTATGCATGATATAAGAACAAAATCAATTTTTTGGATAAAAGAAGTAATCTTCAAAAAATGAAATTTTGCCGCCTTTTGATAGCACACCCATTTTAAATCTAGTTTTTAAAAATTTTAAATATTATATTTAAAAAAATAAAAATTTTCTTTTGAGTTGGGATATAAAAATATACTTTGGATGAATGTTTGATATTTTTCTGATAACATTCATGTTTTGATGAATAGTAAAAATACACTAAATTTTAATTGAAAACTACTTTTTTCCTAAAAATAATTTATATAGATAATTATATTATTTAATGATTTTAAAGTATAAATAGAATATATTTTTATCATTAAATATGATATATTACATTATAGTTAATTTTATATTGAATTTTTATGTAAAAACATTTCAATCTTTTGCAATGTTTTCACTTTTAAAACCCGTTTTTCATTCAAAAAACGGGTTAAATTTTAAATTAATTGTTGTAAATTCTGTGTTTTTAATTTTTAAAAATGTATTTAATATTTATAATCAGTATGTACACATTTTTTAAATTTCATTGTTTTATTTTTAGGCATTATGAACAGTAACTTTTGTAATTTTTATTAATATAGTAAAAAGGTAAATCAGGTAATTAAGGTTAAATATAATATTATAAAATTACCTTAACACTTTTCCTAATGTGATTTAATGAATTATTTTATACTTAAACCATACTTGGGTCTAAATTATACCCTTTTTAATAAACTTGAATGATATTAGGATATTTAATATATTTTATTTAAAGAAAAGTTAAATATGTCTTACTCAAATTTTAATAACTAAATAATTTTTAATATAGGGTTATACAGAAGATAAATTCGATTATGAATAATTATTTTAAAGGTAAAATGTTTTTATTTATAATGGTAATTTATTTTTAATTTTTAGTAAATATATAATTTCTTTAAAGTTTTATAAATTGATGATGTAGAAATTATTTAGTTAATGAAAAATCAATAAACCATTTTTTATTAAAATGATAATAACCATTAAAAGATATAAAAACTTGATAAAATATTAATTTTCATTTAAATATAATATATAATCCTCCAAGGTTCTATTTATTGACTCTTTTGAGCCTTATAAAAGATATTATGACACTAATATTATTTTATATAAAGTGATGTTAAACTTTCCATATTCATGTTTTGATATGTATAACATTTTTAATTATGGATTTTCCAGTAGATATATTATACTATAAGTATTATTATGAATTATAGTATATTTATATTCATCATAGTATTTTATTTTTAATTTTTATTTAAAAATAATTATATTAAATAATTACAGAAAACTGATGTTGAAATTATTTTATTAATGGAAATATCAAATTAATGTTCTTAGAAATATTAAAATAAAGATAATTTAGGATATTTAATATATAAAATAATTTTATATATTTCATTGACCCCATATATATATAATAAAATATTTATTTCTTGGATAACATGTTATCTTGATTTTTAAAAAAATCCAAGAATTGAGTATTGTCAAAATTGACACTATTGTTGTTTTTTCAAAATATTATTTTATTAAATTATTTAAAAATAATAAAACATTTTTAGAAATATTTAAAAAATATTATACAGTCTAAAATGTTCTAAATTATTTATTTATTTTTTAATTGACATTAAATAAGTAAATATTTAACCCTTTTAATATTGAAATATTTACTAGCCTAGTTAAAATGAAATTGAACAACTAAGTGATAAATTAAAATATTAAGGTTTAAATGGATATAAAAACTTGTCTAAAATTTATTGGTTGATGATATTACAACATTATATCATATCGTATTCTAAATTAGGACATTTTAGAGGTTTTTAATGTGTTTTTATTTTATTATAAATTAATACTTTTGAAGATTTCAAAAGTGCCCCTCACCTCAATTATAATAAGGCACCTCCTACCTCACCTATTCAATTCAATTTTAACTTTAAATCTTGTCTATACCATGAAAATTTACCTTATAAACTTCCATAGTTACATTCTAGAGGTTCTGGTCTTTTTAAAAGATCAACTCTAGTCCCTTTAAGAGGAGAATTAGAGGGAGCAAATCGGAGAAGATGCAATCTCCACTACCGATTCCATAAAATTATTTATTCTTCCTCTTCAAGAGTTGTTACCATTATAAAGTAATACCTATAGTATAAATTATATGATTAAATGTTATTATGTTTATAGAATAACCATATTTCACCTTCTATCCATCCTACGAAAAATGAAATCACCACATGTGTGTACGCACGACTTACCGTCTCCACATCGTGGTGTAATCTATTTCTCACCACCATCTTACTTGGATGTATATAATGATGGAAATAATATCTATATATGATTATTATAACATGATATGGATTCTTGAAAAAAATATATACTATCCACTTCTATACTATTTCAAAATTATGTGAATGATATCGTCGCTCATGCGTACATACTGCCTACTGTTTCCACAATGTGATGTGATTCATTCTACATGATCTTCATTAAATCATGATTATATAAATAAATTTAATGAATACATATGATATATATTATAATAATATCATTCTTTAAATGATATAACTATAACCTAAGAATATGAACTTATCTGACAAAACATGTCTAAGAAAATAAAAAAGTTAATACCCAATGGATGAGTAATAATGTTACCAACAAATAGATGATAATACGATCATATACAATGAATATGATTTTTTAATAAGTAAATGAAATAATTTAAATCATTATATAGGTATTTTGGATACATACAAACAATAGATGACCTAAGGTAATGTATTATTTTGTCTCACTTTTATTTCCGTGGGACATATGTCTTATACACCACTTATTTATTTTGTGTGGTGTTTATTCTACCCATGAATGTTTTTATAAAACTTATTATTAATGTTATTATATTTACATATGAATATAATTTTTTTTATTTTATGATTCATACAATTAGACTGATTATAAATTGGTAAGGGATAGTTTCGAAATCTCATTGTTATATGAGATTGTTTATATGTAATTATTTACTGGGGTATATTTGTCATCCATGTCCATGTTTTCTAAAAATGTTTTCATTAAATGTTTACTATTATAATATGGATTTTAAATCCATTTTTACCCATTTTTTACTTTTACTACATGGTTTGGAAGGAATATTTCTTTCATTTTCCATGTGAGGTACTTTTTGGATTTTTTGGAAAAAGTACGAGAAGAATGGGTTTTTAACTTATACGACATGAATAGATTTTTACAATTTTATAACACCTTATTTACATGAATCTTATCTTAAAAATTTTCATTGTTATTTTAAAATAAATTATTTTCTTTTAAAATTGATGAATTTTTAAGAGAATAAAATGTTTTTGAAGAAGAAAGGATATTTTACTCAAGAAATAATTTCAAGTGTTTTATCAAAATTATTTTACATCTAAGATTAAGGATATTTTTCAAGTATACTATAGCTATTATTTATATGGTATGATTATGTTTTTTATGGAATGATATTTATGGAATCCTTTTGTTTTACATGGATTATGTTATGATGGGATAATGTTTAAGAAACCCATTTTATTTCTTGGGTTATTCTATGATGAATGATTTATATTTTTCTGGAACACATAATAATGATTTAATTATGAGATGGGTGGGACCTATGTCTCCATCCAATTAACTGGGTAAATATTTATATCTCATGAGATAGACATGACTGGAATGCCAAGTAAATCTGGTTCAGTAATACATGGATGGAATGGAAAGTAAATTTGTTTCAATAATACAAGGCTGGAACGACAAGTAAACCTGGTTCAGTAATGGACTTTTTACACTATGATGGTCTTGGAAATGAGCCTTGGATAATATGGAAATGATTTTCTATTCTTATGTGTTTTCCACAATTCCATGTTTTATGCCAATGCTATTTTCTCATGGATATTGTTCCTCTATGATTTATGACTTATAAATTACCAATATTTATTTCATGACTCAAGATTTTGATATTTATTAAACAAGGTATGATTTTCAAAAGTTATGTTCATATTTTTATATTCTTATGTTTTTGTTTTGTTTGATATTTTCCATGTTTACCCTTACTGAGCATTTGAGATCACCCCTTTTTATGTTTCTCTTCGCCAAGTTATGAAGAAGGGTATTAAGCATGATATGTCAAAAAGGGGTTCTAGTTATGAAGGAAAACGTAGGAGGCAATATATATATTTTATGAACTAGTTGTTTATCTTTCCCAATTTCCAAAGACACTAAACTAATACCATCTTTGGGCATCTGTTTGTGTTATATATTAATCATTCCATAAAATTAATGTAATGTCCATGTATGTCAAGCTTAGTGTCTTTACATAGAAACTCCATCAGGTAGTTGGTGGAGTTCTGCTAGATAAGGGATATCTTGGTTGATTTACCTATTGTCCAGTTCACTCATACCAAGTGGTTAGTGATTCACTTTATAAAAAACTTGTAAATAGATCTCCAATCCTACTTTGATCACTTTTAAAGTTCAGTTTCCTTTATATCACTATAAATCAAAAAGAAAAAACTTTTAAAAGCTTTAAATACATTGAATCAAGAATAAAAAACATTATAGTGTTTGTGATCATTAAATTAATTACACCATGAGACTAAAAAATCTAACCTTTTTTGATGATCACAAAAAGTTGATATAAACATCAAGATAAAGAAGAGGGAAAAGATACAAAGGAAGGATTTATTGAAAAAATTAATGAAATAATATCTCCCATTCATATAGAAATTCTCCCCCATTGTGATAACAAGGCAATTTATCTCCATTTTATGATATTTTACCTTTTCCCTCCATCACAAAAACCTATACCCCTTTTATATTATCAAAAATAAACTTACAAATCATGAGGGTTAAATAAATAATATAATATGATATAAAATTTCAATAAAACTTTTATGAAACACTCATAAAATAATCTAAATCTCCCTTAAGAAAATTAATACATAATAAAAAATTAATAGATAAAAACAATTAAACTCAAGAATCCATGTAGATATTAACAATTAATCTCATGATCAATACAAGAAAATATATGACAAAAAATTATTCAAAATAGATTCTTTTGAAAACAAAGATTTTTGAAACATGTATAAATAAATTCTAAGTATTATGAAGGATTTGAAAATAACTAATAAGATCATACCATGATATAGAAATTTAAAACATGATTTTAAGAAAATATTTTCAAGATAAAACATTCTTATAAAAAGATAAATAATTAAGAAACTGATTAGATAAGGGAACAAAGGAGAATAGATCATTAAAACAATACCCCATAAATAAAAAAATAGAGAATATAAAAACATGATACATCCTATAATTTAAAAAATTTACATCTCAATATATTTTTATTTATTAAAAAAATATATTATGATATTTCAATAAGGTCTGATAGAAAAAACCTACAAAATCTCAAAAGAAAGTGCATTTTTTATACAGATTTTGGGTTCAGTAGTGTGAGCTACTGAACAATGAGAAGCTAAAACAATTTTAGATACACTAATATTGGAAAATAAGGATTAGGGATCCCAAACATGTTTATATTTTTGAATAATATTTTAAGAAATATGGATAAACATAGGTCTTTCATATCTAACATTTTTATAATCATACTCATAAATTAAATTCCCAAACTTTCGACAATATTTTCAAAAATTATTTTAATAAAAACCATTTAAAAAAGATGTAATTTTATAATTTCTTACATTATTTGAAAAACCAAAACCATGATTATATATTTAAAACATTTAGAATCAAGAATAAAGTTAATAATTTGTTCACATGTGAATTTTTAAATAGTTATTTTGAGATCCTTGATTTCAAACTTGAAAACATCAAAATATGGTTGATTTTTTTATTCCAAAACTAAATCACATTTTTTCTTTTATAAGATGATATTTCTCATTATAAAGTTTATTTTTTCTCATTAATAAATTGTTTATATTTCTTTTGAAGATATTTTTATTAAATATAGAGTTCATGAAAACCATTTTCAAGTTAATCATGAGCATATTCTAGGTCTTTATAACTTAGGGGACTAAAAGAATAATAAGATCAAGAAAAAGAAGAAGAATAATGAGAAGGACAGTGAGATATTATAGAAATAACATCTTTATCATACTCTAGATGTGCCATGAGGAATTTAGGGCTTAATCTGATTAAGGTGGTTGAATGTTCACTATCAACCCAAGTGAAAACTTTAAGAGCATTCTTACCTTTCTTGTTTCATTTTAAATTATTTTTATACATCATGAAATCCAGTCTAATATGAAATTTTGTTTTCATTTGTAACATGTCATAAATAATAATTCAATTAGATCTTTATTTTTTTCATGTTGGAAAGATTTCTTATTTAAAACTCTATTCACCATTCCACATGTTTTTCAATTTTTATTTCATCATCAATGTCACTTTTGGAAGAATAATCATCTTTGAGTTCTTTAAAATACCGGTTATTCTTAGTTTCCTTAGGTTCCATTCATTGTTTTATCACTTGTAATTTCTTGTTGATATCATAAATCATTAGGTATCCAATGAGTTCATCGAACATCATAATTTTAATGTATTAGGCTTCTTGTATTTCCATCACTTCAGGAACCCAAGAGCCAGGTAAGTCCCATGGGATATTCTTCATGAGAATTTATATAGATAAATAATCACTAAGATATTTTCTACCAATGCATATGTTAATGAAATAAGTAAAAATGATAATAATAGATTAAATTTCATAAATAGATAAAATTTCAAATTCATAACAATACATATCCAATAAATTTTATTTTACTTTATTCATGTCTTCATGAATGAATTCTAATAATTTCTATATTTCATAAGATATTTTTCATATAGAAACATGATTAAAATAATTTTGATCAAGACTGAAATCTAAGGCATTCATATCTTTTCTATCAATTTCAAAGTTCTTTACATCATCAAGAGTCCATTTTTATGCATATTACTTATTTGAAACATATTCATGTAATGCCATTTCCAAATAAGGTAACTAATACTACTAAGAAAATTTGATATTTGATTTTTCCAATAAGAATAATCGATGGCATAAAAAATAGGAGCATATAAATAATTATTAGATTCCATAATAAAAATATTGAGCTTTGAAATCAATTAATATTTTAAAATTAAAACACAATTTTGAAAACAAGAGTTTTGAGTAATTCATAAAGTTTCCTTTAATACCAATTTTGGGAGGAGTGGAAATAGAAAGGGGTGAGGCTGAATTACCTTTTAAAAAATCAAACAATAATTTTGAAATAAAATTATTTCAAATAGATAAAGCAATTAAAGAAATGAAATCAATTGAGAAATAATTGATAAATTTGATATGTATTAAATAGTTAATATCAAAGTAGATTAAGTAAAAAAATGAGTGTATTGAATTTATGTAATTATACATATAGATATTGAATGATGCAATGTGATAAAGTAAATAAAAGAGAGAACACAATTTGATAAGGAGTTCTATAATAGCACATGAGGTACCCCTATGTCTCCACCTCTCAATTAGAGAGATATGTATTGTTAATACCTTCCATTGGTTTTAATGGAAACCTAAGAACCAACATCCATTGGTTTTAATGGATACCCAAGAACCATATTTCTTAGTTTTAACCAAAACCCAAAACCCAAGAACAAAAATTTGTTTTAATGTAAACCCAAGAACCACTTTCCTTGGTTTTAATGAAAACCCAAGAGAGGAACTCTTTTTTCTTTTAATAGAAACACAATAACCACTTTATATGGTTTTAATAGAAACCTAATAACTAAGCTTTTCTTGGTTTTAAAAGAGACCTAATTACCAAAGCTTAAAGGTGGGATGAGAATAGATGCTTTTCTTAGCACAAATCTATTACAATTATGGTCTTCTATATCTCTTAAAGTATGAATAAAATTTTGATAGAGAGATTGAAATTTTTTAAGGACTTTTAGATTTTAAAAAAGATGATTGGTTCTTTAAGAGGATGGCCTAGATAAATCTAGAGATTCAACATCTTGATTTAAGAGATGAATTATGTCACACCTTTGGTTAATGTAAATCCCATGTAATGGAGATTCAACATCTTGACTTAATGTAAATCCCATGTAATGGAGGATCTCCCAAGCCAGAGGAGACGGTTCAAAACCCGAAGTTGAGGTGAAACCAACCCAAGTAGATACAAAGGTGGACAGGTGGGAGCTGTAAAACATGAACCATCGGTTCAAGGTGTTTTTCCCAAGGTCAGGGTAATATTATCAAACCGCTAGATAAGCTAACAAATATAAGCTCATGATCATTCCATCTTATTTTATTTATGTCTGATTGCATGGTTTATTTATTATACATGTGTTTTCGTGATCACATAATTAATGAAATAAAAAAGCTTGAAAATATGGAATAAAATAAAAACCAGACTATGCATAAACATTATCAGAACATGATTAATCACTTAAGAAAGCATCACTTAATATTAACAAGCATGTGATAATTATAAACTATGCATAAAGAATAAAATCCCTCAAATACCATCTTAAGTTAGACCAAGCCTTCCGTTACTTGATTAAGGGAAAGACTTAATAAAACTATGTGTTTGACCAACCCTTGTTGGGACACTTACTTTAATAAAGGAAGATCTTATGAAAGTTTCAGGTGGAATTAAACATTTTACATCAAGAGGAGTTGCCCTTTCTAGACTTGTTGTAAAATAGAGGCAAGTGTTGAGGAAATCCAAGTCAGGATTTTAGGATTGGGGAGTCCACTCAACAGATCAAGGAACTGTAAGCTCGTAGTTGGAAAAGACCTGCCTATCTAAATACCTTCAAATAGCTTGACCAACCCTTGTTGGGGTTATGCGAAGGGGAATATGGATCCTTGCCACTAGAATGTCAAAGCAATTGGACATTCCAAGTTCAATGGTGAGGGCCATTGGGACTTGATAAAACAGTGGGAGACTTAATAAAAATTTATTATTTCTCATAAAATGTAATCGAGAAAGTATTGATAAATATGCTCTTTTAATTTGTAGAATCAATATGACAAACTCGTCAACCACATTTTCTCTGCAATAAATTCTAGATAAAGACAATGTCCTCACCAGCAATAAATTTTAGGAATGGTTTAGTCGCCTTCGGGTTATCCTACGCCATGAATTAAAGTTTTATGTGCTTGAGTCCTCACTTCATGATTTGCCCGCCCAAGGGGCAAGTGATAAAGATTTCCTGGTCTATGATCAACATTTGAATGATGCACTTGACGTTAAATGTTTGATGATATCATCAATGTCTAGTGAGCTCATGAAGTTTCATGAAGACATGGATTCCTATAGCATGCTCGAGCACCTCCGTGGTCTATACCAAGAGAGAGAAAGATAGGAAAGGTTTGAGATCTCCAAGGCTCTACTCTAGAGAAATCTTGGAGAGGGTGCCCCATATGGTCATCATGTAGTCAAGATCATTGTCTACATTGAGCGCTTGGAGTTTCTAGGGTTTAAACTCCCTGAAGAACTGGGTACCGATCTTATTCTTGCATCACTCCCCCAGAGCTTCTCTAACTTTGTTGTAAATTTCAACATGAACAAAATTGATAAATCTCTATCTGATCTCCTTATCCTCATTCTCCAAGTGGACAATGATATGAAGCGTGAAAAGACTTCTCTCCTTATGGTGAATAAAAGGAAAGGGAAGGCGAAGAGATTTAATCCCAAAGCTTCTTCAAGGCCTTCTAATAAAAGGAAGATCAAAGGGGAGGCAAGAGAACAAGAGGCTGTTTGTTTCGCCTGTGGAAAGAAGTGACACTAGAAGAAAAACTACAACTAGCCAAGCAATCAAGGGGAAGCTTCAGGTGCATTTGTTATCGAATGAAATATATCTGTTTCTACTAATTGGGTATTAGAAACTACTTGTGGTGCTCACATCTATATCTAAATATAGGAACCAAGTAGATTCAGAAAGATTGACTGAGGTGAGGTGGATCTGCGAGCAGTCAATGGAGCCAGAATCGCTGCTATAGCTGTCTGAGACTACCACCTCACATTGCCTACTAGGGTGGTCTTGGTGTTAAAAGGATGTTTTTAGATACCCTCTATAACCAAAAACATTATTTCAGTATCCAGATTAGATACTGATGGATTCATCTTCAAGTTTGGAAATGAATGTTTCTACTTTTATAAAGATAGCATTTGTTTTGGTAGGGCACATTTTTATAACGGCCTTTATGTGTTAGACTACACAAACCAAGTAATGGAAATCTATGATAAAGTTAATTCACATGAATCATACCACACCCAACTTTGGAATCACCTCCTAGGTCATGTCAATGAGAAACGTTTGACAAAATTACATCAAGATGGGTATTTAGATTCTTTCGAACTAAAACCACTTGGTGTATGTCATGCATGTCTACATGGAAAAATGGCCAAATCCCCATTTAGTGGGAAAGGTGAAAGAGCTAAAGAGATTCTAGAATTAGTTCACACAGATGTGTGTGGACCATTTCTAGTTGAAGCAAAGGGTGGGTTCTTGTACTTCATAACTTTTACTGATGATTTTATTAGATATGGATATATTTACTTAATGAGGTATAAGTCAGATTCTTTTGATTAGTTCAAAGAATACAAGAATGAAGATGAGAACTATCTTGGTAAGAAGATTAAGAAACTACTCTTAGATAGAGGAGGAGAATATCTTAATCAGGACTTCATTGATTTCTTACGGGAGTTTGGGATTCAATCTCTACTCACTCCTCCTTACACGCCCCAGTGGAATGGCATAAGTGAAAGGAGGAACCACACCCTGTTGGACATGGTGAGATCAATGATGAGTCATGCGAGTCTTCCATTATCCTTTTGGGGGTATGCATTACAAACAACATCACACATACTAAACCAAGTACCAACTAAATCGATAAATGGTATTCTATATGAATTATGGAGTGGACGCAAATCCATGTTATCAAATTTACATGTGTGGGGTAGAAAATCATTTTTTAAGGCCTCTTCAAGTAACAAGCTTGCACCCTGAGGCAAAAAGTGTATCTTTATAGGATATCACAAAGAAACAAGAGGATATTACCTATATATCCCATCAGATAAAAAGGTAACAGTGGCAAGACCCACCATATTCCTTGAGAGGGATCACATCTCCAAAAGAGATAGTGGGAGCGAGATATATTTAGATGAAGTCGAGGCTCAAGATACACAAGAGTTGGTAGAAGAAAAGATTCCACAAAGCCCCGTGGAAGAACAATCTATTCCAGAGACATAAGAACTGCGTAGGAGCACGAGAGAGGTGAGAGAACCAGAACGCTATGGTTTTCTTGTCACCGAGGATGGTGACTCATTATTGGTTGACAATGATGATCCTCTTACCTACAAGGAAGCAGTTTAAGGCACAAACGCTTCCAAGTGGAAAGAAGCCATGAATTCTAAAATGGATTCCATGTACCAAAACCAAGTCTGGATTTTGGTAGAACCTCCAGTTGAGGTAAAGCCTATTGGTAATAAATGGGTATTCAAGAAGAAACTGGACATGGATGGATAAGTCAGCACCTATAAGGAATTACTGGTTGCAAAAGGTTTTAGAAATCATCAAGGAATTGACTACGATGAAACCTTTTCACTGGTTGCGATGCTAAAATCCATCAGAATCCTATTGGCCATTGCCTCTTACCATGACTATGAAATTTGGAAAATGGATGTCAAAACAGCATTCCTTAATAGGAACCTCCAGGAAGATGTTTACATGACACAACCTAAAGGGTTTGTGACTCCCAAGGATGCCAACAAGGTATGCAAGTTGCAAAAATACATTTATGGATTAAATCAAGCATCAAGGTCATGGAACATTCATTTTGATGAATCCGTAACAGAATTTGGCTTTATTAAGAATGAATATGATCCTTGTGCCCACAAAAGGTTTAGTGGAAGTACAATTTTTTTCCTAATAGTATATGATGATGACATATTACTAATTGGAAATGAAGTACCTGTCTTACAGTCAGTTAAAGAATGGTTGAATAAATGCTTCTCTATGAAAGAATTGGGCGAGGAAGCATATATTCTTGGGATCAAGATCCATCGTGATAGATCCAAGAGAATGCTGGGCCTGAGTCAAAGTACATTCATTGACAAGATACTGAAGAGATTTAGTATGGAACAGTCCAAGAGGGGATTGTTGCCAGTGTCACATGGCATTCATCTTTCCAATAAAATGTGTCCTCAGAAACATGAGGAAAGAAATAAAATGGCAAGGATCCCTTACACATACACGATTGGGTCAGTCATGTATGCCATGCTATGTACAAGGATAGATGTTTCTTACACATTAAGTGTGGTAGGCAGATATCAAGCTGATCCAGGAGTCCGCCATTGTATGGTAGTCAAGACTATCCTTAAGTATCTAAGGCGTACTGAGGATATGTTCCCGGTTTATGGAGGAGATGAGGAACTAGTCATCAGAGAAAATGTATATGCTAGTTTCCAGACTGATCAAGATGACATGAAGTCACAGAATGGATACATTTTCAGTTTGAATGGAGGTACAGTGAGCTAGAAGATCTCAAAGAAAGGTGTGGTCACATATTCTACAGCAGAGTCCAAGTATATTGAAACTTCTGAGGTAGCTAAAGAAGCAGTATGGTTGCGAAGCTTCGTCTAAGAGATGGATGTAGTACCTAGCAGTAAAGATCCTATCAAACACTATTGTGATAATACTACAGTGGTGGCACTTGCAAAAGATCCAAGGTCACATCAGCAGACAAAGCACATACTTCAGAAGTATCATATCTTGAGGGATTTTTCTCAGAGAGGTGAAGTTGTAGTGAGTAGTATTTCCATGGAAGAAAACGTGGCGGACCCCTTGACTAAAGCCTTGAATTAGCAGAAACATGATCATAATGTGAGGTATAGTGGACAAAAATTCATAGACAGTTGGTTCTAGTCTAAGTGTGAGTTTTTTAGGGTTGGTGTCCTGAGAACCAATTGTTTTGTACTTTGATTACATGAATGTACACTTATTATATATTGTTCATTGTTCTGCATGACTATAATATAATAATGTCCTGGAATATTTGTTTCATTAATGAGGTCTTGGTAGATCCCTACTATGATGGGAACCTTGAAATGCTATAACAATATTCTTAAATAAAGTTCTATGGTTGGATTACATACTAGGATAGGACACATAGTATACAGACAGTCATGTGTGAGTACTCGTAAGAAGACGAGACTCTCTCTCATGGAGTTCACACTTGGTAATCTCCAAGATTGGAGATTATGAGAATAGACCCACCAGTAGTAATTCTGCATGTCTTGGTGTCATCAGAAATTACTATCTACAAGCGTGTGTAATGGTCCTTAGACTGGAATATTATCATTAACTCATGTCATGACTCACGTACTTAGATTTGCTGACGAAAACCATCACGAAGATAGTTGGTGGGAAGTAGGGTACGTTGGGTGCATCACGAATGACATGTTGTTAATGGATAAGTCGAGGAAGGATTTTTCCCTTCCATTTATGGAATTTGATATCTCAGAACTTTGATTGAAATAGAACTGTCGCTTGAAATTCCATGGCCATGGTGAAACAACGAGTTTATTTCAGGTAGTCAAAGAACGAAGGATCAAGCATATAGGTTTATGACACTTCCATGAAACCTTCTTGATGAGATATTGAGACAAAGGTATTAAATTACATGGTAAGATTTTGTATGAGATGATACGTCAATGTGACATCAAATTCTTTCTCTTGGGTGAATTGACCCATTGCTAGACATTAATCTTGGACTTTAGGCAAGCCCACCTATTGCCAATGAGAAAGAGGCCTAGTGGGTCACACACTAAGTGTATTCAAGTATCTCAAGTAGAATAAAGATTATTCCCGTACGTAGTTTACTAATTATTCTAGGAATATTAAATAATTTTTAATGTTGGGGGAAGAATAAAATGAAAACAAGTACACTCCATGTGTTACTGATTACATACCGTGTAGTTTTTATTTTGAAAACAAGTACATGCTATGTATTATTGAATGTAGAGGCCATGTAGTTTTCATTTTAGAAAGGAAATGAATAAAATAAAACTAGACATATAGGCAGTGTACATTGAATGTACATGACGTGTAGTTTTCAATGAAAAACAAGTACATGCCATGTATTTATGATTACACACCGTGTAGTTTTTCTTATCGGGATTTTGAGGAAATAATATCATTTTATTAAATGATATTTATTTTAATCAATGTGGGTGCATGTCAAGGAATTAATGACTCGATATGGGGTTTTAAAAGAGTTAATGAAATAAATAAAATGTGTAATGCATTTATTTATTGTCATAACGTTACAACCTCAAACCCGATTATAAATATCCTCACAACCCCAAATCCTTTCCTAAGAGAATCGTTGTGCACAACAATTCTAGAGAATTCTCTCAAGAGTGAAAGAAATCCGTCCACCAAGAACACTCTCAAGACCGAGAGAGATCCACTTCCATCGGATCAAGACGATCTAAGGCGGACAATTCAAGCACAGGTTTCTTCACGCTAGCACCCGGAGACTCCTTTGGCGATGTACAGATATACAAGGTGCATGTGTGGATCACTGCTAGAGGAAGTCTACACTTGGATTTTGTGACGCAATGATGAATCACATTGAAACATGATCAAGAATATCAATGAAGAATGAACAGCCAAAAGGCACTTCTTGTCAATTAATTAAATTAATTATAATCAACCTCTGACGATCCACTTTTGTGGTTTTGGGACCTTTATTCTTCTTTATCTATTTATGTGAATCAATCCGTTGAGACTGGTGTTTATCGTCATATTGATCCCAAATTGATCATTTATAATGACAAAAATCCAAGTGGGAACATCCACCCACGAGCTTCCGCTGCGCTCAGAACCTTCAAAAAATAGATAATGATGAGAATATAAATGATTATTTCACCAAGGTAAATGAAATTGTTATAAATATTAGAGGATTTGGTAAGATTATGTAAGATTTAATCATTATGATAAATATAAAAAGAAATTTCCTAGACAGATTTGATCCCAAGGTTTCAACTTTGGAGGATAGAGATGATATGAACTTGGATAAACTTCACAAAATCCTCATAGCCTATGAAATGAGGAAGGATCCATATTTATAAAATAATTATAATTATTAAATATACATTTAATCCCTGAGAAAATGTAATGGAAAAGAAAAATAAGATTATGAATCAAGTAATTCAGATGATAAGGAAGCTAATGAAGATCTCAAACAAATCATAACTCTTTTATCAAAGAGATTTGAGAATTTTAAATTCAAAGAAAAAGGTAATAAATTTATGAAATTTTATAACTGCAAAATTATTGATCATATTACAAAAAATTATCTAAATAATTATGTTGAAGATTCTAAATCAGATAAGGAGGATGATAAATAACAAGAATAGAACAAGGGTAAAAATAATAAGAATTATTTCCTTAGAAAAAGAATAAATTTAATAAGAAATATGGACCAATAAAACTCAAGTTATCAATCATATGATGGGGTCAAATTATTTTGTTAATTTTAGAAAGGTTTTGATTCATCTATTAGGGATGATGATGGATAATAAAGTATTGAGATTGAGTGGGAGATAAAAGGGAAGACCATAACTTGTCTTGAGTAGATTACATAGCTCAGAAATAAATTATGAAAGTGTTGAAGTGAAAAAGAGAAGGATAATGAAGAAAATGAGGATATGATAAAGAAGAAAGAAACATATATTGAAGTGATCAAGAAGAATAATATTAAATATGTTGAATAAGAAAATATTATTAGTGAACTTGAGAAGAAGCTGGTTGTAAGAGAAGAAGAGTTATTCAAGACACAATCTGTATGTGTTAAAGTTCAACACTAGTTTAACATGGATAGATAAGACATAAAAAAATAAATATATGTTAATATTGATTCTTTTAAAAATGGTGAGATTAAGGGTTCCAAAAATCCGGAAAAATATGGTGCTTATGAATCTCAAGACAGATATTCTATAACTGAAAATGCAGGTATCAAAAACATGTTGGTCCAAGATGCATGTATATAGGCACTCTTCCCCATTAAAGGAAGAGAGGAGGCCAAGAAGGGAACTCCACACTTTGAAAAATAAGGCTTACATTAAATTAAGACACCCATAACATAATGTTAGAAAAAATATGGAATCATTATATAAGATCAAAATTTCAAGGGTTCTGTTGGTGTTGTAGAAGGTATGGACCCAAATATTTATTATTCTAGTATAATATATATTTTCTAGGAAAGAGTTAAGAACCAGGGGGTTTATCGAAAACCATTTAAAAAACCCAAAGGAATAAAGTTGTGACTAGGAATATAAAAATATATCCACTAAAAACATATTTGAGTCTTTAGAAGTTATGCATGGAAAATGTGGACAAGAGGGTCACTAAGATGAGGTATTCTTGGAAAGACTACTAGGAGAAGGATTCTATAGTAATAAAATTTAGAAATATAAAAATAAAGAGTCATGTAACATTAATTATTTCAAGAATACATGTGAGAAGCCAAAATAATCTGATTAGGTCAAGAAATAATGCTTAGTAATTTAACTAGACTATTCAAAGATTTCTAATAGAACGGGTAAATAAGAAATGGATGATAAAGAAAAAGGAAAATAAGTGGTTTCACATAAATTATCCAACATTAATGAGAAGTTTTCCATAAATAAATATTTTAAAATTTAAGTAAATCCATCCAAAGGTGTATAAAAACTATTCACAACACAAAAGTTTGTATGAAAATGTTACCAGCCCAATAAGAGACCATGAAGAGAATGATTCAAGTGAAAGGAAATGAAATTACCCTAAACTCTAAGGTAGAGAAAACTTCATCACAAAAGGAAACAATAAAAATAAAGAGAAAAGAACAAAATATATCGAGGTTTTTGATAATAAAATAAGTGTTGAGTGTGGGAGAAACGAATGGCCTAGTGTGAGAAGAAATTCTTAGTCCAAATGTTTCTTTTTAGGAACGAATAAGGTCTCTCCTTATTCCCTAGTATTTTTGTTAGTTATTATAACATGAATGGAATTGATGGATAAGAATGAGCGTTGTACACATTGTATAATAAATAAAGTATTCATCATGGTGTGGTATTTCTTCTACCATGAGGGGGAAATATGAGTTCATCCCTTGAGGGGGAGAAAAAGAAATTTTAAGTTATTATGTACTAATTTTGGAATTTATAGACAACCCCATGAAGCATGAAGAAAATATTATGTGAGTTACACTAACAATCCTTTTTCTTGATAGTATAAAACAGATTTTAAAGGGGGGGGGGTGTTGGTTGATGAAGATATGAGACAAAGGGGGAGTTTTATGTTTTTCACTTGAACATTTTTATGTGTTTATTGTGTTATGTGAAGGCTATGAGTATTTATTAGTAAATTTATTTTTGAGTATCCCCAAAGTGAGTTTTGAGCATGGTATCATTTTATGGGTTTTATGGAAAATATGTACATCCTTAAATACATATCTATTATTTTATATTCTAGGTTAACTCATGCAGTCGTGGAGTAGAATAATTTAAGTATCTTTAATAAGAAAAATATGAAATAACATCCTTATCTCCAGAAAATAAAGGATGTTATTCAGATATGGAAAATAGAGAAGAGTATGTTATTTTAAAGAGACAAGGTGATATGAAAGGGTCTAAAAAAGACTTAATCATATTTATGTGACTTTGTTTAATCATATCTTTAACAAAATTCAATTAAATTTATAGTAGGTGTACATGTCCCAAGTATCTCTTAGGGAATTTATATTTGAAAGAATATGATAAATTATCTTAGATACCAATTGGGAATGAGAAACATAAAATTAAGGAAATAAATCATGGAATATATAATAATAATAAACTAATCAACACCAACATAAAAAAATAAAATCATGATCATGTGTAAGAGGAATTTCATCTATATAGATCAACTAGTCCCCCCAAACCAGGATTCATTTAATCAATACCCTCATGCTCATCTATAATCAATTATCCCCCATTTCTCTAATTCATTATTATCAACATTGAAATATAAAACATGTAATCATTGCATTCCTAAATAAAATTGCATTATAGTTCAAGAAAGTGGAAACAATCTAAGTATTTTATCCAATTTTCCATAAGAAAACCAAAAAATAAATTTGGAAAACATAAAGGGGAGTGAAAGATAAAGAAATAAAAGAACAACTCCCAATTCCTTATGAATATCATTCCTCTCTATTTCTTATGTATTAATCATCATAGATCTATAAAGTAAAATAACCAAGGTAAAGTACAAGGTCTATGAATTTAACCTCAAAAATATCAAGGGATTGGAACTAAATTATAAAATAAATTCTAAAATCCAAAATATTGATTCATAAATATTACTTCCTTAGAAAACAAAAAAACATGGGTTTCCTCTTGGAAGTAATTTTTCTTAAGGTTATTTAGCTTGGCTTTACCTCTTTTATGCTAACTAATAAAGGGTTATAAAGAAGTTACCCAATCTGAAGCAATGAATGGTTGAAGTTATCATTCCTCTATGTAAATGGGCCTTATTTATTTTTTTGAAATTATTTTCACTCTTCCCTATGATATAAATTTATCCAAATTTATAGGTCTAATATACCAATGTTTGTCTATTAATTAGAAATTAATCTATAAGTCGTGGACTAGCTAAATCAGTTGGACCTCTTTGAACTCTCTGGGTTCAGTAGTACCTCTATTGTCCTCTATCTTTTATATAAGCTTTATCTCCCCTCGTTTCACATTTTCCACTCTTATATACCAGATGGGTCTATCCTCTCTTTAATGGAAGTAGAAACATAAAATTATAGATTATTTTACATTATTAAATCCTCTTATTTTTTATCAATTTGTTAATTTTGGATGGATATTGAATTTTACTTTATGAGTATAAACTCTTAGAGACAATTCCTCACTTTACACACATATTAAGGATCTCTACAGAGCTAAGAATAAACTTCCCCAGTTAAGGGGTGTCTTCTCCCCATCCATGAAAATAATGAGGAAATTTACTATAAAATAGAACATTTCCACTTTAACTAGAATATCCTCAATAATATTTAATAGATATCTCACCGTTGTGTTATCCAACTAAAAAGAAACTCTTATGAGACACATCTCCTCCAATCCCAAGATTTTGAAAGTTGATTATGAAATAATATTCAAACATTCTCCTAGATAACACAAAGATTTCCTAAACTCATAAGATCCAATATTAACTATAATTTAAAAATTATCTAGATCTTGTTTCTGGTTTAGTAGACTCCTCGACACCATAGCTTAACACTCTCCTATAAGTGGTATGGTACCCATATCCTCAAGTATTCTCTTTTTTTAAGTAATATATTTCATGAAATTAGAATATATGGTAATGTTTTGTAAATATAAAATAAAGTGGATGTTAATATGTGGTCTCTTAATTTTTTTTATAATCTTACCTCGCTTCTCTTCCAAATTCCATCGCTTCATTCTTTTTGAGAATGTTAATAGGGTTTTTAGGGTGGTGTGGATTCCTCTATATCTTTTTTCTTTAGCCTTTTTATCATTTTACTTTTCCTTCCTATTTTCATCCATTTTATTTCTTTTTTTCTTGATCCTCTTTTTGTTTTTTACTTTATTCAGCTCTTTCTTCCCAATTTCTTCCACTTTTAAAGGCAAAACCATCAATTATCCACATGGGTTAACCTCTGTGTCACTCAATAATACCCCTCTTATAATCTCCTTGAGTTATTTGGAAATTTTACTTAATTGGAATTATAAATTATGCATGTCAGTCCTCTAATAAATTGAATCATACTTAAAATCATTGATTCCAGACCAAGTGGTTTTAATAAACTTTAACAAGGTCTCCTCTAATGGTGTTATTTGGATTTGGAGAGAAGTCACTTGTTGTTATTGGAACCCCGGTGCTTTGTTGGAACCCTTGACTCAGTTTTTGTGGTATATACCATTGAAAGTTATTTTGATGATTAAAATCAACATAGATTACATATTCAATATACATACCTTGGGTTTAGTTTATAGATATCATACAATCTATCTTCCTTTCCAAGGCCTCCATTTTTATAATCAACCATTTTTTTTCCACCATGTTCACTCCTTAGTTTTTTTCATTGTTTTGATTTACATTGGAATATATTTTTTGTCATTCTATCTAAAACATCATATATCTTTCCTAGAATATTTTTCATCAATGAAATTCCAACAGTATAATCTATAATCGATCTGTTACCCTAAGATAAACCCTAATAGAATGTTTGAATTAACAATAACATTTCAATCCCATGATGGGGAAATTACCTAATAAAATATTCAAGCCTCTCCCAAATAGTATATAATTATTCTTTATTTTATAAATTTAAATTTTAAATATTAACATGAATATCCATAGATTTCATGGGAGGAAATAAACATGTTAGGAATTTTCTTCCTAATTCATATCATACAGTTATAGAATATGGTTATAAGATTTGAATCAACTATTGGGTTTTTTATTAAGAAAAATCAAAATAACCATAACCTTACTACATTTCTAGAGAAATTGTTGAACTATAATGTGTCACATAATTTGAGAAAACTACCAAGGTGTGTTTTGGAATCTTCATACAGTAACCCAAAAAAATAAATTGAATTTGAGATCATTTGAATTATCATAGTATTAATCTCAAAAAATTTCATAGCTACTAGTGGTACCAAGATTCTTGGTTTCACCCCTAAACTTGAGGTTCAACCATATTCCATTAATGTATGTATCCCCCGATAATTCCCTTGAACCACTTTGTTAGCTCCTAGTTCTCATTCAACTCTATCCATGATATATTCTTTAACCTTTTTTGACTCTTTAGGCACTTTTATATCTCATGATTATAGTAAAATTTTTATTTTTTCTATTTCCCCAAGTGGAGTAATCGTTCATTAAAAGAATCATGTGAAAAGAACAACCCAAGAAAACCAAGTGTAGTAGAAAGAATAAAAAATTAAAATAAAAAGGGACCTAATTAGCCTAAGTTTCCTAAACATCATCCCTAAAAATAGTTCCAAACAATTAATCACCCACATGGAATTGTTACTTACTATGAGAAACCAACTTAGAATCGATAACTAATAAAACTACTAATTAACTAACAAAAGTGTAACATGTGTTATTATAAGGATAAACCCACAAAAAAATATAAAAAACTGCTTATAATGATTTAGAATGAATGGAAAACAAAATAAAGTAAAGTTGTGACTCCAACCAAGAGAGAACATACCTAGAACATGTAAATTCAATTTCATTCATTAGTGAAGTAAAATGATAATGACTAATTAATATTGTATTAAAATTAGGTCTAATCAAATCAATGGTCTTGGTCATCACTCTCTATCCCACTAACACCCCTTTTCTTGTAGTCAAATATTTTGGTTAATTAATAGAATAGGTGAAACAAAACCAATTTTAAACGTAACTACCTTAACTCACACAATGGTTATGCAAGAACATAAATGTCTAGGTAATTTATTAAAATCATACCAACCTTAACAAGTAATAGCTATGCATGAAATGGGAATATAATATTCATAAGAATAGAATAAATGTAAAGACCCATCTCAAACCACTTATAATTAATTAACAATTTCACTAGATACAATCCGCTCTCATTACGTTCTTGGCACTAGAAGACTCACCCCTCATGATAGGCATGAGTGAGTGAAAAAATAAAAATACTTTTAGATGAAAAACTCCAGATGAAAGTACTCTCAATGTAAGATTGATCCTGCCAAAATTTCCATCCATAGTGCAACACCAACCTTATCTTTTTATGGAAAATACCTCAAAGATATATCCTTAAAATCACATCATATTTTATCTCATCTTCCTCTTGTAACTATATATATTTATAAATTCAAATTAAACATAAAATATACTTAGACAGGTTGTAGAAGTCACCAATACTACACATTATGCCTTTAACAATGCTAAAATAGATATTTTAGAGCACAAAAAAGCACTATAAATTATCACACCTTTAAAATCCCTAAGACTTTATAAACATTGAAAAATAACTGATAATTGGTGCCTTTATCACTACTAAAAATAGAATTGATAAAGGTGGTCCTTTATCGACACTAGTTTGGCAATGATAAAGGCTCCTTTTAGCAGTATTTTTTCTAGCACTGATAAAGGTATATTTTATCAGTGCTATTACTAGCATGGATAAAGGGGAATTTGTTTTAGTGTGTTGTTAAAATTATATCACACTATAGAAGAAAATAAAAGTATTTATAGCATAAAATATAAAATACAATCACATAATTTAATTGAAATAAAATTTACAACACAAATACAATAAAAAAACTATATTATAGAAATTTTAAACATTGGTTTGAACAATTAAATTAGTAAGTAAAAATTATCATAGACATTCAAAAACATCAATGTCCCTCTATATTTTCCCCTAACCTATGATTATGAGATTAGTTTCTAAACAAACCACCCCAGCTTGAGAAAAATAATGCACCTGTATAAGAAAATAATTATTATGTTAGTAATACTATAGAGAAATTAATTATACAGAAAGTGTCAATTTTAAACAAAAAACATATACTTTGAGTTATACCAGGCATACCATGTATCAGATTAAGATGCAGTTGATTCTTACAAACCAAACCAATTATTTTTGTTCTCAAAAGTTGGTTCTAATGAATTGTCTCTCATATGTGGTGATAAAAACCTCTAACTATGGATGTGAGATAAATCAAGAGCACATAATTTTAAGAATAAGACTTCAACTATCGTACCATTTATTGTTCATCTTTAAGTATTATCTCTATGAAAATTAACTAAAAATATCAGATAAAAATGATAAAAAATTTAATTAATAAATATTAGATAAAATGATGAGAAAACAATCTGAGCTTGTTTGCTCAATTTTGGCTATGTGATGTGTATTTTAAACTAAAATAGAACCTATATATTGAAAACATGAACTTCAAGTCATGACAACCACATTTTAAGTCAAATTTACATGAGGTCAATTTCTTCATGTCACAAATGAATTATGGATTGTTTTACTAAAGTTTTAAAATAATACAATCTTATTTTCGTAGTTTTGGCTAGTGACACGTGTTTTAAACTAAAATGACACATTTATATTGAAAACACACACTTAGAGTCATACCGACCACATGGTGTGACATATTGAATTGTGGTAAATTCCTACACATAAAAAATGAATTATAGATAACTTTTCCAAAGTTTGAAAATAATTCAAACTATTTTTCTTGATTTTGGCGATGTGACATGTGTTTTAAAGTAAAATGACACTTTTATATTAAAACACACACTTTGAGTCATTCCATACTCATAATTTGAAAGATTTATATGAGGTTAATTCCAACATATCACAAATGAATTGTGGATTATTTTCATAAAGCTTTAAAATAATCCAAGCTTTTTTGCGTAGTTTTAGTTTTTTGATGCATGTTTTTAACTAAAAGGACATTTTTTGTATTGAAAACACACACTCTGAGCATACTAACCTAATCGTGTTTTGGATTGACGTAAGATAAATTCTTACAAATAAAAAATGAATTATGTATCATTTTACTAAAATTTTAAAACAATATGAGATATTTTTCTTAGTTTTGGTGATGTGACATGTGTTTTAAACTAAAATGACACTTTTATATTGAAAACATGCAATTTAAGTCATACCGACCACATAGAGTGTCAGATTGATGTGTGGTAAATTTATAAACGTCAAAAATGAATTATGTATTATTTTTCTAAATTTTGAAAATAATCTAAACTATTTTTCTTGTTTTTGGATACGTGTTGTGTTTTAAACTAAAATGACACTTTTATATTGAAAACATGTACTTTGATTCATACTAACCACATCATTTTTTGTATTAGTGATTTTTCAGTTCCTATACATGAAAAATGAATTTTGGATCATCATACTAAATTATGAAAACAATACAAGCCCATTTTATCATTTTTGGTGATACAACAGATGTTCTAAAGTAAAATGACACTTTTATTTTGAAAACACACACTTTGAGTCATACCAACCACAGTGTGTGTCACATTGACTTATGAACAATTAATACATGTCCCAAATAAATTATGGACTATTGTCTTAAATTATGAAAACAATGAGATACCATTTTATAAGTTTTGTCTAATGACATGAATTTTAAACTAAAATGACACTTTTATATTTAAAACATGCATTTCAAATCATACCAAACACATCGGGTGTTGGATTGATGTGTGGTTGATTCCTACATGTCAAAAATGAAATATAGATAATTTTAATAATGTTTAAAAACAATATGATCTTTTTTTCTTAATTTTGGATATTTGATGATTTTTAAACTAAAATGATGCATTTTTATTAGAAACATGCACTTTAAGTCCTACCAACCTCATCGTGTGTCAGATTGTGGTTTGATAAATTCATACAAATAAAAAATGAATTATGTAATTTTTTCATTAAATTTGAAAATAATTCGATCTTTTTTCCTAGTTTTGGAGATGTGGCATGGATTTTAAATTAAATGACACTTTTATATTGAAAACATGAATTTCAAGTCATAATGAATGCATCGGGTTTCATATTTATTTTTGGTCAATACATATATGTAAAAAATGAATTATATATCATTTTACTAAATTTTTAAAACAATCTAAATTCTCTTATTAGTTTTGGCTATTTGATGTTTGTTTTAAACTAAAATTATTCTTTTATTTTGAAAACTTGCACTTCGATCCATACTGACCACATCATGTTTTGGATTGATGTGATATAAATTCTTACACATAAAAATGAATTATGGATAATTTTCCTAAAGTTTGAAAAAAATCCAATCTTTTTTTCTCAGTTTTGGTGATGTGAAAGGCGTTTAAACTAAAATGAAACTCTTATTTTGAAAAAATGAATTTCAAGTCATACCTACCACATCAATTGATAGATTGATACATGATCGATTAATATAAATAAAAAATTAATTATGAATCTTTTTAATAAAGTTTAAAAAAATATGATCTCTTGTTATCAGTTTTGGCTATTTAATGTGTGTTTTATACTAAATTGGCACTTTTTTATTGAAAACACACACTTCGAGTCATACCGAACCATTATGCGTGGGATTGATGTGCGATCAATTAGTACACATCAAAAAATAAATATAGATTATTTTCCTAATGTTTTAAAACAATATGATCTCGTTTTCCGGGTTTTGGCAATGTGGCCTGCATTTTAAAGAAAAATGACACTTTTATATTGAAGACATGCACTTTGAGTCATACCAACCATATAGTGTGTCAGATTAATGTGTGGTTAATTCCTACAAATCAAAAATAAATTATATATTTTTTTATTAATTTTTAAAGACAATATGATCCCATTTTCTCATTTTTGTTTAGTGATGTGCGTTTTAAACTAAAATGAAACTTTTATATTGAAAATATGCATTTTGAGTCATACCAAATACATAGAGTGTCATATTGAAATGTTGTAAATTATTACATATCACAAATGAATTATGGATCATTTTTCTAATGTTTGAAAATAATATGAGTTCATTTACTTGGATTTGGATATGTGATTCATTTTAAACTAAAATGATACTTTTATATTAAAAACTCATACTTCAAGTCATAATGATCACATCATGTGTTATATTGGTGTATGGTAAATTAATATTTGTGAAAAATGAATTATATAACATTTTTCTAAAGTTTTAAAACAATGTGATCTTGTTTTCTCAGTTTTGGCTACATGGCATACATTTTAAACTAAAATTGCACTTTTATATTGAAAACATGTAATGAGAGTCATACCAACACATCATGTTTCATATTTACATGAGTTTTATTTTCACATGTCAAATATTATTTATAGATCACTTTCCTAAAGTTTGAAAAATATCAGAGCATATTTTTTAGGTTTTTTGTGATGGACACATGCTTTTAACTGTTGGGACCACTTTGTGTATATGGTTGTATTTGTTTTCAATAGTTGTCAATGATGATCAAAATGAAGGAGATAAAGAAGTAATCTAATGAAATGGAGGAATAGAAATTCAGATGATGGTTGTACTGATCATAAGTTCAAAGAACATGTGTCAAAGGTGACACGTTGTTTACAATAGTGAAGAATGTGAGGTATAACCAATCTGAGGATGATTAAAGAAGAATGGGGTTTTGATGAAGACCATGAAATTCCTCATGATTTCATGAGAACCATGCAAGATACTTCTTGAAGATTTGAATCATATGTTTTACATGAAGTTGATAATGATGGTTGAAGACAAAGACAATGTTCAAGGGATTGGAATTCTGAGATGGCCATGCAATTCACATTGTATCAAAATATGATGATGCTAAAGCTGATCTATCAAAGGATATATATCATGATAGTGGAGTTTTTGTTGAAATAAGAAGAGTTGCTGAAGGATACAAATCACAGAAAATAAGTGTTTTTGAGGTGATCATGCTTGTTGACAAAGCAAACAAACGACATACAAATTTGTTGAAAAAGGAGATTTCTTGGTGGCATGTCAAGTTCAAGGGATGTGGTTAATGATCCATGTTTGATTCTAGAACATCGACAAAGGAATGGATGATCTGGAGGCAGTACAAAAAGAGTATATACAAGGTGACACCATTTTCCAGTGTTTACCAAATTTTTGAGCCTGAAAATTGATAAATGAAGAAAAATAGTTTTTAGAAAAGGGACTTGTATGCCGTGTACTTGAAGGAGAGTATACTTGCGCGCCTAGTAATTTTCAAGATTAGAACATGTAAAAATGGCAAAGGGATAAGGGCCGCGCAAGTTTTGGGTTGGTTGTGCAAGTGACCTGCGCGCCGAGAAAGGACTCGCGCGCCAGTGCCTTGGAGGATTGGAAACTTGCGCACCTGTTGTTTTTCAAACTCAGAACTTCAAAATATGGAAAAGGAAAGAGGGTTGCACAAATATTGGTGTGGTCGCACAAGTGAGTAGCGCGACAGAGGCTTGGGAGGTTGGACTTGTGCGTCGAGACTTGCACGCTGAGGGGAGACTTGCGCGTCATCGCACAGTCTGTCAAAATGCCAATAAATACAGATCGACCCCTCCTCATTCTACACAAGCTCAACACTTAGAATAAAATCAGAGCTCTCATCACATAGGTGTGGTGGTCACACAAGTGGTGGGTGGCCGTGCAAGTGGTGTGTGGTCGCGCAAGTAGAAGTTGTGCACCAGTTGTTGGCTGCGCGCCCTAGGCGGTTTGGGAGAGAAAGGAAGTGAGTTGCCAAGTTTGAAGTTGAAGTAGGCAGTGTTGCGCAGGTGGTTTGGTAATACCTGCGCACCAATTTGGACTTGCACACCGAAGACTTGCGCTCCGTATTGGGAATTGCGCTCCAGGCTTGGAGAATAGTTCCAGGTGCTGTTGTAGTACGCCCATCTTTTTGGAACTGCACAACAGCTGAAAGATTGATCGATACCTTCAGTGCAATAGATGATGTATTCATTTACGAATACAGAAGAACAATGAATGATTTGTTTTTATGAAGAGAAGTGGTACTGCACACACATGACTGGTGTTTAACACCCTCATTTTGCTTTGCAAAGAGAAGAAGAACGGTTCATGAAACTAAACTCAGATCTGCACAGAAAGAGGGGAATATATCAATATACTAAGGTGTTAGTATTGGGAATCAAAGTAAGAGAAGAAGAAGATTTAGTGCATTTAGTTATTTCACTGAAGAAGAAGATTGAATACAAAAGAGCATCAACTCAGTACTCTGATGCAAGGATTGTCTCATGCTGAACATGAGACAAAGACTTCAATGCAAATCTATTGAAGAGACCTTCACATCTATAAACTGAGTAGGACTTATCCAAAGGCAGTGAGCCAGGGTGAGTCAACGGGAGTGGCCCGAGGGGCGCAATGAGCTATACCTGAACTTTTGTAAAGGCAGTGAGCCTGGGACAGAGTGACTGTGCCCGAACCTTTTTAATCCACAACTAGTGAAGTATAGTGGAATTTGGTATGACTGAAAACTTTTCGGCGTATACTCCTTGGACGTATCCCTTAGTGGTGAACCAAGTAAATTTTTTTGTGTCATCTCTTTGCATGTGAATGTTTCATTGCTGATCATATCCATCATACAGGTTTAACTAGTTCCTACCAACGTGGGAATAAGATCCACAACTTTAAAAAGAAAAATTTGACACCCTGATTCACCCCTCCCCTCTTAGGGTGTCCCGGGGTCCTACAGTAACTAAAATGTCATTTTTAAAATGAAAATACTAACTTTAAATATTAGATAAAAATGATAAGGAAATTAAATAAAAAACGTAGATAAAATGATAAGAAAATTAACTAAATAATTAGTAGTAATTCACCTATTGATGATGTCTATATGCATTCTGACACCATGTATTTTTCCAATTTGTTTTTAAACAAATCGATTTCCTCTATTATACTTGTACCTGAGAAACATATCAAAAATAATATATAAGCATTAAAATACTAATTTTTCACATCCCAAATGTATCTCTAAGGTCATATCCCATACTAGATCACAAAAATAATAGGTATTCACCAAAATGTTTTATTAGAAAACAATATGACACCATGTACTCTATCCACTCATCTCTAAACAAATTTAATTCTTCTTTTGAGTACGTAGATTGTTGGAAATCAGGGTAGTACGGAGAAAATATAGACAAACAAATGATTTAGAAATATTTTTAAAGAAATTTTAATTAACTTAAAAAATTACCTGTTTGGGTATGATAGTATTTTGATGGTATATGATATCTTTAATAAATTTGTGAACGTAATATCCACAATTATTGTTGTTATCTTTCTTTAAAAATTGCATACAAATTGACCAAAATAAGTATTTTTTTTGGAATATGTTTTGATAGTTAAATATTTCTATATATACCTTAATCTATTTCCATATGAAGAAATCCACAGGTTTATTATTTTTAGTGGCCGACCTCATACAATAATTTAGATTATATTTATAGATTTCCCTATCATATAAAAATTCTCATTAAAAGACAAAATAAAGAATATAATTTGAAGTTTATATATAAAATTTTTATTCCATTTCATTACAAATTAGGAATAAAAATCATGTGTGGTTGGTTTGATGGAAATACAAGAATTGGATCCAAAAAATAAATATTTTGGGTATCCAAATTGATTGTGATCAGCATCCAGTGCTTCCTAAAAAAGAAAAATCAAATAAGTGATTATAAAAAAAAAATATTTTATATGATTAGATTATAGAGTTTTAACTCTATATTATAGGAATCAAGAAGATTCTCTTATCTGTTAGTTTCTTCTAAAATGTATCACTTACTTCATCTTTTTTCTTATAAATTTCTTTCACTTATAAAGAAATTTCTTACATATAAATAACATAGTGATTAATGAATCCTAATAATGATTCACAGGTTTTTCCATTTATATAGTAGTAATATGAACACCTATAGAAAATATGATTAGTTATTAACTTTAATGAACATAGTAGATCGTTTTTGGATATATGGATTATAAAAATTTACATCATGTATGTATTCATAATTAAGACTCCAAGTCAATAAAATTTGAGTATCTTATTTATACTCTTGAGAAAAACTACACTTGTAATGAAATTTCAAAATATTTCTTCTTCATATTGAGTGTAGGAAACATATCTATCTTTGAATGTGGTGTATTCATAAACTTTTAATGTTAATATATGCTGTAGTGGAACTGACATGGAGAAGGTACTCCTAGATGGTACATTTGTTTTATTGGTTGATTCACTAGATTTTCTTGATCCAACCTTCTCTTTCTTTTTCATTTTATGAATATGTAATACCATACATCCTTTTAGACTTTTTTTATCAAATTTTATAGGGTTTTAATTTGAAATTATTTTATGGACACACCTCATGTATCTTATAAGATTAGATGACCATGTTACTAAAGTTCCAATAGCATCATTGACCATTGTAATATCCATACCAACAAGTGGTATAGGAAACTTAGTGCTCAACTCTAGATCTAATTCAATTCCAACTATAATGTGATCTTTTGAGAGTTATTTTTTGTGTAGCATGTGTCCTAGGATATTATACACCAAACCCATCGCAAAAAGGTGGTGCAAGGGTGTTTATAGATTGAAATCAAATACAACTTCACACTATATAATTTTAGCAATATAAAGTTATCATAAATTATTTCATTCACATTTAAGAGAAATAGTAATGAAAAAGTTGATTACCATGGATAAGGTATGAAATTAAGGGGAATGACTAGCCTCAAAGCTAGTGGGTTCATTTGACTCTTCATGTGATGATCTTTGTTCCACTTCCAGTTCTATTTGATCCTTTCACATATATTGGTTTCCCAAAATAGACCAGAAAATAATATCTTCCAAAGACCCTATTTGAGCCTGAATTCCTTTAATAATCTAATATGTATCTTCTAGAATCTTTGTATTATTGAAATATGTGTGAGGTGACACAAAAAACCAATACCACTAACGCGACCATATTACTGTGGCAATTTCAAAGCTACTGAAAGTAGTTTTTATTCAGTTATGGTTGATTCCAATTCTTGTGTATAAACCATATAAAAAAATATGAACATAAATAGATATTTTTATGTAATAATTTTATAATACATAATTAATTAATATTATGTTATACTTACACATGCTTCCCATACATAATGTGTATTTTCATCAACTAGTTTACCCTCATTATTTACACGAGCATCCTTATATAGAACATGACATGGGATAGAAGTAGATTAAGATTTTGATTCATCAATATGAATATAAAAAAGGAACATATATTATTTAATATCACATAAAACTATATTTTTAGATTTACAATACATACCATTTTCTTCTCTAATGAAGCATACCCCATCCTTGATTTATGATAGGGGTACATTGGTTTTTATACACATTGTTTATTTTCAATACTCATTTTTAATAAATTAACAATTTTAAATAAAATTGGATAAAATAAATAATATAAAATAATATATTATTGACTATAATTATTTGTAAATGATTCCTCATCATGATGAATGATGAAATAATTCCATGTTTCCTACTTTATAATTCATGCATACATAACTGGTGGGTGTGGATTTACTTTCCCCTCAACATCCTTAAGATGAATCTTTGTAAGAATTGTTAGGAATCCTCTATGGGTTTCCCAGTGAACATTAAGACATATTTCTAACGAAAATCCTTTAAAAATAAACAAACTATACAGGGAATAATGAAAATTAAATCAATGTTTCATTACATATTTTTTTGATAAAAAAGATAAAGTATATCATAAAAATACCTTAATATATTCCCATAGTGTTTCTTTCATTATATTCTATATATGGCTCCATGAATCTTTATCAATTGGAAAATTCATCCTCATTATGACCCCAACATAACTATTAAACATTGACTTGTTAGGGTCAATAGTTTGGTTATGTTAATTCTAGACAACCTCATATTTTATAACCTTACTTCTTGCCTTGTTATTTTTAGTCAACACAATGATGCTACATAATTCTTGTTTTTTTCATCAAGATGTTTTTGATCCCCTAATAATTCTATAGTTTCAGTATCAACCACTTGTTTTTCCCCAATATTGGTGACATTATCATGTATAGAAGTCATTGTCTACATGAGTAGTCAAAAATTTAATTTAGATTATGTAAATATATTAGAGAATACATAATATTATGAGGGAAAGAATAGTATATTAAAAAAAACACTTTAACCTACTTATTAAACTCACTTTATTTTATTTAAAGGTTTAATGGATTTAGATAGTCTATTGAGAATCCAAATACCCTTTTTGTTTCCCCATTTAACATATAAGACATTGTCTACATTGAGACCACTGTGAAATGATTGTGATCTCCCAATGAAAGGGTCATCCTTAATTGAATTTTCATCTTACCCTATAGTTGTTTTAGTTTTCAGCAGAACAATTGACCAATTCTTGTTTGCTGGACCAGAGACATAAAATACATGTAAGACTTGCGATTACATTATGAATAGTTCATTATTATACCCTTACACACACTAAAATTCAACTTTATGAATCCCATTTTATCAACATTCACTACACAACTGTTGTCATCCCATTTACAATGGAAAATATAAACTTGAAATGTTGTAAAATCAAACTTGTATATATCCATTTTATGAAACCAAAATATGAAATATTCTCATAAATTTTATTTTTATCCTTGGAAACGGATATGTGTATCACTTCCTCCACAAGCATAACTCCATTATTTTGCATCATACCATTCTCATCATGTAATTTTTTATAGAATGTATAACTATTAATTATAAAACCAATGTTAGGTATAAAATTTTAATTTCATCCCTTGGATAGCCATCAAAGTCATTCATTAATTGAGTTTAGTTTTTTAGATAAATCCTTATAAATATGATATTGGAATCATCCTATAAATTATTGATTATTTGTATTTTATATCCATCCTTTAGACCTTGACAGATTCAAATGTCTAAGATATTATTTTTGGGATTCAATGTATGGTTCAACATCTTCACTATTATGTAGAATGTAAAGGTGGGAATGATCCTTCTTTATGATGGTAATTGTGAAAAAATATCTTTTGAAAATACCTTCACACATAATTCATCCCCTATTATGAGAGTTTTGGAGACCGATTCTATCAACATATGATAGGTAATCGGTATAGAATTCAATATATTTTTCAACAATATATCATTCTATAATACATACATTTGGATGACTTCGATTCTTAACACACCCTTCCAAAATATTCATATACCATTCAATGAGGTACATCCATCTATAATGGATAGGACCACATAGTTGAACCTCTATAACCAAATGAACTAATAGGTGGACCATTATATCAAATAATTATGGCGAGAATAGAATATTTAATTCATATAATATGACTTAAAATTACTTACTCATGATTGGAAAATTCGCTAGGTTTATAACTTTGATGCACGTGGATTTGAAAATGAAGAAAAGTCTGGTAAATTTATTTCATACATTTTTAAGAAGAATGCAATGTAATGATATAGGTACAAAATATTACATCAAAACATGATAGTAATATGATTTTAGTCCCTATAACTTCAAATTATTCACTTAGACAAAATTCTTGATATTTTATGAATACAACTAAGGAACTTTTACACCATTAAGGAAAATAAAAAATTGAAAATTTTCTTATCCAAATAGAGTGTAAGATGCTAGAGGAAGAAAAATTCACCTTTTACCCTTCACCGGTGCCATGTATTCTGTTATTAGCATGTCAATCATGTCCAACCTATCCTTTATTTCATCTTTTGTTTTTCATGGAACATTAAGTAATGTGATAATAACACTATCAAATACATTTTCTATGTACATGACATTAAAAAAATGTTTGACATGAAAAAATTTACAGTATGATAATTCAAAGAAAATTGATATTTTTTCCAACCTGATTTTTTAAGGTTTTTCAATAATGGTTTACCAAAAATAGTGTCAATATCTTTTAATTTATGAAATAGTTGATCAACCATTAATACCTTGTTCGGTATTCCCATTGAATGATCTCATCCAAGATCAATATTTATGTCATGGAGGTAAAAACTTCTGATGTCCTAAAAATACATTCTTTGAATAAAGTTTCAAATAATATGAGTGTGTAAATTCTTCACAAATGGGACACCCCAAAATTTATTTAATGTTATATCCTCATAAATTTGCATAAGCAAGAAATTCATTTATCATCCCATACAACATAGCCCTCAATGTGAATTCTTCATTTCTATGAGCATCATACATTATAACACCTATATCCCAAATTAATTTTAGATCTTCACTCAGTGTATCAAAATAGACATCAATATATTTACTGAGTTTTTTTGTCTAGATATAAGCATAAACAATATAATTTATTTTCACTTCACGCATAACCATGGTGTAAAGTTATAATTTACCTACATAACTATCTATGTACTATGAGTACTACCTTATACACCAAAAGGATTTATTCCATCTATAGATAATTCAAGATCGAAGTTTCTCGACTCATTTACAAATTTAGGATACTCAAAATCAATTTTCTTCAATTAAGAAGATTTTTCCAAATGATGTAGTTTCATATCTTCAATTATTATATCTACATTCCTTGTAAATTGTCTCATGTTTTCCTAACATCTATATAGTATTATAAAACATGGAATGGTAGGAAAGTACCCAAAATAATTTAAGGGAATTGATTCATCTTTATTGTATCAATTTGTTCCCTACTTAGGGAATTTAATGAGTGATTCATGGTCCTTATGAAACAATATGCAATCATTTGTAGAAGAATTTATTTTTTAGAGATTATACCCATTAAATATAGTATTTTTTAGTTTTATATGTTCAACAAGGAAGTTAGTTTTCTTCTGTTATCATATTATTAAGGACACCAAGTAGTTCTGTAAATCTAGTGTCGCTCTATCCTCTTCCAGCTTTCAAATTACATTACTTAAATATAGATGACAATGTTGTGTATTTAGTACAACCGGTATACAATGGTCTCTTAGAAAATATTTTTACTTCCCAAACAACTTTGGAAATCATGAAGGTTATCTTCAATTAACATTTTAAATTATTCTATATGATCTCCATCATAATTTATACTAGTATTCATATCAAATGATCCATAAACCATAGTATCAACCAAATTGGTGAGAAAATTTATTTTCCCCATGTTTACTCCAACATTTATAGCTCTGATCTATTCTGTGAAAAATCAAGCATTCTTCCAACTCTTTTGGAGTAATTTTTATTAAATAAAAACATTATTAATATAGAAAATGGACTTGAGAAGGGTTGTATGCATTCTATATTATAAACATGATGACCTATTTAACTCCATCTTCATACTCGTTTTCATACGATTAGCGTGCATCCATTTTTGATTCATATCCATCCTATTAGGTTCATAAAATATTCATTTTATAAAAAAAACAAATAAATACACATAAGATATTCATAATTAAAGGAGAAAGTTATAGATAATTAAAATAAGGGTAACCCAACATTTTAATGTTATTGGTGATGATTCTTGAAAAGTTATGATTTTACACAAGGGTTACATAAAAAGAAACAACCTGGGGTAAACATGTGGCTATTGGTCCATGTTCTCGATTTGATGTTGTGTGGGACAAAAAGGTGGTAATTATAGAATTATTCATATAAATTTTCTAGGTGGGAGTCCAACAAGAGGTTGGAGTCTATGTTTATTCATTTATTTACTTAGTATGTAGTGGTCCAGGTGGCGTTTCATTTATAGGGTGATTAGGAACTATAGTTGATGATATTTTATCAAATGATGAAATAATAAAATTCAACACAAGTTGAAAAAGTTTCCTAGTGGGATAAGAAGAAATACTCATCTAAAACTAATTATTGGAGTATAAACCCAACTACTTGGGATCATCAGAAAGCAAAAGTCAACCTCAGTGGTGCCAATAAATAGAATAAACCCTGAAAATATGTCACCGTGGAAATCGAGAGTGATGTTTAAACAAGATGGAAGTAGATATGTATATTTTGAATGGTGGTCTCGATACCAATTTAAAGTGTCAAGGAAATTATGTGTGGATATTTAAATAGAGTTCTGGAAGTCCTCATCTCAAACTAATGCTGATTACGATTCCAATTTTTTATATGGATGTAAGTATTCCCACACCTCAATCATATAAAAGTTATCTCAATAATATTAAAGATATTGATTCAATAACTCTCAAATGGTTTGATAAATTTTCTAGGTAGGAGTAAAATAAGAGGGAGGAGTTGATTATAAATTATCCTTGAGGATATTTTAGTTTTTTTTACTTTCACCTTTTCATTGGATAACATTATAAATTTTATATATGTCATAAGAGGAGTGAAGAGTCTTATTTGATAATCATGTTTTCTTATTATCATAGTCACTTCATACCCTGTCACTTCTTTCTACATACACTTTTTTCCTTATTTATTTAAATACATAATTGATTCTATCAAATTGTTATATTTTTAGTATTAATTTGATAAATTTATTTAGTTTTTTATATTTTCAAGTTTTTAGTATTTCAAACTCTTATTTTAATCCACCAATATTCTCCTTTTATTATTTCATTTATTCTTTGCAATATTTAACATCACAATTTGACTTCTTCCCATGAATTATTTGTATAAAAATATCTTTCAAGGATATTTCTAGTATAATCATAGTGATAAATTTACAATGGTGGTTGAAATGAATACATTGGGGAAAAAATAAAGAAAACCCTTAAAAGAAATACCCGCTTATTAATTGGAACCAATGTTGAAATGAAAGTGAAAGGAATCCTCAACGTGGTCAACATAGGGAAGAAACTACTAAAAGTGAAAATTTATATAATTGTGGAACTATAAATGAAAAACAAGTGAATTAACCACATATAAATGATCTTAAACATTCTTATGAAATTAATCAACAGGATTTTAAAAAATAATTTTCATTCTATTTAAAGTTTCTCTCTATATAAACGGGAAAAATAAAAAATTAAAACTATTGTTTATAATGTTTTATGGGTTAATCAAAAAATATTTTAACTAGTATGAATTAAATTAATATGATAAATATTGTAGTTGGAAATATTTAAAAAAATGATTAATATTATATATTTTCTTATAGGATTTTGTAATTTTTCCCTAAATATATCAATAGTTAAAGTATATAATAATATATTAAATAAACTAAAATGAATAAACTATTTTTCTTAATCTCTCTCTAATTGACATTTTATAGAATTTGAAATGACTTCCCAATTTTAAGGGTCAATTGGAGTCATACATAGTAGTGGATCATGGATGGAGTGTATGGGCGATTGTAGATCAAGGATGCATCATATATGAACCCATGAGAAGGAGAGTGTCTTTATGATTAAATATAAGGAAATACATACATTCAAATTTGATTTATTCTATATAAAAAACTAGAAAATATAAAATGAAAAAATATATTTGAAGCGGGGATAAGAAGTTTCTTAAATCTAGAAAAGGCAACCACACAAGAGAGGCTAGTGCAGGAGGAGTTAATTGAGGAGAAAATTATAAGCATGGATCAAAAATAGAAAACAAGTATATGAAGAAGTGCATGATAGGACTAGAAGATTCCATGGTAGTGGGATGGTGTGTGATGGCTTATCAACTAGCAACCAGACATAACACAAAGTTAACATTGGATTGTGGAATTAGATGGTAGGTCGAGGAAAAGTAAACATGAGGGTGGGGGAGAGGGTGAAGCAACAATGGTTCATGACATTCAAACCCTTTTTAAAAATTTATAACAGTAAAAAAAGAACTAAAATTACTGAAATAATGCAAGATCATGAACAATGAATCACATGTTGCATACCTTGGGTTTTGAAATTGATGATTAGTTTGAGATGTTTGATGGGAAGTGACGATAAAGCTTCAATTTTGTGCGATCTTGCACAACACAAGAGATGGGGAACCCTATCAGAGTTCTGTTTAAAATATCATAGAGGTTTTTACAAAACATTAAAAAAGAACTGATAAAGATGAATTTTTGTCAGTGCTAAAATAAAAATCTCTGAAAAAACTAATTTTTATCAGCTCTTTTTTAGCACTGATAAATATTCATCTTTATCAGCGCTAAAAAAGACATGATAAAGATACATTTTATTAGCATTAAAATCTAGCACTAATAAAGATGGTATTTAGTAGTGTTTTTTAGCACTAATAAAGATATATCTTTATTATTGCTAAAAAAGCATAGATAGAGACCTATATAATTAATTTTAAACAATATAATGAATATAATTAAAAAAATTAAATTTATATAATAATAATTAAATATAAATGTAGATAATTATAAATAAATAATTATATATAAATAATTATTTATATAATTCTAAATATATTAATAGAATTAAAAATATGTATTTATAAATATAATTATTGATATATATTTAGAATTATAATTATAAATGAATATATTTTTAAATATATTTTTAAATATTTGTTTATAATTATAAATATATATATATATAGTTATAAATATATTTATTTAATTATATATATATGTGTCATTTAAATATATTTATTGTAATTTTTTAAATATTTAAATATATATTTTTTATTTATAATTATATAAATACTTTATAAAAAACGAGAGAAATTTAATTATTAAAAATGAATAAACTTTAAAAATATTTAAAAAATGGATAGGTTTTACTAATTATACAAATTACTAAACAAATTAAATGTGGATATATATCAACACTAAAAAAACCTATATTTATTAGCTCTTTTTTGGAAATCGATGATATACAATATATATAATACATTAAAATATATTAAATGAATATATATTAAAAATGAATATATAATTAATAAGGTAAAAATTAATTATCATTATTATTAAATTGATACTTTTAAATGCATTAATCTTATAAATGACTGAAATTTGATAATTAAAAATGAATAGACTTCAAAAATGTTTAAAAAAATGAGTGAGTTTTATTCATTATAAACATTATTAAGAAGATAAAAATGAATATATATTATAAAATTAAATGAATACATATTAAATATGTACATTATAACAATATTAAATTCCTCAAATGTTAATGAATAAATATGTATAAATTAATATTAAAAATGAAAAAATAAAAAATATATTAAAATAATAAATAATTAAATTGATTAAATTATAAAGGAAAGTAAAAAATAAGTAACATTATTATTGAATAAATAATACTAAATTATAATAGATGAATTCATGTTAAAAAAGAGAGAAATTTAATAATTAAAAAAATTAGTAGATAGAAAAAATATTACCAAAATGAATGAGTGTTATTAATTATATAGATTATAAAAAAAATAAAAGATGAATATATATTAAAATGAAAATGAAAACACACACACACACACACATATATATATATATTACAACCATATTAAAATATTAAATGTTAATGAATAAAAATGTATAAATAAATATTAAAAATGGAAAAAATTATAAAAATATCGAACGATGAAAAATTGAAAGTGAATAAATTACAAAAAAATTTAAAAAATGATGATTATTAATGAATGAATAATATTAAAAATGAAAATAATCAAAAAAGTATTAAAAAGTAATAAATACTATATATCGAATAAAAATATAAAAAATGAATAAAATTTATTGATTAGAAACATATTAAATTTTCATAAATAAATATAAATAAAAATTAAAAATAAATATATTTTAAAAAATATTAAACAAATAAAATTAATATATATATACATATCAATTAAAAAGAAATAAATAGTGTGTGTATAATTATATAAATATATATTTCTATATATTCAATAATAATTTAATTATGAATAAATATTAAATACTAATAAAATTTAAAAAATTATAAACATATAAAAAGTAATATAAATATATATATAATTTAAAATAAATAAACAATGTGTGTTTATATGTATATATATTAAATTTATTTTTTATTAATAATTGTTTCATTAATATTTTTTTTAATAATTTTTAAATTTATTTGTTTTTAATTTTTATTTGTTTAATTATTATATTCTATTAATTTTATATATTTATATATAATATATATACTAATTATTGCTATTTATAATATATATATACATATTAAATTCATTCATTTTTATTAATAATTGTCTTATTAATAAAGTTTTCAATATTTTTGAAATTTATTCATGTTTATTTTTATTCATCTAATTATTACATTTCATTCAATTTATATATGTATATTTAATAAATACTATTTATTACTATTTATAATATATATATATAATTTATTATTAATAATTATTTCATTAATAAAGTTCTTAATATTTTTTAAATTTATTCATTTTTATTTTTCATTTGTTTAATTATTACATTTTATTCATTTTATATATTTAAATTTTATATATACTATTTATTACTATTTATAATATATATATAATTTATTCATTAATTTTTTTTTATATTTTTTATTAATTCATTTTTAATTTTATTTGTATAATTATTTCATTTTTTTGTATTTTTACTATTTTTATTATTTTTTATTGGAGTACATAAAAATATTGGGGGAGGCTGAGTCGGCGGGCTGTGTATAGGCCCGCACATGCGAGGCCCAATGTATATGGGCAGAGTATGTTGGTTAGGCAGGTGGGACGACATGTGTAGGTGCCGACCCTTGAGGTTCATGTGTGGTATAATGTATGCGGGTGCCGATCCCCCACATCTATGGCACAATGTGATGCTAGAACACCTAGGATTATAAAGCATTTCCTAGAAAAAAAAGTCAAATGTGGGATGAAGTCGTATGGAACAACCCTTTATTAGCGCTAAATAAAAGCACTAATAAATACCACCTTTTATCAGTACTAATGAAAAGCATGGATAAAAAGTGGCCTTTATCAACACTTTTTTTAAGCGCTGATAAATAACACACTTTATCAGCACTTTTGTTAAGCACTGATAAAGTCCACCACTATTTATTGCAAGTTTTATATTAGTGCGCGTGAAACATCACTTTAATCTCACATAGAAAATATCCAAAAAATAATTTTAAGGATAAAGAGTGGTCGAACTGTGTGTCTATTACATATATAATTCTCTTTCCTCTAAACTTGGATATGATATGAAGCAACTGCTATGGTGGAATTATTCCTGACCAAAACTCAAGCCACTACCTCTTCACAACCCTCCACAGTGCAAGAAAACCCCTACGTCATAACTAGTTATACTCCACAAAGATCATCTTCACCTTCATATTTATGGAGTTATCCTGATTCCCACAACCATTTTAAAAGGTGGTGCACCAACCCCAACGACCTTAGATTTCTAACTTGGCTACTATATCTTCTACATGCTCAATAACTATTCCTTTGGCATCCATGGGAGTTGTCAAAGGTGTTGGTGGGTTCCATGTTTGAATTCCATGGTTGGTGGGGGGGATTGGTGGGAGTTGTGTCAAATATGAACTCCTCCCACCATGTCTATGAAAGGAGGGCCTAGGGAGCCTTCTTAGATAACCAGTTCTAATCCAATAGAGCTCTTGTTACTAGGAGAGAACCTTGAGAGTACCATGTGTGAGGAAAACAATAGGTGTGGGTGGGGTCACTTGTAAACCTTTGTTATTGGTGAAATAAACTTCCCCCTATATTCATCTCTCTTTATGATCAATGAATCACAAAAATTGGTATTAGATCCATTTGTGAAAAAATCATGGAAAATAATGGAGATTTTCCAGTGACCGAAAAATTCAAGTTTCCCAAAATCATGTTTTAAAGAAAGATTCTAAAAGATTGTGTTGAGGTGATTACAATCGCATAAACGACATAAAAAATGAATCTAAAACAAGATCACTAGTCTTGGTCAATGTTTGGTCAAAGTTTGAGTGCTACAATACCCCCTTTCCAGAGAAGATGATACTATTCCGGTGCCAGTGATATTTCCAGGGAGATTTTAACAGCTGCTCCGGTAAGCCACATCAATGCCATGTAATCTCCATGTCATTGGTCAATCTTGATTATTGTCACTAATTTGTTCATATTTTGATCATCCAGTGTATGATTTCAGCAATCTAGAAGTTTATCCCCACATTTTCAACCATTATAGATGCAACTTGAGATCCATTTTTCTGAATCTCTAGCAGTTTTTATATAATTGAAATTCAATGAAAAGACCATCCTTAGGAGGGATGATCATGTTGACTTCTTAAAACTACTCCATTTATAAGTATCAAATGGAAGATATCCTTAATGCTAAGGATATTTTTGAACCCATTGAGAATAAGGGAGTAAACCCTGATGCCACAAAGGAATAAAAGTGGAAGAAACTAAATAAAAAGACAATTGGTCAAATATACTAATGGATTGATCAGAACATATATTACCTTGTTGATAAAGAGACAATAATGTATGAACTTTGGATAAAGTTTTCAAATACTTACAAATAAAAGACCTCTCTAAACAAGATCATCTTGTTAAAGTGTTTCATGAATCTATGACTACAAAGTGAAAAATCTATATATGAACACACCACTGACTTCCAAATCCTGGTTAATAAATTGATAGATGTAGTTAAAACTCTGAATAATGAAGATCATGTGATCCATTTACTATTCACACTTATATATAGTTGGGATATGCTTGTGGTCTCACATAACAACTCAACATTCAAAGGCAAACTTACTATGACAACGAGGAGGCCCGAAGGAAGGATGTGAGTTACAAAGAGATGCAAGCTTTCATCCTGAAGAAGCGAGGGAGACAAAAATATGATCGAGGGGTAGGAAGTAGAGGAAGAATAAAGAGTATAGGAAGGTCCATAGATGGAAGGAGGCCAATATATAAGTAATACCATTGTGGCATGAAGGGGCACATAAAAATAACTATCAATATTTTCTACAATAAAAGGACCAAAGTAACAACCAATAAAGAATAAATGGAGACATTCACATGAGAATCACTAAAAAAGTTGTGATTTTATCTAAAGATGAAGAAAAAAAAATGAATTCATACATTAGAATAAGGCATATAATGGGTGTTCAATACTAAAATATAATACCAAATCACTTTACATTATGAATATTTATTGACTTATCAAGCTAGTGAATTTGGTGTAGTCAAGATGGGGAATACCAATTTGGTAGCGATTATTGGAATGGGTGATATCAAATTCAACCCAAATATTGGATATGCAATTATCTTAAATGATGTTTGACATGTTCCAAGTCTTTAAATCAACATGTTATTAGGAATAGCCTTTGATCAATGAGTCTATGAAAATATCTTCAGAAATGAAGCATGGAAGATGAAACAATGATCCATATTCCTTGCTTGAGGACACTTATGTGGTACATTGTACAAAACTCATGTGAAGATTTGTGATGATAGCCTCAACATGGTGGAAGGAGTTACACCATCCAATCTATGGCATAAGAGACTCAACCACATGAGTAAAAGAGGTTTATCTACCCTGAATTAGAATAAGTACATCAATATTGACAAGAATGAATCACTTAATCCTTATAAATACTGTTTTTATGGGAAGAAACATAGAGACTCATTCAATAATTGTTTTTCAAGTTGATCAGAGTGGATGGATCTAGTTCACTATGATATATGTAAACCCATGGAGGTGGATTCACTGTAAGGTAACAAATATTTCCTATCCTTTATTGATGATGCATCTCTAATGGTGTGGGTGTTCTTCCTGAAAATGAAGGACCAAGTACTAGACTACTTCAATATGTTTCATTCCATGGTGGAGCGTGAAACTAGAATGAGGATGAATTGTCATCATTCAGACAATGGAGGAGAGTACACATCCATGAAATTTGTAGCCTATTACAGGAGTCAGGGAATTCGACATGAGAGGATGGTCCCACACACCCCATAATACAAAAAAGCTGTGTAAAGTATGAAAATAACTTGCATGAAGATGGATGAAATCATGATGAGTTTGGCTAAGATACTTAATTCATTCTGGGGAGAAGCGGTTCAGGCTACATGTTACCTCATCAATAGATCACCATTGGTCTGACTGAATTTCATGATTCCACATAATATATGTTCTGGTAAACATCCCTCTTACTCTCATTTATAAGTATTTGGATGTTTGGTATTTGTAAATGTATCCAAAGAGCTCATGAAAAATTTATATGGGAAATCTAATCCATGCATATTCATCAGATATGAATATGATGAGTTCAGATACAAGCTTTGGGTCCCAACAGAGAATAAGGTGATTAAAAGTGGAGATGTTATATTCATTGAGAACCAGAAAATTAAGAACATTCAAAATCCCAGATTGTATCTAAGGGAAAGTGTCTATTAATCAATTCCCGATCAAAAAACTATACCAACACTACTTATCACTAAAGAGGAGGAGGAGAAATAATACTCATCAATAGCATACCTGGAGGCAATTAGGGAGGATATTGAGTAGTGGGGAGACTCAATACTCTCTACAAAAATATACAGAAGAACCAAATGATCTAGGTGATCTTGTACCTCTTGAACCTAACATTTTATAGGTTCAAATATATTCATAAGTAAGGATTATATCAATAAAATATTTGAATCTAGAGTACCTATTATTGATTGATGGGGGGGGATCCATAAGGATATCAGGAAGCATTGAATCATCCTAAAAAACTCAAGTGGATGCATGTAATGGATGATGATATGGAGTCTTTAATGAAGAAATATAAATTTTATTTGGTGGATATACCCATATGTAAGAAGGAATTAATGAAAAAAATGGATGTTCAGGATGATAAAGGATGAAAGAATACAGGATATCAAGAAAAAATATTGGTTAGTGGTCATGGGGTTCCTTCAAAATAAAGGAGTTGATTTTGATAAGATCTTTTCCCCACTGAAGATGATGGATTCAATCTGAGTCATTTTTGGATTAGTGGGTATATTAGACCTAGATCTTTAAGAGATAGATGTAAATAGATATGGTCTTTATAGTGACCTCTTTGAGGAGATCTATATGAATTTTTATGAAGGTTTTGAGGTTTTTGGATAAGAAAACCTCATTTTAAAATTAGAGAAGATACTATATTTACTAAAAATAGCTTCCAAATAGTGGTATAAAATTTTGACTCATTCATGGTGAGTCATGGTTACAAGATGAAATAGGTGGACCAATGTTTTTACTATTAGATATTTTAGGATAATAACATTATTTATCTTCTACTTTATGTTGATGACATGTTGATCATTAGAAAGGATACAATGAAGGTTATCTAGTTAAATAAGGAGTTATCCAAGTCTTTTGATAAGAAGGAATTTGTAGAATCTAAAAAACATATGGGGATACAGATAATTTGTAATAAAAAGAGGATATTTTTATGGATATCTTAGGAGAATAATGTTGAATGTGTTTTGAAAATTTTCAATATAGAGATATCCAAACCAGTGATCATTCCTCTTCCCGGTCGTTTGAAGTTGAGAAAAATTTTATGTCCTTCGTCTAAGGAAGAAATTGAGAAAATTAAGTTAATTCCATAATCCTATGTGGTTGGAATATTGATGTATGATATGGTGAGTATGTTGCTAGACAATTCCCATGTAGTGGTGATTGTGATATAATTTGTCTCTAATCCCAAGAAGTAGCACTGGGATGTAGTCAACTGGATTATGAGGTATCTTAAAGGTACTTCATGGCTATTTTTGTTATATGGAAGAGATAAACAACTATTGGAGGGATATATAGATATAGATATGTATAGATATCTGAAAAGGTAGAAGTCTACATCATGATACATCTATACTTTTACAGGAGGATTTGTATCATGGAAGTCAATGTTGAAAAAGTGTTTCACTTTATCCATGATATAAACAGACTATATTGATACTTTGATATATGGTAATGAGATATTGTGGCTAAATAATTTTATCTAGGATATCAAATTAATATAGAAGGATTATATTCTTCATTTCGATAGTTAAAGTGATTTATAATTGAGCAAGAACTCCATGTACCATTCCCAAAAAAAGAACATCGACATTCACTGTTATTCGATATATGTGGTGCTGGATTGACAACTAATATGACTTGTAAATATATACATGAAGGATAACTTGGTGGATATGTTAAAAAAGGTGGTTAATCAAGAGAATCTGGACCTTTTTAGATGCTTCAGTAGATCATGGATATAGTGGGAGAATTTATGGAGTTTTACAACCACCCTCCACCATTTTCAAAGATGTTTCACCAACCTCACTTACATTAGACTTCCAACCTAGATAATGCATATTATATATGTGTACAAACCATTAATTTGGTATCCATTATAGTTATAAAAGGTATATGTGGATTCCATTTTTGAAGTCCATGGTTGGTAGGGGGATTAGTTGAATATGTGTCAAATATGAACTCTTCCCACCTTCTCTATAAAAGTAGGGCTTGGGGGTCCTTCTAGGATCATCAGTTTTGAGCCAAGATAGATATTTTTATTGATATATAAACTTCAAAGATCCATGTGTGAGAAAAAAAGGAGGTTTGGGAGGTGTCACTTGTAAACCATTGTTCTTGGTGAAATAAAGTTTTTCCCCTTCATTCATCTCTCTTCCTAATCATCAAATCACAACACATCTCTCATCCACAGTGAAAAAAAAAGAACATCATTCTGTAGTTACCTTCTTCCTTCCTGTCCTCTTATTTATACATGGTGTAATAATGGACTATGCCTCATATATTCATGAAAGTATCAAACTCTCCTCAATCATGCACCCTCCCACAACATAGTAAAATATTTCATGACACTAAAAAAATCCATATATGTTTGAGAACACTCCATACAGGTATGTGTTACGGAACAAGCCTTTGTGCTATGAAATAGTTGATCTCACAATGTTAGTGCATCACCGAACCCCATAATTACACCAGAAAAATTAATCCTGAGCTCTATCGATAGAGATCATGGAAGTCCATAGTGTAATGTAGTGGGATACAGTGTAAGTGACAACAAGACCTATTGGCCCAGTGGGAATGATGATTCGAGCGACTTCATATCAGGAGAATGAATGTGTTAACTTAAAAATTAATAGTTCCCTACATACCTAATCCCAAATTTAAGTTTCTATGGCTAGGGGTGAAATTCATTACTCCAAATGTGGTATAAGTAAATAAATAATTCACTAGAGCCTCCCCTTTTCAATTCTTGTATTCTACAGTTGTCGATCTTTCATCTATCACCAGCTTATATAACTTAGTTTAATCCAAACCGATCTTGTTTCCTGGTTTGGTTTAGTCTAACTTTTTATTTATTTTTTAGTTTCCCAAAATTCTATTTTAAATGTTACATATCCAAAAAAATATTAAAACTAATATAAATGGGTCAATAATTATTATTTAAAAGATAAAATTAATGAATTTAATATTAAAAAATTAATTTATGAAATATTGTACCAAATATTCATTTATAACATGAACCTCACCAATTTTTAAGATTTAATTCTTTTAAATGATATGAGAAAGATAAATTTCAGCCTTTACTTTTATTAATTTCTCAACCTCTTAATATTTTATCACTAGTATGAAATCATTCTTAAATAAAAACTTAAAATTATTCTGATATTTAAATATATCTTCCATTACTCTACAATCTATCTTATAATTATAACCCAAAATTCAATCCATAACCAAAATAACACTCAAATATAATATAGGCATGAATATGGGAATTTAAGGGGGTAAATTCCATATATAATTATAGGAATATTATTATAAATCTTTATTAATTTAAAACCTCCACTATGAGAATTTATCCAAAGTTTAGTCTCTATTTATCAAGATAATATTTCCATATTACCAGAAAATATTCTATAAATAAAATATTGTGTGGATCTATAACCAAATAAGACATTAGTGTAATTTTATTAAACAAATGAGACACCATTATCCACTTTATTTTATTGGCCATCATTTTCTAAGGTGGTAGAAAGTGACTTTGCCACACCCTTCAACTTACAATCTTGATGATTTCCACCTTCCATTATTATCTTCAAACACAAATTTTCATAATGTTTTATCTCATTATAATTAAAATATTTCACTACCTAATTATAATTATTGGTCTTATTATTTCTCATTTATTTTTAATCATGTACAATATATCCACATTTATTATATAGATAACATTTTCCTGATCATGTTACACATTCCTCAAAATATTTTCTACCACATTTAAGATATGATAGAATCTTACCTCAAGATTTTCTTATTGACTATTTTCCTATTACTTTACACCTTGAACACTTGTTATACATGTTTTTATGAGATAAATAATAGTTAAAAAACTCTATCTCAACAATTTCATTACATCGAACAATTTCCTAATGACTCCAAAATTAACGAGTAATTAAGGACCTTAGTAAAATTGAATTCAAACCTAAGTAAAATCTATCAATTTTACTTTCATGGTTTAGAAAAAAATTCCTTACATGACCTATTAATCTGGTAAAATTTTATTCATAAGTAGAACTTGAGTCCTATTCCTTTTGATTCAACTCTAGAAATTTACTTTCCATTCTAAGTCAAACCACTTTAGGAAAATAATTTTCAATAAAAATATCTTTAAATACATTCCACTCCATGGTATGAATCTCATTCTTCTCCTTGGTATTCTTAATTAGATACCACCACTGAATGAATTCACCTTCAATATAATAAACTAAAAAAGTTACCTTCTGATGTTTTGAACACACCAAAACATCAAATATCTTCTCTAAATAATTTATCTATCCTTCATCTATCACTGGGTATGAGGTTACAACAAATTTTTGAGGATTTTGTCTCATGAAATGGTCTAATATTAATATATTTATTTATAGAGAATTTAGTCGATACCTTACATGGGTAACAAAGTTTATGTACTGTGTTAATTGAGTTAAAACAACCATGAACTACTAAAATCCAACTGCAACCATTTTAGGTTTCTGGTTTGGAATGGTATTGTACTCATGTTACCTTCCCGCTTCATTCACCTTGTTACCTATATGTAAATACATTCTAAAATAGACATATATTAGATGAAGAAACTCATAAAACCTTAAAATAATAAAAAACAATATCATGATTATATAACTGTAAATTATTATTTTTATCCCCATAAAACCAATTTTGTAGTCCCAAATTTTCAATCCTTAGTTTATTTACCAATATCTTAATCTATAAAGTTATCTAAAATCTACTCTGATACCAATGGTAACATCCCAAACATATTCACTAAACAATTACCAATTTTATAGAAATTATTTCATTACTTATATTCTCATTAAATTTTAGGTTTAATGTTTTATAGAATTAAGAAACTAATTACATTAGAAAATCCATACTTCCATTTAGTGTAAATTTTTCCACACAAAAAAGTTTTTAAAATGATACACTTGCTATATTCATGAAAAAAATTCATAACTGAAACTCAACTTTTTTATTATTCCTACTCATCCATAAACCTTGTAAAATAATTTAAAAACATGGTATGAGAAAATAAATCTCATTATTGGATAAAAAAGAAATGAAACTTGTTAGGCCATTGAAAAAAATGAAAACCCATGAAAAATATTATTCTTTAAAGAAATAATATTTTTTAATTGTAAGAAAACTCATTAAAATAAATTATTTTCCCAAATAATGAAGTAAATTTGAAATCAATAATAAAATAAATAGAGTAATCAAAATGTAATCATAGTAAATCATGGGAAATCATGAATAAGATTTTCCTTGAAAACAAACTTTATACCTTTATAATATCATAAATTTTACTTCAATCATGAAATCATTTACATATCTCATGAAATAAAAATATTTTCATTAAAACTCATAGAATTTTTAAAAACCATATAGGGATATTGGGAAATTATATTCATCACTCATATTCTCTTGTATTCACCTTTAATGGAATAACTTATAATCAATTAATTCCAACATCATTTCTCTATAGAATAAATCATTACCCAAAGTATTGAGAGGCTATATCTCAGGACAAAATGTCTTCATATATAATTTAACATAACCCTAAGATGAATAAAATACATAGTATCCCATGTTTTATCATTTCATAAATAAAAATCATAAAAAATTAATTTTCAACCCATAAGAACAGACTTATAATTTAACCCATAAAAATTTGATGATTACAAAAATGGGTTAACCATTCATCTATTGAAAGGAAAATGAAATAAAAATGAAATATTTATAAATATAAATAATAATATGAGAAATAAAATTCATATATAACACTATAGAGTTTATAGAAAGACTACAAAATATTTAAAGTAAAGGTTTAAAAGAAAAACCCTTACATTTTGGGTAACTTTTATATTAATAGGACATAAATTATAAAAAAATGAGATTAAAAATTACTTTGTAAAACCATAAATTAATAGAGAGGAAGGTTCATAGATAAAATTAAAGTAAATATAGGGAAATTGAGATCATTTAGGAAGCATAAAAAATGATTATAACTCAATAAAAGGAAATTGATTTAACAAAATCCCCTTATCATGAGTCCCAAATTTCATTGTATGTCCTCTACCCTCCTGAATAATAAATTTATATTAATTATTTACCTATTTATGTAACTTTTATAGTAGAAGTAGAGGAAGTAATAATAACCAATCTCAAAATAAACCATTTACAGTGTGAACATCGCAACATACCATTTTTAGATACTGAAACATAACATGCATACAAGACATTTCATATTGAAAATATGAAAAAGGGTATCCACTAGAAAACCTTAGTACATAAATATAATAGAATGATGATACATAAGGAAAGACTCAAAATATAACTCTGAATAATGAAATAATTGATTGTCCCTTAACTTCTATCCAATGCTGAAAAAATCACTGAGATCTATCTCCTGATCCTGAAAATTTACCTGAATGAAAATATGTAAAGTCTATACACATCTTGAAGGGCCTATGTAGGTTGTGAGAAAGAATCTCAATAGGACACCACCAATGTGTTCCTATATTAAATTTTTGATAAAGAATTTGTGTATTAAAAATAAATAAATCATCACATGTACATTAGAAAATATAACCTTCTTCCCTTGTGCTCAAAATCCACATGCAAGAAATCACCTGCTTCGGCCAATGATGATATAATGTAAGTAGAGATTATACTTACCATAAATACCATGGAATCCCTTGATGAAAATAAAATCTAGGTAAACCCTCAGGTTTCACCTCTAATAGTATCACCTTGCACCTCATTCCAACTGAAACCTCATGTCCAACCAATATCCAATGTTCTAATGGAACACGCCAATAATCATTACCTGGTCCCATGGACTTGAGATCATAAGAAACCTCATCATCTCAATGAATTAGTTACAAAGAATAGTGATTCCTATCTTCTAAATATTATCTCTATCAACTCAATGGATGATGTCCCGATGAATGATGATATATGTCCTCTAAAATAGTCCTATCCCAACAGCCTCAAGTACTATGAGCCTCATCCCCCAACCAATGCTCTCAACACTATAATCTGATGGATCCTCACCATCCCCATGGATTTCTACAACAATCAGCTCCAACATTTTCTTTAATTCACATCCAATAGAGGCCTCTACCCACATGAGTGGTCAATTTCACCTCATCAGCTAATTCATACTGTTCCGACATGACTCTAGTGAGAGAGAGGGATGAAACATCACATGAACTAAGATAGGCCTCATCATTTTTGTAGAAGTTGTGAATGGGCCTAAGTTAGGATATCTAGGATTCACTACACATCGCTTTGTAATAGAAATCAAGCCACACAAAGTTATTGTAAGGGGTTTTTTCATAGGTTAAGTGAACCATGACATTATGGTTAGATAGGGAAATTATAACCATCAAATCCCCAAGTAAATCAAGAAATCATGTATATTAATATATTATATGGGGGGAATTTATGATTTTAGGTTCTACAGAATAGGCCTATATAAACAGTTTAAGGTTATTTTGGGTGAAAAAATAAAAATAGTTTATAGTCATGTGGTATGAACTATATACCAAGAAGTTTAATGTCATGAAAAAACTATGATCTATAAATTTTATAGTCATGAAGCTAAGATTATGATACCTTGTAGTTTTGGGTCATATGATAAGGACTATTTCCAAGAAGTTTATAGTAATATATATTGGACTATAGGATATATAGTTTAAAGTCATGTAGCAAGGACTTCATGAATACTTTTTGAAATTATAAAAAATATTTCTTGAGAATCCTTTTATTAGTAGTAGGCATGATACACTCCCTATTCATAATAATCAAGGAGTAGGATCTGTTGGAGTAGACCTTATTTTTGTAATAAGGTGCTTCCCATTTTTCCTCTAGTTTTGACTATACACATGACTCTATTTTGATGGACATATAGTTTGTGCAGTGTGCACAAACTTTTCTCATAAAGTATCTATAATTCATCTTATCTTATATGAGACTACTCATCTTCAAATAGTTGATTATAGATAGAAATGCGAAGTGAAGGCAGTTGGACCTCATGCACAAGTGAATATGGGGTTTCCTATATCACATTATAAGTCATAGTGTGATAAGACCACAAATCATATAGGTTATTTTCTCTCAAAATCTTTTTATCCTTATTGATGTTCATGAAAATGAATGATTTTTATATAATTTTAAAATTAATTTAATTAATTAGTTAAACCACTTTTACATTTTTTACTTTATTTTTGTAGACATTTTTATAATTTAATTAATTATATATAAATGTTAGTTACTAAATTTTTTATAGTATATATATATATTAACATTTGAAATTATATATTATTATTAATATTAGTATTTTAATATTATTTTTATCATCATCATCATCATCAACATCATCATTAATTATATTAAATTATATTAACATTTATTAGTTGTATTGTTATTATATTTTTAATTTTTGTATAATTATATAATTTACCTAATTTAACTTATCACCTTAGTGTATCTAATTATATATATAATTATACACATATTAACAATGAAATAACAATAATATTAATAATTTTACACATATTAACAATATCATAAGAATAATTATACACATATTAACAATATAATAAAAATAATTAGATTTATTAAGGCTATAATTTAAATCAAATTAATTATAAAATTATACATATATTACCAATATAATAATAGTACTACTAATAAATGTTAAAATAATTTAATAGTACTAATGATACTAATAATAATAATATAAAAACTAATATTAAAAATTATCATTACCCAACCCATCAGGGCCCTACCTGGGTTGACAGTAATATGAGAGTGACACCTCAATCCTACCTCTAATAGGCCAGGGGCTGACGAAAAGCATCGAGTAGGAAAAAAATGAAATGGGAGGCCTTAGCCTAATGTATCTTAACACACATATACAACCAACTCCATGAAATAGTGTAGACATATAATAAAAGATTGAAACATCTAAAGTGTAATCAATGCATGCAATAATCTCTAGGAAATACATCAAAGTAGAGAAAGGAAATAAAACATATATAAAGTTTAAAAATACATTCTCAACCAAAAATGAGGTCCCACCCTGACAAAAATTGCCAAAATAGTAAAAATAAAGAGATCCAAACTCATAATCTTTGAGGCTAACCAATGAACATGATCAACACCTCCAAGAACCTCTATGCTCCTCTAATACTAGGTCCATTGAACTCAATACTGATCTATCTATCATTTTCATAAGACAAAACACATGAATGAATATCCTATTTAGGGGTGAGTATATACATACCCAGTAGGACACCCTAAAAAACAAGAGGGAAGAAATAGAACAAAACAACCAACTCAACCTAAAAGTCAAGAGTGTAAAGGGACCCAATAATAGATATGACCAAAAGAAACTTAAGTCAATAGAGAAAGGGGATCTATATATATACATACATATAATAATGATCAGTCTTATTGTAGCTCCAAATGTCCTATATCCTAGCCAAATATCATGTGTAACTTTTCAAGAATGAGTATTGAGGACTCGCATCTCACCACAGTGTGGTGAAGCCGAGTTGGTACTGACCCCAATGGAGAACCTACTCGCCACCAGAGCTCAACGATAATGATTACCACTCTACAGATATAGGCCCCACTCCATCTATAATGTGGGGTAGTTTCAAATATGACTGTATAAAAGATATGGGGGAACCTCCACCTATAGAGACAGTGGAGTACCAACCCCAGTAATACTCCAATGATCACACCCGATCACTACCATTAGATAAGCATTTCTGAAAGAAGCATCCTACTTATATCACCTTGTATTGTACCAAAGATGTTGAAACTGAGGCCACCATTTTTACTACATGGAAAACTAATTAGGATAGACTATTCATAGGACCAAATACGACTCTCAAAGAAGGAGATACACTAGGTATAAGTTCATGGAAAGAGTATATGAAAAGCTCATAGGGTTACACGGCATGTGAATTTTCCTGAACACTTGGGCATGTTCTCCCCTAGATATGGATTATCTAACCATGTATATCCATATAGTGTTTCCCTAGGAGGATACAACATGTATGTTCACCCAGGGTCCTGGGCGTGTGCTATCGGCACATGGTTACTATTTCCATGTAACTATACACAACATTTCCCTAGGGTAACACGATGTGCACATTCACTTAGGTTCTTAGATGTGTTATCTTGGAACAAATATCAAATGAATGGGTAGGGTAACATGGAATGTGAGCCATGACACATGTCATGAGATCCATGCCACACATAATGTGATATTTAACTCAGGCCAAAACCCTAGATGTTGTGAGAATTCAAGACACACGACGTGTGTTACTATTGATTACATGACGTGTAGTCATGTGTTTAATAGATAGTGAATCTTGTATTTCCACTTCTTCATTATCTATTTGACTAACCCAAAAACATTGAAATCAAAGGAAGACCTTTTCGATTGTTGATTTCTAACCTCCAATGGGCATAAATTAGAACTCCAATCACCCATGCAGTAGATGTCATGCCTCCCATCGATGTTTGGGGTCCCAATCTAGGAATCCATCATCCAAATCCCATAAATACATCTCGATCCATATATTAAATGTAAAACCCTATGACTTTCATACAACCTTTATGAATCCCAGGGTTTTATCATGCTCAAATATGACCTGACAATGTCGAATAACTGACCTCATGGGCCAATGATGAAGAACTTGAATAATGGTGGTGAGAAAATAAAAATATTGAAGTGAGAATAATTGTTGGCTGATGAAATCCTGGCCAATTAATATATATTTTGGAAACAAAGGGATAATCAAGTGTTCCATAGAGATAATCAATTAGGATCAAGAATGATAATTAAAATTGGGATCATACAAAGAATAGAAAATAGTATAAAATAAGAAGATATGAAATCCATGCTTGAAAAATTATTCAAAGTGTGGAAATCCAAAAAAACAAGCCCCACCTCAAGAATGAATCGATCATTTATGAAGAGACATGTCCACTAGAAATGATGATGAAGATCTCATTATGTTCGTCATTCATCTTGTGAATATACTTGATCGTTTTTCATTGATCCATGTTCCCAAGATTGAAAATGCCAATGAAGCTCTTAATTTATCCTCCCTAAGATCCTAGGGTTATGCATATAACTTTAGAGATTCAAAAAATGAAATATATATAGAGAGGGAATTAGGTTTATCACCATTAAGTAAAATAAATAAATAAATAATTTAATTTTCTTAACACACCTACCAATGGCTACCTCTAATTGAACGGACAACACCAAACAACATTATGTTACTCTTAGAGTAAACCCTATGTCCTAGGAAAAACCATGATCTTAGATTCTCTATCCAAGGTCTTGATCATTGGGGAACCATTTATTCCAAAAAAACTTTTTCATGTGATTTAATATATATTGATATTCTTAATATATTAATTATGGGGTCCTGTGACACCCAAACGCAACACCAACTCCTATGGAAATTACACACACACACACATATATATATATTCAAAGGATCAAAAAAGGAAAATTAGAGTTGTTTCATTCTCCCATCCTTTAAGGATTTTCACATATAAAAGAATAAACTAAACAAAAATGTGGGGATACTAGGATTTCATCTTATTATCACACTCGTAGGAGCTCTAATGCGTGGTCCCATATTTCCAAAGCACTCAAACTAAAGGAATGGTCTATCTACACAGGATCTTGTCTTTTTGATCCTTGTGTGCCACTAGGAACTCTAAGAATGTTGTTCCATCCTCATTTTACAACTCACATGAGTTAATGATGTGTGATGATCCCTGCATGAATCTCCTTATCTAGGATAGATGGAAGACATTATACACTTGGTCCAAATTTGGGGGAATTTACAAGTGGTAAACAACCTCACCAACACTCTATAGGATTTGGAATGGAACAACAATGTCAAATCACTAACCCAATGGGACAATGATGAAGAATGTGAATAAAAATTTTAAGAAAAGAACAATATCAAAGTGAGAATAATTATTGGAGAATGCAATCACAACAAATGAATATGTATTGTAGAAACAATGGTCGAATAGAGTGTAACATCCTAGGTAAATAAAGATTTTTTTTTTCATTTTTATTTTCATATTTATGAATTAAATATTAATTTTACTTTAAGGGGATTCTATGTTTGATGGCATACCTGACACACAACAATGGGTTTCTCCAAAGTCTAATGTTGCACACAATGTTGAGTCATACTGAAAAATCATAATATAATATTATTTTAAAAGGTAGTTAACACCTAGACATTGTATTGGTGGGAATGAACAGACCTAACTAAAATATTATTATACATGTTTGTTAAATGTTTTTACATTTATCTAATAAAATTTAGAGGCTTGAAATGTGAATGAATCTAATTTTAAGCATAAATACTCTAATATTCTTTAAAAGGTTGATTTACCTCCTTTTGATGGAGAACCATTTTAAAAAATATTTTTTTTTCACTTTTATATGTTTTATTTGAAAAAATAAAATTCTTCTTTAGAATCGAGACATCAAAATTTACTTTGGGTAAATGTTTGGTATTTTCCTGATAATGTTCATTTTTAATGAATAGTGAAAAATACTGTATTTTAATTCAAAACCGTCTTTTAATATAATTTATTTAAATGTTTATATTATCTTTTTAATTGGTTTTAAAGTGTAATTAGATTATATTTTTACCATTTAATCCAATTTTGGTCATTAGAAGCAATTTTACTTTGAAATTGGACATAAACAAGTGTCAATCTTTTGGTAGTTATTATTTATTAAAAACATGATTTGTGTTTTTATAATGAGAATTAATTTTAAATTAATTAATGCAACTTATATTTTTTGAATTTAGTAAAATAGGCGTCATTTTTTTAAAATGGAATATCAAATATATCTTAGGCTTAATATTTGGTATTTTTCTAAAAACCTTTAATTTTCAATGAATAGTGAAAACACTGAGTAGTAGTTAGAAAACCGACTTTTTCATTTAAATGAAATTTTACCGCTTCTATGAATTGAGTTTCAAAAATACAATATACATGGTTGTTATCAGTAAGTAAAATGTGGTTCAATAAGATGAAAATAATTTTTGGTGAATAGTAACTTTTGACTTTTATTTACCGCGGTTAAAGGTAAATACGACAATTCATGGTAAAAATAATATTATAATAATATAAAATTACTTTAACACTTTTTATAACCTTATTTGATGTGTCATGACGGACCAATACAATCCCTAGGTGAGATTTTTGGCCTTTGAAATCCATTTGAGTAAGTTAATGAAATTAATAACTTTTTATTTAAAGTAAAAATAAAAATATCATAAACATGTATTTTTTTGCTAAATTTTTTTTAATGTGGTGTTATATAATTTCTATATTTGACTATAAGTATTCATTATAAAGTTAAAAATATTTCCTACATAATGGTATTTTATTTATAATTTTTAGACATCAAATAATTAAAATTATTATTGAAACAATAATGATGCAGTGTTTACCTCATTAATGAATGATTTAAATAAATAAGATTATAAAAATTAAAACAATATCCAAAACCTGTCCAATTCATATTGGATGATTTTATTTATAACAAGAGTCATCTTATCTTAGACTTTAATAAGTTTTTGACCTTTAGAAACTGAAAATCATTATATAATAAAATAATATTTTCAAACTTTTCTAAAGAGCCCCTCCTCCCCCTTATAAAAATCCCTCACCTCTAACCCATTACTCACACCTCTCAAGCCTCGTGGCTCATCCAAACTCTGCCCAAATAAGCTCTCAATATCCATCACTTCCACCTAGAAGCTTTATCTTAGGTAAAAGACACCTCAAGAAATCCTTTTGGTTCAAACTAATGGGATTTACCCAATTTAAAGGTAACACCTTCTCTTAAGTTCTTTTATTTTATTTTACTTCTCCAACCCCCTAAAATCTTTTTATATATTTCTTTTTTAACAACACCAGTATCCTAAATATACTAGGTTGTTGATATAAGAATTATTCAAACTACACTTACACACACCTCCGTCTCATGGGTAAAGAACATATTGTTTCTGTGGACGGTGAACTACTGTCTCACAAAATGATGATTTTTGAATATTCACCTACCACATCTTATGGTGGCCATTAATATGGAAGTGTATTTACATGTGATATATATTATATTTATATTGTATCTATAATTCTGTATTTTTCATTTATATAATATCTTTATGGTTTCCATAATGGGTAAATATGATAATTTCATTTGAGAAAGTGCAGACTACAACCCCCTCAAAGTGATATGACTTGTTCATTCCATAAGTGGAATGTATAAAGGATAGAGTTACTAAAATTATATATGATATTATAATGGAATTTTAATATACCTATGTATCATTAAGTCTTCATTATATTAAAATACAAAATATAAATGAAAGTAGCGTTCATGCGTACGTACAGCTTACCGTCTCTATGAACGGTGCATTTCATTTCTTATCTCCAAATGTTATATACTATTATAAATATACATATACTAGATATATATGATATATATGATATCTAAATCATGAACATCATTATGGAGATAATGTACTTTTGATCACATGGACAACTTGTAATTATAAGGAGTTCATTTTTGACTCAAGTACCAAATATCGACAAAATGACCATTATTAACTTAAATGATTACATAATGTTTATAACATGGAAAAAACTGATATAAAAGGTATAATAAACATTAAAATGGTTCTTAAGAAATTAGAAATTAACTTTAGTTTATTATTCAGGAGATTAAAGAACAAACGGGTCAAGTCCGACATGAGGTAAGGGACTTCGTCTCAATCTCCTTTCATTGAGGCATCCTTTTATTTATAAATGAATTTATTTTATATGGTGTATAAACCCCTTTGAATTTTAATTTCATTAAAAGGGAATATTTTATCTATTTAGTGTTTTATTAAACAGCAAATAGAATGTTTTTAACGTACGTGGTGACAATGACCTTTCCGCTACTGCGAGCATTATTTGATATTTGGCTTCCTTAACAAGTCGTAATTTTTTTTAAAAGAAAAATAAATACCATATACTCTTTTTACGTATTTTGGTATTGAAAATGGTTTTGATAATGGATTTATTATTTCAATATATTGAAATGATATATTGTGATTACAATGTGGGAATGTTATCTTTCCTTTATGATTATGTTATGTGTTATGATTATGTTATGGTTCTTATGAATTGTTTACGTATACGGGTGGTTCTGTGATAAAACTAGGGTGAGTGAGCCAATGATATCTCTCCAATGCATTGGGTAACACGATGAAGGTAAAATATAATGTTTTTCCTAAGAGATTTAGGGAATATACTGTGATGGGTATTCCAAATGTAACTCCCTATGTAGCTGTGAAAGCTACAACGTAAGTATGTTATGGATGCCACAAGTTACCTTTATGATTTATGATTTCTATGTGTTATTCATAAACTGATGATTTCATTAGGTATGATCTTATTCTTGGTATGTAATGATGGAATAATTTTTTCTTTCCTGATTTTATAACCCTTACTGGGATTTTTATGCTCATCCCATGTTTTTGAATTTTTTTCACAAGACTTAAAGATGAATAAGGTCAAGGATGGAATCATGGAAAAGTCATGCTGTCTAAAATGTGGAACTAGACCTGAATCCTTTTTTAAAGAATTTATATTTTATGAAAAAATGGATACTAAGTAGAAGTTTCTATTTTGTAATATTTGAGATTTAATGTAGAAGTATCCTAGTTCACACAAAATAGGCCCCGAAAGAGGATCAGAGCAGCAGGAGTAGAAGCCACAAGATGCAGAGCTAATTAGATTGGAAGAATGAGTGGGTATGGTAGCCTCCATCAGGCCCAGACACCGTGCAGCTTTGTACGGGGCAATGCAAGCCGATCAGAAATTCAAGGTGGGGAGCTAAGGAGATCAATGATTCAAGACACCAGGGAGGGGCAGTTCTAGTGGGATGAGCCTATGAGTCATGTAATGGGCATGGAATGCCTCTAGGCCTTCGGGTCATGTATTGCAGGTCATGTCAGGCCTTGTGCCTTGGGCCTACGGGTCATGTTCGGGTTCCCCTTCAACCCTTAAAAGGGGGATTATCTATAATAAAATAAAAAAGAAGGCCTTCGTGCCATTCAGGATAAACCTGAAAAGATCCTCAATGTGAATTATTAACTTAATTCAAGATTATGTAATGTTTAAGGCTAGATCCTTATAGTTGGTAGCATAGGTCAGTTTAGAAAACCTTAGAAGTTAGGATATTTTTAAATTAATATCCATAAATTATTTTTAATTTATGGTAAGATTGAAATGATATAACATTTACAGATTACCATGTTGCTTCGCCTAAGATATTTTTGTGTTCAGAATGGTTTTCCCTAGAGGAAACAAGGTAGCTATGATGGGATAACATTAGGAGGAAGATAACCTTCAAAATTAGCAACCTAAGATGGTTGGAATTAGAACTGAATAGTTTGTTGTAGTGATGGCACAATTGACTCAGGATATAAATGGTGTTGGTATCCATGCACGAGATCATCCAGATCAACCATAGAGGAACATGTTAGTAGTGGAGCATTTCATGAGGCAACATCCCCCATCATTCAGAGGATAATCTGACCCTGTACAAGCAGAAGAGTGGATTAAATAACTAGAAAATATTTTTGATGTCATTGGGTGTTCATAACATCAAAAGTTTAGTCTTTCTGTTTACTGTTTTGAAGGTGATGACGACCAGTGGTGGTCGATGGTGAAAAATATCAGGGATAGTGAGGATATTTATTCTCTTGATTGAGATGAATTCAAAGGTATGTTTCATGAGAAATATTTTCCTAAGGTGGTTCATCTTAGGATGGAAAAACAATTCCTGGAATTGATGCAGGAGGATGACTCAATGGATGCTTGTGAAAAAAAATTCACTCAACTGGCAAGGTATAATCCAAACATCATATGAGATCTAGATAGTAAAATCAACCATTTTTACTCAGGATTAAATCCAAAGTATCAAAGGGCTTTAGCTTATTGTGAGTTCAAAAGTTATGAATTTTTTTTCTATGTGTGGAGAAGATGGACATGGAGTTTACCGATGATTAGGTGTTCTTTAACAAACAACAGAATAAGAGGTTGAGGAGGAAGATAAAAGGGAAGAACTCTTCAAAAAATTTGATGGTAAGAAACATACGTTTACAGTTTGTGAAAATTATGGTAAAAAGTATGCTAGGAAATGTCTTTTGAATTCTGGTAAGTGTTACAGATGTGGTAAAATGGAGCATAAGGCTCGTAATTGCTCTAAAAAAGATCAGGGTAATGGTAACAAAAAATCTGATTTACAGTTAGTAAAATGTTTTAAGTTCAATGAAATGTGTCATTATGAAAATGAGTGTGCAAAAAAGAACTCAAATGGGGGAAAGCAGCCAGACTACAAGCAGAAAGGGGTGGTGAAATTCGTTGCAACTACTTCAGTAGATGTTGGGCCATCAAATGAAGTATTATCAGGTACAATGTTTGTTTGTTCAGATTATGTCAAGTTGTTATTTGATTCAGGGTCTACACATTCGTTCATTTCTGAGAATATTTCTAGTAAATTGAGAATTCCATATCAAGATATGAATCTTGAACTTATGGTAAAAACACTAAGGGGAAATTTTGAGACAAAAAGAAATTATAAGAACCTATCTGTCCTTATGTGCTGAAATAATCTACTTGAAAACCTTATTGTTTTGCCTCTAGTAGAGTTTGATGTTATTTTGGGTATGGATTGGCTTTCTGTTTATCATGCCTATATTGACTGCAGAGCTAAAGAGGTTTCTTTTTAGAAAGATTTTCAGTTTGTGTACAAGAATGAACCCTTAATTTTGATAACATATCAGGAAACTGAGAAACTAGTAAAAGATGGAAATGAATGTTACCTTGAAAATATTATTTAAAATAAAGGAACTTTTTAGATTAATGATGTGCCAGTGGTAAATGAGTACCTTGATGTTTTATGATGAGTTTCCTGGTATTATACCTAATTGGGAAGTTTAATTTACTATTGACTTAGTTCCTAATGCTAATCCATTTTAAAAACCCCCTTATCGAATGACTCAAATTGAACTTTTAGAGTTAAAGAAGCAATTGCAGGAGTTATTAGATAAAGGTTTCATTTGACCTAGAACATCACCATGGGGTGATCCTGTCTTGTTTGTTAACAAGAAAGATGGTTCAATGTGACTTTGAATTGATTATAGAGCATTGAATAACATCACTGTTAAGAACACATATCCTTTTCCTCATATAGATGATTTGTTTGATCAACTCTGGGGAGATTAGTATTTTTCAAAGATTGATTTGAGGTTGGGGTACCATCAGTTGAAAGTAAAGAAAGTAGACATTACTAAGACCACATTTTGTACTAGATATGACCATTATGAATTTGTATTTATACCTTTTCGGTTAACCAATGCACCTAGTGTATTCATGGATCTTATGAATAGAATTTTTTGTGAGTTTTTGGATAATTTTGTGGTCATGTTTATTGATGATATTTTGGTTTATTCTAAAAGAAAAGAGGGACATGAAAGTCATTTAATGGTTTTTTTGAAAACTTTAAAAGAAAAGAAATGGTTTGGGAAATTCAGCATATGTGAGTTTTGGTTACAACAAATTTCATTCCTTTGTCACATTGTTTTAAAAAACTGGAATAACTATTGATCCTACTAAAAAAAAAGTTTTTAAAGAATGACCAAGACCCACAAATATAACTGAGATCGGTAGTTTTCTTGGTTTAGAAGGTTATTACTGGAGGTTTGTTGAGAATTTGTCACAGTTATCTAGTACAATGACTAAGTTAACTTGAAAAGGTGTTAAGTTCATCTGGATAAAAGAATGTGATGACAGTTTTCAATAATTGAAAAGAATATTGGTGAATGCTCCAGTTTTGGAACTGCCTTCCAGGAATGGTGAGATTGTTATCTACAATGATGCTTCATTAAAAGGACTTGGATGTGTCCTTATGTAGAATGATCTGGTAATTGATTATTCTTTATGTCATTTGAAACCTCACGAGTTAAATTACCCTACACATGATTTGGAATTAGATGCTGTTGTTTTTGCTTTAAAAATTTGGAGGCATCATTTTTTGGAGTAAAATGTGAAATATATACTAACCACAAAAGTTTAAAGTATATATTCACTTAGAAAGAATTAAACCTGAGATAGAGGCGATGGTTGGAATGAATCAAGGATTATGATTGCACGATTCATTACCATCTTGGAAAGGAAACTAAAGTGGATGATGATTTGAGTCAAAAAAGAAATGCTACATTAACCTTGTTACGTTTGGAACAATATCCTTTGATTAAATATTTGATGAACTTTGGCATAGAAGTTGTTGGTGTAGTAAATTCCTCTATTTTGTTTCTGGTGTTAGTGAAATCATCTCTATCAGATAGAATTAAGCAAGCGCATAAGGAAGATAGTGAGTTGTAGAAAATGGTAGAGTTGGTTCAAAAGGGTAAGTTGCATGATTTTAACATTGATAATGATTATGTTTTGAGGTTTGGGAAGAGATTATGTGTGCCTTGTGATTCAAAGTTGAGGAAAGAGCTATTATTTGAAGCTCCTAGTTCTCCATTTTCAGTTCATCTTGGAAATACTAAGATATATAGAGATCTTCAGGAGTATTACTGGTGGGATGGAATGAAAAGAGATATTGCTGATTTTACTGTGAAGTGTTTGACTTGTCAGCATTTTAAAGTAGAGAAAAAGTTACCAAAAGGGATGCTTCAACCTTTACCAGTGCCATAGTGAAATGAGAAAATATATCCATGGAATTCATTGTGGGATTACCAAAAACATCTCGAGGTAATAATGCAACCTGGGTTATTGTTGACCGATTGACTAAATCTGCTCATTTTCTTCCTATTCAAGATAATTTGTCTCTAGATCAACTTTATCAGTTGTATGTTAAAGAGATAGTTAAGTTGCATGGAGTTCCCATCTCCATTGTATCTGATCATGATCCCAGGTTTACTTATATCATTTGGAAATGCCTTCAGAAGTTATTGGGTACTGAATTAAATTTTAGTACAACTTTTCATCCACAATCAAATGGGTAGTCGGAACAAAAAATTCAGAAATTAGAGGATATGCTACGTGCTTGCCCAATGGATTAGCAGGGAAGTTTGGACCAACATCTTTCTTTGGTTGAATTTTCTTATAATAATAGCTTTCATTCCAGTATACAGATGGCTCCATTTGAGGAATTATATGGAAAGTGTTGTCAAACTCTAGATTTTTGGGATAAAGTAGGTGAAAGGAAACTGATGGGACCATTATTGGAATAAAATATGGAAGAAAAATTTTAGTTGATTCAAAATCACATGAGAATAGCTCAGAGCAGGAAGAAAAGTTATGCAGATAACTGGAGGAAGGATCTTTCTTTTGAGGTAGGTGATCATGTCTTTCTCAAAATTTCTCCATGGAAAAGTGTGATGTGTTTTGGTAAGAAGGGAAAGTTGAGTCCAAGGTTCATTGGACCTTATAAAATCCTAGATAAAGTTGGATCAGTTGTGTACAGAGTGGTTTTAACTCTAAGTTTATCCCAGGTACACAATGTTTTTCATGTTTCAATGTTGAGAAAGTATATTCCGGATCCATCTCATGTTTTGAGCCTAGAGGTAGTTCAGTTGGAAGAGAATCTCTCTTACGAGGAACAACCAGTTCAGATTTTTGACAGAAGAGAGAAAGTTTTGTGGAATAAGGTAATTCATTAGGAAAAGGTTTTGTGGAAAAACTATATGATTGTAGAGTCAACGTGGGAATCTTAAAATTCTATGAGGGATAAATACCCCCCATTTATTTGATAAGTGAATAAAATTTAAAGGACACAATTTACAAAAGGGGAGAAGGATGTAACATCCCAAGTAAATAAAGAATAATACATTTTTATATTTATTTTCATATTTGTTAATTAAAAATTAATTTCACTTTAAAGGGGATTCTATTTTTGATGGCGTACCTGACACACAACAATGGGTTTTTTCTGAATTCTAATGTTGCACACAATGTTGAGTCATACTGAAAAATAATAATATAATATTATTTTAAATGGCAGTTAACGCCTAGCCATTGTATTAGAGGGAATTAACAAGACTAACTACAATATAATTATACATGTTTGTTAAATGTTTTTACATTTATTTAATAAAATTTAGAGGCTTAAAATGTGAATGAATCTAATTTTAAGCATAAATACTCTAATATTCTTTAAAAGGTCGATTTACTGCCTTTTGATGGAGAACCCTTTTTAAATATAGTTTTTGTAAATTTTATATAATCTATTTGAAAAAATAAAATTCTTATTTATAATTGGGACATCAAAATTTAATTTGGGTAAATTTTTGGTATTTTTCTGATAAAGTTCATTTTTTAATGAATAGTGAAAAATACTGTATTTTAATTCAAAACTGTCTTTTAATCTAATGTATTTAAATGGTTAGATTATATTTTTAATAGGTTTTAAAGTGTAATTAGATTATATTTTTACCATTTAATCCAATGTTGGTCATTGAAAGTAATTTCACTTTGAAATTGGATATAAACAAGTGACAATCTTTTGATAGTTATTATTTCTTAAAAACACATTTTTTGACAACGAGAATTAATTTAAAATTAATTAATGAAAATTATATGTTTTTAATTTGGTAAAATAGACATCATTTTTGAATTCGGAATATCAAATATATCTTAGGCTGAATTTTTGGTATTTTTCTAAAAACCTTCAATTTTTGATGAATAGTGAAAACACTAAGTAGTAGCTGAAAAACTGAAATTTTCATTTAAATGAAAATTTAACTCTTTTGGGAATTGAATTTCAAAAATCCAACATATATGGTTGTTATCAGTAAGTAAAATGTGGTTCAATAACTTGAAAATATTTTTTGGTGAATAGTAACTTTTGACTTTTATTTACCGAGGTTAAAGGTAAATAGGGTAATTCAATGTAAAAATAATATTATAAATATATAAAATTACCTTAACACTTGTCATAACCTTATTGGACGATTCATGGCCGAACAATAAAATCCTTGTGTGAATTTTTTTGCCTTTTAAATCCATTTGGCTAAGATAATGACATTAATAACTTTTTATTTAAAGTAAAAATAAAAATATCATAAACATGTATTGTTTTGCTAAAAAAAATTTAATGTGGGGTTATATAATTGATATATTTGACTATAATTATTCATTTTAAAGATAAAAATATTTTCTACATCATGGTATTTTATTTATAATTTTTAGACATCAAATAAATAAAATTATTTATGACACAATAATGATGCAGTGTTTACCTCCTTAATGAATGATTTAAATAAATAAGATTATAAAAATTAAAACAATATCCAAAACCTATCCAATTATTATTGGATAATTTTATTTCAAAAAATATTCAGCTTATCTTTTACTTTAATAAGTTTTGGACCTTTATGAAATGAAAATCATTATATAATAAAACAATATTTTAAAACTTTCCTAATGAGCCCCTCCCCCCTTATAAAAATCCCTCACCTCTAACCCATTACTCACAACTCTTAAGCCCCTTGGATCATCCAACCTCTACCCAAATAATCTCTCAATATCCCTATCTTCCTCATATAAGCTTTAACTTATGCAGAATACACTTCAAGAAATTATTTTGGTTCAAACCAAAGGGAGTTACCGGATTTAAAGGTAACGTCTTCTCTTAAGTTATTTTCTTTTATTTTACTTATCCAACACCCAAACTCTTTTTATTCCTTTATTTTATAACAAAAAAATTATCTTCAATATACTAGGTTGTTTATATGATAAGTATTTTAACTACACTTACACACACCTCTGTCTAATGGGTAAAGAACATACTGTTTCTATGGACGACGAACTACTGCCTCACGAAATGATGATTGTTCAATATTCTGCTACCACCTCTTATGGAGGCCATTAAGATGGAAAATTATTTACATGTGATATATATTATATTTATATTATCTCTATAATTCTCTATTTTTCATTTATATCATACCTTTATGGTTTCCATAATGTGTAAATACAATAATGTCATTTGAGGAAGTGCGGACTACTGCCCCCTCAAAGTGATATGACTCATTCATTCCATAGATGGAATGTATAAAGGATAGAGTTAATAAAATTATATGTGATAATATAATGGAATTATAATATACCTATGTATAATTAATATTTCATTCCATTAAAATACAAAATAGAAAACTAGCATTCATGCGTACGTACGACTTACCGTCTCCATGAACGGTGCATTTCATTTCTTATCTCCAAATGTTATGTACTATTATAAATACATATATATATTGAATATATATGATATATATGATATCTAAATCATTAATATCATTATGGAGATAATGGAATTTTGACCACATGGACAACTTGTAATTATAAGGAGTTCATTTTTGACTCAAGTAACAAATATCGACAAAATGACCATTATTAACTTAAATTATTACATAATGTTTATAACATGGTAATAAGTGATATAAAAGGAATAATAAAATTTAAAAATGTTCTTAAGCTATTATAAATTAACTTTAGTTTTTTATTCAAGAGATTAAAGAATGAACGGGTCAAGTCAGACACGAGGTAAGGGACTTCGTATCAATCTCCTTTCATTGAGGCATCCTTTGATTTATACACAACTTTTATTTTATATGGTGTATAAACCCACTCTGACTTTCAATTTCATTCAAAGGGAATCTTTTCTCTATGAAGCGTTTTACTAAATGAAAAAAAGAATTTTTGTTTTTAATGTACACGGTGACAACGACCTTTCCGCCACCGCAAGCATTATTTGATATTTGGCTTCCTTAACAAGCCGTAATGTTTTTTAAAAGAAAAATAAATACCATATACTATTTTTAAATATTTTGGTATTGAAAATGGTTTTGAGAATGGATTTATTTTTTCAATATCTTGAAATGATATATTATGATTGCAATGTGGGAATGTTATCTTTCCTTTATGATTATGTTATGTGTTATGATTATGTTATGTGTTATGATTATGTTATGGTTCCTGGGAATTATTTACACATACGGGTGGTTCGGTGATAAACCTAGGGTGGGTGAGCCTGAGATAGCTCTCCAATTCATTAGGTAACGTGACAGAGGTAAACGATAATGTTTCTCCTAATAGATTTAGGGAATATAATGTAATGGGTATTCCAAATGTAACTCCCTACGTAGATGTGAAAATTATTATGTAGGTATGTTATGGATGCCACAAGTTACCTTTATGATTTATGATTTCTTTGTGTTATTCATAAAACTGATGATTTCATGAGGTATGAGTTTATTCTTGTTATGTATTGATGGAATAATGTTTTATTTCCTTTTTTCATAACCCTTACTGAGATTTTTATGCTCATCCCAAGTTTTTGAAATGTTTTTCATAATACTTAAAAATGAATAGGGTCAAGGATGAAATCATGGAAAAGTCATGATGTCTAAAACGTGGAACTAGAAATGACTCCGTTTTTCAAGATAATCTATTTTATGAAAAAATGGATACAGAGTAGAATTTTCTGCTTTTTAATATTTGAGATGTAATGTAATAGTTATGGCATAATTCTCTAAAACTCTAAACCTAAAAAGATCCTCAATTTGAATTATTAACTTAATTAAATATTATGTAATGTTTAAGGCTGGATCCTTATATGAAGGGTGCCAAAGATATAAGAAATTATCTTCAAGAATTATAATTATAAATGGACTCATGTGAAGAACAAAAAATCATAGAAAATAAGTAGATACACAATCCATGATTGAAAAATTATTTAAATGGAATAAATACAAAAAATAGAAATCCCTACCTCAAGGATGTATCAATTGATGATGAAGAAAACATCATCTAGTGATGATGATGATTATCCTGCTATATTCATTGTTTGTCTTGTGAATCCCATCGACATTTGTCATCAATCCACCTTCCTGAGCTTGAAAATTCAAACAAAACTCTAATTTTATCCTCCCTAAGATCCCAATGCTATGCACTTAAACTTTAATATTAATCATAATGAAATATATATAGATGAATAATTAGTTTTAACACCATTAAGTAAAATAAATAAATAAATAAATTAATTTACTTAACGCATCTGCCAACGACTGTTTGCAACCAAACACCTGACATTGGCCAACTTTATGTTATGCCTAGGGTAAATCCCACACCATATATATAAATACAATATCATATTCTACGTATGTGGTCCTAATCAATGGGAAAAACTTTTATTATAAAATAATTAGCTCACATTCTTTAATATATATTATTATTTTTAATGTATTAATTTCAGGGTCTTGCAACATTGAAACATAATGCCAACTCAGAGGGAAAATCTAGAAACACACACACACACACACACATATTCAAAGGATCAAACTAGAAAAACCACATTTTTATCATTGGGAGAAATAAAATAAGATAGTCATATCAACCCATAAATAAAGAGGGTAAAGGAACCTTATAACACATATTCTCAAAAGAAACTTAAGTAAAGAGAGAAAGGGGATCTATATATATACAACAAGATAAGAATGAAGAGTCTTCCAAAAACTCCAAAGGTCCCAAATCTTATCCAAGAATCACATGTGAACTCTAAAGAATAGGTATGGAGGACCCACAACTCATCAATATGTGGATCAATTTAGGGAGCACAAACTCTAATGGAGGAACCATTAAATGCCTGAGCTCAATGATGGAGAGAACCACTCTGAATATAGAGGAAATATTCCCTATGTAATGTGGGAGATTTCTATCTCTACCTATATAAAATAAATAGGGGACCCACCACATAGAGAGATAGGGGAGTACCGACCACGGTAACACTATGTTGATCACACCCAATCACTACCACCAGCTAAGCATTGCTAAAAGAAGATTCCTATTTACATCACATTGTATTGTACCTCTGATGCTAAAATGAAGTCCACCGCCACATGCTACGTGAATGTATAATTTGGATACACTACTTGTAGGCCCAAATTTGAGTCTCGATAAAGAATAAATTCAAGGTAAAAGTTCCTAGAAAGAGTACATTGTGTGTACATAGGGTCATGCATCATGTAATTTCACCTAAAAACCTTGGCCCTTACTCCCCTAGAAATGAATTGGACAACTATATAGATCCACACGACATGTAATGTGGGGAAAACAATGCATATGTTCACCTAGGGTCCAGGGTGTGTTCTCTAATAACACGGATTTGGTAGCGATGTACCTATACACGACGTTTCCCTAGGGGAACATGGTGTGTGAATTCACCCGAGGTCCTATGCATGTTCTCACAACACATAGCTTGGATGCATGGGAAGGGTCACATGGAATGTGGTCCATGCCACATGGAATTTGATATTTAACTTGGTCCAAAACCCTAACCTCCATGAGAACCTGAGATACATGTCTTGTGTTCATTCTAGTTACATGGAATGTAATCACATTTTTTATAGACAGTGATGCCTATCTCGACATGAACAATTGATCCACCAATCCCACCCCTTCCTCCACTATTTTACTTTACCAAAACCATTGAAATCAAAGGAATACCTTTAAGATTATTTATTTTTGGCCTCCAATGGATAGAAATTGGAACTTCGATCACCCTTGTAGTATCCACTGTGCCTCTCATCACCGTTCAAGGTCCCGATCTGTGAAGGCATCACCTATATCTTGAAAATATATATCAATCCATATGTAAAACGTCAAATCCTATTTTTTTCATGAAACAATCGTGAATCCTTGGGTTTGATCATGATTGGATCCTACCTGACAATATCGAATCATTCACCCCATGAGGTAATGATGAAGAACATGAAGAACAGTGGTGAGAAAATCAGATGATCATAGTGAGAATTATCATAGGTGGATGTGATATCGAACAAAAAATACATATTATGTAATCAAAGGTCAAATCAAGGGTGTTTAAGATATAAGAAATTAGATTCAATAATTATATTTAAAACCAGGCTCATGTGAAGAATAGAAAATCATAGAATTTCATGACCCGTCCCCCGAGGCTCATGCCGTGACTACCCAAGCCTCCCTCCCAAAGGCCAGAGGCTGAAAACTAATGCCAAAGGTGTCAAATTGCAAGTGGGAGTCATTTTACTAAGTACCTATACGCATAGACACACCCAACCAAGTCCCACACAGTAAAAAGGAAACAAGTGTCACTAAAAAAATGCTGAGTATGAGTAAAACTAATTCAAATGGGCTTGAATACAAACCTCACAAAGGAACTAAAAACAAAAAAGTACAAAAGGAAACTCTAATGGTCGTCCAAAGAAAACCCAACCTGATCATGAGAGTAGTGTAGCTACTGTAATCCAAAGTAGAATGTCTAGTCCACTTGATCCTACTAGGGCCCACCTGGTCCTAGGCCACCAAGTCTACCATCGTAGTTTCCATTGATCCTATCTCCCTAAGCACCTCTAGGTCCCAGTCCACCAAAGTCTCTATGAAAATGTCGATCATCTGCACCAGACACAGTATGTGCGGGAGAAACCTATGAAGGGGTGAGTAACAACGTAATCAGTAGGGAACTCGAAACAAAAAGGAGAGACCACACATCAATACTCAAATTAAATCATGAAGAATAAGGTGAATCACAAGAACAAAGCACAAGATAGCTCACACTAGGTATATTCTAGGGCAGTGATAGAAGCATCATCAGTCATATCATCGAACTCCTCGGCTGCTGGATAACTCCTCCTCTATTGAGTACAATGGGCTTGCTAGGTCACATAGAGAATCTTACCAATAACCTTGGACTATAATGGTACTCATCCCTGATGATTACCGTGGGTATGTTGGGTCACACAGAGCCGCTCTCCATCGTGGGCTTGCCAGTTCACATAGAGCCGCTTCCCCCCTTAGCCAAACTGAGGTACTCCTACGGTCGAGTACCATGGGTCTACCGGGTCACACAGAGCCGCTCCACACCATGGGCCTACTGGGTCACACATATCCACTTCCCACTAACCTTTGACTACTAGGGTACACATCCTTGATGAGTACCTTGGGTATGTTGGGTCACACAGAGCCACTCCCCACCATGGGCCAGTCGGGTCACATAGAGCCACTTCCCACCTTGTCCGATATGAGGTACTACTACGGTTAAGTACAATGGGTTTGTTGGGTCACATATAGTCCCTCCCTACTATGGGACTTCTGGGTCACACAGAGCCACTTCTCACTGGGCCATCGTTGAGTAGTCTTTAGGTCTCAGCCAACCGCATGGTTCCGTACGTAGTGCGCTTGGGAGAAATGCTCCTCAAGACATTAGTCACATCTCAATTTCAAATAAAGTCACCAATAATCAATCCAAAATATCTACCTCATCAAGAGGGTCCCAATGACACAAATTTCTCATCAATCAGACGTATGGTTTGCAAGATACAAGCATTTTAGTAAACAAGGGACTTATTGCGACGAGGCTCTATCCGACCCGGTCAGACCGAACCAACCAACCTGGACCAGGGGCCCCACATAACACGGTTTAATTAGATGGAATCAAAATGACCTGGTTTAGGTTGGAGTCTGTCTGGTCCAGCCTGGCCAGTGGGCCAGGCCCAATAAGCCTCGCTGGACCCGACCAGGTTTGGCCAAGTGTCCAGCCCGCCGGGTCACCCTACAATCTGGTCTAGTCTGGCCTGACTCGCTGGGCCCCGAGACCAGCCTGTTGGGCTGTAGGACCAGGCCGATGGGCCATGGGTTCAGCTCGATGGGTTGGGGATGCTGCCCACTAGCCTATTGACCGGCCGCGCAGTGCGGCCGTTGGGAGCGCCTAGCCGGGACACGACAACCGGCACGATTGGTCTCCTCTACCCAGCGGGACGCTGTGGGGATTCCTCCTCCAGCCTTGTTCAATGGACCATGGCTTGTACAGCTGATCCAAGTGGCCCGAACATAGGCCACCCTCTTCATGCGGTGCCCACCTGGCACCGCATCACCCCGTGGCTACTGCGGCACGCCGCCATCCTCTAGTGCGGCCAGTGAGGGCTGATGCCTCTACTGCTGTCGCGGTGCTGGTAGGCGCCACCCCCATCACGTGGCTGTTGTGGGCCAGCCACCACCGTCAGTCACTGACATCATCACGCCGGTGGTGCCGTGCCAGCGACACCTTCCACAGGCCACCAAAGTTTCTCTGGTGGTCTGTTTTCTGATCTTTCTATGCCTACGGGCCTCTCGGGTCGCCGTCATCCCTACTCAGGACACAGAACCAAATTGCTACCACTTCAAGAATGTGGCCACCAAGAACACACGAGAGGAGGTTCCTGGGCCTTTTTCGTGTCAGCCCACACCCTCTGTTTTAGAGGTTTAAATCAATGGGGAGGTTTAGGGATTTAAGTTCAATCACTTCATGCAAGGTTTGAATCCCAGATAATAAATCCCCATGAAAAGTCACTCTCCCGCATAAACGCATGAATCACAGATCAACTTGTTCATGGGTTGATCCGTGTTCGCCATTTCCAAAAAAAGAGCAGGGAAGAATTTTGAAATAAAAATCAAACCTCTATTTCTTTGATATTCGATGACGAAGTGCTCGTCCTTGAGAGTTCAAGGCATCGACGTCGACACTTCTGGCTCTGTTCATTGAGGGTGGGTCGAAGACAATGAAGTCTCACTGTCGTTCTTCATCCTTCGTCATTAGAGAGGAATTCCATTGGAGATTCATCATAGATTCACCAAGTTTTAATTCCATCATCTCCAACATTCCAAACAATTAAAGGAAACATGTCGCAGTGTTTCAATTATGCTGCGACATCGCATCGTTACACTGTTTCATTTATGAAACAACGTCACTATTACGCTCCCTTGATTGCATCGTTATGCTGAGCGATACATTCCATTAATGAGCCTCATTAATATTCCTCATCGCCGATTATTCACCACACCTCAGCTTCATTTTCCACCACTCAACAGATGAGAAGGAATATAAAATAACTTTTTATGTTATTTTATTATTTTTCTCGAAAATCCCAAAAATAAACTTTTTTATTCGGCCCTTACTGGATGAAGTTAAGTCCATTCTATGAAAATACCAGTGTTTTGAATCCAACGGTGCCCTCATATTTTTAATTCAAGCATTGGTTCAAAAGCTAGAAGAACCTGCTCGCGCGTTTACTGAACGTAGCTTAAACAAAGTTCAGAAAAATTAACTTTCACCCTCGACCTGTGCCGATCGAGGTTAGGCTCTGCCTAAAGAGAAGATTCCCTCACGAGCTCAACAAAACTCTCAGATTTTCAATCCAAGTTACCGTTAAGGAGTTATAACTATTTGATAATAAAATAATTGTTTTTTAATTATTTTATTTATGGCCAAAAATGAACTTCCACCATTGGCCCGTGCCGACCAATGTGAGGATCTGCCGAAGGAATGCATACCCTCACAAGCTCAATGGTGGTATCAGTTTTTTAATATGAGTCACCATTCAGGATTTATAATAATTTTAAAAATAAAATAATTTTATTTAACTAATTTAGTTATGGTTATTCCATTTTCAGGTTTTCTCACTGGCGGGATGCACCTACTATACTTAAGTCGCGCCTAGGGTAAAACCACCATAACGAATGCAACATTGCCCTCATATTTCTGATATGGGAACCCATTTAAGATTTACTCCACTTTTTTTAGGAAAACCTCTCACCCACACTATTTAAAGATTAAATTTTTTTGACAGATCAATCTGGGCACTCCGGGCCTCGAAATCACATGCCGTCAAAGAGTGCGGTCTCGAAATAATTCCATGTAATAAAAATATTACACTGAAATTATGAGACATTACATTCTCCCCACCATAGGGCTTTACATCCCTAAAATCCAAAACAAAACTAATCAAACAGATGGGGGTATTAAGCATGAATCTGAGTCTCCCGCTTGTATGTGCTCTCCTAGAGATTCTTGTGCTGCCACCAAACTCACACCAGATGAATCGACCACCCACGTAGGACCTTCTCTTGTCGATCCTCTATCTCCATCGGGAACTCTGCAAACTTCACCTCATTATTAATGTCCATCTCTCCCCAGTCGATGAAGTGTGATGGATCATGCACATATCTCCACAACTACGACATGTGGAAGACTTTATGCACCTTGTGCATTTGTGGGGTAAGATCTAGGTGGTAAGCCACCTCTACAACTGTTATTAGGATCTGAAAAGTTATGATGAATCTCAAAGATAGCTTGCTGACCCAACCAAATATTCGCAATCCTCTTTGGGGTGAGACCCAAAGGAAAACATGGTATCCCTTCTCAAACTCCATGGGTCTCCACCTCCTATCGGAATAAGACTTCTATCTACTCTATGCTGTCCTCATCTGCTCTTGGATGATTTGCACCTTCTCAATAGTATCCCATACCAACTCTAGACCCATGAGTATTAACTCCCCTAGGTCTCTCCAGCATAGAGGTGATCTGCATGGCCTCCCGTACAAGGCCTAAAATAGTGCCATGACAATGGTGGAGTGATATCTATTGTTGTACATAAACTATATCAGTAGTAGGTGGTCCTCCCAACTGTGACTAAAAACTAGGACACAAGCATGAAGCATGTCCTCCAAGGTTTGTATGGTTCGCTCCGTCAGATCATCTGTCTAGGGGTGAAAAGATGTGCTCAAGCATAGCTTAGTCCCAAATGCCTCCTGAAACCCCCTTCCATAACCTGGATGTAAAGCATTCATCACGGTCTGAGATGATCATTGAAGGAACCATGTGAAGCTGCACTATCCACTGAACATAGAGGCATCCTAATCCCTCTACCAATCCCTATTCCCTGATGGGTAAGAAGTTATCCAACTTGGTGACTTGGTCAACGATCAACTAGATAGAATCATGTCCCCTGGGCATGTGTGGTAACCCCATCATGAATCCCATGGAGATACTATCCAACTTCCACTCTGGTACCTTAAGTGCTTATGTCAAGCCTGTCGGGACCTCTTTCTCGTCCTTCAATTGCTGACAAGTGAGGCATTGAGGAATGAACTCTACCACCACTTTCTTCATCCCTAGCCACCAGAACTGACATAATAGGTCTTGGTACATCTTCTACACACTAGGATGTACTGCCAAAGAGGATGTATGGAATTTTCTCAACACTTCTCCTGTAATGTCCCTAGTAACATAGTGCATCCTCTGAAAAGGATGAAGTTCTTCCCACCTATCGAAAACCCATCAGGAGCCTATCTTGAGGATAGCTGAGCACGTCAAGCCTCGTAATCAACATCCACAAGCTATGCCTCCATAACTCACTAGAGGAGTGGGGGAGTGATAGTTATACACTGGAGTTAAGATACTCCATCATCACCCACAAAGGATATCTGCATCGCTGCTAGCTGCTTCGTCACCTCACCCAGTAGCTGCAAAACAGTCCTCCTACTGAGTGCGTGAGCCACCATGTTACCCTTCACAGGAGTATAGACTATCTCAAATTTATAGTCCAGGAGGAACTACATCCATCTCCAATGTCTCAACTGCAGAAAATACTACACGCACCTTTCCTTCCACGTGAAAGGCTAGCCCCTTTAACTGATTGATTCTCCCATCGACCCTTTGGTAGTGGGTACTAATTATCTATGGAAACTTGGTTAAGGGGATGATAATCCACACATAAACACGAACACTGGGTCTTACTAATCCATTACTCTGAAAGTCACTCCCACATACGACCCCTACTCACGAAGCTCTACGAAAGCCCACCGATATCCTGATGCTAATATCGGTGCCATATCAGTGTGTAGAATGGTGCAGAAGTCCTTCTCCCTGTAGGGAGGTAAATCCTGGAAACATATTTTGAAAGAAGATTACCACACTCCACCACTACCATTGGGAAATGAAAACACAAAACATCTGCTGCCACTAGGGTAAGGCTGGCTGACTCAAGAGTGATTGGCTGCACCCTCCTATGAATGAGTTTATCCCATGCTACCTAGTTTTCCTTTTTCACCAAGCAAGTAAAAACACATTCAAATGCTAAAAATATACCACATCCTTTTGCCTAAAATAGTCAATCAGAGCATGAACTGTGGATGAACAGTCCATACCCAAACTAACATTGTAAGGCCTCGACGCTACCACCAAGTGGTTCCAACCGAAACTCTCACCTTAAGGGTCAGAAAAAATCATTGAAATAAGTGTGATTATAGAGTCTTCTCCCATAGGTATCTCTAAATGTAAGGATCAAGTAAATGATTTAACAGGAAACTCTAGATCTTGAACAAGATTTGTGACAAGAAGGAATGATTAGTATCTATGTCTATTAATACAACATCTATTAGTAGACATAGACCGTACCTCAAATTATTCATGGATCCCTTGGGTCATACTCCTTGACCGCATGCAGCTACTCCTTTCCCCTATCCTTCAACTCCCTGAGCCTGGTGGGGACCACATTGGGGTGGTGGTTTTAAATGTCAAAGTGTATACCACCTCTTGCTACTCTCCTAGATCATCTTCCACATCTGAAGCCCTATAGAATCATCTATCCCTATCACTTCCTCTTCCCAAAACATTTTACTGATCCAAGTCTATGAGACTAACATAGGTTTCCTACTTTCCCACTGTTGGAATTCAATGGCTGTATCTGCTCAGCCAAAGAAATTTCAACCACAAAGGTTATCTTTATAACCCTAACACAAGTAGGAATACATAGAGGAATAGTGCTGGCATGGATGTCCCTAAACACATCTCACTAGAAGTTCTGATCCCTGAAGCACTAGTTGTATCATATTCATTGAGTACCTGGAATGGTCGGTATGCCTTGATGAATACTCAACTACCAACATGTCATCCTGCCGAAGCTGTAGAAGCTCTTCGGAACACATAACCCTTAGCTTCTTATGGAAAGAGGCCACTTCTATGAGAAAGGTTCTCAAGCTCTATCCATGGAAAAGTCACCTCATCATAACATAGGGGTAATCTAAAACTTTCCATCTCCCTATTAATCCACGTAGAAGGCTCACTTCCAGGATAGCCATCTGACCTAATGGTGCCCAGACTAGATGGAAACTCGGTCACCACCTCAAGCCATCCCTTAGCCTCCTATGAATTGGGCCGACCTCAGAACTTGAGGGGTAACTATTGCTAAAACTCATGTAAGGAACTGAGCCTACATGTGTCCTCTATTGGTAGCACCGATAGTAACTAATAACCTATGAGAAGTGGTATTGCTAGGACACTACCTAAATGTACCATCTCGGGCCACAATCCCTGTACCAAAGCCCCATTACTATGTGGACCATCCTCATGGTCACGCACTGGAATCCTGGATGGCTGTATGCATGGAGGCATCTTGAAAGAGAATCAAGATGAACCACGATCAAAATATCATACCTAGTGAGATGAATTTTATTCAAAAGAACATAATGAGACACTTATAAAACCAATGTTTTCATGTATTGAGCTAAAAAGAAGAATTCAAGGTCCTCATGTATGGATACGTTGTCCACCGCACCAACACTGGACTCCCCGAATTTGAAGGTCGTACTCACAATACTTAACATTGTTGCCCAAAAAGAAAACACAGACTCCCTATATTTATGGTAGGAACGACCACCCTTTGATACCACTTTTTCATGACTCATCCCCTGAGGCCCATACTGTGACTACCCCAAGACTGCCTCCCAAAGGCCAGAGGCTGGCGACTAGCGCTGATGGCATTAACCTGCAAGTGGGAGGAATTTTCCTAAGTACATGTATGCACACACATGCACAACAAAGTTCCAGACACTAAAAAGTAAAAAAGTATCACTAAAAAAAAGCTGAGTACGAATACTGCTGATACAAATGGACCAAAATACAAACCCCACAAAGGAACTGAAAACAATAAAGTACAAAAGGAAACTCTAATGTCCATCCGCAGAAAACCCCACCTGATCGTGAGAGTAGTGTAGCTACTGGAAGCTGAAGTAGAATGTCCCTTCCACCTAGTCCTACTGGGGACCGCCTCATACTATGCCACCAATTCCACCATTGTAGTGTTCATTGGTATCGTCTCCCTGAGCACCTATGGGTACCGATCCACCAAAGTCTCTGTCAAAACGTCGATCGTCTGCACCAAACACAACACGTACAGGAAAAGCCTATGCAGGGGTTAGTAACAACGTTCTCAGTATGGAACTCGAAACAAAAAGGAGAGAACTCACAATAATCCTCAAAGCAAAGCACAAAGCACAAGATGAAGTACAAGCATGAAGCACAAGACATCTCACACCAGGTGTATTGTAGGGTAGTGATAGTAGTATCATCAATCATATAATAGAACTCCTTGGATGCTAGAGAACTCCTCCTCTATCGAGTACAGTGGGCCTACCGAGTCACACATAGATACTTCCCACTAACCCTGGACTACTTATGGTACTCATCCCTGATGAATACCATGGGTATGCTGGGTCACACATAGTCTCTCCCCACTGTGGGCCTTCCGGGTCACCCAATGCTGTTTCCCACCTTGGCTGAACTGAGGAACTCCTCCTATCGCATACTGTCGGTCTTCCAGGTCACACAGAGCCACTCCCCACCATGTGCCTACTGGGTCACACAGAGCCTCTTCCCACTGGTCTGTCGTCAAGTAGTCTTCAGGTCTCAGCCAACTACAGGGTTTCGCACATAGCATGATTGGGAGAACTAATTCTCAAGAAATTCATCAAATCTCGATGTCCATTAAAGTCATTATAAAGCATGCCAAAATATCTGACTCATCAAGAGGGTCCCAAATCCACAAACAAATCATCAATCAGACATGCGGTTTGCAAGATACAGGTGTTTTAGTAAACATGGGCCAGTTGAGACGGGGCCCAGTCCGACCTAGTTGGACCGACCTAACCAACCTGACCCGTGGGCGCCACATACCCTACTTTAATTAGATGGAATAGAATTGATCTAATTCATGTTGGGGTCAGTCTGGTCTAGCCTGGCTAGTGGGCTAGGCCCAATAAGCCTCGCTGGACGTGGTCCAGTTTGGCCAAGGGTCCAGCCCACTGGGTCATCTGGCGACCCGGTCTAATCCGGCCTGGCCCGAAGCGAGCGGGCCTGGCCTACCAGTGTGGGTCCGGCCTACTGGGTGTGGGTTTTTCTCGTAGGCTCCGGTTTAGCCTGCAATTGCAGGACCAACCCACTTGGCCTTAGGACCGACCCGTTGGGCCGTAGGTCTGACCCTCTAGTGCGGGACCGACCTAGCACTTTTTTGGATGGGGGTGCGGTCTGCCAGCCCGTTGACTGGCCGCGGGTGCGGTCGGTGGGATCCCCTGGCCGGATGCAGCAACCGACCGCATCGGGACTCCTCTACCGCATGGGATGCTGTGAGGCTTCCTCCTCCAGCCACTGTCGACGGACCATGGGTCATCGATCCGATTCACGTGGCACGGACGCAGGCCAACCCCTTCACACGATGTCCGCCTGGCCACACGTTATCCCATTGCGGCTGCGGGGTGCCGAAGTGCACGCCTCCGTCCTCCAGTGTGGCCATCAAGGGCTGGCCATCTCCACTACTATCGTGATGCCAGTTGACGCCACCCCCTTCACATGGCTGGTTGGGTCGACCACTGCCTTCAGTCACCGGTGCCGCCACGCCAGTGTTACTGCACCAACAAAACCTTCTGTGGGCCACCAGATTTACTCTGGTGTTCCGTTTTCCTATCCGTCTATGACTACGAGCCTCTCAGGTTTCCGTCATCCCTAATCAGACCCTATAATCAAATTTCTATCACTTTTAGAATACGACCACCATGAACGCATGAGCATAGGTGCTCATGCCTTGTTCGTGTTGGCCTGTGCCCTCCGCGTTAGAGGTTTAAATCAAGTGGGAGGTTCTGGGATTGAATTTCAATCATTTCATGAAAGTTTTGAATCCCGGATAATAAATATCCATTAAAAGTCACCCTCCTACATAAACGCACGAATCATGGGTCAACTTGTTCATGGGATGATCCGTGTTCATTATTTTCAGAAAAAAAGGGTGGTGAAGAAATCTGAAATAAAAATCAAACCCCTACCTCTTTGATGTTCAATGTCGAAGTGCTCATCCTCGAGAGTTCAAGGCACCAACATCATCACTTCCGACTCTGTTCATCGAGGGTGTGTCAAAGACAATGAAACCTCGTCAGAATTCTTTGCTATTATTTTTTGGAGAGGAATTACATTGTAGATTCATCAGAGAGTTTCCAAGTTTTAATTCTGTTATCTCCAATGTGCCAAATAATTAAAGGCAATATGTCCCAACATTTCAGTTATGCTGCGACGTCGCGTCGTTACACTGTTTCATTTATGAAACAACTTTTTTGTTATAATACTTTTATTACATCATTACGCTTCGCGTTACAGGACATTAATGAACCTCATTAATATTCCCCGTCACCTCCTTTTCTCCGCACCGCAGCGTCGTCATATGCAGATCAATGAATGAGAAAGAATATAAAATAAATTTTAAAGTTATTTTATTATTTTTCTTGAAAAGTCCAAAAATAAACTTTTCTATTCGACCCTTTCTGACCGAAGTTAAGACCATTCTAGGAAAATCACGGAATTCTAAATCCAACAGTGCCCTCATATGTTTAATCCGTGCACCAGTTTAAATGATAGAAAAAACCACTCTAGAATTTACTGAATGTACCGTAAAAAAAGTTCCAAAAAATTAACATTCACCCTCAACCCGTGCTGGTCAATGTTAGGGTCCCCCTAAGGGGAACACACCCTCATGAGCTCAACAGTACTCTCAGATTTTCAATCTGAGTTACCGTTTAGGAGTTCTATGTATTTTAAAATAAAATAATTATTACTAAATTATTTTATTTACAGCCAAAAACTAACTCCCATTGTTGGCCCATGCCGAAGAATGTTAGGATCTTCCTATGGAAAGAATACCCTCACGAGCTCAACAATGGTATAGAATTTTTAATCCAAGTCACTGTTCGTGAGTTATAAGAATTTGAAAAATAAAATAATTTTATTTAATAATTTTATTTATGGTTATGTCATTTTGGGGGTTTCTCACTAGGGGGATGCACCTACAAAACTTAAGTCATGCCTAGGGTAAACCCACTTTCCTGAACTCAACGGTGCCGTCAAAGTGTGTAGTCTTGAAATAATTCTATATAATAATAAAATTGCACTGAAATTACAAGACATTACAAAGAAAATAAGAAGATACACAATCCATGCTTAACAAATTATTTAACAGGTGGTAATCCCCAAAATAATGAGCCCAACCAGGAAAACAGATAAATCACTAATGAAGAACACATACACTAGTGATGCTAATGTAGATCCTACTACATTTTTTGTTCATCTTGTGTAACCACTCGATTTTTCTTCATTATTACACATTCCCAAGCATGAAAGCACAAAAAAATCCCTCAATTTATCCTCCATAAGTACCTAGGGCAATACAGCTCACCCTGTATATTTTGAATTGCAAGATATATATAGAGAGAAAGAATCAGGTTTAACACCATTAAGTAAATGAAATAAATAAATTATTTAATTTACTTAACACACTCATCAATGACTATTTCCAACCGAATGCTTGATGCTGATCAAATTTATGTAATTCCTAGGGTAAACCCCATATCTTGGAAACAACCACAATATTAGATTATCCATCCATAGTCCCTCTCAATGGGAAAACTAATTATTCCAAAAACATGCATGTGCATGCTTTCATATATTCTAATATTTTTAATATATTAATTATAGGGTCCTACGAAATCCAAACACAACACCAACTATGAGAGAAAATCCATATATATATATATATATTAAAAGGATCAAACTAAAAGATATGGAGTTGTTAGAACAATTCTACAATTAAAAATAATATATTATGTCAAATATTTATCAATGATGTATAATGTAAAATATTAATATAAGCACTAAAATTAATATTAATAACTAACATTGAAATATAAATAACTAAAATTATAAAAATATCGAGGACACTATGAAACTAAAAAAATTAAAAAAATTAAAAAAATTTAAACTAATTAATTAAAATTAAGTGAAAATTTTATAAAAAATATATGATTTCGATGCGTGTCATATCCCCCACACTTAACTTTTTCACTTTTGGGTAAAACAACTAGAGGCAACACATGAATGCACCAATAGTCAAATAAGAGAAACATAAACACAAGTTAAGATTTTTTCAATATTTTTACACATTAAATATCATGCTTCATTTAAAATCCCAATTTTCAAAAATAATTTTCATTCCACTCGAATTCTTTCCAAAATAATGTGACACCCTAAAATTTTAGAATATTTTTATCTTTTATAAAAAATGTGTTCGATTGCTTGTGAAGAACATAACCCTAAAATCATGTGAATAATTTTTATACAATGAACTATATTAAATTATATTTAAATGAAATTTAATTTTTGAAAATAATTTCAAATTCATTTAGGAAATATTATTGATCTTAAAGAACTATTTTGAAGTATTTTGTTTATAGAAATTTTTTATTTCATATATTTTTTATTTAAAAATTATTTAATATAATAAAAAATATGAAAAAATATTTTTTATAGATGTATAAAATGAATTAATTGGTTATGAACTGGTTAGAAATGAAAATAAAATCATTTTAAGGTAAAAAGGTATGTTTTTTCTAAAAAAACCGCTTTTATGCACACAATGTGTTTTTCTATTAATAAATTATATTGATAACTATTTATGAATTATTTTAATGAAATTTTAATATAATATATTCAATCAAATAATTTAACATTCATTTAATTTTTTTACTAGGCAAGGAATTGGAATAAATTCAATTCTATGCTTAAAAATGCATTTTTCTAAAAACAATTTTACTTTGTTTTTACACTTATTTTAAAAATAGTTTTTGAATCTTATTAAAATTTAATTTGATAAAATTATTTCCATATAATCATGTCGAATTTTTTAATGAGTCCACTTTCATTTTTTGTCATAATGAATAGTAATTATGGTAAAAATATTTTACCTTAGTTAGGGTTAACAATGATTATTGAGGAGGTTAAACTAAAAGATAATGTTTAAAATGTCACTTAAATCTGTATAAATTTGACTGGTTGAAGGTATATAGAAATTAAATTATCTTATCTTTTAACCATTTTAAACTTTGTTCAACTTTCACTTGAATATTACTTTATTATATTTTAATTATTTAAGTTGTTACGATTTTTCCACCCACCTCACTTATAAAAGGGAACCACCTATCTTATCTTCTTCACACACTATTTAGCCACATAGTTCCACAAAACCATGTAAAAATATCTCCTAAACTTTTCTAGACATGTTCTAGAGGTTTTGGTTTTCTAAAAATACCAACCCAAGGGTCCTTAAGAAGTGATCTAAAGGTGGTTTCTCAATGAATAGTTAATTATCTTCACTGAATACTTTTAAGTTTATTTCTTCTTTATCCTCATCAAAAACTGATATAAAAAATTAAAAAAATTAAAATATTATATTTAATATACTTTAATGTTTTTATGTCAATTTTACACCCATTTTCTACCTATTTTCCATCTCTTTAGAAATGATAACGCCGTTTGTGTGTATGTGTGGACTACCACCTCCACGAAGTGGTGTGATTCCTTTTTCATGTATGCCATATGTGGATAGTCATATGGATATATTTAATGAATATATATGATATTATTATAATTTTTAAAAAATATATTACTATTTATATTTCTTTCTTTCCACTCATTTTAAAATTAAAACATTACCCATGCGTATGCATGGGCAACCTTCTCCCCAAAGTGATGTAATTCATTTTTTATCAACACCTTATATAAATAGTTATAAAAATATATATAATTAATAAATATGAAAAATATAATTTTATTGAGATTCTATATATTATGAAACCTTGAATAATGTGAATGGAATGGAACTATCAAACCGAAACATGCATTGAAAATAAACAAGTTTTCACCCGAATATTGATTTTAATGGAGAATTGTTACTAAATGAGAAATTTAAAATTATAATGGAATGTTATACCATAATATAAGGTTTAATATAGTCCCAATATAGATTTATAATAAATATAAATTTAGTATAAATGAACTCACAAGCATATACAAAGAAATCCAGGACCTGAGGTAAGAGTTTATGTTGTAATCTCATTTTTAATCACGATTGTTTATGCTTAAATATCCTTTGGGGGAATTATATTATATTTATATATTAAACCATAAAAAAATTTCTTGTATATTTATTTCTATAATTTTAAAGAATTAGTACCTTTTTCCTCTCATTGGTACTTAAAATGATCGAGAAAACTTTTTTAAGAAAAGCTAGACTTATTTCTTATTTTTAGGTAGGAAATCATTATATTCTCTATCCATGTTGTTCAAATTATTTTATAGAAGTTTTTTACCTATTATTGAAATGTTTTAAAAGGGTAATTTTTAATAAATTTTACTATATTTAAAATGGTTTAAAAGGAATGTTTTAAAAAGTATTCAGAATATGTCGCTTTTTTCTTTTTACAAAAGTTTGATAAGAATATTATATTTAACATATATGACATGAACAAATTTTCCCAAAATCATGAATATTATTTGTCATGAATATTACTTTACAATTTTTCATGGTTAATTTTTAAGAATTTCTTTCTCAATATTCTATAAATTTTTAGTTTTTAACGATATTGAAAGAAAATGATATTTTCCTTTTTTCAAAGAAATGTTAAAATGCCCTTTTGAAGGTATTTTTCATCAATGTAAGTATCCTTTGATGTTTTTTATTTTTTATTAGGTATATTTTCTAATGATTACATACATTTTCTTTATCAATATTCATTATGATTATGTTATGAGAACAAATTTATGAAACCCATTTCCTTTCCATGGATTATGCTATGATGTAATGATGAATGTTTTTATGATATATTGGCACAAATATGTATGTTTTTCTTTATGCGACATGTGGTTATGTTAAATTGATCCAATGAATTGGGTAATGATTGATATATCATGGGATAATATGGACTATATTAGGGAGTAAACCTAGTTCTGTAAGGAACTCTATCCACTATGATAGTATTGGGGAGTAAACCTTGACCAAGAAAACGATGAAATGGGGAGTGAACCGGTCCACTATGGGAATTTGTACAGTATGATGGTCTTGGTAGAGATCCCTGAATAATTAAATTATTTACTATGCTTATTATCATATCAAAATTCCTATGACATGATATTATTATTATGCTCGCATAACTCATGATTGATTAATGATTATTTCACACTCTTATGAATCATGTATTTTGAAATGCCAAAGATTTAAGCTATGACACATGATTTATGACTTATGACTGATTGAGTATGAAATTCATATGTTATTATCATTTTATCATACCTTTATTATTATTTTATTCTTTTATATGATCATTGATTGATATATCCCATGTATACTATTACTGAGCATATGAGATCACCCTTTCTTATGTTTAATTTTTTCTAAGGTTATGAAGAATGTTTTTAAGTAGTATATGCCTTAGAATTGTATTTTTAGATAATAAATTTGTGTGATATGTTAAAGATATTTCATGAAATGAGATTATTATTTATCTAGTATCCAAATACACTAAACCATTATGGTTTTAAGGAATGTATTATTATTAAAGGTATTGAATATTTATCTAAAATGATGTAATATTTATATATATGTTATTATTGGGTCACATCATTTGGTATTAGAGAAAGGTTTAGTTATTTTTTGATATTAGGTTATGTGTAAAATATGGATAAAATTTAATATATCCTATAAAGAACTTAATTTTTTATAGAGTGAACCTAAAATTTTCATAGGTTTATAAGAAGATTTCATAATTTAATAAATCACATGAATGATTTTCACAATTATATTATTAATCACCATATTTATTCTTACACTATGATTTTCGGTTTTAGTCAATGGTTGAAACTAGGAGGAATCATGTTAACAATGAATGTGTAAGATAATGCAATGATTTACCTCTTGTGAAACTAAACGATATGGGTGTTGGAATCCAAATTCTTGTTTCTATGCTCACATAACTCAATCCATGAATCAAGATAAGTTTCCAAATGAGAATGGGGGAGGGGGAATAATGAACTATTTAGTATTTCATGAGGAACCATCCACCTTATTTCAATGGGTCCACTAATCCACTAGTTTTTGATCAATACCACTAAAAAGATATTTTCCATTCTCAAATGCTTGGATCATGAAAAAGTTTTCATGTTAGTATATCATTTGGAAGGAAAAGTATGAAAATGGTCAAATATTATTAGGAATATGATTAAAGAGGAATAAATTGAATCCATATACTAGGATGAGTTTAAGAGGTTATTTTATAGTAAGTACTTTCCTGTAACTCTTCACAAGAAAATTTAAAGTGAATTCCTTGAGCTTAAAAAAAGATAATAAATATATTTTTACCCATGAAGGAAAATTTAAAATACTCATGAGGTATGATTCTAGTTTTATCATCAATATCAAAAGACAAATTGATTGGTTCTTTAATATATTAAAACCAAGTCTCTGAAAGGAATTTCCATAATGGAATTTAGTAGCTATGAAGAAATAATTCTATGTACTCTCAAGGTAGAAATTTAAAGTGGAGATCCTCATCATTCTTATGGTTTTTATAATAAGTGAAAGATATATTTTCAAGTAAATTATAATAAAAACCCCTTGGATGAAGGAAAATGAATCTTCCTTTATTACAAGTATAGAAAAAATCATGGGGGAAATTTTATTAAGGGATATGGTAAATGTTTTATGGGTAGAAAATTAGTCCATCGAGTATGTTAATACTGAAGAGATATAAATAGGAAAACCAATGAAATGAACATGGAGAAAGATCAAATAAATGTACTATCAACACTATAATGCTACAAATGTAAGTAGTGTGGTAATTATGAAAACCAGTACTTGAATCTAGTGGTTAATAATGACAGTTGGCATTATCAAACTCCTATGTTAAGAGATAGATGGAAAGATCATGCGATCATAGAAACCAAAGTGAGTCATGAGAATAAAGTGATGAAAGGTACACTTATCATCCACTCTAGAACTACAAATGTATTATTTGATTTTAGGTTTTCCCACTATTTTATATATGAAGAATTTTCTATGGGTATAATATCACCACATCAATTATTAGATGTTGAATTATCAATGAAAACTTCTAATGGAATAACGATCACATATCAAGTATATATATCCTATTCAATACAAGTCTGTGAGAATTTGATTCCTTCAAATATTATAATTTACCTCTAGTTGAATTTGATGTGATTTTAGGAATGGATTGGACCTCTCTATATAGATCCCATATAAATTTTTGAGGAAGGGAAGTGAAATTTGATATTCCAAATCAATCCGTAATTTTTTATCACTGCAAGGATGAATGTGAACATACAATGAAAAATAATTATATTATATGAGTCATATTACCTATTAATTATAGGTCTCAATCTCAAATAGATAGAGATAAGGTCAACATTGAATATGTTCCAATTGTGTTGGAATATAATGATGTATTTCTTGAATATTTTCATCGTATTCCCCCAAATCATGAAGATGGGTTTTCAATAGAACACATACTTGGTGTTATGCCTATTTCAAGCACACAATACAAAATTGAATCGATTGAGTTGTAATAATTGAATAAGAAACTATACAATAAACTAGATAAGAGATTCATTCATCCAGGTGCATCAACATGGGATTCACTAGTTATTTTTGTTTAAAATTAAGATTGGTCAATGCATATTTTCATTGATTATTGGGAACTTAACATGATTAATATCAAGAAAAAGTATCCTCTACCCTGTAGTGATGATTTTTTGATCTACTATGAGGAGATAAATACTTTTCAAAGATTTACCTCTGATCTAGATATCAATAGTTGAGGGAAAAAATGAATGACATATACAAGATAACCTTTCATATGAGGAATGAAAACTTTGAATTTAAATGATGTCATTTTGACTGAAAATTCCCATCCTATCTTTATAGACCTAATGAATAGAGACTTTATATATTACCTTGATAATTTTTTGTAAGCCTTTATAGATGATATTATTATATATTTCAAGATCAAGTAAGATAATTCAGATCATTTTCGGATTGTGTCGAAAACCTTGAGTAAGGAGAACAGATATTTAGAATTTAGTAAATGTGTTTTCTTTCTACAAAAAGTATCATTCCTAGGTCATGTAATCACATGTGATGGGATTTATATGGGCCCTTCAAAGACAGATATTATTGAACAATGGATCAGACCAACCAAAATTACTAAAATCCATAGTTTTAATAGGTTAGATGGATACAACCAAAACTTTATGAGAAATTTATAATATTTATCAAATAAACTAAACATATTGACACATAAGGGATCTAGGTTCATTTTGATATATGAATGTGATGAAAATTTAAAGGAATTGAAGAGAAGGTTGGTCAGTTCACCTGTGCTCACAGTACATTACGATAGAGAAGGGTTTTTGATCTATAATGATGTATAAAATAAGGGACTGAGATGAATTCTAATATAGAATGAAATAGTAGTATCTTATACCTTATTCCATTTTAATATTAATGAGAAAAATTACTAGAGTCATGATTTAGAACTTGAATTAGTAATTTTTTCTTTGAATATATGGAGGAATTATCTATATTGTGAAATTTTTGAAATAAATATAGATTATAATATCTTGAAGTATATATTCACATAAAAATATTTTAATATTGGTTAGAGGATATAGTTGGAATTGATTAATGATTATAACTACTCAATACATCACTGCCATGTGAAGGGGAACAAGGTGGATGGTGCTCTGAGTCAGAAGGACTATGCTACTTTGTCCATGATGAGGATTGAAATAGATCTAATACTTAAGGATTTGCAGAGGATGGACCTTGAAATCATAAGGAAATGAGAAAACATTATCTTTATCAGATTAATTTCTACCATCTATTCATGTAAAGATTAATGAGGTGTAAAATGAATATGTGGCATTAAAAGAAAAGGGAAGGAATGTTCTTGAGTTTAGTCATGACAATGATGGAATTATAAGGCTTAGGAACAAAGTATATATCCCATAAATAAAAAATTTGAAGAAGGATATATTAGAAGAATTTATATTTTATCATTATCCATTCATCCTATAAGTACAATGATGTATAAAGATCATAAAGAGTATTTATCGTGGGATAAAATGAAAAGATATATTGTGGAGTATGTTTCTCAATGCTTGGTATGAAAAAAGTTAAGGTTGAGAGATAGATGTATAATGGGATTTTATAATCATTACCCATACCTGAGTGGAAATGGGAAAACATCACTATGTATTTATTTGTGGGAATACCCAAAAAATATAAAGGGCACAATGCTATTTGGGTTATAGTTGATTTCTTTACAAAATCAGCACATTTAAATGATATTAGAGAATATTTATCTCTTTTTTTATCTCACCATGTTATATGTTAAGGAAGTGGTAATGTTTCATGGAGTACCAATCTCAATCATATTTGATCGAGATCTAAGGTTTACATTGATGTTATGGATAAGTCTTTAGCATGTTTTGAATATATAGTTGAGATTTTTCACTGCATATCATCCTTAGACATATGGTCATTATTAGAGGACCATTAAAACCATACATGATATGTTGAGATCTTTCTCAATGAATTTCAAAGGAGTTTGGGACCAACACTTTCCTTGGATAGAATTTTCTTATAGAAATAGATTTCATTCGAGTATTCAGATGACTCTTTATAAATAACTCTTTGGAAATAAGTGAATAAATCAAACATGTTGGGATATATTTATATAATGAAAGCTATTAGGACCTGAAAAAGCTAAGGAAATGATATATAAGGTTAGATATATTAATCCACACATCAGGGAAGCTCAGATTCGACATAATATTTATGAACATAATCATTGATTTGATTTTGAGTATAAATTTGGTGATAAGGTTTTCCTATATATATCTTATTATAATAAGGTTATGATTTTTGAGAAGGGAAGTTGAGATCAAAGTATGTTGGTCCTTATGAGATTCTTGATCGCATATGGGATTTATATCTGAACATATAACAAGTACATGATGTGTTCCATGTATCTATTTTTAGAAATTATATAATGGATCCTTTAATCATACTGAACTTATAAGTCTTACCATTGAAGCATGATTATTTTTATAAATAACAACAAGTAAAAATATTGGACCTTAGGGATAAAGTGTTATGAAATAAGACTACTCATGTGGTTAAGGTTCTATAGAGGAATAAAAAAATTGATAAAACTAAGTGGGAACCTAAAGATGTGATAAGGTATAGGTACCCGCAGTTTTTTGTATTTGAGTTATAGAATTTTGATGTAGAAATCATTATAAGTGGGTAGAATGTAACACTCTGAGATTTTAGAATATATTTAACTTTAATAAATAAAATCTTCTGATATATTATGAATTATAAAACCCTGATATTATGTGAATAATGTTTATACATTATAAAATAAATCACATTATATGGTATTTAATTGAAATATAATTATTTAAAATAATTTCTAATTCATTCAATAAATACTATTCATCCCAAAAAACTCTTTTGAAGTATTCTATTTATGAGAATTTATATGTTCATATATTTTTTATATAAAAATTAAATCATATATTTAAAATTATGAAATTTTACTTTTTACACATGTAAAAAATTAATTCATTGGTTATAAATTTTTTATTAATGAAAATAAGAACATTTAAAGGTAAGATGAGATGTGTTTTTTTGAAAAAATACTTTTATGGATGCAGTGTGTTTTTATCTTAATAAATTAAATTTATCACTATTGATAAATTATATTAATGAAATTTTAATATAATATATCCAATAAAATAAGTTAATATTCATTTAATGGTTTTTAATAGGAAAAAATGAGAATAAATTTAGTCTTATGCTTAAAAATTCAATTATCTAAAAACTGTTTTCATTACATTTTTCATGATTATTTTAAAATTAATTTATCACACTTATAGAAATTGAATTAGATAAAATTATATAAATATTTGAAATTATAAATTCCAAATTTGGTAATGAGACCACTTTCATTTTTTTCATAAGGAATAATAATTATGGTAAAAATTTGTTACATCAGTTAAGGTTAAAAAGAATTAATGTGGGGGTTAAACTAAATGAAAAGGTTTAAAATATCACTTAAAATTGTCTATTTTATTTGTTTTATGAGATTATACCTTACCATATCTTATCGTAATGACTTTTTCCACTTGTTTCTACTTGAAATTGAATATGACTTTATTATATTTTGTTGTTTTAAATATTTATACCTTTTCCACCCACCTTACTTAAAAAGGAACACCCTCTCCTATATTCTATACACCTTTTTGAGAAAAATATCTTAACCAAAAACTTATCAAATATCTTATAAAATTCCATATCCACATTCTATATCTTTTTTCTTCTTAAAATTCCAACCCATTGGTCCTTACGAATAGATTAAAAGGAGGTTTCTGAAAGAAGAGGTAATCTCCTTCACCAAATCCTTTTAAGTTAATTTATTCTTACACATCCTAAAAACCTTATATAAACATATTAATATCATTAAATAATTATATTTAATTTAATTAAATGTTTTTTTGTTAATGGTATAACAATTTTCTACCTCCATTCTATCCTATGAGAAATGTTAGCATTGTTTGTGTGTACGTGTAGACTACCACCTCCGCAAGGCGACATGATTCATTTTTTTATGTCCAATATACATGAATGGTAATATATATGGATTTAATTAATATATATGATATTATTATCATTATATAAATATATATTATTATTTATATTTCTTTCTTTCCACTCATTGTAAAATGAAAACATTACTCGTATATATGTATGTACTTCCATCTCCACGAAGTGATGTAATTAATTTTCCATCACCATATTATATGAATAGTAATAAAAGTGTATATAATGAGAAAATATTATACTTATAACTTTTTTAATTTTCTGGATATTATGAAACCATGAATAAGGTGAAAGTACCAGAACCGTCAAACTGAAAATGCACAGAAAACTTATCAGTTTTCACCTGAATGTTGATTTTAATAAACAATTATTGATAAATATGTAATTTGAAATTATAAGGGGATTTTATATTATAATATAAGTATGAATATGGTACTAGTATAAATTTACAATAATTCTAAATTTATTATACAAGAACTTATGAGTACATACGAAGACATTTAGGGCTGGAGATAAGGGATTATGTTACAATATCATTTTTAATCAGGATTGTTTATACATGAATATATTTTGATATAATAATTTGATATTTATCTATCAAAACAAACATATTTTCTTATCCTCAGGTTATTTCTATAATTTTCATGTATTAGTATCATTTTCCTCTCTTTGAAATATAAAATGTTTTTAAGAAAATATAACCTTATTTCTTCTTTTTAGGATGGGAATATTTGTCTTCTATATCCATGTTATTCAAATTGTTTTATATAATTATTTTAACTATAGTTGAAGTATTTTAAAATTTTCATTTTCACTAAATTTTAATCTATTTAAAAAGGTTTAAAAGGAATCATTTTAAAATGCTTTTTGAACAAGTCATTTTTGAATTTTTGCAATAGTGTGAAAAGAATGTTATCTTTTAATGCATATGACATGAATTAATTTTACTATCATTATGACTATTATTTTATTTGAAGATTTATTTATATGTTTTCCACGTTTATTTTATAAGAAAAAATTTCTCTCAATTTTTTTTTGTAAATTTTTATTTTTTAAAGATAATAAAGAAAATTATATTTTATCATTTTTCAAAGAAATGTTCAAATGCCCTTTTAAAGGTGTTATTCATCTATGTCAACATAATTTAATGTTTATTATACTTTACTAGGGATATGATATAATGATACCATCCATTTTTTTCTATGGATGTATTATGATCATGGGATGATCAAAACTTTATGAAGCATGTTTCTTTTCCATGAGTTATGCTATGATGGAATGATAAATGTTTTTATGATCTTGTGGAATACATATGTGTGGTTTCCATTATATGATAGGTGGGTACATTAAATCCCTATAATGTATTGGGTAATTATTAATATCTCATGATATAATATGGAACAGAATGTGGAGTGCACCCATTTTAGTAAGATACTTTATCCACTGTGATATTCTTTGGATTAAATCATGATTAAGGAAATGATAGGATGAGGAGTGAACCCAATCCACTATGAGACTTTGTCCACTATGATGGTCTTGGAAGTTATCCTTGACTAATGAAATGATTTTACAGGCTTATGATCTTTCCACAATTCCTATGACATTTCCTTATACTTATTCTATCATGAATAATGATTGATTAATGATGATTCCTCCCTCTTATGACTCATGTATTTAGAAATGCTAAATATTTATACCATGAAAGTTTATTTATTATCAATGAATGATTGGATATAAATTTTGTAAGTTATGATCATGATATCATACCATTATTATTATCTTATGCTTATATATGATCATCTGTTGATATCTCCCATGTTTACCATTACTGAGCATATGAGATCACCCTTTTTATGTTTCTTCCCTCCCTAGGATATAAAGAAGGGTTTTAAGTTGAATATGTATAATAAGGGTACCGTGAGAGAAGAACTTTGTAGGTTATATTAAATACATTTCCTAAAATAAATTTATTATATATCTATTATCCAGATACACCAAATATTTACAGTCCTAGGACATATATTATTACAAAATGTATTGAATATTCATCTCAAATGATGAAATATTTATCTATGTTATGATCAGGTCGCCTCAATATTCATTTACACTCATGAATCATGTGACCTACCTTTCCATCAATATCATCATTAAAAAAATATATGATCAAGTCCAAGCTAAATTCTCTCACACATTAATTATTACCATATGATTTCCATGAATTTCAAATCCCCACTAGTGGAAATAAAAAGAATGCACTATTCATAAGGACTTCATGTTAGGTTTAAATTTTATTTCATGTTGTGGGATGGTGGGTCATAAGAATATTTTTTGATAGTTTTTGGAAAAAAGTAAAGGTTGAATCTAGAAACATATGCATGATAAATGTTAATCCAAGTACATCCCTATAATATCACACAGAAATTTGACACACACTATTTTGGTGCAATAAATTTACAAATTTATAAAACCTATTAACTACTATAGAAGTAGTGAGTAGGGTCTAACCACATGGACAATGTGTGTAGTCACTAGAATTATCCTTTTCAAATATTGTTCAGGTAAACAAATTTTTTAGTGTGATAAAAAAAATTCTAAAAAAATAAAGAAATTAATTAAAACAACTACAAACTATCTAATAAAACTAAAACTAATGAAATGGAGGGAAGAAAATAGAGATGGAAGTGTTAGAGTTTTGACTCGTATTCAAGTTCATGTGACTCCAATTGTTTTATTCTCATATATGAATATTTATTTATCTAATTATCACTGATTCTGTCATGGATCAGCCCAACGAGGCCCGAGACACAACTACCTCAAGACCGTCCTCAATATGCTAGGGGCTGGAAACCATTATTGAGTAGTAATATCACACACCGAGGAGGTCTTAACCTAATATACCTATACACAAGCACACATCTCTAAGACCATAAAATGATAAAATGTAAAACAACTGATAACCATACATGCATTCATCTATAATACCAAAAATAGAGTATGACAAAAAGGTACTGGAAGTGAGGTCCAAATACAATCCCACCAAAAGAAACTAAAAACAAGTACAAACTATAAAGTAAGAGAGAATTTCTATCAATGCAACCACCAAAACACATCTCGGTCAGTTTAGATCGCTAAGTTTGGCTTGGTCTTGGCCCCTCTAGGACCCTGTCAAAGGGTCAGCCATCTGTATAGAACATGACATGTGCATGTAGATCCTATACAAGGGTGAGTATAAAAATACCCACTAGGGAACCCTAAAAACACTAAAAACATAACATCATGAATGGTCATATCATAATAAGGATATAACAATAAATTAATAAACAAAAACTAAAATATACTCCAGAAGGACACTATGCCTCCAAGTGGTCCAAACCAAAATTCCATCCATAGGATTATTATAGAATCAATGCTTGTTCTAGGAGAACCCACTCTAAAATCCATTCTATAACCAAATACACTCATATAATGGGTCTTGAACATTTGGTCCCACTCAAGAAAACTCACTAGTCTCTAAAGACCTCGATACTTAGATATAAGATTACACCCAGGACTACATGGGGAAACCAAAAAACCCAATCTGGATCAACCCGCTATATAAGGGATCATATTCCAATGCTACCATGAACCCTACTGATATGTCCTACTGGATAGAGGATCAATACCTCATGCATGGAGGTCACGCTGATTCCACAAACCCTACCTTGTCTATAAAATGTTAGAGGATCACCCTCTGGTCTCAGAGAGGGACACAAAAAGCTCTATTTGAGATACATATTCCAGAGGGGATCATAATATAGAGATGTGGAGGTAATTCTACATTGCACCATCAAGGGGATGGACTAAGGGAACACACTCAACTGATATTCATCCAAAATGAAAAAACTAAGTGCTCTAAACACCCTCAAAGGGGATACACGACATGTCTATCAAACCCCTAGTTTGCCCGTGTATGTCTCATATGGAATATTAAACTCAAAGTACACAAAGTATATAGAAAATATAGAGGTCTACCAGAACCCTACTCATTCCTCCTATCCATTATCATGTACTCCTAGCCATGTTCTTGTACCAACCCATGTACACCAGGTTGTGCTCATGTACACCTGGTTGTGTACTCTGGCCATGTATGTGTACTTATGCCTACCGATGCTTGTGTATCCTCTGAGATATATATCAAGCTGCCAACATGGGTCACACAATGTGTGATAGGGGTCACATGGTGTATAGTTGTTTTATCTCCTTGGAAACCCTAGAGTCACACAAGGGGGTCTCTCATGGTGTGTAATTTTGGATTACATGATGTATAACTTGGTATTTTACAGATCTCCTAGGTTCTATGATGCTTCATCCTCTGTGTCACCGCCACTGCTATCATCACCCAAATTCAAGGATCTAGGGTTGTCTAACCTCTACGACCACCGCTCTCCAGTATCTGGGTTCAAATCTTCTCATAAAATGCATTGTCGAACCATTCATCACTATCACATGTCAAAACCTGGAAGAATAGAATCTGTCAATCCATAAAATTTACCAATGACCATCCTCCATTATCATCATACCTTGATCACACCCTCAATCATGAAACACACCAACTGTATTGATCACTTATGCAAAGGAACAGTCGTGTAATGACCAAATGTCGGGTATTCGTTGAACCGTTGGACAAAGAAAATACCAATGATAAACATATGAATAAATGAGGGATAAATACATAAAACACAAGATTAAAGGAATGAAAATTAGATTTTTTTTATTTTTGACCTTGATATTTTGTTGAATAAATAGATGAAAAAAGAAGGAATTAACCAATAAACAACTAATCAACCATAAATAAAATCAATTGTGGATGCACGAATCAATTCTTGTTCATGGAATTGGTCCATGTTTGACTGGGATAAATAAAGAGATTAAATCACACAAATAAAGCACCCTACCAAGAGTTTGGATCAATCAATTATGAATAATAGTCCTGCATTTCCATTGTTGGTGAGATCCATGAACTCTGATGGTGCAACAATCCTCGATCTGATCTAGATCTGATGTTTTTCTATAAGATATCTTCCAACACTTCTCTCCAATGAATTTTATCAATTTATAGGGTTATGCATCTAACCTTGAAAATTGGAAATAAAAACAAATTTATAAAATATTATTAGGTTAGGATTTTAATTTAATAGTTAAATAAATATAAATAAATATATTTAATTATTCACCCACAAAGGTGTTCAATCGCAACACCCGATACTGATATATATTATGTCACACCTAGGGTAAAAACCATGCTCTAAACTAAATGACGACCTTTGATTTATGATCTGAACCTCTGTTCAGGCATTGTTACATTTTTTGGAAAATTAATTTTTCATGATATTATTATATTTTATATTTTTCAAATATTAATTCTGGGATCACCGGGCCTCAAATTATCATTTTTTCTCAGTTTCTAGCTCTTAAAACAATTTATATAATATTCTAAAGAAATAAATAGAAAAAGTAGAGCCATCACATTCCCCGAAGATTAGTGAGTTTCATCCCAAAAAGATAAAAACCTACTAAAAAAGATGAGGGTATTGGGCTCACATATGGGTATCCCTCTCCCAGGTGCTCTCCTGAAGATTTCAATGCTACCACTAAGCACATACCAGGAGAATCGATTGCCCATAAAGGATCTACTCATACTGATACTTGATCTCTACCTAAAACTCATCAAAGTTATCTCTATCCTCAATGTCCATCTCACCCTAGTCAATAAAATGCGATGGGTCATGCACGTACCTCCTCAACTATGACACATGGAAGACGTTGTGTACCTAATCTAACTTTAGTGGTAAAGATAAATAATAAACCACCTCACCAACTTTACATAGTATGTAGAAATGGCTAGCAAACCTCAAATATAGCTTGCTACCATAGAAAAATTTCCACAATCCACATCGAGGTGAGACACTTAGGAACACATGGTCTCTATCCTCAAACTATAGAGGCCTCTATAGTTAGTCAACATAGGACTTATGATGGCTATGTGAAGTTATTATCCATTCTTGGATGATATGAACCTTCTTTTTCATAGCTATCACAAACTCTGGTCCCATGAGTACTGACTCGCCCAGATTATTTAAACCAAGTGATGAACTATAGGGTTGCTCATACACGGCCTTGAATAGTGCCATACCGATGGTGTAATGGTAGATTTTTTGTATGAAAACTCTACTAAGTTTAGGTGATACTCCCGACTATGGAAAAATACAACATATAAGATTGTAGAATTTCCTCCAATAGTTGAATGGTCTGATATATCTAGTTATCACTCTGGGAGTGAAATACCATGATCAAATGAAACTAAGTCTCAATGTCCTCCGAAAATTCTCACCATAATCATGATGTGAAGCGAGAATCATGGTCTAAAATGATCATCGTGGGAACTCCATTGATCTAGACTATCTCTTGCACTTATAAGAATCCCAATATCTCTACTGAACTCTACTCTCAAATGGATAGAAAGTGGGCCGACTTGGTGAGTTGGTCTATGATCACCCAGATAGAATCATTTTCTCTAGATGTATGTGGTAACCCCGTCATGAAGTCAATGGGAATCCCATCCCACTTCCACTCCAGCACCCCAAGGTGCTGAACCTGCTAGAACCTAGTGCTCATCCTTTACTTACTAACAAATGAGGCATCGAGAAACAAACTCTGTAACATGACTCTTCATTCCTGGTCACCAAAACTGATGTTGGAGGTCGTGGTACATCATCAACACACCTGGATTTAATGACAAAGGGGATGTATGAAACTCCTTCATCACCTCCTCCATCAACATCACCAGTACCATCGTCTATCCTCTAAAAAGAATAACAAGCTACCCACCTTCAAAATTTCCATTAGGATCATGTCCAGTGGGTGCCATAGTATGAAAGGTCACACAGTCGATATCACCATGCTGATCTCCCATAACACACTATAAAAGAAGTGTAGTAACAAACATCGATAGAAGATATGAATCACCATACTTGTCTACTAAGGATAACTCTAACAAGGATAATTGTCCTGATGCCTTAGCCACCAACTGAGAACAAGATTTGCTATTGAGAGAGTTTTCCACCACGTTTCACTTCCCATAAGTATAGAAAATCTCAAAATCATAGTCTTTGAGGAACTCTAGACATTGCCTATGTATCAAGTTAATATCCTTATGAGAGAATATATACTTGAGACTCTTGTGGTTAGAGTAGATAATAAACTACTTTCCCATCAAGTTATGTTGAAAAATCTTCAGGGTGAAGACTGCTGCTACTAGATCAAGATCATGGGTCACATAGTTCTGCTCATGTAGTCTCAACTACCTCGACCCATAGGCAATCACTACCTACCTATGCATCAGAACACAACCAAGTCATGTCCCCAAGGAATCATAGAACACCACGTACTCAACACCCTCCTCTAGAAATATCAAGATGGGGGTGCTCATCAACCTCTTTCAAAACTTATGAAAATACTTCTAGAACATTTCCATCCTCATGAAAGGATGCCCCTATCAGGTCAAAGATATCAAAGGTTCTTCCACTATGGTGAAATGTGGTACAAAACTCTGATATTACCCTACCAACCCAAGGAAACTTTGCACCTCAGTAACAATATTAGGTGGCTCCCAATCTCGTACTACCACAACATCTATCAGGTTAACTACTAAACCATCTACTATGATAACATATATTAAGAAGTGGACCTCCTAAATCAAGAACTGGAACTTTGAGAGATTACTATAAATATAGTCCTCTGAGAGTACATCCATGACCATCCTCAAGTGTCTCACATGCTCTTCCTCAGACGTTGAATACACCAGGATATCATTGATGAAAACTAACACAAACCAGTCTAGGAAAGGATAAATTATCCAGTTAATGAGTCCCATGAACATTGTTTGGGTGTTCTTTATGCCGAAGGGTATCACTATGTACTCATAGTGATCATAACGACATTTGAATGTTGTATTTGGTATGTCCCAATCCCATACTTATAACTAGTGATAACTTGAACTTAGGTAAATATTCAAGAAACATTGTGCCCCTCTCAACTGATTGAATAAGTCATCAATCCTTGATAGTGGATACTTATTCTTCATGGTCACCTAGTTCAAGCATCAATAATCCACACATAACCTCAAACTCCAGTCCTCCCTCTTAGCGAACAACAGTAGGGATGGCTAGAGGGAAACACTGGGTCTAACAAATCCCTTCTCCTACACATCCTATAACTACATCCTATACTCATGAAGCTCTATTGAAGCCATATGATACACTAATGATGATATCAGGGTCATCCTAAGGTGTAATTCAATGCTGGATTCTATCTCTCTACAAGGAGGTAAACCTAGAATGTCCTCAAGAAAGATTCCCTCATACTCTTCCACCAACATAGGGAAAATTTAGTCTATATAATCCACTACTCCAAGAGTCATACTAGCTAACTGGTGAGTAATTATCTTCACTCTCTTATTTCTAAGCATGCCCTTCTTTTCTAATGTTTCCTTTTTCACCCAAAAAGGAAAACCTCATCCCATTACTATTGACACACCACATCCTCTAACTAAAATAGTCAATATGGGCATGAATGGTGGATAAACATACCTTACCTAATATGACTTCATATGGCCTCATCAGTGCTACAAATAGATCCCAAATAGAGATCTCACCTCCAAGTGTCAGATCACAAATTTTGTTGAAGTGAAAAACCACTAAGTAAACTCCTATCAAAGTCTCCAAGCGCGAGGGTTGAGCCAAAGGCTCAATAATTATCTCTAAGTCCCAAAATAGAGAAGTGGAAATAAAGGTATGAATCACACAAATGTCTATAAATATTTCAAATGTGGTAGAAAATAAATAGATCGTACCCCGTATCATCCCTAGACCCTCGGGGTCATATGCCTCCATAACCTACAACTATCCTCATCCCTGACCACCAGCTCCATAAGCCTAACATGGACCACCTGGGGGTGTTGGTGGAAATAAGTTAAACCTCTGACCACATCCTACATCTCTATCAAACCCTCTTCGATGTTTGCTACACTATAGACCACCTTGGTCCTATATCTGTCCTTACCTCAGAGGTACGTTGAATATCTCTCAATTAACTATACAACAGGTCAGACAATTTCATGCACGATTTCCCTGACTATAAAAAGAGAAACACCTCCTCTACTTTAGCTGACTCGAACCATCTTGAGAGACCTTCACTGCTGATCCTCTATATTGGGATCGCCTCTTGAATCATCTGACACACCTGGATCCCAGCGACTGCCATTGGCTACCTATTGTTGTGGTCTTAGCTCCCAAGTTCCCACGACCATCACCCACTGTTGTATTCTACTCTTTCTATAATATCTACACCCTTAAGACTTTCTCTCGAACTCCAACATAAGTGGGGATGCAAAGAGATATCACTGAACCCCTGATATCTCGATGTAAGATTTGCTTGAAGGTTCATGCCAAAAGGAATGGATCCCACACCATATCCATTGAGTATCACAATATATTGGTAAACCTCACTCAATACTCTTCCACAGTCATACTACCCTGTTGTAGATATAGAAGCTCCTGGATGTGCACTGATCACAACATTTCTGGATAAAACTACTCCCTGAAGAGATGATCAAAGTACTACTATGAGAGATTTATCACATAACATGACTAAGTCACCAGATTCCACCACCATCCAGTGGACCCCTAAAGAAGACTCTCTATGAGGACTAACATCTAATCTGCAAGTTTCCTCACAAGAAAAAAAACTTGAGTGACTACCTATATCCATTCCTCAACAACTTGGGGGTCTAGATCACCCCAAAACCAGGGAGTTTGATCCCTTTGGAAGTCATATGGTTCACTCGGCCTATGTGAATCCTCATATGGAACTTCCAATTATAACAAATTCTCAACGAGTGGTGGTATAGTTGATTAACCATCCATAGGTGATATCTCTAGTACAAGCCCTTATACTGAAGACTCATCAATCAACAAATCATCCTCTTGATCACATTGTAGAATCCTGATTGGCTGTCTTCATGAAGGCATCCTGAATTAAACAAGATGTATCATGGTTAAATAATATATCTTGGGAGATGACTCAAGAATGATATGGAAACTACTACCAATTATTTTTTGATTCATGTACCAATGTTTTCCCTTCAACCAATGTATACATGTAACGAGTTGAAATAAATCTAATTAGAGTCCTGGTGTATGGACATGTTAGCAGCCGTACTAACACTAGAGTCTCTAGCCTGAAATATGAACTCGAAACACTTAACACCATTTCCATAAAATGCAAATAAATCTCACAGAATCCAATCCTAAGGTAAAACTGACTCCTCTGATACCAATCTATCACAACTTGGCCCAATAGGGCCCAAGCCGTGACTACCCCAAGCCCACCTCTAATGGTCCATGGGCGGGTGACCAACATCGAGTTGGCATACCACACACATGGGTGGCCTTAGTATAATGTACCTGTACACACACACATCCCCCAACACATAAAATACTAAAATGTAAAAAAAATTATAATCATCCATGCATACATCTATAATACAAAAAATAGAGTATGAAAACATGGTTATGGAAGCAGTTGAAAAATATGAGCCCACCAAAAGAAACTGAAAACAAGTTCAACCTATAATGTAAGAGAGGACTGCTGTCAATGAAACCAACAGAACATATCTTGGTTAGTCTTTCTTACTAAGCTCTATCTAGTCCTAGTCCCTTTTGGACCTCATCAAATGGTTGGTCTTCTGTATGATAAATGACACGTGAGGGCATAGACCATGCATGGGTTAGTATAATAATACCAAGTAGGACACCCCAAAATCACTAAACACATAAAATCAAGAATAGTTATCTCACAAAAAAGATATAACAATCAGTTCCTAAACAAAAACCCATATATAATCTAGAAAGAACCTTGCCTCCAGGAAATCAAAACCAAACTGCCAGCCACACGATTCTACTTAATGCAATGCTCATTCTAGGAGAACCCACTCCATGATCCATTCTATCACTGAAGATACTCATCTAAGAGGTCATGAACATTGGTCCCCTCCCTATAAAACTCATTGGTCTCTAAATACCTTGATACTCGGATAGGGGATCACACCCAGGACCACTAGGGGACACTAAAAACTCAATTTGGATCAACTTGCTATACAGGGGATCTTATGAAAGTGATAACCTGAAACCTACTAATATGAACCTCTAGATGGAGGATAAATTCCCTATGAATAGAGGCTAGGTCAATTCCGAAACCCAACCTAGGGTATAAAATGATAGAGGATCGCACTACGGTCTCACTGAGTGACACCACAAACTCTATCTGAAACTCATCCACCAGAGAGGATCATAATCAAGTGATGTGGATGTCATGAAAAACTGTAACCTCTAGGTGATGGATCAAGAGAACACACTCAACCAAAACTGGTCCAAACTGAATAAATTAAGTCTCTAAACACCCTCAAAGGGGGTACATTGTGTGTTCATCCAACCATGTCTTCCTATGTAGAGCTGACTCCCCTAACATGTAAGATTAAAAGTACATGATGTGTAGAGATTTACCAAAACCCTACCTATGCCACCAGGCCATGCCCATGTACCAACCTGTGTACACTTGGCTATGTCTGTGTAAATCAACCTGTTCATGCCCGTGTATCCTCTAATATACACATAGATCCACCAACACGAGTCACACAACATGTGATTATTTTATCTTTATAGAAACCCAATTGTTATATGGGGGGGAGGGGGGGTCCCACAAGACGTGTAATTATGGATTACACACCGTGTAACATGATATTTTTTAGATCCCTCTGGTTCCCCTCCGCATCATCCTCCACATTAACACTGTTACCATCCTCACCGGGAATCAAGTATTTTGGGGTCAGATGATCTATACCTCCACTACTCACCCGGATCTGAGTTCAGATTTTAAGGGAAAACGTAACCGTCGATCCATCCTTTACCACCACATGTCAAAACTAGGAATAATGAAATCTATCTATCCATCCGATCAACCTATGATCATTATCCATCATCGTCTCATCTTGATTGAATCATTGATCAGGAACCAAACCCCCATTATTGATCCTTTATGCTGAATAACGGTCCCACAATGACCAAATACTAGGTATTCATCGAATCATTGGCCAAAAAAATTCTAATGATTAATGTGCAAAGAAATAGGGGACAAATCCATAAACCTTAAGATGTGAGGAAACAAACCTAGACCTTTGTTCATTTTTGGATTCAATTTGTTATCGAAGAGATAGACGAACAAAGAGGGAATTGAACAATAAACAATTAATCAACTTTAAATAAAATCAATCATTGATGTGCCAATCAATTATTGTTTGTGGAATTGATCTGTGTTCGATCAGAATAAAGAACAAGATTAAATCACAGAAACCAGATTCCCAAATTGAAGTTTGGATCGATCATTGATGAAGGAAAAACATTTTTTTTGTCATTGAAGATATCCATGAACTTCGATGTCATAATGATATTCAATTTGATCTCGATATGATGTCATTTCCTAAGATCTACTTTAACGCTTCTCTCAAACAACTCCTCTCAATTTGCAGGGTAATGCAGTTAACCCTAAAAATTATCCATAACATCGTATATATAGGAGATTATTAGGCATGGGTTTTAATTGAATAATTAAATAAATATATTTAAAATTATTGAATTATTTACCCATGAAGGACCTCAAGCCCAATGTTTGATGTTGATATATATTATGTCATACCTAGGGTTAATCTTTGGATTTAAACTCAACGACAACCTCTGATTTCTAATTTGAGCTTCTATTCAGAAGTTATTCCATTTTTTTAGAAAAAAACTACATGAGTGTGATATTAATATCTTTAATATTTTTCAAATATTAATTAATGACTCACCAGTCATTGGATTATCTCACCATCTCAGTATCTAGCTCTGAAAATAATTCATATAACATTTTAAAGAAATACATGAATAAATCATAGTCCTTATAGATTCAAAATTTAATCAGAAAACCATTTAGTCATGTTCATTAATGTTAGACAGTACTCTAATTTTTCACACAAATTATCCAAAATTTCATTATTTAATTTTATTAATAAATTGCGTGACATTTAAGCACCAAATCACTTTGTGAAATACAAATACCACTTTCTCACAAAGTCTAGGTATTTAGTTTTATCAGTTTTTCTCACATGTGATTCATTTTTTAGCTATCACTCACAAAAGTTTTAAGAAAAAACATATAAAATATTAAGTTTTAAATTAATATATTTATTTATTATTAATTTTTTTGTGGACTACTTGCAATTATCTTATGAATGAAATAAAATTTAAAAAAATAAATTCCTGGATGCCCCTCTTCCTGTTATTAATTACTAAGTGTCACATGAACAAGAACAAAAAAACATGAAAATTCAATAATACCATGCACAGATGGTCATACTTCTATCAAAACGAATTTTTCTGACCATAAAACAATCAGGACATGAAGAATAATAGAAATAAATCACTATGTTGGTGTGGATGCAAGAAACACCACAAGACACTACAGCTTGTAGAATAAGAAATATCATGCAGTTGATCACCATAAGTGGGATGAAAGAAATGAAACTGAACCATCACTGAAACTCTTTCAACACCCAAAATGAATCGCAAGGAAGGTTGTGCATGGGGGATAGTGGTTTGGATGGTGCGATGTAGGGGGTAGGTGATTGGTGGGGTTTGGTTCCAAATAAAGGTGATCAGTGTGGCTGGTTATGAGAAGCATCAGTGTGGGAGTGACAGTCATCAAGTGGTGGGGTAGGCGATGATGCATGCAAGGGGGGGGGGGGAATCAGGACTCAGCCGAAGTGCTACTGCATACAAGGGAGGATTCCTGGTTTACTGTAAATAGAGAACACGATACGGCTGGCTTGGTGCTGGATACTGAAGATGAAGGAGAGGGTTTGTGTTTTTAGTGGGGATAGGGATGATTCCAATGCTCTTCTCAACTTAGATGAAAGGAACAGACAAATTTTGTGGAAATGGAGGAGGTTTCATGATTCCTTGATTTTTATGCTGAAACAGGGTGCCTTTATCAATACTAGAAATAACACAAAAAAAATAGGGCCTTTATCAATGCTATAAATATCACTGATAAATGCCTACTTTTCTAGAGTTTTCTTTTAATATAACAACAGACCCAAAAAAATGTAATTTCAAAAAATTCTATATACATTTAATTGACATCATGAATACAAAAAATGTAGGCCCATGGTATATACAAAAAACACTACTATATTCATTTTAAACAATGTTTTATATAATTACATTTACAATTATACAACAAACATTTAAAAACATTAATGTTTCATCTTTTGACGCCCGTGATCCCCTCTCAAAAATGTATGCCCAGGGTATTAGTTTCTAAAAAAATCATCTTGACTCATGTAAAATATTATTCCTTTATAATAGAACAAATATTATGCTAGTAATTTTATAAAGAAATAAATTAAACATTAATATGAAAGAATACATTAATAAAATAACAATTTTTAATAAAGAAGACACTTTTGGAGTTATACTGGTCACAAAATGTATCATATTGAGGTGGAGTTGATTCCTATACATCACAAATGAGTTATGGATAATTTTCCTATAATATCAAAACATCCCAAATTGGTTTGATCATTTTTTTATTATGTCACTTTTTTAACTAAAATTAATGTCAATTTTAAATAATGACACATTTTTAGTCATACCGGTAACACTGTGTTTCAGATTAAGGTGAAGCTAATTCCTACCTATCAAAAATTACTAATCGATCATTTTATTAAAGTATCAAAATAATTCTAATGTGTTTTCTTGGATTTGAGTATGTCAGTTGTGTTTTTTTACTAAAATGTCATTTCAAATTGGAAACACACATTTTGAGTCATACCAGTCACATCGTGCGTTGGTTTGATGTGAGACTACTTCATACATGTCACAAATTACTTATTCATCACTATCTTAAATCATCAAGACAATTAATGCATGATTTCTTGGTTTTTAGTGAGTGACACATTTTGAACTAAAATGTCAATTTTAAACTAATAACATAAACTTTTGGTCATATCGATCACACCATGCATATAATTGAGGTGAGGTTGATTCCTAAAAGTCAAAAATGACTCATGGACTATTTCACTAAAGTATAAAAACATTCCATATATGTTTTCTCATTTTTCAGTATGTCACTAGTTCTTTTTTACTTAAATTAATGTTAATTTTTAATAAAAAGACACACTTGGAGTCATACCTGTAACACCCTGAGATTTTATGAAAAATATTTTTTAATTTTATTAATGTCTTGTGTTGTATGCTACACCAATATTACCTTGCGCTATACGCAACACCGTATTAGCTTACAGTGTACACAACACTATTCTTGGATCGTGTTACACACAATTTTGATAATAGTTATTCTACGCAACATTGAGTATATATATATATATATTCAATGTATAAATGAAATATGGTTGGATTCTGTTATATGAAACAACGAAGGATTCTTGCACAACACGCAACCCTGACTTGGCTTGCATTACACGCAATCACGACCTTCCTCGATAGCGTGTGTTGTACGCAATACCGGGTTTTACTAAACAACGATATATTATTATAATATTATTATGAACTAGCTGTTATGAATAGTATTAACTAAATTTTTAATTTTATAACATTATTATTCATCTTAGACATTTTTTAGAACATGGTATAAGAACAAAATAAAATTTTCGGGTAAAATAAGTATTTTTCAAAAAATGCAGTTTTGCCGCCTTTTAATGGCGCACCCACTTTAAATCTAGTTTTTGACATGTTTATAAGTTCAATTTGACAAAATATAATTCTTCTTTGGAATCAAGAAATAAAAATTTCTTTGGATAAATTTTTCATATTATTCTGGTAACTTTCATATTTTGATGAATACTAAAAACACGCTATATTTTAATTAAAAACAACTTTTTTCATCGCAATAATTTATATGGTTAAATTATAATATTGAATGGTTTTAAAGTATAAATAGAAAATATTTTTACCATTTAATATAATTTATGTCATTAGCATTGATTTTACATTAAATTTGTAGGTTAAATCAATTCAATCTTTTGCAATGTTTTAAAGAAAAACCCATTTTCTTTCGACAACAGGATTAATTTTAATTTAATTTATGCAACATTTGTGTATTGAATTTTGAAAAATGGATTCCATATTTGGAATAAGTGGGTCCAAATTATGTTAATAAGCTACTTTTTATTTTTGGGAATTATGAATAGTAACTACGGTAAATATTATTTACCATAGTTAAAGGTAAATCAGGTAATTAAGGGTAAATATAATATTATAAAATTACACTAACACATGACAAAATTCTATTGGATGGCTAAAAGTAGAACCATATAACCTAAGGGTCGGATTAGATTCATTTTATGGACTTTTGACCATCAAAATAATTTAATTATTATTAAAACCAAAGAAAGTGACAACATGTCACTCTCTTAAATCTTATAAGTATAATAATTTTAAGTTAGTGATAAACATCATAAAACTTCGAACATGAATAGTCTCAAGAAATATAATAAAATTATCTACATCATGATAATTTATTTAGAATTTTTAAGGATTAAATAATTGTCATTAATGGTGATACATTAATGATACAGAAATTATTTATTAAGTGGAAAATAAGTAATATAGTTTTTATTAAAATAATAATACCCATTAACGGCCCACAAACCTGACCAAAACTTATTGGTAGTGTATATCTACACCTTAATCATCCAATTACCTAATATATAACCGTTTGGATCCTTATAAAAGTGACTATGGCACTTATATTATTTTATTTTAAATGATGCCAAAGTTGTCACCTTCATAATTTAATAAATATAACAATTTACATATTGTGATTTTAAGATGATAAATTCGATTAAAAGTACTATTGTGAAAGGTAATAGATTTATATTCATCATAGGATTTTATGTTTAATTTTTATGCAACAAATCAGTATATTAAATAATTATACAAAAATGTTGTAGTAATTATTTTATTAAGAGATAAACCAAATAAATGGTTTTAAAAATAATAAAATAAATATTATATGAACTATTTAATGTGATCCACTAATTTTATAGATACATATGACATTTTATGAATCTATTAAATCTTTTAGTTTGAACGTATCTTCTGTTTATATTTTATTTAAATTCAAATAAATGAATAATGTCAAAATTGACACTATTGTTATTTTATAAAAATAACATATTATAAAATTGTTTAAAAATCTCAAAAATATTTAAAAATTATAAATTTAAATTTATATGGTCTATAATGTTATAAAGTAAACAATTATGGAAGATTAACAACAAATAAGTAATTATTTGTTATAATTTAAAATTTAGAATTTTATTACCACAAATAAACTTAAATAGATTAAATAAGGATAAATCAAAATGATAAGGTTTAAAATAAGATCCAAACATGTATAAATTTGATTGGTTGATGATATTACAACCCTATATCATCTAATATTCTAATATGAGTCATTTTTGGAGGTTTTTAAGTGGGGTTATATTTATTATAAATTAATATTTTTAAGAATTCCAAAGGTGCCCCTCTCCTCCCTTATAAAAGGGCACCTACTCCCTCTCTTCCACACACCACTTTGGGCCTTCAAGTTCGGAAACACCCTGCCCAATTCTCTTCTAAACTTCCCTAGAAACATCCTAGAGGTCATGGTATTCTTCAAAGACAAATTTTAGTGCCCTAAGAGGAGGTCTCAAAGAGGCGCTTCAAAGAAGAGGTAATTTCCGTTACCGATTCTTTCACCTTTATTTCTTCTTCCACTTCTTCTTCTTAGGTTGTTTCATTATGAAGTAATAAAATCAATATAACTCATATAATGATATTTTATTATAATTATTAAACAACCCTATTTCACAATCTATCCATCCTACGGAAAACTAAATCACCGCGCGTGCGTACATACGGAATATCGTCTCCATGCCGTGGTGTAATCTATTTTCCACCACCACCTTACTTGGATGGGTATAATGGTGTAAATAATAACTATATATGATTATTATAAAGTGATATTGATTCTGTAATAGTATACATACACTCCAATAAAATTCCACGATCATGGGAACGATATCATCACTCGAGCGTACGTACGAAATACTGTCTCCACGATGCGATGAGATTCATTATCAATGATTAACCATTCATAAATGATTATAAAGTATATATAATAAGTAATCATGAAATATATGACATAATAATGATACTGGATTTATGTATATATATATGTATGTCATCCAATTAATTCCATTCAATTCAATGAGGAAACTAAAACAACGTTCATGCGTACGTACGGCCTACCGTCTCCATGAACGGTGTATTTCTTTCCATTTATCAATCTATTATATATATGTATATTCTGAATATATATTATATATAAATCTTGTTTTACATTTTGGATGTAAGTAATCATGATCTAAGTAATCATATGAATAATTACAAGTCAAAACACGGATGACAAATGAAACGATTTTACCCAAAACACTCTTTAACATGGAATTTACAAAAGAACGGGTAAGATAAAGTCATAAGTGAACCATATATGATATCATAACAATTAATATGATTCTATAATAAGTCAATAACATTATTTAAATCATTATACAGGATGTTCGGATACGTACGAAGCATATCAGACCTAAGGTAAGGGATAATTTTTCAAATCTCATTTTTATCCGAGATTGCTTATTCGTAAGTATTTACTGGGGTTATTTCTATCATCCCTGCCCATGTTTTATAAAAGTGTTTTCATGTATGTTTAAATTACTTTTTACCCATTTTGTCTTCTACTACATGGTATGTAGGGAATCTTTCTTTTGTTTACGTTATGAGGTACTTTTTGACTTTTCTGGCAAAAGTACGAAAAGAATGTTTTTTTTAACTTATACGGCATGAACGGATTTTTATGGTTTTATAAAGCCTTGTTTTCATGAAGCTTCCTCCAAAATATTTCATGACTATTTTCAAAAAAATCCTTTTATTTTAAAATTGCATTACATTTTTTGAATATAAAATGATTTTGAAGAAAAAGGGATATTTTCCTCAAGAATTCATTTCAAGTTTTTTATCAAAACCATTTTTCATCTAAGATGACATTATTTCATATGTGTATGTTTCAAGTATAATGTCTCTATTATTTACATGGTTTTCACTTCTCTTATTATGAAATGATATCCATTTCTTTTATATGGATTATGTGATGATGGGATGATGTTTATGGAACTCATTTTATTTATTGGGTTTTTATGAATGATGTATGTTTATTTTGTGGCACAAGTAAGAATGATTTCATTATGAGATGGGTGTGACCTATATCTCCCTCCAATGCATTGGGTAAAGATTTATATCTCATGAGATAGACATGGCTGCAACGACAAGTTAAACCTGTTCAGTAATACAGGACTGGAACGAGGAGCGAACTCGATTCAGAAAGGGACTTTGTCCACTAAGATGGTCTTGGAAGCAATGCCTTGGCTACTATGGAAATCATATCATGTGATTAATGGTTTCCAAAATTACATGTTTTATTCCCATGATATTTTATCATTATTAATGTTTCTTTATGATCTATGCCTTACGTACTTCCATGTTTTATGTCATTTCTCAAGCTTTTGATGTTTAAACATTATGTTCATGTTTTTAAGTTCAAATGTATATGGTATGTTTTATTTTATCCATGCTTACCCTTACTGAGCATTTGAGCTCACCCTTTTTATGTTTTGTTTTCCCCAAGGTATAAAGAAAGGTTTTAGGTAAGAAAAAAATGGGAAGATCTTTATGGGAGATGTTGAAGATCTTTCACCACGATTAGAAGATTACGTTCCAAGTTTCCAAAGACACTAAACTATTCCGATCCTTGTGTGTCTGTTTTTGTTATGTATTAAGTATTCCGCTAAAGTAATGTAATGTCCATGTATGTCAAGATTTTGGTCTCTACAGTTGGTATCATAGGCAAAAGAGGTAGGAATGTATCCGATCCTTGGGAACTCTCACATGTGAGCATTGGACGAAACATGGCTCTCCACCCAAGGGCTTCATGAGGAAATGGCTGCCACTGGGGATGGTGGTGTGTCCCGCCCAGGGGGTGTAGCCGCCCTTGGAGTGCCCTGATAGGTATCAATTATAGTCCAATGGAAGTAATTACAGACCGTTATAGTTGGTATCAGAGGAAAGGTTTAGTCAACCTTTGGAAACTAGGATGCGAAAATGTTAGTGAGATCCCTAGAGATATTTCTAAGGTATGTCTAGGGATGTCTCTAAGGATAAGTATACGTATAGGATACAGTCCTAGAACTACGGTAACGATCATAGAATTTAACCTAAGATGTTATATATTGAGGATACTCCCCCTTTACTATGTTGTTTTCCCCAGCATGATTTCTGCGTCTCACACTATTCTTTTTGGGTTTTAGAAAATGGCTGGAAACAGGAAGATTCATGATAATGGAGGATATGATAGACAATGGAATGATTTTCTTCATGAGAAACCAAATGAAAAAGGATCTGGAAGTCCAAACATCTTTATTATTCCTAATCAGCAATCTCATAATATGATCAATAATCTCAACTTTGGTAAGTTTCCCGACCCAGATAATAAGAGAAAGATAGAGTTTCATGATGATCATAGAGGAAATAAAGTTCAATTTCCCTCATGTAAATCATGTGGGAAGAGGAATCAGGGAGATTGTTTCAAAGTAATTGGAAGATGCTTTGGGTGTGGAAAAGAAGGACACAAAGCCAGTAAGTGCAAAGTAAAAGGTTCAGTTAACAACATGGACAAGGATAATGGTATTGCTACGAGATCAACAATAATTAGATGTTTTAAATGAGGAATGTACGGGCATTATGCAAACCAATTCCCTAATGGAAAATCTCATGAAGAGAATAAGCATGGTCATATGGGTAGTATTTATGTGGATGATGATGAGGAGACTACAAATGATATATGAGCTGAAAGAAGTGTTGAAGCTCAGTCGGTTGTTTTAGAAGGTAGTGGAATGATTGTATGTTTATCGAGAGTTATGTTGTATAGTTAATGGTACTATGGAATAAAGAATCATCTAAGGATTGTTACACTATTGTTTTTCCTAAAATTATTTGAAAGTATATGTTGAATGGTACCAGTAACCATGGAAGGTTATTCAGATATTTTTGTAAAGTAGAAGATATGCGCATAATGAAGGAATAAGAAGATAATGAGATGTTTGATTGTATTAATGAGCTCATGATTGATATATGGACTAAGTGATATCATGGTTTGAGTATATAGAATTTTTAGGATTTTGGTATGTGGAAAGTGTCAACTTTTAACTGCATTCATGTTTTCACTAAGGTTCAATGGGTATTCATTTTTCAAGAGAATACATGATTAAGGCCTTCGAATGTTTGGAATGTGACCAACAAGACATATCTTATGATATATGGGGATCAATGATGGTATTAAATCTCCAGTAATCATTTTCACTATATTATGAGAGTGGAATGCAGTATTATGGATAAGCCTAAAGATTGGAATGGATTATGTTGGACATAAGTTAGTATTGTTTAAGGATAGAAGTTTTTTCGATATTATTGATGGGATGTTATAGTAACATAGTTTTAGAAAAAGGACAACCTGCAGGACGGGCGACAGCCCATCGCGTCGGACAAGGCTGTGGGAATCGAACCCAAAACCGAAGTGCGACTGGCCTTTATCGCCTACCACTGGCCTACAGGAAGTCCCTAGTTAGTAGAAACTAGTTTTATTTTATTAAGCGGTATGATATATGAAGTATAAGTTCATTTGTGGAACCATATACGATTAATCTAACCAAAAGATGGACTTATAAATTTTGCTAACATTTTGTTTGAAAGAGATGGAATGACCCATCATTCTATCACATGATATGCTAACACATCACGAATAACAAATTCAACTTCATTTCTTTAAGGGATGAAGTGGAAATTGTTCAATTCACGAACAACAGTGAGATTGTACCAAAATCATGCAAGTATTTCTTTTAATTCATCAACTTTAGGGAAATGATCTTGAAAACCAAAAATGTTGTCCTAGTTCCCTTATATCCGATGAATCTGATGGTACCTTAGATCATCATAAATCAATAGCTTTGTGATTGTTGGATTTTTCATAGCCATGTTCTCTACCACTCTCCATCAGAAATTGATGGTTATATTTTTCTTCCATATCCATATTTTCACCTATGTTCTCCTACGTGGAAACCTAGTGATGAGTTAATTTGGGTAACCATTACATTTCATAATTTAGTTTTTAAAGCCATGTTTTGGTATTCCTTTTTACAATGTGGGTTTCTATTAAACAAACTTTCGAGTAGTACACCATTTATAACCCCGACGAATTTCGAGGGAGAAATTCATTTTAAGGGGGGTAGAATGTAACACCCCGAGATTTTATGAAAAATATTATTTTAATTTCATTAATGTCTTGTGTTGTATGCTACACCAAGATTAACTTGCGCTATACGCAACACCATATAAGCTTACAGTATACACAACACTATTCTTGGATCGTGTTACACACAATTTTGATAATAGTTATTCTACACAACATTGAGTATATATATATATATATATATATATATTCAATCTATAAATGAAATATGGTTGGATTATGTTATACTAAACAACGAAGGATTCTTGCACACCACGCAACCCTGAATTGGCTTGCATTACACGCAATCACGACCTTTCTCGATAGCGTGTGTTGTACGCAATACCGGGTTTTACTAAACAACGATATATTATTATAATATTATTATGAACTAGCCATTATGAATAGTATTAACTAAATTTTTAATTTTATAACATTATTATTCATCTTACACATTTTCTATAACATGGTATAAGAACAAAATAAATTTTTCGGGTAAAATAAGTATTTTTCAAAAAATGCAGTTTTGCCGCCTTTTGATGGTGCACCCACTTTAAATCTAGTTTTTGACATGTTTATAAGTTCAATTTGACAAAATAAAATTCTTCTTTGGAATAAAGAACTAAAGATTTACTTTGGATAAATTTTTGATATTATTCTGGTAACTTTCATATTTTGATGAATAGTAAAAACACACTATATTTTAATTAAAAACAACTTTTTTAATCGCAATAATTTATATGGTTAAATTATAATATTGAATTCTTTTAAAGTATAAATAGAATATATTTTTACCATTTAATATAATGTATTTAATTATCATTGATTTTACATTAAATTCGTAGGTTAAATCAATTCAATCTTTTGCAATGTTTTAAAGAAAAACCCGTTTTCTTTCGACAACGGGATTAATTTTAATTTAATTTCTGAAACTTTTGTGTTTTGAATTTGGAAAAATGGATTCCATATTTGGAATCAGTGGGTCCAAATTATTTTAATAAGCTACTTTTTATTTTTGGGAATTATGAATAGTAACTACGGTAAATTTTATTTACCATAGTTAAAGGTAAATCGGGTAATTAAGGGTAAATATAATATTATAAAATTACCCTAACACATGCCAAAATTCTATTTTATGACTAAAAGTAGACCCATATAACCTAAGGGTCGGATTAGATTCATTTTATAGACTTTTTACCATGAAAATAATTTAATTATTATTAAAACCAAAGAAAGTGACAACATGTCACTCTCTTAAATCTTATAAGTATAATAATTTTAATTAAGTGATAAACATCATAAAACTTAGAAAATGAATAGTCTCCAGAAATATAATAAAATTATATACATCATGATAATTTATTTAGAATTTTTATGGATTAAATAATTGTCATTAACAGTGACACATTAATGATACAGAAATTATTTATTAAGTGGAAAATAAGTAATATAGTTTTTATTGAAATAATAATACCCATTAAAAGGCCCAAAAACCTGACCAAAACTTATTGGTAGTGTATATATATAGCTTAATCATCCAATGACCTAATATATAACTGTTTGGAGCCTTATAAAAGTGATTATGACACTTATATTATTTTATTTTAAATGATGCTAAAGTTGTCACCTTCATAATTTAATAAATATAACAATTTAAATATTGCGATTTTAAGATGATAAATTAGAGTAAAAGTATTATTATGAAAGGTAATAGATTTATATTCATCATAAAATTTTATGTTTAATTTGTATGCAACAAATCAGTATATTAAATAATTATACAAAAATGTTGTAGTAATTATTTTATTAAGAGATAAACCAAATAAATGGTTTTTAAAATAATAAAATAAATATTATATGAACTATTTAATGTGATAAACTAATTTTATAGATACATATTACCTTTTATGAATATATTAAAGCTTTTAGTTCGAACATATATTCTGTATATATATTATTTAAATTCAAATAAGTTAATAGTGTTAAAATTGACACTATTGTTATTTTATAAAAATAACATATTATAAAATTGTTTAAAAATCACAAAAATATTTAAAAATTATAAATTTAAATTTTTATGGTCTATAAATTTATAAAGTAAACAATTATGTAAAATTCACAACAAATAAGTAATTATTTGTTATAATTTAAAATTTAGAATTTTATTACCACAAATAAACTTAAATAGATTAAATAAGGATAAATCAAAATGATAAGGTTTAAAATAAGATCCAAACATGTCTAAATTTTATTGGTTGATGAGATTACCACCATATCTCATATAATATTCGAATATGAGTCATTTTTGGATGTTTTTAAGTGGGGTTAGATTTATTATAAATTAATATTTTTAAGAATTTCAAAGGTGCCCCTCTCCTCCCTTATAAAAGGGCACCTCCTCCCTCTCTTCCACACACCACTTTGAGTCTTCAAGCTCGGACAAACCCTAAAAAATTATCTTCTCCACTTCCCTAGAAACATCCTATAGGCCCTGGTCTTCTTCAAAGGCCAATTTTAGTGCCCTAAGAGGAGGTCTCAAAGAGGCGCTTTAAAGAAGAGGTAATTTCTGTTACCGATTCTTTCACCTTTATTTCTTCTTCCACTTAATATTATTTGGTTGTTTCATTATGAAGTAATAAAATAAGTATCACTCATATACTGATATGTTATTATAAGTATTAAACAACCCTATTTCACCATCTATCCATCCTACGGAAAACGAAATCACCGCGCGTGCGTACGTACGGAATACTGTCTCCACGCCGTGGTGTAATCTATTTTCCACCACCACCTTACTTGGATGGGTATAATGGTGTAAATAATAACTATATATGATTATTGTAATGTGATATTGATTCTGTAATAGTATACATACACTCCAATAAAATTACATGATCATGGGAATGATATCATCACTCGTGCGTATGTACGGAATACCGTCTCCACGACGCGATGAGATTCGTTCTCAATGATTAACCATTCATAAATGATTATAAAGTATATATAATAATTAATAATGAAATATATGAAATAATAATGATACTGGATTTATTTATATATATATATGTATGTCATCCAATTAATTCCATTCAATTCAATGAGGAAACGAAAACAACGTTCATGCGTACGTACAGCCTACCGTCTCCATGAACGGTGTATTTATTTCCATTTATCGATCTATTATATATATGTATATTCTGAATATATATTATATATAAATCATGTTTTACATTCTGGATGTAAGTAATCATGATCTAAGTAATCATATGAATAATTACAAGTCAAAACACGGACGACAAATGAAATAATTTTACCCAAAACGCTCTTTAACATGGAATTTACAAAAGAACGGGTAATATAAAGTCATAAGTGAACCATATATGATATCATAACAATTAATAAGATTCTGTAATAAGTAAATAACATTATTTAAATCATTATACAGGAGTTTTGGATACGTACGAAGCATATCAGACCTAAGGTAAGGGATAATTTTGCAAATCTCATTTTTATCCGAGATTGCTTATTCGTAAGTATTTACTGGGGTTATTTATATCATCCATGTCCATGTTTTATAAAAGTGTTTTCATGTATGTTTAAAGTCCTTTTTACCCATTTTTGACTTTTACTACATGGTATGTAAGGAATCTTTCTTTTGTTTACGTTACGAGGTACTTTTTGACTTTTCCGGCAAAAGTACAAAAAGAATGTTTTTTTAACTTATATGACACGAACGGATTTTTAAGGTTTTATAAATCCTTGTTTTCATGAAGCTTCCTCCAAAAGATTTCATGAATATTTTAAATAAAATCCTTTTCTTTTAAAATTTCATGACATTTTGTGAAAATAAAATGATTTTGAAGACAATGGGATATTTTCCTCAAGAATTAATTTCAAGTGTTTTATCAAAACCATTTTTCATCTAAGATGACATTATTTCATATGTTTATGTTTCAAGTATAATGTCTCTATGATTTAAATGGTTTTCACTTCTCTTATTATGAAATGATATCCATTTCTTTTATATGGATAATGTGATGATGGGATGATGTTTTTGGAACCCATTTTATTTATTGGGTTTTTATGAATGATGTATGTTTATTTTGCGGCACAAGTAAGAATGATTTCATTATGAGATGGGTGGGACCTATATCTCCCTCCAATGCATCGGGTAAAGATTTATATCTCATGATATAGATATGGCTGGAACGGAAAGTTAAATCGGTTCAGTAATACATGTCACGACCCATCCTCGGGGCCCGTGCCGTGACTACCCCAAGCTCGCCTTCCATAGACCAGGGGCTGGCGACTAGCACCAAAGGCGTAAATCCCGATAACTAGGAAGGAATTGTATTTATAAAAGTAAACAAAACACCATAGAGTATTAGCAGAGGAAAAACACTAAGTACAAAAGAAAGTGCTGAAAAGTAAATGGGCCAGAATACAAACCCAAATGAAAGTACAACTACAACTGAACAAGTACAACAGAAAAAGACAACAGTTAGAAGAATAGAAGCGGCTCCTGGGTCATCCTCCTCAGATCCTACCTGAAGGGTAGGTACAGATGGCGCAGCTCCTGGATCGTCCACCACGGATTCTACCTGAAGGGTAGGTATAGATAGCCTCCACAGCGCTCTCACCCGTTAACCTCCTCCGTGTGTCGTCTTGTCGCGAAGTCCACCTCCGGATACTGACTCGTCGTGTAGTCCACCTCCGGGTACTGACTCATCGTGTAGTCCACCTCCGGGTACCGTCCAATCCTCGAACACTCGGCCTCCATCAGCACTGCCTGTCGTCTGCAACCAACACAACGAGGTGCGGGCATAGCCCGTGCGGGGGTGAGTATAATGATACTCAGTAGGGACCCCGAGACCCTCAAGGTCTCACTAAAAACCAACAAGGATAACCACAAAGAAGATCTCAACAGATAACCTATACTTAGGTATATGCCCATGCAAATACCTAAGTTATCAAGCAACCCATCTCAATCATGAGGAAAACACCAAGATCATGAAATAAACAGATAACCACTACCCAGGTATATGCCCATACATATACCTAAGTTATAAAGTGACCCATCTCAATCATGAGGTAAACACAAAGGTCAAAAGTCTCAGCTCAAACCAAGATTTTTATTATCGAAACCGTAACTGCTGAAGAGCTCTGTCTCTGGAGTGTACAATGGTCCTGTCACGACTCCGAGGTAATGCTCACTAACCTAAGACTGCTGAGGCACTCCTCCTGTCGAGTACCGCGGGTCAGCCACCCAAACACAGTAGTGCTTCCCGCTGGGGTATGTCACCCAAACATAGTAGTGCACACCCCCTAGTAGCCTGCTGAGGTACTATCCAGATGAGTACCGCGGGTCTGCACTGTCACAGAGGTAGTGCTCCGTCTGCCATGATTCTGCACCTCACAAAGTAGTGCTCCGTCCACTGGGCTAGTCGACTCACTCTAAGTCAAGTCAGTCAAGTAGTCGTCATGTCTCAGTCGGCTAAACGGTCTCCATACTCCGCACGCTCGTCTCTGGGAGGGTCCGCTCCATGAGCTACAGGTCGATACTCCAAGTATCTCAAAGTCCCACGAAGAAGTATCTCAAAGGACCACCTCGTCATAGGGGTCTCAATGCAACAGACGGCGCGTCAATCGGACGCCCGGTCTGTGAGTTATTAGCCTTTTCGTCCCAGGGGCCCGGTTGGTTTCGTGAGCGAACCAACCCGGCCGTATCTCAACTGTATCCCGAAATCTAATAGGGTATACTCATAGGGGACATTTCTCAACGTGATCACCAATGCCGCTGATGGTTCGTCAAATGGACGTCCAGTCTGAAAGATAACAGTTTTTCCATTCCAGGGGCCCGGTTGGATTTTGGGTACAATCCAACCCGGCCGCTATCCAACAGAAACCAAAACTTGGGCGATGTATGCCAAAAGTTCTGTCTCATCAAGAGGAATTCAACGAGACAGACGGCGTGTCAATTGGACGCCCGGTCTGTGAGTTATTGGCATTTTCGTTCCAGGGGCCCGTTTGGTTTCGTGAGTGAACCAACCCGACCGCACTCCAACGACATCCAAACCTCGAGCGGCGTAAGCTGAAAGATCTGTCTCACTTAGAGGAATCCAACAAGTCGACGGCACGTCATTCGGACATCTGGAGCTCAAGATATAAGCGTTTCCGCTCCGAGGGCCCGGTTGGTTTCGTATCCGAACCGACCCGGACGAACCCAAAGTATTCCTAAACCTTGAGTGTGATATATCGAAACGACTGTCTCGTTTCAAGGATCGCTACGAAACTGACGGTGCGTCGATCGGAGGTCCGTAGCCCAAGGTATGGGCAAAAGACCAAAGAGGGTCCGAAAATGGGGGTTTAGGGCCCAGACCGACCCGGCCCGATACCCCCCGGTCGGCCCGGCCGGCGCAGCCCGTCCTGGCGGACTGGCCAGGCGGCCGGCCCGGCCTGGGCACAACGCGCCCCGCGCGCTGGCCAGCTTGGCCAGTGGCCGAGTCGTTTCGGCAAGGGGGGGGGGGGGCGCCTGCCCCCTGGTGAAACCGCGCCCCCCCATTTATGGGGGCCGGTTTGCTGGCCGGCCGGGGGAATTAATTTCCCCAGCTCCCCTTTGTCCGGCCAGCCCACACCAGCCGGACGGTTCTGTCAACAAGGACCGGCGACGACCGGTCCTTCCTTCTTCGCCGACACCGGCGGCCCGGAACCGGGCGCCGGTCCCCCTGCTCCGCCGCGGCCCGGAACCGGCCACGACTTGGATCGTCTGGCGCGGTGCGACGACACCGCGCCCTTCCGCCGCAGCCCTGCTCCGACGGTGGTGTCTTTGATTTTCTTCGACGCGGTACGACGGCGTCGCGTCCTTGTTCAACTTTACGGCGTGGCACGACGACGCCGCACATTACCTTGTCGTACGATCCCGCGTGGTGCGATGGCACCACGCCATTCCATACCAACCATATTTGAAACAACATTCAAAATTGGAGGAAGGTCCGTGTTTGTGCGGTTTGACCCCCTCTCGTTATTTGATAACATTTAGTCGTAAATCCACGAAGAACGACAAACTAGAAATCACGGACGAAAAAAATAATTAAATAGATATAAACCCAAACAACCACCCACAATGATTATTCCCAAACCCGTAAAAGAAAAATATCTGCGGATCAACTAATTAGAGAGTTGATCCATGTTCTTTTGTTTTAGAAGGGAAGAACATGAGAATATATAATCATACACAACTAAACCCCTACCTCGAGCGTGGCTTGAGCGAGGTTACCGTCGCGGAGAAAAAGACATCGCGTCGCGGGTCGGTGTCGCGGAAGAGGATTCGTAGATGAAGACGGAGATTGTCCGAGGTGGAACGGCATCTCCCTTCCTTTGTCGTGGGAAGAAGAACGAGGGATGGCGCGTCGTCATTCTTCGGAAGAAAGATGTGACGACGTTCTTCGTCGGAGACCGATTCGTTCTTCACGTTCTTCGTCGTTGAAGAAGATGTTCTTCAAGCCTCCCAAATCCTCCCAACGCGACAAGACTCTAACCAAAAATAAAATAATCCCAAGTTTTATTTTATTAACACAAGATAAGAAATTGAATTTCAAAAGTTTGAATTAATTCCACTTAATTAATTCAAGCCAAGTTGTCAACATTAAAGGGTGAGTTGAGGGAGTTAGGAATTTGAAGGGGTGGGGTTTGTGTGGGCCCCACAAACCTCATAACCTCCCTTGGGAAGTTGGGAAGTTACCCAACTTCCACCCAATGCCTTTAAACCACTTAAAGAAAAATAAAAAATTGTAGAATAATTATAAATTAAACTTCCACAATTTTTTTCATCTACTCACGCGAAAATGCAACTCCGGAACAGGTGTTCCTAAGCAATTACCTACGATGCGGTTTCATCGGTGCCCTCAAAATTTGATTCCGAGCACCGGTTCAAAAGTTAGAAAAACCCACTCGTCCGTTCACTGAACGTACCCGAGCCAAACTTCGGAAAATGATTCCGGGCACACCGGGCATCGGAATCAGGCGCCGTCAGAAACTGCGTTCTTGTAAAATTCCAAAGAAAATTAGGAAAAAAATTTCCTTGAAATTTCCAGGTCTTTACATTACTCCCACCTCAGGGATTTACGTCCTCGTAAAGCTTTAACACAAACTAGGGTTACAAAAGCGGTATAGAGCACGCATCTGAGCCTTCCGCTCCCATGTGCTCACCCAGAGGTTCCCGTACTTCCAGAGAAAGCGCACCCGAGGAATCGACCTTCCTCGAAGGATCCTCTCCTGTCGATCCCCGATCCCCACTAGAACCTCCGTGAAAGTCACCCCATCGCCATCGTCCTGCTCCCCATGGTCGATGGTGTGCGAAGGGTCGAGCACGTATCTCCTCAGTTGAGATACTTGGAAGACGTCGTGCACCTGGTGAAACTGAGGTGGATGGGTCAAGCGATAAACCACCTCGCCTACCCAGCTGAGGACCTAGAAAGGTCCGTTGAGCCTTAGAGATAACTTGACGCCTTGGCTATATCTCCGTAAACCTTGTCGAGGTGATACCCATATAAGGATGTGATCGTCATCCTCGAACTCCAGAGGTCTCCATTTCCTATTAGAACTGGAACTCGAAACGACTGCTGCCATGAGGGTAAGGTTGACCGACTCAAGAGTGATCGGTCACACCCTCCTGTGTAAGAGTTACCCTGCGCTATCTGGGTTTTCCTTTTCTGCCGACCAAGGAAAACCCATCCCGACGTCGTAGTTAAACCACAACCTTTTTAGCTTAATACAGTCAATCCGTGTATGAACTGTGGATCCAATCCATACTCAGACCAACGTCGTAAGGCCTCGACACTGTCACCAAGAGATTCCAACCGAAACTCTCGCCTCAAGGGTCTGACCACACTGTCGGCGTAAGTGTGATTATCGAGTCTCCTCCCAAGGTATCTCCAGACGTGAGGGTCAAGTCCACAACTTACTGGAAAATCTAGGTCTGGAACAAGATTTGTGAAAGCAAGGAATGATTCATATCGACGTCTGTTACTACAACAGCTAGTAGTGGACACAGACGGTCCTTTGAATAATTCTTAGAGCCATTGGGTCACTCTCCTTGACCGCATGCAGCCGCACTCTTCCTCCACCCTCCAGCTCCCTGAGCCTGGCGGGGATAACTAAGGCGGGTGGTTGTAGCATGCTAATATGTACACCACCTCATGCTGCTCTACTAGCTCTGCCTCCACGTCTGCCGCTTCGCAGACTCCTCTCTCCTTAAAGCTTCCTCTTCTTGAAACATTTATCACGCTCGAGTCTCTAAGACTGACATCGGTTTCCTGTTTCTTACTACAATGTGCAATCTTCATCTGCTCCTGGATGATCTGAAGGAGCTGATAAAATTTCTCCTTTGCCAAAAAGAGAAACTCGGTCTCATCCCCTGGATGAACCACGCCCATTTCCTAATACAGTCAATCCTGACATGAATGATGCATTCATGCCATGGATGACGTCGTAAGGCCTCGACGTAACTACTAAGAGATCCAACTGTCACTCTCGCCTCCAAGAGTCGAGTCACACTGTCAGCATCAGTGTGAGGTCACTGGGTCTCCTCCAGTAGAAATATCGAAAGTGAGGGTCAAGTCAACAATTTTAACTGGGATCACTCAGTATCAACCAAACAAAATGATAGGAAAGAAAACAAAGATATGTGTATTTTTATTATTACAACTCATAGTACAAAGACACGAATACAACAGCAACATGGAACTAGAAGTACAAGGGACGTATCCACTAGTTCCGATCCTGTCCACCTGGTCCCGGAGCTCTACTGCCTTGTCCACTGCTCGGCTGTTTCTCAAGCACTCGTCACTGCTTCTTCCTCAGTGGCTCCTCCAACACCTGCGGATCAACTGTACGAGGAGTCGGACAGTCACGTGCCAGGTGACCCTTTCCGCCGCAGGAGTAACACTGTCTGTTTTTGGCATGCCTGGCTCTGACCCCACCCCGGGTACCCCGCACCACCGGTCCTAAAACCCGAGATCGTCCAACTGCTGGTCTGGTCCTACTGGACCTCTGCATCATCTGTCTACTACCCACAGATGACTCGGCTACAGATCAAAAAGAATGCGGCAAAGGCAGCAGCTCCTGAACACGCTTGAGGTATAGAGCTACTGGCACAAACTCCACCCTGAAGAAGGTCTCGAAGTCTTCCAATGCGAAGGTCATCCCATCGCAAAACTGGAATAAGTGGCTCCACCACCTGCCTGCTGCTGCCTGAAGGAGGCTGGCAGGAAAGATCACCATGAAGTCTGTCGGCGTCCCCACTAGCCTGAAGACTCTCACCACAGCCTCCAGCCAATCCTCAGCCGCCTGCGGGTCCGTCTCTCCCCGGAACTTGGGTGGCCTCTGGCGCTGGAACTCGTTCAGCGCACTCAAGTGGCGTGCATCGCCTACTGCTAGGGCTGGTGGCATCGGTGGCCCAACGTATGGTAGTACCGCTGGTGCCTCAACTGCAAGAGGGCCCTGTACCGAAGCCTCGTCGCTCGGTAGGCTGTCAGTACACACATCCCTATGGGCTCTAGTTGGTCGTCCGAGAAAAGGCATCATGAAAGAAACAACGTGACATGGTCAAACGATTATACCTGGTGAGCTGACCTAGTTTGAGCTGTTTTAAGGGAAAACCTTTGAAAACACACACGCAATTAGTGTTTTTGTGCACAAAGTCGGAAATCAGTTGTCAGGGTTCTGGTGTATGGATACGTCAGCCGCCCGCACCAACACTGGACTCCCTGAACTGAAAACCACACTCGGTACTCTTAACACTATTGCTTCACAGAAAGAAAATATCAGAGTTATAAGTTCTGCGGTAGAACCGACTACTTTGATACCAATTTATCACGACCCGTCCTCGGGGCCCATGCCATGACTACCCCAAGCCCGCCTTCCATAGGCCAGGGGCTGGCGACTAGCACCAAAGGCGTAAATCCCGATAACTGGGAAGGCATTTCCTTTATAAAAGTAAACAAAACACCACAGCGTACAAGTGGAAGAAAAACACTAAGTACAAAAGAAAGTGATGAAAAGTAAATGGGCCAGAATACAAACTCAAATGAAAGTACAACTACAACTGAACAAGTACAACAGAAAAGGACAACAGCTGGAAGAACGAAAGCGGCTCCTGGGTCGTCCTCCTCGGATCCTACCTGAATGGTAGGTACAGATGGGGCAACTCCTGGATCGTCCACCACAGATTCTACCTGAAGGGTAGGTACAGATAGCCTCCACAACGCTCTCACCCGTCAACCTCCTCCGTGTGTCGTCTCGTCGCGATGTCCACCTCCGGATACTGACTCGTCATGTAGTCCACCCCCGGGTAGTGACTCATCGTGTAGTCCACCTCCGGGTACTGTCCAATCCTCGAACCCTCGGCCTCTGTTAGCACTGCCCGTCGTCTGCAACCAACACAATGAGGTGCAGGCATAGCCCGTGCAGGGGTGAGTATAACGATACTCAGTAGGGACCCCCGAGACCCTCAAGGTCTCACTAAAAACCAACAAGGATAATGAAAAAGAAGATCTCAACAGATAACCTCTACTTAGGTATATGCCCATGCAAATACCTAAGTTATCAAGCAACCCATCTCAATCATGAGGAAAACACCAAGATCATGAAATCAACGGATAACCACTACCCAGGTATATGCCCATACATATACCTAAGTTATCAAGTGACCCATCTCAATCATGAGGTAAACACAAAGTCAAAAGTCTCAGTTCAAACCAGGATTTTTATTATCGAAACCGTAACTACTGAAGAGCTCCGTCTCTGGAGTGTACAGTGGTCCTGTCACGATTCCGAGGTACTGCTCACTAACCTAAGACTGCTGAGGTACTCCTCCTGTCGAGTACCACGGGTCAACCACCCAAACACAGTAGTGCTTCCCGCCGGGGTATGTCACCCAAACATAGTAGTGCACACCCCCTAGTAGCCTGCTGAGGTACTCTCCGGACGAGTACCGCGGGTCTGCACTGTCACACAGGTAGTGCTCCGTCCGCCATGGGTCTGCACCTCACAAATTATTGCTCCGTCCACTGGGATAGTCGACTCACTTCAAGTCGAGTCGGTCAAGCAGTCGTCAGGTCTCAGTCGGCTACACGGTCTCCGTACTCCGCACGCTCGTCTCTGGGAGGGTCCTCTCCACGAGCTACAGGTCGATACTCCAAGTATCTCAAAGTCCCACTAAGAAGTATCTCAAAGGACCTCCTCGTCATAGGGGTCTCAACGTAACAGATGGCGCGTCAATCGGACACCCGGTCTGTGAGTTATTAGCCTTTTCGTCCCAGGGGCCCGATTGGTTTCGTGAGCGAACCAACCCGGCCGTATCTCAACTGTACCCTGAACTCTCATAGGGTATACCCATAGGGACCGTTTCTCAACGTTATCACCAACGCCGCTGACGGTTCGTCAAACGGACGTCCAGTCTGAAAGATAACATCTTTTCCATTCCAGGGGCCCGGTTGGATTTCGGGTACAATCCAACCTGGCCACTATCCAACAAAAACCAAAACTCGGGCGATGTATGCCAAAAGTTTCGGCTCATCAAGAGGAATTCAACGAGATAGACGACGCATCAATCGGATGCCCGGTCTGTGAGTTATTGGCATTTTCGTTCCAGGGGCCCGGTTGGTTTCATGAGCGAACCAACCCGACCACACTCCAACGACATCCAAACCTCGAGCGGAGTAAGCCGAAAGATCCGTCTCACTTAGAGGAATCTAACAAGTCGACGACACATCATTCGGACGCCCGGAGCTCAAGATATAAGCGTTACTGCTCCGAGGGCCCAGTTGGTTTCGTATCCGAACCGACCCGGCCGAACCCAAAGTATTTCGAAACCTGAGTGCGATATACCGAAACGACCGTCTCGTTCCAAGGATCGCTACGCAACTGACGGTGCGTCGATCGGAGTTCTGTAGCCCAAGATATGGGCAAAAGACCAAAGAGGGTCCGAAAACGGGGGTTTCGGGCTCAGACCGACCCGGCCCGAGACCCCCCGGTCGGCCCAAACCGGTTTGACCCGCCCCGGGTCCGGGTCGGACCGGCCTGGCGGACCGGCCAGGTGGCCGACCTGGCCTGGGCACAGCGCGCCCAGCGCGCTGGCCAGCTCGGCTAGTGGCCGAGCTGTTTCGGCAAGGGGGGGGGGGGGCGCCTGCCCCCCTGGTGAAACCGCGCCCCCCATTTATGGGGGCCAGTTTGCTGGCCGGCCGGGGGAATTAATTCCCCCGGCTCCCCTTTGTCTGGCCAGCCCGCACCGGCCGGCCGGTTCTGCCAACAAGGACCGGCGACGGCTGGTCCTTCCTTCTTCGCCGACACCGGCGGCCCGGAACCGGCCGCCAGTCACCCTGCTCCGCTGCGGCCCGGAACCGGCCACAAATTGGTTCGTTCGGCATGGTGCGATGGCACCACACCCTTCTGCCGCGGCCCTGCTCCGGCCGCGGTGTCTTCGATTTTCGTCGACGCGGTACGACGGTGTCGCGTCCTTGTTCAACTTCACAGTACGGCGCGACGGCGCCGCACATTACCTTGTCGTACGATCCCGCGTGGTGCGATGGCACCACGCCATTCCGTCCCAACCATATTTGAAACAACATTCAAAATTGGAGGAGGGTCGGCCGTGTTTGTGCGGTCCATCCCCCTCTCATTATTTGATAACATTTAGTCGTAAATCCACGAAGAACGACATACTAGTAATCACGGAGGAAAAAAATAATTAAATAGATATAAACCCAAACAACCACCCACAATGATTATTCCCAAACCCGAAAAATTCAAATATCCGCAGATCAACTAATTAGAGAGTTGATCCATGTTCTTTTGTTTTAGAAGGGAAGAACATGAGAATATATAATCATACACAACTAAACCCCTACCTCGAGCGTGGATTGAACGAGGTTACCGTCGTGGAGAAAAAGACGTCGCGTCGCGGGTCAGTGTCGCGGAAGAGGATTCGTAGATGAAGACGGAGATTGTCCGAGGTGGAACGACATCTCCCTTCCTTTGACGTGGGAAGAAGAACGAGGGATGGTGCGTCGTTGTTCTTCGAAAGAAAGACGTGACGACGTTCTTCGTCGGAGACCGATTCGTTCTTCACGTTCTTCATCGTTGAAGAAGATGTTATTCAAGCCTCCCAAATCCTCCCAACGTGACAAGACTCTAACCAAAAATAAAATAAGCCCAAGTTATATTTTATTAACACAAGATAAGAAATTGAATTTCAAAAGTTTGAATTAATTCCACTTAATTAATTCAATCCAAGTTGTCAAGATTAAAGGGTGAGTTGAGGGAGTTAGGAATTTGAAGGGGTGGGGTTCGTGTGGGCCCCACAAACCTCATAACCTCCCTTGGGAAGTTGGGTAGTTACCCAACTTCCACCCAAAGCCTTTAAACCACCTAAAGAAAAATAAAAAATTTTAGAATAATTATAAATTAAACTTCCACAATTTTTATCGTCTACTCACGCGAAAACGCAACTCTGGAACAGGTGTTCCTAAGAAATTATCGGCGTTGCGGTTTCATCGGTGCCCTCGGAATTTGATTCCGAGCACCAGTTCAAAAGTTAGGAAAACCCACTCGTCCGTTCACTGAACGTACCCGACCCAAACTTCGGAAAATGATTCCGGGCACACCGGGCCTCGGAATCAGGCGCCGTCAGAAACTGCATTCATGTAAAATTCCAAAAATAATTAAGAAAAAATTTTCCTTGAAATTTCCGGGTCTTTACAATACAGGACTGGAACGAGGAGTGAACTCGATTCAGAAAGGGACTTTGTCCACTAAGATGGTCTTGGCAGCAATGCCTTGGCTACTATGGAAATCATATCATGTGATTAATGGTTTACACAACTACATGTTTTATTCCAATGCTATTTTATCATTATTAATGTTTCTTTATGATCTATTCCTTACGTACTTCCATGTTTTATGTCATTTCTCAAGATTTTGATGTTTAAACATTATGTTCAAGTTTTTAAGTTCAAATGTATATGGTATGTTTTATTTTATCCATTCTTACCCTTACTGAGCATTTGAGCTCACCCTTTTTATGTTTTCTTTTCCCCAGGATATAAAGAAAGGTTTTAGGTAAGAAAAAAAGGGGAAGATCTTTATGGGAGATGTTGAAGATCTTTCACTACGATTAGAAGATTACGTTCCAAGTTTCCAAAGACACTAAACTATTACGGTCCTTGTGTGTCTGTTTTTGTTTTGTATTAAGTATTCCTCTGAAGTAATGTAATGTCCATGCACGTCAAGCCTTGGGTCTCTACAGTTGGTATCAGAGGCAAAGGAGGTAGGAATGTATCCGATCCTTGGGAACTCTCACATGTGAGCATTAGACAAAGCATGGATCTCCGCCCAAGGGCTTCATGAGGAAATGGATGCCACTGGGGATGGTGGTGTGTCCTGCCCAGGGGGTGTAGCCGCCCTTGGAGTTCCCTGATAGGTATCAATTATAGTCCACTAGAAGTAATTCCAGACCGTTATAATACCAGTCACATTGTGCATCATATTGAGGTGAATTTTACTCCTACACTTCAAAAAGGTCTCATGTTCCATTTTATTAAATTATCAAAACAATTTGAATGTGTTTACTCAGTTTTCAGTATGTCACATGTTCTTTTTACTAAAATTAATGTCAATTTAAAATAAAAAAGAGACACTTTGAGTTATACCAGCCACACCGTGCATCATTTTGAGTAATGGTTGATTCATACACATCAAAAATAACTTATATATAATTTTACTGAAGTATCAAAACAATATTAATGTGTTTACTCAGTTTTTAGTATGCCGGTTGTGTTTTTTTACTAAAATGACATTCCAAACAAGAAACACCCATTTTGAGTCCTACTAGTCGCATCGTATGTTGGTTTGAAGTGAGAATACTTCATAAGCATAAAAATGGATAATCAATCATTTCCTTCAATTATCAAGACAATTAGAGTGCGTTTTTTTGGTTTTTAGTGAGTGACATGTTTTGAACTGAAATGTTAATTTTAAAGTAATAACAGAAAATTTTAGTCATACTAATCACACCATGTGTCAGATTGAGGTGGGGTGGATTCTTACACATCAAAAATGAATCATGGATAATTTTTGTAAAGTATGAAAATAATCTGAATGATTTTTCTTGTTTTTTAGTATGTCAATTCTTCTTTTAACTTAAATTAATGTCAATTTTAAATAAAAAGACATAGTTGGAGTCATACCAGTCACACCATGCATCGTATTGAGGTGAGGTTGACTCCTAAACATCACAAATGACTCGTGGATCATTTTACTAAATTATCAAAACAATATAAATTTGCTTGATTGGTTTTCAGTATGTCACATGTTCTTTTTATGAAAATTAATGTCAATTTTAATTAAAAAAGAGACACTTTGAGTTTTACAAGCCACACCATGCATCATATTGAAGTGCGTTTGATTCCTACACATCCAAAATGACTTATAGATCTTTTTACTAAATTATCAAAACAATACGAATGTGTTTGATTATATTTCAATATGCTAGTTTTGTTTTTTACTAAAATGTCATTTCAAACGAGAAACACATGTTTTGAGTCATATGGTTGAATCATGAATCGGTCTGATGTGAGACTAATTCATACATGTTAAAAATGACTTACGAATTGTTTTCCAAAATTATCAAGACAATCAGAGTGAATTTTCTTGGTTTTTAGTGAGTGACACATATTTAACTAAAATGTGAATTTTAAACTGATAACAATTTTTTTTGGTCATACTAGTCACACTGTGTATAATATTGAGGTTTGGTTGATTCTTTCATGTCAAAAAATACTAATGTATTATTTTCTTAAAGTATAAAAAAATATGAATTAACTTTCTTGGTTTTTAATATGTAACTTGTTCTTTTTTACTTAAATTAATGTCAATTTTAAATAAAACAACACACTTGGAGTCATACTGGTCGCACCATGAATTTCATTGAGGTATAGTTGCCTCCTACATGTCACAAATGACTCATGGATCATTTTCCAAAATTATCAAAAAAATCCGAATGCGTTTTCTTAGTTTTCAGTATGTTACTTGTTTTCTTACTAAAATTAATGTCTATTTAAAATAAAAAGAGACACTTTGAGTTATACAGGCCATACTATGCATCATATTAAGGTGAATCTGATTCCTACATGTCATAAATAATTTATAGATTGTTTTACTAAATTATCAAAACAATAAAAATTTATTTTCTTAGTTTTCAGTATGCAAATTGTTTTTTTACTAAAATTAATGTCAATTTTAAATAAAAATAGACACTTTGAGTCATACTAGGAACATCATGTATAATATTGAGGTTTGAATGATTCTTACAAGTCACAAATGAATTATGGACCATTTTTTTAAATTATCAAAGTAATATAAATAGGTTTTCTTAGATTTCAGTATGTTGGTTTTTTTACTAAAATTTATGACAATTTTAAATAGAAAGAAGTACTCGGAGTCATAATTGTCACACCGTGTGTTAGATTGAGGTGCAGTTGAACTATACACATCCAAAATTTTCAAGAAAAACCTAAACTTCCAATTTTATCACTATTTTCATTTTCTTTATTTATCAAACTATCAACACTATATATTGAATCATTTTTCTTAGCGGAAAAACCTTTATTGTTATTGAAATATAGGAGAGTGGAGGAAGATCATGTGCCCATTATATCATGAGAAGTCAAGAAAATGAGAACATGAGCTTCATCCTCTCTTCTAGATTTTAACAAGAAAGGTTTTTCTTCCAAATAACATCAAATCTATTCTGTGTTCCCAACTCGACAACGATAATAAATGGAAACTGTAAAGATGAGTCAAAAAATATAAATATGTGTTAGATAAAAATGATAAGGAAATTAAATAACAAATTTTAGATAAAATTATGAAAAAATTAATTAAATAAGTAGTAGTAATTCACCTTTTCATCATGGTTGTATATATTATTTACCAATTTCTTTGTTGTTATTATCTTAGTTACAGCCTTAAAGCCCTATCTCTCATGAGAATGAACAGCTTTGAACAAACCAACCCAACTCAAACAAAGGAATCAACCTATATAAGAAAACAATTCATATGTGTGTAATACTAAAAACAAGTAAATTAAACATAAATATGATACAATTAACTACTTATATGGAAGTCACATCTTCATGCTATTTGTGTACATTCTTCAATTAGGTATGCTGCCCATTCGTTTCTAAGAAAATATCTACCATATTCTGAATATGAGTCCTTTTGACCATCATAGTAGTACAAAAAAAATATAAATAAAAAAGTTATTAATAAATAATTTAAATTAAATAGAAATTATATTTGAAAAAACCTCTTCAGGGATTCTAGTTTATTCACGGAATATAGTCTCTCTCATAAATTTAGAAATATAATCTTCACAATCTTTTCCATTTGTTTGTTTCAAACATTGTAGAAAAATTGAGGAAAATAAGTAATTTGTTTTGATATGTGCTTGTATAGTGAAATATTATTATATATACCATGATAATTATCTAGTCGTAGAACTTTTTAGGGTCCTCATGCTTAGCCCCTGGCCTCATTATTTGTTTTTCACGATATTGATGCACCACCCTATCATAAAATAATACTCATTAAAAGATAATATAAATTATATAAATTTATTTTTTGTTCTAAAACATTAGATGTAGTTTATTATAAATTGAAAAATTCCATCATTTGTGGTAGGTTTTTTGGATATCCAAGAATTGTATCCAAAAAATAAATCTTTGGAGTATCCAAATTGACCATAATGAGCATCCAATGTTGCCTGAAAACACAAAAAATAATAATTAATGAAAGATATTAAAATATATTTTATATGATTAAATTTTATAGTTTTACCCTTGCATCATTTGTATTAAGAATATTTTTTCATCTGAAAGTTTTCTTTCAAACTAATTGTCCATGCTTTCCACTATTTCATCTTTTTTTGGATTCTATTATTGGTTGTTCTGTAGAGGTTATGTGAGGACTAATGATTCCTAATTTTTTCATGGGAAAATCACATCAATAGTTTTTGATATATATTCCTATAAAAAATTTGAAATGTATTTATTTATAATTAACATAGTATATTAGCTTTTGGAAAATAAAATCATGAAAATTTACATCATGTATACAATTAAAACTAAGGTGCCTAGCCAATGATAGTCAAGGATTTCATTTATATTCTCTACACTAATGTAGTCTCTAAATTACTCTCTATACATATTTTATTCAAAATTAACTATGTGACTACTACCATATTTTAAATTTGTATCCACAAGAACCTCTAATGCTAGTAAATGCAGATATATAACGGGCAGGGTAAAGGTGATTTTGGTAGATCTTTTCGATCATTTGGCCGATCATTTAGATGGTTTTGAGTTGGTCTTTTGTTTCACCCCATTTAATTTTTCTGTCTATAATAACATTCCTCGTTTTAGAACTTTTTCATTAATTATTAAAGTTTTAGATTGAAAAATAAATTGGAAATGAATACCTCTTTATCAACATTTTTTTTACAAGATGTGATGAACATCAATGAATGTTCCACAGATTATTAGACCATATAAATATATTCCTCATCAATTGGAATAGGTAGATCGATTCTCAGATCATGGGCTATTCTAATCAACACTCTCACATGACCTATTGAAAGTGGTATGTTTTTAAACATATCGTTTTGGATATTGAACATCGTAGCCCTCACTACAAGGCGATGAGTTGGTGTTGATAGATATAAATCACAATCGTTATTACCCTCTAGAATATCATTATAAGAAAGGTATTAGTGTCTATCTGATTCACATTTCCTAGAAAAAATTATTAGAACATTGATTACCATGACTAAGATAGCTCTTTGATGGGAATTACTCACCTCAAAGCTGGTGGGGGTGGGGCGGGATCTTCATTCGATGGTTGTTCCTGAGTTGTTTCTTCTCTTTTCCTCCCCCCATAAAAGTTTCTAACATCTATCTATACCATTGGAATTATTCTTCAAGGGTATCTAGTATTCATCTCATCTGTTTCGTTTCTTCACCTATATCCTCTTGTTTTTTTCTAAAAATATGTTCGGGGTGTCACCCCAAAACTCACACCTCTGATGTGACCATACTATTCTGGCCACCTCAAGGACACCAATAGTATGTTTTCATCTGGTATAGGTGTTACTGATTCTTGTGACTATGTCAAATAGAAAATATAGGAAAATAAGTAATCAGTATTATATAATTCCGATTTCAAGGAAACAATTTTTTATTATGTCATACTTACACATGTTTCCCACACTTTTTATCTATTTTAATCTATTAGTGTCTTATCTTTACTTACACGTGCCTCCTTCCATAGAACATGGCATGGGATGGAAGTGGATTTGGATTTGGAGTCATAAATCTACATATAAACATAGGAACATAATTGTGGTGTTGTTTTATGTCACATAAAATTATTATGGTAGATTTAAAATATGTACCAATTTTTTTTCAAGTGAAGCATACCCCATCCTTACTATATGGTAGGGGTACATTTGTTTTTCTTCCCGTTCCTTATTTTCAGAACATAGTTACTATTTTATAAAAACAATTCATTGAAATTGATGAATACACATATCTTTAAACAATGTATTACTAGTGACAATGTACTTGAAAAGTAACATCCACATAAAGTCCAGTAAATGCATCCAATGATTCTTGGGTTATCAGGTGTTTTTAGATAAGTGTTAGATGTGGGTTTATTTTACCTTCAGTATCCTTAAGATGATATCTCGTTATAATTGTGTGAAAGCCACTATGAATGATTCCATCAAGAATTAATACATATTTTGTCACAACTCGTCCCTCGAGGCCTGTGCCGTGACTACCCCAAGCCCGCCTTCTATAGGACAGGGGTTGGTAACTAGTACCGGGAAGGCATATCCCTAAAACCGGGAAGGCATTTCCTTTTAACCTGCATACTCACACAATCCAAGCACACAACAAGATACAAGTACAAAGTAAACTAAATATTAAATAGGGTGAGTACAATAAGTAAAGAGACTGGAATACAATCCCAACTGGAAAGTATAGGTAAAAATAAAAATAGCTCTTGTGAACACTCACCAAGGATCCTACCTAAAGGATAGGTATAGATCTTAAACGAACGTCTCTGCAGTACGTATCGTCTAATGGTCCACCTCTGAGAAGCCTCCAGTCATGGCACCCTCATACTCGATCAATGTTGTCCATCATATGCACAAGAAATAGAAAGGTGTGGGTGTAACCCGTGAAGGGGTGAGTATAAAAATACTCATTAGGGACCCCAAGACCCCCAAAGGTCTCTCATAATCCACAAAGGATAAAACACAAAGCAACACCAGGTTCACATACATGCAAAAAATAGTCAACCCTACTTAGGTATATGCCCATACATATACCTGAGTTATCAAGTGTACCCATCTCATTCATAAATAAATACAAGGCATAACTCTCTAGCCCAAAGCACAACAATTCCACGAAGGAAAGAACACCACAAAGGTAACACCACGAAGTAAGTACCACAAAGGTAATTCCACACAAAAGAATACCACGACAGTATCACCTCATAGAAGTGTACCACAAAGGTAATGCCACACAGAAGAATAACACAAAGGTATCACCACACAGAAGTGTACCACAAAGGTAAAGACTCAACTCACACCAGGTATAACTTAAGTATGGAAGTACAAATGATTAGCTGTATCGCTATATCATCTTCCTTTGTCGAGAAGCTCTGCTGTTGACCCACACAGGATCGTAGATGACCCACACAGGATATGAAGATAACCCACACAGGATCTGAAGATGTTAACCCACATAGGATCCAAAGATGACCCACACAGGATTTGAAGATGATCCACACATGATCTGAAGATGAACCACACAGGATCCATAGATTCTTCAAGTACAGCCAGCCATAGGGTTCCCTCACTAAGCGCGCTTGATTCTGGGAGGATCTGATCCTCAAGCCATAGGTCGATACTTCAACTTCCACAAAGTCCCACAAAGAAGTATCTCAAAGGACCGCCACATCATAAGGGTCCCAACACAATAGACAGTGCGTCAATCGGATGCCCAGTCTGTAAGTTATTAGTGTTTTCGTTCCAAGGGCCTGATTCGATTTGAGTTCGATCCAACACAGCCATACTCTAAATTTACCCAAAACTCAAGTGGAGTATACCAAAAGGACCGTATCGATCCAAGGAATACAGTGCTATAGACAGTTCATCAAACGGATGCCCAGTTCTCATGATATGGCCAAAAAGGCGTATCTGAGTCCAGATAGGATGGGGTCCACCCCAACCCGGCCTAACCCGGCCTGGGCCAACACGACCCGGTTCGGGTCGACCCGACTTGGCTTGCAAAGGGGTGTCCTGACCACATCACGCTGAGCAGGACCGCTCCAGTGGCGCGAAAACACTGCTTTCCTCCCGCAGTCAGCCGACATGCTAGCCGCTCCCCTTCTCTGTCGCAGCCAACGGGCCGCGACCACCTCTGCTACCGATGGTGCAGATGCTCTACCGCAGCCTATACCCTGCCGGCATTGTTCACTGGCATTGTGGTTAGGTTCCTCTCAACCCATCAATCCGACCATGAAGAACACGTCAACAATGAAATAGCGGAGGGATCGGGACGTGTTCGTTTGGCCCGCACCGACCATGTTAGATTGATAGTAGATAGTTCATAGATTGAAGACAATAAATCATTAAGAAGAACAAAATGAACAAAATCCCTACCTCATTTGATCATCAGAGATGGCGTGAGGAAGAGGATGAAGTCGTTTGAGGAGACACCAGCGTTCGTCGCTCCCGCAACACGCTTCCGATTTGGGCTCGAGCATCGGTTCCTCATTCTTGATCTGGGGGTTCGTTCTTCGTTGAAGAAGGTTCTTCCACAAAGTGTTCTCCAAGGGATCTCCCGGATCCCTCCTTTTCCAATGATCCAAACCACAAGAGCTGAGGAGCCAACTTAATTATGTTCAAGTTAATTACTTTATCAATTAATGTTGGCTCATTAATTGGGGAGGTTCCAAGAGTTACATCATATTAAAAAGGGGGTTTAAGGGTGGGTGGTACCCACAACCAAGATTCAAATGAGAGGTTTCAAATAAATAAAATTAAAGTTTATTGTTTTATTTTATTATATTTTTTTTAACTCTCCCACAAAAAACCAAAAATCCATCTTCGACCCTTGACCTACTGCAGTCGAGTTGAAGACTCTCTTAAGAGAATATCAGCGCTGTGAGTTCAAATGTGTCCTTGGATTTCGATTATGATCACCAGTTCAAAATTTATAAAACGCCGCTCACACATTTCCTGAACATACCCAAATAACAGTTCAGAATTTCATTTCGGGAACATCGGGCCTTAGAATCATTTTCTGTTAATTTTTTTAGACTCACAATAATTACATATATTTAAAAAAACTTACATGGAAAAATCCGGGTCTTTACATTGTCCCCACCTTAGGGCTTTGCATCCCCAAAATCCACAACACAAACTAGTGAAACAAGTGGGGGTACGGAACACAAATCTAAGCCTCCCACTCCTATGTTATCTCTTGGAGGTTCCCATGCTGCCAACATACATGCACCAGAGGTATCGATCGCCCACGAAGGACTCTCTCCTATCGATCCTCAATCTCCACTGGAACCTCCAAAAACATCGCCCCATCGTCAATGTCCATCTCGCCCTAGTCAATGATGTGTGAATGATCATGTACGTATCTCATCAGCTAGGATACGTGGAAAACGTCTTGCACCTGGTGAAATTGAGGGGGAAGATCTAGGTGGTATGCCACCTCACCAACTCTACTGAGGACCTAGAAGGGTCTGATGAACCTTAGATATAACTTGTCGCCCCTTCCAAATCTCCACAAACCTCATCTAGGTGATACCTGTAGGAGGAAATGGTCACCATCCTTGAACTCGAGAGTTCTACGTCTCCTATCAAGATAAGACTATTTCCTACTCTCTGAAGTCTTCATCCGATCCTGGATGATTTACACCTTCTCTGTGGTAGCCCATACCATCTCTGGTCCCATGAGTGCTGACTCCCTTGGGCCAGTCCAGCACATAGGTGATCTGCAAGGTCAGCCGTACAATGACTAAAATGGTTCCATTCCAAGGGTGGAGTGATAACTGTTGTTTTATGAAAACTCCACCAAGGGAAAGTGATCATCCCAGCTATGGATGAAATCAAGGAAGCAAGCATGAAACATGTCCTTGAGGGTCTTAATGGTCTGCTCTGTCTAACCATCCGCCTGAGGATAATAGGATGTGCTCAATCGAAGCTAAGTCCTGAATGCCTCATGCAACCCCTTCCATATCTGGGAAGTAAAACATGCATCATGATCAGAGAAAATCATCGAAGGAACTCCATGAATTCGTACAATCTCTTTTATGTAGAGGCATCCAAATCCCTCTACTGATCCCTGCTCTCTGATAGGTAGGATGTGGGCTGACTTGTTGAGTCGGTCAATGATCACCCAGATAGAATCATGACCCCTGGACGTGCATGGAATTCCTGTCATGAAGTCCATGGAAATTCTATCCTAGTTCCACTATGGAACCTCTAGTGGCTAGACTAAGCCTGCTGGAACCTGATTCTCTTTATTCACTTGCTAACAAGTGAGGCACCATGAGACAAACTCTGCCATTACTTTCTTCATTTATGTCCACCAGTGCTGATGTCAGAGGTCCCGGTATATCTTCACAACTCCTGGATGTACCGATAGAGGGGACGTATAGAACTCCCTCAAAACTTCCTCCCATAGCGCCACTGGTACCATAGTATGTCCTATGAAGAGGATGATATGCGCCCCACCTTTATAAAATCCATCAGGTGCCTATTCTGTGGATATCGGAGTACGTCGAGCCTCACAGTCATTGTCTCCAAGATGCGCCTCCCTGACTCACAGAAGGAGTGGGGGAGTGACTATCAGAGATGGAAGATAAGATGCTCCATCTCGATCCACGTAGGATATCCGAAAAGCGGCTAGCTACTCCGTCATCTCACTCACCAATTGTATACTAGATCTCATACTGAGTGCAGCTGATACTATGTTCCACTTCCCAAGAGTATAGAATATCTTGAAGTCATATTCCTAGAGGAACTCAAGCCAACACTGCTATCTTAGGTTCAGGTCCTTTTAAGAGAAGATACACCTGAGAATCTTGTGACTAGAGTAGAATGTAAAACATTCGCCCATCAAGTAATGTTACAACATATTCAAGGCAAAGACCACTGCTACTAACTCCAGGTCATGAATAGAATAGTTATGCTCATGTTTTCTCAGTTGTTGAGAACCATATGAAATCACTGCTCAATCTTGCATCAGGAAACATCCGATCCCGGTCCCTGATGCGTCACAGTAGACTAAGTACCCAAAGCCCTCCTTCAGTAACCTCAATATGGGGGCATTCGTCAGTCTCTACCTCATATCTTGGAAACTCCGCTAGAATCTCTATGACCATACAAAGGGTTTCCCCTTCTTCATCAACACTAATAAGGGTGCCACAACTCTGGAAATGTGAGACACCAACCTCAGGTAGTAACCAGCCAAACCCAGGAAACTCCACACCCCCGTCACACTCTTGGGTGGCTCCAAAGTAAGCTCAACCTCAATCTTCACTAGATCCACTAAAACTCCAGCCACCAAGATGACGTGTCCCAAGAAGTGAACCTCTCAGATCCAGAACTAGCACTTATAGAGATTACCATAAAGCTGGTGCTCTCAGAGTTTGTCCAGAACTATCTGTAGATGATAGGCATGCTCCTCCTTTATAACTGAGTATATCAGGATGTCGTCAATGAAGACTACCACAAATCGATTGAGTTATGGATGGTAGATCTTGTTCATGAGTCCCATGAACACTGATGGGGTGTTTCTCAAACCGAATGGCATAACCAAGAACTCATAGTGGCCATACCGACATCTAAAGGCCGTCTTCTGCACATCCTCATCTCGTACCCTAAGTTGGTGATAGCTTGATCTGAGGTTTATCTTCAAAAACCATCGTGCTCCCTTAAACGGATCAAAAGGATCATTAATCGTCGGTGGTGGGTACTTGTTCTTCACGTTCACCGGGTTTAGGCACTGATAGTCCACACAGAGTCTCAAACTCTCATCCACCTTTTTGGAGAACAAAATCGGGGCTACCCAAGGAGAAACACTAAGCCAAATGAACCCCCTGCTCTGCAGGTCCTCTATATTTACTCGCAGCTCTTGAAGCTCCGCGGGAGCCATTCGATATGCTGGTGTAGATATCGGTGCCTTCCTAGGGTACAAGTTGATATAAAAGTCCACCTCTCTATGAGGTGGTAGACCTAGAACATCATCAGGGAAAAAATCATCATAATGGTCCACCACTATAGGATAGCTCAGACTCTTAACATCAACCGCTCTAAAGGTAAAACTAGCCAACTGATGTGTGATCGGCTGCAACCTCCTCCGGGTAAGTCCATCCTATATTGAAAAGGTTCCCTTCTCGCCGGTGAAGGAAAACTTGGTCCCATACTTGCGGATACATGACACTTTTCACCTAATATAGTCTATTTGAGCATCAACTGTAGATAACCAATCCATACCCAAGATGATATCGTAAGGCTTTGATGCCACTAATAGAAGATCCCAGCCAAAGCTATCTCTCCCTAGAGTAAGCTCACACTACCATCACTAGTGTGTAATCATAGAATACTCTCCCGTAGGAGTCTCTACCCATAAGGATCGAGCCAATGGCTCCATCGGAATCTTCGAGCTCAAAACGAGGGTCATGACAATAAAAGAGTGACTAGAACCTGTGTCTATAAGTACTGTAGATAAGGTAGAGTAGAAAAAGATCATACCTCGAATAATCTTTAATGTTTCGTGGTCATAGGCCTTAGCTGCCTGGAGCTTAGCTCATCCCTGTCCACCTGCTCCCTGTGGTTGGAGTGGACCACCTGGTGGTGGTGGTGGTAGAACCTTGAATCGTCGCCCACTGCCTGCTACACAGCCAGATCCTCTACCACGTCCACCTGTTGCCTGAGGACCTCCTTGATCAAATCTTCACCTCTTCCCAGGTGGTCCATAGACTATCTGCTGGTCATTCATATGGTGGGTCGGGCAGTCGTGAGCCAAGTGACCCTGCCCACCGCAAGAGTAACACTACATGCTCCTCGCCTATCCTGCTCTATCTCAATAGCCCCATAAAACTAAACCTATATCCTACGGTCCTCCACCTGTAGGTCTGGTCCTCTTGGACCTCTGCATCATCTATCTACTGCCAGCTGCAGATGACTCTGCAATATATTGTCTGGTGGTGGGTCTCAATTCCAGTGACTGCTCAGCAAGGAAAATATCCACTAAGAGTGCTTACTCTAACACCCCCTCCTGCGTAGGGATGCTGAGAGAAATCATTGAAGATCTAATCTCCCATATGAGCCCCTGCTCAAAGGTTTAGGTCCTAAAGAAATGGTCTTGCACCATGTCAGTGGAGTAGCGTGAGAGGGTGGTGAATCTCACTGAATACTAAGCCACGATCATGCTGTCCTACTGCAAGTGGAGAAGATTTTGTATACACACTGAGTATAAGGACTCTAGGATGAACTCTGCCCTGAAAAGGCTCTCTAAGTCCACCCATATGAGAGTGACCTCGTCGTGAACCTATAGCAACAAGCTCCACCATTTTCCCGCTGCTTCCTGAAGAAGAATGGAAACAAGGATCACCATGAGATCAGCTGGTGTCCCTACTAATCTAAAAACTCTAACCATGACCTCCAGCTAGTCCTCAGCCACCTATGGATCCATCTCTCCCCGGAACCTCGGTGGCCTCTGGTGCTGAAACCCATGCAACGCGCTCAAGTGGGGTGCACCCTCTGCTATTGGGGTTGGTGGCATCAGTTTCCCAATGGGTAGTGGTGCTGTTGGTACACCAACTGATGGTACAACTATTGAAAGGGGGCCCTGCACCGAAGCCTCGTTGCTTGGTGGTATTTCATCACATACTTTATCTATAACCCTAGATGGATGTCTTTATGGAGGCATCTGGGAAAAAAACAGGTGCACCACGGTCAAGAAGTTATACCTGGTGAGCTGACTCAAAGAGATCACAAAGAAAATTTTTCAAAAACACAAATGCAATTAGTGTTTTCATGCACTGAGTTGGAAGTCAGAAGTTAGGGTCCTGGTGTATGGATACGTCGGCTACTGCACCAACACTGTATTCCCTAAATTTAAATCCACACTCATCACATTTAACATTATTTCCACACAGAAAAGATAATAATCATAGTTCTTCAATAGAACCGACTCCTCTAATACCAAATTTTCATGACCCATCCCCTAGGGCGCGTGCCGTGACTACCCCAAGCTCGCATTCTATAGGGTAGGGGTTGGAGACTAGCACCGGGAAGGCATATCCCTAAAATCAGGAAGGCATTGCCATTTAACCTGCATACTCACAAAATCCAATCACACAACAAGATACAAGTAAAAAGTAAAATAAATAGTAAATAGGGTGAGTACAGTAAGTAAAGGGGCCATAATAAAAGCCCAACTAGAAAGTACAAGTAAAACTAAAAGAAAATCATGTGAACTCCTGCCAAGGATCCAATGTGAAGGGTAGGTATAGATCTTGAATGGTTGTCTCTGTAGTACGTCTTGTCTAATGGTCCACCTCTGAGCAGCCTCCAGTCCTGGAACCCACATCCTCGATCAATGTTGTTCATCGTCTTCACAAGACATATCAAGGTGCAGTCGTAGCCCATGCACAGGTGAGTATAACAATACTTAGTAGGGACCCTGAAACCCCCTAAGGTCTCCCAGAATCCATGAAAGATAAACCAAAAAGGAACACCATGTTCACATGCATGAAAACAACAGTCAACCCTACTTAGGTATATTCCCATACATATAGCTAAGTTATCAAGTGTACCCATCTCATTCATGAGGAAACACAAGGCCCAACTCTCTATCCAGAAGAACAAATGTTCCACAAAAGAAAGAATACCACGAAGGTAACACCACAAAGGTAAGTACCACAAAGGTAACGCCACACAGAAGAATACAACGAAGATATCACCACATAGAAGTGTACCACAAAGGTAATTCCACGCAGAAGAATACCACTGAGGTATCACCACACAGAAGTGTACCACAAAGGTAAAGACTTAGCTCACACCATGTATAACTTAAGTACTGAAGTATAAATGATTAGTTGTATTTCTAGATCATCTTACTTCGTTGAGAAGCTCTATTGTTGACCCACAAAAGATCATAGATGACGTACACATGATTTGAAGATGACCCACACTAGATCTGAAGATGCTGGCCCACACAAGATCCAAAGATGACCCACACAGGATCTAAAGATGACCCACACAGGATCTAAAGATGACCCATATTGGATTTGTAGATTCTTCAAGTACAACCATCCATAGGGTTCCCACACTAAGCGCGCTTGATTCTAGGAGGATCCACTCCTCAATCCATCGTTCAATAATTTAACTGCCACTAAGTCCCAGGAAGAAGTATCTCAAAGGACCACCATGTCATAAGGGTCCCAATTAAATAGACGACGCGTTAATCAGAAGCCTTGTCTTTATGTTATTAGTGTTTCCTTTATGAGGTCCCGGTAGGATTCAGGTTCGATCCGACTCAGCCATACTCCAAATTTATCCAAAAATCAAGTGGAGCATACCCAAAGGAATGTCTTGATCCATGGAATACAGTTTCATAGATGGTTCATCAAACGTATGATTGGTTCTAAAGATATGGCCAAAAAAGGCGTATCTGGGTCAAGATGGGCCCTGGTTTGGTCCGACCCGGCCCGACCCGATTCGGGCCGACCAGACCAAGTTCGGGCAGAACCGAACCAGTTCTGGTCGAACCAACTCGACCTAGGTTGACCCGACTCAGCTAGGGTCCGGACCAACCCACAAAGATATGGCTCGACCCATTCGGTGTGGCCCACTTGGAGTGGCAGGCTGGGCACGGCCCACTGGGGGCGGCCCGCTGGGTACAGCCCACTGGGGGCGGCCCGCTCAGCACAACCTAGTGGGCACGACCAACGGATAGGTGTCATCCACCTTGGCGGGCCCTGCCCTAGCTGATACACAGGGGGAGGAGCCACCCCCGGAATTTCGAACAGTCCAATAGACCGTTCGGCTTGGGATAACTCGACGGTCCCATGTGGAACTTCATGTTGGCATGTGGGACCAGCTGGAGCGGTCCCACTTGGTGTGACGTGGCCAGCAATAAATCTGACTGACTCCCCTTCTAGCAGCGCGACGACGCCGCTGTCCTCCTACGACCGACTGATTGTCGGATGCCCTGGTGCACCACCACGACTCAACAGCTGTGGCCTCCTCTGCAACCGGTGGCACAAACGCATGCTATCCTGCCTCCATGTGGCCGGCCAGCATGTCGGTCCCTCCCCTTCTCCGTCGCGGCCGATGTGCCCTATCCTCCTCTTCTCCCAGCAGTGTGGAGGCACCACCGCCGCTATCGCAGCCGACTGGTGTGTTGGCCACCGCCTGTACCCTTCCAGTGTCAGTCACACGACATCATGGTCGGGTTCTTCTCAACCCATTGATCTACTCAAGAAGAACACATGGAAAATAAAATTACAGAGGGATCGGGCTGTGTTCGTTTGGCCCGCACCTTCTGCGTTAGATTGATAGCAGGCGGTTCATAGATTAAAGAAAATAACTCATTACGAAGAAAAAAATAAACAAAATCCCTACCTTGTTTGATCATTAGAGATGGAATAAAGAAGAGGATGAAGTTTTTGGAGGAGACCTCGACGTTCGTCGCTCCCGTAACACGCTTCTGATCCAGGCTCGAGCGTCAGTTCCTCATTCTTGCTCCGGGGGTTCGTTCTTCATTGGAGAAGGTTCTTCCACCAAGCATTCTCCAAGGCCTCTCCCGAATCCCTCCTTTTCCAACAATCCCAACCACAAGAGGTGAGGAACCAACTTAATTAAGTTCAAGTTAATAACTTGATCAGTTAATGTTGGACCATTAATTGTGGAGGTTCCAAGAGTTACATCATATTAAAAAGGGGGTTCAAGGTTGGGTGGTCCCCACCACCAAGATTCAAATGAGAGGTTTCAAATAAATAAAATAAAAGTTGATTATTTTATTTTATTATATTTTTTTAACTCTCCCACGAAAAATTGAAAATCCAACTTCCACCCTCGACCTACTGCGGTTGAGGTGAAGACTCTCTTAAGCAAATATTAGAGCTTCGAGTTCAACTGTGTTCTCCAATTTCAATTCTAAGAAATAGTTCAAAAGTTAGAAAATGATGCTAATGCATTTCCTGAACATACCTAAAAAAAGTTCAGATTTTCATTATGGGAACATCAGGCCTTTGAATCACGCGCTGTTAATTTTTTCAAACTCATAATAATTCCAAATATTTAAAAAAAATTACATGAAAAAATCCTAGACTTTACATTCTCCCCACCTCAGGGCTTTGCATCCCCGAAAGCCACAACACAAAATAGGGAAACAAGTGGGGGTACTGAGAAAGAATCTGAGCCTCCCGCTCCCATGTTCCCTCATGGAGGTTCCCATGCTTCCAACGTAAGCGCACCAGAGGTTTTGATAACCCATGAAGAATTCTCTCATGTCGATCCTCTATCTCTACTGGTACCTCTGAAAACTTCGCCCCATCATCGATGTCTAGTTCACCCTAATCAATGATGTGCAAAGGATCATGTACGTATCTCCTCAGCTAGGATACGTGGAAAATGTCGTGCACCAGGTGAAACTGAGGGGGAAGAGTTAAGAGGTACACCACCTCTCCAACTCTGCTAAGGACTTGGAATGGTTTGATGAACCTTGGAGATAACTTTACACCTTGGCCAAATCTCCATAAACCTCATCGAGGTGAGACCCGTAGGAATACATGGTCACCATCCTCAAACTCGAGGGCTCTCTGTCTCCTGTCAACATAAGACTTATGCCTGTTCTGTGCAGTCTTAATCCACTCCTGGATGATCTACTCCTTCTCCGTGGTAGCCCGTACCATCTCCAGTCCCATGAGTACTGACTCCCCTGGGTCAGTCTATCACAGAGGTGATCTGCAAGGTTGACCTTACAATGCCTCAAATGGTGCTATACCGATGGTTGAGTGATAACTATTGTTGTACACAAACTCCACAAATGGAAATTGATCCTCCCAGCTACGGCTGAAATCCAGGGAGCAAGCATGCAACATGTCCTCGAGGGTATGAATGGTCCGCTCTGTCTGACCATCCGTTTGAGGATGAAAGGTGATTCTCAATAAAATCTGAGTCCTAAATGCCACCTGCATCCCCTTCCATACCCTGGAAGTAAAATGTGCATCACGATCATATACAATCGTTGAAGGCAATCCATGAATCTGTACAATCTCTCGTACGTAGAGGTGTCCCAAGCCCCCTACTGATACCTGCTCTCTGATAGGTAAAAAGTGGGCCGAATTGGTGATTTGTTCAATGATCAACCAAATAGAATCATGACCCATGAATGTGTGTGTAAGTCCTATCATGAAGTCCACGTAAATTCCATCCCACTTCCACTCTGGCACCTCTAGTGGCTAGACTAAGCCTGCTAGAACCTGATGCTCTTCCTTTACTTGCTGACAAGTGAGGCACCATGAGAAAAACTCTGCCACTGATTTCTTTATTCCTCGCCACCTGTGCTGATGTTGGAGGTCCTGGTACATATTCTCAACTCATGGATGTACAACTATAGGGGAATCATGGAACTACTTCAACACTTCCTCCCATAGCGCCACTGGTACCATAGTACATCCTCTAAAGAGGATGAAGTGCTCCCCATCTACAAAAAATCCATCAGGTGCCTGTCCTATGGATATCTGAGCATGTCCAGCCTCGCAATCAGTGTCTCCAAGCTATGAATTCATAACTCGTTGAAGTAGTGGAGGAGTGACTGTTGGAGATGGAAGATAAGCTGCTCCATCTCGATCCATGTTGGATATCCGCAAAGCGGCTAGCTGCTCTGTCGCCTCACTCAGTAATTGTATACCAGATATCCTGCTATGTGAATCTGATACTACCTTCCCCTTCCAAGGAGTATAGACTATCTCGAAGTCATAGTCCTGGAGGAACTCAATCCAACACCACTGTCTCAGGTTCAGGTCCTTCTAAGAGAAGATATACCTGAGACTCTTGTGATAAGAGTAGACTATAAAACATTCACCCATCAATTAATGTCACCACATCTTCAGGGAAAAGGCCACTGCTACTAACTCCAAGTCATGGGTAGTATATCTATGCTCAGGCTGTATCAGCTGTCGAGAACCGTACGCGATTTCTGCTCTCTCCTGCATCAGGACACATCCGATCCCAGTCCCTGATGCGTCGCAGTAGACTACGTACCCAATGCTCTCCTCTAGTAGCCTCAAGATGGGGGGCAATCATCAGTCTCTACCTCATCTCCTGGAAACTTTGCTGTAATCTCTCTGACCACAAGAAGGGTTGCCCCTTCTTTATCAACACTGATAAGGGTGCTGCAACTCTGGAAAAGTCAGGCACAAACCTCCAGTAGTAACCAGACAAACCTAGGAAACTTTGTACCTCTGTCATACTCCTAGGTAGATCCCTAGAAAGAAAAACCTCTATATTCGCTGGATCCACCGCAACTCCAGCCTCCCAGATGACGTGTCCTAAGAAGTGAACCTCTTGAATCCAAAACTGGAACTTCAAGAGCTTACCATAAAGCTGGTACTCTCGGAGTGTGTCCAGAACTATCTGAAGATGATAAGCAGGCTCCTCCTCTGTAGCTCAGTATATTAGGATGCCATCGATGAAGACTATCACAAAGCGATTGAGGTATGACTGAAAGATTATATTCATGAGTCCCATGAACATTGTTGGGGCATTGGTAATACTGAATTACATAACCAAGAACTCATAGTGTCCATAACAACATCTGAAGGAAGTCTTTTACACATCCCCATATCATACCCTGAGCTGGTGATAGCCTGATCTGAGGTCTTTCTTCGAAAACCACCGTGCTCCCTTCAACTGATCAAAAAGATCGTCAATCCTCAGTAGTGGGTACTTGTTATTCACGGTCAGCTGGTTCATGCACCAATAGTCCACACAGAGTCTCAAAGTCCCATCTACCTTTTTGGTGAAAAAATAGGGGCTTCCCAAGGAGAAACACTGGGACTAATGAACCCCTTACTCTGAACTCTAGTTGTACTCGTAGCTCTTGAAGCTCTATGGGATCCATATGATATGCTGGTGTATATATCGGTGTTGTCCCGTGGTACAAGTAGATATAAGATTCCACCTCTCTGTGAGGAGGTAGACCTAGAACATCATCAGGGAAAACATCAGCGCACTGGTCCACCACTACCGGATAGCTCGAACTCTCAACATCAACTGCTCCAAGGGTAAGGCTAGACAACTGATGTGTGATTGGATACACCTTCCTTTAGGTAAGTCCATCTTGTGCTGCAAAGGTTCCCTTCTCGCCAGTGAAGGAAAACCTGGTCCCATCCTTTTGGACACACGACACTCTGCGCCTAATACAATCTATCTAAGAATGGACAGTAGATAACCAATCCATACCCAAGATGATGTCATAAGGCCTCGACGCTGCTACTAGAAGATCCCAACCGAAGCTCTCACATCCTAGAGTAATCTCACACTGCTGGAACTAGTGTGTAATAATCAAATACTCTCCCGTAGGAGTCTCTAGCTATAAGGATCGAGGCAATGACTCCACCGAAATCTCCGTGCTCCAAACGAGGGTTGTGGAAATAAAAGAGTGACTAGAACCTATGTCTATAATTACTGCAGCTAAGGTTGAGTAAACACAGATCATACCTCGAATCATATTCGAAGTGCTGTGGTCATAGGCCTTAGCTGCCTAGAGCTGAGCTCACCCCTATCCACCATCTCCCTGTGGTCGGGGTGGAACACCTGGTGGTGGTGGCGGTAAAAACTCGAATTGCCACCCACCACTTGCTACATGGCCAACTCCTCTACCACGCCCGCCTACTTCCTATGGACCACCTTGATCAAATCTTTTCCTCTGCCTAGGTGGCCCTTCAACCATCTGCTGGTCATCCGTACAGAGATTTGGGCAGTCGCGATCCATGTGACCCTACCCACCGCACAAGTAACACTGCCTACTCCTCACCTATCCTTCTCTATCTCGAGAGCCCCGTACAACCGACCCTGTATCCTGTGGTCATCCACATGTAGGTCTGGTCCTCTTGGTCCTCTACATCATCTGTCTTCTACCAGCTATAGCGGACTCTGCTATATAATGTTTGGTGGTGGGTCTCGCTGCCGATGACTGCTCAACAAGGAAACTCTCCACCAAAAGTTCTCTCTCTAACACCCTACATGCGTAGGGATACTGAGAGAAATCATTGAAGCTATAATCTTTTGTGATCCCCTGCTATAAGGTCCAGACCCTGAAGAAAGGGTCCCACACCATGGCAGTGGATTAGCCCGAGAGGTCAGTGAACCTCACAGAATACTGAGCCATGGTCACGCTTCCCTAATACAAGTGGAGAAGCTCCTGTATACACACAAAGCATAAGGTCACTAGGACGAAATATAATCTGAAAAAGGATCTCAAAGTCCACCCATATGAGAGTGACCTCATTGTGAACCTGGAGAATTAAGATCCACCATATGCCCGATGCTTCTTGAAGAAGACTTGCGCCAAGGATCACTATGAGATCAAATGGCGTCCCTACCATTCGAAAAACTCTAACCACATCCTCCATCCTATCCTCAGCCGCCTATGGATCCATCTCTCCTCAAAACCTTAGTGGCCTCTAGCACTGAAACTCATGCAACGCGCTCAATTGGCGTGCACCCTCCGCTGCTGGGGATGGTGGAATCAACTACCCAATGGGTAGTGGTGCTGATGGTACACCAAACGATGGTGCAACTGCCGAAAGGGAGCCCTACACTGAAGCCTCGACGCTCGGTGGGCTGTCATCGCATACTCTATCTGGAACTCTGGAAGGCTGTCTTGGTGGAGGCATACTGGAAAGAAATAGGTGTGCCACATTCAATAAGTTATACCTGGTGAGCTGCCTCAAAGAGATCACAATGAAAAATTTTCAAAAACACACATGAAATCAGTGCTTTAGTGCACTAAGTCGAAAATCAGAAGTCAGGGTCCTGGTGTATGGATACATCAGCCGCCGCACCAAAACTGGATTCCCCAAATTGAAAACCACACTCATCACACTTAACACTATTTCCACACAGAAAAGATCAGAGTCCTAGTTCTTCAGTAGAACCGACTACTCGGATACCAATTTGCCACGACTCGTCCCCCGAGGCCTGTGCCGTGACTACCCCAAGCCCACCTTCCATAGGCCAGGAGACAATGACTTGCACCGGGAAGGAATATCCCTAAAACTGAGAATCCATTGCCTTTTAACCTACATACTCACACAATCCAAGCACAGAGCAAGATACAAGTACAAAGTAAACTAAAAAGTAAATAGGATGAGTACAGTAAGTAAAGGGGTCAGAATACAAGCCCAAATGGAAAGTACAAGTAAAACTAAAAACAACTTCTGTGAACACCCGCCAAGGATCCTACCTGAAGTGTAGGTACAACTCTTGAATGGTCATCTCTGCGGTATGTCTTGTCTAATGGTCCACCTCCGTGCAACCTCCAGTCCTAGCACCCCCAGCCTTGATCAATGTTGTCCATCATCTGCACAAGACATAGCAAGGTATGGGCATAACCCATGAAGGGGTGAGTATAACAATACTCAGTAGGGACCTTGAGACCCCTAAAGGTCTCTCAGAATCAATAAAGGATAAACCACAAAGAAACACCATGTTCACATGCACAAAAACAATAGTCAACCCTACTTAGGTATATGCCCATAAATATACCTAAGTTATCAAGTGTACCCATCTTGTTCATGAAGAAACACAAGGACCAACTCTCTATCCAAAATCACAAATGTTCCATGAAGGAAAGAATACCATGAAGGTAACACCATTAAGGTTAGTACCACAAAGGTAACTCCACACAAAATAATACCATGAAGATATCACCACATAGAAGTGTACCACAAAGGTAATGCCACACAAAAGAATACCACAAAGATATCACCACACAGAAGTGTACCACAAAGGTAATACCACACAGAAGAATACCATGAAGGTATCAGCACAAAGAAGTGTATCACAAAGGTAAAGACTTATCTCACACTAGGTATAACTTAAGTATGGAATTATAGATGATTAACTGTATCGCTAGATCATCTTACTTCGTCGAGAAGCTCTGCTGTTGACCCAAAAATGATCGTAGATGACCCACACAGGATCTGAAGATGACCCACATAGGATCTGAAGATGCTAACCCACACATGATCCAAAGATGACCCACACAGGATCAGAAGATGACCCATACATGATCTGAAGATGACCCACAAAGGATCTGTAGATTCTTTAAGTACATCCAGCCACCAGGTTCCCGCACTAAGCACGCTTGATTCTGAGAGGATCCACTCCTAAAGACATCAGTTGATACTTCAATTTCCATGAAGTCCCACAAAGAAGTATCTCAAAGGACTGCCATGTCATAAGGGTCCCAACACAATAGACAGTGCGTCAATCGGACACCCGATCTATAAGTTATTAGCATTTCCATTCTGAGGGCCTGGTTGGATTCGAGTTCGATCCAACCAGGCCATACTCCATCTTTATCCAAAACTCAAGTGGAGAATACCAAAAGGACCGTTGTGATCCAAGTAATCCAGTGCTGTAGATGGTTCTTCAAACGGATGTCTGGTTCTCATGATATGGCCAAAAAGGCGTATCTGGATCTAGATGGGCCGTGGTCTGGTCCGACACGGTCAGACCGACCCAGCCTAGATGGGCTAGGTCACGGCGGGCCCATCCCATGCTGGGTGTGACCCGCTCGACCAAACCCTAGGGGAATAGCCCGCGGGGCTCGGCCCGTGGCTGGGTGCAGTCCACCGTAGTGGGGCCCACCCTAGCTTCTACCCGGGGGGAGGTACCCCCCAGAATTCCGAACGGTCCAATGGACTGTTCGGTTTGGGCCAACCCGGAGGTTCCATGTGGCACCACCTATGGGCACGTAGGACCCGCTGGAGCGATCCCTCTCGGCGTGACGCGGCCGGCCGAAAATCCGGACGGCTCCCCTTCCAGCGGCGCGATGGTGCCACTGTCCTCCCGCAGCAGGCCGGTTGATGGCCGCTCTGGTGCATGACCATTGCTCGACAGTCGCAACCTCCTCCGCTACTGGTAGCGTGGACACACGCCGACCTACCTCCAAGTGGCCGACTAACATGCCAGCCACTCCCCTTCTCTGCTGTGGCTGACGGGTGGTGACCTCCATCCGCTATCGGTGGCGTGGACGTGCCTCCACCGCCATCCTGGCCAGCCGGTGTGCCGTCTTCCACCTGCACCCCGCCGACATCGGTCGCCGATGTCGTTTTCGGGTTCTACTCAACCCATCGATCCACTCATGAAGAACACATCAACAATGAAATAGCAGAGGGATCGGGCCGTGTTCATTTGGCCCGCACCCTCCACATAAGATTGATAACATGCAGTTCATATTTTGGAGACAATAAATCATTACGAAGAACAAAATGAACAAAATACCTACCTCTTTTGATCTTTGGAGATGGAGTGAGGAAGATTATGAGGTCGTTGGAGGAGACGCTGGTGTTCGTCACTCCCGCAACACACTTTCGATCCGGGCTCGAGCGTTGGTTCCTCATTTTTGCTCCGAGGGTTTGTTCTTCATTAGAGAAGGTTCTTCCACCAAGCATTCTCCAAGGGCTCTCCTAAATCCCTCCTTTACCAACAATCCCAACCACAAGAGGTGAGGATCCAACTTAATTAAGTTCAAGTTAATTACTTGATCAATTAATGTTAGCTCATTAATTAGGGAGGTTCCAAGAGTTACATCATATTAAAAAGGGGGTTCAAGGTCGAGTGGTCCCCACCACTATGATTCAAATGAGAGGTTTCAAATAAATAAAAGAAAAGTTGATTGTTTTATTTTATTATATTTTTTTAACTCTCCCACGAAAAACCGAAAATCCAACTTCCACCCTCAACCTACTGCGGTTGAGGTGAAGACTCTCATAAGTAAATATTAGTGCTGTGAGTTCAACAGTGTCCTCAGATATCAATTCTGAGCACTGGTTCAAAAGTTAGAAAACACAGCTCATTCATTTATTGAACGTACCTGAAAAAAAGTTTAGAATTTCATTCCGGGCACACTGGGCCTCGTAATCAAACATCGTTAAATTTCACAGACTCATAATAATTCCATATATTAAAAAAAAATTACATGAAAAAATATGGGTCTTTACATATTTATTATGGGAGTCATATACTATAAATGCACTCTTCAAGGGATAATGAAGAGTTAGTCAATGTTTCATTATTTTATTTTTTATTAAAATAAATAAATTATATAATAATTTTACCATAATCGCTTCCCAAATCAGTGTCTTAATCATGGACATAACATGGTTCTATGAATCTACATCAATCGGCACATGTTGTAGAGTGATTATTCCATTGTAACTACTGAAAATGTCCTTGTTGGGGTTTACATGCTGGCCCCATGCATTCCATTCAACCTCTTATTTGATGCCTTTGATTTTTTCCTTATTGATTTTTTCTAACATCGTGAAACTATGATGATCCTATTTTTCATGCATCACCAGTCCTTTGTGATCTACCATTTCCTCAAATTCAATATCATTAATATGTCCCTCTAGAGTGGTAGAATTAGTATGTGTAGATGGTCATTGTAGCTCTGCACTAGGAGAAACAACAAGTTGATAAACCTATTGTTCCCCAGGATTGGGAGCACCAACACATGCAGAATGACATTGTTACTCTACATTGCAAGTAGAAGTTGGTTGAGATACCTTTTGTGCCTCAATATTGGGAGCACCATCACATAACTATTGCATTTTTTCCTTTTCATTGTGAGAAACAGTAGGTTGAGAGACTTATTATGCCTTGAGATTGGGAGCACCAGTATGTACAAAAGTCATTATCAGAAAAAGTGGTTTAACATTTAATTTATATTACATAAATGCATCACTGAATGAATAATAACATAAGGTAAAATGATTTATATTACAAAAAAATATAACATGATTATTTAACTCTCTTTTTTAAAGGATTAAGGGATTTGACCTCTCTATCAACTATCCAAATCCTTTCATTGTGGTATCCTTTAACATAAAAAATACCATCTCCATTGGGACCAGTACAAAATGATTGAGACTTCCCAATGAAATGGTCATTCTTAGTTGAATTTTCATCTGAATCTTCAATGGTTTTGGTCGATAAAAAAACAATTGACCACTTTTAGTTTGTAGGAACTGGAACATAAAATATGTGCATTGTTTGTGATTCCATTATAAACAGTTTTTCATTGTACCCTTCCTTTCTGAAATCAACTTTCATGAATCAAAATTCATCTATTTTAACACCACTCCTATTATCAAACCATTTTCATTGAAAACTCATCACTCAAAATGTTGTATAATCCAACTCCCATATTTTTTTGATGATGCCAAAGTATAACATATTCACATAAATTGGATTTCTATACTTAGTAACAGAAACATGCATTGCTTCATCCACAAGTGTAACTACACTATTTTTTATGGTACTTTCTTCATCATGTTCATTTGTATAGAACATATAACCATTAATTACATAACCATTGTAAGGTAATACATGCACACTTGGTCCTCCGACTATCCGTCGAAGTTGTTCGGAAATTGAATCCATTTTTTTCATCTGAATAATGAAAAATATGGTCCTGAAACCATCCTATAAACAATTGATTATATGTATTTGATATCTATATTTCATCCATTGATGAATTAAAATGCCTAAGATTTTTTTTGGGGTTTCAACATATAGGGAAACCTACAAACTATTATGAAAAACATAAAGGTGGGTCTGCTCTTGATCAATAATATTGAATGTGACAATATCTCTTATAGAAATTCCTTCACCCACAAGCCACCAAATGTGATAAGATTTTGGTATACCAATGCATTCCACACCAAAAAGGTATTCAGTACATAATTCAATGGATTCCTTATTAATATATCACTCCGTAATATAACCCTCTATCCAACTTCGATTTTTGACATACCCTTTCAAAATTTTAATATACTGCTGAGTGGGGTACATCCATCTATAGTGTATAGGACCACATAGTTGAATCTATCTCACCAAGTGAACCATAAAATGAACCATCATATCATAGAATGTTGGTGGGAATAACATTTCCAATTCACATAATATAACAATAATTTCTCTTTCCATAGTCTTAAATTTCATCGAGTCTATAAGTTTGATGCACACAACTTTGAATAAGAAACAAATATTGGTTAATGTATGATAGAAATTCCTGGAAAAAATGAAATAGGAATTATATCTTGAATAAAAACATGGAATTCATGTGATTTCAGACCCTTTTTTAAGGTCATAATAATACAAATATAACACAAGAGTGGGGTGAATTGTGTCTTTTCAAAAAACTCGATAGATTCTGGATTTTAAATCTCTTTTAGATTTATGCATACATGAAACATTTTCTTAGGTTTGTAATATGAGTAGTAGATAAACAGAAATAATGAACACAACAATTTTATAGTGGTTTGGTACAAAAAAACCCCTTAGTTCACTCCACCAATGCTCTCTCTGTGAGATTAGTGAATTTCACTAGAATGGTCTGAAGGTTTCGGGCACAGCGGAAGCTCATGGGTGGATGTGCCCACTTGGATTTTTGTCATTAGCAATGATCAATCTGGGATCAATACGATGATAAATATCAGTCTCCATGAATCGAATCACATAAATAGACAAAGAAGAAGGATAGTCCTGGAACCACAAATGAGGATTGTCACAGGTTGATTATAATTAATTTAATTAATTGAAAAAGAAATACCTTTTAGGGGGTTTTCTCTGTTGATATTTCCGATCACATTCTAGTGTGATTCATCATTGCATCGCATAAGGCAAGGGTAAACTTCCTTTAGCGGTGATCCACATGTGCACCACTTATCTCTGGACATTTCCAAAGGGTTCTTCGGGTGCGATCGTGGAGAAACCTTTGCTTGAGTTGTCCACCTTAGATCATCTTGATCCGATGGAAGAGGATCTCTCTCGGTCTTGAGAGTGTTCTTAGAGGAAGGAGTTCTTTTGGTCTTAAGATAATTCTCTAGAATTGTTGTGCACAATGATTGGGGAAAAATGTTGGGGTTGTGAGGATATTTATAATTGGGTTTGAGGTTATAGAGTTATGACAATAAATAAACGCGTTACACATTTTATTTATTTCGTTAACTCTTATTGAAAACCCCCATATCAAATAATTAATTCCTTGACATGCGCCCATGCTGATTATAATAAATATAATTTAATAAAACAATATTATATCCTCAAAATCTCGACTGAAAAAACTACATATAGTGTAATCATTAATGCACGGAGTGTACTTGTTTTTCATAAAAAACTACACGGTGTGTAATCACTAATACACGATATGTACTTGTTTTTCATTTCCTTTCCAAAATGAAAACTACACGTCGTGTAATCATTAATACACGGTGTGTACTTGTTTTCATTTTATTATTCCTCCAAAATTAAAACAATTTAGGATTCCTTGAATAATTATTAAACCACGTTATGGGAATAATCTTTATTCTACTTGAGATACTTGAATACACTTAGTGTGTGACCCTCTAGGCCTCTTTATCATTGGCATTAGGCGGGCTTGCCTAAAGTTCAAGATTACTGTCTAGCAATGGTTCAAGGCACCCAAGAGAAAGAAGTTGACGCTGCATTGACGTGTCACCTCATACGAATGCTTACTGTGTAATTTAATCCCTTTGTCTCAATATCTCATCAAGCAGGTTTCATGGCAGTGTCATAAACCTATATGCTTGATCTGTCATTCTTTGACTTCCAGAAATAAACTCGTCGTTACACCATGTCCATGGAATTTGGGAAATAGTTTTATTTCAATCAAAGGGCCCGAGATATCTACTTCCATAAATATGGAAGGGACAAATACTTCCTTGACTTATCCATTAACAACATGTCATTCATGACGCACCCAACGTACCCTACTTCCCACCAACTGTCTTCATGACGGTTTTTGTCAGAAAATCTAAGTGCGCGAGTCATGACATGAGTTAATGATAATCTTCCAGTCTAATGACCATTACACACGCTCGTAGATAGTAATATATGATGACACCAAGACATGTGGAATTACTACTGGTAGGTCTGTTCTCATAATCTCTTATCTTGGAGATTACCAAGTGCGAACTCCATGAGAGAGAGTCTCGTATTCTTACGAGTACTCTCACATGACGATCTGTATACTATGTGTCTTATCATAGTATGTCATCCAACCGTAGAACTTTATTTAAGAATATTGTTATAGCATTTCAAGGTTCTCATCATAACGGGGATCTGACATGACCTTATTAATGGAACAAATATTCCAGGACATTATTATATCATAGTAATGTAGAACAATGAATAATATATAATAAGTACATATTCATGTAATCAAAGTAAAAAGAATTGGTTCTCAGGACACCAACTCTAACAAACTCCCACTTGGAATAGAGCCAACTTCCTACCACTTTTAGTCTTATAGACCTCACATGATGATTATGTTTCTTCCAAGTCAAGGCTTTAGTCAAGGGGTCTTCCACATTGTCTTCCGTGGAAATACAGCTCACCGCAACTTCACCGCTCTAAGAAAAATCCCTCAAGAGATGATACTTCTGAAGTATGTGCTTTGTCCGCTGATGTGACCTTGGCTCTTTTTCAAGTTCCACCACTACAGTATTATCACAATAGAGTGTGATAGGATCTTTACTACTAGGTAATACATCCATCTCTTGGATGAAGCTTCACATCCATAATGCTTCTTTAGCTACCTCAAAAGATATGATCTACTTGGACTTTTCTGTAGAATCTGCCACTACACCTTTCTTTAAGCTCTTCCAGTTCACTGCACCTCCATTCAAACAGAAGATGTATCCAGTCTGCAACTTCATGTTATCTTGATCAGTCTAGAAACTAGAATCTACATGTACTCTAATGACTAGTTCCTCATCTCCTCTATAAATCAGGAACATATCCTTAGTACGCCTCAGATACTTAAGGATAGTCTTGACTGCCATCCAATGGTGGTCTCCTGGATGAGCTTGATATCTGCCTACCATACTTAATGCGTAAGCAACATCTAGCCTTTTACATAGCATATCATATATGACTAACCCAATCACGGATTCATAAGGGATCCATTCCATTTTCTTTCTTTACTCATGTGTATGAGGACACATTTTCTTGGAAAGATGAATGCCATGTGACACTGACAACAATCCTCTATTGGACTGTTCCATACTGAATCTCTTCAATATCTTGTCAATGTAAGTACTTTGACTCATTCCCAAAATTCTCTTGGATCTATCACAATGGATCTTGATCCCAAGAATATATGCTTCCTTGCCCAATTCTTTCATAGAGAAGCATTTATCCAACCATGCCTTAACTAACTGCAATACATGTACTTCATTTAAAATTAGTAATATTTCATCAACATATACTATTAGGAAAATGACTGCACTTCCATTAATCATTTTTTATATACAAGGCTCACATTCTTTTTTAAAAATCCAAATTTCGTTACGGCTTCATAAAAATGAATGTTCCATGACCGTGATGCTTGATTTAATCCATAAATGGATTTCTACAACTTGTATACCTTGTTGGCATCCTTTGGATTCACAAACCCTTCAGGTTGTGTCATGTAGACATCTTCTTGGAGGTTCCCATTAAGGAATGCTGTTTTGACATCCATTTGACAAATTTCATAGTCATGGTAAGCGGCAATGGCCAATAGGATTCTAATGGATTTTATCATTGAAACTGGTGAAAAGGTTTCATCATAGTCAATTCTGTGATGCTATCTAAAACCTTTTTCAAGCAGTCGTGCCTTATAGGTGCTAAATTGTCCCTCCATGTCCAGTTTCTTCTTGAATACCCATTTATTACCAATAGGATTTACATCAACTAGAGGATCTACCAAATTACAAACTTGGTTTTGGTACATGGAATCCATTTCAGAATTCATGGATTATTTCCACTTAGCAATGTCTGTGGCTTCAACTGCTTCCTTGTAGGTAAGAGGATCATAATTGTCAACCAATAATGAGTAACCATCCTCGGTGGCTATAAAACCATATTGTTCTGGTTGTCTCACCTCTCTCGTGCTCCTATGCAGTTCTTGTGTCTATAGAACAAATTTTTATTCCATGGGGCTTTGTGGAATCTGTTCTTGTACCATGTCCTGTGTATCTTAAGCCACAACTTCATCGAATTCTATCTCGCTCCCACTATCCCTTTTGGAGATGTGATCCCTCTCAAGGAATATGGCATTTCTTTCCACTACAACCTTTTTATCTATGGGGTTGTATAGGTAATATCCCCTTGTTTCCTTGGGATATCCTATAAAGATACACTTTTTACCTCAGGGTGCAATTTTTTTACCTGAAGAGGCCTTAACAAATGCTTTGCTACCCCACACATGTAAACTCGATAACATGGCTTTGCATCCACTCCATAACTCGTATGGAATACCATTTATCGATTTAGTTGGTACTTGGTTTAGTATGTGTGCTTCTGTTTGTAATGCATATCCCCAAAAGGATAATGGAAGACTCGCATGACTCATAATTGATCTCACCATGTCCAACAAGGTGCGGTTCCTCCTTTAAATTACACCATTCCACTGAGGTGTGTAAGGATGAGTGAGTTGAGATATAATCCCAAAATCTCGTAAGAAATCAATGAAGTCCGGATTAAGATATTCTCCTCCTCTGTCTGAGTGGAGTTTCTTAATCTTCTTACCAAGCTGGTTCTCAACTTCATTCTTCTATTCTTTGAACCAATCAAAAGAATCTGACTTATACCTCATTAAGTAAATATATCCATATCTACTAAAATCATCAGTAAAAGTTGTGAAGTACTAGAACCCAACCCTTGCTTCAACTAGAAATGGTCCACACACATCTATGTGAACTAATTCTATAATCTCTTTATCCCTTTCACCTTTCCCACTAAATGGTGTCTTGGTCATTTTTCCTTGTAGACATGCATGACATACACCAAATGGTTTTAGTTCAAAAGAATATAAATACCCATCTTGAAGTAATTTTTTCAAATGTTTCTCATTGACATGACCTAGATGGTGATGCCAAAGTTGGGTGTGGTATGATTCATGTGAATTAACTTTGTCATCGATTTCCATTACTTGGTTTGTGTACTCTAACACATAAAGGCCGTTATATAAATGTGCCCCACCCAAACAAATTCTATCTTTATAAAAGTAGAAACATTCATTTCCAAACTTGAAGATGAATCCATCAGTATCTAATCTCGATACTAAAATAATGTTTTTGGTTGTATAGGGTACATAATAGCATCCTTTCAATACCAAGACCATCCTAGTAGGCAATGTGAGGTGGTACTCTCTGACAGCTACAGTAGCGAGTCTGGATCCGTTGGCTACTCGTAGATCCACCTCACCTCAGTCAATCTTTCTGAATCTACTTGGTTCCTATATTTGGATATAGACGTGAGCACCACAAGAAGTATCTAATACCCAATTAGTAGAAACATATTGATTTCATTCGATAAAAAATGCACCTGAAGCTTCCCCTTTCTTCCTTGGCTTGGTGCAGTTTTTCTTCTAGTGGCCCTTCTTGCCACATGCAAAACAAACAGCCTCCTATTCTCTTGCCTCCCCTTTGATCTTCCTTTTCTTGGAATTCCATGAAGAAGATTTGGGATTAAAGCTCTTCACCTTCCCTTTCCTTTTATTCACCATAAGGAAAAAAGGCTTTTCACGCTTCATATCATTGTCCACTTGGCTAATGAGGATAAGGAGATCAGATAGAGACTTCTCAATGTTGTTCATGTTGAAATTTGCAATAAAGTTAGAGAATCTCTGGGAGAGTGATGAAAGAATGAGATTGGTACCCACTTATTCGGGGAGTTTAAACCCTAAAACCTCCAAGTGATTAATGTATCCAATGAGCTTGACTACATGATGCCCAGTTGGGCACCCTCTCCAAGCTTGCTCTAGAATAGAGCCTTGGACATCTCAAACCTTTCCTGTCTTGATCTCTCATGGTATAGACCACAGAGGTGCTCAAGCATTCTATATGAATCTATGTCTTCATGAGACTTCATGAGCTCACTAGAAATTGATGATAGCGTCAAATATTAAATGTCGAGTGCATCATTAAAACGTTGATCATAGACAAGGAAATCTTCATCACATGCCCCTTGTGAGGGCGAATTAGGAAGTGAGGACTCCAGCACATAAAACTTTCGTTCATGGCATAGGATAACACGAAGGCACCTAAACCATTCTTGAAAGTTATTGCTGGTGAGGATATTGTCTTTATCCAGAATTGATTATAGAGAGAATGTGGTTGAATAGTTTGTCATATTTATTATAAAAATTAAAAGAGAAGATTTATTAGTACCTTTTGATTACATTTTGTGAAAAATAATAAATGAATTTATTTATTCTCCCACTATTTTATCAAGTCCCAATGGACCTCACCATTGAACTTGGAATGACCAGTTTCCATGAAATTATAGTGTCAAGGATCCATATTCGCCTTCGCATAACCCCAACAAGGGTTGGTCAAGCTATTTGAAGGTATTTAGGTAGGCAGGTCTTTGCCAATTGTGAGCTTAGAGTTCCTTGATCTGTTGAGTGGACTCCCCAATCCTGAAATCCTAACTTGGATTTCCTCAACACTTTCATCCATTTTACAACAAGTCTAGCAAGGGATACTCCTATTGATGTAAAATGTTTAAGTCAACATGAAACTTTCATAAGAGCTTCCTTTATAAATGTAAGTGTCCCAACAAGGGTTGGTCAAACATATAGTTTTATTTATTCTTGCCCTTAATCAAGTAAAAGAAGGCTTGGTCTGACTTAAAATGGTATTTGATGGATTTTATTCTTTATGCTTAGTTTTTCATTACCACATGCTTGTTAATATTAAGTGATGCTTGCTTAAGTGATTAACCATGTTCCGATAATGTTTACGACTAGTCTGTTTTTTATTTTATTCTATATTTACATGCTTGTTTATTTCATTAATTATGTGGTCATGAAAACACATACATAATAAATAAACCATGAAATCAGACCGAAATAAAATAAGATGGAATGATCATGAGATTCTATTGGGTAGCTTATCAAGAAGTTTTGATAAGCTAACCTTGACCTAGGGAAAAACACCTTGAACCTGATGGTTCTTGTTTTTCAGCTCCCACCTGTCCATCTTTGTATCTTCTTGGGTTGGTTTCACCTCAGCTTCAGGTTTTGAACCCTCTCCTCTGACTCGGGAGATCCTCCATTACATGGGGTTTACATTAAAGCAACCATGGGCACGCAGGACCTACATATTATTGGAAGAAGGCTCACAGGCCAACGAATTTAAATTAAATAAATTTAAATGAAACCATACACACAAAAAGGGTCTTTGGTCTAGCTCATGATAATCCATAGAATGCAACAACATTTATGCATATTTATAATTCAAATTCTTTTAATCGTTCTTTCATTTAAGATAAGTCGTGCTTGAATTCAATTAATTATGATCTTATAATTAATCAATTTTTTATCTTAAATTCCTTTCTGAATGTCCTTGAGATTCTTCTCATCCATATTCCTTGTAAGAGTCTTTTTACATTGGATTAAACCTGGTGAAATTCCATTTTTGTAAAGTATATGGTGTGTAGGTCATGTTTACATAGTGTGTATTTGTTTTCACCCTTTATCCAAAGTACACACCAGGGGATTTGGCGTGTTTTTCTCTAATTTTGAAATTTTGGAGTACACAACATGAAGATAGATCTAACATGGCATTTACTTCCTTGTTATGTGGTTACCGGCCTGGCAACCCGTGTATGCGGTATGTAGATTTTCATTGAACACAGTTTCACCTAGGCTAGATCGGACTACACGACATGTTGCTCTAACATACACACCGTGTATTCCGGTTTTCACATGCCGTTCAGTTCAGGTCAACATGGTGTAATAAATACTTAGGTATACTCTATTCAAATGGCATGGTTTGGCAGACTAGTACCGATTCGTTGAACCTAAGTACACAGTGTGTAGTTTTCACTACATTCCGTGTAATCTTGTGTTATATAGACAGAAAGAGCGGATCCTATGGATGAGTTACTCATTTTTATTTTAATCAAAATTAAAATTAAAAGATCGTTTCTATGATGTGAATTGATAAACAAAGGAGGAAGAATAGATCTCATTCATTCAGTTTTATAGAACGATTTATTCCAAATTGAATCAAATAAAAATGAATGAATTATAAACAAAAATTAAATAACTATAATCAAAGTTGTAACCTTCCTATGATACAATTTGAAGGTTCCGAGCATAGCGGAATCTCATGGGTGTATGTTCCCACTTGTCTTTTTTTCATTAGCAATGATCAATCCAGGATCAATACGATGATAAACACCAGTCACCACAGATCGAATAACAGAAATAGACAAAGAAGAAGGATAGTCCTGGAACCAGAAATGAGGATTGTCATAGGTTGATTATAATTAATATAATTAATTGAAAAAGAAATACCTTTTAGGGTTCTTTCGCCATTGATATTTCCGATCATATTCCGGTGTGATTTGTCGTTGCATCGTAGAAGCCAAGGGTAGACTTCCTCTAGTGATGATCCACACGTGCACCACTTATCTCTGGACATCGCCAAAGGGTTCTCCTGGTACTAGTGTGGAGAAACCATTTCTTGCATTGTCCGCCTTAGATCGTCTTGATCCGATGGAAGATGATCTCTCTCGGTCTTGAGAGCATTCTTGGAGGAAGGAGTTCTTTCGGTATTTAGAGAATTCTCCAGAATTGTTGTGCACAATGATTGGGGAAAAGTGTTGGGGTTGTGAGGATATTTATAATCAGGTTTGAGGTTATAAAGTTATGAAAATAAATAAACACATTACATGTTTTATTTATTTCATTAACTCTTATTGAAAAACCCCATGTCGAATAATTAATTCCCTGACATGCGCCCACGCTGATTATAATAAATATCATTTACTAAAACAATATTATATCCTCAAAATCCTGACATTGAAAAACTACACAGTATGTAATCATTAATATATGACGTACTTTTTTCTCATAAAAAACTACACGCCGTGTAATCATTAATACATGACATGTACTTGTTTTTCATTTCCTTTCCAAAATGAAAACTACACGACATGTAATCATTAATACACGACGTGCAGTCATTAATACATGGCGTGTACTTGTTTTCATTTTATTCTTCCTCCAACATTAAAATGATTTAGGCTTCCTTGAATAATTATTAAACAAAGTTATGGGAATAATATTTATTCTACTTAAGATACTTGAATACACTTAGTGTGTGACCCTATAGGCCTCTTTCTCTTTGGCATTAGGCAGGCTTGCCTAAAGTCCAATATTACTGTCTAGCAACTGGTCAAGGAACCCAAGAGAAAGAAGTTGATGCCGTATTGACGTGTCACCTCATACAAATGCTTACTGTGTAATTTAATCCCTTTGTCTCAATATCTCATCAAGTTGGTCTCATGGAAGTGTCATAAACCTATATTCTTGATATGTCATTCTTTGACTTCTAGAAATAAACTCGTCGTTACACCATGGCCATGGAATTTGGGCGACAGTTTTATTTAAATCAAAGGGCCTCAGATATCTACTTCCATAAATATGGAAGGGACAAATCCTTCCTCGACTTATCCACTAACAACATGTCCTTAGTGACACACCCAGCGTACCCTACTTCCCACCAACTGTCTTCGTGATGGTTTTCATTAGTAAATCTAAGTACGCAAGTCATGACATGAGTTAATGATAATATTCAAGTCTAAGGACCATTACACATGCTCGTATATAGTAATATCCGATGACACCAAGATATGAAGAATTACTACTGGCAGGTCTGTTCTCAAAATTCCTATCTTGGAGATTACCAAGTGAGAACGCTATGAGAGAGAGTCTCATCTTCTTATGAGTACTCCCACATGACGATCTGTATGCTATGTGTCCTATCACAGTATGTAATCCAACCGTATAACTTTATTTAATAATATTGTTATAGTATTTCAAGGTTCTCATCATAGTGGGGATCTTCCATGACCTTATTAATGCAACAAATATTCTTGGACATTATTATATTATAGTCATGCAGAACAATGAAGAATATATAATAAGTACATATTCATGTAATCAAAGTACAAACATTTGGTTCTCATGACACCATCTCTAACATGGTCCTCTTATCAAAAGACCTTCAAATCCACAACTGAGTATAAAAAGTTGACACCTTTAAAATAAGGCTAAAAATAGAGCCTTATGGTTCCTTATCAGGGAAATGATTATCCAAGCCTTAGTATAAGAAGTTAAAACTTCACCAAAACTGAGTAAGAGTAGTTGAAACTCCAATAAATCAAAATAGTTTTATTTTTTTATGGTATGGGTTGAACTTCATAGTTGCACCAGTAACTGACAGTAGATGGATCTTCTTATTCAGAAGAGAATGTCTTTAAGAAGGAATAAATATAAAGAGATTCTGGTTGCAAATTATCTTCAATTTGAATATCAACAAACATTAGTAGTAGTAGTACAAGGTTGAAAATATATATCTCCAAAGTGTAGCCTCTTTCAGAAAATAAAAAATCTGATCATTCGTTTTAGCAGCACTGTAAAAGACATTCACAAGAATATAGTCATATATTGAGATGATTATTTCTTGATTATCATATATGTATATTTTTTTCATGAAAACGATCTGATCATGTACATACTACCTTCTCTCAATTGAGTAGATCTAGAAATGTAGTATGATAGATCGTAGAAATTCAAATTCTAATTGTCCAGGGAAGTCGTAACATCCCTTAATAATAAGAGTGATTTTTTCAGATAAACATGGTTATTTTAATCGATCTTAACAATAATTTGAATCAATTATAGAATAAATTTCCCTTGATATTTATTTCTATTAAGACCATTGCATAAATCTGGGATAAAAAAATGTAGAAATAAATCTCCATAGTTCTAAAATTCAAACATAGGGTTCAACTCCACATCGTAGCCCAGGGTTCCTTTGCATAAAGTAGGGTTTCTTTCCACAGTATAGGGTTCATTTGCATAGATTAGGGTTACTTTTTCTTATAATAGGATTCCTACTAATGTATGGTTATTTAACCATAATTTCATGTTAATTCTCCCGAACATAGGATATGAATAGTGATTCCATATTTTAATGTTGGGTTGATATACCATACGTTTATCATTCACCGAATGTAGGGTTGCTGAACCATATGTTTAATATCCAACGTAGGGTTGTTGATCCATACTCACATTCACTGAATGTAGGGTATGATCAATGTTTCCAAAACACATCCCTTAGTGATAAATTCCATCAAACTAGATACATATAATTATGATAAATAAATTCCTAAAACACACTTAAAGAAACTCAATTAGATAAAAATCTAGGGTATTTGTGAGCATAAAAAAAATAACATATAGTATTTTTGAAAGAATACATGCCCAACAATCTCCCCTGTTTTTATAATCACAAAACCTAAAAAGTAAGTTATAGAAAATATAAAATTTGTGAACACTAATAAAAAGTTGTTAAAATTGTATTTAAATTTCATAGTAATATTTCAATGATAAGAAATAGATACTTTTAAATTCACAATGATATGTTAACCCAAAATTTTCCCCCTTTATGTGATGTAAAAAATAAAACATATAGAAATGGATTAAAACAAATTCAATTTTTAATAGAGTAATAGATGAATGATATAGTCTACTGAGTATAAAAAAAGTCCTGTGATATGGTAGTGTAAATTTGAACCTAAAAAAATATAAAACAATATAAAAATTTACAAATATAAAAGTAAAGTAAATTCAAATGAAGATTAAATGTTGCAAAAATAATGACTACATCCCACAATCATTTAAATAAATGTATAAAATTATGGGATTCAGTCGAATTAGTTTTATTGAGTGGAATATCCATTGGTAGAAGGTGAAATAGGATGAGTAAAGGACTGAACAACACCATGAATATCAAGATGTTTCACCAAAAGGCTCTAAAAATGATTGTTGAACATATCTTTCCACTACTGAAACATATTCTTTGAATCTGAATGATCTTCAATCTTTTAACCAAAATCACCTTAAAAAATTAATTAATTATTTCTTAAGATTGAATGAATTCAGTCATCTTCTCTCTAGCTTGATGAATAACTGGTCCCAACCAAGATTCATTAGAGGTCAGATGACTGACCAAATTTCTTTTATTTTACAAAAGGACATTTAAAGGTGTACTATCACACCGATGAGTGTATATTCTATTATTAAAATCGGCTAAAACTAAAGTTATTGCCTCAAATATTCTAATTATATTAGGAGAATTTTTTTGAGAAGAGGTTTAATCCTGATTACTTTCTCTAAAAGATTGAAACTATATTCCTAACATTTTCTTCAGCTCATCAAAATATAATATCTTCATAAATTAAACCTTAAAATATCTAAATTTAGTATCCAATATAATAATAAACTCTTCAAGGTCAACCAATGACACAAGAGTTTCCTGAACTTCTCTTAATTGTGTTCGAAGTACCTCAAACTCATCCCTAAGCATTTTTTAACTTCTGAGATCTTAAAAATTCTTCCGCTCAGTCTCTAATTATAATCTTAGAGTCAAATTCTATTCATTCACTTAATTTAAAATATGAAACACATATTCTTTTTCTCATTCCAATGATTCAGAAGACTCAGTAGATTGTTCTCTGGTTTGACCAACTCCCACCAAATTCAAACTTCAATCTTCCTCTAAAACATCTGTTATTTATCTTAATGTAGATACTATTACATAAAATTTATCAACAATGAAAAAATAATGATTTTTTGGGGTTTCTTGAATAGTATTAGGAACATCTTCTCTAGTTTGATGAGCCCCTAAATCAAATTTCTTAACATTATTAGTTACTTGAGCCACCTGCTCAGCAACTTAATCTTCTCTTGATTTGGAAACTGCCAATGGATCAAAAATATGTACTTAAATTATTATTATTTTATAAAGACCAACCTCATCCATTGTAGATTCATCTTCTTCATCGCAACTTGGTCTCAGAAAACAAATATAAGGTAATAAATTCTACTCCCCCTGAGCACCAACCATCCTCTTTTCTTGTTCATCTATACCAACTGGTAAAAGATAATTACATGATTCACTCCATAAAAATCCTAATTTTATAATAGTTCCAGCATTTATAATATTTCTATGATGACATCTCTTACTGAAAGAGTTGTCTCTTACCTTTCCCTGCCTTAGCAACAAAAGGGGTAGAATTATTCCATAAGGGTAAAAACCCATCTTGGATTCCTTTTGCTAGAAACGATTCAAATATCTTAATAAATACCTACTAAATTTCATCTTAATATTGTTCAAAAACTAAAAAAATATACATATATAAATAAATAACATTCTCTAACTCAGTTTTCCTTGGCACAATTATAGATTGAATGAACTTCATCAAGACTCTTTGATCAACATTAAGGTCTATTGTCAACATTTTCTTAACTAGTCTAGTTTTGAAAATAGAAAACATTATATCCTATGATCTTTATTTCTCATCTCTTATATTTCTTAGATCAAAATGAAATTCCCCCTCATAGATAAAATCCAAGATCTTATAAATTTTCATATAAGAGATAGAAAACTCATCATGATGAATTTTAGAAATAACAAAGTTGTCATCATTTCCAAAAAAAATAGGCATTTCCATAGAAATATTTTACTTCTATATCCAAAAAAGGCATATTTATATAACCAAAAATGAATTCCAGGTCTTGAAATATTATTGAAGTCTTTAATGATAGATTAATTTGGTTCAACCAATCAAAATCGATTACCTTTCCTTGAATAACATTCCAAAATTTCAGTTGTCAAAGAGGCTCTCTTGGACTAATGTCTTCATCTCTACTTGAAGTTTCCATTTTTGAAGGTTTGAGGTTTGAAGGTTAAAATATTAGAGTTTCAGTAATCTAGAAAGAGAGAAACTCTGAAATTCGAAGGGTTGTGAAGGATCAGGAAGATGAGTGGAAGAAGTATGAAAGTTTTGTTTTATTTTGCGTGCTGATGATGTGGTGTAATCATTAAAAAAAATTTATTTTTAAAAGATATGATATGAAAATAGTGAACCAAAATTTATTTAAACAAATAAATGAAATAAAAATTTGACCATAAAAATAATTAATTTAGAAGATCAATTATGATAATCAAATTAGTCGATATAAATTGGTAAATATTTATTTAAAATTAAATACTTTTAACTCCCCCATAATAAAATCAAAACTTACAATGGGAAGTGGTTTAGTAAAAATATCATCTAATTGATGTTCGATATTTAAAAATTCTAAAGATACATCTTTTTTAAGAATATGATCTCTTATAAAATGATGTCATATATCAATATACTTAGTACTATAATGACTTATAGAATTTTTTTGAAATATCTATAGCACTAGTATTATCACATAAAATAGGAATATTATTAAAATTTAGTCCAAAATCCAGTAGAGTGTGTTTCATCCACAACACTTGTGCACAGTAACTGCCAGCATATATATATTCCGCCTCAGATATTGACAGGGAAAATGAATATTGTTTCTTACTCAACCTTGATACTAAATATTTTCCAAAAAAGTGACAAGGGTTGATTCTCAAACTCTCCACCATGATCAATTATCAATGAAATTATTTTAAAACCTTTTTTATTTTGAAATTTTTTATAAAAACATTTAAAAATAGTGAATACCTCACTTTTAACATTTAGAAAATAAACTCAAGTAAATCATAAAAAATAATCATATAAAACATAAACATATAATTTTCCATCCAAACATGCTATCCTAGATTGTACAAAAAAATCCATATGGATATGTTCTAATGGTTTAGATGTAGTAATTTTGTTAATTGATTTGAAATAATATTTTTGTTGTTTTCCAATTGGAAATGTATCACAAAATCTATCATTATCAAATTTAATACATGGTAAATCAGAAAATAATTGTTTCTTATATAATTTATATAAATCATATATAATGCAATGTCTATGTCTTCTATGCCAAATCCATGACTCATTTGTATTAGTAGTTAAAAAATTCACTTTTTTACACAAGGAATTTAGATCCAAAGTATAAACATTTTTATTTATAGGTGATCTAAATTTAAGAGGATTATATTTATAAATTGAACATGAATTGTTAGATAAATCAACATAATATCTATCATTAAAAAGTTTATAAATACTTATAAGGTGGACTTGTACATACATTAATTTGTTGATTGAGATTTTCTTTGGAATTCCAACAGTTCCAAACTCCAATAATATTTTTCTTTTCATTGTAACCAAAAGTGAATAGACCTCCATCCATTTGTATCAGTGTATGTAATTTTGATGAGTCTCCAAAAATGTTTCTAGAGTATCCACTGTCTATATACCATATTTATTTTCCATTATTGTGGCCTTTTCCTTCTTCTTCTTCCTTATCCATAAATCACATGTTGGATTTTAGTTTATGGGGCTCTTTTTCTGAATTAGATTTTGAATAGATAGTTGATACTTCTGATATACTCAATGAATATTTCATATCTCTCTTATATTTATGTTCATAATCAAATTTCTTTTGATATTTAATTTAAATTATCCTTCTTTTATCTTTTAATTGGGGGAAATTAGGTCTGATGTGACCCAAATTTTTTCATTTTTAGCATCATACTTCTCAGTATTCTCTTTCATCCTTCTTGAAGGATTTTCTAAAGCCTCTATTCTTCTTATAGAATTTTATAAATTTTATGGCTAGCTGTGCTAGTTTCATTTTAGAATTTGAGGAGTCTAAATTTTTGAAAAATTTGATATTTTTTTCTTTCATGCTTCTTGGATGTGACCTTAAGGGCATTATTTTACCTTTTTTTTCTATTTTGTGATCTTTAGCTTCATTTTGAATTTCTAATTCATACATCGTCAATGTTCCAATCAGTTCATTCATAGTTAAAATTTTAACTCGTAATGATTGCTGAATTACTATAGATATTCCATTCTACTTAGAATGAAAAAATCTAAGTACTTTTAGAGCTTTATAATATTGTCAAATTGGTTCACCCAGGGAAATAATGTTATTGAAAATATCTGTCAATAGACCATTCATTTGAGTGATTATCTCATAATAAAGCATCATAAAGGTGTAAAAAATTAGTTTTGCAGGAGCATACCTTATCTGTCTGATGTTATATATTCCTTAACATAAGAAATTTATTGTTCACCGCATTTTATAGGTAGTAGGGAATTTTGATACTCGATTGAAATCATTAGAACCAAGTCTACATATTATAGTATTCATATCTTTCTATTTAATGTAATGATCAGATTCTACTGTGGCATCCCATGTTTCTGGATTCATAGGAATCACATAAGGTGTAATGATCTTTGAAGAAACATTGAATCTTAGATTCTTCAGGTGAATGGTCATTCAATATTTCTATCATCCATATTTTTTACCATTAAAATATGAATCACAGACCCCATATATTCCTTCTTTTATATTTTCCAATGATATATACTTTTTATAGACCTTATAATTTTGAGCCCGTTAGAGATTTATCACAAAATCTCCCCTATGATACCAATTTTTATTTTAGAATAATACAAAGATAACATAAGATGGGGTGGGGGATTTTGTTTTTTTGAAAAACTCGATAGATTCTGGATTTTAAATATCCTTGCAATTTATGTATATATACAACACTTTCTTCTGTATGTAATATGAGGAGTGGATAAATAGAAAGAATGCAGACAAGGTTTAGGTCACAAATTCCCCCTTGGATACTCCACCAATTATCTCTCTTTGAACTTGGTGAATTTCACTATAAAGGTCCTCTTATCATAAGACCTTCAATTCCACAACTGAGTGCAAGCAGTTGAAACCTTTACAAAAAGGCTAAAAATAGATCCTTATGTTACTTTATCAGGGAACCAATTATCCAAATCTTAGTACAAGAAGTTGAAACTTCACCAAAATTGAGTACGAGAAGTTGAAACTCTAATAAATAAAAAGTGTTTTATTTGTTGATGGTATGGTTTGAACTTCACATTTTTAGCAAAAACTAACTATAAATGGATATTCTTCTTCAGAAATGTATGAATTCAAGAAAGAATAACTCTAAAGTGATCTTGGTTGCAAATTTTCTTCAATTTTGATATCAAAAAGTAACAGTAGTAGCAGTACGAGTTTTAAAATATATATCTCCAAAGTGTAGCATCCTTCAAAAAACCACAAAATCTATTTTTCATTATAGAAACACAGTAAAATATATTCACAAGAATAAATTTGTATGCTGAGATGATCATTTCTTCAATATCATATATCTATATTTTTTCCATAAAATGATATGATCATATATATATTGCTTTCTCTCAATTGAATAGATACATAAAAGTATCCAAATAGATCGTATAAATTCAAATTCAAATTGTTTAGGGGAGTTGTAACATACCTTAAGAATAAGAGTGATTTTCTCCGATGAACACAGTTATTTGAATCGATCATAACAAGCCTTTGAATTAGATGTAGAATAGATTTACCTTGATCTTTGTTTCTGGAAAGACCATTGTAGAAATATTGGATAAAAATTCATATAAAAATCTCCATAGTTTGAGAAGTCAAACATAGGGTTCAATTCTCTAGCATAACATAGGGTTCATTTGCTTAGCGTAGGGTTCTTTTGTCTAGTGTAGGGTTCCTTTACATATCGTATGGTTCCTTTACTTAGTGTAGGGTTCCTACTAATGTATCTTTCTCTAAGAATAATTTCATGTTAATTATCCCAAATGTTGGGTATGAACATTGATTCCTGACTTTAAGGTTTGGTTGATATACCATACGCTTATCATTCACCAAATACAGGGTTTCCAAACCATACATTTAATATCCATCGTAGGGTTGTTGATCCATACGTTCATTCCCTGAACATAGGGTATGAACAATGTTTCTAGAACACATCCCTTAGAGATAAATTCCATCGAAAAAGATACATATAATTACGATAAACAAATTCATGAAACATACTTAAATAAAATTCGTTAGAAAACAAATAGGGGTATTCAGGAGCATCAAAATCAATTTATAACCAAGATTATTGTTTAAACAATAAATTCCCAAAAATCTCTCATTTTTTGATGATATAAAAACCTATAATGTAAGTTATAGAAAATATCTAATTTCTAAACACTAATAATTTTTTTTTGAAAATTGTATTTCGATTTCACAATATTATTTCGATGACAAGAAATAGATACTTATAAATTCAGAATATTATGTTTACCCAAATTTATCCCCCATTTTGTGATATCAAAAATAAAACATATGAAAATAGATTAAAACACATTCAATTTTTCATATAACAATAAATGAATATTATATTCTACTGAGTAGAAAAAATACATGTAATATGGCAGTGTAAATTCAAACATAAAGAAATATAAAATGATACAAAAATTCACAAATATAAAAGCATAGTAAACAGAAATGAAGATCATATGTTTATGAAAATAATTAGTACATCCCACAATAAATTAAATAAATGTTTAAAATGTTGGGATTGGTTCAAATTGGTTTTATTTATCAGAATCTCCAATGGTAGAAGGTGTAGTATGATGAGGAAAGGATTGAAAAACACCATGAATATCAATAAGTTTCACCAAACGGATCTAAAAATGATTATTGAACACATCTATCCACTTCTGATGCATCTTTCTTGAATCTTGACCGATCTTAAAGCTTTAAACTAAATTCACCTTAATAAATTTATTAATTTTTTTAGATTGCATGAAATCAGTCAACTTATCTCTAACTTGATGAATAACTAGTCCCAACCGGGATTCGCTAGAGGTCAGATGACTGAAAAAATGCCTCTGATTATCCAAAATAACATTCAAAGTTGTAATATCGCAATAAATAGTGTATAGTTTGTTATTGAAATTATCTAACACAAAAGTTATTGTCCAAAATATTCTGATTAAATTAGGATAAATTTCTTGAGAATAGGTTTAAGACTGATTACTTTCTATGATAGATTGAAACTCTTTTCCCAACATTTCCTTCAGCTCATCAAAATATTATTTCTTCACTGATTCTTCCTTAAAAGTTCTAAAATTAGTAGCCAACATAATAAAAAACTCTTCAAGGTCACCCACTAACACACGTTTTTTAAACTTCTCTTAATTATGTTTGATGTGCCTCAAAATTAGCCCTATGAATTATTGAACTTTTGATATCTTTAAATTCCCCCATTTCAGTTTCTAATTATTGTATTAGGGTCAAATTATATTCATTCACTTGATAGTAAATACAAAAAAATCTTATTTATCTCATTCCAATGAGTCAGAAGACTTAGTAGATTGTGCTCTAGTTTGACCAACTCCCACTAAATCCAAACTTGGATCATCCTCTGAAATTACTATTCTTTATCTTAATGTAGATAATCCTATATCAAATGAATAAGCAATGAATAAAGAAATATTTTCACTTTAATATTGACCAGTATTTGGAATATCTTCCCTAGTTTGATCATCCCCTTGAGCAACCTGGTCAACATTCTCAGTTACTTGATCCACCTGCTCAGTTTCTTGAGCCACCTGCTCAGTAACTTCTTCTTCTCTTGATTGGGAAACTTTCACTGGTTCATAAATATTTATTAAAATTATTCTTATTTTAAAAATACCAACTTCATAAATTATAGATACAACTTCTTCATCAGGCCTTGGTCTCAAAAAATCAAAATAAGGTAATAAATTATATTCCCCCTGATCACCCACCATCCTACTTTCTTGTTCTTCTATTCTAACTGGTAAAAAATAATTTCATGATTCTATCTAGAAAAATCTTAATTTTATGGTAGTTATAGAATTTATAATATTTCTATGATGACAACTCTAACTGAAATATATGTCTCTTACGTTTCCCAGCCTTAGAAAAAAAAGGGATAGAATTATTCCATAAGGTAAACACCCATATTTTCTTCCTTCTGATAGTAATGATTAAAATACCTTAACAAATACCTACTGAAATTAAGATTAATATTATTCAGAAACAAAAACAGAATATATATATCATGATAAATAACTTTCCCTAACTCAGCTGTTCTTGGCACAATTACAGATTGAATGAACTTCATCAGGACTCTTTGATCAACATTAAGGTCTCTTTTAATCATTTTCTTAACTATTATAGTTTCAAAAATAGAAAAAATTATATCCTATGATCCTTATTTATAATCTTCTTTATTTCTTAGATCAAAATGAAATTTCCCCTCATGGAGAAAAGCCAAGATCATAGCAATTTGAACAGAAGAGATATAAAACTCATCATGATGAATCTTAGAAATAACTGAGTCTTCATCATTTCCAAAACTAAAAGAGGCATTTACACAGAACTCTTTTACTTCTATATTAAAAATGAAAGGCATATTGTTATCAAAAAAATTAATTCCAAACCTTGAAATATTATTATAGTCTTTAATGACATATTTGTTTGGTTCAGCCAATCAAATTCTATTACCTTTCCTTGAATAACATCACAAAATTTTAGTTGTCAAACAGGATCCCTTGGACCAAATTATTCATCTCTTCCTAAAGTATCCATTTATGAAGGTGTGATGTTTGAAGGTTCAAATATTAGGGTTTCAGTAATCTAGAAAGTGATACGCTCTGAAATCCGAAGGGTTGTGAAGGAGTAGGTTGATGAGTGGGAGAATTCTGATGGTTTATTTTTGGTTTCATGTGTCGATGATGTGGTGTAATCATTAAAAAAAAATCTAATTTTGAAAATTCATGATACGAAAATAGTTAAATTTTTTATTTAAACAAATAAATGAAATAAAAATTTGACCGTAAAAATTAAAAATTAAATGAGTAATAATGATAAAAAAAATTAATCGAAATAAATTTATAAATATTTATTTAAAATTAAGTATTCCTAACTACCCCTTATTAAAATTACTACATGTAGTGGGGAGTGGTTTAGAAAAAATATCATCTAATTGATGTTTGGTATTTCCAAATTCTAAATATATATTCTTTTTAAGAACATGATCTCTTAGAAAATGTTGCCTAATATCTATATGCTTAGTACTAAAATGACTTATAGGATTTTTTTGAAATATTTTTTTCACTAGTATTATCACATAAAATAGGAATATTATTAAAATTTAGTCAAAAATATAGTAGAGTGTTTTTCTTCAACAACCCTTGTGCACAACAACTGCTAGCAGATATATATTCTACCTCAGCTTTTGACAAGGTAACTAAATGTTGTTTCTTACTCAACCATGATACTAAATATTTTCCTAAAAAGTGACAAATTCCTAAGGTTCTTTTACTCTCTAATATATATACTCCAAAATTAGCATATGAATATGAAATTAAGTTAAAATCAGATGTTTTGGGGTAAAGTAGAGATTGAAAAATAGTTTCTATTAAATATCTAAAAATTATTTTAACAACAATAAGATGGGATTATTTTGTATTTAACTAAAATCTAGCACATAAACATCCATAAAACATTATGTTTAGTCCGATTTTAGTAAGATATAATGAACTACTAATCATACCTCTACATAACTTGTTTTCAACTAGTTTTCTATATTAATCCAAATCAAGTTTTATATTGGTACGCATGGGAGTTGTATAAGTCTTACTATTTTATATTCGAAAGCTTTTCAGTAAATCAATAATATATTTAATTTTATTTACAAAATTTCCACAATCTTATTGATAAATTTGAAATATAAAAAAGAAATTCAATTCTCCCATCATACTCATTTCAAATTATTTTTACATTAGATTTGAAAAATAATTTCAAAGTTTTTTATTTGTTGAGCTGAAAATAACATCATCAAAATAAATTTGTACATATAAAATATTAGAACAAACGATTTTATTAAAAAGAGTAGTATCTACTAATGTTACATCAAATACGCTTTCCAACAAAAAAGATCTTAATCTTTCATACCAAGATATAGATTCTTATTTAATTCCATAAAGAGATTTGGTAATTTTAAAAATAGAATTTGGTTTATGAGGGTTTTCAAAACTAGGAGGTTGTTCAACATAAACTTCCTTTGTTAAATAACCATTTAAAAAGGAAGATTTAACATCCATATGATATAATTTAAAATTAATATGAGATGCATAAGCTAAAATGATTCTAATGACTTCTAATATAGATACTGGTGTAAAGGTTTCTTCATATTCTATTCACTCTTCCTGATTATATCAATTAGTTACTAATATTTCTTTGTTTATAGTTATTATCCCTTTATCATCCTGTTTATTTCTAAATATCCATTTGGTTTCTATTACTAGATAATTGGTTGGTCTTTCTACAAATTCCCAAACTTATTTTTTTTCTGAATTGGTTTAGTTCTCTTGCACGACTAACATCCAACTCTCATTTTCTAAATCGTATTCAAAATACTTGGTTTAAAACTGTGATCTAAAGGTAGATAATTAAACTAGGTTTCCTACATTTATTTTAGTTCTTATTCCTATGTTAGGAACTCCTATGAAAGTTTCTAAAGGATGGTTATTTATGATTCTTGACTGTATGGGTAAGAAAATTTTAGGTACTTCAGTTTCATGTTCTTATGAACTTGACTGAATTTTATTTATATCATTTTCAAAATCCTCTTTATAAGAAACAAGAATATTGTTGTTTAAAGAGTTAGTAATATCATCTGTTTGATCTGTCTTTTTATTGAAAGGTTCAGTTTCATCAAACTTCACATGGACTGATTCTTAAAAAATCCATGACTTTTTATTAAACAATATATAAGCTTTAGAAGTAGCATAATATTCCAGAAATATTCCTTTATCATCTGTTGGATCGAATTTAAAAAGTTTTTCCCTAGTATTTAAGATATACACCTTGCATCCAAAAAATTTAAAGTGATTTGCTTTAGGTTTTATGTTATTCCAAAGTTCTTAAGGTTTATTTTTAATAAATTTTCTTATTAAAACTATATTTATGATATAGAAATGTGTGCTTATAGGTTCTTCCTAGAAATAGGTAGTAAGGCTGTATTCATTCAGAATAGTTGTTGACATTACTTGAATAGTTCTATCTCTTCTTTCAAAAATTCATTTTTGAGTGTTATTGGTGTAGAGAAGGTGTGTTTAATACCTAGTTTTGAGAGAAAATAATTAAATTATTGACTCTCAAACTCTCCACCATGATCACTTCTCAATGAAATTATTTTAAAACCTTTTTCATTTTGAACAATTTTACAAAAACTTTAAAAAATATTGAATAATTCACTTTTAAGTTTTAGAAAAATAAACACAAGTAAATATTGAAAAATCATGAACTAAAACAAGAACAAATAATTTTACAGCCAAACCTGATACCCTATATGGTCCAAAAATATATATATAGATAATCTCTAATGGTTTAGAAGTATAAATCTTGTATATTTATTTGAAATATGATTTGTGTTGTTTACCAATTTGACATGCATCAAAAAATATATCATTATCAAATTTAAGACATGGTAAATAAAAAACTAATTGTTTCTTAGAAAATTTACATAAATCAAATATATTGCAGTGTCCAAGTCTTCTATTCCAAATCCATGACTTATTTTTCTTACCAGTTAAACAATTCACTTTTTGTTTACAAAAGGAATTGATATCCAAAGTATAAACATTTTCAATTCTGGGAGATCTAAATTTAAGAAGTTTTTCTTTATAAATAGAACATGAATTTTTAGAGAAATAAACATAATAGCCATCATAAAAAATTTTAGAAATAATTATTAGGTTTTACTTTAGCCCTTGTACATACAATACTTTGTTGATTGAGATTGTCTTTGGATCTCCAACTGTTACAAATCTAAAAATATTTCATTTTTCATTTTTGGAAAAAGTGACTAGACCTCCATCCATTTGAGTTTGTGTGTGTAATTTTGATGATTATCCCCTCATGTGTCTAGAGTATCCACTTTCCATATACCATTTATCTTTTCTATTCTTGTGGCCTTTTTCCTACTCTTCTTCCATAGCAATAAAGAACAAGTTGGATTTCAGTTTTTGGAGAACTTTTTCTAAATTAGCTTTTGAAGAGCTAGTGGTGTCTTCAAATACACTCCATTTATATTTCATAGCTCACTTCTCTTTATGTTCATAATCAAAAATTTTTTGATATTTATTTTTCGTTCTCCTTCTTTAATCTTTCAATTGGGGGTAATTAGGTCTGGTGTGACCCAATTTTTTTTATTTTTTGTATCATACTTTTTGAGGTTCTCTTTAATCCTTCCAGAAGGATTTTATAAAGACTATCTTCTTCTTGTAGAATTTTATGAATTTATTGGAAAGTAGTTCCGAATCCATTTTAGAATCTGAGGAGTCTAAATTTTTGTCAATTTTGATATCTTCTTTTTGTTTTCTTTCATGCTTCTTGGATGTGACCTTAAGGATAGTATTTTCCAATTTTCCCATTTTTTGATCTTCATATTCATCTTTAATTTATGATTTATACACCATCAATGTTCCAATCAGTTCCTTAATAGTTATTTTTTTATTGGTGATGAATTCTAAATTATTGTGGATATTCCATTCCATTTAGAATGAAGTACTCTAATTAATTTTAGAGCTTGATCAGACTGTGAAATTGGTTCACCCAGGGCAATAATGTTATTGAAAATATTTGTTAATTGACCATTCATTTGAGTGATTCTCTCACCATAAAGCATTCTAAAGGTTTCTTTTATAGTAGCATACCTCATATGTCTGATGTTATCTATTCATTCATACGCAATAGTTATTGTTCACCACATTTCATATGTAGTAGGGCATTATGATACTCAATTAAATTCATAGGGTCCAATTCCCTAGATTATAGAATTAATATAATTTTAGTTAATGTAATACTCAACTTATTTTGCGGCATCCCATGTTTCTGGATTCGCCGGAATCACATAAAAAGTGATGATCATTGAATAAAATTTGAATACCAGATTCTTCAGGTAATTGGTTATTCGATATTTCCAGCATCCATAGTTGTCACCATTAAAATATAGAGCAAAAACCTTAGAATTTAATTCATTCAGATCGATCATTGATATCTGATTTGTATAGAACTTATACTTCTGTGATTGTTGTAGCTTTATCACAAAATATCACCTCTAATATAAATTTTTAGGTTGGAATAATATAAAGATAACACAAGGTGGGGGTGAATTCTGTGTTTTAAAAAAATTGAAATATTTTGTGTAATTCCCCAATCCTAGTTACCCAGAGTCAGTGAAATATTTTAATACATTGATATGATTACAAGGAATCAAGTCCCAAAGGGCCAATCAGTTTAGCAGTCTTGGAAAATTGATTACATACATGAACATTACATTACACTTTCTAACATACAACACAACATAAATAATCTTTTGAGAATGCCATTGTTCTTTTAGCTTAACCCTACATCTGTCACGACCCGTCCTAGTGGGGCCCGTTCCGGGACTCCCCAAGCCCACCTCCAATAGGCCAGGGGATGGTGACTAGCACCGAGTAGGCATATCACAAACATGGGAGGCATTGCCTAAGTTCCTGTACACACGCACACATCTCCAAGCCCACAAATGCTGAAATGTAAAACACTAAGGGACAAAAATGCATTCATAAAACTAAACCCAACCAACAGAGTACGACGAAAGGTAGAGTACTGTAAAATTAAACGGGGCCAAAAATACAAGCCCACCAAAAAGAAAACAAACAAGAGTCTAAAAACTGCAAAGTCCAACATGCAAGCACAAAAAGGTACTGGGACTACCGCTCAAAGTCGCAGGAACGCCTTGGCCTGTAGGGAACTCAAAAAGCTCGGTCCTGTCCTGGTCCTCCCTGTACTTTTTCAAAAGGCTACTCGTCTGCACAAGACACAAGACGTGCGGGCAAAGCCCGTGCAGGGGTGAGTATAACAATACTCAGTAGAGGACCCCAAAAACCACAAATCAATATAAAGTAAAGGTAAAGTCATCTATGCACTATATATGTTTACAGAACACATAAAACAAAACCATATATACTCAAAACCTAGACCCGTGGTCTAGAGACAAGTCACGCAATCGCATACCCATGTAAGGGATTCTTTTCGAAGATTCCGTGATGCACTCATTCCGGGATAACACACTCCACGAGTCTTATAGCTCTGATGACGTCCGTCCGAGATGTGCTATTCGTCGGGAACCCTCACGAGAGATAGATACACTCATTATGAGAGACACACTCCTGAGTGGAAAAGTTATGGTAGATAGAAGCACTCATTACGGGAGACACACTCTTGAGTGGGAAAGATCTCGATACACAGATGAGGATCACTGCGAGGGCCATGTCAGATACCGCGACTCATCCGGAATTCACCTACTATGTAGAGGATCAACGCCCAGTAGAGTTGGTCATGTCGATGCCTGACTCTACCTAGGGTCTGGAATGGATAGAGGATCTCAATCCGGGCCTCTCAGATGGATTCCTGACTCTATCACAGAAAGTCCTGCTGAAGGGATCATAATCCTGCGTGAGGGAAAGATGCCTGACCCTTAGGGAAACAAGAAGAAGGGAACTAAACCAAATGAAATATGTTCAAGGCACGGTGAACAAAAGGACCATGCCATTTTCCAAAATGTACACGGCGTGTAGAAATGATACACGCCGTGTTGTCCGACCCTGGGTACTGCTCGTATACAATGGCCCGTGTTAGGAGGCTGGTCATGTAGAAAAACTTAGTACACGACGTGTAGTATGAAGTACACTCCGTGTCTGTGTAACTGGGGTTGGCTCCATGTACTCTGGCCATGTGCCCATACACGGCCACCAACCTGTTTACTCTGACCCGTGTAAACTGCACACAGAGTGACCTGAGCTGCTGGCCTTGTCAGGCTGTGTGATGGAGTACACGGTCGTGTACTCTATCCCATGTCTATGTCTTCTCAGGATACATGCCGAGCTCCGCGTAGCCACCTCTGCCAAGCTGTACACGCCGTGCCTCCTGAAGCCCTGTAGATCATCCCATGTCCGTGTACTACCCAAAGTACACGCCGAGCTTCGGGGAAGGTCCAAAATGCCTTGTGACCAGGGTTACACGCCGTGTGATTCTTCTCTAACCCCAAAACCCTAGCCGCCACTTCTAGTACTACAGGACGTGTTCTTCGGAAGTACACGCCGTGTATTCTGGAAATTTCTAGAAATGACACTCTTCACTGGCGCGCCTCCTGTGCTGCTCCAAACGTTGATCTAGCCGTCTGATTGCCACAAAACCTTCGGTTTTTGGTCACCCCGATGCCACGAAGCCGCTTCCAGTGTTTTTGGTCCTTCAATCGGCTCCGAAAACGCGTTTTGATCTTCCCACACGAAGAACGCTCGAAGAACGCTCTTTCCGAACCGGTCCGATTCATCGCCCTCCATCGTCGCTGCACCTCCACAAGATCATTGCGGTGTCGAACCTTGAATTTGGGATCGTTGCGTGACAGAACAGATGCACAATGGTCTGTTGTTCGTTGCCCTGCGAAGAACGCGAAGAACGCACAGGAAACAGGAGGAAGAAATCCAAATAAATAAATTGAGGAATGAACCTCCGTCGTCGTTTGTCACGGCATTTATCCGCTCCCGTTAATAGTCTTAAACGAAGCAAGAATCAACAACAACATAAATCATGGATTAATTCCCCATAATCTTCCCGAAGAAAAATCCCTTCTGCAAAAACGTACGAGTCTGCGAATCAACTTGTTCATGGTTGATCCACGTTTGTCATTTAAGCTTAAATATGGGGAAAAGAAATCGAAATAACAACCCCTACCTTTAGAAAGGATCGATCGTTGATGAAGGCGCTGTGCTACTGTTGTCGTCGAGATACTTCAATGTCATCACAATGATCCTTGGTTTCGATCCTTTGTCATTCATCGTCGAGAAGTTTCTCCAACGCCTCGTGGATTCGGCAGAGGTTCCTCTCAGCCGTTGCCAATGATCAAAAATTGCTTAACCCATTAAAAAGGGAAACATGTTGTCATTTAATTACGTGGAAGCATTAATGACATTGACTCACAATTTTGAAGTTATTATGATGCGCCATCAATTTAGGAAAAAGTTGCGTCATTGCCGCACTGCAGCAGATGTTTCCTTAAATGAAAATAAAATAAACTTGTTAATTTATTTTATTTTTATTTTAGTTAAAACCACTGAAAATTAACCTTTTTCCCTCGACCCGCGCCGGTCGATGTTTGCCTCATTCTTAGGTAAAGTCATTGTCTCGGACCCAACGGCGCACTCAGATTTTTAATCTGGGCATCCGTTTTGGATACTGCAACAGCCACGCACAAGTGCCGACTCACTTAACAAAAAAAAGTTCAAACCACCATTCTGGGCTCACTGGACCTGGAACGATGTGATGTCTTCACGCACGGTCTCGAAATAATTCCATATAATATTTAAAATAATAAACGGAAAAATCCAATACAATACATTCTACCCACCTTGGGGCTTTACGTCCCCGAAAATCCAAAATAAAGGCTACTCAAATAGATGAGGGTACTGGGCATTGATCTGAGCCTCCCGCTCCCACATGCTCTCTTGAAGATACCCGTGGTGCCACCGGACGCGCACCAAAGGAATCGATCACCCACGAAGGATTCTTTCCTGCCGATCCTCGATCTCCACTGGGTACTCATCAAAGGTCACTCCATCCTCGATGTCCAGCTTGCCCCAGTCGATGACGTGTGATGGGTCATGCATGTACCTCCTCAGCTGCGACACATGGAAGACATCATGTACCCAAGGCAACTATGGAGGTAGAGCTAGGCAGTACGCCACCTCGCCAACTCTACACAGAATCTGGAAAGTTCCGATGAACCTCGGAGATAGCTTGCTGCCTCGGCCAAATCTCCGCAACCCTCATCGAGGTGAGACCCGAAGAAAGACGTGGTCTCCCTCCTCGAACTCTAGAGGTCTCCATCGTTTGTCAGCATAAGACTTCTGCCAGCTCTGTGCAGTATTCATCTGCTCCCGGATGATCTGCACCTTCTCTGTGGTAGCCCGTACTAACTCTAGACCCATGAGTGCTGACTCTCTAGGGTCGGTCCAGCAAAGCGGTGACCGACAGTGTCTCCCATACAAGGCCTCGAACGGTGCCATACCAATGGTGGAGTGGTAGCTGTTGTTGTACGCAAACTCCACCAGTGGTAGGTGGTCCTACCAACTATGACCAAAGTCCAAGATACAGGCTCGCAACATATCCTCCAGAACCAGAATGGTCCTCTCCATCTGACCATCCGTCTGGGGATGAAATGCTTTACTCAAGCGTAGCTGAGTCCCAAAAGCCTCCTGAAATCCCTTCCACAACCGGGATGTGAAGCGGGCGTCTCGGTCTGAGACTGTAGTCGAGGGGATTCCATGAAGTCAAACTATCTTCTGCACGTAGAGGCATCCAAATCTCTCTACGGAACTCTGCTCCCTGATATCTAGGAAGTGGGCCGACTTAGTGAGTCGATCAATGATCACCCAGATGGAATCGTGCCCCTTGGACGTCCGTGGTAAGCTCGTCATGAAGTCCATCGATATTCCATTCCACTTCCACTCTAGAACTTCCAGGGGTGAGCTAACCCTGCTGAAACTTGGTGCTCAGCCTTCACCTGCTGGCATGTGAGGCATCGAGAAATGAACTCTGCTACTGCCTTCTTCATGCCTGACCACCAGAACTGTCATCGGAGATCCAGGTACATATTTTCCAGTCCAGGATGTACCACCAAAGGGGATGTATGAAACTCCCTCAGGACCTCCTCCTGGAATGCCACTGGTACAACAGTGCATCCTCTGAAAAGAAGTACATGCTCCCCACCTTGCGAATATCCATCAGGAGCATGTCCTGTGGATAACCGAGCACGTAAACCCACACAATCATCATCCCCAAGCTATGCCTCCCTAACTCGCTGTAAGAGTGGAGGGGTGACAACCATCGACTGTAAGTAAGCTGTATCCTCTCCATCCACGAATGATAACTGTAACACGACTAACTGCTATGTCGCCTCACTCAACAGTTGTGAGCTCGACCTTCTGATGAGGGAATCTTCCACCTTGTTGCCCTTTCCAGGAGTATAGATAATCTCAAAATCATTGTCCTGGAGGAACTATATCCAATGCCTCTACCTTAGATTTAGATCCTTCTGTGAGAAGATTTACTTGAGGCTCCTGTGGTCAGAGTAGACAATAAACCGCTCGCCCATAAGGTAGTGTCGCCACATCTTCACTGCGAATACTACCGCATCCAACTCAAGATCACGGGTCACATAGTTCTGCTCATGTGGCCTAAGCTGGCGTGAACGATAAGCAATCACTGCATGCCGATGCATCAGGACACAACCGAGCCCGGTCCCTGATGCGTCGCAGAAAACTACGTACTCGATACCCTCCTCAGGCAATCTCAAGACTGGGGTGCTCGTCAAACTCTATCTCAACTTCTCGAAAGCTTGCTAGTAATTTTCTGTCCACACGAAGGGTTTCCCCTTCCTGGTCAAGGATGTCATTGGTGATGATATCCGGGAGAAGTGAGGAATGAATCTCTGGTAATACCCTGCCAACCCAAGGAAGCTCCGCACCTCCGTCATGCTCCGAAGTGGCTCCCATGATAACATAGCCTCCACCTTGGTTGGGTCCACAGCTACTCCATTTGCTGAGATGACATGTCCCTGAAAGTGGACCTCCTGAATCCAGAACTAGAACTTTGAGAGATTCCCATAAAGCTGGTGATCCTGAAGTATGTCTAGAACCATCCGCAGGTGTCTCGTGTGCTCCTCCTCTGATGCTGAGTACACAAGGATGTTGTCGATGAAGACTACTATGAACCGGTCCAAGTACGGCTGAAAGATCTGGTTCATCAGCCCCATGAACACTGAGGGGGAGTTCTTCATGCCAAAAGGCATCACCAAGTACTCATAGTGACCATAGCGACATCTGAAAGCTGTCTTCAGTATATCCTCATCCCTCACTCGTAGCTGGTGATATCCTGATCAGAGGTCAACCTTCGAGAACCACTGTGCCCCTCTTAGCTGATCAAAGAGGTCATCAATTCTCGACAGTGGATACTTGTTCTTCACCATCACCTGGTTTAGGCACTGGTAATCCACGCACAACCTCAGACTCCCATCTGCCTTCTTAGCAAACAAGACTGGAGCCGCCCAGGGGGAGACGCTGGGTCTCACAAAACCCTTGCTCTGTAAATACTACAACTGCACCCTCAGCTCGTGAAGCTCTGAGGGAGCCATCCGATAGGCCGACGAGGAAATTGGAGTCATCCCAGGGTGTAAGTCGATGCAGAAGTCAATTTCCCGATGGGGAGGTAACCTTGGAACATCTTCTGAAAAGACGTCCTCATACTCCGCCACCACTGCTGGGAACTGAGAGCTCACAACATCCACTGCTCCAAGGGAAAGGCTAGCCAACTCATGAGTGATCGGATGCACCCTCCTATGCCTGAGCCCATTTTATGCTGCCTGGGTTTCCTTTTCTCCAACAAAGGAAAACCTCGTTCCATCACAGTGGACACACCGAACCCTTTGCCTAAAATAGTCAATCTGGGCGTGGACCGAAGATAACCAATCCATACCAAGAATGACGTCGTAAGGCCTCGACGCTATCACCAAGAGGTTCCAACCGAAACTCTCACCTCCAAGGGTAAGATCACACTGTCTGCAAAGGTGCGTGATCATCGAGTCTCCTCTCGTCGGTGTCTCCAAGCGTAAGGATCGAGTCAACAGTTCTACCGGAATCTCAAGATTTTGTACAAGACATGTGGCTATAAGGGAATGACTGGAACCTATGTCTATGAGTACAGTATCTAAGGTAGAAAAGACATAGATTGTACCTCGAATCATCCCTGGAGCCCTTGGGTCGTATGCCTCGACCGTATGCAGCTGTCCCCGTCCCTGTCCAACAGCTCTCTGAGCCTGGTGCAGACCTCCTGGGGGTGGTGGTGGAAGTAAGTCGAAGCATCTGCCACCACCCGCAGATCTCCCTACTCCTCTGCCACATCCGTCGCCTGGTGGATTTGCCTGCTCCGTTCTCTGCCTCTGCCTCGGTGTTCCATCCACCACTTCCCTGTCAGTAGCTCGACGTGTCAGGCAATCTCTATCGAGATGCCTCCTACCGTCGCATGCATAGCATCGCTTCTCCATAGGCTGAATGGATCCAGCTTGAGAGCCCTGGACTGTCGATCCCCTATCCTGGGTCCTCCTATGACGTCTCCCATGCCCAGATCCCTGTGCCTGATTTCGGCTCCCTTCTACCGGTGTCTCTACCCCTGTCTGCCTGCTGCGGACTGCCGACGGCTGTCTCTGCTCTGCCAAGAAGCTCTCGATCACCAAGGACCGCTCGAGCACTCCAGCATAAGTCGAAATTCATAGAGGCACGACACTAGCTCAGATGTCGCGCCGTAGACCTTTCTCGAAGGTCCGAGCTCTAAAGTACTGATCCCTGACCATATCCATCGATTACCTGGAGAGGTTGGTGAAGCTCGATGAATAGTCAGCCACCGCCATACTGCACTGATGGAGCTGAAGAAGCTTCTGGATGCCCACAACTCTCAGCGTAACCGGAGAGAACTCATCCCTGAAGATTCACTCAAACTCTGTCTATGAAAGAGTCTCCTCGTCGTGAGTCTATGTGGTCAGACTCCACCATTGTCCCACCGAACCCTGCAGAAGGCTCGCTCCTAGGACCACCATCTGGTCTGATGGTGTCCTCACAAGATGGAAAACACTGGTCACCACCTCAAGCCCATCCTTAGCCGCCTGAGAGTCGGGCTCTCCTCGGAACCTGAGGGTCCTCTATCTCTAAAACTCATGGAGCGCGCTAAGACTGCGCTCCTTGCCAGTCAGTACTGAGGGTTCCACTGGCTGCTCCACTGGTGGTGGTATAACAGGTGCACCACCTGGTGGCAATGCCTGGGGAGCTGGTCCCTGTATCGAAGCCTCGTCACTGAGGGGGTCATCCTCGTGATCGTGCTGCTGAATCCTAGCGGGTATGTGTCGCGGAGGCATCATGTAAACAAACAATATGTGACATGGTCAATGACTATATCTGGATACCTGACACCAAGGACATGGAAAACACAACCCATTCCTATATGATGAATGTACCTTTTATTTCCCCGCAACCAGTATTTTCGTGAACCGGGTCAAAAAGCAGGTTATCAGAGTCCTGGTGTATGGATACGTCAGCCGCCGCACCAACATTGGGGTCTCTGGCCTGAAATCCGAACCCAAAACACTCAACACTGTTTCCCCAAACCAAACTCACAGACTCTTAGTCCTATGTTAGAACCGACCACCTCTGATACGACTCTGTCACGACCTGTCCCAATGGGGCCCGTGCCATGACTCCCCAAGCCCGCCTGCAATAGGCAAGGGGCTGGTGACTAGCACCGAGTAGGCATATCATAAACATGGGAGGCATTGCCTAAGTACCTGTACACACGCACACATCTCCAAGCCCAGAAATTCTGAAATGTAAAACACTAAGGGACAAAAATGCATGCATACAACTAAACCCAACCAATAGATTATGATGAAAGGTAGAGTACTGTAAAAGTAAACTGGGCCAAAAATACAAGCCCACCAAAAAGAAAACAAACAAGAGTCTGAAAATTGAAAAGTCCAACCTACAAGCACAAAAAAGGTACTGGGACTGCCGCTCGTAGCTGTAGGAATGCCTTGGCCTGTAGGGAACTCAGAAAGATCGGTCCTGTCCTGGTCTTCCCTGGACTCTGTCAAAAGCCTGATCATCTGCACAAGACACCAGATGTGCGGCCAAAGACCGTGCAGGGGTGAGTATAACAATACTCAGTAGAGGACCCCGAAAACCAAAAAGCAATATAAAGTAAAGGTATAGTCAGCTATGAACAGTATATGTTTATAGAACAAATAAAACAAAACCAGATATACTCAAAACCCAGACCCATGGTCTAGAGACAAGTCACGCAACCGCATACCCCCGTAAGGGATTCTGCTCGAAGATTCCGTGATGCACTCGTTCCGAGAGAACACACTCCATGAGTCTTATAGCTCTGATGACGTCAGTCCGAGAAGTGCTGTTCATAGGGAACCATCATGAGAGATAGCTACACTCATTACGAGAGACACACTTCCGAGTGGAAAAGTTACGGTAGACAGAATCACTCATTACTGGAGACACACTCTTGAGTGGGAAAGATATCGATACACAGATGAGGATAACTTCCAGGGACATGGCAGATACCAAGACTCATTCGTAATTCACCTTCTAGGTAGAGGATCAACGACCGGTAGAGTTGGTCACATCGATGCCTGACTCTACCTAGGGTCTGGAATGGATAGAGGATCTCGATCCGGGCCTCTCGGATGGATGCCTAACTCTATCACAGAAAGTCCTACTAAAGGGATCATAATCCTGCGTGAGGGAAAGATGCTTGACCCTAAGGGAAACAAGAAGAAGGGGCACTACCCCAAACGAAATATGTTCAAGGAATGGTGAACAAAAGGACCAATCCATTTTCGAAAAAGTACACAGTATGTAGAAATGATAAACGTCGTGTTGTCCGACCCCGGGTACTGCCCGTGTACAACGACCCATGTCGTGAGGATGGTCGTGTAGAAGAACTTAGTACACGACGTGTAGTACGGAGTACACGCCGTGTCTGGGTAACTGGGGTTGGCTCCGTGTACTCTGGACATGTGCCCTTACACAGTCACCAACCCGTGTACTCCGACCCATGTAAACTGCACACGGAGTGACCCGCACTGCTGGCCTTGTCTGACCGTGTGATGGAGTACACGGTCGTGTACTCCATCCTGTGTCTGTGTCTCCCCGGGATACACGCCGAGCTCCGCGTAGCTGCCTCTGCCAAGCTGTACATGTCGTGCCGCCTGAAGCCGTGTAGATCATCCCGTGTCAGTGTACTACCCAAAGTACACTCCGAGCTTTGGGGAAGGTCTAACACGCAGTGTGACCAGGGTTACACGCCGTGTGATTATTCTCTGACCCCGAAACCCTAGCCTCCACCACCAGTACTACACGACGTGTTCTTCGGAAGTACATGCAATGTATTCTGGAAATTTCTAGAAATAGCGCTCTTCACCGACGCACCTCCCATGCCGCTCCGAACATTGATCCAGCTGTCTGATCACCACGAAACCTTCAGGTTTTGGTCTCCCCGATGCCACGAAGCCGCTTCCGGTGTTTTTAGACCTTCGATCGGCTCCAAAAACGCATTTTGATCTTCTCGCATGAAGAATGCTCAAAGAATGATCTTTTTGATCCAGTCTGATTCGTCGTCCGCCATCGTCACTGCACCTCCACAAGGTCGTTGTGGTGTCGATCCTTTGATTTGGGATCGTTGCATCGCAGAACGGATGTGCAACGATCCGTTATTCGTCGCCCCGCGAAGAATGTGAAGAATGCGTGGGAAAAAGGAGGAAGAAATTCAAATAAACAAATTGAGGAATGAAACTTCGTCGTCGTTCGTCACGGCATTGATCCGCTCCCGTTAATAGGCTTAAACAGAGCAAGAATCAACAACAACATAAAGCATGGATCAATTCCCCATAATCTTCCTGAAGAAAAATCCCTCCTGCAAAAACGTATGAGTCCGCGGATCAAATTGTTTGTGGTTGATCCGCATTCGTCATTTAAACTTAAATACGGGGAAAAGAAATCAAAATAACAACCCCTACCTTTCAAAAGGATCGATCGTTGACAAAGGCGTCGTGCTGCCGTTTTCGTCGAGATCCTTCAACGTCGGCGCAACGATCCTTGGTTTCGATCCATTGTCGTTCGTCGTCGAGAATTTTCTCCAACGCATCATGGATTCAGTAGAGGTTTCTTTCAACCGTTTCCAACAATCAACAATTGCTTAACACATTAAAAATGGAAACATGTTTTCATTTAATTATGAGGCAGAATTAATGACATTGACTCGCCATTTTGAAGTTATTATGATGCGCCATCAATTTAGGAAACAGTTGCGCCATTGCCACGCTGCAGCGGATGTTTCTTTAAATGAAAATAAAATAAACTTGTTAATTTATTTTATTTTTATTTTAGTTAAAACATCCGAAAATTAACATTTTTCCCTCGACCCGCGCCGGTCGAGGTTGGCCTCATTGTTAGGTAAAGTCGTTGTCTTGGACGCAACGGTGCGCTCAGATTTTTAATCCAGGCATCCATTTTGGAAACTACAACAGTCGCGCACAAGTGCCGACTCACTTAACAAAAAAAAGTTCAAACCACCATTCCGGGCTCACTGGACCTCGGAACGATGTGCCATATTCACGCCCGGTCTCAAAATAATTACATATAATATTTAAAATAATAAATGAAAAAATCTGAGACATTATAACATCTCAATCATAAAACACTTCTTGGGATCCTAGTAAAAATAAAACATAAGAAAGGGGTGAGCTCAGATGCTCAGTAAGGGTAAATAATTTAGCGGAATCTATAAACTTTTAAGGCAAGATGTGTAATAACAACAACAAACTTTTAAACATAAACATGAACATAATATGGAAAAAATAAATAAAAAATTACCATATTAACATGCGAATGGATATTATACTATTTGAATAATCACATGTAATAACTAATCTCATAAGGAGGGAATGCATAATGCCAGACATTCATAACCATATAGTCAAGGCCTCGTGTCAAGACTACAAATAAATGTTTTTTTCCAAGGCCTTGTGCCAAGAAACTAGTTTGTCTCATGAGATCTACCGATGCATCTAGGAGCTATAGAGGGCTCCACCCATCACTTACTAAGTCCAATTCATTCCTCATATGAAAAGGTTGAATCATAATATGAACATTCATATTAAAACTATCATATGAAATGTCAATATTTAAACCATAAACCATGAATGGTATAAAAATAGCACATCCACCGTCAAACATAACTCATTCAATACAATATGGAATATTGTATTATAATATATCAACATAAATAGAGAATAATGAATGATATTTACATAGATGAAAATAATCATCAAAACTATTTAAGAGAAATATCCCCCTTTTTCTTGAAAAAATTTAAGAGTCTCACTACTTATCAAGAAGTAGTTTAAAATTTATTTTTGAATCAAAGTTTCCCATACCACTTTGAAATTTTTAAAAGTAATTTTAATTTTAAAACTATAATGTCCATATAAATAAATCCTTAAACCCCCTTTTAAAACATGGACATTAATGAGAAAGATTTAGAATAATAAATCATTTTAAAATGATATTTTAGTTAGAGTTCCTAACCAAAAGAGAGACACTTGAATACAAATAATTGAGGTAATAAAAACTTTGTAATATCATGAGAATAAATGGATTCATGATATACTATGTCAAAGTACATTATATACACCATATAAAAGTAATTTGGTGTATAACAACAAAGAAGTCTCAATGGAATGTAAATTGAGATGAAATCTCTTATAAAGACCATATCCATAAGTTAAGGATAAATGAACGACATAATTATGTGTGAAAAATATAAATAAACTAAATATTATTGGAAATTTAGTGTAAATAAATCATAGTAAATTCACACATATTCTTGTAAAAGCAACATCAATGAATTGGATATTTAACTCAACAAATGGAGATTGAGTTAAAATTACTCTTATCAAGTTCATATCGATGACTTGAGAATTTATCAATGGAGTGATTATGTGTATCAAAAGTATATCCACAGAAAGGGGAGTGAAAATTATGACATAATAAAAAGAATAGTGATTCCACACATAATCTTGGAGTAAAATAATCAATGAATTATGCGCAAAGCCGAATGAGTGGAAATTGAAATTTCAAGTTCCCTTATCGATTTGGTAACTTACGAAACATACACCAATGAAAGAAGGAACATACAATGATGATGTAAATATCCATAAATTAAAGAATATTACACAATGAATACAATAGTGGGTATTACACACACCACATGTAATAAATAATTGGTGAACAATGGAAATCTCACGGAATTAAAAGTGAGATAAGAAACCCCTTACCTCAAGTCCGAATTGTATTGTGTGTTTCTTGTTCTTCCTGAATAATAAACTTAAGTTAATTTCTAAATGATTAAGAACAATTTTCAATTTTATTATTCCTTTTATATTACTTATTACCTTTCTATAATAATTATTTAATTATTTGAGTTCATATTGGATATTTTATTGATGTTCATAACTTGAGTAAAAAAAGGAACTTGTTATAATTACAATTTGTCAATGTGGTCAAAAGTCCATTATCTAAAGAATTATATAAATTATTTAGATATCACATATATATTATATATCCATTATATATATATATATTTATAATATTACATAACATTTGTAGATAAGAAAGGAAATTCACCTTTTATGGAGATGGTAAGTCGTATGTAGGCATAAACGCTACTTTCATTTCTATTTTGTATTTTAATGGAATTAAAACATTATTATAAATAGGTATATTATAATTCCATTATAATATCATATGATATATGTTTTACATAATTTAATTAACTCTATCCTTTATACGTTCCATGAATATCATGAATGAATCATATCACCTTGAGGGGGAGGTAGTCCGCATTTCCTCAAATGAAATTATCGTGGTCACATAATTGGAAAGAATAAAGGTGTGTTTTTAAATGAAAATTACACAAGCATAGAGAAAACATAAACATAATATACATAATATATAAATATAGTGCCATCATAATGGCCAACTTAAGAGGTTGTAAGAGATAATCGAACAATCATCATTTCGTGAGGCGTTAGTTTGTCATCCACAAAAAAATTATGTTCTTCACCCATTAGATGGAGGTGTGTGTAAGTGTAGCTCAAATAATTCTTATAAAAAAATCCTAGTATATTTAATATACTGGTGTTGTTACGAATGAAAAGAATAAAAAGAGTTCATGGGGTTGGAGATGTAAAATAAAAGAAATGAATTTAAGAGAAACCATTACATTTAATTTGGGTAACTCCCTTTGGTTTGAACCAAAAGGACTTCTTGAAGTACCTTTTGACTAAGGTAAGTCTTATAGTTGGAGTATAGGGATATAGAGAGATTAATTGGGTATATTTTGGATGATCAAAAAGGCTTGAGAGGTGTGAATAATTGGTTAGAAGTGGTCTCCTTTTATAAGGGAGATGATGGGTTCTTTAGGAAAGTGTGAAACTATTATTTTATTATAAACATATATTCGGTTTCAAAAGGTCCAAAACACATTACAGTTCAATATAAGATGAATAATATTCTAAATAAAATCATCAAATCAGAATTGGACATGTTTTGTATAATAATCTAATCACTATAATCTTATTTATTTAAATCATTTATTAATAAAGTAAACACTGCATCATTATTGTGTCATAAAAAATTTAATTTATTTGATGTCTAAAAATTATAAAAAATACCATGATGTAGGAAATATTTTTATATTTAAAATAAATATTTATAGTCTAAAATATAACTTATATAACCCCATGTAAAAATTAATTTACTAAAAGATATTTGTTTGTGTCATTTTTGTCTTTACTTTAATTTAATTAATCTAAAGAGTCATTATCACTATAAAGTGGCTCCATGGGGTCCCCAAATCAACCCAAATATGCCCATGGTCAGACATGTATCATAAAATAGGTTTAGGATATGTTTTAGGGTAATTTAATATTATTATAATATTATTTTTTAACTTTATTTACTGGATTTACCCCTTTAACCATGGTAAATAAAATATATACCGAAGTAATTATTCAAAATGTCTAAAAATAAAAGTTAAGTATTTACACAATTTGTACCTCCTGATTCCAAATTTGGAATCCATTTTTCTAAATTCAAAACACATAAGTGGCAGAAATTAATTTAAAATTAATTCCCGTTGCCAAATCAAAAAGCGTGTTTTTAAGAAATAATAACTATCAAAATATTGACACTTGCTTATGTCCAGTTTAAATGTGAAATTATGTCCAACAACCAACATTGGATTACATGGTAAAAATATAATCTAATTATACTTTCAAACCACTCAAATTCATAATTTTTCACTATTAATTATTTTGATTAAAAAGTTGTTTTTAGTTAAAATATATTATTTTTCACTATTCACCTGAGTACGAAATTATCAGAAAAACACCAAAAGTTTATTGAAACTAAATTCTTATGTCCTGATCCCAAAGAAGAAGTTGATTTTTTCAAATTGAATATATACAAGTTTCAAATATTGGATTTAAAAAAGGTTCTCCATTAAAAGGCTATAAAATCTCATTTTTTGAAAAATACTTCTTTTATCTGAAAAAAATGAATTTGTCCTTATATTATGTCTAAGAAACTCATAATATGGATTCAAAAATTATAAGGGTTATATAATTTCAAAATTCTATTAATACTATTCATAACCACTTTTTAATGGCTAGTTTGGTAAGTCGTGATGCGCTTGAACTCGATGTTGCGTGTAGTGTATGTTATTGAATTACTTTGAAGAACTAGAATACTATGAAATCTTGGGGTGTTACATTTTTCCCTCCTTCAACAAATTGCATCCTCGAAATTTTTAAAATTGGTCTTGGGAATATAATGAAAAGTCCCACATCGGAAAAAGAGTCAATAAAACTATCACTCTAAAAGAAAGAAAGAGAAGTACAAAGGTCACCCAAGATAACCCATACTAGGATTCAATGTAGGAAAACATGGATATAGAATATAAAATAAGTGTTAAGTTTTGATAGAGGGGGATAGAAAACATGATCCGGAGAAAGTTAAAAACAAGAAAACCACAAACTTGTGATGGGACAAACGGTCATTATTTTCCTAGTTGGAAAAGTAAACAGACAACATTTTTTTTGTTTTAAGTTACATTTCATAAATATGAGGAATTTATTTACGAGATTGACTAAGAACATAAAGAGATATACTTACTTTTTAAGTAGAGTTTCATTCTTTAATAAATTTCTACCACTGACTCATTTTTTTAAATGATGAGTATTTAATAAGACTTGATCACACCGGAAGAGCTAGAATAAACTTCTAGAGAATCACATGATCCAAAAAAGGATAAACTATATATTTACCTTGTCTTTAGAGATTAATGAAAACCAAAACCATTAGTACAAGATCTGATGATCCCCCAATAGGATATTATTTTAGAGAAAGAAACACTATTCTTAATTTCTAAAATTAATCCAACAATAACCCAAAGTTAAATAAATACCATTCAATAAACAATTGTCTTTAAAATCCTGAAATATAATCAAAACTAATATTGAAACCCAAAACTTAGAAGAATTTGGTTATGTAGTCTTCCACGTTAAATTGTATCTCCAAATGACATCAACTACTCTTAAAGTCACATACTTAAAAGTAATTAACCTAATCACATATTCTCTATTATAGGTTAATCATTTCCATAAATAACCCAAATCACTATAAATCCACAATAAAAACATAGATAAAAATTCACCATTACTCCTCAAATGAAATCCCATAGTATTCTATTTTCCTTGGGCGTATAGTGTTCCCAACAAAGCGAACGTCTTCCAAAATAACATTTATCACTTAATCACCAAATCATTTTCCTATACTAAGGGTATTAATTTGGTAAGACATAAGATCCCAAATCAACTTATTATTGATCAATAAAATCATTTAACTAAAAATAATTAGTTACACTAACCAGGGACTTCACGTAGTCCATTGGAAGGCAATAAATCCCAATCGCACTTTGGTTATGGGTTTGATTTCCACAACTTTGTCCGACGTGACGGGTTGTCACATGGTCTGCATGTTGTCCTTTTTCAAAAACTATATTTTATAATATTACAAAAAAGAGATAAATTCCTCAAAAACAACCATAACATAATTTAACCAAAAATTTTATCTCATACCTTGCATTTTCATCCCAAAATATAATAACTTGTAATTGCCTCAAACCCAATGATCATATAAAACCAAATGGTTATTTATAACTATATCCACAAGAGAAAAGATAAGTCTTCCTCAAATATCATTTTCACATGAACAACTACAGGGTTACAAAAACAGGAGAAAATTATTCCAATGTAATCCCATCAACAAGGAGCACTAATACTTATAAACATTTCTCCAACCATTTATTTCCACATAACTTCTTCTCTGAATAAGAAAATATCCTATAGAATAGGGATTTCACTTGAGAAATGGCGAGGTCCCCTACATTTATAGGAAATGAATGTAAATAGACTCTTGGGACCATTTTTATTTTCTTCCATAGTACTCTTAATTTTTCCTCTTCAATTCTTCACTTTATGTCCTTCTTTCCCACACGTAAAGCATTTATTTGTTCCATTGAAACACTTTCCAGGGTGTCTCCTTCCACATTTCTGACATGATGGAAATTGAGTATTCTTTTCTCCATGGTCTCCACTGCTAGAGTTCTTATCATTCATCACCTTTCTCTTCTTTGTTGAGTCTGGAAGTTGGTTAATATATTTGTTGTTGATCACATTTTTGGAAAACTGATTTGGCATGAACACGATATATTTTACACCTATCAACATTCCATTTTGATACTCATTTCCACAACTTTTCCCACCTTGTACATAATTCTCAAAGTTACTATGACTTCCTTTGAATCCATCCATTGACTAAAACCAGAAAGCATTGTGTGAGTAACAATAGTCATAAAATCATTTAGAGAATATCATGACACCATATTTTCAATTTGAAATACCTTAGGATTAACCAAGGTCATTTATTCTCATCTTATATTAAAATAATTCAAATCAATTTGTAAAGAAAATGTAAATTATCCTAAGCATATCCCCCAGGAGTGTCGTAACCAAGAGTGCAGTAAGCCCTGTTGTCGTGCACCAGTTCCTGTTCGAGTCTAGGTCAAAGCGATGTCTTCGGGTTTTAACCCTAGGTACATCTATGCCAGAGCTGCCTTTACCTGCTCATATCCAGACAAAGATGTATTTCTTGGAAAACTCACAAAATCACTACAATACCAAAATTTTAGGAAGTTACTCAATACTAATCCTCAAATTCTATCTTAGGGCTATGTGATGTAATCAGAGTTTATCTAAATATAGTTTCCAAGGTTTGTAAAAAACTTCCTCTGATACCAACTGTAATGACCTGATCCCAGTTACCCAGAGTCGATGCATTATTTTAATACATTGGCATGATTACAAGGAATCAAGTACCAAAGGACCGATCAGTTTAGCAGTCTTGGAAAATAGATTACATACATGAACGTTACATTACACTTTATAACATACAACATAACATAAATAATCTTTTGAGAATTCCATTGTTCCCTTATCTTAACCCTACATCTCAATAATAAAACACTTCTTGGGATCCTGGGAAAAATAAAACATAATAAAGGGGTGAGATCAGATGCTCAGTAAGAGTAAATAATTTAGCGGAAGCTATAAACTTTTAAGGGAAGATGTGTAATAAAAACAACATCCTTTTAAACAAAAACAAGAACATAATATGGAAAAAATAAATCAAACATTACCATATTAACATGAACATTGATATTATACTAGTTTAATAATCACATGTAATAACTAATCTCATAATGAGGGAGTGCATAATGCCAGACTTTCATAACCACATAGTCAAGGCCTTGTTCCAAGACAATAGATAATTGTTTTTGCCAAGGCCTTGTGCCATGACACTAGTTTGTCTCATGAGACCTAGTGATTCATCGAGGAGCTATAGCGGACTCCACTTGCCACTTAATAAGTCTAATTAATTCATCATATGAAAAGGTTGAAGCATAATCTGAACATTTGTATTAAAACTAGCATACGAATTGTAAATATTTTAACCACAAACCATGATTGGTATAAAAATAGCACATCCACAGTCAGACATAAGTCATTAAATACAATATGGAAGATTGTATTATAATAGATCAATGTAAATGGAGAATAATTAATGATATTGACATAGATGAAAATAATCATTAAAACTATTTAAGATAAATATCCCCCTTTTTCTTGAAAACATTTAAGAGTCTCACTATTTATCAAGAAGCCGTTTAAAATAGATTTTTTAATAAAAGTTTCCCATACCAATTTAAAAATTTTAAAAGGAATTTTAATTTTAAAACTTTAATGTACATATAAATAAATCCTTAAAACCATTTTTAAAACTTGGACATTAATGAGAAAGATTTAGAATAATAAATATTTAAACATTTTAAAATGATATTTTAGTTAGAGTTCCAAACCAAAAGAGAGACACTTGAATACAAATAATTGAGGTAATAAAAAACTTTTAATATAATTACAATAAAGGGATTCATGATATAATATGTCAAAGTACATTATATACACCATATAAAAGTTATTTGGTGTATAACAATAATGAAGTCTCAATGGAATGTAAATTGAGATGAAATCTCTTATAAAGACCATATCATTAGGTTAAGGACAAATCAAGGACATAATTTTGTGTGAAAAATATAAATAAACTCAATATGATTGGATATTTAGTGTAAATCAACCAGAGGACATTCACACATATTCTTGTAAAAACAACACCAATGAATTGGATATTTAACTCAACAAATGGAGATTGAGTTAAAATTACTCTTATCAAGTTCATATTAATGACTTGAGAATTTATCAATGGAGTGATTATGTGTATCAAAAGTATATCCATAGAAATGGGAGTGAAAATTATGACATAAGCAAATGAATAGTTATTCCACACATAATCTTGGAGTAAAATAATCAATGAAGTATGCGTAAAGCTGAATGAGTGGAAATAGAAATTTCAAATTCCCTTATCGATTTGGTAACTTATGAATCATTCAACCATGAAGGAAGGGTCATACAATGTTGATGTAAATATCCATAAATTAAAGAATATTACACAATGAATACAATCATGGGAAGTACACACACCACATGCAATAAATAAGTGGTGAACAATGGAAATATCACGAAATTAAAGGTGAGATAAGGAACCCCTTACCTCAAGTCCGAATTGTCTTGTGTGTTCCTTGTTCTTCATGAATAATAAACTTAAGTTAATTTATACTTGATTAAGAACACTTTTAAATTTTATTATTACTTTTATATCACTTATTACCATTCTATAATAATTAGTTAATTATTTGAGTTCATATTGGATATTTTATTGATGTTCGGAACTTGAGTCAAAAATGAACTTGTTATAATTACAATTTGTCCAGGTGGTCAAAAGTCTGTTATCTACAGAATGATATAAATGACTTAGATATCATATATATATTATATATCCATTATATATATGTATTTATAACAGTACATAACATTTGGAGATAATAAATGAAATGCACCTTTCATGGAGACGGTAAGCCATACGTACACATGAACACTACTTTCATTCCTATTTTTTGTATTAATGGAATTAAAACATAATGATACATAGGTATATTATAATTAAATTATAATATCATATGATATATTTTTAATATAATTTAATTAAATCCATCCTGTATACGTTCCATGAATGTCCTGAATGAATCATATCACCTTGAGGGGGTGGTAGTCCACACTTCCTCAAATGAAATTATCATGGTCACAGATATTGGAAAGCATAAAGGTGTGTTTTTAAATGAAAATTACAGAATAATAGAGAAAAAAAAACATAAAAAACATAAAATATAAATATAGTGCCATCATAATGGCCACCTTAAGTGGCGGTAGGAGATAATCGAATAGTCATCGTTTCGTGATTTGTTAGTTTCCCATCCACAGAAACATTATGTTCTTCACCCATTAGATGGAGGTGTGTGTAAGTATAGCTCAAATTATTCTTATAAAAACATCCCAGTATATTTAATATGATGATTTTGTTACAAAATAAAGGAATAAAAAGAGTTCATGGGGTTGGAGAAGTAAAATAAAAGAAATGAATTTAAGAGAAACTGTTACCTTTAATTTGGGTAACTCCCTTTCGTTTGAACCAAAAGTACTTCTTGAAGTGCCTTATGCCTAAGGTAAGGCTTCTAGGTGTAGGATAGGGATGTAGGGATCTTAATTGGGTAGAGTTTGGACGATCTAAAAGGCTTTATAGGTGTGAAAAATTAGTTAGAAGTGGTATCCTTTTATAAGGGAGAGGAGGGGCTCTTTAGAAAAGTGTGAAACTATTATTTTATTATAAACTTATATTTAGTTTAAAAAAGTCCAAAACACATTAAAGTCGAAGATAAGATGACTAATATTCTAAATAAAATCATCCAATCATAATTGGACAGGTTTTGGATAATATTTTAATCATTATAATCTTATTTATTTAAATCATTTATTAATGAGGTAAACACTGCATCATTATTGTGTCATAAATAATTTAATTTATTTGATGTATAAAAATTATAAAAAAATACCATGATGTAGGAAATCGTTTTATCTTTCCAATAAATATATATAGTCGAAAATATAACTTATATAACCCCATGTAAAAATTAATTTACTAAAAGATATTTGTTTGGGTCATTTTTTGTCTTTACTTTAAACTAATTAATCTAAAGAGTCATTATCACTCTCAAGTGGCTCCATGGGGTCCCAAAATCGACCCAAGGATGACCATGGTCGGAAATGTATCAGAAAATAGGGTTAGGACATGTGTTAGGGAAATTTAATATTATTATAATATTATTTTTTATCCTTATATACTGGATTTACCCCCTTAACCATGGTAAATAAAATATTTACCGAAGTAATTATTCAAAATTTTTAAAAATAAAAGTTACCTATTTACACAATTTGGACCTCCTGATTCCAAATATGGACTCTATTTTTCTAAATTCAAAACAGAGAAGTGGCAGAAATTAATTTAAAATTAATTCGCGTTGCCAAAACAAAAAGCATGTTTTTAAGAAATAATAACTATCAAAAGATTGACACTTGCTTATGTCCCGTTTAAATGTGAAATTATGTCCAATGAACAAAATTGGATTAAATGGTAAAAATATAATCTAATTATACTTTAAAACCACTCAAATTCATAATTTATCACTATTAATTATTTTGATTAAAAAGTTGTTTTCAGTTAAAATATATTATTTTTAACTATTCACCCAAATAGGAAATTATCAGAAAAACACCAAAAAATTGTTGAAACTAAATTATTATGTCCCAATCCCCAAGAAGAAGTTTATTTTGTCAAATTGAATATATTAATGTTTCAAATATTTTATTTAAAAAGGGTTTTCCAATAAAAGGCGGTAAAATTACATTTTTTGAAAAATAATACTTTTATCTGAAAAAATGAATTTATCCTTAAATTATTTCAAAGAAACTCATAATATGGATTACAAAATTATAAGGGTTATATAAAGTTCAAAATTCTATTAATAGTATTCATAATCGCTTTTGAACGGCTAGTTTGGTAAGTCGTGGTGTGCTTGAACTTGATGTTGCGTGTAGTGTATGTTATTGAATTACTTTGAAGAACTAATGTACTATGAAATCTTGGGGTGTTACATTCTGGCATTTAAATCTCCTTGGATTTATCTAGACATACATAATTTTCTTCTGTATGTTATATGAGTATCTAATAAATAGAAATAATAAACACATCAATTTTGTAGATATTTGGGGCACAAAGACCCCGGAGTCCACTCCACAAATTCTATCTCTACAATCTTGGTGAATTTCACTATAAAGGCCCTCTTATCTCAAAACCTTAAAATCCACAACTTAGTAGAGGTTGTTGAAACATTTACAAAAATAATAAAAATAGAGACTTCTGGTTGTTTATCGGTGAACCAATTATCCATATCTTATTACAAGAATCTGAGACTTCAACACAACCATGTATGAGTAGTTGAAACTCCAATAAATCAAAATAATTTTATTTGTTGATGGTATGTGTTTAACTTTATAGTTGTTGTAAAAACTAATAGTAGATGGATATTCTTCTTGTGAAATGACTGTATTTAAGAAAGAATAACTCTGAAGTGATCCTGGTTGAAAATGATCTTCAATTTGAATATAAAAAAATAGCAGCAATAGTAGTACGAGGTTAAAAATGTATATCTCCAAAGTGAAACCTCTTTCATAAGATAACAAAGATGATTGTTCATTATAGAAGCACTGTAAAATATATTCACTACAATAAAATTGTATGTTGAGATGATTATTGATTGAATATCATATATCTTTATTTTTTTCATGAAAATGATTCTATCTTATATATACTAATTTTTATTGATTGAGTAGATCCATAAAAGTATCCTGATAGATCATAGAAATTCAAATTCAAATTTTCCATAGGAGTCATAACTTCCCTTAAGAATAAGAGTAATTTTTTCTGATGAAAACAGTTCTTTGAATTGGTCATAACAGGCCTTTGAATGAGTTATAGAATAGATTTCCATAATTTTTATTTCTTTCAAGACCATTGCATAAATCTTGGATAATAAAACATCAAAATAAATCTCCATAGTTTTAAAATTCAATCATAGGGTTCAACTCCACAACATAGCATAGGGTTCTTTTGCATAGAGTAGGGTTCCTTTGTGTAGCATAGGATTCCTTTGTACAATGTAGGGTTCTTACCAATGTATGATTCTTTAACGATACTTTCATATTCATTCTCCTAAATGTAGGATATAAACAATGATTCCAAACATTAATGTTGGGTTGTTATACCATATATTTATTATTCTCCAAAAATAAGGTTTCCAAACTATACGTTTAATATCCAGCATAGGGTTGTTGATCCATACTTTCATTCATGGGATATAGGGTATTAATAGTATTTCTAGAAAACATCCCTTAGTGATAAATTCCATTAAACAAGATACATATAATTATGATAAATAAATTATTGAAACATAGAGAAAGAAACTGTTTTGAAAACAAAAAAAAATGTATTTATGAACATCAAAATAAATATATAAAATAGGGTATTGTTGAAAAAATACATTCCCAAAACCTTTAACTTTACATAATTCATTAACATGATGTTATTGATTTTGTATGAATAACCATCTAGAACCTTTACATCATTCAAGAAGTTGAAAAATTTCTATCTCTCATACCTAGAAAGAGTGTAAGCAGCTGGAGGAAGAAAAATTCATTTTTCAACCTTTAATAGTGCCAACTCTTCTCATATTCCCATGTCAACCATGTCTAACCTATACTTAATTTCATCATTTGTTTTATTGAGTGTATTTAGAAATTTTTTGATGACACTTTCAAATAAATATTTTTCAACATGCATAACAGCAAGAAAATTTATGGTGTAAAAACAATTCTAGTATGGTAATTCAAAAAAATGATCACTTTTTCCAATCAGTTTTTGTAAGGTTTTTCAAAAATGGTTTACCAAAAGCAATGTCAACATCTTTTAATTTCTTAAACAGTTGATCACCTATTAGTGGATACGGTGTTGTATGTTCTTATAAACTTCTAGCTAATGATTTCATCTTGGATCGGTACTTATGCCATTGAGGTATAAATATATGATGTCCTAGAAATACAATTTTTGATGAATGTTTCAACCTAATTGACTATGTACCTTGTTCAAAAATGGGACACCCTGGTGTTCCTTTAATGCTAAATCCTGAAAAATGTCCATAAGAAGAAAATTCCATTATCATCCCATAAAACATGGCTCTCAATGGGAAATCTTTATTTCTATAAGAATCATACAATGTAACAAATAAATCCCACAATAATTTCAAATCCTTGATCAATGGATCCAAATAAACATCAATATCATTACCCAGTTGTTTTGTTCATAATATAAGCATAGATAACATGATGTATTTTTGTTTGATAAATAACCATGGTGGAAAGTTATAATTTACCAACATAACCATCCTTGTAAAGTGTGTGTTTCTTTGAAAACCAAACAGATTCACTCCATATATAGATAACACTATAAGAAGGTTTATGAGTTCATTTTAAATTCAGGATAATCATGATCATCTCTCTTCCACTGAAGAGAGTTTTTTTGGTGATTTAGTTTCCCATATTTATTTCTTGTATATGCGAGTCATGTTAGTTGTCCAACAGTCTCCTCACTTCCATATAGGCGCTTAAACCTTGGAATGATTGGAAAGTACCATACAAATTTCATAGAACCAGATTCATCTTTCTTATATTGAGAAGAACCACAATTTGTGAATTCTGTAAGTGATTTTTGGTCCTTGAGAAATAGTATAAAGTCATTCAAGTAGGAATGTATTCTTTTAGAGATCATACCCTTTGATCTTAGAATTATTTTGGCATCGTATGTTCAGTTTGGGAGTTTATTATCTTCTGGGAGCATGTCATTTAATAGATAAAATAGTTCTATAAAGCTGGCATCACTCAATCCATTACCTACATTAAAATTATACAACTTCATTATGACTGAAAATGTTGTATATTTAGTGCAACTAACATAATATAAAATCTTTCCACAACTCTTTAACTTCTCAAACAATTTTGGGAAATCATGAATTTCATCTTAAACTATCCTTTTCATTTGCTCAATAAAATCTTCTTCATCATTCAAATATATAATCACATACTTGATATAGAATTCTTCATTATCCACACTTGTAATCATATCTGATGATCCATAAAACACAATGTTATCCCAGCCACTAGCTACATTCACTTTTTCCCCATGTGTATTCCAACATTTATAACTTCGATCTGTTCTGTGACATATCATGTGTTCTTCCAACTCCTCTAGAATAATTAGTCTTGAATAGAAATAATGTAAACATGGAAAAAGGATTTGAGAAGGATCATATGTATGCTATTTTTCAAACTTGATGAACTATTTCACTCCATCTTCATGCTCTTTTTTCAGATGATTCGCATCCATCCAATATTTTTTCATATCCATTCTATTTGATATGATGATATTAATATTTAACAAAATAAATACACAAAAGAGGCCTTTAAAATAAGGGGAACTCAATGTTTGAATGGTATTTATTATTGAATTTTGTTTCCTGAGACTCATCCCCTTATAATCTAACACCAAACCAGAAAGAAGGTGTAATTGTAGAGGACTCCCCTAATTTAAACCATGCAGGTGATGTTGGATGAAAAGTAGGTTTAGTATTTTCAATGGGGTTAAACATTAATTCACTGTTTTCGAGATTGTGTTCATGATGGATATCTTATGGGCTGGATAGAATTAGAGACATGGCCTTTCTATGGTGTTATTATCAATCTACTTGTATTTCCTATATAATTTAATGGTTTTCCTAATTTTATAAAAATCTAAAATTAAAATATTACAAAAAAACTACATTTCATATATCCTTTGAAATCTATTTATAGAATCACACTTGAAATACCATTAAAAAACCAACCATTTACACAAATTCTTATATAAAATAACACAACCGTTTTAAAATAAACCAATCAATACCAAACACTCTTTCACAAATACATGCACACTTTGAGAACAATCCAAATTATAAAAAAAATCTCGACTTTTATTGTTAAATCATTTCTAAAAATTCAAAAAATGTTCACTAATTTTTCATAATTAAATCAACAACATCTCAAAGATTTCAAAATAAATAAATTCATTCTTACAATGAAATATTCACATATGGTTTCCAAAATTAATGCATTTCTCAAAATCCACTTTTAATTTCAATACAAAAAATTCCATATAAAAATGAAAAGAGAAGAGAAACCATTTTTAAAACATTTCACAACCACTAAAATAATTTTCAATCCCTAATTTTTTTTAAAGGCAACTCACTCAATAAAATCTCATTTTACATTAAAAAATAGTCTTTTCTAAACACAAAAAGAGATTTTAAAAACTAAAATAGGATATTATTGAAAAAATTACATGAATTGGTATATAATGCACTATTAAAGTGTAAATGACTGGGGAAAACTATATAAAAGTGAAATTCAAGGACAAGAAAATGATAAAAAATCAAGGAATCAATATATATCCCTTAGGAACATGACGTGAAAATTATTATTTTTTATTTCAAAAGAACTTTTAAGGAAAATTTGGAAACCATACATGTTCAACATCCAGAATCAAGGAGCATAGTAAGAAATCACAAAATCATTTAAAACGAGGCTAAGATTATTGGATTCACTTACCTATTATAGATCCCACTGAAGTGTCTTAACCTTCATATGCATATCCTTCTTGATTAAATATTCAAAATGGTCAATTAGTTTGTCCCAAGTCTGGATGTACTCCCCCGCATCTATCCTCCCTTCATTGAAGCCTCATGCCAAAATTCAGTCTTGTTGGTCAACCCAAGACTTTTGTTCCCTGTTTACATGTTTCCGGAAAATCCCTTAGGAACATGAATTTGGGCACATATAGTTATAAGGAATGGAACACATACATAGATTTGGATCATACACAAGGGTAATATAATAGTTCAAGTTCACAGGATGTACCATCATTTTGAATCTCTTATAAAGGATGATTCAAATATGAAAGTAATCTGACTTCATTGGGAGTTATATAGGGTGTTTAAATCCACCATGATATAGAGATGAGTATTATGCTTCTCAGAAATATCCATCACATTCTAAAACTACTCCAACTCTTTAAAAAACCAAATCATGAAAAAAATATAGAAACCTATGGGAAAAATTGTCATTGATATAAATCCTATTTCAATGAAAAAATATATTTTCATAAATCATTCGGTATCCAATAAAATCAGTCATCATCAATTATTCTTCAACAATGTTCAATAATATAAAACATCATTAATGATTATCAAAAAATAGCACATACAACCCAATAGAAAAATAATTTTCTCCAATTATATTTTTTTCACAATTATTACATCCATAAATATCAACAACCACAAGTGATAGATATAATCTATCCCCCTTTCATTCATAATCTATGATCCTACAAATCTTTATATTTTTTGCACCTTACTACATATTTGGATGTAAAATTTTAAAGGGTCCAATCATATGACCACATAGGATCTTATTTTAGTTAAAAATTCAACACTACCATAAATAATACTGAGAAGTATTTAATTTTCGAAATGTTATATATGAGACAATTCTAAGTCAAGTAAAAAAGGGATTTAATCAATATTGCAATGTCAACATAAAATCTAGATCAAATACCTCTATTTTTGTAGAAACCATGGATCACATCTCTCTCAATATTAGTTCTTACAAGAATAATATAAATCTATATTCCCAAATAATATCTATATGTAGAAATAATTTTGAGCTTTTGGAACTTACAGACCTGTGAAAGGGATGATGTGGCCAACAGAGGCAGCGATGGGGCCATTAGCGGCTACGACGATGGGGGTGGGGGAAACAAGGATGATAGATATAGAGGCGGGGACATTGGAGGTAGGGGAAATAGAGAAGGGGGCAGTGGAGGTGGAGGCAGGGGCATCCGAAGTGGATGCAGGGGTGGAGGTGATAGTGGTGGAGCTGAAGGTGACAGTGGAGTCGGAGGCAGAGGTGGAGGCAGAGGCGAAAAAGGCAGAGGTAGAGGCTAGGACAAGAGAGGTAGGGGAGCGGAGGTGGGGGTTGAGGATAAGGGTTCAATAGAGAAGGGGGCTGTAGAGGTAGAGGCAGGGGTAGTAGAGGTGGAGGCGAAGGACGGGGTGGTAGATGTGGAGGCAGTCAAGGTGGAGGCGACAGTAGAAGCAGAGATTGACTTTTGTGAAAGTTAGAGGCTCGAGCAGCAAGTAGATCTTCAAGTGTTCCATTTATAAAAACTCAAAAGGCTTTTATCTATTCTTTTTGGAAAGCGCTGATAAAGAATGTTTTTATCAGTGCTAAAATATAAGTCACTGGTAAAGGTACCCCTTTACAAGTGCTAAAAAAGCACTGATAAAGACCTAATATTAATAAATTATTTATAATCATAAAATTATAATAAATATATTTATTATACTTATAATTATAATTATAAATAAATAAATATTTATTTATAGTCACAAATATAAATAAATAAATAAATAAATTTAAATACTTATGAAATTAAAATTTAAATATTAATTATATATTATTTATAATTTCATAATTACTTAAATAAATATATAATTATTAAATAATTACGAAATTATAAAAATATATATAATTGATATATTTATTTTAATTTAATTAGTATTTAAATAAATATATATATATATTTATGACTATAAATAAATAAATAAATTTATATTTATAATTATAAATATAATAAATATATTTATTATAATTTTTAATCATTTATATATATATATATATTAATTATAATTATAATTATAAATATTTGTATAAATGTTTTTATATATTTATAAATATATTTATATAATTATATATATTTATAAAATTATAATTATTATAAATATAATTATTATAATTTCATAATTATATATATATATATATATTTATAATTATAATTATAAATAAATACATTTATAAATATTTGTATATAATTATAAATATACTCAAATGGTTCAGGAGATAGGTGAGCCGACTCCTAAAAAATTTATTAGAAAAAAAATATGACAAAGGAGTGAGGATGGATGGGTTGAAACAAAGAGAAAATCCCTCATCCCTAATGGAAAACTACAAATGAATGGAATTAAACATTCCTATAGTCATGATCAGAGATATCATCAACAAATTCCCACTCTGATTATGAATTCTTATAAATAATTATTTATATATATGAATATGAATATTTTATTATATATATTTATAAAATTGTAATAAATGTATTTGTTGTAATTTTATAATTATTTAAATACACACAGATATATATAGTTATAATAATAATTATAAATAAATAAATTTAAAATTTTTTTCTATATAATTAAAAAAATTTAATTAAAAATCTACAACTAAAAATTTAAAAAATTAATATATTATTAAAATATATTTGTTGTAATTTTATAAGTATTTATGAAAACATCATAAGTTTATGGGTATAACACGAATGAATTATACAAGTGTACTCTATTTCTCTTTTATTTTCAATATTTTTTTGAACCATGGGCTTTCCCATGGCTCGAACAATCTTGTTATATTTAAAAAGTATTTATATATAATTATAAATATAATAAATATATTTATAATTTTTTAAAAAATATTATAATTTCATAATTTATGAAATATATATCTATTTATTTATAAACTTATAAATACTTTTTCAAACATTATATATATATATATATATTTGAATTATTAAAAAATATTTAATATAAAAAATCATATGTATATTAATTGTAAAAATGATTTTTTTAATTAATATATACAAATAAACATTATTTTTGAATATAAATATAATAATTTTATCTAAATTAATAATATTTTTTCTTAAAAACTTTTATCAGTTCTAAAATTAGCACTGGTAAATATGTTCTTTATAAGCACTAAAAAAAGAACTGATAAAGGGTACACCTTTATCAGTGCTGATAAAAGTATCTTTTATCATCTCTTTCTGCTCAGAACTAATTAAAGCTGACACATCCCTTTTATGGATCTGTGGTAGTGTTATCAGTGCTATAAATAACACCGATAGAGGCCCCACCTTCAATAGTGTGCTATTTTTATAATAAATCACTATAGCAACCTGTAACCTGTACAAACAATATGTAATTTAATTGAAATAAATTTTACATCACAAATAAAAAAAACTACTATATAAATTTGAAACAACGTTTTGTATAATTACATTTATAATTAACATCAAAAAACATTTAAAACATTAATGTTTATCATTTTTGGCACTCATGATCCTCTCAAAAAAAGTTCCTCTCATGATATCAGTTTCCAAAATAATTATCTCAACCCAAGAAAAAAATACAATTATATAAGAAAACAAATATTATTTTAGTAATATTATAAAGAAATAATATAAATATTAATATGAAATAATACACTAATAAAATGTCAACTTTAAATAAAAAGACACACTGGGAGTTATACCGGTCACACCATTTGTCATATTGAGGTGTAGTTGATTCCAACACGTCAAAAATGAGTTATGGATCATTTTCACTACTACAGATATTCCCTTTAACAGTGTGGAAAGGATTTTAACACTCTCAAAAAGTGTTGTTAACCTTAACACTGTTGGGGGGGGGGGGGTTCCCTTTTTCAGTACTAGAAATAGTACTGATAAAGGCCCCACCTACTGTAGTGTGCTATTTGTTTGACAACACAATACAAAAACCTGTAACTTTTACACAAAATATATAATTTAATTGAAATAAATTTTATATCATCAATATAAAAAAACACAACTATATACATATAAAACAATGTTTTTTAAAATTAAATTTACAATTACTATCCCCAAATATTTAAAAACATTAATGTTTCATCGTCTTTGGCACCAAGGATCCCCTCTAAAAAAGGTTCTCCCATGGTATGAGTTACCGAACAAATCACCACAACCTGAACAAAAAAATACAACTATAAAAAATCGAATCTTATGTTAGTAATATTATAATGAAATAAATTAAACATTAATATGGAAGAACACATAAAAAAATGTCAAATTTAAATTAAAATACATACTTGGAGTAATATCGGTCACACTATGCGTTGTATTGAGGTGTGTTTGATTCCAACATGTCCTAAATTAGTTATGGATCATTTTATTAAAGTATCAAAACAATTTAGATGTGTTTTTTTGGTTTTGACGGTTTTAATTATTTTTTTAAAGAAATTAATGTTAATTTTAAATAAATACACAATTGGAGTTATACTGGTCACACCATACGTGGGATTGAGGTGAAAATTATTCCAATACATCACAAATTACTTATGGATCATTTTCCTAAAGTAAAAAAAAATCAAATTAATTTTCTCAGTTTTCAGTATGTCGCTTATTTTTTTACTAAAAGTTCATTTCCAACTAGAAACATGCACTTTGAGTCATAATAGACACATTGTTTGTCATATTTACGTGAGACTGCTTCTTACACATCACAAATGACTTATAAATTTCCATCATAAATTATCAAGTCATTTTAAATTCATTTTCTTATTTTTATGTGAGGGACACACTTTTTGAACTAAAATATAAATTTTAAACTAATAACGGGCACTCTGAGTCATACTGGTCACATCATGAATTGGATTAAGGTTTTAGTGATTCCAAAGTGTCACAAATGACTCATAGATCATTTTACTAATGTATCAAAACAATCCAAATTCATTTTTTTTGGTTTTCACTATGTCACTTTAAAAAAAATTAATGTCAATTTAAAATAAAAGACACACTTGGAGTCATATCAGTAACTTCATGCATCATATTGAGGTTTGGTTGATTCTTACATGTCAAAAATGACTTATGGATCATTTTCATAAAGTATAAAAATAATCTAAAGGCATTTTCTCAGTTTTGAGTAGGCCTATTGTCCCTTGTTCTAAAATTGATGTCAATTTTAAATAAAAAGACACACTAGGACTCATACTGGTCACACCATTCATCATATTGAGGTGATAATAAATCATAAACCTCTAAAATGACTTATATATTTTTCCCTAAAGTATCAAAACAATATGAATGTGTTTGTTTGGTTTTGAGTAGGTCAGTTGTGCTTTTTTACTTAAATTGACTTCAATTTTTTTAAAAAAATACATACTTGGAGTCATGTCCGTCACAACGTACTTCATATTGAGGTTTAGGTGATTCCTGCAGATCAAAAATGACTCGTGGATCATTTTTATAATGTATCAAAACAATCCAAATATGGTTGATCAGTTTTCAGTTTTCCACCTATTATTTTTACTAAAATTAATGTCAATTTAAAATAAAAAGACACACTTGGAATAATATTAGTCACACCATGAATTTTATTGAGGTTTGGTTTATTCCTACACACTAAAAATGACATATGTATCATTTCCCTAAATCATCAAAACAATATGAATTCATTTTCTCAGTTATGAGGAGGTTAATTATCCTTTTTACTAAAAATAATGTCAATTTTAAATAAAATGATGCACTTGGAGTCATACCAGTGACACTGTATGTCATATTGAGGTGAGGATTATTCCTAGATGTCTAAAATTACTTATATATCATTTCCCTAAAGTATAAAAATAATCTAATTGTGTTTTCTGAGTTTTGAGTAGGTTATATTTCATTTTTAATTAAATTAATGATAATTTTAAATAAAAAGATGAACATGGAGTCATATCAGTCGCACCGAGTGTTATATTGAGGTGTGAGATATTCCTACATGTCAAAAATGACTCATGGATCATTTTACTAAAGTATCAAAACAATCAAAATTCATTTTCTCATTTTTTAGTATGTCACTTGTTCTCTTTTATAAAATTAATGTCAATTTAAAATAAAAAAACACACTTGGTGTCATATAGGTCACATCATGCATTGTATTGAGGTGCAGTTGATTCTTAAATGTAAAAAATGATTTATGGGTCATTTATCTAAAGTATAAAAACAATACGAATGTATTTTATTGGTTTTGAGTAGTTCAGTGGTTATTTTTACTAAAATTGATGAAAATTTTAAATAAAAAGGTACACATCGAGTCATATTGGTCACACCATGCATTAGATTGAGTTTCGGATGATTTGTACCCATCTAAAATGACTTATGGATTATTTACCTGAAGTATCAAAATAATAAAAATGCACTTTCTTGGTTTTGAGTTGGTCTGTTGTCATTTTTACTAAAATTGGTGTCAATTGTAAATAAAAAGGCACACTTAGAGTCATATAGGTCATATTGTGAATTGGATTGAGGTGAGTAATATTTCTACATTTCAAAAATGACTCATGAATCATTTTCATAATGTATCAAAACAATTTTAATGCATTTTTTCAGTTTTAAACATGCCACCTTTTCTTTTTGAAAAAATTTACGTCAATTTAAAATAAAAAGACACACTTGGAGTAATATCAGTCACATAGTAAATCATATTGAGGCGAGATTGATTCATACATGTCAAAAATGACATATGAATCATTTTACTAAATTATAAAAATAATATTAATTCATTTTATTAGCTTTGAGTAGGTTAGTTTTCCTTTTTACTAAAAGTTATGTCTATTTTAAATAAAAAGATTCACTTAGAGTCATACCTATCCCACCATGCATAAGATTGAGGCGAGGATAATTCATACAGGTCCTAAATGACTTCTAGATCATTTCCCTAAAGTATCATAGTAATCTGATTTTTTTTGATTTGTTTTGAGTTCATCACTTGTCTTTTTTACTAAAATGTCATTTTAAACTAGAAACGCGCACTTTGACTCATACCAGTCACATCATGTATCCGTTTTATATGAGACAAATTCATACATTTCACATATGATTTTTGAATTGATTTCCCAAATTATCATGATAATTCGAGCACATTTTCACAGTTTTCAGTGAGTGACACATTTTGAACTAAAATATTGATTTCAAACTGATAACGGACATTTTGAATCATACTGGGAACATCATGTATTATATTAAGTTGAAGTTGATTCTTAAAAGTCACAAATAACTTATCTATCATTTTAATAAAGTATAAATCCAATATAAACGTGTTTTATCAATTTTTATTATTCCAGTTGTCTTTTTTACAAAAATTAATGACAATTTTAAATAAAAAGAAGCACTTGGATTCATACCCATCAAACCGTGTGTTGGATTGAGGCGAGATTGATTCCTATATATCCCAAAGTCTCATAAATATCCTAAATTTGAATGTTATGATGTTTTTACATTGCCTTTATTTGTCAAACTACCAACACTACATACTGATTTGATGTTCTTAGCTAAAAATCCTTTCTTGTTGTTGAATACCAGAAGAGTAGAGTAAGATCCTCTTCCCATTATATCACGAGAATTCCCTACAATGGGAATAAAAAATTCATACAATCTTATGGTTTTCAAAAACAAGAAAGTTTTTTCAGCTAAAAACATCGACTCAATATGTAGTTTTGGTAGATTGACAAATAAACACAATGGAAAATATTGTAAATTTGGCGGAGAGTAACATGCTACCTCTTTTGTGGCTTATTGTATAATATTGAAAGAAAAATATGAATTTCAAAAAGATCTATGAAAAAACTAAATAAGTATTAGATAAAAATGGTAAGGAAAATACCTTACAAAAAAATAGATAAAATGATGATAAAATTAATTAAATAAGTAGTAATAATTGACCTTTTCATGATGGTTGTATAAATTATTGACCCATTTCCTTATTATAATTATCCCATTTTCAACCTCAAAGTCCAATATTTCTCGAGGATGAGAAACTTAAAACAAACCATCCTAACTCAAACATAGGAATCCACTTTTATAAGAAAACAATTCTTATGTGAGTAATACTAAAAAGAAATAAATTAAACATAAATATGAAACAATCCATTACTTCTATAGAATTCACATCTTCTTATTATTTGTGTACAATCTTCTATCTGGTATGCTACCCATTTTTTTCTAAGGAAATTTTTATTATCTTGTGTATATGATTATTTTTTACCGTCATAGTAGTAGTAGAAAAATATAAATACACAAAGGATTAATAAATATTTTAAATGAAATATTAATTATCTTCGAAAATACCTCTTATGGGATTCCAGTTTGTTGATGGAATATGACCTCTATCATAAATTTACAAAAAAAATAACCATAATATTTTCCATTTATTTGTTTCAAATACTACAGAAACATTAAAAAAATAAGTAATTTGTTTAGATATTTGTTTGGACAATGAAGTCTTATTATATATACCCTGATACTTGTCTAGTTGTACAACTTGTCAGAGTCCATGCACAGATTGGTTATCCTCATGCCATGATTTTCATGATATTTTTACACCACCCTATCATAATCAAGTTAATTTTAAAACATAATAAGAAATATATAGCTTGAAGTTTAGTTCTAAAATTTTGGATATAGTGTATTACAAATTTACAAACTTTATCATGTGTGGTCAGTTTTTTGGGTATCCATGCAATGAATCCTAGAAATAAATATTTGGAGTATCCAAATTAACCACAATGATCATCCAATGTTGCCTAAAAACAAAAAAAGGAATAGTTATTAAAAGATATGAAAATATATTTGATATGATTAAATTGTATAGTTTTACCCCTACATCATTGGTATTAAGAATATTTTTCATTCATAAGTTTTCTTTCAAATGATTTGGCCAGACCTGCCACACTTTTATTTGTTTTTTTGGATTCTATTTCTTTTTGTTTTATAGAGGTGACGTGGGGAATAATGAGTAAAAAACATTCATGGGGAAATCCATACAATTTTTATTAATATATATGCCTGAAAAAAATATGAAATGTATTTACTCATAATTAACATAGTATATTTTCTTTTGAAAAGTCAAATCCTGAAAACATACCTCATGTATACATTTACAACTGAGGCTCCGAGCCATTCATAATTTAGGATTTTATTTACATTATCAAAAGTAATGAAATCTCTACCTGCCTCTCCATACATTTTTTCTTCAAAATCAACCATGTGACTAATATTATTTTGTAACTTTTTAACTACATGAACCTTTAATGTTAGTAAATTCATATATTGAATGGGCAGGGTAAAGGTGCTTTTGGAAGATCTTTTAAACCGGTTGATTGATTATTTAGATGGGTTTGAGTTGAAATTTAATTTCACCTCCTCCCCTTTGTCTCTATATAATAAAATTTATTAGTTGAGAACTTTTTTTAACTAATTGTTAAAGGTTTGTCATGAAAAATAAATTGGAAATGAATACCTCATTATCAACATGTGTTTTTACAAGGTCTAATGGCCATGTGACAAATGTTCCAACATCTTGTTTGACCTTATAAATATAATCTTAATCAAGTGGAACATGTTGATCGGTGCTCATATCATGAGCTACACTAATCACTACTCTCACATGACTGGTTGGAAGTGGTCTGTTGTGTAGACAATCATCTAGGATATTGAACACAATAGTCCTTTCTATAAGGTAATGGATGGGTGTTGACAGATATAAATCACAGTTATTTTGACCCTATATAATATCAGTATAGTAAAGGTATCGATGTCTATCTGATTCACATTTTTCAGAATAAATTATTATAATATTGATTAACTCAAAAAATATATCTCTTTTAGGGTAATGTCTCACATCAAAGCTGGTGGGGGTGGGGAGAGATCATCAAAAAATGGTTATTCTTGAGTTTTTTCTTCTCTTTGATCCCCCATAACATTTTCTAATAACTAACTCTACCAATGAAATCATTCTTCAAGGGAAGATCATCTTTCTTTCATCTCTTCCATTTCTTTATCTTTATACACCTTTTTTTTCTCAAAACATGTTTGGGGTGTCATGCAAAACCCCTCACCTCTGATGAAACCATAATGTTCTGGACACTTCAAGGCCATCGATAGTAGGTGTTCTTCAAATATTGGTGTTGATGATTCCTATGAATATGTGAAATATAAAATATAGAAAAGTAAGTATTAATTTTTATGTAATAGTGATTTAAAGAATTTTTTTATTTTGTAATACTTACACATGTTTCACATAGTTTTGGGTGTTTTCATCTATTAGTATCCCATATTTATTTACATGTTCCTCCTTCCATAGCACATGGTGTGGGATAGAAGTTTATTTGGATTTGGATTTATCAATCTGTATATAAATATAGGAACATAATTATGATTTTGTTTTATGTCACATGAAAGAATTATGACAGATTTAAAATATGTACCTTTTTTTCAAGTGAATCGTACCCTATCATTTCTTTACGTTAGGGGTATATTGTTTTTTCTACCCAGTATTTATTTTTAGCACTCAGTTTCTATTTCATAAATAACAAATTCTCAATCAAAGTGATAAATATACATATTGTCAAACAAGTTATTACCAGACATAATGTACCTAAAAAGACACCTTCATACGATGATCAGTAAATGAATCCCATGTTTCCTGGGTTATTAGTTGTACATACATAATAAGTTGGTGCAAGTTTATTTTCCATCCAGTATCTTTAAGATGATTTTTTTTAGAATTGTGAGAAATCCTATGTGAATCCTTGAAACAAGCGTCATTACATATTTCTTGTGGGAGTCATCATCTATAAATTCACTCTATAAGGTATGATAAAGAGTTAGTCAATGTTTCATTATTTTATTTTTTAGTAAAATAAATAAATGATATCATAATATTACTATAATATCTTCCCACATGAGTGCCTTAAGCAAGGTCACAACATTGTGCCACAAATATACTTCAATCGGAATGTGATGCCGAGTGATGATTCAGATGTATCTACTGAACATAGCCTTGTTGGGGTTAACATGCGGGCCACACAGATTCTATCCAACCTTGAATTAATGCATTTACTTTTTGACTTAATGATTTTTTCAAACACTATCAAACTACGACACTCTTATTTTTTTGTATCATTGGTCTTTCTTCACCCTCAATTTCCTTAGATTAAACATCATTAATATGTTATTACTTTGGATCAGTGGCATCAACATGTGTAGAAGGTATTTTTACCTATGCACTTGGAACAACACTCGGTTGAGAAACCTATTGTTCCTCAGGATTGGGAGCACCAGAAAGTGCAGAAGGTCATTGTTCTTATGTACTAGGAGAAAAAATAGGTTGAGAGACCTATTGTTCCTCAGGATTGGGAGAACCAGCACATGAAAAAGTCATTATCTGCAGAAGTGTTTTAATATTTAATTTATATTAGATAAATATAGAAATGAACAGATAATAACATGTGGTAAAACAATGAATTTTACAAAAAAATATAACATGATTATTGAACTCTTTTTTTAAGGATAATGGGATTTGGCCTCTCTATTAAGTATCCAAATACCATAATTATAGTTTATTATGACATAAAAAACCCCATATACATTGGGACCACTATGAAATGATTGTGACATCAAAATGAAATGGTTATCCCCAGTTAAATTTTCATCTGACCCTTCAGTGGTTTTGGACAATAATAGAACAATTAAACACTTTTGTTTTATGGGATCTGGATCATAAAACACTTGCACTACCTATTATTCCATTATAAACAATTATTATTTATACCCTTTCTTACTAAAATTCACTTTCATGAATCCAAATTCATCTATTTTAAGAACACTCCAATTATCAACCCACTTGCATTGAAAAACCAGCACTTGGAATTTTGTATAATCCAACTCCCATACTTTTTTGATGATGATAAATTTTGAAATATTCTCATAAATTGGATTTCATTCTCTAGTACCATAAACATGAATTTCTTTATCCACAAGTGTAAATCCACTATTTTTCATGGTACTGAATTCATGGTGTTCATTTTTATAGAACGTAGAACCATTAATTAGATAACCATTATAATATAATACATACACACTTGGTCCTCTAGCTAGACATTAAAGTCGTTCTGAAATTGAATCCATATTTTTATCAGTTTCCCTAAAAATATGGTTTTGAAACCATCATATAAACTGTTGACTATGTGTATTTTATATCCATATTTCATATCTTGAGGGATTCAAATGCCTAATAATTTCTTTTTGGGTTTCAAAATATTGGGAAATCTATAAATTGTTTTTTAAAATGTAAATGTGGGCCTACTTATGATCTGTAATATTGATTGTGACAACATCTCTTACAGAAATTCCTTCACCATAAGCCACCTGGTGTGATGAGATTTCAGTAGACCAATTATTTTCTCACTGAACAGGTATTCAGTATAGAATTCAACAAATTCCTAAACAATATACCAGTCTGCAATACAACCCTCTGACCAAATTTGATTTTTGACATAACTTTTCAAAGTATTTATATATCCTTCAATGGAGTACATCTATCTATAGTGTACATGATCACATAGTTGAATATCCCTCACCAAGTGAACCATCATATCAAAGAATGGTTGTAGGAAGAACATTTCCAATTCACGTAATATGAAATAAATTTCCCTTTCTATAGTTGGAAATTTCGCCGGGTCTATAACTTTGATGCATATAGATTTGAAAAAGAAATAAAGATCGGTTAATATTTGATACTAATTCTTCAGAAAAATGAAACATAAAGCTAAAAAATTTAGATCTTTCATCAAAACATGGATGTCATGTTATTTTAGAACCTTTAACTTTAAATCCGTCATTGACATGATATTCTTAATACTCGATGAATACCCATTTGGAACCTTTATGAAATTAAATAAGTTGAAAAACTAATATCTATCATACCTGGAAGGAGTGTAAGCAACTGGAGGAAGAAAAGTTTGATTTTCACCCTTCACTGGCACAAACTCTTCCCATATTCCCATGTCAACCATGTCCAACCTAGCCTTAATTCAATCATTTGTTTTTCTAGGTGCATTTAGTAACATTATAATAACAATATCATATAAATTTATTCAAAATGAATAACATCAATAACATTTATGAAATAAATTAAATTCCATTATGTTAATTAACAAAATGAATCTCTTTTTCAAATCGATTTCCGTAAGGTTTTTCGAAAATGTTTTACCAAAAGCAATGTCCATATATTTTACTTTCTCAAATAGTTGATCACCTATTAGTGGAGACAATGTTGTACATTATTATAAACTGCCATCAAATAATTTCATTCAAGATTGGTACATATTCTATTAGGGTAAAAATTTGCAATGTCCTAGAAACACAATCTTCAATGAATGTTTCAACCAAATTGACTGTGTATATTGTTCTCAAATGGGACACCTTCAAGTTCCTTTAATGCTATATCCTGAAAAAATTCCATAAGAATGAAAGTAATTTATTGTCACATACAAAACATATGTCAATGTGAAATATTCATTTCTATAAGCCTCATATAGTGTAACACCTGAATCCCACAATAATTTCAAATCCTCGATCAATGGAGCCAAATAAATATCAATATCATTACCCGGTTGTTTTGGATCTGATATAAGAATATATAATATGATGTATTTTCATTTCATGCATAACCATGGTGGTAAGTTATAATTTACCAACATAACCAGCTAAGTACTATGAGTGGATCTTTGAAAGATAAAAGGATTCACTCTATCTGTAGATAATACAAGATGAAGGTTTCTCATCTCATTTCCAAATTCAAGATACTCATGATCAATTTTATTTCAATGAGGAGAGTCTTCTGGGAGATGAATTTTCCCATATTTATTTCTTATATCTACATTCCACATCAATTGACATACAATATCCCAACTTCAAATAGGTTCCTAAACATTGGAATGATTAGAAAGTACCATATAACTTTTGTAGGACCCTATTCATCTTTCTTGTATCAAGATGAACCACACTTTGGGAATTCTTAAGTGATTTTTGGTCCATAAAAAATAGAATAAAATCATTTGGGAAGACATATATTCTCTTAGAGATCATACCCATTGAGTGTATCATTCATTTAGCATCATATGTTTTTAGGGATCTCATTATATTATAGGATCATATCATTAAAGAGAGAAAAAAGTTTAGTAAATCTGGCGTCACTCCATCTGTTACCTACATTCAAATTATAAATCTATAGTATCAATGAAAATTCTGTATATTTAGTGAAACTATAAAAAATAGCATATTTTCTCAAGTCTTTAACTTCTCAAACAATTTTAAACAATCACGAAGTTCATATTCAACCATCCTTATCATTTCCTCACTATGATCTTTATCATCATTCACACATGTAATCACATCCTCGATATAGTCTTCTTTATTGTCCACTCTTGTAATCATATCCAATTATCCATAAAACACAGTGTTATACCAATATCTAGCTACATTCACCATTTCCATGTTTCTTTTCCAACATTTATAACTTCTATCAATTCTATGATAGTTCATGTGTTCTTTTAACTCCTTTGGACTAATTAGTCTTGAATAACAACATTGTAAACATGGAAAAAGGATTTTAGAAGGGTCATATTCATGATCTTTTGCAGACTTGATGGACTATTTCACACCATCTTCATACTCTTTTGTCATATGATTAGCATCCGTCCATTCTCTATTCATATGCATCCTATTTGATTTGGCAATATTAATATTTATGAAAATAAATGCACAAAAGATATTCAATTGAAGATGGTTCTCATGAATTTCTTGATAGGAAATGTAATGATTGAAAAATAGTTCATCATCCAACATGATGAAAACAAAAACTTATTGATGGAAATTTATAAATATAATAGAGGAGATTTCACTTATAAAAACTAATTTTCACTTCATATTTTTAATGTTACAAACCCTTTTTGTATGATTATAAATGAATAATAAAATCACATTTACATTATAAAAAATGGATGAAATACGACTATTGAATGTAATAATGGAAAAAATAAAAGATATATTATTTGAAAACACTTTTCATAACAGAAAATATTATTATTGAATATAATAATGGTTTCACAAATAAAATAATAGATTATTATATTTTTAAAGTATTTTCAACACTAACATTGAATTTATGAAAGTATAAAATTATTAAACAATTGATAATTTGAAAAAAAAAATTATATAACAAACCTAGCCTTTTACACATAACATTATATGATTTTATGCATAATTTTACCTAGGAATACAAGCCAGAGATCTTGAAGTCCAGTGTCTTTGAATACTAGGTACATAAAACTGAAAATATAAAACATTTCTTTATTTAATCCTCATATTGAGATCCTAACTTTCATTGTGATCATACATTAGCATCGGATAGCCTGAGAATAACATGAGGAAAGGGATGAGATAAAATCCTAATAAGGGATTAAACATTCGAATAAATCTTTATCACATGGGTTAGAAGACAAGACATAATGAAAATAAAAGGCATGGAACATATGGAATCATAACATATAAACATTGGATCATATAAACATGGATTCATTTTAATGTGGAATCAAAATAAAACATAAATTTAACAGGAGTAAAGGATCGTTTCACTTATAAGAGCACAAGTCAAGGTTAACCACCAATATTGTTGCACATGGTAACACAAGTCAAGGCTAACTTCCAAGACCGTTGCACGTGGTAGCACAAGTCAAGGCTAACCGCCAAGACCATTGCACGTAACGTATCCTGAGACTCAACTTTACCCAATTCATTAGATAACTGTCTGGGTGCACCCATCTTAATATTTTCATGAATATGATTTCCACATAATGAGTCATACATAATCAGTCATGCATAAACATACTCGTACCCATAGAAAGAAATGGGTATCATAGTCATGTCCTAATACATAATAAATGGGTGTATCATAAAAGTGTCTATGAAAGAAGGGAATTAAATTATAAATGAGAATTCATAAGGGAAAAAGGCATATATCATGATAAGTGATGTCAAATAGAAGTGACAACATAAAAAGTTATTAAATAAACATTAGAAACAAAAACATTTAGGGGATTTTTGAGGAAAATACCAATGAGAATTTTAAATAGAAAGGGTAATAATATTTTATATAAAACTAGAAGTGAATTTGGATCATTTTCATAATAAATAGACTGATTATATAAAAACAATTGTGACTTAAAATAGATGATATTGTGCACCTGAAATTGGGAAAGAATTCAGGAAGTTCCTTTAAAATGGGTTTTCTTATTGGGAAGTATTGGGGAGGGAACCATTTAAAAACATGTATATACCCAAAATAGAAGATGAAAGGCTCTTTATACATGAATTTTGTGCATATAAATAGAATTATAATGTGCATATATAAAGAATAAGTAACTTATTTTGGGTAAAAAGAAAGATAAAGCAACCCGAAAAAGTAAAGGCGGTTCGGGTTGAATCCCTTACGAAACCTCAGAATGGTAATAAGTGTACATAAGAGGGTTTAATGAGAGATAAATGGGTCTCTAATATTTTATATATCAATAGGAAAGTATGAGGGAGTTAAAAAACATGCCACATAATTATGTTTTAAAAATAAAATGGCATAATATAGTGGAGATTATTGAATGAAAGTGAGAAAGAGGGGATTCCTTACCTAAAGTATAAAGGTGCTCCCCACTTGATCTTAGTTTCATGTATAACAAAATTAAATTCATTAATTAATATTTCCAGGACCTCTAATTTATTTAATTGATTTATTATAACATTATTAAGTTCATTCGTTACACTTTTGATGGGTTAAGAGGTTCAATTTCATTGTTTGTTTCGTTGGTTTCCATGATTTGTTTAATTATATACAAGTAATGATAAACATGTAAGATGATAATGATTGTACAGAATTGGAGTTGTATTTTATTAATGAACATAAAAAATATTACATGGTTTTAAATTTTATTTGGTTACTTTGAGTGAAGTAGAATCATTATATTAAACTTTAGTGATAACCTTTTGGGTTAATTGGTGGTTTTCCGATCACAACGAATAGATTTGGTTTTATAATTCAAAACCATGTGTACAAAAATATTAAAGAACATTATATGAGACATAATACATATATCATAGTCTAGTTAAACCATGATAATGTTTTCATGACCATAATTTAATATGGTAAAAGAAATTGAAAACCCTTCGTCCTTGAATGTGATGAATTAACACATCTCGGATGGTGTTTTCATTTCTAGTATATAAGAAGGGTAAAAGAGAGACAATAATAACTTATTACATTATCATTAAAAAATTCTAGTACATGTAAGGTACTTTAGTTTTCATAACATTTGGATAAGGATATGTAAGGATAGAAAAGGAAATGAATGAATTTTAAAAAATTGAAAGAATTGAAAAGTAGAATTTACCTCTTGAATTAATCTTTCTTGAGAGCTTTTTAATGGGAGAGGATTTGGTATTTTTAGTATACCAATGGATGTTGGACATGGGGGAGGCTATTGGGAATATATTTGAGCAGAATTTAGGTAAGAAACAAGGATTTAGAGGAGTGAATAGAAGAGGGAAGTTTGGGTGGTTTTTATAGTGGATGGGAGGAGAGTTTTCTTAATATTTTAATCATTAGTTTATTATTTTTCCGTAAACAAGAAATAGTGTTGATTTCAGGACAAAAAAAGTAATATGTGCATCTTATTTCTAAATAATGTCCATTTACATCATCCATGACTCAATCATGATGCAAAAATTCAGGTTTTTTCATTTATCGTAAATTATCTTATTTTACTATTCATAAAAAATTCATGTATTTCAAAAAAAATCCCAAAAAATCACCCTAACCATTTTTTGACATGTAAAATCAAAAAATTAAATCCTTTTTTCAAAATTAATTTTTGAAATATTATTAATTTATTTTTTTAATTAATATCATAATTTACTTGAAAAATACAGATTTTTAAACTGTAACTGATTTTATAATGTTTTCAAAAATTATATAAGGTCTTATAAAATTATCTTAAAATCAAAAGAAATAAATTTTTTAATTTACTAACACCTTTTTGGAAAATAAATTTTCTTTTAAATTAATTAATTAATTAATTATGGCTTACAAAAATACCAAGACTTTTACTATGGTCATATTATCACTTATAGGATGCCTAAATTTTATTTATATATTCAAGGGTGATGTTACTATTATTTTGGATGATTTATTATTCATAAGGGTCATATTACTATTCATAAGTGTATGTCACTATTCATAAGGGTATGTAACTATTCACAAAAAAATTAATCTTGTTCTATCAGACCCCAAGAACATCCTGAATACAACCATGTGTCTCATATTTTCGAAATTCAAGACACAAAAGTGGAAAAAATTAGTTTAACGGATAGATTAAAAATATATCCTAAAATAAAGTATTGTTTTATAGAGACTTAGAGTTTCATTCATTTCATTAAATTTATTTTTAAATCCTTGGGGTGTTACATTTTCCCCCTTATGAAATTTCACCCAGAAAAATTCATTTTACATATTAAGGTGAAAACAGATGAGGGTTTGAATACATAGCTGATAAGAATAAAAAGGAAACATTAAACATAAAACGATAAAATCTTAAAGGAAAAGTATATCCTAACTTGTGATTTCTTAGGTTTAAATCTTGGTTATCCATGATCTGTTTCCTAACATATATTCTTATGGGATTATTTATTTTTTGTTCCCTTAATTATGATTCATACTAAGCTTATGAATTTACCAAAGCATATACCCCAAGAGTGTCAAACCAAGTGTGCAGCAAGGCCTATTGTCATGAACCAGTTCTTGAGTCTAGATCAAAGAGGTGTTTTTGGGTTTTACCCCTATATACATCTGCACCATATCCACCTCTACCTGTTTTTATCCATACATTTATGTATTATCTTGGTAAACCACTTACACTATACTTACCAAAATTTAGGGATGTTTCCTGATACTTAGTATTATTCATAAGGTTCTTACTAAAGTGATCTATTACTAATCTCCAAAAATAACTAGACCATCATCTGATACCAACTATAAATACCCTATAATTTTACTCATAACATTACATTATTTTATGTAAAATTTAATATCGAAATACAAGACAAGGATCGTGAAGTCTTGTGTCTTTGAAGACTAGGTACATAAAACTGAAAACATTATACACTTCTTTATTTAATATTCATATTGAGATCCTAACTTCCATTGTTCTCATACATTAGCATAAGATAACCTGAGGATAACATGAATAGATGGATGAGATAAAATCCTAGTAAGGGATTAAACATAATAATAAAGCTTTAACACATGGGTTAGAAGGCATGACATAATGAAAATAAAAGGCCTGAAACATATGGAATCATAACATATAAACATGGGATCATAAAAACACGGATTCATAGTAATGTGTTAGCAACATAAAACATGAATATATCACGATTCAAGGCACAATTCACTTAGAGGAGCACAAGTCAAGGTTAACCACCAAGACCGTTCCACTTGGTAGCACAAGTCACAGTAGACCACCAAGACCGTTGCACGTGGTAGCACAAGTCAAGGCTAACTGCCAAGACCACTGCACCTAACATCTCATGATACTCAACTTTACCTAATTAATTGGAGCACTATCTCGGTGCACCCATATTAACATGTTCAGGAATATGCTTTCCACATAATGAATTATACATAATCAATCATATATAAACATAAGGGTACCCTTGAAAAGAAATGGGTATCATAGTCATGTCATAATACATAATAAGTGAGAGTATCATAAAAGTTTCCATGAAAGTACTAAATTAAATAATACATTGCAAATAATAATGGAAAAAGGAATATATCATGATAAGTGATGTCCAATAGAAGTGATAATATTAAAATGCGTTAAAGAAACTTTAGAATCAAAACATTTTAGTACGGTTTAAAGGAAAATACCAAAGAAAATTTTAAATAGAAAAGTGAATAATATTTTATATAAAACCATAAGTGAACCAAGAGGGTTTTCATAATAAATATATTGATTTCATAGAAATAAGGGTGGCTTAAAACATATGATAATTTTCACTTGAAATTTGTAAGGAATTCGGGAAGTTCCTTTAAAATGGTTTTTCTTATCAGGAAGTATTGAGGAGGGAACCATTTAAAAACATCTGTATAACAGAAAGAGATGATGAAAGTGTCCTAATACATGAATTTGGTATATATAAATAGCATTATAATATGTACATAAAAATACTAGAGAACTTATTCCTGGTAAAAATAAAGATAAAGAAACCCGAAGGAGTAAAGGAGGTTCGAGTTGAATCCCTTATGAAACCTCGACATGGTAACAAGTGTACTTAGGAGGGATTAATGACAGAGAAATGTGTCTATAATATTTTATATATCATGAGGGAATTATGTGGGATGTGTGAAAACATACCCCATCATTAGGAATTAAAAATAAAAGGGCATAACATAGAGGAGATTCTGGAATTAAAGTGAGAAAGAGAGAATCTCATAACTTAAGTCCGAAGGTGTTCTCCAATGGATCTTAATGTCTTGCATAACCAAATTAAATTCATTAATTAATATTTAAAGAACCTATTATTTCTATAATTGATTTATTATCACATTATTAAGTTTATTCATGACCTTTTTGATGGGTTAAGAGGTTCAATTTCATTGTTTCATTGGTTTCCATGATTGGTTTTCTTATATAAATGTAAGGATAAACATGGAAGATGATAATGGATTTCTAGAATTGGAGTTATTTGTTATTAATGAACATACTGAATATTACATGGTTGTAACTTTCATTTGGTTACTTGTAGTGAAGTTGAATCATTATATAAAACTTTAGTGATAACCATTTGGGTTACTTGGAGGGGTTTTTAATCCCAACGAACACATTTTGATTTATAAATCAAAACCTTGTGTACAAAAAAATTACAGAACCTTATATGAGACATAATACATATATCATAGTCTCTTAAAACCATAATAATGGTTTCATGAACATAATTGACTATGGTCAAAAAGATTGAAAACCTGTTTTCCTTGAATGTGATGAATTAACACATCTCAGATGGTGTTTTCATTTCTAGTATAAAAGAAGGGTAAATAAGAGATGACAATAAATTATTAAATTATCATAAAAAAATAAGTTTTATTTAAGGTACTAGAGTTTTCATAAAATTTTGTGAGGGGAGGTAAGGATAGAAAAGAAAACAAAGGAACTTGAAAAGAAAGTAAAAAAATTGAAAAGAGGAATTTACCTCTTGAATTAATCTTCCTTGAGAGCCTCTTAAGGGGAGAGGAGTTGGTCTTTTGTGGAGAAACAGTGATGATGGATGTGGGGGAGGATATTGGGAAGAGATTTGAGTATAATTTAGGCAACGAAAACATCTTTAGAGGAGTGAATAGAAGAGGGGAGTATGGGTGATTTTTATAGTGGAGGGGAGGAGTGTTTTCTTAATATTCTAATCATTAGTTTATTATTTTTCCATAAGAAAATAAATAGTAATGATTCCATAACCAAAAAAATTAATATTTTTAAGTGAGTTCAAACCAATTTCCATTTACATCATCCATGACTTAAGCATGACGCAGAAATTCAGGTTTTAGCATTTATCGTAAATTATCGTATTTTACTATTCATAAAATATTCAAGTATTTCAGAAAAATCCCAAATAATCACCCTAACCATTTTTCAACGTTTAGAATCAAAAAATGTAATCCTTTTTTTTAAAAATTAATTTTCTAAAAAAGATTAATTTAATTTTTTAATTACAATTATAATTTAATTGAAAAATACATATTTTTAAATTATAACTGATTTTATAATGTTTTCAAAAATTACATAATGTCTTATAAAATTATATTAAACTAGAAGACATAAAATTGTAAATTTTTGAACACCTTTTAGGAAAATAAATTTTAATTTAATTTAATTAATAAATTTTAATTAATTATTTATGACTTACAAAAATACCAATACTTTTACTATGGTCATATTATCACTTATAGGATGCCTAAATTTTATTTATACATTCCAGGGTGAGGTTACTATTATTTTGGATTCTTTTACTATTCATAATTGTCATATTACTATTCATAAGGGTAGGTTATGTGAGGCCCCAAAACTTATTTCCCATGTAATAATAATATTATGGCTTTATTTGGTTTAAATTTCTTGTTATCCGAACAAAACATATAAAATAAACACAAGGAATTTTATTTAATTAAACACCGAAGTGTTGACATTACAGAAAGATCAAAGGAAAAACAAACTACCCAAAAATACCAATTAAAAGACCTATTATAATTAAAGGGATACCACCCAATACAATAAAAACTCCAAGAAGATAGTAAGGGTCCTTCAGATCCATCACAATAAACATCAGTATGGCCAGAGCTACTACAACTGCACTAAGCATCAATGGAATGATGTGCACCATCTTTGTCAATTTTTCTTGAAAACACCATAATGAATGGTTTTATAAGGGTCTCAATTCGACCATTTCCCTTAGGAGACCATTGAGTTCTAATGGATATAATTATAGTCATTGGTCTTTCTGGTGGATTAAATAAAACTAATTAAGTATAATTTAGTCTTCATGTAGTCTTCCAAAATATTTAAGTTATGTATTGAAATTATAATTTAGAGATACACTTAGTTTTATTTTAGAATAAGGTAAGGATTTCAAACACCTTTCAAATATTTCAAATGTCTTGTAAATTTTTTCATTCATAATGCTTAAACAAGGTTTTAACTGAACTATGTATTTAATTTTTATAATACTAGTTTAAAGTTTTCATTATGATGTATTTAATTTCAATTTATAATTTTGTGTTTTAAAACATTAGTGTTTATAAAACTAGGGGAAATATTGGTTTGAGAAACTCTTATATATGTATGGAAACCTAATTTTGTATTTAACAAAAATAAACTGCTTAGGGGCCAACCCTCTTGTTGGGCCGAAGGAGGTAGCACATTCTAGGCGGCTGAGCCTAGCCTTCAGCCTCAGCACAGGCCAGCCCTAGGGCATGTGCGCATTCCTTAAACAAGAACAAAGGAGCCTGATAGAGTGTCACTGTGTGGGGAGGCATGGCGACAAGGGGTGGGCACAGAGCGCACCTACAAGAACCCGATACGTGGCAGTACTAGGAGGGGGGGGGGAAGAGAATTTTGAGCATATGCTTGGAGTCCCAGGATTATAAAGAAGCCGTGGAGGCTCCGTCCATTTCAATCCAGGACAAAGAAAATTGGATAGGATCGAATCTAGGTTGTTGGATCACGCCACACGTGATCTGAACAATTGGATCAGTCCGACTAACGATCCTCATCAACTGCGGATATCCCCCGTGTCTTTTGTGCACCATCCGATCCATCATGGATCTAATCTCGGCCGTCTGATTCTTTTTAAAACACTATGTCATCCTAATCCATCGGATCACCCACAATCTAATATGGACCGTTCATCCATTTTTAAATCTCCACGTTTCACCACAGCCGTCTGATCATATCCTCCTCAAATTTGGACCGTCCATCTCTTTTAAAATCCACGGACTCACCCCCACCACTGGATCTTCCTTCGGCTAATCTCCACCATCCATTATTTTTCTGGATTTTCTCCCTGAATCACTTTCTTCTTCCTCCCGCCTGCGCTGGAACAGTAGCCTCCTACTCTTCATTTTCTCTTATTTTCCACACCCATGACTCCTCCCATCACTATCTGAGGCCTTCTTTCACTCTTTTTTCCACAATACCATCATGGTCATCATTATTTTAAACCAATTATGCCTCAGTTTTGTCATGAAAGTGGAGTTTAAAATATACATGGTTTAGTTTATAAATATATATATATCACGTTTTTCATTTGAAACCTCCCGGTTCTTCCTCTTCACAAGCCTCCATCAATCTTTCCTGAGCCTCTCCTACTCCCTCGAATCAGGTAAGGGAATATTTTGTCTTGTTTTGTTTTTATTGAAGGTTTATACATATATATGTATACTCATGTAAATATATATATAACCTTATAGTTTAGATAAATTTTTTCCTTATGCCCGATTCAAGATCTTTTGGATTTTTGGGTTTAAGCGGTACTATGAACATGAGGGATTATATTACACATGCAAAACTTATTTATGTACTTTGTATATATACAGTTATTTTTATATATTTACATATGGCTAAGAGTGTGACATACCCATTTCCTTCTAATGGTGAGACCTTTACCCTATATGATGATCTTAACCCCTCAACATGCAATGGTGTGTGTGATGTCGAGGCTCAATATGTGTATAAGTATATATAATTATATGTTGGAAAAATTGTAGATACAGATTTATAAGAAATGTATAAATGTATTTCATAAACAAACTTTTATAATTAATGGCACAATTTTCATTTTATACACCATTGATTAACTAATATTCATAATGGGTTAAAAGCATGCAAGTGTCATTAAAAATTGATTTAGGAATCCATTATATACACAAACACGATCATATATAATTATATAGTTTATTTAACTCACCTATTGGACCTGTTTTAAGACTCTCAACACTAGACTTCAATGATTAATTTATGTTTTTGATAAACATGTAAGTTTCAATTAATTTTGGTGTAAGACCCTTATGTATACTCAGTAATACATGTAAGTTATGTATGTTTACATAAGCATATATATAAGTTTGTTTAATAAATAACCCATTTAAATTTAACATTATGATTTTAAATTCAGGGACTCTTGTTAATTCATGTGTCCAATATATTTAATTTATATGGGTGTTATTATATTTGTTTGATTAAACCCTTTAATACATAATGTTTTTTCATTTTTTTGAATATATGTATACATATAAACTTTTATCCTCAATTTTATTTAGAATTTCCCATGGATTGTTAAGAAATAATAAAACATGTGGTTTTTGAAGTATGAGTGGTTTTTATATACAAGTCTTTATGTACACCCTTGTGTATAAAAAAATTTACACAACACTAAACCCTAATTTTAGATACTCCAAATATTATACTTTTGATGTGTTTAGTATTTATGGAGAATTCATGAGAATAATATTTGGGGTTTGCTACTCTTATATAAATATATATGAATCACTTATTTTCATATATATTAAATGGTATTAGTTATGATTGAGTTTCATACTTTCCATTTTTAGCATTATGTATACCCTTGTGTTGTGTTATACAAAATCATATCTGTAATAAATGTTTGAGAATCTGTGAGTTTAATACCCCACATGAAATTTTTGGTTTATCTTTTAATTAATTATGCATCTAGATGAAATTCCAATATGTATTTGATTAATAAGGTTTGAAAATTTAAGGTTATCATTATATGTGACAAAACTTGTATTTCTTTTAATACATTAGTTGTCATCTCATATTCCATAATATTCTTATCATACTTTCCATTCAATGACATAGTCATGCAGTTGATAGTTTTGTAATTAACACTTATATGCCTGATTCACTAAATATATGTAAATGCTAAATATTGTAATTAAAACTCTTATAACCTTTTATGGAATTATGAATTAGATTATCCAAGGTGGTGTAGGACACTTTGAATAACATGAAATAATAAATGAAATGTTCAAAGTGGTATGGGACAAATTGAATATACGACCCTACTTGGCATATGATGAATGTATAGGACTTATTATGTGATGGGTGGGGCCTGATATTTCCCCTCGATGCATCAGTGGGTCTCATGAGGAAAATAGATGTGGAATTGGATGAGGCCATTCCCAATTATGATTTATGGATTTTGGATGAGGCCTTAATCATTAGACATCATAGCTGAGGCCTTGCCATAGTCCCACATTATACATTTCCCTCATTATGTTTATGATAATTAATTAACCAAATGGATATTTGACTAGTATAATGTCCACGGTTAAGAGCTAGTACTTATGAGTATTGGAAGAAGTAAATGATTATGACATGATGTCTATTTAGAACTCAGATAATTCATTATCCAGTTACAACTTACATTTAGTAATGAAAGAAATTGAAGTTATTGTTATGCGTAACTCTGATAATGTCATTCTATTAGTTATAAATTTTGTACTTGAATTTTTTCATGTCATACCTATTAAATTTGGAATGACTTTTACATATTAATTTGAATGCGAATGCCTATAATTTAATCTTGTTTCCCTGTAACTATGTTAGTATTCTTTGAATTATTCTCTTTTAATTCTTAGACATCTATTGTGTTTTGATTCATGTGTTACCGCATTTCTTAAGAAAAATTTTTATGGAAAATTTTAATGGAATGTTTTCAAAAGGTTATAATTGGTTTATTATGTTATTTTTAAAACCCCTTACTGAGCATTCATATGCCCACCCTACGTTTTTAAATAAAATTTTTCATGTACCAGTTTTCAACTGAAGAAGCATGTCAGAAGTAGCTCATTTCCTAGAAATTGAACCATAAAGATCCTTTGTATGGGAAATGATGTATAAAATATCAATGCACGTTTTTTGTAAAAATTACACATTATGTTTTAAGGTACCTACTCTGGGTATTCTAGAGTTGGGCTATTACAGTTGGTCTCATAGGTTCAGTTTAGATAACTCTGGAAAACCAGATATGAAAAAAAATTACTTAAGTATTACTAAGTATGATGTTTTCTTAAATTTCAGATGGAAAACGAAAATACCAGTCTTTTTTATCTTCCATTTGAGGAACTAGAAACTATAGTTTCCATAGACAACCATGACAACTTTGTAAATCATGAACACATTCGTATGACATGTAAACACCTCTACGACATGTAAAACTCTCCCCGTGTACTTCAACTCCACCGAGGATCAGGTTTAAAATATCTCTTTATCATTCAAATCCAATTTCCATCCTACACACATTGGGAAAAGTACTTCAAGGGTATTTTTTAATGCTTCACCGCAGTAGGAGGCATCCCGTACCTCATGGCTTTCCAAGAATCTCTAGCAGTGGGTGACCTCTGTGCAACATATATGTTCCAAATCTTCTCCTATGGGAATTATGGTCAAGTAATGGACTTTGAAATCCTTGAAATTGATGCCTTCCACTATTTTTACAGACATCAAGTACATACTAAGGTCTCTCAGCTTTACACCCCTCATGTCTCACTCTGGAGACACCATAATTGTACCCACAAGATTGAACTCGACTGCATGGGTTACATTTGGTTCAGAGATATCAAGAGTTTAAATTTTTTTTTGGGGATTCATGTAACTGGGAACTGGGGAAACCATTAGTCCTGGGTGTTGCATACTAGTTGTTTTATGAAAATACGACTTGTTATTTCTTCTTTCTCCTAATTTTTCAGGTTTTGTGATTTTGGATGAATTTCACTGATTGGACTTTCATGAATTTTTTTTATTTATAGATGGACGGACAAACCCATATCTTATCTCTTCCCATTGAGGTACTAGAGGCCATTATGGTTAGAACCTATGCAGAATAATACCTTCCCTTCGCAAACCTATTAAGGAAATGAAATCATCTTTACCAAGTATCGAACTTGCCAGAAATTCTCTGCTCCTACCAAGGGATTGCCTATATCTACCATCGCATAGCCACTGTCCAACCCACTGAGTATATGCGAAGGGGAAAGTACCATGAAGGTATTTTCCTATTATTCACTCTATCTTGAAACTTCACAGCCAAGGATATATTTCAAGAGGCTTCCTTATAAGGGAACCCTCACATAGCCTACATGCCCCATATCCTGAACTTCAGTTTGTATGAACACATCTACAACACTGAAATTCTTGGACAAGAGACAGTCTGACAAGTTCTTAGAGAGTTTGTCCATTCATACATCTCTGAACTTTCTACCATTCGAGCCTCCCTTTGTAATCCTGAGTGTGCAATGCATGAGTTTAACCCATACTGTATGAGGTGTGTTTGGGCTAGGGAAATATAATAATTGAACACAAATTTGGGTATTCAGCTGGCCACACCTGAGGATCCTCTATGATGGAGGATGTGGTGAATAACGTTAGAGAGTATCTTTTTAGCATAGTTGTATGAAATGAATTTCTAGGATTCAATTCTTTTTAGGGGTGAATAATGTGATGCCCAAAAACTTATTTCTCATTTAATAATAATATTATGGTGTTATTTTGTTTAATTTTCATGTTATCTGAAACAATCTTACAAAATAAACACAAGGAATTTTATTTAATTAAACACTGAAGTGTTTATATTACAGTAAGATCAAAGGAAAACCATACTACCCAAAAATACCTATTAAAAGACCTATTATAATTACAGTTAGATGACCACATACAAAAAAACTCCAAGAAGATAATAAGGGTCCTTCAGATCCATCACAATAAACATCAGTATAGCCAGAGCTACTACAGCCACACTAAGCATCAATGGAATGATGTGCACCAACTTCTTCAATTTGTCTTGAAAACACCTTAATGCATGGTTTTATAAGGGTATCAATTTGACCGTTTCCCTTAGGAGACCGTTGAGTTTCAATGGCTATAATTGTAGTCGTTGGTCTTTCTGGTGGATTAAATAAAACTACTTAAGTATAATTTAGTCTTCATATAGTCTTCCAACATATTTATGTTATGTATTGAAATTATAATTTTAATCTACACTAAGTGTTATTTTAAAATGAGTTAACGATTTCAAATACCTTTCAAATGTTTCAAATTTCTTGTAAATGTTTTCATTCTTAATGCTTAAACAAGGTTTTAACTAAACTATGTCTTTGATTTTTATAATACTAGTATAAAGTTTTCATTATGATGTATTAAATTTTAATTTATAACCTTGTGTTTTAAAAATTTAGTGTTTATAAAACAAGGGGAAATATTGGTTTGAAAAACACAAATATATGTATGGAAACCTAGTTTTGTATTTTAAAAAAATAAAATCCTTAGGGGCCAGCCCTCTTGCTGGGCGAAAAGAGGTAGCACGCACTAGGCAGCTGAGCCTAGCCTTCAACCTCATCATGGACCAACCCTAGGGCATGTGCGCGTGCCTCAAGAATGAACAGAGGATCCTGGTAGAATGTCACCGTGCAGGGAAGCATGGCGACAAGGGGTGGGAACATAGTGCGCCTGCAAAAACCCGGTACGGGGCAGTACCAGGAGGGGGGGGAGGAGAATTATGAGCATATGCTCGGAGTCCTGGGTTTATATAGAAGTCGCGGAGGATCACTCTATTTATATGTGGGACAAAGAAAATTGACTAGGATCGAATCCAAGCTGTTGGATCATGCTGCGCACGATCTGAACCATTGGATCAGTCCGACTAATGATCCTCAGCAGCTACAGATATCCTATGTGTTTTTTGTGCACCGTTTGATCCATAATAGATCTAATCTCAGCCGTCTGAGTCTTTTTAAAACATTGCATCATCTTGAGCTGTCAGATCACACCATATCTAATCTGGACTATTCCTTCGTTTTTAAATCTATGCGTTGCACCATAGCTGTCCAATCATATCCTTCTCAGATCTGGACCATCCATCTCTTTTAAAATCTGCAAACTCACCTCCACCACTGGCTCTTCTGTTGGATAATCTTCATCATCCATTCTTTTTACAGATTTTCTCCCCACAAAACATTCTTATTACTCCCACATCCACTAGACCAGTAGCCTCCAACTCTTCCTTTTCTCTTGTTTCCCACACCCATAACTCCTCCCATCACAATCTGAGGCCTTCTTTCACTCTTTTTTCCATAAGACCAACATGTTCAGCCTTATTTTAAACCAAATAGCCCTCTATTTTTTCATGAAAGTGGCGTTTAAAATATATGTTGTTTAATTTATATATATATATATATATATATCATGTTTTGTGTTTGAAAAATTTTGGTTCTTCCCCTTCTCAAGCCTCCAACAAGCTTTCCCGAGCCTCTCCTCCTCCCTCAAATCAGGTAAGGGAATATACTGTCTTGTTTTGTTATTATTGAAGGTTTATAAATATATATGTATACTCATATATATATATATATATATACTTACAGTTTCGATAAAATTTTATCTTATGCCCGATTCTAGGTCTTCCAGATTTTGGGTTTAAGCAGTACTATGAACATGAGGGATTATATTACACATGGATAAATTATTTTTGTACTTTGTATATATATGGTTATTTGTATATATTTTTATAAGATTAAGAGTGTGACCTACCCATTTTCTTCAAACGGAGAGACCTTTACCCTACATGATGATCTTAACCCCTTAACATGCAAGGGTGTGTGTGATGTCGAGGTTCAATATGTGTATATGTATATATAATTATATATAGAAAAAATTGTATATATGGTTTTATAAGAAATGTATAAATGTATTTCATAAGAAAAATTTTATAATTAATGGCACTATTTTCATTTTATACACCTTTGATTAACTAATATTCCTAATGGGTTAAAAGCATGCAAGTGTCATTAAACATTGATTTTGGAATCCTTTATATACACATATACGGTCATATATAATTATATGGTTTATTTAACTCACCTATTGGACCCATTTTAAGACTTTCAATATTGAACTTCAATTATTAATTTTATGTTTTTGATAAACTTGTAAGTGTCAATTAATTTTGGTGTAAGACCCTTAGTATACTCGGTTATACATGTAAGATATGTATGTTTACATAATCATATATATATATATATATAAGTTTGTTTAATAAATAATAATTTTAAATTTCACATTATGATTTAAAATTCAGGGACACTTTTTAATTGATGTGTCCCATATATTTATGTTATATGGGTGTCATTAGATTTTTGGTTTAAACCCTTTAATACATAATGCATTTTTAGTTTTTTAAATATATGTATACATATAAACTTTGATCCTCAATTTTATTTAGAATTTTCCAAGGATTGATAAGAAATAATAAAACTAGTGGTCTTCAAAGTATGGGTGGTTTATATATACAAATCATTATATACACCCTTGTCTATAAAAAAATTTACACAACACTAAACCCTAATTTTGGATACTCCAAATATTATACTTTTGATGCATTTAGTATTTATGGATAATTCATGAGTATAATATTTGGGGTTTTCTACTCTTACATACATATGTATAAATCACTTACTTTCATATATTTTAAATGGTATTAGTTATGGTTTAGTTTCTTGATTTCCATTTTTAGCATTATGTATACCCTTGTGATGTGTTATACAAAAGAATATCAGTAATAAATGTTTGAGCATATGTGAGTTTAATACACCACATGAAATTTTTGGTTTATCTTTTAATTAATTATGCATCCAAATGAAATTCCAATATTTAATTAATTAATAAGGTTTTAGAATTTAAGGTTATCATTGTATGTGGAAAAAATTGTCTTTATTTTATTACATTTTTTTCATCACATATTCCATAATCTACTTGTCATACTTACCATTCAATCTAATATTCATGAACTTGATAGTTTTGCAATTAACACTTACATTCCAAATTCAGTAAATATATGTAAATGCTAAAGAATGTAATTAAAACTCTTATGAACTTTTATGGAATTATGAATTAGATTATGCAAGGTGGTACAAGACACTTTGAATAATATGAAATGAGAAATGAAATGTCCAAAGTGGTATGGGACACATTGAACATATGACCCTACTTGGTATATGATGAATGTATTAGACTTATTATGTGATGGGTGGGGCCCATTATATCCCCTTGATGCATCGGTGGGTCTCATGAGACAACTAGACGTGGAATTGGCCAAGGCCATTCCCAATTATGATTTATATATTTTCACCGAGGCCTTAATCATTAGACATCTTTGACGAGGTCTTGACACAACCCCACATTATACATTTCCCTCATTATGTTTATGATAATTAATTAACCAAGCGGATATTTGACTAGTAAAATGTCCATGGTTAAGATTCAATACTTATGAGTATCAGAAGAAGTAAATGATTATGACATGAAATCTATTCGGCACTCAGATAATTCATTATCTAGTTACGGATTACAGTTAGTAATGAAAGAAATTGAAGTTATTGTTATGCGTAACTCTGATCATGTATTACTCTTAGTTATAAAATTTTCACTTGCATTTTCACATGTTATACCTATTAAAGTTGGAATTCATTTTAATTATTACTCTAAATGAGAAGGCCTATAATTGAATCTTGTTTCCCTGTAACTCTTTTAGTATTCTTTGAATTATTCTCTTTTAATTCTTAGACAATTGTTATGTTATGATTCATGTGATACCACATTTCTTAAGAAAGTGTTTTATGGAAAATTTTAAAGGAACATTTTTAAATTGTTATAATTGGTATATTATATTGTTTTTAAAACCCCTTACTGAGCATTCATATGCTCACCCTATGTTTTTAAATAAAAATTTTCAGGTATCAGTTTTCAGCTGAAGAATCATGTTAGAAGTAGCTGGTTTCCTAGAACCTGAACCGTAATTATCCTCTGTATGAGACATGATGTGTAAAATATAAATGCATGTTTTTGGTAAAAATTAAAAATCATGTTTTAAGGCACCTGCTCTAGGTATTCTGGAGTTGGGCTGTTACAGGTTACTATTCATAAGGGTAGGTTACTATTCACCTAAAATTAAGTTTGTTTCATAAAACCCCAAAAAACATCCTGAACACAACTGTGTATGTCAGATTTTCAAAATTCAAGACACAAAATTCTAAAAATTTAGTTTAATAGCTAGGTTATAAACATCTCCTTAAAATAAAGTGTTGTTTTATGGAGACTTAGTGTTTCATTCATTTCATTAAATTTATTTGTATATCCTTTGGGTATTATGGTTTACAGTAATAACATTAAAAATTAAAAATGTATATATATTTATACCATAATATAAGATTATAAATGTATATAAAATTATATAATTATATATAATTTATAAAAGAATATATATTTTAAAGAAATACAAATAATTTATAAATGTATATAAGCTTATAAAACTATATAAAAGTACATATATGTTATAAAAGTATACTAATTTTATGGAAGTATATAGTTGTGAAAATTTATAAATTTATAAAATTATAATATATAAAATTAAAATTTATGAAAGTATAAAAGTATAAAATTATTCAATTTTATTCCATTCATGAAACAATCGATCTCGATTTTATGGTTAATAGAAAAACTCTAGGTGTACCTTGCGAGCTCATCAAAATTTAAAAAAATTAGTCTAAAGTATAATGACCATCCAAGAAATTAAATATCCGCTTGAGATAAAGCAACCTTATCAGACCCCTATCCAATTTATCCCACAACCATTACTTGAGAAATTATGTAATCAAAAGGGGAAAATGAATTATGAGGTTTCATCACTAAAATTTGAATTACAAAGAATTAAAACTGGTAAAGCACCCAAGCCAACTTATGCTATCCCTTCCCTAACCTTAAAGGGAGAATATTATACAAGATAACCCCCATCATTCATGGTCATCCCTTCCTAGAAACAATCAAACCAGTCATACGATTTAGGAATATAAATATGACAACCTTTGAAAAAATAAGCCTTGATATCAACATCTATAATCCAATCTCTCAAATTAGTGATGACAATGAAGAGTTTCCTAAGGTGAATTTGTTGAAGAATGTTTAAAGTGGTCTTGGGGAATATCAAGGAATTATTAAAGTATGTTTAATTGAAGAAGAAATTGATTTAATTTATTCATAGGAGGGAAAGTTTTCTTCTTGGCTTGAATATCTTCAATATAACAGTTTTGATTATTTTTTTGGGATCACTGATCACTAAACCCTTGAGTTAAATAATGAACATAGAGTTTATAAACATTAATAACACTAAAACAATAACTTTATAGGTTGATAAATCAGTGCTAAATAAATCAATAAAGTTGAATTTCAACTCCAAATATTTTTGTAATGATTTGAAAAATAAAATATTTCACATAATAAAATAAATATCAATTAGAAAAATTAATTTGGTGAAAAAATAATAATCATAATACAAAATTATAAAAATATAAATGTGTAATTTATAAAAATAAATTTTATGAAAGTGTAAAAGTATTAAATTATTAATAAATTGAAAAAGTATACAAGTTTAAAAGTATAAATTACTTATATATATATATATATTTATATCATTATATAAAATTATAAACATATATAGAAGTATAAAATTATATATAATTTATAAATGAATTTATATTTTAATGAAATATACATTATTTGAAAACCCCTTTTCATAATAGAAAATACAACTATTGAATATAATAATAGTTTCCACATAGTTTATCATACTGTTCTTTCTAACTATGTGACCTATAGAATTTTTTTTTAAAAAAATTGAGCATAAAAAATACCTAAATGTAAAATAAATTATTATTATTTAAAATACTATAATATATTTAACTATAATAACACAAAATGTTACAAACTCACCTCCATAACAGTTTCTTTTCCTAAAAATCCATTAATTAAAGGATATAAGATGAGAAATAACATTAAAAAATTAATTCCCTAAGAAAAAGAGAGTGTTATGGGAGAATAAAATATATACTGATAAGAGTGATGATTAATAAAACTATTACTTTAGACAAACAAATAGAATCCTCATAAAAAATCCAACATCGCTAAGATAAATTCAATGAATTAACAAGGGACACAAGGCCTCATGAATTTTGATATCTATTAGGGTCTCCACACTATTTATACATAATCTAAAAGGGTGTTTCTACAACATGAACACACTCTCTATTTAAAATAAACAACTCCAGGAAAGAAAAAATTCCCTAGAACACCCAAAAAAACCAAAATTATTCTACCAACCACATTAACCATATAGAAAAGTAACATTAAAACCTAGAAAATCTCATCATATCTCATTGAACCACAATAGAAACACCTTCCTACCTGCACATGGATTTGTAGGTTTAAAATTTTCAACCCACCATGAAAAGATATATATGGAATATGCAACTAAATAGGAGAATAAATAATCCCATACCATATAGCGGTAGGGAATGGCGAAAGTAGGTCATGGAGCGATGGATTCAAGGAGCGAAGGTGGCATGGAGGGACAATGACAGGGTGGGGAGCAACACCGATAGGGAGAAAAAAAGGAAGGGAATAGAGAGATGATAGCATAGAGAAAAGGTGGAAGGGAGACATGGTGGCATGGTAGGGAGCGATGGAGACAAGGAGTGAAGGCGTCATGGAGTGACAACAGCATGGCAGGGAGCGACATCGATAGCACTATAGAACCGCTAAATCTTGAAGGTGTGAAGGAAGGAGACAATGTTAGGGTTATTTTTATAACATCAAGGAAGACTTTTATCAGCGCGTTCAAGAAAGCACTGATAAACTGGTGTTTTATCAGCACTAAAATAGAAAGCGTTGATAAAACACATCTTTATCAGCACTTTTTTAGCACTGATAAAGAGATCCCTTTATCAACACTAAAAAACACTGATAAAATGAGTCTTTATTAGTGCTAAAATTATAGCAGTGACAAATAATAGTATTATTAAATTTTTTTAGTGCTCATAAAAGGATATCTTTATTAGCACTAAAAAAGCACTAATAAAGCTCAAATGTAAATAATTTATTTATATTATAATATATTTTTATAAAATTATACATATAATAGATAAATATTTATTTATTTATAATTATTACTAAAAATAAATATATTTATATATAATTATATATATAATAAATATATTTATAAATATTTGTATATAATTGTATATATTTATATAATTATAAAATTATAATAAATATATTAATTATAATTATAGTTATAATTATAAATAAATATAGATATTTTTAAATAATTATAAAATTATAATAAAAATATTAATTATATTTATTAATAAAATTTTAAAAATAATAAATATATTTGTCATAATTTCACATTTATTTAAATAAATATATATTTTTTATAGTTATAATTATAATTAAATATATATTTATCTAAATAATTATAAAATTATAATTAATATATTTATTATAATATTATAATTACTTATATAAATATATATTTATTTATAATTATAACTATATATATTTTTATATATTTATAAATATTTATATATATTTATAAATATATATATATAATTGTACATATTTATTAAATTATAAATATAATAAATATATTTATTATAATTTTATAATTAGTATATATATATATATATTTATAATTATAAGAATAAATAAATATATTTATAAATATTTGTATATAATTATAATTATATATATATATATATTAATATATAAGTATGTATATTTATAAAACTATAATAAATGTATATATTATAATTATATAGTTATTTATATTTATTGTAATTTAATAAGTATTTATGAGAACGTAATAGGTTAATGGGTATAACACAAATGAATCATATACCTAGTAAAGTGCATATCATAAAAAACCAATGTATAAATGAACATTCATGATGAATACATAATATATGCACACGTCATTGTAATATATGTAATCTTAACATTTAGAAACCCTTAATCATGCGTATAAATAAACTTATGATCATATAACATCAATTATTGTAGTGGATTAAATATTTTAGCCCGTTACATCACCAAAAATCTGATGTTTGAGGTGTCTAGGGGTAGTCCGATGTGTTTTTGGGACATGTGAATTATTCCAATGGTGTTTCATTCCAGTAGTTTCCCAAATTTCTAGTTTTCCAATGGTGATTCATTTTGGTGGCGTGTCTTTATGGCGGCGTGGCCTTCTTGCGACATTTCATTCTGGCGGCGTGTCATTTTGGCGACCTGTATTTATGGCGGCATGTCGTTCTAGAGGTGTGTCGCTATGGCAGTGTGTCATTCTGGTGTTGAGTTGTTCTCGTGACATGTTATTCTGGTGGTTAGTCTTTCTGGAAGCTTTCTATTCTGGCGGTATTTCATTCTAGTAGCATGTCATTCTAGCAGTGTGTTGTTCTGGCAGTGTGTCATTATTGCAGCATGTTGTTCTGCTGGTGTTTCATTCTGGCGTCGTGTCCTTCTAGTGGTGTGTTGTTGTGGTGGATTTTCATTATAGAGACGTGTCATTTTGGCGGTGTTTCATTCTGGCGATGTCGTTCTGGCTGCTTGTCCTTCTGGATGCATTATTCGGGCGACATGTCCTTCTGGAAGCGTGTCATTTTGGCGGATTTTCCTTCTAGCAGCATGTCATTCTGGCGGTGTGTCCTTCTGGGGGCGTGTCGTTCTAGCGGCATGTCAATCTGGTGTCATGTCCTTTTGGAAGTCTGCCCTTCTGGGGGTGTGTCATTTCTGGCCACATGTTATTCTGGTGGCGTGTCATACTGTCGGTGCATCATTTCCAATAGTTGTCCATTTTTCCATAATTTTCCAGTTTTCCAAAAAATTATAAATTTTCCATTTTGACATATTTTTTGAGAAAAAGCGGGTTTAAATTCCTTAATTATGTGTTTTAAATCCTATTCAAAGGAGTTTAATCATATCCTTAATTTTAAAAATTCTCTATACCATTAAAACTTTTAAAATGTGTGGTTTTAATGAGATCCACCATTAATGGTGAACTAAACCATTTGAAATCCCATTAGTTTTGGATCTAATCTTTTTAAGGCCAAGAACATCACTTAGTTCATTTCTTCTTCTTTCACTTGATATGAGAGGTTCCAAATCCTTCTTCCTTGGATTAGTAGAACGTGTTGCTGTATCCAGTTAGTGTTCTCACTTCCAAAGAGGTCGTTCCATGTAGGTAAATGGATTCTTCATTCCATGTAGGATTTTCCTTTGTTTCTTTTCATGTGAATCATGCAGGATGAGTTTATTATTGTTATCCCATGTGAATATAGTTTCATTTAGATTAAGAAAGATAATGAATTGATTTATATTGAATTTAAACAAACAAGGAATGTGAAGTGTAACCTTACATATTTTTATGGATTTTATTTTTATTGTTTTGATATTATGATTATATGGGTGAAATTAAATGATGAAGATATTTTATTTTGGTGGATTGATTATACTATAGTGACTTTTCTTTTGAAACCTATGTTTTTTCTTATTTTTTGGTATCATCATAAATAATTGGATAATTACATATTTTCAGTTAAATAATTAAATTCCCCTAGATCTAATGGTTTGTGTGATAATATTCTTAATTAATATAGTGAAATTAAATAATAGATCCTTTTATAACTATGAAAATATGTTGTGTTGTGGTATGATATATGTGTGTGGGAGCATTGGGAACAATATGGTTGAGCATTGGGGTTGCGATGAGAGGTGGTGGTGGATGTGGATGTTGGGCTGTTTCATCAAGATGTTTTCTGTATGTTTTGTTTTAGGTGACTAGTTGGTATGGATGATGATAAAAATGATCTTGTAATATTAATATGTATATTATTTAGTGGAATGGGTTGGTAATAGAGAATCTATAAAAAATTTAAATATTCACTAAAATATTGAAAATGAACAATGGATTGCTTTTTGCTTGTGTGGGATTTTGCATTTTAGTATTGAAAGAGGACATGGGAGACCTTGTGAGTTGGTTGGTGATCCTCTTATAAATCCATATTTATGGATTGTGTGGATTCATATATATGCATGCATACATTTTATTTTCCTTGTGATTTTAATAAATACCCCACCCATGCCGAGAACCATGGGTAGACATCCACATAGTCACGTGGGAGGGTGTCTTTCCCAACATCTTAGTGACAGGATGGATGGATGGCCACCCACTCTTCCATGCTCCATCTTCCATGTGATAGTGTCCCATGTTTCTTCGGGCAAGTTGTTATGTGTGGTCACATGTGACTTTGGAATGAGTTATGATTTACAGTCCTAGGTGTCATTAGGATGATATGTGTTATGATGGTCTAGGTGTGTATGAGAAGGATGTGATGTGTTGTGATGGACCCGGTGTGTGAGGGCAGCATGTATAGTGAGTTGTGGCCAGGTGTGTGTGGGAATGATGTGATTTTATATATTCAAATGAGGTGGGAGTTCCAGGATGTTTTCCCTTGGGGTGTGAGAGGAGATAATTAGTGGGAAAGTGGTGTGGGGTACCCTATCATCGATGTGAATTACATTATATTATATACTTGGATGCGTTATTTGGTGAGAGATCCTTAGTGATGTTTGTGGTTATAGTTAGTCTACGTGTTTGGTTCTATTTAGTTCTGTTGTTTTTTCACAGGTGAATTAGTATGATCCTTCCACTTATGCATGATAACATTTGGTTTTCCTACATAGTATACCTGTATTCTCACCCTACATATATAAAACTGTTTTCATCTTTCTAAGAGGACTTTGCGAACCATGTTGTACCTTACTATCCGTACCCTTGTATTGTTGTTGTGTTGGTGATCTAGTTTTGTTTTGGGCATTTTACTTTGGATACTTTTACTTGTATCAATTTTTTTCCCACATGCATTATTGGATGGTTTTTTGTTTTTATTACATATATATATCATGGAGTTGATTACGATTGATATATCCTATATCCCAATATTATTTTATTATAAAGGATAATGCCTCCCATATTGTCATATTTGTACACCCTTAGTTCTAGTCACCAACTCGGGGCCTACTGGAAGTGGGAATCGGGATTTATTATCTCTCTCTCCCTATTGCGGTATCTTTGGAGGGAGGGGGTTGTGATAGAGTCTTAGAAGAGATTATGGTTGAGAGATAGGATGGAGTTTGGAGTTAAGAACGATGATGTTTTCATGGCTTGGTATGGAAACAATGTCTGTTGACCTTGGTGCCTAACATAGACCAGGGAGAGTGTCTAGGAAATGGAATTTTAGGGCCCCCCATGATCTAGTGCACATAATCTAAGTTTATTGAATGATCACGTGAGATGAGATTTGTTGTAGTGTGGAGACCTAGGGGAGGTACATTAATCCTGATGAATTGTGTTCTTGTTTGAATTGGGTTATTTTAGGAAATTCAAAATGGATAAAATGAATTAAATGGGTTAAATTTATTTAAAATATATCATAATCCATACTACTGGGCTTAGGATATCCTTATTTTTCTTACAGCTATGTCTCATGGTCATCATCCACCTGTGGATCAGGAAGTGAAGGTTCAACAAGACAACCTGGTTGATCGACGATGGGTTGATCCGGCTGAGGATGATGATCAGTGGTAGAGGATGTTACACACTTTTCAACATCATGATTTGGTAAAGTATGAGAGGATCATTTCTGATATGGAAATAGAGAGTCGTCTAGAGGAGTTGGTGATCACTTTTAGTTTGACGCGATCCCCAATAGAGTACAAGGTGCCTTTGGCGGTTTGTGAAATATAAGGAGCTGCTCATCAGTGGTGGATGTTGTAACTTTGTGAGAAGTGGGAGGCATATGTTTCATGGGTTAACTCCCAAAACGAGTTTCGAGAAAAGTTCCTCTCATTGACCATTAAGGCTGAGAAGAGGCAGAATCTACTCACCCTTTAGCAGGGGAGTATGTCTATATAGGAGCTTGGGATTATGTTCATGGACCTTTTGTGCTTTTCCATAGATCTTTTTCTAGATGAGGAGTCCTGAGTGAGGTTAATTGAGGAGGCACTCTATCTCTTGATCCAGTACACGATGATACCTTTCATGTTTCCAGCATACATGGAGGTTTAGAATAAGGAAGAGGTGATTGACCGGATGCACTCACAGGGAGGTTTTACACAAGAGGGGAACCAATAGGGTTCCTTGTGGGGCAGAGTTGTTTGTAGCAGGACTTAGATTTTGGGGACTTTGAGGTTTAGAACAACTGGGAATAGACCTTTGCAACTTCCCTTTTGAGCTTATTGTTTTCAAACCCTTTTTGTCCCCTTTGGGCCAGTGTGTTTATTTTATGGAGTTCGTGAACATCTTTAGGACTAGTTCCTAGTGGATGATTGAGCTCAATTTGGATGAGGTGAATGTGTTTAGTGTCAACATCAGTAGAATTTACCAGTGAGGTTGTTCCAATAGTAGGGGAAGTGCGATTATGGTCTAGATAGGGTAGATGGATGAGGTAGAGGCCAACCTTAGTATATTCCTCGGGATCAGGGACCTCGACCTGAGCATGGTTATGGAGGTGCCCTCAGAAGAGAGGTAGGGTAACTGGGCATGGTCAGTTGCATGTAGTAGAGGTAGCAGCACCAGATGGGCCAAATATTGTTAGAGGTATTATTAATATATCATATATTCTTGTCTATTATTTTTTTATTTAGGATACTTTCACTCCTTTTTTTCACCCACTCTATCTTATCCTCTAGGAAAAAATTTAGAGAGGATTTGCATGCCCTTGGTGTTGAATACACCAGTAGGAGGCCAGAACATCTTGTTTGATGTGTGTCGGGGGTGCATACTGATGATGGGGCCACATCAGTCCTGTGGGGATTTTTTATTTCTATAGATGAATCCAAACGATGTCATACTTGGAATCGACTAGTTATATTCTATACATGCTTTTATTGACTAGTTTTAGAGTAAAGTTTTGCTTTCAGATGTGGATGGAAAGTGCATAGTTTTCATTGGTCAGGATAGCTGTTAGGTGGGAAATGTCACGTGGAGCCCCTTATTTAATTGGTGGATGATTTTTCTATAGAATAAGTAGAGACATGGATAGAGGAGGATCCTGGGGTTGTCATATAATTCCTAGATGTTTTACCCAAGGTGGTTGTTACACTACCTCTTCGACACAATGTTGAGATTGGGATAGACATGCAGCCTAGTGCTTCTCTGATTTAAATGGATCCTTATTGGATGTCACCTTTAGATTTGTGGTATTTGATGATTCAGATAGATGATCTGATGCAGAAAGGTTTTATCCAGCCGAGTGTGTCATTGTGGGGTGCTCCAGTGTTGTTAAAAAAGAAGGTATGTGGTAGTCTGAGGCTATGAATAGATTACCGAAGACTGAATCAAGTGACAGTTAAAAACCATTACCCGCTTCCAAGGATATACAACCTTTTTGAAAAGTTTTTGGGAGCTAGTTAGTTATACAAGATCGATCTACAGTATGGATATCACCAGTTAAGGGTGAAAGATGAAGATATCCCAAAGACTTCCTTCAGATGAAAGTTTGGGAACTTCAAGTTTTTAGTCATGCCATTCGATGTTACGAATGCACCAACCATGTTCATTGGGATTAATAACTCAGTTTTCTGTGAGTTCCTAGAAAAGTTTTTCATTATATTCATCGATGACATACTGATTTAATCAAGGTCCAAGAAGGATCATACTGAATATCTCAAAACTATTTTGAAGTCTCTTCATCACCACCAACTCTATGCAAAGTTTTCAAAGTTCAAGTTTTGGACACGAGATGTATATTTCTGTGGACATGTGGTGTCTCAACAAGGAATAGTTGTGGAATCATCAAAGGCCAAGGGATTTTGTTCTTGGGAAGCACCTAAGAATTTGGTAGAGGATTGTAGATTCCTTGGTCTCATAGGCTATTATCATAGGTTTATGTATGAATTATATTGAGTTACATCCCTTTGATAGAATTTAATAGGAAGGAACAAGATTTTTCATGGACAAACAATTTATAGGTGGCGTTTAGTTACCTAAAGGTGAAGTTGGTTAGCACTCCGGTTCTTCAGCAGCCAGAGGAGGGTGTGATGTTTGAGGTGCTTTGTGATGGTTCCCCTCTGGGTTTGAAATGTGTCTTGATGTAGGAAAAAGGAGGTGATCTCTTATGGGTCAAAGCACTTGTGCCCCCATGATCACAAATATTCCACCAATTATCTGGATCTTGAAGCAATTGTGTTTGAGATAAAGTTGTGATGAAATTACCTCATTGGGGAGCACTTTGTGGTCTTCATGGATCATAATATTTTGAGGTATATATTTTCCCAGCATGGTCTAAATTTGAAAAAATTAAGGTGGATGATGTTTCTTTAGGACTATGATTTTGAGATATCCTACACCTCAGGAAACTAGAATTTCATGGCCGATGCTTTGAGAAAAACATCACAAAAATGATGTTGTTTTAGAGACTATGGATTCTTGGAGAGCGATGGAGGTGTTGGTAGCCCTGTACTTAAATGTAAGGGTGGATGATGGTAGTTCTTATTTTTTCAAATGGTGGTGAAATATTATTTTATTCAAAAAGTGGAAGAGTATCAGTGGGGATAATTACATGTAGAAGTGAAGTGTGATCATGTTGGCCATAGTGATTCTCTAGGGGGATGGTCAGAGTATAGTCAGAACCAGATGTTGTTTTCAGTGGAGGTTGTTTGTTCTGATAGAGATGTACGAGGGAGTCCTTCATGAGTTTCATATCTCACATTTTGAGGTACACCTAAGAGTTTCTAAAATGTACCATGGATTAAGGATGCAATTTTGGTTGTCTGATATGAAATGGGCATTTGCATAGTTTGTGTAAAAGTTCTTGGTTTTTCAGTAGGTGATGGTCGAGCATCGTGTTCTACGGGGTTTGTTGATACCTTGGGATATTCCTAAGTAGAAATAGGATGAAATAGATATGGATTTCATCATAGGGTTATCCAGATCTCTAGATGGTTGTGATTCTATTTGGGTTATTATGGATCAGTTAACTAAATCAGTTCACTTCCTAACAATCAAAGAGTCTGGAATAGTGGATTTTTTGGAAAAAAGGTAAGTGGATGAAGTGGTGTAGATACATGAAATTAAAATATCCATTGTCTCAGATTAGGACCCACATTTTACCTCATGATTATGGAGGGGATTGCAACATGATTTTGACACTAAGTTGCACCTAAACTTTGCTTTCAACCCTCAGATAGATTTACAAACAGAACAGACTATCCACACACTGGAGGATATATTATAGGAATGTGTCTTGCACTTCAACAGATCATGGTCACAACACCTACCCTTTGTTGAGTTCTCTTATAATAATGTATATCACTCTTCCATTGACATGGATCCCTTTGATTCTTTATATGGAAGTCCATCGAATTCTTAGTTATACTAGAATGTGGTTGGGGAGGTGACAATTATTGGTCCTGAGGTGGTGTAGAGAACAACAGTGAAGGTTCAGTTGGTTCAAGAGAGGACGAAAGAAGCACCAGAGTAGTAGAATTCATATGCTAATCATAGGATGAGGACCCTAGAGTTCATGGTTAGAGAATATGTGTTCTTAAAGGTTTCCGCTCAACATGGGAAACATAGGTTCATAAATAGAATTAATCTTTCACATTGGTTTGTTGGGCCCTTCTAGGTACTGGGGAACATTATTGAGGTGGATTACCTATTGGAACTCCAACCTCGACTAGACCTGATCCATGATTTTTTATTTCTATCTTAGCTCCATCGGTATTTTCACGATGACTACTCCCATGTCATTGACTGGGGAGAGTTGGATATCAGGGACGACACAACCTTTGTGGATAATCCAGTGGAGATCCAAGACCATCGAGAGAAGGTATTGTGAGGAAAGAACATTCCCCCAGTTCATGTGTTATGGAGGCATGGTTTCCTGGAGGAGATTACTTAGGAGTGTGAGATGCAAATGAAATCATAGTAACCAGAGTTGTTTTGAGTTTTACCTTCTCTATTTTACTTGTGATGTTCTATTTAGACCATGGTTTTTTATTTGATATGTTTTTTTACCCCTTATGTGATGTGTGTTTTGTGATGTGTGATAAAGTTCTGACATGATAAAAAGGAAAGACCTGATTCCTAATTAAGACACATTTTACTATGATGTGATTAAACCTATGTAGGCGAGTCAGTGCCACCTAGAGCGAACATTATATTGACATAGAAGATGGAATTACCTGATTCCTATGTCTAGGATAGTATGGTTGTCTATCTATTATGAGAGTTTGGGTTAGCAGGTTTGACTAGTGGAGGTGTTTCAAGTGTAACAATATCCTTGAGAGGTACCTCGAGGGATGGTTATTTAGAACCCTCATCTCTTTTCTTTTGGGTTGGTTTTAAATTCTTAATGGTGATAATAGTTTGAGAGGTATATGATTTAACATATAAGACTTTATAGACGGGTAATTTGCCTAAAATATGATGTTTTAGGTGTCTAGGGGTAGTTTGGGGTGTTTTGGGACATGGGAGTCATTCCAACATTTTTTCATTCCAACAAATTTCCAAATTACCAGTTTTCCCATGGTGTATCATTATTGTGGCATGTCCTTATAGGGGCATGTACTTATGGTGGTGGGTCTTTTTGGCGGTGTGTCATTTTAATGGTGTGTATTTTTGGCAGCATGTAATTATGGTGGCATGTTATTCTGGCGGCATGTCTTTCTGGCTGCATTTCATTCTGATGGGCAGTCATTTTGGTGGTGTTTTGTTATGGTAGCATGTTGTTCTGGCGGCCTGTCATTCTGGTGGTGTGTCTTTCTAGAGGCATGTCATTCTGGTGGCGTGTCATTATGACAACATGTCGTTTAGGTGGTGTGTCATTCTGACTGAGTGTCTTTCTGGTGGCTTCTCATTCGAGCACTGTCCTTTCTAGTAGTGTGTCATTCTGATGGTGTGTCATTCTTCCATCATGAATTTCTCATGGTGTTTCATTCTGAAAATGTTTCTTTATGGTGTCATGTCATTATAGCTATGTGTCCATCTAGAGGTTTGACGTTCTGGTGGTGTGTTGTTCTGGCGGTGTTTTATTATGGTAGTGTTTCATTTCCAACACTCTTCCATTTTTCCAGAATTTTCTAATTTTCCAAAATCTAACAAATTTTCCGTTTTTATATCTTTTATGATGAAAAGTGGGTTTAAATACCTTAATTAAGTGTTTTAAATCTGTTTAAAAGGAGGTTAATCACATCCTTAATTTTTTAAAAGTCCCAAGAACTTTAAAACATTTAAAAGGCATGGTTTTAATGTGATCATCATTTAATGGTGAACTAAACTGTTTCAAATCCTATTAGTTTTGAATCTAATCATTCTAAGGTTGAGTCCTTACATTTTTTCAATCCTTCTTCTTTCTCTTGATATGGGAGGTTCCAAATCCTTCTTCCTTTCAGTCGTAGAACTTTCTTCTATATTTGGTTCGAGTTCTCACTTCCAAAGAGATAGTTTCCTCTTATACGTGCATCCATGGTTTTGGTGTAGAAAGTTGGTGAAAGGCCTTTTCCTTTTAGGTAGGATTTCCCTTCATTTCATTTCATGTGTATCATGTGGGAGGGATTTATTATTTTTATCCCTTGTGAATATGGTTGCGACCAGATTAAGAAAGATAATGAATCAATTTATATTGAATTTAAAGGGGTAGTGAACATGAGGTATAACCTTACATATTTTTTTATTGATTTGAATTTTATTGTGTTGATATTATGATTGTATGGGTGAAATTACATGATTAAGATCATGTTTTTTAGTGGATTGATTCTACTATAGTGACTTTTATTTTGAAACCTATATTTTTTGATTGTTTGGTATAATTATAAATAATTGGATAATTTTTTATATTCAGTTAATGAATTAAATTCCCCTGTATCTAATGGTTTGTGTGATAATGCCCTTAATTAATAAAGTGAAATTCAATAATAGATCCTTTTGTAAATAATAAAATATGTTGTTTTGTGGCATGTGATATGTGTGTGAGGGCAGTAGGAATGAAATGGTTGAGCAATGGGGTTGTGATGAAAGGTGTGGTGGTGGATGTGGTTGTTGGGTTGTTTCAACATGCTTCTTATTGTGTGTTTTGTTTCAGGTGACTGATTGGCATTGATGGTGATAAAAATTATTTTGGAATATTAAGCTATACATGTTTTAATGGAACATGTTGGTAACCGAGAATATGGAAAATAATTTAACATTAACTAAAATAATGAAAATGAATAGGTGATTCCTTTGTGCTTGTGTGGGGATGCATATTTTAGTATTAGCAGTGGACGTGGGGGGCCTTGTGAGTTTTTTGGTGATTTTCTTGTAAACCCATAGGTGGGGATTGTGTAGCTTCATATATATGTATGTATAAATTATATTTTCCTTGTAAATTCTATATGCACCCCGCCCATCTCGAGTACCATGTGCCGAAACCCACATAGTCATGTGAGAGGGTGTCTTTCCCAACATCCCGATGGAAGGATGGATGGATGTCCACCCACTCCTCCATGCTCCCTCTTCTTGGTGATAGTGTCCTAGGTGTCTTCAGGTAAGTTTTGATGTGTGGTCCCAAGTTTATTTGGGATGGGTTATGTTGTGTGGTCCCAAGTGTCTTCGAGATGAGATGTGTTGTGATGGACCAGGTGTGTACGTGCGGGATGTGATGTGTTGTGATGGACCAGGTGTGTACGAGAGAGATGTGCTATGAGGCATGGCCTAGGTGTGTGTGGGTTGGATGTGATGTGATATATTCGAAAGAGGTGGGATATTTAGGATGTTTTCTTTTGGGGTGTATGAGTGGCTAATCAGTGGGAAAGTGGTTCGGGGTACCCTATCATTGATTTGCATTATATTATATTATATTACCTGGATGTGTTATTTGGTGAGAGAGACTTGGTGAGATTGGGGGTTATGGTTAGCCTTCCTATTAGGTGTTGTTTGGTTTTTCAATTTTCTCGTGGGTGCATTAGTTTGTTCCCTACACTTGTGCACGAGAGACTTTGGTTTTCTTACTGAGTATAACGGTTTGCTCACCCTATGTATATAATACTATTTTCATATTTCCAGGTGGACTCTGTAGACCGTGATGGACCTTACTAGTTTTACACTTGGGCAGTTGCCGTGTTGGGGATCTATTTTTGTTTCGGTTATTTTACTTTAGAGAGTTTTACTTGTATCAGTTTTATTTACACATGCATTGTAGGATGGTTTTTTTGTTTTTCTTACATATATGTATCATACAGTGGATAATGGTTGATGCATCCTATCTTTGGATATTGTTTTCTTATAATTTTATAATTATTATAATTTTATAATTATTTAATTATATATTTATTTAATTAAAATACTATAAATAGTTTTTTAAAATATTATATATATATTTGAATTATATATATATATATTAATATTCCAAATTTATATTAATTGTAAAAATGTATTTTCAAATTAATGTATATAAATAAACATTATTTTTGAATATAAATATAATAATTATATATATATATATATATTAATAATAATTTTTATTAATTTTTTTATCAGTTATAAGAATAATACTAATAAATCTCTCCTTTATCCATGCTAACAAAATCACTAATAAATGATGCACCTTTATCATCACTTTTTTTAACTCTGATAAAGGTTACCTTTATAAGTGATTTTAGCTAGTGGAAATAAAGGTGAGGATTTTTTCAGTGATTTCTACTTAGCACTGATAAAAGAAGGTTCTCCCCTTGACTAGATTCATTGTAGTGTGTCCTAAAGTATCAAAACAATCTAAATGAATTTGCATAGTTTGGAGTATGTCAATTGTTCTTTTTAATTAAATTAATGTCAATTTCAAATGAAGACGCATACAGAGTTATACTGGTCACATAGTGTGTGGGATTAAAGTGAGGCCGACTCCTATATGTTACAAATTACTTATGAATTTTTGTATTAAAGAATAAATACAATATGAATGCATTTTCTCAATTTTCATTATGTCACTTGTGCTTTTTACTAAAATGTTATTTCAAACGTGAAACATGAACGTTGAGTCATACCGGTCACCACATTTTTCGATTTTATGTGAGACTGCTTCTTATACGTCACGAATGACTTATGAATCACTATCCTAAATTATCCAGAAAATGAGAGTGAATTTTCTTGGTTTTTAGTGAGTGAAACATGTTTTGACTAAAATGCCAATTTTTAACTAATAACGGACACTTTGAGTCATACTGGTCACACTATGAATAATATTGAAGTGTAGTTGATTTTTAAACATCATAAATGAATCATGGATTTTTTTCTTAATGTATTCAAATAATTCGAATAGGTTTTCTCTGTTTTTAGTAGTTCACTTTTTCTTTTTGCTAAAAACAATGTCAATTTAAAATAAAAATACACACTTGGAGTTATATTAGTCACACCGTGCATCATATTGAGATGTGGTTGATTCTTAAATGTCAAAAATGAATCATGGATCATTTTACTAAATTATCAAAATAATACATCCACATTTTCTTGATTTTTAGAATATCACATGTTCTTTTTACTAAAATTAATGTCAATTTTAAATAAAAAGACAAATCTGAGTCATACCGGTCACACCATCCATCAGATTGAATTTTGGTTGATTCATACAAGTCAAAAATGACCCATAGATCATTTTACTAAAGTGTTAAAACAATATGAATGTGTTTTATCAATTTTCAGTATGTCACCTATTCATTTCACTAAAATTAATGTCAATTTTCAATAAAAATACACACATGGAGTCATACCGGTCACACCATTTTTCAGATTGAGCTTCATGTGATTCCTACACATCAAAAATGACTTATGGAACATTTTACTAATGTATAAAAAAAATTAATGAATTTTATTAGTTTTTAGTATGTCAATTGTTCTTTTTATTAAAATTAATGTTAATTTAAAATAAAAAGACACACTTAGAGTTAAATCAGTCACATCATGCATCAGATAGAGATGGGGTTGATTTCTACATGTTAGAAATGACTTATGAATTGTTTTCCTAAATTATCAAAATAGTCATAATGTGTTTTCCTAATTTTTGGTATGTCGCTTGTCCTTTTTACTAAAATTAATGTGAATTTTAAATAAATAGATACACTTGGAATTATACCGGTCAGACCATGTATTGGATTAAGGTGAGGATGATTATTACACATCAAAAATGAATTAGGGATAATTTTTATAATGTATAAAAATATTTCAAATTCATTTTCTTGGTTTTTAGTAAGTCACTTGTGTTTTTTATTAAAATGTCATTTGAAACTAGAAACACACACTTTGAGTCATACTGATCACATCATGTGTCAGTTTTATGTGAAAAAAATTAATACACATAAAAAATTACTTTTTAATTATTTTCTAAAATTATCAAGACAATCCGACTTTGTTTTCTTAGTTTTCAATGAGTGAAACTTTTTGAACTAAAATGTCAATTTTAAACTGATAACGGACACTTTGAGTCATATTGGGAATATCGTGTATCATATTGAGGTACGAATGATTATTATACATCAAAAATGAATTATATATCATTTTACTATAGTATAAAAATAATCCATGCATGTTTTATCACTTTTGAGTATGTTAGTTGTATTTTTTTCTAAAGTTATTGTGAATTTTAAATAAAAAATGCACTTTGAGTTGTAATGGTCACACCGTGCGTCTGAGTGAGGTGAAGATGATTCCTACACATCCCAAATGACTTATGTATTATTGTAATAAAGTATAAAAATAATCTGAAAGTGGTTCTCAGTTTTGAGTACATCTCTTCTCTTTTTTTACTAAAATGCCATTTTAAACTAGAAACATGCACTTTGAGTCATACCGGCCACATCGTGTGTCGGTTTGATGTGAGACTAATTTATACACACGAAAAATTACTTATGAATAGTTTTAATAAATTATCAAGACAATCAAAGCATGTTTGATAAGTTTTTATAGCGTGACACTTTTTTGATCTAAAATGTCAATTTTAAACTAATAACGGACACTTTGAGTAATATTGGGTACAACGTGTAACAAATTGTGGTGAGGATAATTCCAACACGTCAAAAATTACTTATGGATAATTTTAATAAGGCATCAAAATAATCTGATTTTTTATTTGTTTGAGTATGTCATTTTTCTTTTTTACTAAAATTAATGTCAATTTTAAATAAAAAGACACACTTAGAGTCATACCGGCCACACTGTGCATTGGTTAAATGTGTGAATGATTCCTAAACATCAAAAATGACTTATGTATTGTTGTCTTAAATTTTCAATACAATACAAATTCTTTTGTTCAGTTTTGAGTATGTCAGTTGTCTTTTTTACAAAAAATTTATGTCAATTTTAAATAAAAAGATGCACCTAGAGCCATACCAATCACATTGTGTGTCAGATTTAGGTGCTGATGATTCCTACACTTCCTAAATGACTTTTGGATGACTGAATTTTTCTCTCAAAAAATCTTAACTACTAATTTTACCACTCTTTACATTTTATTTCCTTGTCTAACTGTCCACAATGCATATTGAGTTGATGTTCTTAGGTGAAAAACCTTCCTTTTCTCTTATAGTTTTCAACAACGAGAAAGGTTTTTTAAATAAGAACATGGGACTGATATGTAGTTTTGGAAGATATAAAAATAAAATCAATATAAATCACGGTAACATTTGAATAAATGAACACATTATCTCTTTTGTTTCTTACTACAGATAGTTGAAATCAAAATATGACTTCCCAAAATTTCTGTGAAAAAAATAATTATTAGATAAAAATTATAAGGAATTTAACTTACAAATAGTAGCCAAAATTATGACAAAAATAATTAAATAAGTAGTAAGAACTCACCTTTTCATGATGTTTGTATACATTCTTGACCCATTTCCTTATATTTATTATTTGAGTTTTAGTCTCAAATGAGCATGAGAAGCTCCAAAAAAAACCACTCTAACTCAAATAAAAAAATCCAACTAAATTGTCTAAATTTATCACTTTACTTAAAGTTTCCTCCACTTCCTTTTATGGAAAGTGATAAATGACAACCCTACAGGGGTGAAAAGTTTTTTAGGGATAAGAAGAATGTGGAAGTTTTGGGGGTAGAAAGGCTTGAAATATAGAAAAAAATCTTCTAAAACAAATGAAAACTATAAAGAATAATGGAAATTAAATAAAAGTTTCATTATATTATTTTTTGGTAAAATAGAGAAAGTATATTGTAACATTACCTTTACATCTTCCTAAAGGGTTTCCTTCATTATAGTCTATTATTCCATGAGATTTGTATCATCATCTTATACATAATTAATTTTCTATATGAGTCCTAAAATATTTAATTTATATTATGTTAATGTAGTAGAGAATATATAATATTATGAGAAAAAACATAGTATACTGAAAAAAACTTTTACCTTCTCATTAAACTCTGAGTTGTAGGCTCGAATTCCAATCTCTCTCGATCTTGAACAACTTCGAACAAAACACCCCAAATCAAACAAAGGAATCCACCTATATAATAAAACAATTATTATGTGAGTAATAATAAACACAAATAAATTAATTAGAAATATTAATCAATATATTACTTATATGGAAGTCACGCCCTCATGTTATTTTTGTACATTATACTATCTGGTATGCTGCCCATTCATTTCTAAGAAAATATATATCATCTTAAGAATATGATTTTTTAGGAAGTCATAGTAGTACTGGAAAAATATAAATATATAAAGTATTAATAAATATATTAAATGAAATAGTAATTATATTAAAATATACCTCTTCAGGGATTCTAGTTTTTTGATTAAATATGATCTCTCTCATAAATTTACAAACATAATAAAAACAATATTTTCCATTTTTTGTTTTGGAAACTACCTAAACATTGAGAAAAAATAATAATTTATTTTAATATGTGTTTTGATAGTGATATCTTATTTTATATACTCTTATACATTTCAGGTTATAGAACTTTCAGGGTCCTTGTGCGCATGGACTGTCCTCATTCCATTATTTTCATGATATTTAAACATTTCCCTATCATATTATAATTATCATTAAAACATAATATAAAATATATAACTTTAATTTTAGTTCTAAAACATTTGATGTAGTGTATTAAAAAATAAAAAATGTAATCATGTGTGGTTGCTTTGTTGGGTATCTATGTAGTGAATTCGGGAAATAAATATTTATAGTATCCAAATTGACCACAAGGATCATCCAATGTTTCCAAAAAACACAAAAAAGAAATAATTAATGAAATAAATGAAAATATATTTTATATGATTAATTTTTTTCAGTTTTACCCCTATAATGTTGGAATTATTAATATTATATCATCTGCAAGTTTTCTTTCAAACAATTTGGCTAGTTTTGTCAATATTTTATTTATTTATGTTAAATATATTTATTTTTGTTCTATAGAAGTGACATAGGGACTAATGAGTCCTAATTAATGTCCATGGGGTAATCCATTCAATTGGAATTGATATATACACGTGCAAAAAATATGAAATGTATTTAGTCATAATAAACATCGTATGTCATCTTCTGGAAAAAAAAATCATGAAAAATTACCTCATATATAAATTTACAACTAATACTAATATCCATTCATAGTATAGGATTTCATTTATATTATCAAGATTAATGTATTATATACCTTTATTTTTATACATTTGTTCTTCAAAATCAACTACGTGACTACTTCCATTTTTGTAACTTGGTATTTGCATGAACCTTCAATGTTTGTAAATGCGAATATTAAACGAGTGGGGTAAAGGTTCTTTAAAAATATCTTTTTGATCGATTGGTTGATAATTTAGAAGTTTTTGAGCTGACCTTTAATTTCACCCCTTACCATTGTTCCTCTGTAATAAAATTCACTAGATCATACCTTTTTTCATTAATTATTAATGGTTTAGCCTGAAAAAATAATTGTAAATAAATGAATCCATATCAAAATTTATTTTTACATGATCCAATGGTTATGTGATGAATGATCAATTATCTTGGTCTACTATATAAATATCTTTATCATCATGTGGAACAGGTAGCTTAGAACTCGGCTCATGAGATACTCTAATTACCACTCTCACATGACCTGTTGGAAGTGGTTTGTTGTGTAGACTTTCATCTTAGATATTGAACACCACATCCCGCACTAAAAGGGGATACATGGGTGTTGATATATACAAATCACATTCATTTTAACCTTTTATAATATCAGTACATGAATGGTATCAATGTTAGTCTAATTTAAAACTTACAGAAATAATTATTAGAATATTTATTACCTTAAATAAGATAGTTCTTTAAGGGAAATGACTCACCTCAAAGATGGGGGGGGGTGTATCTTCATGTAATGGTTGTTCTTGAGTTTTTTCTTCTATTTAATTCCCCTTATAAAAGTTTCCATCCAATCAGTATGCCAATGAAATTTTTTTTCAAGGGAAGCTAATCTTGCTTTCATCTCATCCATTTATGTATCTTTATCCTCATGTTGTTTTTTCTCAACATATGTTTAGTGTGTCACCCAAAAACCTATATCTATGATGCGAACATGCTATCCTACCTGCTTCAAGTCCATCTATAGTAGCTATTCATCCAATACAGGTTTTGATGATTTTTGTGACTATATCAGATAGAAAATATAGGAAAATAAGTATTCATTGTTATGTAATTTTTATTTACAGATTTTTTTTATTCTGTCATGATTACAAATGTTTCCCAAAATTTCTGTCTGTTTTGATCTATTAGTATCCCATATTTATTTAAACATGACTCCTTCCATAGAACATGGCGTCAGATGGAAGTGGTTTTGGATTTGGATTCATCGATATACATATAAATATAGGAACATAATTATGCTATTGTTACATATCACATAAAATTATTATGGTAGATTTAAAATATGTTCCATTTTTTTCAATTAATAATACCCCATCCTTGATCTATGGTCAAGGTATGTTGGGTTTTCTACCTGTTCCTTATTTTCAACACTCATTTTTTGTTTCATAAATAAAAAATTCCCGTTTAAAATGATGAATACACATATTGTCAAAGAATATTTTACCTTACAAAATGTACCTAAAAAGACATATCCACATGATGGAAATTAAGTACATCCCACACTTCTTGGCTTATTAGGAATGCATACATAAGCAGTAGGTGTGGTTTAATTTTCCCTTTATCATCTTTAAGATTTCATCTCATTCGAATTTTGTGAAATCCTCTGTGGATCCTTCCAGCAAAAATTAATACAAATTTATTATGGGATTCATATACTATAAATACACTCTATAAGGGATGATGAAGATAAATTAAATGTTTTAATTATTTTATTTTTTAGTAAAATAAATAAAGGATATAACAATGTTACCACAATATCTTCCCAAATGAGTGTGTTAAATGCAAAAACAACAAGTTTCCATGAATTTGTATCAATTAGAATGCTCTACGAAATGTTGAGACAAATATAAATATTGAACATAGACTTATTGGGGTTAATAAACTATCCACACACATTCCATTCGACCATGAATTTAATGCCTTTTCTTTTCACTTTAATGATTTTCTCAAACACCGTTACACTATGGAACTCCTATTTTTTATGAATCATCATTTCATCATCACCTACAATTTTCTAAGATTCAACATCATCAATATGTTGTTACTATGGATCAGTAGCATTGACATGTGAATAAGATCATTGTACCTCTTTACTAGGAGTAGTAGCAGGTTGAGAAACATGTTGTTCTTTTGGATTAGGAGCAACAACATGTGAATAAGGTCATTGTTCCTATTCCCTGTGAGCTGCAGTAGGTTGAGATACTTGTTTTTCATCAAGACTAGGAGCACCAACACTTGAAAAAGTCAGTATCTATATAAGTGTTTTAACATTTAACTTAGATTACATAAATTCCGAAGCATACATATAATAACATTAGGTAACCCAATTTATATTACAAAAAAATATAACATGATTATTGAAATCTCTTTTTTCAAAGGATAAAGAGATTTAAACCCTCTATCGAGTATCCAAATACCTTAATTGTGGTATCATTTGACATAAAAAACCCTATATAAATTGGGACAATTTTGAAATGATTGTGATGTCCCGATGAAAGGGTTATCCTCAATTGAATTTTCATCTGACCCTTCAGTGATTTGGGTCGATAATAGAATAATTGACCAATTTTAGTTTGCGGGATCTGGAATATAAAATACTTGTACCACCTATGATTCCATTATAAATGGTTCGTCTTTTTACCATTACTTTCTAAAATACACCTTAATAAATCTCAATTCATATATTTTAACAACTCTCCTGTTATCAACCCACTTGCATTAAAAAATTAGCACTTGGAATGTTTTATAATCCAACTACCATTTTTTTAGTGATGCCAACGTATGACTTATTCATATAAATCAGATTTCTATCTTTAGTACCAGAAACATGCATCACTTCAAACATAAGTGTAACTCCACTATTTTATATGGAACTACCTTTATCATGTTTATTTGTATAAAATGTATAACCACTAATTACATAACCATTGTAAGACAATACATACACACTTTTTCCTCTGGCCAGAAATCGAAGTCATTCTAAAATTGAATCCATATTTTCATCTAACTACACAAAATATAGTCTTCAATCCATCCTATAACCTATGATTATTTGTATTTGATATCCATTTTTTTTATCCCTTTATGGATTCAAAATCCTAATTATTTCTTTACGAGTTTCAACATATGGGGAAACCTCCAAATTTTTATGAATGACACAAAAGTGGGCCTACTCCCAATTTGTAATATTGATTACGACAAAATATCTTCCAAAATTCCCTTTACTCAAAAGATGGCCAGTGTGATAATATTTTGGCAGACCAATTCGTTCCACACTAGAAAGGTAGTTGGAAAATAATTCAATGACTTCCTCAACAATACATCACTCCACAATACAACCATTTGGCCAAATTCTATTTTGACATACCATTTCAAAATATTCATATACCATTCAATGAGGAATATCCATATATAATGTATTGGACCACATAGTCAAATCTCTTTCACCAAATGAACCATAAAGTGAACCATCATATCAAAGAATACTTTAAGGAAGAACATTTAGAATTCACATAATATGAAGACAATTTCCTTTACCATAGTTGGAAATTTCTCCCGGTCTATAAATTTTCTGCATATATCTTTAAAAAAATAATATAGCTCGATTATTGTATGATGGACATTCTTGGACAAAAATGTAATGTAAAACTATAGGAATTAGATCTTGCATCAAAAAATGAAAGTCATGTGATTTTAGACCCTTTAATTTTAAATCAATCATTGACATGATATTCTTGATATTCGATGAATACCCCTAAAGAACCTTTACATTATTTAAGATGTTGAAAAATAGATATCTCTTCTTCCTGGAATGATTTTAAGCAGTTGGAGTAATATAGGTTCATTTTTCACCCTTCACTTGCACCAACACTTCCCATATTCCCATGTGAACCATGTCCAACATTGCCTTAATTCCATCCTTTGTTTTTTTGGGTGCATTTACCAACATTCCAATTACACTATCACATATATTTTTTCAACATGAAAAAAATAAATAAAGTGTTTGATGTACAAAAAATTACATTATAGTAATTCAAAAAGAGTTGATCTCTTTTTTCAACTTATTTTCAAATGATTTTTGAATAATAGTTTACCAAAAGTAGTGTCCATATATTTTACTTTCTCAAATAGTTGGTATACTTTTAGTGGATATGGTGTTGTATGTTCTTATACACTTCCATCGAATAATGCCGTCCAAGATTGATACTTATGTCATGAGGGTATAAATCTGTAATGTCCTAGAAACATAGTTTTTGATGAATTATTCTTCCAAATTGACTGTGTAACTTTTTCAAAAATAGTCCACCCTTGAGTTACTTTAATGTTATATAATAAAAAATTTCCATAAGTAGGAAAGTTATTTATTTTCTAGTATAAAAAGGCTCTCAATGTGAAATCTTAATTTCTATAAGCATCATAAAAATTTACACAAGAATCCCATAATTATTTGAAATTGTCTATCAATGGATCCAAATAAACATCAACATCATTAACCAATTTGTTTGGCCCTGATATAAGTATAAATAATATAATTTATTTTTGTTCCATTCATAACCACAATTGAAAGTTATAATTTACCAACATAACCATCCATGTACTGTGAGTGTTTCATTGAAAACCAAAAGGATTCACTACATCTATAGATAATGCAAGATGAAGGTTTCTTGACTCATTTAAAAAATTTAGGATACTCATGATTAATTATCTTCCCCTTAGGAGAGTTTGTCAGGTTAGAAAGTTTACCATATTTATTTCATCTATCTACACACCACATCAATTGACTTACAGTATCCTCAATTCCATATAGGCGCCTAAACATAGTAATTATTGGAAAGTACCATAAAAATTTCGTAGTACCTAATTCATCATTCCTATGCCGAGAAGCACCACACTTTGGGTATTATTTAAGCGATTTGTGGTCTTTGAGATATAGTATACAATCAATTGGACAAGAATGAATTCTTTCAGAGATCATACCCATCGAAGGTAGCATTCATTAAGCATCATATGTTTGGATAGGTAGCTCATTATCTTATAGGAGCATATCATTCAAGAGAGAAAGTATTTTAGTAAAACTCGCATCAATCCATCCATTTCCATATTTTAAATTTTATAGCTTCAGTACGACTGAAAATGTTGTAAATTTAGTGAAACCAATATACAATGCTGTCTTTTTACAACTATTTAACTTCTTAAACATTTTCAGACAATCAAGAAGTTCATCTTCTATTTTCATTGTCATTTATTCAATATTTTCTTCATCATAATTTACACTAGTAATCACATCCTTGATATGGTATTATTCATTGTCCACACTTGTAATCATATTAGATGATGAAAAAAACACAGTGCTTTCCCAATCACTATCTAAAATCTCTTTTTACACATTTCTATTCCAACATTTAAAACTTGAATCAATTCTATGATAGATAAAGTGTTCTTCCAACTCCTCTAGACTAATTAGTCTTGAATAACAATAGAATAAACAAGGAAAAATGATTTTAGAAGGGTAATATGCATGATCTTTTTCAAACTTTATGAACTCTTTCACCCCATCTTCATAAGATTGAAATCCATCCATTTTCTATTCATATCCATCCTATCTGATTCAGTAATATTAATATTTAACATTATAAATAGATAAAAAGGGGAATTTAAAATAAGGGGAACCCAATATTTGAATGTGTTAAATAATTTCATTATTCTTTGAAAAAAATGTGTAATTTAATTTAGGAAAAGAATTACTCCATTGGTGCCGAATGCTTCAAAATTTTAAAATTATCAAAATTAAAATGATTTCAGTCTAAGGTACAATGACCATCAAAAAACTTAAATACCCTCTTGAGATAAACCAACCAGATAACCCCCCTATCAAATTTATCCAATAAACATTACTTGAGAAATTATGTAATAAAATCGAGTAAATTAATTATGAGGTTTCATCAATAAGACTTGAATTAAAAAGAATTAAAACTAGTAAAGAAACCAAGCCCACTTAGGTTGTAACTCTATAACCTTAAAGGGAGAATCTATTTACATTTAAACCCCCATCATTCTTAGTTATCACTTCTTAGAAACAATCAACTCAGTCACATTATTTTGTAATGTAAATATGACAACCTTTGAAAAAATAAGCCTTGATATAAACATCCATTATCCAATATCTCAAATTAGTGACGATGATGAGAAGTTTCAGGAGGTGAATTTGTTTCAGAATATTGGTCTTGGGAAATATCAACAAATTATTAAAGGATGTTTAAGTCAAGAGGAATTGATTTTATTTATTCACATGAGGTAAATTTGTCTTCTTAGCTTGAATCTCCTGAATATAACACATTTTATTAATTTTTGGCATCACTAATCACTAAAACCTTGAGGTAATTCATGGAAATAAAGTCTACAAACATTCTTAATACTGAACCAAAAAATTTGGAGGTTGATAAATCTATTCTAAAGAAATAAATCAAGCCCAATTCCAACCCTCAATCTATCTATTTTGATTTAAAACATAAAATATTTCATATAATAAAATAACTATTAATTAGCCAAATGATTTTTTTGAAAAAATAATAATCATATTACAAAATTATAAAAATATAAAAGTACAATTTATAGAAATAAATTTTATGAAATTATAAAAGTATTAAACTATTGATAAATTGAAAAAATTATACAGGTATAAAGGTATAAATTTCAAATGGATATATGTTTATATCAACATATAAAATTATAAACATATATAGAAGTATAAAATTATATATAATTTATAAAACAATATATATTTTAAAGAAATATATTTTATTTTAAAACCTTTTCAGTAATATAAAATATGGAAATTTAATATAATAATTGTTTCCACATAGTTTATCAAACCATTATTTATAACTGTGTGACCCATATAAATTTTATTCTTTTAAAAGTTTGAGTATAAAAAAACCTAAACATAAGATAAATTATAATTATTTAAAATACTATAAAATATTTAACTATGGTAATAAAAAATGTTACAAACTCACCACCATAATACTTTCCTCCCCTAGAAATCTACTTCTAAAGGATGGAAGATGACTAGTCACTTTAAAAAACTAATTCCTTTAGAAAAAGTGAGTGTTATAGGAGACTAGAATATATACTGATAAGAGAGACCATTAATAAAACTACTCCTTAAGACAAAAAAAGCATTATCATAAAAATTTCAACATCTCTAAGATAAATTCAATGAATTAACAAGGGACATATGGCCTCACGAACGTTGATACCTATTAGGGTCTCCCTACAATTTATACATAATATGAAAGGGTGGGTCTAAAACATAAAAAATCTCTCTCTTTAAAAGACACAACACCATGAGAGAAACACTTCACCTAATGAAACCAAAATTCTTCTACCAAAAAAATCAACCACATATAAAAGCAACATCAAAACATAGAAAATATCATCATCTATCATGGAAATAAAATAGAAACACCTAGCTGCATGCACATGAATCTATAGGTCTCAAATGTTCATCCCACCATGAAAATATCAAGATATAAGAAATGATTCAGGATGAGAATAAATAATATCATACCTTATAGTGGATGGGAGCGACAACGTTAGGTCAGGGAGTGACGATGGTAGGGAGAGAAGGAGGGAGGTAGCGACAATGGCATGGTAGGGAGCGGCACAGATTGGGAGTGATGATGACAGGGAAAGGATCAACGATGATGATGAAGGAGAAGTTTAAGGAAGGGAGAGATGGTGGAAAAACTACTCATCCATGAAAGCTTGAAGTTGGGAAGGAAGAAGACTTTTTTGGGTTATTTTTATAACATCGGAGAATAATCTTATCAGCACTTTCAAAAAACATCTAACAAAGAGTTGTTTAATAATTTCTAAAATTGAAATAATTGATAAAAAACCTTTATATGAGAGAGTATTTATTACCTCGTCAGCAGATGGTGCCATGGAGATTCGACCTGGTTTGGATCTGGATGCATCTTTAGTAGAGGATTCTTCCTTGAATGTGGTGGCAGATTCAGCTGCTAGAGATAAGGATTTGAAGATGATGAGCTCAAATATGAGTGACAATCTTTATAAAGTGAAAATTTAATATGTTCAAGATCTGGTTGTTGGTTTTTCGAAGTCGACACCTGTGAAAACATAAAATGGAGGTGTTCCCTTAGTTTGAAATCCCCTGCTTCAGGAGACCTATGTAATGAGTAATTTGTGAAAATCATCATTTTTTTGATTATTTTAGGGGTGATATTGCATCCCAAAAAAATAAAAAAGATGGGTGAAACTTCTTTCGTTAAATCCATTCAAGGAATCATCAAAGAAAAAGTAATGGATTTTAAGCTTTCTATCATTTCACATTTATCTTTGCATGTCAAGGAACATCATTAGAGTCTGTTCGATCTTAGGAAAATGCTTCTTGAGATTTGGGGCTTTGATGGTTGGAGGATTACATCATCGGGAAATGGTTTTTTATATTATCTTTCCAAGTGATGATATGAAATCCAAGACATGGGGGTTTGTTCATATGAACCTAAAGCCAAGTTTCCTTAGGATATGGGACTGGGATCCCTCTTTCAATTAATTAAATGAGAAAAAATCACTTACTCATATTTGGCTGTGAATTCATGTTTGAGATGGTTTTTATGGTGTAATGTCCCATATTTTTTCCATGTATTGTTTTAATATTATATGGGAATTATTTGTCAAGACCAGTATTCAAGACGGCGTGCAGTTCCAGGGCCTGGTAAGCCCGGAACAAATGTTTGAATTTAATTAAACAATTAAATTACACGCGTGTGTAGTTTTCCTGAAAAAGTGTAATAACTCCCGAACGAGGGCTCAGATCAGAAATCTGAGGGCGTCATTGCGTTCAGAGTAGCGAGTTTACCCTGGAAGAGACCTAACATCGGCTGGCGCTGGTCGGTGGAGAAATCTGGTTTTTGGACGTAACCGTAATAAAATATTTTATTAAAATATTTTATTAAATCCTTGCTGCAATGAACACGTTTTATTCTTTTAAATAGAGATTTCTCAGAGGTTCAAGGTTACAATTACCATAACTCTGAATTTATATGGAGAGCTCTGGGGAAAACCTCCCAACACATCAATGATGTTCTTGAGGGACTTTGCCAGCAACGATGACGTGGTGACCAGATCTTCACCAGCAAACGCTGCGAATCCAAGTAGGATGTTTAATTTGTGATTTCTTCCCCGTTCTTGATTTCTACTATGAACACGGACTAATCCATGAACAGATTAGCCTATGGATCGATCGTTCTTGCGGGATGGGTTTTTGTGGGGATTTTGGGGGACTGAATCCATGTTGATATTTTATTGTTGATTTTTCTACTCCATTTAATCCTATTAACAGGTTCGAATCAACGCCATGACGAATGAAGGTGGAGGTTCATTCCTCAAACTTGTTTCATTGGATTTCTCCCCTTCCTCTTCCATGCGTTCTTCGCATTCTTCACCGGGCAATGAACAACGGATCGTTGCGCATCCGTTCTGCGACGCAACGATCCGAAACTGAAGAATCGACACCACGTCGATCTCACGGAGGTGAGACGATAGTTTCGGCGGACGATTCAGAGCAGATTGAGAGATGTGAGTTTTCGGGAATTTTTCTTCGGATGGATCATTCGAGGTTTATGATCCGATTTAAGGACCGAAAACACCCGTTTGGATGTTCATATGATGAAAAGAACCCACCCCTAGAGTATCAGGACGAATGGATGAGAAACCATGGATCTTGAGGATCAGTCGTGGTGCGAGGAGGAAGATGGCGTTTCTGGAAAAATCCTGACTACATGGCGTGTAGTGTGGGCTACACGGCGTGTGTTCATCAGCGGACCACCTGGAGTGTACTCCAGGAGTACACGAGTATGGGTTGGGTACACGGCCAAGGACACGACATGTATACCCCTCCCCGACCAGACCCGACCAGATACACGGGATACCCCGTGTACTGGAACACGGGCAGGCGACACAGACAGAGAACGTGTACGGGCACATGGCCAGTGTACACGGAGCGAGCCCTAGATGCTCAGACACAACATGTGTTTCTTCTACACGCAATGTAGTTACATTTTATCTAAAAAGCTGAAATGACACGGGTTGTTTACATAGGCTGTACTCAGAGTCAAGGAACATGGCGTGTGATCCTTCTACACACTGTGTAGTTGGTTTTCACACAGCTTGGATGGATGACATGGGCCGTTTACACGGGCAATACTCTGGGTCAAGGAACACAGTGTGTAACCATACTACACGCTATGTAACATGTCTTAAATGTCTTAAGCCAGTTGCCTTCTAGGACTTGGGCTAGTTTCCTTAGGGTTTGTCCCCTTGGTATTTTCTCCTAAAGGTTCTTGGTATCATTTCATACATACAAGAGTATGATCCCTTCAGCAGGACTTCCTGAATAGAGTTGTTGGAATCCCCTCTGTGAGACTTAGCGCCGGATCCTCTATTCATTCCTGGAACCCTAGGTAGAGTTCTCCATATCGACGTTACCAAATTTACCCAGGTGCTGATCCTCTACTTAGCGGATTAGTTCAGACTGAGTTTTGGTATCACCCCATGACTATTTTTTGTGATCCTCATTTGAGAATTATGTTCCCAAGTACTGGTGGAGTGTGTTCTCCCGAAATGAGTACTTTGTGTCTCTCTCTCTTCAGACCTAGGAGTGTGTTCTCCTTGTTACGTGCTTAGTGGAATCTTCGAGCTGGATCTTAGTAGTGGTTTCGTGATAGTCGATCGTGTATGAGTATATCTGGATATTCTTGTTATATGTTCTGTAGACATATACTGTGTGGAGCTGACCGTATCTTTCCTTTATGGTATTTTTCCCTTGTTGTTTTTCTTTGAGGTTTCTGGGTATCCTACTGGGTATTTTTATACTCACCCCTTCACGGGCTTTGCCCGCACGTGTCGTGTCTTATGCAGACGAGCGAGCCTTTGAAAGGATTTTAGGTGGACCAGGACCGGATGGTGCTTAGTGAGATCAGACAGGATGAGGTGTGTTCCTAAGGCTACGGATTGCAGTCCCAAGACCTTTCCTTACAGGTTGGACTTTGTTACAGACTCTCTTTTGGTGGGATTTTACTTTTGGCCCAGGGTTTTACATTACTGTACTTTACCTTCCTGTCATACTCTGTTGGTTGGGTTTTTATGTATGCATGCATCTTTTTCCTTTTAATAGTTTTTACTTTTCAGCTTTGTGGGCTTGGAGATGTGTGTGCACGTATACAGGTTTATAGGCAATGCCTCCCATGTTAGTATCATGCCTACTCGGTGATAGTCACCAGCCCCTATCCTATTGGTGGCGGGATTGGGGAGTTGTGGCTCAGGCCCCACTGGGACTGGTCATGACAGAGTGGTATCATAGTTGGCCAGTTCTACCGTAGGACCGAGAGTTTGTGAGTCAGTTTGGAGCAACAATGTTTCAAGTTTGGCTTTCAGGCCAGGGACCCCAGTGTTGGTGCTGGCGACCAACGTATCCATACACCAGGACTCTGATAACCTGCTTTTCGACTCAGAACATGAAAACATTGGTTGCAAGGGAATATAAAGGTACATGCATCATACATGAATGGGTTGTGGTTTCCATGTCCTTCTTGAGTCAGCTCTCCAGATATACTCACTGACTGAGATACATCTTGTTTCACTACAGGATGCATCCGTGATGCGCACCTGCTAGGATCCAGCAACTCGATCACGAGGATGACCCCCTCAGTGATGAGGCTTCGATACAGGGACCAGATCCCCTAGTTTTACCATCGGGTGGTGTGCCAGTTATCCTTCCACCTGTGGAGTAGTGTTTAGTGCCTGCTGTACTAGTGGAGGAGGAGCACAGGCTGAGCGCACTCCACGAGTTTTAGAGATAGATACCCCTCATGATTCAAGGCGAGCCTGTCCCTCAGGAAGCAGAGGATTGGCTTGAGTAAATGTCCAGAGTCTCTCATTTGGTCAGGACACCAGCAGACCAGATGGTGATCTTGGAAGCGAGCCTCCTGTAGGGCTCGGATGGGCGATGGTGGAGTTCGGTTATTCAGACTCACGACGAGACGACTCTTCCATGGTCGGATTTTGAGTATCTCTTCAGAGAGGAGTTTTCACCGGTTACCCTGAGAGCAGTATGTATACAGGATCTCCTTCAGATTCAGCAGGGAACCATGATGGTGGATGACTATTCATCAAGGTTTACCAACCTCTTGCAGTATTCGATGGATATGCTCAGAGATCAGTACTTCAGAGCTCAGACTTTTGAGTGGGGCTTTCACAGAGATATCCGAGCTAGCATCATCCCTATGAGCATTTCTACTTAGGCTGGGGTGCTCGCGTGGGCTTTGGTAGTTGAGAGCTTATTGGCAGAGCAGGGACAGTCGACAGTTGTCAGTAGTGGGTGAGCTGGAGCAGAGACCTCGGCAGCAGGGAGCTGATGTCAGGGACCCAGGTATGGGAGATGTTTTTAGAGGAGATCCCAGGACAGGGGATCTGATGTACATGGTTCGTAGGGCGCATCCATCTATCCCCGAGAGAGGTGATGCTACTCATGTGATGGAAGGGTACTTATCACTCTAGATTGTCCGACCCGCCGTACTACTGACATGGGAGCAGTGGATGGACCACCAAGGAAGAGGAAACATGTGGAGCAAACAGATCCACGGGGCGGCGGACACGGAATAGGAGCTGGGAGAGCAACTAGAGGTGGTCGGCGTTTTTACCCTTTACCACCACCACCCCCAGGAGGTCCACCCCAGGCTCAGGGAGCTAGTGGACAGAGGCAGGGACAACTGTAGGCGGTAGAGGCATATGAACTTGGTACTCCCGGAATGATTAGAGGTACAATCTGTGTCTTTTCTACTTTGGATTCCGTACTGATAGACACAGGTGCTAGTCATTACTTTCTGGCTTCTTATCTTGTTTGAGACCTTGAGATTCCAGTTGAGCTGTTGACTCTACCCTTATGCTTAGAAACCCCGACTAGAGAAGATTCAGAGGTCACACACCTTTTCAGACAGTGTGACCTGACCCTTGGAGGTGATATTTTTGGTTGGAAACTCTTGGTGGTAGCGTCAAGGACTTACGATGTCATTATTGGTATGGATTGGTTATCCACTGTTCATGATCAGATTGACTGTTTTAGGCGAAGGGTGCGGTGTGTCCGTAGTGATGGAACGAGGTTCTCTTTTGTCGGTGAAAGAGAGACCCAGACAATGTAGGATGAACTCATGCATAGGAAGGCACAACTGATTTCACATCAGTTGGCTAGCCTAGCCCTTGGCACATCAGATGTTACGAGTTTCCAGTTTCCAACAGTAGTGGCTGAGTACGAGGACGTCTTTCCGGAGGATGTCCCCGGACTACCTCCCCACTGGGAGATAGATTTCTGCATTGAGTTGCAACCCAGGATGACACCAATATCAGCATCAGCATATCAGATGGCTCCTGCAGAGCTTCTTGAGATGAGGGTGCCACTGGAAGACTTGTAGAAGAAAGGCTTTGTGAGACCCAGTGTTTCACCCTGGGCGGCCCCAGTGCTATTTTCCAAGAAGGAAGATGTGAACTTGAGGCTATGTGTGGATTACTGGCGCTTGAATCAGGTGATCGTGAATAACCGGTATCCACTACCGAGGATCGATGACCTCTTCAACCAGTTGAGAGGGGCACGATGGTTCTCAAAGGATTATTTACGATCAGACTATCATCATTTGCATGTACGGGATGAGGATGTAATGAAGACGACTTTTAGATGTCTCTATGGTCACTATGAGTACTTGGTGATTCCCTTTGGTGTGACGAATGCCCCGGAAGTGCTCATGGGACTCATGAACCAGATCTTTCAGCCCTATTTAGATCGGTTCGTAGTGCTCTTCATCGATGATATCCTTGTGTACTCTGCATATGAGGAGGAGCATGCGAGACACCTAAGGATGGTTCTGGACACATTCCGAGAGCACTAATTGTATGTGAAACTCTCGAAGTGTCAGTTCTGGATATAGGAGGTCCACTTTCTGGGACATGTTATCTCAGCACATGGTGTAGTAGTGGACCTAGCCAAGGTGGAGGCAGTTCTAGCATGGGAGCCTCCCCGGAGCGTGATGGAGGTGCGGAGTTTCCTTGGGTTGGAAGGATACTATCGGAGATTCATTCTTTATTTCTCCGGGATGTCAGCACCCATGACAGCTTTGACCCGAAAGGGGCAACCTTTCATGTGGACCGAGAGATGCCAGCAAGCTTTCCAGCAGTTGAGATAGAGTCTGATGAGTGCCCCGATCTTGAGATTACCGGAGGAGGGTATCAAGTACGTAGTGTTATGAGACGCATCAGGAACCGGGATTGGTTGTGTTCTGATGTAGAGGCAAGTGGTTATTGCCTATGGCTCACTCTAGTTGAGTCCCCACAAGCAGAACTACGTGACCCATGATCTTGAGTTGGCAGCGGTAGTCTTCAAGTTAATGATGTGGCGACACTACCTGATGGGCAAGCGGTTAACCATCTACTCTGATCACAAGAGTCTTAGAAACATATTTTCTCATAAGGATCTAAATTTGAGACAAAGAAGATGGCTTGAGTTCCTCTAGGATTACTACTTTGAGATCATTTACACACCTGTTAAGGGGAACATTGTGGCAGATGCTCTCAGCAGGAAATCCAGTTCACAGTTGCTGGATGAGGTGACGAGGAAGTTGGCCTCCTTGTAGTTATCCTTCGTGGATGCAGATGAGGGATCTTACCTTCAATCTATGGTTGTTACCCCTCCACTCTTAGAACGACTCAGGGAATCACAGTGAAATGATGCTAGCTGTGAGACTCTACGTGCTCAGATATCCACAGGTAATGCTGATGATGGGTATTCAGAAGGTGGGGAGCACATTGTTTTTTTTAGAGGGTGTACAGTAGTACCAGTGACGTTGCGGGAGGAGTTTCTGAGGGAGTTCCATACATATCATTTGGCAGTGAATCCAGGCGTGGAAAAGTTGTACCAAGACCTCCGACGTCAGTTCTTGTGGCCAGGAATGAAGAAGAGTGTGGCAGAGTTTGTTTCTCGGTGCCTTACTTGTCAGCAAGTAAAGGCTGATCACCAGGTGCCAGCAGGTTTGACTCGGCCCCTTGAGGTGCTTGAGTGGAAGTGGGATGGGATATCCATGGACTTCATGATGGGTTTACCATGTACTTCCAGGGGACACGATGCCATCTATCTGATCATTGATCGACTCACCAAGTCGGCCCACTTCCTTGCCATACGGGAGCAGAGTTCAGTAGAGAGCTTGGGACGCCACTATGTGCAAGAGATAGTTAGACTTCATGGAGTTCCATCAATGAACGTCTCATATCGTGATGCTCGTTTCCCATCCTGGTTGTCGAAGGTATTATAGGAAGATTTTGGGACTCAGTTACGCTTGAGCACAGTGTTTCATCCCCAGACTGATGGTCAGACAGAGCGGACCATCCAGGTTCTGGAGGATATGCTTCGAGCTTTCATACTTGACTTCGGTCGTAGCTGGGAGGATCACCTACCACAGGTGGAGCTTTCTTACAACAACAGTTATCATTCCACTATTGGTATGGAACCATTCAAGGCTTTGTATGGGTGACCTTGCAGGTCACCACTTTGCTGGACTGACCCAGGAGAGTCAGATCTCATGGGCCCAGAGATGGTGCGAGCTACTACAGAGAAGGTACAGGTCATCCAGGAGTAGATAAAGACTGCACAGAGTCAGCAGAAGTCTTATGCAGACAGAAGACGGAGGCCCTTGGAGTTCGAGGAAGGAGACCATGTGTTCCTTTAGGTCTCACCTCGATGGTGATTACAGAGGTTTGGCTGAGGCGGCAAGCTATGTCTGACGTTCGTCATCCCTTTCCAGATTCTGAGTAGATTTGGTGAGGTGACTTATCACTTGGCTCTACCTCCTCAGATGGACCGAGTACACAACATCTTCCTTGTGTCGTAGATATGGAGGTACATGCATGATCCATCGCACGTCATCGACTGGGGAGAACTGGACATCGAGGATGGAGCGAACTTTGCTGAGTACCTAGAGAAGATCGAAGATCGGTAGGAGAAGGTCCTTCATGGGAGAGCTATTCCCTTGGTGCATGTCCGGTGGCAGCACGAGAATCTCCAGTAGAGCACGTGGGAGCAGGAGGCTTAGATTCCTGTGCAGTACCCACATATTTTTGAGTAGCCTTTGTTTCGGCTTTTCGGGGATGTAAAATCCCTAAGGTGGGTGTGACGTAATGTCCTGGATTTTTTCCATGTATTTTTTTTGATATTATATGGGAATTATTTTTCGATACCAATATTAGGGATGAAGTGTAGTTCTGGGGCCCGGTAAGCCTCAAACAAATGTTTGAATTTAATTAAACAATTAAATTACGCGTGCGTGCGATTTTCCTGAAAAAGTGGAATAACTCCTGAAAGAGTTCTTTGATCAGAAATCTGAGGGTGTTGTTTCATCCAGATCAGTGAGTTTACCCTAGAAAAGACCTAACATTAGCTGGCGCAGGTCGGTGAAAAAATCTGGTTTTTGGACGTAACCGTAATAAAATATTTAATTAAAATATTTTATTAAATCCTTGCTGTAGTGAAATATTTTTATTCTTTTAAATAGAGATTTCGCAGGGGGTCAGGGATACAATTCCCATGACTCTGAATTTCTCTAGAGAGTTCTAGAGAAAACCTCCTGATGCATCAACGACGTTCTTGATGGACTTCACCGGTGACGACGACGCCGTGACCATATCTTCACCATCGAACGCCGCGAATCCAAGTAGGATGTTTAATTTGTGATTTCTTCCCCGTTCTTGATTTCTACGACGAACGAGGACTAATCCACGAACAGATTAGCCCGCGAATCAGTCGTTCTTATAGGATGGGTTTTTGCGGGGATTTTGGGGGATTGAATCCATGTTGATATTTTGTTGTTGATTTTTATGCTCCGTTTAATCCTATTAATGGGATCGGATCAATGCTGTTACGAACGATGACAGAGGTTCATTCCTCAAACTTGTTTCATTGGATTTCTCCCCTTCCTCTTCCACACGTTCTTTGCGTTCTTCACGAGGCAGTGAACAACAGATCATTGTGCATCTGTTCTGTGACGCAACGATCCCAAACCGAAGAATCGACACCATAGTGATCTCGCGAAAGTGCGACGACGGTTTCAGCGGATGATTCGGACCGGATCAAGAGATGTGAGTTTTCAGGCATTTTTCTTTGGATGGATCGTTTGAGGTTTATGATCTGATTTAAGGACCGAAAATGCCTGTTTCGGAGTTTGTATGATGAAACCAACCAACCCCTAGAGTATCAGGAGGAACAGACGAGAAACCATGGATCCAGAGGATCAGCCGCGACGCGAGGAGGAAGACAGAATTTCTGGAAAAATCCCGACTACACGGCGTGTAGTATGGGCTACACAACATGTGTTCGTCGGCATACCACCTAGCGTGTACTCCGGGAGTACACGGCCATGGGTTGGGTACACGGCCAAGGATCCGGCGTGTATACCCCTCCCCGACTAGACCCATCCAGATACATGGGATACCCTGTGTACTGGTACACGGGCAGGAGGCACAGACAGAGACCGTGTACGGGCACAAGTCCAGCATACACGGAGCGAGCCCCAGGTGCTTGGACACGGCATGTGTTTCTTCTACATGCCGTGTAGTTACTTTCTATCTGACAAGCCAAAATGACATGCTCCGTTTACACGGGCAGTACCCAGAGTCAAGGAACACAGTGTGTGATCCTTCTACACGCTGTGTAGTTTGGTTTCACACAGCTTGGAAGAATGACACATGCCGTTTACATGGGCAGTACCCGGGGTCAAGGAACATGAAATGTAACCATACTACACACTGTGTAACCTGTCTTAAATGGTTTGACCCAGTTGCCTTCAGTGACTTGTGCTAGTTTCCATAGGGTTCATCCCCTTGGTCTTTTCTCCTGAAGGTTCCCGGTATCATTTCCTACATAAAAGAGTATGATCCCTTCAGTAGGACTTCCTATATAGAGTTGTTGGAATCCCCTCTTTGAGACTTAGAGCTGGATCCTCTATTCATTCCTTGAACCCTAGGTAGAGTTCTTGGTATCGACGTAACCAAATTTACCCGGGTGCCGATCCTCTGCTTAGCAGATTAGTTCAGACTGAGTTGTTGGTATCTCCCCATGACTATTGGTTGTGATCCTCATCTAAGAATTATGTTCCCAAGTACTTGTGGAGTGTGTTATCCTGGAACGAGTACTTTGTGTCTCTCTCTCTTCAGACCTAGGAGTGTGTTCTCCTTGTTATGTTCTTAGTGGAATCTTCACGCTGGATCTTAGTAGTGGTTTCACGATATTCGATCGTGTATGATTATATCAGGATATTCTTGTTATATGTTCTGTAGACATATACTGTGTGGAGCTGACCATATCTTTCCTTTGTGGTATTTTACCTTTCTGTATTTATTTGTGGTTTCAGGGTATCCTATTGGGTATTGTTATACTCACCCCTACACAGGCTTTGCCCGCACATGTCATGCCTTGTGCCGATGAGTGAGCCTTTGACAGGATTCTAGGCAGACCAAGACCGAACGGTACTTAGTGAGATCAGACAGGCCGAGGTGTGTTCCTATGGCTACAGATTGCAGTACCAACACCTTTCCTTACAGGTTGGAATTTGTTACAGACTCTCTTTTGGTGGGCATGAACTTTTGGCCCAGGGTTTTACATTACTATACTTTACCTTCCTGTCGTACTCTGTTGGTTGGGTTTTAGTGTATGCATTCATCTTTTTTCCTTTTAGTAGTTTTTACTTTTATACTTTGTGGGCTTGGAGATATGTGTGCGTGTGTATAGGTTTATTGGTAATGCCTCCCATGTTATTAGCATGCCTACTCGGTGCTAGTCACCAGCCCCTGACATATTGGAGGTGGGCTTGGGGAGTTGCGGCTTGGGCCCCACTAGGACAAGTCGTGACATATGACACCCTTAGATTTGATGGGAAATTTCCATAGCCATTGGTGTTCTAATAAAGATGAAAAATGAGACAGAAAAAGAAAAGGTATGGAATTTTTTTTTTGTTTTCTTATGAAGGTTTATCTATCCTCTAATCTTATAAAATTAATGGTTCTTTTGGATGATGATTTTTTGTTCACTCTGAAGATTGATTATGAAAAGGTGTCTGATTTTGTATGGTATGTCACATTATTGGACTTACATTTTACAAATGAATAAGAAGACTTATTTGAAACTCATGTGGGGTGATAGGTCATTCATATGATATTTTCAGGCGTACACAAATTAAGGGATCCTTTTCAAATGATAAGGTTCTAAATAATGATGAAATAAAACAAGGTTATCTAGGTCCTGACATTCACGGTCAAGCTCCATTAGTGGATGTTGAGTAGGTATCTTCTCATATACTCGAAAAGGACCTGAACCATAAGTTACATGAAGAAGGTGATCTGATGGATCACAATCCTAATATTGCTAAGGGTGATCAATTTGATCATCCTAATCTATTGGGTCAACTGGAAATAGGGTTTGCTGATGATCATGTACAATGCCCTGGTAAAAAGAAGTTATGGTCTGATATTATTGCTAGGAGTGAGCAGACTGTAGGGAAAGATAGTTTGGCTAACCAAATTGCTCAAATATTCACAAATATTGGTAACATGAAACATTCATCACATGTCATGTATAAAATGGAGTTGATTGAATGGGATATTAGGGTGAAAGATGTGGTAGTTGAGGCTTAAAGATTCATTAATGACTCTATGGATCACCCTATAACTCTTTTGGAACTGGAAGGATATTGGAATAAAATGAAGTATTGGAAGTGAGGGTGAAATCTAAAAAATCATGGATGGGGATTTGGTATGGATGACTGGGCTACATGTGGGCATGGCCAGTCTACCAGGTTCTCTTCCAAGGATCTTACTCTGGAGTATTTCAAACTCATGGAAAAGTACTTTATGGTTTTCAATCCGTAGAATTCACAGTAAGAATAAGAATATACTGATGATGTTGCTGATCAAGATTATGGTGTTGATCCCGGTTCTACCTAATTGTATCTTTCTTTTCTAGATGAGTATTTTTCACATGTTGACTCTGTCCTATATTCTCTTTATTTACTATCTTTTATGTTTCAATAAATTCTTGCAGAGGCGGGTTTTCCTGGCTCTTAAACCTTTTTGGTATATAATTATAAATATAATAAATATATTTATTATTATTTTATAAATATTTTTATATAATTATAAATATATTTATATATTTATATGATAATATATATATATATATATATAATATTATAATAATTATATTTATTATTTAAATATATTTATTGTAATTTTCTAATTATTTATATATTTATGTATTTGAAATTATAATTATAAATAAATATATTTAAAAATATTTCTATATAATTATAAATGTATCTATATAATAATATCTGATGGTCCGCACTACTTTGATATATTTATATAATTACATATACTCATATCAATATATAAATATATATAATTATAAATATAATAACAAAATTTATTATTTAGATATATTTATTATAATTTTATAATTATTTAAATAAATGAATATTTAGTTATAATTATGATTATAAATAAATATATTTAAAAGTATGTATATATAATTATAAATATATAATTGTAAATATAATAAATATATTTATTATAATTTTATAATTATTTAAATATGTATTTATTTATTTATAATTATATTATATTAGGTGATTGGGGGTAAAATTACATTAAATACACACACACACACACTGCACACAAAAACCTGAAAGGTAGGTCAAAGCCCCTAAGAGATAACACACCCAACCGACCACTTTATTACATTATATATTTTTTGGCCCGAAGGCCCAGTGGGCATTAAACCCATTACATGGCCCGCAAGCCCACCATTAGATGGACAGAAGGCCCTTCTTGCATCACGCTTGTGTCACCACCTACATGTCATGCCAACGTCACCTCCCCTTTGATGGCCCGAAGGCCCAATGGCATAAGGCCCAATACATGACTACGAAGGTCCAAGACCTGCCACACTTGAAACAGCTCATCCCCAGCATCTGTATCTTGAAGGATCCAAGCTCCCCTCATTACATGGCTGATTGACTAGCATTGACCCATGCAGAGTTACAAGGTGCCTAATGTCGATGGTAGCTTCCAAACCCTCTCCTTCTTCCAATCCGGTTAGCTCTACTATGGTGGTTGGCACTTTCCTCTCAATCCTCTTCTGGGCTTGCTCCTGTGTGGTCTACCCATGCCGCTTCTTGGTCTCTATGGCCATAAATCCCTGTGGACTAAAGGCCCATGGTGTCCCAAAGTCCATTAGAAAAATAGTCCCAAACTGGTGACCCGAAGGCCCAAATCAGATGAATAGTTCCACTTGCTATAGCACTGCACAATACCTACTATAGTAAACTACTACAATACTGCTACAGTACCCCAGAAATTCACCCCCACCCGGATTCGATATGGGGTCATTGGGATTCCAATCAGGAGCCTCTACTGCTCAGGTATACACTCATTAGCTATATATATATTCATCATATTTTTATAGTTATTTAAATAAATAAATATTTATTCAAAATTATTACTATAAATAAATAAATATTTATTTATAATATTATAACTATAATAAATATATTTATTATATTTATAATTTTTTAATTATATATAATATATATATTTAATATATTTTTATAATTATATATATATATTTATAAATATAATAATAATTAAATATTTTTATAAATATTTTTATATAATTATAAATAAATAAATAAATATTTATAAATTTAGAAATATATATATATTTATAAAATTACAATAAATGTATTTTTTATAATTTTATAATTATTTAAATAAATATGCATTTATTTATAAAGATGAAGGGCGGGTGAGAGTGTCTCTCTCATGGCGCCGTCTAGGGTTATCTAATGGCTTCCCAATCTACCCTTACTATGATCGAATGCTTCTTAGATCAGAATCAATTTGATTCACACAAGTTTGGTGTGTCTGGATCGAAGGTTGGAATGGTCGATTTGGGTGGGCCCTTGCCCCATGCTTCATATTCCACTACTGCGAGTATATATTCTTTCTCTCTCTAAAAATATTCCATGGCTGGAGTGTTTCCTCAAAAAGGGTCTATAACAAATCTCGAGGTTGATACCGATGTGGTTTTAGAGTGCATGATTCTAGGTAATCATTCGATTATATCTAGGTTAATTTTGTCGAGAGGATCAAAATGGTGGAAAGTTGATGATATCGTCCTACGACTTTCTGTGATTTAGGGATTCGCCGATTGGAGATGAATCTCCTTGGGATGACGCTTATTCCACATTTTATTCCCCCATAGAGGATATGATGTGACATTCATCGGGTCTGGGATCAGTTTCCCTCAAACCCGGTGTATTACACATTCACAAATGGGAAAAACAATTTAAATCCACTAGAGGTATGTAATTCATCGGTTCAATTATGGGTGAAAATATTCAGTCTAAACTAGATTCTATGGAATCATAGGATTATTTTTGACATCACACTCATGATTGGGGTCCCAATTAAATTGGAAAAAGAAACCGAGCAGGCGTCACTTGGACATTATACGCGATTTTTGGTAGAAATTGACCTTGGATCCACCGTTTTTTATAAGGTCTTCCACTCCACTAATTCTGAAGAGTTAGAACTAAATGTTGCATATTAGAAGGTTTAAAAATTCTTCTCAGACTATAGGTTAATTGGATATGATTGCCCGAGCTGCAGAATATATGCTTCTTATTCTTTATGCTTGGATCGAGGGCATGATGTAGTCTACTACAACAAAAACTTTCAATCTATGAGGCTTCTTGTTTCAATTATTGGAGCTGATATTTTAGTCAGAACAAAGTCGGATTGTTTTTGGAATGTAGATGGTGTTACCAATGTAGGGGTCACTGTTGGAGGGTATTTTTTAGGTGTTGTGGACTTGGCCAATGGCATGGGAAGCACTATATGGGTAGTGGATGTACATTATAACACTCGAAATATTAGGCAGTTATAGGTTGATGCAGGAAATGATTCCAGCCAATCTAAACTATTGAATAATGTCATTGGGGATGTAGATGTAGAGGGAATAAAATAATCGGTTGATACTTCTATACACAGCTCTGGTAAGCAGCAACTTTGGTCAGAGATTGTTGTTGAGGATCCTTTAAGATTGGAATCCCTTGGTAAACAGGGCAACAAAGAGATTGATGTGAATCTATGGGTGATGATCAAATTATGCATGAGAAAATGGTTTCCTCAACCACTAAAGGTAAACAAAAAAATAGTGATATTATTGATTCTTCTTCTTTTCAGACATATTAGAGTCCATCGAGATGGAAGTGGCTATGCATTCCACAAATGATATGCGTGAGGGAGTAATCTCAAGTTGTAAAAGTAAGAGAAATGTCGATAATGAACATTTTCAAATTGTTCCAAGGAAAACTAGATTTTCTAAGTCACTTAATGTTTTTGATCAAAAATATGGTAAGTAAAAGAATTTTAAAGAGGTTACTAGTTTTGAGGATCTTTCTAAAGAAATGCTTGATGGGAATGATGTAATGCTGCATCAGAAAACTTGGAGATGGGGCATGCATTAGAATGGTCAAGGTCAGGGTGGTCAAGATGACACAACTCAAGGGTGTGGTCAAAGTATATCTTTTAGGTTGGATCATCTCACCCTAGAGTAGGTGAATATTAAGGATAAGTACATTACACTCTTTAATAAGAGGAATTCATAGTGAGAATGGGAGTATGCTAATTATGCTGAAGATTCTAGTCATGACTTTGATCATGAATATGGTGATGCTTGAGTTTCTGTGTTTCCCTATGGGTGTGGGCTTGTCCTTTTATATCCCTATCCTTCTTTCAAATGTTTTTTTCGTTTTCTTTCAATTTAATAATAAGGTTCTTGACCCCAAACCTTTTTGGTACATATTTATCTGTAATTATAATTATAAATAAATACATTTATAAATATTTGAATATAATTATATATAAATATATATTTATAAAATTATAATAATTTTATTTAATATTATTTTTTAATTTTTTAAATATATAATTTTTTATTTTTAATAAATTTTCTGATGCCATGGATTTTTAATCCATGGTTCATGCCATTCCGAGTATATTTTATTATTCAAATATATTTATTTTAATTTTATAATTATTTATGAGAACATAAATAATTTCTTGGGTATAACATGAATGAAAATTTTAAATAATAAAAAGTGAGTCATCACATACATATAAGCTTTAATAATAAGGGTGTCAATGTATAAATGAAAATTTCACGAGTCATGAATACATAACATATACATGTGTCATCATAAGAATAGGTAATCTAACATTTAAAACATATATAACAACCCAATCATGTCCACAATTAAATTTATGATGATAATTAGTGTCAATTATACTCATGTACATATCAATATATGAACATAAACATGTCAATGAATATAATAATTATCTCATGATATATATATATATATATATATTTATTTATTTATTAACTGAATTAATTGGAGACAAATATTTATTTAAATATCTATATATTTGAATTTATAACTATAATTATAAATAAATATAATTAATAAGAGGAATTCATAGTGAGAATGGGAGTTTGCTAATGATGCTAAAGATTTTGGTCATGACTTTGATCATGAATATGGTGATGCTTGAGTTTCTGTGTTTTCATATGGGTGTGGGCTTGTCCTTTTATGCCCATATCCTTCTTTCATGTGCTTTTTTATTTTTCTTTCAATTTAATAATAATGGTCTTGACCCCAAACCTTTTTGGTATGTATTTATCTATAATTATAATTATAAATAAATATATTTATAAATATTTGTATATAATTATATATATATATATTAATAAGAGGAATTCATAGTGAGAATGGGAGTTTTCTAATGATGGTGAAGATTCTGGTCATGACTTTGATCATGAATATGGCGATGCTTGAGTTTATGTGTTTCTCTATGGGTGTGAGCTTGTCCTTTTATGTCCCTATCCTTCTTTCATGTGTTTTTTTCTTTTTCTTTCCATATAATAATTAGGGTCTGGACCCCAAACCTTTTTGGGTATGTATTTATCCGTAATTATATTTATAAATAAATAAATTTATAAATATTTGTATATAATTATATATGTATATATATATATTTATTAATATATATATATATATATGTTTATTAATATATATATTAACATATAAATATATATTCATAGTGAGAATGGGAGTTTGCTAATGATGCTGAAGATTCTGGTCATGACTTTGATCATGAATATGGTGATGCTTGAGTTCCTGTGTTTCCCTATGGGCATGGGCTTGTCCTTTTATGTCCCTATCCTTCTTTCACGTGCTTTTTTCTTTTTATTTAAATTTAATAATAAGGGTCTTGGCCCCAAACCTTTTTGGTATGTATTTATATGTAATTATAATTATAAATAAATATATTTATAAATATTTGTATTATAATTATATATATATATTAATATATATATGTATTTATTAATATATATATATATATATTGATTTATAAATATATATTTATAAATTTATAAAAATTGAATTTAATATAATTTTATAATTTTTTAAATATATATTTCTTTATTTTTAATAAATTTACTAAGAACATTAATTTTTAATCCACGGTTCATGCAATTCCTAGTATATTTTATTATTCAAATATATTTATTTTAATTTTGTAATTATTTATAATAACATAAATGTTAGGTCCACAAGGCTGAATACCCTAAGAGGGGGGGGGGGGGTGAATCAGGGTACGAATAATTTAAAATTAACACCTGTTCTGATCTTGTTTGGCTGTTAAGAAAAACACTCTTGTCTCTCTTCCCTGTTGCACAATGTAAACAGAATGTAAAGCATGCACAGGACACAATGATTTTTACTTGGTTCACCCGCACTGGGCTACGTCCAAGGAGCATATGCCGACAAGTTGTCAGTCGTACCAAATTCCAATAAACTTCACTAGTTGTGGATTACAAGGTTCGGGTACAGTCACTCTATCCCAGGCTCACAGCCTTTACAAGATTTAGGGTCAGCTCACTACTTTCCCAAGGGTCACTCCCTGTTTCTCTCTCTCTGGATCACTGTTGGTGGAGAGGATCACCTTCTTCCTCTTCCTTTGCTCACTGCATCCGAAAGGATCCACTCACAGTTTATAGACCCACAAGTCTCTTCATTTGCATAAAGGAATGCATCTTCCTCTGTATGTAGATGCTCTATTGAAGTTCAACTTTCACCCATAGATGAATATCTATTTGCACCGAAGGTATCGGGAAAACTTCCAGCTTCCATGCAGCCTGAAAAAACTGCTGGAAAATTAACCTTACTTGGAGCCCTTTTCTAAGGTGGCACGCAAGTCTCGGCATGCAAGTCACAACTGGAGTGCAAGTCTTCCTCAACCACTTGTGCGACTAATGCTTCTACAACTCCAAACCTGTGCGAATCACTTCCTTCCTCGCCTAAAACACCTGAGGCGCACAACTAACACTTGGCGCGCAACTTCCAACACTGGCGCGCAAGTCCCACTTGCACGACACACCACCACTTGCACGACCACCACAGCTACGCGACGGGAGCTCTGAATCTTAAAAGTGTTGAACTCTAGTGAAGAATGAAGATGGGTGGTCCATTATTTATTGGCATTCGGTCACCCCTGCGTGATGGCGTGCAACTCTCCCTTCGGCGCGCAAGTCTTAGCGTGCAGGTCTCATCCCCTGCAAGTCACTTGCGCGACCCAATTACAAACTTGCGTGAACCTCTTTCCTTTTCCATATTTTGATCTTATGATATTGAAAAACCATAGGCGTGCAAGTTCGCAAGCTTCCAAGGCATCGGTGCGCAAGTCTCTTCACGACGCGCAAGTCACCTACGAGACACCACCAATACTTGCGCGAAACTTATCCCTTTTCCATATTTTGATAATCTGATCTTGAAAAACATATAGCATGCAACTTTCCAAGACTTCATGTACACGGTGCGCAAGTCCCTTTGCCAAAAATCACTTTTCTTCATTTGTCGATTTTCGGGCCCAAAAATTTGGAAAACACTAGAAAACAGTGCCACCTTGTATCTGTTCTTTTTATGCCACCTCCAGATCATTCATTCATTTATCAACGTTCTTGAATCAAACATGGATCGTTGACCACAACTCTTGAACTCAACATTCCACCATGAAATCCCCTTTGTCAAAAAATTTGTATGTCATGGTTTTCTTTGTCAACAATCACAACACAGATGTTCACTTTGTCAACAAACACAATCACCCCAAAAATACTTCAATGATGCCTTAGGGATTTTTTCCCAAAAATATCACCCTTTGGGTTTGTTGACAACTCTTCCATAAAAAGATACATCGTTGATTCTTCATCCACCATTCACCTTTTGCGATTATAAAATCCACTGTTGACACCAAACTGATACCAATTGTTGGAAATATTCTTACCATATTCCAACATCTCTCTTCTGATTTTATCACGATCCTCAGCTATCGTGATATCTATTCTTTGATCAAACTCTTCTAGCATCGTCATATTTTATACGATCCCCCTTTTTGCTCATAGCTTCATCTCTTTTCTGCTTTAAAAACCTCTTTAGCCCTATTGTCTGTGTTGTCCAAGCTAAGCTCTAGCTAAGAACATTCAACTAGCTCCAACTCCCCCTATCTGGCAGCTCCACCTGTCATCTTCTCCCCTTATCTGTCAATATTTTTTAAATAGACACACTGTCTCCCCCTTGGACAATCACTATTTTCTCCCCCTTTGTCAAGGAACCCAAAGGTTACTCCTTTGAAGTCTGTAATAGAGTAGAGAACACATATCAACACATTAGGGAAAACATATCATACCTCGGGGAGAGGGGGGTTTCACATCCACACACTTTTAAGTGTGAGGAATCGATTGAACTCCCAGAGCTAGTTGATGCCTTTCGAATGCTTCCTTGGGTAAGGCCTTTGTTAGAATATCTGCAACCTATAACTTTGTTGGATCATACTCCAACTTCACAAGCCCTTGCTCCACTTTCTCATTGATAAAATGATATTTGATCTCAATGTGCTTTGTCCTTGAGTGATGAACTAGATTTTTGATAAGACTGATAGCACTTGAGTTATCACACTGGATTTCAATCGGAGACTTCACTTCAACTCCCATATCGTCAAGATGCTGCTTCATCCATAATAACTATGTGCATACTTGAGTGGCTGCAATATACTCAGCTTTTGCGGTGCTTAATGAAATGAAATCCTGCTTCTTGCTTAACCAAGAAATACATAGTCCGCCAAGATAAAATGCACCTCTAGATGTTTATTTCCTATCATCCGCTGAACCGGCCCAGTCTACATTAGTATATCCCAATAACTCTGTCTGAGATTTGTCGTTATATGTCAAGCCGAAATCCACCGTGCCCTTGATATACCGAAGTATTCTTTTCACTACGAGCATGTGACTTTCCTTGGGATTACTCTGATATCTCGCTGCTTGGAATGCGGTGAAAACAATATCAAGCCTTGTTGTGGTCAAGTACAACAAACTTCCAATAATTTTCCTGTATTCTGTGATATTAACTGCCTTGCCATCCTCATCTTTTGATAATTTCATCCGGGTAGCATCCAGAGTTTTCATCTCCATGGAATTTTCCATGCCAAACCTTCTTAACACCTCCTTGGCATATTTAGATTGAGAAATGAATGTTCCATTCCTTCCTTGTGTCACCTGTAGACCAAGGAAAAACATTCGCTCTCCAATCATTGACATTTCAAACTCATTTTTCATGAATTCGGAAAATTGTCTGCTCTGAGCTTCGTCTGATCCACCAAATATTATGTCATCGACATAGACCAGCACCATCATTATTTTATTACTATCATTTCTAAAATAAAGATTGTAATCAACTCCTCCACGCTGGAAACCAAGATTCTTCAAATACTGATCAAGCCTTGAGTACCATGCCCTTGGTGCCTGTTTTAGCCTATACAACGCCTTCTTCAGCCTGAAAACTTTGTTCTCATCCTCATGAATGAGAAAACCATCTGGTTGCTCAATATACACCTCCTCTTATATAACTCCATTCAAGAATGAGGATTTTACATCCATCTGGAAGACTTTAAACTTTCTTTTCACTACTATGGAAAAACATAATCTGATTGTCTCCAGCCTTGTAACCGGTGAAATTGTCTCATCAATACCTATTACCTCTATTTGGGAGTATCCCTTGCACACTAGTCATGATTTGTTTCAAATCACTACGCCATATTCATTCATCTTGTTGCGACATACCCATTTAGTCCTGATGATATTCTTGTCTGCTGGCCTCGAAACAATCTCCCATGTCTGGTTCTTCTCAATCTGATCAAGCTCTTCATTCGTAGCCTGATCCCAATTTTCATCTGCAGCTGCATCGGAAAAACATTACGGCTCCACCTTAGATAAAAATGATGTCTGCTGTAATTATTTCATTGTTCGAGTCTGAACTGGATCTGTCTGATCACTAATGATATTTTTCCTATCAATTTCAGCTTGACTCTTTGACTTTCTTGTAGACACAGACTTGACACTTTCTTGTTCATCATCAGTATCGTCTTCTGAGTTAGCCTCTGCCACTTTTTCTCCCCCTGTGTTGTTTACCTCATCATCACTTTCATCCAGGAACTGTTCAATGAGTCCTTGAGTATTCTATTCATTTTCAACTATAGTGACATCATTTCTCTCAATAATTTTTCCCAGCCTTTTGTTGAAACATTTATATGCTTTGCTTTTCCATGAGTATCCAAGGAATATCCCCTCATCTCCTCATGCCTCAAACTTACTGTGATTTTCTTTATTGAGAATGAAAAACTTACTTCCAAAGATTCGAAATTATTTCAACGTTGTCTTCTTTCCGTACCACAGTTCATATGGAGTCTTTCCTTACTTCGGAGACAACAGAGACCTGTTCGATACATAGACCGATGTCAAAACTGCTTCCTTCCAAAATTTCTCTGGTAGGTCTTTATTAGTAAGCATCGTTCTGGCCATGTTGTTGATGATTCTATTTGTACTTTCAACCACTCCATTCTATTGGGGAGTTCTTAATGATGAAACTTGATGCCTTATCCCTTGTTTCTTGAGATAGTTTTCAACTTGACTATTTGTGAATTCCGTACCATTATCAGTATTAAACTTCAGAATTTTCTGCCCAAGCATCCTATCTGATTCACTACTATACTGCTTTATGCAACTGAGCACCTCTGTCTTATGGGAAATGATGAATACCCAGGCCATTCTGCTATAATCATCAATGAAAAGGACATAGTACCTTTTCCCATTTATAGCTCGTGGTGAGATAGGTCCACATACATCACCATGTACCAGTTCAGGCACTCCAGTTGATTTCTGTTCCTTTGGACTGTATGTTTTTCTGATGATTTTCCCTTGTTGGCAAGCATCACACATATGAGTGAGATCACATGATAGTTTGGGAAGGTCTCTAGCAGCATCACACTTCACCAGATCTTCCATGGATGGTTGGAAAAGATGACCAAGTCGCTTATTCCATAGCTGGTTTTCTTCCTCTCTGGATAAAAGGCACGTATCATCTTCCCCACCCACAAGATAAAGATTTCCCTTTTTCCTTTTTCCCTGTAGAACAACTGATCCATCTTTTCCTTTCACAACACACATATTCTTGGTAAATCAGATAGAATGCTCAGTGTCACATAGTTGACTGACACTGAGCAAGTTATGACTAAGAACCTCTACTACCAAGACATCAGCACGTTTCATTTCTTTTCCCCCAAAATTGGCTTTTCTTGATCCAACAATCTTCAGGCCTTCATCGTTTCCAAATTTGACAACTCCTTCTTTGTCATATTTTATGCCTGTAACAAGATCCTTATTGCCTGTCATGTGAGATGTGCAACCACTGTCAAGGATCCATACACCAGAACAATCTGATGCTTTAAGGGAAATCTCCGCCACCACAACCTTCTCATTTTTCTTCTTCTTGGTCCATACTTTTTCTTTCACACTCGGCTTGGATTGAGACTTCTGTTATTTCTTAGAGTATGATGGACCAGCCTCATCTTGCAAAGACACAAATCTATTCTGCATTTTTAACTCACCTGTCGGTTTATTGATCTGCTGCTTGCGAACGTTTTGATTCTGCTTTGGCACATTTCTCTGAATGGTTGAAGTACAGTACCTAGCCATTTGCCCAAATCCTCCACACCAAAAATAGTGTCCTTCAAAATATGTTCTGGAAAACCGTTCTCTGTTTGGATGCCACCACTGTTCTTATTCCCTTTGATATCTCTTGGCTATGGAAAACACATACTGTGAATGTCCCATCTTCCCACAACAATAAGACCTGATATATGGTGCATTCCTTCATGAAACTTCAGCACTCTGAGTTTCCCTCTGGGATCTCTGAATATTCTGATTTTGCCTTTTGCCCAAATCAATCTTGAATATCAGGACATGTGCTTGTGGTCTAACATTAATTGCCACAGATTTTTCTTTATGATCAAGCCCTGAATCAGCCTTAACAATTGAGCTAAATTGCTGCTTCTTTCCTACTGAACTACGGGGCGCCATTTTCATATTTTCAGTCTTTGTAATGATCTGATTTCCCAAGAATGTATTGGGAATCAAAGGCTTTTCCTGGTCTTTAACTTTTCTCCGTAGACTGACAACTTCTTCTTCAAGCTCTTCGATATGCTTGACGTGATCTTTCACTTTTCTGTTCAAGCCATCGATCTCCCTTTTCTGTTATTCAATCTTGAGCTTATTCTGATTTTGAGTTCTCTGGTGTTGATAACTTGAGTTTCTCAATTTCTTCCATCAACTCAGACTTCTCATCTTCCTGTTGCTGCATATAGAGTTTGGCATCACAAACAACTTTATTGACTTTCTTTGTTTTTTCTCTCCAAACATCTATCTCCTCAAGAGTTGCTTCTAATTCGGATTCCATATCAACTATTCCTTCAACTTCTTCTTCCTCTTCTCCAACGTCAGTTTCTTCCTTTACCTGAGAACTACCGACAACCGCTACCATAACATTTTGTCTATGATCTTTACAATTTTCAAACTCCTCAACCTCTTCATCCTCAAACTCATCTGAACTATCTATTTCTTGTGAAAGAATATTCTTCCTCTTGAAGAAATTTCTCTTGAACTACTTCTTCCCTTTCACATAGGCTGAAGATTTCGTCTTGGGATTTTCAACTTCATCTTCATCATTTTCTTCTTGAAACTTTTTAGGGAATCTTGCAGTAAGATGAACAACCTTTCCACATCGAAATCATGCTAGTTGAAGTTTCCCTTTAAAATTTCCATTCCCTCTTTGCAGATTTGAAGAAAAGAATGACATCACCTCATCTGTCTCTTCTTCCTCCTTAGAATCTTCAATAGTGAGCTTCTTCATGGAATTAAATGCCACCTCTTTAGATGTATCCTTTTCCACAACATCTTTATCATCATTTCTCATTTCATACGCAACAAGAGTTCTCTGAAGGTTATCCAATGTCAGCTCTTTCGGATCTTTATCTTCCAAAACAGAAACTGTCGGATTGAACTGAGGTGGAAGTTTTCTCAAGATTCACTTTACAATTTTAATGTCTTCGATAATATCACTAAGACCTCGCATGTATTCTACCACAACATTTACCCTATCAAAGAATGCATCAACAGACTCATTCAGGTTCATTCTCAGATCCTCATACTTGTTCCACAACACTTGCAGATTTGCCTCTCTGACTTTTGTATCCCCTTAAAAAATATTCAAAAGCTTTTACCACATGGAATGTGACATTTTTCATGACATCACCTTTGTATATATGGGATTGGAAAGGGATCCCCATAATCCATTGATTGCATTGGAATCAGCATCCAACTCTTTATGCTCATCTTCTGATAATGCACCACTAGTAATATCCACTGTGATACCATGCATAGCTGCTGAAAACACATCCATTCCCAAAGATCGGAAATAGTGTTGCATTCGATTCTTCCATATCTGAAAATTGCATCCGTCAAAGATCGGAATCCCTCTATGAATAGTGACCTCCATTGAGAGAAGAACAAATATCAACCTGCCTCTGATACCAATTGTTAGGTCCACAAGGCTTAATACCCTGAGAGGAGGGGTGAACCAGGGTATGACTAATTTAAAATTAACGCCCGTTCTGATCTTATTTCGCTGTTAAGAAAAACAATATTCTCTCTCTTCCCTATTGCACAATGTAAACAGAAAGTAAATCATGCACAGGACACAACGATTTTTACTTGGTTCACCCGCACTGGGCTACGTCCAAGGAGCATATGGAGACATGTTTTTAGTAGTACTAAATTACACTAAACTTTACTAGCTGTGGATTACAAGGTTCAGGTACAGTAACTCTATCCCATGCTCACTGCCTTTACAAGATTTAGGGTCAGATCACGGCTTTCCCAAGGGTCACTCCCTGTTTCTCTCTCTCTGGATCACTTCTGGTGGAGAGGATCACCTTCTTCCTCTTCCTTTGATCACTACGTCAGAAAGGATCCACTCATAGTTTATAGACCCGTAGGTCTATTCATTTTCATGAAGGAATGAATCTTCTTCTGTATGTAGATGCTCTGTTGAAGTTCAAATTTCACCCATAGATGAATATCTCTTTGCACCGAAGGTATCAGGAAAACTCCAGCTTCCACGAAGCCCAAAAACATTGCCAGAAAATCGACCTTACTTGGCGCCCTTTTCTAAGGCGGTGCACAAGTCTCAGCGTGCATGTCTCAGCACGCAAGTCACAGCTGGCACACAATTCTTCCTCAACCACTTGCGTGACTAAAGCTTCTACAACTCCAAACCTGCGCGACTCACTTCCTTCCTCGCCTAAACCACCTCAGGCGCAAAACTAACACTTGGTGCGCAACTTCCAACACTAGCACGCAAGTCCCACTTGCACGACGCACCACCACTTGCGCGACCACCACACCTGTGTGACAGGAGCTATGAATCTTCAAAGTGTTGAACTCCGGTGAAGAATGAAGAGGGGTGGTCCAGTATTTATTGGCATTTGGTCACCCCTGCGTGACGGCACACAAATCTACCTTCAGCGCGCAAGTCTTAGCGCGCAGGTCTCATCCCCTGCAAGTCACTTGCATGACCCAATTCCAAACTTGCACGAAACTCTTTCCTTTGTCATATTTTGATCTTCTGATCTTCAAAAACCATAGACGCGCATGTTCGAAAGCTTCCAAGGCATTGACATGCAAGTCTCTTCACGGCGCGCAAGTCACCTGCACGACACCACCATTACTTGCACGAAACTTATCCCTTTTCCATATTTTGATGATCTGATCTTGAAAAACATATAGCACGCAAGTTTCCAAGACTTCATGTACACGGCACGCAAGTCCCTTTTCCAAAAACCACTTTTCTTCATTTGTCGATTTTCAGGCCCAAACATTTGGCAAACACTGGAAAACGGTTCCACCTTGTATCTGTTCTTTTTATGCTGCCTCCAGATCATTCATTCCTTTATCAAAGTTCTTGAAGAAAACATGGATCGTTGACCACAACTCTTGAACTCGACATTCCACCATGAAATCCCCTTTGTCAACAAATTTGTATGTCATGGTTTTCTTTGTCAACAATCACAACACAAATGTTCACTTTGTCAATAAACACAATTACCTCAAAAATACTTCAATGATGCCTTGAGGGATTTTTTCCCAACAATAAATAAGTTCTTGGGTATAACATGAATGAAAAATATAAATAATAAAAAATGAGTCATCACATACATAGAAGCTTTAATAATAAGGGTGTCAATGTATACATGAAAATTTCACGAGTCATGAATACATAACATATGCATGTGTCATCATAAGAATAGGTAATATAACATTTAAAACATATATAGCAACCCAATCATGTCCACAATTAAATTTATGATGATAACTAGTGTCAATTATACTCATGTACATATCAATATATGAACATAAACATGTCCATGAATATAATCATTATCTCATGATATATATATATATATATATTAACTGAATTAATTGGAGACAAATATTTATTTAAATATATATATATATATTTAAATTTATAATTATAATTATAAATAAGTATATTTAAAAATTATTTATATATATAATTATAAATATATAATTATAAATACAATATATATATATATATTTCATAATTTAATAATAATTTCAATATATATATATATATATTTATAATATTATGAATACTTTTTTAAAACATTATATATATATTTGAATTATTAAAAATATATATTAACAAATCATATTTATATTAATTATAAACATGGAGTTTTAAAAAATGTATATAAGTAAACATAATTTTTGATTATAGATATAATAATTATATATATTAATAATAATATTTACTATATTTTTTTATCACTTCTAAGAATAGTGCTAATAAAGGTGAGACTTTTATCAATGCTTTCTGTTTAGCGCTGATAAAAGTTGGTGTTTCCTTTACGCTGATATGTGGTAGTGTTTCACCTAAATATAGACGAAAGACGTTTCTACAGGTAAAACCTTCACCCCAACCCCTATAAAAATCCACCTACCCCCCCTCTTCTCCTCACTCAATTTACCCCACCTCTTTCTAAATTCCACTTTCTCTCTTTCTTAGATTTTCCCAGTTTTCTCCCACATGCCTTGCATTTTTAGTCTCCTTAAAGGTGTGCGGAATTTACGAAGTTTGGAATTTTCAAAACATCATTTGGATGTATTTTTTTCTTATTTAATTTAATTTTAATTAATTATTTAGTTATTTTGTTTTTATTTAGTTTAAAATACATTATTTAATTAGTTATTCAGGCATAATTTATAAATAATAGTTAATATTAGTAAGTAAATTATAATTATTTACTTATGATTTTTGAGTAAATAATTTATAACTAGTATTAATAAGGAATTTATTACTATAAAAAAATTATTATTTAGTGTAAGTTAGAAGTTTTTTAACTATTAGTGACATAATTATAAATTAATATTAACTAGATGATCAATAAATATTAATGAAATAACGAATCACTAAAAATTTTCTATTAAACAACTGATGATTAACTAATGATTAACTAGTTCTAAAGTAATGATAATGTATTAACTAACTAATGAATAACTATGCATTTACATAGGATTAAAGAATGATTAGATATTCAATAACCTAGGATTAACTTTGGACTAACTAATGATCAAATAATGATTGACTAACAATTAAGTAATGATTAACTAATAATTAAATGATTATAAACTATTAATTAACCAATAACTAACTTTTAATGAATATTAATTAAGTAATGATTAATGAGTGATTAATGAATGAATAAGGAATAATTAACATAGGATTGACTAATAATGAACTAATGATTAAATAATGATTAACTAATGATTAAATGATGATTAACTAGTAATTACTTAATGATTATCTATTAATTAACTAATTATTAGATATAAAATAACTACCTAATATATATTAATTAAGAAATGATTAGTGAGAGATTAACAAATGATTAAGACACAACTAATCTCGGATTAAATAATACCAGAAAAGTTCAAGTATCGAGCATGCCTGACCGTAAATTTTTTTAGATAAAATAAAAGTATATAAAATACAAATCGTACAACACATAAAATTCCACCACAACATAAGAGTGAAAAACTCATCACAAAAAAAATTCAAAGCCCAATACATAGGCATGAAAATGCCATTTATCGATATCACCCCATCTTGAGGTCGCCTCTCAAGTCATCCAACCCATCATGTAAATCATTATCTTACCAGCCCACATCAACCACGACTAGAGTTGTGGTACACACCTTGTGTTGCCTACCCCCATCCTAGTTACAATCACTAGAATCCGACCATCATCTGAGAAAATCACCTCCACCGAGAACCATCAAAATCTATCCACATCCCATCATCATCCCATTGGCATGCTTAACCACTGTCTTGCAAGATCCCACCACCGAGATATCATATGATCTGGTGATATCATCACCTAAAACTAGTGATGATCCCACCCTACATCAGGATTTGTGTCACCGCTGTAAGCATCCAGACACCTACGACCAATATGAAAAATTGATGATCCATCCCCGCCTCCAGCGGTCAAGGCCATTTCACACAAAGAAATTCACCATCCTGTGCACAAAATCCATCTACTCTACCCCATAAACCATGATTTTTAGGTATTTTTCCATTGGATATCGAGCATTGTCATCAGTTTTAGCCTCTACCAACATCAGATCTCCATCCCCGTGGATGAGCAATAACCTTGTAAGAACTAGGGTTATCCCTCATACTCTCTTACTTCCCAACCTTTTCAGAATACTTGAGTAGGTTGATTCTTATGGTCGGGAAACATAGATCAAATAACTCATTATTCCCAACAAAATTGGATCTAGTGATGGATTCCATGTGATTTCGGAAACCATCAACATAAATAGTTAGAGAGAGAAACTCTCCACTAGTTAGAGAAGCCATCCCAAGGATGAACTAATACATTAAAAATTATTAAAACATGATTAGTGAATTATTAATGAATTATTAAATAATAATTAATGAGTGATTAAATAATGATTAATAAATAATTAAAAAATGATTATCATAGGATTAATTAAAGATGAAGTAATGATTAACCATTAATTAATCAATAATTATCTATTAATAAATTATAAACTTTCTCCGTAAATAATGATTAAATAGAAATTAACAAATTATTAACTTTAAAGTTACTACTTAATAAATATTAATTATGTAATGTCTAGAGAGTGATTAAAGAATGATTACGATGTAATTAACTTAGGATTAACAAATCCTTAATGAATGATTAAGTAATGATAAACCAATGATTAACCAATGATTAATGAAATATTAAATAATGATCAACTAATGATTAAATAATTACTAATCAATGATTAAGTAATGATTATTCAATGATTAAGGAATGAATAACTTAGTAATAATTAACAAGGATGTAATTATTGAAGATTAATTATTTAATGATTAACTATTAATTAACAAAAAACTAACTACTTAGTAACTATTATTTAATTAATTCTTAATTAATTTTAATGATATATTAACAATTCATTAAAAAATAATTATCATAGGAATAAGTAATACTTATCATAGGATTAAGTTTTCATGAACTAGCCTAGATACCCTGGTACCCTAATACCCAAGCAAGGTATGACATAGCATGAAGGGTGTTCCTGATCCCCATGAGTTGACGACTAGTACCTAACATTATAAAATATCAAATAGGGAATGATTTTTCCACAAAATAATGGAAGATTAAAGATATAAGTCATAATGGTAAATACTTCAAATGGAGAAGTACTACAAACAAATAGGTAAAAAACACCTGGATATATAGATAAACATCCCAAAGGATACAAAAACGTCAACCACACAAAAGTATTAAAACAACTCAGGTGTAACAACACAAATGTGAGCCTCGTTCATGCTTTATCATTTGGCTGAGAAGTGTTAATGAGGTTCACACCTCCTTGATACAACCAAAAAGTCGTGAACCCCATTCACACCTATTTTTGTACATATATGTATTATTAATAATTTATTTATGTAATTAGTAATATAATATTTACCATTAATATTAATTTATATGAATATTTTTTATAAATTTTTGTGAATTTTTTATGTAGATATAAAATATTACCAATTTATTAATAGGTAATATATTTATTAATAGTCAATTGTATTATTTATTATTAATTAGTATTATATTATTTTTATTTAATTAATTAATATTATAATAACTAATATTTTTAAGATTTTAATTATAAATCATTGTTATTTTTTGTTGGTATAATTATTAGTAACATATTAATATGTAAAAAATTTATTAATTATCAACTTTATTATTTATTATTAAGTAATTATATGTAATTATGTTATTAATATAATTAATAGAATTAATATAATTATAGATAATATTTATTATATAATAATGTATATAAAATAATTTGTATTTAGAAAAATATTTACTAGTTAATAATTATATTATGATGTAGATGTCGGGTTTTGGAGCTCTCTAATGATGATGAAGAGGGTGATTAGGGTTTTGAAGAAATGACTTTTCCATTCTACCTGGGTTCCAAACTTCTTCCACCAAGAAATTCTATAGTAACGATTTCATCTTCAAAGACATTATGACCTAGTGAAGGCACCTTTGTTCGAGATGAAGTATCAGGTTTTCCCCCTGATTTGAAGACATCCCATTTCTTTCATCCACTGGCTTCTTTCATGGATTCCTCCACTGGGAGAACCATAAAAAAAGGTTCATCGATGCATGTTAGTGTCAATCTATAAGCCTATTCAAAAAGGTTATCCATGGGTTAGAATTCTCTTATTGGGAGGCTTTCCACCCCTAAAGAGGAAAAGATGTGGAAGATAGTGGATTTGATTAGGAGGGTCTTTTTCTTATTGGGGTTCTTATATTGGGGATGATTATCACTTGGTCATGATTTCTTACATAGTTTTTTATCATCAGAAGAACATAGATGGAAAGCATAGAGCTGTGGTTCACTATTAATAAATCCTAGATCCCTTCATCTACATGTGTGGTTACTTGATTTAAATGTATTAAAGGTAATAAATTATTTTTCCTAGATTTGGATCAAGTTTCATGGACTCAACTTGATACTTTGGCCTCTGATGATATTGTAATGGAAATTAGAACACCAATTCATTTGTACAGGGAGACTAAACATGTTTAGTTTGAAAAATAGGCCAAAATGATGATTGGGGTAAAAAATTAGTGTTACTATAATTGACATTGTTATTATCAATACTCCCATGGATGATATCCACATTTGTGTTGAGTATGAAAAATTTACACTTTTTTTCTCTGGTTGTTTGGCTATTGGACTTTCTTTAGAGGATTGTCGCAAAAGGACGCATTGTGAAGCTTGTGGCATAAAAGGACATCTAGATAATGTTTTCATTAGGAAATGGAAAGGGGGTTCACCCTACTAAGGGTGATTATCAAAGTATGAACCTACACCTGGAAAAGGTGGAGACTACTATGGTAAATGATGGTTAGTCTGGTGATACCAAAAAGGCTTAGGTTGATATTGATGATGAAATTAGCCATGTGGCGGTAGTTGTTGATTCCCAACATTATCATGGATTGAAAGATAGTAGGTTAGATGTAACAAGGAATGTGAATGGGACTTTTAAGTATGTTCTTACACATGGATTAAAGGATGATGATCTTGTGTAATCTCAAATTGCTTTTTCAATAAATCTTAATCCCAGGATGCCACTGCTTGTCAGTGTGGGCATTTGGAGGATTCACACTTGGCTCATTCTAATATGTAGAATGCGCATATAGGTTCTGATCATTGTACTTACTCTATTTAGATTATGGATTATTTTTAAGTGTAAACGTTCAGGGAGTTTCTTAGAATATCCATGGGATTAATGTAGGGAACTTTAGATAGGGATTTGGTTTCATCCCAAGACTAATTTATAGAAAAATATTGGAACTTGGTGGGTTCACCCTTGAATCTACAAGGTGACCCTGGTATCCTGTCTTCTGAGTTTTTAAACTCTGATAAGGATGTGGAATTTTTTGAACTACCAATGTGAAAAATGTAGGGTACTCTAGATTCTGTTGGTGCTAAAATCAGTCAAGATGTTGATAAGACCAAACCAAACAAAGATCATAGAAAATGGAGGAAAATGATCCTCTTTATGATGGACACTAAAATTGGCCACCTCAAATGAATATTTAGGTTCATAGTGCTGCCCCACTTTTGGAAATAGAATCTTCAAGTCATGGAAATGGGGATGTTAACAAAAAATTTGTGGATGTGGACGAGGGATCACAAATGGTGATCCCTTTAAAAGAACCAACTTCTATTGATAATGTTATGTAGAAGACCCTCATTAAGAAAGACATATATGATTTGAAGTGGGAAGATTTAGGAGGGTATATCCAACAAGATAAGATGTTGAAGTGGGGTCAAAATACAAAAAATCATGGTTGAGGATGTGTTCGTGATGATTAGGTTGGTGCAAGAGGGTGTGGTCATAATTCTATGAGGTTTTATTCCTAGGGGATCACTTTGGAATAGGAAAAGCTCAGGGATAAGTACTCAGTTATCTTCAAGAAAAGGAACTCATGGTCAGAGTGGGAAACTACTATTGATACCGATGACTCTAATCATGATTATGGGAATGATCCTATTCTTTATTTATAATTTTCCTTTTTTGGATGAGGTAATGCCTCTTTATATGACCTCATCTATCCTTTTTTCCTTTGTCTTTTATATTTTTCTAATAAAATTTTTATGAGAGGGCCCACCTATCTCTTGAACCTTTTGAGTAATTTTTATATTATTCTTATAAGATTTTAATTATAAATCCTTGTTAAATTTTTTGTTGATCAAATTATTAGTAATTTATTAATACATAAAATATTTATTAATTATCAAATGTATTATTTATTATTAATTAATAATATATTATTATGTTATTAATATAATTAATAGCATTATAGATAATATTTATTGTATAATAATGTAAATAAAATAATTTGTATTTCGGAAAATATTTAATAGTTAACAATTTTATTATTCTTAATATATTTTGATGTATTATTAAATAATTAATTATATAAGAAATAAAATAATATTCATTATTAATATTCATAGAATTAAAAATAATAATATTAAAAATATTTAATAATAAATTTAAGATGATTATTTATTGTACATAATATAGATAATAATTCTAAATATTAATATAAATAACAAAGTGTAATTATTATCATTACAAATTTAGTTATTAATATTAATGTTTACTAATAATTCGAAAATATTTTTATGAATTTATAATTATATCAATGTACTGATTTATGCAACAAAATATAATATATTATTATGTTTTTAAATAATGTAAATGCAGTGATTTAAATAACATATAACATGTATTATTCTAGTCAACATTGGTGTCCTGGATGCTCCTCCATGCCACAACTAGCTGTCTATATAATATGTCCATGCCAGGTCTGTATATGTTTTTGATTTGGTGTATGTAGCTCTAATGTATCATTCCTAACACCTACCTCCCATCATACTATGTGATAGGAAGTGGATTTATAGCCTTACTGCCTGTATCCTATCTTACCTCCAAAGATAGAGGCCTCTGAATAGAACTCTCCCCAAAATATGAAGAAGATCACTGTTGTGCAACAAATATCTTTAGATTAGAGGATAATAAAGAATACAGAACAGACCATCCATCATATATCTCTACAAAAGAATCTAACATGCTAACAGACCCTATCCTCACCTATGCTTATAAATATGTATGTGACTCATATGCAATGGAATCTGTAAGAGCATATGGATGATCATGATGAAAACCCTCCTGCTATGCTACATATTCTTCCATAACAGGTTTTTCACCGACTGAAACATCTATATCAGTCCCTACACCCTCAACATTTCTTGACACATCAATGATAATCCATTAATAAATCTTATCTATATGAGGATATACCTCTGTCAAAACTCTATGAAAATAATTTTGGTCAAATGTGCCTCCCTCTACTGAATCAGATATGTTAAAAAGATGGGTGAAACAAGCATCCCGTGAGAACAAATTATGTAGTTAACGAATGTTTATAAAAATAAAGTTCAACATTATAAGGATCAATTATTACCAATTCAATATATCTCTATACATGTCGTGTTATAAATCTCACTGGGGAAATGTGGTACCATGGCACATAGTCCAATTGATATGATAAATGCATATATACTGTGCTAGCCCCTCATAATCGGGAATCATGTCATCTATTCCACATCTTAATATATCTTGCATGATATATCCTCTAGTAAAATTATCTCTTTCCTAACATCTTCATGGAATTATTTGAAGCTAACTGATTGGGTGGTGCAGGAATGGGATGATTGAATATGAACTACCTCATAAATCCATCATTACAATTTCACTAAACAATATGAAAATGAATCATAGGAACAATGCTTGATTTGACAACAAGAATCACCGTACCATATAGTTAGAGAATCTAGATGATATACTTAGTATATGGCATCCATGAAATCTAAAAATAATAATAATCAATTAATAATTGAAGTAAAGTACTATAAAAATAATAATTTAACTATATAATTAATAAACACGTATGTCATCTGATCGAAGACTGTCTAGCATAAGTCTGTAAGAATGAAGATCATGTCTGGATGTATCTGAATATCGATGTGCCTGAATCCACCTATAAATAACATTTTTATACTTAAATTTTATAATATAATGTTATACATTTTATTTTTACATTAGAATTAATAACATACCATCGTATACGCAAAGACTCTACTAAAATATCGACAGTATATAACACATGTGCATGTGGACCTAAGCGAGGGATGTGCACCCATGTCCACATCTTAATCAAAATAAGACATCCTATGATCTACAAATTATTGATGTGACATGAGCTACATAGTATCCTGTAGGTATATTGAAGACATAAATACCCCAATCTATAACACCATATCTAGTCCAATCATCCAATAATAGTAAATACATAAAATTTACAAATGTACTTGAATGATCAATGCATATCGTTCCACTGATAAGCCTCAAAATGTATTCACGTGAAAATTGTAACATGATGGTCTTGTCACCATCATTGTAAAGATGTGAAAATTGATTATATATCCATGGCATGCATAATCTACTACTGATGATAAACCTTCCATCATCATGGAACTCAATGACCTATAATACGTGAACTAGATCAAACCATTCTGTATCCACTCAGTCGGTCACAGTAGCATCGTTGATGGGGAGACCCAACATAAAGAACACATCTTTGAGTTTAATGGTAATCTCCAAATCTATAAAATGGAATGTATATGTCTCTGGACTTCATCTATCCATGAGTTCAATAATGAGTTGATGATTGAAAAGTGTGAAGTCGCACATCGCTACACTGTAGAACCCAACATGATGAAGATAATGGATGATGACATGAGTGGGTGCAGTATGATAGAAATGATGAGATCTCCATACACTCAAATATGACATTAGATGTCCCTATAAAAATAGATGTGAAACATTCCTATCCTTGAATGTGAGTAATGGTGGACCCATCATCTCTATATTCAATACAATCATTACTTTTTTTAGTTAATTCAATAAAATTTTTAAACTATTTAAAAAAAACAATACAAAACAAAATGAGGTTGACAATTAGAATTCATAATTAAGCATTATGATTAAAAATGAGGTAAACAAATAGATCTTATTGATGTTTTTGGATTAGTATATCAATTTTTTATTTTAATGATCACCAATAATGTTTAATTTATTTCAAAATATTTATATGTATATTACCCGTGATAAAAATATTGCATAAAACATGTGGATTCATGATACATTCAATCGATCATGCGATTTGGGGAATTTTTTTAATAAAATTCATTTAGAGGATAAACCTATTTTTATTCATTTTTTTGTGTGTTTATTTTTTAATAGTTTAAGTATCACACAATTATTTTTGATTGAATACAGAAATGAAATGAACTAGATATGAAACATTCTACAAACGAAGCAAGTAGAAAATAAAAGGATCCCTTAATGAAAAGTCTGAATACAGAAAGAATGTACACATTAATTATAAAATAAAAAGACTTGATCAAGGATGATGGGAAGTTGAGCTCTGTACCAATACTTGGGGAAATCTCTTATGAGTATACCCCTATGCATGATAAATGCTACATTTTAGTACCCTCCCCATTTCTGAGGCCAGTCCATCTCATTTCTGATATGGGTAAACTTTTTTCATCCATGTGGGTGAAACCTGATAGTATCAGGTAGCACATTTAGTTGATGAGTGGGAAATGTAAAATTATGAAATATCAAAAAAATCCCATTCAAACATTAAATGTAACACACTATTAAAGAAAAAAAATCCATAAATGAAAAAAAATTATAAATTAAAAATCCATAATACAAAACCTCGAAAGATAAGGGATGATAGTTGGCTAATAAACATGCAAGGTAATAGAAGAGAAGTCACCAAAAGGCATCCAAGGTTCACAATAACAGTTAACCAGAGTGATCAAATGATACACCTGGTCAACATAGGGCTACTATTATATTGTCACCATTGAAAAAGATGCAACAGCATGTGCAAAACGATATCTCAATTCCTAGAAGTTACCACAATCACAATACTTGTGTTCCAAAATGACCATTAACACTCGACCACTATTACCTATGAGAGGATTGTGGCACTCTCTTGCTTGAAAGTGGCTCTATACATGGTCAAAGGTTAGAACATGCAATGATGACACGTCATGCAGTATCTGATCAATGGAGCTTTGGAAATGCTAACTAAAATTAATTCCATTTTGCATCCGATAATATTACTATTAGGAATATTCAAAAAAGTACTTAACACATTTATAAATTTTTTTATGTACTAACCATATGATTGGTAGTTTCTGCAGACCCTTGAAGACCCCATTTATGCACTCCACTATATTAGTGATCATATGACCGTATCTATTGCCACCATCATATGCTAATGACCATTTTCCCTTTGAATTATACATCATATAACCATAAAAATCTTGATTAACCCTTCTAATTTCTTCAATAATTTGATCAAACCTTTCCTGTTGGGTCTCTTATATTGAAAATAAAAGAGAATAATCTATTTAAAATGATATTAAATTTTTTCCCAAAAAAATAAGTTCAAAAAAGATACTGAACTTGATGATCAAAATATTTATTTCCTTATCTTTGAAATGTTTATAAAAATTACAAGAAATATGTATTATTAAATATAGATGATAATAATTTAGTTCCCTCTGTGAAACACCATTACTATTAATGAACTCTATAATCACTTGATGGAGATCACATAATAGACAAAATCCCTAGTTTTCTATGACATGAATGAGTGTACATAACAAAACCAACTCTAGGATTCAAAATTCTCCTTTTCAAAAATTTCAAATGAAAGTGGTATAGGATAATGATTACCATCCCATGTGGAATCAATAAGTAGAACAATTTTATAATTTCCTTAAAGAATAGTTTCATCGAATTGAATGGATTTTTTACAATATGGGAAAGGAGTAATACATGGTCTGAGTTCTCATAAAAACCTTTGGAATTCCACCTTTGATAAATAAACTTGGTGATCTTGGGAGACATACTCAATAGTTTCCAATTGATAAATAATCTGATTATTGAGTGAAAAATACCACAATCTTCAGAAACATTAAATATGATTCATCCTAATAATCATAAACTTTCACAATTTCCTTTTATTTTGCATTCAATTATTTATCATATTTTATACTATATTTAAAAAACTGTTGTGTTGGTTCTTAAAAAAGGGAAAAAATAATGTCCTGAGATGTTTATATAATCACTAAAATAACAGTTGATATAAACTTTGTATCAAGTGAAGAGTGATCCTATGACAAGCTTGGATGCACACACATGTGTATAACTTTTAATTTTCTTATCTTCCAACATGAAAAAAAATTATCATATATTTCCCTCATTAAGAAATTTATATTATGGCCTATATTTTTCACATATAATGAGATATTTTTCTTTCTTCGACTCATCAAAAAAAAATGTTTCTCTACATGGTATTGTTTTATCACATTTTTCAAGGAACATTTACTTTCAAACTCTTAACCATCATCAATGGTGTTATCATTCGATATAGATATATTCCCTTTAATGAAAAGGAATTCAGTAGTCAATGTAATGAAATCCCAACCAAAATGGTGTGCATGTGAAATTCTTTATACTAAGTAAGTCAATAGTATAGGTTGATTACCACTAACTGGTGGATGCCTATATATCAAAGGAACACAATAAGGTTCATTCCCCACATCACCCTCATCCACATAATCTCTTAATGCCTCAATAGATACTTCCCCATTAGATGAACTTCCATTCAGTAAATCAGGAGTACACATATGAATTCCCCCAATAGTTTTGTGCAAATCCAAATCATTTTATTCATTATTTTTTCTATTACAGGAGCCACATTAGAAGAAAATGAATGAGAGTGTTGTGATGGACTAACTTCTATAGGGAAAACAATACTATTTCTATAGAAGTAGGTTTCACCTCATCAATATCAAAAATAATAACATATAATTCAATTATACCATTACCACACTTTTTCTTGAACAACAATGATGCATATATCCAATACTATTAATCAATGAGAGGATATATAATGTGCCATATACTTTCATAATATTAAATATTTGGAAATGTAATTTAAACAATTGATTGATCAACCCTCAATTTTAATCGCCTATGAATATTCTGGCGAAAATCATCCAATTCCACACAATCATGATGATTTTACACTCTTTCAGGTGGGAAACTATAGCTAAAACCATATTTAGTATAAATTACCACACTATTGCAAAAATTTTTCATAGAAATGATTACATAGAAAAAAATAATTAATGAAATGTTATATACTACATCATGAAATGTTTAAATGTTTAAAATTTTCATTATTAAATAATTGACTTGATTTACATACATTTTCTATGGATTGGTTTATAATTATTTGATAATCTAACCAAAACCTAGAGGGACTCCTAATGCTTCTATTATCTCAGATTTCAACAACAATCAGTAACCTCTCAGGCATAATGTTAAAATATAGATTCAAACAGCAACACATCTTGTTGTACTCCATTCTATTACAATGTTACTCACATTAAAGTGATGGGGTCTAGGGGTTTGAGATACACAACATTTTTTATGCGGACATGCATGTCTGTACATACGTAGAGATAGGGATGACACATAGGTTGTCAATGAGGAAAAGAAAACGCAATTATTAAAAATTATATAACCGAAAAAAACCTGACATTCAATTTCAATCATACATTGTTCAGTCATATCAAAATCATTCAATTATTACAAATTAAATAACTGAACACAAAAAAACACAACAAGAAATTCCTATCATACATTAGACGATCATCTCAAGATCACTCATCATACTAGATTAATAACATGTTTTTTGAGATATTTATTATGTTATACATATTGTAACTTTACTTATAACTATTTTTACTAAATTATATATATATATATAAACATATATTTATATTCATACTTTCATCAATATTTTTCACTATTACAGGTGACACCCTATAACTAAAACCTTGATCGATATAAATAACCTCACTGTTGAAGTATATTGACATTGATATGGTTTAAAAATAAAATCTAATAAAAAATTATATATATTTATACCACATAATCAAATTCTTATTTTAATTAGTTATAAATAAATAACTATGAATTTATCTTGATACATTTTCTATGGATTAGATTATCATTATTTGATAAACCAACCAAAACCCAGGGGTGAACTCATCGAGTTTCTATTATCACATATTTCAGCAACCACCATACTCCTTTCAAACATCAACAACTTTTTTTAATGCCACTTGTCAAACGACTCATGTTGAATGCCTCTTTTCAAACACCTCTTTTCAAACTCCTTTGTATTACAATGTTACTCACATGAAAGGGAGGGGGTCTATGGGTTTGAGATACATACAATTTTTTAAGCAGACATGTAGGTCCTCACATACTTAGAGAGGGATGAATCTCATGACATCAATGAGGAAAAGAAAATACAATTATTACATATCATATAACCATATACTCAAAAAATTCATGCAATTTCCATTATACATTGGTCAGTCATATTAAGATCAGTCATCACACAATACTCTTAACCTATTTTTTGGGATACTACTACATATTATAAAACTATACCTAAAACTATATGTAATATAAAATAAATATATACACTTAATTTACAAAATTTAAACTTTTAGATGTGTGTACGTATATATATATATTCACTTAGATAGATTCACTTCATTTTCCTATGTGTATCAAATATTGTAATTTAAATTTATTTTACTTTAGTTACCATACACAATTATAAATACATATAAATATATTTAAATAATATAACATAAATATATAAAAAATTAAATATGTTCAACTTTATTTATCAATATTTTAAAATATAATTACATATAATTTTTTAACAATTATAGTTTTCTGAATATAAGTATTATTAATTTGTACATAAATATTGAATATATTAATAGTAACAAATTTTTTTAAATTTAATTAAGAAAAGTAATATAATTTACACTTTCATAATAACCATTACAATATCGTAAACTTATGTTATTTTCAATTTTATAAAATTATACAGACACAAATATATATATATATATATATATATATAATTTTTTTGTAATATTTCTACTTTCTAAAATCTAAGTAATTATATTTCATACATTTTTACTTCGAATAATATGTATTCATACTTCATGTAATTTGAAATTATTATTTATAGTAATTTTTTATAACATTAAAAATAATAATATTATATATATATAAATAAATTTAAATATAATACCTAATAAAAATATTGTTTTTTAATAATAAAATTTTAATAAAATACTTAGCTAATTACCTATGTGTATGGAATATTGTAATTTAAATTTATATTAATTTAAATATAATATATATTATATAATTATAAATCTATTCAAATATAATTACTCACCATTTAATTTATAAATATATAATTAGAAAAAAAAAATTCTCCAAATATAAATAATATTTTATATATAAAATTTAAATTATAATAACACCATATTTAAATTTCCTAAATCATTCAATTTAAATTAAATCCTTCCAAAAAAATAAATCATTCAAAAATTAAATCATTCAAAGGAAAATGATTTATACATCCATATATCCATTCATATTAAATAAATAAATCATACAAAATAAATAAATAAAAACAATTAGAAAATTAAAATTTTAAATATGAATTTAACCTTCTTAAAAGCTGTAAATATATGTTGAGAAAGAAATACAGGTGGGCATTTTAGTAAAATAAAGAGTAGAATATTTTGAAAATAGAGGAGTGGGACACTCTATTTATAGAATTTGGTCAGTAGGAGGCGTAAATCCCATTCATGTTTCTATTCTAAAACTTTCAAAGGAAGCGTGAATAGGGTTCACACTTCCTCTACTGTGCCAAAGAAGCATGAAAGGGGTTCATGATTTCTTGGTGAAAGAGAGAGAAGCATGAACAATGTTCACTCTTCTCCATACCTTTAAAAAAATTAATACCCTATCCCATAATTTTTTTATAAAATCATTTTAAAAAAACTCGCACAGGGATGGTGAACTAGGAAGGGTACCGCGCTACACATGGCGGTTGGCCAAGGGATAGTTTTTTTAATATATGTTTTATGAAAAATAATAATAAAATAAAACTAGGTTAATTTTTTTAAACTCATACAGAGAGGAGTTAGCTGCCTCAATGCCTTTCAGTTTAAATTGAAAGTTGTTCAGATGGGTTCCACCTTTGCCAATCATTGACCCAAATCGATGACATAAAAAATGAGGTGAAGGACGTTAACCCATGAAACACCTTTTCCCCAAGCCCCTATAAAAAGACATCCACCCCTCCCCCTTCTCCTCACTTAATTCATCCAATCTCTATCTAAATTCCACTATCTCTTTCTAATATTTTCTGGGTGTTTTCTCCGATGTGCATGTCTTTTTTAGTGGCCCCAAAGGATTACAGAATTTGTGAAGTGTGGAATTTGAAAAGCATAATTTAGTGGTGTTTTTTCTAATTTATTTTAAATTTATTTATTTATTTACTTGTTTAGTTGTTTAGTTTTTTTTAATTAAAATATTTTTTTATTTTTTGGTTAATTATACATAATTTATAAATAACAGTTAATATTAGTAACATAGATGTTGTGGGGGCTATGGCCATGTCCTCCTTTCATGAACTCCTCACCGGTCCCAATCCTCGCCTGCCTAAGGGATACCCAGAGGAGAATGTGGGATTTTTTGATGTGATTATAATAGTATTTGGATCCAATAAAATGATGAGATGAGTTCCATCCCCGATGATAAGGAAATTCAAGAGAATATGCTAATCCTCAACCCCCAAAGCACACCTGGACCCAATGGTTACCTGAGATCATTTTACAAAGCCTCGTGGGACATCGTGAAAACGGATGTCACATATACTGTTCGATAATTCTTCCAGGGGGTCATCTCCCTAGGGTTTCCTATGACACCACCATTTTATCCCTCCCCAAGGTCAAGAATCATTCCCCCACAACCCATTACAGTCAGGTGAGTTTGTGTAACATTCCGTACAAGATCTTAGTTGGCCTTATCAATTCAATAATGTCTTCCCACATCCTCTTGTTTGTGTCCTTGGAATAGAACGAGTTCTGGAAGGGACGTTCGATACAGGGGCCATTTTCCTGGCCCAAGATATTATTAGGGACATAAAAATCAATAATCTCACATCCAATTTTTCCATCAATATTGATATGAATAAAGAATACGACCAGGTGGAGTAGGGTTTCATCAACAATCTTTTGGCTAGTATGGGGCTCTCCTCATGGAATATTGACATCATATTCAGGTGCCTCAGCTCCTCCTAGCTGGAGGTCACTTTTATGGGGAAAGTTTATGGGTTTTTCAAGGCTAGTTGTGGCCGGTGGCAGGGGGATCCTCTATGCCTGAGAATATTCATTCTCTCACAAGAAATCCTCAGTCGACTCCTACACAGGGGTATTTCCAATGGTGAGGTTATGGATTATCGAAGAAGAATTAGGGCCCCCTCTTTTTCTCACATGATGTTCATAGACGACACATTCATCATCACGATTGTGAGCATGGGGTCCATCAGAGGCCTCAACATGGCATTGAAAAATTATTGCCTCTGGAGTGGGAAAGTTATCAACAAGGACAAAAGAAATTTCTATATTTCCAATAGAAGCTCATCCACTTTCATACCCTCAATTCAGCTCAACCTAGACATGTACAGGGGGAACATCACTTTGGTGTACCTGGGTGACCCCATTTCCCCGAAGAGGCTTTGTGTAAGTGATTTTGGAACCCTTATCAACAGGGTTACATACCGTATTATCAACTGGAAGAACATATATCTCTCATTCAGGGGATGGATAACGTTGGTTAACAGTGTACTCCTCACCACCCCTATCCATGCACTCTCATACATCAAAGTTCTGACAAGCATCATTAACAAGATTGATAAGATTGTGGAAAGATTCATTTTGGTCCCATGTTCGGAAGGAAAGAGGTGCTTTGATTCTTGGATTAGGGTGGAAAGATCAGCCAGGGAGGGTGGCATCAATGTACGTCAACTCGATGAAACCCTCCTTTGCATGCATAAAAAGATCACAGGGGAAGTTCTGGATCAATGTACGCTTTGTGGGATCACCATACACAACTCCCACTCTAGGTCCGAGGTGTCAACCGCCATCCAGGTTTCTCCATCCTATTCCGTCTTTTCCCCTATCATTACTTCCCTAAAACCCCACTCCAGATGTCTTGTAGGGAGGGGGAATTTATTTCTACCATCACAACTGGGCCGGGACTGTCCTTGGTTTCCCTGAGTGCCCGGCCACTATGATCACCTTCAAGGAGGCCAGTTCCCACCCGAAATTTATCAACGCAATCTTAGATAGGGACCAACATGACATCTTCTACCTCATCGAGCTTAACACTGAACCGAACATATGTGACATCACTCCTTCTCCCTAGGGTTCATTCTATTCAAGAGACTTCCAGTGCACTTTGGAGACTTAGGATCAAATAAATCCATGGGATGACATCCTATGGTCTAAAGGTACCCCTGTTAAACTCAACTTTCTTACCTGGAGGCTATGTCATAAGGATATTTTCACTGATGAGAACATGAAGCGATATGGAATCCCTTTGGATTTGTGGTTACATTATTGCTCGAACCACTAGGAGGAGAGTGCATGGCATTTATTCTTTGAATTAGATTGGTCTAGAGAGGTGTGGTAGTATTTTGGGGATTTTACAGGTATTTATGACTGTCGCATGGAGGGTATGCATTTTCTTGATCAATGGTTCCATGGAGCGGGGTAGAGAGGTCCAGAGTAGATGGAACACACTATGGTCCTCCACGCTGGTTGTTGGTTGATATGGAAGGTGAGGAATAAGGACAGGCATAAAAAAATTATTGGCTCAATCCAGGGGATCATCCATTGAAATAAGTTCCTTTTTATGGACATGGTCTGATCATGTGGCAGCTAGAAAGATGTGCCCAACCTTCAATGTCTTCACGTCACAATAATATCACTCCTCCGGGAAGCAGGAATAATAGAGGTAATTGGGTATGTTGGTCATCGCCCAGCAGTGGGCTCAAACTGAACTCATATGGGTCATGAAACATGGGACTGATTCGTAGAGGAGAGGTGGTTCAAAACTCTTTAGGTTCGGTCATCATGGCATTCTCTTCTCGACAGGGTCATGGATCTTCACTCCAGGAAGAGGCCAAGGGGATGTTTTCTGGGCTCCTCTTATGTCTTCAAAAGTGGATCATCCTAATAGTGGTTGAAACTAATTCCAAAATCCTTCACAACTCCATGAAAGGCACTGGATCTATCCCTTGGTCTATCCTTTACATCATTAATAAGTGTAGAGGCATGATCAACAACAACATGAGTGTGATTCACACTTGGTGCGAGGGGAACAAAGTCACAGACCATATAGATTCTCTTGACGTCCTCGATCTAGATCCCATTAGCTTTCATACTATTATCACCATGAAGCTAGAGGGTCCCAACCTGGTTAGAGTGGCTTCCCTTTGCCTCCACTACTTTCGGCCACCTTAGGCCTCCCGTCTTGGGTCTTTTGGGCCTGCCCCTGTACTTTGTTTTTAGTCTCCTTGAATAAAAATTTACATGATTATGATGATGATTAATTAAATTTTTATCAATGATTAAGGAATTATTATTCATTAATTAAGGAATGACTAACTTAGCAATAATTAATTAGTAATTAATTATTAAACAATAATTAGTTAATTATTAACTATTAATTGACAAGAGACTAACTACTTAATAACTATTAATTAATGAATTCTTAAAAAATTATTAATGAGTGATTAATGATTAATTAATGAATGATTAAGTAATGGTTAAATTAGGAATAACTAATTCTTAAATTTTGATTAAGTTTACATGATCCTTCAGGGATACCCTAGTACCCTGATACCCAACCCTAGTTTGACATCACCCGAAGGGAATTCTTAATCCCCAAGGCTTGGAGACTAGCACCTGGCATCATAAAATATTAAATAGGTAATTTTATTCACAAAATAGTAGAAGATAAAAAAAAAGGTAAAACAACACCCATACAAATAGATAAACATCCCAAAGAAAATAACAACATCAACCAAACAAAAGTTTCAAAACATCTCCTATGTAACAAGTGGACAACAACTCCACCTGTCAAAATCCCCACTCCACAGTCTCAAAGATCAATAATATCCACCACCTCCATATGGTGCTCTCCCTTTTCTCGGACCTAGCATAATAATGTCTATAAACACCCTGAGGGAAAAGGTAGGGTGTGAGCTATAAATCCTAATAGGGTCTCACCAATTGTTCCATTATCAATGTGATAATAATTAAACCAATCATGATTCATTGTAAAATTTAACAAGGAATGGTATATCATTAACATATTTTTAAATGAAAATATTCTTTCATATTCAAAGAGATGTAAGATATATCAAAACTAGATTAAATAAAAATTTTCTATAAAGAACTTATATAAAAAATTCAGCATGAGTAAAATAGTTCAATAATCACTGACATGTATAATCAAGTAAACAAATCATAGAAAATCACCATGTATGAAATCCCGATGGTAGGTCAGTTTTTCATGTAATAGGATCATGAAAATTTTAAAAAATGACCACGGATTTAATTCGACGTTCACACACAAACACACCCCATTAGGGTAACCCATCATGATAAATCTACACACCAATAGGGGAACCCATCATGTGAAATAATTCCATATTTTATTAGTTAGAGTTGTTATTGTCAACCCATTTCTAGGGAATCAACATCCTTGTATTATTTTCATAGTTACCACTATCTACCTAGGCTAACATGTTCTTCAAAAAATCTATCAATCAAACATGAGTAAATCAAGCATTTCAAGTCAATTAATATTATAATTTCATAGTTTTTAGTTTTTAACATTCCTTTATCATTGAAAAAAAGAAAATAAAGGTTATTATCAATTCATTCCATTTCATATCAAATTTCACTTTAATCCATTTTTATTATGGTTCAATAGCCAAATAAATTTAAAAATAAAGCACTCATTTTTCCCAAATCCACCCCACATTTCAATTTCATTAATTTTTTTATTATAAATTTACATTCCAATTGAAATTAAAAATAAAATCCTTTCAAATAAGGGTTTTTAAATAAATTAAAAACTTATTTCAATACAATCAAGAAATATATGGTTTCAATCATAGGGAAAAGAATTATGGAACTCCCTAGATTTAATCAAATGGTCAAAGACAACACCCAAAATGGAATTGATTAAAAAAATGAAGAAAAATAGAATATAAAATGCAGCATAGAAATATTATCCAATAAAATGGAGTTTAGATCCATTAATAACATGATGATCGACCACTCTCTAAGGATGAGAGAAAGAGAGATTGGAATAAACAACATGATAGGAGATCCACTTATATAGATAAGATCAAACGAGATCAACGAAACTTAGATTCTCCAAGAAAAGGGGTTGGAGGAGTTAAAATCGCCTCTTGGGATCCTTCATAACTAAGGAACTTTTATTATGGTTGAATAGGGTGATTATGAATCTTAAATGGGAGGTTTGGGGTTTTTAATAATTTTTTTGGGGGAATTAAAACCCATGAACACAATTGGCTAGGTAGGAATGCATGGTTATACAAATCATGTTCCCTAACCATGTTCCCATACTGGTATGGTGTACAGTTTCTCCTAAGATGGCCCACGGTTTGTCAAACCATTCACCAAACATGAAAACCCTCAATGTTTGAGGTTGCATAGTGTTGGGAAAAAATTCCTCAAGGTAACATTGTAGTGTTTTTGGGTTGATTTTATTTGGTGAAAAAGTTAGTAGACAAGTTAAATTATGAAGTTTAATTATGGTTATTGACTAGGTATGTTGAAAAATATCTGGGAAAATGTAATGGATTCTCTAGAGGTGGTATAGTAAATTTTCATATACAAGGTGGTTCCATTCCTTAGTGTTTTATAATTTTTATGGGTTCAATATTTGGAGGATGGCTCAATCATCATGAATGTTTTATTTCCATGAATTTCAGATAAAAATATAGTAAAGGAATGAGTTTTTAAAATACTAGGTCATGAAAATGGAGTTTTATGTAGGTGTGGATCATCACAAACGAGCATCTCGAATGTGCGAAGGGTTGACAGTAATTCTATGTGACTACAAGAGTCTTCAAGAATGATAAATTTCCTGGGTGATTCGTGAAAATAGAGAGTTTCATGAATGATATTGGATATATTTATGAAAATGTTATGATGAGGATGGAAGGTTCTAGAATGGGAGGTAACTCCTATAAATAGGCCTATACCCCCCCCCCCCCCAAAGTAGAGAAAGACTTAATGAAAATTAAAATTCTATGAATTTGTGAAGGTGATTCATGAAGTTTTTTCTTGAGAAAAACTTTTTAAAGAAAGTAATTTCATGAATGTAATGAAAGATGACAAAAATTTTTAAGCATCATGAATGTATTTAAGTTTGTGAAGGCTATAAAACCCCACCAAAAGTTTTGATCTTTGAGAATGTTAAGTGAGATTCTCCAATGTGTTTGAGATTTGAAAAAGGAGGTTTATTCATGGAGGATGTTTGAGCCTTGAAAAATAGGCAAGTATTATGAAATTTGTGAGGTTCATGAAGGTAGTATATACTTTTGAGTAATTGGGCAGTTTTGTGAAGGTTGTGTGAGCTTCATGAAGGCAGTAAGCATCATGAAAGTATAAAAAAAGAATTTACTATTAAATTTTTAGTAAAGTGATATTCATCAAGTAGATTAAAGTAGAACTTCAATAAAGAATATACCTACAAATGGGGACTTACTCATCATTTCTAATGTAGGGACCTAAATTTACATAAAATATGTGTGAATAATTTATAATGTAGTGAGAAAAGGGAGAGGAAGAAGGTGATCCTTTCCACCTATAGTGATCCATCAAATGAATGATTGAGGGAGTGACCCTTGAGAAGCAGTGAGATATCCCTAAATATTGTAAAGGTGGTGATCTTGGGCATAGAAGTGATCTAGAACAAACCTTATTTTGATATTGATCATTAGTGGATTTGGTATATTGGCACATTTATGTTGTATTTTCCTTAGGTGCAACCTAGTGGTGAAATAAGTAATATTTCTATGTCTAATGCATGATTTCATTTCTGTTCATACATTTATATAGGAAAGGGATAAAAGAGTGTTTTATTTAATGACGAAACAAGATCCAAAGGGGTAATTGTTTTAATATGTCATCCCCTGATTCACCCCCTCTCAGGGTATATAACCTTGTTGGGACAATAATTGGCATCAAAGAAAATGGTTAATATTAGTGTTTCTATCTCAAGGGTTTCAATGGGGTTGTAAATTACAATGGGACCCCAATAATCAGTTGAAATAAATTTAAATTATGGAAGAATTATATGAAACACTACTTATGATCTTTATGAATAGATGTCTTTACAATAGTGATGCATGAAATTATGTCCAGTATTGATATTGTTTCTTTATCAGAAGCCGAATTAAGGGAATTAGATGCTTATTCCAAAAGAATAAATGCTTTAGGGGTAGAACTCTATAATGAAATATATATGAAGGTTATGTCATTTAATCCATCACATGCTATGTGGGAAAAGTTTCTAAATATTTATTAGGGAAACTCAAAATTTAGAGAAGCACAACTGAACGTTTTATGGAACAAGTATGGGGATCTTAAAAATAACCCTATTGAGTTTGTTGATTCACTCGTTGACTAGGTAAATGTTGTTGTAGAATAAATGCATGGTCTTGAAGAAATTATTTAAGATTTAAATATTATCAAATTCATCTTGATACTTCTTCCATGTTGGTTCTATCAGAAAGTGTATATATTGGAAGATAAATATCCAAAGGAGCCGACATTGGATATCATGCACAATACTCTTCTTAAATATGAGATGAGAAATGATAATAATGAGTCTATGGAAAAATTTAAGTCTAAAGAAGTGGAATTAAAGTCCATGAAGAACTCACCATTGAATATGGTAAGGAAGAATACGAGATAGATGAATTCATGTCATTCCTTTAATCAAATTTACAAATAGAAAAAGGTAAGTTCAAAGGTAAACTCCCACTTGTATTATTATGATTTAGAAAGGTTGGAAATATTGCAGTGAGGTTCTATAAGAATTTTGAATATGATGATGAGGATGAATTCAAAATTCTCATGAAGAAGTCTTCAACCTATGTGAATGATAAGAAAAATTTTAAGAGATCATTATTTAAAAGGAAGAAGATCCCATCATAAGAAAATGAATGTTCAGAAGAATTTGAGGTTGAAGAGATAGAAAACTACAAATATCATGAAGAAAATGCTATGGTGGCAGTTGTAGGTCAATCCTAGAAAAATGTAGAAAGTGAAGATGATGAAGAGGAAGTCAAAGGAAGAGTTGATATTTGGACTAAATTAGAAGCCTCTATTGAAGAGATAGATGTTTGGAGAGCCAAAATGATGAAATTTAATAAAGTATTTTATTGTAACAAACCAACTAGGGTTACCCTCAAATATAGAACCTAACCCAATCCATTACATACCCAAAGGGAATTCCTGATCCCCATGGACTGATGACAAGCACCTGGGCATCAAACAACACACTAAGGGAATGATTTTTCCCAACCTTAATGAAGAACATGAATATATATATATATATACATATTCAATGCAGAAGAAATAGTGGAAGACTGATATATATAGGTTCCATAACAATAAGAGTACAATGGAAAAAACAACTAATAAAGTATATACAAACTCAAAAAAACAAGTCCAACTAAAAAGGAAAATGAAAGAAAGAAACTACTCCATGTTATGGTTTAGGGAACCTCCCACCATCTCACCACCAACTACCCAACTCTACTGACATGAAAACCCAACACCTCACTATGTCGCCATGCATTTCCCTATAACAAAAGTCATACAATGTTATATGCACCACCAAAGGGGTGTGCATGGTGTCAGATGATAATCTCAATAGGATTCCACCCAGGTGTTTCATAACAAGGCCCTTTATAAAAATCCCCATATGCTAATTTAAAAAAACAGGGCATGATAATTAGTAAAGAAGTTTTATATAAAATGTGGTAAAGGTTTCCCTTTTCCTATAGTTCTTAAAAAAAATAATGTATATATCAATATGAAAGAACATTTTATATATCATATTTCATAAGAATAAACATGAATATCAGGGATAAAATAGTACAAATCCATGGAGTAGAAAAAATAGTAGCATTACATGTATCAAAACACCAAGGAATATAACAGGTCAGACAGTATACTACTCATACCCCAAAATATATGATCAAGGAACTGTGATCCGTGAAGCCAATTATCTTCACTCTAGGACTAGGGAGAAACCCCAACATGTGAAAACCCAACATCATAAACATACCTAGAGCCAATGATCTACACTCCAGGATAATAGGAACTCCCCAACATGCGAAACCCCACAATAGACAATGAACTCAAGCTAAACCTTCCACTTAGTACCTTGGGTATCCCATGTGCTTGTTTTTAAAAATCACCTAATTTTTTTAAAACCATCTCAAAACCAATTATGCAATTCAATATTTAATAGGGTAACTGTACCCACTTTTTTTTTCCAAAAACCATTCAATGATTTGAAAATACCCCTTTTCTTTCAATTTATCAAAAACCAAGGAAAGAACCAATTTTCTTCAAAATTCATTTCCAAATCACACAAACAATCATGGAATTTCATAAAAAATTATTTATAAATAAATTATAAAAATAGAAAAATAGTTTTTATCAAACATAGGACATAGAATGAACCACCTACCACAAAACTCGGGCCACACACACCCGCAATGTGATTCACCAACAACGAAATCCAACAACAAAACCATAAACCCTAGAAACACAATTCAATAAAATAGAGTTTATATCGATCTATCCCTAGATGATCTATCAAACTCCAAGGGATAAGAGAGTATGAAATAGAGATAATGATTACCTGTTATGTTAGACAATATCTAAAACAAGGATCTATCACCGAGAAAAAGGCTCAGAGGGGTTGGAGGGCCCCCAAAATATGTTGGGGATGGTTTTAGGGGGAGAGAAAGGAACTTGAAGGAAGAAAAAAAATTTCAGCCAGACTACTAATTTTTAAAAAAGTCTCAGGGTTTTACAGGATGTGTAACTCAATTACCCATCATGGAATTGGTAAATATCATATCCACCAAAAAACTAATCACCTCTTTCTAAAAACGAATTATATTAATTTTTGGATTTACATGAAATTTAAACATATTAAATGGCATGTAATTCTTCAGCAGGCTATTGAAACAATCATTTAAAGCTGAGAATCCAAAAAATCTCTAACTTCACCATTATAGGTATCCTCTCAATACCTTATCGAACCTACCCAAACAAAAAAATACCACAACATGGTTTAGAAATTACCTTTTAGAAAGATAATGAGATGTTATATTCATGATTCCAAACTATTTATATAGCTCTAAGAAGAAGATAAGTCTGAATTAATGGAAGAAATTAAAAATAATAAGTCTTCTATGTTATAGAACTCAAAAATAATCAGTGAGTATTAGATCATAGTTGAAGAATAGAAAAGGGTGATCAATGGTTTGAATAATATAGTGAAAGAATAAGGAAAACTCATAAAAAACATCGAGGAAGAGGTTTTTATCCTATGAAGGAAAGTTAAAGATTAAGAGAAATTCTTGACTTTAGAAAAGCAAGTTTCAAAGGAAGAAAAAAAATGTTAAAGCAATGTTTAATGTTCTAGTGAAATAGAAAAAGGAATGTCAGGAGAATAAAAATATAGATCTAAATGATACAACTGGTATGGATATTGTTCAAAAACAGAAAGTATTAGTGGTTGAAGTCAGAACACAAGCACCCACTCAAATATTGATGATTGATTTTGGTATGATTAAGAATGAGAAGATTCATAGAAACCAAGGGGAAACTAGTAGTGTACAAGTTACACACATGAATACACTCTGCATTTGGTGTCATTGTTTTGGAATGATGGGAAACTCACAAAATGTCTGTTCTATATCCAAGAGGTATTGAAGGGAACAAAACCAAAAAAGGAATCCATATAGAGCTCAATATTCCAGAATAGAATTTGATGGTCTCTGTTTTTGTTGTTGCGGATTTAGACACATGGAAATATATTTATAATCCATAGTACATATGAATGTGAAAAAGAAGACTGACTATGGTCATAAGACTACAAGAAATAAAGGAATTATAAATCGTTAAAAGTCATTTTTAAATACCTTTAGATTCCTCCAAGAACCCTCTAAATGGAAATATTTTTTTGATTTTTGGTAAAGCCTTTAGCACCCTCCTTTTGGTGGACACTAAAGATCCACCCCTAAAACCTATGATTTTTGGTCCTAGATATAGTGGGTGACGCAGGTGACATGATGATGATGATGGAGGTTTTCTACAAGATTGCTTTGCCGAACATAGTAGATGCATGACTATCAGAGTGTGTCTAGGTAGGTTAAGGGTGGTAAATTAGTGGCGAGGGGATGTTGGCTGGAGACTGTAGGGCTATAGGAAGGGTGGCAGATGTAGCCGTGGTGTGTCTAGGTTTACTGCCGCTAAAGAGGGTGGGGTTGGGGGTGGAGGGGGCAGTAGGGTTGTGTTGTAAAGGAGTGCCAAGAAGAAGAAAAGTGGGAAGGAAAGATCTGTATTAGCGAACACAATTTGGCGATCACTAATACACCCTTTAGTGACAGCGAAATGGTGGTCATTAATACTGATCCTCTCCAGTTTGCACAAATTCTCAGAATTATAGTAGTGTAGGAAGCATCTCAATGTATCACCAAATGAGTTGAAAATAAAAAATTGATTTTTATCTCTGCAAGATGAAGATATTCCATCATACTCCCAGGAAGATTAAGACTATCAATCCATACTGGGTATGAAGTCAAAAACAAGGTTAAAAAATAAAAGAGATGAGATAATAGTGGTTGTAGAGATTTCCCTTCAATCATCAGATCAGTTTGGTGTATGGATCTTTGATAGTGGATTAACATACCATATGATTGGTAATAAAGATTTTTTAGGCATAAAATATGAAAAAGAAGGTGTTTTCAAATTTTGAATTGTTAAAGGCTTGAGGATTATTGTCTTGGGAAAAGCCAAAGTTTAGGGGAAATAAATTATATGTGTTGATGTCTTGGTTGTTGAATGACTTAGTCACAAATTTCTTAGTGTCAGTAGACTGTGTGACTTAGGACATGCTATAAGACTTACTAAGAAGATGTGTATCATCAAAGGAAGAGATTGTGTAGTTGTTCTATAAGAAAAATTAATAAAGGGGAGTCTCTACCTTGTAAGTGGATAATAAGATATATAATTTTTATCCAAAGAGGAAGAAAATAGGTTGTGGAATAAAAGGCTTGGCCATCTATTCCAACTAACCCAGGAAGATCTAGTTAAGTGTGATGCATCTCAAGATCTCCCTAAGCTATCTTATGATCGTAATAATATGTATAGTTCATGTAAACAAAGGAATATCATTAAAAATTCAAACAAGGAAAAAGAAAACAATTCAACCATAGTGGTTGAATTAGTGCATACAGATGTATGTAGACCTGTCTCACCAAGATACATTGATAATAAGTGGTATTGAGTTCTTTTAATTGTTGATTTCAGCAGGATGTCATGGGTATTTTTCCTTTCTCACAAGTTTGATGTGGCCAGTTGCATAAAATTATCAGTGGGAATCCAAAATGATTCTAGGATAGAATATTCTAAAGTTTCATGTAGATAATAGTATGGAATTAACAAACAGTCAAGTGGAAAATTCTCTCGAGAAAGACATAATATTACATCAGGTTTTAGTAGTGAGAAATCCTCAAAAAAAATGTAGTGGTTGAGAGGAGAAATCAGATAATAAAAAACATGTCTAGAATAATTCTAATTGAAAAGGACCTACCAAATAAATTCTAGAGGGAATTAGTCTTGAAATTAGTCTACATATCTAATAGTGCTCTGTTTTGTATGAAGGAAGAGAAGACTCCATATAAGTTGTTGTGTGGGAAAAATCCAAAAATTAAATAAATCCAAATCTTTAGAAGTAAATGTTTTATTCTAAATAATAAGAAACACAAGAAATTTTAATTATGAGGATATGAGGGGATATTTCATGGATTTTCTAGAAAAAGAAAATAATATAATTTTTTAACAAGAGACTTGGAAATGTAGTTAAATTAAATGATATCACTATAGTTGAGAATGAACAGAATAATTAATAACACAATGAAGAGTTTCACGATGATAGTGATGAGGATGTAATCACCTGAAGGGGAGTTGAAGTAGAAAATATAAATTTGTAAGAAGATAAAAATGATGAAAATAAGGAAGTAGAATCTATTTATACATGAAAGCTAAAGAGTTTAGCTTAAATTGATAGATAGGAAATCGTTAGTGATGAGGAAGTTCCAGTTCAAACATGAAAATGAAGTCATTATAGTAGGAATCCTTCTTATCTTAGGTATAACCTAAATGTTTTGATGAAGCAACTATATATGAGAACCAGGTTCAGACTATGGATGAAGAGATTGAACAAATTGAGAAGAATCAAACATGGGATATTGTTTTGAGAAAAACAGATAAGATTTTCATTTGGACTAAATGGGTATTTCTCAATGAGATGAATGAATATGGCATAATGATTCAAAATAAATCAGTGATTTTTTACATCCTATGATCAACATTTCCATGTCGAAGCTACTAACTATTATATTCCAGGTGGCCTATTCTGAATTGGTATATGTTATATGGAGAGGAATAAAAAGTCCTATAATGATTAGAATCACTTCAATATGAAACATAAAACTCTTAAAATCACGTTGGAAGTTGAAAACTCTAATTCAATACACTCTTCTCACTACTAAAAATTGGTGTAATACTTCTCAGTTATGAGGTACCTAAATTAACAGGGCTGAATTCCTCCTCCACTCTACACACATGAGGGTTACTGGACACATTCTTTGGCTATTTGGGTTAAATGTAAGATGGATAGTGCCTCAAAAGGAATCCCACGACCAGTAGGTTTTTTCCTTATTTTTAGTGACTCTTTTGGGGAGGTAATTGATTTCCATTATGGTCCTTCTAGCACTGCTTCATCTTTAGAAGAAGATATGAAGGGCCATATTAATGTTATTGAATTTTCTCTTCAAATGAATGTGAACAACCTATGGTTTGAGTGTGACTCCACAAATATTGTATAAGCCATCAGAGGTGGGAAAGTCCATCTCTCTTGGTAGCTGACCAAAAAATGGTACAAATGCATTGAAAAAATCTTATCCATGAATTACATCATTACACATGCTTATCGTGAAGGCAACACACATACATACATTCTTACAATCAAACAATTGAACAAGGTGGATTGCATTTATTCTCACACTATTCCTAATGATCTCTTGTATTTAATTCAAAACGATAAATGTAAGGTTTATAATTTCAGATTGATGTAGATTTCTTTCCTTTTAATTCAAGAGACATTATGATCACTTTAAAAAAACAATGCAAAGAAGGTTCAGAGTTTTCTAGATGGGTGTCAAGTGAACATTTATGAATGGGGTTCTAGAAGAAGAATTATATATTGATCATCCATATGGGTTTATCTTTTATAAAGATTATAATAGAGTTTTTGGTTTGAATAAGGTTCTATATATGTTAAATAAATCACCAATGGCATGGTATTTAAGAAAATATTAGTTTTTGAAGAAGCTCGATTATCATCATGGTGGAGTGGAACACAATCTCTAAATTAATAATGAAAGTAATAAAAGGATTATAGTATTGGTTTATGTTGATGATATAATATTTATTGGATTAGATGAAGCATAAATCAAACATTTCTTAGAATTTACGAAAAGTGAATTACAAATGTCGATGATTAGGGAACTAACATTTTTCCTTGGTTTATAGGTGACACAAAGAAACAATGGGACATTAATTTCTCAATATAAATATTCCAAGGAGATTTTGAGAATATTTGGAATGGATAATTCCAAGGAGATGATGACTCTGATGGCTATACAGATGAAACTATCATAGTATTATTAAGTCAATGTTGTTAATGTCACATAATATATGGAAATCATTGGAAGTTTATTTTACTTGGTAGTGATAAGACCTGATATTATTTTTTTACAATTGCCAAGTAATAATATATCAAAGAAATACCAAAGAAAACCACTTAATTTTAGTAAAAATAATACATTAGTATATCAAGAGGATGGTGGATTTCTTTTTTCTGTCTATTAAAAAATCTCGGAAAGAGTTATTAGTTTATACAAATGCAGATTGGGAAGGTTCTATAGATTTTAGAAAATAAACTTTATCTGGTGAATTCCATATTCAGGGATTTAGTATTTATTTGATAAGAAAGAAATAATATTTCATTTTATTGCGCAATGTAGATGCCGAATATATTTAAGGCACTCAAGTTTGCAAGCAATTATTATGGATGAAGCAGTAGCTTGATGATATGTGATTTCCAATGAATTCTCCAATTAAAATCCATTATGAAAATTGAAGTCCTATAATTCATAGAAAAAAAATCCATTCCATCACTTAAAGAAAAAGATCATTAAAATCAAGTATCATTTTATCAAGGATAAGGTGGATCAAGGGCTTTTGAAGTTGGAGGATGTTCCAATAGAACTATAGGTTCTGGAAATTTTTATAAAGGCATCACATAAATAAGAATTTGAACATCATAGATTGGATCTTGGAGTTCAATTAAATCTCCAAACATGAAAAATAGTGGATGTGATACCCCCTCTCCCTAAGGTATATATGTTTTTTACCTAATGTGATGATTTGTGTTATTTACCTAGTGGTAGACCACAAAAGAGTGAACTTCAGGTTCGTTTACATAGGGGGAGAGGTTGTGGCTATAAAAGAGGAGAAAATGTCTTAATCATGATAAGAGGAGAAGATGATAGGGGGAGAAGTGAAGTAGAAGGTGTTTTTAAATATGAATATGAGAAAGGTGATTGATTTGAGGTTTTATATCATTAAAAATGGGGTTCTTGATGAATGCAGTTGTTTGGTTTTGGAATGAAGTGCTTTATTGATGAACTCTTCATGATACTCTTATTTCTTAGGTCGACCATGGATCATGTGGACTTAAAGTGTGTGTTGATTAAATATTTGATCGCTATCTGAATTTTAAGAAGAAAATTATAGAAGAAGCAATAATAAGGTATCAAAATGTGAAGAGTTGTCAATAAACCCAAAGGGGGAGATTCTTGGGAAAAAAATCCCTCAAGGTAACATTGTAGTGTTTTTTTGATGATTGTGTTTATTGAAAAATTATGTGTAAAAGATCAGTTATGGTGTTCCAACATGGTTATTGACAAGGTATGTTCACAATAATCTGAGAAAAAATATTGGATTCCCTGGAGGTGGTATGAATTTTTTCATATATATGGTGGAAGCATTTCCTAGTGATTTCCAATTTTTTGGGGGAAAAATTTTGGAGGATGGTAAAATCATCATAGAATTTATATTTCCATGAATGGATCATAAAACTATGGTAATGACCTGAGTTTTGTGAAGATTGGGTTTTGTGAAGGGAGTTTTTAGAAGGTGTGGATTATCACAAATGAGCATTGTGAATGTATGGAGGGTTGACAGTAAATTGTTGTGACTATAAGAAGCTTAACGAATGGGAAATTTTCCTGATGCTTCATGAAAATAGGGAGCTTCATGAATGATATTATAGAGATTTTAAAAAAGGTGATGACGATGATGTAAGCTTCTAAAACTGGATGAAAAGTCTATAAATAGGAATCTACCCCTTTATAAATGTTGAGTAAGACTTAATGAAAATTTAGAGGCTCCAAATTCATGAAGGAGATTCATGATGGATATTCTTGCGAAAAATATTGTGAATGAAGGAAGTTCATGAAGGCTATGAAAGATGAATAGAAATTATAAGAATTGTGAAAGTATTGAAGTTTGTGAAGGATATAAAAATTGGATCAAAATTTGTGATCTCTGGAAAGGATAATTAAGAATTTCGAAAGTGATTACGATTCATTAAAGGATTTTTCATTGCAAAGGTTGTTTAGGATTTATGAAATAGGTAAAATTCATGAAATTTGTGGGTTTTATGAAGGTAGTACATACTTTTGAGGAATTTCATAGATTTTCTAAGGTTGTGTAAGCTTCTTGAAGGCAATAAGCGTCATGAAAGTATTAAAAATGAGTTTTCTAGTAAATCTATGGTAAAGTGTTATTTATCACCTGGGTGAAAGTATAATTTCAACAGAGAATATACCTACTATTGAGGATGTATTCATTATTTCCATTGAAGGGACCTACATGTCCAAAAAATTTGTGTGAATCCTTTCTAGAGTAGTGAGAAAAGGAATATGAAGAATTCGATCCTTTCCACTAGAAGTGATCCATCGAAGGAATGATTGAGAGAGGTACCCTTGGGGAGTAGTGAGATGTCCCTAAAAATTGTACACGTAGTGAGCATGGACCTAAAAGTGATCTATCCCAAAACTTATTTAGGCAGTGAGCCTTATCAGATTTGGTAAATTGGTATATTGTCATTGTATGATCCTTGGACATTTCCCTTTAAGGGTGAACCAAGTAAAATCATTGTGTCACATGAATGATTTAATTTCTTTTATTACATTACTAAAAGGGAGAGAATATTATTTTATTTAATGACGAAACAAGATCTTATGGGGAAGTTGTTTTAATATTCCATACCCAAATTCACCCATATTAGGGTATTTAACCTAGTTGGGATAACAATTGGTATCATATAGAAAGGTTAATAATAGTGTTTCTCTCTAAAGTGTTTCAATGGAGGTTTCCAATCATAAAGGATTGTGATCTTCGATGGAAACAATTTTCAATTATATAAGAATTTGATGAAAAAATACTTCTCATATTTAGTAATGGAAGTCTTTTCTACAATGACACATGGAATTTCAACCAGTATCGAAAATGGTGCTTTATGAGAAGATGATTAAAGGGAATTGGATGTCGATACCAAATGAAACAATGCTTTAGGGGTAGGCCTATATAATTCTATCTATATAAATGTGATTTAATTTAATTTATAACATTAAATATGGGAAACGTTTCTAAATATCTATGAGGGAGACTCAAAACTAAGAGAAACAAAGTTGTAGGTTCTATGGAATAAGTTTGAGGATCTCATAATGCACACTAATGAATCCGTTGATGCATTATTTGAATGGGTTAATGTTTTTATGGAGTAAATAAATGTTTTTAGAGAAATTATTAAATATTAAAAAAAATTCAAGAGTATCTTGAGAATACTTACACCTCAGATCAATCCTAAAATGCCTTCATTGAAAGATAAAGATCCAAAGGATATGACATTTTATAGCTTGCATAATAATCTTGTTTTATATGCTATGAGAAATGATAATAACTAGTATTTGGAAATAGGTAAGTCTAATGAAGTGTAATTCATGGCCATGAAGAAACTCACTGTTGAATATGGGTATAAAGAAGATGAGACCAATGAAGTCATGTCATTCATTTCATCAAATTTACAAAGAGGAAAAGTAAATTTAAAAGGGAAACTCCCACTTGCATGATTTCAATGAGGAAAGGTTTGACATCTTGTAGTGACGCTCCTTAAGAAGTTTCAAGATGATGATGAGGAAGAAGTTGAAATTCCCATGAATAAGTATTCAACCTATGTGAAAGGTAAGAAATTTTTTAAGATATCCTTATCTAAAAATAACAGTCTCCTTTCATAATAAATCGAATTTTTAGAATAATATGAGTTTGAAGAGATAGAAAAATAAAAATATCTTAGAGAAAATGATATAGTGGATGTTTTATATTGATCCCATAAAAAGTATTAAAGCAACAATGACAAATAATAATCCTAAGGAAGTGTTTATCCTTAGGGTTAATTATATGCCTCTCTTGAAGAGATATATATTTGGAGAGCCATAATGAAGAAATCCAAAAAAGTGGTTCATGATACCAAACTATTTATGCAATCGTAGGAAGAATATAATCCTGGGTTGATGGAATAAAGTCAAAATATTATGCCTTAAATTCAAAAGAACTCATAAATGATCGGTGAGTACAATCTCAAAGTTGAAGAACAAAAAAGATTGGTCAACAGTTTTAATAATACAATGACATATTAAGAAAAACTCATCAAGAAACTTAAAATGGAGGTTACCATCCTGGGAAGGAAAGTGAAAGATTAGTAGAAACTCTAGACTCTAGAAAAGTAGGTTTCAAAGGCAGTAGAAAATGGAAAAGTAAAGTTTAAATTTCTAGTAAGATAGATAAAGAAATGTGAGTAGAATAAAATGATAGATCTGAACGACACAGAAGGTATGGGTCTTGATCGAAAAAATAAATTATTAATGGGTAAATTCATACCACAAGCACCGAATTTGATATTGTATATTTATTAGGGTATGAATAAAAAATAGATGATTTAGAGAACCCAAGGGAAAACTAGTAGTGCAGTAGTGTCACATATGAATGCACCCCGTATTAGGTGTTAATGTTTTGGAAATATGGGACACTCATAAAATGTATGTTCTATAGATAAGAGGTATCTAATGGAACAATACCAATAGAGGAAACCAAATATAGATCAATATTATAGGATATCATTTGATGGTTACTATTTTAGGTGTGGATAATTTAGACACATGAAAATATATTTCTCTTTAACAAGTATTGCAATTTTCTAAAGAAAAATGAATGTTTTCATAAGTAGGAGATAAATGTATGATAAAATGATATTAAAATGAATGGCCAATTGGAATATATTCAAGATAAATCTGGTACATCAAACTCTAAGAAAGGTCATGATTTTCAATCCATACTGGGTATGAAATCAAAGACATGGATCAAAAAGAAAAGAGATGAGAATAGAGTGGTTGCAGTGATTTCCCTTAAAGAATCAGATCATTTTGGTGTATGGATCCTTGATAGTATATGCACATACCATATTAAAGGTAATATGGATTTTGATAAAATCATAAAACATGATAAGGAATGTCTCATCAAATTTGGAAATGATGAAGTCCTGAAGATTATTGGCTTTGGAAAAGCCAAATTTGGGGTGTAAAGAAATGATACGTACTGAGGTCTTGGTTTTTAAAGGTCTTATTCACAACTTTCTTAGTTTCATTCAACTACGTGACTTGGAAAATTCTATAATCTTTACTTAGAAGATGTGTATTTTTAGAGGAAGATATGTTGCAGTTTTTCAATAGGGAAATAGATCAAAGGAGAATCTCTATGTTGTAAGTCGAGAAAAAGATATGTGATTTTTATATAGAGAGAAAGAAAACAGGTTGTTTCATTAACTAATTGGCTTTATATTACATCCATATATTGGAATATATTGTAAAATGTGATACATATTGAGATATCTCTAAGACCTCACATTATTGTACTCTTATGTATGATGCCTGTCAACAGGAGAAGATCATCAGAAATATGTACAAGGAAAAAGAAAAAAATGTCAATCAGAGTGATTGAATTTGTGAATTTAGATGTATGTGGACCTATCTCACCAAGATCCGTTGATGAGAATAGGTATTATATTACTTTCAATGATGATTTTCGTAGAATGGAATGAGTATTTTTCATTGCTCACAAGTCCGATGTGTTCAGGTGCATAAAACAGAATTAGAGGGAATCTAAAAGGATTCTTGGATAGACGATTCTAATGTTTTATTATGATAATGGTATTAAATTAACAAATATTCAAGTGTAATATTGTCTCTATAAACACAGGATAATGTATTAGGTCTTTTCAGTGAGAAATCCTCAACAAAATGGTGTGGTTGAGAAGATAAATTAGATAATAAACAACATGGATAGAACAATACATATTGAAAAGGTCAGGACATATAAATTTTAGAAGGAAGTGGTCTTTTCATTGGTATACATATACAACAAGGCTTTGTTATTTTTGAAGGAGGAAAAGACTCTATATGAGTTGTGGTGTGGGAAAAATCCAACATTGTAATACTTTTTCTCTTTTAAAGTAAAATTTTTATTCTCAATAAAGAGAAACGTAGGAAATTTGAATCATGAGGATATGAGGGGATATTTTTTGGATATTCGATAAAAATAAAAAATATAAATGTTTGAACAAGAGTCCTAGAAATGAAGTTGAAAGTATGGATGTTAATATAGTAGAGAATTAACATAATCTTAAAAACATAGTGAATATTTCCCTGACGAAAGTGATGACGAGGTAATCACCACTAGGGAAGTTAAAGTAGAAAATACCGATTCAGAAGAAGATACTGATAGTGATAAGGATGAAATAAAATCTATATGTATATGAAAACTAAAGAGTCAAGCTAAAATTGACAGAAAAAGCCCCATAAGTGATCAGTCCTTGCTAATTCAAAAATGAATAAAGAAGTTATTATTGTAGGTATCCTTCATATCTCAGGTAGATCTTAAATGGTTTGATGAATTATCTAGTGATCAGAAATGGTTTCAGGCTATGAATGAAGATATTAGCCAAATGGAGACGAACCAGACATGAGAAAATGTTTCAAGACCAACAGATACAGATGTCATTGGGACAAAATGGCTTTTCCACAATAAGATGAATGAAGATGGAACAATGATTTGAAACCAATAATGATTAGTTTGAAAAGGGTACTCATAGATATAGGCCATTGATGTTGATGAAACATTTTTTCCTATTGTGAGGCTAGACATAATTAGATATTGTTAGACATAACAATGTATTGAAGGTTCAAAGTTTTCCAGAGAGATGTCAAGTTAGAGTTTCTGAATGGTGTTCTGGAAGAAGAATTATAAATTAATAAACTAGATTATTTTCTCATTCATGTAGATGATAATATATTTTAATGCTAAAAAATTCACTATATGGTTTAATGAAAGCACTAAGAGCATGTTATTCTAGACTAGACCATTTTTTTGAAAAAGCTAGGCTATTAGTATGGTAGTGTTGATTGCAATAATTGTATCAAAAATGATATTAATAAAAGGATGATGGTTCTAGTGTATGATGACAATATAATATTCTGTTGATTAAAAAAAGTATAGTAAAAATAGTTCACAAAAATCATGAAAAGTGAATTTAAAATGTCAATGATTGTTTAACTGACATTTTTCCTTACCTTATATGTGACATATGGAAAGAATGACACATTAATTTATCAATATAAATATTCCAAGGAGTTTTTGAGAAGATTTGGAATAGATAATTACAAGTATATGATGACTCCAATGGCCACTCTGATGAAAATATCATGAGATAATGAAGTCAATACAGTTAATTTCCTAGAATACAGGAAACTCATTGGAAGTCTATTGTACATGAAAATGAAAATACCTGATATTTTTTTTCCACATTCCAATAATCAAGGTATAATAATAATCCCAAGGAAACCAATATAATTTTCATAAAAATAACACATCACTATATCATGGGTACAATGGATTTCAGTTTACCATATAATGAAAAATCACAGTAAGTGTTATTCGTCTATACAGATGTAGATTGGTCTGGTTCTGTAGATGATTGAAGATAAACATTAGGTGGTGAATTATATCTTGGCATATTGTGTATTTATTGGATATTAAATAAATACTATTTCATTTCATTGAGCATAATATAATCTAAATATATTGCATCCTCTCAATTTTTCATGTGGTTACTATGGATGAATCAATAACTTGATGATATGGGAGTTCTGGTGAAGTCTCCAATTCAAATCCATTGTTATAATTGTAGTGCTATAAATTTGATCCAAAATCCCATCCAACACTCAAGGATACAACACATTAAATTCATATATCTTTTTATCATGGAGAAGGTCGGTCAAGGGATTGTGAAGTTGGAGTATGTGGCAACAGAACTAGAGGTTACATACATTCTAACAAATGCCTTATCCAAATAAGGACTTGAATGTCTTCAACTCAATCTTAGAGTTTAGTCAACTACCCTAACTTGAAAAAGTGTATATGTGAGACCCCCTCTCCCTAATATATGATGTTCCCCCCTAATTTGTTGATGTGTGTTCTCTACATAGTGGAAGACCACAAAGGAGTGAACTTCAGGTTCATTGAAAAAGGGGCATAATTTGTGGCTATAAAAGGTAAGAAAATGTATTAATCAAGATAGGGGGAGATGCTGATAGGGGGAGTAGTAAAGTAGGGGGTGTTTTAAAATCTGAATATGCTAAAGGTGGTTGATTAATGGTTATATATCAAGACATATGGGGTTAGTTATTAATATAGATGATTGGTTTTAGAATAAAGTTATTCATTGATGAACTTTGCATGCTACTCTTGTTTCTCATTCTAAGCATTGATTATGTAGGCTTAGAGTTTATGTTGAGAAATAATTTGATCACTATCTAAATTGGAATAATTTAATTCAGTAATAATGATTAATGAGGTATCAAAATGTGAACATTTGTCAACAAACCCAAAGGGTGAGATTGTTAGGAAAAAATCCATCAAGTTAACATTTTTGTGATTGTGGGTTGATTGTGTTTTTTGATAAAGATGGTCAGAAAGGTTAGTTGGGGAGTCCCATCAGGATTGGGGTATGTTGAAAAAGATTTGATAAAAAGTAATGTATTCTCTAGAAGCGGTACAAAAAATTTGCGGGTACAAGGTGGCTTCATTTCCCAGTGTTTTCCAATTTTTTAGGGTCTAAAATTTAGAGGATGTCTCAATCATAAGGAAAGTTGGATTTACATGAATAATTCATAAAAATATTATAGAGGCATGATTTTTTAAAAGACTGGGTTTTTCCAAGGGAGTTTAGAGAAGGTGTGGATCATCGCGAATGAGCATCATGAATTTTCAAAGGGTTGATGGTAAATCTTCATGACTATGAGAAGCTTCACGAACAGTAAATTTCCCTAGTTTTTAATGAAAATAGGGTTCCTCATTATTGATACTAGATTAATTCATGAAAAGGTGATGAAAAATATGGTTGATTTTGTAATGGGAGGAAATTCCTATAAATAGGCCTCTACCCCTTCAAAAACGTTGATCAAGACTTAATGGAAATTCAAAGGCTCCAATTCATGAAGGTGATTCATGAAGGTTGTTCTTGTGAAATTTTTTGAAAATAAAGGATGTTTGAAAAGCCTATGAAATATTATTGAAAATTATAACAACTTTAAAAGTGTTGAAGTTCTCAAAGGCTATAAAAATATGACCAAAATTTGTGATCTTCGTGAAGGTTGTGAGCTTCACGAAAGTGTTTGAACTTCGCGAAAGGTGGTTTCTCTGAGAAGGCTATTTGAGCTTCACGAAAGAGGTGAGCTTCAAAAAAGTTGTGGTATTCATGAAGGAATAATATAAATGTGAACAATTATCTATTTTTGTGATGTTTGTGTGAGCTTCACGATGTAATTAAGCATCATGAAAGTATTAAAAAGTAATTTCCCAGTAAATTTGAGGTAAAGTGGTATTCATTAAGTTAGTGAAATTTAAACATTAATAGTGAATCTACCTACAATTGAATATGTATTAATGATTTCTAATGAAGGGACCTATATGTACATTAAATTTGTGTGAATCTTTTCTAGAGAATTGAGAAAAGGAAGAGGAATAAGGTGATCCTTTCCACCAACAGTGAGACATTGAAGGAAATATTGAGGGAGTGACCATTTTGGAGCAATGAGATATACCTAAAAATTATAAATTCTCGATGTCTGGGCATATAAGTGATCTATCCTGAACCTTATTTTGGAAATTATACATAGTGTATTTGTTGCATGGGCACATTTACATTGTATTCCCCATGGACGTAACCCAGTGTGGGTGAACCAAGTAAAATCGTTGTGTCTGGTGTGTGATTTCATTTCTATTCATACATTGCTACCAGAAAAGGAGGGAAGAGTGATTTGTTTAGTAGAGAAAACATATATGAAGGGGAATTTTTTTTAATATTTCATACCAGGATTCACCCCCTATTAGGTTATTTAAACTAGTTGGGATAGCACATAGTTTGGAGAGGCTGGTCGCACGGTTTATAAAAACAGAGCACCCAATTTTATTGGCTTTCAACAGGGAACACAGATTTTTGGGCCAAACCAAAAGGTTTTCCCTAACCGTATGCCAACCATGAACATGCTCTTAGGCTTCCAAAATTTTCCAAATTCTCCAAAAATATCCCCAAAACAAGACCTGACATAAAGTATATTACTACAAGTATCAAGAAATACTTGAAAGAAGGCAACAAGATGTTACAACCACCCACCAAAAAAAAGTTTTTCCCCAAAAGCCTGTGAAGAAAGTTCCATATCAAAGAGGTGTGGCCACTTCTCTCTCATCAATGAAGCACACTCCCTTGTCTCATGTAAATTAGAACCATTCTTCTATGGAACATATACGAAAGGTATCATCATAAAATAATGAACCCTTGTCTCAATGTAAACAATCCTTAATGGACACTCAATCATGTATACATCAAGCTCAATATCAAGATCCTCCCATCCATATACTTGATATGGGTTAAATATATCCTTCAAAATCATTGATATATGAAACATATAATGTATCAATGTCTACTGTGATAGAAGTTTTAAATGGATAGACACTTTCCCCACTCTTTCAACAACCTCAAAAGATCCAAAAAATTTAGGTGCAAGCTTCCCTTATTTCCCAAGCCATCGATGACCCGAATAGGTCAAAACTCTCAAAAACTCACTGTCAGAAATTGAAAAATCCAATGGTCACCTATGATATTCATCATAATATTTGTACCAGCTATGTGACGTCAATATTTTATGATGAATCAACTAAATCTTCATTTTCTTTTCTTGGTCCAATCTTAGTCAAATGAAATAACATTCACTAATATCTGGTCAATGGATATGAGATTTTCAAGGTCAACCATAAAATTCCTCAAATGGATATATTATTATATTGGACTAGTAAATGTTTTTATAAGTATACTTAACTAGTCCTAAATGGATTTCCAAAGTTCCCCCAAAGTTAATAATCAAATAATGAAGCATGTACTAAAGAATCTATATAGCTTATTTTGACTGGACATCCATCTGTAGATGATATTATATGATCAAACATACCTGAGATCCTAGTGCCTCCTGGAGGCCTCTCCAAAAGGAAGAAGTAAAATAAGGAACCCAATCTAGGACTATAATAGGAAGGACTCCTTGTAATCTGAAAATATACTGCACATATAGATGTCCCATGTCCTCAACTTTGATTGCATCATAAATGGGTAAGAAGTGAGTTGATTTCTTTAGTCAATTGATCATAACCCATTTTGCATTATTTTTTTGAGGGGTATGAGGAAACCCAACCAAAAATTACATAGAGATATCATCCCATTTCCCCATCAACACTAGAAGTGTATGAAGCAAACCCAAAGGTCTCTAGTTCCCAGACTTGATCTACTGAAAGGTATAACAATGAGAAACAAAGTCAATGACATATCATCTCATACCTGGCCACCAAAATCATCATCATATATCAAAAAAAATATTCTTGGTTATAGGGTGTACCTCCCAATAGAAATTATGAAAATATACCATTATATAATTTATTATGGATATAGGTAAAAAAATGATTTCAAAAACATGATATTACCTTAGAATAGAATGTCCATTAACTAACGATGTCTCCACCATAAAGAGAGTCCATAATTCTGCAGAATGTTTTATCATGTTTCTACTCTTAAAGAATCATATTGAGAAGATATGAGTTCAAATGAACAATTTCCAACAAAGATCATACATTTTTCTCAGACCACTAAATGAAACTATGCTAAAAGATCCATCAAGTTACACTCATATAATGATTTTGTTACAGCCTAGATTAAAATTTTCCTTCTCAAATCATCAACAATGAAATTTTTCTTCCTATAAATTTAAGAAATGTTGAAATAAAAATATTGAAGGTACTCCACCCAACTCCTTTAACGGAGGTTCAAATATTTTTTATAGAAGATATAAATCAGTCTGTTATGGTTATAATAAATGGTAAACCCTTCTCCCAAAAGATAATTCCAAAAAATATTAAGATAATGTATCACAATTATGAGCTCTTGATCAAGGGTCCGATAATTCTTCTCATTTGAAATAAGCCTTCTAAATCCATAGTCTTCCATGTGATCAACCTGTATAAGAACGCAACCCAAAACCAAACATGATGTGTCATAGGAGACCACATATCCCCACTTAGCCTCTAGATGAGTCAACATTGGTGTAGAAGTAAAAATATGTTTCAGATCATTAAAATAGCTCTAATTGTTTTCATTACAGAAAAAATAACTCCCTTAAAAGTGAGGAAAATCATTAGAGAATCCAATTTTGATAAGTATTGGACAAACCTGGGGTAATACCCCACCCATCCTTAGAATATCCTTATCTAAAAATGTCACGTGGTTTCTCTCATGTCATATCTACCTTCACCTTCTTAGGATCGACTGATATTCCTTGTTCCGATATAACATGTACCCATAAATTAACTTCTTATACCCATAAATTATAATTTCAATATTTTCATAGAGTTTGTGATCTCTCTATATTTCATGGACTACTCTCAAATGATAAACATGATCCTCCTCATTATTGGAGATGTCATCCACAAAGGCTACAATGAACAAGTTGATACAATCATAGAAAATCCTGTTCATTAAATCTATAAAACCTTTAAGATCATTGGTAAGACCAAATTGAATGAAAATATACTCATAATGTTCATACCTACTTATGAAGGTGGTCTTATAAATGTTATATTATTTTATTCTCAATTAGTGATAACCAGACCAGAGATCAATCTTTGAGAGCCACCTTGACAATTTAAAATGTTCAAATAAATCATAAATTCATGGTAACAAATAATTTTTCTTTACCATAACTCGATTGAGTTTTCAATAATTAACAAATAGGTGAAGTGTTCCATCAGTATTTATTACAAAGAGAATAAGTGTCTCATAATGTGACACACCAAGTAACACAAAGACTTTCTATAATAGATCATCCAACTAATTATTTAACTCTTTTTTCTATGTTGGTGCCAAATGGTAAGAAGGAATAGATGTTGGATGAGTACCAAGTGCTATATAAATAGATAAATCTACCTATCTTATTTGTGGAAGACCATAAAAATTGATGGAAACACATTAGGCAACTCAATGATGATTGGAGGGAGATCATCACTCAAGGATTCTTACTTCATGTGAAAATAAAACACCGATACCACCTGAAATTTTTTGGAAAAGATGGTCCGAATCTATGTGATCTCGGGTCCAATTCTCCCCAAAAGGCATGAGAAACTCCATTAGGTGTAGTAAATGGGACTCGTAAAATATAAAATTCAATTCATAAATTATTAGAAATTATCCAATCTATCCCAAGGAAAATTTCAAGAGGTTTCATTATGAGAACTAAAAAATTCTAGGTATGCTAAATCTATCTCAAATAGAAAACACAAGAAGAACAATGGAGACTATACTGTCTCTTAATTCTGAGGGGTGTGGTGATATCCATCTTATATGAAAAACTCTCCATAGGAAGATTTATTAGGTTTAAAATATATGTTTGTATAAATGATTAAGATGTAGTAGTATCAAATAGAGAAGTCACCAAAGATAAATCGATAGTGATTAAACCTCTCAAAGTCACTATACCTATATCAGATTCCTTTGGAGACTCTTCCATTGAATGAAAAAAGATTAATTTTGGATTCCTGTGGATGGAACCCCTTAGATCTTGAAGAATCTAATTGAACCACATTACTCAGTAGAACAGATGATCCCATGGAAATATGTGTAATAGAAAAGAAATTTCATAACTTCTATAGGTGTCTTGTGAATCTATAGGAAATATAGATCCTTGGTGCCTTATAACAAAAATGTTTAGAATACCCAACCTTTCCACACTGAAACAAAGTCAATGGGCCTATTATAGTCACTAAAAGAGTTCTATAGGATGCCTTATATCTAGAACCCCCATGAGACTCATCCAACTTCCTCTTTCCCTTTAATTAAGTTACAAAATTTCCACTTAGAGAAATTAGAACTCCCATCAACCCTTACTAGCCAATTCAATATCAACCATCAATGCCTTATCCAACACATTAACATAAGAAGCCATATTTAGAAGAAAAAACTTAGATCAAATGTAAGATCAAAGTATCATATCAAATATTTTTGGCTTCAGATTCTTATTACTCACCAGCTTAGGATAAAACTGAACAAAAATTAAGAAAAACTGTTTTCATAGAAAGTCATATTCATGCCACCCTTTTGGTGTTTGAGAAAATCCTATTTTTTCTACAATACCAATGATTTTGGACAAAAATAATCGATGAAAAGAACTCAAATGTTTTTCAATTACAAACCCTTATTCTTCTTTACCCTCACTATAGAATCTCACCATCTCCTTCTATGACATTACATCTTAAATGTGGCACATTTCATCTTAATAAAATTAGGTGTTTCCAAGAACTAAAAAATATGTTATATATTTCTCAACCAATCCTTAGCCTATTGAGGATCATTATAGCCTTGGAATGAATGTGTCTTCTGGTGAATAAATTATTGATCATGACTCTAATATTTGTCCCTATGAGATTCCACAATTGGAGCCTGAGTGGGAATGGGTGATAGTGATTATCTTAGATCTTGTAAAATAGACATTATAATCTAAATAATATTATAGTCCACTAGAGGATTTTTTCAATGTATTACACTAGAAGCTTCCTCATAGGGATTACTCACATGCATTCTTAGAGGAACGATTCTACAAAACATCAATAGAAAAAACATAAGACATAAGAAATGATACACAGAAAAAATATATAAGAATATCATTTCCATCTAATTGAAATTTATGGATTTGATTTCAAAAAAATAAATTTAAAGGGGAAATACTAGAATCAGATAAAAATATAACTCAAAGACACTTTCTAAAAACCCATGGTGACTTATGGCTCGTTGTGGGGAGATATGTCTAGGTACTCACTTGAAACTACCTCTTATGTCCCATTAAGGAATCCCACCATATACTAACTTCAAGTAAAGATGCCTAACCAGCACCTCTAATACCTCTTTGTCATGAATGATCCCTGATACCCTTGTACCCTAATACCCAAGCTGGGTTTGAATAGGCCAAAAGGAATTTCTGATCCCTATGGTTTGGAAAATAGCCACTAGAATTATATAAGATCAAAGAGGGAACAATTTTTTACAAAACAGAAGAAGATAAAAGATAAAATTCCACTTGATCAACAATCTAAAAAGGTAAGTACTAGAAAAAATCGATAAAACAACACCAAAAAAGATAGGTAAACATACTAAAGGAAACAACAACAACAAAAAATGATAATTCTCAAAAAATATACCATGTTACAAGTGGAAATTAACTACACCAATCACCATCACCACTCCATAGTCCCAAGGATAAAGAACATCCACCACCTCCAAGTGGTGATTTCCCTTTTTTGGGACCTATAATAATATAGTATACAATAGCCCAAAGGAAAAGGTAGGGTGTGATATATAACACCCGGTAGGGTCTCACCAAGTTCTACATAATAAATTCCATAAAACATAACCCTATCATGCTTCATTTTAAAATTAAGCAAGGCATGTAATATCATTCACACATTTTTAAACCAAAACATGATTTCAAATTCAACGAGATAGTAGATATTTCAAAAAAATCATAATTAAAAATTCTTTATAAAACACTTTTATAAAATATTTGGAATAATTAGTATAGTTCAACAATCATTGTCATGTACAATAAATTTAAAAAATCATATAAATGAACCATAAAGGTCTATTTTTCATGTAATAGGATCCTCATACATCTAAAAAATGATCATGGAACTATTTAGGTGTTCACATGTAAAAACACTCTAATAACTAAACCTATCATGGGGAATATACATCCTAATGGGGGAACCCATCATAGGTAGTCATGCCATAATTGTTTAGTTAGAGTTATCATCATCAATCCATTTCTATGAAATCAAGGTCCTATCATGGTTGTTCCAGTTACCACTAACTACCCAAGATAACATGTTCTTCATATAATTAATCAATAAAATATGTTCATATCAAACATTTATAGTCAATTCTAATTACAATTTCTATGTTTTCCGTATTCAATATTCATTTATCATTACAAAACCAAAAAAATGTTTTTATAAATTCATTCCATTTCAAATAAACTTTCACTTTAATCCATTTTTATAAAGGTTCAATAACCAAATCAATTCATCAAATAAATTTCAAAATAAAGACATTATTTTTACTAAAATACACTCACATATCAATTTAATTAAAATTTGGGGTTTCTTACAAATTTACATGCCTTTTAAAATCAAATATAAAATCAATTAAAATCAGGGTTTTCAAATGAATTAAAAAAATTTCAATTAAATCAAGAAATATAAGGTTTCAATTGTAGGTAAAAGCATTATATAACCACCCAAATTTAATCACACAGTCAAAGAAAACACCCACAATGGGATTTCTAATGAAGAATGAGGTGAAAGAGATCAAGAAAATCAACCAAGAAATAAGATCCAACAAAAGGGAGTTTAGATCCACCAATAGCATGATGATCTATCACTCTATATAGATTAGAGAAAGGAATATCAAAAGAAACCACATGAGAATAGATCCACTTACTTAAAAGAGACTGACTGAGATCACTGATGCTTTAATCTACCATGAAAAGGGTTTGGAGGAGTCAAAATTTCCTCTTGGGATCCTTCATAACCAATGAATTTATATTAGGGTCAAATGTGGTGATTATTAATCTTAAATGGGGGGTTCAATATTTTTAATAAAATTTCCATGGGAAGTAACACCCTCACACACAATTTTCTTGGTAGGGCTACATGGTTAGACAAACTGTGCACCCTAACTATGCACCCTTACTAGTAGGTTGAACCTTTTCTCATAGGAGAGAACACAGTTTGACAAACCATGTCCTAGATATGGAAATAATTAGTATCATAGGTTTTATGGTTTGGAGGGATTGTCTGCATAGTTTATAAAAATCATGTACCCCCTTCATGTGGCTCACAATAGGGCCCATGGTTTGTTGGGCCAAACTACATGGTTTTCCCTATCCATTCACCAACCGTGTATAGAAAGGCATGACATACATTCACACATTTGGCCTTTTCACCCATTTCAATAGAGTGAAGGCCATTTTTTCCTTTTCCATATAATTTGGACAAATGTGTTAATGACGATAACACCTATGTCCAAATAAAAAAAATCATTTAATAAATTTAAAATATATATATTATTTTACATAAAAAAATATTTTTTATTCTTTATATATACATAAATATGAAAATAATTTGTTAGTAATACCATTATGATTAATAATTAATTTTTTATATTACCTATTTAATCAATATTTATTTTAAAATTATATTGTTATATAGTTTATTAGTTATGTTAATATTTATGTTATTCACATCATTGTTTATATTTATTATTTTAATTAATTAATTTTTTAATTTTTTAATTATTATTTATCAATAATATAATTACTAAAATTTAATTATAATAAATTAATTAATAATACTTTATAGTAACATAATTAATAATATAATACTTAATAATAATTATGCCCATCAATATTTTAAAGTGTAAATAGTAAAGACCCCGAGACCAATAGTCGAGACCCCGTGCCATAATTTATTACACTGGTACTATGAATAAGAAATCTCATCCCAAAAGACCAAATAGTTTAGTATATTTGGAAAACAAGATACAAACAGAAGTTTTAAATAACTACTTGAATGGAAAATCTGTTGGAGTTGGTGTCCTAGAACCAACTACTTTGTACTTTATTTGTTAATAAATACCTTATCACATCTTGATTGTTATTTTTCATGATAATGCATATGATAATGTCATAAGGATATCTGTTTCACTAAAGGGTTATAGAAGATCCCTGCTATGATGAGAACCCAAAAGTGCCATAACACTATTCTTGAATTTACATTCTATGGCTGGATGCTGTTATTTGAGGGACACAAATAATATAGGACATTTGGGGTGAAGACTCATAAAATTTTGAGGAACCTTTTCATGGTGTGAACCCTTGGTAAAATCCAGTTGGATATTATGAGAACGAGACTTGCCAGTAGGAAATCAACATTTCATAGTGTCATTGGATGTTCCTATCTGCAGACGTGTGTATTGGTCCTTATACTTTAAGATTATTATTAATGGGTATTACAACTCATGCACTTAGAGGTATTGACAAAAACTATGATGACACACTATTCTCAATGAGGTAAGATATGTTGGGTGCGTCACAAGTAATACTAGATTAATATATAATGTGGGAAAGGATTTCTCCCTTCTATTCCACAATAGAAGCTGATATCTTAGGCCCTTTGATGTAATTGATATAACATAAATAAATCCATGGCCATGCTGAGGAATGGAAAAGTTCAATTCCTAGAATTCAAAGAAATAATAATCAATCACATGGGTTGATGGAACCAGCATGCAACCCACTTTATTTGAGATATCGAGACAAAGGGATTACATTACATGATAAGCGTTCATAGGAGGTGACACGACATTATGACATTAAATTCTTTCTCTATGGGTGCCTTGGCATGTTTCTAGATGATAAAATTGGAATTTTGGAAGGCTTCTCCTAGTCCCACTGATAATGAGGCCTAGAGGGTCACACAATAAGTGTGTCCAAGTATCTCAGTTAAATATTAATTTAACAACTTAAATAAAGATTATTCATGATTATGTTTTAACAATTATTCAAGGATTCCTAATCATATTTATTTCGACACTAGTTATTAGAGAGAATATATTATGAGAGAAATAATATATTTATTATTCAGTAATGCTGTGATATTTATTTAAGAAATAAATATTAATTATTCAAGATCTAATAAATGTGGTGGAGGAAATAAAGATAATGGAAAAACAAAAGTACACGCCTTGTATATTAATATAAACACTGTGTAGTTTTTTTGGGGATTTGTGAGAAATAATATTATATATTTAATTAAATAATATTATGTGTAATTTTTAGGGACCAAGTCAAGTGATAATAATAGTTAAATTCTATTTTTAGGCATAGAGTCTTACTAAGAATTAAATCAAATAAATAAATGCTTTTGGGTAATTAATTGATTTTATTATTACGAGTAATTAAAATCCCAATTATATTATTCTCATTAACCTAGCCATTATTTTTTCTTGTACATAATGAATTTGGGGAAAACTACCAAGATAAGAGAGAATTCTTTTTCCTCCAAGAATGATCTCATGTTATGATAGAGATCCTCCTCCAATGGATCAAGGAGAGCACATTGGAATCTAATCTCAAGGAGATCGAAGGAGGAAATAACAAGAGAAGTATCTTCCATGCTAGCACAGAGAGATACCTTTGGCGATGTCCAGAGATACATGGAGTACACATCGATTACTTCTAGAGAAAGCCTACACTTTTCTTCTACAACATAATGACAGATCACCTCAGATCATGACTGAAAACATCAATAATGAGATATTTCCATCAAGGTAATTCTTGTATTTAAATTAAATTAATTATAAACAACACATGATGATCCTATCTATGGTTCTAGGACTCCCTTACTTTCTTTCATTCTTTGTTCTATTCCGAAGATCCAATATTTTACTATTGTGAAGGATCTCAGATTGATCATTGTTAACATAATAATTAATGTTATGTACACCCAGTAACACACTTCTTCTGTACCAAAACATACAAAAACAACATAGAAACTCCAATTTAATGACCTATAAACATATATATTATCCTTATAATTCATTCATAATACATATCTTCGCATCCTGGGGAAAAATAAAACATACAAAATGGGTGATCACAGATGCTTTGTAAGGGTAACAAAAAAAAACAGAAGTTGTCTTAAATAAATAAAAACTATAAGGCATGGTGAATAACTAAAGACACATGCCAATATAGCATAATATTGAGCATAATATGTATGGAATTAAATCTCATTAAATAATTGCATAAATAATAAAATGAGAAAGAAACTTAACCATGTATATTATACTAGTTAAATAATCACATGGATTATCAATTAATGATATAATGATGAGGGAATTAATAATATAGGACATCTGAAACAAACCATCGAGGCCTTAGACAAGACATCTAAAAATCAATTGTTAAGGCCTTAGAAAAATTAATATATAAAAATAAACAGGCAAGGCCTCAGTCAAGTCCATATCTATTTTGTATCAGGAGACCTACCAATGCATCGAGGGGATATAGAGGGACCTACCTATAAAATAATAACTCCAATTAATTACTAATATTAATTTAGTGAAACATATATATATATATATATATATATATATATATATATGACATTTAAATACATTTCCCCTACTGGTAAATATAATCACTAACCTATTTGAGTAATATGGTGAATGGTATGAAGATAGAACATCCAGAGTCAAAATGATCATAAAAAATTTAATAAAATATGGTAGATGATATCATAAAATATCATCCCAATTAATCATATTATTCAACATAGGGTATTGAAAAATATGAAAATACTCTAATAAAATCATCAAGGAATTGTTGAGAGAAATACCCCTTTTTACTTTTCAAAGAAGAGTTCTTTCATAAACATCATTTGTTTTCATCATAAATAAAATTTTAAAAATTTATATCCTAGAAAATGAAAGTATAATACAATAAAATTATGTTTTAGCCACAAAATATTTCCAACCTATGGGTAAAAAAGATATTTTTAGAAACATATAATAGAGCCTCTTCATCGTGGTTTAAGGGAAAATATTAAAGAGTCTTTAAAATGAAAATAGGATAAATTGTTTTCATAAAAAAAAATGAACTAAGATATTTTTTTCATGATAAAAAGAGTTATTTTATAAAAATATTGTTTGATTAAAATATATTTGGGAGTATACTTGAATTTGGGTATGAAATTGGAATGTTCTTTTTAATCGGGCTTGCTTATCAGGGGTAATTGAGAAGGGAACCTTGTAAATCATGTATTTACGCATAAAATAATGATGAAATAATATTGATAAATGATTTTGGAATATATAAAAATAATTTATAATATTTATATAAAAATAAATATGGATTAAATTTTTATAAAGAGAGAGAAAGTGTAACCTGAATAAAAAATGGAGGTTCGGGAAGAAACCCTTACATTATCTCTGAAATTGATCTACACTTGTACTTAACATCCTGGGTAATGAAATTAGATTAATTAATAAATTAATTAAGATCCTATTAAACATTTATTTTATTTATTATAATTTTATTATGTTTATTGTGTGCCTTTTTGATGAGTTATAAGATTCAATTTCATCATTTAAGAGTGTTCTTTTCCTTGGTTCTCATGACTGGTTCACTTGTATACATGTATGAAAGATCATTTAAAATGGAAAAAGTTATCAAGAAATGAAATGATATGTTATTAATTAACATATAGGATATTTAATGGTATTATATATCATTTTTTCTAGATCTATTGATGATTCATTAGATAAAATGTTAATGAAAACCATTTTGATTATTTTGATTCTTTTTAGATCATCAAAAACTAGTTTTGTATTATGAATTAATATTATGTATATATACTAGTTAAAAACATCAAATAATATTAAGTAAATATATTAAAGTATGGCTTAACCATAAAAATGTTTTTATGAACAGCCTTGAAGGCATAATTGAAAAATGAAAACTCATCGTCTATGAAGGCGGTTAATGGGCACCTCAAGAATGATGTTTTTCATTTTTAAAATAAAAAGGGGAAGAGGAGATAATTTATTGTTGATATTACATTAACAAAATAAAATCATAGTATATATAATATAATGTAATCATCATTCATGCTTGGATAGAGGAGGTAAGGAAATGATAAGAAAAGAAAAGAAATTGAAAGAAAATTGAAAGAATGAAAGGGGATTTACCTCTTCAATTCCTCTCCTCTAGATCCTTCTTAAGGAACTTTGAAATGGTATTTCAATAAAAACAAAAAGTACATAACGTGATAAATATATTTGGGAGGGGAAATTGGAAGAATATAAGCAAGATTCAGGGTTTTGGATGTGTGATGGGAAGGGGTGGTATTTATAGTGGAGGAGAGGGGTGTTTTTGAATATTGTATTCTTTTGTTTATTATTTTGGCTCAATACTATGAATAGTTTGAGAATTATCACTAAATATTTTAAAATAATGAATTATAGTTTGATATAGTGACCTCACAACAACCATACATCATCTATGGAGAAATAATTCATGTATTTATTAAATACCGTATATTACCGTATTTCATTATTCACTAAAAATTCAACTAATTTAGAAAAATCTCCAAAATTCACCATGACCTTTTTTTGACATGTAGAATTAAAAAATGAACTATATTTTATGAAAATAATTTCATAAACATGAGAAATTTAATTTTAAAATAATATCTTCATTTACTCAAAAAATACTGATTTTAAAATTATGACTGATTTTATAACACTTCATAAAATTAATTAAGGTATCATAAAATTATATTATAATAATAATAATACAAAATATTTATTTATGAATATATTTTATAAAAGTATTTTTTTTAAAAAAATTATATTAATTATAAAATTTTAAATAAATATTTACGATGTACAAAAATACCAACCCTTAATTTATAATTTATAAAAAATATAATTACCTATACCATGATATAAATATATCATATTTTCATTTATAATCTACCAAATTTTCATTTATACTTTTATAGGTGATGTTAATATTCTATTGGTCATATTAATATTCTTATTGGTCACATTACTATTTCAACGGTCCTATATAATAGTATATTATGGTTCTAAAATCAGTTCTGCATGAAGCATAAACTATTAAAGATATTAAATTTCAAAAGATGTATACTATACAATATTGGGGGGGGTTACATTCTCATATCCTTAAAAAAATTTCATCCTTTAAATGTCCAGAGTTTCACCTCATAAAAATATTTGGGTAGTTCTTCATCATAAATTCCTCTGATTCCCATACCGCCTCATAAAATTTAGGATTTTTGAATGCACCTTTACCAACCTAGTCATAGAATTTCTCAAAAGATGCTCTCTAGTGTACAAAATTTGGATCGTCTCTTCAGAGTAAGATAAATTAGGTTCCAACTCTATTTCGTTATAACTGAGGATATGTGTTTGGTCTGGCATGTACTTCCTTAAAAAAGAGTTGCAGAACACATTTTTTTTTACTTTAGAAAGGATAGGTGGAATCAACAAATGATAATACAAAACTCCAAATATTTCTAGGGTTTCAAAATGAAATATGTACATGGGGATTAGTTTACCTTTATTTCAAAATCTTATAACACCCTTCTATAAAGATACTTTCAAGAAAAAATGATCTCATCATGTTGGTGTATGACATAGATCTTTTTCCAACCTTGAGATGCTTTGATAAGGATTTGAATAGTATTTACCTTTTCCATTTTTTCCTCCATAAGATATGGGCCTACAAGATTCCTTTCACCAGCTTCATCCCAAAAAGTTGGTGTATGAAATATCTTTCTATACAATGCTTCATATAGTTCCCTTTGAATACGTAAATGGAAACTATTATTGTAGGGAAAATATACCAAAGGTAATTATTGAACCCACATACCATAAAATTCAAGTGAGTATGATATCAATATGCCTTCTAATGTTTGGATTTTCCTTTTAGAATTCTTGTTAGTTTGAGGGTGATAAGCATTGCTCAAATGAAGCTCAACATCCAAATATTTATGAATAATTTTCCAAAATTTCAATGTAAAACATGGATCATGGCCAGAAATAATTGAATGTGGTGCACCATTAAGTCTTAAAAATTCATTAATATATATTCGTGCAAGTCACTCCAATGGAAAAATATTCTCTTATTGTGAGGAAATGTACTCATTTGGTAAGTCGATCAACAATTACCTATATTGCATAATTATTTATAAGAGTTTTTGGTAATCCAATGAAAAATTTCATAGTAATTGTCATCCCATTTCCATATAGGAATTGTCAGAGGTTTCATGCCTCCTCTAGGATGTTGTCCTTTAGCCATCAGATGTTTACATACTAAACATCTTGATACATAATCAGAAATTTCCTACTTTATATTATCCCACCAAAAATGTTCCTTCAAATATCTATATATCTTAGTGCTACTAGGATGTATAGAGAAATTATATCTATGTGAATCATCCAATAACTCCATTTTTAGCTCGTGTATATAAGGGACAAAAATCCTATTCTGAAATTTTATAATTCCATCCCCATACATGATGTCTATCAAATTCCCTTCATTTACAGTATAATTTTCCTTTGCAAATTTTTATAATCAGACTAAGAACTTTTAGTCATTTCTAAAAATATTGTTGGGATACCAATTGAAAAAGTAACTACGTTTCACCTCCTTTGATAATTCCCATATTTATCTTTTCTTGATCCATGAAGAAATGATCCTTATCAATCCCCATTTTTTTATAACTCCATGATCCTTCCTGCTCAATGCATATGCTAACTTATTCACCTTTCCTGGGTGGTAGTGTATTGAACAATCATAATCCATGAGTTGCTCAAACCATAACCTTTTCCTCATGTTGAGTTCTTTCTGTGAAAAGATATATTTGTGACTCTTTTTGTCTGTCTAAATCTCATATATTTCACCATAGAGATAGTGTATCCATATTTTCAGATAAAGGATTATAGATGCTAACTCAAGATCATGAGTTGGATAGTTCTATTTAAAATTTTTTAACTACCTTGATGCATAGGAAATAACTCTATCATTTTTCATTACGACACATCCAAATACTTTCTTTGATACATCACTATAAAAACAAATACTCTATTTCTTGATAGTATAGTCAAGATCATAGAATTCACTAATATCCTCTTCAATTATTCAAAACATTCTTCACATTCTTTTGTCTATTTGATCTTAACCCCTTTACGAGTATGCTTGGTTAACAAGTTAGATAATTGAGAAAAATTCTAAACAAAACACTGATAATAACCGACTAAACCAATGAAACTATTTACCTCTATTATGTTCATTAGAGTAGGCCATTCCTAGCCTAACTTTGTCTTTATAGAATCAATTGTGAATCCATTTGTCACACCTGCGTTTTTATTTTAAATCAAAGATCTGGTTCATTTGTGGGTCTTGGTTTTTTTATTCGGAACTGGGTGTGAATGCTATGAATTTTTGAGTTATTTCCTTTGTTTATTTTCATCCTACTGTTTATCCTTATGTTTTCTTGAGAGGTTTTGTTGAAAAATGATTTTATTTGGGTTAACAACATAAGGTGAATTGTTGGCACATAGTTGGGTGAAACAGTGCTCCTTGCCTAGGAAACCATGAAACCGAGTTTCATTTTGGGACATAGGTGAATCAGTAGGTTTGAACATAGTTTGGAGATTGTTTGGACTAACTATGTGGTATTATTTAGTTGTATAGTTAAGGGCACACTATTGCTTCATGATTTGGTAAACCATATGGGAAAATAGTGCGACATTTCTAGGTCATTAAAAATCTAAAAATTCCATTTGTTTCCTCTCAAGATTTACAAAAAAAACCTCCATGTTTGACCCATTCAACCTCCCCATCCCTAGTCTCCTCCCTCTCCTCATCTTATCTCCATTGGGCTCCATTTCTTTAGTGGACTTGATGTGGTTTCATCAAATAATATCCATGCAAGTGGTTTATCTCTCGGTTCGTCCTTATTTTCTATGGATTAACCTCTTCCTATTTGGGGTTTTTTTCCAGTGGGTTGGGTGTCCAATTTAGGTTTAGATATTAATTTTTAGGGTTTTATCTTGATGTTTATGGTTTAGTCCCACATTTATAGGGTTTGATCGAGGTGAGGTTGTGATTTTTTCATAGTTTTCTTGAAGTTTCTTCACTTGAGGTAGGTGGTTCCATGCTCTATCATTTTAGATGATTTTAGATTTCTATATTGAGATTATAAATATGTTATACGATCGATTTTTGTTGTGTGAAATATGTTTTTGAGGTGTTTTAGAATGTGAATATAATTAAAGTGAAATTTATATAAGAAAATGGTTGTGTTTTGTGAATGATTTCTGGAATCATTTCTTAAAGTTGTTTTGTGACTTGTGTGGAAGGTGTAGAATGTTTTTTCAAAGGCACAAATGGGGAAAGTAGGTTTGAGAGTTAATTTTAAATGGAATAAGGATTATTGTGGAATTTCTCTTATATTGTTCACCTTTAATTGTGAATTGGGTATTTCTTAAATGATGTGAATTATGATTTAAGGAAACCTGGTTTGTCTGTTAAATTAAAGAGGTCTTGGCCCATTGAAATGGTTAGAATCAATTGTGTGTTTTCTTTTGTTTTTCAAAATGGGATTCTTTGGTTATATAAGCATTGAAAATGTATTTTTAAATGGTTTTGGTGTGTGTAAAATGGACGGTTATTTACTTGTGAAAAAGGGTTGTTTTCATGTAATGATTTTTAAAAGTGGGATTTACCTTGTGTCCTTGGGAATTATTTGTGAATCTGGTGATTTGTGTGATGTTTGAAATGGTATTGAGAAAAAAAGGGAATATTGGTTATCTATGTGGGTTGACTAGATCAAGTAATCTAGTGATTCATAAGTGGAAATTCCTGAATTCACTTAGTTAGATTAACGATTACAACACTACTTAATATTTATGACGTTTGGAGACCACAAGGCCACTGGGGTGTCCCCTCCTAGTGTCTTGTGCATGAGAAAGTTGATGTATGTGGTTATTATACAACCTCTAACCAAGGTATGAGGTTTTAGTGTCTCACTAGAGCTATATTACCCTTAGGGATTTACCTATGGTGCTGACATGTGACATGTGGATTATGTGATGTGGTTCCATCCAAAGATATACAGTGGAGCATGGGTGTATTTTATTTTAATGTAGGGTTATCTTGGTAAAATATCCTTTTGAATTGTTACCTTTAAAAGTGTTGTTCAAAAAATGTTTTCTTAAAGAAGTGGGTTTCCATTAAAATGTATTATTGAAAATGTTTAAAAGGGTTTTTTATAAATAGTTCTTGTTAATTTATCTTTTAATGTTATAGTATGGAACCTTCTCTTTTCAGTGGAATAATAATGGTATTTTTCTCACACCCTACATACAAATTTGGGTGTATGTAGGTTTTGTTTGTGTAACCCATGTAAAGGAAAGATGAGTCATGGATGTCGGTGGTTTGGGTTTTTAGTGTTATTCTTTTTGCATGTATTAATAGTGGTGGCTTGAGGGTGATATCCCTCACGTTTCATAGTGGTTTTTGGGAAGTTTTATTTTTTCATTTCCTTTGTAGTATTTGTGTTTTTGGTTAAAATTATAAATCATTGAATCTAAAAATTGTTGTATCATGTTTGGATTTGGTTATTCAGTTAATTATTTTTTATTTATGTTGGTTATTTATGCTTGTGAAAAATGATGAAATCATTCCCAAAGAATGTTTTTGATACCCAGACACAATTTTCCAACCCATGGGGATTAGAAATTCCCCTTAGTCCGTTCCCAAGACTAGGTTAGGTGTGGGGTGGATGGAACATCGGATGGTTTCTGACAAAATGGTATCAGAGAATGTCACGTTTTTTTGGGCTGAGTTATTTTTAAGAAAGAGTCTCAATAGTCTGGGGTTAGGACTATCAAAACATGACGTTTTGGTTACAAGTAGGGTGTCTCGAAAACACACCTCATGATATGATTTGAGTTTCTATGGTAATTATTGTTTATTTTGATTCCTTTGGTCCTTGCAGGTTGTTTTGTGTCTGGAAATGAAAAGAGAGTTGGGTTAATGGTCATAGTGAGCTCGTAGGGCCATACAAGACATGTAGAGTTAGGGATGTGGTTATAGAATACTCTCCGTGATGGTGGTGAGATTGATGTATGGATACCAACCATATGGTTGAGCCTCCCATAAAAACTAATTTCATCTTAATAATTTATTTGTGTCTTCTTAGGTTTTGAAAATTGTTTCTAAAACCCTAGTTTTAGAAATTGTGAAAATTGGATTTTTAAAGTTGAAATGTTTTGGTTTTGGGTGTATGGAAAAAAGAATTTTTTGAAACATCTGGAATGAAAATTTTGGAAATCATACTTTTATGAAATGATATTTGAATATATAGGGATGGGTTTAATGAGAATTTTATTTTCATAATTAAAACATGGGTTTTGTCGAAATTGATTATTTGGAAAACATGAGCAATTTCAAGGAGGGTTTTGGAATATCTATTTTAAGTTTAGTTTTTTGAGATATAAAAACTATTTTTAATGGGATTAAATGTTTTAGATTGAGTTTTTTATTTTTAAAATAGTTTTTAAATTAGTTATTAGCGGACTTTTGAAAAGTTTTATGAATTTTTGAATTTGAAAGTGGATTGAAAAGTTGATAATGTGTGGTAAATGTTTTGTTTTGAAAAGAGGAAAAGTTTGTTTTAAACATTTGGAATTTAAATGAGTGACCATAATTATGGAAATATGTGGGAGTGTGAATGTTTTATGACATGAGGTGGTGGGTTCCTGGTTTGGTATGAGAATATGCATGTGTGAGGCTCCACAGAATACCATTTGCGAGTGTAGAACCCCTAAGTCTGTTTTATTTTATAAAGTTATTTGAAAAGATGTTCTAATATTTAGATAACCATTTAAATTTTAGTGTGTATCCATGTGATTTTTGAACATCACCTGTGAGGTGTTTTGAGTTTAAAAACTCTTCATGTTTGAATAGTGTTACAGATTTGAGTTCTGTCGATGAGTTGGTTTTGAGATAATGGTTGGTGTGTGCTTTAGAAAAATGTTTGGTAAGACTTTGTTTTAGTTACCATTCCATGTTAGGTGGTTGTTTTCAGTATGCTTTATCCAATGGAATAGTTTTATTGGGTCCTTAGTTTTATTCTCATATAGTGTACACCCCCATAAAGAATCTGTGAATATTCGAAGTGTGGACTTAGGTGATTCACTGTTGGAAGACCCTCCAATTGATGAACATAAGGACTACACTTTTGAGTTTTGATAGTGAATAAAACTACCCATTATAGTTAGGTGGTTCCTCTTGAAGAGGAATAGTTGATTCATGGAATTTAAAGTGTAACACCCCAAGCTTTTAAGGTACACTTCTTCTTAAAAATTCAATTGCTTGCACTACACACAACACTGAGTTCGAGTGAACCATGACCTATCAAGATAGTCATTTAAAAGGAGGTTATGAATATTATTAACCATATTTTGAATTTTATATGTCCTATATAAATTTATCTTTCATATTATGTGTTTCTTAGACATAATATAAGGACAAATCCAATTTTTCAGATAAAAGAGGAATTTTTCAAAAAATGCAGTTTTTCTGTCTTTTAGTGAAGAACACTTTTTAAATAAAATATTTGAAAGCCATATATATTTAATTTGATTAAATAAAATTCTTATTTATAATAAGGACATAAAAATATAGTTTTTATTAATTTTTGGTACTTTTATGATAACTTTCATATTTTGAAGAATAGTGAAAAATACTAGATTTTAATTGAAAAAAACTTTTTTAATCGAAATAATTTATAGTGCTAAATTATATTAGTGAGTTGTTTTAAATTATAATTTGATTATATTTTTATCATTAAATATAATTTAGGTCATTGGAATTATTTTAACATTTATATTGAACATAAACACATGTCAATCTTTTGATAGTTTTTATTTTTTAAAAGCCCAATTTCTGGTTTTGACAACTGGAATTAATTTTAAATTAATTTCTACTAATTCTGTGTGTTGAATTTGAAAAAATATATTTCATTTCTAGATCAAAAGGAATTTTTTTTTATATATATACCTTTTATTTTTGGACATTTTGAATAGTAAATTCAGTAATTATTTTTATTTACCATGGTTAAAGGGTAAATAAGGTAAATAAGGGTAAAATATAATATTATAATTATATAAAACTACCCTAACATGCACCCTAATCCTTTTTTATGTGATATATTCGACCATGATTATACTTAGGCTGAATTTTTGACATTCTGAAGCCACTTGGGCGTGAAAAATGATATTTTAGAATATTTAATTTAAAGAAAAGGGAAATATAACATAGACATGTATCTTTTACTAAATCAATTTTAATATAGGGATATATAACTGATATCTATGTATATAAATAGTCTTTAGAAATATAAAAAATTTCATAAACCATGGTATTTTATTTATAAATTTTATACATTAGATAAATATATTTATTTATGACACAATTATGATGTAGTGAATACCTCATTAATGAAAGATTCAAATAGATGAATTTATAAATATTAATATAATTGTAATTTTTACATTTTTATTCCATAAAATAATTTTATAGATGAAATTTAAATACTAGGGATTATTTAATTCTTTTTTAGAATGAATCAAGTTTTTATGACTTTATGAAAAATCAATTACTAAATAGTGTAAAAAATTGAAATAAATGATATTTTTTTAATTTTTTTATTAAATGATATAAAAATCCTTAAAATATATATTTCTTAAAAATAAATTTTATATTGATAAAAATATCATAAATTATCCCCTTTAGGTTCTCTTGAAAATTTATAGTAAAGATATTAACCATGAAGTATAAAAATACAAGAGGACATGGTAAGAGTTAACCTATTTTACAAAGGGTTAAATCCAAAAGATAAAGTTAATTTTATGACCTAAACATCTATAAAACCTATTTTTTGAGAGGATATATACCCATAATCATATTATCCTCAAAATAAATCAATTTTGAGCTATTATTAACTGAAAATATTATTATAATAATTTAATATTTTATGATTTTTCCTAAAGTACCCATACCTCCCTTAGAAAAGGGAACCTCCCTTTCTCTTTAACGCACACCTCTATAGCCTTTTAGTTCGGAAAAAACATGTCCATTTCTCCTCCCAACATCCCTCAATTCATCCTAGAGGCCTAAATTTGGGAAGGTATCCACCCTATAGAGCCCTTTTGTTCAAATAAAAAGGAAACACCCGAAGAAGAGGTAATCGTTTTATCCACTCTTTCAAGATTCTTTTCTTCTTATACTTTTTCTTTATATATTGTTTCCATACCAAAGTATTAAATACAACATCATCCATATAATTATATGTTAATATAATTATGGGATAAATATATTCATCATTTTATCTATCCTATTAATACTAATATTACCATGCGTTCATGCGTACGACTTACCATCTCCACGTCATGGTGTAATTTGTTATTCCACATTACATTATTTGGATGGGTATAATGATGAGTATAATAGACATAAATAATGAATATGACATTTTTATGATTCTTTATAATTAATATACCAACCATTTCCATAGAATTTAATCATTAAAGGAATGAGATCGTCACTCGTGCGTACGTGCGGCCTACCGTCTTAATGACACGATGAGATTCATGATCCACTTCAACTATCCAAGAATGATTATAAAAAAATATATATTATACATAATTATGAAATATATGAAATTATAATCTACATAAATGATATATGTGTGTTAGGACCAATAGAGGCCTATATACTATGAGAGGGGGGGGGGGGGGGGTGAATCAGGGTATGGATATTCTTTTTCAAAATTATTCCTGCCCCACTGGATCTTGACCTCTTTATTACAAGGGTCACTTTGTTTGCACTTGTGTGTTTATTATGATCACTTATTTTCTTCTTTGCCTGATGATGATGCTTCAAATGCAATGTAGGGAAGTAAGCAGGCCGGCACAAAGATTTTTACTTGGTTCACCTTCACTGGGCTATGTCCAAGGAGCATACGCCGACAAGTTGTCATGCATACCAAATCCCACTAATCTTCATAAGATGTGGATACAAAATTCGGGATAGAGAACTTCTATTCCCAGGCTCACCGCCTTCACAAGATTTAGGGTCAGCTCACTGCTTTCCCAAGGGTCACTCCCTATTTATCTCTCTCTGTCTCACTACCAGTGGAGAGGATCACCTTTTTCCTCTTCTTATGCTCACTGCACTTGGAAGGGATCCACTCACAGTTTATAGACCTGTAGGTCTCTTCATTTGCATGAAATAATGCATCTTCAACTGTTGATAGATGCTCTTTTGAAGTCCAAATTTCATCCACTGATGAATACCTCTTTGTCTCTGAACATTGGGCAATTCCTTTTTGAAAACACCTTCACAAAGCGCCATACTTCGTGAAGCTCCCATTTTCGCGAAGCTAAAACAAGCCTTTGCAAAGATCCTGCTTTTTCGCGAAGCACTTTCGCGAAGCTCAAGATGTCGCAAAGTAACGTCCCTCACGAAGCTTACTAAGACAACGCGAAGCTCGCAGGTTTCGCAGAGCTACAATAGCCACCGCAAAGCACCTCTTTCGCAAAGCACACTGGCTCCGTGAGCCACCTTCGCAATACGAGAGCAAAATATTTTCTCTGAAAATTCTCTCTACTTCTCTCGAGGGGGTCGGCCTCTATTTATAGGATATTCCACTGACCCTCAAACATTCCGCGCGAAGTCAATGCCACATCATCTCAAATCACGAAGCTCCAAAGTTTCCGCCAGACTACTGTCCAAATCGCGAAGCACCACGACAATTTTCCGTTCGCGGAGCTCATCGTAATCGCAGAGCATTACCATCAACATTCCTTCGCGCCTTTTCCGCGAAGCTCCCTCGCAAATCCCTTCACCGCCGCGATGCTCTTCAACTCTTCCATTCGCAAATCTTTGACGTAATCGCGAAACATCACCGCCTCCATTTTTCTGGTCTTTGTGAAATCCAATCCATGCATCCTATCTTCACGAAATTCATGCATTTTCCATATTAAATTATGCTCTTCATGGAAATCCTATTTTCGCGATGCTCACCAAACTCCAAATTTTGGACCCCAAAAATTTGGCAAACACTGGGAAACAGCGCCACCTTTTACTGCTCTTTTGTTCCAACTCCAGATCGTCCTTTCCTTTGTCATCGTTCTTTGTCAACAAGGATTGTCAACAAATTCTCAGGAACTCGACAATTCTCCATTGAAATATGTTTTTTCAACAAACACAATCAACCCAAAAATACTTCAATGTTACCTTGAGGGATTTTTTCCCAACAATATATATATATGTATGTATGTATGTACATATATGTTATTCACTTACTTCCATTCAATACGATGAGAAAACAGAAACAAAGTTCATGTGTACGTACGACCTACCATCTACATAAACGGTGTATTCCATTTTATATATCTATCTATTATATATATTTATATTATAAATATATATGATATATAATTCATATTATACATTCTTGAAGTATGTAAATCATGATCTATGTAATATGATCAAGAATAGAAAGTCAAAATACATACGATAAACCGAGCGATACTACCTGAAATGATACATTTTTGTGGAATTTTTAATAAACCGGTAATATAAAGTCGTAAAAGAATTATATATGATATAATAAATATTATTATGATTCTGATATAAGTTAATAATATGTTTAAAAAAATTATATATTATTTTCAGACACGTACGTAGAGTATCAGATCTAAGGTAAGGGTTAATTTCACAATCTCATTATTATTTGAGGTTCTCGATGTGTAAGTATCTACTGGGAAATATTTATCATCCATGTCCATATTTATAAAAATATTTTTATAAAATATTTTAATATAATCATATGGATGATTTAAGTCATTTTTACCTATGTTTGATTTTTTATAAAATGTTTTGAAAGGAATCTTTCGGTCATTTTCCAAACGAGGTACTTTATGACATTTTCAAAAAATTAAGGAAAAAATGTTTTTTTAACTTATACAATGTGAGCGTCTATTTTCCACCATTATTTCACCTTACCATTTTTAATATTCCCTTATAAGGTTACAATGTTATATTCTAAAGAAATGTTTTATTTTAAAATTTCACGGCTTTTAAATGTTCTAACGTAAAAGGGATATTTTCCTCAAAGAGTTTTAATGAATTTATTAAATTATTTTTATTTATGTCAACATCCTTTGTTGGATTTTATGATTGTTTGAAGTTGATTTTTTATGATACAATATTCCATTTTTTATTGAAGGTTTTGTGATATGTTTGATTGTGGATGTGCTATTTTTATACCATTCATGGTTTACGATTAAATTATTAACATTTCATATGCTAGTTTTAATAAAAATGTTTAGTTATGTTTTAACCTTTTCATATAAGGAATGAATTGGACTTAGTATGTGACTGTATGGGAATGCTATAGGCCCTTGGTGCATCAGTAGGTCCAATAAGATAAACTAGTGTATTGGAATAAGGCATTGAAAAAATATTTGTGAATGGTCTTGGGACACGGCCTTGACGTAGTGGTTATGATGTCCGGCATTAGGCATTCCCTTGTTATGAAATTAGTTATTACATGTGATTATTCAACTAGAAGAATATCCATGTGTATGTTTATATGGTAATTTTTGATTTATTTTTCCATATTATGTTCAACATTATGTTTAAAAGGCTGCTGTTTTTATTATACATCTTCCCTTAAAAGTTCATAGATTGATCTAAATTATTTACCCTTACTGAGCATCTAAGCTCCCCACTTTTTTTGTTTTATTTTCCTTGGATGCCTAGAATTGTATTATGATTGATATAAATGATTAAACTAGGGGAATAATGGAGTTCTAAATGGATTATCTATGATTTATTTTATGTTATAAATTTTAATGTGATGTTCATGTATGTAATATATTTTCCAAGATTGCTAAACTGATCAGTCCTTTGGGACTTGATTCCTTGTAATCATGCCAATGCATTAAAATAATGCACCAGATCAATGCTTCTAGGGTTGGGGCATTATTGTTGGCATTAGAGTAAGTTAAACAATGACATTAGAAATAGATTTAGAAAACAAAAATTAGGGATCATAAACCTAAGATAGAATTTGAGGATACGTATAGAAGAAATACCTATAATTTTGGTAATGTTGGGATTAATTGGATATTACAAGCATTACATCCCTGTCTAAACACTACAATTGGAAATGGTCCTGGAATAGATGTACCTAGTGTTGAGAACTCTGACCAGGTGTTCTGGGCTTGACTCGAGGTAACCTGGTACACGACAACAAGCCTTACTATGCACTTGGTTTGACACTCCTAGGAGATATGATTAGGATAATTAATATCTTATTTACAAACCATTATTAAGTATTTAAGATTAACTATGTCCTTAAATAAACCATTTTTATTATTATGGATTAGATATGCATAAAATTTTCAATTTATGTTAAGTATTTTACAAGTTTGTAACTATGTATTATGATTCATAACCTAATATATTGTATCCCTTTGTTTAGAAATGGAACATAGTGGAAGAAATGGAAATTTTATCAACACATGTAATCCATGTAGGGATTTACCTCCTATAAAAGATAATTATAATCGAGCTTGTGATACAACTATCATTGAATAACTTATAACCATACTAGGACAACTAGCTCAGGTTATGAATAATAACCTTACACATATGATGTAGCCTGATCCACAACACGGAGGTTCAATTCAAGATTGCTCCATGAGAAAAAAACCTCCAACATTCAATGATACTATAAATACTTTTGTAGATGAGAAATAGATAAGTTCCTTAGAATAAAATATTTCTTACTTTGGGGAGTAATAGAAGGGAAAAAATTTGTTATGGAAGTCTATCATATTTTAGGAGATGCAGATCAATGGTGGTCATTGATTCAAAACATTAAAGAGGATGAAGAGGTCTCAAATATGGAATTTAGGTAATTTAAATAACTCTTCCAAGATAAATAATTTCCTCCTAATCTATTAGCGGATATGGAAAGGAAATTCCAGATTCTGTGGAAGAAAGAAGAGGAGAATGCTGCAAAGTATGAGGGTAACTGCACAAGGTTAGCAAGGTATGCTATAGACTATATACATAATCCAATAATAATATTTATTGATTCATTGATGGGTTATAACCATTCCTCCGAAGGTCATTGGTATGCCAATCTTTCTCACCATACAAAGATATAGTCTTGTGTGTTATCAAGACTAAAAAGAAATTATCTTTGTCTTATGGAATTAAAGTAAATAAATAGTAGAAGAGAACAGTGGAGCAAGAGACAGGTAAAGGGAAAAAGGGAAAAATAATTTTTCCTTATGTGATAATTGTGGGAAGAAACACCCTGATACTTACCTAAAATAAATAGGATTATATTACAAATGTAGATAAAAATGTCACCAAACTCATGATTATAAGGGAAAGAAATAATCTTTTCAATGTTATAATTATAAAGAAATAAGAAATTATGTAAATGATTGTACAAGGCTTCAAGGAAATATATCTTAGAAGAAACAAATGGTTCACGGTCAAGATTATACTGTTAATATGTTCGAAGTGGAATAATTAATGTATTTGTTTTTTTGGATTCAAGAATTATATTCTAGTTATAAGAAGAATGTGATATATATAAGGATTGTTCCGCAACACTTTTTGTTTTCATTAAGGTTTTAATCTGATGAATGAAATCCTATATTCAATATGTGACAATAAGAGAAACATTATGTTGTTTAGGGAATATGATGTTTCAATTGATTTGGGAAATTTAGAGACGTTTTAGAGAGAGTTTGGACAGAGGTATTTTGGATAACTCTAAAGGTTATAATTAATAAAGTTGAAATTTTTATAGTATTTTTTATGTTTAAAATTTTTTTCTGTTTATTTTCTGAACGTTATAATACTATAGTTTTGAAAGATGGACAACCCACAGGTTGGGTGAAAACCAATCACATCAGACAAGGCTGTGGAAAACATACCCACAACTGAAGTGCGACAAGGCTTTATCACCTAAAACCGGCCTATAGGATGTCCCTAGTTATTATAAAATAGTTTTCATCATTTAAATTTTATATGTTTACATTTTTAACCATATACGATTAAGATAAGTATATTATTTTTGAATTTTATTATCATTTGAAAAGAATGATAAGTTTTTAGTAGGAATTAGTTAATGGATGAAAACATACATGTCAATTAAGGATGCTTCTTTTTTTTCTTATTCTATGATGTAAATTCCTTAGCACTCGCGAAATGATCTTGAAATTGAAAAATGCTATCCTAATCTTATTTTTGATGAATCAAATGGTCCCTTAGATCATCGCAGATTTATAGATTTGTGACTGTTAACTTTATCCTGATCATGTTATCTATCACTCTCCCTAATAACATGATGGATTTTTTTCTCTTCCATATCCATTTTTTCATACATGGAACCCTAGTATGTGTTATTTTAGATAACCTTCATACTTACCTTTCTTTATTTTAAAATAGAGGTCTCATTAATCCATTTTTCGATGTGGGAGTTCAACTAAGATATTTTGAAATGTGAAAACCCTAGTTTTCAATACTAAGTTTAAATTTATAGGACACAATTTGTTGAATGAGGTGATAATGTAACACCCCAATCTTCCATAATATGCTTCTTCTTAAAAATTCAATAGCTTGTGCTACATGCAACACCGAGTTCGAACGCACCATGACCTATCAAACTAGCCATTTAAAAAGAGGCTATGGATATTATTGACCAAATTTTAATTTTATATATCCCATATATATTTAACATTCATATTATGTATTTCTTAGACATAATATGAGGACAAATTCAAATTTTCAGATAAAAGTGGTATTTTTCAAAAAATGCATTTTTCTACCTTTTAATAGAGAAACCATTTTAAATCCAATATTTGACACTTTTATATACTAAATTTGATGAAATAATGTTATTATTTATAATAGGTACATATAAATATAGTTTGGATGAGTTTTGGTATTTTTCTGATAACTTTCATTTTTTGACGAATAATGTTAAGTACTAAATTTTAATTGAAAACGACTTTTTTAATCGAAATAATTTATAGTGATATATTATTAATTTGTGTGGTTTTAAAGTATAATTATATTATATTTTTATAATTTAATATAATTTAGGTTATTGGATGTAATTTCACATTTAAATTGAACATAAACACATGTCAATCTTTTGATCGTTTTTACTTTTTAAAAACCCGCTTTATGATTTTGACAATGGGAATTAATTTTAAAAAATTTCAAAAAACCATGTGTATTGAATTTTTAAAAATGGATTCCATATTTGGAATTAAAAGATCCAAATTTTGTAAATAGGCTCCTTTTATTTTTTGGACATTATGAATAGTAACTTCAATAATTATTTTTATTTACAATGGTTAAAGGGTAAATCAGGTAAATAAGCGTGAAAAATAATATTATAACAATATAAAACTATCCTAACACGTTTATTAATAATATTGGATGAGATATATTATACCATGAGAATAATTAGGCCGAAATTGTGATATTTGGGAGCCACTTGGGTGTGAAAATGACATTTTATAATATTTAGTTTTAAGAAAAGGGGAATATAACATAAACATATATCTTTTACTAAATCAATTTTAATATGGGGTTATATAACTGATCTATATGTATATAAATAGTCATTATAAATATATAAATATTTCCTACATCATGGTATTTTATTTATAATTTTTAGACATTAGATAAATATATTTATTTATGACACAATTATGATGTAGTGATTACCTCATTAATGAAAGATTCAAATAAATGAATTTATAAATTTTAAAATAAATGTAATTTGAAAATTTTGATGTCATAAACGAATTTTATGGATGATATTGACTTATTATAGATGCATTAATACCTTTTTTCCAAGTAATAATCTTTTTATGACTTAAAAAAATCAATTACTAAATAATGTAAAAATTGACATAAATGAGATTTTAAAATAAATAATATTTTGTTAAATTATATAAAAATCATAAAAATCTAAATGTCATAAAAATAACTTGGTTAGTGATAAAAATTTCATAAATTTTCCACTTTATGAACCCTTGTCATTTTATAGTAAGGATATTACCAATATAGTATAAAAATTCAAGTGGACATGGTAAGTGTTAACTTAGTTTACAAAGCGTTAAATCTAAAATATAAGGTTAATTTTATGAACTAAAAATGTATAAAACCTATTGTTTGAGATTATTTAGACCCATATTAATATTAAAATTGCAATAAATTAATTTTATCTATTATAAACTGAAAATAGTTTTATAATAAATTAATTTTTTCAAGATTTTTCCTAAAGTGCCCCTCACCTCTCTTATAAAAGGGAACCTCCCTTTCTCTTTAAATAACACGTCTAAAGAATTTTAGTTTAGAAAAAACCTTCCCATATACCCCCCAACATCCCTAAATTCATCTTAGAGGCCTAAATTTGGGCATAGAGAAATCCTAAGGATCCATTTTGTTCAAATCAAAAGGAAACACCCGAAGAAGAGGTAATCGTTTTATCTATTGTTTCAAAGTTTTTTTCATCTTATACTACTTATTTCTTTATTGTTTCCATACCAATGTATTAAATCCAAAATAATCCATATAATGATCTGATAATATAATCATTTGAAAACTATATTTATCATTTCATCCATCTGAAAATAATAATATCACCATGCGTGCGTACGTATGACTTACCATCTTCATGTTGTGGGGTAATTATATATTCCACGTTACATTATTTAGATGGGTATAATGATGAGTATAATAGAATTAAATAATGAATATGAAATTATTAAGATTATTTATAATTAATGTACCATCTATTTCCATATCATTTAATAATTAAAGTAATGATATCGTCACTCGTACGTATGTACGAACTACTGTCTCCATGACGCGATGAGATTCATTATCCACTTTAACTATCCACGAATGATTATAAAAAATATATTATTCATAATTATGAAATATATTAAATAATAAGTCTATTATAATTATATATATATATGTATGTATGTACATATATTTCATTCACTTACTTCTATTCAATATGATAAGAGAACGGAAACATCATTCATGGGTACATATGGACTACCGTCTCCATAAACGGTGTATTACATTTTACATATCTATCTATTATGTATATTTAAATTATGAATATATATAATATATAAATAATATTATACATTCTGTAAGTAATTAAATTTTTATCTATGTAATATGAGAAAGAATAGAAAGTTAAAACACGTACGACAAACAAAGCGATATTACCCGAAATGTTGCATTAACTTGGAATTGTTAATAAATGGGTAATATAAATTCATAAAAGAATCATATATGATATTGTAAATATTATTATGATTCTGAAATAATTTAATAACATGTTTAAAAACATTATACAAAATTTTTAGACACATATGAAGAGTATCAGATCCAAGGTAAGGGTTAATTTCACAATCTCATTATTATTTGAGGTGGTTGATGTGTAAGTATATACCGGTAAATCTTTATCATATAGTTCCTTGTTTCTAAAAATGTTTTCATAAAATGTTTTACTATAATCTTATGGATGTTTAAATTCATTTTTACTCATGTTTTACTTTTTATTAAAATTTTTGAAAGGATTTTTTCAGTCGTTTTCCAAACGTGGTACTTTAAAAACATTTTGACAAATTAAGAAAAGAATGTTTTTTAACTTATATGGAACATGCTGATATTTTTTTCCATTATATTTCCATACCATTTTTATTCTTCCCTTATAATATTACATGGTTATTTTTAAAAGAAATGTTTTATTTTAAAATTTCACAACTTTTAAATGTTTTAAAGTAAAAGGGACATTTTCTTTAAAGAGTTTTAATGAATTTATTAAATTATTTTCATCTATGTCAACATGCCTTGTTGTATTTTATGATTGTTTGAATTTTTTTTATTATCATACAATCTTCAATTTTTTATTGAAGGTTTTGTGACATGTTTGACTGTGTATGTGCTATTTTTATACCATTCATGGTTACAGTTAAAGTATTAACATTTTATATGCTAGTTTTAATAAGATGGATTATGTTATGTTTCAACCTTTTCTTATGAGGAATGCATTGGAGTTATTAAGTGATGGGCATGAACCTATATATCCCCTTGGTGAATCAGTTGGTATCATGAGACAAACTAGTGTTTTGGAACATGGCCTTAACAAAATATTTGTGAATGGTCTTGGCACAAGGCCTTGACATAATGGTTATGATGTCTGAAATTATGCATCCCCTTATTATGAAATTAGTTATTACATGTGATTATTCGACTAGTAGAATATCCATGTGCATGTTTATATGGTAATGTTTGATTTATTTTTTCCATATTATGTTCAAATTTATGTTTAATAGGCTGTAGTTTTTATTATACATCTTTCCTTAAAAGTTTATAGATTCTATTGAATTATTTACCCTTACCGAGTATCTGAGGTCACCCATTTTTTATGTTTTATTTTCCCAAGATGTCAAGAAGTGTATTATGATTGATATGAAGGATTAAGCTAAGGGAATAATGGAATTATCAAAGGATTATCTATGATGTATTTTATGATATAAATTGTAATGTAAAGTTCATATATGTAATCTATTTTCCTAGAATATTAAAGTGATCGGTCCTTCGGGACTTGATTCCTTGTAATAATACTAAATTATTAAAATAATTCACCAGCTCCAGGCTTATGGAGTCAGGGAATTACAGTTGGTATCAGAAGATGTTTTTCGATAACCATAGAAATAGATTTAAAAAACATAGATTATGGATCATAACCCTAAGATAGACTTTGAGGATATGTAGAGAAGAACCACCTAGAAATTTTGTAATGTAGGTATTACTTGGATATTACAACTATTACATCCATATCTATACACTACAAGTGGATATGGTTTTAACATAGATGTACCTAGGGGTGAAAACTCTGACAAGGTGTTTTAGGGTTGACTTGGGGTAACCTGGTACACGACAACAAGCCTTACTATGCACGTGGTTTGACACTCCTAGTGGATATTCTTAGGATAATTCATATCTTATTTACAAACCATTATTAAATAATTATGGTTAACTACTTCCTCAAATAAACCATGTTTATTATTATGGATTAGATATGCATATAATTTTAAATTTAAGTTAAATATTTTAATAGTTTTAAATTATGCAGTATGATTCATAACCAAATCTAGTGAATGCCATTATTTAGAAATGGCACCTAGTGGAAGAATTGTAAATCATATCAATGCATGTAATATATATTGGGATTTCCCTCTGATGCACGATAATGATAATGGAGTTAGTGATAAAACTGGCACTGAACATCTTGTAACCATATTGGGAAAAGTATCTCAGGTTATGAATTATAACCTTACCCGTATGGAGCACCCTAATCCACAACGTGGAGGATAAATTTTAGACCGCTTCATGAGGCAAAAACATAAAACATTAAATGGGACTACAAATCCTTTTATAGCTTATCAATGGATAATTTCCTTAGAAAAAGTATTTCTGGATTTGGGGAGTAATAAAAGGGAAAAAAGTTGTTATCGAATTCTATCATCTTTCAGGAGATGCAGATCAATGGTGGTCATTAATTCAAAACATGAAGGAGGATGAAGAGGCCACAAATATGTAATGGAGGGAATTTAAAGAACTCTTCCAAGATAATTAATTTTCTCACAAGTCTCAGGATTGTTAGGGAAATAAAGAAGCTGTTCAATGTTATAATCGTACGAAGATATAGTCTTGTGTGTTATCAAGACCGAAAAGGAATTATCTAAGTCTTATGGAATTAAAGTTAAGAAAGAGAAGAAGAGAATAGTGGAGAAAGATACAGATAAAGGGAAAAGGGGAAAGAAGGATTTTCCCTTGTGTGATTATTGTGGGAAGAAACACCCCGATACTTGACTAAAAGGAATTGGATTATATTATAAATGTAGATAAAAAGGACACCAGAATCATGATTATAAGGGAAAGAAATAAGCTTTGAAGTGTTATAATTATAAATAAATAAGTCATTATGCAAATGATTGTATAAATCTTCAAGGAAATATATCTTAAAAGAAACAAATGGTTCACAGTCAAGATTATACTGTTACTATGTTCGAAGTGGAATAATTAATGTATTTGTGTTTTTTGGATTCAACAATTATATGGTAGTTATAATAAGAATGTGATATATATAAGGATTGTGCCGCAACACTTTTTTTCATTAAGGTTTTAATATGATGAATGTAATCCAATATTCAGTATGTGAAAATAAGAGAAAAATTATGCTGTTTTGGGAATCTGATGTTACAATTGATTTGGAAAATTTAGAGACCTTTTAGAGAGTGTTTGGATAGAGTTATTTTGGATAACTCTAAAGGTTATAATTAATTAATTTGAACTTTGGATAGAGGTCACCAGATTCATGATTGTAAGGTAATGAAATAAGCTTTTGAATTTTATAATTGTAAAGAAATTGGACATTATGCAAATGATTGTATAAAGCTTCAAGGAAATATAGCCCAAAAGAAACAAATGGATCAAATTCAAGCTTATTATTTTACAATGGTCAAAGTGGAATACTTAATGTATTTATATTTTTTTGGATTAAATAATTATATTCTGGTAATAAGAAGAATGTGATATATATAATGATTTTACTGCAGTACTTTTTTTTCATTAAGGTATTAATATGATTAATGTAATAATATATTCAGTATGTGACAATAAGAGAAACATTACGTTGTTTGGGGATTATGATGTTACAGTTGATTTTGGAAATTTAGAGACATTTTAGAGAGAGTTTTGAAAAAAGTGTTTTGGATAACTCTAATTGTTAGAATGGATTATGTTGAAGTTTGGATAGTATTGTTTATGGTTAAAACATTTGTTAGGATTATTTTTGGAATGTTATAATACTATAGTTTAAGAAAAAGGAAAACCCATAGGTCGAGAGACAACCCGTCGCATTGGAAAAGGCTATGAGAATCAAACCCACAACTAAAGTGTGATAAGGATTTATCTCTTAACACTAACCTATAGGATGTCCCTTGTTATTATAAAATATTTTTCATCATTTAAATGTTATATGTTTATATTTGTAACCTTATCCGATTAATATAAATAAAATATTTTTGGATTTTATTTTCTTTTGAAAAGAATGATGAGTTTGTGGTAGGAATTAATTAATGGATGAAAATATACATGTCAATTAAATATGATTCCTTGTGTTATTAGTCTATGATGTAAATTCCTTAACATTATGGAAAGTATCTTGAAACAAAAAAATGTCATCCTAGTCCTATTTTTGAGGAATCAAATTTTCCCTTAGATCATCATAGATTTACAACTTTGTGATTGTTAACTTTATCCTGGCCAAGTTATCTATCACTCCCCATCATAAATTGATGGATTTTTTTCTCTTCCATATCCATGTTTTCATACATGGAACCCTAGTATGTGTTATTTCTATTAACATTCTTAATTACCTTTCTTTATTTTAAAATAGAGGTCTCATTAATCCATTTTTCAATGCAGGTTTTCAACTAAGATATTTTGAAATGTTAAACCCCTAGTTTTCAATCCTGAGTTTAAATTGTTAGGACAATATATATATATATATATATATATATATATATATTTCTTTCACTTACTTCCATTCAATATGATAATAAAATGGAAACAATGTTCATGCGTACGTACGACCTACTGTCTCCATGAACAGTGTATTCCATTTTATATATCTATCTATTATATATATTTATATTATGAATATATATGTTATATAAATCATATTATATATTATGTAAGTATGTAAATCATGATCTAAGTAATATGATCAAGAATAACAAATCAAAACACATACGATAAACAAAGTGATATTACCCGAAATGTTGAAATAACATGGAATTGTTAATAAACAGGTAATATAAAGTCACAAAATAATAATATATGATATCATAAATATTAATATGATTTTGATATAAGTTAATAATATGTTTCAAAACATTATAAAGGAGTTTTAGACATGTGTGTAGAGTATCAGATCTAAGGTAAAGGTTAATTTCACAATCTCATTACTATTCGAGGTTGTTGATGTGTCAGTATCTACTGGGACATCATTATCATCCATGTCCATGTTTCTAAAAATGTTTTCATAAATTGTTTTACTATAATAATATGGATTTTTAAATTTAGTTTTTCCTATGTTTGACTTTTTATAATTTTTTTAATGTAATTTTTCGGTCATTTTCCAAATGAGGTACTTTATGACCTTTTCAAAAAATTAAGGAAAGAATGTTTTTTAACTCATACGACGCGAGCATCTATTTTCCACAATTATGCCGCCTTACCATTTTAAGATTACCTTAAAATGTTACAAGTTTATTTTCAAAATAAATGATTTATTCTAAAAATATATGGATTTTAGATGTTTTAAAGTAAATGGGATATTTTCCTCAAAGAGTTTTAATGAATTTATTAAATTATTTTCTTTTATGTCAAAATCCTTTGTTTGATTTTATTCTTGTTTGAAGTTGATTTATTATGATACAATATTCCATATTGTATTGAAGGTTTTGTGATATGTTTGACTATAGATGTGCTATTTTTATAACATTCATGGTTTACAATTAAAGTATTAACATTTTGAATGATTTTTAAATATGAGTATTTATGTTATGTTTCAACCTTTACATATGAGGAATGAATTAGAATTAGTAAGTGTCAGTATGGTACCTCTATTTCCCCTTGGTGAATCGGTAGGTCTATTGAGAAAAAATAGTGTCTTGGCACAAGGCCTTGGTAGAATATTTTTGAATGGTCTTGGTACAAGGCCTTGAAGTAGTGGTTATGATGTTCGACATTATACATTCCCTCATTATGAAATTAGTTATTATGTGTGATTATTCAACTAGTATAATATCCATGTGCATGTTTATATGGTAATGTTTTATTTTTTTCCATATTATGTTCATGTTTATGTTTAAAAGGCTACTATTTTTATTATACATCTTGCCTTAAAAGTTAATAGCTTCCACTGAATTATTTACCCTTACTGAGCATCTAAGCTCACCCTTTTTATGTTTTATTTTACCAAGATGGAAAGAAGTGTATTATGACTGATATGAATGATTAAACTAGGGGAATAATGGTATTCTCAAAGGATTATCTATGCTGTATTTTATGTTATAAATTGAAATGTAATGTTCATGTATGCAATCTATTTTTCAAGGATGCTAAAGTGATCAGTCCTTACAGACTTGATTCCTTGTGATCATTCCAATGTATTAAAATAATGCACCAGATTTGTGATTCTAGGGAAAGGAATTTATAGAAATAAACAATAGTTTGTTGAAATTATTGAGTCGTCAAAGGTAAAGTTTTCCACCTTTAATCCTAAAGGTCCAGCCTAGAAGTGGTGAAGATAATTCGGGTTATGGAAAGAGGCCTATAGATTTTTGTGATAGTCGTAGTACAAGAAAGAAATCTAGATCTTTAAATAGATTATTTTGTGTGTAGGATCATGTTTTTCTATTAGTATGGAAAATAAGGTCATATTAAGCCATCACGTCTGAATTCTCTAAAGTCCTACCCTTCCATTTTGTAGGAGTACATCACTGTTTGTGACTTAGTTTAAGGTCTATATATTTGTAATGATTCATTAATTATGATGGTCATTTTTAGTGGGGTTTTGTGGTGTCTTTTTCTATTTAAAAATAAAAAATTGGTTGTCATGGAATCTTTTTAGAACTTTTATTTTTATAAAAGTGTGTTTCTATTTCAGGAGTTCTAAATAATTCCATTTCAAAAAGCAGGGTATTTTGTGGGATTCTTGTTTCTATTGTCTCTCATTCAAGGTGAAATAAGAGGATTGTTTTTCATATTCTAGGTCATTATCTCAGTGAATGTGTCATGTTGGGGAATGTAAATCTTTTGGGGTGTTGTATTCTTTTGGTTCTTCCCAGAATGTTGTGTGGTTGCTCGTGAAAGAAAAAGAATGTATTCCGAGTGGGGATTATCAGATTTTGGATCTGAAGATGAATATGATTCAAACATCAGGGCTCCAACCATAGGCCATAGAGGGAAGCTCGAATACAGTTTGAAACTTCAAGGGTGTGAGAGACCTTGGTCTAGATTTTTTCTTTAGTATTGGAACTGGAGAACGATTAATATTCTTGCATATTTGTCTTGTCTGGAATTATCCTATTTTTTTTGAAAAGAGACTTGGAGGCCTAATATTATTATTGTTATAACATGATTTCAAGGATCCTATTTGGTGGTTATGAGTCAGGGTGGACTCATGTCACTGATATTCCAATGGTTGAGCCTTCTGGAGGTGGATCCCTGTTTGGTTGTCCTTGGGAAGTTGGACTTTGTAAATTTGTTTCAGTTATAACATATCTCAGGGGTGGGTGTTTCTCTCATTAATATAGGGGTTAATATTTCTATTCCGGTTAATTAAGTTGGTTGGTTCTTAGGGTGGTGAGACCCACCATGGGTCTCATTGAGATTTCTTATATACTAAGTCAGTGGTAGTTCATTTTAAATAATTGGGATTACCTTTGTGCCTCCTTGTGTTGGTAATATAGATTTATTTCTGGTATTGTCTTGGCATTGGGTAGTCTCATTTGGATCTATCTAATGTTGAGTTCCTCCCTTGAGTAAACATTGGGGTTGGAATTCACCCAATGGTTTGTTGAAGAAAGGTTGTGGAATTGTTTCTTGAGAAGTGTTTGAGTTCATTTATCATTTCAGGTAAGTGGTATGAGATTCATTTGGTAATGACTGAGGTTATCATGGCTTGAGAAGTTAGGTTATGTGGTTGTAAGAGTTACTTTTATTTTGATCAATAAACTGGAGGTGTTATATATTTCTTGGAGTATAAGTCATGTGGTGGGAATATCCTTGAGTTATGGAGGATTATTGGTTTTTGGTTTTGGATTAGGCTTTGTTTTGGATTTCTGGGCATGGAAAGCATTATGGTGAGGAGAATTGTTACACCCAAGATTTTATTTTCATTTTTGGATATGCTTCATTTGTGGGCCTTAGTTTTTATTTTGATAAATGAGTGTGATGGGTCTGAATTTTTGAGGTTTGTCCTTCACTTATTTTCAACTTAGTGTTTATACTTGAGTTTTCTAGGGAGTTTTTGGTAAAAAATTAATGTTTTGGGTTAATAGTATAAGGTTCATGGTTGGCGCATGGTTGGGAGAAAACATACACCTTGTCCAGGAAACCATATGGCTAGGTTTCATTTTGGGATAGAGGTGAACCACAAGGTTTTCACATAGATTGGATACCCTGTATACTAATCGTGTAGTATGTCCAATTTTGACTATAAAGGGCACATGGTTTCCGCATAGTTTGGTAAACCGTTGGACTTTTCATGGTCATTAAAAATATAAAAATATCCTTTGTTTCCTCTCATGATTTATCCCCAAAACCCTCCTTTCATGACCTATTCGGCCTCCCCAAACCTAGGTGACTCTCTCTCATTACCTTTACGCTCTTGGGATTCCTTCATTTGGTGGATTTCATGTGGCTTCTTTAAATAATATCCAAGTAAGATGTTTCTCTCTTGGTTCTTCCCTCTTTTCAAGGTTTTCCTATCTTCCACTTTGGGGGTTTATTTTATACTAGGACGTGTGTCTGATTTAGGGTTAGATCTTAGTTTTTAGGGTTTTATCTTGACTTTTATGGATTAATCCAACCTTTATAGGGTACAATCGAGTTGCGATTGTGATTTTGTACCCTCATTTGGAAGTTTATTCACTTGAGGTAGGGGGTTCCTTACTCTATCATTTTTTGATGTTTTTATCTTTTTTTATTGTGGTTATAAATATGTTTTATGAATGGTTTTTATGGAGAAAAATATATTTTAGGTGTTTTGGAATGTATATATAATTAAAGTGGAGTTTTGAAATGAAAATATCAATGTTTTATGAAGGATTTGCAGTAGTGTTTCTTGAAAGTGTTTTGTGCCTTGTGAGGAAGGTGTAGAATTGGTTTCCAAAAGAACCAATGGTGAAAATGAGTTTGAAAGAGAGTTTTAAATAGAATAAGGATTATTGTATCATGTGTATTTTTTTGCACCTTTAATTTTGAATTGGGAATTTTGTTAATGATGTGAAGAATGTTTTAAAGAAAACATGGTTTTTGTGCGAAATTAATGAGGGATTGTCCCATGACAATGGTTGGAATAAATTTCATTTATTATTATTATTTTTATATGGGATTCTTTGGTTGTGAATGTGGTGAAAATTTATTTTTAAATAGTTTTGGTGTGTATAAAATGGAAGGTGATTTACTTGTGATAATAGTGTTTTTTCATGTAATAAACCGTGAAAGTGGGGTTTCCCTTGTGTCCCTAGAAATCATTTGTGAATGTGGTGATTTATATAATGTGTGAAATGGTATTGAGCATAATGGAAATCCCTAGTATCTTGGTGGGATGAATGGATCTTGTATTCTAGTGATTCAAATGTGGAAAGTACTGGTTTCACATAGCTATATTTATGATTAAAACACTAAATAAATATTGATGATGATTGGAGAACACTAGGCCATTGGGGTGTCCATCATAGTGGCCCGTTCATGAGAAAGTAGATGGGTGTGGTTAATATAACACCTTTCACCAAGTTACAAGGTTCTATTGTCTAACTAGAGTTAGATTACCCTTAGGGGTTTACCTATGGTGCTCACTTTTGACATGTGGATTACGTGTCTTGGTGTCATCTATTAGAATAAAATGGACCTTGGGTGTATTTTATTTTAAGTTAAGTTTATCTTAGTAAAATATCCATTTTGAAATGTCACCTTTTAAAAGTGTTGTTATGAAAATGTTTCTGAGAAGAAATGGTTTTCCTTTAAATTTGTTTCTAGAAAATATTGTAATGGATTTTTTATAAATAGTTAATGTTAATTTATATTTTAATGTTTAGAATGTAACCTTATCTTTAGAGTAGAATCCTACTAGTATTTGGATCACACCCTACAAAAACCTTTGGGTTTATATAGACTTAGTTTGTATGGACCAGGTAAAGGCATGATTAATCAGGGATGTCAGGGGTTCTGGTTGCTGTGTTATGGTTATTGTCGGTATTGGTTGTGGTGTCTTGAGGGTGATATACCTCATGTCACACATAGGTTTTTGGGATACTTTTTGTTTTCATTTCCTTTATATTATTCTTTTTTGGTTAAACTTTTAAATATTAGAACATAAAAATTATTTTACCATGTTTTTCTTGGGTTATTAAATTATGTCTCAGTTATTTCTATTGGTTATTTAGGCATGTGAAAATGGGTGAAATAATTCCCAAATCATATTTTTGATACCCAAGAACTAGTTTCCATATTATGGGGATCAAGAATTCCCTTCAGTCCATACCACATATCAGGTCAAATGTTGGGATGGATGGACCTCTATCTTAGTTCATGACACTATCCTTAGAGACAATATCACCAAGAAAATAAATTGCTTGAAGTTAGTATTTACACTTCCTAAACTTCCCATATAACTCTTTTCATCTAGGAGTATCCAGAACATCCCACAAGTGGTTCTCATGGTCCTCATAGTTTTTGGAATATATAAATATATCATCAATATATACCACACAAAAATCATCAAGGTATTCCTTGAAAACTTTGTACGTTAGATCCATAAAAACAGAAGGTGCATTAGTCAGTAAAATTGGAATTACTGTAAAATCGTAATGTCCATACCTAGTTTGAAATATTGTGTTCAAAATATATTCCTTCCTTAAATGAAATTGGTGATATCCATATCGAAGGTCAAACTTTGAAAAATATTTAGATTCATGAAGTTGATCAAATAAATTTTCATTTCGACATAGAGGATACTTGTTATTTATTTTAATAGCATTGATTTTTCTATAGTCAATGCACAAACTCATGGATCCATATTTATTATTGAAAAAGAGAATATGGGATCCCCATCCAGAAACACTAGGGGAAATCAATCCCTTATCACTAAATTCCTAAAGTTTTTTTCTTTAGATCCACTTATTCTATAGTGGTCATTCTATAATGAGTCTTTGATATAGGTCTTGCACCAGGAATTAAATCAACAAAGAACACAACTTCCTGCTCTAGAGGACGTATAGATAAATACTTTGGAAATACAAAAATGTATTCTTTACCTATTGTAACATCTTAAATTTGAAGATTTATTTACTCATCCATAGATGATGTTTTCTCTTCCTCCATAAGAATTTCATTTAGAAGAGCTATTGGAGGTGGAATAAGATATGAATCAGATGATGAAGTCTCCCCTATAAAGATGATAAATTCCATATAACAACCCATAATTTACATAAATTAATATAAATTCAAAGATTAATAATATTTATTCAAAAATATAAAAAATCCATGACAGTATTGTATAGGTATAGTGTCTTTAGAAACTGTGAAACATAAACAACTGGTCTATAAGACATATTTATTATCTCAAACTTACTTCTTCAAAAGTAGAAACATTTTATAACATCATGATTAATACCCTTATTCATGTCCTGGGTAAAATAAACATATGAAAGGGTGATCTTAGATGCTTAGTAAGGGTAAATAAGGGAGATATCAATCATATCATAATCATAATACATAAGAACATAACATTTGAAAATCTTATCCTGTATATGAAAGATCGTGATATCATGCCAAGGGATTAATCAAGAAAGTTCATAAGAATAAATGAACATATTCACAAAAGTCATAACATAAGATATGGAGTTTTTTGGAACAAACATAAGCATATAAAATAATTTCATATTAGTTAAGGATCACAACTAAGACCATCACGGTAGACAAAGTCCATTACCGAACCGAGTTCACTCATCATTCTAGCCCTGTATTACTAAATCATATTTTCTTTCCATTAAAATGAAGTCTATCTCACAAGATATGAATCTTTACCAAATGAATTGGAGAGATATATATGTACCACCCATATCATAATGAAATCATATTTACATTTTTCATAATAACATAAATCATTCATCATAACCCAATGAATAATATGAGTTTCTTTAAACATCATTCCACCATAACATAATCCATGTAAAATAAGTGGATTTCATAAATAGAATACCATAATAAACAAAATAATATAATAGGAACAATAATGATATTACACTTGAAACATATCCATGTTAAATAATTCCATCTTATATAGAAAATAATTTTGATGTAACACTTGAAATTTATTCTTGAGGAAAATATCCTTTCTTCTTCAAAAACATTTTCTTTCCTCAAAATGCAGTATAATTTTAAAAGAAAAGAATTTATCTAAAAATAAACTTGAAATTGTATATATTAATATTAATAGAAATAAGGAGTTATGAATATGTAAAAATCCACTCATGCCATATAGGTTAAAAAACATTCTACTCATACTATTGACGGAAGAGTCAGAAAATACCTCATATCAAATAATGAAAAAAGCGTCCTTTCAAATAGTTTAATAAAAATTTAATAATGGGTAAAATTGAATTTTAATTTTATTATAAGAATAAAAATAATATTACATATTTAGGAAACATGTATGTGGATGATAAATGTACCCCAATAAATACTTACTAATAAACAATCTCGGATAATAATGAGAATGCAAAATTATCCCTTACCTTTTAGGTCTAATTTACTTTGTATGTGTCGAAGAATCATGTATAATGATTTAAATAATTTAATTAACATATTTCATAATCATATTATTTTTTATGATATCATATATGATCATATTATCATCCTTTTGTTGAAAAAATTTCATTATTACTTATTATTTGAGTATTAACTGCTTTATTTTCTTATACATGTTTTATTGAACATGTTCTGTTTATCCTTCATAGTTTATAATTATATCATTAATAAATGATATTAAAATTATATATATAATATTTATTCATTATATAAATTTATATAATCATTATTTAATGAAGATCATGTAGAATGAATCACATCGCATCGTGGAGACGGTAGGTCGTACGGACGCACGAGCGAAATTGTCATTCCCATAATTATTGAATAGTATTGAAGTGAATGATGCATAATATTTCATAATAAATATAATTTTATAATTATAATATATAGTTATTAGTTTATTAATTATACCCATATATGTATGGTTTTGTTGAAAAATTGATTACACCGCGACATGGAGACGGTAAGCTGTTCATACGCATGTGTGGTGATTTCATTTTTTGTAGGATGGGTAGAAAGTTGAATATTATTGTTTCATAATGATAATAACATATAATTATATATAATATATTGAGTTTATTACTTTTTAATGAAACAAATATTGAATAGTAAGTATTACAAGAAAGAAGTTTGAAAGAATCAGTAGAGGAAATTAACTATTCTTCAACGTGCTTCCTCTAAATCTACTCTTAGAGCACTTGAGTTGGTATTTGAAGAAGATCAGAACATATATAATGTAACTGGTAAAGTTGATAAGGGAAAAGGGAAAGGGAAGACTGAGATTTAATTCTCAAAGTGAAGTGAATATGTTATGGAGGAGGTGCCCTTTTATAATTGAGGTGAGAGGAACTTTTGGAATCTCCAAAAATATTAATTTATAATAAAAACAATCCCAATCCAAAAAACCTATAAAATGTCCCAATTTGAAATATGAGATGAGAAAGGGTTGTAATATCATAAAAAATATATTTTATACTAGTTTTTCTATCAATTTAAACATTATCATTTTAATTAACACTTAGTTATTCTATTAAATTTTTATATAGGGTAACAAATATTTCAATATTAAAAGGATGAAATATTTACGTATTTGATATAAATTTTACCATAAATAAACAACGTAGATAATTTTAGGCCATAGTATAGTTATTATTTAATTTTAAAAAATGTTTTATTATTTTTAAATACTTTAATAATTCATTATTTTGATTAACAATCAATAGTGTCAATTTTGACACTATTAAATTTACTGAATTTTTAAAATATTAAGATAACAAGTTAACTTACAAACTGAATATTTTATTATATTAATAAGATATAAAGGTAATATAGTAAATTAATTAGGAATATTAATTATCCCAAATTAAATTTATTTTAATATATGTAATAACATTTATCTGTAATCTCTATTAACAAAATAATCAACACATCACTTTTTTGTAATTATTTAATACAATTATTTTTTGAATAAAATTTTAAAATAAAATAATATGATGAATATAAATAAACTAGATTTAAGAATAATATTTTTATTCAAATTTAGCTTCTAGAAAATCAAATATTTAAAATATTATACTTATTAAATTTCGAATGTGACAACTTTAACAACACTTTAAATAAAATAATATAAGTGTCACAATCTCTTCTATAAGGCTCAAAATGGTCATTAACTCAACCCTTGTATGTTTATGGTCGATATATACTCGAAAAATAATATTCGGTCAAGATTTTTTGTATTTTTTCGGTTACTAGTATTTTAATAAAAACCGTTTTATTGATTTCTCAACAAATAATAAATTTTTACATCATCAAAGTATAAGTCATTATGCAATTATTTATTTCCTAAAAATTAAAAGTAAATTATCATGAAAAAAAACTTTTATCTTTAAAATGAGTATATATAATTTAATTTACATTTTTTATAACCTTATATAATAATGATATAGTTATTACAATTTGAGTAAGATATATTTAAATTTTCTTTAAATAAAATAAATTAAATGTCTAAACATCATCCAATTGGATTCATAAGGAAACTATTTCTACCAAATTATGAATTATGTATTATAATAGTCATCCAATGTTATTAATAAAAGTTTTAGGGTAACTTTATAAAAGTATCCTAACCCTTAATTACCCGATTTACCCTTTTACCATATTAATAAAAATTACCGATGTTACTATTCATAAATCCCAAAAATAAAATAAAGATATTTATATAATTTAGACCTATTGATTCCAAATATGGAATCCATTTTCAAAAATTTGAAACACATAAGTTGAATTAATTAATTTTAAATTAATCCCATTTTCGGAAAGAGAGAACGATTTTAAAAAGTTTAAACATTTCAAAAGATTGAAATGCTTTTACATATGATTTCAATGTAAAATTAATTTTAATGATATAAATTATATTTAATGATAAAAATTTATTATATATATACTCTAAAACCATTCAATATTTTAATTTTACTATATAAATTATTTCGATGAAAAAAGTTTTTAATTAAAATTTAATGTATTTTTACTATTCATGAAAATTTGAAAGTTATCAGAAAAATATGAAATATTTATCCAAAGTAATTTTTTATATCCTAATTCCAAATAAAATGTTTTTATTTTCATATAAAAATTATTAATGTGTCAAAATATTAATTTAAAAGGGGTTCCCCATTAAAAGGTGAAAAATTACCCTCTTGAAAAATATAGGGTTTCATATATCCAATAGGGTTTATTAATACCCTATGAAAAAAATATACATTGTAAGAATATCAAAAATATTTTATTAAGTATATAACATATATATTTTATTAATTTAATTTACTAATAATAATTCACTCAATTTTAGAAAATATACAAATATATAATTGATTTATATTTTTCATAAATAATTGGTAGCGAATGACTTTAGAATAAATTTTTATAAGCTAGTTTTATTTATTCCCAATAACCTAAAAATTAGGTTATAATTTTCATGTTATACTAAGGGAATATGACAACTCATTTATACTCATGATTTTCTGCAGTTCAACCTATGGAAGAATTAAAATTATTTTGAGAAAATATCTCATAAAATATCTGGGTATTACTTTCTACCACCCTTAAACTGAATTTAACCCTTGAAATTCATTACATGAATGCAAAAAAGATAAGGATATCTCTTCTTCAGCATATCCTAAAGTTCCCATGTAGCTTCCTTAAATTGGTGGTCCCACCAGAAAACTTAACCCAAGCGAGTGGTCTTGTTTCATAGAACATTTTCACTATGATCTAGAGTCTCTATCTCTTGTTGTTCATAAGAAAGATATTGATCCAATTGTATGACTTATTTGTTTAGTAAATATGAAGGACCAGGTATGTACTTTCTTAGGAGAGATACATAGAACATATCATGAACTTTAGAGAGATTCAGTGAAAGCACCAATCAGAAAGCTACCATCCCAATATGATCTAGAATTTCAAAAGGACCAATATACCTTGGGATCACCTTGGCCTTATTTAAAAATTTCATTACTCATTAATAGGAATATATTCATAGAAACACCATATCATCTACTTCAAAATCTATGTCTTTTCTTTGTTTTTTAGTATAAATTTTTTTCGACTCGGATATGCTGTTATGTGTTGTTGAATAAATCTGGCCTTTTATTCTATTTCATCAACAAGATTAGGTCCAATTATATTTCTTTCCCCAACTCCAACCCAACAAATTAGAGTTTTACACTTCTTTCCATAGAGGGATTCATAAGGAGCCATATGAATACTAGAGTGATAAATATTATTTTAATAAAATTAAACCAAATACAGGTGTTCATCCCAAAAAACATTGAAATCCATAGAAAAATCTCTAAAAATGCCTTCTAGAGTTTAAATTGTCCTCTCGGTCTAACCTTCTATCTGAGGATAATAAGCAGTGCTGAAACTTAACTCTGTATCTAGATCACGTTGAAGACTTCACTAGAACTTAAAGGTAAAACTCATATCCTGATTAGATATTATTGAAAGTGGAATTACATTAAATTTCACCACTTCCTTTACATATAACCTGGAAAGATGATCAATAGAGAAATACTCTCTAATAACAATGAAGTGTGCCAACTTCACAAAGAGATCATCTATAAACCATATAACATTATGGCCTTTAGATGTTTTGGGATGTCTGATGACAAAATACATAGTGATTTTTTATCATTTCCATTATGGTTTGGGTAATTGTTTTAAAACCCCTTATACTTATGTCTCTCAGCCTTAAATTTATGAAAATCCATGCATCAAGAGACATATTCAGCAACATCTCTTTTCCTTCCATCCCACCAGAAATACTCTTTCAGGTCCCAGTATATCTTTATGCTTCCAAGGTGAATAGTTAATGAAGAAGTATTATCCTAATCTAATTGATCCTTCTTTAATTCTGGTATGGGAGGAATACAAACCCAATTACTAAACCTTATTATTCTATCACAATCAAGGTTGAATTCATGAATATTTCTCACCTTCTTTTGTATCTCTATTTATTCCTTATGTGCCTCCATAATCTTCACTTGTAAAGAGGGTTGAACATTCAATTGAGAAAGATAAAATTTCTCCCCTTCCTTTAAAATTTCAAAATCCATCCTTTTAAAATCTATAAATATTGGATCTTTTGTGACCCTCATCATGGATAGGATAACATGGTCTTTTCGACTCAAGCATCTGCCACCATTTTATCCTTCAAAGGGTGGTAATGTATTGAGAATTTTTAATATTTAATCAACTCCAAACATATTATTTAGTGAATATTCAAATCCTTTTGTATGAAAATATACTTTAATGTTTTATGATCATTATAAATATCACATCTTTCACTACAAAGATAATGCCTCTATATCTTCAGGGAAAATATTACCACACCTAACTCCAAATCACAAGGTTGGTAATGTTTCTCATGTATTTTCAATTTTAATTAGGCATAAGATACCACTATAAAATTTTCATGAGAAAACAACCCAAACCCTTATTGGACGCGTCACTATATATCAAAAACATTTCCCCATAACAAGGTAGTGTGAGCACATTTTCACCATCTAACCTTCTTTTTAGATCTTTTAAATTCTCTTCACATTCCTCAGTCCATAAAAAATTAACTCCTTTCCAAGTAAAATTGGTGAATGGATTAGATAATCATGAAAAATATTTCACCAAATTTTGATAATATCCATCCAAAATAGGAAAACATCAGATCTCTATAACCATTGTTGGTCTTAGACAACTTTCAATAACTTCTATTTTTGCTGGATCCATCGATATCCCCTCTCTTGAGAATATGTGACAAAAAAATGAATCATTATGAAGCCAAAATTCACACTTGGTTAATTTTTCATAAATATTATCATTTCTCATGGTCTTCAGTAAATTCTCAAGTGATCTTCATTATCTTTCTTTTTGATTAGATAAGAATATCATCTCTAAATACTACCACAAACTGATCAAGATAGTCTCTAAATACTCTTCATTAAATCCATGAAGATAACAGGGGAATTTGTATGACCAAAAGGCTTCAATATAAATTCACAGTTTTCATACTTTTTATGTAATTATGTCTTTGGTATATCCTCCTTCTTGACCCTTAATTGTTGATATCTTTAATGAAGATCAATCTTTCAAAAGTATCGAGCTTTGTGTAGTTGGATGAATAAGTTATCAATGTGGGTAAAAGGAAAAATTTTTTGATAGTGATTTTTTTATGTTATTGATAATAATTGAAGAGTCTCATTGATCTATATTTATTCATAAAAAATAGAACCGTTTCTCCATAAGGTGACACACTAGGGCATTTGAATCCCTTGTCAAGATTCTCTTGGAGTTTCTTCTTCAATTCCTTCAACTCAATTAGGGCCATTCTATAAGGTGTCTTTGAAATAGGAATAGCACCTGGTATGAGTCCTATTGAAAACTCAACTTCACTATTCGGTGGAAGAACAAAAAATTCATTCAAAAATACATAATCAAAATCCCATAAAATGGGTGTATTATTAATTGTGAGTTTATCCCCAACCATTTGATATAGATACATTCATTTATAGGAAGTAAGACCCATAATATGGAAGAAATTTTCACTTGATGGTCATATTCATCCTTTTATTTATAGATTATCATAGGTTGATCTAGAATATGAAATGTGACTTTTTTTATTAGGAAATTTATATGATCTCCATATAGAGAAATGCAATATATACAAAGAATAACATCAAATTTTATTATAGGATGTATCACAAGACTTGTAGGAAGCACTTTCCCAAAAACATCAACTGAAGAAGAATTATAATCTTTTGATGTGGCCGTTGTGACATTAGGAGTTTTCATAGATTAATCAACATCTAATTATTGAGGTAATATAGTGATACCCTTAAGGAAATTCTTCAAAAATAAAAGCGTGGGTGGATCCAAAATTAAATAAAACATCGAGTGGATGGTAAGTATACATTTCACCACTTTATTATCGTACTCCACATTACCGATAGTGATCAAATGTGACATTCCTCTATCTTTAGCCTTAATATTTTTTTGACATTGATCATCATAAATAACCCTTGGATTTGGTAATTGATTTTCATAATTCCCCATTTCATTAAAGTTGTAACATTGAAGTCTAGGAGGTTTTTTTGTGGAGACTTTTCTCTATTCGCACCATTAGACATTTTCTCTACTCACTTTGGCAATCAACTTCTCGATGGACATCTTTTCCACAATTACAAAATTTACTAGTCCCTTTAAGAAAATTTACTTCATGTTTCTTTCCACACTTTTAGAATAAGGGAAAATTCATCTTCTTTTCAGTGTGGTCTTTATATTTTCCCTTGAGTTCCATTTTTATCTTTCAATAAAAACTATTGGACTGATGGGTTACTCCAATATCCATCTCAACCTTGAGATCAAATTGAACAATTTCTTTACAAATATTGAAGTATATTATGGCTAATTCCCTTTAGAGACATAGTTTTAATCCACTAAAGAATAAATCTATTTTACTCTTAGGTTGGACAATAATTCCAGAAGCATACCTTGTAATTCTTGTAAAATTTTCTTTATAGGTACCAACAGATTCATTTTCCTTTTTCTTAAGTTCAAGGAACTCCTTCACCATATTTTTATAAGAATATGAGGAAATTATTTATTGAAAAATAAGTTATTGAACTCATCTCATTCCATGGATTCAATTTCATCTCTTTTCCTCATATTCTTGATAACGTTCCACCATTGATCAGCTTCAACTTCCAAACGACAGACTATTAAGATTATTTTATCATGTTATGAATATTGGAGAACGGAAAATATATTTTTAGTGGTATTGATCCATTTTTTATCCATTAATGGATTAGAATACCTACAGAAAGAAGGTGGATGCTGCCTCATGAAGGACTCAAAATAATGTTGTTCCCTCATTTACTCGTTTGGAAGTCCTACATGATTCATATCTAGAGTAAGTTGTGTGATAATAGCTACTAGATTTATCATTATAAAACTATAACATTTGGTTTATCAAGAGGAACATCATTACAATTCCTATCACATTAAGAAAAAATTTGGTTCCTTTGGGTTCCAGCTATTGAATAAAACCAAGAGGAAAAGTGTGAGAAACACTAATCATAAAGGGAAAACCACATAATCGAGATTAAAATTTCAATTTTGGACAATTTAGGTTTTATCCTAGGTTATTCATGATAATTTATAAAGTACTAGGATTATAACCTATACCTTGACATATCATTTGGGTTCTTACTAAGGTTTTCACATCCTAGTTTCCAAAGTTTAACTACACCTTTCCTTTGATACCCACTATAACAACCCATAATTTATATAAATTTATGTTAATTCAAAGTTTATTAATATTCATAACATAATATAAAAAATCCATGATAGGACCATATATGTATAGTGTCTTTAGAAACTGGGAAACATAAATGACTTGTTCATAAGACATCTTCATTATCTCCCGCTTATTTCATTATAACTAGACATCTTTTTGACATATATTACTTAATACCCTTCTTCATGACATGGAGAAAAGAAACATATTAAAGGGTGATATAAGATTATCAATAAGGGAAAACAAGGGAGATATCAATCATATCATAGTCATAGTACATAAGAAAAAAATATTTGAAAATCATATACTTCATATGAAATATTGTGATATCATGCCTTAGGATAAATCATGAATGTTCATAAGAATCAATAAACGTAATCCAAAAAGTCATAACATAATCAATGATGTTTTTCAGAATTAAAATAATCATAGAAAATCATTTTATATTAGTCAAGGCTCATTTCCATGACCATCATAGTAGAAAAAGTCCAGTATTGTACCGAGTTCACTCATCGTTTCATCCATGTATTACTTAATCACATTTACTTGTTGTTCTAGTCATGTCAATCTCATGATATTTGATTCTTTTACAAATTAATTATTGGGAGATATAGGTCTCACACATCTCATAATTAAATCATTTTTGTGTGTGCCATAATAATATAAATCATTCATCATAACCCAAGGAATAAAATGGGGTTCTTTAAAAATCGTTCCACCATAACACAATCCATGTAATACAAATAGATTTAATAAATAGAATTCCATCATAAAAATAATAATTTCAAAGGAACAATAAGGATTTTATACATGAAACACAACCCTATTAAAAATCCAATTGTATATTGAAAATAATTTTGATATAAATCTTTAAATTAATTCTAGTGAAAAATATCCTTTCTTCTTAAAAAACGTTATATTTTCTCGAAATACTACGTAATTTTAAAAGAAAATAAATTATTTGAAAATAAAATTGAAATAATTTATAGGAATATTCATGTAAATAAGGAGTTATAAATATTTAAAAATCTATTCATTTCATATAAGTTAAAAAACATTCTCCTCATACTATTGTTGGAAAAGTCAAAAAGTACCGTGTATCGAATAACGACAAAATATTCCTTTGATAACATTTAATAAAAATTCAAAAATGGGTAAAATTGACTTTTAAATAATTGTATAAGAATTGAAATAATATTACATATTTAGGAAACATGTATGTGGATAATTAATATACCCCAGTAAATACTTATATATAAACAATCTAGTATAATAATGAGATTGTGAAATTATCCCTTACCTTTTTGTTTTGATTTATTTTATATATATTAAAACCTTATATATAATGATTTAAATAATTTAATTTAATTATTACATAATCATATTCATTTTTATTATATCACATATGATCAAATTATTACCCTTTTGTTAATAAAATTTCATTATTACTTGTCATTCGAGTACCAACTTCTTTATTTTTTATGCATGTTTTGTCGAATAAGTTATTTTTCTCCTTAATAGGTCATAGTTATATAATTAAAAAGTTATATTAAAATTATATATATCATATTTATTCATTATATACATTTAAATAATCATTCTATAATGAAGATCAAGTAGAATGAATCACATCACATCATGGAGACTGTAGGCCGTACGTACACACGAGTGATGATATCATTCACATAAGTTTTGAATGGTATTGAAGTGAATAATGTATAATATTTCAAAATCAATATCATGTAATAATAATAATATATACATATTATTTCCATCATTATACCCATCCGAGTAATGTGGTGGTGAAAAATAGATTACACCACGACGTAGAGAACGTAAGTCATGCGTACGCATGAGTGGTGATTTCATTTTTTCTTAGGATGAATAGAAAGTGGAATGTTGTTGTTGAATAATCATAATAAATTCTCAGTATTTAAATAAAACTGGATTTATTACTTTATAATTAAACAACTCACGATGAGTAAGTAGAAGAAGAAAATGTTTGAGAGAATCGGTAGAGGAAATTACCTCTTCTTCGACATGCTTCTTATAGATCTCCTCTTAGAGCATTAGAGTTGGTCATTGAAGAAGACCTGAACCTCAATAATGTAATTAAGGATTTTTATACGTGAAAAGGGTAGGGTATGGCTGATATAGAAGGCTTAATGTGATGTGAATATGTGAGGGATCATGTTTCCTTTTATAATTGAGGTGAGGGGCACTTTTGGGATCTCCAAAAATATTAATTTATAATAAAAACAAACCCCCTCCAAAAAACCTCGAAAATTTTCCAATATTGAAGATGATAAAAAATTAATATTTTTGGAGATGATAATAATGTTTTATTGTTGAGGTTCAGGTCTTCTTCAAAGACCAACTCTAATTCACTTTTAAAAATGTATTATTAATTTTAAATAATTCAATAAAACATTATTTTGATAAAAAATCAGTAGTTTCAATTTTGACACAATTCAATTTGTTGATTTTTAAAAATATTAATCTAACAAGTTAACTTTGAAAAAAATATTTTCTTATATTAATAATATGTAAAGGTAATCTATAAAATTCTTTATATATATTAATTATCCCAGATTATATTTATTTTAATATTTTTAGTAACACTTATTTGTTATGTATATTTACAAAATAATTATTACATCAATATTTTTTAATTATTTAATATGCTTATTTTTTGAGTAAAAAATAAAAATAAAATAATAAAATGAATATAAATAAAATTTATTTCATAATAATATTTTTAGTCAAATTTATCTACTGTAAAATCAACCATTTTAAATGTTATACTTAAAAGTATGAATGTGACAAGTTTAACATCAATTTAAATAAAATAATATATGTGTCACAATCTCTTCTATATGTCTCCAAATGGTTACCAACTCGACCTTTGGATGGTTATGGTCGAGATATACTTGACCAAATTTTTTTTTCAAGTGTTTTGGTCTTTTTATGGTTATTTGTATTTTAATAAAAATTGTTTTATTGAATTATCATTAATTAATTAATTTATACATCATCAAAGTATACATCTTTAAGGTAATTATTATTTTTTCATATAAATTAGAAATAAATAATTACGATAAGTAAAAACAATTTATATTTAAAATTAGTATTTATAATAAAATTTATCTTCTGTATAACCTTATATAAAAATATTATAGTAATTAAAATTTCATTAAGACATATTTAATTTTTCTTTGAATAAAATTAATTAAATGTCCTAATCTCATCTAAGTGGCTTCCAAAGGACAATATTTCGACCCAAGGATGAAATAGGTAAAAAACATCATCTAATGACATTAATACAAGTGGTAGGGTAACTTTATAATAGTAATCTAACCTTTAATTACCTGATTTACCCTGCTGTAGTATTATAAAAATTACTGAAGTTACTATTCATAATGCCCAAAAATAAAATAAATCTATTTACATAATTTGGACCAACTAATTCAAAATATGGAATCCATTTTTCAAAATTAAAAATAAAAAATTTTAATTTATTAATTTAAAATTAATTCCGTTTTCAGAATAAGAGAACATGTTTTAAAGTTAAATCATTGCAAAAGATTGACATTTTTTTACATCGGAATTCTGTGTAAAATTAATGCTAATGGAATAAAATATATTTAAGGATAAAAGTATATTCTATTTATACTCTAAAATCATTCAATATTATAATTTAACCATATAAATTATTTCAATTAAAAAATTTGTTCTCAATTAAAATTGTGTGTATTTTTATTATTTGTCAAAATATGAAAGTTATCAAATAAAAATTAAAAAATCATCCAAAGTAAATTTCTATATCCCTGTTACAAATAAAATGTATAAGTTTTAATAATAAAATAATTAAAATTTTAAAATCATAATTTACAATGAATTCTCTATTAAAAGGAAAAAAGTACCCTTTTGAAAAATATATGTTTTTATACATCAAATAGGGTTTATTCATACCCTATGATAAAAATATACATTTGATGTATATCCAAAATATTTTATTATGTATAAAAAATATATATTTTATTAATTTCATTTACTAATTGTGAGTCACTCAATTTTTTTTAAAAATACAAATATATAATTGATTTATATTTTTCATAAATAATTTGAAGCGAATGATTTCACCATACATTTTCATAAGTTAGTTATATTTATTTTCTCTAACCTGATGAACATGTTAAAATTTTCATTTTATACAAAGGGAATCTCATTGTTCATTTAAACTCATGATTTCATGTGATGCAAGCTATTTAAGAATTAAAATTATTTAGAGAAAATATTTTAAAAAAACATCTGGGTGTTACATTCCATACCCACACCAAGAATCATAACTTCCTTCTATTAGGAATAAATTTTGGCACTGTATTTTAAAATCCAGTCCATACAAGGGATTATATAAAAATTAACCATAGGTATGATGACAAAATAAACTATTATATCTTGTTTATGTGTTGTAATAGGAACTAATCAACATATTTTTGTTTCAACAAGGATTCCACTAGGTGTCTTTACAAAAAAAATCCATTTTTAAGGTGAATTGGAAATATCAAATTTTTAAAGAAAACTGGGAAGATAAAAAGGAATGTGATGATCCATAATCAAATAAAGTTTTAATGAAACTTTATGAAATGATTAAAGTACCTTTGACCACATCATTAGGAACTTCAACCTAAACTATTGTGATCACATACAATTGTCCTTGAAATTATGGCATTTTCTAAGGCAAGTTTCCATAATTTTTTAGAAAATCATTTTCATAGTGTCCCATCTCCCTATAATTTTAGTATTAAACATTGGTATCTTCTTTCATTACCTTGAAATAATGATAAGTATGGACTTTATCACCCCACATATATCAAAATCCTTTTCCTTTTAAGCATGCACTAGTGGATTTCCTTCCATAACTTTCACATGTTGGAAAATTCTATTTTTTATTATTCCCTTTATCTATTATTTTCTCTACTACCCTCTTCTTATATTGTTTTCCCTTAAATTCATAAGACTTAGAGAGTTCTTTCTCTCTCTTTATAGCACAAGAGATAATGTCTTCCAATGATGAGATAGTTTAGGAAACTGGTTCCCATAAAATAAATGGTTTTAACCCATCAAAGAATCGATCAATATTACTATTTGTATTGTGTATTTAATCTAAATCAATATTTTATAACCTTGTAATGTTATATTCATATATAAAAACATTCTCATCCTCCTATTTCCTCAGATTTAAGAATTTTCTCTCTATATCTCCTCACTATTCACAAGGGGAATATTTTTCTAATAAAATTTTCTTAAAATACTTCTATTATATATTTGAAATTTCTTCCTCCTACTTTGTGTATTGAAATAATGTCTACTATTGATCTGAATATACCAATATATGATAAAATACCATGATATTTTCCCTCTTTTTACATCCCAAAAAATAGAAATATATTTTCTATGGAACTTTTCCACTGCTCAGCTAGAAATGGGTTTGTATTCCCATTGAATATTGGAGTTTGTTGTCACACAAAGTGGTCAAAATTTGTTACAACATGTGGTAAAAAACACATGGAGTAAAAACAACTATATATTTCTATTCCCATTGTTTCAATGGGTTGTTGTTATATTAAATTTGGGAGATTGTTTTCACTCTTATGGGTTATGAGAAATAACCTTACTCATATAGAGTAGAAAAACACCATATATTTCTTTTCTTTCCCCTGGGATCCATTTATAAACAATGGTATACACCAAATTATGAAAATATAATCTCATAATCATAAAAATAGTTTATTTGGGGATTTATTTACTTTTAAATAATTAATAATTTTTTGTAAATAAAATGTTAATCATCCTAAGAATATCCCATGGGAGTGAGAAAATAGGTGTACAATAAGACCCGTTGTCATGTTCCAGGTTATGGCATGTCAAAACCAACACACCTTATTGGAGTATATACCCATAGGTATATCTATTCCAGAACAACATCCACATTTAATGTCCATACATGGATGTATTTCTAGTAAGATCCACATAATATCTACCCTACCAAAAATTATAGGATGTTCAAAGATTATCATAATAGTATATATTAGGGTTATATTCCCTAATCATTGTTTTCTAAATCTAGTTTCCAATATTTCTACTAAACTTTCTCTCATACCAACTGTAATGACATCGACCCTAGTATCCCAGAGATGACATCTTAATTTATTTCATGGGTACTATGAACAAAATATCACATCCAAAGGACCAAATTGTTTAGTATATTTGGAAATCCAAATGAAAACATGAGTTTTACATTACAACATGAAAGTGTAAAAACATAAAAACTCCATTGGAGACAACCATAAACTCATATATCACCCCTGCAAGTCATTCATAATAAATATCTTCACATCTCGGGGAAGAAAAAACATAAGGGGTGAGCTCAGATGCCCAGTAAGGGTTACCAGTATATTGGAATCTTTCTTAAATAAACAAAAACAAAAAGGTACAATGAATAACTAAAAACACATTCTATTAAAACATAATCTTTATCATAATATGGCATGGATAAAAGATGATTAAATAATTCCATATATAGTCACAAGAGAAATAAACTTATCTTGGATATTCTACTAGTCAACTAATCACATTTATTATCAATTGATAATATCATAATGAGGGAATACATAGTTCTGGACATCTAAAATGTAACGCCCCGACCCCAGTTTCCCCAGAGTCGGTGCATTATTACATAACATTGACATGATCACAAGGAAAGAAGTCTCGAAGGACCTATTAGTTTAGAAGTCTTGGATAGTATATTACATACATGAATGTTACATTACAATTTATAACATACAAAACAACATAAATAATCCTTTATGAATTCCATTATTCCCTTGGCATAACCCTTCATATCAATCACAATACACTTCTTGGAATCCTGAAAAAAAATAAAACATAGAAAGGGGTGAGATGAGATGCCCAGTAAGGATAACAATATAGCGGAAACTTTCATAAATAAGCATAAACATTTAAAGAAATGTATAACTAAAACAAAAGCCTTTTAAACTTGAACTTAAAAATAATATGGAAAAAATAAAATAATTACATTTACTTATTCACATGGATATTCTACTAGTCGAATAATAGCATGCAGTATCACTAACCACTTTCATAATGATGGAATGCATAATGCCAGACTATCATAACCATGTAGCCAAGGCCTCGTGCAAAGAGTACAAATAATATTTTTTCAAGGCCTCGTGCCAAGACACTAGTTTGTCTCATGAGACCTACCGATGCATCGAGGTGCTATAGCGAGCTCCACCCGTCACTTACTAAGTCCAATGCATTCCCATATGAAAAGGTTTTAACATAACATAAACATTCGTATTAAAAATAGTATACAAAATTTCAATACTTTCTCTATAAAACATGAATGGTATAAAAATAACACATCCACATCCAAACATATCACAAAACCTTCAACACAATATAGAAGATTTGTATCATGATAAATCAACTTCAAAACAAGTATAAAATCCATTAAAGAATTTTGACATAGATAAAAATGATTTGTAAAACTCATTGAGAGAAATACCATTTTTTGATGAAAACATTTAAAAGTAACACAATTTAGAAAAGAAGTAATTTAAAGAAATTTTTGAATCAATTTTTCTCATACCACTTTGAAACTTTTTAAAGGAATTAACATTTAAAAAAAATTTATGTCCATATAAATAAATTTTTAAAACCCATTTTGAAGACATGGACATTAAAGAGAAATGTTTAGAAGAATAAATATTTAAAACATTTGAAATGATGTTTTAGTAAAAAGTCCCTAAAAATAATCCCTTTGAAAAATCTTTCATAAAACATGGACATGGATAATAAATATGTCCCAATAGATACTTACGTAAAAACAACCTCAGATAATAAAGAGATTATGAAATTAACCCTTACCAATTTGGTAACTTACGAAACATACACCCCATTAAAGAGGCATCATACAATGAATATGTAAATACACGTAAATTAAAGTGTATTACACAAAGAATACAATTATGGGCAGTACATACACCACACAAAAGGTAATAGTGGCAATATGGCATGAATCTCACGGAAATAAGGAGTGAGATGAAAACCCCTTACCTTGTACTTTTCCTTGATAGTGTGTATGTTAACCTCTTGTATAATAGTTAAATAATTATTATTTAATTATACAAGAATAATATTCATAATTATGATATCATATATGATCATTTAATATATCTTTGTTAATAATATTTTAGTATTATCGTCATTTTATGTGTTAACTGATTCGTTTTCCTTTATATGATTCGTTATGTAAGCCGTGTTTGTTATGGATATTTGTATCTAATTCATATCAAGAATGATATAATGTACTTAAAAATTACTTTTAATCATCAAACGATAATTATTATTTAATGGATATGATGGGGAAATGAATCTCATCGCGTTCTTGGAGATGCTAATCCGTACGTACGCACGAACGCTACTTCCATTTCATTTTTCATTTTAAAAGGAATAAAAACAAAATGATACATAGGTATATTATTAATCCAGTATAATATAATATCTTATATGTGTTACTTTAGTTCATTAACACCATCCTTTATACGTTCCATGTATGGTATGAACGAGTCATATCACTTTGAGGGGGCGGTAGTCCGCACTTCCTCAAATGAAATTATCGTATATATATACAACATGAAATGAATAATGGTATGATATAAAATGTAATTAAATAAGCTTATATAAAAAATAAATATAATCAATATCATTTTTAATTATAGTTCCATCATAATTGCCCCCCATGAAAGGTGATAGGAGATAATTGAGCAATCATCGCTTCGTGAGGTGTTTGGTTTCCATCCACAAAAACATTATGTTCTTCACCCATTAGATGGAGGTGTGTGTAAGTTTAGTTATAATAATTCTAATACAAATATCCTAGAATATTTAGGATACTTGGGTTGTTACAAAAGAAAATAATAAGAAAATTTTAGGGGTTCGAGTGGTAAAATAAAAGAAAAGAACCTAAGAAAAATCATTTCCTTTAATTTGGGTAACTCCCTTTGGTTTGAACCCAAAAGGACTCTTTAAGTGCCTTATGACTAAGGTAAGGCTTCTAAGAGTAGGAGAGGGATGTAGGGAGATTAATTGAGTAGATGTTGGATGATAAAAAAGGCTTGAGAGGTGTGAGTAATTGGTTATAAGTGGTGTCCTTTTATAAGGGGGAGGAGGGACTCTTTAAGAAAAACGTAAAGTATTTTTTTATAATAAATTAATATTCGGTTTATAATGGATCAAAAGTGGATTATTAAAAGACTAAGGTGGATATGGGTCTAAATACTTTCAACCAATAGATTTTAGACAGGTTTGGTTCATTATATTAACCTTATAGTTTAGTTTTAACTCTTGGTTAATTAGTTTGACACTTACCATGTCACTTTGTATTTTTATATTATATAGTTAATAAACTTACTATATACCTCCAATATACCCCCAAGTGGTCCATTAATGATACACCTATCATGATACAAGTCCTTTTTCCGAAACTCAGATTTTTAGGAATTTAATATCAATTAATAATATAATATTTGTTTTAAAAACTCTTTTATGTCAATTTTGACACTATTTGGTATTTGATTTTTGTGAAACTCATAACAACATTATTACTTCGAAAAAGGTTAACTAAATCAATAATAACATGTCATATTAACCTATAAAATTCATGCAATTCATTAAAAGTCTAAAATTATATATATTTGGATATTTATAATATTATTTATTTTAATATTTCACTAATAAGGTAATTACTGCATCATCATTGTGTCATAAATAAATTAAATTATTTAATGTCTAAAAATTATAAATAAAATACTATTATGTACGAAATCATTTTATCTTTATAATTAATATTTATAGTCGAAAATATAACATATATAACCTTATTTAAAAATTGTTTTTCTAAAAGATATAGGCTTATATCATTTTTTTATTTACTTTAACTTAATTAATATAAAGTGTCGTTATCACTTACAATTGGATCCATGGGGTCCCAAAATCGACCCAAAGAGGCCCATCGTCGGACATGTATCAACCAATAGGGTTAAGACACATTTTAGGGTAATTTATTATTATTATAATATTATTTTTTACCCTTATTTACTAGATTTACCATTTAATCATGGTAAATAAAATATTTACCGAAGTAATTATTCAAAATGTCTAAAAATAAAAGTTACCTATTTATACAATTTGTAAATCCTGATTCCTAATATGGAGTCCATTTTTCCAAATTCAAAACACCGAAGTGGCAGAAATTAATTTAAAATTAATTCCCGCTGTCAAAACAAAAAGCGTGTTTTTATGAGATAATAACTATCAAAAGTATGACACTTGTTTATGTCCGGTTTAAATGTGAAATTATGTCCAACTACCAAAATTGTATTAAATGGTAAAAATATATTCCAAATATACTTTTTAACCAATCAAATTCATAATTTATCATTATTAATTTTTTCGATTAGAAAAGATGTTTTTAATAAAAATTTAGTAATTTTCACTGTTAATCAAAATATAATAGTTATCCGAAAAGTACCAAAATTTCATCCTTGGATAATTTCGATATTCTGAATCCAAAAATAAAGTCCATTTTGAAGGATAAAATGTATAAAATTTCAAATAGTGGGTATTACTATTCATAACGGCTACTTTGATTGGTCACAGCGTGTTAGAATCTCGAAGTTGCGTACAACACACGCTACTCTATTATTCAAAGAGAAATGTACTGTGGAAGCTTGGGGTGTTACATTCTCCACTCCTTCAATAAATTGTGTCCTCGCAATTTATGCTCAGTATTGGAAACTTGGGGTTGACATTTCAAAATTTCTTAGTTGAAATCCCACATCGAAAAATGGATTAATGAGGCCTCTATTTAATATAAAGAGTGGTAAGTATGAAGGTTACTAAAAATAACACATACCAGGATTACATGTAGGGAAATATGGATATGGAAGAGAAATCTAACCATCAATATCTGATGAAGAGTGGTAGAGAACATGGCTATGAAAAGGCCAACAGTCCCAAAGCCATAAATTTGTGATGTTCTAAGGTACCATCTTGGACAACATTTTTGTTCTAAGATCATTTTCTTAATGTTGAGGAATTTATTTATGTGATTGGCTAAGATCATAAGGATATATACTTACTTTATAATTAGAGTTTTATCCATTAATAAATTTCTACCACAAACTCATTTTTCACCCCAAAACATAATACAACTCAAAATTACTCTATTTAACCTAATCGTATAGGGTTCCAAATATAATGACTTTATAATTCACATATCAGACCAGTAAAAAAACTACATTATACCATCCAAGAACTTCATGTAGTCCAGTGGTAGGAAATAAATCCCAATTGCACTATGGTTGTGGGTTCGATTCCCGCAGCTTTGTCCAACGCATCGGGTCGTCACACGGTCTGTGTGTTGTCCTTTTATAAAAATCAAAAAATAACCTTTCAAACATAATCCCTTCCATCCTTTAGACTTATCCAAAATACTTCTGTAAACTCTTATTCCAAAATTTATATGAAAGATAAGCATAATGTATATCTTTTTTACCCCGTAATAGCATGTGAATACCTTCATCATGTATACTTTTAAATCACAGAAACATTCTAAATTACCATAAAACCTTATTGATTACATTCATGCGCCCTTATTCCTTATAGAATACTGGATATACTTCATCCATCCAAAAATGTTTTAAAACAAAACAATAATGGAATATACAAATCTTAAATCAGTTTCAAGGCAGTCAAGAATATCCAATATAATTTACCCAAATCAACCATATCTAATTCTAAAATCAATACCTCAATATTAGGACCATATTAAGGATTATCATTCTTTCAACCATGTAATTTCCAAAATGTTTAACTCAATATAGAGTCACATTTCTTAGTACCATAAAATCTCAAATCCTCAATGAAATAGTACTGCAGTACAATCCTTATTTATTTCCAGTAAATCATTGAAACGACACTGCAATGAAATAATTCCAAAATAACAATATAAGAACACTAGTCATTCCTCTTCATTTGTGGTAGTATCATAACTTGATTATTATCCAATAGTATCATTTTTGGCATAGTCTGATGACTGGGACATTGGTTCGTGTAGTGTCCAAACTCCTTGCAGATGAAGCATTGTATATTTGAAATATTTTTCATACCCTTGCAGTCATGTACTTGGTGTCCTTTTTCTCCACACTTATAACATACCCTCATTCACTTGAAGAATTTTCCAAGGTGATTCTTTCTACAGTTATCACATGTGGTAAAATCCTTCTTTACCTTATTCCCTTTATTTGTCCTTCTCTATACCATCCTTTCATTCTCCAGCTTCCCTTCAAAGCCATAAGACTTCGAGAATTCTTTACTTATCTTATCAAAACATGATACTATTTCTTCATATGATGATAACACGTGGGAGACTTTTTACCTTCTAAATTATGGCTTAAGACCATGAAATATGTGATCTTTCTTACTCTTTGGATCATGCATATTGCTGGAGTTCTCATTCTTTCTACTAGGTGCCATTTCTAAACAATGGTTTACACTAGATTAGTTTGTGAATAGAAATACCAAATCCCGAACTTGTAACACACTTAACATAAATTAAACAGTTTATGTATATAATCCATAATAAAAAAATGTATTATTTGAGGCAATATATACTCATAAACCCTTCATAATTATTTGTAATTAAAATGAGAATTATCCTAAGCATATCCCCTGGGAGTGTCGTAACCAAGAGTGCTACAAGGCCCGTTGTCATGCACCAGTTCCCGTTCGAGTCTAGCTCAAAGTAGTGTTTTCGGGTTTTACCCCTAGGTACATCTGTACCAGAGCTGCCTCTACCTGCTCGTATCCATACAGGGATGTATTGCTCGAAAAACTCACAAAATCTCTACAATATCAAAATTCTAGGAAGTTATTCTCTACTAATCATCAAATTCTATCTTAGGACTATGTGATCTAAACAAAGTTTATCTAAATCTAGCTTCCATGTTTATTGGTAAACTTTCTCTGATACCAACTGTAATGCCCTGACCCTAGTTGCCCAGAGTCGGTGCATTATTACATAACATTGGAATGATCACAAGGAAACAAGTCCTGAAGGACCGATCAGTTTAGCAGTATTAGAAAATAGATTACATACATGAATGTTACATTACACTTTATAACATACAAAACAACATAAATAATCCTTTATAAATGCCATTATTCCCTTGGCTTAACCCTGCATATCAATCACAACACACTTCTTGGAATCCTAAAAAAAAACATAGAAAGGGGCGAGCTCAGATGCTCAGTAATGATAACAATATAGCGGCAACTTTCATAAATAAGCATAAATATTTAGGGCAATGCATAACTAAAACAAAAGCCATTTAAACTTGAACTTCAACATAATATGTAAAAAATAAAATAATTCCATTTACTTATTCACATGGATATTCTACTAGTCGAATAATCGCATGTAATATCACTAACCACTTTCATAATGATGGAGTGCATAATTCCAGACTATCATAACCACGTAACCAAGGCCTCATACCAAGACTAGAAATAAGATTTTGTCAAGTCCTCGTGACAAGATACTTGTTTGTCTCATGAGACCTACCAATGCATCGAGGAGCTATAGCGGGCTCCACTGATAACTTACTATATCCAATGCATTCCCATATCAAAAGGTTTAAACATAACATAAACATTCGTATTAAAACTATCATAAGAAATGTCAATGCTTTCTCCATAAACCATGAATGGTATATAAATAACACATCCACAGTCAAACATATCAGAAAAAATTCAACACAATATGGAAGATTTGTATCATGATAAATCAACTTCAAAACAAGTTTAAAATCCATTAAAGAATTTTGACATAGATAAAAATGAGTTGTAAAACTCATTGAGAGAAATACCCCTTTTTTCATGAAAACATTTAAAAGTCACACAATTTAGAAAAGAAGTCATTTAAAGAAATTTTTGAATCAAAGTGTCCCATACCACTTTGAAACTTTTTAAAGGAATTAACATTTTAAAAATATTCATGTCCATATAAATAAATCCTTAAAAACCATTTTTAAGACATGGGCATTAAAGAGAAAGGTTTAGAAGAAAAAATATTTAAAACATTAGAAATGATGTTTAAGTAAAAAGTCCCTAAAAATAATCCCTTTGAAAACTCTTTCATAAAACATGGACATGGATAATAAATATGTCCCAATAGATACTTACATAAAAACAACCTCGGATAATAAAGAGATTGTGAAATTAACCCTTTCCAATTTGGTAACTTACGAAACATACACCCCATGAAAGAGGAATCATACAATGAATATGTAAATAAACATAAATTACAGTGTATTACACAAATAATACAATTATGGGCAGTACATACACCACACAAAAGGTAATAGTGGCAATATGGCATGAATCTCACAGGAATAAGGGGTGAGATGAAAACCCCTTACCTTGTACTTTTCCTTGATAGTGTGTATGTTAACCCCTTGTATAATAGTTAAATAATTGTTATTAAATTATACATGAATATTATTCATAAATATGATATCATATATGATCTTTTAATATTACCTTGTTAATAATATTTTAGTATTATCGTCATTTTAGGTGTTAACTGATTCGTTTTCCTTTATATGCTTCGTTACGTAAGTCGTGTTTGTTATGGATAGGTTGTATCTTATTCATATCTAGAATGATATCAAGTACTTTAAATTTACTTTTATTCATCAAATGATAATTAGTCTGTAATGGATATGATGGGGAAGTGAATCTCATCGCGTTCGTGGAGACGTTAATCCGTACATACGCATGAATGCTACTTCCATTTCATTTTTCATTTTAAAAGGAATCAAAACCAAATGATACATAGGTATATTATTATTCCAGTATAATATAATATCTTATATGTGTTACTTGAGTTCATTAACACCATCCTTTATAAGTTCCAGGTATGGTATGAACGAGTCATATCACTTTGAGGGGGCGGTAGTCCGCACTTCCTCAAATGAAATTATCGTATATATATACAACATGAAATGAATAATGGTATGATATAAAATGGAATTACAGAAGCTTATATATAAAATAAATCTAATTAACATCATATTTAATTATATTTCCATCATAATGGCCCCCATGAGATGTGATAAGAGATAATTGAACAATCATCGCTTCATGAGGCGTTGGGTTGCTATCCACAGAAACATTATGTTTTTTCACCCATTAGATGGAGGTGTGTGTAAGTGTAGTTAGAATAATTATAATAACAATATACTAGTATATTTAGGATACTGTTTTTGTTACAAAAGAAAATAATAATAAGAGTTTAGGGGTTGGAGAGGTAAAATAAACGAAAATAAGCTAAGAGAAATCATTTCCTTTAATTTGGGTAACTCCCTTTGGTTTGAACCCAAAAGGACTCTTTAAGTGCCTTCTACCTAGGTTAAGGCATCTAAGAGTAGGATAGGGATGTAGGGAGATTAATTGGGAAATTTTTGGATTATCCAAAACGCTTGAGAGGTGTGAGTAATTGGTTATAAGTGGTGTCCTTTTATAAGGGGGAGGAGTGGCTCTTTAGAAAAAACTTAAAGTATTATTTTATAATAAATTCATATTCGGTTTCTAATAGATCAAAAGTGGATTATTCAAAGACTAAGGTGGGGATGAGTCTAAATACTTTCAACCAATATATTTTAGACAGGTTTGGGTCATTATATTAACCATATCTTTTATTTTTAACTCTTGGTTAATTAGTTTGACACTTACCATGTCACTTTGTATTTTTATATTATATAGTTACTAATCTTACTATATACATCCAAGAGACCCCCAATTGGTCCATTAATGATAAAAATATCATGATACAAGTAATTTGGACGAATATCATATTTTTATAAATTTAATATCAATTAATAATATAATATTTGTTTTAAAAACTCTTTTATGTCAATTTTGATACTATTTGGTATTTGATTTTTGTGAAAATCATAACAGAATTATTACTTCTAAAAAAGTTAATTAAATAAATCCTCACATGTAATATTAACCTATAAAATTATTTTAATTCATTAAAAGTCTCAAATTATATTTATTTGTGTTTTTATAATATCAATTATTTTAATATTTCACTAATAAGGTAATTACTGCCTCATCATGTTTTCATAAATAAAATAAATTATTTAATGTCTAAAAATTATAAATAAAATACCATTATGTAGGAAATATTTTTATCTTTTTAATGAATATTTATTGTCAAAAATATAACATATATAACTCTATGTAAAAATTGTTTATCTAAAAGATATAGGCTAATGTCATTATTGTATTTACTTTAACTTAATTAAAATAAAGTGTCATTATCACTTACAAGTGGATCCATGGGGTCCCAAAATCGACTCAAAGATACCCATGTTCGGAAATGTATTAACCAATAGGTTTAATACACGTTTTAGGGTAATTTATTATTATTATAGTATTATTTTTTTACCCTTATTTACCAGATTTACCCATTAACCATGGTAAATAAAATATTTACCGAAGTAATTATTCAAAATGTTTAAAAATAAAAGTTACCTATTTACAAAAATTGGACATAATGATTCCAAATATGGAGTCCATTTTTTCATATTTAAAACAAAGAAGTGTCAGAAATTAATTTAAAATTAATTCCCTCTGTCAAAACAAAATAGCGTGTTTTTAAGAGATAATAACTATCAAAAGTATGACACTTTCTTATGTACGGTTTAAATGTGAAATTATGTACAATGACAAAAAGTGTATTAAATGGTAAAAATATATTCTAAATATACTTTAAAACCACTCAACTTCCAAATTTATCACTACTAATTATTTCGATTAAAAAAGTTGTTTTTAATAAAAATTTAGTGATTTTCACTATTTATCAAAATATAAAAGTTATCTGAAAAGTACAAACATTTCATCCTAGGATAATTTAGATATTCCGAATCCAAAAATGAAGTCCATTTTGAAAGATAAAATGTATAGAATTTCAAATAGTGGGTATTACTATTCATAATGGCTATATTGATTGGTCGCGGCGTGTTAGAATCTCGAAGTTGCGTACAACACACGCTACTCTATTATTCAAAGAGAAATGTACCGTGGAAGCTTGGGGTGTTACATAAAACATACTGTTGAGGCTTAATCTATGAAATTTGAAAATAAATGGTTAAGTCGTCCATCAAATCCACATCTGAAAATAAATGGGCATGGCCAGAGTCAAGTCTATATATATTTTGTCTCTAGAGACCTACTGATGAATCGATGGGTTATAGTGGTCCCTGCATATTAATTACTAAGTCCAATAAATTACTATTAATAATATAGTGAAACATAAATATATGAATTGTAAATAACTTTCCCAAATCAGTAAAAAAAATCACTAACCATTGTGACTAATATAGTGAATGATATCAAGATAGCACATTCACAGTCAAACTGATCATAAAATATTTAATAAAATATAATATATGATTTAATAAAATATCATCTCAATTAAGAATAGGATTAAAAATAGGTTGTTTAAAAATATGAAAATACTCTAACAAAATCATCTTGGAATTATTAAGAAAGTACCCTTTTTTACTTTTCAAAGAAGAGTTATTTTGGAAAAATAATTTGAATTTCCCATAAATCTGATTTTAAAAATGTATATCCTAGAAAAGAAAAGTTTAGTACAATGAAATTATGTTTGAGGCATAAAATATGTCCATACTAAGTGTAAAAAAGTGTTTTTAAGAAACATATAAAGGATCCTATTTAGTGATGTTTAAAGGAATATATTAAAGAGTCTTTAAAACAGAAAGAGGATTAATTATTTTTGTAAAACGAAAAATTAACTAAGATAGTTATTCATGATAAAAAAGTGATTTTATAATATGATTTTTGGATTAAAATAGATTATGGAGTGTACTTTAATATAAATATGAAATTGGAAAGTTCCATTTAATCATGCCTTATTAATAGGAAGAATTGAGATGGGAATTTTGGAAAAAAAATTATTTCCACATCAAATAATGATTACCTGATCTAGATACATGAGTTTGAAACATATACACATAATTTAGATTAATAATATAAAAAATAAGGATTAAATTGGGGCTAAAAAGATAAAAATAATAATTTGAATGAAAAATGGAGGTTTAGAAGGAAACCCTTACCTTATGTCCAAAAGTCTTCAGCACTTCTACTTAAAATCATGGATAATTAAATTAGATTCATTAATAAATTAATTAACAATATATATAACATTTACTTGATTTATTATAATTTTATTAAGCCTTTTTATGGACATTTTTATGAGTTATAGGATTAAATTTCGTCATTCAAGAGTGTTTGTTTTTCTGATTTTCATGGTTGGTACACATGTATACATGTATAAAAAGATGTTATAAAATGAAAAATGTTATCCAAAATTGAAATGATATGTTATTAATTAACTTATAAGAAATTTAATGGTCTTATATATCATTTTTCTATAGAGATGAGGATGATTCATAAGATAAAATGTTAATGATAACCATTTAGATTAATTTGGCATTTTTTCTATCATTGTGAACTAGTTTTGTATGATGAATTAATATTATGTACATATAATAGTTATAGAAAATTAAATAAGTTGAATTAAATATATAAAGTTTTGTTTAACTATAAAAATGTTTTTAATAACATCCTTGAAGGTGGAATTGGAATAAAAAAACTCGTTGTCCTTGAAGGTAGTAACTTGACACCTCGAGGATGATGTTTTCATTTTTATAATAAAAAGGGGAAAAGAAGAGAGTTAATGGTTTATATTATATAAACATATTAAAAATCCAGTATATATAATATAATATATTCATAATTCATGTCTTGATATATGAGGTATGAAAATGACAATAAAATAAAATAAATTGAAAGAAAATTAAAAGAATGAAGGGGATTTACCTCTTGAATTCCTCTCCTTCAGAACCTCCTTAAGGAAATTTGAAACTGAATTTTTGTGAGACCAAAAAGATGATAACATGGGGGAGATGTTTGAGAGGGAAAATAGTTAGAATATAAGAAATTTTTAAGGTTTTGGATGTGTGAGGAGAAGGGGTGATGAGGGATGGTATTTATAGTGGATGAGATGGGTGTTTTGTGAATATTTCATTCATTTGTTTAATACTTTGGCTCAAGATTATTAATATTTTGATAATTATCACTACATATATTAAATTAATGAAGGAAAGTTTTATATTATGGGCTTAAAGCATCCATAAATCATATATGACTCAATAATTCATGTATTTATTAAATTCTGTAAATTACCGTATTTCACTATTCACCAAAAAATCAATTATTTTAGAAAAATACAAAAAAATGAACGTAACCTTTTTTAATGTTTATAATTAAAAAATTAAGTCCATTTTATGAAAATAAGTTTCTAAATATGAGAATTTTAATTTATAAATAAAATCATCATATACTCCAAAAATACCAATTTTAAAATTATGAAGGATTTTATAACACATTGAAAAATTGATAATGATCTCCTAAAATTATCTTATAATAATAAGAAAAAAATTAATCTATGAATCAATTTTATGAATATATGTTTTCTTCTAAAATATTATATTTATTATAAAATTTCAAATAAACATTTATGCTTTACAAAAAATAAAAACACTTAATTTATCATTTATAAAACATTTAATTACTAATACCATGATATAAATATATCATATTTTCATTTATAAGCTACCAAAATTTTATTTTTCTTTCATAACAGATGTTACAATTCTATCGGTTATATTAATATTCCTATTGGTCACATTACTATTTCAATGGTCATATTTAATAGTATATTATGATTTCAAACTTTGTGTTGCGGGAAGCATAAACTATTGAAGATATTAAATTTTAAAATGGAATACCATAACATTTTAGGGTATTACACAAATTTTATGTTTTTAAGAAATAAATTTAGTGACATGTAAATTATATTTTTTATTATATTTATAATTTTTTAAATTATTTTTTATGTGTTGATTTGGGTTTTCATGTTTTATTTAGATCATATTTAAACTTTATAATTTATATGCTCTAAAAGTAACCTAAAATAATTATAATAATGTTTCATGTAGGTGAATTTCAAAGTCTATAAATAATAAAGTATAAATATAATCTAAATGAAATTTTACAAACATACTAAACAAATAAAAAATAATTTAAAATGACAACCATTTCATAAAAACAATTAATGAAAAGTATTTCTAGCGACAAGATGTATTATTTTTTGGAAATATTACATTTGTCTTTATTTTTTTTGAAATTCCATAGTTTTAATTTTTTTTAATATGTTATTCAATGTCATAAATTTCATTAGATTTTAGTTATTCTAAAATTTATGTGCATATATATTTTTTAATTTGTAAATATTATTATTTTTTAATCAATAATGTTTGTATCAAGTAAAAAATTTTGGTTCTTTATATTGATGAAATTATTTTTATTTTCAATATATTTTTATATGTTTAGGCTATGTTTTATATTTTAACTACAATGTTTCTAAATTTTGAATTTTATAATATATTAAATTTACCTAATTGGAATATAATAATTTTTCCTATGTTTCAAGTAGTAGAATTTGAAAGATTATAAAATTTAAACTATAAGTAAAATATAAATGAAAATTAAAACACTTGCTAAAATTGTAAAAATAGTTGAAAGGAATTTCATCAATTTAAAAGATAGAAAATAATGTATAGGATAAGATACATTTTTGTTTCAAATCCTTTAAGTCAATAGAAAATATATAAATGAATGTGTATAGTCACTATATATGATGAGGTCCGGTATCACATTCTTATGTGTGAATGAGACACCCATATCTGGATCACTGATCTCTATGTGGGTGTGGAGTATGATGAGATGGGATGGGGTGTTCCTTGGGCATTGGAACCGCAAATGTATGATGTTATTCCTGTGAATCATTAGGAGGATATTTCATCTGGTTGTAATGATGTGAAACTGATCTTTCTCCCCCAGCGTAAGTGGAAGGACTTACCATAATCTTCTAGGGAAACCATATGATCTGTGAATGCTCAATCATGAAAGGTGGAGGCATAGAAAATGGCCCTTGATATGAGATTAGATTAGATATTAATGGATAAAACTATAGATATCATGACAACACATATAGATCTCATACCTCCTAATACTCATCCACAATCAGTTGTGTCTAGAATACTAGAGGTGTGATATCTTTCTGTGGAATAGTTGATACCTCATGTGTATCATGGATTAGTCTACATCATCACCATCATAGATCCTCAACACAAGTTTTTTCTAGAGGAGGTTCCTAAATAGAAACATCCTCTACCTGGTAAGGAACGTCATCTTCCTATGGTGGATGATTAAAGATACTATCATATAGAAAAATATACACTGAAATCACCTCCTCCGCTATACCATGGTACACTACTTGGCTAAAAACATACCCTCCTCAGGATCATACATGAATATAATATACTATAGTCGAGTATGATGTTAATATGTTCGAAATAAATTTTTGAAAAAGTAAAAAAACAAAATAATTTAATGTCATAAACTTACCAGATCCTGAACCCATCTTTTTTGTAGAGTAAAATATATTATAGACTTCAGTATATACCATTTATTATACTTGTTCTACTATAAAATATGGAATCACACCATAGAAAGGCCTTAAATATGAAACTATGCACATCTATCTCAAATTTTGGGATACTCTACATGTCATTAGTTCCATTAGACATCCTTCCTCCCTGTCAGCTTCACCGAAAGAAGCACTACTATATTTTTTTGGTGTAATTGAAACAAACCAATCAAATCTAAAATGAAGCATGAATATATCAGGATGGTGACACTTAATAACATGAAAATGAATGAGAGGAACTATAAATATGACATCATGAATCCCATTAGTGCAGTATACGAGAAGCTAGTCTAATAGAGCCTGAACAATTAGCCATGAAATCTAAAATGACATTTTAATTTTTTTAAAATATTATGTTTTTAATTTCTAAAAATGATAATATTGTGAAATTTATTAGTCAATAGAAGAATGTATATACTTATATCGGTGGGTAGTATACTATCCAACATGAGATGGTTTACACCCAAATTGTGTCTCAGATTCCTAATAAAGTGGTGTTCTTGACTCCAGTTGTAACGTACAACATTGATAGTGAAATATAATTAGAAATATAGTATAATAAATCATATTAGAATTAAAATACAATAAATATGAGTGATATTACCATCATCCACACAGAGTGTAAGGCCGCATGTCCATTTGAAGCTCCAGACTAGTAAAAATAGGGGCTAGGTGATGGATTCCATCCCATGACCACATATGAATGAGGACGACACATCACCCTAGATCACTGTGATTTGATTATAATTTCATCCATAATAACCTATATGTGTATGCTAAGCATATAGAGACCTAAATGAATCTCCCATCCTAATCAAAGTCCTTAAGTATCCCTAAATACATCATATGGACATGCATACCATAGTGATCAATGCAAAATGTTTATCTAATGATCAGTGAGACATATTCATGGTCATGAAACAAGACAGTCTACCCATTTGCATCAATGGGTAAATGTGATAGGTATATGTCCTGATGGATAATAGTTGTAGGATCTCCATCAATAATAGTATCATTGCCCACAATTTCGAGAAAAATAAATCATTGTACAAGATCAGGCCAATCACCATGAGTGAGTTCTATAACTGCATCACCCTAGATAGTAATACAAAGAATAACTACCACATCTTCAAGGGTTATGGTCATATCTCCCTCGGTCATGTGGAATTGATAAGTATCAGGTCTCTATCTCTTAATGAGGGTAGCAAAGAGGTGGTGATAAAGAAATTTATAATCAGATAGAACAACACCAAATAATCCAAATTCAAATAGGAATGGTATAATAGTAGTATGAGGTTTAATTTGATGATAATGGTGTGTTTCACACACCCTAATCCACCGAACCTCATTACCTATTAGAATATCATATGAAACATTACTATACCACTCAGTGAGTAGAGTAGTATCCTCTATATCTACAAATAAAAATGAAATATATCATAAGTGTAAAATATAAATATAAGTTTTTGGACAATATAATGTTATTACTAATAGAATTCATGATAAAAAATGCATATTTCGATTATATTAAGAAATTTCCTTACCAAAAGAAAAGGGAATTTATTAATGATTATAAAATTGTATTTTTAATTCTTTTATAAATTTATTTTTTATCTTTGTAAACATACTTTAATGATTTTCCTCTTTCACTGGGGATATGGTCAAATAAAAATATCCACCTTCTTTCTTTGGTTGGATTATCATGATATTTTAATGAAATTTTCTTGAAATATATTTCTTTTTCATGGGGTAATTAATTTATGAAGGAATAATGGATGGTCTTATGTTTTTGTGACATAAATAAGAATGGTTTATCATTATGTGTTGGGTAGGGTCTTATATAACCATACAATACATTGGATAATGTTTTATATATTAAAGTTACGCTTTAATCTGGGATTGGTTTATCTGTAATGTTGTTCTACATGTTTTCAAGGATCTACCTTCATTCTTGATGGATATCCCATTGTATGTTTGGTTTTTTTGTGAATTTTCCTATTCTTTTCTTGGAACCAAAATTGATATATTCTCCTCTTATCTCATTGAAAATTAATTGGGTATTAGATGTTATATATAAAGGGTTTGATAGAGGACTGATGTTGTTTCTAATGGATATATAATCATGAGGAACCAAGCTACTCATTTCCAATCTCATTTTTCGAAGGCAGTTATTTTTTTCTCCATTATTGCTAGAATATATTCATGTTTTTAAAAGGGTTTTACTCTATAAAAAAAATATTTGTTCACACATAGGTTATATCAGTTGGATCTACCTTATATAATGGGGATTTATTTTATTTTTAGCAAATATACTAATAGGTTTGAACCAAAATGGTGTGCTTTGTAATTTTTTTATAATTCATCACATGAAGGTGTATTTAATGGTTATTTACTCACGTGGTTTATTTATATTGTATCCATGGTTAGTTTGATTATGCTTGCATGCTATATAACGTGTAATTTTCATATTCCATGTTATGTGAATATGAAAGGATTATTATGAAAACCAAAGGATGATTTTAAAAAATTGGTTTATCATGTGAAACCAAAGGATGATTATTATTAATGGAATTTTATAGCATGTTGGTTTCTCTTATTCTCATTTCCTTCGTATCAGGATGGTCTAGTGGTGATGGATTATCACAAGAAGACTTGGTTGGTCTTCTATTATGATTTATTAATCCTTTAAATCGTATTTTCTCCCATTATTATGTGATCTCTCATGATTATGATCTAACTATTTAGGAATCACTATTAAGTTTTACCTTATTGTGATTTTGATCTCACTCATTGTCCTTTTCCACTTCCCTAGGAAATTATTTGTAGGATTATGAGTATAATAATGTTTTACTTATTACAATTATTTAAAATTTAATCATTTTTATTTTGTGTTTGATTTATGTAAATGGTTATATAATTTATGAATTGTTTATTATGTGATAGAAAAAGTATTTATAAGTTTCAAAAAATTATAAAAAATAAATGAGTTTACATTAAAACAATGTAATTGGTAATATGAAAAGTTCCCATTGGTGGAAATAAATCATCATGGATGAGCGTTTGAACTCAATCAAGAAATGTTAGGGAATAATTTCTTGGTACGACCTTCGTATGAAATATTTTACATCTCAAACATTGTCATTGTTCATGAGGACAAACCATCTCATTCCTCATCTTGATGGACTTCGGTCTCCCTTGTATTCGTAACATGTTGATGTAAGGTATCATTGTGAGATGGTCTTCAGGCATTGATAAATGTTGAAACTCACCAATAAGAAATCCATCGTGAACTATAGAATCTAGAAATGGGGTTGAGTTAGTACACTAGATCAACATATATTTCCAATGATATTTTTAGAGTGGCATATTTGGTAATGGCCTATGGAAATGGAAACTCCAAGTCTTGGAAGTTTATACATTGACTCTACATCACATCCAATAATACCACTAGGGCTCTACTTCTACTACATATGATGGGTATTAACATTACCACACTCTAAATCGAATATATTCTTAGTTGAAATGCCACACTTTATAAAAATTATCTTCTTTAATGTTCTTATAAACCACTCATTGAAAGTTTCGTATATACCATAACCACTGTTGAATCCTGCCAGTGGTTTTTTTCCTCATTTGATGAATTAATTTAAACAATAATACAATATCTCTTAAACTAGTCTAGTTATAGGTAACTTGTGAATCCCCTTGAAGACACTATTTATGTACTCCACTATGTGTGTGGTCACTTTTCAGTATCTCTTCCCTAATCATATTCCAATTTCCATTTCTCTTTTGGAATCCATATCATGTAATCATACACACCCTGATTAATGAAATGGATTCCTTCCAAAATCTGCTAAAATCTTTTTTGATCTAACTCATACACTATATGAAAGTGATCATATTTTATATAAATTAAATTTATTATTACATTAAAATAGTAAAACATAAGAAAGATATTTCATACCATGATTCATGATAGCCTTCTTAATATGTTCATCGTGAAAAGTATTTATAACATTTCTCGAAATGTGTTTGATGTTATACCAATGATGTGAATTTTAGGATTTCTATGTAGTAGGATCTGCGTTGAATTTCTTCTTGATTTCCTAATGATGGATAGATATCAAACATACACCCAAGTACAGGTGAAATGGTTTCTAATACATGCTAAAAACCAACTCCATTATTCATAATTTTCCTTCTCCACAATATAAAATGCAAGAGGAAGAGGTGAAAGGTTACCATATTTAGTTGCCACAAACAATAATATGAACAAGTATTTTACATGTAAAAATGTTTCATCAATTAGTATGATCTGTTTTGTAGAAATGAAAAATGGAAATATAGGGAAGGAATGCCTAGAAAAACCAAGGAAATTTTATGTGGGATTGATCAAGTTAGTTATCTTGATAAAAATTTTCATTCGTATCAAGATTAAAGACAACTTGGTCATTGTGTCTCAGTATGGATAACAATTGAGAAACACCTAATACAAGTCATCCGAATCACTATACACCCTGATAATTTCCTTTTATTTCACCATCTATGACTTATTATAAGAAATATTATAACCAAATTTTTTTCATATCCTCTCATTCACAAGGGATACATGCACATCTTGATATGTCCTGATCATTTAAACAATAATAGATAACCAAAATCAAGCATCCAATGATGTATGATCCCATGTTAGGTTTGGCTACAAGAAATCATGAGCTACCTCAATCGAAGAAATTCTTCATCCTCTAAAAGAAATTTTAAGAATAACCATCAATAAGAATCTACAATCATCAATTTATTATTCACAATGTATGATTTATTTTTAATTACTTTAATCCTGAACTAAATATCAATAGTTTTTCTCAAAATAAAATATTTTTAGTATTTTATTCATAGAATCCTTGTTCATAAAATATCTTTAAACATATTACATATTGTCCATTTCAACAAATATATCTTATATAACTATAGGAATCATAGTTGATGGTGTGATAACATTCCAGTATAATTCAAGAAAATGTTCCACTGCTTCTAACCAAGATTCAAAGGTGAGTAGATGATTCATTTTTCATCGATGATCCTGTACAACTACTGCATTTATACCAAATTCTATCGCTTCCCCCTCATCATCATTCTTTTCTCCATATGTTCCATCATTATAGACTTCCTCATCATCAAAATGGCCATACTGCATATATTGGTTATGAATTTCAATGTATTCTCTTGAATGATAGAGAATAGCCTCTTAATCTTGGGATAACCCTTCTTTGATGACTTTTTTATTCCCATGTAATCGTACAACTAGACATTTATTCTATACATTAGAGAACTAAACATATAAGTCCATCATGAAATTATCTAACCACTGGGAAAATAAAGTTGTTGCTTAGACTAAGTCCTCATAAACAGGAAATAGACAAGGTAGATGCCATAAACTATCCTAGAATTGAAAATGTATATATCTAATAGACTGTATCTCCTGATTAGGTCCCAAATTTAAATGACCATGAATTATTTTCTGAATTTCTCTTGGTGTTAAAAAATCAGATGACCTTACCATTGTTGATGGTTTTATAATATAAAAATATCTTTTATCTTTTTAAATAACCTTACCATAGTAGTAAACACAAGTAATGATTTTTGTTTATGTGAAAAATGATTTTAATCAATTTTATAAGTGTAAATAATTTTGAAAATGAATAATAATCATATATAATTGACCACAAAATATTTACTTTACCAAATTTTAGAATATTTTTTATATCCTAAAATATAAAACTAATGTTTTTTAATACAAATTTTAATCTTCTAGAAGGTATGTTCAGTAGTTTATAAATAGAATATGAATTATATCAAGCATATACGATAAGAGTGTCAAACCGGGTGTGCAACAAGGATCATTTTCATGCACTAGGTTACACTCTAGTAAAACCCCATTACACAATATTTGGTTCTATTACCCTAGTTATATCTATTCCATAGCCATATCCACTTATAATGTACAAAAAATGAATTTATTACTCAAAAAATAAACAATCTATACTTTACTAAAATTTTAGAATGCCTTATTATATCCTCAAAGACAACACTAATGTTTTTAGTACAAATTTTAATCTTATCATAGGTATGTTTTGTATTTTGTAAAGAGAATATGAATCATCTAAAGTATCTCACCCAGAAGTTTAAAACCAGGTGAACTGAAATTCCCTTTGTAATTCCCCAGGTTACACTTAATTCATATCCCAATATGTCTTTTTATAGGTTATTACCCCAAGGTACATCAGTTCCAAAGTCACATCAACTTTTTGTTTCTAGACAAGGATTTCACAACTCAAATAACAACACAATATTTAATTTATCGAAATTTTAGACTGTTTTTTATAACCTCAAAGGAGACACTGATGTTTCACAATAAATTTCTTAATATTTATTAAGGTATGTTCAATAGTTTATAAATATAATTTGAATCATCTAAATAATATCCCCAAAGGGTGTAAAACCAAGAGTGTAGTAATGTATGAATCATCAAAATCATGTGAGTGATAAATAAGTTATGCATGAAAACCCTTGTATATATTTCTAATTAATTCATGATTTATTACATAAGAGTAAACATAATACAATACATAAGATCGACAAGTATAGTGTTTTTTTAATTTGGTACATTAGATAACAACTTAATATGGGGGATACATTATCATTATTGAAGAATTCGTTAACATGATAATATTATTCCATAATTATTAAAAAATAATGGGATAACTTGGTGATATACATTAGAAAGGGGTGAGATATAAATCCTAGTAAGTGAATCAGAAAAGAATAACATGAATAAGTAATTACATATTAAAAATAGGCATATTAATGGGACATAAATGTTATGGGAATCATAAACATGAACAATGGGGAATTATATTGCATGATATCATAACAGAAACATGGTAATGTGGAAAAAACATTAAACCTGAAATCATAAGCATAAATAAATGTTATCCAATAACAAAACATAACATAATATGGTAAGGATAGCCTTCCGTTCACCATAAATGGAATATCATGAGACTAAAACTTTACATAATGCATTGGAGCACTATCTGAGCACACCCATCATAATCATATCATGCACATGCATAAGTGTGCCACATAGATCATATACATAAGAACATATTTGATCACATTTAATCCCATGACAATGGATTGTGGATTAAATACATGTATCTCCCCAAAACAATTATATGTTTATAATGGTGGAAACACTTGAAAAGAAATTAATATGGGTATTCACTACACAATTGTTTGGCATGGAAAATCGCTTTGAAATTTTGGCAGCATAAAGGGATAAAATAAATGTTCATAGAAGGATTAATGAGAGTGAAAGGGGTCTATAATAATTCGTAAGTCATAAAGTTAGTAAGGAGGATATGGATGAACATATATCAACATTAATAATTGGAGATAAAAGGCATAAGATAAGGAATATTATTGAAAAAATAGGAAAAAGAGAATATCCCTTACCTTGAGAGGGTGATTCAAAAAGATTGGGAGGAGCTTATTGAGAGCTTATAAGAAACTTATGAGGACTATAGAGAGGGTAGGTAAGAGTAAGTAATTGATACAAGGTTTTTTATTTAAGAGGAATGGGAGCTTGGGTGGGTTTATATAGGAAAATATAGGGGAGTTTTTTTTATTATTTCCCAAACATAGGTTTTGGAATCTATATAAAAAAATAATAAAAAGAAAAAAAATCCTAGGATTTTGACCACAGTTTGTACCAAATATGAGTATTTTTCATTATTTTATAACTCCAAGGGCATAAAATATAAAAATATTACCCTTAGTGATGTGTAATTGAGTAATGTTATTATGGAAATGATTTTAAAATCTAAAAATATAATATTGGTTTTTTGAGGATTCAAAAAAAAATTTAAAATAAATTAAATAACTAAACAAATTATTATAAATGAGAAACATATATTTGGTCTTGGTTACATTTTATATCATTTATTAAACCACTTTTACATCATTATTATATCATAATACAAACTATATATTTATACAATATTTAATTTTTACCAGATAATTTGACTGTCTCAGAAAATTATGAAAAATTAAACATTTTATAATTTAAATGTGATGATTCCAAAAAAATTATTATTTTATCAATTTTTTTATAAATATTTGAATTTTAAATTTTAATATATAATTTACATTTATTGATAAATTCTATATTTCTTAACAATAACAGTTTTTGAACCCTTATAAAAATTAATTTTGACTTTATAAAAAATATTTGATAATTTATATTTAACAAAAGTATTTTATTGAATTAAAATTTATTTTATAATCCGTTCATTCATCAAAATAAATTTCTTAATTGAATTTGAATATTAAACAAAAATACAATATGTGTTTTATTATATCAAAATAAAAATCATTTATAAAGTAACAATAAGAAGAAAATATATTTATTATTCTATAAAATATATATATTAATATTCTTAGGGTCTTAATAAATATCCCTTTATTACACCAGAAAACTCCCTAAGGGTAGGGTGTGTGATGCTGATATTTTCATGGGGTGGATTAGTGTACATGGTTTGGTCCATGATCTCTATGAGATTGAACTTCCCCCATAAACGGTTTTTCTTAAACTTTAGTTATCACATCTCATATTGGGATTGGTCAAGGTAAAAGCGTAGGAATTTTATCTCCTTCATAAGATTTGATAAATGGGCCTCATAGGGTATGATCCTGCTGGTTGAGGCCATTAATTCCTTTGTTTGTGTCAATTGGATTTTACAAAACCCTCTATTTATACTAGTCATATGATAACTATTCAATGACTAAATTATCAATGATTATGATTATTAACGGTATTTTAAATATGATAGGATATAATAAAACAAAATAAGTTCATGTTTTTTCTATAAAAATAGTACATAATATGTAATTTAATACAATAACAATGAAAATTTTATTCATAATAAATCAGGTAGTTACAATCTTCCCCCTTTAGAAATTTCACCCTTGAAATTTTCATTTCACACACAAAAATAGATGAGGGTAATCCTATTTCATCACCTCTTTTACTTTCTATGTCACTTCCTCAAAATCCTGGTTTATCCATAACACTTTGATGAGGTACATTGTCTTATAACGTAGAATTTTTTATCTACAATATAACATCTTCACCAGCTACTCATCTTATGAGAGATCATTATCCCATGGTACCACCTATAGATTCAGTACAAGTGAGCGTTATGTTATGTACTTCATTAAGAGGGATACATGGAACACATTATGTACTTTATATAGGTTAGGTGATGGTGTTAGTCCATAGGACACCGGTATGATTCGATCAAGGATCTCAAAGGGACCGATGTATCTTGGAATAAGATTTTCTTTCTTCCCATAATATCATGAATTTCTTCCATTGATATTGTCACGACCCGTCCCCCGGGGCCCGTGTCGTAACTACCCCAAGCCCACCTTCCATAGGCTAGGGGCTGGTGACTAGCACCAAAGACGTAAATCCCTATAATTGGGAAGGCGTTTCTTTAATAAATGTAAAAAAACACAACCAGAGTACAAGCGGAAGAAATCACTAAGTAAAGCGGTAACAAAAGTGATGAAAGTACAAAGGGGCCGGAAATACAAGCCCAAAAGATAGGTACACCTACAACAGAAAGTAAAGTACAAGAGAAAAGACAAGAAGCTGGAAGATGACATGCAGCTCCTGGATCTTCCAATACGGATCCTACCTGAAAGGTAGGTACATATGTCCTCCTCACCACTCCATGTCCGATCGTCCGTCCGTCTGTCTCCTTAGGGTACCGACTCGTCGTGAGATCCTCCTCCGGGTACCGTCCAGTCCTCGAACGCTCGGCCTCCATCAGCGTTGTACGTCGTCTGCATCCAACACAACAAGGTGCGGGCATAGCCCGTGCAGGGGTGAGTATAATGATACTCATTAGGTACCCCGAGACCCTCAAGGGCTCTCTAAATCCAACAAGGATAACCACAAAGCAGAATGTCAACAGATAACCCTTACTTAGGTATAAGCCCATACTTATACCTAAGTTATCAAGTAACCCATCTTAATCACGAGTAAATATAGAGGTTATGGAATAAACGGATAACCACTTCTTAGATATATGCCGATAGATATACCTAAGTTATCAAGTGACCCATCTCAATCATTAGGAAAACACAAAGGTCAAAGACTCAGCTCAAACCGGGATTTTCATTATTGAAACCGTAACTGCTGAAGAGCTCCGTCTCTGACGAGTACAGTGATCCTGTCACGACTCCGAGGTATTGCTCACTAACCTTAGACTGCTGAGGTACTCCTCCTGTTGAGTGCCGTAGGTCTGCTGCCAACTACCGGGTGCTCTATCCGCTGAGGGTCTGCCACCAAATACCGGGCGCTCTCGCTAATAGCATACAGAGGTACTCCTCCTATCGAGTACTGTGGGTCTGCGGCCAACTACCGGGCGCTCTGTCTGCTGTGGGTATGTCGCCAAATACCGGGCGCACCATCCACTGGGCTAGTTGACTCACTCCAAGTCGATTCGGTCAAGCAGTCGTCATGTCTTACCCGGTTACATGGTCTCCGTACTCCGTACGCTCATCTCCGGGAGGGTCTACTCCACGAGCTACAAGCCGATACTCCATGTATCTCAAAGTTCCATGAAGAAGTATCTCAAAGGACCACCTCGTCATAGGGGTCTCAACGCAACAGACGACGCATCAATCGGACGCCTGGTCTGTGAGTTATTATCTTTTTCATCCCAGGGGCCCGATTGGTTTCGTGTGCGAACCAACCCGGACGAATCTCAACTATACCCCAAAATCTCATAGGGTATACTAAAAGGGACCGTTTCTCATAGAAATCACCAATGCCGCTCTCGGTTCGTAAAACGGATGTCCGGTCTGAAAGTTATCAGCTTTTCCGTTCCAGGGGCCCGGTTGGATTTTGGGTTCAACCCAACCCGGCCACTATTAAACTGCATCCAAACCTCAGGAGAAGTATTCCAAAAGTTCCATCTCATCAAGAGGAATCCAACAAGGTCGACAGCACGTCAATCAGACGTCCTGAGCTCAAGTTATAAGCGTTTCCACTCCGAGGGCCCGGTTGGTTATGGGTTCGAACCAACCCAGCCATACCCAAAGTTCTCCGAAACCTTGAGTGTAATATATCGAAACGACCGTCTCGATCCAAGGATCACATCGTAACTGAAGTTGTGTCGATCGGAGGTCCGTAGCCTATGTTATGGGCTTTTAAGCGAACCTGTCCAGTTTTAGGGGGTTTCGGGCCGGGACCGACCCAGCCTGAGACCCCCTGCGTTGGCCCGAACCGGGTCGACCCGACCCGGGTCCGGGTCCGGCCCACTAGAGGGCGGCCCGGCCCAGCCGGCGCGGCTGGTCCGGGCCGGCACGGGCACCGCGCGCGCCGTTTGAGCATGGAAGGGGGGGGGGAACCGCTACCCCCTTCGACGGAACGGCGGACCCGCGAGGTGTCCGCCCAGTAGCGCTGACCGGGGGTTTGACCCCCGGTCTTTCTGGATCTGGCCGGCTGTAACGGCCGGCCAGCGCACTCCACGCGGGACCGGTTAGTCCCGCCCTCCAGAACTGGCGGGCGGAGGCTCCGGCCGCCCTCCCTAGCTCCGCTGCAGCCCCAGGCCACGACCTTGGTTCGTTCGGCGCGACGCGACGACACCGCGCCCCTCCATCGCGGCCCCACTCCAGCTGCAGTCTCCTCGTGGTTCTTCGGCGCGGCGCGATGGCGCCGTGACCCGACTCCGACCGCGGCTTCGTTCGGCCTCAATGGCGCGGCGCGACGGAGCCACGCTTCTTCCCCGCGTTTCTCCTTGTTTCCGCGCGGTGCGATGGCACCACATCGCTTCCATTTCAAGCCACGAAGATAACCATCAAAATAAAATAGGGGATGAGGTTCGGCCGTGTTTGTGCGGTCCGACCCCCTCCATTATTTTGATAACAGGTGGCCGATATTATCAAAGAACGTCCAAATAAAAATCCGAACGTAAAGACAGAACCCCTACTTCGAAGAAGGCGTTCTTCTGTGTCGTGGTAGATGGCATCGTGGCAGACGGGCGTCGTTCTGTCAACATTAGGATGGATGAAGCCGAGGGTGGCGTCGACATTCTTCGTTCTTCATTGGAGGAAGTGTAAAACTCTCCAAGTGCTGGGCGTCGTGCTTCGCTGCTAGCATTCCACTGCTTGAAGAAGCCGTCCAGAACTCCTCCTCCTGGCCTCCTTTAAATTGGAGTGGTGGGTTCGTCGTTGGCACGCAAGTCATAATTGGGGGATTTATGAATAGGGCCCCACTCAATTAATCCGCTGAGGTGGATCATTAAAAAGGGAGGAAGGATCCTCATCAATTAAACATGTTGGCATTTAAATTAAGGAGAGGGAGGGAAGGTTCCTCACACCACAACCAACCCAAAATAAAATAAGAATCATCCTTATTTTATTATGCCATGAATTCCAAAGAATTCAAAATTCAACTCTTAATTAAATTCATTGAATAACTTAATCATATAATTTAATGAGAGAGTTGACTTGCAATTAAAGAGTGAGAGAGGATGAGTTACACATTGAAGCTAGAGGGGGGTGTTTAATGGGGTGTTGGCAATTTTATGGAGGTGGGGGTTCATGGGGGACCCACCCCAACTTCCTCACATCTCCCTTTCCCATACACTTAACCCAACAGTAATGAAATAAAAATAAATTTGTAGAACAATTTTATTTTTATACCTCACATTTTTAAAAACTCCTCCTGAGCAAATGCAACTCCCAAAAGGGTCTTCTTAAGAAAAAATCGGCACTGCGAGTTCAATGGTGCCCTCGAAATACGATTCTGAGCACCGGTTCAAAAGTTATAAAATGCCGCTCATACATTTACTGAACGTACCCGAAAAAAATCTCATAAAATTATTATCAGTCACCCTCGACCCACTGTGGTCAAGGTTGGGATCTGCCTAGGAGAAACACGCCCCAATGAACTCAACGATACTCTTGTATTTTCAATTTGAGTTACTGTTTAGAAGTTATGAATTTTACAATAAAATAATTGTCACTTAATTATTTTATTTACTGCAAAAAACTAACTTTCTCAGGTGGCTTGTGCCGGCCAAAGTTAGTATCTTCTTAAAGGAAGCATACCCTTACGAGTTCAGCGGTGGTCTCAGATTTTTAATCCGAGTTACCGTTTGTGAGTTATAAGAATTTGAAAAATAAAATAACTTTTTTAATTATTTTATTTACGGTTATTCTATTTTCGGGTTTTCTCACAGGAGGCCTGTGCCGACTAAACTTAAGTCACAACTAGGGTAAAACCGCCATATTGAGCACAAAGTTGTCGTCGGATTTCTGATCCAAGTAACCATTTAATAGTTATTCCACTTTTTCAGGAAAACTGCTACGCACGTTAATTTAAGCTTAACAAAATTTCATAAAATTATTCCGGGCGCACCAGGCCTCATAATCAGGTTCCCTCAGAAACTGCGTACTCAAAAAATTCCAATGAATTTAAAAAAAATTCCCTTGAAATTTACGGGTCTTTACATTACTCCCACCTCAGGGCTTTACGTCCCCGTAAAGCTACATCAAAAACTAGGGAAACAAAAAGGGGGGTACTGTGAATGCATCTGAGCCTCCCGCTCCCATGTGCTCTCTTGGAGGTTCTCGTGCTGCCATCTGATGTGCACTAGAGGAATCGAGCATCCACGTAGGACCCACTCCTGTTGATCCTCGATCTCCACTGGGACCTCTGCAAAATTCACCCCATCGCCAATGTCCAACCCCCATGGTCGATGACATGCGTCGGGTCATGCTCGTATCTCCTCAACTGAGATACGTGGAAGATTTCGTGCACCCGGTGCAACTGAGGTGGATGGGTGAAGCGGTAAACCATCTCGCCTACCCTGTTGAGGACCTAGAAGGGTCCAACGAAGCACGAAGACAAGTTGCCGCCCCGGCCAAATCGCTGTAACTCACGTCAAGGTGATACCCGTAGGAAAATGTGGTCGCCATCCTCGAACTCTAGTGGTCTCCACCTCCTGTCAGCGTAAGTATTTTATTGGCTCTGAGCTATCCTCATCCACTCCTGGGTGACTTGGACCTTTTCTGGTCCTACAAGAGCTTCTATGATTTATTCTTTGCCGATAATAGAAATCCAGTCTCATCCCCTGGACAAACCACGTTCTTTGCCTAATACAGTCAATCCCGACATGGATGATACTAATCCATACCAAGGATGACGTCGTAAGGCCTCGACGCTACTACCAAGAGATCCAACCGTTACTCTCACCTCCAAGGGTTGAGTCACACTGTCGGCATCAGTGTGTGGTAACTAGGTCTCTTTCAGTAGGTATCTCAAAAGTGAGGGTCAAGTCAATGGTTTTTTTTAAACTGGAACCTCTTAGTAACAACAAAAAGAGAGGACATGAAACTAAATGCCACAAAGAAAGGTGTCCTTTATTACTGCATCTCAAAGTACAAAGACACAATGCATCTACAAACAAATATCAACAAAGCTAGAAGAAACACGAACAAAAGTCTTTATGCCTGGATCTAGTCCCGCTCCTGTCCACTTGTTCCATGTGGTCGGGGTGGACCTCATGGTGGTGGTGGTGGTGGAAACACCTCGAAGCATCGTCCACCTCGAGCTGCACGGCCAACTCCCCTGCCATGGCCGCCTGCTCCTTGTGGTCCGCCCTGATCGATTCTCTGCCTCTGTCTAAGGGGTTCTTCATCTATCTGCTGATCATCTGTACGGTGGGTCGGATAGTCATGTGCCATGTGACCAAGCATGCCGCAGGAGTAACACTGCCCACTCTTGGTATGACTGGCTCTGACTCCACCTCGGTTTACCCGCACAACTGAACCTGAGTCATGCAGTTGGCCACCAGTAGGTCTGGTCCTCTTGGACCTTTGCGTCATCTGTCTACTTCCTGCTACAGAAGACTCTTCCGCATGGAGGCTAGTGGTGGGTTCTACTGCTGGAGACTATTCAGCAAGGAAACTCTCTACTAAGAGGGCTCAATCCAACACCCCTGTCTGCATCGGGATGCTGTGAGAAACAACAGAAGATCTAATCTCTCGCCTGAGCCCCTGCTCGAAGGTTCGGGCCCAGAAGAACGGGTCTCGTACCATGTTTGTAGAGTAGCACGAGAGGTCTGTGAACCTCGCTGAGTACTGAGTTACACTAATTCTTCCCTACTACAGATGAAGTATCTCCAAGATCCGCACCGCTCGGAGGGTGGCTGGTACAAACTCTGCCCGGAACAGGCTCTCGAAGTCTGCCCACAGAAGTGATGCATCGTCATGCATCTAGAGCATCAGGCTCCACCATCTGCCTGCTGCTACTTGAAGGAGGTTGGCAGCAAGGATCACCATGAAGTCTACTGGCGTCCCCACTAGCATGAAGACTCTCACCACAGCCTCCATCCAATCCTCATCCGCTTGTGGGTCCATCTCTCCCCTGATCCTGGGTGGCCTCTGGTGTTGGAACTCTTGTAGTGTGCTCAAGCGACGTGCACTCTCCGATGTTGGGGATGGTGGCATCAGTGACCCAATGAGTGGTAGTACCGCTGGTGCATCCACTAGTGCCTCAACTGGGATAGGGCCCTGTACAGAGGCCTTGTCGCTTGGTGGGCTGTCATTACCTACCACTATCGGGGCTCTAGCTGGTCATCCATGGGGAGGCATCCTGAAAGAAACAAATTTGACATGGTCAAACAATTTATACCTGGTGAGCTGACCTGGTTTGAGATGACTTTTAAACCTTTTGGAAACACACATGCAATTAGTGTTTATGCACACAAAGTCAGAAATCAGTTGTCAGGGTCCTGGTGTATGGATACGTCAGCCGCCCGCACCAACACTGGAATCCCTGAACTAAAAACCACATTCGGTACCCCTAAAACTATTGCTTCATAGAAAGAAAATATCAGAGTCCTAAGTTCTGTGGTAGAACCTACTCCTGTGATACCAATTTGTCACGACCCATCCCCTGGGGCCCGTGTCGTAACTACCCCAAGCCCGCCTTCCATAGGCCCGGGGCGGGGTACTAACACCAAAGGCATAAATCCCTATAACTGGGAAGGATTTTCCTTTATAAATGTAAACAAAAACACAACCAGAGTACAAGCGGAAGAAATCACTAGGTACAACAGTAACAAAAGTGCTGAAACTACAAAGGGGCCAGAAATACAAGCCCAACAGATAGGTTCAACTACAACAGAAAGTAAAGTACAAAAGAAAAGAAAAGCAGCTGGAAGATGACACACATCCCCTGGATCGTCCACCATAGATCCTACCTAAAGGGTAGGTACAAATGTCCTCCTCAACACTCCACATCCGATTGTCCGTCCGTCTGTCTCCTCCGGGTACCATCTCGTCATGAGATCCTCTTCCGGGTACCGTCCAGTCCTCGAATGCTCGGCCTCCGTCAGCGTTGTCCGTCATCTGCATCCAACACAACAAGGTGCAGGCATAGCCTGTGCAGGGGTGAGTATAACGATACTTAGTAGGGACCCCGAGAACCTCAAGGTATCTCTAAATCCAACAAGGATAACCACAAAGAAGAATCTCGAAAGATAAACCTTACTTAGGTATAAGCACATACTTATACCTAAGTTATCAAGTAACCCATCTCAATCATGAGGAAATACAGAGGTTATGGAATCAACGGATAACCACTACATAGATATATTCCCATACATATACCTATGTTATCAAGTGACCCATCTCAATCATTAGGAAAACACAAAGGTCAAAGACTCAACTAAAACCAGGATTTTCATTATCGAAACCATAACTGCTGAAGAGATCCATCTATGATGAGTACAATGATCCTATCATGACTCCAAGGTACTGCTCACTAACCTTAGACTGCTGAGGTACTCCTCCTGTCAAGTACCGCGTGTCTGCTTCCAACTACCAGGCACTCCGTCCGCTGAGGGTCTGCAGCCAAATACCGGGCACTCTCCCTAATAGCCTACAGAGGTAGTCCTCCTATCGAGTACCGTGGGTCTACGGCCAACTACTGGGCGCCCCGTCCTCTAGGGGTCTGTGGACAAATATCGGGTGCTCCGTCCACTGGACTAGTCGACTCACTCCAAGTCGAGTCGGTCAAGTAGTGGTCAGGTCTCAGCCGGTTACACGGTCTCTGTACTCCGTATGCTCGTCTCCGGGTCGGTCCTCTCCACGAGCTACAGGTCGATACTCCAAGTATCTCAAAGGTCCATGAAGAAGTATCTCAAAGGACCACCTCGTCATAGGGGTCTCAACGCAACAGCCTGCGTGTCAATCGGACGCCCGGTCTGTGAGTTATTAGCCTTTTCGTCCCAGGGGCCCGGTTAGTTTCATGTGCGAACCAACCCGGCCAAATCTGAACTGTACTCCGAACTCTCATAGGGTATAATAAAAGGGACCGTTTCTCAACAAGATCACCAATGCCGCTGACGGTTCGTAAAACGGACGTCCGGTCTGAATGTTATCAGCTTTTCCGTTCCAGGGGACCGTTAGGATTTCGGGTTCAACCCAACCCGACCACTGTCCAAATTCATCCAAACCTCAGGCGAAGTATACCAAAAGTTCCATCTCATCAAGAGGAATCCAACAAGTTCAATGGCACGTCAATCGGACGGCCGGAGCTCAAGTTATAAGCATTTCCGCTCCGAGGGCCCGGTTGGTTTCGGGTTGGAACCAACCCGGACATACCCAAAGTTCTCCGAAACATTGAGTGCAATATACCGAAACGACCGTCTTGATCCAAGGATCACATCGCAACTAATAGTGCATCTATCAAAGGTCCGTATACAAAGATATGGGATTTTAAGCGAACCTGTCCAGTTTTAGGGGGTTTCGGGCCCGGACCGACCCAGCCCGAGACCCCCTGGGTCGGCCCGAACTGGGTCGACCCGACCCGGGTCCGGGTCCGGCCCACTAGGGCGCGGCCTGGCCCGGTGCGGCTGGTCAAGCCGGCGTGGCCGGTCCTGGCCGGCACGGGCGCCGCGCGAGCGCGGAAGTGGGGGAAACCGCCACCCCCCTTCGACAAAACGGCGGACCCGCAGGGGGTCCACCTAGCAGCGCTGATCGGGGGTTTGACTCCCAGTCTTTCCGAATCTGGAGAGCCGTAACAGCCGGCCAGCACACTGCACACAGGATCAGTTGTTCCCACCCTCAAGAACCGGCGACCGGCGGCTCCGACTGCCCTCCCAAGCTCCGCTGCGGCCTAAGGCCGCGTCCTTGGTTCGTCCGGCGCGGCGCGACGGCGCCGCGCCCCTCCACCGCGACCCCGCTCTGGCCGCGGTCTCCTCGTGGTTCATTGGCGCGGCAAGACAGCGCAACACCCCTACACCACAGCTTCATTCAGCCTCAACGGTGTGGTGCGACGGCGCCACGCTTCTTCGCCGCATTTCTCCTTATTTCCGCGCGGTGCGATGACACCACATCACTTCCATTTCAAGCCATGAAGATAACCATCAAAATAAAATAGGAGAGGAGGTTCAGCTCTATTTGTGCGGTCTGACCCCCTCCATTATTTTGATAACAGGTGGCCGATATTATCGAAGAACGTCCAAATAAAAATCCGAAAGTAATGACAAAACCCCTACCTCGAAGAAGGTGTTCGTCAGTGTCGCGATAGACGGCGTCGCGGCAGACATGCGTCATTCCATCAACATCGGGAAGGATGAAGCTGAGGGTGGCATCGGCGTTTTTCGTTCTTTGTTTGAGGGAGTGGAAAACTCTCCCAGTGTTGGGCGCCATGCTTCACTGCTAGAGTTCCGCCGCTTGAAGAAGCCATCCAGAACTCTTTCCCTGGCCTCCTTTAAATAGGAGTGGTGAGTTCGTCGTTGGCACCCAAGTCATAATTGGGGGATTTATGACATAGAGCCCCACTCAATTAATCCACTGAGGTGGATCATTAAAAAGGGAGGAAGGATCCTCATGAATTAAACACGTTGGCATTTAAATTAAGGAGAGGGAGGGAAGGTTCCTCACACCACAACCAACCCAAAATAAAATAAGATTCATCCTTATTTTATTATTCCATGAATCCCAAAGAATTCAAAATTCAACTCTTAATTAAATTCATTGAATAACTTAATCAAATAATTTAATGATAGAGTTGTATTTCAATTAAAGAGGGAGAGAGGATGAGTTAAAAATTAAAGATAGAGGGGGTGTTTAATGGGGTATTGGCAATTTTAAGGAGGTGGGGGCTCGTGGGGGCCCCACCCCAACTTCCTCACATCTCCCTTTCCCATACACTTCACCCAACAGTAAAGAAATAAAAATAAATTTGAAGAACAATTTTATTTTTATTCCTCACATTTTTAACAACTCCTCTCGAGAAAACACAACTCCCGAAAGGGTCTTCTTATGAAAAAATCGGCAATGCGAGTTAAACAGTGCCCTCGAAATTCGATTCTGAGCACCAGTTCAAAAGTTATAAAATGCCGCTCGTACGTTTACTGATCGTACCCGCAATAAAGTTAGAAAAATTATTATCAGTCACCCTCGACCCACTGCGGTCAAGGTTAGGCTCTGCCTAGGAGAAACACGGCCCAAAGAACTCAATGATACTCTCATATTTTCAATTCGAGTTACCGTTTAGAAGTTAGGAATTTTACAATAAAATAATTGTCACTTAATTATTTTATTTACGGCCAAAAACTAACTTCCTCAGGTGGCTTGCGCAGGCCAAAGTTAGTATCTTCCTAAAAGAATCATACCCTCATGAGTTCAGCGGTGGTTTTAGATTTGTAATCCGAGTTACCATTTGTGAGTTATAAGCATTTGAAAAATAAAATAACTTATTTAATTATTTTATTTACGGTTATTCCATTTTCGGGTCTTCTCACAGGAGGCCTGTGCCTACTAAACTTAAGTCATGCCTAGGGTAACACCGCCATCCTGAGAACAACTATGTCCTCTGATTTTTGATTCGAGTAACCATTTAAGAGTTATTCCACTTTTTTAGGAAAACTGCTACGCAGGTTAATTTACGCTTAACAAAATTTCAGAAAAATATTCCGGGCACACCGGGCCTCAGAATTAGGTGCCGTCAGAAAATGCGTACTTTTAAAATTCCAAAGAATTTTAAAAAAAATTCCCTTGAAATTTACAGGTCTTTACATATATATATGGAAGATGAACTAATCTCCAACCTCAAACTCTAGGTATCATTGATGATTTTCAACATATCTCTTCTATTGACTCTGAGCTTCCCTGATGTGATTCTAAATAGTCTTGACCTTTTCCCCCATTTCCTCGACCATTTCAAGGCCAACCAGTTTGAATTCTCTAACGTCATCCTAATATGCAGGTATTTTTAACCACTTCCCATAAAGGGCTTCATAGATATCCATTTGGATACTTTACGAAAAGTTATTATTTTATGAGAACTTGACCAAAGGAATATGTTGATCCCATCCTCCTTTTAAGACAATTGATCATGCTCCCAACATCTCCTCAAGTTCCTATATATTCCACTCAGATTGGACATCAATTTGAGGGTGATAAAAAATAATTAATTTTAAATCAGTATTTAGAGAATGGTGGAGACACTTTCAGAACATAGGTGTAAATATTAGATCTCGATCATATACAATCGATAGTGGTGTTCCATGAGGGCTCAACACATATACAATTTATATTACTTCAATTTGATCATTTGAGAAGTCCTCTCAGATTGTAATGAAGTGAGAAGTATTTGTATGAAAATCCACCACAACCCATATAACATTATTTCCTCTTAATATATTTAAAATATTGGTGAAAATTATATGGTTATGTTTTACCATTTCCTTATAGGTATGGGTAACGTTTGCATCATACCCTTGGATTTTGGACTCTCATCCTTCAATTGTTGACATAGAAGACACCTTAATGTATATTCTGTGATCTGTTTCTTCATATTGTCCCACCAATTATACTCTCAGGGATCTCGATACATCTTTGTGCCCCTAGATGGATGGAGAAGTTTGAGTTGTGCGAATTATACGAAAACCCCTTTTTTAACTCAAGATTTTATGGTACACATAGTCTTGACCGAAATCATACAAATACTTAACTAATTTTGAACTCAAAGGATTTCCCTTTTTGTATGGATTCCATGTTATTTTGAATTCCTAGATCATCTCTTTGAGAAACATTTATATTCTCTATAAGGTATGGTTGATAAATAATGTCTATGTGTATTGATGACGTTCCTTACTTTATAATTCCTAGGTCTATCCTTTTCATGTCTAGGAATATAAGATATTTCTGAATTCTCATGAATGATAATATTATTAGATACTTTATACTTAAGAGTCTTCCACTTTATTTGATTTCCTAGGGAAAGAGTGGATTGATTAGTCAAGTATTTGATGAGATATAACCATATTATATAGTGCATATTCATCTATTTCTATGTGAATATATAATTATGGATCTTGTGATCGGTATATATTTCACAATTCTCCCGAAAGATATAATGATTCTAGATTTTTATTGCGAAGTTCACTACATCCAATTCTAGATCACGAATTGGGTAGTTCCATTCATGAAATTTCAATTTCCTAGAGGCATAAGATATCACCCTTTCTTTCTACATTGACACACAACCCATGTCCTCCTTCAAATCATCATTGTATACCATGAAAAGTTCCCCACTTGTGGGTAGAGTAAGTACAAGTTCAGTTACAAGCCTATTTTTTTAACTCCTTCAAGATCTCTTTACATTAATTATTCCAAAAAAACTTGAATCCATTTCAAGTTATCTTGGTGTAGGGTTTGAAAATCAAAAAATATTTCTCACAATCAATGATAATACCCTACTAATCCAAGGAAGCTATGAATTTCAATCATAGATATTGGAATTAAAAATCCTTCAATTTCTTTTTTATTTGAAGGGTCCACAGATATCCCATTACTAGTGATAATATTCACCATGAATGAGTCTTCCTTAAAACAAACTCACATATGATTTACATTTCATAAAGATTCTACTTTCATATGGTCATTATAATAGTGCTTAGATGATCCTCATCCTCCAACTTATTTCTAGAGAATATTAAAATATCTTCAATAAATATTACCATAAATTGTAAAGGTAATGTCTAAAGACACAATTAATCATGTCCAGAAAGATTTATGGAGAATTATTAAGTCTTAATTGCATTACTTGAACTCATAGTGCCCATAACTTTACAGAAACCTATCTTAGTGATATCATCTTTTATCCTTACTTGATAATACCCTGACCAAAGATCCACATTAGAGAAGTATTGAACTCCATGTAGCTAATTTAATAAGTCATAAATCTATGTGAGATTAAACTTTTCCTTTATTGTGATTTTTTATCTCAGAATAGTCAATGCCAAGGAACATTAACCCATCCATTTTCTTAATGAAATAGTCTGGTTCACCCTAAGGTAATTCACTTAGTTATATGAACCCTTTATAAATATTCTCTTACAGTTGTTTCTTTAGATCCTCAAGTTTCTCAACAACCATTATATATGAGGCCTTGGATAATGGAAGTTTCCTAGGTAATAGATCGATTAAAAATTCAACCTCTTGGTTAGGAGTAAGAGCAGAAAATTCTTTGAGAAACACATTAACTTATTCCATTAAAATGGGAATGTCTTCAAGGATGATATTTTACTTAGATTCAATCATTTTATATAGATATTATTTCTCATAGTTCAATAATATTTATTCTTGAGATTTGGTTTTAAATAATATTTATCCTCCTCCTTGTATTTGTATAGAATTTGAGGATGATTCACGATACCAAGAGTGATTTCCTTCTCATGGAAATTTATGTTGTCTCTACATAGGGATAAACAATCTATACCTATAATTGCATAAAATTCCTATAAATGGAGTATCCCAAGGTTATTTGGGAAGTTTAGACCACAAATTTTGACAGGGGAGTAGTTATATACGTAGGATACAATAATTTCCCCATTTTCTATTTTCACCAACAACTATACTTCCATGATTTTTGGGGGTGTTAGAATAATTTGAATAATATTTTGTGATATTAAGGAATGAATATAACCCAAATTAAAAAGTTCATTCACTATTATTTAATGAATAACTAGCGTACTTATCACCACTTCTTTTTTACGATCCACCTCAGCGGTTATGATGACACAAGCTTGCCCATACCTCCTTAGAGGTTGTTGGTGTTGATTGTGTCTAACAACACTTGGCATAGGGGAGTGGTAGATATATTTTTATATTGTTCCATGGAGTTGAGACATTGTAAAATAGGATAAGGGTAGGTTAGAGAACTCCTTTATTCCATTTAATCGGTGGATTTCTCTCATTGGAGATATCTTTCTATGTTCCATTCCTTTCCACACCTAAAGAATTTCTTCATCCCTTTATCCAATTTCTAGGGTGCTTCTTTCTACACTTTTGACAAGTGGGATGTTTATATATCTTACCACTATTAGATTTATCCATAAAAATACAAGAATTAAACTCTAATTTTCTATTTCTATCCCCGTGATACCCTTGAGATTCGCCAATCTCAATTTTTTTACTTTGAGGGAACATTGAACAATTTCCTCTTAGCTGTCAATGTCTCAGTTCACCAGATCATTTTGTAGACTCTATTTTATAACACCAAATAAGTGTTCATATTTTAATTATAGGGTAATGAAAAAGGAGGAGGAATATACTGAATGTGTTTTGAGTTTTTCACCATACACCCTGATGGATTCAAAAAATTTTTTGTTTGAGGGAATGGAAATATATTTCCATTTTAACTTAGAGAGTGAGATGACAATATTTGTTGAAAAACCTTTTTTGGAACTCCTTCCACCCCATAACTCTGATATCTTCCTCTGGCTTCATATTCCTAATCAATGTATTCCAATGATTAGCTTCTACCTTCATATAATAAATAGAAAGTATAGTCTTCATTTTCTTGTAACATTGAAGGATTGAGAAGATCTTTTCTATGGATTTGATGCACTGTTACTCTGTTAAGTGATTAAATGATCCATGGAAAGTAGGAGGCCTTTTTCACATAAATTCATAAATTAAATCCTTTTATTTATTAGAGATATTTTTTAATTCCTCTTGATATTGGTTTCTATTTAGAAACTGATTCAACTAAAAGAGTATCATCATAATGTTCACAATTCCATCTCCCATTGGGTTGGGATTATCATTTTCACAGTCATCACATTTCTATTACCATTGATTTTATACTTCGTTACTCATATTTATAGCCATTGGATTGAATAAAGGGAAAAACCAGGGATGAGTATTTTTAAAATATTAAATGCATAAATCAGAATCCAATTAAATTAAAGTGGTTACATATAAATGATGTGTATTTCCTTAACTTAAGAATTTTTAGGCTTCAATCTATGTTATCCATGATCTATTGGATAACTTAGAAACTTATTGGAAATTTTATTCCATTAATAATGGTTTAAAATGAGCTTGTGAATTTACTAATGAATATCCCAAAGGAGTGTCAAACCAGGTGTACAACATGACCCATTTTTGTGCACCAAGACTCAATTGAGTATAGATTAATGCAGTGTTTTTAGGTGTTACCACTAGGTACATAATTTATAGATCCACATCAACTTGTATTATATATACATAGATTTATTTTATTTGAAACCAATTACTCAATATTTTACCAAAATTTAGAGATGTATTCCAAAGTTTAGTCTCATCCTTAAGTATTTTTCTTGCATTTTCTAATCTAATGCCATAAATAACTAAACATTCCTTTGATACTAACTATGACAACCCATGACTTTATTACACATTAATATAAAATTTATTACATAATATTACACATAATAAAACCTATAATATTTATAAATAGAGTGTATTTCTGAATTATGCACATTACATAAAATCTTAAAATATTGGATACACTGTCATTATTGAAAAATTCCTTAACATGCTTATATTATTCCATAATTCTTAAAAATGCATGGGTTAACCTGGGGACATACATAAGAATGGAGTGAGATATAAAGTATAGTAAGTGAATAAGAAAATAATAACCTGGATATGGAAGTAAGTTTTATATAATAGGAATATCAATGGGATATAAATTTGGTGTGAATCATAAACACGAACAATGAGGTAAGTTATAGCATGATAACATAAAGGCAACAAGGGAATGTGTGAAAAAATTCAATGATGAAATAATAAGCATAATTCATGGTTAACCACTAAGAAAAAATTACATAATGATCTTAGGATAACATCCCATGTAACATACATGGAATCTCATGAGTGAAAACATTAACAAATGTATTGGAGAGCTACATGGGAACACCCATCATAATCATATCCTATACGTGGATAAGTGTTCCAAATAAATCATATACATAAGAACATATCTCATCACATTTAATTAAAATATAAAGGATTGTTTATTACATATGTATAATTACCCAATCAAATAATTATAAGTTTATAAAAGCGAAAAGCCTTGATAGGAAGGGGGTATGGGTATTCAATATACAATTGTTTTGCATAAAAAATCACAGTTAAATTTCAACAATATAATAGGGGAAAATAAATATTCATGGGAGGGATTAATGAGAGTGGAAGGTGTATCTAATAATTTATAAATCATATGGTAAATATGGGAGATAAGTAAGTACATATACAAAAATTATTAATTTTAGATAAAAGGTATAATATAATGAAGATTCTTCAATAAATATGTAAAGGAGAGGATCCCTTACCTTGAGAGGGTGATTCTAAAAGCCTGCTAGGAGATTATTGAGAGATTGTGGGAACATTAGGAGGAATATAGAGATGTAAGGGAAGATAAATGACATGATACATGTTTATTGAGTGACGATTAATGCGATTTTGGGTGGGTTAATATAAGAAAAAATAGGGGAGTTCTTTATTATTTCCCAAACGTAGGTTTAGGACTCTATATAATAATGTACTAAAAACCAAAAACCATACCATGGTAATTCACCATGGATTATACCAAATATAAGTGGTTTAATTATTATATAAGGATATGGTCTGATTATATTTAAATATTACCCCTGGTGATGTGGAAGTGAGTCATATTCTTAAGAATTGATTTTTAAATCATAAAATATAATACAAATGTTTAAGGATTCATAAAGGATTTATAAAATTAATCTAATAACCTAAAAAAAATAATTTAAATTAGAAACATATATCTAGTTTTAGATACCTTTTATGTCATTTATTACATAAATTTTAGGTCATCATGATGTCATAATACACATCATATATTTATACGGTATTTAATTTTTTCCCAAACATTACACTATCTTAGAAAATTATGAAAAATAAAAAATTGAATAATTTATATATGATGATTAAAAAAATAATATTTATTTTATCAAACTAATTTTATAAATATATGAATTTTTACTTTTAATAAAGAATCAATATTTATTGAGAAATGTTGGTAGTTTTGATAATAAAATTTTTCGAATCCTGATAAAAATTACATTTGACTTCATAAAAAGTATATGATCATTATATTTTAAAAAATTATTTAATAATAATATTTTAATAAAATATTATTTATTTCAAAAATCCATTAATTCATCAAAATAAATGTCTTAGATGAAATTGAATATTTCCCAAAAAATATATTTTTTATCTTATCAAAATAAAAATCATTTATAAAGTAACAATAAGTTGAAAATATATTCATTATTATATGAAAAATTAATATTCATATTCTTAGTGTCTTGATACACAACCCTTAATTACACCAGAAAACTCCTTAAGGGAAAGGTGCCCGACAATGAGATTTCCATGGGGTGATTCGACGTACATGCTTTGGGTCGTGATATCGATGAGTTTGAACTTATCCCGTAAATGGTTTTACTTGTTTTTTATTTGATGGATCATAGATTTGGTTTGGCTAAGTTAAAATCCTAGTGATTCTATATCCCTAATAAGCTCTGATAAATGGGATTCATAGGGTACGATCCTGTTGATTGAGTCCATCACTTTCTTTTCCCTTGTCAATTGGATTTTTAAAAACCCTATATTTATCCTAATCATATGATCACCATTAAATGGATATATTATCAATGGTTATAATGTTTAATGGTCTTTTAAATCTGACAGTATATAATAAAACCAAATAAGTGCATGTTTTTTCTTTAACCATAATACATAAAAGGAATTTAATTCAACCACAAAGAGAATTTATTTGTAAATGTTCTGGTCATTATAGTGTGAAATTAAGACTATTTTTCATGTAGTTATCCCCCTTTGATTCTATGTTAATTCTATGTTAACATGTATTTAATCAGTAGATAATAATTATTTAATCCTAATTTAATCCTTAGTTTATCATTAATTAGTCATTAGTTGAGAATTCATTAATTAATATTTATTAAGTAGTCAGTTCAATGTAAAATAATAATTAATCATCAAGTAATCCTTTGTTAAGAATTACTTAATACTAAGTTCAACATTACATATTGCTAAGTTAATCATTCCTTATTTATTCATTAATGAATCATTAATAACTCATTTTTAATTAATTAATCATTTTTTAATTAATAGTTATTAAGTAACTAGTTTATATTTAATTAATAGTTAATCATTAACTATTTTTGGTTTGATAATTACATAATATTTAATTATTAATATGTTAATCATTTTTTAAATGTTGAATAATAATTCATTAATGATTGACTAATCATTAGTTAATCATTTTTTAACCATTCATTAATCATTGGTTAATCATTACTTAATCATTAATTAACATTAGTTAACCCTATGTTAACTATGCCTTTATCATTTATAAATTCTTCATCAATAATTAGTTACTAAAAGTTATTAAGTAGTTACATTAAAGTTAATTATTAGTTAATTAATATTTAATCACTATTTATGTAGTTATTTTTTAGTTAATAATTAAATTATTATCGGTTAACCATTAATTCAACATTAATTAAAACTATTTTAATAATTCCTTAATCATTGATTAATCATTCTCTAGTCACTCTTTAATCATTATTTTAAAATTCCTCAATCATTATCTAATCAATAGTTAATCATTACTTAATCATTCATTAAACATTATTTAAAACTAAGTTAAATATTCCATAATCATTCATTAATCAATAGTTAATTATTACAAATTATTGTATATTATGTAGTTACATTATATTTAATTATTAGTTAATTAATAGTTAATCATTACATAAATATTTGTTCATCATTATTTCATCATTACTTAATTATAAGTTAATTATTAGTTAATCATTAGTTATATACTAGTTAATACTAAGTTAATAATGCCTTACTCATTCATTAATATCTCATTAATCATAACCTAATTTATAGTTTATGTACTTACTTTATAGTTATTTATTGGTTAATTAATAATTCATCATTATTTAATAATTATTTAATAATTAATTAATCATTATTTTATCCTAAGTTAGTCCTAAGTTAATCCTCGATTATTTATTATATAATCATTCTTCAATCCTAAGTTAATGCTTAGTAATTTATTAGATAATCAACACTTAATCATTACTTTATCATTAGTTAGTCATTAGTTAATCATTAGTTATTTAATATTTAATTTTTGGAAAATCATTATTTCACTAATATTTATTCATCATCTATTTAATACTAATTAATAATTATATCACTAATATTTAAAAACTACTAATTCATACTCAATAATAATATTATTATAATGATAAATCCATTATTAATAATTATTATAAATCATTTACTAATAGTCATAATTAAATAATTATAATTTACATACTAATATCAACTATTATTATAAATTATATCTAAATATCTAAACAAGTAAGTAAATAACATATTTAAAAGTAACTAAAATATAAAAAACTAAATAAATAATTAACTTTAAATAAATAGGAAAAACTACCTCTAAATAATGATTTGGAAATTTGGAACTCCTTTGAGGACCCCCCAAAAATATGTGCATAAAGGATAAAAAAGAGTGAATATTAGAGAGAGGGGGGGGGGAATTTAGAGATAACTGGTGTTAATTGAGTGAGGATAAGGGGGATAGGGTGGTTGGATTTTTATAAGGGGTTGAGGCAAAGGTGTTTCACCTAAAATTAAGGGAAACATTTTTTTTCACCCAAAACACATTTCATTAAAATTAAGAAAAAGTACATTTTATGCGTTAATGAATTTCAACAACCCAACCATGCCATCAATCCTATTCGATGATAGTTAAATGTGGTATTCCTCTGAACGCCTTTATATTTAAGCTGAAAGGCATTAAGGCATCTCACACCATTCTATATTAGTTTTAATTTTTTAACCTAGTAATATTTTAACAATTGTTTTGAGAAAAAAATATAAAAAACTTGAAGCCGGAGGAGATCCCTTGAAAAATCAAAGCATATGAACTACTTGAAACAATTCAAAATTTCAAAATTTAAATTCAAATTTGACTAAAATTCAATGATATTAATAATTAATAAAAATAAAAATAATAAATAATTTAGTCAAATAGTTAAAATTATATATATATATATATAATTATATATAATAAGTTCAAAATTTAAATTAATTTAATCATATAATTATAATAATATTAAAAATACAATAAAAATACTGCTAATAAGTGTGAATATAATTTTATATTAATAATAACAATGATAATAATGATGATAATAATAATAAAACTAATATTATATTATATTTAGGAACTGATACCAACAACATCTCATGCATGCTATAATGAAAATGTAATAAATCTGCCAGCTTAGGGACTTAACCCCATAACCATGCCCAAAACCCCACCCTAGATGTACCACCCCAGCTGACTGTGGGGGTAATAATAAAACTAATATGATTAATACTAATACTAATAATAATATATAATGTCAAATGTTAATATATATACTAAGAATAAAATTCATAACAAAAATTTATATAAAATTAACTAAAATTATGAAAATATCTCAAACACTATGAAAGTAAATAAATAAATTAAAAATAGTAACAATAGTTATAACAATTAATTAAAATTATGTTAAAAATAATAAAAAAAATCTATTGATTTCCAAGTGCATCAAGTCCCCCCCACATAAAATTTTCCACTCTTGAAAAAAATAAGAAAAAACACACAAGCATTCCCTTAATCAAACATGTGTAGCATAATCAAAATTTACAAAAAGTTATATATTTTTACCCAAAAAAATATCATACAACATTTAAAATCCCAATTTTTAATAATAATTTCCCTTTCAATTTCATTCTTTATTAAATAATCATTTACGCTCATGCATCATGTGATTTACCTCACTAGTATTCACATCTCTAGAAATAATATATGATTTAGTATATACTCTATTCTCATACACATGAATTCAAACCATATGATTTTTATGTATTTTACTCCTTCACTAGTGGGAAGAAAAATAATTCACTAATCTTGAGGACTTTACATTAGTTTCAAATGTTCTTTGTTGTAATGTGATGGTAGGTCATAATATTTTTGAAGATTTTATGAAAAAATGATGTCTCAATATTGAAATATATACATGATAAATGTTAAGTGGATCCCTCAAAATATCTCTCCCCAAACATAAATGTTTCTTTTCCCTATTAAAATGAAAATATCAATATGCGCAAAAAGAAAAAGGGGACAACACTCTCTTAGATAAAATGAGAAGAAAAGCATGTGAATATCAACACCAACACCCCATGAAATTGATATAATTACATCATAATCTATAAAATTTCATTTAAATAAGGTCATATAAGACTGTCAATCTCTTAAATAAATGGTTTATCACTTTTTTAGGTATCCTTAAAGGTGAGGGTTAGTATTTAATAATAAAAAATTTACCCATCATTAGAACCTAAATGAATTTTCATTCCCATATCAAAATACATGCAATTAACAGGGATACTATGAAAAGGAACATATATAACATGGTGAGATAATGTCTATACATGTGCTTAAAATGACTCATTGTCCCTATATATCCTTCTTCATAACTGACTCTCTCCCCCCAAACTTAATTTGAAAATTATCTTGTAAATATTCAAGAGATGGACCGGGAAATGTATCAGGTATGGGATCATCCTAAAAATGATTCTTCATAGATTATATGAATTAAATAATCTATAAAATGAAATTATCTATTGATGAGTCAAAGGGAATAAATGAAACAACTAAATTCCTTAGTTATTTTGGTGAAACATTTAAAATTACTAAAACATTGATTGAAAAACAAGAAAAGTTATAAAATTCATAACATGATTGAGAATCCATCAATAACATTGAATTAGGAATATAAATGAGAAGGTTATAAATTCATACTTAGTATAAAAATATAATTACGTAAAACATAGATAATCATGAGTGAAAATAAGTGTTTAAAAAATAAATAGGTTTAAAAAATTCAAATCATGGAATAATATCATTAATTATCAAAACCAGGGTATTAAAAATTAAATCATTCCAACCAAGAATCATGTTCTTATACTGACTAGGGAAAAAAGTGTTATGTTCTTGATCATTTCATTATAGAAATAAAATAAATTTAATATGGTTTTGATGATGACATGAATGTTAGTTTCCATTTAATTTTTCATTTCTTCATTTTTTTCATTTTTTTTTGTTTTTATAAGTTATTAATTATCTATATTACATATTTTTTTGGGAATTGGAAATAAAATATGAAAAAATATAATAATTACCCGAGTAACTATAGATAGACTTGGAGATGATTCCTATTTCAAATTAAACTCAAAAAAATGTGGTTGTAATGATATAATAGAGATAAAAAATACCGACATCATATTATAAAGATAACACCAAATAAATTAATCACATGTATGAAAAATTAAACATGATTAATTAAAATCCGTTGTAGTGATAAGATAATATAATTTAATATAAAAGCATGAAATTTTATTACCTAGAAAATTAATAAAAAAGAATTAAGATGCACTAAAATAAAAACTAAATAATGATGGGTTTCCTCATTTAAAGCACAAATTTTAATTTGTATTTATCCAAATTTTGATGATACTCCACTAGGATCAAATATAAATTTATACCATTCATATACTTCATAATTGGTCAAAGTGTTGTATTTATTAATTTGGAAGTAAAATATCTTATAGGCTACACAATATCATGATGGAAACATGTCTAAAAAATAAATGCATGAAATGAAAGAAAATCTACATAGATGAAAAAGAGATGAATAAACATCATGTGAAGAAACAATCATAAAATAATGAGAATTTGGGTGAAGTAAATCAGTGTGAAGATAAAAAATATTACTACTTTGAATGCATAAAAGATAAACAATGATCGTACAAAGCTCTTTCAATGATCGCCTTGTATTCTTTATATCATTGAATGTAATGTCTGAGAAAATCAGGTAACCTAATTATTTTTCACCAGTAACCACCACAATATTTAAATAAACATGTTTCAAACTAAATTCATTATTCAAAGTTTCTTTTATTTTTCTTAAGTCAATAGTTTGGTTAGTTTCTATGGGTATTTCAAGTGGAGTGTTAATAACCTCAATGCATGGAGTAGGTGGAACAAGTTTAAGTGGAGTATGTGAATCCATGATGTTATAAGTTATATTCAATCTCAATTTTTCTTTTAAATTTCCCTCATCTTGTTTCACAAATAGTATAAGAGTTATGATGAACTCAGGATCCTCCAAACAATCTCATTCTTCTGTTATTTTTAGAATATTTTGAGTGTAATCCACTGCCATCACTGAATGATTTTATGAATCTAGATCATTTTCATACATCATGATTTTAGGAAATTTTTCTAACTCATAATGATTCTCATAATGAGGTAAGCAAATGCTATTTGATGTGATGCTCTCTGGTTTGTGGCAACCCATGGTATCTTGGACTAATTTGTTTCTCATCCATAGAAAATAAGGATCCTAATTCAATGAATTATTCATTTTGAAATGAATTTTTATTCTCAAAATATTGAATATAATATACATTAAAGACATCCTTTCTCACATAGGGGAAGAAGGGTTGTGGACTCATAGAATAGGGATATAAAATTGCATTCTTTTAGGAGCCATTATATTCAACATAGTGTAATAATAAGATAAAATATTCTTAAAATGTGATTGGAATGGAGAAATAAAATTTGTATTGATAGGATTCATCAATTTCATGAAAGATCCATAAAAAATATGCATTATCAGAATTAGGAAATTGATATTTTTCATACGGAACCTCAACCACACTTTCATCAATAATTTTTTTAGAGTTCAAAAATATAATTTCAGTGAGGTGGTCAATTTGATAAGACATATCTATTGATTCTCAATACCCCTCAATATGTTTTATATCCATTTTATTATGGAAACCAAATTTTCATTATGATTTTAAATATAATTAATTATGTAAACCATATTTTCATTATGTTCTTCTTAATGTTAAAACACCTTATTCACCCCAAACATCAAAAAAAATATTTTTTCTATAATTCTAAAGTGTTTAGATCACAGAAGGATTTGTAGAATCAATTATCTTCTTCTAGTGTGCAAGACTATTCACATCCTAAATTTTTTTTTCAATTGTGAATCAGAATTTGGAATGTTTAAAAAAACTATTTCATTCCAGAGATTGCATGAATTACTAGGTTCAAAATGTTCAGGAATACCTCTACGTGGGTATAGATTATTAGAATATAGAGACTCCTTATCCAATATATCATTACATTGATTTGAATAATAATCATTGAAATAAAATGAAATAACTAGAGAACTCATGGGTAGTGAAAAGTTTTAATCCATACCATGTTATGTGGGGGGGGGGGGGGTAGGGAAGATATTGGATACAGTCTTGTGGTGTTGAACATATTATCTTGAACTCCTAGACATATGTAACTTTTAGAAAAGTTAAAATTACCCGGAGTAGTGACATGATTTATTTTTTTGCTTTTTGACTTTTTTTAGTTTTGTTATTTTGAACCTAAATCAATCCTTTTGAAGGATCTCTTAATGCCACTATTCTCTATAAAAATAGAACCTAAAATTTCATTTCATGCTATCATGACATGTCAAATTTACATATGTATAAAACCTACTCACTACTATAGAAATAGTGACAATGGTTTATGTATAGGAAGAATGTGTGTAGTCACTTTAACTATCCTCTTAAAATAATGTTTATAAAAATGAATTTTTCAGTGTGATTAGAAAACTAAAATCCTAAAAAAACCAATAATGTAATTGAACTACTAAAAACTATCTAATAAAACAAAAAATAAAATAATTATGGGAAGCAAATTAATATATAAGTGTCGTAGTTGTGAATATTATTCAAGTGAATGCAATGAAAATTATTTTATTCCCATATCTGATTATTTACTTATATAATTAGCATTGATTATAAATTTAATTATAATACCATCTAGTCCTATTCTGTGATGTTAGTCAGTACTCTAATTTTTACACAATTCATACAATTTTTTGTCTACTATTTGAAGAATAATTAATGTGACATTTTAGTATCGAATAACTTGGTGAAATACAACAACCCATTTCTCATAATGTCAAGATATATATTTGTGTTGGGTTCAATCACATGAGATTACATTTTAGGCATCACTCATGCAAGTATGAAGAGAAAACACAAAAAGCTTGTATTTTTTAATTAATATATTTATTTATTCTAAATTAATTGATGCACGACATATGATTCTCTCACACACGTCATCGATTTATAAAAAAATAAATTCTCAGATATTGTCTTACCCATTATTACTTATTAGGATTCATATGAACATGAAAAAAACATGTGTAAAAACTTCATATTATTTAAATAAAAAAATATAACTTTACAAATAAAAATCCAATGAAAAATAATTCAATTAGTAATAAAGCATGAAAATTATATAATTTCTTGAATACACCTTCATGTTGGTCATAATTTTGACATAATTAATTTTCCCAAGTATATAAAAAACACAAAAAAATAATTAAAATAAATCAATGTGTTCTTGTGGATGTGATAAACAAAAAAAATTTCTACTCAATAAGACATATCATGTCATCAATTACTTTAAAGCGAACTACCAGACTTGTTTTCAACGAGCCTGAGGCCAAACATGAATATAACCAAACCATCAATGAAAATCCAACAAGAAACACCATATATTTCTATGGAAGATAAGAATGGGGGATAATTACTTGGATGGTCAGAGGTAGGGGTAGAGCATTGGTTGGGTTGAATTCCAATGAAAGGTGATCTTCATGGATGGTTAAGAGTTACCAAATGACGGAGTGGTTTTGTAGATGGGGAGTGAAAGAGGTGTTGGGTGGTGGATTGAAGGGGAGGAGCAATGGAACTTAGACGATAATCTACTACATGTTTGAGAGGTGGTATGACTTTCTAAAAATAGAGGTGGTGGTGAAACTGACATGGTATTGATGGTTTGGGCAATTGATATTGGAAAAAAAGGGTTATGAAGATGATATAGGATTTTAAAAATCTTAATGTGTGAATGAAATTAAATTTCAAAAATGGTTTGATCCAACCCCAATTATTGGTATATGGTTATCAGTGGAAATTTCGCTCAATGTTTTCACCATGATTTTTGGAATTCCAAAAAATAAATTCTGATAGTCTTGAAGCATCGATGTTGTAATAATATATTTGGAGAATTTCGGATTGAAGAGATCAACATTAAACTATCTCATATTTCCACTTATTTATAGATCAAAATCAATAAGAATCACACCGATTTTATTCCACCATTTTTATATAAAGACACCTTGATTTGATCAAAATTTGTTAACTTTTAGGGGGAGGAAAATGATTATATTTTAACTTTTAAAATCTAATCATCATATCTAATCTCATCATTAGTTAGTTTACAGAAATATATATTTTCTTTTATTTTAATTTTTTTGTTTTGTTTTTATATATACAATTAAAAATTTTATTATATAAATATATATATACTAAAATACTTTCAAATGAATTTTTTCATATATATTATTTTTTGAAAAAACCCACTTCCCAAATACCCTTTTAATATGGGAGGATCCTTGAGAGCTTCATCCCAGTTCTAATGTGGGATTCCATATGTTTCTTCCACCTCATCAATCATCCAATCGAAAAATATATGGGTCCCATCATCGTCAACATTATTTACTTATTAAAAGTGGCAAGTAAAAAACAACAAAAGCGATAAATGAAAAGAAAAAAAGAACAGAAGCATGTTCCCTTAAGGTGGTCTGTATTGATGAAGCCTAAGGTAATCACCTCTAAATTTATTCCTCCCCTTAAAATGTAGGAACATCTCATACGAATAATATTTTATTTCAACCTCCTGATTTTATATGGAGGTGAAATTGTAGTCTCCCTTATTGGCTTCATGATAAATATGTAGAAGATTTGTTTGGTTGAAAATAATACTCATGTACCTAATGACTATATAAGAAGTAGACCAAAGATCTTCTCAGGTATTTTTAGGGAATTATTGAGGAATAAGGAATCTGAATCCCCCCATTTTCTGTATACTAGGAGGCCCGTGAGCATCTCCATGGATTTATTTTTGAGGTAGTGACTGCCCCCAAAATACAATGAGCATGCAAAAATAAAATTACTAATTGGATCGTTAACCACACCTCCTCAATGCATGAAACCCATAGAGAATGATCCATCTACATTGCGTTTGTGCCGTGAAATGTGGGGACTCCAACTAAACTTATGTCCCTACAGTATGTCACAAGCCAAGTGGGAAGAGGTTGTACCTGCCTAAATAAGTCTAAGGGTGGGATATTATTTACAATTCTTCACATTCCATGTCATGTCCAGTAGAATATTTTTAGTTCTGATCACTAGAGTCTTACCTAAGAATGCACCTCCTTTGAAATTAACTTTATTCCTTGCATTCCATAACCACAAAACCCTTGAATTTATTTTTTTATGATTAAATTTTCAAAATAACCCAATTTTAGTTAAAAATATTATATGTATATATTCAAAGTATAATGACCCATAATTTACATACATTGATATTATATCATAATTTATGTATACTTATTACAATGTTTAATAAAACCATAATAGGACCATATATGTATAATGTCTTTAGAAACTGGGAAACATAAAAAACTGGTTCATAAAACATCTACATTGTCTCCCATTTATTTCATAATAACTAGACTCTTTTTTGGAATATCATAAATAATATCCTCATTCCCAACCTGGGGAAAAGAAACATACCAAAGGGTGAGCTCAAATTATTAGTAAGGGTAAACAAAGGAAAAATCAATCATATATAACATTTGAAAATATTATCCTTCATATGAAAGATCATAAATTCATGTCATGGGAAAAATTATAGAAGTGAATTGTAATACCAATAATCATACAAAAAGTCATGAGGATTTATAGAATACATAAATAATCATATAAAATCATTTCACATTAGTCAAAGCTCATTCCCAAGACCATCATAGCAGACAAGTCATTTACTGAACCAAGTTCACTCATCATTCCTACCCTATATTACTGAACCAGATTTACTATCCATTCCAACCAAGTTTATCTCATTAGATATAAATCTTTACCCAATTCCTTGGAGGGAGATATAGGTCCCACCCATCTCATAACGAAAGCATTCTTATGTGTGACACAAAAACTTAAATCATACATCATAGCATTACCCATTTAATAAAATGGTATTCTTAAACATCACACCATCATAACATAATCCATATTAGATAAATAGACTTCATAAAATAATTACATCATAAATTAATCAAATCAAAGTAATAATAAGGATAGAAACATAAACTTATGTTATCCATATGGAAAATAATTCTGATAAAACACTTGAACTTAGTTCTTCAGGAAAACATCCTTTCTTCTTCAAAAAAATATTCTTTTCTCAATATGTCAAGCAATTTTAAAATAAAATAAACTTGAAATAATGTAAAGTAATATTCATGGAAATAATTATTTATTAAAGCATAAAAATCCTTTCATTCTGTATAAGTTAAAAAAACATTCTCCTCATACTTTTTCCTGAAAAGTCAAAAAGTACCATGTATGGTAAATAAATGAAAGATTCCTTCCATACCATGTAGTAAAAATAAAAAATGGGTAAAAATGAATTTCAAAATATAGGGAAGAATATTAAAAAATTTATGAAAACATTTTTAGAAAACATGGACAAGGATGATAAATATAACCCCAGTGAATACATACGTGTAAGAAATCTCAGATAGAAGTGAGATTGAAAAATTATTCCTTACCATACACTACTGGAAATCTGACCTTTCCCAATGCTTCTATACCAACAGTTCGTAAAAACCGTCGGTATAGGGTCCCGTTCCCAAAGGTTTGGCCAGACTGTTGGGAAATCCCACTTTGAGGCCACCTTTCCCAATAGTTTGGCCAGACTGTTGGGAAATCCCACTTTGAGGCCACCTTTCCCAATAGTTTGGCCAAACCGTTGGGAAAGGGTATGGCTTTCCCAACGGTTTGGGCAAACCATTGGGAAATACCACATTTTAGACACCTTTCCCAATGGTTTGGAAAAACCGTTGGGATAGGTATACCCTTTCCCAACAGTTTGGCCAAACCGTTGGGAAAAGTCGAATTTGTGGACACCTTTCCCAACGGTTTGGCCAAACCGTTGGGAAAGGGTATACCTATCCCAACGGTTTGCGCAAACCGTTGGTAATGGTCCACCAAAAATCAACCTTCACCCAGAAACAAAATCTAGAATCAAAATCTATACCAACGATCGTCAAAACCATTGGTATAGACCTATACCAACGGTTTTGAAAACCGTTGGTATAGATCCTTTGATTTTTTATCATTTCTTCTTACCCAGAACATTATATAAATCAAAATTTAAAATAATTATGAGAATACATATATATTTATGTAATTATATTCACAAAAGTCATGTTAGGTTATTGGTTAATTCATTCAATAATAAACTAGGGGTCCTGGGATCAAATTCCAGCGAATGTTTTTTTTGAAATACATATACCATTGGTTCCATAACCGTTGGAATAGATTTTCATATTAATTATACCAACGATTTCCAAAACCTTTGGGATAGGTTTATACCAACGTTTTTGGAAAAACCGTTGGTATAGACCTATCCCAACGGCTTACTTGGCAACGGTTCTTCAAACCGTTGGTATAGGCTATACCAACGGTTCTCCAAACCGTTGGTATATGTTAGTTTTCCAGTAGTGATAGGTCTGATAAGATTCATATGTATCCAAAACTTTTGTATAGTGATTTAAATAATGTTAATTAATTATTATAAAATCATAATAAATTTTATGATAAAATTTATGATTATATTTTAATCCATTTGTTAGTAACATTTCATTGTTACTCCTTATTCGGGCATTAACTGCTTTACATTCTTATGTATGTTTTTTCAGATATGTTCTTATCATTATTTTTTGGTTATAGTTAAATAATTTAAAGCATGGAATTTATATAATATATATAATATTTATTCATTCAATTCATTTATATAATCATTATTTAATGAATATTATGTAGAACGAATCGCATCACACTGTGGAGATGGTAAGTTGTACGCACGCACGAGTGATGATATCGTTCCCATAAATATTTTGTGGTATTGACATGGATGGCTTATAGTATATAAGAATTAGTATCATGTTATTTTAATCATATATAGTTATTATTTACCCCATTATACCCATCCAAGTAAGGTGGTGGTGACAAACAGATTACACCACGACGTGGAGACGGTAATTCGTACGTACACACGCATGATGATTTTGTTTTTTGTAGGATGGATAGAAGTATAGATAGTTTTGTTTCATATTTATAATAAAATATAAGTATATTATTGATACTAATGTTATTACATTATAATTAAATAACTAAATAAGATAAAGTAGAAGAAGAAATAAATTTGAAAGAATTGGTAGAAGAGATTACCTCTTCCTCGATGTGCCTGCTTTAAATTTCATCTCAAGTCAATAGATTTTATATTTTGAGAAGAACAGAACCTATAGAATGTAACTAGGGAAGTTTAAAAGAGAAATATGTTGGTATTTTAGATCTTGAAGTCTCAAAATGGACTAAATAGGAGAGGGAGGGGGTTCCATTTTATGAGTGAGGAGAGGAGCACATTTGGAAACTCTCAAAAATATTAATTTATAAAAATTTAATTTTGACAAAAAATGGTCCAAAAATTATTTAATTAAAATATAAGATTATTTTGGTTCGAATACACATCATTAAATAATATTTAGAAAAGTTTAGAATATTTTTGTATCCTTATCTTTCTCATTTAACCCTTATTTTACCCCTTTTAATCTTACTATAATATCATGTTATTTACACATTGTGGGTTAATGTAATTACCGTATCATGTAAAACGACCAAAAAAGTTATTTATGGCATATTTGGACTTATATTAACCATTTGGACTAATATTATATTTTTATGAAATTAATATCATTTAATAATGTTTTTTATATATTAAGTTATGAATTGTGTCAATTTTGGACACTAGTCATACTTTTACTTTTTAAAAATTCATAAAAACTATATTACTTCAAAAGTAAGGCATTAATAAAATATAATATGTGAATTTAAGCTATAAAATCTGTTATGACGTCAAAATAACGAAATTAAATTTGTTTTAATATTTATAAATTCATTTATTTAATTATTTTATTAATGAGGTAATCACTACATCATAGTTGTGTCATAAAGAAAAATACTTATATAATCATTAAAAATTATAAATAAAAAAAATGATGTAGTAAATTGTTTTATATTTATAATTAATATTTATAATAATAGATATCACTTATATAACCTTATATTAAAATTTATTTAGTAAAAGATATATTTTTAGGTTATAATTATCTTTACTCCTAATTAATTCTTATAAAATGTCATTTTCACAACCATGTGAATCCATGGGGTCCCAAAATCGACACAAGGATTCCCATGGTCAGAAATATTTTATCCAATAGGATTAGGACACATTTTAGGGTAGTATTATATTATTATATTATTATTTTTTACCTTTATTTACTAGATTTACCCTTTAACCATGGTAAATAAAATAATTACTGAAGATACTATTCCTAAGGTCCAAAAATAAAAGTTACATATTCACACAATTTTTACCTTATGATTCCAAATATGGAATCCATTTTTAAAAATTCAAAACAGATAAGTTTCTATAATTTATTTAAAATTAATCCCGTTGTTGAAATGAGAATACGAGTTTTAAAAATAAAACATTCCAAAAGATTGAAATGTTTTTACCTATGAATTCAAGGTAAAATTAATTCTAGTGACATATATTATATTAAATGGTAAACATATATTATATTTATACTTTTAAACCACTCAATATTATAATTTAATCTTATAAATTATCTTGATGAAAAAAGTTGTTTTTTAATTAAAATTGAGATTATTTTTACTAATAATAAAAACATGAAAGTTATTAGAAAAATATCATAAATTTATCCCAGGTAAATTTTAATATAACTCCTAAAAATAAAATTTTTATGTTTTCATATAGAAATTATTAATGTTTCAAAATCTTAATTTAAAATGGGTTCACCATTCAAAGTTATAAAATTAACCTTAAAAAAATAGGTTCTTATACATAAAATAGGGGTTTATTCATACCCTATAAATAAAATATCAATTGGATGAATATAAAAAAATATTTTATTTAGTATATAAGACAAATATCTCATTAATATCATTACCAAATGTAATTAACTTCAAAAAAAATACAAATATATAATTGATTTATATTTTTCAAAAATAATTAATAGTCAATGAATTCATAATGAATTTTCAAAAATTAGTTATAATTATTCATGCTAACCTAATGAAAAGGCTATAACTGTATTTTTATATTAAGGGAATATTGTAGTTTTTTTAAACGCATGATTGCATGCAAATCAACCTACTGAAGAATTAAAATTTTTAAATAAAATATTTTATAAAAACATCCGGGGTTACATTCTACCCCCATTAAACTGAATTTCTCCCTCAAAATTCATCACATGAAAATAAATAGATGAGGATATCTCTCCCTTATCATATCCTCAAGTTCCCATATAGATTCTTCAAATTGTTGGTTCCACCAAAAAACTTTAACCAAGTGAGTGGTATTCTTCCACAAAACTTTTTTGCTACAATCCAAAATCTCTATCGTTTGTTCATCATTAGAATGATTTTTCTCCAACGGTATGACCTATGAGTTTATTACATGTTATGGATCAAGTATTTACTTTACTAGGAGAGATACATGGAACACATCATGAAATTGAGAAAGATTCGGTGGAAGCATAAATCGGTAAGCTACCTTCCCAACAGAATCTAGAATTTCAAAAGGACAAATATACCTAGGGATAAACTTTCCCTTCCTTCCAAATCTAATTACTCTCTTCTAGGGAGATATTCATAAGAACGCCTTATCACCCACTTCAAAATATAGGTCTTTTCTTAGTATTACATTTTTTTAAATCTAAGATGCTCTCATGTGTTTTTGAATAGAACTAACCTTTTCTGCCATTTCATCAACAAGATCAGGTCCTAATAGCTTTCTTTCCACAACTTCATCCCAGCAAGTTGGAGTTTTTCACTTCTTTCCATATAGAGCTTTATAAGTATCCATATGAATATTTGAGTGAAAGATATTATTGTATGAAAATTCCACATATGGTAGGTGTTTATCTGAACCACCTTTAAATACATAGATCAAGCTCTCAACATGTCTTCCAGGGTTTGAATTTTCCTCTCAAAATAACCATCTGTTTGAGGATAATAAGAAGTAATCAAACGTAACTTTGTATCCAGAGCATGTTGGAGACTTTTCAAGAACCTCAAGGTGAACCTCAGATCCTGATTAGATATTATGGAAAGTGATACTCCATGAAATTTTACCACTCCCTTTACATATATCTTAGAATGCTGATCAAGAAAGAAATACTCTCTAATATAAATTAAGTGTGATGAAATTGTAAGGTGAAAAACAATAACCCATATAGAATTATTTCCTTTGATCGTTTTTGGAAGTCCGATGACAATGTCCATAGTGTTGTTTTCGCATTTCTATTCTGGTATGGGTAATTTTTTTAAAATCCCCTTAGACTTTTGTCTCTCAGCCTTAACTTGTAGACATACCAAGCTTCAAGAGACAAATTTAGTGAAATATCTTTTCATTATATCCCACCAGAAGTAATCTTTTTGGTCCTTGTACATCTTTGTGCATCCAGGTTGAATAGTGAATTAAGAACTATGAGACTCATCCAATAGATCATTTTTTAATTCTCATATGGGAGGAATACAAATCTGATTTATGAACCTTATTATTTTATCATAATCAAAGTTCAATTCAGTAACATTGTTCACCGTCTTTTGTAACTCTACATATTCATTTTGTGACTCTTTAGTCTCCACTTAAATAGATGGTTGAACATTTATTTGAGAAAGATAATATTTCCCCCCTTCTATTATAATTTCAAGATTCTTCCATTGCCAATCCATAAATATTGGATCTTTCATGATCCTCATCATGGATAAGGTGGCATGGTCTTGTCATCTTAATGCATCTTCCACCTTGTTTTATTTCCCAGGGTGGTAATGTATTGAACAGTCATAAACTTTAATCAACTCCAATAATCTTATTTTTCACATATTCAACTCCTTTTGTGTGAAAATATAATTTAAACTTTTATGATTATTATAAATATCACACCTTTCACAATAAAGATAATTCCTATATATAATTAATGCAATGATTACCACAGCTAACTCAAAATCATGAGTTGGGTAATTTTGCTCATGGATATTCAAATTTCATGAGGCATAATCTATCACAATATCATTTTTCATGAGAACACACCCCATCCCCTTCTTGGATGGATCACTGTAGATCACAAACCATTCTCCACTACAAGCAGTGTAAGCATAAGTGCAATGCCTAACCTTCTTTTTATCTCTTTAAATTCTCTTCACATTCCTCCGTCCAAACAAACTTAGATCCTTTTCGAGTCAAGTTGGTGAGTGGATCAGATAATCATGAAAAATATTTCAGAAAACTTCAATAATTTCCCGACAAACCAAGAAAAATTTGGATCTCAGTTACTGTTGTTAGTTTGGACCATCTTTCAATAACCCCTATTTTTTCTAGATCCACAAATATCCCCTCTATTGAGATTATGTGACCAAAAAATGAAACTTTTTGAATCCAAAATTCACACTTGGTAAATTTTTCCTAAAGCTTCTCCTTTCTCAGGGTCTTGAATACAATTCTCAATTGATCTTCATGTTCTTACTTTCTATTTCAATAGACAAGAATATAGTACATAAAGACTACCACAAACTGACCAAGATAGTATCTAAAGACTCTATTTATTAGAACCATGAAGATAGCTGTAACACCCCGATATTTTATGAAAAATATTCTTTTTAATTTCATTAATGTCTTGTGTTGTATGCTACACCAAAAGGAGATTGCACAAAACGCATCCCTAGCTTGCCTTGCATTACACGCAGTCGCGATATTCCTCAATAGCATGTGTGGTATGTAATACCGAGTTTCACTAAACGAGATATTAATATAATATTATTATGAACTAGCTGTTATGAATAGTAATACCAACTATTTGAAATTTCATAAATTTTATCTTTCAATATGGACTTCATTTTTGGATTCAGAATATCAAAATTAGCTTAGGGTGAAATTTTGGTACTTTTCCGATAACTTTCATATTCTGATGAATAGTGAAAATTACTAAATTTTAATTAAAAACAACTTTTTTAATCGAAATAAATAATAGTGATAAATTATTAATTTTAGTGGTTTTAAAGTATATTTAGAATATATTTTCAAAATTTAATACAATTTTGGTCATTGGATGTAATTTCACATTCAAACCAGACAAAAACAAGTGTCAATCTTTTGATATTTATTATCTCTTAAGAACACGCTCTTTGTTTTGACAATGGGAATTAATTCTTAAATTAATTAATGAAACTGATATGTTTTGAATTTGGTAAAATAGACATCATTTTTGAATTCATAATATCAAATATATCTTAGGCCCAATTTTTGGTATTTTTCTGGAAACTTTCATTTTTTGATGAATAGTGAAACCACTAAGTGGTAGTCAAAAAACTGAATTTTTTCATCAAAATTAATTTTACCGCTTCTGTGAATGGAATTTCGAAAATCCGAGAGACACGGTTAATATCAAGGACTAAAATGTGGTTCAATGAGATGAAAATAATTTTTGGTGAATAGTAAATTTTTACTTTTTTTACCACGGTTAAAAGTAAATATGGTAGTTAGGGGTAAAAATGATATTATTATTACCCTAACACATGTCCTAATTCTATTGGATAAGTGTAATTCGACTAAAAACAACCTTAGGAATAAAATATGACCATTTAGGCCCACTTGGATTAGATTAGGACATTTATTATCAATTTATTTAAAGAAGGGTTAAAATAGTTAAAATAAAAGTTTAATAAGTAAATAATTTTTAATATGAGGTTATGGATAAGATAAATTAGACTATAAATATTAATTAGAAAGATACAAATATTTCCTACATATTGGTATTTTATTTGTAATTTTTAGACTTAAAATAATTTAATTTATTAATGACACAAAGATGATGCAGTAATTATCTTATTAATGAAATATTGACATAATTGATGTTATAAATAACCAAATAAATGTTATTTGAGACTTTTTATGAATTAAACTAATTTTTAGGTTAATATGACATTTGATTATTGATTTAATTATCTTTTTTCTAACTAATCATTCTGTTATGAGTTTCACAAAAATCAATTACAAAATAGTGTCAAAATTGACATAAAATAGTTTTTAAAATAAATATTATATTATTGATTGTTATTTTATTTCTAAAAACCTAAGGTCAGGCAAAGATACTTATATCATGATAGGGGTATAATTAATGGACCACTTGGGGGTCGCTTGTATGTATATGGAGAGTTTATTAACTATATAATATAAAAATACAAAGTGACATGTTAAATGTCAATATAATTAACTAAGAGTTAAAACTAAAAGACAAGGTTAATATAATGAACTAAACTTGTCTAAATTATATTGGATGAGAGGATTTCGACCCATCCCCATCTTAGCTTCGAAATATATCAATTTGGAGCTATTAAACACCAAATTTGACTTTATAATAAAATAACAGTTTTAGTTATTCCAAAGGTGCCCATCTCCTCCCTTATAAAACGGAACCTCCTCCCTCTCTTCCTCACACCACTTTGAGCCTTCAAGCTCGTCCAAACCCTGCCAATTTCTCCTCTCCACTTCCCTAGAGACATACTAGAGGTCCTGGTATTCTTCAAAGACCAATTTTAGTGCACTAAAAGGAAGTCTCAAAGAAGACCTTCTAAGAAGAGGTAATGTCCGTTACCGATTCTTTCATCTTTATTTCTTCTTCCACTTCTTCTTCTTTAGTTGTTTAATTATGAAGTAATAACATAAGTATCACTCATATACTGATATGTTATTATATGTATGAAACAACCCCATTTCACCATCTATCCATCCTACGGAAAATGAAATCACAGCGCGTGCGTACGTACGGAATACCGTCTCCACGCCGTGGTGTAATCTATTTTCCCCCACCACCTTATTTGGATGGGTATAATGGTGTAAATAATAACTACATATGATTATTGTAAAGTGATATTGATTCTTAAATAGTATAAATACACTCCAATACAATTCCACGATCATGGGAACGATATCATCGCTCGTGCGTACGTACGGAATACCGTCTCCACGATGTGATGTGACTCGTTCTACATGATCTTCATTGCATAATGATTATATAAATGAATTGAATGAATAAATATGATATATATTACACTAATACCATTCTGGAAATGAGGTATCTATAAACTAAAGAGAAGAATAATAATTTATTCGACAAAACACGCATAAGAACAAAAAGTAATAAACACCTGAATAACAAGTAGTAATGAAATATTACTAATAAGAAGTTAAGAATATGACCATATATGATATAATAACAATAAGTATGATTCTGTAATAAGTCAATAATATTATTTAAATCATTATACAGGAGGTTCATACACTTACGAAGCAAATCAGAACTAAGGTAAGGGAAAATATCACAATCTCATTTTTTTATCCGAGATTGTTTATACTTTGGTATTTACTAGGGTGTATTTTATCATCCACATACATGTTTCCTCAATATGTAATATTATTTCCATCCACCTACAATTGTTTAAATCCAATTTTATCCTTCGATGAGTTTTTAGTAAAAGATATTAAAGAAATCATTTGTCGTTTTTCGTACAAGTACTTTTTGACTTTTCCGACAAAAGTACGGGAAACATGATTTTTTAACTTATACGGCATGAATGGATTTTTAAAACATTATTTCCAAGAAGCTTCCTCTACACGTTTTCAATTTTATTTTTAATAAACTTTTTTTAGTTTAAAATTGTAAGACATGTTAAGAAAGGAAAATGTTTTTGAAGTAGAAAGGATATTTTCCTCAAGAATGGAGTTCAAGTGTTTTATCAAAATTATTTTCCATATACGATAATATGGGGTTCTGTTTCTATCCCTATTATTACATTGATTTGATTATGTTGTGATGGAATTTTTTATATGAATTCCTTTATCTTATACGGATCGTTTTATGATGTCATGTTGTTTAAGAATCCCATTTTTTTTATTACATGGGTTATGAAATGATGTATGATTTATGATTTTGTGGAACACATAAGAATGATATCATTATGAGATGGGTGGGACCTATATCTCCCTCCAATGCATTGGGTAAAGATTTTATATCTCATGAGATTGACATGGCTGGAACGGCAGGTTAAACCGGTTCAGTGAAATAGGACTGAAACGAGGAGTGGACTCGGTTCAGAAATGGAATTTGTCAACTAAGATAGTCTTGGCAATGAGTCTTGACTAATAAGAAATGATCCTCTATGATTATGTGTGTATTCCACAAAGTTTCATGTTTTAAGTTATGATTATTGGGATTACATTTCACTACTATGATTTATCCCATGTTATGATATTATGATCTATTTTACAGGTTAGGATTTTCAAAATTTTATGTCCTTATGAATATGATGTGATTGATATTTCTTTTGTTTACCCTTACTGAACATTTGAGCTCACCATTTTATGTTTTCTTTTCCCCAGGATATAAAGAATGGTTTTAGGTAAGAAAAAAAGGGGAAGATCTTTATAGGAGATTTGAAGATCTTTCACCATGATTAGAAGATTACGTTCCGAGTTTCCAAAGACACTAAAATATTACGGTCCTTGTGTGTGTGTTTTTGTTATGTACTAAGTATTCCGCAAAAGTAATGTAATGTCCATGTACGTCATGCTTCAGGTCTCTACAGTTGGTATCAGAGGAAAGTTTTAGTCAACCTTTGGAAACTAGGATGCAAAAACATTAGTGAGATCCCTAGAGATATTTCTAAGGTATGTCTAGGGATGTCCCTACATATAAGTATACGTATAGGATATAGTCCTAGAACTAATGTAACGATATTAGAATTTAACCTAAGATGTTAGATATTGAGGGTAATCCCCCTTTACTATGTTGGTTTCCCTAGCATTATTTTTGCCTCTCACAGATTTTTTTTTTGTGTTTTAGTCAAATGGAGGGAACCAGAAGGAATTCGGTTAGCATTTAATCCAATGGAAAAAATGGTGAATATGAGAAAAAAAATTGCGTAATGACTAGAGGGAAAGATATTGTGATTATTCCGAATCAGTCATCGCGATATATGATTAACAAGGTGAAATTTAGTGGTATGCCTAATTCATCAAATAAGAGGATGGTAGACTTTTATGCATTTTCGCATGTTGAGGAGAATAAAGAAAAGAATATTGAGATTTCTAAATAAGGGAAGAAAAACCTTGAGGAATACCTCAAATGGAGGGGAAGATGTTATCTGTGTGGAGAAAAGGGTCATAGAGTGACAGAATGTTATGGAGTTCAATGTCTTATTTGTGGAGAACATGGGCATTACCCAACTCAATGCCCTGAATTAAAAAGTTACTTCTAAATCAAGGAAGGACTTATTGTAGGACAATCATTGAAGAGGATGGACTGAAGTGTTTATGTATTGGTATTCAAGAATAATGTTGTTGAGGTACATTTATTGTGTATTAGAATATTTTTTGTATTAGTCTATTATGGTTTTCAATAATTTTATGGTACCGGTAACCATGAAAAGTGATTCAATTTTTTTGGAAAGTAGATGATATGAACATAATGAAGGGATAAGGAGAAAATGAAATGTTTTATAGTATTCATGATCTCATGATTGATATAAGGACTAAGTGATATCATGGTTTGAGTATATAGAATTTTGAGGATTTTGGTATATGGAAAGTGTTAACTTTTAACTGCATTCATGTTTTCACTAAGGTTCAGTGGGTATTCATCCTTCAATAGAATACATGATTAAGGTATTCACATGTTTGAAATTTCACCAACAAGATATATCTTATGATATATGGGGGATAAATGATGGCATTCACGTGATTGTTATGTGAAATTTCAAGTAATCATTTTCTTTATACTATGAGCTTGGACCAAAGTATTTTAGATAAGCCTAAATATTGGAATGGATTATGTTGGACATAAGTTAGTATTGTTTAAGGATAGAACTTTTTTCGATAATATTGATGGGATGTTATAGTAATGTAGTTTTAGAAAAAGGGACAACCTGCAGGACGGGCGACAACCCATCGCGTCGGACAAGGCTGTGGGAATCGAACCCACAACCAAAGTGCGACTGGCCTTTATCACCTACCACTGGCCTACAGGAAGTCCTTGGTTAGTAGAAACTAGTTTTATTTTATTACGCGGTATGATATATGAAATATAAGTTCATTTTTGGAATCGTATACGATTAACCTCACCATAGATGGACTTATTTATTTTTGATAACTTTTCTAACCTTTTGTTTGAGACAGATGAAATAAACCATCATTCTATCACATGATCTGCTAACACATCACGAATGACAAATTCAACTTCATTTCTTTAAGAGATGAAGTGGAAATTGTCCAAAGAAAGACCAACAATGAGACTATACCAAAATCACGAAAGTATTTCCTCTAATTCCAATTTCATCAACTTTAGGGAAATGATCTTGAAAACCAAAAATGTTGTCCTAGTGCTCTTATATTTGAAGAATCAGATGGTACCTTAGATCATCACAATTCTATGGATTTGTGATTGCTAGATTTTCCATAGCCATGTTCTCTACCACTCTCCATCAGAACATGATGGTTAGATTTCTCTTCCATATCCATATTTTCACCTAGGTGGAAACCCAGGGATTAGTTTATTTGGATAACCGTTACGTTTCATACTTTTGTTTTTAAAGATTTTTTTTGGTATTCCTTTTTACGATGTGGGTTTCTATTAAAGAAACTTTCGAGTAGTAAACCATTTATAACCCCAACGAATTTTGAGGGAGAAATTCATTTTTAGGGGGGTAGAATGTAACACCCCGAGATTTTATGAAAAATATTCTTTTTAACTTCATTAATGTCTTGTGTTGTATGCTACAGAAAAAGGAGCTTGCACAACACGCATCCATGGCTTGCCTTGCATTACACGCAATCACGATCTTCCTCGATAGCGTGTGTAGTACGCAATACCAAGTTTCACTAAACGAGATATTATTATAATATTATTATGAACTAGCCGTTATGAATAGTAATACCCACATTTTGAAATTTTATAAATTTTATCTTTCAAGATGGAATTTATTTTTGGATTCTGAATATCATAATTAGCTTAGGGTGAAATTTTGGTAGTTTTCGGATAACTTTCATATTCTGATGAATAGTGAAAAATTAATAAATTTTAATTAAAAACAACTTTTTTAATAAAAATAATTAATAGGGATAAATTATTAATTTGAGTGGTTTTAAAGTATATTTAGAATATATTTTTACAATTTAATACAATTTTGGTCATTGGATGTAATTTCACATTTAAACCAGACATAAACAAGTGTCAATCTTTTGATAGTTATTATCTCTTAAGAACATGCTATTTGTTTTGACAACGAGAATTAATTCTTAAATTAATTAATGAAACTGATATGTTTTGAATTTGGTAAAATAGACATCATTTTTTAATTCATAATATCAAATATATCTTAGGCCTAATTTTTGGTATTTTTCTGGAAACTTTCATTTTTTGATGAATAGTGAAACCACTAAGTGGTAGTTAAAAACTGAATTTTTTCATAAAACTTAATTTTACCGCTTCTGTGAATGGAATTTCGAAAATTCGAGAGAAACGGTTAATATCAAGGACTAAAATGTGGTTCAATGAGATGAAAATAATTTTTTGTGAATAGTAACCTTTTACTTTTTTTTACCACGGTTAAAAGTAAATAGGGTAGTTAAGGGTAAAAATAATATTATTATTACCCTAACACATGCCATAATTCTATTGTATAAGTTTAATTCCACCAAAAACAACCTTAGGAATAACATATGACCATTTCGGCCCACTTGGATTAGATTAGGACATTTATTATCAATTTATTTAAAGAAGGGTTAAAATAGTTAAAATCAAAGTTTAATAAGTAAATAATTTTTAATATAGGGTTATAAATAAGATAAATTCGACTATAAATATTCATTATAAAGATAACACGATTTCCTACATAATGGTATTTTATTTGTAATTTTTAGACTTAAAATAATTTAATTTATTTATGACACAAAGATGATGGAGTAATTATCTTATTAATGAAATATTGACATAATCAATGTTATAAATACCCAAATAAATGTAATTTGAGACTTTTTATGAATTAAACTAATTTTCTAGGTTAATAGGACATGTTAGTATTGTGTTAATTAACGTTTTTAGAACTAATTATTCTGTTATTATTTTCAAAAAAATAAATTACTAAATAGTGTCAAAATTGACATAAAATAGTTTTTAAAACAAATATTATATTATTGATTGTTATTTTATTCCTAAAAATCTGAGGTTCGGCCAAGATACTTATATCCTGATAGGGGTATCATTAATGGACCACTTGGGGGTCGGTTGGATGTATATGGTATGTTTATTAACTATATAATATAAAAATACAAAGTGACATGGTAAATGTCAATCTAATTAACTAAGAGTTAAAACTAAAAGATAAGGTTAATATAATTACCTAAACTTGTCTAAATTCTATAGGATTAAAGGCTTTAGATCCATACCCACTTACCTTCGAAATATATCAATTTGGTGATATTAAAAACCGAATTTGACTTTATAGTAAAATAATAGTTTTAGTTATTCCAAAGGTGCCCCTCTCCTCCCTTATAAAAGGGAACCTCCTCCCTCACTTCCTCACACCACTTTGAGCCTTCATGCTTGACCAACCCCTGCAAATTTCTCCTCTCCACTTCCCTAGATACATCCTAGAGGTCCTAGTCTTCTTCAAAGACCAATTTTAGTGCCCTATAAGGAATTCTCAAAGAAGCGCTTCAAAGAAGAGGTAATGTCCGTTATCGATTCTTTCATCTTTATTTCTTCTTCCACTTCTTCTTATTTAGTTGTTTCATTATGAAGTAATAACATCAGTATCACTCATATACTGATATGTTATTATAAGTATGAAACAACCCCATTTCACCATCTATCCATCCTACAGAAAATGAAATCACCGTGCGTGCGTACGTACGAAATACCGTCTCCATGCCATGGTGTAATCTATTTTCCCCCACCACCTTACTTGGATGGGTATAATGGTGTAAATAATAACTACATATGATTATTGTAAAGTGATATTGATTATGAAATAGTATAAATACACTCCATTACAATTCCACGATCATGTGAACGATATCATCGCTCGTGCGTACGTACGGAATACCGTCTCCACGATGTGATGCGACTCGTTCTACATGATCTTCATTGCATAATGATTATATAAATGAATTGAGTGAATTAATATGATATATATTACACTAATACCATTCTGAAAATGAGGTATCTATAAACTAAAGAGAATAATATGAATTTATTCGACAAAACACGCATAAGAACAAAAAGTAATAAACACCTGAATAACAAGTAGTAATGAAATATTACTAATAAAAAGCTAAGAATATGACAATATATGATATAATAAAAATAATTATGATTCTGTAATAAGTCAATACCATTATTTAAATCATTATACAGGAGGTTCAGACACTTACGAAGCAAATCGGACCTAAGGTAAGGTAAAATATCACAATCTCATTTTTTTATCTGAGATTGTTTATACTTTGGCATTTACTGGGGTGTATTTTGTCATCCACATCCATGTTTCCTCAATATGTAATATTATTTCCATCCAACTACAATTTTTTAAATCCAATTTTACCCTTCGGTGAGTTTTTAGTAAAAGATATGAATGGAATCTTTTGTCATTTTTCGTACAAGGTACTTTTTGACTTTTCTGACAAAAGTACGAGAATAATGTTTTTTTAACTTATACGACATGAATGGATTTTTAAAACATTATTTCCAAGAAGCTTACTTTACAAGTTTTCAAGTTTATTTTTAATAAACTTCTTTTAGTTTAAAATTGTAAGACATCTTAAGAAAGGAAAATGTTTTTGAAGTAGAAAGGATATTTTCCTCAAGAATGGAGTTCAAGTGTTTTATCAAAATTATTTTCCATCTAAGATAATATAGGGTTATGTTTCTATACCTATTATTACATTTATTTGATTATGTTGTGATGGAATTATTTTTATGAATTCCTTTATCTTATATGAATCGTTTTATGATGTCATGTTGTTTAAGAATCCCATTTTTTTATTACTTGGTTTATGCAATGATGTATGATTTATGATTCTGTGGCACACATAATAATGGTATCATTATGAGATGGGTGGGACCTATATCTCCCTCCAATGCATTGGGTAAAGATTTTATATCTCATGAGATAGACATTGCTGGAACGGCAGGTTAAACCGGTTCAGTGAAACATGACTGAAATGAGGAGTGAACTCGGTTCAGAAATGGACTTTGTCCACTTAGATAGTATTGGCAATGAGTCTTGACTAATAAAAATGATCCTCTATGATTATGTGTGTATGTCACAAAGTTTCATGTTTTAAGTTATGATTATTGGGATTACATTTCACTACTATGATTTATCCCATGTTATGATATTATGACCTCTTTTGTAGGTTAAAATTTTCAAAATGTTATGTTCTTATGAATATGATGTGATTGATATTTCTTTTGTTTACCCTTACTGAGCATTTGAGCTCACCCTTTTATGTTTTCTTTTCCTTAGGATATAAAGAAATGTTTTAGGTAAGAAAAAAAGGGGAATATCTTTATGGGAGATGTTGAAGATGTTTCACCATGATTAGAAGATTACGTTTCGAGTTTCCAAAGACACTAAACTATTACAGTCCTTGTGTGTGTGTTTTTATTATGTAATAAGTATTCCGAAAAAGTAATGTAATGTCCATGTACGCCAGGCTTCGAGTCTCTACAATAGATGGGGCATTAGTAAGACCAAAAGAAATCACTATAAATTCCTAGTGTCCATACCTTGTACAGAATTATGTCTTTGGTATATCCACCCTTTTTATAATTAATTGAAAATATCCTGAATGTAGATCAATTTTGGAAAATTATTGAGCTCTACATAGTTTGTCAAATAAATCGTCAATGCGGGGAAGATGATATTTTTTCTTGGTAGTGATCTTGTTAAGTTCTCAACAATCAATGTAGCATCTCATTGATCCATCTTTCTTCTTAACAAATAGAATAGGTGCTCCTCAAGGTGACGCACGAGGGAGTATGAATCCTTTATCTACATTCCCTTGGAGTTGCTTCAACAATTCCTGCAACTAAATTTGGGCCATTCTATAAGGTGTATTTGAAATAGGAATAGAACTCGGTATGAGTTCTATTGAAAACTCCACTTCACACTTTGGTGGAAGACCTAGAAATTACTCATAAAAGACATAATCAAACTATCGTACAATGGGAGTATTCTTAATCATGAGTTTCTCCAAAACCATTTGAGATAAATAACCTTCATTTATTATAATCAAGACCCATAAGATTAAATAAATCTCCACTGGAAGGTTATGTTCATCCTTGCAATGATAGATGATCATAAATTGATCTGGAAATTGAAATCTGACTACCCATCATTGATAATTGATATTATCTCCATATAAATAAAGTTAATCCATTCCAAGAATCACATAAAATTTCAGTATAGGAAGGATCACAAGATTCTCAAGAAGCACTTTCCTATAAAATTCATCCAGAGAATAATTGTAAACTTTTGAGGCTACTGTTGTTCCATTTGGAGTTGTAACAGATAAATCAATGTCTAATTGTTGAAGCAACATAGTGATAAACCTAGAAAATTCTTCAAAAATAAAAGATTGGGTGGATCCAGAATCAAATAAATCATTTTCTACTTTAGAGTAGATGGTAAGTGTACCTTTCACCACTTTATTATCGTACTCCATATAATAGATAGTAATTTCATGTGATTTTCAATTGTAATTTTCCTTAATAGTTTCTTGACATTGATCATCATCAATAACCCTTGGATTAGGGAATTGATTCACATAATGAACCATTTCCTTGCACTTGTAACATTGAAGTACATGATGTGGATTCTATGTATCCTTTTCTTTGTTCACATCTTTAGAAATATTTTTTCCATCACTTCGACAATAAATCACCCATTGAAAATATTTTCCACACATAAAACATTTACTAGTACCTTTAATACAATTCCCTCCATGTTTCATTCCACACTTTGAACATAAGGGAAAACTCATTTTCTTTTCAATGTAGTCTTTAGATTTTCCTTTGAATTCCATTTTCCTCTTCTTATCAAACCCATATGAATGATGGGTTACTCTAATCTCTATATCAACCTTGAGAGAACATAGAACAATTTCCTCGTAGCTATTTAAGTCCCTTATGGCTAATGCCCTTCGAAGACTAGGTTTTATGCCACTAAAGATTCAATCAATCTTACTCTAATGTTGGGAAATAGTTCCATAATTTTAACTTTCAAGTCTTGTAAAAGTTTCTTTATAGGTACCAACTGATTCATCATCCTTTTTCTTAGGTTCAGGGAACTCCTTATCCATCTTTTTTAAATAATACGAGGAAAGTACTTATTGAAACATAAGTTCTTGAACTCGTCCCATTCCATGGACTAAATTTCATCTCTTTGTGTAAGATCGCATACATTAATATGGATTTTTTGTTTATTTTTTGGTTTGTCCTCTTATTTTTTTGGATAGATAAGTATTTACCAATGTTCCTATGAAACCCTGAAGTATTTATGGTTGTTTGGGACATAATAGTGGAAGAAAAAGGAGTTACTATTCATGTTTCATGGTTTGCGCACGATTAGTGAAAACCATGTGGGAACCGTGCAACTAGGAACAAAGGCTTACAGATGGTTGGATCAAAGTTAATAAAACATTGTGGAATCCCCTGAAACCGTGCGAATATGGGTATTTTCAAGAAATAACTTCAGCATGGTATGCCCTCGGTTGGGAGAACCATGTTGGTAAACTGTGCATCCTAGAAACATTGAGAAAACTACAAAAATGCCACCGTAAGACTTCAAAATCCAACTCAGGTTTCTCTTTGATTTTACCCCATGAAACCCTAGTGATGAACTTAGATGTCCCAAGATTCCAAGAGGTGGTTGTCCTTTTATTCTTGTCTTTTTGGAGCATCGTTGGTTGCAGATATAATCCCTGGGTAATTCTAATCCTCTTCTCTCTTCTCTTTTTCAGATTAGGGCTTATGGTTTCCCACATCTTCTTCTGAAGCTCTAAACCCCATTGTTTTTTAGTGTATCCTATGTTGGGGATTCAAGGGGTGCTTGAATTTAGATCTAATTCCATGGATAAGAGTGTGTTCATCACTGGATTTGAAGTAGGTGGTCTAAAAGTATTATCCAATAGTTTTATTTTATATTTGTACATGAAAGTTTGTGTTTTTTGTTTCCCTAATTATGTTCTTGGTTCTTTTGGAGTTTTTGATAAAAATGGGCATCTAAGTGACCAATTGAAACCCTCATGATCCCCATGGGATGTAATGAGGATGAGGTGACCATTTTAGGGCCACCAATGTGGTGCACCTAAAATCCCGGACCAAGAGAGTGGTGGGGTCAAGTGAGGGATTGCTTATTAAAGTGTGGGACACATGTTGAATATATTTTAATTATTGATTATTTTGTAAATGGGATGATAATAGAGGTGGCTAGGTTAACAAGGAAGAAAGGGTTCGACATGACATGGAAACAGGAAAATGGGATGAATGTGACTACATCAATTATTTGACAGGATATTCTTAGAATTGCCTAAGGGGATTAGGGCATGATAAATGGTGACTTGTAATTGGATAATGGAATGATAAATGGGGAATGTGTTAATGGGATGTAATAAGGGGATGGATCAATTTGTGGAATGGGTTAATGATTGATAATTTGGTGGTACAACTAAATGATTTAATGTAATAATGGGATTGTGTTATGTGATATAAGAATTGTACTTGAAATGCATAATTGGGTAAATAATGGTGAAATGATAAATGGGATAAATGGGTTAATGAAAGGTCAATGAATAATTTGGTAGGAATAGGGATTGTTGAACACCACTAATGGGTTAAGGCATAAGAATAGGAATTTGAAAAAATGGACATGAATGGTAAATGGTAAATGTATTAATGGGTTATGGAGTATTATTAATTCCCATTTTGTGTTATGTATTGTGATATCCAATGTAATTGAATATACTTGGTTGTGTAATTTATGGTGTTTTGTGGTGAATGATAAATAAGCATGTGCATATGGCTTGGTAGAGTGGGGTATTGACTTGCTATTCTATGCCCATTGGTCGGGTTAGAATGAGGCTCTAAACTCCACCCCATAAATCATGGATTTGGGAAGGGGATAGAGGCTCTATTCCGCTAATGATTTAATTCCACCCGGATAAAGGCTTCGAGGGGAGGATAATGTCTTGATGTGATATGTGGATCCCTAGTGAGATAGGTACTTGATTTTTCCCCTATGATTTGTGATTGATTTCCTTAAAACATTGTGTAGAGGATATTTATGCCTAACACCTGGAACATGTGATCAATACAGCTTATGTAATGAAGATAGTATATGAAATATTATTAGGACAAATGATTTTCATGAATTAAATAAACATTGTTTACTAATGGCACCCAAACTATCCCTTACTTACTTACCTTTCATTTTTTACTTGCATGAACTATCTGTTAGAATGGATATTTTGTAGACACCATTGGTGGTGGCGTACAATGTTTTGTACTCACACCCTGCTTAGGCCGTCGTTGGGTACCCAAGAGGATCTCTTGGTTGCAGGTCAAGACAATGGAAGAGGACCTATTATGAGATGTTGATTTTGGATCAGAATGTACATGGAGAAGGACTCAGACTTAGAGTCGGGACCCATTTAGAGTTTGTCCTTTTTTTTATTTTGGGTTTCTTTCACTTTGAAATACTGGTATGACATGACATTGTAACATTTTATTGGCATTGGTACCCGTTTGGGAAATTTTTGGTTATGCATGTTTATTGGTTGTTTGTATTGTTTCTTCTATTTATATTGTGTTATGTTTTGGAGTGCTCTAATAAACAGGGTATAGTCTCCCCACGTGACTTATTAGACCCTCACTGCTAGTCGACAACCTCTGTTGTATGGGGAGGCGTGCCTGAGGTTATGTGATGACTCGGCTCAGAGCACCAGTTTAGTGGATTCTAGGTCAGGGACATTACAAAGTGGTATTAGTGGATTTATTTTTCTATTTATTACTATTTGTGGATAGTAGAAAATATATTAGGATGTGTCGGGCCTTGGTAATAAGCTCATTCTTGGGATTCGTTAACCCATGTATGAGGGAAAACCCAATTCACCATAGGTGGAAATTGTTGTTCTTGATGTGTGTTGTTACAGTTCAATGATATTTCACCATTTGGTGATGCAAATTTTGTGTTATTTGACTAAATTATGATATTTGGATCATGGATAGAACGACATGAGGTTGTTATTTATGCATCATTTTAGGCACATAAGGATGTTCACAACATGCATTATTATAGGCACACACATGGGATGGGTGTGTGGGGGCATAGAAAGTAGAATTCATTTTTTAATTCCCTACTAAATATGAAGTAAATGATTCCTAATCATGGTTATTTAAGTGGGTGAATGAAAATAATGTAAATTAACAATTAAGAAATATCTTATATAAAGAAATTTTGTGATTGGGTTAAAATTTTGGGTTGTGTTAGGTTGTAATGGGTGTTTTGGTGTCTAAATGGAAACATGTTTCATAATGACGGTAAAATTATTAATTAATTTTACATAATGAAAGGTGTAAATAAGTTAAAATGGTGATTGTAACAAGTTTTGAAATGGGAAATGTTCCTAAGAGGGAATTAATTGTCTTGTAATGGAAGAATTGGTTTGAAGAGGTGTTGACGAACAACTTGTGATTAGGTGAATTGGTTACCCCATGTTGACTATGACTAAAGTGGGTATGGTGGAGGGTAGTGCTCAAAGCATGATGTTGACCGTTGGGGAAGAGTTTGAAGAATGTTTTGTTTAAGGTTGATCGCATGGGATCTTTCCATCTATGGTTAAATTATGTTGGTCATTCTTCGAAGTGTCAAGTGAATGAAAGGTTTGGAATAAGAATATTTGGGTTCAATAGTGGGAATCCCTTTTGTTGTGTGTTGTACCTTTGTATGTGTGGGTTTTGGCAGTGAGATTGCTCTAGTTTGAGACCATTTATTTGGATTGTGAGGCCTTTCCAGTTGTGATACGACCTAGGTGGTGTGTTTAGGGAACACTTCATAGGGTTGTGGCCTTTGGGTGGCGAGGCATTGTTTGATAATGTGAGTGAGAGAACTGTTGTGGTTCGTGACCATATGGATTAGATGTTGGACCCTAATAATAGTGTGTGGGTCTTAGTGACCTTTTTAGTAGAGACCTTGCGAGTTGTGTCTTAAACCCTGAAGATGATGTTTTTCTCATAGTACTGATGAATGTTTACACTCTTGGCGGGGAACCTAGAGTAGATGGTTGTTGGTGTGTTTGACATAGTGTGTATCAGAATGGAATTGAGAGTTCCATTCATGAACATTTCTTTATTCATGTCATGATATGTATGGTTTTGATAGAGAGAACCAATTGCTTTCTTGGTTGTGGATTCAGTCTAGGGAGTTAGTAACATTCAACCTTTGAGGTTACCTAAGAGAGAGGTTAGACGGGGTCTCTAGTTCTTATGGGCATGTCTCGCACAAGTAGACGTTTTGGACTTCGATAGTGGAACTTAGGGTGTTGTATGGTGTGGATTTGTCCTAGAGGGATAAGAGAGAAGGTTGGGGGTTGGAAGTAACACTCAAGTTATGGTTATGGGTTGATAGTTCTGAAAAATAAAGGGTGACCACATGGGAGGTTAGCCTAGTTGGGAAGGCACCTCAGAATATAAAGCATTGAAGATGCTTTAGAGGTAGTGTTAATGCATATTGGGAACAACTATGTTTTTGTAAATGGTATAGTTATACTCAGTTCTTTCGTAAGGGCACCTGAGTGTTCATGATAGGAGCTAAGGTTTGTTTCAAAGGGTTGTATCATATGATTTCCTGACTCACCTGTTAGGATGATTATTATTTTATTCTTGAGGTTGATTTTGAGTGGAAGAGTAAAGGTGGATGGAGTGTGGTTATATGTTTTCACTCGATGCCGACACCCATGGTGAGGGTTGTCACAAGGATAAAATTGTTTGTATGGATTAGTTGGTTGTTGGGTGAGATGCAAAGGCCGCCTCATGCCTCATGAGGTTGACTAACAAAGCGACATATTTAGGTTAGTGAGAAGGAAATGGGCTATATACAAGATGAGGTTTTTTCAGAGACCATTGGTTTGATTGGTGTGGTAGACTATTGTGCTTCGGTTGTTAGCCTCAGGGATGCATCTGAAGAACTCGAGTGGTGTGGTGGAAATAGTTCCACATGAGACGTTGGTTTACGACTATTTGGTGATTCAGTCACAGAGGGATGGTTAAACTTGGTTGGAAATCACACCTGAGCGGTGGTGGCTAAGTGTTGATGAGATGCATCTGGTAGGGGAGCCTCATATCCTTGACATTTCATTATGTCCCATAGTTTAACATCATAATTGGAAAATTTGGCGGTGGTTTTCTTCGACAACTTATTAGCATACCTCATCTAGTGAAGAGCATGCCCAATATCTTGATATCATCCCAGGTAGGTTGAGAAGCTCTAAATCATGCCAAGAGTCATGAAGGTGTTTGGATGGATAAGGGACATCATGGAGGTAACGTATGTAACACCCCAAACCCAGAAGCCCAGAATCGGTGAATTATTACATAACATTAGCATGATCACAAGGAAATCATGTCTTGAAAGACCGATCGATTTAGTAATATTGGAAACAAGATTTATACAAAAGTTCAACTTTACAACTTGAAAATACATAAAACATGAATTTATTAAATTAGAAACATCCAAGCCTTCCAGATTATCCGTACAAGTCTCTCGTAACTAACTTCTTCATATCCTGGGAAAATGAAACATAAGAAAGGGGTGAGCTCAAACTCTCAGTAGGGGTAAGGAATAAAGAAAAAGATAACATAAATATTAATCAGGGTGAATAATTGAAACCACATGCCTTTAACAATAATAAACATGAATACTTTAATGGCAGGAATATGATATGTGTAAATAATTCCATAATAAAACATAATCATGTCTATTCTACTAGTCGAATGACCACATGAACCATCAATATTATTTTCATAATGAGGGAATGTATAATGTCAGACACTCTGAAACATTTTTTCAAGGCCTTGACCAAGATGTCTAAAAATGATTAAGGCCTCAGCCAAAACCACATATCAAATTGGGAAAGGCCTCATCCATTTCCATGTCTAGTTGTATCATGAGGCCTACCGATGCATCGAGAAGCTATAGTGGGCTCCAACCGTCACATACTAAGTCCAATACATTCCTCATATGAAAAGGATGAAATATAACATAAACATTCATATTAAAAATAGCATATGAAATGTAAATACTTTAACAATAAACCATGAATAGTGTAAAAATATCACATCCATAGTCAAACATATCACAAAACCATCAATATAATATGGATGTTTTGTATCATAATAAATCAACTTCAAATAAACTTGAAATCCATCAAATGATGTTGACATAGATGAAATCAAAAACTTTTTTTGAGAAATATATCTTTCTATATTGAAATAATTTAAGAGAAAAAATTTATTTTGAAAATATTCTTATAATCTTGTAACCGGATTCAATGATATTATAAAGATGGAAAATAGATTCACCCACCGTATATGTTAAAAAAACATTCTTACCTTAGTTTTGTCAAAAGCTCATACAGTACCTTGTTTGGAAAAGGAATAAAATATTCCTTTAAAAACATATAAGGACAAATAAGGGTATAAATGACTTTACCACATTGTCTAGTAAATAGTAAAGATGTTTTTGAAATACATTTTTAAGAAACATGAATGTGGATGATAAAGAGGTCCCAGTAGATACTTACGTAAAAACAAACTCTGATAATAAAGAGATTGTGAAATTAACACTTACATTGTACTTTTTATTGGTCATGGGTAGGTTAAAATATTATATAATAGTGAAATAGTTTTTATTTAACTATAAAATAATCATATATATTAATATGATATCATATATGATCTTTTAACATTCATTTGTTAATAATATATTAGTATTATCGTCGTTTTAGATGTTAACTGATTCATTTTCCTTTATTTGCTTTGTTAAATAAGTAAAATTTGTTAGGGACAGGATTTATCTTATTCATATTTAAAATTATATTATGTTTTTCAAAATTATTTTTAATCATCTAATTAAAATTAGTCTTTAATGGATATGATGGGGAATGAATCTCATCGCGTTCGTGGAGACGGTAATCCGTACGTACGCACGAGCAGCAATATCAATCTTATAATATTAAAATAATATATAATTGGATATTATATCATATATAAAGAATCATTATCATGTTATATTTATTATTTACATCAATTACACATCATTATTACACCCATCCAAATAATAATGTATTGAATAACAATTACACCATGACGTGGAGACGGTAAGACATATGTACGCACGTATAGTGACATGTCATTCAAAGGATGGATAGAATAATGAATATGATTGTACCATATTTTAATAAAATCATAGTATGTAGAAGATACTTGAGTTATTATTTTAGACTGGAAACAACAAAGAAATAGGAAGTGGAAGAAGAAAGGAACTTGAAATAGGTGATGAAATATTTACCTCTTCTTCGGGTTCTTCCTTCTGATTTGATCAAAATGACGCTTTAGGTTGGATTTCTGACAAAAAGGAAGGCCTAAAAAATGAAGGTAAAATAGTTGTGAGGGTATTTGGGCCAGGGTTGGCCAAGCCAAATGGCTTTGAAGGTGTGAATTAGAGATAAAGGGGAGTGCCCTTTTTTAAGAGGAGTGAGGGGCACCTTAGGAAAATGTAGAAATATTATTTTATAATAAAATAATTTTCGGTTTCTAATGGCTCCAAAGTGGAATATTTAAAGGCTATGGTGGGGATGGGTAGAAAAACACTCAACCAATATATTTTAGACAGGTTTGGGTCACTATATTAACCTTATCTTTTAGATTTAACTCTTAGTTAAATAGTTTAACATTACCATGACTCCTTGAATTTTTATATTATATGGTTTATAAACATACTATATACTTACAACCGAATCCAAAGTGGTTAATTAATGATACAAATATAATTATATATGTCTTTTGGATGATCCTTAGATTTTGAGGAATATAATATCAATTAATAATATAATATTTTTTTTAAAAACTCTTTTATGTCAATTTTGACACTATTTGGTATTTTATTTTTTCTAAATTTATAACAACATTATTAATTCACAAAAAATTCATCTAACCAACCCTAATATGTCATATTAACCTAGAAAATTATTGGAATTCATATAATGTCTCAAATTACATTTATTTAGATATTTATAATATCAATTATTTTAATATTTCATTAATTTGTTAATTACCGTATCATCATTGTGTCATAAATAAATTCAATTATTTAATGTCTAAACAATATAAATAAAATACCATTATGTAGGAAATATTTTTATATTTACAATGAATATTAAAGTCGAATTTATCTTATGTGTAACCCTATGTTAAAAATGTTTTAGTTATTTATCATTGATCTTAACTCTTTTAACTCTTCTTTGAATTAAATAATAATAAATGTCCTAATATAATCCAAGTGGACCAAAGAGGTTCATATTTTATTCATAAGTTTTTTTCTAGTCTAATTATAAAAATATAATTGAATTAGAACATGTTTTATGGTAATAATAATATCATTTTTACCCTTAATTACCCTATTTACTTTTAAACGGGGTAAATAAAAGTAAAAAGTTACTATTCACCAAAAATTATTTTCATCTTATTGAAACAAATTTTACTTACTGATATCAACTATATCTCTCGGAGTTTTGAAATTCAACTCAGAGAAGTGGTAAAATTAAATTTTATGTAAATTTGCAAATGCTCCTAGGAGGTGGGTAAAAGACGGTAAAAAGAATAATAAAATTTTTATATATCTAAAATTATTATAAACTAACTCCAATGAATTAAATTGAACTTATATAGGTATTATGTATCAATTTTGACCTAAAATAAAATTAATAAAATAAATAATTATTTAAATAAAAAGTGGGTTTTAAAGAATAATTCAATGTTTTTCACTATTCATCAAAAATTGAATGTTTTCAGAAAAATACAAAAAATTCACCATAAGATAATTTTGATATTCTGAATTCAAAATATGAATTCTATTTTACCAATTTAAAAACATAGGAGTTGAATTAATTAATTTAATATTAATTTCCATTGTCAAAACCAAAAAACGTATTTTTAAGAAATAATAACTATCAAAAGATTGACATTTGTTTTTGTCAAATTTCAAAGTGATGTGCCTGAAAATGACCTTCATTGGATTGAATGGTAAAAATATAATCTAATTATACTTCCAAACCATTAAAATGTATAATTCTACATTATAAATTATTTTTATTAAAAAGTTGTTTTTAGTTAAAATATAGTATTTTTCACTATTCACCCAAATATGAAAGTTATCATAAAAACACCAAATATTTATTGAAACAAAATTCTTATGTCCCAATTCTAAAGAAGATGTTTATTTTATCAAATTTAATATATGAAAGTTTCAAATATTGGATTTAAAAAAGGTTCTCCGTTAAAAGGTGGTAAAAATATTTTTTTTGAAAAATATTTCTTTTATCTAAAAAAATGATTTTGTTCTTAAATTATGTCTAATAAACTCATAATATGGATTCTAAAATTATAAGGATTATATATTGTTCAAAATTAAGTTAATAATATTGATAACCTCTTTTGAACTGCTAGTTTGGTAAGTCGTGGTGCGCTTGAACTCAGTGTTCCGTGTAGTGGAAGTTATTGAATTACTTTGAAGAAATAACGTACTTTGAAATCTTAGGGTGTTACATTCTTCCCTCCTTCAATAAATTGCATCCTCACAATTTGAAATAGTTCTTCGAAAATAAAAGGTTGAAAATAGAAAATACCTATGTGGAAAAACCCACATCGGAAATTGGGTTAATAAAATTTACGCTTAATAAGAGGAAAAGGGGAATGAAAAAGTCACCACCAAATTATGATCTTGATTAGAAGAACATTGGGGAAAATTAGGGACACATAATTGGAGGAAAAACGTAAATATTTATAGGGAGTAATTGAGGTCATTAGTCACAAACAATTGTAGAATTGAGGGCCTCAAAGTCATCTATCTATGATGATTTAAAATATCATCGGTTCAACAAAACATAAGTTATTAGGATAACACATTTTTTGTTTTAAGAACCCTTACCTAAAGTTTAAGAATTAATTTCTTTATAGAATAAGAGAAGAAAAAATATATATGCTTGAAAAGTAAAGTTCCATCCTTTAACTTATTTCTACCACAAACACGTCTTTCACTCTAAAAGATAATAGAATATAAAAAAATATTTTGTTTATCTTATTCATATAGGGTTAAAAAAATGAATTTATAATTAATCTACTAGACCTTTTTAAAAAAACTAAATTATTTTATCCAGGACATCACGTGGGCCAGTGGTAGGTGATACACCCTTGTTGCCCTTTAGTTGTGAGTTCAAGTCTTGTGGCCTTGCCGGACACGACGGGTTGCCGCCCGACCTCCAGGTTGACCTTTTTATGGCAATCCAAAAATATTATCAAACTTGAATTATCTAATATAATTCTGTCTAAATTCACAGTCCAAAATTTATAAGGAAGGTAAACACAATGAAGATCCTTTTTTCCACGTAATAACATGTGAACACCTTCATCATGTGTTCTTTTAAAACACTGTAACATCCATAATTAACATAAAACATTATTGATTAAATTCATGCTCCATTATTTCTTATAGAATACTAGAAATAATCCTTCTATCCAAAAATGTTGTAAACTCCATCAATGATGGAGTATAAAAATCATTAACCAGTTTCAATGTAGTCAAGAATATCCAATATAATTTATCCAAATCAATCATGTATTATTCCAAAATCACTACCTCGACATCATAACCATATTATGGTTTATCTTTCTCTCAACCATATATTTTCCAAAAATGTAACCTGTTATTGAGTCACTTTTCTTGGTTCCACACAATCTCAAGTCCTTAATGAAATAGTACTGTAGTACAATCCTTATATACTCTATAATTCTCCTAACATATACACCATTAATACAACACTAAAATGACACAATACTTTAATAACAACGTAAGAAATATAATCATTCTTCTTCATCATTGGTAGTATCATAACTTTATTATTATCCAATAGCAGCATTTGGGGTATACTCTGATGATTTTGAAATTGATTTGCGTAGTGTCCCAACTCCTTGTAGATGAATCATTGTACATGTGAAACTTTTTTCTTACCCTTGCAATCATGTACTTGGTGTCCTTTTTCTCCACACTTATAACAAACTCCCATTCCATTCAAGAATTTACCAAGGTGATTTTTCCACAGCTATCACATATGGTAAAATCCTTCTTTTCCCTCTTCCCTTTATCCCTCTTTCTCTCTTCCATATTTTTCTTCTCTTGATTCCCTTCAAATCCATAGGACTTAGAGAATTCTTTTCTTATCTTATTAAAACATGATATTATTTCTTCATATGTTGAGAATACATGAGAGAATATTTCTATTATAAATTTTGACTTAATACCGTGAAGGATATGATCCCTGTTACTATTTGGATCATACGTATTGCTGGAGTTCACATTCCTTCTACCGGGTGCCATTTCTATACAATGGAATACACTAGGTCAGTTTATGAAATGAAATGAATAATTCTAAACTTTTAAAATACCTAACATAAATTGAAAATTTTATGAATATAATATTTTCTATGAGGAGGTATATACTAGTAAATACTTCATAATGATTTGTAAAGAAATTTAGAATTATCATAAGAATATACCCCGAGGGTGTCGTAACCAAGAGTGCAGCAAGGCCCGTTGTCGTGCACTAGATACCATTCGAGTCTAGCTCAAAGCGCTGTTTTCAGGTTTTACCCCTAGGTACATCTGTTCCAGATCCACCTTTACCTACTCGTATCGAGATAGGGATGCATTTCATGGAAAACTAACAAAATATCTACAATACCAAAATTATAGGAAGTCCTTATATACTAATCCTCAAAGTTTATCTTAGGGTAATGAGCTCTAATTAGAGTTAATCTAAATCTAGATTCAAAGGTTTGTACTAAACTTCCTCTAATACCAACTGTAATGCCCCGACCCCAGAATCCCAGAGTCGGTGAATTATTATATAACATTGGCATGATCACAAGGAAATCATGTCTCGATAGACTGATATGTTTAGCATTATTGGGAACAACATTTATACATAAGTTCAACTTTACAACTTGAAAAGAAATACAACATGAATTTATTCCATTAGAAACATCCAAAACTTCTAGATTATCCCTGCAAGTCACCCATAACTAACTTCTTCATATCTTGGGAAAATTAAACATAAGAAAGGGGTGAGCTCAAATGCTTATTAAGGGAAAGCAATACAATGGAAGCTAACATAAATATTAATCATGGTGAATAATTGAAACAACATGCCTTTATCAATAATAAACATGAATACTTTTATGGAAGGAATATGAGTTGAGTAAATAATTCCATAATAAAATATAATCATGGGTATTCTACTAGTCGAATGACCACATGAACCATCAATACAATTTTCATAATGTGGGAATGTATGATGCCATACATTTTGAAACATTTTTTCCAGGACTCATCCAAGACTTCTGAAAATGATTAAGGCCTTTTCCAAAACCATATATCAAATTGGGAAAGACCTCGACCAATTCCATGTCTAGTCGTCTCATGAGACCTACCGATGCATCTAGGATCTATAGCGGGTTCCACCCATCACCTACTAAGTCCAATACATTCCTCATGTGAAAAGGTTAAAATATAACATAAAAATTCGTATTAAAACTAGCATACAAAATGTAAAAACTTTAACAATAAACCTGAATGGTGTAAAGATAAAAAATACACAGTCAAACATATCATAAAACCTTCAATAAAATATGGATGTTTTGTATCATAATAAATCAACTTCAAATAAACTTAAAATCCATCAAAGGATGTTTACATAGATGTAATCAAAAACTTTTTAAGAGAAACATATCTTTCTATTTTGAAATATTTTAAGATAAAACATTTATTTAGGAAATATTATTATAAGATTTTAAGGGAAGCTTCGACGATGTTATAACAATGGAAAATAGCCTCACCCGCTGTATAAGTTAAAAAAACATTCTTACCTTAATTTTGTCGAAAAGGTCATAAAGTACGTTGTTTTGAAAATGATGGAAATATTACTTTCAAAACATATAAGGTCAAATAAGGGTATAAATGACTTTACCCCATTGTCTAGTAAAATGTAAAAATGTTTTTGAAATAAATTTTTATGAAAAATGGATTTGGATGATAAAGAGGTCTCAGTAGATACTTATATAAAAACAACCTCGGATAATAAATAGATTGTAAAATTAACCCTTACCTTGTAATTTTCCTTGGTCAAAGGTAGGTTAACGTCCTGTATAATGGTGAAATAATTGTTATTAAATTATACAAGAATAATATATATTAATATGATATCATATATGATCTTTTAACATTGCTTTGTTAATAATATCTTAGTATTGTCGTGTTTTTGAGTGTTAATTGATTCATTTTTCTTTATATGCTTTGTTACATAAGTAAATATATTTATGGATAGGATGTATCTTATTCATATTCAGAATGATATTAAGTCTTTAAACAATATTTTTAATCATCTAATGAAAATTAGTTTTGAATGGATATGATGGGGAATGAATCTCATCGCGTTCGTGGAGACGGTAATCCGTACGTACGCACGAGGGAAAATATCATTATTTTGATATTAAAATAATATATAATTGGATGATATTTCATATATACAGAATAATTATGATGTTATATTTATTATTTACATCATTTACATGTCATTATTACACCCATCCAAATAATAATGTATTCAATAACAATTACACCATGTCGTGGAGACAGTAAGCCGTACGTATGCATGTATGGTGAAATGCCATTCAAAGGATCGAAATAATAATGAATATGATTGTACCATATTTATAATAACATCAAAATATGTAGAAGATACTGGAGTTTTTATTTTAGAAATTAAACAACAAATAAAGAGGAAGTGGATGAAGAAAGGAACATGAAATAAGTGATAAAATATTTACCTCTTCTTCGGGTTCTTCCTTTGGATTTGATAAAAAGGGATCCTTTGGCTAGATTTCTGACTAAAGTAAGGCCTCAAGGATTAATGGAGGAAATCTGGGAGGGTATTTGGGCAGGGGTTGGCCAAGTCAAATGGCTTTGAGGGTGTTAATTAGAGATAAGGGGGAGTTCCCTTTTATAAGAGGAGTGAGGGGCCCCATAGGAAAAACTAGAAATATTATTTTAGAATAAAATTATTTTCAGTTTCTAATGTCTCCAAAGTGTATTATGTAAAGTATAAGGTGGAGATGGGTTGAAAACCACTCATCCAATAGGTTTTAGACAGGTTTGGGTCACTATATTAACCTTATATTTTAGTTTTAACTCTAAGTTCAATAGTTTTACATTTACTAGGTCTCTTTGTATTTTTATTTTATATGGTTAATAAACTTACTATATACTTCCAAGAGAACCCCAAGTCGTTCATTAATGATAAACCTACCATTACATAAGTCTTTTGGATGATCCTTATATTTTTTGAAATAGAATATCTATTAATAATATAATATTTAAAAAAACTCTTTTATGTCAATTTTGACACTATTTGGTATTTTGTTTTTGCTAAATTCATAACAGCATAATTAATTTAAAAAAATTCATCTAACCAACCCTAATATTTCATATTAACCTATATTATTACTGGAATTCATAAAAAGTCTCAAATTACATTTATTTGGATATTTATAATTTCAATTATTTTAATATTTCATTAATTAAGTAATTACTTCATCGACATTGTGTCATAAATAAACTAAATTATTTAATGTATAAAAAATATAAATAAAATACAATTATGTATGAAATATTTTTATCTTTCTAATGAATTTTTATTGTTGAATTTATCTTATGTGTAACCCTATATTAAAAATGCTTTTGTTATTAAAATTTTATTTTAACTCTTTCAACTCTTCTTGGAATTAAATAATAATAAATGTCATAATCTAATAAAAGTGGACCATAAGTTCATATTTTATTCCTAAAGTTTTCTGGGTCTAATTATACTTATCCAATAGAATTAGGACATGTGTTAGGGTAATAATAATATCATTTTTACCCTTAATTTCCCTATTAACTTTTAACTGTAATAAATAAAAGTAAAAAGTTACTATTCACCAAAAATTATTTTCATCTTATTCAACCACATTTTACTTACTGATATCAACCAAGTCTCTCGAATATGTTAAATTTGACTCACAGAAGCGATAAAATTAAGTTTTATGGAAATTTGCAAATGCTCCTAGGAGGTGGGTAAAAGACGGTAAAAAGTTCAATAAAATTTTTATATATCTAAAATTATTATAAGATTACTCTAATGAATTAAATTGAACTTATATAGGTATTATGTATCTATTTTGACCTAAAATAAATTTAAATAGAATAAATAATTATTTAAATAAAATGTCGGTTTTAAACAATAACTGAGTGTTTTTCACTATTCACCAAAAATTGAATGTTTTCTATAAAAATTCCAAAAAATCACCCTAAGATAATATTGATATTCCGAATTCAAAAAAGGAATTCTATTTTACCAATTTAAAAACATTTAAGTTGCATTAATTAATTTAAAATTAATTCCCATTGTCAAAACCAAAAAGTGTATTTTTAAGAAATAATAACTATCAAAAGATTGGCACTTGTTTTTGTGCAATTTCAAAGTGATATTACTTACAATGACCATCGTTGGATTAATCGGTAAAAATATAATCAAATTATACTTCCAAACTATTAAAATGTATAATTCAAAATTGTAAATTATTTTGATTTAAAAAGTTATTTTTAGTTAAAATATAGTATTTTTAACTATTCACTCAAATATGAAAGTTATCAGAAAAACACCAAAAATTTATTGAAACTAAATTCTTATGTCTCGATTCTAAATAAGAATTTTATTTTGTCAAATTAAATATATAAAAGTTTCAAATATTGGATTTAAAAAAAGGTTCTCCATTAAAAGGCGGTAAAATTTCATTTTTTGAAAAATATTTCTTTTATCTGGAAAAATGAATTTGTTCATATATTATGTCTAAGAAACTCATAATATGGTTTCTAAAATTATAAGGATTATATAAAGATCAAAATTAAGTTAATACTATTCATAACCGATTTTGAAATGCTAGTTTGGTAAATCGTGGTGTGCTTGAACTCAGTGTTGTGTGTAGTGCATGTTTTTAAATTACTTTGAAGAAATAACATTATATGAAAGCTTGGGGTGTTACATTATTCCCTCCATCAATAAATTGAGTCTTCACAATTTGAAATTGTTCTTTGAAAATAAACGGTTGAAAATAGAAAAAAACATTGTGGGAAAACCCACATAAGAAATTGGGTTAATAAAATTACTCTTAAAGAGAGGAAAATGGGAATGAAAAAGTCACCACCAAATTATGATCTTGATTAGGAGAACATTGGTGGAAATTATAGAAACATAATTGGAGGAAAAACGCAAATATTTATAGGGAGTGATTGAGGTCATCAGTCATAAACAATTGTAGAATTGAGGGCCTTCAAGTCATCAATCTACTGTGATTTAAAATATTATCAGTTCAACAAAACATAAGGTATTAGGATAACAAATTTTTAGTTTTAATATCCCTTACCTAAAGTTTAAGAATTAATTTCTTCATAGAATAAGAGAATAAAAAATATATATACTTGAAAAGTAGTGTTCTATCCTTTAACTAATTTCTACCACAAACTCATCTTCCACTCTAAAAGATAATATAACTTAAAAAATATTTTATTTATCTTATTTGTATAGTGTTCCAAAAAAATGAATTTATAATTCATCTACCAGACCTTTTTAAAAAAACTGCATTATTTTATCCAGGACATGACATTGGCCAGTGGTAGGGGATACACCCTTGTGGCCCTTCGGTTGCAAGTTTAAGTCTCACGGCCTTGACGAACGTGGGGGGTTGCCGCCCGACCTCCAGGTTGACATTTTTATGGAAATCCAAAAATAATCTCAAACTAGAATTATCCAAAATACTTCTATCCAAACTCATAGTCCAAAATTTTTAAGGAAGGTAAACACAATGAAGATCCTTTTTTCCATGTAATAACATGTGAACACCTTCATCATGTGTTCTTTTAGAACATTGTAACATACTGAATTACCGTAAAACCATATTGATTACATTCACACTCCCTTATTTCTTATAGAATACTGGATATACACCTTCTATCAAAATTTTTTGTAAACTCCATCAATGATGGAATATAAAAATCATTAACCTGTTTCAATGTAGTCGAGAATATCCAATATAATTTATCAAAATCAATCATGTATTATTCCAAAATCACTACCTCGGTATCATAACCATATTATGGTTTAACTTTCTCTCAACCATATATTTTCCAAAAATTTAACCTGTTATTGAGTAACTTTTCTTGGTTCCCCACAATCTCAAGTCTTTAATGAAATAGTACTGCAGTACAATCCTTATATACTCTATAATTCTTATAACATGTACATCATTAATACAATACTCAAATGACATAATACTTTAATAACAATGTAAGAAATCTAATCATTACTCTTCATCTTCGGTATTTTCATAACTTTATTATTATCCAATAGCAGCATTTGGGGTATGCTCTAATGATTTGGACATTGATTTGTGTAGTGTCCCAACTCCTTGTAGATGAACCATTGTACATGTGAAACTTTTTTCTTACCCTTGAAATCACGTACTCGATGTCCTTTTTCTCCACACTTATAACAAACTACCATTCCATTCAAGAATTTACCAAGGTGATTCTTTCCACAGTTATCACATACAGTAAAATCCTTCTTTTCACTCTTCCCTTTATCCCTCTTTCTCTCTTCCATCGTTTTCTTCTCTTACATCCCTTAAAATCCATAAGACATAGAGAATTATTTACTTATCTTATTAACACATGAAACTATTTCTTCATTTGTTGAAAATAAATGGGAGAATATTTCCCTTCTAAATGTTGGCTTAATTCCATGAAAGATATGATCCTTCTTACTCTATGGACCATACTTATTGCTGGAGTTCACATTCCTTCTACTGGGTTCCATTTCTATACAATGGCATAAACTAGGTCAGTGTATGAATTTCATTGAATAATTCCAAACTTGTGAAATAACTAACGTAAATTGAACAGTTTATGGATATAATATTTTCTTTGAGGAGGTGTATACTCGCAAATCCTTCATAATTATTTGTAAATAAAATGAGAATTATCCTAAGCATATCCCCCGAGAGTGTCGTAACCATAAGTTCCGTAAGGCCCATTGTCGGGCACCAGTTCCCGTTCGAGTCTAGCTCAATGTGGTGTTTTAGGTTTTCACCCCTAGGTACATCTATGCTAGAGCTGCCTCTACCTACTCGTATCTAGACATGGATGTATTGCTTGGAAAAATCACAAAAAATCTATAATACCAAATATTCTAGAATGTTTTTCTATACTAATCCTCAAAGTCTATGTTAGGATAATGTGCTCTAATCATAGTTTATCTAAATATAGATTCCAAGGTTTGTACTAAACATCCTCTGATACCAATTGTAACACCCCGACCCTCAAAGCCCAGTGTCGGTGCATTATTACATAACATTGGAATGATCACAAGGAAATCATGTCTAGAAAGACCGATCAGTTTAGTATTATTGGAAACAAGATTCATACATATGTTCAAATTTAAAACATGAAAAGAAATAAAAAACGAATTTATTCCATTATAAAAATCCAAGACTCCAAGATTATCCCTGAAAGTCACCCATAACAAACTGCTTCATATCTTGGGAAAATGAAACATATGAAAGGGGTGAGCTCAAACGCTCAGTAAGGGTAAGCAATACAGCGGAAGATAACATAAATATTAAGCATGGTGAATAATTGAAACCACATTCTTTTACCAATAATAAACATGAATACTTTTATTGCAGGAATATGAGATGAGTAAATAATGGCATAATAAAACCTAATCATGGGTATTCTACTAGTCAAATGACCACATGGACCATCAATATTATTTTCATAACGAGGGAATGTATAATGTCGGACATTCTGAAACATTTTGTCAAGGCCTCAGCCAAGACATCTGAAAATGATTAAGGCCTCGTCCAAAACCATATATCAAATTGGGAAAGGGCTTGACCAATTTCACGTCTAGTTATCTCATGAGACCTACCGATGCATCGAGGAGCTATAGCGGGCTCCACCCGTCACATACTAAGTCCAATACATTCCTCATATGAAAATGTTGAATTATAAAATAAAAATTCGTATTAAAAATGGTATACAAAATATCAATAATTTAACCATAAACCATGAATTGTGTAAAAATAGAACATCCATAGTCAAAAATATCACAAAATCTTCAATACAATATGGATGTTTTTCATCATAATAAATCAACTTCCAGTAAACTTAAAATCCATCGATGGATGTTGACATAGATGAAATCAAAAAAAAAATAGATAAATATATCATTCTATTTTAAAGTCATTTAAGAGAAAAGATTTATTTTAAAAATATTCTTATAATATTTTAAGGGAAGATTCGACGATGTTATAATGGTAGAAAATAGCTGCACCTGATGTATAAGTTAAAAAAATTCTTACCTTAATTTTGTCAAAAAGGTCATAAAGTACCTTGTTTGGGAAACGATGGAAAGATTCCTTTCAAAACATATATGGTCAAATAAGGGTATAAATGACTTTACCCCACTTTCCAGTATATAGTAAAAATGTTTTTGAAATACATTTTTAAGAAACATGGTGTGGATGATAAAGAGGTCCCAGTAGATACTTACATAAAAACAACCTCAGATAATAAAGAGATTGTGAAATTAACCCCTACCATGTACTTTTACTTGGTTGAGGGTAGGTTAAACTCCTGTATAATGGTCAAATAATTGTTATTAAATTATACAAGAATCATATATATTAATATGATATCATTTATGATCTTTTAACATTGATTTGTTAATAATATCTTAGTATTATTGTCGTTTCAGGTGTTAACTGATTTGTTTTCCTTTATATGATTTGTTACATAAGTAAAATTTATTATGGATAGGACGTATCTTATTCATATTAATAATGATATTAAGTATTTAAACAAAATTTTTAATCATCTAATGAAATTAATTCTTCAATGGATATGATAGGGAATGAATCTCATCGCGTTTGTGGAGACGGTAATCCGTACGTACGCACGAGCGACAATATCATTATTTTGATATTAAAATAATATATAATTGGATGGTATATCATGTATACAAAATAATTATCATGTTATATTTATTATTTACATAAATTATACTTCATTATTACACCCATACAAATAATAATGTATTGAATAACAATTACACCACAGCGTGGAGACGGTAAGCCATACGTACACATGTATGGTGACACGTCATTCGAAAGATGGATAGAATAATGAATCTGGTTGTAACATATTTATAATAACATCATAGTATGTAGAAGATGCTAGAGTTATTATTTTATAATGGAAACAACAAATAAAGAGGAAGTGGAAGAAGAAAGGAACTTGAAATAGGCGACGAAATATTTACCTCTTCTTCAGGTTCTTCATTTTGATTTGATCAAAAGGGCTCCATAGGTTGGCTTTCTAACTGAAGGAAGGCCTCAAGTATGAACGGAGGACAGTTGGGAGGGTATTTGGGTAGGGTTTGGCTAAACCAAATGGCTTTGAAGGTGTGAATTAGTGAGAAGGGGGAGTGCCATTTTATAAGAGAAGTGAGGGGAACCATAGGAAAAGCTAGAAATATTATTTTATAATAAAATCATTTTCGGTTTCTAATGGATAAAAAGTGGATTATTTAAATGTTAAGGTGGGGATAGTTCTAAAACCACTAAACCAATAGGTTTTAGATAGGTTTGGGTCACTATATTAACCTTATCTTTTATATTTAACTCTTAGATAAATAGTTTCATATTTACCATGTCTCTTTGTATTTTTATATTATATGGTTAATAGACTTACTATATACTTCCAAGAGAACACCAAGTGGTTCATTAATGATACACCTATCATTATATAAGTCTTTTTTCTAAACATTATATTTTTAGGAATTGAATATCAATTAATAATATAATATTTGTTTTAAAAACTCTTTTATGTCAATTATTTTAATATTTCATTAATTAGGTAATTACTGCATCATCATTGTGTCATAAATTAATTAAATTATTTACTGTATAAAAAATATAAATAGACTAACATTATGGAGGAAATCTTTTTATCTTTCTAATGAATATTTATAGTCGAATTTATCTTATGTGTAACCCTATATTAAAAATGTTTTAGTTATTAATCTTTGATTATAACTCTTTTAACTCTTCTTTGAATTAAATAATAATAAATGTCCTAATCTAATCCAAGTGGACCAAAGAGGTCCATATTTTATTCCTAAGGTTGTTTTTGGTCGAATTATACTTATCTAATAGAATTAGAACATGCTTTATGATAATAATAATATCTTTTCCCCATAATTACCCTATTTAATTTTAACCGTGCTAAATAAAAGTAAAAAGTTACTATTCAACAAAACTTATTTTCATCTTAGTAAACCAAATTTTTCTTACTGATATAAACTGTGTCTCTCAAATTTTTGAATTTCAACTCACATAAGCGGTAAAATTAGGTTTTATGTAAATTTGAAAATCCTCCTAGGAGGTGGGTATAAGATGGTAAGACGTTCAATAAAATTTTTATATATCTAAAATTATTATAAACTAACTCCAATGAATTACATTGATCTTATATAGGAATTATGTATCTATTTTTATGTAAAATAAATATAAATAAAATAAATAATTATTTAAATAAAAAGTTGGTTTTAGACAATAAATCAGTGTTTTTCACTAATCATCAAAAATTGAGTGTTTTCTGAAAAATACCAAAAATTCACCATATGCTAATTTTCATATTTAGAATTAAAAAAATGAATTCGATTTTACCAATTTCAAAACATAGAATTTTAATTAATTAATTTAAAATTAATTCCCATTGTCAAAACCAAAAAAGCGTATTTTTAGGAAATAATAGTTTTCAAAAGATTGACACTTGTTTTTTCCTAGTTTCAAAGTGATATAACTTACAATGACCATCATTGGATTGAATGGTAAAAATATAATATAATTATACTTCCAAACCAATAAAATTTATAATTCAACATTCTAAAATATTTTGATTAAAAAAGTTGTTTTTAGTTAAAATATAGTATTTTTCACTATTCACCCAATTATGAAAGTTATTAGTTTAACACCAAAAATTAATTGAAAATAAATTATTATGTCCCTATTACAAAGAAGAAGTTTATTTTTCCAAATTTAATATATAAAAGTTTCAAATATTGGATTTAAAAAGGTTCTCCATTAAAATGAGGTAAAATAGCATTTTTTGAAAAATATTTCTTTTATCTGAAAAAAAGAATTTGTTCTTATATTATGTTTAAGAAACTCATAATATGGATTCTAAAATTATAAGTATTATATAAAGTTCAAAATTCAGTTAATACTATTCATAACTGCTTTTGAACTGCTAGTTTGGTAAGTTGTGGTGCGCTTGAACTCAGTGTTGCGTGTAGTGCAAGTTATTGAATTACATTGAAGAAATAATGTACTATGAAATATTGTGGTGTTACAAAATACATGGAAATAGTATATATGGAGCTTGATGGTGGAATGATCACCCTTTATGGTTTTGGTCAAGGTCTTCAGGATGAACCGAATGATGAAAAACGTCATGGGTTCCATTTATGGAAGCTGGGAACGGGCACTAGGTGACATTCCTTTTCTTATTTTGGGAAAATAGGTATGTACATGTCTATATTTGGGGTTTTTGTTGTGGTCGGGTGAAACATGCAGTGGTTAAAATCCCTCTTGAGAGCAGTGGTAACAACACTCTTAAGGTAGTGGGTGATAAATCAACCATGGATGTGGAGAAGAGGACATCGAGTCGATGTAGTGGAACCTGGGTTCCCATGATGAACCTGTGAGGTGAATATATGGTTCCTCATAGAGGCATGTGGGCCTTGGATTTTGTGAATAACGAGGCAAGTGTTAGCTTCGAGATCAAGGTGGTTCCATGTGAAGCTTGTGATGTTTGTTTTGAAGTATTAGGGGGATGTGGTTGAATATGACTAGAGGTTGTGGAAAGGGATGTTGGGGTCCTATAACTCCAAAAATGATTGGGGTTAGACTCTTGTATTTTTCCCTTGTGTGGTTTTGGAATGTCGTGAAGTATAGTGAACGTTGTCCAGGTGATGCGGTTGCATGCCTTGGGTGAAGACGATAATGGTATGGAGGGCGGTAGTGATGTGATGATGGAATTCTTTTGGAATTTATAAAATGACCTCAGTGGGTGTGTTGGATGATAATGATAGGCTTCAAGTCAGTATTCACTATCAGGAGGTGAGAAAGCAGTAGCGTACCCTCAGTGGAAGGTGGGTGTTCTGGGACAAGCCAGTTAGGTGTGGTCCAACCAGAGATGGTAAACATGAATGGTTGTGGTGAGAGTGTCCCACCTTCGGGTTCATGTTGTGGTAGAAAGTGATTTTTTGAAAATAATTTTTACATTAGTGAGGTCTTTTTGATCTTAGTAATTGAATGGATAGTGAGGAAATGTCTTTACTAATGGGATTGATAGTGAAGCTAGTTGTCAGTGTGGGTTAATGCTCCTAAGGAATCTTAGGCTTGGGGAGTTGGAACCTATTAGGTGATGGGAAAATTGAGTTGAGTTTTTGTGGTCCTTGGCTGATAGGGAAGGTTAAAAGTCACCTAAAAATTTGGAAATAACCATACTAGATATTTTTTTGGTTGGTGATGTTATTAGAGTTATAGGTTTGAAGTACTTGAGTGGTCATTGTTCGGGTAAGTTGGCCCTGAGGGAGATCCTGAGAACAACTTAACTAGTTGAGTAGCTGAGTGTTTTTAGTTGCATTTGGTTGTACAGTTGTGGGATGAGATCTTTAAGAATGGTGGAATTAAGTATCATGTGTTTTCTTCTAGGATATACCTGCTTTGTCAATGTTAGAGTTGGGTGAACTGGAAAATAATGCCAAGTGATTTGGGTCATGAGCCGTATGGAGGATCGGCCCGATGAGGTACTGATTGGTCCCTCCATGATGATGTGATTCTATGTGTTATGTTTCCTTGTGTTATGAGTTAGGTGTTGTCTCATATGGTTCCCCCACAAAGTTATCATGGTGGGAATTTATAGGCATGTCCTGGGGCGTGATCCCTTGTTATGGAAGTTAGTGATACTCGGAAGATTTTCTTGAGGATGAGCTGTTATAAGGTGGGGCGGTTGTAAGATCCCAGATCTTATTAAGGCATGTTTTAGTTTATTTTTTGGGTTAGAATCTTCTTTTTTAGGCTAGATAAGTGTGTCTATATGTTCATGTGAAATCTTGAAAGTGTTTCTGGGGTTCGGGACAAGAAAGGGAAAGAAAAGGGAGCTCTTGGGCATGTTGCACGGTTTGCCCACAGTAAGCGCAAACCATGTAGGAACCATGCAGCCGGGGATATAGGATTATGTATGGTTGGTTTATGGTCAATAAAACCATGTAGGATACCCATAAACCATGTGAGGATAGTGATTTTCAGGCATTAGCTTTAGTACAGTTTGGAAAACCATTTGGGTAAACCATGAGGCCCAATAACATTGAGAAAATTAAAAAAATGCCACCTCAAGATTTTAAAACCTAACTCAGGTTTCTCATCCATTACCCCCTACAACCCTAGTGAAGAAATTGGATGATACAATCTTCCAAATGGTTGTTTTCCTTCAATTATTGGATCTTTTGAGCGCCATTGGTTGCGGATCGAATCCCTGGGTAAGTTTAATCCTCCCCTCCCTTCTCTTTTTTAGATTAGGGCTTGTAGTTTCCCCCATCTTCTTCTAATGCTCTAAACCACCTTTATATTTGGTATAACCTAGGTTGGGGCATCATGGGGTGCTTGAATTTGAATCTAAGGATGTGGTTAACATTGTTTTCATCACCGAATTCAAGGTAGGTGGTCTATAATTATTATCCCATAGTTTTATTTTTGTTTTGTGCATGGAAGATTGTGTTATGTATTTCCCTAATTGTGTTCTTGGTTCTGTTGATTTTTTTGATAAAAAAATGTGTCTAAGTGACCAATTGAAACCCCCATGATCCCCGTGGTATGTGTTGAGGATGACGTGACCATTTTAGGTCCACCCATGGGGTGTTCTAGAAATCCCGGACCTAGAGAGTGGTTGGGTGAATTGAGGGATTTCCTAGTAAAGTGTGAAGCCCATGTAAAACATGTTTTAAATGTTTATTAAGTTGTAAATGTAATGTTAATAGAGTTTCGTAGGCTTAAAAGGCCTAAAGGGTTTGACATGATATGGAAACAGGAAAATGGGTCAAATGAGACTACATGAATTATTTTATGGGATTTGGTTAGAATTGCCTAAGGTGATTAGGGCACAATAAATGATGACTTGTAATTGGATAATGGAATGATAAATGGGGAATGTGTTAATGGGATGTAATACGGGGCTGGACGAATTTTTGGAATGGGTTAATGCTTGAGAATTTGGTGGTAAACCTAAATGATTGAATGTAATAAGGGGATTTCGTTATGTGATATGAGAATTATACTTGAAATGCATAAGTGGGTAAATACCAGTGAAATGATAAATGGGTTAACGAATGGTAAATGATGAATTTGGTTATGGAATAGGGGTTGTTGAACACACATAATGGGTTAAGGATGAGAATATGAATTTTTCTAAACAAACATGAATGGTAAATGGTAAATGTATTAATGGGTTATGGCTTAGTATTAATTCCCATGATGAGCTATGTATTTTGATATCCAATGGCATTGAATATGCTTTGTTGTGTTATGTATGGTGTTTTGTGCTGAATGATAAATAAGCATCTGCACATGACTTGGTAGATTGGGGTATTGACTTTAGGTTCTACGCCCACAGGTTGAGTTAGACTAAGGATCTAAACTCTACCCAAAAATGCACGGGTTAGGGAAGGGGATAGAGGCTATATTCCCCTAACTGTTTCATTCCTCTCGGAATGAGGGTTCAAGGTGAGGATAATGTGTTGACGTGATATGTGGATCCCTAGTGAGATAGAGACTCGATTTGTTTCAATATTCTTTGTGATTGATTGACTTAGACACTTGTGTAGAGGATATTTATGCCTAACCCATGGAACACGTGATCAATACAACTTATGTAATGAAGATGGTATAAGAAATAGAATTGGGGAAAACCCTAGTCATGAATTAATAGAACATTGTTAACTAATGGCACCCGAAATTTCCCTTGATTACCTTTCATTTTGTACTTTCATGAACTATCTATTAGACTGGATAATTTGTAGACACTATTAGTGGTGGCCTACTGTGTTTTGTACGCACACCTTGCTCAGGCCGTCATTGGGTTCCCGAGCAGATCTCTTGGTTGCATGTTAGGACAAGGCCAGAGGCCATACTATGAGATGTTGAGTTTTTCTTAGAATGTACATGGAGAAGAACCCAAACATAAATTTTTGACCCATTTGGAGTTTTTACATTTGTTTTATTTTGGTATTATTTCACTTTTCACTATTGATACGACATGACATTGTTACATTTGATTGGTGTTTGTAACCATTTGGGAAATATTTGGTTATGAATGTTTATTGTTTTTTCGTATTGTTTTTGCAATTTATATTCTGTTCTATTGTGTCTTGTTCTGATAAAGTTGGTATAGTATCCCTACATGACTTATTAGTCCCTCAATGCCAGTTAGAAACCTCTGGAATATGGGGAGGCGTGCTTGAGGTTATGTGATGAATCAGCTCAGAGCACTGGTTTAGTGGATTCCGAGTCGGGGACATTACACTTTGCCTCGTATTCTGGATAAGATTCCACCATTGATCAACTTCACCTTCCAAATGATATACCGCTAATATGAATTTATCATGTTCATAACATTGTAGATCTAAAAATATCTTTTCAGAGGTACTGATCCATTGTTCATCCAGTAATGGATAAGAAGACTCACTGAATGAAGGTGGACACTACCTCATGAAGGATTAAACAGAATGTTTCTCTTTCCATTGATCATTTGTAAGTCTCATATTATTTACTGACCGAAAACTAACATATTTATTGATTTTAAAAATCGCCGCATAGAGGAACCCCAAAAGAAAACATATTGTTGGTCTAAATTAATGTAAACCCAAAGAATCATTGGTAACAGATTCTATCCCCTCCTTTGGAAAATAACCCAAACAAATTAAATAAAGAAGGATTTGATTTTAGGATGCCATAGACACCAAAAATATGCCACCATGTTCCCCTACCACCATGTGTATAAGACCTCCATATGATTAACTATGAGTAGTTTTCATTTTCTGATATTGTATACGATGTTCCAAGGAAGATTGACCTTGCTTGAGAGTGCTTTATAGAGGATCATAGAGTCTGTCTCCACCATCATAAGATTGATCTGCCTTTGGTTTCATTTCTCCAGCCCGGTAGCCATGGCCAACGCCTCTTCCTATACAACATCACCTCTTCCAGAGAAGGCTATGAACGCTGCAATTACAAAGATCCTATGATATCTAACCACCCCACCCCCACACATCTCCCCCTAAGTATGGACCCATCTGAGTTAAGCTTGAGCCCCTGGCTAAGAGGATTCTAGTGGACCCAACATTCTCACCCTAGATTGCCATCCAGATTGCCGTTTGAGAGACTCGGGACAACTGAAGTCACATACGGTGCAGATTGAAAATTGAGGTACAACCAAACTAGATCCAAAATATTATTTTTCATTTTGAGGAATATACCTGCCTGAGATCCCGAACTATTTTTTTGGTGAACAGATTTCTTGTCCTGCAAGATGGTAAAACATTCTACGATAAGAATGATGGTCCTGGCCTTTCTCTCAGCCCCATGAGTACCCTCTCCTCTAAACCACGAGTTGTGAAAATTATCCTGTACCCCATTGGATGTGTCCCAATGGAAGAAATCCCTAAAGATATTCCATACCCCTATGGCCCATTCACTATCATAGAATAAATGTCTAATTGTTTGTTGTTTAGAGGACCTTCAGCACCAGCACATGGAAGCCATTTTCACACCAATACATTGAAAATTCTCATCAGTAGGCAAGGCTTTATTCCTCACATGCCACAATAAGAAATTAAATTTATAGGGAATCTCGTTGAACCACCATGTCACCCCCTTAGATATTAATTTTACAAGTCCCTCGTCACATGGATGAAATAATTGATGGAGAAAATACACGACATTGATCCTGTGAAGTTGAGTTTATTAGGATCATCACTAGTCGCAATGTTTTAAAAATAGTGAGTTGATTCACCTGAAGGATGAGCATAGATACATGATTTTTCATTCTAGATCCTATAACATTTAGTTTCATTGGGGGTATTCATTTCATTTCCAGTTGCTTTCAGTATTAACACGGTTCCTTTGTGTTCCATCCATTAACTAAAAATAAGAAGAATAGTGTGATAAACACTAATCATAATAGGAAAAACACATAATCAAGAATAAAATTTCAATTTATGTCACTTTAGGTTTTATCCCATGTTATTCATGGTCATTTATAAAACACTAGGATTGTATCCTATTCTTAGACATATCCATACGTTTCTTACTAAGACTTTATCATCCTAGTTTTCAATAGTTAACTATACCATTCCTCTGATTCCAAAAATAACAACCCATAAAATACATACATTGATATTACTTCAGAATTGAAGTATATTTACTAAAACATATAACAAAACTATAACAGGATCGTATAGGTATAGTGTCTTTAGAAACTAGGAAATATAAACAAATGGTTCATCAAACATCTACATTATCTCCCGTTTATTTCATCATAACTAAAATCATTTTTGAAATATCATAATTAATACCCTTCTTCATGTCATGGGGAAAAGAAATATACAAAAGGGTGAGCTCAAATTCTCAGTAAGTGTAAAATAAGGAAATATCAATCATATATATCATTATAAAATCTTATCCTCCATATAAGAGATCCTAATATCATGTCCTGGGATAAATCAAAGAAGTGAAATGTAATACCAATAATCATAACATAAGACATGAACCATTGTGGAATACAAAAATAAGCATATAAAATGATTTTATTTTAGCCAAGGCTCATTTCCAAGACCATTATAGCAGACAATGTCCATTACTGAACCGAGTTCACTCCTTGTTCCAGCCCTGTATTACTAAACGATATTTAATTTCCATTCCAGCCGTGTCTATATATTGAGATATAAATCTTTACCAAATGCATTGGAGGAAGATATAGGTCCCACCCATCTCATAATGAAACCATTCTTATGTGTGACACAAAAACATAAATCATACATCATAGCATAACCAATGTAGTAAAATGGGATTCTTAAACATCATTCCATAACAACACAATCCATATTAGATAAATGGAATTCATAAAAATAATTCCATCATAATGTAATCAAATCAAATTAATAATAGGGACAAAAACATAATCCTATTTCACTTTAGATGGAAAATAATATTGATAAAACACTTGAACTAAGTTCTTAAGGAAATTATCATTTCTTCTTCATTTTTTTCTTATCTAAAAATTTCAAGAAACTTTAAAAGAAAATAAGTTAATTGAAAATAAACATGAAAACATGTAAATGAATATTCTTGGAAATAATTCTACATAAAATCATAAAAATCTTTTCGTGCCGTATAAGTTAAAAAACATTCTCCTCATAAATTTTCCAGAAAAGTCAAAAAGTACCTCTTATGGTAAAAAAAAGAAATATTCCTTCCATACCTTGTAGTAAAAGTCAAAAATGGGTAAAAATGACTTTAAATGTACACGTAATAATATTAAACATTTTATGAAAACATTTTTATAAAACATGGACATGGATGATAAATAATTCCCCAGTAAATACTTACATATAAGAAATCTCAGATGAAAATGAGATTGCAAAATTATTCCTTACCATAGGTCCGATATGATTCATATGTATTCTAACCTATTATATAATAATTTTAGTGATTTATTCCAGAATCATAATCATTTTTTGATAACATTTTTGATTATATTTTCATCTATTTTTTAGTAACGTTTCATTATTACTCGTTATTCGGGCATTAACTGCTTTACGTTCTTATGTATGTTTTGTCAGATAAGTTCTTATTCCTAATTTTTTGGTTATAGTTATATCATTTACAGAACTGTATTAATAATATATATATCATATTTACTCATTAAATTCATTATATAATCATGATTTAATGAAGATTATGTAGATGAAATCACATCACACCATAGAGATGGTAAGCCGTACGTATGCATGAGCGATGATATCGTTCCCATAATTATTGAGTGGTATTGAATTGAATGGTTTATAGTATCTCAGAATTGGTATCATGTTAATTTATTCATATATAGTTATTATTTCCAGCATTATACCCATCCAAGTAAGGTTATGGTGAAAATTAGATTACACTACGATGCAGAGATGGTTAGTTGTACGTACGCACACATAGTGATTTCATTTTTCATAGGATGGATAGAAGGTGATATACGGTTATTTCATATTTATAATAAAATATAATTATATGAGTGATACTGATGTTTTACATTATAATTAAACAACTAAATAATAGGAAGTCTAATAAGAAAGAAATTTGAAAAAATCTGTAGAAGAGATTCCCTCTTCCTCAACGTGCCTCCTTTAAATTTCATCTTGAGGCAATAGAGTTGGTATTTTGAGAAGACCAGAACCTCAAGAATGTAAATAGGGATATTTATAAGAGGAATACATAGGGTTTAACCAATATTTAAATCTCAAAATGGATTTAATAGTAGAGGGATTATGTGCCTTTTTTAAGAGGGGAGAGGGGCACTTTAGAAAACTCTCAAAAACATTAATTTATAATAAATTTAAATTAGACTAAAAATAGTCCAAAACATATTTAAAAGGAATATAATATGATTTTGTTTAGAGTACCCATAATCCAATAATATTTATACAAGTTTAGAATATTTTTTGTTCATTATATTTTTGGTTTAACCTTTATTTTACCGTTTTTAATCTTACCGTGATATAATGTTATTTACATATTGTGGGTTAATTTAATTACCATATCATGTAAAACAACCAAAAAAAAGTTATTTATTACATATTTGGACTTATATTAACTATTTGGCCGAAAATTTTATTTTTTTAATTTAATTTCATTTAGTAAAATATTATATGTTTTAAGTTTTGAATTGTGTCAATTTTGGACACTATTAATACATGACTTTTTAAAAATTCATAAAAACATTATTAATTAAAAAATAATGCATTAAATAAAATATAATATGTCAATTCCATCCATAAAATTATTGTATGACATATAAATAACAAATTTAATTTGTTTTAATATTTATAAATTCATTTATTTAAATCTTTCATTAATGAGGTTATCACTACCTCATATTTGTGTCATAAATAAAACTATTTATATAATCTCCAAAAATTGTAAAAATATACCATGATATAGGAAATTGTTTTATATATCTAATAACTATTTATAAGCATTTATATCAATTATATAACCCTATATTAAAATCCATTTATTAAAATATTTATTTTTAGGTTATATTTATCTTTACTTTAAATTAATTCTTATAAAATGTCATTTTCACATCCATGTGAATCCATGGGGCCCCGAAATCAACCCATGGATGTCCATGGCCGGAATTATTTCATAAAATAGGATTAGGAGACGTTTTAGGGTTTTATTATATTATTACATTATTATTTTTTACCCTTATTTACCATATTTATCTTTTAACCATGGTAAATAAAATAATTACTGAAGTTAATTTTCATAAATGTCCAAAAATAAAAGGTACATTTTAAAAAAATTTGGACATTCTAAATATAAATATGAAATCAATTTTTACAAATTGAAAACATAGAAGTTTATGTAATTGAATTAAAATTAATCCCGTTGTTGAAATGAGAATACATGTTTTAAAAGTTAAAATATTGAAAAAGATTGAAATGATTTTACCTATAAATTCAATGTAAAATTAATGATAATGACATAAATTATTTTAAATGGTAAAAATATATACTATTTATACTTTAAAACCATTCAATTTATATTTTAATCATATAAATTATCTCAATGAAAAAAGTTGTTTTAAATAAAATTTAGTATAATTTTACTATTCATCAAAACATGAAAGTTATGAGAAATATATAAGAAATTTATCCAAAGTAAATTTTTATATCCCAATTCAAAATAACATGTTTATTTTTTCATATGGAAATTATTAATGTGTCAAAATATTAATTTAAAATGGGTTCGCCATTCAGAGGTATAGAATTAACCATTACAAAAATAGGTTGTTATATATAAAATATGGTTTTATTCATACCCTATGACAAAAATATAAATTGGATGAATATAAAAAATATTTTATTGAGTATATAACACATCTATTTTATTAATACCATTAATAAATGTAATTCACTTGAAAAAATATAAATATCTAATCGATTTATATTTTTTATAAATAATTAATAGCCAAAGAATTCATAATGCATTTTCATAAGTAAGTTATAATTATTCCTGCTAACCTAAAAACTAGTATATAAATATATTTTTATATTAATATAATCTCATAGTTCATTTAAACTCACAATTTCATGAAAATCAAGCTACTGAAGAATAAAAATTATTTAAATAAAATATTTCATAAAAACATTCAGGTGTTACACAAAGTAAATCATTATACATAATAAAGATATCTTTCAAATTAATCCTTTACTTAGTATCAATATATCAAATTGTTATCATAATTACAAGTTTTCAAAGCATTGAGCATATTAATATTTAAAATAAACCAGAGATATCATACATAGCGTGATTTTTCCATCCAACATATCATTACATTTCACTTTTATGGCCATGTTCATATATCATTTTCAGGAAATATCTAAAGTGTAAACCCATTAACTCCTATAAGAAGCGGAACCACTTCTATATATATATATATATATATAATCTTATATTGTTCTTTTTTATTTGAAAATAGAAATTAGTGAGTCTTAGTATTTTTTTAAGATTCTATAACTCAAAATATAGTCATAAGAGATGATATTGACACCAAGTTGTTAGAGTTATAATTTTTAATATCAATAATCATCTGCATAACATTTTTTAACCATTAAACACATTTATTAGAATCTACATTAAGAAAATTTTGGGTTTACATAAAAAATGATTTATTTTATGGGTTTTAACCCCATATATCTATTAGTTGAACGAATGATCCCTCTTGGAAGATATTTTACAAATGAATATATAGGGTTTTTACATGATCTCACATAGAAAATTGTTATGGAACCACCTTATAACAATTATGTCACATAATCATGTCTCCAAATTATATTTATGTATTTTCCATTTTATAAGAAACTATATGATTTTCATAAATTTAATTCATTATCACAATTGATAGAGATAAGAGGAATTAGACTAGGATAGAATCTGATATCCAATAATAGGATCCTAATCCATTTGTCTTCCTTTACATATTCCTCTAAGGAGATAAAATCTGATTCCATGGTTGAATGTGAAGTAGAATTTTATTTATTGTTCTCCCAAGAAATATTATGAACACCAAGATTAACAAACCATTCAAATATTGATTGATTTTTAAAAATACTGGTAATCCAACTTGTCTCAGAATATCTTTCTAATATAAATGGTTTATCATTATATGATAAACATAAATATTTGGACTTTCTCAAGTTTTTAAATATTCACATTAAATATATCTAATGATCCACACATGAATTACTAGTATATCCACTAATTTTACCTACTATAAAAGAAATATCAAGTCTAGTACAATGAATTTGATACATTAAAGAACAAATTTCAGTAGTATACCCAAGTTGTGCTATGGAACTTCCCATATTCATAAATAGATTAACACTAGATTAAAATGTAGTATTATAATCCTTGGAACCAAGAAGATTAAATTTATTTAACATTTTTTCAATATAATGATGCTGACTTAAATAATAAATCCCACTATGATTTCTAACTTTAATACCTACAATAGTACCAACTATTCCAAGATACTTATTTTTAAACATAGATGATAGGTAGTTCTTTTTATCATTTATAACAACTATTTAATTTCAAATAATTCAAATATAATCCACATATATACAAAAAATAACCCTATATTATTTTTTAAACATTGAATAAACACATTTTCCCTCATTTTTATGAGTAATTACATTGGATTAAATAATAGAATCAATTTTTTCTTGTCATTTCTTCGCATATTGTTCAAGGACACAAAGAGTTTTAACAAGTTTACATACTTTATTTTCACTAACATTAAAAATAAAACCTTTTGGTTTTTATATATAAATCACTTAATTTAAGACACCATTCAAAAAAATAGTTTTAGCATCCATTTGATGGAAATAAAAATGATTAATTAAATCTAATGAAAAAATCCTTATTAAAGTAACCCAAGATAAAGGAGTATATGTATTAAAATAATCAATCACTTCTTTAAAAAAAAATTGAAAAAAATATTTCTTTAAAAGCTTAAATGTTTCAAATAGAACCATACTAATTTCTGAAAACCCATTTACAACTAATTGGTTTTGAACCTCTTGGTACATCCAAAATGGTCCATGTATTATTCCCAATAACATAATACATTTCATTATAAATTACTTCTTTCTATAAAGAAACATATCTATAATTTATAACTTCTTTATATTTTTTTGGGTCATCTTTTATGGTCAAAACCATATGACATTTATTCATAAGTTAATAATTTTGATCTCATTCAAAAAGAAAAAAAATGGAATTAGGAGAAATAAAATATGGATGTAGATATTTCTATGTCATATGTCATTTACTTCATTTATGATAAAATAAAGAATCATCATTATTCTATAATATTGTATTTGAACTATAAGGAGTACAAGATATTTGGGTATGAGTAATAACGTCCTATATATCTTCTTCATACAATTTATTTTAAAAAAACTCTAAAGCCCTTGATTCAACAATGATATTTGTTTCCAAATACATAAATCTATATTATTTACTATTTTCTACATATCCAAAAAATCCTTTAATCACTCTTGGACCAATTTTAGTTATTTTAGGGCAAGGATCCTCTATTTATCTAAACACCCCCACAATTTAAAATATGAAATATTAGGTCTTCCACCTTTCCAAATTTCATTAGGGGATGACTTATTTTTACTATAAGAAATATTATTAAGAAAATGAAACACAATTAATAAATCCTTACCCCATAAATTAAATGGAAACATAGATTTATTAAAAATGAAATTTACTTTTTCCGCTAAAGTATTATTTTTTCCATTTAGATAAACCATTTTGTTTATGATAACCCATAATAATTCATGATTTATTAAATAAAGATACTCATAATTAAATATTATATGATCTTGAGGCCAAGTTTATTTTTTGAATTAGGTAAATAGAAAATTTAATTGAAAAAATGGTATAAAAAAATTATTTTTAAACCCTAAAACATTCCCTTAAATTCCATCAAACTTCTAATAATACACAGGATAAGCAAAAGATGTACATAAGAAATGGGTGGGATTTAAATCCCAATAAGGGAATAAAAAAGAATAAAATGGTAAAAGTAATACATGTTATTCAAGAGGAATATCATGGTGACATAAAATGGGTTTTAATCATAAACATTATCATCAATGTGTGATATAATATGATAAAATCAATGCTACATAGGAATGTGGAAACAACATTAAAAATGAAACCATAAGAATAAGTCATGTATAACAACCAAGAAATTATAACATATTGTGATTATTATAACCTAACTTACACCATTCATGCATATTATGATATTAAAACATTACCCAATGCATTGGAGGGATATATAACTTTGACCGCACCTATTATATCAATATCATGTACATGGATTTGTGTGCCACATAGATCATACGCCATAATAGAATATTTTATAAAATTAAATACCATGATTAAGGAATTTGGGTTATATAAATTAAATTCCCAAATCAATTAAGGATATGTTCATCAGGGTGAATACCCTTGAGTTGAAATGAGAATGGGTATTCACTTTAAAAATGTTTAGCATTGAAAATTTCTAGATAATTTCAAAAGCCTAATGGGTGTACATATAAATTCAAGTAAGAGTTTAATGAGAGAGAAATGGTTTATGTAATTACTTGTACATAATAAGGACAATAAAATGGATGTGTAAAAATACATTCCATGTTGATCAATTGGAAATCAATAGCATAATACAAGTAAAGTGCATGAATAAAGTGTAGGAGGAGAGGATCTCCTATGTTAAGTGGGAGATTATAAAAGATTTATAGGATATTATTAAGAGCATGTAACAACTTAGGAATGATTTATATAGGTATATGGAAATTAAAATTTTTATTAATGTATTTTTAGTTAAGAGGAGTGGGAGTATGAGTGGGTATTTATAGAAAAAGAAGAGGGGATTCTTTATTAATTTATAAACTTAATTTTTGGAATCTATATGATAAAATAATCAAATAAATAGATATTCACATTGTTTATAACAAATAGGAGTGTATATTAATATTTTAAAAGGCCAAGGACAAAATTACTTAAATAATACCCCTGGTGATTTAGATATGAGTCATGTTTATAAATCCTTGATTTTTAAACATTAAAATTATAATATTGGTTTTGTAGGATTCCATAAGGGTTTATAAAATTAACAAAATAACTTAAAAACATTATTTTAAAGGGAAAACATATTTGTGGTATTTTATGAATTTTTCTCTCATTTATTACACTATTTATATGCCATTATGATGTCATAATACATAACGTATATTTATAATCTATTAATTTTTACACAAAAATTTTACTATCTCAGAAAGTTATGAAAATTCACCATTGGCCAATTTCGACATGATGTATTCAGAAATAATATTTATTTTATCAAAATAATTTTACAAATATGATAACTTTATCTTTTAAATAAAGATCCATATTTTATGAAAAATAATTTTTTATGATATTAACCACTTTCTAAACCAAATAAAAATTATATTGGAATTCAATAAATTACATTATATTTAATATCTAAAATAATATTATCTAAAAATAATATTAAAATAAAATATTATTTATTTAAAAAATTATTCAATTTATCAAAATAGTTTCTTAATTGAATATATATATTTACCAAAAATACAATTTTGATTTAATCATGTCAAAATCGAATTTTTATCAAACACATTATATTATCATTGAGAAATTAATAATAAAAATGGATAAATGTAATAATTATTTTATTAAGAAAGAAAATTTAAAAATTCATACTACTTGGTTCTCAATACATACCCCATTATTATATCTACGTAAACCCTAAGGTTAAGGTGTGTGATTTTGTAGCTTTCTTGGGGTCATTTGACAAACATGGTTCATGATATAATATTGATAATCTTGAAATTATCTTGTAAATGATTTATTTCATGATTTATTTGTGAATTTTATATTTGTCTTGGTCAAGAAAAAATTCCAGTGATTCCAACCCCCTCATAAGAGCCAAAAAATGGGATTCATAGGGTATGATTCTAATGGTCAAGGCCAACTCCCCTTCCATCTAAGAAAATTATACTATAAAAAATCTTAATATATATTAATATTATAATTTAATATACATTTAATATATTATCAATGGTTAATATTCATAATGGAATTATAAATTTCACATGATATATTTTATAATTGGTCTAAAATAACCAAAGTTCTGCCTTTTTTTCTCTATTAATAATCTATTTACTTAATAAAAAGGGTATTTCATTTATAAAATTTTGTATCATTAAATTCACCCCCTTAATAAGTTTAAACATTGATGTTTTATTTTTTACAATAGAATAGATGATGGTACTTCTGCTTCATCACCTCTTTCGATACCCATGTTTCTTCCTCAAACTTGTAGTTCCTCCAGAACACATTAACCATGACTACTTTTTATTTAATTGTACTTTTTCTATATGATATAAGTTATTTTCTAGGTTCTCCTAATATTAAATATTGTTCACCAAGGGTAAAACCACTATTTTTAGTATATGTGAGGGGTATTGTTTACACTTCCTCAAGAAGGATACATGGAATACATCATGTACTTGAGATGTGTTAGGTTTGAGAAAAAGTAAATTGTCCACAACTCCAATGTGATAAAGGATCACAAAGGGGATGATGTGTCTTGGAATAAGCTTTAAATTCTTCCCAAACCTCATGAATTTCTTCTATGGTGCTATAAAAAGGAATAACTTATCATAAACCTCAAAATCTAAGTCACATCAATGATTGTATGCATAAATTTTCTGTCAACGTTGCATGGATTTTTTATGGTGATGAATGGCTTAAAACTTCTCTATCATCTCTTGGATAAGATTAGGTCCCATAAGCTTCCACTATCTAACTTCATACTAGAATATTGGAGTCTAACACCTCTTCCCACATAGAGCCTATTAAGGTGATATTTAGATGATTGAGTGGAAAATATTGTTATAAGATAACTTCAAAAGGGGAAGGTGCTAATCCGAAAATTATTTGAAATCCATTAAACATGATATGAACATATTATCTAGAGTTTGAATGGTTATTTCATACTAACAATTCTTCTGAGGGTGATAAGCAGTACTTAAACATAGATTTGTATCCAGTTCCCACTGAAGGAATATCTAGAACCTCAAGGTAAACCTGAGATCTCAATTAGATAAAAAGTATAGTGGAAATCCATGAAGCCTTTCCACTTCCCTTATATATATCTCAGTGAGTTGGTCATGAGAGAAGTCTTCCTTTATAGTAATGTAATGTACTATCTTTATAAGTAAATGAACTACAACTTAGTTGGTGTTATTTCATTTAGATGTTCTAGGGGGTCCTACAAGGAAATCCACGGTTATGTTTTTCTATTTCCATAATGGTATGGTAAATGGTTGAACCATACCATTATAATTTTGTCATTCAGCCGTGAACTATTATCATACCAAGAATCAAGATACCAATTCTATAATTTCATTCTTCATGTTTCCCTACTATAAGTTTTTTCATTAGATCTTTATATATCATAGTACATCTTAGGTGAATAGTGAAGGATGATTTTTTTGCATCATATGAAATTTCAGTCTTCATATCTGGTTTTGATGGGACACATATCTGGGTTCCAAACCTTATAACTCCATATTTATCAATGTTAAAATCTAGAATATTTTCTACCTTTTCCTATAGCTCCACGTCATCTTTATGGACCTCCATGATCTTCTCAAGAATACATGGTTGAGAAGATATTCAAGAAAGGTATGATGAAGATCATTTTTTTATTCCCATGTCCATCCTTTCCAGTTGAATAATATTGGACCCCTTTTAATCCTAATCATGATTAGGGTTCCAAGATCCTTTTTTAACATAGGGAATTTGCCACTTTTTTCACCTTCCCATGATGGTAATGGATTAAAAAATAAAAATAATTGATCATATATAACCACCTGCATTAGTGAATATTGATGTCCTTTTGTGTGAATATATAATCAAGTATTTTATGACCTATATATATGTCAAAATTATTCTTGTAGAGATAAGGAAACTAAATCTTAAATGTAATGATCACTGCAAGTATTTATATATCTTGAGTTGGGCTTTTAGACTCAGGAATATTTAATTATTTGAAGGCATAGAATATCACTCTTCTATATTTCACGAGTACAAAACCCAATACATTTTTGGATTCATTACTATAGATCATAAATACTTCCACACTATTTGGTATTATGATCACAAGAGTAGTGGTTATCCTCTTCTCAAAATCATTAAAATTCTATTCACATTAATCAATATTGAAAAAATTCACTCCCTTATGAGTAATATTTGTTAGTGGGATTGAAAATCATGAGGAGTTTCTCAGAAATATATGATTTTAACCATCTAGTCCAAGGAAACTATTGATCTCAATTATATATTTTGTTCTAGGTCATCCTTCAATTGCCTTTATTTTTAAAGGACCCAAATATATCCCTTTATTATAATAACATTCTCCATGATTGTTACTTTCTCCATCCAAAACATGCATTTACTATACTTCAAATATTACTCTTCCTTTCAAATGGTATTTAGAATAGTATTCGAATGATCCTCCTTACTTTTAGAGTAGATAAGTATATCATATATAAGACTACCAAAAATATATTAAGGTAATCCCTAAATACTATATTCATTAAGTCCATGATGATATCTAGAGAATTGGTGAGTCCAAGTGGAATAACTTTGAACTCATAGTTCCCATACCTAATGTAGAAAGTATTCTTGGGAATATCCTCCATCATCACCATTACATGATAATATTCCAACCAAAGATACACCTCAGATAAGTCTTGGGATCCACATAGCTGATCAAAAAGTTTTTCAATCCATCACAAAAGAAAATTTTAATTTATCATGATCATGTTGAGCTCATGATAATCAATTAATAGGGGAATTGAACCTTCCTTCTTCTTGAGTAATAGCAACAGTTCACCTCATGGTAAAGCACTTGGGCATATAAACCCTTTGTCTAGATTCTCCTACAGTTTCTTCTTCTTATACTCAATTTCATCAATGTCCATTCTATATGGAGTCTTGTATATTAGAAAGGATTTAGTTATAAGATCCATTGAGAACTGAAACTCATAATTTTGAGATAGATCCAAAAAATTATAGGAAACACATCAACATATACACTTAAAATGGGAATATCATCAAGGATGATATTTTATATAGTCTCAATATTTTAGCCAGATATTATTACTCACAAGGAAACAATATCCTTGATTTAGGTGATGAAACAAAAGAATATTTATAATCCTCATTTATCTTTTATTGAATTAGAGGGAAGTTTTTGATACGAAGGTTGATTTACTTATCTCATAAATTTATGTTTTCTCTATACAATGAAAGAAATTCAATACCTATAATTTCATCTAATTTTGTTAAAGGGAGAACCAAACGTTTTTATAAGAGTTTCATACAACAAATATGGGAATGGGAGAAGTTATATACGTGTGATGCAATAATTTCCCCATTTTACATTTATATAGATATATCCACTTCCATGTTTTGAGGTAGTATTTGAATAGTTCTACTAAACGTGAATGAAATGAAAGAATTCATAAAACTAGAATCAAATAGTACATTTTCTATTGTTGAATGAATAAGTTGTGTACCTATCTCCACATCATTATTTGGATCCACATCAGATGTTGTGATAGAATAATCTCACCCTTTAACTCTAGGCCCTGGAGGATGTTGGGATCAGTACTCACAAAAAAACAATCTTAGTGCATTGAATCATGTAGTGTACTTATTATCAATAGTTTAAAAATTATAAAATATGATGAGGATTGATCATAGCATTCCTTTCTTCCATCAAATTTGTGGGTTTCTCCCATTTGCATTTTTCTAGCTAGGTCCCCTTCATTCACACACCTAACGAATTTCCTTGTCCCATTTAAGAATTTTTTGAGACACTTCTTCCCAAAAATTTTACGAGTGGAGTGTAATAATTTCTAATACCAAGATATTTCTCTATCTAATGAACTAAATTAAAATCAATTATCTAATTCATATCTCATGACCCATTATACCCATGGGATTCACAGATCTACACTTCAACTTTTACAGAACATTGGGAATTTTTGTCATAGTTTTCGAAGTCTCAAATGTCTAAATCTTTTTATAGACTCATCCTTATCCCAATAAAGAATCTATAAAAATTCACTTTAAAGTGAAGAGAAAATGATGGATGTCACGACCCGTCCTCGGGACCCGTGCCGTGACTACACCAAGCCCGCCTCCCATAGGATAGGGGTTGGAAACTAGCACCAAGGCGTAAATCCCGACAAAAAGGGGAAGGTATTGACTTTATAAAGTAAACAAACACCATAGAGTAAGTAAGAAGAAGTATACACTATGTAAAAATGGGTAAAATAGTAAGTGCAGAAAGTAAATGGGCCAGAATACAAACCCAAACTGAAATTAAAGTACAACTGGAATGAAAGTACTGCATCTGAAAGTAAAGCAGCAATGTCGAGCCGTCCACTGGAAGTCCCACCTGAAGGGTGAGTACAGATAGCCTCCTCAGCTCCTCGGGTCCAGTTGTCTGCTCCGTGTACGTCCCACCCAGTGGTCCTCCTCCAGGTACCGACTTGCTCCACAAGCATCAACCACGATCAGCACTGTCCGTCGTCTACATCCAACACAACGTAGTGCGGGCATAGCTCGTGTAGGGGTGAGTATACGCTACTCAGTAGGGACCCCAACAACCCCGAAGGTCTCCCAGAATCCACAAGGGATAATCCACAAAGGAAAGATACAATCACGAAGTAACATCCAAAACTACTTAGGTATATTTCCATACATATACCTAAGTCATCAATTCCAGTTCGTCTTGAACATCTGAGACCAACTTCGATCACGTCCACAGAGGATAGTACAACCCAATCCACACAGGAAAGCACAAACCAATCCACATAGGAAAGAAATTCAACCATATCAAAGATAATTACTAAATGTCAAGACTTTGCTCACACATGTATACTTCTTCGTAAGTTGATAGAGATGATCAGATGTAGCAACTGATTCATCTAAGCTGGGACCCACAAAGGATACAAAAACCAGCTACTCTGCCAGACCCACGTAGGATACAAGAACAGAGTCAAACACTCTCGGACCCATGTAGGATACAAGAACAGTAGTACTGCCAGACCCACGTAGGATACAAGAATAGTAGCCATCACTGTTGAATCCACATATGATTTCAGTACGGTCTTCATCGTTGCCGAACCCACGGAGGATTTCAGTGCAGTCTTCATCACCGTCGAACCCACGGAGGATTTCAGTACATTCTTCATCACTGCTGAACCCACTGAGGATTTTAGTGCAGTCTTTATCGCTGCCGAACCCACGAAGTATTTCAGTGCAGTCTTCATCGCTGCCGAACCCACGGAGGATTACAGTGAAGTCATCTTCGTCGTCCCAGTCACAGCAAGCTCTAGGGTTCCCGCACACAACATGATCAATTCCCGGAGGGGCCGCTCCACGAGCCAAGGGGGTTGATACATCAACTGACACGTAGTCCGGGGTTGATGTATCCCAAATTTCCGTCTCAACAAGAGGAACTCAACGTGACAGACGACGTGTCAATCGGACGCCCGGTCTGAGAGTTATTGTCTTTTTCGTTCCAGGGGACTGGTTGGTTTTTAAGTCAAAACCTTCCCGACTACACTCCAACTGCATCCAATACTTGAGAAGAGTAAGCCAAAAGGTTTGTCTCACTAAGAGGAATCCAACAAAGTCGACGACACGTCAATCGGACGTCTGAAGCTTAAGTTATAAGCATTTTCGCTCCGAGGGCCCGATTGGTTTCGTGTTCGAACCAACCCGGCCATACCCAAAGTTCTATGAAACCTTGAGTGTAATATACTAAAACGACTGTCTCGTTCCAAGGATCTCTATGCAACTAACGGTGCGTCGATCAGAGGTCTGTAGCCTAGGTTATGGGAAAAAGACCGAAAGTGGTCCGAAAGTGGGGGGTCTGGGCCCGGTCCGACCCGACCCAACCCCACTAGGTCGGCCCAAACAGGGTCGACCCGACACGGGTCTGGGTCTGGCCCATTAGGGCGCGGACTGGTCCGGTGGGCACGGCCCGGCCCGGCTGGGCACGACCCGGTCCGGTCCACGCAACCCGGCTCGACCCGGCCGGGTGGCACGCTGGCTCGGCCAGCGGCTGAGCATGGAGGGACGCGGTCCCCCCCTCCCTTCGCGCTGCGCGGACGCGGAGGGTGCCGCGTCCTCCTCCGGATCCCGCACGGCTGCGGGATCCTAGTCACCTACCGCTGTGGCTGAAGCCACGACAGTTCCTCCTGGTGGCTCGCCAGGACGTCACCGCCTCCGGCCGCCGGTGCCGCCGCTCCGGCGCCCCGTGCTGCCGGTGAAGTCCGCGGGCCACCGGAGCCGCTCCAGTGGTCTGTTCTTGCTCCCGTATGTGCCTGGGGCTGTCTCAGGACCCATAGATTACTTCAACGACCTCCAATCGCTCAATGGTCCCATTTCATCATCACCCAACGTTCCACGTATCAGGAACAGAGAATCAGTGGGTTCAGACTTGTTCGTTGGTCCGCACCCACCGCATTAGTGGTTCAAACAACTTCCAACAATTAAAACACATGTTGAGGATATAAACCACATAAATTAAATTAAAACAAAACCCCCTACCTATAAGAAGTTGTCGAATGAGGATCGTCATGGGAAAAGACATCACAGAAGATGGCATCGCGAAGAGGATCGTGGGAACCGCGGTACATGGCGTCGCGGAGAAGAGGATCATCGGCGTTGTGCTACATGGTGTCGCATCGTCGATCTCTGATGAACATGCGTTCTTCGTCGTCTTTCGTTGGAGGCTGGCGTTCTTCGTCGTTCTTCACGTTCTTCAATGAGGAAGAATGTTCTTCAAGACTAGAGTAATTTCTCCCCAAATCATCTTTCATAACCCATCAACAACAATAAAATAAGGATTTTCCTTATTTTATTACTCATGCCATCCCTTTTTGAAATACAAAATTAAATCATGGTTTAATTAAAGTGCATTGACCAATTAAAGAGGCGTTTAATAATCCAATTAAATGTGAGAGTTGACTTGGCATTTAAAAAGGGGGTGCGGGTGTGTTACACAAAAAATTAATGGGGGTTTTCCAACTTAATGGGAGGTTTGATGAAGTTGAATTGGTAGGGATCGTGTGGGGCCCACCTCACTAATATCCTATAAAGAGGGGTTTGAATTTAGTGGGTCCCACCTTAAATTCCATACGTAGGTTTAAACTACTTAGAAGAAAAATAAAATTTGTAGCACAATATTTTATTTTATTCTTTAGTTAACCCATTTATTTAATAACCTCACCGGAGCAAACACAACTCTAGAAAAGGTGTTCCTAAGAAATTATCAGTGCTATGGTTTCATTGGTGCCCTCAGATTTCGATTCTGAGAACCGGTTCAAAAGTTAGGAAAACCCACTCGTTCGTTCACTGAACGTACCCGAGTTAAACTTCGGAAATTGATTTTAGGCACATCGGGACTCAGGATCAGGTGCCGTCAAAAACTGCGAACTCGTAAAATCCCAAATAATATTAAGAAAAAAAAATTGCCCTTGAAATTTATGGGTCTTTACATTACTCCCACCTCAGGGCTTTACGTCCCCGTAAAGATACATCATAAACTAGGGGAACAAATGTGGGTATTGTGCACGCATCTGAGCCTCCCACTCCCAAGTGTTCTCTTGGAGGTTCCTGTGCTGCCATCTGATGCGCACTAGAGTAATCGACCGCCCACGTAGGACCCACTCTTGTCGATCCTCGATCTCCACCGGGACCTCCGCAAAAGTCTCCCCATCGTCAATATCCAGCTCCCCATGGTCAATGATATGTGTTGGGCCGCGCACGTATCTCCTCAGCTGAGATACGTGGAAGACGTTGTGCACTCGGTGCAATTGAGGTGGTAGAAACAGATAATAAGTCACCTAGCCTATCCTATAGAGGACTTGGAATGGTCCGATAAAGCGTGGAGATAACTTGCCACCCCGGCCAAATCTCCGTAATCTAGGTCGAGGTGATACCCGCAAAAAGACGTGGTCACCATCCTCGAACTCTAGTGGTCTCTGACTCCTGTCAGCATAAGACTTCTGCCGGCTCTGAGCTGTACTAATCCGCTCTTGGATGACCTGGACCTTCTCTATTATGGCCTGGACCATCTCTGGTCCCACAAGTGCTGAATCCCCGGGGTCTTTCCAGCATAGAGGTTATCTACAAGGTCGGCCGTACAATGCCTCGTATGGTGCCATCCCACTGGTGGAGTGGTATCTGTTGTTGTATGCAAACCCCACCAAGGGTATGTGGTCCTCCCAACTGCGACCAAAGTTGAGGACATATGCACAGAGCATGTCCTCGAGAGTTCGAATGGTCCTCTCCATCTGACCATCCGTCTGTGGGTGAAAGGCGGTGCTCAGACGTAGCTGCGTCCCGAATGCCTCCTGCAACCCCTTCCAAAGCCAGGAAGTAAAGTGGGCATCTTGATCAGAGATGATAGATGATGGAACACCATGAATCCGTACAATATACTGAATGTAGAGACGTCCCAAGCTCTCTACTGAGCCCTACTCTCTAATGGGTAAGAAGTGAGCCGACTTGGTGAGTCGGTTGAAAATCACCCAAATGGAGTTGTGACCTCTTGAAGTACGTGGAAGTACAGTCACGAAATCCATAGATATCCTATCCCACTTCCACTCAGGGACCTCCAAGGGCGGTACCAAGCCTGCTGGTACCTGGTGCTCCGCCTTCACCTGCTGGCAGGTGAGGCTTCGAGAAACAAACTCTGCCATAACCTTCTTCATACCCGGCCACCAGTGCTGACGTCTGATATCCTGGTACATCTTCGCCACTCATGGATGTACCGCTAAAGGGGAAGTGTGAAACTCTCTCAGCACATCCTCCTGCAAATCATCTGGTACCATGGTACTTCCTCTAAAAAGGATGACGTTCTCTCGTCGTACAGAGAATCCATCAGGTGCCTATCCTGAGGATATATGTGCACACCGCGTCTCACAATCAACGTCCCCACGATGTGCCTCTCTGACCTGCTGAAGAAGTGGAGGAGTGACTAAAGAAAGTCTACTCCATCTCTATCCATGAAGGATATCTGCAAAGTGGTTAGCTGCTCTGTCACCTCCCCAAGTAGATGAATTCCCGTCCTCATGATGAAAACATCATCTACTACGTTCCCCTTTATAGTAGTATAGAATTTCTCAAATTCATAGTCCTGGAGGAACTCAAGCCATCTCCGTTGTCTTATATTCAAGTCCTTCTGCGTGAAGATGTACCTGAGACTCTGGTGGTCAGAGAAGACTGTAAAGCGCTGGCCCATAAGATAGTATCACCACATCTTTAGAGCGAAGACCACTACTGCTAACTCCAAGTCATGGGTAGCGTAGTTCTGCTCATACTGCCTCAACTGTCGTGATACATAGGCAATCATTGTCTGCTCCTGCATCAGGACACATCTGAGTCTGGTCCCTGATGCATCACTGTAGACTACGTACCATACTCCCTCCTCTGGTAGCCTCAAGATAGGTGTGCTGGTCAATCTCTGTCTCAGCTCCTGGAAGCTCTACTAACATCTGTCTGACTACACGAAGGGTTTCCCCTTCTTCGTCAAAGCTGAGAGTGGTGCCACAACTCTGGAAAAATCTGGCACAAATCTCCGGTAGTACCCAGCTAGACCCAAGAAACTCCGCACCTCCGTCACACTCTTGGGTGGCTCCCAAGCAAGAACTGCCTTGATCTTCGCAGGATCCACCACAACTCCTACCTCTGAAATGATGTGTACCAAGAAGTGGACCTCATGTAACTAGAACAGACACTTTGAGAGCTTAGCATAAAGCTGGTGCTCTCCGAGTGTGTCCAGTACAACCCGCAGGTGGTAGGCGTGCTCCTCCTTAGTGGTCGAGTATATCAATATGTCATCAATGAAGACCATGAAAAATCGATCGAGGTATGTCTGAAAGATCATGTTCATGAGACTCATGAACACCACTAGAGCATTGGTTATGCCGAATGGCATAATGAAGAACTCATAGTGGCCATACCAACATATGAAGGTCGTCTTCTGCACATCCTCTTCTCGAACTCTTAGCTGATGATAGCCTGACCTGAGGTCTATATTCGAGAACCGCCGTGCTCCATTGAGCTGATCGAAGAGGTCGTCTATCCTCAGTAGAGGATACTTGTTCCTCACGGTTACCTGGTTCAGGCGATGATAGTCGACACACAGTCGCAAGCTACTATCCGCCTTCTTGGCGAAGAAAATCGAGGAAGCCCAGGGTGAAACACTGGGTCAGATGAATCCCTTGCCCTGCAAGTCCTCTAGCTGTACCTGTAGATCTCGAAGCTCGGCGGGACCTGTCCGATATGTTGGGGTGGATATCGGGGTTGTCCCGGGGTACATGTCAATATAAAATTCTACCTCTCTGCGAGGAGGTAGTCCTAGAATGTCGTCAGGAAAAACGTCTGCATACTGATCCACCACTACAGGAAAACTCGGACTCCGCACATCAACTGCTCCTAGGATGAGGCTAGACAACTGATGATTGATGGGTTGTCCTCTCCTCTGTGTGAGTCCATCCTGTGCTGAAATGGTTCCCTTCTTGCCGGTGAAGGTGAACCTGCTCCCATTGGTGCGAACACACCGCACCTTGCGCCTAATATGGTCGATCTGAGCATGGACTGTAGATAACCAATCCATGCCCAAGATGACGTCTTAAGGCCTCGACCACACTACAAGAAGATCCCAGCCGAAGCTCTCGCCTCATACAGTACGCTCACACCACCGTCACCAGTGCGTAATTGTCGAGTCTTCTCCCGTAGGAGTCTCTAGCCATAAGGATCGAGCCAACAGCTCCGTCGGAATCTCCGAGCTCTGAAAAAGGGCAGCGAAAATAAAATAATGACTCACTCCTGTGTCTATAAGAACTGCAACAAGGGTGGAGTAGACACATATAGTACCTCAAATCATCCGTGGCGCAGCATGGTCGTAGGCCACTGCTGCCTGAAGCTGAGCCTGTCTCTGCCCGCCAGCTCCCTGTGGTCGGGGTGGACCTCCTAGTGGTGGTGGTGGTAAAGGCTCAAAGCATCGCCCACCACCTACTGCTCGGCTAGCTCCCCTACCTTGTTTTCCTGCACTCTGCGGAGTGCCACGGTTGACCCTCTGCCTCTGCCTAGGTGGCCCCTCAACCGTCTTATGCTCCTCTGCATGGCGGGTCGGGCAGTCACGAACCAGCTGGCCCTGCCCACCGCAGGAGTAGCACTGTCTGCTCCTCGGAAGGCTGGATTTGCACCGTGTGCCCCGAAAGTCTAAGCCAATGTCCTGAGGTCGTCCGCCTGGACCCCTGTGACGTTCATTGACTGCCAGCTGCTGATGACTCAGCTACATGCCACCCTGTGGTAGGTCTCGCTGGTGGTGTAGGATCAGCAAGAAAGATCTCTATGAGAATAGCTCACTCTAGTACTGCTGCCTGTGTCAAAATGCTGAGGGAGATCATCGATGCCCTGATCTCATGCCTCATTCCCTGATCGAAGGTCCGGACCCAGAAGAAAGGGTCTTGTACCATTTCCGTCAAATAGCACGAGAGATCGGTAAATCTTGCTGAGTACTGGGCGACCGTTATGCTGCCTTGCCGCAGCTGTAGTAGCTCCTGGATGCGCACCGCACGAAGGGTGGCTGGGACGAACTCCGAGCGGAAGAGGCTCTCAAATTCCGTCTAGAGGAGAGATTCCTCGTCATGCACTTGGAGCATCAAGCTCCACCATCTGCCTGCTGCCACGTGCAGGAGACACGCTGTAAGGATCACCATGAGGTCAGCTGGCATGTCCCCACTAACCTGAAAACTCGCACAACCGCCTCCATCCAATCCTCGGCTGCCTATGGGTCCCTCTACCCATGGAACCTGGGCGATCTCTTACGCTGAAACTCATGCAGTGCACTAAGGCGACATGCACTCTCAGCGGTTGGGGCTGGTAGCATCAGTGGCTCAACGGGTAGAGGTATCACCGGTGCCTCTGCTGAAAAAGGGACCTAAACTGAGGCCTCTTCGCTCGGTGGGCTGTCATCTCGTACAAAGCTCGGAACCCTAGCTAGCTACCATCATGGGGCCATCCTAAGAAGAAACAGGTGCGCCACGGTCAAAATAGTATACCTGGTGAGCTGACACAAAGTAATCACAAAGGAATGTTATAAAACACACATGCAATCAATGTTTTCGTGCATTGAGTCGGAAATCAGAAGTCAGGGTCCTGGTGTACGGATACGTCGGCCGCCGCACCAACACTGGACTCCCTGGACTGATAAACACACTCAATACCCTTAACACTATTACTTCACATAGAAGAAAGATCAGAGTCATGTGTTCTACGGTAGAACCGAACTCCTCTAATACCAATTTGTCACGACCCATCCTCGGGACCCGTGTCGTGACTACCCCAAGCTCGCCTCCCATAGGCCAGGGGCTAGCGACTAGCATGAAGGCATAAATCCCAAAAAAGGGGAAGGATATTCCTTTATAAAGTAAAAAAACACCACAGAGTAAGCAAGAAGAAGTATACACTAAGTAAAACTGGGTACAATAGTAAGTGCGGAAAGTAAATGGGCCAGAATACAAACCCAAACTGAAAGTAAAGTACAACTGGAAAGAAAGTACAACAACTGAAATTAAAGAAGCAATGTTGAGCCATCCACTAGAATTCCCACATGAAGGGTGGGTACAGATAGCCTCTTCAGCTCCTCAGGTCCAGCCGTCTGCTCCGTGTACGTCCCGCCCAGTGGTCCACCTCCAGGTACCGACTTGCTCCACAAGCCTCAACCACGATCAGTGCTTTCTGTCGTCTGCATCCAACACAACGTAGTGCGGGAATATCCCATGCAGGGGTGAGTATACGCTACTCAGTAGGGACCCCGAGACCCCCGACGGTCTCCCAAAATCCACAAGGGATAATCCGAAAAGGAAAGATACAATCACGAAGTAACATCCAACACTACTTAGGTTTATGCCCAGACATATACCTAAGTCATCAATTCCAGTTTGGCTCCAATATCCGAGCGCAAGTTCGATCATGTCGACACAAGATATTACAACCCAATCCACACAGGAAAGCACCACCCAATACAAACAAGAAAGCAAGTCAACCATATCAATGATAATGATTGAATGTCAAGACTCAGCTCACACAGGTATACTTCTTCGTAAGGAGATAGAGATGATCAGATGTAGCCACTGATTCATCTAAGCTGGGTCCCACGTAGGATACAAAAACCAGCTACTCTGCCAGTCCCAAGTAGGATAAAAGAACAAAGTCAAACACTGCCGGACCCACGTAGGATACACGAACAGTAGTACTGCCAGACCCACGTAGGATACAAGAGCATTATCCATCACCGTCGAACCGACGAAGGATTTCAGTACGGTCTTCATCGCTGCTGAACCCACGGAGGATTTCAGTGCAGTCTTCATCGCTGCCGAACCCACGAAGGATTTCAGTGAAGTCGTCATCACTGCCGAACCCACGGAGGATTTCTATGCAGTCATCTTCATCGTCGCAGTCGCAACCAGCTCTAGGGTTCCTGCACACAGCATGGTCGATTCCGGGAGGGTCCACTCCACGAGCCAAGGGGGTCGATACATCAACTGGCACTTAGTATAGAGTTGATGTATCCCAATTTTCTATCTCAACAAGAGGAACTCAACGTGACAGACGACGCGTCAATCAGACGCCCGGTCTGAGAGTTATTGGCTTTTTCTTTCGAGGGGACCGGTTGGTTTTTAAGTCAAAACCAACCCGACCGCACTCCAACTTTGTCCAAACCTCGAGAGGAGTAAGCCAAAAGGTCCGTCTCACTAAGAGGAATTGAACAAAGTCGACGTCACGTCAATCAGACGTCCGGAGCTTAAGTTATAAGTGTTTTCGCTCCGAGGGCCCGGTTGGTTTCATGTTTGAACCAACCCGGCCATACCCAAAGTTCTCCGAAACATTGAGTGTAATATACCGAAACGATCATCTCCTTCCAAGGATCGCTACACAACTGAAGGTGCATCGATAAGAGGTACGTAGCCCAAGTTATGGGCAAAAGACCGAAAGTGGTCCGAAAGTGGGGGGTCTGGGCCTAGTCCGACCCGACCCAACCCCCCTAGGTCAGCCCAAACTGGGGAGACCCGACCCAGGTACGGGTCCGACCCATTAGAGAGCGGCCCAGCCTAGTGGGCGCGGCCCGACCTGGCTGGGCGCAGCCCGGTCCGGTCCGCGCAACCCGGCCCGGCCCGGCCGGGTGGCACGCTGGCTCGGCCAGCGGCCGAGCATGGGGGGACGCGGTCCCCCCTCCCTTCACGCTCCGTAGACGCGGCGGGTGCCGCATCCTCCTTCGGATCCCGCGCGGCCGCGGGATCCCGGTCGCCTACCGCCGTGGCTTCAACCGCAGTGGTTCCTCCCGGTGGCGCACCGGGACGCCGCCACGCCGACGACCCGCGCCGCCGGTGAAGTTCACAGGCCACCGGAGCCGCTCTGGTGGTCCGTTCTTGCTCCTGTCTGCGCCTGGGGTCGTCTCGGGACCCGTAGATTAATGTGATAGCCTCCAATCTCTCAACGGCCCCATTTCATTGTCACCCAATGTTCCGCACATCAAGAACAAAGAATCGGTGGGTTCGGACTTGATCGTTGGTCCGCACCCACCGCGTTAGTGGTTCAAACGACTTCCAACAATTAAAACACAAGTCGAGGATATAAACCACATAAATTAAATTAAACCAAAACCCCCTACCTCGAAGAAGTTGTCGAAAGGGGATCATCACAGGAAAAGACGTCGTAGAAGATGGCGTCGTGGAAGAGGATCATGGGCGTTGCGGTACATGGCGTCGCGGAGAAGAGGATCGTCGACGTCGCGGTACACAGCGTAGCGTCGTCGATCTCCGAGGAACTTGCGTTCTTCTTCGTCATTCGTCAGAGACCGACGTTCTTCATCGTTCTTCGCGTTCTTCAACAAGGAAGAACATTCTTCAAGACTAGAGTAATTTCTCCCAAAATCTTCTCGCACAACCCATCAACAATAATAAAATACGGCTTTGCCTTATTTTATTACTCATGTCATCCCTTTTTGAAATTAAAAATTAAATCACGATTTAATTAATGTGTGTTGACCAATTAAATAGGCATTCAATAATCCAATTAAACGTGAGAGTTGACTTGGAATTTAAAAAGGGGGTGCGGGCATGTTACAGAAAAAAATTAATGGGCGTTTGCCAACTTAATGGGAGGTTTGAGGAAGTTGAATAGGTGGGGCTCGTGTGGGGCCCACCTCACTAATATCCTATCAAGAGGGGTTAGGATTTAGTGGGACCACCTCAACTTCCATATGTAGGTTTAAACTACTTAGAATAAAAATAAAATTTGTAGCACAATATTTTATTTTATTCTTTAGTTAACCCATTTATTTAATAACCTCACCCGAGCAAACGCAACTTCAGAAAATGTGTTCCTAAGAAATTATCGGCGATGCGGTTTCATCGGTGCCCTTTGATTTCGATTCGAGCAAAGGTTCAAAATTTAGGAAAACCCGCTTGTTCGTTCATTGAACGTGCCCGAGCTAAACTTCCGAAATTGATTCTGGGCACACCGGACCTCGGAATCAAGTGCCGTCAGAAACTACGTACTCGTAAAATCCCAAAGAAAATTAAGAAAAAAAATCCCTTGAAATTTATGGGTCTTTACACTAGAGGTGTATTGTGAAGGTCTTTTGTGAATTTATCCTCGGATACTTTGATGGATTCATCATCATTTTTCTTGAGGTGATGGAAATACCTCTCCATTTTAATTCCTAGAGTGAAAGAAAGATATTGATCAGAAAAACATTTTTTACAATTCTTTCCAAACCATCACTTAAATAACTTCCTTGGGCTTTCTATTTTTGATCAAGACCCACCATTGATCATCTTCCCATTATATATGATAAACATACACTATTACATTATCATTATTAGAGCATTAATGGATGGAGAATATCTTTTCAATGGAGTAGACACATTTTTCTAGGATTTAGGGACCAAAACATCTTCTTAAATTCAGAGGCCTTTTTTATATGAAGGTGTCAATTTCAACTTGATCATTCTTAGGGGGCTGTGGGTTTTCCCCCAGAATATAGGGAATTTTTAAAACTTGTGTTAATGGAGAAATTATTTTCATGAAGTTCTAAAATCCTACATCCATTGGGTTAGGCATCTCATTCGGAAAACCATGACATTTCTCATCACATTGGTCAACTACCTGATTATTTATATTCACATCTATTTAATAAAACAAAGGAAATATTGAGGACTAAAATTTAATAATTAATAAACACATAAATGTTAAACTATGAAAATTAAACTATTAAATCATAAATGACTTTTATTCCTTAACCTAATAATTTTAATTATCAATATATGTTAGACATGCTCTATTTATTAACATAAAATTTTATGGGATTTTTTCCCTTCATAATGTTTCTTAAATAGATTGTGTATTTAATAAATTATATCCCTTTGGAGTGTCAGACTAGGTGTCAAAAAGGTCTTTTTTTGTGAATTGGGCGATGATCGAGTCAAATCCCAATGTACCCTTTTTGGGATTATTAATTGTAGGTACAACTGTACAAGGGCCACATCTAGTTGTAGTATCTAGAAATAGATTTTGTTTATTGGAAACCAATTACTCTATAATTTACCATAATATAGTGATGTTTTCCTATGTTTTGACTTATCATTAAGAATTGAATAATATTTTATAATCATAATCCCAGAAGATAACTAGATTTTCATCTAATACCAACTATGATAATCCATATCTTTAATACACATTTATTCCTGATTTATTATGTAAATATTCTCATAATACGGTACCATAAGATTGATAGGCCTATTGTATTTAAGAAATTAGATTCACAAAAAATTTACTTGAAACATTGGTAAGATAAAATTATTTTAAAACCCCAAAACATTCCATTATATTCCATCTATCTTCTAATATTTCATGAGATAACCTGGGGACATAAATAAGAAATGAGTGAGATATAAATCCCTGTAAGGGAATAATAAAATCATAATGTGATGAAATTAATAAATGTTAGTCAAGAAGAATATCAAGGTGACATAAAGTTGGTGAGAATTATAAACATGATCATCAAAAAATGATATAATATGATAACATCAAGGAAACATTGGAATACGGAAACAACATAAAACATGACATCATATGAAAAATTCAAGGATAACCACAAATAAATCATTACATTGTGTGCTTAGAATAACCTCCCATTAACTATACATAGAATCTCATGAGATAAAAACATTACACAATTAATTAGAGGGAAATATAATTTTGGTCCCACCCATCACATTTATATCATATACATACATTTGTGTTCCACATAGATCACACACCATATAAGAATATTTTATCATAATTAATCCCATGACTACATAGTGTAGATTAAATACATGTAATTCCGAAAAAATAAATTTTTTTACATATAAGTTAATACCCTTGAGTATAAATGGGAATGGGTATTCATTAAACAAATATTTGACAATGAAAATCATAAAATAATTTTAGCAGCATAACAGATGTACATAAAGATTCATGGAATGGTTTAATGAGAGTTAAAGGTGGTCTATAATCACTTATAAATCCGAAGTAAAGTAAAAGGGATGTGTAAAAACACATTAAGAAAATGAGAAATAGGAAATCAATGTCATAATACACAGAACGTTATTGAATAAAGAGGAAGATCTTATCCCTTACCTTGAGAGGAAACTTCTAAAATCCTAATAGGAGATTATTAAGAGATTGGGAAAACCATTGGAGGGATTTAAATAGGTTTAGGGAGAGAAAATTCCTCATCAATATTATTTGGGTGAATAGTATTGGGAGTATTGGTGTGTATTTATAGAAAAATAGGGGGAATTGATTAATAATTTCCAAACATAGTTTTTGGAGTGTACATGAAAAAATAATCAAGACCAAAACCCTTACCATGTGTTTTACCACTGTTTCTATAAATTAGGATTGGTTATAAATATATTAAAATCCATAGAATCTAAATATTTAAAATAATATCCTTGGTGATGTGGAATTTAGTCATGTTTCTGAAGAATTAGTTTTAAAAAATTAAAATATAATATAGGTTTTGGATGATTCATTAAGGTGTTATAAACTTAATAAAATAACTTAAAAAAAATTATTTTAAATAGGAATCATATTTTTTTGTTTTGGTATACTTTTATTAAATTTATTACAACCCTTTTGTTCCATTATAATGTAATCATAAAGATTGTATATTTGTGCTGTATTAAATTTTTACCAAAACATCCAAATTTCACATAAAATTAATCATTGGAAAATTTATATGTGATGAGTTCAAAAATAATATTTATTTTATCAAAATAATTTTATAATATGATAATTTTCACTTTAATATAAAAAACCCTATATAATAAAAAATACTAGTTGTTTTGAGATTAAAAACTTTTGGATCCTTATAAAAATTACATTGGACTTAATTTAATAATAATATTATTCATATTTTAAAAAATATCATCTAATAAAAATATTTTATTAAAATGTTATTTATTTAGAAAATTCTTGAATTTATCAACAGAGTGTCTTAAATGGAACTATATATTTCTCAAAAACCAAATTTTGATTTCTTCATGTCAAAATATAATTTTTCTCAGACACATTATATAATAATTAGTAAAGCAATAATATAAGGGATACATATAATAATTATTTTTAAAAAATGTAAAATATAAAAATTCATACTAGTAGGGTCTAGATACATGACCCCTTATTAGACCATTATGTTCCCTAAGGGTAAGGTGTGAAATTGTGGGGATTTATTAGGGATGTTCAGAAAACAAAGTTTGGGTTGTGATCTCAATAAGATTTAACTTCTCTTAAAAATGATTTTTTATTTCTTTAGTTATTTAATTTTATATTAGTCTTGGTCAAGGGAAAATTCTGATGATTACAACTCCCTAAAAAGTTCTAATAAATGGGATTTATAGGATATGATCCTACTAGTTGTGGCCATCACTCCTTCCATCTATGAAAATTATAATTTATCAAAACCATTAATATATACTAATATTATCGGTATCTATACAATTGATATATTATAAATGGTTAACATTCTTATCAAAATTTTAAATCTGACATGATATATTTTATAATTGATCTAAAATATCTAAATAATTTCACATGTTTTCTATAACTATAATTAATTTACTTAACCAAAATGAAATTTCATTTATAAAAGATCTGGTCATTAAATTGATGATGGGTGTAAGGATTAATACAATGATGAATTATACAACTTCACATAACTCATTAAATTCATTCATAAATTATTCAACACCTCCATCTGAGCATAATACTTTAATCCTTTGGTTTAATTAGTTTTTATTATATACTTTATAACTCTTAAACAAATTAAAGGCTTCATATTTTATTCTAAGGACATCTATATGTAAATATCTTATGAATTCATTAATAAAATTAATAAAATACCTTTTCCACCATGCTTTAACAAACCATTTAATTCAAAAATATCATAATGTACTATGTATAATATATAATAATTTATCTAAACACTTTGGAATGGTTTTTAACTCATTTATATTCTACACATTCTTTATATTTAATAAATTTATTTCTAAAGTTAATTAATTTTTACTTATTCATTACCTTTAATGATTTATAATTAAATATATTTTATAATATCATTCAATAAATTATAGGAATCAATTATTTAAGCAGGGAATTTAATTGAAAATTGATATTCCACCATTTGAGTACCCCTTCCATACAAAAACTCATTCTTTATAAAAGATAATTTTTTTGATTTGAATGAAACATGAAATACCTTCTCACAAATGAGATAAATAGAAAATAAATTTTTTTGAATCTTGGGTACATGAAATATATTTAGAAGAGTAAATTTTTTCCTAGAAGTAAAGTATAGTTCCATGCTTCCCTGACCAGAGATATTGATGCATGTATTATTTTCAAGGAGTAGTTCTTTTATGATATTTCTTTCTTAAAATGTATTGAACATTAAATGATCATTTGAAACATGTAAAATTTATCTTGAATCAATCCACTAGTGTGTTTTTATCTAATTTATATTGACTTAAGACATCATCACTACATGATTTTTCTCAGTTATTATATTTGAAATAGGTTTTTTAAATTTATTTCGATAGTGAAATTTCCTTTCAAAATGACCTGGTTTTACATAGACCGAGAATTATCCTTTCTTATAGTAAGGATTTACATTCTTCTTGAATTCCGATCCTTTCTTATAGAAATATAAGGAAGTGTTCAGTAGCGCCTTTCCCTCAAAGATATTAATCTTGTTATCTAATTGCAAATCCATACCCATGTCTCTAAACATGGATTCTTATTTAGTGTAAAGAAGCTTTTGAAATTATTTAAAGGAAATATCCTCACACAATTTAATGATTCATTTACCAAAGTATTACTACATAAGTATAAATTTATTAATAATTAAGCCAACATGGAAAGTTTCTATTTTATTAATATTTGCGGAAGAAAGCTTGTTTTCTATAACATGGATCTCATAAACATTCTATTATACTGATTTATTATCAACCATATTTAATTTATGATACTTTACAATAATAAAGTTATTTTTACCTTCTTTCTCAATTTTTTTCTTGAACTCGAGTTCATACCATATCTCTTGAGTGGGATTAATATGAATTTTTTTTATAAAGATGATTTGATAATGTGTTGATAATATACCCTTAACAAAAAACATCATCATATTCATGTTATTGTTTCTCATTGTGTGAATGTGTACAAATTGAGTCACATCAATAGGTGAACCATTAGCATTTGGAGTAGGATATTCAAGAATCCCAGGATGGTTTGGTTATATAATGTAAAAAATATTATACATAGTAAGAAGGGACTTCATATTGTCCTGCCACCAGGAGAAGTCATTTCTACCAAAAGGTGAAGTTTGAATTTCTCTTGATTCATGACTTTATTGGATTATGAATTCATATTCTAGGTTCTTCCTTGGGTTTAAACCCTTTTTATTATTATAAAATTAGAAGGCATGATGATAAGTTATAGTTTTTTTAATCATAATGAATGAATAAAATTAACTATCCAAAAGGTCTTGATCCACCCCCACTTATTAGTGTAGGTTTCTCGATTGAAATTTCCCTTGAGGATTTCACCAAGGTTTTGAAAATTTTGAACACTAAATTCAGATAGTCTTGAATCATAAATATTGGGAGAATCTATCTACAAAATTTCATATTGAAGAGATTATCCTTAAATGATATCGTCATCCCACTTATTTATAGATAAAAACCTATAATAATCACATAGATTTGATATTATCATTTCCTTTAAAAGACACGATGATTTGATCAAAATAAGGAAAATTTTGGAGAGATGGAATTATTTTGATTTTGAATTTTAAAATATATATCATCCTGACTAATCTCTTCATTAGTCGGTTTTATTAAAAAATTATAATTTTTTTGGGTTTATATAATATATATATATAATAAATAATCTTACTAATAATATATATTTTAAAATAATTTCAAAATAATTTTGGCAGTTATATTTTTCTATAGAGAAAATGATTTCCAAATCCCCTTTTTAAAAGGGATGATCCTCTAGAGTTTTATCCCATTTCCAATGTGGGATCCCACTAGTTTTTATCCCCCTCATCAATCCTCACCTATAAAAAATATTAGTCCATCCAAAACCCTTATATTTATTTTTTTATGAATAAAATTATAACACTAGGTAGAGGAGAGTATGTGAGGGGTGGGGTTAGGGTATATATATAGTGTAAATAGGGATGATGTCGGTGTTGGACTAGTGTGATGGGTTCTGCTCAGCTCAGATGGGACGAATACATGATGCAGACATGGGGTTATATTCTGGAAACAGAGGACGTTTCAGGCTTTCTTGGTTTTTTTTCAAATGAAATAGGGATTAGGGAGTTATGAAAATAGTGGGGTCACACTTATTTTTGGTATTCATGTTGGGAAGAGGTTAATAAAAGATGATGTAAAAACATGGGGATGGTGAACCGGGGAGGGTCTTGAATTGTGTAGGGAGTTAATCTAGGGCGTAGACCACCAAGGTTTTCCATGAGCCTCTCAGTGGAGGACACAGTTTCCAACTCAGTATAGGGATCTTATGGGTGAATAATAAAAAAATTAGGAGGATATCCCTCCACCAAAAAGGCTTGTGATGTACATGAAACATTACAAAATTTTAATATTTAAATTCAACATTGACTAAAATTAAATGATAATTATTAATAATAAAAATAAAAATAAAATTTTACATAGTTAAATAGATATACCCAGACACACATAAATAATTAGATATTATATGGTTAAAAATTAAATTATGTTAATTATACAATGAGGCACATATTACTTGTCAACCATTTTTTAAAGGATAAATGATAATGTTTTATTGAAGACATATATCTATATGTTAACCACTACTTGATAGTGGGGTTAGCAGCTTGACTAGATATTTTATTTCTAGTACAACCAATTTAATTATAAATCATGGACATTTCCATCATTTTCCATAAATATAATTTGAGACACACCAAACATGGTGATGATATCAGCCTTTATGATTTTAATGATATTATTCATTTTGAATTTTTTAAGGATATCGGCTTAACCCATTTAGAGAAGAAATCAGTGGCAATAAGAAAAAACTTAAATAACAAAAATATAGTTCGAGAATACTTCACCATGACATATGGAGAAAATTATTGGGGTTGATGGATGTTTTTTCCATTTATCTGATAAGAATAAAACTTATTCATGAATTCCATAAAATCATGCATTATTTACGATAATAAATATCCGATCTATTAATTTTACGAGATATCTTGGTTCCTGACAAGTGAATTCCAAAGGTTCTAGAATAGTTTTTTTAAATAATGAGAGTCTCTCCCACTTCATTGTATCTAAGGAGAACTCCTTTGAAGCCTCATTTGTAGTGTAATTTCTTGTAATTCAATCCATTATAAAGGAATAAATTTGTTTCTCAATGATGGATATATTCGATTTTGGCTTGGTCAGGTGGGAGAATCATATTTTGGAGGTTCTATATTATGGGAGAAATCCATTTAATTACTTCATCGACAAGTGAATGAGACATATAACTTTGATACTAATTGGTATTAGCTTCATCGATCGAATTAATTTCCACTATGTCATTACTAATGAATGGAGATTCCAATCTATGATGTGATATGGGAATGACCCTCTCATCCTGGTTTAGATTAAATAAGGATATAGATGCATTAAATAATTCATCATCTTGGTAATTCTATGAATATTGGATTTTTTATGTGTGATAGTTTTGGTTTTTAGGGGAATTTATCCATCAACCCCCTTATATAATCAATAAATTGAACACTTTCTTATTTATTAATGGAATAACAAACTTTAAATTGTTTAATCCCCATCTTCAAATCACTCTGGATATTAAATAAGGCCACCAGTATATGTTGGAATAGTTTCAATCCTATTATGATATTTTAATATCCTACCTTATTATTGGTGAACCCCTCTAAAATTTGAAAATAATAATGAATAACTAATTTTACTAGAGAGGTGAAGAAAATCCCTAGAACAACCCTATTGATCTTTTAGTTTTCTATACTTATCACTATTCGGATCCAAGAGGAACCATAAAAGTGAATCTCTTATAATTGGGAGGTTTCATGAATGGATAACATGTCTTTATCAGGGAGCTTTGTACCTAACCATCACTTCATTAGTATTGGGTGAACTACATTGAAATCATTAATATATTTACATTTTATCTCAATCTAAGATATGAAAAGGATAAAAAACTATTTTATAATATCAAACCATCATGAATTGTGATGCCATAAATAATATATCATTTTTTTCATTGTGAAGATCAGTTAAAATAATCTCTTCCTAATGCTAGGATATCAAGTATCAAAACGAAACATTGTTTTGATAAGATAATAGAGACTATTTCAATTTATTTCAGCATTATTCTAATCAAGTATGTCACTAAGAGATTATTACAAGGTTTATATATAAAATTTTAGAGGTTTTCTTTCTACAGGAGGCATCAAGAATAATGGATTCTAGAGATAATTCTTGAGATCATTGAATGCTTTTAGAAAATCCTTACCCCATTAGTAGTTATCCCTTTCTTCAATAACAATATTAAAGGAAAACACTTATAGGTGATATTTTCTATGAAATGTATGATATAGGAAATATTTACATGGATTTCCCTAAAAAAACTTTGTTTTTAGGAGGATGCAATTAAGTATCAACGTTATATTTTCAGGTTCAACATCGATGCCATGATGGGAAACCATGAGGCTATGGAATTTCACTAATGTTACATTGAAATAGAAATTTAGGGGTCTTATATTCATGTTTGGTTTACATGTTTTACTGAAAAATATTACAAGATCGAAAACAAGATCACAATATTGTTGAGACTTCACCACCATATTTTCTATACAACACTCTATGGCCATCCTTATAATGGGTTGAATATGTGGTTCATGTCACATTGGTTTTTAGTTACAAAATTATTATATATGAATGGTATTACTTGATAAAAGTATACCCTTTTGGGTACCATGAAGGTCATAAAATATTCATCCTTAAGGTCCATCCATACCTAGTTATTTATGAAATACCCATCAATAAGGGATAGGTCTTGGAAGCCAGTTGTTGCATTGATTAACAATTTTATAATTGGTTCTAGGGAATTATATTTTGGATAATGTCTGTTTAGACCCTTGAAATAAATGGAAACTCTAATTTTATAATTATTTTTCTTTATGGGGACAATTATTGCAAGCCATTTTAGGAACCTAACTTCCAAAGTGTAGTTTAGATTTATTACTTTATCAACTTTGGCTTCCACCTTGGTAGCATGGGTCAATTTCATTTTCCTAACAGCCTATTTATATCCATGATGATTATTCAGAAAATACATATGATAGGTTTATACTTTGGGATTCAATATAATAATTTCCACATAAATCTATTAAATTAAATATTAGTGGTAATTCCAAACGAGATATACTCATTCTTTTTCATGGGGGGTCAAGATAGTGCTGATCAATGTAGGTCACATATCCTCATTCATATCTAGATTCACCCACCTATGTTTTTTGAATGTGGATGAAACAACATCCAGTATTTAGAAGAACATTGATTATATATTCCTCGTCTTATTCACTATTTTTAGTTCCATAAGATTGAATATCATCCAAAAATCAAGAATATTATTTAGGGATATTGTTATTCCCATTATAATGACATTATTCCTCTGACCAGATGGGTTTATCTAATGAAACTGATATTATGAATATGGGAATGAATTATCTAAACCCCATTCTATTATTAATTTGGGATTTGTATCCAACCTATCTAATAAAATGAGTTACATCATTTAAATATCATTCAAACTCTATTTTGGGTATATACTCTTAGCGGAAAGATTAATATATAGGGTGTAGTGGCATTTTAATTTCTTGGTAATGGTGGCTCACTATAGTCATCTGACTAAGAAACATATGAGAGAAAAGTGATTGAATATTTTAATTAATTATACGATGTGACGTATAAGGCTAAATTACGTCCAATAGTGAGTGTCACAACCTGAATTGAGTTACTGGGAAACACAAAGTCTATACCAGGTAAACTCCCAAGAATGATAAGGGAGGATTAAAATCCATTAGGTGAGAGTATTATAAATCAAATTATTTACAAATGGTGTATCCAAATCCCTTTTATAGAACTATGAAAATATATATTGATATTTGTAGGAAAAAAAGGGAGAATTGTGCCCCCACAATACCTATACTCTTCCTTTAATGGAGTAATTTTTGCATTAATGATATGATAATAGTATAACTATTTTCTTAAGGATCCATTTTCTTCCTTGAATGAAATTTAATGTAGTGTCTTAGTGGAACACCATAAAATAAGATTAAAAATGAGACCACTAAATTGTTTTATCATTTTGATCTTTACAATGATCCTTATTCACTTTTATCATACACTTGAATCATTAGGTTGGAAGGAGTCAAGTCAACTTAACTATAACCTATCTTCTCTAGGGTTCAAATAAAGATGATATTGATCAAAAAACCATTATTGACTAGTTTGTGATGAATATAGATTCCATCAATCTTGTTGTACTTAAATAAGGACATGATTTTTATTCATATAATAGCTTCCCCATGTTTTTTGTGAAATAAATGATTGTATGGTAATAAGTGGATCCAATATCTATGTGATATGTATTTTTATTAACAATTTCATCCTTAGGCTCTTTCGGACTTCAAAGGGAATCCTTGTGTTGCATTGATTAGAGAAGAGTATCCAGGATTGATATCATAGTTTAGATAACGATTAAATGTTTCCAGATGTAATACTTATAGACTAGGGGATGATGCATCCTATCATGAAGATACTCCCTAGCTTGTTATCTTAGTTTTGAAGTGGACATTTTTGGAGGGTACTTTCCATGACTGATTGGGGGGCATATTTGTGGTCAAGTGGTTGGTCCAAATAAAACTTTTTGAACCTCAGCGTCAACTAGATTACTAAATATATAACATATCAATCTTTTCAAAGAGATATAGATACATAAATGAGTATTCCTAACCTCTATTTTTTATTCTAGTAATATTATTAAGAGAATAATTTGTGGTTTGAGATAATTCAGGGCTTGTTCTGATCTTGGAGCTCTAAACATAGGAACGAAATACTTGGGAACTTGGTAAATGAATTATTAGTGTTAACTATGTGACTCAACTGTGTAGGTGTTGCATCAAACTACAAATGGGAATATGTTTAGTTCTAACTGTGAACCTCAAGCCACAAGTGCATGAAGGTCTTCTGAATAGGATGAACGAAGTCACATAGATTTCCCAAACTATATTCCAATGATCTCACAATTAGTTCCCCCTAACCAGTGGTTCCATATGGTTTAGGTGAATAATTTGGAAAACTATTCCCCTCTAAAAATGTGTGAAAATTCAATTTCCACATCCTTTATTTACAGTTTAATTTTGATTTTCCTCCCCCTGCGTGTGCAACACCTCTTCTAGGAATGGGATTCTTCCATCCTCCTCCAACCAAGGATTTAAGCTAAGATCTTTTTTCAGAGTCAGATTCCTTTGCTGTCAGTTACATTGGATAGCCAATAATTATATCCTCAATCATATTCCTTCTATAATATGTTTATATAAAAAAATTTGGAGGTATTTTGGTGGAAGATAATATTCCCTATTTTCAGTGATTTGTTTTGTTTTCTATTTTTTCCTATTCCACTTTGAATATAATGTCGATAATCCGTGATGGTTCATCTACCACCATAAGGTAGTCCTTATAATACCTTTCCATAAATTTGAGTTGTTTTAAAATAGGCTTCATCATACCACATGTCATATATTCCGTGTGTTGCCTCAAAATTGAAATTTTTTCCATAATTTAAATTGTTAACTATGTTTGGAATTCCCCATTTACCCTTTTTATAGTCGAAGGTTTCCCACCTTGACAAGTGAGACCCCTAAGGGTGTGATCATGTGATTTCATTTAATTATTAAATCTTTATATGGATACATAACTTTACAAGTGGTGTTGATGGACACATAATTGAATATCTCATTGTAATTAAATGGATTGTGAGTAGTAAAACCACTTCATGTGACATACATATAAATACGGGATATTCCCCATAGTTAAATGGTATGTCCAATTAATTTTAATTCATCTTTTTTCTTGTATTATAAAATGCACAATCATTATAATTAATTGTGATAAATGGGAATTACATCCCAAATTGTATATAGTTTATGAGCTTGGTGTCCCTATATAAATGTGATAATCAGACATGGAATCCCATATGCATATGATATACTAGCATGGAGTACCAAATGAAATGTGATAAATGGGAATGGAGTCCCATGTAAATGTGATAACCAATCACATAGTCCCAATTGAAATGTGATACATGGGCATGGAATCCTAAATTAAATTTGATATATGGGCATGATATCCTTGATTAAATGTTATCAATAGGCATGGAATCCCACATTGTGATAAATGGGCATAGAAACCCATATGATACATGAAACCCAAACATGGAATCCTTTAACATTTCTATTAGACTCATAATTCTATTCATGGGAGCATGAGTTATTCCTCGAGTGTTGGATAGTAGTTATATATATATATGGCTGTAAACATCACTACATATATAGACCACACACACACACACACTCACACATATATGCATTTATATACCCATTATCACTTATTCTAAGATTTTATGGCTTAGGCCAGTGGAAGTAGTGTCATCTTGGTGTCCTTTAAGAACATGAGCCAACTCATTAACAATTTATTTTTCTCTCATATTTTTATAGATGAAGAATACTCATTTTATATGCACCGGTTGGAGTTTACTAGACACCATTTGTGGCGTCTAACTATCTATATCTCGCATTCTATTTGGGCCACCTATTGGCACCCAAATAGATCTTATGGATATAGGACGAAACCAATGGAAGATTTGGGATATGGATGATTGATTGTCTTAATAGGATGGATTAAAAAATTAGTGTACCGATCTTATGCTTGCGATGCAAGAGGAGATATATTTTTTTGGAATTTTTGTATTTTTTTAGATCATGATGTATATAACTATACCACTTCCACCATTTTTGTATATCACATGAAATGATCATTATGTTTTATATGATACTAATTATGTTCCACACAATTTATTTTATCTAGATGATTTTTTATTCTACTGCTAGTTATTAATTACTTCTTTGTCTCTTTATCATTATAGTACATCATTGTACTACACTCTGACGTGACAGAATAATCTCCCCAATGACACAACCAAGGCCCCCACCACTAGTCAGAATCCTATAATGTATGGGGAGAAAATTTTAAGGCCATGTGGCCAACCAAGTTCAGTTACTTATGAGTGAACTAGGTCTGAGATTCTATAATATGGTATTAAAGATCAATTTCTTTTATCTTACTATTTCAAAAATATATAGGAGACTTGGAATGTATCATAATTTGGTAATGAGCCTATCCTTGTGAGTAGTTGACCCATATATAGGGGAAATCAAAATTACTTGGGTTAGGATATTACTATTTTGGTTTGTTCTTGTTATAGTTGTATTGATTTCACAATTAGGTGATGCACATGAGTTGTGATGTTTTATATTATTGTGAGTTTTCCATTACCATATCTTAATGAGGTAGTTAGGTATCGTACCATATATCAATATAGACACTTTAGAAATCGTATTTCATGATTTTTTCCATTCCATATATATGTATATTGTTACCATTATTACCTGTATTTTCTTTTTTTTGTAAGTGCCTTGACTATTATGTATTTGAAATGGGATAACATTTCCTATAGTGATAGAATAATTTCATTAACTAAACTATATGTATAAATATAAATGGTGTTTTACTATATATATTGATGGTGGAACTTTAATTAACCAAATATGAAAATTTTAATCTAGGAACCCAAGATTCTAGGTGCTGAAACGTTAGTTGATTTGATTACATGAATGTAAATTGTAATTATGAAGAATTTACTCCTATAAATTGGGAATGGTGATTTGTTTAATAAAATAATTCTAGAAGAAAAATTAGTTCTTGATACCATATGTAAGGGTTAGGTCACAATTACTTTACATTGACCCAAGATTAACATACATGGACATTACATCATTTTAGATGATTATTCAGCACATTACAAAAATATATGCTAGAGGACTGTAATAGTTTGGTGTCTTTGGAAACATAAAAACATAATCATGTAACTTGGTGAAAGATATTTAATATCTCCCTTAAATATATTCCCCTTTAGTTCTCCCAATTTTAACCTTTCTTTATATCATTGGGAAATGAAACATAAAAAGGAGTGATCTCAAATTCTTTATAAGGGTAAATAAAGGAGATATTTATTCATAACATGAGTATAAGGGTATGAGAACACGATTTTAATATTAGAATATCATACCCAGTATATTAAATTTCATAATCAAGAGTCATGGAATAAATATTGGCAGTTCATAAGACATAAATCAACAGGGTGATAAATCATCATAAATTAATCAGGAACCATAAGCTCATGTTATATAAGTGTGGCACAATTTTTAATGTAGAAAACCATTTCATGTGTCAAGGATAACTAGTAATACCATAAATATAGTTTATCAGGACACACCTATTCCCCCCTTTTGGATAAAGACACACCTGTTCCCTTTATTGGACCAGGACACACCTGTTTCCCAAAATGGATCAGGACTCACCCGATTCCCATTTTGGATCAGGACACACCTACATCCCATTTTGGACCAAGACACACCAGTTTCACATTGTGGATCAATCCTGTCAACTTGTTTCACATCATTATAACATAAGATATAAATATTTACCCAATGCATCAGAGGGAGATATAGTTACCACACATCACATAATATAATCATACATACATGTTCCACAAGATAATAAAACATTCATCATATCATGACCCATAAATATAGACGTGTTTCATAAAAATCATATCATAACCCATGATATGAAATGGGTATCATAGAAATTTCAACATATCATTACCTATAAGAAATATACTAGTCTCATAATCATCTCATTATAGCATAACCCTTGAAAAGAAGTGGGTTTCAAAATCATATAACTCATGAAAGATAAATGAGTGTCATAAACCTAATTGTAGAAAAAAATAAACCATTAAAGAAATAATTTTAGTGGTATTCTTAGATCATATCCGCAGTAAAGTATAAAATATAACAAAGTATAACATCCTAGTTGGAGAAGGATTTTGAATGATCACATGGAACATTTTTTACGTAAAATATAATTTCTTCGAAAATCCTTTTTATAAAAACATTTTATAAATAATTTTCTTACAAATAAGGCTTTACAATTGCATTCAAAATATTTTATGATGAAAACATATTTTCTTCTTTGAAAAAAAATCATTTTAAAAGATAAATCTATTTAAAAAAATTTTCTTTTAAAATAGCTCTGAAAATTTTTAAAGGAATATTGAAGACATTTTGAAAACATTTTTCTCTAAAATTACTTTGAAAACATATAAAGAAAGATTTAAAATATTTTAAAACACTATTTAAAACACAATTTTTTTTGAAAATAATCAGTGAAAGTGAAATTAATACAACTAATTTCAATAATATTAGAAAAAATGTTTCTCTAAAAAATAACCTCATAAACCTAAAAATGATGCTTCAAGGAAAATATGGTCATGATGGTGGGTATGTCTATATATGATGTATATTCCCTTTTCACAGTAAAAATATTAGAATAGTTCAATGATTTGAAAATGATAAAGAGATTTATTTTAAAACCCATTTTTATTAAAAAGTAATAGATGGGTAAAAATGTCTTTTAAACATCATAGTAAAACATTTTTAATTTTTTTTAGTAAACACGGTTTTGTGAATAAAACAAATTTCCAATTGAAGAGGGAAATAAATTCAGATTTTCATAAAAACACTATCTTAATTATATTAAGTACCAAATAGTTGGAAAATGGTAAAAATACATGTAGATATCATAGATAACCAATGGAGAAGAAAATTAATGAGATTTATTGAGATATGAATCATAATATTTCATTAATGGTAGCATAATGGTAAATAATATCGAAAAATGATGATATTATTGTAATAAAATGTTACCACTTTGGTAACATTAAATCAAAAACCCCATTAAGGAATTATGTACAAATAAACTTGTATTATAATTAAAGGAATAAGATACATGATATAAAATTTCATAGGTACATTATAAATAACATTGAAAATAATTTAGATTAATAACATAACATGTGTCTCAAAGAAGGTAAATTGAGACAAAATTACTTAACCAATTTGGTAACTTTTGAAACATAAACCCCATGAAATATATATATTTAAATGGATATGTAAGTACCCATAAATTTAAGTATAAGGATAATATAATAACTTTATTGGTAGTGTATACACCACCCAAAATAAATGAGGGGATAACATACCATGTATCTCACAGATAAGAAAATGTGAATTGAGAAATCCCTAACCTGAAGTCTTGAATTTCTTCATACACATTCAAAACTCATGTATAATAAATTAAAGTTTTTTATAAATATAACCCATAAAAATATTATTACATATAATACTATATATGATTTTTATGAATTTATATTACATATTTATTAACAACCCTATGTTAATGTTATGTTTTGGGTAATATCCCCATTCTTTTTTGTATATGTTTTGGATTTTTATTATTGACCGTCTTACTTAGATCATGGTTTAATTATTTAAATAATGTAAAAAATATAATTAATATCCTATATAATCATTATAATTTTATTTATTATAATATAAATAATATATAAATTTGAAATTAAATACACCGTTTATGTAGATGGAAGATTGTACGTACACATGAACCCTGTTTCTATTCTATTATCATATTAAGAGAAAGAAAGTAAATTAAAGTAAATGTATATATATATATATATAATATTCTTAAATATAATTATTATATAATATATATCATATAATTTCACTAAACCCATCCTTAATACATTTCATTTAAAGTGTGAATGAACCACATCGCTTGGTGGAGGTGGTAATCCACAAGTCCACAAATGATGTTATCATTTTTAAATAAAATAGAAATCAAGAAGGTATGTTTTATATAATAATTAAATAAGAATAAATAAATAATAAATATCATATATATCTTATAAAAATATATTTTAGATCATAATTACCTATCATGATAGGTGGTAAAGGAAAAATGAACAAAAACATTTTGCGGGGTGACAATCCACCTTACAAACGAACGATAAGTTCAATACCCATGAGAAGGAAGTGTGTTTAGGTGTAGGTAAAACACTTATAAAATAATATAAGTATATTTATGAAATTTTGGTTATTATATAATAATTTAAGAATAATAATTGGGGGTTTTTATAATGAAAATAAAACAAAAGAACTTGTAGAAGGACGCTACCTATTCTTTGGGTAACTACTCTTGGTTTGCACCAAAGGGATTCCTTGGTTTTATTTATGAAACAATAGATTATTATAGTATTATTTTAGGGAATTTTTGGGGACATTTGGGTAGGTTCTATCTATTCCAATTTGTATTTATAGGTGTAAGGAAGTGAGGGGTTGAGTGACTTTTTATAGTTGAGGAGGAGTGAAATTCATATAAATATAAAATGGTAAACATTATTGAGAGGTGTCCCTTAAATCATGGGACACATATAAATTTTAATTTTAGATAAAATAGGATAATTAGTAGAAAAATTTCGATAAAATGGATTTTTGACATGTTTCTATGTCATTTTGGCTCTTAATATTATAGTTTGACCATTAAGTAAACCAATTTTTACCATAATCCGTGTAATTAATTTGAATTACCTTCTATAATATTTTTGGGGGAAAAATAAGTTGAAATTTTTAGAAATTATAAATTATTATTATTTCAAATAAAAAATCCATTTTCCAAATTTTATTATTAGAATTGGTAGAAATTAATTTAAAATTAATCCCGCTGACGGGATGAGACGGTGAGTTTTTAAATTAAAAAAGTCCAAAAGATTGAAATGATTTTATATCTAAATTCAATGTGAAATTGGATCCAATGACATAAATTGGAGTAATTATTTTCTAATTTATCTAATTAAACATTGAAACCAAATTAAAATATAATTTAACTTTATAAATTAAACAGATGAAAAACCAGTTTAGAAATAAAATTCAATATTTTTCAGTATTCCTCAAAAAAATGAAATATTTCAGAAAAATATCAAAAATTATCCCAATGTAAATTTTGATATTAAAATTTAGAAAATTATGTTTATTTTATGAATTAAAAATTATAAAAGAGATAAAAATTAGATTTGAAATGGGTTCAACATTAATAGGAAGTAAAATTATCTTTTTGAAAAAATACATGTTTTTATTCCTAAAATTGGATATATTTTTATATTATACCTATAAAATATATTGTATGAGTGTGAAAATATTTATTTAATATGTAATATATAAATTTTATTTAAAACCTTCATCAAAATTGGTTTTCTGAATTTATGAAGATAAAATGGTGCATGTGTATAGAAAAATATTTTTCTTAGAAAAGTAATTTCTTTATTCACAAAATATTTCTTACATTTATATTTAACTAATTGATAACTAAGGGATTCATTTAATATACATGTTTATATAATAATTTCATAATTTAGTTAATATTATTCATAAATTCAATTCCATTGGCTACTTATTATGTATAACATTATTTCAATGTCAATATTAATAGTATATTGTAGTTCATTAAAACACGGCCTTGCATGTAATGAAAACTATCGAAGGATCTCAACATTGTGTGTAACATAAGAAAAACCTATTGTTGTGTTTATTGAAAGCTAATATTAGTGTTGTGTAAAACACAAGATTTAGTTGGTGTTTCATGTTATGAAAACCAAAATAGTACTTTCACAATATATATTTAGTTTTTTTGTAATAAAAAATATAAAAAAGATTAAATTAATTATAAAATATATATTTCAAAAAATCTTGGGTTGTTACATAAATGACGTGCGAATTTCAATTTATAAAGAGTACAAGACTTTATAAATTTTTAATGTTGATGCATCTAACTAGACTGTTATATTTATATACATATAAATGTGTACAAACATAGATGAATATAAAATATTAAATGAAATGGTTACCTTTAAAGGGGGGTGAAAATTGTAATGTAAAGGTGTTTTCCACTATAACTTGAAATTGAAACACCATATACCAAGACCACTATTGTTTGACGTGAGACCTTGACCTTGAGCTGAAATTAAGAGTGGGTATTAGGAAGTGTATCTTGTGATATATTGTGATTTTCCTTTCCACCAAGACATGGCCTTAGGAGAAAGAAGTAATGTGTGACTCACTTATAGGAATTCCATATACCTATACTTTTATATTAAATTTGATATTATACTTTGTTAAATATTGTTTAGTGTGTGTGTTTGGAAATTATAGAACTATTACAACATGATATCCTCAATTCATGCACCAAGAAGGTGGTGAAAACCATGATATGAAGGTGGTGGTCCCAGATACACCAAAATTTCCTCCAACAGTGCCACCTGAGGCACATCCTATTGTTCCTAAGAGGGGTTACAATGCTTAGTTCTGAGAGAGATTTATATTCTTTATGCAGTTTGTATAGGGAACTCCATTACATTCCCCTATTATGGTAGATTTTGCGCAAGAATTTTTACAGTTGCATCCTCCCACATTATCTTGACATGGTGGTCCTTAGGCTATCGAGTCATGGATTGAGGTGATGTAATTCATCTTTGAGTATTTAGAGACACCTCTAGAATGGAGGGTGAAGATCAATACTTATCTGCTTCATGATTCTTCTATGAATTGGTGGTATGTTATCACCCAAGCTAGTTAACTTTTAGGTAAGGTATGGGAAGACTTTCTGACAACCTTATATGATTATTTATTCAATCATACATTGAGAGAGGGCCAAACTAGTGATTTTATGAATCTATAGTAGGGTGGTATCTCTATGTTTAATTATTCCTCTTGATTCACTAAACTTCAATGGTTTATATTGACAAGTATCAATGATGATTTTTCAACAGCAGGACAATTTATAGATGGTCTTGTATGTGCCATCTGATCTTGGGTGAATTTCTTTTGGTTGACCACAGTTTACTAGATAGTCAATTAGGTCCTCATCACTGAGAAGAGCCTGAGTGAAGCTGATGGTGTTGTCCAAGAAGTCTCTATACTGAGATAGGGAAGTGGTTCCTTGATAGGCAGGAAACATTACTTAGAGTCTGCATGTGGGGGAAATGGTACTCAGATAACACGAGCTGATAGTTATGTAGTGTGCCACTAGTGTATAAGTCTAGATCATAATATATATAAGTGTCCTATAGATCTTGTAGAATGATGAGATTGTATCCTGTTGGGGAATATTCTGTAGTTCTACAGAACCTACCCATCTATTCCTAGTGGGAGAGGATTCATAGTAGCTCCACCTTAAGGAACATGATCTATAACACCACGCCAGGTAGGTAGTTGGAGTACCACTAGCCATTTAGGTTGAATAGGTGTTCTAGGATAAGGTATCCAGTTCTCGACATTTAACATCAGCAGATTGGACCTGCTAAGGTTATCCAGGTTGTATCTTAGTGTTGTGAATATGTCCATATCTATAGAGCGCAGGCTACTCTGAGGGAGAAGATTTCCATTTATTCAATAGTTATATGTACAATTCTAGTATCCTTCACTTTATTATATTTTATATCTGATACAGGCGATTTACATTCCTTCATATCTATGAAATTTTTGAAAAGTATGTTCTTATAAATAGAGTACATAAGTGGCATAATGACTCTTGAAACACTTGTGGGGTTTCTAATAGAGTGTGTATGATAGTGAAAGGGGTTCCCCCTTGAGATAAGTGGGTAAAAACTCTTATGAAATATATTTTTTCTAAATATGATTGGTTTCAACATCATACTCAGAATGGAATGGTTAGTGTCGTATCATGATCACATTGATTTCTATCATTAGAGGGTGTCCTTCACATCTCCTGAGGGTAGTACCAACATTAATAAGGGTGAATGGTATGTCTAGAATATTTTAGCTATAACTATGTGTGTGGGTTTGGGTGGAGGGATATAATATATGGATAGTCTCTTTACAAATAATTTCGGAATGTGGTGAATTTAATTCCCTCCTACAGCGGATCATTTCTAGGACATTTTCCTTGATGAATTTTATTAATTACCTCATGTAAAAAAGGTAGTTTTCACCATTGAGTTAGTTATAGGAGAAAAAATAGTTTCCATTCCTTCTTATAGGATCTCACATACTGATATCGATTAACTTAATAAGTAGATAGAGGATTTTGAAGCTCAGGGTTTCATATGACCCAGTAATTCACCATGGGGTTCTTTAGCGATATTTACCAAGAAAAGGGATGAGGCATTTGGATTTTTATGGATTCCTACTAGTTGAACCAGTTTACAATTATGAAATTATATAAACTTCCTTTTATAGTCGAACTCTTCAACTAGATCCGAGGGAGGATTATTTTCTCCAGGACTTATTGGAGGTCAGGCTACCATCACGTGCATTTTAGACCATCAAACATACAACATAAAACTTTTTATAGTAGATATGGAATATATGAGTATTATTTAGGATTTTTGGTCTCAATAACTCTCTTAAAGTCTTTATAGATCAAATAAATTAGGTTTTCCACACATATCTATATTTTTATGTGGTAGTCTTAGTGTATGATATCTTGGTGTATTCTAGTAATCTACACATCAAATCCTAAAAACTTGAGATTATGAAGAATAGAGTTATAGAGAACTATCTATATGATAAGCTCACAAAATTCCTATTTTAGATTGACAAGGTACACTTATTAAGTAATACAATCTTTGGGGAAAGAGTGTCTATTTACCTAAAAAAAGTTAGCATTGTGTTTTCCAAGAAACAACCCAAGAAATTATTTGATATACACAGTTTCTTGGGGATGGAAAGATACTATAAGAATTTCATTTTGGACTTATCACACCTGGAAGTTCCTCTCATGGAATTTACTAAGAATGATGTTATGTTATTATGGTCTGAAGCCCACATGATATCCATTCATGATCTGAAAGGGATTCTGACTTCAGTGTCGATAATTATTATACATGAGTCAATAAAAAGCTATAATGTTTATTGTGATGTTTCAAGATTTGGGAAATGTGTAGTTTTAATATAGGGAGACCAACTTGTATCATATCTATCCCTCTATAAGATACTTCTTGAGTGTGATTTCATTACCAATGACCTCAATATGGAAGCTATGGCTCATGATTTATGTTGTTAAAGGAATTATCCATTGGGGGAGCAGTTTGTTCTTTACAAAAACCATAAAAGTATTAAATAAATTTTTACATAGTGTGAATTGAATCACAGGGAGAACAAGTGGGTATAAAAAACTTAATTCATTTGAATTTGATCCTTATTAACACATATAATGGTAAATGAAGTAGTGGATGCCCTAATTTGTAAGACTCAGACCTAATATCTGTAAGAGGCCAATCGTGAGTGGAAGTTGATGGACATATTTTATAAGATACTTCTATAGGTTTAGTGATATCATGGAAAACCTATCTTATCCAATTTTACAGTGACATAATCCATTCTAAAATGGGAAAGGATGAGACCAATTTTTGATCCTAAGGTCCTAGTCCTAAGGGAGAGTGTATTGGGTGAGGACCCACCACCATGTTGGGTTATCGACAAGGATGATATCTTTCACTTTCAGGGGAATTTATATGTGCCTGTACACATATAAAAAGAATTGATATGGGAATCAAATGCCTCTATTTTGGTAGTACACTCTGGTATTACCAAGACGTATAGATACATATGTCATTAGTATTGGTGGCTAGGTTTGAAGAGAAACATTTCATGTTTTATCACACGATGTTCTACCTATGAAGGTGAAGAAGGAGCACCGAATGTATGATATACTTATACAACCTCTATATATTATAGAGTTTAAATGGGATGAAATCACCATAGATTTCATAATGGGCATACAGAGATGGTTGAATAGGGCTACAAATTGTTTTTCCAATCTATGAGTCATTTTCAATAGATGAGCAACAAAGTATTTACATATGAGATATTATATAACTTCATGGTTTTCCCCATTACACCATGTTAGATAGAGATACTCAGTTTACATAGTGATTCTAGAAGGGGTTTTAGGAAGCACTTGGTTCATAGGTGCTTCTGAGTACAACATACCACCCTTAGACTAAAAATTAGTTTGAGATTATGATATGAGTACTTAATGATCCTATAATACATCATTAATTTTATAAGTTCTTGAAAAAACACATACCTCTTATTAAGTTGTCCTATAATAGTAGTTTTCAAAAAACCATTCAGATGTATCCCTATGAGGACAAAGATGACAGGCTCCTCCATTCACCCCAATGCTTGTTAGAGGCAGGTGAGGCTATGCTACATGGACCTCATCTTGTTTAGGATAATTTAGAATAGGTGACACTTATTTTGAAGTGTATGAATATATCCTTGTCTAGGAATAATTCTTATACCAATAATCACCACTGGCCTTCGGTGTTTGAGGTGGGACATCAGGTCATTCTGTGAGTTTCTCCTAGGTTGGGTCATTGATGGATTTGAAGCTAGGACAAGTTATTTCCTCTTTATGTCAGGAATTTTGAAATATTTCATAGAGTCAATCTGATATCCTATCAATTCAATTTACCTAAGAGGTTTTGGGTCATTCATGACATCTTCCTTGTATAAAACATTCACCGATATTATTCTAAACCATCTCATTTGTTTGATCCTAAGGATATTGAGATGGTTGTAGATGCAACCTTTGAGGAGGATCCATTTTGTATCATTGATCAGTCCATGAAGGAACTATGATGAAGTTTAGTTCATCTAGTATGTGTGCTATGGAAGCAATACTATGTATAGGATGAGACCTAGGAGAGAGCGTCCAACATAAGTGCTCAGTGGCCAAAATATTTCTCAGATGATGTTTTTCCACCATCAGAAAGGAACTCATGGGTGCATTATTTAAAGAGGGGAGGTTGTAATTTCATGTAATTTTAGAAAGAGATATGGATACATAATATATATCTTAACATAACTTTTTTTATTCTATTAATGTTTTAAGAGGATAAAGAGCGATTTAGAAGAATCTGAGGCTTATTTGGAGTTAAGATCTTCAAAACATGGGAAAGATAAACTGAGACACATGTTTAGTGCATGTTTTGTCCAACCAGTATGATTCAACTAGGATGCTGCTATAGAAAATTATAGAGGAGTTCATATTTAGTTAAAAACATTACCCTCATGTCGCACAACCATGCATGGATTTCATGTGGGATGGAAAAGGCCACATGTTTTTTCCAAACTGTACACCCAGGGCCACCCCCTTAGTGCCATGTTACCATTGGTTCTAAAACTTTTTGTTTTACAGTTTATCAAACCTTGAAAAAACATTTGGTCTTAAAAATGTATGAAAAGACCATTTTACCTACTTTAATTTATGTTTATTTTTTTTATTTTTCATCCCAATTCATGTTCAGCTCCTATCCTAGGCATGGGGGTCTTCTATCACCCACCAAACTTGTATTTGAGATAGGATCTTTTTCTGGTATTTGATTATTTCATCATAGATTTTTTTGGATATCCAATATAAATATCTTCAATCATCTTCTATCCTTTCTATGTTTATCTCTTTATCCTTATTATTATTTTGGTGTGAGTGAATATGTCATATTTTCTTGTAATTTCCCTATTAATATTTTTTCTATTATACATTGAATATGAAGTTTATAACAAGTGAGGGTTCATCTACCACTATAAGGTAGGTGGTCTAGTACTTTTTCCTAAGAGGAAATTCATTTTATAACATTCTTCATCCTGCCACATGTCATTATTTTCATGCGTTACCTAAAAATTGTAATTTTTTCATAATCATAACAATTATCCATGTTAGGAATTCCCCATGTACCATTATTTATGGTCAGAGGTTACTCACCTCAAAAAGTGTGACCCCTTAGGTTGTACTCATGAAATTTTCTTTAATTTTTAAATATTTATATATCCACATCACATTCCAAGTGGTGTTGATAGCCACAAAATTGAATGGATCATAGTAATTCAATATAAAGTGAGTGGTACGACCACTTCATGTGAATTTTATATAAATAAGTGATTTTACCGTTAGTTAAATGGTACATTATTGAATTTTAATTAATTCTTTTTCTAGTATCAAGGCATTAATGACCTTTATAATGAAACATGATAACTAGTATTAACAACGATAATTATATATTGTTTATGGGCTTGGAGTCCTTTTTTCAGTGTGATAACTAGTCATAGTGTCCCATATACATATGATATATGACCACAACATCCCTAATAAAATGTGATATATGGGCATGGAATCCCATATAAATGTGAAAAATAGGAATGGAATCCCAATTAAATTGTGATTTACGGGCATGGAGTTCTTAATTAAATATTATATATGGGAATGGAATCCCTGATTAAATCTAAAAACCTGGAATGGGATCCCACATTGTGATACATAAGAATTGATACCCATATAATTAATGATACCCGAGTATGGTATCCCTTGAAATTTATATGAGACTCATACTATTATACATGGATGTCTGGGTTACACCCCAGGGCTTGGATAGTTGTACTATCCATATATATTGATATAAAATTCACTACATATATTGGTCATATATATTCCAATTTATATGCATGTTTTCACTAGTTATGAGGTTTCATAGCTTAGTTCGAAGAAGGGAGTGTCAACCTGATGTCCTTTATGAACCAGATCTGACTCAATTACATTTTATATTTTTTCTACACTGTTTTAAATGCACACTTACAATTTTATATACACACTATATATTTTAATATCCACTGTTTGTTGTGGCCTACTGAGTATATCTCACACCTTGTTCGGGCAGTCGGTTGGTACCCAAATGAATCTTATGGATGCAAGATGGGACAAATGGAATCATCTAGCTTTGGATTATTGATTGCCTTCTTAAAATTAAGTAAATGAGTAGAGGAATTATCTTATGATTATGATGAAAGAAAATATAGTTTTTGTCATTTTTTTATTTTTTTGTACAATGAAGTATATTTATGTACCTATGTTCCCCTTTTTGTACATCAAATGATATTAGTGTCATATTATATATGGTATTGATTATGTTCCATTTTATTTATTTTTATAGATGATTTATTATTCCACAACTATTAATTTATTTCTACTTTTTCTATTTATAATTTTTGTATACTACTATTATATAGTATTATATAAGAGAATAGACTCCCCACTGACACACCCTAGGACTTCTCTACAATTTGGAAGCATCTAGATTATGGGGAGTCACACTCGAGGCCATTTTACCATCGAGTTTGGTTACTTTTGAGTGAACTGAGTCCATGATGCTACAATATCCCTACTAGTCATTCCTTAAGAATGGTTTGAGTTGAATGAGACCTATATGATCCAGGATCATATCAATGTTCCTATTGATCTTGTTGGTGTGTCTACATCTATTTTTAAGTATGCATATGGGTTCATTATAAATAGTTCTCAAACATTGGGATCTGGCATGAATTCATCTACCCTGACCTCCTTAGCTTATATGACCTCCTCCCCAATTAGGGATGGGAAGATTGGGTTCATACATGTATTCATCATTGGTGAAAGTGGTTGGTCAAGTGGGATACATTGAAAAAGCCATGTTGTAACTCATCATATAATTTGAATCATATTTGGAAATGTGGTTTCCATCCTACTAGTGATGCGGGCAAGAAATTATGAATATTATAGACCATACTAAGAACCAAAAGGTCAAATATTTAAATTCCTTATCTCACCAATATCAATTTTTTTTTACTCTTGTAAGGTCGCAATATTGAAAATGTCATCTCTGTCTTCATAGTTGGAATATGGGTCGTAGTTAGATAATTTATTTGCACCCTAAGTATATCTTGTTCTTAGATGAATTATTTACTAGTAATATAGTCATCAAATTTCAATGCGTATATATTTGATATTTCAAATCATTGTCTTTTTTTAGGATAATCACAGACAAATGAAACCTACACTGATTGTTTTTTTAACTTGAATGTCCTGGATTCAACCATATTATGGGTTGTGTCTCTAAAGATAAAGAAATCCTGGATATTATGCCCCAATATCTGGAGGTAGGGGAAGTAGTCCAAGAAATCATTTAGGATAACCTCATTGGGTATCTTGACCTCTAATAAATTGATCAAGTCATTCTATAAGACTAATAAGAATAGACTTAAGACTTATTATTTCTAAAATTAATAGAACCTATTCTTTTATTCCATAAATTTTATGTGAATATGATATTTATTTCCCATATTATGAAGGATTTATTATTACTGTTATTCTCTATAAGGAGTAACCACATGATATTATGTTATTTTGGGATATAGATCAAGAACTAACGCTGACTTGAGCATCAAATTCCAATTTATCAACCTTATTCTATTATATTGATAAATTTTGTAGAGATTTTATCTTAGAGCACTAAATAGAATACTCTCTCTATCATGTGACCTCTAAAAACTCATAAAAACCAAAAGGGAACTTCAAGGAACTTAGTTTTATTTGAAACTCATCTTTGAGATTTTCTATGTATATCTCCAATATTTTATTTTAAAAAAGAAATATATTAAAGGAGTGAGTAATGAAATTACATTGGGAAATAAAATATGAAAGCCTATAATATAATATTTATCACAATTAGAGAGGTCAAGGATCATTATTTTACTTATCATAGAGATGAACTAGTAAAGGAACCATCATTATATATTTTCTCATTTAACGTCAGACTGAGTTAGTAAATTGTTTTAATAAGTAGAAGCCAGTCCCTCCATGATCTATACAAAATAAAAAGGTTTTGACACATCTTGTTGTCCAAGTGTAACTATCTTTGGTCCACACCAAGATGATAAGTGCATGTGTAACTACTCTAGGTCTCCCATACCATTGAAGATTGGGAAGGTGGGATTCCCAAAATTAGATGGTGGAAGAGTCAAATCCACCCATTTTAGGGCATATCTTCCTTTCTATATTTTATGGAACATGTATCCCTTCCATGAATTACATTAAATCATAAAGGGACTTAATGTAGTCCAAGAGTTATGGTGGGACCTTAACTAAGGTCATTTCTCTAGCGGAGGTAATGATAAGAGCCTAATAAGATTGGATTTCTTGAACCATTTATTGATGTTTGGCTAGAGTCAGCTTGGGTTATATTTCTTAAAATATTAACATTTATTTCCATAGGGAATTTTATTCTTTGTATTCCTTATAAATTGTGGTTAGATATACTTATTGTATGAGACCATGGTTATCTAGAAGATTGAACTTCACTCTTATTTATAAAGAGAGTCCCTCTTATCGAGGGAGATTCGGTAAAGGAGGTATATCAAACTCATTCTAGGAAATTTCACTAAGGATGAATATTTCCTCAGACAATCTCAATATTGATCCACTATAGTTTCTCCACCATAACATCATACTCGGAAATCCTCTCCTCATTAGATAGAGTCTTGGATTCATCAAGTGGTGGGTCTAAGATAGCCGAACTGTTCCCTTTATCGTTTTCCTATTCTCACAAAGTGGGAGGAAACTAAATATTTGGAGGATCTCCCAATTCTTGAGGTTGTCTCTATTATAGGTACATGTGTCATCTTTATGTATTTAGGTGAAAACCAAAATATGGGAATATTTCCCTCATAATGTTCCTCAGTGTTACTTTCATGATCCATATTATTTATGGGGTTAATATATATAACATTTAATGATTAAGATCATGAAGTATGAGTCAAATCCTTATAAAATTTTTAGGGGGATTTTTCATCCAATGAATATCCACCATGTAACATCCCCAACCTAGTGGCCACTATCTGGTGCCCTGAGTTGGGTTATCACATGACCTTATATATTCCTCCCTGTATGATAGAGGTTGTCGACTAGTTTCACGAGTCTATGGAAAAACATTGGGGAGGTTATATCTGCTTATCTGAGTAATGCCACAATTGAAATAATATACACAATTATAATAATATGTATGAAAAAATAAATAAACATAATGAGATAATCCCATCCAGTAACCAAGTAGCACATACTATAACAACATCATGGATACACCCCATATCAAGAAATCATACAACCATAAAATAGAACCCAAACTACCAAAACGCCCATGAACAAGGACCCAAGTCCCAAATAGGTCCTAAACTCCCATGCTCCAACCTATCATCCCATGAAAAAGCAAACACCATGTCCCTGTCCTAAACCAGTATCAGAAAAATAATTAGCATTTACTAAGGTGCCCAAGTGCATTGGAATATCGAGAAGGGTGTGAGTACAACTTAGTAGGCCACCACCAACGATGTCTAAAGCAACAACCAATCTGTACAAGAGTGTATTCTGGTAAACAAGTGCAATAAATAAATATATAAATAAGAAGGGGTAATATATCACAATGTAGGAAAACACAAGATAATAATTTTACTTATTAAGTTTTATAGGGTAAAATAGTTGACTAAACTAACTCCAGTCACACTGGAGGACTAACCATAGAATAAGGGTTTACATACTTTAATCAGAAGGTGCATTCACCAATCATATTTTATCAACAAACCCCAATGCCTCGTTCTTGAAACTGGGTCTTGTCCATGTGTTTTGGAAGCATATAACCTCAGTCGAAAATCCAAACCCACCCCATGTAGACATACTGGAAAATATAGACCCTCAGTATGAAAATCCAATCCAAACATTTAATAACACATACCATGGAGAATCAGTCCACAAACAGTCTCATCATATGAAAATGTTAGGGGAATAGAGCCTTAGTCCTCTCCCTAACCCATGTATTACCAGGGTGGGGTTTAGACCCGTAGTCTAACCCAAACTATTAGAATATATCCTTATTCCAATACCCTAAAACTACCATCAAGCAATGTGCACATGCTTCTTTATCAAGAAAACATTTATCTACCACAATTCATAACCATTAAACACATTTATCATTTCTAAAACATAACCATTTAATATATTAACGTGAACATTTAACAAATTTTTCATTGAAATCATAAACCATCACACATTTACAATTACACTGGAAACCCCATTATTCTATGTCATTAACTAATCCAATTTATCATTTTGTTCATTTCATAACCATGTTAACATACCAACCTAATTATTATGGGTTCTATCCCACTAACCCTTATGTACATTCAATTACTATGGTCCCATTAGGCATTTTTAAACTACATCATGGAAATAAACACAATTCAAAATACTCATTGAAATTATCTTGAAACAACCTTTAATACTTGGGTCTTCCTTATTGAAAAACTAAAACATGCCTCAAGACATTCAATTCAATTTCAACCATTCAAAACAAGCATTATTAATTTTCACAAAGAAGGCCCCATATCCCCATTTCAAATCATCATTCCAAATCATTTAATAAAAACCCATTTTAAATCAATTTAGGTTGACACCTCCTTTCAAACATTCCTCACTTTCAACATCAATTTTTTTCATTGAAAACCATGGTTGGCTCAAAATCCCAAAACATATCGTATAAAACGTTTTTCAAAATCCCCTTGGATTTTTAAAAATATAATGGATAATAAAATTAATTTAGCTTTTAACCATGCTCACATACTTGATTAAAATTTATAACCCATCACTCTCACATTTCCATTATCTCAACATTTCTTAAGTTATTTTACAATTTCAAGGGTTCAACACCCCACATGGGTTTCCTGAGGTTAGGTATGCCGTCATCAACAAAACCAATTGGATTCGTGAATGGTTTAACACTTCAATATAAGGTCTAAATCACGTTCCATAAACCAAAATGAAGAAATGAAACTAGGAAAAACATTGTCACAACCACATTCACACATAAAACATTAGGACTATAGAAGAAAGCATAAAGACCACCCACCTCCTACTCAGAGATGATTAATATCCCAAAAAAATCCCTTCATTTGAACTCAAAAACCCTTTAAATCCCGAAAATAGGAACTTATGGGAGAGGGATGATTTCAGGTATTCATAAGAATATGATAGTTTCTATGAGTCATCATCCATAAAATAGATAAAATAAGAGTTTTAGACTCACCCTGATCTTCAATTCACATCCAAATACACTCAAAATGCCTACGAATAAAAGGGGAAACAACCCTTGGAAGAGTTAGAGGGTTTGGTTCCTCATCAATGTTGTAGGAGTCCAAATGGGGTAAAAAACTAGAGAATAGGGAAATAATTGTGGAAGGAAAAAATCAAAACTTCCCACTTTCTAAAGGCTTCATGGTTTTACTACATGGTTTTCCAAACCGTGTGCCGACCATGCGGCTCCCTCTGTCTAAGAGGGGACATGATACAAGGTTTCCTTGGGAACCCACATGGTTGGACAAACAATTTGGTAACTATGTTCTAGACACTTCCCAAAAGGGTCTCCAAGATGTAAATTTTTATGGGCCATGCACATAGTTTTATCTAACCATGAACCAACCACATGCTTCACACTATTTGAACTATTTTCTCCTACATTCATGTCTTGATCCACCTAGGACACCCCAAAGCTCCTCTTACACCAAAGAATTACATAATTAGAATAAAATAGAATTTTAAAAATATAAATAAGGGAACACCATCATAAAAGGTCATGATCTTACAACCTACCACCCTTATAATGGCTTATCCTCGAGCCATACTTCCAAAACTTACTGATCCTCTAAGAAGAGAAGTAATTTCATGGGTCCCACCTATAAACATTCATTTCCCAAACTTTATTCCAAACATATCAATGCCACCACTAGACTCAGACTAAGGAAACAATCCTTCCCTAAAGACACTCCCCCTTTTGTACTTTACAACTATGAGCGGATGCTCCTCAAGAATGTAACTACCTTAACTCATTATTGCCAATGTCAACATAAGGAAAATTTTAGGGTAATATCACTATGCCAATGAAAAAGAAGGACAAAAAAAGGCATTATATTACCCTGGGAGGGCCATCTAGAACACCCTCAGTCCAATCCACTTCACATTTCATGGTCCAAAACACTAGACACCATCATACCTAGTTTCTAAATGTTTATCGGTGACACATGATTGGCATAACTAAAGGGATAAACAGATTCTTACACCAATTGTTGACTTACCCTAGTCCATAACTCAAGGCCCAATAACCTAGACTCATTTTAGATCATCTAAAGAACAACCAGGAATAACCTTCATCTCACAACACTCAACCATTCAAAACCCAATAAAATGCCTTCCACCAATCCCACATCACCGCGATGGCTCCTACCTATATATATATAACTCATACTACTTCTCACATAATTAACTAAAAACTTCCCCACTATGGTTCCCCCGACCATATACTTTTTACCTCCATAACCATCTCCTGGTGTCAGGCACATTCATCTTCAATAAGGGGAGCAACAGAGCCTCAACTCAACTTTTTCAACATACCTAATGTGTTTTCCAACACACCAATCCCAAAATTTCATGGAACTCCACCCAACATGGGTTCCCATCCTTTCTATTGAGACCAACCATATTAAACAAACCTTCTTTATCCTCACATAGCCCAAGGAAAAAATGCTCCTTAATAAAACCCATTCTCATACCACAACACACTTCACATCTCAACATTAACTACAAGTGGCATACAACCCACCACATTCATTCCCTTTCACCCAACTGTGTCAGGCCATCCCAGTTGACTCACTCCATCAACAGCCAACTTCCACCATTGGAATGTCATCCTATACTTGGAAATGATGTCTTATTACTTATTTTATATCCCATAAATTGAAAAAAACTACCATAGTATATTATTGACCTTCGGTGGAACCTCACCACCATAGAATCCACTACTCCGTGAACCATTTTTGGTTTTATAAAACCCACCAATTAACCTTTGATGAAAACAATTAGATCACCTCTAAAACTATCCCAAGTCCCATGCCATCAGTCGAATCTCCCTAACACAACACTGAGGACCACCTGTACTTCCCCATGGAATCCAAATATGTCCTGACCTACTTCTTATAGGAATACCAATGCCACAACATTCACTCCATGGCCTACTCTACTCATCCATGACCAACTTACCACTCCCCACCTTAGGAGTATTTTTCTCAATTATTTTATATAGACATTAAAACAACCAAAACTCTGATAGAGAGTTGTCGTGGGCGCCCTCAAATGATTAATTTGATTTTGGGGTACTTAGGTACAACAAAGTGGCTGACCAAGGTCGTCTCTCAAAGGAGGAAATAGATTTAAAACAACTTTTTAAAGGTATTCTAAAAATAAAATAAAAGGGAATAAAAACACTACTTTAAAGGATGGGGGTTGGTTATAGTTTATGAATCTAGAAGAAGTTTTCTAGAAGAAGATTGTATTTTTTTTTGTTTTTAGTTTTGAAATGAAGTTCGATTAAACTGACACAACAAAAAGATGTTTTTTAGACAATATTTAAAAGGCATAATCGATCTAACTCTACCTCTTCAATCATTTATTAATCATTATAATTTAAATGAATATTCACTTAATTATGTTCCCTTAATTTTTTAAATCTCGAACCCTATGAGAATTAAATTTACCATGAAGATGAAGTGAATTTAACCTTAGGCTAACTTCGGAACATGCATTCACAACACCCTGATTTGATTGATGTTCTAAGATTAGATTATGGTCAGTGGTAAATTAAGGCACATAAACACTATGGAAATGAGGATTAATTGAGTTTAGGGATTGTATTTGAACTCTAAAAATTGATCCCGTGTGGTTTTGAATTACCGATTAAGGTTGCGCTCTCACAATTCACACAATTCCTGACCTCACGTGTTTTGTGTTAACTATTCAATTGCTTGCTTAGTTTAATTTAATTTAAAAACTCAATTAACAGATCATAATATGTGAATTATAGTAGCTCATTAATTCAAAATAAATTAACGAAGAAGGATATAGGTCGATCAACTACTAAAAAGAACTACTCTTCCATGGGTGGCGTAATCATCGTAGAAGTGTTTTGCATGTGCAGAGGTTTATAATGGGTATAACCCAATAATGCTTCTACTCAATAATTCAAGACCAAAGAGGAAAATTAAGAGAATAAGAAATTTAAACAAAACAGAATAAAATAGAAGAAATAAAATAAGAACAAATAATTTTATTACACAAACAAAATCATTACAACATGAAGGAGAAGAAGAAGGCTTCGATGAGGGGATCCTTGCTTCAAGAGCTACCCCTCTTACAATGGTTGGAGAATTTGGGTGAAAAAAATTCTCCTCTACCTCCAATATAATAATGCACGTCCCAACCCCTCCAAATGAGAAAAAATCCAATTTATGGAGGGGAGGGGAGGAGAGGTTACAAGTGGTTTCAAGTGTGAATGTGGAAATTCGGCCAAATATTTTATTCCAACTTGAACCGCCCATTTGACCTCCAAAACGCGTTAATTGGCCGGCCATCCAGAAGGATGATTTGTGCCAAATCATGTCCCCGAGCTTTCCTCAACATTTGGGATCAATCCAAGCCCTGATAATGAATATATGTCCCAAATACAGAACCCATGTCCATTCTACCGACTCCATCCCACCATTGGATTAATGGCCCATTTACTCCATCCAAATGCACTATTTAGCTCTAGTGTCCTAAATGAAAGTTGTAGAACATTCAGTTAGGAACACTGTTACAAAATTTAAAATGAAATAATAAAGATAAAAATATTTATCTTCGAAATACTACAGTGCACTATTATGGGTAAAACTGGAAGTTTCACCAAATTTTCAAATGAATGATCAAATCCCAAATATTTTATAAATAAACATATTTTACACAATGTGAGGAAATTATTTCATTTATTATCAATAAAATATTAAACAAAATAGTGTTTTATCAACTCCCCCACACTTACCCTTTTGCAATCCTGAGCAAAATCTCATATCAAGTAAACATCAATATCAAATCAAAACCAATTTTAAAAAACATATCTTTGAGATCAAACAATTACACACCAAGAAAGAAAAGATATCATGACTCATAAAAAACCATTATTTCAAGCTCATCATTTATATCATTCAATATATTTCCACTTTATTTATCCTCCCATGCACAAAACAATTACCTCACTTGAATTTTCTCTTATCACACAAATGTCATTTTTTTGCAATGTCTTTCTCATCCAAACTCATACAAGGGTCACCATAGGCTTGAGAAATTCCTCCATCGCCACTCGATGTGAGTCAAGGACGTATGTTTATCATGAGGACTTTGCAGTGTTGTTCTGTGGCTTTCGGTTGGTAGGATTTAGATGTGAAAAATTCTGAGGATGAATGAGGAGGGCTTGACTCTTTTTGAAGCAAAATTGCATTAATCTAATTTTCACTTAAATATGGTCTTCTCCTCAATCCCCATAGTATCAATTCAGCTCCATCATCATGAAAAGTCATTAAAGGTTTACACCATTCATAATTTAAGCATAAAAAATTTCAATCTTCTCAAACATGATTTTCTTGAAAGCTCCAGATGGGCACAACTTTCCACCTCAATTAGAAGCTCCAGAAAAGGCATAGCTTCACTTGTCATGAAAGCTCCAGAAAGGGCACAACTTTCAATATAATGAATTTCTTCAGTAGAAAACACATCTCTTCATAATTTAATTTTCCACCCAAAGTATCACAGAATGTGGTGGCACAACACAAGATAGATTCCCCCATACTTTAGCTCAACTAGATTATGCAATTTCACTTCAAGAGTTGGTTGGATAGGGAAAATTGGCTTGTAATGTGGCTAACCTAACAGGATGTGCATGGATTCTAAGGGATACAAGGATTAAATATTCATGGTAGGCCATTATAAAAAAGGATTCATTAAAATAGGGGCTTTAATACCAAACAAATGCCTCAATCATTTAAACATAAGTACCTCAAAACCTCAAGTTTTGACAGGAATAGATTAAATTCTGGTTAAAACATGCATGGTTTGGTTCTCTCAAGAAGTGAGGTGAATGTAAATAATATGAAAATAATGGTTAAGAAGCCTCACAGGAGAGTTATTTCCAATATAAAGATAGTGAGATGTGGCATGGAATTCAAAATTCAGTGTACTTTTCCTGAAATTACTAAATATTTTAACTTGAAACAAAGTCATTTCAGCATTCATTTAAACTTAGTTTCAAGGGGTAAATTGTTTCACTTATTGATATGGATTTAAAAATGGTAATGATAATCATTTCAGCTCAACAGTTTCAAAAACACACAGAAAATTGTAAAATAAACACACAAAATTTGAAAAAAAAATTTGGTTTTTTTTATCAGGAAAGCAATTGAAATTACTATACTAAAAGGTTCCCTCCCCCACACTTAAAATATTTCATTGTCCGTAATGTAAACCCATGAGATGATATATGCACATTAAATGCAGAATTTTTAAATAGGACAAAATATATAAAAGTGAAAGGGTTAGGAACAGCTTGATCTGCTCAAGTGATGATGGGGTCATGCAGTGTAATAAAATCCACTGCATCAGTAGGAAGTCCCTCAATGTATCTCTTCAAATGTTTCCCATTGATTGTAAAGCTCCTTCCAGTGTCCTTTTGTGTTATCTCCACTGAACCATAAGGAAAAAAATTAGTCACAACATAAGGACCTAACCATATGGAACACAACTTACTAGGCATCATCTTTAGTCGTGAACTATAGAGAAGGACTTTCTCTCCAACATGAAACTCCCTTTGTTGGATAATTTTGTCATGAGATGATTTTGATCTTTCCTTGTAGAGCCTTGAGTTCTCATATGATGACAGTCGAATCTCCTCAAGCTCTTGAATTTGCAACTTCCTTTGGATTCCTGCTTGGGCCAAATCCATGTTGCATTTCTTTATAGCCCAATATGCCGGATGCTGAACTTCCACTGGGAGATAACATGATTTCCCAAAAACAATCCGAAATGGGGACATACCAATGGGGGTCTTGTATGCTATCCTATAAGCCCACAATGCATCATCCAAGAGCTTGCTCCAATCTTTCCTATTTGGCTGCACAGTTTTATCCAAGATTTGTTTCAACTCACAATTTGAAACCTCAGCCTGGCCATTTGTTTGGGGGTGGTATGGTGTTGATTTTTTGTGTTTCACCCCATAAATTAGAATAAGGGAAGCAAAATTCCTATTGCAAAAGTGTGTCCCTTGGTCATTGATGATAGCCTTTGGTACTCCAAACCTGCAGAAAATTTGAGCCTTGACAAAATCCACTACAACATGTGAATCGTCAGTCTTCGTGGCCTTGGCCTCCACCCATTTACTCACATAATCAACAGCAACCAAAATATACAAAAATTCAAATGAACTAGGAAAAGGACCCATAAAATCAATGCCCCATACATCAAAAGTCTCACAGAATAATATGGGTTGTTGGGGCATCTCATGTCTCTTAGAAATGTTCCCAGTGTGTTGGCAATGAGAGAATGACTTACAAAACACATGGGAATCATGGAATAATCTAGGAAAATATAATCCAGAGCCCAAAACCTTCCTAGCTGTCCGTTGGAGTCCAAAGTGTCCACCACAAGAAAGTGTATGACAAAAATGCAAAACAGACTCAAACTCATGATCAGGAATACACCTCCTAATGACTTGGTCACTACACATGTTCCAGAGGTAAGGATCACCCCGCACATAAAAAATAGACTCACTTTTTAATTTTTGGACTTGACGTTTCTTTAAATTTGCAGGGATTTCATAGGAAAAAATGTAGTTCACTAAATCAGCATACCAAGGATGAGTACCTGAGATGGAATAAAGATGCTAATCGGGAAAAGTGTCCCGAAGTGGTACCTGGTCCAAGGTGTCATCCTCTAGTGTGTGAGTAAGCCTAATCATGTGATTCGCCACTAAATTCCCTGACCCCTTCTTGTCCTTTATCTCATGGTCAAACTCTTGAATAAGGAGCATCCAACGGATAAGTCGTGGCTTTGCATCTGGCTTCTTCAGGAGGTACCTCAAAGCTGCATGGTAAAAAAAACAACTACTTTAGAGCCCAATAAATATGAACGAAATTTATCTAAAGCAAATATGACAGTAAGAAACTCATTTTCCGTGGTTGTGTAGTTTGATTGGGCTGAATCCAGTGTCCTTGATGCATAGGAGATCACATGTGAACGTCCTTCCACCCTCTGAGATAAGACAGCTCCAACCGCGAAGTTAGAGGCGTCACACATAAGCTCAAATGGAAGGTCCCACCACGTGGGCTGTATGATTGGGGGATTGGTCAGACAATTCTTCAGCTCATCAAATGATACCCTGCATGAATCATCAAAATTGAAGTCAATATATTTTTGTAGCAATCGAGATAAGGGTAGAGAGATCTTACTAAAATATCTAATGAAGCGTCGATAAAATCCATCATGTCCAAGGAATGATCTAACATCACACACACATATAGGATATGGGAGGGATGAAATAATGTCTACCTTAGATTTATCAACTTCAATGCCATGTTGTGAGACTGTATGACCTAAGACAATTCCCTTTTTGACCATGAAATGACATTTTTCAAAATTTAAGACTAGATTCTTCTCAATACAACGATGTAACACATCACCCAAACAAGAGAGACATTCATCAAATGAGGACCCATAAACTGTAAAATCATCCATAAATACCTCCACGAAGGTCTCAATGAAATCTGAGAAAATACTCACTATGCATCTCTGGAAGGTAGCTGGGGCATTGAAAAGTCCAAATGGCATCCTTCGGTAAGCAAAGTTACCGAATGGGCAGGTGAATGTCGTCTTCTCCTGGTCCTCTGCTGCAATGGGAACCTAAAAATAGCCAAAAAAATCAGTCCATGAAACAATAGTGTGTCTTCCCAGCTATTCTCTCAAGCATCTGATCAATAAATGGGAGGGGGAAATGGTCTTTGCGAGTGGAATGATTTAGTTTCCTACAATCAATACACACAAGCCAACTATTTTGTACCCTCATTAAAACTAACTCATCTTTCTCATTTTTAACAACAGTAACACCATTTTTATTAGGTACAACCTGGACAGGGCTAACCCATTGTGAGTCAGAAATAGGGTAAATTATACCTGCCTCGAGCAATTTTTCAACCTCTTTTTTAACAACCTCCAGAAGGGTTGGATTGAGTCTCCTTTGTGGTTGCCTCACCGGTTTAGCACCATCCTCCAAGAGAATCCTATGCATGCAAATGGATGGGCTAATACCTGATATGTCTGCCAATGTCCAACCAATTGCCCTAATGTTATCTCTCAAAAGATTCAAAAGTTTTTCTTCATGTTCAAAAGAGAGATTGTTAGCAATGATAACAGGTAATCTATCACCACTCAGCAGGTATGCATATTTATGATTTGTGGGCAATGGCTTGAGTTCCAATGTAGGGGGGTGATGTATAGATGGAGAAATTGATGCAACAGACATATCTACACAATGAACATCAGTATTAGAATAAAAATCATCACAATTAGAAAATAATGCATCAAATCCATCAGCATACTAAATAGTCATGTCATAATTAGAGTTCACATGATCAAAATTAGAATATGATTGCATTTCAAAATCAAATCTTAGAGAGTCTTGTTCCTTAGAAACGGGTGTGGAAGTACTCTTAGACATCAAACATGAACCAATACTCATAATCTCCCTAAGCATAGGACAATCCAATTCCATGGTGTTTTTACATGGTGGTTCAAAATGGGAGATAACAAATGCAGAATGATCCTATGAGGGGTACTTCATGGAATCCATAACATTCAATATCACAAATTCATCCCCAAATTCCATGGAAAGTGTACCCTCATTGAAATTTATGATAGTTTTTGCAGTTTTGAGGAAGGGCCAACCTAAAATAATGGGGGCACGAGAACTTACCTGATCATCCTCCATGTTAATCACATAGAAATCCGTTGGAAAGATCATGTCTCTTACCTGGAAAAGTACATCCTCAAGAACTCCCGCTGGATATGCCATATCTCTATTCTCCAGTTGCACCACCACTCTCGTCGGCTTCAACTCACCAACCTGTAAAGAAGAGAATACAGAGTGAGGCATCACATTTATTGAATCTCCTAAATAAAAAAGAGCATCAGAGAAGTGCAACTCCCCTATGGTACATGGGATGGTGAATGTCCCAGGATCCTTGCACTTTGTTGGAATTGCTAGTGTTGGTGTAATGTGTGTTGAGACATTCATTCCAAGGTTGATCCTCTCATTTACATTGATCCCTCTTAGATTTATAAAAAGTTATTTTAAGAATTTTCCATACCTTGGAATTTGCTTAATGGCTTCAAGTAGAGGAATGTTGATCTCGACACGCTTGAATGTATCCAAAACCTCATTTTTCATTGCTTCTTCAGCCATCTTCTTGGTTTGAACAACCCTGTTGGGAAAAGGAAGGGGTTTAGGAGGAACATCCTCAATATTTTTATTACCTTTATCTTTCTCCCTGGATTGCTCATCAGTTGGTTTGGAATGCGGCTTCTCCGGAGTTGAGGTGAATCCCGGTGGAATGGTAGGTACAGATGTATTGTTCATTTTCTTCCCACTTGTCAATGTGATGCCACTGACATTCCACTTTGGATTTAGAGTGGGTTGGGAAGGTAGATTTCCATAATTCTTACTCACAAGATCATAGAGGGCGGTGGCAATCTGGCTCATTTGAGTCTTCAACTCCCTCAGCTCTGAACTTTGACTCTTCAGCTCATTCTGTTGATTAAGAACAATTTTCTTCAAAATATCATTAGTATTAGAATCTACCTTTGGTGGAGGATTCCCTTTTTGCTGACTTGTTGATGTTTGAGCTTCAAATCTCCTTTTGGGTTGTTGGAAACCCTGTTGGTAAGGTGGAGGCTGCTAGAAGTTTGGTTGAAAAGGGGGCCTTTTTTGTTGTCCAGAGCCATACCTCATGTCCAGTTGAACTTTCCACCCTTGGTTGTATGTTGGAGCAAATTAATCAAACTTCTTTTGGGGATATGGTTGTTGTTGTTGCTGAAATGGACTCCCTGGGAATACTGCTGCGCAATCCTCTGTCTCTTGTAGTTGTGGGGAACGGTCAGTTGGGTGGCTTGTCTCAGTGAAAATGCCACAAGGCCTTGAAGGAGGGGGTAGAAATGTCTTTTATGCCAAAGCAATTTTCCTCACCATTGTTTTCAATTATTATAACTTGGTATCAATCAAATGACTCTTAATAGAGGAAGGACTTACCTGATGTACTCCCCTGATATGTGGTGTACCTCGATCACCAAATTGTTGGGAGTTTTGGGACATCTTGTCGATCAATGAACATGTGGCTGATGGTGTCTTGTCCACCAATTCTCATCCAGCTACAACATCCACCATGCTCCTCTCCATGGGTGTGAGTCCTTCGTAGAAGTATTGGATGAGGATTTTCTCACTGATTTGGTGATGTGGATAGCCTGCACACAACTTCTTGAATCACTCCCAGTACTCATACATTGACTCCCCTTGTGCTTTCTTGATCCCTGAGATCTCCTTATGAATGGAAGTGTTCCTTGATGCTGGAAAAAATCTATGCAAGAAAAAAAGTTTCAAATCGTTCCAACAAGTTAAATATTCGGGTTGTAAATAATACATCCAGTCTTTCACAGCTCCATCAAATGAGAATGGGCATGCTCTTAATTTAATTTGATCTTCAGAAACATTTCTTGGTTTTAAAGTTGATCAAACCACATTAAATTTCATAAGGTGTTTGTTTGGATCCTCACCAGATAATCCATGAATCTTTGGAAGAAGGTGAATTAATCCAGATTTCAATTCAAAGTCCGATTCGAGATTTGGTTATGCAATACAATTTGGTTGATAGTTAATATCTGGTGCAACCAATTCTCGAATGGTTCTATTAAGTTCCTTTCCATTATTTCCAACCATTGTTTCCTCTTTTATGTTTGAATTTGAATTGCTTCCAATTTCAATGTTTCTAGAAGAGAGGAATTCACAAACTGGTTGAATATTGAAACATCTCGTAGACTGAGAATGTCTGATTCGATCCCTAAGGCTACGTTCAATCTGAGGGTCAATATCTAAGAGATCTTCAGGATTAGTTCATGTCATAAATCAAATACAAATGAAAAGAATGAAAGTGGACCATAGTAAAATAAAAATTAGAAGTTTGAGTTGATGGTCCCAAAAGAAGTAGAAGGAAAAAAAAGAAGAAGGAAAAAAATCAGATTGGGTAAAGATGAAAGAAAGAAGAGAGGAAGAGAATTAAAATGTAAAATAAAATAAATACCTCTAATTAGTTGAAATAATTACTTGCCTCCCCAGAAATGACGCCAATTTGATAGAGCGCTGTCGTGGGCGCCCTCAAATGATTAATGTGATTTTGGGGTACTTTGGTGCAGTAGAGTGGCAGACCAAGGTCATCTCTCAAAGAAGGAAGTAGATTTAAAACAACTTTTTAAAGGTATTCTAAAAAAAATAAAAGAGAATAAAAACACTACTTGAAAGGATGGTGGTTGGTTATAGTTTATGAATCTAGAAGAAGTTTTCTGGAAGAAGATTGTATTTTTTTTGTTTCTAGTTTTGAAATGAAGTTCGATTAAACTGACACAACAAAAAGATGTTTTTAGACAATATTTAAAAGGAGTAATCGATCTAACTCTACCTATTAAATCATTAATTAATAATTGTCATTTAAATTAATATTCACTTAATTATGATCCATTAATTTGTTAAATCCCAAACCCTACGAGAATTAAATTTACCACGAAGATGAAGTGAATTTAACCTTAGGCTAACTTCGGAACATGCAATCGCAACACCCTGATTTGATTGATGTTCTAAGATTAGATTATGGTCAGTGGTAAATTAAGGAACATAATCACTCTGTAAATGAAGATTAATTGAGTTTAGGGATTGTATTTGAACTCTACAAATTGATCCCATGTGGTTTTGAATTATCGGTTAAGGTTGCGCTCTCACAGTTCACACAATTCCCGACCTCGCGTGTTTTGTGTTAACTATTCAATTGCTTGCTTAGTTTAATTTAAATTAAAAACTAAATTAATAGATCATAATATTTGAATTACAGTAGCTCATTGATTCAAAATAAATTAATGAAGAAGGATAGAGTTCGATCGATTACTAAAATGAACTACTCTTCCATGGGTGGCGTAATCATCGTAGAAGCGTTTTGCATGTGCAAAGGTTTATAATGGGTATAACCCAATAACACTTCTACTCAAAAATTCCAGCCCAAAGATGAAGATTAAGAGAAGAATAAATTTAAACAAAACAGAATAAAAGAGAATAAATAAAATAATAACAAATAAGTTTATTACACAAATAAAATCATTACAACGTGAAGGAGAAGAAGAAGGCTTCGATGAGGGGATCCTTGCTTCAAGAGCTACCCATCTTAAAATGGTTGGAGAATTTGGGTGAAACAAATTCTTCTCTGCATCAAATATCCTAATGCACGTCCCAACCCCTCCAAATGAGAAAAACTCCAATTTATAGAGGGGAGGGGAGGAGAGGTTACAAGTGGTTTCAAGTGTGAATGTGGAAATTCGGCCAAATATTTTATTCCAAATTGCACTGCCCATTTGACCTCCAAAATGCATTAATTGACCTGCCTTCCAGAAGGATTATTTGTGCCAAATCATATCCCCGAGCGTTCCTAAAATGTTGGGATCAATCCAATCCATGATGAAGTATATATGGCCTAAATATAGAACCCATTTCCATTCTGCCGAGTCCAGCCCACCATTGAATTAATGGCCCATTTACTCCATTCAAATGAACTCTTTAGCTCTAGTGTACTGAATGAACGTTGTAGAACCTTATGGTAGGAACACTGATAAAAAATTTCAAATTAAAATAATAAATATAAAAATATTTATCTTCGAAATACTACAGTGCTCTATTAAGGGTAAAACTGGAATTTTCACCAAATTTTCAAATGAATAATCAAATCCCAAATATTTTATACATAAAAATATTTAACACAATGTGAGGAAATTATTTCATTTATTATCAATAAAATATTCAAAAAATAGTGTTTTACCAAACTCACAGTTCGATCCAAAGATGAATGCCAAATTAGACATGTATGTCAATAACTTTTTAAATAACGAAACCAACATAAATCACTCCCTGTTATAGAATTTTTTGAATGACACCCATAAAATCCATAGATATCCATACCATCTCGATGACCTTTCTCGGAACTGGTCTATAGTGTTTTCCCCACCACATGACTCCACATGTACCACCCTAAGAGTGTATAATCTAAGGATTCTTATACCTAAATGAAAAACATTCAAGTCTCTAGGCGTAAATCCAGATCTATATCAGCATACCTAGGATGATGTCAAGATATTTGACAAGATCATAACTAATGAAAGGTATGCCAAAAAGTCATCGATAACCACCACAACAACTACCCATCACCAATTTCACCTTCCACTATATGGACACCTTAACCTTTTGAAATCCTCAAGCTTCCCAGATTTCCAACATCTCATCCATATTCAAACACCATAACCAAAAAGGGGACTTCAAGCCAAAAATCAATACCACTTCAGAACCCTCTGATAAGGATTTGCAACCCAATATTTCCCTTGGATCCACTATTGTTACCCTACTCAAGTTCTTCAAGAGAAACCCAGAGGATTTATGTGGAACACCTCAACTTCTACATTGATCCACAACCCAACTGATTCATACATAACCCATAGTTTCCACTATGATTACACAAAAATAATATAAGAATTAATCCTGAGCCACTTTATCATTCTTCTCAACAAAATTGTGAATTTAAAAAGGAATCCCACATCGGTATCTCCTTAAAGTCCCCAAGGTGTCACACTCTCATGTTACCGCACTGAACCCATCCCTAGATCACATAGATCACGCATCACTAGAGCTATTCCAAAATCCTTCTCACTCAACTGGCCATGCCTCCTAGTCCATTGATCTAACTAGAATCTAGGCATTCTCAACATTCTTATCCAACCAGCCAAACACCTTACAAGAATTCCCAACCACGTGACCACCACCACTCTAAGTGTCACATCCATGACCAAAGCATCCATACACACCCTGGTCACCCCTATATTTCTCTTCAATGATTAACATTGATTCCTACATCAAACATCATAAAGACCAATGAGAAAGGCTCTTAATGTCCTTTTCCCTTTCCAAACTGACCTTATAATTAACCATAAGCACTCAAACACCTTACGAGAAAGGGACTAAGGAATAATAACACACTTTTACCACATACGATGACACCAACCATGCATCAAGTGTGTTTCTAAGAAACCACTCATGGTTTTCATCTCAAGGAACCTTCAACACTAGGACAACATTCTTTGAGGTTATAGTTTATTTCCAAAATTTTCAATTCATAACCACCACTTGAGCCACATTCCCGTAACCATTTATTTTTACACCTAGCCCTCTATTATAAACCCACACTAGGGTACACTCTCTACACTCCATTTCCAAGGTCTAAAATATATGGATATAGCATACAAGCCAAAATATACTAAAAAACCTACCGAACACTCTCACTGGTCATTATCAAAGATAAAATTAAAAAACTCCTTAAACTAGAGTCACATAGAGAAAATATCACCAGAAATATCTCCCTATGATATACACAACAATCCTCAACAAAATCACTGCTCATGGTGGCACTCCTTCCCCACTCAAGAACATAGAACATCTAATGCATCCTATTGGACATTTACTCTAGGAATCATATGAAGAATATCCACACACTTATGTCGACACCACGATCTAAACACCCACCCTAGGGTCCAAAACAAAACATGCATGATCGAAACCCATGATTGATACTATATCTAGCTTACTAGATGAGAAATCATATCCTAAGGTCATACTCCTACCTTAGGCACAACAAGAACATCCCCGTTTTCCATATAAAAAAACCAAAAAAAACTCACAACCCAGAACTAAGGTCTAAAACTAGGGTACTATTACTATATAAACCACTCATGCATAGGGTATAATCATAAAAATAGGAATAAGGATTACAATACCCCTACCAATTACATCAAGTTTTACCTACCTCCTTAATTAAACTTTCAATTAAAACCAAAATTTTCTCATTTGAAAACATTTAATTTTCAAAACCCCAAGGATTTACACTTTTAAAAACAATTTTATTAACACAAAATTTTTAGAATCAAATAATTATTCCAAATAAAATTTAAAAAATTTATTTTATAAAAAATTTCAAGGAACTAACCTACAGAAAATACTTTATCAGGTGAAAAGTACACTATGAACACATGAATCTCAAGGTACTATCAATCAAAGGAAACATAAGGATGACTTACCAATGCTTTGTGCCTACAAAAATGTGTGAAATCATAAAAAATATATTTCCAATCCAGGATAAGAGATAAACCTATTGTGTTGATAGCATCACATCCAAGTGTGCCACTCGAGGTGGAAATAATAACAAACTATAAAAGAAAAAAAATCAAACACCAATTCCCACCCCTGGAACATGGATTTTACCACATAGATGGCGCTTCTGGAAACCAGGGACAATCTCATTACTAGGTCCTAAAAAGATCCTAGTCTCCTATATACTATTCAATAAATAGTAAGACAAAATACCTGATCTAATTATACTTTTTAACATCCCTGACTGGTGTGCACTATCTGGTTACCCAAGACACATTGTTACATGACCTCAGGCATGCCTTAATGTATGATAGAGGCTACCGACTAGAATAATGGGTCTGTGGGGAAAATTTGGGGAGAATATACCTACTCATCAAAGTAATTCCAAACCAAAAAAAATATGAAAAAAATATTATGATCAGTAGAAACAAACATATAGACAACATGTAATAATTCCAACAAGTAATCAAGTGGCACATGCTATGACAACATGATGGATACACAACATATCAGGAGTTACAAAACCATAAACTAAAACCCAAATTAAAAAAGGAACCCGAACACATACCTGATTTCCAACCCAGTCATAACCTACCATACACTAGTGGAAATCCCACCTATACCAACACAACGATTCCAACAGTTTAAAAAAAATTGGGAAAAGGCTAATATACCAACAGTTATGTAGAACCGTTTGTATATTCATATGATCTTTTTGTTTTCCCAATGGTTTAAGGAAACCATTGGGTATAGTTCTGATTAAGTGGTTTTTACAAACAGAACAAACCCTTGGGTATAGTTTTGAAGATATTTTTCCAAAAGGATGTAAATAGTTGGGAAAGAAAATACCAAAATATCGATGCCTCAATGGATCTCCAACTTCAATGATATGTAACTCCGGATATCTAGAAGGTTTTTACCTAAAAAATAGATCAACATACCATCTCGATTTTTTCCCTAAACCTCAACTCTCTCAAAGATTTGTCCCTAAATCTCGACGCGAACCCTACATCCCAGAACAACAAGTTTATTTTCCCAACGATTTGTTCTTCTGCTATAAATTTGTATGTGTGAGTTAATTTATTTTTGATTTTGTCCTTCCATTTTGCTATAATGTAGTGTGTATTATGATCCCCTAACAAACAGAAGGCATATATCATTTTAGGCTATGGTTGGAACCCTAATTCCCAACCTACTCTTGAGGGTGCTAACTCTAACTTCCAACCGAGCATCTATCTTTGATTCAAGTAATTTTTTTCCTCCATTTTAAATCGGTACATGTTCCTTCATTTATTTTAGATTTTTTCATTCCATTTTGCTGCAATGTACTATATATTATGATCCCCTTATAAACACATGAAATATATCATCTTAGGTTACATTTTTTTGTGCGATTTATATGTATTGAATAATTTTTGTTGATATTGAAGAGGTCAATATGTCCTGAGTTATTTTATCCTTATTTTTCTTAAATTTAAGGCCTATTGATATGATTTCATCAGTTAGAAATAAATACAGTTATAAAATTTTTTATCCTAAGAGGAATGATAAGATACTCATGCATTATGAATGTACCCCAAAATGTTGTCTTTGAAATATCACACACTAACTTTAATATGATGATACACACACTATAAGTCATTCAATGAAGTGGAACCTACACCTGAACCATAAGAGTGGGTTTGGGGTCATTGTTTTTGTGTTAATGGTGATATAACCAAAATTTACTCTTTAAATGATTATTTATTCCAACTCTATCGAGCAGTACATTTATACACCTGTGATATTTTTTGAAATTCATAATGACTGTTATGAATTGATGTTAGAATTTTCTTAGGTATTTATAAAGCATTATTAAGGTATTCCTATAATTTTCTATCCTTGGATGTCACCCATAATAAAGAAATATAACCATAATATAACTCACCAATGTTGTTCATGCCTACACATTATTTAATCTCTGATATATATATCATGAAACAAAATAGCATGGTCATGTGGACAGCCCGCCTGCCAACCCTAGACACCCCGTACTCTCCTGGACATCCCCACCACCCCCGTGAATAGCCTGCCCACCCCCTGGACTCCCCGTATCCCCCTAGATAGCCCCCCACCCCCATGGACAACCCACCCACCCCTGGACACCCCGTACCCTCCTGGACAGCCCCGCCACCCCTTTGGATAGCCCGACCACCCCCTGGATAGCCCCCCCTGTGGACAACCCCCACCCCCATAGACAACCCGCCCACCACACTTGGACACCCTTACCCCCTAGAAAGCCCCACCACCCCCATGGACAGCCCTCCCGCCCCTTGGACACCAAGAACAGCCCTAGACATCCCCACCCACCTCCAAGGACAGCCCGTAACCCATGGACAGTCCCACCACCATGGACAGGCTTCCCACCCCCATGGACAGCCCTCCCACCGCCTAGACACCCCTACCCCCTCGACAGCCCCACCACCCCCGTGGATAGCCCAACCCCCCCCCCCACCCCACCCCCCCGAACACCTCTCCCCCATGGAAATCCCCCACCCTCATGGATAGCCTGCCCACCCTGTTGGAAACACCATACCCCCTGGACATCCCCACCCACCCCCCTGGACACCCCGTACCCCCCTGACATCCCCCACCACCGTGGATAGCTCGCCCAAACCCTGGACACCCCCAACCCCCATGGACATCCCTACCACCCCTGTGGACAGCCTTCCCACCCCTTAGATAGCCCCCACCCCTGTGGACAGCCCCCAACCCTATGGATAGCCCACCCATTGGACACCCCGTACCCCCCTGGACAACCCTCTCCACCCCTCTGGATAGCTTTCCCACCCCCTCGACAACCCCTCCCCCCATGGACAAACCCCCCAACCCCCGTGGATAGACCACCCACACCCTGGAAAACCCTACCCCTTGGACAGCCCCACAATCCCCATGGACTGCCCACCCACCCCCCTGAACACCCCGTACCCCATAAACAGCCCCACCCACCCCCTTGGACACCCTGTACCCCCTGGACAGCCCCCCACCCCCGTGGATAGCCCACCCGCCCCCTAAATACCCCATACCCCCTGGAAAGCCCCACCATCTCGGTGGATAGTCCACCCACCCCCTAGACAACCCCTCCCCCATGGACAGCCCCCACCCCCGTGGATAGCCCGCCCACCCCCTAGACACCCCCTACACCGCTAGATAGCCCTGCCACCCCTGTGGATAGTCTGCCCACCCTCAAGACACCCTGTACCCCGTAGAAAGCCCTGCCCACCCCCTGGACACCTCGTACCCCCTAAATAGCCCCACCCCCATTGAAAGCCTACCCACCCCCGTGGATAGCCCACCCACCCCCTGGAAACCACCCACCCCCCTCAACCGCCCCACTACATGACTCCAAATGTACCACCATAAGAGTGTAGAATCTAAGGTATCCTATACCTAAATGAAACAAATTTATGCCTCTAGGCCTAAATCCTGATCCATATTAGCATACCTAGGATGATGTAATGATATTGGACATGATCATAACTAATGAAAGGTATTCCAAAACTTCATTGATAACCACCACAACAACTACCCATCACCAATTTCACCTTCCACTATAGGGACACCTAAACCTTATGAAAGCCTAAATCTTCCCAGATTGCCAACATCTCATCCACATTCAGACACCACAACCAAAAAGGGGACTTCCATCCCAAACTAACTACCACTTCACAACCCTACGATAATAATTTCCAACACAATATTTCCCTTTTCTCCACTGTTTTTACCCCACTTGAGTTCTTCAAGAACAACCCAGATGGTTTATGTGGAACACATCAACTTCTACACTGAACCACTACCCAACTGATTCGTGCATAACCCATAGTTTCCACTATGATTACACAAAAATATGATAAGCATTATTCTTGATCCACTTGATCATTCTTCTCAAAAAAATTGTGAATTTACAAAGGAATCCCACATATGGATCTCCTCAAAGTACCCAAGGTCTCACACTCTGATGTGACCACACTGAACCCATCCCTAGATCACACAGATCACACATCCCTAGAGCTATTCTTAAAGCCTTTTCACTCAACTGGCCATGCCTCCTATTCCATTGAACTAAATAGAATCTAGGAATTCTCAACATTCTTATCCAACCAGCCAAACACCTTACAAGAATTCCCAACAACGTGACCACCACCACTCCGAGTGTCACTTCCATTCCAAAAGCATCCATACAAACCCTGGTCACCCCTATCTTTCTCGTCAATGATTAAAATTGATTCCCACATCAAAAATCATAAATACCAAAGTGAGAGGCTCCACATGACATTTTTTCTTTCCAAATTGACCTTATAACTAACCATAAGCACTCAAACCCCTTCCGAGAAAGGGACCAAGGATTAAAAACACACTTTTACCACATAAGATGACCCCAAACATGCATAAATTTCGTTTATAGGCAACCACTCATGGTTTTCATCTCATGGAACCATCAACACTAGGAAAAAATTCCGTGAGTTTACCCTTTATTTCCAAAATTGTCAATTCATAACCACTACTTGAGCCATATTACCAAAACCATTTATTTTACACCTAGTCCACTAGTCTAAACCCACACTAGGGTACACTATTTAAACTTGATTTACATGGTCTAAAATGTATTATTGTATCATACACACCAAAATATTCTAACTAACCTACCGGCCTCTCTCACTGGTCATCATCCATGATAAAATGGAAAAACCTCCTTAATCAAGAGTCACATAGAGAAACGTTCACTAGAACTCTCTCCCTGTGATATACACATCAATCCTCAACCCACTCACTGCTCATGGTGGCACTCCTTCCCCACTCAAGAACATAAAACGTCTAATGCATCCTAGTGGACATTTACTCTATGTATCATACGAAGAATATCCAAACACTCATGTCGACACCACAATCTAAACACCCTCCCTAGGGTCCAAAACACAACTTGCATGATCGAAACCCAAGATTTTTACTGTATCCACATTACCAGATGAAAAATCACAACCCAAGGTCATAGTCCAACCATAAGAACAACAAGAACATCCCCTTTTTCCATATTAAAAAATCAAAAAAAACTCACAACCCAAAAATAAGGTCTCAAACTAGTGTACTATTACTATCCAAACCACCCATACATAGGTTCTAATAAAAAAAATAGGGATACCCATTACAATAACTATACCAGTTCCATCATGTTTTATCTCCCTCCTTAATTAAACTTCCATTTAAAAACATAGGTTTCTCATTTCAAAACATTCAATTTTCAAAACCCCAAGGATTTACACTTTTAAAAACCATTTTATTTACAAAACATTTCTAAAATCAAATAATTGTTCAAAATATAATTTAAAAACATTTCGGTTATAAAAAATTTCAATGAAAAAACCTATAGAAAAAACATTATCAGATGGAAAGTACACTACCAACAAATGAGTCCCAGTATACTATCAATTATAAGAGACATAATGATGACCTACCAATCCAATGGGCCTAGAATGATGCATGGAATCATTCAAAATCTCTTTCCAAACTAGGATAAGAGATAAAACTAATACATCGATAGCATCACTTCCATGTGTGCCACTCGAGGTGGAAATAATAATAAACCATAAAACCAAAAAATCGAACACCAATTCCCACACCATGGAACTTGTATTTTATCACATACATGGGGCTTTAGGAACATAGGGATGATCTCATTTACAGATCCCTAAAAGATTCTAGTCTCTTATATACTATTCACTAAATAGTAAGACAAAATACTTGATCTAATTCTAATCCTAGACTGGTGTGCACTATCCTATTCCCCAAGCCGTGTAGTCACATGAACACATGCACGCCTCAATGTATGATAGATGCTACAAACTATAATAATGGGTATGTGGGGATAATTTGGGGATAATATACCTTCTCATCATAGTAATTTTATAATAAAAATAATTTTACAAAATATAATAATCAATAGAAACTTATAACTAGACAACATATAATAATTCCAACAAGTAACCAAGTGGCACATGCTATGACAACATGATGGATACACAACATATTAGGAGTTACACAACCATGAACTAAAACCCAAATTACAAAAGTAACACGAACACATACCTGATTCCCAAACCAGTCCTAACCAACCATACAATTGTGGAAATCCCACCTATACCAACACAATGTTTCCAAAGGCTGAAAAAACAATTGGGAAAAGGCTAATATACTAACAGTTATCTAAAACCGTTGGTAGATTCTTATGTATTTTTTTGTTTTCCCACTATTTTAAGGAAACCATTGGGTAGAGTGCTGATTAAGAGGTTTTTCCAAACAGTTTCAACAAACCGTTGGGTATAGTTTTGAACATTTTTCCCAATGGTTGTAAACTATTGGGAAAGAAAATCCTCAAAAAATAATGCCTCTAGGGATCTCAAACTCCAAATATCTCAAAATATTTTCCCTAAACAAGAGCTCGATGCACCATCTCGAATTTCCCCCCCAAACCTTGACTATCTCCTAGATTTGTCCCTAAATCTCGATGTGAACCCTACTTCTCAGAACAACATGTCTGGTTTCCCAATGATTTGTTCTTCTGCTTTAAATCAGTATGTGTGAGTTCATTTATTTAACATTTTATCATTCCTTTTTTCTATAATGTAGTGTGTATTATGATACCTTTACAAATAGAAGGAATATATCATTTTAGGTTTCGGTTTGAACCCTACTTCCCCACCAAATCAAGAGGGTGATAACTCTAATTTCCAACCGGGCATCTATCTCTCATTCAAGTAATTTACGTTCTTCCATTTTAAATCAATACATGTGCCTTCATTTATTTTATATTTTTTCATTCCATTTCACTGCAATGTATTGTGTATTATGACCCCCTTAAAAACACATGAAATATATCATTTTTGGTTACGGTTTTGTTGTGATCTATATGTATAGAATAATTTTTATTAATATTGAAGAAGTCAATATGATCCTAAGTTATTTTATCCTTGTTTTTTTTAAATTTAAGGTCTATTGTCATGATTTAGTTGGTTAGAAATAAATACAATTATAGAATTTTTATCCTAAGAGAAATGATAAGATACTCATGCATTATGAATGTAACCCAAAATGTTGTCTTTGAAATATCACACTCTAATTTTAAGATGATGACACCCACACATAAGTCAATCAATGAAGTGGTACATCCACCTGAACCACTAGAGTGGGTTTGGAGTCATTTTCATGTGTGAATGGTAATAGAACAAAAATTTACTCTTTACATGATCATTTATTCCTACTCTATCAAGCAGTATGGTCATACACTTGTGATATTTTTTGAAATTCATAATGACTGTTAGGAATTCATGTCAAAGTCTTCTTAGGTAGTTATAATGCATTATTAAGGTATTTATATCATTTTCTATCATAGGAAGGCACCCTTAATAATGGAGTATAACTATAATAGAACTCACCAATGTTGTTCATTCCTACACATTATTTAATCTCTGATATATATATCACAAAAAAATAGCATGGTCATGGGCATGTAATTATTCAAAACTAGTTGATAGTATTGGAATTCTGTGGAGGTGCACCTGAGGTGTTGTTGTGAACTTTCTTGGATTATATTGTTTTTTTATTCTGGGTATTAGGAATCAATGTTAGGGTGTTTTATTTTTCTTAATATTTGTGCATAATTATATAGTGATAGGTTTGTGTTGGACATGTGAGTCCTGAACCCATCTCAAGTGGTAATTATAGCTTAATAGGGTTATGAAATTGCACTTCTTGATTATCAATGTAACTTGGACACCCCATCCCCCCTAGACACCCCTACCCCCTTGGACAACACCCATATCCCCCTCGACAAACCCCACCACCCCAGGAAAGCCCCCAAACCCCTGGACACCCCATCCCTAGATGACCCCCACCCCCTGAATAACAACCCCAATCCCTTAGATGACCCCCAAGCCCCCGAACACCCCCACCCCTAAACACCACCCCCACCTCATGGACATCCCCCAACCCCCTGGACAACCACCACCCCATGGACACCATCCCACCCCCGAGACACCCTTACCATCTGGACAGCCCCTCCACCCCCGTGGACAACCCCACCACCCCCATGGACAGCCCCCACCCCCTTGGATAGTCTTCCCACCCCTCAAACACCCAACCCCTGGACAGCCTCGCCACCCCCGTAGACCACCCGTCCACCCCCTGGACACCCCTACCCCCGTGGATAGCCCCCACCCCTGTGGACATTCCGCCCACCCCCTGGACACCCCTACCCCCTTGGAAAGCCCTACCACCCCCGTGGACACCCCCAACCAACTTGGAGAGCCCTGCCACCCCCGTGGACACCCCAACCCCCATGGACAGCCCCACCACCCCAATGGATAGCCTGACCACACCTAGAAACCTATACCCCCTGGATAGACTATAAAGACCCATAAATTTCATGGAATTTTTTTTCTTAAATTATTTTGGATTTTACGAGTACACAGTTTCTGACGGCACCTGATTCTGAGTCCCAGAGTGCCCGAAATCAATTTTTGAAGTTTAGCTCAGGTACGTTTAGTGAACAAACCAGCGGGTTTTTCTATCTTTTGATCCGGTGCTCGGAATCGAAATATGAGGGCACCGATGAAACCACAGCGGTGATAATTTCTTAAGAGGACCTTTCCCGAAGGTGCATTTTCTCGGGAGGAGTTGTTAAAAATTGAGGATTAAATGTGAAGTAAATAAAATTGTGTACAATTTTATTTCTTTTTCTAAGTGGTTATATCATAGGTGTGGGAGTTGGGGTGGGACGCACTGGTTGCTATCTACCCTTTAGAGGATAAAGGTGGGGTGGGGCCCACACAATACCTAACTCTTCACTTTCCTTTAACTCCTCTAACCCCTCTTAACGTTTTTAAGTCTTGCTAACATGTTAAAACCCTCCTTTAAGTGGGTGACTCTTCCTCTCCCCACTCTCCCAAATTTTAATGCTAGCCAACTCACACTTAATTAATAATTTGAATTAAGTGTTTGTTTTTCAAAATTTGAAATGCTTGGATTTAGTAAATAAAATAAGGAAGGGCTTTATTTTATTTTTTTTGGAATTTGTGGTGTTAAGAGAAAGGAGAAGGAAGTTTCTTTATCGAAGAACATCGATCCTCCCATGAAGAATGACTCAGTGACCCCGGCTTCTCCATCCCCTTCCTTCTCCACGACAAGGGAGGAGACACCGACACAGTAGTTCTCTAATTCCATGAAATCGTCTTCTTCTCTCTGTGATAAAAGAGAAGACGATGTTTCCTCTGGTGCACACTATAGATGACGGAAACGACGCCATATTTTTTGCGGCGCTTGACAACTGTGAAATACATTGCGAGGTAGGGGTTATCTTCATTCATGTTTAATTTAATCTTCTTCATTGATTATTTTTTTTCTGAATGTTACCAACATAATGGGAGGAGATCGGACCTCAAAAACATGGCCAATTTATCCTCCCCATTTCCTTGTTGATTTACGATGATGATTGAAGCGAAGGCGGCGCGGAGCCGTTGCACCACACGGGGATGAAGAGAACCACAGCCGGAGCGGGCCACGACGGTGGAGTGCGGCGCCGTCGCGTCGCGCCAGTGAAGCCGAAGGAACCGCGGCTAGAGCGGGCCGCAGTGGTGGGGCCATGCTCGATTGGGATGGACCCTGACCCAGGTCGGTTCGACCCGGTTCGGGCTGACCATGGGGAATTGGGCCGGGTCGGACCGAGCCCAAACCCCTACTTTCGGAGAGATCCATTCAAACACCCATATCTGGGGATACAGACCTCCGATTGACACACCGTTAGTTGCGTTGGAATCCTTGGATCGACATGGTCATTTTGGTATATTACACTCAAGATTTAGGTAAAGTTTGGGTATAGTCGGGTTGGTTTGAACCTGTAACCAACTGGGCCTTCGGAGCAAAAACGCTTACAACTTAACGACCGGACGTCCGAACGACGTGCCGTCAGTTACGTCAAATTACTCTTAGTGATATGGTTCATTTGGAATACTCCGATTGAGGTTTTGATGCATTTGGAGTGTGGTCGGGTTGGTTTTAACTTAAAAACCAACCGGGTCCCTGGGACGAAAAAGCCAATATCTCTCCGACCGGGCATTCGATTGACACACCGTCTGCCGCGTTGAGTTCCTATTGATGAGATGGAACTTTGTGATACATCAACTATGGACTTCATGATGGTTGATGTATCGACCCCTTGGCTCATGGAGCGGACCCTCCCATATTCGAGCGTGTTGTGTGTGGGAACCCTAGAGCTGGCTGTGACTGCGACGACGATGGCGACTGTACTTGGATCCTACGTGGGTTCGATAGTGAGGACGAGTGTACTTGGATCCTATGTGGGTTTGGCAGTGAGGAAGACTGTACTTGGATCCTCCATGGGTTCGGCAGCAATGATGACTGTACTTAGATCCTACGTGGGTTCAGTAGAAGAGACGATTCAGAGGCTACATCTAATCATCTCCACCCCTCTTCATGAGTAGTATACCTGTGTGAACTGAGACTCGACTTTCAATCATTATCTTTGATATGATTGACTTGATTTCCTGTGTGGATTGGGTTGTGCATTCCTGTGTGGATTATGTTGTACTTTCCGGTGTGGACTGAGTTGAACTTGGTCTTAGAAGATGGAGCCGAACAGGAATTGATGACTTAGGTATATGTATGGGCATATACCTAAGTAGTGTCGGTTGATACTTCGTATTTGTATTCTTACTTTGTGGTTCAACCTTTGTATATTCTGGGAGACCTTCAGGGTTCTCGGGGTCCCTACTGAGTATCGTATTCTCACCCCTGCACGGGCTATGCCCGCACTACGTTGTGTTGGTTGTAGACGACAGACAACGCTGATCGTGGTTGAGGTTTTGGATCTTGATGGTACCCGGAGGTGGACTATCATGCGGGATGTACACGGAGCGGACGGCCAGACCCGAGGAGGTGAGGAGACCATCTGTACCCACCCTTCAGGTGGGATAGCCGGAGGATGACTTCGTGGATGATGATTTACTTACTACTATTGTACTTTCTTCTCAGTTGTACTATACTTTCAGTTGGGTTTGTATTTTGGCCAATTTAATTTTCAGCACTTACTTTTGTACTCAGTTTACTAAGTGTTTACTTCATCTTGCGTACTTTGTGGTGTTTGTTTTCTTATATAAAGGCAATACCTTCCCTTTTATTGGGATTTATGCCTTTGGTGCTAGTCGCCAGCCCCTGCCCTAGGAAAGGTGGGCCTGGGGTAGTCACGGCATGGGCCCCGAGGACGTGTTGTGACAAATTGGTATCTGAGGGATCGGTTCTACTGCAGAACTCAGGACTCTGATAATTTATTTTTTGTGAAGCAATAGTGTTTAGGGTATTGAGTGTTGTTATCAGTCCAGGGAGTCCAGTGTTGGTGCGGCGGCCGACGTATCCATACACCAGGACCCTGACTTCTGATTTCCAACTTAATGCACAAAAACATTGATTGCATGTGTGTTTCAAAGTTTTCATTGTGATTACATTGAGTCATCTCACCAGGTATACTATATTAACCATGGAACACTTGTTTCTTTTCAGGATGGACCCACGACGTAAGCCAACTAGGGTTCCGAGCATTGTGTGAGATGACAACCCACCGAGTGACAAGGCGTCAGTGCATGGCCCCATTACAGCGGAGGCACCGGTGGTACCTCTACCCGCCGAGCCACTGATACCACCAGCCCCAACAGCTGAGAGTGCACGCCACCTGAGTGCACTACACAAGTTTCATCATTAGACACCGCCCATGTTCCGCAGGGAGACGGACCCTCAGGCAGCCGAGGATAGGCTGGAGGCTATTGTCCGAGTCTTCAGATTAGTAGGGACACTAGCTGACCTCATGGTGATCCTTACGGCGAGTCTCCTGCACCCAACAACAATTAGATGGTGGATCCTGGTGATCTAGGTTCACAAAGAAGCATCTCTTCTTTGGACGGACTTCGAGAGCCTCTACCGCTTGTAGTTCATACCTGCCACCCTCCGTGCGGTGCGCATTCATGAGTTACTACAGTTGCGGAAGGGCAGCATGACAATAGCCTAGTACTCAGAGAGATTTACTGATCTCTCATGGTACTCCACGGACATGGTACAAGATCAATTTCTCTAGGCCCAGACCTTCGAACAGGGACTGAGGCATGAGATCCGGGCATTGATGATCTCCCTCAGCATTCCGACACAGGCAGGAGTACTGGAGGGAGCCCTTCTTGTGGAGAGCTTCCTTTTTAAGCCTACGCCTGCAAAGAGGCCTACCACAAGGCGAAACGTAGCAGAGTCTTCTACAGCTACCAGTAGACATACGTCACAGAGGTCTAAGAGGACCAGGCCATCAGGTGGATGACCTCAGGACACTGGTTCAGATGTGCAGGGCACACATAGTAGAGCCAGTCATACGAGAGGAAGACAATGCTATGCATGCGGCGGGCAGGGCCACATGGCTCGTGACTGCCCGACCCACCATGTAGAGGATCAGTAGAGGGTTAAGGGAACACCCAGACAGAGGAAGAGGTTCGACTATGGCGGTCCGCAGGGAGCAGGATGACGAAGTAGAGGAGGTGGCCGAGAAGCAGGTGGTGGACAACGCTTCAAGGCTCTACCACCACCACGACCAGGAGGTCCACCCCGACCACAGGGAGCTGGTAGATAGAGTTAGGCTCAGGTTCAGGCAGTGGAGACCTACGACCAAGACGCACCTGAGATGATTCGAGGTACTATCTATGTCTACTACACCCTTTCTGAAGTTCTTATAGACACAGGAGTGAGTCATTATTTCATTTCCTCTAACCTTGTTCAGAGCTCGGAGATTCCGACGGAGCTGTTGGCTCGATCCTTATGGCTAAAGACTCCTACGAGAGCAGACATGATGATTACGCACTGGTTCTGGCAGTGTGAGCTTACTCTAGGAGGCGAGATCTTCAGTTTGGATCTTCTTGTAGCGGCATCGAGGCCTTACAGCATCATCTTGAGCATGGATTGGTTATCTACGGTCCATGCTCAGATCGACTCTATTAGGTGCAAGGTGCGATGTGTCCGCACCGATGGGAGTAGGTTCACCTTCACTAGCGAGAAGGGATCCTTTTGTAGTGAAGGGTGGACTCAAGCAGAGGAGAGGACAACCGATCAACCATCAGTTGGCTAGTCTCATCCTAGGAGCACTTGATGTGCGGAGTCTGAGTTTTCCTGTTGTGGTGGATCAGTATGCAGACGTTTTTCCTGACGACGTTCTAGGACTACCCCCTCATAGAGAGGTTGACTTCTATATTTAACTATACCCTGGGACATCCCCGATATCTGCTCCATCATATCAGATGGATTCTACTGAGCTACGAGAGCTATGGGTACAACTGGAGGACTTGCAGGGAAAGGGATTCATTTGACCCAGTGTTTCACCCTGGGCTTCCCCGATCTTGTTCGCCAAGAAAGCAGACGAGAGCTTGCGACTGTGTGTCGACTACCGTCGCCTGAATCAGGTGACCGTCAAGAAAAAGTATCCACTTATGAGGATCGACGACCTCTTTGATCAGATCAAGGGAGCACGATGGTTCTCGAAGATAGACCTCATGTCAGGTTATCATCAGCTCAGAGTTCGAGATGAGGATATGTAGAAGATGGAATTCAGGTGTCGGTATGGACACTATGAGTTCTTGGTTAGGCCTTTCGGCGTAACCAACACTCCAAAAGTGTTCATGAGTCTCACGAATAGGATATTCCAGCCTTTCCTCGATCGATTTGTCGTAGTCTTCTTCGACGACATATTGATTTAGTCGACTACTGAGGAGGAGCACGCCTACCACCTACGGGTTTTACTGGACACACTCCTAGAGAACCAGCTTTATGGTAATCTCTCAAAGTGTCAGTTCTAGATTCAAGAGGTCCACTTCTTGGGGCACGTCATCTCTGAGGCAGGAGTTGCGGTGGACCTGGTGAAGAATGATGCAGTGCTAGCTTGGGAGCCACCCGGGAGCGTGATGGAGGTGCAGAGTTTCATAGGTCTGGCTGGGTATTATCATAGATTTGTGCTAGACTTCTCAGAGTTGCTGCATCGCTTTCAGCCTTGATGAAGTAGGGGAAACCCTTCGTGTGGTCCGATAGATGTTAGCAGAGCTTCTAGGAGCTGAGACAGAGATTGACCAGTGTACCCATCTTAAGACTACTGGAAGAGGGAGTAGGGTACGTAGTTTACTGCGATGCATCAGGGACTGGACTCGGGTGTGTCCTGATGCAGGATCAGGTAGTGATCGCCTATGGTTCATGATAGTTGTGGCAGCACGAGCAGAGCTACACTACCCATGACATGCAGTTAGTAGCAGTGGTCTTCGCCTTGAAGATGTGGTGGCACTATCTGATAGGTGAGAACTTTATAGTATATTCTGACCACCAGAGTCTCAGGTACACATTCTCGCAGAAGGAACTGAACCTGAGATAGTAGTGATGGCTCGGGTTCCTTTAGGATTTTGAATTTGAGATAGTCTATACTCCTGGGAAGGGGAACGTAGTAGTTGATGCTCTCAGTAGGAGGTCGGGCATCCATCTACCTGGAGAGGCGACACAGCATCTAGCCGCATTGTAGATATCCTTCGTGGATAGAGATGGGGCAGCCTTTCTACAGTCCCTCATAGTCAGTCCTCCACTAATTTAGAGATTTAGAGAGGCACACCGTGGGGAAATTGACTATGAGACGTGACGTACACAGATAACCTCAGGATAGGAACCTGATGGAGTTTCTATAGGAGGAGAGCAAGTCATCCTTTTTAGGAGACGTACCATGGTACCAGTTGATTTACGGGAGGAGGTGCTAAGGGAGTTTTACATTTCCCCTTTAGCAGTAAATCCTAGAGTAGCGAAGATGTACCAGGATCTCAGCTGATAGCACTGGTGGCCAAGTATGAAGAACGTTGTGGCCGAGTTCGTTTCACGATGCCTCACCTACCAGCAGGTGAAGGTGGGGAGCCAGGTACCAGTAGGCTTGGTACAACCCTTGGAGGTCCTAGAGTGGAAGTGGGATGGGATATCTATGGATTTTGTGACTGGGCTTCCACGTACATCCAAAGAACATGACTCCATCTGGGTGATTGTTGACCGACTCACCAAGTCGGCCCATTTCTTACCTATCTGAGAGCAGGGATCAGTGGAGAACTTGGGACGCCTCTACGTTTAGGAGATCGTATGGCTTCATGGTGTGACATCATCTATCATCTATGATTGAGACTCTCACTTTACTTCCCGGATTTGGAAGGGGTTTCATGAGGCATTTGGGACACAGCTACGCCTGAGCACCGCCTTTCACCCTCAGACGGATGGCTAGACGGAGAGGACCATTCTGACTATCGAGGACATGCTCTATGCATGTGTCCTTGACTTTGGTCGCAGCTGGGAGGATCACCTTCCATTGGTGTAGTTTCCATACAACAACAACTACAACTCCACCATCAGGATGACACCATACGAGGCATTGTACGGCTGACCTTGTAGATCACCTCTGTGCTGGACAGACCCTGGGGAGTCAGCACTTGTAGGACCAGAGATGGTCCAGGCCACGATAGAGAAGGTACATATCATTCAGGAGTGGATGAGGACTGGTCAGAGCCAACTTAAGTCCTATGCTGATTGGAGGCGGAGGCCACTAGAGTTCGAGGATGGGGACCACGTTTTCTTACGGGTCTCACCTCAACGTGGATTACGGATATTTGGCCGGGGTGGAAAGTTATATCCGGACTTCATCGAACCATTTTAGGTTCTCAGCAGGATAGGCGAGGTTCTTATCGCCTGGTTCTTCCACCTCATTTGCACTGGGTGCACTAAGTTTTCCACGTATCTCACATGAGGAGATACGTGCATGACCCGATGCATATCATGGATCATGGGGCGCTGGACATCGATGACAGGGCGAATTTTGTGGGGGTCCCAGTGGAGATCGAGGATCAACAGGAGTGGGTCGTACGTGGATGGTCGATTCCTCTAGTTCACATCAGGTGGAAGCACAGGAACCTCCAAGAGAGTACATGGGAGCGGGAGGCTCAAATGAATGCTCAGTACCCTCATTTGTTCCCCTAGTTTGTGACATGACTTTACGGGGACATAAATCCTTGAGGTGGGAGTAATTTAAAGACCTGTAAATTTCAAGGAAATTTTTTTCATAAATTCTTTGGGATTTTACCAGTATGTTGTTTCTGACGGCACCTGATTCCGAGGCCCAGAGTTCCCAAAATCAATTTTCGAAGTTTAGCTCGGGTACGCTCAGTGAACGAACATGCAGGTTTTTCTATATTTTGAACCGGTGATCGGAATTGAAATCTGAGGGCACCAATGAAACCAAAATGGAGTAAATTGCTTAATAGGACCTTTCCCAAAGGTGCATTTTCTCGGGAGGAGTTATTAAAAATTGAGGATTAAATGTGATGTAAATAAAATTGTGTACAATTTTATTTCTTTTTCTAAGTGGTTATATCCAAGGTGTGGGAGTTGGGGTGGGACCCACTGGTTTCTAACTACCCTTGAGGGGATAAAGGTGGGGTGGGGCCCACATGATCCCAAACTCTTCACTTTCCTTTAACTCTTCTAACCCCCCTCTTAAAGTTCGTAACTCTTCTAAACATGTTAAACCCCTCCTTTAAGTGGGCGAACCTTCCTCTCCCCACTCTCTCAAATTTTAATGCTAGCCAACTCACACTTAATTAATAATTTGAATTAAGTGTTTGTTTTTCAAAATTTGAAATGCATGGATTTAGTAAATAAAATTAATAAGGGCCTTATTTTATTTTTGTTTGGAATTTGTGGTGTTAAGAGAAAAGAGAAGGAAATTTCTTTATCGAAGAACATCAATCCTCCCGTGAAGAATGACTCAAAGACCCCGACTACTCCATCCCCTTCCTCCTCCGTGACCAGGGAGGAGACACCGATGCGGGAGTTCTCAAACGATGCGCAATCGTCTTCTTCTCTCTTTGATAAAAGAGAAGACGATGTTTCCTCAGGTGCACACCATTGACGAAAGAAGTAACGCCATATTTTTGCGGCGCTTGACAGATGCAAATCACATTGTGAGGTAGGGGGTATTTTCATTCGTGTTTAATTTAATCTTCTTCGTTGATTATTTTTGGCCGAATGTTACCAACGTAATGGGAGGAGATCGGACCGCACAAACACGACCGATTTCTCTTCCCAGTTTCCATGTTGATTTATGTTGACGATCGAAGTGAAGGCAGCATGGTGCCATTGCACCGCGTGGGGATGAAGAGAACCACGGCCGGAGCAGGCCACGGTAGTGGAGCGCAGTGCAATCGCACCGCGCCGGTGAAGCCGAAGGATCTGTGGCCGGAGCGGGCCGCGGTGGGGGTGTGCGACGCCATCGCGCCGCACATCACTGGAGAACCTGAAGGAGGCCACAGCTGGGGAGGGATGCGGTAGAGGGTCACGGCGCCACCGCGCCATGTTTTTCAGGGAAGAGCCATGGCCTTAGGCCGCAACGGTTCAGTAGGGGGCGGCCGGCCAAGCCGGCCGCCAGCGCTCCAGGGGGCGGGACCCCCGCGGATCCCGCGACAGACCAAACCGGCCAGCCATTAAGGCTGGCCATTTTTGCAGAAACTGGGGGGAGTAACCCCCCCGGTACAACCTAGGGTGGACCCCACGAAGGGGCCTGTTGTTTTAAAAAACAAAGGAGGTTTGCGCCTGTCCCCCCTTCGCTCCTCGCGGCCGGCTTCCGAGCCAGGCCGCACGCCGCACGTGCCGGGCCACCCACGCCGGGTCGGACCGCCCGCGCTGGGCCGGGCCGCCAGTGCCAGGCCGGGCCGCCAGCACTAGGCCTAGCCACGTCGGCGAGGCCGGGCTGACCCAGGGGGTATTGGGCCGGGTCGGACTGGGCCCAAACCCCCTACTTTCGGACAGATCCGTTCAAACACCCATATCTTGGGCTACAGACCTCCGATCGATGCACTGTTAGTTGCGTTGGGATCCTTGGATAGAGACGGTTATTTTGGTATATTACAATCAAGCTTTAGGTAAATTTTGGGAATGGCCAGGTTGCTTCGAACCCGAAACCAACCGGGCCCTTGGAGCGGAAACGCTTATAACTTAATGACCGAATGTATGAATGACGTGCCATCAGTTATGTTGAATTCCCCTTAGTGAGACGATTATTTTGGCTTAATCTTCTTGAGGTTTGGATGAAGATGTAGTGCGGTCTTCTTGGTTTTAACTTAAAAACCAACCGGGCCCCTGGGACGAAAAATCCAATATCTCTCAGATCGGGCGTCCGATTGATGCACAATCTGTCACGTTGAGTTCCTATTGATGAGATGGAACATTGTGATACATCAACTCTGGACTTTATGACAGTTGATGTATCGAACCCTTGGGTTGTGGAGCAGACCCCCCGGGAATCGAGCGTGTAGTGTGCGGGAACCCTAGAGCTGGCTGCGACCGCGACGATGATGGCGACTGTACCTGGATCCTACGTGGGTTCGGCAGCGAGGAAGAGTGTACTTGGATCCTATGTGGGTTCGGTAGTGAGGATGACTGTACATAGATCCTCCATGGGTTAGGTAGCCATGATGAATGTACTTGGATCCTACGTGGGTTCGGCAGTGATGACTTCTGTACTTGGATCTGATGTGGGTTCGGCATAGGAGATGATTCAGAGGCTACATCTAATCATCTCCACCCCTGTTCATGAGTAGTATACCTGTGTGAGCTGAGTATTGACTTTCAATCATTATCTTCGATATGATTGACTTGATTTCCTGTGTGGATTGGGTTGTGCATTCCAGTGTGGATTGGATTGTACTTTCCTGTGTGGACTGTGTTGAACTTGGGCTCGGAAGTTGGAGCCGAACTGGAATTTTTGACATATGTATATATATGGGAATATACCTAAGTAGTGTTGGTTGATAATTTGTATTTGTATCCTTCCTCTGTGGTTTAACCTTTGTAGAATCTAGGAGACCTTCAGGGGTCTCAGGGTCCCTACTGAGTATTGTATACTCACCCATGCACGAGCTATGACCGCACTACGTTGTATTGGTTGCAGATGACGGACAACGCTGATCGTGGTTGAGGTTGTGGAGCATGGCAATACCCATAGGTGGACTATCAGGTAGGACGTACACGGAGCGGACGACCAGACCCAAGGAGCTGAGGAGACCATTTGTACCCACCCTTCAGGTGGGATAGCCTGAGGACGACTCGGTGGTTGCAGATTTACTTACTGCAGTTTTACTTACTGCTTTTGTACTTTCTTTTCAGTTGTACGGTACTTTCAGTTGGGTTTGTATTCTGGCCCATTTACTTTTCGGCACTTAATTTTGTACTCAGTTTACATAGTGTTTACTTTAGCTTGCATAGTCTGTGGTGTTTGTTTTCTTATATAAAGGCAATGCCTTCCCTTTCATCGGGATTTACGCCTTTGTTGCTAGTCGCCAGCCCCTGACCTATGGAAGGCGGGCTTGGGGTAGTCATTGAACGGGACCTGAGGATGGGTCGTGACATAGCCCCCACCCCTATGGATAGCCTGCCCACCCACCCTGGACACCCCGTACTCCCCTGGACAGCCCCAACACCCCTGTCAACAGTCTTCCCACCCCCTGGACACCCCATAGCCCGCTGGACATCCCCCACCCCCATGGATAGCCCACCCACCCCCTGGATACCCCATACCCCCTGGACAGTCTCACCACCCCCATGGACAGCCCAACCACCCCTGGACATCCGCTACACTCATGGACAGCCCCCACCCCCTTTGACAGCCCGTACACCCCACCTTGACACCCATACCCCTTGGACATCCCCACCACCCCCGAGGACAACCCTCATGCTCCCCCTGGACACCCAACACACCCCTAGATAGCCCCTCCCACCCACATGGACACCTCGTACCCCCTGGACAGACCCATCCCCATAGACAACCCACCCACCTTCATGGACAACCCTCCCACCCCCTGAACACCCCCCCGACAGCCCCACCACACCCATGGACAACCCGCCCACCCCCTTGACACCCCTCTCCCAGTGGAAATCCCCTGCCCTCGTGGACAACCCTCACACCAACCTAGACACCCCAACCCCTGGACAGCCCTGCCACCCCCGTGGATATGCCCCCCACCCCCCTTGGACACCCTGTACCCCCCAGACAACCCCACCCACCCCCTAGACACCCCGTACCCCCTAGAAAGCACCGCACCATCATAGACAGACCACCCAACCCCTGGACACAACCTACCCCAATGGAAAGCACCACCACCCCCATGGACAGCCCGCCCACCCCCTCGATAACCCCCACCCCCGTGGACAGTCCCCCACCCCTATGTATAGGCCGCCAACATGGACACCCTGTACCCCTTGGATATCCCCTGCCACCCTTATGAATAGCCCGCCCACCCCCTGGAAAGCCCCTCCTCCAATGGAACCCCCCCTGTGGACATCCCTCCCACCCCATGGACAACGTTACCCCCCTAGACAGCCCCAAAAACCCCTTGGATAGCCCGACCACCCCCCTGAACACCCCATACCCCCTGGATAGCCCTGCCCACCCCCTGGACACCCTGTACCCCCTGGATAGTGCCCACAATCTTGGACAACCCACCCACCCCCTGAACATCCTGTACCCCTTGGACAGCCCCACCATCCCCGTGGATAGGCCACCCACCCCCTGGATAGCCCCTCCACCCATGGATAGCCCCCACCCCCATGGACTGCCCGACCACCCACCTCGACACCCCTACCCCACTAGACAACCATTCGACCCTCGTGGATAGCCCACCCACCCCTAAGAGACCACATACCCCTTGGAAAGCCTGACCCACCCCATGGACACCCCATAACAACTATAGAGCCCCACCACCGTTGAAAGCCTGCCCACCCCCGTGGATAGCCGACCCACCACCTGGACACCCCCTACCCCCTAAACCTCCACCCACTCCCAGGGATATCCCCCATTGTGGATAGCCCACCCACCCCCTAGACACCCCCTACCCCCCAGGATAGCCCCGCCACCCCCGTGGATAGCCCGCCCACACCCTGGACACTCCATACCCCCCAGGATAGCCCCACCCACCCCTTGGACACCCCGTACCCGTTAGAAAACCCCCACCCCCATGGAACACCCGACCACCCCCTAGACACCCCGTATCCCCCTGGATAGCCCCCCACCCCCATGGACAACCCACCCATCCCCTGGACAATCCCACCACCCCCGTGGATAGCTCACCCACCCCCGTGGACATCCCCACCCCTGTGGATAGCCCCCCAACCCCCATGGAAAGCCCACCCACCCCTGGACATCCCGTACCCCCTGGACAGCCGCACCAACCCCGTTTATAGCCCGCCCACCCCCTGGACACCCCGTACCCCCCTGGACAACTTGTACCCCACATGTACACGCCTCCCACCCCCATGGACTGCCCACCCATACCCTAGACACCCATACCCCTGGAAATCCCCGCCACCCCCATGTATAGCCCACCCACCCACTTGAACACCCCTCCCCCCGTGGACAGGCCCCCACCCATATGGATAGCCCGCCCACCCCCTGGACATTCCCTATGCCCTGGAAAGCCCCACCACCACCGTGGACAGCCCACCCACCCCCTGGACACACCGTACCCCTAGACAGCCCCACACACCCCTAGACACCCTGTACCCCATGGACATCCCCCACCCTCGTGGAAAACCCACCCATCCCCTGGACACCCCCTACCCTAGTGGACAACCCCACCACCCCTGTGGACAGCCCCCACCCCTGTGGACATCCCCCACCCTCATGGATAGTCCAGCCACCCACAACCCCCCGTGGACACCCCCAACCTCCCGTGGACACCCCCTACCCCATGTGGACACCCCCTACCCCGATGGACACCCCAACCATCCTGTGGATAGCCCGCCCACACCCGTGGACATCCCTCCCACCCCTGGACACCCCCAACCCTATGGATGGCCCCGCCACCCCCGTGGACAGCCTGCCCACCCCCTCGACACCTCGTACCCCCTGGATAGCCCCTACCCCTTTGGACTGCCCGCACACCCCCTGGACACCCCCACCACCCCTGGACACCCCCATCCCCCAGACCCCCTGGACTCCCCGACCCCCTTGAACAACCCCCAACCCCCTGGACAACCCCCACCCCCTGGAAACCCCCACCCCACCCTCGTGGACACCCCACCCATGTGGACATCCCACCCACACCTTGGACACCCCTACCCCCTAGACAACCCCCATCCCCCTGGACGACCCCCACCCCCTAGACACCACCCCAACACCTAGACACCCCCACCCCGGGACACCCCCACCCCCATGGAAAACCCCCTACCCACTAGAAAACCCCCAACCCCCTGGATGACCCCCACCCCTCCTAGACACCACCCCACCACCTAGACACTCCACCCCCACCCCTGGATACCACCCCACCCACCTTGGATAGACCCCCAACCCCCTGAACCGCCCCACCCCATAGACACCACTCCACCACCTAGACACCCCCGGCCCCTGGACACCCCACCCCCTGGACACCCTTACCCCCTTGGAATGCCCCCCAACCCTCTGGAACCACCCCACCCCCTAGAAACCCCCATCTCCCCAGATATCTCCACCCCTAGAGACCCCTACCCCCTTGGACTACCACCCCAACCCCCTGAACAGCCCCAACCCCTGAATTCTGAATTTAATTCTTTATGTATTTAATTAACTTATTAATTATGTGTTAATTGTGTATGGTTATACTTGTTTTATGGGTATAATTTTTGTATGTGTATACATGATATAATTACCTTATGAATTATGTGTTCATTCATTTTGTGGATAGAGGGTAATTAAATATATAATTGGAGGTATTTAGAATTCTGTATGTATTCTGTAGGTATTGAGGATTGTGTATGAATTTTGCATAGGGGGGCAGGCCTGCTGGTGGAAGCTGGTGGAAGTGCCACAGTTGAATAGGGGGAGGTCGGCTTGCTGCTGAGGTACATAAAGGCTATTAAAATAGTTTACAACCATTGGAATATCTGTAAAAATAGAACTTATACCTACAGTTTTATGTAAATTATTAGTAAACTTATATACCAACGGTTTACAAACCCTTGGTATATGTATTTTTACTTGATATTTACCAACGGTTTTTGGGAAACCATTGGTAAAATCCTATAACAATGGTTTGTAAACCATTGGTATAGAGATGTTTTTTGATATAACCAACAGTTTTAAACTATTGATAAATATTTATACCAACGGTTTCAATGAACCATTGGGATATGTATATCCCCATGGCTAAAGACCTAATGGTTTGGACAACCATTGTTATAGTTTATACCAATGGTTTTCCAGCCTTAACCAATGCTTTTAAACCATTGGTAAAGATGATATTTCCAGTAGTGATACTCCAACGCATCACCCCACTCAAAACCAAACACTAGGTCCCTATCTAGAACCTGTATAAAAAAGTAACACTTATTTGGGTACCCAAGTGCCATGGCCACCCGAGAAGGGTGTGATAACCACTCAGTAGGCCACCACCAATGGTGTATAAAGCAACAAATATTCTATACAAGAGTATATGTAATAAGAAAAGTTCAATATATAAATATGGATACAAGAGTGGTGTATATCTCACCATGTAGAAAAACACAAGGTAAAGATTTTACTCAATAAGTTTTATAGGGTCAACCAATCGACTAGACTAACCCTAGTCACACTGGGGGCCTAAACTATAGAATATGGGTTTACAATGTTTAATCAAACAGATATTTCACCAATAATAATTTATAAAAAAACCCCCAAGCCTCAGTTTAGTAACTGGGCCATGTACATGTGTTTGGGAAGCATAAAACCTCAGTCCAACATCCCAGCCCACACCATGTCAATATTTTGAGAACCATAGATCCTCAATCCAACAATATGAACCAAACATTTCATAACACTTTCATCATATGTAACCATTAGGGAAATATACCCTCAGACCTCTATCTAACTAATTCATTATCGGGGGTGGGGTTTAGAGCTTTAGTCTAACCCAACCCATGGGCATAGATCCCCCATCCAATACCTCAAAACTACCATCATGCCATGTGCACATGATTCTTTATCCATAACACATTCATAAAAAATAATTCATAACCATTGTATACATTTATCATTTCCAAACATAACCATAAAACAAATTTACATAACCATTTAACAAATTTATGATTAACAACATAACCCATCACACATATATAATTATGCCAAACACCCCTAATTCTATGTCATCAACTAATCACATTCATCATTTTGTTCACTTCATAACCATGTTAACATGCCAAAATAATTTTTATGGGTTACATCTCACTAAAACTTATTCCCATTCAATTATTATGGCCCCATCATACAATTTGAAACTTCATCATGGAAACAAACACAATTCAAAATACTCATTGAAATCATATCGAAAGAACCCTTTAAAAGATGAGTCATCCTCTTTAGAAACGTAAAACATGAACCAAGGATTTAATTTCCATTTAAATTATTAAAAACAATCATTATTAATTTTCACAAGTAAGGGTACATACCCCCATTTCAAATAATAATTTTCAAACATTTAATAAAACCCTATTTTAAATCATTTTAGGTCGACACTACCTTTCAAAAAAATTCTCATGATTAACATCAATTTTGTTATTGAAGACCATGGTTGGTTCAAAACTCCAATGAAACATCCTTTAAAATGTTATCTAAAATACCCCTAGGTACTTCAAAAATATAACACATAATAAAATCAATTTAATTATTAACCAATCTCACATACCTGATTTAAAATTTCAACCCACCGCTCTTAAATTTACATTATCCCAACATTTCCTAAAATAGTTTACTATTTCAAGGGTTTTCCACACCCCATTGGTTTTCCCTATGTTAGGTATCACATCATCAATGAACTGAATGGGGACTATGAAGGGTTTCACTCCTCAATCTAATTTCCAAATCACTTTCCATAAAGCAAGATGAAGAAATGAAATAAGACAACACATTGGCATAATCAAATACACACGTAAAACATTAATACTATGTGAAAAAATATTAAATACCACCTACCTAATTCTTGGAGATGAATAATAGACCAAACAAAACCCTTATTTCAAACTCAAAAAATATTTATCTCCAAAATAGAGGATCTTCTTAAAAAGTGATGGTTTTAGGGCTTCAGAAGAAGAGGAGAGTTTCTACAAGCCCTAATCCAAATAATAGAGAAAAATGTGTGTTAGACTAACTTAGATCTTCGATTCACACCCAAATTCACTCAAAATGCCTAATAATATAAGGGGAAACACCTCATGGAAGAATAATATGGTTTGGTTCATTACACATGTTGTAGGAGGAAAAATTCCCACTTTTTAAAGGTTGTACGATTTGGCCGTAGAGTTTTCCAAACCATGCACGCACAGTGTAGATCCCTTTTACCAAGATGGGCCAAGATGCATGGTTTCTTAGGGGCACCCACATAGTTGGAAAAACCTTGTGGTAACCGTGCACTTTCCACTAACCAAAGGTGTTTCCAAGGTGCACAGTTTCCTAAGTCATGAGCACAGTTTTCTCTAAATAGGCGCCTGCCATGCACTTTACAATGTTTGGAATTTTTATTTTCCTTTCATGTCCTGATCATCCTATGAATCCTATGAAACTCATCTTATACCCCAGGATGACATCATTAGTTTAAAATTGAATTCTATCTAAAATTTTAACAAGTATGTATCTTTACGAATATTGGGATCTTAGACACCAAGGGGAAATTAATAATCCCTAATAAATGAAATATTGGTGAGTTATTTTTATTTATAGGCTTTATGATATTTCAATCACCATCATTTTTATTTATTAATGTTGGTTTATAAAGGTATATCCAAAGAGAGCTGCCACCAACTTTCACTAATTTCACTCTTAATAAATGATAATGGTTTTGGCATGGAAGAAACAGCGTCGGTGTTTCCTTTAATGTCCCTACCAACCTAGAGAATATTTAATTACTTAGAGTTAGCGGAGGTAATAATGACCCTATAACTTTGGTTTGGGGTTGAATTGGATATGATACTATCAGATCCTAGATTTTTTAATGGATTTTATGGTCCGAGGGATGTTGATGGTGGTAAAAATTCCCCAAAAACATTGAAATGGGGCCGCTCCCATAACACTATAGAGTCAAGTTCTAGTATGTTCTTATTAACCCTTAGAGATTATTTTTGAGCATGATATAGGTGCATTATATATTCTAGGTGAGAGTTTTCGACCATTAAGGGCTTCTCCACGATCACAATTTTTTTCACTTATAATGGAAGTATACTTGACCTTCTTGGATGCTTGATGGAGACATATATCAATATCTTACTACTTACATGTATAATACTTCTAGGATTTAGGTATAGAGAAATTTCATTTGATATACTAGCTATAATTTTGATATTTGAGGCCTGAGAATTGGTTCAAAGAGATTAAATTAAATGTGTATTTTCCAGATGTCCCTTATTAGCTAGAAAGTGAGGTAAAGTGAAAAGATTTTTACTTACAACATACTTAGTCATATACATAATGTGGGGTTTTAGTGATAATCTAGATATGTTCCCTCATCATATTTATGTAGTCATATTAGAGACCCTTTTGTTTTTTTATTTCCATAGGGTTCCAAGATATTAAAAATCCATCCAGGTCATCTTTGAGGTAGAGACCATTTTTCATGTTGACATAATTAGTTTACTCTACACAAGAAATTTATTTGGCCATGATGTGTCTATGATTAACCCTCAGGTTGTGGTTAAATTAGGGTTTTTATTATTCTTTTATTATATCTAGAATTTTGTAGTGGGGAATAACGATGGGCTAGAACGTGATCAATATTCTTTGCTCAGACAATTATTTACACATTTCCATGGATTTTTACTTATCATCTACGAGGTATTTTTCAACATGATGTTACCATAATAGTTATTTATCCACTGATTTTTCACGTAAAGTGGGATCATTAAAAATATCCTTAGTTTTATAAAAGGGTGTATAATCTCATGAGGAAAAAATGAGGACCATTTCCATAGAATATATTTTTACTGGGATGATATTTTATTGATCAGTGATGAGGTGTTTGATGTAGTTTGCCTCAAGGTACACATATTATGAGGGAAAACATAGAGAATATTTGATCTTTGGTGGAATTTCATGTTGAGAAAATGTATCATTATGAGGAAGGCCTTCATAATGAGAACCCTGGTGAGGAAAACCATTGTTATTTATTTCAAATTAACCATAATTGGGAGGAACTCCAATTTGATTATTTTCTTTTTCATAGGAAGGAACTCAATAAAATTTACCATGGGGGGGACCTCCAGAGTTATTGAATTAGATTTCATGGAGAGGGCCACTATGATCACCAATTTTTTGACGAGATGGAAAGGGGAAGACCTCTTTACTAGTTGATCATTATACTGTGGAGAGGACCTCCATGGATGATGTCATGAGGGAGAAACTTGTTATTGATATTTATATTAACATGATGAGGACTTATGTGGTTAGTATATTCGATTTCATATGGAGGTCAACCGTAATGAATACTCTTGGGGGGACCTCTATATTTTTTGGTCATGGTACTAAGAGGAGGGATGATGTGGCCATGGTTTATTTCTTTTATTGATAATGAATAAATATATTCATGTAATTATTTAAGAATATTATAAATAGACTCAAGAAAATCAATGCTGATATGGTTAGGAATATAACACATTATTGAGAATATATATTTCCCTCAGAGTGATGTCCTCTAGGATTTCCTCTACCAGGTGATTGGGGTTGGAGTCTTAATTATAATTAAGGTCATGTAGTGTGAACAACTACACTTTTGAGTATGATCCCTCCTGGGTGGCTCCTGGGATAATATTAGGGATTTTCCATAGAAATCAAGGGGATAAATTAGGATATGAGTATACTCTCTAGTATTCATCAGAATATTCCATTAGACTAAATTGATGGGAAATAAGATATAATACTTCACCTAAACTGTCACTAAAAAATATTGGAAGTCTTCATGGATGGGGATAATAACATAATCATACTTCTTGGTTACCATAAAAATATATTGATGAGATTCTTGATAGTGAATAAGACATTAATATTTCTCTATGGTTTCAACCAGAATATACCGATGGAATTCATGGGTACACGCACTGATATGAGATTGGTACTTTATTTCCATTGGAATATACTAATGATATTATGGAATCTAGATGCGAGTAGGGATATGAGTCTACTCCCAAGCATCTACCAGAAAATGTTGACGGGCCTCACATAATTTTATTAGAGTATGAATATGAGACCGATCTAGAGATTTAGTTTCTACTGGTATATGTCAATATACTTCATAGGTGAGAAAAATAATATGTTCTCATTTCTATAAATTAGTTTTCATATTCACCTAGTGATGATTACATTTAGTAATATTGGTTCAGACAACTGGTTCCTAGATATCTAGGGTGGTATCCTCTGTATACTCTTAATAAGATCAAACTCTGTGAAGCTAACGGTGATGATGTATACCGTGAGCCCTCTATGGATGATCTTGGATTTCAATGGGGATGAAATCAATATCCTATTCCACCACACTAAGATATGGTCGGTAAGTGTTAATTCACTTTGAATATATGATCCCAAAGAAATAAGTGGTGGAAATAGATATCACCTACTTCTTTGAATCCCCTATTTAATTAAATAACTATTGAGGATTCATCTCCTAATGTTTCTCACATGACACAAATAGAATCATGATGGAACCATTTAGATGGTGGTCTAATACCAGATAATTCACCAACTAATATTGGAGGCATTGACTTGGTGATAAGTTCCTTTTGGTCTCTAAGTCTATAATATCAATCATCATTGAGGCATATGTATGGTGATATTATAGGTTATTTGCAATAGGATGAGTTATTTTGTGAATATTGACATATTTTTCATTGATTTTTTTTGTGTTGGTGAATTTGGTGATTCTATTTGTTTTTATGGGAGTCCTAAATAGATAAACCACAATAAAAAGGAATCCCATTAATGAAACATCTTATAAAAAATTATGGTACATTGATCACTTTAATTGTTAAAATATCCTTGTTGGGTTCACCTTTCTATTTCTAGTGCACCCCTATGTGTACACATTTTGATTTGGGACAAACCTTCTTTCCAAATACCAGAAGTCACTGGGACATACCATCATTAATTTAGGTTTCACATTGGTTGAGAAGATGAGATGTTTGATCTTACCATAATGGTTTTGATGAAAATTTTGTGACTCTCTTATAGATTCATGTCATGTTCATGAATCCTTCCAAGTAAGAATATTACTTTTAGTTACCATATTTCAAGTGATTGATCAAATACATGCATCTTACCAATTTGATATAATATGGTTTAAATTTTAACAAATGGACACTCTAAAATTTATCTCTATATATGAAGGAAATATGTGCTGTGAAGTTTGGATCAATTCAATAAGAGAGGATTCCTAAATATCCCTATGGATGGAATTATAACCCATGTTTTTCTATGTGACTCAATGGAAAACCTCATATATTTTATGATCAAGTAAAGAGGATCGATGTGGTGTCCCTTAAGTTAGTGAATCTATGACCAAGTGAAGATACTTTTAGGTTTTGGCATCTATTTCCTATTTTGAGAAGATTTACATCATATTAAATGGATTCTATTCTATGCAGTTTAATGTGATGCAGCTTGGAATACTTGGTGAAAGGTTCCTAATAATGGTTATTCTGGGACTAATGTATGTGTTACCCTTATTAGTTTATCCAATTTGTTATTAGATGAATAGAAGAAGGTGCATTTGGGTCATAAACCTAGTACGAGGACCACATATGGATACCTACTTCCTATATAGTGGTAACTATATAAGGGGGAATACTATATTTATGGGGAATATATATCACAGTGAGGATGAGTTTTATGGGGAGTATTTCTATGAAAGTATGGGTTTCATGGGAAATATGATTATATGAGGGTGGGTTTCAAGGGTAACATGGCATAATGAGGATGAGGTTATATGATGAATATGGATCAATTAGAATGATGTTTCATGAGGAATATAGACAAATGGGGACGAGTTTCAATAGGAATATAGCCTAGTGAGGATAAGGATTTATAGGGAATATAGCATAGTGAGGATGGGTTTCATGGGGAAGGTGACCCAATGAGGATGAGTTTTCATGATGAATATAAATTGGTGAGGATCGGATTAATATGTGATCTGACATAGTTAGGATGAGGTTTCATGGGAATGATGGCATAGAAGGATGAATTTCACAAGGAATATAGGTTCATGAGGATGATTTTGGGGCTTACACCTAATAAGAGTCCCATTTTCATATTATTAGCTAATTGAGTGGAAAAAATACCCCCACCAAATACCAAGGATTAAAAGATACAGGATATAGGATAGTCAATATGATCATCTTAAGTTAAGAGGGGTTTCACGAGAAACCTAACAACAAATATTCTCATTATCAAGGAAATATATGATTTTAAATACCTTGTGGGCTCTATCAACGTGGGAGGAAAAACAAGAAAGTTTCATTATCAAAGGATTAAATCATTTATAGGATTTACACAAATGAAAATTTCATAGTCAGGTATCTTAAGAGGTTATGGAAGAGGACATACTAGAATGGGTTTCTTAGTCCTTGAAATTTTTGAAAGGATGCCAACGAGTTCATTTAGTTATGTCCAACCAAGATAGAAGTAATAAGTTTGAAAATGGACATAAAGAAGGCCAAATTACACAAAATAGGGTTAATTTGTGAAATGACTCACCATAAGTCAAATATTTCATGGCTTTGGGCCATTGAGAAGAAACCAAAAATCACATTAGGAATCTATGATTTCATATAAGATAATGATTTTATCCAAATGGGTTATGATTTCTAAAAATAGTTTTTAATAGTTGCTGCTAATGAAAAAAATTATGTGATTAGTCCTCAACGAAATAATCTCATTAGTTTCCTTCATGTAGGACTTATTTGAGAATCCCCAATAAGAACTTATTTTGGGGAAGAATTATCACAACTGTCTTCCATGATGCTCCCACCCATCTCAAAAGTTCAAACTCTAAAGTTACCTAAGGGGTTTCATTAAATACTAAAAAAAACTCATAAGTAATATGCTTTTTATCTCACAAATTATATCATAAATAAAATTGTTATCCTATATCTTTCCACTTAATACATTAAATTACTTCATTGTATTCTCCATATTTTTTAAATTGCATGCTAGGTATTTATTTGAAATGATTTGTAACTAACTTCCCAATATGAATGGTATCATAGGATACCCATAGTTATATATCATTATGTGATAGTTTAAGATCATCATAATGGGGGGAAAATAAATTATATCAAGTGATTATAAATAATCACCATGCTAATGATGCAAAGTGATGTGTTGATATAAATAATTTACATGACTATGAATTATCATCATGTTGATGATGAAAACACTGATTGGTCGTGAGATAGTTATACGAACATGAATTCAAATAACCATCCTAAGAAGTAACACCTTATAATTCCAAACAAAATTAGAGACAAGGATATAAGGGAGTTCTCAATCCCCACAGGATAGCATAAGTTTCTGGGCATCAAGGAATCACAACATGGGAATGATTTTCCCCACTAATAAGAGTAAATGTGATGGAAAGAATATAAAAAAATTCTAGAATTACACATACATATATAGGATGATCATGAAAAAAATAAAAATGCTTGAAATAATAAACAAACAAGAATACATAAAAATAGTCAACCATATAATCACTAAAAACCACCCTCATCACCCTAGTCTCCCTCTCCTACAAAGAAAATATGCCCACCAAATGGATTTGATTCCCACACAAGTAGAAATATATACCATACAATCGTAGAAATAAATAATATAATATCTTTCAGATATATTAATATAAAACTGAGAAAACTAAACTATAAACATATATCCTTGTGAATATGGAAGTCACTATCCAAAAGATAGAACCTCAATTCCCAATGAGGGGGAATAAATACAATTAAACAAAGAACTAAAAATTGATAAAAATATTGGTGTGAGAAATATGTTCATTAAGGATACCAAAATAGATAACACATCGAATGTTTCACCATTATAGATTAAACCATTTCTTGCTATTTCAGAAATATAAGTACAAATTTGTGGTTTCACTTTCCTTAATAAAATGTAATATGCTGATATTTTAGAAAAACTATTTCCTTTTTCATATTTTGAAAGAAATATAGAAAGAATGATACAGATTTTTCAAACCCATATTTTAGAAGGAACTTGTAGAAAAATAATCATATTAATAAGAAAACATAATAGGTTAAACCATTTCATAGAAATTACACAAAACAAAAGAAAAAATGTTGTACATAAAATGATTGTCATGCGATCCTAGTATCTTGTCAAGATGGTCTAGGATAGAGATATCAAAATTCATGAAGGTATAAATTATCAGTGCTATATACCAAATATAAAATCACCCCATCAAACAGTTTCACCTTTACTAGTTAGAATGAGGGGAATATCCCAAGGGAAGACCAGTATATCTTCAAAACACTAGATAGAGCATAACAGTAAAATTGTGTAGTATGTATACTGAGAGATTACTCTTAAATACCCAAGGCTCATCATAATGTAAAAATAGAGGTGAGTTTTAGTAAGTTATAATATACATACATATAAACTTCGTTGTAGAAAAAAAACCATTAACTTTATCTCTTTTGAACTCCATTATTAAGTGTAGTTCCAATTACCTTTACATGATATATAAATAATACAAAATCCCCCTTACCTAGAATATGTCACATAAATTATAAATTTTACCCATTTCCATAATTCCCCACCATTCAATGATCATAACAATTCCAAAACCAAGGATCCATTCTTAAGAGGGGTCTCTATCTCCAAGGGAAAACCTCAAATTACCAATGGAGCATCATCATTTAGAAGAAGAAACCATTTATTTGGAAAACACTTTTAAACTAAATATTTTCTATTCCAAAATAAAATTTTTACATACAAACATATTCATCTTTATATATTTATATATAAATACCCATTATCCAAATGTACATATTGACTCATCCTTGTGGGAATATGTATAAAGAGGATATCCATATATATATATATATATATATGTATGTATATGTTTACAAGATTTATTTAAGAGAAATATGGAGGTTTGGAAACAATTTTCAGGTTCTTTGGAAACTAAACATGAAAGAGGACCTTATGAAGAAAATGGGAAAGAGACCAAAACATTATTGACATACTCAATTACACAATATAATCATTTTAGAAATCCAATAAAGAACCCAAGATGCTTGGTATTTAAATTTTTTTGAACACATGTTTTATTAAAATAAATACTGGGAAGAAACTTAGAGAAATAATGAAAAACATAATGGAAATCTTCTCTAACCATGAAAACCATTTTCTATAATATATTTACTTCATAATATATTTATAAAACCCAATAAAACTCGAAGGAAATTATATTTCTCAATTTAAAGACTTAGACATAGGGTACTCCCTTAAACAAATAGAGGAATTACCCCACCTAATGATGGTTTAAGATGCCCTATAAAATAAAGAGACACCTAAAAATCACAAAATCCCCAATATTTTCGAGTAATAATGGAAGAGAAATCCAAACCATACCTTAAACAAAGCGAGGTTCATCTCCTTCAATGAATGTTGCAAGAATTAGCCTCAATTGGGGTATCTCCATCCTTAGACATAAATAATGATCCAAAAAAACTCATATTGGTTTAGGGTTCACCTAGTTGACACACACCACAAGTGAGAGAAGAAAAATCAAGATGAAAAAGTAAAATAGGAGAGAAAAGGATGAGAGGCCCTTACTAGTAAAGGTAACAAGAAATAATTAGACGAGAAATCACTAAGAGGCAGGGCCAGAAAGAGGGCTTCACACATTTAGGGGAACCCCTATCAAGGAATGCATTGAATTATAATTGGGAGGGGGATAATAGGTCTTGGGTTATTTAGGAAAAAAATAATTGTGGTAAAAATATAAAATCCCACCTTTTTAAAAGATCTAAAATCGTGCATAGTTTTTCTTCATAGTTGGTCAAATAGTGCACCAACCATACGCCCCACACTATACTCTAGGGGAAACTTTCAAGAACATAGTTCATGTTTAACAAAAATAGGTTTTTGATGTGTGGTAATATCTATAAAAATGGAACATACCCTCACACATTTTGAATATGGTTTCTATAAACCATGTCCAAACCTTATTCATATGATGAAAACACTAAAATTTGAAAATTTGAACATGTTTCATCTCAAAACTCCGGAATGATGATACACATAATTAAATATTTAAAATTATTTAATGAATTAAGGATGATGTCTGACAATCCTCCAGACCATGACAGTTCCTCCCTTTAGAATTCCTCAACTAATTCATAATATTTATGAACGAACAAGATCACAACTCCTCAATCAAAAAATAATTATTTAAAACCATGAAACAAAATGGTAAATCCAAGATAAGACAAATAAATATAACCGAAATGAAACATAATGACAAAAAAACTCAACTCATAATCTAATTAATCTTTAAACTAAACACTCAAACCCTATATTATCTATGTGAGCATTGAGGAGGGACATAAAAATAAATCTTCCAAAGAAATAAGATCAAACCAAACATAGTGGCCTCCCCATAATATTAAAACTTCTCTAAAACACAAATCATTTAATAAAACTGAGGATCAACATTCACTATAATCAAGTAAAATTCACAAAGGCAGAGATACCCAAAAATTTAGAATTACACTTAAATCCCAAAACACAAGATCCAAATCCCTTTATAGAAAAATAATAAAGATAAAAAATGATACTTGATATTCCCATGAAAAGGGTTCTATTATCAAAAAATTCAAAGAAGAAGTGGCCACAACAGTGGAAAACACTTTGTCTTAGAGAAACTATGAATCAAAAGAACTCAATCTAGATACTCAATAAAAGTTAAACCCAAAACCTCTATCGATGCAAACATCAATGTCTCAAAAATATTAGAACCAACATATCCTTGAACAAGGAAAACCAAGGGAAAATAGACAATAAAATATAAGGAACATAAAAAATTACATTAAAAATGTGGAAACAAATAGTTGATGGTAGCCATAGAATATTGGTGGAAAATAAAGTAACTTTGGATGTCATGTCTAAAACAATGATACCCTACTGAATACATATATGAAACCAAAGATCCATCTATGAAATAAATTAAATTGGGGGTAACACCCATATTGACCATCTGTAAATGTACCCAAAACATCAACCTTCCAACCCCTCACAACAAGATCATAAAATCATGAAAGTATCCCATAAATCCCTCGAAACATAATCGATCACCTGTATAAACACATATCCAAGGTAATCAATATTCTAATAAGAATATTAAGGAAAACCCAAAGAGAAAAACCAAACATGGGCTCACAATAAAATAAAAATTCACAAGGAGGTGATTTGAATTTTCCACTCCAGTTAAGTCTGGGTAAGGCCATCAATTTGAAGATCACACTCCCTAACCACAAGGGACACCTCTTGGGATCACCTAAGAAAACAAATTACCAAAAACCATTAAAAAAGTTCAAGGGAGAAAGCTAATGAAAAAAAAATAAAAGGTAAATTATGACACATCAAAATTTAACCCACCCAAAATTGGGATGTAACACCCTAATGTTTTAAAAGATAAAATTATGTTCAAGAGTATATCTGATAAATAATACTAAACCCAAAAAAAATTAGTATTTAAATATTTCAGTTTTAACATTTCCATTAAATTTATGGATATGAGTAGGATTAAATAGTTTATAATACACACACACACACATATATATATATATATTACCTAAATAAATTGATAAATTCTTAGTAAATAATAAATTAGTTTTGGGAAATGACTTTTTGTTCATCCAAATATGTTTTCTTCAAAAATTATTTTTATATCTTTTTATAAAAAATATATCACAATATTTTTCCTATAAAATTTATAACATTTAGTTTTTTTATAAATATCAATTTTTTATAGTATATTATAAAAATTTAATAAGGGTGAAAATTTGGAATTTTCAGAAAATATATATTCAATAAATAGTGAAAAATACCGGTTTTTTGAAAATTTTTCATTTATTTGGTAAATAAATTAATTGAAAAGACAAATTATTATTTTAATTTGATTTAAAAGTAACATAATTATTATTTATAAATATTAAATCTAATTAATTTCATTTAAATCATCTTTATTTTGGATTTTAGTGTATGCTAATTTTTAGGCTTCAAAATGCATTTTTCAAAAAAATATTTAAAATATATAAAGTTTCTCCATTATAATTAATTAAAATAACCCATAAAGAGAAATTATCTAAATGATATGTTTAGGTTAAATAAATTTCTTCATGAATTTAAATTAATATAATTATGATTACTAGTTATAGAGTTACAATAAAATAATCTTTTCCTTGAAAAATACATTTTTTGGATAAACACATTCCATCACGCTTGTGGATTTTATTTTTAAATTAAATAATTTAAACTCTATGAATTGGTTTTTATAAAATTTATTCTATATTTTGAATAAAAATAAATAATATTAGGTAATATGGTCAGCATATTTTTTGAACAATATGAATAATAACTCTATTAAATATTTATTACCATGGTAAAAGAAAAATAGGTTAACTAAGGGAAACAATAATTTAACAAAGACTAGAAACAAATTAACCCTAAAATATGAATATTTATAATTTATTTTAAATGAAATAATTATTTTATTTATTCCTTATTTTTTTATTTTATAAAAAATTAAGTAATCAGTTTGATAAATATTATATTTTGACACAATAAAACATAAATTTTAATTTTTGAGTAATATTAAATTTCAAATAGAAAATTAATTTTGATAATTAATGCTCTTTCTAAATAAATTTAATTTTAATTAAATATTATTATTAAATTATTATTGTTAAATTTAAATTATTATATAATTTTTATGATTTCAAATGAAATTTCTAGAATGGTTCAAAAACACTTATTGTACGAAAAACCCAACATTTCTTAATAAATTTCAATTAAATATTATAAGTGGAAAATAAAGTATTTATAAAATATTTTTGGTAAATTAAATTTTATTTTTGGAATTATCATGTATAAATTATAGAATTTTTAATGTTTTATAATTTTCTGAGAAAGTCTAATCATCAGGTAAAAATTAAATATGGTATAAATATATGGTGTGTATTATGACATCATAATTAACAAAAAATGATGCAATAAATACCATAAATGGTATAAAATACCAAATATATGTTTAAAATTTAAATTATTATTATTTTTAAATTATATATTTAATTTTATAAAGCCTTTATAAATTCTCCAAAGCCTATGTTATATTTTAAGGTTTTAAAATCATTTGTTTATAAATATGTCTCACCTCCACACTAGAAAGGGTAATATTTTAAGAATATCTACCTTTTTTCTTATAAAATAATGAAAAACAATTCTAATTGGATGAAATCATGGGTAAACACCATGGGTGGGTTTTTGGTTTTGATTATTTTGTTATATAAAATCCAAAACCTATGTTTGGGAAATAATTAAGAACTCCCCTCTCTTTTCTTAAATAAACCAAAAAACTCCCATTTATCTTCACTAAAAAACCATTTATCATGTCTTTAATCTTCTTAACCTCTGTATAGTCCTACCAAGGTTCCACCAACCTTTCAAGAATCTCCTCCCAGGAATTTGGAATAACCCTCTCAAGGTATTTGATCTTCCACTCTCTTTTTTATTCATGATCCTCTTTTTTGTTTTTCCTATTAAATTATTTTTTTTCTTATTGAGATATGTTATTCATATACAAATTAATATAAATTTGATCTATAAATGAATATATTAACATTTTACTCTCATTGATCCTTCCCATGAACATTTATGTACACCTCGAACCATGCCAAAATTTAGTAAGGGATTTCTATCTTCTGAATTCTAGTCAACCACCTTATTAGTAAATAACATTTCTAATCTATATTGGTTATGTTTTATGTATTAATAATGATACCTCAACTATAAAATGGATTATATGATAATTATAGACCACTTATACCCTATATTTAAAGGATTTACCTAAGTTATTTCCATTCTGAAATATTATATAGGATCTTCCATTCTTCTTTTTTATTCAAGCACCTATTTTAAGATAAACCTATTAATTTACATTATTTTCATTTTGGGATTTGTACATAAATATAAATATAAATATTAATTTTATGTAAAAATTATTTGATACCCCTTCCACTCTCATTAATCCCTACCATGAACCTTTATGTACACAAGTTAGAGTGTCAAAATTTAGTAAGGGATTTCTCTCTTCTCATTTCCATTCAGGAACCTTCTTAATAATTATCCTTTGGAATCTAAATAGGATATGTTTTCATGTATTTATATGGATACCTACACTATATAATTTATTATATAATAATGATATACCATTTATACACTCTCATTATAGCATTTACCGAAGTCGTTACCATGTTGAAACTTAGTAAGGGATCTCCCACCCTCTATTTTATCCAATCACCTATTTTATGCTACACCTCTTAATTTAAAAATTATAATGTTTGATATATTATTATATATTCACCTTAAGTCCATTTTATTTATATTTCCCTAGAGGCCCATTTTACTCTCATTATCTCTCAAATGAGCCTTTGTGTACACCTGATAACATGATGAAATTTAGCAGGGGATCCTCTCCTTCAACTATTTATTCAAGTATCTTTTTATCTTATGAATTTTATCTCAAATTAATAATGTTGGGATATGTTATTTCATATTCCAATTAATTTCCATTTTATGTATAAATTATTAGATACCCCTTTCACTCTCATTATTACTTCCCATGAATATTTATATTCCCTCGTTACGCTATGAAAATTTCATTGTGATTTTCCATGCCAAACAATTGGGAAGTGGATACCCATACCCATTTTATATCAAGGGTATTCAACTTTATGAATTTGTATTTATTTATTGGGGGATTACATGTATATATTCCACACTCCTTAATCATGGAATAAAATTTTGTGATAAATAATTCCATGTTTTAGGATCTTTGTAGTGTAGTTATAAAAGTGAATTAAATGAAATTGATGGGTTCACCTAGAATTATATGGTGGTGCAATGCATTGGGTAATTTTCTAGTCTCTTGAGACATCATTCAAGGGATTAAAGAGTGAACCTAATCCATCAAGTGATGGGTAAACCTGTAATTTTATATCTCTTTAATGAATTGGGTAATGTTTTAGTCTCATGATACATCATGCAATGGATTATGGAGTGAACCTAATCAATCATGGTACTTTTCCAATCATGATGTATTGGAATTTATCTATTTCCTATGTTTATGATGCCATGTTAAAAGTTTTTCCTCATTTCCCATGCTTAATTTTTTTACCATTGTATATCATGCCTTATTTTTTATGTTTATGACTCTCACCCATTTTATGTTTAATTGGAATTTCTATTATCTAACATGAAATGATTCCTTAATGTTATACTTTTATTATCCCCTTATTGGGATTTATAGATGAACCCTTTCTTATGTATGCCCCCAGGTTGTCCCATGTAGTTTTAAAAGTAATGGAGTTATTGAATCATGTTAAGGAACTTTTCGATAATATTTTTTCATCCCATGATAAAGATGTTATTCAATGTACATTATTCAAACATACAGTATAAATCCTGATCTTATGGGTTTCATTATGTGTAATCAAATTTATTAAATCATGAATTAATGTGTAATAAAGACCCGAGTTTCCATAGTTGGTATCAAATGGATGTTTTTTTTTGTGTTTATGATTTGAAAACACTAGTGAAATCCCTAGGGATAGGGATAAACATAATAAGACATCCATAAATTTTGGTAAAGTATAGAGTTTGTTTTTTCCACGAAAATAAATACCTAGCTGTAGATGAGAATTGGATGTGTATCTGAAAAATATGTACCAATGGATAAAACCTAAAAATACCGTATTGAGCTAGACTCGGCTGATAACTAGTGAACGATAATGATCCTTTCTACAAACCTATTTTGAAACTCTCATGGGATATGCATTGGTAAATTCAAAAGCTAATTACAAACCATTATTTAGGAAAAAATACACATCTGTGTCTATTTTTGAAAATATATCATGGATAACATAGAATAAAGACTAGGAATTCATAAGTTATTGAATAAATTTAATTTTTAAGATACCCTATTAATTTTATTGGATTACCTTCTCTGCATTTTATAGTTTAAAAATACTAATTCATATTTTACCTTTATTCTTTCCAATGAATGGAAATATGAATAACTAATTCCAAAACCAATTTGAAGGGAAATTTTGATGACTACACAAATGAGATAATATTGGTAGTTGAGAACTATGTTATAAAAGTAGTATATCAACGAAATTATGGATATTATAATCATGAAACATTTAAGGATTGGTCCACATTAGTTTTTATTCAATTATTTAAAAAAATATGTCAAACAGTACTTATAACCTATAAAAGTGATTTGTTAATAAGGTGGTGTTTTATAAAACACCTGATTAAGGGGTTGATAACCCTTAATAAGGGTTTTATTTTTGTATAAACTTAATGTGTCTAAAAATTATATGTATAATTCTAATAATTTATTATCATTGTTATAACTTTTGAAAATCTATGTGATGGGTTTTTTAGTATGATATTTTTAGAAACATATTACAAGATCAAATATTTTTATTTTGAGGTGATTAATGATATTTCAGGAGATTTTATTTTGGTTAAGGTATATATACCCATTAATATTATTTTAGAAGAATGATATTAATTTTTTGGAGGTTTAGGATGAACGACATAAAACCACCTTTGAGGTTAAAAAATTCTTTAATTTTTCAGGTTACTAGTGTTATATATATGAGTATTTTCTTACATAATGATCTATGTTAAAACTTTAGGTTATTTGTGGAATTTTACAGATTAATTTATTATTTTTTATTCAATTTGAGTATTATATTACATTATACATGACATTTTCAATGTATTAAATATAGGAGGAATATATTTTTATTCTTTGGTATGTTATCTAATCTATTTGAAGTTCAATCAAGTGCTACATGTGTATTTTTTGAGTTCTCATTAGTTAGAGAAAAAGATGAGATTATAGTGGAAAATAAATAAAGGATAAAATTATACTTGTAAATAAATTATATTTCCTTATATTCCTATAATATATAGTAAAATAATTATTTAAATCTAGGAAAGTAATCTAGAATAAAAAATGATTTCATATTATTATCATTTCTGATGATTTGATGGTCTTTTCACCCATAATAGATTTATGGTTTTTTGTCATTGAAATTGTCCTAACCATATTCTCTCCCATGCTATATTAGTTCTTTGGTGTTTGTTTTATCTTAAATTTTTATTTGTTCACTTCCCACTAATGTTCTCATAATTGGATACCTAGTTGTATAACGACCCTTGTACTTCCCTTTCCTCTTTTCTAGTGGATGTTTTTTAACCCTATACACGATGTGGGTTTTCAATAAAGATATTTTAAAGTACTGCTTATCGAGTTCAAGTTTAAATTTTTGAGAATAAATTTATTAAATATGGTAAGATTTTAAATCCCCATGTTTTAAAATTTGAAAACTATGTATGTGATTATATGTGATATGCAACACCAAACCCAAACAAACAATGATTATTTAAATATGACCATTTTAACCATTCTATTAAATTTGTGGATGTGAGTAGTATTGAATATTTTATGAAATATATATATATATACTAAATATATTAATATTTTCTTACTAAATAACTAATCAAATTTTAATAATGTCTTGTTGTTCATCAAAATATATTTTCCTTATAAATGCTTTTTATTTATTTTTATAAAAAATGATATATATATATATATATATATATTTTCTATAAAATTTAGAAAATTTATTCTATAAAAAAAGATTAATTTTTTATACCGTCATATCTAAATTGAAATATTTTGAAATATTTTTATTTTTCAGAAAATATATATTTTTCAATGTATAGTGAAAAAACATTTTATGTAAAATTGTAATTTATTTTGATAAATTAATTAATTTAGATTAAAAATTATTATATTAATTTTATTTCCAGATAAAATAAGTATAATTTAGTCATATTTAATTAAAATAATTACAATTAAATCATAATTAATAAATATTTTGTATAATTTAATTTTTTTGCATTAGATTGCATTTTTCTGAAAACTATTTAAAAATGCATAATGTTTCTCCATTATAGATAATTTAAGTAACCCCTAATGAGGATTTATTTTTATGAAATTTTAATATTTCATATATATTTTACAAATTTAAATTTATATAATATATATTACTAGTAATATGGTCAATGTTAAATAATCTTTTCCCTGATGCATTTTTTAAGATAACTGCTTTCCATCACCCTTGGTGGATTTATTTTTTAATTAAATTATTTGACCTATATGAATTTATTTTGATAAATTTTTTCTATATTTTTAATAATAATAATAATAATAAATTTTATCTATTATGTTCAACATAATTTTTGAACAACATGAATAATAACTCTATTAAATATTTATTACCATGGTAAAAAGAAAATTGTGTAACTAAGAGTAAAAATAATTTAAAAAATACTATAAAAAAAATAACCCTAAAATATGAATATTTATCATTTATTTTAAATTAAATAAGGATTATATTTATTATTTATTGATTTCATAGTTTATAAATGATCAATTAACCAATTTGATAAATATTATATTTTGATACAGTAAAACCCAAATTTGCATTTTGGAGTAATATGAAATTTCAATTAAGACATTCATTTTATAGAATTAACGGATTTTTGAAATAAATAATAATTTAATAAAATAATATTATTAAATTATTATTGTTAATTTTAAATGATAATATAATTTTTTTGAAGTCAAATTTAATTTCTAAAATGGTCCAGAAACTGTTATTGAAAAAAACTCCAACATTTCTCAAAAATGTAAAAAACATTTTAAAAGTGAAAATTCATATATTTAGAAAATTATTTTGGTAAAATAAATATTATTTTTGGAATGAGTGCATCTATATTATTAAATTGGGTTTTTTTTATAATTTTCCGAGATTCGAGTTATTAGGTAAAAATTAAATATGGTAAAAATATACAGTGTGTATTATGACATCATAATGACCCAAAAGAATGATTTAATAAATACAATAAATTGTATCCACAACCAAATATATGTTTAAAATTTAAAATAATGTAATTTTTATTTAATTTTACTAATTTTATAAATCCTTTATGAATCCTCTAAAACTAATATAATATTTTTTTGTTTTAAATATTATTTCTTTATAAACATGACTAACCTATACATCAGTAAGGGTAATAATTTTCTAATTTCACACATGGAATTATAAAATAATATAAAGAAAAATCTCATTGGATAAAACCAGGGTAGAAATCCATGGTATGGTTTTTGGTTTTTATTATTTTATTATATAGAGTCCAAAACCTATGTTTTAGAAATAATAAAGAACTCCCCTATCTTTTCATACACAAACCCACCCAATATCCCATTTATATTCACAAAAAAACCATGGATAACATCCTTAATATTATATGGCCATTATATAGTCCTTATAATGTTCCCCCAATCTCTAAAGAAGCTCATTCGGAGCATTTGTAATCACCCTTTCAATGTAAGGGATATTCCACTATCCTTTTTATTCAAGCACATTTTTTTTGTTATGACTATTAATTTAAAATTTTTATGTTTTGATATGTTATTACATATAACCATTAATTTAATTTTTTTTCTAAATGATTATAAACCGATTTAAATCACATTAATCCCTCCCATTAACCTTTATGTACACCCGTTTCCAAGCTGAAATTTAGTAAAGGATTTTTGTCTTCTCTTTTCCATTCAAGAACCATCTTTGTAATTAGCATTTTTAAAACTAATTGGTTGGGTTTTAATGTCTTTATAATTATAAATATAATATAAAATTTATTATATAATAATGATATGCCATTTATCTCCCCTCATTATATCATTTACCAAAGTCAAAATAATGCTGAAACTTAGTAAGGGATCCTCCACTCTCCTTTTTATTCAAGCACCTCTTTTATGTCAAACCTCTTAATTTAAATTTTTTCATATGGGTATATCTTATTACATATGAAAATTACTTTAAATTTTATTTATAAATCAATGTATAGACGTTTTACTCTCATTAATCCATCCCATGAACTTTTTTGTACACTAGTTACCATGCTGAATTTTAGTTTTAGGTTTCAATCTTCTCATTTACATTCAAGTACCTTCTTTATAATTAACCTTTTGAATCTAAAGTGGATATATTTTAATGTATTTATAATGAAACCTATAATATCCAATTTATATTATAATAATGAGATACAATTTTCCCCTCTCATTATAGCATTTACCCAAGTTGTTACTACGCCGAAACTTAGTAAGGGATCTCCCACTCTCATTTTTATCCAAGAACATCTTTTATGTTAGGACTATTAAATTATAATTAGTAATTTTTTATATGATAATCCATATTCCAATTATTATACATTTTATTTATAAACAATTATAGAATTATTTAACTCCCATTAGGCTCTCCCATTTTCCTTTGTTTACACCCGTTACCATGCTGAACTTTAGTAAGGGATCCTCTTCTTTAGCTCTTTATTCGAGTATCTTTATTTTATTATGAATTTTATCTCCAATTAATAATATTTTGATATGTTAATAAATATCCCCATTTCATTAAATTTCATATCTAAATGATTAGAGACCCTTTTCACTCTCATTATCCCCTCATAGGAAAATTTATATTCCCCTATTATACTGCCAAAATGTCACCATGATTTTCCACGAATTTTTTTTAGAGAATACCCATAACCAATTTTTATCAATGATGATAACATTTATGTACTTATAATTATTTTATTAGGTAAATATATGTATTTATTCCACACTCCTTGATCATGTAATAAAATGTAAAGATAAATGATTCCACGTTTTATGATTTATGTGAAAAATGTATACATATAAATGAAACGAAATTGATGGGTGAAACCTAAATTATAAAGCACTCCATTGAATTGGGTAATGTTTTAGTCTTATGAGATATCATTAAATGGATTTGGGTTAGAATCTAATCTATCATGTGATGAGTTCACATGGAATTATATAACACTACAATGCATTGGGTAATGTTTTTGTCTCATGAGATGTCATCTAAGGGATTTGGGTGTGAACCTATTCAATAATGGGAAAGTTCCCATCCTGATGTCTTGCAGTTATCCTTGACCTATGTTTATGATTCCACTTTTAATGTTTTTTCCACATTTCCCATGTTTCCTTTATATTAACATGTTATATCATTCTTTATTATTCATGTTTATAATTATTACCCATTTTATGTCTTAATGGAATTCTTATTATCTATCATGTAATTATTCATTCATGTTATAAATTTCTTATTCCCTTATTGGGATTTTTGGATTCCTCTTTTCTTATGTACATCACCAGGTTATACGATGAAGTTTTAAAAGCTATGGAATTTTAGAAGCATGTTAATGATGTTTCAAAATTATTGTCATTTCCCATGTTCAAGATGTTACAATACGTACCTAATTACCAAATACACCAAACATATTGATATGTTGGGTTTTATTTTGTTTCAATATATTTAATAAATCCTAAATTAATATTTAATAAATACACAGGTTTCTATATGGTAAAACTATACGAAAGAGGAAAAACCATGAGAAACAAAAGAACAATCATTACCATTTATAAAATAAAACAGAAAAACAAAAACCAAATACTAATTTTTAATTCAAAAAATAAATATTCAAAATAACTTTTTCAAAATCCTTTCGAAACTAAGAAGTTTTCCCTTTTAGAAGCTTCTTGAAAATTGTATTGAAAAAAATCGGAAAACTTAATTCCAAAAACTATTTTAAAATTGTAGAGATAATTATCTAAAACAAATAATAATTTTAAAAATTATAAACCCCTTAAAAATTTTAAAATGATAAAATATTACAAAACTTACACTTTGAAATTTGTTTAAAATTTCATAAATCTTTTATCAAAATTTTCATCAAACTAAAAAAATTACCAGGATTTGAAAATATTTGAAAAACCATAATTTAATTTTTAAAACATGATTTCGACTCTTAAAACCATGTTTATATATTAAAACAACTACATAAATTAATAAAAACAATTCAAAACATTATTAAAACTCCACTTTATTAGCTTAAACTCAAATTTGAAAAATTTAAAATCAATAAGAAATTTATTTAATGAAACCATTCATTAGAAGTAAAAAAATAATTTTTATTTTGATCAATTTATTAAAACCCATTCACTTTCTTTTAAACCAAAATCTCACTATATTAAAATCCCTTTTTTCTAAATTTTAAACCTCATAGATTTTAAAATATTGCAACATTCCATTATGATAAATAAATAATATAGAACAATTACAACACATAATTTCAAGGGGGAATTGTTTTAGTCAGCATATTGGATACATGACTTGGTATATCAAGTTATACCTATACAACCAACATTAGGAGTCTTCACAAACCATGTACTCAAGATACTCATAGATTTAAATGAATCATGTTCTCTCTATGTACCACTAGATCAGTCCCCTTTGTTATCCCTAATCACTAAATATTTAAACCAATCACAAAACTAAAGTCTCAAAACCAATAAATCCTTGGTAACTCATGGATTATGATTTCTAACAGTTTATGAAGATGTTATTAGACCTACCTCCTGAGTCCTAAATCACCTATTTCTAATATTCTAGACACCCCAAACAATAATGGACTAATTTGATTCCATTTTTCCACAAAACAACATAGTATATCCTACTATAGTATTCCTAAATCAGTTTTTGAGAAAGTCCAAAGGGTATTGTTAATCCCAATGGGCAAGAAACAATGCTTTGGAATCAAGGAATCACCACTTAGGAAAACTTTTTCCCAATAATCAGGGTGAATTCAAAAATTTCGTCATAAAAAAATATAAAGTCACCTAACCGTATGTCATATGAAAATTGAAAAACATAAATATGGGAAAGAAGAACACAGAAAATATATAAAGGAAGTGAAAAACATGAGAACCAAATAACTCCCTCTCCTCCATGGCATCCCTCTCTTGAAAGGCAGTGACCCCTATTAGATGGATTTTCTTTTCCCACTAAGAGATATGGCTACTCAATGATCATAGATTACACAAAAATTCTATGGGTCCATTGTGATAAAATAAAATTAGTATAAAGAACTAAAGACATACCTCATTTAGACAATTCAGGTCACCATAAAACTAAAATAACCTTAATTCCCCAAGGGAAGAAATAAATAACATCAATCCTTCAACAAAAAAATGATAAAAATATAGGAATGAGAAATAACCTCAGTAGGGATTCAAAAAATGAAACCACACCATATGATTCACCTTTAAATAGGAAACTATTTCATGCTAGTTTGAAAAAATAATTATAAAATTAGGGTATTAATTTCCTTTCAAAAAAAATGTAACAAGATGATATTTTAGAAAAACCATTCCCCCCCTTTTTTTATAAAAACCATATCCAAATAAGGATACACTTTCCATAGAAACAACTTATAAGAAAAAACATATAGAGAAAGAAGAATTTCAATAAAAAAACCTAACAATGAAACCATAACATAAAAAACCCAAAAAATAGAGGAAAGTAGTGTATACATAAAACAAGTTTCATGGGAACCTAGGATCTAATCGATACATTCTAGGATAGAGATATCAACATTTAGGAATGGAATAACTACCAACACCAGAAACCAATTATAAAATCACCATATCACATGGTTTCACCCTCATTGGATCAACCAAGGGGAATATCCCATGAGTAGAAAAGTCTATCTCAAGGACACTAGTCAAAGAATAATAATAAAATAGTGTATTATTTATACCTAGAGCTCCCTCTTAACTACCCAAGGCTTCCTATAATGTATAAATGGATGTGAGTGTTATATAGATATCAAATACATACATACCACTTTCATTGAACAAAAAAACCATTCAAGTTTTCACTTCTGAACTCTATTTTTTATAAACAACCCCTATTTTATTTATATAAAACATAAAAAATATATAAGCACATTACCCAGAATAAATCACATATATTATAAATTTCAATCATTTAATCATTTCCCCGCTATTAAATTCCTATCCCAAATCCACAACTAAGGGGTCTACCTTAACAGAGGTTTTGATTTTTGTGGAAAAATCTCAAAGTGTTTACCATGCCTCATCATATGGAAGGAAACACTTTTAAGTCAAAAAACCAATATTAAACTAAATATTTCAACTTTTAATTTTTTTTCATGTAAACACACATGAATATATATATATATATAAACACCCCTTGTCCCAATGTACATATTCACCCATCCTTTTGAGAATATGTACATAGTATATATCCATATGTATATATATATCTATGTATGTATATGTGTATAATACATATTTCAAAGACTAAAATAAAAAGTTTTATAAATAATTTGGATGTTCTTTGTAAACCAAACATTCCATGAGGAATTAATGGGGAAAACATTTAGAAGATGAATATATCACTCTCATCCTAAATTTACATAACAAATCTATTCAAGCACCCAATATGCTTTACATTTCAAAACAATATTGAACAGAAGTTGTAGTAAAAGAAATCCAAGTCAAAAACCTAGTGAAATCAGGAAGAACATAAAATAAACCCCCTAAAAACATCAAAAATATTTTCTACAATGTATTTAATTTATAATATAATAAAAAAACACAAAAGAACAATCAATAAATTAAAATTATCAACTTAAAGGATCATATATTGTGTAAAATACCTTGAATATAAGGAAAACATTCTTTTTTTTTGGAAAAAAAGGTTGTATCAAGCCTCAACATGGCTCATGATTCCATATAAAATAAATATACAACTAAAAATCACCAAATTCCCAAATATTTCCAAGAGATAAAGGATGAGAAAGAAAAAACTCACCTTAAATAGAGAGATGGTTCTTTTCATTTAATGAATGTTGTAAGAATCGATATCAACATTGGTCTCATATTCAATAAACATTATAAATCAGATAGAAACCCAAATTAGTTTAGGGTTCATGTAGGTCAATCACACTATAAGGGAGATAATAAAAAGTAAGAAGAAAAAGGGAAATTGGATAGTAGATGAAGAGATACCCTAACCAATGAAGATCACAAGAAATAATGGGAGAATAAATCTCTAAGAGGAGTGGTTGAAAGGAGGAGTGTTTCAAGCATGGGGGAGATCCTAGATGGAAATGTGTCAAATGGGATTGGAAGTTGGGAGAATATTCCTTGGAAATTTTAGGGAAAAAATAGAAGGGGTAAAAATGTAAAATGATGTTTTAAAATATTAGGTATTGTTCACTATTTGGCCGCATGGTTAGTTAGACTATGCACCAACCATGTGCCCCATAATGGACTCAAAGGGAACCTCAAATGGATGATGATATCAATTATGAAAATAATTCATCGATGGTGTATTCCACTCTTTAAAAATATTAAACACCCTAAAAAGGGTTTTGAACATTTTATATTAACTATGAATCGACATTGTGCCAATTATAAAAATCCGAAAATTTTAAAATTCTAACCCCATTCAACTTGAAACTCAATAAATAGACTAAATGTAATTAAATAATTAAAAATAATTAATAAATTAAGGTTGGGGTGTAACAATTAATGAAATTTTTAATTCTTTTATAAATGAATTCATTAAAAAAATTATATGATAATGGAGAAGTTATGCACTTGAACCACAAAGGATGACCTTACATTAATGTCTGCATTTCCTTCCTATAAAATTTTTACACACCATATTTTCACACTAATTTCTATGATTTACTTCCCAATTTGTTTTTTCAAATAAACAATTGGATTTTATAAGCATCAAAAAACCACTCCAGTCCTGCCACTAATATGCCATCAACTGGACACCAACACCAAGAAGGTATGAACATACATGGGAAGAAATAAGCTATATAAACCTATAATAGGTATACATATCTAATATAAAAAATTATCCAACAATGCCAATAATATATATATATATATAAACCCAAATTATATAAAATGTATACATGAAACATTACTTGATAAGTTCATTTCCACATTAGAAACCACCACAAGAATTATACATATAATAAATCCCATTAACTATCCATCCAAATCCATATTTTTCCATTAAAACACCACCTTAATTTTTAGTTGTAACTTGAGTAAAATAGTAAATCCAAAAAAAACATGGAAAAAATGAAAATCAAGAATCTTAATGTCTCAAATTAGTGAGAGGATGAAGATAATTCCAACAAATTTAATTTAAGTTGAGATAGTGATACCTTAGGTGATTGTCATCAATGATAAGGTCCACGAAAGAGAAAAATTCATAGTAATCATAAAAAGACATCAAATTCTATTTTAACATAGATTTTTTTTTCTTACATGTTGACCGTATTTTAATGTTCCTTAGTGAGGACCTCTAGAAGGATTTCCATATAAATAATAGCTTTATGATCATCCTCTATATAGATTTTAAATACATCATTGTGACCTTTTTCTCTGTATACAAAGCTATTATAGATTTTCCAAGAAATCAAAGATAAATTCCATCCTTTTATAGAAATTATAAGACAAAGAAAACCAGTATGGATCTAATATTCAAAAATTATTCATTAGTTATTTAGTGTTCATACCTCAAGATATAATCATAAATCATTTTCATGATATAGATTGATAATTAAAGTATTGGAAGAAACCAAAGATATCACTTTGGCGTTACACTTTTCTTGAACCATATTCTCCCAAGAGACATTATTTAGTTACAACGTTTGTATGGATTTAGCCTCATCAACTTTCCCTTTTCCCCTTATCCAAGTTTAACTTTATGTAGAGAAACAATGTATTTTTAGATTGTGTAAAAAACTCAAGATCTAATAGAGCTTCCACCTACCCTTCTAAACTGACTTCACTATCTAGTTGTTGTGGATTTCTACCCTCCTTACCTACTAGTGACCCATTAATGAGAGAATTAGTATACCCCTTGAATATTTTAGCTTTGATCTATGATCTAGTAGTTGTTGGCTTTGGGAAATTAGAATAATCATTTCGGGTTAAGGTCTTCTTCCATTTGATTATAAAGTACTCCCCTTAATAGAAAAACCCCTCAAATTATTCAAATCTGGTTTAAAATAGATAGTATCTCATCTATATGTATCATATTAATAGGATATTGGGTAATAAACCCCCTCAATATTATAATCCTCATCATCTACAACACCTTGGAAATGATACTCAATTCTATATTCAAGGTCATTTTTTAAAACGTTATTTTTCTTTCATATAGACTTTAAATCTTTCCATCATTCTATGTCACTGATAGACACATCTTTTTACCCTAAAATCCTGAAGTTGTTCTATATATTGATATTGGATTTATATTTTTGTGCTAAAAGATTCACCCATTGGTGTAATATCCCATGCCCGGGTGCCACTATACTGGGTTCCCCGAGATGGTTCACCCCATGACCTCAAGCGTGCCTCCCCATACAGCAGAGGATATTGACTAGTAGTGAGGGTCTAATGGATTTTATGGGGAGACTATACCAACTTTACCATATTAAAAAAATAATGTAAATCAAAATAAACATCAGAATGAAATAATAATAAATATTAAAACATCAAATACCACCTTCATTAAATGATATAGTACCCAAAAACTAATATATTAAAACATTTCATGTCACTAATACCAAGTTCCATAATAAAAACGAAAATAAGAAATGATAACAAAATCCCCATAATGGCACCCACAATCGAGTTTTTATCCCTCATATATGCTCCATCCCAAATCCAAAATCAACATATATCATGTGTCCTTTACCATTATTTGGACCTACAATAATGCATTTCTCTTGGGTATCCAATGACAGACCAAGAATGATGTGAGTACAACTCATTAGGTATCCCCCAATGGTATCTATACATAAATATAGTATAATATAGTGTATGTAGGAACACAATAAGTAATAAAAAAACAAAATAAACCAGGTCCTGTAATTTCACAATATTTAAATCTATCAATAATCTTCATAGTTCTTTTCTTTACCCATATTCATCAAATCAATTTTGTCCCATTTTAATTTTCTGAAAAATGTATCAAATGAGTCACATGATGTAAAATACGGATCACCATTCCACGTATCCATCTAGTATTGGGACTGATATGTTCAACCATCCTAACTATGATATAGAATTCCATATCCGTACCATTAGAATCAAGAAAAATTTTACTTTATATGAAAAATAATATGCATAGGGGCACCTGGAGTATCAGTCTAGCCCAACCATGGGAGGGAACATTAGTCTAATATCTGACCAACCATTAGTCACATTTCAAGAGGATAACATCAGTAACCATTTTCATTAACAAATATAACATATTTTTAACCTTTTCATTTATCACATTTCAATTGTTCATTACACTCAACATGTTCTCAGTTTCCATAGTTGTCCCATTTCATCATTAAATCATATTACAATAATTTTCCACCCCTTTCATTCTATTTTACCACATGGCCAATTCTTTTTTACCATTCATCACATTAACCCCTTTTGAGTCCATAACTCCTTTAACCTGTTCAACTTAAGTCAAATACCCTTTTTATAATAGTTAAACATCCTAAGATCATTTCAATTGGTTTAATATCATAAAAAATTAATTTAATCATTTAAAAATTCAACACTATTATTCAATGGAGTGTCTCACCCGATGGGTGACCGTAAGTCTAGTCTAATTATCATCAACAAATCTAATGAAGATCATTTGGGGTCCACCATATCATTTAGGAACCCAATTTAAAATTTCTTAAAAAATATATAAATTTGTAGCTTAACGACACAAAATCTAAACCACAAACATATAAATTAAAAAATTAAGACTATCGGATACCCATGTAGACTATCCACCTCAAGTTCATAGATGAGTACTCACTTATCCTTATACTTTAATTCAAATAAAAAAACATAAAAGCCCAGATGTAGAATATACTAGGGAAAATGGGTTTAGAGTATTATAAATAAGAAGAAAAATAATACAGGGCCTCTTCTAGAAAATAGATTAAAGAGGATTGATGTACTCACCTAGATCTTCAATTCACACCTGATGGTGCTTCAAGCGACTGATAATTAGGGGTGAACAATTCATAGAAGATGTGAGAGATCTTAATTTTTCACTCAATATTATATAGATATAGAGGGGAATAAAAATGAAGTAACAATCATTAATTCTTGAGGGATAAAAATGAAAAATTACCTCTTTTAATGAGGTTTATGGTTTGGCCACATGTTTCGACAAACCATGAGCCAACCATACTCCACCATATATCAAAGAGGGGACATGGGTAGCATAGTCTCCGGGGAAGCCCACATGGTTTTACAAACCATGTAAAGTCCATGACGTTTGATCTATCCAAAACCACATAGTTTATAGGATACCCTTTAAAGGGGTTTCAACCATGAACCCTCCCACTATAGACCACATGGTTAAGGGGTAATATTAGTATTAACCATGCACCAATGGTGAACCCAACATAGTACCCTCTATTCTTCCTTTTTTTTATGTTCCAAAACCCCTGGTACACTGTTGATTCCTATCATATTCTCGAAAAAAATTTATTTATCCATTTTAAAGGATTTCAATTAATTTTTTTACAATTATGTACCTCCTCGAAAGGATAAGATCTTACAATAGGGGTGGGGAAACTACCTACATTGGATTAATATTCCCATATTTTATCCCCATAGGCAACATTTTAGAATTTGAGTCATTAAAACCACTATGGGAAGTAAATCCAGGTAAAAAAACACCCACCCCTAGACCCTGAGAGTTGATATAAATGGTATAAAATAAAGCAGGTCTTCTAGTCAAGTATCAACCCGGCCTATATGGTATAAAATTTATCATTCTCCCAAAAAATTTCCTACCTATGTCCCCATCTTGTCGAACCATTTTATCATATTAGTATGAAGGGTTTAGAAAAATTACAAGGAGAGTAATATAAGTGGACCTTATACCACTCTATTAGACATACATACTATCTTGAGACACACCTCCTCCAAGGGAAACTTGATTACCAACCAAACTGCTTCCATAATATGGATTAACTTTCACCACTGATAAGATAATATCCAAGGATTCATGTGTTCCTTGACCAAATATAATATATTAACCCATATGATAAACTAGATTAATTGAATTGGATATAATAGGAATATATTAACTTGGATTTCATAGAAAAAAGATTTGTACTATGATTTGGTGTTGCAATGTAAAAGTTATATGAACAGAATATAAAAAAGAAAAAATAATAATTTTTAATAAATTTGAGGAGAGAAGAATTTTGAATGGGAAATGAAATACCTAGAATCTAGACATAAATCACTAAGTAGGACATATCCCTATTAATATAAAGGAGGAACATCCTATGGAGAAGATATATTCCAAATCCATAAATAGATCTATTAGATCCCGACCAATACCATGCAAGATATTCCTCATTAGAAATGAAAAAAAGAAATTTTCATGGCCCCAGGATCCTGATAATTTATCAATGATGAAGACCCCCTTTCTCATTCACTATTTTTTGAAGAGATCGATAGGAGGCCATCGATGAATAAAATCTTACCACTAGAGTCAAGTAAAGTTATTAAGAATCATTTTATAATTCCATATGGTTAATTAGAAACATAGGTTGACCTATAAGTAAAAAAAGTACCTTTAGTGAAATTTGGATGATGAAAATGTACAAAATATTCTCTACTATGAGAAAAAATAAAGTTTTACTCCATTATGGTCAACGGGTTGAGGAACCTCCCTTGCCAGAGGGAGAGGGGTCACTAAAGATATCATCACCAATTATTGAATCACCAAATCACATGAATATTCTATCACTTATGATAATTATTAACATTAATATGGTCTATTATATAGTCAAATATAAAAGAAGATAAATCCTATCTTCATTAAAAGTACTCCCAGATTAATCTCCAACCACAATAGTCATTACCATCATAATGAACCACCAAGAATCAACAGGAGAAAACTTTGAACAAGCCACACTAAATTTGCATCTCCCAAGATCATATTAAATCTATACATTGACTACATAGACTCAACATGTGTGGTAATGAAGCCTATATAGGGGTGATTATAAACATACATAATAGGATTCCATGAAAACTTAAAGGAGGTATAACACAACATGTCTACCCAGAACAATGAACAAGAGATGATTCAAAAGGAAGGAAATAATCTCAATATTCTCTATAATTATATATCATATGGGGATATAAAAAGTCATAGTTATATCTTCTATAAAGTATCAAATTTCACAATTCATTTGGATGATTAGAGTAATAAAAGTCTAAAAATGTCTAAAATTGATATCCAAGTTATAAGACACATCTTGAAGGAAACCTAGAAATACTAAGGAATTATAGGGTAAGAATATATACATTATTCAGAATTTCCATACTACCACCCTTAACTATAGCGGGGAACCCATGCCTCGTTGAGGTGAACAACTCAATTTAATGCATACCACACCTTATCACTAGTAACTACTACACAACTATTGTATAAATATATTGGAAAACTGGAACCACGAACAAGAATATTTTTAGTGCAATTGAGCACTACCTTTACTTTTTATAACATTGCAATCATTTTAAAACCCACTCACCTCACCTAAATTTTAATGGGGGACCTAATCACACTGATGTATGGTTATCCATCACGGGAGTTACAAAACCTAATAGAAGAACCACAAATTTTGAAGATTATAATACCAAATGTAGAATTATATGAATCAATTTATTTGCTAAATACACCATAATGGTAGGGGACTTCTTGAATCTATATGTTTTATATGGGATCCCTGTCTTATTAGGCATAAAGGAGTACCAACCCCACACATGAATATGATGAAAATACACCCTGACTATGTGGGGGAGTAATGAAATCCATGAAAAATATAGGGGGCCCATTCCCTATCATTATCAAATTTCTAGGGAAGTCCCCCATCCCATATCCACATAGGTAATTTCATCTGAACCTAGTTATCAACACTACATAACTAAGATACGTAATATGAATAAGACAACATAAAATGGTCTTAAATGACCATGAATAACATTCCACCACCCTCTATCTATAAAATCACTCATAGTAGACTATTTACATGACAAATTATGTCACCCGGGTTAGAATATTTGAAAAACACTATTTATTTGAAACTATATGGAATATACTTCACCTATGCCTAAAAAGTAAGCCCCAATTAGAAGAAGGGTGTGTATAAACATTTTATTTTATATTTTAGTGAACTTAAACTTATTCCCTTTTATGATACAAGGTATGTGTAATTTTGAAAACAACTTGATTGTGTACCCCTGGTACACATCAAACTAAGTAATTCAATTCTAAATGGAATGAATCCAATCACACATGACATGTGTGACTCAATGTTTATATGGAATGTACTCTACCAGAACCTGAGTCGTGTTATTCTTATAGAAAATGAATTTTTTATCCTTATACATGTCATTGGAAACTTCCAGTTTAGTTAACATATACTACATTTAGATTTGATCTATGTTCATAAATATCTTATGAACATGTATCTATATCCTACATGGCATGCATGATCAGGTTTTAGTTTCGACATGTGTCCCTATAAACATTGTGCTGAGTGGATAAAAATTTGAAGAGTGTGTAACATAGGTACATGCTATGTGATTATTAATTGACCCTAGTCACCAAACATGATCGTACAAGGTGTGTACTTCCCATCACATTTGGTGAGATATTTACTGCTTCCCTAAACCTTTATGTCATAAGGAATATTGATACTAAACATGGGATTATCTGAAATTCATGTTATGTAGTTAGAAATTTCATATATAAAAACGTCTCCAATAATGATTTCCAACTCCACCATCAACTTTGATGTCTCTACTACCCTTATTCTAACCATAAACTATGCTCGAATGATGACAGGGTCCTTCCAGGTGTAATTTCAATCACCGCCACACCTCCACATCATTGTTCCATTATGTCACACCCTGAACTCAAAAAACCCAATCCCACAAAAATATTTCCACCATTTAATACATGTAATAAACAATCTGATTATGTACCCTTACTATCAACCATCCAAACCACTTTTTTCAGGCTTGATCGGGTATATTCATGTCATTCACATGAAGGTAGACCATGTTCCAAGCTTCCATTGTCAAACCATTGGCCATTACAAAGTATATTTGTAAATATTAATCATGAGGGGAATGAGGAAAAAATGGTATATTAATGATTTAGTGGAATGTGGGATTCCATAAACGTGAGTGTTGAGCCTTAGTGTGTTGTTGATTAACTTCAAATTTTGATTAATTAATGTAATTATCATGAGAAAAATAATGGGTATCCAGAAAAATAAGTATGGAATAAAAAATGAAAGTAAAATTAGAAAAGATCATTTTTAAACATCAATAATGAAAAAAATATGAATTAAGTTGAATAAAAAGTACGAAATTGAAATCAAATCCCTTGTTTGATTGAAATATTTCGGGGATTAAAATTCTCCTTGATGTCATCAATTTTTATTATCTTCACCATTTTGAATTTAGAATAATACTCCCTCTCCAAATTCTTAGTGGTACATCTCCAATTAAGATATCCAATCCCCCTTAATCAATCTAGAGTTCTATAATTGGAGGTATTACTAACCCTAGGATGAATGACATACTATAAAATTTATAATCCATGATTTGGTTAACCATGGTTTTAAATTAATGGCCTGAAACGACCCGACACGAGGACCAAAAAACCAAACATATAAATTATATATCTCTAAAGATAAACACCCCATTCTAGACACAAAGTAAAAAATTAAAATTTCCATTTGAGTATACATTTTTTAGATTTTGATATTTTCACTGAATAGATAAATATTTAATTAAATAATTCTAGGTTGGTGTGAGTAACTCAAGAGGGGGTGAATTGAGTTCCCAAGAAAAATTTATATAATTAAATAGACAAAAATAAAAACCCATTTTTAAAATAAACTGTCCAATTAATAAAAATAGTAGATCAATATACAATCTATGCTTTTAAAAGATATCTTAAAAATTGACTAGGACTTAGTTAAAATATTGTTTAGAAACACCTTATCATTAAAAATCAATTTACTTAGACTGAAATATATATAAAAACTATTTAAGATTAATTATAAAAGAAATTGTTTTTTTAATAAAATTTATCTTGTATATGATATTAAAAAAATAGACAACACAATGACACAATTTAATAAACAAGATGTTCAATATCAAGGTTAGACTAAATCCCTTACACATAGAAATCTCCCACTACCAGGAAGATTATAAATATAATGAAATAAATCCACAACATGGATTAGATATACAATCAACAAAAACATTATATCCTAGATAACAATCCAAATCCATAATTATTCATAGGAAATTTGAATATAATGGGTCATAGATGGACCTATTCCACAATCAGAGAGGGAAAAAATTTGAGGAAGAAGAGAATAACAAGTATTCTCCATGAATGTGCAGGAGACAATGTGTGTTGGAAAAAAGGAAAACAACCCACTGCTCAAAAGTAAAATAGGTAGAAAAAATAAGAATATATAAATCTCTGGATGATGTGTGATGTTTGTTTGTAGCACTCAGATCAGTATTGGTGGAGGCATAAGACTATCTGACTAAGTGATTAGAGTTGGCCTGTGCAGAACTGAGTCTATGGATGTGGATGAAAGAATTGTTGAAATAGGGATTTCTTCTCTAGAAATTATGGTAGTTTTATAGACATGAAGGTAGGGTTTCAAGAGATTTATGAACTCCATAATTATTGAACCTCCCCTTTCCATCATGTTAAAGAAGTCTTTCTTCTCATCCATGAATTTTTAAGTGCTAGTGTGAGAACCTTTAGTTGAATCACCTATTATTTGAAGTATCTTTTCACTAGTTGTATCCTCAAGTTCTCAGTAATAGATTTAAAAATATTATACATTCCATTCTTGGTATAGATCCTTTCCATGTATTACTGGATAGTTATATTTATGGATTCCTTATCTTTTCTAAGATCTCCATCATATAATCTTATAAACTCAAGGATATGTTCTCCATGAAGATATATCTACCAAATTTTCTCTTCATGAGTGCTCAAATCACCTATATATTTTCTAATTTCTTCTCATATTATCTATTGAATTTGATCTATATAAATTTATATTTCATTAAGATAAGGTGTAGATTATGTAGAGGCAGTAACAGCTACACTATCTAACTTATGAGAAATGGATTTCATGGATTTTTAAACAGAGGATGTCAGACTCTCTACTAAATATTTTAAACGTTCTACCTCAGATGAAAATTTTCTATTCTCTAATACCTTTTATTTAATATGAAACCTATCTCATGGTTGGATATGTAATATCACCAATTCAACCAAATATCAAACACTTTCTTCACTGAGACGAGCAATTGGCGACGGTTGAGAGTTTAAGACATGAGTAAAGTCTAAAACCAAATTCTTCCTCAAAGTGTCCAAATTAGAATTCAAAATCCAATGAAAAGGATTCAAATCATCTTGTGTCACAAAATTAGTAGATAAAACATGTTTAATAGTTATAAGATCTTTGTTCTCATGAGATATTTCATTTTCAGTTGGTCTATTGGTTTCAATTGGGGATAAAAGGCTGAAACTCTCTAGCTTGATCGATATGATCCACTAGGGATCCTTCTCCTCTAATTTTTTTTCTTAGGATCATCATATAAATATACCAATCCAAGTCTTATAAAACCTAGATATTTTCACCATTCTTCACATAATCCAACTAGAGGTCTTATACATATAAGAATTGAATTTTCTATTGGTATTTGAGAACTTTGACTAACATCAGTTATAGATGGGGAAGATTCTATTTGATTTGTTTCCATGCTGTTTACTGGTTCTAATTTATCCTTTTATCTTCAATATTTAGAGTTTTCTATCCCTCATTAGAAGCTTATATAGCATATATAGTAACTGTTGGAACATCAATAATCATGGTTACTTTTGGTTTATTTTCATCTCTATGAGAACTAGATACCAGAGGTGAAGAGGATTGATGTTGAACTATGTCTTTTTTAGAATAAGGATCATTTTCATTCTCATCACTGACCTCATGATCAATACCACCTTTTTGATCATCTCTATGATAAGGTCGACCAATATTGTTTCCATCATCATAATCCTCATTACAGTGAGCTTAAGCATTATGATCCTCATCATCCTGACTGGAAGATTCATCAAACTTTTCAAGATCTACAATCTCTTTATCTGGTTATTTATAAACAATATCATTACCTTCATTACCCATCTCATCACTTGGAGTCTTAGAGATTGATGATTTAGATTGATCTTCTCTAGAAACAGTAGTATGTTCTTCATCATCATTTTAAGGAAAGAGAGTTTATCTGGTATTCCGAGATCCTAATGAACAGACATGTTCACTTGATACTCTTTGTATAGATATAATGATATCTAGATCATTCCCTTCTTCCACTGAAACAAAAACTACTTCATCTACCATGACTTTCTCATATCTTTCAGCAACAACATCAACATCAGATTACATAGATATCTCAACAAATTCAAGACCTTGATCCAACATTTTCTTAGGTGTAGTTGGGTGATCAATAGGGCTAAAATGATCATAAACATTCTCATTATCTATGCCCAAATCCCCTCCAAGGATTCCAACTCACTTTAACTCTTTTGGAAAATTTTAAAGGGGAAAACCACCAAACATTTCTTCATCTTCTTCTCTATCTTTGATACAACCCTTTTATTATAAGGAGACTAAAATCATTTTGGGAGAAATTATAGAGTTCTATCTGGAGCTCTTCTTGCACATCTCATGCATATGGAGCCTCATAAATCTAAAAAAATTATTTTCTTAATATCTTCATTATATAGAAAAATTATACATCTTGATACCACAATTTATTGAATTCCCCCTTCCTTGGACATAAAACATGATGTACAAATTAGAAAAGAAACTTACATTCACCAACAAGATCAGCATCATTAGGTCTTAATAGTGTTCCATCTCCAGTTAACTATAGGCGATCTCTTTCATAATGTATATTTTCACTATTGCTCAATATAGTTCCTTGAAAATCATCATATACTCCTTTGTGAGGAACCTTGAAACATCTTACCCAATATATTGAAGATAAATAAATATCTTATCTATCTATGCTTCTTCAAATTCTGTCGGCTTTCTTCTCAAAAATAAGTATTTCACTCTGATAAAATTCAAAGAATACCCTCAGATAATACACTCAATGATTCAAGGTAAACTAGTTCACACACTTATTATTTTTCTATTACATTTAACACAAGCGTTTTTTAGTTGAAATCCAATATGCATCAATTTATTTTTCTACTTTAACTACATTAATTCTTATATGTGGGATTAGGGAGAGAGTTTCCAAACTTATTTGGGATAGTTTTTTTTCTTATAATGCATCATCTCTTATGGAATCGATTTTACAACTCACTTCACACTTTCCATTCATATAGGTTGAAGGATTCTGGTTGAACAAGGAAGAAGGAAGATTGGTTTGAGGGGAAGGCATAGGTTTGAGAGATCAAGGGTTAGAGTTTGTGAATTGATTTAGAGTTATCCTGATGGTTTTATTTTTTTTGGGATTATAAATAAGTAATAATAAAATTAAAATAATATAAATTTAATCAATAAATAAATATAGAAATAGTAAAAAAGAAATGGCAACATAAAAAGGAATGGTGACTCATTCAACAGTGACTTCATCAATGGTGACTCATCAACAGTTAGTTATCAATGAAGATTCATCAGTAGTGACTCATCTATAGTGACTCATCAGTGGTGAGTCATCAATAGTGAATCGTCAACAGGGACTCATCAACGATGACTCATCAATGGTTACTCATCAAGGGTGACTCATCAACAATGACTCATCAACAATGCCTCATCAATAGTGACTCATCAAGAGATATTTATCATTCCAAATTCATGTTTGATGTAATTTAATATTTTAGAATTTGAAGGCTTTGTGAAAATAACTGCTAGCTAATGTTTAGTTCCAATAAATTCTATATTTATTTCACCCTTTTGAGAATGATATATCAAAATTTTATTTCTTAAATGATGGTGTTTTTTAGGGTGAGATACTTTAATTTTGGAAATTTTTATCGCACTTGTGTTATCAAAATTTATATGTACACATAAAAATTAGTATCCAAATTCTAATAACGTATGTTTCATCCACAAGATTTGTGCAAAACAACTTCCTTCAACAATATATTTAGCTTTAGTAATGGATGACACAACAAATTATTTATTCTTACTATACCATGATAGTTGATTTTTTCCTAATAGATGACAATTTCCTGATGTGCTTCTTCTATCTAACATGAAGTCATCAAAATTAGAATCTGAATAACTAACTGAATCAAAAGCATTTCCTCTTAGATAGAACAATACTAAATTATTTATATACTTTAGGTACTTAAAATTTCTTTTAAAACCTAAAAAATGTGACTCTTTTTTGAAAGAACGAACACATGCACAACTAAAAATAATATCAGGATGAAAAGTAGTTAATTATAAAATACTTCAAATCATACCTTTTCTAACTTGTTTGATCTACTAATTTCCCATCTTTATCGTGGTCAAGATTATAGGTGGTACTCATGGGAGTACCACTTATTTTGGTACATTCTAGGACACATAATTTTAAAAGATCATTAGTATATTTACATTGATTTAATATAATTACATATATGTTTTGAAAAATCTGAAATCCAAGAAAGAATTTGAGTCACCCATTAAACTCATTTAAAATTAATTTTTCATCAGTTTTGAGAAATAAGTACATAAGGAATATTTAGTAGATCCAAAAATAATATCATTTACATATATTTGTACTATTGAAACATCTTTTGAAATTATTTTTATAAAGATGGTTGGATTAGCTATACATTTTGAAAAACTTTTTGAAATATAGAAAGAGTTAAGCCTATCATACCTAGCTATATGAGCCTATTTTAAACCATAAAAATAATTTGTTAATTTAAAAAATAAATTTAGAAAATGTAGATTTTGAAATCCTTAGGGCTATTAAACAAAAACATCCTCAATTATAAATCCATTTATGGATGCACTTTTAATATCCATTAGATATAGTTTGAAGTCTAAATGTTTTTCATAGGAAATAAGTACCCAAATGGCTTTATGTCTTACTACATGAGAAATGTTTTTTCATAATCAATACTGTATTCTTAGTTATAACATTGTGAAAATAACATTTCATTATTTATTACTATATTTCCTGACTCATCAACCTTTTTTATAAACAACCACTTAGTTCCAATAGTTAATGTGCCTTTTGGTCGGTCAAAAACTTCCCAAACATTGTTTCTTTCAAACTAATTAAGTTCATATTAAATATATAATTCAAATAATTCATAAATGATGGAATCATTCATGTTCATAGATTCAATATGTGACAAGAAGGATTAATGTTCAATCTAATTTCTCATGGAAGCTCTGGTCTATGTATCTCTGTCTAGGTTTCATATTACTGCATCTAAAGGGTGGTGTCTATGAGTCCTAATGGGTCTTTAACAAGAGTGGTTGGTAATCTGAAGGTATTCTTCATGTTCAGGTTATGGATGTTTATTGGCTAAACTGTCTCTTTGTCTAATAGAAATTTAACAGGTTTAGAATTGAGATTCGGAGTTGACAAATCATCCCCATGGTTCTTTAAGTTAGTCTTAGTTTCATTGGGGAAAGTTTCATCAAATTTAATATGGACATATTCTTCCACTATCTTGGATCATTTATTAAACACTCCACATGCTTTATTGGAAGTTGAATAACCTAGAAAAATTCCGTCATCACTTTTAGAATAAACCTTGTCCAAATTATCCTTTATATTTAGAATGAAAGCTTTTCATCCAAAAACTCTAAAGTAATTTACCTTTGGATTTCAATTATTCCATAATTCATAAGTATTTTTTTAAGAGTTGTATTATTAATACTCTATTTATAGTTTAACATGATATATTAACCACTTCATTCAAAAATTATATAGGTTGGTCATACTCAATTAACATGATTTATGCTATCTCTTGAAGAGTACTATTTATTTTTTATACCACACCATTTTACTATGGTGTCCTAGAAGTAGAAAAGTTGTGATTATAGACATTTTGAGAGTAGAATGATTCAAAGTATTGGTTTTCAAATTATCAACCATGATCACTCATTAATATCTTAATCTTAAGTCCACTAAGCATTTTATAGATTTGACATATTTAATAAATTAAAAACAAGATTCACTTTTTTTACCTATAAATAATACCCATGTGTATTTAGAGAAGTCATCAATAAGGACATATAAATAATGTTTTCCATTTAGACTCGAGACTCTAGAAGTAATAAAGTAGTACATATGGATTAACTCTAAAGGATGAGAGGTTGAAACATGTTTATTTGATTTAAGTTAAATCTTATGGCATTTTACTTTTTGAAAAGAATTACAAATTCTATTGTTTGAGAATTCAAGATTTGGTGGGTATCTAACTAACCATTTCCTAGTTACCTTTTTAAGTAGGTAAATATTTCAATGTCCTAGTCTCATACACAAAAACCAAGATTCATTGTGAAAGTCACATAAGAAAGAAATATTTTTAGAAGATATTGAATTTAAATCAATAGAATAATAATTATCATTTATTACGGAAATAAAAATTAAAACATTCTTTTCATTAAAAATAAGACTTGCATTGTTCTCAAATTTTACAAAAAATCCATCATCACATAGTTGAGATATGACAATAAAATTTTATTTCAAACCATATACATATAAAACTTTGGAAATTAATACTGAATTCGAAATAAAATTTTTTCCCAAGATGATGATTTTCCCCCTTGAATTGTCACCAAAAGTGACATGAACACCAGTAACATTGATCAAAATTTTGAAGTTTGAATACTCACTAGACATATATCTAGAACATCAACTATCTAGATACCATATTCTTTTTCTAGATGTTTTCAAATAGGTTTACTACAACACAATGTTTATGTCAAAAATGATTTTGGTACCCAAATCCTCTCAGGTCCATTTATGTTAATAATAATATATTTGAACACCCATAATTTCATAAAAGGTGTATTATATAAATATTTCAGAATTCTAGAGATAAAAACATAATTAGTTCCAATTGAGATGGTATTGGATGTATATGATCTTTCAGAGATGGTACTTGATGTAAATCTGGTTTTTGTAATTTTTTTCCTGTCTAGTAACCTATGGCAGTTGTATACTTGGGAGAAACTTGCTTCCCCAATATTCTAGTTAATGTTTTCTTACCAATGGTAATGTTTTAAATGTCTTTATTTACCTGTTTATTTTAAAATTTTAATTCATTATTTTCTTTCAATAGTTGATCATTTTTATACTTTTTAAAAGCAAGGTTATTTTTAAAATTTAATCTTATGTCATGCTGTTTATTGAGTGACTTATATTTATCTTTCAGCTCATGAAAGGTTCCTTCAAGCATGTTATAGTAATAACATAGTTCTTTGTTGGTCAAGATGTTCTCATTTTAATTATTTCCTTCATTTTAAAAAATATATGAAACATTAGTAGGAGAAATAAGAAAAACATTTTGTACCTATGATATGATTTCTATAATGAAAATCTTGGATTTTTTAGACTTATCGTCTTGATTAGTGTCTGAGTAACTTGATCTCCCTTCAGAGGCAATTCATGTTTCATTCATGGATTTTATGGTATATTTATTTCTTATCCTAATGCATATTTTTGTATTTTAATTTTGGATATTTAGATTTAATATGACCTTTCCACCTTCATTCATACCATGTGACTTCATTTTGAGTATCATCCTTTTTCCAATCCTTTTTCCACATTAATTTGTTTTCATAATCTCCTATGAAGTTTTATTTTTTGAAGAAATTATTTTTCCAAAATAATTTCTTAAATCTTCTGGCCATGTGTTACATTTTTTCATCACTATCATCAGTAGATCCTTCTTCATTGGAATCTTTATTTTGTATTTTTTCTCTTTGTCTATAAGTAGCAAATTTGAAGGCTACTGATTTTATTTTTTGGTTTATCTTCATAAATCTATTTTTTAACTTTATTATTTTCTTCACAAATCATTTGATTTCATATAAGTTACTTCATTGTTAGTTTATATACATACATGATTCTCTAATTGACATAAAGTTTCCTCTCCAAATATTTGGTAAGCATCTGAGTAGTCTCATTACTTGATCTTTATCTGTCACTTATGTTCCAAGAGAGTGTGTAGTACTAACTATTTCATTGAACTAGAGATACATATTAGAAATAGGTTCATGAGATTTCATTTTAAAAGTATCATACTTTATTGTGTATGTATTTAATCTAATTTCATTAACATTTTATGTTTTTTCCTCTGAGACAGATAAGGTATCCCTTGTTTGAAAAGATGATTTTCAAGTAGACATTCTATTGAATTATTAATCACCCAAAGAAACAAACAATACATCCATTACATTATAATTATTATTATAAGAAGTTTTTGTATCATTACTCCATTCACATATAAGAGTTTGTGGTATTTAATATTGGTCTTCCATTATAGTCCATGTGTGAGAACCTCTTCATTCCAAATGCATTTTCATTTTGATTTTCCCTTGAGAATAATTGGTACCATTAAAATAAATAAGTATGCTGGTAGAATATTCTTCTTTTCTATTATCCATAAATTAAAAAATTTAGAATTAAAATAAATTTGAGATATTTAGAATAAAAATAAAATCACAGTTAAAAAGGTAATAATATATATAAAAGAAACTATCCTCTGATACCGAATTTTGGTCAGATTGAGTTACATAAGAGGGGGTGAATTGAGTTCCAAATAAAAATATCTATAAATAAATAAACTAAAACAAAAACCCATTTATAAAAAAAATATTCCATTTAATCAAACCAGCATATCGATATAATATTCATCCATTTAAATGATTTCTTGAAGAATGATTAGGTCTCAGTTAAAATATAGTTTATAAATACCTTAACATTTAATGTCAATTTACTTAGACAAAAAAATATATAAACAATAGTTAAGATTAGTTATCAATGGAATTGTTTGGTTTGTTAATAAAGAGTTAACATGAATATTATATTAAGACAAAATATATAACACATTGGCACAGTGGAATAAAAATAGGTTCAGTCTCAAGGTGAGAATTAATCAACTCCACTTGGAAATCACCCATTTCCATGATGATTATAAATATAATTAAATAAATCCACAACATGGATTAGGTATATAGTCAACAATAACAAGATGTCCTGGGTAAAAAGCCTCTTCTATAGTTATTCATGAGAAGTAAGAATATCACAGTTCACATAAGGTCCTCTTCCCTAAACACAGTGTGAAACAGATTGAGGAAGAATAGAATAAAATGTATTATCCAGGAACGTGCATGATATAGTGTCTGTTTTATAATAGGAAAACAACTCACTTCTTGAAAGTAAAATAGATAGAACAAATAAGAATAGAAAAATCTCAGTTTGATGTTTTATGTATGTTCGTTGTCTGCAAATCAGCGTTGGTGAGGAGTATGTTCTTTTTTATAGAAAATTGATGTAGAAAAGAGGATCATAGAAATATGTACATATGTTTTATTTTATCTCTTTCTGATGTCTTAATCAATCCTAATAATGTGTTATGTTCTTCTGTGTCGTTGATCCTAAAAAAATGTGAATCAATAAGATCGTGAGAATTCATAAATTAGGTTTCACAATCTACGGTGGGGTTTTTTTAGTAAGAGATCATATCAGGAATATATATTGTTTGTTGTTATTTTTTCAAGAGAGATATCCTTTATGAATATATAGACGAATTGGTTGGAGGATATTTACAATCCTCAGATCCAATTTTACTCAGTCATGAAGACTTAGTCAAACTATCAAAGAACAGATTTTTCCTTTGATCCATTTAATCCAAAGTCCTCAAATTGAAACATTAATAAGAAGTTGGAGGTGACTAAAAATATAGAGGTGACTCTGCTGGTAGGGACTCCTCGAGCAGTAACAATGAATTTACTATGGTAATTTCTCCACTAGAGGTAATAGCGACTCCCATCTGGCGGTAGCTCTTCTTGGTGGTAATAGTAACTCCCAGCCAATTGTGACTTTCCATAATACAAAGGAGAAATATCATTGGAGTAGTATTATCATATAAAATGATATCATATAACATGTGTAACATCATTACTAAAATAATCATAGTTTTTGATCATTAATATAAGAGAGTGTCAAACTCACCCTATACAAGGACGTTCCAATAATAATAAATATTAAATATTAATTAAAATTTTTACTAATAATTAAATTAGGTGTAAAACTTATACCACTATATCAATGAAACCATTGAATTTTTTTGAGGTCATCTTCTCAAGTAAGTCTTCCGTATTACACCTCGTAGTGGACCAAAGGATTCAAAACTCAAAAATTAATCTAGGTCTCAACTAGGAAAAATCTGGGTCACTACATATGACCAGAGGATGTTCTAAAAATATATTTTTGAAATTTATATAGTAATTATGAGTAATTAGGAATAAATTATGAAATTACTAATGATCTTTTATACTTTATGGATCTAATGAATAGTATATTGAATTTATTATTGGATTTCATTATGATGGGTTTTATGGATTATTTTCTCATGTTTTCAAAAGATCAGGCTGATAAGGGTAAACATATTTCGATTATCATAGAGATGTTAATGGAAAATAAGGTATATGATATAATTTCATGTTATTAATTTGGATTTTGAAAGTAAACATTCTAGGTCACACAATCTATGAAGTGGGCATCTTGATTATTCCTCAGAAAGTGGTGGTGGTTATTTCATGAAAAGTCAATAATAATTTCTTTCAAATTAAATATTTTTATGAATTTTAGGATACTACCTTATTTTTTTTATTTTTCTATATTATATACTCCATTTATAGCCCTAATATATTAAGTATTCAAATATGAATGGTTAGATAAAGGTACATTTCTATTTTAGGAATTGGAGTGGAGGATGGATATGACTCAAATATTTATGTTACTTTATCTTAATGAGGGGTGAAAGGTAAATTATAATTCCTCCTTAGAGGGTATAGGATTTGTTATTATACATTAGAAACATGTAGTGACCTATAGATCAATATATCATTATACTCATAATAATAATTATCTTACTCGTGACCTTGAATTAGATACTATTGTATATGCATTAAAGTAATAGAGCCACTATATAGTTAGTGAATGGTTCATGTTATACACTAATAAAATATTAATCTTTTATTTATTTTCACATAGTGAATCAGTTTTTATGGAATTTTAGTTGGTGGAAAACGTAAATTATTTTTATTTTGATCTATTATATACAATTATAAAGTGAAACATTATCGTAGGTTCCCTTAGTAGAAAGTATGCTTCAAAAAATTGTATAAGAGGTCAAAAAAGAGTGTAGGGTGTTTTACTTATTGGATGAATAAAATTTTGATGATTCTAATGATCATCCTAGAATACATTTACATAATATTAATCTAGTTCACCAATTTTTTATTGAGTTAAATAATATTGAAAATTTGATCATGACTATAGTATTATCTGAGATATGCTTGATGGTGGGGATATTCTCTTGGGGTTGTTCATGGATTGTCAAACATTTATCTATTTTCATTTTTATATTAAAATTATAGATAAAATAATATTAATAATCTTGTAAAAAAATTTTCCTTGGAATTTGAAAAATGTATCATGGAATTTATAGGAAGTTTTGGTGTCCTAACATGAAAAGTGATATTTCATATGTTGTGTCTAATTATTTTTCTTTCCAAAAACATAATAAGAAACATCAATATCCAGCTGGTGACTTAAAAAAATTAAAATACCTATATAGAAATAGGATGATTTTATGGTGGATTTAGAAACTATATTACCTTGGGAAACTATTTGGGTGGTTATTGATCGACTAACTAAAATAGCTCTTTTTCAACCTAGTCAGGAATCCTCCTAAAATGAAGACCTAGGAAAACTATTTTTCCTGGAAATTTTAAATTATAACGGGTAGTATATATTAATTTTTTATATAAATATCCATGGTTTACATACATATGGTATAATTTTTTACAAAAGTCTCATAATACACAGGATAAGATGAGTACATCATATTAGTCTCTAATTGACGATCATTCTAAGAGAAGTATTCATTTAATCTGAGATATATCACAAGATTTAATAATTCATGTTATTGGATTCTAGGTAGAACACCTATCCTTAGTAGATTTTATCTATTTTCAGATTTATCATTCATCAAACCAGATTACTCTTTTGGAGGCCCTCTATGGTAGGTCTTTTTATTCCTTTTAATGTTAGAATAGATTAGTGAATCATATGATATTAGTCTTAGTGTCATTTAGGATATGAAAGATTAATTTAAATTGATTTTAAACTGGTTAGTAACTTCAAAAATTTTATTACATTGATATTTTTATGAAATATTTCGCTATAAATAATTTTATTTCTTCAATAGATTCTGTTACATGCAATAACGCGTTCCGATGAACCACATAACATTAATAAAAATATTATGCTTCCATTTTTTCCTAGATGTTGGATTGGTGGGTATGAATTTTAATAACTAAATTATAAAAAATATTTGGTCAGCACATTTATAAAAGTAATTCATTAGTTATCAAATGATTAGAATTTAAAACAAAAAATATTTAGAAATAAAGGAATTGTTTTTTTAAACATTGTTTTTATGCACACACTATATTTTTCTATCAATAAATTAAATTAATTTCTATTGGTGAATTATTTTAATAAAATTTATATATTATTCAATTTATTAAATTTTTTAAACATTTTAGAATATTTTCCTTTGCATAAGAATAAATGTAGTTTTATGCTTAAAAAAGTTTTTTTTTCTCAAAATAGATGTTTTTGTCCCATTATGTGGACTTACATAAACATAATTTCATAAATTTATAGGAATTAAATTATATAAAATTAATTACATATTTAGAACTATGAGGATCAAATTAAGTTAATAGAACCTTTTCTTTTTGTTCAATAAGAATAGTAATCATGGTAAATTTATCACTTTGATAAAGGGTAAATCACATTAATATAGATTAAAAATAAGTGATTAAGAAATAAATTTTCCTAATAATTGTTATTGAATTAATTTAGTTATACCTTTATCACCTTAGGCTTTAAATTTGTTAGTTTTATGGACACCTTTCTTTGAAAATGATATATATATTATTTAAATCAATAAAAGTTACGAATTTCACTCTCTTAGTTTTAAATATCCTGTATGTGTTAAAATAGGGGTAAAAACAAGATATGAATAAAAATTAATAGAATTTTTTTATAATGAAATTATATTCATAATGGAAATTTATTTCTAACTTTTAGGTATTATATAACTAAATTAGTTTCTTAAACAACAATAAAACAATATTTATTCAACTAATGGAAATATAAAATAAATGACTTTGAAAATATTAAATGTGATATGATTAAGTTATAAAATTAAAAGAATTTTATAATTAAATATGATATATTATTATTGTTTAAAAATTTTATATCCAAATTACAATAATTTCATTATGTTTTTAAAGTCAAATTAATTGAATAATGTCAAAATTGAAAATAATGATATTTTTTCGAAATAATAATTTATTAAATTATTAAAAAAACATAAAAATATTTAAATAAGAAATTATAGATTATATATGGTCTAAGATGTGATAACTTAGGTATTTATGGAAGAATTTTATCCTCATAAGTAGAAATTATAACCCTTTAATATTGAAAAATCTATTACTGTAGTTAAAATTAATATTGTTTAACTATGTGTTAATCAAAATGATATGGTTTAAAATAGAACACAAGCTTATCAAAATTTTATTTATTATGAGATTAAAATTATATACTACCTTATCTTAAAATACCAGTCCATTTGGAGGTATTTTTCTTGAGAATTAATTTATTATAAATTAATATTTCGAGAAATTTCAAAAAGTGACCCTCACCTCAAGTATAAAAGAGAACCTCTTCCCCCACCTATTTATACCAAATTGATCAATAAAGATAAAATTAACTCTATCAATTTTTTTTAAACTTACCTGTACACATTCAAATAGTTATGTTCTTCCCAGAAGATTAACCCTAGATCCCTTTAGAGGATATGTAAAGGATTCATTTCAAAGAAGTGGGAATTTCCTTACCCTATCACTTTCTTCTCTAATATTATTTAACTACTCTAAATATAGTGTATTTATCATAAAATAATAATATTATAATGATAAATATGATTAAAATTTATTATTATTATGAAAATACCATTGTACACCCTCTTTCCCCTCAAATTTGAAGTGAATGTATTGCTTGTGCATACATAGGAAGTTTTGTCCCCGTGCAGTGATACAATTCAGTTTTCATCAACATAATTTATGGAAGGGTATAATGATAGGTTTAATGTTTATATATGATATTTAAGAAATATCTATATTTTTTTAATTATAATATAACATATAAATACCGACCATCTAATCCATTAGGTAATGATAATGTCCTTCGTACGTACATGTGGACTACCACGTCCATCAAGCGATGTGATTCATTTTAATTTTTTATTTGTATGGAAATGAGGAATAATTTTATTAATAAATATGATATAATAATCATCCTATAATGATGAATTAATATTTACCTTTTATTTTTCCATCCTTTGAAAAACGAAAATAACATTCATGCATATGTATGACTTATCATTCCCCTGAATAGTGTAATTCATTTATATATATATAAAATCTATAGATTAATTTAATATTAATATAATTATTATGTATGGAATTCATGTTATTATTAATATTCTGAATATTATGTAACCAATATAAATATATTAGGACAAGAACTACTAAACTGAAATACTCATGAGAAACGAAACAGTTAACACCCATGATGATTTTAATAATAGATTTTTATACAAAAGGGGGTGTTGAAATGTTATAAAGGGATAATATATGATATTATATGTATTAACATTACTATGTTATAAAATAATAATAAATTGAAATTTATTATAGAATAGGATAGAGTGATTTTGAAGAAAGGAGAAGTCGAGTTAAGGGTTTTATGTCACAATCTCATTTTTTATCAGGATTGATTAAGAAAATGTCTTTGATGAAGAAATGTTATGACATAACACTCAAGAAAACATATGAAATTTAATATTATCTGGTTATTTCTCTAAAATACATGTTTTTCTTTCATTTTACTCATATGATGTACTCAATATATTGGAATTTTATTTAAGGAAAATTGAATTTATCTCTCTCTTTGATTAAAGAAACCATTTTATTACAAATCCATATTTTCCAAAAATATTTTGAAGAAGATTTTTACTATTATACTATTATTTTTTATTTCTATTTTTACTATGTTTTAATTTTTTCACAATGTTTTTAATGGATATTCCTATCATTTTTTGAAAGAGGAACTTTTAACTTTTTTAACTGTGTGTAAGGAATGTTTTCTAACATATACAACATGAATAGTCTATCCTGCTATCATAAATAATTTTTTCAATGAGGATTCCTTTAAAAGTTTAAAATTTTATTTTCAAAGAATTTTTTTCATTATATTTTATCATTTTTTTAATTAGTGATTTCAAAATTGAAATGTTATTTTCCTCGAGAATGTTTTAATATTATTTTAATTGTATTTTTATTCATAAAAGATAACAACCCCTTTTTTCCCTTCTGATTTATTGGGGATATGATTTAATGATACCATCCTTATTTAATATTTAGATTTTCTAGGTTTATTATGATTGGATGTTTATGAATCCCCTTTTTCCATGTTTTATTCCATGATGATGTGAAAAAAAGTTTTTAAAAGAAATTTATTTTCTACAGGTTATTCTATGATGAATGATTAATGAAACCCATTTCTTTTCAAAGGTTCTAATATAATGAATGATTTATAATATTATGGAAAAAAATTTTGGATCTAAATATTTATGAAAATAGTACAATTACCAGTGGGGGGTGGGGGTGAATTGTATGGTTAAAAACATTTATTTTTAATATTAAGGAAGTCCTTGTTTAACAAAGTTAAAAAAATTAGATTCACTAATCCCTATTTTTTAATGTTAATTAAAAATACCTTTGGCCCGATAAAGATGATTAATGTAATGAAATTGACACACATGTTTACATAAAAGTGATTATATAATAAAGATTATAGAATCATAAATCATATTTTATACAATATATAATGTATAATAAGTAACACTTTCTATTTATAAGAATTTGCAGTAGAATTAGAGAAACTTGTAACAGAATAAGTAGAAAAAATGAATTGAAATATTTTAACCCAAATATAAGGGTATAGAATTATTTTGGATAAAAGAAACATGATTTATACTTTCAATAAAGTCCATCTTACCAACATTAGGGTAATCCCTCTATCTATAAGATATCAGATTCAACTTCTCTCTTGCTATCCATGCAAGTCCTCAATTAAGTAGGTAATTGTCATCTCTATATTCATTTAGTTGGAAGCCCTAATATATAAAACTAGACGCATGGAGAAAATATTAAATATACAACCTAAAAAGGATTATTTTAGATTGAAACTCTATTACTAAAGTAAAAAAAAACACAGGGAACAAGTCGTTCACACTCTAGTATCATGAGATAAAATTTAAAGCATGTAGACACACACACACAGTTGTAAAACTATTTAAAAATGATGAATTGACTGGCTATTTATAGTCTTGGAATAAAATAATTGACATGGTCTCGAACATAAATATTTTTTTGAATGTTTGGAGAAACCTGTATAGATGAAACTTATAATGGTCATAAAATAATATATTGGACAACATCATTTTAGCTTAATGAAAAATATCATGAGAAACATTATAATGTAATTAGTATTGAAAATATGCATGAATCGTATTATATGTATATGAATAATAAGGACCTGTAGTAATGAATCAGTTTTGAGAATTATATGAAATCACATTCTTAAAAAAAGGAAATACTGATTCAATAAATGATGAGAATCTGATTTGATGAAGTATGATAATTAGATTCAATGATGTGAGAACTATCTTCCAAATTCTAAGAGAATCAGATTTGATAAATGTTGTGAATCAGATTCAAAACTCTATGTGAGTTATATTTGAGAAACTCTATGAAACATATTCTAAATTATGATTGAATCAAATTTGAGAAACTATCAAAATTAGATTTGAAAATCTGAGCAAATTGAATCTGTGAAAATTTGAGAATGAGATTTGAAAATATGAGAGAATCATATTTGAGAATCCATGTGAATCAAATTCAAAATTTTGTGTGATTCAGATTAGAGAATCTATAAGAATCTGATTGTAATAATGGATTTTATTTATTTTATTGGTTTCAGTTTCTATTCTGTATTACGGAAAAGTTAGTTAGACATAACAAGAAAACAACATAAAAGGGTTTAAATAAAATCAATATGACTATTATTGGACTTGCATAAAATTCAATTATTTAAACTTATAGAAAGAAAATATTAATAGGGAAAAGGTATTTGTGATTTACAAAATATAAAGGAATGAGAAAAGTCATAAGAGAACTTAGGACTCAATAATCTCCCCCTATTTGGAAATCATGAATAATGATTTAAAAAAATAATATTAAGATCAAAATATTTCATATTTTAACTTAAAAGAAATACTTATATCCCCCTGAGTTTATAACTCTTAAAAGTAATTAATACGACTAACCATCCCTTTGGATATGAACTTACCATAATGATCATATTCTTTTCTTTAAGTATTTTTCTTTCTTTCATAATGAAATATCTCTTACATCTTTAAGGATACCTTTTTCATTATTATTACCCATTCTCCCCTTACATAAGGATATATTCATTAATATTCTTAACCATTCTCCCCCTTGGTGATTTATAAAAAAGAATGGATAATAAAATAAGGTACCTAAAAAGGGTTAGGAAAAATTCTATACGAAATTAGAGGGACAAAAATAATTGATATTGATTTTTTTTACAAAAAATATTTCATAGATACCAAATAAATTAATCTATCTTTGGCATTAAGGATTTTACAAGAGCCTTCATCTTATTCAATTAATTGTTATCTTCTTCAACCTTTTCATGGAGTACTTCCAATTGGTAATTATTTTATTAATGATTTTTATTTTTTTATTCATGAATGTGAATCTTTTCCTCCCGAGGACTGAGTTTTTAAACCATCTCATTTTCATAAGATATTATCCTTTTAATCTCAGTACTGATGAAATTTAACTTTCCATTTAAATATTTGACTATGTAGAACTGAGTTTCATTTTCCTCCTTTATATTCATAGAAAACATATTTTATAATTATTTGAGTGAATCTTTAGATTCTACTAAAGCATTCTTGATAAAATCAATCATATCATCAAAAAAATTAAGATCAATATAGATCTATCTTGACCACTTGGTCATGTATTTGTAGGATTTTCTATGATAATGATAACTATTGATGAAGGTTTTGAAATTTGCTTCAAGCATAATCATCTTCCCTATATATAGGGTTATTGAGTCCAATTTAAGATTCAAATATTATTGAATTCTCGGGAATATTATCTCAATATTTTCAATGTACAGAATAGACTTTACAAACTTTGTTAAAGATTGAACAAAAAAATATTCTCCCTTATAAGAAGATGACTTTTCTGATTCTGATTGATTTTCCTTATAAGTACCAACATCTATCTGATTCCCTTTGTCTTTCTTATATTTTGATTTCTCTATCATCTATTCTATTTTCATTTCATAAAAACTTTGAACAATATTATCTTCATCATCATTGGTATCACCATCATCATCACCATTATTATCACCATTATAATCACCATTAGAAGTAAACTTATGAACTTCAAAATCAACAACATTTTCCTTCTTGGTTGAGGTTGATTTCTGGATCTGAATATCAGATATATGAACTAACTTTTCTTCTAAGGAAATCTTGGAAGAGGAGGCTTGGGAAGTTATCATTGATAGTTTTTCAGATTTAATATCTCCCTAAATATATCCTATTTCTTGAATCTCATCTAGATTATCTTATTTATATTTACAATAAAATATAGCATGAATAAATTTATTACCTTGAAGGTATCATTGTCTCCTTTTCAATGAATGACTAACCCTTACATCTATAATGTTACAATCAGGTTTTTTAGAGGAGAGATGAGAATGTTTTAGCTTCTTTATTTACTGAAGGAATAAGGATTATATTAGATTTTCCTAATTTAAAGACACTTATGAATATGGTATTTTTTGAGAAGGGTAAAAAGCATCTCCATCTAAGGGTATTTCTAGGACATCGACTAATTTCTTGAAGGATATTGATTATGATTTTCTATAATGTATAAACTATACCATATATTTTCCTCCTATAAAGAACTCAACTAATTCATAAAAGTCAATAATAAGTTTTGGATAAAATTGATCCTGATCTCATTTTTTTCAATATAGATATATTTATATCCTTGTATGTTTATGATCTTACATAATAAATAATAACACTTGAGAAAAAGTATTGATCAACTATCATTTCTCAAACTATAAACCAATATTTCAATTCCATTAATGTATGTATTGAACATTTAGAAGATACTAAATGAGACATCTGGATTTAAGGAAATGGAAAAGAATTGAAATAAGGGTTTTGAAGGATGGAAAAAACTCAGGCAGAAGACACTGGAGATCAATTTGGACATGTGGGGTTCATGCTCTATATGTAGGTGGTGAGGTAATAGTTTGGCATCAAAGATTATCCTTACATTTAAAAATATACTGATATGATCTAATGGTTGAGATTAAGAAAGAGAAGGTTTTATATGTTCTGTAATTTTTGAGGTTTTAATAAAATAAATGAGTTTTTTGAAAATTTGAAAAATAAATTAACAACACACATAATTGAATTTAATTAGTAACAAGGAAGAATTTTTAGCTTTCAGAGTTCTCAGAAGATTAATTAGTACTTGAAATAAATTCTTCTTAAGAATTTTAGATTCTAAATTTTTTGATAAAGATATGAAATTTGGGAATTTGTTTTACTAATATACCAAAATTTTATTAGGGTAAAATGATATTTATAGGTTCCTGATAAAAAGTTGATTGGATACGAAAAAATAACTAATGAAAAAGTTCAAATGTACTCCCTCTATGAAAAAGCGTAACATACTATAAGGAGATAGTTTAGAAACAACATGAAGTGAAAGATTATGGTATAGTTATCATTAATAATATTTTAATGAATTCAAATTTATTTGAATTTAATGGTTTTGTAAAAATGTCATCATTTTGTTCTTGTGTTCTGATAAATTGAAAAATTATATCTCCTTTAAGTGTGATAACATTTTCATGACGATGGGTAGAAAGAATGAATTGATCCTTGAAATTGTTTACTATGAATTTTTCATTCCTAAATTTCACAAGGTTACCATTATTAAATAATTTAATTATTCTTATAAGGTTGTTATTATGACCCTTAATAAATAAAACATTTGCAATCGAGGCTTTTCAAAGGAGAGAAATTTTTCCTATACCAATGATCTTTCCTTGAGCATTATATCTGATGGTAATCCTTCCACATTTCATTTAAATAATATTTTTATAGAATTATTTTCTTCCAGTCGTATGCTAGGAACAACCAAAATCCGTGTAACATGTGTTTTTTTGGTACTTCCTTTGTTTTCATGAAAACAAAACAGTTAGATTTTCAGAATCCAATCATTCTTGGATCTGGTAATGTTAGAATGTAAAATATTAGGAATCCACATTTGTTTAGAAAAATTTTCATTATGAAATCCTAAGGTTTGGATTTTTTAAATAATTTTTTCCAATGTCCACTACATTGATATGTAGTGACTAATGCAGATCTTTTGGGAACAAAATAGTTGATGCTAAAAATATGTTGTGAATGAGAGTAACCAATTCTAGAACTATTTATTAAAAGAAAATTTTGTTTATACATTTCATCAAATTATTCCTTACTATATGTAAAATTTTATAAGATTTTATTATGAGAAAAGAACTCATATTTTATTCTAATGACTACATTTTCTTCCTCATAATTATTTGTTTTATAATTGGATTTTGTTTCTAAAATGTTTTTCTCAGAAACAAATTTTTCAAGGTTCATAAAAAGATTATCCTTTTAGGAATTAACTTCCTTAAGGTTTTTATAAGCACTAATTATTTCAAAAGTTTTTCATTAATATATGTTGAAATATCTGCTACTTAGTTTGTTAAAACATTGATTCTATCATTTTCTTTATCAAATTTCTTTTAAAATTTTCAATTATCACTTTCAAGTAACATGGAAAATATAAAAAATTTATCAAATAAATATATATAATTATCTTTTTTTGAGTAAGATTCTTCATCCAAATATTTAGAATTTTCTTTATGAAGATAATTTTTATTTAAATATTTTTTGGTCAATTAATTAGGGTGTGCACCTTTTCCATGAAACATTGATTCGAGAAATATATTCTTGCTAGAAACCCAATATTATTTTGAACGGAATTTTCTTTATATGAGGATTCATCAAATTAATCTCCACCACTTTCACTCCATGACTCATTTGTCTTTATGAATTTCTTTCCTCTATTCTGGTAGTACTTTTTCTGATTCCTCTCAGAATGCATGTATTTTCTATCTTTTCTTTTAATCATTGGACAATCATGTCTAATGTTTCCATTTTTATTGCATTCATAGCATGTGGATTCTTAAGATTTAATTTCCTTATTATCCTTTTTCTTATATCTATATTGAAAATAATTATCTCCAACAATCTTGTTCATCCATCAAGAAATATTAGCTAACTCATTCCCAGAATGTTCATATTCACTTGATTCTGATTGAACAACCACTTTCATCTTTGTTGACTTCACTATTTTATCAAGTGTCCTGACATTCGTCGGATTTTAAGTTGGTGTAAATGAAAAAAAATTAATATTTCTATTTTCTTTTATATTATCTCTCTTCAATCTGTTCTTATATTCTCTAGGAGTTCCAAATAAATAACCAGGAGTAACATTTGTAACATTAATCGATTCATCAACTGCTATTATCTTTGACTCTCATTCCTTAGGAATGATTTCTATGATCTCTTCCAATATAACTTCATCTTATAATCCTTTTTATCCTAAGGATTGTAAGATATTTACAATAGACATAAATCTTAGTTGAACTTTAGTTATAGGTTCTCAATCTGAAAAAACAAAAGCATGGTAGTATACTCTAAGCAAAGCTCTTCTTGTATTGATGACTTTAGATGTTCTAAAATTAGTAATTTCTAGTATCTCAAAAATTATATTTTCTATTTATCAAAATTATATTTATATGTATATATTTTTAGGAATTTAACAAAGTAATGTATTTAGAACCTTATAGTTATGTTGATACTCCTACATCTCTTGATTTGTAAATTTTCTAACTTATTTATTAGGAATTTTATAATCTCTAGTAAGAATTAAATAATATTCCACACCATTATTTATGACAAACATATTTATTCTATATGTCCATTATTCATATTCATTATAATAAAAAAAATAGGTTGTATTTTTTGGATTCAAATTTTCTATTGATCTGACATTAAAAACATCCACCTTTAGAATTGTACAAAAATTATTTTTCCATGATACCTATTTGTGTAGAAAATATTTACAAACTAAAATTTTATAAAAGAAATATACCTAACTTTCAAATGTAATGTTATAAAATATATGAGCTTTGGAAACCTACTCTGACACTAATTGGTGTTTCAAAATATGTATGAAGATAGAAAAATTACAAGAGGGGATATAATAAATTTTATATTTAAAAACATTCATTTATAATCTTGAGGATGTATTTTTTAACAATGTTAAAGAAATCAGATTCAAAAAACCCTATTCTATAAGGTTAATTAAAAATACATTGGGTCCAATAAAGACGCTCATCTTAAAAAAATTGATACATAGGTTTATATAAAATATATTCTATCTTAAAGTTTGTAAAATCTTAAATTAGATTGTATAAAATATAGAATGTATAATAAGTAACACTTTATATTTGTAAGAAATTGCCGCATAATTAAAGAAAATTATAACCGAAGAAGTAGAAAAAATAAAATAAAATATTTTAACCCAAAGACAAGGGTATCCAATGACTCTGGATAAAATTACCTTGATTTATTCTTTTAAGAAAGTTGGTCATACCCACACTAGGGTAAAACATCAATCTACTAATCTAGATTTAGGTTTTATCATTACATCCCTATAATAACTCGATTAAGAAGGTAATCTGGACCATTTTATTTCTTCATCCATAATCCCTCGATTATAAATCAAGCACACAAATAAAATCATAAAGAGACAACTTTACAAGTTTTCTTTAAGAAATTCTCTCTATTACTAAAGTAAAAAAAATATGAAGAATTAATTCACACTCTAGTATCAAGAGAGAAATTTATAGAATATGGACACACACAGTTGTCAAAATATTTAAAAATGAAAAAGTGACTTGGTATTTATAGGCTTAAAATGAAATGATTTACTTGGTCCCCAACGATCATATTTTTCATAAAACGTTGGAGGGACCTATACAAATAACACTTTCAACTGTCATAAAATAACAGATTTGATGATATCATTTTTTTATAAGGATAAATATCATGACAAACATTTTCATGTAATAAGTATTGAAAATATTCATGAATCTAATTATATTTATTAGAATAATAAGGAAGTATAGTAACTAATCAGTTTAACGAAAGATATGAAATTGGATTCTTAAAGCATGGGAAAACAAATTTAATTAATGATGAGAATATGATTTAATGAATTATGAGAATTAGATTCAATAAATTGAGAATAATATTTAATAAAGTATGATAATTAGATTCAAAATTCTGAGAGAATTCGGTTTGATAAACTATATGAATTATATTTGAAATTCTGAGTGAATCAGATTTGAGAAACTCTGTGAATAAAATTCGAAATTTTGAGCGAATCGAGTTTGAAAAAAATGTGATAATTAGATTCAAAAATATGGTTGAATATAATTTGAGAAACTATGAGAATTAGATTTGAATATTTTAGAGAATCATATTTGAGAAACTCTCCGAATCAGATTCAAAATTCTGTGTTAGTCGGATTAGAGAGACCATGAGAATCTGATAATAATAATGAATCTTATTTATTTTAAGGTTTTTATTTTCGATTTGGTCTTAGGGAAATGTTTTTTAGACAAATCTTGAAAACAAAATAAAATTTAATAAAAACATGAATCTTATTATTATCAAACTTTCATAAAATTCCTTTATTTATCCTTATAGAAATAAATATTAATAAGAAAAATGTGTTTTTTATTTCAAAAACATAAAGGAATGAGGAAAATCATAATAAAACTTTTGACTCAACACAAATATATATGATTTTATTTATATGAGGGGTGGGGCCTACATTTTATTCCAATGCATTTGTTAAATATTGACATCTCATGAGATAAATCAGATTGCAATTGAGAGTAAACCCAGTTCAACAGGGGACTATTTCGACTATGATAGTAATGGGAGGGAACCATGACTACAATGATGGGTTGGTGAGAAAAATCATTCCACTGTGATATAATGGTCAAAGAGACATCACTACTAAGTAAATGATTTCCTATACATATGTGTATTCCAAAAATTAATGTCTTATTCCTATGTTTTGATTTCATGGTTTATGATATTTGATTATCTTATAATTCATGTATTCTGAACTACCATGATTTATGATATGATGCAAGATTATAATATTTGATATGAAGTATATGGTTTTCAAATGTTAATAACATTTTCTTATAACATTATTGTCATGTTATTCTTATGAGATCATTGATATATCCATTGTTTACCCTTGTAGAAAATTTATGATCACCTTTTCTTATGTTTCCATTCCCACAATTATATAGAAATTTATTACATATGATATTTCTATGAAGGGTGATAGTTATAAAGAAATAAGTTGGAGATGTTGTAGTTATTTTATGAACCATTTGTTCATGTTTCCATGTTTCAAAAAATACTAGACTAAATGATTCTGTAATAAATAAAGTTTAATGTAATGAATATTCATATATTAAGATGTAATATCTATGTATGAAAAGTATGAGTTTCTATAGTTGGTATCATTGTAAGAATTAGTTAACCTTTGGAAACTAGGATAATAAAATTTTAGTAATAAACCTATTGATTAGTCTATGTATAGGATTAAATACTAATTTTTTGGTATGACCATGAATTGTAAAGGTTAATCCAAAGGTGTTATAGAAGAAGGTGTCATGATTTAGACATCCTACAAAATATTTTTCATAATTATATGGATTCACACCATGATTATTTTGGCTCACAAAATGTTTTTTTGTTTTAGTCAATGAATGGAACTTCATGGAATCATGTTAATGCTGATTGCGATGGAAAATTCAATGATTTTCCTCCTATGAAACTGAATGTTATGGTAGCTAGAATTTAAAATCATGTTTCTTTTCTCACAAAAATTTCCCAATCTATGAATCATTATAAGGTTCCAAATGTAAAAATGTGGGAATAATGTGTTATTGAGTCCTTCATGAGAAAACATCTACATTTTTTAGCATGTAAAATGATCAACTATTCTATGAGAAATTGATTAATACCACTGATAATTTATTTTCCATTATTTATCTTTCGAAACATGGGAATGTTGTTATGGATATTTACTATTTAGAAGAGGAAGAAGTCCAGTAGTTGATTTTGAGAAAGTACACATGATAAAAATGAGAAATTAAATATATGTTCTAGGATGAATTTGAAATCTTATTTTCCAATAAGTACATTCCATGTATTTTTAAACAAAAATAGAGAAATAATTCCTTCAGTTAATATTGAAGCACGATGAATCTATTAGTACTTATGTGTAAAATTTCACAGGAATTATGAGGAATGATTTAGTTATTATCATACAACTTGAATGTATTTTTGATCAATTCATATAGGGGACAAGTAGAAGTTTTCTAAGAGTGTTATGTATATGGGACTTTAACATTTAAGAAGAATTTTTTCACTGATCTATCATGGTGGAGATGGAGAATAGAGTTACCACCACTATCATCGTTTTGATAAGAAAAGAAAAATGGAATTCAATGAAAATTATAAAAACCACAAGGAGAAGGAGATGAGACTTCCTTTACGATTGATTTGTGGAAGGGAATATGGGGGGAATTGTATTAATGGAACTGGAAAATGTTTTAAGTGTGGAAAGGATGTTCATCGAGAAATAGATTCCCAAAGTGGTGGGAAAAAGTTATCTAATTATATGAATACAATGAAAGATCCATAGATTATACGTCCCATAATCCAGTGTTTTAAAGGAAAGGAGAATGGTAATTTTTCTTACTAGTGCCCAAATCCAAAGCTTAATGATGATTATCGACATCAATAACCTCCTAATCCTAGAGGGAATGGGAAATCTCATGCAATCACAATTTATTATGAGGGATATAAAAATAATATGGTGAAAGGTACACATACCATCAACTATAGATTAGAAATTGTGTAATTTGATTTTGGATCTATAGAATATTTTATATTCAATGACTTTTCTAAGGGTATAACGTCCCACATAAAATATTAAATGGTGAGTCAGTAGTATAAAACCCTAATGGTATAATGACCACATCCCAAGTCTACGATTCTTCTCTGATTGATATTTGGGGAAATGTGTTTATTACAAATCATGTAATTCTTGATATTGTTTATTTTGATGTTATTTTGGGAATGGATTGGATTTCTTTATAAAATATAATATCATTTACTGAGGAAGGGAATTTATGTTTGATATTATGTACCTAACTATGATGTCCTATCAGCATGAGGAGAAAATTAACTTATAATGGAAATTACATCCATAATATGGGTAAAGATTTCATTTTAAAAGGGGTGTTTATCTCAGTTGTATGGGTAGAAACTCAAAATATAATATATTCCTAATGTGTTGGATTTTAATGATGTATTTTTGAAATATTTTATTAGTATTCCACCGAATAGTGGTGTTCGGTTTTTAATATAACTCATACGAGGTGCTACACGTATTTCCGAAAGCCAATATAGAATTTCCTCGATTGAGTTGCAATAATTGAAGAAGTAACTGAAGTAGAACCTTGATAAGGTACTCTTTTAGACATGTGTGTCACCTAGGGGTGAACGTGTTCTTAATTTGAAGAATAATGATCGATAAATGAGACTCTATGTTGATTATTGTAAACTTAACAATATCTTTATAAAAAATAGTATCCTTTACCCCATATTGATGACATGTTTGATAAACTACATGGATCTCAATACTTTTCTAAGATTGATCTTCATTTTGGATATCATCAATTGAGGGTCAAAAAGGTTAATATACCTAAAAAAATTTCCATACCAGGTATGAATACTATGAATTTATAGCGATGGAATTGGGGTTCAATAATGACCCCACTATCTTCCTTGATTTAATGAATAGAGTCTTTAGAGATTAACTTGATAAATTAATGGTAGTATTTATAGATGATATTATTATTTATTTAAAGGCCATGAAAATCATTTGAGAATTGTGATGAAGACTCTAAATAAGGATACACTTTATGAAAAATTTAATAATTGTGCATGTTAGATTCGAAAAGTTTGATTCCTTGGTTATATAATCTCATGCATGGGTATATCAACAAAACCTTCACAATTAGATGTTATTGAATATTTTAATAGAATAACCACTATGACTGATATCCATAGTTTTCTTTTTTTGGTTGGTTATTATAAATTCTTTATGGAGAATTTTATATGGATATTGAATCCACTCACCATGTTAACATGTAAGGGATCCAAGTTCCTCTGAATAGAATAATATGAGGAATATTTTAAGGAACTGAAGAGATATCTAGTCAATTCACCTATTCTTACACTTCCCTATAGTGGAGAAGATTTTTTAATCTATAGTGACACATCATAGAATGGACTGGGATTCATCCTCATGTAGAACTATATGGTTATATCTTATGCCTCATTAAAAGAGAAGGCCCATGAGTAGAATTACCCAACTCATGATTTGGAGTTAGTTATGGTAATATTTTCATTAAATAAATGGATTAATAATATTTATTTAGGAATGTGTAACATATATACAGATCAAAAAATTTAAATGTATATTTTTACTGAAAAAGAGTGGAACATGAACTAAATAAATAAGGTTGTTTCTAATTAAATATTATGACTGTTCAATACATTAATACCCTGGGAAAGTGACAATGGTGGTATATGATCTAAGTCAAAAAGATCATTCTAGCTTATCTATAATGAGGATCAGAGATGATCCAATATTTCTCAAAATTAAAAATATGTATCTCAAAATATTGAAGGAAGGAAAGAAATATTATCTTTTTAAAAGGAGTGTTCTTCCATCAAACCATGTTAATATTAATGGATAAGAAATGAAATATGTATATCTATAAAAAAGGTGATAAATGTTCCAGAGTTCAACCTTGATTGTGATAGAATAATAAGGTTTTGTAGCCTTTTATATGTCCCTTCTATACCATATTTGAAGAAGTATTTGTTGGATGAAGCTCATAGTTATTCATTCTCTTTTCATCCAGGAGGTACAATGATGTATAAAGACGTGTAATAATATTTCATGTAGGATGGAATGAAGAGAGATACTAGAGAGTATGTTTGTTGGTTCTTGGTATGTTTTCAAGTTAAGGTTGAGATACATAAGTCAAAGGGTATGTTACAACCATTAACTATACCAGAATTTATTTGAAAAAACATTACCATGAATTTTTTAATTAGACTCCTCAAAATATCTAATGGGAATAATTCTATTTGGGTTATAGTAAATCAACTCATAAATTTATCACACTTAATTTCAATTTGAGAAGATTTATCACTTGATTATCTTACTTGGTTATACATTAAGTAAGAGGTAATATTTTATAGTGTTCCACTATCAATTGTATCTCATCCAGATATAATGTTTACCTCAATGTTTTGGAGAAGTCTTCAGTGGGATTTGGATACAAATTTATGTTTCCACACTACCTATCATCCTCAGATAGATAGTGAGTTTGAGAGAACCATGTAAACTATCAAATAATGTTTGAGAGATTTATTTAGGTATTTCAATGTTGTTTGGGATAAACACCTTCTTTGGTGTACTTTTCATACAAAAAAACATTTCACTCCAATATTCAGATGAATCCTTATGACACCGTAAACTGTATGATGTGAATAACTACAAACCACTATAATGAAGTTGGAGAACGAAAGATATTGGGATATGATCTAGCTGAGTTAATGGTAGATAAGGTTAGTGTTATTCTCCAACATATAATATCATCCTAGAGACCATATAATTGTTATAGTGACAACTGTAATAATGATAGAGATATTGAAGTTTGTGACATGGTATTTCTATGAATATCTCCCCGAAAGAGGGTGATGCGATTTGGAAATAATAGAAAGATAATCCTTAATTATATCAGCCCTTTTGAAATTGTTGATCATATCAGGACTATAGCATATTGATTGATGCTTCCAAAAAATATTTCTAAAGGTTATGATGTGTTCAATATGTCTCTCTTGTGGAAGTACATACCTGACCCTTTACATATACTAGACTAAGAGGAAAAACGACTAGAATACGATATTTCTTATAGCGAACAACTAGTAGAGATTCTATATCATAGAGATAAAATGATACGAAACATGAACACTTTCATGGTCAAAGATTTTTTGTGAAACCAACAATTTTAGGAAGTGGAACATACCATAATTCTAAAGTAATAACATTATATTTGATTTTATGTAGGACACACAACACCAAGCACGTGAGATAATATAATATCCTAGGAATTTATTATTTATTTAGTATTTTAAATAGATTCAATAGATTCAATATATTTCAATTCATGAAACACTTAGTTATCTTACATTACACACAAGAGAGACCTTTTTGGATAGTTTACGTTACACAAAATACTAAGTTTTACCGAACAAAAATGTATTACTAAAATATTTTTATTTAATATAATAAGTTATAATGTTGATATTAAATTAGTTTTCATAAAAATGCTTTACTAACATATTAAAATAAATGGTTTACAGAAATATAAAATTAATTTATTTGTTCAAAATTAATTAGAAAGGAATATGAAAACCAATTGAATATAAAAGAATTATTTTTTATTTTTATGCTCATAAATATATTTTATCTTAATAAATTAAATTAATTAAAATTAGTGAGTGAAATTAATGCAACATATATATAAATATATTGTATTCAATAAATTATTATTTATATTCATCCAATAGATTTTATAATCACAAGATAAGAACAAACTCAATATTACACATAAAATATTATATTTGTTTAAAGCCACTTTTACCACCTTTAAATGAAGAACCTTGTTTAAATCCAATTTGGACCCTTTTAAAATTTTATTATTCCAAAATGAAATTCATATTTGGAATCAAAACATGAAAATTATTTTAGGATATATTTTTGGTATTTTTTTATGACGTTTCATTTTTTAATAAATATTGAAAATAATGAAATTAAATTCAAAACTATTTTTTAATATAATTTATTTATAAGGATAAATTAAATTTTAAATTGGTTTTAATGTTTAATTACGTCAAATATTTATCTATTAATCCAATGCAGGTCTTTAGAATCAATTTCAATTTGAAATTGGATTAAAAATTACCAAACATTCAGAAGTTTTTACATTTAAAACCCGCATTGTTGACCCATCTGCGGGATTAAATTTAAATTAATTTTTTCTAATTATGTGATTGGAATTTGGATAAATAGATTCCATATTTTGAATCAGAATAATTTTGACGCAAAATATTACTAAATGTAATTAAAATTAATTACAACAATTAAGGTAAAATTATGGATAATAAGGGACTAAACCTTAATCTTAAGGGCCCAAATTACCTAGAAACATGTCCAAGAGCCATTTTATATGCATATTTTGAACCATTATCACTTTTATAAAACTTTTACCATTATGGGAGACACATAACCTGGGAAACAATGTGGGTGGAATTCCCTTTCCCAAAATTTATAAGAGTGCCACTCGTCATCCACTATAAGAAAGCCTCATCTCCTCCTACTTCCAATCACCTCTAAAGCCACTTCGGATCGGCCAATATTAACCCAAGTAACTCCTAAACATGTCTCCTTTAATCCGAGAAGACTAACATTGGTCAGAAACCCATCAAAGGATGACCATTGTTTTAAAGCTAAAGGAGTTACCCGATTAATAGATAAATCTTTCCCCAATCCCTTTAGTTTTATTTCCATTATCCACCCCCAAAAATATTCTTATTCCATTCCTATATAACAAAAAATTTATCCTAAATATAATAGAATGTTGTTATGATATGGGTTAGACCTAAAATAAAATATACTTACATATAATTGGTAATGACCATATTATTCATGTTTATGGTGAACTACCACCTCACAAAACGATGATTTTTTGTTTTCCATTACCACCTCTCATAGTTGAGAATTATGATGTAAAGTTATTTACATATGATATATATATGATATTTATTATCTCATTATGATTATATAATTATTTTATAACACAAAACATTATACTATACATTTTGTGTAAATACGATAACATAGTTTGTGGGTTCCCCTTCAATTCTTAAAAGAGGGGTTATCCAAAAATAAATAAAAAAGAAGGAATTCGAGCCATTTAGATGACATTGTTTTTGGAAGTGTTGACTACCATCTCCTCAAAATGATGTGATTCATTCACGATATACATAGAACATATTAAGGATGACTTTAACAATCATATGTAACATATATAACAATGATATGATTCTAAGATTATAATATATATGTATAATTTAATTTTCATTCTTTCAATATGATAATGAAATGGAAGTAGTGTTCATGCACACGTACATCCTACCGTCTCCATGAACGATGCACTTCATTTCTTATCTCCAAATATTATAGATGATTATAAATAAAAATAAATAAAATATATATGATAATCACACCATGTTTTAAATTTTTTAGATGATGAAATCATGATCTATGTAATAGGAACAACAAATAACAAGTCAAAACATACAAGAGAAAATTAGGAAATTAACACCCAAAATAGTGAAAATAATGAAATATCGTTAACAAACAGGCAAGAAGATATTATAAGAAGATTATATATGACATTATAAACATGAGTGTGGTTACGGTATATGTAATTAATGTAACACCCGAGATTTTTATGAGAAATATTTTGTTTTTATACATCATCAAAGGAATCTTTCACTATACAAAACACTAGCTTGGCTTTCTTTACACGCAATCACATCCTTCCTCGATAGCTTGAGTTGTATGCTATACCAAGTTTCACTAAACAACGATATGCTATTAAAATATTTTTAAAACTAGCTGTTATGAATAGTAATAAACACTTTTTGAAATTTTATAAGTTTTATTTTTCAAAATGGACTTCATTTTTGGATTTGGAATATCGAAATTAGCCTAGGTTGAAATTTTGGTATTTTTTTGAAACCTTTCAATTTTTGATGAATAGTGAAAACACTAGGTTACTATTTAAAAACCGACTTTTTATTTAAATAATTATTTATTTTATTTAAATTTATTTTAGGTCAAAATTGATACATAATACCTATATAAGTTCAATGTAATTAATTGGAGTCATTTTATAATTGTTTTAGATATATAAAAACTTTATTGAACTTTTGACCGTCTTTTACCCACCTCCTAGGAGAATTTGTAAATTTACATAAGACATAATTTTACCACTTTTTTTAATGGTATTTCAAAAATCCGAGACACACGGTTTATGTCAGTAAGTAAAATTTTGTTCAATGAGATGAAAATAATTTTTGGTGAATAGTAACTTTTTACTTTTATTTACCACATTTAAAAGTAAATAGGGTAATTAAGGGAAAAAATGAAATTATTATTACCCTAACACATGTCCTAATTCTATTGGATAAGTGTAATTTGACCAAAAACAACATTAGGGATAAAATATTACCCTTTAGGTCCACTTGTATTAGATTAAGACATTTAATATTATTTTATTTAAAGAAGCGTTAAAATAGTAAAAATCAATGTTTAATAACTAAATTTTTTTTAATATGGGGTTATACATAAGATGAATTCGACTATAAATATTCATTAGAAAGATAAATAGATTTGATACATAATTATATTTTATTTATAATTTTTAGACATTAAATAATTTAATTTATTAATGACACAATGGTGATGCAATAAATATCTTATTAATGAAATATTAATATAATTGATGTTATAAATACTCAAATAAATGTAATTTGAGACTTTTTATGAATTACACTAATTTTATAGGTTAATATGACATGTTATTATTGATTTAATTAACGTTTTTCGAACTAATCATTCTGTTATGAGTTTCACAAAAATCAATTACCAAATAGTGTCAAAATTGACATAAATAGTTTTAAAAAAATGTTATATTATTAATTGTTATTTTATTCCTAAAAATATAAGTTTCGTCCAAAGGACTTAGATAAGGTTATATATTAATAATAAACAACCTGGGGTTCGTTTGTCTTGTTATAGTATGTTTATTAACCTTATAGTTTAAGAAAACAAGAAGACACAGTAAAAGTTAAATTATCTATCTTAAAGTTAAATCTAAATGATAAGGTTAAAATAGAAACCTAAACTTGTCTAAATTCTATTGTATGAGATAATTTCGACCCATAACCACCTTAGCTTCGAAATAAATCAATTTTGAGCTATTGAAAACCGAATATGACTTTATAATAAAATAATATTTTTAGTTTTTCCAAAGGTGCCCCTCTCCTCCCTTATAAAAGGGAACCTCCTCCCTCTCCTCCTCACACCACTTTGAGCCAATAATCTCGGCAAAACCATGGCAAATTATCTTATAAACTTCCCTAGAAACATTCTAGAGGTCCTGGTATTCTTAAAAGACCATCCCTAGTGCCCTAAGAGGAGGTTAAGAAGAGGCACGTCAAAGAAGAGGTAATATCCATTACCGATCCTTTCCAATTTCATTCTTCTTCAACTTCTTCTTCCTTAGTTTTTTCATTATGAAGTAATAAAATCAGTATCACTCATATAATGATATGTCATTATAAATATGAAACAACCCTATTTCACCTTCTATCCATCCTATGGAAAATGAAATCACAGCGCATGCGTACGTAGGGAATACCGTCTCCACACCATGGTGTAATCTGTTTTCCACCACCACATTACTTGTATGGGTATAATGGTGTATAGAATAACTATATATCATTATTGTAAAGTGATATTGATTCTGAAATATTATACTTACACTCCAATACAATTCCACGATCATGGGAATGATATCATCGCTCGTGCGTACGTACGGAATACCGTCTCCACGATGTGATGCGAATCGTTCTACGTGATCTTCATTGAATAATGATTATATAAATGAATTGAATGAATAAATATGATATATATTATACAAATACCATTCTGGAAATGATGTATCTATAATCTAAAAAGAAGAATAGGAATTTATTCAACAAAACACGCATAAGAACAAAAAAAGCAATAAACACTCGAATAACAAGTAGCAATGAAATATTAATAATATGAAGCTAAGAATATGACCATATATGATATCATAACAATGATTAAAATTCTGGAATAAGTCAATAACATTATTTAAATCATTATACATGAGGTTCAGACACGTACGAAGAAAATCAAACCTAAGGTAAGGGAAAATCTCACAATCTCATTTTTATCCGGGATTGTTTGTACTTTGGTATTTACTGGGGGTGTATTTTATAATCCACATCCATGTTTCCTCAATATGTAATTTTATTTACATCCTCCTACAATTTTTTAAATCCAATTTTACCCTTCGGTGAGTTTTTAGTAAAAGATATGAATGGAATCTTTTGTCATTTTTTGTATGAGGTACTTTTTGACTTTTTCGGCCAAAGTACGAGAAGGATGATTTTTTAACTTATACGGCATGAATGGATTTTTATAACATTATTTCCAAGAAGCTTCCTTTACAAGTTTTCAAGTTAATTTTTAGTCAAATTCTTTTAGTTTAAAATTTTATGACATGTTAAGAAAGGAAAAATGTTTTTGAAGTGGAAAGTATATTTTCCTCAAGAATGGAGTTCAAGTGTTTTATCAAAATTATTTTCCATCTAAGATAAAATAGGGTTCTGTTTCTATACTTATTTTTACATTTATTTGATTGTTTTATGATGCAATTAATTTTTTGATGTCCTTTTATCTTATATGGGTTATATTATGATGGCATGATGTTTAAGAATCCCATTTTTATTACATGTGTTATGCTATGATGTATGATTTATGATTTTTTGGCACACATAAGAATGGTTTCATTATGAGATGGGTGGGACCTATATCTCTCTCCAATTCATTTTGTAAGGATTTATATCTCATGAGATAGACATGGCAGGAATGGCAGGTTAAACCGGTTCAGTGATACAGGACTGAAACAAGGAGTGAACTCGGTTCAGAAATGGACTTTGTCCGCTAAGATACTCTTGGAAATGAGTCTTGACTAATAAGAAATGATTCTCTATTATTATGTGTGTATTACAAAAAGATTCATGTTTTAAGTTATGATTATTTGGGATTACATTTCACCAATAGGATTTATCCTGTGTTATGATATTATGATCTCTTTTGCAGGTTAAGTTTTCCAAAATGTTATGTTCTTATGAATATGATGTGATTGATATTTCTTTTGTTTACACTTACTGAGCATTTGAGCTCACCCTTTTATATTTTTTCTTTCCCCAAGTCAGAAATAAGGGTACTAAGTAGAATATGACAAAAGGGACTCTAGATATGATGAAATAAATGGGAGACAACATAGATGATTTATGAACCAGTTGTTTATGTTTCCTAGTTTTTAAAGACACTATACCTATACGGTCCTTTAATGGTTTTGTTAAATGTTGTAATAAGTGTGCTTCAATTATGAAGTAATAACAATGTATGTAATGTATGGGTCATTATATTTGGTATTAGAGGAATGTTATAGTCAACCTTTGGAAACTAGGATGTGAATGCCTTAGTAAGAACCCTATGGATAAGTCTAAGCATAGAACACAATCTTAGTGTTTTAGAAATGGCCATGAATAACCTATGATAAGACCTTAAGTGTGAAATTTATTCTTGATTATGTGGTTTTCCTAATATAATTAGTGTTTCTCACACTATTCTTCTTGGTTTTAGTCAATGGCTGGAACCCGAAGGAACCGTGTTAATGTGGAATGCGACGGGCAATGCAATGATTGTACCCCTGAGAAACCAAACGTTATTGGAGATGGAATAAAAAAATCTTGTAGCCATGATCACACAAGTTTCTCATGCTATGAATCATGAAGGACATCCAAATGAGAAAAGGAAGGAGAAACATTCTGTGTAATCCTTCATAAGGTAGTGTCCACCTTCTTTCAGTGGGTCTACTAATCCATTAGTTACTGAACAATGGATCAGTACTACTGAAAAGATATTTTCAGTTCTTCAATGTTATGAGCATGATAAAGTCATCTTAGCAGTATATCATTTGGAAGTTGAAGCTGATAAATTGTGGAATCTTATCAATAATATGAGGAAAAGGGATGAAATTGAATCCATGGAATGGGACGAGTTCAAGAACTTATTTTTCAATAAGTACTTCCCTCATATTCTTCAAACAAAGATGGAGAGGGAATTTCTTGAACTAAAGCAAAAGGATGATGAATTTGTTGGTACCTATGAAGAAAAGTTTACAAGACTTGCAAGGTACGCTTCTGGGATTATTATCCAACCTGAGAGTAAGATTGATTGATTCTTTATTGGCTTAAAACCAAGTCTTCGAAGGGCGTTTCCCATAAGGGACTTCAATAGCTACGCGGAAATCATTCGATGTGCTCTCAAAATTGAGATGGAGATTGGAGTAACCCATCAGTCATATGGTTTTGATAAGAAGAGGAAAATGGAATTCAAAGGAAAATCTAAAGAGCACACTAAAAAGAAGATGAGTTTCCCTAATTCTCAAAGTGTGGAATGAAACCTGGAGGGAGTTGTCTTAAAGGGACAAGTAAATGTTTCAAATGTGGAAAGGAAGGTCATCAGGCATTTGAATGCTACAATGATGGGAAGAATATGTCTAGTGATGTAAACAAAGAAAATGCTACATAGAGTACACCTCCTACACTTCAATGTTACAAGTGCAAGGAAATGGGGAATTATGGTAATCAATGCCCTAATCCAAGGGTTGTTGATGATGATCGACGTCAATAAACTCTTAAGGCTAAAGACAAATGAAAGTCACATGCAATTTCTATCAGCGATGTGGAGTACGATAACGAAGTGGTGAAAGGTACACTTACCATCCACTCTAAAGTAGAAAATGTTTTATTTCATTCTGGATCCACCCACTCTTTTATTTATGAAGATTTTTCTAAGGGTATCGTCGTATTACCTCAAAAATTAGATGTTGAGTTAGCTGTGAAAACCCCTAATGGCACAACAGTCACATCAAATGTTTATAATTATTCTCTTATTGAAGTTTGTGGGAAAGTGCTTCCTGCAAATCTTGTGATTCTTCCTATAGTGGAATTTGATGTGATTCTTGGCATGGATTGGATTTCTTTATATAGAGCTCATATCAATTTCCAAAGAAGGGAAATCACATTTAATATTACAAATAAATCTATGATCGTCTATCAATGCAAGGATGAATATAACCTTCCAGAGGAAATTTCATCCATCTTATGGGTCTTGATTCCAATAAATGAAGGTTATTTATCTCAAATGGTTGGCGAGAAACTCATGATTAAGAATATTCCCATTGTACATGAGTTTGATGATGTCTTTTTGGAGGAATTTATGGGTATTCCACCAAATTGTGAAGTTGAGTTTTAAATAGAACTCCTACCGAGTGCTTTTCCTATTTCAAAGACACTTTATAGAATGGCCCCAATTGAGTTGCAGGAATTGAAGAAGCAACTCCAAGATAATCTTGATAAAGGATTCATATGCCCTAGGGCGTCACCTTGGGGAGCACATATTCTGTTTGTTAAGAAGAAAGATGGATCAATGAGACTCTGGATTGATTATCAAGAACTTAACAAGATCACGATCAAGAACAAATATCCTCTCCTACGCATTAATGACTTATTTGAACAATTATGCGGAGCTCAATACTTTTCCAAGATTGATCTTCGTTCAGGGTATCATCAATTAAGGGTCAAAAGGGAGGATATACCAAAGACGACTTTCTGTACAAAGTATGGACACTATGAATTTATAGTGATGCCATTTGGTCTTACTAATGCCCCTGCTATCTTCATGGATCTGATGAATAGTGTCTTTAGAGACTATCTTGATCAGTTTGTGGTAGTCTTTATAGATGATACTTTTGTCTATTCAAAGATCAAGGAAGACCATGAAGATCACTTGAGAATTTTATTGAAGACCCAGAGAAAGGAGCTGCTTTATGCCAAATTTACCAAGTGTGAATTTTGGCTTCAAAAAGTTGCATTTTTGGGTCACATAATCTCAAAAGAGGGGATATCTGTGGATCCATCAAAAATAGAGGTTATCGATAGATGGTCGAGACCAACAACAATATCTGAGATCCAAAGTTTTCTTGGTTTGGCTGGATATTATCGACGTTTTGTGAATGATTTTTAATGATTATCTAATCCACTCACCAGGTTGACTCGAAAAGGATTTAAGTTTGTGTGGACGGAGGAATGTGATGAGAATTTCAAGGAGTTGAAAAGAAGGTTATCCAGTGCACCTGTACTCGCACTGCCTTATAGTGGAGAAAGGTTTGAGATCTACAATGACACATCCAAGAAGGGATTGGGGTGTGTTCTCATGAAAAACGATATGGTGATAGCTTATGCCTCACGAAAGTTGAAAATACATGAGCAAAATTACCCAACTCATGATTTGGAGTTATCTGCAGTAATCTTTGCATTAAGGATTTAGAGGCATTATCTTTATGGTGAAAGGTGTGATATTTATACTGATCATAAAAGATTAAAATATATTTTCACACAGAAAGAGATGAATATGCGTCAAAGAAGATGGTTGGAGCTGATTAAGGATTACGACTGCTCAATTCATTACCACCTTGGGAAAGCAAACAAGGTGGAAGGCGCATTAAGTCAACAAGACCATTCCAGCTTATCCATGATGAGGATCACAAAAGATCCAATATTTATGGATTTACAAAGGATGGATCTTTGAATTATAATGGATGGGGAAAAATCTTATCTTTCTCAAATGAATGTTCAACCATCAATACATGCGACGATTAAGGAGGCACAGAAAGAAGATGTAGAATTACAGAAGAAGGTGAGAAATGTTCCTGAATTCAACCTTGATTGTGATGGGATAATAAGGTTCAGGAATCGGGTTTGTGTTCCTCCCATCCTAGAATTATAGAAGGATCTGCTGGATGAGGCTCATAGTTCTTCATTCTCTAGTCATCTAGGAAGCACAAAGATGTATAGGGACCTGAAAGAGTACTTATGGTGGGATGGAATGAAAAGAGATGTTTCTGAATATGTCTCTTGATGCTTGGTTTGTCAGCAAGTTAAAGCTGAGAGACAAAAGTCTAAAAAGATGTTACAACCATTACCCATACCCAAATGGAAATTGGAAAACATCACTATGGATGTTGTCACTGGACATCCTAAAACATCCAAAGGCAATAATGATATCTGGGTTATAGTTGATCGTCTTACGAAGTCAGCACACTTCATTGCTATTAGAGAGGATTTCTCTCTTGATCTGCTTTCCAGGATATATGTATAGGAAGTGGTAAGATTTCATGGAGTACCACTTTCTATTATATCTGATCGGGATACGAGGTTTACCTCAATGTTTTGGAGAAGTCTTCAGCATACTCTGGATACAGAGTTGAGCTTTATCACAACTTACCATCCTTAGACAGACAGTCAGTCTGAGAGAACAATTCAAACTCTAGAAGACATGTTAAGGGTTTTCTCTATGGACTTCAAAGGTGGTTGGGATCAACACCTACCTTTGGTGGAATTTTCTTATAATAATAGCTTTCACTCTAGTATTCAGATGGCTCGTTATGAAGCTCACTATTTAAAGAAATGCCAAACTCCAACTTGCTAGGATGAAGTTGGGGAAAGAAAGCTATTAGGACCTGATCTTGTTGATGAGATGGCAGAAAAGGTCCTATCTATTCAACAACACATAAGAGAATCTCAGAGTCGACAAAAAAGTTATGCCGATAACTGAAGAAAATACCTATAGTTTGAAGTGGGTGATAAAGTGTTCTTATGAATATCTCCTTGGAAGAGAGTAATGAGATTTGGAAAGAAGGAAAATCTAAGCCCTAGGTATATCGGTCCTTTCAAAATACTGGATCGTGTTGGGAATGTAGCTTACTGATTGGCGCTTCCACCGAATCTCTCTCAAGTTCATGATGTGTTCCATGTATCTCTCCTGAGAAAGTACATACCCGATCCTTCACATGTACTCAACTCAGAAGTTGTACCGCTGGGGAAAGATCTTTCTTATGAAGAACAGCTGATAGAGATTCTGGATCATAGAAAAAAAGTTCTACGAAACAAGACCACTCGCTTGGTGAAAGTTTTATGGAGGAACCACCAATTAGAAGAAGCTACATGGGAGCTTGAGGATATGATGAGGGAGAGTTATCTTCATCTATATGTTACGAAGTGAATAATTTCGAGGTCGAAATTAATTTTAAGGGGGGTAGAATGTAACACCCGAGATTTTTATGAGAAATCTTTGATTTTTATACATCATCAAAGGAATCTTTCACTACACACAATACTATCTTGGCTTGCTTTACACACAATTGCGGCCTTCCTCGATAGCTTGCGTTGTACGCAATACCGAGTTTCACTAAACAACGATATGCTATTAAAATATTATTAAAATGAGCTGTTATGAATAGTAATAACCACTTTTTGAAATTTTAAAAATTTTATTTTTCAAAATGGACATCATTTTTGGATTCGGAATATTGAAATTAGCCTAGGGTGAGATTTTGAGATTTTTCTGAAAACATTCAATTATTGATGAATAGTAAAAACACTGAGTTACTATTTAAAAACCAACTTTTTATTTAAATAAATATTTATTTTATTTAAATTTATTTTATGTCAAAATTGATACATAATACCTATATAATTTCAATGTAATTCATTGGTGTAAATACCCTTAAAATTCAAGGGAATTTATTTTCTTAATTTTCTTTGGGATTTTACAAGAATGCAGTTTCTGACGGCACCTGATTCCGAGGCCTGGTGTGCCCGGAATCAATTTCCGAAGTTTAGCTCAGGTACGTTCAGTGAATGAACGAGCGGGTTTTCCTAACTTTTGAACCGGTGCTCAGAATCGAAATCTGAGGGCACCAATGAAACCGCAGTGCCTGTAATTTCTTAGGAACACCTTTTCTGGAGTTGCGTTTACTCGGGTGTGGTTTTTTTAAGTTAATGGGTTTACTAAAGAATAAAATAAAATATTGTGTTACAAATTTTATTTTTGTTCATGTAGTTTAAACCTATGTATGGATGTTGAGGTGGGACCCACTAAATCCTTACCCCTCTTGAGAGGATATTAGTGAGGTGGGCCCCACACGATCCCCACCTATTCAACTTCCTCAAACCTCCCATTAAGTTGACAAACCCCCATTATTTTTTTTGTGTAACACACCCGCACCCCCCTTTTTGAATTCCAAGTGAATTCTTGCGTTTAATTGGATTATTAAATGCCTCTTTAATTGGTCAACGCACGTTAATTAAATCCTGATTTAATATTGAATTTCAAAAAGAAATGGCATGAGTAAAAAAATAAGGAAAATCCTTATTTTATTATAGTTGATGTGTTGTGCGATAAGATTTGGGGAGAAATTACTCTAGTCTTGAAGAACGTTCTTCCTCGTTGAAGAACAAAAAAAAACGATGAATAATGCCGGCCTCCGACGAAAGATGATGAAGAACGCAATTTCCTCAGAGATCGACGACGCGACGCCGTGTACCGCGATGTTGACGATCCTCTTCTCCGTGATGCCGTGTACTGCGATGCCCACGATCCTCTTCCACGACGCCGTCTTCCGCGACGTCTTTTCCCATGACGATCCGTGTTCGACAACTTCTTCGAGGTAGGGGGTTTCAGTTTAATTTAATTTATGTGGTTTGTATCCTCGTCATGTGTTTTAATTGTTGGAAGTTGTTTGAACCACTAACGTGGTGGGTGTAGACCAACGAACAAGTCTGAACCCACCGATTCTCTGTTCTTGTTGCACAGAACATTGGGTGACGATGAAACGGGACCATTGCGCGATTAGAGGTCGTCGCAGTATTCTACAGGTCCTGAGACGACCCCAGGCGCAGACGGGAGTAAGAACGGACCAGCGGAGCGGCTCCGGTGGCCCGAGGTGGCGGCGTCTCGGCGCGCCGCCCCGAGGAACCGACGCGGCTGAAGCCGCGGAGACTGGCTACTGGGATACCACGACCGTGTGGGATCCAGAGGAGGACGCGGTACCCGCTGCGTCCTTGGAGCGCGAAGGGAGGGGGGACCGCGTCCCCACATTCTCGGCCGCTGGCTGAGCCAGCGTGCCACCCTTCCGGGCCAATTCGGGTTGCACGGACTGGACCGGGCCGCACCCTAATGTGCCGGACCCAGACCCGGGTCGATTCGACCTAGTTCGGGCCGACCCAGGGGGGGTTGAGCCGGGTCAGACCGGGCCCAGACCCCCCCACTTTCGGACCACTTTTGGTCTTTTGCCCATAACATGGGCTACGGACCTCTGATCGATGCACCGTCAGTTGCGTAGTGATCATACGAACGAGACAGTCGTTTAGGTTTATTAAAATCAAGGTTTTTGAGAACTTTGGGTATGGACGGGTTGGTTCGAACATGAAACCAACCGGGCCCTCGCAGCGTAAACGCTTATAACTTAATCTTCGGACGTCTGATTGACGTGCCGTCGACTTTGTTAAATTTCTCTTATTGAGACGGACCATTTGTCTTACTCCCCTTGAGGTTTGGACACAGTTGGAGTGCGGTTGGGTTGGTTTTGACATAAAAACCAACCATTCCCCTCAAACGAAAAAGCCAACAACTCTCAGACCGGGCGTCCGATTGACGCGCCGTCTGTCACATTGAGTTCCTCTTGTCGAGACGGAGCTTTGGGATACATCAACTCTGGACTATGCATCAGTTTATGTATCGACCCCCTTGTCTCGTGGAGCGGACCCTCTCGGAATCGAGCATGCTGTGTGCGGGAACCCTAGAGCTGGCTGCGACTGCGACGATGTAGATGACTGCACTGAAATCCTCCGTGGGTTCTGCAGTGACGAAGACTGCACTGAAATCCTCCGTGGGTTCGGCAGCGACGAAGACCGTACTGAAATCCTCCGTGGGTTCGACGATGATGAAGACTGCACTGAAATCCTCTGTGGGTTCAGCAGCGATGAAGACTGTACTGAAATCCTATGTGGGTTCGCCGATGATGAAGACTGCACTGAAATCTTCCGTGGATTCGGCAGTGATGAAGACCGAACTGAAATCCTCCGTGGGTTCGATGGCGATGAATACTGTACTGAAATCCTCCGTGGGTTCAGCAGCAATGAAGACTGCACTGAAATCCTCCGTGGGTTCGGCAGTAATGAAGACCGTACTGAAATCCTCAGTGGTTTCGATGACATTGACTCTGTTCTTGTATCCTACGTGGGTCTGGTAGAGTAGCTGGTTTTTGTTTCCTATGTGGGTCCCAGCTTAGATGATTTAGTGGCTAAATCTGATCATCACATTCACCTTACGAAGAAGTATATCTATGTGAGCTGAGTCTTGACTTTCAATCATTATCTAGGATATGATTGACTTTCATTCCTATGTGTATTTTTTTGTGCTTTCCTGTGTGGATTGGGTTGTACTATCCTGTGTGGACGTGATAAAACTTGGGCTCGAATGTTGGAGCCGAATTGCAATTGATGACTTAGGTATATGTATGGGCATATACCTAAGTAGTGTTGGATGTTACTTCGTGATTCTATCTTTCCTATGTGGATTATCCTTTTTGGATTCTGGGAGACCTTTGGGGGTCTCGGGGTCCCTACTGAGTAGCGTATACTCACCCCTCCACGGGCTATGCCCGCACTATGTTGTGTTGGATGCAGACGGCGGACAACACTGATCGTGGCAGAGGCTTATTGAGTAGGTCGGTACCTGGAGGTGGACCACTGGGCGAGACTTACACGGAGCGAACAACTGGACCCAAGGAGCTGAGGAGGCTATCTGTACCCACCCTTCAGGTGGGACTTCCAGTGGACGGCTCGATGTTGATGCTTTGTTTTCAGTTTCTTTACTTTCTTTCCAGTTGTACTTTACTTTCAGTTTGGGTTTGTATTCTGGCCCATTTACTTTCTGCACTTACTATTGTACCTAGTTTTACTTAGTTTTTACTTCTGTTGGCTTACTCTGTGGTGTTTGTTTACTCTATAAGGAAATTCCTTCCCCCTTTTATCGGGATTTACACCTTTGGTGCTAGTCGCTGGCCTCTTTCCTATGGATGGCGGGCTTGGGGTAGTCATGAAACGGGTCCCGAGGACGGGTCGTGACAAATTTTTATCAGAGGAGTTCAGTTCTACCGTAGAACTTAGGAATCTGATCTTTCATCTATGTGAAGTAATATTGTGAAGGGTATTGATTGTGGTTATCAGTCTAGGGAGTCCAGTGTTGATGCGGCGACCGACGTATCCGTACACCAGGACCCTGGCTTCTGATTTCCGACTCAACGCACGAAAACATTGATTGCATGTGTGTTTAAAAAGTTATCTTTGTGATTACTTTGGGTCAGCTCCCCAGGTATACTGTTTTGACCATGGAACACCAGTTTCTTTTCAAGATGGCCCCACGATAGCACCCATCTGGGGTTCCGAGATTTGTGTGAGACGACAACCCACCGAGGGACGAGGCCTCGGTGCATGGCCCTTTTTCAGAAGAGGTACCAAAGGTACCTATACCCACCGAGCCACCGATTCTACCATCCCCAGCCGCTGAGAGTGCACGTCGCCTTAGTGCACTGCACGACATTCAGCGTTAGAGACCCCCAGGTTCCACGGGGAGACGGACTCTCAGGTAGCTGATGATTGGATAGAGGTGGTTGTTTGAGTTTTTAGGCTAGTGGGGACACCACCTGACCTCATGGCGATCCTTGCAGCGAGCCTCCTGCACGCGGAAGTAGGCATATGGTAGAGCTTGATGCTCCAGGTGCACGACGAGGAATCTCTCCTCTGGATGGAATTTGAGAGAATCTTCTGCTCAGAGTTCGTCCCAGCCACCCTCCGTGCGGTGCGCATCCATGATCTACTACAACTGCGGAAGGGAAGCATGACGGTAGCCCAGTACTCGGCGAGATTTACCGATCTCTCACGCTATTCAACGGTTATGGTACATGACACATTATTCCAGGCCTGGCCCTTCGAGTTGGTACTGAGGCATGATATCAGGGCATCGATGATCTCCCTCAGCATTCCAACACAGGCATGAGTACTGGAGTGAGCCCTTCTCGTAGAGAGCTTTCTTGCTGAGCCTACACCAGCAATGAGACCTACCACAGGGCGGCATGTAGTAGAGTTGTCTGTAGCTGCCAGTCGATGGACGTCACAGGGGTCCAGGAGGACCAGACCATCAAGCAAATGACCTCAGGACACTGGCTCAGAGGTGCGGGGCACACGGCGTAGAGCCAGCCTTCCGAGGAGCAGATAGTGCTACGCATGCGGCCGAAAGGGCCACATGGCTCGTGACTGACTGAACCGCCATGCAGAGGAGCAACAGATGGTTGAGGGGCCACCCAGGTAGTGGTAGAGGGTCAACCATGGCGGTCCGTAGAGAGCAGGTGGACGAGGCAGGGAAGCTGGCTGAGCAGCAGGTGGTGGGCGATGCTTTGAGGCTTTACCACCACCACCACCAGGAGGTCCACCCCGACCGCAGGGAGCTGGGGGGCAGAGAGAGGCTCAGCTTTAGGCAGGAGAGGCCTATGACCACAGCGCACCAGAGATGATTTGAGGTATTATCTGTGTCTACTCCACCCTTTCTGCAGTTCTTATAGAAATAGGAGCGAGTCATTCTTTCATTACCGCTGCCCTTGTTCAGATCTCAGAGATTTCGATGGAGCTGTTGGATCGATCCTTACGGCTAGAGACTCCTACGGGAGAAGACTCGACGATTATTCACTGGTGCCGGCAGTGTGAGCTTACTCTAGTAGGTGAGATCTTTGGCTGGGATCTTCTTGTAGCGACGTCGAGGCCTTAAGACGTCATCTTGGGCATGGATTGGTTATCTAAAGTCCATGCTCAGATCGACTATATTAGGCGCAAGGTGCGATGTGTTTGCACCGATGGGAGTAGGTTCACCTTCACCGGCGAGAAGGGAACCTTATCAGCGTAGGATGGACTCACGCAGAGGAAAGGACAACTGAACACTCATCAGTTGGATAGCCTCATCCTAGGAGTAGTTGACGTGCGGAGTCCTAGTTTTCCTACAGTGGTGGATCAGTATGCAGACATTTTCCCTGATGACGTTCCAGGACTACCTCCTCGTAGAGAGGTAGACTTCTATCTTGACCTGTACCCCGGTACAACCCTGATATCCACTCCAGCATATCGGATGGCTCCCTCTAAGCTTCGAGATCTATGGGTACAACTGGAGGACTTGTAGGGCAAGGGATTCATTCGACCCAGTGTTTCACCATGGGCTTCCCCAATATTGTTCTCCACGAAGGAGGATGGGAGCATGTGACTGTGTGTCGATAATCGTCGCCTGAACCAGGTGACCGTGATGAAAAAGTATCTACTACCGAGAATTGATGACCACTTTGATCAGCTCAAGGGAGCACGGTGGTTCTCGAAGATAGACCTCAGATCAGGCTATCATCATCTCAGTGTTCGGGATGAGGACGTACAGAAGACGGCCCTCAGATGTCGGTATGGCCACTATGAGTTCTTGGTTATGCCATTCAGCGTAACCAGTGCTCCAGCGGTGTTCATGGGACTCATGAACAGGATCTTTGAGCCATACCTCGATCGATTTGTCATGGTCTTCATCGACGACATAATGATATACTTGACCACTGAGGAGGAGCACGCCTATCACTTGCGGGTTGTACTAGAAACACTCTAAGAGCACCAGCTTTATGGTTATCTCTCGAAGTGTCAGTTCTGGTTACGTGAGGTCTACTTCTTGGGACACATCATCTCTGAGGCGGGAGTTGCGTTGGACCCTGCGAAGATCGAGGCAATGCTAGATTGGGATCCACCCAGGAGTGTGACGGAGGTGTGGAGTTTCTTGGGGCTAGCTAGGTACTACCAGAGATTCGTGCCAGACTTCTCCAGAGTTGCGGCACCACTTTAAGCTTTGGTGAATAAGGGAAAACCCTTCGTGTTGTCAGATAGATGTCAGCAGAGCTTCCAGAAGCTGAGAGAGAGATTGACCAGTGCACCTATCTTGAGGCTACTAGAGGAGGGAGTAGGGTACGTAGTATACTGCAATGCATCAGGAACTAGACTCATATGTGTCCTGATGTAGGAATGAGTAGTGATTTCCTAAGGATCACGACAGTTGAGGCAGAATGAGAAGAACTACGCTACCCATGACCTGGAGTTAGCAGCAGCGGTCTTCGCTCTGAAGATGTGGCGACACTATCTGATGGCCGAGCACTTTATAGTCTACTCTGACCAATAGTGTATTAGGTAAATCTTCTTGAAGAAGGACCTGAACCTGAGATAGCGACGATGACTTGAGTTCCTCCAGGACTATGACTTTGAGATAGTCTATACTCTTGGAAAGGGGAACGTAGTAGCCGATGGTCTCAGCAGGAAGACAGGCATTCAGCTACTTGGAGAGGCGACGGAGCAGCTATCCGATTTACAGATATCCTTCATAGATAGAGATGGAGCATCCTTTCTTCAGTCACTCACAGCCACTCCTCCAATACTAGAGCGGGTTAGAGAGGCACAACATGGGCATGTTGACTATGAGACGCGGCGTGCACAGATATCCTCAGGACAGGCACCTGATGGATTCTATATAGGAGGAGAGCACGATGTCCTTTTCAGAGGACGTACCATGGTACTAGCTTCTTTATAGGAGTAGGTTCTAAGGGAGTTTCAGACTTCCCCTTTAGCGGTACATCCAGGAGTGGAGAAGATGTAACAGGATCTCAGACGTCAAAAGAGGTGGCCAGGTATGAAGAAGGCTGTGGAAGAGTTCGTTTATCGATGCCTCACCTGCCAGCAGGTGAAGGTGGAGCACCAGGTACCAGAAGGCTTGGTACAGCCCTTGGAGGTCCCAGAGTGGATGTGCGATGGGATATATATGGATTTCATGACTGGACTTCCACATACATCCAGAGGTCACGACTCCATTCGGGTGATTGTCGACCGACTCACCAAGTCGGCTCACTTCTTACCCATCAGAGAGCTGGGCTCAGTAGAGAGCTTGGGATGTCTCTACATTCAGGAGATTGTACGGCTTCATAGTGTGCCATCATCTATCATCTCTGATCAAGGAGATCGCTTTTCTTCCCAAATTTGGAAGGGGTTTCAGGAGGCATTCAGGATGCAGCTATGTCTGAGCACCGCCTTTCACCCACAGATGGATGGTCAGATGGAGAGGACCATTCATAATCTCAAGGACATGCTCCGTGCAAGTATCCTTGACTTTGCTACCAGCTGGGAGGACCACCTACCTTTGGTGGAGTTCACGTACAACAACAACTACCCCTCCACCATCGGGATGGCACCATACGAGGCATTGTACGGCCGACCTTGCAGATCACCTCTGTGCTGGATAGTCCCCGGGGAGTCAGCACTTGTGGGACTGGAGATGGTCCAGGCCATGACAGAGAAGGTCCAGGTCATCCAGAAGCAGATAATGATAGCTCAGAGCTGACAGAAGTCATATGCTGACAGGAGGCAGAGACCACTAGAGTTTGAGGATGGAGACCACGTATTCTTACGGGTCTCACCTCAACGTGGATTACGATGATTTGGTCAAGGTAGCAATTTGTCTCCGAGCTTCATCAGACCGTTTCAAATTCATAGCAGGATAGGCGTGGTGGCTTATCACCTGGCTCTACCACCTCAGTTGCATCGGGTGCACGATGTCTTCCACGTATCTCAACTGAGGATATACGTGCACGACCCAACGCATATCATCGACCATGGGGAGCTAGACATTGACGATGGGGCGACTTTTGCAGAGGTCCCAGTGGAGATTGCGGATCAAAAGGAGTGGTTCCTTTGTGGGTGTTCAATTCATCTAGTGCAGATCAGATGGCAGTACGAGAACCTCCAGGAGAGCACTTGGGAGCGGGAGGCTCAAATGCGTGCTCAGTACCATCTTTTTTCCACTAGTTTGTGATGTATCTTTACGGGGAGGTAATTCTCTGAGATGGAAGTAATTTAAATACCCGTAAAATTCAGAGGAATTTTTTTTCATAATTTTCTTTGGGATTTTACAAGAACGTAGTTTCTGAAGGCACCTGATTCCGAGACCTTGTGTGCCCAGAATCAATTTATGAAGTTTAGCTCGGGTACGTTCAGTGAACGAACAAGCGGGTTTCCCTAAATTTTGAACCGGTGCTTGGAATCGAAATCCAAGGGCACAAATGAAACCGCAATGCTGGTAATTGCTTAGGAACACCTTTTCTAGAGTTGCATTTACTCAGGTGTGGTTTTTTTTAAATTAATGGGTTAACTAAAGAATAAAATAAAATATTGTGCTACAAATTTTTTTTTGTTCTAAGTAGGTTAAACCTACGAATGGAAGTTGAGACAGGACCCACTAAATCCTAACCCCACTTGATAGGATATTATTGAGGTGGGCCCCACACGATCCCCACCTATTCAACTTCCTCAAACCTCCAATTAAGTTGAAAAACCCCCATTAATTTTTTGGGTAACACACCCCCACCCCCCTTTTTAAATGCCAATTCAATTATTGCATTTAATTGGATTATTAAACACCAATTTAATTGGTCAACACACATTAATTAAATCGTGATTTAATTTTGAATTTAAAAAAGGGATGACATGAGTAATAAAATAAGGTAATGATTAATTTTATTATTGTTGATGTGTTGGGCGAGAAGATTTGGGGGAAAATTAATCTAGTCTTGAAGAACGTTCTTCCTCATTGAAGAACGCAAAGAACGATGAAGAACACCGGCCTCTGACGAACGATGAAGAAGAACGCAAGTTCCTCAGAGATCGATGACGCGACGCCATGTACCGCGACACCGAAAATCCTCTTCTCTGTGACACAATGTACCGCGATGCCCACGATCCTCTTCCGCGACGCCGTCTTCGACGATGTATTTTCCTGCGACGATCCTCGTTCAACAACTTCTTCGAGGTAGGGGGTTTTGGTTTGATTTAATTTATGTGGTTTATATCCTCGTCATGTGTTTTAATTGTTGGAAGTCGTTTGAACCACTAAAACGGTGGGTGCGGACCAACGAACAAGTCTGAACCCACCGATTCTCTGTTCTTGTTGCTTGGAATGTTGGGTGATGATGAAACGAGACCATTGAGCTATTGGAGGCCATCACAATAATATATGGGTCCCAAGATGACCCCAGGCGCAGACGGGAGCAAGAACGGACCACCAGAGTGGCTCTGGTGGCACGCAGACTTCATCGGCGGCGTCCCGGCGCGGCGCCAGGAGGAACGGCCGTGGCTGAGGCCGCGCCGGCTAGTGACCGGGATCCCGCGGCCATGCGGGATCCGAAGGAGGATGCGACACATGCCGCGTCTATGGAGCACGAAGGGAGGGGGGACCGCGTCCCCCCATGCTCGCCGGATGGCCGAGCCAGCATGCCACCCGGCTGGGCCGCGACGGGTTGCGCGGACTGGACTAGGCCGCGCCCTAATGGGCTGGACCCAGACCCGAGTCAGGTCGACCTGATTCGGGCCGACCTAGGGGGGGTTGGTCCAGGTCGGATCGGGCCCAGACCCCCCCACTTTCGGACCACTTTCGGTCTTTTTCCCATAACATGGGCTAACTAACTCTGATCGACGCACAGTCGGTTCTGTAGTGATCCTTGGAACGAGACGATCGTTTCGGTATATTATACCAAATGTTTCGGAAAACTTTGAGTATGGCCGGGTTGGTTCGAACACGAAACCAATCGGGCCCTCAGAGCAGAAACACTTATAACTTAAGCTCCGGACGTCCGATTGACGTTCCGTCAACTTTGATAGATTCCTCTTAGTGAGACGTACCTTTTGGATTACTCAGATTGAGGTTTGGACGTAGTTGGTGTGTGGTCGGGTTGGTTTTGACATAAAAACCAACTGGGCCCCTGGAACGAAAAAGCCAATAACTCTCAGACCGGGCGTCTGATTGACGCGCCGTCTTCCATGTTGAGTTCTTCTTGTTGAGATGGAACATTAGGATACATCAACTCCAGACTACGTGTCAGTTGATGTATCGACCCCCTTGCCTCGTGGAGTGGACCCTTCCGGAATCGAGCATGCTGTGTGCGGGAACCCTAGAGCTGGCTGCGACTACGACGACGAAGATGACTGCACTGAAATACTCCGTGGGTTCGACAGCGACGACGGCTGCACTAAAATCCTCCGTGGGTTCGGCAGCGGTGAAGCCCGTACTAAAATCCTCCCTGGGTTCGATGGCGATGAACACTGCACTGAAATCCTCTGTGGGTTCGGCAGTGATGAAGATCGTACTGAAATCCTCCGTGGGTTCGACAACGATGAATACTGCACTGAAATACCTCATGGGTTCGGCAGCGATGAAGACCATACTGAAATCCTCCGTGGGTTCGAAAACGATGAAGACTACACTGAAATCCTCTGTGGGTTCAGCAGCGATGAAGATGGCACTGAAATCCTCTGTGGGTTCGGCAGCGATGAAGACCGTACTGAAATCCTCTGTGGGTTCAACGACATTGACTCTGTTCTTGTATCCTATGTGGGTCTTGCAGAGTAGCTGGTTTTTGTATCCTACGTGGGCCCCATATTAGATGATTTTGTGGCTACATCTGATCATCACATTAACCTTACGAAGAAGTATACCTATGTTAGCTGAGTCTTTACTTTCAATTATTATATTCGATATGATTGACTTTCTTTCCTATGTGGATTGTATTGAGCTTTCCTGTGTGGATTGGGTTGTACTATCCTGTGTGGACGTGATAGAACATGGGCTCGGATGTTGGAGCTGAACTAGAATTGATGACTTAGGTATATGTATGGGCATATAACTAAGTAGTATTGGATGTTACATCGTGATTGCATCGTTCCTTTGTGGATTATCCTTTGTGGATTCTGGGAGAACTTCGGGGGTCTCGGGGTCCCTACTGAGTAGCGTATACTCACCCCTGCATGGGATATGCCTGCAATACGTTGTGTTGGATACAAACGACGGAGACCACTGATCTTGGCTGAGGCTTGTGGAGCAGGTCGGTACCTGGAGGTGGACCACTGGCCGGGACGTATAGGGAGCGGACGGCTGTACCCGAGGAGCTGAGGAGGCTATTTGTACCCACCCTTCAGGTGGGAATTCCAGTGGGCGACTCGACGTTTCTGCTTTACTTTTAGTTGTTGTACTTTCTTTACAGTTGTACTTTACATTCAGTTTGGGTTTGTATTCTGGCCCATTTACTTTCCACACTTACTATTGTACCCAGTTTTACTTAGTGTTTACTTCTGCTGGCTTACTTTGTGGTGTTTGTTCACTCTATAAGTCAATGCCTTCCCCCTTTTATCGGGATTTACGCCTTTAGTTCTAGTCGCCAACCCCTGGGCTATGGAAGGTGGGCTTGGGGTAGTCACAGTACGGGTCTCGAGGACGGGTCGTGACAATTGGAGTCTTTTTATAATAATTTTAGATATATAAAAATTTTATTGAACTTTTGACCGTTTTTACCCACCTCCTAGGAGAATTTTAAAATTTATATTAAACTTAATTTTACCTCTTTTGTGAATGGAATTTCAAATATTAGAGAGACACGGTTGATGAAAGTAAGTAAAATTTGGTTCAATGAGATGAAAATAATTTTTGGTGAATACTAAATTTTTACTTTTATTTACCACGGCTAAAAGTAAATAGGGTAATTAAGGGTAAAAATGATATTATTATTACCCTAACACATGTCCTAATTCTATTGGATAAGTGTAATTCTACCAAAAAAACATTAGGGATAAAATATTACCTTTTAGGTCCACTTGGATTAGATTAATACATTTAATATTATTTTATTTAAAGAAGAGTTAAAATAGTTAAAATCAAAGTTTAATAGCTATTTTTTTTAATATAGGGTTATACATAAGATAAATTCTACTGTAAATATTCCTTTGAAAGTTAAAAAGATTTCCTAAATAATGGTACTTTATTTAGAATTTTTAGACATTATATAATTTAATTTATTTATAACACAATGGTGTTGCAACAATTATCTTATTAATGAAATACTAACATAATTGATGTTATAAATACTCAAATAAATGTAATTTGAGACTTTTCATGAATTAAAATAATTTTATACGTTAATATTACATGTTATTATTGATTTAATTAACTTTATTTGAACAAATAATTCTTTTATGATTTTCACAAAAATCAATTACCAAATAGTGTCAAAATTGACATAAAATAGTTTTTAAAACAAATATTATATTATTAATTGTTATTTTATTCATAAAAATCTAAGGTTCGGCCAAATGACTTAGATAAGGTTATATATATTAATAATAAATAACTTGGGGTTCTTTTGGCTTGTTAAAGTATGTTTATTATCCTTATAGTGTAAGAAAACAAGAAGACACGGTAAAAGTTAAATTATCTAACTTAAAGTTAAATCTAAATGATAAGGTTAAAATAGAAACCCAAACTGGTCTAAATTTTATTTTATGAGAGGATTTATATCCATACCCACCTTAGCTTCGAAATAAATCAATTTGGAGCTATTGAAAACCGAATATGACTTTATAATAAAGTAATATTTTTAGTTTTTCCAAAGGTGCCCCTCTCCCCCCTTATAAAAGGGCACCTTCCCCCTCTCCTCCTCACACCACTTTGAGCCATAAATCTCAGAAAAAACCTGAAAAATTCTCTTCTACACATCCCTAGAAACATCATAGAGGTCCTGGTCTTCTTAGAAGACCATTCCTAGTGCCCTAAGAGGAGGTTATGAAGAGGCGCGTCAAAGAAGAGGCAATATCCATTACCGATCCTTTCCAATTTCTTTCTTCTTCAACATATTCTTCCTTAGTTCTTTCATTATGAATTAATAACATCAGTATCACTCATATACTTATATTTTATTATAAATACGAAACAACCCTATTTCATCTTCTATCCATCCTACGGAAAATGAAATCACCGCGTGTGCGTACATACGAAATACCATCTCCACGCCGTGGTGTAATCTGTTTTCCACCACTACCTTACTTGGATGGGTATAATGGTGTAGAGAGTAAATATATATGATTATTTTAAAGTGATATTGGTTCTTAAATAGTATACATACACTCCAATACAATTCCACGATCATGGGAACGATATCATCGCTCGTGCGTACGTACGGAATACCGTCTCCACGATGTGATGCGACTCGTTCTACATGATCTTAATTGCATAATGATTATATAAATGAATTTAATGAAAAAATATGATATATATTATACTAATACCATTATGTAAATGAGGTATCTATAATCTAAAAATATGAATTAGAATTTATTCGACAAAACATGCATAAGAACAAAAAAAGAAATAAACACCCGATTAACAAGTAGCAATGAAATATTACTAATATGAAGCTAAGAATATGACCATATATGATATCATAACAATGAGTAAATTTATGGAATAAGTTAATAAAATTATTTAAATCATCATAGAGGAGGTTTGGACACGTACGAAGAAAATCGGACTTAAGGTAAGGGAAAATCTCACAATCTCATTTTTATCCGAGATTGTTTGTAATTTGGTATTTACTGGGGTGTATTTTATCATCCACATCCATGTTTCCTCAATACGTAATATTATCTCCATCCTCCTACAATTGTTTAAATCCAATTTCACCCTTTGCTAAGTTTTTAGTAAAATATATGAAAAGAATCTTTTGTCGTTTTCATACGAGGTACTTTTTGACTTTTCCGGCCAAAGTACATGATGGATGTTTTTTTAACTTATACGACATGAATGGATTTTTAGAACATTATTTAAAAAAAATATTCCTTTAAAAGTTTTCAATTTTATTCTTAGTCAACTTCTTTTAGTTTAAAATTTTATGACATGTTAAGAAAGGAAAAATGTTTTTGAAGTAGAAAGGATATTTTTCTCAATAATGGAGTTCAAGTGTTTTATCAAAATTATTTTCCATCTAAGATAAAATAGGGTTATGTTTCTATCCCTATTTTTACAATGATTTGATTTTTTTATGATGGAATTAATTTTATGCTTTCCTTTTATCTTATATGGGTTATGTTATGATGGCATGATGTTTAAGAATCCCATTTTTATTACATGGGTTATGCTATGATGTATGATTTATGATTTTGTGGCACACATAAGAATGGTTTCATTATGAGATGGGTGGGACCTATATCTCCCTCCTATGCATTGGGTAAAGATTTATATCTCATGAGATAGACATGGCTAGAACGACAGGTTAAACTGGTTCAGTGATACATGACTAAAATGAGGAGTAAACTTGATTCAGAAATGGACTTTGTTCGATAAGATAGTCTTGGAAATGAGTTTTGACTAATAAGAAATGATTCTCTATGATTATGTGTGTATGACACAATGTTTCATATTTTATGTTATGATTATTTGGGATTAAATTTCACCACTATGATTTATCCCATGTTATGATATTATGATCTGTTTTGCAGGTTAAGTTTTCCAAAATGTTATGTTCTTATGAATATGATGTGATTGATATTTCTTTTGTTTACCCTTACTGAGCATTTGAGCTCACCCTTTTATATGTTTTCTTTCCCCAAGTCAGGAAGAAGGGTACTATGTATAATATTCCAAAAGGGACTCTAGATATGATGAAATAAATGGGAGACAACATAGATGATTTATGAACCAATTGTTTATGTTTCCCAGTTTTTAAAGACACTATACCTATACTGTCCTTTCATGGTTTTGTTATATGTTTTAATAAGTGTTCTTCAATTATTAAGTAATAAAAATGTATGTAAAGTATGGGATGTTATAATTAACCTATTTTAGACAACTATAAATGAGGATAAAGATGGAAAAAAAGTAAGGTTAAGGTAAGGGATTTCATCTCAATTTACATCCCTTTGAGACTTATTTGTTGTTATAAACCTAGTTTATTTTATATTGTGTATATACTAAACTTTCACTTGTAATATAATTAATATTATTATTCTAATGAAATTCTTTGTTTCATTTTTTTTCATACCTTCATGATTTTGTTTAATGTTTCAAAGTGGTATGGGAAACTATGAGATGTTTAAAGATTATTCCCCTTAAGAATTATCTTAATGATTATGTTTAAAATCCCACAACCTTTTATGATTATTAAATTTATCTTGAAATAATCAATATATTTTAATCCTCTTTAATTGGATATCTATATTCATGGGTGATGGGTATTATTATTTCCGGAACCGTATACCATTTTTACATATGGTGTTTACTTGACTAGTTATTTGATTATCTGGGGAATTATCGATAAATCAGTATTCTTTATTAAAAATGGATATTTGATAAGGAATATTATTTATTTCAAATATTTTATATGATTAATTATTTAGAAATAAAATTACGGTTTGGGACCAGAACACATATATATCCCATTGATGCTTTGACGGGTTATCATGAGATGAATAAGTTGGACAAATTAAATGGGTGTTTATCAATAGTTTTAAACCATCTTGTGAAAGGTCTTGATGGTATAGGTTTTCATGTTGACCAGAAATGATGTACAAAAATTAAGAATTTACCTCATTTTGACTCAGTTATTAATTATGCATGATATTTTTTGTCTACATATTTATGGATACATTTCATTCTCAGTTTATAGATTTAATGGCATGTGTTTTAGTTTCTAACCTTCGGATATTGAAATTTCCTTATCTTGTTTTTTAATGGATTGTGTTATCATTTATTTCACATTCCGTGTTAATTTACTCCCATAAATTTATTATTTGTTCCACTCTATTTATCCTTACTGATATTTTGATCTATCCCTTATCATTTTTCCTTTCCATAGGTTATGAAAAATAAATCCTTGAATAATAATTCAAGGATGCTGTTTATTTATTTTTATCATACATAATGTTTTTATTTCTTATTTAATAATGTATTATGGGTATATTGTATTTAATATTTCTTTCAAATACTGATATATTAATATATTCTTTATGATTTTATTCCTCTTAATCATGCCAATGTAATAAAACAATTCACTGACATTGAGTTTCTGGGGTTGAGGTGTTACAATTGGTATTAAAGGAAGTTTAAAAGGAAACATAGAAACTAGATTTAGAAAAATTATATTATGGAACACAAAACTAATATAGATATTGAGAATAATAATAGAATAACAGCCTATAATTTTAGTAAGATAGATATTATGTGGTTATTACTAGCAATACATCCATGTATGGATACTACATGTGGACGTGGTTTTGGCACAGATGTACTTATGAGTAAAAATTAAAACAAGGTGTACTGGGCCTAAATCAGTGTAACCTCATACATTGTAATGGGCTTTATTATACATCTAGGTTGCAAATCTAGGGGTATACACCTAGGATAATTCACATTTTCATTACTTATGAATTTTATGGATTTGAAGGTAAATATTTCCCCAAAGTAACCAAAACTTGTGATTCTATGATTTATGATAAATAAATTTAATTTATATGATATTCCATATTTAATGTTTTAAGAAGTACCAAATTTTAGGGGCTAATCTAGTATATTCCATTATATTGAAATGGAACCTTGAAGAAAGAATGGAATTAATACTATAACCAATGTAGTGGTTTCTCTCCCAAGAAAGTCAATGTAACTGGTATTAAAAATGAGAAAGTTATGGATATATTTGGGAAGCTTAGTATGGTTATAACAACTAACTTTGATCGGATTTATCATCCTAATACAAATAGATAATCTATTATGCTAGATCTATTTAAAAAATAGAGGTGCCGATAATTTATTAGGACTACTGACCTCATAGTGGCCGAGTAATTGATTAAGTCTTTGGATAAGATATTTATGAAATTGGGATATATTGAAAGGGAAAAGGTTAAAATTTATTTTTATTGTCTCCAATGTGATTCTTATCAATGGTGTTCATTGATCTAGAATACTAGGGAGGAATAATAAATATAACTCATGAAATGGATGATATTTAAGGAGACATCATTTGACAAATAATTCCCTCTTGATCAATGAAATAAGATGAAGAGGAATTTACATAGTTTAAGAAAAAACGAGGAAGAATGTGTTACAAAAGAATAATACACCTTTACAAGAATATCAAGGTATTTTATAGGTGTCATATGATATATTGAGTGCAATATTGACAACTTATTTGAAGGAATTAATCCAAATATCTAAATGGGACTAGTTTCTTAGATTTTTTCATTATATGATGAAATAGTTTTATCTGATATCAAGATAGAAAAATAATTCTCCAAGGCATATGGATTTAAAGGGAATTATTAGAAGAAGAGAAATGAAGAGAAACTTATTGATAATGGGAAGAAGGGAAAGAAGGATTTTCCCACATGTGATAATTGTGGAATGAATCTCCCTTGTAAATGCCTGAAATGATTCTGAGTATGTTATAAGTTAATAGAGAAATGTCACCAGGAAAAATAATGAAAATTAAAGAGGGAAAAATACTAATATTCACTGCTACAACTACAAGGATATGGGGAACTACATAAACAAAGTCCCTAATAATCAAGAGAATATACCTCAGAAGAAGCTAAGGGGTCAAGGTCAATCATACATTATTGACACAACTAAAGGAGAATTATTAATGTGATTCTATATTTTGATCAAATAAATATGGTTTAAGAGTGTTTTATTTATGATGTTTCATCATATGATTTATAAAATATATAAGGATTTTACTGAAGTACTTTTTTGTTAAGGATTTGAGAACATATACTGAATGGTACCAAGAAAAGTCATTAAGTATAAATTTAGTCATTTTAGAAAACAAATGTTTGAGGGAAACAAAACCCTTAATATGTTCTTGATGTAGAGATAATGATAAAGAAATGATTAATTTGGACAAGTACTGACTACCTAGGAACTGATTAATGACTTGTAACAAGTGGTTCTATCATTTATAGAGTTTACAAAAATTTTTGATTTATGGAATATATCCAATAACATGTATCATACATAGTAAATAAGTTTGTATTCATGTTTCGAATATGGTTTTATAGTTACTTGAGTTATTAACATATTTCAATAGGATACATAATGAAGTTTTTCACATGTTTGGAATGTAAAAATTTAGTGTTTCTTCATATTGATTGAAGGATAATGAGACATTCATTTTTTAAATAAAGTGACCTTTTTTATTTAGTGTATAATCGAAATATTTTAGAAAGATTAACCATTTATGAAAATGTTTAAGTTGAAATTTGAATACGGTTTTAGAGATTGATATATTATATCACTAAAATATGAATCTTTTTTTAAGATATGATGTCGAAATAGTTTAAGGAACTTCCCAAGGATAATATTATTCTTAAAGAAAAGTACCATGTAAGTATATTTAATTATATTAATTGAGAGTGAAATAATTCTTCAACTCCATGAAAAATTATCTTGAATCAAAAAATGTTGTCCTAGTACCCTTGTTTCCGATGAATCAAATGGATCCTCAGATCATTGTGGATTTATGGCCTCGTGATTGTTAACTTTCTCATAACCATGTTCTATTGTAACCTCCATCATAATTTTATGGTAATATTTTTCTTCTGTATCCATGTTTCCATTTCCCACCCATTTTCTTCAACTTGGAAACCTAGTTGGGTGACTATTGTACTTTCCTTTCTCTCTTATTAAGAAGATTTTTTATTATCTCTATTACTATGTGGGGTTTTTCAACAATATTTTATTTTCAAATATCAAACCCTTGATTACTATGATCATGTTTAAATTTTGATTACATACTTTAATTAAGGTGGGTAGAATTTAACACCTCAAAATTCTAATGTATGAACATTGTACTCAATAGCGTGTATGACACGCAACAGAAAGAACGTGAGAGAATATAATATCCTAAAAATTTATAGTTTTTTTATTATTTTAAATAGATTAAAAATATTATTTATATTTTAATTTTTTCAACACCGAGTTACCTTACATTACATGAAAAATAGAATTTGTTTGGTAGTTTACGTTACACGTAAGACAGAGTTTTACTAAACAACAATGTATTATTAAAATATTATTATTTAATATAACAAGATATAACCTATAATTTAAATTAGCAGTTATAAAAAAGGTTTAATAACATATTAAATTCTATTATTTTCATAAATATAATATGAATTTATTGGTTACTAATTAATTAGAGAGGAATATGAAAACCAATTGAATATAAAGGAACGTATTTTTATTTTTATTCTCAAAAAGATATTTCATCATAATGAATTAAAATAATTACAATTATTCAGTGAAATTAATTTAATATATAAATTTTATATTCTATAAAATATTTTGATACTAATATAATATATTTTATAAGTAATATATAAGAACAAAATCCAATATTATATAGAAAATACAATTTTTTAATAAAGGCACTTTTACCACCTTATAATAGAGAACTTATTTTAAATCTAGATTTTGACCCATTTATAAATTTAATATGTAAAAATAAAATTCATATTTATAATTTAAACATAAATAATTAACCTTTGGTTAGTTTTTTGTATTTTTTCTGTAAAGATTTATTTTTAATGAATAGTGAAAATACTAAAATTTGATTCAAAATTGTCTTTTCATATAATTTATTTATAAATTTAAATTACATTTTAAATTTGTTTTAAAGATTAATTAGATCTAAATTTTATAAATTAATCAAATTTAGGTCATTGGAATAAATTTCACCGTGAAATTGGATATAAAAACATACCAAATTTTCCGTTGATTTTACATTTAAAACCCGCATTGCCGTCCCATCTACAGAATTAAATTACAATTAATTCCTTCCACTTATGTTATTTGAATTTGTAGAAATATATTACATATTTTTAATCAGAATAATTTATAATTTCTTAAATTTTTAACATATTTTTAGGTTAAAAATATTAGTGAATGTAATTTAACTTAATTACAACGATTAAGATAAAATTAAGCATAATATGGGACTGAACTATAATATTAAGGGTCAAAATAACCTAGAAACTTATACTAGATCCATTTTATGGAAACATTTCAACCGTATACTCCATTTTGTATTAATTTAACAATTTTAGGAGCCACATTCCATGGGAAAATGTGCGTGGATTTCCCTTTCACAAAATTTACAAGAGTGCCACTCCTCCACTATAAAAAGGGATCCTCTACTCCCACTTTATCTCATGTATAAAGCCACATTTTCTTGACCAATATCTACTCAAATATCTCATAAACATCCCTACCATAATTCTATAAGCCTAAAATTGGTCATAAATCCATCCATGGAATCCCTTTGGTTGAAACCAAAAGATGTTACCCGATTAATATGTGACATCTTTCCTTAAGCTCTTTAGTTTTATTTCTATTCTACACCCCCTAAACTCTTATTATTCCATGATTGTATAAAAAATGTATCCTATATATAGTATTATATTTCTATTATAATGTTTCTACCTATACGCATACACACATCCATTTAATGGGAAACGAACATACTATTTATATGTACGGTGAACTATGGCCTCATGAAATGATGACTGTTTATTTTCCTTCACCACTTCTAATGGTTTGGAACAATGATGTGAAAACTATTTATATATAATATATATGATACCTATTATGTAATAATTATTATTTAATTCATTTATAACACATAACTTTATACTTTCCATTTGGTATAAATATGATAAAATCGTTTGTGGAAGTGTGGACAATGACATCCTCAAAGATATGTGTTTCATTCATGCTATACATGGAACTTATTAAGGAATATTTTAATAAAAATATGTAACCTATATTAAATAGATATTATAATTTTATTTTAATATATATATATGTCATTTAATTTTCATTATCTTAATTCGAAATATAAATACAAGTAGCATTCATGCGTACATACAACCAACCGTCTACATGAACGGTGCACTTCATTTCGTATCCCCAAATATTATTGATTAATATAAACATATATACAATTAATATATATAATAATTAAATCAGTTTTTAAACTACAGAGATAAGGAAATAACTCTCTATTAAATAGGAACAACAATTAAAAATCCAAAATATACTTAAGAAAACCAGGAAATTAACACACGAAATAGTGAACATAATGAATGAATGTTAACAATAGGGTAATAAGATATTATAAGAATATGATATATGAAAATATAAACATGAATGTGGTTCTATAATAAGTTAGTAATTTATTTTAATCCAATATATTGGAGGATAAATACAACACAACAACAAGGAAGGTTAAGGAAAGGGATTTAATCTAAATTTACATTCCATTGAGACTTATTTTTTGTTACGCACCTAGTTTCATTTATATAGTGTATATACTACCACTTGACATGTAATATAATGAATCTAGTTATTATAATGATATTATATATTTTATTTAATGTCATCCATTCATGGGGATTATTATTTAAATGTTTCAAAGTGTCATGAGACACATTGTGATATATAATGATTATTCTCATCAAGAATGTTTTGATGATTATCTTTGAAATATCACATCCTTTTTTGATTGTTATCTTTATTAAAAAACATTATTTTAATAATATTTCATTTTAAATCCAAATAATGGTTATGTATATTATTATTTACTAAATCGTATACCTTTTGTGCGTACAATGTTTACTTGACCAGTTATTTGATTATATGGGGAATTATTGATAAATCTGTATTCTTTATTCAACACAGATATTATATGAGGCATATTATTTATTTAGACTATTATATATGAGTAATTATTTGTAAATTAAATGAAGGGTTGGTCCCATAATTTATATATCCCCTCGATGCATTTAAAGGTTCTTATTATATTAATAAGTTGTCCAAATAAAATGTGTTTTATCAGTAGTTTTAAACTCTCTTAAAAAAGGTCTTGATATTATAAGTTTTCATGTTACCCCGACATGAAAACCAATAATTAATAATTTCCATCATTTAGGTTCAGTTATTAATTATCCATGAGATTTTTCATCAAAATATCTATGAATTCATTTCATTCTTAGTTTATTGTTTTAATGGTATGTGTTTCAATTTCTTCAATGCCATATGTATATTTCCTTATTTATTTTATTTGGATGGAATGCATTACCAGTTATTTACAATTATATATTCATTTAATCTTATCAATTAATTATTTAGCCCTATTTACATACCCATACTAATCATTTGAGATCATCCATATTATATTTCCTTTCCTCAGGTTATGATGAATAAATCTTTATATAAGCTTTCAAGGACACTATTTATTTATTTTTATTATGTATAATGTTTATATGTCCAATTTCCTAATGTATTATCAGTATGATTTATATAATCTTTATTTATAAAACAACTAAATTGATAAATCCCTTATGATTTTATTCCTTGTAATCATGCAGATCTAATAAAATAATGTTCTATCCCTAGTCTTCTTAGGTCGGGGGATTAAAAATATTCTTGTCATCTTAAAAAAAAGGTATTTATATGTTTTTCATTTTCAACTGTTTAAAATAATTTTTTTAACTTATATGACATGCAAATATTTTCCCACCATCATGAATTTTTTCATTGTATATTATTTACATATTTACAATGTTCTTTTAAAATCAATTTTTTCCTTTATATTTACATAGTTCTTTTAATAAGTTATTTCGAATTAGAAATATTATTTTACCCCCGAATATTTAAATGACCTTTTAATGATATTTATATTAATTAAATATAAAAAACCCAGATTTCATACAATCCTATGACACCATCCTTATTTATTCACTGGATGGTTTATGTTTATGATGAAAATATATTTACGAATTCCATTTCTTTTCCATGGGTTATGCTATGAAGAAATGATGAAATATTTGAGAAACTAAATTTTTACATGGGTTATTCTATAATGAAATATTTATGAATCACATTTATTTCCATGGGTTTTTAAATGACCAATTCTTTCTAATGTTGTGGAATGCACATGTTTTATTTTCATTATGTGATGGATGGAACTTATATCTTTGTCCAATGCATTGGGTGAAGATCGATATATCTTGTGATAAATAGGACTGGAATGGTGAGTGAAACCAGTTTATTATGGGACTATGTTCACTAGAAAAACCGTTGTATTGACTATTTACTAATATTATGGTTTGGGGAGTGAGATCATTCCACTATTATAGGCTTAAAAATTATCCTTGAATACTATGAAAATGGTTTTCTATGTTTATGTGTATACCAAAAATCAATGTCTTATTCCCTTGTTAAGATTTCATGGTTCATGTTCTTTGATTACCTTAAGATTCATGTCTTGTGAAACAGTAATATTTATGTCATGACTTCAGATTATGATCATTCGTATGTAGGGTATGGTTTTCAAATGTTTGGATCATGTTATCATACCCTTATACACATGTTTTTCTTTTGTTTTCATTGATATCATTCTTCTTTACCCTTAATGATAATTTTATATCACCCTTTTTTAATATTTTACTTCCCTAGGTAATGAAAAGTCTATTAAGTATCATATTTTTAGGAATGTTATTACTTATTAAAGAATTAGTGGGAGACAATATAGATATTTTATGAACGAGTTGTCTATGTTTCAATAATTTCTAAAGATAGTAGACCTAATTGATTTTTTCATGGAAAAAAATGTTATGTAATGAATATCATTCGATTAATATTTAATATATATATATATATATGAAAAATATGAGTCACTTAAAATAAAATAGAAGTATTTTTTGATCAAAAAAGAAACAACCATAAGTTAAATTCAATGTTCTTGTTTTCCTTTTGGCTTCTCCTCACATATGTCACCAACACATGAAAGTGAATAATGCTTATAAGAAAAACCCCTAAGTTTCATAAACTAGAATAAAATGGAATTATGGTGTAAGGTTATTAATTTAGTAAATTTTCAATTGAAATATTTAAAATTATAGGATGGGACTAGGTAATTATAATTTGAAATGAAATATCCATAGAAATTTTTTCTCCCTCAAGGGGCTTGTTGAATCTTCCCAAGGATGAAAACTATTGTTGTTAGGGGTTTGAAATTACCATCATTTTTTAGTTATTTTTTTATTTTATTCTATTTAATGTTATTAATATAGTATTAATTTTAGATTTATAAAGAATGAATATAAATAGAATTAAAATAATGGAAATATAGATGAGGATATCTATCAGAGAATCTACAAGTATATGGTGGATTTTTATGGGGAACCCTATGGTATCTAGTGGATTTATAAGATTTAGATGATGACACTAAGTTCCCATTAATTTTCACTAATCACCTTTTATATGGCATGTCTGTTTTCTCGAAAAGGTAAATCGATCATTTCTGACATAAAATTTACCCACAAAACTATTTCCTTGGTGTTGAACTCCAACTTAAACTCCCTTTCAAACCCCAATATCAAAAGTAGATATCTTTCCTCTCTTATTCATCTTATGGTTATTATTGATCTTGGTGACTTTAATCATTCTACATTCTAATAAAAAGGATTTTCATGGAAGAACTAAGGCATTTTCATTATCCCTTAAAATAAATTTTCATATTTTTATTTTTTATTATAGGAAACTATTTCCGATGCATTCGCCGGGGCGCGCACATCCGTCTGTGGAGGAGGATGCATAGAGGTTACCCCGAATTCCTACTTTCCAAAGGCAGGAAGCATACACTCCTTATTCCGGGATGTCTGCTCCATGATCGAAACAGGATAATGGGATGTTGGTTCTTCCTTCTATGGATTCCTCCTCAGATATCGTCACCTAGTCCGGGTCTCCTTTATAGACATAAGACATTGTTCATGAAACTCTTCCTCGTGCCATATATTCATGGACACCAGTTAATTACACTGCTTCTGTCAAGACATTTCAAGTGGTCCGGTCAGGGCAGCAACCTTCGATTAGAGGAGTCGTCACGTTGGGCATCACTGGCATGTCAGGACGTTGGGGGATTGGCGTGTCTGTCTTATGTCCCTTATTATAGGGATTCTCAAGGGCAGGGAAGCCCAAATCTTCCCACATCGAACTCAGGGAATCATATTCCATGGGAATGTATCTAAAGTTTTCCTCATATTCGCATGTTTAACACAGGGTATTCCACGAGTTTAACGTCCAACAGAGATGGATCAGACTGATCGGAACACTAATTAGAGTGGATCAGATGGAGGAACCCCTTGGATGGAGCACTGATATTTGGGCCATCATGTGAGTGGCTTCCCAAAAGTTGTTTGATGAAATGGAGAGTAGGGTGGCATAATCCCACTGTGACGTGGTGTCCTGGGTGGGGATCAAGATGTGTAATGATGTGAAGGGGGGATAAAACATGGTCGTCGCAAGGGCGATGGTGATGTTGGTCTTGAGACTCAAAGAGGTTTCCTAGGTATCCCCGTGGCAGGGAATCAAAGTCCACATAGTTCGGTGGGACGATGGGACACTTGAGGAGGTGACCCGTGAGAATGGATGCATGGATTGGACCTAGAAGAAATGGAACCTCTAAGTTGGGGCATGAGCTTCCCGAGACACATAGGCTCGAGGGAGAGATTTGGATGATACCGGAGTGATGGGCTCTATCCTCATGGAGTCTTCCTTCATATCCCTATGACAGGTAATCAAAGTCAACGTAGTGATGGTAGGGGTGTATATTTTAACGTCATGCGGGACGAGGGAGAACCTGACGCGAAGGTGGTCGGAACCGATGGGTGTTGGTCTTCAACCTCATGGAGGCTTTCTATGTACCATGAATTGACATGGATCAAAGTTCACATAGTTCGGGTTGATGTTTTCGTCTTACACTCTGAGGCGGCCCAAGGTGTTGGGATTGAACCTCGTGGAGGCTTCCTATGCCCCACGCCTTGACTTGGATCAAAGTTCATGTAGTTCAGGTTGATGTTTGGGGCTTACACTTTGAGGCGGCCCAAGGTGGGGGGATTGAAACTCGTAGAGGCTTCCTACATACCATTCCTTCACATGGATCAATGTCCCTATATTTCGGGTTTGGGTTGGGGCTTACACTCTGAGGTGGCCCAAGGTGGTGGGCTCGAACCTTGTGGAGGCTTCCTACAAGACATGACTTGACATGGATCAAAGTCCCTGTAGTTTTGGTTTGGGTTGGGGATTACACTCTGAGGCATCCCACGGTGGTGGTATTGAACCTCATGGAGGCTTCCTACGTCCCATGCCTTGATATGGATTAAAGTCCATGTAGTTCTGGTTGATGTTTGGGGATTACACTCTGAGGCACCCCAAGGTGGTGGGATTGAACCTCATGGAGGCTTCCTACATACCATGCCATGACATGGATCAAAGTCCTCGTAGTTCAGATTTGGGTTGGGGATTACACTCTGAGGCGGCCAAGGTGGTGGGCCTGAACCTCGTAGAGGCTCCCTACGTACCATGCCTTGACCTGGATCAAAGTCCCCGTAGTTCGGGTTGGGTTGGGGCTTACACTCAGAGGCAGTCCAAGGTGTTTGTTATGGCCGGTGCTTGCATTTAGCTCACACGAGTCATGCTCGGTGTGAGAAACAAGAGATATCAGAGACCTGACAATCACGCGGTGAAATGTGCGTCCAAGGAAAGTGGGGTGGGGCTTACGCGCAGAGTGGACCAAAGAGGAAAAAGGGGCTTACGCATGGTCCACATCCCAAGAAGTTAGGGATTACTCCAGGATGGAGGTCTGAAGTTATAAAGCGCAGTGGGAGAGGGATTCAGGACTGAAGAAAATAGGGGCCCGGTGTCCATCCCACCCTTTTCTGACCCTGGGGACCATAGATGAAAGGAGGAACAGGGATGCTCCCTCTTACAAGAAAAGCTAGGGGATTACATTGAGATGGCCTCCCTTTCCCCGCAAGCAAACACCACTCCTATAAAATGGATATCTTCCCCTGTGAGGGGTGATCCCATACTCGTGGAGAATGTACAAGGTGGGGGAACCTACATGCGAGGCATGGGGCCAGGTCATAATTTAATGTCATGTGCTGAGGACGATGGCACTTGGTAGTTTAACGTCCTGCAGCTCGGATTAGGCAGGATCACTCCGTACCCCTAGGACTTACATAACCGGTACCCTCTACTCCTTAGTGAAAAGAGGGGACAGAAAAATCCATGGCAAGGGGGTGTCATAGAGTGAACCATCTAAGGGTCCACGTTAGCGTGACTATGCGAATAAGCAATAGCAGTTAGCATGTCTTTGTGAAGAAGCATGAGGCGAAGAAATGCAATAGAAAGAACCGTCTAAGGGACTTTGATGTTACTTTCTACGATACTAGAAGGTCGTATGGGAAAATGGTGTATGATGTGGATGCCCGAGGCGTGAGAGAATCCAGAAAATGGCATCCACAAGAAGAGCATCAGACAATCATGCAACGGTACACCCAACGAGTATAGGGAATGCGAGTGAAGAGGTAGTCGGGAAGCACCATAATGAGGGGACCCAGAGAGTTGTGTGCAACCTTTGAGGTTTGCACGCGAAATAAGCATCCCTGCGTGAAAAACACTGGGCTAGCATGAAATCAATGAGGATTAGTACTCAAGTGGAGCTGAGGCTTTGGGTGCGACTAGAAAGGCTATGCGTGCAAGGAGTAAGAATTGTGCACAATCGAGAGAGGCTGCACACAATGACCAGGGTGCGCATAATTGAAATGGATTGCGCGAAATGACTGGGGTGTGAGAAATTGAAGGGGATTGCAAGAAATTGGCCAGACTACGCACAAGTGGAAGGGATTGCACGTAGGGGGGGTGAAGGGATTTAAATTCAGTCTAAACCGAGGGGAACTCGCGTGAAGGCGAACCCCGGGGGAGACTTGGTATGAAAATAATTGTACCATAAATCCATCTTTGTGCACATTAAATGTGAATTCGCACACGAGAGTAGGTTCAAATTCTTCCGCCATGAATTCAAAGGGGTCGCCTTTTATTTATAGGTGTTCGGAAGTACGTAAAATAGGTCGGCACGAAATAATTTTGCACTAAGGTCGGCAGTGTGAAATATTAGCCGTGCAGGGCAGGGGCGCGAAATAGTTCACCCCCCACTGCAGAACTCTCACAAATCCCAGAGATTTTTCTGCAGGGCATATTTTGTCGCACACCTATGAATTTATATTGTGCGGCTCTTCCGGGCCCCCCGAACTGGGTTTCCGGATCCGAATATGACTTTGCTTTTTCGTTTTGAAACCTTCTTCGTTCATTGAGAATTTTTCAGCATCTAAAAATTCCCCCTCGGAATTGGATCAGCAAGGGGTCGCAATGATTGGATTCCAAGGGAAACACTGAAATGTAAAACTCTGGGGGGTCTGTAAGCGCTAAAAACTAAAGCGGCGTGCAAAACCTGAGGGGGCGCGGGATACGCTTTTCATGCATACGTGTAAACCAGGACCTGCTTATAAAAATCCGCTGTGGGTCCCATGATCTATACGAATTTTGTCGCTCGACAAGCTCCGAGATCTCGTGTGCGAAAATTTCTCTAGTCCCGCGTGAAAAACCGCTCAGTTTGCGTGCAATTCCACTAATATTAGGCGCCATTTTACATGAAAACTCGAGATTTTTTCCGCCGCCACATGATATTTCGTGACGGTCACTGATTTTTCACACCATCCTCTCCTATTCCATGCCATCTACAAAAAACACTCGTTAGAAGAAGATGGATGCAAATCAGGCTGATGAGGGAGAAGCTGTTATCGAAGGGCTAAAATGGTCGCCAACCATATGTTTATGGCCCCAAAGGATTGTCTCCAATAACCATTCCCTTTTCAATATGCTAACCCCTGCAAAAAAGGAGTACGACCTATCCAACAATCTGCCACTATGGGACTTTGGTAACTTGGAGGAGGACCCTTTGCCGGGTTTTGATGTTGATAAACCACGGTCATGGATGACCCGTGAGGATGATCTCCCTCGATAAAACATCACCAAAAATGGTCATCCTACTAGGGAACCTAGGAATTTGGACATTTATGTCCTGATTCCCATGACTAGGACCATTTTAGGGAGTGACCTTTTTTGCGGAGAGTTCCCTGGCCCTCTACGCAAGCACCTTACGTCAGAGCGTCACTAACGAGGCTAATGGCTGGCTACAGGACTGGGAACTATGGTCCGGAGGCAACTTCACCAGTTAATGGGCCTGGGCGTACTAGGTTCACCACACATGTGACCAATTTGGAGCCGATCTATGACATATTGGTTTGTTTGAGGCACTTTGGATGTCACAATTTCACTTATACGCTAGCATGATCCTAGGACAGAGCTATTCACTCGGTGGTCCCCTAATACCAATAACTTATGTCTTCATCATGGGGAAGTTGGTATCAGTCTCTATGACATTCACTGTATCGGGGGTATTCCTTTAGAGGTCCACTAATATGATGAATTCCATCTACTAATGAGCACCTGGGGAGACTAATCAAGAACCCCCATGCTGACATGAAACTTATTGGAGCTGGATAAGGAGAGGCTGGGGGTCGAGGATTTCTTGAAGGACATCGCTTACAAGAAAATTATTAGCCTGTTCCTGGAATGGGATCCGGCAGTCAAGATCCCAGGGCGAGGGAGACAGTGTCCAACTGTGGCACCGAGGAGCAAGAGCGGATTGTACTGGAGGATCCTGGAGGCGGGGATATACCAGTCATGGGGCTACAACATAAATGAGAGTTGGGACCCGAATGTTTGGTACGCCAGATTCCTTGCCACATTACTAAGTGGGTGGCTCTTACCGGTGAGGGACGCAAGGATGGGAGTCCGCCCAGTGACCCATGTGATGGCTGCCATCATGGTTGCTAATAAAAGATTCAATCTGGGGGTCCCCGTTCTGGCTTGTTTGTACGCCATTTTGGGACACATCTAGTGATGGGGGTCACCTAGGAGAATATGTGGCCCCTTACAGCTCTTTTATGGTTCAGTTGTGGCTCATTGCGGTAGATATACCTTCCTGAATGTCGTCTTTCCTCTAGGTAATGGCCTGCGACCTTCCCTACTGAAAATTGAAAGGGTCACGCCGTTGATGCTCAATGAGGAGGGAGTAAGGATAAGAATTGTAAATCATGCCAACTTCGGTTTCAGACCATTTCTCACCCCAAAATTCCAAATAATAGACGATGTAAAAGACTCACTGGAGTAGAGGGAGTTCTTCCAAAGCATCAGCGGTGGGGTTATTGTCACCCAGATTGATGGGAAGATCTTCTGTGAGCCTTACATGTCGTCCTTGTTCACCAGGCAGTTTGGGTGCACCCAGCGAATGACAAAAAAAGTATACACAGATGTCCTGGAAGAAAGTGATCCATGTGTTCTTCGCCAAATGTGGCTGATATCCATGACCTATGGCTCCGAAGACATCATCACGTTTCCTCTTATCAGAGATGATGCTGGCCTCTTAACTGAGTATGCCGAACATTTGGCCATATCATACCCCGAGGGGATTTTCTGGATGTGAGTTCTGCAACTCAAGGTCGCCAGTGTGGAACCCAGGTGGCGAGAGGGCAGGAAGAGTGTCGTTAGAGGGGGATGACCGGAAGCACATCAGACAATGTGGCCCACATAGGTCTGGACATCAGCAGCGGGGATGTCGCATGGCGTTGCCATGCCCTCATCGCCTAGGGGAGGAGGGTCCCACAGAGTGACCGGAGAAATTTCGCGGAAGAAAATAAGATATTTTCTTCATCCTTCTCATGACGCAATCTTCCCAGTGCTATGGTCAGCTTGGATAACCCTAAGACAATCGATGAGTACTGAATCCCTCTGGCAGAAGATAGTGTGAGATGGGATCTATCTTCCAGAAGTTGGGCTTGTTTGGGTTATTGATAGAGTGAACTTATATATTCGGCATGCGTATCTGACTTCCATGGACACGTATTCATGCCAACGTGGTCGGTGTGTAGATCCATCTTTCTTGGTGAAAGTGATTCTCGGCCAGGAGCATGCTCCGGAAAATATGTCTTCGGAGGATGAGGACCCCAATGATGATCTAGAGGATGGAGAGACAGAAGTGGAGGAGGTATAAGGAGAAGGTGAAGGGGAAGAGGATCCTGAAGGTGAAGGGTATCAAGGGGAGTGAAACCAAGGGAGTCTCTGAGAGAGCGGCGAGATCGTCAGCTCTGATATGGATGTGACTGAGCTACTTGAGGTGTGGTTCAAACCTTATCTATCCTCATCCTTTTATCAGCTCCCATTTTCAATCCTTAATCCAACCTCTTTATCTTACTCAGGAGCATATTGGTTCTGATCAAGAGTCTCCAGTCGAAGGAAGGGGGGGGGGAAGCACCAATGGAACAAGGTGGGGTACCGACGCCCATTTTTGAACTGACAAGCGATGAGGGATCCCCCATTATGACAACTCCTATAGTGTCTAAAACATTGGAGGCTGCTTTCTGGGGTTCCTATAAGTTCCTTTCTTCGATACCGGTACATACCATCAGAGTAATCAATTGATTAAAGTGCTCCTTGTTTGTACAGTGATCACGACATTGGAGGCTCATCGGGCTACTGAGCCCGGACAAACCACGAGCGAGTCAATGGAAAATGTACCTCCCTATCCACGATGTGACCCCAAACCGAGTTTCCCCAACACATTGTGAGCAGAGAGCAGTGGACATCAGTGGTGATGTTGCCGGGGAAGCTCTAGAAGTTGACGATGGTGCCACCGAGGTCAAGTTGATAGGGGAAGGTCGCTCAGATGCTGAAGATCCCAACCACCAGGGAGGAATATATGAGGAAGACCCTACTGCTATCCTATTGGTTGTTTTACATATCTGTCAGCCCATTGATCCTGAAGAAATTGATGATTCAGACTCGGAAGTGGCCGAGGAGAGCCAGATGATGCGACACAAAGGGTGGAAGTGCATTAGGAGTTTTCTCAGTCAGCCTCATATGGAATGGCTAAAGCAGATGGGATCACTCCACACCTGGCTGCATTTCCTGTGTGCTGGAGGGGCAGATGCTCAACTCCTTCACTCGATGGTTCTTGACTACATGGCTGAGAAGATTCATGAGATTAGCCGGTGCTCCGACGTCACCTAGTGTCAGGAGGAGTCGGGGAGTACCAGAGCATTTCTAAAGGTGGAGCAGGAGGTCCGACGCCTCGAAGAACAGGTGAAAGAAAACGAGATATTCCTTGCAAACTGTTCTGAGCTCATGGATCAGTTGAGGGCCCCACTGGAAGACGCCCAAGAAAAACTAGTGGAAGTGAGTCACCAGATGAATGAACTTCAAACTGAACAGGCGTGGGCACGAGCTAGGGGTCAGTGAACAGCGCTTCATGGCCACTGATGAATAGAGGGTCCTCAGGGGGTGGGAAGCAGTCTTGGAAGCCACCAACCAAAAGGTAACCTTTTTGGAATGATCCATCCAGGAAGTCGACCCTTAAGGGCCCCTATTTTGTCCGAACTCATAAACTTATTTTTCCTTATTGCTTCTTATTTTGAACTGTATTTATCGAAAAATTTATCTACTTGTCCTCTTGGTTTAACGCGCTCAAACATAATCCCAAAATAAATAGAAATCCATTACTAAGCTCACGTGGGTCATACCTGATTTTAGAATGAAGGGATGCTCGTACTATAACTTCGTTTGATCACGAGAGTTTCAACCAAGATTTGGGTATTCGAGATTCGAATTCGGATTTTCGAGGATAAGAGAGAGGGACAATCATAAGAAGAGGACATCAGACTGATCGATGTATCGACTTCTCAACGTGCTCTAGCACATGATTGGGGCAATGCCAGGGGAATTAGAATCAATTCGAACATAGGAGAATGAAAAATGTGAATCACATTACCCCAAATTAAGAACACTGTGGGTGGGGTTCAGAAATAAAGGACAACTGTTGACCATGTTCGAAACACAACATCCCTATTGTGTTAGCCTAAAATGGGGACAACAAATGAGGTTCGACCACTGAACATGATCAAAAAATGGGACCTAACTTAAAACATCATCCACCAGTCTTCTGGAAGGTTGGCCCATGACAGAAAGTAGGCCATAAGCCGAGCATCCATACAGTTAGGGGGTCCCATCAGACTTGAAAGAGGACGATGTTTCGAATAAGGGGCACCCAAAGCTTGAAGGTGAAGTGGTTGTTTGTTCGAACAAAATTCAACACTCTTGAAATTACTCCACCACGGTGGAAGCACATTAGGCAGGCGCATTAATCTGATCCTGGATCATTCCTTCTTTTAGACAGGACCTCTCTGGCGAGGGGAATGTCGCTTCCCATTGTCATTATGGGGCATAATGAATTTGTTCAGGGAAAATGCTGTAGTCACACAACCCCCTGAGGGGTCAGGCTAAGGGACCGACAGTGGGAGAGGATGTGATTTGTGATTCACAGGGCATGACCTAAGATGAAATATCTCGGCTTTCCTACATATCCCATACGAATGGGAATCATGCCGCATGTAGTTCTGGAAAGGGTCTTAGTTTAGGGTCTTAGGACTCAGACAATGGAAAGTAGGCAATCTGGGAGATGCATGGCGATGTAACTCATAAAACCCGATGTTAATGAGGACAAGGTCCACATCATCTTGTGTTCCCAAGAGAGGTTTTAGGTCGAGGTACCGAAAATGGAAGTTAGGCTGGGCCTGGGAGCAGGGTGCAAAGGCATTCCTACATACCCCATAAGAATGGGAATCAAGCCATGCATAGTTCTAAGGGGTGGCACGATAAGGTACCAGTGAAAAGGATGAAAGAGGCATTCAGTTCTAGCACTCAAACTAAAAGAAGCGGAACTTGATAGATCTTCTTTGTCCTTTAGGGTATATGTTTTTTTTTTAAATGACGAACCAAGGTCCTAGAGATCCCAATATCTCCAAGGGAATCAAGCCATATTCTATCATTAACAAGTGGTATGATGGATGACCTATACCCAACATGATGTCCCCTATGATGAGGTCATCACAATGCAGTGTCGTTTTTCATCATGCTGCCGGGATTATATCATCACAATTTTGGGTCATATGATAGGACTAGATAGCATAGTCTAAAGTTGTATGCCTTGGACATTAAGAAATGTGCATGACTCAATAAATCATACCTGACATGAATGAGGATGAGGTCCACACCATCACCATGCGCAACTCCGGGAAAGGAGCCTCGGGCCAAGAGGCTAGCAATGGTCAGTGGATAAGGGGCCAGAGAAGTTAACTCCTAGTTGAGTTGGACCTGAAAATGTGATGTCCAGGTGATCCTACATAACCCATGAGGATGATAATCATGACAAAAGTAGTTCTTAGAGAATATCTCAGTTTATGGCCTTAGAGATCGGACCGCGGGAGCCCCGAAGAATGCCGTATTGCAGCTTTGTCCTTTTGAAGTGCGGAGGTGAATTGAGGGATAATGCCAGGAGTTTAGAAAATTCTACCTGGAATTGATGGGGTGGAACATAATGTGAATCATGGAACCAACATACATGTCCTAAAGGGCCTGGCGTGGCGACAGAGGATTACTATTGACCAAGTTTACAACACAACATCCATGTCGTGTTAGCCTGAAATGGGGAAAAACAAATGAGCATCGACCGCAGACCATATTCGCAATGTGGGACATGTATCAATTTTTTTTCTGAAAACCCTCGGAGACATTGGCCCATGATGGTAGGAGAGCCTTTAGGCCTAGTATCCAAGCCGTTTTTGGGGTCCCTTCGGGTGTGAAGGATAATGGAACCCCAAATGAAGAGGAACATGAATCCTAACAAGTGAATGAAAAATCACCCAAGATGAATATGACACTCCTGGTCCTAGATGAGAGTACTCTTGGACACATCAACGAATAACTGTAAAGGGTCGAGGGGCTCAACTTGAGAGGATCCAATTCGTACAAATGAGTATAGAACAATGATATGGTGAACTCTTAGGAGAAAAAAGGGGGGTCATGGCACGGTTGTCACAAACCTAATGCGAAGGAGGGAATGACCCTATACCACACCTTTATATCTCTATCATAGAAGGGGACATGCCAAGGGGCCTAGGTGACCAGGATATCTCTAAGAGATGAGGCTGGACCTGAAAACTAAATTTCAGGCGGTCCTATGTATCCCATAAAGATGGTAATCAAGCCAAACGTATTTCTCGAAGGTGCAGTTTAACGTCATCCAGGGCTGTGTGCATATCAACGTCGTACAAGACGGTATAGTTTAAATTCAAGTTGGACTATGCAGTTCAACATCATGCTGGACTGTGAAATTTAACATCATGCTAGACTGTGCAGTTTAACGTCATCCTGGATTGGCATGCAGTTAACGGTCATGTGGGACCATCCAGTATAAGGTTGTCCAGGACCATTAGTTACTCACTCAATGTATTTCTTGAAGAACATGGAATTCGTGGGAGGAGTTATTCGCTCACCAGCCAGGTCACCAGGGAGTATGCTCCATTAGGGTAAACCTTATGAACAATGAAAGGTCCTTCCCATTTGGGCTCCAACATGGGTAGTTTTAAACCTGGTATCATTGGTGCCCTAAGGGCCAATACCAAGTCACCTTGTAGAAAAGAGAGAAGAAGAAACTTCTTGTTGAAGGCTCGAGCCATCTTGCTCTGATGCCTTTTTAGATTGTGTACGGCATGAAGCCTACTTTCATCAGGTGCTTCCAATTCAGCCAGACAGATTTTAGATACTCTATCCAGCCCTTTTTGGTCATAGACCACTATGCGCAATGAGGAAAACTGAATCTCGATGGGCAGGACGACCTCAGTTCTATATACCAGGGAATATGGGGTCACCTGGGTGGAATTACGAGTCATCATTCGATAATACCAGAGGGCTTTGGAGAGCTTGTCTAGCTAACTCTTTTTGTCCTAGCCAACAATTTTCTGCAAGAAGTTAGAGAGGGTTTTATTGAACGCCTCAATCTGCCCATTCTCTTGTGCGTGATAGCGGGAGGTATGGTTCGAACGGATGTTGTACTTAGCATGCAATTTTCTCAGATTAGCTGCTTGGAAGTTGTTTTCGTTATCGGTGAGGATGGCTTGAGGGACTCCAAATCAGTAGATGATGTTGGAGCTCATGAAGTCAATGATAGGACAAGCCTTGACCTCCTTGAGCGGAACTACCTCTTCCCACTTGGAACAAAAATCTGTAGCGGTCAGGATGAACCTACACTAGAGAGCCGTTGCCGATGGATATGGTCCTATGATATCTAATTCCCAGACTACAAAGGGTCAAGAGTACTTTATAGAATGGAGAGGCTCAAGTGGCCGATGCACAATGTTAGCATGAATTTGGAACACATGGCAGCTCTTGGTGAACTCGATGCAGTCATGGATTATAGAGGGCCAGCAGTACCCTAGTCTCCGGATCTAATAAGACAGTTTTGGCCCATCCTGGTGAGCACCGCAGGAACTGACCTGAACCTCTTTCTTGACTTGTGGAATCTCAACCCCTGAATGAAACGGAGGAGGACACCATCAAACCCATGATTATAGAGGATCTGGTCAATACTGGGACCACTCTGGAGGGTAAACTGTAGCGCACGGCATCAGATTTTCTCACACTCAGTCCAGTATGATGGGAGATCACCATATTGGAGGTACTCAACCAAGGGTTTCCTCCCATTGGCAATCATTTCTACCACTGCGTCCGAACGACCCGGGGGTCCTGACGTAGGGGCTCCGATGGTAAGATGGCTTACCTGTAGGCCACCACCGCCATCTAGGGTAACAGGAGCTATGACACTCCGATGTGCCACATGGATAATTATATCATCCTCTTCGGGCCTTGAAAGTGATGCAGCTAAGATGGCCAAAGCATCTGCTCGACTGTTCTGTGACCGAGGGACATGGGTAACCTCAGGCCAAGAAGGGATCTTGGCCATTAGCTGAAGAGTGCATTCTAACAATGGTATATGTTGTGGCTTCTGGACAACATAGTCATCTTTGACATTCTTAATGACTAGCTCAGAGTCCCCATTTACATGAAAATGGGCGCACTTCGATCTCAAGGGCCAGCTCGAGGCAAGTAATGAGGGCCAGGTACTCCACCTCATTGTTGGTGTAGCCTTCCGACAACAGAAATGAATATGGTATAATGGCCTGTGCCAGGGTAATAAAAATGATACCCATGCCTGCTTTGTTAAGTCGAGGACCATTGAGCCTCCTACCGATGGTGCTCTGAGAGGTGCCATCAAAGTGAATCTGCCAACACGGGATAGCTTGATCGACTGAGAGGATAGCCTGATCGAGAAAATCCAGGTCCAAGGACCGTTCAGCAGGGGTTGGATGGGCCACAAGGAAATCGGCCAACGCCTGTCCTTTGATAGCCTTATGAGGCACAAACCTGATGTCAAAATACTGGAGGATTACCTCCCACCGTGCTAGTTGGTCAGTCAACATGGGACGACCTAGGATGTAGTTCAATAGGTATACTCGGGACATCAACTGTCCCACGTGGTGCTACAGGTAATGTCGCAATTTCTGTACAGCGAAAACGAGTTCAAAATAACTTTTCTCGACGGGGACTATCTCGTCTTTGTATCAAGGAGCATGTGTCTGAGGTAGTAGAGGTTGTTCTCTATCCTCTCATTGTTCCTCTGGGTGATAAGGGTGTCGGGGGACTATTCCTATGTGGTGACATAGAGGACCAGGGGCTTCCCGGGGATGGGTGGCATCAAGACAGGAGGCTGGGGCAGGTACTGATTGATTTCTTTGAACGCGGTCTGGAACACTTCATCCCATTCATAGGCAGATCATTTCTTTATGATCCGGGAAAAGGGCTTACACTTTCTGGCCAGATTCACAATGAATCGGTGTATGTAGGCTAAGTGGCCTTGGAAATCATGAAGCTCCTGAATATTACTTAGGGTAGGAATATGTCTTATGGCCTTGATCTTATTTGGTTCTATCTCGATGCCCCAATACATGACAACAAAGATAAGGAACTTTCTAGAGGTGACCCATAAATCACACTTCAATGGTTTCATCATCAGGTTGTGGGAACGGAGGAAGCCAAACACTTTCTCAAGGTCCTTGAGATGGTCATTGAGTTGTAAATATTTGACCACCAGATCATCCACATAGAATTCCACTAATTTCCTGAGGATTGGCTTTAATATACGGTGCATGGACCACTGATAGGTGGCACCTAAATTCTTCAGGATGAAGGGTATAACCTGGTAACAGAAAGTACATTGGGGAACCCTGAAAGTGGTGTAATATTTATCCTCGGGGCCACCTGGATATGATTATATCCATAGTAACCATCCATGAAGGAGAGATCTTGGATCCCAGCCACAACGTTGATCAACAATTCTATCACTGGAAGGGGAAAATCATCCTTTGGAAAGTGACGGTTGAGGTCTCAGAAGTCGATACATACTCTGATCTGTCTGTTCTTCATCCTGAGTGGTACAATGTTGGATATCCATTTTGGGTACATGACCTCCTTTATGATTTTGGCTCTGATGAGTTTTTCAACTTCAGACTCGACCATGGCACCATGAGACGGATGCATCTTTTTGGGAGGTATTTTGGACCCGCGATGATTTGCCGGAAGACCGAGGAAGTGGATGGATACCTGAGGATCTAGTCCTGGAATCTCATCGTAACTCTAGGAAAACACGTCACGATGATGATTAAGGATGTCTACGTACTGCTTCTACTCCTTAGGGAGCATAGTGGCACTGATCAACGTGGGTCTTGGGTCTGCCTTGCTTCTAAGGTTCACCTGTACCAACTCATCGACTATGGCTGAGACGCCTTCTTCAAAGGAAGGTGGAGCATCCTACATATATTTTTCTTCACTTTCATAGGAGGTATTCGTAGCAGGGGAAGCTTCCTCTGGGTTGGAAGAACCTTAAGGGAGGCTGGTTCCATCTAGGAAAATAGCGGACCTCATATCCGGAGATTCACGTGCCACTGAGACCATAGCGATGAAGGCAGTCGAACCAATCCAATTTGGTCTTCAGCCCAAGAGGCCACGCTTGATGATATCAAATCAATAGTGGTGTGTCAGCTTAAGCTGGTTAATCCCTACTCGGAAAAACAGGCACGTATGATGTACTTCTGTTGCCATGGGGCAGACATACTTATATTGTACTGGGGTGGGAGGCTCCGGGATCACTTGAGCCTGGTTTGTGTAGGATTACATGGTAATTTTTAGCTATCACTTGGACTTGGGAATATTCCTTCCTCTTATACCAGAAAAAAATTTCCCCATGTCGGGGGTCATGGCCCCCAATCGATGGATCAGAATGACGTAGGCGTCATCCAGACCTTCCTAGGGGTCAATTGTGACCGTGGTGGGCTTAACTACACTTGCCAGAATCTGCTTATCCTGGCTCTTTTAATAGTCAGCGTACAGATAACAGGCTTCACAAAATGTGAATGGAGATGCATGACCTTAGAGTATGCCTAATCTACCATTTAGGGAGTACTTGAGGCACTGGTGAATGATGAGGGGACAGTCGCATGCAGGTGGAGCCATGGTCTACCCATCAATGCATTATACGCGGTGTCCTGGAAGAAAACCATAAACTCAGTACTGGAAACCAGGCCGCTGAACTGGGTCTTGAAATGGATCTTTTCGACCGGGGTCTGCTCTTTCCTGTCGTATCCTTGAATTCTTAACTTGGAGGGAGTCAGGTCATCTTCGGATAACCCTAGCTTCTGTAGTGTCTGTGTCGGGATAAGGTTGATCCCGGATCTAGTGTCAACATGGCAGCAGCGAACCTCCATGCCATTAAATTTGTCGGTGATGTACAATGGGAAGATGTTCCCCTGTATGGGAGAGCCTTTATCCTCTCTAGAGAATTAAATGATGGACTGACACTCAGCGTTCTCGACTGCTTCAGCATCGAAGGCTTATACAGCTGGTACCTCCATCTCAAACTAGAGGGGGCTCATTAAAACATTGGCGAGTGCTTCACGCATATCAGGTGACATGAGAAGGGATTCAAGGATGGAAAGCCTCACTAGGATGTCGGCGAGGTGATTGAGAACAACATACTTTTGCGCCAGGCATGAACTTATGCTTATAGGAAGCCGCTCTGTGATTGGAGGCATGGTGGGCCCTGCCGGTTGGACTGGCAGTTGGATGGTACTGGGTATATCCTGCTGCTCAATAGTCGAAGCCTGAAGAGTAGCTATCAGATGAGGATCAGATGACTGAGATTGTCCTGTAGCAGGGTGAAGCTGGTCGCAGCATGACCGAAGTGGTTCTGCCTGATCTATTAGCACAAACGGTGTAAGAGGCCGGCCTATAGACACAAGATGAAGAGGCTACGCATGCCGAGTTCTACGCTGAGCCAGCTATCTGGAATCAGTGGCATGCACGGCCTGGATGGAGGTTCTAGATGATGTGCCCTGATGACCTATGTGGTTGTGGCTCCACCGACGTTGGCGTCATCTGGGGATGTTGGGGAGCGTCGCCTGACGCTCGTCCTTGTTGGGAGTCGTGTAGGGATTTACCAACAACATGATATTAACCGAAGTGTACCCTTGACTATCACTTGAAGAGTCATCCATCACTAGGTAGATTCTGGGGGGAATCCCAATCTCTGAGGGCATAAAGTCTCCAAGAGGGTGGGACGATGATGGCATTCACGGGGCACATTTCTTTTTTTTGTGCTGCCGATACTTTCTCTTCTCGGAAGAAGCCAGCTGAGATGATGAAGCAGAAGTGGTGGCCGCAGCTTCTGAATTCTCTGGCTGATTCAGGCATGCCCAAATGATTCTATGGGAAAGGAAACTATTTTCGGTCCATCCAGTCATTATACTTCTGAGATCCATAGTCAGAAACCTACTGCCACTCACATGCATTGTCGCTACTACTATCTGGCCCTACGAAGACACCCCCACTTGTTCTGGGCCAGGTCCCAACCTGACTATGTTGTTGTCAATATAGTCTTGGACCCTATCCTTTAACACAAAACATTGCTTGAGGGTGACCCTCGGGATCCAGTGATAAGGGCAGTAGTTGGGGCGATTAGTGAGATTCACCTCTTCTGGATTTCTGCACTCAGGTAGTTGTACAATTCCATGATCTAAGGCACTGCAGATGTAACCAGGGACCTGAGCCTCATGAATGAGTAGGTCCGATCACTTCTATCTGGAAAGGGGGCCCTTGGAGCCTAACCCTAACAAAGGGCCATAGGACATTGAGGAGGAGGCAGAACTTGATTATCTCACCTAGGCGGTGGCATCACATTACACGGAGGCGCTTGCCAATTTTGAGGCAGTCATTGATGGGATGGATGTTGTTCCCATGATGGAGGACCTCTGTGGGGCTACGGAGTTGGCTCCACTGGTATTAACTCTAGTTATCTGGGAGCCTCTATCTGGGCCACCGCAGCGGGATTAGCTCTGATGGACCTCCTCACTTGGATTACAGGGGGCAACGGACGTGCCTCACTAGCCTGTTGCAGGGATTCTTCAAGGCGTTGGGCCTTATCTGAGATGTCTCGAAACCCTTCGAGATAGTTTTTAGTGATCAGGGAGGGAACCAGCTCCGTCTTGACATTCCCTACGCACATCATCAGTAATTTCTCCTAAGTCAGTGGCATGTCAAGAGAGTATGTGAGCCCCTTCCACCGAGCGATAAAGTCTTCGACTCACTCATCAAGGCTTTTTTGCATTTGAAGAGGTCGGTGATGCTCTTTTTCCTAGAGGTAGAGCTAAACGAGAAAATGAATTGCCTACAAAGGTCCTCCCAGCTGGTAATAGATCCGACGGGGAGCTGAACGTACTAGAAGAATGTCGGCCCCTCTAGTGTATGATCAAAACAGCGGATCTTGGCAGCCTCCTACTGCGCTAGAGTTCCTAACATAGGCTCACACCTTGAGTTAAAGTGGGACAAGTGTTGTGGCGGGTCCCCCGTCCCATTAAAAGGGGAGAAGGTGGGATTCCCGAATTGCGGGGGTGCTGGCATATCATTCACCCATGCCGAATATTGCTTCACATCTAGTGGGATTTCCACATGTCGCATTTCAAATGCCTCTAGGCGGGCGATGAGTGCCGCCATTGGATCATTTGGATAGGGTTCCCCATCTTGACGGGGGTCCTTAACCACGAGTGCATTGTCGGGTTCTTCAATGTGGTAGACAAGCTCAGCGGCTCATGGAGCGGCTGGTGGAGCGACCCATGGGGCGGCTAGGGGAGCCCGAGCAGGGTTCCTTGGATTGTCCCACCACCCAAGAGGGTTTGAAGAGACATACCATGCTCTCTTTCCATGATCTCTTGCTTTCTCCCTATCCGTGGAAGTGACATGATCAGGGTTTCCTGGGGGCAGCTCGCTGAGGAATAGTTATTGGTGCCCCTACTGCCTTGACCTAGGATCACCATAGTCGGGTCTTCGCTCTACAACTCGTTCAGCCAGGAGTTCATCGAACAACTTCTTCTACTCAGCCAGTTTTTGGAACAATGTGGCATTCTCGGGGTCCTCCTCTATTTTCCACACTTAAGCGGATGGGTCGGAGTTCTTGATAGCTCTAACGTGATCTTTGCCCTCATTGGAATTTCGGCTGAGTACCAACGCCTCCGTGGGAATAGGGAGGCCTTGGAGGTTCCTCTACTGACGAGTAATCCTCCATGATGGGTCCAGTATTGGGGGCATGTCCTCAGTGAAGAAGTTCCCATCATGAAGTTCCAGCTCATTTTCCCCCTGACAGATCAGTCATGTTGACCACAACTCTTCCCAGGGGAATGTTCTCAATGTCACCTAGTGAGTCAGGCTACCGGCGAATAGCACTGAAGAGGAGGGAAGAATACTTCCCTAAGCCACAGAGTTGCACGTTGGGTGTAGCCTCCTTAATAACCTTTTGGAGTACATGGAAACACTAAATTCATTGCTGTTGGAGGGCCCCATGGTGACCAGGTGACTCAGAGTGCTGGACCATGAGAAGTGTGGCCAGGTCAACTAGACAAAATTATTTGCTGATGTCTTCAAAGTGTACTTAGATATTTGGATAATTCACTCACTGATGCCAGAGGCGGAAGTGAATCTCCCAGAGGGTTGCACTGAGACACTTAACATCCTCTGGGGTGAGAGATTCCAGCGCACAAAAATTTGGTCATGTGACCGGCCAAAATTTATCAGGGAAGTGGTCCATTGCGAGGATGGTCCAAAAGCTCATTGTCTCAGATTCAGGTTCTGGCCCTTGATTTCCCCACTCGTCATATAGGGGTAGCTAAAGAACTGGCAGCATTTCTGAGGCAGACAACTGGGACGACAGGCTGGTAGGTGTGGAGTATGGTGAGTGGGCTGACTGGCCGCTAATTCTTGGGCTATCATCTGAGGATTATAGCGACTTGGCCGCTATATCACGATATGATGGACCAGAGACCAAAGCTCCTGACATAGAATCAGCATCTTCTGAGGGTGAGCTATGTCACGACTCTTCCACCATTGACCCCCAAAATAGATCTCTAGAGTCTCTAGCCAAGGCAGAGGGCGCTTCTGGAGATAACCGGGGCGACTGCGTGGTCAGCTTCTGGGGACATGCCAGGTTTTTGTCCTCTTGGATATACCTTCGGTGGGAGACATGGAAGATATAGACCACACATTCAGATATTATGTGGCATATGCGCCTCATTCCTTCCCCATCCTTCGACTCCGAGGATTGAGGGGAGGGCTCCAGCATTGAGTTGTACTCCGCCACGGAGTCTGAGAAGCGGACAGGTCTGATTACTATATGACCCTCCCCAGATATCCTCTTACGATGGGGGCCACCTACTCTCCTGCCCCTGGGTGGCTCTTTGGTGCAAGGCCCACTTCCCGCATGAGGAGGTCCATCAACTATACTGGTGATGGGGCGGAGAGAGCTCCCACCAGGGTGGGCCGTGGTGCGAGGAGCACCGGGGAAAATGTCGAAAGGGACATGTGGAGAACCTATGTGGGAAGGGCTGGAGCGGGCATGACCTCCATTGGAGATGACAAAGTAGAGGTAGTAGTGGTATGATCATGGGTAGGTCTTTAATGCTCACTTCCCCTGACTACATCAGTGCGAGTAAGATCCTCATACCGGTAAAGACAAGAACGGGCATGACCTCCGTACTAGGCAATGGTGAAGTGAAGTCGGTCACCACCCATCTGATCACCGGGGTATGGAGGACCTTCATCGGCTGGTACGAGGATAGGGGGAGGACATCCATGTTGGCGAGTGACCAGATGTGCAATGTCTCCATACATGCGGTCTGCGGCAAGGGGAGTGACCCCGTACCCAGTGCAGTGAGCGCGGGAGAGACCCCCATACAAAGTGTTTCTGTCACAGGGAAGACCCTCAATTGTGTTGAAGGTGGAATGAGGTAGACCTCCAAGATGAGGTTGGATGCAGGGAGGACCTGCACCTTCCATAGGGGATGTACAGAGTGGGCATCCGCACTGGGTGGAATTGCTGCAGATTGGTCTACAGCAGCCATTGCCCGTGCTGGTGACCAAGAGAGTCGACCCAGCATGCTCATGGGGCGTTTGGAGCCTTGATCTAGGTCAGGCGTATAACTTCCCCTCCTCAACCTATGCAGGGAGTTGGGAATATGAGTCAGTGGAGGCTCGAGCCACGGTAGTCGCTGACGTTGACGCCCCACGACGAGTGTCCTCTCCCATTTGCACCCGATGATGGTGCTGGATTAGGTGAGCCAGAGCTGTTGGTGTAGGCACGTGGCTTTTCTACTCCTTGGCTCGGGGAATTGGGTGGCGGCGCTGACGCAGCCTGGTGGGATCCCTTGGAGAGGGACTCCGATCGGGCCAACCCGGACATCCCCTACCTCGTCGGCACAGGGGAGAGAGTTTTCAAGGCGTTCTGGGGACAAGCTCTCGAAAAGATTGAATGTTAGGGTGGGGAGCAGTGTCTCCCTGCATGGTCCTTGGGGGCAGCGTTGACGACGAGGTGCAAACTCCTCTCGGTCTAGGCGGGCCATATCCCTGGTGGGGATGATCCCTTCCTCCTCATACCTACTTACAAGGTCATTAATTACCTTTTATTAGATAATTTCCGATGGGGAAAGGCGGCGTGGGTGCCCAACAGTCATGGCGGTTGAGGCCTTCATGGAAGAGGCGGAACCGCACGAGGTGGCCATGTCGATATTTCCCTTGCCCTTTCGTCGGTGGGTAGGTGGTGATCGAGTTCCGGATGCAACAACTTGGTTCCGGAATACAGGGAGATGAGCTCATTAATGCTCATTGGAAAATAAATTGACATCTAGTTTCCCAGTGCCGTTCCATCTTCTGTGGCCAGTAAGAGGGATCCATGCTATCAAAATCACAAAACGGGATGTTAAACATCCTAACTACCCCAAATTCTGTTGAGTTTCATGTCAGGCCCACTGTTTTCTTGGTGGGACCTGGTGCCAGATGATGGGGTCTGGTGACATGCTAATCCGCCGATGCTTCGAACGCTACTATTCTCCATATTAAGGAGAATATTTTCATGTCGGGTTCACCATTTCTCTTTTCGACGCTTTCACTGGGGCATGTGCATTCGTTCGTGGAGGAGGATGTGCAAATGTTACCCATCATTCCCACTTTCTGAAGGCGGGTGACATCCATTCCTTATTTAGGGATGCCTGCTCCTTGATCGAAACATGATGATGGTATGTCGGTTCTTCCTTCCATGGATTCATCCTCAGTGCTCGTCACCTAGTCTGAGTCTCCCTCATAGACTTAAGTTGTTGTTCGTGAAACTCTTCCTGGCGCCATATCTTCATGGGCACCAGTTAATCAAACTTCTTCTGTCAGGACATTCCAAGGGGTCCAATCAGGGCAGCAACCTTCGGTTAGGGGAGTAGCCATGTTGGGCATCACTGGCATGTATGGATGCTGGGGGATTGGCGTGTCTATCTTCTGTCCCTTATTAAAGGGATTCTCGAGGGCGTGGAAGCCCAAGGCATCCCACATAGAACATGGGAAATCGTATGACACAAGAATTTATCTAATGTTTTCTTCAACATCCTAGGTTTAATATAGGGTAAGCCGTGAGTTTAACGTCCAGCGGAGACAGATAAGACTAATCAGAACACTAATTATAGTGGATCAGATGGAGGATGTCACGACCCGACCTCGGGGCCCGTGCCGTGACTACCCCAAGCCCGCCTTCCATAGGCCAGGGGCTGGCGACTAGCACCAAGGCGTAAAATCCCGGTAAACAGGGAAGGCATTGCCTTTATAAGTAACAACCACCACAGAGTCAGCAAGCGGAAAGTAACTACAAAGTGCAGAAAAGTAAAGGGGGCCGGAATACAAGCCCAACTGAAAGTACAACTGAAAAGGAAAAGAACAGCAACTGAAGAAAAGACGGCGGCCTCGTGTCGTCCACTGGCAATCCCACCTGAAGGGTGGGTACAGATAGCCTCCAGGCTCCTCAGGTCCCACGTCGGCTCCGAGCACGTCCCGCCCAGTGGTCCACCTCCAGGTACCGTCCTGCTCCACGCCCCAACCGAGATCAGCGCTGTCCGTCGTCTGCATCCAACACAACAAGGTGCGGGCATAGCCCGTGCAGGGGTGAGTATAAACTACTCTGTAAGGACCCCGAGACCCCCGAAGGTCTCCCGAAATCCACAAAGGATATAGCACAAAAGAAAGGGGCAACCACGAAGAAACAACTGACTTGACTTAGGTATATGCCCATACATATACCTAAGTCCCCATTTCTAGCTCTGCTCTCGAGCTCAAGGTCAACTCGATCCACACAGGAAAGCAAGACTCAAATCCACCAGGGAGAGTAAATAGTAAATAGTAAATCCACATAGGATAGTTCAACACAATCCACAAAGGAGAGTAACATAAGATTCAGCTCAACCAGGTATACTTTTTCAGATGACGTCAAAGATGATCACTGATCCATCTAAGTCGTCGGACCCACGAAGGATCGATAGGTACTAACCTCGGCAATGACCCACACAGGATCGGGCCCACACAGGACCAGTAGCAATGGCTCAAACAGAACCGTAAGAGATGACCCACACAGGATCGGGCCCACACAGGACCTGTAGCACTGATCCACGTAGGATCGCTGAGTGCAGTAGTCGACGCAGTCCACTGAGGATCTCTGCACAGTCGTCGCCGCAGTCCACGAAGGATCTCTGCTCTGTCGTCGTTGCAGTCCACGGAGGATCTCTGCTCTGTCGTCGAAGTCACAGCCAGCGCTAGGGTTCCCGCACACAGCGAGCTCGTTTAGGAGGGTCCGCTCCACGAGCCGAGAGGCTGATACATCAACTGACACGTAGTCCGAAGTTGATGTATCCAAAAGTTCCGTATCGACAACAGGATCTCAATGCAACAGACGGCGCGTCAATCGGACGCCCGGTCTGAGAGTTATTGGCATTTTCGTCCAAGGGGCCCGGTTGGTTTTTAGGGAAAAACCAACCCGACCGTACTCCGCCTGTGTCCGATCCTCGGGCGGAGTATGCCAAAAGTTCCGTCTCACTTAGAGGAAACCTCCACAGCTGACGGTACGTCGATCGGACGTCCGCAGCTCGAGTTATGAGCGTTTCCGCTCCGAGGGCCCGGTTGGTTTCGCGTACGAACCAACCCGGCTGAACCCAAAGTCTTCTGAAACCTTGAGTGTAATATACCGAAAAGACCGTCTCGATCCAAGGATCGCGTAGCCGCTGACGGTTCGTCAATCGGAGGTCCCAGGCCCATGATATGGGCAAAAGACCGAAGAAGGCCCGAAAACGGGGGGTTCTGGGCCCGGGGGACCCTGCCCGAACCACCCCTGGGTCGGCCGAACCGGGTCGACCCGAATCGGGTCGACCCGACCCGGCCCGACCCGGCTAGGCCGGGTCCGGTCCGGCCTGGGCGCGGCCCGGCCGACCGGACCGGCCAGCTCGGCTTCGGCCGAGCGGCCGAAGAGGGCTGCCGCGGGGCGCGGCCCCCGCGGCTCGGTGGAAAACGCGGCCCCGTGGGGGGCCGCCTGTTACGCGGACGCGGCCGGGCCGCCGCGTCCCTCCTCGGTTCCGCACGGCCGCGAAACCGGCCGCCGCTGCCGCGGCTTCAGCCGCGGCGGATTCCTCCACGGCGGCGCGCAGGGCGCCGCCGCCGCCGCCTTCCGCGGGCCGCCGGAGTTGCTCCGGTGGCCCGTTTCCTTTCCCGCCTGCGCCATTATTCCTCACGGGACGCGTCCTTCACTGCGGAATCAACAATTGGCCCTTGCATCGTGCTTTTGCCATCGCCCGCCAAATCCGCACAAAAAGGGAAGATCGGCGGAGGGTTGTCGGGCCTTGTTTGTTAGGCCCGCACCCTCCGCGTTAGGTAAAATCAACGGGAGGAAAAGAAATAACCAACAACAATTTTAAATAAATTAAAATTGTTCCGAGATCGGTTTCTTTATTTTAAAAGAATAAACACGGGAAATAAAATATTCCAAACAACCCCTACCTCGCAGCTGTCGTTGCCGAACGGGGGATCGTCGCGGGATTGCTCGTCGCGGAAGAAGGGGTTCGTCGCGTCGTCGCGGTATCCGGCGTCGCGTCGCCAATCTCCGGATCTAGAACAAACGGATTTAATTAATTAAATCCGTTGTCATTGAAATTAAAAAGGGAGAATTAAACGATCCGTTTCTCACCTTAGTTGCCGAACGAGGATCGGCCGCGGAAGAAGAGGCGTCGCCGAAGAACGTCGCGGGTAGTGCTCGTCGATGTCGCAGATCACGGTGTGCGTCATCGAATTCCGGTCGCCGGCGTTCTTCGCGTTCTTCGCGAGGAGGGTGGAGGCTCAGAGAATTCGCACACCGATAGCAATCCTCCAAAATAGACAAGTTTGTCTATTTTATTAATTTGCCAACGAACGCAAACGCGTAAGTAACGACCCATTAAATTCGTTGAATTAATTCAATGAATGAAACAGCCCATTTAATTCACGAAATAAACCGCCCAATTAAATGGTCTATTAAGAAATTAAAGAAAACGCGCCGGTTGACTTTTCAGTTACTTTGACGGGTTTTCGCGGGTGCGTTACTTAGCGAAAGAAACGGCGGGGCTCGTGCGGGCCCCACCTCACAAATATCCTACCAAGGGGTAGGGTATTTCCGGATAGCACCCTATCCACTTTAACTCAGTTCAAGTGGCTTTCAAGTGACTTCCAAGCGGCTTAAGTGAAATAAAATAAAGTTGTCGCACAACCTTTATTTTATTTCCGACTTAAAGCCCAAAATTTTAAAAACCACGGTTGAGCAAACGCAACTCCGGAAGAGGCGTTTCTAAGCAAATACCGGCGCTGCGATTTCATCGGTGCCCTCAGAATTCGATTCCGGGCACCGGTTCAAAAGATAGAAAAACCCGCTCATCCGTTCACTAAACGTACCCGAGCTAAACTTCGGAAATTGATTCCGGGCACACCGGGCCTCGTAATCAGGTGCCGTCTGAAGCTGCGCTCTTGTAAAATTCCAAAGAAAATTAAGAAAAAAAATTTCCTTGAAATTTGAGGGTCTTTACATTACTCCCACCTCAGGGCTTTACATCCCCGTAAAGATACATCAAAAACTAGGGGAACAAATGGGGGTACTGAGCACGCATCTGAGCCTCCCGCTCCCAAGTGCTCTCCTGGAGGTTCCCGTGCTGCCATCTGACGCGCACAAGAGGAATCGACCGCCCACGTAGGACCCTCTCCTGTCGATCCTCGATCTCCACTGGGACCTCCGCAAAAGTCGCCCCATCTTCCACGTCCAGCTCCCCAAAGTCGATGATGTGCGTCGGGTCGTGCACGTATCTCCTCAGCTGAGACACGTGGAAGACGTCGTGCACCCGGTGCAACTGAGGTGGTAGAGCCAGGCGATAAGCCACCTCTCCTATCCTGCTGAGGACCTGGAAAGGCCCGATGAAGCGTGGAGACAACTTGCCGCCTCGGCCAAATCTCCGTAAACCACGTCGAGGTGAGACATGCAAAAAGACGTGGTCGCCATCCTCGAACTCTAGTGGCCTCCGCCTCCTGTCAGCATATGACTTCTGTCGGCTCTGAGCTGTCCTCATCCTCTCCTGGATGATCTGGACCTTCTCTGTCGTGGCTCGGACCATCTCTGGTCCCACGAGTGCTGACTCCCCAGGGTCTGTCCAGCACAACGGTGATCCGCAGGGTCTTCCGTACAACGCCTCGTATGGTGCCATCCCGATGGTGGAGTGGTAGCTGTTGTTGTACGCGAACTCCACCAAGGGTAGGTGGTCCTCCCAGCTGCGACCAAAGTCGAGAACACATGCACGGAGCATGTCCTCGAGTGTTTGTATGGTCCTCTCAGTCTGACCATCCGTCTGAGGGTGGAAAGATGTGCTCAGATGGAGCCGCGTCCCGAACGCCTCCTGCAACCCCTTCCAAAGCCGGGAAGTGAAACGAGCATCTCGATCGGAGACGATAGACGATGGCACACCATGAAGCCGTACGATCTCCTGGACGTAAGGACGTCCCAAGCTCTCCACTGAGCCCTGCTCTCTGATGGGTAAGAAGTGTGCCGACTTGGTGAGTCGGTCGAAAATCACCCAAATGGAGTCGTGACCTCTGGAAGTGCGTGGAAGTCCAGTCACGAAGTCCATAGATATGCCGTCCCACTTCCACTCCGGGACCTCCAAGGGCTGTACCAAGCCTGCTGGTACCTGATGCTCTGCCTTCACCTGCTGGCAGGTGAGGCATCGTGAAACGAACTCTGCCACAGCTTTCTTCATGCCCGGCCACCAGGGCTGTCATCTGAGATCCTGGTACATCTTCGCCACTCCGGGATGCACCGCCAAGGGAGAAGTGTGAAACTCTCTCAGCACCTCCTCTCGTAAAGCGACTGGTACGATGGTACGTCCTCTGAAAAGGATGTCGTGCTCTGCTCCAAGGGAGAAGCCATCAGGCGCCTGACCTGAGGATAACAGTGCACACCGGGTCTCACAGTCAGTGTCCCCACGCTGAGCCTCTCTGACCCGCTGTAGAAGTGGAGGAGAGACTGTGAGAGACTGAAGAAAGGCTGCTCCATCTCTATCCACGAAGGATATCTGTAAGAAGGCTAGCTGCTCTGTCGCCTCCTCAAGTAGCTGAATGCCCGTCCTCCTGCTGAGGGCATCGGCTACCACGTTCCACATCCCAGGATTAGAGACTATCTCAAAGTCATAGTCCTGGAGGAACTCAAGCCATCTCCGCTGTGTCAGGTTCAGGTCCTTCTGAGAGAAGATATACCTGAGACTCTGGTGGTCAGAAAAGACTGTGAAGCGCTCGCCCATCAGATAGTGCCGCCAAGTCTTCAGAGCGAAGACCACTACTGCTAACTCCAGGTCATGAGTGGCGTAGTTCTGCTCATGCGGCCTCAACTGACGTGATCCGTAGGCGATCACGGCCCGCTCCTGCATCAGGACGCACCCGAGTCCAGTCCCTGATGCATCACAGTAAACTACGTATCCAACTCCCTCCTCAGGCAACCTCAAGATAGGTGCGCTGGTCGATCTCTGTCTCAGCTCCTGGAAGCTCTGCTGACATCTGTCTGACCACACAAAGGGTTTCCCCTTCTTTGTCAAGGCTGAGAGTGGTGCCGCAACTCTGGAGAAGTCTGGAACAAATCTCCGATAGTATCCGGCTAGGCCCAAGAAGCTCCGCACCTCCGTCGCGCTCCTGGGTGGCTCCCAAGCTAGCACTGCCTCGATCTTCGTGGGATCCACTGCAACTCCCACCTCAGAGATGACGTGCCCCAAGAAGTGGACCTCACGTAACCAGAACTGGCACTTTGAGAGCTTTCCATAAAGCTGGTGCTCTCGGAGTGTGTCTAGCACAACTCGCAGGTGGTAGGCATGCTCCTCCTCAGTCGTCGAGTATACCAAAATGTCGTCAATGAAGACCACGACAAATCGGTCGAGGTATGGATGGAAGATCCTGTTCATGAGGCTCATGAACACTGCTGGAGCATTGGTTACGCCGAACGGCATAACCAAGAACTCATAATGGCCATACCGACACTTGAAGGCCGCCTTCTGCACGTCCTCGTCTCGAACTCTGAGTTGATGATAGCCTGACCGGATGTCTATCTTCGAGAACCACCGCGCTCCCTTGAGCTGATAGAAGAGGTCATCAATCCGTGGCAGCGGATACTTGTTCCTCACTGTCACCTGGTTCAGGCGACGATAGTCGACACACAGTCGCAAGCTCCCGTCTGCCTTCTTGGCGAACAATATCGGGGAAGCCCAGGGTGAAACACTGGGTCGGATAAACCCCTTGATCTGCAAGTCCTCCAACTATACCCGCAGCTCTCGAAGCTCGGCGGGGGCCATCCGATATGCTGGAGTAGATATCCGGGCTGTCCCGGGGTACAAGTCGATGTAAAAGTCTACCTCTCTATGAGGAGGTAGCCCTGGAACGTCGTCGGTAAAGACGTCCACGTACTGGTCCACCACTGCAGGAAAAACTGGACTCCGCACGTCCACTGCTCCTAGGATGAGGCTAGCCAACTGATGAGAGATGTGCTGCACTCTCCTCCGCGGAAGTCCATCCTGTGCTGCAAAGGTTCCCTTCTCGCCGGTGAAGGTAAACCTGCTCCCGTCGGTGCGAACACATCGCACCTTGCGCCTAAAACAGTCGATCTGGGCATGAACCGTGGATAGCCAATCCATGCCCAAGATGACGTCGTAAGGCCTCGACGCCGCTACAAGGAGATCCCAGTCGAAGATCTCGCCTCCTAGAGTAAGCTCACACTACCGGCACCAGTGCGTAATCGTCGAGTCTGCTCCCGTAGGAGTCTCTAGCCGTAAGGAGTGAGCCAACGGCTCAGTCGGAATCTCCGAGCTCCGAACAAGGGCAGAGGCTATGAAAGAGTGACACGCTCCTGTGTCTATAAGTACTACATCAAGGGTGGAATAGACACAGATCGTACCTCGAATCATCTCTGGCATGTCAGGGTCGTAGGCCTCCACTGCCTGGAGCTGGGCCTGTCCCTGCCCGCCAGCTCCCTGTGGTCGAGGTGGCCCTCCTGGTGGTGGTGGGGGTAGAGCCTGGAAGCGTCGCCCACCACCCGCTGCTCGGCCAGCTCCTCTGCCTCGTCCGCCTCCTCCCTGCGGACCGCCACGGTCGACCCTCTGCCTCTGCCTGGGTGGCCCCTCCACCGTCTGCTGCTCCTCTGATCGGCGAGTCGGGCAGTCACGAGCCATGTGACCCTGCCCGCCGCAGGAGTAGCACTGCCTGCCTCTCGGAAGGCTGGCACTCTGCTGTGTGCCCCGTACTGCTGAGCCGATGTCCTAAGGCCGTCTGCGTGGGGGTCTGGTCTGCCTGGACCCAAGAGTCATCCGTCGGCTACCTGCTTCCGAAGACTCAGCTACCTGCCGCCCTGCGCTAGGTCTCGCCGCTGAAGAAGGCTCTGCCAGGAAGCTCTCGATCAGGAGGGCTCACTCCAGTACTCCCGCCTGGGTCGGAATGCTGAGGGAGATCAGCGACGCCCGAATCTCCTGCCGCTAGCCCTGCTCGAAGGTCCGGGCCCGGAAGAAGGGGTCTCGTACCATGTCGGTCGAGTAGCGAGATAGGTCAGTGAACCTCGCAGCGTACTGAGCGACCGTCATGCTGCCCTGGCGCAGCTGGAGAAGCTCCTGGATGCGCACCGCTCGGAGGGTGGCCGGGACGAACTCAGAGCGGAAGAGGCTCTCGAAGTCCGTCCAGAGCAAGGATGCCTCATCGTGAACCTGTAGCATCAAGCTCCACCATCGTCCTGCCGCTGCCTGCAGGATGCTCGCCGCGAGAATCACCATGAGATCCGCTGGTGTCCTCACTAGCCTAAAGATCCGTACCACCGCCTCTAGCCAGTCCTCGGCGGCCTGGGGGTCCGCCTCACCGCGAAACTTGGGCGGTCGCTGGCTCTGAAACTCATGCAGTGCCCTGAGGCGACGTGCATCGTCAGCGTCTGGTACTGGTAGCATCGGTGGCTCGGCGAGTAAAGCTACCGCCGGTGCCACTGCTGGCAAAGGGCCCTGCACCGAGGCCTCGTCGCTCGGTGGGCTGCCGTCGCGCCCTACACTCGGAACCCTAGCTAGCTGTCGTCGCGGGGCCATCCTGAAAAGGAGAACCAGAGCACCACAGTCAGAACAATATACCTGGTGAGCTGACACAAGTAATCACAAGGGAAACTTGAGACTTTCATGAAGCAGATCAGTATACCCGGTGAGCTGACACAAGTAATCACAAAGAAAACTTGAAACACACACGCAATCAATGTTTTCATGCATTAAGTCGGAAATCAGGAGTCAGGGTCCTGGTGTACGGATACGTCGGCCGCCGCACCAACACTGGGTTCCCTGAACTGATAACCACACTCAATACACTAAACACTATTGCTTCATATAGGAAGAAAAGATGATCAGAGTCTGTGGTAGAACCGACCAGCTCTGATACCAATTTGTCACGACCCGACCTCGGGGCCCGTGCCGTGACTACCCCAAGCCCGCCTTCCATAGGCCAGGGGCTGGCGACTAGCACCAAGGCGTAAAATCCCGGTAAACAGGGAAGGCATTGCCTTTATAAGTAACAACCACCACAGAGTCAGCAAGTGGAAAGTAACTACAAAGTGCAGAAAAGTAAAGGGGGCCGGAATACAAGCCCAACTGAAAGTACAACTGAAAAGGAAAAGAACAGCAACAGAAGAAAAGACGGCAGACTCGTGTCGTCCACTGGCAATCCCACCTGAAGGGTGGGTACAGATAGCCTCCAGGCTCCTCGGGTCCCACGTCCGCTCCGAGCACGTCCCGCCCAGTGGTCCGCCTCCAGGTACCGTCCTGCTCCACGCCCCAACCGAGATCAGCGCTGTCCGTCGTCTGCATCCAACACAACAAGGTGCGGGCATAGCCCGTGCAGGGGTGAGTATAAACTACTCAGTAAGGACCCCGAGACCCCCGAAGGTCTCCAAAAATCCACAAAGGATATAGCACAAAAGAAAGGGGCGACCACGAAGAAACAACTAACTCGACTTAGGTATATGCCCATACATATACCTAAGTCCCCATTTCTAGCTCTGCTCTCGAGCTCAAGGTCAACTCGATCCACACAGGAAAGCAAGACTCAAATCCACCAGGGAGAGTAAATAGTAAATAGTAAATCCACATAGGATAGTTCAACACAATCCAAAAAGGAGAGTAACATAAGATTCAGCTCAACCAGGTATACTTTTTCAGATGACGTCAAAGATGATCACTGATCCATCTAAGTCGTCGGACCCACGAAGGATCGATAGGTACTAACCTCGGCAATGACCCACACAGGATCGGGCCCACACAGGACCTGTAGCAATGGCTCACACATAACCGTAAGAGATGACCCACACAGGATCGGGCCCACACAGGACCTGTAGCACTGATCCACGTAGGATCTTTGAGTGCAGTAGTCGACACAGTCCACTGAGGATCTCTGCACAGTCGTCGCCGCAGTCCACAAAGGATCTCTGCTCTGTCGTCGTCGCAGTCCACGGAGGATCTCTGCTCTGTCGTCGAAGTCACTGCCAGCGCTAGGGTTCCCGCACACAGCGAGCTCGTTTAGGAGGGTCCGCTCCACGAGCCGAGAGGCTGATACATCAACTGACACGTAGTCCGAAGTTGATGTATCCAAAAGTTCCGTATCGACAACAGGATCTCAACGCAACAGACGGCGCGTCAATCGGACGCCTGGTCTGAGAGTTATTGGCATTTTCGTCCCAGGGGACCGGTTGGTTTTTAGGGCAAAACCAACCTGACCGTACTCCGCCTGTGTCCGATCCTCGGGCGGAGTATGCCAAAAGTTCCGTCTCACTTAGAGGAAACCTCCACAGCTGACGGTACGTCGATCGGACGTCCGCAGCTCGAGTTATGAGCGTTTCCGCTCCGAGGGCCCAGTTGGTTTCGCGTACGAACCAACCCGGCAGAACCCAAAGTCTTCCGAAACCTTGAGTGTAATAAACCGAAAAGACCGTCTCGATCCAAGGATCGCGTAGCCGCTGACGGTTCGTCAATCGGAGGTCCCAGGCCCAAGATATGGGCAAAAGACCGAAGAAGGCCCGAAAACGGGGGGTTCTGGGCCCGGGGGACCCTGCCCGAACCACCCCTGGGTCAGCCGAACCGGGTCGACCCGACCCGGCTAGGCCGGGTCCAGTCCGGCCTGGGCGCGGCCCGGCTGACCGGACCGACCGGCTCGGCTTCGGCCGAGCGGCCGAAGAGGGCTGCCGCGGGGCGCCGCCCCCGCGGCTCGGTGGAAAACGCGGCCCCGCGGGGGGCCGCCTGTCACGCGGACGCGGCCGGGCCGCCGCGTCCCTCCCCGGTTCCGCGCGGCCGCGGAACCTGCCGCCGCCGCCACAGCTTCAGCCGCGGCGGATTCCTCCACGGCGGCGCGCCGGGCGCCGCCGCCTCCGGCCGCCGGCGCCGCCGGAGTTGCTCCGGTGGCCCGTTTCCTTTCCCGCCTGCGCCGTTATTCCTCCCGGGACGCGTCCTTCACTGCGGAATCAACAATTATCCCTTGCATCGTGCTTTTTCCATCGCCCGCCAAATCCGCACAAAAAGGGAAGATCAGCGGAGGGTTGTCGGGCCTTGTTTGTTAGGCCCGCACCCTCCGCGTTAGGTAAAATCAACGGGAGGAAAAGAAATAACCAACAACAATTTTAAATAAATTAAAATTGTTCCGAGATCGGTTTCTTTATTTTAAAAGAATAAACACGGGAAATAAAATATTCCAAACAACCCCTACCTCGCAGCTGTCGTTGCCGAACGGGGGATCGTCGCGGGATTGCTCGTCGCGGAAGAAGGGGTTCGTCGCGTCGTCGCGGTATCCGGCGTCGCGTCGCCAATCTCCGGATCTAGAACAAACAGATTTAATTAATTAAATCTGTTGTCATTGAAATTAAAAAGGGAGAATTAAACGATCCGTTTCTCACCTTAGTTGCCGAACGAGGATCGGCCGCGGAAGAAGAGGCGTCGCCGAAGAACGTCGCGGGTAGAGCTCGTCGACGTCGCAGATCACGGTGTGCGTCGTCGAATTTCGGTCGCCGGCGTTCTTCGCGTTCTTCGCGTTCTTCGCGAGGAGGGTGGAGGCTCAGAGAATTCGTACAACGATAGCAATCCTCCAAAATAGACAAGTTTGTCTATTTTATTAATTTGCCAACGAACGCAAACGCGTAAGTAACGACCAATTAAATTCGTTGAATTAATTCAACGAATGAAACATCCCATTTAATTCACGAAATAAACCGCCCAATTAAATGGTCTGTTAAGAAATTAAAGAAAACGCGCCGGTTGACTTTTCAGTTACTTTGACGGGTTTTCGCGGGTGCGTTACTTAGCGAAAGAAACGGCGGGGCTCGTGCGGGCCCCACCTCACAAATATCCTACCAAGGGGTAGGGTATTTCCGGATAGCACCCTATCCGCTTTAACTCAGTTCAAGTGGCTTTCAAGTGACTTCCAAGCGGCTTAAGTGAAATAAAATAAAGTTGTCGCACAACCTTTATTTTATTTCCGACTTAAAGCCCAAAATTTTAAAAACCACGGTTGAGCAAACGTAACTCCGGAAGAGGCGTTTCTAAGCAAATACCGGCACTGCGATTTCATCGGTGCTCTCAGAATTCGATTCCGGGCACCGGTTCAAAAGATAGAAAAACCCGCTCGTCCGTTCACTGAACGTACCCGAGCTAAACTTCAGAAATTGATTCCGGGGACACCGGGCCTCGGAATCAGGTGCCGTCTGAAGCTGCGCTCTTGTAAAATTCCAAAGAAAATTAAGAAAAAAAATTTCCTTGAAATTTGCGGGTCTTTACAGAGGAACCCCCTGGAGGGAACACCGAAACTGGTCCCATCATGGGAGTGGATTCCCAAATGTTTTTCCGTGTAATTGGAAGTGGGGTGGCATGATCCCACTGAGACGTGGCTGTCCGAGTGAAGATCGGGATGGGAAATGAAGTGAAGGTGGGATGAAACATGTCCATCGCAAGAGAGACAGTAAAGTTGGACTTGATCCTTGAAGAGGCTTCCTACGTATCCATGTGGTAGGGAAACAATGTCCACGTAGTTCGGTGGGATGATGGGACACCTGAGGAGGCGACTCATGAGAATGGATGCATGGATTGGACACTGAAGAAGCGCAACCTCCAGGGTAGGGCTTGAGATTCCTGAGACACATAGGCTTGAGTGAGAGATCAGGATGAGACAGGTGTGATGGGCTCAAACCTCCTGGAGGTTTCCTACGTATCCTCATGGTAGGGAATACATGTCCACATAGTTCAGGTCGGGGTGTACAGTTTAATGTCATGCAGGATGGGGGAGAACCTGATGTGAAGGTGGTTGAAACCGATGGGTGTTGGGCTTGAACCTCGTAGAGTCTTCCTAAGTACCATGCCTTGAAATGGATTAATGTCCCCATAGTTCGGGTTGATGTTTGGGGCTTACACTCCGAGGTGGCCCAAGGTTTTGGGCTTGAACCCCATGGAGGCTTCGTACGTACCATGCCTTGACATGGATCAAAGTTCCCGTAGTTCGGGTTGATGTTTGGGGCTTACACTATGAGGTAGCACAAGGTGGTGGTCTTGAACCTCGGGGAGGCTTCCGATGTACCATGCATTGAGATGGATCAAAATCAATGTAGTTCAGGTGTGGGTTGGGGCTTACACTGTGAGGCGGCCCAAGGTGGTGGGCTTGAACCTCGTGGAGGCTTCCTATGTAACATGACTTGACATGAACCAAAGTCCCTATAGTTCGGGTTTGGTTTGGGGCTTACACTCTGAGGTGGCCCAAGGTGGTGGGCTTGAACCTCATGGATGCTTTTTACATACCATTCCTTGACATGGATCAAAGTAACTATAGTTCAGGTTAATGTTTGAGGCTTACACTCTGAGGTGGCCCAAGGTTGTGGTCTTGAACCTTGTGGAGGCTTCCTACATACAATGCTCTGACATGGATCAATCTCCTCATAGTTCGGGCTTTGGTTGAGGCTTACACTCTAAGGGGGTCCACGGTGGTGGGCTTGAACCTCATGGAGGCTTCCTGCGTACCATGCCTTGACATGGATCAAATTCCCCGTAGTTCAGGTTTGGTTTGGGGCTTAAACTCTAAGGCGGACCAAGGTGTTTTTCATGGTTTGTGCTTGCTCTATGATCACGTGAGTCATGCTTAGTTTGAGAAATAAGAGATAGAAGAGACCTGAAAATCATGTCGCGAACGGTGTGTCTATGGGAAGTGGGGGGGTGGGGGGCTTACGCATGGAGCGGCCCAAAGAGGAAACAGGGGCTTACGCGTGGTCTGCAGCCCAAGATGTCGGGGCTTACTCTAGGATGGAGGCCCAAAGTGACAAAGCACAACAAGAGAGGGATTCGAGACCGCAGAATGGAGGGTCTCGGTGTCCATCCCTCTGTTTGCTGGCCTTTGGTACCGGAGAATAAGGGAGGAGCAGGGATGCTACCTCCTACAAGAAATGCTTGGGGCTTACGCTAAGATGCCCACTCTTTCCCTGTGGAAAAACACCACTTCGATAAGGAGGATATCATCCCATGTGAGGTGTGATCCCATCCCAATAGAGATGTGTGGGCATGAAGAATGACCAAGGTGGGGGCCCTGGGTGCGAGGTACGGGGCCATGTCATAGTTTAACGTCACGTGATGAGGATGATATCTCTTGGCAGTTTAATGTCCTGTAGCTCGGACGAGGCGAGTTCACTCCACCCCCTAGGACTTACATAGCTAGTACCCTTTTCTCCTTGGCGAAAAGAGTGGACAGGCAAAGTCGTGGTGGGGGGTGTCATAGAGTGAATTATCTAAGGGTCCACATTATCTGGCCTATGTGAATAATCCATAGCGTTAGCGTGCCTAGGTGAAGAATCATGAGGCAAATCAATTCCATGGGAAGAACCATTCAAGGGACATTGAAGTTACTTTGTACGGGCCTATAAGTTCGTATGGGAAAATAGTGTATGATGTTGATGCATGGGGCATGAGAGACTCCTGCAAATGGAATCCACAAGAAGAGCATCAGAAACTCATGCAAAGGTATGCCCAATGAGTATGGGGAACGCGGGTGAAGAGGTAGCCGGGAAGCACCAGAGTGAGGGGTCCTGGAGATTTGCATGAAACCTTTGAGGTTTGCACACAAAATAAGAATCCTTGCATGAGAAACACAGGGATGGAATGAAATCAGTGAGATTTAGAATTCAAGTGGAGCCGAGGATTTGTGCGTGAATAGAAAGGATTTGCTCGCAAGGGGTAAGAATTGCGTGCAATTAGGAAAGGATGCACGCAATGACCGAGGTGCGTGCAATTTAAGGGGATTGCACGAAATGACTGGGGTGCATGAAATTGAAGGGGATTGCGCACAATTGGACGACATGCGTTCTAGTGGAAGGGATTGTGCATGGAGGGGTGGGGGTGGGGGGAGAAGGGATTGGAATTTAGTCTAAACCAAGGGGATATCACGCATAGGTGGACCCCGGGGGTGACTTGGTGTGAAGAGAAATGTACCGGAAAGCCATCTTTGCATGCACAAGAGGAAACTTTCACACACTAAATCCAGTTCAAATTATTTTTCCTGGAATTAGAAGGGGTCACCTTCAATTTATAGGCATTTGACGGTGCAGAAAATAGGTCGACACAAAATAATTGCATGTCGAGGTCAGTGGCGTGAAATGTCAGCCACGTGGGGCGGCGACGCGAAATATTTCGCACCCCCACCACAGAAATCTCATGGATCTGAGAGCATTCTGTGGGGGGAATAAATTTTTGTGTACCAATGAATTTTTTTCACGTGACTCTTTCAGGCCCCCCAGACTGGGCCGCATGATCCGAATATGACTTCGATTTGTCATTTTGAAACCTTCTTCATCCTTTGAGCAATTTTTTGTGTCTACAAAAACCCATAATATTTTTCTATAGATTTTGAAATAAAACATTTTGTTTGGTATTGTTTCCTCTATATGGAAACATAAACTTGATAATAGTAATATATAGTCATGGTTTCATCTAAATATTTTTTATTTCTACTTAGTGAGATAGAAGTGATTAATTCCACTATTCCTTTCTACAATAGCTTTGGAAATCCATCTTATGGTGGTATATTATCCATAATTATACATTAGAATTTTTTCTCACACATGATTCAGTAGGTTCCCCATCCCATCATATATAATTTATATAGTTTACTGGATAATAATGGATTAGGGACGAGTGAATTAGATTTCAATAAAAAAAATTAATAAAAAGTTTTATTGTTGAAATAATTGTTGACAAATATTATGGTTTAGATAAATGCCTTTTGGTTTAATGATTACCATGACTTGTTTATTCTACCATCATGAAATCATGTGATTTGTGGTATATTGTTTTTAGTTTTGGATTCTATAAATTTATATATTTTTCATTTTTCATTTTTAGTAGCTAAAAATTATTGGGTACTGAAAAACCAATTTACTAGTTGATGGATGGGCATAGAAAATTTAGTTGATGTGAATGGAACATGATATAAATATATATATTTATATATATATATATTCCCCCATTTTATTTTTAGCTCTTCGGTATTAGAAAATAGTATATATTGCACTTCCTAAGTTCATGTTACCTCTTGTCATAGGATATAGAATATATGTATGTGAATTTTTCTTTATTGTATTAACCAAGAGAATATCTCACCTATTACAATTATAGGTTATTATCTATGTATGTATACTCTACATTGGGATATCTTAGTATATGGTATTATTATTATTATTTTAATTTATTTATTTTGTATAAATCATGTTGTTTTATTTGTTTAATTATTCAACAACCATGTATTTCTACCTTATACACTTGGATTTATGATACATTAGAAGGATTTTAGTATAGAAAAAATACTAGGTATATTATAATAACAACTTATACTTATATTTATTAGATATTTATATACCCTATTTTGAATAATCAATGAAAAGGTAAGGCACTAGAGCATAAAATTTCATATTACTTAGAGAGTGGAGTGGGGTTGAATACTTTTTTAGATTGTAATTAATGACCTATGTAAGGATGATATTGTATATACTAGGTTATTCTATATTGGATATACTATACCCTATTCTACCATTTACACTTTATATTATCTTTTTATTTCACATGGAATGTATATATGCCCATTGTTTGGTTATTTATAATAGTTGATGTCATATTTGAGTGTTTTTGTTATCTTTGCATAGTGTTTTTTTACATACAGTTTCATACATTTTTTAACTATCTATATATAATATGTACCCCAGAATAATAGGTTTGTGTGATAGATAGACCATTGTTCTTCATTTATTCCATACATGGAATTGTTATTCTAGAATTTTTATAAGATCACTCAATTGAATTATGTAATTTTTAAGAGGCCAAACCATATTAAAATATATTTTAATCATAACTCAAAATTCATTCTATTCTATCATTATTGGTATGAGTAGTAGAGGTATTGTGAGAAACTTAATATGAGTTTATGAGGGTATCTGGATCAAGGATTTTACATCGACCTAGTATAGTATCGAATGACATAGCCACTCATTCAAATTCTCATAAGGTTCCATTCTAATGGAGGAATGATAAATATTATTATATGAACCCCACACCAATGATAAATTTCCCATATATTATGTTCAATATTAATCAATACATGTACATAACATATCCTCTAATTTATTAATCAATTTTTTATTTAAACCATTAATCTATGTGTAATTTTTTTTACTAAGGCCCAACTATGTACAAAATTCACACTAAAATATCTTCCATATTTATGATGTAAACAAGGAATCATGATTTGAAAATTCATCAAGAATATTCAATAAAAAATCATATAAATAATCATAAAACACTTTACTAACAACAATTCCTAATTTGGTAAGAAATGAGATTAATTTATCATTTAATGAATGATGACCCATATAGTATCAACCCATTTCTTGTTATACAGACAATCCGAAAAAAAATAAATATAATTTTTCTCTTAATTCCACTAGAGAGTATCCAAAAGCTGAAATAACCCTACTAAAACATTATGTTTTTATTTCAAGTTTTATAACACAATACATCAATAAATGAACCCTGATACCACCATCTTCATCTTACGCCACCCAAATCACCTCTTTAAAGTATGATACATTTTTGAAATTCTTATATGTACTACAAAATATAAACTACTGAACACATGAAAAATTATGTCATATATAAATTGATGAACACATAACTTCCTATGGAACTATAGAATATGTTCAACATCCCTAAAAAAATCGAAAATATCACCATTATTATTCATATCTCATTTTACTTTCACTTATGGGAGTCTGACATAGAACTCATATACCTAAAACACTAATAAAGATACCACTTATATCTAATAAATTCATTCAACCTCATCAAACTCATTTTATTCTTATTTATTATGTACTAATAAATTTTATAATTTCAAATACTCACCCAAATACTACTTATACTTACAATAATATTTCTGAACCAAGGTAAAAACTAACAAATTAACATTTTAAGAGTATTTGTGATATCAAATTCATAATCATAGATAAAATCAATCACAATCCTATACCAAAAATTCAAATCTTTTTTTTATAAAAGTTATACTTCAATATATTATACTTTTTATAATTCGACAACCATTATTTATGATAATAATTCATCGAATAATTAAAAAAAATAAAAATAGATACAGGCTATAATTCATGGACAACATAATTAATATAATGACTAGTTCCATTAAAACCCACAATTATAGAATTTATAAAAATTGCTTCACTTTTTTACAATTGATGTATCCTTTCGGTTTAGAGTTTTTGTGAATAAGGAAAAGCTATTACATATAAATCCCTTTCAATAAAATGGGGTTACTTCAATTTAATATCTATTTTTTCCTCAAAAATAGGATTACTAATTTTAAATTACAATTTTCATTAAAATATGTTTTCTTCTTTTATGAAGAATCCCTATATTAGAATTATTTACCTTGTTATAGTGCTTAATTATACTTAAGCCCTATGAAAAATATTTTAAAACATGAGATGGGAATTAAAATATTAGTAAGGGTCATAAAAATAATTGAAAATTATTAGTTCTTTAAAAACCATGACAATCCATTTGAAAGTTATCCTTTTCCCATAATAATATTTTATCTCAAAATAATCCCTTACTTACACTTCACATAAACATTATTTCACAAATTTTCTTATAATACACTTCATAAACAAGAATAATAGAAAAATTATAATTCTTAATTGTTTTATGTAAAAGTTGAAAACGTTTTTTTGATGACAAACCTTTCACCATTAAGTGATCATAAAATTTATTTTAAATCATATTCTCATTTTCTTATCCTATGAAGTCAAAATTTTTCTGTACATCAATAACATGAACATGAAATATATCCTTAAAAATGATATAAATAATCACATGAATAATAATAATTAATTTCATAATGACAAAATGTATTATGTCAGATGTCATGATATTTCCATCAAGGACTCGTACCAAGACATATTAAACCTTACCAATCAGATCCTTGTGACCATACATCTTATACACCATTAACACCTTGTTCTAAGACATTTTCATTTTATGGGATGATATAGACTGATAAATACCCATTTTAATTGGTCACACGAAACCTATCTTTTCATTGGGGGGGGGGGGGCATTTATAACATGCCCCCACCATTAAATTGTGTTTTTAAAATTAATTCCTCATATATTAAATAAAAAATTTAATACATAATCAATATTATTTGATAATAATCATAAATATTTGGAAAACTGGTATACAAAATATTAATTATTTCCCCATTTAATAAAACAAAACAACATGATCATAAACCACCTACATAAATAATGTTGATGGTTCCATTAAGATAATATCCACAATGTATCATTAAATAATTTAATTTATGTTGATATAGAAGAAAAATAATTTTATAAAACATTAGAATTATTATTTTTAAAACAAGACAAAACAACCTTTTCTTTTGGTATATTTTTAAAATTCTCAGAAAAATGAGAAAATGAGTTACATTAAAAACCATAGTAATATATAGAGTGATATTGATTAATAATAATGAATATGATAATAGGAAAATGAGGCGATGTAGTAATGGTTTAATATATTCTTTTTTAATTTTTTAGAAAATTCAATTTAACCCATAAAAGAAGCATTGGAGAGATTCCTTTTTAAAACATGGTAAATAAATTCAAAATTAATTTAAAATTAACATTGAAAATGTTTTATACATAAATAAAAAATTATGAAAACATATAAAAGAACACATACATGGTAGAAAAAGAGTTTAAAATATTTAAAATGACATTTTAATAAAACCCTCTTACCATTTGCTAACTTTTGAATCAAAAGTTCATTGAAGAATTGAACATGAAAATGATTGGTAAAAAAATTGATTTTTTTGAAAGTCATGATAAAATAAATCTATATGGTAGTTTATACACCAAAAAACATAAAACATATTTAAAAAAATGGATGAATTCCGAAATAAAGGAAATTGAGACAATAAATACCTTACCTCGAGTCTGAATCACCACATATGTTCTTTAAATCTTCTTATTTGGAAAAAATACTTTTCTTACACCTTAATATTTTGAGGACGGTATTTTAGTGTGACCAAAACCTCTAGTAAATGGAGAAGAAGTCTAGGAAGGGATTTTGTCAAAGAATTTTTGAGATAAATGGATCAATAGGAGTGAAGAAGAGAGCATAGGTGGTTCCCTTTTTTATGTGAGGTGGGTGGAAATATTTTAAATATAGAGAATATTAATATATAATACTTTTCTATGTCATTTAAAATGGACATAAGGTACCATATTTTCCAATATAATGATCATAATATCTATATAAATTCAACCAATAAAACATAGACATGTTTAACTGAATTTTTAAGCCATATCTCATAATGTAACCCCCTCATCAATGCTATTATTTTTTTTCAATATTTAATGGCCATGAATTGTGGTTTCTACCCCTTCTGATTAATGTATTGAGTATCTTTTTTTCTTTATTTCATCTATGATAATTATTCTTTGCATGAGTCAGAAAATTTATTTATTATGTTGATCTAGTATCATTATTTCCTTTTCCACATGTTATGTCCCTTGGTAATTTTGAATTTGTGATCATTGGCCATGAAAATTTGGAAAATGATATATTCACATTGTTTATTTTCTTCATTCCCCCTCCATTATTTGTGTTCTTCACCATTGGCCTACGAGGTTATGGTTCGACTTTGTCAGAGTGGGATCGAGTGTGATAGAACATCCTGATTCATAAAATATTCATTCTCAATGAACAGATTAAAAAATAAAGTTTTTATTAGGAATGATTTTAGCTTTTTGGCGAGGCTTCGTGGATAGAGGATCTAGAGCGGTAATTGGGTTGAGTGGAAGATGACATGTGAGCTTTATTCTAATGACCTGTTTCTAATTTCCATCGACCAATGGGCCATAATAAATGGATGAAGAAAAACACAACCAGTTTCATGTGGTAAAATTGTTAGATTCACAATGGAAAAAATGGTTATGGAGAACTATATAAATAACCATAATTTGGGTGTAAAATTCAACTATATGAAATGTAGTTGAAGAACAGATGTCATGTAGCCCTATGCAGTTGTGGTTGATATGTTTTTGGGGAAGATTATGATCACATGATGTGTGGTGGGCCCACACGCTGTGTAACCCTTCTCGGGTGGTCAATCCATCTTCCAACTACACAAAACCATGACCCCTTGGGTGAGGACCCACAGTGTACTGTAGGCGTGGATGGGCACATGCTAGTACATAGACATGACTAGGTACATGGGCATGACCTAATGAACAAGGGAATGACCAGGAGCACATGGGTAGGCCTTGGGAGGCTAATACATGTCATTTGGGACCCTTTACATGATTTTTATGGTGATGTGGCCTCCATTCCATTCCCAAATAAGAATACGACCAGGGAACGGAGTGAGACTGCACGTCGTGTGGACCCCATACACACCATATACATTAATGAGAAGATTCCCCTTGTATATATCCATTGTATTGACCATTATAGTGGCCCATGAATAGATTATCCCACTTACATTTCATTTAGAACACAATGTTATCCTTTGTAGTGGATTTTTGAGATATGATGTTGAATGTGTTGAGCGTGACACTTTTTGGGTGATGATTAATGGTGATATAGATTTTGTTATATCATCAGTGACAGTGTCTAGGGTTGGAATCCCCATATTGTATCATGGTGTGGTCCCCCCAAACTCTTTATAATAGTTAAGAGGAACACACCTAATTGACTAGGACATGGGTCCTATACCAACTGAGTGGAACCCCCCTAATGCACTATATCATGGGTCCTATACCTATTGAGTAGAACCCCCTGACGTAATTGGGAGTGGCTTATCTATCTAATGAGTGTCACTCCACTAATAAACTAGGTGTGTGACCTATATCTATTGAGTGGTACCCCCCAATGCACTATGGAATGAGTCATCTATCTATTTATTGACAACCCCTTGACATACTAGGGTGTGATTCCACTATTAGAGATTTTTCCCACTCAACTGTACAATACAATGTTGAGATGTGGGTACTCTACTTGGTTACCTCAATGGATACATGATATTCTAAGAATTAGAGATGGATCCCTTTGGTGCTATTGGAAGACTAATCAATCTTGGTTGGGTTGTGAGATGGGTTTCCCTCACTCCCTTGTCTGGGTTTCTTTTATGAGCATATATATGTGTGTGTGTGTGTGTGTTTGTGTTGTTGGGTTTTGTTTCCCTCTTTCTTTGGGTTGAGGTGAATACTTCTATCATATATTTAATTCCCCCTTTGGTTTTTGGGGAATCCTACCAGGTAATTATATACTCACCCCTACATGGGAGTTCACCAAACATGTTGTTTATTATGAATACTAAGTATAGATCAGTGGTGGTTTTGGTAGAGCTTAGGGATACTTGGGGGCATAGATGACATATGATGGTTAGGCTTAGATTTATGGAGGTGGTCTCTCTTATGTTTATTTATTCTATTTTTTTAAGGTTTTGACTTCATTTAATGTTGGGTATGTATTTTTTCACTTTTCACATTGGCCATTTTCTTTCACTCTCTCATGTATTCCCTATTGGTTATTTCATGCATGCTTTTACCCAAGATGTTACATATATTTTTATTTTTCCTTTACATTATTTCATGAAGACAGTTGGGTGTGTTCATATAGGTACACTAGGAAAAGACCTCCCATTTTTGTTATGAATTATTAGTTCTTACCTCCAGACTATATCCTATGGAAGAAGGATTGGGGTTATGTTGCCCTATCCTTCAACTGGATAGTCTAGAGTTGGTGGGTCAGGTCATTTCAGTGTGGTATCAGAGCAGTTCATTTCCTAGGAGGGTGTTAAAGGTTTTACCCTTATGAGCGTTGGTTGAAACTTAGGTAAATAGTGTCTAAGTCTCTTGACTATGGATTTTAGCACAGTAATCTTTGTGTTGGTGATATGACTAACATATCCATTCACCATGACTCTTACTACCTTCTTGTTTAATTGAAATAACATGAATGTTTTAACAGGGATCAATGGTATAAGAATCATATAGTATTGTTTCCTTTTTATATAATTCATGAGTCATATCACCATCACACACACAGAGATATATACATATATATTCTAATCTTACAATTGAACATATTGATAAATTTTAGGATGCCTGAGCAATTCCATCTATCATGGTTATCAATTATGAAGGATGATGATGATATGATGAGTGACGAGGCCTCAGATTAGGGGGAATCTCATAAGATTATTTATCCAAGATGGAAGGTAGTATCACCCCCACCTATCTTTTATTATATTGTACCATCAGGGATATATTAGGACACACACAAGCTTAACACACTCTACGAGTTCCAGTGCATGAGGCTGTTGTGGTTCTGTGGTGAGATAGATCCTCATGCAGTGGAGGATTTTCTTAAGTTGGTGATATGAGATTTCAGGATCATGCATACCCAGATTGATCATATTTTTTCTCAAGTATATAGTCTTTTCAATAGAGAAATAGGGTTATGGTTGACTCTATTCATCCATACGCATGACGATTGAGAAATTTAATTGAAAATATTCTAGTATCTATTTCATGATGAGTATTACCCATCATTATCATGACCAGTTTGAATTTAAGAGATTATGGAGATGTAGGATGGTAGAAAGTCAATTTTTGAGTATGTATAGAGGTTTATTGACCATACATGGGACTCACTTGACATGGTTGAAGATGATTACTTTTGAGCATGGATGTTCTAGAAGGGTCTCTATAGAGAAATCAGTTCCAGCGTGGTCACATATACATTCTCACATATGATGGAGTTTTAGTATTGGTGAGGGTGATAGATAGATTCTAATCTTATGGCTTCCATGTAGTTATAGTTGGTTGTGGTCATCATGGTACTGAGTCTTCCACAACAGCTACTAAGTACTAGTCGGTAGGATCTCACCATAAGATATCTTTCCATGGATGGTCTTAGTCACTAGAACATACATTGTATGAATTTTTTAATTATACTAGGTCATACCATAGAGGGGTGATGTTATGAATGTAATGGTCATGGTCACATGGCACATGATTTCCCAACCCGACGTGCTGAGGTGGGAAGGTAGGAAGAGGATAGACCTCTACAATAGAGACATCACCGTGATTAGGGTTCTCATAAGAATGGAAAGTGTGTCCATTAAGTGGGGGTAATAGAAGATGGTCTGGTGGAGATCTAGGAAGAGTAGATATTTTTGGAAGAAGACACTAGGTGATATTCCACCACCACCACTAGGCGACCCACTCCAGTCTTAGGGAGCAGGAAGATGGGGTAGCAGGCAGCTATAAGCCATGGAGTCATATGACTTGATAGCTCACGAGATAATAAAAGGTTCAATATATAATTATTATTCACTTTATATTTTAATTTTTTACATATGTGTGCGTCACCTCTTTTTCACATATCCCTTGAGAGAGAGACAGATATCCCCTTTGATATCTAAGCACAACAACTTTTTCTAGAGGTTAGACTGGGTGTGATTCATTGATGTCTCTTATCTTCCTGAAGTAAGAGACATAATTTGGTAGGGGAGAGTTTCATATTATATCTATTGGTCATCATGATTAATAATTATGATGTAATCTTGGTTTCAGACTAGATTTCCATGTTTTGATTCCATATAGACTATTATCATAGGGGGGCCAGATTCCTTTAGATAGATGGTACACAATTTTCTTTTATGGTTGAGAGAGATCTTATGGAAGAGTAAGTATGTATTCCCAGTACAAGGATGCAGGACACAAACCCTTAGTTATAGAGTTTTGACTTTGGTGATGTAGGCTCTTCATAAATCTAGAATCCTTTAGTAGTTGAGGAATTTATGGACATCTTCCCTGGTGATGTTTTGGGACAACCTTAGATATGTGAGATGGAATTCTCTATCGACTTTCTCCTCAGGTTCATACTGATATCTTTTTTGGCATATTTAATGGCCCCAAATAAGCATTGGGATCTAATGGTGCAGTTGGAGGTCCTTCAAGAGAAGGGGTTTTTCATGCTAAGTGTCCCCCCTAGGAATCTCTAGTTATGTTCATGAAAAATGTGGATGAGAGATTGAGGGTTTTTGTGGATTATAATCACCTGAACCAGGTAAAAATGATGAAAATGTTCCCTATGCCAAAGCTTAATGACCACTTTGGCCAATTATGAGGTACTATTTGGTTCCCAAAGATCGATATCTGGTATAAAAACCACTAGTTGATGGTCCACATGGTTGATATTGTGAATAAATCACTCTGATATCTCTATAGACACTATTAGTTTCTAGTGATGCCTTTTAGTTTGTCTAATTTCCCAATTATGTTTTTTGATTTGGTGAACAATATGTTCTATCAATATTTGGAGAAATTTTTGGTTATCTTCATTGATGACATACTCATCTACTCTGTGTTAGAGGAGGAGCATGTAAATAACATGTGGATGGTCCTACTATTACTCCCATAGCACCATCATTATGTTAATATCTCAATGCACATATTTTAGATCCTTGAGGTTCAATGTTTTTATATATAATTTTTTATCATGGGTTATCCATATACATGACAAAGATTGATGTATTTAATTTTTGGGATCCACCCAAGAGCGTGTTAGCAGTGCAAAGATCTCTTGACTTGGAGGGGTAATAGAGGCGGTTCATATAGGATTTAACTATGATTAATTCCCATTAGAAAAACCTAATTTCAAAGGTTCATTTATTTACATGGACCAAGCAGTGTCAAAGAGCCTTTAAGCAATTGAAGCTGAGGTTGAACAATGATCCTTTGTTGAAACTACTAGAGGAGGGACTGGACTACATAGTGTATTAAAATGAATTTAGAGATGGTCTCAAATGAATGTTGATGAAGACTAAAGAAGTGATGAAATATGGGTTCATGAATTTTAGACCCCGTGAGGAGAACTACGTGTCTCATGACCTAGACTTGGTAGAAGCTGTCTTCTCCAAGAAGATATGGAGGTACTATCTTCTAGGGGATAACGTTTTTTTTGCTCCGACCATTGAAGGCTCAAGTATATATTTACAAAAAGATATTTGAACATAAGATAGAGGAAATGGTTGATTTCTTACATTAATAAGACTATTAGATAGTATATACTCTTAGGAAAAAAACGTGGTTACATATTACCTTAGTAGTAAGTCACATTCTTGTTTGGTAGAGGAGTTGTCTGGGTAGTTTAATTCAATATATCTTATGTTGGTGGGGGAGAGGGGTTCATATTATCTTTAGTCAACAGTGTTGATTCCTCTACTTATCCAGTATGTGATAGATGTCTAGTAGGGAGACATCAACTATGGGGTTCCTAAGGATCAAATATCTTTAAGAGATTCACTATATGTATTTTTTGAAGGAGGAGAACATTTCATCCTTTTACAGGGATGGGAATTGGTTCTAGGAATGATGTAAGAGGAGGTGATTAGGTATTTTCACAATTCTCCTTTGGTTATATATCCAAGTTTATGGAAGATGAACAAGGACCATCAATGACAATTTTAGTGGGATTCCATGAGGCAGAGCATATCTGAGTTCATCTCCTGCTATCTCACATGTCAACAAGTGATGGATGATCACTATTTCTAGTATATTTGATAGATCCTCTTAAAATACCTTTGTGGAAATGGGATGACATATCAATAGACTATGTGACTAGTGTTTCGTAGATAGTGAGAGGCCACAATTCCCTCTAGGTGATTGTTTTTTGACAAAACTATGTTGGTGGACTTCATTTATATCAGGGTGTAGAGTCTGGTTGAGAGTTTGAGGGAGTTTTATATGTATGAGATCATTTGACTCAATGAAGTACCTAAGTGAGCATCTCTGACTGTGATGTGCACTGCACATCAAAACTATAGAGAGGTATAAAAGTGACATTCAGGACCCAATTATGGATTAGTATGGAATTACACCCCCAGAAGGATGGGAAGACGAAGCACACTATCTAGGTGTTGGAGGATATGATGAGATATCGTGTTTTAGACTTCGACCAAAGATGGGAGGATCACTTTACATTTTAAGAGATTTCATAGAATAATATTTATCACTATAATATCAGTATGAAAACATTCAGTTCCTATTTGGGAGTCCTTGAAGGCCACCCTTATGTTGGTCTGAGGTTGGAGATACTCCTCTTCTTAGACCAGAGATGATAGAAACAATGACAGAGAAGGTCCATGTGATCCACAAGTTATTGAGGAACTACTAAAAAACTCAATTTTAACAGTTCTAAAAATGATTGTTTTTAATGTTTAAATGATTTGAAAATTTAAGTGATATTAAAATCCCATGAAATTTATGAGTTCTATAAAAAGAACAGATAAATAGCCATTTTTTCAGTTCTTCCAAGAAGCACTGATAAACGGTACCTTCATCAACACCACATAAACCACTGAAAAACGTTCCCTTTATCAATGCTTTCTAAATCACTAATAAAGAGACCCTTTTTCAATGCTAGATAAAGAACTAATAAAAAGACACTTTATCTGTGATAGATGAATCAATAATAAAGAGACACTTTATTATCACTAGATGAATCACTGATCTACAACATCCATATAGCATCAATGTAAAATAAATCCCAATCCAAATATATAAAAAGGAATAGAAATATACAGTAAACAAGGTTGGAATACAAATAACAAATTACACTACCATTTCAACTCAAAATTTATATACAAAATATTTACATTAATGTCATATATACAATTAACTATAAACCATTACAACCCATATAAAAAATGAAAACAAGAAGACTATTTCCAATGACAAAACTCTATATGAAATTATGTTCTTACCATAAAAACAATGTTAATTTAAATAATATGATGTAATAAATTAAAAAAATTATAATTTTAATGTTATAAAATCTACATATGTCAAATTATATTATTAATTAGTGTATATATTAGTGATATTATTAGTTAATCATGTGTTATATTGATGAAGTGTAGATTTCAACATGTTAGAAACATATTGTAGATCGTTTTATTAATGTTCTAAAATAATCCAAGCCCTTTTTCTCATTTTTTTCTATGTGAGGTGTGTTTTAAACTAAAATGACACATATATTGAAAACAAACATTTCTAGTCATAATGACCACATCGTGCATCATGTTTACGCGCGGTTGACTCCTACACAAAAAAATTAATTATGGATCATTTTCCTAATGTTTTTAAAATAATCCATTTTAATTTTCTCATTTTTTTCTATATAAAATCCATTTTATACTAAAATGACACATTTATACTATAAACATGCACTTCGAGTCATGCCTACCACATTGTTTTTTAGATTGATATATGGTTGATTATTACATGTCACAACTTAATTATGGATATTTTTCCTCACTTTAAAAAAAATCGAGCTCATTTTTTTGGTTTTGACTATGTGAGGTGTGTTTTAAATTAAAATGACACTTATATTGAAAACACATGGTTTGAGTCATACCAACCACATTGTCTACCGGATTGATGTGAGTTCAATTCCCACACAAAAAGATTATATTATGATTCATTTTCCTAAAATTTTAATATAATCAGAGCTCTTTCTCTTAGCTTTTACTAGGTGATATGCATTTCAAAAAAAATGACACTTCTATATTGATAAAATGTACTTTGAGACATACCGAACACATTGTGTATTTTATTATTGTGCGGTGAATTTATGTACACCATAAATATATTCGGAATCATTTTCCTAAAATTTTAAAATAATCAGAGAACATTTATATGTGTTTGACTATGTGAGGTGGGTTTTTAACTAAAATGGCACTTATATTGAAAACACACAATTTGAGTCATACTGACTACATCGTGTCTCATATTAACATGTATTAAATTCCTACATGTCAGGAATATAATATGCGTCTTTAATACAATACAATTTAGTTTTCTCAGTTTTTTCTAGGTGATACACATTTTAAACTAAAATAAACTTGTATATTTAAAACACGCTCGTTGAGTCATGTCAAGCATATCATGTGTCATATTGATATGAGGTCAAATACTATATCTCCAAAATATATTATAGATATTTTTTCTAATATTTTAAAACAATATGATATTTTTTCTTGGTTTTGGAAATGTGATACACGTTTTAAACTAAAATGAAACTCTTATATTGGAAACACAAACTTTGAGTCATATTGAGCGCATTGTGTGTCATATTGATGTGCAATCAATTCCTAAACCTAATAAATAAATAATTGATTGTTTTCCAAAAGTTTGAAATTAATTTGAGACCATTTTCTTAGTTTTTGATATGTGATACTTGTTTTAAACTAAACTTACACTTCAACATTAAAAACACACACCTCAAGTCATACGACCACATCATCTGTCAGATTGACATGCGGTCAATTCCTACATGTCAGAAATATATTATGGACCATTTTTCTAAAATTTGAAAACAATATAATATTTTCTTTCTTGGTTTTGACTATAGGATATGCGTTTGAAGCTAAAATGGATCATTTACATTGAGAACACACACTTTGAGCCATACTAACCACATCATGTGTTGAAATAACATTTTTACAATTCCTATACATTTAAATATATTATGGATTGTTTCCCTAATTTTTAAAAATAATATGACCTTGTTTTCTTTGTTTTGGCTATGTGACACATGTTTTGACCTAAAATGAGACATCTGTATTGAAAATAGATATTTGAGTTATACAAACAATATCATGTGTTTGATTGATATTAATAAAATTATTACACATCAAAAATATATTATTGAAAATTTTACAGAAATGTTATAATTTTCCAAGTGTGGAACCCCGACCCATTTTTCCACTCAAATAGCGCTGAAGGACAGTTGACCACTGGGATTCAGGCGCACCTCCCCATATTCCAAAATCTACTGACTAGTAGTGGGGGTGTAATAAGGTGATAATGGAAAGAATATAACCCCATGTAATGAAAATAGTACAAGTATATATGTATATTAGATATTAGATGAAAGACCATCAAATAGTAGGTCTAATAAGTTGGAATAGTATAATCATATAATAACAGTAGTAATAATAATAATAAAAAATCAAACATACCATTTTTAAAATAAAAAACCATTTTTTGCTACCAAAAAAATCATTCTATCACATATCAGGCCATAAAAATAGATAAACTGAAGGGTATCTCATGGCCGACCAGTAGTGTATACATATAATAAACCTATTGATAAAATGGAATAAAATGACACAAAAAGTAATATACACCTGATATAGGAACCCTATGTCATTTCCATACATCCTAATCTAATCATTATGACCTAAAATCTATGTTCCATCTCTTGAGCTCTATCCTTTACCTGATCAAAAAAACATGAAGCCAACAAGTATCATGAAGGGACCATATTGGGTTTGAGAATAAATATCAGTAGGGCATGGAAAATGTGTGCTTACTATCCATATATGATAAATCATGTGTCTCTAAATATAAATAAAACAACACATGGAAATTATATAAATAACATTCTTCCCTTGTTATTGTCATCCACAAGGAGGAAATAACCTGCATGGACTATCATTGGAATACCACGTTCCCACAATTATATATATATTTCGTACAATGACATGTATGTATATATATATATATATCTTTGTTTGTGAGTATCCATATTATAATAAAATAAACAACGTCCCTCAAGAAGAGGCTGTAAAATTATCACTAGAATTTAGTGGAAAACGACCCCTCTCGTTTAGTAATTAGAGAACTAGAATCCTAAAGGTAGATCTAAACAAGTACCTGGTCCATCAAAACTCAGACCAGAAAATCTCTATTATCTCAATACCAAACATCCAAGGCACAACAATATCTATCCTCCTATTAACCCTACCTAATGTCCTCAAATAATAAGATAATCATCATCCCCCAACCGATGGTCTCATCACCTTCAATTGATTGTCCGCCGCTATCCATATGGATTTATATGATATGAATCTCTAACATTATAAATGGTAAATACCATACCAAGCCACAAATAGTAGAGGCCTCTACCCACATGAGTGGTCAACGCCACTTCATCATCTGGGTCGTCTCTGTCTCCACATGACTCCAATGACGTATTAGCCAATCACAGAGAGAGAAAATCACCCAAACATAGTACCTAGGACACATAATCAGTACACCTCGTTCCCCTATAACCACATCTCTCATCTCCATGGTCAATACCTTCCAATATCACACAGGTATTTCCACCGTCCTGACAATCACGTCTCTCATAACCCATGAATGTGTTGTCTAACCTCTTGATCAACATCATCCCAAAAAACCGGGCCAAGCCCAACCTGACGATTCACATCGCCTTAGTCTAGGGGGTCATCACCACCTCATTACCCATGACAATATCATCATGTACTCATGAAATCATATAAAGTAATATATATAATTTAATGTAATTTAAATAACCCTCTTGGTCAAAACAACCCATGTGTTCAATGCGTCAAACCCATATTTACCATTTTTAGTCGAGGTGGAGAAATCATATAGGAATATCCTGTGAATAATTTAATAATTAAAATATAATCATTAAATTATAATGGTCAATATCAGATAACCACAAAAAATTCTCCATAACACACTCCAAAAACATGTGAAAAATCCAATAGAAATATAGACAACTTTGTACTAGTAGATGTTCTATAGTATGATATCCTACTCTAACTCATGTTTATTCAGAAAAAATAGTTGTTTTAGATGAACATGATGGAAATAGGGTAAAATAGATCTCATCGATTTAGCTCACTACAAGGAAATTGAAAGGAAAAAAGTTTCTAGAAGGATGAAGGTCTTATCAAGATGATACCATAACAACTAATAGATCAAAGACCAGAGATCAAATGATGAGATGGGATAATATCCTATGGGAGGAAGGAAAGGATTTTTTAGACTGCGAAGGAAGAAGGACAAAAATGAAGGAAGAAAATATAGGAAAACATTTTAAAGAAAATAAGGTAAAAGTAGTAATTTTTTCTCTTAAAGAGGAAGAATAATTACTACTTGGTTTAGAAAACTATGTACAAACCATAAGGTACCCACTATATAGGAACCACCCCCACACGACAAAGATGCATGCTTTCCCAAACCATTATTAGGCTGTGCGAGTCCCATTTTCTAAAAAATACATATGTTTGACATGGATCTTAAACTCCAATAACATAGTTTGATAAACCATTCCCATTGAATATGGAGGGATACATAGTTACTCCTAGGAAGCTACACAGTTTGTCCAAACCAAGCACCTTTATCTACAAATAATGAAAATCTAGGTTTTTGGAAACTGATTCACCCAAAACACACTCAAAACCTCAAGTCACTTTACAATAATTTAATCCTATCTAAAAAAAGGCATTGTGTTAAAGGAACATTCATAATTAAGTTTCAATGACAAAAAATAGAGCTGATCTACTCACCGAACTCTAAAAATTCAAATGTGTTGAGAATTTTTACCCGCTCCAAAAACCCAGGTCATTTTAGTGTCCCCACCATAACATAGATCATAACTGAGATATAAATAATTACCCAAATATGGTACCAAATATACCCATCCCATTTCATCATCAAAGTTCACCCCTATTATAAAATCACAGGTCAACCGTCTCATGGTGCTCCCCACCTTAGAAGTTACCTACCCGAGCCACTTCCCGCCCAAAACTCAATGTTCTGATGGTCCACTAACCATCCCTGGACTCAAAGGTTCTCTTATTATGCTCTATCACTACTTTCCCACACCATGTTCCAAAATAATTCCCTTGTCACATTTGGAACTCATTGTGTTCCACACCTCATCAGATGACCACCTCGTGCCCTTGTCACACATGGAACATATGAGGTCTTGTATCTTATAAATGATAAAAACTACCCATGCTACATTAGGAAAACAAAAATAATATATATCCTTAGATGAAAAAATCATCCCTGGTGCCACACACCATTATCAAAAATCACATCACAATGATGCCCATATATATTCCTGATGTCATGCAGCACATATATTTATATATCAGGCATACAAGATGATGAAAAACTAAAAACCAATGACTAAAGAGTCTATATAGAAGATCTAGGAACCTCATGAAAACAAATCAGCTGAATCCATAACAAAAAAGGAACCCTAGACATGTCTATAACCATGACATACCTCTGACGGTAGTTGGATACCTAACCTGATCTCTACATGGTAGATCCCTTACATGAACCTGGCCAGAAACCTGCCAACCTAATGACAAAAATTTGTCTGGAGCTACTCCAGCTATCAGCTAATGACCCCTCTGCTAGGTCCCAATGTCACTTCCATGACCCTCCTATGAAACTAAATCCCAGATACAAACTCCTAGAACCAATTATGGTCCTACTTCTGATGCCTATGTTTAAAACATTCCATAGTCCAAATTATCTAATAAGTATTCCTATATAACCTCTAAATATGGCCCATCTATCCATATGCTCTACACTTATTTTGAGGCTACTTGCATAGATTATAGAAATTTTCTATCTCCCTATACTAGAATCCCAATGTTTTTAGACACATTCCTCATGGGTATACCAAAATCCTTAGCATGGCTGCCCAACATGAACTCCTCTAATCTCCCCTGACTGGTATCTAAATAATTGCCATTACAACCACTTGCAACTATCACCTGACATGAATATTACTATTCTATCAAATTTAACTCATCTATTTTTTTTTTGATTTATTGTCTCTTAGAATGAGTCTAATATGATAATTTTTACCTACACCCTGATGGAATTTTGTAAAACATCCTCAAAACAAATCACTCTTGTCTAGCCATCGCCCATAATACTATATGTGAAATGATAAAATTATATGATGGTATCTTAACAGTCCATGATAGACATGTCTCCCTTCTATAGGCTCAAGAAATATCAAAATCTCTCTGAACTCAGCATATCTAGGAAGAGGTGCACAATGAACCTGACCATGAAGTCCTTGAAATTAGGTTCCTCATGTCTACTTGCCTATACCTATACATTCCACCGGCTATTTTATAGTCCTCAGAGCATATATGTTGATAGATTCACCCTCAAGACTAGTGGTGTATCAATCTAGTTGAATATGGTCTTCACTAACTATACAAGTTTTCTTCCACGAATGGTTTTCCCTCACCCTAAAATAGTAGTGGGTATTGTGACTAGAACTCATGAATCATGTATTCCATCGATTTCTTAGCTCCATGAGCTCTCTTATCTCTTCTATTTATGACATGTGACATGAAATTCCTGAGCTTCTATTCTTGAAATATCCCAAAATACGCAATATCCTTCATCTATCCCTTATGTACTAGGACATGTACGTATGACTATACCTAAAACTCATGATCTACACAACCCTTTGGGGCCTCATTGCGACCCTCAGGGGCCTCATCCCATGGACACTCATACAACACCAAATACCTACCCTCACGATGATACAATAGAAGCCTTATAGGTGGAATACCACTATATACCAATACCATCATTATATAGAAAAACAATATATGTATACTTTCAAAGATAGGAAAAAATGTAATAAGAAGCACAAACTCACCACCCTTAAAATCCCATACCATGCCATATCTCACAACGTATAACCTATTTTCCCATTACATACCCACATTAGTTTTAACAATATTGAATTATCCAACCACATGGGGCCTCGACTTCCCCTAATAGATTCAGACGTCACATGTAATCCAAGGTAGCTGAGTAAAATTCAACCAAACAGAAGTGAAGTACGAAAACACTTCTTAGCTTCATTTGTTGATACTTCAAATAGATCACCCTATCATAATCCTCATATACCCCCATTAGAGTAAATAAAACTAAATTAAATCCCATATCACATCACATACAGATCTCTTTGGTACCACATGTCTGGAATAGCTGAGTAGAATGCATTAAAAAATAGTCTATAGTGGAAAACAATATTTCTCTTCCTTTGTTGACAATTTAATAAACCTAATCACTCTTATAATAATCATAGTATCCAATAATGGTCTCAATAAAAAAAATTATATGTACCTAGAATCCTATCATAAATCATAACCAAAACTCCCTTTCCATACCGAGCCAAAAGACAAAATACATATAATAATAACCATAAAACCCAAGTGCTCCACTTGAGGTAGATATCAAATCAATAGTCAGAAGAGAAAAATAAAACATCGATTTTTTCACCCCTAGAATCTTTTTCTGTCCACCATTTTTGGGGCCTGGAGAACCTAAAAAGATCTCTATACCCAGTTCTGTCCACATCCTTGTGTCTAGTCCACCATAACCCAATATTAAGACTAGATGAAAAGAAAATAATTTGATATTGTTGGAATCTAGCTGAAATCTGTAACTAATTCCCATTCATAAACTTCTCTAATACTATTTGTAATTCCCCAACCCATTTTTTCAAATGAAAAATTCTTAGGGCTAGATGAACAGGTTATTATGTGTGCCTCCATGTATTAAAAGGATACGGACGAGTAGTGAGGGTATAAAGAGATGACAGTGGGGAGATAACACCCTATAATGATGATCATTGTAAGGGTCAGTAAATATATAACATAGTGGAATAATGACCATAAAATAGAAGTAAAAGTAACCAATAATAGTAGAAACACATTCAAAAAGTATAAATAACAAACAACAAGCTCAATCATACCATTTTTATAACAAAACACCATTGGTATCTACCAAAACAATGCATGATATTGAATATTAGGTCATAAAAATAGATAAATAGAGGGGTCTTCTGTGGCCATCCATCTCTCTATCTATCTATATATATATAATAATCATGACAATAAAAAAGAATAAAAAGACACAAAAAGTAAACACTAGAGTATACAAGAACCTATGGTCCCTTCCATCCAGCCCATGCTAACCATTATGACCTGATCAGTAAGGTCCATCCCCTAAGATCAGTTCATTACTTGATCACAAAATCCTAAAGCCAACACATATCCTGAAGGCCCTGTGTAGGGTGTGAGAATAAATCATTGTAGTCCACCACCAACATGTTCCTATCTAACATATGGGTGAAATAATGTGAATCTAAATATAAATAATACAACACATGAACATCATATAAATAGCCTTCTTCCCCTATTCCCAACATCCACAAGGAATAACGAGCCTAATTCATCCATCACCAAAATACCACGTTCACCGAATAGTATTTATATAGAACAAAATGAAATGTATGAATATGTATATATATATATGTGTGTGTGTGTGTGTGTGTGTGTGGTGGTGGGAATACTTATCATAAAGCCCATGGAATATCTAGATGAGTAACAAGATGAAGATCCCTCAGGAACCTCCTTAAAAAGTATCATTATCATCTAGTTCCAACCAACACAACCCATGTTATCATAAAAGAATCAGCACCCCGATGACATGCCCAAAAAAGTACCTAGTCCCTCAGACCTCATCTCAAAAAACCCCCATCAGATAAAATCATGATTTCCAAGGAACAATGATATTTTTCCTCCCATTAACCTGGTACAATGGCCTCTAAAAATACAAAGAGGCTTATACCCCAACTGATGGTCTCATCATAGTCAACCAATTGTCCATCACCATCCATGTGGATTTCTAAGACAATAACATCTAACGTCATTAATATCCAAAATATAATAATCTAAAACTAAGATATTCCTCTACACACATGAGTGGTAAACACCACCTCATAATTTGAGTCTTATCTGTGTGATCATGACTCCAACAATGTATTGACCAATCACAGTGAGAGGAAATAATCAGAACATTTTACATAAGCCACTTAATCATGGCACCTCATTACCCAGCGACCACATCTGTCATCCCTATTTCCAGCACCATCCAATATCACATGGGCCTTTACCTTATCCTAATGATCACATCACCTATATCCAATGACCATGTCATCCAAACTAGTGATCAATATCATCCCAAGAACCCAGGCCAAGCCCATCCTGATGATTCACACCTCCTGAGTCCTGGTAGTCATCACCACCAAATCCCTAGGCCAAGACCAAAACATTATCATGGAAGAATTACAATCAATATATATAATTATATTTAATTTATGTAACCCACTTGACCTGACCTTCCCAAGTGGTTCAAACCTCTAACTCAGCTTTACCGTTTTTCTCCAAGGGGAGCATGCCCATAGGTATATCATGTGATTAATTTAATAATAAAAATACAAGAATAAAATTATTAGGTTCCCTATCAGACAACCCAACAACACACTCAAGAACACACCCCCAAACCACGAGAAAAATCAAAGATAGATCTAGGAATCATCTACCTAGCACTGGTAGACATTTTCTCGTATGATATTAGTCTCTAAATGAGATGAATCAGAAGAAATTGATGTTTTAAATAAATGTAATGAAAATAGGGTAAAATGATTACTCAAATTTATAAAACTGTATAGAGAGATAAAATTATAAAGTAGGCCAATGGATCGATGGTCTTACCAATTTAAATCCTTATCCACCAACATATCAAATATTTGAGCTTATAAAATGAGATTGGTTCAAAGCCAATGGGAGGATGAAATGGATATCATTGGGTGGGAAGTAGGAAGGGCGTACATGAATGATGAAAAGAGAGGAAACCCTCCTAAATAAAATAATTCCAAAGTGTTAATTTTACCATTTTAGGGATGCCACATGTTTACCGCATGATTTGGAAAACCAAACACAAATTGTGCGGTACCCACTATCTAGGAACCACCCTCACACAACCAAGGTATTTAGTTTCCCAAACCATACATGAGACCTATGAGTCCCCTATGATAAAAACTATAGAGGGGTTGTATGGCCATGTAACCCATATAATTGTTTTTTGATAAACCATTCATAGTGAAGAAGGAGGGTTTCATAATTTATCGTCAGAGGCTACAAACTTTGTCCAAACCATGCAACTTGGTCTACACACCCTGAAAAGATAGGTTTTTAACCTCCAACACACCTGAAACCCACTTAAAACCCTGAGGAACATTCCAATAATTAAAAAACTTCTATAAAATGCCTTAGATCAATGGAAATATTAGAATAATGTTCCTAAGATAAAAAATAGTTGGTCTACTCACCAAACCCAAAAAATTAAAATTGGTTGAGGATTTTGACCCCCTCCAAAAACTCAGGTCGTTACACTAAACCCTTTTTAATTTTTATGGATAGTTGATATGTGTGTTAATCTAAAATGAAACATTTTTATTAAAAACAAAAACTTCGGGTCATATTGACAACATCACACGTCAGATTGACATGCATCCATTTCATACACATCATAAATATATTATGGATCATTTTCCAAACAATTTGAACACACTACAAGATTGTTTTCTCTGTTTTGTCTATTTAATGTGTGTTTTAAACAAAAATGACACTTTTTAATTGAAAAGACTCTCTTCAGGTCCTAGAGACCACATTGTGTGTCATATTTTTGTGAGGTTAATTCCTATATGTGAAAATAAAATTATGGACTATGTCCTACATTTTGGAATGTATCCCAGATCGTTGTATCAGTTTGACTACTTCACATGTGTATTAATCTAAAATGGAACCTTTAAATTGGGAACATGAAATTCAGGTCATATTGAACACATCATGCCTCTGATTGATGTGCGGTCAATTCCAACACATGGAAAATTAATAATGGATCGTTTTCTTAATGTTTGAAAATAATCCAAGATAGTTTTCTCAATTTTGACTATTTGATGCTTTTTTCAATCTAAAATGTCAATTTAGTATTAAACCCCCATATTTAGGGTCATAGTAACCACATCATGTGTTACATTGACACATGTTCAATTCATACACATGGAAAATGAATTATGTATTTCTTTCTTAAAGGTTGAAAACTTTATGAGCTTATTTTCTCAATTTTTGATATGTGACTTGTTTTTAAACTAAAATTACCTTTTTATATTGAAAACACATTCTTTGGTTCAAACAAAACACATAGTGTGTTTTATTTTCATGTTTTCAATTCCTACATGTGAAAAATAAAGTATGGATTATTTTCCAAATGTTTGAAAATAATTAGAGTTGGTTTTCTCAGTTTTGAACATATGACTTGGGTTTTGAACAAATGTGTAAATTTAATAAAATAATTATAAAATAAAAATGATAAGGAAATTAACTATATATATATATATAATTTTGATTAAATTAAAAAAATAAGTAGTCAGAAGACAACTATTAGTGATGTCTGTATACTTTCTAACACCTTGTATTCAACCCATTAATTTCTAAATAGATTTATTTCTTCCATTAGACTTCTCTTTGAGAAATATATCAAAAATAATATATAAGCATTCGTATAATAACTCTTCACACCCCAAATATATTTCTACATTCATATCCCATACTAAATCACAAACATAGAAGTTATTCACATAACTATGATTTCAGAAAATATTTTGTCACCATGTATGTTTCCCACTCATCTAAAAAAATTACTTACTCTTTTGAGTATATATACATTTTTAAATCATTGTATTACTGATAAAATATAGGAAAAGAATAATTAAGAAATATTTTTCATAAAATTTAAATTACCTTAAGAAATTACCTGTTTTGGGATGCTGGTCTTTTGATGGATTATGATATCTTTTATAAATTTTCTAACATAATATTCACAATAATTATTGTTATATTTCTTAAAACAGTACATGAACATTGACCAAAATAAGTAAATTGTTTTGAAATATTTTTTTATAGTTAAATATTTAAATATATACCTCAATATAATTTCATTTGATGTAATATATAGGCTTATTATATTTTTTCAACGACCTCATACAATGATTTTTCCTATATTTATTGATTTCCCTATCCTAAAAAAATTTTGGTTAAAAAAAGACCAAAACATATAATTCAGAGTTCATCCACAAATAATTGATTTCATGGCATTAAAAATTCATAATAAACATCTTGTGTAGTTAGTTTGAGGGACATTAATGAATTGGATTTAGAAAAAAATTATTTGGGGTATCCATATTGACTGTGATCATTATGATGTGATTCCTAAAAAACAAACAAGTAATGAAAAAATAAATAATAATATTTTTTTATTATGTTATAGAGTTTTACCCATAAATTGATAGAATAAAAAGGGAGTACATAATTTTTTTATTTCTTCTTGAAAACCTTGTTTAGTTCTTCTTTTTTATTATCAATTTATTTCAACATAAATTTAATTCCATCCATAAAAATGATACAAGGATTAATGAATCCAAATCATAATTCACTGGGTTTTCAATTTATATAGTAGTAATATATATTCCTATAGAAAATATGAATAATTCTTAACATTACGGAATATATTAGATCATTTTTTGGATATATGTAAAATGAAAATGTACCTTATGTGTGCTTTCAAAATTGAGACTCTAAGCCATTCATACTTGAGAAAATTTTTTATTCTCTCGATACCAACAGTGTCTATAATGAAATTTCCACATATCAATCCTTCATATGGAATGTAGGACATGTCTACTTATTTAAACTTGGTTTCTTCATGAAGTTGTAATGATAATATAAGTTGAATTATAATTCATGGGGAGATGGTACTCCCATAATGTTGTTTGGGTTTCTTGTTTGATTCACTAGATTATCTAGATCTGACCTTATGTTTCCCCATTGTTTTAAATTTCAATAATTCCATGACCCACATTAGACCTTTTTCTATAACAGTAGCATGTTTTTCATTTGCAATGTTTTTTGAGGACATACCTAATAAAGCTTTATAATATTAGAGAGACATGCTAAGAATGTTTCAATACCATCATTGTACATTGTAATATCTGGATCATTTAGTTGAATAAGAAACTCAGCGCTTGGATCTTGAGAAACCTAAATAATCACTATTAAGTGATATTTTTATAGTTCTTTATTTTTTTAATATCTTATTGGATATTATAAACCATACCCCTCAGAATGAGGTAGTGTGTGGGTGTTGATAGATAGAAATCACCTAAACTTTCACCTTGTCTAATTTTAGTAATATAAACATATAATAAGTCTATTGATTTACATTTAAGAGAAAATGTAATGAAGAAATAAATTACCTCAAGTAAGGTATGTGGTTTAGGGTAATGAATATACTCAATGTTATTAGGGTTATTTGGTTGTTCGTGTGATGATGTTTATTCCACTTCTAGTTCAATTTGATCATTTCCAATAAATTCTTCTTCCAAACCAGATCAGACAATAATATATTGCAAAACATCTATTTTACCTGGAAAAAAATTTATCCTTTAATATATATCTTATTCAAGTTTTTCTTCTTGAAATATGATCAAGGAGACACTCCAAAACCTATTAATCTAACATGATAATGTTGTTCTAGATTATTCATAGCTGATGAAATTTATTTTTCTTTCGATACTGTTTATTTCGATTATTATGTCAAAATTTTTAAAAAAATCGAAAATAAATAGATATTATTTTTTATATTGTTTCAAATATTAATGAATTACTATTATGTGATATATACACATGTTTCCTATACTGTTGTTGTGTTTTCATCAACAATTTTACCCTCCCAATTTATGGGGGCCTCCTTCCATAGCACATGACATGGGATGTAATTGGCTTCAGATATTGATTCATAAATCTATACATAAACAATGGAAAATATTTTTTTCATATCAAATAATACATTTCTTATTTATATAAAATACATATAAGTATCTTCTCTAGTGAAGCATACCCCATCCCTTCTTTATGATTGGGGTATATTGGTTTTGATGCACATTTTATATTTTCAACATCTTTTTGTTTCAGAAATTTATTTTTTAATAATATTCGATAAAATAAATAATTACATATAATATATTATCATCTAAAATGTACCTTTATTGATTTCAAAATGTGATGACTGATAAAATAATCCCATTTTTCCTTCTTTATAATGTGTGCATAAGTAATTGGTGGGTGGGGATCTACTTTCCCTTCAGCATCCCTAAATTGACACTTGGTAAGAAGAGTCTGAAATCCTATATGGGATTTTCCAATGAATATTAATAAAAAATTATTAATAAATTAATCTAAAATAAATTATCTCGTCGAGGAATAATGAATATTAAATTACAATTTCATATTATATTTTTTTGGTAAAATATAGAAAATATATTTTAACACCACCTTTATATATGTACAAGGGGTTTCCTTATGTATAGGTTGGAAATTATTCAAAAAATATATATGAATCCCCACATTCATCCTCATTGTGACCCTAACATCACTAATGAAAATTGACATACTATGGTCTATAGGTAGGCCACATTGATTCCATCTAACCAAAAATTTTATACCTTAACTAATTGCCTTGATAAATTTAGTCAACATAGGGATTTTGCATCATTATTGTTTTTTCATCAACATGGTGTTGATCAACTAATAATTCCATGGTTTCAATATGAACTTCATGTTATTCCCCGATATTGGTAACATCGTCATGTAATGAAGTCATTTTCTACATGAGAAGTAAAAAATTTAATTAATATTATATATATATATTATAAAAAATATAATATTAATTAGAAAGGAATTGTATGTTAAAAACACTTTAACCTACAAATTTAACTATACACTTTTCTTTAATAGTTTAAATGAGTTGGATCCTCTTTCGATAATCCAAATACCCTCTGTTTGGTCTCCTCTAACATACAATACATTAACTACATTAGGACCACCATGAAATAATTATGATCTCCCAATGAAAGGGTCATACACATTTGAATTTTCATCTGACCTTGAAGTTTTGTTAGTCATTAAAAGGAAAATTTACCAATTATTATTTAAGGTATATGACAAAAAAATACCTACACTACTTCTAATTCCATTATGAACTGCTCTCCCATTTCCGATTCTTCAATAAAATTCACCTTTATGAATCCCATTTCATCAAATTTCACTTCACTCTTATTGTCTAGCCATTTGAAATGGAAAATAGACACTTGAAATTTTTTATAATCTAACTTGTATATCTATTTGATGTTAGTGAAATATGAAATATTTGAATAAATTGTATTTATATCCTTAGAACCAAATATGTGCATCATTTTCACCATAATCTTAACTCCACCGCATTCATTGTATTACATTTATAGTATTCTGTTTTATAGAACATATAAATATCAACAAAAAAACCAATGTAAGAAATAACATTTTCATTTGGTCCACTAGCTAGCCATCAAATTTTTTCTAAAATTGAATTAATATTCTAGGATAAATCCTTATAAATATGATCTTGGAAGCATCCTATAAATAGGTGATTATGTATATATAAAACCCATTCCTTACCCCTTGATGAATTCATATGTCTATGAATTTCATTATTGGCTTCAACATATGGTTGAAAATATTTTCTACTATGTAAAATATAAAAGAGATATTTCTCCTTCTTTGTGATGGTAATCGTTAAAAAATCTATTCCCAAAATACATTCACTCCTATGGAATCAACTTTGAAAATACTTTGGGAGACCGATGCTATAAAACTATTATTGGTAATCAGTATATAATTCTATTGATTCTTCAAAAATATATAATATTCAATAAATCCTTCTGGATAACATTGAATCATGATGTACCATTTCAAAATCATTATATACCATTCAATTTGTCACATCCATATGTAATGGGAAAGACCACATAGTTAAACCTCTATAAATATAAGGGCTTGGCCTTACAACATTAAATAATATTGAATTAAAGGAATATTTCACATTGAGGATCTTTTCAGGTTTAGAGTTTTATAGAATTTGAACATGAATATTACATCTCAAAAGATTGCAAAGTAGAAACTTCAACAGAGTTTCCATTTTTTTTCATAAAATAAAAAATCTTGAAAAAAAATTCATGTCTACTTCCATGTTTTTGACAACATTACTTTTCCTTGATCCCATCCTTGACCCTATTCATCTTTATGTCCTATGAAAACATTTCAAAACATGGGATGAGCATAAAAAACCTCAGTAAGGGATATAAAACAACGAAAGAAAACATTTTTTCATAAATACGTACAAAACATGAACTCCCTTACTTACCTAAGAAAATATAATATTTATGAATAACAAATAGAAATCATAAATTATAAAGGTAACTTGTGGAATCCATAACATACTTATATTGTAGCTATCACAACTACATAGGGAGTTACTTTGGAATGCCCATCACAGTATATTCCCTAAATCTCTTAGGAGAAACATTCACGGTTTCCTCTGTCATGTTAACCAATGAATTAGAGAGCTATCTCGGGATCACCCACCCTAGGTTGATCACAGAACCACCATAATGCATAAATAATTCACAAGAACCATAACATGATCATAACACATAACATAATCGTAATGGAAAGATAACATTTCCACATTGCAATAAAAAAATATCATTTCAAGATATTGAAATAATAAATCCATTCTCAAATTCATTTTCAATACCAAAATCGGTAAAAATAGTATACAATATTGATTTTTCCTTTTAAAACCATTACGACTTGTTAAGGATTCCAAAGATCAAATAATACTCGCGGCGACGGAATAGTCGATGTCATTGCTTACGTAAAAAAAGAAACATTCTTTTTTTTTCGGTTAGTAAAATGATTCATAGAAAAAGATTCCCTTTGAATGAAATGAATCACTAAAGGTGTTTATACATCATATAAATGAAAGTCGTGTATTAAAACAAAATATTTTTCAATGAAAGGAGATCTAGACGAAGTCCCTTACCTTGTATCCGACTTGACTCGATCATTCTATAATCTCTTGAATAATAAACTAAAGTTAATTTATACTTTGTTAAGAAACTTTTTAAAGTTTATTATTCCTTTTATATCACTTATTACCATGTTATAAACATTATGTAATCATTTATGTTAATAATTTTCATTTTGTCGATATTTGGTACTTGAGTAAAAAATGAAGACCTTATATTTTCAAGTTGTTCACATGGTAAAAAGTTCATTATATCCAGAATGATATTATTTATTTGGATATCATATATATCATATATATCCATTATATACATGTCTTTATAATATTACATAACATTTGGAGGTAAGAAATGAGATGCACTATTCATAGAGACGGTAAGTCGTACGTACGCATGAACGCTACATTCATTTCTATTTTTTATTTTAATGGAATTAAAACATGATGATACATAGGTATATTATAATTCCAATATAATATCTTATATAATATTATTAACTCTATCCTTTATACATCCCACATAGGGCATTAATGAGTCATATCACATTGAGGGGGCGATAGTCCGCACTACCTCAAATGAAATTATCACGTTTACTGATAATGGAAACCATAAATGTATGCTATAAAGTAAAAATACAGAATCATAAATAAAACATAAACATAATATATATCATATATAAATATAGTTCTATCTTAATGGCCACCATGATAGGTGGTAGGAGATAATCGAAGAATCAAGTTTTCTTGAGGGGTTAGTTTCCCATCCATAGAAACAGAATGTTATTCACCCATTAGATAGGGGTGTGTGTAAGTGTAGTTCCAATCCTTCTCATAAAATCATCTTAGTATATTGAAGATACTAGTATTGTTATAAAATAAAGGAATAAATAGAGTTTATGGGGTTGGAGAAGAAAAATAAAACAAAACAAAACAAAATAAAACAAAAGAATTTAAGAGAAACTTTTACCTTTAATTATAGCAACTCACTTTGGTTTGAACAAAAATGGTTTTTTTGAAGTGCCTTATGCCTAAGGTACGACTTCTAGGTGGTGTATAGGGATGTGGGAAGATTAATTGGGAAGAGTATGGATGTGAAAAAAGGATTTAGAGGTGTGAGGAATTGGTTAGAAATGGTATCCTTTTATAAGGGGATGAGGGGATTTTTAGGAAAGTGTGAAAATATTATTTTATTATATAATGAAATTCAGTGTATAAAGGTTAAAAATCATTAAAGTGTAATATAATATGACTAATAGTCTAAATAAAATCATCCAATAATAATTGGACATGTTTTGTATAATCGTTTAATCATTATAATCTTATTTATTTAAATCATTTATTAATGAGGTAAACACTACATCATTATTGTGCAATAAATAATTTAATTTATTTGATATCTAAAAATTAAAAAAAATTACCATGATGTATAAAATCTTCTTATATTTCAATGAATATTTATAGTCGAAAATATAACTTATATAACCCCATTTAAAAATTAATTTATTAATTATATATATGTTTTTCTCATTTTTTCCTTTACTTTAAGTTAATTAATCTGAAGTGTCATTATCACTCCCAAGTAGCTCAATGGGGTTCCAAAATCGACCAAAATAATCCCATTGTCGCCCATGACTCATCCAATTGGATTAGGAAACGTTTTAAAGTAAATTTATATTATTATAATATTATATTTTACCCTTATTTACCTGATTTACCCTTTAACCACGGTAAATAAAATATTTACTGTAGTAAATATTTAAAATTTCTAAAAATAAAAGTTAACTATTCACACAATTTGTAATTTTGATTCCAAATATGGAATCCATTTTTCCAAATTCAAAACATAGAAGTTGTCTAAATTAATTAAAGATTAATTCCTGCTATCAAAACCAAAAGCGTGTTTTTAAGAATTAATAAGTATCAAAATATCGACAGTTTTTTATGTCCAATTTCAAAGTAAAATTAACTACAATGACCATCATTGAATTAAATGGTAAAAATATATTATAATTAAACTTTAAAACCAATTATAAATACAATCTATCCATGTAAATAAATTAGATTAAAATGCAGTTTTGAATTAAAATACAATATGTTTCACTGTCATTAAAAAAATGAACTTTATGGGAAAAATTCCAAAAAATTTCACAAAATAAATTTTAATGTCACCATTATAAAAAAGGATTTTATTTGGTAAAATAGAATGTATTAAAGTAAACAAAACTATATTTAAAGAGCGTTCTCCAGTAAAAGGTGGTAAATTGACCTCTTAATGTAAAATATACTTAAAATTAGATTCATTCACATTTTAAGCCTCTAACTTTTTATTGGATAAATGTAAATACATTTAAAAAACATTTATAATCATATTGTAGTTATTTTTGTTCATTCCCGCCAAAACAATGGCTAGGAGTTAACTACCATTTAAAATAATAATATTATATTATTAGTGTGCAACATAAGATTTTAAAGAAAAATGTTGTTGCATATTGGGTACGCTATTCAACATAGCAACACCTTCAAAGTAAAATTAATATTTAATTCAAAAATATTATTAAATATGAAAATCTCTTATTCTATATTTACTTGGGATGCTACATCCTTCCCCTCTTTTGGGAATTGCATCCTCACAATTTTTATTCACTTATCAATATATGTGGGGGTATTTATCCCTCATAGCATTTTCAGATTCCAATGTTCCATCTTCAACCATATGCTTTTTCAACAAAAACATTACCTAGTGAATTACCTTATTCCACAACACTTGCTTTCTACAGTCAATAATTTGAACTGGTTGTTCTTCATAAGATAGATTCTCTTCCAACTAAACTACCTATGGATAAAGACACGAGATGGATCTAGAATAAACTTTCTCAACACCGAAACATGAAAAACATTGTGTACCTATGATAAAATTGGAGGTAAATCAACTTTATACGAAACTGATCCATCTTTCTCCTGGATTTCATAAGGTCCAATGAACCTCAGACTCAACATTCCCTTCTTACCAAAACACATCAGACTTTTCCATGGAGAAACATTGAGAAAGACATGATCACCTACCTTAAAAGAGAGATCCTTCCTCCAGTTATCTGCATAGCTTTTATGTCTGCTCTAAGCTATTCTCATGTGCTTCTGAATCAACTGACCTTTCTCTGCCATCTGTTCTACCAATTTTGATCCCATCAGATTCCTTTCACCTACTTCACCCCAAAAATCTGGAGTCCGACAACGATTTCCATATAATGCCTCAATTGGAGCCATCTGTATACTAGAATGAAAACTTTTATTATATAAAAATTCGACCAAAGAAATATGTTGGTCCCAATTTCCCTGATAATCCATCGAGAAAAAATGTATCATATCCTACACGGTCTAAATTGTTCATTCTGACTGCCCATCTAATTGAGGATGAAAAGTTCTACAAAAATTTAATTCAGTACCCAATGACTTCTAAAGGCCTTTCCAATAGTTAGAAGTAAACTAGGGATCAAGATCAAATACAATGGAGAGGGGAATTCCATGAAACCTGACTATCTCTTTAACATTCAACTGACCAAGTTGATCTAGAGAAAAATTATCTCAAATAGGAAGGAAATGAGCTGATTTAGTCAATCGATCAACAATAAACCAGATTGCATTATTACCTAGAGATGTCGTTGGTAGTCCCACAACGAAGTCCATGCATATATTTTCCCATTTCCACTCTGGCACTTGTAATGGTTGAAGCATCCCTTTTAGTAACTTCCACTCTTCTTTAACCTGTTGACAAGTCAAACACTTCACAGTAAAATCCGAAATATATCTTTTCATTCCATCCCACCAGTAATACTCCTGAAGATCTCTGTACATCTTAGTATAACCAGGATGAACTGAAAACAGAGAGCTATGAGCTTCACATAACAACTCATTCATCAATTTTGAATCACAAGGCACACATAATCTCTTCCCAAACCTCAATACACAATCATTATCAACGTTAAAATCAAGAAACTTACCCTTTTGAACCAACTCTACCTTTTTCTTCAACTCACTATCTTCTTTCTGTGTTTGATTTATTCTGTTTGATATAGATGCTTTCACTAACACCTAAAACAAAATATAAGAATTTCCTGCACCAAAAAATTCTATGCCAAAGTTCATCAAATCAAAAACCAAAGGATCTCATTCCAAACGTAGCATGGTTAATGAGACATTACTTTTTCGGCTCAAAGCATCAGCCAATTTATTTGATTTTCCCAGATGATAATGGATTGTTCAGTCATAATCCTTGATTAATTACAACCATCTCCTCTGTCTCATGTTAAATTCCTTTTGAGTGAATATATACTTTAAACTTTTGTGATCAATATATATTTCACATTTTACTCCATAAAAATGATGCCTCCAAATTTTTAAAGAAAAAACAACAGCAGCTAATTCCAAATTATATGTAGGGTAATTTAACTCATGAGGTTTCAATTGACTTGAAGGATAAGCAATTTCCTGATCATTTTGCATAAGGATACATCCATGTCCTTTCAACGAGGCATCACTGTAGATAAAAAAGTCCCCATTTCTAGATGGCAGGGCCAAAATTGGAGCATTCACCAATCTTCTTTTAAATTCTTGAAAACAATTAAAACATTCTTTTTTTCCAAATGTACTTAACACCTTTTCGAGTTAGCTTAGTCATTGGACTAGATAACCATGAATTTTTTTCAAAAAACCTCCAGTAATGACCTGCCAAACCACGAAAACTATGTATCACGATTATATTTGTCGGTCTTGGCCATTCTTCATCAAAATATTGTTTTAAAAGGATCAACAGTTATTCCATTTTTTGAAAAAATGTGTCCAAGGAAATAAATTTGTTGTAACCAAAACTCACACTTGCTGAATTTCCCATAAAGTTTCTTTTCTTTTTAAGGTTTGCAAGACAACCTAAAATGAATTTCATGTTCCTCTTTACATTTATAATAAACTAATATATCATCAATGAACCCAACCACAAACATATCCAAGAACGCATGAAAAATTATATTCATAAGATCCATGAATATAGCAGGTGCATTGGTTAACCCAAAAGGCATAACTACAAATTCATAATGGCCATATCTAGTATGAGACACGGTCTTCGAAATGTCTACTTCTTTTAAATTCAACTGATGGTACCCCGATCTCAAGTCAATCTTCAAAAAATACTGAGCTCCCTGGAGCTGATCAAAAAAATCATCGATATGAGGCAAAGGATACATGTTCTTAATAGTGATGTTATCAAATGATCTGTAATCAATGAAAAGTCTCATTGAACAATCCTTCTTTTTATCAAACAAGACAGGAGCACCCCATGGTGATGTGCTAGGTGTAATTAAACCTTTATCTAATAACTCCTATAATTTCTTCTTTAACTATAAAAGTTCAATTCGAGCCATTCAATAAAAGGGTTTTGAAATTGTCTTAGCATCAGGAAGTAATTCAACCGTATATTCAACCTCCCGATGATGTATAATACCAGGAAACTCATCAGGAAAAACATCAAGGTACTCATTTACCACTGGAACATCATTAATCTCAACACTTTCTTTATTTTCAACAATATGTGCAAGGTAACATTCATTTCCATCTTTTACTAGTTTCTCAGTCTCATGATATGTTATCAAAAGAAAGGGTTCATTATTGTACACAAACAACAAATATTTCTAAAATCAAACCTCTTTATCTCTGTAGTCAATCTTATCATGATAAACAAATAACCAATCCATGCCCAAAATAACATCAAACTCTACTAGAGTCAAAACAATAAGGTTTGCTGGTAGATTTTCCCGCACACAAGTACAGGAAGGTTCTTATGTTTTCTTTTTGTCTCAAAACATCCTCCAGGTGTTTTTACCCTAAGTTTCATATTCATATATTGAGGTGGAATTCCCAATTTATTAGAAAACTTCTCAGAAATGAAAGAGTGTGTAGACCTTGAATCAAACAACACATTGGCATAATCTGAACAAACAAACAGTGTACCTGATACTACTTCGTTTGATGGCCCAACATCTGCTGAAGTAGTTGCAAAAGATTTCACAAACCCTTTATGCTTTTATTCTGGCTACATTCCCTCAGTTGAGTTCTTCGTTGGAAATTAATTTTCATAATGACCCATTTCATTACCCTTAAAACATCTTACCGATTGCCTTTCATTGCCTCCTTGATCATCTTCCTTACAGTTACGAGCAATATGACCAGACTTACCACATCAGAAGCACTTTCCATACATTGATAAAAATTATCCAGGTTGATTTTTACGACACTTTTCACAAGATGGATATTTAATTTTCTTACATCCAGGATTCTTTGATGAATTATTTCCCTTTGCCTTCCAACTGGACCTCTTATTTTGTTGCTTGTCAATGAACACTTGGTCATCGAAAAACTCCATTTCCAACTTCTCCACACATCGAACAAGTTTTTCATAAATTTTGAACTCACGAGAGGCTAAATCCATTCTATATCGTGGATTCAGTCCTGAGTAAAATCGATTTATCTTACTATCAAGTTCTCGGATGAAATTTGGTGCATACCTTGCCAGTCAAGTGATATTTTCGTCATAGAAGCCACTAAGTCATCCTCCTACCTCAATTCCAGGAATTGTTTTTCTATCCTAAGATGAACCAATTTAGGAAAATATTTCTCAAGAAATATAACTTAGAATTCATCCCAAAAAAGAGCATCAATATCCTCACTATCCCTGATATTTTTCACCATTGACCACCAATGATCAGCTTCACCTTCAAAACGTTAAACATTGAGACTAACCTTTTGATGTTCTGAATAACCCAGGACATCGAAAATTTTCTCCAGTGCTTTAGTCCACCCTTCAGCTAGCACAAGGTCAGATGATCCTCTGAATGATGGGGGATGTTGCCTCATGAAATGATCCACTACTGAAATGTTCCTCTATGGTTGATCTGACTAATCTCATGCATGGATTCAACCACCACTTATAGCCTAAGTCAATTGTGCCGTCACTGCAATAAACTGTTAAGTTTTGATTCTGACCATCTCAGTTTTCTGATTTGGAAGGTTGTCTTCCTCCTGATGTAATCCCAACATAGCTATCCTGTTTCCTCTGCGAAAAACCATTCTGAACACATAAATATCTTAGGCGAAGCAAATTGGTAATCTGTAAATGCTATATCATTTCAATATTACCATAAATTAGTTTATTGACATTTATTTAACAATACCCTAACTCCTAATGTTTTATAAACCGACCTCTGATACCAACTGTAAGGGATCGACCTTAAAACATTACATAATATTGATTTAAATGAATAATTTACATTGAGGATCTTTTCAGGTTTAGAGTCTTAGAGAATTAGGACATAACTATTACATCTCAAAACATTAAAAAGTAGACACTTCTACACAGTTACCATTTATTTCATAAAACAAAAACTCTTGAAAAAAAGCCATGTCTAGTTCCATGTTTTAGACAACATGACTTTTTCTTGATCACATCCTTGACCCTATTCATCTTTATGTCTTGTGAAAACATTTCAAAACATGGGATGATCATAAAAAAGCTCAATAAGAGTTATAAAACAAAGAAAGAAAACATTTGTTCATAAATGTGTACAAAACATGAACTCTTCTACTTAGCTCATGAAAATATAAGATTTATGAATAAAACATAGCAATCAAAAATCATAAAGCTAACTTGTGGCATCCATAACATACTTACATTGTAGCTATCACAACTATATAGGGAGTTAATTTGGAATACCCATCATAGTATATTCCCTAAATCTCTTAGGAGAAACATTCAAATTTACCCCCATCACATTAACTAATGAATTGGAGAGATATCTTGGGCACACCTGACCGACGTTTTTCATAGAACCACCCGTGTCCATAAATAATGCCCATGAACCATAACATGATCATAACACATAACATAAGCATAAAGGAAATATAAAATTTCCACATTGCAATAAAAAAAATATGATTTCAAGATATTCAAATAATAATTCCATACCAAAACACATTTTCAATACCAAAATATGTTAAAAGAGTATATGGTATTTATTTTCCATTTTAAAAAAATTACAGCTTGTTAAGGAAGCCAAAAATCAAATAATACTCACTGCGACGTAAAGGTCGTTGTCACCACTTATGTAAAAAAAGAAACTTTATTTTTTTTCTTTTAGTAAAATGATTCGTAGAGAACGATTAATTTTGAATTAAATGAAAAGTCAAAGCTGTTTATGAAACATATAAAAGAAATTTGTGTATTAAAACAAAATATTCCTCAAAGAAAGGAGATTGAGACAAAGTCCCTTACCTCGTGTCCGACATGGCTCGATCGTTCTTTAATATACAGAATAATAAACTAAAGTTAATTTATACTTACCTAATAGCTATTTTAAAGTTTATTATTCCTTTTATATCACTTATTACCATGTTATAAACATTATTTAATCATTTAAGTTAATAAAGTTCATTTTGTCGATATTTGGTACCTGAGTCAAAAATAAACACCTTATATTTAGATGTTGTTCACATGTTCAAAAGTTAATTATATTCAGAATGATATTTATGATTTAGATATCATATATATCATATATATACACTATATACATGTATTTACAATAGTACATAACATTTGGAGGTAAGAAATGAAATGCACTGTTCATGGAGATGGTAAGCCGTTCGTACGCATGAACGCTATGTTCATTTCTATTTATTATTTTAATGGAATTAAAACATACTGATACATAAGTATATTGAATTTCCATTATAATATCATATATAACATCATTAAATCTATTTTTTATACATCCCATATATGGCATTAACAAGTCATATCACTTTGAGGGGGCGGTAGTCCGCACTACCTCAAATGAAATTATCGTGTTTACCGATAATGGAAACAATAAAGGTATGCTATAAAGTAAAAATAAAGAAGCATAAATAAAACATAAACATAATATATATCATATATATATACTGTTCCATCTTAATGGCCACCATGAGAGGTGGTAAGAGATAATCTAACAATCATTGTTTCATGAGGTGTTAGTTTTTCATCCATAGAAATAGTATGTTCTTCACCCATTAGATGGAGGTGTGCGTAAGTTTAGTTCCAATCCTTCTCATAAAAACATCTTAGTATATTGAAGATACATCTGTTGTTATAAAATAAAGGAATAAAAAGTGTTTAGGGGGTTGGAGAAGCACAATAAAACAAAATAAAACAAAACAAAACAAAATAAAACAAAATAAAACAGAATAATTTAAGAGAAATCGTTACCTTTAGTTTGGGTAACACACTTTGGTTTGACCCAAAATGATTTGTTGAAGTGAATTCTGCCTAAAGTAATGATTCGAGGTGGAGGATGGGGATGTGGGGAGACTAATTGGGTAGAGTTTGGATGAGCCAAAAGGCTTGATAGGTGTTAGGAATTGGTTAGAAATGATCTCCTTTTATAAGGGGAGGAGGGGCTCTTTAGGAAAGTGTGAAAATAATATATTATTATAATATTATATTCTGTTTTTAAAGGTCCAAAAATCATTAAAGTCGAAGATAATAAGACTCATAATCGAAATAAAATAATCCAATAAGAATTGGAAATGTTTTGGATAATAGTTTAATCATTATAATCTTATTTATTTAAATCATTTATTAATGAGGCAAACACTACATCATTATTGTGTCATAAATAATTTAATTTATTAGATGTATAAAAATTATAAAAAAATTACCATGATGTCGAAAATCGATTTATATTTCCAATGAATATTTATAGTCGAATAGAAAACTTATATAACCCCATGTAGAAATTAATTTACTAAAAGATATTTTTTAGTCATTTTTGCCTTTACTTTAAGTTCATTAATCTAAAGGGGCATTATCACTCCGAAGTGGCTTAATGGGGTCCCAAAATCGACCAATGGATGCCCATGGTCATCCATGACTCATCCAATAGGATTAGAACACGTTTATGGGTAATTTTATATTATTATAAAATTAATTTTTACCCTTATTTACCTAATTTACCCTTTAACCACGGTAAATAAAATATTTACTGAAGTAAATATTTAAAATGTCTAAATATAAAATTTACATATTTACACAATTTAGAAATCCTGATTCAAAATATGGAATCTATTTTTCCAAATTCAAATCACAGAAGTGGCAGAAATTAATTTAAAATTAATTTCCACTGTCAGAACAAAAAGCGTGTTTTTAAGATTTAATAACTATCAAAATATTGACACTTGTTTATGTCCAATTTTAAAGTGAAATTAACTCTAATGACCATAATTGGATTAAATGGTAAAAATATATTCTAATTAATCTTTGAAACCAATTAAAAATTCAATCTATCCATGTAAATAAATTATATTAAAACACAATTTTTAATTAAAATACAATATTTTTCACTATTCATTAAGAAATGTACTTTTTGGGAAAAATTCCAAAAAAATTACACAAAGTAAATTTTAATGTCACCATTATAATGAAAGATTTTATTTGGTCAAATAGAATGTATTAATGTGACCAATACTATATTTAAAGATGTTTCTCTATTAAATGGTGGTAAATCAACCTTTTAATGCAAATTATGCTTAAAATTAGAATCATTCACATTTTAAGCCTCTGAATTTTTATTGTTTAAATGAAAATACATTTAAAAAACATGTATAATCATATTGTAGTTAGTTTTTTTCATTCCCGCCAATATAATGGATAGTATTTTACTTCCATTTAAAATAATAATATTATATTATTAGTGTGCAATGTAAGATTTCAAAGAAACCCATTATTGTGTATCGGGTACACTATTGAACATAGAAACCCCTTTAAAGTAAAAATAATATTTTATTCACAAATATTAATAAATATGAAAATCTCTTATTCTTAATTTACATGGGATGTTACAGTAACCAAGTTATCCATTAGGTGGAACATTATATTAATGATTGATGGGGTGAAGAACATTCTAATTCACATAATATAACTGAAAAATTCTTATTCATTGTTGGAAAATTATCTAGGTCTATAAAATTACTGCATATGGCTATGAAAAATAAGTAGAGTTAGTGAATTTATTCCATAATTTTTTTGGTAGAATGAAATTTAAATATATGGGTATCAAATATTACATCAAAACAACACAATAATGTGATTTTAGTTCATGTAACTTCATGTTAGTCATTTACATGACACTCTTGATATTTGATGAATACAAAAATGGATCTTTTACACCATTAAGGGAAAATAGTAATTTTTCTTGTTTGGAGAGATTTTAAGCTACTAGAGGAATAAAATATCAACTTTCATCCTTCATCTATATCAACTCATGCCTTATCCCCATTTCCATCATGTCCAACCTAACCATGATTCATTTTTTTATCGAAACATGTAGTAACATGCCAAAAAAACTATCAAAAGGATTATTTTTATACATGAATGAAATAAAGTAAACATATGATGTAAAAAAAATTCTAATATGGTAATTCCAACAAAATTTATCATGTTTACTAACATAATTTTCTATGGTTTTTTGAAAATGCTTTACTGAAAACAATGTCAACATATTTTACTTTATCAAACTGTTGAGCATCCATTAGTGGAGGTGGTTTTGTACCTGTTTCGATATTACCATAAAATGTTTTCATCTAGAATTAGTATTTATGTCATTGAGGTAAAATATTTTGATTTCTCAAAAAACATGGACTTCGAAGAATGTTTTAACCGAACTGAGTGTGTGAATTCCCCACAATTGGGACACCCCAACATTTCATTAATTCAATTTCTTGCCAATTTTACATAATAAGGAAGGTTAGTTAACATCCCATATAACATGGACCTAAATGTATGAGAATGATACATTGTAACACCTACATCCTACATAAATTTTAGATATTTGGTCATTGAATCCAAATAAGCATATATATCATTGATGAGTTATTTTTGTCCAGATATAAGAAGAGAAAACATAATGTATTTTCACTTCATGAATTACCATGTCAGTGAGTTATAATTTACCAACATTACTGGACACGCACTATGAGTACTACACTATACACCAAAAGAATTTATTATATATGTAGATAACACAAGTTGAATGTTTCTAGGATCATTTATAATTTGAGGATACTCATAATTAAATCTCATCTACCGAGGGGAGTCTACTGGATAATATTGTTTACCATAATTAATTCTTGTATTTTCATTTCATGTCAATTGTATCATGTTTTCTTGAAATCCATATATACAAATTTAGAAGGTAATGATTCATCATTCTTGTATCGATTCATGAAAAAATTTAACAAAAATTACGAGTGATTCATGGTCCTTGCGATATAATATGAAATCATTTGGACAATAATATATTTTTTAGAGATCATTACCATTAAATGTAACATTCATTTAGAATCAAATATTTGACAATAAAAATCATTTTATTATGCTATAATATCATTTAGGATACCGTGTAGTTCGGTAAAGCTGGTGTCGCTCCATCTTCTTCCAGTTTTCAAATTATATAACTTCAATACAGCTAAAAATCTCCAGTATTTATTACAACTTGTATACAATGGTCTCTTATAAAAACTATTTTAATTCGCAAAAAAAATTATACAATAAAGAATGTCATCTTCAATTTCCATTTTTAATTATTTCATATGATCTCTATCATCATTTACATAGGTACTCATATTAAATGATTCATAAATCGCAGTGTCATCCCAATCAGAGTGGACATTCAATTTTCCCCATTTTTATTCCAACATTTATAGTTATGATCTACTCTATGATGAGACAAATGTTCTTAAAACTCTTTTGGAGTAATGTTTCCATAATAACAATATCATAAAAAAGGACACAATATTTGAGAAGGGTCATATTAATGCTCTATTGAAGAAAAGATGATCTCTTTAAATCTATCTTCATAATTTATTATCATAGAATTAGTGTACATCCATTTCTGATTCATATTCATCCTATTAGGTTAATAAAATATTCATTTTATAAAATAAAGTCAAAAAAGTACAAAATATATTCATAACAAAAGGAGAAAATTATAGATAATTTATATAAGGGGAACCCAAATTTTTATTGATTTTGGTTATGATTCTAAGTATGTTTTCATTTTACACAAGGTTGAAATGTAAAGATTTATCCTGAGGTATTCATGTGGCTATTGGTCTAGGTTTTTGATTTTATTTTTTGTGGCACAAAAGGTGGTAATAAATATGTTGTGTAAAATTATCATTACACAAAACATAAAAGTTTATATAATCACCAGATTTTTACATAAGTTAAAGATCATGGAAATTCATGAAACAAATAGTTGAAACTATTATTGATGACAGAATTGAAGTTGTATTTCACATCACTCTCTTTTTCTATTAATTATTCTAAACCATAAATTATTGGCATACCATCAAATATATTTTTATTACAACCAAATGATGATCCCCTAATTAAAAATTAGTAGCATTGTCAATATTATGTATATTTCTATATATTAATATATCCAAAACCAAAATTCAATTTCATTAAAACATCACACATAATTTTCATTAATAAACATTCCATGAAATTCTATTCGAATGGATTTCAAATCATTGAGACCCAAAACACTCGGATTCTACCTCTAATAATGACATAGTTCACTTTAAGATATCATACACATCTTGTAGTCAAAACCTTCAATGATATATCCAAATGTGTATACTCATTATTAACAAAATCCATACCCAATATTTTTTTGGGTGATTGTAATAAACATTATATAATTTATCCACCATCATCTAATTCTGTATGTGTTTGAGATAAATGTTTTTTAAATTACAAATTTTTATGCATGACTCTTAATCTATTCCTAATGAAAAACAATAGATCCAAATAATAATAATATTTTGTATATGGAATCCATGTTAAAAAGAATTATATTTTATATATAAAACATGCATATTCTATTCATTTACAATTAAAGGGACAAGACTTCAAAATATATAATTCCACAAATAATAATAATTCATAACATATAAATATAATGTTAATTCATATAATAGTGATAATGATATTATAAAATTAATAAAATCCCTATAAAATTAATAATAAGAACCCATTATTAATGGATCATGAAATAAACATTCCACTAATATAAAAAGGAAATTGATTCCATAGTGAGACCAAAAAATAGTTATATTTTGGTTTCCTAAATAGAAAGAAACCTTGAAAGACGATACTATAATGGTTAAGAAAAATAAACTACATAAGGTATTTTTTTAAATGAGAATGTGGTTTTAATATAGGGAGTGGAAGGGATACTTGGTAAAAATGGGCATAATTGTTTGATTTTAATCTGTGGGATTTGGAGGGATACTTTAAACATGGATATGATTTCCAAAATTATACTAAAAACACTACCTACTTATAAATTGTAGTCACCACCATACACGATAAGTGGGAAGTGTTTTTGCATTGAAAAAATAGTAGATCAAAGCAATCTGAGTGATAAATAATGATGAATGAGTGAAAATAAACATGAAAGGGATAGAGAGGGTGAACCAAAAATGGCTAAAGGAATGTAATATTAGGTGGAACATGAGGACATGAATAATAACTAGAATATGGTACTGATTACAACTTGTACTCCTCAAAAACTCAATATAATTATAAATTGCAGTCACCACCTTAAATTTCAGTAGGGAGGGTTTTTTGGTTCAAAGATAGGAGATCCATGCAATCGGAGTGAGAAATAATTATGAATGAGTGAAAATGAACATGAATCCAAGGGAGAGGGTGAAATGAATCTTTTAGACTTATCTCATAATGATTTAAATATTAAACTAGTTGCATAAAAAATGTGAGTGAATCTAGTAATATCTTGGTGACATTAATCTAATTAAATGTTATTAAGATATATGGATGGAAAAAATTTTGGGTGACTGGAATTAAATAAGTTGTAGGTGATGATTTATTATCACTTTTAAAAGGATGTTCAAAACATGTAAAGTGATATTTCTTAAATTCACTATGGAAATATTGTTGAAATATTGGGCTCTTTTCTACGAGATATCCAAATAAGTTATATGAATTGAGTGATGAGTTTTAATTTTCACAAAAAACAAAAAAATAAATTCCTCCATATTAATAATTTGAATTAAAAAAATTCATGTAGATAGAAGTTTCAGAGGTAGGTGGTGGTGAGTTATAAGTTAGAGGATTTTGTGGGGTATAACACATAATGTAATTATTTGTTTATATTAGATGTTGAATGTGGTATGTCGTAATCACTAGAAAAATAAAAATTTATTATTAAGGATTATGTTTAAAAAGAAGGATTTATATATATTAAGTTGTAATTACAAGTGGATCTCATGGTTATCGATCTTTAAATAAATATGTATTTGAAAATTATAGTATTTTTATGAAGGATTCATTTGGTTAATTTGACGAACTTGATGTATAATTTGAGAATCTTGAGAAATTAGTGTAAGAATGTGAAAAACAGTTTTGTTAAATCTAAAGAAGTTGTGGATTAATAAATAAATTTTAAGGAATAGATAAACAATTTTAATGTTCATAAATTTTTTTCATGGAAAATGAAAACTTGATTATGACACTAGAAGTAGAACTTTTTTCATTGAGAAATAGTGCTTACATTGAATCTAAAACTAATGGCTTAAAGAAGATGATTAAATTAATAATGTTCTAACATGAAGTGTTGAAAGAAAGATTTGAACAAAGAAAAAAGATAAATTTAGGAAGTTTTAAATGCTCAAATACCCAATTTCATGGGTAAAACAACTCATGGATATGATATTCAAACATAAAAAACAAATACATCCAAGGTGAAAGGTATATTAAAGAAGATAAAAGGATAAATTTCTCAAATCAAGAATATATAAATAATTAAAATGATATAAAAAATTTTGAGACATGATGAGAGATTTAAGTAATAATATATTTACAATTATTATGCTTTAGTTATATGGCTATATTGGGTACATGATGTCATATAATGGTGAAAAAAAATTTACCCAAAAAGTCTAGGGTCAGAGCCCCATTTATTAAAATGAAAACAAAATGAATAAAAAACATGAGTTTGGGTCTCACACAGTGCTCAAAAACCCTAATCGGATGGCTAAATCCAAAACATAATATATCATACAAGTTATAGAAATCTAAATTAGACTAATAAAAATCACATTCTTCACCCGAATTAGAGTCCCCATTGTGGGATCCAAGCCTGTTGGAGTGCTCTAAAAACCCAGTAGCTAGTGGAGTGTATCTATTAGTTATCATGGGCTTGAGATTAAAATAGTCCTTTCAAGGCATGCTTTTTTTTGTTGGGGCAGAATGTCCCCTATTTTTTGTGCACTTTACTTGAATCAATGTATCTTAATAAGACATTATAGGAATTTTTATCTTGTCATAATCATCATGAAATATGATTTATTCCCATTTACCAGTGAATCCTAATGTTTTGTTTTTGTCTTTGATGGTTTGAATAAAATCTATATCTGTATGTACCTTCACATAAGAAAAAAATATTTTCGTTTAAAAAACATTGGTTCCTTGTGATTCCTCACCAGTATGATAATATTCATTGAGATACCTTGAAGCACATGTTAGCATTAAGGACTCTCTAGATAGAATGGCTCTTCCATGTGGAAGATTATCTCCAGAGGGTGAGACTAAACATCAAATGTTATGGTCCAATACAATTTTAGGTAAGATACATTGCTCCAGTAAAAGACCCTTCTTAAAAGAATGTTCTCTTTTAAGTCCAACATCAACAAAATTCCCTAAATTCCATTTAACAAAGGTCGGAACATGAGCAATTTATCATGGTTCCCCACTTGAAACAAGAACTCTCATATAGCCAGGTTATATCCAAGAATCTTCTTACTACTTATATTAGAAAAAATAATAAATTCTTGTGGAACAAGGAAAGTGATAATTAGAAATAGGGTCTGAAGAAGACAATGATTTTTTTCCAACATCTATATGGCCATCCCTACTATGATTAACTAGGACTATATCAACACACCTTTATCCTTCTTGTTAAATCCCCTTCTACAAGTACAATGAGGATACCCAGCAGTGGAGATCCTATAATATATCTAATCATGAATTATTTCCAAACAAAAAAATGAGGCATTTTTCATACTCAGCTTGAATACTACGTTCTATAGACGATGTGGAAAAAACAATCATTTTTGTTAAAATTGAATTCAAATCAACATAAAAAAGTACCAAAGAAATGTAACCAAATATAGCTTGCTCAGATTTCCTATACATTTTAATTGTGACTCCTATTACAAAAGAAATTTTAAACAAGATTTTTGGATGTCAAAATATCTAATTCAGACCAAACAACCTAACCCAACATTTGACACAAGTTCTTCTAACCTAAAAGGGATTAAAATTAGGATTCCATTATTAGATTTAGAAAGTTCTAGCATCATGTAAATTGAAACAAATCCTGATTCCTTCTTTTTAAATTAATAATTTACGAATAGAAGATGAAAAAATCCATTCCAAACTGGAATACATTTCCAATTGGAAAATCCCGTGATCAAGGATAACTTTCTTGCTAGAGATTCTAGCCTTTATTATTTTAGACCATTTGGAAGAATGATTCTCCAAATGATAGAGTATTGAAAAAACTCCAGAGGCTCCAAAATAACACCTTTCATTGAAATCACTTGAGAAATATCCCCTCTTTTATAAATCCAACCTAAATCGACATCATGATGAGATGAAAAGGGCCTTTGATTTTGGTCAGAAGACTTACCTTCAACCGCATGCTTCAGCGTCGTCGCTCCAAAAGGTACTCTTAAAGGGATTCGAGATAAAGAATTATTCTCTAGGGAATCCAATTTCATAATGACAAGTACCTCACCTGTTGACCTAAAAATCCATGTGGCTTAATTGTCAATCTATTACCAATCTGAACTTCTTTATATTGAGGCACCGATGGGGGGAATCCCCTAGAGGTGATATTGAAACCCATGAATTGCAGCACCCATGGGTGAATGGAATCCCAATCTCCATGATTTCCATCACCGAGGGAGACCTAACAACCCCACATATTTTCAATTTCACTGAAAGAAAAATTCTATTTTTTGGCTGGAGAGATTGGTCACCAATAGAGTAGAAGAAAAAATTTATCCTTTATATAAAAATTGAAATTCATTTTATAGATATTACTTTAATTTCTATTTTTTGATAAAGAATTAGATTGAAGTAAGTGAAGAGGTAGATATTTTTATGAAATTCATAGTTAAATGGATGAAAGGCTACCCTTTTTTTAAAAATAGTTTTATCCACTTGAAGATAAAATATTCAGTCTAACTTATTATACTGTATAAAAGGGTAGATAACAACCAAGGTCAGAACTGTTTTTGGAATATTTTGGACATAATTAAATATGATTAGAAAATAAAATTTGGTGGAGATTTCCTTTATAGAAGTAAAAAATAATTGAACCATGATTCTTGATTTTGAGTGTTCATGTTATATGTTAATTAATATGAATTCTTTAAATAATGCAAAGATAGATTTTCATGGAACACTACATTTTATAGATGATGTACCATTAAAGATTTAAGGTAGTGAAAAGAACTAGTTGGATATTGCTGAATTAGGGAATATAATAGTCCTCTATGTTGATGGAATTTTCTATAATTTTTTGACTATAACTCAGATTTGTGACTTAGTCTTGGAAGTCAAATTCATTCATAAGTATACAATATCAAAGGAATTGATGATAATTACCTTATAAAATAGTAGAGGAAAAATGAAAATATTTATCAGAATGATAGAAAATAGAATACATTTGTCAAAATATTCTAAGCCAAAAATATCTTGTATCACTATAGGTCAGTCAACATTAGTCAATAAAAAAATATAATTTTTCCATTTTAGGAGCTATAGTTGAAATTCCACACTTGATGTAAGACTCGAAAACAAAGAAACCTATGTGAGACGTAGTAGGGTAAAATAAGAAACAAAAGGACCTAAGAACAAGGAACCATAAAAGAAGGATGAATGATAGCTGGGACCTCATCAACAGTGCTAAAAAATATGGAAAAACAAGATCATTGATCGAAGATATGGCTTAACTATGACACACTGCTAAACCAAAACATGAAAATAATGAAGGAGGAGAAAAAAATAGCATATTTTAGATTTTGGGCATGATTTGTCTAGGAGATGGTTAAGGGGGAACGACACCAGGATTGGAATTCTGCATGATCTTGAACCGTGTGATGGATATCTATTTGGTTAGGATTCTTTTAAAAATATAGTGGAGGTTTTATTCAGGTCTTCTAAAAAAGTGTGTATAATGTGGGGTTTTATTAGCATTAAATTAATATGTTCTTATAAAATAATTCAATTTTCAACCCTTATTTATCATTGATAAATAATTATAATTATAATTTGAAATATATATATAATTTTAAATATATTTATGAATACAATTATAAATATTTGTATGTAATTAAAAATAAATTTATATCATTATATATAATTATATAATTATATATATAATAAATATATTAATATAAGAAATATATAAATATAAATATAAATCTATTAAATATATTTAATATTTAAATTTATTTATTATAATTTTATAAATATTTAAGTGTGTAATTATTTATTTATAATTATATAAATAGTTTTTCTAAAATTACAATCAATTATTTATACTTATTAATATATTATTTTATAAATATAGTAACAATTCATTCATAAATAAATATATCTGTAGATATATTTATAAATAATTATTCATAATTATAAATAAATGTATATCATTATATATATTTAATAAAATAATTAATATATAAAAATAAAAAATATATTAATTTTTTGTATATATTTATTATAATTTCATAATTTAAATGAATTTATATAATTATATATATTATATAACTATACATATTTAACAGATATATAAGAGTATGAATATAAATATAATAAATATATTCATTTTTTAAATATTTTTATTATAATTTTATAATTATTTAAATATATAATTATTTATTTATTATTATATAAAAATATTTTTTTAAATCTATAATTATTAACTTCTAATTAAAAGTATATAATTTTTTAAATACAGAAAATATACATTTATGAAAACCTTTATTTAGAAATATATATTTTTAACAATATTAATGAATATATAATCTTCAATACATGTTTATTAATAATGAGTGAAATTGAATAAATAAAAATGAGTGGACCTTAAATTTTTTTAAAAAATGGATATGATATATTAATTATAAAAATTACTAAAAAAAATAAAATAGGAATAAATATTTAAATGAAGATGAATACATATTGAAAATTATAGAACATAGAAAATAAATATGTATAAGTAAATATTTGAAAATGATTACATTCTACAAAAAATAAAAAAAATTAGAAATGAATAAATAATAATAAAATCAATAAAATTAAAAATAATTAAATAAAATTCACCAATTTTAAAAAATAATTTATCAAATATACTATATTATTAAAATAAATTCTAAAATGAATATTAAAATTTCAATAAATTACCTTAATATTAGGTGTATGTGTTTCTATATAAGATTTCATCAATTACGTAAATACTTTTGGGTTTCAAATTAATTCACACACATATATATATATATATAAGTTTGATAATGTCAAATTGTACAATGAAATTATATAAAATATAGTGAATATTAATGGAATAAATAATAATAAGAATGAATAAATTAAAAAACTGGATAACTGTTATTATTTTTGTAGATAATTATATATAATTAAAAATGAATATTTTATATATTAATGAATACAAATTAATTATACATAATAAAAGAAATTTAAAAACATTAAATGTTAATGAATAAACATGTATATATAAATATAAAAAATAGTTATAATTATAATCATATTGAACAATGAAAAATTGAAAAAGAATAAATTAAAAAATATTAAAAAAAAATATTTTTAATGAATAAATAATATTAAAAATAAATAAATTCAAAAAAATATTATAAATTAATAAATAGTGTATATTGAATAAAAATATAAAAAATTAAAAAATTTAATGTTTATAATTATAATAGATATTAAATATTTTATTATAATAAATATAATTTTGAAATGAATATTAAAAATTGAATAAATTTCAGAAATACTATGCGTGTTTTCATTGAATATACAAATTCATCAATTAAGTATATGTATATGTGAAATTAATGTAACAAACATTTGATATATGATAAATTGAATAATAAAATGGCATTGAATTAAATGTCTATTACTCGATACAATTAGTTAATATTGTTAATTAATATTATTTTTTAATTATAACCCATTTTCACTAAATATATGACATATTTAATGTAATCATAAATTGTTTTTATTATATAAATCATATTTTAGGAAATCTTATATATATTATATATATATATATAAATATATTTCAATAATAAAACAATTAAATATATTAATGAATAATTATGTATAAAACCCATTAAAAATGAATAAGAAATTAATCTATTTTTAATTATAACTTTTTTATTCATATTATATATATATATATATTAATATATATTATTTATTACTCTTTATTATTAATAATATATATTTATTTTATTCATTTTTATTAATAATTTTTTCATTAAATTTCTTTTTAATTAAATTTTAAATTATTCATTTTTTATAAGAATATTTAATATATAATTATTATAAAAATTTATAATTTATATGTATAATAATGTTATAAAGAATTATTTAATTAATACTGTTATATATATATTTTTTAATTTATACTTATTTATTATTTATTTCCAAAATTAATTCTATATTTTTTTAAAATTTCAAACACTTATTTTTTATTATTTAATTATTTTTATTTTTATGTAATTAAAAAATGAGGCTATGTGTGGTTCAGGGCATGTATAGTCCTAGATGAGGTGGTGGCAATGGGTGGGGTATTGTAGGACATAACCCGTGTATCGAGGTGGACTAAAGCAAAAAAGGAAGCACATGGTAGGAGAATACATGTATAAGCCCATGGGCCCATATGGATGTGTGTGGAGAGTGATTGTGGGAGCCCAACCCTACAATATCTTTTGAGCATAGGATTTAGTAGAATAGTATATAACAAATTGGACAGACATTGTCACGACCCGCCCTCGGGGTCCGTGCCGTGACTACCCCAAGCCCGCCTTCCATAGGCCAGGGGCTGGCGACTAGCACCAAGGCATAAATCCCGGTAAAAAGGGAAGACATTGCCTTTGAAAAGTAAACACACACCACAGAGTAAACAAGCGGAAAGTAAACACTAAGCAAACAGAGTACGACTAAAAGTGCGGAAAGGTAAATGGGCCAGAATACAAACCCAAACTGAATGTAAAGTACAACTCGAAAAGGGAAAAACAGCAACTGTAAAGTAAAGGCCGCTACTCCGAGCTGTCCACCGGAAATCCCACCTGAAGGGTGGGTACAGATAGCTCCTCTGCTCCACGGGTCCCGTCGTCCGCTCCGTGCACGTCCCGCCCAGTGGTCCACCTCCGGGTACCGTCCCGCTCTACAAGCCTCAGCTAAGGTCAACGCTGTCCGTCGTCTGCAACCAACACAACGTAGTGCGGGCGAAGCCCGTGCAGGGGTGAGTATAAGCTACTCAGTAGGGACCCCGAGACCCCTGAAGGTCTCTCAAATCCACAAAGGATAAACCACGAAGAAAAGTACAATCACGAAGTAGCAACCGACACTGCTTAGGTATATGCCCATACATATACCTAAGTCATCAAATTAAATACGCTCCAACCTCCGAGCCCAAGTACAACTCAGTCCACGCAGGAAAGTATATGTATTCCACATAGGAAAGCAAAATTTAATCCACACAGGATTGCACAACACAATCCACACAGGAAAACAACAGGATTCAGCTCACACAGGTATACTTCTTCAAGGACGATAAAGATGATCACTGATCCATCTAAGTCGTCGGACCCACGAAGGATCGATAGGTAACTAACCCCCGCAGAAGACCCACACAGGATCGGGCTCACACAGAACCTGTAGGCGCTGGCTCACACAGAACCGCTGAGCGCAAGGACCCACACAGGATCGGGCTCACACAGAACCTGTAGCACTGATCCACGTAGGATCGCTGAGTGCTGTAGTCGTCGTCGTCGAATCCACACAGGATCTCTGTACTGTCGTCGTCGAATCCACACAGGATCTCTGTACTGTCGTCGTCGCAGTCACAGTAGCAGTCGTAGCAGTAGAACAGTCGCAGCCAGCACTAGGGTTCCCGCACACAGCAAACTCGTACGGAGGGTCCGCTCCACGAGCCGAGAGGCTGATACATCAACTGTCACGAAGACCGAAGTTGATGTATCCAAAAGTTCCGTAACGTCAACAGGAACTCAACGTAACAGACGGCGCGTCGATCGGACGCCCGGTCTGAGAGTTATTGGCATTTTCGTCTCCGGGGCCCGGTTGGTTTTTAAGGCAAAACCAACCCGACCGCACTCCACCTGCGTCCAAACCTCGGGCGGAGTATGCCAAAAGATCCGTCTCACTAAGAGGAACACAACGCGACTGACGGCGCGTCAATCGGACGTCCGTAGCACAAGATATGAGCGTTTCCGCTCCGAAGGCCCGGTTGGTTTCGTGAACGAACCAACCCGGCCGAACTCAACGTTAACCGAAACCTTGAGTGCGATATACCGAAACGACCGTCTCGATCCATGGATCGCGTTGCCGCAGACGGTTCGTCATTCGGAGGTCCGAGGCTCAAGTTATGGGCCAAAAACCGAATCTGATTCGAAACGGGGGGGTCCGGGTCCGGGCCGACCCGGGCCGACCCCCCCCCCCCCCCGGGGGCGGCGCGGCGGCGGCGGGCCGCGGTGGCGGCGGTGGCGGCGGGCCGCGGTGGCGGCGGCGGCGGGCCGCGGTGGCGGCGGCGGGCCGCGGCCCACGCGGGTGGCACGCGGGGGGCTTGATTGCCCCCGCTGCTTTGTCAAGGCGGCACGGCTTTGAGCCGTGCCTTTGCAACAAACGGCCCCCGCAAGTGGGGGCCGGCTGGAAGAACCGGGGGGGCTGTTGCCCCCCCTCCTTAAATGAACCGCCCCCCTCGTTAAGAGGGGGGTTTGATGAACCAGCCGGGGGATTTATTCCCCCGGTTTTATGACATCCGGCCGGCCCGCTGGCCGGCCGGTTTTTACCAATGGGACCGGAAAATCCGGTCCCGCCCTCGACTTCCAACGCCGGCGGCCCGGCCGCCGGTCTTTCCTTCCGCCGCGGCCCAGAATCGGCCGCGGTCTCCTCGTCCCGCCGCGGCCCGGAACCGGCCGCGGTCTTCTCATCCCGCCGCGGCCCGGAACCGGCTGCGGCGTTCGTCATCCGGCGCGGTGCGACGGCACCGCGTCCATTCGCCGTGCTTTGATATTATTCAACGCGGCGCGACGGCGTCGTGTTCTTGTTGTTTCTTCAAAGGTGCGTGCGACGGCATCGCATAAGATATTCTCACGTTCATCCGCGTGGTGCGACGGCACCACGCCACTTGCTTTCCTCCACAAAATAATTAAACAAGAACGATGGAGGGGGGGTTCGGCCGTGTTCGTGCGGTCCGGCCCCCCCTCACGTTAAAATAAAAACGCAACTTAAAATAAATCAAGTCACACGTTAGTCTTGATAGAATCACGATCAAGAATAAAATAAGAAAACCAAAAGAAAACGACAACCCCTACCTCGGGTTTAAGTTTCGAAGAATCGTCTACGTCCCGCGGAAGACGGCGTCGCGGAGGTCGGGCGTCGCGGTCGTCGTTCGTCGATTCCGTTGACGAAGTGTGATGCCCGAAGAGACACGTCGTTGGCGGATCTTCGATTGCCGACGAAGAAGGTTCGGGGAGGAAGAAGAGGTCCGAAGATACCGGGTCACCGAGTCGATGATCCTTGACGAAGAGTTGTCGTTCTTCGTTGAGGATGAAGACGTTCTTCGCCGGAGAAGATGAAGAGGAGCTCTCAAAAGTTCTCAAGGGAATAAACCAACAACCCATAAACAAATAAGATTACATCTTATTTTATTAACACAAAACTCAAAAGAATTTCAAAAGTTTGAAATTCAAAAGAGTTTAACTCCCCAAAATTAATTAAGGGTAACCTAAGCCATTAAAAGTGGCGTTAAAGGAGTTGGGAGGATTTGAAAAGAAAAGGGGGGGTTCGTGTGGGCCCCACCACACTTATTCCTCCCAAGGGAGGTTAAGTGGGTGTGGGTCCCACTCCCAACCTCCTTTGGTAGGTTTTTAAATAAGTTAAAATAAAATTTGTCTTACACAAATTTTATTTAACTTAACTGAAAAACCCCAAAACGTAACCTTCAACCCGCAACAAATGCAACTCTCGATAAGGTCTCATTAAGCGAATAACGGCGCTGCGAGTTCATCGGTGCCCTCGGATTTCAATTCCGAGCACCGGATCAAAAGTTAGGAATTCCCGCTCGTTCGTTTACTGAACGTACCCGAGCCAAACTTCGGAAATTAATTCCGGGCGCTCCGGGCCTCGGAATCAGGTGCCGTCTGAAACCGCGCTCTTGTAAAATTCTAAAGAAAATTAAGAAAAAATTTTCCTTGAATTTTACGGGTCTTTACAGACATTCTCTATATCATTGTGGGACTCACGTGTGCAAGATATGGACCTTTATCAGTGCAAGAAAATTCACTTACAAAGACTATACATTATAAAAAATACCAATAAAGCCCTGATAAATGTACCCATTATCATCGCTAAATAAATAACTAAAAAAGGAGACCATTTATTAGTTGTAAAAAAGTACTAATTAAGAGTACATTTTATGATCTCTTTTTTAGGGATGATAAAGGATACCATATTCATTGAATTTTTCTAGTACTAATTATGGATAAGACATTATATTTCTTATTATTTAGTAGTGAGGACATCATAGAACTGACTAAAATCATATATATCTCTACAACATAGGCCATTATAGTCTGAGGATGGGGATAATGTTCTCTAGAGAGTTTCCCCATGAAGTGGATTGTGATGGTTTTTCTGAGGAGACAACCTATCCCTAATGTTCATTGGGCCATTCAAGATCTTATGGAGGGTTGGATAGGTTTCTTACCACCTATCCTTACCACCATAGTTGTAGTGGGTATATAAAGTCTTCAATGTGTCATATTTGATGAGATATGCACATGATTTTATGTAGGTCATTGATTGGGGAGAGGTGGAAATCAAGGATGGATCCACCTTCACGGGGTACCCTATAGTGATCGAGGATAGATAGGAGATGATCCTGTGAGGATGGACTATTCCCTTGGTTGGTATGTTTTGGAAACACAAGAGCATGAAAGAAATCTCCTTGGAGTGGGAGAGCCATATACGGGCACAATAACCCCACGTTTTGGATTTTATTATGGTTTTCAGTGATGAAAATAATTGAAGGGGGAATAATCTAGTGACCTGAGTTTTTTCCTTATAATACTTTGAAATGTATTAAGAAGTATTTTTAGAGTCAGGAACAAAAACAACATGAGATTATGAGTCCCGATGAGCCCAATATTAATATTATAAGTATATTAAATATATTAATTTCATGATCATTTAGTTCTTTTGAAATAGTAGTTTATCTTTTGATCAGATCCTTGGATGAGAAATTCATGACCATGGTTGAATTCTGAATGTAGGTTTTACCCTTGGTACAACCAAAATATGGTCGGTGCCAGACATTCAGATAAAGAAACTATTGTGAGAGTATTAAATTAAAATGAATATTTAAATATATTTATTTTATTAAAAATGACATATTCTAAATTCTCTATAAATATCCACTTATAAAATATCACCATAGATAGCTACATAACCATGTGATGATTTTAGAGGAGGTTCATGAAATTCATCATTGGTGAATCAGAATTGGAAAATGAATAATGAATGAATCGAGGTGGATCGTCTGCAAGCGAACATAATAGATCATCTCCATCACCGACAAACACATTATTCACAAATGATCGATCCATCATCCAGGTAGGTATAATCAATTGTTTTTATACCCCATTTGATTAAAATATTGGGCATGTTTGTTATCATATTATGATATGTGCTAATTGTTCTTCATAAAATCCATGAAATTTATTTTTTATTGATCGTGTATAATTATTCCCTTAAAATACATGTTATCACACCTAGTAATCCCAGATTTATAATCATTGGATAAAGACCCTTGGAAAATGATAGATTCACTTTTTTATGTGTTTTATTCCCCCTCTGTTCTTCAAATTCTTCACCGTTGGCCTCCCGACACTTGGATCTATTTTTCTGGGGCAGGTTTGAGCAAGATCAAACCCCCATATTCACAACATATGCACATCTGAAGAATAGATTGAAAGGTTGAGAATGGGTTGGGATTGACCATAGGTTGCAGGTGATGCTCCATTGATCTAGGATCCAGAGTGCCAATGTGAGAAAGTGGAAGATGAGGTCGGGGTTTCGTGAGAATGACCTTTTTTTAGTTTTGGCCACTAGAGGGCTATAATTGATGGAAGAAGGAAAATACCAGTAGTTTCAAGTGTTCAAATTGTGGGATACATGGTGTTGGGTGTGGATCTGGATAACCTTATGAGGAACCATAATTTTTATAGAAAATTTGAATACATGGCATGAAGTAAATGAACACATGCCATATAACCCCACTCAATAGCAACGAATCTGGTTTTTTGGAAGATAAGTGTCACACACCATGTGGTGGGACTACATACCATGTAAGCCTACCTAGGTGGATAATATTTGTTATAGATGCACATGAACATGTCCATGTATTGGAACACACTCTGTGTACTATATGAGTACATAGAAATGAGCATGTATTTGAGAACAGCCTGGTAGATGACTAAGTACACATGAACTACCCAATGAACAAATTCACTACCATGAAAACATGGGTAGGCTTAGAGTGGATGAAATACACCATGTGAGTCTCTTTACATCCCATGTATGATTAAATAGCCTCTAATCCATGTCTATAGAAGAACACTACTAGGCAATAGAGTGGTACCACAGGTCATGAGGAACCCATTCAGACTATGTACCCCAACGAGAAACTTGAAACCTATATATCTCCTTCACATGGACTCATATTTTAGATCATGAGTCTCCTATCATATGCAATTTTACATATATAATTCAATTCAGGCCATTATGGTGGGTTTTGAGATGTTATGTGGATTGTATTGAGTTTGATTCTTCTTTAAGAAATGCATGATAATTCTAGTAATTAGGGAGGATCATCAATGGCTTATGATGGGGTCCGTAATCCCATATTTTATTAGGGTACGATTCCCCCATACTCCTCACACTTTTTGAGTGGAACCCCCATAATGAACTAAGATGTGGGTCCTCTACCTACTAAGTAACTCCCACTGATGCACTAGGCAATGAGTCCTCCACCTACTAAGTGGACCCCCTTGATTCCCAAGGAAATGGGTCAATTATTTACTGAGTGTAATCCCCTTAAAGATTAGGGAATGGGTTCTCTATCAACTCAGTGGAACCCCTTGACACACTATGGAGTGGGTCCCTTATCTACTAAGTGTCACCCCATTGATCACTAGGGTGGAGGTCCTCTAATGGAGATTCTGCCCCTGGACTGTGAAAAATAGTAGTGAGGTGTGGGTCCTCCACATGGTTACCTAGATAGATATATGATATTCTATATAATAGATATGGAACCCTATAGTGTTATTGGGAGGCTCATAGACCTGGGTGAAAAGGCCCCACTGAGAGGGATGTATCACTGAGAGGGTGAGGGGTGAATTAGTGTTCTCTTTAAATTTTAAGTTTCATTTTTTTAAAATAGCCTGCACCTCCTTTTAAATATTTATTTATTTATAGAAAAAAATTATCACCTATCGATAGAAAGACAATTACTTACAAGGTTCAGTATTCAATAAGAGCAGCTACGTTCTTAGAATGGTTTGGAAACAATCCAATACCAACCAATCCACTAGAAAACAATCCTATTGTTTAGATACAAACAAGTAGTATATAACCTTACACATTTTCTTTCACTATGATCCACACAATATTTCATGCAATTCTTATAGCACAAATGATGTTATACATGTTATTGTAATAAGTAATGAACCCCTCAGAAGCTGGTTCAAAACAATTTACTATTCTTGTTTATAAACTTCCACTTATATAACCATCAAAACACACTTCTTCACATTACTACCCAGTATCAGGTAAGAAGTTAACTTTTGGAAATTATAAAAAACACTGTCCAATGGTTTAGTATGATTCCTCAATTTGATACCTCAGTCTAGAAAATAGATAATAAATAATAATCAAGAAATAATATTAAACGACTTCTTCTTTCACCGCAATGGTCAGTCTAATAACTCAATAAAATTTAGAAAACATAGACACTATTCTTTCTTACCCTTAATATTTCTTGTAATCCTTCTCCAGAAATCTCAGTCCATAAATTTCTTATCACCCTAAAAACTTTAAGTGTTATCTCTATATCTTCACACGTGAACAATAATAGTGTTTGAAAGTTAAATTTACATTCTACTATTTGTATGTGTGCCAAAAGTCTTATGGGATGAATCTAAAAAGTTCTCCCACTCTACCAAATTTCCTTAAAATCAAATTTCGCCTTCATTTTGGCTCTATCTTTTAATTATTTATAATTTATTAACTCTTCTCAATTATTCAATAAAATTTGAAAATCGTCTAAAAACTCCATATAGCTTTGAATTTCTAATAATTATTTAGTCTGATACCAAGTTAATAATGATGGAAACATATTAGAACTATTATTTTCTTAAACCAATTGAAAAAATGATAACTAAATACAACTCATTATGATTATCTATAAAAACTAAATGACCAAAAAATTGAAACCATTTTCCCTTAAACATTTTTGAAACCTTTTTTGACGATAGTTTCTTTTAATTTTCCATAAATATAGTTTCAAATTATATCAATTTAGACAAAACTCAAAAACCTTCAACACCAGATTCATCTTTTTCATGAAACAACATGGAAAATATCTTCATAACCCTCTTTGAGACAAACTTCTACAAAACTCTTCAATAAAATATCCTTTTATTATTTTATTCAAACCAATGATCTAGTGTCTGATGAAGTATCGATGTCATCATTACTCTAATGGATTAGTATCCTCCACATTCAAATATATTAGTGTTAATTATTGTTTGATGAATCTTGACCCACTTGGAAAACACATTAGTGTTATTTTTTACTTCACCCAATTGAAGAAAACCATTGTTTCTTTGGTTTTATGAAAATGTGTGACTATTTTGGGGATTATTACCCAGTTTATAGGTCTTAGATTATATTATGGCCCAAAAATTTTATCATTCATGTATCCAAATATATCCTATATACATTTTATACTTAAACTCACATAACAAATCAGATCTTACTTAGATGAATTGGTGGCCCACTGTGCTCGATGGACTAGTATTATCACTTCTGAAACATCAGAACATCATATCCTTTCTACTTATAGAAACAAATAATTATATCAGGACTTCTTTATGACATTGAGAAACATTATTACTAACATAGAATTTTCTGAATCTCATTGGAAAGTTTCTATGATTATCTTCCTTTCATAACATTCTCTCTTTCCATACAAACCTAAATCCATTAAGAAATATTTAGAATGGAAAACAAATCTTATACCAATAATTTTTACAAATCATGCATTATAAGTTTTTCTAGAAACATATGATTTTTGATAATTAATCAAACAAAAAAGAATCATGTAATTTTGAATTGATATATTCAGACATTGATACATTTTATCATGATAATAACAACATTATCTTCAAACCTAGTGTGAATAAAAATTATTTAAAAAACCATATTCAAAATAGAAAACTGAAACATGTAAACATTCTTATCAAAACTATGCTTCGTCTACTGATTACTTTGCAACACTTCATTTTTTATCCGATCACAGAAACATAAAAAGTGAAATGAATTTATCTTAATGACAAAAAAATGAAAAATAATCACCACAAACTTTCTTTATCTCCTAAAAACAACTTCCCACCAAATTTTTCCCAACAATCTCCCCTATTTATATATTTTTTCATCCATGGTTCATAATCCAAAAAAAATTATAATCTCTTGTAATGGATCACTTATTAATAATTATATGCATGCATGAGATAAATCATTTTAGGAAACAAGAATCATTGATAGAAAAAAAAATTATTTCCAATAGAAGTGACATACAAAACATCTTTATTTTTCATAAATTATTCCTCTTCACAACTTTCTTTCTTCCTATAAATGTTTTCTTATAACCATCTCAACAAACTCTTAGAATGGTTTACACACTTAAATGGTGAGTTCACAACTTACCAAAAACCGGCCTTTATTCATGTTTCCTTAAAAGGTTTTGTATATATAAATGGAATGATTCCTAAAACAAAACAATAACCCCCCTAAAAACATTATCCAAAGAGAATATGTGAAAGGTGATAGAAGAACATACCTCAACCTTGGATATGAAGAGGTTGGAAACCCATGTTCAACTTCATCTTGAAAAATGATTCATTTGGTATTGGTTTTGTGAATATGTAGGTAACTTGTTCCAATATACGTAAATACTCTAGATTTAATTAATTATTCCCCACATTATCTTTCATGTAAATTTATTTCATATCAATCTGTTTTGAAGGAGAGTACGTTAACAATTTTTTTGTAAGTTTGATATTTCTTTGATTATTATAACCCAAGAGAAAGGGTAAAATAAATTCAAAATGTATGTATTTCAACTGAGTATTAATCAATAGTAGTTATCTGGAATCTTGAGTGGGAACAACATAATTCAATTCATCCATTCAAATTTTATTGATTTCGGTTTCTTAGTACGAAAATTAAATCAACATTCACCCATTAAGAAAACTCTACCAGATGTGGATCGTCTATCATCAACACTTCTTCCCAATCAATATCTATATAAACAAAAAGGCAAATTCTTTATGAGCTATCATACCTAATTATTAAATATATTGTTCCTTTGATATATCTAAGAATTATTTTTAGATAAAATATAGGTGATTCTTTTAGATAACTTTGTAATATTTCACAAAAGTTAACAACGTACACAATGTCGATTATTGAGGTAGTCATATAAAAAAAATCCATTCATCTACTGAAACTCTTTAGAGTCGACTTTAATACCTTATGTATATTCAGTAAACTTGGATCCCTTTGAAATTGTTGTAGAAAATAGTTTTTAATTTCCCATTTAGATCTTCTTATAATGTATATTTTTATAATTTTATTGAGAAAGAAATATATGCTTTTTATTTTCTGAGATTTTTAACATAAGAAAGTATTTCATTTCACCAAGAATATAAATGTAAAACAACATTTTCATTTATTTATCAAATCATTCACAAGTTATTTCATTCTAGGATAACGTAATCAAAATAAGCAATTAAAATGAGGAAAATCCTCTATCACTGTTTGATGTAAATATTACTATCAACCCTTCTTTTCATGAGCTGAAACTTAATCAAGTATCCAATTTTAAATACCATGCCCTAAAATCTCACATTAGACCATTTTAGTCATTCTTCAACTTACGAACATAACTTTTATTATTCTCGACAACAAAACCACATGGTTGTTCAAGATGAACTTCTTCATCAAGTTATCCATTATGAAATTCTGAATTCCCATCCAATTGAAAATATTTTTATCTTCATTATGAAACAACAAAATCAAAGTTTATAAGTGTTTCTAAAATTAAATAGGTGAGAACTCTCATCAAAATCAATGCCTTCAATCTGAAAGTAACATTTTCTGACTATCCTTGCTTTGTTTCTTATCAATTAAACATGTTACTTCAATATGTTCTGGAACACCCAATTTGTACCAATAGCATTTTTTCATTTAGTTTATATATGAGTTAATAAGTATGAATCTTCTCAATTTTATCCAATGCATCATTCATATCTTGAATCCATTTCTAATTCTCAAAAGATTCATTAACATCCTATATCTCAAATTTTAAATATAAAGATGTATGTGAAATATATTTTGAAGTTATTATTGTTTGAATCCTCTAATATTTATCACAGATTATGTTTTGAGATTCCACTTAATTCCCCAGTATATAATCAGATGTTAAAAATTATTCTTCATCACATGAAATAACTATGTTCGTTTCCTCCACCTATATATAATCACAATTGTTTGCATCCTTCTAAAATTTATTTAAAAATATTCCTTCATCACCTTCATATTCCACATCAGAACATAATTGTGATCCATATTCCTCAAATTTATCAAAAAAATTTACAATAACTTAATTTACTAATATTAAAATATCATTGTTAAAACATATATATCCTCTTTTAACTAGATCATATCCAATAAATATTCCGTCTTCACCTCTTAGATCAAACATTCCAAGGTTTCCACTTTTTTTATTTTTTATTTAAGGACTCCCAAAAACTCTTATGTGTTTCAAACATTATATTTTTTCAAATAACATTTCATAAAGGGTCGTATAAAAACTTTTTCTATAGAAAATTAGATTTCAATATAAAAAGTTGTTCTTGTAGCTTGACTCCATAAGTAAAGGTAAAGACCATGTTCAAGTAACATAATATTCCTTATTTTAAACAAACTTCTATTCTTCCTCTATGCAACAACATTTTGTTCTGGTGTGTTTGGTGTCATGAACTCATGTTGAATTCCATGTTTTTCAGGAAAAATTAGGAACTATTCCTTATTATACTCACCACCATTATCTATTCTCAAATTTTTCATAGAATACAACCATTCCTTCTCAGCTCTTCTCCTGAAAATTTTAAACATATTTAGAGCTTATGGTTTATATTTGAAATACATAACGCAAGTAATGTGAGTAAAATAATAAAGTAATGAAATGAAATACTTATATCCAAATGTTGATTATTACATAATATTCCAATATATATTAGACTGAATAAGTTCTAGGGGTCGAGTTGAAGGAATATCTACTTTCGTATGAACTGTGTTTGTTATCATCTCTTAATAACAAATTGTGCAACACTAATATCTTCTTCATAAAATATCAGGAATACCATGGAAACTATCCAACTTATATAACTTGATCATGTTTCCTTGACACATACTTCCACATATTTTATTACACAACTTATATTATTCATTCATGCTTATGTAACATGATTTATGAACATCACCAACATGAAATAGATTTCCTTTTGTGCAATGGCATTTTATCACAACTTTTATGTCTTTCTATATTTTCACAAAAAAAAACCTTATTTTCAAAACAAAACATCATTTCTTTCATCAAAATGTTGCGAAACACTACACAAGTTATTTTTCAGCCAATCAAGATTGAAATTATTCTTAGATTTCAAATTATCATCCCCAATAATAATGGATCTAGAACTGTTGATTTTGAGGTATTAATAATTTCCAAACATTACTGTTCCTTCTTTGAAATATTTAAAATTCTTAAATAATTTCAAATCTCCATTCATGTGAGAAGAACAACCACTTTAAAAGATCAATATCCATTTTTCTTTTGTAGATTTGAGAGTATTTTTTGTAACAATTTATTTTTCATTCCCTTTTTTTATTCACATATGGATTTTGAGAAATGTTGTAAACATGTTTTTGTACCGATAAGAAAAAAAGAAACCCTTGTTCAAGATGTTTACATTGTTCAAAAATATCAATTTTTTACAAAAGGATGGAATCTATTCTAAACATTTAAAATATCTTTCTCATATTTCATTAAAACATCCCGATAATATTTATTATATTATGAGTATTGTCTCCCCTTAATAATTTTCGTTATGTAATACATGAGATAGTTGAAATGTTTCTGGTCAATCCAAAACACATTTTCTATATGACCAAATACACCACAATAATACAAGCAACTATAGAAAGACTTTTTACCAAATTTCATACTATCCGGAGTTGTGAACATGTTTCCCCAAATATTTCCAATATTTCTCATCAGAACTATGTTGACCACAAATTAATCTCCTATAACATAAAGTATTTGTCTTTATCTTGGATTTATTTCTAGCCTTATCAGAACTAGTAGTAGTAGAAACTTTGATAAACTCCTAATTTTTAGAAACTATTTAGCGCTCCACTTTGTTGGTTTTAGCAACATACATTAGTTTTGTAGATTTCATAATCTTAGAAACATACTCAACTTTATTTCCAACTTCTGAAGGTAAATTTTGATACTTCTTAGTTTGAAACCTTCATGAACATTCATCAAATTTGGATATAATTTTGATGACATTAGTGAGTCCCTGTAAATCTTTAGAAATAATTTGTTGTATAAGTTTCAACTCATTATCCTTTTCCTTCATATTTAATTCAATATTTTCATTATGATTATTTTATTTTTAAAGATACCTTTTTAGATAATAATATTATTCATGAAAATTAACATCCTTTTGGGGAAGAAATTATTTACTGTTTTCTATATGACTTTTATTCATCCACTTCTAGATATATATTTAATGTCTTACAATATTTCTTAGCAATTCGTTCAGTTTTCTATTCAGATGGAATTATAACATTGTTTATTCATCTGTAGAACTACTATTTTACTACTCAGCATCATTAAATGTTTCAATGAATATATTTTCTCTAGAAAAATCAGTACACTTTTCGGCCTCAACTTCACTGTCTAAATCATCATAAACTTTAGAAAAAAATATCCTCCTTTATGATTTTTAGAACTTATTATCCTTACAATTTGAAAAGGATTTATAATTATCACCATGGTTCTTCCTAGATCTTATTAGACTTCTTTTATCTTTATCACTATATTCTTCATTCATTATTTGAGGGAAATTTGCATCAAATTTCCCAACAACTACATGAATGTTTTTATAGAATTATCCCTTTATACATTTAGATACCTCTTTTTAATTTTTTTGAAACATAGGATAGAAATTCATCTCTATTGTTACATACATTATATTTAGATTCAGAATATCCATGTTCTTCTTCTTCTTCAAGAATGATATTAGACATTAATTTTATGGAATTCTTGAACTAAATTTCTCTATCAGAATTTTCTTTTCCTTTTATAACAATATCTCTTACCATTTCATACATAATGGGAGTAAAATGATGATCATCAAGAGATATAATTTCAGGATCCCTATCTTCCAAATATGAAACTATCACATATAAATTATCAAGAAGAATTTTTAAGATAATTTCAACAATATTTGTTTCATATATATTCTCCATAAGACATCTTATGGTGATCAAAATATCATTTACTCTCATAATGAAGGCACAAACAAATTCAAACTCACCCATTTTTAGATATTTATACTTCTGTCTCTAAATTGTTATTTTTTTTTCTTGTTTTTATTTCTTTTATAAATGTATATCATCTTTTCCCATATACAGTTTGTGGTAGTAAACCCTTTTACTAATAGAAATTCACTTTCAGAAAGTGATGTGTGTAAAGAATTCTTAGCTCTTCCATCATTCAACTTATTCTTCTTATCCACAGTTGTGAGAGGATGTTTTTCATCAATTAGAGAAAATACATCTATAACATCTTCCAAAACATATTTCCCAAGAGATTTAATATATGGAAAATTTTTATCTATCATGATATGATAGTACTAACTAATAAAGATTGGAATCCCCTTACTGTTCACAAAATTTATATTTTCCACCACCACATCTCTTTAGAATTGACTTTATAAAAGAGTAAAATAAGGGAACCTTCGATCTGATAATTATTAAAAAATACCAACAAGGATGTATGTATCATTGAGTGGGGGAGGGGTGAATCCATGATATATATTTTTCTTTAAATTTTCATTTCTTTTAAAACAACCATCTTCTTATTTTAAATTTTGATCACTTTGTTGAATAAAATTATCACACATGCCCAAGAACATAAGTATTTACAAGGTTCACTACCCAACTTGAGTATCTACATCAATGATATGGTTTGGAAATAATACAATACCACAAAATCTAGTAGATTTTTTTTGTAGATACAAACATGTAGGATATACCCTTATAATAGTGCATGTGACTCTTATGACAAAAAATGATGTGAAAAAAGTTTCTGTAACATGTAATCAAACCTTCAAAAGTTGGTTAAAAAAAGTTACTATACTACATTTTCATCTTCAACTTATATATCCTTTAAAAAATAATTCTTCACATTCCTACCCAGCCGCAGGTAAGCACTTCCGTTTTGAACATTGTAAAAAACCCAGTCTGAGGGCTCATTCTAATTCCTCTATATGGTACTTAAGTCTGTAGAAGTGATAATAAATAATACTCTAGAAAAAATTATAAAATAATATTTCTATCCTCTGAAAGTTCATTTTAATTAATTGGCCATATTCATCAACTTTGAAAACTATTATTTATTACCCTTCTTCTATTTAGTAAACCTCCTCAGGAAATCTAACTCTAAAAAATTATTTTCTCCTCCAAAACATTCTGCACTCTCTCTATGTCTTCACACATGAAAAGTAATAGTTTCATAAATTACAATGTACATTATACTAATCATAGGTCCACTAATAGTGTTATGGGTGATCATATAAAAAGTTTTTCCACTCATCAAATTTTTCAGAACTTTGAATTTAACCTTCATTTAGGATCCATCATTGACTTATAAAACACATCTTAACTCTTACAGATTTTTCTTGAAACATATCAAATCTTCTCTAAACTTCTACTAGATTTTACTTTCAAATAGTTCTTCAAACTGATACAAAGTTCTTTATCATGTAAACACAAGTTCACTTCTATTTTTTTGAACCAATTGAAAACACATGATAACAGCAGTCTACTCATTATGATTCTCTGAATTAGCTGAAAGAAAAAAAATTGAAACCATTATTCTTTAAAAATTATTTCTACTTAATTTGACATCAGTTTATTTTCTTTTTCTATAATCATATTTAAAAATTCTAGATATCTCATCACCCCTCTGCAACACAAAAACACCGGCTTCAAACCCTTATTTGCAACACATTGAAAACAACTTTGTAACCCACTTTGAAAGATTCTTCTACAAAATAGTTAAAATAAGTCACATTTTATTCTTTTATTCAGACTGATGATCCTTCATCTGATGATATATTGGGGTCATCATGCATCTGATGGATCAATATCTACCTCATTATGATAGATTAGTGTCATTCGTTTTTTAATGACTCCTAACCCACATGGAATACACATCTATGTTCTTTTTCCCTTGGCCCAATTGAACATGACCACTTTTTCTTTTATTTTATGAAAATAGTTGACTAAATTGTTTATCATTTTCTAGTTTATAGGTCTATAATTATTTAGGGGCCTAATAATTCTAATTTTCTCGTTAATTGGTACTAACATCTCCAATTTAATTATTTTTTTAAAACTCACAGAATAAATCAGATCTACTTCTGAGGAATCAGGGGAAAACCACATCCAATGGACTAATATTAGCACATCAGTAACTTCAAAACATATTAGCCTCTATTATTACAGAAACTATGAAAATCATCAATTATTTGAACTCATGAATTTGAATTTTTCTTAATATTGATAAACACTATATAATAAGAGAAATTGGAATGTATGCTAGAATCCTAGTTGATTCCAACAAGGATATAAATCAACAAATGTTAAATATTTACATTGTCAATGAGTGCAATATTGGTGTAAAATATGGATGCGAATTATTTCCCCCCCTTTGTGAAGTGTGAAATTTGGTTGCACACTCCACAACTAATAATAGATTTGTTAAGAAAAAAATTATATCGGGAGATGATATCAAGGAGTGGTTAGAAGTCAATAATAATTGAAAAAGAAAATACCCACTCTTACAGAAGGAAGATTACAAGAATAAAAATAATACAAAAAATGTGGATAAAGGTCCCACACAAGGAAATTTCTTATGTAATTTCATGGGAAAGATTGTATGAAGAATAAGAGAATAATAACAACAATGATTTAATTTCTCATGGAGATGATTTTCATGAACTGGTGAATGAAAATGAGACAACAAGAATAATTTTTAAAGAGTAATTTGAATCTATATGTTCTATGGATTTTGATAATGTTATTAAAAATATGGTGTTCTCTTTAATCATTAATATCTACAAAATACGTCTTAACCTATGATGAAGATTTCAGAATTGGCTCACAAAGAAGACAATGATTCCGATTTTCTTGGTGAATTTGCTGAGGAAATCAAGATGCAGTTTGTTACTCTGCATTTTATAGGGGAATATATAGGATTAAATATATCAAAAAATTAATATGAAACAAAAAAGGGAATTCAATGGGGGAATTTGGAAGCTAATGATGTATGGGGACATAATATAGATTCCTCTCCAAGTAGGGATAGGTTAATACAAAAGACTTTGGAATTTTCAATTGTAGGGGTTATGGCCTCAAGGCTGAAAAAGAAAAATTGGTTACTCCCAACAAGATCATATCATTGGATATGAATTTAATGGATATGTTTGAAATAATGGACGAAAAAATATCCAGTTCTGATTCAATAATGGAGGAAGATATATGACATCGATCTAGGCTATAGAAATTTAATGAGAAAAATAAAAGGGGTGACACCCTTACATCATTAACAAAATGAAAATTATCTTTTTGAACTATTAGGTTCTATCCAACCCTGATACATTCAATGACCTCAAAATTTTTACGAATTATCAAATTTCAACAATAATTGGCTTATATGAACCTAAAATCTCATTCTGCTTCATATATTCTTGTATGGAGAGATGTGGATATCAAATATTGGGAGTGAGTCATTTGAGCCTAGATATCAAGAGATTGTGGGTGTCGGCTCATTATAGAATTGGATACTTGGATATTTTTAGGGTCTTGGAAAAAATGGTTACATGCATCTTGAAATGGGAAATAAAATTGCATCTATTATTGTTTGTCTATGAATTTAATAGGTAACATGATTACAGACCTATTTGAATGGAATTTGACATCTTGTCACAAGATATTACTAATCCATGGATATTAATTGATGGATTTTACTCAATTATTCACCCTGATGAGAATACCGGGCCTCTGACTAATTTTATCTCCTCAAGAGAACTTAGTACATGCATAGATATAGTAAACATATGTAACGCCCCGACCCCAGCTACCCAGAGTCGGTGCATTACTTCGTAACATTGGCATGATCAAAAAAGATCAAGTCTTGAAAGACCGATTAGTTTAGTAGCCTTGGAAACACTAGATACATTCATAAATGTTGCATTACATCATAAAGTGGAAAAATAATAACAAAGTCTTCATAGTCCACACTCATATCCTCTTCTGACTATCCCTGCAGGTCATTCATAAAATACTTCTTCACATCCTAGAAAATATTAAAACATTGAAAGGGGTGAGCTCAGATGCTCAGTAAGGATAACATTATTGCGGAAGCTTTCATAAATAAACATAAACATTTAAGGCAATGTATAACTAAAACCAAATCCTTTTTAAACTTGAACTTCAGAATAATATGGCAAAAATAAAATTAAATAATTCCATTTACTTACTCACATGGATATTCTACTAGTCGAATAATCACATGCAATATCAATAACCACTTTCATAATGAGGGAATGTATAATGCCAGACATTCTGAAACATTTTGTCAAGGCCTCGGCCAAGACGTCTAAAATGATTAAGGCCTCGGCCAAAACCATAAATCAAATTGGGAAAGGGCCTCAGCCAATTCCACGTCTAGTTGTCTCATGAGACCTACCGATGCATAGAGGAGCTATAGCGGGCTCCACCCGTCACTTAATAAGTCCAATACATTCCTCATATGAATAGGTTTAAACATATCATAAACCATAACATAATCGTATCACATAAAACATGCATAAAGTAATCATAATATTTCCACATTTCAATAACAAGATATCAATACAACACATTGATATAAAAACGCTTTCAAAACCATTTTCAATACCAAAATAAAAGAAAGTTAAAAACTTGGAATTTATTTTTCATTAAAAAAATGATGGCTTGTAGAGGAAGCCGAAACTCAAATAATGGTCACAACGGCGGAGAAGTCGTTGTCGCCGCATAAGTACAGAAAGAAAAACATTCCCTTTTGTCGTTTAGCAAAACACTTCGTATAAAAAGATTCGTTTTGAATAAACGTAAAAGTCAAAGGGGTTTATACACCGTATAAAAGAAAGTTGTGTATAAAACCAAATATGCCTCAATGAAAGGGGATTGAGACGAAGTCCTTAAAAGATCATTTTTAAAATGAAATAGATATATTACGTGTATTCACTATAGGAACACATAAAGAAAGTAAAAATACAAAATAGGACATAATAATATCATGACATAATTTGAAAGTAGGAGATTAACCCAAAGAATGGAAATTGGGTGAAAAGTTCCCTTACCTTGCGTCATGTCCTGACTCGACCGTTCTTTAACCTCCTGAATAATAAAATAGAGTTAATTCCTATTTACTTAAGAAACTTTTTCATGTTAATTATTCCTTTTATATCCCTTATTACCATGTTACTAACATTATGTAATTATTTAAGTTTATAACGGTCATTTTGTCGATCTTAGGTACTTGAGTCAGAAATAACATTCTAATAATTACAAGTTGTTCATGTGGTGATATATCCATTATATCCAGAATTATATTCATGATGGAGATATCATATATATGACATATATCCAGTATATACATTCATTCATAATGTCATGTAACATTTAGAGGTAAGAAATGAAATGCACCGTTCATGGAGACGGTAAGCCGTACGTACGCATGAACGCTACTTTCATTTCTATTTCATATTTAATGGAACGGAATCATAATGATATAAATTTATAATATAATTACAGTATAATATAGTGTATAATACCATTTAATCCAACCTTTATACATCCCACATATGGCATTAACGATTGAAATCACTTTGAGGGGGCGGTAGTCCGCACTTCCTAAATGAAATTATCGCGTTTTACCCATAATGGAAATCATAAAGTATGCCATAAATGAGAAATACAGAAGCATAAGTAAAACATAAAAATATTATATATCATATATAAAAATAGTGACATCTTAATGGCCACCTTTGAAGGTGTTATATGAGTGTTGAACAATAATCGTTTCGTGAGGCAGAAATTCGCCATTCACAGAAACCGTATGTTCCTTAACCATTAGATGTAGGTGTGTGTAAGTGTAGCTCGAATACTTCTTATAACAACATCCTAGTATATTGAGGATACTGGTGTTGTTACAAAAGATATGAATAAAAAGAGTTTAGGGGGTTGGAGAAGAAAAACAAAACAAAACAACATTAGAGAAGACATTACCTCCAAATCGGGTAACTCTTTTTGATTTGAGCCAAAGGATTCCTTGGGAAGAGTTCTGCCCAAAGTGAGGCCTCTAGGAGTAAGGGAGTAATGTTGGGAGAGTATTTGGGAAGAGTTTGGCCGATCCAAATGGCTTGAAAGTGTAAATGAGGTGGGAGAGGTGGGGGCCTTTTATAAGTGGAGAGGAGGGGCACTTTTGGAAATATTGAAATGTTACATTATTATACAATTCGTTTTCGGATTCTAAAGGTCCCACACTTATATAATTCGAGGATAAGGTGATAAGGTTTCGAAATCTCCTCATCCAATAGGCTTTGGACAAGTGTAAGCCTTGGATTTTGCATTATCTTCTCATTTTATCTAAATCGTTAAATAATGAGGTCATCGCCACATCATAATTATGTCATAACTAATTTAATTTATATAATGTCTAAAAATTATAAAAAAAATACTATGATGTAGGAAATATTTTTAGCTTTCTAATGAATATTTATAATCAAAATTTGGACTTGTGTAACCCCACTTAAAAACTGTTTTAGTAAAACAACTCATGTTTGTGTCAATTTAATTCTAGCATTAAATAAATATATATTAATGTCATTTTCCAACTAAAGTGGCTCCATGGGGTCCCCAAGTTGACCCATGGGTTGTATTGGTCGGAAATGACTCATCCAATAGGAGTAGGACAAGTTTCATGCTCATCTCATATTATTAAAACATTATTTTTACATTAAACTACACTAATTACCTCTAATCGCGATTAAGAACTTAAAAGTTACTATTCACCAAAAAATTATTTTAATCTCATTGAACCACATTTTACTTCTTAATGACAACCATGTATGTCGGATTTTTGAAAATCAAATCACAGAATTGGTAATATTTCATTTAAACGAAAAATCAGCTATTTAACTACCACTTAGTGGTTTCACTATTCATCAAAAATTGAAGTTTTTCAGAACAAAGCCAAAATTTCACCCTAAGCTATAATTGATATTCCGAATTCAAAAATGATGTCTATTTTACAAAATTCCAAACATATAAGTTTCATTAATTAATTTTATTATTAATTCCCGCTATTACAACAAATAGCGTGTTTTTAAGAAACAATTTATATCAAAAGATTGACAATTGTTTATGTCCAATTTTAATGTTAAATTAATTCTAATGACCACCATTGGATAAAATGGTAAAAATATATTCTAATTATACTTTAAAACCACTAAATAGTATAATTTATCACAATAAATTATTTTGATTAAAAAAGTTGTTTTAAGTATTTTTCACCATTCATAAAAAATTGGAAGTTCTCAGAAAGTTACAAAAAATTCAACTTAGGATAATTTCGATATTACGGATACAAGAATGAAGTCCATTTTGAAATATAAAATTTCTATAATTTTAAAAAGTGGTTATTACTATTCATAACGGCTACTTTGATTAGTCGCGGTGTTTTAGAACTTGAAGTTGCGTACAATGCAAGCTATTGCATTATTGAATGAGAAGCGTATCGTGGAAGCTCGGGGTGTTACAACATAGTTGAAATAACTATGATTGGAGAAATTTTTAACTAGTTCATGAAGTTTATCAATAAAATTTTGGCTTGAAAGATTAAAGTATCCTTCACTAATGAATATTATTTTAGTTTTTAGAGTTCTATATTTTATGATAATCTAACTAGAAAAAAATATGATCAACATACCATTAATACGAGTCCTATGGGCAGGAAATCAAAACCCCCAACCAATTAGGTTCAACAAGGAATGGGTCCTTTATCCCATGTGGGAGTATATTGTTAATAAAATATGGGAATCTACTACTATTATGAATAATCACTTATCCTACATCATCAATCTTGAAATAAATATGGATAATTTGAATGAATTAAGAAGAAACTATTTTATGGATCTATACAACCACATTTCTTCTCTTGAACCCAATCTTTATTTTAATCAAAAGTGTAACTATAGTAACAACTTACCCAATAAACTAGATAATGATATTGATGTGGCTTCCAAGACCAAATTTCACTTAAATCTCATGGAAATTTCTCAGAATGATAACTTCAAAATTAGTTGGTTTAATTACAATTCATGGAACAAAATGTGTTTAAATTATCTTCATAAATTTTGAAAATTCAATAGGACTCTATAATTAATTAATTAGGGTAAAAAATTTTGAATTATAGAAGATCTATTTATGGACACTATACTTCCTTCTTCAAGAATATCCTTCATGGGCCTACATTTAATTTTTATTTTAAAGAAAAAATCATTGAAAAATTGGTGAATGCTGAGGATAATTACATGATGAACTCAAATCATTTGGATCATGAGATTAAAGATGCAATTTTTTTGGCTGAATAGTAGAAGTTCCCCTGGATTGGATGGCTTCATTAATTTTTTCTTTCAGAACTACTCTGAGATTATACAATAGGATTTTTTTCCATTTAAATAATCAATTTTTATAAAAAGGGGGCCCTCTCACAAATGAAACTTATACCCTATTTTTGGTTCTCATTTAAACATGTATAATAAAATCCACATTGGATCATTTAGGACAATAGTTCTTGTGAACACCATTTAAAAAATCATAAAAAAATATTTCTAATTGGTTAGAAAAAATTTCAAGTAAAATTATAACATGGAACTAACTTGTATTTGTTAAAGGGAGGAACATACATTAATTCTTGATTAGAACTTCAGAATGTGTGAATCTGTTAAGAAAGTTTTACAGGGATGGAAATATTACTTTGGATCATGACTTTGAAAAGTCTTTTTACACCATGGATTTATGGTTCATTAGTAGAGTTATCTATAATTTTTTATTTGATGATATATTTATTCATTGGGTAAAAATTATTGTCTCCTCAAAACACATATACATTATCATTAATTTTTTATCCCAAGGGATACTTCACATGATCCAGAGGATCAAGAATAAGTGATCCCCCTCTAGATATTATCTCCTCTATTGGAGAATATTATCTCAACAAGTATTTTCTCAATGTAGTGGGAAATGAAAAATTGAAAGCCATCAAGGCTTCCAGATATTTACTTTCTCCCTCACACCTATTCTTTGATTATGAAATTATCTTTTAAAAAAATTGGGTAAATTAAATATTATAAATACTAAAAATTCTCTCTTATACTACGAAAAAGTATTAGGGAAAAAGATTATCTAGAAAAAATCATTCATTTTCAATGGAAACAAATATCTATAAGAAGAAAAATGGAAATAATAAATCTCTTGAAAATAAAATTGGGCATTCTTCCCTTTAATCATCTTAGTGTTCAATAATTTTTTGTTAATGCTTCATGCTCTACATTTTGACTATACTTTCGGATAGATTGGAAGGCTCTTTGATCATTGAAAAAGGAAATCACTTTCAATGGAATATAGACTTTTTATTGTAAAACATGTCATTGAACATAAATTTTTATACTCTTTTTTGATTTATAACTACCCTCTGTTACCACATAAGAGTGTCAATACCTCTATTGATTTTTTTGGAGTGGATCCACCTTTCAAAGGAAACTCATCAGGGTACCATGGAATCATTGTTGTTAGACTCTTTCTCCTAGTGGGCTTAGAAAAAAAAATCTATAGAAGTTAAATCAATAATATCTACAACAATTCATATGTTTATTGATCAATGTGAATTTACAATCTCTTCGATTCCTCGAATCTAGATTTTTAAGCAGGCTAAGATCAGTTAAATTGAGTTATTTTGTATCTTCTGCCTGACCAGATTACAAAAATAACTTTTCCAACAATGATTTAATCTCTCATAGGAATGTCAATGAAAATTATTCAATGAATTATTATATTGGTAAATGGACATGTATACCACTTTTGGATCTCAATAATATTTTGGATCAAGAGATACACCTCAACATCTTTATTAAAGATCAAATGAACAACTTGTACTTCTAACCAGATGAGGTTAAATAGATTGTAATTCACCAAAATTTCATTAAATAGTAGGATGTAATGATTTAGGAACCTTATATGATTTTTTAAATCATTACTTTATTATAATCATATGAATAATTTAAAAGAACATAAGTGGATCAACACATTCAGTAAGAAATGGACGAGGCCATCCAGATTCACCCAAATTTAGGTAATTTCTTTCTCTAAACTCTTATTTGATGCTTATATTCCATCAGTTAGTATCTCATTATGTTCTATATATAATTTTATGCACCATAATAATGATAATTTAAACCATATTTTCTTTAGATTCAATACTACCTCCGAATTATGGAAGATGATCCTCGATTATTTTGGAATTTATCTGTTGCATGATGATTAAGAACATAACTTCATTAAGGCTTGAAAAAACATAAATATTTCTAGAAAAATTATAAAACAAATTGTACTGGATTATCATGAGGTGATTTAAAATATTTGGGATATAATAAATATGATAAATCAAGGGCATCCTATAATCATCACACAATCTACTATGGACCAAATCACGGTGGATGTCTGACAAGACAAATTTATAAAAAGTGACCACTTTAATAATTCAAATCATGATTTTTCACTCCAAAAATGATTTGATATTTATTTTAAATATTTCCATCTAAAATGTAATATTTTATTCATATAGACCTATCCCTTTATTGGATCGATAAAATTCTACACTAATAGTGCTTCAAGAGGTAATCATGGTCATGATAGGTTTTGGTCTGTCGTTAGAGACCATAAAGGGAACATTATGGGTTGTAAATTCAGTATATGTAGTATATCCTCATCTATTTAAGTGGATATTATCATACATATAAAATAAGTTGATATGGCTCAACAAAGAGGATGAAACAATTTATGGATTGAATGTAACTCTACTATAATAGTGAAAGCTATCCGGTCTGGCTCCTCACAATTCCCTTAGAATGTGACTGATCAATGGATGAAATTTTTGAAGCTAACTCAATTCTAAATTAATTCATCACTCATGTATATGGGAGTCTAAATTTATTGATTATGGACATTCAAACAAAATGGTGAACTATGAAAACATCATCTCCTCTATGACCCTTCTAAGGGGATGATACCTAACATTCAAATAGAGTTTTGTAAAATTCCTTCATTTAGACTATTGTAATTTTTTAATTTTTAATAATAGTACATTTATATTAAGAAATAATCACAAACCTTATTTATCTCCATAAAAACGTCCAACCAAATTGGCCCCAAAACTAGGATGTATTGTGAGATGAACTTACAATATCTGTCTCATCATGGTTTCTTTTATTAGCATATATCTGTGTTGTTGGGTTTCTTTTCCCTGTTTCTTTGTGTTGAGAAAACTACTTCAATTTTATCTTATATTTCTCACCCTTATATTTTCTTTTTTTCCTACCGGTTATGTATACACCCATCCTGCATGGGATTTACAACACATGTTGTGTCTTATGCAGATGACAGATTGATTGGTGGTGATTTCGGTAGAGCTTAAGGATACTCAGGGGAATTAACCATGTATGGTGGTCAATATTTATGATCTGGAGTTGGGATCTCTCAACTTTATTTATTCTATTTTTTATTAGTTTGAGATATTATTTTCTTGTTGGGTGTTTACTTTTCCCCTTTTCACTTTGGCTTTATTTTTTCATACTATAATGCATTCCCTAGAGGTTATTTCATGCATGGTTTTACTATAGATTTTGCATCTCTTTTTTTGTTCCTATTTATTATTTAATGGAGGTGTTTGGGTGAGTGTGTACATGTATACTCAGGAATGGCCTCTAATTTTTTTTATTACTTCTTTGTGCTTGTCTGTATCCCCTGGCCAATAAAGGTGGGCTTGGGGTTATGGTGTCCTGACATTCTTCCAGCCTAGAGAGCCATAGTGGGCCGAGTAATTACATTGAACATACAAGGAACATTTAAGATAGACAAAAAAAGTTTTCTTCCAATTGAGTTATGATATTTTTCTTATGATTTCATAATTATTTAAGAATAATTTTTTTACATAAAATACCATTTAAAGAAATTTTCATAACTATTCATGAAATTTCACTTTAAGAATAGGATGATAACAATATAATTCGTATCTAAAAACTATAAACAAAACATACCCTTTATAATTATTCATATAATTCATGGAACATCATAAGTCAACCAAATATTATTAATTTTAAATTTTTATGATCTTTTTCTTAATTTTTGTACTACTTACAAAATCACTGTATCGATGTTACATAAGTGTTTTAAGTAATTATATGATGAATAATAATAAAAAATAATGAAATATCATAAATATAGTTTATTATCCATAAATTATATCATCTACATTCATTAATATATGTTTTTCTATATCCTTATCATGACAACATAATAAGTGAGAGAGAGTGAAATTTTGTAATTACTCTTTAACTAAAATAATAAAAAGGTCACGATAAAAAATGCTGCAATTTTTTTTAAATTTTAAAAAAAATTATGATTATGGATGAAATAAAAAAATAAAATGAGATTAATTAAAGTGTTTTTTATATTTTTAATCCTTATCCAATAATTTCAACCTTGATTAACCAATTTTCCCTTCCCTATGGTGATAAAATTTTATCATGTTTACTATTAATTATGAATAAAAATGAAACTGTATTCATTGCATAAATTGAATTTTTTATTCAATACATAAAATCAATATTCTATGATATAATCTGTAGAAGTGTATAAAATTAATTTTAATATAAGTGTGTTATATCTAATTATTTTTTATAAAAATAAATGATCTAAGCATAAAATTATTTTTACCAAAATCATCTATAATATTTATTCCAATGGACCTATTTCGGTTATGTGTAATAAAATTAATATTATGTGACTTTAAAACAAATACAAACCAAATGGAACATTTAAATTACTTATACTAAAATAAAATAACTGACATTTGTTTAAAAAAATTTAGTATTTTTGGTATTTCTCTAAAAGATAATCCTTTTCTAAAAAATCCCAAAAACTTATCTTAAGATTATTTTTTCATGATTATATCAAAAATTTGGTATATTTTATTAAAAAAATTTCCAAGTGTTTAATAAATTAATCATAAAATCAACGAAAAAAATGAAATAGAAACTATTTTTAATGAAAACGTATTGAAGAAATATTAAATTTTAAATATTAATTTATTAAATATATAATCTATAAATTTTATTAAAATTATTCACTTATATTTACAAAATTTATTTATTTTTATAAAAATATGTAACTCATATAAATCAATTTTCTAAAAAAGATATCCATTAATATTATATAATGTCATTTAAAATAATGTTATTATTTCTTAAGATTTAATGAATAAATTTGTATTAAGAAGAACATTTCTACATATATTTCACAATTCACATACTGATGTTCATGCCATAAAATTAAACAACTATGTTATAATGGTTATATTTTATTAATAATGTTTTAATAGAATATAACATTTCATTTTAATCATTATATTGCATCTGGTACATGCATTTGAACATTGTATTATTTTTTAAATAAAATATTTGGATGTTACATTCACCCACCTAAGGAAATTTCATTCTCTTAATTTTTATTTTATTTTATGAAATTTTATTTATAATAATATAGTAATAAAAAAATATATTGATTTTATTATAAACTTTAATTTATAGGTCAAGATCATGAAAATTATTATTCCATAAAGAATATAACTCTTTAAGAATCAAATTTTAAAATTAGTTTCAAAACGTTTACCTTGATAGTTGAGTGTTACCTTCCACCCAAGGCATGATAGATTTAAGAAATTATTTTTCAATTGGGATAAAGTGTTTATAAAAAGAAAAATACAAGATTTAATTCCGTATCAGATATGAAATTTCATCTTTCATTTATTCATCTATTAACTTCCACATATATCTTAAATCATACTCCCAGAAACAAGTATTTAAGATGAATATATCATGTTTGAAGCACTAAATTTAACATTTAATAGATCACAAGATTCACAAAAGGATGAAAAGTTCTTTATCATGGATGAAGGGCCAATGAACTTCAATTTTTTATTCATTTTGGATATTCCCCCTTTTATGAGTTAAAGGGGATCCCTTACCCGGAATGTAGGCTTCATGACATTACATGACCCAGAAGTCATAGAGGAATTCATCAAAACTATAACTACATGGAACTTTCACTCCCCAGTGTGTATATATATGTGTATCTCTCCACCTTTGGTTATCTGTTCGGCAAGTCTTCCCAGGAAAGCACTGGATGGTACCAATTTTAAGTTCCATACCCTCTCATTATTTAAAATCCATTAGCTCTGCTCTAGTGAATGAACCTCCTCTAAATACTCATTTAGAGTCTATTATTTATAGAGTCTTCCAGGTCCATTTAGCACAATTTCATGTGTCCCAAAAGCCTTAAGGTGGCCTGGAGGCCTTGGGTGGCCCGAAGGCGTTTAAGGACCTGAGAACCAAATCGATGGACTGAAAGTCAAAACATATAAATTCTTATGACTGATATAGTAAGAAATTAAACCTTCTATTGTATCGAATACATTACAAATATATTACACCAAAAACATGTCTCTACTTGTATTCGATATCGGGTCCCATGGATGCAGTTTCTAAGTCCTCACCAACTGGGTTAATGCTCTTGTGCAAAATATTATTTCTCCAGTTTCTATCAATTAATCAAAAAAATTGTTATCATAAATTAAAATAATAGCAAATATAAATTCACCATCCCATTAATAAATACTACATTAATCCCCAAATCTTTAATAATAATACCCAAATATGAACTTAAATAATTTCATAATTAAAAAATCATAAAAAATTTTAAAATATTCAACCAAAATTAAAACCAAAAAATTATAAATATTGGATAACATATTTTTCCAAGATTAGCATTACATTTATATCCAAATAACATCAATCTCTCAAAAATTCATAAACAAAAAATTTATATCGCCCAATCCTAATCTAAAAAATATGCTAATAATTTCCATAAATAAAAATATTCAATATAAAGCTATAATGAAATCACATATTCATCCTTAAATTTAACTCAACATTTATTCCTCAAATAAAATACAGTATTAGATTAAAATATTTCTATATACCATAAAAATATAATGTTCTGAATATAGAAACCTTCTTGAAAAATATTTTTAATAACATAGTGACCAAATAAATTTTCAATCTCACTAATATATAAATTATAGGATATATGTTCCCAAAATGTTATAACCATTTAGATATCCCAATAATTGGTTATCTGCTACCCCCAATCTCTAGGTGGTTCCACCTTCTATGCCAGTATCCAGTCATCCTCCTTCCATCTCTATCTAGCAAAATGATGATCTAGATCTCTATAATGTTTCATCCCCTCGCTCGATCAACAAGGGGATGGTGTTATTTCCCTCTTTCATTGATGCACTCCTTTAACATTTCCCCCCACATACATTCTCCATTACCTAGATCCCCAAGGTTCCAATAGAGGCCCCATGATTTGGTGTGTTAGTGGGATTCCCGGTTTTTTATTTTCTTCCCAAATCCTTCAAAGATGAATCCTATTTTCATAAGTGTATGTTGGTGGTGAGATTCTGTATAGACAATCCCCCAATTATGATCATAAGAAACATCATCAGATATCGAGGATTAGTTGCTTCGGTGAGGGTATCCTTGATAAATATGAATTATTTATTTTTGGTCCTAAATTATTGAGAGGACATCATAATGGATGGTAAAGGAGTCCTCATTCCTTAGGGATGTGGTGCTTCTCCCTCTACCACTGGATGATAGATGATCATCATGGGTGAGATTCCCCCATGGTGGTAGTGTGGATCAACCTACTTGGTATATCTCTACCCTTCCCTATACAATGCTTATTTTTTGGAATGAGATACTTGATTAGATATTTATTATTCATGTATATATTCACTCTCAAGCTCCTAGATACCTTGGTTACTTAGATTTGTGTGGAATTAGGTCTCTCTATGTCTCCCCCTGAACGGTTGTTCCATCGTGATGGCGATTCAGTTTCTTAGTGGAAATATATATTCTACTTATCCCCTCCTATAATTTGATAATATTTTCATGTTCTTGGGAACTCAATATTTGTGTGCATTGAACATCAACATTTTGTCTTAGTTCCATGGTGCCCGATTACTTTGGTTTTGAGCCCGACCCCTCCGACGAAGGGTACCAAGCCACTTGGTTCTGGCCAAGAGTCTAATAACACTATTGTGGTTCCAACTTCACCAATTCCTCCCAGTATATCCTAACTGATTTGGGATCTTTTCATACCTTCTAACATATCCATTAATGTTAGGGTATCTACTGGAATTTCTTTTTTCCCCTTCAGTGTTTTCATAATCCTTGACCCCTCAAATGGTTGGTCACCGATTTCAAATAAGAAACACAGTACCTCTTATCATATAGATAGGGCCATTGTCCTACAAATTCCCACATTATCTCCCTCCCTATAAACCCAGATCCTTTGGCTATTCTCCAATTCCCATTTCAAACAGCTACAATGCATTATCACATGTGATCCATGACCATAATTGGTTATCTCATGCTCTCTCTTTGCCTCCTAGTGGTGTCACCACCAGATCAGAATCGAGGCATGTTTTTTCCATGACACTTCCTAGGTTAGGATCCCATATGAACCAAGATCCATTTTTAGGCCACTCTTATTCTGATGATCTCTAGAATCATATTGGACCCGCTTTTCCTTGGGGACCAGGTTAAGATGTATTTCCTATCAACTGAAATCATTCAAAATAATATATTCCTTATGGATGTTTTATAACCCAAATAAAACCCTTCTTTGATAGGTGATTTTCTTCAAAAAATTATCTTTCGTGGTAAATTTTATGATGATCCTATCAACCATCGCATTTATATTTTCTGGAAGGATTTCATTTCATTGGATATAATAAATAACTCTAAGAAACATGTCACAACATATATCAGTGTAGACAATGTTATTTAATTATATTCCATCATCTATTCCAAGTGTGAGGTGCGAGATTGGGAGAATATATTTAACGATATTAAGAACATTAATGTGAAGGGGAAATATTGGGTAGTGGGGGTTAAATTATTCCTATAATGGAAATTATGGAGAAGAAATGAGGTAAGTGCAACCCTTGGAAGGATTGAAAATACTTTGTCGCCTTTAATTCATGGATTGGTATATCAAAAGAAGGTTTCTCCAGTGATAAGTATTCAATGTGAAACAAACAAAACGGTGAAATATCAGGTTCCAATTGGACCGATTATTCACTAACCTCAAGGCTTTTTCGGATATCTTGGACACCAGATTCACTCACCTGGATTGTTATGTTTTTCATCACTTGAAAATTCTCTTATTCTTAGCATCTAAGAACTCCATTAATGAGATATTTTTCTTCTCCACCCATAATGGATCCATCCTAGACTACCACAAGGTGGCTAATTCTTCATGGAACATGATGACTCATGAATGAAAGTGGACTAGATTCTATAATAATCTCTATAAAGTAAAAAGAGACCTTCATATCTAGATTTCAAACCAACCTTCATTCTTCGTAGACCTGGACTCCATTAAAAATTATACTGAATTGATGGAAAGTGGTATTTAAGAAAAGTATGATGATTATCTCTTTAGTAACACTATTTTAAGAGAATAAACAATCTAATATTTTGATGGAATAAGAACAAATTTCCCGTTATAATTCCATGGTTACATAGAGTAATGAGGGTGACTAGAACATGACATTTTTTAGGAGTGTTAAGGAAAGAAAACAAGGAAACACTCCAAAAATTCTTATAGAGGATGAATCATTAACCAGTGATCCTATGGTTGTTGGAGGTATGGATGTGTCTCACATAATTTCATGTCTCACTATAGATAACCCATGCAGGAATAGAAGATACCTTAGAGGCCACACTAACGTTATTACTTGTATTCCTCATCTGGTGTCTAACTATATGAATATGTTATTGGATATCAACCCTAAGGAGAATGAAATAAATGGATCAGTTCATTACCTAAACCATAAGAAATCTTGTAGTCCATACAGCTTCCCCATTTAATTTTATTCAGCATCCTTTGAGCTTTTCAAGAGTGATATCATTGAATGAAATAAGGACTAATTTTGGGGTGGTTTTCTCCCTCAATTAGTATGTTATACCACTCTCATTATCTCCCCAAAAGTGAAATGTACCACCTCTCTCATGTCGTACATTCCAACTATCACGTTTAATTTTTCATACAAAATCCCGGATAGTGTCATTAATAGAAGTAAATAACTATATCTTGATGAATGGGTGGTATAAGAAAAACATGGGTTCATAAAATGATGGTCTTCTCAGGCCTCCATTGGTTAGAAAAATAAATTATTGAGGATATAAACAAAAAACGGTGGGTTCTAAATTTTATATAAATATCAACATGGTAAAGGATTATGATATAATTTAATGGGGATTAATTCATAAAGTTATTGAGTAAATGGAATTTTCCAATAAGGTTATAATCTTTATCTTTAGATTCTACAGCTCTCCTGGGCTCTTAGTTACTATAATGTAATGAAATTTTAGTTTCTTTATGTCAGTTTGGGGGCTTAGATAGGGATACACACTGTATCCCAATTTGTTCATCGTGGTTTAGGATTCCTGGACCAGGTATCTTTCCAAGAATATTTCTAATAGAAACATCCATACTTTTTGGATCCATAGTCACTTCAATTCAATTAACCACTTCCTCTTTGCGAATTACATGATAGTATTTATCAATAGGTGTAGTTGATCATTCAGTATATCCATCAAAATGTTAAAAGAATATTTTTTATGGAGAGGTCAAGTCATCACCCATGATAATAGAAGCATATACATCTCAATAATATGTTCAGATATATGGGGGATAATTGAGGAATAATATCCTAGTTTTCATTGGAGAATAATTCCCATGGAATATTTGGGGGCTCTGATCGCCCATGGAAGATTAGATATTTACCACTATGAGGGTGTGGTAAATAAGATAACAAGTCTCATTAAAAAATTTAAGAACCTCTTACTCTTGTTATGGGGAAGGATCACTATTTTCAACTACATCCAATCTTTTATCGTGATGAATGTTCTCTTAGTACTTAGGGTGAGAAAAATAGTTATTAGAAATATCGAATAAACATTGTAATCATTCTTTTAGGAATACTATTATGAAGGGAGGTTCCATCAGGATACATTGAATCGAATATCCAAATAACTAGGGTTTGAAGGGATCAATATTAGATAAGTATAAAGTACATGACACTGTCTTCAAGACAAACTTTCTTGGGAGGTGTGGTAATGATGCTCTATTTGGGGTTGGTTCATTGGGGAAAAGTATGTGGGAGATATAGATATGAAGAAGGGGAAACCATTTTGTTTACAATAGATTATTCTTGTCCACATTTCAGTTCTCATGAAACTGTTCCCATTGGATTGTTGGAAATGGTGAGATTAGCTACTAGTTCAGCAACTTGGAAGGTGTACCAATTGGATTATCAGGATGCACTGCCCATGGAATTAACTTCTCTCAGGTACTTAGTTGGGCCACTATGGATTATCAGAAATATGAACTATTTGATAATATTATGATCTATTAATACCAAGATAAACTCATATTCATGGGATCCACCATGGGGACCTTATCATAAAAATCATACCACAATGTCAACCATGAAATGACAGACCTAAATTAGTTTGGAAGCTCCCTGTCCTTCAAAGATATTCTTGATAAATTCATATTCCTCATGTGGAATATACATAACCATGCTATATCAAACAATAATGAAATTAAATTATAGTGAATCCAGATGGAATCTAAGTGGCTGTTCTACATCAAATCCAATGTAGAAACATCAGAACACATATTTTTCAAAGGGGAGTGGGAAACAACTTTGTGTAATAGTCTTGGGTTCATTATAAGGTTAAAGTTAGAGGCTTCACACAATACTATTTTCACAAATGCATGGTTTTATGGAATTAGGGACAAAATATAAGTATATAATTCATGGAATTTCGTGTAATTAGTGGTACAAAAAAGTATATAGGATTCAAGAAAAAAATCTAGATATGAAGGGAGTGTTAGTTCTCATGTTTCCATGTAGGTTAGGTCCCGAAGTTTGGTAGTGGAGATCAACCTTCTCATGAAACATTGGGAGAATAGTTCCACCATGAGGAGATCCATGGCAGTCAGAAACATGGTTCCATAGGCCTATAGGATGATCAAACCTAGTAAATTGGTGTGATGTAACCCCTTTCTAATTGGATTATGGTTAATGTTGAGGACTCTTTCTTGGTCGGGGTCATGGGGTGGGGGGTCCATGACCCCATAGGGTTTGTAATGATGACCTTAAGTAGTATATATAAAAGAATAGATTCTATCCTTTCTGAATCAAGGTACATTCTTAATTGTGTAGAGATATGTCTCTTATAAAAACAACTATTTCTACCATTTAAACCAACCTGTTAGTGATTCATTCCCTTAGTTTGCACTATTTTATACTTACTTGAACATTTTTTCTCTTCGATTAGATGTTTTATTTTGTAAAATTCAATATTTCAGTCAATAATGAATTTGGACTTATGATCCAACTTAAATTTTATCAATCCTTAAATAAAAAACCTCTACATCATAACTCTCAATAACCTATAAGTTTATACTTTAATCATTAAATTCCTTTCTTAAAACATTAAAAAAGATATTATATCTTATTTGTTAATACGTATTTCCTAAAATAAATAATAACATCATAAGATTCGTCAATTTCAATATAATCATATTTAATACCTTAGAAAAAATAAAAAAAATATAAAAATAATTCATAACATCTATATTTTATGTGAATTTTATATGCCTTTATTATGACAACATATTTCCTTATAAAAATGTTATTCGTACAATCTTGTTGATTCCCTTCTCTAGATTTTATCATTTTTCCTTGGAAGTTTATTTTTATATTCACTCCTATACCATGTGTGAAAAAACCATATATTTCGTTAATACATTTCCTTAGGTTTTTATTATCACATTATTAACATATATGAATTTGAATATTTTTTTATCATTATGATCATTGTCAACTAAAAATCCACTAATCTCCATTTTTTATTTTATTTAGTATGTTAAGAAACACAACTCGGTTTATATTGATAATCATAACTCATGATAAATGCTTATAAATAACCAGAAGAGTTCTAACTCCATATTATATCTAGTTTTTTTCTTGTTCATAAAACCACAAAATTTTCCTTTACATTAATTGTTAACTAAGTTCTTTTCGTTCAATCTATTTACAAAATCTAAAGAAACAAGTGTGAACATATCAAATAAAATCACAATAAAAAATATGAGGACAAAAAAATACTTAGATAACGTTATCCATTCCTTCTTCTATTAAATATGAATAATTTTTCATAGCACAATAACCTTTATGGTTTTATAAAAATCATATCTTACGCTTAAATAATATCAAACCCACTTAATTTATCAAAGAATTTACATTTATGCAAACTTTAATTCTCCATGAATTTAAAAACCTTAAAATACATGATTTATAATAAGGGATACACAATTTTATATTTTGAGTTGATTTTTGGTTAAGAGTTTTAGAGACATAGGGAAAAATTATATATATATAACCCTTATAATAAAAAGTGTACATTTCTACTAAATTACAATTTTTTCAACAAAATAGTATTCAAAAGTTTAAAATCATATTTAATTCAAAAACACAATCACTCGTTTTTATACAAAACCCCATAGAGGAAAGGTAAACCATTCTATAGTTTCTACTTATCCTTATGCCATGTGGAAAACATTTGAATACCTGGGATGGGAAAAAAATAATAGTAAGGTTTATAAAAAATGAAATCCATTAATCATTTGAAAAACATGAAAACCAATAAAAATATTTTTATTTTCCCATTATAAGATTTTATCTCAAAATAATAACTTACTTCAGTAGCAAAATTGTTTAATAATTTGTTTCCCTAAAATGAATATGAAAAAAATAATTGATAAGGGTTTTGTAATAAAATGTTTCTTCTTGATCTGTTACATTGTGATTTAGGTCATTGGAAGTTCTTGGAGGAGGTTCAGGGGGATTTTAGAGAAGTTTAGTTGTTAAAAGACGGATGCAGGGAAGTTACACATTGCGTAACATGATTTCACAACGTGATGTTGGGTTTGACTGCTGGTCTAGGAATGATTCAAAATATGTAGACATTTACATGGAATTATAGAGGGATTCATGGCATGTAATATTTTTGGGGTTTAAAAAATTAAAAAAAAAGAGGTGATGCATTTTCTTGACAGAAAATGAACCCCAGGTACTACACGATGTGAAAGGGTATTACACGTCATGTAATACCCCGCCCCAATTCAGTCTCGAAAATTATTTTTGTCCAAAAATTCAATCACTTGGTCATTTTCCCTCCTGGCTCTCATTCTATATGAACCCTAGGCACCCCAAGTAGTTTTTCAAAACCTCTTCCACCCACTTCGATCTGTTGATCTTAATGAACGTTCTTTGGTGATCTGTGGTGATCCAAGTTATGTTCTCCCATTTTTTTCTAGATGTTTCTCTTCATATGGTCTCTTTATCTTCCATATCTCCTCACCATGCCATGATATGTTCTTATCCATGATTTTTAATGGGGTCTCTCTTTGTTGATGTTGGTGTGGTGGTGCTACGATTTACTCCGATTGATACAGATCATACGTTTTTGGTGATTGGAGGACCATTACATGATCTGTTCTCATGAAAAGAATGTTGACATCCCTTCGAGTTAGGGATTCCCATGTCTCTATCTCTTTGTGCATTACACAAGAGGGGTTATGTTTTTTACCCTTAGAAAATGGTTGTTCTAGCTTAATCAATGTTAAATAACTAGATAATTGAATTGAAAAGGTAGATGGATTTATTTTATGATTTTCTTATATTTTCTTATTATTTTTGATATTTTGATTATACGGGTTAAACATTTCACTTAATATGGTGGTTGTTGGTGGAATTGTTTTATCACTATTTATATCTATTGTGTGTTCTTATTTTGTTGTAGTTGTTATGACATCACCCAAAATGGAAATGGGTAAATCACGTACTCCCATCAAATGAACTTTTTCTGCCATGATTTTACATATCCTATCATACCCCATGAATTAAAAAGTTGAACAAAATAAGGTATTACTTATAAAATTTGGATGTTATTTTATTTTTATTTTTATGGTGATACAATATTAAGAATGGTTGTGTGTTGTTTGTGGATTTCTTGGTTTTGTATGAAAGGATGGTTCATATTGTGTAATTGAATCTCAGGATGAGAGGTTTATTTGTTGTGTAATAAATGAGAAATTTAGTGTAGTGGGGATGAAATTAGGTTGTTGATTGGTAGTGTAACTGGATGTGGTTGAGATTTGGAGACTTTTTTTGGTTGTTATGGGTAATTTACCCACTTGTTTCCATGTTTGTCCACGGTTTTGTTTCCTGTTTAATGTTTTGATTGGTAGGTTGCAAGATAGTAATGGAATATGTGAATAAATAATTGATTAATATGTTTTGGGAATAGCTTTTGTTGGTTTGGTTAATGGAATGAATAAATGAATTGTGAAATCAAAATAGTAATAGTTTAACAAAATCAGGTGGGAATTGGAATGAAGTTGTGGATTGTTTTGTAGTAATTTCATTTTTAGGAAGTTGAATGGTTGGAAGTGGTGGGAGATATTTGGTTTTTTGTGAACCTATAGTATGGGCTTGAGTGTTTTGAATCATATAACTATATACTATTTTTTCCTTGTGATTTCTATATACAACCTACCCTAGTTTAGAACTACATGTCGAACACCTACATTTTCCCAGGGGAGGGTGTCTTTACCAAACATCATAGTGGGAGGATGGATAGATGACCACCCACTCTTCCTTGATCTTTCTTACATGCGGCGGTAGCCCAAGATTCTGTAAGAAGGATGTGGTTTGTGGGGCCTAGGCGTGTGCAGGTAAATTGTGTTTTCCCAGGTGTCTTAGGGATGTGAGGTGTTGTCTTTTCTAAGGTGTCTTTGGGTTGAGGTATATTGTTATTTCCTAGGTGTTTTCAGGATGTGATGTGGTATGTGGTCTAGGTGTTTATAGGTGGGATGTGATGTGGAATGTGGCCCAGGTGTCGGCTGGAAGGACGTGATGTGGTATGAGGCATAGGTGTCTATGAGAACGGTGTAGTTGTGGGGCCCAGGTGTGTGAGGGATGTTTGTGATGAGACGTGTTTGGAAGAGGTGGAAGTTCCAAGAATTTTTCCTGTTTGGGTATGATTGCAGCCAAGCAGTGGGAAAGTGGTGTGGTATACATAATTATAGATGTGATTTATATTAATTTACATGACTTGAATTATTTAGTGAGCATTCCTTGGTGAGGTTGGGATGTTCAGTATACCTACATAGGTGTTATTTGGTTGTGCTGTTTTATAAGGGGCATTAGTATGACTCTTTCACATGTGTACGAGAGACTTTGGTTTTATTACTGAGTACACCTGTATACACACCCTGCATATATAAAACTATTTTCAGGTTTCCAGGTGGACTTCACAGAGCGTGCTCGAATTTACTAGCTTGGATCTTGATAGTTTCTCTATCACCACCTTGCTTTACATTTGGTACTTAATTTGGAGACTATTTTTTTTCATTAGTTCTATTTTAATCATTCATATAGGATTGATTTTTATTTATTATATATATATATTTATATCTTGGATTTGTTTTGGGATGACAGATCTTATCTCCCAATATTTCTTCTTTAAAAATTGAAATGCCTTCCATTTTGTGAGACTTGTATACCCTTGGTGTTGGTCACTACCTCGTAGACCACTAGAGGTAGGAATTAGGTGCCATTATCTCCCTTTATTCATTTCCACCCAAGGAGGAGTATATTTGGAGCGAGGGGATCATTATAGACTGTTATCAGAGTTGGTGGTTGAGAGATAGGAAGGATCTTGGAGTAAAGAACAATTATGTTTGCATGGGTTGGTAGGGAAACATTCTTTGTGATCTTGGTTTGTGACATAGTCCAAGGAAGACCGACCATGACACAATATTTTATGGCCCCTCATGATCTGATGCAAGGAATCAGAGCCTACCGAATGACCTAGTGAAGCTACACTGTTTTGCAAGGTAGAGACCCTAGGAATGGTAGATGGGTCATAACAACTTGTGTTATTGTTAAATTTGGGTGTTTTGGGAAATTTTAAATGAATGAAGTAATAAGTTTAATGAGTTAAAATATATTTCAAATAACATTCCTTACTAATCATTCTTTATAATTCCTTATTTACCTTTCCTCTATGGAACTCTGTCAACCTTTACATGTGGCTCGGGCAGTTGAGGCTCCGTAGGCTGATGTGATTGATCAGAAGTGGGTTGATTCAGTAGAGGAGGACAACCAGTGGAGGAGAAAAATACATAATTTACAATGATATTCCTTGGGAATGTATGAGGGAAGTGTTTTGAACATGGAGATAGAGATATGGCTCGAGGATCTTGAGATCAAATTCATTTTGATCCGGGCTCTGAAAGAGTACTTGGTTCTTTTGGCAGTGAGTCAGAAATAGGGAACTGTACGTCAGTGGTGGATGTTTTATCTGGGGGAGTGGAAGGGGGAAAACTTTTTCTAGGTTGATTATGTGATGGAATTCTGGGTGAGGTTCCTTTCATCCACCATAATTCCCAATAATAGGCATGAGCTACTCTCCCTTTAGCTAGGGATTAAGTCATTACGTGATCTTGGGATCTTGTTTAGGGATCTTCTTCGATTTTCCATAGATCTCTTTCCTAATGAGGAGGCTCTTGCAAGACAGATTGAGGAGGCCCTCCACGCTTCTATATAGTATGTTTTTACTCCTTTTACATTTCCAACATATCTAGAAGTCCAAACGAAGCTATATATGATTGAGAGGATACAGTTTCGAGGAGGTATACTGTGAGAGGGGAGCTAGTACAATTCATTGAGATGAAATTCCATCAGTAGTAGATATAACGTGCCAAGACCTTCATAGTTTCTACCATTAGTGAGGAAACCTCATTAATTTTCTTTCTGGACATTTTGTTCCAGCAGTCTCCGTACCATTCCTATGGGATTGAGGCTAATGTGTTTATTCTGTGGGGTTCATGGCCATCTTCCAAATCAGCTTATAGTTGCTGTTCGAGATCATTATGGTAAATGTGGATAGGTTTAGGGCCAGCCTCAGTAGTAGTTACCAGCTATGTTATTTCATCTATAGGGACAAAAGGCTCATGCTCCATAAGGGGAGATGGAGTAGGTAGAGGCCTACATATAGGTGTTCCTCAAGAACCTAGAACTGAGCTTGGTCTTAGAGGTGGTCATTAGAAGAGGGGTATATGAGTTGAGCATGGTCAATTGCATGTAGTGGAGGTAGTAGTTTTGGTAGGGTGAAAGATTGTTAGAGGTACGATCATCTTGTTAATACACTTTCTTATCATTTGTTTGATTTAGGAGATTCACACTTCTTTTTTGCACCCAGTATAGCCTATTATATGGGACTATATGTATAGAGGATTACCATGCCCTTGGTGTTGAGTACACTAGGAGGAGGTTAGACCAACTTATTTGATGTGTGAAGGGCATGTAGACTGATGATGGTACCATATCAGTTATGTGGGGATGTTTTGTTTATATAGATTCATCCATATGATGTCGGTCTTGGAATCAACTAGTTATATTCCATACATGCTATTATCAACTGAGTTTAGAGAAGAGTTGTGTTTTCATATGTGGATTGTCGACATGTGGTTTTTGTAGGTTAGAGGAGCTATCTAGCAGGAATGAAATGTATAAAGATTTTTCTTTCCTTTTTAGAAAACATGTCAATATAATCAGTAGATGTTGGGAGGGTCAAGGTTCCAAAAATTGTTGGGGAGTTCTTGGATTTTTTTTCCAGATGATATTGCGACTCTACCCCCTCGACGTGATGTTGAGTTTGGGATAGACTTGCATCCTGGTGCTTCTCCAATTTCGATGGATCCTTATCAGATGGAACCCTATGTGTTGCGGGAGTTGAGGATTTAGATAAATGATCTAACAAAGAAGGGATTTATCTGAACCAGTGTGTTTCTTTGGGGTGATCTAGTGATGTCCTCAAAGAAGGTCTATGGTAGTATGAGGTTTTTCATAGACTATCGGAGTTCAAATCAGGTGACAGTCATGAATCATTACCCTCTTCCATGTAAAAAAACATTCTACCAACATAGATGTGAAAGATTGTTTTCTAAGATTGATATTCTCTCTGGATATCACCAATTTAGGAATAAGGAGTGATATATCATGAAGACTAATTTCAGATATAGGTATAGGGACTTTGTGTCTGTAGTCATTCCATTAAGTTTTATGAATTCACCAGATGGGTTCATGGGGCTTATGAACTCTTTATTTTGTGAGTTCCTCGACCGGTTCACTATTGTATTCATTGATGATATCATAATCTACTCAAAGTCATAGGAGGAGCATGTTGAGAATCTCAAAACTTCCTTGCAGGTTATTCAATGCCACGAACACTAAGAATTTTTTTAAAAGTGTATGTTTTGGGACCGAGAGGTGTGATATAAATTTGGTTTCCCTGTAGGGTGTTGTAGTTGACCAATAAAAGGTTGAAGATTCTATTTCTTGGGAATCACCCATGAATGTGGAATAATTTCATAGTTTTTTGGGTATCATAAGATATTATCAGAGGTTTGTACCCAATTTATCTCGAGTTTCATCTCCATTAAAAGATCTAACTAGAAAAGACCAAGCTATTGTGTAGAGTGACCAGTTCCATACAATGATTGGTTATCTAATGGGGATGTTGGTTAGTGATCTAGGGCTCCAGTTTCATGAGGAACGTGTGATTTTTGAGGTTTTTTGTAATGCTTCCTATCTGGGTTTGGGGTGTGTCTTGATGAAGTAATGAAAAGTGATATATAACATGTCCAAAAAGTTACAAACCCAAGAGAGTAACTATATAATGACCCATACTTTACATACATTGTTATTACTTCAGAATTTAATCACACTTATTACAACATATAACAAAACCATGAAAGGACCGTATAGGTATAGTGTCTTTAGAAACTGGGAAACATAAACAACTGGTTCATAAATCATCTATACCATCTCACATTTATTTCATCATATCTAGAGTCCCTTTTGACATATCCTACTTAATTACCTTCTTCCTGATCTAGGGAAAAGAAAACATACAAAAGGGTGAGCTCAAATAATCAGTAAGGGTAAACGAAGGAGATATCAATCATATCATATTCATAAGAATATAACATTTTGAAAATATTAACATGCAAAAGATATCATAATATCATAACATGGGATAAATCATAGTAGTGAAATGTAATCCCAATAATCATAACATAAAACATGATACTTTGTGGCATACAAACATAACAATAGAAAATTATTTCTTATTAGTCAAGACTCATTTCCAAGACTATATTAGTGGACAAAGTCCATTTCTGAAATGAGTTCACTCCTCATTCCAGTCCTATATCACTGAACCAGATTAACTTTCCATTCCAGCCATATCTATCTCATGAGAAATAAATCATTACCCAATGCATTGGAGGGATATATAGGTCCAACCCATCTCATAATGATACCATTCTTATGTGTGCCACAAAATCATAAATCCTATATCATAGCATAACCCATGTAATAAAAATGGGCTTCCTAAACATCAAGTCATCATAACATAAATAATATAATACAAAATGACTTCATAAAAATAATTCCATAATAATCAAATCGATGAAAAAATAGGTATAGAAACAGAACCCTATATTATCTTAGATGGAAAATAATTTTGATAAAACACTTGAACTCCATTCTTGAGGAAAATATCCTTTCTACTTCAAAAACATTTTTCCTTTCTTAACATGTCATAAAATTTTAAACTAAAAGATTTTAATTAAAAATAAACTTGAAAAATTGTAAAGTAAGCTTCAAAAAAATAATTTTCTAAAAATCCATTCATGCCGTATATGTTAAAAAACATTCTTCTCGTACTTTGGTCGGAAAATTCAAAAAGTTCCTCGTACTAAAAACGACAAAATATTCCTTTCATATATTTTACTAAAAACTCACCAATGGGTAAAATTGGATTTAAAAAATTGTAGGAGGATAGAAATAATATTACATATTGAGGAAACATGGATGTGTATGATAAATATTCCCCAGTAAATTCAGAAGTATAAACAATCTCGGATAAAAATGAGATTGTGATATTTTCCCTTACCTTAGGTCCAATATGCTTTGTACGTGTCCAAATATCCTGTATAATTATTTAAATAATGTCATTGACTTATTCCAGAATCATACTCATTGTTATGATATCATATATGGTCATATTCTTATATTCTTATTTGTAATATTTCATTGCTACTTGTAATTTGGGTGTTCATTGCTTTATGTTCTTATGCATGTTTTGTCGAATAAATTCTTATTCCTATTTTTAGTTTATAGATACCTCATTTAAAGAATGGTATTATTGTAATATATATCATATATATCCATTCAATTCATTTATATAATCATTATTCAATGAATATCATTTCGAACGAGTCACATCACATCGTGGAGACGGTAGGCCGTTCGTACACACGAGCAATGATATCATTCCCATGATTATGGAATTGTATTGAAGTGTATGTATAATATTTCAGAATAAATATAAATTTAAAATAATCATAAATAGTTATTTATTTATACCATTATACTCATCCAATTAAGGTGGTGGTGGAAAATAGATAACACCATGGCGTGGAGACGGTATTCCGTAAGTACGCACGCGCCGTGATTTCGTTTTACATAGGATGGATAGAAGAGGAAATATGGTTTTTTCATATTTATAATAACATATCAGTATATGAGTGATACTGATATTATTACTTTAAAATTAAACAACTAAATAAGAGGAATTAGAAAAAGGAATAAACTGGAAAGAATCGATAGAAGAGATTACGTCTTTCTCGATGTGCCTCCTTTAAACATCCTCTTAAGGGACTAGAATTTGTATTTTGAGAAGAAAAGAACCTCCAGATTATTACTAGGGAATTTTATAAGAGTAATGGGAAATTTTTGGCCAATCTTGAAGGATAATAGTTTTCTTAAGAGGATAGGGAGGAGGTTCCCTTTTATGAGGCAGGAGAGGGGCACCTTTGGAAACCTAAAAAATATTAATTTATAATAAATTCAGACCCCACATTAAAACAACCAAAATGACTCGAATCTGAATATTAGATGAGATAGGGTTGTAATATCATCATCCAATAGAATTTAGACATGTTGGGAATTTATTTTAAACATTATCAACTTGATTTATCCTTATTCAATCTATTTAATTTAATTTGTGGTAATAAGATTCTATATTTTAAATTGTAATAAATAATTACATATGTGTTGTGAATTATCCATAATTGGATAATTTGTGAAATTTTAGACCATATAAATATTAATTTTTAATTTTTAAATATATTTGTGATTTTTAAAAAAAAATTTATATGATGTTATTTTTATAAAATAACAATAGTGTCAATTTTGACAATATTCATTTATTTGAATTTAAATAAAATCCAAACAGAAGATATGTCCAGAATAAAAGATTAAATAGATTCATAACATGTCATATTTATCTATAAAATTATTGGAGAACATTAAATAGTCCATATAATATTTATTTTAATATTTTTAAAACCATTTATTTGATATTTCAATCAATAAAATAATTTCAACATCAGTATTGTGTCACCTATAATGATAATTATTTAATCCCTAAAAATTCAAAATAAATTCACATGATGTAGATAATTTTAGTAGATTTCTGGAGATTATTCATATTCGAAGTTTCATGAAGTTTATCACTAAATTAAAATTATTATACTTATAAGATTTAAGAGAGTGACATTTTGTCACTTTCTTTGGTTTTAATAATAATTAAAGTATTTACATGGTTAAAAGCCCATAAAATTAAACTATTCTGACCCTTAGGTGATGTGGGTCGACTTTTAGTCATCCAATAGAATTTTGGTAGGTGTTAGGTTTATTTTATAATCTTATTTTTACTCTTAATTACCAGATTTACCTTTAACTATAGTAAATAAATATTACCATAGTTACTATTAATAATATCAAAAAAACTAAAAGTAACCTATTAACATAATTTGGACCCACTGAATTCAAATATGGAATCCATATTTCAAAATTCAAAACACAGAAGTTGCATTAATTAATTTAAAATTAATCCTTTTGTTATGAAAATGAGTTTTAAAAGTTTAAACATTGCCAAAGATTGAAATGTTTTTACCTATGAATTCAATGTAAAATTAATGGTAATTACATACATTATATTAAATGGTAAAAATATATTCTATTTACAATTTAAAACAATTCAATATTATAATTTAACCATATAAATTATTGCGATGAAAAAAGTTGTTTTTAATTTAAATATAGTGTATTTTTACTATTCATTAAAATATGAAAATTATCAGAATAATATGAAAAATATATTGAAAGTAAATTTTTATATCCTGATTCCAAAGAAGAATTTTATTTTTTCAAATTGAACTTATAAAAATGTCAAAAAATTGATTTAAAGTGGGTGCACCATCAAAATATGGCAAAACTGTATTTTCAGAAACAAACTTATTTTACCTGAAAAATTTATTTTTTTCACATACCATGTTTTAGAAAATGTGTAAGATGAATAATAATGTTTTAATATTCAATATTTAGTTAACACTATTCATAACGACTAGTCCATAATATCAATATATTGTTGTTTAGTGAAATCCGGTATTGCGTACTACACATGCCATCGAGGAAGGTCGCGATTGCGTGTAATGCAAGCCAAGACAGTGTTGTGTGTAGTAAAAGATTCCTTTGGTATTGTGTATAACATAAGACATAAAAAAATATTTCTTATAAAATCTCAGGGTGTTACAAACTATACCACCCATGATCGGGATTTAGTAGTGGTCATGTTTGCGCTGAAGCTATGGATACATTACATTGTTGGGGAACACATTATGGTCTTCCCAAATAACAAGAGTTTGAGGTATATCATTCCCAATGCATGATCTGATTTTACTGCAGTAAAGGTTTCAGCAGTTTTATCAGGACAATGATTTGGTGATCTCATACACCTTTTTAATGGGGATTTTCATGGCCAATGATTTGAGTAGAAATTCATAGAAGGAGATTGTTCAAGAATCTGTAGACACATAGAAAGTGATGACGATACTGGTAGCATTTCACTTAGATGTAGGAATTCATGGTGGTAGAGGCTGTTTGTTGTAGATGACATTGCAATCTTCTTTGATTCATCTAGTGGAGGAGTCTTAGTTTGGAGACTCAATGGTAGAGGTGTTTCATGATAATGTTGTCCATGGTGATGCTTTAGAGGGATGTACGGAGAATGTTTAGAATCATATTCTATTCTATGAGAGTTTTTTTTGTTCTAGTATCAATTCATGAGAGAGTTATTCATCAGTTTTATAAATCATCTTTAGTGGTACTACAAGGAATTTATAAAAATCACCATGGCTTGAAGATGCAGTTTTGGTGGCCCAGGATGAAATGAGTAGTAGTGGAGGTTTTGGTAAGATTCATGGTTTTACAGTATTTAAAGGCCAAGAAACGTTTTCATAGTGATTTTTTGCAGGCCTTGGATGTCCCCCGAGAGGAAGTGGGATGAAATCTCGATGTATTTCATCACATGGTTTCCCAGATCTCATGGAGATTTTGATGCTATATGAGTAGTAGTGGATCAGCTAAAAAAATTGGATCACTTCTTAGTGATCGAGGAGCTCGAAGAAACAGATGAATTAGCCACGAGGTATGTTGATGAAGTGGTGTGGTTTCACATAGTTCTGAGTTATATTATATCGGACCAGGATGTATGGTTTACCACATTATTCTAAATGGATTAATTTTTTTTCAAACCCAGTTACACCTCATCATCGCTTTCCACACTCATAAATATGGGTAGACAAAGCAGAATATCCATAAGATTGAGGATGTGTTTCCAACATGAATATTAGTCTTTCAAGGGTATTGGGTATGAAACCTTCCCATGGTAGTGTTTTATTATAATAATATTTATCAATCTCTTATTGGCATGGCACCATTTGAGGTGTCTTATCAGAGACCGGGTCAATCTCCGTTTTGCTGGATAGAGGTTGGGGAGATAGTTTCCCTTGGTATAGACATGGTGCAGAGTACAATAGAGATGGTTTATCTAGTTTTTTAGAGGATGAAAGAAGCATTAGACCAATAGGAGTCTTATGTCAATAGCATGTGGAGGCCCTTGGAGTAAAGGTTGGGGACCATGTTTTCTTGAAGGTTTCCTCATGATGCGAGTAGTAGAAGACTAGAAGAGGGAGTAAGCTTTCTCAAAGGCTTGTTATACCCTTCAAGGTGTTGGGATGAGTTGGAAAAGTGGCATACCAGTTGGAATCTCCACAATATTTAGAGAGGGTCCATGATGTAGTTCACATCTCTCAACTTCATCGATATCTACATAAAGGCTCCCAGATCCTTGACTAGGGGGAGCTATATATCTATGATGATGTGAATTGCATGGAACTACTAATAGAGATCCAATGTCATCAAGATAAGGTGGTGTGTGGATGGACCATTCCTTTGTTTCATGTCTTGTAGAGGCATGTTGTTCTGAAGGAGAGTAATTGGGAGAGACAAAATGAAGATGTGTGCCCAATATCGAGATTTGGTTTGAGTTTTTCCTTGTTCTGTTTAGATTTTAAATATAATGATTAAACCTTGTTTTATTATTGAGTTATTTTCCCTTGGTGTGAAATGTGTGTGGTTGTCCTAATGCATGGAAAGGGTAGGACCCAATTACTATTTGAGATGCATTAATTGAGGCATGATTAAACATGTGCGGGAGTGAAAGTGATGCCTAGAGTAGATAGTGTCTAGAAATGGATGATGGAATTCACTGGGTTGTGTGTTCAAAAAGTGGGGTAATTGTGCTCATGTGGTGTGTATTATGGTCATTTGGATTGATGTGATAAGGACTGGTTACAACAGTTGTAGGAAGTGTTCATGGATGTGGGGCTTTCCAATCTAGAAATCAAGAAACCTAGTATGATTTATCATTAAACGTTGAGCAGTTTGTTTGTTAGTGGGGTTTCAATTGTAGTGATATCATTGAGAGGTATATCATGGGGTGGTTTATCAGACCCCATTTTCTCTTTGGATTGGTTTCAGATTCTTGAGGATGATAATTTTTTTGAGAGGTATCTAATGTAATGGCTTGTGCCTTCCCAGTTCATTAAATTGCATGATTTGGTTGTTGGAAGTTCTTAGAGGACGATCAGAGGGATTTTGGATCAGTTCAGTTGTTCAAAGATATATGCATGGAGGTTACACATCTTCTAACTTGATTTTACAACTTAATGTTCAGTTTTGTAGCATGTCTTGGAAAGCTTCACGATGTGAAAACTTTTACATGACGTGAAAGAGGGATTCACGACATGTAATATTTTGGGGTTTGAAAAATAAAATAAAATCGATAGGATATTTAATTTTTGGTGGAAAACAAACCTTGAGTATTATATGACATGAAAGGGTATTACATTTTATGTAATACCCTGACCCAGTTCTATTTTAAAAATTATTTTTTTCCAAACATTCATTCACTCAGATATTTTCTCTCCAACCTCTCATTCTCAACGAACCGTAGGCACCCCATGGGGTTCTTTGAACCCTATTCCCCCCTCATTGATACATTGATATCATTTTCCATTCTTTGGTAACATGTTGTGATCCAAGGTATGTTCTCCCATTATTTTCTAGCAGTTTCAGTCAGTTTTTTGTTGTTATCTTCCATATCTCCTCATTGTGCCATGCATTCTTCTAATCTATTAGCCTAAATGAGGTCTCTCTCAGTATTTGTTGGTGCATTTGTGCCGTGAAATCCTTCAATGGATGAATATATTGGGGAATAAGTAATAGAAGGACAGTTACATGGAATTTTCTCATGATAAGAACGTTGACACCCCTTCGAGGTAGGGATTCTATTTTTTATCTTTATTTATGCATCATGGAGGAATGATTTTTCTTTCTTCACATAGGGAATATGGTTTTTCTAGCTTAATCAAAGACAAAGAACTGAACAATTTAACTGAAAGTGTTGAGGGGTGTATTGCTTCCTTTTAACAATTTTACTTATTTCTTGTGACTTTGTGATTATACTGAATAAACTCCCCACTGAAAATGGTGGGTGTTGGAGTTTTTTTACGCTAGTTATATCCGTTATGGGTGATTCATTGGTTGCGGTTGTTATGGTATAATCCTAAATTGAAACTGTTAAATAAAACACACCTGGATAATTAACTGATGCGCTAGAAATTTATAGATTCTGCTATAAACGTTTAATTAACAAGTGGAACTGAATATGGGATGCCTTATTAAATAAGTAATTTATATTTTTTTTGTTTGTGTTGTGATATGGTTTTAATTATGATAGTGTGTTGTGTGTGGGTTGTATTGTTGTATACGAGATGATGGTTTGGAAGGAGTGATAGAATCTCAGGTTGAGTGATTTATTGGTAGTGGAATGAATGAGCAATGCTGTGATATAGGGATCCAATATGTTTTTGCTTTGGTTTTGTTTCTGGATTTGGTTTAGAGTTAGGGACTTGTTTTGGTTGGTATGGGTAATTCACTAGGAGTTTCTTCACGCTTGGCCTTGGTTGTGTTGCTTTTTATGTGCTATGCTTGGTAGTTTCTTGGATAATAATTGAATAGTTGAATAAATAATTGATTAATATAGTTTTAGACTAGCTTTGGCTAGTTTTGTTAATGGAATGAACAAATTAATTTTGAATTAATAATTGAAATGGTTTAATAAAATTTATTGGAAATTGGAAAGAAGTTGTGTCTAATTGTGAGGTAATTACCCTAAGATCCAACAACTACGTTGGCAGTTTTGAGAGTTGGTTAGTTGTCTGAGAACTCATAGGATGGGCATGAGTTATTGGATTCATATATTTATATTCTTTTATTTTTATTTTCATTTATATAGGAACACCTCCATAGTTGAACACTACATTCCAAACACCCCCATCATCATGGGGGGGGTGTAATTTCCAAACACCCTAGTAGGAGGATGGATGGATGGCCACCTACTCTTTCATGCTTCTTATTCTAGGTGGCGGTATCCCAATATTCTTTAGGCATGTTATGGTTTGTGTGGTCTTGGTGTGTGTGGGTGAGTTGTGTTTTTCTATGTTTCTTTGGGATGAGATGTGTTGTGTTTTCCTAGGTGTTTTTGTGATGAGATGTGTTGTTCTTTCCCAGGTATTTTTAGGATCTGCTGTGGTATAAGGCCCAGGTGTTTATGATCTGGATAGGATCTGGTACGGGGCCCATGTGTCTATTTTTGGGATGTGATGTGGTATGTGGCCTAGGTTACTGTCGGTGGGATGTGGTTGTGAGGCCCCAGTGTTTTCCGGAAGGTAGTGATACCGTGTGTTAGAAAAGAGTGGGAGCACTAGGATGTTTTCCATTAGGATATGAGAGTGGATAACCAATGGGAATGTAGTGTGGGGTACCCTATTATCAATTGGAAGTATATTAATTTACTTAAATTGAGTTATTTGGTGAGAGTGCCTTGGTGAGGTTGGGGTGGTTAGTATACCTACTTAGGTATTATTTGGTTTTGATGTTTTCAGAGGGGAATTAGTATGCTTCCTTCACATGTGACCAAGAGACTTTGGTTTTCTGACTGAGTATACATGTATGCTCACCCTATGTATATAAAATAGTTTTTAGCTTTCTTGAAGGACTTTACAGACTGTTCTGGACTTTTCTAGCTTGGATATTTATAGTTTCTATGTCGTTTCTTAGGTATATGATGTGGTAGTGTTTTCACACTTCTTGCCACATCCGTTTTGTATTTTTATTGACTTTTTTATACCAAAATGATTATTTTTAGTAAATATTTGATAAGTGTTGTGTTTTTGAACATGATATGTAAAATAATCAATTTTTAGTTTAAAACATGTGTTTTAATGTGCATTAATGTTATTTTAAATAATTCTTAAATTAGTTTAGTCTCACGGATTAGACTTTTATTTATTTATTCTTTTATTTGTTTAACTTTTCATTCCAGTTAGTTTATTAATTAATTTATTAAATTAATTAATGCTTTATTCTTTAAATTGTAAATAAATAACTAAATTTAGTTTTTGGTTTTTGATAATTTAACTCGTTTTAATAATTTAATTTTATTCAATTAGTATGTTTATTCTTTAAGTTAATGAATTATTTAATTTATTGGTAACTTAATTGGTTGATTAATTTAAGCAAGTATCATTATTTTGTTTTAAATTAAGTTTGTTTATAATTTTAATAAATTCATTCTTTTAAATAGAAGAACAATTAATTTTATGATTTAATTTTGTCATATTTATTATGTTTTTAATTCAATCGATTTTTAGTTTATTTGAAATATTAATTCATTTAATCTGTTCTTTTTATTTTGCAGGAATTCACGGTGGCACGTCACACAGTTTCCATAATGGTGCCACCGCTTTCTACCCACCGTGAACACACGTCACAGTGCCACCGTTTCCCATACCTCACGGTGAGACCGTGAGAAATACTCACGGTGTAACCGTGTCTGCGCCTTGTTGTCCCACTGTTGAGTGTCTCTATTATAGTCTCACCGCTTCGTCACTGTCTCACCGTTTGAACCCCCAACCACCTATCTTCATGCTTCCAAAATTCCTTGGCTCTGACGGTGCCACCGTATCTCCAATATCTTGGCACCGTTTAAAAAAAACTAGTCACCATCTCATCCACCCACACAACTCCTCTTCTTTCATCCATCCACGCACCACAAAACCTCAAATTACCAGCAGCGTGTCAAAACTCAAACTGAAATCCCAACAACATCATTTTACATAGTCGCAAATCGAAACATTTAGCTCAAAATCACAAATCAGTAAACTAGAATCAAAATAGAACCTTAGGATAAAATTGAAATACCAATACCTAAACATACCTGAAAACGTGGCCTCAAACCTCACCTAATTCAAGTCTGAGCTCGCCGGTTTTACCTCGTACTGCCTCTGTTTGCCACATCTCGACACTTCTTGCGCCATCTTGACCCTGAGACTCCTGCGCCACCCGAAACGAAGCGAATCTTGCCGCAATCCCTTGCCGATTCCTCGCCTTTCCGGCCACACTTCCCGTTCACAGCCACATCCCCTGCTCCTTGCCACACCTCATACTGAATCGAAAACACCTCTCCATCACCGCCCGACCCGATCCCAAATCACCAGCACCTTCTCCGACCTTCCCTCTTTTCTGTGCACTCCCCCTAGCCCCTCATAGAACCCTTCTCCACCCCTCTCATCAGTCAAGGCACACACGCACAAACCCCACTTTCCGCGGCTTGACATCCCTTAGGTGCCGCAGACCGAAGCTACATGTAGTCGCCACCCGCATAACTCTGAGCCCCCCTGAATCGAACCATGATCCGGCCAAACCCCCTCTCCACTAGCTGAAGTCTCACAATCCTTCGCCCCCTCTCCCTGCATTTCCCATTCGCCAATCCCTCTTTCCTCTTTTCATTTCTCTCATTCTCCTTCGCGCCGAATAGAACCCCCCTTCTATTTGTGTTTTTTTATTATAATATATAATAAAATTTATATAATATATACTTTATATATTAACATATATATAATATAACTATTATAACATATAATATAATATATATTAAGTTTTACATATCATATACCATATAATAATAATAGGTCTTTTGTTAAAAGTATGAAAATTTCTATATAGTATTAATATTTCATAATAATATATGTTATTAAATAAAAATGATATTTACATATAATAGTAATAATAATATTAAGTATTATATATATATATTAATAAGTATTTTTATTTAAGTAGTAATATTAATACATGGTATAAAATAGTTTCATTTTATTTTAGTTAACTCGCTTGCGTTTGTTGTTGTTTCATTGTAGGGGGAGATGCACTCACATAGAGTTCATTAAAAAGAGCGTGACATGCACATAAAAGCACGCCACATGGATTGGCTGTGTTGAGGTAAGAAGTTAGCTCACCACGGGAATTTCATTTTCATTCAGTTTGGAGAAACTGCTCCAGTGACAGCGTGGGAGGAGCAGCACAGTAAAAGCGCCACGTGGAGGCTATGGAACTCCTTGGGGGGAGATTCTAGAGGATTCAGTTGGGTGATTAATGCACGAGAGGCGGGAGAGGCATAGAGGAATCGAGCTAAGCAGGAGAGGAGGTCATCAAGTGGGGACACACTTCCATCAGACAAGCAATGGGACTTTGATCCAGACCGGGGGAGCGGAGCAGGAAAAACTTACACCGTCTCCCTTGGAGCGATTCGAGTACCGAGAGACCAGTGCATTTTCAGACCTCAATTCCCAGGGCGGGACATCGAGTGAGTTCCATCATTGCATCCACCATCAAGCGGCTGGAGTTAGAGTTTCCAAGAGCTCGAGCAGGGAGACGAACATTCTTATTTGACTTGTTCTCTGTTTTTCTACAATTGGATTTAACATGAACTACATTGATTCTTATTTCACTGTTGCATTAAAACCAACCACGATGTCCTGCTAATTTACTTTTGGGGGATAAGCTAGTTGATTAGGGTTGTTTAGTCTTATACATGTGTTGCATCCTTTTTCTTTGGATCGTTTCTCTCATTTTTTACAGGCAAGCTTATTTTCAAAACAATGATATCGTGTGAAAACCGATATTGTTTGTACCATAATTAAAATTGTTTCCAATTGAGTAATTCACTGACAAGTGAATTATACTCGAATGAGAGAGACACACCGAACTCAGCTGACAAGTTGAGCTTGGTAACTTCTGACTTTTCTTCACTATTGGTTGGAATGAATCTTACAGTCGAAGGACTGTAAGAGATATTTCATCACAAACTAACCAGACGACAAATCTGGCTGGTTATTTTTAGTCAGATCCATGTTTTTAAATCGCAGTGCATGAATAAGGTTAAGAAACATCAAATAGGCCAGTGGAATTTCCCCCTTACTGATCTATTGGTTGTTTGAATCATAATTCCTCTTGCTTCCCTGCTCTGTCTAATCCCTTACACTCAGTAGCTCCCCCTTCTTTTTCACACACTTAATCTCTTTCACTTCACTTCACCACCACCAATTTCCTTTGATTGATTTTTTCATGTGTGTTTTTGTTTAGTATTTTTTTAGAACACCAAACACAACAATAGGCCTCCCTGTGGTTCAACCCTATCTTTCCACTGTCCTTAGTAGTAAGTAGGTATAAATTTTAGTTTTTCGCCCGTGCCCAATGACGCGCGAGCATGCAATATACTTTTGGTAAAACATTGGTTACCATAGTTTTATATCAGTTCTATTTTATACATGAATGCAGGATCGATTCGGATTTCATTTATATATTCATATACAAATATCCATATACAGACACACACACACACACACAAATATATATATATATATATATATATATATATCTCTTGGAGTTTTTTGGGATGAAACATCTTATCTCACGATCTTATTTATTTATAAAGTAAACTTCCGACCATTTTTTGAGACATATATACCTTTGGTGATGGTCTCTACCCTAGGGACAAATAGTGGCGGGACTCGGGGGTCATTATCCCCCTTTCTTCATTGGCATCCAAGAGGGCATATTTGGATGGAGGGGGTTGTAAAATGTTTCTTGTAAAACATGAAAAAATTTCTTTGATAATAAACCATTCACCCTTAATATATCATAAAATTTATTTTAAATCATAATCTCATCGTCTTATCTTATGAAATCTAATATTTCCTTAAAATCTCATAAAGACATGAACATTAAATTGATCCAAGGATAAAAATATAAATAATAACCTGAAAAAATAATTAATTTCCTATTGATAGAATTCATAATTTCAGATGACATTGATGAAAAATATGTTTATATATGTATTATAATTATTCTTTAAAAAATAAGATAAAACAACCTTTTATTATGGTATCTTTTAATAATTCCAAAAAAAGGTAAAATGATCTTATTTTAAAAACCATAAAAATAGAGTTATATTTTTAAACAGTAAAGTCATTTTTGTCAAGAAATGAAAATCATGTTGAAATGATTCCTTTTTTTAACCTTATTTTTGAAAGTCGAAGGAAGATGAGAATTAACATTTTGAATCATTTAAGAATAAATTATAACATTCTTAAAATATTAAAAATAATATCTGCATGGATGAAAAATATTTTAAAAAATTTAAAACAGTGTCTTAAAAAATCTCTTACCACATTGATAACATTTGAATCAAAAGATCTTTGAAGAAGAGATCTTAAAAAGGATTTGTAAATGACTTTAATTTCTGTAAATTCATTATAAAATAGTAAAAATATAATTTTATACAAAAAAAATATTAGTTAAGAACTTGATAATTCCCAATGAATGTAAATTGATTTAATAAATCATTACCGTGAGTCAGACATCCTACACACGTTCTTTAAATCCTCATCTTGGGAAAACCTCATTTGTATTACCCATTAATCCTTCTGGGATGGACTTTTGGTTGGCCCAAAACGTCAAGTAAATGGGATGGGGTGTTTAGGAAGTTATTTTATTAGATATTTACCAAGACATATAGATCAAGATGTGTGAGGAAGAGTGGTGAGGTGGTTCCATTTTATGAGTAAGGCTGGTGTAAATCTAGAAAATACTTGTAATATTAATATATAATATGACTCTTACTCATCTAAAATGTATCCAATGTTACATATCACGGAATATAATGATTATAAGGTTGAAATAAATTCATCCAATGAAATTTATTCATGTTTATGTTTCATTTTAAATATTATCTATTTTTAACCCCCTCGTTAACCCTTTTAACATTAACCATGGTTGGAAATTTTTCAATCTCTCAATGTTATAAATGTAATTTTAAAAATTACAATTAGAAAATTAAAGGAAAATTAATGATATCCTTGAAAATATCCCATCCAATTGAGTTATGATTTGTTTTTTTATATTTTAATATTTAATAATTATTTTTAATTATTAAATACCATTTAAATTCATTTTCAAGACTATTCAAAAAAATTTGAATTTAATGATTTCAATATTAGAGTATAATTAAAATAAAAACACTTAACCAACACATTAATATTGTAATTATCCATAAAATTCTTGGAACATCATAATTCACACAAAAAATATTAATTTCAAAGTTTTTTAATATTATTTACTTTATTCTTCCACTACTTGCACAAGAGATGCATTTGTGTTGCGTAAGAGTTTTAGATAAGTATAGCATAATAAAAAATTGAAAATTAATTAATAAAATGAACATTGATGATTAATAATTAATTATATCATATATATTCATTCATATATCATTTTTATCTATATCTATATCATGAAATATTAATAAGTGAGAGAGTATGGAATTTTGTAATAACTCTTTACATAAAATAATATAAGGGTAATAACCACTAGAAAGTGGAAACAAATTGATATATTTTTCATGTTATGGGGATTATGGATGAAATAAAAACATTCAATGAGGATAAGGAAAATTGTTGGGAGATTTTTTTAACTTCTATTAACCACTTTTCCCCTTTACCATAGTGATAATCATTGACCATGGTTACTATTCATATCACAAAAAATAATGTTTAACAAATTATTTAATTTGAATATATTGAATAAAAATATGGATTCGATTTTATTTGTTTAAATTTCTAGAATTAGAAAAAATAATAATATAAGTTCAGGAAACATAATGAAAAGTAGTTTTTAGAAAAATACAGGTTTCATGCATAAAAAAGATTTTTTTTACAAAAATCATGTTTAATTTTGTTTATAATATAATTAATTGGATTATTATTATTTAAATTAAACATATGTGTCTTTAAAAAAACCAAATCCAAATGGAATAATTAAATTTCATTGATTAAAATAAGAGAAATGAAGGCTTCGTTAAAATCTTCATTTTTCATTAATCTCTTAAATAATCACACAATTCACAAGAAATTATCTAAATATTTTTTTGAAATGTTATCTTATCATATATAATTTCTAAAATATATAGAAATTAATCCTAATATCCTCTAATAAAAATAAATAAAAACTATTTTTAATGAAATTGTATTTTGGAAGTATAAAATAATTTTAGGCTCATGCATTATCTAAGAACCACCATTAGATGAATGCTAATTTATTTTATTAAATATATGATCTTTAAAATTAATTAAAATCCTTTATAAATAATTATTAATTAAATGTATTTCGATAAAAATACATTTCACATATAAATCAATTTTTTGAAAAATTTATCAATCACTCTTATATAAAATTATTTAAAATTGAGTTCTCATTTCCTAGGAATTAATCTATACATTTATATTAACGAAAAAATTTCTAAATAGATTTTATAATGTGGTTACTCATTTTCATGCCCTCTAATTCATAGGCTAGGTTATAATGGTAATATTTTAATAGTAATGTTTGAATAATATATCACAATTAGTTTGAAGCTCGACATTACATTTGGTAAATTCAATTAAACCTAATATTCTTTTTTGAACATACATATTGGGATATTGAAAATTAAATTCCTGAGGACATAACCATGTTGATTCCAAAGAATGTATAACTTTTATTGTAATATGAAAAATATATAAAACTAATAGGATTCATTATAAAATACATTATAAGGAACAAATTCATTATGTAATCAATGAACTAGAACACTAAATTACTTCTCATTAAAACATTCAGAAGAAGTATTCCACTCATCGATTAAAATAATGGCACTCTTACTTTGAAAAATATAATAATTTTATCATAGTATGAGAAACACCATGCACAAATTGTATATAATACCTAGAAAAACCTATGAAAATATTTAATTCAAAAATATTGTACAAGGAATTCTATGCCACAATAAATTCAATATTTTTTAGGTCCATGAACAACAATTATGGTAAAATAAACTAACTAAAAAACATGAATCACATGTACAAAGTCAATACTTAGAAAAAAGTTTATGAAATTCATGCTCCATGATAAACAATAACCCCTTCTAGAGATGCACAACATGATACCCTCCAAATTTAATAAATACATGTTGTTATTAATGAAGAAAACTATAAAAACATTTTGATACGAATTAAACACTTTATTCATTAGATTTATAAACATAATAAGGAAAATAATAACTTCTAAAATCACCCCTGTTAATTTAAAATACCTATTTCTATATCAAAAATTTGTCTTAGCGATATATTTGTATTTAAACCACAACTTTTGATATGTGTTCCCTAAATCCATGTGATAAATCCTATTTCTCCCATAAACTAGAAAAAACATATAACCATGGAACAATACAATAATTAGTCCCCATCACATGATTTAACCACCTATAGTCTATACACAATCACAATCTACCATCCCTATTTTTTTATACAATACTAGATCATACCATGGTGGGGAACATGTCAAATAAATCACCACCACAACAATGAACTAATTTAAATTCTCTAATCATGAAGATATGATGGAACTGAAGGATATGAATGTAGTGGATGCATGGGGTTGGGATGGACGAAATTTTATTTTTTTGTAATTGATGACCAATCCCGGATCAATATGATGATGAAAGCCAGTATCGACAGATCAAAACAATGATTTAGACAAAGATAAGAATAACACAGGATCCTAGAAAAAGGATATTACACATCATCTCTATAATTATTTTAATAATATCTAAAGAAATTAAATACCTTGGTCTTCATTACTTTCTTATCTAATGATCGTTGATCATTTGGAATGACCCTTCCAAATTACATTCATTACACTTGTGGGGATCCAATGTAGAATCTCTCAAGAGGTGATCCACTTGTGCACCAATGGTCTCTGTTCAACGCCCAACATTCTCTGGGTGCTAGAGTAGTGGAACAAATGTCTTGTGCTGATCATTCTTGATATCTCATTCTTCAATCTTAAAGAAAACCTTTAATTCATGGGTGGGAGAGATGAGAGGATTCATCTAAAAACCCAGTTCTTCTTTTTAGGTATGGGTATTTCCTTTTAAGTTATACCTAAGGAAATAGAGGAAAAATAGTATTACACAACATGTATTTGCAATGAACACGCGGTGTAATATGGGTACATGCCATGTACAACCTAGTACATGCCATGTGATGTTATGGACATGACCTGTGTTGAACAAGGAAATACATGTCATGTATTTTTATGTACACACCATGTACTTTTTTGGCTGAAATGGGATGTATCTTCGTGTTTTGTTAGATGGATATAGGGCTAATGCCATTACATGAACAGTAGCATTGTACATGTTTTTTCCTCCCTTTTGTCCATTCGAACATCGAATCGAATTCCTTTAGAGGCCTTTGAACCCAATAGGTATGCTCTCAATTCTTCTTGATCCATTCTTCATGATCCATTCCCTCAATGAAGTCATTGGATCTTGAACATTTTACTCGTTTTGTAGATATACTCTATTCTAGATTGAATTAGAGGCCAACACTGGATAAGGAGAGTAACATGATGATTGGGTAGGTGGTCTTGTGCCTCTCATTAATTATCGAGATGAATTTATGTGCCAAAGGGTCTTATTCCCTTTTTGGGTGTTATATTAATTTATTTTGACCCATGTTATTGCCTAATGATGTTTAGGTAATTGAACATGTGTTATTATTCATGTGTAATGTTGATTGCCTTGAATTTGGGCCACCCCATGGGTGCGTTTCCATGGAATTATCATTTATGGCAATTTGGTCTCATTTTCCCAAGAGGCATGCTTTGTGTTTCCCTATTTGGGTTTTTAAAAATAAATTGAATTGTAATTGGATTGAGTTGAAATTGTATGGATTAAGGACTTTGGATTAGTGTTTTTCCCATTTTCCCCATGTTATGCTTATTATTTTTAAGCCTTGTAATGTTTGGATTGTGATTTTAATTTACAATGTGGGTAAAATTGTTTAAGCCTTGTGATTGTTTAATTCACTTGTTGATTGATATGTATGACACACACATGAGTTTTTATTATGTTAACCATGTAATAGTGTAATTTACATGTGTTATTTATTATGATAAAATGATTATACACTATTCATGTCCCTAAAACATGTTGAAATGCTTATACACCAGGCTCGACCCTAAAACATGCTGAAATACTTATACATCAGGCACAAACCTGAAACATGCTGAAATTCTCATATATTGGGTTATACCCTGAAACATGATGAAATAATGATATACTAGGCTCGACCATGATTGGCTGTTATACCTATGGGTGAGAATTTTTTATGCCAATGGGGGAGGATTAGTTATTCCTGTGGGTGGGGTTTCACTATGCCTATGGGAAATGTGTTGAATTTAATATTGAAATGGAATGACTTATGATGCATCATCTAACCCAAATCACAAGATTGGATTTGGTCTTCACATTAATTGTTTAGATATACTTTTGAGGTATATGTTGTGCATCCATTATATGAGGGTTTTTGGGATTAGGACGGATATCAAGACATATATAATTCAATGTAATTGAATAGTTGAACTATACATAATGAATGAAAATGGAAACTAGTGAATGTAGGATTCTTCAATTTGAATACTTACTAGTTTCTACATTCACTATTGTACACTTCATGTTATAATATTGAATAACAGATTGGCACAGATCTTTGATGGATTCCAATTGGGATTTAGTATCACACCCTATTTGGATTATTTTTTTTGGACCAAAAAATTTAAATGATTGCAAGCTTCCATGAGGGAATGCACCCTTCTACATGAACTTGATTTATATTAAGAGAAGGAGAGCACGTGACAAAGTCGAGGCTTGGGATGATTCTATGGTTGCTATTATCTTTATGTACTAGGGTATTGTATCTTGTATATGACTACAATGTATCCTGTTTTGGATGATTTTATAGATAATGTGACATTCTGCATCATCTTTTTATTGAATGATTCTTGGTCAGTTATTTTATCAGTATTTAGTAGTTGACTTCCATTTTATCTAATTTACTATTTCTTATTTATATAATTATTGAATCTTTTGGGTTACACTCTTCCAAATGAGGGAAACGTTTACCCACAATCACACCCTAGGACCTCGCTGCTAGTCAGCAGACACTGGAATTTGGGGAAATGTTCTGGAGGCCATATGAACAACCGTGTACGAGACCCCCCTTGAGTGGAATACGATTCAGAGACATTAAAAAGTGGTATTAGAGGTTTTATTTCTGGTTTACCATATTTCTTATCAACATTATACTGAGATAGGATGGAAATGGAGTTTGGTTCTAAACTGTGTCTCGGAGTAGTTACCACATGTATAGGGTAAATCCAAAACGCCTCAAATTAAATTTTACGTTTTGGATTTTGAGCTATTATAGTTTATTTTATTTCACTATTTGGAAACACAGTTGTTTTGTGATGTTACTATTGTTATCATTTTGGTTCTATTTTTTTGGAACCCAATAAGATGAGCGTATTATATCTCATTCATCATATAGAATCTTTTTAGAAATCACATGTCATCGATTCTTTCCATGCCATTTAGAGAGAATTAATGATTACATGTTTTTGTAATATATGTCATGTTAGATATCCATGTTGTTGTGATAAGTACCATGATAGATATGCATGTTACTATGATATGTGTCTTAGTACCTATTATGGTTGAATTGAATGGATTCAAAACATTGGTCCCTGAGTAGAATGGTCCCTCTTGGATTGGAATTTTGTGGATCATGTTTCAACCATGAGATATAGATTGTGTTTTATGTGTTATATGGGGATTCCAATATTTGATTCAAGGGGAGTATGATCCCCCATAGATAAGAATTTGGAACTCCATTTCTTTATTTTGAACAAATAGGGGTTTTGAGGAAGTTTCTAAGGCTTACGTTTTGGAAACCCAGATTTCATGGTGTGTGATGCGATGAACACATACCATATGTTCTTCTATTTTAGGAAGGGAGAATATTACTTAAGTAAACATTGTGTACTCAGAGTACAAGTTGTATGGTATCTGACCATGTGTCTAGCCATGTGAGAGAGAACACGTGTTGTTGGTTTTTGGTTAGTGCACGCTATGTATAGTAGATACACACTTTGTAGTTTTACTTAGGCAAACCTCGTGTAACTCTGGCCTTGTAGATGTACATGGTAAGGAGGGAGAACTTGAGTACATTCCATGTTCTAGGTTGAAACGCCCTGTACCGGGGATGTTTACATGGATAGGTCGGTGGGATTACACACCAATTCAATATATTGAGGTTACATACCATGTTTTTCTTCTTTACACTTTGTACTTATTTTCTAGTACCTTTTGAAGGACTTTTCCTATTTTTCCCCTTTGATAGTTTTGGACTTGTGGGTAGTCCTTTCTATGTATTTTTTCGCATAGTCCATGACGGTAAATCTCATGGAGAGTTCTAAGGAATCCTAATGGGTATTAGAGATTTTATAAAATATAGAAAGGTTCTTCCTCTGTTTATCGTTTTTAGTATTCTCTTGAGTGTGAGAATAGAGCATAAATAATCAGTTGGGTGTCCAGACCGACCTAGTTGATAATTTCGATATGAGAGGATCTGTGAGCTATCTCTCTTGACATATGTTTTTATAGGGAGTCCATTGTAATATCCCTCTCCTGTGTACCATTTGTAAGGTTCCATATTGTAGGATGCCTCTGCTGTTTATCATTTGAGGATCCCGTATAGGATTCCTCCTTTTACTTTTTATCAATGGATCCCATATAAGATGCCTTCACTCATGATTACCTAGAGGATCCCATGTAGTATTCCCCTCAGTGTTTGAATTGAACAAACGTGACCATAGTAGTGGGATTTTGGTAGTATCTCTCATTTTTTGATACCCAAACCAGACCCATGGGGTAGGCAGTTGGTTGAGTTCTTAGAAGAAGGTTGCAACACCCTAAGATTCTTCACATAAATTTAATATTAAATGCATGAAACACTAACTCTCTAAAAAACACCACTTTTTTATAAACATCCAATTAAACATAATTTTTCCACCTTTTTGATTAGAATTTTGTAAAATAGATATACAAGACTGTGTTCAGAATGATATTTGGAGTCTGATAAGATAAACATAGTTTTTGATGAATTGTAACATACCCATATGAATAGTAACATACACTTATGAATAGTAATGTTATTCTTATTAATGCTAATGAGTAATAAATTATATAAAAAATAAAATCATCCCCAAATAATGTATAAATACATTTTAAACATCTTATAAGTGAAAAAACCAGCATAGTATATGTTTTGGTATTTTGGTATGTTGTAAATGTTTTAATTAAAATTTTATAAATTATTTAATAATATAAAATGGATGTTTATTTTCATAAAATGTAATAATAAATTTTTACTTTATTTTATTACTGTTATAAGATAATTTTATTAGACCTTGATTAATTTCTAAACGTGTTATAAAACTTGTTGTAGTTTTAAAGCTGTTTTTTGAAATAAATTATGATTTTAAATAAAAATTCAATTAAAAATATTTATAAAAATATTTTACAAAAAATATTTTTATTTTTTAATTCTACATGTTAGTAAAAGGCTGTCGTGAATTTTTGGGAGTTTTCTAAAATACATGGATTTTTGTGAACAGTAAAAATACATTTTTGAATTTCCTGTTTGTTTAATGACATCATAATGATGTAATAATTTATATAAAATTATGGTAGACTTTTTTACATTAAAATATGAAATAAGGTTTCCTAAGTTTCCTATATCATTGTAAAATACCAATGTCAAGCCCATTGTTTTTCAAAAACCACTATTGAGTTTCCCTTTGAAATTTAAAACCTTTTTCACTTTTAAAATAAATACCCACCCATTCCTTCATTTCCATTAATTCAAAACTTACAATCCTTGATTCTCTGGTAGTTTTACCTCTCTAAGAGTCCTCCAAAATTTTCCTCAAGCCCGCAGGGTCATAACCTCCATGTTTTATGAGTTAATCTACTAGGTAAGGGAATCTACCACCCTTCTCTTTTTCAAGCGCTCCTTTTATGTTATTCTATTTTAATTTTATAAAGATTATGTTTGGAGTTTTCATTAAATATCCAACTTATGGTCCATATAATTTATGAATGATTAAATACCACTTTTATCTCATCAGAATATTTTATGAATTTTTAAGAGATGTCGTTAGGTTTTTAAATTTTCATAAGGGATTTCTCAACTTTTCTTTTATTAATGTTCTATTATTTTCATTAATTTTTTATTTTATAACATCATCTCAAAAGAAAATTTAGGATAACTCTAGTAATTTACATGTAATAATTTTTTTAGATAAGGGAAAAAATCATCATCATATCTCTTTTCCCATTCTTTTATACTAAAAATGAAAACACCTTCCAAGATGTGTTAATTTATCACAATCATGGACAACAAGTTTTCAATTTCTCTTACCATATTCCATTCTTGTCATGAATCCATTTTTATGGTTACAACCATATATAATAAATATAATAAAACTTATATATGGTTATATAATCTTTTTTAGACATGTTATTAATTTATAAATCTAAATGAGTTCGTTGTGATAAAAAACCACCAATTAACCCAAACAATTATCATTAATGTTTTATATAATTATTCATCTTCACTCTTAATAACCAAATGAATTTTATAACTATGTAATATTATGTATGTTAACTAATAAAACATAAGTTAAATTCTATAAAACCATTATAATTCTACATGTTTATCTGTATATGAATTTAAGTAATTCAATCATGAAAACACAGGAAGAAAGCACTCCCAAATAATGAAAATGAATCTATTAACCCATAAAATGGCCATGAATAAAAAAATGTGGTTATAATAAATAAATAAAATGTATATTATGTTCTGGAATCATTAATTTATGAACCTAAATTGGATTATTCAGGTTGTTAAGATCATGTGAGGAACACATTCATACTTAAGGTAATGGTTTTCCACCAGAACGTCCATTTTCATTCGAGTTACTTTTATTGTATACTTACCTAAATGAAATTATTATGTATTATTATTTACCTCTCATAAATTATATATGAGTGTTTAATATATTATTACCAATGATAATCTTTCTTTATTTTATGGGGAGTTACATGTTTCAAAATGAAATTTCAAAAATTATTTCTGAAATACAAGCTCGATTCAAGGAAATTTCTCAATTATTACCTATTTTCAAGAGCACTCTATAATATGTTTTTAACAAAAATTATTCTCATAAAATCACTGTTTTTATTTTGGTAAAACTATCATAGATCACTTCTAGTTTTATGTAGATAATTTTCTAAAAGAACTATTCTTTTTCAAGTAAAAGGATTTTTATAACAAGAATTACCGGATGATTTTAAAAGAGTATTTTCACCCATTTCAACACAATTGTTGATTATTAAGTATAAATAAGGTTAATGTTTAATGATATCTCCAACTTTGTTTTTTTGTAGATGTGCTATCTTAAAACTCTTCACAAATTTACTCTTAATGGTTAGTATTTGTCCTTAATGTTCAGAAAAAGCTATTTACATTCCAAATGTTTGTTTCAATATGAATGTATATGTTATTTATCTCTATCCCCATTAATATAAGTAATGAATTGGACTTATTATATGTCATGTGGGACCTACTATTTCCCCTCGGTACATTGGTAAGACTCATCATATAAACTATGGTCTTGGATTGAGGCCTTGAAAATGGATATTTACGGTGTTGGCAGGAGGCCTTGAAAGTATGGTTACGATGTCACGCATTATGAATCCGATAATTATTAAACAAGTATTGATAGTTCATGGGGTTAATATATTAGTAGAATATCCACGATTATGTTTTATTATGATATAATTTATTCATCTCTTAATCCATGCATATTATTTTCAAGCTTATTTTTTTTAAAGGCATGTGTTTTTAGTTATTCACCATACCTCATGATTATGTTTATTATATATTATGCTGTATTACTCACCCTTACCGTGTGTTTGAGATCACCCCTTTATTATGTAAGATTTTTTTGGGACATGAATAATTTTATTATTAATTATGTTCAGGGATAAACATATAGTTGTGGAATTTCCCAATAAAATGTATATGTTGTATTTCACTCCACATTATAATGATGAATTTATCTATGTATCTTGTTTCCAAATATCCAAAAGTACTTGGTTATTTGAGATGCATATTCCTTATTTTTATGCTAATGTAATAAAACAAAGCATCGGCTCTAGGAAACTGGGGTTTGGTTCTTTACAAATGGTATTTGAGGGAGGTTTAGTCAAATAATTGTAAACTAGATTTAGAAAACGTAGATTAGGGAAGAAATCACTATGTTAGTATTTGAGGATAAAATTATAATATCATATTGTTAGAGTGGGAAGAAATAGATTATGTTGATATTTCTTGAAAATACATCCTTGTTTGAAAACTACATGTGGGCGTGCTTTTGGAACAGATGTACCCAGGAGTGAATACTCTGACAAGGAGTTTCGGGAATGACCCAGGGTATCCTGGTACATGAAAAAATGGATTTATGTGCACATTATTTGACACTCTTGGGGGATATGCTTAGGATAATTCACAATTTATTTGTAACCCATTATTAAGGATTTAAATTTAAATTTTTCCTCCACGAAACCATGTTCATGATTATGATATTACCTATTCATGCTATGTATTTTTCTACATTGAGATTATAAATAATGATTCATAACCTAATATCATGTGTGCCATTACTTAAAAATGGCGCCTAGTGTAAGGAACAAAAACCACAAGAATGTGTGTGTCCCTTGTATGGATTTATCTCTGATTCAAGATATTGATATTGTCTCTAGAGCTACAACTCATGTGGAGAAACTTATAGCTATAATGGGATAGATTACTTAGGTTATGAACAATAACCTTACCGTAATGGAGCATCCATATCCACATTTTGGAGGGGCTATGTAAGATCACATTATGAGACAACATCCTCCATCATTCATGGGACTACAAACCCATTTGTAGTTGAGGAGGGGATAAGTTATCTGGAGAATATATTTCTCGCATTGGGTCGTATCGAAAGAGAGGTGGTTGTTATGGCAGTTTATCGTGTATTGGGAGATGCAGATCAGAGGTGGTCATTAATCCAAAACACAAATAATGGGGAATAAATTAAAGATATGTAAGGTAAGTATTTTAAGGAATTTTGCCTACAAAAATACTTCCTTTGTGAACAACAAGAAGATATGGAAAGTTAGCTTCTGAATATAAATAAAAAAGTGGAGGAGAGTTTTGAAAAGAATGAAGCTAACCTGAAAAGGATAGTAAGGAATGCTACATACTACATACATAATCCAAGGAGAAAGATTAATCAATTAATTTATTTTTTAAAACCACTTCTCTAAAGGGAACTAGTCTCCAAGAATTTTTCATCATATGAAGATATAGTCTCATCTAATATCAAGATAAAAAAGTATTTTCTAATTCCTATGAAATTAAAGGAAAGCAAGAGAAGAAGAGGGATGCTAAAGACATTGGGAAGGGGAATAAGGAAATGGGGTAGAAGAGAAGAGTTGATGTTCCACCCTATAGTAATTGTGGGAAGAAACACCCTAGAACATTCCTTAAGGGAATGGGATTCTATTACATTTACGGAGAAAAAGACCACCAATATCATGATTTCAAGGGGAAGAATGAAACAAAAAATGTCCAATGTTGTAGTTGTAAAGAGAATGGACATTATGTACATGAAAGTCAGAAGCATTATGGAAAAATATCCTAAATAATGCTATGAGAGCAAGGCCAAGCTTATGCAGTCACACCTGTTGAGGTTGAAGTTCCTTAAAATATGGTGATAGGTACTTTAATCATTTCCTCAAACCCAGCTAATAATTTATTTAATTTTGGACCATCTCATTCTTTTTGTAAGAACCAGGATCTTCTTTAGGTATGTTTTTCTTTTTCTGGAGCTTTTGAAAGAAAAAGGAGTTTTTGGAAATTTTTTAAGTACACTCCATGTACTTTATGAGTACACACCGTGTACTCAGGTACCACGGGTAGCCATGTTCTAGCCATGTAGTGGCTTTTCACACAACCATGTGGGGTGACCTAGAGGCCACTTAATGCGGAGTAAGGAAATAGTAAGTACACGCCGTGTACTCTAAAATTACATGCCGTGTATTTTGTTTTTTCATTAAACGCACCGTGGTAACGTCTGACAGAAAAAACTGAATTCTTATAGGTATGGTTCATCCGAGTGTGAGGGTATGACCAAAAATCTTTGATGAGCCCCCGAGCCTCTGTCCGTCCTCTAATTCAAACACCATTGGTTGTGTTGGAATCACAACTGTGAGTTCTCTCTTATGGTGGAGTCTCATTGCATGCTTCCTCTTCTTTTTCAAGTTATCATGAGTTGAAAATTCTAGTGGTTTATTGTAGATCTTCGACGTTCTATGGAGATTCAAGCGTCGAACTTCACATATAGTGATCTCCTAACCTTGATGTAGGTGTTTTGTGCCTTTATGTAGATAGTCTTTGAGTTTTATGTGCATAATTTCCCAATATCCATTAACAGGGTGTTGCGAGTTTACCGTTTTACCCCTATTGTTTCTTTGCTATGATGCATGTCTGAGTAGATGATTATTGTTTTTGAATAGGGTGAATTGTTGTTCTTTGGATGTTTTGATCATGCATGTTTTTCCTGTTTGGACCTTTGGGTCATGATTCCCTATTAGGCTGTTGTTTACTTTCCCATACCTAGTATTGTAGGATGGTGTGACTGTTTTTCATTATGCTGTTGTGATGTAGAATGATAGCCAAGTTGTTCTTGAGGTTTACCTTAGACGTTACGTGCTGCTACACTTTATTGACTTATATAGGGCCGTGTGAACCTAGTTTATAGACCATAGGGATAATGGACGTTGAGGGACTCTCTAGAGTGTCTTTATATTTTACGATGCGAGACAATAGGGGGAATTGATGTTGAGTGCTTTCTCAGAGTGTCTGTAGCTCCTCGACACAGGCCACACATGGAAAGTGACATAAGTTCTTTCATAGATCACCTTTAGTACTGATATGAGACTATAGGGGGAATTGATGGTGAGTGCTTCCTCAGAGAGTCTATGATTAAGCTAAACTAGAGGGGTTATAATGAGCGTACTGCCTAGAGGGTTGCTTGTACATGTTAGGTATGACCAGAGGGGTTATACTAAGAGTGCTTCCCAGAGGGTTACCTGATTGTTTACATGTTTTTTGGTTATTTATTGATACTGAACTATGGATTGTTTACTATTTATTACCTTCCTTTTTACTACTTTCTGTAATTTTTCCTGCCATATACTCATTGGCTATTAGGAATAGATCTCGTGGTCGTTGCCTATTTGGAGTAGTCTCACACCCTGTTTGGGCCATGCTTTTGGGCCAAAACAGATTATACTGTTACAGGTATAGACAAGGGAAAACACCATTCTGCTTCAGGTACTTGACATGTTGTAGAGCTGGAGAGCAGGGGACCAAGCTTAGGCTTGAGATGCTGAGCATCTGGTTTTAGTTTTTCAATTTTTACTTGGTTTAGTACTGTATTTCAACATTGTGCTTGTTTGGATGAATTCTTATACATATATGTATCATGCATCATTATATATATATGATACAATTTTTTCTTTATCAGTCTTCCACTGTTACTGTTGTTTGGTGCTATTACTGCTTCTACTGTTCTATATCATTTAGTTTCTGCTTTGTACTCATCCAATGCGGTCATAGTTTCCCCACTATCCACCCAAGGCCCTCACTTCTAGTCGGAAGCCTATGGAATTCGGGGAAATGAACTTGAGGCTATATGAATGCACAAGAGTAGCTAAACCGTGTACAATGAAAATCCATCCAACCTCGTTTATTTCCATTTTCTGGTTTTGGAAGATTACAGTTGATTTTATTTCACCTTGACTGATTCACATGATTTGTGCTATTATTGATGATGTTATTGAGGTTCTATTTTTGTCGCAACCCGATGAGATAAGGGTATGTCATCTCATGCATCATATATGAACTTGTTAGAAATCACATGTCATGCATTCTTTCCATTTAATTTAGGATGCATTCGCGATTGCATGTTGTTGTGATAGATGTTGTGTAGAATATTCATGCTGTTGTGATAGATGCCATGATAAAATACCTACTGTTTGATAGGGTATTATTTTGTGTATTGTTTTGCATGAATGGATGCCAAACTTCAGTTCTTAAGGTGTTATGGGCCCTCATAAAATGGAATTTGGTGAATCATTGACTTGTTACATTTTTATAACATGTTTAAAATGCCAAGATTGGATTTTATGGGAGTATTGGCCCTCACAGAACATGATTTGGAACATTCAGTCTTCGTTTCAGTATTTTTTGTGTTCCGGAGTAGTTTCTGAGGCCTACTGTCCGGAAAAACCTAGAATACACGCCGTGTAATGTTAAGTGATTTCCATGTGTTCTTCTATTCGGGAAGAAAGTGTTTTTCTTAAGTACACACCATGTACTTTATGTACACACCGTGTAGTCTCTAACCGTGTCGTAGGCCGTGTGGGAAGAGACAGAGGATGGGGAAGATCCGGTGGGAACACACTGTGTACCAGACGAACACGCCATGTAAATTGAGCTGTGTTTTAGGTCATTTCACTAACAACACGGGCCAGGTGAAGCTTTTCTAGTACACGTTGTGTCTATCTTGAACATGCTGTGAAGTATTTCTTTAGGAGAGCCATGTGTCTTGACTTTGTAGAAGGAATCAGGAAGGGGAAGAGGGTTCAAGTACATGCCGTGTAATATGAGAACATGTTGTGTGTTTGGGGTGTTACACGACCAATTTAGGCTGGAGTACATTCCCATGTAAATGAAATAAGGGAACACGCCGTGTAAGAAATGTACATGTCGTGTAGTCATGTTTTGTAAAACTTGAGTGCTTAATTCCTCCTGTTACCTTCTTACACTTCCTATTTTCAGTATATTATAACCTTGATCTAAGGTTTAAATTTGACCTTGCAGATTCATTCCACTGAGATGTCATCCGATTATGCGCCAGTTTCCAGACGACGATCAGACACTAGACATGAATAATTATGAATTACCTGCAGATCCTCCAGTTGTGCCAGCCTTGGCACTAGACATTGTACCTGATATAGGTGCAGACACACAGTTCAGGTAGGGCTTTCTTAGAATGATGCAGACCTTTCATTGAGTGCCACCCCCTGCCCCATCAATGGCTGATTTTACATGGGTTTTCCAGTAGCAGCATCCTCCTACTTTCTCTAGGGATGGAGGACACCAGGCTGTAGAGTCATGGCTAGAATCCATGATGACAATCTTTGAGCATATGGATATGCCTCTAGAGAGGAGGGTCAAGTTCTCTACCTATATCCTTCAGGATTCCACCAAGAGGTGGTGGGATATGATCTCACAGGCGAGATGCCAGCGGGTTATGGCATGGGATGAGTTTCAGTGCATCTTCTATGTATACTTCTATCCAGATTCCTTGAGGGCCGATCGAGCCCGAGAGTTTATGAGTTTGGAGTAGGGTACTCTTTCTATTATGGATTATTCCTCCCACTTTACTGAGATGCAACCCTTTATGTCTATTCCTGGAGTTGACCAGTTGTTCATGGCAAGGATGTTTGAGGATGGTATGAGTCACGACATTTGATCACAGGTGAACATCTTCTGGTTGAATTCAATCACTTATCTCGTCAATCAAGCGCTGATCACAGTGAAAAACATGAGGGATTCTAGAGTTGTGTGACAGGGACGCTTGGCATCTGGAGTTTGAACCCGTCCTACTGATAGTAGGAAGCACCTCGGGGATTCTTCGTGCATTGATTCAAGGAGGCGAGACACTTCTTCTGGTAGCCAGGTGGTGTTCTACCAGTGTGGAAAGGGCGGTCACACCAAGCCACACTGCATGAGAGTTCCAGTGGAGTGATGATCATGCGGAAAGTTGTGTCACCTTCATCACTTCTGTCAGATCTTCTCACTAGTTGCTAGTGATAGGGGTTCTTCTATGACTCCTCATTCGGGAGAAGCACCACAAATTTCTCACCAGTCAGGGAACTGGATATCTTCTGGCTATTCAGGATGTGGTGGAGGTCATGGTTTTGGAGGTCATTCGCCGGTCTTTCAACGACAATAGATTGGATCATCTCAGAGTGGTCAGGAAGGGTCATAGGGCTGTAGTACAGGCCAGACTTTTGCTGTGGAGCAGACTGAGCAGAAGTAGGACCCCAGACCTTCTACAGTTTGAGGTATGACCTTAGTTGCCTCAGTTTTAGCTACATCACTTTTCGATACAGGGGATTCCCATTGCTTTATATCTTTTGCGGTTGTGGAGAGACATGGGATCTGCATCTTTTCTTATGCTGATATCTTGACACTAGACACTCCATTTGGGACTAGAACGGTGAGTGTAAGTCAGTGTAAGGAGTTCCCTATATAGGTCGGTGGGTGTGACGTTATATGGGACCTCTATATCCCAGATATGACAGGCTATTATTTTATTATTGGGATGGACTGGGTAGTTCCCTTCCATGCAGTCATTGACTATTATCGCCACAAGGTGAGTTTCACATCACCATAGGGTGTATCGTTTCATCATAAGGGTGAGTGGGATGTATAGGCGAACAAATCGGGTCTAGAGCATCATGGGTTAGTAGAGGATATAGCCCAGATTTCTAGTCTATATCTAGATAACTAGGGGAATTCACATTTAGACTTTCCTCCAGTGGTGGATCGTTTTAGATATGTCTTTCCAGAGGACTTTTTAGGTTTGACTCTAGAGCATGATGTAGACTTTTCTATTGATCTTGTCCCAGGAGCTACACCGATGTCCATTCCTCTTTATAGGATGGATACACCAGAGTGGCCGGAGCTCAAGAAGCTGTTGGGGGAGATGCAAGCAAAGGGTTTCATCCGACCCAGTACTTCTCCTTGGGGTTCGCCTGTCATGTTTGGGAAGAAGGCAGATAGTACCCTTAGGCTTTTTATGGATTATCGGAAGCCGAACCTATTGATGATGAAGAACCGATATCCCTTACTGAGGATTTATGATCTCTTTGATTAGCTTCATGGAGACCGAGTGTTCTCAAAGATTTAATTGAGGTTTGGTTATCATCATTTGCACGTTAAACCATCTGATATACCTCTTACAGCCTTCCGGGGTAGGTATGGTCTATACGAGTACATGGTTATGCTGTTCGGTCTCACGAACGTGCCTGAAGGTTTCATGACACTGATGGATAGTGTGTCCCATCCATACTTGGATTTTTTTGTCATGGTCTTCAATGATGATATCTTGGTGTACTCTCACACTCGAAACGACCATGCCACCCATCTTGATATTGTTTTGAGTACACTGAGGGAGCATCAGTTATATGCTAAGCTCTCAAAATTCCATTTATGGATGGATCAGATTCACTTCCTGGGTCATGTTATCTCAGAGGAAGGAGTATCAGTAGACCTAGTGAAAGTGAGAGCTGTAGTTTACTGGGATAATCCAAAGAAAGTCTTTGAGGTGTGGAGTTTTCTAGTGTTGGTTTGATATTATAGACGTTTCATACAAGACATTTTATGCTAAGCAACCCCACTGAAAGGTCTGACTAAGAAGGGTGAGAAGTTATCATGGTCATATTCTTCTAAGTTATCCTTTCAGGAGATGAAAGGGAGGTTGACTTCAGCACCGATACTAGTCTTTCCAGATCCAAGAAAGAGATATAATATTTACTGTGATGCTTCAGGTTTTGGGCTGGGAGCTGTTCTTATGTAGGGAGATGGAGTCATTGCATATGGGTCTCACCAGTTGAGGCCACATGAGCGAAACTAACTGATGCATGATCTGGAGTTGGCAGCTATTGTTCATGCCTTACACTATTTGAGACATTATCTTCAGGGAGAGAATTTTTTGGTCTTCACCGACCACAAGAGTCTCAAGTACATCTTCATTTAGCGTCATCTGAATTTGAGATAACCTAGGTTGTTGAGTACCTACAGTCCTTTGAAATTGAGCTTTCCTATACCCCAGGGAAGGGAAACACGGTGGTTGATGCGTTGATCAGGAGGACTCAAATACAGGAAGTTCAGGAGGCCAGTAGTGAGTGGTAGCTTATGGCTCTGTTATTTGATATGCATTTGAAGGCGCACGATAGACATGGGCAGAATTTTCTATCTTCTATAGCTATTACCTCTACACTTCTTGACCGAGTTCGAATGAGGTAGCTATCAGATTCTGAAGGCCTCGTTCTAAGGGAGAATGTATCAGGAGAGGACCCTATTCTTGGATGGACCATAGACGAGGATGAGATCATGCATTTCCAGGGGCAGGTATCAGTTCCAGTAGACATTAGAGAGGAGCGGATGTGGGATTTTCATTCCTCTGTTTGGGAAGTTCATCCTGACATCACTAAGATGTATCGTGATCTACACCATCAGTATTGGTGGCCAGGTATGAAGAGGAATGTTTCTTGTTTCATCATGAGGTGTTCCACTTGTCAGCAGGTGAAGGTGGAGCATCAGCTACTAGTAGGGATCTTAAAGCAGCTACCCATTCCCAAGTGGAAGTTAAATGACGTCATGATGTACTTAGTGACCGTTTTAATAAAGTCACCTCAAGGGAATGACTTAGTTTGGGTTGTCATTGATAGACTCACGAAGGTCGATCACTTCTTGCCGATGAAGGGGACCATCGTATTTGTTGAGCTGGAACGGCTGTACATTTGAGAGATTGTACGTCTACTTGGAGTTCCACACTCCATTTTTTTGGTAGGGATGCACATTTCAATTCTCGGGTCTAGCAAGGGCTTTATAAGGCTTTGGGTGCATAGGTAATTTTGAGTACAACTTACTATCCCCAAACAGATGGCCAGTCGAAGCGTACAATTTAGGTTCTTTAGGATATGCTCCAAGCACGAATTCTGGATTTTGGAGGGTCTTGGGAGAATCATATACCTCTTTTGGAGTTTTCCTACTACCGTAGTTTTCAAGCCACTATTCAGATGGCACCTTATGAGGCTTTTTACGGTAGGCCATGCAGATCACTATTATGTTGTCTAGAGGAAGGAGAGGCGGCTTTTTTGGGACCTAGTCTGGTCCAGGAGACCATGGAGTAGATAGAGTTGATTCAGAAAAGGATGGGTACTGCACAGTCACATCAGAAGTCTTAAGATGATCAGGAGAGATGACCTCTGAAGTATGAGGATGGGGATCTGGTTTTCATGCGTGTCATGCCGAGGTTGGGACACAAGAGGATTAGGATAAAAGGTAAACTTTCACTGAGGTATTCCGGGCCTTTTGAGGTTTTGGAGAGAGTTGGGCCGGTGGCCTATCGGTTGCAGTTAACTCAGAGGTACCAGGCTATGCATGAAATTTTCTATATTTCTCAGCTTCAATGTTACTTTTCAGACCCATCTCATGTATTCCAACCAGAGGAGGTTGATTTGGAAGTGGTTTAATCCTTTAAAGAGAATCCTATCTGGATTTTTGATCACATTAGAAAGGTTCTCCATGGATGGTTTGTTCCTCTGGTATGAGTGTTATGGAAGCACGGGCGGGCACATGATGAGACATGGGAGAGGGAGGCTGATTTACGATTGCAATGGCTGGAGATATTCGATGTTTCTTCTTCTACGCCGCCTTACTAGGGAAATTTGCAGATGAATTTATTTATTGGGGGAAGTTTTAAAGAACCAATATCTTCTTTTCAAGTATATTTTTTTTCTAGAGCTTTTGAAAGAAAAAGGTGTTTCTGGAAATTTTTGAATTACACACCGTGTACTTTATGAGAACACACCATGTACTCGTTTAACGTGGGTAGCTGTGTGCTGGACGTGTAGTGGCCTTGCACATGGCCATGTGGGGTGACCTAGAGGCCACTTAATGAGGAGTACAGAAACTGAAAGTTCACACTGTGTACTCCAAAAGTACATTCTATGTATTTTGTTTTTTCTTCATTAAACACACAGGGTCCATGTCTGATGGACAAAACTGACTTCTTCTTGGTCTGGTTCGTTTGAGAGTGGGGGTATAAACACAGATCTTTGGCGAGCCCCCGAGCCTATGTTCGTCCTCCGAATCAAACACCGTTAGTTGTGCTGGTATCACAATGGTGAGTTCTCTCTTCTGGTCGATCATAATTTCATGTTTCCTATTCCTTTACATGTTATCATGATTTTAACATTCTATATGTTTTTATATATCTTCGGCATTCTAAGGATATACAAGCTTCGAGGTTCACTTATAGTGATCTCCTAACCTCGAGGTAGGTGGTTTGTGCCTTTCCGTAGATAGTTTTTGAGTTTTCTATGCAAAATTACCCAATACCCATGAATGAGGTATTTCATGTTTACCATTTTATCCCTACTGTTTCTCTACTATGCTGCATGCCTGAGTAGATGAATATTGTTTGTGAATATGGTGAATTTGTGTGCTTTGGATATTTTACTTTTTCTTGTTTTTCCTGTATGGACATTTGGGTCGTGACTGCCTGTTCGGCTGCTGTTTAGTTTCCCATGACTAGTATTATAGGATGGTGTGACTGTTGTTCTATTATGATGTTGTGCTGTAGAATGCTAGAAAAGCAGTTCTTGAGGTGTACCTTGGCTGTTACGCGCTACTTCACTTTCTTGACTTACATGAGGCCGTGAGAACCTGGTGTATATACCACAGGGAGAATGGACGTTGTGGGCTTCTCCATAGTGTCTTCATATTTTATGATGCGATACCATAGAGGGAATTGATGTCAAGTGATTCTCAGAGTGTCTGTAGTTCATAGACGCATACCACATAGGGAATGCGATGTAATTGCTTCCCTAGAGTGCCTTTAGTATCGATATGAGACTATACATGGAATTCATGGTGAGTGCTTCCTCAGAGGGTCTATGATTAAGCTGAACCAGAGGGGCTAGACTGAGTGTACTTCCCATAGGATTGCTTGTACTTGTTAGGTAGGACCATATGGGTTAGATTGAGAGTGCTTCCCAGAGGGTTACCTGTTTATTGGATATTGCTTGATACTGAAATATGGATTTTTTTACTATTGAGTACCTTCCTTTTTATTTCTTTCTGTACTTTTACCTACCATATACTCATTGACTATTTGGCACAAATCTCGTGGTGGTTTCCCAATAGGATTAGACTCACACCCAGTTTGGTCCATGATTTTTGGCCAAAATATATTATATTTATGCAGGTATAGACAAGGGAAAGCTCCCTTCTACTTCAGGTACTTGACATGCTGTAGAGATGGAGAGAAAGGGACCAAGCATAGGCTTGCAATGCAGAGGGCCTAGCTTATGTTTTTCATTTGTACTTGGTTTAGTACTGTATTTCAACATTGTTCTTGTTTGGATAATTTCCTAGACATATATGTATCATGTATCATTATATATATATATGCTAAAGTTGTTTCTTTATCAGTCTTCCGCTGTTACTATTGTTTGGTGTTATTAATTCTTTCATTATTGTATATCTTTTGGTTTCTCCTATGTACTCGTCCAATGAAGTCATAGTTTCCCCACTATCACACCCAAGGGCCTCACTACTAGTCAGCAACCTCTGGTGTTCGAGGAAATTCACTTGAGGCCATGTGACCAATCGGGTACGGGACGCCTTTGGGTGGATTCCAGAATCGGGACATTAATCTTTTATATCTTCCCAGTTTTCCATGAAAATTATACATGTCCAATTTTATTTAATAAAGTAGTTATCAATCCAATCTCTTAGGGTATATACCATTGTAACAAATATGTGTTGATCAGTCCCCCTCAATACACATAAACGTGCATTAGTAGGTAACTTTATCATCATACCCATGATTTACTTTGATATAATACTTGGTAGGAGTTTTCATTCACGTTATGATATGAAGATCTATTACAAGAATAGGGAAGCTATGAATTTTGAGAATAGTGTTGAATCACTTATCTTTAGATTAGGAACCATTCCAGCTGATTTTTACCAAGATCCACCCCTAATAGCTCTACTGAATTCTATTATTGAGGAGGAAGGGAATGAAATATATATGTGTGAAGAAATGAATTTTCAAATAGATGACATACCTATTGTGAAAGAATATGTTGATGTGCTTCCAGGTGATTTACCTGGATATCCTCCAGATTTAGAAATTGATTTAATTCATGGTTCAAGGCCTATATCAAAGAATCATTATAGAACAACCACTATATAATTAGCATAACTAAAGAAACCACTAGAGAAATTGAGTGATAATGTATTTATTCTCCCTAGTGTCTCTCTATGGGGATCCCATGTTCTTTTTGTTAAGAAGAAATATGAATCTATGAGGTTGTGCATTGAGTACAGGGAGATCAATGCTATAACCATAAAGAACAAGTATCAACTATCTCAAATTGATGATTTATTTGATCAACTTCATGGATACAAATATTTTTCAAAGATTGACCATTAATCTGGATATCATCAGTCTCTAGTAATGAAGGAAGACATTCCAAAGGTAGCATTTCGAATTATGTACGGGCATTACGAGTTTACAGTAATGCCTTTTGGACTGACTAATGCACCCTTTTTTTTCATGGATCTAATAAATAATGTTTTTATAGAATATCGTGATGCCTTTTGGATGGTATTTATTGATGATATCTTGGTATACTCCAAAATATATGAAGATCATGAAAATCACTTATGCACTATTCTAAAGACTCTCAAAAGAAATAAATTATATAGCTTTTTTATATGGTGTGAATTTTGGATTCAATTAACTTCCTCACCCAACCAAGTTGTATCTAATAAGGGAATATCTATTGATCAAGCGATGATAAAGGTTGTTAATGAATGTCCTACTCCAATGAATAGAATTTAGGTATGTAATATTATTGGATTAGTAGGTAATTATCAGAACTTTCATTCAAAACATAGCCCATTTATCCCACCCAATGAACAAAATTAAATGTTAAGTGGTTACGTTCATATGGATAAGATAATGTGGGGAATGTTTTGAAGAATTGAAGATGAGATTAATGAATTATCTAATCCTAACTATAATATAGGGGAATAATGGTTTTGTGATCTATAATGATGCATCAAAAAAATAAATTGGTTGTGTCTCAATGTAGAATGATAGAGTTATTTTATATGCATCAAGGAAGTTAAAATTCATGAAAATAACTATCATACTAATAATATAAAGTTAGCTACTGTGAAATTTGCTATAAAAATATGGAGACACTATGTCAATGGTGAAATATGTGAGATATATACAGATCAAAAAAGACTAATGTATATCTTCTCACAGAGGGTACTCAACATGATGCAAAGGAAATAGTGTTAACTACGCAAGGATTATGATTGTTCTATACTATAATAACTAGGAAAGGAAAATAAGGCAGCTGATGCATTGTGAAGGAATAATGATAGAGTTTTAAGCAATATGAGGATTCAAAGGAATCCAGTATTAATGAATCATGTAAGTATGGATATAGGAATTATCATAAAAGGTGAAACATCATTAATTTTTCAATTGGTTTCCTAACCAATTTTATTGGAAAGGGTTAAAATCTCTCAACCAGAGGATGGGATCCTTGAAAAGAAAATTATTGTTGTGAAATATGGGAAGTTGACTGAATTTGTATGTGAATAAGGAATTCAGGAATTTTTGGAGAGGATATTTGTTCCCTCTATATTAGAGCTGAAAAGGGAGTTATTGGTTGATTCCCATAGCATGAATTTCTCTATACACCCTAGTACCACTAAAATGTATAGTTATTTGAAGGAACATTTCTAGTGTGACAACATGAAGAGGGAAATTGACGATTATGTATCAAGATGTTTAGAATGTCAAAAAGTGAAGGCCAAATGACAACATCCTTGAGGATTCATGAACCCATGACCTATTACTACATGGAAATTTGATGACATAAACATGGATTTTGTCTCTAGAATAACTAAAACTCCTAGAATGAATAATGAAATATGGTTAATTTTTGATCGACATACAAAATATGAACATTTCCTCGCTATAAGGGAGGAGTTTCCACTTGAGAAGCCTTAACAACATTATATCAATGAATTTTTAAGACTTCATGGAGAACCTCTTTCAGTAGTATCTAATTTTTATCCTCATTTTACATCAAAATTCTAGAAAATTCTTTCGACTACATTGGACACTAAACTTCATTTGATTGCTGATAATCATCTTCAAACTGATGGGAAATCAGAAAAGGACCATCCAAAATTTGTAATACATGTTGAGATCATCCTCACATGATTTTCAAGGTATGTGGGAACAATATTTATCTTTTTTGTAGTTTTCCTACAATAATATTTTCCATTCCAGTATTCAAATGGCACAATATGAAGCATTGTATGAAAAGAGATGTCGTACACCAACATGTTGAGATGAAGTAGGTGAAAGGAAGCTAGTGGGCCCAGAACATGTGGAGGAAATAATGGAGAAGCTAAAGACTATACAAGGACATATCAAATCAGCTCGAAGAAGACAAAAAATCTATGATGATAATTGAAGGAAGGATTTTGATTTTCAAGTGGTATATCATGTTTTCATAAATGTATCTCCATGGAAGGGTGTTATTATATTTGGAAATAAATGGAAAGTGAGACCAAGGTACATAGGCCATTTTTAAATTCAAGAGATAATTATGGAAACTTAATATCATTTGGCTATGCTTCATAGCACATATAAAGTACAAAATGTGTCAATTGTCTCATTTCTGAGAAAGTACATGCCAAACCCAATGCATATCCTCACTTTTGAAGGTATAGAATTGGAACATGACCCATATTACTATAATGATCTTATATGGATTCTAGACACTGAAGAATAAGTGATGAAGAATTCGACGAATCATCTTGTAAAGATACTTTGGAAAACTCATAAAATTAAAGAGGCCACACTGGATCCTAAGGAGCTTATGATGAAGGTCTACCCAAATCACTTTGTGAGGTAACATTCTGGTAATTTAGAGGATGAAATTTTTATAAGGAGGGGATAATGTTTAACCCCAATATTCTGTACATAAATTTAATATTGAATGAATGAAACACTATGTCTCTACAAAACACTAAATTTTTATAACCTAGCCAGTGAATATAATTCTACCACCTCTGCGATTTGAATTTCGAAAAAATGACATACACAGTTATGTTCAGTAATATATTTAGAGTATTTTAAGACAAACATAATCTTTGATGAAAAGTAACATACCATTATGAATAGTAACATACCCTTAGGAATAGTAATGTTACTCTTATGAATATTAATGAATTCTAAATCAGCCAAAAAAATTGAAACTTCTTCAATGAATGTTTAAATACAACATAGACATCTTATATGTGAAGAAACGATCATAGTATAAGTTTTGATATTTTTTTATGTCATAAATATTTTAATTAAAATTTTATGATTAATTTAATCATTTAAAATAGAAATTTATTTTTATAAAATGTAATCATAAAATTTTGAATTTATTTTCTTGTGGTTATAATATTATTGTATGGGACCTTGATTAATTTTTCCTGGTGTTATAAAATGAGGTATAGTATTAATGTTATTTTTTGAAATAAATTATGATTTTATTTAAGAATTAAATTAAAAAATATATAAAATTATATTCATAAAATAAATTTCATTTTTTAATTCTACATGTTGAAAAATGGTCAGGGTGAAATTTTGGGATTTTTCTAAAACACATGTATTTGTCATTAATAGTAAAAATATGGTGTTGAGTTTTCAGTATGATTAATGATATCATAATGATGTAAAAATTAATATAAAATTTGGTCGAACTTTTTATATTAAAATATGATATGATGTGTCCCAGGTGGCCAGTACCATGGGAAAATGCCATGGGAAATCCCATTGTTTTTCAAAAACCACTAATGAGGTGTTCTTTGAAATAAATAAAGAACTCCTTCCCTTTTACTATAAATACCCACTCATTCATTTATTTTCATTCATTAAAAATTCACCATCCTCAAATATCTAGTATTTTTACCTCCCTTGGAGTCCTCAAAAGGTTTCCTCAATCCCCCAAGGTCCCAAACTTTAGGTTTTTGGAGTTACTCTTGAAGGTAAGGGAATCTACCACTGATCACATTTTAAAGAACTATTTTTTTGTTATTCTCTTTTAATTTATTTCAAATTATGTTGGGATATGTCATTAAAAATCCACATTAATATCCATACATTTTATGAATGATAATATACCGCATTTCTTCCATCCGAATATTTTATGAATTTTTAAGCAACACCATTAGACTGCCGAATTTTCGTAAGGGATTTCTCATCTATTTATTTATTTTGAGTTCCTTTATTTTCATTTATTTTTTACATTACTCACCTCATTTCATCTGAATTTTATGATTAATACAGTACCTTACATGTACTCACATTTTCTTTTGATAATGGAATATTTCATCATCATCTCTCCTTTCCCATTCCTTTATACTATAAATGAAAACACCACCCAAGATGTGTTAATTTATCACAATCAAGGATGATGTGTTTAGAAATTATGTTAGCATATTCAATTATGGTCATTAAACCATTGTGATGGTTTATCCAGACTATAATACATATAATATATCTTATATATGGTTCTGGAATCATTTCTTACACATTTTAATAATTTATAAATCAAAATGACATTTTTGTGATAAAAAACCACCAATTAATCCCAACAAATATTATTAAAGTTTAATATAGTGATTCATCTTCACTCCCAAAAAACTAATGAATTTTATAACTATTTAATCTTATATATGTTCACTAGTAACATTTAACTTCAATTTTGGAATACCCTTCTCATTATAAATGTTTATCGGTACATCAATATAAGTAATCCAATCCAAAAAACCAAAGAATAAAACACACAAAAATAATTATAATGGATCTATTAAACCATCAAAAGTCCACTAATGAACCTAATAAGGTTATAATAAATAAATATAATGTAGTGTAGGTTCTTGAATATTTAATTTATTAACCTTAATTTTATTATTCATGTCATTAATATCAAGTGAGGAAAACCTTCAGACATAATGTACTTTTATTATATATTTATCTCAATGAAATTATTATGTATAATTGTTTACCCCTAATAAATTCTATATGAGTTATATATATATTTTTACAAACTAGAATAATTCTTTATTTTTTGGTGAGTTACACATTTTAAAATGGAACTTTTAAAACATTTTCCTGAAATACATTCCCAATTCAATAGAATTTCTCAATTATTACCGATTTTCAAGAGCACTCTATAATATGTGTTATTCCAAAAATTATTCTCATGAAATCATAAATTTATTTTGAGAATGACACCACAAATCACTTCGGGATTTATATCGATATTTTTCCAAAGGAACACTTCCTTTCTATGTAAAAGGGTTTTTATAACAAGAATTACTTAATGATTTTAAAAGATTATTTTCACCCATTTTAGAACTCTTGTTGATTATTATGTATATATTACAATAATTATTTATGATATCATTCACTATGTTTTTACTGTGTATGCTATATCTTAAAACCATTCCGCAGTTTACTCCAAATGGTTAGTGTTTGTAATTAATGTTCGGGGAAAGTTATTTACATTTCATATGTTTGTTTAAATTAGAATGTACATGTTATTCATGATTATAAACATTATTATAAAGAATTAATTGGACTTAGTAGGTGTTGTGTGGGTCCCTCTATATCCCCTCAGTTCATCATCAGGTCTCATTAGATAAACTATGGTCTTCGCACGAGGCCTTGACAAAATTTATATTCATGGTATTAGAACAAGGCCTTGATAGTATGGTTATGATGTCCCGTATTACGAATTCCCTCATTATGAAACTAGAATTTACAGTTTATGTGGTTATTCAACAATTAGAACACCAATGGTTACTTTTTATTATGGAATTATTTATTTATCTCTTAATCCTCACATATTATGTTCAAGTTTATTTTTTAGAGGCATGCATTTTAAGTTATTCACCATAAGTCATAATTATGTTTATGATATCTTCTGCTATATTTCTTACCCTTACTGAGAGTTTGAACTCACCCCTTTCTTATGTTTTAGTTTCTTATGATATTAGAAAGTTTATTATGAATGAATTGTAGTGATAAACTTATAGTTGTGGACATTCCCAGTAAAAATAATGTGTTTTATTTCATTCCAACATCTAATGATGAATTTATGAATGTATCCTTTTTCCAAAGCTACTAAACTACTCATTCCTTCAGGATGAATATTCATTGTTTATATGAAAATATAATAAAATAAGGCATTATCTCTAGGAAACTGGGGTCGGGTCTTTACAATTGTGTTAACCTGTCCTATTGTGATATCTCTGCTTTTGAACTCCAAGTTTTGTGTACACCTAGAGACCCTCATGTAAGGGTAGTTTAACTATTTGAACTTATTCCTTGGAATGGAGATATCAGAGATCATTCATAGGATTTTTCTTTTAACATTGGATTAATTTAAAAATGTGTTTTTGAGAATAGTAAATCTTGTTTTTCCTGACCTAGTACTAGGAGGTGACGCTTATTCTTCATAATGGGATATCCCATGGTAGGTATCACCCTTAAAGCCTATTATCTTTTTTTCTACTATAAAATTTTTAACATTGGTGCTGCTCAGGTGTCATGGTCCCTAGAAGGGTATTTGGTTTTTAGAGAGGATTCACTTGTTCAAATGAGTGATTTTTGTATCTTAACCATTCACATGGTAATGGGCATTGTAAAATGCTCGGTTCATCAGAGTATACATGCCACGAGCATGGTCAGCTCCTTAAAAGGTTGTTTGAACCCCTCATTCCATAAGTTATGGGCGACTTGGTACGTCATCGTCTGTGAAAATTGTTGTGTTGATGACATTCCTTCGAGCAAGTTCCAGCGTGATCCACCATGTACTGGGATGCGTAGGCTAGATATCTAATGAAGAGTACCTATAATGTGTCATTTTCTATTGTAAAATCGGGGTAGTATACATTGACATACACATTAGCCTTCGAGTGTTAAATGTAAAAAACGAGATTTTGAGTTCATTTAAATAATTTATATTTGATTTGTTGTTTATGTTCTTGGTCATATTTAGGGTAGATTTACTTGAAAATTTTAAAACCATGTTCTTCCCATTCCTTTGGAGGAATTTCTTGGACATGGGTATTTTGACACTCCGACCAGTTTAATTTGGTCTTATATGCCAAGTGATTTGACTTAGTGATAATCGTTGGTGGAAAGACACTTATGCATTTAAGTTGGTTTTGAACTCATGCATTGAGAGAGGTTGTTCCTTATTATTTTCATTTAAGATACTCCTAGGTGGGGAGCATCACATCTGTTCTATATAAATGTGTTCTTCCTGGTATTAGAATCAGAATCAGGGACTATTCAGAAATGGTCAATTCTACTTGAATGCCTTTGAAACTTGAGAGTCTATTTCATTTTGTTTCTTTCTGGGTAGCATGACATTGCTGTGGTTTTCTTTGTGAATAGACCTTTTGAGGAAATGATGATCATAGGTGGATATCAGTGTTTAAGTGTACGTTTTTACTGAAATTTCTTAAGATAAAGGCATATTGACTGGCTAAATGATGATGTTTCAGAATGTGAAGTATAGTTTCTTTCATAAGGTATACTAGTAGTGGTTCAACTATCATTTTCTAGTGATCCTTGAAATCCTCTTAGTGTGTTACTTCTTAAAATATTAGAATGTACCTAATCTTGACATTTTCCTAGATGCACTAAGAGAGCATCGGTTATACGTCGCACTATAATTGAAATCTGTTGGGAAAGTTCATGATCTCCTTATGTGTTTCTCACTAGATATGTAGTTTTAAATGAGGCTTGGTAAATCATGAGTGCTACTTGGGATTATATATAAGAACACATTTGATGGAATCTGGATTCCTTTTTCATTCTTTGACATGACCTCTAGGAGGATTCCTCTTTGGGTTCTGTAAGTGTTATTATGTGGACTTTTAGCCTTGTGCCAAAGTCTCACTTGTAAAGGGAGTAGAAAACACCTTGGCGAGTTCCTTGTAATCTGAGTTGATGAATTTGAGGTTATCTCAGACATATATTTGGGCTTAGATGTGATGTTTTAAAAGGAGGTAATGATTCTAGTTGAATGGATATGGAATTACAAATTTTCTCTTTATGGATGCACGATGCCCTAGGAGTAAGCATTATGTTGCTGTTACAATACGCCGACCTTCTAAGCCATGAATTTTTGATATACGTCATCAAGTGATGGTTTAATTATTATACTTTTTTTCTTGGTGTATAGTTCAAGGAATCCTGTTTGAACACTCTTCTTGTTTATGGTGGGTGTAAGGTGAATGTCCACAATGCCTTTCAGTGGAAGATTTTGTGGCTAGTTTTGTTAAGTTTCAAATGTTCATTGCTATGAGGACACTATTATGACCTTAGTTGTGTGCGGGTTCACCTAGTTAAGGGTGAAAAAACTAAAAGCATTGATAGAATTCTCAGGGGTTTTCATGGTGGAATTTTCCAATGGTGGAGTTGTTGTCGTAATGATGTGGGTTTCATTGTTTTTAACAGACTCACAAAGGTTACACTCTTTCGACTGATAAAAAAGACCCTCAGTGTTGATGACCTTGTAAGTTTGTACATCCATGAGATTTTACCACCGAATAGGGTTTCATATTCTATCATTCCAGATAGGGATGCTTGGTTAACTTCACATTTCTCTCATGGGATTCAGAGGGTGTTGGGTACACATGTGATTCTATGAACAGATTTGCATCGCCAGATGGATAGCCAACCGGAGCACACGATCCAGGTGCTAGAGGAAATGCTACGAGCATGCATCCTGAATTTCAAGGGTTCTTTGTAGAGTCACATACACATGGTTTAAATAACCTATAACAATAGCTTTCTTGATACCTTTTATATGGATCTTTGTGTGGCTTTGTATAGTAAACTATATCGATCACCCCTATGTTGGCTGGAGGTAGGAGAGGCATCTATGTTGGGACCTTATCTTTTCCATGATACCACTAAGCAAGATCAGTTAATTTGGAAGAGGATTACTACTATGTAGTCTCCTTAGAAATATTATTCCTATCGCCATTAACGACCTCTGGAGTTCAAGGTTGTGGATTGAGTTTTTCTATGTGTTGCTTGAGGTTGGGAAAGCAGAGGATTTGGAGACAACATTATCTTTTACAAGGATATGTTGGGACATTCAATATTCTAGGGAGATATAGGGTTATTTCCTATCGATTTCAATTACCTAAACGGTAAAAGGCTATACAAGACGTCTTCTACACTTCTTAGTTGTGTTGTTACCTTTTAGACCCATCTCCCACTTTTCAACCAAAGGAGGTTGAGTTCCATGTAGATGTGTTAATTGAGTGTCATCCTTTCATATTTTTGATTATATCATGACCTTTCTCCAGGACCAGTTTTCTCCATTACTATGAGTGATATGGAATCATGGTCAATTATAAGACAAGACCTGGGAGGGGGAGACTAATTTAAAATCATTTTGGTCTGATTTATTCTCTTTTTTTTCTTCACTACCCTTGGAAGGGAATTTCAGGGACAAATTTCATAAAGGGGGAATTTTGTAAGAACATAGTTATACCATTGAATTATTGATAATTCCTATTATGTTTTAATTATTGAAATGGTGTAAATAGAGGATTAAATTCCATGTATTTCCAAAGAACATTCCATGTAATATGGGTACCTTCCATGTACTACCTAGTACATTCCATGTGATAGTTTGGCTAGGAATTATATTTAAAAGGAACTAAACAGTGTGTATTTTTATGTACACCTTGTGTAATAGATTTTAGATAAAACTGGTAGTGGCCTCGTGTTTCATCAGACAAACATAGGGCTCACCCTGTTATGTGAACAACAGTGTCAGATGGTATTTTTCTACCCTTTTTACCATCTGAACTCTGAATCAAATTCCATTGGAGGAGTTTGAACTCAATCAGTTAGCTCTCGATTCCTCTTCAGCCATTCTACATGATAACTATTCTCAATGAAGTTATCAAAGCTTGAACATTTTTACTCATTTTGTAGAAGTAATATATTCTAGCTTAAATTAGAGGCCAACACTGGATGACAAGAGTCACACAAGGAAGAGGTATGTGTCCCTATTCCTATCATTAATTATCGAGATGAATATATGTTCCAAAGTGTCGTGCACCCATTTATGGGGGTAACTTTAATTTAGTTTTACCTATTTTATTACTTAATGATGTTTAGGTAATTGAATATGTGTTATTATTCATGCATAACATTGATTTCCAAGAATTATGGCCAATCCATGGGTATATTTTCCTTGAATTGTCATTTATGTCTATTTGGTATCAGTCGCCTATGAGGAAAGCCTTTTTCCCTATTTGGGTTGTTAAAAATGAATTTAATTATAATGGAATGGAAATTGGATTAAATTTTAATTGGATAGATTAAGGACTGAAGATTAATGTTATTTCCTTTCCCCCATGTTATGCCTATTATTGTTTAAGAATTTTAATTGTTAGATTACATGTTAGGCTTGTGATATGAATTCCCCATGTGTGTATAATTGTTTAAGCCTTGTGATAGTTTAATTAACATGTTCCATGTTATGTATGATTCCCATGTGAGTTTTTATTATATGAACCGTGTAATAGTGTAATTTACTTGTGTTATTTATTATACTGAAATGCTTATACAACATGATTGGTCTTGAAATATCCTAAAATTTTTATACACCAGGCATGACCCTAAAACATGCTGAAATGCATATACATTGGGAATAGACATGAAACATGATCAAATTATGATATAGCATGTTTTACTCTGGAACATGCTGAAATACTGATATACTGGGCTTGACCTTGATTGACTGTTATGCCTACGAGTGATGATTTTTTATACCGGTGGTCGAGGACTGATTATGCCTATGGGTGGGGTTTAACTATACCTATAGGAAAGGTGTTGAATTTAATATTTAAATGGAATGACTTATGAAATGTATGCTAACCCAAAACATAATCTTAGATTTAGTCTTCCATTACCCATTTTGATAAACGTTTGAGTTATTTTTTGTGCATCCTTTATACAGGGGATTGTCAGGTTTAGGATAGATACCAAGTCTTATAAAATTTAATTTATTTGAACTGTTGATTAGAACATAATGATTTAAAATGGAAATCCATGCATGTGGGATTGTTTACTTATGAGTACATCCAAGTCACTACTTTCACTATAGTACATTGCTTCTTAAATATATTCACTTACATATCGACACAAATATTTGGTGGTTTCCTAGTAGGATTTAGTCTCACACCCTATTTGGGTCATGTTTTTGGGCCCAAATAGATTATATTACTGTAGGTGTTGATAAGTGAAATTGACCATCTACAGGTACTTGATTGCTATTTGGAGAAAGAGAGCATGCGACTACGCTGAGGCTTGAAATGCTTCTAAGTATTCTTTTTTATTTCTATAACTTTGTATTGTATCTTGTATCTAACTACAATGTATCCTGTTTTGGATGATTTCCTAAAACATGTGACATGCTGCATCATATTTTCTATTGAATGATTATTGGTTATTTATTTTATCAATCATACGTTGTTGACATCAGTTATATGATGTTTACTATTTCCGCTATTGTATCATTATTGATTCTACTTTGTAACACTCTTCCAAATCAAGGAATAGTTTCCCCACTATCACACAATAGGCCCTCACTACTAGTCAGTAGGCTCTCGAATTTTGGGAAATATGCTTGAGGCCCTATGGCCAACCGGGTATGGGGAACCAGTTGAGTGGCATTTGGATCCAGGACATTACAAGTCGAGAGAGAAATGTTTTGGCTCAACAATTCTCAATTCCCTAGGTTTTGGAACAATATACATTTCTACCTATAAATATACATGGGGTTTCAGTTACTATATTTAGTTTCCAAAATGAAATTAAAATGAAATTATAACTATTAGATACAACCCAAACCACATAATAATAATAAAATCACAATTATTTGTGGTGCACCAAGTTGCGCAAAATGGTACCATAAATGAAATCACATGCCACATAATGATAACCATATTATTATATTTTCTTTTGACAAATGGATAAAAATTATTTACCAAATGTTAAATAATTAATTTATCAGTGAAACCATCTTATTCAGTTCAAACTTCTCTTCCATTTAGTAAACACCCAAATAAGATATTTTATTCTCTTAAATAAATATATTTATTTAAAAAATAATAAAAAATATTTATTAAATGTTCAATAAAATAAATAAATCTATTTTATTCAAAATATGATAAATAAATATCTATTTAATTTATGTGATCATTTTATCTTGAATAAAATTATTCCTTAGTCTTGGGAATAATATTTTTTCTATTAGATAAATTCAAATAGAATTTAATCAAGACCACCAGAAACACACAATATGTGACCCTCTAGTATTATTTATCATTAGAATTAGGTATGCTTTCCTAAATTCCATGATTAATATCTAGAAATGGGTCAAGGAATCAAATAGAATGAAATTAATGTTTCAATGACGACATCCACATATGAACGCCCCTTGTGTAAAACAATACCTTTTTTATAATATATCATCCAATAGGTTTCATGATAGTGTCATCAACCTATATTCTTGATACATCATTCTTTGACAATCTAAAATAAAATTATCATTACACCATGGACATGGAATTTATGGTGATGGTTCTATTTAAATCTTAGGGATGAGATATCAACTTCCATAAAAGGAAGAGACATATCTTTCCTCAACTTATCTTTTAATAACATTTAATTCATGATGCACCCAACATACCGTACTTCTTACCAACATATGGAGTTAATATTTTCATAAATAAATATAAGTGTGTGAGTCATGACACTTATTAATGATAATCATAAAATCTAAGGACTATTACCCACAATCTCATATAGGAATATCTGATGAAAGTAAAACATGAAGAAATTACAACTAGCTGGTCTATTCTCATAATCTCCCATCATAGAGATTTCCATGTGAAATCTTCATGACAAGAATTCTCATCTGGTTATGAGTACTCCCACCTGACTGCCTATATACTATGTTCCTTATCATAGTATGTCATCCAAGTAAAGAACTATATTTAAGAATATGGTCATAGCACTTAAAGGTTCTCATCATAGCGGAGATCTTTTATATATTTATTAATAGGACACATACTATTGGAAATTAATACTTTATAGTCATGGAGAAAAGTGAAAAATAAGTAATAAGATGTTTAATATTTTAATAAATTAAATATTCATGTTATCAATGTACAAATAGTTGGTTCTAGGACACCAACACCAACAAACTCACACATGGACTAGAGAAAAATGCATATGAGTTTTAGTCTGCTAGACCTCACATGATGATCACATTTCTACTGACTCAAGGATTCAGTCAAGGTGTCAGACACATTAACTTATGTGGATATACTTCTCACTGCAACATCTCCTCTCTAAGATAAATCCATCAAGAGATGAAACTTCCATAGTATGTGTTTCACCCACTGATATAACCTTGTCTCTTTTGTGAGAGCCACTGTTGCAGTATTATTACAATAATGTGTGATGGGATCATTATTTCTAGGTACCACATCCAACTATTGGATGAAGCTCTATATCCAAACAAATTCATTAGATATATCAGAAGTAGTGATATACACATGATATATTGTAGAATATGTTACCACACCTTTCTTTGAGCTCTTCTAGCTCATAAAACCTTCATTAAAAGTGAAAATGTATCCAGTTTGTGACTTCATGTCATCTTCATCATTTGGAAAACTAGAATTTTCATATCCTCTTATGACAGGTTCCTCATCTCCTCCATAAACTGAGAACATATCATTAGTACTCCTTATATACTTATAGATAATCTTGATGGATATCCAAAAGAGGTTAATTGGATCAACTTGATATATTCTTACTACACTCAATGCATAGGTGAAATCTAGCATAGTATATAGTATAATATTCATGATGGAACCAATCACTGATGCGTATAGAACCCCTGAAATTCTCTTTATTTCTTCAAGTGGTTGAGGATTCATTTTCATTTAATGATTAATGACATGTGATTCTAGAAACAATCCATTCTTGGATTTTCCATACTAAATACATTCATTATCTTGTCAATGTATGTACTTTAACTAAGGTCAAAAAATCACATGGATCAATCACGATGGATCTTGATCCCAATAATATAAACTAGCTCGCCCACGTCCTTCATGGAGAAGAACTTATTCAATCATGCCTTAATAGACCGTACGATTAATATTTTCTTTCTAGTAAGTAATATTTTATCAACATATACTATTATGAAAACAATAAACACCCAATAAACCATTTTTAGAAATAAGGCTCACATTCATTCTTTATAAAACAAATTCTATTATGGATTCATCAAAATTAATGTTCCATGATATGTATGCTTTCTTTAGTCCATAAATGGAATTTTGAAACATTCAAATCTTATTGGAATACTTTGGAGTCACAAACCCTTTAGGTTGGGTCATATAGACATCTTTCCGAAGGTTCCCATTAATGAAGTCTATTTTGACATCTATTTTCAAAATCACATAATCCCGGTAAGAAGAAATGGCTAGTTGAATTAGGATGGAATTAAGAATTTAAACTGGTGAAAATGATTCATTGTAGTCAATTCCTCAACTCTATTTAAAACCTTTTGCAACCAGTCGTGCCTTATAGGTATTGAAATTTCCTTCAACGCCCAGTTTCTTCTTGAATACCCATTTGAGACCAAGAAGCTTTACATCTATTGGAGGATCTACAAAAATTCAGACGTGGTTTTGGTGCATGGAATCTATTTCAGAATTCATGGCTTCTTACACATGGAAACATCTATGCCACTTACTTATTCCTCACAGGTAATAATATCATTATTATCAAATAATAATGATTTTCCATCCTCAATAACAAGAAAACCACACCATCCTGGTTCTCTAACCTATCTTGTACTCCAATATAGTACTTGTGTCTTAGGAATTGATATTTCTTCCACATGGCTTTTTGGAATCTTCTTCTATAACAACTCTTGGGTACCTTGAGCCTCAACTTCATCGAAGTATATCTCGCTCCCACGAGCTCTTTTGGAGATGTTATCCCTCTCAAATAATATGGTGGGTCACTCCACTATAACCTTTTTATCTTAGGGGTTTTATAGGTAGTATGCCTATGTTTCTATGGGGTATCATATAAAGGTACACATTGTGACTCGAGGTGCGAGTTTGCTTCCTGAAGAGGCCTTAAAAAATGATTCACATCCCCACACATGTAGATTAAATAACATAACTTTTATTCCTCTCTAAAGCTCATATAGAATACTATTTATTGATTTAGTTTTTACTTGGTTTAGTTTGTGTGCTTCTGTTTGTAAAAAATATCCCAAAAGGGATCATTGGAGACTTTCATGGATAATCATTGATCTCACCATGTCAACCTAGGAGTGGTCCCTTCATTCCCTTACACCATTTCACTAGGTGTGTGTAAGGAGGATTGAGTTGGGATAGGATCCCAAAATCCCGTAATTAATCAATGAAGTCTTGATTAAAATATTCTCCACTTTGGTCAGATGAAAGTTTATTAATCTTCTTAACAAGCTAGTTCTCAACTCCATTCTTGTTTTCCTTGAACTTATCAAAAAAAATATCACTTATACCACATTAATTACATATATCAATTTCTACTAAAATCATCAGTAAATGTTGTGACATATTAGTACCCAACCCTTTCTTCAACTGGAAATGGTCCACACACATCGGTATGAACCCATTCCAGAAGCTATTTGGATCTTTCACCTTTCCCACTAAATGGGGATTTCTTAATTTCTCCCTGTAAACATGTGTGTCATACACTAAGTGGTTTTAGTTAGAAAAAATATAAATATCCATATTTATGTGACTTTTTGAAGTGCTTCTCATTTACATTACCTAGATGGTGATTCCATAGTTGGGTGTGGTATGAGTCATGTGAAGTAGTTTTATTATCGATATCCATTACATGGTTTTTGTAATCCAACATGTAAAGACCATTATATAAATGTGCCTTACGAAAGAAAATTCTGTATTTATAAAAGTGGAAAAATTTTATTTTTGAGCATGAAAATAAATCCATATGTGTCTAGTCTGGATACTGAACAATTTTTTTGGTTACAGAAGGAACATAATTACATCCCTTTAATACAAATATCATTACAGCTGGAAAAGTGAGGTGGTAGTCCCCAGCATCTACAATAGCAAGTCAAGCTTCATTGGATGCTCGTAAAACTACCTCTCCTTGGTCAATTTTGTTGAATATACTTGTTTCTTGTATTTGGATACATAAGTGAGAACCACAAGCTATATCTAATAATTAATTTATAGAAATAGAAAAATTTCACTCGATAACAAATTCAGTTGATGCTTCCCCTTAATAGTTTAGTTGGGCTCAATGTTTCTTTCAGTGGCCTTTCATGCCACAAGAGAAATAATGAACAAACTATTTTCTTCACCCACCTTGGTCTTCCTCTTCAATGAAGGGAAGAAGAAACTCTAGGCTTAAATCCCTTTGCTTTCCCTTTACTTTTATTCACCATAAGGACATAAGAATTTTCAGGCTTCATGTCTTTTTCCACTTCAAAAAGGATGATAAGAAGATCTAGTAGAGACATCTCACTATTGATCATATTGAAATTCAAAAAGAACTAGAGAATCTCTGATAGAGTGATTCTAGAATGTGATCAGTTCCCAATTCATCGGGGAGTTTAAAACCTAGATCCTTAAGGTTCTCAATGTAGCGAATGATCATGACTATATGAGGCCATGTTGGGAAACCCTATCTGAACTTACTCTGAAAGAGTGACTTGGAGATCTCAAACTATTCCTATCTTTCCACCTCCTAGTAAAGACCATATAGGTTCTCAAGAACACTATATGAATTATTGTTCTCGTGAGACTTCATGAGTTCACTGGAAATTTATGATAACATTAAACATTGAATGTCAACCATGTCATTCATATAACTTTCATACACTATGAACTCTTCATCACTCGTCTCATGGAAAAGAGCATCACATAATGAGGACCCCATCACATAATATTTCCGTTTATGGCATATAATGTACTGAAGGTTTCTAAACCATTCCTGGAAGTTACTTCTGTTGGGGATGTTGTCTTTATCTAGTATTGATCGCATGGATAGTGTGGCTGACAGGTTTTTAATTTTTATTATAGAATTAAAATATTACCTAATTAGTAATTTCTTCATTACATTTTATGAGAAATAATAAATTAATATTATTAAGGCCCCCACTATTTTATCAAGTCCCAATGGACCACACCATTGAACTCAGAATGTCTAGTTTCATGGACATTCAAGTCGAAAGGATCCATCTTATCATTTTCATAACCCCAATAAGGGTTGGTAAAGCTATATAAAGGTATTTAGATAGGTAGGTGTTTTCCAAATGTGAGCATGAAACTCCTTGATCTGTTGAGTGGACTCACCAATCCTAAAATCCTGAAATTGATTTCATCAAAACCGGCCTCTAATATTACATCATGTTTAGAAAGGGTTGCTCTTCTTGATGCAATATGGGCAATTCAACCTGAATATTTTAGATGGGATTCCTGTATAAAAGTAATTTTCCCAACACGGGTTGGTAGAATACATAATTTTATTGAGTCTTTTCCTTAGTCAAGTAGCATAACGCTTAGTTTGACATAACATATTATTGAGTAATTTTTATCTCCTTTATATTAATTTCTTATAATAATTATCACATGATTGTTAATATTATGTGGAACTTTTTTTAGTGATTAACCATGTCATGATAATATTTATTTATAAGCATGGTTTATTTTACTTCCATCATGCACACCTGTTACATTCATTAATTATAAGATCGTGAAAAAACATTCATATTGATAAACCATGCAACTGATGAAATAAAATATAGAAAGGGGAATGATCATGAGATTTTATAATGTGTAGTTTATCTAGTGGTTGATGAACTAATCCTAACTTAGGGTAGAAACACCTTGAACCTTTTGGGTTTATGGTTACATCATTCCACCTGTTGAACATTTTATCTACTAGGATTGTCTCATCTCAAATCTTTAGTTAAACCGCCTCCACAAGATTGAGAGCTCCATCCATTACATATTTTATTTATCTCACAAGGAGGTGAGGTGAAAAAGAGAGGTTTACATATAAGAAACCATGGGAACACATTCCCTATATATTAATGAGGAGAGATGGAACACATGCAAAATATTTTATTTTAAAATAAATTAAATGGAAAAAATTCTCATATAAAGGTCTAGTATCAATCATGATCATCCACATACATGAAAAAAATTACAAATTTAATAAATCTATCATTAAATAATTTAGTAGTTCTTATTAAGATAAATCATTCTTGAATCGATTAATTATTATCTTTTATTAATCAATCATTTTATCTTAATCAATTTCTTAATTTCCTAGAGATTCCTATCCATAACCATGGAGGTAACATGGTGAACACCCATTTAGAATATTAATTATATGTAATTATGAATATAACATAAACATTAAAGTTATAATTCTATATAATTTTCTAAAGTACATGGTGTGTAGTTCTAACAATAGAACATGTAAAACGTTCATCATCTTATCTGAAGTACATGACTAGGGAATTGGTTTGTGAGGCATACTTAGAAAGCTTTAGAGTAGACGCCATGTCTAGTGGGCCACACACCATGTTGTCTCAAGGATACAAAGTTACCAGTCAGCTTATCCATGTTTGGGAAACATGGTTTGGCCCTTGACCCAAAGGGACTACACTCTATGTCCAGTGGGCCACATGGCATGTAATCCGGTAGATCAGGCACCCATATATATTGGTCAACACATAGTGTGAGAATTTACTACACCAATTGTAACTAATGCACATGGATTAAGTAATTAGAGAATTACCCTTGATGCAATTAAAACAACTAAATAGTGTTTAATCCAGATTACATGACGTGTATGGATGATTACATGACATGTAACTCCGAATACATGACATTTACTTTCTTGTTACCAAGACAGAATCATCGGTGACTTCTAATGTGATCCTCAAATTACTTTTAATCAAAAAATTATTTTTTTCTATTAGATCCATGATAAATTAAGAGGTATAACAAATCTCAAAATTTAGATTAAAATAACAATTAATCAATAGTTAAAAAACTAAATTATTAAAGAATATGTCATCAAAGATTTATTTAAATATTTAAAAATGATGATGATCCTGATCTGATACCACTTGAATGATCTAGACGCAGCATATGAGTGGTAGTTAGGGGGATTTGGTTCTTCTATAATTGATGACCAATCAGGGATCAATACGATAATGGATGATAGTATATATAGATTGAAATCAATGATTTAGGAAAAGAGAAGAATATCTCCAGATCCAAGAAAGTGGATGTTTCACATCATGTTTATAATTAATGTAATAATTTCAAAATAAATTAAATACCTGGGTCTTCAGTACTTTCTTTGTTGATGATTTTTGATCATCTGGAATGACCCGTCCATATTTTCTTCAATATTCTTGTGAGGATCCAAAGTTGAATCCCTCTAACGGCGATCTTCATGTGCTTCATTGGTATCCGTTTAAGGCCACTCATTATTCAGGTTCTAGTGCGGTGGAATGGATTTTTTTCCTAGATCGTTCTTGATCGCTCATTATTCAGTCTTGAAGAACATATCTCATTCTTAAGAGAGAGAGATGAGAGGAGTCGAGGGTGGAAATTTTTTTCTCAAAAATTCCCAATTTACTGGAGTTTGGCATAATAGATGTACCGTCCTATTAACCAACATGTGGTTCAATTACAATATTTTTTTACAAAATAGCAATTAAAATTCAATTATAACAATTATAGAAAACCCATGAAACATAATAAAAATAACAACTCCATTATTTGTGGTGTGCCTTATATTGAAAAATGGAACCATAAATGAAATCATGTGACACATAATAATAAGAGTATTATTATTATTATTTCTATCACCAATTGGATAAATTTTTTTACTAACATTTAAATAATTAATTTGTCAATGGACAGAGTCTGGTTACATTTTAAATCCACTTCCATTTATTGAAAAAATGGATAAGATATTATATTATGTTAAATAAAAAAATTTATTTACAAACTATTAAATAAATATTTATTAAATGTTAAATAAGATAAATAAATATATTGTATTTAAAATATGGTGGATAAATATTTATTTAATTTATGTGATCATTTTAACATGAATAAAATTATTCCTCGTTCTTGAGAATAACGTTTATTCCATAAATTAAATACAAATAAAATATAATTAATTCCACTAGAAACACTTAGCATGTGACCATATTGGATTATTTATTATTTCCATTAGGTGGGATATCCTAAAGTACAAGATTACTATCTAGAAATGGGTCAATGCACCCATGAAAAAGAACATAATGTCAACATGTTGACATCCACATAGGAATGACCACTGTGTAATATAATCTATTTGTCACAATATCACATCTAGTAGTTTTCATGATAGTTTCACCAACCTATATTCTAGATACATCATTCATTGACTACACAAAGTAAACTAGTCTTTACACCATGTCAATGGAATTTAGGGTGAAGGATCTATTTCAATCAAAGGGATGCGATATGAATTTCTATAACAGGAAGGGACAAATCCTTCCTCAAATTACCCATTAATAAAATGTCATTCATGATGAACCCAACGTACCATACTTACCTCCATCATATTGAGTGATGGTATTCATCAGCCAATCTAAGTGAACGAGTCATGGAATGTATGAATGAAAAAGGCATCGATCAGTCTTCACCTGCAGGCAGGCCTCTAGTTTGTCACGCTCCCTCCAAATCAGTTGGGGAAATTGAGCCGATGGTTCAGGGGGTGCTGTCAGGGGAGGTAGATGTTCCATTGGTAGGAGTACATGTGGATGTGAATGAATCATGGAGAAAGTAGACCATATTAGGGGCTGTGGTGTCCACCCCTCCAGAGGTTTCTGGATCGGCCAACTAGGAGAATGGCAATCATAATGAACTGAGCCTTGATGCTGCAATCAATATACAGGTTCGGGACATGGATGGGGTATGTAATCTCCGGTATATGGGCAGGGGACTTGAGCTTCAGCAGGGCTTGGGTGAGCCTGAGATGGCAGACCAGAACACCTCAACAAGTTTGATTAAGGATGGGGGGGATGAGGCTATTCCTTGTTCCCCAAACCATTTTTCTTTACTGGAAAATCTAGATGTTGTAGTGGACCATGCTGGGGAAGATGAACCAATACCTTGCCATCAAAAGAATGAAGGTGATATAACTAATTGTGGTATTTCCCATGGAATGATGGTTAGTCAGTCTGGTGGTGGTGTGGCTGATTTGGAGGGAGTCAACATGGCTGCATCAGATCATGTGATTGAGGGGGTTCCAACTCAGAAGCATAGTATGAGTTGTAAAAAGAGGAAGGGGAAAAATGATTACTCATTTCTTCCCCCTCCATTAGAGACCCACTCTGCGAAGAAACTACCGGTGACAATGTCCAATGTGGTGAACCAGGCTTTAAGCAAGGGTAACATAGATGAAATGGAAATTTCTATTGGGAAGATAGGGACTAGAAAGGAACTCATCCTTAGTTCCGAGGAGGATATGGTCGAGGAGTTCCTGTATGTTGACATTCCACAGGAAGAGGCTGACATGATGGGAAGGGCGGTAAGAGTGGAAGTCGATCACGAACAGGAAATGTGGATTGAGAAGAAATAATTGATCTTAATGAGAGGCTTCAATGACAAGAAAATCAACAAAGAGGAATATATCCGCACTTGGGACAAAATGGCGAACTATTTGGAAGATTTTATTGGAGAAGATCCCAGGGCTAAGGTATGGATAATACATTGGAATCTCTACAGGGAAGAAAGAAATAATAGGCTAAGGTTTTGTTTTGGTAACATTTCCTTTTCTTATGAGGCTTCGCCCCAGGTTTGACTTGGGAAGTGCAGTCGGGGCTTCCTCATCAGGCTAGAGCACTCTACCATTTCCTTGGTAGGTCATTTGGGACATGGCTGATTCGGAGGGATGGCAACATCGGGATGGACCATGCTTGCATGGGATCGCTGAGTGTCCAGCTTAGGGATGGTGGTGTTGTTGTTTCGTGTATATGGTAGTTCCTGCTCTTTTTGGTGTTTTTTGGGTTTGTTTGCCTGTATTGTTGGACTTTTGGTTTCTCACTTTTTCCACAAAAGTGTTTTCTTAATAAAAAAAAAATAATTTTCAGTCAGAATGAATGACAATATTAATGTTTAAGGATCATTTCATATTCACTTATATTGGAATATATGATTACACAGAAACATGCAAAATTCCTACTGGGGGTTCTATTCGTATAATCTACCATCTTGGAGATTAACAAGTGTGAACTTAATGAGAAGAAATATCATCTGCTTACAAGTACTAGCTCCTAATGGTCCGTATACTATATGTCCCATCATAGTATGTCATCCAACCTTAGAACTATATTTAAAAAATATTGTCATAGCACTTCATGGTTATCATCATAGCAGGGAACTTCTATGAAATTATTAATGAGACAAATAATCTTGGACAATATTACATTATAGTTAGGGAGAACAATGAACAATATGTAATACAGTGTTTTATATTTAAATACATTAAATATTAATGTAATCAATTTACATAATGTTTTTTCTTGGAAACTAACTCCAATAGGAACCATATAAAATGAAATCGTTGAAATAGGATAAATACCATGATATAACTCAATACCAAAATCATTGACTCACCATAAAGGTAATCTCATAATCAAATTTGGGAATGAATTGTTAAAATACTTTAATTACTCGACAAAAATACACTATATCCATATTAGATATGCAAAGCATTAATCTCACCAACTGAGATGTGATACTCATTGGATATTTCTTTTTTAGAGATAAATATAAATATTTTTCTTGAACAATAATCATGCGGTCTCTATCCAAAGTTGATAAAATTAACCATAATCAATAACAATACACATAATGCTATAAAATGGAAAAAATATTTATCCAACTGTATACATAATAAAATTTCATTTGTAAAATGATACAATTCAAAAAGAATTAATCTCATCCCATAAATATGTAGAAAATAAACACCTTAATCAACCTTATCTTACCTCCCAATAATGTATTCATCTATATTGGACATTAATGTTTCATTAATGGATGTTCAAAGCCCTAAACTTGCTATGTGCTGATAAAAAAATATTATTCCAAAAATGATGAATGATTATAGTAAATAAAAATTGTAGCTCATACCTCCTATGGTCCCTCCACTTCTTAAACTTATATAGCTCAATGTTTCCCTCTACCAACTCCTACTACTATCCATCCTTACATTCTATCTGTACCATATCTTCTTGAACAATTATTCGATCTCTTCAATTATTTATTCTTTAGAAATACACTATACATGTGGATACTATGTTTACATATATTACTAATTTACCAAAAAATAATGATAAAGAAAAAAGTTAAATTTCATTGAGTGGTCCATCAAAAATACAACTCTACTCACACATCATTTAATTGACCTAAAAAAGATAAACACATATCTTAGATAATAAATATACATATATGAGATAAGCATTTAAATCCTTGGCCCCTCAAGATCCATGTGTACTACCCATAACAATGAAATGTGATAAAGATGGTAGAGGACTTCTATAGCCTTATTAGAACCATTATTTCATTGAAAATATCAATCTTTTACATATAACACCACAATAAGAAACACAATACTTTTTTATCCCATGAAATGATCCCTTGTTATTTTTTTTTATATTTTAAACCTTTTCTTATATCATTATAAATGAAATAGGATAAATAATCCCTAACAAACTCTATACATAAATCCAAAAATCTATTTGAAAATGAAAATCTCTCAACTTATTTTTAGTTATAAAATTGGGATATTATTGTATCAAATTCATAAAACACACTCCAAACTCTCAAATAGAAGAAAAACCCAAAACTAATGTTTCTTTATAAGTATGAAAATCTTTTTTATTCACTATTGATTGAATAACTCCAAAAATTATATCTATTCAATCATAGACAAATCATTATCTCATAAGCAATGTATACACCATTAACATGTCTAACCTCATGAAAAACACACTTCTAAATGACACAATTGTAATATACAATTTTAATAATATAAAAAGTAATTTCATCTTATTCCTAAAAATGATGCTTCTCATTTCTATATATAAACATCACATTATTATGAAATTTTTTCTTGTAAAACTCACTCAAGGTTATATTTTGAGCCTATAAAAAATCTATGTATACACTTTGATAAGTATACTTATGTACTTATTACTCTATCTCTTAATGAACCTTATTATTGAATCCCACAACATGCGTAAATATACCTAGATAAACTAATCTAAACCAAATGATTTATATATCTGTGATTTTTAACTACCTCACCACATTATTTACCTTTATACAGACTTTTACTCTAATCACAACCAATACATAATAAGCATGACCTCAAATATATTTGAGGCATGAATCAAAAACTATCTTGATATCCTATAGCTTGTATATCACCTCATAAATTTTAATATATATGTACAATATTCTATACAAAGAAAACATGTCCCATAATATGATAATATGATTTTATTAGTCTATTAGATTCAAGTTATAAAACTACCATACCACTAATTAAATCATCACCATCACCATCGCCCACACCAAACTCAATCTAAAAAAACTCACTCCGATATAATTATTTCATGACATTCCCTTATTAGGACTCAAACAAAGGTGAAACATAGCTAATGTGTAACCCTTGAACCCCAACTTCAATATCCATTGAAATAGTGACTAGAAACAAGGGTATACAATCCCACACATATAGAAGTAAATACCCTTTATAAATTTAAATATTTACGTAACCATGGATTATAGAATAACTCCCCAACCATAATACCCAAACAATGTATATCAATTCATATCTATAATACAATTTCATTCCGCATACTAAAAAACCATAACTCATTCATCTCTTATATTCCTCTATTATGGTATAATGTTACTACCCCCAACAAAAATTATTTTATTTTTAGAGACAAGGTCACTTGACACAACCGTCATCTCTATTAAGATAGTTAGCAAAACATTACATATAAATAAAGAGTGTCTATTGTAGGTCCCTACAGGGAACCTTAATGTAACTATGTTAATGAATTATATCAATTCGTCTCTGTGTTGAATAAATAAATTAAAAAATCAATTAAAAATCATCTACAAATGTCAAACATCCAACCACTTCTATTTCAATCCACAATTTTATCACAATTTCAATACTATATCACATTATTTATCACACTTTATCACACAATTAATGGTTTCTAGAAATAGTAGATTCATCGAGGCGATGCCCAATAGTTGGGTTTCATTGGTTTCAATTAATAATATCAAAATAATTCGATAATGGAAACCATGAAATATTCTAAGAGAGAATTTTTTTTCATAATTAAATTATAATTAAACATGAATTACCTCAAACTATAATCTTTCATTTGATAAAATATTGTTTCCACACTTATCATGTTATTAGTAAATATGAGAATCCAAATAAGAACTCCTATAGTTGTATCCATATATGATGCATGTATTTATAAATATTTCTATTAAATATATGGGTGCTAGCACAACCTAGAAAATCGATTAACATCATTCATCATTGATCACAATAAATTGTTCTCAGATTCTCTCTATGTTCATGAGAAGGAGGGAGAGGGTTTTCTCCCCAAGGATTGAGAGAATTATAAAGTCACACAATTGTGCACAATGACTCATTATCTCTAAAATGCAATATCTAGAATTTTATAATTAGGTTTAAACAATTAAAAACTATACAAGGGACCTTTATTAAAATTTTTATTCTAGTCAATCCCCATGTTAAATGAAAATTATAATATTTTTATTATATCCCATGACATGTTCTAAAATAAAAAATAAACATAAAAGATTCATTGGGCAATTAAGTTATCCAATCAACCATCCTTAGAATTTTAAAAACAATGAATAATAAAATATTTAGTAAAATAAATAAATTAGATTCATTCAAAAAATAAATAAATATTATATTCACTAAAATCTAAAATAAATATTTGTTCAATAAATATTACATTCACTAAACTCATGAATAAATATTTATTATAATATTCACATAAATAATTAAATATATATATTAATATAATCATTTAATTAGTTGACATATAAATATTTATTTATTATTATTTGAATAATAAACAAGAGATATAATTTATTTAATATATTCTAAACATTCATAACTGGTGATTTAATTTTTATGTTCATCCCAATATGAAAAATTATTACCCCATGAGTCCAATATAATATTTAGTCCTGATATTAAAAAAAATTATTATTTAATAAGATTCTTGATACACATATTATGAGGATATAGGTATATTTCATAGTGGTATTGGTTGAACATACCAAATGATAATGATTAGTGACCAGAAACATTTTAAGGAACTGATAAATAAATAATTTAATTCCATAATAATATCAACCATTCAATAATTTGTACTATACTATTCAATAAGATTGTATTGATATATCTTTAATCCAAAACCATACTCGTTTGATCACCCGATATACATGATTATACTTTCATTGAATTTGTGAAATGAACTCATAAATGAAATATCATGTCTATAGATTTAATCAGGAAGTTATATTTCAATTAAAGTGCTAAAGTTATCTTTTTTCAATTAACTTTGAAGGGAAAAATTATTTTGTTATGGAATTAACCATCTAGGCCATTAATTAGTGAGAAATATTATGGTAGAGGTTTCAGGGATAATTTTAGAAGTGTTGAGTGTAGTAATGGAGGAGTCTTTAGGTGTTTTTGAGTACAAGGTGATGTTTAAGAGGATAAAGATATATCCTTGTGGTAGACCTATGGTAGTAGGTCACCAATGGTTGATATATAAAGGTAAATGACCAATATTAAATGATCTGGGTGGTATATATCAATGGTAGATATATTCTAATAGATCACTAATGGTATATCATCTTGGCACTATATCCCAACAAAAGATATTTGGTGGTAGATCACCAAAGGTAGATCTCTAGAGGTAGATCCCCAATGGTAGATCAACTTTGTATTATATCCCAATTGTATATCCATGGAATTATATCAAAACATTTAGATCATCCAAGTGGTTTACCTCAATAGAAGATCATCTTAGTGGCAGATCCCAATGGTATATCTGTATGGAATCCAGTTTTCCTGAAATTTTTCATTTTTTCATTTTCAAATTCTTTTGATGAAAAATGGGTTTAAAGCTTTAAATAATAATATTTAAATATATTTTAAATGTGTATAATAATATCTTACTTTCTTATAAGTTTGATTTTTTTTTAATATTTACACCATGTGGATTTCATGAGATCATCTTTTAATGGTAAATTAAAACCATATCAAATCCCATTGGTTTGAGATCTTTTTGTTCTATAGAGAAGACCATTCATCCATACCTTTGATATTTAATTCTCCTAATATGAGAGGTTCTGGATGTTTTTTCACTTGGAGTCATGTATATGTGTTTCTAGGGTTGGTTTGGGTTCCATATAGTTGGTTTCTTCTTATGTACACACCACCTATTTCTGGTGCAAAAAATTAATGTAAATATTCTTTCTTCCTGTTAGGAAATCCAATTTATTATCATTTATATGTTTCAAGCAATTAGGATTTCTTATTTTTATCTATGTGTAAATGGTATTATAAAAAATAAAATATTCAAATAAATCTGTATAATTCAATCGAAGGGGATAGGGAAGGATTCACGTGATTTTACTTCATCTTGATATATCTAAATTGAATATTTATATATTTTTTTGTATCATGTAATATCATGGACATTAGTATCCTATATATTTTTTGTTTATATACATTATTTGATTCCCATAAATTTTTATTTTGTGACATAACCATAAATAAATGATTAAATAGTAATACTTTTCTAATGAATTTTCCCCTAGGATATATATATATATATATCTATTGTGTGAGAATACCCATAAAAGTAAAGTGGAAATTGATAAATTCTGTTGAATAAATATGGAATATTGTTATTTTTTTATTAATAATTATTGTGTCATGTATGATTGTGTGATGTGTTTTAGTGGTTTGTGATGAAGACATGATATATGACCATGGGATGGGGTAGTTTTGATGTTGCAGTTTCGATGAGACATGGTCGTGGTTATGGAAGTGGTGATATAGAAAGTGGTGTCGATTTGGTGGAATTTGTACTTTGTTTCTAGGAATGTGGTAATGGAGTTGTGTGAACTTGTCGGCATGAATTTGAGGATGATAGTGATAATGTACTTTTGGTGCATGCTTGTTGTTATGTGTTGCGTTAGTTTCCTGAGTAATATTGGGATTGACATGGGTTTTCTATTGGAATAAAAATAAAAAAATAAATTGGAATAAACTATAACATATTTTATGTTTAAATTGTGGGATATTATATATAAATTAAATCAAATGGAAGTAATATAATTAATTAGAATAAACTATTACAATATGTGTGTTTAATAGTACTCTATTAAAGATAAATTAAATAGGATAGAAATAATGGAATGAATTGGGTGCTTGACTGAAATTCTATTATAATGTGAAATATAGAAAATTGGTTATTCCAAAGAGGTATTTGGATTGTGGAATGTTTCTAATGTATTTTTGTGTGGTTTTGTGCATTTTGAAGTGGAATCATATGTTTTAGAGGTTGTGACGTGACATGATGATGTTGTGATATGGTCTGTTCCTTGTTTTGGAACCCATGAATTTTGGGATTTTGTGTTTGATATTATATATACACCATTTTATATTCCATGTGACTTCTATATGCACCCACCCAAGTCAAGAAGCATGTACCGACACCTATATATATATGTATATATATATATATTTTGGTGTTTATACCAACATTCTAATGGGAGGATGGATGGATGGATACCCACTCTTCCTCTCTCTGTCTTCCAGGTGATGGTGACATGCATAGGTTGTGACGGTCAGAAGTATAATGTGCCACTATCTAAAACAGATGTGATGAGTTAGGTGTCTTTGAACATAATGCAATGATATTGATTATGGTGGGGGTCATGCATGGTAGGAGGAGGTCATGAAGTTGATTTCTTTCTTCTTTATGATACCATACTACACTGGTTATATGATGTAGTGTGATGAACCATGTGTTTTGGAGGGGGGGGGGGTGATGTGATAGTTTCTATAGTTACGATGTGATGTTATGTGATAAATAAGAGGTGAGAGAAGTAGGACATATGTCTTTGGGGTTTGAGAGTGGGAAATTATTGTGAAATTGGTGCAGAGTAACTTTTATCGATATAATTGATAATATGTTATTATACATGGATGTATTACTTGTTGAGTGAAACAAGGCGAGGATGGTTTTGTTTAGTGTCCATATACAGGTGATTTTTGGTATTATTATTTACTCATAGGTGGATTAATAATATTTTTTCACATATACATGTGAGACTCTGGTTTTCCTACTAATTCTAGATATATATCCATCATATATATATATAAATGTTTTAATTTTTCTAAGAAGACTATGTGGACCATGATGGATATTACAATATTGGATATTTATATTGTTATTCTGTCACTTCATTAGTTTTATATTTGGCTATTTAATTTGGAGATTTTTAACTATATCAGTATAATTTATACATGCATTATGGGATGATATCTAGATTTATTTTATATTATATCATGGGTTCTCTTTTGGTTAATTCATATTATTTCTCTATCCTATATTATTATAATGCCTAATACCTCCCTTTTTGGATTTTTTATACCCTCTATTATAGTCACTAGCTTGGGCCCATTTGGATATGGGACTCATCGGTCATTATCTCTCTTCTTTCATCATGATATATTTGGTTAAAGAGGGTTATGATAGAGTGATAAAAAAGGTGATGGTCGAGAGATAAGATGGATTTTTGAGTTAAGAACAATCATGATTTCATGGGTTGTCATTGAATCTATCCTGATTAACATTGGTGAATGAGATATGGAAAAGAGACTAGATAAGACATGGGAATTTAGGTCCCCCTATATTCCTATGCACAAACTCTGAGATTATTGAAGGACTAAGTGAGTTGGATGTAATTTTAGCGTAGAGACCTAGGAGAGGTACAAACATCCTAGTGTCTTGTTATCTTTTTTGAATTAGGTATCACTGGGAAATATAAAATGAATATAAATAAAATTATATAATACTGGGGTTAGGAAATCCTTGTTTCCATTTCAAATATGGATTCTAATAATCATCTGCATGTGGCTCAACTAATGATGGTTTATAAGACTAGACCATTTGTTCAATATAGGGTTATTCTATTTGAAAATGAAGATCACTGAAAGTGGATGTAGTGATATTTTTAGTAGTAGGATTTGAAGATGTTTTAGGTAGTGTTTCAGATGTTGATAGAGTGATCTAGAAAGAGTGGATATAGATTTCATTCAGTATTATTCCGAAACCTACAGAGTACTGGTTCTTCATTCTAGTTATTATTATCAAAAGAGAAACATGTCAATGGAGGATGTTGTATATTGGTGAGTGGAAGAAGATAGATGTTTCTTGGCTCAAATTCCAAAAGGAGTACGGGGCATAGTTCCTTTTGATGACCATGAATGATGTGAAGAGGCATAAGCTACTATCACTTCAACATTGGGTATGTATGTGTGGAATATGGAGATCCAGATCAAAGACCTTCTGTGTTTTTCTAAAAATATACTTCTTGATGAGGAGTGTCATGTGAGATATATTTAGGAGACACCCCATCATTCAATAAATCACGTAGTTACTCCTTTTACATTGCCAACGTTTTTAGAGGTTCATAAGAAGGTGGAGGAGATAAAAAAGAGGCACACATGAGGTGGTTTAGCATTAGAGGGGAACCATTAGGATTCCTTGAGGAGTATATTTTTCAGTGGTAGGTCTTAGGGACTAGGGCCTTCTAGGTTTTGACCATCATGGAGTTTACCTCAACAGATTCCCTTTTAAAATTCTAGGGCCAATGGTTTCCCTGATCTTCCTAGAGATATAAGAACTGTGTGTTTTTTCTGTGGGGCTCATGGAAATCGTCATGTTTATTTCCAAGTGGCTTCTCATGCTTATTTTGGTCGGAGTTGATAATTTCAACATTAGCCTCCATAATAGTTACTAGGAATGCCATTACAGTATCATGTGTAGAATAATGTTTCTCCAGATAGAGTGGATGGAGAAAGTATAGGAAAATAATAGGATTTCATTGAGTTTATGGACGTTGAGGGGAGTATGGTCATGGAGTCAGCTATCAGTAGATATGTGGAGGTTCTTATCATGGCCAGTTGCATATAGTGGGGGCCACTGCATGAGATGAGCTAGATATTTATAGACATACAATTTTTTAATCATCTAACCTAATATATACTACATTTTATTTAAGATATTTTCACTCCTTTGTTTTACCCACTCTAGACCGTGCTATGGGACTAAATGTAGAGCGGCTTCTAGTGACCTGTTGTTGAATACTCCAGTAAGAGGCCTGACCAACTTGTTTGATGTGTGTCAGAGGTGTAGACTATTGATGGGGGAATATGATTCCCATTGAGTCTTTTTATTACTTAATATTAAACCTTAGGATGTCATCCTTGATATATACTAGTTATATTCTGTTCATTCTATTATCAAATGATTTTGTAGAAGATTAGTGTTCCCAGATGTGGTTCTCTATTGTGTGGTTTTTTTGGAAGGAGAGGTTGTTAGGTAGGTAGTAAGATTTTTCATCCCATTTATTATTTTCTTTCTATGTTTTCAGTGGAACTAGGGGATGCTAAGAAAGTTTGGGTCACTAAGTTCACTAGGGAGTTGATGGATGTTTTCCCCAAAGCGGATGTGATGCTACCCCTTCAATGTGATGTTGAGTTTAGGATATAATTTAAACCTGATGCTTCTTTGATTTTTATTGATCCTTATTATATGTCACCATATATGTTATGGAGCTTTTGGATTCATATAGATTATCTGATTCACAAGTATTTCATCTGAACCAGTGTGTCACTATGGGGTGCTTTAGTGATATTTTCTAAAAAGGAGGACGATAGTCTGTGGTTGTGCATAAACTATCATATGTTGAACAAGGTGATGATCAATAATTTACATTATATTTTGAGGATAAATTATCATTTTAACCAGTTGAGGGGAGATAGTGGTTTCTTCAAGATAGATCTATGGTTTGGATATCACTAGTTGAGGGAGACAAATGTAGATATTTAGAATACTGCCTTTAGATAATGGCATGGGAACCTTGAGTTTGTGGTCATGAATTTTGGTGTTAATAAGGAAAAATCTATGTTTATGGGTATCATGAAATATTTTTTCTTTAATTTCATAGATCTATTCATATGTTTTTCATTGATGACATTTTTACTCAATGTTAGAGGAGGAGCATGGAGAGTATCTCTAAGCTTCCTTTTAGGCACTTCAATACCACTTGGTTTTCAAAATATTTGTTAAATTGTTTGTTTTGGAAATTAGGGGATTATTTAATTTTGAAATAGGTGTCTCATAATGGTGTGGATGTAGACTTGTCGAAGCTTAATGATTTTTTTATTGGGAATCACCCATGAATCTGGTAGAGGATTATAGTTTCTATGGTCTCATAGGTAATTAACGGAGGTTTGTTCTTGATTCCTGTTGAGTTATATCACCACTAACCACATTAACTAGGAAAGACCATGATTTTGTGTGGACTGATCAATGATAAATAATGTTCAGTTATCTGAATGGATATTTGGTCAACACTCTAGTACTCCAATTTTTATGTGAGGGGGAAATGATTGAGATGTTTAGAGATGAATTCTATATAGGCATAGGATGCATGTTCATACAAAATATGGTGACGATATCTTATGTGTCTAGTTAGTTATGTCCCCATGAGTAAAACTATTCCACCAATTATTTGGTGGTATAATCATTTGTTTTTTCATTAAAGTACTTTTGAAGTTACCTTCTCTGGGAGTGCTTTGTGGTCTTCATAGATCACACGAGCATGCGTTATATCTTTTATCAATATGATCTAAAAATACCAACAAAGGGGATGAATAGAGTTTCCTCATAATTTGGATTTTTTGTTATACCAAAACTCATCAAATGAGAATTTTGTGGAAAATACTTTGATCATAATTTCATGTAAGAATGATTTTCAGGAGCCCACTGATTTTTGAAGAGAAATAGTTGTGTTAGAAGCCTTGTACATAGATTCAAGGGTGTTAGATGGAGGAGATTTATTGTTTAATATGTATGTGTAGTCTTCTACATTGAGGTGGGTGGAGGAGTATTTGTGGGAAGACTCAGAGGAAGAGGTTATTCATGACTATGTTGGACATAATAATGCTCTAGAGGGATGGTTGGAGGATGGTCAAATCCAAAAAACATTTCATTGGAGGTAGTTTTTTCTAGTAGCAATGTGAAAGGGATTATTTTTGAGATTCATATCTCACCATTAATGGTACACTTGGGAGTTTCCAAGAGGTATGGTGGATTAATAGATTAAGTTTTTGAGCCTCAGATGAAATGAGTAGTGGAAAATTTATATGGATTGGTTTCTACTTTTCAAATAGTGATCACCATGTTCCTAGTGGATTTTTAATCCATTGGATATTCCCATGTTTAAATGGGAAAAAATCTCGATGAACTTCATCACAAGTTTACCCTGATATCAGAGAGGTTATGATTCTATTTGGGAAATTGTGGACTAATTGATTGAATCATCTAAATTAATAGTATTGAAGGAGTTGGGTGTAATGGGTGTTTTGTCAAAAAGGTATGTGGATTATGTTATGTAGCTATATGGAGTCCTATGTTCCATTATCTTGGATCAAGAAATATGTCTTACATCATGAGTCTGGAAGGGATCTTAGAATTATTTTAGAACATAGTTAAACCTAAAAACTACTCTCCACACTCAGATGGAAGTGAAATAGATTATAATATATAGATGTTTAAGGATATGTCCGGGGTGTTCATCATAGAATTTGGTTATTCATGGGTTTGACCTTTTTCATTGGTTTAATTTTCATATAAAAATAGGTATTAATCATCCATCTACATGGCCCCATTAGAGGTTTTATAAAAGTTTCCACATTAATCTCCATTATAATGGGAAGAGGTTGAGGATTCATCAATATTTGGACTTGATGTGGTGTAGAGCATGAGAGACAAGGTTTAGTTGGTTCAAGAGATCACAAAATAAGTGAAGGAAAAAATGTCCTATACTAATCACAAGAGGATCCACCTAGAATAAAAGGTCAAAGACCATGATATATTAAACGTTTCCCTTATATATATGCGAAGAAGAGGTTAAAAAGGGGAATAAGATCTCACTCTACTTTTTTTGTCCCTTTGAGGTGTGGGGGATATTGGTGAGGTGGTATATCTATTGGTTTTTACACCATAACTAGAGAGGATCCATGATGTCTTCCACATCTCTTAGATTTATTGGTTCTTTTAAGATGACTCCCATGTCATTTGCTAGGTAGAGATATATATATAGGTTGAAACAACATTTATGGAGGGTCTAGTAGAGATATAGGATCATCAAGAGAAAGTTCTACATGGGCGGACCATTCCTTTAGTCTATGTATTGTATAGGCATGGTAACATACATGAGAGTAATTGGGAGAAAGAGATGTAGATGCATGCCCAATACCTAGAGTTTTTTTGAGTTTTTATTTTCACTATTTTTCCTTATGATGTGATGCGTGGATCTTATCTATTTTATATGATATGTTCTTTTTCTCAGATGTGTAATAAGGATTCAGCATTTGAAAAGGGGAGGATGTGATTCTTAATTGATACACATTGTACTATGATGTGATTAAAACCATGTGGGTGAGTTTGGGCCGCCCAAAGAAGATAGTATATTGACATAGAGGATGGAAATTCTAGATCTATATGTTTTGGGAAGTACAATTGTTTAGGTTGTTGTGGTATCTAGGGTTGGAATGTTTGGTTGGTAGTAGTGTTTCAAGTATAACAAGATCATTTAGAGGTACCTCTATAGGTGGTTTATTGAACCATTTATCTCTTTTTTTCTTGGATTTTTTTATTTATCAAGGGTGAGAATAATGATAGAGGTATATGATGTAACAACATAGAACATATGACCTTTTACATTGTAGAAAATATAATGGTTCATGTTTTTATAAAAATTAAATATTTTTTTGGTGAAGTATGGGGGAGTTTGGTGACGTTTTAGAAAAAAAATGACCTTTTAGAGGGTGATAATAGATCCTTGTGGTAGATATCTTGATGTATATCACAAAAATTTGATCTCAGAAGGTAGATAAAAAATTATAGATCATCATATCAGTAGATCCTAATGGTATTTCTCTAATGATAGACTACCATCAGTAAATCTATAGCGGTAATCCACCAAAACTTGAGCATATGGGTGGTAGACCCTAATGGTAGATCTCCAGTTGTAGATAATAAATGGTAGATCTATGGTAGTATATCACCAATGGTAGATCATCCTAGAGGTAGATCCTAATGGTAGATCTTCGGGGATAGTTCACCAATGGTTGATCATCCTGGCAGTAGAGATCAACTATAGATCATCTTGAAAGTAGGTCCCAATTGTAGATCTATAGTTAATCCAGTTTTCCACAATTTTTCTAGTTCATTCATTCTCATGTCCTTTTGATGAAAAATTGTTTTAAATAATTCAATAATTTAATTTTAATCAATTTAAAAAGTGTTTAATCAAATATTATTTCCTTTAAAGTCGAGGCACATTTTTAAAAATTTTAACATCACTTGGATTTCATGAGATATGATTTTAATAGTAAAATTAAACCATATTAAATATTTCTAGTTTCATATCTATTCATTATATAGATAATTATATTCATCAATTCCTTCAATATTTCTTTCTCTTAATGTGAGATGTTCGATAATATTTTTATCCCTTGGAGCTGTGGAACCCTGCTATTGGTGTTGGTTTGAGTTCCATGTAGGTTGTTTTATCTTATATGTGAAACCCCTGTTTCTTGTGAAATATATTGGCGTAAATAATCTTTCTTCCTTGTAGGGAATTTATTAATTTCACATTTTTATGTATCATGTCGTGAGGGGTTCACATGATTATCTTTGTGGAAATGATTTCTTCCAAATTAACAAAGATAAAAAAATTGGTTGAATTAAATCTAATGGTAAGGGGAATGTTTCATATGATTTTACGTCTTTTTAAAATATTGATGTTGGATATATCTATGTTTTTTGTATCACTAAAAACCATGGAATATGGTAGCCCCTATTTTTTGGGTTTTAATATATGTTGTGATTCCTTTTTCCTGTGAGTTTTATGACACCACAATAAAGAAATGGTTAACCACTTATACTTGGATAATTAATTAGATACACAGGGATATAAATGTATAACATGAGGAAACCCCTAAAAGTAATGTGTAATTTGATAAATCCCATTGAATAAATCAAAAAAATGTTATGGGTTTTATGTGAATATTTTTTTAGAATTTGTTAATGTGTAATGCGTGGGTGTTGTATGTGAGGATAATAAGTATTCTGGCCATACAAAGGTGAAGTTGTAATGAGGCAGTACTGATGAAATTTCAATGTGGTTATGATAGTTGTGATCTAGAATGTGGGAGATATGTCATGTAAGTTATTCTATGTGGATGTGAATGAGGTAATGGTGGTGTGTGGGGTTGTTGGAATGAAATTTAGGATGACAGTGTTTTTTGGATTTTGCTGTTTTATTTTTATATGTCTTGAAATTTTTTTTAGAGTGGTATTGGAATTAACATGGATTTGTGTTGGGATAGAAATAATAAAATGATTTGGAATAATCTATAAGAGGCAACATGATTAAATTGTTGGTGGTTAAAAAAAATTAAATTATCTCCAAATAATAAATCAAATGGTAACATTTTTGAACTACTTTTGTGATTAATGGTGGAATGCAAAATATAAATTAAATGGTATGGAAATAATGTAATGAATTGTGTGTTTGAATATAATTTGATTATAATGTAAAATATGGAAAATGGATTAATTCAATGTGGGTTTTGGAATATAGAATGTGGATTGTGTCTTTTTCAGTGGTGTTGTGCATTTAGAAGTGGCATTAGAAGTCTTGGAGGTTGTGAGGTGATGTAGTGATGGTGGGATATGGTTAGTTCCTCAGTTTTGATCCCATGGGTATAGGATCGTGTGTTTCATAATATATATTTACCATTTTATATTTCCTATTATTTTATCACGTGCCCACCCACATCAACAACCATGTCTTCATACCCCCCACATATATATATATATATATTGGGGAGGGGGGTCCTAAAATATCATTGGGAGGATGGATGGATTGCTACCCAATCTTCTCTACTCCAATTTCAATGTGATGGTAAAAATAATGGGTTGCGATGTCCATATGTCAAAATTTCCACAATCTATATGTGATGTGACGAGAAGTGATGGACCAACTCTATTCGGGCGAGATGTGATGAGATGTCCCATGGTAGGTGTCATGCATGGTTGGAATAATGCATAAAGTGGATGTATATCATGTTAAAAATACCCTAATACTTTGGTTATGTGATGTGGTGTGATGGAATAGGTGTATGCAGGAAGTATAGGATGTCATCTTGGGCCCAGGTGTTTACGAGAGAGTTTGGATGTTATGTGATGTGGAAGATGTTGGAGCACCAAGATGTACACCATCAAAGTGTGAGAGTGGAAAATCCACTGGAAAGCGGTGTAGTACACCTTTCATAGATTTGATTGATATTATGTGCTTATACATGGATGAAATATTTGGTGAGTGAGACATGTTGAGGATGGGTTTGGTTAGTATACCTGTATAGGTATTATTTGGTTATACTATTTTCTCATGGATACATTAATCTTCACTTTTTCACATGTGCATGAGAGACTTTGGTTTTCTTATCATGTATACTTGTATACTAAAACTTTACATATAAAACTATTTTTAGGTTTATAGGATGACTATGTGAAATATTCTAGACATTACTATTTAAAATATTTAGATATTTACTGTTTCATTGTTTTAACATTACTTTTGGGTATTTACTTTGGGGACTTTTATTAGTATCAATTTTGTTTATACATTCTTTGTGGGATGTTTTTTGTGTTTCTTTTATATTATGTGATGGACTTTCATATGGCTGATTCATATTATCTTCCGATCAAATATTATTATAGAGGGAGAGGCCTCCATTTTTATATATTTTTAAACCCTTGGTGCTAGTCACCAACCTGGGACCTACATGAGGTGGGACTCGAGGGTCATTATCTATCCGCCTTTATTGCGGTATCTTTAGTGGGAGGGGGTCCGGAAATATTTTTTGACTTATTCAATTAACATCATATCACTTATAACACACCCAATGTATGCTCCCTCTTTATAAGAATATGTCATTGTGGTTTTTATCTATACATCATGTTTTGCGATTCATGACATACACTAATAATAATCTCATGTATAATGATCAATACACACATTTAGTGATAGGAATATCCAATGACATATATGGAATTTGAAATTCTCGTTGGTGGGTCTGATTTATAACCTCATTTCGTAGATATTACCTAGTGAAAACTCTATGATAATTAGTTTCATTGTCTTATGATCCCCTAACACTTGATAGTCCAACCACATATGTTTTCAATCGTAATCATTATATAGAGACCATTTGAAACATTTTAAAGAATATATTTTTAGAATATATAGGTTATAATTATAGTAGGGAACAATTATAATTTTTCAATTTAATAATTACTGTATGGGAATTGTAAAATAAATTCAATATTGAAGAAAAATATACATGAGAAAATATATTTACAAATATTTTATAATTGAAAGTAAAAAACAATTTCTTGGTTTTTTGGAACCAAATCAAATGGAATCTTCTTTAAAATTGAGGAAAATTATAACAAATATTATTCTACTATATCTCAGAAGTTATTTATTCTTCGAATGTGACAAGGATTTAGTAAAAAGGTCAACCATATTCTCTTCTACGTTCACTTTTCTTACTATGATATCACCCCTTTGGCCAGAATACCTCAAGATATGATACTTTTATGGTATATTATATAACTATTTATGTGACCTTGGTCCCTTGTATAAAACTAGTTCTATAATATTATCATAATACATAGTGATAAAACATTTACTTCTAGGTTCCACATCACATTCCTAGATGAAGTTTCATATCTGCACTACTTCTTCAGCTACATAAGAATCCACTATATTGTTAGAATTTTTTATAGTATGGGAAACCACTAGATACTTAGAAATATTCCATCTCCATGATCCTCTTGTAAGGAAAACACATATCTTGACAATGATTTCAAATAATTCTTATTTTTTTGGAAACTAGAATCAATGTATCCCATGATAACTAGTTCTTATATACTCTATAAACCAGGAAAGTATCTTTCTTATACACCAAGTAATTCTAGAAAATCTTTACATCTAACCAATTTTTCACACCAAGGTATAATTGATATCTACCTACCATGATCATGTTCAGGTAATATCAAACCTGGTATATATCTTTTCATACAAGATATATCCAATTAAAGAAAATTAATTGGTTCAACTCATTATATCTATCCATTTTTTGTAGGAGGACACATTTTATTTTTGAGATTCATAACATGTATGTAACATATGTAGATGTTATGAATTTTTTTTTCAAATTAATTTAATAAATTAAATAACATTCATTATATGAAATAATGAGTCTCACCAATAGTTTGCATGACATGCAACATCGAGTTAATGCGAACCATTAAGTAATATTATTATAACATATCCATTAAGTATTATATTTTGAATTGTGTTGAATACTTTGTGAAATATAAATATACCTTTTATAATAAATGTAATTTTTTTACATTCATTGTAAATAATCAGTCAATTTCTACTAAAGATATTATACTCACCAAAAATATATTTCTAATGAAAAAATATTTTTTTTATCATTATTGATAAAGTTTTTAAAGAAATAATATAAAATTATCTAATAAAATTATATTAAAATTTTAATTAAAAATATATATATTAACTTATTTTTGATGTAATATAAGTACTATTTATTTATATTTTAAAAAATTAATTAATTTTTAATCATACTTATATTTCATTTTAGTATAACATTATTTTTGGGTTTAAAAAATGGGGTTTTTCCATGAACATTATTTTAAAGTGCATAATGATTCTCGGTTTTATTTAATCAAGATAATACATTATGAATAATGTTTCTAATTAAATTTATATATTATATATAAATATATTTTAATTTATATTATTCTAATTTTCATTAGATATATTTTTAATATCAAATCACATTGTGCTTGAAAAATACACCTCTCGAAAACCCTCTTTTTCATCGCATCTGTGGGTTTTATTTTAAATTTAATTAGTAAAAATTTATAAATATATTTTTAAATAATATAATTATTTTTTTAAATCATGATTTCAAAATTATAATAGTGTGAATTTTTTAAAAGTTTCTAAAAAAATAATTTCATGATGAAAAGTGAAAATAGTGAATTTTAATTAAAAACTGGCTTTTTGTTTTAATTATTTATAAATTTAAATAATGAATTAAATTTTTTTCAAAGAAAAATTACATGAATTATATATATAAATTAATCCAATTTCTCTTAATTGGATAAATTTTATTTTATATTTTTCAGTTAAAAACTATTTAAACTTTTGAGCATTTTCTCTTTGAAAACCAACATTCTCCTCAAGTCTATCGGTTTAATATTAAATTAATTATTTCAACTTCTAAGATATAAATATGGGAAAATTAATATATATTGGATAATAATAATAATAATTTAGATTTTATAATATGTTCCACATAATTTTTTACCAATATGAATAGTGAAAATAATAAAAAACAATTACTGTGGTTAAGGTGGAAATGGGTTTACATAGAGGTTAAACTAAATAGAGACAGGATAAAATGACCTAAAGCTTGTATAACATATATTTTATGTCCATATTTATACCCTATAATTAATAAATATGTATAATAATTAATTATTAAGCCCTGCGGCATGATAAAAATTTGGGTACTCCTTTTATTTTTAGAAAATCATAAGTGTTCCACCCACCTCACTTAAAAAAGGGCACGCTATTTCCTATATTTTTTGTACCATAAAACAATTTTGGATCAGAATGTACCAAAACCAATCACATTAAAAATTACATCCTATAATCCAATAATCCTTAGTTTTTTCATAAATACCACCTATTGATTATTTGGGTGCAAACCTAAGGGGTTACCTGAAGTAGAGGTCAAAGTCCCCAACAAGCATCTTATGTTATTTTTTCTTCCACCTCCATAAATTATTTTTAAACCATGATTATCAATTAAAATAATTATATAACATATACTTAATTTTTTTTAGGATAGGATAATTACATTAAAACGTCCTTACTTCCATCAAATGGGTTACGAAATCATCGTTCGTGTGTACAACAGACTACCGCCTTACATACCGATATTGTTTTCTTTTCATTTAACCCCTCTCACAGTTGGGTATGATTATGGATATATTGTGTGTATATATATATGATATTTCTATAATAATTATACATATATAAAAATTATATTACATATATCTTTTTTACTTTTCATTCTGTAGGGGATTTGGTGATGTGGATCGTGTGTAGGGAAAACTATCGTCTCACAAAGGGATGTGATTCGATTTCACTAACAATTATAATAGAAAGTAAAATATAAAATTAAAAAAATATATGAGATATAAATGTGTTATTATGTTATCAATGACATATTTATCATTATTAAAGGATAATATATCATTTTATTTCTTACCTTCTCACTCATTAAAATAAAATAACGTCATTTGTGTACGTGTGGACTACTGCCTTCACGAAGTGATGCGACTCCCATTCATTAACAAACCCCATGGATGAAATGTATCAGTATATTTAATTAAATAATATTATATTTATTTTATTACAATAATTTATTAGAGATAATATATTACCTACCTTCTTTCCATAATGATTGTTGAAAAATTGAAATGTTACACATGCGTACGTACAACCTACACTCTCAATGATCATAACATAACTTATTTTTCAAAAAAAAATTTAATTATTGGAAATTAAATTATAAATTATTTATAAATATGATAATTATTTCATGATTATTATTTGGTATATGATGTAATCATGATCAAATTAAGTGGAATGGAAATATAAAATAAAAAACATATATGAAGAACAAAGTAGTTTATTTTGTGAAATGTGATACTAATGTGGAATTGTTTAGAAATAAGTAATAAAAGGACATAAGTTAATCATATATGATATTATATATATCATTATATTTATTTATTAAATTTATAATAAATTTATATTTATTATATAGTCTTTTTGAATGAGTATGAATGTAGTCAAGACTTAAGGTAAGTGATTTATATTCTCTCTTTTATTTCTGTGAGACATGTGAAAATTCACGACCTGTTTCTTTTAGGTGGATTAAATATTTCGACATGGAAATTTTATATCATGAATAAACATATTTTAATGATATATACTGTTTCATTTTATTTCATTCTTTTTTGGGGATTACAATTCAAAATATTATTAAAGCGGTAAGGGTTTTTTTATCCCACTATTATATTTGTGAGATACATTACATATTCCCCAGTTGATTCTATTATGTGACATATATAATGTACATGAATATAATTTATAATTATTCTCATTAAAATTATTATGATTTACATGCCCATTTTGTGATATCTCTTTTACGGGGTTTACAGTTCAAAAGATACCCAAGTAGTATGGGTTTTTTGTATCAATTTTCCTTCTTTGAGACATATCGCATGTTATGGACCTATATTCATTTAGGAGGTGTATATAAAACCCATTTAAAATTTATTAACCTGAATTTAATTATTCTCATTATATTTTAAATTTTATTTATGGTTTTTATTTCATGGTTCCTACAATTTAATGATACCAATGTGGTAAGAGTTTTATGATACAATATCAGTATTTATAAGGATTGTTTGTGATTATGTTTGTGATGCTAAAATATTGTGATCCATAACTTTAGTAACTCAAAATTTTCTTATAACCTAGTTATTTATTATCAAAATATTTTTTTCCATTCATTTTCTTCTATTTCTTACTCAGGAGTTTGAAAGGGAATTTTTACGAAAATGCATCATTATTAATCTCTTGAGAATAAAAAAACTTTTTCATCCTAAAACATGTTTTTTAAAAATTTTCCAAATTTTTTTATTTTTATTCAAATAATTTTATTAAATAATGTTTTAATTTTTTTTTAATTTTTCATGAAATTTTTTGACAGTAATCATCACGTCATTTTATAAACAATTTATGTTTTTATTTTACCAAAAATGATAATGGAATCTTTATTTTAATGTGTACGACATGAACATAATTTCCAACCCTCGTGAATATAATTTGGTTTTATGATTATTTTATATCTTTTCATTTTTATTTTTAAATAAATTTATTTTGAATTTTTTTATGTTTAAAAATTATTTTTCAAAACAGAAATGACATTTTCCTCTAGAAATTTTTAAAACGTTTTTTAGATATTTATTAAATGTTTTCAAGGTAATTTTCAAAGAAAAATATTTTCAATATTTATTATATTTTAAAAGGTGTTTTTCAAAGTGGAAAGGATATTTTAGTTATTAAATCATTTAAATGATATTTCAAAAATCATTTTCCATCTATGATGTCATCCTTTGATGTAATCAATGATTTATTAGGGATATATACCAAGGATACCATTATTATATATTATGTAAATGATTTATGATGGAAATATGTTTAGGAACCCCTTTTTTCTTCCATGGGTTATACCATGAATAAATACATATGAAACCCACTTCTTTTCATGGGTTAATCTATGATGAATAATGAAATGATTATGAAACCTGAATCTCTTTCACAAGTATTGATATAATTTAATGTTCATGAAAGCCATTTCATTTCATGGGTTTTGATATGATGGATTTTTTATGATATTTTGGAATAATTATTTACTATCTTCATTATGTGATGGGCATAAAATATATCTCCCACTAATTAATTTGGAAAATATTTATATACCTAATGAGATAGAGAGGACTAAAAATGGGAGTAAACCCGATTTAGTCATTTTATTTTTCCACTATGATGGGATGGGGAGTAAACCTTCACAACTATGAATGATTTTCAAGTGAACCCATTCAACTATGATAACCTTGGAAATTATCCTTAATCGCTATGTAAAATATTTTCTATGTATATATTTATTCCAATGTACTATATGTTATAGAAGTTTTATCCTCTCTGGACCCATTTTCAATTATTACCTGATGATTTATGTGTTATGAATTACCAATATTGATTACATGACTCAAGATTATGATATTTGATATGTGTGGTATGGTTTTAAAATGTTATGACCATGTTATGATACCCTTATTCACATGTTATTCTTCCGTTACTCCATTGTTTACCCATACTATTTATCTTAGCTCAACATTTCTTATGTTTCCTTTCCTTTGGTTATAGAGAATGTTTTTTAAATATGATTAATAAAGGCGAAGCTTTTTTTAACGTAAATTGACAATATTAAATGAATTAATAATGTTGTGTTCCAATTTTGAAAAGGCACTAAACTATTATGGTTTTATAGAATGGGTTTAGGTGATGTAATGAATATTCGTATAAAAATATATAATTTATATCTTTGAGAAGCTTGAATCTATATAGTTGGCATCATAGAAAAAATTTAATTAACCATTGAAATATATAATGTGCAAACATTACTGACATCCCTAGGGATATTTATAAATATTTTTCTATAGATTTACCTAAGAATAGGTATAAGTATCAGTTAAAGTACAAGAAAATGTCCTGGATTTTTTTAAATGATAGAGTAAGTGGTTTCTAAGAAATAACATCCTCGTATCAATACTTAAAATGGATAAGGCTAAAAAAAGAGTTATTTATGGGTAATAAATATAAAAAGGGCACATTGATATGGACTTGATCATCACATGGTACATGAAAATGGGCCCTGATACACACATATTTGAAACTTCCAGGGGATATTATTTGGAAATTAAAAAACCATCAAAATGGAGTTAAATACATAATTATAATGAATGAACTAGGATAAAATTAGGTGTGATGGATTAAAACAAGGTTTAATGATTTATACATTATATTTATGATATTAATGACTATTTGCCTTCACATTACGATTATTGTCTCTCATACTATGCTTTTTAGTTTTAATCAATATAGGGAATATGAAAGAACCGGGTTAACAATGAATGTGATGGATAAGTTTTTGATGAGAATCCAAATGGGATGATGAATAGAGTAAAGGATATTTTGATTATTTTTAATCAATTATCATTATATCTGATTAACATTGTTCACCATAACAAACTCTTAGACTTATCAAAGAAGATATGGATAGAATTTTCAAAGAATTATGGTAGTGGGGACCATATATAAAATAAGATCTAGTTTCCCATATATCAATAATATGTGAAGAATAACTAAATGGAATATATCAGAGGGGTGAGAAGATGTTTTGGGTGTGGAAAATAAGTATAAAAATAAATTAAAATCAAATAAAAACAGAAAAGGCAAGTTAACACAGTTGATGAGAATAATGGTGTCCCTAATTTGTAATAAAATTTTGAATGTTTCAAATGTGAAAAGTATTGGTATTCGGAAAAATGATTTTCTAAAGGTCAATCTTATGAATTGAATCAACAAGGTTGTATGAGTAATGGATATATTGATGAGGATAAAGAGAATACAAATAACATATGAATAGAACAAACTATTTAGGAATAAGATGATGATTATTGGTTAATGGTGCATGAAGAAAGTGGAATGATTAATGATGTTAGGTATTGGAATTTATGAATTACTATATATATAAGGATTTTTTAGTATATTTTTTTCATTAAGGATTTGAAGGAATATGTTCAGTAATGCTGATAAACATGAAAATTGATTTAATAGAATTGTTATATTTAAGGAAAATAGATAATTATGGGAAATATAACCCTTAATATGTTCCTAATGTTGATATAATGATGTTGGGATTAAGAGATTATTGATTTCAATAATGTAAATTGGATATTATTTATGAACATAAAATAGATAAAATATATATTGTAACAGAGTTTCATGTTATCATTGATGGATTTTACAAAATTACTGAATTTATTGAATATAATCAATAATCTATTGTTTTATTCCATAAATGTCGAAGTATGTATTGTTCCATTAATGTTTTATGATAATTCTGGTTATTACCATGACTTTAGAAAATATATGACTAATATATTCACATATTTGGTTTGTGATAATTTTGAATCTACATTATGATATATGAGGGTATTAATGTAAAGTTTATTTTTAGAAATTCGGTAAGATTATTTATAGATTTTTAATTTTGGAATGGTTATAAGGCTGACCATTTATGGAATGGTTTAATTTGAACATTGGATGAGGTTTTAGAGATTAATATATTACTTCAACATATTAGGATTTACGAATTTTTAATAACCTATTCAAACCATTTTTTGTGTTGATAACTACGAATATACAAAATGGATTATCATTATATTTATAGATCTAATGATCCATTAGTTATTTAGGCATAAAAAATTGACCTTCATTACTTGGAGTAAGGGATAAAGTGTAAATTGATTAAGGAACAACCAAAGGGTGAAACTATGCTTATGAAATGGAATGAAATCATATATATATATATATATATATATTATTGTGGAAATTATTAAACTTTCTGTAAAGTATCTTGAAATAAATTTTTGTCTTATTGTTATAATTTTGGTTGATATCAAAGTCACTTTTTATGCATATTTGTGTTATGGTTTTGTGGTCGTTATCCATCCCTAGATCACCTAATTTATTGTGATTAATGATCAATATCACACTCTATAATTATTTATTTTTTTCTTCCACATACAATATTTCCCTTCCCACATATGTTCTCTTTTGTGGAAAACATGTTACATGATACATTAGGTAATCGTTAAGTTTCAAAATTTACCTTTTTATCGGTTGTTTTATTATTCATTTATACGATATGAGTTTATATGAATGATCTTTCCAATGTTAAAACATTTGATGGCCAAATAGAATTTTGATGGAGAAATTCATCTTAAGGGATGTAGAATGTAACATCCTGAGATTCTATAGTATATATATATATTTAAAATTAATTTAAATTTTTATATTACTTTCGTTACATGCCACAATGAGTTTCTTTGATAGCGGCCATGACATGCGACATCATTCTTTAGCGAACTATGAAATAATATTATTATAACATATCCATTAGTTAGGTAGGTGTGAATAGAATTAAATAATTTATGAAACATACATACAAATGTCCTTATCAGTACAAATGTATTTATAAATTCTATGCAAATAATAAACAATTTTTCGTAAAGCGATTATATTCAACAAAAATAAATTTTATTCAAAAATGATTTTTATTTCTTTTTATGATAAAATATTATAGATATTTTAGAAAAAATTATTTGATAAAATTATACTCATTTTTGAATCTTAATATCTAAATTAAATTAAGTTGAAATTTTCAGATTATTTAGAAAATAATTATTTTTATGTAAATAGTGATAAATACGGATTTTTTAAAACTATCATTTCTTTTGAATAAATAAAGTAATTTAAGTTACAAAAACTTTTTATAGTAAAATAAAAATAATTTAGTTATATTTAACCCACTTAATTAATTATAAATCATCTTTAGATTTTATTTTTGTATAATTATATTTTTTGGTTAAAAAATGGTTTTTTAAAAAATGTTTTAATGTGCATAATGTTTCTCTATTGTAATTGAATAATATAATCTATATGAGGAATTTTTAAAATGAAATTTATATATTATATATAAATAAATCTTAATTTTAATTAATAAATTTATTATTATTTAACCTAGATTTGATACACAATAATCTTGTGCATGAAAAATACACTTCCCAAAAACCATCCTTTTTTTCACATCCACATGTTTTTTTTAAATTTAATTTTTGAAATTTTTAGTTATTTTTTAAAAATTAACACAGATTTTAAATCATTATATTAAAATTATATTGGTCTAAATTTTGGATTATATTTTAATATGATTATGTTTTGGATAAATATTGAAAAATACTGAATTTTAATTAAAAATTATAGTTTTATTTAAATTATATATAAAATAAAATAGTATTTTAAATTTGTTTAAAATAAAAATGTGTTAAATTATATATATTTTTATACATTTTATTCATTGCGATCAATTTTATGTTGAAAATTAATATAAAAGCTTTGTAAACTTCTAAACAATTTATCTTTGAGAAGATGTTTTCTCATCACATTCACAGGAATAATTTTAAAATAAATTTTCTAATTCCCAAAATTTAATTTGAAAAAATGGATTTAATATTTTGAGTCATAATAATTTATATTTTATAAAAATTTTAACTTTTTTTTTACCAAAATGAATATTGAAAATGGTAAAAATAATTACCGTAGTTAAGCTAAAAATGGGTTTACAAGGAGTTAAATGAAATAGATAAAGTTTAAAATGACCTAAAAATAGTATATAATATATTTTATGGAAATATATAGACCCTATAATGTATAATAATTGATAATAATCTATTTTTGATCATTGTTTTAACAGAAAAACGTTGATACACATTTTTATTTCAAAACATTACTCATGTTCCACCCACATCACTTATAAAAGGCCACAGTTTCCACTCTTATTCACAACTTCAAATAATTTTTATTCAGCCAATACATACCAAAATCACTTAAAAAATTATATCCTATCAACTAAAAATCCATATTTTGTGATTAAATCCAACATAATAATGATTTTTGTGAAATCATAAATAGGTTACCTGAAAAAGAGGTAACATTCTTAAACTAGCATTTTTATATTATTTATTCCCCCACCTTAGTAAATTATTATTATGAAAATGAGTATATAAATACATAATTAAATGAAATATACTTATATGTTTATACTTTAAGGTAATTACAAACTAAAACCTAATCTTACATTAAATTGGTTATAAAATCTTTGTTCATGTGTACGAAGTACTACCGCCTTGCGAACTTATGTCATTGGTTTTTCCATTATCCCCTCTCACAGTTGAGTTTGATGATGGATATAAAGAATAAAAATATAGGATATTTATAAAATAATTATACATTTGGAATCATTATATCCTATAAAACTATTTTACATTCCATTCCATATGGTATATGATAACACCACTTGTGTGTAAAGAGGACTACCACCTCACCAAACGATATGATTCAGTTTCACAAATGCACTTCATGGAAGATAATAATGATAAAGATAATGAACATATTTGAGATAAAAGAAATATTACTTATATTAATTAAATATTTTTCATTATTAAATAGTAATTCATTATTTTATTTCTTACATTTTCACTCACAAAAAGATAATAATGTTGTTCATGTACATGTGGATTACCATCTTCATGAAGCGACGCGACTTTCTTTTAATTACCACACCACATAAAGGATATGTATCATTATATTTAATTATATAATATCTTATTAATTATTCTATTATAATATTTTAATGTTAATATAATTCTATCCTCTTTTCCATGTGATCATTGAAAAATGGGAACATTACTTAGGCATATGCACGACCCACCATCTCTATGATCATAACATACTTAATTTATAAAAAATATATATCATAATTGGTCTTAAAATAATAATTTATGTACAAATATGATAATTATTTCATGATTATTATTCTAGGTATTATGGAACCGTGATCAAAGTAAGAAGACTAAAAATAACAAAATCAAAACATACACTAAAAACAAAGCGGTTATTACCCAAAATGTGATATTAACAATAAATTTTTAATAAATGTGTAATAAAATGAAAAATTAAATAATATATGTTATGATAAATATGAGTATAGTTCTTTATTATTTGTATAATAAAATTACATTAATTATAAATGAGGTTTAAATGAGTATGAATGATGTCAGGAGTTTAGGTAAGGGATTTCTAGTGTCTCTTTTATTTTTGGGAGACATATTAAAATTCCCCACTTGTTTATTTTGGGTGGTGTATGTACTGAACCATTGACATGTTATATCAAAAATATAATTAGTTTCAGGATATAATTCATTTCCTTTGATTTTATAATTTTTTTATCTTATGATTTAAAAGACTTCTAATGTAGTTAGGGGGTTTTAATCTTACATTTATATCCATGAGATAGAAGCAATATTAATTACTTGTTTCTCATATGTGGAATTTAAAATGAACATGAATATATATTATATTTATTCCAATTAATTTTTTAATTGTTTATATATCCAAATTTGGGTCACTCTTTCATGAGGTTTATAGTTCAAATGATACCCAATAGGTGCGGGTTTTTTGGTGAAAATTTTCTTTCTTTGGGACAATTATCATGTTAAGAACCTGTATTATTTTATGAGGTGTATATACAGACCATATTACATCTAATATCTTTAATTTATTTTTTTTCCTGATATTTTAAGTTATTATTTCATGGGTCTTATGATTTAATGTTACCAAAGTGGTAAGAGTTTTAGGATTCAATCTCATCGTTTATCAGGATTATTTATTATTATGTTTCGAAGGATGAAATATTATAATCTATATCTAAATAAACTCATGAATTTTATTCTCAATGGTATATATCTTGAGAATACATGTTTTCCATTCATTTCTCTCTCTTTATGTACCCAGGAGTTCAAAATAGCATTTTTATGAAAAATCCTCGTTAATTTTCTCTTTTATTGAAAACAACCTTATCTTATAAAACCATATTTTATAATAGTATTTTTAAAATTGATTTTATAATTTTTAAAATAATTTATTATATAACATTTTAACCATTTTTTAGTTTTTTATAAAATATTTCTAATGTAATCATCATGTTTCTTTCTAAACAAATCCTGTATTGTTTGTACGAAAAATATGAAAGGGGTATTTGTTATATTATCTATGTAATATATAGAATATCCCTTAATGAAAAGAATTATTTTACTTGAAGCTTCCTTTATATGTTTTCAAGGTTATTTTTTAAGAATTTTTTTTTCAAAATGTTTAATGCTTAGAAAATTGATTTTCAAAGAAGAAAGAATATTTTCCCCAAGAAATGTTTTAAATGATTTTTAATGAGTACTTTATATATTTTCAAGGTTATTTTAGAAAAAAACTAATTTCCCAATGATTTATGATTTATAAATACATTTTAATGTGTAAATGATATTTTACACAAACTTTTATTAAATTATCTTTCAAAATCATTTTCCATCTAAGATTTTATCCTTTGATGCATCCTATGAATTATCGAGGATATAAACTAAGGATACAATTCCTATTACTTATATAAATGGTTTATGACAAAATGATATTTATAAAACATATTTCTATTTTTTGGACTATTTTATGATGGAATGATTTTGAAACCAACTTATTTTCATGGGTTATTCTTTGATGAAAGATGAACTAATTATGAATCCTATATATCTTCCATAGGTTATGATATGTTGATATATATATGAATCCCATTAAATTTCATGTGTAATTATATGATGAATTATTATTGATCATGTAAAAAAATTAGGTATTATGTTCATTATGTGACATCTGTGACTCATATCTCCATCAAATAGATTGCGTAATGGTTTATATCTCATTAGATTGATAAGACAATAATTGGGAGTAAAACAAGTTTAGTAAGAGACTTTCTCCACTATGATTGTCTTGGGAGTGAACCTTGACCACTTTTCTGGTTTGGGGAGTGGAACCATTCCACTATGATAGCTTTTTTATTGATACTTGAATAATATGGATATTATTTTCATTGATTATTTGTATTCCATAATACTATGTCTTATTCCAATGTTATGCTCCCATGGATAATTTTCTTTGATTACCTTGTTATTCATGTATTATGAACTACCAATCATTATTATATTACTCTAGATAATGATATTTTATATTAAGTGTATGGTTTTATAATGTTATGATCATATTTTCATAACATATGATCATTTTATACATTCATATCACCATTTTGTACCCTTATTGAGAACATGAGATCACCCATTCTTATGTGTAAATTCCATAGTTTATAAAGAATGGTTTTTAAGTGGGATTACAAAATGGGATGTACTTTATGGGAGACATTGACGATATTTCATGAATTAAGAATGATTTATTCCATGTTTCTAAATGCATTAAACTGCCACAAACCATATGAATGTGTTCATATAATGTAATGAATATTCAACTATAAAAATTTATTATCAACATATGTCAAACCTAGGTCACTGTAATTTGACAATGGGAAAAAATATATTGGGATATTTTATATGGAATCTATTGAATACCTTGTAAATGTTTGTATCATTAATTACCCAAATTACCCTCTTAGATGAATCTTAACCATGACTTAATTTACAGAAAAACTAGTATCTTATTTCCATTCAATAATATACCATTAATATATACCCATAAAAAGATATGCACTCCCAATAAACAACTTATTGGTAAATGGTTTACATTTATTCATTAAAAACCATATAAACTTATGAATTTATAACAATGAATGTTAAATGACCATGATACTTACAAAAACCCACAAAGAGATTTTTAAAACATTAAAAAATTATTAGAAACCTCTATTTTCACTTTCCACTATAGTTATTCCAGAATTATTATATATTTTATCCACTAAGTAAATTTATCATTATATATATTTTCAAAATAAGATCATTATGCTAAGCTATTTTGGAAATTATAATTCTTCCCGATTTTATCATGTATACTATAGAAATTTTTTTATCATAGTGTAGTACATGATGTTTCTTAAACCATTTAGTGACCTATTATTCTTTACCAGTACATATATAACCACCCATGTCTGGTTTCTTATTAAATATAAATTTTCACCCAATAGGATTTATATCAGTTGGAGGATCAATAGAAACTCATAACTAATTTTGATACATGTAATCCATTTCATAATTCATGGATTCATTCCACTATGAAACTTTTGATTTGATTACTACTTCCTTATAGGATAGAGGATTATTATCATCAAATAATAATGTGTCACATTCCTCAGTGACTAGAAAATCACATCTCACAATAGTCTATCATATCTCAGAAGCCAATATTATAGTTGTGTCTCTGGATCAAATCCAACCACTCGGTCTTAAGTATATTATTTCATGTGAAAAATCTTGTGTATCTTGTGCCTCAAAATTTTTTATGTATTTAATTATCATTATATTTCCTTCATAGATTTTCTCCCTCTACAGGAACATGGTGTTCCATGGAAATATTACCTTTTTTGTGTGATTACACAAATAAAATCCCGTTATTTCTTTTAGATATCCTATAAATATACACATAGTTCATCATGATATTTGTTTTTTCTAGAATTGAATTTTATAAATTCTTCTTATATCAACATATTAAAATTTTACAACATGGATATCCTCCCAAACCACAACATATATGGGATTCAAGTTTATGCTTTTGTTACCACTGGGCTTAGTGTGTATGTTGTAGTATATAATTCATATCCCGAAAGGTTAATATAATAATTTCATGCCTAATCATAAATCCCAAAATATCCAAAAAGGTGTGTTTCATCCTATCAATAACACCATTTCAATATGGGATATATAGAGGTGTGAGTTTGGATAGTATCCCAAACTCTTTTATATTATGGATGAATTCCTATTTTAGATAATTCACATCTCAGTCTTGGAAGATTTTCATTATATTATTACTAATATAATTATTTACTTCATTCATTTTCTTCTTTAGATTTCTGAAATGAATCGGACATTAACCTCATGAAGTAGATATGTCCACATCTATTAAATTCATTGGTCAATGATATTATATAATAATATATACATATATATTTTACTAGAAAATGACTATAACTATTTATATAAAATAATTCTATATTATATTAATCTCATCAACCTTTTATAATAAATATAGGTTTGGTTGTTTTTACTAATAAACATGTATGAAATATAAACAAGGGTTTCATATTAAATGAAAATAAATACTCGTCTTCCGAAACCTTAATTATCACTTTCCATTTATATGATCAAAGTTGTGATTCCATAAAAGGGTTTTATATGAGTCATAGGAAACTGATTTGTTTTATATTTATAATGCATTGTTTTTATATTCTATTAAATTATTATTTCTCTTCAAAAATTCCATCCAATAACACATTCTATCTTTATAAAAGCATCAATTATTAATTATGAACAATAAAATAAATCTATCCTTGTATAAAATTGATAAAAATATTTTCCATTTCATACATTAGGTATATAATTTATTTTTCAAAACTATAATTAAAACAATAAACAACATTAGTTGATAGTCTCCTAAAGATAGTGCAACTAGTCGAGCTCCATTGGTAGCTCTAAAATACACATCACCTCTGGTTATCTTTTATAATAAACATGGTTCCTCTATTTTGATATAAATTTGAGAACCAAATGTTGTATCTAATAAAATATTTATATAAATTGAAATAGTACATTGGAAAAAAAATATACAAGAAGCTTACCATATCTTCTTTAATGAGGTATAATTATTCTTTAAGTGGCCTTTAATACCACATGTAAAACACTCTACAGCTTGGTTTTTATCAACATTCTAGATTATTACCTTCTTCGAAAGTGGGTTTTAAGGTGACTTAGGCTTAGAACTAGAATTTTATTTATTTTCACATTATATTTTCTCTTGTTCAATATAAGGACCAAAGGTTTTTTTACATAATGTTCTTAACTACTTAGTGAATTAGAATTAAGAGTGCAAATATTATCTTCTCTGTATTACGCATGATGAAATTCATAATATGTTTTGAGAATCTAGTAGGAAGTGAGACATGTATGAGGAATATGAATAATTCTTTGGGAAACATAAATCCTTGTATTCAAAAGTTATAAATATCCAGTAATTATAACTATAAGGTCCAAGTGAACTCTTTCTCTATGATTTGAAGTAAAGAGTGGCTTGAAAATTTTGTAAAACGATTATCTTTATTTCTGCTAATAGAGATCATATAGATAATATAACATGTTGTATGAATCCATGTTTTCATGAAACTTAAATATTTAACTATTTATTTATGATAACATTAGTTATTGTGTAACATCCATTCTCTTACCCATTGTCTCGGGAAGACATGGTGGGTGTTACTGGTATTAGGTGACATCCCCAAGACACAAATGGATGTTAATAAATTCCAAGGTCTTCATAAAAAATTGGGGAATTATTTTTTCTTCTTAAGAACACACAAAAAAAATGATAAACATAACAACCAAACATCTATATGATGAATGAATAAAAAAATAAAACAATACAAAAGTAAACCAAACCATAAACCATATCATTGTATAAATGTTAAATGAATACAAAATCCATGGATGACTGCTGATAAAAAAATGACACAAAATAAAACTACTAAAAACTACCAAAATTCTCCATGATACAACCCAAAAATCCAATCCTACTATATCAAGAATAATCACTGAACTAGGATACATTACCATTACCTATGTTCCAATAGATAACATCTATAAATGCACAACAGTGCCCAAATAGGGGGTGAATCTAAGCATAGTATGATTTCCATAATGACATACCAAATCACGCTACTTGGATTTTTTTATAAAAAATATAAAAAATAGTTTAAAATAATTTAAAATAGTTTATATAAAAACCATATTAGTTTTCATGGAAATAAATAAAGAAATATTTTAAAAAGTGTTTTCAAATCTATTCGGTATACCCATTCCATGATTCGAAACATCCACAAATCCACACATGCATGCCCCGGTAAAACTTCCATACACATGAGTGGTCACTCATTGATATACCAAGTCATTATAAGGCAACCAATACTAGGTGACCTAATGGAAAATTTCCCTTCCATAGGGCACACCTAATGGAAATGAACACACAACCACCTTTTATAAAAAACGATGATAAATCATTTCAGAAACCATTATTTATTTAAACTATTTATTCAAACCATTTTTCATGTATCAAGTCAAACCATAGTTTTAGAATCACAATTTTAAAATCATCATGAAATTGGTTTTCCAAAAAATCACCAAATTTGACCCATTTCAGAAAACCACCAATAAATATATTATCCATCAATAATACAATATAACATTTAAAATTCAAAACAATATAACAATTCATTTTGACTAACAATTCAAGTAATAATCATGTGTAATTTTTAGTAAAGAAATTTACCTCAAAAACATTGGAGAAAATGAATAAAGACACAACAATACTACATTTTCCACAATATATCAACTTCACATCCCTAGATCCAACTAGAAAACATAAAAATTCCCACCATGGAGCATGGTTATCTCCACATTGGATTAGATCTAAGGTTTTATAAAATAGAAGGATAATAGATCAAAAAAGAATGGAAAACAATGGAGACTTATCAGTGAATATGGATCTCTAGCAGCCTTTAGTTCTCCTTTAGATTTCTTATAGATAAAATGGAAACATCTTATTACACCATCGTAGAAAATGAATTTTTATTATGGAAGAATTAGTTAAAAATGAGTGTTTAAGGGATTTAAATAAATGAGATCTAAAAAATTTGGAGTAATGACTATACGACACATGGTTAGGCCACACTATTTTACTATGCCTACCCAGTGACCCCACACTGTTGGATTTCATGGTTATAAAAACCATGCATAAGATACTGTCTCAACGATAGTGGGATCACAAAGTTTTCCTTAGGAATCCAAAATGTTTTTCCAAACCATACACCAATCATATTCCTACCCAGTGACCTCTGTTTTCCATTGCACTATTTCATGGAGGTTTTTCATGGTTTCTATTAACTATTTTCAAATAGTGAACCTCCAAAAAATCCTCCATCATGTTCAAAAACATTTTATAACCACTCAAGACATAACCATATCTTTTTATATAATTAAAATACATAAATAAAGGTTCATGTACCTGAAATTGGTGGTGCTAAATTCTATGCACCATTATCTGTTCCGTCTATTGAAAGTATAAAACAAGAGTTTTTCTAAAAGTGTTATGTCCATATCTCCCACATTTCTTTTTTATAATCCATTGTTTCTTTCTAAATCTAACTATGATTCAATAGTACCCATAGTAAATTGATGCTTATCCCATGCAAGACATTATCATTCTTATCCAAAATCCATACCAGTATATGAACCATCATAGCATCTAGCTCTAGTTCAACATGATCCCATCGGATCACATAGTCATGATTAGAATGATATTTATTCAGTTCCGAAACCTAAAACAAATTATGTACTAAACTGATCCTTATCAGCAATGCTAACTAACATTCCACATCAATAACTAGTTCATGTATCTCATAATGGAGTATGTATCAAGCAGATACCATTCCCTACATACCAAAACAACAGTACCCAAGAAATTGGGAGATTATAAAGAACACATGATCACATACCTAAAATAAAAATGATCATCAAAGATGATCCACATATGTCTTCTGAAGACTCAGATATGTATTCATCCTTTATTATGATCACCTAAATTTCCCATGACCCCCCAACACATTCCCTATAAAAATATTACATCATTAATATTGTCCTATTAGTTTAAACATATATTATGGTATGATATGTCATGATCTTAGTAAATTGATTACCTTGGGATTGCTGTACGGAATTCAAAAAATGAGGCATAATCATCAGATCTCTATCCAGTACAATTGAGACAGGAATTCCATGTCACTTTACGACTTCTAAGATATAGATTTTGGATACGTACTCCATCATATGATGTCAAAATAGGTATAAAATGAGTCTAATTATTGAATTTGTTGAAAATTACCCATATGGAATCATCTTTCATAACCGTCCTTGGTAAAATTACTACAAAATCCATGGGTATATGATCCCAATTACATATGATAATTGTTAAATACCACAAAATTCACAGTAGTCATTGGTTCTCTGACTTTACCTACTCTTAGGTGAGGAATCTTGAAATATACTTTACCACTTAACTTTTAAAACCAATGCACCAAATTTATTCTTTCAATTATCTATACATTTTTTAATTCATGGATGAATTTCCCATTTACAATGGTGTTTATCATTAAGAAGTTGATCAGGAAAAAATGTACCATGACCTGATCTTTAAACTAGAAAACTGAACTCTGATCCAGCTTCCATCCATCAATTTTCTACACCCAATAGAGTTTTAACCACATAGAAACACCTTCTACATCAGATATATGATCCAATTTCACATTCTAATCCAAATCAGTAATAAATGAAACTAGGAAGAAAATGTCATTAGAACTATGGTTAGTATAATCTAAGTGCATGTTTTGTTGGACTGGAATCAACTTCCACTGATCAAAAGAATCTTTTTCAGCCTTATTATATAACTTACTTATTAATGAATCCTCCATAAAAATATACATTACATAGTGTATATATCAAATCAAATTTTAACCTTTAAAGATATAACACACATCTTATTTTCCATAGATTCAAGTATCCCTATGATAAAATGTGTTTCAAACTCTTCTAATCCATAAAAGCATAAATTTGTCAGCAAATAAGTAATGAAACCATATATTCAATGCATGGACTACAATATCAAATTAAAATTTCATGTTGGGTAGTTCATCGCATGAAACCATAACTACCATGGACAATAAAAGACAAAAATATAACCCTACATGAAAACACACAACAAACCCAACATAAATCTATCCAATTAGACTATACAGACCTATCCAGACTCTAGAAATATGAGAATGGGTTCTATTGGAAGTATATCATTAATCTATTAAAAGGATTTATGACATTCCTTATTCTACTGTAATGGAACTCCTTTTCTCATCAATTTTTTTATTGGTGATTCCAAACATGAAAAGTGACACAAAAACATCTATATTATCCTAACAAGCCAAGTAAACTATGTATTTCAAAGACATTATTAAACTATTTCCAGAAGATAGTGGATTATATATTTTCTAGATCTATAGAAATTACCTTATCATAAATGACATGGACAATGAAATTTACCTCTTTTATCCAAAAATCACACTTCAATAACTTGGAATAGAGGTGATGCTCCCAAAAGATAACTAACACTATCCCTTAATGTTGTTCATAATCCTCCATTTTCCTAGAATACACCAGTATATCATCCAAAAATAGAGTATAATGGAATCCAAATATCTTTAGAATATCCAATTCAATATTTCTATAAATATGGATCGCTCATTCTTAAGACCAAAATGCCTAACCAAAAACTCATAATGGCTACATCTTCTTCTGAAATATTTATTTGAAATATCCTCTTCTTGAACCTCTAGTTGGTGATATCCCAAATGCAGTTAAATTTTAGAGAACCAATGGGATCCCATCAATTGATCAAATAGATCATAAATTTGTGTAATAGGATATAAATTCCATATCATAACTTGGATAAGCTTATGCTAATATACAAAATAATAATAGTTTCATTCAATTTTTTCACAAAAAGAAGATATACTACCCATGGAGACATGGTCAGTTAGATGATCCCTTTACCTTACAAATCATATAACTGAACCTTAAATCCCATAATTCAATTGTTTATATTTAAAAAGATAGAAGTTAAATAGGACGATTCTCTGGTTGGGGATCAATCCAAAACACTACTTATCATTTGGGTTGAAACCCTAAGAAATTTTCAGGAAAAACATCAAGGAATTGGTCCACTACAGTTAGAAAATATCTATTCCAAATCCCATGTACAAATGCTAAAGAAACTTCTGTCAAATGGTAAGAGGTAGTTCCAACTGCAGTTACTAGGGGTCCCACTCTACTTTCATCCACTACCAATCTCATTTAAATTTATGTGTAAAACCATTTGAATATTTGAAACTCGCCGTTGGTTTATAAAAATAGACATTTTCTTCAATGTTTGTCAGCCAATCCATTCCCAAAATCAAGTCATAAACATCTATCTCAACTAAATAGAAGTCCAATACCTACTCTTTCCAATCGATTATTATCAAGCAAGATAAATATTTCAAGGATTGATAGCATAGTCATCCCAATGTTTTTAGGTGTTTCAAAATAGAAGGAATCATCATAAAATTAAACTTATAAGATTAATAGCATCAGAATCAATAAACGCGTGGTATATACTTGTATAAAACAATGATTTCATAAGGTTAGAACTCAAAAGAACCATACCTCTCACTATAGATGGTCCCAACTGATCACCCATGTTCACTTGCTCAGCTACATACAATTTTTTACCTACTGTACTTTTCTCTTCATTACCCTGTTGATATAGCACTAGTTGAGGAGTAAAAACATTAGACGATGTGAACATGTGAGGTCTCAAAACATAAAAATCAGGATATTTACACACTGTGTATTAAAAAAAATGAAATGAATTACATTGGAAGATTTAGAAGCCATGAACCCTAGGTTCTTACCCAGTCTCTTCGTCTCTCCCATGAACCCCTCCCCCCTTTGATGATAGTTTCTTCTCTGTGTCATCCAACCACCTATCCTATTTAACATCATCTTCCCTAGTTGATCATCCTGATCCATAATTTTGTTTCCTATATAATCATTCACATAATGTAACACCCCAAGCTTCCACGGTACGTTTCCCTTCGAATAATGTGATAGCGTGTGTTGTACGCAACCTCGAGTTCTAACACACACCACAACTAATTAAACTAGCCGTTGTGAATAGTTATACCTACTTTTTGAAATCATATATATTTTATATTTCAAAATGGACTTCATTTTTGGATTCGGAATATCGAAATTATCCTAGGGTGAAATTTTGGTACTTTTCGGATAACTTTTATATTTTGATGAATAGTGAAAATTACTAAATTTTAATTAAAAACAACTTTTTTAATCAAAATAATTAATAGTGATAAATTATGAATTTGAGTGGTTTTAAAGTATATTTAGAATATATTTTTACCATTTAATATAATGTTGGTCATTGGACATAATTTTACAATTAAACCGAACATAAACAAGTGTCAATCTTTTGATAGTTATTATCTCTTAAAAACACGCTTTTTGTTTTGACAGCGGGAATTAATTTTAAATTAATTTCTGCCACTTCTGTGTTTTGAATTTAGAAAAATGGATTCCATATTTGGAATCAGGATGTTCAAATTGTGTAAATAGGTAACTTTTATTTTTAGACATTTTGAATAATAACTGCGGTAAATATTTTATTTACCATGGTTAAGGGTAAATCCGGTAAATAAGGGTTAAACAATAATATTATAATAATACTAAATTACCCTAAAACGTATCTTAACCCTATTTTTTGATACATGGTCGACCATGGGAATCTTTGGGTCTATTTTGGGACCCCATGGATCCACTTGTAAGTGATAATGACACATTATATTAATAAAGCTTAAATAAAAATAAAAATGGCATAAGCTTACATCGTTTAGAAGAACAATTTTTACATAGGGTTATACATGTTGGATTTTCGATTATAAATATTCATTAGAAAGATAAAAAGATTTCCTACATAATGATATTTTATTTATAATTTTTAGACATTAAATAAGTTATTTTATTTATGACACAATGATGATGTAGTAATTACTATAATAGTGAAAAATTAAAATAATTGATATTATAAATACACAAATAAATATAATATGAAACTTTTGATGAATTAAACTAATTTTCTAGAATAATATGATATATTAGGATTGATTTAGTTGACTTTTTTCGAAGTAATCAATCTGTTATGAGTTTCACAAAAATCAACTATTGAGTAGTGTCAAAATTGACATAAAAGAGTTCTTAAAACAAATATTATATTATTAATTGATATTAAATTCCTAAAAATCTAAGGTTCGGCCAAGAAACTTATATTATGATAGGTTAATCATTAATGGACCACTTGGGGGTCTCTTGGATGTATATAGTAAGTTTATTAACCATATTATATAAAAATACAAAGAGACATTGTAAAAGTGAAACTAATTAACTTAGAGTTAATACTTAAAGATACGGTTAATATAAGTACCCAAACCTGTCTAAATTCTATTGGATGAGTTGTTTTCGACCTATACTTACCTCATCCTTTGAATAGTCAACTTTGGAGCCTTTGGAAACCGAATATGAATTTATTATAAATTAATATTTCTAGCTTTTCCAAAGGTGCCCCTCACCCCTCTTATAAAAGGGCACTCCTCCTTCTCATTTCTTCACACCTTCAAAGCCTTTTGGTTCGGCCAAACTCTGCCCAAATAATCTCCCAACATCCCTCAATACATCCTAGAGGCCTTAGTTTGATCAGAAAGCCAACCTAAGGAGCCCTTTTGGTCAAATCAAAAGGAAGAACCCGAAGAAGAGGTAATGATTTCACCACCCTTTTCTAAGTTCATTTCTTCTTCCACTTCTTCTTACTTTGTTCTTACCATTCTAAAATAATAACTCCAGTATCTCACATATACTGTGATGTTATTATAAGTATGGTAAAACCATATTCAGTATTCTATCCACCCTTTGAATAACATGTCACCATACGTGCGTACGTACGGCTTACCGTCTCCACGTCGTGGTGTAATTTTTATTCAATATAATATTATTTGGATGGGTATAATAATGATGTGTAACTCATGTAAATAATAAATATAACATGTTAATGATTCTGTATATATGATATACCATTCATTTATATATTATTTTAATATCAAAAGAATGGTATTGTCGCTCGTGCGTACGTACGGACTACCGTCTCCACGAACGCGATGAGATTCATTCTCCATCGTAACCATTCAAGTATAATTATCATTTGATGATTTAAAAATGATGTTTAAGGACTAGATATCATTCTGGATATGAATAAGATACAACAACCATGGCTTATTTAACAAAACATATAAAGAAAATGAGTAAGTTAACACCCGAAACGACGATAATTCTAAGATATTATTAACAAATCAATGTTAAAAGATCATATATGATATAATATTAATATATATGATTCTTGTATAATTTAATAACAATTATTTCACCATTATACAGGAGGTTAACCTACCCCAACCAAGGAAAAGTACAAGGTAAGGGTTATTTCACAATCTCTTCATTATCCGAGGTTGTTTATACGTAATAATCTACTGGGATCTCTTTATCATCCACATCCATGTTTCTTAAAAATACATTTCAAAACATTTTTACTATTTACTGGAATATGAGTTAAAGTCATTTATACCCTTTTTGACTTTTATAAGTGGTTTATAAAGGAATCTTTCGGTCGTTTTCAAAACAAGGTCCTTTTTAACCTTTTCGACAGAATTAAGGTAAGAATGTTTTTTTAACTTATACGGCGGGTGCGGATATTTTCTGCCATTATAAAATCTTCAAAGCTTCCCTTACAAGCTTATAAGAATATTTTCAAAGAAAATGTTTTATTTTATATGGATCTTAAATGATTTCAAAATAAAAGGAGATATTTCTTTAAAAAGAATTTTGATTTCATCTATGTCAACATCCTTTGATGAATTTTAAGATTATTTGAAGTTGATTTATTATGATACAAAACTTCTATATTGTATTGAAGGTTTTGTGATATGTTTGACTGTGGATGTTCTATTTTTATACCATTCATAGTTTATGGTGAAATTATTGACATTTCGTATGCTAGTTTTAATACGAATGTTTATGTTATGTTTAAACCTTTTCATATGGGAATGCATTGGACTTAATAAGTGACGGGTGGAGCCCGCTATAGCTCCTCGATGCATCGGTAGGTCTCATGAGACAAACTAGTGTCTTGGCACAAGGCCTTGACAAAATCTTATTTGTAGTCTTGGCACGAGGCCTTGGCTATGTGGTTATGATAGTCTGGCATTATGCATTCCAACATTATGAAAGTGGTTAGTGATTTTTGCATGTGATTATTCGATTAGTAGAATATCCATGTCAATGAGTAAATGGCATTATTTCATTTTAATTTTGCCATATTATGTTGATGTTCAAGTTTAAAAGGCTTTTGTTTTAGTTATACATTGCCTTAAATGTTTATTCTTATTTATGAAAGTTTCTGCTATATTGTTATCCTTACTGGGCATTTGAGCACACCCCTTTTCTATGTTTTATTTTTCCCAGGAAGTGAAGAAGTAAATTATGAATGACCTGCAGGGATATTATGTGGGGATATGAGTGTGGATTATGGAGACTTTATGTTGTTGTAGTAGTTTTTCATTTTATGATGTAATGTAAAACCTATGAATATATCTAGTGTTTCCAAGGCTACTAAACCAATCGGTCTTTCGAGATTTGATCTTTCTTGTGATCATGCCAATGTTATGTAATAATGCACCGACTCTGGGTAGCTGGGGTCGGGGCGTTACAGTTGGTATCAGAGGAAGTTTAGTACAAACCTTGGAAGCTAGATTTAGATAAACTCTGATTAGAGCACGTAGACCTAAGATGAACTTTGAGGATTAGTATAGAAGAACTTCCTAGAATTTTGGTATTGTAGAGATTTTGTGAGTTTTCCGAGCAATACATCCCTGTCTGGATACGAGCAGGTAGAGGCGGCTCTGGCACAGATGTACCTAGGGGTAAAACCCGAAAACACCGCTTTGAGCTAGACTCGAACGGGAACTGGGGCACGACAACGGGCCTTGCTGCACTCTTGGTTACGACACTCCCAGGGGATATGCTTAGGATAACTCTCACTTTCTTTACAAATCATTATGAAGGGTTTATGAGTATATACTTCCTCAAAGAAAACATATTTATGATTATGGATTATATCCATAGATATTTCAATTTATGTTAAGTGTTTTATAAGTATGGGATTATGTATTTTGATTCATAAACTAATCTAGTTTATGCCATTGTTTAGAAATGGCGCCTAGTGGAAGAAATGGAAACCGTATCAATACACGAACTCCATGTAGGGATTGCCCTCCTGCTCAAGATAATTATAGTGGAGATGGTGATGCAACTGGTGCCGATCAGCTAATCACCATACTGGGACAACATACTCAGGTTATTAATAATAACCTTACCCGTATGGAGCACCCTGATCCGCAGCGTGGAGGATCAATGTTAGATCGATTCATGAGGCAACAACCACCAATGTTCAATGGGAGTACAAATCCCTTAGTAGCTGAGCAATGGATATTTTCCCTAGAGAAAATATTTCAGGCTTTGGGGAGTAGTGAAAGGGAAAAAGTTACCATGGCAGTTTACCGCCTCACTGGAGATGCTGATCAATGGTGGTCATTGATTCAGAACATGAAGGAAGATGATGAAGTATCAAATATGGAATGGAGGGAGTTCAAAGATCTGTTTTTAGAAAAATACTTCCCTCGCGACCATCGAGCAGATATGGAAAGGCAATTTCTGAGTCTGAGACAGAAGGAGGATGAGAATGTCACAAAGTATGAGGCTGACATTACAAGGTTAGCGAGGTATGCTGGAGATTATATTCGCAACCCAAGAAGTAATATTGATCGTTTCTTTGATGGGTTAAAACCATTTCTCCGTCGAGCGTTAGTCTCACAATCCTTTTCATCGTACGAAGACATTGTCTCATGTGCTATCAAGACCGAAAAGGGATTATCTAAGTCTTATGACTTTAAAGCAAAGCAAGAGAAGAAGAGACCTTCTGATCAATCTGGGAATGGAAATAAGGGGAAGAAGGGAAAGGTTGAATATCCATCTTGTGGTAAATGCGGGAAGAAACATCCTGGTACTTGCTTGAAGGGAATGGGATTCTATTACAAGTGTGGTGAAAAAGGCCACCAAGCTCATGATTGCAAGGGGACGAAGGAAGCTACCAACGTTCAGTGCTACAATTGCAGGGAGATGGGGCATTATGCAAATGCATGTCCTAAGAGTCAGGAGAACTTACCTCAGAAAAGGCCAAGGGATCAAGGCCAGGCTTATGCTATCACTACTGCTGAGGTAGAAGCTCCGAAAGACGTGGTGGCAGGTAATTTAATGGTTTCCTCAAGTTTAGCAAATTCATTATTTGATTCTGGATCATCGCATTGTTTCATATCTTCCCAGTTTGCTAAGAAAATTAGATATTTCCAATTTGATTTAATAAGGGAGTTATCAGTTAAAACTCCTAAGGGAAGTATCATTGCAACAAAGTTTTGTGAATCAGTCCCCATTAGAGCACATAAATTTTCTTTATCTGCTGATCTCATCTTCATACCTATGATTGAGTTTGATATAATCCTCGGTATGGACTGGCTTTCGGACTATGATGCGAAGATTTATTGTAAGAAGAAAGAGGTTACGATTCTTGATGATAATGATAAGGAACACCTTATTTTTAGAGCAGAATCGTCACCACCTAATTCTTATTTATATCCACCCCCAGTAGCTCAACTTAATTTAATTATTGGGGAGGAAGAGAATGAAATAACTGTCGGTGAGGAAAGGAATGTTCAAATAGAGGATGTACCTATTGTGAGAGAATTTGTAGATGTATTTCCGGAAGATTTACCTGGGCATCCTCCAGAACGAGAAGTTGAGTTTTCCATTGATTTGATTCCTGGATCAAGGCCTATATCGAAGACCCCTTATAGAATGGCCACTGTAGAATTAGTCGAACTAAAGAAACAACTAGAGGAATTGAGTAATAAGGGATTTATTCGCCCTAGTGTTTCTCCATGGGGAGCCCCTGTTCTTTTTGTTAAAAAGAAAGATGGATCTATGAGGTTATGTATCAACTACAGGGAGATAAATGCTATAACGATAAAAAACAAGTATCCCCTACCTCGTATTGATGATTTATTTTACCAACTTCATGGAGCTCAATACTTTTCAAAGATTGACCTTCGATCTGGATACCATCAGTTGTGTGTGAAGAAGGAAGACATTCCGAAAACAGAATTTCGAACCAGGTATGGGCATTACGAGTTTACTGTAATGCCGTTTGGATTGACTAATGCACCATCTGTATTCATGGATCTGATGAATAGAGTTTTCAAGGAGTATATCAATAAATTTGTGGTAGTATTTATTGATGATATATTGGTATACTCCAAAACCTATGAAGATCATGAAAATCACTTGTGCATTATCTTGAAGACTCAGAGGAGGCATGAATTATATGGAAAGTTTAGCAACTGTGAATTATGGCTTCAGGAGATTTCTTTTCTTGGCCATATTGTCTCTAAAGATGGAATCTCTGTTGATCCTTCTAAGACCAAGGCAATCCAAGAATGGCCAGCACCTACGAGTATAACTGAGGTACGTAGTTTTATTGGTTTGGCAGGTTATTATCGACGTTTCGTCCAGAATTTTGCCCGATTGGCAAACCCATTAACGAAGCTCACACGAAAAGGGGTTAAATTTGTTTGGACAAAAGAGTGTGAAGAATGTTTTGAAGAACTGAAAAGAAGATTAGTCAATGCTCCTATATTGACTCTACCATCGGGTAATGATGGGTTCGTTATTTATAGTGATGCATCGAAGAAAGGACTTGGCTGTGTCCTTATGCAGAATGATAGAGTTATTGCCTATGCATCACGACAGTTGAAAATTCATGAACAAAACTATCCTACTCACGATCTCGAGTTAGCAGCAGTGATCTTTGCTTTGAAGATATGGAGGAACTACCTCTATGGTGAAAAATGTGAGATTTATACTGATCACAAGAGTTTGAAGTATATTTTCTCACAAAAAGAACTCAACATGAGGCAAAGGATATGGCTTGAATTACTCAAGGATTATGATTGTACGATACACTACCACCCAGGGAAGGCAAACAAGGTGGCAGATGCTTTGAGTAGAAAAGACCATGGAGTTTTGAACAATATGAGAATTGAAAGGGATCCAATTTTCATGGATCTAGTGAAGATGGACATGGGAATAACCAGGGAAGGTGAAACATCAATGCTTTTTCAAATGGTTGCCAAACCATCTTTACTAGAAAGGATTAAGAGTTCTCAGACCGATGATGAAGAATTCCAAAAGAAGATTAAAGTTGTGAATGATGGGAGATTGAGAGACTTTGTGTATGAAGTTGGAATTTTGAAATTCGGGAAGAGACTTTGTGTTCCCAATATACCTGATCTAAAAAGGGAATTGCTGGATGATGCTCATAGTTCCAATTTCTCTATACACCCTGGGAGCACCAAAATTTATAGAGATTTGAAGGAACATTTTTGGTGGGATATCATGAAGAGGGAGATTGCTGATTTTGTGTCAAGATGTATGGTTTGTCAACAAGTGAAAGCTGGAAGACAACAGCCTGGAGGAGTCATGCAACCTCTTCCCATACCGGAGTGTAAATGGGACAATATTACGATGGACTTTGTCATGGGTCTACCAAAGACTCCTAGAAGGAATGATGCAATATGGGTTATTGTCGATCGTCTTACCAAGTCAGCACATTTTCTTGCTATAAGAGAAGATCTACCCCTGGAACGTCTAGCAAGACTATATATTAATGAAGTTGTGAGACTTCATGGAGTACCCTTATCAATTGTTTCTGATCGTGATCCCCGTTTTACTTCAAGATTTTGGAAAAGTATTCAGAAATCCCTGGATACTGAACTTCATTTGAGCACTGCTTACCACCCTCAGACAGATGGACAATCAGAACGGACTATTCAAACCTTAGAAGACATGTTGAGATCTTGATCACTTGACTTTCAGGGTATGTGGGATCAATATTTACCTATGGTAGAATTTTCCTATAACAATAGCTTCCATTCGAGTATTCAGATGGCACCATATGAAGCGTTATACAGAAGGAGATGTCGTACACCAACCTGTTGGGATGACGTCAGTGAAAGAAAACTTGTAGGTCCAGAACTGGTGGAGGAAACGACGGAAAAGGTAAAGGTAATCCAAAATCACATCAAAGCAGCTCAAAGTAGGCAGAAGAGCTATGCCGATAATCGAAGGAAGGATTCGGAATTTCAAGTCGGTGATCATGTTTTCCTGAAGGTATCTCCGTGGAAGGGAGCCATACGTTTTGGTAAGAAAGGTAAATTGAGTCCCAGGTACATCGGACCTTTCGAAATTCTAGAACGAATTGGGGCTGTAGCTTACCAATTGGCAATGCTGCCAAGTCTCTCCAATGTTCACGATGTGTTCCACGTATCTCTGTTGAGGAAATACATGCCTGACCCAACGCATGTACTCACCTATGAAGATTTAGAACTGGAACCCGATCTGTCTTATTGCGAAGAGCCCATCAAGATTCTTGATACGAGAGAACAAGTGCTGAGAAACCGGACGACGCGTCTGGTAAAAGTTTTGTGGAGAAATCATAAGATGGAAGAGGCAACGTGGGAACCCGAGGAACTTATGATGGAGAACCACCCAAGTCTTTTTATGGAGTAATACCCTAGAAATTGCGAGGACGCAATTATTTGAAGGAGGGGAGAATGTAACACCCCAAGCTTCCACGGTACGTTTCTCTTCGAATAATGCGATAGCGTGTGTTGTACGCAACCTCGAGTTCTAACACACACCACAACTAATTAAACTAGCCGTTGTGAATAGTTATACCTACTTTTTGAAATCATATATATTTTATATTTCAAAATGGACTTCATTTTTCGATTCGGAATATCGAAATTATCCTAGGGTGAAATTTTGGTACTTTTCGGATAACTTTTATATTTTGATGAATAGTGAAAATTACTAAATTTTAATTAAAAACAACTTTTTTAATCAAAATAATTAATAGTGATAAATTATGAATTTGAGTGGTTTTAAAGTATATTTAGAATATATTTTTACCATTTAATATAATGTTGGTCATTGGACATAATTTTACAATTAAACCGAACATAAACAAGTGTCAATCTTTTGATAGTTATTATCTCTTAAAAACACGCTTTTTGTTTTGACAGCGGGAATTAATTTTAAATTAATTTATGCCACTTCTGTGTTTTGAATTTAGAAAAATGGATTCCATATTTGGAATCAGGATGTTCAAATTGTGTAAATAGGTAACTTTTATTTTTAGACATTTTGAATAATTACTGCGGTAAATATTTTATTTACCATGGTTAAGGGTGAATCCGGTAAATAAGGGTTAAAAAATAATATTATAATAATACTAAATTACCCTAAAACGTGTCTTAAACCTATTGGTTGATACATGGTCGACCATGGGAATCTTTGGGTCTATTTTGGGACCCCATGGATCCACTTGTAAGTGATAATGACACATTATATTAATAAAGCTTAAATAAAAATAAAAATGGCATAAGCTTACATCTTTTAGAAGAACAATTTTTACATAGGGTTATACATGTTGGATTTTCGATTATAAATATTCATTAGAAAGATAAACAGATTTCCTAAATAATGATATTTTATTTATAATTTTTAGACATTAAATAAGTTATTTTATTTATGACACAATGATGATGCAGTAATTACTATAATAGTGAAAAATTAAAATAATTGATATTATAAATACCCAAATAAATATAATATGAATCTTTTAATGAATTAAACTAATTTTATAGGATAATATGATATATTATGATTGATTTAATTTACTTTTTTCGAAGTAATCAATCTTTTATGAGTTTCACAAAAATCATCTATTGAATAGTGTCAAAATTGACATAAAAGAGTTCTTAAAACAAATATTATATTATTAATTGATATTAAATTCCTAAAAATCTAAGGTTCGGCCAAGAAACATATATTATGATAGGTTAAGCATTAATGGACCACTTGGGGGTAGCTTGGATGTATATAGTATGTTTATTAACCATATTATATAAAAATACAAAGAGACATTGTAAAAGTGAAACTAATTAACTTAGAGTTAATACTTAAAGATAAGGTTAATATAAGTACCCAAACCTGTCTAAATTCTATTTTATGAGTTGTTTTCTACCTATACCTACCTCATCCTTTGAATAGTCAACTTTGGAGCCTTTGGAAACCGAATATGAATTTATTATAAATTAATATTTCTAGATTTTCCAAAGGTGCCCCTCACCCCTCTTATAAAAGGGCACTCCTCCTTCTCATTTCTTCACACCATCAAAGCCATTTGGTTCGGCCAAACTCTGCCCAAATAATCTCCCAACATCCCTCACTACAACCTAGAGGCCTTAGTTTGATCAGAAAGCCAACCTATGGAGCCCTTTTGATCAAATCAAAAGGAAGAACCCGAAGAAGAGGTAATGATTTCACCACCCTTTTCTAAGTTCATTTCTTCTTCCACTTCTTCTTACTTTGTTCTTACCATTCTAAAATAATAACTCCAGTATCTCACATATACTGTGATGTTATTATAAGTATGGTACAACCATATTAAGTATTCTATCCACCCTTTGAATAACATGTCACCATACGTGCGTACGTACGGCTTACCGTCTCCACGTCGTGGTGTAATTGTTATTCAATATAATATTATTTGGATGGGTATAATAATGATGTGTAACTCATGTAAATAATAAATATAACATGTTAATGATTCTGTATATATGATATACCATTCATTTATATATTATTTTAATATCAAAAGAATGATATTGTCGCTCGTGCGTACGTACGGACTACCGTGTCCACGAACGCGATGAGATTCATTTTCCATCATAACCATTCAAGTATAATTATCATTTGATGATTTAAAAATGATGTTTAAGGACTAGATATCATTCTGGATATGAATAAGATACAACAAACATGGCTTATGTAACAAAACATATAAAGAAAATGAGTAAGTTAACACCCGAAACGACGATAATTCTAAGATATTATTAACAAATCAATGTTAAAAGATCATATATGATATCATATTAATATATATGATTCTTGTATAATTTAATAACAATTATTTCACCATTATACAGGAGGTTAACCTACCCCAACCAAGGAAAAGTACAAGGTAAGGGTTATTTCACAATCTCTTCATTATCTGAGGTTGTTTATACGTAATAATCTACTGGGATCTCTTTATCATCCACATCCATGTTTCTTAAAAATACATTTCAAAACATTTTTACTATTTACTAGAATATGAGTTAAAGTCATTTATACCCTTTTTGACTTTTATAAGTGGTTTATAAAGGAATATTTCGGTCGTTTTCAAAACAAGGTCCTTTTTAACCTTTTCGACATAATTAAGGTAAGAATGTTTTTTTAACTTATACGGCGGGTGCGGCTATTTTCCGCAATTATAAAATCTTCAAAGCTTCCCTTACAAGCTTATAAGAATATTTTCTAAGAAAATGTTTTATTTTATATGGATCTTAAATGATTTCAAAATAAAAGGAGATATTTCTTTAAAAAGAATTTTGATTTCATCTATGTCAACATCCTTTGATGAATTTTAAGATTATTTGAAGTTGATTTATTATGATACAAAACTTCTATATTGTATTGAAGGTTTTGTGATATGTTTGACTGTGGATGTTCTATTTTTATACCATTCATAGTTTATGGTGAAATTATTGACATTTCGTATGCTAGTTTTAATACGAATGTTTATATTATGTTTAAACCTTTTCATATGGGAATGCATTGGACTTAATAAGTGACGGGTGGAGCCCGCTATAGCTCCTCGATGTATCGGTAGGTCTCATGAGACAAACTAGTGTCTTGGCACAAGGCCTTGACAAAATCTTATTTGTAGTCTTGGCACGAGGCCTTGGCTATGTGGTTATGATAGTCTGGCATTATGCATTCCAACATTATGAAAGTGGTTAGTGATTTTTGCATGTGATTATTCGATTAGTAGAATATCCATGTGAATGAGTAAATGGAATTATTTCATTTTACTTTTGCCATATTATATTGATGTTCAAGTTTAAAAGGCTTTTGTTTTAGTTATACATTGCCTTAAATGTTTATTCTTATTTATGAAAGTTTCTGCTATATTGTTATCCTTACTGGGCATTTCAGCTCACCCCTTTTCTATGTTTTATTTTTCCCAGGAAGTGAAGAAGTAAATTATGAATGACCTGCAGGGATATTATGTGGGGATATGAGTGTGGATTATGGAGACTTTATGTTGTTGTAGTAGTTTTTCATTTTATGATGTAATGTAAAACCTATGAATATATCTAGTGTTTCCAAGGCTACTAAACCAATCGGTCTTTCGAGATTTGATCTTTCTTGTGATCATGCCAATGTTATGTAATAATGCACCGACTCTGGGTAGCTGGGGTCGGGGCGTTACACATAATCAGGTTCTGATGAAATACTATCAAGCATGTAACCAAACATGGAGATGATCCTATGACACCCACGAATCTGACCTTAGTTTCATAATTGATGCCCGTAGATCTGACCCCTTCACCATACACATCTATTTTTTCCACTTCATCTGCCTCCTATGAGTCATTGTACACTTACTTATCACTATAGGGTGATATCATGAACCCACACATTCTCCCGTTACACCACTTTTATTCCACAAGCCTTAGATTTGGTTGGTCTATCTGAATTTCAAACTTATGAGGCCCCCTAAGACATTGGACCAGGCCATGCTTGAGAATTTTGACATGCATGAGGAGGATCTTGATCTTTTAGTCCATATGGACCTCTCTAGAATTAAATAGGCACTTGATAATATGTACCAGAACCTCATCATTGAGTTCTTAGCCATGTTATAGATTGAACTGGTGAAGTGACCTTTTGAATTACTGGATGGCCTTGAGAGATCACCTTGGGAGATTTCGGTGTCGAAAACTTTATCTACACTAAGGATTTCATCGCTTCCCCTACTTATTATGAAATGGTACTATTGAAAGTGAGGGGGAGGTGGTGGGGCATTTTCCACAAATTTCTTGAGATATGTAGAGAATTCACAATCCATGAACTGTGATGAGAACCCAACTGTAGGGTGCTGATCAACAAATTCTGCATTGAGCTCTCACTTAATGATGGGTTGGCTGAAGGTGGCAATCACGGGAGCATCAGCCATATTAAGGTCCTCAATATATCTTTATCCAGGGAAGGCCCTTCCATCAATGTTTCCCCCATGTTATTTTTTCACTACTGTAACCAAGTATGGAATAACAGAAAAACCTTCATGCTGGGCAGTTTATTTACCAACCATGTATGTCATCTCAACATATTTGACACCACTCAACATATTTCCTCTCTTGGTAAGAGGAATACAATCACATAACTCATTCTTTACAATATGGGTCTCATGATGATGATAATAAGGAGATACTGGTGGGCCTTTTGGTATTTCCACAATCTATATAGGGATCTAGTTCAAACCTCCCTATCCTCAACATCACATACCTTATCCATGACACCCCCTACTCCCACCACCACTCCATCGACCAAACCTTCATATCCATCCGACTAATCCACAGTCCCCACATCCACCAATACCCCACCTTCCACTGATACTCCAGTTGTACCATCCCTATCAACCATCGCACCTACCCCATCCATTAGCTTAGATATCTGGTATGTTTTCTAGTATCTTAATGAGAACCAATGGAAAATATTTTACCACATATGAATTCTATTCACTAAGACATACTGGTACCCCAACCCATTTCCACCAATAGCCCCAAATTATTCCACCAACCTCCTACTATCATAAACCCCACATCATCCTCCATTCCCTCTCTAGAATCCGCCTCGATTGAGCCAGTTTCCAGCACTATGGGACCCACAAAAATGGCTAATACATCTCCCCCAACATCCTTAAGTGATGTAGATTGGGTGTGAATTATTTATGAACCCCATGTTTAGAAGGGTTATCTTGATGCAGATGGCAGTGACACTATCTACACTATTTATATTTTTCCATGTCCCCTCCCCCATTTTACATTTTATATGGGTGTCTATTTTTGAATTCCCATTACAGACCATGTTCCCATATGTATCATTTCTTTATATATTGATGAGAAACATTTTATTACATGGATTTATTAACATCATATGTACTTCTGAAATAATTTATCAATTTCTAGCTCTTCTTCATCCTCTATAATCATTGATGAGACTGTCAGGCCACCCTATGGCCTTCGGCATGACATGTATCTGTTTGTGGCTAACATGCATAGAAAACTTGAGGATATACAACTCCAAATACATATTCAATAGGATCATCTTCCATGATATTCAACTAATTTAATAATTCCATACTAGAATTTTGGGTGACCCATTACAATGGTGGTTACCCCCCAATCTCCCTTATGTCTTCGATGATAAAACCATCAGTTCAAACTTGAGGTTGATGACTTCTGAGCCGATGGATGAAACTGACTAATTTTTTTCCTTCCATATATATTATGAAATAAATTTATGTACTTTATAGGAGGATACTCATATTTATTTTATATGTATTATTATGGTGTACAATGGACCTTTTTATATTTTATCATTTCTTGTTATTCAGTCATAAAAATATTTGTTGTAGTCATTTCATGCATTCACTTGACCTTCTTTCTCATTCCGTTAACTATGTACACTGGCCCATTTTTCTAAATTCATATTGATTAAACCCTATGTAATAGTGGTTTATCATGTGTAGGTATATTTTTCTAATTTTTTTGCAAGTATCATAATTTAATGTCACCATTCAATAATTAACCAATGAAATTATTTTCACTATAGGGAGATATCGATTCCCCAATTTAATGTTCATAATTTTCATTCCAATCTACCTATTCTTCTATTGATGTCTCTCACATTATTCTTTCCAGGAAAATGAATGTACTATTTCATTTTAAGTGTGTGTGGAAGTATTTATTATGCCTTATTTTCTATAAAATTGTATTTTATTTGTTTTCATTAATATAAGAGGAATTTTTCATTTAAATCATTCTATAAACATGAAATATCATTGCAACAATTAAAATAATATAAAAATATAGGTTTTAGATGGAGAAAATCAATAATTAATAATGTTTATAATTTTATCATGATTCTGGAGTTAAAAAAATTATTTTTAATTCTAGATTACTGAAATTTATTTTGATTGAATTATTACTAGATATTATTCCCCTAGTGATTTAAATTTATTTTGTATTCCAATTCTTAAGTGGATTCTAAACGTACATTTTCATAATATTTTCTATGAATATTTATTGTGAGTTACTTGGTGAATTAAATATATCAGAACATGCATTAGGATCTTTTTGAGGCTATGGCTAAATAAATACATTGTTAAAATTATTGAGTAAATATTTGATGATCCATTTTTTCAAAGAACCACCTTTATATCTATATTTTATTATCTTGTATTATCCATGAATAACATTGTTTGTATGGATCAATTTGAAGCCTATTTTCCCTTCCTACCCAACTCTTAGTACTATGCCTTATTTTTGTTTGAAAAATTGTGTGGTATTTTTCATAAATTCCATATAAGGGATGTTGATAATGAGGAGCCTTATAGTGGAATTATCAGTAGATTTATATAAAATTTCCCATTATTCCCTTTATAATTTTGTATGCATACATTGTTCCTTTTAAAAAAAATAATTATGTTTATTAATATATAATGAGTTGTGCTTTTGGAAGGTTAAAAATCACCATTACTAGACCAATTATTTTTTTGATGGATCATATGTGGTTAGGTAATTTATGTGAGATCTTTCTAAGAAAATAGTTCTAAAAAATAAATAAAATGAAAAATAAAAAGAAATATGGAACATTCTTTATTCATACTTAAAAAATTCATGGACCCACAATGAGCTATTTGGAGCACAAAGACATCATTTTTTTCTAGGATGAGTTTCTTAATTAAAATATTCAAGATTATCATGCATTATACTTTAGAGATTACTCTTATTTTTTAGGTTGATTTTTATCATCTAGACACCTTACCTAATCCTTAGAGGTATTTTAACCGTATTACTCATTCCGTCACAAATAATTTTGTATTTATATTTATGAATTGAGGATATTTGAAATAATGAAAGCCTATAGTTAGGAAGATGTTGTAACACCCTAGAATGAAAAAGGGTTAAATGACCAAATGATAAGACTCAAGTCAACAAGAGACAACTTTAATATCGAGATCCTACTTGATTATAACTCTGGAGTTAAGAATGCGTGGAATGAAGTAATGATCTGGATGGGTGATCGCCTTCTGGGATGTTTCCTAAGGTTTGTGTTAGTGAGGAATAAGAACAATAGAATGAATATGTGTTGGCCTCTGCGGACACTCATTAGTCAGATGACCCTTTCAGGAAGATGGGTGGGCCCCATGGAGGGGACCACATGTTTGTGGGGAAACTGGTGGTACTTGGCAGGCCAGGAAGAAATTTCAATGTATAGGTGGGGTATATTTATTGTTAGAAGGACCCATTTGTTACACATGTACTCAAGGTATTGAACTCACTCTAGTTTTATAATACCTTAAGTGGTGAGAGAAAATTTATTTTTAGGTAAATTGAAAAATGGGTATTGCTTATAAGGAAGAGTTATGAAATTATAATGAAAAATATAATGAATTTTAATAAAGATCAAAATTATATGGAAAGAGTGGTTTTCTCTAAAGGATTGATTCTAGAGAAATTTTTTCCCCTTGCACCTAGTTTAATTTTTCTGGTTGTATTTCATGATTCGTGTTTAATTTTTTGACTTGTAATCCCTTTTGAGATGTTTTTTTCTTGGGGACAAGAAATTTCTTAGCCATGGGAGAATTTTATAAGTCGAATTCAAATCGATCTTTTTGAAATATTTATTTATATTTTTATAGTTTTTTATTCAATAATAGGATAGTTTTTATGTTTTTCATTGGAATTAGGAATTCAAGACTCCAATAATGATGTTTGACCTCAGGTTTTTGTTGGAGATATGGATTTTTTGTTTTTAGTTTAGATTATTGATGATGGAATAATGTGATTACCTTTTGAGTTCATTGGTGTACCACGGGGGTCCAAGGAATTCATAGAGACAAGATTCTAGTGTTTTATAAAAAGCGTACAAGCTTCATGGTTAGTAGAAACCATGCAGTTATGGTCAGGTGATTATTACTAATAGTGAGATACTGGATAGAGGGGAGATACAATCCACACAGCATGAGGAAGCCATGTGGATAGTTCTGAAAAAACATGTGTAGACCCTCTAATGTCTTAGAAGATCCAAATCATGTGGTTATCATACAGTTTGGTAATACATTCACACTAACCATGGGCAAATCCCATCCATACAGTGAAGGGTGCTCAGTTGAAACACGATTCGAAATACCCTTCCACAAAACATTTCAGCATCATATGTTTATTAAAATAAATCTTTTTTACCGTAAAATTAAATTTTAACCCTAAAAATATATTTATCCTCTCTAACTTTTGATAGTAGTGGATGTGAGGATCCCTCCTTGATCCAAATTATAGGCTCTTCTACTATTTCATTATGCAATCTCGGATTCGAGAACCATTCATCTCATTGTATACGCACTGATGAGTACTCAATTCCTTTTGTGTCATTATTCGTTATTCTTAGTATCAATAGAGTTATTTAGGTGGGAGGTAATATTCCCTATTTTTTTGGGTTTTCATTTGTTATTCATTTTTCTCCTGATATGAGTAGAATCAGTAGTTAATCCTAGAAAAGAACTATACAAGAGACCTACGGTAGTTGCTCTATACTTTTATAGAGTGGTTTGGTTATTTATAGATAGTCTTTCCATTATTCCATGCACATGTATTTCTTGATAATCCAAAAAAAATGAATTGAATAAATCAATAATATTAATTTTTACAAATCAGTGATTCCCATTAGTTTCTTTGAGTTGTGTTGGAGGTTGTTTCCCAACCCAGGCCACCCAAGTGGTGTTGCATGTCAATCCCATTTTCCTATACCTTGTTAAACCCCCAAAGGGAAATTTATTTTACCTTCCAAGTTAGATATAATTTGGTAATTAATTTACTAAATTTAATTGTATATATCAAATATTGGTTGCCTTATTTTTGTGTTTTTATTTTAATTGAATTTTTTATATGGAACTTGAATCACTTGAGTGTTTTATTTATCAATTGTTGAATTGGGTTGGTAAAATAATGAAATTTGAATATTTGTGAATGGATATATTATGAGGTAAAAAAATGTTATGAAATGATGAATGGAAGGAATGAGGTGTGATTCCCTTAGATGTCATAGATGATACTTATTAGATCTTGATAGTGGTAGTTGATTACTTGTATGAGATTCCTCTTTGGGTCTTGATTCTATTTGATGCCTTGGTCCATTTTACCCCACAGAGCTGGTTTGGTTGGGCTGACATTGGAAATAGTATGTATACATACTCCTTGGTACCTAACTCAATCCTAATAAAGTTTTTATCAAGATAGTTTCAGGGCTCAGTGAGGATGCAATGGTTCACTACACCTTAGATTTAGCACCATGGGGTCTGACACTTATTATATAAGTCACCAACAAGGTAAATGAAACATGATTAGATATACGGTGCAATCACTATAATTGTGAATATTATGTATATAAGATGTGTTCATAGTTGTTTTGATATTAATATTAAAGGATATGTCCATGGATGATATGAGATACAATTGTCACAATGAGGGGATGGTGCTTAATTATGTTTAATTTACTATATCCTTTTTCTAGGATCCTTACCAATGTTTTTGAGGGAGCCTTATTGGGCATTATAATATCACGTGTCTTATTTTATATATTCTATTTGGACATTACCTTTATTAATATACAAACTGCGATTTATATTTAGCTTTGAATAGCTTATATTGGACATCTAGGACCTTATATAGTTTTATGAGGGATTACCTACCGTAATTGAATCTCTCACCATGTTCAGGAATTTCTGGGATGCCGAGATAGACTATTTGGATATAGGTGGGGATAAAGTTAATTTATCACAATTTGATTCATGAATTTGTGCCATTATTCGGTGTAGAGAAACATGTGACTGAGACGAGGTTCATGATTCAATCTAGAGATCGTACCTTTTTTTATTTTGGTATTTTGATTAATATGATGTATTGAATTATGTATAGACATATTGGTTGGTTTTTAGAGACCTGTATCATCATCATTTGTAAATGAGATAACATTTGGAATTAATGTATAAATATATCTTTTTTTATTTGTCTATTGTCGGAATATTCTACTACTTCTTCTATTGACTTTTATTACTATTCTATTTTGTTAATCATTGTTAATGATTCCATAATCTCCCCATGGACACACCCTAGGCCCTCGCTACTAGTCAGAAGTCTCTAGCATTTGGGGAGATGTGTTTGTGTCCATATTTCTATCTAGGCTCGGGTAACCATTGAATGGAATCTGGATCCCAGATATTACAATGTGGTATCAAAAGTGGTTTCCTTTTTATACATTATTATTTTGATATTATAGATAGATCTAGGATGGTATTTCAGTATTTCAATGATCTATGTCTAGGAATAGACAACCCACATATAATAAGAATCTAAATTACCATGAATAAAATTTCAATTTTATAGATTTTCCTAATACTATTGATTTGATTCCACTTTTGGGTGATGAACATGAATTGTGATATCATTACTGAAAATATTGTGGGTTCCATTTTATTTTGAAACCAATGATATGAGGGTATTCCATCCTATGCATAATTTTAATCATTTGTTAGAAATCACATTCCCTGCATTATGTCAAGCCATATAGGATGCCTTTCTTGTTTTCAGGATGTTGGGATAAATGACATGATGGATATACTTTCTATTATGTTAGAATATTTTAAAGGTAATTCAGAAACATGGTTGGTACTTAGAGTGTCTTACATAGCGTAAGTAGTGTTTTCCAGATTAAGAAACATCAAACACCCTTAGTAATTGTCCCATGTTGAGTCATCCACCATGAGTCACATAGACCATAACATGTGATAATGTTGATTAGGTGTATCCCATATTTCAGTTAATGATGAGTATTGGTCCTTATGAATCAAAAGTGGGGAACCATATTTTTTAACCGTTAAAATGGAATGTGAAATGAAAGGAAAATTCAAATGGAAAATTGAAATGATAGACATATAACTTGACCTAGAACAGACTTTTGAGCGGGAAAGAGGAAGTGTCTCTAGGGGCTTTTAGGACTATTTCATTTTACAGTGCTGGATTTAAGAGTAAGCTATGTGGTATGACCTTATTATTGGACGTTTTTGATATTTCATACACTTTAATCTATTAACATTGATATTGTTCCTTCCTGAGGAGTGTTTCTTGAATTGTATAAGTATACCAACATGATGAACTCCAGTCATACTCTAGGAGGGGGAGACAACCAAACTTATGAGGTTGTGATCTATGTGATACACATTGATTCTCCTTTAATTGTAGTTGTGGCACTAGTATTTTTTATCAGACACAAGTGTTGAGAAATTTTTTTGATAGGGGTTTTATAACATTAACCATACATTTCAAAGAGAACTTTAGCCTTCATTATATATGGATAAGCAGATTCATGCGTTCTAGAAGCATAATTATACCACATTTTAAGGTGATGGAGGCCCACTGGATTTTTTAGTAGTGGCTTGAGATTACTATTTCAATATTAAACTATCTCAGACACCTCCTAGGAGGAGAGTGATAGTAGCTACTTATACTCACTAAGGAGTAGAAGGGACCCTTTTGGTTGTTTTGAAACTAGATGAAAGGTTGTGATATATAGTTTGGGATGATTGAAAACCATGTTCTATGACAAATGTTTCCAAGAGACTCTAATGTAAGAGTGGTCTAGTGTGTTCATGCATCTATAGAAGGGAACTACGAAGATTATTGTTGACTCAAAATCCCTTCCAAAGCTGCAATGTTTACCCTAACATACCTTACTGATGAGTTATCGAGTGATAGATGCTTTGAGGAAGGTATATGACATGCCATTCAATCATATCACAAAGTGTTCAATTTGACCTATTTTACTGAATTTTTGAATCAAGCGATAATTAATGTGTAGAACCTAAGGGAAGTTGGGGGCGTAGAGCAGAGATGTTTTGTCTCTAGAGTTATTAGATCGACTACAAATAGTAGGAGGAGACATTTTGAGGATTCTTGTGAGATGGGTAACATTAAGTATTTGAGTACCTATATCTCAATATCATTCCATCATTTAGGTATATAGGGACATGTCATGAATCAGTGCGATCACAACCCTATTGAGTGCTGAGATTGTGGTATGATAGGCCATGTGAAGCATTTCTACATGTCCTTACCTATAGTAGTGAGTGGTACATGGTTAGCTTTGACACCAGGTTTAAGAGATGTTTTGATAACATCACATAAGGTAGGGTGTATAAGAAGTATCAGTCAATTAGTCCATGGTGGCGGTGGTCAACCCCAAGGCATCCAGACACCAATTTTAATGAGGCATCATAATGGGCCTAGTCATTATAGTGAGGTTGTTTCAAAAGGATGAAGTTTAGTCCATATCTATTCTATACATCTGACCCCTAAGGAAACATGTGCCAAAACATCTATAGTGAGAAGTAAGATCTTAGAAGCCTAAATTCTTGTATCTTATCTTTTTGAAACTGGTGCATCGTATAGTTTTATATCTTTAACTTTGGTGGTGAGCCTTAGGATCAGGATTCAATTTTCTAAAAGAATTATGAATCTTTAAAAATTATATGGAATCATAACGGAGGATGTACATTTTTGCATGGATTTCCCCTTGAGGTTGGTGGGTGACACTTCATCTAGGATTTGTTGGTCCTTTATATGACCTGGTTTGATGTCATACTCAATGTTTACTGATTAGTATCTTATCAATACTACACTGAATTCTATCACTAGAGGGTGAATTTAAAATATCCATAGGGAATAATTTAATCTCATAAGGGTGAAAGGGAAGTCTAGGAAAGCAGATCTAGACCTGGGTATCGTGAGTTGGGCAGGATGATAGTCCATATTTCTAGCTTTCAGTTAGATTATCAAGGAGCTCATCAGGCATACATTCATCTAGTGGTTGATAATTTCAAGGAAATATTACCTGATGAATTTTCTAGTTTTCTGAAAAAAGAGAAAGGTGATGTTCCCTATTGAGATTGTTCCATGTGATGCACCGATATCCATTCCTCCATACACGATGGCTATGAATATGTTTTAGGAGCTCAATTGGAAGATATAGGATTTGGATCCAAAGGGGTTTGTTAAACCACATATTTCCATATGGGGTTTTCTTATCCATTTTTGAAAAAGGATTATGGTACCCTTAGGATATACATGGATTATTATAAATTGAACTAATTGACTTTTAATAACTGATATCCCTTTCCATAGATTGATGACAAATTTGATCAACTTTGAGGATCCCTATTTTTCTAAAAAATTGAATTAAGATCTTGATATCACTAGGTATGTGTTTGTCCTTCGGACATAACTCATGATGATTTTCATAGTAGGTATGATGTATATGAGTATTTGGGTATTACATTTAGTCTCATGAATATGCCAGAAGTTTTTATGGAATTGATGAATCGAGTTTTCCATCCCTGTATGTGTTTGTTTGTGGTGTTTTTTATCGATGATATCTTGTTGTATTCTCACAATTGACATGAACATGAACAATATCTTGAGATCATTTTGGATAGAATGAGAAAGAAATATTTTTGGGAGAATTCCATGAATGTATATGTTAACCCAGACAAGATGCGAGCTATATGTTTATGAGAGAATTCTGAGAAAAAATTTTCAATACAATGTTTCTTGGGGTTAGATGGATACTATAGGATTTTCATATATATCTTCTCACACATATTACCACATTTCATTAGAATGACTAACAAGGGTGTGGAATGTTTATGGGAAATACTCATTAGATATCCTTTGATGAGATGAAAGGGATATGGGATTCAACACTAATCCCGATTCTTCCAATTATGGGAAGGACCAATGTTGTGTATTGTGAAACATTATGTATCAGGATAGGAGAATTTCTAATTATGGGAGTAAGATTCATGTCATACTAGTCTTAGCACTTGAGGCCACAAAAGTGGAACTACCCGATGCATGATCCTGAGTTTTTTACAGCTGTTCATGCTTGGCGATGTTAGAGAAATTAGTTACCAGGAGAGCGTTTTGTGGTGTACACTAACCAAAAAAGTGTAAAGTATATTTGTAGACAATGTGATCTAAATATGAGGCAGGGATGGTGGGTTGAGTACCTGTTGTCCTTAAACATTTAGATTACCTATACACATCATTATGAAAACGAATTAGCTGATGCGTTGAGTGTGAGAACTCAAATAATGGGAGTTCAATAGGCTAGTAGTGAGTGGAAACATATGGATTTTATCTCAGAGATTCTCTAGGAGGTGTAAGATGATCTGGGAAAGACTTATCTCTCCTCCATAGTTGTGACTTATATCATACTAAATAGGTGAGTATGAGGTTATGCAAATCCATGGCCTTTTTGTGTTCCTGGGGAAATATATAAGGATCATATATGGGTGTTTTATACCTGAGTTTGGGTGGTGAATCCCATTGTCACCTAGACATACCATGACTTACGCAATCAGTACAGGTGTGAGGCAATGAAATGTGCGGTGGATAGTTTGGACATAAGGTATTACATTTTTCATTACGTTAAACAAGAACATTACAAAACATCCGATATTTTACAACAATTACCAATTCTCCTGTGGAAATGGAATGATTTCAAGATGGATTTCAAGACTAGTTTTCTATGATTTTGTCGAGGTAGTGATGATGAATGGGTGGTTTTTGATAAGCGCACAAAGTTTTATCCTTTCTTTTCGATCAAGTAATCCTTAAGTATTGATGATCTTGGGAGGTTGTATATCCATGAGATCATATGACTTCATGAGGTCCCATGTACTATCATTTTATATATGGATTCATTATTGTTTTATCATTTTTTTAATATATCATAGAGGGAACTAGGTATATAAGTTATTTTTATCCTGGAATACCACCATTAGACTAATTTCTAGTAAGATCATATGATATAGGTGCATAAAGACATGGTTTGAGTTTGCATCTTGGTTTTTGGGGGCTCTTGGGAGAGGCATATTCCCCTTGTAATGTTCACCGACAATAATAGATATTAGGAGAATATACATATATAACATTATGAGGCATTATATGGTAAGCCATGATTATCACCACTGTTCTAGTTAGAGGCATTTGATGTAGCATTACAGATACTACACAGTTTTGAAAAAAATCTCACATTGATCACTCCAGAAGACCTTGAGATTTTGAGATTAAGGATCTGGTCTTTTTATGTTTTTCACATAGGCTAGGACACTGATGGATCTTGATATAGGGTAAGCATTAATTTATGTTAGTCCATTCAACATTATAGAAAGAGTAGGGGTGGTATCCTATCAGTTTCAGTTTCCTCAAAGTCACTAGGCATGCACAATTTCTTCTATATATATCACATGTGTCATTATCAATGGGACCCATATCATTATTTTTATCCCATGGATGTTGAGTTCATAAAGATTTTTACATTGAGGATTATCATATTCATGTAATTGATAGGGGAAAAATGTTCTTTTAGGAAGGTTATTTCCTCTAGTATGGGTGTTATGGAAGTATGACGATTTGTAAGAAGAGACAAGGGAGCAGGAGGCCAACATACGTGCTCTGTGACTGTAGTTATTCTTAAAAACATATCAATCTACCTTGAGAAGAAAATTTGGTGATGAATTTATTTATTGGGGGTATAGTGTAATAACACAAGTTTTCTTATGAGGTATGAATATTTTTTTTGTATTTAGATGTCTATTGATGACCTAATGTGAATACCCATTGAGGTAAAGGGTGTATTAGGGGTGTTCGAGGCTTGCATGGGGCCTAGAGCCCAAATTTTTGAAGTAAAGGACAAGTAAAATAGTTAATAGAAACCATGCGGGGAAGGTCACATGTGTACTATTAACTATATGATTATGGATAGAGGGGAGCTACTAGTAGTATAGTTTGAGAAAAAATGAAGATAGAGGAAGATGCCTTGTGCAGGGCATCAACCATTTTTCAGCAAAACTGAATCACATGGTTTTTATATGGTTTTGAAAACTATGTGCACTAACGATGCGAGTCACCCCTTCTTATATTGTAGGATCCATGGTTGGAACATGACACGTCCTCCCATGCGATAAACTATGCAACCATCTATTTTGAGGAAAATTAACTTTTTTGGTATTAAAATTAATTTTAATTATAAAATCTATTTCTACTCTTTCACTTTGGACTGTAGTAGACACATAGATCCATTGTTGAGAAAAATTGAAGTATTATATACCATTTAGTTACTTGATATTGGATTCATGAACCTCTCATCTCATTTATTATGGACACTGAGTACACAATCCCTTTTCTGCTATTCATCATTATTCTTGGTATCAAATGAGTTATTGAGGTGAACACTGATTTTCCTTATTTTTTTATGCTCTTATTTTTCCTTAGATATGAGTGGAACTAGAATATGATAATGGATGAAAATTATAATATAATCTTATGATAGGTTATCTATAATTTTCTTGAGTGGTTTGTTTCTTTATAGAGAAAGTTTCTATTTCAACAACCTCTGAACATTTTAGTGTCATCAAGAAAATTAATTGAATAATTAAGAAAAAATAAAATTGACAGTGTTAGGGAATCCCTTTAGTTTATTTATGATATTTTGGAGGTTATTTCCAATTCAATACCACCTAAGGGTTGGGATATGTTTATTTCCTTTACTAATTGGGAATTTTTAGTGATTTCATATCAAAAGGAAGCCTGTTATTTAATGAATTGAAAATAATTGTTCAAATAGGAGATGGTTTACCTCTTTATCATTTTGATTCTTTTTATTGAATGGTTTATATAGAATTTAAAATGCTTGAGTGGTTTATTAATGAGTTGTGAAAATGAGTTAGTAAACTCATGATTTTTTTTAATGTTCATATGAGTGGGTAAACTTATGGTATGAAATGATGAATGAAACAAATGAGGAATGATTTCATTAGATTCATCCGAAGTCAACCCATGGATCTTGGTAGTGGTAGTGGATTCATTGGATGAGATTTGTCATTAGGTTTGGATTCCTTTAGATTCTATGGGTCTTGATACCCCTTGGATATGGATTGGATGGGTCATTGTGAAAATTGTCAATAGACATGATCTGTGGACCCCAAATCATGCCAAAAAAGATTCAATACATATGCTCTAAGAGCCCAAAAAGGATTCCTTTCCCTGAGGGGTCAAACACATCTCGTATATCGCATGACTGTGGTAGATTTTACATGATTGGTTATACAACATAGTCATGATTGTTTTGATATTTAGATTATATAGAAATGACACAGATTATATGAGGTACAATGTATATAGAAAGTATATGGTGCATACATATGTTTACTTTACTAATTCATTATTATAGAAGCCTGACCCATGTTTTTCATAGATCCTTGTTGGGATTTCTAGCATCACTTGTCTTAGAGTATTTAGTCCATGGGCACATTACCTTTATTTACTATTTAACTATGATATATATATTGAACTTATATCATCTTATATTTTACAACAAGGATTTTTTATTGACCTTTTGGTGATTACCTACGGGTATTGTATCTCATATCCTATTTGGGCCACCATTGGTTACACAAAAAAACTATTTTGATGTTGGTAGGTACGAATGAAAGTTATTGCAGTTCGATACTTGATTTTGTGCATGCATAAGAGTAGGAGAGAATGTGATCAAGATGAGGCTCTTGATTATATCTAGAGATAGTAATTTGTTGGTATTTTTTGTATTTTGATACATGTGATGTATTTACTTCTGTATACATATTTTGGATAATTTTTAATGACATGTATCATTATCCTATTTATATGTGATTACTTCACTCATTTATATATATAACTCTTTTATACTTTTTTTCTATTGTCTAACTATTATAATGATTCCTCTATTGACTATTAGTGCTATTCCACTATGTTACACTCTGGAAATGATGGAATAGTCTCATCATAGACACACTATAGGCCCTCACTACTAGTCTACAACCTCTAGAAATTAGTGATATGTGCTTGAGTCCATGTATTTAACTAGGATTAGGGAACCACTGAGCAGAATCTGAGTTTGGGATGTTACAAAGGAGATGTTTGAATTTAATAAAGATATACATTAGACATAGTGAATTAGAATTACATGATGTGTACTCCTCGAGAAGAGAACATGAGAGCTGAAGGACAGACCATGAATCCAATGTACAATGAAAGAACCAAGTACACAACATGAATCCAGATTTTTCACCGGGAACAACATGAATTTCATACCTGATAAAGTACACGTCATGGACTCATTGCATTACCTGCAAATTTAGAATGAAGAATCCCACCAATGATACATTTTGTTCATGATATCCAAGATATTTAAGAATTATTGAAGATATAAATTATATTTTTTGAAAAAAATTACATGCCATGAAAGCATCAATGCATAATTCACCATAAGAACATAAATGACATGAACCATTTACATGTCGTGTAACAGTAAATGTCTATATATATGTAGGGACCCACGAAACACAAAAATATATCCCACATCCAAACTTATATCCTCTTTTCTTCTATGGTTTTTTCCTTTTCTTTCTAGCTTGTTTATATATTTTTTGTTTTATTCATTTTGTTGTTACCACCTTTAATTACAAGACTCTTTATTTGTTAACTGCTATCTAATGCTTGAATCCAGTTGTATTTTTCTTTTAAAATTCATCGATTACTACATTCTTAATTTTTTCTTCATTGACATTAGTATTTAGTAGATTTTTATAGTTGCAATTATATATTTCATTATTTTCAATCATTGATTTATCTTGTCAAGAATGTTTCTTGTTTTCCTGATTTCTATTTATACCATCATCCATTACTAATATGATTAGGGTTATGGGTTAAGACTAAGGGTCTATTTAAACATAATGAATCTCTAAATAAAACCTTGGTAACTATATGGATAGTTTTTAAGTTAAAAGTAATTTTTATATCATTATATGGAATCTAAACTAGCCATCATAGGTGAAACCTAAGAACCATGACTAAATTGGAGTTCAAAAGTCAAGAACCAATATAATGAGAGAGTTTCTACCTAGAATCTGAGATTCTTGCACTTAGTTTTTCGACAATCTCTGGTAAAAGGAATAGTTTCTAGCTTAGGTAGATCCAATTGGTTGAACAAATATCAACTAGTGAACTTTTAAAATCATTTCATCCTAATACATAGATCTATTCCAAGATAGGTTTAGGATTATCTTCCTCTTAAAACATAAAATTGTGCTTGAAAACATTCTTTCAATCTACGATAAAAACCAAGATACATAGTTTTTAGAAAAACGAAACCAAAGAGTGGTCATGAGGACTCCTGAAAAATTGTTCATACCACTTTTTCTCCTATATAAATGTTTTCCCTAGGAGTTTGACCCTAAAATGACACATAATTATTACTTAGTATCCATGTGTTCATTGGGAAATATAAATCCCAATATGATCAATGCCCATGCATAATAAATGATTCCATGCAATCCAACTAGATGAACTCAATGGCCCCATAATGGAATAATTTCCCCACCAACGTAAGCCATTAATGATATCATGCACATGGGTACCACCATATGACATAGGATAAAACACCTATCAAGAATTTTTCCCTCATATGGAACAGAAAGCTTGGACATTAGGGAACCACCAGATAAAGAAAACTTCATCCAAATCCAAATATCCCTCTTGCATCATTTCTCATATCGATCCACCAACAAGGATCTCATATCCTGATTCAGAGTCACATGTGTCTCCCTCCATCCCTTGTCAATGGTAATGAATTTGAAACACCAAAAAACGAAAACCACATGATCCAAATGACTTGTTATTTGTTGAAAATATAATTAAAACAACATAGAAATGGATATGTCATGTGAATCCTACTTGATGAGAATGATGCTTGAAAACCGGACTCTTTCCCATGGTCTAAGATACAAAACCCAAATAAACCATAAATCCATAAACTTGGTCCCATCATGCTAGATTAAATAACACATCCTTAGAAATATAATCATTGAATAACAATATCATGCTTTGAAAATTTGTACTTCCTATCAGAAAATTTGTCCATGACACACCGGTCTGATATCTATCACAAGTTATGATACATTAAAAAAACTTGTCTACCGACACCCAAAATTATATAACTAACCTTCCTCTAATACAATTTTATAACACACTATATCGGTTTCACAGAACTTGTAACATGTTCTACCACACCATATGACCTAAAGATCATCTTCTCATCCACTATAGGCCACTAAAAAGCAACAAGGGTCTAAAATATGATGTGAGGAGACATAACCCTCTTGTTAGTGTGAAATAACATCATAAATAACCAAATTAAATACACATGGGATCTATATTAGAGAAGGAATAACAAATAACTAAAATAAAAGCATGATATATAAAATGTAATGAAGCATAAAGTCATATAGACTCAATGCATGAAAAACATAAAATAATTGGTCACCCATTGGTTCAATTGCGTATTCAAAATAAAATGAAAATATATACAATCAGATCATCTTCCAACACTGATCCCAAACACATACCTGGTCTCCATGATGCTCAAACTGCACCAGATTTATCCTAATAGTCCACATAAGCATCTCCACATGATTAATAAACACTTATCATTGGACCTACCCAATGCAAAACCTATTCTCTAACATTAATGTAGTCATCAGATACGTACTCACACTGAGGTATATGCATAGGGGGTGAGAAATAATTTTCATTAGGCCACCCCAATGGTGAACCAATAAATCTACTATCATAACGTGTTCATGAACACATGATATGACCAGAAAAGACAAAAAATAACATTAGATTGCATAAACAATTCAAAAGGTGGTAAAAAAACACAAGAATGTAGCCAACTAGTGGGTTCTACCCTGACACCCATGGTAAATCTACCCCTAATATAGACCCTTACATAGGATTTATAGCATGTGGATCACCCAACCACATGACACCCAGCATGTCCACCAGTTCTACATAGTTTCTCCAAGATGTATAAATGAAATACAAATGAATGTTAGACCATATAGCATAACCCCATGAATACACATGAACTAGCACATCTACCATGATCTATGGATCCAATGGAACAATATGAATTGGATACATAAACTCATTAGAAGACACAAATTATAGACCCGACCATCTAGATGGACCTATAAAATAAATACAAAACCTCCTATTTACTCAATCAAAATGTCCCATGGGCTCCATGGAAATCTAGGAGCACACAAAATCCATGGACCTAGGAACAAAAATTGGATGTACAACACAAAAAACCCACTCTTTGAGTTCCTAAACACACGATGATCCTAAAAGACTTACTATCATTAGATAATAGTCAACTAGAGTTGGTTTCACCTATCCAAATAATTAATTATCTCCCTAATCCCATCTAATAATAGAAAAAAATGAAGGAGATAATTATATCAAAGCACAGGTAAAACAAGCAATACATGATATCCAATTGGTATCCTCCTCAAAACATAGTCATATGTATAAAATTCCTAAAACATCATGAAAAAAGGCCAACTTAATGTGGGATGATCCAACCACAAACCCAATATCCAAAAATAAGATCCAGAAGTAATGAACCACACTTATCTGACAAGAACAATGCTCTCATGGGCCCATGGATCTCAACATCCAAAAATTCACCACAATAAAAAATAAAAACCCACCCCAAGGACAAACCAAAATTAGGGCCTCTAATGGTCCCCAAGGCCACATCACAATGCAACACCCAACTAGGAACTCCCTTGATGCACCAAATCTCTCAGTCTACACCCACATAAACAATCTCAACTGGGCATAATTCCACAAAAAGTGTAGTACATCCTATGAAGGGTTCCTATAGGACATCCAAAATCATTAGACACCCCCTACGATGAAACAACCCAAACATCCATCAGTGGCCTCCAACTAATCATTAATAAATAAATCACATAATGGGAATCCAAAATAAAAATCAACCCATAGGGTTATTCAAAACATTACACAAAACCACTTCAAAAGAATGATACCCTCCACAAGGTTTCTTTAGTAAAAAAAATTCCATACATGCATTATGAACAATAAACTGTAGAAAACACTAATCAATTGGTTATAGTCTATCCTAAAATGGAACCATCTAGAGTCCCTTAGAATAATATAAAAAGCACAATGACACCTGAAAATAATTTCCATCAAAAGGCATGAACCCATCCCAATGTCTCATCAACCTCTAGTCCTAAACCCACTATGTAAACCTAAACAGCTCGAAACATAAGCAAACGGTCCTAACCCACAAAGATAAACAAAGATCTCCCCATAGATACTACTTGATCCAACCTTCTTGGACCCATTCAAAAGAACACCAACCAACAATGTGAAAAATCTAAAATCGTTGTTAATTACTGATCTCACAACCCTCAATTGGGCCTCACACTCAAAACCAAAACTCCCTGAAGGTCTCTAGAACAACAGCTTATGGAAATCCAAATAATGAGCTCTCAAAGTTTAAAAATCATTCCAATTTTTTTTAAACACCAAAAGGATTCCATCATCACGATCTATATTTAAAACACTAAAAATAGACTACATCCAAGTCAAATTATGATTTCAAGTACCAAAAACACCCAAAAACACCGTGATAGAAAAAGTAGATGATGTTTTTATCCGATTACATGATATGTACCCTAAAACATACACCTAGACATGTCATTATACCTAGAAATAGAAGATATGGGGTCTTACAATGTACTACAAAATGGTCGAGGAATACATGGGGTATTTCATTATTCAAATACATGACCATGTACACCTAACATGGGGTTTCTTCCCAAGTACTAGTCCACATGGCCATGTCTCACTACCCAGTGTGTACCCTGAGCACATGGCATATACATCCGAAAACTCTTCCTTCCCATATACTATACCACATGGCCTGGTACATGGGAATGTAATACTAAACAGTTTGTACTTCTAAAAAATTCACCTCCCCCAAACAAAATGAACACAAAATGTGATTTTATAAAACCACATGTCGTGTACACTAGTTTTCTCAAATAGAAAACTAATGCATCACCCCGAAACCCCTGTTTTACATCCCAATAGCTATAGATCAACTCACCAGGGATCCTAAAAAACTCAAAAATAGACTTAGAAAAAAAAACCAACCCTAAATGGATTTTGTAATAAAATATAAAATGGTCTTACCTCCCGGTGTAAAATACTAAATCATCAACATGATCCATGATCTACAGGTGTCACATGATAATCCGACATAATGTGAGCTTATCAATGAAACCTTATCTATTAACTCTCCATATATTTTCCCATAATCCACCTGTTTTATAAATAAAAAATGGAGTGAAATCCATTGGTAAAATGATAAAATCCTTGTGAAAATAAATAAGAAATAAAAAAGGAATGAAAAAAGGAAAAATAAAAAGAAAAGAAAAATAAATGGTGGATCTATCACAACCCTTTAACATGATGAAAAGTTATGACTCAACAAGAAAACCCCCCATTATAAACTCAAAGGTAGAGAAAAATATAAATTTTAAGATCTGTTTATAAGAAATTATCGAAAGAAGATGTATGAATAAATTAATATTTAATTAATTAAACATTAAATGTATTGTAAAAATTTCAATGAGTCTGATTTCCACCAAAATCATGTACTATGATAAACACACTATTATGGGACCTATAGAGTGGTCACAAATATTATACAAGATCATATTAATAGATAAATTACCATTTTTTCATAAACACACTTTGGAATAGAAATGTTCAAATTTACTATCATTTTCACAACCCATGACTATAAGTGTAGTCATAAAAAAAGTTTATTCAATAAATAAATAAGAAAATTTTAAAATTATTTTTTAAAATCATTTTAGGAAAACATGGGTTTTAAAGAAAAATATTTGTGAATTAAGATAGAAATAGGGATAACTTTTTTAAGAACATCGTCTAGAACTCTTGAGTATAAAAAGAGAGGAAAATGAGTAGAAAAATTGTATTCTATGGAAATAAATAGTGGATAAGAAAATACATCAGTTTATTTAGATATAGATGATAATATTTCATCATTAGAATCATAATCTTAATAAATCCCAATAAATGATGAGATAGTAACATAAAACCCTTATTACTTTGGTAAATTTGAAACAAAATATCCATGAAAGAATAATTTTATGTGAAACATATAATATCATGAGAATAGATAATTTAATTATATTACCAATCAAAGGTTATTTAAATACACCTTATATATTAAGATATGTGCATAACATAACATATGTTTCATTAAAGGGAAATTGAGAAAAAACACCTTACCTTAATTCTCCAATTCTTTGAAACACATTAAAACATACTATTTAATAATTATAAGTTAATGTTAAAAATATTAATGAACCATATATACATATACGATACCATATATTACTTCTTTGTTGCATTTTATTTCTAATTCATTAATAATCCCATGTTAAAGTCGTGTTTTGTGAAATAAATACTTTCTATTTGATGATTTTTTTATTTTTTTATTTTTTGGTCTAATAAAATTGATCATGGTAAAATCCTAACCATACTATTAACTATGATATAAATATCATATATATTAAATATGTGTGTGTTTAACGTAATCAATAAATGTTATAGAAAGAAATTAAAATACACAAATCAAGGAGACGACATAACATATATATGTGTGAACGATGTGTCCATTTTTTGATGGGTGGAAAGAAAGAAATATAAATAATTTATTACCATAAAAGAATTATGTTTTTCATATATATCAAATATGTTTATTAAACCCATCATTGTAACCATCCTTGTAAAGTGTGAATGAGTCAGATCACTTTGTGAGGTGGTAACATGACATACACATGAGCGATGTTAATGTATTCCCACTGATGTAGAATTAAGAAATCATATATGATGTAATTATAGGCCTTCGGGAACCCAGGCCTTCGGGCCATCTGAAGGCCTTCAGGCCACCTTTGTGCAGATGTAAACCAGACAAAAACTACAAGGAACACACTCTACAAGGAGGATGATCAAGGAGCTTTCACCATATCAGAAGCTAAACAGATTGCAAGAATGAGAGGGTATGACACCTGCCATCGGGACAAGCCTGTGCATGCACATGAATGCCTAGCCGAACAACCATTCGAAGGTGGAGAGCTTATTTCCTGATGAAGATGCTGTGAAGGAGCAGTTCCAAGTTGTTAGTATGGGTTGTATGTAATGTTTTTGCCTACGGTCAATGAATTCCTCTATGTCCTATATGCATGTATTCATTCGCCTGCAGGCATTGTAGGGTTCCACCTCATCCCTTGAAAGGTGGATTATCAACAATCAATAAAAAATGAAGGCCTTCAGGCCATTGGAGGATGTAATTATAAAATAATTATAAACTTATAATAAATATAATATTTCAATATATAATTTATCATTATATCCATCTGTGAGATATAGTCATGGTAATGGATTATCATTGGTTTATGAGGTTGTAGTTTTCCAAACAAATGAATGATGAATTCATATCTCATTTGATGGTAGTGGATATGGTTTTATGTAATTACCTTAACATAAAAACATATTAGTATATGGATTATACAGATGTTATTATATCAAAATAGATTAATAACAATGGGAGAAGGTTGAGAAAGAAAAAAAATAAAAACCCCCGTTGAAGAATATTACCTCTTTTTCAATAAAACACCATAGGTTTTCACCAAAATCCTTCCATGTTTTGATTTATGAAAAAATAAGGATTATAGGATGATATTAGGGAATTAATTAAGGGAATTTGGAAATTTTTTCCAAAAAAAAGATTTTTGAAATTTTAAAGAGGGTAGAAGAATGGGTTTCCTTTTATAAGCAAGGTGAGTGGCACACATGTAATGTATGGAATGAAAAAGGTGTACCCTATTTTTTACCTGCCAAAAGGCTAAAAAATGGACCATTATAATGACTTATAACTTATAAGGTCGACATATTTCCATAAAATGGGTTTTGGGAATGTTTTAGATCCTTTTTAAAACATATTTTACGTTTAATCCCCCAATAAATCCATTTTTACCAAAACCACGACAAATATATTATACTATTACTAAAAATAATAATGGTAAAAAATTAACTTGAAATTTGTATATAATATAAATAATTATAAATAAAAACTCCCAATGAAAAACTCGTATTTTTACCTTAACCGTGACAAATATGTTTTACAACATTTTTGATTGATCACTAAATTTAATTTTTGTATTTCCCCCCAACTACATAAATTATTTTTCTTTTTCTTTGTTTCCAAAAACTCCCAATGAGAAAATCATTCTTATGATGATTACAAAAGAATTTTCAGCTATCTAGTTCAATATCATCCTCTTCAACTTCAACAATTTCTTCTCATCTCTAGTTATGATACCAATGAACTTTCACCCTATATAATATTTTTAATTTCAGATTAATATTAATATAAAATATTTCTATAATTATTTGAACCTTTTTTATTTTCTTGGAACTAAAAAATATCACCTTCAATTTCATTCATTACGGTCAACCTTCTCATCTATTAAACAAAAATGCATATCGTAATCTTATACACAAGGATTGAGATTAGAAATCTTCAACTTCATCAACTTTCTTCATTGACAAAATTCATCTTTTAGTCATGAATTCCTCATGAAATTATATAAATTGAAGAGTATCATTAGAATTGTATGACTTATAATTGAATGTTTTTTCACTTCCCATCATTTCCAGCAACTTCTTTCATTCCAATCAAAACCTGAATGTTATTGGTCTGAATAAAATTTTCCTGAATATGATGGGCCGGAAAAGAATTGTCCCAAATATGAATTGAATCACTTCTCAAGCCCATTTCCTTTATCAGGCTATTATCCCATGTTTTAAAACTTATAAATTTTTTAACGAAAAAATAGAAATGCATTATCAGGTTTAATACATGGATGTTCTATTACATACAATCCTTTTTTTCTCACTCAACATCTTCTAAGACCGATTCATCCTGAGAATGATTCTTAGAAATCTCTATATTTTTATTTTGATCAAACCCTCCATTATAGAAAAAATATAATTTCCACTATCTTTTTACTTTTTAACAACATCCCGATCTGAATGATTTTATTTACATTGGATGATGTGTGGGATTCTATTATCATACTAATAGTCAGGATCTGATGACGATGGGTTTGGATATGATTATAACGATTATGGGCTTTGATGGAATTGGAAAATTCCCTCACACTCTTCATTAATCTGGATTTATATTACCTTTTATAAATAATTTATTTTCTTAAACATAATCAACAAATTTTTTTATTAGCAACAAATACACCCAAAAAAAAATAGGGGTCTAATCGTAATTTCTTGGAAACCACTTGCTCAATTCCTTACCAAAATTCGTATACATTTTCCTATACTTTGACTCATCCTTAGACTTATCCTCATATATATATATACATACAATGATTTATCACTAATATTTTCATATCCACAATTCCAATGGGTAACTATACCCATCCTTTAAAACAAATTTTAATGAACTAAAGTTATCATAAATAGATATTTCAGATTTTTTATGAATATTAATTTAATGAAACAAAAATACATTTCAGTTTATAAATGTTATAATGTGTTTGGAATATTAGACATAAAAAAACAAGTCCATAAGTGAGCTACAAAATTTCCAAATATCTTGTTCATAACTAGAACCATTGTTAAACATATTATAAATGATACCTTTCATCATAACATGGGGAATGAAAATATTAGAAATGTTGACCTAAAATTCTCAGAAAGGTTAACCATCAAATGAAAAAATATATCACGAGAATAAGGGTATGAGAACATGAGAATAACATTTTATTACAATACCCTATATATCATATACCACAAACATGAATCATGGAATAAATCTTGGTATGTCATAGGGAATGAATAATATTGGAATAAAAGAAAATAAACCATTAGATAAAATCTTTGTTATAGGACATATATTTTTTAAATACACATAATTCTAAAAAAAATCATTTCCTTATTAGTTCAAGGATCATTTCCATGACTATCATTGTGGATTGGGTTCACTCCTCGAACCATTCTAGTAGATAAAGTTCCCTCCCAATATTATAATAGTTGATAGCGCCTATTACTAGAATAGGTTAACTCCCTATTCTATTCCTGTTTATCTCATGATATATCAATATTTTACTAATGGATTGTAGGAATATTTTTTCTCCACCCAACAAATAATTAAAATCATATATAGGTGTGCCACAAAATCCAAAAATCATTCACTATATCAGAAACCATGAATTAAAATGGGTTTCATAAATATTTCATTATAATATACCCTATGGAAAATAAATCGGTTTCATAATCGTCATATTATTTTATCAAATCATAATAAAAGGAAAAATAATCAGGTTTCATAATCATTTTATCACGTTATAACCTGTAGAAGCGAAATAGGTTTCCTAAAAATCTTATCATATAATCCAATAAGAGAATGAATAAGAACGTTATCCTTGGATCATATCCCCATTAAGGAATAAGTAATATAAAAGGTTGTCATATTAGATGAAAAATTAATTTTATTGAAAAATATCTTGAAATATTTCTTGAGTAAAATATCATTTCTTTGAAAATTACAATTTTTTGAAATTTAAAATTGATTAAAAATTATGGAAATATTTTCTTTTGAAAAACAAGTTGAAATTTTTTAAAGGAACCTCAAGGAAAATAATATTCATAACGTTAGGAAATTTTTATTCTTTCCATAAAAATTAAAACAAATATCCCTTTCACATTTTCTATAAATGTCAAATAGGTATACTTTGGAAAATGACAAAAATATTTGTTACAAAAAAATATTTAAAAAGAACAAAATGGTAAAATTGTTTTTAATAAATCATTTGGAGAATTTTATATGCATTTTTTCAAAAATATTAGAATAAATGGTTTTGGATGAAAAAGTGTTTTTGATAAAACTGACAAATAATTATGATTATTATTTGAAACATTATTTTGGACTCTTGAGTTCATAAATAGATAAAATAAAGGGAATAGATATATTCACCATAAATAAGTAGGGGAGAATAAATTACAATATTTTTAGTAGAGATACAACATTAGAATTCATTATTTAAATCATAATCAAGAGAAATCTGGATAAACAATGAGATTTTAACATTAAAAACATACCATTTTGGTAACTTTGAAGTGTAAAACCAATAAAAAATATATGATTGAAGTGTATTTAAAGGATACAAGTGGGGGTGTCAATTATATTTTAAAAAAGAAAACTTATTAACTAAACCCTTTCCTCTAAATTATGATTTAAAACAAAAAAATATCATCCTATATTATAAATTATTAATCTAGAACACTGTATGTCTGGAAAATTAGATTTTTGAAAGGTTTAGAAAAATAAAAATTCTATATAAATTCATAACAAAAATAATAACTTGTTAAAAATAACATATATAATAGAAGTCAATAAAAAAGTGAGAATGACTTACAAAACTTTTTATAAAAAATATTTACTCATTAAACATCATAGGTAAGAAAGTCACAAACCAAGAATCTGGGTATTCCTGGTTTTCAACATAACCTTAAGGACTGTGTTTCTATTGGTAGAAATACATTGATAAAAAATATCAGAATCAGCTATGTCTTCCTAGCCTTATAATCCCTCAATCTACATGATTAAAATCAGTAGTTCAATTATCCCCAAAATCCCTCCACCTAAAACCAAATAGAACATAATGAATACATTGGAAAAATTTTCTACAAAATTTAAAATCCTAACTTAGGAATTTTTGAGTATGAACACTACAAAAATTTACAATGTTTCAGTAACAATATGTTACAACCTAGAAAACAGAAAATAGGTTGAGTCCTAAAATAATCATCTCCCATCACCACGAATTCATCTCTTTATCTAAACACATCTCCAATGGTCATATTATGCGATTCTTAGAGTTGATTGTAATGGAATTGGATGAGATCCAACTTTAATCACAAACATATTCTTTATATTTTCATATAATAACATTCTAATAGCATCAAAGGAATGCTGTAATAGTATTTCATTTGATAGAAATGATTCATACCATATGATTATAAACATTATTATTCATATGGATTAATTTATATTTACTCCAATGGATCAAAATACATTAGTCTGATAGATCATATTTGGTCATTATGATACACTAGACTTAGTATGAACAATAGACTAAACTTAGTCAGTATAATTGATTAAACTCGGTCAAACCAATAAACTAAAGTTAGTTAGGCTGATGAACTTAATTTCATCATATTGATAATGTAAATTCAGTTAGACTGATAAACTGCGAATGTTACATCAATATTATAAACTTAGTCACACCTAAGGACAAATCCTAGCCACCCAAATAGACAAGAATTTGTTTGTCCAATAGACTATAAATTTTCAATACGATGGACATAACATAATCAATCTAATGTACTAAAATTCTATCGGTATGATGGACTAAACATTCTGTAAAAAGATCATGTTCATCAGTTTAAAAAAATTATGTGACCAATATAATAAATATAATTATAAAAAAATTGTAATAGAGTTACGATATATAAATTTAGAAAATCATAGTTTTTTATGTATGTGTGTTTTGATTACCAATGCTAAGGATTGTTTATATAGAATTTATGATATCTGAATCAACAATATCAACTATTGAAATCAAAAAATATGAAACATAATGAGAAAAAATAATAACTCTTAAAAACTTAAAAGCCCTTCATTAGATTAAGAACATCATTTTATGATTCTACTCAAAAAAACTTATCCCAATTTCTATCTTATCTGCTCGATCTTTATTACACCATTTTCATTGAATTTTTTTCTGAAATATTTTTTAGAAAGAGGGTATGATAAGAACTTATAAAATATAAATCTCCCCAAAATAATATCTCCTAATAAATTCTCCACCAATAAAATATTATAATAAATTCTAACCATTTGTGATTTTTAAATAGAATAAGGTATGTGGAATGAATCCAAAATATCAGAGAGACAAAACAATTAAATTGTTTTGTTTAAATAAACATTAATCTGCTAATATAGAAAGAAAATTCAACCAAATATGACTGAAAAAAAATTCAAAGAGAATATATGTATTCATTTAATCAAATATTCATTCAGAAGTTAGTTTTTTACAACATCAAGTGTCCAAAGAAATAATCACCATCCCACCATTTTCAATTTCTTTATAATAACTATCATCTTTTTAAACTCATCTTCATTTTTCTTTGACTCTACAGTCAATGATTCCAACATGAAAAATTTCTCTTCAATAACATGAAACCTTCAATAATATGGATAAAAAATAATCACTTATTATTCTTCTTCAAGGATCAAGATTTTTCTATTCTATTATTTCAACATTACAAATATTTATTCAAAATACAAATTTGTTTTTATTTAATTACAATATTTCATAATCCCAAGAAACGGATAAAATATTAAGATAATAAATATTATTGAACATCCCAGAATCATCATAAGGAAATTTATCAAAGAAATCGTCATTTTCTAATGATTTATTCATACCATATTTTATTTTATAATATAGGAACACTACGTTTATTTTTTATCTTTCAATCATCTTAAAATATGAATTGTCTTTCTCTTTTTCTACCTTAGAATAAAATTTTTGGATTTTTATTTACATTAATTATCAATTCAACTCCTTGATATTCTTTTACTCATTCCATGATACTTCAACAATTTTTTTCATCATAAAACATTTTTTCTACTTCTTCATTTTATCTCCATCTTTTAAAACTACATCAATTTTATGCTTTAAAGATAATCCCTCAACCTTATCAAGTCCATACTCTAGATAACTAGGATTATTCTCATCTTATGTTTCATTAACTATATATATGTATCATCCTAAATATATTACACTTTATTTTTGAGTCTTGGAAGATAATAACCAACATTTATTTTCTCTTGAATATTTTTCTTTAATTGAAGGGTTCTAGAATCAAATGAACATTTTTCTGATTTATAAGTAAAAAATTACAAATCTAGCACAAAAACCAATTTCATTATAGAAACATTTTCTACACATATAAAAGAAACCTTCTATATTGTAAGAACTAATTGATTCATATTTTTCATCACAATATTAAAATTGATAAACATCTAGTTAATGAAGCATAAAAACCAGGGAATTCTTAATTTTATTGTAATTTTATTATCACCTTCCATAAATTTGAAAACAAAGTACACAATATTGAAATTTGTTATATTCACTATGAAATTAAAGACATAGACATAGAGAACCATAAAATAATATCTATACCCTTTTCTCAGAATGATATACCAATTCATCCATAGAGGCAATATTATTTAATATGGTTTTAGATGAAAAAAATTTATTATCTCCTCAAAAGTAAGAATTAAAGAAGACTAATCTTTATAATTTTGAAAACCTAAAAACATGTTTAGAAGCTTATGGGTAACTTGATATGCTTTCACTTCTAATAGAAATTCTAAATAATATTATACTTATTTAATATTAATCTAGTAACACACATAAAAAATAATTATTTTTATTAAATCAAATCATCATTGACACTGAATATAATTTAAGAATATAACTCCTTCACTATCATAAGATAATTAAGAAAAACATTTTCTTTTTCTATGCAGAATTTTTCATATCATTGAAACATGATAATTTCCTTCATGAAAGAATTGGTCTTATAAAAAAGACTATTCAATAAAAATTTCCTTTACCACCTCTCTATTAAAACTCTATTCAATAAAATCAATTCTTTAAAGTCTAATTGGATGTGGAATAGGTGATTGAGCAGAAAAAAATGAATAGATTTGCATAGGATTTGAGGAAAGATATTGAAAAGCATAAGGGAGTTTGATGTGGGATGTGGTCACCCTCCCATATATTTATAAGAAAGGGGGTGACTATTTATCTTATTGAAATCTATCGACTCAAAATAAATCACATATCTGATTCAATGGTTTAAATTTATCCTCAAAATTATTAATGAAAATTTTAAACTCATATTACTTTTTTTAAAAATTTCTTATCGGGTGAACTTATATTTCAGATATTATAACATTAGTATAATTTAAAAATTTGAATGTTTTAGAAACCAAATAAAATGTAAATAAATTAGAAAAGAAGGTTTAATGATAGTAAAAACAAAATATTATAAAGTAACTCTTAGATTAAAATTGTAACCTTATATGGGAATGAATATCTAGTAATTTTTCATCGTGTTTTTTTCCAAAAAATTCATGACAATAAAATGGTATAAAAATAAAAGATATAGAAAACCAATGTTTTTAGGAAGAAAATATAATTATTGAATCAATATTTTTTTCTAAAGAAACATTAAAAAAAATGTTTTCGAAAAATGTTTTTTTGAAATACCACGTTTTTATAGAAGATGGATATTTTAAAAAGGTTAAAGAAATTAGAGAAAATACATTTTTTATGAAAACTAAATTTTTTAAATAAACCCCAGACATATGTACCCCCCCCCCCCCCCCACATTGAAAAAGAGTTTCATTAATAAAAGTAGATGAATAAAGAAGAAGTATTTATGAATAATAATTTTTTGTTGACCATTCCTAACATATATTTAATATATTTAAATGTATCAAAATTAAGGGGTTTGTAAATATATTAGCATGTTGTCTCTATATTTAGATAAATTTGAAAAGACTATGTCATTTTTGTGTCTAGTACTGAAAGAATTGATTTCTTATATCTATGTAATTTTATCATGAGTGATTTGAAAAGATTTCAATTAAAGATGTTAAAATTTTATTAACACCAAAAAATGGAGTTTTACTGAAACTTCAGATAAAGGCAATGAGTGTGTGTTTAATCAAAAATAGTCTAGAACAACATCTTTTAGTATCCACATATTTGGATTTAGTAGTATAATATTCAATTGAATCTTGTTTCTTAGAAGACAAAAAAATAAATCTTATCCTAATAAATTACTAGTTCCATGTGTACTTTTTTTTCAATTTTATACTTACTAATGTTAGAACATGAAAAATGTTTACATTCATATTAATTTCTAGATGATTTAAATAACCTTAGATCCATTGTTACCTCAAGATAATGAAAAATTAGTTGTATATCCTTAATATTATAATCTTTTGGATTATCAGGAAATATTTCACATAAGTATATAGAAAAAAAATTAAATCTCAATGACAAGATGTTTTGTTTAAAAAACTTCCAATCATTACTCTAAAGATATTTTGATCCACTAGTTTTCCAGATTCATTAATATCTATTTTATTTTAGGATTAGATAGAGTACTAATTATTTTAGTATTATTATATCATAATTTACTAAGAATATATTTCATATACTTATGTTTGAGATAAAAAAGTTCTTCTGTTGTTTGTGAATTTGAAAACCATTAAAATAAGTAATTTCACCCAATATGATCATCTTAGTCATATATTTTATAAGATGCACAAATGAATATATATGAGATTTTTGAATTGTTCTATCTATAATTTCATTGATATAATTTTTAAAAATAATGGTTTCGTTAAATTTTTTTAATAAAATGTATTGGATCTACAACTCCAATAAATAATTATTTCATAAAAAATAGTTAATTTATCCTAATAGGCTTTTCGGTATTGTTTAATTATATAAACTAACTTCGTATGTCTAAATACATGGTCTACAGAATTTTTATTTTCAAAACTAGGTGGTTGTTCTACATAAAATTCCACCTCTATTTATCAATTATAAGAATAACACTTCACATCAATTTGGAAAAGCATAAACATAATAAATGTTGTATATTCTAGAAGAATAAAAATGACTCCAATTCATTCCATCAGCGAATAAGATTTTTTATAGTTTATTCCCTATTGTTGATTATAAATCATTGAAAAAAGAATTGATTTATTTATTCCAATAATTCTATTTTCATCATATTTATTTTGAAAAACTGATTTTACACTAATTACAGAAGTCTATTTAGGTTATTCAACCAAAGTACAAACAAGAATGATTTGAAATTCATTAAGTTTATCATACAGAGCCATTATCCAATCATTATCACCTAATTTTGGATCAGGAGTCTTAGGGTTAAATTGGGATAAAATTTTTAAATGTTCAATCTCATTTCTTAAGGAATATCAAGATATAACTAGTTTGTCTACATCACCAATGATATTATCACTGGGAAATTCGTAAGACTGAATTGATTCTTTCAGTTTATTAAAATCTATTATTCAATAATAAGTTGAAATTATATTTTATTAAAAATTTATAAAATATTTTCTTCAATTTTTATCTCAAAAGAGTAACATTCCAACATTGGTTAAAAAACAATTTTTGAAACAACCCCCAAAGATGTCTTCTGAGGCTGTTTGAAAATAAAAATATCAGTTTCGTCAAATTTAACATGAACAATTACTTAAATAGTACATATATTTTTGTTAAGGAATATATAGGCTATACTACTTGTTGAATATCCAAGAAAAATTCAATAATTAGATTTTGTGGTAATTTTTTATACATTATCTTTAGAATACAAAATGAACACATTTCATCCAAAAAAATTAATGAATGAATGTTCAGATTTATTCCAATCCACAATTAATATAATGTTTTATAAATAAAAGGTCTTATAAAAACTAGGTTTATAATATAGTTGGTAGTAAAAAATGCTTTATCCCAAAAAATTTTAACAACTGAGTATTCAATCATCACATTTCATGTAATTTCATAAATAATTCTATTTCTTCACTCATATACACGATTTTTCATTAAACATATTGGTTATGGAATTTATGAAATTATAATATTTTTTCTTTAAATAGTTTCAAATTCAGAATTTAAAAACTCACCCCCCATGAACAATTTTAACAGTTATCATGGATAGTTTTTCCAATTTTTAAAAAGTGCTACAAAATATTTTCAAACCAAAAAATGTTTTCGTATTTTTTTTCTAGAAAATAGATCAACATATATCTATTGAAATAATAAACTAAAACATATACAAAATATTTTTCATAGATAATTCTAGTTTTTTATGACCAAATAAATCCCCGTACAGTATCTCTAATGAATTAGAAGATGACATCACACTTATATATTTAAAAGATGACTTAGTTTTTTTTTCAAAAATGATTTGGATCACCAACTTTAGAAAAATATAACTTATGATCAAAAAAATCTATAACTATTACATAAATTTCTAATATTACAATTTCCTAATCTTCTATGCGATTCCCATGATTGTTATTCATATCCACTAAGGCAAGGAAGATGTTTTCTCCTATGGTCATCTATGTTAAGTGTGTTACACTATCATTCCCATTGACAAACGAATAAATTCATCTTTTGAACTGTGAAGAGTGTATTTATCATTTTGAAAGATCACCACACATCTTTCATCACATAATTTACTTATGTTATCGATGATTTTATTAATAATACAATAAATATATCATTTTTAATTAAATCATTTCCCAGAAGAACAATGTCACCTATTACAATAATTTTTCCATTAGAACTATCACCGAAGGTAACTTTTCCACCTTTAATTTTAATAAAATTCTTCTGAAGATCCTTTTTACTAGCCATATTCTTAAAAAAACTATCCATGTACCATATAATTTTATTGTAACAGTTTTTATTTTATTTAAATAAATAATATTAGTATTTCGGAACCCAAAACGAATTGGTTACAACATTATTAGAAAAAGAATTATTTGGAATCCACTTTTTTTTAGAACATTACAAGGTTTAGAAGTTATAAATTATTTAGAGAAAAAATAATTATGAAATCCTAAAGATTGTACATTATTTAAATAAATCATTTTCTTCCAAAAATCCTCCACTGACATTATTCACAGAATGGGGAACTCTTTGGAATAAAATTTTTTATTTCAAAAATTTATTTTTTTATTAGTAAAATCTATTCCATGCACACCCCCTTAAGTTTTTTTATCAATAAATTTTATAAAAAAATTTCCTTGCCAATGGTAATCATAGATAGTCTTTTTTTCAAACTTAAAATTTCATAATTTAGTATGATAACTAAATTATTTTCCTCAAAATAATTTTTACTAGAATAATGTTTTTATAACTCTTTTAAAAAATTAATTTTCTCGAGATTTGATTTTCCTAACTTTTTAGAAGGATTAAAAAATTCCTTAGTTATTTATGATATTGTTGAATTTTCATTATCATGTTTTTATTTATCATCAGTCATGTTTCTAGAAACTTTTCTATTTTTATTTTTGGAACATTTATCAAAACTTGAAATATCCATAAATCTTGGAAAAGTATTTATTTTCTTATAATGAAGTACATTACTCATCTGAAAATATAAAATTATCTTCATTTTCACTATTATGATAATTATCATTCAAAGTAAGATGACTCAAGGTTTCATCAAATAAATTTTCAACAAACAAATTATTGTTCTTTGTAATTTCATCTTTGAAACAAATATTATTTCGATCATTACTATCCCTGTCTGATAAATTTTCAAAAGAACTATCACCTCTACTATCACTCCAAGGGACTAATTATTTTTAAATTTTTTTATTATAATGTCTATATAATTTCATAAAATCCCTCTCAAAATTTAAATACTTATTATATTTTCTCTTAATCTTGGGACAATCATGTCTTATAACACCAACCTTCTTGAGCTCGTAACAAATTACATCAAAAGAATATTTATTTTCATTTATTTCATTATGAATATTATTATACTTATATCAATATTATTTATTCCCAATAGTATTTTTAATTATCCTAGAAAGATTAGTTAACTTATTCCTAGACTGTTCAAAATAACTACTCTCTATTTATATTGTAAATTTTTTTCTTTTGGAATTCAGAAACATTCTCAGCTAAAAAACATTATTAGTAACATTTGAAATATTAGAAAAAGATAATAAATCATTTTATTCTTAGTATTCTCAACATTTAACTTTATTATACCCTCATACTGCAGGATAATACCAATCAAATCTTCTAAGGTAATCTATTGTTACCTCTTCATAACTTATATAGATGTTATTTTTTGACTCCCATTCTCTTGGAATAATTGTGAGGATATTTTCTTCTAGATTTAAACCAATAAGATCATTTTCAAAAAAATATTTTCATATATTAACGATTTTCATAAATTTATTATGAACATTAGCAACTGATTATCTAGTAAGGGAGATAAATATCTTGATAAAATTCCATCAACATAGCTCTTATGGTCTAAATTTCTTTAGAAGTAAAAAAATAATTAACATCCATTTTTTTCAAAATACTACATATAGATTCATAAAAAATATATTTGACTATAGATATTTTTTATCAAAGAAAGTATTTCTTACATATTAATTTATTTGATATTAAATCATCCCTTAATTTTTAAAAGTATAAAATTCATTCTGAGGTATATTATAATTTCTAAATAGAAGAATATTGTTATTAACCCCTATGTTTATAATTATTTTTTTCATTCTATGTTTATAATAATTCTAATCATCCCCATAAAAAATATATGGATTTCTAGGATTAAAATTCTCAAGATTTCTGATATTTGAACATGAAATATTAAAAAAAAGGAAAAACAATCATTCTACAAAATACACTTTAGTTTGACCAATTAGTTAAAAAACAACAAGAAATGGGTTATAAAAAAAGTTATAAAATAGTATAAACTAGCTAACATTTTAAAAAAATAGAAAATAGAATGTTAACCAGTAGAACCTCCTCTAATTAAAATTCTTGGATTGAAAATTATATAAAAGACACAAGGGGGTGAATTATAGTTTTAAAACAAAAAGTTACTAAAAAACCAAAAATCTAGGAATTATGATTTATAAAAATAGATAGAATCTTATATTAGTTCTTAATAATTTGATACACAATACATCATGAAAAAAGTTTTAGTAAAATATAAATAATAAATAAATACATAGTGGAAAATAATAACTTGTTAAAAATCAAGAAATATTCAGCTTAAAATAATAGTAAGAATGACATATAAAAAAATTTATAAAAAATTTAATCTCTTTAACAATATAGTAAAAGGAGTAAATAACCCAAAAATTTTGTATCCCTACTTTTAAAACATACTATAGTGTATGAAATTCAATAGTATGAAATCCTTCGATCATAAATATTAGAGTCAGCATCGTCTTCCTAGCCCTAGAAGCACTTGATCGATATGATTGGAATCAACAGTCTTCTTAACTCTGAAATCCCTTGATGTATACCAAAATTAGACATAGTAATTACAAATTCAAAATGATCTAAGGAATTTATAATCCTAAATATTATTCCTTAGAAAAAAACACTTTGAAATTTTCAAATTGTGTGTAGTAGTACGTTACAGCACTAAAAACATCATACGGATTGAGTCATAAAATAATCATATCCCATATCCTCAAATGCACCTATCTTTATATGAACATATTAAACGGTTATATTCCCTAATTCTTGGAGTTGGTTTTAATGGCCCTAGTTGATATCAGTCTTAATATATAATCATGTTCTATATATCGTTATTAGATGTTGTTTTTATAATATCATTACAAATGCTGTAAAAATTAATCTGTCCAATTGAAATGATTCTAAACATCTGATTATAAAAATTATTATTTTGATAAAATAAATTATATCGACTCTAATGGATAAAAATATGTTAGTTTGATAGAAATGTCTAGGTAATTCTGGTGGGCTATACTTAGTATGTTCGATGAACTAAACTTAATGACTCTGATGAACTAAATTCGTTCAAAATGGTGGACACTAGGTCAGACAAACTGACGAACTGAAGTGAGACATATTTATGTTCTAAATTAATTGAGACAAATAGAATAAACTTATTCATAGTGATAAAAAACAAGTGGTAGAAATAGTCTAAATTTAGTCACATTTGTAGACTAAACTTTGTTAGTCCAATGGGATGGGCATTATCAATCAGTGGGACTAGACATAGCCAGTTTGATGCATCAAACATTAGTTTTTCTCATGGACTAGAATTTGCGTGTAAAGTTTCAATTAAAATGACTATAAATATTTAAATATTCTATATAATTAATTATTTTTCAATAAAACATTATAAAATACTTGGGAAATAATATTATAGTAAAACACTTTTTTTAGAATGTCTGTTATGATTTTTAAAAATAAGGATAAAAAGTGTAGGAAGTATAACAATTGACTCAAAAAGAATAAATTTAAATAAAACATAGAGTATCATGAGAATAAAAACATTCATGATATTACATGTCCAAGCGGATGTTTATAAAACTCATAAAATAAGATAGCTTCATAATATAACATATGTTTGGAAGAAGGAACATTTAGAAACAAATCCCCAACCTTATGTCTCGATTTACGTTGTTCACATTCAAAACTCTTGTATAATAAATATAAGTTTATTATAAATATAATAAAGAGCGATATATGTCTATAAAATACAATATAATACATACTTATTACCATTTATGAACCGTTTATTATAAATTCTACGTTAGAGTCATGTTTAGGAAATAACCACTTTATTTTTTTGTATGTTTTTATTTTTTATTTTTTATTTTTTTGTTACTATTACTTTTATCATGGTTTCATAATATTCTGAATGTTAACTTTAATATAAATATGATTTATATTAAATATATATGTATTTAAATTAATCTAAAAATGTTATAGAATGAAAATGAAATACATCATTCATAGAGACAGTAGGTTGTATGTTCACATGAATGTTGTTTCCTATTTACCATAAAGTTGATTAAAACATAAGTAAATAATATATTAAAATGACATAGTATTTTTTATTTGATATAAATCACACATTTTCATTAAATCTTTCCTTATTACAATCCATGTAAATCAGGATTGAATCACATCGATTCGTGAGGTAGTAGTTCTCTGTAAACACTAGAGACATTATCTTGTTTCCAAAGAATGGAATGTAAGAACGTATATGTGGTATAATAATTAATTTTTTTTAATAATATCATAAATGATAAACATAAATATTTAATACATAATTATATATTGTCTTTATTGGTGGTGATGGTAAATTAATAACATCGGTTCGCGGGTCAGTATTCGGTCATACACATAAATGATGATTTTCAATCCCATTTGATGGGAGTGGATATGGTTTTAAGAAATTATATTAATATAACAACATCCAAGTTTATGGATGATATTTAGTTTATTAAATCATAATTTTTATATAATAATTTTATAAGGTGGATGAAGAAGTAAAATAAAAATGTCTGTTGAAGAACATTACATCTTTTTCAGGTAACGTCCTTAGCCTTCTTAGGTTGGATTTATGAAAAAAATCAGTCTTATTGGATTATAGGAGGGAATTGAGTATGAAATTTGGGAAATTATTTTTTGAACGAAATGGTTTTGGAAGTGTTAAGAGGAGAGGAGATCGGGTGGTATTTTATAAGTGAGGTGAGCGGCACATGTGTACCCACATTTTCCACACACCACAAAGTTAAAAAAAGAACCATTATCCTAAATTAAACATTATAAGGTATAAATATGGACATAAAATGGGTGTTGGACATATTTTGTGTCATTTTAAACTAATATCATTTTAGTTTTACAGCCTATAAACCCATTTTATCTTTAACAATAGTAAATATTTTTTACTATTGTTTACTATTCAATATGGTAAGAAATAATGTTTAAATTACAAGACAATATAAATTATTTATAATTCAAAATTTTAATCCATTTATCAAAATTATATTCAGATTAATGAAAAAACTTGTTTAAAAATAAACTTATAGATGCGATGAGATCCAAAGGGAAAATATTCAAATGTTTAAAAAGGTTTTATTTCTATATTTTCTATGAAAATTATTACAATGAGAAAAATTATATTAATTGATATATAATTCAACAAATTTTAATTTTAAAATATTTTTTTGATAAAATTACTGATACAAATTTAGTAAATGAAACTAAATTATTCAACAAAAACAAGTATTTTCACTATTCATCAGAAAATTAATATTTTTAGAAAAATACAAAAAATCAAACAAAATATAAATTTTACATTATAATTTATTAAATTAAGTATATTTTTCGAACATAATTTCTCAAATTTATCCAAAAGTAATTTTAATATAGTTCACAAAAAGAAATTTTGAATCATTATTTTGAAAAAAAATATCTTCAAAACATATTAAAACTGTAGCAAAAATTTTGTATTTTATAATATATATGTTTTAATAATATAAAAACATTAAAATTAATTTTTAAAATGTCATTTTCCTATTTATTATTCCATGTTTAACAGATAGGTAACAATGGTCTTGTCTAAATAATAATAATAATAATAATAATAATAATAATAACAATAATAATAATAATAGATTGTGTCTATCATTTAAAACTCGGTGTTACTTTTAAAAGAAGCTATCAATGAAATTTAAATTATTTGGAGAAGATATTTAATAAAGAATATGGGTGTTATACTAAAGAAGATATACCATAGAATTGGTTTGGTTGAAAGTGTTTCATTTCAATATATAGATACCTTCGCTATCAAATCACCATATTCATTTTGATAAAACTTAGTAATTCCCTGAATGGGAAATGTTGTGTTAATTAATATCCTATATAGAAGTATTTGTATTTTTATATAATAATTTTAACATTGTTTTTACATATATGACTTATTTTACAATTAGTTTACCTTTTTTATATATCATGTAATTATTTTATCTTTTGATGGTATAATTTTCCATCATATACTTTTACTTTTGTACTCTAATTTATATAAATGGTATATCTCATAGAAAATTTTCATCATTAGGTGGGTGCATATTTTATATCTATTTTTCATTTCAATTCACCCCCTCTTGTAACTACCACAATTACTTTATCTTGGATATCACTGGGTATCATATCCATTCTATATACTCTTTTCTATGATACATTATGTATTGTATTTTTTTTATATAGTTATTAGAACATTTTATTTAAGTTTTTTTAGTTTTCATATTTTTTGTACACTTATATATATAAGAGTAAGGGTATATAATATATTAGGGAAAGTATAATAATAAAAGCTAAAAAAATTTAACTACTATATATCCCCTAATTGTTTATTGATCTATCTATGAGTACTGGGATGATCAGATGACGAATGTTTTTAATTCCTGGGCAGGTCACAATGAGATAATAAATAGTAATTAAGGAATTCAAGGAAAGGAAATATCCACTTTTCCTATATAAGAAAATATGAAGTATTATTCGAATTAAGAAGTTCAGAACACATTTTTTCTCTATGATGAAAAATATCTATAATAAAAATTCATTATGTGAAACTAAAAATTATATTTGGGGTAAATTAAAAATCTTTAATTCAATAACATCTTGGGTTCTTTAAAAAAGAATAGTTTTACACAAAACTGATTATCTAGCATTTTATTTTTTTCGTGGTGAGTTCATTGGTAAGATGGATAATAATTTTACAATGGTTGTTAATGATATATAATCACATGGATAAAATAATTTTTCTATTTTCAACTAGTTTTTGAGATTATTGAAATTCCTCCTAAATAAATAAATTTAAAGGAGTCAATGATATATGACACTAAACATCTATAAAAATATTTTTATGATATCATTGTAATTCTCATCAAGGATGATAATATATTGAATAAAGACACTAAGAAAGGGAAATGAAAAAAATAGTGTGGTGTTTTCATTAACAATCAACGCTTAAATTTGACAATTGAATTATATGAAACTTTCCTCCATGAAAAGAATGCATAAACACTATATAAATAATAGTTTTTCATAAGATAGTTAATGAAGTCTCCCAAAAAATTATTGTTGAACAAAAATGATTTAATATAAGAAGGACTTCTAGAAATACAATTTGATTGACATAAAACAGAAGTACAAGAAGAAAGAGTATTCAATTTTTATCTAATATGAGTGTAAGAATCTTAGTCAAATTATTTCAAGATTACCCAAAGATTAAAAAGAATAAAAATTTATATAAAAAACATAAAATATAAAATAAATGAAATCGTTTAGTGAGAAAATTATTCCTGATGAATTAGTGAAGATCTATATCCTATTGATAGTAGTGGATAAAAATAAATGATAACCAAAGGATTATTAAATACGATGCTAAAGAATCATATAATAGAATTACCTAAATGGGAATGGTAACTCAATATACTCTAATGAATTTATATTTATACTAATATTAACTATTTCATATGGATTATGATGAGAATTAATCATCATAATTTTATTAAATGAAGAGTTTTCAAGAATTCATTAATAATAAGAATAACTTTTTTTATAATTACTAATATTTAGTTAAGGAAGTTCTTACTAGGGTTAATGGTAAAGTTTCTAATCTTATTTCAGTTCTTGTTGCTAAATATTTTTCTAATTTAACTAATACTGATAATAACATAGTTTTGAAATTAAATTTTGAGGTTAGTAGTATAAAAAATATTTTATTCAGTTTTTCTTTTGGTGTGGAGAATTACTATATGGTCTTAAAATAGATTAATTCTTTGTGTAAATCATCAAGAAGACTATTTACTTCTTGAAAATCACATTTCCAGTCTAATTTTTCTATTCATGGAAATGAAAAATTATATAATAAATGTAAAATGGTAGATTATTAGAGGAAAAATTTTACCTTGAATGAGGTTAAATACTTCTAAGACATTATGGATTACATTTTTATATAACTAACAGGTGTTACACATTATAGGGTTGAAAATGTGCGCTTTTAATGGTTTATTTTCTAACATCAAGAGACAAAAAAATTTTTGGGTACCAACATTTTATTCTTTCCTATTTTAATAAAAAAAATATGAGTATTTGGAGAAAACAACAGAGTAAATGGAAAACAGTGGTTCTTAACACATGAATAGAAACATGAACTACTTCTAAAACATAGAAAAGGTTGAGGGTGGACAGTCAGTTTTGTAGACAGTGCATAAGGAAAATAGTAGATATTGGGGATGTTTCATATTATAATAATACATTTATTTCAAATTTAATTTATATTCGATGACATAAAAAATATCATTGGTATAATATAATTATGCGATGAATATTTAACCACAATCTTTGCGAATGAAAAATATTCCATCACATGTTTGGAAGGAGTTCACATTTTATCTACTTACTAGTATGAATATTTTTACATTGTCGACATAAATGGAATTAGATTCCAAAACATACATTCAATTTGTTTGGTTGAGGATAATTATTAGATTTCATATAAGACACTCAAAAACTAAAATGTTTGGAATTAATCTAAAATTTCTATAAAATGGATAGTAAAGAAAATTTAGAAACCTAAGTAAAATTATTCCAGACATTATGAATCTATCCTATTTTGTATATTATAAAAGTTAATATTTAAACATACTAGAGAAATGGAAATATCCAATCCCTTTCCAATTAATTTACATGCATCTTTTTTTGTCCCAATAAATGGATTTATTTTAGGAAAATAAATTGTGTATCTCGTATTTTATCAATATTGTAGGAATACGTGGGTATATTTTATTTTTCTTAAGTCAGAAGTACTATTGTTTTTTTAAATGTTTTATGCCCTTGTTCAAAATTTCAAAACCTAAATATTTCCACTATTTGAAATGATCATGATAATAACTATTTAAATTATACCTTCAATATTTTTGTAGTGAACAAGAATTAAAATTTATTTATTATCACTAAGAGCTTCATTAAAAAAATAATGTAGTGGAAATAATGAGTATAAAACATCAAAAAATTTCCTAGACATTTCTGTATTAATATTTTGTTCATAAGTTTTTTGGAATAAATATTTTATTATATCACATTATTCAATAAATAAAATATTAAATTTCCTAATTTTTTAAAAAATAACATATTAATGGTGGAATTAAAGGAATTCAAAATTTGGTTACATCATATTTTCCAAATGAAATGTATAACACCATGATATTTTAGAATAAATTTATATTTAAAAAATTTATTCATTTTATCGATTGTAGACTATGAAAATCATAAAAATTTAGAATAATTTTTATAAATTTCAACATTATGCACAATATATGTAATTTAAATGATATATAATTATTGAAAAATAATTCTAAATTCATATAATATATACTATTGTTCCAAAAGAATTGATTGAATTATTTCGTTCTTGATAACTATTTTTATCTAATATTTTTTATTTAAAAATTAATTCAAATTATTAATTTTTTAAGGTATTTTTTACACATATTAAAAATGTTTTCATTGGATATCAATTGGTTAGAAATTAAAATAAACGCATTTGATGGTATAAAATATGTTTTTTTTCAAAAATTACACTTATGTGCACAGTGAATTTCAATCTTAATATATTAAATTGATATTTATAAATGAATTATTTTAATTAAATTTTAACATAATATATTCAATAAAATAAATTAATATTCATTTAATTGTTTTTATTATGAAAATAATTAGAATAAAATTTTTTGATGCTTAAAAATTATTTTTTCCTAATGATTTTTTGATGTGTTTTGCCTTCATATTTTAAAATCAATTTATTTTACTAAATATAATTGAATTGAAAAAATTATTATGATATTTAAAAAAAAATATAAATTTTTTAGTGGGTGCACATTCATTTTCAGATAAACAAAATAATAAACATGGTAAAATTTGTTTAACTCGATTAAGGTACAAAAAGATTCACAAGGTAGTTAAAATAAAAGATACTTTTTAAAATATCACTAAAACGTAACAAAATTTGATTATATGAATATATTTGAAGCATAAATTATAATATCTACATATGTTTTTTCACAAGGTTTTAATTTCACTTGAATATGGCTATATTGTATTTAAATGTTTAAAGTATTTAAAAGTTTTCCACCCACCAAAATTATAAAAGGGAAACTCATCTTTCCTCTTATACTCACCTCCATGAGATGGATATATTTAAAGAACCCTAAAAATTTATATTATAATGATACATATATATATTATATAGGTTATGATATTTTTGAATTACCCTTACAAGGGTCATTATGAAGAAATCCCAAGGAGGATTCTCAAAGAGGAGGTTATCATCTTCCCCAAATACTTTTCTATTTATTTCTACGTAAAAATTATGAAAATAATATAAAACAATATCAACTTGTTTAAATTGTATATTTAATTTTTTTAAAGTGTTTTTATGTTAATTTTACCTCCATTTTCAACCTCATTTTCAAACTATGAGAAGTGATAACATTATTGGTGAGTACAAGTGGACTACCACCTCCATGAAGAGATGTGAATAATTTCTCATGTATTCCATATATAGATAGTCATGTGGAATGATTTAATGAGTAAATATTATATTTTTGATATTATTATGATTTTTTGAGTTCATATTATAGTTTATCTTTCTTTATTTTGTCTACTTATAAAATGAAAACATTGCTCATGAGTACGTACAAACTACCATCTCTATGAAGTAATGTAACAAAATTTTCATCACCACCTAATATGAATAGTTATAAAAGTGTATTTAATTAATAAAATGTTACTTATAACTTTATTGAGAGTTTTTGAAAAACTAATCTATGAATAAGGTGAATGGACCGGAACCATCACCCAGGAAAATGCATAGAAAAGAGACAAGTTTTCACCATAATATTGATTTAAAAAAATTATAATTAATGAGTAATTTAAAATTATATGGGAAATATATAATTTAATATATGTATCAATATATTCCTAGTATATATTTATAATAAATATAAATTCATTATACTATAACTTAATAGGGAACATGAATAAATTCATGAAACAAGGTAAGGATTTATGTTTCAATCTCATTATTAATCATAATTATTTATGCTCAAATATTATTTTGGTGAATTATATAATATTTATGTATTAATCCTCATATATTTTCTTATAATATAATTAAATATAGGTTTTTAATGTTTTCCTTTCATTATGCTCTCTTGGATACTAAAAAGATCTGAGAAAATATTTGTTCAAAAAGCCTACCTTATTTTTTATTTTGTTGGAGAAGTTTTTTTTCTTCAAACATGTTTAAAATGTTTTCAAGAATCTTATTTTATATAATCAAATGATTCTTTAAATCCGTTTTCAATTATATTTTAATTTTTTTATATTTTTAAAGGAATATTCTTTTCTTTTTCTGAACTAGGTAATTTTTGGACTTCTTATTAAAAGTATGAAAGGTATATTTGGTTTGACATTTACTGAACGAATGAATTTTCCCAAAATCATGTTATTTTTTGCCTCAAAGAATCCATTATATGTTTTGAGGGTTAGTTTCAAATAAAATTCTTTTGTCAGTATTTTGGATTTATTTTGTTTCTAAATATACTGAATAAAAAATATATTTTTCCAGTTTTTAGAGAAATGTTAAAATGATCTTATAATGGTACTTTTGATCAATGTTATTATCCTTCAAAACTTATTATGATTCCCTAAAGATATGTTATAAATATACCATTAATTTTATTTTTAGGATGAATAATTAATATGTTATGAAAAAAATATGATACTCATTTGATTTCCATGAATTTGATGGAATTATTAAGGTTCTTATGAACTTGTGGAGCACATATGAATGGTTTTCAATTTGTGATGGGTAGGCCCATTAAATTAATCCAATACATTGAATAATTTTTGATATCTTTTGAGATTATATATAAATATAATGAATATTGAACCCTGTTTAATATGGTAATTTATCCAATATGATAGTATTTGGAGTGGACCTTCATTGAGGAAATGAGGGAATATGGAGTGAACCCAATCCAGTATTAGACGTTTTCTGTTATGATAGACTTGTAAGTGAAATTTTACTAACAAAATGATATCAATGCATATGATTGTTTCCTAACACTGATGAAAAGGTTTTTATGCTAATGATCTTAGGGAATAAGGTTGATTACAAACGATTCCTTACTCTTATAACCCTTGTATTAAAAATACAAAAGATTAATTATATGAAACATGATTTATGATATCTAATTGGGTATAAAAATTATAATATATGAATATTTTATCACCCACTTATGATTATCTCGTTTTTTCATAGGATGAATTATTGATATCTCTCATTTTCACCCTTACTGAGCATTTGAGATCATTGTTTCTCACACTTTTTTATTCTCCATGTTATCAAGAAATGTTTTAAGTACGATATGTATAATACGAGTATAATGAGAGAATAACATCATGATATTTGACAAATATAATTAATGAAATAATTTGATTATATATCTAGTCTCTAAATACACAAAACACTTATGGTTATAATGAATGTATTACAATGAAATTTATTGAATATTTATCTAAAATGATGAAATATATATGTATTTTAAGATTTTTCCATCTAACAAAGTGTTCATATTTAATAGTAATGATATATTACATAAATTCTTTCCATAAGTGGATGATTTTTATAAGATATCCCAAGACTTCTACACTTAGATCTGATACATATAATCATTGATCCAAAATAATGTTATCCAATTTCTAAAATCCATAATTACAATACTAATATCCCACTTTGAGTCACATACATACCAAATACATTTTAGGTTTAGAATTTTAGAGAACTAGGAAAAACACTTTACATAACCGAACCCATGTCTTTCACATAAAATGGGAATATTTTTCCTTATACAGAGATTTTATTGTTTAATAAAAAAAATAAAAATACCCTAAAAAATTATACACACATGATACCCATACATAAATTTCTGACATAATATAATTATTCAAAAACTGAGTAAATGGAAACATAAGAAAGGGTAGCTCTGATTCCCAACATGGGTAAATATATTGTAAATTTATCAATCAGTATAACTGAAAATAATATAATCTTGAGGGTATGATAACATGACCATAACTTATGAGGTCATAAAAAAATTTCATATACTATAGAACAATAGCCATTGAATTAGGCTTTCAACTATAAAAGTCATTCCTCATAAGAGGGTAGAATAAATAATTATCAATCATGATCCATGAGATTATATCATAATAATAATACATAAGTTTTTATCATAAAAATAATCAAATAAATAATATTTTAAAGATTATCACAATGAAATTAATCACATATTAGGCCTGGGATAACATCATATGGACCATCTTTGTTTTGGATCAACCACTAGTTTACCCTTTAGGGTCGGGGAAAACATCTTTTGTACCCTCTTGGTCTTAGGAAAACCTTCAATGCTCCAAATTATCTCATAAGATATAAAAAATTACCCAATTATTTATAGAAATATGTAATTCATGGCCCATCCATCATATAATGAAAACAATACATAAGTGTTCGACAATATAAAAAAAATATTTGTTTTATCATAGAATAGTAAGTTCAAAGAGAATAAGGTAATAAAAAGATTTAATTATAAAATAATAATAATCAAACCATAGAAAGAAAGTTGATGGAACCATAAACACATAACCCAAGAGAATCAAAAAAATCCTTTAATAAAGTTAAAATAGATGAAATATATCTTTTATAAAATCATTTAAAATATGATTTGAAGATCAAGAGAAAATATCTCCTTTATTTTAGTAAATTTTAAAATTTAAAATTAATCAAGAAATTGGAATTGGAATTTCTTTGTAAAACATTTGAAAATAATCAATATAGTAATTTTTTATGTAATTAAAAATTAGTAAATATAAATTTCCTCTAAAAAACAATCATTATATGTAACAATTTCCATAAAAAGATTCATGAACATATATTTTGAAGGTAATAATTCCTGACCAAACAGAGGAAATAATGTTGACATATATTAAAAACACTTCATTTCTTATTTTAAGTACCAAATAGAGGGAAAGAATGGGAAAAAATTAAAATCCCATAAATAGAGTAGATGTAAATTAGTGGGTTTTAATATAGATAGAGAGTGTGTATATGATTTCCCAAATGGAATTTTAAACATGAATAATCTTGATTAAAAATGAGATTTCAACATAAATAATAAAAAATTAGTAATCTCTAAATAAAAAAATAATAAAAGAGAGAAACATACTTGTTATGTTATATTCCATTAATTTTCAAGAAAATAATCAATAAATTATTTATTGGTTAATATATACACCATAAAATATAAAATACATGATGAATATAACATATTTTTGAAGGGGTAAAAGTAAAACAATTGACCCTTTCAATTTTTCTAACGTTTAACTCAAAACCTATTAAAAAGATATAAATTGAAATGAAAAATTAAATAAAATTATAAAAATATATTAATTATATAATACTTCAATTTGGTATCATACAAACCACATAAAAAATCCTAATAATACAAAATAGGTCTCGAAGAAGATATTTGGGGACAAAACCCTAACCTCAAGTGCCAAATTCATTGATATGAACTAAAAAATAATATATAACAAATTTTGATTTATCATAAATCTAAAAAAGTTCTATGTTATTATTTAATTACCATATATCATTCCATATTCATAAACAATTATTCAATAAAATCATTATTCATGGTATTAACAATTTTGTATACAATGAAAATTTAGTCCGGTGGTTATAGTATTTAAAAATTGGTCATGGTTTCATTAATTAAGAATCTAAAGAACTTCATAAATAATTTATTTATTCATTATATATAGTTTTATAATAGACTATAAAATGTGGTGATGAAAAATGAATTATATCACGCTATGGAGATGAGATTCTATACATATGCATGAGTGAGGATTTAATTTTTGAAGGAATGGAAATAAATAAAGATAAATAATAATTAAAGTTTATTGAATAATTATTGTATCATTAATATCATATATATTTATAAAATATATCCTTTTTACCATACATGTAAATTGGAAATGAAAATCGAATCACATATCTTTGTGAATGTGGTATTCCACATATACGCACGGGCGACACTGTCATTTTCTAATGAATGGGTGTGTAATTAGGTAGATTATATATTGTACATATATAATAAATATTTGTTCATAAAAGTAACATATAAAAATTAAATATATTAATATAACCATCTATGATATGTGGTGATGGAAAATAATATACGTCGCTTCAGGGATAACGTTTTCATTTTTATCAGATAGAAATAAGATATAAAATTATTATATAATTATCACAAAACATTTTACTATATTAAATATTATTTTTGATATTTTTTGGTGATTTTTATAAAATATTTTTATAAGGTTTATGGAGAAAGAAACATGAAATATATCGATGAGGGAAATTACTTATTCATCATGTGTCCTTTATTTGATTGAGCTTAAATCCTTTGTAGAAGAGAAATTTGATCACTCTAGAGGCTTGGAAACATGTAATGTGAAATTTGGAATGGTATTTGTGAATAAATTTGGGATATGTTCTAATGATGTGTAACCTATTATAGGGCGACCAATGAAAGGATTTACCTATTTTCAATATACAATATTAATTAAAAATCAAGACCTGGTTCCGCCTTTTCCTAATGAATTTTTGAAAATGATAAATTAATTAAAATCCCAATTTTATTCTCAAAAAATAATTCCAAAATAATTTTTAACAAATTTAAATATACCAATTTAATTTTTTTTGAAAAAATAATTTTTCCATAATTAAAAGAACCCTCATTAAAACTCAAATTGAATTTCGAGATTCACAGTTATTTTTTAGAAACAATTTCAATGTCTAGATTTTCAATAAACTTAAAAACGTTCAAAATTTAATAACAAAAATAAATAACATTAAGGATTTTTTATATATTAAAATTTTATAATATTAAATTAAAATATTAAAAATCAAATTGAATTTCAATCTTCATCAAAATCAATGTTTGGGTTTTTTGTTAACATAAAAAATTAATAAATCAATAAAAGTTCCTCAATTTATGTATTTATATGTTAAATATAGAATTAAATAAGTTAAAAAATATAATTTTACTCGAGTATGGGATTATATTAAAGGTTACTTTAAATGAATAATAGTGTGAAAAATTTCAAATTTTTAGATCACACTACTCCCCTTAACATGATTTGTTGCACTCTTAGGAAATTTTTCCATTCATTTTCTAAAATATTGATTATACCAGCGGGATTTAAATATGTTACCAAAATATACATGTATCAATACACTAAATGGTCAGGAATCCATTGTGACTCCAAAACTATATTTTACTTCCACTCAGATTCAATGTCTAGTTCCATATGCGAGTTCCATTGAATTAAGTGGAATTAAAATTTTAACAAGTAAAACCTATAACTATCCATAATTCCAACTATTCCTAATTTTTTTAGATTTTCCCAAGTTATTGATACATCATAAATAATTATTTTATAATCATTCTCCAACATAATGTGTTCAATATTCCCTGTACCAAAATGAATTCATTTTGGAAATATGAGAATTTAATTTTTTTTTGAATTTTGATTTTTTCCCACACTTGTATGTTCAAGGATAGATGAAAAATCACAAACATATATATATAGAAGGATTAAAATTAAATACGTTCTTACACTTCCTCAAAGATTCATTATGAGATCAAAATTTTCCATTTTACTACATTTTCAAAATACATATATGAGTATATTTTAGTAAGGATCCCAAAGGTGATATTCAGTCACAAATTTCAGGTCACTGTAGATTATGTTTGAAATTCTAGTGAAATAAATTTATAATTTTTATTAAAAAAATATATTTTTAGTTTTCACTCTTTTTACCTTGTCCTCACTCATAATTTCAATAATATAGGGTTAATGTTCACTCCACAGTCATTCACATTCAGTAATTTGAATCAATTTACTCCTCAAATAAACAATTTTACTTTAATTAGGTTGGAACCATTATAGATAAAATTTTAAACTATCTTTTGATTTCACTATTTATACTCCCAAAAATTAAAAATATAATTCCGCATAAACTATTTATATATTTCTAAAATAAAATAAATTAGTTTTTATGTTTTTATGATTTTCATTATATTTAATTAATTTTATTTTTAAGGACATGAACAATATTGAAAAATATATGGATTTTTATATGAAAAAATATTTTTCTATATCCCAAAAACATGTTTTATACATACATTTAACTATATTATAATTTTAATTTGTTCCAATAAAATAGTTATAAATAATGTAAGAAGCTATACTAATAATAGGGAAAGTGACAATATAAAAATATTCTATTGAATAGTAGGAGGGTGTTTTCTGGAATCCTCCAAGTGATTATTCTAGAAATCAAATTTAAACTTATTAAATTATTGTCCATTTACCTTGATTAGATATATTGAACCATTTAATTAAATATTTACTACACCAAAAGGGAACATATTTTTCAGTCTTTATAGCTTGATCCACTTGGAACGAAGCCTACTAGGAAAGAGCTTCATCTTGGATGAAAATAACAACACCATTTCCCTATCATGGAATTATCTTTTTTTATCAATTAACCATGATAATATTTAAGTTTTTCATTATATTATAATGAGTTATAATATTATTACCTTTTTATCTCCTCAAGATATACTATCTATAAATTCATCTTCTCTATAGACTTTTTAAATTCTATGTTCACTATTTTGAAAGACCAGTAGGATTTATGTTGCATATCAGTAGGAAAGTGAAAATAATTATAATAAAAAACTTTATATTTGAATTTACTAATGGGGTTTTTAGGATGTTTTTTATTCTCAAAGTGAGTCCTCAAAAATACTAATAGGGAATTTATTATTGAGCTTCATTGTTTTATCCAAAAAAAATTTGATTTTTTTTATTCCTCGAACGATCCATTTTTCTATGGGTGTTAAGATATTGAAGTTTTATGCATTACTAAATATTTATTCTTGAGGGATTACATATTATTATAGTTCTGGGTTATTTTTTCAATGATTATAGATCATGATATTTGAAACATATAAAAAATGTTTTCATTTAGAAACTTAATCATAGTTTTTGAATCATTATTTCTTGTAGGTTTTTCTTCAATCCCCACAGAAACTTTATCTATATTAGTTCTAGTTAGGATAATCCAACTAACATAATAAATAGTCCCATAAAATCTAATCCCTAATTATCGAATATCTCATTGAAATAGAATTTTATTTGGGCCATCACATGTAATTTATAAAATTCCTCTAGTAAACTCAATTGAGTCAATTTTTTTATAAATCATCTGATTTTTTTAAAATTGTGGGATGATAAAATCAATCTTCTCAAATTTTTATAATATTTATTGAGGTCAAAAATGGCATCTACATATAGGTTTTAGAAAAAATCATATAGTTCATTTCTTGTCCATTTATGAGCCTTATAATGATTAGTTCATTGATATTTTTTGATAGATAAGTATACTCCAAGGAATAATATTCTAATTCTGATTTAAATTTAATAGTTCAATTTTTTTAAAAAAGATATCAACATTTCTATGACAAAAAACCAATAAATTAAAATAAAATGGCACTTGGGGGAGTTTATATAGTTTCTCATCAATGAATGGGTAATCTAAACTGGTCTTAGGGATTAGTTATTCCTTTGTAGCATGAGGTCACCTATTTGTGTGGTCTTGCACCATATTATGACATCTCTTCCTTTTCATGATATCCAAGTATAACTCTTATAGTATAAATATCCACAAAAATGGTATGGTATTTTAATTATATTTCTTGGTTAAATATATCAATGATTCATGATAATAATAAATAGATGCTTTCTCCCTAAAATATAAGAATGAGTTTTTCTAAATCCATAATGATAAGGAAAAAATCCTTATCTAATATTGTGTAGTAAACCTATCTAGTCTCTTGGATTTATGATGTATGAGATATGACCTTTGGAATTACATCAATATTTTTTGAATGAACAAAACCTATAACTCTATTTGAGTCATCACAAAAGATCTCAATGTTGTAATTCTAGTTTGGTGTACAAATTTTGGTTGTAGTAGTCAAGAATAATTTGAATTTTGAAAACCTTTATCCAACATGACTGATTTATAGAAATTATTTTCCTTATTGAGTTGGTTAGTTGTTGGGAAATAATTTTCATAATGTCCCTAATAATACTTCCATAATGTCCATCATGGTATAGAAATGATCTAACAAGTCTCACCGTGGTGTTGTGAGCTTGTGAAAAAATAACATTAACAATGGACTTATCAACTTCAATTACATATTTACAAATTTTTTGGCCCAATGAATATACATATTCTCAAACAAAGTATCACTTTTAATTATTTTAAAAAATATTTTTCATAATAATTTATTTTAAAATATTCACCAAACATTACAGATAGAATTTAAAAATTGTTCTGTGGATAGTAAAGTATTTGAAGAATATCTCTTAAACATTTTATATAAATTTAGAGGAAATACATATCATACCATAATGAAATGTACCATATGAATTTTATCGATTGAAATGAATCCTTCTGTATGTAAATGTACTAAAGGGACTTGTGAAGGTAGTATTTTTTTGGTTCCCTTGAGCAATGGGAACCCAAATATATCTATAAAATACATCAGGGAAGAACTAGTGACCCATCCCAGCAAGCCTCCCCTCCATTCAATCAACAAGGGGTATGGGATGTTGGTCTTTTCTGGTTATATAACCTCCTTTGATATATGTTAACTCTATACCTATTCTCAATTTTTGTGGGAACTAACTCATTTTTTTCAATTTACAATGTTTTGTATATAATTTTCATCGGGTTAATTTTGATGGAACTAACTCATTGTGATTCCGAGATGAGGTGGATTATTCTATCTCAAAAAAAAATTTATTACTCTATTTTTTCTACTCCCAAAAGTTTTTTTGATCCGTATTTGAGGCCATATCATTAGTTTTTATTCATATTCAAGAGAAATATTTTCAAGTAGGTGTTAGGGATAATCCCAAGTATAGTACCTAATGTAAAAAATAGTTCCATAGAATTATGTTTCTTAATTTCATATATTTGTATTTCCTATCTATTATCTATTTTTTTGAGATTGTTATTTATAGTTTTTTAATTTACTGAAAAAATAGGCTTCATGGAAATAAAATAATCTCTATTTCAGTAGGGGGGTCCAAAGAATGTATTATTTCAAAGATATCTATATTAGAAACTGTTACATAAAAGTTAATAATATTAGTAGTAGATTTGAATAACTCATAAAAATAACATTCATTAATTTCATGAAATTTTATAATATGTCAAATTTTTCTAAACTAAGATCAATTTCAAAAAAATTATTCATTAAGTCTGTTAGTTTATTCATATGATTATCCTAATATGATTACATAATTAAACATTTCAATTTCTCGCAAGAATAACGAGTTTTTTTTAAAAATAATAATATTAAAATGAATTTATCGTTATGTGGGTGATTTATTGAGTTAAGGATATTGAAATACACTATTTCCTAACCAAATATCATAGGAGGGGTGCCTTAATTTACATTTATCATGGTTTCAGTAGTCATGAGGAATGACCTACCTTGATAATGGTAGGGTTATATTTACCTTTTCCTTCTTCCATAATGAGAATATGGAATTCGGTAGGGAATAGATAACCATGTAAACCTACCAATACATATTCAAGAACACCAACTAGGTAAGATATCTCTTAATTGGAATGTTTCATAAACACTAAAGTTAGTTTGGGTTCTCCAATATTAATATAAAAAATAAATGGAATAAATTATTAAATTAATTGATTCTCCAAAATCACACAATGAATTCAATTTTTCTCTCTCTGATGAGGGATGGAATAAACGAGATACCTATATCATGTAATTTATGGTGGATTTGATGGTTAATGGTGGATGAAATATTCTTACCTGATCTTACCTCTTCATATCCTCACAATCTCCTTCTCATGGTGCACATTATTTAATGAATTCTATATACCATGTTATTTCGAAGATGAAATACAATAGAGGAATGTTGATCTATAATTTTTTGTACACCTATTGGATTTAATTTTATATTGATTATTCATTGATTTTATTTGGTTCTGGCATCTTAAATGGAATGGGAGGCTAGAGTTATTTTTTTTATTTTGTCTTAGTTTCCCCCTTTCATTTCATTATTAATTCAGTCATAGATTCTTCCACAATATCTTTTTTAGGAATATTCATCAAGTAAATTTAGTTTTTCAATTATATATTAGTATCGTAGGGATGGTAATTTAATTCTTTCTAGATCCTTACAACTACAAAGTTTAATAGAACTAAAAATTACTATGGGGTTAGTAGTTGGTTGAGGATGAAGCTTACCGGATCATTTATTTACTAGATTATTGAGAGTGATCATGAGATGGATGAACTATTATTTTAATTCATTAAACATTAATATATGAGTGGTTATAATGGTTTGATAATAGGTTTTTCATTCTATTATATGTTTAAGAATATACATCATGTAAGGCTTCTAATAGTGTCTTTGGCTGATGCTTGTGGACTATTAGAAACTTTGTCTCTTGAATGGGGGGGGGGGGGGTTGGAAGGCCTAAAAAGAAGACTATTATAATTATTTATTGAACGGTGAACTTTGAGTATGTTTTCTACTAGCTCCAAAATTATTATGGGAAAATATATAAATCATTAGTTTCCAATTGTTTTATTCAATAACTACTCTTGAAAATTTCATTGTAGCCTTATGTACCTTGAACTTAAGGTAATCCATTAATGTAATACCTCTAAAATAGAAAATATTTAAAACCCAAGGGTGTATGGGTGGTGTGTATCCTCCACATTATTTATAACTAGATTTCTCACATGTGATTTCATTTTATCAATTTTAATTTTCCATAATGGTTATATGGATGTTTTTACTAAATTGACACATCTAGTTGTAATTCATATACCTATTTGTTAATATTTTTGGAATATTCAATCAATATTTCACTAACATCAATGGTTGAAATGTTATTTAGTGATTCTCTTGTAGAAGTTTCCAATAGGTTTGAACTATTATACATGAATCCCTAGTAAAATTATATCAAGTAGTGATGTTCTTCATATGTCTAGAGTGGGAAGAATGTATTCGGTTTAATGTACCAAATTGTTGTGTTTTTGGAAAGATTATATTAATTAATTATATAATATAAACATGTGACTTATCAATCTGTTCCCCTCTAGAAGAAGTTTTCAACTAGTTTTGGTCATTATACATCAATATTTTGTAAACTAATACTAATTTTTATTACTTTATGAGGTTGTGTGGGATGGATATTATTTTTTTAACCATTACCAAAACTCGTAGAGAGTTTTAATTATTTCTTTTTCACATGTGCATATATCCTTCCTATGTAAAGAACTCCTCAAATGAGGAAATGGTTTATTGATTAAGGTCCCCTATAGCTCATCCCATGAGGTGATTTCATCAGGTTGTATATTATTGATCCGCTTTATAGCACCCCCTTCAAAAGGTAAGCATAAACCCTTTACCTTAATTAATTCTCAATGACACTTCTAGTTCTAAATATATTACATATTTTTCAAAATTCGCTCAAATCCATATTAGGGTCTTGACTAGAAAATTTCTAAATTTTTTCCAGAATTCATATCATTCTAGTTTTTTGTTGACAATAATATTAATCATTTAATTGTAATTGTTTTTTATTAATGTTGAAATTTGGTTTTTATATTTCCTTAGAATTCATGTTCACTTGAGAACGATTATATTCCATATTTTAATTTAAAAATGTAACATAAATGAAAAAGAAGCTATAGAATAAGTGTTATTTAATAGAAGTATTAAAAACACCCTTAACTATTTTTTAGTGAATTTTACAGTTGGAAGTCGTGTGAGAATAATTATCTCATTCATTAGATCAGAACCAATGAGGTTGGAATAACTATATTAGGATATTCATTGATATCATTTTAAAAACTTTAAACACTAACAGTCACATTCAGTGAAAATGGTTTCATGTTTTATGTGAATCCTATTTTGGGTCCACTAGTAAATTAATTTATAAACCCATGTAAAGTTTCTTATAGTGGGAGTCATGTTGCCTTCAGAGAACACAATTTTGTGAATTTTTTTATCTTGATTAGTGGGATCGAAATTTAAATACAATGGATAATATTGATTGATTTTACACTCAATATTTAAAAATAGTTGTTTAACTTTGGATTAATCTCATCACCTACCCATATGTCATTATTAAATTTAACTTCTCCACAATTCTATAATAAAATTAAATCTCCATGATCATCCTTTCCAATAAAATTTGGTTTGTTAAAAATAAATAAATAAAACAAACATTGTATTCTTTGTCCTGATTTAGCCTAGTGATAGGCTACCACAATTCACTCTTGGGTCATCCCACTATTAATTATAATAACAAATGAAGGAATACACATGTGGCATGTGTGTGAGAATAGTGAAGAATGCAATAGTAGTGTAAATATGAAGAAAAATGAGAATATACTAAAATATACACAAAAAATATCCCTAGAATAAAATAGTGATTCATCTGTTTTCAAAAAATAGAATTCCTAATAGTATTGGAGGATTTATCTTCAAATCAACCACTATTGAAATAAATTTATATTTGTGTAGAGTTAATAAGGGGTATAAAATAATAGTTTCAGTAGACAAAATCATCTCTATCTATTACAATTATTTTTTTCAAGACACATGCTCTAATAAATAGTGGGGGTTTATATTGAAAATATTGCAGGTTCTCTAATATTATCCACAATATTGGAATGGGATTATATTTTTTTCTATAAAAATTTCTATGATTTCAAAATAATTTTAAATTTCAATTATCATCTCAAATTAATTCCTCATCAGTTTTTGATTAACACATGTTATGATGGATGGTTGGGAGGGTTTTTATGGGAATATAGAATCATCTATAATCCATTAATTCTCCTCCTATGATCGTGCTCCATAAAATTTACAGATGATGAACTTTAGTACATATTAATATATTGGTCATTGAATTTTATTCAAAGGAAGATGATTATGATCATGATAGGATTTGAATTTAGATTTTTTTTCAGTATTTGAATGGGCCTGTACACTGGGCATGAGTAAAAACCGACATAGGTTCAGACTGGGTGTCACTAGACTTCTTCAAACACAATTTTTTAATATATTTAATTTAATATAATATAGAATTTAGTTCAGATTAATTTATATAAAAGAACATGGTTTCCATCACTTATAAATTTTCATATTTTTTAAAACATGGTATCGAAATAAAAAATTAGGGAGAAGTGGACCAAGAATGTTTGTTAAAAGGAGGTTTTGGAAATTAGGCATTTTATTTCATTGGGGAATTCTTCATTAAATATATGTGAATATCAATTGGATGCAATTTTTACTTCATTAGTTACAAGTCATTCCCTACTAAAATTATTACAAAAAAAAACAAAAAAAAAACACTTCATCATATCTGATTGGAACATCTATCTAACAGTAAATTCCAAAAAAATCCTTCTTGAGTGTTGATGCCCATTCTGCCATGATTAATTCTCCATATTTCTATTGGCCTCCCTATAATTTGATAATTCATCAATGATTTAGGTTCTATATCCACTTTTTGTGGATCATGTTTTTTTATTCACAAAGAAATGTGTTAGTGATGGATAGGTCTTCTTAGGTTAGTTTGGCCATGGCAGAATGACTCGACATCCTCATATAAAATCTCATTTCTCTCCTTCAGTTTAGATGTCCCTAATGTTGGTAATGCATGGTGGTGCAATGAGAGTGGAATTGTAATCCTCCTTCAATGATATTCGTCTTTCAAGGATTAGTATTCTTCATCCAAGTTTAGGGAGTCATATATTCAGTTGGAGATCTAGTATTTCTAATGCTCAGTGGTCTAAACATCACTATAATGACACAGAGCTTAATAACTTGGCTTCAATAAACTTGGTTGAAACATGATATAGACATTATTATCATGATCATGTATTCATCATCAATTATAATATACACGTGACATATAATTTGGAAGGGACTAAACTTGAAGATCATTTGGTTCTTTGTTTGGTTACACCAAGGTGGCACAAATTTGGCCATCTTCCTCATAGAAATTTCCAATTTTAGATTGTAGAGATCAAGATTTTTGATCAATGGTAGTTTATATTCTCGAGGAAAATTTTCTTCTTTTTTATAGTGTAGAAAATAGTCCCTCATATTCTTCTTCATCTTTCAGGGTTTGTGATGGTGTATTTAATAGTGGCACAGTTCATATTATAATCATTTACATTATTTTTCATTATATTTCTGATTCAAATTTTCCTTTTTAGTATCTTATACTACCTTGAAAATATATTTAATTAAAGGAAGTGATGTGTGGTAAGTTAGAGGAACCATGGAAAGATGATGGACTTGTTGATTTATTGACTATTATATTGAAGGGATCCATGTTACATGGACATGCAATAATAAGAGTTCTAAATGAGTATCTTATAGTAAGTCTTAGACATCGTCATGATGTCACATGAGAAGTGACCATGGATCCATAGTATGATAAATGTATTTATGCGGTAGCTATAAATACAATTCATATCTTTTTTATATCCATATGAATTTTTTTTAGGGAAATTAAAATAAAGAGAGTAACATATTTTATATTAATTAAGAAAAAATTATCTCAAGGTCGTAATCAAAGGAATTTGGAACCAAATTTATATAAATTAAACAATAAGTTTATTTCAGATGAAATAATATCCTAAAATAATATATAGGTACATTTTGGAGTTTTTAGACATAATAACATTGTTTTAACCATGTTTAACCAATTTTACCCTTTATTATTGTGATAAATTTTACCCTGGATACTTTTCATTTTCACATAAAATGAAATAGAAATTGTTACATAAAATTAGTATTATGATTATATATATGGAATCCAATTTTGATAATTAAATTTTCAAAAGGGGTAAAAATTAATTTTAATATATGTTTTCCAAGCACAATGAAACATTATTTCTAGAAAAATACTTGTTTTAAAACACAAAATGGTTTTACAGTAATGTGATGAATATTATAGATTTTTATGTATTTAATTTTTTTATAATTAAAAAAACTAGGGTTAAATGATTTTTAAATCATTCCAAAAACAAATTTAAACATAAATCTACACTATTTAATGCAATAATATAATAATTTAGTTTTATTAGAATATAATATAATATAAGTTCCAAAAATTGAAGAATGGGGTTTGAAAAACAATTAAATAATTTATTTTAATAATAAAATTTATTATTGGCCAAGAAATGTCTTCTCTATATTTTTAAATCATAATTACTTCATGATCATGTCATATAACGTATGATATTTGAAAAATGGGTGTTTTCACTTTTTACCAAAACATCATGTTTTTTCAAAAAAAATCTAAAAAAATCACCATGTGGAATATTTTATATATTGAATCAAAAAATGAATTTGATTTCACAAAGATAAAATTGATAATTTCAATAATTTTTATTTTAAATTAATAATATAAAATATAAATAGAACTACTTTTATAGTAAAATGACGATGTTCATATCATTTTTTGATTTAATTTTTAGTAGTTAAAATTTATTAATTATTTCCAAGTAATTAATAAATAAATTTGACTAAGAATAACATTTCAACAAATATTTCATAATGGAATTACTAAAATTTATACCTTTAGAAACAATGTCTAGGTTATAAGAGTTATATTTAAATAATTAAATTTCTATAGTATATATTGGTTTCTTTAAGCTCAGTGTTTCAAGTGGTATATGATATCAAATAAATTATTTATTTAAAAAATAATAATTTCCATAATTTCAAGGTATTATGATGCATTTTTCTTAGTTAATACACTACTAGTATGGTATATTGTGATTTCAATATACAAACAAGTACCATTGAAGAAACATTAAAGGTTATGTTTGAGGAGGTCTCTATATAACAAACCAACATGAAGTAGCATCTAAAATAGCAATCAAGATGATTCTCCTATGAACCCAAAGTAATTCTTATTTCCAACAATCTGATGAACAGTACCTAGGCATCAGAAAAACATTGGGAATTAGTTTTTCACATAAAATATAACAATAATCAAAGTGAAACTGTGGAAACATCATCAGAAAAAAAAAATAGAATTTTATATGGTACAATTATAGGAGAAAAATTGATAGAACATAAAAAACAAAGTTTCTACCTAGTGGTCCATGACCACCCACCATGTCCCAAAATAGCCACCCAGAGCTGAAAATGATAAGATCCCAGAATGGTAGATGATTAGAACATAAACACCAGGAAAGATACAAAAAATAATTCAAACACAAATTAATGCAAGCTGTGTGTGAGATATAAAGCCCAGTAGTATTTCACCGAAAATTATATGTAGTAATGTCAAAAGGAAATTTAGAAGTGATAAAAGGTATTAAAAATATATATAACATGTATTCATACATCTGAACATGGAACAAAATTTATATATCCTAGATTATAACTATACCAAGTTATAAAAGTAGAACTTCATACTTTTCATAATTAGTTTCAAAGAAAAATATAGCAACATGTCATTTCATCATTAAAAAAATTCATGAAAAGAATTTAAAATCATTTCAAAAGATAAAGATAAAAAAATCAAGAAAATTTATGAATATGCACCTTATATCAGCACGTTTTACAATAATGAACACAATAGAGTCTAGGTGAATCTTCTCAATAATAAGATTAATCAAGAATTATAATCAATCAAGAAATGAAACACTAGTTCCAGGTAGGGATGACCAACATTAACATGCATTGAGTATCAAGTATATTGATGTCATGGGTATGAACTAGATATGATAGTAATTCAACCATAGAAATGATAATTAATTAATAATGATTTACCTATTATATTATATAATGCCTAAAAGGGTCCCAATAAAACCATTTCCACACAAACCTGCTTTCTATGTCAAACATTTGGGAGCTCAACCTATTATATTCTCTATGGATCCACTATATGTTTTGTGAGTCTACTTAAAATGAATAAATATTGGTCCTCTCAACTAAATACCCAGGTTCCCATAGTGAGTCAATGAAATAATGTGAGATAGTTAGGTTATGAGACATAACAATGGGATCCAAATTAATATCAACATGGGGTCACACCCTTAACATTTCAATCATTCATATTTCATATCATTCTTACACCATCACAAAGTCCTTCAAAGCTAATAATCCCATTTCCAACACCCATCAATGGTATGTACACAAATAAATTAAATCACATTAAGGGATTACAACAATAGATAATAATCACAATGTACCAATCAGGTTATCCAGAAGCATCAATTTAAAATCAAACCTATATTTTCAAATAAACATTGAAATTTGTTTTCATAACCATTTAATCAAAAAATAATCACTATAATTTCAAATGGGAATTTTGAACCAAACATTTATTACTAAAAAATAAAATAAAAATTCAAAATGATGTTTCACAATTTAAAAGACTTGTAGTCTTATAAAAAAGTGGATCAACACAATTTTCCAAAACCATGTAAAAAACATTAGATAAGTCATCCCTTGTCATTTAAATCAAGGAGTGGTACTTCTGAAATCACAACCTAGCCTGATACGTTTTTCTACAATAAATCCTTTAAAATATATTTGAATTAAAATAAACTGAAATTGTATTCAACAGATTTTAAATAGTAATATATATCAATATCAGAAAAATATTTTCCATGCCAGGTTCAATTCATAGAGAATAGGAACAAATAATCATTCATGATGAATGTCAGGGTCAAAATTCATATAAAATTTTTTATAAAACAAGAAACCCATTTTAATGAATTCTCAGGAAACAAAGAATTAATGGATGAAATAACAGAATAAATACACCAACATAAATAATATAATTGAAAAACACAAAATTATGGATCTGTAAGAGAAAATAAGGATTGTCTGCACATTGTAAATAAGAAAACCCACCTTTAACACAGTTCTCTTTGTCACCCAATATTTGGATACCAGAAACTCCCTAAGAGGTCATCAAAAAACGTAGGAATGTGTTTTGTGTCCTAGATTTAAAACCCCAAATTAAAATAAATAATTAATTTCCCATTATAATGAAATATTAAATGTTTAGTTTTTTAAAACAACTAAAACATGATTTACTTCCATTAAACATATTGAAAAAAATCAATTTCTATGATTTTTAGCATTTAAAATGGCTTAAAAATCCTTGAAATGTTGATGTTAGGAAGTTGAAATGTAAGACATGGTATTTATTTTATTTTCCCCCAAAAGATTTTGGGTAAGTGTACTATGGTTTTATCCTTATAAATCACATATGTTTCTTCTTATTGTATTGGGTTACCCTTGAACACCCATTGAAATCTAGGGACTACCCTTAAAAAACTCACATAACACTTACATGGAATTTGGGTTACCCATACATAACCTTGGGAAATGTATGGGTACATTTAAGAATCTCATTATAAACCATTACAAATCCTTTAAAAAAATAGGGTTACTTTTATAAAACTCATAGACTCAATGGAATTCCCTAATGTAGTTGTAGGATTACCCTTATAGAACTCATACACACATGTTCTTACACATATCTAGTGCATGTATTACCATCACACATGACATATACACAAGGGAATACCCTTATGTATCCAATATATACAAGGAATTACCCTTAAAAATCCATAAAACTATAACTTAGCCACATAGAACTCATGAAAATAGGGACTTACCCTTACAAAACCCCTAAAATCCACTATGCGTAAGGGTGAGAAACACTTACCATTACACAGACTCTATACCATGCATTAGTGTACAAATCTAGTTTAAATTTATTTAATTTTTAATAATAAAATTTCTGAATTTAATTTTATATGTCACATAATTTTTTATAAAAATTATGATGATATAATTCTCCCCACCAGAACACTTCCTATGCCCAAAAATCATGTAGTCCAAAAGAGGGAAAAATGAAAAAATTAAATGAACACCCACACTCAACCTATGAGCTGTAAGATCCCTAAAATATAATAATAATCACTAAAAACTATCCACCCAATGCAGATCTAAGAGAAAAAAATAACAACTATTCCAAAATAACCTTTTAATTTGAACCACTAAGATTAACACATATCTTAAAAAAATCAACAACACCAAGAGTGGTTACAAAATTAACTAAACAAATTAGAGACCTAACATATGACTCCACACCATTTAAATATTCATCAAAATTTTGTATATAGATAAAAAACATCTATAAAAGATCTATTAAAATTAATGTAGTGAAATTAATTACATGTCATAGACAGAAAATCCAAGAGTTGAAATTGAATCCCTAGGGAAAAAAGTGTTGAAAAAAACTCAATAATTCCCAAATGAGACAACACACTCAAAATCCGTCAAATATCAATCATCAGTAATTAATAATGAGAAATACAAAATATATTTAACAAGGTAAATTACTTTATGGAAACCAACTATTTTAAACATCGAGCCTCCCCCTCAATGGGATCAGTGAATTATCACCAATAACCTCTGTTTTCTTGGTCTACTAAGAATGCACATCATCCTAGTTACATGAATACACTCCAAAGGAATATACTATTCCAACCATAAATAAAATGAAGCAAAAATGTTAGGTCACAAATATAGATCTAAACTCTTATGAGAGAGATCATCTATAACATTTATATTGAGATATACCCATCAAAGATAAAAAATTAGTCGACACTAAGGAACTATAAACAGCCTGGATGGTATCCAAAACTGACCAAAGTGAGACACCCATGGAAAAAATAATCATGATTAATATCAAGGATGGAAACCCCCACACATCTAGTTCTTCCTAGAAGAATATTTTATATCATCCCCAAGATCACAAAAAACCACAAGGGAATAAAACCAATATAGATAAATGATAACAATTAAAAACTGAACATCCATATGGTAGAAAATATAAAATATCAAGAAATTGAAACCATCATTCTGATAAAAAAAATGTAGACAAGAGAAAATACCCAATGAAAACAAAAAAATCCAAAAGAGTTCCAAAGAACATCAAATACTAAAAATAATAATGAACTAAAATAATGAAAACTATAATTTTTTCCACTCCAACATAAAAAAACAAACTAGGTCACCATCCATCACATAAGATAGATCATATACTATGTGAAAATACTAAATCCAAATACTATATTTAGAGCCTAGTTATCTTGAATCATCTACCTATCCCCATTTTGGAGCTGATGGTCTTTAATAAAAAATTTCCATTATAGAATCCCAACTTACATAACCTCATATAGTGACCTAAACTACCACATCTTTTACAACATTAATGAGTTTTAAAACATGAATTATCAAAGTGACTAGGTTACACACACTAGAAAATATATGATATTCCTATTTTTTCTTAAAAATATTATACATATTCAAAAACACTCATGGTCCACTAGATGGAAAATATTGTCTAAGGAAAAAAATGCATGAGATATAAACCACATTAATTCACATTTTTATCTCAAATTAAACTAAAAAGTACCTTTCAAGAATGAATAGTTAAGTGGTCAGAAACACATCTGCAATGATAGTTAAAAGGTTTCCATTAATACCACTTCAAAAATTATAATCATTATAAAATTCATCACAAACAATCTCTAGTTATGAATATTAAAAAATCATAATTGCATAGTGTAATATGAAACTGATAGATCTCTATGGCTAAAATTGAAGATCTAATTAACATTATCCTTCTTCACTTCCCCAGGAGACATCCACTAAATGAATACTATCACGGATAATTACCCTCAAACTTATTCATATTTATATATGAATGAATCATGACTTCCCAACACTCTTAGCTAGGTCCCTAAAACAAAAAATTGATAAATATGACCCTCTAAGAATCATGAGTCTTCAGATTATCATATATCTCTTCATATTCTACAACACACTTAAATACATTTGATTAACCCTACTCACCTCCATAATATGGTGGATTATTATCCAATAATACCTTGGTGGGGTCCTAGTAACTGAAATTATTTGAATCCACTACATGATTTTGATTCTGGGTAGGGTCATCAATTGAAGATCCCACTATAAAATAATATGAAGGACTACTATAAAGGTAGTTATGATGAAAAAAAATTATATTTATTGGAAAGCATTTTAGGAAACATATGGACATAGGAAAACAAGGTTTAATGAACTTAAACATAAAACAAACTAGCAACAGAACCTAGAAAATCAAAAGGCATTCAAACAAAGACTAAAACCACTTTTTTCCAAGATTTATTTTTATATCACACCTGATTACAATTTTTATAAAACATTACTATTTTTTTATGATTAAAATATTGATATTATTCCATCAAAGATTAAAAATTTCGTTTTTAAATCCCATAAATTATTCCATTGATTCAAAATCATTAATACTTTATTTGAATTTCAAAACCATTTCTATTTTAAATCCCCCACATAACAAAAATAACTTCCTGAAACATTTTTTCATCCCATGAACAAAGTATCCTTAAAATTTAGTTTTACAAAACATGATTTATAATGAAACACACCATTTTTTAACTGAAAAGAAATTAAAAATAAGTAAAATAATTTTTTATGCCACAATTAGGAATTCATAAATGGTTTAAAATCCAAACAAAAGGGATTGAATTTTAAAAATAGGACTTAAAAGGGACCACATAAAAAATTTCTATTAAAGACCCAAACCCTAAAAAATAACATTAGATAAGATAATTAATTTTGGAAACAAATGGATAGGGCACCAAATTCAGGTTTGTGTATAATTATGAAGGGCTTGGTCACATTGTCTGATAAAGAATGCACTAACTTCACAATAGTTCTTCGATTGACTTCCACTTGATTCACATTGATTAGTCATAATTTATCAGACCTTTGTGGAATAGTGTATCTCTAGTAACATTTTATTTATAACAAAAAACTCCCAATAGATTCCAAAAATCAATTATAAACTCATTTGGAAGATAGAACTTATTTATCATCTAATAATGAATAAATCAAAAGAACAAATCATGTCAGCACTATTTCTAGTTACACATGTTTCATCATGAAGTGGTGTGGATCAGGAAATATCTATATAATTATCTATTATGTCTCGAAAAATTCTTAATCTATTTAATACCAAAACTCACCCCAATTAACATAATGGATTTATAGTAAAAGTACATTGTTTAATGAAAATACCATAAAAGATATTAGTTTTATTGTACTAACCTAGTGTGCCATATAAATTAGTATCAGCTTTAATTATATATTGAAATGAAAGGTTTTCATAATACACAATTGGTAGAAACTAGTGTGCAAAAATCAAGAAACCAACCATTAAAATTATTCGATCTGAAAAAACATAAAAATTATCAAAGTTAAACTGTATAGACATCATTAGATAAAAAACCAATAAAACCATATCTGGTATTAAGAGAGGATGCCAAAATTGAATGTATAACATAACTACCAAACCCTACACCTAGTGGTCCTTGAATACCCACCATGTCCAAATATTTCCACATTCAAACAACTACGATATGATCCCATAGATAAATATGATGATAACACAAGCACCTAATGGATAAAAAATGCCCTATAATCCATATAGTACAAGAAGGGTGTGAGTTTTAAAGCCCGGTTTTATTCCATTAAAGAGGCCATGTAGTTACTTTATAAGGTAATTCACAAGTGTTAAAATAGAGTACTACAAGAGAAAACAGGGATATAAATTTTAGAATAGGATACTAAACAATCAGCATAAGATTACAATAAGACTGAGTTTTAAATATATAAATTTAAATGATTCAAAATAATTTATTAATCCAAAGTTGGAAACATGTCTATTCATTATTAAAAAAATATTTTGATGAAAATAATTGGTAAAAATTTAATATGTAAATGTTTTATGAATAAGTTAATGGTAATAATATGAGCCAAGTATCAAACTGTATACATGATTCATAAAAATAGATTCAAGGCACATCATCCTAGTAAGAAGATTAATAATGAATATTAATCAATCAAGAACGGAAACTCCAGTGCCAATTAGTGATAAAGAATGCTATCATGCATTAATTATCATTTATAATGATGTCATGTGTATGAAAAAGATATTATAGTGAGTCTACCACAGTTAATAAAATTAATAAATCATTACTCATTACTATTATTAGATCACTTCTAAAAGGGAATCAAGTAAACAAATTCTACAAACACCTTCTTTCATGGTTTCAAGTCGATTGCCTAAACTAGTAATATTCTCTAGAGGTCTACTATACGGTTTGTGAGTCTTCTAGAAAAGCATGAATATATGTTATGTTAACTTACTACCCTAGTTCCCATTATTAGTCAATGAAGGTGAGTGAGATAATCAGATAAAGTGGATAACAAGAGGGATCCCTATCAATATAAACATGGGACTAAGCCCTTAAAATTACAATAATTCTTAGTTAACATCTCACTCCCATAATAGAACTCAACCAATCTAAATATTAACATTTTTGACACCCATCAATGTGATGCTCTAGAATCTATTAAATCTCATTAAGGTATTATTATAAGATAGAATCATAACAAAGTTCCGACTAAGATATTGTGTATCATCAATTTCAAATTAATATTTATATCTAAATCAATATTAAAAAGAGTTATAATACCATGATTCCTTTAAAAATCAACATTAAAATGAAATTATCTTCTTTTAAATTAATAACTTCTATCAAAAAAATCCATATGGTATTCAAAAAATGTTTCCAGACATAAAAAGCATGAATTGGTTTCATAATGTGGGTAAAAAACACTTCCAAAACCATATAGAAAACCTTTCATAAATAAAACCTTTTCATTTAAATAAATTATTTTCAATTTAGAAATAAAAACCAGGCATACACTCTTTCTATCAAAATAAAATCCCTTAAAAACACTTTTATGACAAAACAAACCAACATGACATTCAATAAAATGAAAACTAGGAGTGAAATAATGATCATAAATTTTTTGACAATGCCATGCCTAATTCATAGTGAGAATGATCAAATAAAATTTCAAGAGGAATTTCATGGTCAAAATTCCTTGAATATGTTTTAGAAAACAATAAAATCATATGAATTCTCATGTAATAGTGAATTACTTGTTTTTGGAATTCTATAAAAACACTAACCTCGATAATATAATTGGAGAACCCCTAAAGACACATCTATAACAACTTGTGGATTCACACACATATTCAAAAAATAAAACCCACCTATAACACACTATTTTGTAACACCCAATATAGGGACACATGAAACGTCCCAATATAACATCAAAATATTAAGGTAACAAAGTATTGGGGAAATTTAAAAACACAGGAGGCATTTTGGCCCATTGATTTAAAAATAAAAAAATATTTAATTTTATATTTTTATTAAATATTGAATTAATTGGTAGTAAAAGGTTTTATATAGTATATGAAACCTTTCAATGGGTTAAATAAAAAATTTCTAGAATTTAAAATGGATTAAAAGGTGTTATGGGGTAATGTTGGGGAAGAATAAAAGGAAAACTGAGTTTTTATTTATTTTTATCCAAAAAGATTGTTGTGTATGGGTAACATGGATTTACCCTTGCATATATATTATGTGTAATGTAAGGTTACTGAGTTACCCTTACACATACTTTGAAACTATGGGACTACCAATACACATCCTAGTTTACCCCTACATGGTAGCCATGTTACCCCTACGTAACCTTTTAAAAATAATGGTTACCTTTAGGCAACAAGTTATGTAATATTATTTAGACTTTTAAAAATATTGGTTACTTTTATGAAACTCTTATACTATATGGATTAACCTTAGGATGTTCCACGATCAACTTTACACATCACATATACACAAGGTTTTACCCTTATGCGGCGTTAGGATTACCATTACACAGTGAAGATATCCAGGGACTTACCATTACATAACCAATATATGTAACACCCCAAACAGAGTTACCAAGAGTCGGTTCATTATTACATAACATTATAATGATCACAAGAGATCATGATTCGAAAGGCCGATTAGATTAGTAGACTTATAAGTAGTAGATACATACATATGTTTTACATTACATCATTAAATAAAAAAACAACATTGTTTCCCATTTGAACACACTAATATCCTTTGGTCTATCCCAATAGGTTAAAAAAAATATACGTCCTCACATATATGTAAAAATAAAATATAGAAAGGGGTGAGATAAAATGCTTAGTAAGGATGAAAATATAGCAGAAACTTTCATAGATATGTATAAAAATTTAAGGAAATTTATATGACTAAAACATAAGCCTTTTAAACATAAACATCATAATAATATAGAAGATATAAAATAAATAAGTCCATTTACTTATTCACATGTAAATTATACTAGTCTAATAATAACATATAATATGAATATCTAATTTCATAATAATGGAATTCATAATTCCAGACATCATAACCAACTTATTAAGGTCTCATTCCAAGACTGCAAATATGATTTTGGAAAGGCCTTGTTCCAAAAAACTGGTTTGCCTCATGAGACCTACCAATGCATCGAGGAGCTATAGTGGGCTCCACCGATCACTTACTATGTCAAATATATTCCTCATATGAAAAGGTTGACAAAAAATATGAACATTCACATTAAAACTAAAATATAAAATGTCAGTACATAAAACATGAATGGTATAAAAATAACACATCCACAGTCAAACATATCACAAAACCATTAATACAATATGGAAGATTGTATCATATCAAATCAACTTCAAACAAGTGTAAACTTAGTCAAAGTATGTTGACATAGATGAAATCAACACTATTTGAGAGAAATACCTCTTTCTATTTTGAAATCATTTAAAAGTCACATAAATTTAAAAGAAAAAAATTATTTTGATAATATTATTATATGATTGTAAGGGAAGTTGGATGGTGTTATAATGGTAGAAAATAACTACACCCAACTTATAAGTTAAAAAAAATTCTTACTTTTATTTGTCGAAAAGTTCATAAAGTACATTTTTTGGAAAAAAGCGAAATTATCCTTTCAAAATTGTTTATAAAAAGTAAAAAAATAGTAAAAATTTCTTTAGACCATAGTCTTTGAAATAGTAATTTTTTTCGAAATTTATTTTTAAGAAACACAGATGTGGATGATAGAGAGGTCCATGAAGATACTCACGTGTAAACAACCTAAGATAATAAAGAGATTGAAATATTAAACCTTACCATGTATTGTTACATATTAGAGGGTATGTTATCCTCCCGTATAATTGTTAAATAATTGTTATTAAATTAATCAAGATCCATATACATAAATAAGATCATTTATGATCATCTAATATTGCTTTGTTTATAATGTTTCAGTAGTATTATTCTTTTTGGTGTTAACTAATTCGTTCTCCTTTATATGTTTAATTACATAATTCATGTTTTTAATGGATAAGATGTATTTGATTCATATAAAGAATGATATTATGTTCTTAAACATTATTTTTAATAGTAAAATGATAATTATTCAAGAATGGTACGATGGGGAATGAAATCATATCGTGTCGTGGAGATGGTAAGCATTACGTACGCACAAGAGACAATATCATTACCTCAGTTGGGAAATCCTATTTAATTGGATGATATATTATATATACAGAATAATTAACAACTTAAATTTATTATTTACATCCATTATACTCATTATTACACCCATCCAAATAATGAAGTGTTGAATAACAAACTACACCACGACATAGAGACGGTAAGCTATAAGTATGCATGTGTGGTGACTTTTTCATTCACAGGATGGATAGAATAATGAATATGGATGAAACATATTTATAATAACATGTCAGTATGTATAAGTTAATTGAGTTGTTATCTTTTTGGAAGCAACAAAGAATGTGAATGCAGAAGAAGAAAAGAAGTTTGGAAGAGGTGATAAATAATTTCCTCTTCTTCGGGTGCTTCCTTTTGATTTGATCAAAAGAGCTCCATAGGTTGGATTTATGATCAAAGTAATGCCTATAGAATGATGTGAGGATAGTTGGGAGGATATTTGAGTAGGTTTTGGTAGAGCCAAATTGGTTTGGAGGTGTGAATTTATGTTACGGGGATGTACCCTTTAATAAGAGAGGTGATGAGAACTTTAAGAAAAGTTTGAAATATTATTATATTATAAAATAATTTTCGGTTTATAATGGACACAAATGAATTTATTTTGAGGATACATTGGGGATGGATATATATCCTCCCAATAAATAGGTTCTATATAGGTTTAGGTCACAATATTAAACTTATCTTTTAGATTTAACTCTTAGTTAAATAGTTTATCTTTTACCCTATCGTCTTGTATTATTATAATATATGTTTACTATACATACTATGAAATTAAAATATAACCAAAATTGGTCATTAATGAAATATATGTCATTATATACGTCATTTAGCCAAACCTTATATTTTTAGGACTATTATATAATTTAATAAAATCATATTGGTTTTAAAAACACATTTATGTCAATTTTGACAATATTTAGTATTTGTTTTTTGAGAAAATCATCACAACTTGATTAATTCAAAACATAGATTTAATCAACCATAAATTATAATATTAACCTAAAAAATTCTTTTATGACATCAAAAAGTTTGAATTATATTTATTTTAATTTTTATAATACCATTTATTAGATTCTTTCATTAAGAAGAAAAATATTGCGTCATTATTGTGTAATAATTAAATATATTTATTTTATGTTGAAAAATTATAAATAAAATACCATGATATAGGAAATAGTATTATATTTCTAATTAATATTTATAGTCTAAAATATAAATTCTATAAACCTTTATAAGAATTGTTTTACAAAATTATATATGTTTATCTTACATTTTACATAACATTAATTTAATTTCTACAAAGTGACATTTTAACTAAAAAGTGGTTCCATGGGATCCAAAAATAGACCCATGTAATCCAATTGTTAGACATGTATCATCAAATATGGATAGGAAACATGTTAGGGTAATTTTATTTTTTTATAATGTTATTTTTTACCCTTATTTTCTGGATTTACACTTTAACCCTGATAAATAAAATATTTACTACAGTTACTATTAGAAATTCCCAAAAATAAAATTACAACTATTTACCCAATTTGGAACTTCTAATTCCAAACATGGAATACATTTTTCTAAATTTAAAACATGTAAGTTTCAAAAATTAATCTAAAATTAATTCCTGTTGTCAAAACTAACAAGCAGGTTTGTAAAAAGTAAAAACTATCAAAAAAGCGAAATGCATTTATAGACAATTTAAATGTGAAATTACATAAAATTGCCAACACTATATTAAATGATAAAAATATAATCTAATTATACTTTAAAACCACCCAATTTTATATTTCAACTCTACAAATTATTTTGATTAAAAAAGTTGTTTTTAATTAAAATATAGTGTTTTTCACTATTCATCAAAATATGAAAGTTGTCATAAAAATATCGAAATTTCACCCTAAGATAATTTTGTTATTCTAAAATGAAAAATGAAGTTTATTTTACCATAATAACTTATTAGGAGTGTTCAAAATTAATTTTATTATTGTTCACAAAAGGACATAAAATGTAGTTCTTTTAAGAATTTGTTTTTGTAAATATATAACTATTTTAACAAAAAATATAAATTTGATTATAAATATGTTTTATTTATGAGAAAACACTGTAAATAAAATTTTATTTTTATTTTTTACTCTTAATATTATCATATTTACTGATAAATAACTAGTTTATTTAAATAATTATATAATTTATGTGTTGTTCTGAAAAAACTCAATGTTGCTTATAACACAAGACAAGTCGCTCCTGCGTGAAATATAAGCTATTAATTTGAAGAGATAACATACTATGAAATATTGGGGTTTTAAATACATCACTCCTCCAACAAATATAATCCTCACAATTTCAAATTTTTATTTGAAAATAAAAGGATTGAAATAGAAAATCTTTTTGTGGAAAACCAACATAGGATATAAGTTTAATAAAATTTAGTCTTAATAAGAGGGAATGGGAAATGAAGAAGTAACCACTGAATTATGATTTTTAATAGGAGAAAATTTGTGAAAAATTGAGACACATAATTAGAGAAAAATGTAAATATTTATAGGGAGTGATTGAGGTCATTAATCACAAACAAGTGAAAAATAAATAGAAAATTGAGGGTCTCAAATCCATAAATCTATGATTATTTAAAATATCATCGGTTCAACAAATCTTAATGTATTCGGATAACACATTTTAGGTTTTGAGATCCCTTCCATAAATTTTAATAATAAATTACATTATAGAATATGAAGATATAAAAAAGAATAATTGACAAGTAGAGTTTCATCCTTCAACTAATTTCTACCACAAACTCATCTTTCACTCTAAAAGATAATAAAATTAAAAAATATTCTCTTTATCCTAATCGTATATGGTTTAAAAAAAATTATAATTATTCTATCATACAATTTTAAGAAAACTACATTATACGAACCAGGACATCACATAGGCCAGTGGTAGGTGATGTACCGTTTTCGCCCTTTGGTTGCGGGATCAAGTCTCCCAACCATGCCAAATGTGTTAGGTTATCACCCGACATCCGGGATATCATTTTTATAAAAATGAAAAAACAATCTTAAGAAATTTTTTAACTTTACAATAGTTCCCACTGTATAACTTAATCCATTCCAACCTTTAGACATACCCAAAATAATTCTCTCCAAACACACAGTCCAAATTTTTTAAAGAAGTTAAATAAAACATAATGAAGATCTATTTTATCAGATAAAAACTTGTGAATACATTCACCATTTATTCTATTATAATAGGGTAACAACCTTAATTACCAAAAAACCATGTTGAATATGTTCATTATTCCTTATTCCTTATGTAAATCAATGAATTCTGAATATACTCCTTAAATTAAAAAATGTTTAAAACTCCCAATTATGATAGAATATTCAAATCATTAATAAGTTTCATGGTAGTCATGAATATCCAATATAATTTATCCTAATGAATCATATCTTATTTCGAAATCATTATCTCTATTTCAGAAACATATTAAAGGTTCTAATTCGACAAACTATATATTTTCCAAAATGTTTACTTAGAAACTGTGACACTTTAATCTCAAATCCTTAATGAAAACATACTGTAGTAAAATCCTTATTTATGTTATAATTCTTATAAATTGTAAATTATCAATACAATTCTCAAATAACACAATTTTTTAATAACAAATTAAGACACCAATCATTCCTCTTCATATGTGGTAGTATCATAACTTGATTATTATCCAATAGAATTATTTGGGTATACTCTGATGATTGGAACATTGAATCGTGTAGTGTCACAACTCCATGAAAATTAAGCATTGTACATTTGAAAACTTTTTATGACCTTTGAAATCACGAAATTGGTGTCTTTTTTCTCCAAAATTATAACAGACTCACATTTGTTTAAATAACATTCCTTGGTGATTCTGTGCACAATTATCACATATGGGAAAATCCTTCTTTCCATTCTTACCATTTATCCATCATTAACTCTACCATACTCTTCTTCTCTGGATTCCCTTCAAAGACATATGATTCAGAGAATTCATTAGTTATATTGTTAACAGATGATACTATTTCTTCATATGACGAGAATATGAGGGAGACCATTTCTCTTATAAATGTTGACTTAAGACCATTAATGATATGATCCTTCTCACTCTTTGGATCATGCATATTGATGGAGTTCTCATTCCTTCTACTCGACACCTTTTCTAAATGACGGAATACACTTGTTTTGATCATATCATAATGTATAATCCAAAAAACCTGAAAAAATTTCAACATTAACTGAAATTTTCCCACATCTACTCAAATAATCATAAAAAAATTTCCCTAGTGAAATATTTACTAATAAGTCCTTTATAATTGTTCATAATGAAAATGTAAATTATCCTAAGAAAATACCCCAAGAGTGTCGTAACCAAGAGTGGATAAAGGGTCATTGTTGTGTACTAGGATACCCAAGGTCATCCCCAAAACAACTTGTCAGAGTTTTCACTCCTTAGTAAATCTGTTCCAAAGCCGCCTCAACCTGGTCGTATACAGATAGGGATGTATTTCTTCTAAAATTTATAAAATATTAACATTACCAAAATTTAGAAATTCTTCTATAATAATCATCATAGTCTATCTTAGGGTAATTTTATCTAATCAGTGTTTTTCTAAATATAGTTTCCTTGGATTTTACTAAACACAATCTGATACCAATTGTAACGCCCTTACCCTAGTTACCAAGAGATGGTGTATTATTACATAACATTGGCATAATCATAAGAGGTCATTTCTGAAAATACTGATTAGTTTAGGAGCCTTGGAAGTCATATGTACATATATAAGTTTTACATTACATCATGGAATGAAAAATTGTGTCCCGATTGAACACACTCATATCCTTTGGCATGTCCCTGCAGGTTAAACATAATATAATTCTTTATATAATGGTAAAAATAAATCATAAAAAGGGGTGAGATTAGATGCATAGTAAGGATAACAATATAACGGAAACATTCATAAATAACCATAAACATTTAAGGAAATGTATAAGACTAAAACACAAGATCTTTAAACATAAACATCAGCATAATATAGAATATATATATCAAATAATTCCATTTACTTATTCACATGGATATTCAACTAGTCAAATAATCTCTTTTAATATTAATAGCTAATTTCTTAATGATGTAATGCATAATGTCGGACATCCTAACCTGATAGCCAAGGATTCATGCCAAGACGACAAATAAGATTTTTTCTAGGCCTTATGCTAAGACACTAGTTTGAATTATGAGACTTATCGATGAATTGAGGAGCTAAAGTGGGAAGTAGCCATCACAAACTAAGTCCAATTCATTCCTCATATGAAAAGGTTGAAACATAATATAAACATCCTTATTAAAACTAGCATACAAAACTTAAATACATAAACCATTAATGGTATGAACCTAAAACATCCACAATCAAAAATATCACAAAACCTTCAGTACAAAATAGAAGATTATATCATAATAAATCACCTTCAAACAAGGGTAAATTCCATCAAAAGATGATGAAATTGATGAAATCAATACTATTTGAGAGAAATATATCTTTCATTTTTGAAATAATTTAAAAGTCACATAATAAAAAAAGAAAAAATTTATTTTAAAAATATTCTTATAAGATTTTAATGTAATCTTTGGAGGTTTTATGATGGAAAAAATAGTCGTACTCGCCTTAAAAGTTAAAAAACATTATTACCTTAATTTTTCGAAAAGGACATAATGTACCTTGTATGGAAAACATCGGAATGATTCTTTTAAAAAAATTATAAAAATTTAAAAAATTGTATAAATGAAATTAACACATAGTATAGAAAATTGTAAAAATGTTTTGAAATACATTTTTAATAAAAACAAATTTGGATGATAAATAGGCCCTAGTAGATATTGAAGTATAAACAACCTCAGATAATAAAGAGATAGTAAAATTCGCCATTAACGTGTATTGTTCCTTAGTTGAGGGAAATTTAAATTCCAATATAATTGTTAAATAATTTTTATTGAATAAATCAAGAACCACATATATAAATATGATATCATATATGATCTTCTAATATTTCATTGTTAATAATAATTCAGCACTATCATTGATTCTAGTGTTAACAGATTCGTTTTCCCTTATATGTTTTGTTATGTATGTCATTTCTGTTATGGATAATATTTATTTGATTCATATCCATAATGATATTAAGTTCTTAAAAATTATTTTTAATAATCAAATGAAAATTATTTTTTAATGGTTACGATTGGGAATGAAATCTCAACGCATTGTGGAGATGGTAATCCATACGAACACACGAGCGAGAATATCATTCTATTCATGGTGAAATAATATTTAATTGTATGGTGTATTATATATAAATAATAATTAAAATGTTATATTAATTATTTACATAAATTATACAAATTATTATACCTATCCAAATAATGAAGTGTTGAATGACAAACTACACAATGACATGGAGACGGTAAGCATTACGTATGCACGTTTGGTGACTTTGTCATCCATTGGATAGATAGAATAATGAATATAGTTGTCAAATATTTATAATAACATATTAGTATGTATATGTTACTGGATTTAGTATTTTGGTATGGAAACAACAATTAAAAAAGAAGTGAAGGAAGAAAAGAACACAGAAAGAGGTGATGAAATAATAACCTTTTCTTTAAGTGCTTCCTTTTTATTTGATCAAAATACATCCTTAGAATGGATTTCTGATCAAAGTAAGGCCTTTGGGTTTAAGTTATCGTATTTGGGAGGATATTTGATTAGGGTGCGGAAAATACAAATGGATTTGGTGGTGTGAATATAAGAGAAGGGGATATACCCTTTCAAAAGAGAGGTGAGGGGCACTTTAGGAAAAGTATGAAATGTTATTTTATTATAAAATCATTTTCGGTATATAATGGCTCCAAATGAATTTATTTCTTAGATAAGGTGTGTATGGGTATAAAAAATCTCAACAAATATGTTTTAATCAAGTTTAGGTAACTATATTAACCTTCTCTTTTGGATTTAACTCTTAGGTAAATAGTGTATCTTTTACCGTGTCTTCTTGTATTATTATAATACATGATTAATGGACATACTAAAAAATTCCAAGAGAAGCTAAAGTGGTTCATTAATGACATATCTATCATTATATAAGTATTTTTTTTCAAAACATATATTTTTTGGACTATTATATAATTTAATAAAATATTATTATTTTTAAAAACTCATTTATGTCAATTTTGACACTATTTAGTATTTGTTTTTTGTGAAAGGAATCAAAACATTATTAATTATAAAAAAATTCATTTAATCAGACTATTAATGTAATATTCCTCTATAAAAATCTTGGATTGAATTAAAACATTATAATTTTATTAATTTTATTATTTATACTATCATTTGTTTGATTCTTTCATTAATAAGGAATATACTGTATCATTATTGTGTCATAGTTAAATATATTTCTTTTATTTTTTAAAATAATAAATAAAATACCATGATGTAGGAAATATTTTCATATTTTCAATTACTATTTATATAATAATTTATAAATTATATAAACCATTATGAAAATGTTTTTTCTAAAAGATATATGTTTATGTAACATTTTCCATAACAATAATTTAATTTTTATAAAGTGTCATTTTCACATACAAGTAGCTCTTGATGGTCCCCAAATCAACCTAAGGATGCCCATGGTAGGACATGTATAATACGATAGGGATAAGAAACGTGTTAGGGTAATTTATTTTTATTATAATGCTATTTTTTACACTTATTTACCAGATTTACCCTTTAACCATGGTAAATAAAATATTTATTGAATTTACTATTCATAATGTCTAAAAACAAAAGGAAACAATTTACACAATTTGAAACATCTGATTCCCAATATGTATTCCATTTTTTAAAATTCAAAACATATATGTGTATAGACCACAGACATCACGTACGTGGACATCACATTACTTTTTCGGAAAACATAATACATAACAAAAACCAACACTTAAGGATCGTAATAGATTAATGTCTTTGGAAACTAGGAACATAATATTCTAATCATGGTGGAAGATCTTCAACATCTACCATAATGATATTACCCTTTTTGTTTTCTTAACTAAAACATTTCTTTATATTCTGGAAAAAATAAAACAAATAAAGGGTGAGCTCAAATGCTCAGTAAGGGTAAGCATGGAGAAGATAAAACAAACCATATACATTTGAACTTAAAAACTTGAACATAATGTTTAAACATCAAAATCGCGAGCAATGAAATAAATCATGGATGTACGTAAGGCATAGATCATAATGGAACATCAATCATGATAAAATAGAATGGTAATAAAGCATGTAATTGTGGAAAACCATTAAGCACTTTATATGATTTCTATAGTAGCCAAGGCATTGTTGCCATGACCATCTTAGAGGACAAAGTTCCTTACGGAATCGAGTTCACTCCTCGTTCCAGTCATGTATCACTGATCCAGATTAACTTTTCGTTCTAGCCATGTCTATCTCATGAGATATAAATATTTACCCAATGCATTGGAGGGAGATATAGGCCCCACCCATATCATAATGAAATCATTATTTCGTGTTCCACAAAGTAAACATTCATCATTCATAATAACCTAATGAATAAAATGGGTTTCACAAACATCATCCCATCATAACATAATCCATATAAATGAAATGGATATAATTTCATCATAATAAAAATCAACTATGTAATTAAAAGATACATTATATTTGAAATATAAACATACTAAACAATGTCATCTTAGATAGAAAATAGTTTTGACAAAACACTTGAAATTAATTCTTGAGGAAAATATACTTTTTTCTTCAAAATCATTTTCTTTTCCCAAAATGCCATGAAATTTTAAAAGGGAAGGATTTTGTTGAAAATAATCATGAAATTTTTTAGAGGAATCTTCATTGAAATAAGTTTTTATAAAACCCTAAAAATTCATTCATACCGTATAAGTTAAAAAAACATTCTTCTCCTACTTTTGTGAGAAAAGTCAAAAAGTACCTTATATGGTAACCAAAGGAATGATTCATTCTATACAATTTGGTAAAAAGTAAAAAAAGGATAAAAATGATGTTAAACATACATGGAATAATAGTAAACATTTTATGAATAAATTTTTATAAAACATGGACATGGATGATAAACATAACCCCAGTAAATACTTACGTATAAGCAATCTCAGATAAAAACGAGATTTGCAAAATTATCCCTTACCTTATGTCCGATATGATTTGTATGTATCTGAACATCATGTATAATGATTTAAATAATGTCATCGAATTATTATAGAATCATATTCATTGTTATGATATCATATATGGTTCACTCTTGACTTTATATTACTTATTTTTTTGTAAATTCCATGTTAAAGTAGTGTTTTGGGTAAAATCAATTCATTTATCGTACGTGTTTCGATTTTTTGGTCCTGATATTATTACTCATATCATGATTTAATTAATTCCAGAATTTAAAACATGATTTATATATAATATATATTCAGTATATAAATATATATGATAGATTGAATAATGGAATGAAATACACCGTTCATAGAGACGGTAGGCCATACGTATGCATGAACACTGTTTTCGTTTCCTTATTGAATTGAATGGAATTAAGTAAATGAAACATATATGTACATAAATCCAGTTTTATTATCATGTAATATCCTTCAGGATTATTTATTATATATATACTTTATAATAATACTTGAATGGTTAATCATGGAAAATGAATCTCATCGCGTTCATGGAGACGGTAGTCCGTACGTATGCATGAGCGATAATATCGTTCCCATAATAATTGAATAGAATTGGAGTGAATGATATAATATCTCAGAATCAGTATTATATTATAATAACCATATATTGTTATTCTTTCCACCATTATACTCATCCAAGTAATGTGGTGGTGGAAAAACTAATTACACCACGACATGGAGACGGTATTTAGTACGTACGCACGCACGATGATTTCATTTTCCATTGGATGGGTAGAATGTGAAATGGGGTTATTTAATATTTATAATTTCATATCAGTATATTAGTGATACTTATTGTTTTATTTTACAATGAAACAACTAAAGAAGAGGAAGTTGAAGAAGAAAAAACATGAAAGAATCGATAGAAGAGATTGCCTCTTCTTCGACGCACCTCCTTTAAGCTCCCTCTTAAGAGACTAGAGTTGGTCTTTTGAGAAGACCAAAACCTCAAAAATATTTCTTTGGAAGTGTAGAAGAGAAATGGGAAGGTTTTGGCCGAGTTTGAAGGCTCAATGTGTTGTGAAGATGAGAGGAAATAGGTTCACTTTTATAAGGGAGGAGAGGGGCACCTTTGGAAACCACAAAAATATTAATTTATAATAAATCAAACCCCACTTAATAACCTCCAAATATGACTCATATTGGATTATTATAAGAAATAGGGTTTTAATATCATAAAAATATAAAATTTAGACATTTTGGAAATTTATTTTTAAACTTATGAACTTGATTTATCCTTATTTAATTTATTTAATCTTTTTTGTGGTAATAAGATTCTAAATTTTAAATTGTTATAAAAAATTTCTTATGTGTTGTGAATTGTCCAAAATTGGATACCTTATAAAAATTTAGAGCATATAAATTTTAATTTATAATTTTTAAAATATTTTTGTGATTTTTAAACAATTTTATATTATGTTATGTTTAAAAAATAACACTAGTTTCAATTTTGACACTATTAATTTATTTGAATTTAAATAAAATTCACACAGAAGATATTTTCAAACTAAAATATTTAATAGATTCATAAAATGTCATATTTGTCTATAAAATTCATGGATAATATTAAATAGTTCAATCAGTTTATATTTTAATATTTTTAAAACCATTTATTTGATATTTCAATCAATAAAATAATTTCAACATCACTATTGTGTCATATTTAATGATAATTATTTAATCCCTAAAATTTTTAAATAAATTCACATGATGTAGATAATTTTATTATATTTCAGAAGATTATTCATGTTCCATTTTTCGTGATGTTTATCACTAAATTAAAATTATTATACTTATAATATTTAAGAGAGTGACATGTTGTCACTTTCTTTGGTTTTAATAATAATTAAATTATTTTCATTGTCAAAAGTCCATAAAATGAATATATTACGACCCTTATGTGATATGGGTCTACTTTTAGTAATCCAATAGAATTTTGGTAGGTGTTATAGTAATTTTAAAATCTTTTTTTTACCCTTAATTACCCGATTTACCATTAACTACAGTAAATAAAAATTACAGTAGTTACTTTTCAAAATATCAAAAAAATAAAAGTAACATAATTTGGTCCCACTGAATTAAAATATGGAATACATTTTTCAAAATTCAAAACATAGAAGTTTCAGTAATTAATTTAAAATTAATCCCATTGTTAAGAAAATGGGTTTAAAAAGTTAAAACATTGCCAAAGATTGAAATGTTTTTTCCTATGAATTCAATGTAAAATTAATGGTAATGACATAAATTATATAAAATGGTAAAAATATATTATATTTATATTTTAAAACCATTTGATATTATATTTTAACCATATAAATTATTGCGATGAAAAAAGTTGTTTTTAATTAAGATTAACATGTTTTTACTATTCTTTAAAATATGAAAGTTATCAGAATAATATGAAAATTTTATCCAAAGTAAATTTTTATATGCTGAATCCAAAGAAGAATTTTATTTTTCCAAATTGAACTTATAAACATGTCAAAAACTATATTTAATGTGGGTGCGCCATCAAAAGGTGGCAAAACAACATTTTTTTAAAAATACTTATCTTACCCGAAAAATTTATTTTGATATCATACCATGTTCTAGAAAATGTGTAAGATGAATAATAATGTTATAAAATTGAAAATTTAGTTAATAATATTCATAACAGCTAGTCCATAATAATATTATAATAATATATCGTTGTTTAGTGAAACCTGGTATTGCGTACAACACACGCTATCGAGGAAGGTCGTGATTGTGTGTATTGCAAGCCAAGCCAGGGTTGCGTGTAGTGAAAGAATCCTTTGTTGTTGCATATAACACAATCCTACCATATTCCTGTTATACATTGAATTTATATATATATATACACTCAATTTTTCATAGAATAACTACTATAAAAAACATGAACATGTGTGTAACACGATCCAAGAATAGTGTTTCATATACTACAAGCTAATGCAGTGTTGCGTATAGCACAAGATAATCATGGTGTATCATACAAAAATAGATATCAAAGAAATTAAAATGAATAATTTTCATAAAATCTTAGGTTGTTACATTCTACCTCCCTTAAAATGAATTTCTCCCTCAAAATTCATCAGGGTTATAAATGGTTTTCTACTTAAATGTTTATTTAATAGAAACCCACATCATAAAAAGAAATACAAAAACAAACCTTTAAAAACTAAAATATGAAATGTAATGGTTACCCAAATTAACTAATCACTGGGTTTCCACATAGGATAACATAGGTGAAAATATGGATATGGAAGAGAAATCTAACCATCAATTTCTAATGGAGAGTGGTAGAGAACATGGCTATGAAAAATCCAACAATCACAAAACCATAAATTTGTGATGATCTAAGGTACCATATGATTAATCAGATATGAGGGAAATAGGAAATCATTTTTGGTTTTCAAGATCATTTCCCAAATGTTGAAGAATTTTTGAAATAAAAGAAATACTTACTTTATTTTGGTACAATCTCAATATTGTTCGTGCCTTGAATAATTTCCACTTCATCTCTTAAAGAAATGATGTTGAATTTGTCTTCCATGAAGTGTTAGAAGATCATGCGATATAATGATAGGTCATTTCATCTGTCTCAAACTCAAGGTTAGCAATAGTTATATATATAAGTCCACTTATGGTGATATTAATCGTATATGGTTCCAAAAATGGACTTATAATTTATCTATCATACCACTTAATAAAATAAAACAAATTTCTATAAACCAGGTATGTCCTATAGGCCAATGGTAGGTGATAAAGGCCTATCACTCTTCGGTTGTGGGTTCGATTCCCATAGTGTTTTCCGACGGGACGGGTTGTCGCATGTCCTGCAGGTTGTCCTTTTTATAAAACTACATTATTATAACATCCCATCAATAATATTGAAAAAGTTATATCCTAAAATAATACTAACTTATGTCTAACATAATCCATTCCAATCTTCAGGCTTATCTAAAATACTTCGGTCCAAGCTCATATTATAAAGAAAACAATTACTAGAAATGTCATCTACTGAGCATGTGAATACCATCATTTATCCCTCATATATCATACAATATATATTTTTGGTCGCATTACAAACATGTGAATAACGTAATCATGTATTCTCTTGAAAAAAGAATACCCATTGAACCATAGTGAAAACAAGAATGCTTTCAAAAGTTATCTCATTCCACATACCAAAATCCCAAAATTTCTATATACTCAAACCATGATATCAGTCATGAGCTCATTTCATTTTCTCTTTGTCCCTTCATTATGAACATATCATCTTCTTTCCAAAAATATTTCAATCACTTTTCATGGTTACCGGTACCATATAATTATGCAAAACCAATACATAGATATTCCAAAATTCCATGATACCATAAATGAGATTCCATGATACTGTTTTGAAATCCCATTACATAAACACTTAATCACTCCACAACATCATTTTCATACTCAACATCACAAATAGTGATCACATGCGGCTTTTCTTCATCCTTTAACTTAAGAGGTTGCTCATGTAGATCATCATTAACCCTTGTATTAGGGCATTGATTAGCATAATGCCCCATTTCCTTTCACTTGAAGTATTGAAGTTTTGGTGGAGCATTCTCTGTAGTCTATTCTCTATTCACATCATTAGGTATCTTTTTCCCATTACTTTGACACTCAAATTCTTGATTACCTTCTTTTCCAAAAATAAAACTTTTTCTAGAACCTTTTATGCAATCTCCACTATGATTCCTTCCACACGTTGATCATAAAGTAACAGTCATCATCTTTTCACAATTGTTCTAAGATTTTTCCTTGAACTCCATCTTTCATTTCTTGTCAAAACCATGAGATCGATATGTAACACAAAATTACAGTTCTACCTTGATATCACAGCACACAATTTCTTCATAGCTATTGTAGTCTCTTATAGCTAATTCCCTTCGAAGACTTGGTTTGAAGCCACTGAAGAATCGATCTACTTCATTTTCAGGTAGGATGATAAAGCCAGATGTATACCTTGCAAGCCTTGTAAAATTCACTTCGTATATACCAACAGATTTATCATCCTTTTACTTAATCTCAAGGAACTACTTTTCCATATTTTTTTGAAGAATATGAGGGAAGTACTTATTGAAAAATAAGTTATTGAACTCATCCCCATCCATGGATTCAATTTCATCTCGGGGTCTCGTATTCATAATTAGATTCCACCACTGGTCTGCTTCACTATCTAAATAGTAAATAGCTAGAATGAGTTTTTCATGTTCTGAACAGTGAAGTATGGAAAATATTTTTTCAATGGTACTGATCCATTGTTCAGAAACATGTGGATTACAAGACCCACTGAAAGAAGGAGGACGTTGCCTCATGAAGGGCTCAATTGAATATTTTTCATTTCTCTGCTCATTTGGAAGTCTAGAATTATTCATAGCTTGTGTAAGTAGAGAAATAAGATTTTTCACTCCATCTCCCATAACAATGGTTTTTTCAAGAGGATAGTCATTGCATTGTCCATTACATTGATCAACACGGTTCCTTCGGGTTCCATCCATCATCTAAAACCCAAAAAGAATAGTGCGAGAGACAAAAATCATGCTAGGGAAAACAAGATAATAAAGCGGGATTACCTTTAATATCTAACATCATTGGGTTAATTATAATATCGTTACCGTAATTCTAGGACTATAAACTATACTTATACTTAACCATAGGGACATCCATATATATACCTTAGAAATACATCTAGGGATTTCACTAATGATTTCGCATCCTAGTTTCCAAAGGTTAACCAATCCTTTCCTCTGAAACCAACTGTAGAGACCCCAATATTGACGTACATGGACATTACATTACTTTTGAAGAAAACATAATACATAAAAAAACAACACCCAAGGATCGTAATATTTTAGTGTCTTTAGAAACTCGGAACATAATCTTCTAATCATGGTTAATGATCTTCAACATCTGCCATAATGATCTTCCCCTTTTTCTTTCTTACCTAAAACCATTCTCTATATCCTAGGGAAAAGAAAACATATAAAGGGTGATCTCAAAAGCTCATTAAGGGTATGCATGGATAAAATAAATCAAACCATATACATTTGAACTTAAAAACATGAACATAATGTTTAAACATCAAAATCTTGATCATTGAAATAAAACATGGAAGTACGTAACCCATTGATCATAATGGAACATCAATCATTATAAAGTATCATGGGAATAAAGTATGTAATTGGGAAAAACCATTAAGCACTTGATATGATTTCCATAGTATCCAAGGCATTGCTTCCAAGACCATCTTAGTAGACAAAGTCCCTTACTGAATCGAGTTCACTCCTCATTCCTCTCCTGTATCACTGAACCATATTAACATGCCGTTCCAGCAATTTCTATCTCATGAGATATAAATCTTTACCTAATGAATTAGTGGGAGATACAGGTCCCACCCATTTCATAAGGAAATCATTCTTTCATGTGCCACAAAATAAGAATTCATCATTCATAATAACCTAATGAATAAAATGGGTTTCACAAACATCATCCCATCATAAAAAAATCCATATAAAATAAATGGATATCATTTCATCATAATAAAAATAGACCATGTAAATAATAGAGGCATTATAATTGAAAAATAATCATACTAAACAATGTCATCTTAGATGGAAAGTAGTTTTGATAAAATAGTTGAAATGAATTATTGAGGAAATTATCCTTTCTTCTTAAAAATCAATTTTTTTCTCAAAATGCCTTCAAATTTTAAAAGAGAAGAATTTGTTTTAAAATAATCATGAAATTTTGTAGAAGAATATTCATTTAAATAAGTCATTATGAAACTGTAAAGTTACATTCATGCCGTATAAGTTAAAAAACATTCTTCTCGTACTTTTTCCAGAAAAGTCAAAAAGCACATTATATGGAAACCAAATTAATGATTCCATCCATACAATGTGGTAAAAAGTAAACAAAGGGTAAAAATGACATTAAGCATGCATGTAATAATAGTAAACATTTTATGATTTTTTTATTAAACATGGACATGAATGATAAAAATAACCCCAGTAAATACTTACGTATAAGCAATCTCGGATAAAAAAGATATTTTCCAAATTATCACTTACCTTATGTCCGATATGCTTCGTATGTATCCAAAAATCCTATATAATGATTTAAATAATGTCATTGAATTATTAAAGAATCATATTAATTGTTATGATATCATATATGGTTCACTTATGACTTTATATTTCTTGTTCTTTTGTAAATTCAATGTTAAAGCAGCGTTTTGGGTAAAATCGTTTCATTTATCGTATGTGTTTTGATTTATTGTTCTTGATATTATTTTTCCTTTCCTGATTGACATAATTCCATAATTTAAAACATTATTTATATATAATATATATTCAGTATATAAATATATATGATAGATTGATAAATGGAATGAAATACACTGCTTATGGAGACAGTGGGCCGTACGTATGCTTGAATGATGTTTTCGTTTGCTTATTGAATTGAAATGAATTAAGTAAATGAAAAATATATCTACCTAAATCCAGAATCATTATTATTTAATATCATTCATGATTATTTATTATATATATATTGCATAATCATACTTGAATGGTTAATCATGGAAAACTAATCTCATCGCATTCATGGAGACGGTTGTCCGTACGTACGCACGAGCGAAGATATCATTCCAAATATTATTGAATAGAATTGGATTGAATGATATTATATCTAAGAATAATAATTATGTTATAATAACCATATATTGTTATTATTTGGACCATTATACCCATCCATGTAAGGAGGTGGTGGAAAAAATAATTACACCACGGAGGGGAGACAGTGTTCCGTACGTACACACATGCAGTGATTTCATTTTCCGTAAGGATGGATAGAAGGTGAAATGGGGTTATTTAATATTTATAATATCATATCATTATATTATTGATACTTATTGTATTACATTACAATGAAACAACTAAAGAAGAGGAATTTTAAGAAGAAATAAACTTGAAAGAATCAGTAGAAGAGATTACATATTCTTCGACGCACCTCCTTTAATCTTCCTCTTAAGGGACAAGAGTTGGTATTTTGAGAAGAAAAAAACCTCCATAATTTTTCTAGGGAAGTGGAGAATAGAAATGTGCATGTGTTAGCCGAGCTCTAATGCTCAATGTGTTGTGAAGTGGAGAGGGAAGAGGTTCCCTTTTATAAGGGAGGAGAGGGGCACCTTTGGGAACCTAAAAAATATTAATTTATAATAAATAAAACCCCACATTAAACCTCCAAAAATGACTCATATTCTAATTTTATATGATATTGGGTTTGTATTCTCATAAAGTAATAAAATCTAGACATGTTGGAAATTTATTTTAAACCTTATCAACTTGATTTATCCTTATTTAATTTATTTAATATTACTTGTGGTAATAAAATTCTAAATTTAAAATTTTTATAAACAATTCCTTATGTGTTGTGAATTGTCTATAATTTGAGAATTTATGACATTTTAGACCATATAAATTTTAATTTATAATTTTTTAAATATTTTTGTGATTTTTAAACAATTTTATATTATGCTATTTATATAAAATAAAAATAGTGTCAATTTTGACTCTATTCATTTATTTGAATTTAAATAAAATCCACACAGAAGATATGTTCGAACTAAAATATTTAATAGATTCATAAAATGTTATATTTATCTAGAAAATTCTTGTAGAATATTAAATAGTTCAAACAATATTTATTTTAATATTTTTAAATCCATTTATTTGATATTTCAATAAATAAAATAATTTCAACATCACTATTGTGTCACCTTTAATGATAATTATTTCATCCCTAAAAATTATAAATAAATTTACATTATGTAGATAATTTTATTATATTTTTGGAGACATTTCATGATTGACATTTCATGGAGTTTATCACTAAATAATAATTATTATACTTATAAGATTTAAGAGAGTGAGATGTTGTCACATTCTTTGGTTTTAATAATAATTAAATTATTTTCATGGTCAAAAGTCCATAAAATGAACCTATTGTGACCCTTATGTGATATGGGTCGTATTTTAGTCATCCAATAGAATTTTTGAAGGTGTCATGGTAATTTTATAATATTATTTTTACCCTTAATTACAAGATTTACCTTTAACTGCAGTAAATAAAAATTATTATAGTTTCGATTCATAATATCAAAAAAATAAAAGTAACATAACTTGGACCCACTGAATTAAAATATGGAATCCATTTTTCAAAATTAAAAACACAGAAGCTGTAGTAATTAGTTTAAAATTAATCTCGTTGGTAAGAAAGCAGGTTCTAAAAGTTAAAACATTTCCAAAGATTGAAATGTTTTTACCTATGAATTCGATGTAAAATTAATGGTAATGAAATAAATTATATTAAATTTTAAAAATATATTATATTTATACTTTAAAAAAATTCAATATTATAATTTTTCCATATAAATTATTGGGATGAAAAATGTTTTTTTTAATTAAAATATAACTTATTTTTACTATTCATTAAAATATGATTGTTATCAGAATAATATGAAAATTTTATCCAAAGTAAATTTTTATATCCTGATTCCAAATAAGAATTTTATTTTGTCGAATTGAACTTATAAACATGTCAAACACTAGATTTAAATTGGGTTCCCATCAAAAGGCGGCAAAACTGCATTTTTTTTAAATACTTATTTTACCAGAAAAAATTATTTTGTTCTCATACCATGTTCTAGAAAATGTGCAAGATGAATAATAATGTTATAAAATTTAAAATTTAATTAATAATATTCATAACGGCTAGTCCATAATAATATTATAACAATATATCATTGTTTAGTGAATACCAGTATTGCATACAACGCATGCTATCGAGGAAGGTCGTGATTGTGTGTAATGGAATCCAAGTCAGGGTTGCGTGTAGTGAAAGACACTTTTATTGTTGCGTATTACAAAATCCAACCATATTCCAGTTATACATTGAATATATATATATATACACTCAATTTTGCGTAGAATAACTACTATCAATCAAACTTGAAATTGTGTGTAACACGATCCAAGAATAGTGTTGCATATACTACAAGCTAATACGGTCTTGCGTATAGCGAACGATAATATTGGTGTAGCATACAACAAAAGACATCAAAGAAATTAAAAAGAATAATTCTCATAAAATATCAGGTTGATACAATATGTTTCAGAAACTAATTCCAAATTAATTCCCGCTGTCAAAACCTACAAGCGGGTTTTTAAGAAGTAAAAACAATCAAAAGATCAACATGAGTTTATGTACAATTTAAATGAATATTTACATCCAATGAACTAAATTATGTTAAATGATAAAAATATAATATAATTATAATTAAAAACAATTCAAATGTATAATCTAACACAACAAATTATTTCTATTAAAAGAGTTGTTTTTAATTAAAATTTAGTATTTTTCACTATTCATCAAAATATGAAAGTTATCATAAAAATACCAAAAATTCTCCTTAATCTAATTTTTATATTTAGAAATAAAAAATGAAGTTTGTTTTACCAAATTATAATATTATGAGAGTCTAAAATTAATTTTATTATTATTCATAAAAGGACATAAAAAGTAGTTCTTTTAAGAAATCTATTTTTCTAAATATATAACTATTTTAACAAAACTTATAAATTTCATTATAAATACTTTTTAATTATGTGAAAACATTTTAAATAAATTTTAAAATTTATTTTTTACAATTAAAATTATAATATTTAATTGATAAATACATATATTGTTTAAATAATTATAATACTAAAGTGTTATTTTGCAGAAACTCAATCTTTCTTATGACGCAAGCCAAGTCGGTGCTACGTGAAATATAAGATATTAAATTAAGTAGATAACATAATATGAAATCTTGGGGTGTTACAATAGAAACTAGGTTTTAATCTTATGATCCTTATATATTATTCATCCTACCATAAAAAAACTCATCGATATTTATATTTTCCCTTACAAACCTCCTAAAATACAGCTTACACGATGTTATGAGATACATACGCTAATGCGATCCCTATAAAATATATAAGAGTGAAAGTTAAGGTAAACATTATATAATTTACATTGAAATTATTTATAAATTAAATCCAAAAGGTTACTTAAATATTATAAAAATTTTGATGTAATACTAACCTTTATAAAAATTAAAACATGTTCATTATGAAGGAAATGCATATTGTGTTCTAGAATCTCCATATTTTTTACATCTAAAAGTTCAACTATGTCCATAAAAATATGTATTACCACAAGCTATGAAAATAAAATTTCATCAACCAATAGATTAGAAACAACATTACTTTTTTACCTAGGCACATGACCAAATTATGGAATCATCCCACTAAAAAGATAATTGGTTATATAGATCAACCAGTAAGAACCTAAAATTATTTCATAAATGATTGTTAATATCTTTATTTCCTATCTAAATTTTATACTAAAATTGAAAATTATTCCTTAAGTTATGATAGTTTGATAGTTTATACTCAAGAGAAGATTATTCAATTGAAAAAGAACAATATTTGGAACTTAGTTGAACACCTGAATGATCTTCCTATTATATGAGTAAAATTGAACATCCAAAATTACTATGTTGAAAATGGGATTTCATTTCATAAAATGGATAGACTTGTTTCTAAGGGCTATGACCAAGAAGAGGACTTATATCATGGAGAAAAAGTTTCTCATAGAGCTAGACATAAATCTCTTTGAATCCTATTGTCCTACAGAGAACATTGAAACATTACATTTTTCAAATGTATAAATAGAGTGTAATACTAAACATTTATGTTCACAAGGAAGTTTTGGTGGAACACATTCATGGTTTTAAATATATTAATTTTCTAGAACATGTTTTAAAACATATAAAAGTACTCTAAGAGTTAAACATTCCATAAGGGAACTTTTTGATATATATTTTGGATTACTAATTAATAATAAATTTATTAATTGATTGATATATCCCACTATAATTTTCATGATTTCATTAAAAAATCATCATTAATAAATCTAAATCAATTAAATTATATTTTATTCTATACAAATAAAATATGAAAGTATTTTTTTTATATTTATGAATAGTTAATTTGAGATCAGTTTGATGCATAAACATAATTATTCTATTGTGTTGTTTTGTTCTTATAGTTCTAAGATTACTTTAAATATTTACTTTTATAAAGAAAATATATGGTTTTAAATTATTTGAGAAGTTTACATCAAAAAAAAAACACTTTCCTATTGAACATTTAGTCTCTTAGTCTAGTGTGAATGGATATTTAGGTTCATTCTCCACTACTACAGCTAAATTTGGGGTAGAAAGAAGTTTTTTAACTACACTATTATGAATTTAGAACAAAATCAGGAACCAATTCATTAGTATAATATGATTTCTATCACTTTTTCTATGAAGAAACACACAAATCATGGGAAGAATTCATAGATATAGGAAAACACTTCCTTTAGATTCACACACATTTAAATGAGATATTATCCTAATCACTATAAAAAATAATTATCTTATTGGAAACAATTTAACTATGATTTTAAATTATGATATATTTTAATACATTAAATAGATATTGGGTATGATTAGTGTTAACTAATCACTTTATTATTCTTGTTTTACTATCTTTTAAAAATGAAGAAAATAAATGTGAATATGAGTGGACATTATATTTTTATATTTATTCTAACAATTTATATAGGAACACAATATGTCATTATCTGATATGGTTTATCCTTGAATTGGACATCTGGGTTAGACTATGGAAATATCTAAAGGGTGTTCCATATCCCCATGATCCGATGAAAAGTTTTCAAGAATCAATAAAAACTTTTGGGAATGATTTTTCATAAAAAATAAGAACCAATGTAATTAAAAAGGAATATATGAAGGAAACCCAACATGATTCAAAAAACCCACACAATATAATTCTAGAAAAAATTTATGTATGAATAAATTCAAAACTAAAAGAGGTAAACCAACATACTCAAAAAATTAAAGGTAACCCATCTCCATGTGAAATGTGGTTCAACATCGCAACATGTTACTTCCAGTATCCCATAACCTGATAATATGGAAACACACCTACTCCATGAGGCATTTCACATTACATACATTAGATAAAAAAACACACACACACACACACCCAAAGGTTCTTGAAGGGTGTGAGAAAAAAACGAAGTACGATCCCATAAAATATTCCATAATCATTAGTTGTAAGAAAAATCAAATAATATCATTTAATAAAACCATTTTAAATTCTATTAATTAAAAGATTTAAAAAAATTCAAATTATTTCATACAGTTCATATATCCAAATCATGGTTAGAAACCAAATCACAATTTCCAATAACATAGAAACCAAGCCTTCGGATACAATAGGTCTAAGAAATCTAGTATCCTCAAAAACTCTGTAAAGAGTCATGAGTAGTGTTCACCACAAGTCCTTAGTCTATATAAAGTAGTGGTATAGAAGAACAACCTGAAAATTTATCCTCTAGTGGTGTCAGAAATACATAGATTATTTATAGTTGTAATCGTATATCCTTGATAAAAAACATGCCATACCTATAATAATTTTAAAAATTACAACCCCTCCTAATTTCACTAGGTTCACATGTGGTCTTCCTATAAAGAGGATAGTAAATTAAAATTAATTGACCATTTTTACCTACCCATATCGGCCTCCTTAATTTTATATAACATTATTTGAAACCATTTATTATAAAAACAAAAAATTATTAGAAATAACTTTTCATCAAAATTCAACTTCATTTGAAATCAGATTCAATCATAATAGAAAATGTTTTTAAATCCATTTCCACCAAAAGGCATCATGCTTCTAAATCACATTCTATAAAAATACAACAAGCTTTGAAATCACATTCCATAAAAATAAAATATGATTTGAAATCACATTCTATAAAAAATTCAAGGTATAATTCCAATTCATACAAATAGATAAAACATAAACATTTCATGACTTATAGATTATTCCATTCATAATTCTAAAAAAATTATAAAAAACAAGAATTCATAGTTCTTAAGACTAAGGATTTATATAAATCCACTACCTAAAACACTAGGTATTTCCAATGATCAATGTATCAAAAATACAAGGTGATAGAGATCTCTTGGGACATAATAAAAAGCATAGGACAATAAAACAAAGTCATGAATATCTAATTAAATGATCTCCATATTAAAAATGGAAATAAAAACCACATACCTCAAGATCAATCACACAGTGAGAACTCCAATGAAATTAAATCAAGAAATGATGATTTCATTGGAGGAAAAAACTAAATAGAGTAGAAAACATCCAAAACATTCCATAGAATTATTCTATATCGATAAACTTATAATGGTACTGAATAATATGGATTTAATATAGGGAAAATAACTTAAAAGGCATAAAAGTCATCTATTAAAGATCATGTGTTCCCTTATTAATGGGTGTAACCCCATTATGGAAGACATGGTGGTGTATTTGACCATTTAATGTTCAAAAAATAATGACATCATGGCATGTATATAGTTCACCAAATTGTTGGTGGTCTTGATCGTTGAATACATTAGAGCTCAATATTCTAACTGACTATGTATGGTGCAGAATCATTGGCTGTTTTGGAATCCTCGTGCCCTACACTCCAAAGTGGTAGATGGAAAACAAACTATGATGTAAACGAGAACTCCATGCACCCCATATCTAAGACCATGCCCAAAAATAGGCATTGTGGTCCTGCTAGTTGTACACATGAAATCATAGGGATCTTCCCAGATTGTACCATGATTTTTTCGAGCCTATGTTGCACCATGAAAGGAAAACCCCCTCTTTTTAAGCCACTAAACACCAACCAACATAATAAAAAACCAAAAAAACCACCACAAAGCATCGAAAGGAACATACCTAAAACTAGGATGTGAAACCCCTCAACCATATCACTTTTTAATTGAAAAATTTCTAACTAAAAAACTTTATTTAATAAATAGATGAATCTATTACTCACAAATAGTCTATTCTCATTCCCACCATTCATGAGAATCTGTTCTGTGATTCCATAACATGAGGATGAAAAAAATATACATCCAATGAAAGATCATTTCTTTAGAATGAAAAATGAAAATATGATTATTAACCATCAACATTGAATGTAAAAGTTCAATATATTACCTTTATAGAACATGAGAGGGATCATTAAGATACTTATTAAATTGAGATACATGAATCACAACATGTATCATTGTCAAGTTAGGAGGAAAATCTAACTGATAAGACACATTTTTAGTTCATTTAGTGATCTCAAAAGGTCCCATGTGTCTTAGAGGAAACTTACCGTATTTCGCAAGCCAATAGTTAACCCAAAAGGTGAAAAATTCATGAAAACGAAAACAATAATTCAAAACTCCAAATGATTACATCATAAATATTCATAGTATTTTTACAAAATCTGATAATTCACCAACTGCTGATGAATAGTATATATCTTGACTAATGTTTTCTGGACAAGGCTTGATCCATCAAGAGAAGCTTCACCCACCTATGAAATGAAGATGTTATTTTCACTGGATACATTACAAAACATCAATGGGTGTCATTTTAATGGGTTACCTATAACTATTGTTGTATGAAATGTCATCCGAACCCAAATGGTTATTCTAAGAACCTCTAATGTACATGACACAATCACATGGAATATCCAGTAAAACAAATTACATCTATCTATCCTTATGAGGATTTTAAGAATATTCACGTTAACTTTAGAACCCATAACCTTCTAGAGGATTTTCCAAAACCAAGAGGTAAACCTAGGGTCCCTATGTAACATCATAATAGACAACACCCCATGAAACCTCACAATATATTGAATATTATGATTTACCAAATCAAAAACCATGATGATTTCATGAATTAGAATGAAATTATCTGAGTTAGTTGAACAATAAACCACCACCAAAATGGAATTCTTTCCATGGGGGTTTTATGGTAGTCCAAGAATGAAATCCATGTAAAACTTATCCAACTTCCACATTGGCAGATAATGATGTTGAATCAAACTAGAAATATTATGGTGCATATCCTTTATATGATGGAAGGTCTAACAAAAACTCATAGAATATGTTATTTCACACTTTAAATATATCCATTATAATTTAAATTTAATTTCATGATACATCTTAGTTTTTTCAGGGTGAATAGACTACTAGGAAAAATGAAAATCCCAAATAAAAAACATTCTCATTGATACAGGGGAAAACTATATCATTAAACATTGAATACCATTAAAAGAGATATATAATTCATTGATATTATCCCCATCATATAAATAATTTTCAATACTCCAAAACAATCAATATCAGTGTTTCTCTTTAAGAATTGACTCATGAAGAGATGACATCCACTACATGGTTTACCAAATAATACTAGCTTCTTTATTCAGCATATCTATGAGAATCTGAGTACAGAGTCCCATGAGATATTATTCATTCTTCAACTCAATAATAAATGGAGAAGGAAATTTTCTGCTAAGAGTATTAGCCACAATATTCTCCTTTCCAAGTGTGTATGTTATATCAATGTCAAAGGTCTGATGGTACTCCACCCATCACCTCTACATATAGTAATAGTCTTTTTGAGGCAATACATAATTAAAACTCATGTTATTATAATAGATAATGATTTTTCCCTAAAAATATAATGTAGTCAATACTTAACAATGTTAATAACTGTTATGAGTACAAGGTCATGAGTGGGGTAATTATTATTATGATACAAGATTATACGAGATCTATATGCCACTATTTTATCAGTATTCAAGGAATGAATGTGAACCACCTGATGGTTTAATTTTTGGGGGTTTGTGATGAACAAAATCATGAGTACCATGTTAAATTTTTTTATATTTCCTGAAACTCCCTATGGTTCCCTCTTCTATAACTACGTTCAAACATGCTTTCCAAATGTAAGCGATCACCTAGTTTATTAGACCCAATTACTCTTAGGGACTCTAATTTGTTTAGTGGATGGGAGGTCAGACTCATTGCTCCATTTTGGTAGAATTGTTTCCAACTCTAGGATTCTCATATGGATTTAAGAAATGATAACTAATCTCTTCCTAATCCAAATATGGGACTACTTACACTAAGAAAATGACTATAGGTTAATTATCCATCATGTGAAAAAGTCTGGGGTCCCTTTAGTGAATTTATCTATATGTGTCCAAGGTTCTCCATAATTTTCCAATAATGGGTGGATATTTATGTTATAAATACATATAACCAAGTTTTGTGGAAATTTAAATCATGCATGTAGGTGATTAATATTCTCATGAGGGGATTGAGCCATTACGAGGCATCATACAGAGGGGACCTAAATGGGAGCTTCGGGACACCAAGTATTCAAGATCTAGTCATATATGGTCATCCTTTGTATCCACGTATAAAAAAATTAGAGTATCCATAGTTCGTTTATTTGAGGATTATGTATTAAGGTTACCCTTATAATTATAGAGTCTCATGGTGCAAGTGACATGATAATTGAAATTATCGAATATCCCATGAGATATGCTCAGTGTGAGAAACAAGGGAATGAAAGCTATCATTCTCATTTTTCATTATATGGGATTTATATGATGGGACTTCTTCAAGATGAGTTATAATAGAATTAAAGCCTCAGAGATACAACCTATGTATCCTAATTATGGAAGGAATTAGAGCCAATGTATGTTCAGTTTGTTTCTTAGTCAACTAATGGATGAGGAAGGGTTATCAAATTATAGGACTAATTGGATCTTTATGAATTAGATGTCAAGGTCAAAGTGGGACACACACTGAATGTTGTTTTTAATTGAACTTGTGACATAGAAAGGCATCCTAGGAGTCCTGGTTACTGAAAAAATTAGATTTCTCATAGTTAAATATTTGGGTCTTACACTCTATGGGTTCCCTTACATTTGTAGAGGTTTATAGTGCATATGTTATGACAATTGAAACTCCCTATGACCACAGGATCCATGCCCTTTTTTTGAGAATAATGTTATATAAAGTAATCAATGTAATTACATTTAACAAGGAACATAAATTTTGGGATTTCCGTCAAGGTTCAATATAGAGCTCAAACCGTAAGAATTGGTGGCCTATGTATCTGGAATATGGCAGGAATCTGATTCATCATTGTTCTCTTTATCGAGGATTACACTCTATGGTTTCTTTATTGGTTAGGGATTACACTTTGGGGTTTCCCAATAGGCCGGGGCTTACAATATACAGTTTTCCAATTGATCAGGGATTACACACTTTGGAAAAATAGTGTTTTCAAGTGATGGGATTCCTTTGAGACTTTTCCTTCTTTTCTAGAGGGTGTTTCCTGTCCCATTTTACTTTTCTGAGGGACATCAAAATATCCAAATTTACTATCCTTGAATACATAGTATGACATTTATAGCTTATTTAGGGGCTCTTCATGATCAATATAATTTTCCCTACTGTTATTTCCAAGAGCTGGATTGACACATATAGAGGGTTTCATGAGAGTCAATATGACATGGATCAGAGGATGTCGCATGTCTTGGATAACATCCTTGAAGGACATCATAGGACTTGGCCAACATGTCTGGAGGGTTCTACGAGTCTCAGATGACATTCCTATTGGGTTTCATGATATCTTAGTTGATATTCCAATATGTATCTATGAGACTTGACTGAAATGAGTTCATTCAATTTAATGAGTCAGGTTATGTATTTATAGGACGTCGAAAGGCTTGGGTGATAGGCCCATAGGGCCTCATGAGACTAAATTATCATGACCAGAGGGAACCATGTAACATGATGTAGAAATACTAGAAGACTTCATATGACTGGATTGGTAATCTAATGGAGCGTCATGTGTACTAGGCGTCATGTCTTGGGGTTGTCGCGTGTATTGTATGACTAATGTGTAGCGCGTGAGGGCCAACAAACATGTTTTTCTCATAAATATCCCATTATTAATCTTTGTTCAGGAACTTGTATTGAGAATGCAATAGGATTTTTATAAATCAGTTTCAATTCATTATATTGTGTTCTAGAAGTCATGGGGTACATTATTCACGCATATTTTGAGACATCTGTTGCATGGTCTATGAATGTTCATGCGAAGTTCCTCATGTTTAGAGCCCGACTTATATAGATATTCCCCTGTATATTACGTAAGAGAAGACTTTATGGTCATGAGATCAGCCTCTTTAAGAAGTAGTCTCTATTTATTGTGCGTCTGTATGTCAGAAATCCCTTGCATCCAAGAGTCCATAGGTTAAGAGTGGAACCCTTTTTCAGGTTGGGGTGCATAAATTATTTTCATTTCCCCCCCTATTTTTTGGAAAATTATGTAGTGTATCTAGTGTGAATCCATTCTAGAGTCAATGAAGGGATCCAGCTACACATTTCTATGAAAATCTATTATGTGGACCTCTCTAAGGACAAAATCGTATTTTTAGAAAGAACGAATCCATCCATTAATGCAACTTTTATTCGATTACAGCCAATTAATAGAGAATTGTTTTATCATTCAATCATTTCCAATGATTTCAAAATTTTCATATTCATATGTACAAGGTCCTTGATGAGATCAAATTTTCTATTGAAGGGTGCCTGTGAGATGCTAGATGTATTGCCTCTGGAATTTCTCATTACCAGGGTGGCTTTCAGTGGTGGTCTCTGCAAGAAAAGGGTGGCTTTTCCTGGAGTTTCTTGGGAAAATTATATGGACTACATTAGAACATTGTAAGAATTTTATGACCATTATATGCTTCCTCAAACTCTATCATTATTCCGTTTTTTATGTGTAAATGTTTTTGTGTAATAATATTTTGGATCAGCATTGTCGAAGACAAATACTCTATTTTTTAGTGATGCATCTCAGGAATAAGAAATTCTTGTGGGGTTGTGCAAGAATTTTGTTGAAAAATCAATCCATTTTTCTTTAGGGAGAAAATAGGTAACTGATATTTTTTCTTATCATACACAAGGTTCTCTTTATTATGTGGTTTATAAGCCAAGGGCTTTTGAGAAATGAGGCAGCCATATCTCCAGGGTCTCATGGTGACTTGCAGATCACCACAGGGGCATCACATGATGTTCAGTGGCTGCGATTAGTCTCAGTCTCCCCCCCTTTTATCTCCATTGATTATTTTATACAAATATTGAGGGTCATGAAAGATTTCATCAATGCTTTCATGCATAATTACCCTTATCATCAGTGATGAGTGGTGTGAACATTATGACCACAAGGGTTCTCTAAATTTTGCACATCATTCCTCCCATTTTAAATTATTTTTAGGTTGGATTTCCAGCTACTTGTTGCTGAAATTACATGTGGAATAGGGAAGCTTTTCTGATTGCCAATGTGGGACCACCAATTTTCTGGAGAACCTTCGCAAGAGCCAAGGGATATGTTTAAAGGGGCCATGTGGGATCCATTTCAAGTTATGTTTTGTATATGTACTCATCACATGACCTTATAATGGCCACATGATCGTGAGTCCTTTGAAGGCTCTCACAAACCACAAGACTCGTTCAGATTATTATTCCTATTATTTTGGAGGGGAAAAATAATAACCATATACAGGGGGAAGAGAGAAATTCATTTCATCAGCTAGTATTTCATTTCACTGCTCTTTTTATTCCTACATCATGTATCTTTATCACATGACTCTTCCACAAGTCCTGATCTAGAGACCTGTTTGTGAGCCTTCATCATTAGATCTTCCCTTCAAGACTATCTTTTCTAAAGAGTTTGTTCGATCATGCTACAAAAAATATCTATGTAGCTTTTTGAAAATTTTTCATCCGGATTGTGATTGTCTTGAGGGATTTGTAGTGTCTTCTAGCTCGATCATTCAATCGATTTATTATTACAATATTGGCATAACCATGTACAGGTCATGCGATCATGAGTCTCTAAAGGGGTTATGTGATTTCACAATTATCAATTGGATTTATGTGACCAATGATTATTTTACAGATCATGAAATTTTAAATAAATTTATGGGGGATTCTCAAATACCTTTCTAATTCATGCGATGCACATGATGCTAGAATAATTATTTGGCATTTTTTCTAACAAGATTTTATTTTCCCTTTGTCTGGACTATTCTACTTAATTATTTTTATATGGATTCATATTCTCATTGATCTTATCTCAATCTTTGAAAGAGGGAGGAAATGGAAATCATAGCTCTTCATGACTCTATTATGGAGAGAGTAGATCCTTTTTCCAACATTTATTAGGGTAAGACAAAAAGTATCTGATAACATTGATAGGATTATATTTATCAGAATATCCCTTATCAAATTTTTTTCCACTTTATGTGTTGGGACTTATATATAAAAATTCCATTCCTATGTCAAAGTCATCATTTATATATTATTCTATGATTTAGATGACTAATAACACTTTCTAGGATATTATATCCTAGTGGGTTACCTTATCTCTCTAAGAGATAGTGATGGTGGGCATATAATTAATTTCATGCCCACAATCACAGTTGGTATTGATCACATACCTGATGATGATGCCTATTTGTATCACTAAAAAATGTAGAAATCCCCTCCCAATCAGATGTTCGAGTGGCATACCAACATAGACTTGTGATCAAAAGGCAGTTGTGTTATGGAATAGGGATGGAATATCAGGGTCTAGTTCATTAATTTTAAATTCTATAATGATATAAAGTATATTATCATATATGAGGCTATTGGGATTACCCTATCATCCACCTATTACAACAATAATCTGGTTAAGGAGATGTTCAATCATAGGATCACAAATACAAAAAAAAAATTCCACCTAAGGCATGGTGAGGTGGGAAACAATATTTGGGATATATAGTAGATCTGTGGTGCCCCAATATTGAGTTACATGTATGAAGAGTTCATTCCCCTATAATCTTTTTGGCACGACTTAATGAGAAAACCTCCTCTGAATCAAGGAGCTGATTAAGCTTGAAGAGAAGGCCCTTCCAAATGGGCACATCTTGGAGAAGATATCCCTTTAAAGATACGTGTGGAATAATTTTTTTAAAAATGGGTTCAAAGATGGAATAAAAAATCCAAAAGAATTTCTTATGAAGGATTCATGTGTAACACTAGGTGGTTATTGTCTCATGGTTGAGGGTGAGAAGATTAAACAATGGTGATGGGAGATTTCCCCTAATATTGACTAATCCATTCAACTATATGTTTTTTACATATAACTATGTGGGTACTTACTTCCCATAAAGAAAATTGGTGGAGTAAGAGTTTCCACTTTCCCAGTGGCGACTTCAATGGTAGGGAGAGCATATCAGGCTAGTTGTCCCTATGTTGGCCATGGTCTATCTCTTTCATCATCTTGTTTATAAGCAGAATTCCCCACATAGGATCATGGGCCCCTTCTTAATATTATGGGGTTAGATAGGATCTCACATGGGTGGTTATTAATATATGAACATTTAGGATATTATTAATGCTCTATTTGTACCATAATTGAAGTGAATCTGTGGAGTGAGACCCATCCCAATGAAATTTTAGATTTTCATAGATTATATAATCAGATATGATCATTTCACCATTAGACCATTCATACTGGTACTGATAGGAATCATTGTTGACATCGGTGAGCCAATCATGATGTATGGGATTATATAGAGTCACTTTGTGAATGATTCCCTTCCACCAGCATTGACATGGAACATATCTATGAGTGGTATGCACCCTAATGGTTCAGACTCTAGTTCTTTTCTATTCAATCATAATTTCCTCTCTCTATCTATGATTTATTTGAGGATCACTTGATGGTAGCTTTCCAGTTTCTTCTGATGTTTCCAAGGGAGGTAAATTGTGGTAGGATAAACCTTCCTATGTGTAATTTGGGGATTGTTTTATCTCATGAATATGTAGATATTTAGGTTCACTCAAATCCCACTGGAAATTTATCCAAATTTGAAATAAAATCATTCTGACAACCGGCAATGGAGAATAATCTCATACTAAGGAAACAAATGGAATCTAAAAGGCCAGTAGTTAGGGATGAACCTCACAAGTAGGTCATGTGATTACCATTTCTAGAAGAGGAACCTTATTCCACTGATAAAATGAATATAATATCAAGTGGCATGGCTATGCCAAAGTTATTGTTTCATTTTGCTCCTAAAAATGGGATGATTAGAAGGAACTCTGTTCAGGAGCGGAACTCTAGAGTTTATTTGAGTACATAGAGGTTCTTTTTGAAGGTTTCACATACATAGCAATGTCTTGTGGTATCACCTTTAAATAACATTTTGAGGAGGCCATGACCTGTTTTTTAGATCTTTACACAGATTTAGAGAGTACTAAGAGTCTGATATTTTTCCCCAGTAACAATTCTAATTGTTGTGGATGGATAGAGTTACCCTGCAACTGAGGAAGCTGTATGTCGGGAAATACTACAATTATTAATGTGTCATAGTGATATTCAAACTGTATTGACATGTTTTTTATATGTTGACACCATGGGAGGCTATTAAGGACCATTTATTCATACAGTCCCCTGAATATAATCTTTTTGGTATGACCATGGGAGAGGAATTTGGAAGTGACTATGGAAATTATGATGAAGGGTCTCCAAGTCAACAAGCATAGATGAGGAGGACATCGTCACATCTATAGTAACAATTTCAAAAACAATTCCTTTTAGAGGGCCTTCCTAGGAAGGGAGGAAGAAGTAAAAAATGAAACAATCTTTTTTTCAGATCACTCTCCTCTAGTATCCTCAAGTAAGTGAAGAATTTTACTTTCCTTCTATCAGGGATTGTTTTAGAAGCACATTATGGTTTGGCAAAAATGTGAAGGTCCATATCATTATTTCTTAGAAAAGAATATGTCCTTTTCTGAGGATTCGAGCAAGATTTTGGGTTCTCTAACATACCCTTTTTTATTGGGACCAATTTGTCAAGAAGTAAAGGTGAGTGAGGTGCCAGATTTATCATTCCCATTTCCTACTATGAATGATTCAATGATCATACCATTTGATTAATTGGTAGAGGCGTATCTTCTAGATAATATTAGCATATGTAGAAATTCTTCTACCATGTTAGCCTAAATACAAGTGCTTTTTTGAATTAGGTCAATTCTTATTCAAGATATGACAGACTATTTATTTGTGTCATATCTCATGATAATACTATTTTTTTCCTATGGTCCATAAGGATAGTGATCATAGTATTTATTTTGAAAAAGGAACCAGATGTGCCATGAATCCCCTCATCATATGAATGCCTTTCTCTTTTTCCTAACGATGGGGTTGTGGAAGTGGATGTCTCCAGGGATATGTTCGATAACGAAAAGATTATATCTTCATTCATAATTGTTAATTACCTAGTGATACTTAATTATTCATCCTAAAATTGATGATCCACTATTCCATTTAATACAATGTATTCACCCTGAAACTTGGGGCCTTTAGTTCTAGTTTCCTTGGGGGTTCCTTAGCCCAGATCTACTAATGTGGAGGCTATCTCTCATCCACCATCATCAATGACCATGAGTACAACTCTTTCCATGAGTGACCTATTCCATAATTAGATTTGTGTTCCCAAAATGGGTTTAGGTGATTTTATGAGATCTACTTCATTATATCAGTCAATGAAGAAACACATTTAGAGGGTGGTTTGTGCTTTAATTTTTGGGACCCCAATCGAGTATTTGTACAATCGATTGTCTGACCTTCTATTTCTGTTTCCTATCCATAGCTACGATCGTTTTTATTATTCAACCGCTCATTCTTGGGTAATGGAAGTAGTATCTATGAGTGAAAAACAGAGACCCCAGTAATTGTGGGTGCAAACATCTAAGGAATCTTCTTTGATGAAGTAGAACAGATATTATGCTATGAAGGAAGCCTCCAAATTTGAAATATATGCATCCACTCACTAGAGCATATTCAATGCTGGGAATGATGAAATTGGCCGATCTCAATCTAAAATTGTTCATTTCAGTCTATGTTCAACCGTCTTCAAGTGGAGTTATACCAACTTCATCATTATCTCCAAATATAAAAAAATATTATACTTGAGAAATAGGGACTTATTAATATTTTAGAGAATGTCCATCTTGAATCCATTTCCTTGTTCGAGGGGTTGTGATAGGCCATGCTGGTAAAAAATAAATTTTCTAATCAACTGTGATAATATGTGGCTCCCACAGAGATGATAATGTTAGATCTTATAAAATGTATGAAACAATGTTGTGATAGAATCATAAACCTATAATGTTTATTGAGTTTGTATCTTCATGGGTGAGATTACGGTATATGGTGATTCCTCTTATTGCATGTTTTTTATTAATGAATAGAATTTATAGAAATTTAAATGTGTTTTCCAATTTTTAATTTTATACATGATATGAATGAAATTTATTCATTATGATAATTTTTCATTCACCAATGGTCCCCATAACTTACATTATTTTGGATGAAAATGAATGTCTGGATTTGATTATTGAAATTATAAGAGATTGCCTTGAAAATATTCTTATGAATGCCTACCAATGTGATATTCTTTATTCATAATCTATTTCATCTATCTAAAAATCACTCAATTTTTAGATGGATCATCTATCTAGGACATATTTCATGAAGAAAGAGAGCTCTACCTTCCTCCAAAGATAATATTCTGCACTAGATCGTCTTGATGGTGCTAAGGTCGTGTTATGGGGCTTACAATCTTTTCCATACTAAATATCTATCATTCTGTAGATTATGGTATTTTTAACTCAGACCTCATATCACAGTACTTATTGGTCATTTTTCTTAGACCGGATATCACTCTATTTCTTGGTGTCTTAGCTTGGACATGACATTGATCAAGTTGGTTATTTTACCTCGAACCTGATATCACATTAGTTTAGGGTCATTAAGCTTAGACTAGATATCTATTTATTTTAGAGTCTTTTATCTCAGACCTGTTATCTCATTAGTTTAGATAATTTTATCTCATACCTAATAATTAATTAGTTTAGGGTCATTTAGATCAGACATAATACCTCTAAATTTTATGGTCTTTTAGCTCATACCTAACATCACTATAGTTTAGTGTATTTTATCTCAGACCTGATATCTATTTAGTTTGTGTTCTTTTAGATTAGATTAGGTATCTTTATATTTTAGGGAATTTTATCTAAAAATATATATCTCTTTAGGTTAGGGACTTTTAGATCTATCATTATGTATGATCATGTGATATGGTGCAGACATATGAGGAATGACCTAAAACACACTAAGGTTTAAGGTTTTTTCGTGGTTTTTCTGTGGCCCATGGGGATAAAAAATCCCTTTTTATGGAGTGATGCATTAGGTTGATGGCCATAGAAATATATGTAAAATCCAGAGGCATGTGTGAGTAGTCATGAAAAGGTCCTCTTGATACTAGTTATCATTTCTAGTGGATATGGAATATTTATTGAAGTAATATTGTTTGGGGGGAAAATACTAGGGATGATAGGTCCACCAGGAAGTTAGAGTATAGATGATGTAAGACATAACCTAAAATCATGAGTTTGGGCATATAGGATAGACCAGACATACCAAGTACATACTATAACATTCTAAGGTGTTCAGTTTTTCCTCAGTGTTGTTAGGGCTCATAAGGATCAAATCTCCTTTATTACAAGGAGGAGATCCCATTGGTTGGTGGGTTTAATACCTCATACATTGATAGGATGTCCATGAAATTTTTATCTAAACAAATTTTTGAGGACTATGTAATATTTTGGAAGAGTCAAACATCTTGGTGATGATGTCTGGTATGGGAGGAAAGCTATGTATAAAGGGATCTAGCACTATAGAGAAACTAAACTACTAATTGTGGAGCTCAACTCTAGGGCCTGTGGTTTCAAATTACGAGGCATGGACCATAAAATGATTGAGAATGGAGTGCCACAATCCGGCCATACGAATTGGTACAAAACATGGTGAAATAATGTTGAGGATGTTGAATCTTCATGGATTGTGGAGTATGTAGATTATAAATCATGTTCCAAATTTTGCAGATCATAGGGAGGATGGGGGACAATCATTTTGTGAGTAGTTCATTCACACTGAGTTTTTGAGTGTTGTTGTGATGATGTAAGTGATTATAAGGATTGGGATGTACTTTTTGTAGACTTATTGGTTGAGAACCATATGATAATATAAAAAATCCATAAGAATTCTTGCATAGTCTAGAAAATGGTACCCTAAAGGTGGATATCCTTTTCATGGGATAATAAAGTTTTTTGGTGATTCATGGAACCCAATTCCTGAAGAGCAATTTGAGTAAAATATAATATCCAAGAATAGTTTGAACACCCAAAAGGTTGTTTCATCACCTAGAGAACATATTATCATGGGGCAGAGATGTGAAAAACTAAGTCACTAACTTTTTCTAAGACTAGGGGGTTCTAAAATAATAACATGACCTTTACTAGTGTTATAAAGTATTCCCTATAAGATTTATGCCTTATTTATGTTCACCATATTTTTTTTCCTAAACTCTAGAAATATAGAGTTTAGAGTGCAATGACATGAATTTTTCTTAGGATACCCTTTGTAAGATTTCATCCTTAAAAGTTATGTGTCTCTTTTCCATGCAGTTTAAGGTCCTTAAATTTGGACAATTATAGGCTAGAGTGTAACGTCGTACAACTTCAACCAAAGAACATGTATTTTATGATCATGAATCATATGGAAATAATATGGTTGATGTTATACAAGGGCCTAATTAGGATAACTCAGGTCAAGAGAACTCTAAAATCCTTATTAGTGGGAGATGGAAATGTTTTAAATCAAATCACATGTTTCTCAAGTCATGAGTAATTATATGGGAATGTTATAGTTGGAGTAGTTCAGACACATTGAGGTGTTGAGTGTTGTCGCAATTATGTCTAGGTTCATGGGGATCAAATGTTTTTTAGATTCACCTATTTGGTTGATGAGAGTAGGTGAATATGCACAATCAATATGCATACATTAATAGTTGAGAAAAGGGTCCCTTGAAGCCAAATATCCTATCAAAAGGCCATATATGTTTGATAGAGATCATAGGGGGTTGAGTCATGATGTATTGTATATGGATTTAGGTGCGTTCAATATATGGTGGAAGAAACTTGTACTCTAGTTGAATGGGGTAAGGATCTTGTGGTCCTTTGATAAGGGATAATTATGGTTGATGGATGACACATTTTATCATTATGTAGTGGAGATATTTTCTATGTAGTTTAATGCCATGCAGTAGGGTAATTTTTCAGTCAGTTTATCACGGGGTAGTAAGGTTCTATTGTTTATGCAGTTGTAATATAACACAACAAAGATGATATTCTTACAGTTTACCATCATATGCTAAGAACATACTTATTTGTATATTATCCTCATGAGGTCAAAATATAGGAACTAACATGAGTAGATGGAATTGCTGTGGTTGGGCCCAAGGGTGAATGTCTATGTGTTACTAGTTTTTGGTGAAAATGAAAAACAAACCCCCCTTAGTTCTATAAAGCAGTGTAGTTTAACATAAGGCGCTTAGAATTTGGATCCCCCAACATGAAATAGTGGAATCATATCTTGGTCCATGAATGGAGTTATGGGTGTCACTATGTACCCCACGGTGATGGGAATCAATCCACATGTACATTATAAATGTCATTCCCTGCACAGTTCTAGGACGTGCAAAAAGATGATGCATATTTATGTTTTTTTATTGCGTCTCGGTCTAGTTTTGGAATGAATACATCAATATATATCTCGTACAGAAATAAATCAAGCCACATTTTGTCTTATGTGGGAAATATTCTATGTAGGTGAAGCCTATATATAAAGGTTGGAATTATTTTATTAATGGATTTATATGGGGTTAGGATTGAAGACATAGGCGTCACTACATATCATGTGATGACGAGAGTCTGTCCACACATATTTATTAAGGAACTGTGCATTTTAATGTTGTGCAGAAAGAATGAAGATGGATAGATGTTGAAATGTGGTGATGTTTTGGTTGTGCCCAATGATGGAAGTCTGGGAATCACTACATATCACATGAAAATGAGAATCATTCCTCACATAGTTCTTTAAGAACCAAGTAGTTTAACATCATGTTGATAGGACATGAGAACCTCAATGTGAAGAGGTATAGAGTCGATATAGGTGTGGTATAAGACCAAAAAAACTCCAGCGGTCCTCTTATGAGAGGTTCACAAGAGTGTTCCACTTCATTTCTTGCAAGGAAATTAACTGTGTAGTTCAACATCATTCATCGAAGACTGATGGATCACCTTTTATACTGCCACATTTAGGACCATGGTGGGTCTGTCAAAGGCTTTTAAGCCTTGTTTGTACAAGGAAATCCTCATAGAGACTCCTATGCCATTGTGGGATATGCTTGTTATGAAAAATAAGGAATGACAAGGGTTCATGTCACCATGCATAGGAATTTATGAGAAGTATAGATTCATTTTTTATTATGTGGCGGTTGGACCAAGATATAGGATCAAGTGCTTCCAACATATCTCATTATAAATATGAATTATGTTATATATAGTTCTTGGGAACCAATGTAGTTTAAAATTTTGTTTTATGGATTTGATTTACTCAATGTGATTGAGGATGGATATTGTGGATCTATACTATTTTACATCATTTTGTATGGACATAGATCATTGGATGTGAAGCAAAATAGATTTTTTGGATTCATACAGTTTTATGTCATGGGGTAAAAACATTGTATTACTCGATGTGAAAGGAAATTAATCCTATGGATGGTCCCATAAATTGAAATACATACATCACTACATATATAGTGATAATGAGAATAAAGAAATATGTAGTTCTTAATGAACCATGTATTTTAATATCATGTGTCTAGGAAAAACTCCATACATTTTATTGCAATATGGTTTGGATTAACTTATTTAGTTTAACATCATGTACTCAGGATTATTAACCACGCTTACTCTTATTTGGATTCACATGCCAATAACATCTTATGTAAAATACATATTGAGATATCTCTCAATCATTGGTGGTGTGACACACTCACCATCCACAGTTTCCAGTGAAAATGATCTTTTAGGATAGATCTTATGTTTTATATATGGTCCTTCCTATTTATGTTATATATTTGGGGTATTATTTCCTGGTATGATTGTGGTTTTAAGGGCCATAAATAGCTCTCCTTGTAGGAATGAATAAATGTGACCAATTTTTTATAGGCCCATGATATCTAATTATGATCGACCTCCACGTTGTGCAGGGTGCGCAATTTGTTCTCAGCTACCTCTTCAAATTCATCTAGTCACTTTTACAATTTTTTATCATCCGAGAGTTGTTAATAAATTTATTTTTAGAGTGTGCACAGCTAGAACTCTATGGTTAATACTATCTCATTCCAATAAACCAATAATAATGGATCTTCCTATTTGGTAGTATTATTTGTGGTATGGTATACCCATAAAGCATGGAGAAGTTTGTGTAGCCATGAATTCTTATCCTTGTTCACTAACTTCTGATGTATATTCAATAGAGTCTTATTAAAGGCCTATACCTATCTATTTACCGATGCATGATAGCGATATTTGTGATTGAAATCAATATTGTAATCCTAGTATAGCTTCTTTAATTCCATGCAACAAAAATTAGTGATGTTATAAGTTAATATTGTGTGAGGGTCCCTAGACCTGGTGATGATACTGGACATCACGAAGTCGATGATGATCTTTGTCATGAATTCCTTGTGGGGTATTTCTTCATCTCATTTGGAAAATAAGTAAGTAGTAGTAAGGATGTACTATAATTGCGTATATGTGGATAGAGGATATGGCCCAACAACATCAATCCCCCAAATGAAAAACAACTAGGAATATTTAGCTATATGTATAATTTTGGAGGATGATAGATGTTTTGTATGGAATCTAGAATGCGTGAAATTTCTTGGGGAATTCCACACAGTCATATATCATGGTTCATTGCTAACACCCAAACATACTGATTTAGTGGGAGATCTTAGTTCTAGATTGATAGGTGTCACATGAGCATGCATTGACTTCTTCCATGACGGATAGAATCTACCCTTATACTATTCACTTAAGGATGGTTCTATCAAATAAACATTTCTAGAGTAATTATTTATCATTTGGACCATCCTATATAGATAAAATCACAACTCGGTGTCGAATTTATTTTGTTCTAACATGATATGCCCCAAGAATCCCATTTTTGAGATATCTAGTTATGGGATCCATTCGTTTTGGTGCTTTTATTAGTTATTTATGCTCTGGGGTGGTGTTGAACTGGTTGATTTCATCCATATCATGTATGATGATTAATGAGACAATTATTCAATTAGTGATATTAAATATTTCATGATCTAGATTAGGGTCATCTAGGATGGAAGCTACAATAACCGCTTTGTTGGCATGAGAATTCGATGATGAGGGACCATGATGAAAAGTGGTATCAAAAGGGATATCTTCCATTAGTCTACTAACATAGATAGTGAGGGGGACAATTCTTATTTTTTTAATTGAATATTACCGATTGATCGGGTTTATCACAATTTATAAGTCCCCATTGATATTCATGCGGGCTATATTTAGTCGTAGGATTAGATCCAATCTAGAAATGAGGCCTTGGTATTATGACTCATTATTTGTGCATCCTTCAGATTGTGAGAAAGAGTAGGAAAACATTTTTTTCTGGAGAAAAAAATATAATACTTAGACCATCCAAAATGAGCTTCTTCTTTTCCATCCTTGTACTGACATAACTCCAGGAGTCACCATCAATGTACATTTCCCATGTCTAGGTAGTTCCATGAGAATTAAATACCTCTTCATCTGGATGTTTAGTATCTTTTAGTTTTTTTGGGGAAGGATGTGCTGTGAGGAAATCAGCCAAGGCTTTTCGTTTCAATGAATTAATTAATTTGAACTGAATGTCATATTGTTGAAAAATAACCAACAATTGAGCCAAGAACCCAGTTAAAATAGGGAATCTAATGAAATAATTGATAAGATTAATATGATATACTAGATGGAATTCAAATTGATACTAGTATAGCCTTATATATTCACCATAAATATGTGTGAAATTTATTTCATATCAACATCATAATATCTGGTATCAGTATCTAGTAGTGTCCCGCTATGGGGGTAGTGACAATTCTCACTTCCCACAATATTTTTCTATTCATGGAGTGTACCCAATGAGCATTCCGTGACAACCGCATAAAAGATGACTAGAATCCCTTCCACTGGAGGCATCAAAACTGATGGGTGTATAATGTAATTATTGGTACATACAAAGGCCTTTTGATAGTCATTTTACTATTTACAGGCGATTCCCTTTTCATTATACTGGTGAAGGGCAGCGCTTTGACGAATAGGTTGGCTATTATTCAACAATTTTAGACAAGGTTCCACTGGATTCCCCTCAGTTCATTGCAATTTTTGGGCAGTGGCATTGATAAAATAAAAGTATCCGTCTTTGGCTCATCCTCAATTCCATGTAAACATACCACAATTATAAGGAACTTTCTTGATGTTACCATTAAATAAAATTTCAATGGATTCATCTTTATGTTGTGATGTCACAACTTATCAAATATTGACTAGAGATTTGTGATTTGATGAAATCACTATCAGTATTTAATAACTAGGTCTTTTACATAACCATCAACTATCCTTCTCAAGAATTTCAAAAATATGTTATTCCTAAAACATTGGTATATAAAACCAACATTCGTTAATCAAAAAGGAATGACCAGGAAGCATAAGATCCCCTAAGATGGTCTGAAGGTGGTGGATTCTTCATATATTGTCGGCCATATTGATTTGATTGAACCATGAGTACCTGTTCATGATGTAAATGTCTTAGAATCCATCAGTTGCATTGATCATGATTTATGTGATCAGAAATGGAAATTCATTATCGAGTAATTCCAATTAAGGTCTATGAATGCAATATAGAGCCTAATATACTCATTATATTTTTTGATGGGGATGATGTTGGCTACCCATCATGGCTATTTCACTTCTAGGAATAGGTTTTTTGATCAATTCATCAACATCCACCATTAAATCTATGCCATGAGAGGGGTGAATACTTCTGGATACCTGTTTGAAGCATTGATGCTCATTGGGAAGTCTGAGATAGTGTGTATCTACTATAAGATTCAGTTCGTGCATTTCATTATATTTGTAAGAGAAAAAATATCAGTGTTACTTTAGAAATGCAATATAAATTTCTTGACCTTTGAGGTGCAATGAGGCAATAATAAAAATAGGTCATGGGTCTACTTCTATTACTAGATTTATATTTCTGAGTTCATCTATGGTGTTAGAGGCACCTTTCTAAAATGTGGGATGGGAATTTGCAAATTCATCCTCATACTTTTACATATTTAATTATGTAGAGACCTTTTCTGGTGAATAAGAAAATTTGGGGGATTCCCCATCCCTACCTGGGTGAGGTAGGATATTAGAAGAGACATCAACATCCCTTTCTATATATATCATCACAGAGATATGCCGAAGATGATTTTATTTTAAACTATCATCAAGGAAAGGAGAGGAGTGGACCTCTGGGATTAGATATGCTACTTTGACCATATTTATAGGGTGTACATAGTCAGTATCAAGCATACTACATGGATTTAAAGGGACGGTTTGAAGACATTGGGAGCTGAAAAAATGTATATCATCATCCAAAATTTTTTCCTTGCCTCCATTCGTGGGGAAATATTCATAATCCGATGAGGTTGCATAAGTTTCAAAGGGGACACTATCACCATGTAATATTCTAGCCTTTCCATTGATTTGGTACTTTAGACACTAATAAAATGTTAAAGGTATTGACATGTGACTATGGAGCTAGGGCCATATGATTCAGACATTATATGATGTGTTTTACTGACAAACCGTGAAATAAACACCATATGCGAGTCCCAAAACTGGCCATTGAGTTTGATATTTTTGGAAGGCCTTTTATCGTTTTTATCATACCATTCCATGGTCATATGTGTGGGGGATAAGTCCCCTTAGCTACATCCCAAACGTCGGAGGGTTTGAAATGGGATGTTATTAATCCAGATAAATTATCAATTAGAACCCTTCAAACATTGACATTATATTTTCTTTTCAAAAAATGTAGGGGCAAGATATTCTCTTGGATGGACTCTTCTTGATCTTGGTTAGTGAATGAGATGGTGATATGACATTTTGAGTACATATTATCCACTTGATAGAATAATTCTAATGCGACATTGATCTCAAAACATGAGTGTCCTATGTATGGATTTAACAAGTGCCTCCATGAGTTCTTTTTCATGGAAAATTTCAACTAGGATTGAGAGAATAGATGGGACAACATGAATTTTTTTTGAACACCTTACTTTTGTGCCAATGGTCTGGGATTCTAGAAATGGAGTTGCTCCATGGAAAGTGGATTAGGAGCCAAGGCATTTGAGTTCGATGGGCCTGGTGCTTCATTAAAAGCTCTGGGATTATCTACTGCATGTGGCGTAGCTTGTGATGGAATTCAACTTTATATGGGTCGATCAAATGATCTAACCCCTGATATGTAATCATGAAATAAAATATGTTTTGGATGGCCGCTAGAGGGTTCTAGGACATATCAATGTCCCTTTTGAGACTTTTGGAGAACATTACGATGAGTCTCAGCTACATATATGTCCCACATATGGATATGATAAGAATAATAGGTCTGATCACGTATGTGTTATCCTATATATCCTCAATTCTGGTGAAAATGGCATCTTTTTCCCAGGTTATGTGTGGGAAAACCAAATTCAGGGGAATATTCATCAGCAAAGAACTAGATTTTATATAGTATCATGTTGACAACACCAAATATGAGTTATTTTTCCACTAAGTATTCAATTTTTAGCGAGGTTCATGTGCTACAGATATTGCAGGGAATAAATATGAAAGAGTTAGGTATTTTTCTAGAGAAGTATATGATTCTTCCTCTACTATTTATTCTTAATTCTAATGGTCACACACACCATAGGGATCCACATATGATGACTCTTTTATTGATAGTGGAGATATTTCAGGTTTGTTGAACAGTTGTTTTAGAGTTGTGTAAGCTCGATCAACTATTTATGCAGTCATCCAGTTGTCAAAATTTTGTGCACGCTAGGATGGAACCTTATTCAAACCATTCACATATTCAAACTAGATAACAGTTATCCAAGACACTTTATATTGGGATATTTCTATTTTCAACTATCTATATTCAACCATACCAAGAAGGGTGTCTTGGAAGATAAAGAAATCTTGGATGATATGACCTAATCTTCTATTTTAAGGGCATAAGTCAGGATGTTCTGTGAGATTTACCACATCCGGATTTCTAGGCTGTGGAATTTTTACAAGGTTGTTGTCCATGTCTTCCATGAAATAACTAGGGTCATGAAGAAGTATGATTTTTTCATCATTTCCTCAAATCTCGGGCATCCCTGAATGCTCTGTGCTTCTGGATGCATGCGATTATATGGTTTTTGACAGTCAGTGAGAGGTGTGGGGTGATTTGTAGCCTTCTTAGGATCCCAGATAGGCACTACTACTAGAATGAGGGTGACATTCTCAACCTATTCTATTCCTAGTCTTTTCCCTTGTGATGCAGGTATGAGTCAAGACTTGGATCATGTATGGTGAATGGATTATTCATGACATTGTGTCATTTAAGAAAAATATCGGAACCCACATAGATACTTCATGGGGATCCGAGGTGTCTACAACAGATTCCGGAGATTTTCTGCATAGAGTTCCAATGGTTTTGCCTATCAAAGTGGGATATTAATTTGATATGTTAATCCTTTCAACCTTTCTATGAAATAAAACACCTTCTTGTTCTCAAATTTTATTTATTTTTTCTAGTCGAAGATCATTATTTTTATCAATGTAGAGATAAATTGATTATGGTTCTAATGATGATGGTATTCCCATTCGTCAATGGATCATTCTAGTTGGAGGCTTTACCAAACAAAGTCATTCTAAATCAGATTCTGTATGAAACACCATAGATTTATTACCTCCTGTTAATCTCAAGGGTCCATCATTAGCCAACATCATGAAATGAAGTTTATGAGATATTTTTTGGAGTCTCCTAAACCATCAAAGGTAGAGAATATAGGGTTTCAATAGTTGGGTGGTGGTGGATTATCATCCACACATTCAAGATATGTCTTCCTCTCAGTATTCATAGGTGTCTGTCACACTTTTATGTCTTCAATTTGAGTATCCAGAGACTCTATGCTGTTAAGTTAATCTTTGGGAACTACTATATTGGTAGACTCCCATCCACTGAGGGTGGTATGTGGTCAATGAGGTTCTCTTGCCTTCATCTCAAATTGATTTTTGATTTTTCCTATGACTAGAATAACTGGCTAACAAGGGAGATCCTATCAGTGAAATAGAGGGATTTCAGCATCAATTCCATCTTCCTCATTTATATAGACAAGATTTCTATTTCTAGAGCCAATATGATGCTTAAATACCTCTATTTCTAGTGTATTTTCTATGTGGGTAAAATATTAAAACCTACCAAAAGACGATACCCAACGAGAATATTTCCCCTGAGTAGTTCCTCATTGAGTTTCCAGAGAGCTCATATTTAACTCTCACATTGTGATAATTGTTCCCCTAAGGATGGAACTTCAACTATTTTGGGTGGTTACCGGTATGTATCCACAACCATTTAATTTTTATTTAGAAGCATTTTGTAGAGGAGGTAGAAACTAGTTATTCTATGGTGCCAAAATTTGAATCCTTCTTTGGTTCCGGGTGTGCCAAACCTCATTTGGTGCATCCAAACCAACCTCCTATGAGGGTGAATTTTCAATGTTGTAGACCTATATATTTACATCTTTATCATTGTTTTCCATATTAATAGTGATGACATTAATAGTGTCATATCAGTCAATGGTGGTGGTTCCATTACATTTAATGCAATAGGATGATTCTAAACATCCTTCATTAGTATCGCTATTTAAACCCTTGGCCATATTGGGCCATTTTTGTGTGTGAACCTAGTAGGGTCTGATCACCTGGTCCATATTCTCATCATGTATCAGTCTCTGAAGAGTTACTTTGATGGATTTTCCACTTTTATTTTTAGATTGGGCCCCAACCAATAGGCTTTTGCCTTGTGGTGGGAGGGATTGGGTGGACATCGATAACTTTCCTCTTAACCTAGAGAAGACTGATTATCTCTACGGTGATAATGATTACAAAAATAACCCCATCCCTATAGGGTGGGGGCATTAGGGGCCACAATTGGAACAAATAATTTCTTTTGTTGAGGAACTAATGATTCTAGTTGGGGACATGATGATTTATGAGATAGACATGAAGATATAAATACACCAAACCTAGTGTGGTGTGGGGGATTTGGAATCACCACTTGTTATTCTAGTACCCTCTCACGGGATGAAGAAACTAGAGAGGAAAATTGAGGAATAAAAATCCCCAACCCAGTGGGATGGGGTTCACTTATATATATTGAGGATATGTCTTTAATTATCTTGATGATTGAAGATCCAATGGTGGTAGAGATTCTAATGGCCCAATGAGCCTGGTGTGCCCCTAGGAAAATGTTATGGAAACATCAATTATGGAATGTTTTTTGTGGTTTAGCTATTCCATTGTTGAAGATGGGTGTAATGAAATCCCATAAATATAATAATTGTTTACTGTATGTTTTCCATATGATCACAAATTCATTCTCTATTTGTGAAATGTGTTCTCATTGCTTCAAGGGGCCTAGTTGGATATTATATTGGGTATAATATCCCTCCATTCATGATTTTTGGGCTTTGTTTAAGGGGGGTCATTCCATTTTAATGAAAAACTAACTCAATCATTTATTAGTCCCTAGATTTCTCAAGATGCTATAACATTATGGGTCTCTGAATCTAAAGGGTTATATTGTTCTAGTGATGAAGAAATGTGTCACACTCTATAGAGTCCCCATCCTAGAATAAGGATTCCCAGATAGATTTAAATGATAAAATGGAGATTTTTCATGATATAATGGGGGAATGAGTGTTGCAGATTTGATCTTTACTTTTCTATATTTGGATCCAAGGCCATGGAGATAAAATCTAGGTCTTGCTGAAAATAGTGTATCTTGATTTTCTAAAGGTCACACTCGTATCCTAAATATGGGAGATATCTAACCTTCAGCCACTATTGAGTTGACCACAAATTTGGAATAGATAATTAATTCACTGCTTTTCCATATCATATGGGATCACATAGATAGAAGTAGCAAGGGTCCAGAACATGATGGGGGGTTTTTTGCGGCTAAATCTATCCACATTTCAATGTGTGCATCCTCTTCATTAGACACACACACAATTATCCATTTGTACCATTGAAGATGGATCTAATGGTCATATACTGATGAGTGTGGAGTGAAACTGGAAGTTGATGGGGAACCATATAATGTTGACCCCAATGTTTCAAGCACATCTCTATACGAAGGTGTTATAGTTTTGAACACCTCTCTATTCAGTGGTGTCTTGGAAAGGGGATGATTTCCCTTTCTGTAGAATATATCACTATGGGGATGCTAAAAATTGTGGATCTTAGGAGTAGAGTCTCTACGATTAATCTCCACACTACCATTAGGAGTAATACCATGGTAATGAATTTCTTCTACTTATGCTTCAGTAAAAGAGTTAAAGGACCCTTGGGGGTTTACAATGTCTCTAAAAAAACCTCAAGGAATGTGACATTGAGAATATTAAGAATATGGTCAATGTTATTTATCATATTTAGAATATATTGACTTACCTATTGGGATTATGCAGGGATGTGAGCCCACTATATGATATTTGGTGGAACGTGTATATAATCGTCTAGTACTCTGAGAGTATGACCCACTTATTGAGATGATGTTCGAATATGCCAATAATATTTCTAATTATTGATAAGAATATTTCACTATACTGATGCATGATCCATTCTCACATGGTTAGCCTCAATAAAGTTGAGAGTATGAGATCGACCATGTGTCATTGGGATATGTCCCAAGTATATCTTGGATGGAAAATGAGCCATCCACATGGCATGTTCCACTCTGACTAGGTGATTCCCGATTGGAACTAGAATATGAGTGTAGCCTGAATATGGATTACCTTATTGAATATGAAGATGGACCTCTGGAATGGGAGAATGATTATGGTCCTCCTTTTGTATTATCTTATAATTACGCTATTATAGTCATTCATTGGTGGAAATTAGAATATAAGCCTTGCATCCATGGTCTGTTAGAATATACATGGAAAATTCATTGATAGGAATATGAGAATGTCCTGAGGCTTGTTCCATTCTCACTTGGTTATCCTCAACACGAAAAGGTCTATATTCCCGATCCTTGGACTTTTGAGTATGTCACCGGACATCATTGATTGGAATATGAGTATGCCCTTTGGCTTGTGACCGTATCACAAGGTGATCCCAGACTAAAATGGGGATCCAATCATGATCCCATGCCTTCAAAATATGCCACCATATTTTTTAAGAGGCATGGGTGCCTATCCCAAGTCATGTGTCTCTCTCACCCGATGATCCCAGATTTGAATGGGAGTATGATCCTAGATTTATGCCTTTTACTTTAGCGTTATATTCCAATAATCATCCTGGATAGGAGAAAGAATGTGTGCTTTCTCCCCAACAACCACTTGTTCATGATGATTAGAGTGTTGAGTAGTGCTGGCATAAGGATTAGAGTATGTGCATGCCCTTTTATCTGTAATATTGAGGGAATATGCCACCAAATATCATTACCTATATCTAAAAAACATTGAAATTTTGGAGATGTGTGTACAAGGATATAAGAATACACATTTTCTGTCTCCATTATACACTGGAAGATGTATTCTATTGAAGTGGTGATATATGCCTAAATTTTTTCACCCTGTTCAATTGGATTAAGTTGATGGGCTTCATTTATGGGGGTAGTGTCATGAGAATCCCCATTCATACTATGGGAATATGCTCGTATAATTGTTCCAAGACTGTAGGGATATTACCCTGCTTTCCAGTTCCTGTAAGAATATTATGGTAGGCATCATCCGAAGATGTTGGGATTTGAGACCTATCATTGATATCCATTTCCTTACTCCCTCGATGGGCCATCACTATTTCCCATGCATTGTCCTATAAGGAATAATCATGTTGAGTGGTGAACATAGTAGGTTACTGGTGGGTATGAGAAGGATGACACTAGTGATACAGATGACATGTTCCCTCCTCGGCCGCACCATAACCAAAAGGTTTCCATAATTTGACTCATCATCTAACATCATTGGATACTGAAGGTGGAAATTTTCATGATCCCGGGATATGATCCTGAAGTGGTTGGTTGTAGCGGAAAGTAATATTAAATTAACAGTATCCTTATCAAGGAAATTGAGAACCTTAGTTTTAGATTCAATGGTTTGGACTATACAGTGTCGGTGGTGCCCTCAGACCATTATTTTTCCACATATTATTAAAGTGTTCAAGAAGATAAATTTTTTTGCCTCTTGTAGGGGTCATAACTAAAGATGATTTACCATAGTAAGCACTATATGAAAAATACATTGTATTGGGATAGGATTCTGTTAGTGATAGAAGTATCTATCATCAAACAAAAAACAAGGGAAACGTTACCGATCAGTGTTTTATCGTAGGCATAATGTTCTCAATCAGATATGCGTTGTCAATTTTTTTTCTTGGTTTCCCTATCTGGACATTCTACAAGAATTGAATTTTCAATGATAGGATGGACTTAAATGTACCCAGGTTATAAGAGATCATCTTTTAGATCACTTTAGTCTTATTGATTTTTTTATATGGAGTGAAAAATAGAGTATACTGATATAATATTATTCTTTAATTTGAGATATTCACATCATATTATCCAAATTTGTTTGCATAAGGTGTGGAGAAAAAATTTCATGATGTGTAATAAATAATTAATTTATTACTAAAGATATTCACATCAGGTTTTCCATTTTTGTTTGCATAATTTGGGCATAATAAATTGACCAATGGATAATAAATGGCCATTTTTGTATTTGAGAGATCCACATCAGGTACAAATTTGTTTTCAATGGTGTGAATAAAAATTGTATTGATGAATAATAACTGATCACTTTGTTGTTAGAGAGATTCATATTGGGTTCACCATTTTTGTTTCTTTGGGATTCAAGGCATGGATGACATCAAAATAATGGTATGATTGGGGGGGGGGGATTTGTGCACAATAATGAACATTATGATACCATTATCTCTCTTACTAAAAACTCTAAATGGTTCCCTAATCCATAAATAGTTACATATCTGCATTAAAAAGACATGTGGCCACCAGGGTTTTAAGGCCCAATAACTCTTAGGGACTTTCATTGGTCGATTGGATGGAAGTTTATGCTCATCACACCATTTTCAGGGGAATTGTTACCTACTTAGGGACTCTTATATAGATTTACGATATGTTCGCGAATCTCTTCTTAATGAAGATACGAGACCTGTTTCCCTAAAAAAGACTCTAGGTTAATTCTCCTTCATTTTCAAATGACTGGGGTCCCTTTAGTGAATATATATATATATATATATATTCAAGGCTATACATCATTTTCTAGGAATGGGTGGTGGCTTATGTACTAAATCTACATGACCAAGGGCTTCAGAATTTAATGTCATGAAAAGAGGTGATTAATATTCTGTGGAGGGTATTAATCCATTATGAGGCATTCTATGTATCCAGGTTATTATAGGAATCAAAACCAATCTATTTCATTAGACCCATTGAATTTAACATCATGAAGATACGACTTATATGGGTGCTCTCATATGCCAATTATTCATGATCTAGTCCCAGAGGTATTTCCTATATATCCCATGTAAAATGGGAATCAAAGTTTATATAGTTAATTTTTTTGGTGGTAATATATTGAGGCTATTCCTATCATTTTTGTGTCTCATGTTGTAGATTACATGATTAATTAAATTCCCTATGATCATGTGAGCTATGATCGATGTAAGAAACAAAGGATAAAAAATAATCATTTTCATTACTCTTGATACATAAAATATATGTTTGGACTACCATATATGATTTATTATGGAACTCGAGCCTCATATATATATCAAATGTGTCCTAGATATTGAAGGAATCAGATTAATCAAAGTTCATTTAAATTCTCATTATGTTTATGGATGAGGTGGAGTGATGATATTATGGGAATAATTGGATAGCGATTTATAAGATTTCCTAGTCATAAAAGGGCTTACACTTCTGGAGTCTTTATTTGATATCAGGCCATGGAAATGAGTCCTATGTATTCTGATTATTGTTGGAATCAGAGTTATCATTGTTTAATCTTGGGGGATTACACCCTATTATTTTCCTTAACCTTTTTAGAGGTCTATAGTGTTGATGTTATGGCCATTTCAACTCCCTATTCCCATGTGATCCATGTTCATTTGTGATAAACTGGGAAAATAAAGTAATCAATGTCATTTAATTGAAAAAATGACATAAATATGTTTATTTCTCAAGATGATCACTATGAAGAATTAAACATAGGGGGAGGTGTCCTACATATCCTAAATATGGCAGGAAACTGAGTCATCGTAGTTCCCTTGGACATAGATTACACACTATGGTTTTCCTATTGGTTAGGGATTACACTCCGAGGCTACCTGATTAGTTGGGGATTGAACTCTAAGGTTTCTTGACTGATTGGGGAATAAAAAATGAGGGCGTTAAATGTTATCAATTCATGGGATTCCCTGGTGAGCTTTCTAGCTTATCTAGAGGTTGTCACATGTCCCTGTTGTCTTGTGATAAGGACATCATAAGACCCAAATGCTCATTCCTAGAATCAATTTCAGGACATGGATCACTTGTCTAGGGGGTGTCACATAATCCATATGAAATTTCCTAAAGTCATTAACAAGATTAGTATTGGAACATATGGAGGGTGTCATGTGAGTGAATAAAACATGGCTCATAGGATGTCTCATGTCTTGTATGAAATCCATAAAACACATATCGGGACCATACATACATGTTTACAGGGTGTCACGAGTCTTTGATGGATTTCATGGTGGGTGTTGTGATAGACAGTTGGCATGTCCCGATATATCCATGAAACTTGAATAGCATGGGATGTCACTGGTATATGAGTCAGGAGATGTATTTGAAGGAAGTCACAATGATTGGGCGATAGGCCTTAAGGGCTTCATGAGACTAAAGTTGTATGCATAAGGGGAACCATGTTACCTAATGTGACATTTCTAGAAGACTTGACGTGATCTATCATGCATACTGAAGGAGCATTTAGAGAACTAGGTGACATGTACTTGTGTGTTTACATGTCTTTGATAAATCATGCAAAGCACATGAGGGCCAACAAACATGGATTTCTCTTAATTATTAAACATTTAATATTTTGTTTATACCTTATATTGATAATTCCTTAAGTCTATTCAGTGTCAGTTTCATTTTATTCTCATGTGATCTGGAATACATGCATTATATTCTTCATACTTCATTCTATAAGTTGTTCATGTGTCGTATGAATGATCACACGATGTGCCTCATGTATGGAAGATAATTTCTATGGCCATTTAGTGGCATATTACCTAATGCAATACTTTCTGGTCATGAGATTAGCCACTCTGAGATGTTTTCTCTAGAACTGGTGTGTCTAAATGTTAGAAATACCTTGTTTCCAATAGTCTAGAGTTCAAGAGTTAAACTCTTTTTTTCACATAGGGGTTGTGAATTTAAAGGCATCACCACCCTTATTGGTTGGATCTTTGTGAATCGTATCTAGTGTGAATCTTAGATGGAGTCAGCGAAGGGATCTAGCACTACATGTCTTCACAAGTCATTACTAATGGCCACTCAAATGGAATCCCCTGATTTTTAGCAACCACAAATCCCTTCATCATCACATCCTTTATTGGATTATTTTTAATTAATGGGGAATTTGTTTTTCACTCGAGCATTTAATTGGATTTCTATATTGATATATTGAATTGAACATGGGTCTTCATGAGATCTAAATTTCTATTGAAATGTTCCCATGAAATTTTTTATGCCGTGCTAAGGACATTTCGTTTGACAAGGGAGGCTTACCTAGGAGTCTCCATGGGATTAGGGTGGCTTGTACGAAAGTTTCAAAGGACAGTGCTGCAAACATCCCTAGTGCATTAGAAGCATTTTATTACTATGAAAGGTGACATGTAACATCCTGATATTTTATGAGAAGTATATATTTTTTGATGTTATATGCAACATCAAAGTAATATTTCACTACACACAACACTATCTTGGCTTGTGTTACACGCAATCGCGACCTTCCTCAATAACGTGTGTAATATGCAATACCGGGTTTCACTAAATGATATATTGATATAATATTATTAGGGACTACCGTTATGAATAGTATTAACTAAAATTTTAATTTTATAACATTATTATTCATCTTACACATTTCCTAGAACATGGTAAGAGAACAAAATAAATTTTTCAGGTAAAATAAGTATTTTTAAAAAAATGCAGTTTTCCGTCTTTTGATGGCGCACCCACATTAAATCTAGTTTTTGACATGTTTATAAGTTGAAATTGACGAAATAAATTTTTCATTGGAATCAGGATATAAAAATTTACTTTGGATAAATATTTCTTATTATTCTGATGACTTTCATATTTTAATAAATAGTAAAAACACGCTATACATTAATTAAAAACAACTTCTTTCATCTCAATAATTGAAATGGGTATATTATAATATTGAATGGGTTTAAAGTATAAATAGAACATATTTTTACCATTTATTATAATGTATGTCATTACCATTAATTTTACATTGAATTCATAAGTAAAAACATTTCAATCTTTGGTAATGTTTTAACTTTTAAAACCCATTTTCTTAACAACAGGATTTGTTTTAAATTAATTACTGCAACTTCTGTGTTTTGAATTTTGAAAAATTTATTTCATATTTTAATTCAGTGGGTCCAAATTATGTTAATAAGTTACTTTTAGTTTTTTGATTTTATGAATAATAACTACGGTAATTTTTATTTTCTGCAGTTAAAGATAAATCAGTTAATTAAGGGTAAATATAATATTATAAAATTACCCTAACACTGGCCAAAATTCTATTGGATGACTAAACGTATACCCTTATAACCTAAGGGTCGAAATAAATTCATTTTATGGACTTTTAACCATTGAAATAATTAAATAGTTATTAAAACCAAAGAAAGTTACAACATGTCACTCTCTTAAACCTTATAAGTATAATAATTTTAATTTAGTGATAAACGTCATAAACCTTCTAACGTGAATAGTTTCCAGAAATCAAAAAACATTATCTACATCATGAGAATTTATTTATAATTTTTATGGATAAAATAATTATCAGTAATGAGGACATAATAGTGATGTTGAAATTATTTCATTAATTGAAATATCAAATAAATGGTTTTAAAAATATTAAAATAAATATTATATGAACTAATTAATGTGATACATTAATATTATAGATAAATATGACATCTTAGGAATTTATTAAATATTTTTGTTTGAACATATATTCTGTGTGGATTTTATTTAAATGAAAATAAATGAATTGATTCAAAATTGACACTATTGATATTTTATATTATTGAATTGTTTAAAAATCACAAATATATTTTAAAAATTACAAATTAAAATTTATATGATCTAACATGTCATAAAGTATAAAATTATATATAATTAAGAACACATAATTAATTATTTATAACCATATAAAATTTATAACTTTATTACCACAAATATAATTAAATAGATTAAATAAGGATTAATCAAAATGATAAGGTTTAAAATAAAATCCAAACATGTCTAAATTTAATTGGATGATGAGATTAAAACCCTATATTATCTTATATCGGAATGTTACTCACTTTGTATGTTTTTAAGTGGGGTTAGGGTTTATTATAAATTAATATTTTAGAGGTTTCCAAAGGTGAACCTCTCTTCCCTTATAAAAGGGCACCTCCTCCCTCACCTCACAACAAAACTTTGAGCCTTCAAGCTCGAAAAAAACCCGACCATTACTTTTCTAAACTCCCCTAGTATTATTCTTGAGGTTTTGGTCTTCTTCGAAGACCAACATTAGTGTTCTAAGAGGAGGTTTCAAAGAGGCATGTCAAAGAAGAGGTAATATCCGCTACCGATTCTTTCAAATTTATTTCTTCTTGTACGTCCTCTTATTTAGTTGTTCCATTATGAAGTAATAAAATTAGTATCACTAATATAATTAAATGTTATTATAAATATGAAACAACCCTATTTCACCTTCTATCCATCCTACGGAAAACGAAATCACAGCGCGTGCATACGTACAGAATACCCTCTCCACGTCGTGGTGTAATATGTTTTCCACCACCACCATACTTGGATGGGTATTATGGGGTAAATAATAACTATATATGATTATTTTAAATTGATTTATATTCTGAAATAGTATACATACACTTTAATACAATTCCATGATCATTGGAATGATATCATCGCTCGTGCGTACTTACGGCCTACCGTCTCCACGATGTGATGCAACTCGCTCTACATGATCTTCATTGAACAATGATTATATAAATGAATTTAAAGAATAAATATGATATATATTACACTAATAACATTCTGTAAATGATTTATCTGTAACCTAAAAATAAGAATAAGAATTAATTCGACAAAACATGCATAAGAACATAAATCATTGAACACCCGAATAACAAGTAGCAATGAAATATTACTAATAAGATGCTAAGAATATGACAATATATGTTATCATAAAAATGATTATGATTCTGGAATAAGTCAATGACATTATTTAAATCATTATACAGGAGTTTCGGACACGTACAAAGCATTTCAGACCAACAGTAAGGGAAAATTGCACAATCTCATTTTTATCCCTGATTGTTTATAATTTGGAATTTACTGGGGTGTATATGTCATCCAGATCCATGTTTCCTCAATATGTGATATTATTTATATCCTCCTAAAATTTTTTAAATCCAATTTTACCCATTGGTGAGTTTCTATTAAAATATATGAAAGTAATCTTTTGTCGTTTTTAGTACGAGGTACTTTTTGACTTTTCCGGCCAAAGTACGAGAATAATGTTTTTTAAAATTATATGAAATGAATGGATTTTTATGATTTTATAGAACATTATTTCATTGAATCTTCCTTTACATGTTTTCAATTTTATTTTTAATCAACTTCTTTTAGTTTAAAATTGTATGACATGTTAAGACAGGAAAAATGTTTTTGAAGTAGAAAGGAAATTTTCCTCAATACTGGAGTTCAAGTGTATTATCAAAATTATTTTCTATATAAGATATTATAGGTTTTTCTTCTATCCCTATTTTTACCTTGATTTGATTATTTTATGATGTAATTCATTTTATGACGTTCTTTTACCTTATATGGATTATGTTATGATGGCACGATGTTTAAGAATCCCATTTTTATTACATGGGTTATGCTATGATGTATGATTTATGATTTTGTGGCACACATAATAATGGTTTCATTATGAGATGGCTGGGACCTATATCTCCCTCCAATGCATTGGGTGAAGATTTATATCTCATTAGATTGACATGGCTGGAACGACAAGTTAATCCGGTTCAGTGATACCAGACTGGAACCAGGAGTGAACTCGGTTCAGAAATGGACTTTATCCGCTATGATAGTCTTGTCAATGAGTCTTGACTAATAAGAAATTATTTTCTATTATTATGTGTGTATACCACAAAGTTTCATGTTTTATGTTATGATTATTGGGACTACATTTCACTACTATGATTTATCCCATGTTATGATATTGTGATACCTTTTGCTGGTTAATATTTTTGAAATGCTATGTTCTTGTGAATATGATACTTCCTTTGTTTAACCTTACTGAGCATTTGAGATCACCCTTTTTTATTTTTTATTTCCCCAGGTCAGGAAGAAGGTTATTAAGTAGGATATTCCAAAAGGGACTCTAGATACGATGAAATAAACGGGAGACAATGTAGATGCTTTATGAACCAGTTGTTTATGTTTCCCAGTTTCTAAAGACACTATACCTATATGGTCCTACCATGGTTTTGTTACATATTGTAATAATTATGCTAAAATTATGAAGTAATGACAATGTATTTAAAGTATGGGTCGTTATAGTTGGTATCAGAGGAAAGGTATAGTCATCCTTTGGAAACTAGGATGTGAAAGCCTTAGTAAGAACCCTATGGATATGTCTAACCATATGACAAAATCATATTGTTTTAGAAATGGCCATTAATAACATATGATAAGACCTAAAGTGTGAAATTTTATTCATGATTATGTGGCTTTCCTAATATGATTGGTGAGGCTCACACTATGCTTCTTGGTTTTAGTCAATGGTTGGAAGCTGAAGGAACTGTGTTAATGCTGAATGCGACAGGAAATGAAATGATTGTCCCCCTAAGAAACCAAATGTTACGGGATATTGAATGAAAAATCTTATAGCCATGCTCACACAACATTATCAAGATATGACTCATGCAGTACTTCTAAACGAGCAAATAAAGGAGAAATATTCTGTTGAATCCTTCATGATGCAGCGTCCACCATCATTCAGTGGGTCTTCTAATCCATTATTTGTTGAACAATGGATCAGTACCACTGAAAAGTTATTTTCAGTTCTGCCATGTTCTGAACATGATAAAGTTATCTTAGCAGTGTATCGTTTGGATGGTGATATTGATCAATGGGGGAATCTTATCAATAATACATGGAAAAGAGTCAAAATTGAGTCCATGAAATGGGACAAGTTCGAGAATGTATTTTTCAATAAGTACATCCCTCGTATTCTTCGAACAAAGATGGAGAAGGAGTTTCATGAACTGATGAAAAAGGATGATGAATCGGTTGGTACCTACGAAGAAAATTTTAAAAGACTTTCAAGGTACGCATTTGAGATTATTATCCAACCTAAGAGTAAAATCAATCGATTTTTTAGTGTCTTAAAACCAAGTCTTCGAAGGGCGTTAGACATAAGGGACATCAATTGCTATGAGGAAATTGTTCGATGTGATCTCAAGGTTGAGACAGAGATTTGAATAACCCATCAATCATATGTGTTTGATAAGAAGAGGAAAATGGAATTAAAACGAAAACCTAAAGACCACACTAAAAAGAATATGACTTTTCCATTATGTTCAATGTGTGGAAAGAAACATGGAGGGAATTGTATTAAAGGGAAAAGTAAATGTTTTATGTGTGGAAAAGAAGGTCATCGGGCAGTAGAATGTAGAAATAATGGAAAGAAGATGTCTAATGATGCGAACAAAGAAAGGGATACACAGAATGCACCTCCTACACTTCAATGTTTCAAGTGCAAGGAAATGTGGCATTATGCGAATCAATTCCCTAATCCAAGGGTTGTTGATGATGATCGACGTCAAAAAACTATTAAGGAAAAAGACAAAGGAAATTCACATGCAATTTCGGTCGACGATGTGGAGTATGATAACGAAGTGGTGAAAGGTACACTTACCATCCACTGTATAGTAGAAAATGTTTTATTTTATTTTGGATCCACCCCCTATTTTATTTTTGAAAATTTTATAAGGGTATCACTGTACTACCTCAATAATTAGATGTTGAGATAGTTGTGACAAATCGTAATGGCACAACGGTCGCATCAATAGTTTACAATTCTTCTTCTATTGATGTTTTTGGGAAAGTGCTTCCTGCAAATTTTGTGATCCTTCCTATAGTGGAATTTGATGTGATTCTTGGCATGGATTGGCATTCTTTATATGGAGCTCATATCAATTTCCAAAGAAGGGAAGTCACATTTGATATTCGAGATCAATCTATGATCTTCTATCGATGCAAGGATGAACATAACCTTCTAGTGGAAATTTCATCCATCTTATGGGTCTTGATTCCACTAAATGAAGGTTATTTATCTCAAATGGTTGGAAAGAAACTCACGATTAAGAATATTCCCATTGTACGATAGTTTGATGATCTCTTTCCGGTGGCATTTCCGGAACTTCCACCAAATCGTGAAGTTGAGTTTTCAAGAGAACTAGTACCAGGTGCTTTGCGTATTTCAAAGACACCTTATAGAATGGCCACAATTGAGTTTTAGGAATTGAAGAAAAAACTCCAAGAGAATATTGATAAGGGATTCATACTCCCTAGTGCATCACCTTGGGGAGCACCTGTTCTATTTTTTAAGGAGAAAGATGGATCAATGATACTCTACATTGATTATCGCGAACATAACAAGATCACTATTTAGAACAAATATCCTCTCCCACGCATTGATGACTTATTTGACCAACTACGTGGAGCTCAATACATTTCCATGATTGATCTTCGTTCAGGGTATCATCATTTTAGGGTCAAATGGGGGGATATACCAAAGACGGATTTCCTTACTACGTATGGACACTATGAATTTATAGTGATTCCATTTGGTCTTACTAATACCCCTACTATCTCCATGGATCTAATGAATAGATTCTTTATAGACTATCTTGATTGGTTTGTGGTAGTCTTAATAGATGATATTCTTGTCTATTCAAAGACAAAGGAAGAACATGAAGATCACTTGAGAATTGTATTGAAGACCCTGAGAAAGAAGAAGACTTATGCCAAATTTAGCAAGTGTGAATTTTGGCTTCAAAAAGTTGCATTTTTGGGTCACATAATCTCAAAAGAGGGGATGTCTATGGATCCATCAAAAATAGAGGTTATCGAAAGATGGTCAAGAACACCAACAGTAACTGAGATCTAAAGTTTTCTTGGTTTGGCTGGATATTATCGACGTTTTGTGAAATATTTTTCCCGATAATCTAATCCACTCACCAGGTTGACATGAAAAGGAGTTATGTTCGTTTGGACAGAGGAGTGTGAAGAGAAATTTAAAGAGTTAAAAAGAAGGTTATCCAGTGAGCATGTGCTCACACTACCTTGTAGTGGATAAAGGTCTGTGATCTACAATGATGCATCCAAGTAGGGGCTGGGGTGTGTTCTCATGAAAAATGATATGGTGATATCTTATGCCACACGACAGTTGAAAATCCTTGGGCAAGGTTACCCAACTCATGATTTGGAGTTATCCATGATAATATTTGCATAAAAATTAGGGACAAATTATCTTTATAGTGAAAGGTGTGATATTCATACTGCTCATTAATGTTTAAAGTATATTTTCACACAAAAGGAGCTGAATATGTGCCAAAGAATATGGTTTGAGCTGATTAAGGACTACGACTGCTCAATTCATTACCACCTTGGGAAAGCAAACAATGTGGCAGATGCATTAATTCGACAAGACCATGAAATATTATCCATGATGAGGATCAGAAAAGATCCAATATTTATGGATTTAAAAAGGATGAATCTTGGAATTATAATGGAAGGTGATAAATCTTGTCTTTCTAAAATTAATGTTCAACCATCTATACATGTGAATATTAAAGAGGCACATAAAGAAGATGTACAGTTACAATAGAAGGTGAGACATGTTCCAGAATTTCACATTGATTGTGATGAAATAATAAGGATCAGGAATCAGGTTTGTGTTCCTCCCATTCCAGAATAAAAGAAGGAGTTGCTGGATGGGGCTCATAGTTCTTCATTCTCTATTCATCCTGGAAGCATGAAGATATATAGGGACTTGAAAGAGTACTTTTTATGGTATGTAATGAAAAGATATGTTGCTAAATATGTCTCTCGATGTTGGTTTGTCAGCACGTTAAAGATGAGAGACAGAAGTCTAATGGGATGTTACAACCATTACCCTTACCTGAATGGAAATTGGAAAACATTAATATGGACTTTGTCACTGGAATACCTAAAACATCCAAAGGCAATAATGATATCTGGGTTATAGTTGATCATCTTACGAAGTCAGTACACTTCATTTCTATTAGAGAAGATTTCTCTCTTGATCATATTTCCAGGATATATGTGAATGAAGTGGTAAGATTGCATGGAGTACCACTTTCCATTATATTTGATAGGGATCCGAGGTTTACCTCGATGTTCTGACAAATTCTTCAGCATACTTTAGATACAGAGTTGAGTTTCAGCACTACTTATCATCCTCAGATAGACGGTCAGTCTGAGAGAACAATTCAAACTCTAGAAGATATGTTAAGAGCTTGCTCTATGGATTTCAAAGGTGGTTTGGATCAACACCTACCTTTGGTGGAATTTTTTTATAATAATATCTTTCACTCTAGTATTCAGATGTCTTGTTATGAAGCTCTCTATGGAAAGAAATGCAGGACTCCAACTAGTTGGGGCGAAGTTGGTGAAAGAAAGCTATTAGGACCTCATCTTGTTGATGAGATGGCAGAAAAGGTCAGATATATTCAACAACACATAAGAGCAGCTCAGAGTTGAAAAAAAGTTATGCCTACAACTGAAGAAAAGACCTAGAGTTTGGAGTGGGTGATAAAGTGTTCTTACAAATATCTCCCTGGAAGAGAGTAATGAGATTTGGAAAGAAGGGAAATTTGAGCCCTAGGTATACCGGTCCTTTCAAAATACTGGATCGTGTTGGGAAGGGAGCTTACCGATTAGCGCTTCCATCGAATCTCTCTCAAGTTCACGATGTGTTCCATGTATCTCTCTTGAGAATGTACATACCCGATCCTTCACATGTACTAATCTCAGAAGTTTTACCGTTGGACCAAGATCTTTCTTATGAAGAATAGCCGATAAAGATTCTGGATCGTAGCAAAAAAGTTCTATGGAACAATACCACTCTCTTGGTAAATGTTTTATGGGGGAACCACCAATTAGAAGAAGCTACATGGGAGCTTGAGGATATGATGAGGGAGAGGTATCTTCATATGTTTGTTACGAAGTGAAAAATTTTGTGGGCGAAATTCATTTTTTGGGGGGTAGAATGTACAAACATGATATTTTTTGATAAGTATATTTTTTTATGTTATACGCAAAATCAATGGAATCTTTCACTGCACACAACACTAGCTTGGCTTGCTTTACATGCAATCGCAACCTTCCTCGATAGCGTTTGTAATACTTAATACCATGTTTCACTAAATGATATATTGATATAATATTATTATGGACTAGCCGTTATGAATAGTATTAAATAAAATTTTAATTTTATGACATTATTATTCATCTTACACATTTCCATGAAAATGGTATGAGAAAAAAATAAAATTTTGAAGTAAAATAAGTATTTTTAAAAAAATGCAGTTTTTCCGCCTTTTGATGGCGCACCCACATTAAATATATTTTTTGACATGTTTATAATTTAAAATTGACAAAATAAAATTCTTTCTTTGAATTAGGATATAAAAAATTATTTGGATAAATGTTTCATATTATTATGATAACTTTCATATTTTAATGAATAGTAAAAACACGTTATATTTTAATTAAAAATAAATTTTTTTATCGCAATAATTTATATGGATAAATTATAACATTTAATGGTTTTAAAATATAAATATAATATATTTTTACCATTTAATATAATTTTTTTCATTACCATTAATTTTAGATTGAATTTATAGGTAAACACATTTCAATCATTGGCAATGTTTTAACTTTTAAAACCCATTTTCTTAACAATGGGATTAATTTTAAATTAATTAATGAAACTTATGTGTTTTGAATTTTGAAAAATGGATTCCATATTTGAATTCAGTGGCTCCAAATTATGTTAATCAGTTACTTTTATTTTTTTTGATGTTATGAATAGTAACTACGGTAAATTTGTTTTACTGTTGTTAAAGGTAAATCCGGTAATTAAGGGTAAATATTAGATAATAAAATTACCTTAACACCTGAAAAGATTATATTGGATGACTAAAAGTGGAACTTTATCACCTAAGGGTCGGAATAAATTCATTTTATGGACTTTTTACCATTAAAATAATTTAATTGTTATTAAAACCAAAGAAAGTTACAACATGTTACTATCTTAAACCTTATAAGTATAATAACTTTAATTTAGTGATAATCTTCATGAAACATTGAACAAGAATAGTACACAGAAAGATAATAAAATTATCTACATCATGAGAATTTATTTAGAATTTTTAGGGATAAAATAAATATCATTAATGGGGACACAATAGTGAGGTAGAAATTATTTCATTAATTGAAATATCAAATAAATGTTTTTAAAAATATTAAAATAAAAAAATATGAACTAATTAATGTGATCTATTAATTATATAGATAAATATGACATGTTAGGAATATAATAAAATTTTTGTTCGAACATATCTTATTTTTGGATTTTATTAAAATTAAAATAAATGAATTTTGAAATAATTGACACTATTGATATTTTATATTATTAAATTGTTTAAAAATCACAAATATATTTTAAAAATTGAAAATTAAAATTTACATGATCTAAATGTCATAAAGTATCAAATTATGTATTATTAAGGACACATAAGTGAGTATTTATAACTATATAAAATTAATTACATTATTACAACAAATAAAATTAAAGAGATTAAATAAGGATAAATCAAAATGATATGGTTTAAAATAAAATCCAAACATGTATAAATTTAATTGGTTGATGAGATTACAACCCTATATTATCTAATATCTGAATTTGACTCACTTTTTAAGTTTTTATGTGGGGTTAGGGTATATTATAAATTAATATTTTAGAGGTTTCTAAAGGTGCCACTATCCTCCCTTTTAAAAGAGAACCTCCTCCCTCTCCTCTTTACAAAACCCTGAGCCTTCAAGCTCGGCCAATCCCTGCCCATTACTCTTCTAAAATCCCCTATTATTATTCTAGATGTCTTTGTATTCTTCAAAGACCTTCATTAGTGCCCTAAGAAGAGGTTTCAAAGAGGCGTGTCAAAAAAGAGGTAATATCAGTTATCGATTTTTTCAAATTTATTTCTTCTTGTACTTCCTATTATTTAGTTGTTTTATTATGAAGTAATAACATCAGTATCACTGATATAATGATATGTCATTATAAATATTAAACAACCCTATTTCACCTTCTATCGATCCTACGGAAAAGGAAATCACCGCGTGTGCGTACGTACGAAATACCGTCTCCATGCCGTGGTGTAATATATTTTCCACCACCACATTACATAGATGGGTATAATGGTGTAAGGAAAAACAATATATGATTATTTTAAATTTATATTGATTCTGAAATAGTATACATAAACTTCAATACAATTCTATGATCATGGGAATTATATCATCACTCGTGCATACGTACGGCCTACCGTCTCCACGATGTGATGAGACTCGCTCTACATGATCTTCATTGAATAATGATTATATAAATTAATTGAATGAATAAATATGATATATATTACAATAATACCGTTCTTAAATTAGTTATCTATAACCTAAAAAGAAGAATAAGAATTTATTCTAGAAAACATGCATAAAAACATAAAGCATTGAACACCCGAATAACAAGTAGCAAAGAAATATTACTAATAAGAAGCTAAGAATATGACCATATATGTTATCATAACAATTAGTATGATTTTTTAATAAGTCAATTACATTATTTAAATCATTATATAAGAGGTTCAGACACGTATAAAGCATATCATACCTATGGTAAGGGAAAATATCACAATCTCATTTTTATCCAAGATTGTTGAAACTTTGGTATTAACTGGGGTGTATATATCATCCACATCCATGTTTACTCAATATGTGATATTATTTCTATCCTCCTAAAATTTTTTAAATCCAATTTTACCCACTGGTGAGTTTTTAGTAAATGATATGAAAGTAATATTTTGTTGTTTTTAGTAAGAGTTACTTTTTGACTTTTCCAGCCAAAGTATGAGAAGAATGTTTTTTTAAATGATATGGCATGAATGGATTTTTATGATTTCATAGAAAATTATTTCCCAGAATCTTCCTTTACAAGTTTTCAAGTTTATTTTTAGTAAACATCTTTTAGTTTAAAATTGTATGAAATGTTAAGAAAGGAAAGATGTTTTTGATGTGGAAAGGATATTTTCCTTAAGAATGAAGTTCAAGTGTTTTATCAAAAATATTTTCCATCTAAGATAATATAGGGTTCTATATCTATACCTATTTTTATATTTATTTGATTATGTTATGATGGAATTATTTTTATGAAGTCCTCTTATCTTATATGGATTATGTTATAATGGAACGATGTTTAAGAATCCCCTTTTTATTTCATGGGTTATGCTATGATGTATGATTTATGATTTTGTGGCACACATAAGAATGGTTTCATTATTAGATTGGTAGGACCTATATCTCCCTCCAATTTGTTGGGTAATTATTTATATCTCATGATATGGACATGGATGGAACGACATGTTAATCCGGTTCTGTGATACATGACTGGAACAAGGAGTGAACTCGGTTTAGAAATAGACTTTGTCTGCTAAGATAGTATTAGAAATGAGTATTGACCAATAAGAAATGATTTTCTATGATTATGTGTGTATGACACAAAGTTTCATGTTTTATGTTATGATTATTGGGATTACATTTCAATACTATGATTTATCCCATGTTACGATATTATGATCTCTTTTGTAGGTTAAGATTTTCTAAATTCTATATTCTTATAAATATGATATTTCCTTTGATTACCCTTACTGAGCATTTGAGCTCACCCTTTTGTATGTTTTCTTTCCCTAGGTCAGGAAAGAGGTTATTAAGTAGGATATACCAAAAGGGACTCTAGATATGATGAAATAAATGGGAGACAATGTAGATTCTTTATGAACCAGTTGTTTATGTTTCCTAGTTTCTAAAGACATTATACCTATACGGGCCTACCATGGTTTTGTTATATGTTGTAATAAGTATGCTTAAATTCTGAAGTAATAACAATTTATGTAAAGTACGAGTAGTTATATGACATCCTCCACCATCTTTAGTAAAATTATTTTATGTGATAAAGGTTATGATTCATGCCTGATTGGATGAGTATTATTAAAGAAAAACAGTCTGTTTTGTGGTGATGTGGGGCATGACCAAGAATGTGCTATGTGGGTGCACCGTCATTTTGTGAAAAAAATCAATATGATTGTCTATATGGAGAAAAAATTGAATTTCAATGTTTCAATGGAATACCTATGGATTTCTGTATGATTAGGTTGACATGCTCAAAAGATTTCTTGATATTTGGAGGGTATGCCATTGGGGTCTTAAGGAGGCTTTCATGTCACTAGGGGCATGTCCCCTGGCATTTAGAAACCTTGTGTGGTCTCTACCTACACCTTTTTAATCTTCTTTTCTTATTTCTATAATGGTTATGGGTAATTTGATATTTCGTGGATGTTATCAAGCATAATTACCCTTCACATCGGTGATGTGTCACGTTAACATTACAACTCCAAGGGGTATCCACGTTTTGGACATCTTTTATCCCATTTTAAATGGATTTTGAGGTTGGATTTCCAGGTTATTACTGCAAACAATATACATGGTCTAGGTCTTCTTATCCAACTACCACTGCACAACCACCAGTTATATGGAGCACCTTTGGAAGAGAAGATATATTTTTTGAAAGGTCATCTATGGGATATATTTCTTGATATGAACTACGTGTAGAGTCTTCATGTGACCTTATAATAGTCATGAGATGACAAGTCATTTTAGGGGTCACATAGCCAACAAGTCACATTCACCTTCTTCTTAATTATCATTTTAGGTGAAAACTAATACACATATCTAGGTATTTTATTGTTTTTTAATTTTTCTATGATCATTTGGTGGGTACTAATAGCCACAGCATGAACTCCATGAATCAAAATACACCAAAAAATGACGTATAAACCCTCATAGTAAATTACATATCATTTTCTTGATTCTATTAAGATTAAAATAGGATTAGTGGTTATACAACTTTTCAATTCATTAATGGAATCTAGATACGTAGTATCCCATATAAATTTCACTCCATTATTTTATGGAAATTCAATGGTGATTCAACATTAAAAAAATCCATTATTAACTATTGATAATATAATATCAAGTCTAAGAAACATCAAATATCAAGAACATTTCATGGATCCTCTAAGAATAAGACGACTTTCACCTCTTAAAGAATAATATAGATCACATTCTATGAAACCGAAATACTATAAAATAATTTTTTTTATTACATCAATTGAATTTAGTAATATTTAGAAAAACATAGTGATTCCTCAATATTCCACCAATTTTTTTCAGGTGAATCTCAATATCTTTCTCAGAAATCGAATAAACTAGAATATAATGCATGAATAATATGAAAAACGATTAGAAGTAATTGTGTAATAATCAATCCATTAAATCCATGAAAATTTTAGTAGTGTTAGACATGGAAAATGGAATAATTAGATATTCATATTGACCATACATAATCCTTAATGTTTTCTTCATTATATCTAAATCCCTAACACAATGTTGGTGAAATCTAGACTAAAGGCTGATTTTTGAGAAAAAAGTTCTTTCTCAATTGAATAAAAAATACCATGATAAGGTGAAACGGTACTTATTCATAATAATTATATGATCAAGACTTTGATAATTGGTTCAATGATTAAAAATTATGTAATATTCTTGGAAAAAATCATAAGAGCTACCCAAGGTGACACAGTAATATGAATGAAATGCTACACCTACTAACCATCTAAATAAATATTCCACTCTTTAAATTCATTTGATTCAATGTGATAAGAAGTTACAAAAGTAGTTTTATTTTCTGAAAATTAATTGATTTATTAATCCACCTCTCTATCAAAGGGTAGACAAGAAAATTCTTCAAGAAACACCACTGGAAATTCCATGACCACCAATGGAAGCTCATATATTGGGGACACATCAACAAGATCAATTGAGAATGATGATATCAACCTTCCGTGGTTTGGTAGTTGTATCCTAACTATTCTAAACTAAAAATCCCTCTCTCCTTGAAATAACTCGGTGTACCCATCATAAAAAATAAATGAAAATTTCTTATGAAAATAGTCAATCTTCACTTTATGGTCAATCAACCAATCCATACCAATGATAATATCAAAGAGTGTGAATTGAAAATAGGGAAATTCCATAATAGCTAAAATTTGGACATAGATAAAGAGTATTAGGGACTTTAGAAACCCTTCCCCCTCTTCTACCAAAGAGGAATCATTAACTCCATATCATAAAGAATGAGTTCCATTTAATGTTTTAAAATATTTATTGTACTAGTTGATATAAACTATTTAGAGGAACCAATATCAAATAAATACGTCTTTAAAGACGAAAAAATAAATATAATACCTCTCACTATTACTTTACCTCAATCACCTTCCACCAGACACTCATACATTGAATATAAATTATATATTCTAGAGTAATGTGGCTAGAACCTCATTGATTTTGATGTATTTAAACACACCATATATACTGTATGGTCTAAAACCCTTTGGTCATAATTAGGATTAGAAATATCATAATATAATGATTTCATATGAACACAATATCAACCGGATTTCAACACATTAGGAGGTGTGGGGAAGAAAATTTTCATGTTCCCAATCCTTCAATACTGGAAGAAATTAAGAAGAACTCTAATAGATATTGTGAATGGTGTGGAGTAATCCCACTATTCAGAGACACCATAACCTCCCATGTAAGTTTTTCCCCACTTCCTATTCTTCATATGGGAGCCACAAAAACAAACACTGGGGGAAAAAAATTAAAACCCATCATCACATTCTAGTCTAGTCCAACTCTACTATTAGTTCCCTTTTATCCACCAAAACATAAATGGTTGTCTTTATCATGAAAACTAGATAATATATTTCTTCTCATAACCTCATCTAGAACCCTTTCTCATTAAGTTATAATTTCATAACACCTATGAATAAAAATAGTTAAACTTATAAAAATAGTTGGCATAAACAGTAACATTATGATCACCATGTTAAAATGTGAGGAATTAATTTAATTTTGTCATTATCATAAATTCGGATAGGAAAGTTGGAGAAGGATGGTCTGGAGGTATTTCCACTTCAAGATTCTATAATTCAATGCCTAAACCACTACATCCCAACATTTACTTTCTAGGCACTCAATATTAAAGGTATCAAAATTTACCTTAATATAATCTAAATTTTCCACAATGAAGAAAATCCATTTGATATTTACCATCCATTGTTCCACTTAATAATTATTATTATTCCCTTGGAAGGATCATAATTTATTTGAATGGAACTCTGGGGATCAATATTTATCTCCTCAATCTCGTAGTTGTGCCTCTTTATCTAGTTTCAGGGTAAGAAAAACATTCTAGTACATGGAACATGCTACTCAGACCACTTCATCAATAAGATTCTAGTTGACTGGAGGGTTTCCTCATGGGTCGTAAAAAACAAAATACTCTTGATGAAATCTAGGAAGTCTCTTTGGGGTGGTATGATACTATATCAAGGATAAGAAACAAATCATAAAACAATGGAGATATCAACTTGATATAAGAGAATGTAGCTACGGAATGAAGTTATAATCAAAACCCTGTATGAGAGACACACTTTCCAACATCCCTTGGAAACAAATGGCTTATTAAATGAAGGATGTCCAAGAACTCTCTCATAAAAAACTATTATGTCCAATTAAATCCAATCTCATATCTACAAAAACATCATGACACAAAAATATCGATAACATGAAACAAAATAATCATTTGATAACAACTTTCCATGACCATATCTATATTATCCTTAAACTGGACACTCATTCAGGCTAGTGGAAATACCCAAATCGTGTTCTTAATCCCCATGAGCTTGTTAAAAACAAATTCCCATCAAGAAATATCATTGGGAATTTTTTCCCACAAAATAATAAACAAGGAAACTAAAATAGAATACATAAAAGAAATAAAAAATTCTAATAAAAATCCATATATATATATAAGCTAGAATGTATACAAGATAGGTCATCTTCCAAAACAAAATATGTAAACTAATGTACTCAAAATATAATGGAAACCCATATCCATGGGATACATGGATCAATATCCAACCATGCGACCTGCAAAATATCACACCCCTCTATCATTGAATCCTCCCTCTTCCATGAGGAATCAGTCCCTTACATGTGTCAGATAAAACAAGATCTACACACACACAATGGAATGTTCCTAGTGTGGGAAAACAATCCCAGTGGGATCCCACCATAGGTCTGATATGTATTCGTTATAGTATAAAATATTTATTCTCAATAAAATGTATTTTAAATAAATCAAAAATATTAATGAAATAAAAAAATTCCAAATCAATTATATTTCAAAATCATGAATAAACACCTATTATACAAAGAGAATCAACATGAAAACTGAGTCCTAGGATATAGTAGGTTTGGTCTAGCTAGGATCCACACACCTCAGTGAATGGTGAAGACTAGTGCACACCAAAAGTATCTAAGGCAATAGTCACAATGGTATGAAAAAACACATTGATATGTAAACCCCTAATGTTGTCCTGAAATCCATAGATTAGTCTGGGTTGTAGTAATATATCCTTATAAATAAAAACTAACATTCCTATAGTTGTTGTTGTAATTAAAAACCCTTATTACTACCATAGGTTCCCTTGTGATCTACCTATACCAATGTCAATCAGTTTAATGTAATCAAAATTTTGTTCCTACCATTGGAGGAATTTTTAATTTCATAAACCATTATTTAAAATCATCTAGCGAAAAATAATAAATTCATGTAAATTTATTTTCATGAAAACTAAACATTATTTTAAAAAACCAACCCTAAAAATAAAAAAGGTTTTAAAATAAATTTACATCAAAATATAATAGGCTTAAAAATTGTTTTCAATCAAAATACAACATGATTTAAAATCATATTCCATAAAAATACAATAATATTTGAAAATAATATTTCATCAGCAAAAAAAATAGAGAATTTCATTTCATATAAATATAAAAATAATGAAAATTTCTCGAAGTATAAACCATTCTATCAAAAATATAAACAAATTTAGAAATAGATAGAATACATAGTCCATTATAAAAATTATCACTACAAAACCACCCACCTCAAAACACATGGTATTTACAATGATCAAGGAATCCGTGGGCCATGGAGAAGGTGTGATATATAGAGAAAATAATGATCCCTAGACCAAAATAACTATTAATGGAATATCCAATTTAGTAATCTCTAGGGTAATTAGATGAATGAAAAAACTCACAACATTAAGAAGATTGCACAATAATAACTCCAATGGAAGTAGATCAAGGAAGGATGCCATCATATAAGGTATAATATCAATTGAAAAAAATTCAAAACATTATTTCTGATTTTTATAAATGGATAAAATAAGAAATGGATTTAAATAAAGGTGTTTAAGTTAGGATAAATTTTTAAAAAATCAATTAAAATATCTTTTAAAGATAATATGTGCCTATATTAATAGGTGTAACCTGCTTTTGGAAGAACATGCATCTAATTCCACCATTTGGAATTCCGAAGCCACTATATGGTTAGTGTTAACCAGTCTTGATGTTGTCTCATTCGTTCCACAGCCAATAACCTAACATACGGGCTGATTGTGAAATGGTGTAGAAATTATGGATATTTTGGAATCAACACACCATGTACTATGAAATAGTAGACAAAAAACCGGTCATGGAATACAAGGAGACTCCCCACGACCAATGATTAAGACCACACCCAACACTGGGAATTTGGTCCAGTCAAAACTATATAAGAAATCTCGAAGATCAACATAGCTTGGACCATGAGATGATCTAGCCCTTATTTCACAAATAAATTACAAATATCATATTTTAATCCTCCATGTTCCAACTAGAATATCCCAAACCCAATAGAATACCCTAATGAAAAAAATAACACCACATACTAGGATGTGACACAATATAATCTTGACGTACTTTGATTGAAACTTATTAAATTTTACATGAATATATTCTGAGACTACACCTAAAGAATGTTGTGTTTCTCATATAATGAATATTAGTAATCTTCTAGAGGGGGTTATTTTCTTTTCTGGGTTTACTATTTTTCATGATTCCTTGAGTATAATTTTATGTTTCTTTGGGATGAATTTTTTTATCTATTAGGTTATTATTAGGTTTGAATATTATTTTCCTATTTTTGTTTTCACTTATTATTTCTTAAATTATGATGTTTTTTTCATAATTCTAATCAATCCTTGATAATGGGATAATTTTTCTTATCCCTTATGTGGAATCTAAATATTTTTAAAATTATTCTATGGAAGATAAGATAAATCTAATAGATGATCTAATAAAGCCAATTCAATAGGATAAAATCATTTGTATACATCAAAAGATAACGTCTAAGAGGTTCAAAACATTTTTTACTTATCATTTACTGATATTTTTCATTATACATATTTTTATTTTCCAATTAATCACAATGTTGATGATATTATTTTCTTTGAATTTTTATGTTTTAGTATAGTTATAAGTAAATCCAACAGGAGAAACTAGATGTTAATGAATAGTAGTTTTCACATTTGTATTAATTTCACATTTCAAAGGTGAGAAAAATTTACATAAGATACATGAATATTTATATGTTTACCTTTTGAGTGCATATTTTATTCTTATTTAATAATAATTGATGTTCCTTTGAATCATTCTTTTATAGATCCCCTATTTGAAAATCACTAAGGGGGAGAAATTTTAGAAGAGTATGTTTTCAATTGATTTGAGATGAGTGGAAATTTTACATTGCTTAATTTTACCATCGATTAATAGGGATAAATTTTTATTCTTACATGTTTATTAACATGTTTCCTAAACCAAATTAAATCAATATCTAAAATGAGAACAAAAATCAGCTCATGACATACACGAGGGTCTTCCATGAATCTTTTGAGATGGAGAAAAGCCTAAAGGAATATGTTATAACCTTATTTACCCAATAAATTGGAATTAATGATTTATATTCCACATAACCAATATAGAATGTCCACTCCATGCATTGGTGGTAAAAAATGAAAAACAAAATGAAAAAAAATATCGATATCAACGGAAAAGATGAAACTAAAAAAACCAACTCATAAATGGTTGAATTGGCTAACATTATAGAGCTGAAAAATAAAACAAAATACCTATACTCATCTCTCTGTGACTCCATGGATCACCAACCAACCTCAATGTCACAAAATATCATTGATAGATAATAATATAAAAGAGAACATAAAATTACATATTCATTGTCATGAAGAATAATGGAAATGCCTAAACCTACACCCAAGACAAAATAATAATAAATAATCCATTTTATACTAATTATAAATATATTCTAGAAACATAGGTTTTAAATTTTTATTTGAAAAAATAAAAATCTATTGGTTATACAATTATCTACTTTAAAATTTTGTAGGTTTAGATGAAAAATGATATTATTCTTTAAAAAAAGTGGGGGAAAGGGAAATAATTAAACGATAAATAAATTATGTCGAAGAAAAAATTTAAATCTTCCCTAGAAAAATGTTCATACCTTTTTTAAAGAATTAAAATTAATTTTAAGGATACCACTAATTCATTAGGGAAATAAGTACATGAAAATATAAATCTATGTGAATAAGTGAAAAAGGGTAACCTACTACTAATACAGAAAAGAATTTAAAATTATATTTCTAAATAATGTCATAGGAATAAACTCTATGTTTAACATGGCTAGGGAAACTATAGATTTTATGTCAGAATCTAGGGTTATACACTAAAATGGTGGAATGGGTCTAGAGCTATATCAAAAGATAGTTGGGGTGTCACATCTACCTGACTAGAATATTTCGTTGTGGGGGACCTCATCTCATCTAGATTAACTTACAAAAGTACTCAAGGATTCCCACAATATACAAAATTAAGGTGATCTAATAAATAAGTTGTAAATGTTGATATGGAATTATATATATAGATATATACATATACATACATATAATTAAAAATTATTATATGACATTGGAATAATACATATAACTCAACCTCAAGAAACCTTCATATAACTAACTCCATTCTGATAAAAAACATCAACCCAACACACATGTCCAATATTTGGGATTTTTTAATTAAATTAATCCAAAGAAATCATGGGTTATGTTCCATGATATTTTTTTCACCCCCAAAACATCCTCTTCATATGTACTAACAACGGATCACACTTTCAAAAAAATACATTTCATTTAGAATTTCCAGGTATATTTATTAGATCACTCATTAAAAATAAATAGTTTCAAGACCATCCTTAAAAACCTTTCATATAATTTTTATAAAACATTAAAATATTTTGGAATCTTATAAATATTTTTAATGAGAAAACTCTTATGAAATTAAACTAATATAATAAAAAAAATATTCTAAAAAGAAAAAAACTTTTAGATATCTTAAAATCTAATTATATTATCTATTTCGACAATGTTTCAAACACCTATTGTTTATAGTTATGTAAAATAGATTTTCTTCTTAGAAACAAAGATAAATCATTTTGTATTCAACTATTTTCATGTGTAATCATAGTTTCCTCCTTATATAATTAATTAACACATATAAAACATACAATATATATCAAATACATGAATTTAAAATGAAATAATTAAATGGATCTAGAATTTAAATGTGAAACATTTTGAATACTACCTAAACATTATGGGGAATGGTCTGAAATCTGGAAAGCGGGGTGAAAAAAAATGAAAGATGTCTTATTTACACTATACATGAATAAAAACAAGGAACAATGATATAATTTCCCAAAAAGGTTCATTCAAGGGGGGAATAACAAGAAGGAATAGGAAAACAAGAATAAATAGGAGAAAAGGGGAGAAATATTGTGAAAAAGTTGATACACATAATGATATAACATTGAAATTAATATAAGTAGTAAAAATTTAAAGGATCTTAGAGGGGAGTTTCCTAGGGTCCTCATTGGTTCATTTCTCATGAATTGGATAGGAAAAACACCCATAAATGGGGTAAAACCCTGATTGGTTTAGTCCAAGAACATATTTATATTATTGATCTCAAATTATGTTTATTAGGTTCCTAATAAGTTCTATGTCTTCTTATAGTGAATTTTTTTGGATGAATTCTAAAAAATGGATTAGTCTAGATATATAATTTCCATGTAACATTAGTTTAATGAAAAACCTATCTAAGATATCATTAGTTAAAAAATCTACCAAAAGTTCAATTATATGGCTTCCATGATCAACCATTAGGTTTTGATACTATGGAGTGGATCTACTGCCACTTCCAACTGTATATATCACCAGTAGTTGCTATCGTCGGTTAATACAACCACTGGATCAATAGTGCAAACTCTAATATTATCTATCATTAACGTGGTGCTCTAATTAAATATGACAATTCTAGATCTTCTTAAGACTATATATCTATCATAGATTATCAAAATTAATTTCAAAATTAATTATCTAGTAGATGGTTTAGGCATTTACTGATAGACAACATCATGTGGTTCGATGAAGGATTATTCTTAAATAACTCTGCAGAGGTATAAAAAAAGTAAAATTTCCTAAAACTTTTACTCATTTTATGGATCTAGATATATATATTATTATTATTATATAATGGATAATTAGTACCAATGATCATATTCCCAAGTGCTATAGGTTCCTACTTGGAATCCAAAAGAACCTGAATCAAATTCGGTCAGGGGATGAATTCTTGAGTATTCTAGTAGATACTATTGCATTACTATACCGGTAGAGGTATATTAGTAATGGGGGAACTATAGATGTGGAGGTACTATAGAAGGAACTATTTTGGTGATGGTACTACAGAAGAAAATTTAGCAGGACAAGTTTTGTAGTAATACTTTTCACCGAAGGGAAAATTTTGGTAAAAAGGGTTTTCTAGCCTTGTATTTAGGACAATTGGCCTAGGGCCTTTGGGAAATGTAACGGGTCTCCCAATACCCAGAAAAAAATATGTCTTTTAATTAATAATAAAATGAGGCATTAACCCGATCCTTTAAAAAAATATAATGGATAGTTAGACAATCTAGGAGGATATAAATTTATAATATCTCCCTCATGCATGATATAAACACATGCATGGAGATATAAATGAAAAAATACATATGATGATGCACAAATATACATAGACTTGTGTGTATAAAAACTATAATATTTTTGGATTATAGTGTCGAATTGAATTTTATAGAGTCCAACAACAATCAGTTCTACTGATCTTCTTTGAAAACTCAATAAAACATCTCAATGAAAATTTTCGAGACATTTGAGAAACCAAATATATTTGGATTTATCTCCACCGCATCTTAAAATTTCTAGATACACAATTAGAAATGGTATCTAACATGGAAAAAGAATGAATCAAAAGAATAAATTTTTTTGATTTACCGGTTTTTCATTTTTTATAAACACCTCTTACTCATATAGACCTATTAATGTTTTCATTTCTCAAAATTCTATGGTATTTTTATATGAAACCACTTAAACAGTAATAGATTCCTAAAACTCTTTTTACTATCATTTCTACACCCAAGAACATATGTTTGCTGAAATTATTTCTTACTGAAACTATACTTTAGGAAAAATTCATGAAAATTTCCAGTAAGAACTTATAGTATCTTGATAGCGGATGTTTTAGAAACATTAATGGGGACTACTCTAACTTTAATAAACTTATCAAATTTTATGGAGGACATTCTTCTTTTAGTGATAGTAATGAAGGAAAAATAATATGACTTAGTCACATCAGTAAATCTAGTACTATATTAATTTCTAATGTATTAAATGTAGATATTTTAAAATATAATATTATTATAATTTTAAAATTGTGTGAATATAGAACCATGTTAATGTTGAAATCAATGATTATAAAATAATTTATTACAACCATGATCTTAGTTATTAATTCCTTGTGTAATGATATTTTTGATGCTCTTGATTTGAATTCCAAATTTTCAAAAAATAGTTATTGTTTAAGTGCCTTTAAAAAGAAATACTACTATTGGAATAATTAACTCATCCAGAGAAATATATAGTCAGTTAGGAAGCTATATTGGAAAGGATTAGTTATGGACCAACCTAATGTTTTTTTTTTCAACAGAAAAAGTATTAAACCCATGCTAAAGAGGAAAAAAAATCTCAATACAAAAGATAAATATGTTTTAACATCTCAATCCCAAGAGTAGAATCATGTGATTTTTTTGAGTTTTTATAGATTATTATATAGAATTAAAACACCAGGATTATGTTATTTTTTATGATTATTCAAGATATATACATGTATTTATCCTTTCTCATAAAAGTGATCATCCATACTAAATTTCTAAATATGTTAAATCTGTAGAAAGTATTTTTGAACATAAAATTAATTCCTTAAGAAGTGATCATGGTTGTGAGTTTGAAAATAAATATTTGGAAATATTATTCTCAATACATCATTATAGCCAAAAAAAATTTACTCCTAGGAACCACAACAAATATGTTATAGTATAAATAAGAAAAATAACATTTCATGAAATTTTACAAACCATTGTCAAAGAGTATGACATACCTATATATTTTTTTTAATAAGATACGAATACATACTGTTATATTATAAATATTTTTTTAATTAAAAAACTTTAAATGAAAACCCCATATTAGTTTTGGTTTAGTAGAAAACAAAATGTTTACTACATTATAGTTTTTGGTTGTAATTACTATATACTCAATAAAAAAAAGAATTTTGATAATTTTTCATCCAAAAGAGATGAATGTATTTTACTTGGATATTCTACATCAAGTAAATAATATAGCGTATTCAATAAAAGGACCCAGATTGTGGATAAATACATACATTCAAAATTCATTGGAATAGACCCACATTATCATAATAAATCATTAGATATATTGAGGATAGTATTTCCAATATGAATATCAATGGTAAATCATATGCTAATTATATGATATTGGAAGAAAGGTCCCCTAGAATAGTACTGTTTGGATACAATCCTATAGAATGGGCTGACGTGTCAAATATTTAATATCCTAGAATAATCAAGACTCATAGGGTCCAACCTTTATATACTATTGTAGGAGACCTAAATAGAGGAAATAACTGAGGATTCTTATAAATTCCAAGTTGGTCATCAAGAATTTATTTCACAACATGAACGTAATAACAAAATAAAACAAATTTAATGTGAATTCTGGGTGATAGTAATATATGAAGGGATGAATCAATTTTAATGAAATAAAGTCTACAAACAAGTAAAAATAACCATGGTCTACCAGTTAATTAAAACGAAATGGGTTTTTAGAAAAAATAAGGATTATGAGATAGGAAAAATAATGAAATATAATGCAATATTTGTTACATAAGGACATAGCCAAGAAGATGGTGTTAGATATGAGGGTCCCTTTTCACCAGTAGCTAGACATGAATCCTTTAGAATGTTTCTTTCCAGTGAAACACATATGAATTTAAAATTATATAAAATGAATGCTAAGAGTGCCTAAACATCATATATTTATTTTTTAATAAGTGTATAATGAATATCATAGGGTATGAAAGTGGTGAAGGACAAATGCATCCCACTTAACAATAATCACATATTTATTCAATAGAGAACCTTGGAGAAGGTAAATAATACTAGCTTCATTGGTCCCCCCTTTCTTGGTAATATATCAACTAAAAACATACCTACTCTCCATGCATGAATAACTTCTAAACCATTATTAATAAACATATATATATTCTAAATTAGGTATGAAAATTACCCAGTGATTTGGTCCTCCCTCAAGTGATTTTTAACAGAAATTTAGAGTTAGATTCCACCATTTATATATCAATATTAAAAGACTTAAAGAATTTAAGGATACCTACCATATCCCTCACTTCATCTCTCAATCAGTTAGATGGACCATTTAAATAATTGAATAAAAAAATATAATAGCATATTCCATCCCTCAACAAACCACCTCCTCTCATAACACCTGAAATGAATTATCCAGTAACATTTAGTTTGAGCCCCACCCCTATAAGATTCAATCTGAACCACATCCCTTGATTAGTTTCGGGTCTTCCTTCATTCTCCATCACTATTTTTGGGATAAATCATTTCAAGGACATTAAATCACTTCTGTTATTAGTTATTCCCCCCAGTTCAACCACTAATTATTTTAAATGTATTTGAATAAGATTTTGAGAGATTAGTTTCCATTCCCATTATTTATTTATAGACTACCATATGACGCAAAATTCCACTACAAAATCCATTTTATGAGCCCTATGTTCCATCATGTTATATTCTACTCCCTATAGACAATATTCTACAACCTTCGTTATCTAGTCCACATGCATAGATAACTACATCGCATGTTCAAGATATCTCTATATACAAGTTTCTTATTCACCTTTGAAGAATAAATGACATATCATTTCACTATTTGGGGACATACAGAACTATCACCGAGAAAGCTGAGCCACTCCATTTTTATAAACCATTTTTATTCATTATAATTGAGTTCTTCCTCATCCTCCACACCAAAAAAATATATTTTAATGGATCTCTTTACACTGTAGTTTTATAGTCAATTCATTCTATCAGCTACATGTATGCACCATTTCCTAAAAATCCTTGCTATTGAACTACCTCGAGCAGTCTCTAGTAAACAAACACCTATATAGTTCCTCGTTCATACAAATAATATAAGACTTCATCTATTCATTAAGAAAATACATTTATTAACTTTTTAAATAAAATAGACTCTGTAAAGCTGATCTTTGGCACTAGAAACCCTAGAAAATAGAACATGTCCCCATCCCTATTATTTTTCCACAAGTTGATCTGGCCATGACCCACCACCCATCTAGTTTTCCAAAATAGTGATGCAATTGATAATGTTTTTGTGAAAAAACAACTTATATTTCCAAAAAATAACTTTCCAAATCATTGTTTTAAATTAACCAATTATTTATATGATTTTAATAAGATCTAATAGTATGGTATGATAATCTCAACTCATTTTTTCTTTCCAACGGTTTTGTTAAAGTAATCACTAACCCTACTTTATTTTGGTAAAAATAATTTGAAATGATTATCATAGGTAAAAATAAATTATTTCTTGGTTTTATATTTCATAAGAATAATGATAGAATTATTGTAAACCAGAGCAAGTAACCCAAAGAGATTTTAAAATGTTTTGTTTTGGATGTTACTAAATGTAGTGATACTCCCATGAGTACCTAATGTAAACTAGATCATGATTAAACTGGAAAACTAGTTTATCAAACCACCTATAGAGGTATGATTGGAATCATAATATATATATAACTACTATCCATGATGTTATAATGTTTATATTGTGTATGTGTGTTCATTTTCAATCAAACCTAGATGATTCACATTTGAGTTCTATCAATGTAATTTTAAATCACAAAAATATTAAAACCAATTTATTATTTTTCTATTCTATAGGAAAAGAATTTAATTTAGTGAGTAACTCAGATGGAGATATTGGTTTTGGTATGTTAGAGCAAAAAACAACCTCTGGAACATGTAACTGTTTGGGAAATTATCTAGTTTCAGGGTCTTGTAAGAAAAATAATTATATTGTATTATGTACTATAGAATATGAGTATATATATACATGTTTTTTTTGTTTAGAAATTATGTGTATTAACAATAATTATTGTATTATAGAAGTAAACTTTTAAATGGCCATATTAAAAATGGTAAAACAATTGATATTAATATTTATTATTATACGATGTCATATTAGAAAACAAAACATTATGATATAAAACATCACTTTTTGAGATACTATTTTCAAAAAAGTAATAAAACTATTGAAATCATTGTAATTGAACATCAACATGCAGATATATTCACCAAGTCTTCAAATTTTTGAGAATGATCAATATCAGACCGGAAAGTTGAATGATTTACCCTTATTAGATGATAATTTTATATATTTATTTGATTCTAGTATTATTAAATCACATGTTTTTTATTAACATAATGATTAACCATTATTCATTCTATAATGTTGATTGATTGTTAGTCAAGGTATCGTGATTTTTGACCATTAATCCTGATATTGTGATGATTGAACATTAGACATGCTAATGTGTTGATCAACCAGTAGTCATTTTACTACAGTCATTGACAATTAGATATGATACCACTGGATGATCTACCATTTTTTATCAACCAATATCCTACAATATTCGACAATAAAGTGGAATGATATAGTTAGGAAGATTCCAAAGAGCTTACCATTATGTTGCTACTATCCTTATTAATCATATTACATTTGTTTACAATTAAAAATACTATATGATTTAATATATATTATTCATTTTATAATTATTAACTTATAATGTTAGAATCCCTAAATGATAAACTTTACCTAATTATTATTTTGAAGTAAAATCCTCTCACACATTATTCTTTTTAAAGTAATTCTATTATATCTTGACCTACAAATGTATGAATTTGACCTTCAACCACTAAATCATTCTGAAATTAGTGCCAGTGTATTATATTTGTTTTTCAAATAATGATTTTCTTCATTCAAATAAATATATAGAAGAATAAATTAGGCCTATAAAATAAATAAATTTTAAGTATGTGTCTCGATCTGTTGTTTTTCAGGAAAAAAAAACCAAATATTCTTGGTTATCTTTGGGTAAGTAAATTGTGTGGAATGTAATTCATGACTAGAAATGGGACGAATAGTTTTTGATGAATGATTATCCATTCTACCCTGAGATAGTTAACAAATTCTATTGTTGTGACATATATTAGTTTTAAGAAAAGAAATATTTAATCAAAACAATATTCTAAGGAAAAGAGATTGTTTTATCATCAATATAGTGGGATAAATGTTTGTGAGTTCCTCATAAAGATACACATGCATATTATCATGTTTCATTTCCCCTCACAGGTGAGAACATTGTTATTGAATATTAATTTCCAAAGTTTATTTGGAGAGAAACATTTATAAGGCTTACTGCAATTGAATTAGGTGGTGAATGTGGTATTCTATTTTTGTTCATTCAGAATTTTCTAATCTGAGGAAGGGGCATCATAATAATGTGTAATGAAGATATTTTATTACTTTATTTCATGAAATGAGTAGATAATATTCATCATTGTAGATATATGATTTTATATATGATTGATCTACTCTATACCTTCTATTGATCGATCTATCTTACCAGCCCTAAGATGATCTATCCCACATTTGAATCTAGTAATAATTTTCTTAAAGGTGGATAAGAAGTTACTAATTTTGGGGTTTTTATCATAGTAAAGTAAAATTCATTAAGATGAATGTGATCTGGATTCCATGTTTCAAAATATGGAGAGTAAAAAATGATAAGCTATATGAGATGTTCAAATGCGTTGATAATCCTTATAGACCAAGAGATGTGGTTAAACCTATATTATATCGAGATGAAGTTATAGACTATTTTATAGATGAGTAATTGGATTATGATTATGGGGGAAAATAATATATAGATAAGGAAGAAGAGTATGTACCGATTTTAGTAGAAGGGGGAGTGATCCCGGTGGTGTCTAATATCTAAATTTATTATATAGATATCAAAATATACATCATTTCCTTGATTATATAGGGTGGATTTTAGAATAATAGTATGTAATAGAAGAGACTAAAGTCTCAAATAGTGACTTGATTGATAGATCCACGTCAAAGTCCTCAGATCACGTTGTTCATCTTTTTGATGACACAAGGCATGATGGTAATGATGATGATAAAGATGTGGAATCAAAATCATTTCACACTAACTCTATATATAAAGAGTCTTCTATGGAATAAGGGAAAAAATATCTAGACACTTCAGGGAAATAATATGATTGTGCATCATCTTATAGGGTTAAATCTCTAGGATCTGCTAATTTTGGTCTTTCATATTCTAATTCTGATGATGCTAATTCTAGAGATTATGGTCAAGGAAGTCTAGAAACGTATAGTATACCATCCATATCAGTTGAATATAACGACCCAAATGGATAATTTTTGGAATATAATTTATGAATAATAATTATTTGAACCTATCTTGAGGTACCTATTGTGGAGCTGGACATGAGGATGTTGCCTTTCCTAGCTAAGGGAGGCTTTCACCTCATCCTCCTTTATCTCCTCGTCATTCCATCTATCTAACTCAAGATACTATTTATTAGTTTATAATAGATGTTATATATAATTTTATTTTGATTTTTAGGTCATAATCCTTTTAATATATCAAACTTCATAATGATAATACTTCGTTGACAATATGTTCAGTTTTTTCTAATCTCTAAAAAAAATCTTCATATTTAAAATAAGATTCGAATGAAATATATAACCATTATTATATAAAATTATATATATATGAATGAAATACTATTTCAATGGGATATATTCTTTAAATATAGTCTAGGATAAATATATTTAGATGGAGATTCTTCTTCTAGAGCTACACATCCTTAAACTCTTACTATAGTTGATTTTGAGTTGATCTGATCACTGTGAGAAAATATTTGCAATATATTATTGGTAATTTATGTACTTATCATTAGGATGATATTATAGAAGATTAAATATCATGGTGATAACTTTATAAGTATATTATAAAGTTCATAATTCTGGCTAGAAGTGACTCAGAAAAAATTACTAAGGCAATTAAGTATTATCTCTCATGAATTTATATGAAACATGAAAATTATTCTCATTTTGTCTTCATAGATGAGAATATAATAATTCTTCTAGTTACCACGGACCTTACGGAGAAAGTAACCCAGTTGAAAACATTGGATCCCATAATCGGGTTTTTCATGGAAGAAAAGGTATCATTTTGTATGGGCATGGTTCTGGGTGTTTAGGTGATTACCAAGTTTTTGGAGTTGATGGAACTATTCCTATATACTACCATGAATAATAACATTATACCTCATTCTATTCCATTGATTGACTCCATCTTCGCACCCTTATAGGTACCCCTATATAACACCTCTATTATATATAGTCTATTTTTCTTTAAACCTATTGAGGATATGAGGCATCTCAAACCTATTCTGTTCAGTCCTCCTATACCACCTTCCACCTTATCTGTTCCTCAAGTTGATAGAAAATGTAAATAGTTAGTATAACCTACTTCTAGTAGAGATAAATATTATTATTTATAATCTTATTAGGCTTTGATATGGATTTTTATTTTTTTTATCTTTTTCTCTTACTCAATAATACATTTTGGTGATTAATTAAAATCATGTACATATATTCATATTGGTATCTTACTTATTTTAATTGTACTTCTCAATATTTTATAATCCCAAAAGGGGGAGAAATATAAGATTATATGGCATAGATTTATAAAATTAACATGGATATGTACTATACTATGTAGTAACTTTAAATAACTAAGTATACTGTATTCATTTTATTTTTTTGTTAATTTATTGTATACATATGTTAAAATGTTTTTGAATTTTTAGGAATTTCATTATTTGTGATCATAAAAAATTGGGAGTTTTTTATCTTAGTCTAGGAACCTCCTTTTTTTAATATTTTCAAATCATCTTTATTATGTTCCTAAAATGATCTATGATTTATTATGGTAAATTTTTTTTATGGATAAATAGTGGAAATTTTATAAGTATTGATCTACCATTAGTAGAATGATATAATGTCATAATCTACCCACAATTCATCAATAAAAATCTGGTTCAATTATAAAAATTTCAGGTTCTACAAATTGGTTGTTCTACTATCAAATGGATATATTTCTATTGCTAACTACATATACTATCAGTAGCTTCTACCACCACTCGATTTACCAATAGTTCAATGGTTCTACCACCAAGAGAATCTACCATTAAATATAACATTACAAATGACTTGTACCACCAAGAGATATAACTTATCCGTTCATAATGTTTTTATAAAATCATTATCTAATTTTTTACTTTAGGTATTTAATCCAAGATAGAATAATTTGGATTTCAAAATAACTATTCTTAAAACCCACATAGGTATTAAATAATATGTTAAACATTATAGATTCACCATATATTATGAAGATATATATTATAATATTATAATTCTAGAATGGATAATTATATCATCTAGAATGTTGTAAATTCATAATATATCCCTTGTTCATGATATACACACATGCATGGAGACATAAATACAATAATTTATGCACTGATTCACAATTATACACATAAATGTGTGTGATAAAACACTAATCATTATGGATCGTAGAGAAAAAATTATTTTTAAAGGGTTATATGGATCTTGGTTTTCTTATTATTCTGTAAAAACGAGGATGAGGCTTTTCAAGTATACTTTCTAATATATCTGAGAAACCAAATCTATTCAAATTTAGATGCACCACATCCTCACATTTCTATTTCCTTAACTTTTATATTTTAACATACTTTCATGATGTGTTTTTTGTTTTGTAAAATGTATTTATAGAACACAATCTCTAATACTGGACTTGATAATGTGGGACACTCTCAGAAAATTCATTTCATTTGTATTCCCATGTACAACATTGTAAGAAGTTGTGTGTGATCTGAAACAATATTGTATCATGAATAAATATAGAATAGTATTTGTGAAAAGATATCCTTTTTTATATAATTTATCTTTTATAAAAATTCGGGATTTAATTATTAAATTTTTTTTTCAACAGAAAAGTTATTGGAAACTCAATTCACCCCTATTGACTTTTCCATTTTTACCAATAGACCTGAAAGGGGAAAAATATTGATTTCAAAAAATTAAGAATGCCATGTATGATTCTTTGAATGAAACAAGTGTTCATGCTCTAGATCCCTCTTCCTAGGGGGTTTTTTATTGATGAAACCAGTATTTCAATATTCATAAGACCCCCAAACTATGATGTCCCATAAATTTTATCATTTCAATTAAAATAATTTAAATAAAATATTAAATTACAATACATTCCCATGAAAGTTTAGGTTTTTTGTTTCAGAGAATTAAGACAAAAAAGTCACTAAAAAAATTGATTTATTATTTGTTGGAGTTGGTTCCCCTAAACCTACTTCTTTAGTACTTGATTACATGTTCTCAATAATAATTAATGTTTCTTATCATGTAATTATTGTTCTTATACATAGAATTTTGATGTGATAAATTCCTAGGAATATATGTCCCATATAATTTTCAATGTAGTTCCATGCTATGACGAGAACCGAGAAGTTTGAAGACATAATTATTTCATAATTATCTATGATAGATGATATTTTATAGTGGTACATGGAGAATATAAGATATCAAAGGTAGAAGGATCATATGATTTGATACACCTTCTCATATTGTTCACCTTTGGTAATATCTAGGATGGGTGGTTAAGATAATTAACCTATTAACAGAAAATCCATATTTCCATGTGTCATTTTATATTCCTATATAAAGAAAGGTGTATTTATACTTAGAATTTATGAATATCATTAATAGATATCATGACCCAAAGACATTGATGTATTTACAAAAACTATGGTGAAAAATGTACATGATGATGTTGGATATTTTGGGTGTTTTATGAGTGATAATTTATTAATATATAATGAGAGAAATGATTTATCCATTTGTTCCCTTAACAAAAGTAGATATCTCAGGCCCTTTCATGGGAATGTAAATACATTTATAAATACAAGGATAGGATGTTTCATGGGAAAGTACATTTTTCAAAATTCAAATAAAGATAAATTGAGCATATAAGTTGTTGTTAAGGACATGAAACCTACTTGAATAGAGATATCAAAATAAAGGGATTGTATTACACAAGAATTGGTCACAGTAGTTTGGAGGTCATTTCAACATTAACTTATTTTTATATGATATATTTGGTGTTTCTCTAGATTCAAACCTTAGAATTTTAAAATTTATACATAATGATGCTGAGAAATGGAATGTGAGGGATACACACATAGTATATTCAAAATATCAACAATATTTAAGAAAAGAATTTATGAAGATGGAATAAATTAGATTTATTTAGTTTTGATGATTGGAAAAATTTAATTGTAGGTTATTCTGAAGAATATGTAAGTTAAATATTTATAATAAATATTTATTTGAAATATTGTAAATAATAATATTTAATATATATATAATATATAATAAATAAGTGATATTTATTTAAAAAATAATCTTCATTGATGATTGATAAATGTCGATAAGGGAAAAAGAAACATGCTTAATGATATGATCAGAAATGGAAAAAATGTTTTTTATTTATATTTTTAATGGGTTGAACATGTCAAGTAACTATTGTTAGTAATATTATTATTAATGAACATAGGGTCAAATAAGAATATTAAAGATGGTAAAGGACTTGTGTTGCATTTTTCAACCCCAAATCTAGCATAATAAATATCAAATTATAACTCAATCTTAAATAAATTTTGGCATGAAAACTGTAGAGAAATAGACATTATCATCCACTAGAGTGAATTATCTCATTTTCCTCTCTGAATATTTAAAGGTAAAATCTTGTGTTCTTCCAATTTCATGAATAATACTACTACAATCAACCATGAAAATTCCAGTGATCAGGATTGGTAGTGACAGAACCCAACAATTCTATAGTGTCCATCCGATATTTAGGTGCACATGTGTATCACTACTAGAGGGATACAACATTTGGATCCTTCATCTCAACGACAGTACTATACGATCATGCTAAACGTCACATTAATGAAATATGAATTAAAATTTTAGGTAATTCTATATCTTCTCATAAATTATTTATAACTAACATTTGAATATCCTCCTCCTATGGTTCTGGAATTTTAATCTACTCATGTAATTTATGGTTTCATTGGACATGATGTTTTGATCATGTGAAACAATTTTTACATATAATTTAAGACTAAAATATTTAATTAATATTTATTTATTATTCATTGATTCATTTAATTTGATTAGGTTTTATTTTGATCGTATTAATTAATTTTAATAAATTATCATCATTTTCTATTCCCTTTCTTCATTTGTGATAACATAACCATAAACCAGTTAATGATTAAATGGGAAGAAGAATTTTATTTATACCATTTTGAGGTTTTGAAGTTGTCTCCCCAAAGAGAATGTGTACAGAACATAAACTTCTATGATAAATACCATTTACCTTTTACACATCTGTTTAATGTGATAACATTTGATAGATATGAGGTAATTAGAAATTTGATCTTAAAAATGTAAATTGGTGTGTATATCTTGATAGGTTTGCATATGGCATGATGAACTACATATCGTAAACCACAGTTCAAGATGTCTAGTCTCTATTATCTTATGGTTGAGACAACAGTGTTTCTTAGTGATCCATGTTTGGAATTAATAAAAATATGTATAATGAGTAGTGTAACTCTGAGGTTATACACTGTGTATTCCTAGTACACGCCATGTACCTTGTGATTTTTCATATGTAAGATAGATTCCTAGTCCCACAGAATATTCTACAGATTGGTGAATGCTAGAGTACTTTCTATGTATTTTGGAAACACAACATGTACTTAGAATGGCTCCATAGAAGGAAACACACCTAGTCTAAAGGATTGTGTTGCAAAAATAGAAAAAATTAAATTAAATTCAGCACAATATACTATATGAAATGTAGTTTAATACTAGAAGTGTTTTCAATATTTTACACAGAGAATAAATAAATATATAATTGTAACAGTGTATTATGCATTTCATATATTGTTTATTCAACTATATAGGAAATTTCATAGGATTAACAATTATATATTAAATTAATTTCTATTTTAATGTTTCTTAAGAACACAGAAGGTTCCCTCAATGTACAGTTGTGTACATTATAATTTTTCATTTCTAGGGTTTCCTACTAAAATACCCCATGCAGAATATGGTGACGTATATATTCTCTGTCATGTTTCTTATCCTTTATTCTCTAATCTCTTATTTCTATGGTGAACAAAAAATCTCATGGAGTATCTGCACTGCCATTTCTATGATTTCCTATTGAATTTCCTTATGCCTGATTTGTAGACTCATCTAAGCTTCACAACATTTCATATACTTCTTTCTCCAGTCTATTATCTACATGGTACCATCTTGATATTTTGGTTTCACTTATTCCAATAATTTTTATGTGCTCTGATTATTGGATCTCCAAATTTGGATTATTTTTTAAAATGGGTTTTCTGGTTATTTTACAAAATGGGATAGGGTTTTATTGGGTCCTAAAAATTTCCAATGGGAACAAAATACAACGACAATCACATTCCTGGAAGAATCAAGAAATACTTTGGGTCTAGTAAAGAAAAGGGACGAAAATTGAGTTGCAATGTTTGGATGAAACAAGATGAAATTGATTTTTTCAAATAGTTTTATAAGACCCACATATCATCACCTGGAAGGGTTCACGAAATGCCTGAACCACAGACCATCAGTATGTTGGAGGAATCGTGAGGCACAGCCATAGAGCTATGGATAGGGAACCTAGGAAAACATGAACCACAAAATTGGTGGAATCAAGCGTGAAAAGGCCATCAGTATACCATCTAGTGAACTCGGTAGCTCGTGGATGAAGAAAATCGGTAGGGTTCCGCAAAGCATGACTCATGAACCCCATCCTCCGCAAACCCTAGTTGACTGAGTCTTCTGTAGATTGAGATATATCTTCATGGGATTCTGCCAATGGTTCTTCATGCCTACAGATATGTTTGTCTTGATGATCTATAAAAGGATAATATAATGAATTGTGAAAGGATGGAGAATGAAATCACGGAGGGGACCCCAGAGGTTAGAAGATAGAATTTGGATATGATTATGGCTTCAGTTTCAAATCATCAGGGATGTTCATATCACGAACCACATTTCCATAGGTATAACAAGTCATGAACCATAAAAAGGAACTAAATAATAATGGGATAATTGAAAACATAATTGGTGTAATTGTGAACCATACATTCATCTAAAATGAAATCCACATGAATGACAGGTTCCCGAACCCTCCTTCAATATGGTGTTCCTCATAGTGTATCGCTATACGGATTGAGCCCCTCACTGCATACTATATTAGTACGTGGATAGAACCCAACCTAGCATAACATGCTACATCTAGGATCATGCACCACTGTGGTTCATGATGATCCATGACAAATCATTCATACTACTTAGACACACAGATGACCCCCTACCCGCGTTCCACTTTGATATGTGGAGTTCACCCATCCAACATGATAAAATAGTACACAGAATGGGGAATCTTCAGGTGTCCTCCCATAAAGCTCTAATATCACCCCTCTATTACCATCTGGTCCTCCATTTCCCCTTCATGAACTAGTCACCTATAATTAAGAAAAAGCCCCCTCCAAATCCACCTGACCCATTTGATCAGTTCATCAGGTGAATCAACTTTCCCCTTTGAGTCTACATACCCATGGTAAGGAGAGTCACAAAGTCTCTCCCCATAATGGATCATACTCCAAGGATATCTGTAAGTATACATTCCCCTGGTAACCCAGAGTCCAACAATGGTATGCTAACGTGAACCACCACATTCTAGGGATTAACATTGATCTCTTGATTTTACATTGAATGTGTAACAATGATTAGTCAAAACAATCATATTGGTTCCCCCTTTTGACAAGAGGTGACATTCCTCCCCATTTGCAGAACGTGTACTGGGGCCCTCCCACATAGGCAAGTCCCTAACATTTCGAAGTTCGAGCCACATGACCCTTAATTTTGTCCCATATTAAAGGGATCATTTCTCCATTCCCTCACCCACAATCTCCTCATCTTCTTCCACCGTAGGACCTCCCTTTTCCATTAGTGGGAGATAAGGTGTGTGGTTGGTTGAATCTCTCACATCTTATTATTTCTCACGCTGAGTATGACTCATGTGGGATTAGAGATTTGTGGTTATTATAACAACCACACAACCAAGTTTCGTGAACTATGATAAATTTTATTCCTTGCCCAACTAGTATATTTAGGATGCTTGCATGAAGTCTCGAGCTCAAAAAGGTTTGACCTTGAAAAAGGGTTCATCCAATCATGTCCCCTCAAATGGGTAGCTTCCATGTAATGCCCTAATTCCCTAAATACGTGGTCTATGTTTCATCTCATGAGGATTTGTAGGAATCCCATCTTATGGATCTGATTCCAAAGTCAAACCATCTTCCGTCCACCTTGAAGGATGACAAAATAAAAATTCCTTATTGTATTCCTTAAATAAAAATTTCCTCCTTGGAATAAAATCCTTGTATTCCTAAGAAGATCCTGTAGATCAGGGGTAGCGTATAGATACACTCTTCTGGAATGAACCAAGAATTCATGAAAATATGAACATTACATTAATCTATATGATATCCTCAAAATAGGAAATAATTACCTCCAAAAGTGTGCAATGAGCCTGACCTACCATCCTCTCGACCACTGGAGTCTTTAAGTGTCATTGGCCAAATTTTCATCCCACTAGTGCCTGTGTTTGGAATGCAGGTCCATGAATCCGGGATATCTAGGCCATTGGGTGTTTCTAGATCCATGAATATACCTATTTTATACAATTAGAGGATGTTATATCCTAATAATACTGATAACATAGATATATGACCCCATGAAATCACCCATTGATACCATTTGACTATGGAACCTCATTTTTAATATAGAAAGGATAAACTACCCAATTCTCGTTGGTTCAATCTAATCCCCCCTTAAAGAATAACTATGTGGACCAGAGGCCCATGAAAAAATAGAAAAACACTACGTGAAACTATATATAATAATAAATGAGTGATCATTATCATTTAATAATTTGGTACCCTTACAACATCCTCACCTCATGTAGAAACAAAAATGGCTAACCCGACATGAATCCTTATCCAAGGTAGAAGTTTTACCCCACTCAAGCCCCTTCACCTCAAAAAAAATAAGGGGGGAAAGCTAAATCATCAAATACAGATATGATCAAGAGATTCTACATTTATGGGATATTTTTTTCTGTATATTATATATATGTGTGTGTGTTTTTTTGTGTGTGTTTCAGGTTTCCACAGAGCAAACTTTTATCCAAATGATATCTTGACAACCGGTGCAGACCCACGCCTCAGTGATCCAGCATGTAGCTGGGGCCCAAATGAAGATTAGAACCCCCTCACCAACCAAGCATATTCAATGCTGGGTATGAAACATCCTGATCAAATAGCTAAACTAAAATGGTACATTCCCCATAGTGGAGGTCGCAAGACAAGCCCTCAAGTCTACAAAAGCTCTCCATCCCCCTCCTCATCCATAGCTTGCTCCCCAATACAAGGCAGCCCTTGTGGCCATCTCTAATTATTTCTGATGCCTTTCCCTGAAACATGACAATTATTACCTCCATTATCATTGGGAGGTAGGTGAAGTCGATTTTGACCACTTCATCTTAGTTGCACATGTGTCATACTCATGGGCCCCTGCCAGAAAGAATCACTGACAACACCAAGTGACAAAGGCTCCTCATGTTGAAGAGGATCTTATTCTGGGGGAACCTGTTAATGTCTAGAAGACCCAGTCCCCTCGAGATGCCTACCAACGTCGGAAAATATATTACCCAGAATAGGTTATAATCAAACATCCTGAGAAGCAACACATCTGTACAAACGTTGTGGCATTCAACGGGAAGACGTAAAACTCTTCCCCCTCCACTCAAGCCCACCATAAAAACAGGGTGGCACAATACGAGCACATGAATTTCATTTATAGTTCTTGTCAGGGCCTCCATGTAGGAAGAGAGAAATAATATAGGCAGACCCAGATATCAGATAGTGGACAAGAACAAATCTTTCAAATATGATGAAAACCATCTACATGTTGGAAAAAATATGTACTGATTCATATCATTCTGACCATCCAAATAGGATGGAATTTAAACATGATCTGATTAAAATTCCTATGAACTCATAAAAATCATGTGAGACAAATACAATGGAAAGAGAGTAGAAAAAAATCACGGCTTGTGAATATAAATCCCTCCGGTCAAATATGGTGGCAATCCAAAAAGTAACCAATGGAAGACTAGTTCCTCTATACCAGAATAAGTGAACTTCCAAAATCAATAGGAACCCCATGGGGGACCGGATAGGAAAAACTCCCACCTTGAAATAAAATTTTTCCTTCACACCTGTTCTAGCCAAAGATGTTTCTCAGCACATCCTATAAATGATGGAATATCAGATATTGATTCCAGGCCATATCCCCCAAACATGACAAGATATCATTACATCAGTGGATAAGGTGAGATATCTGTTCCAATTCATGATTTACTCTAATAGAATGACTTACTCCCAAAAATGGGTTAGTCACTCCAGAGCATTTACGCATCCCTGCTCCTATCCAAGAGGTTCGATGAAAATATCGAATGATACATGGACAACCAGATCGGGAAAAAAATATCATTTCCAGCATGGGGACGCTTGTCAAAAATGGTGGCCACTCTAGGGAAGGCATATATCCCAACCAAAACCGTAAGTTTAATTGTCATATCCCAGTGACATCATGATGCCCAACAAGATATGGAACCATAGATGAATGATATTACCAACTATAGATTACACCAATTACCCGCAAGAGAGCACCCAAAAATAAAATGCAGCAGTGGAAACAAAAAAAATGAAGAGCATAGATGCCCTTGAACATATATCAATAATGGCTTAACAACTTATCAATCCATTACCAAATTAAAGATGTGGTAGTAAAATTTTTGAATTCCCACCCAATAATTTTGCTACCATCATCTTTGAAGGTCCTCCCCCGTGCACCCATGAGGGATTACTATGTGGGTCAATAATTATCGATCATGAGGGCCTATCTCCTTATGTGTGTTAGGGTATCCCTCCCCTTGATCATATGATCACATAGCAATAAGGTCCACCCATTGTTGTCGTTTTCCCGGATGGTCCACCATAAGGTATACACTATATATATTCTTTTCCCTATAGTGGAACATCTTGTCCTGATGGTAGTTCTTTCCATGATGACAGTCATTGTGAAGTCCCTACCTGCAATGTGAGTTTCTTTGAAGTCCCTCCCCATAGTAACATCATGAATCATGAAGGTCCTCCCCTCATTTCAGTAAATCCTAAAGTCCCTCCCCACGATGTACACTAAATAAATTCTCCCTACATCTAGATATAAAGTGGTTATAGTAGTCCTCTCCATCGTAGAAGTCATCGAGAATATCCTCCCTTCAGTGACATGGAAAATTAAGAAGGCCCTCCCCTTGTTGTATCCCACCCTGATGGTCCACTATATGGTATATTCCATTGGGACTCTCCCAATGGTCAGACATCAAGTTGTACTAGTAGCCCTTTCAATTTCAGCACTGATTTCAAAGGTCCTTCCCACAATCAAAATTCATATTAGCAAGAAGGCACTCACCTTTCCAGGATAAATGTCAGAAAGCCTTCATATGGTGAGAAAAATAAAAAGATGGATTCATACATATCAGACAATCCATCTATGACAAGGTATATATTTTCTCAACCATTGGATGGTATGGGCCCACACACATCATATGAGATACACCTACGCCGTTCGTATATCAATGAGGCTCCCCTAGTTCATCTTCTTGGAAGAAAATTATTAAGAAGATGTTAAGCTGGGAATTTCATGTACAGGAGCCCCTATAAGAATAACAGTTTGATATGTTGCTCATGAAAAGACAACTAGATAAGGATTATATACTAGTGATGTATTTTCCTACAGGCACTCCTCAATTCGTCATACCATGGGAGTTGATTAAGGAATGTTTTCATGACATTCACCTCAATTTGGTAATGAATCTTCACCGGCTAAAAGAAATTTTCCTTTCCTATAAAGGGTATACAGACCATATCCACATATTACGGGGGATTTTCCATCTAATCAACCGGGATGATCTTCAATCTGTATGGGAACCACAATAAGAAAGGAAAAAAGAAAAACCTTGAACTGGCTTGCCTCCACGCACTGCACTAGTTGGGATTTCTTTTTTGGCGATGCCCCGTCTAGAGTTTATATTCAGGGATGGGGAGAACAGGGAGCCCTACACATCAACCCATGTCCTATCTAGTAGTCCTCATTGGAAATGGAATCTAGAAATGTCATTAACCAAATAAAAAAATAGAATGAAATCATTTCTTAGGAAATATGGTATACTCAATTAAAACTATCCTTGAGTGAGTCATAAAAGTATCAGGTCTGATGAGAACAATCAATCAAAAAGATTATGAGTCAGAAAACCAACATAATCCAACATGCTCCTCACCTAAGGGAACTAAAATAGTAATCAATGCTCATTTATTCAAAATACCATAAATCCCATGTGGTTTTAGTGTCATACTCTACATACACCCACATGGGAGTGCATGATATAAAAAAGGTGGAAATAGTGGTGACTACTGCCACAATGTTGAAACTGCCCCATCCAATAGGTTTGGCTGTATTATTAAGTCAAAATTTCCCCATAAAAGAAACAAATCTTGACTGTACTGCATCAATGGAAGAATGGATTAACCCTTTCCCATAGGGCTATTGGTATTTTTACCTCATGTTCTTGTATAGTGAATGACTGTATTCTCCCATTTGGGAATAAAGATGAGCAGAGAGGTCACAGGGTCCACCATCTATCATGGTTCATACCCTTCAAGATGAAGGAACATTATGAGGTCATACCAAGGGTCCCTTATGTTCTATTGTTTCCTAGGAATCAAAATAATACCATTGAATGGATGGAGAAAGTCCAAAAAAAGATGAAGAATGCTTTCCTAAAATTTAGCACTGTGTACACCACCCAAAATTCGATATAAATCATTGAACATGGTAAACCTAAACCTTGTAGATCTCATAGGAAATGATACAAAGGGAGAGTATGCAAGAGGAGATGGTTCCCTCTCTAAGGAATCCCACACCAAACCTGATGGTGTGGATACGTAAAACCAGAGAGTGGGCCTAAATTTGGGATCCCCCTTAGTTAATACATCATAACGTCCCTAAAAACCCAATAAGTAGAGGAATAAATCATAGGTAATCAATGACCATCCTCCTCCTCCCCCTAAGAATGTGTCCCTTAAACTCAGTGAAATATTTTCCAAGAAGGAAGAATAAATGAAAGAGCTCAAGTGAATTAATTCTTAGCTGCCTCGAGGGAGATATCTTGTCAGATGTGTTCCCCATGGGGAATGTCAACAGGGGTTCCTTGATGAGGTTCCCCTACAACAGGCACTCATACTGGTAAATGAATTCAAACTAGGATGCCCATTCAATCAAGTATCAGGACCATAAATCCACTTAAATATGGCTCAAGAGGGACATCAAGACATCCATTCACTTGGAAAGAAGCCAGAGTATATTCAGGCGATCCTACAAAGGATACCCCTGGCTGGGTATCCCCTCGAAATTCTAGCAGCACCAGCACGTCTAACTTTGGGCCATAATTTAGCATCCTAAGATCAAGTCTAGTAGGATATGCATCAAAATATCTTTAATACCATTGAGAAACAAATAGATTGACTAGAATCCATTGAAGGGCGGAGCATTCAGATACAACAAGATCGCAAAACCTACACTTATTGGGTGAGAAATGTTCCTCCACTTCCAAATTTTGGGAACCCAATATTTCTACTATTCTATGGTTTAGGAAACCAACAACAACATCTAATTCACTATTCCTCTTACTGTGATCTCATGATGGGCACTCTAGAGCAGAAAAAAGTAGTAAAACTCAGGTGCTTCATGGGAACCCTACAGGGTTCAACCTTCGTATTTTATACTTGCTTGACAGTTAACATGATCACAAGAAATGATGACCTATGGAGATATTTTATCTTCATGTTCAGTTAAACATTGACTAAGAAAACAATTAGTGATCTCATTAAATGAATATAGTGAGAGAAAGATATATTTTTTTGAATTCATTTACAACTGGAAAGTCTTGACTTACTCCATGAACCGACTTCTCCCCTATGATGAAATTATCTCTATGTGAATCGATAACATATACGATGAATTGATGACACCACTCATCCCAGTGATGTTCAAAAGTGGGATTCAAGATTTATCTACCATTTACCGGACCATAGAAGACTCTTTGTAGCCAACCAATATACAGTCTTGAGTGGCCCCATCAGCCATTGGAAAAAGAATGGGAAATGATTAACCGGATTCTGTCACTCTTAAGCCAACCCCATCACCAGTTCTAGTTATGAGGCCTCCACTAAACCATGCGGGACCCCCTAAATGCCAACATCAACCACCGCCATGGATGTATAAGTGATGAGTTGCTAAAAGAAATTAGTTCAAGGGGGGAAGAGATAATGTCTACTCATTTTGAGATGACCATGTCCATGGATACATCATAGCCTCTATGAGTTGCATCTTGATCCACCTACTAGATACAAAGCATGAAGATGAATTAGATTTTGAATACCATACAAATTATTCTCACCATCACCAGATACTATGGCACACCATCTCGGAGTACTTCATCATCAAGAATCTCCTACAAAAGATGGTAGGTTATTGGAAAGTTAATTTGGTTTCTCTGCCAGTACAACTTTTGTATGTCTCCACCTTAGAACCAAGAGAGGAATAGGAGTGAAAAGTAGCCACATGGAAAATGGGGAAAATTTTACAGTTGGATCACTTAGAAAATAGTCATTAAAGATTATGGAATCCTCCTAGTGTAGATGAAGAAACCCACTATTCCCCCAATAGCTCCTGATGCAACATGTCCATCATCCTCATCCCCACAATCCTTTGGGGGCCAAAATGGGAATAATGAAGGAGAAATAAGATGAAACTACACCAAATATGAAGATAGTATTGTCACTTTTGGACATCATTCTAGCAGAATTGGTACAATGTGAACTACCCCTCCAAACAGTACAACTAGAAGAAGGCAGTAAGATAGAATCATTTTCAGATCAAGAAATGATCATTAGATCCATTAATGTAATTAATTTGATGGATCCACTATCTGATGGAGACTAGGCCACAAACCTGAATTCCTCACATCCAATCAGATGGCCAGAGGAAGAGTCCATGGAGGCTAGGAATTTTATGGATGTCATGATCGTGGTAGGAGTCAAATTCTTGGCCATGCCTTAACACAAACCATTTATGTTTTGAAAACTCACGGAAGGACCCTTGAATGACATAATGAGAAAAAAATGTTCCTATGACCATTCTAGAAGAAATATGATCCTAGTTATCTTGAAGTACCCATTAGGGGAGAAAAAATGTCCAATCACTTTAGGCATATAGGCGGACAAGTTTGGTCGAACTCGGAAAGTATCACAGCACCACCAGCTCCTATCACAGAGGCCGAACCATATGGGTCCAAAACTCCCTCACCTAAATTGTCAATGAAATAGAATAACTAATCCAGAAAGAACCAACCATCAAAGAAGAAATATGATATTATAAATCATCTATCCTCTGTATTGACAGAGCTATCAATCCTCAATGCCTTGGGTAAATCCACAGACCTATGGGAGGCTCCTATTGAAGCATTACTAAATCTCCAAGAATTTGAGGCTAATGTAATAGCGGCTGAAGGCAATCAGACGGAGACTAATACCTAATAATTCCACTTCATCATCCCTTTTACAAATATGGATGAAGAAACCATCTTGAAAGGGAACATCAAAACATTATATGTGTTGGGGAAGATAAAAAACATTAAAGTTCGAATAATTTTCATCGAGAACAGCTTTGGAGTCAGCCCCCTCCATCTATGAACAATTTTTCAGTTGGGCTATGATAAACATAGTTTAACACCCTAGACAATGAGTCAGCTAGAATATGAAATGAATGAGAATTTGACCTTTGGGAGAGTCAAGCTTAAAATTTGTCTTGGAGACCTCATGTCTGATTCTGAGTTTCTAATACTACGGAAAAGTATGTCCATCATTGTCCTATTAAAGAGGCCCTAGATACATCATCACACTACAATTTCATTATCATACCATATGTGAATAAACTATTTTGTTAATGGGGAATACAAGATGTTGCACTCCTATAATTACCCATTTGAATCATGTGAGTCGATTTATATTGATGCATGGTTCTATGAATTGAAGGATTCGTAGTCCTTGTCCAATGACATTGACTGAATCATTACCCCGAATAGATTGAAAATGGCTCCAACCGATCCACTCCAACAACATGGGGAAGAGTATGTATTACCCATCAAGAAAATTCAATGCATAAGTTAAATATCAGATACAAACTCAATCATCTACAAGATTTCCATTACAGAATCCATGTCCAAAGACACAGAAGACCGAGTTTACAACTATGATCTTAGGGAAAGCCCTAGAAATGATGCTCTCAACCCATCCTTGGGACCCAAGACCATTCCCACCTTACTCACTAAGGAAGAATATGGTTTATCTCCCAACATAGAATAGTTCATATCAAGAATTATCTCTCTATCAGAAAAAGAAATAGATGATAAAGAGAATTACGGAGAGGAATAATAATAACAAAAAAGATACCCCTATCACATTTGAGGAAGGTGTCTCCACCACAGTCGATGAACATAGAGAGATAAAACTAGGCAGCGAAGATGATTAATGGCCCACATTTATTATTATGGATATTACTTTTGAGGAGAAAGAAGAATATACCTCTGTCTTAAAATGAATCGATATGTGTTTTCCTAGATCTACATAGAAATTCCAGGCATTGATCTTGTGTCATCACTCACCACCTAGATCTGCTGGAAGACCATCATGGCTATAAGAAGGCATCCAGAAGAACCCACCTGATGCATGATGGAAAAATATAGGCTGAATTTAATATTATAATCAAGGATATCTTAATCTAGGAGGTCCAATATTCGATCTGGCTGAAAAAATAGCCCCTTTCAAAAAAATCGACAGATTTGAGTATGTATCGATTTCAAGGACCTCAAACAGCCCTGCCTGAAGTATGATTTTATAGTCCCAATAATAGAAGTGTATATCGTTGATACTATTGTATATGAGGCCTTTTATTTCATTAAATACAATTCTAGATATATCCATATCCGAATCGACCATGGAGATGAAGAGGCTTCAACTTTTTGGCCCCTCAGAGAGTGATCTATTTTAGGGTGATTCCATTTTTTCTAAACAATTCCAGTGCTACATATCAATGTTCCATGCATCACATTTTCAAGCCATTCATAGGAAAATTATTCAAGTTCCACATCAATGATCAGGATGTTAAATCATTTTTGCACTCAAACCACTTGACAGATCTTGAAATTTTCTTTAATATGCTGTGACATTATATTTTAAAGATAAACACCCTAAACTGCACCTTTGGTGTTACCTCTAGAAAATTAATCGTATAGGTCATATTCCATCGCTGTATCAAAGTCAACATTGAGATGAATAGATACATCCTTGGAATGTCTCCACCTTGCTACCCCACTGAGTTGAGGGGTCTCTAGGGGAACCTGGCCTACATACATCTCTTCATAGACAACCTAGTGGATAAATGTTGTCCATTCACTAGGAGAATGAATGAAGGGGTTATATATGAGAGGGATAATGATTTTCATGAATTATTCAAAAATATCAAAATATATTTCCTAATAGCACCAGTACTGATGACTCCAATTGAGGAGAGACAAATAATTTTTTACATAACCACCTTGGAATAGTCAATAGGCTCTTTAATAATGAATAAAAATGATGATAGATGTCTGAATAGTCTTTATTACCTCAGCTGAACAATGATCAATTGTGAGAATCGATGTTAGAAAATAAAAAAGAACTTCCTAGCCCTATTCTTCATCGTTCAGAAATTCAAGCGTTACAAGAATCACCTTAAGGATCATTTGGTCTCCCACTGCAACCCACTCTAGTATATCCTTAGTTTCCCCATGCTAACTAGATTCCTATCATTGTGGGTAATCATCCTATATAAGTTTGATATATGATATGTTCACCACAAGGCCATCAAGGGCCATGCGTCTGTAAACCTTTTGGTGGAGAGCATCTTAGAAGAAACAACCCCGTTGGATGCTCAACATCAAGATGAAGAGGTGTTATTCGTCCAAGAAGACCCCCAATAATGAGAAATATACTTAGATGGTGATTTTGGAAGCCCATTAGGGAAATGTATGGAGTATCCGAAGATTAAAAAAGTTGAACTGGGAATTATACTCATATCTTGGGAGAATTTAGTCCTTCCTTACTCCTTCTTGCTTCCAGATGGATGAAAAAAATAATGAAGCAGAGTACTAGGGCCTTATTGCATGCCTAGATCTAGCACTTCATGCACGATCTCAACACCTGAAGATAAAGGGTTATTCAGAGCTAGTCCTCAAGTAGGTCAATGGTGACTATTCCATTAAGAAATAAGTATTGTGCCCCTTGATGAACCATTTTAGGAACTAATGTAAATATTCCCATCATATCCAAAGCTGTCCTATGCCCCTAGTCAAAAAATGCTCATGCCGATGCATTGGAAAATGAAAATACAACCCTAGATGATCCAAACCAAGATGAAACAATTATTAGAATCGCCCACCGACATATGGTATTTCCATTTATTCAAAAAATTATAGAGGAAATTGATGAGATTAGTCCCATTTTTTTCCTTATGGTTGCACCACCAGGTAGATGGATCCCATTGAAAATTACATTCGGAGGGGGAACTCCCACTAGATAAGGCTGGAAGAGAACAGATCCAGAGGATGGCATCAAACTTTTTCTTGTACAGGTTAATACACCAAGAAAAGGTTCTCTATAATTGAGGCCTTGACAAATTCCTTCACAGGTGCATCAATAGAGAAGATACCGCTTCCATCATGAAAGATGTATATGCCAGAGCTTGTGGAGAACACAAATCAGAAACCACGATCTCCCATAAAATTCAAAGGCTTATATACTATTGGCTCACTATGATAAACGATTGATTCATATTTACCAATAAGATCCATTCCTTCCATGTTAATGCCAATTTTATTCTCTGAACCCTAGAGCTACTTCACACAACTATGTACTCTTGGCCATTTACCACATGGGGGGATGGAAATTGTGGGACCATATCCCATTTCCACACCCCAACAATTCAAGTTCATTCTCACAGCATCTGACATCTTTTCCAAATGGGATGAATCCTTTCCCCTTAAAAAGGTTGGTGAAAAAGATTTATTGTCTTTATGAAGTCCAACATCATTACCAGATTTGGTGTCCCTCATAAAATACTGATGGACAATGACACCAACTTATGCTCTGCTGATTTGGACAAGTTATACCCAGAGTATGGAATAAAATCCAACCATTCATCCTGCTACCTTTCTCTAGCCAATGGGATGTTAGAGGATTTCAACATGAATCTATCAAACATGAAACAAATGATGGTATATAAGGATAATAAATTGTTTCCAGAAAAGCTTCTTCATACATTATGGGCTTACCAAACCATGACCCACACTGCCAACCAGGCATCCCCATACTCGATAGTATATGGTGAAAAGGTAGTTTTGACTATTTAAATTCAACTGCAATCACTCCGAGGGTCCATTTGTAATCAGCTATCCTTGTATTAGAAAACCTAGAGAAAATTTGATGAGTTGGATTAGCTGGATGAGAAAAGCCTTCCCACATTGCACAACTTGGGTGTATACAAAAATTGAATTGGACGAGCCTTCAACAAAAAGGTTTACCTTTAGTCATTCATCAATGGATAAATGTTTTTGTTCCATTGAACCCTAATGATAATCAGGAACACGCCCCCAAATCTCGAGTCAAAGTGGTAGGGAACATATTTCATACAAAGGGTCTATTCCAATTTATTATACACCTTGATATCAATGGACGTACTGCTCATCACAGCTCCCAAAAAAGAAAGGTTTTTTCAATAAGTACTTCACGTAATAGTGAAACATAGTCATCATAAATATATGACCCTAAACAATGAGTTTACATCTTAACCACATGATTTTAAATTATATAGTAGTAGTCCCTACAATAAGACATTAAACTTGGAAGCCAATGTCCTCACTGCATGAATCCAAACTACACAACATAGCGTTCTAACTGCAAGATGTTAAACCACATAATATAAATCTTCCTAATAACATGATGATAAACAACATGAACCATCAAAGAACTAAGTAAATATTGATTCCAATTTATGAAAGGAATCCTTAGAGACACATTGACCCATGATCTTGTTCTAGCCCCCACAAATCCATTCCTCTCTAATACCCTCTATCTCCCCATTTTTACGAGCGAAATTCTTTTCACCCCTTGTTTCTCACATTGAGTATAACTCATGAGAGAATAGGATTGGTGGTAATAATTTTCATATGTAAGAATTCTATACAGGAACATGATAGAACCAACACCCATAGAAGATGAAACCAAAATATCCCTACCCCAACATCCATGTCAGGTCTGTACTGGGAAAATTCAGAACTATATATGGCTTGATACCTACTCTTGCAGGATATGTAGTGATGCCCAGATTTGGAATCCAAGCCCATCAACCAATTAAAAAAAATCCCCTTCCTCTATGTGTAGGTCAGACATGTATGAAAGAATTCATGAAAGGTCTTAACCGCATGGTATTAAACTATGAGATTATTCAAGAGTTAGGTGCAACCCAATTCCCAATGTTACATGATCCCACACATTCCCCCAGTCAAAATATCAAGATTTTTTATACATATTAGTCTGATATATGTGGAATCTTTAGTATTTCATGGATTATCATGATCTAGATATTTCTTACATTTGAGGACACATTTCTCAAATTGTCAAGAACCATACTCCGGGAAAGCATGGATCCCCATGATCATTCTTGTCTATTAGAGATGGAAGGTTAGTATCATACAAACACCATTGTTTGACTATGCACATTATGCCTTGGGGGATCTTCATATGATTCCAGCAAGAAAACCATCAACCAAAGGCAATTTATTCTTCAGCAGAGTCCTCCCCTACCTCGTTATGCCCAATGGATTCTAAGCCCCATGTCATTCCTCCTGATTCATGTTTTCCCCAAGGACTATGGTTTACACCTTATATCATCACTCATGTCTAAGGAATGCTAGAATATCCCAACCAAAAATAACTCAAATTTGTTTATGGACTTTGTGACATAATAATGTCCCACTTCATGACTTTAAATTGAAAAACATAATGTCCCCACCACACAATGCTAAACTGCAAGGATATAAATTTCCCCCTACATGAGGTTAAAATTCATATAATTGATTTAAGCATAAAATTATCCCTACCATTATTTATGTGTCGACCTGGAATCCTTGTAATCCCTTGTTTCTCACTCCAAGCATAGCTCATTTTGAGCTTAAATAACTCAGTGATAGATCCCCCATGACATCATGGAAAATTAGTCCAGGAGTTTTGTCCTAGCTGTACGACGTTAAACTATAGGGTACTCCAAAGATGGGATGAATTACTCAAACTACATATGAGTCAGATCTACATAGGAGATACCTAATCCCATGAGTGGATGGCAACACAAATGTTTATAATGTATCTTGATACACTCCTTATATTCCTCAAAATGTTGGTTTTGAGTAATCCTGAATCTCTATATTCATCCCTGGCCAGTGGAGATGGAAGGCCACTGTCATGTGGACACATTTGTTTGACCTTGCACATCATTCCCTGATGGCTATTCTTATGATGCCTACAATATGGTCATCAATCGAAGGAAAATTTGTCCCCATGAGAGTCTTCTCCTAACTCAGTATGCCTGATAGCTACCAAGGCTCATGACAACTTTCCTGATTCAATATCCCTAGGAGTCGTAGTTTAAATTCTCTTTCATTCCGACATCCTGGTAATATTATAACATTCTGGCCCGATTAACCTATGTTCTCTCTTGAGGATTCTTTAAAATAAATATACCCCATCCATATGTGTGATGTTGATATACATATGAATGAAAAATTCCCCCACTTATCTACAGGTTCCACAGAAATGTTCAACCAAAATATATGACCTCTTTAATCCTTAGGTGCACCCCTTTTTAGTGGTCATATGCCTCGTAAAAAAGGTCTCAGTATCAATAATCCTTCTAGGACATAGTATATGGAAGGTCAGTGTCCTGTGAAATCCTTTGTTTGATAATGCAACCATACCTCGATGGTAGTGCATGTGTTTCCTACAAGATGGCCTTCAATCAAAAATAATAATCATCAAGAGAGTCCTTTCCAATTTTCATATGCTCGTAGGACATTTATGTCCTATATCACTTGACAGATTTGGAAAATCCCTCTGGATAATAGCTTATATATCATTCCCTTTTCAAATTCCTAGACACGAAAATGATTTCTAATTGAAATGACCATTCACTGGCTCTCCCTTACACAAGTTAGAATTGTGTGAGAGTGATTTCCTATCCAAATCCAATACAAATTACCCTAATACATTCAAACACCATATGTCAGGAAGGAAAACCACTATGTCCACCAACCCCAAAAACAAATTCAATGTGTTGTAAATCCTCCCTAGCAATCAGAGATGGAAGTCCGGTGACCTACAATCATCATGGTTTTACTATGTTCATCATGCTCTAGTTTCTCTTAATATGTTTCCTATAATATAGTCGTTAATAAAAAGAAAATTCATCCTCATGATATTCCTTTATAGTTTTCATATGCTTGTACTACATTTATGTCCCATATCACTCCCTGTATTTAGAAAACACCTCTGGATAATGGCTTATATATCATTCCCTTTTTCAAATTCGCAAACATGAAAAATATTTCTTATTGAAATGAACATTCACTGGATCTCCCTTACGCAAGTAAAATCGTGTTGGATTGGTTTCCCATACAAATCCTATAAAAATTTCCCTAATATTTTTTGGAAATCATCCCTCAGATAGGCCACCCATAATGGCCCCCATCCCTAAAACAAATTTAATTTGTTGTAAATCCACCCATGACATCAGAGATAGATGGTCAATGTCTTGGGAACACCTTTTCCTGACTATGAACATCATGACCATGTGGCTCTACATATGACGCGAACAAGAAGACAGTCAATCAAAAGTAAATTCATCATTATGAGTGGCTTCTCCTACCATGGTATGCCTAAAATCTCCCCCATCCCTCATACATGTCCCAAACTCAAAAATTTAGGGTCATGAAAAACCCATTATCCATGTCTGTTTTTATTATGACATTTCCAGATAATGAATACCAAATTAGGGCCCATGGCCAATATAGTTTGGAAAAAAATTTTCGACCTAAAACATCAATAATAAGTCTAATTAGTAGGAATATAAACAGCCAGTGGAAAAGTTGAAATACTCACCAGAGTGAAAACCGACAGAGGTAATCCTTGATAAAAGTTGAGTATAATCTCATTAGATTTGTTCAATAGATGGTTTAGACAAAATATTTTTTTTGATCTACCAAAAAATTCATAAATCTTGTTAGGTCAAAAACCTGCAAACGGAAACCTAATAAAAAGTCATGTTATACCCACTAAGACCTTATCAAACAAGCTTAGGAAAAAATTAGGTTGACAATGAAAAATAGACAAATGTTATTGAGGTTTTTCAGGAATCCCCAAAAATATTAAAACTACAGTCACTAAGTATTGAGGCTCAAGAATAAATTTGATCCTGGTTTGATTATTTCAATTTACTAGTTTCTAATAACATTTCAAAATTAATACTTGATCGAAATGATGTTTATATGACTGATCACGATTGATTGGAATGACAATAAAGGAGAAAGAGGACACATTTGATGGAAATTTAGTTCCATTGTGTTCAATAAATGATGGTGGAACATCCCCTGTTCCATTTCTGTCCATCATATCAAAAGAAAATGAGTAACTCATGATTTAAGAAAGTTAATTTAAATCTCAACTCTCTATTTATAGAAAAATTGAATGTTTCTACCATAATCCACCATGTTTTTTCTCTAAAAAATATCTCTCATCCAATTTAGCCATGACCATTGCGTACACGCCTTCCGTAACGACTTTGTGTTCCCTGCCAATTATTTTTTATATCATTCTTATTGGTATCCGAAGAGGTGAGTTGGTCCTTAAATATTGCTATGCGAGCCTTTCATTCTCATAGCTCACCCTTTTGCGCAATCAAAAAATCCTGATCCTTCTTTTCTTCATCTGTTAGGAGATCGATATCCTCCAAAACATCTCGGAAGGTCGTTACATGATAATGGGAAGAATTGAATTTTTCATGATTATCATCACAAAGAAACGAGGTATTCCCATTCAATTATGATCTGGTAGATAAGAGGATATAGATGTTAGTAATCAAATCCATCAGAACCAATATTAGTGAATAACCACTGTATGTTATCAGTCTCATCATTAAAACTAGAGAGCGGTGTTTTCACAACAAGGGAACATAACAGATACCATGTTTATATTCGCTATGTCTGATGCCTCCCCGCAACACCATGCCCTTGGTAATTCATTTCTACAATAGATATATTAGTTGTAAGCATCATTAAAATAGTGTGAAGGGACATAAGATAGGTTACCCAAGATGGCGGGCTCTCCTTACTCTTAAATGGTTCGACTGCGGCGGCTGGAGGAGGAGGACTACCCGCATATTCCAGGGTATGCATTAGTACACTATTAGGGCCAACCTCATTAGGGTCAAGGGATGTGTTCATATGAAAGGAGTTGTCTGAATCGCTCCATAGTGAGAAAGGATGCAGTGATGAAGCCCCTTATAGATGAATTTGATAGCAGATCAAGTGTTTTCTCACCATAGGGACAAGAACAGAGGGCATAACCATCGTGGCCCCCACATGGATAGGAATAGAAGACATAGATATAACGTACATCATAGGAGAAGGAATATATGGCATTGACATCATCGTCTAGGAAGGGAAGTGAATGGTTAGAGGTTTCTGGACCCGTCTAATTGGATTTGTCAGCACCCTTCCAGGGTAACAACGTACCCACAATTAAGAATATTCTTGTGATAGAAAAGTGAACCATGACGTATTGGGGATGATAACCTTCATGGAGGAAACTTCCCTCATAAACATAATCCATAAATAGTAAAGGATTATGGTATGATATTCTACCCTTTTATGAATGACAGGAAGAAGCACAATTTATTGAAGGCACCTAAATTTCCTGGTGAACTTGTAAGGGAGATATGGCTCACAAATGGTCACTCGATCTATGCGAGAAATGAGTATAAAGTAACTAATTGAGATAATGAATGAGCTCTCCTCTAAATAACCTCCCATTCCACCCCTTAATGTCTCACGAGGGGTATGTTGCGGTACAAATGATATGTGAGAACCATCATTCCACAACCCAACTACATCACTAATGCATTATGTCATGGGATAGACAACAGAAATGTTGAGATGGGATGGTAGAAATTTGTATTGAGGAACTTTTAAATTGTATCAATATTCATAGAAATGGAAGTATTCTTCTATCCTTGAAAACATGAATTTAAATGGTCCACTGAGATAATGTGTAGGTTTACCTTCTTATATCTTCCTCAACAACTCTTATAGTTGGTCAAGTGTTGGAGTGGCCAGATTAATTGGTCTATCCTCTTCCAGCACATCTGCCATCATCATAGTGTAAGCCCTAACCCCTATATACACATCATGGTATGGGAAAATCCATCCACTAGAAAAATGGAAAATAAACACACTAATATAAAGGCAGGTTTTATATCTTGTAAAAGCTCATATCCCTAAGCAGTTTATCATCCGACTTTGAGGGAAATACTATATTACCCTATAATCATTCAAAACTAACAGGATGGATGAGTTTGACTGCAGTGATCTCTTGGCATGGGCCCATTCACCTATATAAATGACTATATACAAGACTCAAATGGGATAGAAGAGTGGGACTGGAGAGGATGATTAAGTAATACCTCTACTATAACAAGTGGGATCCTTGTCAATAGATACACATGGTCAAAATCCTCCCATATAGCAGCTGCTAGAAGAAACTCTTTATATATATATATATATCCAAGGATAGGGATACCTACATGATGGTGGAAGTTCCATAAGATGATTCCCACCTCCCCACATGAAAAATGTATGGTGATGGAGCTTGAACACCAATGACTCAGCAGCTCAAGAAAGATTTCACCTAGAGGGAATGTTGCGCACTAAGAGACCAAGGTTTCCTGATATAGGTTCACCACCACCTACTGGACATGGGACACTAAACGGGTTTGGTGCCCCCAAAATGCTCAGGACCATTTAAAGGAGAAGCATCCTCTGGCTAGCAGGTCCCATTTGGTTGTCCACCCACCGTTATGATTTTCTCAGGAAAGGTTGATAATAAACGAGTACTCTTGGGAGACTATTCTTAAGGAAATGTTGCGACACATGCAATCAAATTGATTCCATGCCAAGCCTTCTAATATGACCACATTTTCTTGAATTGGAGTAGTCATGACCTCTCCTTTTGGAAAACTATTGGCCTAATCATGACCTTGTGGTGCTTCTAAGAGAATGAAAATAGTATTAGGGTCATCTAATGGTAATGGAATATCCTCAGGAAGGATAAATCCATATAGTTGCAGCCGCACATATAATGGGTAATCTAGGAGATCATTCATAAGATGATATTTTAAGAAGATTTCATGTGGAGCAATGTAGGATCAATGATAGTCCTCAGTGACCTCAACCATGGTTGTCCTCATATTGGTCGTCTTTGTCAAAGCCTACGAAAGATCCATTGTATCCTGCACAGAAGGATAAAAAAGCCCACAAAATCAGTCCAATGAAAATTATGGATAAAGGCCACTAAAATTGGACAAGGGGCTTAAAAGAGGGTATGCATGGGGTCCCATGTGTTGTTACCAGGAATGGAACGTGGTATCTATTTCCCACAAACTGATCGATACATATAATTAATCCCCGCATACTGCTGTGGTACATGGAAACTCTATATCATGTACAACCATGGTATGTGAAAGTGTCGTGAGACACTGGTCTGTGAAGCATTATAAAAAAATGGTTGGCTGAAAAAGGTAAACACCAACCAATGCCTCACTATACTGATATTCAAAGTGGGTTTTTAATGATTATGTTCAGATTATAAAGGCTTAATGTTCAATTCATTGGTTTATATTTGGAGTGTTGAACACACAAACCACGTAGAGATTTCCTACATGAAGGTCCATATTTTAGTTTTAAGTTCCATTATGTAATTTGAGAAACCTAAAATTCAAATGGGGGGATATAGTAGTTAGGAAAAATTCAGTTTGTGTCACGTACAATGTAATTCGTGAATTTGGATTTCACAAAAGAGACAATAGGAAGATGATGAGAATGATTTGGGAGAGTCGAGAGCACTTTTCGCTACGAGAAACGGTAAAAAATAAATGACTAGGGACTTTATATATTGGTCTAGTACCCTCCTACTAGAACAATATGTTCTACTGCAAACTACTTGAGTTCAGGACCGCTTCTACATAGAAATGGTCTTTTATTCATTCCGAAAGGACCTATTCTGATGGGGGGAATTTGTAGGGTCTTGAAAAAATTGTAAAGGGAGGAAAATAGTCCCACAATCACTTTGTAGAAGGAATCAATAATTCCAATTGGTCCAGTAAATTGAATGGATGTAAATTGCGTTTCAAATTTTGGATGAATCATGATGAAATTGAATTTCTCAGTAAGTTTTATGTCACCGGCATAACATCACATGGAAGGGTTCACTGAATGCCTTAATAGCATACCATCAGTACACATGAGTACCCACGAGTCACCTTCCTACATTTCTATGTCCAGAAAACCCAAGAACCTGCAAACCACATCACTGGGGGAGTCAAGCATGCGAAGGCCATCTGCATACCATCTCGCGAACTCAGTAGCCCTCAGACGAAGCAAATCTGTAGGGTTCCAAGAACCTTGAATCATGAGGCATAGCCCCTACAATCCCTGGATAACCATTTCTTAATCAGATCAATATATATCTTCATGGGCTTCTGAAAATGGTTCAGCATGCCCGTATATATTTTTCTCCTGCTGATATATAAAAGGAGCATAGAAGGAATTGAGAAAGGACAGAAAAAGTAAGTTTGGAGGAGACCCCAGAGGATGGAAGAAATAATTCAGAGAGGATTTTAGCTTTGGTTTCCAAACATTGATGATGTTCAAATAACGAACCACATTTCAAGAGATATAACTAGTCACAAACCATTAAAAGAAGGTACATAATAATAATGCAAAATCCGAGAACCTTATTTGTGTAATCAATAACCACACATTCCATTCAGTTGAACTCCCCATGAATGATAGGTTCTAGGACCGTTCTTCAATATAACGATCCACAAAATGTATCTGTATACATATTGAACCCCTAGCCACATACTACATCAGTATGTGGATGGAACCTGACGTGACATGGCTATCTGTAACCATGACCATATAGCACTGTGGTGTGTGGTGTTCATTTCCCAAGCTTACGTACTACTTTTGTATGTAGATGACCACTCTACTGGTATACCATTTTGGTATTTGGAGTTCCCCCAATTCCACATGAGAAAACAGAACGCTGAATGGGGAATATTTGGGTGTCCTTACCTCCATCTCCACTTTCACCCCTCTGTTACCTTCTAGTCCCCCATATCCCCAATGAGAACTAGTCCCATGGAATCTGGAAAAATAAAAGTCTAAAAATACCATACCCATATGATCAGATCATCGGGCACATCAGCACGCCCCTTTGAGTCATAAAACTCATGGTAAGTGGAGTCACGAAGGCTCTTCACACAACAGTTCAGAGTACAAGTATGTCTATTTGTCTACATTCCTATGGTATCCTAGATTCCAACCATGGAATGATAATGTGAACCTCCCTATTCTAGGGATTAATGGTGATCACATTCTTTTGAATTCAATGAGGAATGGTGATCAGTCGAATGGATCATATTTTTTCCTCCTTTTGATGACAAGTGACATTCCTCCCTTTTCCCAGAATGTGTTCTCGGTCCCACCCACTGAGGTAAGTGCCTACACTTCCTAAGGGAAAGACACATGTCCCCTAATATTATCCCACATTAAAGGCTTAATTTCCCCACACCATTTCCCACCATCACCTATGCTTCTTCAACCGTAGGCCCACCCTTTCCCATTAACATTAGAGAAGGTGTGTGTTGGGTTGAATCTCTCACAACCTCTTGTTTCTCACACTAATTATGGCCTGTGTGGGTAGAGAGATTTGTGAGGATTATAACATCCACACAAAAATATTACATAAACTATGAGAACTATGATTCCTAGTCAGACAAGGACAAGTAGGATGCCTTTTTTAAGGCATAAGCTTAGAAGTGTTCACTTCTAAAAGGGTCCATCCAATCATGTCCCCTAAAATGGGAAGCTCCCACACATTATCCACAAATCCCGAACTACGTGGGCTCTAATTCCTATCGAGAGGATACATTGGAAGCCCGTAATATGGGTCCGATACAAATATCAATACTTCTTCCATCCCCCTGGTGGATGATAAACTCCAGAGAAACTTATTGCATCTCTTAAGTCAGTATTTCCCTAGTTGCATCAAATCAATGTATGCCTATAACGATCCAATAGATCCGGGGTAGCCCATGGATACACACTTTAGGAATGAACTAAATATTCTTGAATATATGAACATGACTTAAATCTATAAGAGTATCCTGAAATAGGAAAAACATCCTCCCAAAATGGTGGGATGAGTCTGACCTCCCATCCCCTCAATCAATGGGGCTCATATGTGTCGTTGGCCAAATTGTCATCTAATGAGTGCCTGCCTTTGGAATACAAGTCCATGAATCATTTATACCAGCGCCATTGTGTGTTCTTGGCTCCAGGAATAAACCTCCTTGAGACCGTCCATGGATGTTATATTCTAAGAGGACCAATTTCATAGATACTTGACCCCATGCAATTGCTCCTTGTGACCATTTGACAATGGAATCTCCTTCGAAATTCAAAAGGGATGAACTGCCCAGTCCAAATGGGGTCAATTCAATCCCCCCTTAAAGGATAATGATGCATATTGATGGATGAAACAAAAATGGTGAACCCGACATAAAAATATATACAATAATAAATGAGTGACCATTCTTGTCGAACCATTTTGTTCCTATCCAACACGCTCACCATGGGTCGAAACAGGTTTGATGTATTTTTAAAAATGGGTCAGAAGATGCGTGAACCTTGTTCATGCATCTTATGAGTTGTGAATGATGTGTGAACCTCATTCACACATCCTTCGGGATGTTGATGAAGGACGCTTGAATAGGGTTCATGAATCCTTCAATATTTTTTATTGTTTTTTACAATTTTAATATTTTTAATATTTTTGGTTTTTGGTGTTTTATATATATTTATTTATATATATATTCAGTAGAATTTATCTATTATTTAATATCCTACAGTACTGTAATTACATCAGTTTAGATTCTGACAGAACCCCATACCAAGGGAACCCTATTATCGAAGGGCATGTCTTGGAATTTATTCTTCTTTTCTAATGTGGGATTCATGTTCTCCCTTTACTCCACAAAACATACCATATTTTAGATCTCAGATTCAATTTTAATTATTTTGATTTCATATTCTATAAAATATAAACTGTAATAAAAATATAAATTAATATTAAAACCTAGATTAAGCTTATAATAAATAGTTGAAAATAAATATAATTTTATAAAAAATGTTGCTGAATAATATTTTATAATATTTTTAAACCACCAACATGAAACATAAAAATGTTTCATGTATGTGAATTTGAGAGCCTCTAAAATACAAACTATAAGTCCAATATAAATGAAATTTAAATCATGGATTGAACATAAATGAAATAGTCGAATAGAAAAAGAATTTCTTAAAAAATGTGGATGAAAAATAATTTATAAGATTTCATAGCAACCAACATCAAACTTAAAATTGTTTCAGGTATGCAATTTTGAAAGCCTATTAAATATACACTATAAGACTAATATAAATAGAAATTATAACTTGGATTGAAAATATACGAAGTAGTTATCAATTAATTAGTTAATTAGAAATATAAATAATAATTATTTAATTATTAGTTAATTAGTAATATCATTATTAATTATATAATAATTAAATATTAATATAATTATTTATTATATAATTATTAATTAGTTAACTTGAATTATAATTATTAATTATATAATAATTAATTAGTAAATTACAAATATAATTATTTGTTTTTTAATAATTAAATATATAATTAATAATGTAATTGTTAATTATATAATAATTCATTAGATAAGTAGTAAAGTAGTAATATAATCAATTCTTACAATTATTCATTATAATTATTATTAAATAATTATTATTAATTAACTATATAATAATTAATTTTTTAATTTGTAATATAATTTTTAATTATGTAATAATTAAATAGTTAATTATTTATATAATTTTTAATTATAATTATTAATTATATAATTAATTATTAATTATCATAATCAAGAATTATATTACTAATTAACTAATTAATTATTATATAATGAATTATTCATAATTAATAATTAAAAATTAATAATTACATTAGTAATTAACTATTTAATTATTATTTAATTAATATATAATAATGGATATTTAATATTTATGTTACTAATTATATTGAATAATTATATAAATATTTATCTAATTAATTATTAGATAATTAGTTATTTTATTACTTAATAACTAATTAATATTATATAATTAATAATTATATTACTAATTAACTAATTGAATAATTTATATTTAATAATTTAAAATTATAATTAGTAATTATATTACTAATTAAAATAAATAATTATATTACTAATAAACCAATTAATTAGTATATAAATATCTAATTAATAATTATAATGAATAAATATAATTAATTGTAATAATATTAATTAATTAATTAATTATCGTATAATTAATACTTATATTACCAATTAACTATGTAATTATTATAAAATTATATCACTAATTAACATATTAATTATTTTATATTAGAAATTAATAATTTAAATTATTAATTATATTATTAATTAAAAAATAAATTAGTATATAATTAATAATTTCTATTTATAATTAATAATTATATTACTACTTAACTAAGTAATTATTATATAATTTATAAGTATATTACTAATTAACTAATTATTTTTGATATAATAAATAATGATTATATTAAAAATTAACTAATTAAATATTATACAATTTCTAATTTATAGTTGTAATTAAAAATTATAATAAAAAATTATATTAATTATTGACTAATTAATTATCAATTAATAACTATATTACTAATTGACTAATTAATTTTTATATAATTATATTACTAATTAACTAATTAATTATTGTACATTAGTTATTAATAATTAATAATTAATAAATATATTAATTATAAATAATTAATAATTATATAATTAATAATTATATAATAATTAATTATATTACTAATTAGTTAATTATTTATTAACTATTTCTTATATGATTAATCCAACTTTTATGTTTCTTGTTTATTTGACTTATAGTTTGTATTTTATATTCATTGAAATCCACATACATGAAACATTATTAATTTTCAAGTTGGTGGTTTTGAAGGCTTATGAATTATTTTTCATCAAATTTTTTTATGAAATTCTTTTTATTTTCACCTCTTTATTATATGTTAAATCCATATATTAATTTTCTATTATATTGGTCGTACAGTTGGAATTTTACAATCATTCAAATCCATCTAAATGAAACATTTTTATATTTCATGTTGGAGGTTTTGAATGCATGTAAATTATTTTTCATCAAACTTTTTATGAATATTATTTATTTTCGAATACTTCTTATATGTTTAATCCAAGTTTTCTATTTCAATTATAATTGTCTTATAGTTTTTATTTCATAGACTTCCAAAACCATGTACTATAAACATTTCTAAATCCCAAATCAGAAATGCATAATGTTCTTCATAGGAAAGGGAGAACCTGAATCCCACATTGAAAATGTAGAATGTTTTCCAAGGAAAACCCTCTTATAAAAGGGAGCCCTAGTCTTGGGTTTATGTCAGAATATCGACTCTTGTAATGGCCGTACCACATGACATTATATAGATGATAAATTATGTGGAAAATTATATATATATACAGACACACAGAAAATAAAGAAAAAAAATAAAAACCAAAATAACAAATAATAGTACAAAAAAATAATTTTTTTTAAATTTCTGTAGGATGAGTGAATGGGGGTCACATATCTTTTATAAATATTACAAAGTATGTGCTACCCCTGTTCATGCTTCCAGATGAGAGAAGATGCCTGAATGAGTTTCATCTATCTACAGAACAATTTTTAAAAATAAATCAAACCCTATCCTTTTTTGTAAAAAATTTCCAAAAAACCCTTTTAAAAAATTATCCACTATTTTTCTTAGAATATTTCCCTCTTTGGGGATCATTCGGTATTCTCTATTCCCTTTATTTCTTCACTCATATTTTCTAACCCTGCCATTTTTGTGGTGTTCTTAAAATTTTTTTATGGATTATGCTTTCCATTTATATCCTCAGGGGGTTTCTCCTCTACTCTTTTACCCTATTCCATTATAGTTGTCCCCATTTTTTGTTCAGTTATGATTCTTTTTTAGTTGATTGGGGTGTTTTGGGTGGGCCAACATTGGTATCCTTGGAGGTTTGATTGGAATTGTCTTCCTATTTTCCTTTGTTTGGTTGGAGGTGGTCCCAAATCTAGCGTTGATTTTCTTACTTAGGCTTGGTTTTCATTCAATGGTTTCGTCTTCTCATCTATTCTCTAACATCATTGTCCAAACCACCCTTTGTAATCGGTCTGACATAATGGCCTTATAGGTTTTTCTCAAAGGATTTAATCGAGTGGCCGATGGTTTTCTAGGAGGCATGAATGGTGTGAGCTTCATACTCTTTGGTTCCCCATTGGAATTACTCTTTCAATTTTCTCATTGGCATTGGTGAACTAGGTGATTTTTCTCTTTTCTTTTTCAGTGGCTAGTTTCCTATGGGTTATCAGCCTCACAGTGGTGATGTAGACGTCGTAAGTGTGCATCTCAAGTCATGGATCAAGTCCAATTGATGACTGGGTTCTCACATCTTATGGATTTTGTGGAGAGGGGAAAATTGGTTCTTTTTTTAATTTCTAATGCTTGAACTATTTATAGACACTATATGGTAGTGTCATGGTGGCGTCAAAACTATTTTTCAATGGAGGGTAGTGATGATTTTTCTTTATGTGGAATTTTTAGTTTAAATTTGTTCTAATGGTTTGTTAGGGTTCAATCATAACCTGAAAATGTGTTTCCTAAGAAAAAAAATGGATTTGGGGTGTACATTATTAATTTTATATGAAATTAATTTTATTCAAAATTATTGATGATGGTGGATTATTGATTCCTGGATGTAATTATTATTAGAGTAATTAATTGGATTAGTTCAAGTCACAATATCTTAATAAAATAATGAATTTATGTTATTTATTGCTGGATTTTAAATTTCTTATATTTTCTTTGATGTGTATATGATCATGAGAGTAAACCAACTGATAAATTTGATTGGTTTATTTAAATTTATAATTGTTGAACTAAAATTAATGGTTTCTGTTCCATTCCCTCCTCTTTATTTTTCAAGGTTTTTCAAGGTCGGGGTTAAATTGTTTTAAACCCCATTTATCATATACATCAGATCACCTTACCAGCATTTGAGTAAATGAATATATATGGATTAATATCTTAGGGGATAGGAGATGAGCTTTCTAAAAGAGATTAGGAAAACCCATTCGAGTTGATACATATGATCTAATGTTTGAATGCTATAAATAAACCAAGGTATGGTTTAGGGTTTTTTCCTAGGGTCGAGGGTTCGTTTATCATCTACTTGATTAAATAACCATTCGAGAATCACATGATCATTAAACTTATGATTTAATTCAATCATTTTCAGGGTTAATTATTTATATTAGTGGATTCTATGTAGTGAATTAATAAATTAATTAACAATCATTCAGGATAGAATAAAATATAACCAGATTATGCATAATTGTTTTATCATACATGGTTAATCAATTATATATATTAAGGATAATATTAACATGGAATGTAAAATGTAAAATATAATTTATGAATATGTGAAAATACCTCAATCTATAATATTATTTTAGGATATAATTATTATAATTGAGATATAAATTACACTATAGTTTTAAGTTCTTGGCCAACGCATGTTTTGGTGCTTTCAAATATCATTGAACTTTTAGCCTGAAGGTTTTGGTTGAATTATCTTAGTTCAGATAAATGTTTGATCACTTAAGTAGGACATTTTGATACTATGTTGAAAAGGTTGAGGAAATATCACAACAGTATTTTACTAATAGAGAGTCCACACAACATATTAGTGACTACGAGATAATGTAGTTTTAAGGTCATTCCAACCTAAACCCATTTGAATAGTTTGTGAGGTCAAATTATAGGTTTTGATAAAGGGAATATGGATCCTTACCACCAGAATATCTAAATAATAAGATATAAAAAAATTTATGGTGATTAATGTTCTGTTTTAATAAATAGATGAATATTAATTAAATTTTATGAATTTTTATATTTATTAGGAACTTTTTGTAATCAAAAAAAGTATTAATTATATTATATTTATTTATAGATATAGAAAATAAAATGACTTCTATAGTATCATTTTGGTCCTTACATGGGAAGGATAACATTCTCACCGATGTGAATTTCCAAGAATGTAACTGGTGCATGGACACTATACTACACCTTGAACATAAATTATATGTGCTAGAATACCCATTTCATGATTTCATTTCTGAAGAAGCTAATGAAGAAGAAGTATCTGTATATTTGTAGCATGTGGATGATGCTATGGAAATATACATGTTCATTATATTCTCTAGATACAATGAAATTGTAATGAAATATGTTGATATGGATACACATAACCTCATCTGTCTCTTTAAGGATCCTTATTAAGAAAAAGAAAGATCAGAGAGATATGAGATCATTAATGAATTGTTCACATAAAAAAATTGAGAGTTACTTCTAGTTGGGTCACAAGTAGTCAAGATGATTGGATATATTTAGTGCCTATAAAATATTGTGTTTTAAGATCCTCAATGAGATACAAAAAAATATGATTCTATCGCCACTACCAAAAAACATCCCGAATTTTAGTGAGAATTATAATGTGAGAGATAGTGAGAAGAAACATCCAAAACCTCTTACACATATTATATAAGATGATAAAGAAATGGGGTATGAGAAAACCATTTTTTTATGTTAAATATGAATAGATTAAAAAATTAAAAGGGGTCAAAGACTCATTCCATGTAAAATGCTCTAGATCCCCATCATTCCATGAAGAGGAAAAACTGAAGGCATGAAAATGAATAAGATGTGGAACATTTTGTATGTGGATAGTATGGACCCTAGAAGAGTAATTTAACCCAACCAAATAAGAAAGGGGATGCTTCCAGTTTATTAATTATTGAATTTAATTATTCCATATCTATATGTTGGTTATTACATACTGCCTATGATGATCAAATTTGTATCTAAATACAAGAACCAAGTAGATTTTAGATGATGACCCTATATGAGGTGGATCTATAGGCTACTAATAGATAGAGGATGTATTCACTTAATATTACATACTATCATCTTAGTTTTATGATAGGTTTTATTTTGGATATAATGAATTTTTATTAAGTTCATATTGTTACTAATAAAATAATTTCAATTTCTGTTTATATTTGGATTTTTTTTTCAATTTTCGAAGTACATGTTATTTATTTTATAGATATCTAATATGTTATGGTATGAAACAATTTAATACACATATTAATGTATTAATTAAAAAACCAAATACTAGATATATTTAAATGAATAAAATATGCATAACTCATTTAACACCTATTTATGGAATCACTTTCTTGGTCAATCAAGATGGTTACATGGACAATTTTTGTCATAATCTTCCTAGATGGAATGGTGAAAACCATCATTTGGTGGTCAAGGTGAAAGGGATAAAAAGATTCAATATTTGGTTCACACAAATGTGTGCAAAAAAATTTTCAATAGAGGCTATTGATGAAATATCATACATTTTTATGTTTACTGATGAATATAGAATGTAAGATTATATCTATTTGGTGCAGTATAAGTATAAATACTTTGAGATTTTCAGTGAGTCCAAAATTAATCTTTTGAATCAGCTAGGTAATAAAATAATTAAACATCAATTGGATCAAGGTATTTAATATCTTGCCACAAATTTATCTACATTTTATAGGATTATGGTATTTAATCTTAACTCACTCCACCTTATACACCACAGTGGAATTATGTTAGTTAAGGGAGGAATAATACCTTTTTCAACATGGTATGGTTTGTAATGATCCATGAAACACTTCAAACATCTTTATGGGGATATATAGTCTATAAAACATTATACCTACTAAAAAATCTACCAACTAAATCAGATAATGGTATTCTATTCATGTAATGGAGTAGAATGAAAATGATTAATTCATATTTTTGTGAATGGGGTTCTAGGGTATTTGACAAGGCTATATCAAGAAAAAAAATTAAATCTCCAAGGCCCAAAGTGTAACTTTATAGGTTACCCTAAGAATACAAGGGTATTTTATCTATACAACCCTTCAGATAAGAAAGTTATTATCCCATGATAGGTTAATTTTCTTGAGAGGGATCACATCCTCCTAGAGGATACTAAGAGAAATAATGAATTAGATAATGTTGATGCTTAATATTCACCAGATATTGTGCATGAATCGATTTAATAGGTCCTTATGGGTGAAGTTGTTTGTGAAACATATGTTCTATGCATTATCATTAGAGATGTAAAATTACTATAGAGATATGTTTTTCTATTCATTGATGAAATTGGCTTATTATTGTTTAAAAATGATGATCATATCTTCTATAATGAGGTTTTATAGATCTCAAAAGATGTTAGGTGAAAAGTATCCCAAAATTATGAAATGGATTCCATGTATCAAAAAAAAATTTCTGATAGATCCACTTTTTTATGGACTACATGTTTGGAATAAATGGTTCTGAAGGAGAAAGATGTATGTGGAAGGTAAAGTAAATACCAATAAACGAGGACTCTATGTTAATGAGTTTACAAAAAACCAAGTAATTTAAAATTATGAAACTTTTTCTATACTGTCCATATTTAAATCCATTAGAATTTTGAACTCTGTAGAAGCATATCATGATTATCAGATTTGAAAAATAGATATTAAAACTACATTCATTAATGGGATCCTTAAATAGGAAGTTTATATGGAACAACTATATGGTTTTTTGAGTCTTGGAAATTCCAAAAAGGAATGAAATCTACAGATATCCAATTTTTGATTGTAGCAAGCATCCATGTTATGAAATATTAGATTCAATGAAGCCATAAATTAATTCAGTTTGATTAAAAATTAATGTGATTCATGTGTTTACAAACATTTTACTGGGAGTGTAGTTGATTGAAAGGACCAATTTGGTACATGAGTAACGCTAATAGGGGGTGAATTAGTGTTGTGGAATTTTTAATCTAATTCAATTTTACCCTTTATATATTTGACCTACTAGTATCTAAATTCAGATATTCTATTTTCCTTGTCGCATTAATGTATATGAAATCATTAAAAATCATTGAATATTATTAAAAGGTTAACTACTCAAAAAGAGTATCTATTATTTAAGAAGGTCTGGAAATGATCCTGACCACATAAAAACATTGAAGTAATCCATAGAATTTGGTTAAAAAATGTATGGAATATCATTTCACTTTAAATGCACTCTAGTCAATTTGCAGTGCATGTTTTACAGCTCTTATCTAGATATTTATAATACATCCGAATATGGTTTCATTTTTGTTAAAGTTTTGTAACACCAATAATGGTTTCCACCAATTGTGACCTGTTGTATTCCATGATACTTGTTTGATCTTCCATATCCTCACTTGTTACTTCCACATCACCATGGATGTGAATTTTTCCTTATGTGACCCAAATGACAATTGAATGATATTAATTTGGTTACCCACTCTACCTTCCCTTATTCTCTCTTTATTCATTAGTGAAAAAATGAATTCATATAATTAATTTCTTTAAATATTACTAGAATCAAAAAAGTCCTATGTGATTATAAAAAAAATGATGATCATCTCAACATAGCATCATTACAATTCTTTATTCATCTTTAATAAAGAATTTAAAATAATGAATGGTGTATTGGTTTTATTATATAATTTTTGGTGTAGAAAATACTATTTCAACTAAATTTCACCACACATAAAAATCTTCTTTCATACAAGAATGATCATATATACTATTTTCTAATTGAACTATAACCCCTTTTACATCATATTTACTATATGAAAGTAATTCAAGGTACATATCATATGATTAACTATCCCATTCATAAATTCATGTTGATATTTTATATTCTAACTTCAAATCTATTTCGGGTATCTCAAATGGTTCACATTTCAAGTATGCATGAAAGCATGTGTGAAATCATCACTACTACTTATTCTTTATTCAAAACGTCACAACAATTTTCCTCTTTCTTTTCACAATCATGTACAATATCTCTATATTTTTGTGTTCTATGTCATAGGTAAATTCCTCCTTTAAATCTATTCATCAAATCAAAGTGTCTATGAAATTTTTTTTTCACAATAACCTAGTATAGTACTATTTATATCCTAAAAAAATGTATCACACATGTTAAACTACATGACACAACCACTTCTCATAGAACTGTGTATGTATAGTTCTTCTCCTTCACTCTTCATAGTTGATCCATGAAACTACCTTCTTCGCGAATTATTATTAATGATTTTTAGAAAAATGTATTCCTGATTCTCAATGGGAGTACTCAACTCAAAAAAATAGATCACGAATTTCTCAGGATCATTTTTAAACCAGTAGGGATTCGTGAATCAAAATATTCATGAAATCCATGGATATGTAGTTTCACTATCCCTTTTTTTCTAGAATTTTGTTTTTTACATGCCTGATGAGGGTGAATAAACACTAGTAACCTTTCTATAAGGTATTATCCTTCAGTAAAACATAAATATTCATATAAATCTTTTTATTTATAAATCCTTGAAGACTCATGGTACACTATATTCCCTTCACGTAAATGGAAGATCAATGAGTCTCTATTTTATAGAGAAAACATGAGATCTCGAATATAGGAAAGTGGAAACACCATCCTTATTCTGGGTGATAATCATTATATAGGCAAGGATCACTAACATTTTATAATGTACCCACCAAAAAAAATCCCATAATTTATGTAATTAAAATACATGCATTGAATTCTGGAAAACCCGAACATTGATATTTCAAATATGGGTTAAAATTATTCCAAATATTATTTAAATTTTCTTTATTATCTAAAATATTATTTGTGGTGTTTCATAACATGTTCATGAGATTATAAGGTAATGAAAGCTGTTTTCCCCAATGCTTGATCACAAATGGCTTCCTGCAATAGCGTTATCTATTTGGAAAAAGATTATTATTCACATGAATTTTGAAAATGGATTTGCATGATTCCTTTAATTGAGTTAGTCTCATCATTTTGACCATAGATTTATCAAGGTGGCCTAAGGTTTTATTGATGGTTTTTTGTCAATATATATTGGAAGAACACTATAAACATTAAGAGCTGGGATAAGGAAGACAACAATATTGGTTTCAAAATGCGCAACTCTTTTTGAGTAAAACACCGTGAGATATCAGAGGGTGAAAATTAACCACATCATGTGGTATAGGAAATGTATATATGAAGTTTAATGGAGGTAAAATAACTTCTTAACACCAAATCCCATATATAATTAGACTTTTTATTAGGTAGTGGTATATTAAACCACCACTACTATAAACCATCCGTATTTCTCTTCTCTCCCCCTCTCAATATCGCCACGTACTGATTTTGACCACCCTAGTGCCACCTCAAATTTCGGTGCCTCTTTTATGTGGGAATTCTATTTCACTCACAAATTCCACAATATATCTAGATTAGGATGGTTCCCTTGACCATGTTCATCCCTCTGAAGTCCCATGTAAGGATGGGGTTGAGTAGGCTTGAGCTGGCCCTTAGGTTGGACACTTTTTAATAATAGAACCAATTAAAAATGAATAGAATCCATATTTACACAAATGAATTAAAAAATCAATCATAATATGAAATCTAGTAATATATTATTCCCTTATAAAATTTTCTTCCTCAAAAAAAATATTGACAAATATTTTTTCCGGGGATCCTCTATCATCCTCACGCATCAATTATTTTTTTCTTGGACTACACTTGTTGTAAACATTGCGCACTAATGATTAGAAAATGTGTTTAACTATTTAATATCACTTCAATAAGTATATGATTTTACTAGTTGAATTATTCACTCATGGCATCCAATATCATCACAAAATCTATAACAATTCTCTAGGAATCACCAAGAATCCCAATGTATTCCATAAATGTTTCTAAGAACATATTGAATTGAGGACTAAATACATGATCCATTAACTTCAAAAAATAATCATCATATATAAATTACTAAATTAATCCTATCTCATTTATCACCGTTCTCATCCAATGAAAATATTTGGAATAAAATAAAACTCATAGACTATGTGGTCTCTTCAATCCCCCATTTTATTTATTGAAAATACATTCAATTTTCATTCCAAATTAAGGTAGCACTATGTGGATCAATATCTTCTCTCTCCCCTTTACGCATCCAAACTTTCATTAAAATTTATATCCCCCGTATTAACAATAATTACGATGTTAATTTAGAAAATGGTATCAATTCATTCCTAGTCTATGTTTCATTGATTAGTAATAAACTATGTCTTCATGATCTAGGGTTGGTGTAGAAAATAAGTGGATTAATTGTAAATTAAAAATCTATCCATTACCAACTGATATTAAAACCTTATTAAATGGAAAATAATATAATTGTCTACATGGGTTTTCCACTTTCATTCTAGGATGAAACCATTAAATGTGAGAAGAATATTTTTAATAACAATACAAGAAAACTCTTGAGCTCATTTCAAAAAGCAGATTAAAAACATTCACGTTCAATAGGTGGGATAAATTACATTAGGGATTTTCCATTATTCTTATGCAACTAATTAATTTAAATACTCATCCTTTGTAAAATAATCAATTTTTTGGGTAACAAAGTATGAGAAATTAAGAGATACATTCCTTTTACAAAGGTAAAATCTTCAGGAAATTTATAGAATTATTAAATTTGATCCCAATTGAAAGGATAACTCAATGAGATTATTCATTTGTATCCTATAAAGGGAAATAATTATCATCATATTCATAGTGTTGGATATCATCAAAAATGGATTTAATGAAATTCTTCTATAGAGGATACACCCGAAGAGATCTTCAATTTTTGAATATATGTAATGACCCGTTTATTTGATCCAAGGTAAATTATGAGGGAGTTTGATTTTTTGAAATTACTAGATATTATTTTTGAAAAATTGGGCTTCGGAACAAAATTATGTGAGTTGAAATACTTCAATGTTTTTTTTGGACTTGTTTAACGGTATGTGTGGTCATAAGGTTCTCGATGAGTTTCAGGAGTGTCTAACTCTAAAAAATGAAAATGGGAGAGGCTGGAACATGGCACATGGTTTATATAAATCCATGCATCCCTCAGGTGTAAACTATGTGGATATATGTAGTTGGGGTAGTGGTGGTGTGCACGGGAAGCACACATATTTCAAAACCATGCCCCAAGCCTGAATGTCTAGGGTTCTGGATGGTACCGCAACACTATTCACTATATGGTTAGCTCACGGTTTGGATAACTGTGAGACCCAAACAATGTAGTGTCTTTAAATTTTAAATGAACAAAAATAGGAAAAAATTAATAAAATTAAATATTATTATAATATTAATAATAATAGTTATTATTATTATTATGATTATTATTATTATTTTGGTTTCTGAAAAACTATATCCCTTTCTCAACTTCCTAATTCACTTGACCATCTACTCCCCTTCTTCTCTAATGTGGAATGCATCTCTACCTAAGTTCATCTATCCACCCAATTTCATTGCAATTCCTCATTGATTCATTATGATAAGGTCTATTTCTCTCTCTTTATACCTTTTATGACAGTTCTACTTTCTCCCGTTAACCTGATTTTCATTTATCCAATCCTTAGGGATTACGATAATGTGTATTTTCAGTTTTATTCCATTTTTAGGGTGTGTGGTACATCTCATGAGACCCCATTATTCTTGTTCCTGCAACCACTACTGAAGGGGAAGTGGTTTGGGTGTGTTCAAATAACTATCGTCACTTCAAGTAATTTAATCTTCAGATTCCTTTTGTAGACAAATTAAATTTGTGGTCTTTTAGGGGTGTTGGGTCCCTAGTAAATTTTGTAGCTGTTTTGGTTATCATTCAGGAAGGTTTGGGTTACCATTTTTAATGGAAACTTACCTTGTATTAATGGCTGTGAATATATATTTATATGTATATTCCTCCATTATATGAGTATTCACCCATGTAAGTGGATATATATATTGGGAGAGGTTCTATTATGTATAATATTAAAAATGTATATTTGCGTGAGTGTTAATAACTATATGCATATATGAGCATGTATATAAGGATCCCCTAATACATATTTAAGGGTAAGAAAATATGTTCATAAGGTATGGTGTTCTTATCTATATGAAAACGTGCATTTTCACAGTGGTGGGAAGGAACAACAATGAGTTTTCCCCCTCAATATCCAAGTTTTCAGCTTGATGCTCTTCCCAGGAGGAAGGATCTCTTTAATTTTCCCTTAAATTAAACAATTAATTTATGTAGTTTTTTACCCATATTTATTGATCTTAATTTGTGATGAATTATGATTCTAGAATAAATGTTTAAATATGATAAATGAATTTTTTGATGAAAAATTTCATGATTTTATAATAAAACCCCTCCAATAGATGTGCGCTATCTTCTAAAGATAAAAATTAATGATTATACTTTCTTTATTAGATACATTTATATGGATTTAATTATGATTTTGACGTGTTTTTGGGACCTTTATTGTTTGAAATATGGCCATAATTCAAATTATTATTTTTTTCCCATGAAGGTGGTGCCGTATTCAATTCCCACAGTCTTGATTTTTATACATGTATGCATGTTTTACAATTCCTTGCAGTCGTTAGCAATTCAGTTTCATAAATTGGGTTATCTAGTGTGTCCAATTGATTAATTGTATTATCCTTGAAAAAGATTATTAATTGGGGAGTTCATTTTTAGATTAAGGTGATAATTATTTAGATAATTAATTAGAGGATTAAATATTAGATTTTGTGATTTTTATAGATTAGATCATTAATTTGGGGATTAATTATGAGGTATATATATTACTAGTTGAGATAACTAGTTTTGTAAATAATAATGGGATAATGAAATAAAGAATTGATAAAACTAGTGGTAGATTAATTATATGATATTGATGTCATGTTTTGATATAATTAATTGTAGATTAATTATGAGATATTGATATTGTGGGTACAATTAATCAATTGGTGAATTAATTAATGGGTTATTGATATTTCTGATGACGTAAATTATTTATTATTAAATGGTGAATGGTAATATGGACATTCGACCAAATATTATTAATGGTAACATTGTCATTTAATTGTGTGTTATTAAATGGTTAATAGTGACACGTACATGTGGACAAGTATTATAAATGATAACATGCAAATTCAATTATGTGTTATTAAAATGTGAATGGAAACATGGAAATTTATCCACATATTATGAATGGTAACATGATCATTCAATTATGAGTTATTAAATGTTGAATGGTAACATGGACATTCATCCGGTATTTTAAATAGTAACATGCTCATTCAATTATATGTTATTAAATGTCGAATGGGAACCTAGAAATTACACTAGGTATTTTGAAAGGTATCCTGGACATTCTAATTTGATAACCCTTGGGGAAGGACTGGACTCTTGCATGGGCTCATATAAGTATATCCATTAGGTGTCCCTTAGAAACCCAGATGGGTTGTTATTTATTTATTCAATTCAGTTTAGTATTCCTCTATACCTACACACTACCAGAATTTATATTCATGGACTATATTGTGCTAGATACTATGGGTGAGGACTTACTGAGATTATTATATCACGCAATGCTCGTGTCTCCATTGCACTGGGGTACCTGGGTAGACCTCATATTTGTAGTGCCAAGGTTGATTTGTTGTGTTGTTTTTCAATACCTAGAGGTAAGAGAATATGATTGAGATGGAGCTCATGATTCTTATGGAGCTATCGGTTGGGAAGTTTTCATTCATTACATTGTATCAATTATTTTTTATTTTCACTCCTTGTACTTTCAGCATCCTCTTTTATACATGAATAGTTATAATTTGGTAGTGGCCACTTATATATAGTTATTATAATATATTTATGTTTTTTTCAATTCTTTTTTATGATCCCACTATCTATTATCTATTTTTTATTATTGTTCACACTCTTATCTTTGAGGGAATAAAATATAAACTGACATAACCTAGGCCCTTACTACTACTTGGAAGCCTATTGTGTTTGGGGAGATGTTCTTAAGGTTATGTGCTGACTATTTGGGAAACCAGTTATGCGGTAAGTTGGGTTCAGATGCTACAATGTGGTATCAGAGCCTTATTTTTTCATTTAATTACTGTTTTGTGCTAGTAGACCTGAGACTAGGTATGTTTCAATGCTTGGAAAATAGTTATGGGTGGACTGATCACCCCATGTATGGTAAATGACCAATTGGCCAGGGCTAGTACCGTTTATTCTACTATTTTTTGTTATTGTGGATTTGATTTCACCTTTACTGATTGGTTTTACTTCTTCTTCTAATGAATTATTGCATTTTGTAGAATTATACCCCTGATATATTAACGAAATGGTGAAGCATTGCATGCATCATTATAGGAAAATGAGGGATAACAAGTCATTCTTGTTTCATGCCATTAATTTACATTTACATATTTCCTTTTGTTTTCATTGTGTTCCGTGAATTCCATTACATGATATTTCTTTCATTAACAAGAATGTTTAGATAACATGCTTAGGAAGTTACATTCCATGCTTCCTATTTTTTTAGAATTTGATGCCTATTAGTTTTTTAATGTTTTGTGTTTATAACAATATTGAGTAATGATGCTCCATGATTTTATACATATCACCATTCTTTTTGTTTTTACTTATCATAATGGAATTATTTTCATTGTTTATTTATGGTTTGTGGGTGGGCTGAACAAGTAGTCGTTTTGAATGAATTGGAACAAATTTTATATGTTAAGGTGAATGGGAACGTTGAAAATGTGAATTGGTATACCATGTATTCAAACCACATTGAGAAATATATTGATATATATTAAATTATTGTTGTTAAAATGTGTGAGGATCCTAAAATTCAAATGTTAAGGTGATTTGGTTTTGAATAATGAGAGACAATGTTCTATTTATGGCATGTATGGGAAGTTCATGAATTGGGAAATGGAATCCCATAATCAATGTATTGGTATGATGTGTCTTGAAATGAATATAAATGTAAAATAAGTATTATTTTAGTCGATGATGAATTGGTTATTTGCTAAATGCACAACTAGGCCCATGTTTTCCAGTTGGAGGCATGTTTCTTATGGGATGACCCATTTGGGTGATTATTTATTTTAAAAAAAAATGAGAAACATATATTGAGTTTCTTTCTCTAAAACATAGTTTAGATTAATGAGACACCTATTGATCACCTTATTTGTTTAGAAGTAATTTATCTAATCAATTTCATAATTAATATGGGAAGTTTAGTAAATGTTAAATGTGTAAAAAATATGTTCTATGAGACTTTCCTTTTATTATAGGTGGTTGAATACAATATTTAAAACGATAAATGATCACAATAAAAGTAATAAAAATTATTTAAAAATGTTTCTAAATTAGTTTCCCCTCTCCAAACACTCATATAAGGGGAGTTTAATCTTATATTTAGTAGCCCTGTAACAGAAACAACATTGTTTTACGTATGCCTACTTATTCTTCATAATTTATTATATGATTTGATTAAAAGCCGCGAGAATTATATTTTTCATGAATGAGTGACAGGGTTGGCACTTTTTCATTCATAAGGGGGTATCTCATGATATGTACCACCCTTAGAACATTAATGCATAGCTAATGTTGTGAGCTTTCTAACATTTGGTGTTGATCGAGTGTCATTGTCCCTAGTATGAAATATAGTTTCATGAAACACTTGTTTCGATGGATGGTCATTGATTCCTTGTTTTTTTATTAGATTGATCATCAATTAATGCTCAGTTTCAGCAGATTAGAAATTCCTCGGGCAAGTTTGGCCACTTCGTAGGTCATGTGACACTTTCTTCTTCCTCAATTATTAATGAATTTATATGTCTCCATATAAGTTTAAGGTCATATGGGGAAATAAATATCTAGATTAAATATCTAGTTCATTCCACATGATACTTGAATTCATTAGGATGGTAATCATAAGGGTAGTATTTACACAATTCCATTTTTCATCAAAACGTTTGGGAAGCATGTGTTCACACACACAGTTCCCATATAGTGTTAAATGATATAATGAACCGATTGAGATTGTTTAAATAATTTAGCCTTATTTTCTTGATAACATACTAGGGAAATCTCCATAGTGGAGTGAGCCATGAGTTAATGAATATGTTCATTTCGATACTTGGGAGGATTTATTGTGGAATTTGGCATTTTAACAAGAATTTCAGTTCAGTTTTGGATTTCCTTGAATTATTTTACATTGTGATTGTGGCTCGGAGGAGTGATAAATATTTGTTTAAGGTGTTTTTATCCTAGATCACTTGTGAGTGACTATTTGATTTTCTATATCATTAACTAGGACACTCCAAAGGTGGTGAGCGTCATGTTGGTTCTGGGAAACCTATCATTCCATGTATAAGGATCAAAAACCAATAGGACCATTTGGAAATGGTCAATTTTTCTCTAATTAAATTGAGGATTTATAGGTAAATCATGTTTGTGGTTTCTTGGTATCATGATGTTGAAATGGTTGGCTATGTATTATGTTTTTGAAAACACCACTGAGATTAGAGGACTTTGGGGTATGTTTTGAATGATCGCATAATCCCTCAGGTGGAAAAGGTCAATGGTTGGTCAATGGAAGTGTGTCGGCTTATGAAATATAGTTTCTTCTTTTATGTTGAAATATGGTTATTCAAACATTATCTTCTCTAATAGTTGGTTGTGTTGTCTTAAAACTGTAAAAATCCTCTTAGTGTGCTCTGTTATGTGACGAGCATGTCCCCAGTCATGACATCATACTTGATGCACTATGAAAGAATTTTTTCTACACCACACTATAGTTTGACAATTTATTTTGATTGTTTCAGTGGTTTAAGGGTTTCCTTATAACACATGGTTATTATCAAGTCTTGGTTAGACTATAGTGACCTTGGTTCCCATGTATGAACTTCGTGATGTATCACTCAGACACCAACTATTTTTTATAACTTGATCATTAGCTCGATGTCTCTATATGCTTAGTCATTTATCTATTGAGGATGATTTGTACATGTACCAATGTCTCTTTTCTAAACATAGAGCATGTAATAATTGGGTTAGTTACATGTACACCAGTAGTTTCAATTCTGAGGTTACCCCGGAATTTTTTTTAGGATAATAGGTGGAGCTTAAAAAGGAATGGTGATTCTAGTGGACTAAATCTAGATTACACTTCTATCCATGTAGTGGCATGAAAATTTTAAATGACTAGGTGATGGTTTGGTTAGAAAACATCACTATATGTTATTTATGGACATTGTTGAACATTTTCGTTGAAAATGGAAGGTTCCTTGAGAGAAGGAATCATAGATCAATTTACAATATTCCAACCATCAAAGTCGAGAATCTTTGGAATGGTCACCTGGAGGTGGATTGACTCATATTTTCCATTTTTCAGTAAATATGTTGGGTGAAAATGAATTTTATCAATTTCAACTGGTGGAGATGAGAGAAATCTATATCAGAGATAAATTTTTAGGAGAAGATGGATCAACCTAGTTCAACGAGGTTGGTGAGGAATCTATTGATCAATTGTCTTTGTATCACACATGGAGCATCATTAAAACTTTTAAGGGTGTTCATTGAAAAATAATTGCAATGGCAGAGATGTCATGGCTTGGATTTTCCCCCTTATAATGTTAAATCCTAATGTGGGAAGCACCTTTGGAAGTATTATTCAACAGATTATGATGTGATCATGTATCTATCTAAACAGGATCACGTATGTTCCGTTTTGGTGTTTCGGTTGAGAAATGAGCATTAGATCGGGTGTTTATAGCTTAAGTATAGTATTATTTTGAAACTAATAATGGTGTATTGGGTGTTTGGAAATGTAAATCAACCATTTGAATGAGACTTCATGAACCTTGTAGGTCATATGATGGATTCATTGATACAAGAGGCTTTTCAAGGAGGAGAAGTTATAAGATGGGGTGGATGTAATGACCCGTTTACTTTATCCGAGCTATATTATGGGGGAATTTGAATTTTTAGAATTACCGGAAGTACCATTTTTAAATCCAATATTTAATAAAAATTTCTGATAGTTTAAATAATAAATTTTCTGTCTTTAGAATTAGGTAAGAGCTTCTGAGATTCTTAGGATGCCTAATGAGTTTCAAGAGCTTCAAACTCAAAAAAACTAAAATTGGTAGTAGTCTGAACCGGGTGCATTGTTTGTATAAAACCATGCTGACCTCAGAAGTAAAACATGTAGCCATATGCAGGTGTGGAATTAGTGGTGTGCATAGGAAATGCATAGATTTCTAGGCTATGCTCAAAGTCCGTATAGTTAGTTTTGGACTATACCTCAACACTATTCGCCACATAGTTTTCACAGTGTTTGGCTAACTGTGGGACCCAAACCGTATGGAGTATTTAAAATTAACGAGGAGAAATGGAAAATAATAGAAAAGTAAATAAATTATTTAATTTTAATATTATGAATTTTAATATTATTATTTATGATTATGATTATGATTATTGTTATTTTAGGTTTTAAAAAACCTATATGCCATTGTCCCCCACCTGAGTTGCGTGATCAGCCCCACTGCATCCTCACCAATGTGTGATGAAACTCCACCATAGTTGGTCAATTAATCTAATTTCACTATGGTTCCTCTACAATTATTCATGGTAATGTCGATTACTCCCTCGAACTCCCATTTATGATAATTTTCCTTTCTCCCTGCCACCTGATTTTCATTCCGATGAACTCTAGGGTTTAGGATAATGTTGATTTTTAATTTGTTCTATTATTAAGGAATGAATTGTGTCACCCAAGACCCCTTTTTGTGTGTTCTATAAACTACCACTATTGGTGAAGCAGGATGGTTATGTTAAAATTACACCTCTTGAGATAATTATCCCTCCCACTACCTTATCTAGCATAATTATATTTTGGGGGTTTTTAGTGATCTTTAGACCCTAATTAAATTTTTAGCATGTCTTAGTCGTCCTTGAGGCAGGTTCAAGTTACTATTTTCAAAGGTGACATACTATGTATTCATAGGTAGGAATATATATATATGTTCCCCCGTTATATATATATTCACAAAATGTAGTTAATATATATATATATATATATATATATATAGGGATATGTTTTCTTATGTATATTATGAAAAATGAATACGTATGTGAGTGTTAACAGGTATATGCATATATGAGCATATTTGTAAGGAACCCATTGCACATATTCAAGGCTATACAAATATGGGCATAGGTTCTCAGTGTCCTAATGTACATTAGAAGGTGAATATTCTCTATGGTGGGAATGAAAAGCATTACGTTGTCACCAACATGTTCCAAGTGTTCGACATGATGTTATTCCCCTATGGTTGGATCCCAATCCATTTCTCTCTAAATTAAAAAATGAATTTATTTATTGTTTTATAAAAATTCCTTAATCTGAATTAGTGATTAATTAAAATTCTAGAATGAATATTTATATATGATTAGTATATTGTTTGATGAACAATTTCATGATTTTATAATAGACCCCCTCTATTAGAGGTGCACTGTCTTCTTTGATAAAAAAGTAGTGATTAGAATTTTATGCTTTCCTTCCCAGAATTGGATTTCATTATGATTTGATGTCTTGTTGGGACGTGGCATGTTTGGAACAAGTCCTTAAATCAAGTTATTGAATGGAATTTCCCACATAGGTTGTATATTATTCAATTCCCACAGTCTTGATTTTTATACATATATGCACACTTTTAGATTTCTAGCATTAATTATCATTTAGACATCCTAGATTGGGTTAATTAATGTGGATAATTGATTAGTTGGAATATTCTTATAATAGAAGATTAATTATGTATTTAATTATGAGATTAATGGGTTGACCATTTAAATAATTAATTTCAGGATTAATTATGATATTTAAGGATTTCATTGATTTAGATAATTAATAGGAGGTTTAATTGTGAGATATTGAAATTACCAGTTGATATGAATGATTTTCGAATTAATTATTGGATAATGTTATCATGAAATGTGAAAATTAATGGTATATTAATTATGAGATATTGATTTTAGGTTTTGAGATAATAAATGGTCGACAATTATGAGATATTGAAATTGTAGGTTTGATTAATTAATTGGATAATTAATTAATCAGTTATTGAGATATATGATGATCTAAATAATGTATTATTAACTGGTGAATGGTAACATGGAAATTTTTCCAAATATTATGAATAGTAACATGCTCATTCCATTATGTGTTATTAAATGGTGAATGGTAACCTGAAAATTCGACCAAGTATTATGAATTGTAACATTTCCTTTAAATTATGTGTTATTTAATAGCGTAAAGTAACATTTAAATTCATCCAAGTGTAACGAATGGAAAAATGTTAAATAAATTATGTGTTTTAAAATAGTTAATAGTTTCATGGTAATTCATAAAATGATTATAAATGGTAACGCTTTCTTTCAATTGTGTGATATTATATGGTGAATGGTAACATTGACATTTGGCCACGTATTATTAATTATAACATGATAATAAAAATATGTGTTAATTAATGGTGAATGATAACCTAGACATTTAGCTACATATTAATACTGGTATGATGGACATTTGAATTTGATAACCCTTTGGGATGGATCTAACTCCATCATGGGCCGAAGTAGGCATATATATCTTATATCCCTTATGAACTTGGGGGAGTTGTTATTTATTTATTCAATTCTATTTAATATTTATCTATACCTGAAAACTACATTAAATTATATTCATTTACTATATCTGTCTAGAGATCGTGGGTTCCAGCCTCTTGAGATTATTTACTCACACCAAACTCAGGCTGTAATTACACTAGGGTACCTGAGTAGACCATATATTTGCAGGAACTAGGATGATTTCCTATGTTGTTTCCTACTACATGGGAGTTAGGATCATATGACTATGTTGGAGATTAGGATGTTAATGAAGTGAGACATTAGGTAATTTTTTATTTATTACATTGAATTTATTATTCTTAATTTTCAGTACTTATACTTGTGGATTCCTATTTCATACCTACATTGTTGTTATTTCGAATTGGCCACTTATGTTCAGTTATTATAATATACATCTACTACTTCATGTTATTTTTATATTCTTCCACTATCTATTATCTATTATTTATCGTTATAAATACTTTGATCTATTATGGCACAATCTTCCCACAGACACACCCAAGGCCCTCACTACTGTCGACATCCTCTAGTATTCGAGGATATGCAATTGACATCATGAATTGATCGGTCTTGCTACCATTTTAGTGAACAGTACAACAGGGATGTTACAATGTTTTATAATATCCTTATTTTCCCTTTGTGTAAGTATTTTGGGTTGGTGGACAGGAGACTAGGGACATATCGTCACTTGGTAAATACTAGTTCTTGGGACTTATCACCCCACATACAATAAATGACCATGTGGCAAGGGTTGGGATTATTAATTATAAACATTGTTATTATAGTTGATATGATTCAAATTGAGTGATTGGTGTACTTTCCGCTTTTTAGGAATTATGGAATTTTACCATTTTCTTGATATGGAATAGGCGAAGAATTCAAAAAATCATTATATTACCATAGGTATTAACATGTCATGAATGTGTCAGGCCATGAGGTTTCATTTATTGATTTCATACAGATTTTATTGTGTTCCATAATTTAAATAAATGCTTTTTCTTTCTTCAGCATCCCTATTTAGATAACAATTTTTTATGTTACATGCAATGTTGCGTGTTTGTTAGTCTACCTTACTTATTGGTATGCTATGATTTTTTATGTTTATAACATTAATGGGTGATGAGGTACCCTGATTGTTTTCTTATCATCATTATATATTCTTTTACTTCTAATAAGAGCATTTTTTTGTTTATATATGGGTTTCTCATAGTATTAAGAGATAGTTGTGGTGAATGAATGAGAATGACTTTTTGTATTGTAATGTATATGGGTGCCTCAAAACTGGGAATGGGTAACTTTTGTATTCGAACCATCGTCATAAATATTTTGATATATGTTTTAATTCTACTTTTAAATTGTGTAAGGTAGTTAAAATTAAAATTTTAATTTGAATTGGTTGTGATTAATGTGAGACAATTTTCAATTTATGGAGTGTATGGGCACATCATGAATTGAGAAATGGAAACCCATATTCAATGTAATATCATGATGTGTCTTGAAATAGATATAAATATAAAAAATGTTTGAATTTAGTCTTTAATGAATTGGTTAACTAGTAAATGCACAACTGGGCCCATGTAGGTCAGTTAGAGGCATGTTTCTTATGGGATAACCTGTTTGTATCTTTTTTTTAATGGGTGTGAGCATCGAGTAGTGCTCAGTTTCATATGTTTACACATTCCATGAGTGTGGTCAGCTAGTTTATAGGTCTTGTGGCTATTTCATCATCCTTTATGATAGACTACATGGTATTTAATCATCCAGGTTAATGGGGGAACGAGAAATATGACTCTGGAAAAAATATATAGTTCTAGCCTCTTGATTCATGAATGGATAGGGTTGATAAGCCTATGTTTATTTTATAGGTCGTGTCATTTTTCTTCACATCCTCAGGGTATTATACATTCATCCAGTCAATGCATGTGGGTTGTTAGATAATAGAAGAATTGGTTGAGTTTGGTTATGTCATTGAGCATTGTGCTATTGAGAATATACTAAAGGCATCTCCATAGAAGAGTGAAAAACGAGTTAACAAATTATCAAGAGGACTTACTAGTGTCTTAGATGTTGTAGCACATCGACCGGTTTGGGTTTCAGATTCCCCTGAATCCTTTTACATTGTGATCGTGGCTCATAGGAGCGTTACAAATTTGTTTAAGGTGTTTTTAGTTTTGGGTGCTTATGATAATATAGTTTATCTTCTATATCATCCACTAGAACTCTATTATGGTGGGAATCATAACAACAGTTCTAGAAAGTGTTTCCTTCAAAGAAAAATGAACACAAAAAAGGGGACCATATGGAAATGGTTTATTTTTCTATAATACCTTTGAGGTTTTCTAGTTAAATCGTTGTGGTTCTCGCTTGGCAACATTAAATTGAACTGTTTGACTATGTATACAACCTTTGAAAACATCATTATTCTTGGAGGACTTTAGTGGTATGTTTTGAATGATCCCAAGATTACTTGGGTCGAAAAGTCTTTTGTTTGGTTAATTGTAGTGCATCTATAAATGAAGCTATGTATCTTATTTGAAGTCAAACTATGGTGGTTCAACCGTTCTCTTCTTATATAGTTTTATATGGTTGTATCGGAATAGTAAAAATCTTATTAGTGTACTCTACTATGTAATGGGGATGTCCCTTATCTTGATGTCATCCTTGATGCACTAATAAAGTGTTAGTATTACACCATGCTCCAATTTAAAAAGATGTTTGTTATATTTTGATGGTTTGCTCAGTTTTTCTTATTGATGGATGGTTTTATCAAGCTTTGGTAAGTCTATAGTTACACTTGGGTTATAATGTAAGAACTCCTTGAACTATATGTTAGACACAAACCATTTATTCTACCTCATAGCCTACGGGATGGAAATCTGGGTGTATTCATTTTTTTATTGATGATGTTTTGGATTTGTAACATCATATCATTCCTAAATGTGGACTATGGACTAATGGGGTAAGATCCATGGAATTTGGTTGTTCTAACTCTGAGGTTACCCCAATATTTTTTTTGGCTTAGAGGTCGATATTAATAAGGAATGGTTATTCTAGTGGGATGAATCAGGTTTCATTTCACTTTGTGTAGTGGAATGAATGTTTTAAATGTCCAAGTGATGGTTTAGTCTGGAAACATCGTTGGAAGTTATGTATGGTCTATGGTGAACATGTTTTTTATAATTTCAAGGTACATTTGAGAAAGGTATCGAAATTCCTTTGGTAATGTTCCTACCATCAACCTGGGTGTGTCTAGAATGGTCAGTCAAAGGTGGATTGACTTCTATTTTCCCTTGTTTAATGAATATAGTTTGAGAAGAACAATTTTAAATCATGTCGTTGAGTGGAGACTAGAGTAGTTTATGTCAACTAGGGATTTTCATAGGAAGCTAAACCATCATAGATAAATTAGGTCAATGAATAATATATTTCTTGATCATCTCATTATTATGATAGGAGCGTCATTAAAATGCTTAAGGACATGCTTTGAAAAACAATTCCAATAGTTGATATTATCTATCTTGGAATTTCCCCCTTCTAATTTTAAATCCAAAGGTGGAAAGCCCATTTTTTCAGATTCTTGATGATATGATTATGTGATCACATCTTCAGCTAAATGGTCTCGAGTAATTGTTGATTTGGTGTTTAGGTTGGGAAATAATCACTCGCATGTGTGTTTATGGATTAAGCATCGTATCCTTAATAAATATTTAAAGGTGAAATGTGAATTTTGAAATGAAACACGACTGTTTGAATATGACTTCAAGACTTTTAAAGGCTGAGTGATGTTTCTGTTTTTCATAGTCTCTTCAATTGGATGTGAAGTTCTAATGTTGGGAGGTTGGAAGGACCCCTATATTTCAGGCAATGTAGACACTGAGGGAATTTGAATTTGGAAATTGCTAGTCCTGAAATTTTTATAACCTAGCATTAGAACAATATTTAGAGATATTTAAATCATAAATTTTATGTTTTTGGACATAAGAAATGGATTGTGGGGTTCATAGGGTGCTCAATGTCTTTTTGGAGAAGAAAAATATGAAAACCCAAAATGGGAGTGGTCCGAATAGAACACACAGTTTGTCTGATACCATATATCCATAATCATTGGACCATGAAGCCTTATACTGGTTGGGGTAGTGGAGATGGTCAAGGGATGTTCACTATCTTACAAATATTGTTCAAATATTACATGATTAATGTTTTTAAAAGTACCTCAACACTAATTATGGAATGGTTGGTGCACAGTTTGGCTAACTCTATGACCCAAACATGGTGATGTGTTGAAATTTAAATGAGGATAAATAGAAAATTATAATAATGAGGAAATGATTTAAAAATATAAAAATATTTACTACATATATTATTATTATTATTTTAGGTTTCACAAATCCAATCTCCCTTTCTCACCTAACTAAGTCATGAAGGAAGCCCCATACCTTCCTCTATGACACGAGACAGAGCTCCAACTCGATTAGTCAATCCACCTGACTTCATCATGGTTCCTCCTTGATTCATCATGGAAAGGTCAGTTTATCCCTCCTACTCCCCTTTCAAGCAGTTTTCCTTTCTCCCCATCACCCAATTTTCATTCGTCTAAACCCTAGGGTTTTGGATAATGTGGATTTTTTATTTTCTTCCATTGTTAGGTCTTGAAGTGCATCTCTCTGGACCCCTTTGTGCTTGTTTCAACAACCACCACTGAAGGACAAGTGGGTTTGTTCGATTCATCAATCCGTATCCACTTTATGTAATTTTCTTTCCCACTACTTTATTTAGACTAATTATATTTTAGGTATTTTAGTGTTTCTGAGTCCCTGGTTAATTTTGTACCTTGTTTTGGTCATCCTTGAGGCGGGTTCGAGTTATTATTGTCAAAGGTGAATTACCATGTTTTCATATGTAGGAATATATATATATATCTCTGTGTGTGTGTGTGTGTGTTCCCCCATTATATCTATATTCACAAATTTTAGTGAATATATATATTTTTACATGGCAATATGTTCTTGAATATGATATAACAAATGAATAGTTGAGTGTGTATTAACGGGTATATGCATAGATTTGCATTTTTGTAAGAATCCCCATTCACATATCCAGGGCCATATTAATATGTTCATAGGGGCATGGTGTACCAGTGTATATTTAAATGTTGATATGCTTTGTGGAGGGAAATAGAGGCTTTGAGTTATCATCATCAAGTGCCAAGTTTTCAGCTTGATGCTCTTCCCTTGAGGTGGGATCCATTTAAATTACCCTTTAAATTAAATAATGTATTTATTGAATTCATTACACATATTCATTGAAAATAATTAAAACTTAATTATGATTCTATAATAAATGATTAAACATGAAGAATTAGTTGTTTTATTATCAATGTCGTTATTTTATAATGAAATCCCTCTAATAGAGGTGTCGTGTCTTCTATGCTGTAAGCTAGTGATCACAATTTAATGCATGGTTGACTTGATTTTTTACTTTATTCTCTGATGTGTTGTTGGTAAAAGTTATGTTTGGAAAAGAGACATAATTAAAATTCTTTAATGAAATTTCCCAAGTAGGTGTTCCAAAATTCAATTCCCATAGTTGGGATTTGGACCTGTGTATAAATGTTTAAGGATTTTAGTGTTCTATAGCAATTTGATATCCTAAATTGGGTAAGTTAATGTGGCCAAAAGATTAATTAGAATATCCTTAAAATATGTAAATAATTGGGGGTTAATTTTGAGATTAGTGGATGTCCATTTAGATAATTAATTGGAGGACTAATTAAGAGATTCAATGATTTTTTTGATTTAGATAATTAATCAGAAGATTAATTAGGAGATATGGATATTACTAGTTGAGATAATTAATTGTGGAATTTGTAATTGTATAATGATATCAATAATTGAGAAAATTAATGGTAAATTAATTATGGGATATTTATTTCTTTTTTTGAAATAATTAAATGTAGATTAATTACGATATATTTAAAATTTGGTTATGATTAATTAATTGCTGAATTAAATATTTGGTTTTTGAGATATATGATTACATAAATTATGTATTATTAAATGGAAAATGGTAACATGGGGATTAAACCATGTTTTATGAATGGTAACGTTCCCATTAAAATTTGTGTTATTAAATAGTGAATGATAACACTAACATACATCCAAGTATTATGAATGGTAACGTGCTAATTCAATTATGTGTTATTAAATGGTGATCGGTAACATGGAAATTCATCCAATAATTATTAATGGTAACATGCTCATTCAATTATGTTTTATTAAATGGTTAATTTTAACATGGAAATTCAGCTATGTATAACAAATTGTAACATGCTAATTGAATTATCTGTTATTAAATGGTGAATGGTAACATGGAAATTTAGACAATTATTATGAATGGTAACATGATCAATAAATTATGTGTCATTAAATGGAGAATGGTAACATGGAAATTCATCTATGTATTATTATTGATAAAATGGACATTAAAATATGATAACCCTTTGGAATGGATCAGACTCCGGCATGGGGCGATGCTGGAAGAACCATTACGCGTCCCTTAGGAACCTGGACAAGTTTTTATTTATTTATTTACTTCTATTTAACATTTCTCTATACATGAACACTACTATAATTTAGATTCATATAATTTATTGTTATAGACATCTGTGTTCCATCCTATGAAGAGTAATTTCTCACACCCTTCTTGGGTCACCATTGTATAGTGGTACCTTAGTAGCCTTTATATTTGCAGGACCAAGGTTGATTTCTTATATTGTTTCCTAGTAAATGGGAGTTAAGAGAACATGACCATGCTAGAGCATTAGATGTTGATGGAGGTAGTCATTGGGTAGTTTTTCATTCATTAAATTGTATTGGTTGTTTGTAATTTTCACATTTTTTACTTTTATCATCATCTTTTAGGAATGAATTGATGTAATTGGGTGTTTTACACTTATATTATATTTTTATTGTAACACCTGAGATTTTTATGAGAAATATTTTGTTTTTATACATCATCAAATGAATCTTTCACTAGAAACAACACTATCTTGGCTTTCTTTACACGCAATCGTGGCCTTCCTCGATAGTTTGCGTTGTACGCAATACCTAGTTTCACAAAACAACGATATGCTATTAAAATATTATTAAAACTACCCGTTGTGAATAGTAATAACCAATTTTCGAAATTTTATAATTTTATTTTTCAAAATGGACTTCATTTTTGGATTCAGAATGTCAAAATTAGCCTAGGGTGAAATTTTGATATTTTTCTGAAAAATTTCAATTTTTGATGAATAGTGAAAACACTGAGTTACTATTTAAAAATTGAATTTTTATTTAAATAATTATTTATTTTATTTGAATTTATTTTTGTTCAAAATTGATACATAATACCTATATATGTTCAATGTAATTCATTGTTGTCATTTTATAATAATTATATATATATATAAATTTTATTGAACTTTTCACCGTCTTTTACCCACCTCCTAGGAGAATTTCCAAATTTACATAAAACATAATTTTACCACCTTTTTGAATGGAATTTAAAAAATCCGAGAGACACAGTTGATGTCTGTAAGTAAAATGTGGTTCAATGAGATGAAAATAAGTTTTGGTGAATAGTAACTTTTTTCTTTTATTTACCACGGTTAAAAGTAAATAGGGCAATTAAAGGTAAAAATGATATTATTATTACCTTAAAACATGTCCTAATTCTACTTGATAAGTTTAATTCGACCAAAAACAACATTAGGGATAAAATATTACCATTTAGGTCTACTTGGATTAGATTAGGACATTTAGTATTACTTTATTTAAAGAATAGTTAAAATAGTTAAAATCATTGTTTAATAACAAAAACATTTTTAATATAGGGTTATACATACGATAAATTCGACTATAAATATTCATTAGAAAGATAAAAATATTTCCTACATAATGGTTTTTTATTTGTAATTTATAGACATTAAATAATTTAATTTATTTATGACACAATGATGATGAAGTAATTATCTTATTAATGAAATATTAACATAATTGATGTTATAAATATTAAAATAATTGTAATTTTAGTCTTTTTATGAATTATAATAATTTTATAGGTTAATATAATATGTTAGAATTTATGTAATTAACTTTTTTCGAACTAATCATTTTGTTGTGATTTTAACAAATATCATTTACCAAATAGCGTCAAAATTGACATAAAATAGATTCTAAAACAAATATTATATTATTAATTGTTATTTTATTCCTAAAAATATATGGTTTGTCCAAATGAATTAGATAAGGTTATATATATAAATAATAAACAACTTGGGTTTCTTTTGGCTTGTTATAGTATGTTTATTAACCTTATAGTGTAAGAAAACAAGAAGACACGGTAAAAGTTAAATTATCTAACTTAATGTTAAATCTAAATGATAAGGTTAAAATACTAACCTAAAAATGTCTAAATTCTATTTTATGAGAGTATTTCTACCCATCCCCACCTTAGCTTCTAAATAAATCAATTTTAAACTATTAAAAATCGAATATGACTTTATAATAAAATAATATTTTTAGTTTTTCCAAAGGTGCCCCTCTCCTCCCTTATAAAAGGGCACCTCCTCCCTCTCCTCCTCACACCACATTGAGCCATCATGCTCAGAAAAACCCTTAAAAATTCACTTCTACAATTCCCTAGAAGAATCCTAGAGGTCCTGGTATTCTTAAAAGACCATCCCTAGTGCCCTAAGAGAAGGTTTAGAAGAGGAGCGTCAAAGAAGAGGTAATATCCATTACCGATCCATTCCAATTTCTTTCTTCTTCAACTTCCTCTTACATAGTTGTTTTTCCACACACATGACTTTTTTATATATTAATATTTAATTTAATTTCCATTCCTGTTTTTTTTGGGGGGGTTTACCACTCATTTTGATGAAAATGGTGGGTTTTGAAAATTTTGGTCAAACCACGAGCCCAATTCCATATTTAAAAACTAATTTTGTTTCTACTATAAATACTTCAATTTTTACTATTTTAAACCCATTCCACTTCCCAATTGGCATAACCTGATTTATTAAAACCACCATATCCCTTTGGACCACATATAAATCAAAAAGCATGATGGATTTCGGTTTTTTATTTAGGTAATGGGCCTGCCCGTAGGCCCATTTCCTGCATTAAATATTGTTTTTAAATTTTCCATATCTCATTCATTTTTTACTGTTTAACCGTGATTCCACCTCCCTCTCAAATAAAATAGTCGTAGGATCGCACCCATTATAGGTTTCACAATTTTGGAGCTCAGGTGAGCCACGAAGTAGGGAAATCGTTCATACTCTTTCTCAAATTGACCAGATTTTACGAGGTAAAATGAATCTTTCATAACTCCTTCAATTTGTATCATTTTTCCCTCATTTCAGTTCCCACATGACCTAATATAACTCTTTCAAACCTCCAAACCAGTTGTGGGTACTTGGAGATTCATATTTTGGTGTATTGGTGCCAATTTCTTCAAGATATTTCAAGTAAGGGAATTCCTTCTTGGTTCCTTCCATCCTCTTTTAGTATTACTTAATCTTTCTTGAAGATCCTCATGTCTAGAAGTTGGGGCTAGATACTAAAGTCTGATTTGGTATATTTTGAGTCAATTTTTGGTGGTCTAGGTCTGGATTTATATTACTTGTGGTGCGGCGGTGTTGCTCTTAAGGTTTCGCACCAAGTTTTGAGGGTTTCACCTCAAAAGGTAGGTGATTCCATGTGTAACCATTTTGTGATGAGTTAGATTTCTTGGTTTATTAATTAAGTATGTTTATAATCTGTTTTTTGTGGTTTGAAAACTGGTTTTGACGGATTTGGTTAATCATTTAATTCTTAGTTGTATTTTAGCTTGAAATTGGGTACTTTTCATGTTTTTCTATTGTGGTAATGTTTGGGTTTAGTTTATAACATATGAAAGTGATTTATTAGTTTTGAAAGGGGCTTCCAATTCTAGTTTGTTAATTAATTATTTTCATGTTGGCCTTGAAAAGAGGTTTTTGAATGAGTTTAATGTGTAAAACCATGTTGTACTTCTTGAAGGTGATTTATGACAACTTGTGTTTTTCATTTGTATCTTTGTGGTATTATTTGATGTATTTGTATAACACTTGGGGGTGGTTTAATAATTTTTTTAGGTCTGAATGTTAGGTTTATGATTGGTATTCGTATGATTTTGGTTTTTAATGAGGGTTTTGAAGTGAGTTTAGTGTGGAAACAACGGTTATACCTCATGAGTTTGTTTTATAAAAATTGCAAATGTTTTATTTAGTTAAACAAAGTTGGGAAAAGGTGTGTATGTACTATTTAGGTGATTGTGTTCACCTAATGTGGGTTTTTAATGTTAAAGTGGTGATTTGAGATGTCAAACATTTTTAGAATGTTTTATAAATTTCCGAAATGTTTTACTAAATTGTGTTTTGTGTGCGAAACATGGGTGTGGGATGTTTCGTGTGAGTTTATTGATAAAATGAATTGTGAAGGTGAGATGGGTATTATGTGACATGTGTGTCGGCTGTTATGTGAGTTGAATATCTTATAATGGTTTTATAAAATTGTTTAAATTATTTGTGGAAGTGTTAAATAAATGTGAAAATTGTTGTAGGCAATTTTGGTGTAAGTTTGATTTCGAAATGCATTTGAATGAACAGTGGGATTTGTGACTTCTGTGATGTAAAGGGGGATTTTTAGTTAATGTGTGATGTGCAAGTGATATTTTTATGTGAAAAATATATTTCTTGTATTTTTGAACTTGTTTGAGAAAAAAGGGAAAACTCGGGTATCTAGGTGGGTGGACGTGTACTAGTATGCTAGTGAATCCATGGGGTTTGGCCTCAGTTTCACTTAGCAAGATTGACGCTTACAACTCTAACTAAATTATGACGATGATGATTGGGGACCAATAGGTTATGGGTATGATCCCTACTAGTTGCTCGTGCACGAGAATAGATATTTTTTGTGTGGTTACTCTCATCGAGATACGAGGTACCTGGGACCCACATTTAGCTAGTACCTAGGGACTATTTCTTATAACTTGTGCTCATTAAGTCCTTTGTACTTACCATCGGTATATGGTATTGTTGGCTGGAATATTCCTTAACTTTGTTATTTATTTTAAAATTGTTGGTCCTTTAAAATTAGACCACATGAAAACTATTTTCATTTATTATTGCATCCTTTAGAAAATTGTAACAAGTATTTCTTATTTACAAAACTTACAGTGCTTTTTGTCATGAAATGTTTATCCCATGGAATCTCATAGTGGGGGTATCCTACTGGACTTTCTCTCACACCCTACTTACACCTTTGAGTGTAAGTAGACTTGATTATTTTATGTCACAGGTTTGGGTACAGGTTTTATGCCTTTGGTTCGGGTTTTTAGCGGTACATCGTGATGCAGTGTCATCGAAATGGCTTGAGGGTGGTGCCTCATTCCATTTGGAGGTTCTTAGGCTGTCTTTTCATGGGTTTGTACCTTTGTAATGGTGTTCAAACATTGTTTAAAATTGTTTAATTCTGTTCTGAATTTTAGTAAAATATGTTTTGGTTTGAAAAATCCAGATTTGATTTCTTGGATTCATTTTTTGTTTTATGTATAAATTTTTTTGTAAATCGTACAAAATTTTACGTTTTTGATACCCGGGAACTTGTGTGAGCCTGTGGGGATCGGTAATGCCCTTCGGGACATCCCACAGGTCGAGTTGGGTGCTGGTTTTGGCGGCGACCAGATTCGGTTCGTGACAAAATGGTATCAGAGCAGGTTCGCTCTATTTGAGTCATGTTGTTTGGGAAATAGCCCGGATAGTCTGGAGTTAAGATTTTCAGGACATGATATTCCGATTATGGTTAGTGTGCTTGATAACCACACCTCATGTCGGGATTGAAGTTGCCAGGGGAAGTTTGGATTTATCTATGTCTTTTGGTTTTCTTGGTCTGATGATGATTAGGGGAAATCAAAAGAGAGTTGGGTTAATGGTCTCAGTGAGCTCGCAGGGTCTGGCATGCCATGTGGAGCCGAGGATATTCCCTAGAACACTCTTTGTGATGGTGAAGTGAATGGAATATGGCTGCCAACCATATGTCCAAGTCACCCACTGAAACTAGTTTCCTCTCGCATTGTTTTGTGCTTTAGTTTTGAAATCATGGAACTTTGGTTTTAATGTGACTTGGTTTTACGAAGTGTAAAGTTTTTGTGAAATGATTTTAAAATAAAGAGGTAATGTTTTGATTTATGAAATGGTGGAACTGAATTTTTCGAATTATTTTGAAATGGAAAATAGTGTGCTTACACCTCTTTTGAAATCAAGTACCATATTGAAGTTAATTTTAAAAAGTGTTTCCAATATAGTTTTCTAAACAATTAAAGGGTGTTTTAATGGGATGATATGTTTTCAAATTGATATGAATAACTTGAATGTGAGTTCTTTTCTAAATAGTCGTGTCCTTATGAATAGTTTTTTAAGATTTGAATTGATATTTTGATCTCATTTTTAGCAGTTTTGAGAAAAAGGATGGGTTGGTTGACCGTTTTGTTTTTGAAAAGTGGAATGAATTTTCATTTTAACCATTTGAATTTACATGAGTGACCACATTCCTTGGGTTATATGGGATGATGGATGGTTGATGGAATTACTGGATGAGTGTTGGGATGAATATGAGGAGGGTGCCTTGTGTGGCACAGAAACATGTATGTGTGAGGCCCATTGGGTACCATTGGTGGATATGCTAACTGATGAACCATTGGTTTTCAATGAAATGTTTTTAAAGAAAAAAATGATGTCTTGATGAATTGTTTGGTATGGTGTATATTTTGTGTTTTTGGAAAATGATGATTTTGTGGGATGTTTTGAGTCCACAAACCTCTCCTGTTCGAACTGTGTTTTGGGTTTGTGTTTGGTCGGTAAGCTGGGTAGAAGGTCCGTTTAGTAGTCTCCTATGATATATGTTTCGGGAAACCATTTAGGTGGTTCCATTAATGAGTTTGGATCTGTTTTTTGGCATGTTTTTAGCAATGGAACAGCTTGGTTGGATCCTTGGGTTCTCTCGTTGGATAAGGTACGCCCCCTATTAAGGTTTAGTGCACAACTGAAGTGCAAACCGGATTTTTTTTCCATTGGAAAATCCTCCAGTTGATAAATGTAAGGAATATTTTCTTTAGCTTTGTAGAATGAGTCTACACCATTTACATTCTTGGTTTTTTTGGATCCTCTTGTTTCATAAGAGTGCTCATGGATGGTTGAAAGAGACCTTAGTTTCTTAATCTACCTGATTCATTGAAGGTGAATGTTGTCTAGGGTTGTCAGTATGGATAGTGTTTAAGAGGGCCTCTAAGTCCTTTATACTTTCTTCGAAGAAGGGGTTTATGTTAAACCACCAGTGTGGAAAATCTATCCACGAGAGGCTCTTATGGACACTTTCTAGAATTTTGTGATGTTTGGGGGTGTTGTGTAAGGCCCCCTCCTTGTATTATTTCTATCAGTCGCTTTGGTCATGTTCGGTGATGCGATGTGATTTCGCTTGCTCATTTGATTTTAAAGGTGAAGTTGTACAATATTTTGTGAGTCTATTTGTTTTTTCAAATGTGTTTCTCCTTTTGGGAGACCTCGACATCCTCTATTTTAGAGGAAGGTGTTTATATCTGTCCTTTATTTCTGTTGATTATCACCCAAAGAAACAAGGTGTGATGTGATTGCATCCTCTAAACCCTTATTTCAGTAAATTTCCAAGTTAGGGTAAAGTGAGTTCTGGAGTGTGTTATGTCATGGTGAACCCATCTGGGATTACGTTTAGTTGTTTGTATCTTCGGATGAAGAAATTATATTCGGGGGTTTCCAAATCCTAACTACGAGGCCGAAGATGCTTCAATCATTCTAGCTGCAGCCATAGGTCCCAGAGAGAAGCTGGCATGTAGTCATAGGAAATCCCAGTGTAGTTTTTAATCTTGTACAAAGAACTATTCTCAGTATGAGAGATGAGAATTGTTTAAACATTTGGTGTTTTCATATTTCTTCTTTTGTTCCTGTTCGGTGGAAAGATGGGGAGGACCTCATCCCCATGTTATCTCCCAATGACTTTCTTTTCCCCTATGGTTTCATTTGGGTTTGGGGGAAAGGTTTTGGATTTGTATAGACATGTTGTGTGAACATTTAGTATTAACCATTAACCAGAAAACCATGATGGTATAAGGATCCACATGGTTAGAGCACAGTTTCCCAAATTGTGCAGGCTAACCGTGCGGTTGTCCCAACTCTTTTAGTTTTGGGATATTTCAGTGTCGTCCCATATTGGTCAGTTAAGATGGTTGGTTCTTATGGTGGGGAGCTCATTTGTGTATCCTTGTACCAGTAACTCACTTTTGTACTTGGTATTGTCTTGGAAGTAGGTGGTCTCGTTCAGAGCTAAATAACCACCTACATCTTCCTTGGGTAAACATTGGGATTGGAGAGTTCCCAATGGTTTAGTTATATCAAGGTAAGTGTAACCTAATTCGATATTCTTGATTGTTTAGGTAAATTTCTTGATACATGTTCAGATAGTGTTTGAAGGGTTTTCTATTAGGATAAATCTGAATGTGCTTGATCATTTCAGTAAAGAGGTTTATGTTTTGGCTGTGAAGTATTCCCTCTTTAAATGATCAATGGAGGTGTTTTGGCCTTTGGGGGCAAAGCTTAGCAAAGGAGTCCATCTCTGCTTTTCGGTTGGGTTTGGTTTTTTTTCTTTTTCGTTGATGTGGATTTCCGAGGGTGGAAAGTTTTATGGTGGGGATAATTGTCACACATGTGAATTTTATATATATTAATATTTCATTTAATTTCCATTCCTGATTTGGGGGGGGGGGGTTTACCACTCATTTTGGTGAAAATGGTGGGTTTTGAAAAATTGGGTCAAACCACGAGCCCAATTCCATATTTAAAAACTAATTTTGTTTCTTCTATAAATCTTTAAATTTATACTATTTTAAACCCATTCCACTTCCCAATTGGCATAACCTGATATATTAAAACCACTATATCACTTTGGACCACATAAAAATCCAAAATCATGATGGATTTGGGTTTTTGATTTAGGTAATGGGCCTGCCTGTAGGCCCATTTCCTGCATTAAATATATTTTTTAAATTTTCCATTTCTCATTCATTTTTTACTTTTTGAACATGATTCCACCTCCCCCTCAATGAACATATCCCGAGGATTTCCCCCATTATCGGTTTTGCAATTTTGGAGCTCAGGTAAGCCGCGAAGTAGGGAAATCTTTCATACTCTTTCTCAAATCTACCAAATTTGATGAGGTAAAATGTTTCTTTCATAAATCCTTCAATGTGCATCATTTCTCCCCCATTTCAGTTCCTACATGACCTTATATGACTCCTTATAACCTCCACACCCGTTTTGGGTACATAGAGATTCATATTTTGGTGGATTGGGGCCAATTTCTTCAAGATATTTCAAGTTTGAAGTTCGTCATGTCCAGAAGTTGGAGTTCTATCCTAAGATCTGATATGGTATCTTTTGAGTCAATTTTTGGTGGTCTAGGTCTGGATTTATATTCCTTGTGGTGCGGCGGTGGTACGCTTAAGGTTTCGAACCAAGTTTTGAGGGTTTCGACTCAAAAGGTAGGTGATTCCATGTGTAACCATTTTTTGATGATTTAGATTGCTTGGTTTATAAATTAAGTATGTTTATAATCATTTTTCTGTGGTTTGAAAACTGTTTTTGATGGATTTTGTTAAAAATTTAATTCTTAGTTGTATTTTAGCTTGAAATTGGGCATTTTTCATGTGTGACTATTGGGGTAATGTTTGGGTTTAGTTTATAACATATGAAAGTGATTTATTATTTTTGAAAGGGGATACCAAATCTAGTTTATTAATTAATGATTTTGATGTTGGCCTTGAAAAGAGGTTTTTGAATGAGTTTAAGGTGTAAAACCGTGTTGTACTTCTTGAAGTTGATTAATGAAAACGTGTGTTTTCATGTGTATCTTTGTGGAATTATTTGATGTATTTCTATAACACTTGGGGGTGGTTTAATAATTTTTTTTGGTCTGAAAGTTCTGTTTTTTATTGGTATTGGTATGATTTTGGTTTTTAATGAGGGTTTTGTAGTGGGTTTAGTGTGCAAACAACGGTTATACCTCTTGAGTTTGTTTTATAAAAATTGCAATTGTTTTATTTGGTTAAACAATGTTTGGAAAAGGTGTATATGTACTGTTTGGGTGATTGTGTTCACCTAATGTGGGTTTTTGAATGGTAATGTGGTGATTTTAGATGTAAAAATTTTTTAGAATGTTTTATAAATTGCTGAAATGTTTTACTAAATTGTTTTTCGTGTGAGAAACACAGGTGTGGGATGTTTCATGTGAGTTTATTGATAAAATTAATTGTGAAGGTGAGATGGGTATTATCTGACATGTGTGTGGGTTGTTATGTGAGTTGAATATCTTATAATGGTTTTATAAAATTATTTAAAGTATTTGTGGAAGTGTTAAAGAAATGTTAAAACTGTTGTAGGCAATTTTGGTGTAAGTTTGATTTCAAAATGCATTTGAATAAAAAGTGGGATTTGTGACTTGTGTGATGTACAAGAGGATTTTTAGTTAATGTGTGATGTGTAAGTGATATTTTCATGTGAAAACTATATTTCCTGAATTGTTGAACTTGTTTGAGCACAAACGGATAACCCTTTATCTAGGTGGGTAGACGTGTACTAGTATGCTAGTGAATCCATGGGGTTTGTCCTCAGTTTCACTTAGCAAGATTGTCACTTACAACTCTAACTAAATTATGGTGATGATGATTGGGGAACACTAGGTTATGGGTATGACCCCTTCTGGTGGCTCGTGCACGAGAACAGATATTTTTTTTGTGGTTACTCTCACCGAGATACGAGGTACCTGGGACTCACACCTAGCTAGTACCTAGGGATTATTTCCTATTACATGTGGTCATTAGATCCTTTGTACTTACCGACGGTATATGGTATTGTTGGATGGAAAATTCAGAATCTTTGTTATTTATTTTAAAATTGTTGGTCCTTTAAAATTAGACAACACGAAAACTGTTTTTATTTAATATTGCATACTTTAGAAAATTGTAACAAGCATTTCTTATTTACAAAACTTGCAATTATTTTTCTCAAGAAATGTTTATCACATGGAATCTCTTACTGGTGGTATCCTACTGGGCTTTCGCTCACACCCTACTTGCACCATTGGGTATAAGTAGACTTGCTTATTTTATTTCACAAGTTTGGGTAAAGGTTTTATGCCTTTGGTTCGGGTTTTTAGTCGTCCAACTTGATGCAGTGTCATGGAAATGGCATGAGGGCGGTGCCTCTTTCCATGTGGAGGTTCTTGGGCTGTCTATTCTTGGGTTTGTACCTTTGTAATGGTGTTCAAACATTGTTTAAAATTGTGTCATTCAGTTCTGAATTTTAGTAAAAGATGTTTTGGTTTGAAAAATCCATATTTGATTTCAAGGATTCATTTGTTGTTTTAAGTATAAAAATTTTGGTAAATCATTCCCAATTTTCAGTTTTTGATACCCGGGAACTTGTGCCAGCCCATGGGGATCCGGAACGCCCTTCGGGACTTGCCATGGGTCAGGTCGGGTGCCAGTTTTGGCGGCGACCAGATTCGGTTTGTGACATGTTTCATTATGAAGTAATAACATCTATATCACTCATATAATGATATGTTATTATAAATTTGAAACAACCCTATTTCACCTTCTATCCATCCTACGAAAAATGAAATCACCGTGTGTATGTACGTACAGAATACCGTCTCCACGCCATGGTGTAATCTGTTTTCCACAATCACCTTACTTGGATGGGTATAATGGTGTAGAGAATAAATATATATGATTATTTTAATGTTATATTGATTCTGAAATAGTATACATACACTCCAATATAATTCCAAGATCATGGGAACGATATCATCGCTCGTGCGTATGCACAGAAACCCGTCTCCACGATGTGATGCGACTCGTTCAACATGATATTATTTGCATAATGATTATATAAATGAATTGAATAAATGAATATGATATATATTATTCTAATAGAATTCTGTAAATGAGGTTTCTATAATCTAAAAATAATAATAAGAATTTATTCGACAAAACACGCATTAGAACAAAAAAGAAATAAACACCCAAATAACAAGTAGCAATGAACAATTACTAATACGAAGCTAAGAATATGACCATATATGATATCATAATGATGAGTACAATTCAGTAATAAGTCAATAACATTATTTAAATCATTATACAGGAGGTTCAGACACGTACGAAGCAAATCTGACCTAAGGTAAGGGAAAATCTCACAATCTCATTTTTATCCGAGATTGTTTGTACTTTGATATTTAATAGGGTGTATTTTATCATCCACATACATGTTTCCTCAATATGTAATATTATTTCCATATTCCTACAATTTTTTAAAAATAATTTTACCATTCGATGAGTTTTTAGTAAAAGATATGAAAGGAATATTTTGTCGTTTTTCGTACAAGGTACTTTTTGACTTTTTCGGCCAAAGTACGGGAAGGATGTTTTTCTAACTTATACGGCATGAATGGATTTTTAGAACATTATTTCCATGAATCTTCCTTTAATAGTTCTCAAGTTTATTTTTAGTCAACTTTTTTTAGTTTAAAATTGTATGACATGTTAAGAAAGGAAAAATGTTTTTGAAGTAGAAAGGATATTTTCCTCAAGAATGGAGTTCATGTGTTTTATCAAAATTATATTCCATATAAGATAAAATAGGGTTCTTTTTTTATCCCTATTTTTACATTTATTTTGTTGTTTTATGATGGAATTAATTTTATGATGTCCTTTTATCTTATATGGGTTATGTTATGATGGCATGATGTTTAAGAATCTCATTTTTATTACATGGGTTATGCTATGATGTATGATTTATGATTTTGAGGCACACATAATAATGGTTTCATTAAGAGATGGGTGGGACCTATATCTCCCACTAATGAATTGGGTAAAGATTTATATCTCCTGATATAGAAATGCCTGGAATGGAAGGTTATACCGGTTCAGTGATACAGGACTGAAATGAGGAGTGAACTCGGTTCAGAAATGGACTTTGTCTGCTAAGATAGTCTTGGCAGTGAGTATTTACTAATAAGAAATAATTCTCTATGATTATGTGTGTTTTCCACAAAGTTTCATGTTATATGTTATCATTATTTAGGATTACATTTCACCACTTTGATTTATCCCATGTTAAGATATTATGATCTCTTTTGCATTTTAATTTTTCCAAAATGTTATGTTCTTATGAATATGATGTGATTGATATTTCTTTTGTTTACCCTTACTGAGAATTTGAGCTCACCCTTTTATATGTTCTCTTTCCCTAGGTCAGGAAGAATGGTACTAAGTAGAATATTCCAAAAGGGACTCTAGATATGATGAAATAAAAGGGAGGCAACGTAGATGATTTATGAACCAGTTGTTTTTGTTTCCCTGTTTCTAAAGACACTATACCTATACTGTCCTTTCATGGTTTTGTTATATGATGTAAAAATTGTGCTTCAATTATGAAGTAATAACATTTTATGTAATGTATGGGTCGTTATAGTTGGTATCAGAGGAAAAGGATATAGGAATGAATCTGATCCTTGGTAACTCTCACATGTGATCATTGGACGAAGCATGGCTCTCTTCCCAAGGGCATCATGAGGAAATGGCTGCCACTGGGGATGGTGGTGTGTCCCACCCAGGGGGTGTAGCCTCCCATTGAGCGCCCTGATAGGTATCAATTATAGTGCACTGGAAGTAATTCCAGATGGTTATAGTTTGTATCAGAGGAACGGTATAGTCAAACTTTGGAAACTATGATGTGATAGCCTTAGTAAGAACCCTAAGGATAAGTCTAAGCATAGATTACAATCATAGTGTTTTAGAAATGGCCATTAATAACCTAAGATAAGACCTTAAGTGTAAAATTTTATTCTTGATTATGTGGTTTTCCTATTATAATTAGTGTTTCTCACACTATTCTTCTTGGTTTTTATCAATGGATGGAACCTGAAAGAACCGTGTTAATGCGGAATACGACGGGCAATGAAATGATTGTCCCCCATGAGAAACCAAACATTATGGGATCTGGAATCCAAAATCATGTAGCCATGCTCACACAACTTTCTCAAGCTATGAATAATTCAGGACTTCCAAACGAGCAAAGGAGGGAGAAACATTATATTGAATCCTTCATGAGGCAGCGTCCACCTTCTTTTAGTGGGTCTACTGATCCATTTTTTTGTTGAACAATGGATCCATACTACTGAAAATATATTTTTAGTTCTTCAATGTTTTGAGCATGATAAAGTCATCTTAGCAGTATATCGTTTGGAAGGTGAAGCTGATAAATGGTAGAATGTTATCAAGAATACGAGGAAAAGGGATGAAATTGAATCCATGGAATGGGACGAGTTCAAGAACTTATTTTTCAATAAGTACTTCCCTCGTATTCTTTTAACAAAGATGGAGAAGGAGTTTCTTGAACTGAAGAAAAAGAATGATGAATCAGTTGGTACCTACGAAGCAAATTTTTACTAGACTTGCAAGGTACACTTCTAGGATTATTATCCAACCTGAGCGTAATATTGATCGATTATTTGGTGGCTTAAAACTAAGTCTTCGAAGGGCATTAACCATAAGGGACTTCAATAGCTATGAGGAAATCATTCGATGTGCTCTCAAAGTTGATATGGATATTGGAGTTACCCATCAGTCATATGGGTTTCATAAGAAGAGGAAAATGGAATTCAAAGGAAAATATAAAGAGCACACTGAAAAGAAGATGATTTTTCCCTTATGCTCAATGTGTGGAAAGAATCATGGAGGGAGACGTCTTAAAGGGACAAGTAAATGATTGAAATGTGAAATGGAAGGTAATCGGGCATTTGAATGCCGCAATGATGGGAAGAAGATGTCTACTGATGCGAACAAAGAAAATGCTACACAGAGTATACCTCATACACTTCAATGTTACAAGTGCAAGGAAAAGGGTCATTATGCTAATCAAATCCCTAATCCATGGGTTGTTGGTGATGATCGACATCAACAAACTCTTAAGGCTAAAGAAAAAGTAAAGTCACATGAAATTTCTATCACTGATGTGGAGTAAGATAACAAAGTGGTGAAAGGTATACTTTCCATCCACTCTAAAGTAGAAAATGTATTATTTGATTCTGGATCCACCCACTCTTTTATTTCTGAAGAATTTTCTAAGGGTATCACTGTATTACTTCAACAATTAGATGTTGAGTTATCTATGACAACCCCTAATGGCACAACAGTCACATCAAAAGTCTATAATTCTTCTCCGATTCATGTTTGTTGGAAAGTGATTCCTGCAAATCTTGTGATCTTTCCTATAGTGGAATTTGATGTTATTCTTGGAATGGATTGGCTTTCTTTATATGGAGCACTTATCAATTTCCAAAGAAGGGAAGTCACATTTCATATTCCAGATCAATCTATGATCGTCTATCGATGAAAGGATGAACATAAACTTCCAATGGAAATTTCTTCCATCTTATGGGTCGTGATTCCACTAAATGAAGTTTATCTAGCTCAAATGGTTTGTGAGAAACTCACAATTAATAATATGCCCATTGTACAAGAGTTTGATGATGTATTTCTAGAGGAATTGTCGGGTCTTCCACCAAATCGTGAAGTTGAGTTTTCATTAGAACTTGTACTGGGTGCTTTAACTATTTCAAGGACACCATATAGAATGGCCCCAATAGAGTTGTAGGAATTGAAGAAGCATCTCCAAGAGAATCTTGATAAGGGATTCATACGCCCTAGTGCATCACCTTGGGGAGCACCTGTTCTGTTTGTTGAGAAGAAAGATGGATCAATGAGACTCTTCACAGATTGTCGATAATTAGCATGATCACTATCAAGAACAAATATCCTCTCCCATGCATTGACGGCTTATTTCATCAACTACGGGGAGCTCAATACTTTTCCAATAAGGATATTCGTTCAAGGTATCATCAATTAAGGGTCAAAAGGGAGGATATACCAAAATCGGCTTTCCATACAAGGTATGGGCACTATGAATTTATAGTGATGCCATATAGTCTTACTAATGCCCCTGATATCTTCCTAGATCTGATGAATAGAGTCTTTAGAGACTATCTTGATCAGTTTGTGGTAGTATTTATTGACGATATTTTTGTCTATTCAAAGAGCGAGGAAGAACATGAAGATCAATTGAGAATTGTATTGAAGAACCTCATAAAGGAGAAGCTTTATGCCAAATTTACCAAGTGTGAATTTTGGCTTCAAACAGTTGCATTTTTGGGTCACATAATCTCAAAAGAGGGGATATCTATGGATCCAGCAATAACAGAGGTTATATAAAGATGTTCGACACCAACAACAGTAACTGAGATCCGATGTTTTCTTGGTTTTGTTGGATATTATCGTTTTTTTGTGAATGATTTTTCACGATTATCTAATCCACTAACCAGGTTGACTTGAAAAGGAGTAAAGTTGGTGTGGATGGAGGAATGTGAAGAGAATTTCAAGGAGTTGAAAAGAAGGTTATCCTGTGCACATATACTCACACTTACTTGTAGTGGAGAAAGGTTTGTGATCTACAGTGATGTATCCAAGAAGGGACTAGGGTGTTTTCTTATGAAATATGATATGGTGATAGCTTATACCTCACGATAGTTGACAATCCATGAGTAAAATTACCCAACTCATGATTTAGAGTTAGCTGCGGTAATATTTTCATTAATGATTTGGAGGAATTATCTTTATGGTGAAAGGTGTGATATTTATACTGATCATAAAAGTATAAAGTATATTTTCACATAGAAGGAGCTGAATATGCGTCAAAGAAGATGGTTGGAGCTGATTAAGGATTACAACTACTCAATTCATTACCACCCTGGGAAAGCAAAAAAGGTGGCAGATGCATTAAGTCGACAAGGCCATGCCAGCTTATCCATGATGAGGATCACAAAAGATCCAATATTTATGGATTTACAAAGGATGGATCTTGAAATTATAAAGGAAGGGGAAAATCTTATCTTTCTCAAATGAATGTTCAACCATCTATACATGTGAATATTAAAGAGGCACAGAAAGAAGATGTAGAGTTACAAAAGAAGGTGATAAATGTTCCTGAATTCAACCTTGATTGTGATGGGATAATAAGGTTTAGGAATCGGGTTTGTGTTCCTCCCATCCCAGAAATAAAGATGGAGCTACTGGATGAGGCTCATAGTTATTCATTCTCTATTCATCATAGAAGCAAGAAGATGTATAGGGACCTAAAACAGTACTTCTGGTAGGATGGAATGAAATGAGATGTTGCTGAATATGTCTCTTGATGCTTGGTTTGTTAGCAAGTTAAAGCTGAGAGACAGAAGTCTAAGGGGATGCTACAACCATTACCCATACCCGAATGGAAATGGGAAAACAACATTATGGACTTTGTCATTGGACTTCCTAAAACATCCAAAGGCAATAATTCTATCTGGGTTATAGTTGATCGTCTTATGATGTCTGTACACTTCATTGCTATTAGAGAGGATTTCCCTCTTGATCAACTTGCCAGGATATATGTAATGGAAGTGGTAAGATTGCATGGAGTACCACATTCCAATATATCGGATTGGGATCCGAGTTTTACCTCGATGTTCTAGCAAAGTCTTCACCATACTCTGGATACAGAGTTGAGCTTCAGCACTGCTTATCATCCTCAGACAGACGGTCAGTCTGAGAGAACAATTCAAACTCTAGAAGACATGTTACGGGCTTGCTCTATGGACTTCAAAGGTGGTTCAGATCAACAACTACCTTTGGTGGAATTTTCTTACAATAATAGCCTTCAATCTAGTATTCAAATGGCTCCTTATGAAGCTCTCTAGGGAAAGAAATTCCGAACTCCAACTTGTTGGGATGAAGTTGGGGAAAGAAAGCTATTAGGACCTGATCTTGTTAATGAGATGGCAGAAAAGGTCTGATCTATTCAACAACACATAAGTGCAGCGCAGAGTTGAAATAAAAGTTACGCCGATAACCAATGAAAAGACCTAGAGTTTGAAGTGGGTGATAAAGTGTTTTACGAATATCTCCTTGGAAGAGAGTAATGAGATTTGGAAAGAAGGGAAAGTTGAGCCCTAGGTATATCGGTCCATTTGAAATACTAGATCGTGTTGGGAGGGTAGATTACCGATTGGAACTTCCACAGAATCTCTCTCAATTTCATGATGTGTTCCATGTATCTCTCCTGAGAAAGTACATACCTGATCCTTCACATGTACACAGCTCAAAAGTTATAGCGCTGGAGAAAGATGTTTCTTATGAAGAACAACTGATAGAGATTCTGGATCATAGAAAAAAAGTTCTACAAAACAAGACCACTCTCTTGGTGAAAGTTATATAGAGGAACTACCAATTAGAATAAGCTAAATGGTAGCTTGAGGATATGATGAGGGAGAGGTATCCTCATCTGTTTGTTACGAAGTTAAGAATTTCGACGGAGAAATTCATTTTAAGGGGGGTAGAATGTAACACCCGAGATTTTTATGAGAAATATTTTTTTTATACATAATCAAAGAGAACTTTCACTACACACAACACTATCTTAGATTTCGTTCCATGCAACCATGGCCTTCCTCGATAGCTTGCGTTGTACGCAAGACCACGTTTCTCTAAACAACGGTATGCTATTAAAATATTATTAAAACTAGCCGTTATGAATAGCAATAACCACTTTTTGAAATTTTATAAATTTTATTTTTCAAAATGGACTTAATTTTTGGATTCAGAATATCGAATTTATCCTGGGGTGAAATTTTGGTATTTTTCTGAAAACATTAAATTTTTGATGAATAGTGAAAACACTCGGTTACTATTTAAAAAACGACATTTTATTTAAATAATTATTTATTCTATTTAAATATATTTTAGGTCAAAATTGATTCATTTTACCTATATAAGTTCAATTTAATTCATTGGAGTCATTTTATAATAATTTTAGATATATAAAAATTTTATTGAACTTTTGACCATCTTTTACTTTTATGTCAGCAAGTAAAATTTGGTTCAATGAGATGAAAATAATTTTTGGTGAATAGTAACTTTTTACTTTTATTTACCACGATTAAAAGTAAATAGGGTATTTAAGGGTAAAATGATATTATTATTATCCTAACACATGTCCTAATTCTATTGGATAAGTGTAATTCGACCAAAAACATCATTAGGGATAAAATATTACCCTTTAGGTCCACTTGTATTAGATTAAGACATTTAATATTATTTTATTTAAGGAATAGTTAAAATAGTTAAAATCAAAGTTTAATAACTAAAACATTTTTAATATAGGGTTATACATAAGATAAATTCGACTATAAATATTCATTAGAAATAAAAAAATTTCCTACATAATGGTATTTTATTTATAATTTTTAGACATTAAATAATTTAATTTATTTATGACACAATGATGATGTAGTAATTATCTTATTATTGAAATATTTACATAATTGATGTTATAAATACTCAAATAAATGTAATTTGAGACATTTTATGAATTCCACTAATGTTTTAGGTTAATATGACATGTTAGTATAGATTTAATTAACTTTTTTTGAACTAATCATTCTGTTATGATTTTCACAAAAATAAATTACCAAACAGTGTCAAAATTTACATAAAATAGTTTTTTTAAAAAAATATTATATTATTAATTGTTATGTTATTCCTAAAAATCTAGGGTTCAGCCCAATGACTTAGATAAGGTTATATATATTAATAATAAACAGCTTGGGGTATTTGTTGGCTTGTTATAGTATGTTTATTAACCTTATAGTGTAAGAAAACAAGAAGACATGGTAAAACTTAAATTATCTAACATAAAGTTAAATCTAAATGATAAGGTTAAAATAGAAAACTAAACTTGTCTAACTTCTATTTGATGAGATTATTTATACCCATCCCCACCTTAGCTTCGAAATAAATAAATTTTGAGCTATTAAAAACTGAATATGACTTTATAATAAAATAATGTTTTTAATCTTTCCAAAGGGGCCCCTCTCCTCCCTTATAAAAGGGAATCTCCTCCCTCTCCTCCTCACACCACATTGAGCCATCAAGCTAGGAAAAACCCTGTCAAATTCTCTTCTACACTTCCCTAGAAACATCCTAGAGGTCATGGTTTGCTTAAAAGAGCATCCCTAGTGCCTTAAAAGGAGGTTAAGAAGAGGCGCGTCCAAGAAGATGTAATATCCATTACAGATCCTTTCCAATTTCTTTCTTCTTCAACTTCTTCTTCATTAGTTGTTTCATTATTAATTAATATCATCAGAATCACTCATATACTGATATGTTATTATAAATATTAAACAACCATATTTCACCTTCTATCCATCCTACGAAAGATGAAATCACCGCGCGTGCGTACGTACGGAATACCGTCTCCACGCAGTGGTGTAATCTGTTTTCCACCACCACCATACTTGGATGGGTATAATGTTGTAGATAATGACTATATATGATTATTTTAAATAGATATTGATTCTGAAATATTATACATACAATCCAATACAATTCCACGATCATGGGAACGATATCATCGCTCGTGCGTACGTACGGAATACCGTCTCCACAATGTGATGCGACTCGTTCTACATGATCTTCATTGAATAATGATTATATAAATGAATTGAATGAATAAATATGATATATATTATACTAATACCATTCTGGAAATGAGGTATCTATAATATAAAAATATGAAAACGAATTTATTCGACAAAACACGCATAAGAACAAAAAATAAATAAACACCCGAATAACAAGTAGAAATGAAATATTACTAATACGAAGCTAAGAATATGAACATATATGATATCATAACAATGATTAAAATTCTGGAATAAGTAAATAACATTATTTAAATCATTATACAGGAGGTTCGGATATGTACGATGAAAATCAGACCTAAGGTATGGGAAAATCTCACAATCTCATTTTTATCCGAGATTGTTTGTAATTTGGTATTTACTTTTGTGTATTTTATCATCCACATCCATGTTTCCTCAATATTTAATACTATTTTCATCCTCCTACAATTTTTTAAATCCAATTTTACCCTTAGGTGAGTTTTTAGTAAATGATATGAAAGGAATCTTTTGTCATTTTTCGTACGTGGTACTTTTTGACTTTTCCAGACAAAGTATAGGAATGATGTTTTTTAACTTATACGGCATGAATGGATTTTTAGAACATTATTTCCAAGAAACATCCTTTAAATGTTTTCATGTTTATTTTTAGTCAACTGCTTTTAGTTTAAAATTGTATAACATGTTACGAAAGGAATAATGTTTTTGAAGTAGAAAGGATTTTTTCCTCAAGAATGGAGTTCAAGTGTTTTATCAAAAACATTTTCCATCTAAGATAAAATAGGGTTCTTTTTTCTATCCCTATTTTTACATTGATTTGATTTTTTTATGATGGGATTAATTTTATGATGCCCTTTTATCTTAAATGGGTTATGTTATGATGGCATGAGGTTTTAGAATACCATTTTTATTACATGGGTTATTCTATGATGTATAATTTATGATTTTGTGGAAAACATAAGAATGGTTTCATTATTAGATGTGTGGGACCTATATCTCCCTCCAATGCATTGGGAAAATATTTATATCTCATGAGATAGACATGGCTGAAATGACAGGTTAAACTGGTGCAGTGGTATAGGACTGAAATGAGGAGTGAACTCGGTTCAGAAATGGACTTTGTCTGCTATGATAGTATTGGAAATGAGTCTTGACTAATAAGAAATGATTCTCTATGATTATGTGTGTATTCCAAAAAGTTTAATATTTTAATTATGAATATTTGGGATTACATTTCACCACTATGATTTCTCCCATGTTATGATATTATGATCTCTTTTGCAGGTTAAGTTTTCCAAAATGTTATGTTCTTATGAATATGATGTGATTGATATTTATTTTGTTTACCCTTACTGAGAATTTTAGCTCACCCTTTTATATGTTTTCTTTCCCCAGGTCAGTAAGAAGGGTACTAAGTAGAATATGCCAAAAGGGACTCTATATATGATGAAATAAATGGGAGACAACGTAGATGATTTATGAACCAGTTGTTTATGTTTCCCAGTTTCTAAAGATACTATACCTATACAGTCCTTTCATGGTTTTTTATATGTTTTCAAAAGTGTGATTCAATTATGAAGTAATAACTATGTATGTAAAGTATGGGTTGTTATATTTATAATGTACTTACAAAACTATATGTTGTTCTTTATGCTTCCACTATATTATCTATTCTTTATCATTGTGCATACTCTGATCTATGATGGTATAGTCTCCCCTTGGACACAAAATTGGCTCTCTATATAACTCCACAACCTCTGGAATTTGGGGAGATGCATGTGAGGTCATGTGGAGACCGGTCTGGCTAACAGTTTAGTGGTCATTCGGGCTGAAATATTACATTATACATATTTGAGAAAATTCACAACTTCACTAATTATGATCTTCTGGAACACATATTGTTTATGATTTAAAAAATAAGATCAATCCAATATTGTTTATTCTTTATTGTATTTTTTCATAATAGAAAATCACATTATCTGACTTCATAAATGATGGTCCTCAATTATATTAGTATTTGAATACGAATTGTGTAGTCATTCATGGATTGAAAAATATTCATATTTTCTATCAAAAACTAAAATAAATCACTACTTCGATGATATCCCAATGAGAACATGTTTCAACATCATTTCCATTAATTATTATCCCAAATAAAATTCCCAAATATTTAACGAAATAAGGATGATCCTCCTTGCTTCATCAATATAAACAAAAATGATGAGATGATCTTCTTCCATATGTTTCTCCATTTTCTCCAGTATTCATTATTCAACATTTGAACATCTATTCTGATTTTTTCTAAGGTTGCATGAATTTCTTCAAAACCTCTTTTAGTATGTGTAGAGAATTTTTATTGTTTACATACTTCAAGGATGATACATTCTTACTCTTCTTAACGAGTTCTTATTCTTCTGGTAGTAATGTCAATCAACCTTTTGCAGTGTGAACATATTTTTTAGATATCTCACATGGAACTTCATTGACAAGAGGGTTCCCATTAATTTCCAAACTATCATGAATGTTTTCATAATCATGTGGAATATTTAGATTTAATTTTTCCCCAGACATAGACTATGAATCTTCCAGTTTCTTCATTGTCTCCAAATGTTCTGTTCAGATTACTAACATCTAATTATGAACTGTGGATGCACCTTTGGTTCTTCATCATGGGTTATTTTTAGTGTCATCCCTCTTAGTATTTCTTTTTAAATCATCAAACTGCATCTTCTTGGATTTAAAATCCAATATCTTCACACTATTCTTCCTTGATACCTAATTGGGAGGATTTTTGTTCACAATATTATTCTAATATCCTCCTAGGGATTCTTCTTCATTCATAGAATGATTTTATGATCTTATTTCTTTGTCAGCACATGATATATATTGAGATGATCATATAACAATATTATGATGACTACCATTTCAGACATCACATATGTTTTCAAGATTTCCAAATCACTTTATAGAATAAAATTTCTTCTAGACCTATGGATTTTTCTTATTTATCTCTAGATTTATCCACCTTCACATAGGCTTCCTTTATGTTTTTTAATGTTGATTATTATACCACAAATTAAATTCAAAATTCCCAAATCCATTTCTGCACCGTCATTGAAATACAAATCATGATTTATTAATATATTCTATATAAGGATGTTATGTATTCTTCATGAATTGTTGTAATCTTTATTAGGACCCATGTTCCAAACATTCATTATTATCCACCACAGTTATGGTGATATGTTCTTTATCCCCATTATTTATATTACTTTTTTAGTATTCATTGTACAACCTCCACTATTCTTTATTATAGGTTTAGAAGCATTAATACATGTTTGTATAGATGGTTCCTTTTTCTAATTATGTACCTGAGATAGATCATAAAAAGATGTCATGATATTTTAATCACATGTTAGAGGAATTTTGAATGTAGAATCTTCCCTTGAGCATTGAGTTGATGTAAAAACTGTTTCCTTCTTTTTTTAAGGCTTAGTCTATTTCATTTCATGATTTTCCAAATGACATTTCAAATATCGATATTTCAAATTGAGGATTATTTGGTGGTCTTCTGTCATAATTATCTTCTCTTAATATGCCTTCATTCTTATTTCATCTTTTTCATCATTGAACCTAAATCCACCCTGAATCAATGATTCATGTTCCATGATCCTCTTGTATTTTTCTTCTAAATGTAATCTCTCGACATTAGTGGAATTCTTCAAAATGTCTTCATGTTCATAGATAATTTCATGAAGAGTATTTTTGACTCCTTCCTCATCAACTTTTTTGAGCCATTATTAAGAACATATTATTATTTCTATCTTTATTTTTTCAATGATTCTAATATATGTAGGGAGGTTTAAACATTATATAATTACTCATAGTAATATGTTATCAAAATTAACTGAATATCCTTCCAACAAGGTGATATATTCCTACATATATTGAAATAATCGACAAACAAGGGATGCACTTTCTTCAAGAATACAAGTAAAATATATATAAATCTATCAACACATATTTCTTAAATGTTTTATATTTCTCATAATCAATAGTATTGATATATTCTTCACATTGAATAATTATTTCAAATTTACTAACATATACCCCGTGATCACTAGAGGTAGAAAGGTTATTCATCTTATTGGGGAAAAAATGATCCACAAACTCAATAAATTTCATGCTTGGTATGTCTTCATTGTTAGCCGGGGATGGTGAAACATATACATTCCCTTAATTTTAAAATAGGTATTTCTTAATCATCTTCCAATTCTATTTATTTTTACTGTTCACCATAGCATTGATAAATATAGAAATATACACAGAGATACCTTAATCATCACCAAAACTACACTTCATTGTTGACTCAGGAAAGTGGCTCAAATCTTTAAAAGATAATACATTCACTGTAGATAATTTAATAGTAGATAACCAACCCTATTATACCACTTTAAATAATAATATTGTGATATTCCAAACTCTGAGAGTGGGGGTGAATCAATTTTGGTTAATTTTTAATCCAATTAAACTTTTTTTATCCCTTTACCTCTTTAACATGTTTGGATCTCAATTCTATTATTATATTTCCTATATTGTATGAATATATATGAAAGTATTAAAGATAGTAAATGATATTTTATAGGGTTAACTATACAATTATATTACCTATTCCAATTCATGGTCTGAAAATGATCCTGACCACACAACCATTACATAATAATCCTTTAAATTCAGTTACAGAATGTAATAAATTGTCTATTAGTTACAATGCACTATAATCATTTCACTCTGCATTTTGTATAGCTCTTTGGTAGATCTTTATCATTCCTCTATAGATATATTACATTCTGTTAAATTTCTATGGCACTAATAAAGACATCCACCGATTGAGTCCTATTGGATGATAAAATTCTACTTTTATATTTCACTTCTTCACTTGTCTTTTTCTTAACATAATGAGTGTAATTATTTTCTTTTGTGGCCCAACTGAATACTTAATTATATTAATTTAGTCACCAAATATACCTTATCCTAATCAATCATAATTATTTAGTGGAAAAATAAATTCACTAAATAACATTATTTCAATCTTACTAGACTCACAAAAATACTTTTTGATTATCAAAACAATAATGATCAATTCAACACAACATCCCCACAATTAATTCAACTTATTTGATACACAATATCGACATTGAATGGTGTATCAGTTATCTTTTATTTTTCATAGTGTATTAAATATTTTTTCAACTAAACTTTACAAAAATTTAGTAACTTCTTTCATAAAAGAATGATATTTCACAAATGAAGGCTATTTTATTCTTGAAATATAAACTACAGTATATCATATGTACTACATGCATGTAATTCATGGAGCATGTAATATGAAGAACTAAAACATTCATCATGTTATGATTATATTTTATGTTCTATCATTGAATCTATTTTAGGTATCTCAAATGGTTCACTTTCTATGTATGCATGTAAGCATCTATGAACTCTTCACTTCTACTCATTTATTCACGAGTGCACACACTATTTACTTTGACTTTTCACACATACATATATGAACATTGTATTTATTTATATCACATGTGACCTCATATATTTTATAACTTTATGTAAAACATGTTTGAATTCATAGAATATTATTCTGAAGGCCCAAGTCACATCCTATTTAGTTCATACATTGGAACATTGCAAAATTGAAAATACACAAACCAACCTCTTCAATACAACATGTTCATGTTCAGTTATTCAACTTCACGCAACATACCTGATGCAAGATCCTACGTTTTCAACATATATTCTTGAGTAATCATGGAACCAGCTCTTCATGATGCTTAATTGGAGCACTCAAATAATGAACTAGCTCTTGGATTTCTAAATATCATTTGTGAACTAGAAATGACTCATGAATCCAAATCATCATGAAATATAGAATGATATGTTTTCATTGTCCCTTTTACTTCTTATATCATTGTTCGATGTGAAAAACAATGAGGTTGAATACACACTAAATGTGTTACCATTGGTTATTTTCCTTTACAAAAGTAGAAATCATTACCAAACTCTTGTTCTTCCTGAATCCTAAAAGGCTCATAGATTACTAGTTTCCCTTTGCATAAATGGAATATTAGAGATGCTATGTTTTACAGAGAAAATGATAAATCTAAAATTTATGTGAGTAATAAAACCTTACTTCATCTTAGTGGTTATCTATTTATAAGTGATGATCACCCCCTTTTGTTAGTGTATCCAGCAAATCAAATCCCAGAATTTTTTCATTGAAAATCTAGGATTTGAATTCCTGAAACCCTTGGATTTGATATCTTTAAACACAAGTAAAAACTGTGATAAATATTTTTTTACATCATGATCAAGAATCTCATTTGTGGTGTTTCATAATACATTAATTTGATTATAATGGTCTGAAAACCATATTCTAGAACACTCATGATCAAATGGACTCCAAAGACTATGATTGTAGATTGGTCGAAGAATGAAATTCACATGGATCAGGAAAATAGAGTTGAATGATTCCTTCTATCATGTTTTTATCATAATTTAGACCTTATATTTATCATTGTAGATTTGGGTTTTACTAATCAGCGTTCGCCTATCTTCTCTGTTAGAATAGTGGTGTCTTCGAGAGCTGTGAAAAGGAAGATGAAGGTGTTGGTTTAATGATTGTGGCTCATTTTGAATAAGAAATCCATGGGAGATCACATGGTGTTGATTAGCCACGTCATGGAAAATAGGAAATGCATGCATCATTCTTTGTAGAGGAACAATAATCACTCACCACCATGTCCTACATTGAATCAATCTTTTTATTTATAATGGTATATCAAACAAAAACCACAATGTATATTCCATAATTCTCCTCTCCCCCTCTCGGTACTACCCCATTCCAATTCTAACCACTTGTGTGCCAATCCTCAGGCTGCAACCGCCTCTGTGAGGGCGTTCTCCTATTCCCACCCATTCCCCCATTATGAATTATTATCATTTTTCCCTAAGACATGGTCGAACCTCTGAGTTCCCACATATGGCTGGGGTCTTGCTGGCTTTGGCTAACCCTTAGGTTGGACACTTATTAATAATGACCACCATTTAAAATTCTTATAATTAAAATATTTATAAAATTTTTAACATAGATATTGTTTAATAAAATACACATATATTATTCTCTTCTCAACTTATCTTCATGATAAATAATATATGAACATATATTTTTTCATGGCCCCTTATTTTAATCCTCTTTCCTCAGTTTTGTTTTCATGGAATAGACTTGTAGTAATACTTTTTCACTACTCCATAGCATATATTTTTATATCATTCATGATCAATTAGACAATTTTCTAATTTAACTAGGAGAATTATTCAATCATGTAAACCAATTTAGTAAAGGAATCCATAATAACTCTCAATTAATAACTATTTTTTGAGGTCGAAGCCTCTTTTTGTTATTAAAGTAATGAAATTCCCTCTTTAAACTTAGTAGAGGGAGACCCAATTACTGAAATATTAATCAATTAATATCAAGAATCGAGGAAATCACCCATGCCCCATTATGTTTTCAACCACATCACCATATTAACATTACTGAAATATTCTAATCTCAATGATCTCCATTTACATCCCTTGAAAATATTTTAAAATAAATACAACTCATACAAAAAGTGGGAACTTCATTGTTTTTATAGTTATAAATATTGATTAAATATTATTAATTGTAAATAACATATTTTGAATTTTAAATGATATATCAACCCCATATATGTTTAAGGAGTGTTTGAACAAGGTCTTCTAAATGAATTTCATAGTTTAAGAAGCATACATTTTCATGAGCAAAATAATTATCCAAATGATCCAAGTTCTGATAAAAGTTGTCCCTAAGAAAATATTATATAACTAAAAAGAAATAAGAAAGGAAAAAATTACAAGTGGTTATTACAATGTTAGTTTTTTAGTAAACCAAACTTTTCTACATCCACCATGGGATCACAAAAGTCATGATTCCTAAAGGACCATAACATATTTATTTCCATGAATTCTTTATTTGATAGGGAATACAATACATTATTTTCTTCTCGATAATAATGTAATATAATGTTGTTGATTTAAACAACATTACTATGATAGTAAATCAAATGGGTCGGAATTTTCTAGGGCAGAATCATTTTTCTTATTTATAGGGCATTAATAAAAACATCAGAATCAGACTCAATCCAGAAGATTTACCACTTATATTCGATGATGTACCTAACTACGTGCACAATATCCAATAATTATTCTTCAAAGGTAACTCCTATTCTAGTATAATGATATAATAATCCCATGAAAAATCCATAGTGTGTTTGTAAGACACCTCTATTTCCCAAGGATCCTAGAATTCTAGAGGATTCACCATCAATGTTAAACTTGATCATTGAAATGATTGGTGGGATCCATATTTTTTATTTGAGAATTTTGTGTTTTTAGGAATCATTTTTTCACCCAAATAGTTTTATTATGGAATATTACAATGGGGGATTGTTTTTAGATTCACATAGTAAATACCATTCTATGAAATGTTTTCCGTAAAAAAGAGTAAATTGAGAGAATGAGTAAGATCCCATATACTTGTATGATAGGATATTTCATGTATTCAATTTTATGTATGAGTCTTGATGTTTCCAATGATTCGATCATGGTAGGAAGATACCAAGAATACCTAGGTGAAAAACATTAGACTTTCAAAAGGATATCCTTAATTATCTTGGGTGAATAAAGGATATTTTATAGCTATATGGGGTATAATAAGATCTTGGAATCTGGGGTTATAGAGATTGTAGCTTTCATATAGATTACAGTGATCTAAAGTCGTAGTACTAATATATCTTTTTTACCAATAGAGGAGATGCATGCTAGACTATTTCATAGAAACTAAATAAAATGATTCTATATTGATGTATTAATATATTTCGGCTTTTGATGTATCCTAGAATGTAGTTTGTACTCAAAATTGATTCTAGGATATCGACTTACTTCTGAGTATTAAAGGCCATGTCATAGATTACTACGATAAAAATGCAGTGGTGGGTCACTCCAATGATTTTAGGTCACACCAATTGAAAAAGGCCATACATTAGAAGTTTCATATCATAAGATATTTATATTAACATGGTGATGGTTTAGTGAGAAAATAATCTATAGCTAGGAACATGGAAAAACCATTGAATAAGGATTTGTCTTACTAGAGGCATGAGTACCATATGAGAGCTAGTGGATTGAATGTTGATGTCAACTGTCTTTAGTGGAAGTGGGAGTATGATAGAGTTGATAATGAAGAAATAACTTGTTTTAGTACTTGATTACATGTTTTTAGTTTTAATTAAATGTTTTTATAAAATTATATTTGTTTCTCTATATAAAATTTGTATGTGATGATGTCTAAAGAATATATGTTACACTGAAAGGTCAAACCAGTTCCCTGCTATGATGAGAACGAAGATGTGTGATACTATTGTTATTGGATAAATATATATGGATGGAAGACATTGTCTAATGAGACATATACAATACATGTTATCTAAGGTAATATGATCATAATACATTAAAGCACATTCTCATGGTGTTCATTTTTTGTTATCTCCATGATAAGAGGTTATGAGAATCAACACATTAATATGAAATCCACATTTACATGTGTCATTGGATGTTCCTATATAAAGACATGTATATAAATACATTGACTTTAAGATTATTATTACTGGATTCCATGAATCATGTACTTCTATGTATTGATGAAAACCATGATGATATATGTTTTCAGTGAGGTAGGATATGTTAGGTGTGTCACGGGTGATACTACATTAACGGATAATGCAAGAAAGGACTAATCATTTCTATCCCTCGATTGATATTGATATCCAATGATTGTTTATGGTAATGGAACTGACTAAATAAATCTATGGACATGGTGTTCTATGAGTGAGTTCATTTTTATATAGGAAAATTAAGAGAAATTAGGTATATATGTTGTTGTAACTAATATAAAAAACATTATTATTATAGATATCACCATAAAAACATTTTATTACAAGGTACATGTTCATATGTTATCAGATTTCATTGAGGAATTAAATTATTTTTCTATGGGATCCATGGAATATTTCTAGATTCTAACCATTTATATTCGGTGAATATTCCAAATTTGACTAATAAATTTTCCAAGAGGGCCATTATTCATATATCATTAATTGTCAACAATAGAAAGTGGAACAATATTATTTTTCTCATAATAAATGATATAAATGATATTTATTTATATTTATAATGTGTTTCACATGACAATAGATTCCTTGTAATATTATTTTAATGGATATGGGTAAAGAATTCATATTAATGAGGGTTATAGGATTGTGTGTGATTTTCATCCCTAAATATACCATAATAAGTATCTAATTATAAATAATTCATAAATCAGGTTTGGTGTAAAAAATGTAGAGAGATAGAAAGTTGATCAATCCCAATAATGAATTATCTCCTCCTCCTCTCTTAAGATTTTGAAATAACACCCAGAGTTCTTACACATTCTTGAAGAATTTTTCTACAATCAACCATAAACAATGCAAGTTATCAGGATCAGTAATGTTGTCACCCAAAGAATATACAACCTCATTCATATATTATGATTCATGTGTGCATTTCTGGTAGAAGTATTATACACTTTGATCATGAAGCGCAAAAATGGTAAGAAATGTCATTGTTAACCAGATCATCAATAAGAGATGAATTATATATTGAGGAAATTATATTTCTTCTCAAAAAATAATTATAATTTTTATGTGATGATCTTTTAGTTATGGTTCCTATGTTTTAATCTTGACATGTAATATATGGATTTTGTTGGAAAGGAATTTTTGAGTATGTACATAAGAAATTACACATATATTAAAATTGAAAGATGAGTTGGTTATACAATAAAAGGATTATTTCTCTACACCAAGAAACAACATTTCATTAACTATTGGACACATTTCCAACAATAAGTCCTACTAATTATACCATCATAGGTAATCAATATCTCCTACATATTCAACATAAAAGATAGTCTTCTTAAAACATAATAAGAATTAATTTTCTTCTCTAATTCAGGAAATGTAATCATAAAAAATGGATGAGATCATATTCTCAGTAAACATTAGCATAACTAATAATAATTAAGGATTATAAGTGAGCATAATCTGAGAATGTGGTTATAATCAGGATACAAAAGAATTTTATAGTCAATTAATAATTGATCATAATTCTTGGAATAAATAATTTAATAACATAAATGTGTAGAATATCATAGAAAAGAGTCATAAATAAGGAATATAAAATAAACAGAAAATAAATGCAACTAAAAATGGTTGAGAAATATTATACATAAGAAATAATTATGAGAAAAATCATTATGCCCATGCCTATTTGAATAATAACATTATGTTCTTTCCTAAAAAATGCGTGGAAATGAATTTTTCCCATATCAATTAGAATATAATCATTATTTAAATGCCTAATAATGTGATAAAAATTATTATTCCCATTCCTATGTGAACAAACATAACATGTCAAGACCTAAAAATATGATAACACTCAATATGACCATGCCTATATAAAAAACTCTTTATGTATATTCTGGAATATTTCATTAGATATAAAACATAACATATTCATTGGAATTATTTAATATACCCAAAACATAATATGTATTTTTTATACACAAACCATATAAATGATATATTAGACCCCAACTGTCTTAGGGCTTTATCAAATCCAAACCATATTAGGGATTCTTCTAACCCAATCTATTTTATGGATTTATAGGCCCCAAACCATCTCAATGTTTTATCAAAACCAAAGTGTCTCTTATTGATAATATATAAACATGTGTTCTCTACAAAAAACAATCCAGTATCATAACACGAAGAACCCATGGAACTAAAATTGGTTCCCTATAGTTCTAAATGCTATCACATAATGTGAAATGAAAAGGAGGTCGGTTTATTCCAAAAATTCCTTCACCCAAAATATCATTTTCATAAATTAATTTATAATGATATTCATAAAAAATAACTCCTTATCAGTTATATATTTTCTGGTAGAAGGGGAAAATAGAATCAAAATGATTATTAATGAAATCCTGATGAAAAACAAGAAGAAATTTCCTATTTTGAAATTCATTAAAAATACATAAAATATTTTATTTAAAATGAAATAATTTTGGGTTTATTTTTTTAAATAACCTCTATATTTTTTTTGAAATAAAATTTTATAAAATAAATATTTTATCAAAACAAATCATTGTGATGACATGAAAACCCATAAGATTTATTTCTTAAAGACATATGACTAAGACTATAATTTTTATTGTCAAGAATATTTTTTAAATTCGAAATTTAAATTTCAAATAATATTTCAAATATTTTAAAAATAATAAAAACATAATAAAAATATGAAAATTAATTTAAAATATTTAATATAATCTTCACAAAGAAAAAGGATCAAGAGGTAAGTTAAATCATAAATGATTCTTTAGAAAATGATTTTAATAAACTCATAACAGATAAGGTTATAGATCAACAAAAATAAATTATTTTCCCTAAAGTGCAACATAAAGTACGATGAAATAAAATATTATGGTTAAAGAAACCAATCATGGTGGAATAAAGTTAATGAATATGAATTATAACCCAATGATGGGAGTTGAGTTATCAAAGATGCTTACAAACCATGTATCCTTTAATTCATAATCCCTTTAAATAATGGAAAAAATATAGATCTTCATACCAAATTAAATATATTAATATTTAAAAATAAATTCATTAATTAGTAATCATTCTGAATGTATTATATTATAGTTCACAATATGATATATTTATCAAAAAATGAATTTTATATAAAGAAACCCTTTTCACATTAAAAACATTCAAATGAAAACTCCTTGAAGGATATTATTTCTAATGAAAAATTAAATAAAATGAATAATTAAAGGATCTAGATAAACAATATTAAATTGAAATTAAGTGCACAAATATAATGAAAACATGGTTTATAGTAACAAATATGTATCTAATGTAAAAATTGACACAAGAAACCCGTACATCGAATTCCTACTTATTTCATCCCACTATAAAATCATATAAAACAAACATAACTTTTTTAATTTCATATTAATGTTTCTTATTCATATATATTTTCTTTTATTTAATTTTCTAATAAACATTTATTTTTATTTCTGTATTATATTTACCATCAGATGTTAGTAAATTTAATGGTTGCATGCATACTTTATGATGTCGACTTCAATACCCATTATGTGAAACCAAGTTCGTTATTAATAGATCCTTAAGGGTACTATATTAGATAACATAAATTTATTTATAAATTTATTATCTCATTCCATACACTTTTTTTATGTTGCATGAAATTTTAATCAGTATCTACTTATTACAGTAATATTAGTGACTGGATATGAAATTTTTGTAAAAAATTTAATACTTAATATAAAATTTATAGAAACACAAAACAATAACTATTTTATTATTAATTTTTAATAATTATAGTATTTGGGTTCCCATATTCAACAATTATAGTGTTTTATATAATTGATTATATAGGTTGTTAGGCTGACCCAAACATGAACATGCCATTATTAATGCATGAGTATGGTAATAAAATCGATATATTTTAAAGAGACATTATTGTTAAAGAATAATAATAATGTTTTTTATATTTTTCCCTTGGGATTAATAATTTTTTAAAATTTTAATATGTAATAATGAAACTAGATGAAAAATGAGATACCTTACTCCTTGGACATGGTAGTCCACCCATTTCACATTAAACATTTTCAATTCCCCAACCAATGATAGGGAATGAAGGTGGATTATAATTTTTTTCATATAATCCTTATTATATTATATATCTCATAGTTATTATTCAATTCCACCCTTATAACGAGTTAATATAAGTGGTGTGGAAAAATTAGAGACATCAGTTCTTGGATGCAGCAGTCCGCACAAATGCACAATAAACGTTCTTTTATTTTAATAATGCTAGGAAAGGAATAAATAATGGTTATTAAATTAATATAATAAAAATTTAGCTTAGTAATGATACTAAGTAAACTGTATCACTTTCTATGCGGTAGGATTAGAAAAGAGAAATTAAGAATTAAATGATTAAAAATAAGTAAAACTCAAGTTGGGACCTTGAACTTCATATTTATAGTATCCTGGGAAATTAAGGTCTTAAGATAAATTATTGTGAAAAGGGTCTTTAGGACATGTAATATAATTATAGTAGAGTAGTAATGGGTGGGTTATATAGTAAATTTCAATTGTAATTTTGGGCATTGAAATGGTGGAAGTGATCCCATATTATATGTGAATAAAAAACAATTTTTTTACTAAAAATAATTTTTTAATATTGTAATGAAATTATTGAACGTAAAATTGATCAAAAAGTAAAATGTAATGGCTTGTATGGTGAGAGATGGTCGGAAAAGTCTACACCACTCTTTTTCACACATGTTTCAATCTTGTATTGAGTCATTTACTATTCGAGTTTTGTACGCTTCTATTTTGGATTATACCATGGTATATTGTTTTCAACTAAGTAATTTATGTTTTACTAAATATATAAGACAACTAATATTGAAATTTTTTTGATCCCAAATTTATTCCACATATAATATAATTAAACTTATAAATAATAAATAAGTTTCATTTAAATTAAAACAGTAAATATATATATACATACTATTTTTTAGAAATAATATAGTTTTCACAATTAATTATTTATACAATTATATAATTATGATTATAAATTTATTGAGTGAAAATTAATTTTTATATAATTTAAAACAAGATATCAAATTTCTTATACAAAATATATTAGTTTAATTTATTATATTGATATTACACAACATTAATAAATCTATTCATTGAAAATAACATTTTCACCATTATCACGACCCTTAATTTTAATCTATGAAATCATAATTTTATTCTAAAAAATTATATCATCCTAATTAAATAATATTGAAATGTTAATCTAAAATTTGAAATCAATTTTTAAGATTTACTTTCTACAAAGGATGAAAATTATTTATTTATATTTTAATACAAAAAAAATATAGTAAAATAATTTTTATGATTCCAAAAAGTTAAACATGTGTTTTTAGAATAAATATTATATTATTAAATAATTTATTTTAATTTAAAAAAAATATTTTTATTCAAGAATTATTTAAAAAAAAATAAGACATAAAAGTGATGATATTAAAAATATGCATTTTACACTACTCACTAAATAATAAATCTTTGTAGTCACAAGTCTCAAAAATTCAACTGAATATAATTCTAACATGATGAATTCAAAAATGAATATCATTTTAAAAAATAAAAAATAAAAAATCGATTAAGTAATTTTTAAATGAAAAAACTATATAGAAATAAAAATAAAATTTATTAAAAATTTCCTTTTAAAACAAAATTTGTTCTTAATAAAATTTTATATGAATTTATAATTTATTATAAATTTTTTAATAATGATTTTATTTATCCTAAAATTTCATAGTAATATCCATCTAATATGTTGTTGCTCGTTTTATTTTTGTGTTGCATGTGAAAAATTCTATTGAAAGAGGTATTAATTTGTTGAAAAAACATTCCAAAATAAATGGGTGTCATGTCCTCCCCCTAAAATAAATTACATCCTCAAAAATTTAATTATCACATTACAGTGGAAACCAGTTATATATATCAAACTGATACTCATTAATCAGGATATAATTTCAAATGATGTGTTTGTCTTAATATTTTATGTATGACTATAAATAACATACTTCAAATAATAGTTCGATTATAATAAGGTCATAAAAATTTTATTTCAAATAGGATTCCTTATATGTTTATGATTCATTGGAATTTCTTGATTCATACCTTTAAAAAATAATGATCACCAGGTACTCCAATTTCATTTATTCTTTTGGAGGCTCTATGGTGTATCTAGTCACGTCGATGAGTTGATATTGTGAAACATAATTTTTATAAATATAATAAATTATTATTACATAGAACACAGGTGACATAAATATTGAAATGGGTGTTAGAAATGAAAAATAGTATTATGTCGTTCCATAATTTGAACAGATATTTTTTGAAATGTAATTTTAAACATGCTTTCTAAAAAACCATTAGTCAAGATCATAGTGGAATGGATGAAAACAAGGTCGATTGTTGAAATATTTAAAAACAACTAAAATTTATAAATTAATGTAATTATATTATTCCTAGAGATGAAACTCCTCAATAGATTTATATAGTTTGTTGATACCTATTTTGGTTTATTAAATTGTGAAATATCAACAATTTATTTTATTGTAATTTCCAAATTTATTAATTTGTGAAATATATGTCTTTAAAATATTAATTAATCATAGAAATTCACACAAAAATATCATATAAAATTATTAGAGTTTGATATATTGAAAATTTTCAAGAACGTGAGATGAATTCTATAAAATGTGGTAGGATCAGTAGAACTAGATTTTGAAAGAATTGTTGCAATAACATTTTCCTGGTAGGATAAAAGGGTCATTTGAGATTTACTTCTTTAAATATTTATTATAAAACATTATTATATTAAACAAATCAATACATTAGATGAAATATCTAACACTTTATTATAATGCAATTATCTATCTCTTAATTCCATTCTTCAAATAAAACCAAAATTGTTAATAATGATTGATTAATAATATATAATGGAAATGTGAGAAAAAAAATTAAAATTTCCCAAAATATGAATTAATAATGTGTTCAAATTTTAGATTAAGATGCACTCAGTTAATCATATACCAATCTCAGTTTAATCTAGGATTATTTATATATGGTTCTCTCATATTCTATAAATTAATTCATTAATTATTTTCATAATGTATTATAAAGAGAATGTGATTAAGTAAATCAGTCTACTTGAGAGTGTCCAACTAGGTGTATAATATTTGTCCCACTCATTATTCATTATAGTTATGGTTGTGTTGATACTAAACCATCGATTTTCAGGGTGAATAACCCTTGGTGAATTTGTGTCATACAAGTATCACCTTTCTAGTATGTATACATGGAGTAATTTTTAGGATAACCACACAACATCACCAATATTTTGGGATGCCATCCTAAAAAAAGACATATCCATTAGGGTTTACAAAAAATTCACTTATCCAAAACTGAAAAATATTAAATATTAGTTAAAATAATATAACCTCTAACGATTTTATATATATAAACCTTTAATTATTTTATATTGTGCCTTACATGAATCACTAAGTCTATATAAACCATGATACAATAAACTGTTCTAAACTAGTCATAAATTGGTGTATGATAATAGTAAAACCCTATTTATGGAAAATATTTATAATTATTTTAATAATAAAATTTTATTAATTAATTCACAATAAATATGTTCTTAATTTTTAGTAATGTCACTTTATGTTTCAAAAATATATTTTTTTCAAATGTGGGGTTTATCTCAGTTTTTCACCTAAAATTTATAATAAATGTTTTCCTTATTAAATATTTTATTTTGATAATTATATATATATATATATATATATTTAAATCATCATTTAAATATTATCTCAGAGTAAATTGGTACAAATTTTTTAAAAAGAAATAATTTTTAATGAATAATGAAAAGTACATATTTTTATTAAAAATGTCATTTAAATTAAATTAAAATATTTATTATGATTTAAATTTTATATTAATGTAAAATAATAATAATTTAATTATAAATGATAAAATTAATATAAAACCATCATCATTATACATAACTTTCATAGGGGATCATTTTTTTCCTAAAAAGACATTTTAAAAAAAAATTATTTAGGTGCGAAATGTATTTTTATCTTAATAAATTAAATAAAAAATATTTAATTAGTATTTATAATGAAATTTATATATTAATTATTAAATAATATATTTATCCTTGATTTTATGATTTTTAAATTGAATGGAATGTATTTAAATTGTGTTTATGCTAAAAGATTCATTCTTCCAAAACAGGTTTTGTTTGGGGTTTTGCACTTATTTGAAATTAAATTCTACCGCATATAGAAATACAATTTGTTAAAATTGATAAAATATTTTTAATAATGTTAATAAATTAATTATAATAGGTTTAATATATTGTTTTGTAATATTTAATAGTAAAACGATTAATATTGTTTTAACACGACTATGGTTAAAATGGTGTTGTCTGGGGGGTGTAAAATAAAGCGATAAAGGTATAATTTCAACCCAAATTCATGTAATTATTATTTTCGGAAGATATTTCAACCATATATTCTCATGCCATTAGATAACTATAAATTTTAAGACACTTTACCTTGAAGGTGACCTTATATTCGTGAAATCTATTAAAAAAATTCCATGTTTGTCCCTCACCTCACTTCAGGAACCCATTATCCTTTATTATTCACAGCAATTGTTCCTCATATATTAGAAAATACCTTCCTAAAAAATTTCATATAATACCTCCTTTACTCTTACATACTTTGGTATTCTTATAAAACTAATCCTTTGGGTCTTATTGTTTAAGCCAAAGGATATTTCTCAAAGAATAGGTATATGTCTTAAACAAGATCAATGAATTTTATTTTTTATTTTAAATCTATTAAAAAATTTATCTATTAAAAAATTATGAATAAAGTATCATAAATAAACTAATATTCTATCCAGTTAATGTAAAAACCATTTATCACCTATTCTTAATCAAATATGAGATGAATTTATCGCTCGTTCATACATGTGGACTACAACATCCACACTGCAATGCGATTCATTATCCATGACCATCATTATTGTTTGATTTTTATGATAGATTTAATTTTTATATATGATATTAATGTTATAATATTGATTATTTAGATGTGAATTAAAATTTCCATTTCCTTCAGTCATTCCATAAAAAAATCTACAAACATATTAATATCATTATGTAGTTAAGTAATTAATTTTACATCATGAATTTATACAAATGGTTATAATTAGGTATATAATGAATATATATGATATTTATATCATGATTAAACTTATATAAATGAAGGAACCATGATAAAAATTCAATGACCATAATCACGAATCAAAAACAATCACTTAGAATGAAGAAGTTAACACCCAAAATGATGATGATGAATTATTGTTAATTGGGCAGTACGATCTTTTATGTAAAGAATTTATGGTGTTACAAGTATTATTATAATATTTTTTCATAATTATATAAAATCTATCTTTTTTATATAATTTTTAAGAGTAGTTATGAAGAAAAATGTACTTTAAGTAAGGGTTTTATGTTAGAATCACATTTTTACTAGGATTGTTTATGATTATATTATCTAATAATGAAATTATTTGATCAATATATAAAAAAATTTATTCGTTTTATTATAATTTTATTATTTTTCTAGATTTAATGTTTTATTCATTTTTCAGTCTTTATGTACTCAATAGATTGAAATAAAGTTTTTATGGAAAATTGACCATGTTTACCCCCAAGAAGGAATCTTTTCTTCCATGCCCATATTATCTCTAAAATGTTTTCAATATTTTTTTTACTACTATAAAAATAATTTTTAAAATAGATCTTTACTATATTTCAATTTCCTCATCTAGTTTTTAATGGAATCTTCTTAATGTTTTTTAAAGGATGTATTGTTGACATTTATTGAGAATGTTGAACAATTTTTTTAACATACACTACAAGACAAGAATCCAATACCATCAAATATTATGTTTTATTTAAGGATTCATTTTCAAGTTTCCTTTTTTCAAATGAAATAATTTCCTTAATATTATGGAATCTTTTAGAAATAGAATAAGTAATTTTGTATAAAAATGGTATTTTCCCCAAGAAAAGATTTCATGTTCTTTTAAGGTATTTTAATCAATAACAATATCCTTTGGTATTTCTTATGAATTACAGTGGATGTGATCCAATGTTACCAAATTTATTCATTAGCTAGATGGTTTATAATGATGATTATGAAATGATTATTAAACAAGTTTACTTTCAACCTGTTATGATTTGATGATATGATGAATGATTTGTGATCATGGGACACACATATATATGGGTTTCACTATGTAATAGGTTGGAATATAATTTTATATCCCTCTAACACATTGGGTAAATAATGATATATCCTGAGATAATAAGGATTGGAATGTGTAGTGAACCGATATTAAAAGGGGACTTTGATTGATAATATATTTTTGTAGGTGAACCAAGACTAAAGTACTGATGTAATATGGAGTGAACCCGGTCAATTATGAAAGTCATGGCAGTTATCCGTGGGAAAATATGTGACGCTATATGCTTATACACATTCAGAAATCTTATATCTTACAGTTTTTATGTTTTCATGACTCATGATTGATTATTTATGATTTAAAACTCTTAGGTATCATAAAATATAGTTGATAAAACATAATTCCATGTTTCTTATTATGATATATAAATTGAGGAGAATATTTTTATATTGTTTTTATTATATTATCATAATCATGTGATTATTTTATCATCAAATATGATAATTTATTCAGAAATATTATGTTCTTTCATATGAATCATCTCATCTAACACTTTAATATGTTTCCCTTACAAGGGATATTGAGAATGGTTTAAAGTATTTTATATTTAAGAACAGTTATAGTAGTGACAAAATAATTGAAACATAATATAGTTATTCTATGTACCAATTTTCAAGAATACATTTATAGAAAGACTCTAACCATTTATGGTTTGGTGTGGATTTTTTTATTTGTAATTTATATTTCTACAAAGAAGAGGAAGAATTTATGTATGAAATTTATCTGTCTATATAGTTAGTATCAAAGAAATATTTATCAGTCATTGGAAACTGTGATGTAAAAACATTAGGGATAAGAATAAGGATAAGACTGTGTATAAGAGAACATGTTATGTTACAATAAAGAATGTATTGTTGATTCCCCAAGAAAAATATAATCCCAGTAATATTCTATAAGTGAATGTAATTTCGGAACAAATTCATCTTGGGTTGATAAACATGAAAAGTCCTTATCGAGTATATTGTGACCCTCATTCTAGTGCGTAATGAATGATTCCCTACTTCTCATGGAGTTTAACAATCAAAGGGGACATTATTAGGTTAATTCACTTATTTTAAAGATAGATTTTGATGAATTTGAAATTATAATAACAATTGATGACCTAGGATAAACCTAAGTTGTCACATATTAAAAATAGGCTTTACTAATTTAGAAAACATATAAATTATTTTCCTAATCACATGATTTTCCTCTATGATAATTTTTTCTTATACTATATTTCTTGATTTCAATGATTGGATTAAACTAGAAGGAAACATGTTAACATTGAATGTGATATAAAATGAAATTATTTCTCCCTATGAAACTAAATTTTATGGGAGATGAAATTAAAAATATTGTTGTTGTGCTTACACAAAATTCTCAATCCATGAATCGTATTGATCTTCCAAATGTGAGAATAAATGAACAATGCATGGTTTATTCTATTATTAGGCATCATTTTTCTTCTTTTAGTTAGACTATCAATAAACTAATTAATTACTATGGGATTATTACCACTAAAAATATATTTTTGATTATATAGTTATAATAACATGAAACGTAAATAATATATTTTTATTATATATAATGTGATGTGGATAAATAGTGTAATTTTACCAATATAGTGAGGAAACATGAAGAAATTAACTCATTGGATATGGATGTGTTGGGGATATTTTTTTTCAATAAGTACATTTCTAGTATTAATCATAAAAATCTAGAGAACGTATTCCAGGAGCTTATAAATTAGATGATGGATTTATTGTTATCTATATGGAAATTTTTATAAAACACCCATGGTATTATTATTGTATTATTATTGAACTATAAAGGAATACAGGCTGATTGAACAGTGTATTGAAAAACGTTTGTGAAGGGAGTTATCTATAAAGGAATTCATTAGATGTAATGGTATTATTAGTTTTACTATAATGGTGGAAACAATGATTAGATTCACCCATCAAATCTCTTGGTTTTCATAATGAAATATAAATATAATTAAAAGGAAATTTTAATGAAAAAACAATTGATGGAATAATATGAATTTTCCTTCATTCTAAATGTCATGAAATAATCATGGAGGGAATTTTATTAAGTTTAATATTAAATTTTTTTATTATTGAGAAGACATCCATCAGAAAATAAAAAAAAAAGTAATGAGAATAGGTTAACTGTTGTATAAAATATAGAGAAACCTCTATAGAATGAACCAATCACACTCAGATTCTATAATTATAAATTGTATAGACATTATGCTCTTAATTTTATGAAAAATTGGTTTAAGGATGATGATATATGATAGAAACATATTATGACTATGGAAAAATGGAATTATCATGAGATCACTATTACTGATGTGGACTGTGATAACAATGTGGTTAAAGGTAAACATACCATATACTCAAGTACTGCTTATATAGTATTTTATTCTATTTATATCAACTCTATATACATACAATTTTTTCTAAGGAGGTTGTGTAACCACCTCGATGATTATGTATTTAAGTAGTAGTACAACAACATAATGGTAAAATTATTACAACTCATGTATATAAATCTTACCAAAATGGGTATTGTGGGAATGTGTTCTGTGTAATTTTTTATTCTTACTATTGTTGAATTTGATGTGATTTCCTGAAATAATTGAATTTATTTATTTAAATCCCATATCAATTTTCACAGAATGGGAGTATCATTTGATACTCTGAACCAACATACGATTATCTATTGCTGAAAATATAAATATTAACTTCTAGTGGAAATTACATTTGTTTCTTTATATTTATTCCTTTTTTAAAGGGGGTTTTATTTTATATAATTAAAGAGATACTCTACATAAAATATAAACATGTTGTTCCAAATTTTCATGTTTAATTTCATAAATAGCTACCTAGTATTCCCCAAAACTGTGAAGTCTAGTTTTCCATAGAACCCATAATGGGTGCTACACCTATTTCAAGAACTCCATATAGAATGGCCTTTATTGAGATACTCGAATAAGATATGAAACTAATGAATAATTTTGATAATGAGACTATTTTACAAAGTGCTTCGCCAAGGGGTGCACCAACCCTTTTAATTAAGAAGAAGGATGTCTCAATGATTCATTACTTTAATGGTTGAGAAATTAACATGTTCATAGTCAAGAATAAGCATCGTTTCACCATATCGATGATTTTTTTGATCAATTATAAGGATCTAAATATATATCTATGATTGATCTTTGATATTGATACTGTCAATTAATGGTAAAAAGTGATGAAATACCCAATAAAACATTATTTTAACACAAAAATATTATTTGGTATGTATATTTTTAATGTTAATCATTTTAATTTCATACTTTGTATGCAACAACAAATTAAATGAACAATAATATAAAATTAAATATCATCAATTTAACATGATTGTTATAACCTTTCCATTAAATCAGAGAGATTAAATAATATTAACCAAATTCTGAAAAACGTAAATTATATATTTAGTCAAATATTTTGACATTCATTAAAATATATTTGATAGGCATAAGATAACAATAATTGTAATTTTATCCAAAAAAGGATATATTTTTCCATAGGTTGTTTTACTACCTTTTAATGGGGAACTTGTATTAAAACTAAATTTTTCAAATTTTATGAAGTATAATATAGAAAAAAAATATTCTTTGAAATAAGAATACCCAAATTTACTTTGGTTGATTTTTTTTATTTTGCAATTAATTATCACGTCTTGATGAATATTGAAAAATAATGGATTTCAATTTAAAACATCCTTTCTATTTAAATAATTTGATGTGTTAAATTATATTTATCATCGGTTTTAAAGTATAAATAGATTAATTTTATATCATTTAATCCAATTAAAGTAATTATAATAAATTTAATTTTGAATTTGGATATACCAACATTTCAATCATTTGAATGTTTTTAGTTTAAAAACTCATTTTCTTGCCCCATCTATGATATTAATTTTTAATTATTTTTTATCTAATTATTTTTTTTATTGGAAAATGGATTCCAAATTTTGAATTAGAAGTCGTAAAATTATTAAATATCTCTTTTTTTTAATTTTGAATAATAAATTTTCAAATTTTTATTACCACAGTTAAGAAAAATTAGGTAATTATGAGTAAAATCAATATTGTAGGTAATATAAAATTAAAAAAACACTTTAACTAAATTTATTTTTTGATTTTATGTTTAAAAAAATCATCATTGGGATGAATTTATAACCTATTTGGGATACTTGGATGACATTAATCCATTTATAGTATTTTATTTTAAGGAAATTCAAATATGTTATACTTGTGTTTTTAATCGATATAATATTTTTTATGTTAATATTAAGATATTATATTAGACTATAAATAGTAATTTTAAAGATAAAATGACTATATCCTTCATGGAAATTTATGATTAATTTTTAATAAATAAATAATTACCATAAAGGATTACACAATGATAATGCATCAATAGTTTAATTAATGAAAATATCAAATAAATGATGTTAAATATATTAAATTAAATATATTTTACAATAATTAGTGTAATTAACGAAATTTCTAATTGCATTTATAATATTAGGGTTATGTTAATAGAGTTTTTTCTAGGATCACTCGTTGTTATGATATTTGTTAAAAATTATGAAATAAATACTATCAAAATTTTAATTAATGATATTTTAAAATATATAATATTTTATTAAAAGATATGAAATATCTAAAAATCTAAATTTAGGAAAATTTATTGTCTTAAAGTCTAAAATTTTATCTATGAATCATTTAGGGATCTTTTTGAATTTTATTGTAACAATATTAGTCATCATAGAGTAAAAAACATGTTATTATGGAAAGAGTTAAAAGGGTTTAAAAAAGAGTTAAAACCAAAAGATAATGGTACAAATGTTACCTAGAATTTTATAAAAAGTATTTGATAATATAGTTTGACCACTCATAATATTAGCTTCTAATGAAATAACTATGGAAAAATATCATATTGAAAATTAATTTTTATTAATTTAAAATTTTGATAGTTTTCAAATGTTCCCCTCACCTCAATTATAAAAGGGTACATACTCTCTCATTAATTCACACGCCCATTATCCTTTTAAATTTCCCAAAACCAAAAAAAAAATTATCTTATGAATATCAATATCTGATTTTTTTCAGTATTTTTGCTTCCAAAATACCTACCTTATGTCCCTTAAAAAATTTTATAATGGAATTCGCTGAAGAAGGGATGATCATTTTTAACAATTCATCTAATAGAATTTCTTCTTATACTTCCTATTCATCTGTTTTTTCAATGATAATGTTATAAATCTATTATCATAAATATTATGAGATTTTATTATGATTATGGTATAACCATATTACACCTTTTATCGATCTTATAAAAAATTACAACACCACACGTGATTACATATGGCTTACCATCTCTATATCATAGTGTAATGTCATTTTTATAATCACTTTACATAGATTGGTATAGTGGTGGAAATAATTTCTATATACATTAATTATAAGATTATATTGATTTTGAAAAATTAATATAACACATAATTCCTTACCTTTCACCATTATAGGAATGATTTCTTCGCTCATGTGTACGTACGACGTACCTGTCTCTACGACGTGCTGTGATATATATTCCATGTTAATCATTCATGAATTATTATAAAATATATGAAATGAATTAATATTACATCCATGAACTTATTATCATTATATATATGATATAAGTATATGTTATTCATAATAAACATTACTTTGTTGACAAAAATAATAATAGGAAATTAAAGTAGTCAACAACCCAAAAATGGGTAATACCTGAATATTATCAAACAAATTGTGGGATTAAATGATATAATAAGACAATATATGATATCAAAAATTTTAATAATGTTATGATATAGGTTCACAAAATGCATAAAACTATTATAAATGATGTTAAATCATGTTCGACTAATGGAAGTGTAGGGTAAGGGACTTTATCTCAAACTCATTTCTTTAAGGCATAATTTGATGAACTATATATACAAACCCTTTGACATATCATGTAATTAATTTACATATTAAAATGTTATTTATTGTTTTTTAAAAGTTATTATTTCATAGGGATTAGTATATAAATGTTAAAATTGGCATGTGACAGTTTGAATATTTAAGGACATAATTATCAAATTGTTTTCTCCATGTTAATTTTATTGATATTATTTTACATATTTATTTTTATTGATAAAAAAGTATTATAAATTAACATTATATTTCTATTTATAATTTCATTCAATGGTTTTTAAAATTAATAATCTAACATGTTTTATATAGAAAATTTTGTCAAATGATAAAAGGATTGTTCTATTCATTATATACATGAAGAAAATGACTATCCTTCCACCGTAACTATTATATAATTTCTATCTTAATTTAAAAGATTAAATATTTTCCTAAATTAAAATCCCACTTCCCTTATTTTGGGGATATATGGAAATAATAATTTATTTTCTAAAAGAAAATTGAATTTTTATATGAAAGTTTTTTTCATATGGGTTTAATAAAAAAATTTCCTACAAAAAATTACATTGAATTTATTGTAGTATTTTCATCAATGTCAACACCTACTTTTGAATCATAAGATTAATTGTGGATAATCTATTATGATATAATCAAGAAAATTTTATTGAATGGTTTAGGATCAATTTGACTACCGGTTTGATATTTTGATAACATTCACGATTTATGCATAATGTATTCACATTTCTACGATAGTTGTTATTAAAAAGGATCAGTGGGGCCTACTATAGAGCCCTGATTCATCGGTAAGTCTTAGGAGACAAACATGGTAGGGTTTTCAAAAATGCCTTGCCCATTTTTTGGATTAATGGATTGAAACCATTACAATATTATATTATAGTCATGAATTCTTGAAAGTATTAGATTCATGGAATGAATATTGGATTGTATGTTTTAGATATTCATCATTAGGCATTCCATCATTGTTAATTCATTTATTGAAATTCCATGTGATTGTTTGACAAGTAGAATATCCACGGATAGGTTTCAAAGACAATGTCATTATTTAAATGGAATATGTTTTATTTAATTACCATTCTGTATTGTTTATTACAAATTAAATCATAGATCATATTGTACCCTTACCATTATTGAGAATTTTCACTCACCCTATTCATATGTCTCATTTCCCCCCAGAATTAAATCATGTATATTATGAATGACATGCAGTTTTATACAATGGGGGAATAATTGATGATTTAATAAAATTCATTGTGTATTTTATGTTTTAAATTCCAATGTGTATTTAATCTATGTATTTATTTTACCAAGGGTACTAAAATATTCCGGCCATTGAGATGAGATTCATATTATCTTATGCCAATATAATAATGTAAGGAACCAAATTTGGACTACTGAGTTTTATTACTTTAGAGTTCGTATTAAATTATGTTTAGTAGAATTCATGGAAACTATATTTAAAAAAACATATATTTGGGAATATAACCTTATTACTAGATTTTAGGATATTTCTAAGTATAGTATATCATCATATATATTTTCTAATATAATTTTTAAACTTGGATAAATCTATGGTATCGTAGATTGAGAAGATGATGTCATGATTTAGACATCCTATAAATGATTATTCATGACAATATATCATTTATTATTGTTCCACATATTGTAATTTGGGATTTGGTTAATGGTTATAATCAGAATGGTTATACACATAATCATTATTCTTATGATAATGAACTGACTAAAGATAAAAAATAAAAGGAAGGAATTATTAATGATTAATATGATGAATCATACTTAATGTTTTAATACCGGAGTAGAATGATTAATGTTATGGGGTATTTGGATTGAATAATTATTTCCAAAATGGTTCATAGGTTATAAGAATCATGATATATATATATATATGGATTTTACTATAGTACTTATTCATTGTGTATTTGAAGGAAAAACCTTTTCATTATGGTTTTTAAGGCGATAAAGTATTTGGTATGTGAAAATGAGAGCTACATTATGTTGTTTGAGGAAACTAATATTATTTCTATTTTGGAAATTTTGTGACCCACTAATTGTTTGGAATTTAAATTTGGATAGAAGTATATTGAATGTGTGTGAAGGTAAATACTTATGAAATGGATTAGGATGAACTTTTGATATTATTATTTGAGTTTAATGTTTGATTTATCATACTGGACCTCTTGTTCTATACATTTTGGTTTTTATAAAAATTTCTAGGAGGAAGAAATGACATGAGGATGTAAATATTTTTTTTAAATGATTTATTTATGAAAAATTCATTGTGAACATTCATTTCCTGGTGTAAATGTTCAAATGAAATAGATCTAAGCACAATTAAAGGATGAGATTATTTTAATGACATGGAAATTAATCTAGTATGTCTAATTTCCCAATAAAATATCTAGATAATAATTGAATCCATCAACTCTAATAAAATGATTTTAGAAAAGAATATTATTTTATGTTCTTTTTATGACATCAAGAGTCATTTAATCGATCCAATATTTATGGTTTTCTGATGGTTAACTTTCAAACGACCATGTTTTCTATCACACTCCATTAGAACATGATTGATATATTTCTCTTCCTTGTACATGTTTTCCCTTTCCAATTATATTCTTCTATTCAAAGTCTGAATTCATTGGTGACCATCTCCTTCCCATTTTCATCTTATTAAGAGGAAGTTTTGTTAACCCTGTTTCAAATTTTTGCTTCCCACAATGGAATTTTCAAGTATCAATCATCAATTTTATTAAAGTGTAATTTAAAATTGAGAGGATTGAATTTATTTAAGGCCATAAGAATGTAAAAAACCTAATATTTTATTAAATTTATATTTTAAATATTAATACTTTTGATAGCTTATGTTTTACAGAACACCAAATTTAAACAAACAATGATATAAAATTAGATATCAATATTTCAACATGACGTTTATAACCCAACTGTTAATTAGTAAGAAATCAATAGAACCAACCAAATAATAAAATTTATCTATTCTATAATTAAAAAATATTAAAAATAAAATAAAATATTTTATTTTCACAATGTAAGAATTAATTCAATTTTACCAATAAATGGATATATATTTTTAAGGCAATTTTGGCTCCTTTTAGAAAATATCATGTTTTAAAACTAAATTTAGACACTTTTTTAAATTACATTTGACGAAATAAAATTAATATTTAATTGAGTAATATAAAAATATACATTTTCTGAATTTCTAGTATTTTTGAAAAAATGTTTTATGTTTTAATGAATAGTGAAAACACTAGATTTTAGTTGAAAACTAAATTTTAATCAAGATAATTTATAGTGTTAAATTATATATTTGATTTATTTTCAAAGATAATTTGATAAATTATATATTATTTAGGTAATTTGAATAATGTTTACATTGAATTTGGATCTATAAACATTTTAGTCTTTTTAACATTTTTATATTAAAAACTGATTTTCACTCCACTTCTACACGGGTTAATTTAAAATTAATTTTAACTATTTCTATTTTATGAATTAAATAAAATGGATTTCACATTCTGAATTAGAAGTTATAAAATAATTAAAGATGTTATTATTTTTTTTGAAAAATATAAAGAGTGAAATTGAAACTTTTTATTACCAAGGTTAAAGGTAAACCGGGTAATTAAGGGTACAAATAATATTATAAATATTTTAAAAAACCCTAGAAATTGTAATAATTTTATTAAATGATTTAATGTAAGAAAAAATAATCCATGGGATGATTTTTTATCCTCTTGGGGCCACCTAGATGACTTTAATACTTTTATATTATTTCATTCTAAGGAATGTCAAATATGTAACATTTATGTTTTTAATATGTATTAAATTTCATATGTGTCTATTCAAAAGATATATTCACATATAAATATTAAATATTAAATTTAAAATATTTATAATAATCACGGTAAATTGTTTTAAAATATTAAGTTGTAAATAACATCATTCATGTTTTATACAATGATGATGTAATAATTGTTTACTTAATGGAAATAAAAAATAAGTAATATTAATTTCAAAACCCATCCCCCAGGGCCCTTGTCATGACTACCCCAAGCCCACCTTCCATAGGCCAGGGGCTAGATACTAGCACCAGAAATGTATATAACATTAAAGGGAAGACATTTCCTTTAAACTTATACAAACACACAATCCAAGAACACAACAAGAAGCCACAAAGAAGTAAACTCATGTACTAAAACCTGTACTGAAAGTAAAGGGGCTAGAATTCAAGCCCAACAAGAAATTGCATGTACAACTAAAAAGAAAAAAATAGCTAATGGATCATCCATCGAGGATCCTATCTGAATAGAATGTAAAACTCTCAATCAGTAGTCCATGTTTCATGTCACACAAAATGGTCTACCTCTGAGCACCTTCCAGTCTTGTCTCCCTCAGTCTCGATCATCATTTTCCATTATTTTCACAATACAAAACAAGGTGTGGGCCAAGACCATGCTGGATTGAGTATAGAAATACTCAGTAGGGACCCCGTGACCCTCGATGGTCACCCATAGTTCCACAAATGAATTACCACAAAGCAAGACCTAAATCAAAAAGAATGAGTAGTCAACAAATCTACATAGGTATTTGCCCATACGTATGCTTAGTTTATCAAGAATACTCGTCTCATAAATTAGGGAAGAATACCACAGAGGAAACACCATGATAGTAAATGTACCACAATGTTAACACCATGAAGGTAACACCATGAAAGTAAAATTACCTCACAATTAACACCACGAATGTAACAACACGAAGGTAAAAGTACAACACATGTAACACCACGAAGGTAAAAGTACAAAACATGTAACACCATGAAGGCAAAACCATGAATGTGAAGGTACCACATAGGTAACACCACGAATATTACACCACAAAGGTGAAGTTACCACATAGGTAACACCACGAAGATAAAAGTCTGAGCTCACACCAGGTACTAGTGAAGTATAGAAGTTCAGATGATTAGTCATGAATCTAGATCATCTTATTCTATAAAGAGGCACTACTACTGATCATATTGAGTCTGACCCACACAGGATCGATAGGTACTAACCCCCATAATGATCCACACAGGATCCAACTCACCTGGAGTCGATATGTACTAGTACCTGTAATGACCCACACATGATCAATCCCACATAGGATCGGTATGAACTAACCCACAGAGGTTCGTTGAGTGATAACCCACATAGGATCTTCCCACACATGTTCAGTATGCGCTAACCCACACAAGATCGCTTAGTTCTAACCCACACAGGATCAGTGTTGACCCACACAGGATTGCCCAGTACTGACTTTCGTCTGATATGTCTCCACCCTCCGCCTCACTGCCAGCCTCTAGATTCCCGCTCATAGCACGCTCGATTTTGGGAGAACCACACCTCAAATATTCGGTCATAGTTCATCCAAAACAAAGATTGATGAATAATTTACTGTATGATCCTTCATGTTATAAGGGTTCCAACGCAACCGGTGGTGCGTCAATCGGACTCCTGGTATGTATGTTATTGGCATTTTAGTGTCGAGGGCCCAGTTGGATTCAGAGTTGATCCAACCCGGACGTATACCAACCTTCTCCAAAACATACATGGAGTATTTAAAAAAGACTCCCTTTTCACAAGGTTCCTTTTTCCATAGACGACGCCTCAATTGGACGCTCTTTCTATTAGTTACAACCCTTTCTATGAAATGGGGGTGATTGTACCTTATTGTGGCCTAGCTCGAATGGGCCATCTGGAATTTGACAAAGGGGATGCTTCCAAAAAAGGGTCCCAACTCCATTGAAAGTGCGTCAATGAGACACCCGGTTTGTCAGTTACAGGCGATTATTTATTCAGGGACCGATTAGGTCTCGTTCCGGTCTGACTCGGTCAGACCAGCCCAATGCAACGGGTCCTGGGGTCTACCAGACCCTGGTCAGGTCCAACCCATTATGGTTCACCCCGGTTCATAGGGTCCGACCCATTGGGGACAACTCGGTTCAGTTCATGGGCTCGGGCCGTGGTTGGCCCGACCAGCCATGTGAGGCTTGGCCCACCCATGTTGGCCCACTAGGCCACATGTTTGGCACGGTCTATTGAGCTGCGAGTCTGGCACGGCCCATTATGTGGGTCTGGTCCTCTGGGTGGGTCCAGTCTGTTGGGTGGATGCAACCTAGTTTTCTGGTGGGTCCGGTTATCCCAGTTGGCCCCACGGGTGCGGGGCTGTTTCGGCCAGCCAGTGGGGCGCTGCCCCACTGCGTAACGATAGATAGTTTTGGCCGACCAAGGTTCCACCGACTCAGCCTAGTGTGGGGATGCCACGCTCTCCACCTTCCATAGCTTCAAGCCGTGACTTCCTCTAGCAGCATGCAATGGTGCGCCTCTCCGCCTCCGCCTCCCGCATCCAGCTTAGAACCACCTCCTTCTTCACCTTTCATGGCTTCAACCACTTCGTATTCCCCTCAGCGGTGCACGTGGGTGTTCCCCACCACCTCTACAGCCGTCCGAAATCAGACGCTTTTCTAACCGCCGCATCAAAGTGTCGTGGTCTCCTTCTTTGGCGTGCAATAGTGTGCCGCCTCCATCGTTGATGACCTGTACCACTGCACCGATGGTGTTTCACTGAGAGAGATAGTACAAGGGTAAACATGGTAGGAGAGGGTCTATGCCATGTTCATTTGGCCCGCTCCATCTATGTTAGCCTGAAAACATGAGGTAGGGAAAATGGATTTAACAATCACTTGAAATTATAATAAAATAAAATCACTACCTCTAGTTCGATGGAGAATGCATGCGATTGAGGTAGAGTTGGTGTTTGTCATCCCCATAACAGGATTCCAACGTTTCCACAAAAATTTCATCCATCGGTTCTCGATTTTGTGTCACTCGTCAATGCCCGTTAGAACCGGCTACACCCTCCATGTGTTTGGCATTGCGACACTTTATCAGAACTTCGTCGCTTTGGGAAGACATGCCAATACCTCTCCCTAAGCTTTTTGTAAATAAGAGAGGGGGGAGGGTGAGTAACGCCCGTGGAATTAATAGGGGACCATTTAATATGAGCCTTTCTAATTCCAATTGTGATGTTACAAAGGATATGAGTATTCAATACATTTAATGGTATGACACATCATTGGTGCTGCCACTGCTGCTTTTCCATTGGATGAAAAGATAGAATGGAATAAAATAACAAAGTTATTTTATTAAAAAGATAAAAATCTAACAATTTTTCCAAACCATCTGTGGTTTAAGTGAAGCCTCTCTAAAGTGAATCCTCACACTTAATATTAAAGGTTCCCTCATATTTTTAATCTGAGTACAGGTTCAACAGTGAGAAAATGCCGCCTGCACATTTGCAGAACGTACCATAAAAAATTTGCAACAAATTATTAACATACACCCTTGTGCCACACCGGTCGAGGTTAGGCTCTCCCTAAGGGAAACACATCCCAAAAAATTCAACGGTGCTCTCATATTTTTAATCTATGTTATCATTCTGATGTTATGGATTTTGACAATAAAATAATTTTTACATATTTATTTTATTTACAAAAAAAAAAATTTACTTCCATAGTTGGCCCGCACCGACCTATGTTAGTATCTGCCTAATGAAAGCATACACTCACGAGTTCAACAGTGGTCTCATATTATTAATTTTATTCCCCATTCTCAAGTCATAATAATTTGAAAAATAAATTAACTATATCTATTTATTTTATTTACGGTTATTCCATTTTAAGGTTTTTTCACAGGAGGCATGTGATGACTAAACTTAAGTCGTACCTAGGGTAAACAAGCCATTTTGAATGCAACGGTGCACTTGTATTTTGTATCTGGGCAACCTTTTAAGAGTTAATACAATTTTTTAGGAAAACTGCTTATGAACGCTAATTAAATATGAACAAAACATCGACAGATCTTTTCGGGCACTCTAGGTCTCATAATAACGAGCCATCAGATTTTGAGGCCTCGAAAAAATTATACATTATTAATGAAAATAATACAGAAATTATGGGATGAAACGACACAAAAATATTAATAATTTTTTTCCTAATTTCATGTGTTATTTTATTTTATACTCATAAAAAATATTTCATTTGGTGAAATGAGTAGAATTAAAATGAGATTGTTGGGTTTCGACTATTATATGATCATTCGTCAATATGACCGTTGGAAAATAAATGTTGTGATTTTTTCATAAAGATACATATGATCTTGGTTAATTAATATAGAAAGACGATTAGATGGCCTCATCCAGTTTTCTCGAGCCAATCGAAGCTCATCTGACCAAATTTGGGAAGGAGGTAGCACCACTGGGTTTTTCTCTGGACCAAACCCATGCCGAACATCTTTATGGGATTTTGGAATGGAGTATCCTTTAGAAGAAGTTCAAGCTGATAGAAATCACTAATTGGAAAATGTTGGTCGAGATTCCCCATGAATCTATCACCTTATCACACCTTACACTTAGGTCTTATTTTGGTGTTATAAGGGGCTTTGTAACGAGACCTTAGCTTCTTTGTGTAATCCTTTGATATAAAAATGGTTATTTCTTCTTATGGTGAAGATGGTACATCTCAAATGTTCAGATTAATATAAGATGTATATTATTGTTGAATTTTGGAAAAAATGATATTTTCAAATATTTATGTAAACCTTAAATAATTAAAAATGTGTAATGATTTTCGAAAAATGGTATTTTATTGTTGTGTTCATTATGAAATTTATTGTCTAATAAGATTAACTAAATTTTTGTTGAATAGTAAATTATGAATAGTGATTTTACACTTATGATTAGTAGTGTGAGCAAATAGATTATTTAACCCCAGTTAATAAAGTATTAATATAATTTAAGCATCTTAATTAAGTAATGTGATTCAATAAAATAGGTAAATAACTGTTTCAGAAGTTTTGGTTTTTTATTATTTGTTTCAGGTGAATAGTTTTTTTATTTAAAGATTAAATTAAAAATATATAGAAAATTATTTTCATAATTTTTTTTTCATTTTTTAAATTAAAGCATCAATATTTGTTTAAGGTGATGTTTTGGGATTTTTCTGAAACCGTTGAATTTTCAGTGAATAGTGAAAATACAGTTTTGAGTTTCGGTTGTTTAATGACATCACTAACGATTTAATAATTTTGAAATCATTCTGGTAGACTTATGAATAGTAATATAAGGTACCAGGTGTCCCAAGTGGCCAATACCATGGGAACATACCATGGGAAAGCCCATGGATTTTCCAATACCAATGATAAGGTGTCCCTTGTCAATTAATGCTTTCTTCCCTCAATTCTCTTATAAATACCTAGTCATTCCAACATTAATTTCATTTAAAAATCCTCCCTAGTTATGTTATAGCCTCTTTATATCCCAAGGAGTCCTCCCATGGTTCCCTTAATCCTCCATGGGTCCCGAAATTCACACATTCAAAGTTACTCTTCAATGTAAGGGAATCTTACACCCTCCTCTTTTAAGCAATGACTTCCTTTATGTCGTGTCTTGTAATTTCCTTCTCTTGTTGTTGAGGATATGTTCATATATGTTATAATTACATTCCATTTCATGTCTAATTTTTGAGATACCCTTTCTTCTCTCATCAATTTTTTTTTCTGAATATTTATGTGACGTCGTTAGGCTGCAAAAGTTTTTGTAAAAGGAATCACATCTTCTCTTTTGATTCATTTTTTCCTTTCTATGTGGTATGTCATTAAAATTTCTATACCATGTTATTATGTAGTTATACTGTATTATAAGTTATTTATGAGTGTTTTACTATTGTACCCTCTCTTCTCAATGTTTTCTATAACCATGTTATATAGTTGTTATGCTGCAGAAATCTTGCCTCAAATTTTCTATCTATTTCTCTCCAAAAATTCTCTTGTTTTATTTATGTGAAAATCCATACCTATTTATTTTTTTGGTTTTCATAAATATATAAATATTATTTATTTTATTCCTTAATTTACATACATAAATCCCTCACTCCATTTCCATGGGTTATAAATGACATAATGATCTTATTTTTTTATGAACTTTTACAATGCCACGATCTTGAAATGAAACCCATTTATTTTATTCTCTATGGGTTATTTACAAAATATTTGATTATGAAATATGTGGATCACATAAAATTAAATCCATATTAAAGATGCACCTTGATAGTGCTCCAATGAATTTGTTAAATAATTAATCTCTAGAGATGACAAGTTTCACGATACCTTGGGGAATAACCTTGTTAATTTTTATGACACCTTGGGGATGGACCTTGGTTATATTTTTAAGAGTGTATAAATAAAATATTGTAGCCATATATTCAAGTTATTTTCCATGTTCTTTTCATTATTATATACCTGTACTTCAATTGTTCACATATTTATGTTTTTATTCATCTTTTTATTGTCAACACAAGTAAACTGATTCCCTTGTTTACCACTTACTGGGCCTTCTGCTCACCCTTTCCATTGATGTATGTCTCCAAGGTATGAGATGCAGTAATTTTACATTGGAAGAACCAATGATGATGCCTTAAAAGTGGGATTCTTCTGAAATCATAACATCAATATATTGTTAAGGTGAAGTTTTGGGATTCTTCTGAAACAGTTGAATTTTTGGTGAATAGTGAAAATATAGTTTTGAGTTTCGGTTGTTTAATGACATCATTAAGGATGTAATAATTATGGAATCATTCTGGTAAACATATGAATAGTAATATAAGGTATTAGGTGTCCCAATTGGCCAATTCCAGGGGAATATACCATGGGAAATCCCATGTATTTTCCAATACCACCGATGAGATGTCCCTTGTCAATTAATGCATTGTTCCATCACTTCTTCTATAAATACCAAGAAATTCCATCATTCATTTAATTTAAAAATCCTCAAAAATGAATTTATGGTCTCTTTAACTCCTAATTAGTCCTCTAAAGGTTTCCTTAATCCTCCTCGAGTCCCGACCTTCATGCTTTCAAAGTTACTCTTCAATGTAAGGGAATCTTCCACCCTCCTTTTTAAGCCATGACTTCCTTTATGTTGTGTCTTGTAGTTTCCATCTCATTTTGGTGAGGGTATGTTCATATTTGTTTTAATTACTTTCCATTTCATGTCTAATTGTTTATATACCCTTTCTTCTCTCATCAATTTGTTTTGTAAAATTTTATGTGATGTCGTTATGCTGTTGAATCTTTCGTAAAAGGAATCACGTCTTCTCTTTTCTTTCATGTTTCCTTTTCATGTGGTATGTCATTAAAATTTCCATACCATGTTCTTATCCCCATTATATTATTTATTTATAATGTATTATAATTTACTTATGAGGGGTTTACTCTTGTACCCTCTCTTTTCAATATTTTCTAAAACCATGTTATATAGCTGTAATGATGCAGAAATTTTGCCACAAAATTTCTATCGCTTTATCTCCAAAAATTATATTGTTTTATTTATGTGAATAACTAGTACAATTTCGTTTCTTTGGGTATTAATATATATAAATAAAGACGATGTATTTGATTCTGGAATTTACATACATATAACCCTCACCCCCTTTCTATGGGTTATAGATGACATAATGATCTAATTTTTTTAGAACATTTAAAATTCCGCAATCTTGAAATGAAACCCATTTCTTTTATTCTCCATGAGTTATTTAATTTTTTTTCTTCTTATGATCTATGAATCTTATATTAAAGTAATGAAATATTAAGGGTACGCCCTGATAGCACTCCAATGCATTGGGTAAATAATTAATCTTCACAGATGACAAGTTTCACGATACCTTGATGAATAACCTTGGTAATTTTTATGAAAACATTGGGATGGACCTTGGTGATATGTTCAAGATTGTATAAATGAAATATTGTAGCCACATATTCAAGTTATTTCCCAAGTTATATTCATTATGATATACCTATTCTTTCATTTCTCAGGTCATTATGTTGTTAGTCAAGTTCTTATTGTCAACACAAGTAAACTAATTCCCTTTTTTACCACTTACTGGGCCTTATGCTCACCCTTTACTTTGATGTATATCTCCAGGATATGAGATGTAGTAATTTTACAAAGGAGGAACCAATGATGAGGCCTCACAAGTGGATTAGAATAATGTTTTATGTTTTTTTAAGTATTATGTTCTTGATTTCAAAGACAATAGACTTTAATGATCCTCTGTTTGTAAAATGTAATGAAAAGTAATGTAATAAAAAGGCGGGATTCCATATGGTACATTACAATCTCTCCCGTTTAGGGATTTAATTCCATGAAATCCAAAATAAAGGAAAAAAAATAAAAAGAGGGTACTGAGCACGAATCTGAGCCTACCGCTCTCATGTGCTCTCCTAGAGGTTCTCGTGCTGCCACCAAACTCGTACCAAAGGAATCGACTATCCACAAAGAACTCGGTCCATTTGACCCCTTATCTCCACCGGGAAGTCCGAAAAAGTCCTCCCCCCCATCATCAACTTCCATCTTGACCATGCCGATAACGTGTGACGGATCATGCATGCATCCTATCATTTGCAGTACAAGGAGGAACATTATGCACCCGGTGCATCTGTGGGGGAAGAGATAGACGATAGGCTACCTTTCCCACTCTTCTTAGAATCTAGAACGGTCTGATGAAACATAGAAATAGTTTGTCACACTGAATAAACCTCCACAATCCTCATCGGGGTGATACCTATATGAAGACATGATCTACCTCCTCGAACTCCATGGATCTCTGTCTCCTATCAGCATAAGACATCTACCACTGCTTTCTGCATCCCTGTCCACCAGTTCTACTGCTGGAAGTGCTGGTTCACTTTCACCACTCCATAATGTACCACTAAAGGGATGTATTGATCTCCCTAAACACCTCCTACCAAACCATCACTAGTACTATGGTGTGTCCTCTCAAAAATATAACATGCACCCCACCTTTAGGAAATCCTTTAGGAGCCTGTCCTGAGGATATCTGAGCACTTCGAGCCTCGTAGTCAACATCCCCAGCTATGCCTCCTAAATTCACTAAAGAATTGGGGTAGTGAAAGTCATAGACGGGAGGTAAGATACACCAAAATCTTCCACAAAGGATATCTGTAGTGCGAATAGATTCTCTGATTCCTCACTTTGTAGCTATAGACCATACCTCCTGCTTAGTTCATCTCCTACCACGTTCCACTTCCAATATGTAAAGAATATCTCAAGGTCATATTACTTGATGAACTCTAGCCATTTTTGTTGTTTAAGGTTCAGGTATTTCTATGAGTAGATACACTTGAGACTCTTGTGATCAGAGTAAAAGTTAATCTGTTCACCCATCATGTAGTGCTGCCACATCATTAGTGCAAAAACCACTGCTGCTAACTCTATGTCATGGGTAGCTTAGTTCTTATCATGCTGTCACAACTACCATGAGACGAAGGCGATCACTGCCTGATATTGCATTAGGAAAAAAATCATATTCTTGTCCCTAATTCATCCCAGTAGACTTCATACCCAACACCCTCTTCTGGTAGCCTCAAGATGGGGGCACTCATCAGAGTCTGTCTCAGCTTTTGAACGTTCTTCTGACACATCTCCATCCACAGGAAAGGCTCCTCCTTCTTCATCAATGCTGAAAAGGGTGATGTTACCCTGTTGATGTTGTGTAAAAATATCTGATAGTACCCATACAAAAAATAAGCCACTATCCTTTCAGGTAGGTAATCATAGAAACATCTTTTTAAAAGATATCTGCACACTCTGCCACTACTCTTGGAAACTGAAAACTGAAAACTCTAGCTGCCATGAGGGTAAGGAATACTGACTCAAGATTGATCGGCTACACCCTTCTATGAATGTTTTTATCCTGTGATGTTTGGGATTCCTTTTTTCTGACCAGGTAAAAGCCCATTCTGAAGTTATTGATATATTACATCCTTTTTCTTAATACAATCAATTTGAGTATGAACTGTGGATGACTTGTCTATACCCAAACTAACGTCATAAAGACTTGACACTACCACTAAGAGGTTTTAACTGAAAAGCACTCATCAAGGGTCAGATTACACCATCAGTATATGTGTGATTATATAGTCTCCTCCAAAAGGTATCTCTAGACATAAGGGTCAATTCATCAGTTTAACCGGAAACTCTAGGCCTTGAATAAGATACATGGAAAGAAGTAATGATTGGTACCTATTCCTATTTATACTGTATGTAGTGGTAGACATAGAGCATACCTCGAATCATTCTTAGAGCCCTTCAGTCTTAACCCTTGACTGCATGCAGCTACTCCCTTCCCTTGTCCTCCATATCCCAAAGCTTAGTGGGGACCACATTGTGGTGGTGGGTATAACATGTAGTAATGTATACCACCTCATGCTGCTCTCCTAGATCCACTTCCACGTCTGCTTCCCTACTGATTTCTCTGTCCCTATCACTTCCTCTTCACAAAAAATTTTAAACGCCCAAGTCTCTGAGACTGAAATTAGTTTTCTGCTTTCCAACTACTAACATTCACTAGTTTTATCTTCTCATCCAATGAAAATTCAACCCCAAAGTATCTCTCAAGCACCCTAACATAATTAGGAATTTGTAGAGTAATAATGATGTCTTTGATGCCCCTAAACACACCTCGCTCAAGGGTCTGAGCCGTGAACCACTAACCATAATGTATTCATCGAGTACCTAGGATTGTCTGTACACCTTGATGAATATTCAGCTACCATCATGTCATCCTTATAATGTTGTAAAATATCTATGGAAAACTCACCCCTTAGATTTTTATATCAAGAGACCACCTTCTCCGAGGATGGTTCTCATGATTGTCCATAGAAAAGTCACTTATTCGCAAGATCTGGGTAATCTAAACCATGTTATCATCACGTTGAGCCATATAGTAGGCTATCTACCAGGACCACCGTCATGTTGAATGATTCCCTAGCTAGATGGAAACACAGACACCTCCTCAGGCTAATCCGTATCCGCCTATGAGTTGGGATTGCCTCAAAACCTGAGGGGTATCTGATGTTGAAAATGTGTAAGGCACTAAGACTACATGTGTCCTCTACCGGTACCTCCAGTTGAACAGTTGGCCAATGAAAAGTGATATAACCAGCACACTACTAGAAGGTACCATCTCAGACAATTGTCCATCACCAAAGCCTCATAACTATTTGGACCATCTTCATGGTCACATAGTGATAAAAAACCGCAGTTAAGATCACCATATAATCAGATGGTGTCCCAAAAAGTTGTAAGACTCTATCCATGGCCTCTAACCAGTCCTCAGCTAGCTAGGGATCTATCTTGCCTCAGAACATCAGAGGCCTATACCGTGGAAACTCATGAAAAATGCTCAGTTGGGGTGGACAATCTGTCGGTGGGGTTGGTGGCAATGGCTACCCAACAGGTAGTGGTGCTGCTAGTACACCACCTCAAGGTGCTAATGAGATAGAAGGGCCCTACACTGAGGCTTAATAGCTTTGTGGGCCATCATCATGTACTCTTTCGAGAATCATAGGTGTCTATCTACACAACAATATCCTGATAAGGAACTGGTGCGACACGATAATTATGTTATACCAGGTGAGCTGACTCTAATGAAACCATGGAAAAACTTTTCCAAAACACACACAGTCATTGTTTTAATGGAACAAGTTATAAATCAAAATTCGGGGTCCGGGTGTATGGATACATTGGCAGCGACACCAACAATGTTTTCCCAAAACTAAAAACCACACTCAATACAGTTAACACTATTGTTCTATTGAAAAGATCATAGTCTTAGTTCATCAGTAGAACTGACTCCTCTAATACAACTTTGTCATGACCCATGCCTTGGGGCTTTTGATATGACTACCCCAAGATTTCCTTCCATAGGCCCAGTGCTAGCGTTTAACATCGAAAAGTAATATCCCTTTAACAAGAAGGCATTCCCTTTAAATAGGTACAAATAAACAATCCAAGAACACTACAAGAATCAAAAAAACGATGTAAACTGCTATAGTAAAAACTGTGTTGAATATAAAGGGGCCAGAATACAAGACCAACTTGAAAGTAAATGTACAAATGAAAGGAGAAAAATATATCTTGGATCGTCCACAGAGGATCATACATTAAGGTTAGGTACAAATCTCGATCAGTAGTCCATGCATTATGTCACACCAAATGGTCTACCTATATGCACCAGCCAATCCTGGCTCTCACAGCCTCGATCAACGTTGTTTGTCATATTCACTAGACATAACAAGGTGCAGGAGAAGCCCATGCAAGGGGTTGTATATAAAATAATCAGTAGGGACCCCATGAACCTTGAAGGTCTTCCTAAGTTCCAAAAATGAATTACCACAAAGTAAGACCTCAATGAGAAAGAATGAGCAGTCAGGAACTCTACACAGGAATATGCCCATACATATACCTAATTTATTAAGATACAATCATTTCATACATGAGGGAAGAATACCACAAAGGTAACACCACAATGGTAAAAGTACTAGAATGTTAACACTAGGAAGGTAACACCACGGAGGTAAAAGTACCACAATTGTAACACCACAAAGATAATTCTACAAAGGTAAAAGTTCCACATAGGTAACACCACAAAGATAACATCCCAAAGGTGACAGTACCACATAGGTGACAACATGAAGGTGAAGGTAACACACAGGTAACACCATGGATATAAAAGACACATCTCAGACTAGGTATTAGTGTTGTATAAAAGTAACGATGATTAGTCGTGAAGCATGATCATCTCATTCTGTCAAGAGGCACTACAGCTAATTATATAGATTCTGAACCACATAGGATCGATAGGTACTAACACTTGCAATGATCCAGACAGGATCTGACACACCTGTATTCGATAGGTACAAACCCCCGTAATGACCCACAAAGGATCTAACCCACAGAGGACAATTTTCATTGACCCACACAGGATCGTTGAGCACTGACCCACACATGATCAGACCCACAGAAGTTCAGTATGTGATGACACACATAGGATCACTAAGCACTGACCCACATATGATTTGAACTACACGGGATCAGTGATAATCCACACAATATCTCTTGGTAATAACTTTCGTATGATCTTTCTCTAACCTCCGCCTCACTGGCAGCCATGGGATTCTCACACATAGAACACTAGATTCATGGAGAACCACTCCTAAAGACTTCAGTCATATTTCAATCAGCATAGAGTCCTGATAAGCCACTAAATGAGGATAATATTCAATGTTAATATTCATAATATTCATGTTTTTTATTATTCATAATCACCATTTTATTTCATCTTACACTTTAAACATCATTTCACATTATGATTGTAATACCTTCTTAAAATGCACTATTATGTGGTACATTTTTTAACATCATTTGAAGTAACCAATTATTCATCTGATTTTAAGGAATATAATTATACATATTTTAATTTGATATTTTTTGAAATTGATCTACACGTCAATATGAACATGTTTGATTTAGGGAGAAAGGGAAAATTCATGGAAGAAGACGGGGATATTTTGTGATGAAAGAAAACAGTTCTAGGGAAGTCAGGTTGGCCACCATCCCACTGATGAGACTGTGGGGCCCAACATACAGGCCTAAAGAATCCCAAATTTCGTGTTATGATATAATAAATGTATAGGAAGGAATCACTATTCATTATCAAAGGCCAATTCGGCCTCCATGGGGTCCATTTAGGCAGCCCAAGTTAGAGATAAACTTCTGGGCCATATTCTGCGGCCCGGAAAAAATAGTCCACTAATCTAATCATATATCTGAATCCACAAATAAAAATGGGCCCAAATATTACAGGCGTGTAGGAGACATCTGGGTATCCATTGTATTCTTCTATGGCCTACTCCGATTCGTCCATATAGATGGACTTACAAGCACTTCTGTTCGGTGAAAGTAATCTGGCTGCCACCTCGGGTCAAGGGTGGAAAAGTATCCTCTCCCTTACTTTCCACCACCCTAAGCCTACCATACTCAAGATGGATCTTTTGTAATATTGGAGGATCGACCCAAGGCTCCCAAAATGACTATTTAAGGTAGTGATGTGGAAGGTTTTTTTAATCTTTGGTGCTTGGTTTCATTGTACTATTATGCTTCCGCTTTGTGTTTGTTATCACATTTCGTTCTGATGTAAGTTGTTTAATTAACCTTAGTTTATTAATAAAAGTGATTTATTTAATCTTATTACGTTCTTATACTTATCACATTGATACCGTTGGTTCAAGGTGAGAATTTATTCACACCATACATTGTGATATTTATCACACAACGGGGGAGTGATCACTTTTTGTTGTTGTTTTTACTTCTTCAATTCCGCCCTTGTAAGTCTACTTCCTGCTTCCGTTGAAGACATGTCATCAATGGAGGGCTAAATCTTTTATGGGTTGATCCAAGGAAGTAGCAAGGGACTGGATTGGATGTTATTTATCATTCCATTAATGGCTAATCACTTCTTTTAAATGAGATTTTTATTTGATGATTTTAAAACCTCTTCATCCTTATTGAATTTAAGGTCACACATTTCAAGTGCTAATACGAACCTCTACCTTAAAGTGATCAAAACATTGATCCTTAAATATTATAGGTGATTATTATTGGGGTGCTTAGGCATTAAAATTGTAATTGATGATTTTGTTTGATCTTATTAAATGAATCCATCTCAATTATAAGAAATTGAAATCATTAAAAAAGGTATTAATCCAATCCACCCCAAGTGATAACATAGGATCAACTCATTATGTTAATTTGAATTAACTTAAATCTGTTAGTGATCCTTTAAAACCATCTTAAATCAACCTATGTTGGCCACTTCATAGCCAAAAACAATCCATAGAATGCACATGTCTGTAGGTACTTCTTAGGTCTCTGAGGATTCAAAAATCAAAAATAGACTAGAAGGACCGTCATACCTTCTCTTTTTGGGTAAATTTGAGTGAGAATCAAATTTTGGCGCCATTTTTGGGGACCTAAGTAAGTTATCTTAGAAAATATCATCCTTTTTTCATCCCTCTTCTCTACTCTCACCCCTCACTCCTATGGAATTCAATTTTGAACAATCTAAACAAGGGAAACCTATCCCTACTTTGATCACCCAACCCCATGTGTGATGTACAATGACCATCCTAATTTCTACATGTGGGACCATCAACAACCTAATGAACCACAATGTTTTTACCCCTATGATCCACAAAACATCCCAACATATAATGAGTTTCAATCCCCAAAAACCCAATCTGAACACCCTCATGTGCAATTCCAACAACTTAATTTTCCACCTGGAATAGACCATCTTTCTCAAACCCTTTCCCATCATGATCCACAACCATTACTTGAAAAATTATGTCAACAAATGGAGAAAATGAATTTTGAGGATTCATCTTTCAGATTAGAATTACAAAACTTTGAGATGGTTATGGAACCCATTCCCACTCATGATATCCCTTCCTCATTTTTGATAGAAGAATATTTTCTCCCACAAACCTCTCACAAATTTATTGAAGAACTGACCTTTGGATATGTGATAGATGAAGACGATAAGTGATTTTCTAAAGGCTCTTTAAACCAGGAGGAAATTTACTTTTTGGATTCAAAGGAAAAGAATTTGGCATCTTTGATTGAGTCTCCTAAGTATAACTCCATTCATAAATTTTTAAAAACACCAACCATTGGACCATTGAGAGAAATCGCAAACATTGAGTCCATAACAATTCCTAAAATTTATATTTCCAATTTTTTTGTTGAATCTTATATTCAAAAGGAACCAATTCTATTGAGAAATTTTGAAAATTAAATTGAGTTTGATTCAAAGTCACAACCTATGTCTGAAAGTGTTAGCCTACCCGAACATGAACGAAATGAATTTCCATCCACCGTCAAGTTTCCATTCATTGGGGATAGCCAAAAACTTCCATTTTCATAAATTCTTATCTTGAAACCAATAAAGAGTTAATGATTCTAATGTCTTTGGAAAGACTGAAAAAGAAACCGGATCAACCATTTCTGATATTCCTTGGATTTTACCACTCATTATAGAACATAGGTTTGCACACGAAAAAAATTATAAACAAAGAATAAATCTCAATATAGTGAAAATGAAAAAGTATGGGGTCCTTAAAATGTTGAAAATTGGTATTGGGTATGTTTGGGGGTCCATATCGGGCTAACAACGTTAAACAAAGTGCTACATGGGAGGCAACCCATGGTTTTCAAGTTTCCAATCATTTTTTTGATTTAATCAACATTATAATTTAAATAGGATTGATGAGTCATTTTGATATTTAGAAATAAAAAAAATAAACTATTGACCTTCTCTTCTATAATGAGTATGGATGGGTACGAAAGGGGAGCACCATATTCATCTGTGTCACATGGAGTGATCTTTGAGTAATACCTTACCCAGAAATTTAAAAAGAAGACAATGTGTCATCGGTTTGTTTTATTTTACTGTTTTTGTAGGTTAAAATAAAAATACAAAAAAATAAAATAAAAATATAATAATAATAATAATAAAAAGGGACACGTCGTAGTCCATGGGGAAAACCCCGTCACAACCGGTGAAGCCGTGGGGATTCGAACCTGGGACCGAAGGGAGATAGAGGCGCGTGCTTACCACTGACCTATGGTTTCTTGGGATTCCTTATTCTATAATTTTTATAGATATACTAATATTTAAATTTCTTTATTATATAAATAAATAAATATATATATATATATTGTTTTGTTTTGTTTTGTTTTGTTTGTTTTGTTTTTCTTTTTTCTACTAGGGAACTCTACAAGTGACATGGATATCAAAGGATTAAAAGGGAGCATCAAGAATTTCAACTTCAACCACCTGGTGACTTCATTCCATGATCTTTATTTTCAATTTTATTTTTGAACTTTCATTTACTACATCTACCCCCTTCTAAATTTTATTTTTTTAAAACACTGGGGATAGTGTTATTTTACGTTGGGGGGGGGGGAGAAAAAATGATTAATAATTTGGTGTCAAAAAAATGAATGATTTGAAGAAACAAATTGTGTAAATGGAAGTAAAAATTCCTTTAACTTTGAACATGGTAATACTGATTGCACAATTTGAAACTGAATATCAAATAATTTAGCATGCCCTGATTCTAATTTTAATCCTTATATAATTTCATGAGCATAGATTTTGGAATGTGTGGATGTCCAATGTGATATTTCATCGTTTATATTTTCATCCATAAAAACTATCACAATGCACGTCCTTTGGATAGTGGGGTACTAGTTTAAGTTCATTGGGTCCCACAAATAAATAGCATAGTTTTGGTGATCATTTTAGTTTAATATGAGCATTCAAAAAAATTGCGCATAGAGCAATGAAATGACCTAATTTATGGCTTTCGACACTTGGGGATCATTACTACATAGTTGTCTGGCCTAGAGTTAGTAATTTTATCTCTATTTTTGGAAATTTGAATTTGTTTTTGACTGATTTAACTCGAGATGATGCCCGAGTATGTGGGCTTCACTTGGTTCCCTAAGGTATTTGAGTCTGGGAGTCATCGGCAAAGTCTCTCTATAGGGATTGACTCTTTTGGGTGCAACTTCAATTACCATGGAAAAATTGCAAAAAAAAAAACAAAAAAAACAATATATATATATATATATATAATAAAAAAAATTGAATACTTATCTTAATATTGAAATGTGATTCCACCTAGCGCTTCCTTCATTTATCCCTTGAATAAAGATGAACCCCCATGTCTATTCTGATGCACAACACATCCTCATACTTAATTGATATTGGATAAAATATGGAAATGAATTGGAACAAATGAATGGGATTTTGATTGAGATCTTCTTATGAATCTATCATGTATTAAAATATTTTGATGGGTTTCATTATTTTTTGGTATAAGGATTTCTGGTGATCATTGGTTGTTAAAATGTTTTTGGAGAAGGGAATTCGAATTACATATTGTTGAGATATATTTTTCTCGGGACTAACAAAACTCAAGTTGGGTGTGTGATTATCCACTAAATGAGGCTAATATTCATTGTTAATATATATAATAATCTTTTTATTTATTATTCATAAACATCATTTTAGTGCATTTTACACTTTGAACATCATTTCACATTATGATGGTAATACCTTCTTTAAATGCACTATTATGTGGTACATTTTTTAACATCATTTGAAGTACCCAATGATTTATCTTATTTTAAGGAATATAATTATACATATTTTAATTTGATATTTTTGTAATTGGTCTACACTTCAATATGAACATATTTGATTCAGGGATCAAGGGAAAATTCATGTAAAAAGATGGAGATATTTTGTGATGAAAGGAACCAATTCTGGAGAAGTCAGATTGGACACCATCCCACTGATGAGACTGTGGGTCCCAACATACATGCCCAATTAATCCCAAAATTCGTTGGATTCTATAATACATGAATATAAACTAATCACACTTCAGGATCCAATTCTAATTTAGCTTTCATAGTGTCCATTTAGGCGGCCCAAGTTAGAGATAAACTTCTGGGCCAGATTCTGAGGCCCAGAATAAACAGTCTACTAATCTAATCATATCTCAGAATCCACAACTACAAATGGGCCCATATTTTACAGGAGTGTAGGATACCTCCTGGGATCCATTTTATTATTCTATGTCCTACTCTTATTCGGCCATCTAGAAGGACTTACAAGCGCATCTGTTCGATGGAAGCAAGCTGGATGCCACCTCGAGTCAAGGGTGGAAAAGTCTCATCTCCCTTACTTTCCACCACCCTAGGACTACCATAATCAAATGGGATCTTTTGTAATGTTGGAGGATCGATCCAAGGCTCCCAAAATTCCTATTTAAGGGAGTGGTGGTGAAGGGGGTTTTTAATCTTTGGTGCTTGGTTTCATTGTAGTGTTATGATGTTGCTTTGTGTTTGTAATCGAATTTCTTTCTCATGTAAGTTGTTTAATTCACCTTAGTTTCTTAATAAAAGTTCTTAATTTACTCTAATTATGTTCTTACACTTATCACAATGATACCGTTGGTTCATGGTGTGATTTTATTCACACCATACTTTGTGATATTTATCACACAATGGAGGAGTGATCGATTTTTGTTGTTGTTTTTACTTCTTCAATTCCACCCTTATAAGTCTACTACCTGCTTCCGTTGAAGGCATGTCATCAATGGAGGGCTAACACTTTTATGGGTTGATCCAAGGGAGTAGCAAGGGGCTGGATTTTATCTAATTTATCACTCCATTAATGGCTAATCACTTCTTTTAAATGATATTTTTATTTGATGATTTTAAAACCTCTTCATCCTTATTGAATTTAAGGTCACACATTTCAAGTGCTAATATGAACCTCTACCATGGAGTATATAAAACATTGATCTTTAAAGTGTATAGGTGATTTGTATTAGGTTGTGTAGGAATTATAGTAGTAAGTGATGATTTTTTTGATCTTCTTAAATGAATCCATCTCAATTATAATAAATTGAAATCATTAAAAAATGATTTCATCCAATCCACCCCAAGCGATGACCAAGGATCAACTCATTACCTTAATTTGAATTAACTTAAATCTGTTCGTGATCCTTTAAAATCATCATAAATAAACCTAAGTTGGCCACTTCATAGGAAAAAACAATCCATAGAATGCACGTGTATGTAGGTACTTCCAAGGTCTCTGAGGATTTGACAACCCAAACTAGACTAGAAGGACCATCCTACCTTCTTCTTTTGGGTAAATTTGAGCGAGAATAAACTCCCACAATTAATTAACTCGATGATATGTCCTGTCATAAGTGTTCCAAATCAATAGAAGATGCATCAATCGGATGCCTGGTCTATATGTTATTGGAATTTTCATATTGAGGGCACATTTGGATTTGGAGTCGATCCAACCTTGTCATATTCCAATTTTCTCCAAAATAATCATGGAGTATATAAAAAGGACCACCTTGTCACAAGAGTTCTTATGAGATAACGCATCAATCAGACACTCGGTATGTTAGTTACAAATCATTGCATAATATGGGGGATGATCACACCTCGGTCAGGACTGGCTCGGTCAGGCAAGATGGAATATTCCATAGGGACCACTTCCCCGAATGCGTTCCAACAACACTGATGATGTGCCAATAGGACACCTAGTTTGTCAGTTACGAAGATTTATTTTTTCAGGGACCGGTTTGGTTTGTGCTTGGTCTAACTTGGTCAGATCGGTCTGACGCAATGGGTCCCTGGGTCTACCTGACCTTACTCAGGTCTGAACTATTAAGGGTTGGATAGGTTAACTAGGTTGGACCTGTCAGCGTTGGACCGGTTCAGTTAGCAGGCCCGGGCCGTGGTTTTCCCGGGCCGCCAGGTGGGGCTTGGACTACAAACATTGGCCACTGGGATGCAGGTTTGGCCCAATTTAGTAGAAGTTTTGGCCCATTGGGCCGTGAGTCTAGCCCACTGGGAGGGTCCGGACTATTGGGTGGATCCAGCCCGGTTCGCTGGCGGGTCAGGTCATCCCAATTGGCCCCATGGGTGCGGGGCTGATTCGGCCAGCCAGTGGGGCATTGCCTCACCACGTAAATATTGGACGTTTTGGCAGGCTGGGGGGTCAACCAACATGGCGTGGCGTGGGGCCGTATCACTCTCCACTTGTCGTGGCGTTGAGTCATGGCCTCCTCCTATGGCATGTGATGGTGTGCCGCTCCGCCACCCGTGGCCGGTTTGACTCAGCCGCCCTCTTCACCTGCCAGGGATTCGGCCGCAACCCTTTCCCTCGACAGTGCGTGACTGTGCACCCATCCACCTCCACTGCCAGTAGGTAACAGCTTCTTTACTGACTACTGCGACCTCCTCCACCATTGCGTGATGGTGCTCCACCTCTATTGTGGCCGATTGGTGCCGCCGCACCAGTAGTCCTTTACTGAGAGAGAGAACAAAGGTAATTAGGGTTGTGAAGGGTCTAGTCCATGTTCACTTGGCCTGCGCCCTCTGTAATAGCATGAAAACAATAGGGAGGGAAAATGGATTAAACTATTAGTTGAAATTATAACTAAATAAAATCCCTACATCATGTTTGATGGAGAACACACATGATTGAGGAAGAGTTTGCGTTCGCCGTCCCCGCAACTAGCTACCAACATTGTAACTCAAACATCGTCCTTAGGTTCTTGATTCAGTGTCTCTCTTCACCACCCGCTGGAACCAGCTCCACCATCCATGTGTTTGGCATCACAAAACATTATCAAAACTTAATTTCTTGGTGAGGCCAATCCAATAACTATCCCCAAGCTCTATATTAATAGGAGAACAAGGAGGGTGAGTAACACCCGTGAAAGTTATAGGGGTACATTTAATAATATCTTTATTAATTCCAACAGCGATGTTACAAATGATTTTAGGATTAAATATATTCAATGTCTTGACACACTTTTGGTCCCGCCAATGCTGCCTGTCCGTTGGAAGAAAAGAAAGAATGAAATCAAATAACAATGTTATATTATTATTCAATTAAAAAGTCCAAAATCTTACTTTTTCTTCAGACCTATTGTGGTAGATGTGAAGCCTCCCTTAAGAGAATCCTGGTGTTACGAATTCAACGGTGCCCTCATGATTTTAATCTGAGCACTGGTTCAAATGTTAGAAAATTCCACCCATGGGTTTAATGAATGTACCTTAAAAAAGTTTAATAAATTGATAACATACACCCTCGACCCATGACAGTTGAGGTTAGGCTCTGCCTAAAAGAAACACATTCCAATGAACTCAAATGTACTCTTAGATTTTTAATCCGAGTTACTATTTTGATGTTATGGATTTCAACAACAGAATAATTGTTACATAATTGTTTTATTTACGGAATAAAATTAATTTCTATAGTTGCCCCGCGCTGGCCAATGTTAGTATCTACCTAAAGAAAGAACACGTTCACTAGTTCATCGGTGGTCTCTAATTTTTAATCCGAGTCATCGTTCGTGATTTATAAGCATTTGAAAAATAAAATAACATTACTTTATTCTTTTATTTATGATTATTCCATTTTCAGGTTTTCTCACAGGAGGTATGCACCGACTAAACTTAAGTCGTGCCTAGGGTAAACCCGCCATCCTGAATGCAACGATGCCCTTATATTTCTGATTTGGGTTAACATTTAAGAGTTATTCAAATTTTTCCAAAAAAACTGCTTATGCCCACTAATTAAAGCTTAACAAAACATTGACAGATCATTCCTGGCACTCCGGTCCATAAAATCACGTGCTGTCAGATTTTTTGGACTCAAAAAAATTCCAAATAATTAAACAAAATGATAAATAAATTTCTAGCCATTACAATTAAAAATATTAATATATATATATAATTTAATATAATTAGATCCATAAATGAATTTTCCAGAAGAATTTAGCATGTTGGGGATATTTTTAATGATTTTTTTTGAATAAATATTTTTTTATGATATTTCCAAAGAAGTCTTATAATGAATAGTTCCAAGATTGACATTAAAGATATTTTAAAATAAATAATATTTTAAAAAATGATTTAAAATTAAGAAAAATATAAAAATTTATCAATTGAAATGGGATAATGTTTAAAATGCCTTCCAAGACTCATTTATGGGTTTTGTGGAATTCTATAGTATATATATTAACCCTCAATGAATAAAAACACATGTTTTCAGAGTAAGAGTTAAATGGTTTAAATAAGAGTTAAAATATTAAGAGAAGGGTAATAAAGGAACCTAAACATGGATAAAAAACTTTTCAGTGATTGTATTTAGTCCCTTACTAATCTTATATTATAAATAACATACATTGGAGACATTTTGAATTATAAATTAATTTATATTAATTTAATAAAATGAGTGTTTCCAAATGTGCACCTCACATCAATTATAAATGGGAACCTCCTATCCTTGTAATTAACACTATATTGAGACTTATATCATAATTAAACCATGAAAATTTCTCCTCCAAACACACATAAACAATGTATGAATATTTCTCTCTTCCAAAATACCTACCATATTTCCCATAAAATAAATTATAATGAAAGCCTTCCAATAAGAGGTAATTGTTTTTACCAACTCATCCATGTTCATTTCTTCTTTTACATCATATACATTTACTATTTCATTTATAAAGTAATAAATAATGTCAAATTTATAATTTGAGATGTTCTTATGATTATGTTACAATATTATAACAAATTTTTTCATTCCAAAAAAGGAAAACACTATGCACTTTTACTTATGACAAACCATCTCCACATCGTAGTATAATCCATTTTTTTATCCCCACTTTAATGGGCTGGGTATAATGACATAAATAATTGTAATATATAATAATTATGATGTGATATTTAATATTCAATTATTAATAAACCTTACACTTCCTTACCCTTAAACAATTAAGGGAATGATATCAATGCTAGTGTGTACGTTTGACCTACTGTCTCAATGACACAATGTGATTCATTTTCCATGATCACAATTCAAAAATTGTTAAAAAATGTATATAATTAGTAAATATAATATATATGAACTTAATATAATTATGGAGTTAAAATAAATATATCATATTATTAATAAAAATGACTTTAAAGAAAAAACATGCATAGAAAAATAAAGTAGGTATTTCATGAAACAAGGGTTATGAAAAAATATTATAAAAAAAAGGGTGATAAAATATTAGAAGAAGATCATATATGATGTAATAAATTTTAATAATTTTATTATATAAGTGAGTAAAAATCTTAAAACCATTAAAAAGGATAATGAATCTTCTTCTAAAGGAAGAATAAGGTATGAGACTTTGTCTCATTCTAATTTCATTGAGACATTGTTTGATGTTATACACCAAACTTATTTTATGTGGTTTATATACATCCCCTTAGAATTATAATTTCATTATTTTATTTATTAGGACATTATATAATTTTTTGGGATATTATTAATTCACATATATTATGATATAAATGTTTAAAGTTGTATGGTAAACACAGAATTATTTATGATTTAATTATCAAATGATTTTATCCATGTCAATAGTATTGATATTATTTTAAATATTTATTTATATGGATATAAAAGGATTATATAGGAGATTCTAGGTTTATTTTTTATTTCATTCAAATGATTCTAATAATAATATTCTTATATGTTTTATATAGAATAATTTGACAAATGACAAAAAGAAATATTCTAGTCATAGAGTACATGGCGAAATTAACTTTCCCACGCCCATGAATATTATTTGATTTGTATATTACATTGAAATATCACTTAATTTCTTAAATGAAAAACAAAACTCCATTCTATTTGGGATATTTGATATTGAAAATGGTTATTTTTCAAAAGAAATGGGCATTTTTATATGAAAGTGTTTTTCATACGGGTTTAATAATTGTTTTTATTTGAATATATATTCAATGATTTCTTTATTTTATTTTCATTTAAATCAACACCATTTGTCAAATATTATTATTAATTGTGATTGAACATTTTTAACATAATCTAATATAATTTATTGAATGGTTTAGGACTATTTTTATTGCGAATTTTCTATTTTGATACCACTATTTCATTATGGTTAAAGTATTCACATTTCATTTTATAGTTGTTAATAATTTTTTTATGTTGTTTATATTTTTTCCATTAATATAAGGAATTAATTGGACACATTATTTGATGGGCGAGGTACAATACAACCATTCAATGCACTTCCAGAAATCATGAGACTAACTATAATGTGTTTTGGCTAAAGAATTACCCATTTATTAGGCTCTTAATATGAAGCCTTGATCATATTAGATTCTTGGAAAAACTAATTGATAGTATTATATTCTTAGCATGTAGCATAGATGGTATTTTTAAGATTTCCATCATTATAAAATCCATTAGTATTAATTCATTTATTGATATTCCATGTGGTTACTATACTAGTAGAATATCCCTGGTTATGTTTCCAAGATCATGTGTTTATGAAAATGGAATGTTTTTTAGTTATATACCATGGAACCATATTAAGGTAATATTTACACAAAGATTTTATTGTACTCTTCCCCTTAATAATAATTTTAACTCACCCCTTTCATATGTTTTATTTTTCTAGGATACTAAGAAGAATATTATGAACTCTATATAGGGATACATAAAAGGGGAATAATAAAAGACTCGATGATTTTTTTATGTTTTAAAAAGTAATATGGATTTAATGTATGTATCTTGAATAACAAGTCTTCTAAAATATTTGTTCCTTTTTCATGTGATTATTTTTATCTTATTCTAAAGTTATAATGTAATGTATAATCTTTTGGCTTCCAGGGTATGGGTCATTACACTTCCGATTTATGTATTGAAGTAATGTATTTATTTTAATTAATTTTCATCATACTACTTACCTCTTTATATCAATTTATTTACTGAATAATTTATTTATATATGATTTTGATTAGAATTTGGTATTATTTATATATGATATTATTATATATTAAATGAAAAATAAATAGGATGAAGATCACATGAGGATTATTCATACGAGCCTATAGAAGGAGATGTTGTATTAAAAAATTACCAGGAATGATTTTTGGATGTATAATGTTTTATTTTAGGGTAATATAATATCAATAGAGGGTATATCAGTGGATCCATCAAATAGTAATATTATTAAACATTTTCCTAAACTAGACACTATGAAAAAAATTGATCATTTTATTGGATTGGTTGGATATTATCAATGCTTTGTGAAGGATTTATCGTATCTATGTAATCCACTGACCATATAAAAATTGAATGTAGTTTTGTTCCTTTGGACATATTTATGTGATGAAACTTTTATGTAACTAAATAGAAGGTTTAGTCAGTGAAACTATGATCACAGTACCTTTAAATCATGATGGGTTTGTGATTTAAAATGATGAATAAAAAAGGGTATTTTGTGTATTCTTATAAATCATGATATTTTTATAGCTTATGATTCACAATAATTGATCATTCATGAGTAAAATTTCATGGCCCATGATTTTGAGTTAGCTACGGAAATTTTCACATTAATAATTTTAAGGAATAATCATTATAAAGAATGGTGTGGAATATATAATGATCTTAAAAGATTAATGTATATTTTAATAAATAAGTAGATGAACATGTGGAAAAGGTGATGGTTGTAGTTGGTCAATTATTATGACTACACAATACATTATGACCATGGCAATGTAATAATGGATAAATAATCATTGAGTGAAATAGATCAAGCTCTATTATCTATGATTAGGATAAAAATGAACCAATTTGTATGTATTTTCAAAGGATGTGCCTTTAAATCTTCAGGGAATTGGAGAAATATGTTATTTCTAAAATGAGTGTTGATCTATCTATTGATGAAAATATCAATGAGGAACAAAAAGGAGATGTGGAGCTATAAAAGAATGTAAGAAATTTTCAATAGTTTAACCTTGATAGTGATGGAAGGATATGGTTTAGGAATATAGTATGTTTCCTATAAACAATATTGTTTAAGAACGAACTATTATAAGAGGCACATAACTAATTATTCTCTATTCATCATAGATATAAAAATATTTATAGTGATATGAATGTCTATTTATAGAGGGAAAACATAAAGGAAGATATTGTAGAGTATGTTTCTCAATTTATGGTATGTTAGAAAGTAATGGTTGATAAAAACACATAAGGGTATATTAAAACCATTCCCCTAACCATAATGAAAATTGGAAATCATCGCTATGTCTTTCATTTTGGGACTCCAAAAAACATTAAAATAGAATAATTATATTTTTATTGTTGTAGATTGCCTAAAATAATTTGTAGACTGCATTTTTATTTGAAAATATTTCTATCTTGATCTTCTTTCCATGATATATTTTAAGAAAGTGGTAAGGATGAATTCGGTACCACATTCTACTATATCTGGTTAGGATCTCAGTTTTACCTCGATGTTCTGGACAATTCAATAGAATGATCTAGATACAAAGTTGTTTTTAAGTACTTCTAATCATACTTAAATTGATTGTGAGTATAAGAGGATATTTCAAACCCTAGATGATATTTTGAGATCCTATTCTCTATATTTCAATTTTTTTGATCAACAGATTCCTCTAGTCATTTTTTCATAAAACCGCATCATTCAGTTAATCATTTATTTGGACCCTCAAGAATTAATCTATATAATTCAGTGTAAAACTATGATATTATTGGATAATGTGGGATAAACACACCTATCTTGATCAAATATAGTCGAAGAAATGTAAGATAAGGGTTGATCCATTCAACAACACAAAAAGGAAACTATGGGTTGACAAAAGATTTATGTAGAAAATCTTCGATGAGATCATGAATTTGATGTTTTTTATAAGGATTTATGATGAATTTTTATATGAAATTATGTTATTAGATTTATATAGATGTGAAAATTAATACTTCGGTATATTAGCCCCTTAATTTTTTTGATTCAGTTGGGACTGTTTCTTATCGCATGACACTCCCAAAAACACCTCTATTTAAATCATGATGTGTTCCATGTATCTATACTAAAGAAATACATAATTTATCAGTAAAATTTTCTAAAATTTTAGGTTTTACTATTGTATAAAGATATTTTCTATGGAGAAAAAAATTTATAAATCTTAGATCTTAGAGATAATGTTCTACAATACCATACCACTAAACATATCATTGTTCTTTAAAGTAATTAGAAATTTGAAAAAGAAACAATGGAACCCTTGGATGTGATTATGTAAATATATCCTCATTTTTGTTCAAGTGTTACAAAATTTCAACGTTTAAATTCAATTTACGGGTGTATAATGTAACACACAAGAAGTTTTTATTTATAAAACATAAATTGAACTTCAAAAATGTTTTTAACACATATTTTAATTTGTATATTATAATTAATATATACCATTTTTAGATTTTATAGAAAATAAATACCATCTTTTAAATCATCATTAAAATATTATCTTATTGTGAATATTTTGTTTTTTTAAAGAAAATCTTCTTTGAATAGTGAAGAATACAATTTTTGTAACAACTTTAATTTATTTTTAAGTGAAATTAAAAACATGATTGAAATATTTTATTAAATTAAAATAATTATTCTTTAATTATAGATAATAAAATTAATTATACAATAATTATCCTTGTACATTGTTTCGATATAAGTTTTTTTTGGCTAAAACCCCATTTTTCAAAAAACTGTTTCTATGTTTGAAATATGTGTTTATGATATTAAATTAAATTAATATATAATTATTAACATTTTAAATTAAATTTATATATTATAGAATAATTTATAAATTTTATCCATTATTATATTTTTGTAGGAAATGGAATTTAAGTAAATTATTGTTCATACATAATGATTCATGTGTATAAAATGTGTTTTCTTTGCATGTTGAGTTCTTATATAAAATTAAATTCTATAACTTATAGAATTTTAATTTTGTAAAAATTATTACATCTTTTAAATAATATCAATTAATTAAATCAAATAGTTCTATCTTAATTTTTTTGTTGTATTGAATAGTAAACTCGTAATAATTTTGTTACCACTATTATGGTTAAAACGAGTTTTACCTGGGGGAAAATTGAAATAAGGGTATTAGTTCCAGAAAAAAAATATTTATTATTAAATTAAATTTATTTTAACCGTGTACTATCCAAAATTTAAATACTTGGAAATTATGAACCAGTTTCGAATGAATCGGACCATATATCATCGAAATATTTTATGAAAATCCATTATTCCCCCCACCCTCACGTTAATAGGGAACCACTTATCCCCCTTTATTCCTAAAAAATTGAAACATCTATATCAGAAATTAAATGAACAAAACCTTCATATAAATCTTCTATTAATTATATATTTTTGGATATTCTTTTAATAACAATCCTTAATGGATTACGATGTATGGAAAAGGAATTCTCTCAAAGACGAGGTATCATTATTAACTATGGAATTTCAATTTTATGTCTTCTTATACATCCTCTAAACATGTTTTATACAGAAAAAATATTAATCTAGTATCATTTATTATGTGTATTTCACAACTACTTACAACTAATTCTCAATGTAATGGATGATGATATTATCGCTCATTCATATGTGTGGACAACAACCACCACATAGAAAGGTAATTTATTTTCCACCACCGACATTCATGAATGGATATTATCATATATTTTATGTTCATATATTATATTTATGTCATAATAATTGTTTTGGAAGGTTTAATTATCTTTATTTCATTCAAAAAATTTAAAAATAGATACATTACTCATGTGTATGTATAGACTATCATCTCCACATAATGATGTAATTAAATTTTTATAAATTCATTATTTTAATGGCTAAAATTATATAAAACTTGAATATATGTTATATTTATATAAATATTAATGTTCTGTAAATTAATAAAAAATAATCTACATTTGTTGACCTTAAATATTGAACTAAACATGGATGAAAATGAAACAGTTAACACCTGAAGTAGTGATGATAATGAATGATTTTTAATGAACTGGTGATAATATATTATATAAAAACAATATATTATATTATAGGTATTATTATGGGTTATTGATAGAAAAAATAAATAAATATTTTATACATGTTTTTAAAGAACTTATGATGAATGAAAGGATCTAGGAAAAGATCTTGCATTATAATATCATTTTTACTAGGATTGTTTAAGCATAAATTTTAATATTATGAAATTATATGATCTATAAATCAAAAATATTATTACTATTATTATAAACGTGTTATTTTTTTATATTTCATGTTTTTATTTCATTTTACTCTCTTTATGTACACCATAGATTGAAAGAACAGTTATATGGAATATAAACCATGATTTTCCTTCATTCGGGAATATTTCGTTCCATGTCAATATATTTTTTAACATGTTTTGATGAATTTTTTCAATATTATAAAAATATTTTTAAATTAATTATTTTTAATATATTTTACAATACATAAAATATTTTAATGGGAACCATCATATCATTTTCCAAAAACATTAATTTTGAATTTGTACTAAAAACAAGGAATAATTTTTTGTTTTAATAGACATCACATAAACCAATTCTCATCATACCATGAATACTATTTCATTTGAACCATAGTTTATAATTTTACATTTTTTTCAAGTAAAATCTTTTCATTTATATTTTTTAAAATTTTAAATTTTGAATAATTGATTTGAAATAAAAAGGGGAATTTCTTAATGAAATGTTCTTGTGATCTTTTCAATGTATTGTTATTTTTCTCAACATCCATTGGTGATTCAAGTGAATTAATTGGAATATGGTCCAATATTACCATATTAATCCTTTTTCATGGTATGTTATGTCTAAGATGATTATATTTTTATTAATATCACATCTATTCCAAAGGTTATGATTTGATGTTATGATTAATGATTTATGATCTTGTGGAACTGATGTGTATTTTTTCTATTATGTTATAGGTGGGATAAGAATTAGATATCCATCCAATTAATTTGGTGATGAAACATATCATATGAGGTAATAAGGACTGGAATGGTTATTGAACAAATTTTAGTAAGGGACATTGTATAATAAGATAGTATTGGGAGTGAACATTGATTATTAATTTAATTGAATTGAGAGTGAACCCAATCAAATATCAAAGTAATAAAGGTGATACATGACTAAGGAAATGAATTTATATGATTATTTTCATGACCCAAAATTATGTCATGTTCTTATGATATTTTTTCATGGCTCATTAATGATTAGTGATGATTTGGGCTCTAATTTATTATGTATTTGTGTTGATAAAACATTATTCCATCTTTCATGATTATGATAGATGATTTGGTGGGTATTATTTTCAATTTTTAGCTCATGTTCTTATACCATTGGGCATATCATATTCTCACATATGATCATTTATTGATATCTATTATGTTTTCTCTTTTGAGAATATCCGCCCACCCTTTCTTATATTTACCTTACCTAGGTTACAGAGAATGTTTTTAAGTATCATATTTATAAGAAGAGTACTGGTAGTGAAGAACTAAATGGTAATTGATTTTGATTTTTTCTGTACTAGTTTGTTTGGTATTAAATTTTTCAAAGGCACAAAACTATTTCTATTTTGGAGTGGATTATATTTATATGTATTGAATATTTCATCTAATAATATTTAATATTTATTTAGGATGAAAATGGTATTCTATAACTAACCTAAATGGTTTTTATAGCTTTGAAAATAGGATCACACAGAACTTATCAACCCTCAAATAATATTAAACTTACATCATAACATCTAAATTTAGCTTAAACATTCTTGGATAATGACTATAACACCCCACTAATGCGATTTTCTCAATTACATGAATTTAAATGTAAATGTTTCATTAGAATACATTTCCATTATCTTATTAGTTTATAGTTTTATAAAATTAGTAAAAAATCATCAAATAAAATCCATTTATTTTTCAACTAATAGAAATTTTTCCACTATATGATCAACTAATTAAGCCATTAAATTTCTTCAATATATCCTTTAAATTATCCAGACAATATACACATATAAACACATCACAAATATTAATTTTATTCACAACCTGTGGAAACTGAATCATAACAAAGGGGTATTCCCCAATGTTGGGTAAGGGTAATCATAAGAGAAAATAATCAAATATAAGATGTTTTGGAACAAAGGATTTTATTAGATTGATATGGAGTTTTTTGTTGTTGTCAATCCTCATATGGATGATCATATATTTTTCATGGAAATGGATCTTATAGTTCAAGATGATTATAATATTCATTGTGGTGTAATTTCCCTATGGATCAATGTTTTTGGGTTAAAAAATATATGGGAAGAGGCTAACATCATTAAAGGTTGTTCTGCAGAATTTACTGGCCCCGAATATGGTAAAGGAATGGGTTTTACGAATATCAGAATTTTATTCTCTAGGATATGGATAGTTTTAAATGGAGATTATTTTCAATAAAATTTTGAGAATTTTAGAATCATGAGTGCATGATGGTTTTATATAAATCCTCCTAAAAATGTCAAATATCAAAAGAGATTTTCAAATAGAGGGTCTACATGGAGTTGTTTCTGAAGGATCCTAAAATTATGCTAAGAGTTAGTGGAGCATTACCAAAAAATGATCCTATAAATATATGGATACCCCACTAATTGGGATATAAAATTTTTAGAGAAATGTTATAATCACTATGTTTTTAGGATGACTGGAGGGATTTATCAATCTAGTTTTTTATTAGATCTTGAGCATCAAGACAATAAGGATTTTTCTTGAATAATTATAATTATTCTATGTAATTGGTTATTCATGATTATGGGGTATTTTTCATTGACTTGTTAAGATTCATGAAGGTAGTTTGTTAAATGATGGAAGGGGGTTTATAAAGGATTGATCCTCATGAAAGAGATTTACAAAAGGATGTTCTGAACATCAAGTATTAATATATAGTTCTTTTAGAGTTTATCAACTCTACTATTTGGTTCAAGTAGAGTATCATTCTAGAAAAAGAAAAAGAATTTAATTCCAATCAATTAAAGCGACCTTTAAGTCAATAAACTGAGTTATATTTCTCTCAATGATGTGTGCCTGGGGGATTTGATAGAAGTGTTATGAGGGACACAGTGTGCTATCCCTAAAATCATGTAAAGGATGTGTGGTTAGCCATGAATGAATGTGTCTTAACTATTATATTCTATAACAAGTGAATATTAATAAATTTTGCTATGAGTGACACACTGTTGGTTTATTCATATTAGACAATATGTTAGTGGTGAACCAAGTAAAAATCTTATGTTTTCATTGTACATGTGAATTTTTGATTGCTGATCGAATCCATCTTACATATTTTAAAAGTTACGGAAAACATGGTTTCAAGATTGATAACATTAATATAAAATTATGACACCCTATTTCACCAATCCCCTCTCAGGGTGTTACACATCCTACAATAAATGACCATAAGTTGACCATATAGGTATATTAAAGATGGATACAAAATTTATGCCTATGAATCAAAGATCATAAATCATGGAATAAGGTATGACACAAAATTAAAGGGATAAATAACATGAAATATAGGAATTAAAAATTTAATTTAATATATATTTAAAAGAACAGTTACATGGAAAGTGGAAATAATAATAAGACTAAAAAATCCATATGTGGAAAATCATGTTTTCCTCACTAATGTGAAAAAATATATCATGTGCATGCCTAAAAATATGATTAAAATCCTTATTCACACACCTCTGTGAAAAAATAATTAGTTCCCCCCTAAAAATGTGAGTGAACTCAATATAAACAATCCCCTGTGATTAAACTATTTATGCCCATGGATGGAAATACGAGAAAACTCATTCCCATGCCTATATGAACAAACATATTATGTTAACTCCTGATTATTTCATGACATATTAAACATAACAAATTCATTGGAGGGATTAAATAAACCCAAACCATCTCATGGATTTAGAGAACCCAAAACATCATTAGAATTTATTAAAATTGAACCATATCACAATTATATACCATATAAAAGTGTTCAATATGAAAAAACAATCCAATATCACAACATAAAGAACCAATGGAAATAAGATTCATTTCTTTTAATTTCCAAATGGTATCATATAATATGAAATTTATAGTAGATAAATTTATAAAACAAATTCCATAACCCAAATTGAGTTTTTAATAAATGAATTAAGAAATAGATACATAAAACAAACTCTATAAAGGTATTATTTTTATGGTTAAATAAAAAAAATGAAGTGAAGTGATTATCAAATAAATCACCTCGAATAATAAATGAAATATCCCTTTTTGAAATGCATGAAAACTCTTTAATATTTTTTTACAAAAAATGAAATACTTTGGGCTTGGTAAAATTTTTAAATACATCCCTGTAAATAATGTTTTTTTCATAAAGGTGATTTTCAAAAGTAAATATTTTTTCAAAAACACATTCTTTTTGAAGGCATAATAATAATGAATAATTATTTCATAAAAATAGAAACCTTTAATAATAATTTTTAAAATCATGGATTTGTTTTAAAATGAAACAATTAATTTATAAGATTATTTGAATTCTATTAAAAATCATAATGATTTTAAATCATTTAGAAAACAATTTTAATATACGAAATGGATTATTCATAAATAATAAATCTTATGCCACGAGAGAAACTGAAAAAGAGTTTTTATAAAATTGTTTTAATAAATCATAAAATATAATGTCACATGTCACAATATAAATTAATTTTTTCTATAGGAGACGATAATATAACTAGAAATAGAATATTAGGATTTATGAAATAAATGTTGTAAAAAATATGTTCAAGATGAAGCATTATAAGCCAATTAAGTTAGTGCAGTTTACAAAGACCCCTACAAACATGGTATCCTTTGAATAAAATAACATTTAAATGAAGTAAATTATATGAATATTCAATCCATAAAATTAAATAAATATTTGGGAATACATTAAATAATTATTCATAACACTATATCAAATATATAATGGTTTACAATATGAAATATGACTCATGAAATTATATTTTATGCAAATAACCCCTTACAACATTAGAAACATTTGAATCAAAACCCCTTGAATAATATGATTTAAAAAGATATATTAAATACAATGAATAATAATAAAATAATTATAAATAATCATAAAGGTTCATTAGATACACAATTATAATAAAAATATAGTTTTTAATATGAAATATGTATCATGTGGTTAAAATTGTCACAAAAACCCTTCGCTTGAATTCATGATTAGTGGATCACACTCTAAAGTAAAATAAAAAAATCATAAATATCAAAATTATATAATTAATACATTGTTAATGTATATATTTTTTATTTTATATAGTTCACATATAATCATTTAGTGAAAATATTTTAGTTAATTACAACTTTTCCTTACCATCGGGTGTTATCTAATTTTAAGGGTTTCGAGCATGTTTTACATTGTCAATTCAGGAATAAATTATATTATTGCATGATTATTAGTTCGATATCATTTAAGGTATGGTAATAGATTACTTATATATATTTATAAATATCTAATCTTATTCCACATGTCTTTTAGTTAGGTTGTGTGAAAGTGGCATCAATATCTTATTATTTCTATAATTTTAGAAATTCAAGAATACACTTTAATAAAAGGTAAATAGTTATTATAAACCTATAAAAATGTTAAAAATAATAATTATATTATTATTAACATATAATAATATTAGTATTTATTTTCTCATATTCATCCATGATATAATATTATAGAATTATTCAAGGGCGTAAGACTGACCCAAACATGAATATACTATAATAAATTGATGAGTAAGGTTATGAACATTGTTTAATTGGAAATAATATCATTATTAAAAAAGAATAGTATTATTATTTATATATATTCTATTATTTTAAAAAAAATTAAATATATTTTAAAAAATAATTACAAAACCAGATGAAATTTGTGATACGTTACTTCTTGGATGTGATAATCTACACAATGGTGGGCTAACGAGTTCATTTTCCATTGAATAATAAGGGATTAAGGGGAATTAATATGAATAATAATAATAATAATAATATATTATAATTATATTTATTATTTATTTCTATAATTATGACCATCAAGTGGATTCACCTATAAAAAAGTGAAGGTGTTGCTTCATTGTGGTGGTAGTCTTCACACACATGTGATCCAAATGCATTATTTATAAATGGATGGGAAGGAATGAATAATGGATATTTAAATAAAATAAAAACTATTAATAGTAATAATGAATCTTATTTTTTTATATTATTATTGTTAGGGTATTTTTGGAAGGAGAATCTTTAGATGAAATGGTTAAGGATTAAGTAGTATAGAATTTTGGACCTTAAACATTCTCTTGACATTGTCCTGGAAAATTAAAGGATTGTGATGATTTACTGTGACCAATGGATTTATTAAGTGAAATATATTTCGTGGATAGGAGAATTGGGTAGTTTTTCAAGAAAATTTCAAGTTAATGTGGAGAATTAAAGTGGTTTAAGTGATCTACTTTTATACATGAAAAAGGGCAATTTTGTGAATATCACTTATTTTTCAACAATGGAGTGATACTATTACAAGTTCAATAGATCATAAAGTGATAAAAAATTGATTTTTTGGTTTGATAAGGTTAATAAATCTTCTACCACTAATATTAAATTAGGTTTTAAATTTTTTTTTAGTCATTTAACATTATATTACCAAACATTGTCATTTTTGTTTTTTTACATTGGTAAGTAGTTTTTAACTACGTAAATTATTTTTTAATTAATATAAGAAAAAATAGGAAAATATTTGATAGTTATGATCATAAATTTATAACCCACATAATATTATTTAATTTATAAAATATATTATAATAAATTTTAAATTAAAAAAATTTAATTTTTACATAAATTATTTTGTAGAAAAAATGTCATTTTCTCAATTAGGTTTTTGTGATATTTTACAAAACTTATTAAAAATTAAATAAGAAATAATATAATTTTATATATGTCTAATAATAATATAATATAAAGTTTTTAAAGTAAACCAAAATAGTTTTTTAGATAAAAATTACACAATATTGATAAAACAATTATTTAAAAGTAACACTTTCACAATTATCATGATCATTAATTTTAGTACTAATAATCCTAATTTTATTCCAAAATAATATATTGATATTATTAAATAATATAAATAATGATCTAAAATAGGAAATCCATTTTTTATATATTTTTTCAATAAGTGATGAAAACATATTTTTAATATTTGAGAAAAAAAAACTGTTTTTAGTGTAAAATATTACTTGTATTTTCATACTGTTAAAAATTGGTTTCAGAAGAAAAACAAATTATATTTAAATACACTAAAATAACTATAAATTTATTTCTTATATAATGATGTTTCAAATTCTTGTATGTCATAAATGTGATGGTGTTGTAAAAATATATATCTTTCACTATTTACAATAAAATAATGTATTTTAGAAAAAATAAAAAAAAATCACTGTAAGATAATTGTTACATGAAGAATTAAAAAATGTAAATTTTAAAATATCAGAATTTTGAAATTTATAAATTTATACATTTAAATGAAAACAATATTTTTAGAACCCCATTTTGTGTATCAAACACATTTCCATCAAGGATTTGAGAAGGGTGAAAACTGTACAAGGATACATATATAATTTTCCAGAAGGAATTGGAGGTAGAAACCTAAAATAATAAGGAATTTGGATTCATTTTAAAATGATAAAAAAACTACCTCTTATTTATCCCTCTTTTCCATATATTATATTATTATATGTGTTTAAGGTTCGCCTAGAAAAAAATTAGGCTTACCAAGATAACCAGACGACCCAATCAACCAAGGGTAAATATTGTAGTCTCCTCAACCACACACAAAAGCCAGAAAAACCATAAAACTAAGAGTATGATAGTGGGTGAGAGCATAACCCACAATTCGTGTGCTTAGTGCATTTAGGTGGTGTCTAAGCGGGTTTTACAATTTCATAGGGATGTTAGTGGGGGTATGGGGATAGTGCCCTGGGTTCCAAAACACAATGCCAGCTCAAACTAGGGGAGTTCATATAGAGACTTATTTGGTGTCATGAATCCATTAGGAAGTCTTATGTGGGTCTATATCATGTAAGAAAACGTTTACATGATTAAAAATGATAACAAATATCATATTTCCGATCATGTGAACCATAACTATCTGATCACTCGCCCACGTATTGTCTGACCTCATTCTCTCTCGCTGCACTCCAAATGCAGCAAGTACACTAACCTAAGCTACACTTGATGTTTTCCAAACCCCAAAACTCAATGAAAATGATGAAAAGAATCACTTCCGATGAATTTTTGGGCACTCAATCATCCCTAAGGAATGAACGAAAAAATAGTTTACCTGTATGTGGAACATAAGAGAATTTTTCCATAACTTTGAGACGATCATGAGTGGAGATAAAATGACTCCATTCTAAGAGGTTCGATGGGTTATGTGAAATAGCGGAGATAATAAAAAATCCAACATAGGATAATGAAACATCACATGAAGGCATTCTAATGTTCATTATTAGACTATGTGACTAAGAAACTGATCTCATGAATGTTCACCAATATGTTTTGTATTCAAATGGTATATCACCTTCGGTCTTCTATGAGATTGATTAAAAGTATATTGAGACAATATGGGATTATCTAAAGATTTTTACACCACCAATTGATAATTGTATGTAACTAATCCTAGGATCATGAGATGCCATCACGTTAATATCACTGGAACATGTGATCAATTAATGATGATCACATGAAGCTACACAAAAATCATTGGGATCAAATAAAAATTAGTGTATCTTACCCATAATTTGAGGAATACCCCTTTATAATTTTAATTCTTATTTCCTAAAAAAATACATCTAATTTCTTTGAATTGATCATGTGACCGAATGGAGGAATACCACCATGTCCTCACCTGATGAAAAGAAAATGATCACATGGGCCATGGTGACGTCACATGGTTTTCCATAAAAATAGTTTATTCTTTCTTAACAGGAGAATTCTTCCTTCAATATTTTATTTATTTCTTCATGTTAAGATACTACTAGTTTTCAAACTTCTTTTCCTAGGTCATGTCAAGCAATGACATGAGACCCTAAAAATGATCACATCATGACCCGGTGATTGTAATGAGTTTGTGTGTCAACATGTAATGGATTGATCTTCCAAATAACTTATGTAATAATGTTAGTCTGGCCATGAAAATCATTCTACTCCCTCAATCCAGTTCACATGGTATATTCTCCATGAAATGAGGATATATATGAATCCACCATTGCTAATATAATCCCCTAAAACACTTAACAAATGGGAATAGTAGGAGGGGGAGCTGGCGAAAACGAGATGTGCATGAGTGCAGTGGAGAAGGAGAGTTATCTAATACATTCAGAGTATATTAATATTTAATCGCAAGACTCCCATCACGTGAACCTACCACATGATTTCATCCCAAAAATTCATAATGTGAATAAATTAAATTAACACAATTTCAGGAAAAAGTTGACATCATGTGAAACCTCTTATTATATGATGCATACACGTGTAATGGGAAGGAAACACATTATCAGGCCAAACTGAGATATAATGCCTAAATGGATATTCAACTGTGAAATTAAAAACCCATGGAAATCCACTCTTTTGTCATGAAAACCCTAGGATGAGGTTTCTTGACATAATTCTTCAGCCCCAAATTACACCTACCAAAATAACTTCTCACTTATGCCTATGGAATGATCCCCTTGTACGTGGACCATAAATATGTGTACCCGTGTTATTAATCATGCATGTGATCCTAGAAATCATCTTGAGACCCCACCATGTCACTCGCTTAAGATCACGCAGTTGCATGATTCATCATTGGTATAATGATTCCATCATGTGTCCCTAGACATGTTAGTCATGGTTACGACCCAAGCCCTAGGGATCGTGCTGTGAAAAACCCAGTCCAACCTCCAATGGGCTAGGGATTAGTGACTCGTGCCTAGTAGGCATATCCCAAAAATGGGAAGATGATTCATAAGAACCAGTACACATGCACCCAACTGTAAGCGATAGGGGATGGATATTAAAAACAATAGTTAAAGAAAATTCTGTAATACCTCTACAACCCAACATGAGAGTATGACAGAAAGTAAGGTAGTAAAGTACAATAGAGCCAGAATGAAGGCCCATTAAAAGAAAGACAACTACAATTCTTGACCAGTAAACACGTGTACTGAAGATATTGTAAGAATCTACTGATGAAACCTTTGATCACCTAATAGAATAAGTTATCATTTGGTCCTGGTCCTAGTTCTGATCTTCTTAGGACTCCACCAAAGTGTCAGTCAGCTACACAAGGCATGCCACATGTGGGGAAATCCTGTGCAGGTGTGAGTAAAACAATACTCAGTATGGGACTTTGAAACCAAGAGTAAAATACCAAAAAGGAAACACCACCATGAAGGCACTTTTAGCTCAACAAAGGTCTTTTTAAATGAATCATATAACAAGAACATCCATGTATACTCGTAAATGTTTCTAAGAATCATGTCTCATCCACTACCAACCATATGGTTCTGCTCATAGCATGGATGATTCCAAGATATCCCACTCCTCGAGCTATTTGAAGGAAATCACATAGAGAAATTCTTCCAAAAGAATCCAATAGAACATCTAGTCTTGATATGTAGTGAGAACTCGATGAGACATCTTATATCACTGAGACAAGGATTCCGAATATCACATACAATCCTTGGTCAGAAGATTTTTTTCTAGGCATGCTCATTCTGAGAGAACTCACTCCTTGAGAAATGAAGTCATCAGGGACCCTCACAATGATGTCTCGCTTCTTTGGATTGTACCCAATGAAGACAAAGTGAGTTCTTCCTATAGTACACTAATCTGGTCAAGTCACAAATGAAGGAAATATCTGGATACATAGATAGGGGGTCCTGCATCCAGGGCTCATTGGGGGACATATTAGCCCTACTGGAGTTATCATCCTAGATAGTAGATTGGTCACCATGTAAATATTGGTCATAACTATTCTGCAAACCTTATCTAGGGTACCAAGAAGATAAGTGAGAAACAACTTGGCCTATCAGTATATTGCATTACCCACATAGAACTGTTGGGGCACTGAGACCCGTAGAGTCATTTCGTGCTTTAGGGTCACCTAGATCTACACGCCACTTCGGTCTGCTGGGTCACCAAGCTCTTCTCGGATCCATATCACTCCAGAACATGGGCCATTATATATATCAGGTATGGGATCCTCCGTTATACTTTCATAGAGAATCCCAATGGTATCCTCTTAATCTCTAATGTCACCCCTTATGACGAGATAGAGATCTCATATCGATCCCTCCTAGGAAAGACAACGAGAATTATACTAGCTCATATTATTCTAACTAAACCCCACAAATACATCTCAAAATCCCCTCCTCATCGTAAGGCTCCTAACATTGTAGATGGATCATCAATTGGACTTACGATTTGAATGTTACAGGAGTTTTGATGAAAATTGGATGGTGGGGCTCAAGCCTGGGTCTAGATCGACCCACCCTGACCTAAATTGGGGTATTTTGACCGCACTTGAGTCCAATGACTCAAACAGGTTCTAACCCTATCAGTTGACTCGTCCCGTTGGATCCAGCTCGTTCCGCTACATCCGCCTGGCCAACCTAACCAACCCTTCCCACTAGAGCGGCCTTGTCTTCTCTGCATGGGACATTGCGGCACAACATCCCATCCATGGTGGGCTCAACATCCCACCAGCAGTGTCTACCTCTTCCCACCCATTATGAGCACCACGTATCATCCTTAGTAGGTGCCACGCCCCACCCGCAACCATTTTTATGTGTCTCCACCATTGTCCAGGTGGACTGAATCCTCTAGCTATGTGATGCGGCTCTCCATATATATCCATGGAACCACCGTTGGTAATTGTCAGTGGCCTCAGAGCATCACCTTTGGGAGATTCCATGGGCCTCGTTCACTGCTATCACCGTCGAGTGCTTATGTGGGCCACCAGACTCTCTCTAGTGGTCTATTTTTAGATCCGAAAGATGTTACAGAATAGTCAGGTGGCATTCTTCATCACCACGGGTTCACAATAATTTCAGAATATCTTTGTGATGGAAATAAATTCACATGTGATATGTCCAATAATTCCTCAATATGATCGAAATTTTCATCATCAATCCTCTATTTTGTCGTATCCATCCTGGATCAGTGATGTTAGATCATTGCGCCATGGAAGGGTTGCGCAACGATCGACCGATATTCAAAATTGAGTGGCGGGCCAAATGATGAAATCCAATGAAGAATGAAGAACATAGATAGGAACATAATAAGTCAAAAATGATAAAATATCCTCAATCAATATTCTATTCATTCTCGATTTGATTCCATTAGAATGTTTAACCAATAATCACTATGAAATTATCCCGTTAATACTCTACAAGAGTAAACCGATCACTCAATAATGATTGATCTATATAACAAATGGTTTTTTAATTGGATCACATCTATCATGGAAAATCATGAATGTGTAATGGATAATGTTCCACGAAATACAACACATACCTCATGTTGGATCTCTAGTAGACATAGATTAAAGTCGCGTCATCATGTTGATCCTTGTTCCACCGACATTAGTCGATTCATCATCGATTGATCGAATCCCGAACTACAATCCACCATCACTGGTGAGAGACCCTTCTCCCCCTTTCCTTTGGGAAACTATTTTATTCTAGAGAAATTATTTAGTATTATGAATTCTAACACTGGAAATTTCCCCTGATTAGTAGAGGAAACACGTTAAAGCATTAACACATTTTAGAATTACTATTTTGCATTGAAATAGTGTAGCTACACTGCTTAATTTATGAATTCAGAACGTGTTTCTCCATCACTTCATTGTAGTGTCTCCACACTACAAATTGTAAAATGGAAATAAAATAAACATTTCAATTTTATTTTATTGTCCTTAAAAAAGTTCCAAAAATTAAATTTTACCCTCATCCCGTGTCGGTCGAGGTTAGGATTTTCCTAAGGAAATGACACCCTCACAATCTCAATGGTACTCTCAGATTTCCAATACGAGTTACCATTTATGAATTATAAGGATCTGAAAAACAAAAAAAAATTATTAAATTATTTAGTATAGTTTTCACATTTTATGTTTTTCTCACTAGAGACCCATTCCAACTAATGTAAAGGCATGCCTAAGGTAAGCCCACCATCCTGAATGTAATGGTGCCATTGTAATTTTGACCATAAAACCCATTTATGTGTTATTACACATTTTCATGAAAATAATGACATGCACTATTTTAAACAATAACATTTTTTATGGATCATTGCGAGCACTCAGGGCCTCGGAATGACATGTTTTCTTCGCACCTGGTCTTATAATTTTTCCAAAAATAATATAAAAATAGAACCCAAAAAATTTGATTCATTACATTCTCCCAAAATTAATTCATTATGTCCTCTAAGAGACAATCATGGTTTACATGAAAATAAGTTGAGAGCACCAAGAAAGAATCTGAGTCTTATGATCCCATGTGCTTCTCTTAAGGTACCAATACTTCATCTAAACTCACACCAATAGAAAGGATCATCCAAAAAGAATCCTCTATATTCAATTGGTACTCAACACATGACACACCAATGTCGAGGTCCATATTATCCATGATTATGATGTGCAAATGGGTTATGCATGAATCTTCTCAACTATGATAAGTGTGAGATGTTCTGTATCTGGTCCCACTATGAGGTAGATCCATATAGTTTACTACCTTTATAAATCTATTTAGTACCTAAATGAGAGACTATTAACCTATGAGATAGCTTTCTAGCCCAAGAAAATGCTCCATAACACTCGGAAAGTTGTGACCCAAAGGAAGAAATTGTCTCCACTATCAAACTCAAAAGGCATCTTCCATCTGTCTACACAAAACATCAGACGACCCTATGGATTCTTCATCCACGACTAGATTTCCTTCAAATTCCTTGCAAAAAAACTTCTGGAATCCATTCCAAAACTAATATATAAAGTAAGCATCATGATCTAAAACAATAGTTGATGAGACTCCACAGTGTCAAACTATATCCTGCAGGTAGAGGTATCCTAAGCACTATATTAATCTATTTTCAAGGGTAGTTAAAATGTGTTCTGACTCGACAAGTCAATTAATAATCACCCAGATGGAATCGTGTCTCCTATATGTACTTGGTAAAACCATCACCATGTCCATCAATATTACTCCCCAGTCCCTTCTTGGTACCCCTATAATGAAAAAAGAGCAACCCCTTCCAAGAAAATGATCTTTACATAGATGGTTGAAATCCAACAAAACTGATTCAAACAAAATTTCATATTTTATTTTAACAGGAAATCCCATCTTCAACCCATTCTTTCATCCTCGGTGTCCACCTAAGAAGCCATATGAATATCCCGATTTATGTCACTACTCTAGGAGTCCACTACTACAACTTCGCATCCCCTGAAAAGAAGGACGTGCCCCCTAAATTTTGAATTCCTTTAAGGGTATTCTCTATGGAAAAATGGTCTCATAAAGACTAAAATTAGGTTTAATTAATTTCTTTCTCCCTAACTCATTTATGACTGGATGGGTAACAAACAATGGCTAGAGATAATATTCTCAATCCCCATCCATGATGGATAACTACATCGAGGCCAACCACTCTGATGCTTCGCTCAGTAACTGCTAAATAGATTCATGGAAAGGCCATATTCTTATACATTCCTCATCATTATGTTCACTGCAACTCCAGCCTCTGAGATTCCATGTTCGAAAAAGGGACCTTCTGATCAAGATAGATACTTCAAGAGCTTCCCATGTAGCTAGTTCTCCCAATGTGGGTCTAGGACCATCTTTAAGTGTCTCATGTGCTCCCCCTCGGATGTTGAGTAAATTAAGATATCATAAAAAAAGATCACATCAGGCTACCTAGGGTGAAGCAGTGGGTCTTACTAAGAACCTTTTATGAAAGTTACACATCTTCACCCCCACGTCGTGGGGCTATTTAGGAGACATCTGATATACTAGAATAAATATTGGTTCCACCCCGGGGTATAGACCGACGTAGAAGTGTAACTCTTGAATGAGAGGTCAACCCATAACATTTTCATGTAATAAATCATTAAGAACAACCACAAATATGAAGAATGATTACTCATAAAATCCACTAAACTAAGGTTGGAACTAGTAGTCAGAATAGTAATCAATTACACTCTCTTATTATTGTCTCCATCCAGACCTACATGGATATCCCTTTGGATGATAAAGGGAAATATAGTTTCATCACCATAGAAGAACCACATCATTTGCCTAAAACAATCAATATGAGCATGAAAATGTTGAATAGTCCATACTGATAATGACATTATAAGGCCTTGATGCCACTACCTAGAAAACACAATCAAAACACTCACCTCTAAGAGTCAGGTCACACTATCAGCACTAATTCATGCTCATTGGGTCTCCACTAATAGGTGTTTCAAAATGTTATGATCTAGACAATATTTAAAATTGGAACCTCTAGGTATCATACAATAAAAGTGGTTCAAAAGTAAATCACTAGTACAATTCACTACCAATATTGTAGCTAAAGTTGAAAGTCCCCAATAGTACATTGAATCATCCATGGAGTCTTGGGGTCATAAGCCTCTATATTTTACAACTATCTTCTCCCATATCATCCAAGACCCAGAGTTTGGTATGGTCCACCTGGAGGTGGTGGCGTAACACATCAAAATGTCATCCACCTCCTACTACATCCCCAGATCTACTTCCAAGTCAATCACCCAACAGATCCATCTTCTCTCCATACTACATGTTCCTTGGTGGTTCATCCACTGCCTCTCTGACAACAGTATGAATAGTGGGACAATATCTCATGAGATTACCCATTATTTTAAAATAATAGCGAAGAATTCTTTCCTGGGAACGAGCCGTTCCTTAAAAATTATGACAAAACCTCTAGTTCTATAGCTTACGTTGCACACCATATATCATTAGTCCCATCTAACCCTACATCCCAATCGATCGTTGCCTAATATGCCTATGATACACTTTCAAACCTTATACATCAGCTCTAGTGCCAAAAGAGCCATCCATGACATAGTCTAGAATGTTTCATTCACCTGAACCACTGGATTTGGTTCTGCTAACATATCATTGGTAGAAATAGTCACCTACTGACCGTTCTAATGTAAAAATGCTTTGTTAATGGATCCCATTAAGGAGTCCTCGTCGAGAATCTAGCCAAAATCCAATTCGTACTATGAAAACCTTGATGGCTATTATCGTGAACACATCGTCATGAAAGAAATATTTATCAATGTTAAATGAGAATACATGATATGTTGACTCAAGAAGTACATGAAAAAAACAATGTGGTCCTATATAATGCATGTGCCATTATTCTCCTCCAATTAGTGTTTTCTTGCACTGAGACGTAAATAGGTTCCCAGAGTCTGGGTGTATGGATATATTGGTCGATGCACCACAACTGCAGTCCTTGGACTAAAATAAGAACATGAAAACCTTATCACTATTTCCCCAAACCAATATCATTGCCTCTCAATCATATAATATAATTGGGATCCTATGATACCAATCTATCATGACTCATTCCCTCGGGCTCGTACTGTGACAACCCCATGACAACCTTGGATAAACCAGGGGTTGGAAACTAGAATTGAGTAGGCACATCGTATAGATGGGAGGAATTTTCCAAAGAACCAATACACATTCATACGAATCCAAGACAGATGGTCTAGAGAGTATGAACACCATGTAAGGAAAATTCATGAAATCCACTAGAACCCAACAACATATTAAAAAAGAAATTGAAGCTGTAATGTACAATCAGTAATGAATGAAATCCCTGTAAAATAATGAAAACAAAAATGTCTAACCTGTAAACGTGGGTACGAAAACTTCAATAAGAGGCTGTAGAAAACACCTCAGCTCATCTGATCTCACAAGGCACCATCCGGTCATGGTCCTGATCCACATATTACTCCACAAATCTGTCGGTCAACTATGTAATACATGAAGATTCGGGAAAACCCATGTGGGGGTGAGTAGAATAATACTCAATAGGGGACACCAAAAAACAAAATAAAATACAAAAAAGGAAACACCACCAAGAAGGTACAGTCATCTCAACACAATTATATTATAATGAATCATATAACAGGATCATCCTGGTATACTCGTAAAAGATTCCATGATGTAACATCTCATACTTGACCAGCCCTATGGTTTCGCTCATAGCACACTTGATTATGGGAGATCCCACTCCTCGATATATCTAAAGGAAAGAATGTAGAAAAATCCTAACAAAAGTATCCAAGATAACTTTTGGTCATGATACGTCACGATTTTTCCCTAATATTTCTGATCCCACTCAGTTAAGAAGTCTTGATATCATAGAAAATCCTTGGTCACATGATTCTTCTCACCCATTCTGGTAGAACTCGCTGCTTAGGCTCTGAAGTCACCAGGGACCTTGGAAAAGGGATCCCAATTTTTTGGGCCCCAATAAAAGATGAAACACTAAGAAATACCCTATGTACACTGATCAGATAATGCCACGGAGGATGGAAGGATCTGGATACACAGATATGGGGTCCTGGACCCATGTCTCAATGAGGGACATCTTGGCCCTACTGGAATTATCATTTTAGAGAGGGGATGGGTTCCCAGTAAATATTGGTCACACCCATTACTTGAAACATATATAAGGTACCACAAAGAGATGTGAGGCCCGACCTGGAATCCCATTGTGATACATGCTCCCCATAGACCCACTAGGGATCTGAGAACCACAGATTCATTTTGGCCACCTGGGTTACTTAGATCCACTCGTCACTTAGGCCTATTGGGTCACCATGATCTGTTATGAGCCAAATCAATTTAGAACAGCGGCCATTATCTATGATTGGAATGGGATCCAACATCTTAATTTCATAGAGATGCCATAGAGTGTCATCTAATTCTCAACTCCCATCCCATATAATGGGATCCGTATCCTGTATCAATCCCTCATAGGAATGACAAAGTGAATTCCACCATCCACATCTAATAAAACTAAGTCGCACTAATCCATATGAAAAGTACTTCCTTGTTGAAAGGGTACCTACACTGAATATGGCTCATTAATCAGGATTTATAGTTTAGAAGTTAAGGGCCATTTAGTGAAATGGGGTCAGTGGGATCCAGGTCCAGTCCGACCGGATTAGACAGAACTGGTCAGACCGACCCGACATGAACTATCATGGGGTCCATTAACCCAAAAAATTGTGTTAGGCCCAGCCCTAGGCATTGGGACCGACCTGGGGTCAGCCCACCTAAGCACCCCATCCCACTGGAGCAGGCCTGTCTTCACCATCTGTGATGTGGTGGGTGCCGCATCCCATGCATGGCCATTGTTGTGAGTCTCCAATGTAGTCCAACTAGGCCAACACTTGATGTGGGTCACCAACAACATCAGCTAAACCACCACCAACCATTTCCAGTGGCCTCTTCTCACTATCCATGACAGATGTTAGAGGACTCCTTTTCCACCTACAGTGCCGGCGCACCAATGGGTTCTTCCGTGGGCCACTAGACTCACTCTGGTGTTTGATTTTCTTATCCAAAAAATGTTATGGATCCCTCGTGGTGATTTCTTCATTCCTAGGGGTTGAAAATCATTCCATGATCCCATTTCATTGTGAAGACCTTCATGTGTGATATCTCCTACACCACCTCGATCAGATCACCACTAACATTTTTGCACCTCAGTCATGTCTAGTCTATACTGGATCTGTGATTTCAGATCATTTCAATATGGATTAATTTCACAATGATTTACCAATTAGCAAATGTCGAGTCACGATCCAAATGATGAATGCCCACGATGAATGAAGAATGAAGGGAGGAAAGGGATAAAATAAAAAAGATGAATGGAACCCAATTGATGTTCATGTCAATCAGGGATTGTTTTCATTAGAATGGTTGACCATGAATCCCTAAGAAAATATCCCATTAAAACCATACTAGAGTAAACCCATCCTGTAACAAGGATCGATCTGCATGCCAATTTTTTTAAATTGGTCTATGTATGTCATTGAATATCAACAATCGGGAAAGGAGAAGAAGCATCATCATTAAATTTATTTCAGGTTCAAAGTACAAAGAAAGGGAAAAGAAAAAGGAAGGGGGTAGAGAAGAGGGATAGGAGGCGCAACCCCCTCCCTAAGGGGGCCTAAAATAGTGAAGGCAGAGGGCATCACTACGGATCAAGTTGACCCCTTCCGGTTTGAGGGCTCTGCTATTAGGGAAACATCTGATGCTGGATCCTTGCTCTGCCATTGATGCCAAGTAGTCTGCGGCCATGTTACCCTCCCGCCAAGTATGCGACACCCGGATATTATGGTTGAGGAAAACTTTCCATCTCCTCATGGTGTATTCAATCGTCCAGGGGGTGGCTCGTGTGCCAATCAAGGAGTCATGAAGGGACTTGGAGTCAGTTTCAACCTTCGTGACAGCCAGATCTCTCTGTTTATAGAGGGTCAGGCCGGTGAGGAGTGCCTTCGCCTCTTCCTGTAAAGGAGTACCGCTGCCAAAAAACACAATAATGGCTAGGAACACACTACCCCCGGCATCCCGAACCAGGCCTCCTCCCCGTGTGTCACCCGGGATGCAAGACCCGTTCGAGTTCAGCTTGAGGCCAACGTCGGGGGGGGGGGGGGGCGCCAACAGACCCATCTACCCTGATCAAATGTTTCTGCACCTCCAGCATAAAGAAATATCAGTGACGGGGCTTCCTGCCATTTCCTTAAAGAAGTAGCCAAGTCCACCAGTAGACTCTTCGTCTGCATAACAATGGCCCTGTCCGTGGGGATGAGGCCCTCGTACCTCGCCTGGTTCCTAGCCTTCCATATGCACCAGTGTCCCGTGTTGAGAATCACCGCCCGGGCCGACCGCTCCAATCCCGGGGTCATCACCCCCTGAAACCACCTATCCAGGAAGGAACCAGAGCTCGTGCCCACGACCGAAAAAGCAGTAAGGGATCCAAAGTGAGTCCACGCCTCTGCACCCATTCCCCTTCAAAAAACAATTGATCAATACTCTATTCATGATTCCTCTTACAATAATGACAGCGAGAGGCAATACTGATCCCCATTTTCCTGATATTGTCGTCGGTAGGAAGAGCTCTGTTCCGGAGCCTCCATACGAGGAACCTATACTTCCCGGGAACCCCCTTAACCCATGTTATCGCATTCCATATGTCATTGGGCTCCATACTGGGGGAGAGCTTCTGAAAATCCTTCATCACATCGATCCTTGTTCTACTAACGTTCGTGAATTCATCAATTCTTGACCGAATCCCAACCACCGATTTATCCTCACTGGTGAGAGAACCTCCTCTTAGTTTCCATAGGGAAAATCCAGGGTTCCAGATGATTCTCCCGTGTAAATAATTCTAATGTTGGGCCCAACAATAGATTAATAGAGTAACAATGTTAATGTGTTAACATAATTCATCATTACTATTTCGTTTTAAAATAGCGTCACCACAATGATTCATTTATGAAAGGTGAATGGGTTGCTCTATGTTTCGCACGGAATCCGGGGATGACTTCCTGGATGGGAGATTCAAACGTTCCGATCTGTTTCTAACGGGTTTATTCGTAGAACTGGAAACATCCAATGATTCCACATTCGTTTGGACCTACTTTCCAAAGGTAGGCGCTCATTAGTTTGTGGACTAATGAGGCTTCGGAATTTGCATTGGTTGAGAGGATGGGAGGTCAGACTCATCACACCTTTTTGAGGGGAATTATTGTCTACTCCGGGACTCTCTTTATAGATTTAAGTTATGTTCATGAATCCTTATTACATTATCAAGTATAAAATGAGCATTCCTTTAGTTTTAACAATCAATGATTAAATATGCATGAAATTTAGAGAATCTTTTATATGTATTCGAGGTTCTTCGTCAATAGAGAATCATCTATATCTGTTTAGAGTTTCTTGGTCAATGGTATCCTTCAAAACATTTATATAAAAGTCTCTTGGTCATTATGTTGACCAGGCTAGTTTTAAAGCCACTCAGTGGGGCACTTGAAGTTTATCGTCATTCAGAAGGACATGGATTATTTCAAAGTTGGGATCGAACCCAAAAATGGGCTACCTACGTATCCTTTGTTTTGGAAAAGGAATCAGAACCCACGTAGTTCGAGTAATGGAGTAGGATGTTTATGATTGATGGCTCAAAGAAGAATTTCATAATTACTTTTACACTCTAAGCTCACGTGAGTAATGCTCGGTGTGAGAAACAAGAGGTATTGGTAAAAATTAGACAATTGTGCCATGAAAGATGCAATCATAAAAATTTGTTTGGGGATTATGTATGTATGACTGCCCAGATAAATGAAGGATTAGGATTTACATTTAGGGAGAAAATCCAGGAACAGGTTCCATAAAGGTATATGTGCTTTATGGAGATTTGAATACTCTAACTTGTGACTTATTCCTGAGAAGGAAACCCAAATTAGGAGAGGATTGATAATTGGGTTTTACTCCTGAGAAGGAATCCCATATCAAACGTAATATAGGACTGGTTGAGAGAAATTAAGGGACTTGGGGTTCACTCCTGAAGAGGATGCCCAAGGTTATGACTGGGACATGCTCCTAAAAAAGGAGGCCCAGGTTAGGGGACTTGGGGCTTACTCCTGAAAAGGAAGCCCAAGATTATAATTGAGTCTTATTCCTGAAATGGAGACCCGAGTTAGGGATTAAGGTTTGGGGAATATTCCTAAAAAGGATGCCCATATTTGAGATTAGGGCTTACTCCTGAAGAGGATTCCCAAGTTTGGGAACTTTAAGAATTTGGGGCTTACTCCTAAAGAAGGATGCCCAAGTTTATAACTGGGGATTATTCCTAAAAAAGGAGACCCAAGTTAAGGATTCTCTCAACTTAATGGATGAGGTTGAATGAATAAACTCTCCATATTTAGTGACATAAGGATATTTAAATCACTAGGTTTTGGGAGATATTCTACAGAATTCCTTTCAGATAAGGAAGTCGAATCAAGAAATCATGCCATAAATGGCTTTGAAGAGTGTCTTGAAGACTGAATCTTGAAAAGAAAAGGTGTAATGGATTAAGAGGGGTAAAATGGGCAAGATGGGCACCCAAAAAGGTAGGGGCACGCAGGTCTTGGATGGAGCGCAAGTCTTCCATGGGCGCGCAAGTATTGGTCGCGCAGGTATACCTGCGTGGCACATGGTGTACTTGCGCGATTTTTAACCAGCATTGAAATACATGAGTGACTCTTTATTAATCACTTTAGAATCCTCTTGAGGTTCTTCCAGAAAAGGGACGCGTAAGTTATATTGAAGGAAATAAGTAGGCGCGCAAGTGTTGATAAGTTTCAACACTTAGGCCTTCCTTCTTCTATTTAGATCTTCCGTTCTAGGTAAGAAATTACCTTAGAAGTGTTCCGGAAGCTTTGAGAAGAGACTTGGGCGTCGGGAGCTTCAATCCGAGTTTCTGAAAAAAAAATCCTCTCGAATGGGGGGCCCACAGGGTCTATTAATATGTAGGAGAAGACCCCGGGTAGTTACCGGGCGGTTACCACTTAGGTCGCGCAAGTCACTTGCGCGACCAAGAGCGTTGCGCAAGTGTACTTGCGCGGCAATGATATAACATGCGCGGTGGAGTTGCTGTTGATCCTTTGTTCATGCCTTTGTCGATTTTTGATGTTTTATTCAAAGGATGAATCACATTGAGATTAGATATTCCCTTTTCCTATTTTTAGATTCTGTGACGAATGGAGTGTCAACAAAAGTCCCCCCTCAGAGTTGGATCCGGAGAGAAATGAGGATTTGACTCTGAGGAAATCGAATCCATCCAAAGGAAAAGGGTGGCGCGCAAGTCTTCAGTGCACAGAAGGCGGCGCGCAAGTTTGCGTGGCGCATGCCTTAAGCGCTCGGGGTACGGCGCACAGATAGGATTCCTGGCCTATAAATACACCGCTTTTGGCCGTGGATAACATCTGATCCCGAATTTCTCGATCTCTCGCCGCACAAGTCTTCCTCGCCGCGCAAGTCTCTTTTTCCACTGTTTCCTCGCTGCCGCGCTACTCTCAAGGTAATAGGGCTTGCGCGGTGATACCTGCGCGACAGAAACTTGCGCGACACATGTAACAATTGCGTGACATCTCCATACTTGCGCGCCTTAATGCCTTAGACATTTTTCCAAATTCTTTCAAAAATTTTATGGAAAATAAACCTATTTAAGAGTTAGATTATTCATCTTCTGTGCAGATTCAGTGGTTCCCAAGGGAATTGGAATGGCTGATGAACTGGCTAGCAAGCGGATTGATGACATGATGAACATTATTGGACATGATTACTATGATATCTGCAACATCACTCTCCCAGATTTGGCTAAGTACTTGAGGAAATATCATCCTAATTTTCCATAGATCATCCATCTACCTTTGTGTGGTCATGGATATCTGCAATGAGTCGATGTTCCAAATGCAAACAATTATACACCTGAGTTGTAGCTTCACTGCTACTCCTCTATTTCGGTTATGATGTGCATTAAGAGCAACAACAATGGTGTGAACTTTCAAATTCTTCCTCCATGTAATTTCCTTGCAGATATGAAAATGGAAAACCCATGGGCTGAAATGTTTTCTACTAATGGTTGGTGGAGAGAAGACCAACATTGTATTAGAGTAATATCTGAAAAGAGTACTCTCTCCAAATGGCTCTTTACTTCCAATGCTCCATTCTCAAATCCATGTATCCATCTTCCAAGTCTCTTGGACATAAACAAAGTCACTGTTTGATCAGCAGAAAAAATTCTCAAACCGCACTCAAGAACATCCTTTTACAATTGTTCCAAGAAGAGCTGGTATCACTGCATCTCTTATTGTATCAAGTTGAATGAATGAATTCCAGGTGGTTGCTGATGAATCTCAGGATGCCGTAAATCAAATGAAGTGTTATGTTGAAAGCCTCTTGTAATTCTTGAAAAAGAGAAGAAACTCCAGTCTGTGGATGTCTTTCTAACTCTTGTGTATCAATGAAAAACACTTTCGTCTTCAATCATTTGTACCTGCATTCTTTCACTACCTGCTTCAAATTTACTTAAGCCAATGGTCCTAGTAAGCATAGTTTGATTTTTACTAGGATTATTAAAAATAATCTTACAAACTTTGAATTTTTTAATTGCTCAATATTACCTAAATCATACAGAATGTATGTTTAGTGAGCTGGGGCTTGACTTTTATTCAGAGTTCCTTTGTCTTTTGTGGGCAGTTTAAAGTCATGCATGCCGGACATAAAGGGACTAATGTTTAAGTTCAAAATAGCTTTGACCGAAATGTACTAAAAAGGATTCAATTCCTTGACAATTTTCCTGAAATCATATTACCATACTCAAGTATGAGGGAAAATATGTAAACTATGGCTTAAGAATATTTTAATCTGAGGAATGATATGAAAAAGAGCTAAAAGGAATTAGAAGAAGTAGTTTCCAAGAATGAAGTTACTATTATTTGACAAAAACCCGTTAGGGGGTTGAAATATGCAGGGCCACCTAAGGTAATTGGCTGCATGGTCAAATAAATAGCATCTTTCGACTGACAAGTCTGTTATGTGGACTGTTTATGCAAGGCCACCTATGGGAACGTGCTGTATAGTCAGGCAAAAGAACTCCCAGAAATTTACTTTCCTAGTGCTAAAAGCCAGTGAAAGTTCATGGAGATTCAAATTTTCTAAAGTATAGAGTTTGTTGTATGGAAAGAGGTACTTGAATATGGAGAAGATATTTCCAAACAAGAATATCGATGAAATGGATGAATATCACTCCTATGAAGGTCTGAACCAAACATAAGGAAGAAGAATAAACCATAGACTTGAATACTTTCAGATCATGAAAAAGGATATGGGACAAATATGTTAAGGATGGCTATTTTTTTGCGGATCCCTACATACTGTCGTTTATTACAAATAAAGAAAAAAGAGGCATTCTTCCCAAGAATGAAGTTACTATTATTTAACAAAACCTGTTAAGGGGTTGAAATATGTAGGGCCACCTAAGGGCATTGGCTGCACGGTCAAATAAATAGCATCTTTTAGCTGACAAGTCTGTTATGTGGACTGTTTATGCAAGGCCACCTATGGGCATGTGCTGTATAGTCAGGCAAAAGAATTCTCAGAAGTTTGACATTTTTTGTGATTAGAAGTCATGAAAAGGGTTATGAAGATCAGAAAATATTTACGGTTAGTATTATAACGCATAAATATGGGTATTGTCCAATGTATATAGAGATACATAGGTCAATGAAAACCATAATCATGTTGTGGCTGGGTCCTGAATTGAAATTTTGGACTTCACTATGTATCTCATAAGAATGAGAATCAAGCCATACGTAGTTCTTGAAATGCTGTTTAACGTCGTGCAGGACGAAAGTATGAGTGATCTTAGTTTAAGGTCATAGAATTCGGACCATAATAATGAATACACAGTGTGTGTTTCCATGAGGAATTTTCAGCTACGGGACTGAAAGTGAAATTTGGGGTTAGGCCCAAAAGACTTGGGACTGGATTTGAGGGATACTCGAATGTTCTTACGTATCTCATAATGATGGGAATCAAGCCCACATAGTTTTAGAACTACCCTTTGTACAAATTTGGTTCGTACATGTGAAGGGTGAAAGGGGACTTTAGTGCAATGATGGTTTAACCTGAGATAAAAAGTTTAGGCATTACCATGTATGCACGTAGTCTTTTGAAATGAAACATGATTGAAAAAATCAATATCAATAATGGTTCCTTCTCAAATGAGGAAATCAAAGAATATTGTAGTTTATTGTCGTACCGGACAAAAGTGTTGTATAGTTTAACGTCATATAACAAGGACGAAAGTGAATCAATGTAAAGATATTGATTCTAGGTGTGGTTTCACGAATCAACATCATATGAGATGGTGGTGAACCGATGTGAAGAGATTGTTTTTGGGCTTGAACCTTGGGAGGCTTCCTACATACCCATCCTGGAGGGCAAGGATCAAAGTCCGTGTAGTTAAATTAATGAATGAAGTAATGATCAAGTTGTTCTTGGGGACAACGATCTAACTAAAATGTTGTTGAGACTTACACATGGTTAGTGGCCCAAAGGGAGTGTTATGGTTGATGTTCGCTCTAAGCTCACATGAGTCATACTCAGTGTGAGAAACAAGTGGTAATAACAACCTTAACGATGCACAGTTTAATGTCATGTAGGACATAAAAAAGGGACTATGTAGTTTAAAGTCTTGCAGTTAGGACTATTGGTGCTGCACAGTTTAGTGTCATGTAGCAGGGACAAAATAACAGTTTTAATGTCATGTAGGACATATCAAGGACTTTACGTACAGTTCAGCGTCATGTAGTTAGGACGATGGGGACAATACAGTTTAACGTCATATTGGACGAAAGGGGGATTGTGCAGTTTCTTGTCATGCAGTAAGGACAAAAGAGTGTACCATTTTAACGTTATGTCGGACGAAAGTGCGAATAGTTTAATGTCATATGCATGGACCGTGAATGGTGCAGTTTAATGTCATACTGGACCTTTGAGATTATATAGTTTAACATCTTTCCGGATGTAAGGGACTTTTATACAGTTTATGGTTATATGCATGGACAAAGGATGATGCAGTTTAAGGTCATGCTGGACGGTTTAGGGAACTTTTTCACAGTTTAATGTCGTGTGGGAAGAAGTTGCAGTTTAAAGTCATATTGGACCTTTGCTGTATAGTTTAACATCATATAACAAGGACGAACTGGTGCTGTACAGTTTAAAGTCATGTAGCTTGGACTAAGTTGAACCAATATGAGGATATCAGTTCTGGGGTCCTTTTACAGTTTATCGTCATGCTGGACGATGAAAGTGCCACACAGTTTAATGTCATGTTGCTAGGACACAATATATTTTAATGTCATCTCGGAAAAAATATAGTTTAATGTCATCTCAGACAAAATAGGAACATCTGTATAGTTTAATGTCATGTAGATAGGACATAATATAGTTTAATGTCATCTTGGACAGAATACAGTTTAGTGTCATGTAGGACATAAAAAAGGGACTATGCAGTTTAAAGTCTTGCAGTTAGGACTATTGGTGCTGCACAGTTTAGTGTCATGTAGCAGGGACAAAATAACAGTTTAATGTCATGTAGGACATAATATAGTTCAATTTCATCTCAGACAAAATACAGTTTAGTGTCATGTAGGACATAAAAAAGGGATTATGCAGCTTAAATTCTTGTAGTTAGGACTATTGGTGCTGCACAGTTTAGTGTCATTTAGCAGGGACAAAATAACAGTTTAATGTCATGTTGGACATAATATAGATTAATGTCATCTCGGAAAAAATATAGTTTATTGTCATGTAGGACATAAAAAATGGATTATGTAGTTTAAAGTCTTGCAATTAGGACTATTGGTGCTGCACAGTTTAGTGTCATGTAGCAGGGACAAAATAACGGTTTAATGTCATGTAGGACATAATATAGTTTAATGTCATCTCGGACAAAATACAGTTGAGTGTCATGTAGGACATAAAAAAAGGGACTATGCAGTTTAATGTCTTGCAGTTAGGACTATTGGTGTTGCACAGTTTAGTGTCATGTAGCAGGGACAAAATAACAGTTTAATGTCATGTAGGACATAATATAGTTTAATGTCATCTCGGACAAAATACAGTTTAGTGTCATGTAGGACATAAAAAAGGGATTATGCAGTTTAAAGTCTTGCAGTTAGGACTATTGGTGCTGCATAGTTTAGTGTCATGTAGCAGGGACAAAATAACAGTTTAATGTCATGTAGGACATAATATAGTTAAATTTCATCTCGGACAAAATACAGTTTAGTGTCATGTAGGACTTAAAAAAGGTCCTATGCAGTTTAAAGTCTTGCAGTTAGGACTATTGGTGCTGCACAGTTTAGTGTCATGTAGCAGGGACAAAATAACAGTTTAATGTCATGTAGGACATAATAAAGACCAATGTGACTGTTTTGGCTCTGGGAACAATATTTTGTGTTTATACAAAATACTTCTTCAAAAATCTGGCATTAGTTGGAGTCGTGATGTGTTCTCCATCCATTAAGATTAGAGAATACTCTCCATTGGAGTAGACCTTATGTATTGAATATGGTCCTTCCCATTTTGGTTCAAGCTTGGGAGGCTTCTTTCCTGGTATCATTGGTGCTCTAAGAACCAATACCAATTCTCCCTGAATGAATGAACGAAGACAAACTTTTTTGTTAAAAGCTCGTGCTATTCGATTCTGATAGATTTCCAAGTGGTGCAAAGTGCACAATATTTTCTCATCTAACTGTTCCAATTCATTCAACCGCTTTTGGGATTTCTCATCTGTAGATAACTGATCACAAATGGCTATTCTGAGTGAGGGTAATTGAATTTCAATTGTCAAGACTGCTTCTGTTCCATATATCAATGAATATGGAGTTGACCACGTTGCATTGCGAGTGGTAGTCTGATAAGCCCATAAAGCATGAAAGAGTTTATCAGGCCATGACCTCCTATCTTTATCCACCATCTTTTGCAGTATATTTGAAAGAGTCTTGTTGAAGGCTTCTATCTGGCCATTAGCCACCGCATGATATCGAGATGAATGGTTGGACTTAATCTTGTATTCTTGATACAATTTCTTTACCTCCGAAGAACAGATGTTGGTGTCGTTGTCCGCCAAAATGGTATGAGGGACACCAAATCTAGTAATGATGTTAGAATTGATGAAGCTAACAATGCATTTAGAACTGTCTTCTTTGAGAGGTACTGCCTCTGCCCATTTGGAAAAGAAATCAGTAGCAGTAAGAATGTACTTAAACTGCTTAGCCGTAGCTGAAGGGTATGATACCACCACATCCATTCCCCATGTAGAAAATGGCCATGAGTATTTAGCTGTATGAAGCAACTCTGGAGGTTTATGAATGAAGTTGGCATATACATGGCATGAATGACACTTCTTTGTAAAATTAACACAATCTTGTATCATTGAAGGCCAAAAGTATCCAAGCCTTCGAATTTGATCAGACAGTCTATGTCTAGACTGGTGGGCACCACAGACTCCTGCATGCACTTCTTTTATGACAGCCATTATTTCTTCACCATCAATACATCTGAAGAGAACTCCATAAAAACCACGTTTGTAGAGAATTTTTTCGAGGTGGTTTGGGCTATCATAAAGAGTAATATTGACCACACGTCGCCGAATTTGTTCTTTCTCGGCTCTATCAGGTGGAAGTGTTCCATTTTGAAGGTATTCCCTGATAGGTGACATCCATCCTGTAGTATGACCATACGGTTCAGGAATGGGACTAATTTCATTAATTTCCTCTGTTCTGACTTGAACATAAGGTGAAATTGCATGAAGGTGGGCAATACAGATGGTTGACTCGTCCCGATTTGGATCTGCTAATGTTGTGGCTATATTAGCCAGTGCATCAGCTTGAGCATTTTGTGATCTTGGGACATAAGAAAATGTCGGTTCTGAAGGGAATTCCGACATTAACTCTCTGACATAATCATAAAAAGGGATTAATTCTTTTTTTTCTGATGGAATAATCCCCATTGACTTGTTTGATTACCAGGTCTGAATCACCTTTCACCTTTAAGTGATTCACTTGTGCTTGAAGCGCTAACTCCAAGCCTGTAATGAGAGCTTGGTATTCAGCTTCATTATTGGTACCACCTTCCCACAACAAAAAAGAATAAGGTAACACTGCCTTATCTGGAGAAATGAGCACAATTCCTAAACCAACTTTGTTGAATTTATAATTTTCCATTTTCTTCTCTGTTGGACTTCTAGAAGCACCATCAAAATACATTTCACATGTTTGACGACTCTCTTGAATAGAGAAAACTTCCTCATCAGGGAGTTTGATATCTGAATACGTGTCTTCCACTGAAGGATGTTCAGCCAGGAAATCAGTAAGATCTTGGCCCTTAATTGCCTTTTGAGACACATACTGAATGTCGAACTGCTGTAGAATAACCGCCCACCTTGCCAGACGTCCTGTAAGCATTGGATGACTAAGGATGATTTTGAGCGGATTATTACGAGATACCAATTGGATCTCATGATGTTGCAGGTAATGTCTCAGTTTCTGAACTGCAAAGATTAATTCTAGGAAGCACTTTTCAATACTTGAATACCGGGTTTCTGCTTCAAGCATAGTTCTACTAAGATAGTAGAGACTATTTTCATTTCCAGCATCATTCTTTTGAGTGAGAAAGGCACCCAATGATCGCTCTAAAGCTGTCACATAGAGGATAAGCGGTCTACCCTCAACAGGTGGCATGAGTACTGGTGGACTCAAGAGGTATTTCTTGAGAACATCAAATGCTTCTTGACATTCTTTAGTCCACTGGTAAGTGACTCCTTTCTTCAATAATTTGGTAAAGGGTAAACTTTTGCCTGCCAAATTGGTGATGAAACGCTGAATATAGGATATGTGTCCTTGAAGTCCTCTTAATTATTTCAAATTCTGAGGAGGTGACATACCAAGGATTGATTTGGTCTTCTCATGATCGACTTCAATACCACGATGGCGTACAAGAAAGCCAATGAATTTTCCTGAGGTTACCCCAAAAGCACATTTTAAGGGGTTCATCTTCAAATTATGTTGTCGAAGCTTGTGGAATATGACTTCCAAATCAGCCAAGTGATTATAACGTTGTTTGGATTTAACCACCAAATCATCTACATAGAATTCAACAAACTTACCTAAAAGAGGTTTGAAGATACGATGCATGGCGCGTTGATATGTTGCACATGCATTCTTTAAACCAAAGGGCATCACCCGGTAACAAAACACACCTTGAGGAGCTCTGAAGGCTGTATATTCCTCATCTTCTTGGGCCATTCGGATCTAATTATATCCGGAATATCCATCCATGAAAGAAACTACTTCATAGCCAGCCATCGCATCAATTAAGAGTTCTGTAATCGGAACTGGGAAATCATCTTTAGGACAATACCGATTAAGATCTCTGAAATCGATGCAAACCATAATTTTTCCGTTCTTCTTCTTTACAGGGACAATATTAGCCAACCACTTGGGATATTGAACTTCTCTGACGAAGTAGGCTTTGATCAGCTTATCCACTTTAGCTTCAATTTTGGAAGCATAGGTTGGGTGTGTTCTTCTCGCGGCTTGCTTAAAACCTCGACGTTCTTTTGGTAAACCCAAATGATGAGTAGCAACATCAGGATCAAGCCCAGGAATTTCTGTATAATTCCAAGAAAAAATATCTTTATTTTGCTTTAGAAAAGAAATATACATCTCTTGCACTTCAAGGGTCATGGCCGCACTAACTAAAGTGGGGCGTGGATCTTTCTCTGTACCCAGATTTACTTCTATGAGTTCATCCACAGTGGTAGAGATACCCTCTTCAAATGCTGGGGGAGCATCTCTAAGATCTTCCTCTTCCTCTTCATCATGTGTTATTTCTTCCATTTCTACTTGCCAAGTAGATGAAAAAACGAAATTCTCATGATCATAAGAGATGTCAAAATTTTCACATTTTGAAGAAGAAGCTTCCATTTCCAACCCTATTGATGATAAAGGGTCTTCTTTGGGAAATAAAGAGGAGATGATGGATTGAGAATCGACATCATTATTCACCTCTGGTGTTGCTATAACTTCTTCTGGCCTGATTAGCAAAGTATAGACTTGTTGGATTTCAGCAGATGAAATGAAAACGTCACCACTTATGCTTTCATCACTGGTTGGTAGGTTACCAATTTCTCCCTTGTTGTCTGGCTCGATCACCGTAATTGACATTATGGATCTTTCCATAAGAGTATTTTGATTTGGGCCGATTTTGTCAATTTGACTGATAGGTAACACATAATCTGTACTCACATGTGAAAATGGATTTATTGGAATTTTCTCCAAACCATATGGAGCATTAACTTTGGTAATTTCCTTCATTGTAGATTTTTCTACTCAATTCATGTGATAAAATTCTGCCTCAATGTATTGAGACTCACATGTCTTGAACGGGGCCTTATCACCATACAATGTTCCAAAATGACCATCGAAGCAGTATTTGAGACATTGATGGTATGATGAAGGAATAGCTGCATGCTGATGTAGCTAGGGTCTTCCAAGAAAGATATTGAATGCTGAGTCTTGATCAACAATCATGAAATCCGAATTGGATACAAGATCTCCAAACTGAGTTCTGAGTGTAATTTCTCCCAGTGGTTTTTGTTCATTTTTATCATATCCTTGTAACATCATGGTAGAAGGAGATAAATCAGATTCCGTGAGACCCAATCGATGAAGTGTACGAATGGGCATGAGGTTGACTCCTGAACCATTGTCAAAGAAAGCTCTTCGAACATCTATACCATTGACTTTTCCAGATAAGTACAAAGGTTTTATGTTCCCATGCACAACATCATCTTCATGTTTATCAGTAAAAGATATCACTGCATGGCATTCTGCAGGATTATTCTCTATGTGATAGATTTCAGCTGCATCAATTTCAGCTTCAAACTCCTGAGGACTTGACAAAGCTTCGATGAGTGCTTCCCGAAGATCTTTTGACAGATTCAAAGCATCCAAATTTGATAACTTGGATGGTACTTGGGCCAAGTGTTTCAATATATCATTCTTTTGATCTAGAGGTATATGATTCCCAATAGGAATATGTGGTTTAGCAGGTACCTTGGAAGCAGATGCTTTGGAAGCTGATGCATCTTGTATTGAAGTTGGAAACATCCTTGGTTTTGGAAGATTAGACTGATTAGATCCATTTACTTGCTAAGATAAAGAAGATGGAGCCTTTAATCGGTCTTCCAAAATAACTGTGCCAAAATTGAGTTGGCCATTGGCAGAAGAACTTGCTTGTTCCTTTTGAGCTCGCTGAAGGGATCTACCACGAGTTTCTGCTGCATATACAGTGCTATCAGGGGTAAAATTAGAGTAGTGGCTTCGGAAAGATCCACGTCTTCCCCTGTATCCTGAACCTCTAGAACTTCCTCAGATTCCCTTATTTGATACAGGGAATTCAGGCTCATCAAGACTGGAATATGGATCTGTTAATTGAATTATATTAATAGAACCAAAGATTAACTCTTCGTCTGATAAAGACTCTGCCTGGTTAGCCTATTTAGGCTGTGCCGTTTGGTGGGATGGTGCCCGTTGCTTTGAAGTAGATGGCATGAAATATGCCAGAGTCAAAGACAATTTAGGCTTTGATACATACTCATCTTCTCCTGATTCCTCTTTCTTCATTGAATTGCGCTTCCCTTTTTAGGATTTTTCTTTTGATGGAGGCTTTACTGCATCTTTTGTAGGAGACACAATTGGCTTCTTCAATTGTGTTCGCAAAATGGAATGGGTCTGATTGATTGTCTTTCTGACCATCCAATCATCATATTTTTTTGCAGTCTTTCTTTTGACTTCCTGCCACTCGCCTCCTTCCTCTGGATCTGTAGTGGTAATACATGCTACATGAGCTGAAGAAACCTTCAATTTGACTTGTCCCAAGTCGACCATCTTTTGCAGGAGGTCTTTAAAGACAAGACACTCCTGGATGGGATGCCCTAACATTTGATGAAAGGGACAATATTTGGGACGGTCTTCATCTCCTTCCTTGTTTGGCCTCTTGGGCACTGGTAATTGAACCAAATTATTTTCCAGAGCTGAAATGAAGTAACCAGGAACATGCTCACTCTGGAAAGAGTATGTTTTACTCTTCAAAACCTCAAATTGTTTTCGTCGTTGATCTCTTTGATCATTTGGATGAAACAGACTTTGTTGTTGGCGTTCAGGAGGTGGAGACCATCGAGAAGATGAAGGTTTTGAAGTGGAAATAGGTACAGGTGCTTGTTTAAGCATAACTGTAGTAGTTTCCGCATTACCCATTCTCCTTCCTGGAGCTGATGGAATTATACGAGATTCAAACTTAGCCTGTATAAGGGAATCTTCAATCTGTTGAGCGATTGAAGTAAGGTCTCAAAACCCTCCTGTGTATTTCACAGGGATCAATGGCGTGCGTAATTCGTCACGCAAATTTTCCACACAGATTGGCAACAGTTCCTCCTGAGGGAGTGCTAAACTCAAGGAATATGTTAATCCCTTCCAACGAGCAATGAAATCAGAGACTCTTTCATTCTCCCTTTGCTTGCAGTTTGTAAGATCGAAAACTGTTGTTTTTGGCAAAGTTGAGCTAAACTGAAGAAGGAATTTTTGACGAAGACCCTCCCATCCGATTACTGACCGGGATTGCAAGCTTGTATACCAGACAAAAGCTGGTCCTTGAAAGGTTCGCACGAAGCATCTGAGTTTCACTGCTTCTTGCTACTCTGGAGTTCCCATCATAGGATCACAACAAGACACGTAATGCGTCAAATGTTGTTCAGGATCGCCTGATCCATTGAAAGTAGGGAAAACGGGGTTTCCAAAACTGGATGGAGGAGAAATTGAATCTACCCATTCAGGGTAAACATTCTTTTCAGGTTGAACTTGCGCCCGTTTCCCTTCCATAGTTTCTAACCGAGCTGTTAATGACTCAATAGTAGTTATTAACTTTTGAGAAACATCAGGTTGAACTTGATTTTGGGTAGGTGCAATGAATGGAGCTTGGACAGACGTGGTGGTTGGTGCTGCAACTGATGGTAGTGCTGCCAACCGTTGTTGCGTTTGACCCATAGGATTAGACCTCTGAGGGTGTACTGATAAAGGAGGATATTCCTGATCCATCTGAGTAGTTACAAAAAATTCCTTCGGCTGTCGGACTTTAGCATTCTTAAGAAGAAGACTACTCTGAAGTAGTTTTGCATTCAACCTTCTTAATTCTTTCATTTCTTCCTCCTATTGTGCAAACCTTTACTCTAATGAGATCGATTGACCTCCTTCAGAGGAAGGGTGAGAAGTAACCTAATTCTTTCCTTTCCCCTTATTGGATCCTTTTCGGAGAGGGGGAAGTGGGTTACTTGAAGGAATACCCAGATTTTGGGTAAGCCTTTGATTACGTGTGTGCACACCTTCTTCATTTAGGTCTGTGTGTGAAACTTCTTGAGAAGGAACCTCTTCGTCTGATCCTTCTGATTGAGCCTCATCTAGTGAATCAGCAGCAGCAGCATTGATGACATTAATGGATGCATATTGCATGGAATCCTTTCTATCAGCATTTCTGTGATATTGTCTTCTTCCATGTCCATGATGAGACATGGAATTCCGTTGACTTGATCCCTCAGGAACATCTTGGAGAACCGTCACTTCAGAGAATCTCCTGATAGCTTGGCTCTTCGTTCCTCTTGAGGCTTATTCACTAATCGAGAGAATACTGATTTTCTCTGAGGGAGGGATTGAGGATTTGAAAAAGTCCCCAGTCTGGTGGACTGGGGATGTTCCTGCTGCTTCCTCTCAACTCCTCGAATCCCATTTGTTGACTCTGAGGGTTGGGTTAGAGAAGTCCCCAGTCTGACAAGCTGGGGTGTCTCTTGACATGCTATGTCTGAGATCTTCTTAAAATCTCTCTTGATCTTGCGAATCTTAGTTCGGAAATTAGCTGGATGCATTAACCTGTATCCACTTTTATCACCTGGTTCAACAGACCGTTGGATGATTTCCGAAACTTCTGTCATTTGATGACGTGTTTTCTCCAGACGAGAGGCTTGTGCAATATTCTCGCCTGCTTGATGTAGGAGAAATTCAACAACTTGTTCTCTATATACTTGATTTTGAGAGGAACTATTTGAAGCCTGTTCTTGAGCAAGCTTTTGATTATGAACAAAGCCCATTGACTGTGGCCGGCCATTGGCAATAACATTGCATGAGACCATTTTCGGCGGGCTTTGCTGACTGGAAAGCACTGTGAAATGTAGTGCTCCGTGAACACCCCATCTTCTGATATGAACATCAGATGGAGAATTGGAAATTAACTGACCCAATTTTCTTAGTGCGCCAAGGCATGAACGTTGAAGGGTTCTCTGTTGCTTTTCAGCCTTCGGATACTGAGATACTGATAGAGATGCCAAATCAATCTGGCATTGTAACCCTTCTATTATCTTAATATGATTTTCATAATCACCGTAAGATAATACTTTCTTCTTCAATTGACAAAGAGTCTTCCAAATGTTGAGACGAATATCAGGGATTCCATCATCCGTCAACATCATTGGAATGTCGTACTGGGAGTCAGCCAAAGGCCAAAACATGACCGGCACTTCACCTTTTGTCAGTTTTTTCCTCATGTTCAGCATTTCCTCTTTATCATTAAATGAAGATTCTTCTACCTGTTTTGACCAGAGTTGGTGTTTCCTTGTTGTTTCATCGGATTCAACAAGATTGGTAGAGAGATCACTATTCATGCTGGAAGATGAATGACCTGGGAATGGTTCGGAGAATAACCTGAACCCCAGATTATCCTCTGATGGAGAAAGAGTTTGACCTGCCGATAGTAAAGCATCAGACATGACTGGCTTTACGTTTGCAAGTGCCTCGAGATAGGAGGTCTTTCTCGTCACTACATTTCCTTCTGAAAAATTTTCGAGACAACGTGAATCACTACTGCAGATAGGACTTGCGTAGTGAAGTTCATGACCATGAGGAGGACTGTCATGATGGGTTACATCAAAAGATGAAATCTCTTGCTCCTTGGTCTTCTGACCACACAGAGGGTTCCTATGGCTCTCATCTGAAGAAGAATCATCAAGATTGACCAAATTATCATGAAGCAAGCCTTCATGAGGAAGTTTCTGTTGAAGACCTTCAAAATTAATGTTCCAGTTATTAGGAACTGAGGGAGTTGAATCTTGAATTTCGACAGATAAATGTACGGGGGCTTCAAGAACTCTTGCATCGAGCAAGACGTTGTTGCAGATTGGCCTTTGATCTCTTGACTGTGCTGGGCGGATCTTTTTCATATATGCCTTCTTACTCACTTTAGAAACCCCTTGTTGACGAAAGTGGTTACTCTAAGCAGGTGTATGTGCCTGATCAGGAAAGATGGTCAGGTTAGGCTGACGATCTCCACTCAAATCAGGTGTATGTGCCTGACTTGGTTGTCCGTATGATATGGGGGAGTATGCCCCATAACCCTCTTGGACTGGAACAGATTTGTGTGTCTGTTACGGAGTGAATCGTTGATGTGTCACTCCACTGCTAGGGATTGATTTATGTGTCTGTCCCTGAGATGATGCTGAAGCTGTTATGATATCCTGGCAAGCATCCAGAATATGAGCAGGAATTTACTTCTGCTCTTTCACCATTGACAAAATATGTTTGGTGACTTCAGCCGCCTGAACGGGGATATATGTCCATTCTTGGCTTGGAGTAGGTGTATGTGCCTGCTCCTGTCCTCCTTTTCCTGTCAGTGAATCCTGACAGTACTCAAGTGTGGAGGCAGAGAGTTGAGTCTGCCTCTTGTTTGTCATCGGGGCTTTCCGAATGACTTCTTCGTGCGCTACCAAGCGAGACTGTCGGTAGGCTTGATTAGTATTAGCAGGTGTATGTGCCTGCTGATTACACTTCGCCAAACGCAGTTGACGAGATCCATCATATGTAGTCAGACGAGCCTGCTGACTAATTGGTGATGTATAAGCAGGTGCATGTTCCTGCCTATGGTACTCCGCCGGGATTGCTTGGTGGGATTGGCGTGATGCTGCCAGACGAGTCTGCTGGACAGCTGAATTAAAATGGACAGGTGATTGTGCCTGCTCATTGTTTGCCACCAAGTTAGGTTGGTGGACTTCTCCAGAGATGGCAGGGATGACAACCTGCCCATTGTTCACCGGATTCCGTCTCTGGCGGTTCATCTTTCCTACTCGGGTTCGAGGAACCTGAGCTGAATGCCTGGAGTCGGTACCCTCATCATGTTGAGGGCGCACTACCGCACGAGTCTGGCGGCGATTGTCGATGGGAGCCCTTGAGAAGGACTCCTGTCTTTTTGAATTAAGGTCCTGCGGGACCTGCTCATTCACATCCTCAGAGTAAGGGAGTGAATGGAAATTGCGTTCCGGGGATAACGACCCGAAACAGTTGGAGACGGTAGTCAGCACCACCTACTTCTTGATTGCTGACCGCCGTTGTCCGGACGACTAGGTAGAGTTGTTAACTTGGAGGGCTTGATGTGTGTCCTCTAGAGTTGGGATAGTACCGTTGCGATGGTACTCCTTAACCAGTGCATTAGAAACCCAGCGTTGAAGACGCTGAGTCGGTGATGTCATCCTCAGAGCGGACGACGTTCCAGCAGGAGTAGCAGCATTGGTTTTCATAGCAGCAGACCTCACAGTAGAGGTGTTCACAACAGCAGTATTCATAGGGGTGAATTTTAGGAAATCCATTTTGCAGAAGATCTTGATAAAAGAGTGCCTATTCCATATAACAGAGAAAATCAAGATGAATTCGGCCACTGCATTTTTTGGATGAGCACATGTCAATGATTGATTTGATGGCCCATGGGGCCTAAAAAATAAGAAGAACATCACTTTAACTTGGTTAAGGATTCATGTCAGGTTCACCATTTTTGTTTCGCACGGAATCTGGGGATGACCTCCTGGATGGGAGATTCAAACGTTCTGATCGGTTTATAACGGGTTTATTCGTAGAACCGGAAACATCCAATGATTCCACATTCATTTGGACCTACTTTCTAAAGGCAGGCGCTCATTAGTTTGTGGACTAATGAGGCATAGGAATTTGCATTGGTCGAGAGGATGGGAGGTCGGACTCATCACACCTTTTTGAGGGGAATTATAGTCTACTCCGGAACTCTCTTTATAGATTTAAGTTATGTTCATGAATCCTTATTACATTACCAAGTATAAAATGATCATTCCTTTAGTTTTAACAATCAATGATTAAATATGCAAGAAATTTAGAGAATCTTTTATATGTATTTGAGGTTTTTCATCAATAGAGAATCATCTATATCTATTTAGAGATTCTTGGTCAATGGTATCCTTCAAAACATTTATATAAAAGTCTCTTGGTCATTATGATGACCAAGCTGGTTTTAAAGCCACTCAGTGGGGCACATGAAGTTTATCGTCATTCAGAAGGACAGGGATTATTTCAAAGTTGGGATCGAACCCAAAAATGGGCTACCTATGTATCCTTTGTTTTGGAAAAGGAATCAGAACCCACGTAGTTCGAGTAATGGAGTATGATGTTTATTATTGATGGCTAAAAGAAGAATGTCATAATTACTTTTACACTCTAAGCTCACGTGAGTCATGCTCGGTGTGAGAAACAAGAGGTATTGGTAAAAATTAGACAATTGTTCCATGATAGATGCAATCATAAGAATTTGTTTGGGGATTTTGTATGTATGAATTCCTAGATAAATGAAGGTTTAAGATTTACTTTTAGGGAGAAAATCCAGGAACAGGGTCCATAAAGGTATATGTGCTTTATGGAGATTTGAATACTCTAAATTGGGACTTATTCCTGAGAAGGAAACCCAAATTAGGAGAGGATTGATAATTGGGTTTTACTCCTAAGAAGGAATCCCATATCAAACGTAATTTAGGACTAGTTAAGTGAAATTAAGGGACTTGGGGTTCACTCCTGAAGAGGATGCCCAAGGTTATGACTGGGACTTGCTCCTAAAAAAGGAGGCCCAGGTTAGGGGACTTGGGGCTTACTCCTGAAAAGGAAGCCCAAGATTATAATTGAGTCTTATTCCTGAAAAGGAGACCCAAGTTAGGGATTAAGGTTTGAGGCTTATTCCTAAAAAGGATGCCCATATTTGAGATTGGGACTTACTCTTGAGGAGGATGCCCAAGTTTGGGAACTTTAAGAATTTGGGGCTTACTCCTAAAGAAGGATGCCCAAGTTTATAACTGGGGATTATTCCTAAAAAAGGAGACCCAAGTTAAGGATTCTCTCATCTTAAAGGATGAGGTTGAATGAATGAACTCTCCATATTTAGTGACATAAGGATATTTAAATCACTAGGTTTTGAGAGATATTCCACAGAATTCCTTTCAGATAAGGAAGTCGAATCAAGAAATCATGCCATAAATGGCTTTGAAGAGTGTCTTGAAGACTGAATCTTGAAAAGAAAAGGTGTAATGGCTTAAGAGGGGTAAAATGGGCAAGATGGGAACCCAAAATGGTAGGGGCGCGCAAGTCTTGGAAGGCGTGCAAGTCTTCCATGGGCGCGCAAGTATTGGTCGCGCAGGTATACCTGCGTGACACATGGTGTACTTGCGCGATTTTTAACCAGCATTGAAATACTTGAGCAACTCTTTATTAATCACTTTAGAATCCTCGTGAGGTTCTTCCAGAAAAGGGACGCACAAGTCACATTGAAGGAAATATGTAGGCGCGCAAGTGTTGGTATGTTTCAACACTTAGGCCTTCCTTCTTCTCTTTAGATCTTCCGTTCTAGGTATAAAATTACCTTAGAAGTGTTCCAGAAGCTTTGAGAAGAGACTTGGGCGTCGAGAGCTTCAATCCGAGTTTCTGGAAAAAAAATCCTCTCGAATGGGGGGCCCACAGGGTCTATTTATAGGCAGGAGAAGACCCCAGGCGGTTACCACTTAGGTCGCGCAATTCACTTGCGCGACCAAGAGCATCGCGCAAGTGTACTTGCACGGCAGTGATATAACTTACACGGTGGAGTTTCTGTTGATCATTTGTTCATGCCTTTGTCGATTTTTGATGTTTTCTTCAAAGGATGAATCACTTTGAGCTCAGATATTCCCTTTTCTGATTTTTAGATTCTGTGACGAAAGGAGTGTCAACACTCTATCACAGTGGTGTAGTTTCTTCCCACTATGATATGTAAAAATTATGTAAAATAAACATCTTTTTGTTTTATTTATTCTCCTTTAAAATGTCCCAAAAAACATCTTTTACCACTTACTTGCACAGGTCGAGGTTAGGGCATGCCTAAGGAAAGCACACCCTCATGAGTTTAATGGTGCTCTCAGATTTCAAATCCATGTTACCATTTTAGAGTTATTGGGATTTTAAAAATCAAATAATTTTTATTTAATTATTTTCCTAATAGTTATTCCATTTTTTGGTTTTCATATTGGAGACCAGTACCGATTAATGTTAAGTCACACATAGGGTAAACTCACTATCTCAAATGTAATGATTCCCTCAAATTTATAATCCAAGAACCCTTTTATGATTTATTCCACATTCTCAGTAAAACATCTCACTCTAGCTATTTTAAACTTATAATTTTTAGACAGATCATTTTCGGCACTCCGGGCCACAGAATTGGATGTCATTTCAACAGCCGACCTCATAATTTTCACATGATTTTCCTAAAAATAGAACCAGGAAAATATGATTCATTACAATGATGATCATGTTACAATCCCTGGACATGTCATCCTTGATCATGTGAAAGACCCTAGAAATGTTTTATTTGTTCATGAAAATAATCTTAGACATGTCAAGATTATCATGCAACAACCCATTGTCCTGTTATATTTGATGATATGATTCACCAGGGTACATGTTAGCCTTGTTAGTTAGACACTTTTTACATGCCAAGAAGACACTAAGGAAATGTCAGGTAGACACATAAGACATATTATGAAGACATTGTAAACATTTCTGGAAGAAACCCTTATACATTTCAATATTGTCAGGAAAAAAAAATTATCGGTCATTATCCTATACCAAAAATATTTGATCAACCTTCCATGGACATTAACTCTCTTTATCCTTCAGCAGATAAAAGAAAAACTAAGTGATATCATTATAAACCCTAGTTTAGGTCCCTCTATATTCCAATTACCTGGTCACATAGAGTCCAAATTCTCCTATGAGTCTATCATTATTACTCATCTATCTATGAAGGAGTGGTGGGTTTATATGCGAGAATCCTCATTAGTGTAAAACCCAGCCATTCCATAAAGTAAATTAAACCCATTAACAATTTATGGATGGACTGAAATATAAAGACTCTAATTCATTATATAAATTGGATATAAAGGATTATTCCTAAGTCCAGATATCCATGCCACATTCTCCGTGAGACTAGTAATCTTACCTCTATAATGGAAACCACATTCAGAAAGCCTTCTACATATACAATCACATGAAATTTGTCCAATAATCTTTATTTCATATTTCTCACACTGAGTATTGATCTCATTGTATAGGAAAATAGTGAAGATAATACCCTACTCCTGATGTGATTGTTCATCGAATCAAGACCATATATAGAATTTATATCCCATGTGAGGTAGCATAGATTCATGATACTAAGTCATATAAATTCTTCCCTCTAAATATTGAAAACACAAATAGTAACATATAGGTGAGAAAAGACTTCTCAATTAGAAAATACACACATTCACAAGGGTCTTACACTAGGAAAACCTAGGGAACAACTTAATGGATTACATGAAATGTATATATGTTTCATTTGATCACTGTATTGATCATGTGAAGAACTTATGGTGTGCTAGATAGATTAGAAAATGAAGTTACATATTATCAAATTGGTCACTTGAGGTATCAACATGACAAATCATGAGAAACATTGGGGAATTTATGTGGTATGGGATAAAAAATACAGAATCCTTACCGAAGATAGATACACTGATTTCCATGTGAAGAGGTGAAGTGCTTCATGTGAACTATTCATTATTCATATAAAAAAATTGGAATATCATCATGATCATTCCACAACACTTGAACTTTTAATCTAAGTCTCACAATGTACTCAAAACATATCGTCCAAGCCCCATGATGACCTCTAGACATGTAAGTAATATCACGTGGTATCCCTTCACCATGTCATCCATGAACACCATTAGATGTGTCTACATTGATCACATTAAGGATCCCCATACTGTTTAGTTGAATCACGAGGAAACCCTCTAACATGTCCTCTTCAATTATGTGAGGAATCATGGACATGTCAGCATTGTCATGTAGTAATTCCCATAGAATTAAATTGAATCACCCAATAGATATCAGGAATGTCCACCAAACAACTTGGACATGTCCTTAAATCTCAAAAAATGTCCATACTTCACTCATGACATGTATAGAATTCAATTAGGACATGATGAGAATATGCTACAGACTTGTCAGCCAGACACCCCCAGACAGGATGGACTTATCGAAAAGAAGTACCTTGGGCATGTGCCTCCAAACCATGTCAACCCCAAACCATGATTCATTGTTAATAAATTCCATTATCTTGTGGTATGTGTCTATACTAGTTTATGAATTGATAATCATGAAATACTATGTCTATTATTGTATCCCCATTTAATAAATACATTCTCAATTGACTACTCATGGTTCCTACTCTTTATCCATCATATGGTAAGGGTCAAATATTTTCTAGTGGAAATCCTCCAGGGTGTAATTCCATCCATATCCTAGACACAGTAATACGTAGGACCCAATCTCTATTGTGGTTTTTTTTCATCATCATCCATCAAAGGATTGAGGAGCTAATATTACTATATGTACTCCAATTCTCACTAGGAATAGGAAATATATGAAGCCTTCCTAAGGACAGAGCTCCATATACAACACCCCATTAGGGATGCGCTAATTAATGTGTCCCAAATCCATATGCAATGTGTCTTATAAATGGATATCTCTTGTTTTTCGCAACAAGTATGAATCACTTGATCTTAGTGATTATCACCAATAATGTCACTAGAATTTTAAAATTACCCTAATCGGGGAAACATGTTATGTAATCCCCCATTAATGACATGGTTCAACTAACCCAATTTCAAGGGAGTACACCTTAGTGTAAGTTATGAAGTCAATAAAATATATGTAAAATATGGAAAAACAACTTTGTGGGAATCAATTATTTTTTACCTACCATTACCATGTTGAGGGAATATTGAACTATGATGACTCTGATTCTAGTTATAATTAGGATATGTAGGTCACCCTCCAAGTACTCAAGATTCGTACCTTGTACCAAAGATCTATCATATATTTCCTTTTTTCATGACATTATACTATATGGATTGGAATAAAATTAACTATGTGGGTTTTGTTTTCTATTAAATAAAGGTTATGTGGTACACCTCATGAAGGTTTTATCACATCCTAGAAACACCAATCACCTCCCTAGATGGGAATAAACTATAATGTCTCTGGTTATATCACTTCAAATATATTATCAACTAACCATAACAAAGAGATAAAATTAAATGGATTGAGCACCTCAAATACCAATTGGTGGTATAGTTAATAGACCCCCTTTACATGAAAAAGGATCTAACCCCTAATAATTTTATTTGGGAAAGATGTCCCATATTCAGGTCTGGATGAGATTAAAATAAATGTCTCAAATATATAAGAGATTTTTGATATAGTCAATAATCCCCCCTAAGTGTGGTATAAGCCCAAAATCCCATTTTTTTCAACTAATGTGAGTTCCTAGGTGTTACTGGGTTGGAAACACGAAATGAACCCTACCTTTAGAAAGTAGGCCTACCCCTTATTAAGGATATGGGTGTCTTTAGGAGCTTCCATGAGAGATGAAAATGGTTAACTTGATGTGAATGGTTGTGAAACAATAATTGAACCCCCAAAATTAATTGACATACCCCAACATTCAAATGATAAACAAAATTGGTGATCCCAGTGTGAAATAATATAATGATAGAATAAATGAATCCTTCTAGTCATCAAGAATCTTGTTTCTTAAACCATAGGACGCAAAAAGGAACTTAAATAAATAAAAAAGTTTAACCCAATGTGAAAATATAAATTAATAAAAACTATTGGTTAACCATGAATAAATACACTTTTTTCATCATATAAACAAATAAAAATGTTAGGCCTGACATGAAATCCTTAAAAAATAAAATGTTATTTGGGTTCCCATGAAATATGCCATTCTCATCGTGAGAAATTTTCATGAGAAAAATTGAAGATTTGAGAAAAAGAAAGGGTAATAGATTTACCTGTGTATACATGATTGATCATGTTTCTCAATTGATATGTTTCTAAGATCGGTGACATTTTTCACTATTTTCATTATGACTGTAGAATAATACTCTCCTAAATATCTTTATATGAGATCATGTCTTCAGGAAGTGAATATTCTAGAACCACAGTTATAGTTGTAACCTCCACAGGTCACAAAACAACCCCAACAACCAAACACCTTCCTCTATAGGTGGAGAAGATGATGGTTAGAGAATACCGGCTATATGTTATGATCTCAACACTCAATATATAATTTATAGGCCTCAAGATGTTCAAGAAAACATATTTATCTCATTCATTGAATGTTGAATTGAATCTAGTGGCACCTACTACAACGTCCAATTACATTGGAAAAATATTTCAATTGATAGGAAATTAAAACCATCTATATCATTGGATGTTGGATCTATGTGTTGAATACAACTCTATCATAATTTTGGAACATCCATGGAAGGCTCCTATCAACTTCCATCACCAATGTCATCCTACATGTTCCCCTAAATAATATTCTAAGAGCACCACCCGACAAGTTTCCACCTTGGAAACTCATTCATGGGTTCCAAGGATGTCCCAAAATTTTTATAAAGATGTCGATATGTGATACTGGGATCGAATCCTTGATTCCAATGATAAATCCAATCATCATATTCTGGTGGTGACCAACATAAAGACTCATATCCTTACTCAGTCAGATAATGTCGGTACACTGATTATTATAACAAGAATGGGTGAGAGAGTATGGATGACCCAGAGCATGAGGTCCATCAACATATTCTAGTGGGACATGAAGGATAATGATATGATAATATATGCATATCAATGGAAGAAAAATCCTAGTATATCTTGAATATTGATAATATGAAGGCATGTAGTTGTGGAAACGCATTTCTAATGTGTCCCTACATTATAACAAGAATTTGAAAGCTCTACCGAGAGATTTCAAAACTAGTACAAATGCAGGGATAAAAACATATCTATATACCATCATATAGAGTAGTATATTTCCATGATCAATACAATTATGTGGCTACTCAAGATTAAGATCATGTTCTTTCTCCCATATATAAGGATTATTTCAAAATTCGGGTAATGTAAAAGGCATAATATGAGGCTCATATCCCCGTTCCTTTTAAAGCTCACTATAACAGTTTGGAACATGTCTCAAGATATGCGCACATTGCTATTGAAAAAGACCATTGGTGTAACAGTCTGAGATTTTATGATTATTTCAATTGAATTTAATCATTTTGATAGTTTATGTTATGCACGACACCATGTATTGATTTTTTATATGAATCACCATATTTAGCTTATGTTACATGTACCAATGAATTTATTTGATAGTGTGCATGAAACACGACACTAAGTTTGAGAAAACCACTAAATATTGTGATCATAATTATGATCTTTATAACCTTACATTAAAATAGGTTGGACTAAAAAATATGAACTACTTTTTAGATAATAGAAATAAATTTTATACTCAATATAAATTAAATTTTATGTTCTTAGTAAATAATAAATAAATTTTTATTTATGTAATTATATCCTTTAAAAACTTCCATTCTTCAAAAATTATTTTTATTTCTATATATGTAAAAAGTTTTCTAAATAACTTTACGATATTTAAAAGAAATTATTTGATAAAATGAAAATAATTTTTTAAACCATCATACCAAATTTATCTTATGGCAGATTTATTTTATTTTTCTAAAAATATTGATTTTTCAATAAATAGTCATAAATATCAATTTCTATAAAAATATCAATTATTGTCAATAAATTAAATTATTAAAATTAAAAATTTTATTTAAATAAAGAAAAATATTATTTATTAATTTTTAATCCACTTAATTACATTTGAATCAAAATTATTCTAGATTTTAGGATTTGTTTATTTTTGGGTTTAAGAATGTTTTCTCTAAAAACTATTTTAATATATATAATGTTTCCTTATTTTAATAAATTAAAATAACCAATAATTTGGATCTTTTTAAATTAAAATTATATTGAATAAATAAATAATGTTTAATTGAGGTTAATATGGTGATTATTATTATACATAGAGTTAGTATAAAACCATATGGTGCTTGAAAAAAATAAGCTTCTCTAAAACCCACTTCTCATTGTGACAACTTATTTTGTTTTAAATTTATTTTTTTTAAACTTTTTGGAGTTTAATATGAAAGTATACAATTAATTTTTTAAATTATCATTTTATATTTTTAATATGGTCAATTTGTGACTGTTTTATGAAAATATTAATTTTTTGAGGAATAGAAAAAATATGATTGATTTCAATAGAAAACATATATTTGGTTTAAAAAATTTAATAATTTCTATTTTATACACGTTAGTTTTAAATTGAAATTAGTTTAATTTTATAAAATTTAATGGAATTTATGTAATTTTGGTAAATTTAATATTGCAATTATATGATAAATGATTCTAAACTTTTGTACATTTTCACATTGAAACCTCGTTTTCTCATCACATTTACTGAATTATATTTAAGTTATTTTTTTAAAAATATATGAATTGAAATTCTAAAAATGGATTCCACATTTTTAATTATCATAATATTAATTTTCTAATAAGTTAAAATTAATTTTTTTAATAATTAATAGTTAGAACATTAAAAAATAACTACCACAGTTATGGTAAAAATGGGTTTATCGGGGGACTAAAAAGAAAAAGGGTTTAAATGATCCAAAAACATGTATGAAATATTCTTTATGTACATATTCAGACACAATAATTACTAATTCAAGTGAATAATCCATTTTTGTTACTTTTGGAAAGAGAAAAAATGGTTACGCCTTTTCATTTCAAAATATTACAAGTGTGGCACTCTCCTCATTTATAAAATTCCACCCTCTCTTCACCCTTCTTCAAACATCTAAACAAATTTGGTTCATCCATGAACCTCTGAAATCACATCCAAATATCCCACATATTTTCCTATAATCCATTATTTGTGAATAAATGCAACCTAGGAAGGAATTTGGATCAATCATAAGGAGTTTACCCGAAGAGGAGGTGATGTTATTCATTGAGAACATATAGTTTGTATCTTCCTCCTCAACCTTAAAAAATTATTAAAATAGGATGTTATAATAACCTATGAATATTATATATATAGATATATTTCATTTTAATTTCCTAATCTATAATCACCTCTACATCCATCTAATGGGTTACTAAATCATTATTCATGTGTATGGCGAACTACTATCTCGTGAGTTGATGTCATTCATTTTATCCATTACCACATTTCATGGTTGGGTATAATGAAGGATATAAATTATATATATGATATATATAATATTATTATATATATAAATACATTTTATAATGCGTTAATTTATTAATTTTAATTTTTTATGGGATATGATAACATCATCCATGTGAATGATGAACTACCGCCTCGCAAATCGATGTGATTTATTTTCACTAACGCATTACATGTAAGATAATAAATAAAATCATAATAAATTTATGTGACATAAATTAAATAATAATAATATTAGTTACATATTTATAATTATAAAAACATTAAATATATAATTATTTCTTATCTTATCACTAATTAAAATAGGATCACATCATTCGTGTATGTGTGGACTATAGCTTTTACGAATCGATGTGACTCTCTTTCCATCACCATACCAAATTGATGATATTTACAAGTATTTTTAAATAAATATTATTTTATTTATCATATAAATATTATTTTTAATTATATTATATTAATTACCTTGTTTATATATTGACCGTTGATAAATGGAAATGTTATTCATGTTTACGTATGACATATTGTCCCAATAATCGTATCATACATCATTTATCAAAACTGTCCTTCATGATTGATAAAAATATTATAATTGATGAATAAATAATATAATTATGTAATTATTATTATTGTATTGGTTATGGAACTATGATAAATGTAAATGGACTAAAAATAATAAATCAAAACATATGGTAAAAAAAAGAGGGTATTACCAAAAACATGACTTCAACATGAAAGTTTATATAAATGGGTTATAAAAGGATATAAGTAAATCATATATTGTATGATATATATAATATTTTTTATTTAATATATTTTTAATAAACAAACATATATTATATATAATGTTCAAATTTTTACTCATGAATTCTGTACTTATGGATAAGGATTTCTAATCTCTTTTTATTAATGGGAAAAATTGAAAATTCAATTTTTTTTTGGTTTATATAATAGAAAAATAAAATTTTATATTATGAATCACATTATTTAAATAATATTTAATGTTTTCAGAGATTTTATTCCTTATTTTGGATTACGATTTAAATTATTTATAATGTGATAATGGATTTGTTTCTATATTGGGATTCTTTGAGAGATATATTATATTATGCACGTATCATATTTCATGAGGAGTATATACATCCCATTTTAAATTTAATATAATGAATTTATTTTTAATCATGATATTTTGTGTTTCTTCTAATGATATTTACCCATGGGTATTAGGTTTCACAATTATGAATGTGGTAAATAGTTTCTGTTACAATTTCATCATTTGTTAAGATTGTTATGATTCTGTTTTAGATGATAAATACTATGATACATCTCAAAAGAAAAACATAAAATTTCTTTTCTAATGTTTTTGTCATGAGATTTCATGTCCTCCCATATTTTTCCTCTCTATATGTACCAATGAGTTCAAAATAATGTTTTTAATAAAATTTAACTTATTTTTATATTCTATCAAAAACACGTTTTCATCTACAAACATGTCTTATAAAATGGTTTTAAATTATTTTTTACATTTTTAAATGGAATATGGAATAATGTTTTACCCATTTTTAAATTTTTATTATTTTTTGAAAATAATATTCATGTTATTTTCCAAACAATGTCTCTTTTTATTTTCCAAATAATGTGAAAAAATATTTCTTTAACAAGACTGACATGAAAATATTTTTCTACAATCATGGCTGCTTAATGATTTGAATATTTTTAATATGATTTCAATTTTTTTTTCAATTAAAATTTCTCCATTAAAATTTATGATATTTTTAAATTTAAAATAAATTATTAGAAGTTAGAAAGAATTTTCAACAGTGTTTCATGTTTAAAAAATATTTTTTGAATGTATAAAGACTATTTTCATCTAGAAGTATTTAAAATTAGTTTTTTATACCTTCCATTTTATGATTGAAAGTTTATTTTAAAATAAAACCATTTTAAAATGTTTTTAAAATGGTTTTTTAATTTGAAAGGATATTTTCATCTTTATATTTTTAAATGATTTTTAAATATTACTTTAAAAGTTAATATGGTCATTTTCTATGAAGAGGATTTCGAAAAGGATTTATAAAGTATTTTATAAAGAGGTAAGGTTATTTTCCCAATTATTTTTTTAATTATTTTTAATTATTCATTGATATGTTTTTTATTTTATATTTAAAGAATAATAATTCATAGATGTTTGATGAATTTTTAAATTTTAAAAAGTGATTTTGAATGAATGGTTTTCTTCCTAAAGAAACATTAAAAGTTATTTATAATTCCATATAGTTATACATAAAATAGAATAAGTTTAATTAATCTATTATTTTCTGAGTATATGATAATGATACAATTATTATTCATGATCAACATTATTTATAATGACATGATGTTTATGAAACATAATTACCTTCTATGGGTTATAATATCATAAAATGCTTATGAAACCAGCTTCTATTTACATGGGTTTTTCTAAGATGAATTTATTGTAAAATCTATCTCATTTCAACTAATTATGATATGATAAAATGTTTATGAAACCCATTTAATTTCATAAGTTATGATATGAAGATTTGTAATGATCTTGTAGAAAACATATATATGATTTTAATTATGAGATGGGTTGGACCTATACATCCCTTCAATGCATTGAGTAAACATTTATATCTCTTGATATTATTAGGAATGGACTGATATGTTAACATGATTTTGTATAGGACATTTTCTTCAATTATGCTCTTAAGAGTGTACCTTGAATATGATAATTGATTGAGGAGTTAACTGATTCCACTTTGGTATCCTCTGAAGTGAGCCTTGACTAATATGTGAATTATTTTATATTCTTATGTGTATGACAAAATTTTAAATCTTATTACAATTTTTTGAACTTATGGGTAATTTAATTTGATTATATTATGTTTCATGTATTATTAATATCCTATATTATTTGAATGACTCAAGATTATGATCATTGATATGTATGATATGGAATTAAATTCTTATGATCTTGTTCTAATACCCTTATGTTCATGTTATGATTACTTATCTCACTTTTTTACCCTCATTGATAATCTAATCTCACCCTTTATAACTTATCCATTCCCCATGTTATGAAAAAGGGTGTTATTTAGGGAATTTCTATGAATAGTAATCATTTGTAAGATCTCTATGGGAGGAATATATGATCATTCAATAATTAAGAATATTAATTTCCATGTTGCCAAAGGAAAAAACAATTATATTCCACTGGAATGTGTTTGTGTAATTTTTTGAATATTTAGATAAGATTATATAATATATATGTATTAAAAGCCTATGTTATTTTATTCGGTATCAAAGGAAAGGCTTATTTAACATTTGGAAAATATGACTAGAATATTCTAGTGATGTTCATAAGAAATTATCTAAGGAACATTATAAGGATGATTCAATGTATATAAAAATGTTAGGGTATTTTGTTAGTGGATAGAAAGAATGGTTTTCAATATATTAAATCCATATATGGATACTAAAATCAGATTTTTTTCTAGAACATATGTACCCAGGGGTAATAAATACAAAAAGAGCACATTGATTTAGACTCAATAGTCACATGGATCATGATAACAGTCATTGTTGCAATCTTGGTTTTAAACTCGTGGAGTGACATATTTGGAAATCAATTTTCTTTCAAACTGTCATAATGGATTTAAATAAATAATGATCATGGAAAAACTAGGATAAGAATAATTTTTCATAGATTAAAAATATTGTTTCATGATTTAGACATCATAAAAGTGCCTTTCATGGTTATGGGGGCTTCCACTATGATTAGAATTGATAATTCAATGGTTTTTTGTTTTATTCAATGATTAGAAACTGAATGAATCATTCTTGCATTGAATTTGATGGAATATTTGGTGACTAAGAGAAACAAAATGGGATGATGACTTGATAAAAAGGTATTGAGATTATGCCTAAATATATATCATGATATAAGATTAACAACCTGAACATCAGAGAGATTCATAAAGAATTAAATAAGAGGAAGATTAACATTTATGATTTTTGGGGTAAGAAATACGACAGAAAAATGATTAAAATTCATAAATGTTCAGAATGTGGGAATAATAACTCCAAGGAATGTCTCAATGGAATTAGAAGATGTCTTGAGTGTGGAAGAGGACCGAAATCATATATCTGTAGAGGAAAAATGAAATTTTCAGTAAAATAAAAGGACGAGAATAATGATAACCATATAATATCATTAAATGCTGATTTTTTTAAATTTTGTGTGTGGGTATTATAAATATCAATGTACTAACGGGACATTTCATGAAGTAAATCGACAAGGTTCTATGAGTAATGGGTTTTTTGTTGTTGATGAAGAGACATGGAATGACATATGAAAGGAAAGATGAAGTGAGGAATACGTTTACGAAGTCTAGTTACTAATTTGATAAGGATATGTCGTGATTGAAGTATTTATGCATTTTAATTCAAGAATTTTGAAATATTTAAGGATAATTTATCAGAGTTTTTTCATTAAGTGTTTTGAAGAACATGATGAATGATGTTGATGACCAAGAATGTTTATATAAGGGAATGATGATATTTAAGGAAAAAAAGTTATTAAGGGATAATGTAACCTTAATATGTTCATGATAATAATTTTGGGATAAATTAGATTATTTAAATGAATAATGTAAATTGGATATCATTGATGACCGTGGAATTAATTAATGATTTGTTGACAAAGTAGTTTATTGGTGGAGTGTAAAAAATTATTGGATTTATGGAATATATTAAACATCCTTTGGTCTTATCCAGGGAATGAGTAAGAATGTGTGTATTCATTATTTTTTTATGATAATTCTAGTTATAACTGGGTCTCACGAAAATATATGACTATAGTGTTGAAATATTTTTTATGTGACAATCAAGAGTTACATTATCATATTTGGTGGGATTAATTTTATGTTTTTTGGACATGTCTAATGTTCGTAATTATATATTATAAATTTTGGAAGGGTAATAAGGTTAACCATTTATGGGATGGCTTAAATTAAATTTTGGAGGATTTTTTGATTAAATTATGATTGCACTATATGATAATTTATGCATGACTTATGATAACCATTTTTTGTTATAACAATATCTATAAGGTCTTGCTCGTAGTGAGTAACTTAAGAGGGGAGTAAATTTTGATCCCAATATAAATTTATATTTAAAAATAAAATAAAATGTAAATATTGTATGTTAATAAAACCACCCACTTTATAAAAATAATATAAATGTATAAATTTTATCTTTCAAAAAATTTATTATATGTGGGATTGAGTCTATGTTAAAATATTTTATTAATACCTTAACCATTGAAATTAAATTACATAACAAAACACATATTATAATAAAAAATTATGACTTACTATCAATGTAATGTTTTGTTAGAGTCATCAAAGAAAATATAGTTTATTTTTGAAATAGAGAAATAAAACCAATAAATCACACAATAAGACACAAGAAATGGTTTCTATATTAAGATGAGACATAATCCACCCCCTCATAGAAATCACATACTATCAATTATTTTTATAAACAATAATGTTGATCAACATTCTGGATCATTCTTTACAATCAACAAGGTTGTCCAGGAAAAAATCCTCTCTATAGTTATTCATCATATTAATAAAGAACATGTCACACATGACGTCTTACATAGTTTCTATGGGTTTAAAAAAGAAAACATCTGATAATTTGTGTTAGGGATACTCTAGTTTGGTATATGAAACTTTTTTTAAAGATAAAAAAATAATGCAACAAACAAATCAAATTTATATCATAAATAGAAAGAGAAATATACAGGAGATTGGAAGAAGTGGTGCTACTTAGTTTGAATAGATTAAAATGTTCAAACGTCCTCATATTTGTCATTGAAAGGTGATTGAATATGTTTTTTAAACTATTATTGAAACTAGTAAATTTTACAAGTATATAAAATCATTCTGTTTCCATATGTCGATGTTCAGTAAGCCTTCACATATAGTTCCCTTGATTAACCACATGAATGTTTTTTATTATACATGAATTTATCTCTATTATTCGATATTCTCATTCAAAAAACACTTCATACATTGACAAATGAGTAAGAACATATAAATTTATATCTCTCCAGTTATAGAAATATATTGATGAATAATAATAAGAAATCCAAGATCCTCATTTTGGGAACTAAATGAGGTAGATAAGGATTTATCTTTAATACCTCAATATAGTGGTTTGAATCCACATGTGTCTTGAATTTTTAGAGTCATCTTAGTCAGAATTTGTTAAATAAATATTTCAAATACATATCTATTGCAAGATTCACTTATCATGGTTTATTTATAAGATGTGGATCTGTGAATACCACTAATATCATTATGTTTTCTCACTCTAAAAGTATCCAAATCATCTTTAGTGACATAATTATAAGGTAGGGGAGTAGTAGGAAGAGATGTAGGAATTATATTAAAATTAGGAAAGGAAACCTATTTATATACACATGAGATGAACTATGATATCTCATAGGGATAGGGTTAAAATTTGATAGAGTTATCAAATATTCCTCGTAGAGAACCTTTAGGATATTTTCCATTTATAGGTTTTGAAATTACACACTAATTATGCGGAAATCCAAGGTTATCATCATCACATCATCCATTAGAATTTGTGTAATAAATTCATACCACTTATGAATCATCATAATTCTCCTCTATGGATTGAGATACATCCATAGTTGAGATTGAAATAGTTAGTTCATTACTATAAATTGATTTCTAACTATTTTATCCCAGGCATTCCACACACCGAGTAGGTTTTCCGGAATCATCTCTAGGAGAAGATTCATTGAAATAGTGATGATTTGACCATAGTTTATCCACATATATAGACCATTATAAAAAATAAAAAACTAGAGATGGATGTCACTATTCTCCCTTAACAGAATCATCATCATCATCATTTCCTCTAGAGGCCTGAGTTCTATCACCGTTCAAATATTCAAATCCATTATAATAATATAAAAATTTGTCTACATCCCTTGAGATTTCAAAAGAACTCTCAAATTGTTCATTACATGATAATTAAATCACATATTATTCTCATTCAGTTAACTAAAATTATCTATCAAGAAGAGAATTAGAGGGATTGACAGCTGCATAGGAAACATTGGGGCTCTTGACAATATCTGGGTCACTCCATTCCTAAACTAAAACATACAATGAAACTACTTCTACAACATAAAATTAATTTACTTCAACTTCTTAATTGAAGTAATCTATAAACTAATATTTCTTCAATCAAATATCAAATATATATTTACATCTTTTATTGTGATTTATTGGTTTTAAATCCCCATATATCATATTATTGTTAACCAGTCTTTTCATTAACCAAGGATTCCAATTCATCTTCATCCCATTTTAGGTAAATTAGCTAGAATAAAAACCACCACACATTACTACTATATATTCATCATCATCTACCAAGACATTTGGTTCCAACACTATTGGGATATACAAATGAAATATCAAGGAATTTGATCTAGATGAGGTATTTTTCATCTACATCATATATACCATTAACTTCCCTCATATGTTTATCTTATCCCCATTTTTCAAAAGTAATATGAGAAATAAATCTTGATACCTCATCAATTCAAATTCCCCCTTCCTAGGATATAGGATTTATTAGATGAATTTGAATAATAATCTACACTCCCCATCAAGTTTTGTAGTGGAAAGTTTTCTTAGAACACCATTTCAAATAAACATCATAATACCATTATAATTTACAATGTGTTCTCTATTACTAGGAAAATATCCTTGAATATAATCATAAATTCCTCTATGAGGTATATTGATATGTCTAGAACACTACTTTAGTGAAAATATGTCTTCATTACCAGGAGTCATACTTCTAATCATATCTGTATTATCTTGGAATCTATTCTATTTATAGTGGTAAAATCGATGAACCAACCTAGGAAATAATTGATTTTTGTTCATTAAAAACCACCCAATCCATCATTTATATTGGATTACTTTTAATACCCAAGACATTCTCAATAACAATTATTAAACATCTTTATATTTTTTGCAGTGACATCTAGAGTCAAGAGTTATATGTTCTTTTGTTCGAAAACTTTAGTGAAGCTCGATTCTCCTCATGAAATATTCCTGGGATATGACCAACCTAGGAATTATACTAAGGTTAATTTCACTCTCACCATTCACTAAATCAAACAGATAAGGGAGAGGTAGGAGGGTTATAGGTAGAGAGGGAAGAGAAGTCAAAATGCATGAAAGGATTTGTGAGTGGGAGCAATCCCAAAATCTAATTTATTATTTGTTATTTTCATTTATGGATTTAGAGAAATAAAATATAATAAAGTATACATAAATATTTCTAATAAAAATTTGAACAACTAAAAAAATAGGATCAGTAGAATATTAAAAACACACTCGACCTGTAGATCACAAATGGTGTATCATCCAATGTTATATCACCCAATCATGAATCGTCCAATGATTGATTACCCAATGGTGGATCTTCCAATACTGGATCACCCAATTTTGGATCACCCAATGGCGGTTCATAAAATGGTGGATCATCCAATGGTGGAACTTCCCATGGTGGATCACCCAGTGGCCGATCTTATAATAGTGTAAATTTGATGAAAAAGTAATAAACAATGTTTATAATTCCAATTTCAGGATTGATATATATTAATCTATTATAATTAAAATTATTTGAAAATATTTCAACAAGATGAGCTTATAATCCAATGAATTCAAGTGTTACAACAGCTCTTTGAAAATTATCTCTCAAAAAGAGATGTATTACATCAACATTTTTCTTGAAATATGATAAATAATTCTTAGATATATTAATTTCACATGTGTTATTCCAATTTTTATGGACATCTCAAAATTGATATCCACAATCTAGTAATGTGGGTTCCATAAAATGATTTTGAGTAAAGAAAATATCCCAAAACAATATATTATGCCTTATTACTAGACACTGATAAATGTTTTACTTTTTACTACACCATGAAACTCGTTACATTCAAAAAATGTGACATGTTATAGATGTTCTTTCTCTATGTAGAATAAAATAACCAATCTCTATATATAAATAACTCAGTAATTGTTTTCCTCTATAATATAACTATCAAAAATTTGGTGTACCCTTGAGGTATTTTAAAATTATTTTAAAAAAAATTAAATAGAATTATTTAGAATTTTCTTGAAAACAAGAAAACATATAAACACTTAACATAATATCATATTCCCATGTAGTTAGGTATATAAATATTACAATCATACCACTATAATTTTTTTAATCTTCTAACATTCCATTTTCATCAAAATCCATCATGAAAGTTGTACTCAAGGGTGTATCCCAACATTATGTAATATTCAATCCAAATTATTTTATAAGATCATTTCATTACATATATTGATTTAAAATAACTCTATATTAATTTTTTTTAAATTTTATAACTTGAAATGAATTTTAACTCACCCATTTATCTCATTTCAAATTTTTTTTCCATCATTATTAAAAATAAAACACAAATAATTTTTATAAGATCCAAAAAATTTTTCATCAGCATAAATTTATACAAAAAAACATGTTTTGAAAATATTTTTATAAATATTGCAATATAATCAATGATTATTTATAAACCATTACAAATTATAAAAGATATGAGACTCTCATACATAGATCTAGAGCCTATTTTGTAATATATAATTTTCTTTATTTTAAAAACATTATTTAGAAAATGAGGATTTTAAAATATAGGGGATTTTTCAATAAAACCATCCCTCATAATGTTACAATTTAATTATTAACTCTTAATATCAATTTGATATAGATTGAAATCCAACTGAATTTTATAGGAATGAAAAATTCTGAAGGCTTCAAGATTCACTACTGGTGAAAGTATTTTCTCATATTAAATATCTTATTGAATATATCCTTGCACAACCAATCTTGCTTTTTTTATAACTATAATTCCCTACTCATAAAATATGTTTATAGACCCCTATTTAGTTTTAATGGTCATAGTATCTTTATGTCTATCTACTACATCACAAACATAATTTATTTCACATTTATTAAGTTTTATTCCATTCCCATTTCCCAAAATTCATCATTAATTTCATCATTGATGTTCTAAAGTTCATGTTGTGAAAAAAAAAACATGATCTTCAACTTAATTTATAAGAGAAGCTGTATTTCGTGTTACTCTTTCTATGTCTTCTACTAAATCATCTAAGTGATGGTATATATGAGTTATAACTGTTCTATGAAAAGAATTTCTAGACACCTCGTTATCCTTTAATAGTTCAAGATCACGTTGTTCCTCAATAGTGAATGACTTTTAGGCTTGTTTGGTAGAACTATCATATGGTTTGGAATTTGTGTTCATATTTGAGAAATTATATTAAATGTGTTCTAAAGATTTTTTAAGATAATGATGATCTATTCCATAAAATTTGACAGGTATAGATTCCTCCACAATCACTATCCTTTTAATAAACCCTATGAATGTTTTACGAAATGTATGAAAATTCATTTTTCTCTTTTGGATGAAAAATTTTCAAGATCATCCTTCTTATTTGGGAAAAAATAAATTTAAGAGAAAATTATGATTTAATTAATCATTCGATTTCTACCATTCCATGATTCATAACGATTTTTCATTAAGAGATGTCTAGTTAACACTACACAGATTACATAACAATTTATAATCATATCATTTAGCCAAATATATATAGCTATGTTATATTGATTGTGCATGACGTGGAAAATTTACTAAAGGGTTATATTTATCCTTTTAACTAAACCATTCTACTATAGGGTCATAGGAGATGAAAATTTATAACTATATCCATTTTATGAGAAAAATGATTCAAAATATTGTTTTTTAATAATAATAGCCATAGTAAATTATTAAGAACTTAATTATATGTCCATTTATATTTTCTACAGATTTAGAATACATAGTAAAATATATAAAAGCTTCAATTTTGTGATATAGAAATAATACCAATGTATATGTAGAAAATGTTTATACTAGAACATAGATTTACTTCTTCCCATTTATGATATCAACTCTATAGGGTCCAAAATAATCCATGTGAAGTAACTCTAAGGGGTGAGAAGTTGAATCTTCTTTTTTTGATTAGAATGTGATTTTATACTGTGTCCCTTTTTGATATAGGTTAGAGACTATAATAGTTGGGAAATATAGTGTTGGAATGTCCATTACTAACCCTTTTCTATCTATCTTTCTAAATGATTGATTTTATCAATGGACTCTTCTCTATTTCCAAAGCTATCGTTCTTTTTAAAAGGCACTTTTTCATGAATTTTGTTAGAGAAAAAAACAATATATGTTAACAACACATAAAATATAATTTCATGATGATATAAAAACTAATTAATATATAGAATATAAAACACTATTGGCATTTCTTTCAAATATTACATTAAAAAAATCATCACATAACTATGAGATGCTATGCTGATAATAAGTTAATCCATCAAAAAATAAAACATTTCAAATTAAAACAATATTATACTAACAAATTTTACCATTTAATATACTTTTTTGTTAGAAATTATCACTAAAATTGACATTTATTCCATCAACATTGATTAGTTTCACAAAACATGAATAATACCCATTCAGGTGTGTGGAAATGCCACTATCCCAGAACTATAAATTAATGGTTGAGAATTTTAATTAGGTTTCTTAAAAATTAATTCAAACCAAAAATAACATTGATACCATTATTATCTTGGGTCTAGAAATATTAGTAATCCAAACATTATGAAGCTATAATTGTCTCTATTGTTTTTTATAAGTATTTCTTAATCTTTAAAAAATACTTTGTGTGTAGTATAATGATAATTATTAATTGTTTTTTTATAATTTGAGATATAAATTAGCATATTTTTTATAATCCTTCTTTGTCCATGCTAATACCCTATTTGAATAGTATAATTAAGTGTTTTTTCCATTCCATGAATCCATGTAAGAGTATTTATTCTTTTACTAAATCACTCGAAATCCTTTTTAAAAAGATCATTGGATAATTTTAAATGATTTTTTTTCATTTATTAATTGATCATTTTCTACTTATTTATTCCATGAACTATTTCAGTTGAGAATATAGATCATATTCCATCTTTATGATCGTAAATTTAAATTAATAATCAATGAAGGTGTCCCAGAAAATAATAAATTATTATAAAATATCCATATCTAGATATGTATTTTTCCCCGTTTTCATCCCCAGAAGGATTAGAAATATGAATAGGATATACAAAAAAAATACTAGACACATCAGATGTGTTAGTCATAAAATATATGTTGGACCAATCATGGAAATGTTCTCTCCTTGAAAATGAGTCCATTGAACTATATTACAAATCACTCAATGATTCTTTAATAGCCTTATTATACCCCTTATCCTTTTCATAATATTTATTCTTAGATTTTACCTTAAGATTATTGCCTTTAACATAAGCTTTGTCTTATATTCAAAGTTGACTATTTCATTTATAGTATCATCCTTCATCCAATAATTTAACTAATTACCAAATAGTTTTATACTAGACTCAATATTTTGACTTCATAAATAATTTAGTACTCATATAATATTTATTGAATCTTTTAGCCATGTGACCCATTTCTTCATCACTATATAATGACGAATCTCCATCACAATGGTTATCTTATTTAGAAATTAATGTTTTTAGTCTAAAGTCTTGAATGCTACTAACTTCTTCATTGGTTCATCCTATTATTTTATATTTATTTTGAGTTATTGTTCATCCATCATGAATTTTAAAATTACATATTTTACATGAAAATCATGTACATTAAATGACTCTCAATTAGAAAAAAAATTTCCTCTCCATATTTTTGGTAAAAATATCAATAGACATATCATATAATATTTTTCAGATATTGGTTTCCTAAGGGAATTTATTATATTGAAAATCTCATTAAATATGAGATACATTTGGAAAATAAGAACATTAATTTTAATCATAAAAGTATAATATTTAATAGTATATGTATTCAAACACATTTCATTCAAATTAGAATTTCCATCATGAGAAATAGATGAAATATTAAATGTTTCAAATCAAATGGTACATGATAATACTCAATTAGAATACTCATATACCTAAAGAAATTTACGAATAATTCATAGATTTATAGTTATTATTATAATTTTATTAAGTAGGATCACTCCATTCATCTATTGTAATTTAGGTCAATTCAAGTTTTACTTCAATTATAAACTAAAATTCCAAACCCAGTATTTTTTATATTTATCTTCATTTTAATCTTCCACTGAGAATATATTGTTACATTAAAATAACAAGGTTTTATTTTAGTGGATCCTTCATCTCTATTATTTTTCATGGGGAATTAAATTTAGAAATAATAGAAATTTATGATTTCTTATAAACAACTATATCACAGTTATAAATATAATTGAAAAAATTCTATGAATAATTTTTTTGAGTGAGTATCTAATTTGGGGGGAGGGGGTTAATTGAGTTCAAAATTATTATTTTTGGTTTCAAAATCACTTAAAATATAAATAACCAAAGATAATAATAACACATAGTTAATGAAAATAATATAAATATATGAATTTTAGCATTGAACAAATTTATTATAAGTGGGATCAAGGATTTATAAAAATATTTTATAAGTACCCCAACTTTTAAAATTAACATAATTATTAAAACACTTTCCATAATAACAAACTAATACAAATAAAAAAATTAATATTTTGTAAGAGTTTTCAAAAGAAAATATAGTTTTTAATATGAAATTGAAAAACAAAACTAGTAAATCACACCATAGGATATATAGAGAGGGTTCAGTCTCAATTTGAGACTAAATCAACTCCACATGGTAATAAAATACTTCAAAGTAGTTTATTAAATCATAAACATGATCCATAACCTGGATCATGTATTAAAATCACTATTACACATGCCTATCAAAGTTCAAATCACCTCCTATAGTAATTAATAGTATAATGGAAGAACAGGTCACACAGGACCACATCCATAGTTGATATGCGTAAAAAAGGGGAAATTTGAAAAAGTTAGTGAATAACATAATAGTTTACTATAAGATATATTGGGTAACGATAAATAGAGTAATTCAACACACAGATCAGTTATGAAGAATAAATAGGAAGAGAAACTTTTTAGATATTGGAGTAATTTTTTCTTCAGGGCATAAATAGCTTCATATATTAGAGGTTCAACATATTGGTCTATGAGAGGATCTAAAATGGATTATATATAATATGAAACAAAAACGAGTTTCATAGGAATTTGGAAAATGTATTTTTTCACTATATTGGTGTTCAATAAACATTCACAAACATTTCTCTTGATTCACTGCATGAATGTTTTCTGTCCTCTATTCATATATCTCTACTACTGTCTATTCATGTTCTACACACAATTCATACATGCACACAAAAAGAATCTCTTATAAATATACAGCTCTCTAGTTCTATATATATGTTAATGAATAATAATAATAATAATAATAAAGGATCTCTATATTGGTTACTAAATCCGGATGTCCTTACTTTTCCTTCAATTTATTAATTAAGTGGTTAAAATCCACATGAGTCATGAATATATTAAATTACATTGACCTGCCATTGGAGGAATTAAATTCAAATTAAGACTATGAAATAACCTCGTAACACTATGGTAGTAGATCTTTGTTTGAGGGAAATATAGTATAATGGTAGATATTCCTTGTGGTAGATAAACTCTATAAGTTTATTAACTATTAATGTAGATCAAATCTGGCTATAGATGTGCTTTGATAATAGATCCAATAGATAGTTTCACTATCTAGTGATAAATTACCTCTAATTATATATCAATAAATAGTAAAAGATTATATGGTATATATTGGTTACTGGTAGATTCCATTAAACTAATGGTATATGTGTTGAATTATTGGTAGAATGGATCAATTAATGATACATCAGTGATATAATATGAATATAGATTTAGTTGGCTGGATGATCGTCATAGCCAATGATAGATCATTTTAAACTTATGATAAATCTACTTGAACAAGCAGTATATGAAAATTACCAAAAAAATCACAAAGATACATAGAAAATAATTTACTATCATAAACCATTGAACCTGTTATAAACATAATAATATTGATTTGTGATAATTATAATAAAGAGCTCCCAACAGAAATAATGACTTATCATTTTATTATGGATCTTATTTAGGGCATCAGAAATGAAAATTTCATCTCCTACAATGAGATATGAATTAGAAATTAATCAATTCCCAAGCAATGGATGATATTGTACTTATGAAATGGAAATAAATCATGTAATTATTTATTCTCATAAAAATTCCCCAACATTTGGAAAAGGATATTGATAAAAAAATGTTACACTATTACCATTATTTTTATGATATATATCAAAACAATTTCACATATTTTATTTATGTTATTCTGGTCATTACCTTCTCTATAACAACAGCATTATTATGATTAATTATCTTTATCACTCTCAATAATTATTTACACGTTTCATCAATGTACAAAGCTATACTTCTAACCTATGTTCTACCATGTTGAAACATAATTATGAGTTAAATTACATAATATTTTTGTTTCCATTAATTACTTTTTAAATAATTTTTTATTGTTAATTTATATGATGTGGGTTTAAATGATGAAATATTCAAATTTTAAACATTGGACTGTAGATATGAATTTCTATGATGAAATTAAATTTAATGGTGGTAGAATGTAACAGCATGCATTTTTTTTGAATTTTCTCCCAAATGATTTTATTCTTCTCATTATTTTTTATTACACATCACACTAAATATATCATTTGTTATATGAAATAATGAGTTTTCCCATGTTACACTCAATAATGAGTTTTTTGAAAGTGTGCATGACACATGATACTATGTTTTAGGGAACCATAAAATAATATGATTATAATTATGACCATTATAAAATATATATTAAATATGAAGGTATAAATAGCATTTACTACTTTTTCAAATATACATATAAATTTCTAAATGAATATAAAATAATTTATATGTTCATAGTAAATAATTGAAATTTTTTTTGTAATGTAATTGTATCCTTCGAAAATATGTTTTCTTTAAATATGATTTTAAATTATATTTATAAAATAATTATTATAATTAATTTATAGATATTTTTTAAAATTTATTTGATAATGTTAAATGAATTTTTTAAATTATCATATCAAAAATAACATATGGTGATACTTTTCGACTTTTTCTGAAAATATTTAATGTTCAATGAATAGTTAAAATACCGATTTCCGTAAAAAAATCACCATTTTTTTTAAATTACGTAATTATAATTAGAAATTATATTTTTTTGAAACATAGGAATTATTTAGTAATATTTCATCATGTAAATTAATTTTTTATTAAATATTTATATTATTGAAGTAAAAGTTGATTTTTTTGTTGAAAAAATGATTTTTATAAAAACAGTGTTAAGGTGCCTAATATTTCTCCATTTTAGTAAATTAAAATAATCCCTATTGATTAATGTTTTAAATGAAAATTATATATCATATATCATTAGATTATAATTTATATTCATTCAAGAAATATTATTATTAAACATTGAGTAAATAATAAATAACCTTATGATTAAAAAAATAAATATCCCAAAGACATACATTTTCATTATGTCTGTTGGTTTTGTTTTAAAATAAATCTTTACACTTTTTAAGAAATTATTTCAAAAAATCAAAATAATTTTTCAAATAATCATTTCAAAATTACAATATGACTATTTTTTTTTAAATTTTAATTTTCTTGTGAATAATAAAAATATACTTAATTTAATTGAAAATTACCTTTTAATTTATCTTATTTATAATATAAAAGGATATTATAATTTTATTTTAAGTGAAATTATTTCAATTATGTATTTAATAATCAAAATTATATCATTATAAAAAATTTCATATTGAAATTGGATGAAAATTCATGGTATCATTTTGAACATGTTCTCTTTGAAAACATTCTTTCTCACTTCATCGGTGGGATTAATTTCAAATTAAAAGTTTTCCACTTCTATGAATAGAATTTTGAAAAAAATATTTTTTTAAATCATAATAATTTATATTTTATAATAATATAAAAATAATTTATACCAAAATGAATAGTCAAAATAGTAGATATTAATTATCAAGAATAAGGTAATTATGGGTTTACCCGAGAGTTAATAAAAAGGATCAGTGCTAAAATGACAAAAAAATGTCTAAAATATAATTTATGGCCATTTTTTGGAAATATAATATCTATGTATCTATGATAGTTATTGTTTACATGTGATTCGATGTGAAAAAAACTGTTACACCATTTTCTTTTCACAACATTACATGTGTGCCACTCACCTCACTTATAAAAGGCCACCACTACCCCCTATTCTTTACACCTTTAAACAAAATTCAGTATATTACATTCCCAACTAATTTAAAAAATTTCATAATATCATCTTATAAGAGGAATTTATTTTCATAATAATAATCTATAATGGAATTTTGTGAAAACTAAAGGAGGTTACCCGAAGAAGGGAGAATGTTTTTCAATTTGCACTTTTAATTTTATTTCTCCCTCACCTCATTTAATTATTATAAAACAATGATTATATAATAAATTATGTATATTTCTTATAATTATATTTTTTTATGATATGTTACTAACATTAAACCATCTCTTCTTTTATCAATTAGTTTTAAAATTCATAGTTCATATGTATGGTGAACTACAACCTCATGAATCAATGTCATTCATTTTTCCATTACCACTACTAAGGGTTGGGTATGATGATGGATATAAATTTTATAAATAAAATTTATAACATTATTATAAAATTGGTGTCAACACAGAAAATATATACATTCCTTTTTTATGTTCCATTCATTAGGGGTTCTGATAACGTCATTCGTCTATACAGATGAATACCGCCTCGCAAAGTGATGTGATAATTTTTCACTAAAAATTTACATGAAAGATAATTAGGATACATTTAATAAATATATGATATATATTGAATAATTATGATATTAAGGACATATTTATCATTTTGAAAATATTATATATCATCTTTTTTTCTTACCTTTTCACTCACTGAATGATGATAACATCATTCGTGTATCTGTATACTACACTCTCTATTAAGTGATGTAAGAATATTTTGATCACCACACCACATGGATGATATTTATATTTATATTTAAAGAAAAAGTTTATTTATGATATTATTATAATTTTTTGTTATAATATATTATATACAATTATTCCATAATGATCATTGAAAAAATGGAAACGTTATTCATGGGATTGTATGACCTACCATCTCCATGATTATACCATACATTATTTCCCAAAACAATAATTCATAATTGTATATAATATTATATTTTTGTATAAATTTTATATTTATTTCAATATTATTATTCTATATATATTTTAACCATTATTAATATAAGATCACAGAAAATAAAAATCAAAACATATTGGAAAAACAAAGTGGTTATTACAAGAAACATGGCTTTAAAATGGAATTGTTAATAAACAGGTAAAATAATGAATAAGTAAGTCATATATGAATGAGATATTTTTCAGCAAATATTAAATATATTTATAGTATATATATATATATATATTAAAATGTAGGTTCGAATGTTTATTGAGGAAGTCAAAATTAAAGGTAAAGGGTTTATTGTGTCTCTTTTATTTTTGTAATAATATAAAAATTCACCACTTATTTATTTAGTTTTGTGTATATAATTCCCCTTTTTAATTTAATATTTATAATCCCATTATCTTAATTATATTTATAGATTCATATTCTGTTATTTATTATTGGTATTTCGATTCAAAATATTATTGATGCATTAAGATATGTTGGTCTCAACATGACTTCTTTGATAAATATGTTATGTTATGAACCTATATTATTATACATGGAGTATAAAATAAAATTTTTATATTTAATATAGTGAATTTATATTACATAATAAATTTCATATTTCATTTAATGTTATTCTTTCATGGTGAATTTATTTCAATGTTACAGAAGTGTAAAATAATTTATGATATAATCTCACAGTTTATCGAGGTTGTTATGATTATCTTTAAAATAATAATTTATTTTTATCCAAATATAACGAACATCATTATATTTATTCTCCAATATTTATTTTATTAGAATAAATATTTTTCTTTCATTTTCCTCTCTCTATGTACCTAAGAGTTAAAAATATTGCTTTTAAGAATATTTCCGTTATTTATTTCTTTCGTCGAAAATCCTTTTTCATCCAAATCAATTTTTTCAAAAAAAATATTTATTTTTTTAAATTTTTTTAAATAGTTTATTAATGAGATTTTTACTCATGGTTTAATTTAAAAAAATTGAAAATATTTATGTTTTCTAAAAAAAATGCTAGTTTAGATATTATTTTTTTATAAAAGAATACTTGTTTTAATGAGCAGGATACGAATTTGTTTCCTACTATCATGACATATTTATTATTTCATGTTCTTTTCAAAAAATTTTATGTTATTTTCCAATAAAATGTTTTCATTAATAATTGGGTAATTATTAAAAATTAAATAAATTATTTCCAAGTACAAAGTATTTTAAATGTTTTTTATATTTTAAAATGTGATTTTAATATGGAAGGAATATTTTCCTCAATAAATGTTTTAAATTTTTCTAGAACATCATTTATATGTTTTAAATACGACTTTCAATTAAAATTATATTTAATATTTTATGAAAGTAACTTTTATATTGTAATATCTCTATTCATGATGAAATTTTTTAAATGTATGTTAAAGAATCTTTAATAAGTATAAAAGGTTTTTTTCAATGAAAAACTTTTTCGAACATTTTAGAAAGTATTTTTTAAGAGGAATTGAAATTTTACTCAAGAAATTCTTAAATTATTTTTAAAATACGTCACTATAAGTTTTCATGGTGATTTTCAATTAAAATAATTTTAAAAATGTTATATGAATTTTAATTTTTAAGAATATATTATCAAGGAAATGTTATGTTCCTCAAGTAATGTTCCAAGTGATTTATTTTTTAAAAAAATATCCATATCGGATTTCATCCTTTGGTGTATGTTATGATTTGATGGGAATATGATGTAAGGATATTATTCTTATACATTCTTTAAATGGATTATAATTACAAGATATTCATGAAACTCATTTCTCTTCCATGAGTTAAACATTTATTAAATTATTATAAATCATGCTTCTTCTTCCATGGGTAATGCAATGATGAAATATTGAAATGATTATGAAACCAAAATCTTAAACATAGGTTATGCATTGATGAAATTTTTGTGAAACCCATTTCATTTCATGGGTTATGATATAATTAATGCTTTATGATCTTTTATAACACATATGTATGATTTTAATTAGTGATCAGTTGGATATATATCTCCCTCCAATGCATTGGGTAAAATTTTATATCGCATGGGGTAGAAAATAGTGGAATAGGGGTTAATCTTGGTTCAGTTGGGGATTTTTTCAACAATGATGGTCTTGGGAGTAAAGAAGGACTACTATTATGGTTTTAGGAGTGAACCCAATCAACTATGATAAAATTGATGGAGACAATTCCCTACTATGGTGAATATTTTCTCTTCTTACTTTCATGAAAAAAATTTATGTAGTATTCAAATGTCATTCTCTAATGGATCATGTTCTTTGACTCCATTATGGTAAATGACATATGAATTTCAAATATTTTTTTCATGAATCACGATTTTGATCATTTATGTGTTGGTTATGGCTACAAATTATTATTCTCATTTTCTAATACTTTAATGTTCATGTTATTCTTACATATCTATGTTGTTTAACCTTATTGATAATCTGATCTCACCATTACTTATGTTTCCATTCACAATGTTATGATGAATTTTTTTATGTTGTGTATCTTTTTGAAGAGTACATAATGGGAATATCATTTTGGGATATATTTAAGATCTTTCATGAATTAAGAATATATTGTTCCATGATTCCAAATGCAATAAACTAATTCAGTCCCCAAGCATGTTTTTGTGTAATGTATTGAATATTAATCAAATAATTATATTATGTATATATTAAAATCCTCAATTATTATATGCAGTACACTCTAAAGGTAGGTGAATAGTCTCATATCCCCACTCTAACCAAGGATTATTCGTAAAATGTGGAAATCACCTCAGATTCAGCTCATAATCCATTTGATGAATCAAGTTGATATTTTGAAGTATCTCTTAGAACCGGGTATCATATTTCAACATTATATAATAAATGAGTACACCAACACCCTTTAGATTCTATATAATTTAAGGATAACATGCTTTCCCACATTTTGGTGGTTTATCATCATAATACGATGGGGAAGGCGTTTTTAAATAGGACCCCTGCACTGATTCAGTTAAGATTGACCAACACATTCCTAAAACAACCCATAGGTGGGATAATATTCCTATCAATACAATATAAGCTCACTGAAATACACTAGAAACTTCCTAGTGGTGGGATCATATCTGAATACCACCAGGATATTACCAATATATTATAAAAATAATCATGAAATAGTTTCATATCTATTGTCAACCCTAAATGGTAGGTCTGTATATTCTTACCATGAGGTAGAATAAGTGTCAAATCCATGATCTGCTTATTTCCAATGTCCTTTAGTCAATACGAAACATAAATAAAACACAGAAATAGTCATTTTATTCTTAGAATAAAGCATAAGGTGATCAGTACCTTGATATTCATCCTCACAATAGTTCATAGATGGATCACATAGACTCTACTCCTGATGACTAATGTCGAAATCCTCCCGAGGAAAATATCATTAAATAAAATAAAATCCTCCCATTTCCCAAAAACCTTTTTATAATGAAGTGTCCAAAACTAAGACACCTTCCTGTAGAGTGTGTCTTGAAACACTATGGTTAACCATATATAGTAAACCATAAACTACCAATATAACTTTACTATGGTAATAATGATACCTATATAATAATCCACTATGGTCTGACAAAGAGGATGCATATAATTCTGATAAATAAGTGGCCGACATGGATATACCAAGAGAGTTAGATAAAAAAACATCCCAATAATGTTTTGTCATATAACCACTTATTACTATGAGATCTTATATGAGATAGGGACTAATTTCACTCACTAACTATGTTAGAAGTTGTGGTAATGTCATTAGCAGTGGATTGTTAGACACGTACCCCATCAAGGTTGTGAGGGTAGCCTCTAGATAATTAAAATACTCTATTATTAGCTAGACATGAATATGATCTTCATAGCTCAGAACCTAGGGATTGAACAGAATTAAAAATGCATATGAAGTGATTGTATCTATATCATAAAAAATCTACATCGAATAATTTGAAAAGTTTCTTCAAACATACATATATGAGGATGGAAAAATATGGAGCATTTCACTACACTATGTCACCAGAATTGAAGAGATCCAAAAATATATCATCTTGTACTATTATAGAAAGAGGAGAAATCTTAGGACTGTGTAACACATGGGTAATTCATCAATACAGAGAGATTTCCTTCATTTGAAGGTGAAAAATCATAATATATAGATGTAGAGGGACACAAATAGACTCCTAATCTGGGAACCTTTAAAAAAGAGGATTTTTTTAGATAGGAAAAATTATTTTGTATACTACCCAAAAATTTCTTATAGAAACTGTCTCCTATTATAGGAATATATTACACCCAACTCATAAATGAGTACAATAATTATAAATTAATAGAATATAAAAATTAGAAACCATAGTTTCCATCCTATAGAAAATTCATCCCATAATGATTTTTGAATTTTTACCACCACCTTTAATTCATGGGAGATGAATACCTAAGAAAATATAGGTAATATCGGTAGTAACTTTAAACTGAATCCAAACCACAAGGTTATGGGAATTATTATCTCAATCTCTATCACCATCTTCATAAAAACATAAAATGGTGCTAGATAAGTCATTATTAGTTCTAAATGAACCCATGACCTTTGGGTTGGAAGAATTTATATCTCAATTTCCATATAAGGAGAAATTATATCCTTAATTAGAATAATGATATCATCATCAATAGGATCAAAAAGTGCTCACAACTTCCCCAAATCATCCCCATCCCACATGGATGGGGGATTGTTTATCATTATCATCACCAACAGATGAATTATTCTTCTCTAAATTGGGAGGTAAATAATGATGACCAACTTCCCATATATTCCTTCCCCCACAAGACTCAACTTTTCTATTTGGGACCCATTCCCCAAGCAAGAACAGAAACTCCTTTATGGTCTCCAATCATAGACCGAGATAAGAGATATTCATGGAAATTCAAATAGAAACTGTATGGGTGGTAATAAATAATGTTCTAATATAGATATGGGTTAATGAAATAACCCTGGGGAAATCCTCATAGGATGGGTAATCCATAAAGAACAACCCTATTTCATAGAGAGTAATGAGATAACTACCACTGCAAAATAGACCTCAGTGTATGTATTCAATATCAATTAGAAAAATGATGTTGAAAAAGATATAAATAAAGATGGAATAGTGAAAATGTCATGTCTCAAGATGTATGTAATGAGGATGCACAAACTGAGTTTTCATGTACGCAAAATCAGAGAAGGGTCCAGAACCTGGAACCTATGAATGATGAATTTCCACCTAATCAATAAAAAATTGGAAAGGATAAAGGGATATGTAATGTTATATCCCATTCACAACCAAGAGGAGAAAAAATTACCTTCTGATATGAATTGATCGAATAGTATGAGAATGAGATAAGAAATATTATACAACCAAATAAGGAACTACCCATGGGAAACATTCCAGTTGGGTATCATCTTTAAGAAACGGAAAGAATACTCGTACCATATATCAAGACATAGATAATCCTACCTCATGAGTAATAAATTGGTATCAGGGAGGATCTGGATCAAGGAAACCAATCTACATAAGTGAGGAATCTGGGGATGATCCTGAATTTTCCCAATTATTACAATAATATTTCCCCTGTTATGGAAATAATCCAATCATATCACATATAAAGAATAAATAGGTTATGAAAATGGGGCCACCAAATCAAGCCTAACCCAATCCAAATATATGGGCGGTAGCCTAAACAACGGTACCTATAAAACTCCTCAATTCCATTGAATCCCTCATTGCTAGAATAAAATCCCTAGAATGGTGTTGTGAATCCTTGCAGCTAGAAAATAAAGCTTGTATCGAATGGGTGGATACGACTTTACCCTCAAAACAATTTCTGTATTAGTATATTCATAATATTTCATGGTGTAGGAGATCTAGAACATCATCACAACCAATTCATGTCTTCATGTGGCATGATTATAGGCCATAGATATTAGCAGGAGGTAAAGAAACTAAAATGTGTTGTAAAAACACAAATTGGGCAAACCTTTGTTTCATACAACAACCTTCAATAAAGCTTCATTGCAATATGGGTATAGCTTTATCATAAATTCCATTATCAGTTCAGTCCCACTTTAAGAAAAATGATGATTTTGACCTCCCAAACTGTAAACATCAAGAAAATGAGTGGGTTTCTTACTTCATCACTAGAGTTAATAGTTTAACTTATTCACATATAATCACAATCTCAAAAAATAAATTTATAAAACTATATTTTGAAAAATATAAAGAAGACCTATAGACAACATTGATGTTGATGAAGTATCTGAGACGATTTTGTATGTTATTAGAGTTGGAGAAAAAATATATTTTTTTTCAATAGACCCTATATAAACATCAACCCTTGACATTGACTTAAGGAATACTCAAGGTAATATATATATTATCGTTGATACACTCACACCAGTACCAGTTCCCATTCAAGTACCCATGTAGGCCCTGAATTTTCTAATGCCTCCCATCAAGCATCATCACCAAAAAAACCATCCTCAAAGAAAATAAAAAAGATATTAGGGTCTCCTACAATTTGAGGAATCGATGAGTAAAAATAATCTTTATGAAAGGATAAAGACATTGGTTATTTGCATATAGCCATGGATCTAACCTAATCAAGATACTTGAGGCCATTAATCCCAACGAGTTTAACCACACTTATCATCCTTACTAATTCCTTTTCCATATGAGGCTGGGTCACACCATCCATAGATTTTTTTTACTGAAAACATCCCCTAAAACATAGTTAATTCTAGATAGGTCGTACTAGATAATTTCACAACATATGTTAATTTTGTAACAATCAGCCAACCAAAATAATAGGGTGACTAATAGGAAGTGATTTATATGAAGGAAATGAAGTTTGATAAATGGATGACTGAAAATGCAGTCGAGTGGGCCCATTACTTCCCGAGAGAATAACTTTTGAAACTAGAAATGCCCCTAGTACCAAGGATGGAATCATTCATTACAACTCCATGTGGTATATGTAATCATTAGACACATGAAATAATTGGGAAAATAGTCTTATATGGATCCTACACAATATATGACTCATGAGGACATTTTTACTAGAATGTAACACCAGAGATTTTTATGAGAAATATTTGGTTTTTATGTTATATACATCATCAAAGGAATATTTCACTACACACGACACTATATTGGATTTCATTACACGTAATCGCGACCTTCCTCGATAGCTTGCGTTGTACGTAACACCGAGTTTCACTAAACAATGATATGCTATTAAAATATTATTAAAACTATTCGTTATGAATAGTAATACCCACATTTTGAAATTTTATAAATTTTATCATTCAAAATGGACTTCATTTTTGGATTCTGAATATCGAAATTATCCTTGGGGGGATTTTTGGTATTTTTTTGAAAACATTCAATTTTTGATGAATAGTGAAAACACTAGGTTACTATTTAAAAACCAACTTTTTATTTATATAATTATTTATTTTATTTCTATTTATTTTAGGTCAAAATTGATACATAATACCTATATAAGTTCAAATTATTATATTGGAGTCATTTTATAATAATATTAGATATATAAAAATTTCATTGAACTTTTCAACGTCTTTTACCAACCTCCTAGGAGAGTTTGAAAATTTACATAAAAATTAATTTTACCACTTCTATGAGTGGAATTTCGAAAATCTGAGAGACACGGTTAATATCAAGGAGTGAAATGTGGATCAATAAGATGAAAAGAATTTTTGGTGAATAGTAACGTTTTACTTTTATTTACCACGGTTAAAAGTAATTAGGGTAATTAAGGGTAAAAATGGTATTATTATTACCCTAACACATGTCCTAATTCTATTGGATAAGTTTAATTTGACCAAAAACAACATTAGGAATAAAATATGACAATTTAGGTCCACTTGGATTAGATTAGGACATTTATTATTATTTTATTTTATGAAGAGTTAAAAAAGATAAAATCAAAGATTAATAACTAAAATATTTTTAATATAGTGTTATACATAAGATAATTTCGAATATAAATATTCAATAGAAAGATAAAATGATATCCTATAAAATGTTATTTTATTTATAATTTTTAGAAATTAAATAATTTAATTTATTTTTGACACAATGATGATGCAGTAATTACCTTATTAATGAAATATTAACATAATTAATATTATAAATACCCAAATAAATTTAATTAGAGAATATTTACGAATTAAACTAATTTTATAGATTAATATGACATGTTATTATTTATTTAATTAACTTTGTTTGAACTAATCATGCTGTTATGTGTTTCAAAAAAAATCAAATACCAAATAGTGTCATAAAGTGACATAAAATAGTTTTTAAAACCAATATTATGTTATTAAGAGTTATTTTATTCCTAAAAATCTAAGGTTCGGCCAAATTACTTAGATAAGGTTATATATATTAATAAAGAACAACTGGGGGTTCGTTTGGATGGTTATAGAAAGTTTATTAACCATATATTGTAAGAAAACCAGAAGGCACGGTAAAAGTTAAATTATTTAACTCAGAGTTAAATCTAAATGATAAGGTCGAAAAAGTAACCTAAACCGGTCTAAAATCTATTGATTGAGAGTATTTAGACCCATCCCCAACTCAGCATTGAAATAAATCAATTTTGAGCTATTAAAAACCGAATATGTCTTTATAATAAAAAAATATTTTATGTTTTTCCTAAGATGCCCCTCTCCTCCCTTATAAAAGGGCACCTCCTCCCTCTCCTCCTCACACCACTTTGAGCATTGGAAATCGGCCAAACCCTGCCCATTTTACTTCTCAAAATCCCTAGAAATATCCTATAGGTCATGGTCTTCTTCAACGACCATCTTTAGTGCCCTAAGAGGAGGTTAAGAAGAGGCTCCCCAAAAAATAGGTAATGTCTGTTACCGATTCATTCACATTTATTTATTCTTCTAATTATTCTTATTTATTTGTTTAATTATGAAGTAATAACATCCGTATCACTCATATACTGATATGGTATTATTAATATGAAAGAACCCTGTTTCACCTTCCATCCATCCTACGGAAAATGAAATTACCGCGCGTGCGTACGTACGAAATACCGTCTCCACGCCATGGTGTAGTCTATTTTCCACCACCACCTTACTTGTATGGGTATATTGGTGTACATAATAACTATATATGATTATTTTAAATTGATATTGATTCTGAAATAGTATACATACACTTCAATACAATTCCATGATCATGGGAATGATATAATCGCTCGTGCGTACGTACGGCCTACCGTCTCCACGATGTGATACAGCTTGTTCTACATGATCTTCAAGGAATAATGATTATATAAATGAATTGAACGAATAAATATGATATATATTACACTAATACCATTCTGGAAATTAGGTCTCTATAACCTAAAAGGATGAATAAGAATTTATTCGACAAAACACGCATAAGAACAAAAAGAAATAAACACCCGAATAACAAGTATCAATGAAATATTATTAATAAGAAGCTAAGAATATGACCATATATGATATCACAAAAATATGTACGATTATAGAATAAGTCAATAACATTATTTAAATCATTATACTAGAGTTTCGGACAAGTACAAAGAAAATCAGACCTAATTTAACGGAAATGCTCACAATCTCATTTTTATCCGAGATTGTTTGTACTTCAGAATTTACAGGGGAATATTTTCATCCACATCCATGTTTCCTCAATATTTAATATTATATCCATCCACCTACAATTTTTTAAATCCAATTTTACCCATTGGTGAGTTTTTAGTAAAAGATATGAAAGGAATCTTTTGATGTTTTTAGTACGAGGTACATTTTGACTTTTCCAGCCAAAGTACGAGAAGAATGTTTCTTTTAACGTACACATCCAGAATGGACTTTTAGAAAATTATTTCCATCATTCTTCCTTTAAAATTTTTCATGTTTATTTTTAATCAACTTCTTTTAGTTTAAAATTACATGACATTTACACAAATGAAAAAAAAATTGAAGAATAAAGGATATTTTCCTCAAGAATGGAGTTCAAGCATTTTATGAAAATTATTTTCCATCTAAGATAATATAGGGTTCTGTTTCTATCCCTATTTTTACATTGATTTGATTATGTTTTGATGGAATTATTTTTATGATGTCCTTTTATCTTATATGGATTATGATATGATGACATGATGTTTAAGAATCCCATTTTTATTACATGGGTTATGCTATGATGTATGATTTATGATCTTGTGGAACACATAATAATGGTATCATTATGAGATGGGTGGGACCTATATCTCCCTCCAATGAATTGGGTAATGATTTATATCTCATGAGATAATCATGACTGGAATGACAAGATAAAATGGTTTAGTGATACATGACTGGAACGAGGAGTGAACTCGGTTCTGAAATGGACTTTGTCTGCTAGGATAGTCTTGGCAATGAGTCTTGACTACTAAGAAATGATTCTGTATGATTATGTGTGTATGACAAAAAGTTTCATGTTTTAATTTATTATTATTGTGATTACATTTCACTATAATGATTTATCCCATGTTATGAAATTATGATCTCTTTTGCAGGTTAACATTTCCAAAATTTTATGTTATTATGAATATGATGTGATTGATATTTCTTTTGTTTAACCTTACTGAGAATTTGAGCTCACCCTTTTGAATGTTTTCTTTTACCCAGGTCAGGAAGCAGGGTATTAAGTACGATATGCCAAAAGGGACTCTAGATATGATAAAATAAAAGGGAGACAGTGTAGATGATTTATGAACCAGTTGTTTATGTTCCCCAGTTTCTAAAGAAACTATACCTATACAGTCCTGTCATAGTTTTGTTATATGTTGTAATAAGTGTAATTAAATTTTGAAGTATTAACAATGTATGTAATGTATGGGTCATTATATTTGGTATCATAGGAAATGTATAGTCAACCTTTGGAAACTAGGATCTGAAAGCCTTAGTAAGAACCCTAAGGATAAGTCTAAGCATAGAACACAATCTTTGTGTTTTAGAAATGGCCATGAGTAACCTATGATAAGACCTTAAGTGTGAAATTTTATTCTTGATTATGTGGTTTTCCTATTATTAATAGTGTTTCTCACACTATGATTATTGGTTTTAGTCAATAGCTGGAACCCGAAGGAACGATGTTAATGCTGAATGCGATGGGCAATTCAATGATTGTCCCCCTGAGCAACCAAACATTATGGGAGCTGGAATGAAAAATCATGTAGCCATGTTCACAAAACTTTCTCAAGTAAGGAATCTTGAAGGACTTTTAAACGAGCAAAGGAAGGAGCAACATTCTATTGAATCCTTCATGAGGCAGTGTCCACGTTCATTCAGTGGGTCTACTTATCCATTAGTGGATGAACAATGGATCAATACCACTGATAAGATATTTTAGGTTCTTCAATGTTATGAATATGATAAATTCATCTTAGCAGTATATCATTTGGATATTGAAGCTAATCAATGGTGGAATCTTTTCAAGAATACGAGGCCAAGAACTGAAATTGAGTCCATTGAATGGGACGAGTTCAAGAACTTATTTTTCATTAAGTACCTCCCTTGTATTCTTCGAACAAATATGGAGAAGGAGTTCCATGAACTAAAGAAAAAGGATGATGAATCTGTTGGTACCTAAGAAGCAAATTTTACAAGACTTGTAAGGTACGCTTCTAGAATTATTATCCAACCTAAGAGTAGGATCGATCGATTCTTTAGTGGATTAAAACCATATCTTCGAAGGGTGTTATCCATAAGGGAATTCAATAGCTACGAGGAAATCGTTCGATGTGTTCTCAAGTTTGAGATGGAGAATGGAGTAACCCATCAGTCATATGCATTTGATAAGAAGAGGAAAATGGAATTCAAAGGGAAATATAAAGACCACACTGAAAAGAAGATGAGTTTTACCTTATTCTCAAAGTGTGGAAGGAAACATGGGGGTAGTTGTCTTAAAGGGACATGTAAATGTTTCAAATGTGGAAAGGAAGGTCATCGGGCATTTGAATGCCGTAATTATGGGAAGAAGATTTCTAGTGATGCGAACAAAGAAAAGGCTTCACAGAGTGAACCTCCTACACTTAAATTTCACAAGTGTAGGGAAATGGGGCATTATACATATTGATGCCCTAATCCAAGGGTTTTTGACGATGATCTACATCAACAAACTCTTAAATCCAAAGACAATGGAATGTCACATGCAATTACAATCAGTTATGTGGAGTATGAAAACGAAGTGTTGAAAGGTACACTTACCATCCACTCTAAAATAGAAAATGTTTTATTTGATTCTGGATCCACCCACTCTTTTATTTCAGAAGAAGTTTCTATGGGTATCGCCATATTACCTTAGCAGTTAGGTATTGAGTTAGCTGTGACAACCCCTAATGGCACAACAGTCACATCAAAAGTTTACAATTCTTCTCCGATTGAATTTTTTGGGAAAGTGCTTCCTGAAAATCTTGTAATCCTTCCAATAGTTAAATTTGATGTGGTTCTTGGCATGGATTGGATTTCTTTATATGAAGCTCATATCAATTTCCAAAGAAGGGAAGTCACATTTCATATTCTAGATCAATCTATGATCGTCTATTGATGCAAGGATGAACATAACATTCCAGTGGAAATTTCATCCATCATATGGGTCTTGATTCCACTAAATGAAGGTTATTTATCTCAAATAGTTGGAGAAAAACTCACAATTAAGAATATTCACATTGTACGGGAGTTTGATAATGTCTTTCTGGAGGAATTTAATGGTCTTCCACCAAATAGTGAAGTTGAGATTTCAATAGAACTCGTACCGGGTGCTTTTCTTATTTCAAAGACACCATATAGAATGGACCCAATTGAGTTTGAGGAATTGAAGAAGCAAATCCAAGAGAATCTTGATAAGGAATTCATACGCCCTAGTGCATCACCTTGGGGAGCACCTATTCTGTTTGTTAAGAAGAAAGATAGATCAATGAGACTCTGCATTGATTATCGAGAACATAACAAGATCACTATCAAGAAAAAATATCCTCTCCCATGCATTGATGAATTATTTGACCAACTACGCAGAGCTCAATACTTTTCCATGATTGATCTTTGTTCAGGGTGTCATCAATTAAGGGTCAAAAGGGCGGATATACCAAAGAAGTTTTTTCGTACAAGGTATGGACACTATGAATTTATAGCGATGCCATTTAGTCTTACGAATGCCCATGCTATCTTCATGGATCTAATGAATAGAGTCTTTACAGACTATATTGATCAGTTTGTGGTAGTCTGTATAGATTATATTCTTGTATATTCATAGAGTATGGAAGAACATGAAGATCACATGAGAATTGTTTAAATACCCTGAGGAAGGAGAATCAAAATTCAAAATTTACCAAGTATGAATTTTGGCTTCAAAAAGTTGAATTTTTGGGTCACATATTCTCAAAAGTGGGGATATCTATAGATCCAGAAAAAATAGAGGTTATCGAAAGATGGTTGAGACCAACAATAGTAACTAAGATCCGATGTTTTCATGGTTTGGCTGGATATTATCAATGTTTTGTGAAATATTTTAATGATTATCTAATCCACTCACCAGGTTGAATCGAAAATGAGTTAAGTTCGTTTGGATGGAGGAGTGTGAAGAGAATTTCATGGAGTTAAAAAGAAGGTTATCCAGTGCACCTATTATCACACTGCCTTTTAGTGGATAATGGTTTGTGATTTATAGTGATGAATCCAAGAAGGTACTGGGGTGTGTTCTCATGAAAAATGATATGGTGAAAGCTTATGCCTCACGACAGTTTAAAATACATGAGCAAAATTACAAAACTCATGATTTGGAGTTAGTTGTGGTAATATTTTCATTAAAGATTTGGAGGCATTATCTTTATGGAGAAAGTTGTATTATTTATACTGATCCTAAAAGTTTAATGTATATTTCCACACAAAAGGAGCTGAATATGCACCAAAGAATATGGTTGGAGCTGATTAAGGATTACGACTACTCAATTCATTACCACACTAGGAAAGCAAACAAGGTGGTAGATGCATTAAGTCGACAAGACCATGCTATCTTATCCATGATGATGATAAAAAATGATCCAATATTTATGGATTTACAAAGGATGGATCTTGTAATTATAATGGAAGGTGAAAAATCATATCGTTCTCAAATGAATGTTTTACCATGTATAAATGTAAAGATTAAAGAGGCACAGAAAGAAGATGTAGAGTTACAAAAAAGGTGAGAAATGTTCCTGAGTTCAACCTTGATTGTGATGGGATAATAAGGTTTAGGAATCGTGTTTTTTGTTCTTCCCATCCCATAATTAAAGAAGGAGCTACTGGATGAGGCTCATAGTTCTTTATTCTCTATTCATCATGGAAGCACAAAGATGAATAGGGACATGAAAGCATACTTCTGGTGGGATGGAATGAAAAGATATGTTGTTGAATATGTCTCTTGATGCTTGGTTTGTCAGCAAGATAAAGCTGAGAGACAAAAGACTAATGGGATGTTACAACCATTACCCATACCCGAATGGAAATGGGAAAACGTCACTATGGACTTTGTCACTATACATCCTAAAACATCAAAAGGAAATAATGATATCTGCGTCATAGTTGATCATCTTACGAAGTCGACACACTTCATTTCTATTAGAGAAGATTTCTCTCTATATCAGCTTTCCAGGATATATGTAATGAAAGTGGTACGATTCCATGGAGTACCACTTTCCATTATATCTGATTGAGATCCGAGGATTACATCAATGTTTTGGTGAATTCTTTAGCATACTCTGGATACAGAGTTGAGTTTCAGCACTGCTTATCATCCTTAGACAGATGGTCAGTCAGAGAGGAAAATTCAAACTCTAGAAGATATGTTGAGAGCTTGCACTATGGATTTAAAAGGAGGTTGGGATCAACACCTACCTTTTGTGAAATTTCTTATAATAATAGCTTTCACTCTAGTATTTTGATGGATACTTATGAAGATCTCTATGGAAAGAAATGTCGAACTCCAACATGCAGGGATGAATATGGGGAATGAATGATATTAAGAACTGATCTTGTTGATGAGATGGCAGAAAAGGTCCGATCTATTCAACAACACATAAGATCATCTCAGAGTTGAAAAAAAAGTTATGCCGATAACTAAATAAAAGACCTAGAGTTTGAAGGGTGTGATAAAGTGTTCTTGCGAATATCTCCTTGGAAGTGAGTAATGAGATTTGGAAAGAAGGGAAAGCTGAGCCTTAGGTATATCGGTCCTTTCAAAATATTGGATCGTGTTGGGAAGGTAGCTTATCGATTGGCGCTTCCACCGAATCTCTCTCAAGTTCATGATGTGTTCCATGTATCTCTCCTCAGAAAGTACATACCCAATCTTTCACATGTACTCAGCTCAGAAGTTGTACCGCTGGAGCAAGATCTTTCTTATGCAGAACATTCGATTGGGATTCTGGATCGTAGAGAAAAAGTCCTAGGAACAAGACCACTCGGATAGTGAAAGTTTAATGGGAGAATCAACAATTAGAAGAAGCTACATGGGAGCTTGATGATATGATAAGGGAGAGGTATCCTTATCTGTTTTTCACAAAGTGATGAATTTCGAGGGCAAAATTCATTTTAAGGGGGGTAGAATGTAACACCCAATATTTTTATGAGAAATATTTTGTTTTTATGTTATACAAATCATCAAAGGAATCTTTCACTACACAAAACACTATCTTTTCTTGCTTTACACGCAATCGCAACCTTCATCGATAGCTTGTGTTGTACGAAATATCGAGTTTCACTAAACAATGATATGATATTAAAATATTATTAAAATTAGCCGTTAGGATTAGTAATACACAGTTTTTGAAATTTTATAAATTTTATCTTTCAAAATGGAATTCATTTTTGGATTTTCAATATTGAAATTAGCCTAGGATGAATTTTTGGTATTTTTTTGAAAACATTCAATTGTTGATGAATAGTGAAAACAGTAGGTTACTATTTAAAAACTGAATTTTTATTTAAATAATTATTTATTTTATTTATATTTTTTTAGGTCATAATTGATAACTAATACCTATATAAGTTCAACATAATTAATTTTAGTCATTTTACAATAATTTTAGATATATAAAAATTTTATTGAACTTTTCACCGTCTTTTACCCAGTTCCTAGGAGAGTTTGAAAATTTACATAAAACATAATTTTACCTCTTCTATAAGTGGAATTTAAAACATCCAAGAAACACGGTGAATATCAAGTAGTAAAATGTGGTTAAATAAGATAAATATAATTTTTGGTGAATAGTAACTTTTTACTTTTATTTACCACGCTTAAAAGTAAATAGGGTAATTAAGGGTAAAAATGGTATTATTATTACCCTAACACATGTCCTAATTCTATTGGATAAGTTTAATTCGACCAAAAACAACCTTAGGAATAAAATATGACCATTTAGGTCCACTTGGATTAGTTTAGGACATTTATTATTATTTTATTTAAAGAAGAGTTAAAGAAGTTATAATCAATGTTTAATAACTAAAACATTTTCAATATAGGGTTATACAAAAGATACGTTTGACTATAAATAATCATTAGAAAGATAAACAGCTTTCCTACATAATGGTATTTTATTTATAATTTTTAGACATTAAATAAGTTAATTTATTTATGACACAATGATGATGGAGTAATTACCTTATTAACGAAATATTAGCATAATTGATATTATAAATACCCAAATAAATGTAATTTAAACCTTTTTATGAATTAAACTAATTTTATAGGTTAATATAACATGATATTATTGATTTAAATAACTTTTTTACAACTGATCATGCTATTGTGATTTTCACAAAAATCCAATACCAAATAGTGTCCAAAAGTGACATAAAAAAGTTTTAATAATAAATATTATATTATCAATTATTATTTTATTCCTAAAAAGCTATGGTTCAGAAAAATGTCTTATATAAGGTTATATATATTAATAATTAACAACTGGGGGTCCGTTTGGATTGTTATAGTAAGTTTATAAACCATATAGTGTAAGAAAACAAGAAGACACGGTAAATGTTAAATTATTTAACTTAGAGTTAAATCTAAATGATAATGTTAAAATAGTATACTAAACTTGTCTAAAATCTATTTTTTGATAGGATTTCAACCCATCACCACCTTAGTTTCGAAATAAATCAATTTGGAGCTATTAAAAACCGAATATGACTTTATAATAAAATAATATTTTAAGTATTTCCTAAGGTGCCCCTCTCCCCCCTTATAAAAGGGCACCTCCTCCCTCTCCTCCTCACACAACTTTGTGCCTTCAAGCTCGGCCAAACCCTGCCCATTTCCCTTCTACACTTCCCTAGAAACATCTTATAGGTCCTGGTCTACTTCAAAAACCATCTTTAGTGCCCTAAGAGAAGGTTAAGAAGAGGCGCTTCAAAGAAGAGGTAATGTCCGTTACCGAGTCTTTCAACTTTATTTCTTATTCTACTTCTTCTTATTTAGTTGTTTCATTATGAATTAATAACTTCTATATCACTCATATACTGATATGTTATTATAAATATGAAGCAACCCTATTTCACCTTTTATCCATCCTATGGAAAACGAAATCATCGCGCGTGCGTATGTACGGAATACCGTCTCCATGACATGGTCTAATCTGTTTCCCACCACCACCTTATATTGATGGGTATAATGGTGTAAAGAATAACTATATATGATTATTATAAAGTAATATTTATTCTTATATATTATACATACACTTCAATACAATTCCACGATCATGGGAATGATATCATCAATCGTGGTTACGTACGGCCTACCATCTCCACAATGTGATGCGACTCGTTCTACATGATCTTCAATGCATAATGATTATATAAATGAATTTAATGAATAAGTATGATATATATTACACTAATACCATTCTTGAAATTAGGTATCTATAACCTAAAAGGAAGAATAAGAATTTATTCTACAAAACGCGCATAAGAACAAAAAGCAATAAACACCTGAATAACAAGTAGCAATGAAATATTACTAATAAGAAGCTAAGAATATGACCATATATGATATAATCACAATATGTACGATTCCAGAATAATTCAATAACATTATTTAAATCATTATATAGGCATTTCGGACATGTACGATGAAAATCGGACCTAAGGTAAGGGAAAATCTCACAATCTCATTTTTATCCGAGATTGTTTATACTTCAAAATTTACTGTGGCATATTTATCATCAAAATCCATGTTTACTCAATATGAAATATTATTTCCATCCACGTACAATTTTTTTAAATCCAATTTTACCCATTTGTGAGATCTTAGTAAAAGATATGAAATGAATATTTTGTTGTTTTTAGTAAGAGGTACATTTTGACTTTTTTGGCCAAAGTACGAGAATATTGTTTTTTTAACATATACAGCCTGAATGGACATTTAGAACATTATTTCCATGAAGATTACTTTACAAGTTTAAAGTTAATTTTTAATCATCTTCTTTTAGTTTAAAATGATACGACATTTTAATAAAGGAAAAATGTTTTTGAAGTAGAAATGATATTTTCCTCAAGAATGGAGTTCAATCATTTTATCAAAATTATTTTCCATCTAAGATAATATAGGGTTCTTTTTCTATCCCTATTTTTACATTTATTTTATTATGTTATGATGGAATTTCTATATGTTGTCCTTTTATCTTATAAGGATTATGTTATGATGGCATGAAGTTTAAGAATCACATTTTTATTACATGGGTTATGCTATGATGTATGATTTATGATCTTGTGGCACACATAAGAATGGTATCATTATGAGATGGGTGGGACCTATATCTCCCTCCAATTCATTGGGTAAAGATTTATATATCATGAGATAAACATGACTGGAATGGCAAGTTAAACCAGTTCAGTGATACAGGACTGGAAGGAGGAGTGAACTCGGTTCAGAAATGGACTTTTCCCGCTAAGATAGTCATAGAAATGAGTCTTGACTAATAAGAAATGATTCTATATGATTATGTGTGTATTCCACAAAGTTTCATTTTTTATGTTATGATTATTGGGATTAAATTTCACTACTATTATTTATCCCATGTTATGAAATTATGATCTCTTTTGCAGGTTAAGATTTCCAAAATGTTATGTTATTATGAATATGATGTGATTGATGTTTCTTTTGTTTACCCTTACTGAGCATTTGAGCTTACCATTTTGTATGATTTCTTTTCCCCATGCTAGGAAGCAGGATATTAAGTAAGCTATGCCAAAAGGGACTCTAGATATGATAAAATCAAATGGAGACAGTGTAGATGATTTATGAACCCGTTTTTTATGTTTCCTAGTTTATAAAGACACTATACCAATACAGTCCTTTCATGGTTTTGTAATATGTTATAATTAGTGTACTTCAATTTTGAAGTATTAACAATGTATGTAAAGTATGGGTCGTTATATAAAATATCTAAAGAATGGGAACTACCTCACCAAATGAATACCTACTCCGATGACAGATAAACCTCCAAGTGTGTGTTCCACATACCTGACTTGGGTGTTGGAGGTTGAGGACACAAAATATTATGATATGGGTGATGGAATAGGAATGGTTGCTCCCAAAATTTCAGTCACATCCCCGAAGAATCCATATATGAATCTGAGACCCTTGGATGATTATTCTAGAAATCAAAATAGATGTATCATGATTTCTCAGATCCATCTAGTGTTTGTTCAATCTTAGTAACATTAGAAGAATGATTGGAGGGGGTGTGATTGTTTGATCCTCCAAATCAAAGGGGAAGGTCGTGTTGACCAACACCACTTCAAACAAACACTATATCTACCTGTACACAATCAACATTCCCGTACACCTGTTATAACATAAATCATGAGATATATAATATGAAAAAACCCCACCATGGGAAGCACAAACCTCTAACACAAAAATATGAAACTCTGAAATAGTTGGTAGTTGTTTCATCCAAACAATCAATTCTGGATTCCTTCTATCATTCAAATGAAATCAGAGAGAAAATCAGTAAGGAACTCAAAATCAAACAAAATTTTGAGACAAAATTAAATGCATCCAAGGTTAGCCGAGTGGATGCTATTCCATAAGAATGACATATCACCATATCATTCATTGAACATGACTAGGAAGAGGTTATATTATGAAATATCAGACCCCTATAAGTTTCAATAATATTTAATTTTGTGGATATCCAAAGGGATATAGTTGAAAATGGATCCATGGCTAATCTCATCCTAATTCAAACCCTCTTATGTTGGGGATATAGTAATGGGGGGGGGGGATTATCCTTAAAAAAGATAAACATTAAAGGGTAAAAAAAGTGTGATCAATGTTCTCTTAGGAAGATCATCCCCTCGGATCAGTTCGGGGATCTCACATCTAGAACTGAGTTCATGGTTATCCAAAAAGACACATCATAAAATTTTATTCTTGGAGGACTTTAGCTTCATAAACATGTAATGGTATCATTAACATTGATTCACTTCATAAAGTACCCCATTTATAGAAAGATGTACCTAATATGTGGTGATAACAACCCCTTTGAATCTTTAGAAGTCATATATGATGTTGCAAGATTCTAAAAGAATTAAGGAAAAAAAATAGTGGATGATGATATGTAGGTCGCAACACCCAATGGCTTGGGGAACATCCCTATAAGTTCTAGAAGAATACTTAACAATGAATATCAACTACCAACAAAATTTATTGAAGAAGAATATTTAATAATAATAAGCTATCATGGACCATGAACATCATTGGATCATGCCCATGTTATAGAAGTCATATCGAATTATGTATATCCATCCAAAAGTTTCCTGGTTAATGCAATATTAGGATTTAATAACCCCCTCCTTCCATTTGGAAAAAATGAGGATTCCCTAAATAAATTCACTACATGTTAGGATTTCCAATCCCTTACTTCCCCAACTGAAATCATAAAACAAAACAAGAATCCCTAGAATCTCTGTGAAATGACTCTGGCAATTCAAGATGAAAATATTTGTTCACTTGACCGCTCTTACATCAATATTGATAGAGATTCCGTTGAATTACACACCATGTATGATAATTCCCCCTGGAATCAAATATGAAATAATAATAGCATTACCTTAGGGACACCCTTCCTACATTTGTGTAAGGAATCTCCACTAACATTGATGAGCATATGTAGGTGAATCTTGGAATAGAAGAATACCCATGAACTATATTGATTAGTTCCCCCATGCATATTAAGGAGAAGGATATATATATTTTACTTCTAATGTATAATCGATACATATTCAATTATAATTATATAAAAATTATCAGGATGAACCCCGATGTGGCCAATCATCACCTTGACTTACCCGATGACCCTAGAGGCTTCAAGAAAGTATCCAAGGGGATGGAACTATATTATGATACTAATGTAGAATCAAAAGTTGAAAAATTTATCCATGAAATTATTTTCTAGGATTTTCTGTATCAAAAATGTATCACCAACATCATTCCAATCATGAAGAAGAATTGATAGATGAGGGTGTAAATCAACTTTTGAGTCCTTAATAGAAACTTTCAAAATAGATGATTTCCAACTATCAATCAAATAACTTTTTATTGATTCAACTGTTTACTGCTAAGACTATTCCTTCATGGATTTTTAATTAGTGTATAATCAAATAAACATGGGATCTATATATGAGGAATACAACTTCTTCAATGCACCTCAAGGGATATATTTATATTAGGTCATGTCTTAAGGATTTAATAATACCATCACTACATACTAATTCTCAATGTATTATATCATTAAACCATTCTTGAGAAGACTAACAGAATGTTATATGAATGACCTGATTGAAAAATCTCGAAAATGATGTGATCACCTCAACGATCTTCATGAAATCATCTAATATTTATGGTTGTATAGTTTGATGATGAATCCCATGATGTATTCATTCAGAGTAATGTGAGGGAATTTTTTTCCCTTTTTGTTATGACACCATATTATTGAAGATTATCCAGAAATGAAAAGTATAATTCAAGCAATTTCAATCACTCAGAATCCAAAATAACATAGGAGGATCTAACGAAACCTTGTTTATATTTGTAATTTGATAGATAACTTGGTTGGAAAATATCTCATATTCACTAATTTGAGGAAAAATAGAGTCACCTACAAATGGGATGAAAAATACCATAATAACATTGAGATTATCAAGTTTTACATATGGAACCCACTAGTATTAATGTCGTCGGCAGAAGGAAATCAACGTAGATTATATTTGGCCACCCTAAAATTATATCTTGGTCATCTCCTCAAATAGAAAAAATTATGTGGAAAATGAAAACTGCCTCCACTATCTTAATCGAATGATTATGGGTATTGAGAAATGGTATTATGATATTTACAGGGAATTCCTTGCACTCATATTTGTTATGAAAAATATGGGACATTAATTATTATGTCATGAAATCCATGTTATCTATTGTATTGAACAACTCAAGTACATCCATTGTAACCCTATGTTGATGATTACTTTAGCCCACTGATATATTATTCTACAACAATATGACACACTGTTCTAGTCATATATGGTAGATAAAGTGTAGGACCAAACTGATTTACTTACAAAACATCCCACCATGGAAAGAATACTAGTGGACAGAAAGATTCATAAATAAGAGGGTTTCTATAACTATGAAACTCCCAAAATATGGGAATTGTATTTTTATGGTTCCTCTATTTTTCCTATTGAAAATATGATAAAATACAAAAATCATAATTGGATTGGCCTAGAGATTATATTTTTCCATTGTGGAATAAATATTTCCCCACCCCTTCCCATTGTCTGAAGGATTCACTAATAAAGAGGCAGAAGACAACGCCCACATTTCCATCTTATAACAATACCTATAATTTCAGATAGCCAACATAAACATAAAAGGGGATTAACAGCTTATTATTAAACATTTAAATTAAGATTATTCCATTATGCAGGAAAAAAATTACCTCTCTCATTAGTTATGTTAGTGGGCTGATGGAGGAATTCCATTTTGAACCAAAATTTCATCACGTACATCGATCAAAAAATGCTTGTGATAATTAATTAGATAATTTAACCACAATCTAAGATTATCCAGATAAAGAAATTGTGGTTCTCTATATCACACACTGAAGGATGGTTTCATCAGTCAAAATTTTTATCATAGATGAAATCAATCTGGTCAAAACTTCCGAAGAGTTTGATTAACTATTATCTACCACTAGATGGATGGATCCCCTAGTTTATTAACATTAAAATGGGGCCCTCCCATCAGATCGATATGGAATTGAAGAGAACTAATAATGAGAAAAAAAATTTACCTTTCATTATAGGGAAATTGATCAAGAAACCATCTAAAAAGAGGTATCAATAGAATCATCAACACATGAATTGCTGAATGAGAGATTCCATAATTATGGAAGAGGTCCACATAGTATTCTACAACACTATTTGAAATACAATTTTCACATGGATGAATATATGTCAAATGAAAATATACTAAAGGGAAGAGAATAAGAGAAATAAAGAAGGCCAAGGATCCAAAATCCATTTATGTCCCTTTACCTAGATACTTCACAGTATCATCGGCGCATAGGATACCTACGCATCAGCTGACACCACTAACTTGCACATCATCTAGTGAGACACTGCTATACATAACAACTAATAGAAATATTCCCTCCTCCCATAGTCCCATATTTTCTTATAAATAAAACACAAAAGAATTCATTTTAATGGAAGATATTTTTTGAAGGCCCATGATTTTCTGTTCACTCTAGTCCTTTTCCCATGACTTTTGAAACCGTCTAGGAACTCCTCAAAATTCTGAAGAAGAGTGAATAAAAAGGGGATGTTGAACTTAAGGTACTAAATTTGTTTTAAATATATAAAACCTACACCAGGAACAATATATAAACCCCCGAAAGTGAATAAAACTAGCCTGAGTTCCTGGTACCTTACCAGGGACTAGTAGGAGCCAATTCCAATAAAACATGTCGAGACCCTTTCTCATTGAGGTCAACATGTGTGAATCACCCCTTATATGAGCCTCCATTGTCTATCCCAAGCCTGATATCATGATAATACAATGTCTCATCGAAGACTATACCCAACAAGGGACTATAATAAATCCCTCTTCAAAACCACCCATGGTAATGAATCTCTTCCTTTGGATATCTTGTCAGAAGTGGTCGATGTAAAACCTCCCCTGAAGACTCCAGACATGAAAAATAGTGGGAGGAGTCATAAAATCATGTATCCATTTTTAACATGAATTTCTACAGAAATTGTTTTCTCAAACCTATACTAATTGATGATCAGGGTCCTTAGGGTTCATGTGGTTATGAATTACAATAGTCATCTGGACCGTGATATCGGGGACAATTTCAACGTGTTCTCAATCTTAGGAATATGGGTGGGGACTCCTTCCCCCTTCTCATTTTTGAGGCCTAGAGCCTCTTATTCTACGAATGGAGGGAGAGGGTAATTCTTGTGTTTCATTTTGACATGGAATTAGATCTTCGTCCCTTTCCGTAGAACTAGTTATTGGGAATCCCCTAGTATTATACCCTCACCTTTCTTCAGGAGGATGTTGTATTTACCCTATTCACTTTCGGGGTCATATCTGGGTGGTTAGTCCAATATGACTATCTTGGATATTAAGGCCTGAGAAGGGATGGGCACCAGAGCTCCTCCCATCAATCTTCTACACATCATCTTCCACCATTGGAGAATGATAAGTGTGTGGTCGTCTAGATATTATTCTCTCTTATGTTTCAAACATTGAATAATTAATCATTGTGAATCATTTGGGATTTGAGTCAAGCCACTATCACTGTACACACATGCTCATATGCATTTTTTAGATGAAGAACATTCTTTCATATCAACCTATCACATTCCATCCGAGTATATCTCACGGTGGGAGTCCAAAAGACAATATATCTATCCTTTGGGAAAACAAAATAGAATGGTTTATCAGATCTTATGTTTACTATGTTTTATCTGACCAATTATGTCTCAAGTGGGATTATATATTGATTGTTATCGGGAAATCCACATGATACCCACCCAAAAGAAACCTTAGTGTGTTGGACCTGAAATATTGAACTATAAGAACTATGATTCCTCCTATAATCTGGATACATAGGATACCTACATAAGGTCTGAGCTTAATATTCCTCCCCCTTAGGTATAAGCCTCAAATAGTCCTCAAAATCACCATTAGTTGAGATATCCCTCATGAACCCCTTTCATAGGTAATCCTCTTCAGGATTATACCCCAAATTAATCTTATAAAAGGTCCATAATACACTCCAAGAAAAATATATGGACCTCCAAAATAGTGTTTCCTCATGATAAATAAATATGGGATTTGATTCCCATCCATGTGGGATATGTGGGATGCCAACCTGATGCTCAAACCGAATTCCCACCACCAAAACAATTTTCTCTAGCCCACATTTCTAGTAGTTTCTCATTCAAAATGGGAATCCAAATCCCTCATAGGTTCTCTAGGATGTTCCATCATAAGCCCGACACCAATCCCCGACTAGAAACTTTCTTCCTAGTTATTCTTGCCTCATGACATTATGATACATGGTTTGGTCCTTATGAAATGAAATTAAAAGTAATGAGGTTTCTTATAAAGTAGAACTGAATTACTTGGGTTCTGATTGATTTCCTGAGGATTTATAAAAAGCATTTACATGGGTTTTATCCCAATATAATAAAACACCAAACTCTCTAGATGATGATACAGTATAGAGTTCCCCTGTTTTTGGAAAAAAACCAGGGTCATCATAATAAATACTAACAAATCTCTAACCAATATATAAGAGGATACAATCATTGGAGAAAAATATAAATGTATGGTCATATCCATTAATGGAAGATACACGAACTTATATAAAATATATAATAGAGTCCTAGATAAGGTAATAATTCCCCAAATAAGGGTGTAATGATCCCAAAATCCCATCCTCTAGGGAAATCTGGGTTTTTAATAATTGTTTTCTGAATCCACCAATAAGAACCTAAATTAGGAAAGTTGGTCAATATGGATATATAACAATGAGTTGTTTTAGTTCCACGACAAAATTCATTGCAAACCTGTTTGAAAAATAAATCCCAATGTTAATGATTTCAACCAACTCACTACTCTTATAATAGATCATTCTATGAACACAAATATTAATAAAAATTTGTGAAACTGATGTGAATACTAACCTAATATGATAGTGGTACCCATATTTCAGGCCCCTTTTACTTTATATAGGAGTTCCATTGAAGACAATCAATCAACATGTGTTTGTTCAATGAAATGGTACTTTTATAGGGGTTTCTTGTTTGTGTATTTCATCTTATAGACACATATTTCCATAACACTCTTCATTCAAAAGATTTCCTTCCAACTTTCACAAATTTATTCCCTCTCTACTCCTCATTTTGGGACTTATCTCTTGTAGTGGATTCCATAACTAAACCAACATCTTCGATGCTTAGTCTCAAAATAATTTTTCAAGGAGTAATGTATGAATGGAAAAATACAAAATATTGAGGTCACATGACATGACCTCCAGCTCACAAACACCCATTGATCATCTATTAAATGATGAGTGATGGTCTTAAAGAAGATGAAACAAACCACCATCTTCAATAATTTTGAGAGCATGTTCATAGAATTAAATATCATGTCCCTCACTTACCATAGAAATATGGAACAAGAGGCCATATGAAACCTTGTACAAAAGACTCATGGGTCCTTAAATAGGGATCCAACCAGAAATCACCATCACCAACTCCAATTGGTAGTAAACCCTCTACATGATTATGGTTACATACTCAGTTTTACTGCCCTAATAATTGAGATTTGAGTGTGCAGGACAGTCTTCCAGGGAAAATAGCTAAACAATATAGAACATGGTCACACCCATTTTACCAATGAAGTATCCCACATATAAATTTTTTTGGACAAAATTGAGTGTGAAAATATGCTTACCTGCTATAATATATTTATCTAGAAGGATCACCTGGTAGCTTCCATGAAATCCCAATATTAAAATATGGTGGAAACTACTAGTGGGAACATACACCTACCCAAATTAATCAATAATTTCAACATAGTAATCTAGAAACACTCGAAGAATCCCTATAGCCAATTTGGACAAAAAACCACAAGTAGGAAAACAAACCTACCTACATTTATCAAGAAAGACAATAGTTTTATCTTACATCCTCCAGGGAGTTTAGTCAAAAAGACTTGGCGAAAAATGGGGGCATACTCAACTCTTATCCCAAACACACTAGTATTATCAGTGTTCAATAAAAATAAGGGGATGATATGGAAATAAACATACCACTACTTAAATATGAAATGGTCATTTATCCCCATTCTAATCACTGAAGTCACCCTGAATGTCCAAAAAAATCTGAATAGGAAGTAGAAAATCCCTACCCTCATCCCACAGACAAGTGAAGACATCATAATAGTGATGATAGTAGGGATGAGGTGATGAGCCCACAAATTTGTCCCCACAAGAGGGGTGACTCATCAAAATTTCACCCTAGATTAGACACACACATTTGCTCCCATCTAGAAGAGATATATGGAAATCTCCCCCATGATACATAAACAAAAATATTTGTAACATACACCCTTTCCTATAAGAGATAATCAAATTATCGCAAATGTACTGTCCAAGGTTGGTACAAACCCATGTCTATGAAAATCACTCCCCCTAGAAAGTGTCCCAAGTTATTCACAAGAATACATTAAAAAATAAGCCTCACTAGGGAAAACAAGAAAATAATGATATGATATATGACCCTTTTCTACTCAATAATATATTTATTTAAGCCCTCATATTTTTATCTCTTGATGAACAAGATCATACTCTCCCATCACCAAATGAAAGTGTTATAGTTGTAATTCAAATAGTAATTCCCATAAACTTTACCATGATTGATTTCTTATTGACCATAATCTAATGGATATTGTGAACATATCTCTTAATGAGATTCGTGATAGCCCTCCACATGGTTTAAAGATCAAGGGGAAATATAGTCATCCCCCTTTCAATAATCCACCATGGTGGTCCTCCACATGATGGAATTATCTTTGAATGTTCTCTCCATAGTTGTGTTTTACATCATAAAAAGGGTCCTCCCCTAGGTCATGTAGTGACAAAGAATTCCACCTACCATCAGGAACTATAAAAACCAAATCTATTTATGTCTGATGTTTTTTTAATGAAAAGTAAAATTCTTTCTCAACCTGAAGACAACACATGGTTATAGTCATTCTCTGAACCACCCATGGGACATATACCTTCAAAAATTGTAGATTGATCCTAATAAATCTCACTACTTATAATAAAGTGGAAGGAAAATGTCCACTTTGGTTGATGTGGGTGGTGGAGACATTACGGAAGGATGAAGAATACATACTACAAATGATGAAATAGCTAGAAAAATATGACATAACAATCAATTCGTAGCTTTTTGACACCTTAAAAGGCATCATTTCATAAGAGTTTTTAGAAGATTGTGTGCATTAAATCAACCTCAATGTATAGAAAAATATCCATCAATTGAAATAATGAGAATTAACCTACATTCAGTGTCAACATCACATAAAATTAATATAATTGTTTCAATGAATAATTGATTTTTAAGATCTTATGTATTAATTAAATCCAAAGATCAAGATACAGAAAGGAGGCCTTTAACACACATACCTCAATGTATTAATGAAATTGCGATATCTGATCCTCAATACCCCTTTTGGTGTTCATATTTGAGTATATGTTGAACATGAAACATTACATTTCATCTCCATATCTAACTAGAATATCTCTAAAAAGGTAGTAGTGTGATGTTTTATACCATTTTTCAGGATTAAACAAATAAAATATATACATAACCAATGAAATTCTCAGTAAAATAGGTCATGACCAACTCTCACTAACATTGGGTGAGAAGAGACTGGGATATTGGGAGACTTTCTCATCTGGATTCTATGAATATCTAGAAATCCCCATGTTTAGAATAGTTCTATCATCTAATAACACAAATGTTTATAATAGTGAAATAGTATTTCATAGTGGGTGATTTAAATGAATACCATATGATGTACCAAACCCAAATTCGATGAAAAATACAAAAAAAATATAAGGGAAGCTACAGAATTATAAAGAATTGTAGTTCAGGATAAAACATAGCTAGAAATTATGGGGAAATATTCTACACAATCATCAAGGATATAAATCCATGCCCAAATAGTTGTGGAAGTGGAATGAGAACAAACCTATCTTGCATGTTTGGAGGCTTAATACCCATAAAACCTCCTCCTATATGGATATAATTCTTATAATAATTATGTAAAGTAAAATAGAGTGGATCTTCATAGTTTTTCCCATATAGTGATTTATACCTCTCATTAAGGATGCACATGGAAAAACTTTATAGAGACACACCTTGGATTATTGTTCACCAATTAGTTCCCCTTGAATAAACAAAGGAGGAAAAAAGCCTCATAGAGGGAATATAAGAAGATAGTCTCTCAAGGGAACTAATAAAATCCCCACAAAGAATTATGAATCTGTGAATGACATCAATTCCTCCATTATAGAACATATAGTTAATGATTCCAATTAAGAGGAGTAGATAAATGAGGATATTTTAGTTCAAACTGTAGTAGAAATTGAAACTATTGAATGAGTTATGGACTCTTAGAACTAGAATAATTCCTTAAAATTGGGCACTACCTTAAACAATCCATCATTACCTCGTATAATGGAATCTAGCAAGAAAATTCTAAGGGTAAAATGGTGAATCGCCTACCAATTATATTGGTTAAGACACTTTCACTTGGGGAAATATTTTCTCACCAAGTGGAAGAGATGAAATAATAGATAAGACTCGGTGAAAAATTACTTTGGGGTAGCCTTCATAAATAATTTTTTATTCAAGAAGATCTTCAAATCACACTTCTAACTGGTTCACTAAAAAGAAATATCTATAAAAACTGAAAATGATCTGAAAAATCCAACCAATGTGGGATACCAACCACCGATATACATATATCCCACACAAAAAGATCATGAATTCCCATCATTGAATATAAAACTATATTAGAGTCAGGCACATCCTTACAGACCAACCCCTATAGGTTACCCATGAAAAATAATAATAGTAGAACCAGTTATAGCCTTATCGACCGCCAAACCTATTCAAGTATTAGCTGCCACACCTTTTCATCCTCTTACATAGACATAAATTACTCAAATTTTGTTGAACATTATTTAGATAATAATGTATTGATTGGAATAAATGGAATAATGGAGAACAATAATACAACAAGGAATGAATACTTAAGTAGAATGGGTAGATCCAACTCTTCCACCACTGAATTTTAGGAATCCAACATTTACAATATTCAATGTATTAGGATACTTAGAGTAGCACTAGAAAAATTTCGTCTCTTACTATGATCCCATGACGGGGATCCCTAAATAGTAGAAAGTGCTGAAAATTTGGTGACTTGTGCAATCATTGAATGGAACAACCTTGGTATGTTACAGTAGCTTGAAATATCATTTAATTTCAGGATGGGGAGACCTCTGCCAATAGTTTCTCTTCTATTTCATTTCAACATTACAGAAGATGATAGTCTGTGAAATCTCTAACTATAATCAGTGGGAGAATTAAAGAGTGTAATATTTCATTACTCACTGGAAAGGATAGGAATATTTATTAAAAATACTTCTCCCATAAGAGGAACTACTATTAATAATTATAGTGAATCTTCATGATGAGTTTCACATTCCACATATCCCATTGAAGTATACAATTGGGTTTCATGACCATTCCAAGATCACTCAAATTATGGATGAATCCATTATTGAAACCAAAGATAATTCCTATGTAATTTAATCATCTTAGGGAAGGAGGATGGGGAAGGTATAGACTACCACATTTATACTTAAGAATGCTCATGTACCCACTCCTACTCAAATACTACATCATATTGTGTGACTCTTCATCATGAGAATCATCACCAAATCCTACCACTTATAGATAATAAAATAGTGCACAGGCCAAAAAATTGAGAAGATAAAATTCTGGGTATATTATATTTCAAAATAACCATGTACATGGATACTTTATTATAGTATTAGAGAAAATTGTGTTTATGTTATTAAATCCTAGGAAACCTTGCATGGTTTTTACCATGATCCCCCAAACTATTGTCCCTTCTATCATGAACTGAGAAAAAACATCTAGGAGTGTTTTATTTTCAAAGACATATTTAAAAAGATGTTGGACTATGAGAATGATAATCTGAATATTTCAACTACTCAGGTATTATTTGATTCAACCAGAAATATAAAAGAGTAAAATGAATGGAATGAATTTAGGAGAAAGCATACGTATATATTCATTTATTGCATGGTAGGAAAAATAATTGGCCAGACTCGTAATATAAATAGAGAATAGCGGAAAAAGCCAATTGTGCCCTCAATAATTACCCCTAAAACACAACCATCTTCATCATTGTACCAATCCTCCAAAGTCAAGTCATCCAAAAAATAGAAATTGCTGGAGTATAAATATGAAAATTCAATAAGAAGAGACTTTTCCTAAGTCAATGTTGTCTTAAACATTATCAAACATGAAAACTAGAATCCCATTAACATGGGTGCCACCTAGACAAATGGAACAACAAGGGTCCACCGAGATAATGGAATTCCTTTTAGGTGATGAGTTGATCTTTGTTTCCATTATCATTATTAACTTAAGGGTTGAATTATAAGAATATGAGAATGATTATGAAATATAATTCTATACACATGATTGGGTAATTGGGGAATAGGCTATCAGAGTTGGGGATACTGAGGAAGATACAATCATGGAAGGAGTCACTTCATTAACCATTCCCGTGATCAGACTTTTTACATATTCAAAACTAATTGGATAGTTCTTTATTGTGATTAAAGAGAGCATGTATGTTCTCCCACATATGATAGGGTATAACCTAACATGATTATCCTAGATGATCGATTAGAGGATACACCACTACCTAATCAGGCACGACATGTAGGTTGACCTACTCAGCCTAATCCACTAAGAGGGGAAGCACCTTCAGCTCTTCTTCCAAGGGATTATACATCTATATTAGGAACACCATCTCCCAAATAACATTTTAATGAACATATATATTAAGAAAATCATTTACATTCTAGATAGAAATATGATGTTTTGAAGCAGTAGCCTTGTTTTCGACCATGATCTCAACCATTTATTCCCTATGTTTGTGAAAAGATCTCTATGATGCACTTATAAAAGTGTTTCTAAGCCCTCTAGATAATGATGTTGACATTTATTATCAGGAGGTGTATCGTGCATTAAGTAATATTTTAGAATTCCACATGACCATCTATTTAATAAAACTTGATGATGAGTATATCATACAAGGGCACATTAGACCCCTGTATATATCTAGGAGGATAAATGACATTGATATCCAATGTGCCTTCATTTACAATGACTCAGGATTCAAATACATACCAATCTGAACACTTCATCAACTTGGTTTCAATGAATCATAGTGGTCCACCTCTACCCCAATGATACAAGGTAAGGAAAATAATATGGAAAGGCCTCTATGAAAAATCAAAATCTGGACTTAGTTAAATGATTTCATGTTTGAATAAGAATGTATGGTTGACATATAGATTAGAGCATTAAATATTTTTCTTGGATGCGATTGGATACATCATCATTCAATTATCCCCTCATCATACTACCAATGCATCAATTATTATAGAAATTATAAAATTTGAAAATTATATGATGAAAATAGCCCATTAAAATACTAAGATTCAGAATACAGTGAATCTGGATTATATCATAATGAATGGAAATTGTTCATTCTTAATAATGTCACTCAGATCAATGTTTGTAATTGTCTCAAAATGATTCTCTATAACCACTTAAAATATCTCATAGCAGTGTAGATGATCCCCATAACCAAATCAATGATTTTTTTTTGAAAAGAGAGAATATATTCATTGACCTATTTAATAATAGTTATTGTTGCTACACCTAAAAATGTTGGAGAAATTATAACCATTCTAAGAACTGATGAAATCCTAGTTGAATGTGTCTTCATTCCATCCCCTGGTCTTCAATTAAGCCTTGATTCATCAGCTAGGGGGGAATAATTTTTCATTTAAATGGTTGAAAATAATGTGGATCATTATAATTTCATCTGTTCACATTTGGAGCTCCAAAAATTCCTTATACTATCAAGTGAGCAAATAATAGTGGCCTCACCTTCAAGATGTGAAAATGATGACTCTTTTCTTAACTCCATGGAACATGATTCATCACCTGCATCCCATGTAGAAGAAAAATGAGTAAATAATGTGGAAGAGGAAGTGGAGGAAGTCATCAAGGGTACCCCTCCCACATTTTAGGATTGATTTTCTAACACTATCAATAAACATAGAGTGATAAATCTAGGCATAAATGAGGACCCAAATATCATGTTGATTTGTCAAGTCATGAATTCTATTGAACCCGAGGTGTATAATTATCTCCAAAAGAAAAACTGAGATTTTTTTCCCTATAATTATAAAATCATTCTAGGTCTTGAATCAGAGGTGGTAAAATATCCATTGGGTTTTCCAGAAGACCATCGGGGATACAAATAAGAATCCAAATAGACATACCCAACTCACACCTCCAAATTTGAGGTTGAAATGGATAATATCATCATGATATAATTCATCTAGGCGGTATGATATGATCATTTTCTAGCCAAAACATTAAAGGTAATGAGGAATAATGGGAAAATAATAGTTCTCATCAACTTCAGAGCTCTCAACAATCAATGTCCTAAAGATAACTACTTGGTTCCAATAACTAATGTCCAGATTGATGAAAAAATATTTATAAATTCCTACAATTCATGGATGGATATTAAAGGTACAAAAAATATTTATGGACCATTAAAATGAATAATCCACCAACTTTAGTCCCCCTTTATGTGGTATTCTGCTATCAGGTCATGCTTTATGGATTGAATATGGTCTCTGCCACGTAAAAACATTCTATCGATAGCATATTCAATTATTTTTTAGGGAATATTATGGAATTCTATATTGATGACCAAATATTTATTCCTGGAAAATGTTTTTAAATTATTGGTAGTCATGGAGAAAATATTCAATAGTCTATGACAACATTTCTTGAAGAAGGTTCAATTAAATAATGCCTTTGGGGGAAATACAATATATTTTTAGGCCTTCATCAAACACCATCATGCCATCGATGTTGATCCTGAGAAAAAAAATCTATTTTTTACATGTTTTCTCCTTGCATCGTGAATGAGATTAGAGGAATTAAAGGAAACATGGCTTATATATTTTGCTTCAAATCCATCCTTGATGTAAATTGTTTTCCCTTCCCCAAATTGGTGAATAAATGGGTCACATATCAATGGACCAGTGACTACCAGATAGAATTTTAATATCTTTAGAAATACATTTTGATCCAACCAATATTGACGACACTTGTTGAAAAAATCCATTCATCATATATGTGAGGAACTTGGTGTGATCATTAGGTTCATTCCATGAACAAAATAATGATTCTAGGAATGAAAACAACCTCTACTATATATGTCAAATCATGCTCGACACTGAGACACTTCTTTAGATATTGAGAAGAGATTTCTAGAGTGAGTCTTCATTGTTTAAATCCTTAAGAACTACTTGTTGCACCGTTATGTCCAAATGATCTCTCGTAATAACCTTCTAAAATATATCATTATTTATCCATTGAGGATAGGATATCTGGAATGGTGGGTGATTATCTGTTAGCAGTTCAATATAACCCTGGTAGCACGAAATTAAGTGAAAGGCCATGCCTTGGTATACATCCCTATAGAACAACCATATATAAAAATAATGTCATTGAATAATTAACTGTATTATGAATAGACATTAACTAATGGAAAATGGGTCTATAATCATGAAATAATTCCAAAGGTTTGAAAACCCCATTTGGATATATATGCTAGGTATATCTATCCATAAAATTTTAAATATAAAATAGGTATACCATCCCTCGTATTTCAATTTAATCACAATCAATCCTGCATGCCTCTCTCCCACAAACTCTTCTCTACTGCACATATTCTCTTCTCCCTCGATTACAAATCATGCACATCCCCAGTGTGAACCCTTTAATCTTCCCCACCAACCATTTTCTCCCTCGATTTCTCTATCATCCATCATAATCATCCCACTCAAAGATAAAACCCTTCATCGATGCTCGGCTTACATTCAATTCTTCCCTTCTAGTTTCATCTTCTATCCTCCCCATTAACACTCAATGCCGTGGTAGTTTGGATCACAAATGTTTGATCTCAGGTTCCTTTTACATATTTCATTATAGGTTTCTCCTACAAACATGTAATTTTTTGTTTGTTTGAACCCTAGTTCATAGGGTTGACATAATTGTTTTTGTTTCTTTGGTGTTTAGGGTTCATGGTTGTTTCTTATTGGTTTTTTGGTCAATCACCATTAGAGTCAATGCATTCTCGATCATGTTTTGTTGATTCAATTAGGTTTTCCCATTCACGTACTCTCAAGGTAAAATTTTTATGTTGAAATATATATTTTTTATATATTTATTTAAAAACAGTTAAAATAGAAAAATATATATTTAAAGTTATTGAAGTGGATCCTTATTTTGAAATTGATGAAATTTGAATTTTGAAATATCATGTTATACATGTTTTTTATATAAAAAATCCATTAAATCACTATTGTTATTTAATTTTTAAAATACAATATTGATAAATTTTTAGGATAGTATATATGATATTTACATATAAAATATATATGTTGGTTTTTAGTCTAGTCATAGATATGATACTCAAAACACTTTAACAGCTAAGGATGATTTCTAACGACATGTTTTGTTGAAAATAGAAGATTATTTGACTTACAATATTTAGATTATTTATTTGTGTTATTTTAAATTTGTAAATTAAATTATTAATTAGTTATCTCTATTTCAATTTAAGTTATTTACTAAATATTTTTTCACATATCATGTATTGTTATGATGAATTTAGAAAAATGATGATTTCTCAGGATGATAAGCACATATGGTGAGATGGGTTGATATCCATGATCACTGTTCTGTGTATATATCTTGAATATTTATAATAATCATTAAGTAAATACATGTTTATATATCATTTTTATTATTTTTATATGGTTAAATATCAGAGATGAATTGTTCCTCAAATGAGTTTCTCCCTAATATTTACTCTACTATGCATGAAGTATCTTAGAAATTTGGACCAATGAACTCACAATGTTTTTTACAAACATTGGTGATATATCCTCCTTTTGATACCATGGAGGATTTTGGACAAATGTTAGTTTCCTACTTTTTTGGGATAATCAAGGTGTTTCTAATGGGTTTCAATATTTTTTTAAAGGTTAGTTTATAAGAGTTGTTGGAAATAAGATTTTAAATTATTTAAAGAAATGGGTAAAGTATCTCAGAATCATGACCGTTATATTTTAATAGCCTATTTTCACATTAAGTGATTTCATAAAGTGTATGAGACCCCCATTAAACCAATGTTACTATTGCACAATTTCTCTATATTCCATTATGGTAATAAATATGTTGAGATAACTAGGGTTCTGAGCTTTGATTATGTAATTGGTGTCTTTAACCACAATTAGTTTTTAAGTTTTGACTATTTCAATTTGTTTACAATGTAATTTCATCCCTTAAGAATATTTATAATTTGAGATGTTTTTATAGTATATTAATTTATATTCATTTTATTATTTTATTAGATATGTTATATTTGGATTCCTCATAGATTTCAAAATAATTATTGTATGTTTGCTTCAAATAGACTCACTTTCAGCATCATCAAGGGTCTCTTTTAACGAAAAGAAAATCTGCCAATTAATAATTTGTAAGTACTATACTCTCTTTAATGTATGATTTTTTTCAATGAATGCATACTTTATATCTACTATTATAGACAATAATTTAATACTATATAATATTGTGCAAAATAAAGTTTTATGAATAATGGTATACAATGTCATTTGATACTATCTACTATTATCGACTATCATTTTTTTAATTTCTAGTGTTATAAATTATCATTTAATAATATATACTACTATACACTATAATTTAATACACTATACTATTATAAACTGGCTATTTAATGTCATGTATACTATTATACGCAGTCATTTTTTTATACATGGTTCTATTGATATTTATAAATTTTAATGGAGGATCGTCCCATTTATGTTTTAGGATATGATGGTTAATAAAAATTGGTTGTCATTTTTTAATACTCCATTAATTTATTATATATCCCAAGTTCAAAAAAAATGCATAGGAATAAATGTGCATGTCCTTCATCAATTAGCTATACCATATACTATTTTTTCTCAATGAAATGTAATGAAATAGAAAAAAAATCTGGTATCTACCCATGTACTAGGTCTTATAAATACATAATTCAAATTCAAATCCCAATTTACAAAAATGAATGATTTTTTTGATTCTCTTAATATTTTAATTTTTTCCATTATAATGTTTTTAGAAAGGAAATTATAATACACTATATGTGTTTCAAAATAAATTTTCTTTATTATGAGTTAAAAGTTGATGTATTAGTTTACTCTGAATCTAAATTCCATTTAGCATACTATTTCATTTTATCTTTGTTGGATGTTTGAGTATCTTGATGTCAAGTTTTTCAATAGGATACTTTATAGTCCGAATGTTTTCTATAATCCTCTATATAATTTATTGAATTTTAGGGACACCATGTAAATGGGTGCTAGGAATGGGATTAAATTTGTTAAAATAAGATAAACTTATTATTGAACCAATACAATAATTGATAGATCACCACATTTGGCCATGTATGACCATAATAACTCTCTTACATATCTTTGACGTCAAATAGTTGATGAAATAATTTTTAATTCTATTTCTCACAAACATTTTTAAAACGTCATATTTTGATCAACCATACCTTATGTGTCAATCCACTAGTATTATTTAAAATGGTCATATCACAAAGTTACATTGAGCCTCAAAAGAGTCTTCATAGTTAATACCATTCCAAACACCTAATTTTTCCATTTAATGATATTTGATGGTTTGTATAATTATTCCACTCCTTTATTGTAAAAGTCAAAAAGGTGAACCAATGACTAAACCAACCATATTAATGTGTACACTCACTAGATCCCTCAAACTGGCTCACATGTGACCACAATAGATCTCATATGTTTTATATCACACATGAATATTCATTTAGAGTTCATCAAATGTAAGTGAAAATAAATTTACATAGTAAATGAATTTACATTAATCATAAAATTAACCAACCATGTATGGAATGTATGTTACAATACAAATAGGTTCAACATTTTATATAACTCAAATGTGAACCCTTGTGGTATTTGTTCATGTCTGTTATCCCTAGCACATGTAATAAACCAAATCACACCAAAAAAAATATGACTTAACTCAACCATTTTCATTGACTGCATTAACATCAAGAACATTTCAACCCAACTACACTATATCAATATGACTTAACTCATCCTCTTTCATTGACCACATTATCCTCGTTTGGGAGTTGTCAATGAATATTTCAATAATTCCCAAAATTAGAAAATTTACCTAGAACACATTAAGATTATTATGATAAGGATAAATATTTTAGGTCTTATATTTGAATTGTTTCTTACACCTTATAACTATATAAATTTATAAAATTGGATTCTAGAAGTGAATTATAGAGGGATTAAAATATAAATAAGGAAGAAGAAAAAGAGAGGGGAAGTGTCCACTACTTTTGTAAATATAGGGAATGAAAAAAGGGTGTGAATATTTCTAGAAATTTGTCTCCAAATGACTATAATACCCCAAATAAATCTGGGTTTGGGAATCAACACAATTTTCTCGATGGTCCCCTAGAAAGAACCTGATTATTTTTCATCAATCTTCTACTAGAAAGTGAAATGGAACAATTATGCTACCAACCTACAAGTCTCCCAATAGTATTTTATTATGGTTCCATGGTTTTTTTATAACCCACCTAATAAATTTTTACTCATTAATACTAAAAATATCAACCTTGGTATTTTATACCATGATTTATACCTTTAAAATATACATTTAATAATCCCATGAATTATGAAATATTTATTCCCTTACTCGAGATTAAAATCGTTCAAATTTAGTCATATCCTATTTCATTGAGTACCATTATTTTTTCATATTTAACCAATACTCTATAATATGAGGCATTTTATACCCACCAATATATGAATTAACATTATCAATAAAAACTATTTCACATCTCTATTGACCCAACTCTCATCTAGGATCCGATTCTTCTATTTTTTTCTCTGTATTATACTAAAAAAACCATGCTATAATTGTTGTTTATTTACATATGCTATATTTTATTTTAAACATCATTTTATCTAATCTAAAATATACACTACTCAATTCACAAACATTTAATTCAACTCCAACAATACCATAACTCAATAAATTAAACAAGAAAATCACTTATAAACACACCATTATACATTCTTCATATGAATCCATGATAATACTATGCACTATAGAATTTTCTTTTTCTTTTCCCCTTAATAAATTATGTGTTAAATGAGGTGAAATCCATAAATATATCAGTTCATGGAAATCAATATTTAAGATATGATGTATTTGGTCTCTAAAAATCATCCATCCACTCAAAAGTACACCAAATAATATATGGATTATCTAAACCTGAATCATAGACACTTGATAAAGACTTGGTCAGTTTTAAAAAATATCATTTTGTATAATGGTTTTCTCATCCATTCATGGAAATTATCGTTCATCAAATTTTGTTTTGTATTTGAACTGTTCACTTAAACTACATTAGATTGATTACTGTAACTCCCTGACCCCAGTTACCCAGAGTCGGTGCATTGTTACATTACATTGGCATGATCACAAGAAAGATCAAATCTCGAAAAACCGATTAGTTTAGTAGCCCTGGAAATAGTTGATATTTTAATAAAGTTTATATTACATAAATAAGTGAAAAACTAAAACCATATATTGTCTTTATATCCCTTCATACTATCCTTGCAGGTCATTAATAAAGTACTTCTTCACATCCTTGGAAAAATAAAACATAGAAAAAGGGATGAGCTCAAATTCCCATTAAGGATAACAATATAGCGGAAGCTTTCATAAATAAGAATAATCATTTAAGGAAATGTACAAATAAAACAAAATCCTTTTTAACATGAACTTCAACATAGTATGGAAAAAATAAAATGAAATAATGCCATTTACTTATTCACATGGATATTCTACTAATAGAATAAACACATGAAATATCAATTACCACTTTCATAATGATGGAATGCATAATGCCAGACTATCAAAACCACATAGCCAAGTCCTCGTGCCAAGACTACAAATAATATTTTTCCAAGGCCTTGTGCCAAGACACTAGATTGACTTATGAGACCTACCGATTCATCGAGGAGCTATAGCGGGCTCCACCCGTCACATATTAAGTCCAATGCATTCCTCATATGAACAGGTTTAAACATAACATAAACATTCATATTAAAACTAGAATACGAATATACTTTCACCATAAACCATTAATGGTATAAAAATAACACATCCACAGTCAAACATATCACAAATTTTCAATACAATATGGAAGTTATGTTTCATAATAAATCAACATCAAATATGCTTAAAATCCATCGAAGGATGTTGAAATAGATGAAATAAAAAATCTTTTTAGAGAAATATCTCTTTATTTTTTGAAATCATTTAAGAGTCATATATTTATAAAATATAACATTTTATTTGAAAATATTCTTATAACCTTGTAAGGTAAGACTCAACGATTTTATAACGGCGGAAAATATCCTCACCCACCGTATAAGTTAAAAAAACATTCTTACCTTAATTCTGTCGAAAATGTTAAAAAGAACCTTGTTTGGAAAATGACGGAAAAATTCATTTATAAACCACTTATAAATGTCAACAAGTGTATAAATGACTTTAACCCATATTCTAGTAAATACTAAAAATGTTTTGAAATATATTTTTAAGAAACATGGATGTGGATGATAAAGAAATCCCTATAGATTATTACGTATAAACAACCTCGGATAATGAAGAGATTGAGAAATAAACCCTTACCTTGTACATTTCCTTGGTTGGGAGTAGGTTAAACTCTTGTATAATGGTGAAATAATTGTTCTTAAATTATACAAGAATCATATACATTATTATGTTATCAAATATGATCTTTTAACATTCCTTTGTTAATAATATCTTAATATTATTGTCTTTTCGGGTGTTAACTTACTCATTTTCTTTTATACGTTTTGTTATGTAAGACATGCTTGTTATGGATAGGTTGTATCTTATTCATATCCAGAATGATATTATGTCCTTAAACATTATTATTAATCTTCAAATGAGAATTATACTTGAATGGATACGATGGATAATGAATCTCATCGCGTTCGTGGAGACGGTAGTCTATACGTAGACACGAGCGACAATATCATTCTTTTTATATTAAAATAATATATAATTGGATGGTATATCATATATAAAGAATCATTATCATGTTATATTTATTATTTATGTGAATTAAAAATTATTATTATACCCATCCAAATAATAATATATTGAATAACAATTACACCACGACGTGGAGACGGTAAGTCGTACATATGCACGTATGGTGACATGTCATTCAAAGGATTGATAGAATGCTGAATATGGTTGTACGATATTTATAATAATATTACAGTATATAGGAGATGATGGATTAATTATTTTAGAATGATAATAACAAAGAAAGAATATGTTAAAGAAGAAATGAATTTGAAAAACGGTGGTGAAAACATTACCTCTTCTTCGGGTTCTTCCTTTTGATTTGATCAAAATGGATCTGTAGGTTGAATTTATGATCAAACTAAGGCCTATAGGTTGTAGTGAAGGAAGTTGAGAGAGTATTAAGGCAGGTTTCGGCCGAACCAAAAGGCCTTGAAGGTCTGAATTAATGAGAATGGGGAGTTCCCTTTCATAAGAGGGGTGAGGGGAACCTTTTGGAAAGCTAGAAATATTATTTTATAATAAATTAATATTCAGTTTCTAATGGCACAAAAGTGGATTATTTAATGGTTAAGGTGGGTATGGGTCTAAAACCACACAACCACTAGAATTTAGACAGGATTGGGTTATTATATTAACCTTATCTTTAAGTATTATCTCTTAATTAATTAGTTTCACTTTTACAATGTCTCTTTGTATTTTTATATTATATGGTTAATAAATTTACTATATACATCCAAGAGACCCCCAAGTGGTCCCGTAATGATACAACAATCATGATATAAGTATTTTGGTAGTTCCTTAAATTTTTAGTAATTTAATATCAATTAATAATATAATATTTGGTTTAAAAACTCTTTTATGACAATTTTGACCCTATTCAATAATTCATTTTTGTAAAAAAACATAACATAATTATTACTTCTAAAAAGGTTAATTAAATCAATCCTAACATGTCCTATTAACATATAAAATTATTGGTATTTATAAAAAGTCGCAAATTAAAATTTATTTGGGTATTTATAATATCAATTATTCTAATTTTTTATTAATTAGGTAATTACTACATCACCATTGTGTCATAAATAAATTATATTATATAATGTCCAAAAATTATAAATAAAATACTATTATGTAGGAAATATTTTAAGATTTCTAATTAATATTTAAAATCGAATTTATCTTATGTATAACCCTATATTAAAAATGTTTTAGTAAATAAACATTGATTTTAACTCTTTTAACTCTTCTTTAAATTAAATAATAATAAATGTTCTAATCTAATAAAAGTGGACCTAAATGATAATATTTTACTCCAAAGGTTGTTTTTTGTCGAGATACACTTGTCCAATAGAATCAGGACATGTGTTAGGGTAATATTAATATCATTTATACCCTTAATTACCCTATTCACTTTTAACCATGGTAAATAAAAGAAAAAAATTACTATTCACCAAAAATTATTTTCATCTCATTGAACCAAATTTTACACCTTGATATTAACTGTGTCTCTCGGATTTTTGAAATTCCACTTACAGAAGCGGTAAAATTAAGTTTTATGAAAAATTCAATTTTTTAACTATCACTTAGTGGTTTCACTATTCATCAAAAAAATTAATGTTTCCAGAATAATACCAAAAATTAGGCCTAAGATATATTTGATATTATGAATTCAAAAATGATGTCTATTTTACCAAATTCAAAAAATATCAGTTGCATTAACTAATTTAAAAATTAATTCTCGTCGTCCAAACAAATAGCGTGTTTTTAAGAGATAATAACTATAAAAAGATTGACACATGTTTTTGTCCGGTTTAATTGTGAAATTATGTACAATGACCAAAATTGTATGAAATGGTAAAAATATATTCTAAATATACTTTAAAACCACTCAAATTCATAATTTATCAATATAAAGTATTTCGATTAAAAAAGTTGTTTTTAATTAAAATTTATTAATTTTCACTATTAATCAAAATATAAATGTTATCTGAAAAGTTCCAAAATTTCAACTTATGCTAAATTTGATAATCCTAATTCAAAAAAGAAGTCCATTTTGAGAGATAAAATTGATATAATTTCAAAAAGTCGGTATTACTATTCATAACGGCTAGTTTGATGGGCTGTGGTGTGTGTTAGAACTCGAAGTTACGTACAACACACACTGCTGTATTATTCAAAGGAAAGTGTACCATGGATGCTCGGGATGTTTCATTGTAAATTTTTGATGTACCCATTATAAAATTAAATATATTTAGTCAAATTTAATATATAAAAGTTTAAAATATTGGATTTAAAAAGGGATCACTGTTAAAAGTTGGTAAAAGTGCAATACTGAAAATGAATTTGTTCTTACATTATGTTTAAGAAACTCATAATATGGATTCTAAAATTACATGGATTATATAACGTTTAAAATTTAGTTAATACTATTCATAAGCTCTTTTGAATGGCTTGTTTGGTAAGTCATGGTGCGCTTGAACTCGATGTTGCGTGTAGTGCAAGTTATTGAATTATTTTGAAGAAATAACACACATTGAAATCTTGGGGTGTTACAATTACCCTCGGAAATGGAATTATCTTAAGGCCATTGGCCAACTCAGAAATCTAATTTATGCATAGGAACAATATATAACTCCTTTTATTCTATTCTGAAATTCAAAGAAACACCACAGTCTCTATCTTACAAAGCTTGTCACACATTCCACCCTCTACATTCATCAGAACTTACCAATAATATTAATTATACTATAAATATAATGATGGTTTTTTATTCACTATAGTACATCATGTATAATTTTTTCATCGATACTAATTCCCTAAAATTAATGTATTACATGAAAAACACTACACAAGATCCCATTTAGACATAACCTAAAAAACCATCCCATGAAACTCACTAAAGAATTTAAGGGAATAAAAATACTCTACACAAAATTTATATGTTCTCTTAAACAAGGATTCCATAATAAAAATAAATCCCAATAATATATATATATATATATAACCAAACATGCCCGAATATTTTTATCTTTTAGATTATACAACATGACTCCCATGTTTAAGCTCAATCCTGAATCTATATTTTCATGTGAGAAATTTTATAGTACCATTATAGATACCCCATCTCACCAAAGGTGATATGTTTCTTCTATTCATCCATATAATTAAAGGGAACATTATACATCCATCTATATGGGAATCATTCTTCATGTCAATTATTTTTTGTTCGTAACAGTGTAAATTACCCTTGATGTGTCTCAATTAGACCTATCCTGACCTGCAAAAATTTGGATTGCATCAAACATAACAAACCATGATGAACGACAAGAAACCAAAACAAATATGTTAATGAAGAGAAAACCCAAAATGATTTGAACTAAATACAGTGGAACCATTAAAACCCACAATGGATAAAATAAAACCAAATACAGAATACAATGAATGTTTTTAGAAAAAATAACAAAATAATTCAACCATACTATTATAAATGTAAATCTGAACAACCAAAATAGATGTAGAATGATAAATATCCAGAAAATATATTTTAAACAGAAAAAAATATATTAAACATAATTGAACCAAGTGAAACTAATATAACTTGAACTAATATGTTATTAAAAATGATGATACAAATTAGACCAAGTATAATGAATTCAAACCTATGTGAATCCAACCAATATGAACAAAATTGAACTAAACCAAATTGATATGAACCAAATGTAATCAAACTAAAGTGATAAAAACAAAATGAATTATATTTTATAATATTATATAAATATAAAAAATAAAAATTAAATATATTACAATTTCACAAACCAAATTGTATCAAACAAACTCAAAAAAAAGTGAAACACATAAGAAACTAATTATATACCATCAAAAGTAAGAGAAATATTTAAATAAATGGAATATACTATTTGATAATATAATTTGAAAAAACATGGATCTGTTCCCCCTTACTTTTAGGAAAATGATTTGGCCCATGGGGCATTGTGGTTCTTATATGATGGGTGGTGACTGTTATAGTCATAAAGATAGGTCTGTAATGACCCAAAATGTTATGAATAAAATTACACTATTATATTTAATTGAATTTCTTATTGATAATGAAGATACATGAAATTATTTTTATTATTATATATTTTTGGATTTATGTGACCAATAAGTATTTTTATTGTTGATAATATAGCCATTGAATGGGGATAACATTATTAGTATAAAAATAGGAGTTTAACCAATAGCTTCAACATAGAAATATGAAGGGATGACCTCTACTAGTAGGATAATTCAATATGAAGCCCATGTATTAGAGACATTTATGGAGATATAATTTATGGGCTTTTCCCTAGACCAAACCCAAGCTGTGATCCAACATCTTAAGCAGGAGAAAATCAATTTGTGGGATATGTTCAAGCTCATCGAGATCACGACCCAAAACATGTTTACCGAACGGCCCCATGAATGCCCCATAATCACACACCTTAATCTTAAGGAGTATTATGGTGTAATAAAGGTATATGTAATAAAACACTAGAATTATTATTATGGACATTATTTTTTTATAGAAAATGAATAAACATTCATTCTATTATTATTACTTTGTAAATGATTTTTAAGGACAAGTAGTATTTTTGGTTATTATTCAAATTAAATTAAGAGATTTATTTTAAGTGAATTCATGGGTTTTTGAAAGAAATAATATTTTAATAAAATATATTTATTAATTTAATTTTTTAAAAAATAAATTTCATATAATATTTATGAAGTGAAAAGAAATTTTTATATGGTTTGAAAACTGTTTTTGTCAAAACAAGTCAATTGTCAATAAATATCAGTTTTTATGTTAAAAATGAAAATTCACATATTTATAAAATTATTTAGATAAAATTCATTTTATATTTGGAATCTGGACATTGAAATTATCCAATAGGTAATTTTTCATAATTTTCTGAGACGATCGATTTTTGGGGTAAATATTAAATACCGTATAAATATACAGTGTGTTTTATGACATCATAATGGCCCAATAATGATTTATTAAATTCTATAAATAGTATATTAAACCCATTATATGTTTTTAATTTAATTTATTTTAATTTTATGTTTATTTTTTTTATTCTATAAATCCATAATGAATCCTCAAAAACAAATAATATAAATTATGACTTTAAAATCGTTTCCTTGAAAGTATAACTCAACTTCACATAATAACGGGAAATATTTTAAATTATTCTATAATTTACCTTATAAAATAATTTTTTACACTCCCATAATGTTTTCCATGTAGGAAAAACCATGGTATGGTTTGTGGAAGTTATTATTTTAATGTCTATTGTCCCAAACCAAAATAGTAACGAAATACACATCCTTTCTAATATAAACACACACAATATACCATTTCTATTCACTAATCTCTTGAAAATTGTACACCCTATTCCCACCTACTATATAGTGTCCTCCCAAGGTTCACCAAGCTCCCACGAATCCCCTCACAAGCCTTTAGTGTCACAATTCCAAATAAAGAATCCTTAACTTTCTTCTTTTATCAAGTACTCCTTTTATGATATGCCTTTTAATTTCAATTTTCATACATTGGGGTATGTTCATACATACTATCCTTACTGAAAATATTAATTATAAAAAACTTTTATCTTCCTTACACTCTCATTATGCCATACATGATCCTTTATATACACTCATTTCCCTGATGAAATTTAGTAAGAGATTTATCTCTCTTCATTCCTTTATGAGAACAACTTTTATATTATGATTATTATATTAAATTTTATATGTTGGGATATTTTGTTCCATTATCACCATAATATGATTCTAGAGTATAAATTATGAGATACAATTTCTCTCTCATAATTTTTTTAAAGAATTTCTATATGACATCGTTATGCTATGAGAAATGCACTATAATTTTCCATGCCAAAATCATTATGTAGTGAATAACATTCCCAAACTTTTATCAAGAGTATTCACCTTCATGCACATATAATTGTTTATTGGGGACTTAATTGAGTGTATTATATATTCCTAAATCATTTAATAAATAATGACCTTGAATGAATCCATGTTATATGATCTATGTTGCACACTTAAACATGAGATTGAAATGATTATAAAGGGTGTGACCTGATATCTTGCCAATGAATTGGGTATTGTTTAATATCATTATATATAATATTAGGATAGGGGTTTTCATGATTTATTTACGGTAATTTTTTCCACCATTTTGGGAAACTAGTTTACCTTATTTGTTTTTGTTTGTGATGCAGTGTTTCCACATTTCCATGATATGAATATAATGTTATATCAAGCCTTTATATTCATGTTTCTTATGTCCCATTGACATTAATTGTCTAAAATATAATATTATACACATGTAATTAAATCTGTGTGCCCTTAATGGGATATATAGCTCACCCTTTTCTTATGTACATTCTCAGGTTATCCCATGAAGTGTTAAGTATGATGGAATATTGTGGTAATGTAAATAATATTTTCAATATAGATATTGTATTTCATGTTTTTAGTTGTTATGTAATGCTACCAAACTCCTAAGAAACGATACCACTTTATCATCTATGTTTTATTAAGGGAAGATCTTGGTAATAAATTATGTTAAAATGTGTAATAAATAATATTAATTTCATAGTTTTTATTTGAGTATAGCATTAGTTATTTTTAGTATTAGGATTAAAAAACTTTAGTGAAAACACTTATGTGTAGGGCTATTATATGAAAAAAATCCCTAGATTTTTAGTGTGTATAGTTTAAGGGGTTTATCATGAAATTTCATCCTTATCTAAATATTAACAAGTAGATGTGGATCCGGGACATATGTATATAGGGGAAAAACTCAGAAACACCGCTTTGAGATAGACATGAACGAGAACATGTGTATGAAAACTGGATTTTTTGTACTTTTGGTTTGACAATCTCTGGAGATATTCTTTGGTAAAATAATAATCTCAATTCAAAAAATTATTATAGGAACAAAAAAATTTACATAAAAATATATTTTAGGTAGTAAATAATCTATAACATAGATTGAATCCTTGAAAAACATATGTTAAGGAGATAAATGTAATTTATAATATATCCCTTAAATGTAATTGGACGAATTTTTTTTATAACTTTTTATGATACACATCCCTAATTTTAATTTTATTATTGGCAATAGTCATTAATAGGAGGAATCATGTTAACAACTGATGCCAATAGATGTGTGAGGATTTCCCCAATGAGATGCCCAACCCATTGAGAGTGGGAATCACAAACATTGTTATGATACTATCATTGTTGACTAATGTTATGAATCAAAAACTGCATCAAGAAGATCACCCGACCCCTACACCCTAATATAGAGAAACACGTATTTGGCACCTTCATGAGACGAAGGCCTCATACATTCAACGAATAATATGATCCCTTATTAGAATAGAAATTGATTGATTTAATCAAAAAGATATTCTTTATCATTCATTTTAATGAAAAGGTGATGGTTTATATAGTTATTTATCATATAGAGGATGAAGCTGATCATTAGTGGATATTGATCAAGAATACAAGGCCTCAGGACGAGATCAATGAAAGAGAGTGGAAATAACTACGAAAGAAAATTTATAAATATTTTCCATGAACCCTCCATCCTAGGAGATCAAGATATTCCCCTTCAATCAAGAAAATGGAAAATTAACCTGTTGGGGCATGTGAAGAAAACTTCAAAAGAGTAGCACGATACACCTCAGGTTTTTTCATTACCTGAGAATGCATGGTTGAATTATTTTTGGGTGGGAAAAATCTCATCCTACGAAAATCCATGGAAATTCATGACTTTGAAAGCTGTGAACAAATTTTCTGATTTTCCCTCAAAATGAATATAGAGATTGGTGAATGTCAGCGGTATCATGGGGATAAGAAGAAAAATTTGTAATTTATTTCTCAATGATTAATGGATAAATCCATCGGTTCTATGAAATTTCAGAACCCCACTTGTCAATGGTGTGGAAAGAGGATCCTTGTAAATTTCATAATAGGAACAAGGAAATGATTCATGTACATAATAGAAGGGCACCAGACTAATTATTTTCAATAGGATAAACCCACCAATGTGATAGAGGAAGTTAATGCTATTGTAAATCCTTAACATGTTGTTCATTGCAAAAACAATAAGGAGCTGGGACAATTTTCACACCAGTTCAAAAAGAAAAGTGTTTTTGGAGGCATCCAACAACCTCTAAGGCATTAAGAGTGAGATTTTGGCATCAATACTACCAAAGTGTATCCAAAAAATAAAATTATTATAGGTAGGATAATTATTTAATCAAGAATAGAAAACAAATATTTTTATTCATATTCTATGGATTCTATTATTTAAAAAAATTATAGTAGAACTATTCAAACATCACCACCATGAATAGAAAGGGAGATCTCAGTGAAGATAAAAAATGGGGAAATTATTGAATTCAATGAATATAACTCATCCCATATCACCATTTGTGTATTGAAATTCCTAGAGAACCTTATTATACTATCATTGGTGGAATATGACGTAGCTATGGGAATGGATTTGATTTCCCAATATATATCCAATATAAATTACTGAGAGTGGGAAATCACTCTCCATATTGGGAATAGACCCCTGATTCTATTAAAGTTCAACGAGGAAGATGAATATTCATTAACACCATCATCTGAAGAATGGATATTATATCCCTACAAGAAGCCGTATATATATCAAATTACTGTGTCTAAGAATGGAAAATTCATGAAGACATGTCTATAGTGAGGGAATTAACTGATGTGTTTAATGAGGAATTACCTAGTCTATGTCTTAGCTGATATATCTAATTTTCAATTGACATTATAGCTGGAAAATTTCCAAAATAAAAGACTCTATATAGAATGGTTGTTATGGAAGGGGAGGAGGAAATGAAACAATTACAAGATAATTTGTATAGAGCGTTTATATTCCCAAGCGCTTCCCCAATGGGTGCACATATAATGACCCAAAATTTACATACATTTTTAGTACTACAAAATTGAAGTATACTTAATACAACATATAACAAAACCATTAAAGGACTGTATAGGTATAGTGTCTTTAGAAACTGGGAAACATAAACAACTGGTTCATAATGCATCTACATTGTCTCCCATTTATGTCATCATATCTATAGTCCCTTTTGGCATATCTTACTTAATAACCTTCTTCATAACCTGGGGAAAGAAAGAATACAAAAGGGTGAGCTCAAATGCTCAGTAAGGCTAAACAAAAGATATATCAATCACATCATATTCATAAGAACATAACATTTTCGAAATATTACCCCGCAAAAGAGATCATAATTTCATAACAAGGGACAAATCATGGTAGTGAAACGAAAGAAAAATAATCATAAGTTAAAACACGATGCTTTGTGGCATACACACATAATCATATAGAATCATTTATTATTAGTCAAGACTCATTTCCAAGTCTATCTTAGTGGACAAAGTCCATTTCTGAACCGAGTTCATTCCTCAATTCAGTCCTGTTTCACTGAACCGATTTAACCTATCGTTCCAGACATGTCTATCTCATGAGATATAATATCTTTACCCAATGCATTGGAGGGAGATATAGGTCCCACCAATCTCATAATGATACCATTCTTACGTGCGCCACAAAATCATAAACCATACATCATAGCATAACCCATGTAATAAAAATGGGATTCGTAAACATTGTGACATCATAAAACAATTCATATAAGATAATGAAATTCATAAAAAAATTCCATCACAACATAATCAAATCAATGTAATAATAGGGATAGAAACAGAACCCTTAATTATCTTAGATGGAAAATAATTTTGATAAAACACTTGAACTCCATTCTTGAGGAAAATATCCTTTCTAATTCAAAAACATTTTTCTTTCATAACATGTCAACCAATTATAAACTAAAAGAAGTTGATTAAAAATAAACTTGAAATATTATAAAGGAATCTTCTTGGAAATAATGTTTTAAAAATCCATCCATTCTATATATGTTAAAAAAACATTCTTCTCGTACATTTGTCGGAAAAGTAAAAAAGATCCTCATACAAAAAACGGCAAAATATTCATTTCATATCTTTTACTAAAAACTCACCGAAGGGTAAAATTGGATTTAAAAAATTTTAGGTGGATGGAAATAATATTACATATTGAGGAAACATGGATGTGGATGATAAAATACACCCTAGTAAATTCCAATATATAAACAATCTCGGATAAAAATGAGATTGTGATATTTCCCTTACCTTAGGTCTGATTTACTTCATAAGTGTCTGAACCTCCTGTATAATGATTTAAATAATGTTATTGACTTATTAAAGAATCATAATCATTGTTATGATATCATATATGGTCATATTCTTAGATTATTATTAGTAATATTTCATTGCTACTTGTTATTCAGGTGTTTTTTACTTTTTGTTCTTATGTGTGTTTTGTCGAAAAAATGTTATTCTTCTTTTTAGGTTATAGATACCTCATATCCAGAATGGTATTATATATCATATTTATTCACTCAATTCATTTATGTAATAATTATGCAATGAAAATCATGTAGAACGAGTCGCATCACATCGTGGAGACGGTATTCCGTACGTACGCACGAGCGATGATATCGTTCCCATGATCATGGAGTTGTATTGGAGTGTATGTATAATATTTCAGAATCAATATCACTTTATAATAATAATATATATTCATTATTTACACCATTATACCAATCCAAGTAAGATGGTGGTGGAAAATAGATTACACCACGGCGTGGAGACGGTATTCTGTACGTACGCACGCGCGGTGATTTTGTTTTCCGTAGGATGGATAGATTGTGAAATAGGGTTGTTTCATACTTATAATAACATATCATTATATTATTGATAATGATGATATTAATTCATAATGAAACAACTAAAGATGAAGAATTGAAAGAAGAAATAAAGTTGAAAGAATCGGTAACAGACATTACCTCTTCTTTGAAGCGCTTCTTTGAGACCTCCTTTTAGGGAACTAAAATTGGTCTTTGAAGAAGACCAGGACCTCTAGGTTGTTTCTAGGGAATTGGAGAGGAGAAATTTTCAGGGGTTGGCCGAGCATGAAGGCTCAAAGTGGTGTGAGGAAGAGAGGGAGGAGGATCCCTTTTATAAGGGAGGAGAGGGGCACCTTTGAAAAAACTAAAAATATTATTTTATTATAAAGCCATATTCGGTTTTAAATAGCTCCAAATTGATTCATTTCGATGCTAAGGTGGGGATGGGTCGAAAACCTCTCATCCAATATAATTTTGACAAGTTCAGTTTACTATTTTAACCTTATCATTTAGATTTATGTTTAAGTTAGATAATTTTACTTTTACCGTGTCTTTTTGTATTCTTAAACTATAAGGTTAATAAACATACTATAACAAGCCAAACGAACCCCAGGTTGTTTATTATTAATATATATAAACTTATCTAATTCAATAGGCCGAGCCTTAGATTTTTACGAATAAAATAAAAATTAATAATATAATATTTGTTTTAAAAACTATTTTATGTCAATTTTGACAATATTTAGTAATTGATTTTTGTGAAAATCATAACAGAATGATTAGTTCGAAAAAATTACTTTAATCAATAATAACATGTAATATTAGCCTATGAAGTTAGTGGAATTCATAAAAAGTCTAAAATTACATTTATTTGGGTATTTTTAACATCAATTATGTCAATATTTCATTAATAAGATAATTACCGCATCATCATTGTGTCATAAATAAATTATATTATTTAATGTCTAAAAATTAAAATTAAAATACCATTATGTAGGAAATCATTTTATATTTATAATTAGTATTTATAGTCGAATTTATATTATGTATAACCCTATATTAAAAATTATTTACTTATTAAACTTTGATTTTAACTATTTTAACCCTTCTTTAAATAAATTAATAATAAATGTCCTAATCTAATCCAAGTGGGCCTAAATGGACATATTTTATTACTAATGTTGTTTTTGGTAGAATTACACTTATCCAATTGAATTAGGACATGTGTTATGGTAATAATAATATCATTTTTACCCTTAATTACCCTATTTACTTTTAACCGTGGTAGATAAAAGTAAAAGTTACTATTCAGCAAAAAAAAATTCATCTCATTGAACCAAATTTTACTTATTGACATCAACCGTGTCTCTCAGATTTTTGAAATTCCACTCACAAAAGCGGTAAAATTAAGTTTTATGTAAATTTGGAAATTCTCCTAGGAGGTGGGTAAAAGACGGTGAAAAGATCAATAAAATTTTTATATATCTAAAATTATTATAAAATTACTCCAATGAATTACATTGAACTTATATAGGTATTATGTATCAATTTTTACCAAAAATAAATTTAAATGAAATAAATAATTATTTAATTAAAAAGTCTATTTTTAAATAGTAACCCAGTGTTTTCACTATTCATCAAAAATTGAATGTTTTCAGAAAAATACCAAAATTTCACCCGAGGCTAATTTCGATATTCCGAATCCAAAAATGAAGTTCATTTTGAAAAATAAAATTTACAAAATTTCAAAAAGTGGTTATTACTATTCATAACAGCTAGTTTTAATAATATTTTAATAGCATATCGTTGTTTAGTGAAACTCGGTATTGCGTACGACACAAGCTATCAAGGAAGGTCGCGATTACCTGTAAATCAAGCCAATATTGTGTTGTGTGTAGTGAATGATTCCTTTGATGATTTATATATAATAAAAAAAAATATTTCTTATAAAAGTCTCGGGTGTTACATTCTACCCCCCTTAAAATGAATTTTGCCCTCGAAATTCGTCACTTGTTACTAAAAGATGAGGTTACCTCTCCCTCATCATATCCTAAAGCTCCCATGTAGCTTCTTCTAATTGGTGGTTCCTCCATAAAACTTTCACCAAGTGAGTGGTCTTGTTCCGTAGGACATTTTCACTACGATCGAGAATCTCTATCGGCTGTTCTTCGTAATAAAGATCTTGTTCCAGCGGTACAACTTCTGAGCTGAGTACATGTGAAGGATCAGGTATGTACATTCTCTAGAGAGATACATGGAACACATCATGAACTTGAGAGAGATTCAGTGGATGCACCAATCGGTAAGCTACCTTCCCCACAAGATCCAGTATTTCGAAAGGACCGATATACCTAGGGCTCAGCTTTCCCTTCTTTCCAAATCTCATTACTCTCTTCCTTGGAGATATTCATAAGAACACTTTATCACCCACTTCAAACTCTAAGTATTTTCTTCGATTGTTGGCATAATTTTTTTGTCGACTCTGAGCTGCTCTTATGTGTTTTTTAATAGATCAGACCTTTTCTTCCATCTCACCAACAAGATCAGGTCCTAATAGCTTTCTTTCCCCAACTTCATCCCATCAAGTTGGAGTCCTGCATTTCTTTCCATAGAGAGCTTCATAAGGAGCCATCTGAATACTGGAGTGAAAGCTATTATTATAAGAAAATTCCACCAAAGGTAAGTGTTGATCCCAACCACCTTTGAAATCCATAAGTCAAGCTCTCAACATATATTGTAGAGTTTGAATTGTCCTCTCAGACTAACCGTCGGTCTGAGGATGATAAGCAGTGCTGAAACTCAACTCTATATCTAGAGTATGCTGAAGACATCGAAAGAACTTTCAGGTAAACCGCAGATCCTGATCAGATTTAATAGAATGTGGTACTCCATGCAATCTCACCACTTCCATTACATATATCCTGGAAAGTTGATCCAGATAGAAATCCTCTCTAATAGCAATGAAGTGTGCAGACTTTGTAAGACGATCAACTATGACCCAGATAGCATTATTGCCTTTGGATGTTTTAGTAAGTCCTGTGACAAAGTCCATAGTGATGTTTTCTCATTTCCATTTGGGAATGGGTAATGGTTGTAACATCCCCATAGACTTCTGTCTCTCAGCTTTAACTTGCTGAAAAAACAAGCATCGAGAGACATATTCAGCAACATCCCTTTTCATGCCATCCCACCAGAAGTACTCTTTCAAGTCCCTATACATCTTCGTGCTTCCAGTATGAATAGAGAATGAAGAACTATGAGCCTCATCTAGCAGCTCCTTCTTTAATTCAGGGATGGGAGGAACCGAAACCCGATTCCTGAACATTATTATCCCATCACAATCAAGGTTGAATTCAAGAACATTTTTCAGATTCCTTTGTAACTCTACATCTTCTTGCTGTGCATGCCTCTTTAATCTTATCATGTATAGATGGTTGAACATTCATTTGAGAAAGTTACGATTTTTCCCCTTTCATTATAATTCCATGATCTGTCCTTTGTAAATCCATAAATATTGGATATTTTGTGATCCTCAACATGGATAAATTGTCATGGTCTTGTCGACTTAATGCATCTACCACCTTGTTTGCTTTCCCAGGGTGGTAATGAATTGAGTAGTCGTAATCCTTAATCAGCTCCAACCATCTTCTTTGGCGCATATTCAACTCCTTTTGTGTGAAAATATACTTTAAACATTTATGATCAGTATAAATGTCACACCTTTCTCCATAAAGATAATGCCTCCAAATCTTTATTGCAAAGATTACCACAGCTAACACCAAATCATGACTTGGGTAATTTTGCTCATGGATTTTCAACTGTCATGTGGCATAAGCTATCACCATATCATTTTGCATAAGAACACACCCCAATCCCTTCTTGGATGCATCATTGTAGATCACAAACCCTTCTCCACTACAAGGCAGTGTGAGCACAGGTGCACTGGATGACCTTCATTTCAACTACTTGAAATTCTCATTACATTCCTCCATCCAAACAAACTTAACTCCTTTCTGAGTCAACTTGGTGAGTGGATTAGATAATCATGAAAAATCATTCACAAAACATCGATAATATTCAGCCAAACCAAGAAAACATCGGATCTCAATTACTGTTGTTGGTCTCGACCGTCATTCGATAACCTCCTTTTTTGTTGGATCCACAGATATCCCCTCTTTTGAGATTATGTGACCCAAAAAGGAAACTTTTTGAAGCCAAAATTCACACTTGGTAAATTTGGCCTAATGCTTCTCCTTTCTTAGGTTCTTCAATATAATTCTCAAGTGATCTTCATGTTCTTCCTTGCTCATTGAATATACAAGAATACCCTCTATAAAGACTACCACAAACTGATCAAGATAGTCTCTAAAGACTCTATTAATCATATCCATGAATATAGTAGGGGCATTAGTAAGACCAAATGGCATCACTATAAATTCATAGTGCCCATACCTTGTACGGAAAGTCGTATTTGGTATATCCTCCCTTTTGACACTTAATTGATGATACCTTGATTGAAGATCAATCTTGGAAAAGTATTGAGCTCCGCGTAGTTGGTCAAATAAGTCATCAATGCATGGGAGAGGATATTTTTTCTTGATAGTGATCTTGTTATGTTCTCGATAATCAATGCAGAGTCTCATTGATCCATCTTTCTTCTTAACAAACAAAACAGGTGCTCCCCAAGGTGACGCACTAGGTCGTATGAACCCCTTATCAAGATTCTCTTGGTGTTGATTCTTCAATTCCTACAACTCAATTGGGGCCATTCTATAAGGTGTCTTTGAAATAGGTAAAGCACCCGGTATGAGTTCTATTTGAAAACTCAACTTCACGATTTGGTGGAAGACCCGGCAATTCCTCCGGAAAGACATCATCAAACACCAGTACAATGGGAATATTCTTAATTGTGAGTTTCTCACCAACCATTTGAGATAAATAACCTTCACATAGTGGAATCAAGACCCATAAGATGGAAGAAATTTCCACTGGAAGGTTATGTTCATCCTTGCATCGATAGACGATCAAAGATTGATCTGGAATATGAAATGTGACTTCCCTTCTTTGGAAATTGATATGAGCTCCATATAGGGAAAGCCAATCCATGCCAAGAATCACATTAAATTCCACTATAGGGACGATCACAAGATTTGCAGGAAGCACTTTCCCACAAACGTCAATCGGAGAAGAATTGTAAACTTTTGATGTGACTATTGTGCCATTAGGGGTTGTCATAGTTAACTAAACATATAATTTTTGAGTTAATAAGGTGATACCCTTATAAAATTCTTTAGAAATAATGGAGTGGGTGGATACAGAATCAAATAAAAAAATTTCTACTTTATAGTTGATGGTAAGTGTACCTTTCACCACTTCATTATCATACTCCACATCGTTGATAGAAATTGCATGTGAATTTCATTTTTCTTTATCCTTAAGAGTTTGTTAACGTCGATCATCATAAAAAACCCTTGGATTAGGGCATTGATTGGCATAATGACCCATTTCCTCGCACTTGTAACATTGAAGTGTAGGAGGTGCACTCTGTGTAGCCTTTTATTTGTTCACATCACTAGAATTTTTCTTCCCATCATTGCGACATTCAAATGCATGATGACCTTCCTTTCCACATTTGAAACATTTACTTGTCCCTTTAAGACAACTCCCTCTATGTTTCATTCAACACATTGAGCATAAGGGAAAACTCATCTTCTTTTCAGTGTGCTCTTTAGATTTTCCATTGAATTTCATTTTCCTCTTCTTATAAAACCCATATGACTGATGGGTAACTCCAATCTCCATCTCAACTTTGAGAGCACATCGAACGATTTCCTCATAGCTATTGAATTCCCTTATGGATAAAGCCCTTCGAAGACTTGGTTTTAAGCCACTAAAGAATCGATCGATTTTCCTCTCAGGTTGGATAATAATACCAGAAGCGTACCTTGAAAGTCTTGTAAAATTTGTTTCATAGGTACCAACATATTCATCATCCATTTTCTTTAGTTCAAGAAACTCCTTTTACAACTTTGTTCGGAGAATACGATGGATGTACTTATTGAAAAATAAGTTATTGAACTCATCCCATTCCATGGACTCAATTTCATCTCTTGGCCTTGTATTTTTGATAAGATTACACCATTGATCAGAATCACCTTCCAAACGATACACTACTAAGATGACTTTATCATGTTCAGAACATTGAAGAGCTTAAAATATATTTCCAGTAGTACTGATCCATTGTTCAGCAAATGATGGATCAGTAGACCTGCTGAATGAAGGTGGATGTTGTCTCATGAAGGATTCAATAGAATTTTTCTCCTTCCTTTGCTCGTTTGGAAGTCCTGCATGATTCATAGCATGAGAAAGTTGTGTGAGCATGGCTACAAGATTTTGCATTCCAGTACCCATAAATTTTGTTTGCTCAGGGGGACAATCATTGCATTGCCTGTCGCATTCCGCATTAACACAGTTCCTTCGTGTTCCATCCATTGAAAAAATCCAAGAAGAATAGTGTGAGCAACACTAATTATAATAGGAAAACCACACAATCAAGAATAAAATTTCACACATAATGCCTTATCCTAGGTTATTCATGGCCATTTCTAAAACACTAAGATTGTGTTCTATGCTCAGACTTATCCTTAGGATTCTTACTAAGGTTTTCACATCCTAGTTTCCAAAGGTTGACTATACCTTTCCTCTGAAACCAACTATAACAACCCATACTTTACACACATTGTTAGTACATCAATATGGAAGTACACTTATTACAACATATAAAAAAACCATGAAAGGACCGTATAGGTATAGTGTCTTTATAAACTGGGAAACATAGACAACTGGTTCATAAAGAATCTACATTGTCTCCCATTTATTTCCTCATATCTATAGTCCCTTTTGGAATATCTTTCATAATAACCTTCTTCCTGAACTGGGGAAAGAAAACATACAAAAGGTTGAGCTCAAATGCTCAGTAGGGGTAAACAAAAGAAATACCAATCACATTATATTCATAAGAACATAAAATTTTGGAAATCTTACCCTCCAAAAGTTATCATAATTTCATAACATTGGATAAATCATGGTAGTGAAACGTAATCAAAATAATCATAACATAAAACATGAAACTTTGTCGCATACACACATAATCCTAGAGAATCATTTCTTATTAGTCAAGACTCATTTCCAATACTATCTTAGTGGACCAAGTCCATTTCTAAACCGAGTTCATTCCTTGTTTCAATCCTGTTCCACTGAACCAGTTTAACCTGCCATTCCAGCCATGTCTATCTCATGAGATATAATATCTTTACCCAATGCATTGGAGGGAGATTTAGGTCCCACCCATCTCATAATTACACCATTCTTATGTGAGACACAAAATCATAAACCATACATCATAGCATAACCCATGTAATAAAAAATGTGATTCTTAAACATCGTGATATAATAAAACAATTCATATAAGGTAAAGGAATTCAAAAAAATAATTCCATCACAACCTAATCAAATCAATGTAATAATAGGGATAGAAACAGTACCCTTTATTATCTTAGATGGAAAATAATTTTGATAAAACACTTGAACTCCATTCTTGAGGAAAATATGCTTTCTACTTTAATATTTTTTTTCCTTTCATAACATGTCATACAATCTTAAAATAAAAGAAGTTGATTAAAAATAAACTTCAAAACTTGTAATTTAATCTTCTTGGAAATAATTTTTTAAAAATCCATTAATTCCGTATAATATAAAAAAACATTCTTCTCGTACTTTTTTCAGAAAAGTCAAAAAGTACCTCATACGAAAAATGACAAAAGATTCCTTTCATATCTTTTACTAAAAACTCACTGAAGGGTAAAATTGGATTTAAAAAATTGTAAGTGGATGGAAATAATATTACATATTGAGGAAACATGGATGTGGATGATAAAATACACCCCAGTAAATTCCAAAGTATAAACAATCTCGGATAAAAATGAGATTGTGATATTTCCCTTACCTTAGGTCCGATTTGCTTCGTAAGTGTCCGAACCTCCTATATAATGATTTAAATAATGTTATTGACTTATTCCAGAATCATAATCATTTTTATGATATCATATATGTTCAAATTATTAGCTTATTATTAGTAATATTTCATTTCTAATTGTTATTCGGGTGTTTATTTCTTTTTGTTCTTATTCGTGATTTGTCGAATAAATTGTTATTATTCTTTTTTAAGTTATAGATACCTCATTTCCAGAATGGTATTATATATCATATTTATTCACTCAATTCATTTATGTAATCATTATGCAATGAAAATCATGCAGAACGAGTCGCATCACATCATGGAGACGGTATTCCGTACGTACGCACGAGCGATGATATCATTCCCATGATCGTGGAATTGAATTGGAGTGTATGTATATTATTGCAGAATAAATATAAATTTAAAATAAAAATATATATTCATTCTTTACACCATTATACCCATCCAAGTAAGGTGGTGGTGGAAAATATATTACACCACGGCGTGGAGACGGTATTCCATACGTACGCACGAGCGGTGATTTCTTTTTCCGTAGGATAGATAGATGGTGAAATAGGGGGTTTTCATAGTTATAATAACATGTCAGTATATGATTGATACTGATTTTATTAATTCATAATGAAACAACTAAAGAAGAATAAGTGGAAGAAGAAATAAAGTTGAAAGAATCGGTAACAAACATTACCTCTTCTTTGAAACGCTTCTTTGAGACCTCCTTTTATGGCACTAAAATAGGTCTTTGAAGAAGACCAGGACCTATAGGATGTTTATAGGGAAGTGGAGGGGAGATATTGGCAGTTTTTTGCCGAGCTTGAAGGCTCAAAGTGGTGAGAGGAAGAGAGGGAGGAGGTGCCCTTTTATAAGGGAGGAGAGGGGCGCCTTTGGAAAAACTAAAAATATTATTTTATTATAAAGCCATATTCGGTTATAAATAGCTAAAAATTGATTTATTTAGAAGCTAAGGTGGGGATGGGTCTAAATAATCTCATCCAATATAATTTGGACAAAATTAGTTTACTATTGTAACCTTATCATTTAGATTTAACTTTAAGTTAGATAATTTTACTTTTACAGTGTCTTTTAGTGTTCTTACACTATAAGGTTAATAAACTTACTATAACAAGCCAAAATAAACCCATGTAGTTTATTATTAATATATATAACCTTATATAAGTCATTTGGCCGAACCATAGATTTTTAGGAATAATATAACAATTAATAATATAATATTTGTTTTAAAAACTATTTTATGTCAATTTTGAGACTATTTAGTAATTGATTTTTTTGAAAATCATAACAGAATGATTAGTTAGAAAAACGTTAATTAAATAAATAATAACATGTCATAGGAACCTATAAAATTAGTGAAATTCATAAAAAGTCTAAAATTACATTTAATTGGGTATTTATAACATCAATTATGTCAATATTGCATTAATAAGATAATTACTGCATCATCATTGTGTCATTAATTAATTAAATTATGTAATGTCTAAAAATTACAAATAAAATACCATTATGTAGGAAATCTTTTTATCTTTCTAATTAATATTTATAGTCGAATTTATCTTATGTATAACTGTACATTAAAAATTATTTACTTATTAAACATTGATTTTAACTATTTTAACCCTTCATTAAATAAATTAATAATAAATGTCCTAATCTAATCCAAGTGGGCCTAAATGGTCATATTTTATTACTAAGGTTGTTTTTGGTTTAATTACAGTTATCCAATAGAATTATGACATGTGTTAGGGTAATAATAATATCATTTTACCCTTAATTACCCTATTTACTTTTAACTGTGGTAAATAAAAGTAAAAAGTTACTATTCACAAAAAATTATTTTCATCTCATTGAACCAAATTTTACATACTGACATCAACCGTGTCTCTGGGATTTTTGAAATTCCAGTCACAGAAGTGGTAAAATTATGTTTTATGTAAATTTGCAAATTCTCCTAAGATGTCGGTAAAAGACTGTGAAAAGTTCAATAAAATTTTTATATATCTAAAATTATTATAAAATTAATCCAATGAATTACATTGAACTTATATAGGTATTATGTATCAATTTTTACCTAAAATAAATTTAAATAAAATAAATAATTATTTAAATAAAAAGTCGATTTTTAAATAGTAACCGAGTGTTTTCACTATTCATAAAAAATTGAATGTTTTCAGAAAAATACCAAAATTTCACCCTAGGCTAATTTCGATATTCCGAATCCAAAAATGAAGTCCATTTTGAAAAATAAAATTTAAAAAATTTCGAAAATTTGTTATTACTATTCATAATTGCTAGTTTTAATAATATTTTAATAGTATATCGTTGTTTAGTGAAACTCGGTATTGCGTACGACGCAAGCTATCAAGGAAGGTCATGATTGCGTGTAAAGCAAGCCAAGATAGTGTTCTATGTAGTGAAAGATTCCTTTGATGATTTATATAAAATAAAAACAGAATATTTCTTATAAATGTCTCGGGTGTTACAACACACATCCTCTTATTCAATAACAAGGATGGGTCAATGCACCTTTGCATTGATTATCATGAGCTCTAAAAATCTTGATAAAGAAAAAGTATCCATTTACTAGAATTATTGAATTGATCGATCAACTATGCGGAGCACAATTCTTCCCTAATTTGGGTTTGTGGTCAGGATATTACCAAGTAAGGGCGATGGAGGTTATCCCAAGACTGATTTTAATACAAGGTTTGCACATTATGAGTTCATAGTGACTATATTAGGACTCACTAATACTAAATAAATCATCATGGACGTTATGAATAAATTATTTTGAGATTTCATAGTCAAATTCATGGTATTATTTATAGACTATATTCTAATATACTCCAAAACCAAGGAGGATCATGAGAAGCATCTGAGCACTATGATAGAGACTTTGAAAATGGAGAATCTATATACAAAGTATAGAAACTATGTGTTTAGGTAGAATGAAGATTCATTCATAAAGAATATCATTAAAATAATTTAGATATCTGTGGATACTTCCAAGACAAAGGAAATTGATGGATGGATAAGGACGACATTTATAACCAATATTCATAGCCTCATTGGGTTAGCTGGTAATTAACATTTATTTGTAAGAAACATATCTTGATTATAAATCCCTCATACCATGATAAAATAGAATGGATTAAATTTTTGTTTGAAGGATGAATGTGAAGAAAACATTATAGATTTGAAAAGGAGGCTTGTCACTGCTCATGTGCTTACACTACCCATCATTTGGGAGTCTTACATAATATTCAACGATGCTTCAAAGAGGGTATTATGACGTGTCTTGATGAAAAATGGAAAATTCATTGCCTATGCCTCTTCGAAGGTGAAAATTCATGATAAACCATATCCAATGCATGACCAAGAGTTAGAATATGTGATATTTCTACTAAAAATATGGCAGAATTATCTCTTTGGGGAGAAGTTTGAAATATATACAGATCACAAAAGTCTAAAATATATATTCATGTATAATGATATGAATATATTCCAACAAATATAGATATAGATTATCATGGCTTACGAATGCTGAATCTACTACCATCCTGGGAAAGCGAACAAGGTAGTGGATGCTCTTAGTAGGAAGGACCTGAAAATTTTAACATCTATGATAATTGAGAAGTATCTGAACTTATTATATTTGATGTGGATGGACATGGGAATCATAAAGAATGGAACATCATCAATCCTTTCAAAAATTATTTCTCAACCATCTCTTTTGTAATATAAAAAGGTTTCCCAAAAAGATGATGTTGGAATTCAAAATAAAGTGAAACTATGAGAAAACGGAAATCCTTAGAGATTGATGTTAATGAAGATGGAATTGTGAAATTTGGTTTAACAATATGTGTTCCATCAAATATTGATTTAGAAGAATAATTTCTAGATGATTCACATAGTTCAACATTATCAATTCACCTAAGAAACACAAAGAGGTATCTAGATATATGAGAGCAATATTTGTGGGATAACAAGAAGAATGAGATAACAAAATATACATCAATGTGTATGGTATGTTAGAAAGTGAATGATTAAAGAAATAAGTATGATGGGGTTATGAAACCATTACCCATACTAACATGGAAATTGGAAAACAACACAATGGACTTTGTCATTGGAAATCCAAATACATCCAAAGGAAACAATGCTATCTGGGTTATTGTGGATCATCATACAAATACATCACACTTTATAGTGATTCGAGAGGATTTCTCAATGGATCAACAAGAACAGATATACATCATATAAGTGGTATGTATTCCTAGAGTAAAACTATTTATGTTGTCCAATAGAGATCCAACATTCACCTCTATGTTTTTTAAAAGTATCCAAAATTCACTAAAAACTAAGCTATATTTTAGTATGGATTATCACCCTCAAAATGATGGCCAATTTGAGTAGACTATCCAAAAACTTAAGGATATGTTGAGAGATTTCAATATGGACTTCAACGGTGGATGGGGACAACATATTCCTTTTGTGGATTTCACATACAATAAGAGTTTCCATTCAAGCATCCAAATGGACCCAGATTAATCCCTTTATTCGAAGATGTGCATAACACTTGCATGTTGGGAAGATATTGGGGAATGATAACCTCTAGGTCCCATAATGGTTTAAGAAATGGTGGATAAGGTTAAGACCATCTAGTAATACATAAATGTTTCTCATATTAGATAAATGATCTACAATGATAATCATTGATGTTATATAGAGTTTGATGTTGGACAAATGGTATCCCTCTATATGTATCCATGAAAGAGTGTAATTAGATTTGGAAGAAAGGGAATGCATAGTCTAAGGAACATCGAAGCTTTTGATATCTTTGATCGCACCAATGAAATTTCCAATCAACTAGAACCCTTACTGAACATGTCTTAAGTGCATGATATATTCCATGTATCCCTCGTAAGAGTGTACATACTTGACCCATCACATGTACTCAATCCATATGTGGTACTATTCGATAATTCCCTTTCTTATAAGTAGAAGCTGATGCAGATCATAGATCATAGAGAAAATGTTATAGGAACTAAAACAATTCCACTCATACGTGTGTTGTAGAGAAAGCGAAATTTTGAAGAAACAATTTGGGAACTAGAGGAGGTGATGATGAAAAGTTACCCCTATCTATTTTAGTGTTGTAAAACTAATATTTGAGGGAGAAATTTCTTAAGGGGGGAGGTTGTACCGACCCAAACAGTTATAAATAAAATTCCTATTTTTGATTTAATTAAATATCTTATAGATCTAGGAGACCCATGAGTTCATTTTTTTATTACATACAATGGGATTTAAATGACCATTAGTTATAATTACCATTGATAATATAGCCATTTAATAGTGATCATATGACTAGTATAAATATAGGGTTTTAGAGAATATTTTTTGGAACAGAAAAAGGAATTGATGGACTAAACCAGTATGATCATTCCATACAAAGCCCATTAATTAGTGATTTTGAGGGAAATATAATTTCTAGGATTTTTCCTAGACCGTGAACAAGATATGATCCAAAAACATTAGAAAGAAAAATATCATTTACTAGAGAAGTTCAAGCTCATCAAGATTAGAACCCAAACCATGTTCACCGAATGACCTCATGAAAGCCCCACAACTACAAACCTTACACATAGGTAATATGATGGTGTAATAAAGGGATATGTAACAAAACCATATAATTTTGATTTTGTACATGATTTCTATATAGAATTATTAATATACATTAATTCAATTATTGTTACATTGTAAATGATTTTTAATGCCCAAGTAGTATATTTGGTTAATATTAAAATTCAATGAAGCAATATATTTTTAATGTATTAATGGATTTTTGAAATAAATAATATTCTATTAAAATATAATTAATAAATTACATTTTTTAAATATAATTTTCATATAATTGTTCTGATGTCAAATGTAATTTGTATTATGGTTTAAAATTATTTAATTCAAAACAGGATAATTGTCAATAAATGTCAGTTATTATTTTATAAGAGAAAATTCACATATTTAGAATATTATTTAGATAAAATTCTTATTATTTATTGAATAAATATGTCGAAATTATCCCACAGTGAAGTTTTCAGATTTTTTTGAGACGAATGAAGTTTTGGGTAAAAATTAAATACCATTTAAATATACATTGTGATTTTTGACATAATAATGGACCAATAATGATGTAATAAATACAATAAAAGGTTTATTCAGAAAAATATATGTTTTTCATTTAAAATAATTTAATTTTATGTTTATTTTATTTAGTTTATACTTCCATAGTGAATCCTCTAGAACATATAATATTTTTTTATACATTAAAATCATTTCCATAAAAGCATGAATCTCCTCAACATAAGAAAGAAAATTATCTTAATATATTAATCCCTTTCAATTATAAAATAATTAATTCCTCTCCCCTATACCAAAAACAATGTGAATAACCATGGTATTGTTTGGGGTTTTCAATGTTTTAGTTTGTAGTGTACAAAACCAAAATAATAATTAAACCCCCACTTTTCCTATATAAACCCTGCCAAGATCCCATTTCTATTCACTGATTCCCTTTTAATGATGACCAAACATTGACCCCCATACTCCCTAATTACTACTATTGGCACCCCAAGATCCCAAGATTCTCCTCCCAAGCCTTTCGATTCATAATTCTATTTATGTGATCCTCCACTTTCCTCTTTTATCAAGCACTACTTTTTTGATATGCCTTTTAATTTAAATTATCATATATTTATATATGTTTATACATACTACCCATAATATTAATTTTATTCATAAATAATTATATATTTCTTACACTTTCATTAATCTATCGATGATCCTTTATATATATCTATTACCAAGATAAAATATTGTATGGTATTTCCCTCTTTTAATTCCCTTTCAAGAATATATTTTATATTATGCATCATAAATTTCCTTTAATATGTTGGTATATTATGTTAAATGATCCACTTACTATCCAATTCATGTATAAATGAGTAGAGACACCATTCTCTCTCATAAACCAATTTTATGAACTTCAGAATGACGTCTTATTGCTGCTGAAATTGCAATGTGATTTTCCATTTAAAAATCATCATGTAGTGAATACCATACCCTTGCCTCTATCATAGGTATTCAAATTTATGAAAATATAAATGTTTATTGAGTACATAAATGTATTTTTTCCACATTATTTTTTCAAGAAATTAATTATTATGTTGAATGAATCAATGTTGTATGATCTATGTGGAAAACATAAGCATTAGATAGAAATGATTATGAAGGATGCACCCTGATAGTGCTCCATTACATTGGGTAATGTTTAATACAATGATAAGTTAGGTTGGGATAGGGGTTTACCTAATTCCTTTTTTTGAGGTGATGTTTTATGTTTTTTTCATATTAGAATGGTATAATTATCATTCTATATCATGCCTTTATATTCAGGTCTCATTATGTATCATTAATATGCCTTTTGTAAAATGTATTATTATCCTCATGTTATTCCATTTTTATTCACTTAATGGGATTTATAGCTCGCCCCTCTCTTATGTAAATCCTCACGTTATCCCATCCTGAGATAAGTATGAATTATTATTTTGGTCCTGTAAAAGATGTTGTATTTCATGTTTTAAGTAGTTATGTAATGTTTCTAATTTACCAATTTACTAGAACTATCTATCTTATTAGTTGTATTAATTTAAAATATATGTAATAAATTATGTTAAAATGTGTAATAAATATGAAAGTTGTTATAAGGTATTTAGTAGTTTAGTTTTCATTTTATTTTCTTTGTCGCATTGAGAACATATGAAATTTACAGCTTTCTATGGATGAGGTGTAGCTATATTTTGGGAAGGGGCACAAATGGGAACTAGAGGTGGATATTTGGTTTTCATTACATATGATCGATATTGGGATAGTGGATAAATTAACTAGAATGTTTCATTTTTCCCTCCTTTATAACATATTTGTTTTTTATTATGTTTTCCTTCAGTATGGGGATCTGAATTACGAATAGATCATGCCAATTTGTTTCATTTACCACTATTATTTTAATTTATTATTTGTGGGGAAAAAAATTCCCATGTGTTGATTCCTTGATACCGAGAATCTTTTTCCAACCCAAGGGTGTATCCCATCTACCATAGTGCATCCTAGTAATTCTTATATTAGAGTTTAATTAGGTCATTTCTAGGTCTGAACCATAGAAGGTCCTAGGAAACATGTAATAACATGGGATGTATTGGAAGCATCTTCAAAATATTATTGATAATGGACATAAAATAATGATGATTTTAGATCATATTTAAGGTATGAAAGATAATCTCTCAGGAAGTGGGGATATATTAGATAGCTACATCAAAACAACTAATGAAAAAAATCAAAGAAATTCATTTAAATTTCAAAAGGAGGAATATATTAATTGATCATCTCTCCCAACACAACCAAAATTATATAAATCATTTCAAAGATCTTGTAGTTATACTTTCACGAATAAATCATCAAGGGATAAAAAATTAAATCCATCATAAGATAAAATCCACCCAATTTATAGTGTCAAAGTCATCACATAAAATAATGGAAAGAATATTTGATATTAATTATCTCGATCTTCTTAAAATATTTATAAATTTATAGTGGAATGATCTTATTTTGGTTCTAATGACATTCATTACTAATATTACATGGAACATTTTCAATATTTTTGGCATTTATTTGTTATAAATTATTCAAATGGTCTATGAAATCCGAAAATTACTATGTCAACATCTACACGAAAATGTTCATTTGGTTCACCCCGAACAAATAATTTTAACTCCATATTATGTGGATTTCTGATCAAGGGATCTATCTCTAAAAAATGCCCCTAAAAATTTGTCCCATTTCTACATATACATATTTTATCTCCATATCTTCACCACCATATACATTTTTATTTTCAATTGATTCATAAATTAGCTTCACAATCCAATGAACTTCTTTAACTTGTGTCTCTAGTATTCCAAAAACATCACCAGCAGTGGTAATGACAGCACAATATTTAGATTCATCTCCTTATTTCACTACCTACATAAAATAAAATAGGTCATGATCCTGTATAACTTATAAAATAAATAATCCTTGATAAAAAATTAATGAGATATTTCTCCTAGGTTTGGAAATTGATATAAGGAATTTTTAGGACCTCTCCCTCTTTATCGATCTCGAATATGATAAAAATAATAGGGATAATGAACCTATTGAACATTACTAAAACATCTTCTGAATAAAAATCACGTACCTAACAAATTTTTCTATAAGTTTTAATGAAACTATAGTGATATTATTATATCATATATTATTGAACTCATCTGGTGGTATCATGTTGACACTATCCCATAGATCATAAAAGGACTTCATAAAATTACATGAACAAATAGTACATGGAGTGGGAAATCATACATGATTTAGAATATTTAGTGGTAGTTTAAAGTGAAAAATAGTTAATCATTCTTCATTTATGTAAATCACATCCACTTCTTCAAATTTATGTTAGTTAAAGAGGATTTCCTTGAGGAACACGAAATACATTAACTATTGGAAAATATCATCGATGAATGGGATGTTAATGTAAACCAATATGAAGATATATATAAACTTTATATATTATTCCTCCAACACTTCTAGGAACATCATTATTAGAAATATAATATGTGGCTGGTAGGGATGTAGTTTTTTCCTCTTTAGTGTCAGTCTCATGAATTTATTTATCCACTAATTTGGGTTTTCTTGCCTCCCCAGTTGGTTTATTTATGATTTCTTGAATTGTATCATTCTCTTTATTCTTTCCATATTCCTTATTCATATCCTAACTAATATCCATTTCATTATGGTTTCCCATTTTCCTCATATCACATAAACTTATCAATGTAATTTACTCTTCTTTCTCCCTTGGAACCTTCTTATTAATTTATATGACACATAGTTATCTCTTATAAATTTTTTAAGAATGAAATCCCAATTGATTCATGATGTTTCAAAGCTAACCATGGTGATTTACAATGTAATTATTATTATTTTAAAAGTTTTTATCTTCTTGATAGAGACTTTTCATTCTAATTAATATATTTTAACACCAATTCCTTGAAAGATGGATGTACTTCTTAGTATTATAGATGATATTGTTATTATAATTGAAAAACAAACTAATTTCTCAAATCATGATGTTTCTATCCAATGGAACTCATTATATGACTCCCATGGGGATATCCCAAAAAACCATCAATATGCATGGTTTTATTCCAATATCCCTCTCTTTTACCATTATTTTGAGACACCAACCTCACTTTTTACACAAACTGATCATAGAAATAGAACTATTGCATGTTTTTGCCAATAAAAAAATCCTCACCTCCATGCTCCATTCTGTTCCATTATAAATATATTAGAAAACCTTTGGACCACTTAAAATATATAATGAGAGAACTTATTTTATCCAAGGTTGTTTCCTTGGTGGTGAATTTCAAGAAATAACACCATATTTCTTTATGTTTCTTATATTTGAGAAACTAACATGGGCATATCATATAATTAATGAAATACTCATATATATGGTCCTATATATAAATAATATTGACATTAGTTCTCTAAAATATCATCCAATATGTCTTAATATTTGGGTTTTCTTTCCTCATATCTCCTTGTCCAATTACCATGTCAACCACTACACATGATTTTTTAGAAATCCCAATGTAAAATGTCTGAATATGCCTATATATTTATATTATATAGTGTGATAATCTATGTAAAAGGTATTTTAGGTTTCCCTATGCCTCATAGGTATACTCACTATATTCTTGAGATATATTTTGAATATCCCCTCCTAGATTTTACATCTTCGATAATGGGAAGTTATTCTCAAAGATTCTCTTGGAAAGATCATCACAGTTAGTGATAAAAACATATTCTTGGGGATTCAAAAACTCAATAGTTTTTCTCATAAATTCTAAAAATAATAATCGTAGTCATATATAATCATCAGTAACCCCATTTTGTTTAAATGTATCACAAATAAACAGAAAATTAGAAAGGTTGTTTTGAGGGTAATCATATTTCATCAATTCAAACAATCTAAAATTTTGTATCATTTATAATATTCATAGCTTGAAAAGAATTTTTTTTCTAAGATGAGTTTCTAAATTATAATTGGAGTAGAAATAATGATGGATAAAAGTTAATTTTACATAGATTTCATCTAATGTAGTTCTTATAAAAGAACATTAAATGTTATTTTACAGCTCATCCAATGTGGTATCAGGTACATGGATTTATTTTTCTATTATCCAATTCAAAAGAAGATAGTTTTTATTTTCTAATTGAAATTATAATGGTTTATTAGATTCCAAAATCCTTTACTAAGTGTGTGGGGTGTCTTTCATATTTCCTTAAACTACGATTAAAAAATTGAAACACCCATGTGCCTCAATATGAACAAAAATTGAGCTACTATAAGGGCCCACTGTGGGGTTTTTTTTTTGATTACATGTTATTGTAGTGTTATTTTAAGTTTTATAGTACTGTTTGTTTCATTGATTATAGGTTCTTTTAGAGTGGTAGAGACAGAGCTGGCAGACTAGAAAGGCCTTATGTGCTTTTTATTCTTATTGGAAGGGATACTTAAATGGACTGGAAGGGCCTGCTTTTCATGGTAAGATGAGGCTATACCAATTTTTTTCTAAACTTTTGGTATACAATTCCTCTTAAAATCAATAAACATGGTTGTAAGGACATTGGTATATATTTTTACCAATGGTTTACAAGTAAACATTAGAATATTGTTCCACTGAAATGAAATACATATAGATGTAGAGTTTTTGGAATACATTAATCCAACAGTTTATAAGAAACCATTTGTATAATTTTATCCTATATAGAACACTATGCCCACAATTTTTAAATAGTTGGAATATTTATATACCAACAGTTCACTTATAATCATTGGTAAAAGATAAGTCGACACAACCTATACCAATGGTTTTAAAGAAACCCTTGTAATAGGGATATCCAGATAGTACACATAACAATAGTTCCTGAAAAAAGTGTGATAATCTATCCTAGTGGTTATAGGGACTACATGAATAGTTTTAAAAAATTGTTATAGGGTAAATACTTAGTAGTGATTTATATTAAAGGTGACCCCTGAATATTTAAAATTTATTTTTAATGCAAATCTAGGATGCCAAAAAGGAAGAGAATAGAAGACCCTAAGCTCCGCAAATATGGGATTTGGATTTTCCTTATCACCCTAGAGAAGGTTGTCTTATAATAATCCATCTATTTTAATAATGATTTAATAATAATTATGTTGAATATCATGCCCTCATGGTAGGCCTTGAATTGGAACTCCGAATAATGGTCGATCGTGTGGAGGTGATAGGTGATTCAGATTTGGTAATATAATAGATAAATGAGGATGACACCATCATAAAAGAAGAACTAATCCCCTATCTTGACTATCTTTGAGTGTTAATGGAAGTGTTACCCTAAGAAAAAACATTTAATATTTTCTTGTTATTGAAAAATGTCTAGGAGGATGAAATGGTGAATATAACTACAACTTTGGAAAATTAAACCTAGGATGAAACAATCATCAATATTTTCCATCGGTAGATTATCTCACCTTTTGATTATGGACAAGTGGGGGAGATAAATGAAGTCACACATATCGAAGAGCTATATAGCCCTACCACTAGATGGATTATACCCAATATGTAATACCTATATGATGGAGTACTTCCATTAGAAAATGCTAGGAAAGAGAAATTCTAGCAGTGAGTAGTCAATTTCAGTCATTATGGTGGCCCAAATTACAAGACTACCATATAATAATAAGGATTTGATGGATCCCTACTCATATGTATCGATGAATAATAGACTATGACTGTTATTGAAGTGGTACATATGAGAGTATATGTTTCCCACTAGTCATGGTAAAATATTTCTGATCAAATATGAAGGCTTGGATAATTATATCCTTTGATGACACATGACTGTGCAAAATTCCCCTTGAAATGTTGTTCCTACCAAGTTCATGAAAACATCACCCTCTAACCCCAAGAGTTTCTAAATATTTGCAAATACACATGTCCATTTTCCATATAATGAATGTATGTTGTGTGGACATACCCTCTGGATATGAAAAAACATTTTATATATATCATAAATTTCAAATATTTCTTCCCTAAATGGGATGAGGGTAACCCCATTAAATAAGCTAGAGTGAAAGGATTTTTTATTTTCTTAAAATCTTACATTTTTTATAGATTCGATGTCCCTAATACAATAATGATAGTCTATAACACCAATTTATATTACTATAAGGTGCAAAATCTATATGTGGAATATAATTTATAATCCAACCATTCATCCTACAATTATACAATGGATAATGGAAAGACAAAGGCCATAAAATGTCCTTGTTGAACATACTTCTAAATATTGTCCACAATATACAAAGTCTTTTCCTCAAAAGTTATTTCTTATCTTCTGGTGTTCCCTGAATACATCCAATACTACCACATAGGTGACAATATACACATTTCTATACAAAAATTAAGCATCCCTTCCCATTGGCGCTCTATTTCCTTCACATTAGTTTTCCATCAATTACTAGCTATCTATAAATGTGGAATAGTAGAATTGAATTGATTAATTGGAGAGATTGTAAGAAAAAAATTTCATACATTACATCACATGGAAGACTATCAAAAGCACATAGCACTTACCTATAACAAGAAGGTATTCTTTTATTCATTCATCATGGGAGTGTTGGTGCTAGTCTTTATAACTCCATTGATACCAAGAATGTAGCCTTCAAATCATGAACTAAAGCTGTAGGATCCTTACTCCATACATAGGGTCCACTCTAATAGGGATTTATCATTGATCTCACTAGATGAAGATCTCATTAGGACTCCAAGAAATCAATTTATTGTATAAATATTTCATGAAGTCACACATTATAACATTCCAACTACAAGATGTTAAAACACATAGTTGTTCTTCTTTCATATAATGATAAAATTCATGACATATGGTTCAATTCATGCGACCAAAAACTACAAAATTCAATTTATTAATCATTGTATGAAATTAAGCTACATGGTTTAAATCCATCTCCTTCAAAATTAAGAGACCCCCTAAAGTAAAATGGGCTAACAATCCTCTCGACCCATTAAATATTGGCATTCATCTCAAGAGTAAGTCCCAATCACATCACTCTAACCCGTCAGTGGGTTGATATGACCTCCTGGAATGAAATGAGGATGAAATAAAGGGAATATATAAAGAAAAATCCTCACAAGAATCATTTCCACTACATAGTGGCACTTGGTCCCCCTTTATAGGCATAATCGTCAACATTTTCACATCCTTACCATAAGATGACAAATTTCATGTCCAATTTATTATTTTCATGATGAAAAACTGCATGATCTTTCTATAACTACATGTGTTTTGGTTCTCATTATAATGGGGTATGATGTGATCCATTTATCACCTGTACTGGGTCCAACCTCCTTGAAGGTTTTTCCCCTATTCCCTGTATATGGTTCATACCTGCACTGGGAACCATTCAATATCTATGTTTGAATTGATTCTTGCTTTATATATATATATATAGTGACGCCTAATACACATGTTTTCGGCCCAAAAATCATTATAGAAAATATAAATGGCACACTTTCCCCATATAAAAACATGATTAATGTGGGGAATGGTTTTTGAGAACTAAATGTCATTTGATTCATTCTTAAGTAATATAGATAGAGTGGGAGAAAGATTACATACACGTAGTGGGAGGCTTCTCCCAGGATGAGATGAAGAACCCTACGGTTTCAAGCATCCATGGATGTTCTGCACTCCCTTGGATCCTTGCTTCACCCCCTTACAGAGAATCTACACCAACAGTTACGCTCGGTACCGACCACTTGGCACGCAACATCAATACTATTCACAATTGCACGGATGAGAAAATGATGTGGAATCAAGTCTCAAATATGGCCTTCAATTCTAGGTATGCTACTAGATCTAAAAAATTTACCAATACAATGTTACATATGGCCCTGAGTTCTAGGTTTGCTACTGGATATAAATAATTGAGACCTATGATACATGTGACCTCGATTTATAGGTTTGATACTTGATCAGTAAAATCGAGAACTCTGATCTCACATATGGACTTGGGTTCTAGTTTTGATACTGGATCTGAGGAATCAAGACCTATGGTACCGGTATCTTTCAATGATTCATCTTTTGTCTAAAAGGAAACAAAATCTCCTAAGTACTCTTCCTCGGATGTAGTGACGAGGTAGGGAACTCATGATCTATCATGCAAGGATGATACATGAGGTACATAAGCTGAGGAAATGGAAAAAAATTGTAAGTACAAAATCTAGTGGAGTGAGGTCTTTAATTCTACTTAATGATTCAGGTATGAGTAGAATACATTGAAAGTTTTCATCAGCCCACATTAAAGCTATCCATGTAGAATTCACTAAAAGAATTTCCACTGGAAAAAATTCATTGATCGCAGAAATTGTCTTACCCAAAGATGAACAACTCTGGAAGATGGATGATATGGCTAGAAGGATCTATACTTTTTGGGGTTACATTAAATATAAATTTATCTCTCTTGGGAAAAGTTTTTCCATTGTATGTTTCCCCCAGAAGAATTAAAACATCGCGCAAGGGGCATTGGTTTGCTGCAGCTGAAGCCTGGATGGCTTCATTTTCATGAATTGTATTTGGAATTCAATGTCCCATGTCAATGAAATTTATTTTTTCAGGTTGAGATTTTATTGAATGGACATAATTGGGTTTTATAGAATCCGAAGATCCTACATGGTAATGACACAACAATTAGGACTCCTATACTCCTTGACAATGACATTGAGGATGTTCAATTCTGACACTTTTCTAGGATACTGTTCAGTATTGATCTCATCTCCACCCTGATGGCAAGGTAACCCATTTAACTCCTTTGGATAACATCCAAATTGAAGTTGAGTATGAAAAAAAATCCTCTTTTTGTACTGAATATATGGTTGTTGGGATATCTTTGGAGATTTGTCAGATGAAAATCTCATGTGAGGGATGTGGGATTATAGGTCACCATGTCAACCTTTGTTGAAGGAAGTCAAAGATAAAAGATGTAGGCATTCCAAAACCAAGTGTTAATCATGGAGATCCACACGATGAGTCAACTAGAAATGTGATAGATGTATTGAATCCAAACTCCCAATCACCTCAGGAAAAGGAGGATAATGACCACCCATGTGATTCAAGTAATGTCAATGTCACTAATTCTAAAATCAAACAGAAATCTGGGGCTGTAATTTTCTTGTAATAAGTGAATGTCGTCGATGCAGATTTTCCTAACAATAGAAAAAATGATATCTTGAAGTAAGATCAGAATGAAATAACAGGTAGTGATAATTAATTTATGGTTGAATAGGTTAATGAACAAGAAATACAACAAGTGGTTGATCATCTACTTCGTCATGAAGGAATTGTGCTCCAGGTAACCGAATGGGTAAACATATTTTATAGGTTGATTCCCCTCTCACTACTAAAATGTACTTTTCCTTAAAACCCATTGTGGAATGTGAGTGAATCCAACTTGTTTACTATTAGAAGACAAGATCTTCCGGTGACCACCACGTGGTTGTTTAGAAGCCAATTGGAGAGACTATGTGCCATAAAAATCCTCCTCTAACTGGACCACTAGAGGATGAGGGATTGCGAGACACCTCTCCTGAAAAAACCACTGGCAAGCCATTAGATATCAATGACTCTAACAACATTGATGTCGAGATCCTATATAAATGGATTATATATTTCTTCAATGTGGGGGAGATTCAGTGTTTCAGGGCATGGACATGGAAGATTTAATGTTAAATGGAATGCAATGCGATAGGGGGAAAGAAAAATATGTGAAAGACTATGGAAAAAGATAGGTAGTTAGATTTTATGCTTTTGGATGTTTTCTTTGTATTCTATCCCCCCATCTAGTTCCTTTCATTTCATACTAATTTTCAATAAAAGAGGATATTCCTACACTATTAAAAAAACATAGTGATTCTTGGGTCCTACAACTTATTCCATCATCTATATTAATTTTCATGTTTGGAGACCCATGTCCTCACAACGTGATGTTAAAATACATTGAATTCATGAACTATGTACAACATTATTCTCATTCCAATGAAATACGTAGTGAAACCCAGGATTCCATCCTTGTTCCAAGCCAAAACATTTCCCCTTTTTCATTTAGGTTAATCATCATCCTTAATAAAATACATTAAACTAAAGGGGGATGTCTTCACCACATGACATTAAAAAACACAAGAGTCCAGTAACTACTTATTGAATGATTTTTATCTAAATGAGAGGAGTAAGGTTGGATGGATTATACCTATTGGACCACCCACTATGAAAATCTAAATTCCCATAATCATCACATGTGTTTACCTTGCATCGTGGAAGAATATTTTCCCACTCCTTGTTTCTCACATCGAGAATAGATTACATTGGATTAAGAGTTTTGATAAAGGATATCTCTAAAAAATTATGGCATGCCATTTTGATTTGATATTATAATGCTCTAAGTTGAAGGAATATAAAAGGCACAAAAAATTTCCCCATCACAAAAAAATAAACTGCACAATATCCTATTTATTATCAAACCAAAGAGATACATAGTGACTTCCAAATCATCACTCCTTGTCTAAAATTGAATATAACAGTGGGAATTAACCAATTATCTCAATTATGAGTTAGATCAACATAAGAGGATTCAGAATGGGTGATCACCCTCTACATAATCCAACGATTAAAAAAACATAGTTCCCTTCACATACGATCTATATCAGTGTGGGGGACCATTATTTAAGAACCATGTGTGGGTTGATTATAATTATATAGAGATAAATAATGAACCCAAATCCCCATTTTATATTCCTATCCATTGGGAAAGGAGAATGTCCCACTCTCTTTCAAAAAAAAAAAGATCCATGAATGATATTTTAAATTGGGTCCCCTCATTAGGGGGTCCACTATAGAAATACATATCTAAAAATTCTACATATGATTCATATCTATGTATGTGATTCTACATTTCATGACCAAATTTGATTAAAACATTTCCTTTTGTTCTTATAAAACAACCTTTTCACTTTTCAAACTCGTATTATTGGACACTGTCATATCTCCATAAATTTTTTCCTGCTTTTGGTGATATAATGTCTGATACTCGAAGACTTCATTTCTCAACAATGCTATAATACTCCATTGTTTCCTTTGTATATAATTTCCCAATAAAAGGGTTTTTTAGACAATGTATTCCACTATTAATTGTGATTTAATATTCCCTAATAGTCTTCACCTAAAATATCCTACAAAACTGTTTTTCCAATTAGAGGTAACATCACCCATGGGACATGCCTCTTTTTTAATCATAAAATTTAGAGAAACTTTTATAGACTTTTGTGATAAACAATTTACCAAATTCATTGGAGATATCAAATTGAAATTATTATCCCATAACAAGGTAACATTTTTCTCCAAATAAGACTTTATTCATTGTGAAATATGAATCACTATAAACATGCATCATCTCTTATAAATTTGGTGTTTGAATTCCTAAGAAATTATTTTCATGACTATGTTGTAACACAACCTAGTTTCTATTTCACGAACTATCCTAGAAAATGGGCTTTCAACAAAGGTATTCCACTATGAATATTCTATAACATTCACATCTAGCTTTGCATGAAATTTCCCACAAATCAGGTTTTTCAATCAGTGGTAACTTCTTCATTGGGAGATACCTACTATATTTCCATACTAACTTATATTTTCTCCATCCCACTCTTCTAATTTGGAGATAATAAAATAATAGATACCTGTATTTTTTCCCTCACACATGAATATTGTGGCACATTACAAGGTAGATTACCAATAATTATAGAATCAACAACCTTTCAGCCAAAGATAAAGACCTCAAACTATATAACCCTTAATTTCCTTGTGTTACAACATCAAGATTGATAGCACAACGTAATTATTTTTTTAATTTAAACTACAAATAATATAGCATTTATATATGACAGTAAACTGCATAGCACATTGTCTTTGTTGTTTGAATTTAAAATTCATAGCAAAATGTAATTTTTTTATGAATCTAAATCGAATAATTTTTTTTCATTTCTATATAAATTTAAAATACAAAGAATAATGTAATTTATATTGGACTATATGTTTCATATAATAATTTTTTTGATATTGGAATTTAAATTGTGTTTTAGAACATTATTTTTGTAAGACATTAAATGCTAAGGTCAACATCTTGGTCAGACAACATTAAACTACACAGTACATGATCCCTTTTCAAAAAGGGACCTTACATTAACATTGTACATCTAAAAAAATGTAACTTCCTTCACATAATACAAATCTATGAATGTGCGATTTTACATTCATGGAAAATGCCAGTATCGATGCTCTCTTCATTCTTATACATTTTCTCTTTAGAAAAAAAACCAATTGTTGTCTTAAGGAATTCAAATATACATAATATCTCATCACTTATCAGAAATAGATTATTGTAATTCCTTATAACTTTTATTCATGACTATAATGTATCATGCCCTTTCATAAAGTAACCCACAATATGTGTTTTCTAGATAATGGATTTTTCGATTAACTATAACGAAATGTGCCTAGGTTGGTTTCATATAAGAAGCCTATAAAATGGGTTTTTTCAATTAGTGGTAACGTCATCAATGGAGGATACCCCATATATTTTCAAATATTATATTTGAGATTTTGAAACTAGAAAATATGGGCTAAAAATTCCCATTGGGTGTTTCTGAAGTATTTCATAACATTCATGGATGAAAATTATTATTTGAGATCATCATCTCAAAATTTATGGTCAAATTTGTTTGACCTAAAACCCCAGCCTCACTAGTCTAACATGATTGACTTTAATGTACCTGAATTAAGAGACATAATACTCTATTGATTGAAAACCTACTATGAGAACTATAAAAAAAGTTATGTCTAATTTTATTTGACCTACACTCAATATGGTTTAGGAAAAATTGGATAAATAAAATATAAAAGGTGAAAACCTATTAGGATAAAAACCCAAAAACGAAGGTCTAATAAAAATCCAAGTCTCATCTAGTAAGTCTCCATCATATTGAGCTTAAGAAAAATAATTAGATGATGACATAAAATGAAACAATGTTTGTATGGATTTCCATATGACCCTAGAAATAGTTAGTCTATGCTCACTAGTCCCCATGAATTATTAATGATTTTTTTATTTCCTTGTCCCCTAAATGTGTCTATGACTAGATGGTATAAAAATGACTTGTTATGAAAATCAGTTTCTATGTCATATTATGATCATAGAATGAAAACATTGATGATGATGTATGATATTAGAAACAAAATTATTTTCATTTATGGAACAAAACAAAATCGTAGGAGAATCCACAAGATGGAGTCTCTCTGTCACACTTTATAAAGGACCTTCAACATAAGTCATCATTTGTTGAATGGACTCCTGAGCCCCGTTAGCTACATGTTGAAGACCATACAGCTAAACTAATTCAGTATCCTTATCCCGCTGAAGTGATTCTGTTGTAGCCACAATTGTAGATAAAGCATCGGTTTAGGCTACTTATAATGAAAAAACTGATTTGTACAAGATCTTCCTGGGAAGCATCCAATTCATACTGAAGGTTCTCTACATTAATAGTTTTCTCATTAATTTATAGTTTACATTCGAACAGCTTCTTAGTATGGTTGGCCTCCACCTAGGAGAATATAGCCCCAAGATTATTAGTTTTGATGAGAAGATTCCCCTTTATGTGGTTTAATTGAAGTGTTTTATCTTACCAATATTTTAGAATGATCTCCTTAACAACAACATGAAACATATGGAAATCAAATCATACATATCCCTGCATACCAAACAGAATGAAAGTTGATAGATTCAAAAAGTAAGGTTTTGAAAATGAATCCAATATATTATTTTGTACATATCCTACTATTCCCCAGATCATGTAATGTGTAGATAGTTCTGTACAACCAAATCCAAATCAGATCTGTTGTGAGAGGGAGAAATATACTCTGAGCTCAGGGCACTTATCGAGGCACCATGTGCCACTTACTCTATGTCAATAATAGCTTCATGTTATTTTATTAACTACATTTTCATATAGGATCCACCCTAAGACTGAACCACCAAACATGATGGAACTAGACTTTGGGAAAGAGTCATTATTAACCTCAAAATGTTAACATAGAGAATACATAGAGGATGAATAATGAATTCATTGAAACCCACCCTGTAATTGATCAGCAGTGGGGGTGGATTCCTCCCTAGAGTCCACGACCATAGTAGTTTGAACCAAAACCTATTTCTTATTATAACTCTTTAGGATCCACCTAGAACATTATAAGGAAGGCTCATGATTATTTCCCATTTCAAGATTCACTTGATTTATCCCCCCTCAATTGTGGGACTAGGATGGAATTCGACATCTTGTTCGTACACCATCACAACAACATTCTATATAGATGGAGTTGTTCATTCTAACTAGTCATGATTAAAGAATTATCCATAAAAATATTTGTTCCTAAAAAATAAAGAATCAAATCCATTCAACTTCTTATTTTGTTCCAAAAATTATTCTATGGTTTTATGAAGAATAATATTTTCTAGTATTTCATAAAAGGATATTCAGAGCTTTCTCATGGGATGTACAAATGTCCCATGCTCCTGTTAATCTCACCATGGGAGATTACCAAAATATTTGGCTCAGGACCTTGAACATCACCCACATTTTATGACTTGAAACCCTGAAAAACATCCTCAAGGACAACCAAAGTGTCCACAACCATCGTCGTAGGGTCCTCTGGTGCAAGATATGAACATGAAATATCATTGGTATGAAATAAATAAATCATAATACGAAACATTTTCATTTACCATTTACATTATAAGAATCCTCCTCCACCTCCACATTGGTAGGGGTGCTAATGGGAGTAGATAATGTATAGTCAACCCTTAAAACTTCTTATATATAAGGAGTCGACTCACCAAAATGGATCCATGTATGATCGAGAGTTCCAACCTTAGTTCATAGAGGCTCATTTAAAAAAATCTGAAGAGAATAAAGGGAATGATATCTTGTAATATTTTTTTTATATAGTTATGCTACAGGATGAAAAGATTAATGAAACCATGAAGTCCAACCATAACTGATGAGGATCTTGGATAGGGATTTTATTCTTTGATGTTCCATCCTTTTTGATGGAGGATGTGTAGAACCAACCTCATCAATGACATGTATCACAGGGGGAAGTACAGTTTTCCCCATATCATCCTCTATTTTTTTCGGACATGGGGTTAGCTCTCCTAGTTTGGTAGATAATTCATTGACCCAGAATGGGATGTTAGTTGAGACAAATTTTAATGATTGAGCATTATTTGATTCCCACTAAACTGCTACAAATAAAAATAAACTTACCATAAGCAACAATACGTAATTGGAAATGAAATAAAGGAAGAAAAAATTGTAGATGAGAAAAAGAGAACTTATGTATTCTAGATTGAAAAAGTAAATACATTATTTATAATATGGGTGCTCAAATCCTTCATTAGTGCATAATCTCACCATGTCCTACACCCATCTCATGTCATGGATCCAGTAATTAGGTGAAAATTTGTGCATATTTTGTTCACAGATATAAATCCTCACCTCAGCATGATTTTCCATGATGTGAATATTGGTTGGGGAAAGGGAATATCATATCCATATAATATCTAGCCCATCATGGAGAAATAACCTTATGATTTCATCATAAGAGGAACTTTTCATACAATATTGGACTACCACAAGTCGTATGAATTATGTGGCCATCAATCCTAATCGTAAAGACTTTTTGACAGCCCCCAATTTCATGAGCATCCAAAAAATCTCTTTTACAGATATAGTATATGAAAATGGGACCACAGTCTCTTTAAAATGGTGATGAATGGACCATATGGGATCAACCTCAGTTGGTGTATAACTTGGTATTCTTACAAGCATACTGAACCTTGCTAGAGTTCATTTGGGGGTACACGAGACCTTTTCATCCACACCATATGATGGGGGTAAATCATCCTCTAGGGGATATGAAACACCTTCTATAGAAGCATAATATTATCCACCTAAAATTCAACACATGGGATTTTTTCTAGTTTGAATTGTTGAACAACATATGGTAACACATTCTCTGGGAATGATGAAATCCAATCCTTGAAATATAATGTGGTCAATCAATTAGTTTCATCTCATAGATAAATGCTGATTTCTGTTTTATTTAACTCAATTGTTATAAGCATCAAAATCCATGTATATTCCATCATATTTATTTCTTATTTGAAAAAACTAGTGGAGAAATGGATATTAGTTGCAAAGAACATGAATTGTTGTGGAAACATATATCGAGTTTTGTCCTATCATATAACATCACCATCATTAAGAGTTTCTAACAAAATCCCAAAAGGACATCATATATGATGTTATCTCATGACCAGTCTTCCCATAATCAGTAAATCTCCCAATTTTTGGGTCACCATATAAGAAGATATTGAACTCATTGAATATGATTATCCTCATTAAGATCTTTCTGGGTTTTATGGAAAATGAGTAATACCATAAAAAATATGAATAGATGGTTGAAACTAGATCCTAATAATCTTGACCATGATTAACATTGATCAAGATCCTAAGTGGGATTTAACCCATCCCCACCATAACTATAACGGCTGTGAAATTTTGGATGAGTCATTCCCCACATGAACGTGCAGTAGGCTTTTGTAAATTTACACCTATATTTGAATTTCAAACACCACGTGTTTATTTTATTCCATCTTGGACAATATGAAAAATGTACATGGACTCACAATACTATTGGAATCATAGACATTAATTGGGTAGGTTCTTAGTGCAGGTCCAAAAATTCGGAAATGCGTGTCTTTATATGTACGCTAGACTTGGGCATTTAACACCATTTTTTGTATTCCCCATTTTCCAAAATAATCTAAAATATACCAAGAGAACTCTAAATTTCCATTTTGGGACACTCAGTTGGACCATTGAAAGTGGGAAATTACTACATTGACTCTAATAATGTAACCATCCACACATCGGGATGGATATCCCCTTCGGGCAAGGATCTTCTTTAATAATATTAGGAGATATATTCAACATGTCACGCACCTGAGTTGTAATTCTCTCATCATCATCCCACATCATCCAAGTAGGGATGAAATCGTTATATAAATCTCCAAGTATCAAGACCCAAATAACAATGGGGATATCTTAGAAGCCAATATCAACCTCTCAATTCAATAGGCAGAAAGAGTTAGATTGTAGTCATTATCTTTTTAACTACTTAGAAATAAATTTTCCCTTATTATATGCATAATTATAACTTTCCCAAATGTAATCAGATATATTGAAATATTTTTTTCCATTTCTGAATTATTCCCATGTTTTTCATACCCAATATACCCACATCCACTCTATCCTAACACCCACTCTTGGGCGGGAGAAAATGTATTTTCTCCAATGCCTTGAATGAAATGTATAGGAATCATGAAAGATGGATAAATAATATTTAATATTTAATTTGGGTTTATGTGGCTACATATCTAAAGAATAATGGTTATGGTTCATCAAAAAGGTTGTGGAGGATGTCCAAAAATTAATATATTTACACATTCATAGAACATTGGAAGTAGTGATTACTTGAAACCTTGTAACTGAGAGAAGAGTTCCATTTCAAAAAGACAATATAAGGAGATCCTTTGTATCATTATGGAAATAAATAGGAAGATAATTACTCTAAAGTAATTCATGGTTATATTTATTTATATGTTACTTTAGTTCATGTAGTGTAGTATCATTAGTGTCATTGTATCATATCGAGAAACTTTTACCACCTGTTCAAGGTGATTCATAACTTGTTAATCAGAAAATACAATATTCCAAACTTCCATCGAACCTACAAAAAATTATCAAGAATTTCATTCAAAACATGTTCATTTCTAGAAAATTAGAGTTTTTTTTGGAAAAGGCATGAACTCAAATAGTGTACTCATGCAAGTGCCTCTCGCAAGACCATCTCTCAAGGTCTGTCCACAAGTCACCCAACCATGAATATGCAACCCATAGATAGATACACCCCATATCTTCTAAAATTATGGTTTATAAATTATTCATTATTGTGGGATCTATATAAAAGATAACATGGAATAACGGAAAATGCTATAGCATGAGGACCATATATTGAATGAGTGAACCTATTTAATGATGAATAATCCTTTAATCACACATGCAATGAACACCATGAATATATAGATTACACGGGAAGGTGACCAGAATATTTGACCAGTGCAGAGGACCAACACTCTTAACCTCTTTGGACCTTTCAGACTTTTCATTCCTTTACCTTAGGATCAAATCTTATTCTTTTGATTGAATCCAATCTTGAGGGGGGGTATTGAAACTTATTTTTTCAAAATGAAGAATAGATATCAACGTAAAATATCTTAATGGGAAGAGAAGAAGATACATGTACAAGCACAAGGATAATAGATCCACCGAAGGCACATCATGTAGGTACCCTCGAGAAACATTGTTGTGTAGGGTTCCTACACATTTTCCTGCATGACAAACGTTCACATCAGCCAGTGTGATTTCGCAATATGAAACATCTAGGTGAAATAGTCCCTTTTCCCAGGGTCCAATTTTTTCCTATAAATAGTACCCTAGGGACTTATTTTTCTACGATGAAATTTCCCATAGGCCTCTTGATTCTCTTCTCTCCATAGTCATTCAACCAGACCCTAGAGAATATTCAAGTTACTCCTCAAAAACATGAATAAGAGAATGTAAAAGGGGGATATAGATACTAAGGTCCTCCTTTCTTTTAAAATAAATAACACATTTTTGAGGATCTTTTTCCCCCAATGAGGTGATGATAAATAGTGAATGTTCCCCTTCCCTAACTAAGGACAAGAATGAGATTCATCTGGGAAAACCTGTAGATACCCTTGAAGGGTTGCGAAATTAGACACCCAAGTGTTGTTTCCTAGGTGGTCCATCACCCATGGTACCATCACCTCCACCATCTATACAATCATGAAAAACCCCTTATGTGAGCCTCTATTGGCTAACCCAATCCTACATTTTTGTGGATCCCTTAGATCAAAATTTCATATACCCTATGAGAACCTTTAATCAGGCCCTCTTCAAAGCCATCCATGGATGGGAAATTTTTATTTTTTCCCCATTTTCCTAAAGGGACCATGTTCGTTCCTCCCCTGAAGCCATCATAGTTGAAAATCCAATGGAAGGGGAAAACCATGTGTTGAAATATTGGGTTTCCTAGACCCAACTATGTTGTACTTTTGATTAAAATATCATGTGTATAGTTAGTTATACATGATGTATAATTACCATTATAGTGTAAATAATTCTGCATCCACTATAAAATAGTAATTTCCATAGATTAATTGTCATTTTGAGAAGTTATAGAAGATCCATGGCTATAATGAGAACTTCATGGTACCATGAAATTAATCTTAAATATATATTCTACGGTATAGATAAATCATAATTAATTGAAAAAAAGTTGTTTGACTATATGGTGTTGTGTGATCATAATCATTGAGACTTCTTCTCATGATGATTTTACTTAGTGATATCCAGTATTGAGATCATGAGGACAGACCCTCCAATAGTAACACCTAATGTTTTGGGTGTCATTAGTCGTTACTACCTATAGAAATGTGTGTTGGCCTCCAAACATGACACCATTACCATTTTGTATCATTTTATTAGATACTTTTATCCAAAAAAACCATGATATTGAAATTGTGGCGAGGTAGCTTGTGATGGGAGAATCGTTGGTGGTATCACATTAGTTGAATGGTCAATAAAGGAATTTTCGCTTCCATGTTTATGATGTTGTAAATCTTGGGCATTATTGATCAGGGTGGTGATACCTTCATAAGGCTTTGGACAAAGTTGTAGAATGAAAAAATCTATCTAGATAGATTAAAAAATAATATAGAAAATAAAGGATGATGACACAAGTGTGCTTCCTGATTTATGATATATTTAATGAAAAATAGATTATAGTACACTATCAGTGTTCATAGGTTGGTAGTCATGGCTATAACAATCCTTGTCTCTATAGGGGCTCTGATGGGTTGCTAGATTCCGATCTTGGTCTATGGATTTTATTTGATACTGTCGAGGTAAGGCCCTAGAGGTCACACATAATAGTGTATTCATGAATTCCCCCCATTCAGTTGAAGAGGTATATGGACATGGTCATCCCCACTATGGGGTCCAAGTTTTGTCCAAAGTATCAATCACTAAAAAATAAATAAATTCATTAATATTCATGTTTTGAACAATTGGGATTGAATTTATTTACATGTTAGGTTAATATGGGGAAAATATTAATCGAAAAAATATTATTTTAATATTCACGATTCATTTAATATTAAGTGGGATAGTGAGTTGCGTTAAATGGCTCAGTTTTATCTTGTAATATTTTATATATATATATTATCAGTATGTGATAAAATAATAATAATATGGATGAACTTTAGTTCATCATAATTATTTATTAAGTGGATGCTGAAATAAACCGGGGCCGAGGAACCCAACTGGATTTTTAGAAACAACAATATAAATAATATAGGAGGCTCTATATCATGAAACTATCTATTCATATTAAGGAATGAAAATGAGAGAATAAATATCCTCCTACTACCTAGATAGATAATTAGTTGATCCAAGAGCACAGATCAGGATCTTCCTCATGTATTGAAGAGATCTGATGTGGAAATCGTCAGGATGTCGGAGAGATCGTCGGATCACCATGCAAGCACCCAGAATTAAATTATCGATGTTCCAGTAGATTTTAGAAGTGTGTGTGGATGATCTTGAGGGATCCAGCTATGGATCCTTCCAGAAATGATCACCATTGACTAGTTATAGTCAACAACAACATCAGATTTTAAAGGGGTATGTTATCATTTTTTCACATTATAATTTATGGGAGATCCTTGGACCTTATCAGGGCCAGGATCGTTGGAAACAATAAGTTCCATAGTACATTTAAAGAAAAAATTAAAATCCCTAGCTCATCGGCTTCTACTATAGGCCTCAGAACCATTCATTAGTATTAGAGAGATGACATAGTTTTTCTGAGCCTTGAAAATTAAATTTACATTAAAATTAAGTATAGGGTTAAAAGGCAGTTCCAACTGTTCTGACCATATTCAGATCTAATCTATAATGACCGAGATTTTTCAATTTTAAATTCTCAAATTGGATTGAATTTGGTGTTTGATAACGAGTGTTAATTTTAATTCATTTCAAAGTACCAATCACGTTTAAATCGGTTAATCAGATATAATTAAAATTATATGAAAATTATAAATTTTACAATTTTTCTAATATAATACTTTAATAATTATAGGAATATTAATTTTATTATTATAATAATCTGGTAACAATATATTAATTTTTTATTGTAAAAAATTTATTATTATTATAATTGAGGTTTAATTTAATAGCCTGTACTGTTTTTGGAAAATGGGTGAGTAAATTTCTTAAAGGTAACAGTGGACTTGACTTTTCATTAAAAAACAAAATGATTTTACTTATAAAAAGTTTATGAGGATACTTATAATAATGAATTTGTAAAAGGGGGTCTGCATGGTCCCCCGAGCACTCTCTTCCTTGGAGAAAGCCTATGGGTGCTGCCTTCTACTGTCCACCAAAGGAACCCAAATCCGGACTCCTCCCTGGCTTTCTAGCATAGTCAGAATTCCACCCGAACCCTCTGGCCTCCTCTTGGACACTGCTGTTGCCTCAAACTCCGAACAACTGTCACTGTGCCTGCCTCACCAGGCCACCATCGGGTGCCACTCCCCTCGATGACACATCTGCCATGCTCCCACCACCAACTGTGGCCTATCACCACATACATTGCCACCTTGACCCTAGACCATCAAATATAAGTAGGCCTCTTGCTCATCTTGTTATTTAACCAAGTCACGACCACCTCTGGTTGCTCTGACCTTCTTCAGTGCGCTGCACTATTGCTGTCAGGCTTCACTGTGCAGCCGGATGACAACTACCCAGTCGCATGACCACCTTGTCGTCACCCCTCTTGCTGCAGCCTCTCTCGGACAATTTTCGAGCTAACTCTGGATTCATAAGGTCCACTGGTCACCTCAACTCTGGTATTATTGCCTCCATTGTAGACCAAGTAGGTACCCATTTTTCCTAAAATATATCTTTCACATGGAAAAATTGTCCCCAAAATAGTCAGGTTGGATATGCACAACCTGGAACAGGTTTGAATGGATCAGTCCAGCACCGTATTTCCCTTTAATGGCCTCGTATGGACTAATTTGGGTTTGGGCCTAGCCTTTATTGGCCATGCAGTGGTGTTTTGGGTACCAACCAATATAAATTAATCAAAATAAAAAAATTAACTATTTAAATTTCAGTGTCTAAATTAAAATAAATAAATTTAATTTTGTTTATTTTCTAATAAATGTGATATAAATTAATTTAGTTTTTAATGTAATTAAATTAATTAATTAATTTAATTTTGGAATATTTTAATTAAATTATTTAGCATACCCATAAATAATTAAATTATTTAAATTATTTAATTCATTTAATTTATTTTATAACACTTTTACTTATTTAATAAAATATATATTTTATAGCACTTTATTTTACCTGGCTACTGGTCTTGAGAACCGGCCTGTGTGTGCTTCATTTATTTATTTAATTATTTAACTCTATGAAATTAACATAATCAATTAAACAGATGGTCTGCACGTCGTCTTTCTTATTGGTTAAAATTTATAAGGGAATGTGCACCCAATTTTACCTAATGTAAATTTATCCCCTTATTCCCCCCTCGCCTGCGCATGACAACATTTGTACTTAGGATGATGATGGTGAACTACATGGACCCCGTGAATATGAGGCATTCTGCATTGATCAAAATAGTTCACGATGATACGTGGATCCCATCATGATGAGGTAGTAAACCAAGACATGACTTGGACCCCGCCAAGTCATGGTGATACTCCATATTAGAAGAATACATTCTTGAATGTGTTCGATGCATCAAGAGTCATGCTTCGACTTAGGAAAGATGCCCCAAGGTTGTTTATATTTTCAAAACCAGTTGGTTACAAGTTTACTTTTATGCATTTATTTATTATTTTATTGATTTAAAAAAGCAGGAGAAATACATAAAATAATAGATAATAAAATTAATAATGAATATGCGTATATTTTTCTATTATTGTTCAGTTGTCAGGGTGACAACATAGGTGACAATGATTAATATAAATGTACAACATTTGTTGGGAGAGAGAAAAACACAAAACCCTCAAAGTAATATTATGTCATTATAGCCTTTCATCATTGAGTTCTGAACTAAACCAAGAGTTTGAGGTGTTAGTCATGCCATAGATGAGGGTGCCTCATACTACTGGGGAGTTCATATTAGGGTGGTGGGTTATCTTAACCAAAATTGTAGAAAATAAATAGTCACAGATAACTTGTTTTAATTTTATAGCCAAGCATTGAGTAAATCATGTTCGGATTTTTTAACATGGGATTTCACTCAATAGATCAAGGAACGGCGAGATAGTGTGGGTGGCTATCCAAAATCCCACCTTGAACCCTTCGAGTAGTGGCCTAGCCATAGCTTTTAGGCAATGAGGGTGGTTTCGGGATCCTTTCCTCTAGAATACACAAATGATAGAGTATTCCAATTCTAGTATAGTGGGTTCCTATAATTCGATAAATAAATGGATGAAATTTAATGATTAAATTAATATGAATTTTTAAATTCGGTAATCAGTATAAAAGTAATAATATACTAAAATTTATTTTTATTTAATGGATAGTAATACCACAAATAAAACTTTTATAAATATTGGAAAACGTTAATGTCCAAACTGGATAAAATTTCACATATAGTAAAGATGGTTACACATAGTATTAATCTCGTGGAAATTAATGGTGATAGTATCTGATGTTATTAATATTTTCATGTCTTATTATACACGCTTTTTAATTATTTTACATGAAATGTACATACTTTTTGTGAAATATTATTATTTTAATACTAACTATAATTTTTCATCATTTTTAGAAGTTGTATAATGGAAAGAGTATAATAATTTATTTATAACCCTCACACTAAGGATCTGAATTTTGTGGTTCATGTTTTTTTGGTTTACTTATTCAATTTCCCACATATAATTAGAAAGAATAATTGGCCAATTCTTCCATTTGAAGGGTCATATGGACCACACAATAAGGCCAATAGAATTTGTGATGAAACTAGACCATCCATGAAGATTGAATTACTAGGATCAGTCTAGAAGTGAAAAATCATTCATTCTCCTTAAACTTTTGGGGGACAATGTAATGAGTCCTGGATAAATATTTCAAAGCTCAAATCCAAAGCCAAGGGGCCAAACTGATTCATTTAAACTCATCCCACCATTTTGGCTGGGAAATAAAAGTAGTAAAGTATTCATGAAATATCTCTTGATATAATCATCAAATTAATCTTAGATTCTATATTGAAAAAGAGGAGATATAAGATGCCGACTTTGTTAAAGAAATTGCTTGGATTTTAAGGAATCTTCATATTGATAAACCGATTCAAATCTTGGACTTCTAAAAGTTATGGATTGAAATGAACATTTTAACATTGTTTAATCAAACTGACATAACATTGTCTCTATAAGTCAAAATTACTCAATATTTTGAGAAAAGTCAGAAAAAATAATTTTCTACAACCATGAAGAAGATGATATGTCGAGCATAGGATGTCTTAATAACCATATTAGAAATGAAAATGGAGGGAATGATTGGGAATAAAAACTGTCAACTTCCTGGGGAAATAAATACATCCCCCTTCTCTCATTCAAAGGAGTTGTAATTTTAGAGAAAAGGAGGATAGGTTGGCACGAACAAAGGTCTAAAAAAGGCTTGGGAGGATCTTCTATACTAAAGTTTTTACTTGATAAACCATTCCTCCTTGCTTCCTTTCATTTACTTCTGTGTTGTTATTTGTTTGTAATCATGTATGTTTTTTTGTAATTCTGTTTTAATGAAGGTTTCTTCTTCAATATCTCTTATTCTCATACACCTTATATAGTTTAATATTTATGTCCTTAAAATAATTTGAATATAGTTGAATCCCCTACCATTATTTTTATTTCTCATTCAATTTAATGTTTTTTTATAATTATCATCATCGTTTGTGTATGTGTTCGATGCACAGGTCTCTTCGTATCCCTTTCTATTTCTTATCTTCTTAATTTATCATCGTAATAATTATAACCATATTACTAATAATTTTAATGGGTGAATAAATGTCTAATTACAGTGAGTTATAATTTAGGGATGTTAAGAGATTGAGTGATTTTTCTCAATGAGTATTCTTTGATTTTACATTGTATATGTTGTACTTTACATGTCATGGATTAGTGGCATATTTTGTTTAATGTATAGATTCTATGGATTATTGGATCCATAAAAATCTACCACAATCAATTAATGATTGGGATTAGAATCCAAGTTAATTTAATGATTTTATTAAAGCCTTAAAACTTAGGAATTCCAATCAACGTCAACTTGTGACATGGGTGTTAATTTAATGAAATACAAATCTAGGATCAAAGATATCACAACATTAATGACCTATTTATTAACTCACCACAATATTTATAAACATTTAAAATCAAAAATCATCCATAAATAATTTCATAAGCTCTGCAAACAAACCCCCCCCCCCCAGTCAGAATACAATTAACAAAAAACAATAGTTTATTAAAAAGTACAATCGCTGAGGATTTGACACAAGAGCTGCTACACACATTAGCAGAGTACCAGAACCTTGACCGATTAATAGGAGACAATCAGCTGTGCTTTCAAATGGTTTCATTTACGGGGATGGTTCTTTATGTATTCATTTGTTTCTAGTTATTGTAAAAAAAATTAAATTTTTTTGAAAAAAACACGAAGAAAAACCTGGCTTCCACATAAAAATCATAAAAAGAAATCATAAAAAGAAAAACCCATATTCCTATATCTTCCAACATATCTATAAATTCCCCATATCCTCCCAAACAATCCCTCAATTATTTCTGATCCTGTAATTGAGAAAACACTTCTCCAACATAGGAGAAACATAAGAGACAATCAAATAATTCAAGAAGTTGTCCTTGTACAACCAATTGAATTAGAAATGGCCAATCCTAGGGAACAAACACTTAAAGAACTCGTTGCCCCTGATATTAATTGCAATCCTCTTGGTATTAAATATCCAAAACTAGAGGCTATCTTTGAACTTAGATTGGGTTTGATTCATCTTTTTCATCATTTCCATGGTCTAGCCGGTGAGGATCCACATCTCAACAATAAAGTGTTCCTAGTGGTGTGCTCTACCATGAATCCTCAACGGGTTTCTGAGGAAAAAATAAAACATTGAGCATCCACTTTCTCCCTAGATAACTCCTCCAATTAATGTCTCTACTACCTTCTCCTGGTTCCATAACCACATGGAATGTCACAAAGAGACTCTTCTTAGAGAAATTTTTCCCGCTTCTCGTACTGCTCCTATCTGAAAGTAAATAAGTGGTATTCATCAATTCCCAAGTGAATCGCTCCATGATTACTAGAAGAGGTTCAAAAATCTTATTGCAACCTTTCCAAATCACCAAATCCCTGACAAAATATTGATCCAATACTTCTATGAGGGGTTATTGGTGATGTATATAACTCTCATTGATGCTGCAAGTGGTGGTGCTCTTGTTGACAAAACACTTGTAGATAGAAGATATTTCATAAGTATCATGGCTGCGAACAGACAACAATTCCATACTCGAGCACATGCTCAAGTAAAAAAAGTTCATGACAATCAATCTATAGAGCCAAACAAGATGACCGAGTGGATAAGTGAACTTACAGGTCTTGTGAGACAAATAGTTGTGGAATCCAATGCGTCAACCTCATCATCTCCACAATCAATGTTACATGGACCTATCAAGAACTGTGGAATCTATAGATCCCCATCTCATCAAACTGACACATGTCCACAACATCAAGAGGATCCATATGATTCATCCGGACCAATGGAGGTCAATGCATCCTATGCTCTGTAGAACACCAACCATCATTTATCATGTCAGTTTGTTAGAAACTTCAACCAACCTCACTATGAGCCCTTATATTTTTCTTTTAACCAAGGTCTGATGTATGGTAATATTGTCTCTCATTGACCTAAATACACTCATTAAAACTCAAAACCAACTCCAATATGGTCAAAGTGTTGGTAAGTTCAACAAACACACCCTTATGTTCCTTAACCTAGAAGGATCAATCCTTCTCCAGCTCCTCCAGGCTTCCACTATCCTAATGAGTCTTCCCAATTCCCAAAACAATACAATCGTTTTCCCAAGAACCAAACTTAAGTTAATCTCAATCAGGGACAAGCCTTTTCTTCCAAGAAACCATGGGAATGTGCAGTGGAAGATCTTTCCACATTCACCTATTCCTTCCTCAAACACATTGAAACCTAGATTGGTCAACTTGCATCCCACCTAAGCCAGAAACAACAATCAAATTCATCCCAACTCCCAGCTCAACCATTACCCAACACCATGTGTAATGTAAGTGCAATAAAACTTATATAGGGAGAGAAAATTGATATTCCTCAAGACATTTCCTCTAACCCAGCATTGAATGTTGACAGAGATAATGAAAAGAAAAATCAACAAGAAAAAAAATCTAAAACCATTCCCTAACCCCCTCTACTCCACTTAGGATGTCAAACCTTTTTCCTCAATACATTTCTAATCTAAAGAAGTCATTTGAACTCGATCCTGAAATGCATGACATGTTTAGAAATGTTTAATTCAACATTCCCTCGTAGATTCCATGAAAAACCCCTAAGTATGCCATGTTTTTTAAGGAATTTTTCTCCCGAAAGAGGCAACTTAGGACATTCAGAAATGTTTCCACCCAGCAGTCTATTCCCATAATGTGCAAATATTTAGTTACCTTTACAATTACATGCCAAATGGGATGCTCAAACTTTGATGGTGCAAAAATAAATCTAGGAGCCTCAATTAATGTCATGGACAAATCCATCTTCTCCAACCATGGTCTAGGTCACTTACACCTAATGGGTTTTGTTATTCAGTTATGCAATCAAAGAAAAACTAGTCCTATGGGAATAATTGAGGATGTTCTTTTCCGAGTCAATGATCCTATCTTTCCAGCTGACTTCTATGTCTTTGAAATGGAAGGTGAGACAAATTCCTGCCAATCTCCTTGGATTCTAGGAATAGCATTCCTCATGAAATCTAAAAAAAATTTGATGTCCATGTTCGCATCTTATCCATGTAATTTTGAGACCAACTGGTCAAGTTCAATATTTTTCAATCAATGCAATACCTATCAGATAATGTATCTGCATTCTCTATCCATTCTTATGAAAATATCTTTGAGAGTGTCTTGAATCCCAATCCATCATGTTTTTCATATACTACTAATAGAGGAGTTTGTGAATATTTCATCCTCATTAACCAAGTCATAAATGTAGATGTTGATGTTGACATTAAAAATGAAAACTCCATTCATCTAAAGGATCATGAAAACTCTTTGGAATCCCATCTCACCTCTGACATCCACTTCTCTGAGTTGGTTGATAATAGGGAAAATGAACAAGCATGTTTATTTTTTATTCTAATCCGATTATCAAACATTCATCATTTCCTATCCATGATTCCAAATATTATGTTATATGTAATGTGAACACCAAAACTATGTTTTTATATTGTCTTGATGGGATTCAAGGTTGTGAGACATGTTCTATAAATAATAAAGTGATAACTAGTGTGGTTGAAATTGACCATTCTTTAGTGAAAAAAGTTTATATAAAGGATATTGAAAATTTTATTTAGTCTTATGATTCCAATGATCCTCATTACTCTACATCGGTAAGTGATGAAATTATTCAAAAACAATTTGGATCTCATACTCTGGTTTTCTGTTATCTGACCCTTACATAAATTAACCATCACATATGATACATATTCCCAAATTTCCAAGAATAGAAATCCATCACTTGTTCGATAAAAGCATTCCCCATGTTGAAGACCAGAGGGAAGATACCCATATTCTCTTTCCACCCCTATTGAGTTTCAAGTTATACAACAAGGAAGGGATGAAATTATCTAATGAATCATCAGGACTCTCAAAGGAAAAGTTCTTCGGGAAGCACACATGAGGTGAGAAAATACGATAGCCACTATCAGACTATGGGTAGTACACTGCAACTGTCCAGCTGTACACAATGAAATGGAGCGCTTCTTTGGAGGTAACCCATGTTTTCTTTTAATTTTATGAAATTTGAATTTATTTTTAGTTTTTCATTAGATGAATAACAATTTTTCTTTTTTCAAGTAAAATACCACAATCCTAGAACCACATCGACTTCCATCAGATCCCCAACTTTTTTAGTTGACGCACCACTGGATGGAGATGGGAACCCACCAAATTTAAACTAGGGGCACCTTTTTTTCTTGAAATCCTCTACTCTCTCTCTATCTCTATATTCTTCTTCTTCTTATTCCCTCGTTTTCATTTTTTTACTACTTTCCTCATCAATTTTTTTATTTACTCTTTCTCTTTGTGTGGGTGTGTCTTTATAAAAACTAAAAGAAACCATTTAAACAATATATGAAAAATAAATAGTCATACTTACTCACCTTCTAATTTTCATATTTTTTCCAACCATTTTGGGGAGTCAAAAGACATGGTTTCATCTAAAATATTTTTTGTTTTCATCATATATTTGGATAAAAAATTTTGTGTCAAAACCAATATATTATTAATGCGCACTTTTTGATTTAGAAAATGATTTTCCCCACCTTTGAGGAACACTATTTCCTTTTATACCAAGGCCACCTATGGCCAGCTTTTAAAAATGCGTTTTTTCACACCCATTTATGAGTCTTAAGTTTGGGGACCTTAGAGATTAATTTTCTAGTTAAGTTTGCATTAATATGATAGAGTCATTTTATGAACCACATGCAAATCAAAATAACTAAATATGCTCTAATTTCCCATACATTAATCATCATTTTTAATGGCACTTCAAGCCTATGAAAACCTTTTCTTTGATAGCCACATTACAAGATCAATACCATTTCCCACCAAAAATCAACATCGATTTTCATTGCATAAATTTTGTAAATTTACATGTAGGGGAAGTGGATTTCAATTTGGGTACCCTTTGTTGATTTCACTATGTTATAATATTATTAAAAGAAATAAACCATTTTAGTGTGGCGAGAGTATGTCATTCATTGTGTTTTGGGGAATATAATGTACTTTCATTTATGTAATTTTGTAAAGGTTATTGGAAAATGTTCAAAAAATCGAAATATTAATAAAAGAAGAAAAATGGTTGTGTTTTCGGTAGGTCAAAAATAACTCTTCCCCCACCTTTGACCTTGTTATAACTATTAAAATTAGTGTCGTGAGGAGATCAATCATGGGTTGGGAGATGAATGTGAGAACTATTTCAAGTTCAGCTTTTTTAGAAAAAGATAGACAATTATGTCATTGGTAAAAATTTAGTCGTTTGTAACTGTTTCATTATCTCATCCACTACAAATTTAATTATTATTTTTTATCCTATTTCACATTTTCATTCCCTCATAAATATGTGTTTCCATTTAATTTCATGTCTCATTAAAAAAAATATTTTTCCATTTTCCATGTTATTATTTTACCAACTTTTTATTATCATTTGGATGTCATCTTCCTACCATCCCCTGCTATAATAAACCACAAAAAAAGCATCTTGATTTTTTATTATTTTAGGAAAGGGAGTGGAAGCTGATATATATTAAAAACTCTATGATTTTCACTATTGGTTGGTGAAAATGTGATGCTCTGTAAATTAATTTTATCATCTTGAGAGGATTAAGTTTTGTGTGCCACCATTTTCCATTTCAAAATTAGAGCATGAATAAAAAAATTGGTTTTTGAACATTGTTTTTCTAAAAAACTGTGGTGGAATTCCATTGGAATGAGTTAAATTATCTAAACCTCCCCTTATTGGGGAGAAAAAAGTTTTAATATTTGTTGGTTAGTGACATTGATTTTGTCATGTTTTTGTATTTGTTTCACATGAGGACATGCACAAGACTAAGTGTGGGGGAGTTTATGTTATTATTATTTTCATGAATTATTATATACCCCCTTTACTGAATTTATGTGAAATGTGCATAATTTTTGTGAAATATTATTGTTTTAATACTATGTATTATTTTTGAGAATTTTTAGAAGTATTAAAATTGATTCAGATTACTATTTTATTTATAACTCTCATCCTGTGGATCCAAATTGTGTAGTTCATATTTTGTAGGATTCCTTATTCAATTTCCCACATATCATTAGATTGAATAATTGGAAAATTCTGCCATTTGAAGGGTCATATAAACCACACAATAAGGCCCACAAAATCTTTGAAGGAACTGGCCCATCCATGAAGATGGAATTACTGGGATCAATCTAGATGTGAAAATTCATCCATTCTCCTCAAACGTTCGGGGGGAAATTTGAGGAGTCTTGGATTAAAATTTCAAAGCCCAAATCAAAAGGCAAGGGGCCAAAATGATTCATTTAAACCCATCCCACCATTCTGGTCAGGAAATAAAATCAGTACAATATTCAAGACATATCTCATCATTTGTGTGTGTTCGGGGGAGAATGTGAGGAGTCTTGTGTTGTTTTTCATTTTTAATCGTGTAAGTGTTTATTTTTTGTAATTATGTTTTAATGAAAATTTATTATTCAATATCTCTTATTCCTATCAACATTCGGTAATTTAATATTTATGTCCATAAAATAGTTTAAATATAGTTGAATCCCTTTCCCTTATTTTTCTTTCTTATTCATTATAAAGTTCATTTTTAACTATCATCATATTTTGTGTGTGTGTTCGATGAACCACTCTTTCCTTATCCATTTATTTTTCTTATATTCATAATTTTTCTTCATAATAATTATAACCATATTACTAATCATTTCAATGGCTGACTAAATCTCTCATTGGGTTGAGTTATAATTTAGGTATGTTAAGCGATTGAGTGCTTTTTTCTCGATCAGTATTCTTTGAATTAATATTGTGTATGTTGGACTTAATATGTCATTGATTAATGGAATAATTTGTTTAACATATGGATTCCATGATTATTGAAACCCTAAATACCCTAAACCAATCACGCACTGGTTGAGATTATAATCCTAGTTAATTTAGCGCTTGGATTAAAGCCTTACCACTTAGGAATCCCAATCAACCTCAACTAGTGACATGGGTGTTAATTTAATGCAATACCAAGCAAGGATCAATGCTATCACCAGCTTAAATACCTATGAATGAAATCACCCAAATTTTTATCAATTTTTTAAATCAAACATCATCCATAAATTATTTCATAATTTCTACAAACAGACCCCCCAATTAGAATACAATCAACTAAAAACAAATGACTATTAAAAAGTATCCTCACCGAGGATTGGACCTGAGTGCTGCTATACACATTAGGAGAGCACCGACACCATGATGGGTATATAGGAGAAAATTGGCTGTAATTTCAAATGGATTTGTTTCTAGGGATAGTGGATTATGTAGTCATTAGTTTCTAGTTATTGTAAAAAAACAAAATTTAAAAAAAATGAAAAAAAAAACAGAAAGAAAACTCTCCTTCCTAATAAAAATTAGAAACAGAAAACGCAAAAAGAAAAACCCATCTTCCTATTTCTTCAAACATATATCTGAATGCCCAATAGCCTCCCAAACAATTCCTCAGATTATTTTGACTATGAAATTGAGCGAACACTTTTCAAAATTAGGAGGAATATAAGAGATAATCAAATAATTCAAGAACAAGTTATTGTCCATCAAATTGAATTAGATATGGCCAATCCAATGGAAAAAAACTTAACAAACATGTTTCTCCTGATATGAATTACAAACCTCTTCCTATTCAATATCCAAACATAGAGGCTGACTTCGAACTCAAATCGGATTTGATTCATATTTTTCTTCATTTCCACGAGCTCTCTGGTGAGGATCCACATCTCCACCCTAAAGAGTTCAAAGTGGTGTGCTCTACCTTGAAGCCTCAATGAGTTTCTGAGGAACAAATAAAACATCAAGCATCCCCTTTCTCCCTAGATATATCAACTAAGTCATGGCTCAACTACCTTCCTCTTGGTTCCATAACCACATGGAATGACCTGAAGATACTCTTCTTAGAGAAATTATTTCATGCTTCTCATACTGTTTCTATCCAAAAGGAAATAAGTGGTATTAATCATTTCCCAAGTAAGTATCTCCATGATTACATGGAGAGGTTAAAAAATCTTATTTCAGCCTACCCAAATCACCAAATCCCTGACAAACTCTTGATCCAATACTTATATAAGGGGTTATTGGTGATTGAGAGAACTCTCATTGACGCCTCAAGTGGGAGTTCTCTTGTTGATAAAACAACTAAAGCTGCAAGAGATATCATAATTAACATGGTTGTGAACACACAATAATTCCATACATGAGCACATTCTCAAGTAAAACAAGTTCATGAAAATCAATCCATAGAGCCAAACAATATGACCATGTGGATGAGTGAAGTTACAGGTCTTGTGCGATAACTAACTGTGGAATCCAAAGCCCCAACCTAATCTTCTCCACAATCAATGTCCCCTAGACCTATAAAGAACTGTGGAACATGTATCTCCCCATCACATCGAACTAACCCATGTGCACAACTTCAATAGAATACCTATGATTCATCAGGACCATTGAAGCTCAATGCACCCTATACTCAGCAGAACACCAACCCTCAACAATCAAGTCAGTTTATTGGAAACATGAACCAACCTCACTCTGATCCCTTCTCTTCTTCCTGTAACCAAGGAATGAGGTATGGTAATCGTGTCTTCCATCCCCCTCAATACACTAATCAAAAAACAAACCAATTCCATTAGGTTCAAAGAGGTAATAACTTCCAGCAACCATACCCTTTTATTTCTCAACCTCAAAGGATCAATCTTTCTCTTAAAACTCCAGGATTCCAATATCCTAATGATCCTTCCCAATTTCAAAAACAATAAAATCGCTTTCCCATGAACCAAAATCAAGGTAATCCCAATCCAGGATAAGAATCTTCTTCCATGAAACCATGTGAATGTGTAGTGGAAGATCGTGCCTCCTTCACCCATGCCATCCTCAAAAACATTGAAACCCAAATTTGTCAACAATAATCCCACCTAAGCTATCAACAACACTCATATTGTCCCCAAATACTAGCTCAAACATTACCGAACCCCAAGGGTAATGTAAGATCAATTTATCTTAAATAAGTAAAGCTAATTGTTATGCCTCATGATAAGTCCTCCAATCCTCCTTTGAATGATGACCTTGAAGATGAAAAGAAAAAGAAACATGAAAAGGAATCTGAAACCAATCCTTCACCTCCTTTAATTACACTTAGGAACCCAATTCCCTTTCTTCGGGACATTTCTATGCTAAAGAAGTCATTTGAACCCAATCCTGAAATGATTGACATGTTTAGACATATTGATGTCAACATTCCCCTCATAGATGCCATAAAACAAATCCCTTTATATGTTATGTTTCTTATGGAATTGTACACCCACAAGATGAAACTTAATACATTCTAAAATGTTTCCACCCAGAATTATATTCCTTTAAAGTGTAAAGATCCATGAACCTTTACGGTTCCATGCCAAATTGGAAGTTCAAAATTTGATGATTCACTCATAGACCTAGGAGCCTCAATTAATGTCATGCCCAAATCCATCTTCTACAACCTTGGTGTATGTACCTTGCACCCAATGGGAGTTGTCATTCAGTTATCCAATTTATGAACAACCATCCCTATGGAAATAGTTAAGGATGTTCTTGTCTAAGTCAATGATCTTATCTTCCTAGCTAACTTTTATGTCATTGACATGGAAGGTGAGACACATTATTGCCAATCCCCTCTGATTCTCAGAATAAATTTCCTTAGGACATCTAAAACAGTAATTTATGTCCATATTTGAATCTTATCCATGGAATTTTGTAACCTAGTGGTCATGTTCAATATTTTTCTATCCATGCGATACCCATCAAATAATGAGTCATCATTCCCTGTCCATTCTTCTGAAAATATCTCCGAGAGTTTCTTAAATACTAATCCATCGTGTTCTTCTTATTCTACTAATAGCGGAGTTTGTGAATATGGAATCATAATTAAAAAAGTAATAAATGGAGATGTAGATGCTGAAATTACAAATCCAAACTCATTTGATCGAAAGGATCTTGAAAACTCTTTGGAATCCCATCTCACTGCTAACATCCACTACTCCAACTTGGATGGTGAGAGGGAAAACGATCAATCATGTTCATTTTTATTATTCAAATCTGATTATCAGACATCCATCATTTCCTATCCACGATTCTAAAAATTCTGCTACATGTGAGGTGAACCCCGAACCAATGTGTTTATATTATCCTGATGGGAGTGAAGGTTGTGATATTTTATTGTATAGTTAATAAACTGATAACTGGTGAGATTTAAATTGACTATTCTCTGGTGGAGAAAATTGATATAAAAGATATTGAAAAATTTATTCAGTCTTATGACCCCAATGATCCTCATTACTATACATCAGTAATTGATGAAATAAATGATTAAAAAACAATTGGGATCTCATAAACTGGTTTCGTGTTATCTGAACCATACAGAAATGAACCATCAGAATTGAGACTTCTTCTAGAATTTCCAGCATAGAGTATAATGACCCATACTTTACATACATTGTTATTACGTAATAATTGAAACACACTTATTACAACATATAACAAAACCATGAAAGGACCGTATGGGTATAATGTCTTTAGAAACTGGGAATCCTAAACAACTGGTTCATAAATCATCTATGTTGTCACCCATTTATTTCATCATATCTAGAGTCCCATTTGACATATTTTACATAGTACCCTTCTTCCTGACCTGGGGAAAGAAAACATATAAAAGGGTGAGCTTAAATGCTCAGTAATGTTAAAAAAAAGAAACATCAATCACATCATATTCCTAAGAACATTACATTTTTGAAAACTTAACTTGCTAAAGAGATCATAATATCCTAACATGGGATAAATAATAGTGGTGAAATGTAATCCCAAATAATCATAACATAAAACATGAAAATTTTTGGAATATACACATAATCATATAGAATCATTTCATATTAGTCTAGACTCATTTCCAAGTCTATCTTAGTGGACAAAGTCCATTTCTGAACCGAGTTCACTCCTCGTTTCCATCCTGTATCACTAAACCGGTTTAACCTACTGTTCCAGCCATGTCTATCTCATGAGATATAAATATTTACCCAATTCATTGGAGGTAGATATAGGTTTCACCCATCTCATAATGAAACCATTATTATGTGTGCCACAAAATCATAAATCATACATCATAGCATAACCCATGTAATAAAAATGGGATTCTTAAACATCATGCCATCATAACATCACCCATATAAGATAAAATGACATCATAAAATTAATTCCATTATAAAACAATCAAATCAATGTAAAAATAGGGATAGAAACAGAACCTTATTTTATCTTAGATGGAAGATAATTTTGATAAAACACTTGAAATCCATTCTTGAGGAAAATATCCTTTCTACTTCAATTTTTTTTCCTTTCTTAACATGTAATAAAATTTTAAACTAAATGAAGTTGACTAAAAATAATCTCGAAAAATTGTAATGGATGCTTCTTGGAAATAATTTTCTAAAAATCCATTCAGGCTGTATAAGTTAAAAAAACATCCTTCCCGTACTTTGGCCGGAAAAGTCAAAAAGTACCTCATACAAAAAACGACAAAAGATTCCTTTCATATCTTTTATTGAAAACTCAACGAAGGGTAAAAATGGATTTAAAAAATTGTAGGAGGATGGAATTAATATTAGATATTGAGGAAAAATGAATTTGGATGATAAAATACAACCCAGTAAATACCAAAGTACAAACAATCTCAGATAAAAATGAGATTGTGAGATTTTCCCTTACCTTAGGTCCGATTTACATCGTACATGTCCGAACCTCCTGTATAATTATATAAATAATGTTATTGGATTATTCCAGAATTTTACTCATTGTTATGATATCATATATGGTCATATTCTTAGCTTCATATTAGTAATATTTCTTTGCTACTTGTTATTCGGGTGTTTGTTGCTTTTTTTGTTCTAAGGCATGTTTTGTCGAATAAATTCTTATTCTTATTTTTATATTATATATACCTCATTTACAGAATGGTATTAGTATAATATATATCATATTTATTCATTAAATTCATTTTTATAATCATTATGCAATGAAGATCATGTAGAACGAGTCACCTCACATCGTGGAGACGGTATTCCGTACGTACGCACTAGCGATGATATCGTTCCCATGATCGTGGAATTGTATTGGAGTGTAAGTATACTAATTAAGAATCAATATCACTTTACAATAAACATATATAGTTATTCTCTACACCATTTTACCCATCTAAGTATGGTGGTGGTGGAAAACAGATTACACCATGGCGTGGAGACGGTATTTCGTACGTACGCAAGCGCGGTGATTTCATTTTCTGTAGGATGGATAGAAGGTGAAATAGGGTTGTTTCATATTTATAATAACATATCATTATATGAGTGATACTTATTTTATTACTTCATAATGAAACAACTAAGGAAGAATAAGTTGAATAAGAATGAAATTGGAAAGGATTGGTAATGGATATTACCTCTTCTTTGACGCGCCTCTTCTTAACCTCCTCTTAGGGAACTAGGGATGGAATTTTAAGAATACCATGACCTCTAGGATGTTTCTAGGGAAATTTAGAAGCGAATTTTTCATGTTTTGGACGAGCTTGATGGCTCAACGTGGTGTGAGGAGGAGAGGGAGGAGGTGCCTTTTTATAAGGGAGGAGAGGGGCACCTTTGGAAAAACTAAATATATTATTTTATTATAAAGTCATACTCGGTTTTCAATAGCTCCAAATTGATTTATTTTAAATCTGAAATGGTGATGCGTCGAAATCCTCACATCCAATAGAATTTATAAAAGTTTAGGTTAATATTTTAAACATAGAATTTAGATTTAACTTTAAGTTAGATAATTTTACTTTTACCATGTCATCTTGTTTTCTTACACTATAAGGTTAATAGACTTACTACAACAAGGAAAAAAAACCCAAAGTTGTTTATTATTAATATATATAACCTTATCTATGCCATTTGGCTGACCCTAATATTTTTAGGAATAAAATAACTATTAATATTATAATATTTGTTTTAAAACTATTTTATGTCAATATTGACACTATTTTGTAATTTATTTTTGTGAAAATAATAAAAGAATTATTACTTCGAAAAAAGTAAATTAAATCAATACTAACATATCATATTAACCTATAAAAATAGTGGAATTCATAAAAAGTCTCAAATTACATTTATTTGAGTACTTATAACATCAATTATGATAATATTTCATTAATAAGATAATTATTGCATCACCATTGTGTCATAAATAAATTAACTTATTTAATGTCTAAAAATTATAAATAAAATATATTTATGTAGGAAATCCTTTTCGATTTCTAATAAATATTTATAGTCTATTTTTTCTTTTTTTATTTCCCTATATTAGAAATGTTTTCGTTATTAAACTTTGATTTTAACTATTTTATCTATTCTTTTAAAAAAATAATATTAAATGTCTTAATCTAATCCAAGTGGACCTAAAGGATAATATTTTATCCCTAATGTTGTTTTGGGTCTAATTACACTTATCCAATATAATTAGGACATGTTTTAGGGTAATAATAATATCATTTTTACCCTTAATTACCATATATACTTTTAATCGTGGTAAATAAAAGTAAAAAGTTACTATTCACCAAAAAAAATTTCATCTCATTGAACCACTTTTAAATTACTGACATCAACCATGTCTCTCTAATTTTTGAAATTCCATTCACAAATGTGTTAAAATTATGTTTTCTTTAAATTTTCAAATTCCTCTAGGAGGTGGGTAAAAGATGGAAAAAAGTTAAATAAAATTTTTATATATCTAAAATTATTATAAAATGACTCCAATGAATTACATTGAACTTATATAGGTATTATGTATAAATTTTGACCAAAAATAAATTTAAATAAAATAAATAATTATTTAAATAAAAATTCGGTTTTTAAAAAGTAACCCAGTGTTTTCACAATTTATCAAAATTTGAAAGTTTTCAGAAAAATACCAAAATTTCACCCTAGGATAATTTCGATATTCCAAATCCAAAAATGAAGTCCATTTTGAAAAATAAAATTTAAAAAATTTTAGAAAGTGGTAATTACTATTTATAATGGCTAGTTTTAATAATATTTTAATAGCATATCATTGTTTAGTGAAACTCGCTATTGCGTACAACACAAGCTATCGAGGAAGGCCATAATTGCGTTTAAAGAAAGCCAAGATAGTGTTGTGTGTAGTGAAATATTACATTAATGATGTATAAAAACAATGTATTTCTCATAAAAATCTCGGGTGTTACATTCAACACACCTTAAAATGAATTTCGCCCTCGAAATTCTTCACTTCGTAACAAACAGATGAGGATAACTCTCCCTCATCATATCCTCAAGATCACATGTAGCTTCTTCTAATTGGTGTTTCCTCCATAAGACATTCACCAAGCGAGTGGTATTGTTTTGTAGAACTTTTTCGCTACGATCCAGAATATCTATCGATTGTTCTTCATTAGAAAGATCTTTCTCCAGCGGTACAACTTTTAAGCTAAGTACATGTGAAGGACCGGGTATATACTTTCTTAGGAGGGATACATGGATCACATCATGAACTTGAGAGAGATTTGGTGGAAGCGCCAATTGGTATGATACCCTTCCAACATGATCTAGTATTTTGAATGGACCGATATAGCTAGGGCTCAGCTTTCCCTTCTTTCCAAATCTCATTACTCTTTTCGAAGGAGATAATCATAAGAACACTTTATCACCCACTTCAAACTCTAGGTCTTTTCTTCAGTTATCAGTGTATCTTTTTTGTTGACTCTGATATGCTCTTATGTGTTGTCTAATAGATCAGAAATTTTCTGCCATCTCATCAACAAGATCAGGTCCTAATAGATTTCATTCCCCATCTTCATCCCACAACGTTGGAGTTCGACATTTCTTTCCATAGATAGCCACATAAGGAGGCATCTGAATACTGGAGTGAAAGCTATTATTATAAGAAAATTCCACCAAAGGTAGGTGTTGATCCCAACCACCTTTGAAGTCCATAGATCAAGCCCTTAACATGTCTTATAGAGTTTGAATTGTTCTCTCAGACTGAACGTCTGTCTGAGGATGATGAGCAGTGCTGAAGCTCAACTCTGTATCCAGAGTATGCTGATGTTTTCGCCAAAACATTGAGGTAAACCTCGGATCCCGATCATATATAATGGAAAGTGGTACTCCATGGAATCTTACCACTTCATTTACATATATCCTAGCAAGTTGATCAAGAGAGAAATCCTCTCTAATAGCAATGAAGTGTGCCGACTTTGTAATATGATCAACTATAACCCAGAAAGCATTATTGCCTTTGGATGTTTTAGGAAGTCCAGTGACAAAGTCCATAGTGATGTTTTCCCATTTCCATTCGGGTATGGGTAATGGTTGTAACATCCTCTTAGACGTATGTCTCTCACCTTTAACTTCCTGACAAACCATGCATCGAGAGACATATTCCCCAACATCTCTTTTCATGCCATCCCACCAGAAGTACACTTTATGATCCCTATACATCTTCGTGCTTCCATGGTCAATTGAGAATAAAGAACTATGAGCCTCATCGAGTAGCACCTTCTTTAATTCTAGGATGGGAGGAACACAAACCTGATTCCTGAACCTTATTATCCCATCATAATCAAGGTTGAATTCAGGAACATTTCTCACTATCTTTTGTAACTGTACATCTTCTTTCTGTGTCTCTTTAATCTTCACATGTATAAGTGGTTGAACATTAATTTGAGAAAGATAAGATTTTTCCCCTTCCATTATAATTCCAAGAAACATCCTTTGTAAATCCATAAATATTGGATCTTTTTTTATCCTCATCATGGATAAGCTGGCCTGGTCTTGTCGACTTAATGCGCCTGCCACCTTGTTTTCTTTCCGAGGGTGGTACTGAATTGAGAAGTCGTAATCCTTAATCAGCTCCAACCATCTTCTTTGGTCCATATTCATCTCCTTTTGTGTGAAAATATACATTAAACTTTTGTGATCAGTATAAATATCACACCTTTCATCATAAAGATAATGCCTCCAAATCATTAATGCAAAGATTACTGCAGCTAACTCCAAATCATGAGTTGGGTAATTTTTCTCATCGATTTTCAACTTTATTGAGGCATAAGCTATCACCATATCATTTTTCATAAGAACACACCCCAACCCCTTCTTGGATGCATCACTGTAGATTGCAAACCTTTCTCCACTACAAGGAAGTGTGAGTACAAGTGCACTAGATAACCTTCTTTTCAACTACTAGAAATTCTCTTCACATTCCTCCATCCACACGAAATTAACACCTTTTCGAGTCAACCTGGTGAGTGTATTAGATAATCATGAAAAATATTTCACAAAACGTTGATAATATCCAGCCAAACCAAGAAAAATTCAGATCTCAGTTACTTTTGTTGGTCTCGACCATCATTATATAACCTCTTTTTTTGCTGGATCCACTGATATCCCCTCTTTTGAGATTATGTGACCCAAAAATGAAACTTTTTGAAGCCAAAATTCACACTTGGTAAATTTGGCATAAAGATAATCCTTTCTTATGGTCTTCAATACAATTCTCAAGTGATATTCTTGTTCTTCCTTACCCTTTGAATAGACAAGAATAGCGTCTATAAAGACTACCAAAAACTGATCAAGATAGTCTCTAAAGACTCTATTCATCAGATCCATGAATATAGAAGGGGAATTAGTAAGACCATATGGCATCACTATAAATTCATAGTGTCCATACCTTGTACGGAAATCCATTTTTGGTATATCCTCCCTTTTGACCGTAAATTGATGATACCCTGAAAGATGATCAATCTTGGAAAAGTATTAAGATCTGTGTAGTTGATCTAATAATCCATCAATGTGTAGGAGAGGATATTTGTTCTTGATAGTGATCTTGTTATGTTCTCGATAATCAATGCAGAGTCTCATTGATCCAACTTTCTTCGTAACAAATAGAACATGTTCTCCCCAAGGTGACGCACTAGGGCATATGAATCCCTTATCAAGATTCTCTTGGAATTTCTTCTTCAATTCCTACAACTCAATTGGGGTCATTCTATAAGGTGTCTTTGAATTAGGCAAAGCACACAGTACGATTTCTATTGAAAACTCAACTTCATGATTTGGTGGAAGACCCAAAAATTCCTCCAAAAATACATCATCAAACTCTCGTAAAATGGGTATAGTCTTAATCATGAGTTTCTCACCAACCATTTGAGATAAATAACCTTCCTTTAGTGGAATCAAGACCCATAAGATGGAAGAAATTTCCACTGGAAGGTTTTGTTCATCCATGCATCGATAGACGATCATATATTTCTCTGGAATATTAAATGTCATTTCCCTTCTTTGGAAATTGATATGAGCTTCGTATAAAGAAAGGAAAACCATGCCACAAATCACATCAAATTCAACTATAGGAAGTGTCACAAGATTTGCAGGAAGCCCTTTCCCACAAACTTCAATCAGAGAAGAATTATAAAATTTTGATACGACCGTTGTTCCATTAGGAGTTTTCACAGCTAACTCAACATCTAATTGTTGAGGTAATACGGCGATACACTTAGAAAATACTTTATAAATAAAAGAGTGGGTGGATCTAGAATAAAATAAAACATTTTCTACCTTAGAGTGGATGGTAAGTGTACCTTTCACCACTTCGTTATCATAATCCACATTGCTGATAGAAATTGCATGTGACTTTCCTTTGTCTTTAGCCTTATGACTTTGTTGTCGTTGATCATCATCAACAACCCTTGGATTAGGGCATTGATTAACATAATTCCACATTTCCGTTCACTTGTATCATTGAAGTGTAGGAGGTGCACTATGTGTGGCCTTTTCTTTATTTTCATCACTAGACATCTTCTTCCCATCATTGCGGCATTCAAATGCCTGATGACCTTCCTTTCCACAATAGAAACATTTACTTGTCCCTTTAAGAAAACTCCCTCAATGTTCCGTTCCACACATTCAGCATAAAGGAAAACTCATCTTCTTTTTAGTGTGGTCTTTATATTTTGCTTTGAATTCCATTTTCCACTTCTTATCAAACCCATATGACTGATGGGTTACTCCAATCTCCATCTCAACTTTGAGAGCACATTGAACAATTTCATCATAGCTATTGAAGTCCCTTATGGATAACACCCTTTGAAGTCTTGGTTTTAAGCCACTAAAGAATCGATCGATCTTACTCTTAGGTTGGATAATAATCCCGAAATCGTACCTTGAAAGTCTAGTAAAATTTTCTTCGTAGGTACCAACAAATTCATCATCCTTTTGCTTCAATTCAAGAAAATCCTTCTCCATCTTTGTTCGAAGAATATGGGGGAAGTAATTATTGAAAAATAAGTTATTGAACTCATCCCATTCAATGGATTCAATTTCATCCCTTTGCCTCCTATTCTTGATAAGATTCCACCATTGATCAGCTTCACCTTCCAAACGATATACTGCTATGATGACTTTATCATGCTCAGAACATTGAAAAACTGAAAATATCATTTCAGCAGTACTGATTTATTGATCAGAAACTAATGGATCAGTAGACCCACTGAAAGAAGGTGGACGCTTCCTCATGACGGATTCCACAAAATGTTGCTCCTTCCTTTGCTCGTTTGGAAGTCCTGCATGATTCATAGCTAGAGAAAGTTGTGTGAGCATCACTATATGATTTTTAATTCAACTCCCATAACGTTTGGTTGCTTAGGGGGACAATCATTGCATTTCCATCGTATTCCGCATAAACATGGTTCCTTCGGGTTCTAGCCATTGACTAAAACCAAGAAGAATAGTGTGAGAAACACTAATTATAATAGGAAAACCACATAATCAAAAATAAAATTTTACACATATGGTCTTATCTTAGGTTATTCATGGCCATTTCTAAAACACTAAGATTGTGTTCTATGCTTAGACTTATCCTTATTGTTCTTACTAAGGCTTTCACATCCTAGTTTCCAATGGTTTACTATACCTTTCCTCTAATACCAACTATAACGGTCTGCAATTACTTCCAGTGGACTATAATTGATACCAATCAGGGCACTCCATGGGCGGCTACACTCCCTTGGTGGGAAACACCAACATCCCCAGTGGCATCCATTTCTTCATGAAGCTCTTGGGTGGAGAGCCATGCTTTGTCCAATGCTCACATGTGAGAGTTCCCAAGGATCAGATCCATTCCAACCTCCATTGCCTCTAATACCAACTATAATGACCCATACTTTACATACATTTTTATTACTTCATAATTGAAGCACACTTATTACAACATATAACAAAACCATGAAAGGACCGTATAGGTATAGTGTCTTCAGAAATTGGGAAACATAAACAACTGGTTCAGAAATCTTCTTTGTTGTCTCCCATTTATTTCGTCATATCTAGAGCCCCTTTTGGAATATTCTACTTAGTACCCTTATTCTTGACCTGGGGAAAGAAAACATATAAAAGGGTGAGCTCAAATGCTCAGTAAGGGTAAACAAAAGAAATACCAATCACATCATATTCATAAGAGCATAACATTTTGGAAAACATAACCTGCAAAAGAGATCATAATATCATAACATGGGATAAATCATAGTGGTGAAATGTAATCCCAAATAATCATAACATAAAACATTAAAATTTGTGGCATACACACATAATCATAGAGAACCATTTCTTATTAGTCAAGACTCATTTCCAAGACTATCTTAGCAGACAAAGTCCCTTTATGAACCGAGTTCACTCCTCATTTCGGTCCTATATCACTAAATCGGTTTAACATGTCGTTCCAGCCATGTCTATCTCATGAGATATAAATATTTCCCCAATGCATCGGAGGGTGATATAGGTCCCACCCATCACATAATGAAACCATTCTTATGTGTGCCACAAAATCATAAATCATACATCATAGCATAACCCATGTAATAAATATGGGATTCTTAAACATCATGCCATCATAACATAACCCATATAAGATAAAAGGACATAATAAAATGAATAACATCATAAAACAATCAAATCAATGTAAAAATAGGGATAGAAACCGAACCCTATTTTATCTTAGATGGAAAATAATTTTGATAAAACACTTGAACTCCATTATTGAGGAAAATATCCTTTCTACATCAAAAACATTTTTTCCTTTCTTAACATGTCATACAATTTTTAACTAAATGAATTTAACTAAAAATAAACTTGAATACTTGTAAAGGACTATTCTTGGAAATAATGTTATAAAATTCCATTCATGCCTTATAAGTTAAAAAAACATCCTTCCCATACTTTGGCCGGAAAAGTCAAAAAGTACCTCGTACGAAAAACGACAACAGATTCCTTTCATATCTTTTACTAAAAACTCACCGTAGGGTAAAATTGGATTTAAACAATACTAAGAGGATGGAAATAAAATTACATATTGAGGAAACATGGATGTGGATGATAAAATAAACCCTATTAAATACCAAATTACAAACAATCTCAGATAAAAATGAGATTGTGATATTTTCCCTTACCTTAGGTCTGATTTTCTTCGTACGTGTTTGAACCTCCTGTATAATGATTTAAATAATGTTATTGACTTATACCATAATTTTAATCATTGTTATTATATAATATATGGTCAAATGATTAGCTTTGTAATAGTAATATTTCCTTGCTACTTGTTATTCAGGTGATTATTGCTTTTTTGTTCTTATGCGTGTTTTGTCGAATAAATTCTTATTCTTTTTTTAGATTATAGATAACTCATTTCCAAAAATGGTATTAGTATAATATTTATCATATTTATTCATTCAATTCATTTATATAATCATTATGCAATGAAGATCATATAGAATGAGTCTCATCACATCGTGGAGATGATATTCTGTACGTACGCACGAGCGATGATATCGTTCCCATGATCGTGGAATTGTATTGGAGTGTAAAACATATTACACCATGGCGTGGAGACGGTATTCCGTATGTATGCACGCGCGGTGATTTCATTTTCCGTAGGATGGATAGAAGGTGAAATATGGTTGTTTCATATTTATAAAAACATATCATTATATGATTGATATGGATGTTATTACTTAATAATGAAACAACTAAGGAAGAAGTATTTGAAGAAGAAATAACTTGGAAAGGATCGGTAATGGATATTAACTCTTCTTTGATGTGCCTCTTCTTAACCTCCTCTTAGGGCACTAGGGATGGTCTTTTAAGAAGACCAGGCCCTCTAGAATGTTTCTAGGGATGTTTAGAAGAGAATTTGGCAGGGTTTGGAGGAGAATGATGGCTCAAAGTGGTGTGATGAGGAGAGGGAGGATGTGCCTTTTTATAAGGGGGGAGAGGGGCACCATTGGATAAAATAAAAATATTATTTTATTATAAAGTCATATTCGGTTTTCAATAGCTCCAAATTTATTTATTTCGATGCTAAGGTGGGGATGGGTCTAAATCCTCTCATCCAATATAATTTAGACATATTTAGGTATCTATTTTAGCCGTATCATTTAGATTTAACTTTAAGTTAGATAATTTAACTTTTACTGTGTCTTCTTGTTTTCTTACACTATATAGTTAATAAACTTATTATAACAACACAAAAGAATCCCAAGTTGTTTATTATTAATATATATAACCTTATCTAACTCATTTCACCGGACCTTATATTTTTAGGAATAAAATAACAATTAATAATATAATATTGTTTTTAAAAACTATTTTACGTTAATTTTGACACTATTTGGTAATTGATTGTTTTGAAACTCATAACAGAATGATTAGTTAGAAAAAAGTACATTAAATCAATAATAAAATGTCATATTAACCTAGAAAATAAGTGGAATTCATAAAATGTCTCAAATTTCATTTATTTTATTATTTATAAAATCAATTATGTTAATATTTCATTAATAAGATAATTACTGCATCACCATTGTGTCATGAATAAATTAAATTATTTAATGTCTAAAAATTATAAATAAAATATAATTATGTAGGATATCTATTTATCTTTCTAATTAATATTTATAGTCTAATTTATCTTATGTATAACCCTATATTAAAAAAATATTAGTTATTAAACATTGATTTTAACTATTTTAACTATTCTTTAAATAAAATCATATCAAATGTCCTAATTTAATCCAAGTGGACCTAAAGGGTAATATTTTATCCCTAATTTATTTTGGTTGAATTACACTTATCCAATAGAATTTGTCCATGTTTTAGGGTAATAATAATATCATTTTTACCCTTAATTACACTATTAAATTTTAACCGTGGTAAATAAAAGTAAAAAGTTACTATTCACCAAAAATTATTTTCATCTTATTGAACCATATTTTACTTACTGACATCAACCGTGTCTCTCGTATTTTTGAAATTCCATTCACAAAAGCGGTAAAATTATGTTTTATGTAAATTTTCAAATTCTCCTAGGAGGTGGGTAAAAGACAGTCAAAAGTTCAATAAATTTTTTATATATCTACAATTATTATAAAATGACTCCAATGAATTACATTGAACTTATATAGGAATTATGTATCAATTTGGACCTAAAATAAATTCAAATAAAATAAATAATTATTTAAATAAAAAGTCGGTTTTTAAATAGTAACCCAGTGTTTTCACTATTCATCAAAAATTAAATGTTTTCAGAAAAATACCAAAATTTCACCCTAGGATAATTTCGATATTCTGAATCCAAAAATGAAGTCCATTTTGAAAAATAAAATTTATAAAATTTCAGAAAGTGGTTATTACTATTAATAACAACAAGTTTTAATAATATTTTAATATCATATCGTGGTTTAGTGAAACTCGGTATTGCATACAAGGCAAGCTATCGAGGAAGGCCGTGATTGCATGTAAATAAAGCCAAGATAGTGTTGTGTGTATTGAAAGATTACTTTGATGATTTATAGAAAAAAAATATTTCTCATAAAAATCTCGGGTGTTACATAGAAAACCATCACTTTGCGGATAAAATCATTCCTCGTGTTGAATACCAAAGGGAGGATAGTCATATCCACTTTCACCCCCATTTAATAGCAAGCGAAACAACAAGGAAGGGATGAAATTATCCTATGAATCCTCAGGCCTCCCAAAGGAAAAGTTCTTCTGGAAGCACATAGGAGTCGAGAAAATACAATGGCCATTGTCAGACTATGGGTAGTCCACTACAACTGTCCGTCTGTAGGCAAAGAAATACAATGCTTTTTGGGAGGCAACACATGTTTTCTTTCACGTCTAAGAAATTTTAATTTCACTTTAGTTTTTCATTAGATGAATACTGATTTTTTTTTTCAGGTAACATCCCACAATCTTGGAACCACATCGACTTCTATCAGATCCCCAAGTTCTATAGTTGACCAACCACTGGATGGAGATGGCAACCTAACAAATCCAAATCAGGGGGCACCTCTTCCAATTTAACTCCTTGTATACATATATATATATATCAATCTATTCTTCTTCCTCCCTCGTTCTCCCTTTTTACAACTTTCCTCATCACATTTTTTTTATTTATTCTTCCTTTTTGTGTGGGTTTGTCTTTATAAAAAACAAAAAAAACATTTAAAAAAATATGAAAAATAAAGAGTCATACATACTCACCTTCCAATTTTTATATTTTTTCCATCCATTTTGTGTAGTCAAAATACATGGTTTCATCTCAAATATTTTGTGTTCTCATCATATATTTGGATAAATAATATTGTGTCAAAACCAATAAATTTTTAATTCCCACTTTTTGATTTAGTAATTGATTTTCCCCACCCATGAAGAACACCATTTTCATCCATACCACGTCCACCTATGGAAATATTTTCAAAATGTGTGTTTTCACCCGCATTTTTGATTCTTGAATTTGTGGAACGTCGAGTTTAATTTCCTACTTTAGTGTGCATGAATATGATAGAGGCATTTTCTGAACCACATGTGAATCACAATAGCCAAATAGCCTCCCATTTCCCTTAAATTAATCTTTAGTTTGAAATACCATTTAATCCAATGAAAACTCTTTATTTTAAAGCCATATTACAAGCCTAATACAATTTTTTCACCCAATATCAACATGGATTTTCATTTCATTATTTTTGGTAATTTATCTGTGGGGGGGAGTGGATTTCAATTTGAGTACCCTTTGTTGATTCTACCGTGTTATCATATTCTTGAGGGTAAGAATCCATTTCAGTGTGTGGGGGGGAGGTTTTGATTATGTTTTTTTTGGGGGAATGTAATGTACATTTATTTATGTACTTTTGTAAATGTTATTGAAAATTGTTCAAAACAATCAAGAAAAAAACAAAATAAAAAATAGAAAAAATGGGTTGATTCTTAGTTAGGTCAGAAATAACTATTCCTCAACCTTTTACCTTTTTATAAATATTATATTTAGTGTCTCAGGGAGATCAATCATGGGTTGGTAGATGAGTGTGAGATTTAGTTCATGTTCAACTTTTGAAAAAATAAGAAAAAAAGGAAAATGATGAACACTTATGTCATTGGGAAAATTTTTGTGGTTTGTAAAAATGTCATCTTCTCATCCACTTAAATTTTCCTTCATCTGTTGTGTCTTATTTCACATTTTCTTTCCCTCGTAAATATGTGTTTTAATTTCCATTCATGTCTCATTTAAAAAAATGTGCATTGCTTTTTCCATGTTTTTATTTTACACAATTTTTTCTATCTTTTGGATATCATCTTCCTACCTTCCCATAGCCACAGAAAACCCCCTAAAAAGACCTCTTTATTTTTTAGCACTTTAGGATAGGTAGTGAAAGGTGAGATCTCTTAAAAACTCTATGATTTTCACTTTTGGTTGGTGAATTAGTGAAGCTCTATGAATTAATTTTATCATTGTGAGAGAGTATGTTTTGTGTGCCACCGTTTTTCATTTCTAAATTTTAGAATGAAAATTTGAATTGTTTTTGGAACATTTTTTATGTAACAAATTCTTCTACAATTCATTTTGTAAGAGTGAAATTATATAAACCTCCCTAGATTGGGGAAAACAAAATTTTAATATTTGTTGGTGAGTTAAAATGATTTTTTTTTCATGTTTTTATATTTGTTGCACATGAGAACTTTCATAAGACTATGTGTGGTGAGTTGATGTTATTAATATTTTAATGAAATATTATATACTCTTTTTACTAATTTTATATGAAATGTGAATAATTTGTGTGAAATATTAATGTTTTAATACTATGTATAATTTTAGAGCATTTTTAGAAGTAGTCCAATTGAGTCAGTTTAATATTTTATTTATAAATCTAACCCTACATAACTCAACATTGTGGAATTTGTTTTTTATGATTCATTATTTAATTTACCACATATCAGTAGAAGGAATCAATGGACAATTCCGCCATTTGAATGGTCATATGGACCACACAATAAGGCCCACATAATCTATGAAGAAACTGAACAATCTGTGAAGATTGAATTACCGGGATAAATCAAGAAGTTAAAATTCATTTATATTACTACAAAATTCGGGGAACAATGTGAGGAGTCTTGGATAAAAATTTCAAAGCCTAAAACAAAATACAAGTGTCCCAACTAATTCATTTAAACTTATCCCACCAATCGGGCCAGGAAATAAAATCAGTACCGTATTCATGAAATATATGATGATTTAATCATCAAATCAAGCATATATTCTTTTGTGTGAAAGAGAAGATATAAGTATAAGACATTGTTGAAAAATGTGTTCGGATTTGAAGGAATATTCCTATTGATAAACCCAGTCACATTTTGTCGTTCTAAAATGTATGGATTGAAATGGACAATTTATCTTTGTTTAGTCAAACCACCATTACATTGGATACATAAGTCCAAATGACTCAAAATTTTGAGAGAATCCAGCCCAAATTATTTCCTACAACTTTAAATAAGTGGATATCTCAATATTTGGCTATCATAATAGCCAAATTGGTGATGCAATTGGAGGGACAAATTGGGAATGAAAACTGCCCTTTTTATTGATCTATAGATACATCCCCCTTCTCTAGTTTAAAGGAGTTGGAATTTCTGAGCAAAGGATGATAGGTTTAAATGATAAAGTCTCTTCCAATGGTTTGGGATTATCTTATATACTCATGTTTTTTACTTTAGAAACCATTCCCCCTTTCTTCCTTTCATTTAATTTTGTGTTGTTCTTCATTTGTAACCGTGTAAGTATTTTTTTTGTAATTAAATTTTTATGAATTTTTCTTCTTAAATATCTCTTATTATCATCCACCTTATGTAGAATAATATTTAGGTTCTTAAAATAGTTTAAATATAGTTGAATCCACTTCCATTTTTTTCTTTCTCATTCAATATAAAGATCGTTTTTAATTATCATCATCGTTTGTGTGTGTGTTTGGTGCACCACTCATTCTTATCCCTTTAATTTTCATATCTTCTTAATTGTTCATCATAATAATTATAACCATGTTACTAATAATTTCAATGTTTGAATAAATCTCTCATTGTTGTAAGTTATAATTTAGAGATGTTAAGTGATTGAGAGGTTTTTCACGATGAGTATTCTTTGAATTAACATTGTGTATGTTGGAATTAACATGTCATTGATTAGTGTCATATTTTATTTAATGTATGGATTCCATGGATTATTGGCACCATAAATACACTACAACAATCAAGTACTTATTGATATTATAATCCTAGTTAATTTATGTCTTGGATTAAATCCTTAACAATGAGGAATTCCAATCATTGTCAACTTGTGTCGTGGGTGTTAATTTAATGCAATACAAAGCAAGGATCAATGATATCACAAGATTCACTACCTATTGATGAAATCACCCCAATATTTATCAATTATTTAAATCAAACATCATCCATGAATTATTTCATAAGCTCATTAAACAATCCCCCAAATAAGAATACAGTCAACAAAAAACAATCGACTATTAAAAACTTTCATCGCTGAGGATTTGACCAGAGTGCTATAAGACACATTAGTAGAGCACTGGAACCTTAAAGGGTTGAGAGGTGACAATCGACTACACTATCAGTGTCCAAAACTTTTATGACACCTCATGAAATGAGAGTTTCAAATTGCATAATGGAGCTCTTGAATCAAGTGTATGATGGTTCTATCATTATGTTATCATAAACTTATAATGTTAGTTATAGTGGCTAAATCATGACATGGATGATGTTACATGTAGTCTCATCTCCAAGAAGTTTCCAAGGAGAAAGCTATCCATGATTTGAATGTGATAATTGCACTTAGTTTTTGTAAAGTGAAAGACATATCACAATCTTTCATATCATCCCATTATTATAGCTTTTACACCCAATTACTCTAGTTTCATTTAAGGATACAGATTAACTTTGCTGAGTAAGTTCTTTTTTAGCATTAAGTTAACATTCACCAAGAAATAAGAATATTAAAGATAACACTATCTTTTGTTCCTATGGAAAATAATTTAAAAGAAAAACATGAAAAGGCCAGGGCAAGATACATCAATAGAACCATAATATTATTCTTCAAATAAGAGAGGTTGTTTATTTGATAAGAGGTTATTTGCTTTGCATATAATGAAATTAATTTATGGGTGTTTAAAAATGTAATGAACAGAAATACAAGAATCATGTACCCACATCACGTTTATGTATATTAATCAATATAAATTAATGTTTCTAAAATACTTAATGGGTATTGAACACAATATTCCAATTACATATATGTATTTAAATATAGTAACCAAATATGTATAGGAACATAATAAGAAGTAAAGTCTCTTGATCAAGTAGTTGAGAAAGGGTGATTGATATATTATCGGCGAGAAACACTTAACATCTAATTGCCAAGTGAATGATTATAAATGAAAAAGTTGTTGATTATAACTAGAACATTTATATATCATACTCTTTTGATATAATGAAACATTATTCCATGTTTTCTAATGAATGTAGTTTGTGATATCACGTAATCAAAAAATAGTTCAGACATACTTGAATCAAAGGCAATACATGATGAGTATAAAATGTAATACATATATAGTTCTGGAAAGATAATTCATTATCAAGTAAAACTAAAAGTGGATTTAAAAAATATACCCAATTTAGTATTTAGGCTTGGAATAGCAAAAAACCTTTGGTATTATTGATATCCTTAGTTTAGACAAAGAATCCACCATGAATGAAGGTATGCCACAAAGCCTTTGGTTGTACTTCAAAAAGTGAGTAGGAACTATTACAAAGGGAATCTAGAGGTAAACATACTTCATAAGATTCCATTATGTTATTAAGGAATTTAATAATGATTTATATTCCTAGTTAGATGATATGAGTTACTTCAGATCGTTATGCCGAAGAATATCTCGGCCATGGACTCATTGATCACGATAATGTAGCAGGGAGTAATTCCAAAACCCAAGCTATATTATCTACATCATTATATTGATGTTCATAATGAGTACTTATGATAATTTATTACATGTCATCATTTATCAACAAAATGTAGTGTGGTTCTATCTTAAATGCGCATTTTATTCAACAGAATTATGATGTATGGAGTATCATTGTAGGAAGTTGCAGAAAATTACATTATATTTCATAAAGATACTCACAAATAATAGAGATATCCCATAACCAATATGAAACTAATAAATGATAAATGGATTTCATCAGAGTCATAGTATCAAAAAAATCAATTATATCATAGATCATGTTTTAATACAGTATGAGTTTGTTAAGATATAAACCTACATTCATCAAGATAAACTCATGGTGCATCTAATAGAATTATCATAAATGTTTAATAAGACATTACATAAATTCTAAAGATAGAAAATATATAGTCGATTATTAGACTACATTTCTAAAAAAGGGTACACGTATCTAATAGATATAGTTGGTACTGAATTGACTTGGACATTGTTAGTACTCATGATGCACAAATGGTTGACATATGAAAACATTCCACAAGTACTGGTGGAATAGGAATGTTCTACTGAAACGTACTGCCTAGGAAGGGTGAAACCATGGTGAGGGTTTTGAATTAACTATGGCTAGTAATAAAATAATTCCTTTAGAATAATAAATCAAACAGTTAAGATGTATATGGAAATTATTTAAGATTGACAAGATCAATTAAAATTCAATATTGAATTCCATTTATCAAATTTTAAAGGGATTTATGTATTGAATGATGTGGTGGGTATTGAAATGAGATGATACATGGATGGTACAAGCCTAGTACCAATAAGGATCAATTATTTATAACAAGTTGAAATGTGTAAATCCATTATAATTTTAATTATCATATATAAAGTTCTAAGATCATTCTATTGGTTATTGGATGTTATGATTATCTTTTCAAGTAAGGTGTCTCTATGACGCAACCAGAAATGGATGATGACACCATTGAATGCCAATAAAGGATTGAAGTTACTGAAATCTAATTCATGAATAATGTAAGAAACAAGATCTTAGATCGTTTGTTTTGATTGATTCTCTACCTTATGTCTACCAAAAGAAAGTGAGAGCACCAATGTTTTCCAATAGAAATATGTTCGGTAACATATGAAAAACAGATCACTGTCTTATAGTAAGATAAAATCAAGATAAAAAGTAATTATCGAGGGATTGAATTAATGTAGAAATATATGTTATAGGTTACATGATCCACTGAGGGTGGTCTAATGATATCTTGGACCTAGTAATCATACATCGAGAGGCATTGTATAGTTTGAACAATTCAAGTTCAGATCTTTTTCCAATGTCACATGGAATAATCACTCTAGGTGGACATGTTCAGAACATGGGATGAGATTAAAGGTGTGTGTTTATTACCATAAACTTCAGCGATGGATAGACCACATTTGAAATGTCATGTACAATAATCGATACTTCCATGAAATACTTTATTATAGGCTGATATCAATTATTTCAAGGATCACTATATGTCAAGCAGTCTGAACTATCATCCTGTACTTCAATATGTAAAATTGATATGTACATGGAAATTGGAGAAGAATCAATACTAGTTATGGTGGGACATAATCTATTAATAAATAGATCAATTTGATCTTGTATCTCAATTAGGTATTGGTGATGGGAGAGTCAATATCTTAAAAGACAATGGTAGCTAAATCTACAAATACTGAGTACATTGCGGCTTCTAAGTCAGGTAATAATTAGTTAACAATCGCAGTGATTTGTTCTAGCTCATGGATTCACACATAGTAAAAAAATTATTATCATAATGTTAATTATGATATTCTTACTAGACACGTTTTCAGGTTATTATAATGGAAAAAGGGATATAATTAGGGATACCATCTATTGAGATGTTTTCTGCAAGGGGATGTGGTTTCATACAATAGATATGTCACATGGAGACGACGTGATATTCCTAGCAGTTATGGCCATTACATAATAGAATAATGATCTGTATCATATGAGTAGCTGAAAAGTTTTCATAGAAAGTTGGCTCTAGTTCAAGTGGGAGTGTTGAAATAGTGGGTTCCCTAGACCCAACTATGTCATATATTTGATTACCATATCATGTGTACATTTAGTTATACATGATGTATTATTACCATTATTGTGTAGATATTTCTACATCCACTATATAATGGAAATGTCCATAGATTAATTATCATGTCGAGAGGATATTGAAACCCCAGACTATAATGGGAACCTTCAGATACCATGACATTAATCCTAAATTATTGTTCTATGGTCAAGATACATCTTACTAAATGGACACAATAGATTTTTGTCTATCAGGTGATGGGGGCTCATATGCATTGACACTTCTTCTCATGAAGTTCACAAATGGTGATCTCCAGTAGTGAGATAATGAGGACAGACCCGCCAATAGAAACACCACATGTTTTTGGAGTTTTATTCATTTCTATCTATGAATATGTGTAGTAGTAGCTTTAATTGAGACCATTACCAATGTCTATCATTTTATTTCATACATTGATATAAGAGTAAAATCCCTGATATTGAAATAGCAGTGAGGTAGCTTATATTGGGTGCATCGTTTGTGGAATGACATTGGCTGAATGGTGATGAAATGATTAGTCAATTCCATGTTTAGGAAGATGTATATATCACTAAAAGTTGATCAGGATTTTCATACCTTCACAAGTCTTTGGCCAAAGTATTAGAAATGAAAAATCCCATTCTGATTGATCATAAAATAATAATGCGAATAAAGGATGTTTACACAAGTGTGCATCCTACTTTTTGAGATATTTTATGCGAAGAGATTATAGTACACAGTCAGTGATCGTAGGTTTCTTTTCTGATTCAATGAAAATCCTTATATCTTTATGGGCCATGAAGGGTTTCTAAACTCTGTTCTTGGTCTATGGATTTTATTCACTACTATCATGATATGAGACTAAATGGTCACACAAAATATCATATTTATGAATCCACCATATTCAGAAGAATAGGTACATGGACATGTTGGGCCCCAACATGGGGTCAGAGTGTTGTCCTATGTATTGATCTCCAATAATTAAATAAATTAATTATTATTCATGTTATTAATAATTAGGATTTAATTTATTTAATGTATATACATGTTATGTAAATATATGAAAAATATTAATCGAATGAATATTATTTTGTTGTTAAAGGTTCATTTAATATTAAGTGGGTTAGTGAGTCAAATTAAATGGCTTAGTTTTATCATATAATTCATTTTATATATAATATTTTTATGTGATAAAATAAGAAATAACATTGACGCAGATTAGTTCTTCAGAATTATTTATTATGTGGATGTTGAAATAAACCGGGGCTGGGAATCCAAACATGGTTTTTAGCAACACCACTATTAATAAAGGAGGAGTCTCTCACTCTCATGAAACTATTCATTCAATTTAGGTAATGGAAAATGAGAGCCTCTATCTCCTCTTGCTACCTAGGGAAAGAATACATTGATCCAAGAGCACAAATCATGTTCTTCTTCATGAATTGAAGGGATCTCAATGTGGTCATCGTTGGGACATAGAAGAAATTGTCAGATCACCATTCTAGCACCAGAAATTTGACGATCGACATTCTGATGTAATTTAGAAGTGTGTGTTGATGATATAGAGGGATCCTACTATGAATCCTTCACATGACTATCACCATCGACTAGTTTCAGTCAAACATAGATTCGGACTTGAAATGGGTATGTTATCATTTTATTTTTGTGCTATTTATAATTTATCTGAGATCTATAGACCTTATCGGGGCTCAGATCGTTGGAAACAAGATATTATGTTTTCCGTTGGATGATGATTTTTAAATCCCTAGCCCACTGGAATACACTATGGCCCAAAAACCTTTCATCATGGTGTCTCCCATTTGGATATTCATTCCTTAAGATATAGGCTTCTTGTACTTATCCAACATGACATTTAGTGTCCTTGGTGTTCATGTGGTTATTAATTCCTTTGTTCATGAAGATCCCAAATCTGGGAATGGTTTCAAAGAGTTCTCGATATCAGGCATAAGGTTGAGGAATATTTCCTCCCCTTCTCATTTATGAAACCTAGAGCCTCTAGTTCCATGAAGGGAGGAGAGGATAATGGATATGTTTCATTTTGAAATGGAATTAGATCCTCCTACAATTAGTGGATCTAATTTGATGTCAAACCCCTAGGAGTAATCCCCTAGCCTCTCTTGCAATAGGATACACTCTTCCATATATTCACCATTTAGGCTATATCTATGGGGTTCGTCTTATATGAAAACCCCAAATATGATGTGAATAAAAGGGATAAGAACCATAGATCCTCCCATCACTCATCACTCCATACTCATCTACCATAGGATGAGGATAAGTATGTAGTTTTCAAAATCTTCTACACCCTCTTATTTATCACAATGAAGAACAAGCCATCATGACTGATGTGGGTATATAAGCTATCCATTATCAAATAACTCACAAGGTTTGATTAATCTTTTTTCAAAGAACATTATTTCAGATATTCCTCTCTCCATCCATTATAGTGTATCCCTAGGGAGTGTGTCCTCAAGGAAATATATACATCCTACAAGAAAATAACATTGTCTAGTTTCTCAGTTCTTCAAATTCCTCTTATTTCTCACACCAAGCATGAATCACATGGGCTCTGAGTTTAATGTTAATCATAACATCCACATGATCCCTTTCCTATAATAATGTTTACTTTGTAAGTCCTAAAATATTGAACCAATAGAAAACTTATTAATGCTATAATTTTTTTATGTAGGATTCCTACCTATGTGCTGAGATTACTGGGCATCCTCTTTAGGTATAATACCCAATCAAGCCTCTAAAACAGCATGGGTCAAGACATCCATCATGACCCATATTTCATAGGGCATCCTCTCGAGGAGTAATTGCCAACTAAATCCTCTCAATAGGCCATACTCATCTGCAAGACAAATCAATAGACCTCAAAATGGATGGGTCCTCACAATCAAACTACATGTTATTTATTCCCTTTCAAATGGGATGGGTAGGATGCCTCAATGATGTTCAAACCCAAAACTGCACATCAACCCTATTTTCTCTGGACTGCATTCCCTGTGTGGTCATATTCAACATGGGAATCCAAATCCCTCCTAGTTTCTATGGGATTATTGAAAATAAGTATCAAAACAATCCTTGAATGGGAACATTATACATAGAATTCCTCACCTCATTACATAAAATTGAATTGTTTGGTTCTTATCACATGACTTTAAAAGGTATGATAAGAACTGTTATGCAGCACCAAACAATGTGGGTTATGATTTCCTTCCTGAGGATATGTTGGAATCACATGACATAGGTTCAATCCCAACATAAAAACAACTCCCATCTCTCAGGATGATGATACACTCCAGAGAAACCCACACATGTGTCTAGAAATCTAGCATCATATTAATATCTACTAAATAATATCTGAAAAATAAATAAGAGGATACCATCGATGGATAACCTCATATAAGTATAGATATCTCCACTTATAATGATCCTCAAATACATACGGATGGATCTAATTCCATACAAGTTAATAATTGATTGTTAGTTTTATGGTGTCCTACATCATACTTGGGAATTAGTGAATTATTCATAAAAATATCATAAATACGTAAGAGAGTCCGAAAGTAGGATAAAATTTCCCTCAAAAGGGTGTAATGAGACTGGCCTCCAATCCTCTCAATCAATATGAGTTCTTAATCATTTTAATCTGAATCCCCTAATGAGCACATAACATTAAAATGATGGTTCCCATGTATATAGAACCATTGGGTGTTTAATGTTCCATGAAAAAACCCATTGGAAGATTTTAAGAGATAGAGAACCTGACATGAATGATTTCACCAAACTCACCCGTTACAATCGATCATCAGGCGAACATGAATCTCCAAAAAAACAATATTCAGCTTTTCATCAATGACTAGAAATCCCACCAAATTAGAAGTCTTGGTTAATAACAGAATACAATGAAATAGGACTAAAAAATATCCATGTATAAATGCCATGAATTCTATATTCATGAAAACATCAGGCATCTACCCCCATATTTCTACTCATAGCAATGTATTCTTGTGAATTTCCATATGGGGAATGAAGATTCTGATTCTATTTCTCCCATATATAACTCATAAGATTAATTACATCCTTACTGATACAAACCACTCTTCTAAATGGGTTTAGGAAATAACCCTCATGAAATTTGGTATAAATAATACCATTATCATCATAAGGTCTAATACCATCACCATATTTAATGTCCCTGACATGATATTGAATGATAATGGCACCAACATCTATTCTATCGAATTAGAGAACTTTAACCATGAGTAGAATATCAAATGCAATCATATATCTTTCTATTTTGTAGTGAAAAATAAACAAATAATGGACTCCAATAAGGTTCAATAAAATATAAATTAAAAATGGTGGAAAAAAAAATTATTTTCAGGATAAGTTCCTTCATGATTTGAGGGCCAACAACACCACCACATGTACTACTATACAAGAAGCTCCATATTCATTAGTTTACAGAACCAAATAAATTTTTCCCATTGAAGTCTAGTTTCCCTCACTCTAATTAGTAATACATGAAGATCTCTCAGATGTGAATAAATCTCAAAATTTTCTAGTTGAGTTGGAACAAACATATTAAAACTGGTTGCATACACTATAAGATCACAAAGTATATCAAAATAATATCGCATGATCCTTTAATAAATAAGTTTAAATACATTAATTCCTTCATGGAGATCTATTATTTTTTCTCAAAACCCTAATCATACTAAATATTTTACCTCTATTAAAGGATCCCAATTGGTAAGGATCCTACATTTTACATAAGGTGTATTTCAATGATGCTTACTCATTGGACACAATATATGGAGGCAATGTTGTGACTACCACTAATGAAAGGTCTCCTAAAAAGTATATTTCATAGTTTCCATTATGGATTACAAGTCTTTATAGCAAGAATTTAAACCAAATAACATCTCATGACATTGTAACAAGAATATAAATCTATATCATCCTAGGTCCTGGTTGTTATTGTTTATGCACCATAACATCATTAATAAATATCACATGATGTTGAACTACATAGATGACTTCCTAGTCTTATGACATTATACTGTATGGAAGATGTCTTTACCGAATAATGTAATACTGCACAAATAATGTTACTTTATGAACTTTTCATTGTACATTACCTATATCTACGTTAAATAAAAATGAAGTACTCTCATCCCTATATTTAAGTTAGGTCCACATAATTAATATCACTATTCAAGAACTACAGGTGTCTTTAATCCTATTATCACAAGATACATAGAGACACCCATATCCCAAATCATATATCTAATAATAACATACACATAAATCAAAATTACCCCTCTATATATGGGTTAGACCTATATGGAGAGTATTCTATTAAAGAAAAATGTTAGGGAATTGATCCATATGGACCAACACTTATCATATTTTGAAGCTCATAGTGATTGGATGAGTCCAAGAATTATTATAGAAGGGTTCAAATACTATAATGTGGAAGTAGGTAGAATACACCACATATAAATGTATTTAACATAGTGTATTTAATTTTAACAACTTATTGGTGGTTGATTATATTGTACTTCATGATGTGTAAATATTTAGGATTAAATTGTCTGAGGTGACTCATTTTTTGGAGAGATCTGAAACATGACATATACATGATGTGTAAGGGTTTTACTCCCTATAAATCCCCTATGCAGCGCATCTATATTGGATATAGAACTTAGGGTTTTATTCAATGAATATAGCTTTCTAGAATTATAGTAAATATGGTGACTCTATTTCCAAATGTTATGAGATTCATTTGATAGGTTTAAATACTTCCCTTCCGTCATTGATATATGGGGATCCATGGTGAATCATTTCTTTATTTTCTAGAGTGTTCTCAATGAACAGTCATGTTTCCTCCCATTTATTCTCTCTATTCTATGAAACATTATCTATGCTACTCTAATGAGGGTTCTTTTTTTATTATCATTATTTATTTGGAATTATGTCATTAAAATATCATAGATTCCTTTAATGATTAGTGATCACAAATCCATAATGTTTGTCAATTATCATGAGAATAATGTTGATGCCTTTGAGGTAAGGTATTTATAACTTCCATATATATTTATTTTCAATTATAAAATTATCATGATTTTTCTAGTTTAATGGAAATGTAATTAACCAATTAATTTATTGAACCAGATGAATAATGAATTTTTTAGTGTTCACATGTTGATTCTTGTTATATTATGACATGGGGCCTCTAGATTTTCTAGATAGTGTGGTATATATACTGTGCTTTTTACCATTTTTGTTATTATATTGATTAACATAATGTTCTTGGTGGGAATTATGAAATAACATAATGGATTAATTAATTGATAATTAATTGGTATAATTATTATTAAATTGGAATAATGTTTATAAATTTGTGGTTGATGTAATTTTATGATAATTAAATCGATGCAATGTGTATATATAATTGATAATTATCTTCTAGAAGATTAATGGATCTGGTGAGTAATTTGAATCCACATTAATCCGGTTGATAATAAAAAAAAGTCATGTTAATTGAGAATGGTTCTTCCCATAGTGTGATGAAATTTGTTTTAATGCAATGTGAATTTTTATATTTTGATAGCTTCTTACAACAAGATTCCTTATGTTTCCTATAGATTTAAATTGTGATAAATGAGTCAGTTAACTCAAGATGTAATAAAAACTAGTTGTGTGATATATAACATTTTAGGGTATCTATTTCCCATTGACTTAGGAAGGATGAGTGCCCGGATTTTGGAGCTGTGAGAGGTCATTTATGTGTAAAATATAGATGACTTCTATGATGGACTAAATTTACATATTTGATATGCATTTTTGTACCGATTTTATTTTTTATGCTCTTTCACTATGAAATCTTCTATGTGATGTTATATAGGAAAGTGATTCCATGATGTGATATGCGGCTAGGATGGTTCTACATGAGATGAATGACATGATATGGGGTGGGAGGCCCAGATTTTGTGGAATCAACTAACACATGTGCTGGATAGATACATCAAGATATGCATATTTCTCTTGGGGACAATCCAAGATTTTGTGGAATTGTTTGAATATGGGATTACCCATTTTTTTGGTGATGAGATATGGGATTTTTGTTTATGAATCTGTTTAATGGATGATGGATTAGTTTCATGTTTTATTATTTATTCCTCTTCCCATGTATTGAGGAATTTGGGTATACATGTTTGTATGGTTACAAAAGGTGGTATCTTTGTATGGTTTTTTGAGAGGGCCTAGAATATGGAATGATAGTATCAATGAAATAAGTAATGATTAATCTCCACGGTTGGTTAATGATTGAATGTGATGAGATGATATCCTTGAGAATTTATTGAATAGGTTGTGGTTATTCTTAGATGGTATGGACATTAATATAATGATTAATGTAATGTAATGTGAAATACTTTTAATGGTTAATTATTGGATAATGAGTAAATTAATAAATTAAATTGAAAACAATTAAAGAATTAATTAATGAATCTCATTATATTATTGTACGATTGTAGTACAATTGGTCTTAACAGTAATAGTCAGGAGTCCATGATATATTAATGATAGTTGAGTCTATGACTAGGATATTCCCATAGTGTGGTTGCGAGTTATATTATATCTCATATATTATGTGACATCATACACTACCCAATAAATTTTGTTTTTGCTGACTGACACGTACTTGACTCTAGAAACGTGTTTTCCCCAACATCCCAATGGTAGGATGGATGTATAACTACCCCAATCGACCCACTATATTCTCTTGGTAGTTACCTGTGCTAGTATAAAATATAGTCAGTTTCCCCCAAATATGTTCTTATAGGGATATAATGGCTTGTTATTATTCAAACAAATCAATTACCAGATATCATATTGAAAGTATTATTATAGGTATGAATTGTATATTCTATGATGTCATGAGGTAATTAATTGGTGTATAGACTATAATGGATTGAGGTATAATACATGATGTATGATATATGTCATATGGGAAATGGTGGATCCTAAAAAATAATTGGTTACTAAATATGGATTTGTGGATATGATTATGTGATGTTGTGATGCATGAGGAAAATTTGCTTCCTTACCAAGGTTATTTCCGGCTTTTCAATTTCAAGGTTAGATGGCCCGCGATGTATGAAATTGGGGAAGAGTAGAGAACCATTGGGGAAGTGGGATTTGTGTACCCTTAATGTTTCATTAATCTATTATATGCTCAATTTTATGTGATACATGGTGATATTTATCTATGGTTAGTCTAAGAAATTTATATACCAATTTATATGATGAGTTATTTTAAATATTAATAAATGTTCTTTACAATCCAATCATTATACTTTTCATGAGAGGCTCTAGGGAGGATCTTGCGTAGTATACTATTATACTAACCATATTTCAATATAAACTATTTTTATTATCATCTAGATAAGGATGGAGATCGAGTGGGATAGTATTAGCACATTGTTTTATAGGATCAATTTTGGATTCATAGTTTCTACTATCTTTACATTTTGTTTCACGAGGGATTACATTCATTTGTTTTAGTACACAATGAAATTACATGATTTCACATGGATTTATTTTTTACTATTATAGAGTAAGAGTTTTATAGAGTATTTTTCATATCCAAATATCTTCATAATTCAATATTAGTTAGAAAATCCACCCATATTCATGCTTATTATATCATAGCTGCTATTTTCTATCCCAAGGGATACAAGAGGCAGGACTGAGGCAATCATTATCTCTCTCCCATCAATGTCTTCCCTGGAGGTATACTATTAAGGGGGGGTCAAGAAAGACTGGTATAAAAGGTATAGCTTGAGGGGTAGGAATAAATTTGGAGTTAGGTATATGTGAGGTTTCATGGGTGGGAAGGGAAATAGTATCACCAATGTTTAGTAAGGGATGTAAAATTGGGACACCAGACAAGACATGTGTATTTAGGTACCCATATCATCTGAATGATGAATCATTACATTTACTAAGACTACTACCTTAGGTGATACTGGTTTCAAGGCAGAGGCCTAGCAAAGGATGATGAATCATTATTCTTTTCTCCCATGTTTCAAATGGGTAGACCTGTGGATAGGATAAAAACATTAAAAGATAATAAATAAATAACTAATTAATTAATGTTAAGTATTCCATATTCTAGGTTAAGGTGATAAATAGATTACTCAATTTGAATGAATGGATATTGGTCGAATTCTTTATTAGGTTTTCACTAAATATGATTCACAGGATGTTCTAGTAGATATCCATAGACTATAGGGAAATGAAGATGTCACTTGGTAGAGGAAACTCCATGTGTTTCAGCACCAGAGTCCAAATAAGAATGAGTGTTCAATTTCATATTTATTAACAGAGGAATGGATGGGGTTGTTCATCTAGATATTAGTTAGATATATTATCAGTGTGAGTATTAGGTTTTTCTAGATGTGGAAATGTTTTGTAGATCATCATCCTGTGGTGGTTCCTGTTCCTCAAGAAACAAGGGGAGTCATATGTGACATGGGAGAAGTTATGAGTCCTATTCCATAATTTTTTTCATTCATAGATCATGAATTATTGTAGTTTCAAAGAAATTTTTACCCTTCAATATGGTATTTCTAGCATACCATACATTGAGATCCTTTGAGTACACTTCTATGAGATGCTTCAAACCTATTCCCAAATTAGAAAGAAATGGTGAGTCATTTTTAGGAGGATTTTCTTCTAGATATCTAGTGCTTGGAAACCATATTAAAGATGAATACATATCTTGAGGTGATGGAATGATAAGTTCTTATTCTGTGGATTCTAAACAGAAATGGATCATCATGAAAAGATAATTGTTTGGATTCCTCATGAAGAAGAGTTGTGGTCCAAGGTTTCCAACAGTTACGACAGATAATATTTTGGTTATCAAGGGGAATAACCCATACCTATTCATATCATTACTCACGGGGAGTTGGATCTGAAACTATGTACAAGGGATTAAACTTCATTTTTTTCTTGAGGAGTCCTAGTTCATTAGTTGGAGGAATTCCCATCCATTCTAAGAATTTAGTGTGTTCTAGGTGATTGGATTCTGGATCCTCAGTTTAGGTAGTTTTATTCGAGGAAGAAGTAGTCGGGTGTTCCAGTTTGGGATCAACATTGGGTAGATTGTTCTGGAAGTGTACATCCTTGAGATACATCTCATCTGTAGATAACACAGTTCATTTATAGATGTGGTCATCAATAGGGTCAGTGATGAAATGGAGTAGGTTTTGGTTCGATTAATTCTTTAACATTTCTTGCATTGGTAGAGCCAGATTTCGTTCAAGTTACAATTTTATTGTTTTTATATGATTTCATCCATTGTTTTTTTCACGAGTGATAAAATCATTTATATCACTTTTCATTGTCCATACATTGGGACTAGATGTAGATAGGTCTCTAGTTCCCATGTAATGACTATGCCATTTAGAGGTCAATATGACTTATGTGATGTTTGTGGATACTTTAATCCAGTGATGGGGAAGCACCATGTTGGGGTAATTTACAATGGTTATGTATGCATCCATATTACATCATCCTATGAATTGATTGGTTTTATTTGGTCCATTATTTCATGGATTACATCATAAGTTGGGTTGTGTTTTATGATGGTGATGGGGTGTCAGTAGTGTTTTTTGGCCAAAAAGACCCTTGGATGGGATAGAGGCATGTTCCATCCTAGTTTTTATTATGGCATAGTGGATAATGAGCTTGTTGGAGGTTAATTATTTAATTTTTCCAAGGGGTATGATAGAGTACCCTTATTTCATTCTATAGGGGGTTGTATAATTTCCACCCTATAAGTGATATTGAGTTTTTTATCAAGATATAAATAGGAATGCCTATTATCTTTATGTCTCCATGTATGTTGGTTCATTATTACCTATGAGATCTATGAGTGTAGCTAGATGACCTATTATAGTAGAATTTTTTTTGGAAAATCATGTAAACATGGGGTGCACTATTTTTTTTCATTATGATTTCTAATGGATATTTTCAATATTGTAAAAATTATATTCACTTGAACCAAGTGATAATGAAGAACCAATATTGTATTATAATAATTTATGATATATTCAACTAGCTAAATGGTGAAAGTTGGTTTTCAAATATTGATTAGTGGTGAAGATGTTATAATATATGGGTGAAGGGTGATGACATTCATAAGAATTACTTCTGCTGTCACCATGGGAAATATATGTTCATTATGATGCCAATAGGTGTAATTAATTATCAATTTGTGTTCATGGGGTTGATGAAATTAGTGTTTATATATTTTATGAATTTGTAAATTGTGTTTTTCATTAATGAAATCAATATCTATCCCACATTAGAGGAGGAGAATTCCGAGCATATATGTGCCATTTTTGGAGTTCTTCATCATGAAAAGATATTGGGGAAGTTTTAGAAATTTTATTTTTGGCCTCATGAAGTCCATTTCTTATGGGGTGTGGTATCCCAATATGATATATATGTGGATACTTTGAATATAGAAGTAGTTGTTTCTAATTATTCCCCTAGATAGTGGCAGAGGTACAAATTTCCATTGGCCATTCACGATACTATAAGATATCTATAACCAATTTCTCTTAGTTTATGACTACTATGAAGGCCTTAATTAGAAAGGATCATGTTTTTTGTGGACTAACCAATGTCAAGTAGGTTTTGAATATATTAAAGAGATTTTGTCCAACACCACAATCCTTTTTTCTAGAAAAAGGAGTTGGGATTGATGATTTATGTATCGCTTCACAACATATATCAGTATGTGTTCAAATTCTGTAAAGATTAGTTATTTATTATGGGTATCATTAGTTATGTATCAATGAGTTTAACTATTCCATTCATGATCTTGATATTTCAGGACCCATATTGATATTTTGGTGGATATATTACCTCATCTATGATAGTTTGGTGGTTTTAAATGACCACAAGTGCCCGAGGTATTTCTTCTCATAGTACGACATGAACATTCGTTAGCATTGGTGGATGTAAGTCTTATAGGATTATGACTTTGAGATTTCATATATGCTCAGAAAGGGAAATGTTATGGCCGAAGAATTAACCAAGAAGCCACGTAGTGTTGTTTTCATGAATTTTGAGATTCCGGTAGTGTGATGGAAGACCTAATAGTGATGAACAAGATATGGGGGAGGCAGAAGGAATAGGTTGTATTTTCCAGATGATAATGTAGTCATATTTGGTATAATAAGAAAAGGAGACCCAGTTACGGTATTCTTAGGTGGAATTCTGGAGAGACTAAATTGTTTTTACAGATTTCATTTATGGTGGTTATGTGAATGGACATTACCTGTTTCAAAACCAAAAAAGGCATTTTATTCCTTCAATGAAGTGTGAAATAGTTCTCCATGAGTTCCATATTTTACCTTTTGCAGTACATCTTGGAATGAAAACAATTTATTGATCTCTGAGAGGCTAATTTTGGTGGACTGGGTTAAAGCATGTTGTTGCAGGTTCTGTTTTAGGTTATTTGGTCTTCCAAAAGATGAAGGTTGAGAATCATGCTCTTGAAGGATTTCTCCAACCATCAGATGATGCCCAGTGGAAGTGGTGGACATCTCGATGCACTTAATTAGCGATTTACCTCAATATTTTGTAGGCTGTGATGGTATCTGGGTGATAATGGAATTTTTGTGGAAATCAACCCAGTATATATAGATCAAGGAGTCGATTTTAGTATAGAGTTATTGAGGTTGTATCAATAGGATGTGGTGTGATTTCATGTAGTCGCATGGATGATCTTCTTTGATTGGGATCGACTTTTTACCACCAGGGTGTGGAGAGGTCTCCAAAGTTAATTTTTATCTCATTTATTCCATGTCAATTTTTTTTCATCTGAAGACGGATAGTCAGATAGCGGACTATCCAAACTCTTGAAGGAATTTTTTTCTTCTATGTTCTTTATATTGAGGGTTTTTAGATGGGGAAAATAAACAAAGTAGTTTTTAGTAGAATAATAGTTACTATTCTATCATTGTGATTTCATCTATTTATTCTTTATAAAAACAAATTTTTCATTCTCAATTTTGATAAACTATTGTTAGAGGGGAATCAATTTTCAAGACATAACTGTTACAAAATATAATAGCGACGGTTTAGGTAATTTTCATAAATATTATGTTAATACATGATCATCTAAAATACAGTTCTGATCATAGGAGGAAGCCTATGGAGTTCGATATTAGATATCACCTGTTATTTAAGGTGACTCCTATTTGTGGAGAATGATGGTTTGGTCAGGAGAGTAATCTTTTTCCTTGGTTTTTTTGTGCTTCTTGGGTGTTGTCTCATGTTGGTGACATGGAATACCAAATAGAACTTCCCTCAATGATTATCCATATATATGATGTTCTAAAGATGTCATAGTTCCATTGTTATCATCATGACAACAATCATGTCATTGAATGGGGAGTTATTTATTTTATCAATGATTAAACCATCAAGGAGTGACATGTGGGGATCTAGGACCACACAAAGAAGACAATTCATGGATAGGGTATTCCCTTGGTTCATATCATGTTGCGGAATGGTGGCATGAAGGAGAGTAACTGGGAATGTGAGTAACAAATTTACTCTTAGTAACCCAAGAGGTTTGAAATTTATATCTTCTTTTGTGGCATTATACATTTATTTATCATTTAATTTTTTTTATGAGAATGCATACTATTGTTTATTTTCATATAATTTCTTCAATTTTAGGGATATCTCCATGTATAGTGTATAAGAGTTTTTTTCTGTTTCATTGTTTTCCACTGGTTTACTTTGAGTGATTTGGTTGAGCTCCTGTGTTAGTGATATGCTTGAGAGGTTCCTCCTGGGGGTGGCTGTTCAGAAGACCCCTTTTAATTTTTCTATCTAGTTTGTTTTTTATTCTCTGTGAAAATAATGGATTGAGGTGTATCTAATGTAATGACTCTGATCTATGTGGACTAACACATTGTATGTTTTTGAAGCACATGGTGATCATAGGAGACCTAGAGTGAGAATGGAGGGGTTTGGATACAAAAATATACAATCCAGTAGAATAAATGGCATGTAAATTTGATCCATGTTGTGTTATTTATTTTCAAATATTTTGTAGGATGGTTTATTGGGTATTGAAAAATGTGGGAATATTTTGGATTAAATGGTTCTAAGAGACAGACTTTTCAGCAATATCTGAAACCCATCCTTAACATGATGTGTAAGGGTTACATAGCATGTAAATCCCATACACAACATGCCCATAAAGGTATTAAAACATGGTTTTTTCCTCAAACCACACAACCCTCATTACATAAATGTGACATGATGTCCCTTATTCAATGAATTTAGAGATTTCTTTAATAGGGGTATCTCATTTACTTCCATTTTTCTATTTGTGGTGATCTAGGGTGTTTTCATTATTTTTTTCTACCTTGTTCCCTGTGGTTGGTCTCATTTCCTCCCATTTCATCTCTCCATTCAATGGAACATGATCTACACATATTTTATTAGGTTTTCATTGTTGGGGAATTTTTGGCATAATTTTTTTAGAAGATTAATTTTTTATCATGGGAGAGGGGATCAGATATCCATAGTGTTGGTCCATTCTCATGAGAAGAATATTGATGCTTTTGAGGTAAGGGATTCATGGATATTATTTTTTTTAAAATTCAATCAAAAATTAAGAGTGGTTTGTTAATTTGAATGGAAATTAAATTAATCTATTAACTTATTTAAACATATTAATAAATAATTTGTCATTGATTTCATGTTGGTCTGTATCCTATTTTGATGGGTTACCACTTGATTTTCAAGATAGTGGGATGTCTAAGCTAATATTTTAAGAAGGTAATTTTATTCTATGGATTTTCATGTTTTTATTTATAGAAATTGGTAATAAATTAAATGATTAAATAATTCAATATTTAATTCGATTAATAATTATTAAAAAAGAGGTATGATTGTAATCTTCTGGTTGATGTTATTTGATGATAGTAAAATTGATTCAACACACATGTAAAATTGAAAAGTATCTTCAAAATTATTAAAGGAATTGTTGAATATTGGGAATAATTATGATTCTTGTTGATAGTAATTTAAAGAAATGTTAATTTAGAATGGTTCTTCTCACAGTTTAAAGTTACTAGAAATAATGATATTGGAATCATTTGATTTTCATAGATAGTTATAGATTGATTCTTTAGGTTTCCTATAGTTGGAACATGAGATTAATAAATTAGTTAATTCAAGATAAATAAGAATTGGTTGTGTGTTAAAAACAATTTATGGGTCCTATGATTCTTGTGTGACTGTAAATGAAATTTTCCTTGAGTTTGGATCCTTTAGAGATTGCTTCTGTGTGAAGAATGAATGCCTTATTGGGGTGCCTTCATTTCCCTATTGGATATGTTTTTTGTTCCCTCTAATTTTTTGATGTGATTTAGATTTGATATTCTCCATGCAATGAGATATGGGTATTGGAGGCTCAGATGGGATATGTGGCTGGGATGGCTGAGCCTATGAAGGATTATTTGATATGGTGTGGGGAGTCCCAGATGATGTGGTAGCTGTTGATTCTTGTGACAACAAGATTCATCAAGATATTCATATGGTTTTCAGCGATGACACTAAAGATGAATAAATGATTCAAATATAATCTTACCTATTCTAGTGATTAAGGGTATTGGGATACATTTTTATGAATCCATTTAATGGCTGAGGTTTGGGGTGCATGTTTTTATCTTTATTCATTTCCCCACTACATGAGGCGGCTCGGTATGCTTGGTCACATGTTTCCACTTTGTTTTATCTTTTTCTGGGTTTTCTCGAGTTCATGTATTATGGAATAATACTAATAGTGAATTAAATAATTTTTATCCCATGGGGGAGGTAATGCTTAAATGAAATGAGATGCAAATATTGAGATACGAAAGACTCAGTTCGGGTTCTTCCTAGAGGGAATTGAAATTTCTATGATGATTAGTGTAATGGAATATACAATATTTCTAGTGGTTAATTAATGGTGAATGAATTAATTAAATTTGGGAAATCCTAAAAGGGAAGTATGTTTTTATTATATCTCTTTAAATTCCTATGAGGCTACATGATTTATAGTCTTAGCAGTAGCAGCTGTTAGTCTAAGTGAAATTAGTTGGAGTTGAGTATAAGACTAGGTTATTCCCATAGTGTGGTTTTGAGATATACCATTTGCTGTATATTATGTGATTTTATATGCTTCCACATTCATGAAATTTGGTGTGAATAAAACCCAAGGGACTATGGTGGGTTGTTTTCCCGAACATCCCTGTGGGAGGATGGATAGCTAACTACACCCTTCTGGACACGATCTATTCTCTTGGTATTTATGTATGCTAGTATTCCCAATGGATTTTCTACCCATATATGGGTGAGTAGTGATGTTATGTATTTTTTTTATTTGAAAAAATGAATTACTGGATAGAGAATCCAAAGGAATATTATCAATATTCCATATATAAGACAGGATTTTTGAGGTACTTACTCAGTGTATGGGATGTAATGGCTTGATGTATAGTACCTGATGTATGATACATGTCCTACATGATGTGGTTCATCCTAGAAACTACTTGGTTGCTATATATTAATGTGTGTAGGGGATGATGTGATGATGGGATGCATAATGTTCATTTCATCCCTTTCCCAGGTCTTTTTGGGATGACCTATTTTAGATAGAGATAGATCAGGACATGTTACAATGGGGAGGAGAGAGAATACAGTGGGGATATAGAAGTGGGGTACCATTGATGTTTAATTATTATATTATATTCTATCTTGTATGAGATACTTGGCTAATTCCATCCATGGTGATATTCGGAACTTCATATACCTATTCAGGTGATAAGTTAGTATCATTATCGTTCATTGTGCTTTAGCATGCTCTCATTATCTTTTTTATGAGAGGATACAGGGAGGATCTAACTATGTATACCATTATCCTTACACAACATATATATAAACTAATTTTTAGGTCTACTAGAGTAGGTTGGAGATCGGGATGGATATTTCTTCATCATGGGTTTTAGGATCCATTTGGCCTTCATGGTTTCTACTTTCATTAAATTTTTGTTCTTAATGTATTCCATTTAGTTGTTTTAGTACTTTATTTAATTTCATGTTTTAACATGGGATTTCATCATATATTTGTATGATAATGTTTTTTGGGTGTATCTATAATATATATCCCTTTCTATTTATCTTCAACATATTCTCTTGGATGGTAATGCCTCCCATGTGAAGGTTTATTATATCATCGATGATAGTCACCAACTTGAGGCTTACTAAAGGTGATACTTGAGTAGTCACAATCTTCCTTCCATCAATGTCATCCCACGAGGGTAAACATTAGGGGGGGACGTGTCATGAAACACTAAATCTGACAGTAATTATATTAATATAGGATACATAGTAATGAAAAGACTTCAAATCATGGGTCAGGTCATGATAAAAATAATACAATTCCACCCTCTACATATGGTTCAGACCTGTGTGGATATTTTTATATTTTTGAATTAATAATAGCTTAATTACCATTAATATATGATATGTAGTGATTCCCAAATAAAACATCAAGGGTCTATATGCAATATATATGGAAAATGGCCCCCTCTTTGTATGGATCATACATGCATGGATAATTATCCATTGATGAACTTTGTATGGATTCATTTCAAATACTATAAGATATGTAGTGACACACAGATCACAAATACTCGGTCTAATAGAAATATAAACATTAAAAAATTTTCCCTCCACAATACGTATGGTTTAGGATTGCAAAGTAAATTTTTCCATTTCATGATCTATGTTTGATTAATTCCTTATACTATTGGATTCAAGGTGAAAAAAAGTTCATTTTTTATATGTCCAAACACAAAATATTGGATGATATAAATGAACCCCTCCCTATATATGGACCTAAACAATGTAGGGAACTCTCCAATAAATTCATGTGCCATAACTCCTCTAATAAAAAGATACATATTGACACATGGATCCCCCATTCCAAGCCCATCCATGATTTATCATGACTCCATATCATGATCCCCAACATGTGTTAGATCATTTTAGAGACTCCCTTCAACAATATATTTTGTACAAATCAATTTATTATATGCAATGTACTTCCACATACATTAATCATCTACCAATCTATCCCTTGTTTCTTGCACCGAGCATGGATCATGTGAGCTTTGGGTAACTAGAAATCTATTTTGGTCGGCATGACCAATACATGAATATGGTAGGGATTTATATCTTATTCAAATAATGTTAAAATATGAAACAATATCCACGTCTCATGATTTTAAAATTTACAATAAGAGGTTAAAATGAAAAATTGATCACTACCCTATTGATTGTGTATTCATTAATTCCATGTATTATCCCTTCACCTAGAAATTGTGTTATGTAAAAACTAGTGTATCCTTAAGGGTTGGAAAACCCTTCTTTATTTTTATGTTATACATGAAAAAACATCATATCTTCAATATCGAAGATAATACATACCAATTTCTTGGGTTCATATCAGTCTATTGGAAACCCATAACTGTGGTCTCCATTTCTCCTGGTTCTCCACTATAGAAACTGGTAATATACACTAGATAATTCAAATGGATTTATCTAGGATTCTGTATTGAAGAAGAAATTCCAAATATGTTATTCCTAGAGGATATTTTGGTTTGAGACAATAGGACCCCCTTTAACCATGGAGTTATTGTCCTGTCTACCTAGAATATGTGCCTCCACAATTACAAATAGTTGATCTATACACACAAGGTTCCACCCCTAGTTGACTCGAATATTCATGGGTTATGATTTACCATCGCAATAACTGAACAATTAATGTCAATTCAGAAACACTTAATTTTACTCATCATTATTTCATTACCACTATCAAATAAAGATTATGACATTGCATTATTTTATCCTCTCATTTTAGGGTATGTATCCCACATGAAGACCTGACTTCCATAATCATCAATATCCCTTTGGACAATCCTTTTCAAACATAATTACCCAGATACATATCTTCCATTTTCCACACATCCATGTGGGATCAAGAAAGCCAAAATATTTTATGAATTCAGATTCTAGGTCATAGAGGAAAGAGTCCAGACAAAAAATATTTATATCAAAACTAAATGTGGATTGATTCCTATTAACATAGGATACATAGTGAAACCCAAGACACAGATCTTTGGTTTAGCCATGATACAATGGATACAAGTTCCCCTTCATTTGTGTATGGGTCAGACTTGTGTAAGGGATAATATAAAAAATTACTACAAATGGATTGATTCCTAAACTGTGGTATACATTTTGATTCATGGACCCGCCATTTTATAACCAAATACGAAATATCCTACATCATTGAAATTAAATTTTAGGAAAATTTCTTAATTGTATGCTGTTAAACTACCAAAAATAGTAATTTAAATTTAAAAAACGTCCATTGTATTGATTTTGTACTCAAGAATCATATATTTTGTCCCTTATCCTTTAAAAGTGTTAAATAGAAGCTAGCATATATTTTATAGTGTTCAAACCCTTTTTAAATCATACATTATCCAAGAACCAAATTCATATCTTCAATATTTTAGTTGACACCAAATAGTTCCTTGAGTTGATATCCTTGTCTTAGAACCCCATGGTCATCAGACTCCCTTGCTCCAATATATCCCCTATAGTAAACTTGTATTAAGGATGGTCTAATCATATGATACAGTTCCTAGATTATGTTTTATTCCTATATAATTGGCCCCCTTAAACCCAAGAGTCGTCGTCCTGACATCTTGGAATATGGGCCTCCACCATTATCAATGGTTGAACTGTAACTAATGGTTTCCTCCTCTATTTGACTCCAATATTCAAGGGTTATGATTTACAATATTCATATCCCAAGTAATAAATTGGTTTTAGATACCCTTGATGTAAATTATTTACGCATCGTAGCCATTTTTATAGAAATATTATGACATTGAATTCTTATATCATTTCTTTTCAGGGTTTATATCGCCCATGATTACATAACTTCATTATTCATAAAAATCCATTGGGACTCCCACAATTAAAATTTCATTCCCCAGTTACATGTCATTAATTTTTTCCACATCCAATATTTATCAAGAATTACTCAATGGTTTATGCATTCATATTCCATCTCTAGACAAAAATACATAGACGAACATGACATTTATGTCAGAATAATGTGTGTATTGATTCATATTACCAAAAGATATGTAGTGACACAAGGACCACAAATCCTAGGTTTAGACATGATGAAGTGGATAAAAATTCCCCTTCCCTTAAATATGTTTCAAACCTTCACAAAATAATGTCTAAAAATAGAACTATGTATGGGTTTATTTTTATACTATGGTCTTTTTAGTGATGCCTAAATTCTATATTTCAGGACAAACCGTGCAATATCCTAGTCACATGATGTTAAAATACTAGATAAATTCCATGTTTCATGAAGTTAAACTATATGAAAATTTGTATTCACAATAAACATATCATTCCTTCAAATGACTTTGTACTCATGAATCATTTGTCTTATCCCTTCACCTTTAAATGTGTTCAATACATGTTGGAATATATTTTAGGGTACTTTAACCCATATCGAATATTATTTTATCCATGAACTAGATTCATATATTTGATATTTGAGATGATACCTACCAATTCCTTGTGTCTTTATCCTTCTCTTGAAACCACATGGACCCAGAGATCCCTTTCTCCAGTTAATCCCTTATAGAAAACTAGAATCGAGGACTGGCTAATCTAAAGAGAATACTCTATGATTCAGTGGTGAATAATACAATGCGAACGATCTTATTCATAGATAAATTTTTGGCCATAGAGTAGAGGATCCCCTTAATCCTAGGTGTTATTGTCCTACAAATATGGAATATGGGTCCCACCATTTCCAATGGTTTACCTGTACCCACTAGTTCCCACCACCAGATAACTCATATATTATTGGGTTATGATGTACACTTCCTATAATCCAACTGTTCATGAATATTTAGATAACCTCAACGTTACTTATATGTGAATCGTATCCATTTTAAATTAATTATAATAACATTGTATTTTTGTACCCCTTTATCTCGAGGAATGAATCTTATGTGTAGACCAAAATGTGGAATGTTATTCATTCCTCTTAAAAACAACATCCTTAACACATGATGTTAAATAGATTGGAACAAATCCTTATTTCAAGTAGTTAAACTACATGGTTGATATGTACTTCTATCATGATGGTATACTATAATGAATACATTGCCACCCCATGATGTTAAATGTCATGAAAAATGTGTACCCATTTCTAGATGTCAAATTATATAGACCATCTCTAATGTTTACTCTTTATTAAAGTTATCTAAGAGCCTGAGCCTATCCATCTAATGATCAGGGTTTTTCTTTTGTCTTTCTGAGCACAACATTAAATAAATTAAACATCATGTCTTAGGAACTTTTGGATTATAAAAAAAATTCATAACCCATGGATGGTAGAGAAGATCGATTTCATTGACCTTGTATGATGTGGATACACATATGGGATATAAACCTATCAACCGGATGCATCATGACAATACGAAAAGGGAATTATAATCCTTGTGAGCCTTGATATTATCAAAGTGGATCTCATCCAAATAGAGTGATACACAGTAATGTTTGGCATACATGTCTCGTTACATTACTCATGACTTTAGAATCATGATCTATGATTTAAAACATTCTTATCCTACACTTGGGATGGTGTTGAGGGTACTTATGAAGTTGGGAATCCTAATTATTTTTCTAACATTCCCTTTATATCAGGTCCACATGTATCATAACCTTAAAATGAGTTCAATTTCTATAATGATGTGCATCCTTAAACATTAGCCTTTAATTGTCAAAATTTTAATACCTTACAATAATTTTGAATGAGACATAAAACATAGTAGTATGAAAATCCAATGAGGGGAGTATGAAAAATTTTCAAGTCAATTCTATCTAAAATATTCATCTCTAGATTTTAGTGAAATGTTACTGTATATATAAACAAGGCATAAATCTCTTGGGTCTCTATTGTGTCCCTCAAAAAGTATATGAAATTCTCACTAGACCCCCTTGGCCCACTAAACCAATGACATGTCACATCTTCTTACAGTAATAATCAATTCACAAACTTACAAGAAACCATTTACGGTGTTTCATAACCTTATATAATATTATGTTTTCCAAAATCAAAATTCATCTATTTGATGTATTATCTAACACAACTGATTCCTTTCGTTCATTCCCTTATACTAAAACCCCATAGTCTTTATATATTTCTAATGGTTCACCCCTTTAGAAAGTTAGTAATAAGGTTGTAGTGAACAAAATGGAACCCCCTAGGATGAAATGGTGAATGAAACAATGACTAAGGGATTTCTCTAACAGGATGTTTGGTACTAGAGAATACAACATAACCAAACCCATGAGTTATCATACTAACTACATGGTATTGGGGCTTCTTCCATTATCAATGTTTGACTACCACCAACTAGTTTCCACCTCTAGTTAACATATATGTTTGAAGACCATGATTTATAATCCACATAATAATACAATTCAAGTGGATTCAACATACACAAAGATACATTATCATGTATTACAAATTTTTTTCAATTTTGGAATGAAACATTCCATTCTTGAACCATTTGATGGCTAACCCCACATGAATCAAAAGAAAAAGGGGTAGGGCTCAAGCTTACCAACTAGAAACTAAACAACACTAGGGTTCTAGAACCCTTATTAGATGGCCTTTTAGGCACTCCCAAATTCATCATCCTTATTTTTAAATACAAAAATACCATTTACAATCATTTTAAATAAGTAGGGACCCCATTTATTTACCATAAATATTAGCCCAATGATCTCATTGACCACTCCAGTTTTGACGTGCGATAAAATTGAATGTTATTGTTCCATTCTAATCCAACAAAATTTGTAGTTAGTAGCAGTTGTGATCAATCTCACAGGTAAATTGTGAAGAAAAAACTTTTATGAGATGGAATTTATTTTTTGATTATCATACAAGAATGATTAAAGGGAATGAGATGAAGAAGTGAAATTGTTTTTCAAAATTAAATTAAAAAGAGAAGAAGGGAAGAACAAAGAGTGAAAAAACATTTCATTATTACAACTTGACTAAGGATTATTTCAATAATCATAACTTGTAATTAAACTTGTAAATTATAAATGTTCACAATAGGGAATAAATTAAATCATTTTTTTTGTACGGTAACCAACAAATGTGTAATTAAAATATTAATCCCTTTGTCTAGTTATTAATTAAATTAAATATGTTAAATTTATTTACCCATAAAATAGTGGTTGAAGGATCACATAATGGTCATGTGTTCACCTATTTCAACTCCATTATTTGTACCGTTGGTGTCACACTTGGTCTGTTACAAGACTAATGGTGATTGTGGAATTTAGTTTAATAAAGGAATTGAAAAAAAATCAAAATAAAATAAAAAAAATAGATTTATAATTTCAACATATTCTTAATATTTAATACATCCCCAAAATAAGAAACCTAAAATCTTATGACCAAGGTCACGGTGTGTGGGTTAGGTAGAAACACAACACATCACATGAATATAATATGAATAATGGGGGAGAGAAAATACACTAAAATAGAATTGAAAACCGAAATCATAATAAAATTTTTGATTCAGGGGAGATAGAAGGGAAGAGTGAAAGAAACTCCTCTTATAGATGTCCAACTTCAAACTAGAATAATTTAAACTAATATTTTTTGTAAAATAAACTACATAACATATACAAAAATTTACAAACCATGTAATTTAGTACACTAGAATTGGTCTTTTCCCTATAGGTTGGTGATCTATAGTGACACCCTTTGGTTTTTATTAGTTGTATTTTGGTTGTGGCGATGCACAGTGTGTTGAGAAAGCTCACATGGCGTGTTGATTCAATTTCAGCCACAAATCTATTATGGAAAGGCATAGACAATGTGTTTATAGTGGGTACACAACATGTGTCTCTAATCGATAACATGGGCATGTACTCGGGCTGGACATACCATGACTTGGGAAAGGTAAATGGTGCGTGTTTATAAAGTACACATCATTTATATCAAAAATTGTATTCCAATCTCTATAAATTTGTTACATTGACCCAAAAATATTTAAAATTAACTATAGACACTAATATAAAGTATTTTTTCCATAAAAATGTGTATCACGTTAAAACAGTTTTTTATACTCAATAAAATGTATGAAAAGGTAAAAAAATAGGGTACATTAAATTCCCATAGGATTAGATATTTTCATCTCCACAAAAAATATCTCATCATTTAATTAAAAAGAATCATACTCTAAAAAGGGAATCATTCAAAAAATTATACATAAAAATCAATATCCATATAAGGTGATTTTAAAATTCACCAAAAATATTTGAAAGTGCAATATATTTTAATCATTCCTCTTATATAATTTAATAAAATACTTCATCCTATTTTACATTCATTTTTAAAATTTTCATATATATACATTCAACTTGATAATTTACCTCACATGAAAATATCAAACTCACCACTCAAGATAATTTGATTAGATTTATGATCATTTATAAATATTTGAACTCTATACGTAGGATTAAAAGAATTTCTATTATTCACATAGAAAAAAAAGATAAAAAACAATCATTAGTTCTTTTAATAAGGATCAAATGATTATGTGGAAAGAGGTAGGTAGTTAATGTGGTGAAAAATAATCTCAGTTGCCTAAAAAGGGAGGTTGGATTCTTTAATAATAATTCAGGCTTTTCAATGAAAAAGATCAATGAAAATGGATTCCCGTCAAGATCTATCAAATTTTATAACATCCATGGTATTCACATTCCAACATGGGTTAGTACTCCAACAATAAGTGTAATGAATAATTTTTTACCTCTTTTTAATTATTCAAAAAAATTTAATAAAGGGGGTAAATTGGGAATACAATACGAATTGGTTTTGGAACCCTTCTTACCAATTGAAAGAGAGGTACTCTCCCTCACACATAATTCCATGGTTTCCAAAAAAATATATCAAGATTACCAAAAAAATATTTATAGATGAATGAAATAATCATGCATTAATATCAAATAATTAGGTTGGGAAGGATATATATGCTTATAACGTGGTTTTATATAAGAATATTACATGGTCTCTATGGATTTCATGGAAGTTAGATATAGGGTGGGTATGAAGGTCAGCGGGGCTGAAAATATCAATCAAACACCTCACTCATTTTAATGTTCTTAATATCATCATCATTTAAATAAACTTTGGAATGTTATAGTAGTCATTACTATCCTAAGAATCTCTCAAGAAAAAGGGTATTATAAAAATATGTCAATGGGATCAGAATAACTCTTAGTAATGAGGATAATAAGGGGATAATCTTGTCATGAAATGAATAAAAATTATCAGTATAAAAAATGTTGATGACCTTGAATTCAAATAAAAAATTAAGCTTTTTCCGTGATCTTTTTAAAACACATTAAAATTTAAATAATATTGTACCTTTTAAAATTCCCTTCTTTGAATTTATTATTTATAAATATGATTAGTTAAAAATTTCCAATGATTAAAATATTTTATATATTAATGATATATTAGGAATTAGTTTAAGGGAAAATACTAGGGTAGATAACAGACTCTCACCCTCACTTAATATCTCACATGGTCCTTTAAGTTAAACCTTAGGAGAGAAATGTTTTTTTGGGAAGAAAAATGGGTGAGGGGGAGGTATAGCATATAATGAAGTTATATAAACAAAAAAATGAAATTAAACACCAAAATAATACCCCCTCTCCCATGGTGAGCTCGAAAAAATAGAAAGAATTAGAAAACAATATTGCCAAGCCACTCTAGATTGCATGTGACTTTCAATGAAATGGAAAATGAATTTTATAGGAATACAAACCATCAAATCAAAAAATGATCACAAAAAAATATATATATAATTAAATAAGTGTGCATAAATAGTCATTTTGTTTTTTTTAAGAGGCCCTATCTAAAACAAAAGGTTCTTAGAGAGAGGCGACAATAATTGTGGATGATGTAGGTGTGGGAGCCTCACTCTATGGGGTGGGATCAGCGAGAAAATTATGGTCTAGAGTAGTAGAAGTAGAATATGGTCTTGTAGTGGATTAAAGAAGTAAATCTATAACCATAGCTATAAATGAAGTATGAACTGCTAAAGTTGGAGGAGATAATCAAGGAGGAGGTAGTGGTGGGAGAGGATTTCATTGGTACTAAAGAGTAAGGTCTATATATCAGTTGAAGGGAAAATTTAATATACTCCAACAGTTTGGGGGGAGGTGTGGTTGTGGATGGTCCCAAGGAAGAAGGAATGGTGGAAGAGAAACTGATGGATGAAAAAGTGGGGAGAGATGGATAAGGAGTTCTGGTGATGGATGGGGGGGAACTATTCCAATAACACCGTTAAGGGACGGTGGGTGATCTCTCACCACAACTGGAGATGGGGAATCATGCATCATCACAAAGGTGTCTCCCCTCCACAAGCCCATATTCATGAGAATAAGCATGGTGAATTCTATACATTAATGATGATCTATGTTATCACAATTGAGAGATGGATCAGACACCCCCAGATGGTGTGCCAACTGGATGGTATAAAAGCTTCCATTTAGGTTTCTCTGACATCTATAGGTTATATACTGAAAGTAAGAGGCAGGGATGTAGGGGTGTCAGGATAGTCGTGTCAGGTGATATAGTTGAGGAGATCCATATCAAATCTAGAAAAAACACTCATTTCCTCATGGAGATGGAAAATGATGGTTCTAAATCAAGGATGGATGATACAAATGGGATGGGAAATGATGAGGTATCTCTTATTTGAGGACAGAGAGTACTTGTGGTTAGGTCCAATAAGCTCCCTCCACAAAAAGATGAGATCATAGAAGTCAATGGGGGTGATGTATGGAGGAATCCATACGATGAAAAAGGTTAGGGGGAATCAATATAGGGGATTCCAGGTTAGGGTTCACTAACATTTATAGCCACACTAAATGGCATTTGTTGTGTTGTGCATGTTGTTTAGGTGTTATAATTATAATTATTATTTAATATATAGTTATTATAATAAACTATATAATTATAAATATTCCTAAATAAAAATATATATTTTACTAATTAAAATAAGTATATAAACTTATAATGTCAAAAACTACACACCATGTTTTCTAGAATTCACAAAAAAGTAAATACATCCATCGGTCCAGTGCTTGTTGCATGATTTGAACAGGTGATTAGGCCTATCCAAACACAATCCAATAACTATTGGATTGAAAGTTTCATTACATCAATGTTTTTCTAACATGTAATATTTAATGTATAGTTGTGGAAATTCTTGGGGAAATGAATAATTCATAATGTGTAATTTTAATTAGTAAATGATTGGTAGGAAGTGGGAATATTAGAGGAATTTGTACCAGAGTATTTTGATCCTTGGGTTATAGCTCGTTCAATGAACCCACATCACCATTGGGTGATTTCATATTTTTGACTATATTTTATATTATTATTGGAAACATGAAACAGATTATGTTTAGAAAAATACATTCTGTGGGGTTTTATTTTTGTGAAATTGATCGAACCGAACTGACTAGCAGGGCTTGAACCTGAGTCTATTAAATTTGTTGATGATGGAATGAAAATGAGTTCATGGAAAAGAATATGCAAATAGCAGATGAATGTGAAAAGGGGATACATTGCGAAGTGACTTCATAAATCCCCATGACATTGCAACCAGTGAACAGTAATGGACCCCTATAGGATTTCCATAGAGGATAGATGTAGAAGACAGTGAAATTTCAATAAAATTGATTAAAGGTTTCGTGCTATGGTGGTAAAAAGATCACCTCTATAAATCCATGGAAATTGATGAAATCCTCTGCGAGAACCATAGAGGGAATGAATGAGGCCTCTGTACTGAGGAGGGGATAAAGTTTGACTCCACAGTTATGACAAACATGACTCAATCCACCTCCCATGTAAATGCACATGCGGCCTCACAACAAAATATCAGAGCTTCCCACTACCTTTTACCGATAAACATTAGGATTCCCAATGACCCAAAGGAAAGATACCCTAATCATTCGACTTCTCATCTCTCAAATCTTGACGAACCATCTACTCTACAAAACATTGAGTAAATGAGATCCTTAATGTATTTGGGAATTTCAAAATACCATTCCCTAAGCTCATATGCAACCCCTATTCAAAAAGGGATGCACTTCATGAATCTCATTGGCCATCGTAAGGGAATGAGATCCCTTAGGTAACTCAAATATTCAAAAAGTACTCAGGCATCATGAAGTACCATGCATGCACATGTGGACCTTACGATGAGGCTAGTTCGTTATGATTCGTGATCTACATTTCTTTACAATACTGTGCTTTTCCAAGAACCCATTATCCACAATGTCCAACTCCAAGAAAGCACATACACTTCACGAAGTACCTTTTAAAAGAATGTATATTCCCTTCCAGGACTCGAATACTCCACTTCGCGAAGCATACCTCTTTTTTGGTCTCTCCACTTTTTGGAGAATATGAGCTTCCCAAGGTCTCTTCTGTTCTTCCCCTTTGTATCAAAAACCCTTCCTCCATATGGCCCTTTAAGTCTGTAGGAAGTTCTTACAATGTCCCATGGGTGGTTCCCCATATTGAAATGCTAAGCCTCTTGATTATTTTCCTAGTCATACTAAAGGATAATTCATTTTCACAAAGACATGCTAATGTGCTTCCCTCAATATATCACTCCACTACCCCGACTCCATACGACATTGTCGATACCTTCCCTCAACCAAGGGATAAAGTGTACCTGTTATGTATGTCCTATGGGTGGTGTGCGAATCCTCATCGTCCAAGCTGTAGGAAATTAATTATCCAAGCACCATCATCGTCAAAACATGACATTAAAATATATCCATTCTATGTGCATATATACATTGGGTACCCTGCCTCAGACATTTTCTCCTCCCATTCATCTCCATGAGAGTGAGATCTTCTTCACATGGAATGAGATCCTCCTTCTATGGAATTAAATCTATCGATGGGGGAGAAAACCCATCATAATTTAGGCCATGGGACTTTCTTTCAGTAGGAAGCACCCTTGCTCCTCCATTCTTCTTCCATGCACAACGGATAGAGGAGAGATGGGCACATGGACCTTTGATACCCCATCCCAATCCATTTGGGATTTATTTCCATTAGTCCTCCATCCTGGGGTATGTCCTAATCTCCATCTCTCCAGGATGTTATCCAAGCCTATGACCTTGTTTCTTATTTGGGTCACTAACCACGCATATGCCCCACTAAATTTCCCATGGACACACATTTCCTGACATGATCTTCTAGTATTTTTTGTCTCTTGTTTCTCACATAGAGAATGAATCACATGGGATTAGAGTATACACTGACCATGGAATCCTCCCTAGCCCGCATTAGTCTGTAAGCACCATTCCCCATCCCATCAAACTATGTGGAATTTGATCCTTTCCCTTTCTATACATGGTAAGTAGGAAGTCTTCCTAAGGTTCTACACCATTAACCATCTATCCTGACCACTTAATTTTGATTCACCCTCATCCTTCATGATGTTAAACTGTATAAATTCGATCTATGTGGGTTTTGATTCCTACCTCCTAGGAAGGGTATGTAATAATCCTCCCTGAAGTTCAACCCAATACCCTCGTAAACCTATTCGAACTATGTGGATTTTGATCCCTATCTCCTAGATAGGGTAAATAAGAAACCTCCCTGAGGTTTAAACCCAAAAATTGGTAAAACCATTTGATCATTGTGGGTTTTGATCCCTATATCTTAAACAGGGTACGTGAGAAGACTCCCTAAGGTTGAACCCCAAACAATGGTAATTCTATTCAAACTTTTTGGGTTTTTAGCCCTATCTCCTAAATATGGTACATAGGAAGCCTCCATGAGGTTCAAACCCAAACACTGGTAAACCCATTTAATCTTCGTGGGTTTTGATCCTTATCTCCTAAGCATGGTATATAGGAAGGTTCCATGGGGTTCAACCCAAAACACTAGTAAACCCATTCGAACTACATGGGTTTTGATCCCTATCTCCTAGTATGGGTACGTAGGAATCCTTCATGTGGTTTAACTCCAAACACCAATAAACCTATTATAACTATGTGGGTTTTTATCCCTATCTCCTAGTCAGGTTACATAGGATGCCTCCCTAAGGTTCAACCCCAAACACTGGTAAACCTATTCTATCTACATGGGATTAGATACATATTTCCAAGAGATGGTATATAGGAAGAATCCCTCATGTTCAACCCCAAACCCGGATAAACCTATTCGAATTATGTGGGTTTTTATCCGTGTCTCCTTAGAAGGTTATATAGGAAGACTCTAGGTGGTTCAACCCCATTCACTAGTGAAACTATTAAAAATATGATGGTTTTGATCTATGTCTCGTTGAAGGGGTAAGTTGGATGACTCCCTATGGTTCAACCCCAAACACAGGTAAACATCACTATCCGCTTTGTTGGGAACTGCACCCTTGGTCCCTTCTATAGAGGCATCATACCAAGTATCTGGATGATAACCACACGTAATACTTTTGATGTATTGGGGTTTCTTCCCTTTGCGTACACAATGATTCCAAGCCCCCATCCTGAAATATGAATAAATTTGATTCCCTGTCACGGGGATACATAGGAAGAATGCATGTGGTTCCATTCAATCACCCATGTCTCATCTTGGTATTTACCTTGAGACTTTTTGTTTTGGGAAGGTCATTCCCCAAACTTTTGGTTCTACTTCTTCTAGGTCCCATCCATGCGTTCATCCTCATTGGATGCCTCCTTAGGTGCCACTTCCCCCACCGAACTATGTGTACTTTTATTCCCCACAAGAGGGATACATATGAAACCTCACAGAGGTTCATGCCCAACACCACCATCATCTTCACAATGGTTCCACCCCATCCTTATCATAAAATTAATTCAACCATCCATCATCATTCATGATTCATGCACGAACCACCACATCCATGTGAAATCATGTCATTCCCTTGGGGAGATCACCCCACATAATCCCCACACAATCCATAACCATTCAACCAAGAGAGTCCTTCTTACGATGGGATGCTATTCATGTGTAATCCCCATCATATGTTTGGGTCTTTGTTCTTTTTGTATGCTAGGATTCATCACCCCTTCGAACTATGTGGGGTTTGATCCCTATCTCATAGGCAGGGTACTTCGGAAGCCACCCTATGGTTCAATCCAACCAAATAGTAATCCTTGGAAACCCCTTTATAGGGACCCAAGCATCCTCAGATATGTCTTTATTGGATGTTTTGATCAACTCATCCAATAAACCCCCCAGATGCTCCCTCTTGGGGATGTACCCATATGATCCACTCCCATCAGGGTTTAGATTTGTCTGATCTATCGTTGATAGATGTTAAACTTGTAGAATACCATGTGTTAACATTAGAAGCTAAGGAAAACCTCTTGTAAATTCCTATGAAATAAAATTCCACTAATTCTATGGGGGATTCATCGAGCATCCACACACATGAAAATCATTATCACAAGGAGAAGAACCCCAGATGCATAAGTGTTTCAGAATCTAGACATTCTGGCAATATCCATCATAACTAATTCCCTGATAAAAGGTTGCTGCCTTGACTTGACCCCTGGGTTTTCCTAACAGAAGAAATTTTATTAATCAGTGTCAATGATGATATGGATCTAGGAATTCATTTCACAAAAAATGTCTAAATCAAGGAGGGAGACCCCGACTAGGAAACAAATAACGAGGCAGAATCAATAGATTGAGGAGTTCATATCCCATCATCCTGTTGTGATCTAGTATAAAAAAACACCTAAATAAGTGATGGATTCCACCCACCTTTGGGAAAAGGGAATGCGGGGAAAGAGCATGGTGCATCCACAAAGACGGATGAGAAACCTGAAAAAAGCATCGGAAACAGAAATGGTGAACTAACATGAATTATTCTTATCAATGTAGAGATTAGTACCTTAAAACCATTAGTGTATAAGCATGTTGGTGGGTGAAACTCCAAATCTCTAGGTCTTTCCTCCAGAAATAGAGGGCCTAGAATGAAATCACAAGATATTGGGTCAGTTGAATAGTTAACATCCTGGTCTACGATGTAGTCAGTGTGGACCCTTCTTACCAATCATAGGAGTAAGAATGACACTAGGTAACTTGAATTCGCTTTTATCCTTTTAGTAATAATGGTTGAAGTTTCCTGCTTTGCAGGACCTAAGCTCGTATGTCAGGAAACCGATCACCACCTACCCACCGATGCAGGGGTCAATGAAACATCAATGCGATAATCCCACACGACTCCATCTCATCACAATAGCCCCTAAATCCATGAAATCTGGGTTCCCATGCCCAATATTACCTTATGAACTCATTTATAGGAGGCTGATCAATGATTTCATCTGATAGTATGAGGACGAAGGGATTATCCCAAGTCGGGATATGGACCACCATGACCTAGAGGCTTCTGTGCCTCGCTATCACCTCCTCCCCTAAGGGCTATGCAGAGAGCCGCTGCTCCACACTCTAACCTACAATAATATTAGGACTCTCTCCCAAAAAAACATTGACAACTTTATTCCTTACACTAATGAGGTGTGGGAAGCCTTGTGCCAACCCATTTGTAATCCCATCCGAGGGGCCACTATGGAGGGATCCCACCAGCCTATGTCAACACCACTACTCGGTCTTAGAGGATATTGAGCAGGTGAGTTACACACCTGTACCACCAGCCATAGTCTCATTAACCTAAAAACAATGTCAGGTTCCATATGGGGAGGACACCTGCCATGGGGAAACATCATCAATGGCAATAGTGACATGCACCACCATTGACGCATAATATCAATTCCTAGTTTATGTTGAACAGGATCACAAATATGCCTGACCTATGTCAAGGAACCAACCTCCACACATGCAGGTTGGGATGACTCTCTTGGTCACTGGAAGGGGTAGTACCAGTCATGGGATGAACCACGATGATGACATCCATAACAAAGGTTTCTTTTACACCCGCAATCCCAGGTATGGATATGTTCTTCCTGTCACAGGTCATCGATGTGAAGATCCTCCACACTTGGACAACTATTAGCACAACGGTCTTCTCCATATTCTTATTGCAGCTGATGAAGCTCCTCTCTATATTGAAAATCAATGAAGTGGATGTCTACCCCACATCATTGGTGTCCAACGCGGGGGTCTTTCCTATATTTAGTTTGATCAATATGAAGGCCCCCCTCATACAATCACCACCAAGGAAAATAACATGGAAGTCATACCCATGCTCCCACCAACTATGGAAGTGGACTTACATGATCTAAAAATTTTCATGGATGTTCCCCCACACACCACCCAATGGACATGGAAGCCCTCCCTATTTTCCTTTTTGTCATTTTTTCAGGTGCTCCTTGAAACCCAACTCACCCAGCTAGAAGTCATCTCCTCCACAGTATCTGTTCAGATGATGGTCCTCCTTATATCAAAAACCTACCATGTTCTGAAGAACCATCCCGGGGTAGGATGGCAGGACACCACTGCAAAATGAAAAATTCTTATAGGTTTTAGGTATTGATTAATCCCATATACTTTTTAGACACTGAGGCGGAATGTGATTCGGTAATGTGACCCTCACCCAAATCTTCTGTGTCAGGGTCCAAGATAAGAAAAAGGCGTATAATCATCATCCTTCCCAAAAGTGTGTTCCATTAGATTCATGCCTCCTAACAATGATACATCCAAGAGGATGAATAATTGGACTCTTTTAGGGGCATGTCCATGCAATCCTCCATATTGTTAAGATGATCATTCTCTACCTCAACTGGAGATCACAAGAAAGTTTTCTATGGACCAATAGAGGATTTGAAGCAACATAACCCAATGTCAGTAACAATATCACCTACGTGGAATATTGTGTTCTCTAGTCCATCATATCAAGATTTGGTGGCTCATTTGTTGTATTTTTTAAATGATAAGCCAAGATACAATGATTTTTCATCTTGTGCACGTTATACCCCACCAGATAGTCTACCATCGCAATGGTCCATTACATTATCATTACCAGTAAATCATCTGCCCCCACCAGATGAGTGGGGAAACCAAGGGCCAGATCTAGAGATAGTTCCAAGGAACTTGTGGGACATCCTTGTAGTGGACTTGTTCCCAGAGATGTTCTGGCCATTTGCAACCATGAACATCAGTACCTAAGAATCTCTTAACCAGGAGGAGGTCATATGCTTCTGTCAAACAGTATGGAAAACACACTTCCTTATCCTTCATCTGTGGGTTTCATACAAAAAGATACATGAAAATAGTGAAGATATTGGCCAATAATTTTGTATGGTATGCATGGTTGTGCTCCTTGTGGCTCTGCGCCCCAAGTCACCCAATCACCATCGAACCCACCTACAATGATGCATCCAAATCATTATAGTGCTCTTCAGAATTATTAAAGAAGATTATCCCCATGTTCATATCAATTGTTTGTGGAATTATGTTTTCCTTCATTTTAGTCATATCTGGTTTTTGCCTGACATTTTAGGAGATGTGGAGGATATGCCTTTGGGTACAGTCATAGTTGACATGGCTGGCCAATCAGAGGAAGAGACCATGGTATATCTTCTATAAGAGAACATACCTTTGGGGGTGTTTCTCTACATGTTTGATAGTTTGGGATGGTTTACTCACCATATATGAAATTTACACGACCATCCTCCACCCTCTGATTCATTATCACTCAGTGGGGACCCCAATAATTGAAAAGAGCTCACTAGGGTTATCCAAACCTCGGACCCGTCTGGCTAAAAGAAAAAGAAAAAATATAACCCTGAAAAGGATATGATTCATGAACAAATATAGGAGGATAAAAATATGGTTGATGACTTTCTTACTGAACATGATGTGGAACAATGACCAGACTATGATAATCCTCGATTAGGACAGCAGGGTAGGTTCACCCTCCCCCTGGCGAGTTGCCTCTGGGTGACCTTGACCATCCTTCCAATATATATAGGTTAGAAACACAGTTAGTGGAAATAGGGATAAATATTCATCACTAATTCCACCAAATCTATGTGATAACATTCGAGATCAAGCTCAGGTTTCTCCATAGCTACTCCACAGGTCGTTCCCCAAATGGCCCTACAAGTCATCCCTCTTGCTGCTCAACAAGCCGCTGGGACTTCTTATCAGGTTGAAGAACCTACCAATATCATGGTAGTCATAGAGCATCATTTCATTAGTAATCCTTATCTAGATGATCCAATTACAATGCTCCTTTCTTTCATCTAGGTCCTAGAAACCTGATAGGTGGTGATCCTACCAGATGAAAGGACATATCTAGCATTGGTTGATGATTTTTTGGCTCCCCAAAGATTAAAAAATCCCACCTTTTCTACATTTAATGGAATGAGTGATCCACTATAGCATCTATCCTACTTTATTTCAATGTATGGACCCACTATCGGAACTCTAACGCAATAGGGGTCACCAAACTCTAGTGTTTCATATAAACATTGGATGAGCCCACATTCTTCTAGTGTAGAAAGCTACCCATTAGGTCAGTTTCCAGTTGGGAGCATCATCATATGTAGTTTCTATACAATTTCAGTTTCACCACATGGAATACATGTATTGATGACCACTTCATGCACATGCAGAGGCATGATGAGTGTGTCATGAACATTATCCCCAGGTGGAAAGGCCTCACCAACTCCCTTGATATTTCACTGACTCAAGAACATCTATTTACAATGTGTGTGGAGAACTTAAAGACTTCAATAGACCCTTCTATCATGAATCATAACTACATAAGGGATTTTGGGATCTCTATGAAAAAGCCCAACATCCAGAGGAATCCTTATAGAAGGCCAAATAGCCATGTCCATATCCCCCTCTATTCCTCGCAAGAAAACACAATAAGTCTGATCTCGCTGATGTACCACACATATAGGCCCCCAAGAAGCTAGGGTTATTATGAATGGAACCACCTCTATAGCCTCACCAAGGCCCACAACCTCATGCACAACCTCTGGAATAGCATCACTCACTTAAGAATTCACAGGCAACCCCACATAATGTGCCGCAATAACCTAGATGAGATAATCCGGTTCCACCTTCTCGATAGGCTCCTACATCACCTCATCAAGGCCATGATCCTAAAGTCCCCTTCCCATACATATTAAAATGTACCTACTAATTTAATGTGGCTTAGGTCCTTGGTTATTTTCGAAGGTCCTTGGACCAATAAATCTTATAGTTTCCGGAATATAGGATGCCCGAAGAGGTGTATCTCACTGATCACCCCAATTACTACCCCTATCATCAGATCTTTGGGCTCACCCTAAAGTAGTTATATGTGATTAAATTATGGCTCAAAGAACATGTTGATAACAACATATTCATGTTAGTTCCATCCTCGAAAATGGTGTTATATGTCTTTGTAAAGCCTGATAGAAACATTAATAATAAAGGTGAGATGAAGCATGATCATAACCACATCCCTCAGAAATATGATGACTGAATGGCCTGTAGGGTAGTCTCTTAATCCCATGTAATTGTACATGAACTTTTGACCCATATGAATATTTTAGAAGTCACTAAGTTACATGAAACCACTGATTCTATGTCAACATCAAAGTATTCCTCTTCCTAGAATGGAAAGCATCTATGATGAAAGGGAAAGAATAGTCCCACATCGATGCCATCACCATCCCGTACTCTCAGTGATTTCATGCCTCCAAAATTGGCAAATGATCCAAAAATCCACCTGGTTATTCAGGATTGTTTAAGTGTTGACCATGGGTATTTTTTTATTGTACCAGGGATCTAATAACTCCCTAAATGATTCCAGATGATGAAGAGTGTTAGACGGATCCTCCAAACATCCCAGTCCAACACTTTCATCACTGGATCTGTGGTTGTTTGAGTCACCAGAATGTATTGTTCAGCACTTCTAGCCAAACCATTCACGCTAACGAGACTAGGAAGTAGGCCCATCATAGAGCTCAACACACACATCCTTATCATCTTATCACATCAAAACCATCCCAGCCACCATTTTTACTACTCAATCAGTCAGAACCACCACGATCATACTATGGTCAGCCATGTTCTGTTATGGATCGACCCTGGTCACTTGGACCTCAACGAATTGTTTCCCCATATTGTTCATCCAGTAACTAGTAGGACGTTCCCAACACCAGCTAGAGCCCGATGGTTCACCTTGTAGTGCCCCTCTAACCTCCTGCCACATAACACCCTACTGTCAGTAGAAGTTCATGCTAGTAATGGATGTATGATATTTATAAGTGTCATTCCAGCATTTCTATGAATATCTATCTCTATGAGGCTCTTCTATTGTTAGTGGATATGTGTGAATCCCTTGATGTGGCTTTAAGATACCCTATCCATTTTGAGATAGAGGTAACAACCACAAAAGCCTTCCTTTTTGAGGCATTCGATAAAACATAATGTGAGGCCATTATCTATTTCACTAAAAATGAGGAAGTTTCTCCCATATACGGGAATATACACCCACTGTACATCACTGGTTATTTCAATGGAGTGGAATTTCTCTACTACCTGGTCGACATAGGCTCGGGGATCAACATTATCCTGACCTATATATTTAATAATATGGGGATTTATTAGGATGGTCTGAGTCCCTCTATCATGAAAATTCAAGGTTATTATAGGATGAAACATACCTCAGTTGTTAATATCCGCATGATGTCCTAGTTTAGTGGCCTTGTTTCCCATGAAAAATTCATTGGAGTCTCATAGACACTGAATACAATGTATTGATGGGTAGGCCATAGCTCCACCTTCATGTGGCGGCCCCTTCTTCATATCACTAATGCCTTAGGTACTCCATTAATGGTCATGCATGTGTAATCCAAGGTGAATCATCTCTCATTTCATATTTGGAAGCTCTCTACCTAGATTCCCACAATTATAAGAGCAAGGACATTAAAATTAAGGGTAACAAGGTTGTACATGCTAGGGCTATGACAGACCCGTGGATAGACCTAGAAGATGCCTAAATTTTCTCAATCCACAAATTGGAGGCCACAACCCCAGATTTGTGGCAATGATTTTTTTTATCTAGAATGAGGGGAAGCTCAAACCTAAGTCTATGGGACAATAAAATATAACCTCGTATTCCTATAAAAATCTTGCTGGAGTGATCCCAAAGCCCCCAACTCCATATTAAGTGTTAAAATGTCGGCCCAATGGAAACAGAAATACATCATACTTTCATATTTCATAGGGATGGGATAAATAGTATCAATCCAACACACGAAAATTTCTTCTATATCACTAAATGTTGCCCCATGAGTCGAATTCCAAATTGGATCGGGTTGACATATTTCATTTCCAAGGATTTAGTAGTGTGGGAGTCCTCTAATGCAGTGTCCACCACCACTTAGGATAGCACTAGTGTCCTGTCAGGATCAATCAAGTCATAAGAATAGCCTCACACAATGGGTACCTCCTCTATGAATGATGACGTGTATTTGGAGGATGATCCTCCCACATTCAAAGATTGTGTCTCCTCCATGGTTGTTGAACTTGTACAGGTGACCATCGGTAATGAGACGGATCTGAAACCAACCATGATTAGTGCTTCTATAAATGTCAAAGAGAAAAAAAGATACATGGATTTTATGAATCTTCATTGTGATGTATTCACTTAGAGTTACAGATAGATTCTATGACTAGATCCTAAGGTCATAGTACACCGTCTCAGTCTTCATGAAAATCATTATTGGTTCATACAACCTCTCAGGATTATTCACCCTTCTCACAATGTCATGGTCAATGATGATTTAGATATTCTCATCAGATCCAATTTTGTCTTGACCGGAAGAAGAATGGGAAGATCAGAGTATTCATCAACTTCTAGGATCTCAACCATCATTGTTTGAAGGATGATTTTACCCTTCCTACTCCATAACAATTGATTGATACAACATCTAGGTTCTAGGCTCTCTCATTCATGGATGTGTATTCAATATATAACTAGATTAGAAATGTCCATGAGGATGAAGATTCAACCACCTTTAGGGAACTAATAGTTACTTTCTGGTACCATGTGATTCCTTTCTGTCAAAAGAATGAAAGTGGCACCTACTAGTGTTACACACACATTATATTCAAGCCAATCCCGGGGAAATTTGTGGAATGTAACAAGGACTATTTGGAAGTTAATTCTCTCCAACTTGAGGACCATCTCAAAGATCTTGAGAAAGTGGTCAGCATCCTCTGATACCACTACCTATAGATAAACCCATTTAATTGTGCCTTTGATGTCACCTATGAAAAAAATGTCAACACCATTGTCAGATATAGACAGTTTGAGGTCGATCTGGAGAAGATCAAAGAAATTAGTTAGTTGTTTCCACAGAGCAACATTCAGGAGATCATAGGCTTTCAAGGCCACTTATCCAACAAACACCGATTCATCACAAATCTTGATGGAGAGTGTAATCCATTATCCCAACTCATGAAAGAAGGATCCAATTATCATTGGTACGAGGCATGTCAAACTACATTTTAAGAAATCAAAAAGTACATGTTACTGCCTCTGATCTAGATGCCACCCATTTTTGGAAGGCTGTTGGTTCTTTATTTGACCGCTCTGGAATAATCTCTCTAAGCCCTTCCTTTACAAGAATAACAATGAGGGAATAGATAAAAATTTATACTATCTCTACTGGATGATCCTCAATACAGAGACCATATATTATCCTATCAAGAAGAGTTTTCTTTCACTGGTGTTCACAGTACTAAACATGCAATATTTCATGTAGCACCATGAGATCGAGATAATGAACTGAGTGGATATGTTGAAGAATATTCTGAACCACCCCATGTTCATATGATGTCTAACTTAGTGGGCAGTGATCCTCCAGCAGTTTGACGTCATGTTTATTCCCCAAAAGGCCACCAGGTGATAGGCATTCTAAAAATTCCTTGCCTCCCATCCCACTCCTTCGCACCATTATTTGGAACATGATTTTCCAGAGGAGGCAATCTTCTCAGAAGACCATGTTATTCCATATTGGAAAATTCACTTTTATGGTGATTACCAAACCCAAACCGGCATAAGAATTAGTTACTATAGACTAAACAGAGTGGGCCTGGGTATTAGGTGCAACCCATTCTACCATATTTATTTCGATTGTGAAAAGTTTGTACCAATAATGAGGTAGAGTACCAAGCTCTCATTACTTGTCTCACGATATCCCTTGAGATTGACATAGCCCACATTCATTTGGAAGGGGACACCAAACTAGTCATCAAGTAGATCAACAATGACTATGTCATCTGGAATCTAAAACTTGTACAACTATTAGATTGTACCTCCTAGATGAAGCCCCTGCTCCCATCTCGGCCTAAAGATACTCATGTCTGTCGTTCATAAAACGGTCGAGACAATTCCATGGCCAACCTAGCTACATCACTTATAGAGCATGGTTAGGATGATTTGATTATCCATATGGTGAATTGGAGAGTCATCATTCCTGTTACTCTGAACGATGATGATTTCCCATAAGTAAGACTGATTACTACGCATGCCTCCACATAATGACCCTAAGGTCCCTCTAATGTGGTGTTGGAAGTGTCTCGTGACTATATGACCCCCATTATCATGTATCTCTAGCATGGTAATCTCTCAATAGTTTGAGCCGAGCATGATCCAATAAGATGACATGAATTTTAGTTCAACCTCTAGAGCAGTCCTAGTCTTGAGAAGATCTTCTTTAAATGTGGGTTTTATGGGATTATCCTTCGTTACATTTAGGGAGGTGATATTTAATAGGTCATGTAGGAGGTTCATTCTAGTTCATGCTGGGCTCATTAGATAAGACTGAAAATTTCTCACCTGATCTATAAATTTGGGTATTTTTCTCCCGCCACGATCTATTACTATATTGAGTTTTCCATGAGGTTCCATGTGTGCCAAATACATGCTAATTTTGTTCATAGGATCCCAGAACCTCTCCACACTACAATATAATATTGGCCCTTCATGGCTCGGGGACTCAATGTCACAGGACCATATCCACTGGTGATGGCTTTCTAATGCAGGTTCATCCTGACAGCTATAGATTTCTTATCCATGTTGGTAGAGGCAATTCATCTAGAGTAAGTCAAGGCCAATTCAATCATTTAGTTTTTGAGATCCAATATTATATATTTATTTAGAGTCCCCTGTGATATCCACACCGATAATGACACCAACATACGAGCAGCCAAATTTAGGATGTTGTATTCCAAGTACAATATCCGTTATAATCATACCTACAACTATCATGAGAATGAAAATGGGTGGATTAAGGAATTCAGAAAACCCATATATAACATTATGTAGATGATAGTTGGATAGAATAGTAAGAGTTGGATGAAAAAACTCACCGATGCTTTCTGGGCTTATTGGGGGATGAATCGCAATTCCACTCAGGTGACCCCATATTCGCTGGTGTATGGAATTGAGGTAGTCCTCCCCATCGAGATTCAATTTCCTTCATTTCACAAAACTCTCTATGATCACCTGACACCAGATAAAAAAGCCAAAATTTGTCTAGATGAAGTAGAAGTTATTGATGAGGTCAGGCTTTGTGCCTTGCAAATTCTGTTGAGGCATTAGAACAAGCTATCTGGAGCTTTCAACATGAATGTTTGCCTCCGATCTTTCTTACAGGGTGACATGGTATTGGCCCTTAGAACACTAATGATACCTGGAAGGAAGCCACTAAAGACGGAACCCAGATGGGAGGGACCTTATATCATTCACAAGGTTTATCCAAATGGCTCGTACACCCTGGTTAGCATGGAAAGTGATCTTATTACTCCTCCCACCAATGATAAACTCCTCGAGAAACATTTTTATTGAATAGTACAACATGACATTAAACAATTCCATCATCAACACATGACATTAAAATAATTGATGAGTCAAGGATGAAGGATGTAATGATACTCAATACTCATCACACATGACATTATACTTTATTACCATCCTACATTATTTTAAACCACCACCCTTGTCCGTTAGGAAAATAAACTACAAAATGGTCCGAGCTCTACAAACATAAACAATGATCTCACATATTTTCCCGGCACATGTCATTAAAATGGGAATAAACTACCTGATATCTATGACTATATACTATGTTATACAATATTCTTGTCCCAAGATGTCAAATGACCTGGAATCCCGAGAACTAACTACTACCTGATTCCCATCCTCATCGGATACGTAGGAAAACTAGAGCATTTCATTATTAGGACCAGCCCAGGTTCATCTATGCTTCTCATGGACACTTCTCCCATAGAAATATAAATATTGTGGTGTATATTGGTTGTGTCCGCATTTGTCGTTAGGTTATTCACTACTATATAAACCTTCCTTTATATGATTCTCTTTCCCTACATCATTTTCACACTTCATATCTAAGTTTAGATTGATTCCCATCCATATGGGATGTGTTGGAACACTCGGAAAATTCATCAGTTGGGCCAACCCTATTTTTAAGAAATCCGTATCTTTATATTGTCCCATTTTCCTCAGTTCATTAGATGATGTGTGTATGTGGTGTGGTGTGGGCTTATTTCCACATTCTTGTTGGGTTTGAAACAACCAAACCACGTACCTCTCCCTTGAGAGATCTCAATTCCCCTTTCCTCCACTAATATCCTAGAGTAATATTCTTCAAATTGGTTCCCTTAAACCTATTTATCAATTCACCAACATGCCTTGATTCACTAGTTTCTATGACCATGAGTGTTGGGTTCAACATGGACAAGTTTTCATTCTTTTCAATGATTCAAACTTCCTTTTATTTAGATTTTCATCATCTTTCACATCAGAAAAAGACCCCTAAATTGCATAGATTTTAGGCCCCAGTGATATCCTAAAATATTGTGCCAATGTACCTAAGGATATATAAGAAAACATTTACAGAAGTCCCATGTTTCGATTATGGTCATGGGTCGAAATTAATTTGTTTTTCCCAATTTCAGGTCACACGATACATATGATGTGTTTTGATTACATTCAATAGTTATCCTCCATAGTTACACCACCCCATTGATCCTTATATTTTTTTTTCATGATTCACATATTTTTCTACTCCAGCATGTCCAAGTAGAATTTTTACACTATTTTTTCTATCCTGTAGTGTGTGTTTTTGCGTTAGGTGGATGAATCCATGACGTGGTGTCTTCTGAGGATCTAAACTATTACCCCCTTTTTCAATATTCCATATGTTGCAAAGATCTTCTCCACCCAAGTTTCACACATTGATCACAAATCACATGGTATTAGGGACTTGGTCATGGTTTACGCTGGCATGGATGAATCTCACATTTAAATGGTCTGATCTCTATGAACATAAGCTAAAATATCTCTTCATCTTTATTGCATGACGTTAAACTACATGAAACATACAGAACTACATATGGTTTGATTATCATCCTATTGGGATACATAGAAACTCCCAGACACATTGCCTTCATATCCATCCCTATATCCTCTAATATGTTATATCAACATGTCCCGAGGTTCCATCACATTGTGGTTGTGCGTGATGTGGTGTTGATGAATGCCCTCATTTGCGTCGGGTATGCTTTATCAAATTTTGTGAATTCCCTTTAGAACATTGTTCTTCTATGGGTATCTACATCATAGTATGTTAAACTATACATTATGGTCCCACATGATTGTAAACTATGGTTTCTTTGCTGCACGACGAAAAATTCATGGGTTGGACCTATCATTAAACCCTAAACTATGACATTATTGTCCTATTTTCATGATGGAAAATCACGAACCATTATCGTGTTCTCACTCGAGGGGACATCATGTTTGGTATTGGTCATCCACCATGCCATTTTTCAAGTCCGACATATAGCTTGATTCCAACAGTAATTCTTAGATTATCCATTCTAGGTTTGTTGCTTCGGAAAAAACACATATACCTTAAGGACCAAACAAGATCCATCGAATGCCTCTTATTTTGGAGCATATGATACATCTACAAGATATTTTTTCCACTGTAATCGGTACATTAACCTTCTATATTCTAGGACATTGTGTGGCCTAGTTTCCATCTCAATGTGATATGTAGGAACACCCAAACATTTTGTCTTCGAGTCCAACCCCAAGTGTTTGAAATTCTGCCATATTTCTTGTACCCTCGACTTGAACTCTACCAGAAGAATGTGGTGTGGTGAGGAACCCTGGAATCCTCATTCATGTCCGGTTTTCCAACAACCACATAATGTGTCTACCTTCTCTCAGCCAAACACTGTTTGAGTTCTATGACCAAAAACTATGATCTTTCTGCAAAACTATGTATTCATAATTCCCATCCTCATGGGATACATAGGAATTACTGGACATTAGACTTGGATTCCATCCCCAATAATGTGTCATAATATGTAAGGACCCTTAATTCCTCATCCATGTCTAGTATTTGTACTTCTCCACCCTACACACATTCCATTAAACCATGTCCCCTCTCAATGGTCCATTCTATGACCTTAAGCTATGAGTCTTCATCCATAGGATACTATTAATTGGAAATGGATTTGACTCCCTTTTTCTAACTAATATCATTGGACTACTCAAATTCCCCTTGGAATAGGTCCTAGAGTGTTGGATTCCCCATGGGAATTCCCTCATTTCGTGTCCAAGCTTCATGAGCCCTTTATTCAGATCTCCACCATTTTCCATGTCTGAAGGTACCCCCTGTTTGTCATGGTCTAATTCCATATTGGCTCACCTACTGAATTTCTAAAACACCCAGGAATAACTCAGATGAAATTTTGTGATAGGTCCCATGTTTTGAATGTGTTCATATGTCAACCCTCATTTTTCAGTTCCCATACTAGGCTACCATGAAATAGATGATTTGTTTTGAACAAGGTCAACAGTAATCCTCCATCACCACACCATAATCATTGTGATCCATATATTGGGTGCCATGATTAATTTATTTCCAATTACATATGTAAAATGGAATTCCAACACACTTACTATTACCTCTCCATATATCAATGTGCGTTAAGTAAGAAGATCAGTGTTATTTGTATGTCATTCACCTATAATTCCATTTTCCTTGATGTGTATCACCTGTACTAGGAAAATCCAATCACTACTCCTTGTTTCCCACATAGAGAATGAATCGTGGGGGATTAGTGGTTTTGGTAGGATGTGTATAGGTTCGTCTAAAATAGACAGGACCTTCACCGCACATGGTGTTAAACTGCACTCTTAGAACTGCGTATGGATTGATTCCCATTTTGATGGGATATGTAGGAATTCCCAAACACTTCATCTTGGTCCCAAACCAAATTTGAAAATCTCTGGTCCTTCGAATTGGTATTTCTTCAAGGATTTCATGGTGTGGTATGGACTGCTTATGTACTCAATCCCGTCAGGTCTATAACAACCACACCGCATACTCACACACTTTTTGGGATCTCCCCTTTTCACTCTCTGTCCTACCAGATGATGATAAACTACACCGGTCCTAAAGAACTATGTATGGATAGATTTCAATCCTCATGGGATACTTAGGAATTCCAAATCATATTCCCTTGGGTCCAGCCCCATGATAGGCCACCTCTAGTATATGGTCTAAAGGATCCCACTGGGAACACATGGTGTAGTGTGGACTGCTACAGTCCTCGTTAATGTCCGGATATGTACATCACCACACATTTCTATTCTGGGTAACCGCATTCTCATCATATGACATTAAACTGTGTGTTCATCATCCTCTTTGGAAAGGTGTAAAATTGTGGGCCACTCTAGGTTATCGCATGAGAGATCCTTTCAAAAAATGAGTATGATTTCTAATATGACCGATTCAATCACCTCATGTTTTTTCATCCTGGTGGAATAATTTGGTGAGTGGTGGAATCAGATTGAAAAACCCATCAATCCACCCTCAATGCTTTGAATCCCATTTATTCAGATCCTTATCCTCATCCACTTCTAAATGAACCCACAAACAGTACGGATGCTCAGCCAATGGATCACCTATAGTACTAGGATTACATTCTTGATTACTATGGATGAAATTTGGAGTCAGTCCCCACGATTCGAACATGCTCAGTGGTGGGCCCTAATTTGTTGTCCCCATTTCATGATAAGGAAATAAGGGTACTGTGTTTTATAAATGGTCAATATTTATCCCTCACTGTCATTCCATCTCTATAGTATTCCAAATTTTTGGAATCTTTATTAAAACATACCACTCCCCTCTATTTAGATTGATTCCAATTCCACCAGTAGTACTCCACTTTTGTACTAGTGCACATTCAGAAAGTGGTAATTTTCTTGTTCTGAGATCACAATTCCCTAGTCAGGCCTCTCTCATTCATCCAAGAAACCTGGATTGGTTGTTCAGACTCTGGAGTCTCGGATATGAGTTACCACTCTCATATTCAATCAGAATAATGATGTGGTCATCCCATGTTTCTCACATCAAGAATGACCCAAATGAGCTCAGAGATTGATCACAGGATATTCCACATATGTGATGGAATTGTAGCAAACCAAAAAAAAATTCATGCACACAACAACCATACAAAATAAAATCATGAATGTATGTTTATGAGTTAACATAGATCACAACACCCAAGGATTAGTCCAACACATGGATATGTTGACTTCTCCAATGAAGCATCCCAGCTCCTTTACTCTCTGGATCATAGAATCTAGGACCTTTTATTTCCTATTGAGATATACTCTTCATCAATAGTAATGGGCTGTAACTCATCATCCTTGATATGGGATTGATCCTTATCGGCTCGGATGATAGCCATCTTTTGAGAAGCTCACCTCATCTGTTCCTCAGCCTCTGCTAGCTAGGCCTTTAGTCACGATTTGAGTCCTGATTGTGAATCAAGGAAAAAAAACTTCTCATTAACTATCTCCCTCGAGAATTGGATCTCATGCTTATCCTCCTTGAGTCTATTGATGTTGATAGACTTCCTCTACTGCCAGCTCACGAATATTGTGCGGTCGTCTTCCCATATTTTATCTACCATATAGTCTCAGATGATAATATGAGGGTGTTGGGTATCAACTCCACTAGGGCATAGTTTTCATATCTAGGAATGAAGACTACCCATTTGGATTACACATTATACTTTTTGGGTCTCTCCAATGATTCTCTTGATAAAATTCCATGATCGACGACAGAAGACCTTGCTATTATCTTCATATAATGTTGTCTCGTCCCATTCCTCTGGGTCAACAATTTCATATGTTAGGACCACCTCTAAAAATTTGTTAATGGGATGTTCATATGGTGTCTGGTCGGGTATGTTAGGTCTTATGTCATCTGATTGATCCCCGTCATTGAATTCTACCTCGATAATATCAGGTTTTACCCTGTTGATGGCCCATTCATTAATCTGGAGCACTGATACTTGATCACTATGAACATCTAATTTTTATAACACCAATATTCCTTAGGTAATGGTTGTGCCAGGGGCCCTATACATCCTCTCTAATGCAACACATTCCATTTGATGAACTATGCTTGAGAAAATATAAAGACTTCAATTGGCATGGTTCAATTGGAAACAATTACAAATTCTATGAAGAAGACATACAAATATCAAATAAATAGCCTCTCCCTTAATTTGTGCATCATGAATCCCATGGAAGGGCCCCCTTATAGGGTAGGAAAATACGAAAACTCAAGGAGAACTACCCTAGGTGTCACATCCCAGCTAGATGCGGTAATCGTCGTTGCCACAGGTGTAGATCCCGAAGATGCATCTACTATTGTACGAGAATAGCTTCTGCATATGAGGTTCTCCTGCACATGTCATATTTTAGTGGAGAATTCCTATGTGATCTGTATGAGGATCACACAAAAATGGTTTTGGGTTTACCTCAAAAGCCTCTATGAACCCTTCCAGCTCTGAGTTCACAACATCACTTTACTCAAAGGGACTTCCTCCATCGGCCTCTGCCCCCCATGAAGACTCTTCTGATTCTTCTAGTAAGGGGAAGGAATCCCTCAATTCAGGAGTATACAACTGCATAAAAACTATTTGATTGTGAAGCACCTTCACCCGGTCTGTCATTGGATGCGGAATTCCCCGAGAGTGCATGAAGTTTAACAGCTCGGTGATGTATTTCTTCTATCCCTATTGATATGACTAAAATCTAGTCCTAGAATGACTATTCCCAGAGAGATCCATCCCAAGGTTGTTCAGATGGTGCCACATCAAGGAAATATTGAAGAATTTTATATTAACTTCCCAGATTTCCCATGACTTTGGGAATGTAGCATCCTCAGTTATATCTATATAGAAAGGAGGTTTCCCTAGATCCGGAGTGGATATCCTTCAGATCCCCTTGGGTGGACACCCTTCTTGCCAATTTATCTCCTCTGGGACCGTCAGGTCTTCTGCTGTAACATTCCACTTGATTGGTGCTGGTTTGACTACAACTATAGTCTTAGAACAGTGGGATGCAGTTTCTATCTTCCGGTCCAAAAATCAAGGTTTTTGAGGTACCTCGTCACTTGAACAAATGGTCCTCCACATCAAAATCTTCTCTAGGTAGGCTGCCTTCCAACTCTTGGCATACTCTTTCACTTGCACATAGATAGATTGGGAAAGAATATTCTCATTTTGTGTCATCCCATCCTCTTGTGTGAACATGAGCTACATCTACGTCATCACACATGGATGTTCCTTAGGTTTTATTCCAGGTAAACCCACAGGGTCAACAACTTCATGCACCAGAATAGCCTCGCGAAGCGGTGTGGGGTGTAGGAATCACATATAGGATCACTATCAATCCACACCACCAGGAATCCATCCTTGAAGGCTTGGAGAAAAGTATGATGTTCCTCAGTTCCTTGGACATCGTCGATGAACACACCTGTTGGAAATGGTAATATATTAATGATGAATTCATCTGCCCCTAGATGTGTTTTAGCACCTACGACAAGGTCAGCTTTATCGGGAAACTCCCCACTTCATTTAGAATTACTGGTTGAAGTTTAACCATGGAGGTGAAATGGGGTTCCAATATTCATAACCACCCATATGAACCACTATCCACCCATAACAAATATGGAGTGTTCCACACACCTTAGGTTGCATCTTCCCCTCATTGATATAACACAATACATTGTACAGCTTAGCCAGCACCAGGACCCACAGATAGATCTGTTCCCCCATCGCCAACATGGACACCATGTTGAACACACTCAACCATATGCCAATGTTTGAATCTCTCATTGTTATCATCCAGACACAGATGGGCACTGAGATGAATGCGGAGAACCTAAACATCGTTTTTTACTCACTGTTGACACTAAACATTCATATATTCCATTGGATGTCTTCCACGTGTCACTATTATTAGAGCTCGTTGTTGCACTGGGCCCCCTTTGGGAAAGTGGGAGGAATGATCGGAAAATTCCTATCAAAAGGGAAATTTAGGAACTCCCTGAACCATAACATGAAGTGGACATCCCACACCGATTTCTTTTCCTCACCCAACACCTAGTCCATTAGTGCCATTCTCATCTGGTAATCTATTCCGGTTCACCTATATACTATCATCAAGGAGGAATTCATCATACATCGCCACAAATATAGAATCCCTAATATCTTGTAAAGGTCCCAAATTCTAATGTTGACTTCCCCATGGTGATGATGAATGGAGTGGGTCCTCGATGACCAAATTCTCAACAAATTTTGCACCAGGTCCTTGAACTAGTATATATGCAATTAGGTGGCCCATGATACCTCATACAGGACCACTCATCTCATCTACACCCCGAACTCCTCGTATGATGCATAGAAACAGTAAGACCATCCCCAATATTCTGTATAATTTCTACGCTTGCACAATTCATAATTATCGGTCCACCCCTTCTTTGGTTTCCCAAAAGATGCCTTTAGAAGGGTGTGGTACTGTGGAAGATACACCTCTAGTTGAAATTACTTCCCAAAACAATTTTTAATATGTTTGTTCAAGTAGTCAGAAATGATCAGTGTGTGATCCTACCAAGAATGACCATCAGTCCCCTTAATCTATTGGTACTGGAATGGTGTACTACTTAGCCAATAGTCTGGCTCATACTAGATTTATTTTTGAATGAGAACAACATCCATCAGACCGAAGCCATATATAAGAGGTCTTTTGCAATGAGAGTAGTTCTTCTGGCATTCTGAAAATAGCTCCACCTAGGATTTATGGTATGAATGGCTCGACACATATTCCCCAATACATAGGTTATCATATTTTTTTCTTCAGGTAGAATTTTCAAGGACCCCCATGTCCCATGAGCTTGTTGATGCACTACTCCACCAAAAGTCCTTAGAATTATTTTCCCCGGATTTTAAAGCTCGATTGTAGAGCATGATCACATAGCCTGGTCATAGATATCTACTGCAAAACTGCCAGAAAAAACTATCTGAGTGCATGAAAAAAGAGTCTGAAGACACGCTATGCGTCCTAGAGAAATGACCACCCAATTGATAAAGAGAGGTCATAGAGGAGAAATAGATTCTAAAATCAAGAGCTTGAGTAAAATGTTGAGGAAATTTAATAGAAAAAATGATGGGTTATCCTCCTCTATTTATAGGAGACGACCTCTAAGCTTTGCGGCCCACCTGACTAGAGCGATATTTGTGGTGTTCTCAACCTACACATTTCCTATCCATATTATGACCCTAATTTGTGATATTTATTTGTGATTAGCCATTTTTTTTGGAAATATACGCTCATAATTTGACCCTTCTTTTGTCCTTGGCTCTAAGTTTGTTGGGGGGGGGGGCATTTTTTGGTTCCAAAATGAGTGCATGGTAAAAGTAATCAAAGATAAATAAAATTTAAAAAGGGGATGAATTGACAAAAACCATTGTGTATCCCCTCATCATCATGGCTGGAGTATAGCCATAAAACCCGATGCGATCACTGTAGAGGAAAGCGGTCGAAGACTCTGCAGTTATGATGAAGTTGATGGAAGGATTTATGCAACGGAGGGAACGTGTTTTCCTCTGTTATTCCATGTAAATTTATAGAATCCTCTATGGGGGACTTTGATGCAATGATGGAGGCCACTGTGATATAGAGGGGATCACAGTAGAATCTGTAGTTTATGACAAAAATGACGCAATCTTCCTCTGATGGAAAAGCAAAAGAGGGTTTAAAATGCACTGTCAGATCATCACATTTCCATTCTCATAAAAATACCAGGCTTCCCCCTGAACCAAAGGACATAAACCCTAAACCTTCGCCATCTCATCTCTCAAATCGTAAAGAACCTTCTATGCAAAACATTTAAAAAATGATCTCTTCATGGTATTTGAGAATTGTAAAATAACATTCCCTTATCTCATTTGAAACTACTCTTCAAGAAGGGATTCACTTTTTAAAGCACACGGGACATCGCAAGGGAAGGGAATCCCTAAGAGGACATGGGTCTTCGAAAAGCACTCAAGATTCATGAAGTGCCATCCATGCACATGTGGTCACTATTCAAAGGTAGGATCACTGTGATTCATGATGTTTATTGTTGTGCAATACCATGCTTTTCAAAGAACACATGATCTATGAATTCATACTATGATAAAGCACTTCCACTTCATGAATCACCATTTATACGCATGTATACTCCATTCCATGTCACTCCAATTCCAAATTGTGAAGCATAACCCTTCATAGAGTCTCTCCACTTTTTGAAGTATCATAGCATCGCAAGGTCAATTTCTATGAACACATTTTCTTCATAAACCCTTGTTCGATACATACCTTTAGGTATGTATGAAGTGATTTCAAAGTCACATGGGCAGTGATTCATATTTCATTTCTAAACCTCATGCTTCTTCATATAGGAATGCTAAATGAAATTGTATCTTTGTATAGCCACGCTAACGTGAGCCCCTCAATAGATCACTCCACAACCCCTTCTCCAGAAGTAATTGCTGGAGCCTTCCCGACACCAATGGTTAAAGAGAACCAATTATGTATCTCCATGAGATTGGGAGGGAATCCTCATTGTTTGAGTAGATGGATGTTAAACACCCAAACATCATCATCCTCATAAAAATATGTTAAACTACAGCTTCACCCCATCCAATATATATGGGTTTCCCCGCCTCAAAAATTTTCCATGCCCACTCATCTGTACGGGAATGAGTTCTTCCTTTCATTGAATGAGATCCTCCGTGTAGGGAACAACATATGTCCACAAGGGAGGGAAACCATCCTGGTGTAGGCCCATAGTCATTCTTATAGGAGGTAGTAGCCTTTCTGCTCTTCGCTTCTTCTATTCTCAAAGGCCAGAGGAGAGATGGGCATAGGGAACATCGATACCCCATCCCTCTCCCTTCGGGATTTATCACAATTGGGCCTCCATCTTGGGTTATATACCAATCTCCATATCCCTAGGCCTCTAACCACGCATAATCCCTTGTTTCTTCCAAGGGCTACTATCCCTGCATAAGCCACACTCTATTCCTCATTGACAAACCATTAGTGATTCGATCATCAGGTATTTGTTTCCACTTGTTTCTCACATCGATCATGACTCACGTGGGATTAGAGTACTCATTGACAATGCCATCCTCCTTAGGTCACCTTAGTGTATTAACCCCATTTCCCACCCCACTGAACTACATGGACATTGATAATTTCCCTTTCCAAACTAGGTACATTAGAATCATGCCTAAGATTCAAGCCCATCTCCCATCTATCCTGACAACTTCATGTCGGTTCACCCTCATCCGGAATGCAGTTAAACAATATTCCCCATTCGTCCCACTTGACATTAAACTGTACACATTAATCCTATGTGCGTTTTGATCCCTATCTACTATGAAGGGTATGTAGGAAGACTCCCTGAGTTTCAACCACAAACATTGGTAATCCTATTTTATCTACTTGGGTTTTGATCCCTGTCTCATAGAAAGAGTACGTAAGAAGCCTTCCTGAGGTTCAACCCCAAACACTGGTAATCATAATTGAACTACTTAGGTTGGGATACCTGTCTCCTAAAATGGGTACGCAGAAAGCCTCCTAGAGTTTCAACACCAAACACAGGTATCCCATTCGAACTACATAGGTGTGGATCCTTCTCTCCTAGACATGGTACCTAGGAGGCCTCCCTGAGGTTCAACACCAAACATTGGTAAACCCATTCGAACAACATGGGTTTTGATCCCTCTGTCCTAGGCTGGGTGCGTAGGTAGCCTCCCTAAGGATCAACCCCAAACAATAGTAACCCATTTCAAAATATGTGCGTTTTGATACCTATCTCCCAGGTAGGGTAAATAGGAAGCCCCCTTTTGTTCAACCCAAAACACAGGTAAACCAATTTGAACTATGTCAGTTTCGATCCCCGTCTCCTAGGAAGGGTACATAGATATCCTCCCTTCAGTACAACACCAAAAATTGGTAAACATATTCGAACTACATGGGTTTTTTTATCCATGTCTACTAGACAGGGTATGTAGGAACCTCCCACAGGTTCAAACCCAAACACTGGTAAACATGTTTTATCTATGTTGGTTTTTATCCATTTTTACTAGGCAGGGTATGTAGGAAGCCTCCCAAAGGTTCAACCCCATACACTGGTAAACCTATTCAAACTACGTGGGGTTTGATCCCATTTCCCTAGATATGGTATGTAGGAATCCACCTAGATTTTCAACCCAAAACACCGGTAAACTTCTGTGTCCCCATTGTTGGGACTCACACCCTTGTTCTATGATTTAGTTTCACTAGAACAACTCTTAGGCTGCTAACCATGCTTAGGCCCAAGCAATTCATTGGGTCACTATTCTTCAAATACACCCCAATTCAATTACACCATCCTAAAATATGTGGAAATTAATCCCCAACCACAGTGATATGTTGGATGACTCCTTGAGGTTCAAGCCCGTCACTCCTATCTAATCGTGGTATTTCCCTTGATCTTTTTTGTGTTGGGATGGTAATTCCCCAACCCGTTTGTTCAACTTCCTCCGAGACGAATCCATGTGTCCATCCTCATGGGCTACCTCATTAGGTTCCCCATCACCCCACCAGACTCTGCAGACTTCCCCGCCATAGGGATACATATGAAACCTTTCAGAGGTTCAAGCCCAACAACACCATCATCTTCACATCGTTTCCAACCCATCCATATCATCTAGTTTGTTCAACCATAAATCATCCATCTGGATTCATACCCAAGCTACCACATCCCGGTGAAATCATTCTATTATGTTCGGTAGCTAACCAAGAATAAGGATCAGAAAATCTATAACCATCTTACCAAGAACCTCCCTCTTGTGATAGGCCTCTATCTATACATTAGGCCCATCATGATTCTGGGTTGTTATCCTTTATGTATGCTCCAATTCATCAACCCTTTGATCATCATGGGTTTTGATATCTACTTGATAGGTAGGGTATGTAGGAAACCCCCCTATGGATCAATCAATATCAACAGTACACATTAGTGTCCCCTTTATAGGGACCCACAAATCCATGGATCCATCATCATTGGACGTTCAGGTCTACCCATCTAGTAAACCATTTAGGTTATCCCTCTTGGAGAAGTACCCATATGATCCACTCATTCCAGTGTTCCAATCAGTCTGATCCTTCTCTTCTAGATGTTAAACTTGCGACATACCCTATGTTGAATGGGAATCTGAGGAAAACCATAGGGACATACCTATGGAAATAATTTCCCGAATTAAACGTGGGATGTATCAGGCTTCCACGCCCTCAAGAATCCCTATAATACGGGGAAGCAACCTAGAAGCATTTGTTTTTTAGTGTCCAGACATGCCAACAATGTACAACGTGAAAAATCCATAGATAGAAGGTTACTTCCCTATCATTAACCCATGGAATGTCTTGATAGAAGTATTGTAAATAACTGATTCCCATTAAGATATAGAAGCAGGGAAGAGTTTCAGGAAAAATGGATAAATCAATGAGGGAGACTCGAACTAGATGAGGAATTATGAGGAGGAATACATGGAAGGATGAGATGACATCCCATCATCAAATTTAGATCAAGGAGAAAAATTCCATGAATAATGGATAGATTCTACCCTCCATTGGAAAGTGGGAATGCTGGGAATCTACACGACGTGTCCCCAGAGACGGATGCACACCTCGGTAAAAGCGTCAGAAGTAGTTGGCAACAACCCTTCAATCAAATTTATCCCTATCCTCGATTTTATTTTATTTTACAAATGGTTTTACTTAATTTAGGAAAAATCATACATTATTTTTAATTAATAGATGATAATAAAAAGAATTAATCTTGTACCAAAGCAATGTGTGGAGATATTGAAACTGAAAATCTCTTGGATACACTCCAGTGACCTTGCCATCAACACATGCTTCATTCATTTTTATTAACATAATTAATATTTATATATATATAAAAGTAATATTATAATTTTATATAATTCAGAGTGTACACTTCTAGTATATAGGTATGCATGGAGTGTAACCTCATTTTGTTCTTATTCAACGGTGGATGAGAGATAATGTGGTACAAGATGTGTGAAGATAATTTTAGGTCATGTTTTTACAAAAAATTGAAATCAAATAAAGAGGATATAGAAGATTGACAAGGTTTCCTATTTGGAAGAGCCTTTGTTTTAGGTCATTGGATTTCCCTAATTGAATGTACTTACCCGTAATCCGAATGTGGATGTGATTTTCAATGCATGAACCACCACATCTATTTGGAAGCCTTATATTTTAGCCATATTTATTCACATTATAATGGTATGGGAGGAAGTTTATAGTATCCTTGATCCATGGATAGTAGATGATGATGGTGAACATGTTCATCAGTGTTATAATGTACACCCCTTCCACCTCCTTGTGTTTCTACTTTGATAAACCATAATCCTTAAAATAGTTTCCATTATTCTCAAGAGAAGGTATGTGATTAACCTGGGGTTCTGAAATAAAAAGGGTGATAAAAAATAGTATTAACATGATAGGACATGTCCCCATATTCCAAATTTTAAATTTAGAAATCAATTTTAGAAATTTTCAGTGAATTATATATGGGGCACATATCACAACATGTCTCCATAGCTGAAATATGTTGAGAACACCCTATCTTAAACTCAAATGGATTATCAATAAAAGTTATTATCTCTAAATGTTTCTCAACTGTGGTACCAAGTAATCCCAACCTTGCAGTTATGTCCAACTATCATATTCTATAGTCTTCCATTATCAATATTAGTCATTCAGTATTACCTAATGATTGTTCTAGAAGCGGATATGAGAATGATTCATTGATAAATGTACATGGGTATTACATGTTGTGAAACCCATCATCCTTATTTCAATAAATATTCATGTAATGGGTGCAAAATTGATGAATAATTATAATAAAAATATACTCTATGTGGATAATACGAATTTCCAATTGAAAAAATATATATAAGTAAGTGGGGATGAGGGTCCTAAGAAAAGAATAAAGAAAAGGTAAAGGTAAATTCGTGGAAAACTAACATCAACATAGAATATAACTACTACATTCAGTATACCCTAGAAAAAAAATGAAATTTGGGCTACTCCCATCGCATGGTGCATAATGATTAAAAGTTATGGTTCCCTTACAATTTGAATAACCATATTGTTATCCAATGTCAATGATGATCTCATATGGAAATAGATAAGAAAAAACTAGTACAAATCAAGGAGTCTCAGTTGATTATCAATATAAAAATATTGAAGGGAATGATATGAGGAAGTGAAATTATTTGTAAAAATTACATTAAAAGGGGAAGAAAGGTATAACAAACCGAAACAATGAGTTTGGGTTTCATCATTATTAAGGATTATTGAAATAATTATTTGTTGGAATAAAAATTATAAATTATAAATTTTTACCATGGGTATTTAAAAAAATCATTATTTTTTAGTGTAACAATAATTAATTTCATTGTTAAAATTTTATTCCAATTGTCTAGTGATTAATTACAGAAAACATGTTAAATTTGATTAACCCAAAAAAGCGACAACAAGCTAACCCAATATTATTATGTTCTCTAATTTCAACTACATTATTTTTCTCCATTGGTGTCATTCATGGTCCTATACAACATGAAAAATCAACTAAGGAATTTAGTTCCATAAAGGAATTAAAAAACAAAAATCATAATTAAATAAACACACCGAAATTAGAATTAAATAATATAAATTATTATTTTAACCCCAACAAAAAAACCTAGACACTTATGTCCATGGTCACAATATTTGGGTTGATAAATAAATCAAACCCAACCATGTATATTAGTGAAATGAAGGGGTAGAGAAATTACACTAAAAAAAACTGAAAACAGAAATAAATTTCTTATTTTTTGATTTGGGGGAGATAGAAGGGAAGAGATGCAACACCAACCCTTATATTTCCATATATGAATAAGGAGGATCAACTCTTCTATTTATAGATATATAATATAAATATTGAGTTCCCAAATTTAAAGGATGTGTACTTTGGTCAACTATATTTGGTCGTTAATTTCATCATCGGTAGGTGATCTACCGTGGTGCCCATTTATTTTAATGCACCATCGATTGGTTGGTGGGGATACATAGTGTGTTTCTCCACCTGACCTGATCTGTAGAGTAAATTTTAGACAATAACTACTTTTTTATAGGAATACACAACATTTTCATAGTGGGTTCACAACATGTGGTGTCTGGTTGGCTAGATGGGCATGTCCTCGGGATTGTAGACTATGTTTGGGAAAAAGTTCATGATGTGTGTTTATAAGTGATTTTTTTGTATGTCATACATTTTAATACAATCTCATAGGATTCCTGAAATTGATGGAAAAACACCTATAAATCCCCACAACACCAAAATAATGCATTTTCATGATAAAATATTCTGTATCCATTGAAGATATGTTTTTATACATAATAAAATGTATTTAAATTTATGCATAAATAGGTAATATCAATCTTGCATAATGGATTACGACCCATAAACTAGAGTAATAACATAAGGCCCCAGCCTTAAACCGTACTTAATATTGAGTTATTACAAGATTACACATTGAGGATCATTTCAGGTTTAGAGTTTTAGAGAATTAGATTATAAAACTTGCATTACATTCCACATTTGAACAAAGTGGTTACATAAAATATAGTATTCATTTTTCCCATCAACAAAAACATATTTAAAATAAAAAATGGATTCTTTCTTGACACTTCCTTAACACTATCATCATATCATGTACCATTCCCTTGACCTGTGAAAAACATTTCAAAAACATGGGATGAGCATAAAAAGCTCATTAAGGGTTATAAAAAGTATGGAAAGGAAACATGAGTACATATATACAGAAGAATGAAATCATACATTACCCATAAAACATAAGCATGTTAACATGCCTCTTAAAATCATTAATAAATCATAGAAATCATAAGACATAAAGGTAACTTGAGCCATTCATAACATTCTTACGTAGGGAGTAACCCTCTTGGTTACATTTGGAATACCCATCACAGTATATTCCCTAAATCTCTTTGGAGAAACCTTAATGTTTAACTCCTTCACGTTACCTAATGCATTGGAGAGCTGTATTGGGCTCACCCGCCCTTAGTTTATCACAGAACCACCAGTCTTAATAACAATTCCCATGAACCATAACATAATCATAGCACATAACTTTAGCATAAAGGAAAGATAACATTCCCACATTGCAATAACAATATAACATTTTAAGATATTGAAATAATGAATCCATTCTAAAACCCAATTTCAAAACCATTTAAAACATTTAATAAAGAGATTTTTAAATCAAAGTTTCACATAACACATTGAAGCTTTTATCATTTTAAACCATTAATATCCATATAAATAAATCCTTAAAACCATTTTGAAAACATGGATATTAATGAGAAATATTTATAAGACTAAATCATTAAAACATTTAAAACGATATTTTAGTTAAAGGGGTTTTAACAAAATGAGAGACACTTGAATAAAATAATTGAGGAATAACATTTAATCAAAACATTATAATATCATGAAAATAAAGGTATCCATGATATAATATTCCAAAGGACGGCATATACACCATATAAGAGTGAATTGGTGCATAACAACAATGAAGTCTCAATGGAAATGTAATCTGAGATGAAATACATTATAAAGATGGTATCCTTAAATTAAGGATAAATCAATCTCATAATTATGTGAGACAAATATAAATAAACCCAATAAAAGTGGATATTAAGTGTAAAATAATCAATGGTCATTCACATATTTTTAAAGGATGACATATTCAATAACTACATGTTGAACCCAAAGAAATTGAAATTCGGTTAAGAAGCTCCCTTGATAGCCTAACGACGTCACATCAAATTTTCGAAAAAGTGTTGATGAGAGAGATAAAGGGCATCTCGTCTCTTGGACAAAAATTTTACAGAAATAAGGATATATAAGAACATATCCCCACATAATAAGAGGAAAATAAAAAGACATAACAATAGAAGTCTTTTAGAAAGAGGAGGGTGAAAGGTTCCCTTACCGATTTGGGTATCCTATGAAACGTACACCCCATGAAAGAAAGACTATACAACATTGATTTAAATACTCATAAGAGAATGTATGTTACCCAATGAGTAGAATAATGGGTAGTAAATACACCACTCAAAAAGAAATATTGGAAAATGTAGCATGAATCTCACGAAAACACAATGTGAGTTAAAAATCCCCTTACAAAATTTCGGCAGCCTAACAGCGCCAATTAAAACTTCCAAAATGGATTGATGAGAGAAAATAGGATATATCATCAAATTAACATAAAACTTACTATAATAGTAATATAAAATAACATCTGAATCATAAGAAATATGAGCTTAAAAGGAATGGCATAAAAGAGTGTACTTAAAAAGAAAGAGAGAGGTAGGATCCCTAACTTCGGGTCCGACTTGACTCGATCGTTCTTTAACCTCCTGAATAATAAACTTGAGTTAATTTCTACTAGATTAATAACTTTTTTCGAGTTCATTATTCCTTTTATATCACTTACTACCATGCTATGAACACTATGTAATTATTTAAGTTAATAATGGTCGATTTGTAGATCATTGATACTTGAGTCAAAAATAAACTCTTTATAATTACAAGTTGTTCATGAGGTAAAATATATATTATATCCAGAATTATATTCATTATGTATATATCATATATACCATATATATCCAGTATATACATGCATTTATAATATTACATAACGTTTAGAGGTAAGAAATGAAATGCACCATTTGTTGAGATGGTAAGCCGTACGTACGCATGAACACTACTTTCATTTCTATTTAGTATTTTATGGAATGGAATCATAATGATATAAAGGTATATTATAATTCCAGTATAATATCATATATAATTTCATTAATTACATCCTTTATACATCCCACATATGGCATTAACGAATCAAATCACTTTGAGGGGGCGGTAGTCCGCATTTCCTAAAATGAATATATCGCGTTTACCCATAATGGAAACCATAAAGGTATTACATGAATGAAAAATACAGAGGCTTAAGTAAACCATAAACATATTATATACCATATATAAATATAGTGAAATCTTAATGGCCACCTTTGAAGGTGTTAAAAGAATATTGAACAATCATCGTTTCGTGAGGCAGAAATTCGCCATCCACATAAACTGTATGTTCTTTAACCATTAGATGTAGGTGTGTGTAAGTGTATCATTAATCCTTCTTATAACAACATCCAAGTATATGGAAGATACTGGTGTTGTTACAAAAGAAATTAATAAAAAAAATTAGGGGGTTGGAGAAAAAAAATAAAACATAAGAACACAAAAGAAGACACTACCTTTAAATCGGGTAACTCTTTGTGATTTTAGCTCAAAGGCTTCCTTGGGAAGACTTATGCCCAATGTGAGGCTTATAAGAGTTAGAGAGTTATTTGGAGAGACAAAATGGGCAGGTTTTGGCCGAGCCAATGGCTTTGTAAGTGTGGGTATGGTGGTAGAGGTGGCGGCCTTTTATAAGAGGAGAGGAGGGGCACTCTTGGAAAGTTATTAAAGGTTACTTTATCATAAAATGATTTTCGGATTTAAAAGGTCCCAAAATTATATATTTTGAGTATAAGGTGATAGGAGTTATAAATATACTCATCCAATAGGTTTTTTACATGTGTAGGTCTTATATTTTACATTATCTTTTCATTTTATTTAAATCATTAAATAATGAGGTAATCGCTGCATCATCATGATGACATAATTAATTTAATTTATTTAATGTCTAAAAATTATAAAACAAATATCATGATGTAGGAAAATTTTTTAGCTTTCTAATTAATATCTATAGTCAAATATCTGACTTGTATAACCCCATATAAAAATTGTTTTAGTAAAATAACACATGTTTGTGACATTTTTACTTTAACATTAAATAAAAGGCATTAATGTCTTTATCTTACCCATGTAGCTCCATGGGGTCCCAAAAATAGACCCATGGGTTGTCTAGGTCGGTCATGACACAAAACATAGGGGCAATACATGTGTATAGTTCATTTCATATTTTTAAAACATTATGTTTACCTTAAACTATACTAATTTCCTCTAATCGTGATTAATAAACTTAAAAGTTATTAATCACCAAAAAATTATTTTAATCAAATTGAACCATGTTTTACTTCTTAATGAAAACCATGTATGTCATATTTTTGAAATTCAAAACACAGAGGTGGTAAAATTTCATTTAAATGAAAAATCAGTTTTTTTAAGTACCACTTAGTGGTTTCACTATACATCAAAAACTAAAGTTTTTCAGAAAAATACCAAAACTTCACCCTAAGCTATATTTGATATTCCGAATTCAAAAATGATGTATATTTTACAAAATTAAAAACATATAAGCTTCATTAATTAATTTAATAATTAATTCCCAATATCAGAGCAAATAGCGTGTTTTTTTGAACCAATAAGTATCAAAAGATTGACACTAGTTTAAGTCCAATTTCAAAGTGAAATTAATTATAATGACCACTATTGGATTAAATATTAAAAATATATTCTAATTTATCTTTAAAACCAATTCAAAATATAATCTAATCATACAAATAAATTAGATTAAAAAAGGGTTTTGATTTAAAATAAAACATATTTCACTATTCATTAAAAAATGAACTTTATTAGAAAAATACCAAAAATTCACACAAAGTAAATTTCAATGTCCCAATCATAAAGAATAATTATATTTTGACAAATAGAGCTTATAAAATTTTCAATAGTTTTATTTAAAAATGGTTTTCCATCAAAAGGCAGTAAACCAATCTTTTAAAAATATTAGTGTATTCCATGCTTAAGATTGGATTTATTCTCATTTTAAGCCTCTAAAAAGCTATCTAATTAATTAATAGACATAGATAAAAATATCTATTATTCATTACATACTTTGGATGTTACATCCTTCCCCCCTTTAGAAAACTGCGTCCCCGCAATTTATTTACTTATCGAATAAGTGGGGGTATTTAGCCCTCATTGCATTTTCAGATTCCCATGTTGCCTCTTCAATCATGTGGTTTTTCCACAAAAACTTTACCTGATGAATCACCTTATTCCTTAACACTTTCTCCCTGTGGTCAAGAATCTGGACTGGTTGTTCTTCATAATATAGATTCCCTTCCAACATAACTACCTCTGGGCTCAAAACATGAGATGGATCTGGAATATACTTTCTCCACATCGAAACATGAAAAACATTGAGTACCTGAGATAAAATTGGGGGTAAGGCCACTCGGTATGCAACTGATACAACTTTCTCCAGAATTTCATATGGTCCAATGAACCTTGGACTCAACTTTCCTTTCTTACCAAATCGTATCACATTTTTCCACGGTGAAACTTTGAAAAAACATGATCACCTACCTCGAAAGATAGATCCTCTCTCATGTTTTCTGCATAACTTTTCTATCTGCTCTGAGCTATTCTCATGTGTTTCTGAATCAACTGAACTTTTTCTACCATCTCTTCTACCAATTCTGGTCCAATCTCCTTCTTTCACCCACTTCATCCTAGAATGTTGGAGTTCGACACCGCTTACCATATAATGCCTCAAATGGTTCCATCTGTATACTGGAATGAAAACTGTTATTATATGAAAATTCAACAAAATAAATATGTTGGTCCCAACTTCCCTAATAATCCATCTAACAAGCACGTAGAATATCTTCCAATGTCTGAATTTTTCGTTCTAACTACCCATCTAATTAGGGATGAAAAGTTGTACTAAAATTTAATTCAGTACCCAACGACTTCTGAAGGCCTTTCCAAAAGTTAGAAGTAAACCTGAGATCATAATCAGATACAATGGAGAGGGGAACTCCATGAAACCTGACTATCTCTTTAAGATTCAATCGAGAAAGTTGATCTAGGAAAAAAATATCTCGTATAGCAAGGAAATGAGTAGATTTAGTAATGAGATCAACAATAACCCATATTGCATTATTACCTCGAGGTGTCTTCGGAAATTCCACAACGAAGTCCATGGATATATTCTCTCATTTCCACTCTGGCACTGGTAAAGGCTGAAGCATCCCTTTCGGAAACTGTCGCTCAACTTTAACCTATTGACAAGTCAAACACTTCACTATAAAATCAGAAATATTTCTTTTCATTCCATCCCACCAGTAATACTCCCGTAGATCTCTGTACATCTTAGTACTTTCAGTATGAACTGAAAACGGAGAACTATGAGCTTCACATAACAACTCTCTCTTCAACTGTGAATCACACGACACACACAATCTCTTCACAAATCTCAAAACACAATCATTATCAAGGATGAATTCAGGAAACATACCCTTCTGAACCAGCTCTACCTTTTTCTGCAACTCACTGCCTTGCTTCTGTGCTTGCTTGATTCTGTCTGATAGAGAAGATTTCACTGATACCTGAAATAAAACAGAAGAACATCCTACACCAAAAACATCTATGGAAAATTTCATCAAATCATTAACCAAAGGATCACATTCAAAACGCAACATTGCTAATGAAGCATTACTTTTTCGACTCAAAGCATCAGTCACTTTTTTTGCTTTTCCCGGATGGTAATGAATTGTACAATCATAATCCTTGATTAATTCTAGTCATCTCCTCTGTCTCAAGTTCAATTATTTATGAGTTAATATATACTTTAAACTTTTGTGATCGGTATATATTTCACACTTTTCTCCATACAAACGATGCCTCCAAATTTTTAGAGCAAGAACAACAGCAGCTAATTCCAAGTCATGTGTAGGGTAATTTACCTCATGAGTTTTTAACTGAAGTGAAGAATATGCAATTACCAGATCATTCTGCATAAGGACACAACAAAGTCCCTTCAACTAAGAATCATTGTATATAACAAACTCACCATTACTGGAAGGAAGTGCCAAAACAGGAGCATTCACCAATCTTCTTTTCAACTCCTGAAAACAATCATCACATTCTTTTGTCTAGATAAACTTAACACCCTTCCGAGTTAGCGTAGTCATTGGACTAGATAACGGTGAATATTTTTCAACAAACCTTCGGTAGTGGCCTTCCAAACCATGAAATCAAAGGATCTCAGTTACATTTGTGGGTCTTGGCCATTCTTCAACAAAATTTTGTTTTAGCAGGATCAACAGTTATTCGATTGTTTTGAAACAATGTGACCAAGGAAAGAAATTTGTTGTAACCAAAACTCACACTTGCTGAATTTTCCATATAGTTCCTTTTCATTTAAGGTTTTCATGATAACCCTTAAATGTCTTCAATTCTCCTCTTTAATTTTAGAAAACATCAAAAATTCATCAATAAAAACAACCATCTTTTTTCACCTGAGTCAGCTGAGCCATCACTGCGACAAATTGTTTAGTTCTGATTCTGATTATCTCAGGATACTTATTTGAAAGGTCATTTCCCTCTGTATTCCTTCCCAGAAAAGCTTTTATGTTTCTTCTATGAAAAACCATTCTTAAAAAACATGTCTTAGATGAAGAAACATGGTAATCTTCAAATGCTATATCATTTCAATTTGACCATAAAAAAATATTTTTGGATAATCATTTAATAGAATTCTAACTCCTAAAGTTATCTAAACCAACCTATGATACCAACTATAAGGCCCCAGCCTTAAACCTTACTTAATCTTGAGTTATTACAAGATTACATATTGAGGATCTTTTTAGGTTTATAGTTTTATAATATTAGATCATAAAACATCCATTACATTCCACATTTAAATAAAGTGGTTACATAAAAGATAGTATTCATTTTTCCCATCAACGGAAATATATTTAAAATAAAACATGGATTCTTTCTTGACACTTCCTTGACACTATCATCATATCATGTATCATTCCATTGACCTGTGAAAAACATTTCAAAAACATGGTATTAGCATAAAAATCTCAGTAAGGTTTATAAAAAGTATGTAATGGAAACAAGAGTACATATATACATAAGAATTAAATCATACTTTACCCATAAAACATATACACATTAACATAACTCATAAAATCATGAATAAATCATAGAAACCATAAGACATAAACGTAACTTGAGCCATTCATAACATTCTTACGTAGGGAGTAACCCTCTTGGTTACGTTCGGAATACCCATCACAGTATATTCCCTAAATATCTTTGGAGAAACCTTAACGTTTAACTCCTTCGCGTTACCCAATGCATTGGAGAGCTATATCGGGCTCACCCGCCCTTAGTTTATCACGGAACCACCCGTCTTCGTTACAATGCCCAAGAACCATAACATAATCATAGCACATAACTTAATAATAAAGGAAATATAACATTCCCACATTGCAATAACAATATAACATTTTAAGATATTGAAATAATGAATCAATTCTAAAAACCATTTTCAAAACCATTTACAACATTTAATAAAGAGATTTTTAAATAAAAGCGTCCCACACCACATTGAAGATTTTAACATTTTAAACCATTAATATCCATATAAATAAATCCTTAAAACCATTTTGAAAACATGGATATTAATGAGAAATATTTATAATATTAAATCATTAAATCATTTAAAAAGATATTTTAGTTAAAAGGGTTTTAACAAAATGAGAGACACTTGAATACAATAATTGAGGAATAAAATTTAATAAATTTTTTATAAGATCATGAAAATGAAGATATTCGTGATATAATATTCCAAAGGACAGTATATACACCATATAATAGTAAATTGGTGCATAATAACAATGAAGTCTCAATGGAAATGTAAACTGAGATGAAATCCATTATAAAGAATGTATCCTTAAATTAAGGATAAATCAATCTCATAATTATGTACGACAAATATAAATACACCCAATATAAGTGGATATTAAGTGTAAAATAATCAAAGGTCATTCACACATATTCAAAGGATTACATATTCAATAACTACATGTTGAACCCAAAGAAATCGAAATCGGGTTAAGAAGTTCCCTTGACAGCTTAACGGTGTCACATCAAATTTTAGAAAAAGAGTTGATGAGAGAGATAAAGGGTATCTCATCTCTTGGACATAAAATTTACGGAAATAAGGATATATAAGAACATATCCCCAAATAATAAGATGAAAATTAAAAGACATAACAAAAGAATTCTTTTAAAAAGAGGAGGGTGAAAGGTTCCCTTACCGATTTGGGTAACATTCGAAACGTACACCCCATGAAAGAAGGACTATAAAACATTGATGTAAATACTCATAAATGATAGTATGTTACACAAAGAGTAGAATAAGTGACAGTACATACTCCACTCAAAAGGAAATATTGGAAAATGTAGCATGAATTTCACGAAAAAACAAAGTGAGATAAAAAGCCCATTATGAAATTTCGGCAGCCTAACGGCGCAAATTAAAACTTCCAAAATGGATTGATGAGAGAATATAGGGTCTCTCATCAATTGAACATAAAAATTACTGTAAGAGTAATATAAAATAACATCCCAAACATAAGAAATATGAGCATAAAAGGAATTACATAAAAGAGTGTACTTAAAAAGAAAGCGAGAGGTAGGATCCCTAACCTCGGGTCCGACTTGACTCGATCGTTCATTAACCTCCTGAATAATAAACATTAGTTAATTTATACTAGCTTAATAACATTTTTCAAGTTCATTATTCCTTTTATATCACTTAATACCATGCTATGAACACTATGTAATTATTTAAGTAAATAATGGTCGTTTTGTAGATCATTGCTACTTGAGTCAAAATTAAACTCTTTATAATTACAAGTTGTTCATGTGGTAAAATACATATTATATCCAGAATTATATTAATTATGTAGATATCATATATTCCACATATATCCATTATATACATGCATTTGTAATATTAAAAAACGTTTAGAGATAATAAATGAAATGCACCATTCATGGAGACGGTAAGACGTATGTACGCATGAACGCTACTTTCATTTCTATTTCGTATTTTATGGAATAGAATCATAATGATATAAAGGTATATTATAATTCCAATATAATATCATATATAATATCCTTAATTACATCCTTTATACATCCCACATATGTAATTAACGAATCAAATCACTTTGAGGGGGCGGTAGTACGCACTTCCGAAAATGAAGATATCGCATTTACCCATAATGGAAACCATAAAGGTATGCCATGAATGAAAAATACAAAAGCTTAAGTAAAACAAAAACATATTATATTCCATATATAAATATAGTGACATCTTAATGGCCACAATTGAAGGTGTTAAAAGAATATTGAACAATCATCGTTTAATGAGGCAGAAATTCGCAATCCACGGAAACAGTATGTTCATTAACCATTAGATGTAGGTGTGTGTAACTGTAGCTCGAATCATTATTATAAAAACATCCTAGTTTATGGAAGATACTGGTGTTGTTACAAAATAAATTAATAAAAGGATTTTAGGGTGTTGGAGAAGAAATATAAAACATAAGAACACAAGAGTAGATAATACCTTTAAATCGGGTAACTCTTTTTGATTTGAGCTCAAAGGATTCCTTGGGAAGACTTCTGCCCAAGGTGAGGCTTCTAAGAGCTATAGAGGGATGTGGAGAGATAAAATGGCCAGGGTTTGGCCGATCCAAAGGCTTTGGAAGTGTGGGTAAGGTGGTATAGGTGGAGGCCTTTTATAAGAGGAGAGGAGGGGCTCTCTTGGAATGTTATAAAAGGTTACTTTATCATCAAATGCTTTTCGGATTTAAAAGGTCCGAAAATTATATATTTCCAGGATAAGGTTATAGGAGTTCTAAATATACTCATCCAATAGGTTTTTGACATTTGTAGGTCTTAGATTTTATATTATCTTTTAATTTTATTTAAATCGTTAAATAATGAGGTAATCGCTGCATTATCATGATGTCATAAATAATTTAAATTTTTTAATGTATAAAAATTATAAAAAAATATAAATATGTAGGAAATATTTTTATATTTCTAATAAATATTTAGAGTCAAAAATATTACTTGTATCACCCAATGTAAAAATTGTTTTAGTAAAACAACTCATGTTTGTGACATTTTTACTTTAACATTAAATAAAACGCAGTAATGTCTTTATCTTACCCAAGTGGCTCCATGGGGTCCCAAAAATCGACCCATGGGTTGTCTTGGTTTTCCATGACACATCCAATAAGGTTAGGACATGTGTAAAGTTCATTTCATATTATGAAAACATTATTTTTACCTTAAACTTCACTAATTACCTCTAATCGCGATTAATAAACTTAAAAGTTACTATTCACCAAAAAATTATTTTAATCCCATTGAATCATATTTTAATTCTTAATGCCAACAATGTATGTCGGAGTTTTGAAATTCAAAACACAGAGGTTGTAAAACTTCATTTAAATGAAAAATCAGTTTTTTAAGCACTACTTAGTGGTTTCACTATTCATTAAAAATTGAAGTTTTTCAGAAAAATAACAAAACATCACCCTAAGATATATTTGATATTCCGAATTCAAAAATGAAGTCTATTTTAGAAAATTCAAAACATATAAGTTGCATTAATTAATTTAATAATTAATTCCTGCGATCAGAGCAAATAGCTTGTTTTTATGAAACAATAAATATCAAAAGATTGACACTAGTTTAAGTCCGATTTCAAAGTTCCAACGACCACTATTAGATTAAATGGTAAAAATATATTCTAATTTAACATTAAAAACAATTAAAAATATAATCTAATCATATAAATAAATTAGATAAAAAAGAGGTTTTGAATTAAAATACAACATTTTTCACAACTCATTAAAAAATGAACTTTATCAGAAAAATATCAAAAATTCACACAAAGTAAATTTCTATATCCCAATAATAAATAATATGTTTATTTTGACAAATATATCTTATAAAATTGTCAACAGTTTGATTTAAAATGGTTTTCCATCAAAAGGCAGAAAGACAATCTTTTAAAAATATTAGTGTATTCCATGCTTAAGATTTGATTTATTCTCATTTTATGCCTCTAAAACACTATCTAACTCATTAATAGACATAGATAAAAATATCTATTATTCATTACTTACTTGTGATGTTACATCCTTCCCCCCTTTAGAAAATTGCTTCCCTGCAATTTATTTACTTATCGAATAAGTGGGGGCATTTAGCCCTCATTGCATTTTCAGATTCCCATGTTGCCTCTTCAATAATGTGGTTTTTCCACAAAACCTTTACTTGATAAATCCCCTTATTCCGTAACACTTGCTCCATGTGGTCAAGATTCTGGACTGGTTGTTCTCCATAAGATAGATTCTCTTCCAACTGAACTACCTCTAGGCTCAATACATGAGATGGATCTGGCATACACTTTCTCAACATCGAAACATGAAAAACATTGTGTACCTGAGATAAACATAGAGGTAAAGCCACTCTGTATGCAACTGATCCAACATTCTCCAGAATTTCATATGGTCCAATGATCCTTGGACTCAACTTTCCTTTCTTACCAAATCACATCACAATTTTCCACGGTGAAACTTTGAGAAAAACATGATCACCTACCTTGAAAGATAGATCCTCCTGTTGTCTGCATAACTTTTCTGCCTGCTCTGAGTTGTTCTCATGTGTTTCTGAATCAACTGATATTTTTCTGCCATCTCTTCTACCAATTCTGGTCCCATCAGCTTCCTTTCACCCACTTCATCCTAGAGAGCTGGAGTTCAACACCGCTTCCCATATAACGCCTCAAATGGTGCCATCTGTATACTGGAATGATAACTGTTATTATTTGAAAATTCTACCAAAGAAAAATGTTGGTCCCAACTTTCCTGATAATCTATCGAACAAGCATCTAGAATATCTTCCAAAGTCTGAATTCTTCGTTCTGACTGCCCATCTGATTGGGGATCAAAAGCTTTACTAAAATTTAATTAAGTACCCAACGACTTCTGAAGGCTTTTCCAAAAGATAGAAATAAACCTGGGATCACGATCAGATACAATGGAGAGGGGAACTCCATGCAACCTGACTATGTCATTAGGATACAATCTAGAAAGTTGATCTAGGGAAAAAGTATCTCGTATAGCAAGGAAATGAGCAGATTTAGTCAAGCGATCAACAATAACCCAGATTGCATTATTACCTTGAGGTGTCTTCGGCAATCCCACAACGAAGTCCAAGGATATATTCTCCCATTTCCACTCTAGCACTGATAAAGGCTGAAGCATCCCATTCGGTAACTGTCGCTCTACTTTAACCTGTTGACAAGTCAAACACTTCACTATAAAATCAGTAATATCACTTTTCCTTCCATCCAACCAGTAATACTCCTGCAGATCTATGTATATCTTAGTACTGCCAGGATGAACAGAAAACGGAGAACTATGAGTTTAACATAACAACTCTCTCGTCAACTGTGAATCACAAGACACACACAATCTCTTCCCAATTATCAAAACACAATCATTATCAATGTTGAATTCAGGAAACTTACCCTTCGGAACCAGCTCTACCTTTTTCTACAACTCACTATCTTGCTTCTGTGCTTGCTTGATTCTGTCTGATAGAGAAGATTTCCCTGATACCTGAAACAAAATAGAAGAAAATACCGCACCAAAAACACCTATTCCAAATTTCATCAAATCCTTAACAAAAAGATCACATTCAAAACGCAACATTTCTAATGAATCATTACTTTTTTCGACTCAAAACATCAACCACTTTATTTTCTTTTCACTGATGGTAATGAATTGTACAATCATAATACTTGCTTAATTCTATCCATATCTTATATCGCATGTTCAATTCTTTCTGAGTGAATATATACTTTAAACTTTTGTGATCCGTATATATTTCACACATTACTCCATACAAATGATGCCTCCAAAATTTTTAGAGGAAAAACAACAGCAGCTAATTCCAAGTCATGTGTAGGGTATTTTACCTCATGAGTTTTTAACTGACGTGTAGAATATGCAATTACCTGATCATTCTTCATAAGAACACAAACAAGTCCCTTCAATGAAGCATCACTATATATAACAAACTCACCATTACTGGAAGGAAGTGCCAAAAATGTAGCATTCACCAATCATCTTTTCAACTCCTGAAAACAATCATCACATTATTTTGTCCAGATAAACATAACACCCTTCCTAGTTAGCTTAGTCATTGGACTAGATAACCATGAAATTTTTTCAAAAACCTTCGGTAGTGACCTTACAAACCAAGAAAACTACGGATCTCAGTTACATTTGTGGGTCTTGTCCATTCGTAAACAACTTTTGTTTTATCAGGATCAACAGTTATTCAATTTTTTGAAACAATGTGACCATGGAAAGAAATTTGCTGTAACAAAAACTCACACTTTCTGAATTTTCCATACAATTTTTTTTCTTTTAAGGTTTTCAAAATAACCCTTAAATATCTTCCATGCTCCTCTTTACTATTAGAAAACACCAAAATATCATCAATAAAAACAACCAACTTTTTTCACCTGAGTCAGCTGAGCCATCATTGCGACAAACTGTTTAGGTCTGATTCCGATCATCTCAGGATACTTATTTGAAAGGTTATTTCCCTCTGTATGCCTTCCTAGAAAATCTATTATGTTTCCTCTACGAAAAACCATTCTTAACAAACATGTCTTAGATGAGGCAACATGGTAATAATAAAATGCTATATCATTTCAGTTTGACCATAAAAAAATATATTTTTGGATAATCATTTAATAGAATACTAACTCCTAATGTTATCTAAACTGACCTCTGATACCAACTATAAGGCCCCAACCTCAAACCTTACTTAATCATGGGTTATTATAAGATTACACAGTGAGAATCTTTTCAGGTTTCGATTTTTAGAGAATTAGATCATAAAACATTCATTACATTCCACATTTAAACAAAGTGGTTACACAAAAGATAGTATTCATTTTTCCCATCAATGGAAACATATTTAAAATAAAACATGGATTCTTTCTTGACACTTCCTTGACACTATCATCATATCATGTACCATTCCTTTGACCTATGAAAAACATTTCAAAAACCTGGGATGAGCATAAAAAGCTCAGAAAGGGTTATAAAAAGTATGGAAAGGAATCATGATTACATATATAAATAAGAATGAAATCACACTTTACCCATAAAACATAAGAACTTTAACATACCTCATAAAATCATGAACAAATCATAGAAATTGTAAGAAATAAAGGTAACTTGAGGCATTCATAACATTATTACATAGGGAGTAACCCTCTTGGTTACGTTTGGAATACCCATCACAATATATTCCCTAAATCTCTTCAGATAAACCTAAATTCGTAACTCCTTCGTGTTACACAATGCATTGGAGAGCTATATCGGGCTCACCCATCCTTAGTTTATCACAGAACCACCCGTCTTCATAACAATGCCCAAGAACCATAACATAATCATAGCACATAAATTAAGAATAAAGGAAATATAACATTCCCACAATACAATAACAATATAACATTTTAAGATATTGAAATATTGAATCCATTCTAAAAATCATTTTCAAAACCATTTAAAACATTTTAAAAAGATATATTTAAATCAAAGGGTCCCATACCACATTGAAGCTTTTAACATTTTAAACCATTAATATCCATATAAATAAATACTTAAAACCATTTTGAAAACATGGATATTAATGAGAAATATCTATATGATTAAATCATTAAAACATTTAAAACAATATTTTAGTTAAATGAGTTTTAACAAAATGAGAGACACTTGAATACAATAATTGAGGAATAACATTTAATGAAAACTTTATAATATCATGACTATAATGGTATTCATGATATAATATTCAAAAGGACATTATATACACCATATAATAGTGAATTGGTGCATAACAACAATGAAGTCTCAATGGAAATGTAAACTGAGATGAAATCCATTATATAGATGGTATCCTTAAATTAAGGATAAATCAATCTCATAATTATGTGCTAAAAATATAAATACACCCAATATAAGTGGATATTAAGTGTAAAATAATAATATGTCATTCACACATATTCAAAGGATGACATATTCAATAACTACATGTTTAACCCAAAGAAATCGAAATTGGGTTAAGAAGTTCCCTTGACAGCCTAACAGCGTCACATCAAATTTTAGAAAAAGAGTAGATGAGAGAGATAAATGGTATCTAATATCTTGGACATAAAATTTACGGCAATAAGGATATATAATAACATATCCCCACATAATAAGATGAATATTAAAAGACATAACAACAGATGTATTTTAAAAAGAGGAGGGTGAAAGGTTCTCTTACCGATTTGGGTAACTTTCGAAACATACACCCCATGAAAGAAGGACTATACAAAATTGATGTAAATAATCATAAATGAAAGTATGTTACACAAAGAGTAGAATAATGGAATGTACATACACCACTCAAAAGGAAATATTGGAAAATGTAGCAAGAATCTCACGAAAACACAAAGTGAGATAGAAGGCCCCTTATGAAATTTCGGCAGCCTAACGGCGCCGATTAAAACATCAAAAATGGATTGATGAGAGAAAATAGGGTCTCTCATCAAATTAACATAAAAATTACAGTAAGAGTAATGTAAAATAACATCCCAATCATAAGAAAGATGAGGTTAAAATGAATGACATAAAAGAGTGTACATAAAAAGAAAGAGAGAGGTAGGATCCCTAACCTCGGGTCTGACTTGACTCGATCGTTCTTTAACCTCCTGAATAATAAACTTGAGTTAATTTCTACTAGATTAAGAACCATTTTCAAGTTCATTATTCCTTTTATATCACTTACTACTATACTATTAACACTATGTAATTATTTATGTTAATAATGGTCATTTTGTAGATCATTGCTACTTGAGTCAAAAATAAACTCTTTATAATTACCAGTTTTTCATGTGGTAAAATATATATTTTATCCCGAATTATATTCATTGTGTATATATCATATATACCATATATTTCCAGTATATAAATGCATTTATAATATTACAGAATGTATAGTAGTAAGAAATGAAATGCACCGTTCAGGGAGACGGTAAGCCGTACGTACGCATGAACGCTACTTTCATTTCTAATTCGTATTTTATGGAATGGAATCATAATGATATAAAGGTATATTATAATTCCTGTATAATATTATATATAATATCATTAATTACATCCTTTATAAGTCCCACATATGGCATTAACGAATCAATTCACTTTAAGGGGGCGGTAGTCCGCACTTCCTAAAATGAAGATATCGCATTTACCCATAATGGAAACCATAAAGGTATGTAATGAATGAAAAATACATAAGCTTAAGTAAAACATAGACATATTATATACCATATATAAATATAGTGACATCTTAATGGCCACCTTTGAAGGTGTTAAAAGAATATTGAACAATCATTGTTTCGTGAGGCAGAAATTCGCCATCCACAGAAACAGTATGCTCTTTAACCATTAGATGTAGGTGTGTGTATGTGTATAACGAATCCTTCTTATAAAAAAATCCTAGTATATGTAAGATACTGTTGTTGTTACAAAAGAAATTAATGAAAAGTGTTTAGGGGGTTGGAGAAGAAAAATAAAACATAAGAACACAAGAGAAGACACTACCTTTAAATCGGGTAACTCTTTTTGATTTGAGCTCAAAGGCTTCCTTGGGAAGACTTCTGCCCAAATTGATGATTCTAAGAGTTAGAGAGGGATGTGTAGAGACAAAATGGTCCGGGGTTTGCCGATCCAAAGGCTTTGGAAGTGTGGGTAATGTGGTAGAGGTGGGGGCCTTTTATAAGAGGAGAGGAGATGTACTCTTGGAATGTTATAAAAGTTACTTTATCATAAAATGCTTTTCGGATTTAAAAGGACCCAAAATTAAATATTTCTAGGATAAAGTGATAGGAGTTCAAAATATACTCATAAAATAGGTTTTTGACATGTGTAGGTCTTAGATTTTACATTATTTATTCATTTTATTTAAATCATTAAATAATGAGGTAATCGCTGCATCATAATGATGTCATAAATAATTTAATATATTTAATGTCTAATTTTTTTTAAAAAAATATCATGATGTAGAAAATCTTTTTAGATTTATAATTAATATTTATAGTCAAACATCTGACTTGAATAACCCCATGTAAAAATTGTTTTAGTAAAACAACTCAAGTTTGTGACATTTTTACTTGAACATTAAATAAAAGACATTAATGACTTTATCATACCCAAGTGACTCCATGGGGTCCCAAAAATCGACCCATGGGTTGTCTTTGTCGTACATGATACATCCAATAAGGGTAGGACATGTGTCATGTTCATTTCATATTATTAAAACTATATATTTTACCTTAAACTACACTAATTACATCTAATCGCGATTAATAAATATAAAAGTTACTATTCACCACAAAATTATTTTAATCCCATTGAACAAAATTTTACTTATTAATTACCACCATGTATGTCAGATTTTTGAAATTCAAAACCCAGAGTTGGTAAAATTTCATTTAAACGAAAAATCAGTTTTTTAAGTACTACTTAGTGGTTCCACTATTCATAAAAAATTGTGGTTTTTCAGAAAAATACCAAAACTTCACCCTAAGATATATTTGATATTCTGAATTCAAAAATGATGTCTATTTTAAAAAATTCAAAACGTATAAGTTGCATTAATTAATTTAATAATTAATTCCTGTTGTCAGAGCAAATAACATGTTTTTATGAAACATTAAGTATCAAAAGATTGACACAAGTTTAGGTTCAATTTCAAAGTGAAATTAATTTCAACTACCACTATTGGATTAAATGGTAAAAATATATTATAATTTCACTTTAAAACCAATTCAATAGATAATATAATAATTTAAATAAATTAGATTAAAAAAGCATTTGAATTAAAATACAACATTTTTCATTATTCATTAAAGAATGAACTTTATCGGAAAAATACCAAAAATTCACACAAATTAAATTTCAATGTCCTAATAATAAATAATATTTGAATTCTGACAAATAGAGCTTATAAAATTGTCAAAATATTGATTAAAAAATGGTTTTCCATTAAAAGGCAGTAAAGCAATCTTTTAAAAATATTAGTGTATTCCATGCTTAAGATTGGATTTATTTTCATTTTAAGCCTCTAAAACACCATCTAATTCATTAATAGACATAGATAAAAAATATATATTATTCATTACTTATTTGGGATGTTACAAATATACCCCTTGTAAGAATGGACCACTAATCTTTATTATTCCCTATAACACTATGGATGATAACAATATCAAGGGTGTTTTATGGTCATCATCGGCTTAAATTACCTATTCCTTTTTCACTAGTTGAATCCCAGAAACATTTGATTTAAAGAAACCATATTCAAAATATCAATGTGGTTTTACATACCTAATAGTTTACTACACATAAATAATAATATTATAAATTATTTTGGGTTTCACAAACAATCATGGATACTCATCATTCATGTTTTTTCCATGAACGTAGGGTTCCAAAACCCATCATGAAAATTTATTCTTTATACTACCATTTAGAATTTTGTGTTTCATAAAACTTTATGGACACTCATTATTCATAATCCAATAAATGATCCAGGTTTCTAGTACCATTCATGAATACCGATCCTTCACAACTAACAATAGAAGGTCTGAGATAGAAGAGATTAAACAACAACAATATATGGTTTGAGATAAAAGAATATAAAAAATAGATGGTATGTGTGAGAATTCTATTAAATATTGGAATATTAGGTCCAAGTTAAAAGGCATTAAACTATGAAAATATTAGGTTTGATATAAAATAACATAAACTAAAAAAATAATAGGTCATGATAATCAACCATAAACTAAAGAAATAGGAGGTTAGAGTCAAAAGAATTTAAACCACAAATATAAGACATCTGATAAAAAATGACCCTAAAAAATTGTAATTAGAGGTCCAAGACAAATGTACTTAAACAATAGTAATAGATGGACTAATATAAATTAACCTAAACTACATAACTTTATGTCCAAACTAAACGACAAGAATCTACGAAATATATGGTACAATCTAAAACACACTAATCTAAAACAATATAAAGTCCAATCTAGAAGACCTTATACTAAAGAAAAATTTGGGTTGAGATAAAATCCCCAAAATTAAATAAATATTTGGTCTGTGATAGAAGTTCCTAGACTAGAACAATGGTATTGTTTTCAAGACCTTTAGAATTATATTGAAAAAACACAATGATCTTATTGTTTAAACCCTTAATGGATACCCTTGGAAAAGTTCGCATTTTTCTAACTAGACACACACTATTTGTGTTTTAGGAAACATTAGTCATGAAAAAAAATGTCCCATATCTTGTTAGGCTAAAATAAAATTAATGTAATCTAGAACAAAATCCAATTTCCTGCCTGCTTAGATTTCCCAATTTAATGCCAATGGAAAATTTAGGTTCTTAAAAAAAGATGACCCAAAAATTGTAGGTAACATTATTCTATGTAGAAAAAATCAATCATCCCTCTCTCTTTCTACTACCCTAGTTTACAATTAGTGAACATCCATATTTCTTAGGACCTGCCTTTGTGTACCTAGTCCACTCTTTCCTTAAAACTATGTGAGACTTGGTCTATCCCACACTACCTCAAACTAATTATAATGGAAAAAAATTTATTTCTTAAAATGTGGCTCACGAGCCTGATCTAAACAACATATGACTCAAAACATGGGAACCTATCAAGTATTTAATAAATACGGATAAAATCCCATTCTCTATCTATGAACCATATCTATGTAAGAACATTATTTATAATGTTATTCATCCAAGAATCTATGTCCCCTATCCTAGATCCTGATATGAATTATAATTCATCAAAAAACTATGTATGACTCTATTATTATTCCCTGTAGATATGTTGTGACACCCATGTTCCTTATTATGGATACAAACACCTTCAGTTAGGATTATCCTCCTAGTGGTTCTCAATAGCCGTCAACTAATACACTCATAATATCATGTGGATAATTATCAAATCCTTTTCGATGTTCAATTAGATATAAAATAATTATACATTTATCTTTGAATTGAAATCATTTATTTAGGATGGAATCCAATTTTAAGGGATTATATTTTTTTCAAAACCCATAATTGGGCACCAAACACATTTCCATCGAGGTCTTTAGATGAGATAAAACATTGAAAATATAATTATACATATTCTATAAAATATATGGAGATAAAATTCGTGTAGAATGAGGGGTTCAGATAAATTTTATTAAGGTGCATATTTTTTCCCTTATTTAACTATTTTTATTTAAATTATTTTATTATCAGTATTTATTGTTTTCTTTGGAAAAATACTTCATGGGCCATGCTATCCAGCTGACTAGATTAACCAAAAACCACATTTAGAAGTGTCTTCAACCATACCCAACAACCAGTATAGAAATCTAGCCTTTTCATCTAATGGTGGGTGAGCTTAGTGCCTATAGTGGGTTCACATGGGACACTTAGGTGGTGCCTAAGTTTGCCATGAAATTGAATGGAACAAGCTGTGAGGGTATGGGTTCTGTTTCATGGGTGTCAAACCCAAGTGCTAGCTTAAATATACAGTGGACATCTAGAAACCTAACTGGTTTAATGCATCCATTCAGATGTATAATGTAGGACTACCTTTCATATGAAACCATTCATGGGATCGAAAAGAGGGAGATAATCTCAATAATCTAATCACATGATCTACACCTGTCAGATCACTCATTCAAGTCATCTTCAACCTCACATTCAACTGATGCACTCTTGAAGTCGCTGGTTCACTACCTTGAGCTAAAAACAAAAATCAAAGACCATTACGACAACTATATACATCCATTTAAGCTAATTTTCTTCATAATCCATATGAAATGCATGAAAAAATATATTTCATGCATGTGGAACACCGAAGAACAAGGACATCATATGAAAAGGATTATAAGAGGTGATCACATGATTCCATCGTGAGAGGTTGTATGGGTTACATAATTTAGTGGAGATTATCCCCAGGCCATCACTGGAACACGTAACATCACATGATGTAAATAAAATGACCATTATGAAGTATTTTTATTAATTGAATGATTAGGATAATTTTAGCCAATAAATCATGTGTTTGAATGGGATATCACCTTAGAACATTGGCGTTCGACCATATCACTTCAAAGTAGCTTTAGAAACCATAGGATCATCCATAGAATTCAATAAAACAAAGGGATGTGTGAATGAAATTTATCATGTAGTCATGAGAATTAAATTTAAGAAGATCAAAGGACAATGTGATCAATTAATGGTGATCATGAAAAGTCTCACAAACATCAAAAGGGGTCATAAAAATAGTGTATGATCAAATACATGTGTAGATTATGCCTTTATTATTTTTATTATTATTTATTCACATGATAAGATCACCAAATGTTTAAAGGATCTTGTGACTAGGTTGAAGAAAACCATTGGGTAATAATTTGATTAAAGGATCCTAATCACCTGATCCAGGTTGTCCTAATAGGGTTCTCGTTAAAAATAATTAATCCTTCCTTCACAAGTGGATTCCACCATCTCATTATTTTATTTTTTTCATGTGAATATACTTTTGGTTATCCTATATACATTCAAATACATGTCTAGTAATCATGTGAAGCCCTAGAAATGACAACTTAAATACCTTACTATTGATATGTGTTTTTTCATTCACATGGGTCAGATTGATCATGTGGAGCCATCCGGTGATCATGTGACCTCAATCAGGTGTTGTTTTCCACCCCTGAAGATGGAGAATGAGGATACTTCACTATGAAAAGAGTTGATAGAGTATAATAACATTATAAATATAAAACCTTTCCTATAAATAATCATCATTAGTGGAGATGGAGAGGGAGAAAGAGAGAAGCGTTGGAATGGATCATAGTATGATAGTTGTCTACTCCCATCATAGAATATCCCAAGGTATTCACAAGAGAACCATAATGAGAACCAACTATAGGATACGACCACATGAATCAATCAAATGATCGCATTAAGATTATGTGACCACATGAAAAATTATAATAATTCAATCTATTTTATTATGAAATGGGTATGAATGTCTTGGGAATTAAACTCATTTACCTACAATAATGACATGTAGTTCCCTTGTGGGACATCATCCATATAATGAAAACACTCATGGACAAGTATCCTTTTCCCTGATAACCCTTGGATATTTGTTCTAGACATAATCCTTTATAAATTCACACCACATTTTAGGAAAACTATTTCCCATGCATATATGGAATGTTCCCCTTGGAAATGAAAAATCAACCCTAGGATATGCATCCTTCGTCATGTGTATGCTCCTAGCCATTTTTGGGAGTCCATAATATGTGAAATTATTATGATAACATAAGTGTATGAATTTCATTGTTTCGTGGTGCCCATATGTTGACCTATACTTATCATAAATTAAAATGAAAAAATCCATGGGCATGTTAGACATGATCACATGAAAGACCCTAGACCTGTCTTTTTTGATCATGAAAAAAACCTTAGAAATGTCAACATTTTAATTAGATATCTCATTGAAATGTTTGAATTAATGCCTTGAAGCACCTAGAAACATGTTAAACTAGTCAGAATGAAACCCAAGACATGTAAATAATACACTTAGAACATGTTGGGAAGAATCATAAGACATGTTGGTAATAAAACTTTGGCTTGTCCTACATACATTGCATGACATGTAACATTAACCCTAGAGACATTGTTTGACATACACCATGAAAAACCTCATCCAAGAACCATTGAATGAGTATCCCCTTTACAAGGGGGGGGGGGTTCTCCTAATTGGTTTGGATTTCATACTCAGTGAACACTATTCATGTAAAATTATAATATGGGATTTTGTTTTACACAAAACCATCCTAATCACCAAACCATGGTAATTTTCCCTGTTTATCTATCAAAGGATAAGAAAAATGAATATGTCACATTGGAATCAACCTTGGTGTATGAACCTCCATATTGAAATTTCCACATATCATATTATCCAAACTATCCTATGAGTTTATTATCCTTATACATCTTTCAGCGGATGGGATGTGGGTTTATAGGCTGGAATCCACATGAGTGTAAACCTCAGCCACCCCACATACATTAAACCCATCAGTGGGGTTAGGGATAAATACAAATATAAATATTACGATTCCTATTACAAATATTAATCAGAGGAGGCCTTTCTATGGTTCGATGTCCATATCATATTCCATACGTGACTGATAATATTACTTAAATATGTTAAACCTATGTGTGAATGTCCTCTATAGAAACAATCACACACAATGTTTCTAATATTCTACTATATCCTTTTTCACACACCAATCATGGATCACATGGGCATGGAAACCAATTATGATTTTACCCAACACATGATGTGATTTCCACTTAATCAATCATATATCTATGATATATGTTCCATGTGACGAGGTGTATTTCTAAGGTGGTGATTCTTATAAATTCTCCCCATCATGGAACAAAAAATAAACAAAAAAGAAGAGAGGCTAGATGGGACTTCTTGAAGAGGAAATGAACACAATCTTATGGGTATTGCACAATGTAAACCTAGGGAACAACTTAATGGATTCTTTTTAATTTCTGTACACTTGACATGATCACAATATTGATCTTCTAAAGGGAATATGGTGCACCATACAGAGAAAAGAAATGATTTTCAGTGTGTATAATTGTTCATATGTGGTCTCAATGGGAAAATTCATGACAAACAATGAGGTATTTATGTGAAGAAGACTGAAAAAGAAGGAATCATTATTTAAAGATGGATATACCAATTTTCATGTAGAGGGTTTAAGTACTTCGGGGGACCTATTCATTAGTAATGAAATTGAAATCAAACATATATATTAGATTTTGAGATAACTACCTTACATGTTATCCACGCAATGTGAGGTCCCTTGAATGTATCATCCAAGCCATGGGAAGCCCCCTAAATGAGTCATCTAGATTTTGCGGAAGCCATCAAACATGTCATACATGATCAGGTGACAACCATGGACATGTATGAATCCATCAGATAAAGGATCCTTGAACAAGTTATCTCAATAATGATACAACACTCTGACATGTATTCTTATATCATGCAAAGAATCTTAGATATGTTATCCTTGTCATGATTTAACCACTATTAAAGTCAGTTAGATTATGAAATAGTTCATAGATATGACATCCATACAACAAGGAGTGGTATATACATCCTTAAATTTGTCCAATAGACACCAAAGACATGGAAGGATGAAAAATAAAACAAGTTAGGAAAACACTCTGGACATGTCAGGAAGACACCCCCAGACATGTCTTCCTTGTCCAAGAAAAGTACCTATGCATGTTCCCTTGAACCATTTAAACCCCTAACCATGATTAATTTGTTGTGTATTCCCCTTTCATATGGATGGTTCCAAAAAATAAATAACGAATGGATATTCATGAAATCATAGGTGTGTTATGGTATTCCAATGCCATTAAGACTTTCATAACTGGCCACTCATGGTTTCTAATATTAATTTATTACAGGGTATGTGATGGATATCTTCTTGTGGGAAGAAACCATGGTGTATGCCCCTCTATATCTCATACACTCTATACCATGAAAACCTAACTATAATGTGGGTTTTTCATTGTTCCTCATCCATCAACACATTGACAAGGTAATTTAACTATGAGTAAAATAACTCCCAATATGATAAAGAGATGTAGGATGACTTCCTATATCCTGGGCTTCATATCAAACACCCTATAAGGTCTTCCATAGTGTAGAAGTCAAGAATCTGTATACAGTGTGTCTGATCAGATTATATCTCTAGTTTATCACACTGAGAATAACTCGTGTGACCATAGGAATTTGAAAATATCATAACCCTAAAATCATAAAATACCACAAATCCTGGAAACCTCATTGTGTAATCCCCATTTAGTGACATGATATTACTTACCCCTTGAAAGGGGAACCACCTTGGTGTAATACCTGAATTAATTCCCATAATTGTATATATCTGTGTAATACCCTCATAGAAATAAATAAATTTATACCTCCCATCAACTGGTTGAGGGAAGATCAAACAAAGATTACTCTGAATCAAGATATAACAAGTATACAAAAGAAGAATTCCAAATACTAGAGCACCATACCTTATGCCAATGATCTATCAAATATGTTTGTTTTTAATGAAGTTAAAATGATGGGCTTGGACTCAAATGTACTTTCTGGGTTTTGATTCATGTTTTAAACATGATATGTCGAACACATCATGAAGGTTTAATACCATCCTTTAAAAACAAAATGCCTCACTTGATGATTTTTAACTCTAGGGTACCTAGTTATATATATTAAATATATAATTAGTTTCTCAACCATATAAAATAATGAGAAACCAATAGAGAACCTCAAATACAGACTGATGGAATCATTAACAGAACATCCTTTTCTAGAAGAACAATTCAAAACCCAATTATTATTTGTGGTGAACAGTCATGTATCAATATTTTTAAGAGATTCATGAACATATATTAAATATTTATTGAAGTCATGGAATAATATATAATTCCTCCTAAGAGGGTGAGATGATACCATCCTCCCATCCTTTGGAACAATGTATGTTCATAAGTGTCATTAGGATTGAAACATAAAATGACCACCAATCCTTTGAATGTAGGTTTATTCCTTTTAATTATTGCATGATCCATTGGGAATTACCATGAGAGATTAAAATCCTGAAGCAGACTTGATTTATTGTTCTACCATACATGAAATCACCAAAATCATAGAATAAATGATTCATTATAGGCATCATGCATATTTTTTCCTAAACCGAGGCACCAAAACATTCCAAAGGGAAAAAATATAATGAAAACATTTTTTATTAAAAAATTTCCCTATTAAATTTCATGTGTTTCTAATCAAATTTACTATGAATTTATAATTGATTACAATATTTTTATTTACATTATGGTTTACTATATTCAAATTTTATTAATAATATTCATATAATATATAATTTATTATTTTAGTTCGGTGTTGTGTGTGAAAAAAGCTATCGAATATAGTAATAATCTTTAGAGAAAATGTTCTAAAATAATAACGTGTTACAAAATTCACCATAATTTTATTAAAACATCATAAAATATTAAATAACCCAAATTAGTTAATAAATATGATGAAATAAGCATTGGGGTGTGATAATTATCTATACTGACCACATTATGTCCCCAAAGATTCCGAACCGGACAAGTTGATTATGGAAGGAATTTGAATCCTCATTTTTATAAATAATTCATTTTAAAAAACTATGAAAAACCTTGAAATTAGTTGAAAAATTATTTTTTCTAAAAACCAAATAAACTCCTCTCTAATTGAACCGTAAAACGAAAACCATGGATCATGAATTATACTATCACCATAGCATTGATATTTCAAAAAGATCTTAACTTTATCACCCATCGGAAACACAAGAGAGACTCCAAAAAAAGTTACAAAAGAGATAAATAAACAATAAGGAAGAAATTATATTTGGGGAAGTGTACGGTTTGGGAAAGGGAACATCACACTCTATTGAAAAAATGAAGAACTAAAATGGGAAAAATTAGGCGTTCTAGCACCAATCCATATTTTGGAACCCTCAATACCATGAACTATATAATAATGATTATCCAATCAAAATATTCTTGAAAATAATCCCAAAATAACAATAATTATAAAGACATCAAATCCATAATTGACACCTTACTACCCCAACAAAGAGAACACAAAACAGAGACCCAAAATGTGTCTCCTCTCTATAGTTAGAAATTTACTAGCATGGTGGATCAACATGGCTGTGAATCAATAATATATTAATATAACACATAAATAAAAATTCTAAATTAAATTTTATTAATAGAATTAAAAAATATAATGAATCCACTAAATCCATAAAACTACATAAATTTCTCCAAAAGGCATGAAATCCTAATTTATAAAAAATTGAAATAAGGTCCCTGGATCAGTTATGGAATGCTCAAAAACAAAGAGTATCGATTCAACCATAAAAACCTATCTAATAAGAAAAAAAAATTAACTATAACTATACAAAAGTGTGATCCATAAAATCTATAGTGACCTAAGACGTTTATACAAATTATTCCATTATTTGTAAAAAAATAATTCAATAATTATAACATAAATATGGTGAGCCCTAGTTTAATTGGGTGACTAGGAATTTAATATATCAAATAGATAGTGAAATAAAAAAAAATTATTCTCTATAGTGAGATCCTAAATCCTCAAATCCCCTAAAACTACATTCGATATCCTAAGGAATATATAAAATAAAGGGGTGAGAAAAAAATGTTTTTAAAGGAATAATCATTATAAGGAATCATAACAAGTGAATGAAAGGTAAAACATTATATCATAAAAGATAAGGATAATGAGTAATAAAATCTGATAATAACATAAAGAACATGGTATCATAATATCATGGAATCATATGATATATGGAAGTAGATATATAACATGACATAATCATGAGTAATGGTCATGTGCCTAGAAAATATAACATGGTGGAAAAAGATCCATAATGTATTAGATTTATTTCTTATTCCCAAAAATAACACCTCATAAGACTAAATCATTACCCAATTCATTTTAGCACAATATGGGATAACCCATCATAACATGTTCATGATTATCTATGGTAGAAAATGGAATGATAATGTAACACCCCGAGATTTTATGAAAAATATTCTTTTAATTTCATTGATGTCTTCTATTATACACTACACAAAGTTTATCTTGTAATATACGCAACACCTTATTATCTTTCAGTATACGCAACACTATTATTGGCTCGTGTTACAGACAATTTCAAATTCGTTTTGTGGAAATTATTCTACGCAACATTAAGTATAGATTTCTTTAATGTATAAATGAAATAAGTTTTTATTATGTTATACGCAACACAAAAAATCGCTTCCTCTACACACATCCCTGACTTGGCTTGCTTTAAATGCAATGACGACCTTCCACGATAGCGTGTGTTGTACGCAAAACAGAGTTTCACTAAACAATGATATGTTATTAAAATATTATATAAGCTAGCTGTTACAAATAGTAATACCCACTTTTTGAAATTTTATCTTTCAAAATGGACTTCATTTTTGGATTCGGAATATCGTAATTAGCCTCAGGTGAAATTTTGGTATTTTTCTTGAAAACATTCAATTTTTTATGAATAGTGAAAACACTATGTTACAATTTAAAAAATAACTTTTTTATTTAAATAATTATTTATTTAATTTAAATTTATTTTAGGTAAAAATTGATATATAATACCTATATAAGTTCAATGTAATTTATTGGATTCATTTTATTATAATAATTTTAGATATATAAAATGTTTATTGAACATTTCACCATCTTTTACCCACCTCCTAGGAGAATTTGGAAATTCACATAAAACATAATTTTACCGATACTGTGAGTAGAATTTCGAAAATACAAGAGATGCAGTTAATATCAAGGACTAAAATGTCGTTCAATGAGATGAAAATAATTTGTGGTGAATCGTAACTATTTACTTTAATTTACCACGGTTAAAAGTAAATAGGGTAATTAAGGGTAAAAATGATATTTTTATTATTACCCTAACACATTTCCTAATTCAATTGTATAAGTGTAACTTGACCAAAAACATCCTTAGGAATAAAATATGACCATTTAGGTCCACTTGGATTAGATTAGGACATTTATTATTATTTTATTTAATGAAGAGTTAAAATGGTTAAAATCAAAGTTTAATAACCAAAACATTTTTAATATAGGGTTATATAAATGATAAATTCGACTATAAATATTCATTAGAATGATAAAAATATTTCCTACATAATGGTATTTTATTTATAATTTTTAGACATTAAATAATTTAATTTATTGATGACACAATGACGATGTTGTAATTATCTTATTAATGAAATATTAACATAATTGTTGTTATAAATACCCAAATAAATGTAATTTGAAGGTTTTTATGAATTAGACTAATTTTATAGGTTACTATGACATATTATTATTTATTTAAATAACGTTTTTTGAACTAATCATTCTGTTATAAGTTTCACAAAAATCAATTACCAAATAGTGAAAAAATTGACATAAAATAGTTCTTAGAACAAATATTATATTATTAATTGTTATTATATTCCTCAAAATCTAAGGATCAGCCAAGATACTTATATAATTATAGTTGTATAATTAATGGACCACTTGGGGGTCTCTCGGATATATATGGTAATTTTATTAACAATATAATATAAAAATACAAAGTGACATGGTGAATATCAATCTAATTAACTAAGATTTAAAACTAAAAGATAAGGTTAATATAATGACACAAACCTATCTAAAATCTATTTTTTGATAGGATTTCGACCCATCTCCACTTTAGATTCGAAGTAAAAAAATTTGGAGCTATTATAAACCGAATATGACTTTTTTTAAAATAATATTTTATGTTTTCCCTAAAGTGCCCCTCCCCTCCCTTATAAATAGGGCACCCCTTCCCTCTTCTCTTCACACCCTTTTAGCCTTGAAACTAGGCTAAACCGTACCCATTTCTCTTCTCCACATCCCTAGAAACATTCTGGGGGTTTTGTTCTTCTCAAAAGTCCAACTCTACTTCCATAAGAGGAAGCTTAAAGGATGTGCGTCGAAGAAGAGGTAATCCCTTCTTCTGATTCTCTCAAGATTCTTTCTTCTTCTACTACTTCTTCTTTAGTTGTATCATTATAAAATAATAACATAAGTATTAAGTATATACTTATATGTTATTATAAATATTAAACAACCATATTTCACCTTCTATCCATCCTATGTAAAACGAAATCACCGCGCGTGTGTGCGTACGTAATATCGTCTCCACACCGTGGTATAATCTATTTTCGGCCACCACCTTACTTGGATTGGTATAATGGTGTAAATAAAATACTATATATGACTACTATAAAGTGATATTGATTCTGAAATATTATACATACACTTAAATATAATTCCACGATCATGGGAATGATATAATCGCTCGTGCGTATGTACGGACTACCGTCTCCACGACGCGATGAAATTTATTCTCCATGTTAACCTTTTATGAGTGATTATAAAGTATATATAATGAATAATAATTAAATATATGACATAATGATGATACTGGACATATTTATATATACATGTATGTCATCTACTTAATTCCATTCAATTCAATAAGGAAACGAAAACAGTGTTAATGCATACGTACGACCTACCGTCTCCACGAATGGTGTATTTCATTGCATTTATCGATCTATCATATATATATATATATATATATGATGAAATCATGTTTTACATTCTTAAATTATGTCAATCAGGATATAAGTAATAATATCAAGAACAAAAATTCGAAATTCGTACGATTAATGAAACGATTTTACCCAAAACGGTGCTTTAACATGGAATTTACAAAAGAATGGGTAATATAAAGTCACAAGTGAACTATATAAGATATCATAACAATGAATATGATTCTGAAATAAGTCAATGACATTATTTCAATCATAATACAGGAGGTTCGGAAACATATGAAGAATATTGGACATAAGTTAAGGGATAATTATTCCAATCTCATTCTTATCTGAGATTGTTTATTCGTAAGTATTTACTGGGGTTATGTTTATGATCCATGTCCATATATTCCCAAAAGGTATTCATAAAATGTTTACTTTTATTTCATGTATGTTTAATTTCCTTTTTACCCATTATTTACATTTACTAAATGGTATCTGAGGAATATTTCTTTTGTCTACCATACGAGGTACTTTTTGAATTTTCCAGCAAAAGTATGAGAAAAATATATTTTTTATCTTATACAGCTTGAAAGGATTTTTACGGTTTCAGAACGCCTTATTTTTATAAAGCATACCCTATAGGATTTCTTGAATATTTTCAAAAGAATTCCTTTCTTTTAAAATTTCATGGAACATTGTGAAATGAAAATTATTTTGAAGAAGAAAGGATATTTTCCTCAAGAATTCATTTCAAGCGTTTTACCAAAACAATTTTCCATCTTAAATGACATTATTTAATATGTTTATGTTTCATGTAAAATGTCTCCATTATTTACATGGATTTATTACTCTTATGATGAAATGATATCCATTTTTTAAGGATTATGTTATGATGGCATGATGTTTAAGAATCCCATTCTATTACATGGGTTATGCTATGATGTATGATTTATGATTTTTTGGAACATGAATGAATGATTTCATTATGAGATGGGTGGGAACTATATCTCCCTCCAATGAATTGGGTAAAGATTTATATCTCATGTGATAGACATGGCTGGAATGGTAAGTTAATCCGGGAAAGTGATACAGGACTAGAACGGTGAGTGATCTCGATTCAAAAAGGGACTTTGTCCACTAAGATGGTCTTGGGAACAATGCCTTGGCTATTATATAAATCATAACAAGTGCTGAATGGTTTCCACAATTATATCATTTATTCCCATGCTATTTTATCAATATTTATGTTCCTTTAGGATACATGACTTCCGTACTTCAAAGATTTATGTCTTTGCTCAAGATTTTGAGGATTAACCATTATGTTCATGTTTTTAAGTTCTAATGTATATGGTTTGTTTTATTTTCTCCATGATTACCCTTACTGAGCATTTGAGCTCACCATTTATATGTCTTCTTTTCCCCAGGTTTTCAAGAAAGGTTTTAGGTAAGAAAACCAAAATGGGAAGATCTTTGTGGGAGATGTTGAATATCTTTAACCACAATTTGAAGATTACGTTCCGAGTTTCCAAATACACTAAACTATAATGGTCCGTGTGTGTCTGTTTTTGTTATGTTTTAAATATTCCACAAAAGTAATGTAATTTCCATGTACGTCAAGCTTTGGGTCTCTATATTTGGTATTAGATAAATGGTTTAGTCAACCATTGGAAGCTAGGATGTGAAAACATTATGTGAGATCCCTAGAGATATTTCTAAGGTACGTCTAGGGATGTCCCTAAGGTTAAGTATATGTATAGGATGGAGTCCAATAATTATTTTGATGATCATGAATAGCCTAGGGTTAATATAAGGTGTCATGGATTAAATAATTTTTGATATTTTAGACATCCCATAAGTGACTTTTTATGATTATTTGGTTCCTCGTTATTTTAACTATTTCTTACACTATGGTTTCTGGTCTTAGTTAATGGAGGGAACAAGAATTTATTCAGTTATGATTGATTCTAATGGAAAAATTAGTGACTATGATCAGTGAAATTATGTAACACCTCGAGAAGAAGATATTGTGATTACACCGAATCAGTCATCTCGATATATGATTAACAAGATGAACTTTAGTTGTATTCCTAAGTCATCAAATAAGAGGAAGATGGAATTTTATGCATGTTCTCATGATGAGGAGAATAGAGAAAGGACGATTGAGATTCCTAAAGAAGGGAAGAAGAACTTTGAGAAATACCTCCAATGGAGGGGAATATGTTATCTATGTGGAGAAAAGGGTCATAGAGTGACAGATTGTTATGGATTCCGATGTCTTATCTATAGAAAACATGGGAATTACCCAACTCAATTCCCTGAACTAATAAGTTATTTTTAAATTGAGGAAGGACCTATTCTAAGCCAATCATCGAAGAGGATGGAATGAAGGGATTAAATATTGGAATTCAATAATAATGTTGTTGAGGTACTTTTATAGTATATTGAAATATTTGTGTATTGGTCCATTGTGGTTTTTTATAAGAATATGCTACCAGTAACCATGAAAAGTGATTCATATATTTTCGAAAACAGATGATATGTGTATAATGAAGGGATAAGGAGAAAATAAATTGTTTGATAGTATTAATGATCTCATGATTGATATATGGACTATGTGATATCATGCTTTGAATATATAGAATTTTTGGGATTTTGGTATGTGGAAATAGTTAACTTTTGACAAAACTCATGTTTTCACTAAGGTTCTATGATAATTCATGTTTCAAAAGAATACATGATTAAAGTATTCACATGCTTCTAATGTGACCAATAAGATATATCTTATGATATATGGGGGATAAATGATGGCATTCACATGCTTGTTATGTGACATTCCAAGTAACCATTTTCTTTATACTATGAGATTGGACAGATGTATTTTGGATAATCCAAAAGATTATAATGGATTATGTTGGACATCAGATAGTATTGTTTAAGGCTAGAACTTTATGTTATAATAGTATTCTTTTAGAAAAAGGATAACCTGTAGGACTGGAGATAACCCGTCGCATCAGACAAGAATGTGATAATCGAACACACAACCGAAGTGTGACATGCCTTTATCTCCAACCACTAGCCAACAAGAAATCCATTGTTAGTAGAAAGTATATTTATTTTATTAAGCAGGATGATAGATGAAGTATAAGTCCATTTTGAACCATATCTGATTAATCTCACCATATATGGACTTATCTATATAACTTTTGCTAACCCTATGTTTGAGACATATGGAATGACCTATCATTTTATCGCATGATCTTCTAACACTTCGTGAAAGTCAAATTCAACTTCATTTATTTAAGAGATGAAGTGTAAATTGTTCGAGGCATGAGCAATGGCGAGATTGTACCAAAATCAAGTAAGTATTTCTTTTAATTCAACAATTCTTCAAAATTAGGGAAATGATCTTGAAAACAGATTTTTTTTCCTAGTGCTCTCATATCTAATGAATCGGATGGTTCCCTAGATCATCACAAATTTATGGGTTTGTGATTGTTGGCTTTTTCATAGCCATGTCCTCTACCACTCTTCATTAGATGTTGATGGTTGTATTTCTCTTCTATATCTATATTTTCACCCATGTTCTCCTATGTGGAAACCCAATGATTATTTAATTTGGGTAACTGTTATGTTTCATACTTTAGTTTTTAATGTCATGTTTTGGTATTACTTTTTACGATGTGGGTTTCTATTAAAGAATCTTTCAAGCAGTAAACCATTTATAACCCCGATGAATTTCGAGGGCGAAATTTATTTTAAGGGGGGTAGAATGTAACACCCTGAGAATTTATGAAAAATATTCTTTTAATTTCATTGAATTCATCTATTATACACTACACCAAGTTTAGCTTGTACTATATGCAACACCGTATTTTCTTGCAGTATATGCAACACTATTCCTGGCTCATGTTACACACAATTTCAAGTTCATTTTGTGGAAATTATTATACGCAGCATTCAGTATAGATTTTGTTTAAAGTATAATTGAAATAAGTTTTGATGATGTTATATGCAACACCAAACAGAGTTTTCACTACACGTAGCCCTGACTTGGCTTGCTTTACATGCAATCATGACCTTCCATGACAGCGTGTATTGTATGCAAAACCGAGTTTCACTATACAATGATATGTTATTAAAATATTATATAAAATAGCCATTATGAATAGTAATACCCCCTTTTTGAAATTTTATATTTCAAAATGGACATCATTTTGGGATTAGGAATATCGAAATTAGCCTAGGGTGAATTTTTGGTATTTTTCTGAAAACATTCAATTTTTGATGAATAGTGAAAACACTGGGTCATTATTTAAAAACTGACTTTTTATTTAAATAATTATTTATTTTATTTAAATTTATTTTAGGTCAAAATTGATAAATAATACCTATATATGTTTAATGTAATTCATTTGGATCATTTTATTATAATAATTTTAGTTATATAAAAATTTTATTTAACTTTTCATCGTCCTTTACACACCTCATAGGAGAATTTGGTAATTCACATAAAACATAATTTTACCGCTTCTGTGAGTGAAATTTTGAAATCCAAAATACACGGTTAATATCAAGGACAAAAATGTGGTTCAATGGGATGAAAATAATTTTTGGTGAATAGTGACTTTTTTACTTTTATTTACCACGGTTAAAAGTAAATAGGGTAATTAAGGTTAAAAATGATATTATTAATATTACCCTAACACATGACCTAATTCTATTGGATAAGTGTAATTCGACCAAAAATAACTTTAGGAATAAAATATGACCATTTAGGTCTACTTGGATTAGATTAGGACATTTATTATTATTTTATTTAAAGAAGAGTTAAAATGGTTAAAATCAATGTTTAATAACTAATACATTTTTAATATAGGGTTATACATATGATAAATTCGACTATAAATATTCATTAGAAAGATAAAAATATTTCCTACATAATGGTATTTTATTTATAATTTTTAGACGTTATATAACTTAATTTATTAATGACACAATGATGATGCAGTAATTATCTTATTAATGAAATATTAACATAATTGATGGTATAAATACCCAAATTAATGTAATTTGATAATTTTAATGAATTAAACAAATTTTCTGGGTTAATATGACATTTTAGTATTGATTTAATTAAATTTTTTCTAACTAATCAAGCTGATATGATTTTCACAAAAATCAATTACCAAATAGTGTCAAAATTGACATAAAATAGTTTTTAAAACAAATATTATATTATTAATTGTTATTATATTCCTAAAAATCTAGGGCTAGGCCAAGATACATATATCATTATAGGTGTATCATTAATGGACCACTTGGGGGTCTCTTGGATGTATATGGTATGTTTATTAACAACATAATATAAAAATACAAAGTTACATGGTAAATATCAATCTAATTAACTAAGAGTTAAAACTAAAAGATAAGGTTAATATAATGACCCAAATCTGTCTAAAATCTATTGTTTGAGAGTATTTCGACCCATCCTAACTTTAGATTTTAAAAAAATCAATTTGGAGCTATTATAAACTGAATATGACTTTGTTATAAAATAATATTTTATGTTTTTCCTAGAGTTCCCCTCCCCTCCCTTATAAAAAGGGCACCCCTTCCCTCTTCTCATCAAACCCTTTTGATCATTTAAGCTCGGGAAAACCCTATCCATTTCTATTATCTACTTCCCTAGAAACATTCTGGAGGTTCTGGTAATCTCAAAAGACCAACTCTACTTCCTTAAGTGGAAGCTTAAAGGAGGTGCGTCGAAGAAGAGGTAATCACTTCATCTAATTCTATCAAGTTTTTTTCTTCTTCTACTTATTCTTCTCAAGTTGTATCACTATAAAGTAATAAAATCAGTATTACATATATACTGATATGTTATTATAAATATTAAACAACCCTATTTCACCTTTTATCCATCTTACGGAAAATAAAATCATTGCGCGTGCGTACGTACGGAATACCGTCTCCACGTCGGGGTGTAATATGTTTTCGACCACCACCTTACTTGGATGGGTATAATGGTGTAAATAAAGAACTATATATGATTATTTTAATGTGATATTGATTCTGAAATATTATACATACACTTCAATACAATTCCACGATCATGGGAATGATATCATCGCTCGTGCGTACGTACGGACTACCGTCTCCACGACGCGATGAGATTCATTCTCCATGTTAACCTTACATGAATGATTATAAAGTATATATAATGAATAATAATGAAATATATTACATAATAATGATACATGATTAATGTATATATATATATATATCTCATCTACATAATTCCATTCAATTCAATAAGGAAACGAAAACAACGTGCATGCGTACGTACGTCGTACAGTCTCCATGAACGGTGTATTTCATTCCATTTATCGATCTATCATATATATATGTATATATTGAAATCATGTTTCACATTCAGGAATTTATGTAAATCATCATATGAGTAATAATATCATGAAAAAAATGTCGAAACTTGTATGATAAATGAAACGATTTTACCCAAAACGATGCTTTAACATGGAGTTTACAAAAGAACGGGTAATATAAAGTCATAAGTGAACCATATATGATATCATAACAATGAATATGATTCTGTAATAAGTCAATGAAATTATTTTAATCATTATACAGGAGGTTTGAAAACATACGAAGAATATTGGGAATAAGGTAAGGGATACTTATTTCAATCTCATTCTTATCCGAGAATGTTTATTCGTAAGTATTTAATGTGGTTATGTTTATTATCTATGTCCATTTGTTCTAAAAATGTTTTTAGAAAATGTATTCTTTTCTTTCATGTTTTATTAAATTCATTTTTAACTATTTTTTACTTTAACTACATAGTATGTAATGAATCTTTATTTTGTTTACCATACTAGGTACTTTATGACTTTTCTGGTAAAAGTACGAGACGAATTTTTTTAACTAATATAGCTCGAACTAATTTTTACGGTTTCAGAACACATTATTTTCATTAAGCTTACTCTAAAATATTTCATGACTGTTTTCAAAAAAATAAATTTCTTTTAAAATTTCATGGAATTTTTTGAAAATAAAATTATTTTGAAGAAGAAAGGATATTTTCCTCAAGAATTCATTTCAAGTGTTTTACCAAAACAAATTTCCATCTAAAATGACATTATTTAATATGTTTCTGTTTCAAGTATAATGTCTACATTATTTACATGGTTTGATTCTTCTTATGATGAAATTATATCCATTTATTTATGGATTATGTTATGATGACATAATGTTTAAGAATCCCATTCTATTACACGGGTTATGCTATGATGTATGATTTATGATTTTGTGGCACATGAAAGAATGATTTCATTATGAGATGAGTGGGACCTATATCTCCCTCCAATACATTGGGTAAAGAATTTTATCTAATGAGATAGACATGGATATAATGGTAAGTTAATCCGGTTCTGTTATACAGGACTGGAACGAGGAGTGAAATCGATTCAGAAAGGGACTTTGTCCACTAAGATGGTCTTCACAACAATGATTTGGCTACTATGGAAATCATAAAAAGTGTTGAATGGTTTCCACAATTACATGATTTATTCCAATGATATTTTATCACGATTGATGTTCCATTATGATACATTCCTTACGTACTTCCAATATTTATGTCTTTGCTCAAGATTTTTATGTTTAAACATTATGTTCATGTTTTTGAGTTCATATGTATATGTTTTGTTTTATTTTATCCATTTTTACCCTTACTGAGCATTTTTCACTCACCCATTATATGTTTTCTTTTCCCCAAGATTTAAAGAAAGGTTTTGGGTAAGAAAACCAAAATTGGAAGATCTTTATGGGAGATTTTGAAGATCTTTCACCACGATTAGAAGATTATGTTCTGAGTTTCTAAAGACACTAAACTATTACGGTCCTTGTGTGTCTGTTTTTTGTTATCTATTAAGTATTCTTCAAATGTAATGTAATGTATATATACATCAAGATTTGGGTCTCTAAACATATCAAAAGGAAAAATAATAATAATTACACATAGACTAATAATGTGTTTCATAATATTGTCTCGTATCATAATAAAAATAAATATCATAAAGAAGGCATTTTGGAGATTAAAATAAGACTTGTGTACGTAGTTCATGAGAAAATATTGTTTTCACATTGATGTTCCCTCTAAAAAATATAACAAAATTCCGAATTTTATTAAATATAATTTATTTAAAATTAATAATAGAAACATATAAATTAATATTCAAATAATTGAGTGGTCATGGTTGTGTGTAATTTCGTACAGACCATATAAGTTAAAAAACATTCATTTGAAAATGTTGTAAAAATGATGCAAATTAACTTGTTTTTAAATGAAAATAAGAAAATTTCAATGTGATTTGTAAAAATAAAAATATGGTTTAATAATTTTTTAAGGGCTTTTTGTAATTTTTAAAATTTACATGGCAATATTTTTTGAAAACTATCATATGGCAAAAAATTATTTTTGACCCAAGAGAGAAATAAATGAATATTTCCTTAAAAAAAATTATCAATAATTTTCTCTGCCAAAGAGAGTAAAATGGTACTATTACATGAGATTTTAATTTATAACTAGTGTCTAATAAAATATATCATGATTAAGATATAAATTTCAATGAATTAAAACAAGGTTTCCTTAAACACAAACAATCCTAAATAGTGATGAGATTGTGAAATAAAACCTTATAACATTGGGAACTTTTGAACAATAACCCCCATGAGAGAATCAACATTAAATTAAAATTTATATACAATGAATATAAATTTACTCATGAAATAATATTCAAATGGTATTTAGATAAAACACAAAAATGAAATAAGTTTTCAATATGACATATGTCTCACAGAAGTAAAAGTGGGATGAGAAATCCCATAACCTGAGCCCAGACATGTCATGTATGTTCTTTATCTCTAGTATAATTAAATTATAATAATTATACAATTTATTAATAAACTATTATAGGTTTAATATATTATAATTAAACCATTTACTTATTTTATTTTAATGAAAATTTTTATTACTTATTCATTTATTTCCACGTCTAGTGTTTTGAGAATTCTCAGATCATAATTTCAAAATGATGATGGTGTGTTGCCCATGGTCAGATGGTTCATTATTCCAAAATATAAATAATTATAATAATGATATAATTATAATTTTTAAACAAAAATATTAATTTTAAAACAAAATTTGGATTATGGTAATGAAAAATTAACTACATTACAATCATAGAGATGGTAAGTCATTCAAACACATACATAACATTTCATTTTCTTAATGAAATAATGGAAAGTTGGTAGGGGTTTTTTATATTTTAATAATGGTAAAAATATAATAAAATATAGTATTATTTTGTTAAATCAACTTAAATATACAATATATTCTATATGTTAACAAAAAATAGATAACAACACTTGGTGATGTGGTTGTCCTCTATACACACGAACTATGTTATCATTTTTCAATGGATGTTTATGTAAGAAGGTATGTGATATGTTAAATTTAATTAATAATTAATATCTCATGGTTATTATATATGATCATTAAATATTTCCTAATGAATATCCACGTGAGGTGATGATAGAAAATTATGTACATCAGTTTGTGAGGCAGTAGTCCATTGTACACATGAACCATCATTTTTCTTCCCACTAAATTGAAGAGGATATTGATTAATAATATGAAATCCTAATGATAGAATATAGGTATATAGTATATAATGGTTTTACAATATTGAACCAAGCCCGATCACCATCTGACCTGGGGCCTGAATCGTTCTTCCGGAAGACCCGAAGGGTGTTCTCGATCCCCATGGGTTTGGACAAATGCCTGAGTATCAAATGATACATGTCGGGATTATTTAGAGGAATTTAACATATTGAAATTGTAACAGCCCGAGATTTTATGAAAAATATTCTTTTTTATTTCACTAATGTCTTGTGTTGTACGCTACACCAAAAGGAGCTTGCACACCACGCATCCTTGACTTTCCTTGCATTACACGCAATCACGACCTTCCTCGATAGCGTGTGTAATACGCAATACCGAGTTTCACTAAACAACGATATGCTATTAAAATATTATTAAAACTAGCCGTTATGAATAGTAATAACCACTTTTTAAAACTCTGTAAATCTTATTTTTCAAAATGAACTTCATTTTTGGATTCGGAGTATCGAATTTATCCTAAGGTGAAATTTTGGTACTTTTCGGATAACTTTCATATTCTGATGAATAGTGAAAATTACTAAATTATAATTAAAAACAACTTTTTTAATCGAAATAATTAATAGTGATAAATTATTAATTTGAGTGGTTTTAAAGTATATTTAGAATATTTTTTTACAATTTAATACAATGTTGGTCATTGGATGTAATTTCACATTTAAACCAGACATAATCAAGTGTCAATCTTTTGATAGATATTGTTTCTTAAAAACACGCTATTTGTTTTAACAGCGGGATTTAATTATAAAATTAATTAATGCAAATTCTATGATATGAATTTGGTAAAATAGACTTCATTTTTGAATTCGGAATATGAAATATAGCTTAGGATGAAATTTTGGCATTGTTCTGAAAAACATCAATTTTTGATGAATAGTGAAACTACTAAGTGGTAGTTAAAAAAAAAATTAATTTCTTCATAAATCATAATTTTACCGCTTCTGTGAATGGAATTTCAAAAATCCGAGAGACACGGTTAATATCAAGGACTAAAATGTGGTTCAATGAGATGAAAATAAATTTTTGGTGAATAGTAACTTTTTACTTTTTTTACCGCTGTTAATAGTAAGTTGGGTAACTAAGGGTAAATATGATATTAATAATACCCTAACACATGTAATAATTCTATTGGACAAGTGTAATTCGACCAAAAACAAACTCAGGAATAAAATATGACCATTTAGGTCCACTTGGATTAGATTAGTACATTTATTATTAATTTATTTAAAGAAGGGTTAAAATAGTTAAAATCAAAGTTTAATAAGTAAATCATTTATAATATGGGGTTATATATAAGATAAATTCGATTGTAAATATTCATTAGAAATATAAAAAGATTTCCTACATGATGGTATTTTATTTGTAATTTTTAGACATCAAATAATTTAATTTATTTATGACACAAAGATGATGCAGTAATTATCTTATTAATGAAATATTGACATAATTGATAATATAAATACCAAAATAAATGTAATTTAAGACTTTTTATGAATTCCATTAATTTTATAGGTTACTATGATATATTAATGTTTATTTAATAAACATGGTTCGAACATATAATTCTGTTATGACTTTCAAAAAAATCATATATCAAATAGTGTCAAACTTGACACAAAATAGTTTTTAAATGAAATATTATATTATTAATTGTTATTTTATTCCTAAAAATCTAAGGTTCGGCCAAATGACTTAGATAAGGATATATATATTAATAATAAACAATTTGGGGTTCGTTTGGCATGTTATAGTATGTTTATTAACCATATAGTGAAAGAAAACAAAAAGACATGGTAAAAGTTAAATTTTTTAACTTAGAGTTAAATCTAATTGATAAGGTTAAAATAATACCCTAAACTTGTCTAAATATTATTGGTTGATAGGATTTAGACCCATACCCACCTTATCTTCGAAATAAGACCCTTTGGAGCCATTATAAACCGATTTTGACTTTAATATAAAATAATATTTTGAGATATTCCTAAGGTGCCCCTCTCCTCCCTTATAAAAGGGCACCTCCTCCCCCTCCTCCTCACACCAATTTGAGCACTCAAGCTCGGCCAACCCCTGCCAAAATCTCTTCTACACTTCCCTAGCAACATCCTAGAGGTTCTGGTCTTACTCAAAGACCAATTTTAGTTCCCTAAGAGGAGGTCTCCAAAAGGCGCTTCAAAGAAGAGGTAATTACCGTTACCAATTCTTTCATCTTTATTTCTTCTTCCACTTCTTCTTCTTAGGTTGTTTAATTATGAAGTAATAACATAAGTATCACTCATATACTGATATGTTATTATAAGTATGAAACAAACCTATTTCACCATCTATCCATCCTACGGAAAAAGAAATCACTGCGCGTGCGTACGTACGGAATACCGTCTCCACGCCGTGGTGTAATCTATTTTCCACCACCACCTTACACGGATGGGTATAATGGTGTAAAGAATAACTATACATAGTTATTACAACATCATATTGATTCTGATATATTGTATAATCCACTCCAATTCAGTTCAATATTTATGGAAATGATATCATCGCTCGTGCGTACGTACGGACTACCGTCTCCACGACGCGATGAGATTCATTCTCCATGTTAACCATTTAAGAATGATTATAAAGTATATATAAGAAATAATAATGAAATATATGACATTATAAAGCTACTGGATTTATGTATATATATATGTATGTCATCTACTTACTTCCATTTCAAGACAATAAGGAAAGTAAAACAGCGTTCATGCGTACGTACGGACTACCGTCTCCATGAACGGTGTTTTTCATTTTATTTATCTATCTATTATATATATATATACTGAATATATATGATATATAAATCATATTTTATATTCTGGAAGTAGGTAAATCATTATATAAGTAATAGTGATGTCAAGAACAACAAGTCAAAACACCTAAGATAAATGAAACGATTTTACCCAAAACGCTTATTTAACATGGAATTTACAAAAGAACGGGTAATATAATGTCATAAGTGAACCATATATGATATCATAACAATGAATATGATTCTGGAATAAGTCAATAACATGATTTAAATCATTATACAGGAGGTTTGGACACTTACAAAGCAAGTCGGACATAAGGTAAGGGAAATATCACAATCTCATTTTTATCCGAGATTGTTTATTCATAAGTATTTACTGGGGTGTATTTTATCATCCACATCCATGTTTCATCAATATTTAATATTATTTCCATCCACCTACAATTGTTTAAATCCATTTTTACCCTTCGGTGAGTTTTTAGTAATATCTATGAAAGGAATCTTTTGTCATATGAGGTACTTTTTGACTTTTCCGACAAAAGTACGAAGAATGTTTTTTTAACTTATACGGCACGAACGGATTTATACTGTTTTATAAAGCCTTATTTTCATGAAGCTTCCTCTAAAAGATTTCATGACTATTTTCAATAAAATATCTTTCTTTTAAAATTGCATGATGTTTTGTGAAAAGAAATTGATTTTAAAGAAGAAAGGATATTTTCCTCAAGAATTCATTTCAAGTGTTTTATCAAAAGTATTTTCCATCTAAGATAATAAAGGGTTATGTTTCTATCCATATTTTTACATTTATTTGACTATGTTGTGATGGAATTATGTTTATGAATTCCTTTATCTTATATGAATGGTTTTATGATGTCATGTTGTTTAAGAATCCCATTTTTATTACATGGGTTATGCAATGATGTATGATTTATGATTTTGTGGCACACATAAGAAAGGATTCATTAAGAGATGGGTGGGACCTATATCTCCCTCCAATGCATTGGGTAAAGATTTCATATCTCATGAGATAGACATGGCTGGAATGGTAGGTTATACCGGTTCAGTGAAACAGGACTGAAACGAGGATTACTCGATTCAGAAAGGGACTTTGTCCACTAAGATAGTCTTGGCAATGAGTCTTGAATAACAAGAAATGATTCTCTATGATTATGTGTGTATGCCACAATGAGTAATGTTTTATCTTATGATTTCATTTTACTACTATGATTTATCCCATGTTATGGAATTATGCTCTCTTTTGCAGGTTAAGATTTCCAAAAATGTTATGTTCTTATGAAAATTATGTGATTGATATTTCCTTTGTTTACCCTTACTGAGCATTTGAGCAAACCCTTTTATGTTTTCTTTTCCCCAGGATATAAAGAAAGGTTTTAGGTAAAAAAAAGGAAGATCTTTATGGGAGTTGTTGAAGATCTTTCCCCACGATTTGAAGATTATACTCCGAGTTTCCAAAGACACTAAACTATTACGGTCCTTGTGTGTGTGTTTTTGTTATGTACTAAGTATTCCGCAAATGTAATGTAATGTCCATGTACGTTAAGATACGGGTCTCTACAGTTGGTATCAGAGGAAAGGTTTAGTCAACCTTTGGAAACTAGGATGCGAGAACTTTAGTGAGATCCCTAGAGATATTTCTAAGGATATCTCTAAGGTTAAGTATGCGTATAGGTTATAGTCCTAGAATTGCGCTAACGATCTTCAAATTTAACTTAAGATGTTAGATATTGAGGGTACTAACCCTTTATTATGTTGTTTTCCCTAGCATGATTTTTGCCTCTCACACAATTCTTTTGGGGTTTTAGACGATGGCTGGAACCCGAAGGAACCGTGTTAATGAGGAATGTGATGGGCAATGCAATGATTGTACCCCTGAGCAACCAAACGATATAGGAGCAGGAATGAAAAATCTTGTAGCCATGCTCACACAACTTTCTCAAGCTATGAATCATGCAGGACTTCCAAACGAGCAAAGGAAGGAGCAACATTCTGTTGAATCCTTCATGAGGCAGCGTCCACCTTCTTTCAGTGGGTCTACTGATCCATTAGTTGCTGAACAATGGATTAGTACTACTGAAAAGATATTTTCAGTTCTTCAATGTTCTGAACATGATAAAGTCATCCTAGTAGTGTATCGTTTGGAAGGAGATGCTGATCAATGGTGGAATCTTATTAAGAATACAAGGCAAAGGGATGAAATTGAGTCTATGGAATGGGACGAGTTCAAGAACGTATTTTTCAATAAGTACTTCCCTCGTATTCTTCGAACAAAGATGGAGAAAGAGTTTCTTGAACTGAAGCAAAGGGACGATGAATCTGTTGGTACCTATGAAGAAAATTTTACAAGACTTGCAAGGTATGCTTCTGGAATTATCATCCAACCTGAAAGTAAAGTTGATCAATTTTTCAGTGGCTTAAAACCAAGTCTTCGAAGGGCATTAGCTGTAAGAGACTTTAGTAGCTATGAAGAAATTGTGCGTTGTGCTATCAAGGTAGAAATGGAAGTTGGTGTTACATATCCATCTCATGGTTTTGACAAGAAACGAAAGATGGAGTTCAAGGAGAAATCTCAGAATAATGGTGAAAAAGAAGATGAATGTTTCCTTATGCACAAAGTGTGGAAAGAAGCATGGTGGAGATTGTCTAAAAGGGACTAGAAAATGTTTTAAGTGTGGAAAAGAAGGTCATCGAGCAGCTGAGTGTCGAAGTAATGGAAAAAGGGTTTTTAATGATAAAGCAAACACTGTAGAGAACGCACCGCCAACACTTCAATGCTTCAAGTGCAAGGAAATGGGGCATTATGCTAATAATTTCCCTAATCCAAGGGTTAGTGATGATCAACATGAGAAACCACTGAAGGCAAAGGACAAAGGGAAATCACATACGATCACTATTGGCAATGTTGAATATGACAACGATGTGGTGGAATGATTAAGTGTTTATGTAATGGGATTCCAAAATAATGTTGTATCATTGAGTATTGTAATATTTATTGATGTGGTATTCAAAGTGATTGAGATATTTTTTTGAAATAAGATGATATGCGCATAATGAAGACGAGAAAATGAAATGTTTAATAGTATTCATGAGCTCATGATTGATATAAGGACTAAGTGATATCATGGTTTGAGTATATAGAATTTTGAGGATTTTGGTATGTGGAAAGTGTTAACTTTTAACTGCACTCATGTTTTCACTAAGGTATTCAAGAGAATACACGATTAAGGACTTTGAATGTTTGGAATGTGACCAACAAGACATATCTTATGATATGTGGGGATCAACGACAGTATTAAATCTCTGGTAATCGATGTCACTATATTATGAGAGTGGACTGCAGTATTATGTATAAGCCTAAAGATTAGACTGGATTATGTTGGACATAAGTTAGTATTGTTTAAGGATAGAAGATTTTCGATATTATTGATGGGATGTTATAGTAACGTAGTTTTAGAAAAAGGGACAACCTGCAGGACGGGCTACAGCCCATCGCTTCGGACAAGGCTGTAGGAATCGAACCCACAACCGAAGTGCGACTAGCCTTTATCGCCTACCACTAGCCTACAGGAAGTCCCTGTTTAGTATAAACTAGTTTTATTATATTAAGCAGTATGATATATGAAGTATAAGTCCATTTTAGGAACCATATGTGATTAATATCACTATAGAATGACTTATGTATATTTAATAACTTTTTCTAACCTTTTGTTTGAGACAGATGGAATGACCCATCATTCTATCACATAATCTGCTAACACTTCACAAATAACAAATTCAACTTCATTTATTTAAGAGATGAAGTAGAAATTCTTCAAGGCACGAACAAAAGTGAGATTGTACCAAAATAAAGTAAGTATTTATTTTAAGAAAATTTTCAACTTTAGGGAAATGATCTTGAAAACCAAAAATGTTGTCCTAGTGATCTTATACCTGATGAATCAGATGGTACATTATATCATCACAAATCTATGGATTTGTGATTACTGGCTTTTCCATAGCAATGTTCTCTACCACTCTCCATCAGAACATGATGGTTAGATTTCTCTTCCATATCCATATTTTCACCTATGTGGAAACCCAGTGATTAGTTTATTTGGGTAATCGTTACATTTCATACTTTAGTTTTTAAAGCCAAGTTTTGGTATTCCCTTTTACGAAGTGGGTTTCTATTAAAGAAACTTTCGAATAGTAAACCATTTATAACCCCGACGAATTTCGAGGGAGAAATTCATTTTAAGGGGGGTAGAATGTAACAGCCCGAGATTTTATGAAAAATATTCTTTTTTATTTCACTAATGTCTTGTGTTGTACGCTACACCAAAAGGAGCTTGCACAACACGCATCCTTGACTTGCCTTGCATTACACGCAATCACGACCTTCCTCGATAGCGTGTGTAATACGCAATACCGAGTTTCACTAAACAACGATATGCTATTAAAATATTATTAAAACTAGCCGTTATGAATAGTAATAACCACTTTTTAAAACTCTGTAAATCTTATTTTTCAAAATGAACTTCATTTTTGGATTCGGAATATCGAATTTTGCCTAAGGTGAAATTTTGGTACTTTTCGGATAACTTTCATATTCTGATGAATAGTGAAAATTACTAAATTATAATTAAAAACAACTTTTTTAATCGAAATAATTAATAGTGATAAATTATTAATTTGAGTGGTTTTAAAGTATATTTAGAATATATTTTTACAATTTAATACAATGTAGGTCATTGGATGTAATTTCACATTTAAACCAGACATAATCAAGTGTCAATCTTTTGATAGATATTGTTTCTTAAAAACACGCTATTTGTTTTAACAGCGGGATTTAATTATAAAATTAATTAATGCAAATTCTATGATATGAATTTGGTAAAATAGACTTCATTTTTGAATTCGGAATATGAAATATATCTTAGGATGAAATTTTGGCATTGTTCTGAAAAACATCAATTTTTGATGAATAGTGAAACTACTAAGTGGTAGTTAAAAAAAAATAAAATTAATTTCTTCATAAATCTTAATTTTACCGCTTCTGTGAATGGAATTTCAAAAATCCGAGAGACACGGTTAATATCAAGGACTAAAATGTGGTTCAATGAGATGAAAATAATTTTTTGGTGAATAGTAACTCTTTACTTTTTTTACCGCGGTTAATAGTAAATTGGGTAACTAAGGGTAAATATGATATTAATATTACCCTAACACATGTACTAATTCTATTGGAAAAGTGTAATTCGACCAAAAACAAACTCAGGAATAAAATATGACCATTTAGGTCCACTTGGAATAGATTAGGACATTTATTATTAATTTATTTAAAGAAGGGTTAAAATAGTTAAAATCAAAGTTTAATAAGTAAATCATTTATAATATGGGGTTATAAATAAGATAAATTCGATTGTAAATATTCATTAGAAATCTAAAAAGATTTCCTACATGATGGTATTTTATTTGTAATTTTTAGACATCAAATAATTTAATTTATTTATGACACAAAGATGATGCAGTAATTATCTTATTAATGAAATATTGACATAATTGATAATATAAATACCAAAATAAATGTAATTTAAGACTTTTTATGAATTCCACTAATTTTCTAGGTTATTATGATATATTAATGTTGATTTAATCAACTTGGTTCGAACATATAATTCTTTTATGACTTTCAAAAAAATCATATATCAAATAGTGTCAAAATTGACACAAAATAGTTTTTAAATCAAATATTATATTATTAATTGTTATTTTATTCCTAAAAATCTAAGGTTCGGCCAAATGACTTAGATAAGGATATATATATTAATAATAAACAATTTGGGGTTCGTTTGGCATGTTATAGTAAGTTTATTAACCATATAGTGAAAGAAAACAAAAAGACATGGTAAAAGTTAAATTATTTAACTTAGAGTTAAATCTAATTGATAAGGTTAAAATAATACCCTAAACTTGTCTAAATATTATTGGTTGATAGGATTTCGACCCATACCCACCTTATCTTCGAAATAAGACCCTTTGGAGCCATTATAAACCGATTTTGACTTTAATATAAAATAATATTTTGAGATATTCCTAAGGTGCCCCTCTCCTCCCTTATAAAAGGGCACCTCCTCCCCCTCCTCCTCACACCAATTTGAGCACTCAATCTCGGACAACCCCTGCCAAAATCTCTTATCCACTTCCCTAGCAACATCCTAGATGTTCTGGTCTTACTCAAAGACCAATTTTAGTTCCCTAAGCGGAGGTCTCCAAAAGGCCCTTCAAAGAAGAGGTAATTACCGTTACCAATTCTTTCATCTTTATTTCTTCTTCCACTTCTTCTTCTTAGGTTGTTTCATTATGAAGTAATAACATCAGTATCACTCATATACTGATATGTTATTATAAGTATGAAACAAACCTATTTCACCATCTATCCATCCTACGGAAAAAGAAATCACTGCGCGTGCGTACGTACGGAATACCGTCTCCACGCCGTGGTGTAATCTATTTTCCACCACCACCTTACACGGATGGGTATAATGGTGTAAAGAATAACTATACATATTTATTACAACATCATATTGATTCTGATATATTGTATAATCCACTCCAATTCAGTTCAATATTTATGGAAATGATATCATCGCTCGTGCGTACGTACGGACTACCGTCTCCACGACGCGATGAGATTCATTCTCCATGTTAACCATTTAAGAATGATTATAAAGTATATATAAGAAATAATAATGAAATATATGACATTATAAATCTACTGGATTTATGTATATATATATGTATGTCATCTACTTACTTCCATTTCAAGACAATAAGGAAAGTAAAACAGCGTTCATGCGTACGTACGGACTACCGTCTCCATGAACGGTGTTTTTAATTTTATTTATCTATCTATTATATATATATATACTGAATATATATGATATATAAATCATATTTTATATTCTGGAAGTAGGTAAATCATGATATAAGTAATAGTGATGTCAAGAACAACAAGTCAAAACACCAAAACGCTTCTTTAACATGGAATTTACAAAAGAACGGGTAATATAATGTCATAAGTGAACCATATATGATATCATAACAATGAATATGATTCTGGAATAAGTCAATAACATGATTTAAATCATTATACAGGAGGTTTGGACACTTACAAAGCAAGTCGGACATAAGGTAAGGGAAATATCACAATCTCATTTTTATCCGAGATTGTTTATTCATAAGTATTTACTGGGGTGTATTTTATCATCCACATCCATGTTTCATCAATATGTAATATTATTTCCATCCACCTACAATTGTTTAAATCCATTTTTACCCTTCGGTGAGTTTTTAGTAATATCTATGAAAGGAATCTTTTGTCATATGAGGTACTTTTTGACTTTTCCGACAAAAGTACGAAGAATGTTTTTTTTAACTTATACGGCACGAACGGATTTATACTGTTTTATAAAGCCTTATTTTCATGAAGCTTCCTCTAAAAGATTTCATGACTATTTTCAATAAAATATCTTTCTCTTAAAATTGCATGATGTTTTGTGAAAAGAAATTGATTTTATAGAAGAAAGGATATTTTCCTCAAGAATTCATTTCAAGTGTTTTGTCAAAAGTATTTTCCATCTAAGATAATAAAGGGTTATGTTTCTATCCATATTTTTACATTTATTTGACTATGTTGTGATGTAATTATGTTTATGAATTCCTTTATCTTATATGAATGGTTTTATGATGTCATGTTGTTTAAGAATCCCATTTTTATTACATGGGTTATGCAATGATGTATGATTTATGATTTTGTGGCACACATAAGAAAGGATTCATTAAGAGATGGGTGGGACCTATATCTCCCTCCAATGCATTGGGTAAAGATTTCATATCTCATGAGATAGACATGGCTGGAATGGTAGGTTATACCGGTTCAGTTAAACAGGACTGAAACGAGGATTACTCGATTCAGAAAGGGACTTTGTCCACTAAGATAGTCTTGGCAATGAGTATTGACTAACAAGAAATGATTCTCTATGATTATGTGTGTATGCCACAATGAGTAATGTTTTATGTTATGATTTCATTTCACTACTATGATTTATCCCATGTTATGGAATTATGCTCTCTTTTGCAGGTTAAGATTTCCAAAAATGTTATGTTCTTATGAAAATTATGTGATTGATATTTCCTTTGTTTACCCTTACTGAGCATTTGAGCTCACCCTTTTATGTTTTCTTTTCCCCAGGATATAAAGAAAGGTTTTAGGTAAAAAAAAGGAAGATCTTTATGGGAGTTGTTGAAGATCTTTCCCCACGATTTGAAGATTATACTCCGAGTTTCCAAAGACACTAAACTATTACGGTCCTTGTGTGTGTGTTTTTGTTATGTACTAAGTATTCCGCAAATGTAATGTAATGTCCATGTACGTTAAGATACGGGTCTCTACAGTTGGTATCAGAGGAAAGGTTTAGTCAACATTTGGAAACTAGGATGCGAGAACTTTAGTGAGATCCCTAGAGATATTTCTAAGGATATCTCTAAGGTTAAGTATGCGTATAGGTTATATTCCTAGAATTGCGCTAACGATCTTCAAATTTAACTTAAGATGTTAGATATTGAGGGTACTAACCCTTTATTATGTTGTTTTCCCTAGCATGATTTTTGCCTCTCACACAATTCTTTTGGGGTTTTAGACGATGGCTGGAACCCGAAGGAACCGTGTTAATGAGGAATGTGATGGGCAATGCAATGATTGTACCCCTGAGCAACCAAACGATATAGGAGCAGGAATGAAAAATCTTGTAGCCATGCTCACACAACTTTCTCAAGCTATGAATCATGCAGGACTTCCAAACGAGCAAAGGAAGGAGCAACATTCTGTTGAATCCTTCATGAGGCAGCGTCCACCTTCTTTCAGTGGGTCTACTGATCCATTAGTTGCTGAACAATGGATTAGTACTACTGAAAAGATATTTTCAATTCTTCAATGTTCTGAACATGATAAAGTCATCCTAGCAGTGTATCGTTTGGAAGGAGATGCTGATCAATGGTGGAATCTTATTAAGAATACAAGGCAAAGGGATGAAATTGAGTCTATGGAATGGGACGAGTTCAAGAACTTATTTTTCAATAAGTACTTCCCTCGTATTCTTCGAACAAAGATGGAGAAAGAGTTTCTTGAACTGAAGCAAAGGGACGATGAATCTGTTGGTACCTATAAAGCAAATTTTACAAGACATGCAAGGTATGCTTCTGGAATTATCATCCAACCTGAAAGTAAAGTTGATCGATTTTTCAGTGGCTTAAGACCAAGTCTTCGAAGGGCATTAGCTATAAGAGACTTCAGTAGCTATGAAGAAATTGTGCGTTGTGCTATCAAGGTAGAAATGGAAGTTGGTGTTACATATCCATCTCATGGTTTTGACAAGAAACGAAAGATGGAGTTCAAGGAGAAATCTCAGAATAATGGTGAAAAGAAGATGAATGTTTCCTTATGCACAAAGTGTGGGAAGAAGCATGGTGGAGATTGTCTAAAAGGGACTAGAAAATGTTTTATGTGTGGAAAAGAAGGTCATCGAGCAGCTGAGTGTCGAAGTAATGGAAAAAGGGTTTCTAATGATAAAGCAAACACTGCAGAGAAAGCACCGCCAACACTTCAATGCTTCAAGTGAAAGGAAATGGGGCATTATGCTAATAATTGCCCTAATCCAAGGGTTAGTGATGATCAACATGAGCAACCACTGAAGGCAAAGGACAAAGGGAAATCACATACGATCACTATTGGCAATGTTGAATATGACAACGATGTGGTGGAATGATTAAGTGTTTATGTAATGGGATTCCAAAATAATGTTGTATCATTGAGTATTGTAATATTTATTGATGTGGTATTCAAAGTGATTGAGATATTTTTTTGAAATAAGATGATATGCGCATAATGAAGACGAGAAAATGAAATGTTTAATAGTATTCATGAGCTCATGATTGATATAAGGACTAAGTGATATCATGGTTTGAGTATATAGAATTTTGAGGATTTTGGTATGTGGAAAGTGTTAACTTTTAACTGCACTCATGTTTTCACTAAGGTATTCAAGAGAATACACGATTAAGGACTTTGAATGTTTGGAATGTGACCAACAAGACATATCTTATGATATGTGGGGATCAACGGCAGTATTAAATCTCTGGTAATCGATGTCACTATATTATGAGAGTGGACTGCAGTATTATGTATAAGCCTAAAGATTAGACTGGATTATGTTGGACATATGTTAGTATTGTTTATGGATATAAGATTTTCGATATTATTGATGGGATGTTATAGTAACGTTGTTTTAGAAAAAGGGACAACCTGCAGGACGGGCTACAGCCCATCGCTTCGGACAAGGCTGTAGGAATCGAACCCACAACCGAAGTGCGACTGGCCTTTATCGCCTACCACTAGCCTACAGGAAGTCCCTGTTTAGTAGAAACTAGTTTTATTATATTAAGCAGTATGATATATGAAGTATAAGTCCATTTTAGGAACCATATGTGATTAATCTCACTATAGAATGACTTATGTATATTTAATAACTTTTTCTAACCTTTTGTTTGAGACAGATGGAATGACCCATCATTCTATCACATAATCTGCTAACACTTCACAAATAACAAATTCAACTTCATTTATTTAAGAGATGAAGTAGAAATAGTTCAAGGCACGAACAAAAGTGAGATTGTACCAAAATAAAGTAAGTATTTATTTTAAGCAAATTTTCAACTTTAGGGAAATGATCTTGAAAACCAAAAATGTTGTCCTAGTGATCTTATACCTGATGAATCAGATGGTACATTATATCATCACAAATCTATGGATTTGTGATTACTGGCTTTTCCATAACAATGTTCTCTACCACTCTCCATCAGAACATGATGGTTAGATTTCTCTTCCATATCCATATTTTCACCTATGTGGAAACCCGGTGATTAGTTTATTTGGGTAATCGTTACATTTCATACTTTAGTTTTTAAAGCCAAGTTTTGGTATTCCCTTTTACAATGTGGGTTTCTATTAAAGAAACATTCGAATAGTAAACCATTTATAACCCCGACGAATTTCGAGGGCGAAATTCATTTTAAGGGGGGTAGAATGTAACAGCCTGAGATTTTATGAAAAATATTCTTTTTTATTTCACTAATGTCTTGTGTTGTACGCTACACCAAAAGGAGCTTGCACAACACGCATCCTTGACTTGCCTTGCATTACACGCAATCACGACCTTCCTCGATAGCGTGTGTAATACGCAATACCGAGTTTCACTAAACAACGATATGCTATTAAAATATTATTAAAACTAGCCGTTATGAATAGTAATAACCACTTTTTAAAACTATGTAAATCTTATTTTTCAAAATGAACTTCATTTTTGGATTCGGAGTATCGAATTTAGCCTAAGGTGAAATTTTGGTACTTTTCGGATAACTTTCATATTCTGATGAATAGTGAAAATTACTAAATTATAATTAAAAACAACTTTTTTAATCGAAATAATTAATAGTGATAAATTATTAATTTGAGTGGTTTTAAAGTATATTTAGAATATATTTTTACAATTTAATACAATGTTGGTCATTAGATGTAATTTCACATTTAAACCAGACATAATCAAGTGTCAATCTTTTGATAGATATTGTTTCTTAAAAACACGCTATTTGTTTTAACAGCGGGATTTAATTATAAAATTAATTAATGCAAATTCTATGATATGAATTTGGTAAAATAGACTTCATTTTTGAATTCGGAATATGAAATATAGCTTAGGATGAAATTTTGGCATTGTTCTGAAAAACATCAATTTTTGATGAATAGTGAAACTACAAAGTGGTAGTTAAAAAAAAATTAATTTCTTCATAAATCTTAATTTTACCGCTTCTGTGAATGGAATTTCAAAAATCCGAGAGACATGGTTAATATCAAGGACTAAAATATGGTTCAATGAGATGAAAATAATTTTTTGGTGAATAGTAACTTTTTACTTTTTTTACCGCGGTTAATAGTAAATTGGGTAACTAAGGGTAAATATGATATTAATATTACCCTAACACATGTCCTAATTATATTGGACAAGTGTAATTCGACCAAAAACAAACTCAGGAATAAAATATGACCATTTAGGTCCACTTGGATTAGATTAGGACATTTATTATTAATTTATTTAAAGAAGGGTTAAAATAGTTAAAATCAAAGGTTAATAAGTAAATCATTTATAATATGGGGTTATACATAAGATAAATTCGATTGTAAATATTCATTAGAAATCTAAAAAGATTTTCTACATGATGGTATTTTATTTGTAATTTTTAGACATCAAATAATTTAATTTATTTATGACACAAAGATGATGCAGTAATTATCTTATTATTGAAATATTGACATAATTGATAATATAAATACCAAAATAAATGTAATTTAAGACTTTTTATGAATTCCACTAATTTTATAGGTTACTATGATATATTAATGTTGATTTAATCAACTTGGTTCGAACATATAATTCTGTTACGACTTTCACAAAAATCATATATCAAATAGTGTCAAAATTGACACAAAATAGTTTTTAAATCAAATATTATATTATTAATTGTTATTTTATTCCTAAAAATCTAAGGTTCGGCCAAATGACTTAGATAAGGATATATATATTAATAATAAACAATTTGGGGTTCGTTTGGCATGTTATAGTAAGTTTATTAACCATATAGTGAAAGAAAACAAAAAGACATGGTAAAAGTGAAATTATTTAACTTAGAGTTAAATCTAATTGATAAGGTTAAAATAATACCCTAAACTTGTCTAAATATTATTGGTTGATAGGATTTAGACCCATCCCCACCTTATCTTCAAAATAAGACCCTTTGGAGCCATTATAAACCGATTTTGACTTTAATATAAAATAATATTTTGAGATATTCCTAAGGTGCCCCTCTCCTCCCTTATAAAAGGGCACCTCCTCCCCCTCCTCCTCACACCAATTTGAGCACTCAATCTCGGACAACCCCTGCCAAAATCTCTTATCCACTTCCCTAGCAACATCCTAGATGTTCTGGTCTTACTCAAAGACCAATTTTAGTTCCCTAAGCGGAGGTCTCCAAAAGGCCCTTCAAAGAAGAGGTAATTACCGTTACCAATTCTTTCATCTTTATTTCTTCTTCCACTTCTTCTTCTTAGGTTGTTTCATTATGAAGTAATAACATCAGTATCACTCATATACTGATTTGTTATTATAAGTATGAAACAAACCTATTTCACCATCTATCCATCCTACGGAAAAAGAAATCACTGCGCGTGCGTACGTACGGAATACCGTCTCCACGCCGTGGTGTAATCTATTTTCCACCACCACCTTACACGGATGGGTATAATGGTGTAAAGAATAACTATACATATTTATTACAACATCATATTGATTCTGATATATTGTATAATACACTCCAATTCAGTTCAATATTTATGGAAATGATATCATCGCTCGTGCGTACGTACGGACTACCGTCTCCACGACGCGATGTGATTCATTCTCCATGTTAACCATTTAAGAATGATTGTAAAGTATATATAAGAAATAATAATGAAATATATGACATTATAAAGCTACTGGATTTATGTATATATATATGTATGTCATCTACTTACTTCCATTTCAAGACAATAAGGAAAGTAAAACAGCGTTCATGCGTACGTACGGACTACCGTCTCCATGAACGGTGTTTTTCATTTTATTTATCTATCTATTATATATATATATACTGAATATATATGATATATAAATCATATTTTATATTCTGGAAGTAAGTAAATCATGATATAAGTAATAGTGATGTCAAGAACAACAAGTCAAAACACCTAAGATAAATGAAACGATTTTACCCAAAACGCTTCTTTAACATGGAATTTACAAAAGAACGGGTAATATAATGTCATAAGTGAACCATATATGATATCATAACAATGAATATGATTCTGGAATAAGTCAATAACATGATTTAAATCATTATACAGGAGGTTTGGACACTTACAAAGCAAGTCGGACATAAGGTAAGGGAAATATCACAATCTCATTTTTATCTGAGATTGTTTATTCATAAGTATTTACTGGGGTGTATTTTATCATCCGCATCCATGTTTCATCAATATGTAATATTATTTCCATCCACCTACAATTGTTTAAATCCATTTTTACCCTTCGGTGAGTTTTTAGTAATATCTATGAAAGGAATCTTTTGTCATATGAGGTACTTTTTGACTTTTCCGACAAAAGTACGAAGAATGTTTTTTTTAACTTATACGGCACGAACGGATTTATACTGTTTTATAAAGCCTTATTTTCATGAAGCTTCCTCTAAAAGATTTCATGACTATTTTCAATAAAATATCTTTCTTTTAAAATTGCATGATGTTTTGTGAAAAGAAATTGATTTTAAAGAAGAAAGGATATTTTCCTCAAGAATTCATTTCAAGTGTTTTATCAAAAGTATTTTCCATCTAAGATAATAAAGGGTTCTGTTTCTATCCATATTTTTACATTGATTTGACTATGTTGTGATGGAATTATGTTTATGAATTCCTTTATCTTATATGAATGGTTTTATGATGTCATGTTGTTTAAGAATCCCATTTTTATTACATGGGTTATGCAATGATGTATGATTTATGATTTTGTGGCACACATAAGAATGGATTCATTAAGAGATGGGTGGGACCTATATCTCCCTCCAATGCATTGGGTAAAGATTTCATATCTCATGAGATAGACATGGCTGGAATGGTAGGTTATACCGGTTCAGTGAAACAGGACTGAAACGAGGATTACTCGATTCAGAAAGGGACTTTGTCCACTAAGATAGTCTTGGCAATGAGTCTTGACTAACAAGAAATGATTCTCTATGATTTTGTGTGTATGCCACAATGATTAATGTTTTATGTTATGATTTCATTTCACTACTATGATTTATCCCCTGTTATGGAATTATGCTCTCTTTTGCAGGTTAAGATTTCCAAAAATGTTATGTTCTTATGAAAATTATGTGATTGATATTTCCTTTGTTTACCCTTACTGAGCATTTGAGCTCACCCTTTTATGTTTTCTTTTCCCCAGGATATAAAGAATGGTTTTAGGTAAAAAAAAGGAAGATCTTTATGGGAGATGTTGAAGATCTTTCCCCACGATTTGAAGATTATACACCGAGTTTCCAAAGACACTAAACTATTATGGTCCTTGTGTGTGCGTTTTTGTTATGTACTAAGTATTCCGCAAATGTAATGTAATGTCCATGTACGTTAAGATACGGGTCTCTACAGAAATACACTTCAGAAACCAATAATCCAAATCAGAAAAATTTAAACCAAACATTCCCTTAGCCATTTCTATATTTTATGTTTACAAACTAAGAGAAAAACTAAAAAGGACTACAACAAAAGGAAAAGAAAAAATATCACCCAAAACCTCCTTGTAATGGGTGGAGAAATATCCTCAATCCACCACCCCTAATATCCACAACCAGACCCATTAGGAACCCAATCATCCATCACTATATTCGCTACCTTATCATAAAACAAACAAACAACGGAATCTACACACACTGAAAGTTGTATTCCATGTGTGAGCCAAACCGCAGTAGGATTCCACCCAGACATGAAGACTTCATTACAACACAAAATAAATATAATCTAATATGATAATTTAAATTATATCTTCTAAAAACATTCTAGGAAATCATTTTATAGTATCTAATTTAAAGAAAATAAAAGAAACCACTTACAAAGAAAAACAATACATAAAAATTTTCTTGAATAAAAAAGTAATTTATAAAATTTTACACACACACACAAACATCCACACTCAATATGTTCACTGTATGATGATGGTTGGAACCCCATAACATAATTTCTAGCATCATGGGTAAATCCCTATAGTCAAACTAGCTCATATGTGATTTTAGGAACCTCTCATCTTGGTGAAAATGTGGTATAGAAACCATAACCATCTTTGATCACATGCACGCTCCGATAGTAGGGAACACACCCATTACATTGTTGTCTTCAATCATCATTTATTTTTAGTTAGTGTTGTAATAACAGTCCAAATATGTGAAACATGGCCGCAACCACTTCCATATCACTAGAAATCCTATCCTTGTCTATGCAACTATTTCCCTAGGATTCCATTTTTATGCTCAATCACATTTTACCGATCACACTAGACCACTTCCATATTTCATCAAGTAAACTAAGAATCACATACCCAAAGTCACCAAATACACACCAAAAATAAATTTTAATACATATGCACACCCAAACCATTTCTCAACATAATTCAATCCTCTCATATAATTTAATAAATCGTTTAAAATGTTTATAAAAAGAATTTATGGAATCACCAAAATGATTTTCACCAAACACACTCTCAAAATAATCTTATAAAGTTAAACCTATACCGAAACCATTTCACAACATGATTCTAATCACATGCATAATTTAATAAATCACATAAATAATTTATAAAACATTTCTAAATAGTACATCAAGGGTTTTCACTATTAAAACCCTTAATATCACTTAAAATATCCACTTTAAAACCAAAAACACAACAAATCCTCACTAAAACATGATTTCCATTATTAAAAAAACATTTGGTTCAACATTAATTGTGTGTAATAAGGATATCACATAATAACTATCAATTTTTCATTTTAAAAACACTCAAACCACAAGAATGAAAATTTCACAGCACTTATATAACTTATAAAACACCATTGGAACATTACTAGAAATGAATAGAATAAGTTTATCAAAATTTCATTAGAAACCCCATTCCAAATCCACAAAAAATACTTGTTACCTTTTCCAAATGTTTCTCTCATCATATAAAAAATTCCCATGGAACCTTTAAAGGTTCACAACAAAATAAAACATACCCAAACAATTCATTTATCATTGGAAACCTTTTGTTTAAAACATTCACAGATCAAGTTCCTTTGAAAACATTATTTATACCCTTCACATAACCATAAAAACACCATAAAAAATAACAACAAGGAATCACATACAAATAATATCCATTTTCATTTGAAGAACACGTTCTCACCACATACACATATCAAACCACCTCAAATGTAAACTTTTTATCACATAGAGAAATGTATATAACATGTTAAAACAAATTTATCAAATAAATTTAACAATCGATAAAGGATAAAAAATGGATCCACCTACCTTGGGTGAAGAACATGTTGGAAAAATATTTCGGATTCCATAGGCACCTCAACCACACCTCAAGAAAACATTAATGGACACTAACATAATAAATAAACTAAAATCGGGTAAACTATTAATCCCATGGTGTGGTTTAATCTATACAGGGAGAAGAGGAATCCAAAATCCAAAAGAAATTGGTGGAGATATCCCAAAGGGAGAGGGTATGGAGGAGGGCTCCTGAGAGGGAGGGATGCCTATTGGGGTTGATGTCAGTGGAAGAGAAGGAAGATACTGCTAAATGTGGAAGGTGGAACTGTTGGAGGTGTTCACATAGTGGACTCAAGCAGGGTGGGGCATCATGCGAGCTAGACATGAAGGGGGAGATGTGTTCTCTAGAAGGGAGGCCATCTAGTTGTCACTAAAGGAAGAGCAGTAGGGGATCAGTGCACTAGGAAAGGTGGGAGGGGGGTTGCGATGGGATGGAGGGGATGAGATAACTAAAACACCAAAAAATAGAAATCTATGAATAATATTAATAATAATGATAAAAATAATAGGAATAAAATTTATAAGAATAAACTTAAATATAATAATAAAAATAAAAATAATAAATTTAATTATAATGATATAATAATTATTATTTTTAAAACATTTTTATTTTATTTTAATTTGTTGTAATTTTATTATTCAAATATATATATTTATTTATTTTTAACTTCGGGATGGCTATATAGTGACTTCGGTTAAGCTGCACGGTTTCCAAAATTGTCCACTTCCCATGCGCCCAATAATGCCAAGCCTAGGAAAACACATTTTTTAATTAAAACATAAAAATTCACACCTGACATTAACCAGAAACCCTACAAGGATACCATACACCATTAAAATTAATAAAATTAAATAATTTAAATGGGCTGGGTGTGATAATTCTCCCCACCATAATGCTTTACACCCCCGGAAAGCCACAACAATGCCTAACCCCAACATAGAAATCAGTAATCCTTCACAGCCCGATGGAATTCACAATTAACAACAATGGAGAAAAGGCCAGAACACTATCAATAAGGAAAAAACATGCAAACATAACTCAGGAGGCACCAAAATTGACTCCCTACTATGTGCTCGCCATTGCCAAATGATAAAACAACTCCATTTGATCGATCAATAGAAAAGATCTTCCTACAAAACATAATCCTTCCAATTATGTCAAACACCCCAGACATCACTAAATGAGACTTACACTTCTAGTTTCAAATGGGAATCAAGAATATAACCACAACATGAGAAATAATCCCAACATTTTCGTTCAATGAAATTGTTCGGAGCACTCCAGTCCCATGTCGAATCCTATCACCATGACGACACCATGAATGTAACCAATTTAATGACATGGGGTGTCCGGAATGGACACCCCATCATAAAAACAAAAAAAAACCAAGTCGTAACAATGATAGTAACATGGGGATACCTGAAAAGACTCTGCACCACTTGGAATAGGCTGACTCCATTTCATTTTATTGGAATCCTTAATGATACCCTCAATGGGTGTCCCCACCCTTAGTACTACAAATCATAACTAATTAACACCCATCAATACGAGATTCCCCAAACAAACCAAATCTCCACATTAAGGGGGATGATGAAAGAAAATATAAACCAACCATTAAACATTATATAGTCTATTACTCATCTGGGGTATTAACATTTTTGGATTAACAAAAACCTGAACCAGAATCAAAATGGACATACACGATTGTTCATACATGGACAACCACATAGAGAATCATTCCCACAAGGGTATAAGATCAAAGGTTTCAGAAAACGAAACAACTCTACCTCGTAATAACTATGGATAAAATCTTCAACCTACAAAAATCATTTCAATGAGGATCAGGGTCCCCATGTCCCTTTCCACCACACGAGACCGCTTGAAATGAAACTACCACAACGAATGGGTTGAATGTCTCTATTTAGAACACCGAATATAAAAATTATTTAGGGATAACTTACTCTCATGGGGTTCCTAACTATGCGCCAGATTCACTCCAAATATCATTGGATAGAGATCTGATGGTTAAAGCTTCTCCTAACTCATAATCAAGTTCTAAAAAACCCGGAACAAAACTTCTTCTTCCCATGCCACATGAAAAAAGACCTAAATCCAAACATCAACTCTAAAAACAACACATCATGCAACCTATTTTACTTCAACATGTAGTTTCACCATGAAGAGGACATAAAATATTCCCATGCATCACTCCTTATTTTCCCCAGATGAAAATAATTGAGAGGAAGGATTAATTGATGTCACATTCCTCCAAAACAACAGAACATGAATTTTATGAAAGGAAAATACAATTCAATCAAAATAGTGGTTCTTGGAATGTTGCACGATCTTCACCATTGCAGTCGAGCGAGAACACGACACTGCAAAGCATTACCAAACACAACAATTATGATTGATAGAGATATCATAATGAGAGGGACCTTAATCTGAATTCCAAAAAACACATGAATCCTACAAATAGACAAAATAGCCTCTTACGACCAAAAATTCCACATTGACGAACTAGCATGAACCATTTTATTAAAGATACTCATGAGAGGTCCAAATTCCCTTTTAGACACAACCATAATTAAAAATATATAAAACTTCCACCTATCCTTACTGGGATTCCCTTCACCACTCTAAAATATGACATACATACATGACTTTGTCAAACATCACCTTTAACGATGCAGAAAACATAAAATAAATGAAAAAACAAAGGTTTCTTTAGAACTTCCCCACACACTCTCCTACTCAAAGAAGATATAAATAACTGAAATTCTAGAATGTATTACTTAATTTCCGATGATTAAGGGTAAATTATATACATTTATCCACGGGAGGCTCTACCAACGATGAATCACTCAGGATCACACTTCAAATGTGCATTAATTATTTATGGGTGTGTGCACATGGAAATAAAGAAAACCAAGAACCCAATAAAACTGTTCCTTTGACCAAGTCATATGATATGTATACACAAAGAATATAAAGGGAACTACTAAAAGGTCTTCCCCGAAGAATATTTCAGAGAGAACCCACTAACCACACATTTTCACACCAATAAAAAAACAAGAAATCAAACTCAAGAAACAATTCAAACAGAAATCATTCTCATATCAAATCATTTTTCAATATACATTTCACAAATACAAAAGAAACACCACACAATCACCTGTTGTAAAAACATCAAATTTTCTTTAAAAAGGACTTGTAAAAATAAAAAACATTGATTGGTTTTACATTCAACAATTTTATCCCATGGGCCTCATACATGCATGTTTTCATGCCAACTGGGCACCAATATCACCTAACAATATTACCCATGTATATGGTCACCTTTGAAAATTCAAAAGTTTAGAACAAAAATTCATTCCATTTTTCAGAAGAACAATTCTTCCCACATCCTCAAATTTCCCATTTGATATATCACAAAGTCGATTCAGAACACATCTAGTTTAAAAAATACACTATTTTATCAATAAACATTTAATATAAACTCATTTTTTCCCATTTAAAATAGTTTCCAAAACCATTTTGAATCCAATACCCCAATTTCCAATAACCAATTTTTCAAAAAATCCAAATCTTTGGGTATTAAAATTCAATTTCAATGAAATCATTATCATTTTTACAAAAAAAATCATTCCATGGAAGTCCACTTTTCTATCTTCCACTTTAATGTGATTCAAGAAACTCATTTTTCCAAATTTCTAAACATGAATAATCATTTCATTGAAAATTAAACTTCCAATATTCAAAAATAACAAGACATGGGATGAATTAAGAAAAAACTAGTACTTATGGGATTCATATACATATGGTTGATGGCCATACACCGGTCACAGAACCATTATGGATAGGGTTTCAGGAAAACACCTCTGGATCAACTGGTAATTCTTTTCCCTATATTCTCACTGAGACCGTTGATGCAACTCTCATTTTATTTACAAATAGTGAACAACCACAGAGACCAAAAGACTCAAATGAAGCTCAAAATCCATTAGTGACTTCAGTATCATTACAAGGTGTGCCGACCAGACACCATACTCATAATCAGAATGTGATATCCTAAAAATTATACCTCTATATTACTAAGACTCTTCACCATGGAACATGATACAAAAGGGAAAAACCTCCCATTTGATACCATTTTATCATTTACCAAGCTGGGTTTCCATCTGAACCTGCACCCGACTCGATCTATGACAAGTCCTGAAGGGAGTTTCCAATCAACAAGGGATATAACAAGTGATCTTGTATCAAATAAGACATGTTGTCATGATTAAAATTAATTTACAATATTAAAATAACCAAAACAATTGATAAACTAGATCTGAGGAATTTCAAAAAAATGTACCCTTAATCATTTGTAGATTTTACGTTAACTAATAAAGGCAGAAACCAAAAAGGACTATAAAAAAGGTAAAACTAAAATATCTCCCCTATTTTCTGTGAAACAAGGGTAGAAATATCCTCATGCTTCCATAACAAAGATCGATAATGAGAGCCACTAGAAATTTAATCATACGACATTACATGACTTTCGTTAACCTTTAACAATGAGACAACAAGATCTATATACAAACAATGGTGTGTGTAGGGTGTGAGAAAAAATATAGTAGGATTCCCCCATATATAAAGATTCTATTACCTAAAATTTTAAATATAATATAACATTCTCAATTAAAAAATATATTTTAAAAAAATTATTGAAAATCAATTGTGAGTAAACATTTTTAGGAAAACCAAAGAAACCACCTAAAAAATAAATATATAACCAATTTCATGAATGAAAAAATAGTTTCTAAATTTTCACACTCATACACACATTCACACACAAGAGGCACACCATATTCTGATGGTTGTCACCCAATTATATATGTTATATCATCAAGGGTAAATCCCTAGGGTCAAACAAGATCAAGTAGGATTCTAGGAACATGAAATCTCCGTGAATATATTTTATAGAAACCACTACCATCTGATTTATCATGCATAAGACACTAGTATGGAACAAAACTATACTCTAGTGGCCTCCAATCATCATCCATGTTTATTTAGTGTTGAAATTGTGAATCTCGCTAAGTTAAACCTAACTGCGTCCACTTCTGTATCAATATCATGCTAGACTTAGTCTATCCACCTATTTACCCAAGATACTATTTTTGTGCCCAATCATGTTTCAGATGTCACACCACACCACATCTGCATTTCCTCAACCCAACCATGAATTAAATATAACATAAAACAAATAACACACTAAAAATCAATTTTATAAACTTGCTCACTCAAATTTTTTTTGAACATAATTCAAACATATTACATAATTTTAATAAATCATTTAAAAAGTTTATAAAAACAATTCCATTAATCTCTTAACAGATTTGCACCATAAACACACTCAAAATCATCTTTTAAATTAAACTCACAATAAAACCATTTCACAACACGATTCACATCACATGGAGACTTTAATGAATAACATCAAAAATATAAAAATTATTTCCAAATAGAATTTCAAGGGTTTTAAACAATCACACAATCAATTTCATGCAAAAATCCAACTTTAAAACCATATTCACAACAAGGATTCACTAAAACATTATTTACATTATTCAAAAAAAATGTTCATATTTAAAGGAGAGAAACAATTCTAACACATCAATACAATCAATTTTCCATTTTACACACACCAAAAAAACATAAAAGAACTTTTGTTACCACATATGTAACTTATAAAACCAAATTTTTACATTAACAGAAAAGAATATTATAAGTTCAATATTTTTTTCAAAGGGAAAAAGATTCAAAATAAACTCACAAGACAATTTCAATTTTTAAATTTTTTTTCACATCATTTAATAAATTCACACCACACCATTAATGGTGATGAAAAATACTCCAACATTCCAAAATAGTTCATTTCCCATTGAAAAACTTTTTTTAAAACATTCCCAACTCAAGTGCCTTTTAGAACACCATTCTCACCCTTTGTATAACCATAAAAACACCTTAAAAAGCATCAAAATGAGTCACATTTAATTAATAACCACTTTCATTTTAAATAACCCATTTTCACCTAATAGTCAAGACAAACCACCTCAAAGTATACTTTTAACCACACAAACAATGAATAGAACATGTTAAAATAAATTTAACATACAAATTAAATAAACGATAAAGGATAAGGCATGAGACCACATTACTTCGGTGAACAAACTACCAGAATAATGGTGCAGAGTCCATCTGCACCTTAACTACACATTAACCAACCCAAAAACAAACTCTAACACAAATAGTAAACTGAAATTGATACATCCTTCAAACCCTATGTCCGACCAAATACATATCGGGAGATGGGGAAGCCAAAACTGTATATGTTATTGAAGGAGCAGCTTACCCTGAGAGAGAGAGTGTGGTGGTGGGGTCGCACAAGGGTGGGATGTGGTCAGGAGTCGATGTAATGGGAAGAGAGGGTGGAGGCCACCAAAAAAAGGATGAAGGCACTGTCGGAGGTGTGCATGCAGGGGAATCAAGAAGGTTGGATTGCCACATGATCTGGATTAGAATGGGGAGAGGGACTTTCCATAAGGGAGGTCGGCCAGGGATTTCTGGAGAAAGATAAAGAGGGGGTCGTTGCGATGCGCGGTGAGGGAGAGAGGTGTGGGAAGGGGTCAGAATGGGTTAGAGGGGAGGGGAGAACCAAATACCAACAAACATAATAAATTAACTATAATAATAATAGTGGTGAATTTGATAATAATTTAAAACATTATAACAATAAATATAATAATAATAATAAACATTATAATAATACTACTATTAATAAAATTACTATTATTTTATTTTGTTCTCATTTTATTATTTATTTATTTATTTTGAACATTGAGCAGACTACATGTTGACCTGGGCATTTCCATGTGGTTTTGAAACATTTCTATGCCCGTTCACCTAAGGGTGCCAATCCTTAAAAAACTCATTTTAAAATAAAAACACATAAATTCATACTGAGCTTCAACTCCTACCTCAACACGGTTACCCAACAACATGAAATTTAATAAAAATAATAATTGAAAAGGGTTGGGTATGATAATTAATATATGTTAAATTTTAAGAAATAGCTGTTGTTGGTAATATGAAATGTAAAAATAAAAATCTTAGTGAAGGCGATTATCTTTTCATAGAAGAACCTCCTTCTAATCATTTATTAAGGACCCCAAGGCTGGCCTTTTAGGAAGACTAGATGATAAAAAACACAGATATGTACTGTTGGGAGATATTGTTGTATAATTTTAGTTTCATTCAAATGGATTTATTGTTGTGAATATGTAATGGGTGGGGAATTAATTTATAATTTTAGAGGAGTAGTATTTTTATAATTACCAAAATATTTCAATATTTGGAAATTAATCTAAAGAAAAGTGCCAGATAAATTGATATCTAATGGTTTATTTGGTCTATATAGTCTATTAAAACATCCAAAATTCCCAAATAAAGATTTTAGAAACATATTTCATATTTATCTCTAAAGTATCTCACTTTTTCCTTTTTAGTTTTTCCCTACGTTAAAAATTATTTTATATTTTTACCATTATGTATGAAAACAATTAAAGAAGAAATTATTAAATAATATTAATTTTTACGATTTAAAAAAATATAATCCAATTTAAAATACTCACATAATCACTGTGGAGTAATTTAATTTAATTTTAAACCACAAATTCTTGTCATAAAATGGGGTTTCAAGGAATATATTTTTCATGGAAGAAATGGTCTTATATTGACATTATTCCAATAAATCAACATTATATGAAATTAAATTAATATAAATTTATGTATAATATATGAAATTAATTTAAATACTTCCTCTCTTTTGATATTTTAACTAACTAAAGTTGATAACATTAATCATTTAAAATTATTTTAAAGAAAACAGTGATTTTTAGCCAAAAATGAAAACATATAAAAATATCATAAATATTGATTATTAAAATAAAATTTTTAAGATTTATAAATAAAATGGTTTATTTGTCACTTTATGAAAAAATAAAAAATATAATAAATCTTTTAAATACCTTAGTTTAACAAAAATAAATGAAACTCTTTGAATAATCATTAATTTTCACTATTCATGTGAAAAATCATTATTTTTTTATCACAAATAGAAAGTAAGATCATTTTTGTGGAAGAAATTTTTTTAGTGGAATAAAATATATTTTTTTAAAGTTGATATCATACTTATTAATAATCTATCAATAAATTTATATCTATTTCATAAATTATTTAATATTATCCATACCCAACAATTTATCTTCAAGGTCATATGGGTAATATATTTGATGAGAAGTTTTAGCTTGGTTTTGTGTGTCATATATTCTACATAATATAATATTATTCTTTTAGAATCATAGGTTGTTACATTTTACTATCAATAATAATTTATTCCCCCTACTTTTCAATTTTAAATATGTAATTTAACTATTGTCATTATTAAATTCTGTTTTTAAGTAACACATTGTACAAAGGGTTAATAAAACTTAATTGTGATAAGAGATAATGGGATGTATGATGGTTTTCTAGAATAACACTAAAATATGATTCCATGCAAGAATATATAAGTTGGATTTGAATATTTGTACAAGGAAGAAAATATTACTTCTCAAATGACTTTATAGAGTGAAAATGATCTTTGTTTACTAGAATGTGAATGATCATGTGAATGTGAACTCCATAAAACCATAAATATTTCATGTGTGAAAGTACCAGCATCTGGTCAGAAATGATTTTAATAAGATAACATATAAGTTTCAAGAACATTTTCCTAGTGTTTATGAATAATTTTAACATATAGTCCTATTATAAAATGAAATATTCTTACTTAATATCTTTATATTTTTTGAGAATAATTTAAACCATTTTATTCATGAGTTAATTTCAAAAACATGTCTTACTCCAATATCTGAATATCCAATATGATTTTTTTATTTGAATCACTAAAATTATTTTTTAATGGATAATATGGTCAATAAAATAATAATTATATAATCCATATTTTATTAATCATTATCCAAAATTGAAATGGTTATTATTTGGTAAAAAAATTAATAAACCTTCACATAATAAAATAATACATTTTATACCAAAATGTTTTCCAATGGTTCGACAGAAGATATTGAAGAAAATAAATTACCCTACAAACCAAATTACCTCAATATTAAAAAAATGTAATTATGTTATTCCCAAAAATATTTCTTGTTAAAACACATAACATACCTAATAGTTACATATACATCCCCCTAAAGAAAAGTTTCAAAAAAATATCATTAATCACATCAAAATCCAAAAAAATTAAAAATATTTGATCCTATATTATGTTTACTAAAAGAAAATTATTTTTTATCCAGAAATAAATTCTGTAAAAATAATATCATACTAACTAGCACATCATGTAGACATGTGGTAGGCATTTCACCCTTATCAACCTTCAGTTGTGGGTTCCAGACCTATGACCTTTCCATATATTATGAGCTGTCTCCTGAAATGTGGCTTATCATTTTTATAAATCTATACTAATATTATTACTATAAATTTAAAAAAAATATAATAAAATTATCAAAATAAATTTAATTTTCAAATAATTTTTTATCCTTTAAATACAATGATACATTTTTTAAAAAATACTCTTAATTATCTATAACTACCTAAATATTTATAACATAAAAAATGTTATATTTCCCTCGATAATGTAATTTTTCATAAAATATCACCTATCCAATAAATAAATTTTTTAATTCATTTGAACCATTCAACAAATTCATGAAAATAATTGTTTAAAAACAACTACAAGATAATCCTAGAAGTTTCATGATTCATATAACCAGAATATAATTGATAAAGATACATCAAAAACATGATTTCAGAATTTAAACATCTAACCACTTAAATAAATTCATTAAATTATAATGATAACCTAAAATCATAGGAATTAATCCTTTGAATAGGTGATTGAATATATTAAAAATCAAGTTATTCATATCTACAACCTATAATAGTCAGAAATGACTTTTGTTGATGTTTATTTCCCAATGCCTTAAAAATAGAATCTTCATTTTTTATAAAAAAATTAGATGATTTAGTCCCTCATTTTCAAAAACATAAATTATATTATAGATCCATTGAGTCATGTTCCATGTTGCCACTTTCCATAATTTTTATATCAAGGAAATTGAATATTCATTTCATTATAATCTTTTAAAATTGAACTTCAAAGAGATTCCATCCTTTTATTGATTGATATGTTTGTAAAATTATCTATCTTAAAATTGTTAATTGTGATTCATCAAAAATAATTTGGAATGATCTTAAGATATCTAACTTCCATTCCTATTAGGATAATAATCGCATTAGTGATGTCATAACATTTATTATCACATTAGTTATTAGAATGATTTATCCAATTTCCCATCATTAACAAAAGCTAATACAGGAATAAAAATGGGAATTGATTAATATACAAAAGATAAATCCTATAAACATATAAGGAATTGTTATTAATTGATAATAATATCCTAACTTAATATTCTCTAGGTTTCAATCTATTTTATCCATTTTAATATTTTATTTTAGGTTTTTTATCCTATTTTTTTATGTCCATCATAATATATTTAAATGTTTTTGTGAATTCCCAAAGCATATCCCCCAGGAGTTCCAAACTAAGAGTGTGGAAGGCCTTTCATTCATGAACCAAGTAAAGATCGAGTTAAAAAAACCACCATTTTAATTTTTATTACAACTAATTGCAACTATTCCATAACTACATCCACTTGTATTATCTTCTGAGGGATGTGATTATATGGAACACACTATATTTATAATTCACAAAAATTACAGCATATTTTTATATACTTAACTAATTGTTTATTCTTATCCCAAGGGATTTCACTAAATTATTATATAACTATTCCCACAAAAATTTAAGTTGTTCTTCTAATATAACTATTGAATGACAATAATTTAACACATAATATTCCCTGATTTTTAATTTTAACATCAGATAATTAAAATCCAAAGATCACAAGGCAGAGTGCATTTAGATTTTTAGTTCCATAATACATCAATGTGAGACTAAACTATAAATTCCTTTTTTCATTCTCCACAATGATATATTGAATACATTAATCTAAAAAAACATTGTACAAACTACAGAATACATAGAAAAATGGTTGAGCTAAAAAACACAGTAAGGGAATAAACATTATATGGATGTATAACACATGAGTCAAAGGTATAACTGGACATCACAAATGAGAAGGATCTGGGGTAATCACAAGGGATATTAGAATAATTAACATTGTATAATGTTTTCATAGAATAATAGTATATGGGGAACAATATATAATAAGACTAAACATGAGTCAAGTCCAAATTACTAAAAAATATTATATGGTGGAAAGAGTACCATAATAGATTTGGGTTACTCCTTATTCCCATTCATAATTCCTCAGCAGACTAAAATATTACCCAATTAAATAGTGTGATATATAGGCACAATCATTATTAGGGGTTCATGAATATGTGTTCCAAAATATGGAAACTAATGATATAAAATGAGCATAAGAATTTCCCATGTAGTGAAAATGGGTTATATAATCTTATTTCACATAATAATCCAATGTAATTAAAAAATTAAGGAATTTGGGAGATGGAAATGAGGAATGTATTAGCCAATAATAGAATTGGAGAATAATATTTCTATATATATGAATGATATATATATATATAAAATTTTTATTTAATCTATAAATTCAAATTTTTTTAACCATTAATGTAAATTTATCTAAAATATTATGTGTAATATTTCATGAAAACTTACCGCTCATCCTTAGAATACAAATCAAAAAAAATATATAAATTTTTAAAATACTATAGAATTTTTTTCCCGTTAAAATGATCCATGGAATCTTATTAAGGCATATTTTTATAATTAAGTGTCTATGATGGGTGGTATTCTGTATATACTGTATACGTTAAAAAAATCCATTTCACATAGTTATAAAAATGATAAATGTATATCATTCTGAAAATGATTAAAGGTTCATTTAAAATGATTTCATAAAAATAAATACATGGTTTAAAATATTTTTAATAAATACTTTATATAAATTTTACAACATTATTGATTTTTTTTAGAATACAATGATTTGAATGAAAAACGATGTTCGACTGAAGAGAGAAATAAATTCATGATTTTTTAAAATCATTTTCTTAATTATTTTAAGTACCAATGAGATTAAATGTTAATATTATGTGAAAGGTTCATGAACAACCTGAGTATAAAAATATATATTCGTTTTACGATATATATTTTTAAAAAAATTCCCAAGGGATGTATAAACATAAACAATCCCAAATAATGACGATATAATGAAATAAACCATGACTATTGTGGTAGCTTAGGAATATTAACCATATAAAATTAGTAACATTAAATGAAAAATTAAATACCATGAAGATAAATGTATTCTAAATACAACACTAATATTGGATTTATATAAAACAAATAAAATAAATCACTAGTGAATAAAGAATAAATCTTATGTAAGTAAAAGTCAGACGTGAAATCCCTTATCTCTGGTCCAGAATTGTCTTCTATATCCATTATCTCCTATATAATAAAATTATATAAATAATATGTTTGGTTAAAAAAATTCCAAATTTATTTATTTATACATAAAAAATTTAATTCATTTATTTTAATGATGTATTTAATTAATTATTTAGTCATGCCCATGTAGAGTGTTTTGTGGACGATCAATTCATAATTTAAAAATGACATCAATGTTTGGACTTTGGTCAAAGGATTCATAGTTCCATAATATAAAAAATAAAAATTAAAAAATAATTACCATTTTTATATAAATTATAATTTTAAAACCATTAATGAAATATGGTTGTGAATAGTGAACTATGTTACATTTGTGGAGATGGTTGGTCATACGTACGCATGAGTAACATTTCCATTTTTCAATAATTGTGGTGTAAAGAAGGTATGATTTATTATTTTATAATTAAATAATTATAATTATATCATAAAAATCATATTATTTCATTAAATACACATATATATAGTTTCAATCTGTTTCATTTGAAAATCGAATCTCACCGCTTCGTGAGATAGTATTCTTCCATACACACGAATGATGTTATCATTTTTCTGTGGATGGTAATGTAAGAAGGTATATGATATATTAATTTTAAAAAATTATTAATATTTCATGAGTATTATATATATATATATATATAAATTAAATCAAATTACATGAATATCCGTGAGGGTCAATGATGGAAAAAATTTATAATGATTTTTGAGGCAGTAGCCCACCATACACACAGATGGTTATCATTTTTTATTTAATAGAAGAGGAGATGGATAAATGATAATATATATACCTGATAAGATATAAGTATATTTCCTTTTTTTGTTATTTTATTGTAATTTTAACACATAAATGAATGTGTAAAAAAGAATTAAAAAGGATCTAAGTGAAGATGATCACCTTGGCTTAGAGAAACCACTTTAAGATTTTTTTGGGGACCCTAAGGATAATCTTTGGAGAAGACCAAAAGATATAAAATGTCCATAAGGATGTTGGGAAGATATTTTGGAAATCTTTTAATGATACAAATTTATCGATAGGTATCAATAATTGAGCGAGGGTCTCCTTTTTATAATTGAAGAGGAATGGTATTTTTGTAAATACATGACACTATTCCATATGGGATGTCACTCACAATCAAAGTTCCCATAAAATTGATTTATAATAGATTTTATAATTTATAATATTGATAAATACCTATTCCAAATAAAAATAATTTTTCTTAACATGCTATTCTATTTAACAATATGGTCACTCACTTTTAACATTATATTTTTTTAACACTTTATCTAGGTTCGTTATAATATTTATGTTAATTATGAACAAAATTAATTTTACCCTATTTTTTTATAATTATGATAAAATATATTTAATAAAAATTTTAAAATATTAATCATACAATTGATATAATAAAATTTAATATTAAACCAGCAAAACGTGTTGAAAATAATTTTTCATGAAATGAATTTTTTAATCAATAAATGATATTAAATTAAATTTATGACTGTAAATCAAAATTATATGAAATTAAAAAAATATAAATAAATTTATATTATATTAATTTAATTTAAATATTTCCTTTATATCGGTTATTTTAATTATTTAAAATGGATAATCATTGTGAATTTAAAAATAGTTTTATGAAAACACATTTATAAGAAAAAGAAAACATATACCAGAATCTTTAAAATTGATTATTAAAATGCATTAAATTTGGTTATTATTAATTAATATTTTAGTAGCTCAATTTGATTCTAAATAAAAAATATAGCATAGATTTTAAATTACTTGATTTAATTAGAAAATGTGAGTATTTAAATTTTTTGTAATTATAACTATTCAATGAAGAATCAAACATTTCAATAGAAATTCAAAAAATTCACCCAAAAATAATTTTCATATGATCATATCAGAAATTATTTTCATTTTATAAGATATAATTTAAAAAATATATATAAATAAATTATAATATTTTCCCCCAAAATGAAATAAAAATAATTTTGGAATGAAACATATTATTTTATCCAATAAGATATCATTATTAAAATTTTAGTGCTTATTTATCATAAATTTATCATCAAATTTACACTAAGATGGAAAATTATACTTCATAATTTATTTTAAATTGTTCACACACACCAACATAATTTCTAGCTCATAATGGTAATATATTTCATGGTCCATTGAAGTTTATTGTTGCATGTTATATATGTTATATAACACCTTTAAAATCATTGGGTATTACAATAATAGAGTGAGATCCAAACTTAGGTTAACAAAAAAATAAATGTATCCCATGAATATATGCCTTGAACAATATTCTTAGTTATCCCCCAAAAAATTATACCAACACCAGTCATTGTGTACACTTGACTGGTTTAATATATCTTTTAGAAACCCAAAGAACTCCCTATGGGTTTTCCCATGACCAAAAATCCCAAAATGAAACCCTATGAAACAACTCCATATTTGTAATTAAGAAAAAATCAAAAAGAAAATACAATAATTTGTGTATCCATCATCTTAGGTAACCAAAATATCCTTCTCTAAATATGAATACCAAACACGATTCCTCAATACATGAGGCCAATGTTTATGTATGGGTAGAGGGAGTAAATAGGGAACACCCATCCTAAAGATCAACCTAATAATAAACCCAAAATTTGGGTAGAATAAATAATATTAAATTCTATAACTGATCCATAAATGATATGAATCTGGTGGAATCCATGAAGTAATAACTCTTTATAAACCCTCAAGACTATCCTGGGAGGTATCCATTGAGTAATAAAATAATAAAAATTCCCCATGAAAACCACTAGAACTAAAAAATTCTTCTAATCAAATAAATTTCCCATCTCAAATAAATAAGCCAAAAAAAATATTTACTAATAATAAACTAAATGAATATCACATTAAAATGATGCAATCTAATTTCATATAATAAAATAATGTTATAAAATAATTTGAAAACATGAAAAACTCTTAACTTATATTTTTCAAATCATCATTCCACTTCCGATTAATTTAAAAATACTTCCATGATGACTTAGCAAAATCAATTTAAAATAATTTTTTTTCAAATGTTCATTATTGAAATCATAAAATTTCATCTTCATTTCCAAAAAATTTAAAATCACTTTTATCAATATTCAATCATATCATTTAAAATTAAATGAAATTTTACAATTATGAAAAAAAAAATTTCATCAAGAATGATCAAAACATTTTTAGTTTCAAACCTACTTGTAACATTAAAAATCATATCATTATTTATTTTGGAACACCCTATAAGAATCAATATTTTTTTATATTTACTCAAAATAAAGTCAAATAAAATCAATTAATATAAAATTTACTTTTAAATATTCACAAATAAAATCCACACATAACCAAAATCAACACAAACTCAGTGGAATAAAAAACACATAAAGGTGGGGATAATTACTATGAATGAACTGTCCATATGGTTTCAAATACAATGATCCATTTATAAATATTCCACATAGTGCTATTCAAAGAGAATCATATGGGATCCACCTGGATTTCCAAATGAAATGACCACTACATGCTCCACTTACTAAACTCCAATTTCACTCCTAAAAACATGAAAAATTCAAAATAATGTCATAAATGCACAATTTAATTTGAAATTACATAAATATAAATCAATATACATGAGAAAAAATGAGTAAAATTTAAATTCATGAAAAAAACCTAACCACCCAACATAACTGAGGTTCCAATATTTAAAGTGTTGTACAAAGAGTTCTTTGAACACATATAATAGTTTTTAAATTTATATATTTATTTTACCATTATGAAAATAATAACATAGGGAAATCCTGTACCATGGTATTCTTAATAACATTGTCTTAGATATCATCTTTTCACAAACCAATGCAAGAATACACATGATCTGGACATTTGAGAAAATTCATGACAAATTAAAGGAATGTTATTAGTCCACCCATGTAGTAAAAAAGAAGTAAACAATTAAATATAGAATCATATAAATGATTTGACCAAATAAATAGGAAATAACTATATTACTTCCCTTAGAAAAATGACATGAACACACATTATATTGGAAGTCCACTCCCATGATAAAAATATGATCTTATAATAAAAATAACCAAATGAATTTTTTTTAAAAATATCCTCTTTTAAATGAAAATATAAGACTAATACTAAATTATTGAAATAATGGATGACATTATTAGAATGATAAGGGAATGACATGAAAAATGTATTCCTAGAAACTCCTCTTCATAACTACATGAATCCTGATGAACCCGTAACACTTTGAACAATCCTAAAGGGATATCGATCTAAAATAGAACATACAAATATGTATCCAAGAGTATGATTTGTATTGGGAATTTATGAAACCACACCCCCTGAATAATCACTAAATAAAACAGCCATTTCATCATAGTTTTAAATAAAATTTACAATCATAGTTTATAAACAATTTTTTAAAACCAATAACATGTTTTTATTTCATAGAATTTATCCATTAAAACATGGGAAGTAAAAATTAAAAATTAAATAAATATTTTATAAATTAGAAATTAAATGAAAAACAAGTAAAAATAAAATACATTTACTATTTGAATTCAATTTAAAATATCCCTTGAATTTTTTTCATATCATTTATAAAGAACATTACATTATTTAAAAGATACAAATAGTTCATGTATGAATAAAAATACATGACTATATGAAATAATATTTACAACTGTAGTAAGGTTTATTACTACCATTAGAGTAAAGAATGAAATGTTAGCATTTAAAATTATGTTTATAAAAAATCACTTATAATACACCTTAAGATCATCAATAAGAGGGTTCCTAGAGAAACTATGTCACAAACTGGTGTGATTCCCTCATTTGGTGTAACAAGTCTTGAACTATGTCACATGAGAGTGGGGGAACAACATTTACTTTAGTAACCTATATAGAATTGGGATATGTTTTCGCATCTTGGCTATCCTACCAATGTACCCTGGGGTTCGTATGATATAAAAAAGTTAGGTATGAAAATAAATAAGTAGTAAATGAAAATATGAAATTACAAATATATATATATACATAGGTATTAATACCAGAAACATTAATCATAAAAAACATTACAATGGGGTACCCTCCACAAAACCAGACCCTTTATCACCAAAAATAAAAACATAACAAAAAATTCTTATATCAAGGAAATATTCATCCACTTTTGTTAAAAACTGAGATTATATTTAATAATTTTTTAATATATTGAATCTATTTGACATCATGAGTTACACACAACACTGTGTTCTAATGAACTATAAAAAGAATTAATATTATTATTTAAAGAATAATATTATTAAGATCCTATTAATCCTAAAATAATGAATCATAATTATTTTTAAAAATATTTACTAAAATTATTTTATATAATTAATACATATTGATAATAAATTCAAAATTTTCCATAAAGTCTGTATATATTTAGAAAATAATAATATCTAATTTTTTTTTTTGAAATATAATAAAACTATTTTTTTAATTTTTAGAAATATATTTGATTCAATAAATATTATGTTTTAAATAATATTTTTTAAATTATGTTTCGGTTAATATTTGAGATTTTTTGTATAGGTCTAACTATTCAATGAATTGTAAAAATACATGTTTTTTATTGAAAACATCCTTTTCATATAATTAATTTATAAGGATAATTTTAATTTTAGAATTTAAAAATAACATAAAATAAGTTCTATTATATATCATGTAGTATAATATATATAATTGTAACCATTTATAGATTTATTTTTTATATAGTAACTTATAAAACTATTGAAAATTATCTCTATGGGAAATCATTTTCTCCTCGATTTTGAGGGTATAATTTTAAATTAATTATTTCATATTATTTGAATTTTATTTTAAAGGTTTAATCCATATTTTGAATCTTAATAAATATATTATATATGATGTTAAACATATTGGTTTTACTATCGTAAATAGTAAAAATAGAAAAAAATCCAATAGTTATGGTAATAATGACTTTTACAAGGGGTGTTAAACTATACAAATATATTTTTAAAATGTCCCAAACAATCTCCCAAACACATTTTATGTCCATATTTAGATATCATAATATCTTAATATTTAAAAAAGGACCATTTTTTAGCCTTTTGGAAGGTTAAAATGTTGGTATACTTTTTTTCCAAAAAATACATGTGTTCCACTAAGCTCACATAAAATAGCCACCCCTTCTTCTATTCTATTCACACTAATTTTTTTATATAAAAATAAATTCCAATATATCAAACATAATTCACTCTTATTATATTATAATCTTTATTTATGTCAAAAAGATCAACCTAGTAAGTATTTCGATGCAAACCTAAGGACGGTACCCAAAGAAGAGGTAATGTTCTTCAACGAGCCTTTTTTACTTTATTTATTCCACATGCTTGTAAAATTATTATTAAAACATTATGATATAATGTCTAAATTATCTTATACGTTCTTATATTGTGTTATTTTATGGTAATTTCCTACAACCATATTCACATCCATTAAATGGGAAATGAAATCATCATTTCTGTGTGTGGTGGAATAACCCCTTAAGAATCATTGTTATTCATTTTCCACCACCACATATCATGATTGGAAACAATGATGGATTAATTGATAATATATTATTCTAATGATATAATTATATGTATTTAATTTCTATATCACATATACTTTCTTACATTCCACTTTCTTGGAATACGGTAATCTCGCTCATGTGTACAACGGACAACCACCTCAAGAAGGGATGCGATTCATTAAAAAATTACATGAAATATAATAACGATGTTCTTTTGTATAAATATTTGATATATATGAGTTAAAAATAATTCATTAATGGATATATAGTATTTAATATTCTTTCATTGTCAACAAATAGAAGTAATGTTTATGAGAATGTATGACCCACAATCTCCATGAACAAACTATTTCATTTTCCATTTATAGTGGAACATCCCCAGTATTTATAGAATAATAATTTTTCATATCTACTAATATTTAGGAATAATATATTTATTTAATGTTAAAGAGGAAACTTTTTCAGTTACCATACTTGACACACAATAACATGTTTCTTTGAAATCTTAGGTTGTACTCAACATTGAGTTATACCAAAAAATAATACAATAGTAAAAATATTATTTTAAATGGTACATAATGCCTATCCATTGTATTGGTTGAATTAAAAAATCTAACTAAAATATTATTACAAATTTTTTAATTTTTTTTATCCAATAAATATAAGAGGTTTAAAGAGAGAATCAATCCAATTTTAAGGATACAATACCATAATATTTTTAAAAGCACGTTTTACCACCTTTTAATAGAAAATGATTTTTAAATAATTTTTTCAATTATATTTGTACTATCTAACAAAATAATAATCTTATTTAGAATATGGATATTAAATTTTAATTTGGAATACATTTTGGTATGTTTCAAATAAAATCTATATTTTAATGAATTATGAAAAATACTTAATTTTAATTCAAAATTGCCAATTCATGTATTCTATTTATATAGTGATATTATCCTTTTAATTAGTTTTAACGTGTAATTGGTTTTTTGTTTCAGTTAATCTAATTTTGTTCACTGGAAGTATTTTAACATTTAAATTTTGCATAAACACATGTCAATATTTTGATAGTTTTTAATTCCTAAAAACACACTTTGTGGTTTTGGAAACTAGAAATAATTTTAAATTAATTACTAAAATATATATATTTGGAATTTCGAAAAATTTATTCCATATTTGGAATCAAATGGTCCAAATTTTGTAAATATGTACCTCTTAATTTGTGAAAGTTCCAATAGTAACTCTAATAATAATTTTTTATTTACAAAGGCTAAAGGATAAATTAGGTTTAGAAGCATGAAAATAATATTAAAATAATATACAAATACCCTAACATGTGTCCTAATATTAATTTATGAGTCATGGGAGACGAAAAAAATCCTTTGGCACAATTTTCGGCAAATGGGTGCCACTCAGGTATGAAAATGACATGTTATAATAATTAACTTAATGGAAATAGAAATATTATCGAAACATATATCTTTTTACAAAACAAATTTATAGTAGGATTATTTAATTCATATGTTTGACTATAAATTGTAATAATAAATATAAAAATATTTTCTATAACATGGTATTTGATTTTAATTTTTATACTTTAGATAAATAATGTTTATTAGGACCCAATGATAACGTAATGGTAACCTTATTGAGAAATTATTCAAATAAATGATGTTTTAAATATTAAAATAAATGTAATTCGAACATTTTGATTCCATCAAATATATTTTTTGGATTAAAATGAAATGTGAGTGTTTGGGTAAATTAATTTTTTCCATGGAATCATGTTTATATGGCTTTAAAAAAATAAACTACTAAATTCTGTCAAAATTGTCATAAATGAGTTTTTAAAAACAAACACTATTTTATTAATGAATACAATAGTCCTAAAAATCTATGATTCTGACATTTGACTTATATAATGTTAAAAATATCATTAATTATCCAATTGTGGTTCTATTTTCATTTTACATAAACTATAATAACCATATGTTATGAAAATACAAGAAGACATGGAAAGAGTTAATGTTCTTAACTATAAGTTAATGCTAGAAGATAAGGTTAATTTTATGACCAAAACTTGTCTAAAAACTATTTTTAGAGTATTTAGATAAATAATCATTTTATCCTATAATATTATCACTTTTTAGATATTATAATTTGAATATATATTTTAAATAAAATAATATTTCATGAGTTTCTAAATGGGCCCCTCCTCCCTATAAAAGGCCACCACATCCCCCCACTTACTCACACCTCTAAATCCCATTGGATCATCCAAATTATTCTCAAATAATCTACCAACATTCCCAACTTCATCATAGAGGCCAACATTTTAGCATAAATCCATCTTATGGGTACATTTTGTTAAAATCAAATAGAGATACTCAAAAAAGAGGTATTTGTTTTATCTCCTCTTTCAAAATTCTTTTCTTCTTCTACTTCATTTTCTTATGTTGTTTCCATACTAACATTATAAATCCTGTATCTTTAACAAGTTTATATGTAATTATAATTATGAAACTACCTTAAACATCCTTTTATCAATCATATTAATAAATATATCACAATGTGTGCGTACGTACAACTTACAGTCTCCAGGTCGTGCTCAAATTATTTATTCAATAAGACTTTATTTGTATGGGTATAATGATAATTATAATGGATTTAAATAATTATAATAACATTATAATTATTATATATAATTAATATACCATCCAATTCTATACCGTATAACCATTAAGTGATTCATATCATCGCCCACGCGTACGTATGACTTGCCGTCCCCATGATGAGATTTGAATCATTCTACATGATCATAACTAAACAATAATTATAAAAATGAATGAAAATTTTAAAATGATATATATTATATTTATATTGAATCCATTCTTCTATAAATTTAATTTACAACATTCATTTATACATTCCATAATGCGTAAATACAATAATTTTATTTGAGGAAGTGTGGACTACCGCCCCCTCAAACTTATATGACTTGCTAATAACATACAAGGAACATAAAATGATAGATTTAATGATCTTATGAATAATATATAATAGTGATATTATAATATAATTACAATATACCTATGTATATTTTAATTTTCATTCCTTTAATATTTAATGAAATGAATGTAGCGTTCATGCATACGCACGGTCTTCTGTGTACAAGAACGCTGCATTTAATTTATTATATCAAAAATATTATGGACATAACAAATAAAAAAATACTAGATATATATATATATGATATTTAATTCATGAATAATAATATTTGGAGATTAATGAATTTTAAATACATCGAAAAGTTACATCAGAAGAGGATTAGTTTCGAATCACGTACTGAATATCGACAAAACTACCAAAATGCACTTAAATAATTATGTAATTTTTATAACATGGTTATAATTTATATAAAAGGAATAATAAAATTGATAATGGTTCTCAAGAATGTATAATGTAACCTATTCTTATTATTCAGGCTTATAACGATTGTACGTGACGAGTTAGACTCAAGGTAAGGGACTTCGTCTCAATCTCTTTTCATTGTGGAATTTCATGATAATATGTACCTTGAATCTTTTATAAGGTGTATATATATCCACTGTGACAGTTTATATCCAAATTTTATGTATAATAATGTAATTTATTAAATCAAGAGATTAATATTTATATTTCCAAATTGGGATGAGACACCTATAACATTTAATGATTTAATTATCAAATCTATTTCAACAAGATATTGAATTAAATATTTATTTATATGTGTATAAAAGGAATATATAGAAAATTTAATGTCTATCTCGAATTTCATTCAATGCTCTAAAATGGAATGTTTTTATAGAATGTATTTTACATCCTTTATAATACAATAAAATGACTATTTTTTAACATATACGCTGAAAATGAATTCTCTACTTTCATAACCATTATTTGGAATCTGGATTCATCTATAATCCTTAATGTATTTTAAAAATAATATAAATCCAATATTCTATTATTTTTGTATCTCGGTATTAAAAATGGTTTCATAAATGAAAATTTTATTTTTATATGGTAATTTTTTTCTATATGGGATTAATAAAATTTTTCAATAGGGTTTTGGGATGACCATGTTTTTCAAATTGTACAAGAGAATTATATGAAACCTGTGAGCTCGATATAGCTTATATTAAGGGTTGACCGTTCATATGTATGATTTATTACCAAATTTTCTAAATTTTTAAAACTAAATAGATCCTAAATGTTAATTAATGTCAAGTTATGGACCTAACTCACGATTATTTAATGTTTATGGTATGGGCCTTATAGTTGGCATCAGAGGTTAGTTTAGGTAACATTAGAGGTGAGGCTATTATTTAAGCATAAAATAAAAGTTATATATTAACACAATGGTTAGTATATTAGAAAAAGATATTGTTATTTTAGAAAAATATACCAGGTTTATGATAACATGAATATGTATATCTTAGTGTTTACCCCCATATGATATTATATGATGATTTTGTCGATATACTCACACAAATCCTTTTTGGATTTAGTAAATGGCTAGATCTAGGAGGAACAAAAGTAACAATGGATGTGAAGAAAACAGTGGTGGTTTTTAAATAAACATCCAAATGAAATAGGAGATGTAAGGATAGTTTTTTTGGTTTTTCTAAATAAAATACTTGGAGTTATGAATGGAACTTGTCCTCGTTGATTTATTTAAGGCAACATATACACGAGAAATACAGACCAATGTATTTGTAGGTAAAAATCATAAAGGTATGTATATTCAATAACATATGATTCATGGATGTGGAAAGAAACAACTAGTAAATTGTTTCAAAGGAAAGGGAAGATGATATTGATGTGGTAATGAAGGTAATAAATCAATAACATTCCATAGAAAAAGGAATCATTCAGTTGACTACTAGAAAGGGAAAAGTGATCTTTCCTAGGGATCAAATTAATGTTTTAAATGTGGTGTACATGGTCACTATAAGACCCAAGCCAAAAATATTACTCAATCTTTAGAAAAGTCATTAATTTGACATTGTTTAACAATGAGAATGTTTTTAGGTTTAGAGATTAAGATAATTAGGTTATAACATATACTTAACATCTTGAATATTAAAAGTAGATACTTCTTATAACTATGCATTTTTCTCAGAAAAAACTCTTCTAAAAGAAACATGTAATCCTTTCATGTTTTAACAACATAACTATTCCTTGATCCCATCCTTGACACTATTTTTCTTTATGTCTTGTGAAAAAAAATTCAAAACGTGGGATGAGCATAAAATTCTTTGTAATGGATACATAATGAAAGAAAACTTTTAGTCTTCGGAAAACATGAAAACCATGAATACATTATAATAAAGTAATACTTTTCACCTTTTAGAAGTTGAAAATATAGATCAATGAATATAAGCTCATTTCATACCCTTTTTTTAAAAAATATCACCATAATGACCATATAAATTAACATATAACATATAAATGTAACTTAAGATATAAAAATACATAAATCTTATTTCAATATGGTCGACTTCAACACATATCACATAATGGAATAGGCATACGACTGAATTCCAAACCCAATGCATAGGAGGTTATAACTCAACCACCCATCCTTGTTTTATCACAGATCCACAAGTCAATTGGTTTATCATGTAACAACCCATCATTTCTTTATCATGAAACCACCCATCAAATTTCAAAGCTCTATTATATAATAATAACACATAAAATATTGAAAATATCAACATTTCACTAATAACGATTCATTTTCAATCACACGAAATCATAGAAAGATATTAAAATAATCAATCCATTTCAAAATCAATTTTCAATACCAAATAAAAAAAATGGAAGAAGGGATTTATCTTTCTTTGGAAAACATTGAGGCTTATAGAGGAAGCCAAGTATAAAAAAATGATTATGGTGGTAGAGAGGTCATTGTCGATATATATGATAAAAACATTTCTCTTGACATTTATTAAAATGATTCATAGAAGAATGATTCCTATTGAATGAAACTAATAGTCAAATGCTATTATTATACACCGTTTAAAAAATAGTGGTCTATATTATTAAATTATGACCAAAGGAAATGAGATTGAGACTAAGTCTCTCAAATTGAGTTTGAATCATCATGTATGTTCCTTGTTATTAACAAATAATAAATAGAAGTTATTTTATAATTACTTAAGAACATTTTTCAGGTTTATTATTCATTTTTTATCATATATTACCATGTTAAAAAAATTTCTTAATTATTTATGTTAATATCGATAATTTTGTCAATATTCGGAACTTGAGTCAAAAATGAACTTGTTTTGGGGTAAATTGTCCATGTATTCAAAAGTAAATCATCTAAAAAATTATATTGATGATTTAAATATCATTTATATCTAGTATATATGGATTTATAAAAGTCCATATAATTTGGATATACAAAATGATGTGCACCATTCATGGAGAAGGCAGGTCGTACGTACACAAGAACACTACATTCAATTATTTGTCATACTAAAATAATAATGATCAAATTATATAAATTTATAGTATAATACTATTATTATATTTATATCATCTATGTATCATAGGTTTAACAATATTTTCCTTTATAAGTTACATGCATATCATGAACGAGTCATATCACATTGAGGGGGAAGTAGTATGCACTTCCTCAAATTAAATTATCATATTTACACATCATGGAAATAATAAAGGTATATTTGAAAAAAAATTACAAAATCCTAGAGATAAAATATATATCATATATAGATACAGTTCCATCATAATGGCCACTATGAGAGGTGGTAGGGTAAAATCAAAGAATCATCATTTGTTGAGGCAGTAGTTTGTCGTACAAAGAAACTGCATGTTCATATCCATTAGATAATGGTGTGTGTAAGTGTAGTTTTAATACATATCATAAAAACATAATGTTATATTTTTGATATTTGTGTTGTTATTTAATAATATAATAATAAGATAATATGTGGTGGATAAGGAAAATAAAGGAAAGGAACTTGAGAGAGGACGTTACCTCTAAATCTGGTAACATCTTTTGATTTGAGAGTAAATGATTTCTTGAATTTCCTTGTTCCCAAGGGAATGATTCTAGAAGGAATGTAAGGATTTTGGGAGATTATTTGATTAGATTTTGGAATATCTAAGGGTATTTATAGGTGTGATTAAATGGGTAGAGTTGGTGGCCTTTTATAAGATGGAGGAGGGGCACTTTAAGAATATATTAAAGTATTATTTTATTATAAATTGATTTTCAGTTTCAAAAGGTCCCAAAGTCCTTTATTTCTAATATATGATTCAATGGGGTTGGAAAAATCTCAAATAATAGGTTTTAGAAAATTCTAGGTTACAAAGTTAACCTTTTCTTTTTTCATTAATGCTTAATTAAAAACAGTAACTCATACCTTGTCTTCTTTCATTTTATAATTTATAGTAACAATAGTTACTATAAAATTCCAAGAGAATAAAAATTGGATCATCAATTAAATTGGTAATATTATATAAGTTAGTTGTCAGAATATTAAATTTTCAGGACTGTTATATCATTTAATAAAATTGTATTTGTTTTAAAAACTCATTTATGTCAATTTTGACACTATTTTGTAATTATTATTTTTTAAATCATAAAAAATTGATTCCTTAAAAAAATTAATTAACTCAAATATAATATGTCAATACTGTCCATATAATTCGTGGATGGTATCAAAATAATCATATTTCATCAATTTTATTATTTACCATGTCATTTATTTTAGTATTTCATTAATGAAGCAATCTTTGCATCATTATTTTTTCATAATTGAATTTATTTACTTAAAGTATAATTATTATAAATATAATATCCTGATGTAGGAAATAATTCAAATTTTTTGATGAATATATACAGTTTAAGAGATCAATTATAAAACCCCATATAATTTTTTTAATAATAGATTCATGTTTATGTTATATATCTCTTTACATTATATTAATTAATATAACTATCCTTATTACTCTTATATGGCTCCATGGGGTCCCAAAATCAACCTAAGGATGAAAATGGTCTGAAATACGCCAATAAATAGGATTATTACATGTGTTATGTTAGTATAATGTTAATATAACATTAATTGTTTTCCCTTATTTACCATATTTACCTTTTAACCATAGAAAACAAAATATTTTCTCAAGTTACTATTCATGATGTATAAAAATAAAAGGTACATATATACATAATTAGGACCTTATGATTCCAAATATGGAATTGATTTTTCTAAATTCAAAACATATAATTTGCATTAATTAATTTAAAATAAATCTATGTTTTCAAAACCAAAAAGTGGGGTTTTAAGAAGTAATAACTATCATAAGATTGACATGTGTTTAGGACCAATTTCAATGGAAAATTACATACAATGAAAAATACTGGTTTAAATCATTAAAATATAATCCAATTAACATTAAAAACAATTAAAATAATAATCTATATATATAAATAAATTTTATGAAAATTCATTTTTGAATTAAAATTTATTATTTTTTAATATTCATAAAAATATTAATTTAATCAAAAAAATATCAAAATATCCCCCCAAGTAAAATTTAGATGTTCTATTTCTCAAAAAAAATTATTTTGAAAAATAGAACATATAAAAGTGACAAAAACTATATTTAAAAATTATTCTCCATCAAAAGGAAATTAAACGAACATTTAAAAATATTAGATTATTGTATTCTTAAAATTGGATTCATTCTCACTATAAGCCTCTAAATGTATAAAATAAATTTAAAATATAAAAAAACATATATAATCATATTGTAGTATGTTCTATGCATTCCTACCATTACAGTGGCTATGTGATAATCACCATTTTAAATAATTATAATATTATTGTATTATTTTTCGTTATAAATCAACATTGTGTAAAACGTATGATTTAAGAGATACCAATTGATGTGGGTCAAGTACGCTATGAGACAAAGTATCCTCATTAGTGTAAAATTAATATATTATTTGTAAATATTTATAGATATCAGAATGTTTTATTTTATAAATACCTAAGATATTACATCATTCCCCCCTTTGGGAAATTGTGTCCCTGTAATTTTATTAATTTCTCAAATAAATGAGGGTATTTCTCCCTTATATCATTTTCACATTCCCACATTTCCTCTTCAACCATATGGGTTTTCCACATATTTTTTACTAATGAATCACTTTATTCCTAAAAAATTTCTCTCTATAGTCAAGAATCTGTACCGGCTGTTCCTCATAAGAATGAATCTCTTCCATCTAAACAACCTCTAAACTCAAAACATGAGATGTATCCTTCATATACGTTCTCATCCTTGAAAAATGGGAAAAAATTGTGTTATATGGATAATCATGGATGTAATTCCACCCTATAGGAAACTGATCCAACTTTATCCATGATTTCATAGGGTACAATGACATATGGACTCAGCTTTCCTTTTCTACCAAAACACACCACACTTTTCAATGGACAATCATTATGAAAGACATGATAAACTCCCTCAAAAGAAAGAACCTTCCTCCAGTTATCTACATAACTTTTTTTCATGGTCTGTGCTATCCACACATGCTTCTAAAACAATTAAACTTTCGCTTCCATATCTTCTACTAATTCTACTCCCATCAACTTCTTTTAATATACTTCATCCCAAAAAGCTGGACTTCGACCTTGCTTTCCATATAATGCCTCAAATGGTGCCATATATATACTAAAATGAAGACACTTAATATAATTAAACTCACCAAAGAAATTTTTTGATAAAAAAATCCATGGTAATCCATTGAACAAGAATGTAGAATATCATTTATGGGATAAATTTTTCATTCTGGACTCCCATCTAATTAACGATAAAAATCTATGCTGAAATTTAATTACATTACAATTGACTTTTGAAGTCCCTTCCAAAAGATAGAAGTGGAGATGAGATCATGATTAGAAAAAATATATAGGTAAACACCATGTAAACGTACTATATCTTTAATATACAATTGAGAAAGTTGATCTAGTGACATAGTATCTCAAATAGGAAAAAAATGATTAAATTTAGATAATCAATCAGAAATAACCCACCCAAATTGCAATATTACCTTGAGATGTTTTTGGTAAAACCACTACGATATCTATGGAAACATTTTACAATTTCCACTATGGCACTAACAATGGATGAGGATTCCCTTTTGGTAACTAGTTATCTAATTTAACCTTCTAACAAATCAAACACTTCCCAGTAAAGTCAACAATATCTATTTTCATTCCACTCCAGCAGAAATAATTATGAATATCTCAGTAGATCATAGTAATTATAGGTTTTATTGAAAATAGAGAACTATGAGCTTCACATAACACCCCTTTCTTCAACTTTGAATCACAAGGCACACATAATATCTTTCCAAAACATCAAAACACAATCATTATCAATGTTAAATTTAGTTAACTTACTGTTCTTATCCAATTCTAATTTTTTTGGAACAAACTATCTTCTTTCGACACTTGCATAATTTTATTTGATATGGATTATTTCATTTCCACCTAAAAAAATATAGGAATTACTTACAACAACAACTTCTAATCCAAACTTTTTCAAATCAAAAACCAAAGGATATTATTCCAAATGCATCACGGTTAATGTATAATAACTCTTTTTACTCAATGTTACAAAAACTATATTTTACTTTACCGGATAGCAACAGATCATGAAATAATAATCCTTGATTAATTCTACCCATATCCTATGCATCATGTTTTAATTTTTCTAAAATAATATATACTAAAATATTTTGTGATGAGTATATATTTCACACTTTAATCCAGACAAATGATGCCTCCAAATTGTTAATTCAAAAACAACATCTTCTAATTAAAAATCATTTATAGAGTAATTAAACTAAGGAGGTTTTAATTGACATGAAGAATAAGTAATTACCTGATCATTCTACATTTGCACATAACCAAGTGATTTCAATGATGCATCACTATAAATAAAAAATTCACCATTCATGGAATGTAAGGGAAAAACTAAATCATTTACCAATTTTCATTTCAGTTCTTGAAAACAATCATAAAATTATTTTTTCTTTTTTATCATAATTCCCTTAAATGTTATATTATATTTTTGTATATATAACCTATTTTTTTTCAACAATCCTTTGGTAATAACCCGCTAATCCAAGAAAAATATGAATCTCTGTGATATTGGTAGGTGTCGGCCAATCTTCAAAAACATTTGATTTAAATGGGTCAATAGTTATGAATTCATTAGAAATAATATGAAAAAGGAACGGAAATGTTTTCAACACAAATTCAATTTTACTAAACATTCCATATAGTTTCTTTTCATTAAAGGTTTTTAAAACTATCATTTTGTAACATTCAATTTCTTCTCAACTTATAGACTATACGAAGATATAAATTATAATAAAGTCCACTAACTGATGCATAAATTGATCAAAGACTCCATTTCTGATGTTCATAAATATACCAAGTTCATTAGAAAACCTAAAAGGAATAACTACAAACTCACAATGCCCATATCTCATTCAGAAAGCTGTCATTGGACTATCCTCCACCTTCATCATCAGTTGATGGTACCTGAACCTAATGTCAATCATAAAAAAATAATCATCTCCCTATATATGATAATAAAATAATTGATATGAGGCAATAAATAATTTTTCATAGTATTGATTTTATTTAATGATCTATAATTAGTATATAGTCTCATAAAACTATCTTTCATTAACACAAATAAAACTAGGGCACCACTTCTATAGTTCTAGGTTGAATGAAACATTTATCATGAAATTAATGAAACTAAATATTTCATTCTACAAGTTATACATGATCGATTTGATAATGGGGTTTATAAATAGGTTTTTCCTCAGGAACTAAATCAATAGTAAATTTAACTTCCTGATTAGGGACAATACCATGAAATTTATCAGGAAAAACATATGTAAATTCATTCACTACTAGAATTTCACTAATAAAAACTATATTTTTCTTTCCAAAAATAATATCCAGATAACCTTCACTACCTTATTTAATCAATCTTTCTGCATTTTGATATATTATCAAAGGTAGTAAATCACCGAATAAAATTTTATGGGCATTACAATCTATTTTAGCGTGATAAACTGAAATCTAACCTAGACACAAAATGATATCAAATCTTAACTATAGAATGTTCAAAAAGATTTTTAGGAAGTAATATCCAACTAATAATAATAGGAAGATTCCTATAAACCATGGTTTCTTTAATAAATACACATAAAGTTTTTATTAAAAGGTCTCTATTACTTTAATGAGGCTTAATATCCAATTTACATGCAATGCTCTCAAAAATGAAAGAATGTGAAGATCCAGAGTCAATAGAACTATAGGCATATTGTGAAGAAATATATAACATACCTATCCGCACATCATTTGATGATCCCATGACAATTTTTATAGCTGAGAATCATTGTTCCTTTACCTTCTGCTTTCGATCTATGTGGTTTCCACCCAAGGTAATAAACTTTGGACACACATTGACTTAATTTCTTAACTCGTTGGAACTAAACATCTTACCACTGATTTTTCATTTCTTTCCTGACCATCTTCCATACAGTTATGAGAAATATGACTAGTCTTACCACATCGAAATTACATCCCAGAAATTGAAATACATTCTCTAGGATTCTTTTTTACCACACCTCTCACAGGTTGGAAATTTTGTTTTCTTACATCTAGGATTCGTTGATGAATTATTTCCCATTGACATCAATTTGGATTTTTTATTTTATTTTCTATAATCGTAGACATGCTCATTAGAAAAATCCATTTCTAAATTATGAGTAAATCATAAAATTTTCTCGTAGTTTTTGATCTCGTGAGAAGCTAACATGCTTCAATATTTTGGCATTAATCCTAATTATAACTGATATATCGTTCTATCAATATCCCAGATAATATTTGGGATGAACCTAGAAAAAACGGGTGAAATTTTATTAACATGAAGATAATGAATCATCCTCATTTTGTCTCAATTCAATGAATTTATTTTCTATCCTTTGTCAAACAGCCTTAAGAAAATATTTCTCAAGGAATATTTTCTTAATTCATCCCATTCCATGGCATCAATCTCATTACTTCCTTTCCTATTTTTAATCATTGGACACCAGTGATCCTCATCACCTTCAAAATGATAAACAAAAATATTATACTTTTGATTGTCTAAACTACCCCATACATCAAAAATCAATTCAATGATTTAATCCACCTTTTATCATGAATAAGTTCATATGATCCTTTGAATGATGGGGGGAATTGCCTCATGAAATGCTCTAGGATTGACATATGATTGTACAGTTGGTAGAGTTGATCTTGTGCATGGACACCACCAAATATTTATCTCATGAATCAACTAAGACATTACTATAAAAAACATTTTAGTTCCAATTCATAACATCTCAAAATGTTTATTTGGGAGGTAATTTCCCTTTTTTCCCTCTAATCATAGCCACCTTATTCCTCTACATAAAATCATGCTAAAAAAACATATTATAGATGAATCATCATGTTAATATTAAAGTGATATATCATTTCAATTTGAATATAAAGTAAAAAACATTTATGAATATTATATTAAAAATTTTCTAACACCTAAAGTTATCTACACATCCCTCTAATACCTACTATAAGGCCCTAGTCAGAAACATTATTTAATTTAGAGATAAGTCAATATTTCGATTTTAATTTACATTGAGGATCCTTCCAGGTATATAGATTTTGAGAATTAGGTCTTAACTTATACTTTACATCATGAGTGTTACAAGAAGACACTTCTACTCATTATCCATTTTTTCAGAAAACTAAAACAGTTTAAAAAGAAGCATGACAATGTTTCATATTTTAACAGCATTATTTTTACTTGATCTCATCCTTGACTCTATTATTATTTATGAACTATAAAATAAATTCCAAAACATTGGATGAACATAAAATGATTAGTAAGGGATACATAAATAATGAATAATTTCAGTCTTGGGTTAACATAGAAACCGTGAATAATATATCATAAAGTAATACATTTCACCTTTTAGAAGTAGTAAATATACTTCACTCATTATAAACTCATTACTTACCCTTTTAATAGAACAATATTACCCTAAATACCATAGAAATAAATAGATAACATATAACGGTATCTTGGGATATAATCATACTAAAGTGGAATAACCCTATGGTTGACTTCCACACATGTCACTAAATTCAATAACCATACAACCGACTTCCATACCCAATGCATTTATGGTTATAACGTGACCAACCATCCTTGGATTGTCATAGAACCACCCATCATTTTGTTTAACACGTAGCCACACATAATTGGGTTATCACATAACCACCCATCAAATTTTCATGCACCATTATATAATCATAACACATAAATTATTTCAAATATCAACATTTCACTAATAACATTTCATTTGCAATCACAAGAAATAATTGAAAGATATTGAAATACTCAATACATTTTAAAAACAATTTTCAACACCAAAACAACCAAAAATTGAATAAATGATTTCTTTTCGATTTGAAAACATTAAGGCATATAGTGGAATCCAAATACCAAATAACGATTACTGCTGTGTGGAGGTCATTGTCGCCGAATATTTTAAAAATATTTCTTTTGTAATTTAGTAAAATGCTTCAATGAAAAAAGATTCTATATGAATGAAACATGGTAAATAGTTTTTTCTACACACATTATAAAATATGGAGGTGTATATTATAATAATATGCCTCAATGAAAGGAGAATGAGACAATGTCCCTTGGGTTGAGTGTGAATTGTCACGTATGTTTCTTCTTCTAACTGAATAAAATATTTTTTTGTTTATTTATACTTGATTCAGAATCTTTTTTAAGTTTATTATTCCCTTATATAACTTATTATAACAGTATAAAAATTACAAAATTATTTAAGTTAATATCGGTCATTTTGTCGATATTCAGTTCATGAGTCGAAAATGAACAAGTTTTGAGGTAAATTATCCATGTAGTAAAATGTAAAACATATCCAAAATAATACTCATGATTTAAATATCATATATATTTATTATATATGTATTTATAATATTCCATAAAATTTGGAGATAAGAAATGAATTACACTGTTCCTGGAGATGGTAGGCCATACGTACGCTTGAATGCTGCATTCATTTAATTTTCCTACAAAAATAATAATAATAAAATGATATAAATTTATATAATAATACTAGTGTTATATTTAGGTAATTTATTTTTCATAGGTTTTATAATACCATCATCTATACGTTCCATTGATATCTTGCATGAGTATATCTTTTTGAGGGGGTGGTAGTCAGTACTTCCTCAAATGAAATTATTATATTTACACATCATGTAAGGCTTAACAGTATGTTGTAAATAAAAAAATATAGAATCATAGAGGAAATATAAATATAATATATATTATATATTAATATAGTTCAATTATAATGGTTTCCATGAGAGGTGGTAGGTGAAAATAAAACAATCATTGTTTCATGAAGCTGTAGTTTGTGGTACACAGAAACAATATGTTTGTATCCATTAGATGGAGGTGTGTGTATTCGTAGTTCTAATAATACTTAGAAGAACATAATATTTTATTGAGGATGCTGATGTTGTTATCTAATCAATGAATAAGAATGGAATTGAGAGTGGATAAGGAAAATAAACTAAAGGAACAAGATAGAAGATGTTAATGCTAAATTGGGTAACATTGTTTTTTTTCAATATAGACTACAGGAATTATTGAGTTTCCTTATTTCCAAGGTAAGGATTCAAAGAGGGAGGCATATTGGGTGCGTATTTGAGTAGAATTTTGTTGATTCAAGGGGAATGTGAGATGTGATCAAATGGGTAGAGGTGATTCACCTTATTAAGGGGTAGGATGGGATCTTTAGGAATATCTTGAAATATGTTTTTGGGACATTTATATCATTTAATAAAATATTATTTGTTTTAAAAACACATTTATGTCAATTTTGACACTATTATGTAATTTATTTTTGTCAATTCTATAAAAACATGATTACTTAAAAAAAAGCCATTACCTCAAATATAATATGTCAATATCTTCCATAAAATATTTTGAATGCATTAAAATAATCATATTACATTTATTCAAATATTTATAATATCAGTAATTTGATTCGTTCATTAATGAAGCAATCACCTCGTCATCATTATGTGATAATTAAATTTATTTATTTAATATCTTAATATAAGAAATAAAATATCATAATGTATGATGTATTTATAGATTTTTAATGACTATTTATAGTTGAAGAGATCAATTATATGACCCCACATAAATATGGTTTTAGTAAAATATACATGTTTATGTTATGTTTCTATTTACTTTAAATTAATTAATATAACATGTCATTATAATTCCCATGTGGCTCCTTGGTGTCACTACATCAACCCCAGGATTCTTATGGTTGGACATTTCTCATCCAATAATATTTGGACATGAGTTAATGAAGATTAATTTATTTTTAATATTATATTATACCATTATTTAGCATATTTTGCCTTTAACCATGGTAAATAAATTAATTACTAAAGTTACAGTTCATAATTTCATCAAATAAAAGGTACCTATTTATACAATTTGGACCTCTTAATTCCATATATGGAATCCATTTTTTTTAATTTGAAACATAGATGTTGCAGTAATTAATTTATAATTAAATCACAATGTGAAAACCAAAAAACAAGTTTTAGTGAATTAAAAACTATCAAAATATTGACATGTGGTTATGTCCAATTTCAATAAGAAATTACTTATAATGGGAAAATTTATATTAATTTATAAAAACAAAATCTAATTACACTTTAAAAAATTAATAAAATAATCTAAATATGTAAATAAATTAGATGAATATGCATTTTTGAATCAAAATGCAATATTTTTCACTTTTTATAAAAATATAAATTTCTTTAAAAATACCAAAATTTCCACCAAATTAAAATTTGAAGTTTGATTTCTCAAAAAAAATTATTCTACCAACTAGAATATTTAAAAGTGACAAAAACTGGTTCTCTATCAAAAGGCGGTGAACATACTTTTAAAAATATTAGAGTATTTTATGCTTAAAATCGAATTCATTATCATTTTAAGCCTCTAAAACATATTAGATAAATGTAAATCATAGAAAAAACATGTTATCTTATATTTTAGGTTTTTCTATTAATTCCCTCTATTAAAATACCAAGGAGTTAACTAACATCTAAAACAATATTATTATTATTGTATTACTTTTTGGTATTACTCCATATTGTGTGTAATGTAAGATTTTGTAGAAACCCATTATTAAGTGTCGAGTACACTATCAGAAAAAGTGTCATATTTAACATAAAAGTAATATCTTATTCGTAAATATTAATATATATGAAAAGGTAATATTCTATAAATACCTGGGATTCTATAGTTATTGTGAAAATAGATTTCCTATGAAGATGGTTTGTGAATTGGATCCACAATACTGTACAAATATATGTTTACCAATAGCTAATTCTATTCGAATTGAAGATGAGGAAACTAAAAATGACATATGAATGATATTTATTATTTTGTATCTCATGTTTTGACATTACTTAATAATAGTACATTATGCATGATTTTGTTTTTATGAAATAAATATTAATGAATAAGGTGGAAAAACATGGATAAAGGATCATTACGAATGTTAGACGATTAAGATGGCTAAATTTTTGTTATTAAAGAGTTATGAATGATCTCTGGATGATGATATGTTCAAATTTATTAATTATGGTATTACTTTGTAACACTTCTTGTATGTGTAACCCTTATGTTTTTCATATAAAGTTGAGGAATAATAATTTTTTCTTTTATGGATATAGATATATATAACCTCTTAGGATTATAAGATCCTTTATTTTGAAGAAATTACAGGTTATTACATTTCTAAAGGCATGAGATAAACATTAAGTTAATTTATGTTACAGTTATGTTGATGATTTTATCTCATGTTTTGTAATGTTATAAGAATTTTATTGTTTTATAAAAAAGGGAAACACACAGGATGGGTGAAAATACGCCGTATATAAATGTCTCCATGAATTAAAACCACAACCGAATGGTGATAAGGGTACATCACCTATGACTGGCCTAGGGGAAGTCCCTAGTTAGTATAAAAAATTCCCCTTAGTTAAAATGATTTTACGAATTAAGAATAAGTTTATTTTAATATCGTATGTTTTATAAAATAGATATCATTAGATAAGATAATTATTCGGTGATTAATTGATAAATGTTATTTTTGAATATTTTTTATCTTTTAGGAACACTAATTTCCTATATAAAAAAGAATACTATAGTATTTCATTTGTGTAATAATGGATTAATTTTATTTTAGAATAATATATAATTTTATTATAGAAAAATGTAATTTTTTTTTAAATTTTTGGAAATGATTAACCTATCATGGAGGTAATTTGTTTTGGTTAATTAAATCTTGGTATGAGACATTATAAGTGGTTGATGTTATTTTGTGAAAAATCTTTAAATTTATCATGGAAAACAATGTGATAAAATTATTTTTAGTTGTGGGTTTCAAAATTTTTTGGATTATTTTGAGAAAGTTTAAGGACATTTTTGTTGAAAGGACTATGTATAACATGAGTATTACTATTGAATATTGGAGATTAAATTCAGTCCTTCTCCTTTAAAGGATTATTAATCTTAGGATATTATCTTATATAGTACTGAAAATTTTGGTTTTGGTTAGGGTCTTGTAATGGGGGAAAAATATAGTTCATAATTTAAGGATTATGAGATTCCTATTCTAGTACTTTAGGTTTGACAAATTTTTCTTGAATACTCATCATTTGGATAAAATTTGAGTTTTTGTTAAAAATTTATTAAAGTATGAAACTCTTCTTGAGAAGTAACTTTGTTGTATTATATTCTTATTCTTTGTAGAAAATGAATTACTACACTTTAAGAAAAATGCATTAAAACAAACACGTTTTCCATTTAATTTTTCTATTGGGAAATCAAGGAATGTTTAACCCATCATATGTTTACGGTTTTCTGTTTGTTAACTTTCTCTTAATTTTTTTTATTACTCTCATTTAGAACAAGATGGTTTTTTTTGCCTTTCATTTCAATGTTATCATACATGGAATCCTATCATGTGTTATATATGGTGACATTTGTACTTCACTTTCATTATTTTAATGTGGTTTTTTTATTGACTCTTTTTTTTCTGTTGTGAGATTTTCAATGATGTTACTGTGCTAGATTTCAAAATTTCTAGAACACAGTTTCAAAAAGGGGGAATGAGGTAACATCTTATGTACTTATAAAATAATTTTTTCCCATATATATTAACATTATGAATATTATATTAACTTTACATTAAATGGGACACTTTTTTCTGACAGTGTACTCGACACGCAACAACCTGTTTCTCTGAAATGATCTGTTGCACACAACATTGAGTTATACCAAAAAATAATACACTAATAGTTTTATTATTTCCAATGGTAGTTAATGACTAGAAATTATATTAGTGGGAATGAGTATAACTAACTAAAATATAATTATATATGTTTATCAATTTTTTTTACATTGATTCAATAAATTTTAGAGGCATAAAATGAGAATGAATCCAATTTTAAGCATAAAATATGCTAATATTTTAAAAACTCATTTTACCAACATTAGATGAAGAACCCATTGATAATATAGTTTTCATAACTTTTATGAGTTATATTTCACAAAATATACACATTCATGAGAAAAGGAACATCAAATTTTAAATTTGATGAAATTTTGGTATTTCTCTCAGAAAATACACATATTAATGAATTATGAAAAATATTGCATTTTAATTCAAAACTACCTTTTTCATATAATTTATATATATAGTCAGATTGTACATTTTATTAGTTTTGAAGTTAAATTGTATTTTTTATCATTTAATAATATTTTCTTCATTTTATGTAATTAATCATTTAAATTGGACATAAACACATGTCAATCTTTCGATGTCTGTTATTTCATAAAAACCCACTTTGTGGTTTTGACAACGAGAATCAATTTTAAATTAATTACTAAAATTTATCTGTATTGAATTTGGAAAAATTAATTCCATATTTGTTTTAATGTGTTCCATGTTTTGTAAATAGGTATCTTTTATTTTAGTACATTTTGATTAATAACTTCAGAAATTATATTCTATTTACCACAGTTAATAGATTAATTAGGTAAATAATGGTAAAAATAGTAATATAATAACATAAAACTAGCATAAAAATTGTCCAAATCTTATTGGATGAGTCATAGATTACTAAAACAGTATTTAGGCCTAACTTTTGGCATTTATGAGCAACATGGGTATAAAAATGGCATGTCATAATAATTAATTTAATGTAAAGAGAAATAAATCACAAACATGAATCTTTTTAGTAAAACAATTATATGGTGGGGTTATATATAATTGATATATTTGACTATAAATATTAATTATAAATATAAAATTATTTTCTAAATCATGTTATTTGATTTATAACTTTTATAAATTATATAAATAAACTTATTTTAGACACAATGTTGATGAATTGATTACCTTACTAATGAAAGATTCCAATAAAAGATGTTATAAATAAAAAAATAAATGTAATTTGAACATTTTGATGACATAAATGAAATTTTATGATTAAATTGATATCTTAGGGATTATTTAATACCTTTTTAAAAGGAATTATTTTATAATGACTTTAACAAAAACCAATTACTAAATAGTTTCATAATTGACACAAATGTGTTTTTAAAACAAATAATCTTTTATTAAATGATATAATAGTCCTAAAATTCTACGAATCTGAAAATGAATTATATAATGTTAAAAATATCTTTAATTATCCAATGTTGGTTCTATTGTAATTTTATAGTAATTATAGTACCTATATGTTATGATAATAGAAGTAGACAAGGTAAGAGTTAATGTTTTTTATTAAGGGTTAATGAAAAAAAAATTGTTAATTATTTTACCTAAACATGTATAAAAACTATTGTTAGAGAGGATATATACACATAATTATCATATCGTCCGAATATATGACTTTGGATATTTTAGAATTAAAAAATAAAGTTTTAATAAAATAATATTTGAAGACATTTTTAAAGCACATGTCCTCCTTCTTATAAAAGGCCACCACCTCTACCCACATACTCACACCTCTAAAGGCCTTTGGATCATCCAATTTATGCAATATTAATCTAAATAAATACTTAAATTCCACATAGAGTCCATAATATTGGAATAAGTCTATCATGAGGAGACCTCTTATGAATATCAAAAGTTGATACATGAAAATTTTTTATCACCTCTTTCAAAATTCCATTCTTATACTACTTCAACTTCTTATGTTGTTTCCATACAAAAATTAATAAAACTAGTATATTCTATATTCTTATATTTTATTATAATTATGTAACAAACTTATACATCCTTATATCCATCATATTAATAACAATATCATCATGTGCGCTTGTGTACAACTTACCGTATCCATGCCTTGGTGTAATTTGTTTTTCAAAAAATACTTAATTAGGATGGGTATAACGATGAGTATTCTGGTTGCAAACAATGAATTGAACATGATAATTGTTGTTTATAATTATAATAACATCTAATTATATATAGTTTAAACATTAAGTAAATGATATCGTCGCTCGTGCGTACGTACGACCTACTATCTCCACAATAAGATGAAATTAATTCTACATGATCTTCATTATACCATGATTATATAAAAGAATGTAGTGAATAAATATTATATATATTATATTAATATTTACACTATGATTCATTAATTTTTATTTACAACATACATTTATGCTTTTCGTAATGTGTAAATTTATTAATTTTATTTGAGGAAATGTGGGTTACTACCCCCTCAAAGTGATATGAATTGATCATGCTATACATGGATCATATAAAAGATGGAGTTAATGAACCTCTATAACATATATAACATATATATTATACTATAATTACAATATACCTATGAATAATTTACTTTTCATTCATTAATATGACAAAGAAATGAATCTATTGTTCACGCATATGTACGACCTACCATCTCAATGAATTTTTTATTTCATTTATTACCTCCAAATATTCTGGAAATAATAAATACATATATACTATATATATATATATATGTTATTTAAATCATGAATAACAATACTCTCTATATAGTGTACATTTTACTACATGGACATGTTACATCAAAACAAGTTTATTTTCGACTCACGTACCAAATATCTACAAAACAACGGATATTAAATTAAATAATTATGTAATTTTTTGACATAGTAATAAGTGACATAAAAGGAATAATAATCCTGAAAAATTTTCTCAATCATGTAGATAATAAACTTTTTTTATTATTTAGGAACAAAACTATTATATGTGACAAGTCATACTCAAGGTAAGAGATTTTGGCTCAATTTTGTTTCATTGAGACCTATTTTAATACTACACACCTCATTTATTTATATGCTTTATAATAAAGTTATTGGACTTTTTAATTTCACTCCCAGTAAATATTTTTTCTATTAATCAATTTAGTAAATAATTAATAGGAATGTTTTTAACATAAGCAGTGATAATGACTCCTCTACTACAATAACAATTATTTGATATCTGGCATCCTCTAGAATTCATAATGTTTTTAAAAGTAAAAGGCATCCATTACTCAATATTTGGGTGTTTTGGTAATCAAAATAGTTTTGAAAGTGGATTTATGAATTTAATATATTGAAATAAACTGTTTTGATTGCAACTGAAATTTTATGTGTGAAATGTTGGTAATTACAATATTTTATGTGTTATAATTATATAATGGTACATGGACATTTGACGGTTGGTTAAGTGATGAACCTATGGTGGGTGGTTACATGATAAACCAATGGTAGGTTGTTCCATGATAAACCATAGATGGGTGGTTACATTATAAACGACAATGAATTGGTTATGGAAGACATCTATATGGTTATTCCATTTTGTGATATGTGTGGAAGTCGAAATGTATTACATTTTGATAATGTGTTAATTGTTCACTTTTGGTTACAATATGGATATACAATGAGATTATATTTAGTGAAATATATTTACTACTTCTAAAAGTTGAAAATTATTACATTTTGATAATGTATTCATGGTATTGAAGCTTTCTAAACACTAACAATTATACTTTTTTTGTATCCATTACTGAGATTTTTATTCAAATCCCATGTTTTTAATTTTTTTCACATGACATAAAGAGGATTAGTGTCATGTATGGGCGCAATGAAAAGTTATGCTATTAAAACATGAATCAATAAAAGGCTTCATCTTAATGGATTTTTTGGTGAAAAAATGGGCAGTGAGTACAACTTTATACTTGTAATTTTTATTTTTAAATGAATTAGTTATGACTAAATTCTCTAAATCTCAAAACCTGAAAAGATCATTGAAGTAAATTAAAGAAAACTTATTGACTAAACTCAATATTATTTAATTTTTATGGCTGGGACATTATATATAAAATTTTTATATTACTGTAAATATATATATATATATGGAATATATATTATATTTATTTAATGTTCAACAAAATAATGAATGTGCAACTTTGATCAATTTAAGTGAACAGTAAAAAGCATATTTAAAATTACATGAAAACACAACAGTTATTACCAGAAACATGACATTAACAAGGGATTGTTAGTAAATGGGTCATAAAAAGAAATAAGTAAATTATATATTGTATTATATAGATATTTATGGTTCTATAATATATTTATAATAATATTATATTTATTGTACCTGGGGTTTGAATTTTTAGGATGGAAGTCGAGACATAATGTAATGGGTTTTTTTTCTTAATTTCCCTTCTCTGAGACATATTTAATGTCATGAACATATCTACATTTATGTGGTGTAAATAAGGCCATCATGACTTGTAATATCCAAATTTATTTTTACTCATGAAATTAAATGTTCCATTAATCATTATTCTATCACGAGGCTTATGATTCAATGTTATCAAGTGGTAAAGGAATTATGTTATAATTCCATCATTTAATGGGACTACTCATGATTATGATTACAATTTTGAAATATTATGATATATTTATACCATGAAACTAACACATTTTATTATATTGTACTTATTTCTAGAAAATAAATTTATTTCATTCATTTTCTACTCATTATGTACTCAAGACATTAAAATGATGTTTTTTAGGAAATTATTATTTATTTATAACATTAGTTTAAAACCATTTTTATTCATAAAAAAGGGTTTCTAAAATGGATTTCAAAAATATTGCGTCAAAATTTTCAATGTTATCCACTAATGAAATTTTCACCCATGTTTGACTTTTTTTAAAAAAATTGAAAGGAATCTTCTAATCATTTAGTAAACAAGTAATATATTGATTTCATCAAAAATATGACATGATTATTTCCTTAAACATGTATTTAATGAAATAAAATTTACCAATTTCATGACCAATGTTATCTTTTAATCTTTATTTATATCATTTAGTATTTATTTTAAAATAAAATAATTTTCACAATATTTTATGAATTTTTAATTTTTTAAAAGGTGATTTACATAAAAAGGATATTTTACCCATGAAAATAACCAACAGATTTTTCATTCAAAATTATTTTCCATATAATATGAAATAATTTGATATTATTTATGTTTTACTAGGGATATTATCCAATGTCAAAATTATTATTATTTGCCTAAATATTTTATTTTTTTGATGAAATGATGTTTATGAAACTCAGTTTTTTTCTACGTGTTACAAAATGATGAAATAATTATAAATCCAAGTGATATTTCCATGGGTTAGGTTTGGATGAAATGATGATATTATTGAAAAAACTATTTATTTAGAATTGGATATGTTATAATGAAATATTTAGGAAACCCATTTCATTTAATGGGATCTATTATGATGGATATTTTTTGATATTATGGAAGACACATATATATAATTTTCATTATGTCACTATTGGGATCTATATCTTCATCTAATTCATTGAGTAATGGTTTATATCTAATGAGATAAATATGACTGGAATGGGTAGTGAACCTAGTTCAGTAAGTGATTCCTTCCACTATGATTGTCTTTTGAGTGAAACAATATGTCTACAATGGTTTATGGAGTGAACCAAATACAATATGATTTTATTAGAAATAAGCATTAAAATACTATGGAAATTATTTTCTATGATTTTGTGAATGCTCAAAATCTAGGACATATTGAATTGGTATGTTCTCAAAGTTCATGTTATTTGATTCAATTATTATTCATGTCTTATGAAATGCTAGTTTTTTTTCATTATTCAATTTTATTATATATGATATGAATTATATTGTTTTCAAATTTTATTCTCATGTTCTTATACCCTTATTGTCATGATATATTAGCATCTCCCTACTATAACCTTTCCAAGCATCTGAGCTCACCAATTTTTATTTTTATTTTACCTAGGTTATGATTAAATGTATTATTTATGATATATATAAGAACGGTTCTAATTAGGTAGATCATAGTGGGAAATGATGTATCTCAATTATGGACCAGTTTTTTATGTTTTAATGCCTGAAAAGGCACTATAAATTTATGATTGTCAGACATGTTAATGTGTTATGTAATGAATATTCACATTAAAATATGTGAAATATATATTTTTTATGTGTGGGTATTTATATTTCGTATCATAGGATAGGTTTCATTAAGCATTGAAAAGTACTATATGAAATATTTAGTGAGAACTCAAAGGATATTTCTAAGGATATGTCTAAAGATGAGTAAATGTATAAGAAAATGTGCTAGAATTTTTGTAAAGGATAGAGCGAGTGGTTTTCAGGGAAATACATACCTGTATAGAAACTATAAGTGGATTTAGCCTTGTAATAGAGTTACCCATCGGTAATAACTCATAAAGGGTTGCATTAAGTTGGACTTGATCATTATATTTTTTGAAAAAACATTCTTTTATGGACACCTTGTTTCAATCTCTCGAGAAATATTCTTTAAAAATTAACAAATACCATTAAAACCATCATGAGGTATGTCAACAGATGAGGTTATGAATGAATTATGATAAAACTAAGGTGTCATATATTAAAAAAAATTTCCCATGATTTATAGATCATATATGTAAATTTTATTGATTATGTGGCCACCCACTTCGATTATTGTTTCATAAACAATGATTTTTGGTTTTATTCAATAGGTAAAACCTGATTTAAAGATTTTAATACAAGGTATGATGTAAAATGGAATTATTTTTATTTTTATAAGATAAATGATAAGGGATATTGGATAAAAAATATCATTTATATTATCAGATAACTTTCCCAAGCTCTTAATGATGAAGAACATACAAATAAGAAGAGGGAACAATGTAATGTTTATTACATAATGAGTAAGAATCCACCATCTATCGGTTGATAATCGAATAGGCTTATTATTAAAAAATGAATCATTACACATGAAAATAAACATCTTATTATCTAGTGTTTGGAATGTGAAAAATTCTTTTTGGTTGTCTATCATTTGGAAGGAAAAGTGGTGGAATTGGGTAATATAATAAAAATTATAAGGGAACATGATACAATTAACTTCACGGACTCGTATGAGTGTAAGATAACATTTTTCAATTAGTAATTTTCTCATATAATTCATACAAAAATGGAGAAAGAATTATATCAAAAGAACTAGATTCATGATGAATCTATTGGTGAATATGTGACAAATTTTACATGGCTTACGAGTTATGATTTGGAAATATAATCCAACTTAAAAGTATGGATGATTGATTCCTTAGTGGTGTAAAACCAAGTTCCCAATATATTTTAAAAAATGTAAATTCATTATCTATTAATACATCATTTTATATTCTCTCATGGTGGAAATGTATATCGAAGTTTCCCATTAGTATCATGGCTTTGATATGAAAATATAGAGGGAGTTCAATGTAAACTATAAAAACCATGGAGATAAGAAGATATGGTCCCCATAATTCTCCATGGGTGGTTGAAAACATGGTGGAAATTATTTTATTGGGAGTAATAAATGTTTTTAGTTTATGAAAGAAGGTCATCGAGAAATGTATTATTGAAGTGATCAGAAGAAGTTTTGTAAAATTTAAAATAGAGATAAAGTTATAGAAAATGAACCACCCAACAAAAAGTGTTTCAATTTAATGGATTATGTCCACTATAAATACAAGTTCCCAAATCTAAAGTCTAATGATGATTATCATCATTATTAAACTCTTACTCTACGAGAGAAGGGGAAATATTATTTGATCGCAGTTTCAGATAAGGGGTGCGATAACGACATTGTGAAAGGTGAATTTATCCACTCTAGAAATGCTAATGTATTATCTGAATTGGGATATACCCATTGTTTATTAACTGATGAATTATATAATGTTATTTATATTCAACCCAAATGATTTTATATAGAATTATTAGTGGAATCCACCAATGTTTTGAGGAATTCATCTCATGTATATGATTCCCCTTGGGATGATGTTTGTGGGAATGTTATTCTTGAAAAATATTTCATTCATCATCTAGTTTAATTTTTTGTTATATTAGAAATGGATAGGATTTTAACATAATAGAGACATAAATTTTCTTTGTTGGGAATTACCCTTTGATATTTTGAACCATTCTATGATGTCATATTAATATGATGATAAGTAATAATATATGATGAAGATCACATTCATTTTATTGAGGTGGATTCCCAATTTGAAGGGTTGTTAAACATATATGGTTGGGGAGAAACATGAAAAACAATTATATCCATATTTTGTGGGATTTTTGGTGTCTTTATCGAAGAATTTCCTAATATTCCACCTATATTGTGATGTTGAGTTCTCAATTGAACACATACTTGATTACATTCCAATTTCAAATAATCCTTATAGAATGTACCACATTGAGTTGCCAAAATTAAAGAAGAAACTCCAGGAAAACCTTGATAAGGGATTCATTTAGCCAAGTGTATCACCTTGTGGGGCACAATTTATTATTATAAAAAAGGAAGATGGATTGATTTGACTCTACATTGATTATCGAGAGTTTAACAATTTCACAAACAAGACAAAGTGTTATCTACCCTATATTGATGACCAAGTTTATCGACAACATGGAGCCTAATGAATTTAAATGATTGAACTTTATTCTATAAATCACAATCTTATTCTCAAGAAGTAGGATATACCCACGAAATGTTTTTGTCCATGGTATAGAAAGTATGAGTACAAAATGATGTCATTATATCTTACTAATTCCCCTATTATCATCATTGTTTAATGAATAGAGTTTTTACTTATTTTTTTGATCCATTTTTGGTAATTTTAATATATAATATTATTATACATTCAATAAAAATGGTAGAGAATTATGATCACATGGGAATTATACTAAATACTATAAGGAATGATAAATTATACACAAAAATTAAATAATTTTAATGTTTGTTATAAAAGGTTTCATTTTTTGGTAATATAATCTAAAAAGAAGGTATATATATATACACATAAAAGAAAGTAGATATTGAATGTTGGACCTCACCAACCACAGTAACTATAATCCATAGTTTTCATAGTTTAGCTCAATATTATTAATGGTTTAGGGATAATTTATCTTATGTATCAAACTTAATAACCAGGTTAATTTGGAAGGGTGCCAATTTCCCCAGGTTAGAAGAATATAAGGAAAATATCAATGAAATAAAGAGAATATTAGATAGTATAACTATGCCTACATTACCCTATAGTGGATAATGGTTTGTATTCTATGATTTTACATCAAATAATGGATTGTTATGTGTTTTTATATAGAATGAAATTGTTATAGAATTTTCCTCATGAATCTTATTGGTTTAGGAGAAACATTTCTCAACTCATTATTTGGAGTTAGGCACGATTAGTATTTCATTAAATATGGAGGGGAATTATCCTTATAGAAAATTGGAGACATATATATGACACAAAATAATTATTGAATATATTCACATACATGGAGTCGATTAGGTTGTAGAGAAGATGTATACATTTGAATAATTATTATGACTTCTCAACACATTACAACCCTAGGAATGCCAATTAGTGTCTAATTATTTGAGTTGAATGGATCATGTTTTCTTATCCACTATGATAATAAAAAAAATTGTGTATATATATATATTTAAAGGTTGAATAAAAAAATTCTGAATAAATGGGATAATAAATATTTTTCTTAATTGAATGCACAACCATCTGCCCAAAATAATGATTAATGAGGCACATAAGGAGGTTGCAGTACTCTGAACTAATGTTAGAAATGACAATGAGTTTAACCTTGATTATGATAGAATTATAAGGTTCAATAAAATTATTTTTCTTCATCCATACTATATTTTAAAAAGTAATTTTTAGTGGAATCTCATCCTTCTTCATTCAATATTAATCCAGGAATTACAGTGAATTTATAAATATTTTAAAGTGTATTTCAAGTGGGATGGAATAAATAGTTATATCAAATAGTTTGTATATATGTGATGATTTTTTCAGCATCTTATGGTTAAGATAAAATATTACAAGGGGATGCTACATCCACTACCCATAACAAAACGGAAATGGGGAAAATCAATATGTAGATTTTCATTGGACTCCACAAAAATCATATGGGAAAAATGCCCTATGGGTTTTCATTGATCACATTAGAAATACCAAATACATCATATTTATTATATAATAATTCTATTTGTAAAATATTGGTAGGTTATAAATTATGTATGTTTTACTTTTTCATGGGGTACCACATTCTTTTGTGTTTGATTGGGTTTCAAGGATCACCACATATTTTTAGAGAATCCTTCACCATTCTCTTGATACATAGTTGAGTTTCCACACTACATATCATCCCCAAAAATATGTCTAAACTAAGTAAAATATTTAAACCATATAGGATATGTTGGGATCTTTTTATTTGGATTGTAATGTTGGTTTTATTCAACACATTCCTCTAGTTGAGTTTCCGTAGAACAATATAATTGACTAAATCATTAAGATGGCTACTTTTGAATCAAACTATAGAAATATGTATAGATATCCAACATGATAAAATTAACTTGGGGAAATAAATATATTGGGACCTTAAATATCTAATTATATGGAAGAGAATGTTTGATCCATTAAACAAAAATTAACAGATATAAAAAGTCAATAGAAATTTTTTATCGATAATTGTAGACATAATCCGAAATTAGAAGTTGGTTATAAGGAGGGTATATGAATTTATCCCTGATATAAGGTAATGAGAGTTATAAGTAATGGTAAACTAATCACTAGTTATATCTTATTATTTGATGTTTTTGGTCATATTAAGAGGTTATCTTATCATTTGTCCCTTCCATAAAACATCTCTCAATTTCATTATGTGTTCTATCCATCTGTCCTGAGGAAGAACATACATGCTCCTTCACATGTATGGAACTCAGAGGACAAAGTTTTGTGAGGAAACAACCTGTTTGGGTAAGCAGTGTCTGAATTTGTGGATATGATGAGAAAAATGTGTCATAATATATTTTTAACATAATGAAGGATATTTTCGGGATAAATTCATTTATATATAGGAATAATGAAACAACCTGACATTTTGGAAACCTTTTTTTTAATAAATTGATTTTTTTGACAACTTGTGTAACATGAAACACTGAATTTTATTAAACCATGCCAAAACTATTAAAAAAATTATTTATAAAATTATTCTATTTTTAATAAACATGTATTAATTAATAAAAATTTAAATACATTAAATAATAAATATATTGTTTTTGTATAAATAAAATATTTTAAAAAAATGCAAAATATTTTGAAATGGGTTTATATGATTTGAAAATAAAATTTTCTAATTTTTTATTTCATTTTATCTAAGATAATCAAATTTATTTTTGAAATTTTTATAAAACTAATTTTATTAAATATAAATCATTTCTAAAATCATTTTTTGAATATTATACCATGTGGAATGTTTTGTATTTTTTATAAAAAGATTAATTTTTTTGATGAATAGTGAAATTATTAGGTTTTATTAAAAATAGCCTTTTTTATTAAAGAATTTATTAGGTTGGAATTTTTTTTTAAAAGGGTTGTAAAGAAAAATTAGGTCATTTATATATTAATTAATCCAATTTGGGTTATTGTAATAATTCACATCTTTAATTTTTATATAAAAACGTTTTTGACATCTAAACACTTTTTCTTTGGAAAACTACTTTCTCATAACATCTAAGGGTTTGAATTAAAATTAAAAATTCTAATATTATGAATTAATTTTTGAAAAATGGACTCCAAATTTTTAATAAGAAATTTTATTTTATCTAATATTCTGAAATTAATTATTTACTATAATGAACAGTTAATATTATAATAATTATTTGAAATTGTCAAGGTTAACATGGGTTTACTAGGGGTTAAACTCAAATGATATGGGTTAAAAATGTCTCAAAAAATTTCAAATCACCCATTTCATGGTCATATTTATACCTTATAACATCAATGGATCGATAATGGTAAATTTTGTATCATTCTTCATGTGAAAAACATGGGTACACCATTTTGTTTCTAAAAAATACAATTTTTCCACTCACCTCATTTATAAAACGCCACTCCTTATCCTCTCTTCCTTAGACATAAGAAATTTTTCAGACAATATCAACCAAAATGTTTTCCTTTAGTCACTCATGTTATCATATAGTTCATAATTTTTTTTAGAATTCCCACATAGGAAGGCCTTTTCTACGAACCAAAGGAGGTTACTTGAAGAAGAGGTAATGTTCATCGACAATCATTTTTATACTATTTCTTCTCCCCACTACATAAAATAATATTAATACATTATTATGTATTAAAATCTATATCATAAATATACTCATTTATTGTTATGTTGATTTTATGTCCTAAAACCATATCCTCTTCCATCAAATGGTATACAAAACCATCATTCGTGTGTACAGAAGACTAGTGCCTGGTGACCTGATGTGATTCATTTTCCAGAACCACCTATAAAGGATGGATATAATTATATATTAAATGTTTATATATGATATGTATGATATTTTTATTCTTATGTAATTATTATATCTCATATAACTTATTACTTTCGATTCTGTGGGGATATGATTAATTCGCTTGTGTGTAGGACTGACTACCAACTCACATAGCGAAGTGATTGCTTCACACATTACCTGCAAGGTAATAAGGATTTATTAAATTTAAAAATTATGTATATGAAATTAAAATTATTTTGTGATGGTAATATATTTTTACCATTATTTCATTCAACCAATAAAAAAAATTAAAACCACATTCACGCGTACATGCGACCTACTTTCACCAGGAACAATGTATTTATTTTTTTGTATCTAACATCTATATATTTTTGTGAATATGTATATAATATAAATTTAATATATTTAAATCATTTTTAATATTATATATATTATCGAACCATGATCAATATAATTGAACAAAACAAATAAAATCATACATGAAAACCAAAGTAGTTAGTGCACAAAGCATGAATTTAACATGGAATTGTTAATAATCTTAAAATAAAAGTTCATAAGTTAAGAATATATGATATGATATATATATATATGTATGTATCATTTATATATATATATTATATTATATTATTATAATTATTATATTATACGTTTTACCTTTAATGCAATAAGTAGGGACTTATGCTAATATATATTTACCTCAATTTTCATTTTTTGAGATATGTGTTATGTTATGCACCAACATAATTTTTTTAAGATGTATATATAACCCCATTTTAATGTAATATCATTAAAATAATTATTTTTATATAATTATATGTTTCATTTCATGATATTGTTTCTGGATGATTATGATTCAAAGAGAGCATAATGGTAAGGGTTTTATGTTAGAAGCTCATCATTTATTAGGATTTCTCATGATTAAGATTATAGGGATGAAATATTATGATCTAGATCTCAAGAAAATAATATATTGTATTGTCACATGTTATTTATTGTTAATAATTATTTTCCATTCATTTTACTATCTTGGTTCACTAATGAGTTCAACAAGATGTTCTAAAGAAAAATATTATGTGTTTCTCCCTTTGGTAAAAAAAACAATTTATATTCCAAAACCATGATTTATAAAAATATATTAACAAAACATTTTTAAAATTACATAAATTATTTATTTTAGATATTTTTACCAATTATTCATTTCTAAAAATAAATTTGAATGTAATTTTCTTATTTTTTTCCAAATAAGTCCTTTTTGAATTTGAACATCACAATAAATTGAATATTTTTTTTAATATGTTTGGAAGGGAAATTTAATAAAGTCTATAACATTATAATATTATTGTATTAAATTATAAATTTTGATGGTAATTTAAAATGAAAATTATTAAAATGATATTTTATGAATTTTTAATTTTTAAGAAGGTGATTTCTAACGAAATTATAATTATTCATGAAACATTATGAATGGTTTTTAATTTCAAAATAATTATCCATATAAGATGACATAATTTATTGTTACAAATGAATTATTTGGAATATGATCCAAATATACCATTCTTATTTTTTATGTTTTTTGTTTTTGATGACTATATTTTAATGAAACATATTTCTCTTCAACTAGTTATACAATGAAAAAGTTTCTATGAATACATCTTATTTTACAAGGGGTAATTATTTTTTTGAAATGATGAAAAAATTATGAAATCTATTTTATTGTAGTTGTCATGTTATGGTAAAAAATTTATGATACCATTTTCATTTTTTCGCTTGTAATATGATGAATGTTTTATGATCATGTGGCCCACATATGTATGATTTTAATTATGTGGTGGGTGGCACCTACATATCCCTCCAATTTGTTTAGAAAAGAATGAAATTTGATGAGAAAAATAATAACAGAATGGGGAGTAATCATTTGTCATTAAGGGATTGTATCCACTAAGAAATTTTTTGGAGTGAATGTTGAAAACAATTATGGTTTTCGGATTAAAATAAATCCAATATGATAGTTTGGAAAATAATCCTTGAAGTAATATGTATATGATTTTATATACTTTTTATGAGAAAAATCTATATCTTATTGAAATTATATGTTCTAATAGTACATGTTATTTGATTCCATTATGATTCATGTCTTATAAACATCCAATATTTATTCCATATTTTAATTTTATTATCTCTGATATACAAGGTATAGTTTTTTAATGTTATTCTCTTCTAAAAATACCCTTATTTACATGATATATTTCTATCTTCATTTTTAACCCTTACTGAGCAAAAGAGATCACCATTTATTATGTTTCCTTTCACAAGGTTATGATGAAAGCTATTATGTTATATCTATCTAATAAAGGTGTTGGTTATGACAAAAATCATGGGAAATTATGTAACTCACTTATTGAAAAAGTTTTGATGTATCCATTTATATAAAGGAATTATATCTTTAAAAACATCATGAATATGTTTTTGTAACATAATTAATATTCATTTAAAATTTATTATATCGCTTTATGAGACATTTTGTAAATTACATATTTATACCAAGAAATGAATGGGGAAGGTTCCAAGGATTTTTTTCTGATTAACACTCACATTTATATGTTACAATTGGAAATCATAATTCTAAAATATTAAATAAATTTTAAATGTTCTAAATAGGATTCTCATCTCACACATTAGAAATCAAATAATACAATTATATCCTTAAAAAAATTCACATAATGTCTGTAAAACATTTAAGCATTTTGATATCATATAAAACCATTTAAGAATCCAATCATACCTTTTGAATTCCAGTTATCATTTAAAACAATTATTTTAATTACTAAAACACTCCATGATTACTCTAAATCCTATTTTATGAGCCATTTGTAAGATAGGAATAATTATTACTTTGTAAGGCTGTGTAAAATATTTTTTTTAACTTTAATATAATGAGAAATACCATCATATTTAATGTTAGGAAGGTGGAATCACAATTTAATCCTTGTAAAATTCATTTAATCATATAAAATTATCATTATATATCAAGGATATGAATTTAAAAAGCAATAAATCAATTTATGTAGAATTTAATGTTTAAAAATTGGGAAACCTACCTGAAGTCAAATGTGAACAATCCAAATTCTCAAATTTATGATGAATTAAATACAAATTAAGACTTTTTCATCCTATAAATGAATAAAAACAAGGACCAAGGCCAAAATCTCACTCTAGAGTTTGGCCATAGAAAACAAAACAAGGGGTAATGATAAAATAAATAAGTAAAATGAAAAAAGAAGGTAAATATAGGAGACATGAGACAATCCACATTGATTTAGACTAAAAATCGAAGAAAAAAGTCTAATAATTTGATGATGAGGGTATGTGAGTAACCTGGGGTCATCATTGTTTCATCTTGATCTAATTGGAATGGGTAAAGAACCAAAAAAGTGGAAAATCCCTTATAGAGGGAAGACAACAATTTTAAAAACATCATGTCCTCCCTAAATGATTCAAGAAATTACAATCAAGATTATGAATTCAATCCCTCTTATCCAGAAGATATTTTTCCAATAAAGAGTATTTCACAAACTGAATAACAGTTTTATTCTTTAAACTACTAAAGTCCTAATTTAAAAATTATTATGAACCCATAAACAACCCACCAATTTTTTTTATAAAACCATAAAAACATAAAGTAGCCCAAAATGATTAATATAAATAAATAAAGTAGAATATTGTCATTTTAATTTGTGTGTTAAGAATAATAAATGGTGGGATATTATAGATATTTAATATTTTATGACTTATAAATGTAAATCATAGAAGTTACCTCAAAAGATAAAACAAGTTTTTATATTTTTTTAATTTCAATCTGAATTACCTTTCATGCATGTTTTTTGTTTTTGAATGTGGGGGATATTATTGAGTCAAATGGATCTATTTATCCACATTTTGAAAATGAAAATACACATTACATTAAATTTAAGGTAACTTGATGATTTTTTATAAGTTATATTTATGATATTTATAACATCTGATTAATTATATCTGATTATATGAAAAGATAGATTCATTTTACAAAACATCATAAACATTTTATCATTGATATGTAGTATTAAAATTCATCCATCCAAAGATATGATGACTTTCAGTTTCATTATAACTAAAATCGATGTTACTGGTGAGATTTTAATATTTAATGTTTTAATTGAATTGGGATATGATGAATCAAATATACTAAATGAAAACATTAATCATGTGTTACTACATCAACTAATTTCTTTGAGTAATTTTATTTTTTTATCTAATAGTGTGATTTCTTCATTTATTTTTCTTGAGTGGACTAATTCTAAAATCTCTTAGTTTTTTAGTTGTAACCATTCTAATTTTAATAATTAATATTTATGAGACTACAATGAGGAATCTAATTTTTCTATTAATTGATACTGGTAATGATTTGGGTATAAGAACATATTTACCTTTTAATGTTTAGTTTTACAAGTATCAAGGTACTTATACTTGTATACAATCATCCTCATCAAAGGGGGACATGAGGATAGAGCTTATTATTATTGATGTTTTTTAAAGAGGTTCATGGAGTGAAACTTATTAATTTTTATAGTTTTAATTAATGATATTTCATTTCAGAACATCAATATATTGGTTTATTTTATCAATCATCATACTATATTGGGAAAAAGAGAAGAGTTTCTATAATCATTTTTTTGATGGTAATAAAAATCCTTTATAGGAGTATCTATAGTTTTTTCAAATACTCGATGAATTATTTTAACTTTAATACCTTATTTTTGATATGTTTTATAATTTTTATGTCAGTTATTTTTTTATCTTCGGATAATCTTATTTTCCACATTGTACTTTTACAATGATAATGTGATTTGTTAGACAACATATCTTTAGGGTAACATATATTATTGAGTGTGTGAAAATTTTATGAAATTTTTTAAACTTCATTCCAACCATAAAAATATTCATTAATTTTTATATTAGACAACATGATATGTAGTTCATCATATTTAATAAAATGATAAATTTATATGAAATATCATGTAATAAATGAATAACTTAAATATGAACCTATTAGATATATAGGTTTTTCATGTTCATTATCAACAAATACATGTAATAAATATGAATTTGGAGATGTTATCATTCATTTTTAATGTTTTACTCATTAATAAGAATTTTTCTAAAATTATCAATTTCATCCACTAATTTATTAATAAATTTTTCAATTGAATAATTTGAACCAATTGTTTTCAAGATATGTTACAATTAAAATATTTTTTAATCTATTAAAACTATCATAGAGGTAAATTAATTTATATTTATTATTTAAATTATATATATATATATATATATTATAGGTCACACAATATATTCCCTTCTCCATCTAAATAAATTTACTTTTGTACTTTACATCCTATATGCTATATTTTTAAACATGACATAGCGTGTGACATAGGTTGTGTATGGTATTCATTTTTTGTTTATATACATGAAATTTTTTTCAATATGATTTGTCATGATATTCAAAACACGTAGTGTGATAGGTCAACCGAAATTGTATTCTTGTTGTGTATGATCACAAAACACATGGTAAATAAAAATGATGGGTGCCACTAGAAATGTCCATGAAGAACATAGTGTGTTCATAACTGTTACAAATTATGAATTCAAAAAAATTACATCAATAATAACAATTATTAATTTATATATACAGCAATGTATTTTATGCAAAATATAAGTGGCCATAGTGATCCCTGAATAGTCATTTCATTATTTTATATCGATAAAATATTAAAAAAATGGTAAAATCTATGACATAATTTTATAAATGAATGTCATTTATATTAATATTTTAATTAATTTATACTGATAATTACCTCATATTGATAATTCTTTATATTTTTGAGAAATTTAATTTTCAATATAATTATATAACGTCTCCAGTGAAGAATAAAAAAATTCCTCTATCAGTATACAAACATGATCTAAAAGTAACTGAAAAAACAAAGATAATATTTTTGGCCAAGTTTGTATGAAATAAGTGCCTTGTATCATTATTAATTTTTCAAATAAACAATATTTTTTATTCTCTCATTATTGAAATAGAGGAGGAGGATATTCTCTCCTCATCTTAAGATATTGACGGGGGGGTTCTCCTAGTCGATATAGAATTTTATTTATAGAATATGTTATACACAATAGTTCTCCTATAATATAAATTGATATAAATCACTTTTACAAATATTATTAAAAATTAATAATTTCACAAAGTCCATTATCAATTGTTTATTCTACTTTACCACATTTAATAATAATAATAATAATAATGTTTTTATTATATCCCGTGAAATGCACTAAACTCATGGATAAATATATCAGCTCCATTTGTCCCTTATCTTATTAATTAAATCCTCATGAAAATTTATTAATTGATTAATAAGAAAATAATTATTATAATAAATAAATATTACTCGTTAAATTAATTAATATGTATTATATTCAGTAGCTAAATAAATATTTATAGAATTATATATACTAAACTATTGAATATTTTATATTTATTCACTACCTTGTGAACAACATCTAGTTTCACTATTCTCATAATGATAGAAATGTTTATATTAATCTATTTTCTAAATCGGGGAAAAAATAAATATTTATTTATTACTTTTTTGAAAATAATAAAGAAATTAATAAATGAATATTCTATTTACTAAACATGTGAATAAATATAAATTTTATTATTCGATTCTCATATTCTAAACTCCAATATCAATGGATTATTTTATTATCATCAATAATAAAAGTATAGTTATTAAACGACAAGACCAAAATCAATTTTATTTTTCATATAAAATTAAAATATAATTTAATTGAGAATCTTTATACAATTTGATTGTGAGTCTCTAGGACTCTTTATGAGTGGATTTATGTTAACATACATGAATATCAATATCTGAGTGAAAAAAAATTTCATGGTACCCATGGAAGAAAAATTTAACGTAATAATGAAACAAACATTATATGAATTCTTAAAAATTAATATAATTAGTTTTTCTATATATATCATCACAACAGTTTCACACTTTTTCCATCAACCTATATACATGATTTATCATTATTTGAAACCATAAAATGACATCATCATTGAAGTATAATAGCCCTAAATTTAATCAAAATGTTTAATTCAAAAAAAAATTATAGATATATTTTCATTCCTAGACTTAGGAGAGTCAAATCCATTAATTAATTATTCAAATAATTTATATATAACATAAAAAACCATTATATTATTTCACTATGACCATATATAATTACATTTTTCATCTATACATTAAATATCATGATTCCTGATATACATTAAATATATTATAACTCCTATATACCAACACACATATCTGTAGTTAAACATATCAAAATGACACATATAACATGTGGAATTTTTATTGGCAGGGCCATCCTCATAAACTCCTATAATAGAGATTACAAAGTGAAAAAATAACAAGAAGAAGCCTAAATGTCTATGAGGTACTACAACATAAGAGTATAACATTATAGAAATCCTTTTAGACAAATTATTTTTAGAATATAGAAAAATTGTTTAATAATATTGTCATAGAATTTAAACCATATAAATATTGAGTGGAACTAAGATAAACATTTGATGTGACAAATACTCTAAATTCATTATCTCATTTATGTTTAATCAGTTAATCAGCGTCTTATTATATTATATAAATTAATATTAATTTAATATAATATTATACTAATTTAGTGTACAATGTTTGTTTATTCTAGGAAAACAATAATAATCAACTCGCACTTTTAGTAGAACCAAATTCTAACTCTTATATTTTTATCTCTAATATGATAAAAATGATTCTTCTAAGTTATTAATATAGTTAATGGGATATTTTTCATTTTTATATAGTGATTATAATTATTTTTAGTTTATTACATTTATAAAATACCTCAATAAGATATATCATTGGGTATCTAACTTTTTTCCTCAATCATGTACTTGAAATATTAGAAAATTATATTTTTGATGTTTATCATGACAATACATTACTATCTTAGTGTAATTATAAAATATAAAACAAATAATTGTCCAGAAACTTCTTAAACAACATTAAAATCTAAAATATACTCGATCTTTATGGATATGGTAACTATCGTCCTTAATTAGTTTCACTTTCTTATCAGCTTATACATACTGATATATTACATTGAATTATTCTATAAAATTATTGGTTATGTATTCCTTTTGATACTAGTATTCCATGTTCCCCATGTACATATTAATTTGTTCTTTTAACTTAATCATGTACCATTTGATAGTTATAACTACTACACAATGGAGTTATCATGACTTTGTTTAAGTTTTTTCCTATATGATTTTTCCTACGAAATATATAACCTCAAAATATTTCATGGAATATGTAATAAATTTCATGTTCATAAGCATATGGAATTTTATTCCTCATAATAATGTCCTCTTATTTCTTAAAATATCAAATTGTATAGATTTTATTCCATGTGACATTGGTAATAATACTGTTTAAAAATATTATGTATTTTATTTTTACAGAATTTATTATATAAATATTATTACATGATCTATGAAACCCCATATATCTATTTTATAAGATCCTAATTCCAACAACATGAGTTAATAATTTATTTCATTTTTGTAGAAGAGTATTCTTTCTTCTAATTAACTAATTTTAAGACATAACATCTGTTATCCATATGTTATCAATGTATTTTACTAGGAAAACTATAGCACTCCCATGAACCTCTTAGAGAAAAATCGGTCACATTCATTCTTAATACATCTAATATCTCTTAGGTTTTTATTAAATGAATATTCTATGATCACAATTCTCAATTTAATCTATAAATAAATTTCTATGACTTTCATACCTTATAGTATTTACATGGAATCACAAACCCCGTTGAATGTGTCGTGTTCAAAACATTCATAGAAATTGTAACAAGGTTGATGTGTTGACCAATGATTTTATCAATGGAATTTTCCTTTTGATTAAATTACTGTTTCATATTTAGAATTGTAGAATTTTATAATGCACATGAGACACATGATAGAACCAATTAATTTTTTCATATTATTCAGAATATTTCATTGACATAAAAAATATTTCCAAAAGGAACTAAAATATTAATTTGGGATAAAAACTTAAAAATAATTTGACTATAATATTAAGAATTGGATCTTCCCAATCACCTAGAATAATCTCACTCATGAAAAAAATGTCAAAATGAAACAAAATATTAGTAAAATAATATAACTTTTCATTATTAAAATATATATAACAATGAGTGAAAATAAAATTGAATGAATAATTGAATAAATGTGGCGTATTTATAAAATGTAGGGAACCTATATGACCATAAAAATATGGCTATTGGAATAGTAATCTGACTATTGAAATATTAAAATCAACATTAGGAATATTTAAATGACTGTTAAAATTGATACTAAAACTATTTAATTGAAAATTAATTTTTAATTATAATATGAAATGAAAATATGAAATATTTATAACATGATACATGTAAAAAAAATATTATAAAAGTGATAAAATATGTGTTTTTTATTTTTTAAAAACACAAATGTTCTTTAGTTCTTTTTTAAAATTTAATGTTTTGAAATGATATTTCATTTCATAAAACTTTTCTTAAAATGATATTGTGATTATTTATGTTAATAATGTAATTTTATGTGTCCATAAATAAATTTTCAATGTGACATAAATATGATCATGAAATTAAAATCGGTATTTTCCAAATAAATAAGGATTTTATGTAAAAATTAAATTTACCATATTAGGAATTATTCTTTCAAAAAATGGATTTCATTTTTGGAGTCTATATTTAGAAATATCATTTGATATAATTTATAAAATTTTTCTAAAATAGTTTTTTGGTAAATAGTTAAATACTGAAAAATACTATATTTAAAATTATTAGAAATATGAATGAATTTATCGGGCATGGATGGTATAATAAAACATTAGTTAAAATTAAAATAATTTTATTACTATATATATTCACGTAAATCTATGTGATTGGTAGTCCTGAGGAAAAATAATAAACTAATTAATATAATATTCAAAATACACATCTCCTATACCTTTATAAACATAATCCCATCACTTAAAACATTTTAACATCCATAACCTAAATAATAATAGTTAAATTCTCTCCCTATATCTCCCAAAATTCACTATAATATTTGGTCCCATAAAAAGTCCCATTCAAGGTTTCATAAGGGGATTTCAAGGAGGATATACCAAAAGGAGAATGTAATACCACTAACCAAGCCTTTGATTTTTTTCTTCCCCATTATCCTCTAAAAAAATCTATCCATCATGATATAAATACTGTAGTATCATAAATATAGTTTAATGTTATTGATTAAATGTAATACATATCATCCATAATCAATATTGTCTTATCAGTATGAAAAAATGAAAAACTTGTTCATAATATATACGGGTCACCACCCCCGTAATCAACAAACATTGTTTTTTTACACCACCATAACTGATGGTAATAGAAATACATTATGGATAAATATAAATTTAATATTTATAGTATAAATTAACACATTTTATGGAATTTATTAATAAACATTTAGTTAAATAAAATAGATCTAGTTTGTGGTGGTTAATAAAACCACCTAAATAAAATATGTATATAATGAAAAAATTTATAAAAAAATGTATCATCCTTATTTGAGAACATATAAGAATATTTGGAACAATTTCAAAAAATTTATAGAAATTAATATCATGTAATATATCTTCTATATTTTTAATCCCATTTCAAAATTACATCACTCTATATCCCCAAATTAATATAACCTTCGATCTATAAAACAAATGAACATAGGGTAGTATAAATTTAAATGATATCTCAATTAAATGACTCTAAATTAATATAAATTATTTATAATAGATCAAATATCCTATAATAGGTTTATAAAACAAGAATTTAAAAAATCTAATTTTATTATTTAAGAAGTTATGTGATATTATAGAATGAATCTGAACACATGTTGTGGGATCTCTCTAAACCAACCTATTTTCATTAGGTTTTGATTTCTATCTCATTAACATTTTTTATATATTTATTATTAATATTAAATTATTATATATTATGTATATATGTCACACATATATTTATCTCATTTTATTTATCTTTTTTATGGATAAATACACATTTTAGCAGTTCCCTTCGCCATTTCTTTCATTTAGATGATCTCGTTATAGGGAATATATCAGTTTTCTTACATAGTTCAAAGTAACCCTCAGTGAATTTTTTTAGCCTTATATGGTATCCAAAAACACACAATTTAACATGTTAAATTTTTTTAGTTTATTTCATGTTTTATGGAAATTTTTATTCTCATTTAATATATATATTGAATCTTTACTATTTTAACTAGAACCCCACATAAAAATATTATATTCTCAAAATTATTTCCCTAATAATTTTTCTATATTAAATTCAATTATACTTCATCTTATTGTGAAATAATTCTTTATTTTTAAACAGATATCTAATATTAATTTAATACCTTATTTTATGGAATTTTTATGATATGCCATTTGGCTATGTGATAAGACATGATTATGTAACCAATTATTTTCCATCGGTAATTCTTATGTTTATAAGATATAATTGACTTAATTTTTTATCACATATATCCACGTGTATTTTATAATGGGTTGAAGAAAATACCACTCAAAATCATTGGGGATTTTTTGTATGTCTCATGAGACGATATATATGTGATTATAGAGTAATATTAATCCATGATGGGACTCTTTCCACCTTGTTAAATCACATTTCTCATTAGCCTTGACCTATTCATATTTAGTGTGTTATTTTTTCTACCAGATTAATAAGATTCTATGATCTTATAGGCCATGAAATTCATGTACATCTTCTGTATGATTATTAATGAGAGTTACCTTTTATGATATCTTGTTATGCGAATTGACTCATATGTTATACTCATTTATGTTTTTATTCCATTAGTAAACATTATAGATCAACCCTTTTTAATGTACTCCCCATGAAATTTCTTGAAGTTCAAGGATCTCAAATGGATTTGGTATCTCATTATGGAGAATAAAATAGGGACATTGTGATTTAGTATAATTTTTTTTATTTTGAACATATTATTGAAAACACACAATAACACGTGATACGTGGGTTGTCATTTCTGGGACATTACATAAAAACAACCCAATAATATGTGTAGGTGGCTTCTGTTTCTATAGTATATCATTTTAAAACCCAGTTTTGTAATATAACGATCATAATGGGTATCTATGACCAGTATAATTCCAATCTATTTATTTGTATGATTACTAAAATGTTTTCTTGATAGACTACTTATAGACATCATTTGAAGATGTCAATATCTAATAAGGAAATATTGGAATAAAATTATACCATACATGTCTAGTTTCATCATGAACTACCACTAATACCTTTACATCAATATGAGAATCCACAAAAATATAGAACTAGGTTTTCGTATATGGAATTAATTTTTGAATTTTTATGAACACGAATATCACAAATTGTACCCATTTATTTCATTCTTATTGGATTAATTATTCATATAAAATAATATATATCATATATATTGTGAATATAAAACCACAAATTTGGTTTTATATTACATATTCATTATGTGTCTCTAGAATAACTCCCCTCACAAATATTTTGTATTTTTAGTGTTCCTATTATAACTCACACGATTCTAGAGAATTGATATTTTTGAAGTATATATTTCACCTAATACATCAATAGGGATGTGATTTATTCTCATAAAAACATAGAAGGTAACATGACTAATACTTTTATATTTTAATGATTGAGTTACCCTATGTTTTTTTAGGATAAATAACATAGATGTATTTTGTATTTTCATATGTAGTTTTTTTCGAAATTTTCCACATTAAATGGTTCTTAGAAAAAAAATGAGGAAGATAAATAATGGATTATCATTATATTATAACTTATATGATATCGCTTAGTAAATACTGTTTGCATATGGTTAACTGTTATATTTATATCAATGAAACATATCTTAAAAGTAATTATGAATTAATTTCAATACATAAATGAATGTGTTCCTAGATTCCAAAGACACTAAACTAATACAATATTTGGGTTTCTATTTTTGTCAGGTGTTATTTGTTATGAAAAATTAATGTACTGTCTATATACATCAAACATTCATCTCAATGGTTGGTATTACAGTGATGGTTTAGTTAACATTTGGAAATAATGATGAGAACATATTTAGTGAGATCCCTAAAGATAATTCAAATGTATGCCTAGGGATATCCGAATTATAAGTATAATCATAGGCTACAATCCTATAATTTGGGTAATGATCATGGAAAACCTAGGACTAAACTTATGATATTACAGATTTAAAGTACATTACTTTTATTATGTGGTTTTATTCTACGATGTGATCTTATCACCACATGATTTATAGTTTTAGTAAATGGAAGAAAATAGAAGGACTAGGATTAACATTTCATTTGTTGTAAAATATGGTGATTATGAACAATGAAATTTAATAATGGATGGGGATATATATATTGTGATTTTTTCAAATAAGTTACCACAATATTTCATTGACTATGTGACCTTTGGTGACATTCTTAAAAAATCACATATGGGAAAAAAGTATAAATGATTAAATTTTAAGAAGCATAGTGGAAAAATATTAAGATTCCTAAATGTAAAGAAGACGAGAAGAAGAACCTTATGGAATAACAAAAATGGTGGGGACATTATTATCTCTATGGGAAAAGGGATTATAGGGTAACCAACTATTATAGAGTTCAATGTCTCATTTATGGAAGTCATGGGCATTACCCAAATCAATTCCCCAATATAAGAATCATCATCCTAACCAAGGAATGACCTATTCTATCCCAACCATTAAATCAAAATGATTAAAGTATTTATGTATTTGGATCCTAGAATTATGAATGTTGACTGAAATAAGTAGTATTCGTTTTAGTTTTTTCGCTAATGATTCTAAAAAATATGTTAAAGAGGTATAATGGACAAGATAATTAATTTTATGGTAAGATGATATATTTGGAGAACATGTGATTTATGGAAATATAACACTTAATATGTTCCTTATGTGATGATAATGATGTTTTAGAAAAAGATATGTTCGATATGAATAACTAAATTAGAGGATACATGTTTCTTCGTATCAAATTATGGATTTGTTGTCATGTGTGTTATGCCATCATGAATAAAGTATAATTTTTTTTGGTACTAAAGAAATATATCCAATATGTATCGAAATATGGAAAAATGTATATTTTTAATTAGAATAAATGATAATTTAGGTTATTACCTTGATACAGGAGAATACATGATGTACGTGTTAACAATTTTTTAATGTGCCAACAATATATACCATATGATATATGAGGGATAAATTTTAAGCCAAGTTAGTGAACCTTTTTTCTATAGTTTTTTATTTTAATCTCTCATATGGATTGTAAGGTTATCAATTTATGTAAACTTTTTTTTAATCATTGGATTATGTTTTATAAAATAATTTATTTTCACACAACATATGGAATTATCAATATTTGATTACTAGTGCTACTATTTTTGTTTTGATTAATAGAGATGAACTGACATGTCATTTTATTTATAGATAACATTATACGATAAAACTTCTAGAATGAAAAATTATACTTTATTTCCCTGAATAATAGATCAATTGGAAATTTTTCAAGGCATGACCAATGATTATACTGTACTGAAAACTTGTAATTATTTCTTCTCGTGTTCTTCAAATTTATGGATAGGTTTTTTAAAAGAAAAAACATTATCCCAGTCCCTTCTTATATGATAAATTATATGGCTCCTTATATCATTTTATATTAAATAAATTGTTATTGTTAATTTTTCCAAACTATGTTCTCTATCCCTCTCAATTATAAATTAATAGTAATATTTCTTTAATAAATCAATGTTTTCACTTTCACCTATGTAATATTATTTGGAATCGCAAAAAAAGAGCTCCATAGGGAAACAATTATGTTTCTAACATTCTTATTAAAAACAATGTTTTAGTATTTATATTTATGATGTGGGTTTCTATATAAGAAACCTTAATGTATTAAAACTTTTCTAACCTCACCAAATATCAAGGGAGAAATTCAATTTAAGAGTGGTAGAATTTAACACCCTAATATTTTTATGAGATAGTTTTTTTAATTTATGTTATTTCTTATGTTGTACGCTACACCAATATATTATTTTTCTATAATAAAAAACAGCTTCTCATGAGGTATATGCAACACAATGCTTGGCTTATGTTACAAACGATTTTAATTTCTTCTGATAGAATTCATTTCATGGAAATCCTTGTTTAAGTGAACTATTAATTATTATTATTTTATCTCATAACCTAGGAATTATAATTAAAATTTTCAAAATTATTAACTAATTTATTAAATATAATTTACACAGGTATATATAATTAATTATTTTGTGAGAAATTAATTTTAAAAGAAAATAAAATAATTTTTATGTAAAAAGAAATGTTTTTATGAAAAAATATTTAAATGCATAAAAGTGAGTTTATAAAATAATAAAATAAATATTGATGGATATTAATAATTTAATATATTTTTAGTATATTCAATGTAAAGAAAAATTCATATTTTATTTTTTCTATACTTGATATAAGAACATATTCAATTTATCATATAAAAGAAGTATTCTTAAAAAAACAATTTTTTCACCTTCTGATGGTTTACCCATTTAAAATTCAATTTTTTACATGTTTATATATTATATTTGACAAAATAAAATTTTAAATTGGAAGTTGGATTTAAAAATTTACATAGGATGAATTTTTGATATTTTTTTGTTAACATTCATTTTTTTTAAGAGAAAAAATACAGTAAATTTTAATTCAAAAAAACTTTTTTAATCAAAATAACTTAATTGGTAAAATTATATTAATGAATGGTTTTAAATTAAAATTAAAATATATTTTTATCATTAAATATAATTTATGTCATTGGCATTATTTTTTCATTAAATTTTGATAAAAAAACATTCCAGTCTTTTGTAATGTTTTATCTTTAAAAAAAAATACATTTTTAAATTGGGCTTAATTTTAAATTAATTATTTATAGTTTTTTTATTTGAATTTTTAAAAATGGATTCCAAATTTGGATTTAGTAGGACAATATTATGTAAATATAATTGTTTTATTTTTAGGCGTTATATATATTAACTATTTTATTTTTTATTAATACTGTAAAATGGTAAATCAGGTAATGAAAGGTAAATATACTATTATAAAATTAATTTATTATTATTATTAATGTGACTGGATGAGTTCTTTTAGACATAAATCATTATTTGGTATAAATAATTCTATTTTCAATCCAGTTGGATGAGATTTTTACATATAATTTATTTTATTTAAAGAAATGTTAAAAATGACTTACTCAGATTTTAATAACCAATTAATTTCGAATACAAGGTTATATCGATGATAAATTCAATTATGAATACTCAATTTAAAGGTAAAATGTTTTTTATCCTGTTAATTTATTTTTAATTTTTATGAAATCAATAATTACCTTAAATGATTATATATTGATGATGTAGAAATTATTTAATCGATGAAAAATCAATAAACTAATATTATTTAAAATGATAATATTCATTAAAAGACAAAAAAAACTTGGCCAAATATTATTGGTCCGGTATATAATGACCATAACCCCACAAGGGTATAAATATTTACCATTTTGAGAATTATAGAAGATATTATCATACATATAATGTTTTATTTAATGTGATGTTAAACTTTTCACATTAATGTTTTAATAAGTATAAAAAATTTAATGTTCAGTTTTATAGACCATATATTGGTCAAAAAGTATTATTAGGAAATATAGTATATTTATCTTAAAAATATATATTTTTTAATTCTTTTAAAAAAATGTGTATAAAATAATTACACAAAACTGGTGTTCAAATTATTTTATCTGTGGAAATATCAAATTATTATTATTAAATATATTTAAAAAAATTTAATTCTGGGTAATTAACATATACCTTAAATTTTCTAGATTACCATGACCCCATTATGATATAATAAAATATTTTTATTTAAGATCACATCTTATATTTATATTTTTAAAAATACATGAATTTAATATTGTCTAAATTGGCATTATTTTGTTTTTTTCAAAATAATGTTTTATTAAATTATTTAAAAAACAAAAAAAAATTAAAAATTATTAATAAAAAATATATGGTATAAAATATTCAAAAATATTTAATTATTATTTAATTTATATCAAATGACTAAATATTCCACCATATTAATATTGAAATATTTGTTACCCATGTTACATTGAAATAGAATAACGAAGTGATAAATTACAACGATAAGGGTTAGACAAACTATAAAACATGTCTAAATTCATTTTTAATGAGATTTAAACATAATATAACGTAAAACATTAAAGTAGGACATTTTTGTGGTTTTGGGATGTGATTTTATTTTATTATAAATTAATATGTTTGGAGATTCAAAAAGCACCCACATGTCAATTATAGAAGGGAACTTCCTCCCTTACATATTAACATCACTATGATCCTTCCGAAACAGCTATATCATACCAATATTTCATATTATCATTATATATATATTCTAGATGTTATGGTATTCTCGTAAATTTATACTCTAGTGACATTTAGATGAGATTTAGAGGGAGCACGTCAAAGAAGAGGTAATCTCCTCTACTAATTCTTTCCAATTATTTCTTCTCATACTTTCTCTTCATGAGTATTTCATCCATCATAAAGTAATAAATCTAGAATAAATTATATTCCAATATAGTCTTATGGTTATGGAATAACCATATTCCTCCTTCTATCTATCTAATGAAAAATGATATCATCTCGTGTGCACACGTACAACATACCATCTCCATGCCATGGTGTAATCAGGTTTCCAACAGCATATTACATGAATGGATATAATGTTGGAAATAATAACTATATATTATTATTAAAAAAATGACATGTAATCTATAAAAACATATATACCATCCACTTTAATAAAATTTCATAATTATTAAAATAATATTATAACTTGTGCATACAAACGACCTACTATATCCACAATGTGATGGAGTTCATTCTAAATGATATCTATTAAATACTAACTACATAAATGTGAATAATGAATAAATATGGTGTATATTATGTTAATAATAGTTTATAATGATATAACTATAACCCATGAAGGAAAACCATTGCTTATTCCACAAAACATGAATAAGGACATAAAGTTGATAGTACCTAAATAACGATAAATAATGAAATGTTACTAAAAAAAAGAAGATAATATGATCATATATGATATCATAAATATGACTATGATTCTATAATAAGTCAACAAAATTATTTAAATTATTATAAAATATGATTAAATACAAACAAAGGATACCAAAACTAAGGTAATGGATAATTTCACAATCTCAATATTATCTAAGATTCCTTATACATGAGTATTTACTAGGGAATATTTATCATCCATGTCAATGTTTCTTAATTAGTTATTCAAGAATATTAGTTTTATTATTATATAATTGTAGAAATTCAATTTTTCCAATTTTTGAATTATTCATTTAATTGTATGAAAGGAATGTTTTGACATTTTTTTGATATGAGGTACTTTTTTCCTTTTCTGGAAAAAGTACAAGGATGGTCTTTTTTGAATATATATGGCATGAATAAATTTTTATTATTTTAAAACAAATTACATCCATAAAGATTACTTTACAATACTTCAAGGTTATTATCAGTGAAATTATTTTCTTTTAAAATTGAATTGAATTTTGAAAAAGGAAAAAAATTAAAGAATGAAGGATACTTTCCCCAAGAATTAATTCCATGTGGTATATCAAAATTATATTCCATATCTGATTACATTCTTTATTAGGGTTAAATATTATGTATACTAAGCCTATTATTCATATGATATATTTATGGTTTTTATGGAATGATATTTATAAAATCCTTTTGATTTACATGGATTATGTTATGATGGAATGGTGTTTAAGAAAACCATTTTATTTCATGGGGTTTTCTAGGATGAATAAATTATTTTTTATGAAACACATAATAGTAAATTAGTTAGGATATGGTTGGGAATTATATTTTCCTTAAATTTATTGAATATATATTTATATGTCATGAGATAGACATGACTTGAATGACCAGTAAATATGGTTTAGTAATATAGGGCTAGAACAACAAGTAAATCTGGTTATGTAATACACGGTTGGAATAACATTTAATCCTTTTTCATTAATTGATTTTTTCAACTACAATTGTCTTGGATATAAGCCTTGGATAATATAAAAATTATTTTATATGATTATTTGTTTTCCAAAATTCCATGTATTATATTAATGTTATTTTATCATGGATCATGTTTCTTTAAGATTTATTCTTTATGAACTTCCATGTTTTAACTCATGAATCAATATATTGATATATGTTATATGTGGTATGGTTTTCAAAAAAAAATCATGTTTTTACATTCTTATGTTTATATTTTTTATGATATGTTTCATTCATACACTTACTCAGCATTTGAGCCTACCCTTTTCATATGTTTTCATTTCCCCAAGATATAAAGAAAGGTTTTTGGTAGGAAATATAAATGGGAAGATATTTTGGAGAGATTTTGAAGATCTATAATCAAGATAGAAGAATCATTACCCAATTTACAATGACAGTATACTAATACAGTATTTGAGAATCTGTTTGTGTCATGTATTAAATATTATAAAAAAGTAATGTAACTACCATGTATGTCAATAATGGGTCTCTACAGTTTTACATAGATCAATGGGCCATGTGTGTATCAACATAAGATGTTCTCTACCTTGGGTTCTTCATATGGAAAAAAAATAATCCGAATGGAGGTTTTAGATGGCCAACAACATCATTAAGAACATATCATAAGATGAGGAATTATTTATTCCAACATGTTTAAATTGATTATAAATTTAACATTAAATAGACCCACTATAGGATTCTGGATTTCTATTTAAACATTCAATGGAAAATTGTCATTGATCAAGACACTTATTTATTTCACAATTAGTGAAAAATCCATTAAATCCTAAAACCCCTGAATGATTATTATCCCAAAAGGTGTTTCATATTCACTGAGAACCATCATTTGATGCGTATAAAGAAATGTGACTAAGAATGTATCCACTACATATTTCAAATATTTATGAATTTATCGTTTTTATATTATAAAACTAGACAACTCATATGATCTGATATCTGTTAGTCAGTGTATTCATTACATTATCATTTAATTACTAAAATATATAAATGAAATATTATGAAGTATTTAAAATCTCCTCTAGTTTATACATAGAATAGTTCATATGAATCTTATTGAATTAAATATAGTACATTTATGGCCAAACATTTATCTATAAAGGATTAAGTTTCTAAAAAAATTAAAATAGGAACATGAAAATACCTATGTTTTATAGCTCTAAATTTTTAAAACACTATTTGCGGTATATAATTGAAAAGAATATTTTATATTATTTTTCAATAAAATATATCACCAAACCTGAGTATTATAAGTTCAGTATATATTATTTTCATCACTGATAAACTATATTGAAAATCTATAATTCATGTGTTACTAAACAATAAAATATAAAATACCATACAAAAAATAATTTGAAATATGAAATAATTCCTTTTTTACCATGAACTAGACACCGGGATAAATGTTTAAAAATAGTAAAAACTAAAATAGTTTTATGAGAATTAATCCACATTGAAACAAAAAAGTTGTGATCTTAACATAAAGGACAAAGGATTTAACCACCTTCACCTACATAGAAACTTCACCACACTCTTTGTAATAGAAGTGAACTTCCATGGTTCATGTATTTGAATTCAAATATGTGAGTTAGATATTGTGTTTAATACCGAAGAAGTAAAATATAAATATTACATACAATGATGAATATAATTGATGTATAAGCTTCTTATTGGTTTTTATTTAATTCATTGTAGTTCCTCTTTTCGTTCCATTTCTTGCCACTTATGAAACAGATAACCTCATGTTAATTTATCTCTCTCTGAATATTTTTTTTATTGAATGATTTTGTAACGGTTTCAATGAAAGTATACATTTTTTTGATTTTTAACATTCTTAATCACTTTTTTCACCATTACAGGTGAGGATCGAAATTCCAAAATATCCATATCTTCTGGGATAATCATAATAAAAATATTTCTAATCATCTTCTATATAAATTTAATTGCATAAATATTAAGGTACATGGGGATTTTTTGTTATATGGATTATAATATAAAATAAATGGACAATTTTATATGGATATGGAATCCCATAATTTCTAAATGATCATTGCACTTCATCATTTATAAGGAAATACCACAATCAATGCACCCTTATTTCATTATACACATGTATAGTGGAGTTAAAAAAATTGTAACTTCACCTTCTCTTACTCTTTTTTATGGTATCTGAAATGCATTATCATGATGTATATATCCATGTATTTATGATTCAATTGTATATATGAAAATATTAATTATATCATGATACAATGTAAATTTGAAGAATCCTTCACGTATCACTGATATAAATCAATTTTACATACACTAGATCACTAGGGTGGTTGATCTGGAATATTGGATTATTGAATAAAGTGATATTTTTCATAAAAGTGGAAATTTTACAAATGACTATACCATTCATGGAAATTTGTGGAAGTAAATAAATATTCTTTACCCATGAATTATTATAGTTTAATCATTGTTTTTATTTAATTTCTCTATAATAAATGAAATGATATTTTAGTAATATATTATGATTACTCATTGTGAAATAATTAATTTACTCATTGACCATCTTATCATATGCCAAAATCCCTCAGAGTTGTATATAAAATATCATATTTCCTTGATATTTTATTAGAATGTATCAATATTTCCCTTTTAATAACCAAGATGAGTTCATCTTAAATTAAATCAAGGTATATAGATATGTTGATCTTGAAAACTGTATTAAGTCATAGATCCTTGATCTAATAGGTAGACTCTCAAATTCTGAAATCATAAAATTATATTTCATCAATTCATTCCTCCTTGTTACACAAAGATACTTGAGTTAAATAACTGTTGATACTAACATGATTAAATTAACTAAATAATATCATTGGAACTCATAGATAAATGAATATATCCCACTAATAGATAGACCAATACATTGATCTAAGGTTACATTATTACTCACACAATGGAATGTTTTTACTAAAGTAATATTTTAATTAACGGATTTTTTATCATATACATATGTGTTCTATATTTTAATCATTTCATGATTATTAATATTATAATGATTTAATATTTAATTAACCATGTTTGATAAAATATGTTATGCATTGTAATTTTATTTTATTTCAATATATTTAGATTGGTTATATCATCCAATTTATGTGATTGAGTTTAATCATCACATAAACATTAAATTACATAAATAAATAAATATCCTTGTACATGAAGAAAACATCTGATTTGATCATGAACTTTTAATCTACAGTACAATTTATCAATAATTAGATAAACCTACCACAACCCTAGGGTATATAACTCCATATTCATATGCCTAATCTTAGTTTCAACATTTCCCCATTAATTTTTAAATCTCCACAGCTGTTTTCACCTATAATCAATCCTGAATTTTCTACTCTCCCATGGAGCTTTATCCATTACATATACTTACTCACTTAATGGATATGGGTTTCTAGGTTTTCTGATTTTAGAAAATGACACTTGGAGACATAACCATACATAATAAAAGATTAAGGGATAATTCATACCTCCTCATATTTAAATTAAATATAATTTTATAAATAATTGATAAAGTAAATAATTATTTTAAACAAAAACAAAAAATATTCATAGGTTTGTAAACCCCATGATCATTGACAACAAGGAACATCTACATTTTTAACTTTCTATAATTAATTTCAATTCATTATTTTTTATTAATATTTATTTTATCAAATTAATCATAAAATATCCCTTCATTATTTATATTAAGGATCATTCCAAATAGTCATTGAGATACACAGGATTCCCATTTTGTATAATTTAAAATAGATTTAATAAATTTAATTAAAATTTAAATTAATGATATACATAACATCAATTGAGAGAGTCACATGACATGTACCCTCATGGTGTGTTTAAAATTAAATTCGTGAATTTTAATATATTGATGTCATATAATAGAGTTGACACATTGTGTAACCTTCATTGCCTTATTAAAATAATTCCTAGAATTGAATCGTTACACTATGTATACTCTCACATCACAAAAAATTTGAATTGCATTTTTATGGTCATTTTTGGTATTGGATACCTACTTAACATACAATATTATATGAAATTTCATAGTATATAGTGCATGTTTTTCTGTAGATCAATCCATATAGTTTTTTTCATGTATAACCAAATAACATGCTATTAGTATATTTGATGTGCATCAATGATTAATTCCATGAAGTACATAGTGAGAACCAAACCATCCATGTTGTTTATTAATATAATTATATAGATAATAATTACTAAATCATTTAATTGAAAAAATCCATCAATGATCTCATAGTGTTTTCATGTTGTGAAAACCCATTCAGAATGATGTACACAACAAAATTCACAACATAACGATTAGTTCTACATAAATTTTTCTTGTTCTTGATTCACATCAAACTCAATTCTTAATTGTACCTTGTATGTATTAAGAAATGATACCTACATGTATAGATAGCTACACATTATGTAAATGATTTATGGTCACCTGCAACCCACCCCTAAAAAATCATTGTGTATTCTATATGGTTATCACATGGTTCATAGTGTGTTGAAGTATCTATATGTTATTAAATCACTTGTAGCCATGTCCCTCACTTGGTAGTAAACATAAAACAAGTAATGACACCATATATAATGAAAATGTGGAATCCATGATTTAGTTGGGGTCAAATTCATGTGGGGTTATATAGAATATACACCAGCTACACACCATGTATTCCATGTCACGTCCTGAGCTGGGTGATGGTCAATATCATGCATTTAATGAAATCACATACCAACCCCACATTGTGTTCCTTGATTTTTGTGACTCGACATTGTGTGGATAAAAAGGGGTAAACAATGTGTGGTTTCTCGTTACACATCGTTTATTTACATGAATCAACAATGGACCTTGGCACCTATAGAAATTATCTTCAAGCTTTTTTCATCTATTCTTGGTCTGTTCTCGGTCATATAAAACCAAATGATTATGTAATCTTGAAATTTGTATTAATGAATGAAAAAATAATAACAAAAATTATTTGAAAATGATTAAACAAATAAATAATAATCATGAATTATAATTTTACCACTCTACTACCATATGGACATTCCATGAAATTGTCAAAGAAGTTGGGGAGCTTCCCTATATTACATTTTATAATATTAATTTATAATATTTAAATAGATTGTAAAAAACTACCATGGAATATTCTACGATATTATTGTATCTTTTAATAATAAATTAATTTAAAATAATATTTACATCATCTTGAAAATTATTCCTATTTTTAATTTATTTATTTTCCACTCTAGTAATATCATCGTTGTAGTGAAGAATGTAAAATAGAATTATTGTACTTGAATATATATGTTCTCTGCGTATCCCAAATCAATTCTTTTGGTATTCATTATGCTAGAATATATGAACAATGCATCATGTGTCATTCATTGATGGTTACAAAAAATATTAAATATTCTTCTCTATTTCTAGAGAGGGGAGAGTATGGCCTTTTATCTTGGAAATAATATAATTCCTTGTGAATTTATCTTAGTCTTGAGATAATTATTTTTAGAGAATCCATTGTCCATAAAACACCTCCAAATCCATAAAATGGTATGAGAACGTTTTTTTCTTAGGGTTCAACAAGTACTAATTACTCAAGAACCATTACCTAATTTTTTGTTAGAAGAAACCCCATGAAAAAAAATAATAATATTATTAATATTACATCACATGTAATGTGACAAACTCTATTAAAATACATAATATTAATCCATCCCATAACTCATATTGTGAATCCTACCATAAATATATCAAAAATTATATAATTAAATATTAATTAGAATAAGTAAATATTATTCATCAAAAAATAAATTATATTTATATTCAAATAACTAAAAGGGTTTTTATATTAATATATTCACCAAAATTGTAAATAATTAAATAATTATTTTTAAACATGTGAAACATATCTATAAATATTATTCACAAAACCAAATAAAATTTATATTAATATATTAACTGTATTATTGAATAAATAAATATGTATTCATTACCAGTAACAATAAAAAAAATATTAAATAAAATAATTGTGACCAATATTCCATTATAAGTTATTTATTTCATGTATGTTATATAAACCCAACATAATAATGGTTTTTAATAGAGATTATTTTTAATAGACATTGAAAATGAAATTATTTTTATTTTAAAATGGTTTATAAAATAATAAATGATGAAAACAATATTTTCACATCAGTAAACTAATAACAGAAATTCATAACCTTCAAAATTATTATTTAAATTTTTGGATCCCTAATTTTTACATCAATTTTTTCACATGTATGGAATTTGGTTTTCCTTCCCAGAGAATCTTGATATTAGGTTATTACATAATATGTTAATAATCAAAATTAAATTATTATCATCCACCATAATCAGTAATAGAAATATAATATTTAACCCAACATCATCATTAGGTCACTATAAGGTGTATCAGTAGTCCTATTTAGGCTTACCTTGTCACTTTTTATGTCATCCTTATCCCATAATATTTATTTATTCATGGTGTAATTGGTGATGGTTTTTAGAATTGTAGTTAACTATAATTTAGGTAGGTAATGAATTTTTCAATTCCTTTATTTGTGTTCTTATTTCATAGATGTTTCTTACGAAAAACATTATGATGAATATACTGAGTGCATTGAATGTTTTATATTCCAATGATGGAAACTGGTGGAATATGGGTCTAGGAAACCAATACACTATGAAAAATGAATACTTCATTCCATTTATATTTGACTTCAATTTTTGTTCTTTTATGTTTTGTATAATTAATTTCTTATGAAATTGATTTAAATATTTATGATTATTTCATTTTGATCTGAGCATCATTAAAACATTATGAACTTAAAACTACTTTTGGTTGTTAGGAATAAAGAAATGTGTTACATAATAGGTTTCCAGATGTTTTAATCATCAATAAATAAAAATAAGATATCATTTTTGGTATGATAATTAGTTAATAAGGTAAAAATTAATTTTTTATCTTAATGGTGAAATTATTTTTCATTTATTTTTGTACGGTTATATCCAGGATTTTTTTTCATATAATGGAATATCTTATATAATCATTTTTTATGAAAAAAATATTTGTTTGACAGTTTTCCAATGAATCTAAGTGGTTTGAAAAGATTATGATAGGTTTTGTCATGAATTCACCAAAATTATTTAATTTATTTAATTGGATAATCTATTATAATTATAATATACAATATAATCTAGTGTTTATATTACATTTATTGATTTAGTTGTTATTTATGATGCATGTTTTTATTGTTTTAGTGTGTATAAGTAAATTCTATGTTCATAATTTATGTTTTTAATTAAAAAACTAATATATTTTTTGTTGTTGTAATTATGTGTTTATATGATAATTTTTATTTTGTCATTTATGTACTTTTTATTTCATTTTTTATTTACTTTTTTAATAAACAATTGGATATAGTAATATTTCATTATATACTGATCAATGATAATAAATGTAAGAAATTTGATTTTCTTATTTATATTTTTATTCATAAAAGTAATTTTAAATTTAATTTTTAAATAATATAACATATATTTATAATATGAGATTTTTTATTTGTGATAATGGATCATAATTGTATTACTTAATGTTAAAAAAGTGATGAATATTTGGAAAGTGTTGAATTATTATTATAATTTTTCGAATGAAATGTTCAAAATAGTGGCCTCATTTTTTGTCCAAGCATGAAATATTTAAATATGATAAAACTGTAAAAAAGAAATTGAAATGTTGAATTAAGGTTATTTATTTATAATTTGAAGTTTAGTTGATAGATTTTTTATAGAATTATTATGATGGATTCAATAACTACTACTATTAGAAAACAAATATATATCCATTGATCTGCAGAGATAGATTGCCCAAAATATCTCTATAGTTTATTGGTACCAAGATATTACAATAGTTTTATAACTATTTCCATGTATTCTAAATATATATTTATTGAAAATATAAAAATTAAAACTGAAAATGTGATGTTGTGCAGTGTTTTTGTGCTTGGTGTTCGAAAGTGGGGTTCTGGGGTTGAAATACATCTATTCAAATTTTATGTTGACATGATAGCGATATTTTCAAGGAGAATATCCATGGTTGTCCCATAAAAATGAACTGAAACCCAAAAAATAGGGTTATATCCATGGTTTTATTTGTTATATCCCTATATCAATAATTTTATGGGCTATTTCAACAGTTTTAAACTACTATAATTTGGATATAGCCATGATTTTAAATAGTGGCAATGGGAATATAATAATCGGTTAAAGCCATGTAAATAGCGTATTGTCACTATTTTAATTATGGATCTAGGGCTATAGCTATGTTTGAAACTATGAAAATAACCCTATTTCAAAGGTTTCAAGTCATGGTTATAAACCATTATCCATGATTTACAATCATGGATATGTGTTCATCACTATTTCCATGCCAATAGGATCCACATTCAGATGGACCATGGTTGCTACCTAATTTTACAATTTTTACACCTATATCAATCATTTTCTACTAATGGATAATGTTTATTTTCGAGCTATGTAATGACAATTATGATTTCAGGGCCTACAGTCATGTGGCCCGAGGGCCTTGAGGTGTCATGTAGGCCTTAAGGGGGCCCGAAGACTTTGAGAATCAACTGGTCCGAAGGGCTTGGGTGGACCGAAAGCCTTGCAGGACCTGTGGACCAAACCGTTGGCCTGATGGCCCAGATGGATGAATAGTTTTGGTTGCTACAGTTCCAAATAGTGCATGTAACAGTACTGCTACAGTACCAACTATAGTACCAGAGGACCAAACCGGTGGCCCGAAAAGACTGTAACATAATTTCTAAAACAATTTTAATGCATAAGTATTGAAGAAAATGATATTCCATATTGAAATTAAAATGCAGAAAAAATGCTTAATGGGATTAGAGTACAAAACTATATATGTATATCCAAATAATTTCATGTTATATTGATTATAATACGAAGGTCATTTATGGTTTCCTAAATGTTGGACATCATGACATAAATTGAAGGAATAATTAAAACATGATTCATCTATAATTCAAACTAACCAAACACCTAGTAAGGAAATTTATAATATTCTTATAATTCCCTTTCTGAAATAATAATATAAAAATTAAAATAATGATAAGTGGTTAATATGGAATACAAATGAGAAAATATATGATGGAAAATTATATCATCATATTTTTTCAACAATAGAATAAAATTGTTCTATATTTCCATAACCATGTAAATAAATTTAGAAACCTCACTCCCAAAATATTCAAAATTGGAAAGAATCAATATCAAATACTTTTTAGAAAACATAGTTCATGTCCTGTTTTTTTGATAATTTAACTCTTATATCAAATATTTTAAATGAAATAGAAATACATTTTGTTGAGTTTAATGCTTTCTGGAACAATATAATACAGAAATGATATTGATTAATACTTTTAACCATTAATTCCTGATCTGAAACACTTTTGGGAGGAAGGTATAAAATATTATTATTCAAATAAAAATGATAATTTTAATTCAAATGTAATTATTATGTTTAGTTTAAATGACTTCCATGAATATGGAAGTTTTTATAGACATAGTTTTAAGGGCCACAAAGCATATACAACATGTGAAGAAAGTAGTTACATTTTTGAAATATAATATGCAATGGAAATAATTCACATGATTTATTGTTCTGTTTTTCCCACGAATAGATCTTATTGGAGATTAAAGAGGTTATACAATTAATTATATGAATTTTATACCACCCAAAATCCTTTTTCAACTAATCAATATTTTAAGAGGGTGAAAAAACATAATGTCACTTATGGAAATACAAAAAAGCATTTTAATGGATAAAATATTATGATGAAATGAACAATCACTTTTGAGCTTCCACATTAGAGATATCATGAGATCAAACATAACATCAATGTAAGGAATGTTGTGATGAATATTTTTGATATATTTATTAGAACATTGTTATATTTTAAATGTGAGATGATGTATTGTATTTAATGTAAGATTGGATTTAGTTCTAATGATAATATATTTGGGGTTATCACTCACTCCAAAGTTAAAATTAACAGACATGCCTCCCACATTGATAAAATTATCCAAAAGTGAGAAAATTAGTTTTTTGAGGTGACTCAATGGTATAAAGATCCTAAAAGTTATTATTAAAATGAAAAAAATATTTTTAATGAAATATTTGAATTTAGCTCAAATTAAATCCAATGATTGTCTTGTTTTGATGAAAAACATATTACTAGTTTGATTGCATGGAATTATAAATATCCATGATAGGATGAATATTATTAAGGTGTTTTGTTTTTTCTATTTCAATATTTAATAAAGTTTTGTATCTTAATTAATTGAACAAGATCAAGAATGATACAGTATATATATGTTGTAAACATGAAATGTACTTTCTACAATATTTTATTTTTATAATGGTACATTTAATGGTTCATTGTTACAAGAAATTATGTTATGTGGTTAGGTATATATAAATTTGATCTATCCTTTTTAAAGGTATATGACGACTGAAATGTGTTTTTTTAAGAATCTATATCATCTAGAAGCACATATTTTTATATGTATATTTTTATAGAGGTTATAGAAAATTTTGAAGACAATAATCTAAAGTGGATCACCTAATTTTTTCTTATATATTATCATGATGGAGTCAATTTTTATTGAATGGGGACTCATGTCATGAAAATTTAATTTCCAATAGTTGATCAAAAAATGAAAGCACAATTATACATCTTGAATAAGATAGATGACTTTCATCAGTATATGAAATTGCATATTAATGTGGAAAATAGTGTTTTTCAATGAAGAATGATATGTGAATATTGAATGAGAATAAAAATATATTTCTAAAATGGATTAACTATATCATTATATGTATATTAGTTGATTCATAAACATTAAAATGACTAGTATCTGTGAAATGTTTAAATGTGATAACATTTTCATGGTATGAAATTAATTGCTATATATTTTATACCACATATATTGACAAAAAAAAATTAATTCAGAGTATTAGTGTATTATTGTCTACTAATGATAACCATTTAACTAGTTTAAATGTAAAAATAAAATCTCCATATCAAGTTCATATTATGTGGTTATTGAAGAAATATGGGAGACCGATTACATTAAATTTTAGTTCTTATATTTTTTCATAACAGGGTTTTCAGTTAAAGTACTGTTAAAAATAATTAATTTATTATGACACTGGAATATATGAATTTTCTAGAAGACACAGATGAAACATTGTCATTGAAAGGACATGAAAATAATTTCCCTGTTCAGGATCAATAAAATGTCCAACTGTGTATCAATTTTCCTAGAATTAAAAAATAGTTTAGTGATGAAAAAAAAGATGATAACGAATTATGTGAGGTCCCTAATTTCATGGACATATTATCAAATTACATTGATGGTGACCTCAATGATATGGATTTTCCTATCCCGAATGATCATGGGGATGGAATATGGGAAAAAAACAATATTAATCTCTTGGTATAACAATTAATATATATTTATATCTTGTTTTACATTCAAATTATTTTATAAATATTAAAATATAATATTTTTAATTTGTTTACTTAATCCATTTTTATATTATAATATATTTTAGTATATAATCAATTAAAAATACAACACAACTTCAAAAATATGAATTTACACCAAAATTATTTTTTTATTCATTAATTTTTTTTTGTTATCTAAAAAAAGTAAGGTTATAAAAAAATTATTCGCATGGGTTTTTTCCTAAAAATAATGAGAAATTCATATCTAATAGTTTTTGAAATGTAGGAATAAAACATGCATAAGTCTAAAATTATTGATACATATAATAATCATGTAAGTGTTTTTTCAATTACAAATATTTTTTTATTTAAATTATGATATTTTAAAAAAATAACATAAATAAATTTAATATAAGATATTCTCAATATAATTAGAAAAAAATAAATGATTATTAATTAATAAATTGAGATTAATGTAATTAAAATAAATGATATATGAATTAATGATACAATAATCACTGGAATCATTCTATTAATGATGATTATTGAGGTAAAATAACTTCGAAAATGTATTGATTATTTTAAAAAATTTATCATATAAAAATTATAATTTATTTCATTTTGGTTGTTTTTGTCAATTTATAATTATATTGACAACTAAATATTAGATTATTTTATGGATTGTTTCTTAATTATTTTAGAGGATAATGTTATATAATAATCCCAATTTTCCATTTTTTAGTGAGGACTTTACATATACTTCTAATGATGATCCTCATCAGACAATAGGACATTTTACTTCTAAAAAAGGGATAGAGAAGGATTCATGTGTAGGTATATGGGGTTTCACAAATTTACATAAATTATCAGTTTCTCGTAGTGAGAAACAATGAATATCTATTTAGTTTGATGAATATTGAAATACCAAGGGTACAAATTTTTCCAGCATTAGATGTTTTTTGGAAATACAGGATTAATAAAAAATAATCAATTTTATTTTTTGATTAGGGAAATGTCCCCAAGAAGACACTAGTTCAGTTGTGGAAGAATATTTTAGTAAGGTTATTTATAATTATTTTACATTTCATTACATGTTTTTACTCATATATATTTTTTCATTCCATTAGTTTATATATGATATAACATACTCTAAAGAAGTCATGAAGATATGTTTATATATTTACAGTAGGATATAGAAGGATTTTAAAACAAACCTAATAAGTTATTTTATTTTTTGTATAAAAACTAATAAAACTTCATTTCATATATATCCCATTTTAGATTAAGATACATGGAAGGAATTTATTTAATGCTATCATAAAGAATAAATTTTACTATGTTCAATTTCAATTTTTTAATTTTTTTATATCAAAATAATGATCATATTAAGGTTTTCTTTTTTACATAATTAATACGAACTTATAAGAAATCATTAAGAAATCCAATCCAAAAATGTATGGCCTCATAAATTTTTAGGTGGAGGGTATTCATTTTTAGAAGTAAAAATGACGAATGAAAACATTAAAAATTAAGATTTTTCCCTTCATGATAAAAATAGTTTGATGCTATTTCCCCACCACCTAGAGATGAGAAATGGGAGATTAAACATATGTCCAAAAAGGGGACTTATCATATTAAATAATCGTGGGTTTTAGATAAAAGTATATTATATATTTATTTAATTTATACAAGTATTTATGTTATTTTTGAACTCTTTATATTTATCAATTCACTAATATTTTATTAAAATTTTATATATAGGAATATCTTGATGAGATGTACACAAATGGGACCTATATACCAAATGGATAGAAGGCTATATTAGTTACATTCTTGGAAATCCCTAAAATCCTTGTCGCATACCAGGATGTGAGGTGGTTGTTTCAATGTTTTTTTAATTTTAGAACATCCACAATGGAGGAGGTAAAAAGTATATTTTCATTATAATATATGTTCCTTGAGATGGGTAAGATAATGGATGATATGATCAGAGATACGGTTGAGTAGTGGGTGAGTGCTTTAACATAGTCATTGTTTCCTATCATGTATAGATTATTTTAGGATACATATCCCACTCCTCCACTACTATTTGCAGATCCCACTCCTTTACCCGCTACTATAGATCCCATGCCTCCACATCTATTATCAGATCCCACTACTTCACCTCATCGTCATCTTCTAATCTATTGTGATTTTTATGATAGGGATAAGTAGTATAATTTTATATTGATGGGGATGATATATTATTTTAGTTATATTAAACATCATCAACCCATAAATATGGATCAACATAGAGAAATGGTACAATATTTTATAGGTATATTAGCTAGAGTATCATCCACTACTGTTATAGATCATATAGTTAGATGGAACATTAGAAATATATTATCATGTCCATTATAACCTATTGGACATCTTACCAGTTACACATATATTATTAACCTTATTTCATATTGGTGCCAATTTTTTTAATTATTTTAATATTATATATATATATTGGAATATATCAAAGGTAATGATATATTTTCTAGAAAGGATAAACATGTCGACGACACTTCATCATTGGATGTAGCTATGCTTTCTAAATAATGAAGAAATGGATATAATTTTTTATATTATTATGAGAATTTAAAAGATGGTGAAATATTTTGATGCATTATTTTTATGGTGATTTGTTGGAGATATATATTTGAGATTGTTACATCAGATATATTGGAACACATGGTTTTATAAATCCATTTCTTGTAAGTTAATTATAATATTTATTACAGTTATTTCAATTTATTTTTTTCTAACATAATACTAATTTATTATTGGTTACCTTTGTATAAATTGTGAAAAAATTGTATTGAATTAGTGTATAGTTTATTGTACACACAGTCACCTTCTAAATTGTCTAATATCACGAATGATGATGAAAAAATTAACATTTTTTTTTCAAATATTAATGTCAGATGAAATTCATTTTTGGATGTTTCTTTTTTGAAATAAGTATGAAAAATATATTTTGGTTTTGTTTCACTTAATTCAAAATACAATAAAATTATAATTTTTTTATATTCGTTGCCATTTGATGTTTGGTATTATTTCCCAATGATAAGACACTTCATTTTAAATAATCCTTACATGGTGATATGTGATCAATCATAGAAGAAAATTTTGATACATGAGATTTATTATATGGGAAATTATTTTTTTAAATGAATTAAAATATTAAAGCGTACACACCAATTTGAAATAAGGCATGAGATAATATTGTGTGTAAAAATGATAGTTGAAAATAAATATCAGATATATGTATGTTATGTTAAATTCCTTTATAATTATAAATAATTTACATACACATCAAATTCTATTTTTAATTGAAAACTTCATTGATTACATGGACTATTTGTCTCGATATATAATTAGGTAGGACACATACTATGTTTAATAAACCTATAAACATGATTTAAATTTCATTGACTCTATGAAATGAACTCGTTGATGAATTAAAATGACCATGAATTTATTTAAACAATTCCATTTAAATCAAATAGTTAGAAATATATTCATCCATTAACATAGAAGGGACAAAACCATTATTGACTTATTCAATTATTGTTATATCACTTATTACATGCCCATCACAAGCTACCGCAACATAACCCCATGTCATCATAGATTTCTTATATACAGAAAATTATGTAATTCATGATATACATTAAAAATATCATCAAGTATAATGAAAAAAATTCAATTCCATAGATCATAATATACGATGACTCATATGACATGTGGAATTATTATTGGTGGGTTTTTCCGCATAAACTCTTATATTAGTGAATTACAAGTGTCTAATTCATGTGTAATATTCTAAATTTTATATGAGCCTCCAACACCAGATAATAAAACATCATTTCTTTCCAATTAAAATGATTTTATCTAGACTATATGAGACATTATTTTGAGTATTTTCTTATCTATTAAATATTACCCTAATAGAAATGAACCATTATAATAATAAGATCCGAAAAATTTTCCGTGTATACTGTCAAATTAATTTTATGAATAATAATAATCATCATGTGATATGATAAACACTACTATTAAGGTAATCAAATATTCATGTAACTTAATGTAAAAATTCAGTTTGTTTTAGGACACCAACTCAAATATATGAGTTGTGTACCACTAGCAATACATGTGAAGTGAGAGACATATAATTGACTAATACATTTCATGTAGTTAAAGAATTTACATAGATAATAATTAACAATATTTTATTTTCAAAATAAGTTATAAAAAAATACATTTCATGTACCTTGGGAGGAATAATCTATCAGATATCTTGTAAAACAAACCATACGAAGTGCAGTTTAATATTTTTTATTTGTCAACATGTTGAATTACATGAAATCCTTGTATCGGTGTGCACCTCTTATATGTTAGTATTTGTTACATGGAATGAAAAACTAGGTACATGACCCTTAATTTTTTTGGATACCCATAAAATATTCCTAGAAAAATTGCATGTTTTCCACATGAGTTATCACATGTTACATGACATGTATATCATGTTACACATCATCTAATAACTTTTGGTTGTATCTCTTTGATGAAATCCAGTACATGATGTGCAATGAGACTATGTATTTTGACCGCATGAATTTACCTGAATTACATGGAGTAAATGTCAATTGGGGATATATAACATATAAACTTGCTTCATATTTTGTACTCTCTATCAAGATGCGTGTTGAATAAAGATCAATACATAGTGTGTAATGAAGTTTCATTACAAACAAAAAAATTTTATTTTTGGAATGTGATCAAAATCATTTGAACCTCCAAATGGGATCATTGAGAGGTATTTATATATTCATGTCCTATTTTTGTCAAAATAATTTGTGCAAACTCATTATCTCTAATTTTCTAAATTATTTTGAAAATAATGTAAAAAAATTCAAAAATTATCTAACAAAAAATCATTAATTATACATTATAATGTGACTAATCTAAAATAACTTGATGGTTCTAGGGAATAGTGAAAGCATCACGGAAATTCTTGACCATTTTTTTTCATGGGGTTCAGTTAATAAAATATGAATAACATTATGAATTAATCCCAAGAATACTTCTAGAGAATAACTTTTAAATTAAATAATTAATTAATTTTATTCTGAAATTTCAATAAAATATGCATTTCTTTTTGATAAAATTTCAATTATTCTCACATTTCATTTTTTTGCGATTGGCCATCCAAAAAAATAATCCTCCTGTTTCTTTTATAATTTACTCGGAAATTATCTAAACAAATTTCTTTAATCTTCAAGAGTTAGAATATAAGACACATGTTCTTAACATCATTCAAAATATATAATAAAAAATTATTCTCTTACTCTTTTTATATTCTTAATTAGGAGGGATAGGATTTTGAAAATAAGTATTTAGATAAGTATAGTGTCTCACCATTATTCCCAAGGGATCAATATCATTAAAATTATATAATAGATTTTTTATAAATGGGGTTAAACTTTTTATAATTGTATAGGGTCCCTTTATCTGATTATCTATTCTATGCAATCATCGTGTCATTTATTATAATATTTATTATTATTATTTTATATTATTATATGGGCTAAACATATAGATAAATTTAACATCTCCACCAAAACATGAACTCATCATGTTAATCATCCATAGAATTTACCAAAGAATAAATAATAAATGATATATTTAAATAAATAATTCTTATTCATTAAATGAATAAATAAATAAAATACTAAAAAAATAATGTATCAATATTTATAGAATAAATATTATATTCACTAAAAAATTGATAAATAATTTAATTTTGATAATCCTACTACTAAATAAATATTTATATTAATTTATTTACTGAACTAGTGAATAAATACGAATTTTTTTATTACCTTAATAATAATAAACATGAGGAAAAATTGTACTTTCACATTCTTATCTGAAATATCTAACGATTGAATAAATACAAGAGACCCAAAATAAAAATTTAATATTCCATAATATATGGGTTATATTTACTCCAAATTTTAAATTCCATAAAATTTCATGACTCCCTCCAATTGGTACCCCATATAGTAAAATATTGATGGGAAGAATTGATCCTTAATTTCCACCTTTAGAAGGCCTAGTTGGTCAATGTATCCAAGGGTATAAAGTACAAAAATGAGAGTCAATACCGTCAATATTTTTAAATGTGATTTAGAGATATGATAAAAACCCAAATAAAATACCAATATATAATATAATATAATTAAAACCAACCCACAATGTATGTCAAGTTATACAAATAAACATAAAAAATATCTATAAATAGATTACAATATTAGAAACATTATAATATCTTGAACATCCAAGAGAGTAATTCCTAACTCAATCTATGAAACCCTACTAAAAACATTAGAATTAGTTAATACACATAGAGAGAGAATACCATGTACACTTGTTAGGTTCATGCCCAATGTCTATAAAGAATATGAAAAAATGGAATACTAGTTCCCCAATGAAAAAACAATAGAATAAACACACACATCAGGATTAAACGTACAATCATAGACACACTAAGGCTCACTCACCAAATAATACCTCCGTGGTAGTTAAGTTATATTATGATAACTTAGGTAAAGGTACATTGAATCCCCTTCCCCACAATGTTACTGATCTCACACCCCAACATAAAATATAATGTGACCCCATCCCATACATGTGTATCAGTCATCTCATTTCACATCACTCATTGTGTGTGTTGGGTCACAACTCTACCCACCTTATCCTCTCATAGAACCAATCATCCTATATTGGCATTAATAAATATCCATATATTATATTACATTTCCAATTTTTCATACATATCATTGCACATCCAACTAATACATCAAAACCAGTGCAATATGATATGATTAACATTAAGGATATATCTCATTCCCTCCACTTAACAAGACTTAAACCCATCACGTATCACATCCTCTTATCAACATGGAATTTCCACCAACAAAACAATCCTCGGTTGATACTCAACGAAAAATGGGTACTTCTGTCAAGTACCACTACTAAATGAAAAGTGGGGAGAGGGGGTATTCATTCATCTGTTAACTCGCCAACATATATATTACCGAATACACAACAAAAAACATTTGTGTGTTCAGAAATAGTTCTTAATGCGGTTGAGGTCCATATATAAATAACATGTAAATATAAGAATATATATAGATATAACTCAATACTGGTCATAAAGGTTCACATAAAATAATACTAGAATATCCTATATCACCCCATGACATCAGGTTAAAACTGCTTCCACTACATAATGATATAAATTCAAAAAAAAGACATGCATGACCCAAAATTCCATTAATTTATTTACATATTAATCCCTTTTATATTTTATCATATTACTAAAACCATTTGTTTAATAATAAATTTGATCCCTTATTTAATGAGAAAATATTGTACTCATTATCTTTATTTATTCCTATTTATGTCTATCCATATGATTTTTAATTTCATTACATTAAATTTAATTTTATAGCTATAATGAAATATATTACAACACCACCTCACAACACATTCACATCCAAGCATCAACCACATATCAAGAACCATGATTTCATTCCTAGATACATAACACATCAATATAAGTATAAACAATCACCATAAAACACCCGAAAACCCTAAAGCACTACAAAGTGAAAATATAATATGATAATAATGGAAAAAATATAGATCCCAAATTATCATAATTACAACAATTAAATTTTCATAGGGATTTGAAAATATTTTTGCATCTCAAGATGGGGTATTTTAATAGAAATTTGAAATTTACACACTATTGATTCTTAACTAAATATACATGATTAACCTTTATGAAATGTGGTTATAAACTATCAACATAATAAGGGATCTCAATTTTAAAATAGTCACAATAGTAATATCATAATATCTTTGTGGTTTGAGGAAAATATAATTAGTAGAAATGAAATAATCTAGAATGTAAAATAAAAATACACTCAATACACATCAATTAAATTATACATGTTCTTTATATTCATTTTTCTCATTATCATCCACCCAATTGAATATTATGGATTTATAATTACATAGTTCCACAAAATGAATACAAAACTAAGATCCACAACCTATAAAAATCCACATCACATGGGACCAAAAAAATAGGATAGGGGGATGATGTTATGACCAAAAAATTGAATTGATGGGGGCCAGTTTATTAATACAACACTTAAAGGATAGAAATATTATGAGAGGGGAAATAACTCCTACCTCAAACTCTACACATTATTGAAAATAATATAGAGGAAAAATGGTGGATGAACATGCCTAGAAATCGATAACATAAGGAGTTCAGTTCAATGATAAATGGATCGCGTTAATAAAGAATAATATTTTATATTTTTTAAATTAAATTTAGGCATGGAAGATGAAAATTAGATGAAATTCTGTATTTATATAACTCCAAATACAAATCTATGTGTATTTCAAAAAAGTAACGAAGTCGAATTTCCTTTTTATTAATATTATATATTTACCCATTTAATTATATCTAATATACTAATATAAACTCCCAATCATTAAGTTGAGTCAATGACATGATTTAATCACTCATTACATGTTTAAAATCTCATTAATTAAGCCTTTATCATAATATTTAAGTTAATTTTTTTTCATAATTTCATCTTGGAAAAAATTGGGAAATTTGAAATTTCGTAATTCAGAAGGAATGATTGACCATAAGGAACAAACTTGGGAAGACACCACATGGATTGATGTAATGAAGGATTAAAGAGACAAAACAAAAGAAACACATGAATGAAATAATAAATCAGAATACCATCTGCATACCACATGACCAATGGGATAAACAACAAGGACAATCCATGAAATTGTGATTGGAATAACCACACAACAATGAGATATAACAAAAGAAGAAGCTAACTAACTATATGAATGGAGTGATCAATAGTAATATCTAACTAATCGATCTCATCCTACGACAAGTGAAAATGGGGTCAAACATAGAAATTTCAAAAGGAAAGAGACTCTAAGAACTCTATTGATATCATCTGGCCCTATGAAAACAACCATGAAAGGTTTTTTCAGATCCATGACTTTATATCATATTCCTATTAAAAAAATATTATACTCAAAAATTTAAAATGGAATTTTTAAAATATAAATGGGTTTGTATGAAAACACAATGATATACCACTCAAGGATATTTCTATATCAACAAAACAACCACATATCAGAGGAACAACGAACATAACCATGTAACATCATTTACTATAAAAAAATTGAATATAATAAAAAGAATAATAATGAAACCACTATCTCTATATAATGAGATCCATGAAAGAATCCCACAATGGAAGATCAACAATAAATCAATTCGACACACTGATCATGCATCTATGACTCGCACTATTGTGTAATCAACTTTAAACCACCATACCTCAAAAGAAAATGAAACAGGTGGATAACTCTTTCATGAATCACATTCTCAAAATTATATTTGATATCATCTAGTCACTCAATGAATGAAATTTGATCATTAGTTTTTAGATTTTCCTAGTAAATGAAATGGATGTTTCCCTAAAGATACATTAAAATATAGGATATGTGTGAGATTTCATTAATCATGTCCAACGATGATGGAATAACAAACTGATAAGAAACCGCAAAAATATAATATAACACCTTGAATGTCCTAATTTTCTTTAGATAAACATTACTCTCACAACATAACCACTTTGGTCCCTTAGGAGGGGAATGCCTCAATAATACAAGGTCTCCAACCTCAAATTCCATGGGGCTCCACATGTGAAATGAATATTTCTTCTAACAATCATACATTGACCTTATTTACTCTTGAAACATGTAAATATTATCTATCATGCCCTAAAATATGTCTAATCCTAGGACTATTGACTCCCCAACCCCTTCTTAGATCAATAGATATTGACCCAATAACCCATACAATTTATCAAATAGATCCATACCAATAAATGAGTGATATCTTTAATTATAGGAGATCTCAAACAATGATACATATTTCAAGAATTGTGCTACAAAAATCCATGATTCAAGCTCACAACATATCCTCTAGTGCCTAGAAATCCCACTATATCTATCCACTTATCAATGTGTAGAATGAAAATCAAATGATTGATTGAGATATAAAATCAAGATTCAATCCTCTTCAAATTGATGAGTTAAAATTAACATCCTTCTTAGAAATAATGGTTTTTGGCACACAATGGAGTATCTCCATTTCTTCCATGTTGTTCCTCACAAGGGAATCCACAGAACTCAACACAATGATTTATGAAAGATGGAACATATATATCAATTGGTCCATGATCATGGAAATTTAATTATAACCTCCCTAGTATCGGGGAAATTTTATGATAAAATCCATTAAAATTTCATCCCAATTCGTCCAAAGGATTTATAAGGGTTTAAATAAAGCTCTTAGAACATGATGATGTATATACATATTGTAAAAAACCAAACACCATGACATGAAATCATCCACCAACAACCTTATCCCAGGGTTCCAAAGTCATCTCCTCAAACCGTGGTATATCATAGACACAACCATATATACAAATATGGGTGATTAATTAAACCCATAGACAAATCACTATTGTATGGAAAATAATACAATATACTACACTAAAAAATCTTATTCGGACCATCCTATGACTGCCCTTCTAAATCATCACCATGACCAACATGGTTTCATATAACCCCCAAGAACGAGTCACCCCAATGTGACTCCTCCACCAATTTTTTAAGATATGGTTCCAATTTCATTTGATAAAGATAAAATCATCAACCAAATTCTTCTCTATCAAGATGAATAATAATATGAACTTATATTCCTTTCCAAACATCTTAGGAATCATAAAAATTTTCTCCCTATGAATATCAGACCAATGTATTAGCAACCACATTTTCTTTTAATGGGGGTATATAAGATAAATTTTTTAATCCTACAGAAAATATATCCAAATCCATAGACATTGGTTCATATCGCACTAATGGAAAGAATACCTCAGTCTTTTATGGTCCACGATAACCAAAAGTTTCTCTTTGATGGGGTAATATTGTTGTAACATCAAGAAAACCAGTACCTCCTACTCTACCACTGGTTGAATTATTTATCAAATGACTAAAAAACTTCATAGAAAAAATTTATATCACATCATTTTTATACATCAATATGCATCCCAAACATTGATAGGATGTATAAAAAAATACATTGAACATCACTCCATATTTTGTAAATTAGTGCACTGGGGATCTAATCAGTATATCTTCTATGTATTCAAAAGAATCCAGAAACAGATTCATCCAGATTAATGTCTGGTATTTCCTTATTAAATCTATCAATGGGGCTGTAATATAATTTATGACAGAAACAAACCTCTGATAATATCCTACAAGACTAAGAAATTTATAAACCTCTACCATGTTCTTGGGTCCCACATGGGTGAAAACTATCTAGATCATTGATATGTCTATAAACACATGATATTGAGGTAATACATGTAAAATTAAATAAACCTCCCATATATAAAACTTCTTTTGGACATCATCCTATAGAGTTTATGGTAATGGAGAATATTAAGAACAACTATGAGATTCCGAACATTCCCCTCCTCAGAATTGAAGTATATGAGAATGTTCACAAGGATCACCACAATAAATTAGTCCCAAAACTCAAAGAACACATATTTTCCATTCTCCATGAACACAACTAATGATTTCATTACAGCAAAAAACCTAACCAACTGTATAATATTCCCCTACCATCCGATGAAAGAAAACATTGGGATATCATCTTATTTCAACATCATCTAAGCATATCCATATTACAAATAGAACATAAAAATCAAATGAAATCCCATTAGATATTCAAAAAGATCATATATCCTCAAAATGGGTAATTATTTTTAATTTACCCCTGATACAACATCTAGTAGTCCATGCCCAACATAAAACAACCATCATCTATATTATATAAGATCATGGGAGACCCTCTGGGAGATACAATAGTATATATCAAAACTTTTTTCAACAAATCATCAATCTGTAGGCTCATATCACAGAGCTCCATGTGATCCATATAATAGCAATTGATCCATATTAGAGAGGCCATTTGTTGTAAATAAATCAGAAAATAGACTTCCTATAATTCGGGTTTTACCAAAATTTTATCTTGGAAAACAATTAAGAAATCATAAATAACTCTAGGTACATCCATTAGTTGATTATTAACTGACATCTTATCCATATAGGATATGTGTGGATTGTCTATTCTACCTCCCATTTAATTATGTTATTTTCTAACCACCACCCCTCACTAGACCTTGACATCAGAAAATGTTACTCTAATCCAGGAAAAATAAATGACTATATACATGAAATTCATCCATTTTATGTCAAGGAGGATTTCATGTGATGGTATCCACGATAATAAGAAATCCCCCATTGATTGATGTGGTCCCATAGTTTTTCTACATCATCATCGCACTTCCAAAACAAAGCATGAACTCAAAGTAGTATAGAAAACACCGAGTGAAAATTAATTACCTATACCACTTGATATAATGTTGATACCAAAGTTTGTGAAATAAAGGAGTAAAATCATAAAAAAAATTAAAAACATTATACACCAAGGATGGTGATAAAATAATAATTCCTCAAATGACCTAAGGCCCTTATAGTAATGATAACTCCATTGAATGCATGGACTCATGCCTATATCCTTTTCCTAACTATGGATGAAATCCATGTACATTATCTATTATTGTTACCTAAGGATAAGTAACATAAAAAGGTGGACCTAAAATAACTTCTTGCCCCCTTCATCAGATATAATATTACTGGACCAAATGTTTAACAAAATTCAATGATCTATGCTATTAATGCGACTATTGGCTAATTTTTTAATATTACTGAAGTAAAGGGGTATAACCATCCATAAAAAAATAACCTCTATGAGATTTTAATAACTGAGATTAAAGGTGATCATGACCCCCCAAAGACCAAACATGTGTGAAACAATACCCTGTTAGATGCTCTAGAACTGCTGGCCCATTGAAATTGTAAAGCACACTACATTAACAAAATTCCTAGTATTCAGGGCCTTAAATGGCTTGGAATATGTTATCCATCACCTATAGACTAGTTCTTAGAGTAAATCAACCGAGCAACCTATTGACGAACTCCTCCATATGAATGTATCTTCTCAATGAATTTCCTTTTCATATGTTGTTGAAGATATGTAGGAAGTATAAATATCATTCCTATATATTTGATTATTGGGAACAGTGACTCCTTAAGATTCAATGTTATAAACCTCTCATCTAGAATGATATTTGGAGCAAGAGGACCATAAACCGGATCCTAAGCTCCTATTTTCTCAGGATACCATGATAAAGGGAGAGAGTCTCTTGCCTCTTCACTATATACATCATTGATGATATATACTATAGAGGGAACACCTATGGAAAATTATCCCAAGAAACATCCTTCTATTTTGGCTCTATAAGACATAATATCCACCATATTTGCAATACCTGTCACACATGACTAATCACAAATGAGATCTAATACTCATCTCATAATGAATTTGATTGAAGCTGATCTTGATATCATTAAATTGTCACTCCATCTCTTGATTAAATTTTCTCACCTCATACTTATATTTACTATAATACTAGAAGTAATACATTTATCACTTTCACCCAAATAATCCCCTATCATATTGATCTTCTAAAGATCAACTGGAGAATCCTGTTGAACCTCCCCACATTGAACCATATAAAAAAATATGATCTATCTTCAAAGAAAAATGGGAAATATTATGCCCTCAATCAAGTAATTTTCTTCATTTATTTAATGAATTTCACAAAATAAACGAATTTAATCCCAAATTTGAATAATCATGATGCATGTACATCTCCTTAGTATCTGACGACATGAATTATAACTCTTAATATAATCATAAAATATAATCACCTTACATTAGTCCATATGGGGCCCTAAAATCATTTGATCAAGAAGGACTTTAATTCATACATGACTAGTGATGATCAACAAAATTTACTCCCTTACTAACACAGGAAGGCATTAGAAAATCCTCTCCCCAATATCTTTCCAATACCTCATCCTTAATTTGAAATATTACCCCCAATACCAGAACCCCTCCTAGATTTATTTTAATGAGAACATGTGACCCATGAGTCCTACATATAATAGTCCCCAGGATGAAATGTATCAATAATGGTGTAATTAACTCCATTGGGATCCATTAGACTATATATTTTGAAAAAATGATTAAGAGATCATAAAAATTACAACCATGAAACTCCATCGTATTTTATAATAGAATAAAAAACATCTAAAATGTATGTTAATAAATACACACAAAATTCACCAGCAATTAAAAATTGAAAATCCTACAATGGAAACTCAATACCAGCTCTATCCTCCATGCTAGTATTGCTCACCTCAATCTCTAAATCCTTCATGGAAACCTGATTAATAGTGTGGGAATAAAATATATAGTAATTAGAATAATACCTACTTTTTATTGTTTAAAAATGAAAAAAGAATACTAATTACCTAGTTAAAAAATAATAGAACAAATACACCCTAATTGGGAAGAGTAACTATCCTGGACTCACTAAGGATCACACCACAAAAAACTCATCTTAGGTAGTATGAAAATATCAAAATATCATAGATAGAGGAAACCAAAATTGAATTCCAAAATTTGTTATTAATATCGCTCAACCATTTCAAACACTTGGTTGTCTCATCCCTACCATCTTTACCAATCATCTTGCATCAAGTCATTACTAATGGGTGTAGGGATGCAACCCTACCTACCCCCACATAAAAAAGAAGATAATATGAGGATAAGTTTTTATTTAATATCCACATATTAATTTCATGTTACATTTCATTATTTATAACAACAAAAATCATACCACATCCTCCTAACCAGTGTAGTGGTGTATCATTAACATGAACGGAATCAATCTCGATCCCGCCTCTTACAATGCATGACCCCCACTTCAATTTAAATCCCTGCGTCATTTCAGAATCACCACCAACTATGCCATCCTTTTTCAATAGTCACCACCAACTGGGGACCATTGTCAATTACCACTATTGTAAAAAAATTTGTGATGTGGTGTTAATCCATCAATAATTGCCTCACTGACATGGATATTGTGGAACAACCCCCCGCCCCCAAAAAAATTGGTTCACCATATGTAGTACTCAATGTGGTATGGGATAATATAGAAATAAAATTATATATATATCATGATCTACCCAGACTGAATGTTCATATCAAATAAAATTATAATATCCCACATAACAAAAACATCACCACATGACATATTCTATAAATAAATATCACCATTAAATGAAAGAAACTAAATAAACATCCATGAACATCCCATTGATCCGTTATTTCATTTACAGATTCAATTATTTTCTTGAATATCATATTTCTTAAAACCATTCATTTAGTAATCAATTTAACCCCATATTTATTGAAAACACACTCCAAACAACATATTTATATATTCCCATTTATATCGATCCCAAAAATTTAAAATTTCATGATTAAAAATTACATTTTGTAACTATCAATAAACAACAAAAACATCACCACCCAACACATTCACCTCACAAAAAAGCCAGGTATAAACAACAACCATTACAGTCCTAAAAATATTCCACATTTAAACAAGTCACCACCATCACCATGCAATACCTACAATGAATGTTTAACCACATGGAATATTTAAAGCATGAAAAAATCATAGGATATTTTAATTCAAATGTAAATAATTACTAAAGGTTTTTTAAATATGGAATAAAAAATAATCCATCATATATTTTATGAGTATTTTCATATAATATAATGATTTAAACACACCTACTTCATAGACAAATATATGTTCTTCATATTTTATGATATGTCGGCCTAAATGTCCAAAATTGTAATGGTTCCCAGTTTTACAATAGTCATAAAAACACATCACAAAAACATTAAAGTACAAGGAACTAATCTTTAATATAAATAACAAAAATTTATTTTATGAATATGGGAAAATACCTAATACAATTAAATTAAATATTTTCAGTTTATTATATTCATTATCTAATACATACCATCAAGTGAAAATAAAATAGATTTTTGGTAGTTACATAGGTTTAAAAAATAAAGAGATAACTCTAATCCCCTACTTGTAAAAATCCACATCGCACTCCTAAAAAAGGTGGGAAAGGGTGAGGATGTCATAAACTAGAAATAAAAATGATAATATTTGGTTTTTATACACAACTAATAGATTATATGAGGAATATTAGAGAGGGGAAAAGTAATAACTCAAACACTTCATGCTAAAACTGAAAACATTGAGGGACAAGGGAATATAAAAACACATAGAAATTAAAAGTAAGAGGATCTCATGTCAAAGGTAGATGGCTCAAAAGACTTAGGAATAAGAGTCTTGATTCTCCAGGATTAATTTAAATAAGGTATATTGGAATTTGAAAAATATAATATTTTTAATTTATTAGATATAGGTCATTGAGTAACTCTAAATAATAATTCATCCAATATTCATTTTTCATATTTAATTTGGTTTCTTATTTAATTATATCTAAAATACTCATTTAAAATCCCTAATATTCATATCAGCTAATGATATGATTTTATACTTATTTTACATTTTGAGAATCCATTTATTTAATTCTTTTTCCATATTTATAATAATTTTTAAAATTATATAATTCTTAGACAACTATAAATTTTTAAATCATTAATGAAATGACTGATTGTAGGGACAGAACATGAGAATTAACCCCATATATCAACCGTACAATAGAGTTAGTAGGCCTCAAGGATCTACAACTTGAATGAAAAAATTGAATAAATAACTAAATGGATCAACTACACTGATAATCCAAGACATCATGAATAAATTGACCGCATGACCAAAATATAGACTACATGACGTAAATAATGACTGCAAGATGTAACATACTTATTGCATGAAGTGACTAATTGAATGAATGATAAAATTGACTGGTTGTCTAGTTTTTTTGGTGATAGTGTGAAAAAACAAAAATTTAGCATAAAAAATACATTTTCACTCTATTGACTCCTCCATCCCTTAAGAAAAAGGAGCGGTTTTTTGAAATCCATGAATAGATATAAAATTCAATTTGATTTTGGATACACTTAGTGAGACTATTTCTAAATTTCATTATGTTAAGATATCAAAATTACATGATAGGTTCTTATAAATACATCAATAAACCCGTATAAAAAATCGGTAATGTAACAATTATAAAAACCTTCCTATAAACACTACTATTTAATTCAATTGATTTTACTTGAAATCTAAGAAAATAGAATTTATATATTTTTTAGGATCATGTATGTCTGATTTGTCTTTATTTTCCATTATAAAATAATACAATCAATGAATAACTATTTACATGAATTCAATTAGATAGTTCCATTGAAATCAAAGGTCATGGTATATATTCTTCTATTTAAATGGATGGGTAAAATAATTTCTCAACATATTCAATTAATATAATATCGCTTATGACATACCCAATGTATGTTATCCTACCATGATAACATGACATCACTGTTATCATCCATTCATAATAGTACATAATTTATGATACACACTAACAAAAATAACAAGTATAAGGACTAATATACAAATATAAATATCATAATATCCAAAGACACAAATAACATGAGGATTTTATTTGTTGGTCTATCTTTATAATATACTATATTAGAGATAAAAATTAGTAAAATTCATGTGAATATATTTTAATATCCCATTTGTACCCAACATCTGAGTTTCAAACATCATCAATGTCCCATATGATAGATATTATCTAGACTATATAACATTTTTTTAAGAATATTTTTAAATAATCAATGGTTACTATATGATTCACATTAAGGTTACACTAAATAAAAATCATCATTATGTTAAATCATTATTAATATAGATTTAAATAAAAGAAAAAAAATCAATTGGTTATAGGGAACTGAATCATATAATAACCATCATTTTAAAAATAATAACTATTGATCCATATACTAGAAATACAATGCTACCACATATAGATACTTCACTATAATATCCCAATATTTATATCCACTAAAAAATACCTCATTATAATGTCACCACCACTAAGAAAATATCCCTGATAGGGAACTTACTATAATATCGCATAACAAATTATCTATCCACCAACATGGAACTCACTAATCTATAAAATCAATGGGTTGGGATATCATCTGCCCATAGGGTCTCCCCCATGTTTTATAGGTGACCACACACTATGGACATCTCTACTAGACTTGTAAAGGATTAATTATTTTCACCTAATAAGAACTCTTACATTTTTAATAAATGCATTCTATAAGAGAATTTTTTCTTCTACAAAATTATAATCAATGTTGTGAACCATATATTCACTGTGGATATCCATATAGTCAATAATATTATTACAATTGTCCCTATTATTCTGTTTCATCATAATTATAAACTATTATTTATACATAGCGATAACATTCATTTAACTATCATAAATTTTGTTTAGATTCATACACCCACCATAATTTTTATCTTCATGTTTATAAACCACACATATAATGGTCTAACGAAAATATTATGCTCTATTCATATATCATGTTACCACCTTGGTATACAAAAATTTATTTCGAATAATGAAAAATTATATTATATAAATTAAATTCAACTTATCCTGGTTGACATATGTTCGTCCACTATATCTCATATTAAACTCATAATAATATATCCGTAACAATAAAGAACCATTATCCCCCAGAAATTCTCACATTAAAACCTCTATCCACTAATAAAATATATTATTATGTGTATGTTTATTTTATATTCCTATGTTACCACAACTATTAACTCATCCCCTATCATATATCTAAAAAATAATCATGTTTCATTTCCCTAAATAAATGAATAATGGCCCCATGTTAATGTTGATATGAACCAATAATATATATATATATATATCTCACATCATTCCATATAATTTAACCCTTACAGGTCCTAAATAATGAATCACCCAGAAAAAAAGGTTTCGTGTTTCTAGATATTGTTTATATAAATCTCTCACTACACATAATTTTTTCATCATAACCCAAAAAATTATCCATATATATATTCCTCTAATGAATATTTCCTCTTGTAATTTAATAGGGTAATGGGAATCATAAAAAGGTGAGTACATAAAATATATTTAAGTTAAAATAATATCGATGAGTAATAATGGAGTTAGATTAGAATATTGTGAAAAAATAAGAAATTTAATGAAACATGTGATTAAGAAGAATATGGAATCATATGATTTGATGATAAGGTATGTTAGAATAATATTTATCATTTGATAATGATATATTTCTTAAAATTGATCGTCATTAAAACATAACATATATAATAGAATAAAAATGTGTAAATATTAGATAATAATCATTTTTGTGGAGGATATACAAGAATGTGGAACAAAAATATACATATATACCTATGACATACGAAAATGTTAACTTTTCATACCTTGAAATCGTAGTGGAGTAGGAAATGAACCTATGTCAAATTATTTAATGAATATGTATAACAACTTGTGTTCCCAAAATTAACATTCCATGAGATATAAAACATCACCTTTTACATTGGTGGGATATGTTAGACCCACCCAGCACATAGTGGTTGTCACGACCCCCTCCCCACAAAGTGTACCCCTCCTAGGCCAACAATGTGAGAAGGGAGATAATGACCCCCGAGTCCCGCCTCCAGTAGGCCCCGGGTTGGCGACTAGCACCGAGGGTATAATACACACACAAATGGGAGGCATTACCCTCTAAGAGAACACATGCAGAAGAGAGAGATAGAATAGACTCCAACCAACTCCAACTCATAACTGAAATATAAAAGAAACCCAAGTACATATATGAAATGTCATGAAAAATTACTACTACTGAAAGGGAAAACTAAAAGTACCCAAAAGAAAGTAAAACGGCAGCGACCACATGCCCGAATAGCTCCCCCTCCAACCGCAAGCTAGTAGTAACCAGCTTGATCTCCAACCTGCACCAAGTGACCTGAAAAACAGTTTATATATATACATAGGGGGAGTATAATAGTATACTCAGTAGGATCCTCCCCAAGCCTCTCGTGCAAAAGTAAAGAAAGCATGCTAAAGCCCAGTGAACAACAAGTGAAACTAACTCTTACCTAAACAGGTATACTAAGTTCCCAACACCACCATGGCTACTCTCACCAAGTAACGCATACAAGAATATAGCATATAGTGAAGAATATCAAGGGTACCCTGCTACCACTTCCCCAATGGTTTTCCTCTTTGCCCCAACGACATATGTCCTGTGCATCTCTCTCCAAAGGCTTTCCCGCAGACACCTGGGCTAAGCACCACACCGTCCTCACAACCAAAAGTTACCAGGTAGTTTCCGGGAGCCCCCATAGCCCGCATAACGTGTATCATACATCGGGTATAATACCTCAAGCCATTACAGCCCATACTCCGAGTAAGGATCCTCAAGCCATCATAGCCTATACACATTACACCTATAGTAGTCCATAGGATACTATATCCAGAATATATGTGTGTGAATAACCACAAGCCATTAAATCCCTCTACACACATATATGGGGTAACTAACCGTTGTGCCTCATGGCACAAGTATCTACAAAGAGAAGAGAGCGGGGCCAAAGGGGGTAGTCATCCATTCAACCTCCCATCAGAATCTTGGGAAAAACACCTCCCCAGGGCTAAGAATCCCCGAGGTGTCAGTTGCCCTTACCGACAGGGTGGAGTAGCGTATAGAAACACAAAAAGTACATAATATATATAACTAACAACCACACTATGGGAATTACCTAGTCATAGGCACAACTGCAGCTAACGTCTCTCAGACTCCAGGCTGCTACTTCTAAGACTAGGTATCCTATAAGCACACAAGTATTTGAAGAGCTTTATTAGATTACTCCATTCTCATTTTATCAGTTCCACTTTACGTTAATTAATTCTTTAAACATTAATTAACCATGAGCAATTTACCACATTAAACTAAATTGGCATCACATTCAAAAACTGCTCATTTTTAGGATTCACATCACTATTAAATTCCAGTTTCTCCATCCCCGTGGATTATCACCATTTAAACAAACTATCATTTTAGAATTACTTTTTCATAATCTCAGGCATTCTAGAAAAACATCCTATGCTACTAAACACAAAGGGGCTCAACACGGAGAGTAGATATACTAACCGTAGAGTCTTTTCCGCCTATAGCAAGAGCATAGACCCATCCTCCATCGAGAGGCTAAACACGGAAAGCACGTGGCATACCCCGCGTGTCTTCGCCTCCTTCGGAAAGAGGGTAAGCAATACCAGCTGCCTTGAGCAGTGGGGAAAAGTAAAGCAGATAAACAACCAAACCAAACCACCAACATCAAACCATCACATTCATCTCATTCCATCATCTTTGGTTTCCTCCCCGACACCCACATGCATAAACCGATGCATCTCGCCACACTAGGCGTCATCTTCCACAACCACAATTCCTCATACCTCCACATATCACAACATCCATCCAGGATCACATCAAATCACAAGCAGCAGGAAATCAAAGATCAAAAAATGGGCTCTCATCCCTTTAACAAGGCATTCAGACTTCATACAAAATGAGCACTCAGAGCTCCCAACCACAAGGCATTCAGCCTTACAAGCAAGCGAGTAACTCAGAACCCTTTTGAAATTATCAAACTAATAGTTCTTTAATCCATATTGAATTAATAGATTAATTAACATGCCTCTTTATCTTTAGCCAATTATTTAACAAATAATTCCAGTTTTACGTTCTTTATCAATTTCCATCATGAACGAGCAACTAATTAAAGGAAAACATAGATATCACTCTATCTAGGAAAACATGAGGCAAACCGTTATCACGGTACAAAGCAACAACATGCGATCAACCAATTATTTTAATCTGGTTCATGTATTTAATTAGGTCAATTTCATTGTGATCCAAAGGACTAAAGCATACAAATTCTACGATTTCACATACACAATTAGAGAAGCCATGAATCCCCTACCTCGAAGAGTTCTTGACGTCCTTTATCCACACAACGGGTCACAGTCCTCTTCTCCTCACGACAGCTGCATCAACCGGAGGATGCCACGGTACGACAGAACCAACCAACCCCAAGAAAACCCATTAGAACCATGGAGATTGCATGCTAATTTGGAAGGAAGAACAAGAGAAGGTGATCTCCGAAGGAACGATGATAAAACATACCTTATATAGAAGAACGACCGACACAACTTGGTGGCATAAAACAGAGTGGAACTGATCCGAGTAACGTTTGATTTTGAAACTCCTACGAGAATGATTGCAAGGTTCTAGCGTCTCGTAGATGAGAACCAGGAGGAAGAACAACGAAGAATGATATCTCGTTCCCTTTTAAAAAAATAAATTAGAGAGGCGACAGTTTAAGATCTGATTTATTCTCCAATAAAAACGGATCGCATTAACCAACACGGTTTGACCAAGTAAAAAATATCCCGGCCTTAGGAATAATTAATATAGGATTTATGGCCTTTGAATCGGCCTTAAAGTCCTTAAAATAAAGATTTAATAGTATTTTACATCAAAGAAAACGTCAAATTTGCGAAGCTGGAAACACTGTTCAAGTCTACAGTTGGAAGGTTACAGTCAGAAGGTTACTGTTCTGGAAACACTGTTCAAGTCTACAGTTGGATGGTTACAGTCAGAATGTTACTGTTCTGGAAACACTATTCAAGTCTACAGTTGGAAGTTTACAGTCAGAAGGTTATCGTTCTGGAAACACTGTCCAAGTCTACAGTTGGAAGGTTACAGTCAGAAGGTTACCGTTCTGGAAACACTGTTCAAGTCTACAGTTGGAAGGTCACAGTCAGAAGGATACCATTCTGGAAAAACTGTTCAAGTCTACAGTTGGAAGGTTACAGTCAGAAGGTTACCGTTCTAGAAACACTGTTCAAGTCTACAGTTGGAAGGTTACAGTCAGAAGGTTACCGTTCTCGAAACACTGTTCAAGTCTACAGTTGGAAGGTTATAGTCAGAAGGTTACCATTCTGGAAACACTGTTCAAGTCTATAGTTTGAAGGTTACAGTCAGAAGGTTACTGTTCTGGAAACACTATTCAAGTCTACAGATGGAAGGTTACAGTCAGAAGGTTACTGTTCTGGAAACACTGTTCACAGAACTGGAAATTCGGAAAAGTGTTGGGGATAAGTCACCTTGACCTTCCAGAACACCTCCAACACCACATTTTTACAAAGTAATGGACCAGGGAGGTCTGGGCCATTACATTAGATACCTCTCAAAACATTCTCGTCCTCGAGAATTAAAAACCAACCCAGAAGAAAAGAGGGGTCCGAACAACCACCCCATATGATACCTCTCAGGGGAAAACCACCATGAGATGTTCAAAAGCTGGAACAAAACTATGACATCCGAGAGTATGGAAACAAACAATCCATAACCAAACAATTCAAACATAACATCACATCAAATGTACATAAATAAAAAATGAAAGGTCTAACCATAAAGGAAACGTCATTACATGAAAAGAGTTAAACATTAAACAACTCTGGCTACTGAGCACGTATCTGTGACTCACGCTCCCTGGTACTCTCCTCCATGCCACCGTGTCGCCACAAGACACGAACTAAGGGAATAGAACTCCCATGAAACAACTTCTCCTTGTGGTCTTGGATCTCCACAGGTCGCTCCTCGAAGGTTGCATCATCGTCAATATCGATCTCTCCCCAATCGATAACATGAGATTCATCATGAAGATAACGACGAAGCTGTGATACATGGAAAACATCATGTATCTGAATCATCTGAGGGGGAAGTGCTACTCGATATGCCACAGCTCCAACATGAGCTAACACCTCGAAAGGCGCAACAAACCGGGGAGAACAACTAGTGCAGAAAACGTTTTTTACGTCACCATTTTTTACGTCGGTTATATAAAACCGACGTCATAATATGTAAAACAAGGTTTTTTACGTCGGTTATTTAATAACCAACGTAAAAACCTGTGTTTAGTACACCTTTAACATTTGTTATTTTTATAACCGATGTTATTAATCGCGCGGCTTTGTTTTTTACGTCGGTTATACATTAACCGCCGTAAAAAACAGAAGCGGGGGGTGTTTGTTACGTCGGTTATTCAATAACCGACGTAACAAATCGACATATGTACGAGATGTTACATCGGTAATTGAATAACCGACGTAAAAAACGCGGTTTTTGAAGGCCTTTTTACGTCGGTTATAAAATAACCAACGTAAAAAAAGAATCCGTTGATGTTTTTGACGTCGGTTATGGAATAACCGACATAAAAAAACGCGGATTTTGAGACCTTTATAACGTCGGTTATAAAATAACCGACGTAAAAAAGAATCGGAGGAAGGTTTTTACGTCGGTTATTGAATAACCGACGTTATAAATGTTTAAAAAAAATTATAACGTCGGTTATTGAATAACCGACGTGATAACTCATTTAAAAATTTACCCAGACCCGTGGATTGTCATTCGCGAGTTTACCTTCGACAGTCACGACTCGTCTCTCTCGCGCGTAAACCCGAATCGTCTCATCCATTTCGTTGGTTTATATTTGTTTTGCGATCATCATTTCTCATGTTTAATCTCCTCGGATCAATCATCTAAACTCGCAGCACTCAGGTAATCCTCCCACTCATTCGTTTTTTTTTCACGGATAGTATATATATATGTGTTGTGATTTTTTTGTTGAAACTAGCTAAGATTCTTCGATTTCGAACCCTTTTAACTCGTTTTGGCACCATAATCTTATTTATCATCCCTAGATCTATTAGTTCGACTTGCAATATTGACTAATTTTATGATTTCACTAATTTTTAATCGTTTTCTATAAATCCCTTAGAGGGTTGGGGCGTGTCCATTTGGATGGGTTGCCCTTTTACAGTTGTTACTGCTTTATTCACACACAACCATGGCATAGGTGCATGGATTTGGGATCACATCATCATTTTCACCCCCTTCAAACAAAGTTTCACGAGGAGGACTTGCCAGATTTCCCCTCGGCATGTTAAAAATTTTAGATACCCTCTTTTCAGCAAGTAAAAAATTAACTAGTTTTTTCTTCACTTCTTATCCTAATCAAATAAAACCACCATTCTTTCTAGAACCTCTACTAGATCCATTGCATCCATCAACATACATATTTGGATCTGAAAGCATCCCTTAAGCCTTATGTTCGATGCTAACATCCTTTACTAATCTATAGAAAATATGATGGTCTGTTAATCTCTCCATTTAAAAGTCAAACCCCACCAATTATTCATCCTCATCATAAGAAAATGGCACAACATCTAAATTTCTGATTCAATCTCTTGGGTCACTGAACAAACATTAACTCCTTCAAATCCACACCTGGAATAGACAACCTAATGTCGAGTTCCTTCTCTATCTATTGAAACTCAGTTCTTCCTCCACACCTAAAAACATTCTTTGAATGACCCAACTTCTTGTTATGGTAAATTTTCAGTGATTCCAGGGGGGTGGGAGGGCTATCAAGAGGGTTGGGGGGTGTCCAGGGGGGTGTCCAAGGGGGTAGGGTGTGGGGGGTGGTGTCCAGGAGGGGTGGGGGCTGTCCAGAGGGGTCGGGGGGTGTCCAGGGGGGTTTACAAGTGGGTGGGTGGGTGTGGGGGGCTGTCCAAGGGTGTGGGTGGGTGTTGGGGGGTGTCCAGGGGGGTGTCCAAGGGGGTAGGGGGTGGGGGTGGTGTTTAGGAGGGGTGGGGGGCTGTCCAGAGGGTTGGGGGTGTCCAGGGGGGTGTCGAAGCAGGTTGGGGGTGGGGGTTGTGTCCAGGAGGGGTGTGGTGCTTTCTAGAGGGGTCGGGGGCTGTCCAGAGGGGTCGGGGGTGTCCGGGGTGGTGTCCAAGGGGGTGGGTGGGTGTGGGGTATGTCCAAGGAGGTGGCGGCCTGTCCAGAGGGGTCGGTGGGGTGTCCAGGGGGGTGTCCAAGGGGTTGGATGGGTGTGGGGGGATGTCCAATTGGGTGGCGGCCTCTCCAGAGGGTATTTGGGGTTGTCTGGGTGGGTGGGGGGGATGTCCAGAGGGTTGGGGGATGTCCAGGGGGGTGTCCAAGGGGGTAGGGGGTGGGGGGTGGTGTCCAGGAGGGGCGGGGGCTGTCTAGAGGGGTCGGGGGGTGTCCAGGGGGGTTTACAAGGGGGTGGGTGGGTGTGGGGGGATGTCCAAGGGTGTGGGTGGGTGTTGGGGGGTGTCCAGGGGGGTGTCCAAGGGGGTAGGGGTGGGGGTGGTGTTTAGGAGGGGTGGGGGGGCTGTCCAGAGGGTTGGGGGTGTCCAGGGGGGTGTCCAAGCAGGTCGGGGGTGGGGGGTTGTGTCCAGGAGGGGTGGGGGTGCTTTCTAGAGGGGTCGGGGGCTGTCCAGAGGGGTCGGGGGGTGTCCAGGGTGGTGTCCAAGGGGATGGGTGGGTCTGGGGGCTGTCCAAGGGGGTGGCGGCCTGTCCAGAGGGGTCGGTGGGGTGTCCAGGGGGGTGTCCAAGGGGGTGGATGGGTGTGGGGGGCTGTCCAAGTGGCTGGCGGCCTCTCTAGAGGGTATTTGGTGTTGTCCGGGTTGGTGGGGGGGGGGGGGCTGTCCAGAGGGTTGGGGGATGTCCAGGGGGTGTCCAAGGGGGTAGGGGGTGGGGGTGGTGTCCATGAGGGGTGGGGGGCTGTCCAGAGGGGTTGGGGGTGTCCAGGGGGGTATACAAGGGGGTGGGTGGGTGTGGGGGGCTGTCCAAGGGTGTGGGTTGGTGTTGGGGGGTGTCCAGGGGGGTGTCCAAGGGGGTAGGGGGTGGGGGTGGTGTTTAGGAGGGGTGGGGGGCTGTCCAGAGGGTTGGAGGGTGTCCTGGGGGGTGTCCAAGAAGGTCGGGGGGTGGGGGGTTGTGTCCAGGAGGGGTGGGGATGCTTTCTAGAGGGGTCGGGGGCTGTCCAGAGGGGTCGGGGGGTGTCGAGGGTGGTGTCCAAGGGGATGGGTGGGTGTGGGGGGCTGTCTATGGGGGTGGCGGCATGTCCAGAGGGGTCGGTGGGGTGTCCAGGGGGGTGTCCAAGGGGGTGGATGGGTGTGGGGGCTGTCCAAGTGGGTGGCGGCCTCTACAGAGGGTATTTGGGGTTGTCCGGGTGGGTGGGGGGGCTGTCTAGAGGGTTGGGGGATGTCCAGGGGGTGTCCAAGGGGGTAGGGGGTGGGGGGTGCTGTCCAGGAGGGGCGGGGGGCTGTCCAGAGGGGTCGGGGGGTGTCCAGGGGGGTGTTATATCTTACTATATTTTTTTAAAAAAAAAATATTCAAGCATATTTTTTTAAACACATCGATTTGTTTTATATTTCAAAATTGTTTACATTCAAATTATGATTTTTTTCATATAAACATATATTTGTCTTATCTAAAATATATATATATATTTGCTATTTGGTATAGGTAATAATGAGTCGAAGTTGGATTACGGCACATCGAATGAGCAATGAATATGAGGAAGGTGTTGATGCCTTTTTGGAATTTGCTAAACGAAATGTTCCAAGAAGTGACATTTTTTTCTGTCCATGCCTGAAATGTCTGAATATGAAGAAGTTGAAAAGTAGAGAGATAAAAGACCATCTGATTTGTCATGGTTTCAATCTGAGTTACAACCCTTGGATTTGGCATGGCGAAACTGGACAGAATGTCACTGATGATAATGAATTGCAAGATGGTAACTCCGATGGAATTGAAGAAATGATTCGCGATATTGTAGTAGAACAAATTGAGATAGAACCGACAGTTGCACGTCTATATGGTGATGCCGAAAAACCATTATATCTTGGTTGTACAGATTTTTCGGTTTTGTTGGCGGTGTTAAGATTGATTAACATGAAGGAGAAACATGGATGGAGTGACAGAAGTTTTACAGAGCTGCTACAATTGATGAAAGACATTCTTCCAAAAGATAACGATCTTCCAGATTCACATTATAAGGCCAAAAAAATATTATGCCCGATGGGATTGGGATAGACGAAAATACATGGTTGTCCGAATGACTGCATTATATATAGGAAGGAATATGAATTTCTGAAAGAGTGTCCTAAATGTGGGACATCACGGTATAAGGTGAAAGAAAAATCACAAGCTGATGTAGAGATTACAAAGCTCCCTTCAAAGGTATTTTTGTATCTTTCTATAATTCCTCGTTTCAAACGTTTATTTGCTAATTCATATGATGAAAAAAGGTTATGATGGAATGCTGATGAGCGGGTATGTGATGGAAAAATACGTCATCCAGCTGATTGTCCACAATGGAAGAAAATTGATGCCCAGTACCCTACATTTGGAAATGAAATTAGAAATCTGAGACTAGGCTTGTGCACAGATGGAATGAATCCACACTGAACCCTCAGTAGCACACATAGTTCATGGCCTGTTTTATTGGTAATTTACAACCTCTCTCCTGAAGTTTGTATGAAGCGCAAATATGTCATGTTGAGTATCATGATCTCTGGTCCAAAGCAACCCGGCAATGATATTGATGTATACTTGTCACTGCTGATTGATGATTTGAAACTGTTATGGGCTGATGGTATTAGGGTGTATGATTCTTATAAAATGGAATATTTTCAACTGCATGCAGTGCTTCTATTCACTATAAATGACTTCCCAGCATATGGAAATTTGTCAGGATACAGTGTTAAAGGGCATAAAGCATGTCCAATTTGCGAACAACAGACGTCATATTGTCAATTGCATCATGGGAGGAAAACAGTGTACATGGGTCATTGAAAGTTTTTGCCTATGGATCACCCTTATAGATGACTAAAAAAGGCATTCAATGGCTCACAAGAATTTGATACTGCTCCAAAACCTTTATCCCCAGATTTGTATTTTGAGAGGTTGAAAAACCTTGATGTGACATTGGGAAAGACACAGAAATCTGGTAATGATAGACATATTTGGAAGAAAAGGTCAATATTTTTTGAGCTACCATATTGGAGGTATCATGAAGTCAAACATATTATTGATGTCATGCACGTGGAGAAGAATATCTGTGATTCTTTGATCTGAACATTGCTAGATATTAAAGGAAAGACAAAAGATGGGTTGAATGCAAGGTTAGACCTACTATCAATGGGAATACGTTTGGAGTTATCTCCCACTCTTAAAAGAAGATGAACATTTCTTCCCCCGGCTTGTCATACATTATCGAAGATGGAGAAAAGTAGTTTCTGTCAGTGTCTTCATGATATCAAAGTGCCTCAAGGTTATTCTTAAAATGTAAAAAATTTTGTCTCATTGAAAGACTTGAAGTTGATAGGTTTGAAATCACATGATTGTCACGTCATGATGCAACAAATTCTACCAGTTGCACTGCGTGGAATATTTCCCATCCGTGTCAGAAAGACTATAATGAGGTTGTGTTATTTTTTCAATTCAATTTGTAACAAGGCGATTGATGTGAATGCTTTGAACATTTTGGAAAAGGATGCAATTTTTATACTTTGTCATTTGGAAATGTATTTTCCTCCAACTTTTTTTGATATGATGGTGCATTTAATGATTCATCTGGTTCGAGAAATAAAGCTTCGTGGACCTGTATATCTTCGTTGGATGTATCCTTTTGAAAGGTATATGAAAATATTAAAAGGATATGTTAAAAAATCATATCGACCTGAAGCCTCCATTATTGAAAAGTATATTTCTGAGGAGGTAGCAGAGTTTTGTACGAGCTACTTGGCTACGACGCAACACATAGGTTTGCCTCCATCTCGCCATGAACGGGTTAATAATGAGGGAAAGGGGATTCGTGGCTTGAAAGTCAAATCACTATTAGCTGAACAGATGAAGAAGTTAGAATCATACATCCTGAATAAAATAGCTGATGTTCAACCGTATATCACATTGCATATTAATGAGTTGAAACAATGTCATCCAAAGAAGAAAGAAATGTGGATTTTGAATGAGCACAACAAAACATTTTGGCCATGGTTTAAAAAGACCTTTCTTGGTAGATCAGATATATCAGAGACATTAAAATGGATAGTGGTTGGTCCATCTTTAAATGTGATAACATGGTCCGCTTATGACATTAATGGCTATACATTTCATACGAAAGCTCAGGACAACAGAAGTGCAGTTCAGAATAGTGGTGTATAGGTGTTTGCAGAAGCAATGCATTTTTCGAGTGCTAAGGACAGAAACCCAATTTCGGCATCAAGTGCATATTATGGAGTGATTGAAGACATATGGGAGGCTGATTACTTTAAAATTAAAGTTCCTGTTTTTATCTGTAAATGGATTATCGGTAACAACAGTGTCAGACACAATGAATTTGGAATGACACTTGTTAATCTGAATAGATTGGAAGACACAGTTGATTCTTTTATAATTGCAACACATGCGAAACAAATTTTCTATGTAGTAGATCAATCAGATATGCAGTGAGCTGTTGTTTTACAAGGGAAAAAACAATATGTTGGTGAGGCTGAATTTGATGAAGATGCTGATTTATGTGAGATCCCTACATCCATGGAAAGATTAACAGAACATAATGATGAGTATGTTGAAGACATGGTTTGTGCCATAAGGAACGATCACGACGAAGGAATTTGGGAAAACAATCCAACTTTACATTCCTAAAATTACAGGTAACATGTGTTTATTTCTTGTTTACATTTAGTTTTTTCATATAATATTAGATACTGTAAATTTTTTACTTATTAAAACATGTATCAAACCAAAATGATAAAACAATAAAAACCGTAAAGAGGAGAAGTCCTGGGCGCACCGGCCGGCCGGTGGTGATCCAGCGGCCGGCCGGTCGTCCAGATAGAGAGGAAGGCTCTCTGTATGGTCCACTGGCCGACCGGTGGTGATCCAGCGGCCGGCCGGTGGTCCAGACAGAGCAAGGCTGTCTGGTCCACCGGCCGGGCGGTGGTGATCCAGCGACCGGCCGCTGGTCCAGACAGAGAGGAAGGCTCTCTGTCTGGTCCACCGGCCGGCCGGTGGTGAGCCAAGGGCCGGCCGGTGGCCCAGACAGAGCAAGGATGTCTGGTCCACCGGCCGGCCGGTGAGCTCACACCGGGGGACCGGTGGAGTCAGTGAGTCCACTTTTCAGCTTTCTTGGTCCAACTCCTTGGCAACCTTTTTCCTATCAACAAAAACACTTGAAAACAAGTTAGAACATAATAAGAGTGATTGTGATCATTAAAATACAAGAGAGAGGGGTACAACAGACTGTGTTTACCATGTTTATCATTGTTTAACATGCTTACCATATTACCAATGTTTACTATTATGTAATTTAGTACACTTTTATATTTTCTGATTAAGTAGTATTACAATATTTGAATTTGTATATTTGTGAAATAATGTTTGTTTTTTTGATTTGAAAGAAAATGACAGATCAATCAGTTGATTAGCCACATGATTCTGGAGATGAGCATATTGGTCATACAGCTGGGGAGGAACATTCACATGCTCCTATTACGAAAAAGAGTTCAAAGGTTGGTAAGAATGGGTGTACACGTTTACCAAAATTATCACTTGCCCGTACGAAGGAGGAGAGGATAGTCGTGGAGTTTGATGATGATGATCTTCCTAGAGGTCCAAATGCTAAAGATTTTAAGGTTTTTGTAGCAACTCAGGCTAAGAGCAAAGTAAGCATTCTCTATGATGATTGGAGAAGTGTGGATAAGGCGATAATTTCTCAGCTGTGGGAGACCATTTTGGTAAGATCCTTTGATATTGTATGACTGTTCTTTAAATGATTCTAGTATATATAATATTTTTAACCTCTTTTTTATCAGATGACATTTGATATTCCTGACACTGGAGGAGTCAGGAAGAAATTCTTATCGTTGGCTGCTAGGAGATGGAGGGATTTCAAATCAACCCTCTCATCTGATTTCATTTATGGTCATAGGAGTCGTGAGAATCTATGTCATATATATCCTTTTATAGATGAAGACACATGGAGACAATTTTTTGAAAGTAGAAGAAAAGAATCATTTTTGGTAAGGGCAATGTAAACTTTTATAAGCTTTCTTATATAAATGATCTTATTAATGTTTTGTTAATGTTTTCTTATTCTTAATTTACAGCAAACAAGGAAAGCTCATCAAGAGATCCAATCTGAAAATGTATACCCCCATAGTTTGTCTCGGGGAGGGTATGCATTATTGGAAGAACAAATGATGGCATAAAAATTTCAACAACTAAGAGCTGAGTCTTCAAGCTCTGGAGAGGTGGCCCCTCCATCCCCTCCATCTAGACATGAGAAATGGAAAAGAGCTCGGAAGGGCAAAAAAGGACAATATCTTTCGGAAGAATCTAGACTCATAGTTGAGAGGATTGTAAGATATCTATTTTATTTATTTAAGTTTACTATTTTCGTCATATATTTCCAATAATTATAGAAATGTTCAATTAATTATTACAGGACTCTCTTGAGGAGCAGAGTTCATAGGGGACATTTACACCATCTGGGAGGGAAGATATTTTATCTGTGGCATTGAGAAAGCCCGAACATCCTGGCCGTGTAAGAGGATATCCGGAAGGTGTATCGGTAAGAAAAGTGTTGCCACGTTCCTCAACTTCTAACGTTGAGGGAGTTTATAAAAAAAATAGAATCCTTGGAGGCTGAAGTCCATAATATTAATGCGACAATGGAGGACAAGATTAGAGCATCGGTGCAGTTTATGTTTGTAGACTTGCAAAGACAATTTTAGGGTGCAGCTCCCACTCCACCTCTCCCAGTAGCTCCCACTCCCCCACCTCAGCCTGCGGACCCCATTTTTGATCCTCCTCCTCCTCCGCAGCTACCTACTTATTGTGAGTTGTATGTTGATGATCCTCAACATCATATAGTTGCATATGGGATGGTATATTGTATAGGAGATACATTTCATCATCAACAGTTAGAGGTAGAGAATCAGAGGGTCACTGTATAGGATATTATAGATAGATCAGCTCGGATACCATTACCTACAGATGAGGTGACGACAGTTGGACATAGTATCGGGCATTTTTTACTTTGGCCATCCAGACTTCTTCGACTCATTACCATAGAGGTATGGATGTTATATCATTTATTTTATATTTTTATTAATGTTTTATCATTTGAAAACTAATATATTTTTCAATTTATTTTTACAGGAATACTTCAGTGGTAATGAAATATTGTATAGACAACAACAAAGACAGATAGCTATGACATCAGATGCAGATACTAGCAGTCTTGACAAATTGTCAAGATATTCAAATTTGTTGGCGGATCATTATGACTTTACAATGGAAGCTCATGTCTGTGGACGTGAACTATGTGTGGGGATTATGAAAACTGATATCATGGAGTTTTTCACGGGAGATAAGTTGGGCATCAACGTGGTGCAAATTTTTATCATGTAAGTCTTAAAACCTTTTCCTTGCGTTATATTTATTAAAAATTTATACTTATGTCTGCATTGTATTAGGTATCTGTATGAAATTTGTGAGAGGAATGAGCTGACAGATGTATATGGATTCGTGGACCCACAATTGATTTCCCCTGAAGAATGTGCATTGGATGAGGAACAAAGAATGATTTATATTGCTGATAGATTTGAAAAGAATGTAATCACACAGTGTTGGATGATGCCTTTTTGTGAGAGGTATGAATGACATCCCTCTCAAAGAGTTAATTATCTTTTAAAATAAAAAACCACTAACGTTAAATTTCCTTTTATCAGGGATCATTGGATGTTAAGGGTTTTTACCCTAGGGAGAAAGCACTTTATTGGATATGTTCTCTCCATGATGAAGTGCGAGAAAGTTTTAAGAATATATTGGAAACGTATGTTTCAATTTCACAATAGTTATATATATTTTAATGAATTTTAAATTTACCCCATTCGTATTATTTTCTAACAGGGCCTGGGTCCACTTTCGAAAAAGCGCAAAGAAAAGGAATTTCAAGATAAAATATGTACATGCGAAGGTAAATATCCATTTATAATTTGTACATTTTTATTTATTACATAAAAATAATATATTGAATTTACACTCATTCAAACAGAGATGTCATGAACAACAAGGCATCATCGAATGCGGATATTACATGTTAAGATTTATGTATGAAATAATAACAACTGGGATAGTTCTGAGTTTTGACCTGGTAAGATTTCCTCTTTCTCATAATATTTCAATTTGATTTTTTCATTATACACGTTGACTACTATCCTTTTCCTTTGTAGCTTTTTGATGACCCTCAACCCTTTACTGCTGAAGATATCAAACACTTACAAGTGGAGTGGTCAAATTATTTTACAGGTTTGATTGACTTTTAGTTGTTTGTAATGTAAAATGTAATTTTGAATATTGTCAATGTAATTGTGTATTTCGTAGTCGTTTAGGTTGGATTTAGTTTTTTTTGAAGTTGACAGTGTATGTTTTGAATGTTATATAAGTGAATGTTTAATTTTTCTCTACTTCTTGTTTTGGTCTACTGTTGATGGTTTTTCTGGTATGGATTTTGGTATGGGGGGAGAGGTTCCAAGGGGGTGGGTGGGTGTTTGGGCGGTGTCCAAGGGATATGGGAGGGGTGTCCAAGGTGTGTTTGGGGCTGTCCTAGGGGTCGGGGGGGGTGTAAATGAGGGTGGGGGTGTCCAAGGGGTGGGGGGTGTCCAAGGGATATGGGAGGGGTGTCCATGGTGTGTTTGGGGCTGTCCTAGGGGTCGGGGGGTGTAAATGAGGGTGGGGGGGGGGTGTCCAAGGGGTGGGGGTGTCCAAGGGATATGGGAGGGGTGTCCAAGGTGTGTTTGGGGCTGTCCAAGGGGTCGGTTGGGTGTAAATGAGGGTGGGGGGGGGGGGGCTGTCCAAGGGGTGGGGGGGGGGTGTCCAAGTCATGGGGGGTGTCCAAGGGATATAGGAGGGGTGTCCAAGGGGTGTTTGGGGCTGTCCAAGGGGATGGGGGGTTTCCAAGGGGTCGGGGGGGGGGGGGTTCCAAGGGGTCGGGGGGGTGTCCAGGGGGTGGGCGGCTGTCCAAGGGGTGGGGGGGGGTGTCCAAGGGGTGGGGGGTGTCCAAGGGATATGGGAGGGGTGTCCAAGGGGTGTTTGGGGCTGTCCTAGTGTTCGGGGTGTGTAAATGAGGGTGGGGGGGGGGGCTGTCGAAGGGGTGGGGGGTGTCCAAGGGGTGGGGGTGTCCAAGGGATATGGGAGTGGTGTCCAAGGTGTCTGGGAGTTCTGTCCAAGGGGTCGGTTGGGTGTAAATGATGGTGGGGGGCTGTCCAAGGGGTGGGGGGCGTCCAAGGGGTGGGGGGTGTCCAAGGGATATGGGAGGGGTGTCCAAGGGGTGTTTGGGTCTGTCCAAGGGCTCGGGGGGGTGTCCAGGGGTCGGGGGGTGTCCAAGGGGACTGGGAGGGCTGTCAAGGTGTGGGGGGGTGTCCAATGGGTGTTTGAGGATGTACTAGGGGTCGTGGGGGGGGGGGGTAAATGAGGGTGGGGGGGGGGGCTGTCCATGGGGTGGGGGTGTCCAAGGGGTGGGGGTGTCCAAGGGATATGGGAGGGGTGTCCAATGAGTGTTTGAGGCTGTACTAGGGGTCGTGGGGGTGTAAATGAGGGTGGGGGGCTGTCCAAGGGGTGGGGGGTGTCCAAGGGTTGTGGTGGCGCTCCAATGTGGTGGGGGAGGGCTGTCCAGGTTGTTAGGTGGGTATAGATGAGGGTGGGGTTCAGTTGGGGCTTGGGGGGAGGGCTGGCATGGTTATTTTTGTTGTTTTGTTTCTGGTTTCTTTTTGGTGAGAGCAGTGCAATTATTTAAAAAAAAATATCGCTTTCACATCGGTTATTTTATAACCTGCGTGGTAAATAAATCGGTAGGGTTTTATCACGTCGGTTTTTTCGAGACCCGACATGATAAACCGTTCCCGAGACTTTTATCACGTCGGTTCTTAATATAACCGACGTGATAAAAGGCCTGGAAATCGATTTACCACGTCGGTTATTTGATAACCGACGTGCTAAAACGTTTCCTAGGCCTTTTTATCACGTCGGTTATTTAAGAAACCGACGTGATAATAGGCCCGGGGAAGGGTTAATCACGTCGGTTATGTCATAACCGACGTGATAAAAGATATCCCAGGCGTTTTATCATGTCGGTTTAGAAATAACCGACGTGATAAACCCCCCCGCGCATATTTAGCATGTCGGTTATTATATAACCGACGTGATAAATCCATGTACATTATCTATTATTGTTACCTAAGGATAAGTAACATAAAAAGGTGGACCTAAAATAACTTCTTGCCCCCTTCATCAAATATAATATTACTGGACCAAATGTTTAACAAAATTCAATGATCTATGCTATTAATGCGACTATTGGCTAATTTTTTACTATTACTGAAGTAAAGGGGTATAACCATCCATAAAAAATTAACCTCTCTGAGATTTTAATAACTGAGATTAAAGGTGACCATGACCCCCCAAAGACCAAACATGTGTGAAACAATACCCTTTTAGATGCTCTAGAACTGCTGGCCCATTGAAATTGTAAAGCACACTACATTAACAAAATTCCTAGTATTCAGGGCCTTAAATGGCTTAGAATATGTTATCCATCACCTATAGACTAGTTCTTAGAGTAAATCAACTGAGCAACCTATTGACGAACTCATCCATATGAATGTATCTTCTCAATGAATTTCCTTTTCATATGTTGTTGAAGATATGTAGGAAGTATAAGTATCATTCCTATATATTTGATTATTGGGAACAGTGACTCCTTAAGATTCCATGTTATAAACCTCTCATCTAGAATGATATTTGGAAAAAGAGGACCATAAACCAGATCCTAAGCTCCTATTTTCTCAGGATACCATGATAAAGGGAGAGAGTCTCTTGCCTCTTCACTATATACATCATTGATGATATATACTATAGAGGGAACACCTATAGAAAATTATCCCAAGAAACATCCTTCTATTTTGGCTCTATAAGACATAATATCCACCATATTTGCAATACCTGTCACACATGACTAATCACAAATGAGATCTAATACTCATCTCATAATGAATTTGATTGAAGTTGATCTTGATATCATTAAATTTTCACTCCATCTCTTGATTAAATTTTCTCACCTCATACTTATATTTACTATAATACTAGAAGTAATACATTTATCACATTCACCCTAATAATCCCCTATCATATTGATCTTATAAAGATCAACTGGAGAATCCTGTTGAACCTCCCCACATTGAACCATATAAAAAAATAGGATCCATCTTCAAAGAAAAATGGGAAATATTATGCCCTCAATCAAGTAATTTTCTTCATTTATTTAATGAATTTCACAAAATAAACGAATTTAATCACAAATTTAAATATTCATGATGCATGTACATCTCCTTAGTATCCGACGACATGAATTATAACTCTTAATATAATCATAAAATATAATCACCTTACATTAGTCCACATGGGGCCCTAAAATCATTTGATCAAGAAGGACTTTAATTCATACATGACTAGTGATGATCAACAAAAATTACTCCCTTACTAACACAGGAAGGCATTAGAAAATCCTCTCCCCAATATCTTTCCAATACCTCATCCTTAATTTGAAATACTACCCCCAATACCAGAACCCCTCCTAGATTTATTTTAATGAGAACATGTGACCCATGAGTCCTACATATAATAGTCCCCAGGATGAAATGTATCAATAATGGTGTAATTAACTCCATTGGGATCCATTAGACTATATATTTTGAAAAAATGATTAAGAGATCATAAAAATTACAACCATGAAACTCCATCGTATTTTATAATAGAATAAAAAACATCTAAAATGTATGTTAATAAATACGCACAAAATTCACCAGCAATTAAAAATTGAAAATCCTACAATGGAAACTAAATACCAGCTCTATCCTCCATGCTAGTATTGCTTACCTCAATCTCTAAATCCTTCATGGAAACCTGATTAATAGTGTGGGAATAAAATATATAGTAATTAGAATAATACCTACTTTTTATTGTTTAAAAATGAAAAAAAAATACTAATTACCTAGTAAAAAAATAATAGAACAAATACACCCTAATTGGGTAGAGTAACTATCCTGGACTCACTAAGGATCACACCACAAAAAACTCATCTTAGGTAGTATGAAAATATCAAAATATCATATATAGAGGAAACCAAAATTGAATTCCAAAATTAGTTATTAATATCGCTCAACCATTTCAAACACTTGGTTGTCTCATCCCTACCATATTTACCAATCATCTTGCATCAAGTCATTACTAATGGGTGTAGGGATGTAACCCTACCTACCCCCACAGAAGAAAGAAGATAATATGAGGATAAGTTTTTAGTTAATATCCACATATTAATTTCATGTTACATTTCATTATTTATAACAACAAAAATCATACCACATCCTCCTAACCCGTGTAGTGGTGTATCATTAACATGAAAGGAATCAATCTCGATCCCGCCTCCTACCATGCATGACCCCCACTTCAATTTAAATCCCTGCATCATTTCAGAATCACCACCAACTATGCCATCCTTTTTCAATAGTCACCACCAACTGGGGACCATTTTCAATTACCACTATTGTAAAAAAATTTGGGATGTGGTGTTAATCCATCAACAATTCCCTCACCGATATGGATATTGTGGAACAACCACCCGCCCCCAAAAAAATTGGTTCCCCATATGTAGTACTCAATGTGGTTTGGGATAATATAGAAATAAAATTATATATATATCATGATCTACCCATACTGAATGTTCATATCAAATAAAATTCTAATATCCCACATAACAAAATCATCACCTCATGACATATTCTATAAAAAACTATCACCATTAAATGAAAGAAACTAAATAAACATCCATGAACATCCCATTGATCCGTTATTTCGTTTACAGATTCAATTATTTTCTAGAATATCATATTTGTTAAAACCATTCATTTAGTAATCAATTTAACCCCATATTTATAGAAAACACACTCCAAACAACATCTTTATAAATTCTCATTTATATCGATCCCAAACATTTAAAATTTCATGATTAAAAATTAGATTTTATAACTATCAATAAACAACAAAAACATCACCACCCAACACATTCACCTCACAAAAAAGCCATGTATAAACAACAACCATTACAGTCCTAAAAATATTCCACATTTAAACAAGTAACCACCATCACCATGCAATACCTACAATGAATGTTTAACCACATGGAATATTTAAAGCATGTTAAAATCATAGGATATTTTAATTCAAATGTAAATATTTACTAAAGGTTTTTTAAATATGGAATAAAAAATAATCCTTCATATATTTTATGAGTATTTTCATATAATATAATGATTTAAACACAACTACTTCATAGAAAAATATATGTTCTTCATATTTTATGATATGTCGGCCTAAATGTCCAAAATTGTAATGGTTCCCAGTTTTACAATAGTCATAAAAACACATCACAAAAACATTAAAGTACAAGGAACTAATCGTTAATATAAATAACAAAAATTTATTTTATGAATATGGGAAAATACATAATACAATTAAATTAAATATTTTCAGTTTATTATATTCATTATCTAATACATACCATCAAGTGAAAATAAAATAGATTTTTGGTAGTTACATAGGTTTAAAAAATAAAGAGATAACTCTAATCCCCTACTTGTAAAAATCCACATCGCACTCCTAAAAAAGGTGGGAAAGGGTGAGGATGTCATAAACTAGAAATAAAAATGATAATATTTGGTTTTTATACACAACTAATAGATTATATAAGGAATATTAGAGAGGGGAAAAGTAATAACTCAAACACTTCATGCTAAAACTGAAAACATTGAGGGACAAGGGAATATAAAAACACATAGAAATTAAAAGTAAGAGGATCTCATGTCAAAGGTAGATGGCTCAAAAGACTTAGGAATAAGAGTCTTGATTCTCCAGGATTAATTTAAATAAGGTATATTGGAATTTGAAAAATATAATATATTTAATTTATTAGATATAGGTCATTGAGTAACTCTAAAAAATAATTCATCCATCATTCTTTTTTCATATTTAATTTGGTTTCTTATTTAATTCTATCTAAAATACTCATTTAAAATGCCTAATATTCATATCAGCTAATGATATGATTTTATCCTTATTTTACATTTTGAGAATCCATTTATTTAATTCTTTTTCCATATTTATAATAATTTTTAAAATTATATAATTCTTGGACAACTATAAATTTTTAAATCATTAATGAAATGACTGATTGTAGGGACAGAACATGAGAATTAACCCCATATATCAACAGTACAATAGAGTTAGTAGGCCTCAAGGATCTACAACATGAAAGAAAAAATTGAATAAATAACTAAATGGATCAACTACACTGATAATCCAAGACATCATGAATAAATTGAACGCATGCCCAAAATATCGACTACATGACGTAAATAATGACTGCAAGATGTAACATACTTATTGCATGAAGTTACTAATTGAATGAATGATAAAATTGACTGGTTTTCTAGTTTGTTTGGTGATAGTGTTAAAAAACAAAAATTTAGCATAAAAAATACATTTTCACTCTATTGACTCCTCCATCCCTCAAGAAAAAGGAGCAGTTTTTTTTGAAATCCATGAATAGATATAAAATTCAATTTGATTTTGGATACACATAGTGAGACTATTTCTAAATTTCATTATGTTAATATATCAAAATTACATGATAGGTTCTTATAAATACATCAATAAACCCGTATAAAAATTCGGTAATGTAACAACTATAAAAACCTTCCTATAAACACTACTATTTAATTCAATTGATTTTACTTGAAATCTCATAAAATAGAATTTATATATTTTTCAGGATCATGTATGCCTGATTGGTCTTTATTTTCCATTATAAAATAATACCATCAATGAATAATAATTTACATGAATTCAATTAGATAGTTCCATTGAAATCAAAGGTCATGGTATATATTCTTCTATTTAAATGGATGGGTAAAATCATTTCTCAACATATTCAATTAATATAATATCTCTTATGACATACCCAATGTTTGTTATCCTACCATGATCACATGACATCACTGTTATCATCCATTCATAATAGTACATAATTTATGATACACACTAACAAAAATATCAAGTATAAGGACTAATATAAAAATATAAAGATCAAAATATCCAAAGACACAAATAACATGATGATTTTATTTGTTGGTCTATCTTTATAATATACTCTATTAGAGATAAAAAAATTTAAAATTCATGTGAATATATTTTAATATCACATTTGTACCCAACATCTGAGTTTCAAACATCATCAATGTCCAATATGATAGATATTATCTAGACTATATAACATTTTTTTAAGAATATTTTTAATTAATCAATGGTTACTATATGATTCACATTAAGGTTACACTAAATAAAAATCATCATTATGTTAGATCATTATTAATATACATTTAATTAAAAGAAAAAAAATCAATTGGTTATAGGGAACTGAATCATATAATAACCATCATTTTAAAAATAATCACTATTGATCCATATACTAGAAATACAATGCTACCACATATAGATACTTCACTATAATATCCCAATATTTATATCCACTAACAAAGACCTCATTTTAATGTCACCACCACTAAGAATATATCCATGATAGGGAACTTACTATAATATCGCATAACAAATTATCTATCCACCAACATGGAACTCACAAATCTATAAAATCAATGGGTTGGGATATCATCTGCCCATAGGGTCTCCCCCATGTTTTATAGGTGACCACACACTAGGGACATCTCTACTAGACTTGTAAAGGATAAATTATTTTCACCTTATAAGAACTCTTACATTTTTAACAAATGCATTCTATAAGAGAATTTTTTCTTCTACAAAATTATAATCAATGTTGTGAACCATATATTAACTATGGATATCCATATAGTCAATAATATTATTACAATTGTCCCTATTATTCTGTTTCATCATAATTATAAACTATTATTTATACATAGTGATAACATTCATTTAACTATCATAAATTTTGTTTAGATTCATACACCCACCATAATTTTTATCTTCATGTTTATAAACCACACATATAATGGTCTCAAGAAAATATTATGTTCTATTCATATATCATGTTACCACCTAGGTATACTAAAATTTATTTCGAATAATGAAAAATTATATTATATAAATTAAATTCAACTTATCCTGGTTGACATATGTTCGTCCACTATATCTCATATTAAACTCATAATAATATATCCGTAACAATAAAGAACCATTATCCCCCAGAAATTCTCACATTAAAACCTATATCCACTAATAAAATATATTATTATGTGTATGTTTATTTTATATTCCTATGTTATCACCACTATTAACTCATCCCCTATCATATATCTAAAAAATAATCATGTTTCATTTCCCTAAATAAATGAATAATGGCCCCATGTTAATGTTGATATGAACCAATAATATATATATATATATCTCACATCATTCCATATAATTTAACCCGTACAGGTCCTAAATAATGAATCACCCAGAAAAAAAGGTTTCGTGTTTCTAGATATTGTTTATATAAATCTCTTACTACACATAATTTTTTCATCATAACCCAAAAAATTATCCATATATATATTCCTCTAATGAATATTTCCTCTTGTAATTTAATAGGATAATGGGAATCATAAAAAGGTGAGTACATAAAATATATTTAAGTTAAAATAATATCGATGAGTCATAATGAAGTCAGATTAGAATATTGTGAAAAAATAAGAAATTTAATGAAACATATGATTATGAAGAATATGGAATCATATGATTTGATGATAAGGTATGTTAGAATAATATTTATCATTTGATAATGATATATTTCTTTAAATTGATCGTCATTAAAACATAACATATATAATAGAATAAAAATGTGTAAATATTAGATAATAATCATTTTTGTGGAGGATATACAAGAATGTGGAACAAAAATAAACATATATACCTATGACATACGAAAATGTTTACTTTTGATACCTTGAAATCACAGTGGAGTAGGAAATGAACCTATGTCAAATTGTTTAATGAATAGGTATAACAACTTGTGTTCCCAAAATTAACATTCCATGAGATATAAAACATCACCTTTTACATTGGTGGGATATGTTAGACCCACCCATCACATAGTGGTTGTCACGACCCCCTCCCTACAAAGTGTACCCCTCCAAGGCCGGCAATGTGAGAATGCAGATAATGACCCCCGAGTCACGCCTCCAGTAGGCCCCGGGTTGGCGACTAGCACCGAGGGTATAATACACACACAAATGGGAGGCATTACCCTCTAAGAGAACACATGCAGAAGAGAGAGATAGAATAGACTCCAACCAACTCCAACACATAACTGAAATATAAAAGAAACCCAAGTACATATATGAAATGTCCTGAAAAAGTACTACAACTGAAAGGGAAAACTAAAAGTACCCAAAAGAATGTAAAACGGCAGTGACCACATGCCCGAATAGCTCCCCCTCCAACCGCAAGCTAGTAGTGACCAGCTTGATCTCCATCCTGCACCAAGTGACCTGAAAAATAGTTTATATATATATATAGGGTGAGTATAACAGTATACTCAGTAGGATCCTCCCCAAGACTCTCGTGAAAAAGTAAAGAAAGCATGCTAAAGCCCAGAGAACAACAAGTGAAACTAACTCTTACCTAAACAGGTATACTAAGTTCCCAACCCCACCATGACTACTCTCACAATGTAACGCAAACAAGAATATAGCATATAGTAAATAATATCAAGGGTACCCTGCTACCACTTCCCCACTGGTTTTCTGCTTTTCCCCAACGACATATGTCCTGTGCATCTCTCTCCAAAGGCTTTCCCGCAGACACCTGGGCTAAGCACCACACCGTCCTCACAACCAAAAGTTACCAGGTAGTTTCCGGGAGCCCCCATAGCCCACATAACGTGTATCATACATCGGGTATAATACCTCAATCCATTACAACCCATACTCCGAGTAAGGATCCTCAAGCCATCACAGCCTATACACATTACACCTATAGTAGTCCATAGGATACTATATCCAGAATATATGTGTGTGAATAACCACAAGCCATTAAAGCCCTCTACACACATATATGGGGTAACTAACCGTTGTGCCTCATGGCACAAGTATCTACCAAGAGAAGAGAGCGGGGCCAATGGGGGTAGTCATCCATTCAACCTCCCATCAGAATATTGGGGAAAACACCTCCCCAGGGCTCAGAATCCCCGAGGTGTCAGTTTCCCTTACCGACAGGGTGGAGTAGCGTATAGAAACACAAAAAGTACATAATATATATAACTAACAACCACACTATGGGCATTACCTAGTCATAGGTACAACTGCAGCTAACGTCTCTCAGACTCCAGACTGCTACTTCTAAGACTAGGTATCCTATAAGCACACAAGCATTTGAAGAGATTTATTAGATTACTCCATTCTCATTTTATCAGTTCCACTTTACGTTAATTAATTCTTTAAACATTAATTAACCATGAGAAATTTACCACCTTAAACTAAATTGGAATCACATTCAAAAAATGCTCCTTTTTAGGATTCACATCACTATTAAATTCCAGTTTCTCCATCCCCGTGGATTATCACCATTTAAACAAACTATCATTTTAGAATTACTTTTCCATATTCTCAGGCATTCTAGAAAAACATCCTATTCTACTAAACACAAAGGGGCTCAACACGGAGAGTAGATATACTAACCGTAGAGTCTTTTCCGCCTATAGCAAGAGCATAGACCCATCCTCCATCGAGAGGCTAAACACGGAAAGCACGTGGCATACCCCTCGTGTCTTCGCCTCCTTCAGAAAGAGGGTAAGCAATACCAGCTGCCTTGAGAAGTGGGGAAAAGTAAAGCAGATAAACAACCAAACCAAACCACCAACATCAAACCATCACATTCATCTCATTCCATCATCTTTGGTTTCCTCCCCGACACCCACATGCATAAACCGATGCATCTCGCCACACTAGGCGTCATCTTCCACAACCACAATTCCTCATACCTCCACATATCACAACAGCCATCCAGGCTCACATCAAATCACAAGCAGCAGGAAATCAAAGATCACAAAATGGGCTCTCATCCCTTTAACAAGGCATTCAGCCTTCATACAAAATGAGCACTCAGAGCTCCGAACCACAAGGCATTCATCCTTACAAGCAAGCGGGTAACTCAGAACCCTTTTGAAATTATCAAACTAATAGTTCTTTAATCCATCTTGAATTAACAGATTAATTAACATGCCTCTTTATCTTTAGCCAATTATTTAACAAATAATTCGGGTTTTACGTTCTTTATCAATTTCCATCATGAACGAGCAACTAATTAAAGGAAAGCATAGATATCACTCTATCTAGGAAAACATGAGGCAAACCGTTATCACGGTACAAAGCAACAACATGCAATCAACCAATTATTTTAATCTGGTTCATGTATTTAATTAGGTCAATTTCATTGTGATCCAAAGGACTAAAGCATATAAATTCTACGATTGCACATACACAATTAGAGAATCCATGAATCCCCTACCTCGAAGAGTTCTTGACGTCCTTTATCCACACAACGGGTCACAGTCCTCTTCTCCTCACGACAGCTGCATCCACCGGAGGATTGCACGGTACGACAGAACCAACCAACCCCAAGAAAACCCATTAGAACCGTGGAGATTACATGCTAATTTGGAAGGAAGAACAAGAGAAGGTGATCTCCGAAGGAATGATGATAAAACATACCTTATATAGAAGAACGATCGACACAACTTGGTGGCATAAAACAGAGCGGAACTGATCCGAGTAACGTTTGATTGTGAAACTCCTACGGGAATGATTGCAAGGTTCTATCGTCTCGTAGATGAGAACCAGGAGGAAGAACAACGAAGAATGATATCTTGTTCCCTTTTAAAAAAAATTAATTAGAGAGGCGACAGTTTAAGATCTGATTTATTCGCCAATAATAACGAATCACATTAACCAACACGGTTTGACCAAGTAAAAAATATCCCGGCCTTAGGAATAATTAATATAGGATTTATGGCCTTTGAATCGGCCTTAAAGTCCTTAAAATAAGGTTTTGAAAGTATTTTACGTCAAAGAAAATGTCAAATTTGCAAAGCTGGAAACACTATTCAAGTCTGCAGTTGGAAGGATACAGTCAGAAGGTTACAGTTCTGGAAACACTATTCTAGTCTACAGTTGAAAGGTTAGAGTCAGAATGTTACTGTTCTGGAAACACTATTCAAGTCTACAGTTGGAAGGTTACACTCAGAAGGTTACCGTCGTGGAAACACTGTTCAAGTCTACAGTTGGAAGGTTACAGTCAGAAGGTTACCGTTCTGGAAACACTGTTCAAGTCTACAGTTGGAAGGTCATAGTCAGAAGGATACCATTCTGGAAACACTGTTCAAGTCTATAGTTGGAAGGTTACAGTCAGAAGGTTACCGTTCTGGAAACACTGTTCAAGTCTACAGTTGGAAGGTTACAGTCAGAAGGTTACCGTTCTGGAAACACTGATCAAGTCTACAGTTGGAAGGTTATAGTCAGAAGGTTACCCTTCTGGAAACACTGTTCAAGTCTACAGTTGGAAGGTTACAGTCAGAAGGTTACTGTTCTGGAAATACTATTCAAGTCTACAGTTGGAAGGTTACAGTCAGAAGGTTACTGTTCTGGAAACACTGTTCACAGAACTGGAAATTCAGCAAAGTGTTGGGGATAAGTCACCTTTACCTTACAGAACACCTCCAACACCACATTTTCACAATGTAATGGACCAGGGAGGTCTGGGCCATTAAATTAGATACCTCTCAAAACATTCTCGTCCTCGAGAATTAGAAACCAACCCAGAAGAAAAGAGGGGTCCGAACAACCACCCCATATGATACCTCTCAGGGGAAAAGCACCATGAGTTGTTCAAAAGCGGGAACAAAACAACGACATCCGAGTGTATGGAAACAAACAATCCATAACCAAACAATTCAAACATAACATCACATCAAAGGTACATAAATAAAACATGAAAGGTCTAACCATAAAGGAAACGTCATTACATGAAAAGAGTTAAACATTAAACAACTCTGGGTACTGAGCACGTATCTGTGACTCATGCTCCCTGGTACTCTCCTCCATGCCACTGTGTCGCCACAAGACACGAACTAAGGGAATAGAACGCCCACGAAACAACTTCTCCTTGTGGTCTTGGATCTCCACAGGTCGCTCCTCGAAGGTTGCATCATCGTCAATATCGATCTCTCCCCAATCGATAACATGAGATTCATCATGAAGATAATGACGAAGCTGTGATACATGGAAAACATCATATATCCGAATCATCTGAGGGGGAAGTGCTACTCGATACGCCACAGCTCCAACACGAGCTAACACCTCGAAAGGTGCAACAAACCGGGGAGAAAGCTTACTCTTATGACCAAACCTTCGCTGCCCACGGCGGAGGGTCACCTTTAGAAACACATGATCCCCAATATTAAACTCTAAGGGTCTCCTTCTTTGATCAGCATATGATTTCTGACGATCCTGTGATGTCTTCAACCTCTCATGAATAACCTGAACCATCTCTGTTGTATTCTACACTAGTTCTGGTCCAAGATTTGCTGACTCTCCGACCCCAGTCCAGCACAACAGAGAACGGCATGGCCGGCCATACAAGGCTTCAAACGGTGCCATACCGATGGTCAAGTGAAAACTATTATTTTAAGCAAAATCTGCCAAGGGTAAGTGCTTCACCCATGTCCCTCCAAAATCGAGAACACAAGAGCGCAACATGTCTTCAAGATTCTGGATGGTTCGCTCTGTCTGACCATCCGTTTGAGATGAAAAGCAGTGCTAAGGCATAACTGAGAACCAAAAGCATGTTGGAGACCCCTCCACACCCTGGAGGTAAAATGTGGATCTCGATCAGAAATGATCATCCTAGGGACTCCGTGAAGCCTCACCACCTCCTCCAGATACTGCCTCAAGAAAACTTCCACTGAGATCGACTCCTTGATCGCTATGAAGTGGGATGATTTTGTTAAACGATCCACTACCACCCATATAGCATCATGTCCTCCCGGAGCCCGAGGTAAACCTGTAACAAAGTCCATTGAGATGTCCTCCCACTTCCACTGAGGAATCTCTAAGAGCTGGAGAAGACCACTAGGAACACGGTGTTCGGCCTTCACCTTCTGGCAGACTAAACATTGAGACACACATTCTGCAACTGTACGCTTCATCCCAGGCCACCAAAACTGACTCCTCAAGGATCGGTTCATCTTCGTCACACCAAGATGTACCGCCATGGGTGAACTATGGGACTCTCAGAGAACCGTCTCACGCATCGCCAAGGGAACAAAAAGCCTGCCATGATACACCACTCGATGTTGTTCATCCTCTGACCAACCATCAGGGGCCTCACCACATACAACTCTGTCTCTCCAAACTTCCACCTCTAGGTCACCCAACTGAGACTCTTCCACCTTCTGCATCAGGGATGACTGCATCGTCATCTAGAAAAGACAACCTCTACCCCCAACTTCTCCAATATCAAGATGCAAAGCTGATAGATCTTCCATCACTCTCCAAGAATCACCAGATTCACTCACAACATCATTAATTATCTTTCGGCTTAGTGCTTCAGTTACAACATTCCCTTTTCCAGGTGTATACGATATTTCAAAGGCGTATTCCTGCAAGAACTCCATCCACCGACACTGCCTCAAGTTCAAGTCAGGTTGGGAGAAAACATACCTCAAACTCTTATGATCGGTGAAAACCACAAAGTACTCACCAATGAGGTAATTTCTCCACAACTTCAGAGAAAACACCACGGCTACCAACTCATGGTCATGGGTGGTATAGTTTCATTCATGGGGATGCAACTGCCGTGACCCATAAGAAACAACTGACCTCTGCTGCATGAGAACACAGCCTAGCCCCAGATGTGAAGCATCACATAAAACATCAAACTGGACTCCCTCCGCTGGAAGACAAAGGACTGGAGCACTTACCAACTTCTCCTTTAGATACTCGAAAGATATCTGACACTGATCAGTCCATATGAACGCTTGATCCTTCCTGGTCAAAGATGTCAGAAGAGTCACAACTCGAGAGAAATTGGCTACAAACCTCCTATAATAGCCTGCGAGACCAAGGAAACTTCGCCCCTCTGACACGGTCTTTGGGGATGTCCAAGACACCACTGCTTCTATCTTCGAAGGATCCACAGCTACTCCCTTTTGGGAAAAAACATGTCCCAAGAAATGAACTTCTCGAGCCCAGAACTCACACTTGGACAACTTCCCAAACAACTGATGTTGGCGAAGAACTCCCAAAACGGCTCGTAGATGCTCTGCATGCTCCTCTTCAGATGTGGAGTACACAAGGATGTCGTCGATGAAAACCAAAACAAACTTGTCCAAGAATTCATGGAACATAGCATTCATCAACCCCATGAAAACAGCTGGAGCATTCGTCACGCCGAATGGAATTACAACAAACTCATAATGCCCATGACGACAGCGTAAAGCAGTCTTCGGGATATCCTCATCCTTTACACACATCTGATGATATCCTGACCGCAAGTCTATCTTTGAGAACCAACTTTCACCCTTCAGTTGATCGAATAGGTCATCAATCCGTGGGAGAGGATAACGGTTCTTTATTGTCACTTTGTTTAACCGACGATAATCGACGCACAAATGCAAACTGCCATCATCCTTTTTCACAAACAAAACTGGTGCACCCCACGGTGACACACTTGGCCGAACAAAACCACACTACATCATACCGTCGAGCTGAATACGTAGCTCTCGTAACTCATAAGGGGCCATCCTATACGGAGACATAGAGATTGGAGACGCTCCTGGCTGTAGCTCGATCCCAAACTCGATCTCTCGTCGAGGGGGTAAGGATACAACCTCTTCTGGAAAGACGTCAGGGTACTCCTCTACGACCCTAGGAAACGCCAACTGTTGAACCTCTGATGAACTCAGCGTCATCCCAGCCATCATGGATGATAAGGATGGAACTTGTCTATGACTCATCCGAGGATCTCTCTCACCAACAAACACCACTTTCTCTCCATCTTCATCAAAGAAAACGACCTTCTTCCTGTAGCAATCTACAACAACCTCCACCGAATACAACCAATCCATGCCAAGTATGACATCATATGGTTGTATTCGCAATCATAGGAAATCTCCCCAAGAGTGGTGTTGCCCCAACACTAGCTCACAGTCTCTACATACTTCAAACAAGTCGGCTCGACCTCCAACTGGCGTAGTCAACGCCAAGGGCACTGGAAGCCTCTCTACCTCAAGTCCCAAAGCATGGACAAGGGTAGGTGATATGAAGGAGTGTGTTGCTCCTGAATCAAACAAGGAATACACCATGGTAGAAAACAAGCAAAGGGTACCTTGAACGACATCTGGCTCACCTAGGGCTGGTAACGCTAGAGCATGAAGCTGACCACGACCTCCTCCACGACCTCTCTGACCCTGATGACGACCACCACCACGGCCGCACTCTGCTCTCTGAGGACGGGGATCGTCATGGGGCTGTCCACTGCCTGCTCCATCTACCCTTTGGTGATCTAAAGGTGGTGCAACCTGCTGCTGCTGACTCGGCTGGAACTGCCTCAACGGAGGAACCTGGAGTGGAGCGCCTGGTGCACGATGACTGCTCTGAAAAGTCGGCCACTCCCGCAACTGATGACCATGACCACCACAAGAAAAACAAGCGCCTGATCCCTTGGCATAGGCCTGAGAGTTGCTACCTCCGGAGAAACGAGATGGGAAGGACTGGGACCTACCCCCAGGTGAACGGAAACTCTTCTGTCCTGAAAACCGGGAACCCCGGACCATAGCTCTGCTTCGTGAGGAATCATGACGATTCCCCTCTCATGACGATCCAGTCCTGGCCAAAGTCCTCTCAACAACCTCTGCCCTCGCCAGCACCTCAAGATATGTCTTCAGCATAAATGGGGTGACCTGGCGCTGGATCTCTGGACGCAAAGCCTCCTCGAAATGCCTCGCCCTGGCCTCAACATCTGGTAACAGGTCTGAAGCATATCGTAGAAGGTTCCTGAAACGGCTTCCAAACTCTCGAACACCGGAGCTCCCCTATCGAAGGGTAAGAAGCTCCTGGCGACTAGACGCCTTCGCAGTCAAAGAAAGAAACTCGACTCTAAACCTGTCTCGAAACTTCTCCCATGAGATTGCTGACTCCTCACGATCACCGAGGAACAAGAACCACCACTGCCTCGCTGCTCCACGCAGCATCGTCACAACCAAGGACACCCAGTGTTCCTTCCGAGCACGAATCGAACTGAAGCCTATCTTGATTTCCTCCAACCAGTCTTCTGTGACTGCATATGAAACGGATCCCTCGTACTTCTATATACTCTAGCGCTAAAACTCTCGAAGTTTCTTCCTCCAAGTGTCATCATCATCAACCTCTACTCGGTGGCGTTTTGCTGGAACAGCCTGCTGGGCATCTTCAGTGAAAACCTGACGAGGATGTCGACTTGGAGCCATACCTGTAAAATAACAACTGTTAGAACTCCTAAGCCTGGAATATGGAATACTCACATTAATTAATTAATTGTTTTGTTTTATTTATTTTAGGTTACCTATCCCATGGTCTACCCATTCAAACACATGCGCAAAGAATAATGATGCATGATCCTTTCCTAGGTCTCTACCCTGCAACCGGTATCACTTTGTTTAGTATCCATCGTAAGCTTAAAGGTCCGTGCAACAGATCATAGGGGTCCATAAACGCCTATGTCTCTGCCGGTCTCCAGTGTTTACCCCACATTCTAAACATGAATGATACTGTTGCCCTACCATCCCATGCATCCTCACCTGTGCCTAACTCCAAACTCCATCCTATCCCTCAACCAGAGCCTATGATACCACTCTGTCACGACCCCCTCCCCACAAAGTGTACCCCTCCTGGGCCGGCAATGTGAGAAGGGAGATAATGACCCCCGAGTCCGGCCTCCAATAGGCCCCGGGTTGGCGACTAGCACCGAGGGTATAATACACACACAAATGGGAGGTATTACCCTCTATGAGAACACATGCAGAAGAGAGAGATAGAATAGACTCCAACCAACTCCAAATCCTAACTGAAATATAAAAGAAACCCAAGTACAAATATGAAATGTCATGCAAAAGTAATACAACTGAAAGGGAAAACGAAAAGTACCCAAAAGAAAGTAAAATGGCAGCGACCACAAGCCCGAAAAGCTCCCCCTCCAACCGCAAGCTAGTAGTAACCAGCTTGATCTCCAACCTGCTCCAAGTGACCTGAAAAACAGTTTATATATATACATAGGGTGAGTATAACAGAATACTCAGTAGGATCTTCCCCAAGCCTCTCGTGCAAAAGTAAAGAAAGCATGCTAAATCCCAGTGAACAACAAGTGAAACTAACTCGTTACCTAAACAGGTATACAAAGTTCCCAACCTCACCATGGATACTCTCACCAAGTAACGCATACAAGAATATAGCATATAGTAAAGAATATCAAGGGTACCCCGCTACCACTTCCCCACTGGTTTGCCGCTTTTCCCCAATGACATACGTCCGGTGCATCTCTCTCCAAAGGCTTGCCCGCAAACACCTGGGCTAAGCACCACACCGTCCTCAAAACCAAAAGTAACAAGGTAGTTTCCGGGAGCCACCACAGCCCGCATAACGTGTATCATACATCGGGTATAATACCTCAAGCCATTACATCCCATACTCCGAGTAAGGATCCTCAAGCCATCATAGCCTATACACATTACACCTATAGTAGTCCATAGGATACTATATCCAGAATATATGTGTGTGAATAACCACAAGCCATTACATCCCTCTACACACATATATGGGGTAACTAACTGTTGTGCCTCATGGCACAAGTATCTACCAAGAGAAGAGAGCGGGGCCAAAGGGGGTAGTCAGCCATTCAACCTCCCATTCGAATGTTGGGGAAAACACCTCCCTAGGGCTTAGAATCCCTGGGGTGTCAGTTGCCCTTACCGATAGGGTGGAGTAGCGTATAGAAACACAAAAAGTACAGAAAATGTATAACTCACAACCACACTATGGGCATTACGTAATCATAGGCACAACTGCAGCTAGCATCTCTCATACTCCAGGCTGCTACTTCTAAGACTAGGTATCCTATAAGCACACAACCATTTGAAGAGATTTATTAGATTACTCCATTATCATTTTATCAGTTCCACTATACGTTAATTAATTCTTTAAACATTAATTAACCATGAGCAATTTTCCACATTAAACTAAATTGGCATCACATTAAAAAACTACTTCTTTTTAGGATTCACATCACTATTAAATTCCAGTTTCTCCATCCCCGTGGATTATCACCATTTAAACAAACATTAATTTCAGAATTACTTTTCCATAATCTCATGCATTCTAGAAAAACATCCTATTCTACTAAACACAAAGGGGCTCAACACGGCGAGTTGATATACTACCCGTCGAGTCTTTGTCGCCTGTAGCAAGAGCATAGACCCATCCTCCATCGAGAGGCTAAACACAGAAAGCACGTGGCATACCCCGAGTGTCTTCACCTCCTTCGGAAAGAGGGTAAGCAATACAAGCTTCCTTGAGCAGTGGGGAAAAGTAAAGCAGATAAACAACCAAACCAAACCACCAACATCAAACCATCACATTCATCTCATTCCATCATCTTTGGTGTCCTCCCAGAAACCCACATGCATAAACCGATGCATCTCGCCACACTAGGCAACATCCACCACAACCACAAGTCCTCATACCTCCACATATCACAACAGCCATCCAGGCTCACATCAAATTACAAGCAGCAGGAAATCAAAGATCACAAAATGGGCTCTCGGCCCATTAACAAGGCATTCATCCTTCATACAAAATGAGCACTCAGAGCTCCAAACCACAATGAAATTCAGCCTTACAAGCAAGCGGGTAACTCAGAACCCTTTTGAAATTATCGAACTAATAGTTCTTTAATCCATCTTGAATTAATAGATTCATTAACATGCCTCTTTATCTTTAGCCTATTATTTAACAAATAATTCCGGCTTTACGTTCTTTATCAATTTCCACAATGAACGAGCAACTAATTAAAGGAAAACATAGATATCACTCTATCTAGGAAAACATGAGGCAAACCGTTATCATGGTACAAAGCAACAACATGTGATCAACCAATTATTTTAATCCGGTTCAAGTATTTAATTAGGTCATTTTCATTGTGATCCAAAGGACTAAAGCATACTAATTCTACGATTGAACATACACAATTAGAGAAGCCATGAATACCCTACCTCGAAGAGTTCTTGACGTCCTTTATCCACACAACGAGTCACAGTCCTCTTCTCCTCACGACAGCTGCATCCACCGGAGGATGCCACGGTACGACAGTACCAACCAACCCCAAGAAAACCCATTAGAACCATGGAGATTACATGCTAAATTGGAAGGAATAACAAGAGAAGGTGATCCCCAAAGGAACGATGATAAAACATACCTTATATGGAAGAACGATCGACACAACTTGGTTGCATAAAACAGAGTGGAACTGATCCGAGTAACGTTTGATTGTGAAACTCCTACAGGAATGATTGCAAGGTTCTAGCATCTCGTAGATGAGAACCAGGAGGATGAAAAACGAAGAATGATATCTCATTCCATTTTAAAAATAAATAAATTAGAGAGGTGACGGTTTAAGATCCGATTTATTCTCCATTAAAAACGGATCGCATTAACCCACGCGGTTTGACCAAGTAAAAAAATATCTTGGCCTTAGGAATAATTAATATAGGATTTATAGCCTTTGAATCGGCCTTAAAGTCCTTAAAATAAGGTTTTAAAAGTATTTTACGTCAAAGAAAACGCCAAATTTGCGAAGCTGGAAACACTGTTCAAGTCTACAGTTGGAAGGTTACAGTCAGAAGGTTACCGTTATAGAAACACTGTTGAAGTCTACAGTTGGAAGGTTACAGTCAGAAGGTTACCGTTCTGGAAACACTGTTCAAGTCTATAGTTGGAAGGTTACAGTCATAAGGTCACCGTTCTGGAAACACTGTTCAGGTCTACAGTTGGAAGGTTACAGTCAGAAGGTTACCGTTATGGACACACTGTTCAAGTCTACTGTTGGAAGGTTACAGTCAGAAGGTTACCGTTATGGAAACACTGTTCAAGTCTACAGTTGGATGGCTACAGTCAGAAGGTTACCGTTCTGGAAACACTATTCAAGTCTATAGTTGGAAGGTTACAGTCAGAAGGTTACCGTTCTGGAAACACTGTTCACGTCTACAGTTGGAAGGTTACAGTCAGAAGGTTACCGTTCTGGAAACACTGTTCAAGTCTACAGTTGGAAGGTTACATCCAGAAGGTTACTGTTCTGGAAACACTGTTCACAGAACTGGATATTAGGCAAAGTGTTGGGGATAAGTCACCTTGACCTTTCGGAACACCTCCAACACCACATTTTCACAAAGTAATGGACTGGGGAGGTCCGGGCCATTACAGTGGTAAACCATACAGATATGTTCCACACAAACATGACCCCATTAATAGATAAAAAACAACATAAAAACCATGAGAATGAAATGGGAATTATTAAAATTTTAAAAAATTAATCATCTAGATAAATAAAATAGATGAATTAATTAATAATTACCCCTATAAATCATGAGAATCAATAAATTATATTGATATAGATGAAAAAATCATTATAAAAACATTTAATATCTATTTGGAAATTAGGATGTGATATACATTACATATTTTATAATTTTTTTAAAAGGATATATAGTTTAAATAAATGGTTTTAGAAATTGAATGAAAAATTATGTAAAAAATTACCTTCAGTAACAATGAAAACATGAAATATAATATTTTTAAGGAAATCTGATAAAAATTCTACGATAAACTAAATATGCAGAGGACATTAAAGAAGAGAGAAAATATATTCTTTGACACTTTTGTATAAGATAGTCAATATCAATATAAAATGACCTTAATAAATGTTATAAATGGTTATATGTATATACATAGAACAATATAAAATTCATGAACATATAATTTTTTTATAGATCTAAAAGAAGGTATATGGTTTGTTACACATATAATAATCATTCTGAGTACATTTTTAGCTAATGAGTTTTAATTTTAAGAATGAATATATATCCAAAAATAACTTGAGAAGAATAGAATATATTATTTTTAGTGATAAAGAATATAAAATTTACCCCAATATAAATTTATATCTAGAAAATATCAATTTAAATGAGATATTATAAAATAAAAACTTACTAAATTGGTAATGTTTGAATAAAATGATACTAAATCAAGTAACATGATTTTTATTTGTGTATACAATGAATTATATGTTAACTTTTATCAAAAAAATAAATTTTAAAATATATACTACATAAAAAGAAAAATTAATATGGTATATATATAAATGAAATAAAATTGAGAAGATAATCCGTTATGATATTGGTAGTTCATGAATTAGAAAAAAAATGTGAGAGATTTCATGAAATGAACTTGTAATGACCACGAATAAAAAGTTATTTATAATAAAAGATATTTATCCTCAGGTATAATAATCACAAAAATCTTAGTCACATATCTTTTAACCATACTCATATATATTACCATTGAAATAATTCATTTTAATATTTTATTAGATATATAATTGATAGTTATTACTTATTTTAAACATTAGGTGTTAGTAATTTAAATTATTACATACAAGTTTTGTAATAGATATGTTTATACTCATTATTTTATATGATTTTAATAGTTACATGGTTATTAAAGGTATTTAAATAATTTTTTTAAATGTATTTATATATCCCCTATTCATTTTATGGAATAAATGATAATAGTTTTCTAGAATAGAATTCACAATGAGCCCGTTTTATGAAATTTATAACCAATAATGGGATACTTTCTAAAGACCATTAATTTTTGTGCCACACATACATATAAATATTCGAGAAAAAAATTATTCATTTATATAATATATTACCATTATAAATTTATTGATACTCATTCATTATGGAAACAATGATGATATTATAACATTTATCATATAGGTGGTTGATCCATCCAAAATAAGAACATGTTATTCTAAAGAATGAGTGAGAGAATTGAGAAATATTATAGACATAATTTTTTTATCGAGTATTAATGATGATAATAATAAATTTTTACAATATTAAATGGTATTTATAAATATTAGTAATGGGAAGGTATTTATGAAAGATAGAGAAAAACTATACAATTTGACGACTTCATTGCTTCTCGAAATGCATTATATCCGAATAAATTAATTTTTACACCATATTGAGACCGTTAGATACCAATAATATTGTAGAGACATCAAACATGACATACAGGGACATTACATTACTTTTTCGGAAAAAATACATAATAAAAACCAACACTCAAGGACCCTAATAGTTTAGTGTATTTGGAAACTCGGAACATAATCTTCTATTCATGGTGAAATATCTTCAACATATCCAATAAAGATCTTCCCCTTATTGTTTTCTTACGCAAAACCATTCATTATATCCTGGGGAAAATAAAAAATATACAGGGTGATCTCAAATGCTCAGTAAGGGCAATCATGGAGAAAATAAAACAAATCGTATACATTTGAACTTAAAAACATTAACATAATGTTCAAATATCAAAATCATGAGCAATGAAATAAAACATGGCAGTATGTAAGGCACAGATCATAATGGAACATTAATCCTGATAAAATATCATGGGAATAAAGCATATAAATGTGGAAAACCATTAATCACATGTTATGATTTCCATAGTAGCCAAGGCATTGCTGCCAAGACCATCTTAGAAGACAAAGTCCCCTACTGAATCGAGTTCACTCCTCGTTCTAGTTCTGTATCACTAAACTAGATTAACATTCCATTCCAGCCATGTCTATCTCATGAGACATAAATCTTTAACCAATGAATTGGAGGGATATATAGGTCCCACCCATCTCATAATGAAATAATTCTTACTTGTGCCACAAAATTAAACAAAAAACCTTCATCAAAACCTAAATATTAAAATGGGTTTCATAAACATCATCCCATCATAACATAATCCATATAAAAAATTGATATCATTTCATCATAAGGAAAGTGGAACCATTTAAATCATAGATAAATTATACTTGAATCATACACATATGAAATAATGTCATCATGGATGGAAAATAGTTTTGATAAAACACTTGAAATGAATTATTGAGGAAAATATCCTTTCTTCATCAAAATCATTTTCTTTTCACAAAATTCCATGAAATTATAATAGAAAAGGATTTTACTGAAAATAGTCATGGAATATATCATAGGAATCTTTATGAAAATTAGGCATTATGAAACCATAAAAATCCATTCATTCCATATAAGTTAAAAGACATTCTCCTTGTACTTTTGCCGGAAAAGTCAAAAATTTCCTCGTATGGTAAATAAAAGAATGATTCCTTCCGTAAAAAAATTTAAAAGTCAAAGAGGGGTAAAAATGACATTAAAATTAAAATTAAGAATATTAAACACTTTATGAAAAACATGTTTATGGACATGCATTGAAATATAACACTAGTAAATACTTACGTGTAAGAAATCTCGGATAAAAATGAGATTTGAAAAATTATCCCTTACCTTATGTAAGATTTGCTTCGTATGTATCAGAACCACCTATATAATGATTTATATAATGACATTTAATTATTAAAGAATCATATTAATTGTTATGATATCATATATGGTTCACTTATGATTTTATAGTACCAGTTCTTTTGTAAATTCCAACTTAAAGTAGCATTTTGGGTAAAATCGTTTCATTTATCAATAATGTTTTGATTTTTTGTTCTTGATATTATTACTAATATCCTGATTTACATAAAAAACTATTTATATATAATATATATTCAGTATATAAACATATATGATCAATAAATGGAATGAAATACGATGTTAATTGAGATGGTAGGTCGTACGTACGCATGAATGATGTTTTCCCTTCCTAATTGAATTGAATGGAATTAAGTAAATGAAACATATATGTACATAAATCCAGTATCATTATTATGTAATATCATTAATTATTATTATTTATATATATAGATTATAATCATACATGTTTTGTTAATCATGGAAAATGAATCTCGTCGCGTTCGTGGAGACGGTAGTCCGTACGTACGCACGAGCGATGATATCATTCCCATAATTATTGAATAGAATTGGAGTAAGTGATATAATATATCAGAATCAGTATGATGTTATAATGAACATTTGTAGTAATTCTTTAAACCATTATACACATCCAAGTAAGGTGGTGGTGGAGAAACTAATTACACCACGGCGTGGAGACAATATTCTGTACGTACGCACATACGGTGATTTCATTTTCCTTAGGATGGATAGAAGGTGAAATGGTGTTGTTCCATATTTATAATATCATGTCAGTATATTAATGATAGTTATTTTCTTACCTTACAATGAAACATCTAAAGAAGAGTATGTTGAAGAAAAAATAAACTTGAAAGAATCAATAGAAGAGATTACCTCTTCTTCGACGTGCCTTCTCTTAACCTCCTCTTAGGGAAATAAAGACGGTCTTCGAAGAATCCCAAGACCTCTGGTAGGTATCAATGGAAGTGGAAAAGTGAAATGGGAAGGTTTTGGCTGATATTTAAGGCTCAAAATTGTGTAAAGAGGATAGGGAGGAGGTTCCCTTTTATAAGGGAGGAGAGGGGAACCTTTGGAAACCTCAAAAATATTAATTTATAATAAATCAAACCCCACATAAAAACCACCAAAAATGACTCATATTTGATTACTATATGATATAGGGTTTTAATCTCATAAACCAATAAAATTTAGAAATGTTGGAAATTTATTTTAAACCATGTCAACTTGATATATCCTTATTTAATCTATTTAATTTTATTTGTGGTAATAAGATTCTTAATTTTAAATTTTTATAAATAATTACTTATGTGTTTTGAATTATCTATAATTGGATAATTAATGACATTGTAGACTATATAAATTTTAATTTATAATTTTTAAATATTTTTTTTGATTTCTAAACAATTTTATATTATGTTATTTTTATAAAATAACAGTTGTGTCAATTTTGAAACTATTCATTTATTTGAATTTAAATAAACTCCAAAAAGAAGATATGTTCGAAATAAAAGATTTAATAGATTCATAACATGTCATATTTGTCTATAAAAATCTTAGATAACATTAAATAGTTGCTATAAAATTTATTTTAATATTTTTAATACTATTTATTTGATATTTCAATCAATAAAATAATTTCAACATCACTATTGTGTCATCGTTAATGATAATTATTTAATAGCTAAAAAATTCTAAATAAATTCACATGATGTAGATAATTTTATTATATTTATGGAGACTATTCATGATCGATGTTTTATGAAGATTATCCCCAATGTAAAATTATTACACTTATTAGATATAAGAGAGTGACATGTTGTCACTTTCTTTGGATTTAATTATAATTATATCATTTTCATGGTCAATAGTCCATGAAACGAATATATTCTGACCCTCAGGTGATATGGGTAGACTTTTATTCATCCAATAGAATTTTGGCAGGTGGTAGGGTAATTTTATAATCTTATTTTTACCTTTAATTACCTGATTTAACATTAACTGTTGTAAATAAAAGTTACAGTAGTTACTATTCATAATGTCAATAAAATAAAAGTAACCTATTTAAATATTTTGGACCCACTAAATCCAAATATGGAATCCATTTTTCAAAATTAAAAACATATATGTCTCAGTAATTAATTTAAAATTAATACCATTGTTAAGAAAACATGATTCAAAAGTTAAAACATTGTCAAAGATTAAAATGTTTTTCCCTATGAATTCAATATAAAATTAATGGTAATGACTTTAATTATATTAAATGGTAAAAATATATTCTATTTATACTTTAAAACCATTAAATATTATAATATAACCATATATATTATTACGATGAAGAATGTTATTTTTATTTAAAATATAGCTTGATTTTACTATTCATTAAAATATTAAAGTTATCATAATAATATGAAAACATTATCCAATGTAAATTTTTATATCCTGATTCCAAAAAAGAATTATATTTTGTCAAATTGAACTTATAATAATGTCAAAAACTAAATCTAATGTGGGTGCGCCATCAAAAGGTGACAAAATTTCATTTTTTGAAATATACTTAATTTACCCGAAAAATTTATGTTGTTCTAATACAATGTTCTAGAAAATGTGTAAGTTGAATAATAATGTTGTAAAATTAAAAATGTAGTTAATACAATTCATAACGGATATTTAATAATAATATTATAGAAATATATCGTTGTTTAGTGAAACCCGGTATTGTATACTACACACGCTATCGAGAAAGGTCATTGTTGCATGTAATACAAGCCAAGTACGGGATGCATGTAGAGAAATAATCCTTTGATGTTGTGTATAAAATACTCAAAATACAGTTCAGTTATACATTGATCAAAATTTATACTTGGTGTTGTGTAAAGTGAATTTTATTCAAAAGAACATGAAATTGTGTGCATCACAAGCCAAGAATAGTGTTTCATATACGACAAGATAATACAGTGTTGTGTATAGCGAAAACTAATCTTGGTGAATCATACCAAAAAAGAAATCAGAGAAATTAAAAATAATAGTTCTCATAAAATCCTGGGGTGTTACATTCTACCCCCCTTAAAATGTATTTCCCCCTCGAAATTCTTCGGGGTTATAAATGGCTTTCTATTTGAAAGTTTCTTTCTTAGAAACCCACATCGTAAAAAAGGAATACTAAAACATAATTTAAAAAAACGTTAGAAACATAATGGATATCCAATTTAGCTTATCAATCGGTTTCCACATAGGAGAATATAAGTGAAAATATGGATATGGAAGAGAAATCCAAAAATAATGTTTGGATAACGAGTGGTAGAGAACGTGGCTATGAAAAATCCAATAATCACAAAGCCATAAATTTGTGATGATTTAAGGTACCATCTGATTCATCAGATATGAGGGCACTAGGACAAAATTTTTGGTTTTCAAGATCATTTCCTTAATGTTAAAGAATTCTTGAATTAAAAGAAATATTTACTTGATTTTGGTATAATCTCATGGTTGTTCATGCCTTGAACAATTTCCACTTCATCTCTTAATGAAATTAAGTTGAATTTGTCTTCCATGAAGTGTTCGCAGATCATGCGATAGAATGATAAGTCATTCCATCTGTCTCAAACATAAGGTTTGAAATAGTTATATAAATAAGTCCATTTGTTGTGATATTAATCATATACGCTTCCAAAAATGGACTTATACTTCATCTATCATAGCACTTAATAATATAAAACTAATTTCTACAAACCAAAAAATTTCTATAGGCCAACGGTAGGTGATAATGGCCCTTCGCAGTTCAGTTGTGGGTTCGATTCCCACAGCCTTGTCCGACGCGAGGAGTTGTTGCCCGTTCTGCAAGTTTCCCTTTTTCTAAAACTACATTATTATAACATCCCATTTGTAATATTGAAAAAGTTCTATCCTTAAGAAATACTAACTTATGTCCAACATAATCGATTCCAATATTTAGGTTTATCTAAAATACATTTGTCCAATATTATTGTATAATGAAAACAATTACTAGAAATGTCATCTACCGAGCATGTGAATACCATCATTTATCCCCCATAAATCATACGATATATCTTGTTGGTCACATATCAAACATGTGAATACCTTAATCATCTATTCTCTTGAAAAATTAATACCCATTTAACCTTAGTGAAAACATGAATGCTGTCAAAAGTTAACTCTTTCCACACACCAAAATCCCAAATTTTCTATATATCAAAACCATGATATCAGTCATGGGCTCATGTCATTTTCCCTTTATCCCTTCATTATGCACATATCATCTTCTTTATAAAAATATTATTATCCCTTTTCATGGTTACTGGTACCATATAATTATTGAAAACTAATAAATAGATATTCCAAAATTCCACAATACCATAAATGAGATTCCAGGGTACTATTTTGAAATCCCATTACATAAATACTTAATCATTCCAAAAAATCATTATCATAATCAACATCAAAAATAGTGATCGCATGTCACTTCACTTTATCCTTTCCCTTTAGAGGTTTCTCACATTGGTCATTATTAACCCTTGGATTAGGGCATTGATTATCATAATGCCTCATTTCCTTGCACTTCAAGCATTGAAGTGTTGGTGGAGTGTTCTCTATAGTTTTCTCTCTATTCACATCATTAGAAACCTTTTTCCCATTACTTAGACACTCAATTGCTTGATGACTGTCTTTTCCACATGTAAAAAATTTTCTAGTACCTTTCAGGCAATCTCCACCATGATTCTTTCTACACTTTGATCATAAAGTAAAACTTATCTTCTTTTCACCATTGTTCTGAGATTTTTCCTTGAACTCCATGTTTTGTTTCTTGTCAAAACCATGAGATGGATATGTAACACCAACTTCCAGTTCTACCTTGATAGCACAATGCATAATTTCTTCATTGATACTGAAGTCTCTTATAGCTAATGCCCATCAAAGACTTGGTTTTAAGCCACTGAAAAATCGATCAACGTTACTTTTCAGGTTGGATGATAAAGATATATGCATACCTTGAAAGCCTTGAAAAATTCGCTTCGTATATACCAACATATTCATCATCCTTTTTTTAAGCTCAAGGAACTCCTTTTCCATCATTGTTCGAAAAATACGAGGGAAGTACTTATTGAAAAAAAAGTTCTTGAACTCATCCCATTCCATGGATTCAATTTCATATCGGGGCCTCGTATTTTTAATTAGAGTCCACCATTGGTTTGCTTCACATTCTAAACAGTAAACAGCCAGAATGAATTTTCCATGTTATGAATAGTGAAGTTTGGAAAATATATTTTCAATGGTACTGACACATTGTTCAATAACAAGTGGATTAGAAGACCCTCTGAATGAAGGTGGATGTTGCCTCATGAAGGACTCCATAAAATATTGTTCCCTTCTCTGCTAATTTGGAAGTCCCAAATTATTCATAGCTTGTGTAAGTATATAAATAATATTTTTCACTCTATATCCCATAACATTGGATTGTTCAGGAGGACAATCATTGCATTGTCCATTACATTGATCAACATGGTTACTTCGGGTTCCAGCCATCAACTAAAACACAAAATGAATAGAGTGAGAGGAAAAAATCATGATAGGGAAAACAACAGAATAAAGTTGGAGTACCTTTAATATAAAACCATCTTAGGTTTAATTCTTATAATGTTACTGTAATTCTAGGACTATAACCTATAGATAGACTAAACCTTAGGGACATCCCTAGACACACCATAGAAATATCTCTAGGGATCTCAATAAATTTTTCACATCCTAGTTCTTAAAGGTTAACTAAAACTTTCCTCTGATACCAACTGTAGAGACCCCAAACTTGACGTACATGGAAAAAACATTACTTTTGCAGAAAATATAATACATAACAAAAACCATCAATCAAGGACCATAACAGTTTAGTGTCTTTGGAAACATGGAACATAATCTCATAATCATGGTGAAAGATCTTCAACATCTCCCATACAGATCTTCCTGTTTTTGTTCTCTTACCTAAAACCTTTCTTTATATCCTGGGGAAAGTAACACATATAAAGGGTGAGCTAAAATTCTCAGTATGGGTAAGCATGGAGAAAATAAAACAACCCATATACATATTAACTTAAAAACATTAAAATAATGTTTAAACATCAAAATCTTGAGCAATGAAATAAAACATGGAAGTACGTAAGGAATAGATCATAATGTAACATCAATCATGATAAAATAGCATTGTAATAAAGCATGTAATTGTGGGAATCCATTAATCACATGATATTATTTCCATAGTATCCAAGGCATGCTGCCAAGACCAACTTAGTGGAAAAAGTCTCTTACTGAATCGAGTTCGCCGCTCTTTCCAGTCCTGTATCACTGAACCAGATTAACTTACCATTCCATCCATGTCTATATCATGAGATATAAATCTAAACCCAATTCATTGGAGGGAGATATAGGTCACACCCATCTCATAATGAAATCATTCTTACTTCTGCCAAAAAATAAAAATCAAACATTCATCATAACCCAAAGAATAAACTGAGTTTCATAAACATCATCCCATTATAACATAATCCATATAAAACAAATAGATATCATTTCATCATAAGAAAAGTGTAACCATGTAAATCATAGAGACATTATACTTGAAACATACACATATGAAATAATGTCAACTTGTATGGAAAATGGTTTTGATAAAACACTAGAAATGAATTCTTGATGAAAATATCCATTCTTCTGCAAAATCATTTTCTTTTCACAAAATGCCATTAAATTTTAAAGAAAGTGATTTTTTGAAAATAGTCATGAAATCTTGTAGAGGAATATTCATGAAAATTAGGCGTTATGAAACCATAAAAATCTGTTCATTCCATATAAGTTAAGAAACATTCGCCTCATAATTTTTCCAGAAAAGTCAAAAATTTCCTCGTATCGTAAATAAAAGAATGATTTCTCCCATAACACATGGTAAAAGTCAAAGAGGGGGTAAACATGACTTTAACCATACATTTAAGAATATTAAAAACTTTTTGAAAAACATTTTTATGGACCTGGATGAAAATATAACCCCAGTAAATACTTACTTATAAGAAATCTCGGATAAAAAAGAGATTTGAAAAATTATCCCTTAACTTATGTTAGATATGCATCATATGTATCTGAAAATCAATTATAATGATTTAAATAATGTCATTGAATTATTACATAATCATATTCATTGTTATGATATCATATATGGTTCACTTATGACTTTATATTACATGTTCTTTTGTTAATTACATGTTAAAGCACCGTTTTGGGTAAAATCGTTTCACTTATCGTACGTGTTTGGATTTTTTGTTCATGATATTATTACTCATATCCTGATTTACATAAAACATGATTTATATATAATATATATTCAGTATATAAATATATATTATTGATAAATGGAATTAAATACACCGTTCATAGAGATGGTAGGTCGTACGTACGCATGAACGTTGTTTTCATTTCATTATTGAATTGAAAGGAATGAAGTAAATGAAACATATATGTAAAACAATATAGAATCATTATTATTTAATATATTTCATGATTATTTATTATATATATACTTTATAATCATACTTTATTGGTTAGTCATGGAAAACGATTCTCATCGCGTTCGTGGAGACGGTAGTCCGTACGTACACACGAGCGATGATATCATTCCCATAATTATTTAATATAATTGGAGTGAATGATATAATATCTCAGAATATGTATGATGTTATATTAACAATATATAGTTATTCTTTACATAATTATACCCATCCATGTAAGGTGGTGGTGGAGAAACTAATTACACCACGGCGTGGAGACTGTATTCCGTACGTACGCACGCACGGTGATTTCTTTTTCTGTAGGATGGATAGAAGGTGAAATTGGTATGTTTCATATTTATAATATCATATCATTATATTAGTGATAATTATTTTATTAATTTACAATGAAACAACTAAATAAGAGGAAGTTGAAGAAGAATGAAACTTGAAATAATCGGTATAAGATATTACCTCTTCTTCGACACGCCTTCTCTTAACCACCTCTTAGGGAACTAAAGTTGGCATTTGAAGAATACCAGGACCTCTAGTAGGTTTCTATGGAATTGGAGAAGTGAAATAGACTGGGGTTGGCCGATATTTAAGGCTCAATGTTGAGAAAAGTGTAGAGGGAGCAGGTGCCCTTTTATAAGGGAGGAGAGGGGCACCTTTGGAAACCTCAAAAATATTAATTTATAATAAATCAAACCCCACTTAAAATCCACAAAAAATGACTCATATTAGAATATTATATGAGATAGGGTTTTAATATCATAAACCAACAGAATTTAGACTTGTTGGGAGTTTATTTTAAACCTTATCAACATGATTTATCCTTATATAATCTATTTAATTTTATTTGTGGTAATATGATTCTAAATTTTAAATTGTTATAAATAATTACTCATGTGTTTTGAATTGTCAATAATTATATAATTTGTGACATTTTAGACCATATATTTTTTAATTTATTTTTTTTAAATATTTTTGTGATTTTTAATCAAATTTATATAATATTATTTTTATACAATAAAAGTAGTGTCAATTTTGACACTATTCATGTCATTGAATATAAATAAACTCCGAAAAGAAGATATGTTCGAAATAAAAATAATAATAGATTCATAACATGTCATATTTGTCTAGAAAATTCATGTAGAACATTAAATAGTTCATATATTATTTATTTTAATATTTTTAAAACCAATTATTTGATATTTCAATCAATAAAATAATTTCAACATCACTATTGTGTCACCTTTAATGATAATTATTTAAAACCTAAAAATTCTAAATAATTTCACATGATGTAGATAATTTTATTATATTTCTGGAGACTATTTATGTTCATAGTTTTATGAAGTTTATCTCTAATGTAAAATTATTACACTTATTAGATATAAGAGAATGACATTTTGTCAGTTTCTTTGGTTTTAATTATAATTATTTCATTTTAATGGTAAATAGACCATGAAACGAATCTAATCTGACCCTTAGCTTATATGGGTCGACTTTTACTCATCCAATTTAATTTTGGCAGGTTTTAAGGTAATTTTAAAATTTTATTTTTACCCGTAATTACCTGATTTACCTTTAACTGTAGTAAATAAAAATTACCCTAGTTACTATTCAAAATGTGAAAAAAATAAAATTAACATATTTACATAATTTGGACCCACAAAATCCAAATATGGAATCCATTTTTCAAAATTCAAAACACAGAAGTTGCAGTAATTAATTTATAATTAATATCATTTTTAAGAAAATAGGTTTTAAAAGTTAAAACATAGTCAAAGATTGAAATGTTTTTACCATTGAATTAAATATAAAATTAATGGTAATGGCATTAATTATATTAAATGGTAAAAATATATTCTATTTATACTATAAAACCATTAAATATTATAATTTAAACATATAATTTATTATGAGGGAAAAAAAAATTTAATTAAAATATAGCGTATTTTTACTATTCATTAAAATATGAAAGTTATCATAATAATATGAAAATTTTATCCAAAGTAATTTTCTATATCCTTATTCAAAGGAAGTATTTTATGTTGTAAAATTGAACTTATCAACATGTCAAGAACAATATTTAATGTGGGTGCCCCATCACAAGGTGACAAAACTGCATTTTTTTAAAATACATATTTTACCCGAAAAATTTATTTTGTTCTCATACCATATTCTAGAAAATGCGTAAGATGAATAATAATGTTGTAAAATTAAAAATGTAGTTAATACTATTCATAACAGCTAGATCATAATAATATTATAACAATATATCATTTTTTAGTGAAACCCAGTATTGCGTACTACACACGCTCTCGAGGAAGGTCTCTCTTGCGTTTAATTGAAGCCAATTTTTGGATGCATGTAGGGAAATATTCCTTTCATGTTGTGTATAACATACTCAAAATATTGTTTAGTTATACATTGATCAAAATCTATACTTGGTGTTGTGTAAAAGGAATTTTATTCAAAATAACTTGAAATTGTGTGCATCACAAGCCAAGAATAGTGTTGCGTATATTACAAGCTAATACGACGTTGTGTATAGTACAAGATAATCTTGGTGAAGTGTAAAAAAAATACATAAAATAAATTAAAAAGAAAAGTTCTCAAAAAATCCTAAGGTGTTACACATATAATAATAAATTATGATAGAAATAATTTTTATGGATTAATGATATAACATAATTATATGAGTTGTTTGGATGAGGTGGGTGGGGGGGTTGTTTAATATTTTTGACTGCAGTTCGTGAAAATTTTCAACACTTAATGGTAAAGGAGGTTCATATTAAATTTGAAAGTGGCCCATAAGTAAAAAAAATAAATTAATTCAAGGATTAAATCAATTTTAAACATAAATAATTTTTATTACAGGTCTTATATTTTATTTTAATCATCAACTAAATTTTATGATTTTAACTATTTACCATGGTAATTCCGATTTACTATTGTAGATTAATTTTATTAAAAAATGAATGTGACCCCTTAACCTAATTTTAATTCAATTAATTAAGGAAATTTATAATATTTATCAAAATATAGTTCCTAAAATTTTTTAAACTTGATTTTAAATCATACATGTAAAACAACATAAAACTATTTTTAGGAAACTATATTTAAATAATAGAAGTGGACTTATTATTATTCTAAATAATTAATAATAAAAAAATAGATATTTTCCAAAAAGAATTATTATATTTTTATTTTATTTGTAAATTATTTATGTTAATCACATCTATAAATTATTAGTTATATGACATTATTTACTTCTAATAATAAATTACTCAACTTGTTTATTTTATACATGTACACCCTATTTTTTGGGAAATTGACATGAATTGGTCTCCCAATTCATGCCCAATTAAATTTTTTAAATCAAATGTTTAAAAATAGGACACTTGAGGTGTAATGAATTTACACCATCAATAAATTATGGAACCCACATTTCCAATATTATGTAGAAACAAAGATGTACCCTGCTTCACCCTTGCTCTAAGAAATATGAATCCCTAGGGAAAAATCCATATTTAGAGAAGTTACAAGTCTACAGTGGTGTCCAGCATTAATTCTGGAAATAATAGTGCCTTCAACATCTCCCAAAATACCATCGATGGTAACATGATTTGTTGTGAGTCATCTCAATAAGAATTATCCATTCTGATGAACAATGATTCCAGTTGAAGATTGTCCAGGGATGTGATGGATAGTGTAGATTGCATTCATGGTTCCTCCAGAAAAGAAATCAGAGTTCTGTTTTTCAAAGATAAATCCATGATGAGGACCAGATCAGCCACGAATGTCACAATCCATAAAGGGAGCCACATGCACCACCCTAGAATGCATGAGAACTAAATCTACCTCCACAGAATCACATAAATAGAAATCAGAAGGTTAAACATCCAGGAAAAAGGATATAACCATGTGAAAGCTGCAATCAAAATGAAAGAGCAATAGGCCAATGTGCATGAACCATCAAAATTAGGTTGCAACATTGGATAGATCATCATCACACTAGTGTGAAGTCTATCTAGAGTAAACCAAATCGTAGGAAAAAACAACCCACCAGCAAATATTTTCCATGAAGAAAAAAAACCATTCTAAGTGGAATAGGGCAGCATCCTAGGGTGAAGTCGAACAGTTCCAACATAGAAAAAAAAAGAAGAAAAAAAAGACCAGGTCATCAGTAGATAGCATGAATTGAAGTCAAATAAAATCAGTTCTAAAAGGTAAATTTGAGGCACGAATAGTAGTCCCTGTAACTACCAAAGAATATTTCTCAACATGGAAAAATAGATAGACTAATTTCTATGGAATATCTCTGAAGTTAATATTAGGATTAATTTTAAATTTCTCAACCAATTGGATGAACATTGTTTCTCTGATTTGAAGGTAAATTTCTACAGCTATTTCACCATTATTGTATCCTTCAAATACAATTGTGTCTTTCTCATCAATATAGGCTTCTAGTTCATCTGAAACCTCATCAACATATTGGTAAGCTTCCCTGAAATCTGGGTCAGTGTTTTAATTATCACAATTTTCCCTATAATTATCTTCACTAGAAGATGTACTAGAATTATCACCATGGAAAATCTATGGAGTTGTATCTAGAGTCATCTTTCTAGAAGCCTCTAAAGTCCATGAAACCATTGTTCTCTCAATTTTATAGTAATATCTACATTTTCGAGACTTCTTTGGATTTGAAATAATAAATCCATCCGATTCAATAATCACCTTTTTACCTTTCTTGGAGCATGATTTTATGTATGCATCCTCAATTAGACAAAGCTTGGTCACAAGCATCTTGTGAAGGCAAGCAAGAATCAGAGATATCACTATGCTCCTTCTCTTGGGAGGAAATATGAGGTTCATTATGTTCCTTCTGAATAAATACCAAAGTAGGGGGAATTTTGATATAATCTAAAGCATTGTGGAATACAATAACATAATATGAAAATTCATTGGTCTCGGAAAGAGCTCTCATTGATTCTCCAAACTATTCATTTCCCCCATCATAAGAATTAACCTCATTAATCTTTTTATTGACATAACTTTTATATCCAGGTGGGTCTTGCATCATTGAGGGGTGACTTGTAGCTGTGTGACATTCATTTCCTTCTGCAATAATTCATTTTCCTTTTTCTACCCATGTTAGTTTATGTGTCGGTGGATGAACTAATCTAGTATCACAATAAATCTTAGAATTTCAAAGCTTGTGTAAAACACTGCAATAGGTAGGTAGCTTCTCATAAATCACTTCCTAAAAGAACCCAAATTTTCAATTTTGTATCCATATTTGGGATAGGAGCATTTTGGAAACGTCAATCTTAGCATTATTTGTTTTTTATTTACTTATAGTTTAATTCCTATTATAATAATAATGTTGTTGTTTTATATATCAGTATCATAATTTATTGATTTTTATTATTTATAGTAATATTTTATCTCAATAAAAATTTCATGGTTTGTTTTAGTTTTTATTGTATTTGAATCAATTTATTTAAAAAAATGAAGGAATTAAGATATAGTTTGTTCCATTATAACCTATTTAAAATTAATTTCAACAAAAAATAACATTACTCAGATGAAAATAAATGTAGTTAATTTCAACTCATTAAATATGTAGGTTTAGATATTACTTCATAAAACATATTATTTTGAAAAATAATTTTAAATAGCAGAGTGGAAGTATTTTGTAGTAAATTATAACTATGATCCAACATATCCACTTACTATTAATCATAGGAGACATCATGTTTCAATTGAATAGTATTTGAGTTCAGTACATATGATTGATATAATATGTACTTCAGCACAAGAGAAACATAAAAAAAATAGTGTACTTTGTGAAGGTTTAGTGAAACCACTAATCAATAAATTATTATCCCCACGAGATCAAGAATAAAAATGAGATAAATATATGTTATTTTTATCTTTCCCTTCTACTTAAATATCATAATGCTTTTCGAAGAAGATATTCAATGAAATAATTTTTACCATTCCTCAAAATCTATATCTTATTGACAATTATCATCAATGATATTTTGTCGACATTATAATACATTGATATGTAACATAATTCTTAAAAATTCATGATTATTTCATGAAAAATATCAGGTCGAATAGCTTCCTCTCCCCAACATTATCCAAGCATGTTAATGTTCTTTATCTATCACTATTTTGATCCTCATATATTTATATTTTGATTATCTAGTGGAAAAACGTGTTATAAGATAACTTGAACAAAAAAATATGTTCCTATAAACATCAATTTTAATCTACTGAGTATGATGTTATCATATCTTCCAAATGCATAATGGTTCTTTTAGATTGACCATCAGTTAACAGATGTTAGGTAATTTTAAAGGACAATTCTATATCCAATTATTATAGAATACCTATCCAAATCATTGATAAAAATAATGTATTTTGATTAGATAAAATTTAATTTTATAGTTCACATAACCCTATCACTTCATTAATGTATAGATTTATGATTCAATCATGTGGGAAATCCTATCAAATGGAAATCAGTTGTTCTAATTTTGTTAGGTTATCCATTAATACCTAGATTAAATATATTTCTTTAGATATACTATGATGATAAATGATGAAATCCCTGATTATGTTATCCCAATTTCATATAGATTTTGTTAATTGCTGCATCAAACCCTTATACATCAGACATTCAGCCTTGATTTTCCTATAGACCAAGTACTATGATATATGATCTACAATCTCCCTCTTCATGTTATATCTACAAAAAACATTTTTAAGATGTATATAGTTATTTTTGATTCCTGATCTAATAGATATTTATAATCTATATGCATCATAAAAAGAAATACTTTATCGGTTCTGGATTGGATGAGAAACTTATATGGGATCCAAATAACATAAATTAGTATTTTTCAAGGATAAAATGCACATAAGTTTCTACACTATTTTTTATTTATATATTATCTTTCTATGAATCATTAAACATTACATAGATGTACGGTCAAGGAATCATTTGAAAAAGGTAGTATTTTATCACTTCCCTAAGGATTTTAAGGTATATCCTTTGAAAATATATTAGTTTTTTTTTAATTTAAATCCACTCTGTAGATATATATGAGCGATCCATTATTTTTAGAGTCTTGATAACCTTGTTTCCCTTCCAAATAAGATAATTTGTTGATAAATTATAGTAATTAATTAAATATAACCATATACTTTGGTGTATATTCAACTATTTTTATGTGATAATATACCTTTTGTTATTGTGATCCAAATATATATCACATAATTTGCCTTAATAATAATTTATATATTTTTTAAGGAAAAAATTTCATGTTTCAACTCTAGGTAACTCTTTATGTATTTTTTATTAGGAATCATTAACCTATATTAGGAATAAGTTACCACCATGTCATTTTTTATATGGAAACACCCTAATCACTATATTAATGATTTATTGTATATAAAAACCCCTCTCTACTAAATGTTAATGTTACCATAGGTTTAGCGTTCAAACTACTAATAAGATTCTTGAAACTATCATCTCATTATTTTTTCCAAAGGAACAATATTTCCTTTAATATAGACATGGGTACCGTATTTCAGAATTGGGAGAAATTTCTCAAAATGCATCGATAGTATCTATTTAATCCAATATGACTATGGATATATATTTTATATGTTAGTCATGTTAATTATTCAATTACCAATTTCTCTGATGGTTCCACAAATATACTTTTATTATTGATTACATGTTGTATGAAGGATATAATTTTCATCTAGAATTCACATATTTTGAATATTGAATAGAGTTTAACCATTGAATGATTTTTTGACAAATATCGTTAATTGATATTCATAATCTTCTTTTATCATTAAATATATGATAAAATGTTAAATAAATAATACCATATATTTTTAAAGGTAATAATTAAAAACTCTATTTATCAAATACATGAATATAGATGATGAATTTGTAAGTTGAAAAGGCCCCAGTTTGAATACATAGTATTCAAACCTTGTATAAAAGGCTATCTTGAGTATAATTTACATATTTAATCTGAGTTGATGAAATTAATATAAAATAACTACCTTTGAGAAATTATGAGCCCTAATATGTAGATCAAAAAGTCATAAATACTAGGTATAGTATAATTTTTTATAGTGATTTTATTAAGCTCTATATAATCAATGTCGAGATGCATTGAATTGTCCTTCATAACAAATAGGAACAAATCCCGCCATTGTTGAAACAGTTCCTCCTATTTCTGACCATTTACATAAAACCAAATAGTTAACATGTGTGAGATTCAAAAATAGCAAATTAATATCATATTAAATGAATGAATCAATATAAAATTCAATCCTAATATGTCATTTACTGCGACACCTACCTAGGATACTTTTAATTCAACCTAGTTTTTTTAAGACAGGTTATCATATACTTATTAAAATAATCACAAAAAATAACGAAATCTCACTCTAGTACTATGTTTTATGAATGAGAAAAAACACATATATATATATCTTACATCATTCTCTATGATTTAATCATCAAAACAAAAATCACACACACTCTATCATAGATTAAAAAAGTTAGTTACTAAAAGATTAGTTACATAAATGTATTAGTAAAAATTAATTACAAAATATATCCAATTAAATTCTATATACATGATTAACTTTTAGAACTGATCCAGTATGTAATTTTCTCCATAAAATTATGTTTTTTCATTTTCAAGAAAACAACATTTAAGGGATGAATGGGAACTCAACCAACCAATAAATATTAAAAAAGATTATAAAAAAAATAAAATCATTATTACATTAAATAAAATCATTAACATATTCAAAAACTTTATCTTTAAATTTATATTATTAAAAATAATTTTTTTCTACTTTGGCTTTATTTAAATGATATCTTCAATCGCACATGGAAACTTATCCGATATCATTATATACTCCTCTAAATTTATAATACATTTATTAAATCAACATAGAAATATGTGATATATTCTAGCAATAAATTTTGATAAATGTTTTTAACTGTTTACTTTAATTATCTATACATACACCCAATAAAAGGCCCAATGTCTTACATAAAAACAAAATTTTTCTTCAAACATCCCATCCATGGAGTAAAAAATTATATCCTAACTAGGTATGGCTTCAATTAAATATTTCCCTATCCTTATGGAACCATTAGTATGGTACCCCACATCCAGAAATGATTCAACGCATCCCTCATTTATAATGGTATTTGATCCATCGATGTCAATAACCTATTCTGTTATATCCTTTTTAGAGTAAAAAGATTCTTAAAATAAGAACATACATCAATGTTGTAATCTCACATACTCTCATCATGCATTGTATCAGTTTTTCCTAATCACGAATGTTGTCTTTGTATTTATAATAAGACACTATGATTGCCTCCAGATCAGTTTTTTCACTGTCTTTCCATTTAGTTACATCTTTATTTTCTAGTTTTGGTAGACTTATGCTTTATTTTAGCTATATTAATCCATTACTAGGAGAAATATTGACCACTTTGTATCCAACACCTTTTTTCATTTTTCTTGTATTAATTGGTTTGGGTACCAAGGAAACATCCTTATGACTTATGTTTTCTTTGATTTTATAAAAACTCAATATAAATTCCACCATTATTCCAATTATTTTTTCTTGAATAGAATATATCCTTAGACTATTAATCCACTTCATTGTCTATTGATTCCGAGGAAGGATTTTCCCCTTGGATATTATAATTGTTCATATTAGTTCCCACACATAGACCTTCACCCACTAAACCAATCTCTATTTTATCACCATAACATAGCTTCATCTTCCAATGAGTGATTGTTCACTTTCCATCACTAAAAATTATTTTTACCTAAAGAAGATTTTTGAAAAATCATGAAACAATTTTTTACCCAAATTTATAAGAGGCATCCGACACAATATTACCAACTCATGTGGGAGACTGTTATATTTCTACATTTCTTAGAATCCTAGTGAATATAATTCTACACATATTCACCTCTTTTGTAGAATCCAACAACATATTGGAGGTCACATAATCATCTCTTTTTAGTATAAAATTTCCCAAATGAAACCTATATTCAATGATAAAATGATATCCACACACCCATTGACCAATGGGGGTATGTCTTGGGATCATTTTTGTCATCTATGATGGATGATAATATACCTCACTAGATGTCAGTCTATGGAGGGGGGAGAATCCTACCACTCATATGTTTCCCTATCCTCTAGGAGGAAGTCTCACCATATAGATAATTTTTATTCCTAAGAGTAATGTGTCACAGAAGAAAATTTCTAAATCCATCAGGATTGATTTGAGAAGCTTTAATGGAATAAATCCAATCAATGACATGTTCCTAATAAGCCCACATAAACAATTCTGATAAATGTGTATGATGTTATATAAATAAGAACAATTGACATACGATGTCTTGAAATGAATGAATTAACATTAGGTGAGTGAGGAATAAGGGGTTAGACCATAAGAAAATGTGAAAACATGAACACAATAGAAAAATATAATTAAAAATAAAATGGAATTATAAGATACTATCATAAGACATGATTGAGTAACATAGATTATATAATAAGAACATATAACCCCAATAAAATAATCATGAATACATAACATATGCCATTGAATAATAATTTAAAAACCTGAGAGAATAATCATGATCCATTCCCCATAACATGGGATCATGGAAAAAACATAAAAAGAGAAAAAAATTGGTTAATTTTAACCACCATAATATTCATATCGAACATGACTATGATAACCACAAAATTCATATTACCTAATGGATTGGGAAAACCACTTGTATCGCATAACATAAAATTTCATAAGATCTAAAATAGTATTCAATTTATTCATGGGATATATTAGATCCACCCATCACATAATGATAAACCATACATATGTGGGCCACATGAACATGACCACATTCATCAATCAACCATAAAATAAATAACCCATAAAAAAAAACTTTAATAAAATGTTTTAAAAAAAAAAAATAAATCAACTAGAGAAATATTAAGGTTGAATTTAACAAGATATATCCCTAATGAAAAATTAGTAAAATCAATTCATATTCACAAAGATGAAAAAATAAATTATAATAATATTAGATAATTATATTTAAAATAGAATAAATATCCTTATATTTTTTTATAATTTTATATAAAAATAAATATTTTATAAATAAATTGTCTTATAAAAACAATAATAATGTATATAAAAAATAATCTTAGTTTCCAAAAGAACTTATAAATGGATCGTTGTAATAAAAAGAAGATGAAAATGAATGGAGACTTTGAATCATTGGAAAACCAAAAAGAATAGTATTAATATGTACATTGAACACTTTGGTTATTAAAAGTCAAAAAAATAAATAAAATTTCCTTAATCAGCACAAAATTAAAAATTATGACATTGATAAAAAAAATTTAGGCATTTATAGGGAATAAAATGATTCCCTAGTGAAATAATGTTATATGGTTTGTTCCATTTACAAGAATCATTCCAAGGGAATTACAAACCAATGGGAAGGGAAATTATAAAAATAAAATCAAAATGAAAAAATAACTAGAAATAAGAAAATATATTGTGGTTTTGTGTGAATAAACATATAATTTTTTATTATCTAAATTTAGACACAGATAATATTGATTTGAAAGTAAGATGGGAAAAGACACACTTATGGATTTTGTGTGGTTTTAATCAAAAGACGTTGAAAGAATGAACCTGACACGGTTCTTTAATCCAATTAATTACATAAAAATTATGATAAAAGGAAATCAATGAAATAATATATACACAAAATAATAGAAATCCAGTGTTGAATATGAAGTATATCTCAATGAAGGTACATTATGATAATAAACCCTTATAGATTTAGTAATGTTTGAATCAAAAAATCATTGAAGATATATAATGAAATGGACTTGTAAATACCAAGAATAAAAATTCATCTTTAATAATATAAGTAAATTAGGTAGTATGTACACCACTTAAAATAAAACTAGCCCATATTTTTAATCATCTATAAAGTATTGGAAATTTGGAGAAATAAACCATACCGTTAGTCCTGACTCCCATGAAATTGATTTGATATAATTTATAATGAATAAATAATTTTTAATAACTTAATATATATCCTTATTCATATATAATATATTTTAAAATAATCAAATATAAATACCTATTACATATATATTATTTAGATTCTAATTATTTTTATTATTAGATGGTCATAATTTGAATTGATTCATACTAGTTTTTAATGGAGTTTTCAATTATAATTATATGTTACAAAGTATCTCATTAATAAATTAATCAAGGTAGTGAAATCATTGTGTTTAAAATATTTATATATCCCCATGTTCATTTTATAGAATATACATGAATGGAATTAAAAAAACAATGTTTTATTTAATTTATTAATAAAAAGATACTTTCATAACAACCAGTCATGCTCACATAACAATATTCATAATTTAAATTACTATTTAAAATCATATATTATCATTATTAATTTATTAATACTCATTCTTATTGTAAATTGTGTATATAGTACAACATTGTTCATGTAGGTGGTTAAACCTACCAAAACATGAACACATTGTACTAATGAATGAGTTTTATTATATAGTTATATTATAGAAGCATATTTTTTACATAAGAAAAATATTTTATTTATATTTAATTATAGAGTATTATTGGATTTATAATGTGTGGATATGATAAGGAAATCAGAAAATATAGATAAAAGCTAGATAATTACTTGGATGAAATTTCTCCTTCTTGAATCGATTTTATTTGGAATGAAGGATTTAAACGTCATTTTTGAGAAAAACATATACTAAAAATGTAAAAAGTATTTAATAGAGTAAAAATTGTCTTCTATATAAGATATAAAAAAGGATATGTGTGTCTCTAAATGGGTGGTGTAGGGTTTCTCTTATATATTTTGTTGAGTTTGTTTTTTTACAAAATTTATTACTTAATGGTTATGGAATGTAATTCTAACTTGAAAAGCGGCACATGAAAGGAAAAAAGAAAAGGGATCCAAAGATTACATATATTTTGAAAATTTTCATATATGTTTCGTATTTTTAATTCATTTTTTTAAGAATACACAATTTTACCATTTTAACTGTTTATAGAGGTAAATAACCATTCATCCTAATGAAATATTTTTTACCAGAAAATGAAATTGAACATTTAAACAAATTTTAATGGCCTAAATACAATCAAAAATAAATTTCACTAAATGAAATTGATATAATTGAATTTGATTATGCTTATATAATATATGGAATGAAAATCATAATAATTTTTTTAAAATTATATTTTACGCCTAAATATGACATGATAATTATTCCTTAAAAGTTACTAATCATTACTCCTTGTTATTTTTTTGTATACATATAAAAACGTCTATTATATAATTTAATTATTTAAATATAATAAATTTAACTTTCAAATAATATAAAATAATATATAATAAAGACAACGTTTTTAGATAACAGATAATTCATCTTCCATAAATAATTATAGAATTATTCATTACATATTTATTAATTATTTATTGTACATTGTTTAAAAAATCCGTCAATAATTAATTTAACTATTTCAACAAGTTTCATTAAAATGGTTCCTTTTAATTAGTAATTATTGAATCATTATGTACCAATAATCTTGTTTTTAATAATTTGAGACCAAACAAAAGGTTTGTGGATATTTTTATTAATAAATCAAGGGAAAGAGAAATATGAGGCTAAATGATGAAGTATTACAAGGTTATATTTCATGGATATGAATTATGTATTTGGTTACCTATCAAACCAAACATGTGAATTGGTAGATACGCCTTTATTAATAGGACCATCATCCATGGAGTTCACATCTCAATAGATGTGGGTGATGATAATGTCAATGGAAGTCAGTAATTCCAATTATCCAGCCATCTCATAGTAAAAACCCATGAAATATGTATTGGGTCATTTATATTGACTTTCCCAATAGTGGTGGTGTTACATTTTATCGATAATTTGGTCTATCTCTTTTTTTAGAAAATATAATGGAATCAATGACATTCAGCATTTCAACATTGAGAGAGGATACAATCCCACAAGTATTTAGATAGAATACATGCACATTCCCATTGTGATCATTGAAGAAAACACAACATTCAAAGGGGATAATATTTCCATTCAATTAACTATCCATAGTGATATTGATCCATCCTATAAATTGGGGTTTCCATGAAATTTCGAAATTACCAGAGGATGGTTTGAACTTACCATCAAATTAATATTGCTTCAAGAACATGTAGTCATAAATAGAGATATTTAAATAAAAATTATATAGAGAGTTAGATTATATTATAATAGTTATAATTCTCATAATATTATCCAATAGGTCAAAATAGTTTGGTCAATGAATGAGGTAATTCACACTATAATAGTTGGTTTGTAGATGTTTCGTATTTGATCTATAGAATATGTTTTTCAAGTTAGGATATGAATAAATTATATAAAATCCTAAATGAATATTTAAATGAGAGATATATTGAGTGTGATGATGTTTAAATATTCCAAATAGATCATTCTGTAATGTAGAGGATATCACACGTCACATGAATATATGATCATCATCCGGCCTATGTTGGTTGAAGAGAACACACATAGATCCTAGTGTACTATTAAAATATTATGGGAAAATCACTATAGGGATTCTTTTATGATCCAACCAATAAATTAGGGACAATATTTTCATTCTGATCAATGGTTTGTTAATGAAAGTTGTCACTATTGAGATTCCTAATGAATATATCCCTAATAAATGTAATAGTTTCATATTTTTCAATATTGAGTCTCCATATAACGTGATCTTGAAGAGAATCACTAAAGTTCTTGATATTTCTAAGACATGAACATTCTTAATTCTGAGGTATGAAACAATTCATACATGTGAATGTTAAATTTTTTTTTTTCATAAATAAATCCACATAAGATGGTATTTTTAATGGTAGAATATATTTGTTTAACCAGGTTAATGTGACATATGTAAAACCCAAATTAGTAAAAATGCTTGGTTGTGATAGTATATTTAACTAGACTAATCCTATCATACATATAAATATATTTTCAATTACAAGATGAAATTTTTTTTGAAACCTGAATAGAAGTATTTTTAAGGAAATAGACATTAGATCATACATATTACAAAAAAACACGATGATAAGAAAATACAAGGACTCCCTCTCTAATACCTAATTCATTCAAGGTACTAGTTTTTCCACCCTGGAAGAAGATAATTATGTCCTTGGCCTGTAGGAGGTAGGAGAGATACTAAAGACCTCTAGTAGCCAATATGTTCTTTTGTTTTATTATATAAAAAAATATAGATAACCTTAATTTGGTAGTCCCATTCAATGTAAAATCGGACAACAAAAAGTGGACCACCTTGTCTAACACCCCTTAAACATGTGAAATACTTTTTATCAGAGTAACTAATGATTATTGTGATATGGGAGATTCCAAAAAGAGATTTAATCCATTTGATAATGTCCTCATTATCTCAAAATATTCAAAACCATTAAAATAAATACCATGTATAAAAAATTATTTAATGTAATAAATATTTTAAATAATGAATCAATATATTTTTATTTTATTAAATTTCTTTTATTAATTTCAATTAAAATATTTCATATGTATTAAATTATTTACTTATGAGGATGAAATACTCAATATACCTATAAGATAAATGTATAACAAGTGAAAAAATATTTAATGACTATATATTTAATTTGTATATAATTAATGGTGATATTGAATTCCTATATATGTCCTTACCTGATACCATAAAACTCATTCATCAAATTAATTTATATCTCTGTCAAAATAAAAATTATGATCCAAATAGTTTTATATAATTTTATTGTTTTAATATGTGGGGTAGTAATCAAGGATACCCACAAGGACGAACATTTAATTTTCATGTACTTTTTATTTAATTGACTTTATAATTGTTTTATAATTTCTATAATGATGTTTTATATTTCATTTCTATATATATTAATGTATATATTATATTTTAATATTTTATATCAATAGTGAATATCATTGTCCATTTTTGTTTAATTTTTCATGTGAATCAAAATATTCAACAGATAATAGAGTTAAAATGTAGGGTGTAAGAATGATGGGATAACCTAGGTAGAATTCACAGCACCCCATGTAGTAGAATACCTAAAAAGAAACTCCATTTCCATAATATGGAATAAATCCCACAATATATAGAGTGGTTAATATATATATAATTGGTAAAAAATACTTAACCCTCACCAACACATATACTTATTTGATATTTTTGTGGAAATTCCTTGTGGTCTGTTATCATGTATTAGTTATAATGGAAAAATTTTCAACCCTTTAAAACACATGGATATTTTCAATAATTTTAATTATTTTAAGAAAAATATTTTACATGAATAAAAAGAAAATATTTTCAAAATATTTATCATCAATCATAATAAAAAATTATATAGTAAAAACTGTCAAATAATTCTCTCTTGAGATATAAATCACAAAAAACAATAATGTATTATATTTAAATAACCCTTTATTATATTTCTTATTCACATTATATCTAAGTCATTTTCTTTAAATTAAATCCTTATTATCATATAATTATATTTCCATCCATTGCCACATTTCGTTTCTACTTTTCTCAATTTTAATAATGATCTGCAAATTCATTACTCAACTCGACTAAATTTTTCAGTATTGTAAAATATAATATTTATTTAGTATTTAAAAGGGTTCACATTCTTGGTAGAATTGAGAGTTTAGGGGATAATATATATGGTGGAAAAAGAATTCCACCACAATACACACTCTAATAACACAATCAATTTTATGAATCATTACTAACAAATTATTTTACATATTATCTATTTAATACTCCCATTAGAATACCACTTTATATTAATGAATACTAATAACAAAAATTCATGTATTATCTTCAAATATATAGTTTTTTAATAAATTGAAACACACGGGCTGACCTATGTCATTCTCTTGAGGTGATATTGCGTTCAAGCACTCACTAATTCTAATTCACTTATTCATTTTAATTTTTTTATTTATAAAAAAATGAAATGGAGGTTAGGGAATTGAGAATAAAATAATAAAATTAAACATGAATATGAAATTTCAACTCATTGAATGAATCAAAATGAAGTTAGGAAAAAAAATATATTGTTTGGAGAATTTCCCAGATTAAATCTTATTTTCTTATTATTTGTTTCAAATATAAATATTAAATATATTTCATAGAGTGTGTCAGAATACAATAATTTCAATTTTGTTATTATATTGTGATCTCATCAATTTTTTAGAGACTCCACATACACCTCCCTGATCTATAGAGAAATTTGTAGATGAAAATTTTAAGCCTTAGGTGGAATGTGTAGACACAATGTTTCTTTACCCACTAAGATTCCCCATAGAATCATTCTAAGAAAATGAGAATAATTATGATTGAATTTTCATGTAATTTTTTTCAATACAAGATTAATCCCCCATGAAATTCTTGAGGTTCACTACTCATGAACATGATCGTAATATTACATAGTGAAGAAGAAAATGGGTATAGAAAACAAAAGTGATATAGATTAATAGAGAAATGAGGACACATAAATTAAAACATAAAATACAATTACAGAATGAAAAAAATAAAATATGAGACTAAACTAAATCATATCATCATATAAATGATCAGTGTAGAATCTAATCCATTGAAATAAGTAAGAACCACGTTTTATAGAGAAATGGGAGAGAAACATTATCTCAAAAATTAGGATATGAATTTTTATGTATATTAGACATACATAATTGAAAAATTGAGTTATGTACTATGATTAAATTCTTTTTCCATATGTATCATATATCTAAACATGACATTTAATCTACACTAGCCTTTTTTTATTGAATTTTCCATCTAATAAACTACGTATATTTATTATACCCACAAAGATTCATTGTATTCAACATATCAAATTTATATTGAATTTTAAGACTATATATAAATAGAATATAGTGAAGAAATATTTTTGAATGTGGTCCTTATATATTTTATATTTCATCATTTCAAATTTCATCTCATTTGAATAAGCCATTCAATACATCATGTCCCATATAAAATAGAATCTAGATTTTAGAATAGATTTTGAGGATCAATATATGAGTTCAGTTTGGGCCTTCAAATGATGGATTTATCGAGGGTTATAAAATAATTAAATTAATAAAAATGACATGGAATCCAAAACACATTGAAATTGGATTATTTTATAAATGAATTTTATGAAATATTTAAAAAAATTAAAATTTTCAAAAAACAAAATTATTCCATTTATACAATTAAGCTAAAAATTATACTAAAAGCATAAAATTTGACAATATTCCTTAAAAACAATTTCTATTAATAATGTTTAAATAAGATATAAAATGTTTTTAAAAAAATTCTCTATCAATTACTCAACTCAAACACATTTCAAACCTAGGAAATAATCTAATACAATGGATAAAATAATCATATGAACACAAAAATGAAAAAAGAGATCAATCATCACATAAAAGGAATATATCGTGTCTCCTACATGGATAAAAAGTTCATGAATCCTAAAAATTTAAAAAAAATATTCAATATAATGTTATTCCTCATGTTCATGTAATAAATTCATCCTCAGAAAAATATTTCTCTCTTTACTCAATGGATTTTTCCATGTCTTCTTCTTTCTCAAGAACATGTGTGATTTTCATAAGCTTGATATCCTCATATTATATAATGTTCAAAGAATAAAAAAAATTTCAATAATGAGTTATTTCACATTGGTTTTTTCAGAGTGTAATGTTTTTCAGGATTGAAAATTAAAAACAAATGAGGTGAAATTAGGAGGATTATTCTATAATGTGATGTAAATGCATTGAAACAATTATTTTTCATATTGGAATGCTAGTAAATCATATTGAAAATGAATCACCACCATACATCTCTTTATATCCTTGCTAAGATAAAAATTATAATTTCTACATCATTTTTAAATTTAAACCATGTTTCCCCAATTTTTATCAATGTTTCATCTTGAATTCAGATCTAGATTTCTCTCCACAATAATATTTTTGAGAATGATAGAGTCATATTTTGATCTTGGAATATTATGGAAGACCCAAACCAAATTTATAATTAAATATGGACCATCCATCCATTTTTTCATCATTAAATATCTTGAACAAATGCATCAACAAATTTGAAAAATCATTCAACTTAGATTAAATGGATTTTACGCAAAACCAAAATACATATTATCTTATGGCTACCATACATTTGAGCTCAATAATAATCATGAATTTGAGTTTTATAGCTATTGGTAATGAAATAAATGGATTATAATGTGACTTCTTAAAAAGGTATTTCATGGATAATAGGGACTTCATCTTTCTTTTAAGAAAATTAAGTCCAACATATGAGTTCAATATATATAGTGATATTAAAGTAGTGTGTCAATCATACGTAACACATTTCATGAAATCTAATTGCTTTGAAAATGATAAAAATTGAAGGTTATGGATCTCATATCACATATGATGACAATTTTTAAAATGATAAATGTATATAAAATTTCAAAAAGGCTTTAATAAACATATTTGGTTGGGAATGATTTTCAATTTGGATAGTAATACTCCATATGAGTTTAATAATGAATGAAATAAATTATATAAAATGATCTGAAATGAAAAAAATTATTAATCACTTAAAATTTTAAAAATTCACTTCAATAATTTTTCCAAAAACACCATGATAGATTGAATTTTATAATGTATTTGATGTAGTTACAGAATCATAATAAACAAAAATAAAAAATAAAATAAAAGAAAATTCATAAAATATAGAAAATTAAAATGGAAGAACACCAATATTCCAAGAAACTAATTGGAATTACTATCCAATAGTAGTATCATTTACTTCCCAATTTTTAGTTCAAATTTTATAAAGAAATATATTCATTCAAAATATTAATTGGGAAAAAAATAATGAATAATAAAATCAAACATTGTTTATATTTCATTAGAATCCTTGAGTTATGCTCCGAGATTCTACAAATTTAAAATGATAGGAATGAAAGGAAATAATAATTAAAATAACATAAAATGAAAATAAATTAAAAATAAAAGTGATAACTGTGGTTTTAGACCCCCAATCAGAAGTTAGGTTTTTACTACACTTAGTCAGGCAGTCATAGTAGATTATCCCCAACAATAATGTTTGTGTGATTTCGTTAAGATAAAAAACCACAATTTAAATTTTACTGTGTATATGAGTAGGAAATGAGATTTTAGACCCAAAAAATATAAGAATATCACTACCCCCCAACAAAACGAAAATTCAGAATTTTATGTCCAGAGTTGGATGGAGAAGAAGATATAGATTCACTCTACTGACATTCCTGGTTCCCTCCTCTATAGGGTATATAAGTTGTTTTAGAAGAAGTAGTCCCACCAAAAAAACATTCTACATATATTTTTTCCATGATCTGCGCCGCTTGTTTGGTCTCTTACATAACATATAATGCTTTTCCACTTGTGATATGTCAAACATTTTAAGAAAAGGGATGTCTGAATAAAATTTATGTTGAATAATATTAAATCATGAATACTTAATAAATAAATATTTACATTAAAGGTAGTCATCTTGGAAATTAATCTCTTCTGGAAGGACCCTAGAAACTCAATATCAGTAGGTGCATCATTATCATCATTATCCAAATCATGGGAGAGTTTTAAAGATGATGGTTTCTAACTTTCATGGTTGAGAAAGTCATGATTCATATTATCTTCAACAAATTGATTCCATGACTCTTCAAAAAAATGTTGATCTACCATTATTATATCATATAGTATGTTTTAATCAAATTCCTTCTCAAGCAATGGTTGAGTGAAGGATGATTTTATTAATTTCATTACTAGCTCTTTCCCAACCATATTACATTATTGAACATAAATATTATTGCAAGAATCAATTCCACCTCTTGTTTTGGTCCAGGTTCATGATCTAGATGTTTCTCTGTAGATGTGATAAATTATCCCATTATCCAATACATTTTTATATCTATATAAAATATTTATTCTTAATATTATTTTATCTATGAATGGTCACTCCATGAAGAATTATTTGAATTTAAATTAATCATTAATATAGATTTTATTTGTTTTGCACTGAAAGAGAATACAATTAATTAATAAATTAAAATAATAATAATAAGTGAATACCAAATTTCTCCCTAGAAAAAATCTAATATGAAAAATTCTTTTCATTCATTCTATGAAAATACATAATATTTTAACTGAGTGTAGTAGATAGAGTTTATCATTCCTTTAGAGAGAGACTCTCTGGCTTCTCTCTTGTATCGATGACCTATAACAAATATAATTGGATTCTACTCACCCCTCTCGATCAGAGGGGGGAGTCTTGCACCTTAATCTGCATGGTAAGAGTAGAACCTCCTCAAATAATAGTCCCCTCCTACTCATCCCATGGAGCCCTATATCATAGATGGTCCTTCATCTATTATGAGAAGCACCTCAACTTTCACTATTCCCGGTGGAGCTCAACATCGCCATGGACCAATGTAAGATCACCATGGAGGCCTGATTCTGTCTCCATCGGCCTTCGATTGAAATGTTTTATCAGTTTGTCTCTGATTCTTGGGAGCTATAGGGGCACACGGTTGTCAGTTTTCTTGATAGAAGGCACATCATGATCTTATATGGATAAGAAGAGGGTCTAATGACTACCTGGTCTAGGGCCCTTCCAATATGCAATAGGTCATCATTCTACCTATTTCATTGTAGCACTAAAATTCATATGTGGCATGATCCTTTGACGATCACGACCTGGGTACACCCCCTGGGTCATCCTTTTTCTATTCAATATCCTTCTATCCTGGGTGCAATAAGAAATATGGAATAGTGGTATCTTTGTTCAGATCATCGTACTGAGGTCATATGTAATACTATTTGTCTGAGAATTTATATGATTTTGATGTTGCGCGGTCACCAGTATGATGCATTTGAATTAAAGACGAACTAGAGTTTCATTGGAAACTGGAGGTGTTTTTTAGTAGTGGATGCACAATTTCGTTTCATGTGGTCAATTTGATCATATGGCATCAATTTTTCATAATGGGAGGGTGAGTTGATGATCAAAAGTGGTGAAGATGAGATACAATGGAGGTCGTGCTGCTACTGGTCTGGATCAAGACTTGAGAACAGGTCACAATGAAGATGGTTTGAGAGTGAGAAAGGGAATGTCTTGGGAAAATATAGTCCTTGAGGATAACAATGGATGTGTTGAGGATAGAGATGATATTGAGAACGAAATTTGAGAGGGAGGATCTCGAATTGGTTGTGCAGTGGTGGTGGATAAATTGGTTCCAGTTCAAATGCAGGGGGTAAACCGAGATGGTGTTTCATCGGCTCAGGTATGCTTCTCTCGAATGATAGAGATGTTGGTGTCCTCAAATCCCATAAATAAGGAAAATATTTGACAGATGGAGGAGTGACATTATGTTGGGTAACATACCTCACTAGATGTTTCTTCTGGTTTGTATAAAATAGTTATTGGTTATGTAGAGCATGTTGGCTGTACATCTTTTGTAGTTAGGGAAATACAAGTTGTCATGACTTAAAACCGATTTGAAGAACTGGATTTCTAGGATGTACACTTTATGGTTGAAGGATATCATTTGGTTGATGATGTTTAGACTATTTCCACGCCAGCAGAGGCTATTGAGGGTCTAATGGAGAGGGTGTTATGTGATGGTCATGATGTTATGTGAGACTGTCATTGTCCTATCCAAATTAATCATAACATGCATTCTCATATGATTAAAGGAGGGATCTTGGCTGTTGTATAGGATTTTTTGGTGTGAAAGGTTGATAGATGCAATGATCTTCTCTCTATGAAGAGCCTTGGTAAATGGGGAAATGATTATGTTAGTGAGATGGAAAATAGTGGAACTATCCGGCCTTATTTCAATGACATTTTTCATAGTGGAAGAATAAAGGTGTCTGAATGTGATAGAATTATGACTACTCCACCATGAAGAAGATCTAGGAAGGACCATTTGTATCATCTAGAGCCTGTAGCCACCAGGGATTCATCTAATCCTGAAAGAGGGGCTACCTCAGTGTCGCACATCCAATACTGTGTGGAGCAGCCCTCACTGGAGAAGATGAATATTAGAATGAAGTATGCTAATATATTGAAGCATCCTGAAATATATTAATAGTGGTAATCATCTACTTTGCAGGAAAATCTTATTATTGATACGGAGAAGGGTACAATTACTATCACATGTAGTTTTCTTCTTTTGGATGGAACTGGTTGGATGTCTGCAAGTTGTTCACCTGCATCCTTCTTTTTGTTTTTCTGTAACTTTTCCATTGTTTAATAAATGCGAAGGGGTCTTCTTAGGACTAATCTTGTCATGTATCTAATTATAGTATATATAATAAACTATTTCATTCAATTTAGGATCTATTGTGGTAAAGAACTCACTTTTTCTAATTAACCTATTATTTTTTTTTTAATTTTTATTGTGAAATAATTATAAAATAAATATAAGTTTTATAATTTAGAATGAAATTATAAAATTAGACATGAAGATGAAATTCAAACTCAATTTATTTAAACTAAATGATGTTAAAAATAAAGGAGATATTCAGGATAGAATCACCCAAACTGAACCATTGTTATCTTATTATTAGCTACAAATTTACTTTGTGAACACACACAAAAAAATGTGTGAAAATAACATTCTACCCACTGTTGACAATATAGATTGCACTTAACATTCTCTGAGAGACCACACATCCACCTACCTAATTAAGAGAGAATATTTTAGGGGGAAAATGTATGCCTAGGGTGGAAATTGGATACATAATGGCACCTTACCCTCCAAGATCCCCCAAAGCCTAACTCTAAAAAAAGAAACATTACTCAAGAATTTTAAAATACATTGGTTTTTCCCTGTAATTCTCAATTATGAACTTCCATAGGTCAACTAATCATGACCATAACCATAAGAGTTCATTGTGAACAAGAAAACAGGTCGAGAAATTGAAAGAGACATAAAAAAAGGAGAAATGGGGAAAAATAAATTATAACATGAAATGAAAATATATAATGAAAATAAAGTAGTATATAATAAGAAATGAAAGCATAACATCATCTAAATCATCATTGTAGAAACAAATCCATTGAAAATATGATGAATTTATTATATAGGGTGAGGGAAGATTAAATTTTGTTCCAAAACATCCTCAAACAATTAATGCGGTGGATACATAGTTATCCATCGAATTGGGACATGTTTTTTTTTGAAAATTGATTGCCAATATATCTTATCTCGTACCAAAAAATTTAATCTTCTTTGTAAATGAATTTTTCTAGTTAAATACCATTAAACCTACAAATATATTCACACAAAATAGACTACTCGTATTCTATATATCTGATTTCACAGAATTTATGGACATGATATCAGTAAAATCATGTGTGGAAATATTTACAAATATTCTTCCTCTGAATTTTACCTAACTTGAAAATAAATTTTATATCATTTTAATTTTCCATTTAATATTTATTTTTATTTATTAATATGATTCTACATCTATCTACATTTTTTGATACCCAAATTGTGAGATGGTTTTGGGCCTTAAAATGATGGATTGATCTTGGGGTCTAGAATTGTGAAACGAATCCCCAGGAATATAGAAACCTAAAAAACAATAAATTTTTAGTTTTTACCCTTTTTTAAAATTTTATGTCATAATATATAAATAATCATAATAAATAAAATCTAAATTTTTTCCATTTTTTCAATTATGTTCAAAATGGTACTAAACCCATAAAATGGGACAATATCACAAAACATAACACGTTACTGGGATCAAAAAAAATTACTAGAGAAGTAAATTAATAGAAAATATTTTATATCTCATCTAGATATGACATAAACAAAATAAAATATAGGAACCACTAATATTTCTATATAATCACTATTTCATGAAATATATAAAAAAACATATTATTTTTTAAAAATTATACACAAAAATATAAACTATTTAAATAATTATATAAATTATAAAATTTGACCAAACACTATTAGTAAATTTTAATATCTATCCACCTTCAAAAAAATTCCATATTATCTCCCAAGGGTAATAAGAAATTTTGAAATCTAATTTAATACTCCATATTTCATTTTAATAATTTCAAAATTATAGTCTCAGAATTAATTTTAATAAATATATAAAATGTTATAAACTATTGAAACTAATTTTTTTGTATCTCTAACACACATCTTTAAGATAAAAAGTATTTCTTCTTGAAATAATATTCTATTTTTATTCCATAGGAAATGAATGTTGAAATAAAAAATAATGTTAATCAAAACACAATTCATAAAGAAGATATTTAATTCATATTTTATAAATATGTTCTTAACAAAAAGGATTGAAATGATAATGTTATATATGAGGGGGGATGTGACTTTCACGACCTGTCCTACTGGGGCATGTGGTGCTACTCCCCATACATGACTACCTGAAGCCAGGTTCTAGTGACTATCACTTATTAGGCATATCGCCAATAATTTAGGACGTGTCATATGTAACCCCCCCCCCACATATCAAAGCCCATAAAATCCTGAAATGTAAAAAACATCATAACCCAATCATGAATACATCTATATCTGACAAACAGACTGTGAAAATAGGTAATTTAAAGTAAATTATGCCAAATATATTCCCCATATAATGTGTCTGGAATGAAATCAAAACTGAATGTAAATATGGGAATTTCTGTCATGACTAATATAGGAACACACATTAGTCTTTCTGACTCACTATACACTATCCAATTCAAATTCATCAAGGACTTCCTCAAAGGGTTGATCATCTACACAAGACATGATACATGTGGGAATATCTCGTTCATGTGTGAGTATAAAAATAACCAATGAGAGACCCAAAACCCATAACAAATATCAAAATAAGAATAATAGTCATCATTGTACATGTATATATCTATAACACATATAAAAATAATATCTGTATATACTCAACAAAGACACATAGTATCATGGTAATGTCACAACAATAATTCCAAACATGTATTATTATTTAAAGGATCCACATAGCACTCATATAAGTGAACACACTCCACCAGTCAAATAATACAAATGACATTCTCCTGAGAGGATATTGTAATTCTATCTTGTAATTTGAAGGATACATTAGATGTTTTCAAATATACAATAAATTGATGAAGGTCACACCCAAGGCTATGGGGTATACCAACTACTCAATCTGGAATAACCCTCTTTGTAGAATATTAGTGCCCACAAATTGTTGGTTATAACGATACCAAGAATATCACCTAGGAAAGAAGATGATAGATGATCTCACTCCCGGTCTCATTGATGGATTTTGACCACCCTATTCATTAATTATTGTAGAAGGTGTCACTATCCTATGTGTAAGACATGATTCCATTCTAACCCTAAGGGACTAGATCGAGGGAACACACCCTTATAGAACATGACCATGATAAATAAGATAGGGGGTCCAAGCCGTCTTTGAAGGAGTAAATGTAATTTCCTTTTGGTACTGTGTTATACCCATGTAATCATCCCATTCACATGTCCATGTAAACGTACATGAAATTTCCATTCTCGTGTACATTAGTCCATGTCCAGTTACACAGATCTTCATTTTTACACCTTGTTTTCCTATGTCTATATTGGAGTAAATAGTGTTTAGGTGTGCATGTAATCTTAGCCACCTCTATGTAAAATCCCAGGAACACATGAATCCTTCTAAGATGTATCACAATCAATGTGATAGGGTCACATGTCGTGTGATAATTAATGTTATCTTGAAGCCCTATATGCGGATATGAGGTTCCCACCCATCATTTTTCACCAAAAAACATTCCATGTAACATATAATTTTCTCTAATTCCAAATTTGGAAACTTGTATCTTCTACCACTTCTCTGAACATCTAAACGACCACTACCTTGTCAAAAACTAAGGAATACTATCATCCAAGACTTTCAATTGTCGAACAATAGATTCCATCATTAAAATATGTTCTAAAAACACCCTCGCATGTCCTACCTAATGGAGCGCCATAGACCATGGATTAGGTATCACACATTATCTGATACACTACCACTTATATATTCACATGTTCATCATGTCACACTAATCCCAAATTAATTACAATAATTTCTTGTGCAATGAAGTGGTTAAAAATGTTTAATTTTTCAGCATTTCTTAAATAGAAGTATCTTTCTATGATAAACAAAGAATCAGGGAAAGAAAAAAACAATAACAACACTGAGGAATGAGCATTTTTTTATTTTCATGTAGACCATGTTTTTTTCCAGTAGAATAACGAAGAAAGGGATATAAATTATTAAATGATAAATTCCACATCTTGAATCATAACTATCCCTATCTGCAATATGCATGTTCAAGAAATTATGTCATGATTGATTCACATTAATTGTTGGATTAATAATATAGAGACAAATACAATAAAAACAAATGTCTTACCATATTTTGGAATGACCATTGAAAATGAATGAAGCTTCTTCTTTTTTGATAGCGAGATCCTCATATTCCGTCACACACTAATCGCCGAATGTTGATCTAGTTGTCATGTTTTTGTATATCCCCCTCTAGAAAGTCTCCAATGTTCCCTCAAAATATAAAGGATATGAAAATAATACATAAATTGTACTATATCATCGACTTTTGTTGGAAGAGACTATTCAATGCGTCAATAAATAATATTGAAAAATTTACATAAAATATTTTATTCATTTTAAGCATTCTATTTTTAAAAAAAATGCACTGTAATGAAAATGGTTAGGTCACACATATGGTAGGACCGACATTCTAGAATCAATAGTTCCCTCATATATCTATTACATGACTCTGTTAAGAAGTTATTCTACTTTTTTAAGAAAACATCATTTCCATGGTATTTAATAAATTTAAAAAAATTTAAAAATTTTGAGCACACCAATCCTTGGAATCGGATTCTATCTTAGTGCATGGTCTAAAAAATAATCTATAAAATATAAAAAACAATACATTGAAAATATGAGTTTTTTGAAATCTACCCAATATGTGGATTTATTTCCCAAAAATCCTAAATATGTGCCTATAGAATATGATTTTATTACTAAGAACACAACTATGAATCCCTCTCCCAAGAGATATTATGAATATTTCAATGATGCTACTAGACACAAACCAAGGTAATCACTCACACATGAAGGATCACCTCTTATTTACTTTCATTCCCTACTAGGAACATTGAAAAGGTAGTTTCATCCTTGATGTTAGCATTACCCCATTTTATATCATACGATGAGCGATGGACATATATCCTCAGTTGCGGCCCATGGTAGGAATCATGTAACTGGTCTCACTATGGTAGTAGACCTGATTAGTTTTCTACCTCCCTAACTCCATGAAGTAACTATAATGGTAAAATAAATATCAAATACAACTTTCTAGACTAGCTAAAACATTGTAATCCATGTAATAGGGAAACCCATTTGATCACACAGTCTCCCTCTTAGAAAAACAATTGCCTTCATCTTCAACTTGTATAAGAATTTTTATGTATATGTGTAGCCCTCAATATCACCTAGGCGATATCTGCCTTCTTAGTAGTGGTTCACGAAAACTCAGGGTGTGTTAGTGATGAGTCTCCTAAGTGAGTCCAATAATGTGGTGATCTATAGGGTCACCCCCTCAAGGCCACAACTATTTCCTTACCATGGGTGAAATGGTAGATATTCTTGCATGAAAGCTCACCCAATATTAGTTGATCCCCGAAATATGGCCAAAGTATATCATTAAATCCTGTAGTATGTCCTCCAAAACATAAATGGTCAACTCAGTTTGGTCATTATTATGTAGGTTAAAAAATTTTCTCCAACAAATCATACTCTAAAACTCGACCTATAATACATTCCATTACAGAGATATTAATTGTGCATCATGTTTAGAAATTATCATCATGGTTAATCTATTGGGATCGAATATATCTTTCTTGTGGAGGCATCCCAAGAACTCTACTGAACACTTCTCTTTAATAGATAACAAGATGGATAAAATAGTGAGTCATACTATGATCACCCAGATGGAATCATGATCCCTGCAAATACGTGGTAACCCCTTAATGAAGTCCCTGGATATACCATCTCACTTCCACTCTAGAACCTCAATGGGTTAAGCTAAACCTACAAGAACACAGTGTGTAGCCTTCAATATCATAAAATAAATCCATCAAGTGACAAAAACTGTAAATCCTTTCTTTATCCATAGCCACAAAAATTGAAATCATTGGTATGTGTAATTCTTTCAAACACTAGGATTTTATACCAAAGGATATGTATGAAACCCTCTCAAAACCTCCTCCAAAAACGTCACTCATACCATAGTGCATCTGAAAAAATTTATTAGAAGTTCCCCACCATCATAAAATCCATCATCAACAAATCTAGTGGATATCTGAGTAAGTGGGTTCTAACAGATGGAATCCTAATGTTTTACATCAATTACATTCTATAAAAAAGGAGGTGCAGAAACCAACAAATTGATGTACACTGCTCAATATCCATCAATAATGGTGTCTATAATGAGCCAAACTGCTCTGATGTATCACTCAACAACTTTGAATATGATAACATATTGAGAGAATATGCTACCAAGTTCCACTTATTAAGAGTACAAACAATATCATATTAATAATCTTGGAGGATCTCTATCCATCACCTCTAACTAAGGTTAAGATCCTTATGAGTTAAGATTTAATAAAGACAAATGTTGTTACAATAGATGATAAAAAACTCACCCCTATATAAGTGTCATCACATATTATTGTGAAGACAAAAGATGCACATTCAAGATCATGGGTTGTGTAGTTATGCTCAGTGGTCTCAATAGACATGAACAATAGGAAATCCCCACCAACCACATCTGAACACAACAAAGATAAATTCTTGATGCATTTAATATAAATTCATACATGAAACCCTACTCAGGGAATCATAAGAATGGTGTTCTCATAAATTTCTACCTCATCTCCAGAATGGTCTTAGGAAACCTCTCTGTCCACATGAATTTCCACCCCTTTCATGTCATATCAATCATAGGTGATGATATCCAATGGAATTTCGGTATAAATTTATAGTAATATCCTATCAACCCATGGAAACTGCACAAATATGTCATGATCTTGGGAGGTACTAGGATAACACTTCCTCGACCTACATTAGGTCCATTTCCACTATATGTATTGAGATAACATGACCCATAATGTGGACCTCTTGAATCATGATATGGAAGTTCAAGATATTCCCATAAATATGGTTCCCTTAAAGTATGTCTAGAACCCTCTTCAAGTGACTTGTGTTATCCTCTTTGGAAGATGAGAACAAAAGGATATCATTGATGAATACTACCAAAAACTGGTCTATGAACTATTGAAGGATTGGATTCCTGAGACTTATGAACACTACTGGGGTGTTATTTATGCTAATTTAAATCACCAAGTACTCATAGTGTTAATAGTTACATTAAAATGTCATCATTGATATATCAATATCATAGACATGTGATAGGCTGATCTTAGGTCATAATTCATGAACCATCATACCCCTATTGACTGATCAATTATGGAATAAATAATTGGTAGTGTATAAATGATCCTTATGATATGTTAGATTAGCCAACAATTTTATAGAGACAACCTCATGAACCCATCGATATTCTTGGTGAAAAACACTAGAGATAAATATGAAGAAACACTAGGTCTAACAAATGTTTTCCTCTTAGAGTCCTCTAACTAAACCCACATCTTTAGAGGCTCTCTGGGATCCTTCTAATACGTTGGTGTAGATATTTGGTCTAACCCAGGGTGAAGGTCAATACAAAATTCTATTATCACTGGGTAGGATAGGCAAGAATTTTTTCCAGAAAGACATACTAGTAATCTTCCACCAATAATGAAAATTGTAAAATCATAATATCCACTTCACCTAGGGTGATTCTATTCAAATTATGAGCAATCGAATTCAAATTTATTTTCATGTGTTCATCTTGTGTGGTGTGGGTTTTCTTTTCACCCTCAATATAAAAGATAGTCCCATCACTATAGACACACCACATCTTCCGAATGATATATTCAATCTGGGAAACATCTATAGATAACTGGTCCATATGAAAGAAGTTTTCATAAGAAATCATCACTTCTATAGAGATATCCCATCATAGACAATCACCTCCAAGTGTCTGCTCACATTGTCAGCATGATTGTGTGATCCCTCAGTCCTCTCCAGTAGAAGTTTCTGTGCGAAAGGGGTGAGCTAAGGGCTCAATTGAAGCCTACAAGTCTCAAAAAATGATATATTTATATAATGGAATGACTAGATCATGATTCTATATTACTATTTCCAATGTAGAAAAGACACGGATTTTTCCCTATATCATCCGTAGAGCCTCCTGGTCAGAAGGTTTAGACACTTGTAGTTTCCCACACCCTGGTCCTCTACACCTATGAGCCTAATGTGGACACCCTAGGGGTGGTGGTTCCAACATTCTAAAGCATATATATCCAAAATCTAATCTCCCATATTTTCTTCTATGTCGAATTTCATTTGAAACTATCAGCTCCAATTGCTACCTCTACCTCTGTGGCATGTACCCTGCTTATTTATTAGCTTTATGGTGAATCAAAATGTCTTCTCAAATATATAAAATTCCATCACAAGAGTAGAACAACCTCTTTATAGGATGGATATGCCAATAATATTATATCTGAACCCCATAACCTCTATCATGTGACATCAACCTGAAATTCCTTGCATGCCTATGTCCCTCAGACTGATGATGGATCCCTAATTCTAATGTATCCACTTCTATGTGCCCATTTCATGAAAAGATTGCCTACATCTACTCATCTAAGAAACTATTAAATAACAAATCACTCTTTGTCACCCAAGCATAGGTAATAATTCATAGAGTTATTATACTAGAGATGATGTCCCAACGCTATCCTCAGTAGAAGGTCTGAACCCTGAAGATATGATCATGAACCATATTAATCGAGTACCATGAGAGGTTGTAAAACTCGATGAATACCAAATTACTATCTTACTGACATGTTAGAAATATAAAAGATCATTAATGTATACATACCTCTGTATAGCTCAAGAGATCCCCTCTCTGAAAAGGTTCTCGAACTCCGACTGCAATACAGTTGCCTCATCATATGACTGGGTTACCAAACCCCACCATCAACCCATAGATCCCAACAGAATAATCACTTCCAAAAACACCATATGATAAATCATTTTTAGTAAAATACATATCAATACGGTCACCACCTCAAGGTATCCCTTAACCACATGTGGGTTAGTATTACCTCGTAATTGGAGGGGTAACTGTCCCTAAAACTCATGATGTGTGCCCAGCCTACTCACCTCATCTGATGGTACTATAGGTACCATCTATATCTCAATAGGTGGGGGTATTACAGGTGCACCACCTAGAGGTAATCACAATGAAATTGGTCCCTATATCAATTCCATATCACTGGGGTGATCATCCTCATGATCATAAAGATGAATCCTTTCTATAAAACATCATTGAGTCATCTTGAAATAAATAAGACATACCATGATCAATGAGAATATCTGGAGAGCGGACTCTAGAAGACCCTAGAAAACAAAAACCCCTACTATATGAGGAATTTAACATTTTTTCCATTCAAACAATGTTTTCATTTACCATTTTGATTGGATTGTGATCATATCCATGGTTTATGGATATTTTTTCCCTCCACACCACAATTATGGAATCCCTAGCATGAAATACTAACTCAAAACACTTAATAATGTTTCCCAAAACCATGATTACCAATTCCAATCCAATGTTATAACCCAATTCCCCTAATAACAATATTCCATGACCCGTACCAATGTAGCACTTTCCATGACTCCCAAATCGTATCTCTATTTGTCCCTAGACTGGAATCAAGAACTGAGTGAAGATACCAGTAACTTGGAATGGCAACCTAAATACACGTACACACACATAATCATATATCCAATAAAATATGATTCTAAAATTTAAACCAAATGATAATAAATGGATGAATAAAACTTTATCCCAACAACTAGATTAGGAAAAAACATAATTGAATGTTAATCATGAAAAATACAAGGATGACACAAAGAGTCTAAAAACAATTCCAACATGAAATTAAATATGGGGAATATTTTCAACATAACCATAGGAATACCCCTTGGTAAATCCGGATCATTAATCACCTCATAGTCATGATCCTTCAAGGATTCCTTTAATTGGTTGATCATCAGGCCAGGACACAACATGTGTGGGAAAAGACTATATAGGTGTGAGTATAACAAATCCAAGTAAAACACCCAGAATTGAAAATGAATATAAAAAAATAAATTATAGCATAATATACACTAGTATATGTCTACAATAAATATAACAAAAATATATAGATATACACATTAAATACACATAGTCCCAAGGTAAATTCACAACCATAATTCAAGACTATGATTATTGTTCATTGGTTCCACATTGTATTTATCTAGGAGAACAGACAACACGAGTCTAATATCATTGATGAAATCTATCTGAGAGGTCATGTTCATTGGGTCTCATCGTTGGAAGGATAAACTGGATGTTGAAGGAGATATGATACATAGATGAGGATCACACAAAAGACCTTGGATATACCAACAACATTATTTGGAATAACCTAATAAGTGGAGCATTAGTTCCAATGTAGTGTCGGTTATAATGATACTAAGATGTCCACCTAGGTGAAGAAGATGAAAGAGGATCTCACTCTGTGCCTCATAGAAGGATTTCGTCAACTCCATCCAGGAAATAATTTTTAAGGAATCACTATCCTATATATAGGATGTGATTCTATACTAACCCATTGTGAATGAATAAAGGTAATTCACCCTAAAAAACATCTCAATTATATAGAGAAAAAAGAATCCATGCCTTATTTTAAGGACTAAATGTCTTGTACTAGTATTGTTGGGTGTTTACCATCACTATCATGTCCTTCTCATGTAAACGTTCTATGCTTGTATCCTTGTAAATGTTCACAAAATTCCCATTCCTATGTACTTCTACCCTTGTTCAAGTTAATGTATATTCAATTTTACACCTTGATTGGCCATTTATGTGTCATAGTACATAGTGTTATTATTCCCATGTACTCCGAGCCAAGTCTTTATTCTATCCCTAGTGCATGATGATCTATCGGGGAGGGGTCATAGTTTCTATTAAAAGGACACATGTTGTGTGATACATAACATCATCCTAATACACTAGATTTCACGGTGATATTTCCACTCAGGAGTGTCCTATAGTTCAAAATTCATGTACCTTGTAAATTTCAATAATTAGAGATCATGAATAAGGTGTCTTTTAAAATTCTCTAACCATTAATCTGGCCATTACATTTTTGGTAACCTAGGAATATCATGAGGTGAACCATTCCATCTCTAGACACTATATTATATCCTTCCAATCTACTTGGAATATTTCATTGCACATCCTCCCTAATGGCACACTATAGAAACCAAAATTAGGAATAAAAAATCTATTCGATCCAATATTTATTATTTTCTCGCAAAATCATCAAGATGCACAAATCCCTATTCTACAATTTTGAACTTCTCTACCATGAAATAGTTGTTACATGTTTTATTTTCCAAAATTTGTTGAACCATAGGCTAATGTATTTTTTTGTGATAAATGGGTAATTAGGGAAATGAAAAGCACCATAACAAAAATGTGTAATAGACCATGGAATATGTTCATGTGGACCTTGATTCATTTCCATTATAATGATGAACAAAGATATATAAAAAAATCTATAAAATTTAACTATCCAGAATCATAACTCTTCAATAGTTATAATATGAAAGACCAATAATTCAATTCATTGGTTGATTGATTCATGGTAAATAGATTAATTATAAAATATGGATAGATCTATTGATAAAAAATGTCCTTCCTCATTTTGGAATGATCATTGATAAAGGGTGACGTTGTTTCATTGTTTAAGCGAGAAACTCTTATTCTATTACACACTGATCATGGAACATTGAATAGTTAATCGTGCATAAGTAGATATTCTTCTAGCAGCTCTATAACTATCACTAAATTGTAGGCTTATGTGGATAATCCTTAAATTTGGCTATGATAGTTTATATTATAGAAGGATGCATTTCTTTGTGTTAAATAATGATATAAAATAATATATTTAATTTTTTTTCAATATTTTATAATCCTATGGTGTTAAAAGGGTATGAAATAAAATAATGTAGGAAATAAAACAAAATATATGAGAATGGTTCTAAGAGGAATAATATCCCATAAAAATCTTGTATAAACATATGGTGTTATAAGGGTATGCAATAAAACAAAACATCTTGAGTGTCTATTTTTTTGATATAATACAATCTATAAACATTAATAAACATATACTCGTTATCCAAGTAAAATATGTGAGCATGGTTCTATGAGGAATAATATCTCATAAAAACCAATAATTTATCCATGAGGATTTGGGTGATTGTTTCTTATCCATGGAAGAAGAAAATAATGTATTCTCACAATTATTTTCTAATATAAATCATGGAAGAATATACAAACTAGTCACGTATGAATCTTTATTAGATGTTATAGAATTTAAAATGTTGGTAGATCATATTTTTAATGCATTTTAATAATGTAAAATGACATTTAAATCCTAAAAACATAAGATAATGAGTCATAATCTTATACATTACAAATTAAGATGAAAATAAGAAAATGGTAAACAAAACAATTTTTTATTTTTTCATTATTAAATTTTAATGAGAATTAGAAATCCCATTTTTATATAAATATAAATTATTTGAAATATAAATTTTATTATAAATTTGTTGGAAAATATTACAGTAATAAGTATCAATGTGATAATAATTGATAATTAAACTGAATTCATTGATGATTTAATTGAGAATTATTTACAAAAACATGAAATTGTTTATTAAGTGGTTGTAGTATGTTCACCCTATAAATTTTGGTAATTTTGGGGTGAAAATGAATATTAAATAATATAACATAAACTAATAATACCTAAAATTTTATTTCCATATTATTATTAAAAATAATTAGATTAGACTACATTTTATTTTTAAAAATGATATATTCTCGATCAATCTAAAAATGAGAATTCTTTTGAATTATAACTCAAAAGGAAATAAAATATAATTTATTTTCATATCATTGGTTGTAAGTGATACCTTATAATTAAGAAATCGAGTTAACTACATATATCAATTTGGAAGATGAATATTTCTTACATTTTTCTTCAATTTTATGAATTATTTATTCTATAACAACAGTATTCCTGAGATTACAGGAACAAAACCTAATATAATTGATTAGGGATTAGAAGGAAGGATTGATTTGTTAGTAAATGATATTGTAGAGAAACACAAACATTTATAATAGGATATGTCTCACTATAATTTTAAAATCATCATTACATATTCAAATGATCAAAATAAAATGAGAAAATGAGAAATTATATATTTAACTAGAAGATAAACTGAAACTAAATATTTTGAATAGATAAAAATAAATGGAGATAAATTTTCTCCAATGAAAATGAAAATGATTAATAAAATTCATTTTATATACCTTTTATATTTATTTGAGGAGAAAGTGTTTTTATAATGCATCCACAGATGAAAATATGATCAAGAATTTACAGTTAGTCCATAATTAATGGAACAATACTTAGTAATCAGTGAAAATACCTATTAATATAAATCTCCAAGGAACCTAATGTTTATAAAAAACATGATTAATGGGACTGGAAAAATGAAAAAAAACAAGAATGAAGTTTTTAAAAGGGATAAATATATAGAATCATAGTTGTAATATTGAGAAATTATTAACAACAGTTTTATGATTACTGGTTGCTAGACTATTTAATTTCATTATTTTAAAAAGTATATCCAATGTTTGGTAAATAGATGTGATGTATGATTTTTAAAATAGAGTTTTCAAGAGGAAGTGAAAATGATGTGATGAATGTGAATAGTTTTAGCTTTATAAAATATATTTTTGTGACCCCCTTCATAAGAGAATTTTTTTTTTCATTTTTTATAAATACATATTATAGAAAAATTGAAATTCATGTCATAATAACAATACTATACAGATATTCTAAAGAGACTTAATGGAGGAGTGTAATTTTAAAGGCACTCTAATTGATACCATAATTTTTTTGTAATATGATAATGAATGTCTAATAAATTTTTCACAATGTAGGATTTTTATAAGATATATATTTGTACAAAATTACATCGAGACCTGAAATTCATTAAAAAAAATATCCTATTGAAATGTAAAAAAAGAAGTCTAAAGAGAGGCATGTAGATCTAGTGTAATTAATTATCAAATATATTAATGGAAAAATTAAATATAGAAAATATTATGATTGTAATAATTTTAAAACCCTTTAAATTTGAAGGGTAATTATTTTGGATAGCATATACGACATTCATTGATGATATTAAATGAACCATAAAAGCTTATTAATTAAATATGTATGTTATAACCTAGTAATTGAATTATTAGGTATGAATATGAATAACCTCATTGTGAATTATATATAAACATCATAATCAATAAAAATTTGTGGATTAACTCTTAGGAAATTATATTTTTTTTTTAAATTATCATTATGCTTTAGAAATATTTTTCCTTCAAACATTGTTTTGGTTTCTTTTTTTAGAAAATATGATGTTATATTTTCTAAAATTTTATAAAATAAATTTTATAAAATTAAATTAATTTATAAAATTAAAATATAAAATTTATCTTTGGGTGATTTTTTACGAATCTTCTAAAGAGATTGAATTTTTCATCGAATAGATAAAAATATAAATTTTATTGAATGTAAAAATTTTTATTTTGAGAATATAAAAAGTTCTATTATGTTTCAAAATGGCTTCAACATAAAATTATTTTAATAATACTATAAATTTTAAAATTAATTTATTAAAAATAATATTTTTTTCAATTAATTTGGATGAAAAACATTTGTATATATAGAAGGAAATTATTTTAAAAACAGCATTTCACTAAATTATATATATTATCATATATTAAAATCATCAAATTATATAAATTGAATATTGAAAAACGTTTTATAATTTTAAATTATTATTTACAAATTTTGAAAATATTTAACTTTTAATTTTGGTCAATATGAGAAGTGACCATAAATTTTTTTCATCTTGTTAATTGTAAAAAAAGAAAAATATAGTCAAGATAGTGGGAGAATGATTTAAAATTTATATAAAACATGATTTACTCTTATTTGATGGGTGGTTATTAGTCATACATAAAATATACTCTAGTATATGTTCACATGGTTCCTTACTTCACTAATTATCTATATTATATTAATTTATGTAAAAGATAAAGTAAAAAATGTCACACTATTAAATTTAATATCTATAAAATTATATAGTCATGGTAAAAAATATTTCTCTTCAGAAAAAAATTAATATTTGAAATATTATATAATTTTATTTATTATATTACATAATTTTTAATTTTTATTAAGTAATTTCTGGCATAAATTCTTACACAGCACTGAGAATGAATGTATTTAAATAATAGAAAAAAATTAATGATTTGAAAAATATTAAAAGTAATATGATTTGGTTGAATTATTTTATTTCAAAAAAATTCAGCCTTAATATAACATATTAGATAACTGTGAATGTTTTGGAGTCAATTTCCATTACTTTTAGGTTTTGTTTAATGTCAAATATGTGAATAGTGTAACAAATAACATTAATATTATTTTATGAAAAACAATATTTTATTAAATTATTTAAAAATGATAAAAATCATTATAGATGAATAAAAGGATGATAAATGATCAAAATTATCATTCCATGTAAATTTATGAGTCAATTATTCCTTAACAGTAAAATTATAACCCTACAAGAATGAAATCCTTGTTACCGTAGTTAAGGGTAAAATATTTTAATTATGGGGTTAAACCAAATTAAAATGTTTAAATAACCCTATAATCATCCCTTAATATCAGTACTTGACGGAATTTATGGAAAATAACACATAATATTTGAATCTATGTTGATTTTTGAATCATTTTATTGACACTTGATTTATTATATTTTAATCTTTTATGAAATCGGAAGAGTGTCCATCAACTCACATATAAAATCAAACTGACCCATTCCCTTTATTACAGGACATTAAATAATATAAATCAACCAAAACCGACCTTATTCTTTTCAATACATAACTAGATACAAATTAAACATTCTACTCTACTTAAAATATCATTCCAATGATCCATAGTAAGGGATCTAATGTTGTCCAACAGAAGAAGACCTAATTGTCTTTCCTAACATCTTTTATTTTCTCACTCCTCATTCCACCTTTAAATATATTATTTTTATAAAATAATGATATATTTTTAATATTATATATCCTGAAACATCATTATGATTATTAATCCTTCTATTTTCACCCGTTTTTCATTAAATTGTAAGTGAATGTATCACATGTGTGTACATACGACTTATTGTCCCCACACAACAATACAATTAATTTCCATGGAAATATTTATGAGTTGGTTATCATGATAGGTTTAATGTTCATATATTATAGTAATTAAATAATTATTATCATTAAATTATAATATCATACCTACCTATATACTTCCAATCCTTTTTAAAATGATAATGTTGCTCTAGCCTACATTTGGAATACTACCCCATGATATAATTTGACTTGTTTTTTCATTTTAGATTTTAATGGATGGAAATAAGGATAGATTTATTCCACATATATATTTTATATACGATATAATAATGATTTTTAATGGGTAATTCTATATACAAATCTTTTATTTAGAAAATCAAAAATTGAAAACAGTTTTCATGTGTACGCATGACCTACTGTCTCCATGAATGTTGAAATTCCCCAGTATATATCAATATTTTATGGATGAATGTATATATAAATAGTTATGTATTTATAATGAATATATCTGAGTGGTATTTATTTCATTATTAACATCATGTGGAATATGGAACGATGATAAATGAATAAGGACCAGAACTACCAAAGTGATATTCTCATGAAAAAAGAAATCGGTAACAGCCAACAACGAGGATTTTAATATAGAATTGATATTAAATGGGAGTTGAAATGTTATTAGTGGACCATATGATATTATGGTCTTGAAAATTATTCAGTTATATAGTTATAATAAATTTAATTTTATTATATTGGTGGTTAGATCACCTTCAAATAATATCTAACATGATGTAGGAGAATTTCATTTTAATTTTCTTTCTGTAAAAAATATTTCATATTCAGCACTTATTCCAGTTATGTTTTTTATATAATAAATAAAATTTTAATTTATGAAAAATATCATATAAATTAGGTGGATTTACAAATCAATATATTTTTTTCTCTTTCATTATTTTTTTTATGTATGGATTAATAATGTATTAAGTGATTTATGTTTCAATTGTGTTTTAATGCTAATTTTTATAATCAAATATCAGATTAGAAAATTATATGATACTAATTAAATAAATACATTTACTTTTACTATCATCCTGTTATTTTTATAGAATAATTATTTTTCATTCATTTTCCTCACATTAAGTACTGAAGATAGTGAAATATTTTTTAAACCCAACAAACTATTTTTCACTATTAATTCAAAAATATTTTTTTTCAACAACCATATTTTCAAAAAAAAAATATTTTCTAAATATTATCTTATAATTTTTTAATCTATATTTAACCTATAAATTTATTTCTAGAAAAAATTCAAATTTTAATCTTTCTATCATTTTCTCAATGTGGTAATTTTCTTATTATTTCATTAATGTGTGAAAGAAATGTTTTTAATTGTAACTATACAAAATTAAAATAATTTCATATAATTTAGACCACTCAATTATTAGATTATTACTTTATAAGTTTCCATGAATCATTCAATGTAAACTTTTTCCTTAATATTTTGGTAATTTCCTATTTTAATAATGTGGTTTCAAAATGAAAAGTATAATTCCCACAAAATTTTTTCCAAATTTATATTAAATGAATTTTCATATATATATATATATATGAAATACCATCATGATACATATGATTTAATGGGAATATGATCCAATTAAGCCATTATTATTATTTATTTGGATCTATTATGATTATGAAAATGATAGTTTTTTGAACTCATTTACATTCCATGGGTTACGTTATGATGAAATGTGGTAATGTTTATGAAACTAGTTCATTTTCCACATATTCTGATATATGATGAGTGAATTATGATATTGTGATCCAAATATGATTATATTATGATTATATAATTTTTTTTATTTAAATAACGCTGCTTAATTTGGTAAATATGGATGACTCATGAGATAAATATGTTATGTGTGATATTGATATCTTGTTCAAAATTTTATACATGGACAAGGATTTCATGTCTATAAAATTATTCATGGAATTAGTTTTCATATCCATTATATTATGTGTGTCCCAATATTTTAGGTCTATAATATTATCTATATACATGGTTTTCATGTATATAATATTTTTTGTAGAACTATTTTTTGTGTCAATAAGATTATCAGTGAACCTGGTTTCATATCCTTATGTTTACACCAGAGCTTGATTTTATGTCCTTGACATAATGAGTTATTTTTTTATTTTTATACATGTTCAAAATGATATAATCTTTTATTTTTTCCACATTCCTATATCTATTTTATTCTCTAATCGATCATGTTTTTTGGATTCGATTATGATTATGGTCTTATAAATTGAAAAACATTATACAATTACTCATGATTTTGATATATGATATACCAGGTATGGTTTTCAAATGTTAAGATAAAATTCCCATATCTTTATACTTATTTTATTCTTATGTGATCATTGATATCTCTAATTTTAGCCTTACAAGGCATCTGAGATCACGTTTTCTTATGGTTCCTTTCCCCAAGTTATGAAGAAAGGTTTTAAGAGGGGTATGTCCAATAAGAGTACTCTATGAAATGATCATTGGGGAGATGTTAAAGTTATTTTATGAATCAATAAGATTATTTTTCTACTTTCCCAATATACTAAACCATTATTTTATTCTTTTATGTATAAGTCAAATAATTTTTTTATTAGTTTATGAAAATTTATTATCTATGTAGGAAAATAATAGGTTTCAATAATAACGATCGAAAGCACATAACATTCTATAATGTGTACTAGGTAGTATCAATAGTGATAATTTTTCCACATTAGGGGGAGTCTTCTTTTTGGGAAAGATTTGGTTCCATGGATAAGAAGGAAACATAAAAATATATCATATAGGAAACAATAAACCAATAATTTATTTTACTATACATGATTAAAAAATATATATTAGCTGGAATAATATCGTTTTAATTTTGGTTAACTTTTGATCACTGTAAATCAATTCTCTATCATATAATTAACTTTAAATATCCATATAAGAATCTATTATATCAGTTTATTAAAAAATATTCATAAAATTTTATTTTATTGTGAACATAGAATATGAAAATATAGTGAATCGTAAAAAATTAATCCACTGACGAAAATAAATATGATTTTCAGACCAACACTCTTCATAATGAATCTTATTATGAACATATAATAAAAATTTATTTTCAACATCTTTGGGTAAATTTATTTGTGTTTCCCTTTCTGCCACTCATGTTTGTTCATGTCTATTTATTATCCTACTGCAGTTTTGAGTATTCTAAGAAGGGTCGGTTTATGCTTGTGGAAGTGTGATAAAACAACATGATTTGGATGAAAATGTCCATAAATTTAAACATAGATCAATATCTAGGTTATATTCGGATGAATAAAATGTATTATCCATAACCGAGAATATCATGGACCCCATCCACACATTGAATCACCACACTCCACCATGATTGATCACTGTGTGGAAGAACTAGAAAAAACACTACAATGGAATGAAATGACAATAGTTAAAATGGTTTAGAGATTTACATATATTAAAGGAGAATCATTGAAACAAAATTAAAATTATAAGAAGAAGATCCCTCCCCTTTACAAGTGCACATAATACCATTACACTACCTATGAGAAATAAAAGTAGAATATTAAAAATGACTAAAGGATTTTCTATGTGTCCCCAATAAACTATTTTTACTTGGGTCCCATATTTTAGATATGTCAAATAATAATCTAACATGTGAAATCCAAAATACACATCATCCAAATATACCATTGTTAACCCATTTACTGAACATTCTTCTAGAAATATTCAGTGAATAGTGATTTAGCTTCAAGAACTGATCCTCCCACCATTATGAACTCCATGTTCTAGAAATACCACATTATACTACTTCTAATACTATTATCACTTTCTAGTTTTGTAACCCATGTCCTAGATTGAATCTATTTAAATAGAAATTTACGAATTCTAGAAACTCATTTTCACATATTCAAGACTAGTAATCTCCTACATGATGATCACATTATAGTATTCCTCCCAGAAATATGTATTAGGCCACTTCCTTGCTTATACAAGAAAAAATAATTACTTATCCATTTATGTTAAACTTATAATCCAAGACCCACTAATATAATTATTTTCCTCATATTTTCTCAAAGTATGACTATTTTTAGAATATGTTTTTATTTTCATTTCTACAAATACATTATTGCTCCATCAAATTTTCATGTAGAATATTGTGGATGATTTGATACATTAAAATACTGTGTCTCAATCATAAGAGAAACACTATATTCTTCACATAATTGATTACTCTTTCAATCAGATAGAAACATTTCCTTTTCTACCACATTTTGAGTTCCTCTAATATTTTTTTTAATGCGAACTCTTTTAAAACTTTATAACAACTACATAGTCTTATTTTATAATTATGAAATAAATTAATGGTTTTAGACTATACTTATTTATTATGGTAACCCCTCTAATGTTATGCACAATGATAGTTCTTATGTTAATCTATTCTGAAACACAATGACTGTTATTTTTTCCTTTGATGTCACGACCCGTCCCGTAGGGCACATGCCCCGACTACCACTAGGTCACCTTCCATAGTCCAGGGGTTGGTGACTAGTACCAAAAAGGTGTATCCCTAAAATAGGAAGGCATTACTTTTAACCTATACAAACACACAACCCAAGTACAACACAAGAAGAAACCATGAAGAAAACTATTATAGTAAAATTTTTCCTAATGTAAGAGGATGGAATAAAAGCCTAATAGAAAAGTACAAGTACCACTGTGGAGAAAAAAACAGTTCATGGTTCATCCACTGATGATCCCACCTAAAGGGTACGTACAAGTCATCTCCATAGAACTCCACGTCTGCCCGTCCCCTTCATGTACCACCTGGTCCTCACTCCCTCAAGTCTCTGCCCCATTGATGGTCATCTGCACATGATAAAACATGGTGTGGGAAACGCCTGTGTAAGGGTGAGTATAATAATACCCATTAGGGGACATTGAGACCCCCCAAAGGTCTCACGGAAATCTAAAAAAGAAAAAAATAGCAAGATATACCTCAAAGGTAATATCTCAAGAATGGTCTATATCATGAAGCAAAAAACAAAAGAGAAACCTCACTCTAACAGTATAACTTATAGGTTACATTTATTGGAATGACTAGTCGTACAACCAGATCATCCAATCCATAATAAATCTGTTACTAAACCATACGGGTCGCTAGTGCAGACCCGTATTGGTCATTTCTGCAAACCTGCATTCGTCGTTAGGGCAGACCCATATTGGTCCCTGGTGCAAAACCATATAGGTCACTATTACAAACCAATATTGGTCGCCAGTGTAGAACTGTAGAGGTTAATGGTACAGACCCATATTGGTCTCTCTTCTTCTAATTGTCAATGCCAGTTACTAGATTCCTACTCATAGCACGTATGATTATAGGAGAAATGATCTTTATGCCATCCGACATTTTTCAACTAGTATGATTCCCTGAAAAACTTTATAACCAAGTGTAACCATGTCAAAGGGGTCCCAACTTGACAGACTATGCGTCGATCGGACGCCTGGTCTATGAGATATGGGTACTTTGGTAAAAAGGGCTCGATAGGATTCAGGCTGATCCAACCCAAGTCACATGTAAAATTCTATAAAAAATCACATAGTGTATTTCCAAAGGACCTCCTTGTCATGAAGGTACTTATGAATCTGACGACATGTCGATCAGATACTCAGTCTATTAGTTATAACCCTTTCTGTGAAATGGTGGTGATCACACCTCCGTTCGGCCCGACTCGATCAGGCTTTCTGGAATATGCCAAAGGCACCGCTTATTAAAAGGTATCCCAACGCCACTGAAATTATGTCGAACGGACACCTGGTCTGTCATTTATGGGTTTTTTTATTTGAGGACTAGTTAGTTCTGGGCTCGATCGGACTTGGTTAGACCGACCCAACACAATGGGTCACAGGTTCTACCTTACCCCACATGGTTCTGTCCCATTAAGAGTTGGCCCAATTCCACTATGTTCATCCCGTCAGGGTCATCCCAACTGGTCCAAGGGATCAGGAAACCTTTGTATTATCCTACCTGCACTGGCCCACTAGGTGGGTCAGACATACTCGTCTGAACCACATCTGGCCCGCTCCTCCAAAAGGTGGACCACCTTCTTCCCGAGCCCTGTAGTTGCGGGGCCATTTCACCCTACCGGTGGGGCACATACCAACCACATTAAATAGTTGGTCAACTGGCTTCTGCCAACATGGAATAGCCTGGGGCCGCGCCACACCCTCCTGTCATGGGGCTGCACTGCACCATCCGGCCACGACCTGCTGGCCATAGCAACTACCATCGGCGACAACTGCGGGAGCCCCCAGTTTTCCTATATAGACATCTTGTTCCCGCCACCTTTTACCACTGTGGCATGCCATATCGCACCACCTCACACCACAGTTGGCTGGTTTCAGCAGGTCTTTTCCAACCGTCGCCGATATTTCACACAGACAATTTCTTCCGCGGGTCAACGGACATGATTCAGTGTCCGGTTTTGGTGTCGTCAGAGCCTACATCTCTCATGCACCACATCCATCATAGTCTGACCCACTATTTCACATTTCCATCATATTGGGGAAGCTTTCCCTAATTAAAGGAGCATGATTTAAGTAGTTGAGGGTTCATGCCTTGTTCCTTTGTCCTGCACCCTCCTCGTTAATGTGATAGAAAGCGGGAGAGGAATTAATTAATGAAGGAAAAATTCAAAATAAACCCCTTACCTAGATGAGATGTTCACTGAAGACGACCAATGGAACCCCCTTCATCATTCTCGTCGGTTTGTGATTATGTAGTGCTCTTCATCACTCATTGAAGCTGGTCTCTTATTCCAAGTGGTTGGCGTCAGGGTACTTTTCTACAACTTCGTCACTTTGTGAAGTCTGCCAACACTCCACCTGCAACTATATTTAAATAGTGGAGGGGGAGGGTGAGAAACACAAGAGGAATTTATGGAGTTCATGTAGTTAAAGAACCATTCCTAATTCCAACTATTCGGTTACAAGAATAATGTGAATTTAAGCCATTTAATTGATTCATATGTCGGTGGTCCCCGAAATTCCACTCATTCATCGGAGGAAATAGGTATAAAATAACAATAACATTGTTGTTTTATTATTATTTATAAATATCCAAAAACTAACTTCTTCTCCTGAAAAACTGTGGTTGAAGTGAAGCCTCCATTATACGAATCCTGGGGCTGAAGATTAAACATTTCTCTTAGATTTCAGATTCGAGGAACGAGTTTAATGATAGAAAACGCTGCCTGTGAGTTTACTAAACTACCCAAAAAAATGTTCCGAAAATTATTAATAATGACCCTAAACCTAGGTTGGTCAAGGATAGGCTCTAACTAAGGGGAAAATGTCCCAAATAACTCAATGGTACTCTCACATTTTCAATCCGAGTTATCGTTTAGGTGTTATGGATTCTAACAATAAAATAATTTTTACTTAATTATTTTATTTATGACCAAAAACTAACTTCTATATGTGGCATGTGCCAAACAATGTTAGTATATTCCAAGAAAAAGAATACCCTCATGATCTCAGTGATGGATGCATATTTTTAATCTGATTCACTTTTCATGGGTTATAAGAATTTGAAAAATAAAAAATCATTATTTTATTATTTTATTTATGGTTATTCCATTTTTGTGTTTTTCCACCAGAGGCCTACGCCAACTAATATTATGTTTCACCTAGGGTAAACCAAATATCCAAAATGCAATGGTTCCCTCAAATTTCTGAACCACACATTCGTTTAAATGTTATTCAACTTTTTCAAGAAAACCACTCATGAATGCTATTTTAAACATAAATTTTTTTGACGTATCACTCCAGGAACTCTATGCCTCATAATCACGTGCTGTCAGATTTCATGGTTCTGAAAAAATTCCATATAACTAAAAATATATATACAGAAATTTCAGCACATTACATTTGAGATAACTGAGAATATAATTTTCTACTTTGATGTTCTCCTAACATGGAATGACCATAACCTTATTACCATCTCCCTATATCTATGAATTTTTCATTCTACTATAAACCATTGCATATATTAGGATTTTGATTATTGATTAAAGTCAAACTATACCACATATATATCCCAATATTTTTTAGGCTCTTTATTTTTAGAAAATATTTATTTTATAAGGATTGGGGTGGTCAGAAGCTTAGATACTTACATTATGAATCATTCTATGAACATCCTGAAAAACATCAACCATTGCATTTCCAATATTTTATCTTTATAGTTCCTTCTTATCCATATCCACAAAATCCATTTCATAACCCAATGATATTTCACCAAAAAACTATCCATAAAAACAATCTCTTAGTCCCTCTAACTATTTTGTATATTTACCTGCAAGGATCATGTCGTTCATGTGTAATAGAGGTGTAATGAAATTTACATCATTAGGTAACTTTTAAAAATATTAATTATTTTAATTAATTTTAATAAAACCATTTTTCTATAAATCAATCAGACTTCCATTTCAATTACCTAGGTGATTAATTCATCCTATATGAATTCTGTTAAAGAAAGCACACCAGTCCATCCATTCCACATTCCAAAAAACTAGTGGGATATATCATTATGATTTCTTCCCCCAAATCACAATAAAGGATTTTCATTATCACTTATAATGTTTTAAATATGACCCATTCAAAATCAACTAGGATAAAAACTATACATATTTTTGTGTGTTCAGAAAATATATAACTGATTTCGACAAAATCGATGAATTTCATTTATTTAATGACTTTCAAAACTAAACCAATTAGGTATCATTTTCTACCATTATATTCCTACTTAAACCAGTAAAATCATTTTTATATATTGGATTCTTCTTTGGAATATGTTATATAAGATTACATATTCGTCTTCCATGAGATGAATACATTTACACATTTATTTCAAACATACACACTTCTATGAATTCTATGATGTTTAATAATTTCATCTCTTCTAGGATCCCATGTTCTCCAATATAATTAAAAATAATGAAGTGAATGTGAATTTATTGTTTTATACTGAGCGCCTACCCAAGATGACTTCCACAATTTAACATGATGTTCTACTCTTTCCAGAACCACTATAAATTGAGTTTCAAATTTTAGAGCTCTACCCTAAGCTTCTACACGCTGAGTGAATCTCGATATTTATATAATTAATATTGGATATAGATTTTTTATACTTTGTAAAATTTTCAGAGACATTTTAAATTTAATTTAGATCATCTAGACATTATCAGTTGATTATTTGGTCTCAATTACATTTTCCTCCATTTTCTATGCTTTTATAGAATATTTTCATTGAAAAGAACATTTATAATACTAATATCCTTCCATTTATCATTATAATGTAGAAAAAATCTATTTTTTTCATAATTACACCCTACCCTATAATGAAAAATGATTTAGATTTAAAATTAGTATTATGACATTATATATCTTTAAAAAAGGCATATGTGAAACTTCCAAAACATTTTGGTGAAAAATAACAACTAGTTATATAGTATTCACTTCATTTAAATTCACACACCCCAGTACGGAAGAAGGACTTCAATTCAAATGATAAGAATCAATATTGGCATCTTCATCCTAGAAAATAGTTTGAGAAATAACTCTTGATCATGTTTTTTTCATCTAATATTCTATTCATAAATTTTTCTATAATTTTATACTCTATATTAACTAGTATATTACTCAAAAATTTTATTCATTTCTTCTAAAAAAATCTCAAAACAACTATACTTTCATAATAACCTCCATTTTCAGACCTTGTGTATTCCATCTCTTATATCCACTATGTCACTCTATTGAGTGAAATTTGACAAAAAATAATATATTTTTCAATGAAAAATGAGTTAATATTTTTCATGTTTCATCATTGTACATGGTATAATAGTGTTATTACTTTGGTTATGACCTTCTAGAATTCAGAATAATTTAGAAAATATTTCCAAAGTCGGACGCTGAGTCTGCATGGGAAGATGGGGCCCTAGGAGCCATGGTGCGATAGTATTAAAAATATTAAAAATATTTTTTTATGCACATAAGGTTTCTATTGAAGCTTAAATAACTCCCACTAAGACTATTGTATTGGACTTATGAGATAGCAGTTGATTTAGGAAAGTGGTGCTTACACTAGTCACAACTTCTTGTCATCTGCACCTTGAGTTTTGAAGAGTGGATTATTTGGTCATGGGGATTCATGAGGTGGATTAAATTAATTAATTTAAATATTAAATAAAAATATAATCTATCATATACTCCTCCCCTTAATTGGTGTGTGAAACTGAATGTGGTGTAAAATAATAATCCTCCCTTCCCTTTGGCATCAAATAGAACCGATACCGAATCCATAGGAGAATGTGGTGCCGATCATAATTTTTGAGGTAGAACATCATCAAATCTAGGACCAAAATGATCTATCCATCGTTATTGATGCAATGATTTCTTGTTTCACCCATAAGGTTGGTGGATTTGAGTTTTGGACCTGATTACGTTGTTTACGCATTGTTTTAATGTTATGGATCCAATATGAAATTACTAGAGATCCCTTCTATTTAGATTTACAGGTTTTTGGGGTAATCTATAGTGAATATGGGTGTTTTTCAGCGGAATCATTGTATACATGGCATTTAATTTATTGACACATGCTGTGTAGAATGTCTGATTCGAGTAAAGTGAAAATTTTGGACTACACACCATTTTTGGGTGTTACACACCATATAGTTCCTTAAAATGTGTTACCATAAGACATGGATTGGGATAGCCTTGTACTATCACATGGCTATAATACCCATAAATAGGGTCTAGCATATAGAAATGTTTTCTGATACATAGACACTGGCAAACTACATGTGTAGGTTGCTGTTTATATGAACATGTCATGTAGTATTGGATATATGGCATGTGAGGGACATAGTTGGCCGGTCCGTGAAGAATTGCAACACTACTAGGGAATGAGAGATGGCGGAAATGGAGTCTATATCTTCTATATAAAATGTAACACTACATGGGATGGAACCTTTGTGGACTAGATACATAGGTAGGTGATCATGTGGGATCACATTCCATGTGTGCCTCAGTGCACGCCATGTACAAATAGGAGATCCTATGCAGATCTTCCACCTTTCATATCACCTTCTCTTGGGATCTAATTCAGGATTGCGAGTAGTCTATCTTGTGTGATTTTCCTTGTAGGATGCAATTGTGACCTCTATTAACACCAATGAGGTACGAGGTAGTGTGAATCAAGTATCTATCTTGTGGATTGATATGGAGCCAATGTTTTATATTGGTGTAGTTCGTATAAATAGATAGTAGGACTGTTACTCCCAACATGGAGTAGGGAATGGGTTATTCCTTACCTCTTTGATTAGGTAGAGTAAGGACTCCCCACATCATGGGTGTGGGTTTTTTTACCCTTGGTTTGTTTCCTCTAGGTTTGTTACACCACAGATGGACTAGGGTGAGGGTTTCCCAATGATGTTAATGATGGTAGAGTAGGTACCCCCTATTAGGCCAGGGAGCAGGTTCAGTATATGTGGAGTCATTTCTCCCTATTGGATAAGGGTGTGAGTCCTCCATAGATGACTTATATATAGAATGGGTAGTCCCCTACTCGTATGGGTGTGTGTAAGGCCCTGACCCCAGAAGCCGAGAGCCATTGCAATATTTTATTACATTCCCATGATTATAAGGAATCAAATCCAAATTGACCGATCAGTTTACCAGTCCTGAGAAACCATATTACATCCATGATACCCATTATACAAAGGGAAAATAAAATAAATCAAGTTACCATATAAAATAAACTAATCATAATCCATGAAATCATATACAATGTTTTTGTCTTCATAATCTTGGTATGAAACATAAGAATGAGGTGAGATGACATGCATAATAAGGGTAAAAAATACAAAATTTGTATTCATAAACCTAAACACTAGGCATGGTGAGAAACTATAAATATATTACATTAATATATACAATAATATAATATTGAAAAATTTAATGATGAATAAAAAATCCTACAATAAAACAAAACCATGTTTATTATACTATTAGAATAGTCACATGGCTCACAAATTACTACTTTCATAATGATGGAATCCATAATTCCAAACATCATAATCATACTTTGAAGGCCTCGTTCCAATATCATACATAAAAGGGTAAAACCACAAACTAGTTTGTCTCGTGAGAACTATTGATGCATCATGTGGCTAAAGAGGGATCAAACCATCACTTACTATAATCAATAAATTTCTCATATGAAAAGGTAGATACATAGATAACAAAAACATTCACATTGAGAAACTAGAAAATGAAATGTGAATACATCAACTATGACCCATGAATGGTATCAAATCAGAACATCCATAGTCAAGATGATATTCAAACCTTCATCATCATATTGTAGATCATTTCAAAAGAGATAAACCTCATTTAAGTACAAGATTAAACAATTATTTTTACATAGATGATTATACATATAAAATGCATCCATGGTAATTATCACAAGGAATCATTATTTAAATGTTACACAGTATTCCATACCACTTGAATCATTAAAATCATAATTCCATAGAATATCATGTGATTATGGAGAGCCTTGATATGATATATCAAAGGGAATTACATAAATCATGGAAATGGAATTACTCATGTTAATGTCATATATCTCACATAAGTAAAGGTAAGATGAGAAAAATCCATTTTACTTTGGAATGAATATTTCTTTTAGAAAATCATTTATATTGGTCTAAAAATTATATTTTAAAAACATATATACTATAAAGGAAAATTTATGATATTGAAATTTCATTTGAGGAATAAATAATTTTCCCTTGAATTTAAATCATATAAAAAAGGTTTTTATGAATCTTCAGAAAAAAACATGTTTGTTCAGTTTGAGGAATTTACTGAAGTGATTTTAATGTGGATATGTATCATTGTTTTCATAAATATATAAATGAATAAAGAGAGTTTTACATGATAATATTGTTGAATTTTAAGAAATAATTATGGCCTAAAATATATTATATATTTCAATTGAAAATGGATAAGAATTCATGAATTTCCCTTGAATCAGGCATGTTTACAAGGAAGAATATAGAAGGGAACCATTTTAAAAAATATAATCTATATAAAAAAAGAAGAAATGATCTGAATATATTATTTTTGAACATAAATACATAATATAAAAAAAATTAAACAAAATTAAATAATTATTATATTTGATAAAAAATAGTGAAGGAATAACACAAAGTTAAAAAAATGAAGCTTTGGTTGAAATTATTTACCACTTTGTAATTCATCAAATCAAATGAACCATAATTAGTAATAATAAAATTATACATTGAATATAATGAAAATATAGATATTTTTAAAATGATACATCAATGGTAATTATGCATAAACCATACATAAGAAATACTGGTGAATAAATAATTTCTCAAAAAATAGAAGTGAGAAGAGAAAACCCTTAGAAAGATCGTATCATTAGAATTAAAGTAAATCAATGAGATAATTATGTGTTAAAATTATAAATTCAAAATATATAATTGGATGATAATATGAAACAAAAAAAGTTAATTTAATGATATTATTTTAAAATCATAACAAATGGAATAGATGTTTAACTCAATGAATGGAATCCAAGTTAAGATAACCCTTACCTTATGTGAAAACATGTTCTGCCCATGGCCTTAAGATCCTACATAATCAAATTTAAAACAATTTATTAATTCATATATAACCTAATACACATGTATTTGATTTATTATAAATTTATTAGGTTCAATTATGGAATTTTGGATGAGTTGTAAAGTTTAATTTTATCATTCCTGGGAATTAATTTTCTTGATTTTCATGATCAGTTCGCTTGTTTATAAGTAATGGATTTCATGTGGAATTGATATAATTCACCAGATTTGAATTTAAATATTATTAATGAACATTAATAAAATTAAATGTTTATATTTATAAATTTCTTACATTGCATCTGGATGAATCATCATACAAATCCTTTAGTGATAGTCATTTATATTTTTTATGGAAGTTTTTACATCACCACCACCAAAAATACGATTTTTTTTATTAATCCCAAGCAACCCCATACATAACACCAAAAACAACAAAACCAAAACAAAAAAAACAAACGCGGACCCCCCTACGGAGGGCGAAAATAATGTAGTCCTAGTGCATCTCCCCTAATCAGATTGACCCCCTCAGGTCTAATTGGCAACGCGTTATCCACCCAAACTAAAATATCCCCCGGAGATGCAATAGAAGCAAAGTAGTCCGCAACCTTGTTCCCTTCACGCTAGGTATGAGTAACCCTTATGTTGTTCCCCATAATCATCGTGCACTGTCTGATAGTATAAGAAATCCGCCACGGTATCGTACCCTGTCCATGTAACGCATCATGTATAATTTTCGAGTCAGTCTCTATGTTCTCCACCATCAGGCCTTTGTCCAAACACACATATATCCCTGAAAGGACCGCTAGGGCCTCTGCCTGCACCGAGCTCCCCCTCCCGTAGTGCACAGGGAAAGCGATCAACACACTACCACTGCCGTCTCAAAGCACCCCACCACCACGCATATTTCCTCCCGCGCATGCCCCATCGACGTTCAGATTCAGACCGCCCACTGGAGGAATCCATCGAACCCACGACCCCCACCTCTTGAAAGTCTCCTCCCCACCTCCCATCCCCTGGGATACCAATCCCCGTAACGATGGAATTCTCTCCCCAAACCTTTCCATTTTCACCATATCAAACAGCAAACACCTTACCCTTGCCACCACCGCCCGCCCAGTGGATGCACGCCCCTCATACCTGGCTCGGTTCCGCGCATCCCACAGAACCCAGCACCCAGCATTGTAAAACACTGATCGAACCTCTTTATCCTCCATGTTGCCGCCACCCCCCTGCAACCACAAGCCCGAGAACTGCTCCCAGGTCACAACAATCCCATAGTAACCTATGAGGTTTCCCAAAAAATTCCAGACCACTCTGGCCCATTCTCCTGCGAGAAAAATATGCTCCATACTCTCCTCATTCTTCCGTTTGCAGCACTGACAACCAGACGCTAGACTAACGCCCAGGCGTTTGATGTTATCATCCGAAGGGATGGAGTTTTGCATGATCCTCCACGTTAAAAAATTCATTTTCAAGGGGACCATTCGGCTCCACTCCACCCCGCTTCCCACCTCATGCGTCTGCTGGACGTTGGAACTCCTGCGGAAATCTTTTAGATTGAACTTACCTGAAACCGAGGGCGTGAAGACACATTTTTCCCTCTCATTGTTAATCACCACCGACTCAAAGATTCTCCATGACTCCGCATCCAGCACCGCACTGAAAAACAGAGGGTGACGCTTTGCCTCCCTAAACGAGATCATCGGGGTCGGGCACCCCGGAAATGCATGCACCCTCCCTGACCAGTTGCAATCCCAGAATCCGACCCTCCCCTCCCCGATGATCCACTGAGCATGATCCCTCAACTCTGGGACAATATTACACACCTCTGCCCACATGGAAAACCCTCTCACTGGTATGTCGGCGGAACTATCCTCGTACCTGCCCCGCATACACCTGCCCCACAACGTCTCTCCCTCCGTAATTTCCAAGGCCATCTTCGCACGTACTCCATGCACCGTATCTTCCATGAAACGAACCCCAATCCCTCCTTCTGTGACCGGTCTCGCCATCTTCCTCCAAGAGACCCACTGTCTCCTCCCCTCCCGCGAGGCATCCCAGATGAAACGTGCGATCACCCTATATATGGACTTAATGACCCCTTGGGGACATTAACCGCCACAAGTGCATGCACCGGTATTGATGCGAGTACACTGTTTACTAAGGAGATCTGACCCCCGAAGGATAGGAAGTGATTTTTCCACTCTGTAATCCGGGCCAACAACCTGGCCACAACCCTGTCAAAATCCCTTTTCCACAACCGACCAGTAGACACCAGCGCTCCCAGATACTCCATCGGTAAGGACCCTCTCCCCATGCCCAGCTCCATTCTCACCGCATCCAACCTATCGTCTCCACACGAAGCCGCCAGATAGAAACAGCTCTTCTCCCGGTTCACCAGCTGTCCGCTCCACTTATAGTAATCAATCAGAAAGTCACTAAACTTCCTTATAGACCTCATTCCAGCATTCAAAAACACAATAGTATCCTCCACATACATGAGGTGGGATACCGAGAGACGCCCCTATTTCCTGCGGAGATGCATTATCTCCCCCCTGCCAATTCCCTTGTTGATAAGTTTACTTAAAGAATCCTGCAACAGTATAAACAAACTAGGGGATAGAGGGTCCCTTTGTCGCAGGCCATGAACTGATTTGAAAAATCCATGCGATCTCCCCAGGAAGGATACAACCATCCACGGCGAGCTAACGCATCTGAAGAAAATATCGCAAGCCCCGGCCGAAAACCCCATCCTTCGTAGGACTCCATTCATGAAACCCCACTCCATTCTATCGTATGCTTTACTCATATCCAGCTTTACCACCATATTGGCACCTCAGACCTTCATGTTTAAATCCCTCATCAGCTCCTGAGCCAGCGCCATAGCACCCTGTATCGACCTCCCTTTGACAAAACCATGCTGCTCCGACGACACCCACCTCGGTAGAAAATTAGACAGCCTACTATTGATCACCACCGCTAGGACTTTGTATGGGAAATTACACAAACTAACCGGCCTATAGTGACTGAGTGAGGTCGGGTCTTTGAACTTAGGTATCAGGACCAAGGTAGTCGCCGCCGCTACCCGAGGAAGAAAGCCCCCTCGGAAAAAATCATGGATGGCCAGCACCATATCATTCTTCACACAGGCCCAGCACCCTCTGTAGAAACACCCTGAAAAGCCGTCTGGCCCCGCAACACTATCCTGGTTCAATTGCCACACTGCCGCCTGCACATCCCTTTCATTGGGAATGGCCTCAAACTGTTCGTTCTCCATCCTTGACACCACCTCCGGTATCACTTCCCATAACCTATAATCGCTAGATGGAAACCCATCACAACCATCACATCTCAGACCAGCCATTAGATTCTTGAAATACTCCATCGCTCTTCCCCCGACTACCTCCCTGTCATCCGAGAACGAGTCTTCCTCCAACTCCAAGTTATGATTAACCTCCCTCCTTTTCTCCCTTAAGCATGCATGGAAGTAGGTTGTGTTCCTATCACCCTCCATGAGCCATCTCACCATCGACCAATCCCTAGCCATGCGTTCCTGGGAAAGCAGGCTCAACGCCAGGTCGTCCTTCTTCTCGGATAGCTCCTCAAACACCCCCTTGTCCCACCTATCTTCCAGACTGACCTCCAGCGTATCTATGTCTGCTTTAAGAGACTCCAGCTCCCTATCCCACGCTGGAAGAGAACTGGCCCAACGTAAGAGCTCCTGTTTCAACCTCCGCAACTTGCCATGCAATGCCACCCACGTGTGCCCCCTGGAAGGCTCTCCCCAAACCCGCGTAACCAGCCCAAGGAAAGACAAGTCGTCCATCCACCACTTGGAAACCCGAAAGCCCTCCTGGGGCCTCTCAGTCCTTCCAAAGGATAAAAGCAGCAGCGAGTGATCGGAAACCCCCCTCTCCAAATGGATAACCTTCACCTCCCCGGACACCTCAGAAGCCCGGAGGTTCGCGAAGCACCTGTCCAGCCTGGCCCAGCTACGGTTCACCCTTCTGCGGTTGTTGCACCAAGTGAACGGGTCCCCTAAGAAGCCAACCTCCCGGAGACCCTTCCCCACCATGCACTGCACAAACACCGTGCTCGCCCGACTCTGAAACACGCCCCTCCCCTTCTTCTCTTCCGGTTCAGTAACAATGTTGAAGTCCCCTCCCACAATCCACGGGCAAACCCCTGGGTCGAAATCCTCTAGCTCCGTCCAGAGACCCTCCCTCTGACGCGCATCACAACTCGCGTACACAACTAACATGAGCCACTCCAGCCCATTCCATGTCACCTTCTTCATGATAACTTGATCCCCTACCCTCAACAGTGTTACTGAAACATCCCTCTTCCAGAACAACCAAATATGGTTATTCGACGGGGCTCCATGCATGGCTCCATGCATCTTCAGTCTTCTAGAAAACTGTTGTAACCTTTCACTCCTCTGCTTATGCTCGATAACCGCCACCAAGACTGCTCGATGCTTTCTTACTTCCGAAATAATGAAGTCAGATTTAACCCTGTCCCCCACCCCCCAGGCATTCCAGATAAGACAGGGATACATTAAGAAACCATCGAACTGGTGTTCGCCCCAGGTGACGCAGCCCTCCAAACTGGGGATAAGGACCTCCCTCCAGCACTAAGCATCTTGCTCATCCTCCTGGTGATCATAAGGGTCATGTTATGATTCACCAAAAATTACATTGATCCAATTAGACACTAAAAACCTTTTTGATCAAAATAGTGTGTGTTATTTTTTTCAAAATTTATATCACACAAGAGGAAAGATTACGTTTAATGGAAATTTTATTATAATAAAAATGTTTTGTTTTGTAGAGTCTCCATGATTTCTTCATATAAGCTATGTAATAAATTGAAAATATTTATGAAAAAAATATCATAAAATCGCAGGTTTGTCAAAATAATTAATAATATATTTGTAACATAATATTATATTTATAAAAATAATTATAATAGTAAATATATATATTAGTCTTTAAACTATTTAATTAAATGATCTATTGATAAAAATGAAATAAATACATAAATTCATATTAAAATATTTTTTTTACACAGAATCATACTATAAAATATTATTTATTATTTGTTGAATAATTAACAAATTTGAAAGATATAAATTATAATTATTTATAAGTATTATAATTAATTAAAACTATAAATTTTAAATTATTTTTTTTATATTTTTCAATGTATTTAAAATTATAAAACAAATTATTGGGTTGTTATATTATCCCCGATCAGTAGAATTTCTTCATCGCATTTAAAAATTGTACTTTGAATGAAAACGATTGAGTCATAGAAATTCGTTTTTCCGAATCCCCAATTGGAAAAATGGTTAATAAATTATCCTCTTAAAAGAGGATAAGGGAAATGTGGTGGTCATATCAAAATTTATTCTTTTGAATAGGTTGAAATTAGTTGGAAGTAAAAACCTAAACATGGGAGAAAAATCAAACTATTATGTTATGATGGAAAGTGATATAGAACATATTCATATGAAAGTTGATTGTGAGGAAACTATAAAAATCGTTATTGAAAAAATATTTCATTAATACTATACATGATTATGATAATATGGCAATAGAATATTTAAGAATCATTTCCTTGAGTTGACGAATTACTCCACTCTATAAGAGTATAAATATACATTTCTATTTCATAAACACAATATTATCTTCTGATTGCGCCTTGAATTATCAATAATTCATCTCTTAGAACAAGTTTCATTATATAGTGAAGTAATAAATTAAACTCTTCAACCTCATTCAATGATCCACATAAACCATTCATAAATGTTTAAGCTTTCAAAAATATAATGATCCAACACAAAATTAAATCACTAATTTTCCAAAATTATCTTATCATTAGTCATTAATCAACATGAATATGCTCTAAATTTTCACATTACAAACATGTGTCTAAATTCATCATGTATCCTTTTGAAATATGGTAATAATTCAAATTACTATAAAACCATTTTCAAAATAATCATTGTTATACATTCTTTATGTTCGATACATGTTATTGCATATATTATTTAAATCCAATAGTATTGTAAACTCCATAGATGATATCGTATAATACTTTTCGACATGTTAATAACAATTTACAATGTAGTTAGTACATATCAAATTCTAACATTTCTTCATCAATATCTCAACATTAGAAATATATTAAGGGTTTTATTTCACTAAATCATGTGTTTTCCAAAATGTCTAGCTTTCTAATGTATATCGTTTCTTGGTACCATTCATCATATGGTTTCAAATCCTTAATGAAATAGTACTAATGTAAAATCCCCATAAATTCAATAATTCATATAACCAGTACACTACAGATAGAATATTCAAATGAAATAATGTTTGAATAGAAATATTAATTATTTTTCATCACATTTTGAAGTAGTATAACATATTCCTTATATAATAGAATCATCTGGGGTATATTTCTTTGCAAATTAAGTCATCGATTCACAGAGTGTCCCATTTCCTCACTGTTGAAGAATTGTACATTAGAATCCTTTTTCTTAACCTTTCAATCATGAACATGGTGTCCTTTTTCCCTACACTTATATAAAACATCCATTCACTTCATGCATTTTCTATGGTGATTTATTCCACAATTATCACATGTAGGGAAACCCTTCTTTCACTTCTCCCCTTTATCAATCTATTTCTCTTAGATAATTTTCTTATGTTTCATCCCCTCAACGAAATAGGAATTGGAGAATTATTTAATTATCTTTTTAACACATGATTCTATTTCCTTATATGATGATGATACCATGGAGAGTATTTCCATTCAAATTGTTTTCTTAATACCATGAATGATATGATCTTTCTCACCCATGTAATCATGTGCATTGGTGGGGTTTTCAATCGTTATTATAGGGTCCATTTATAATCAAATCCATATACTATATTAGCATATAAAATTAAAATATTTCTATAACTATAAACACGGGATAACAAATAACATTAATTTATGCATAAAAAATACTAAAACCATATTCATTGGTTACTTTTGAAGCATAAATCAATCATAATGGTATGTAAAAAAATGTGAAATATCCTAATCATAAATCCACAAGTGTCAAAATAGGTGCGTCGTAAGGACCATTGTCATGTACCAGGTTACCCCGAGTCATGTTAGGAACACCTTGTCAGAGTTGTTAACACTAGGTATATCTATTCCAGAACCACCTCCACATGTCCCGATTCTAAATAAGATATTTTTTTGCCAAATTGAATATATAAAAGTTAAAAATATTGTATTTATAAAGGGTTCTCCATTAAAAGGTGGTAAAATTTCATTTTTTGAAAAATAGTTCTTTTATCTGAAAAAATGAATTTGTTCTTAGATTGTGTCTATGAAACTGATAATATGGATTATAAAATTATAAGTATTATATAACGCTCAAAATTATGTTAATACTATTCATAACCTCTTTTGAACGACTAGTTTGGTATGTCGTGGTGCACTAGATCTCGGTGTTGAGTGTAGTGAAAGTTATTAGATTACTTTGAAAAAATAATGTACTATAAAATCATGGGGTTTTACATTCTTCCCTCATTTAATAAAATGCATCATAACAATTTGAATTTGTTTTTCAAAAATAAATGGTTGCAAATAAATATTACCTTTTTGGGAAAACCCACATTAGAAATTGGGTTCATAAAATTTAGTCTTAATAAGAGAAAAACGGAAATGAAAGGGTATCCACCAAATAATGATCTCAATTAGGAGAACATTGGTGGAAATTAAAGACACATAATTAGAGGAAAAACATAAATATTTATAGGTAGTGGTTTAGGTCATCGGTCCAAACAATTATAGAATTTAGGGCCTCAAAGCTATCATTCTACGATGATTTAAAATATCATCGGTTCAAAAAAACATAAGGTATTAGGATAACAAATTTTTAGTTTTCAGATACCTTATCTATAGTTAAAGAATTAATTTCTTCACAGAATAAGAAAAGAAAAAATATATATACTTGACAAGTATAGTTCCATACATTAACTAATTTCTACCCCAAACTCATCATTCACTCTAATAGATAATATAATTTTAAAAAAATATTTTATTTATCCTATTAATATAGGGTTAAAAATAATTAAATTTATAATTCATCTACCAGACCATTGAAAAAAACTACATTATTAAATCCAGGACATCAAGTGGGCCAGTGGTAGGTGATACACCCTTGTCACCATTCGGTTGCAGGTTCATGTCTCGCAGCCTTGCCGGACACAACAGGTTGCCTCCTGACCTCCAGGTTATCCTTTCTAAGTAAAACCAAATATAATCTCAAACTATAATTATCCAAAATACTTCTATCCAAACTCACATTAAAAAATTTATAAGGAAGTTAAACACATTGAAGATCCTTTTTTCCACATAATAACTTGTGAACACATTCATCATGTATTATTTTAAAACACTGCAACATCCTGAATTACCATAAAAACGTATTGATTACATTCTTGCTCCCTTATTCCTTATAGAAAAATGGATATACTCATTTTATCCAAAAAAAATTTAAACTCCAACAATTATTGAATATACAAATCCTTAATCAGTTTCAGGGTAGTCCAGAATATCAAATTTAATTTATCCAAATCAATCATGTTTTATTCCAAAAATCACTACCTCGGTATCAGAACCATATTAAGGTTTATCTTTATCTCAACCATATATTCTCCAAAAATTTAACCTGCTATTGAGTCACTTTTCTTGGTTCCACACAATCTCATGTTCTTAATTAAATTGTACTGCAGAATAATCCTTATATACTCTATAATTCTTATACCATTCACATCATTAATACAATACTCAAAACACACAATACATTAATAACATCTTAAGAAATATACTCATTACTATTAATCATCGGTAGTATCATAACATTATTATTATCCAATAGTATAATTTGGGGTATACTCTGATGATTTGGAAGTTGATTCTTGTAGTGTATTAACTCCTTGCTAATTAAGCCTTGTACATTTGAAACTTTTTTCTTACCCTTTGCAATCACATACTTGGTGTGTTTTTTCTCCACACTTATAACAAACTCCCATTCCCTTCAAACATTTACCAAGGTGATTCTTTCCACGGTTATCACATATGGGAAAATTCTTCTTTTCCCTCTTCCCTTAATTCATACTTCCCTCTTCCATTCTTTTCTTCTCTTGCTTCCCTTCAAATCCATATGAATCAGATAATTATTTACTTATCTTATTAACACATGATACTATTTCTTCATATGTTGAGAATACATGGAAGACTATTTCCCTTCTAAATGTTGGCTTAATACCGTGAATGATATATCCTTCTTACTCTTTAGATCATACATATTTCTGGAGTTCACGTTCCTTTAACTTGGCACCATTTCTATACAATGGCATACACTAGGTCAATTTATGAGATGCAATGAAAAATTCCAAAATTGTAAAATACCAAACATAAATTAAATAGTTTATGGATATAATACACAATAATAATAGAAAATTCCTTGTGAAAATTATATACTCAGAAACCCTACATAATGGTTTGTAAAGAAAATGAGAATTATCCTAAGAATATCCCCTAGGAGTGTTGTAACCAAGAGGGAAACAAAGCCTGTTGTCGTGCACCAGTTCTCATTCATGTCTAGCTCAAAACAGTGTTTTTGGGTTTTACCCCTAGGTACATCTTTGCTAGAGCCACCTCTACCTAGTCGTATTTAGATACGGATGTATTTCTTGGATAACTCACAAAATCTCTACAATACCAAAATTTGATGAAGTTCATTTACACTAATCCTCAAAGTCTATCTTAGATATACATGCACTAATCAATGTTTATCTAAATATAGATTTTATGGTTTGTACTAAACTTCCTCTTATACCAACTGTAACACCCCGACCCCAGTTTCCCAGAGTCGGTGCATTATTGCATAAAATTAGCATGATACAAGTAAATCGTGTCCGGAAAGACCAATCAATTTAGTAGACTTGGACATACATGATACATTTATAAGGTTTACATTGCATCATAAAATGGAAAAAAACAACAACATTGTTTCCATAGACAACACTAAGATCCCATATACTATCCCTGCATGTCATTCATAATTTACATCTTCGCATCCAGGGAAAAATAAAACATAGAAAGGGGAGCTCACATGCTCAATAAGGATATCAATATAGAAGAAAAATTCATAAATAAGCATAAACATTTAAGGCAATGTATACGACTAAAAAAAATCCTTTTAAAAATGATCTACAACATAATATAGAACAGAAAAAAATCAAATATTTCCATTTACTTATTCACATGGATATTCTACTAGGCTAATAATCAAATGCAATATCAATATCCACTTTCAAAATGATGGAATGAATAATGCGAGAATTTCATAACCACATAGTCAAGGCCTTGTGCCAAGACTACAAATAATATTTTTAAGGCCTTTTTCCAGGACACTAGTTTGTCTCATGAGACCTACTGATGCATTGAGGATCTATAGCGGGCTCCACCCATCACATACTATGTCCAACTCATTCCTCATATGAAAAGGTATAAACATAACATAAAAATTCGTATTAAAACTTGCATACAAAATGTCAATAATTTATCCATAAACTATGAATGGTATAAAAATAGCACATCCACAGTCGATCACATCACAAAAACTTCAATAAAATATGAATGTTTTGTATCATAATAAATAAACTTCAATAAAACAAAAAAATCTATCAAAGGATGTTGACATAGATGAAATTAAAACCTATTTTTAGAGAAATATCTCTTTTTAGATTGAAATCATTTAAGAGTCACATAATTATAAAGAAAATATTTATTTTGAAAATATTTTTATAAGCTTGTAGGGGAAGAGTCGATGATGTTATAATGGTGGAAAATAGCCACACCCACCGTATAAGTTAAGAAACATTCATACCTTAATTTTGTCGAAAAAGTTATAAAGCACCTTGTTTGGAAAAGGACAGAAAGATTCCCTTTCAAAACATCGAAGGTCAAACATGGGTATAAATTTCGTTAACCCATAATCCAAGAAATAGTAAAAATGTTTTGAAATGCATTTTTCAGAAATATTGATGTTGATGATAAATAAGTCCCAGTAGATAATTTTTTATAAACATCCTCAGATAATAAAGAGATTGTAGAATTAAACATTACCTTGTACATTTCCTTGGAAGAGGGTAGGATAAACTCCTATATAATGGTGAAATTAATAGTTATTAAATTATAAATAATCATATACATTAATATGATATCATATATGATCTTTTAACTTTGCATTGTTAATAATATTTTAGTATCATCATCATTTCGGGTGTTAACTGATTCATTTTCCTTTATATGATTTGTTACGTAAGTAGTGTATGTTATGGATACGATGTATCATATTTATATTCATAATGATATTAATTCTTTAAAAATTATTTTTAATCATCTAATTAAAATTAGTCTTCAATGGAAACGATGGGGAATGAATCTCGTCGCGTTCATAGAGACGGTAATCTGTATGTACGCACGAGCAACAATATCATTCTTTTGATATTAAAATAATATATAATTCGATGGTATATCATATATAAAGAATTATTATCATGTTATATTTATTATTTACATCCATTAAACAACATTATTATACCCATCCAAATAATAATGTATTGAATAACAATTACACCACAACGTGGAGATGGTAAGCTGTACGTACGCTCGTATGGTGACATGTCATTCAATGGATGGATAGAATAATGAATATGGTTGTACCATATTTATAATAAAATTACATTAAATATAAGTTACTGGATTTATTATTTTATAATGGAAATAAAAAATAAAGAGGAAGTGGAAGATGAAAGGAACATGAAAGAGGTGATGAAATATTTACCTCTTATTCGAGTTCTTCCTTTTGATTTGATCAAAACAGATTAATAGGTTGGCTTTCTGACTAAAGGAAGACCTATAGGAAGAAAGAAAGGATGTTGAGAGGGTATTTGGGAATGGGGTGGCTTATCTAAATGGATTTTACGGTGTGAATTGGATTAAAGGGGTGGTTCCCTTTTATAAGAGGATTGATGGGCACCATAGGAAAAGCTAGAAATATTATTTTATATTAAAATTATTTTTGGTTTCTAATGGCTCCACAGTGGATTATTTAAAGGATATGGTGGGGAAGGGTTGAATACAACTCAACCAATATGTTTTATACAGATTTGGGTAACTATATTAACCATATCTTTTAGAATTAACACTTAGTTAAATAGTATGACATTTACCATGTCTCTTTGTATTTTTATATTATATGGTTAATAAACATACTATTTACATTCACGTGAACCCAAAGTGGTTAATTAATGATACTACTATCATTAGTTATGTATTTTGTCCGAACCTTAGATTTTTAGGAATAGAATATCAATTAATAATATAATATTTGTTTTAAAAACAATTTTATGTCAATTTTGACATTATTTTTTGTTTTGTTTTTTCTTAAATTTATAATAGCATTATTACTTCGAATAAAAGTCATCTAACCAACCGTAACGTGTCATATTATCCTAGATTATTTGTATAATTCATAAAAAAGTCTCAAATTACATTAATTTGGATATTTATAATATCAATTATTTTAATATTTTATTAAGTTGGTAATTACGGCATCATCATTGTGTCATTAATAAATTAAATTATTTAATGTCATAAAAATATAAATATTAAAAAAATATATGTATGATGTATTTTTAGCTTTCTAATTAATATTTATAGTTGAATTTATATTATGTGTAACCCTATATTAAAATGGTTTAGTTATTCACCATTGAATTTAACACTTTTAACTCTTCTTTGAATTAAATAATAATGAATATACTAATCTAATACAAGTGGAACTAAAGGATAATATTTCATTCATATGTTTTTTTCTGGGTGAATTTCAATTATCCAATAGAATTAGGACATGTGTTAGGTAAAAATAATATCATTTTTACCTTTAATTGCCCTACTTACTTTCAACTGTGGTAAATAAAAGTCAAAAGAAACTATTTACCAAGAATTATTTTTATCACATTGAACCACATTTTAATTACTGATATAAAATATGTCTCTTATATTTATGAAATTAAATTCCCAGAATTGGTAAAATTATGTTATATGCAAATTAGTAAATGGTCCTAGGATATGGGAAAAAGACGGTAAAATTTCAATAAAATTGTTGTATGTATAAATTTATTATTAAATGATACCAATGAATTAAATTGAACATATATAGGTATTATGTATCTATTTTGACCTAAAATAAATTTAAGTGAAATAATTAATTATTTAAATGAAAAGTCGGTTTTAACCAATAACAGAGTGTTTTTCACTATTCATAAAAAATTGAACGTTTTCAGAAACATACCAAAAATTCACCCTAAGCTAATTTTGATATTCAAAATTCAATAATTAAGTATATTATACCATATTAAAAACATATTAATTTCATTTATTAATTTAAAATAAATTCCCGTTGTTAAAAGAAAAAGTTGTATTTTTATGAAATAATAACTATCAAAAGATTGACACGTATTTATGCCCAATTTCAAAGTGAAATTACATACAATGACATGAATTGGATTAAAGGGGAAAAATTTTATCTATTTATACTTCCAAACCATTAAAATGTATAAGTTAACAATATTAATTATTTGGATAAAAAAGTTGTTTTTAGTTAAAATATTGTATTTTTCACTATTCACCCAAATATGAAAGTTATTCGAAAAACACAAAATATTTATTGAAACTAAAATATTAGGCCCCGATTCTAAAAGAGAAGTTTATTTTGTCAAATTTAATATATGGAAGTTTAAAATATTGGATTTAAAAATGGTTCGCCATTACAAGGCGGTAAAATTTTATTTTTTCAAAAATACCTCTCTTATCTGAAAAAATGAATTTGTTCTTACATTATGTCTAAGAAACAAAAAATATGGATTCTAATATTATAAAAATTATATAATGTTCAAAATTCAGTAATTACAATTCAAAACCTCTTTTAAATGACTAGTTTGGTAAGCCATGGTGCACTAGAGAAAGCGAGGATTTTTAAAACCAGGGTGTTTCTCAACAAGCTGTATATGGTTTAAAACTTTCTCAAAGAGAATGGTATGATAGATTATGTACTTTTATTATTTTCAAATTGTTTAAAAAAGTAATATATGATCATATCCTTTTTATAAAACGAATTTTCAATGATGTTTTAGTAGTTCAATTTTATATGTATGATATTATCAATAGATCTCCAAAAAAGAACTTTTTGTATTGAATTTTCTAAAATAATGCAAAATAAATTTTAAATGAGTTTAAAGGATGATATTAAATTCATTATTGACTTTAAAATAATTCAAAATAATGTTGGAATTATTGTTTAAATACATGATTTAGAAAGCAAGGATTTTTAAAACCAGGGGGTTTCTCAACAATATTTATATGGTTTAAAACATGCTCAAAGAGCATGGTATTATAGATTATGTAATTTTATTATTTTGAAAGTGTCTATGAAAGGAATATATGATCATAAACTTATTATAAAATTAATTTTCAATGATGTTTTAGTAGTTCAAATTTATATATATGATATTATATTTTGATATCCAAAAAAGTACATTATGTATTGAATTTTATAAAATAATGGAAAAAAAAATTTGAAATGTGTTTAAAGGATGATATAAAATTCTTTCTTGGATTTAAAATATTTCAAAATAATTATGGAATTATTTTAAATCAATGATAATATACTAGGGATCTTCTAAAACGTTTTGTCTTGGATATCACTAAAAGTAGTGACACTCTAATGAGTACGAATTGTATGTTAGATCTTGATAAAGATAGAAAATCTATTGATCAATCCACTTGTAAAGGAATTATTAGAAGTTTGCTCTACTTAACTAATATTCGGCCTGATATTATTTTTACTATACGTATTTGTGCTCGTTTTCAAGTAAACCCCAAGAAATCACATTTAAAATATGTTAAGTGAATTTTAAAATACCTCATGTATACACCCAATCTAGGACTGCTCAATCATAGAAGACAATCATTTGAGTTAGTATACAATTCATATGATTATTTCAATGGTTATAAGTTAGATATAAAAATATCCTCTAAAACATGTCACCTTTTAGGAAAGTCAGTAGTATCGTGGTGTAGTAAGAAACAAATCTCTGTTGCATCGTCTATTATCTAAGATGAATACTTAGCTTCTTTATAGTTATTGTGAAAAAAATTTGTGGATGAAGAAAGCATTAATAGATTATGGATATCAATTTAGGAATGTACATATAAATTTGGACAATACAAGTGCTATTAACATCTAAAATAATCTTGTTTAATAGTCTAGGAAAATACATATTGATGTAAGAAATCACTTTTTGAGAGACCATTATCAAAATGGTGATATCACTTTGGAATTCATCGAAACTGAATATCAGCTCACAGATATACTCACCAAAATATTAAATTCTAAAAGAATAGATTACATTGTTAATGAATTAGGAATACTAAATCATATCTAGAATGTATATTGTTTCACAGCTTATTGTTTCACTGTTTATGGTCTCACAAGTCACTATATAAAGAATATGGTCTAACTCTTGTTGTTCTGTAGTTTACTATCGTAAAATTTGATGTTTAATGTTTATGGTATCACCATGAAAACCTGATACGATCTCACTATGAAAACCTATTATGGTCTAACCGTGAAAGTTGGTTCGGATCACACTATAAAGATAGTTTTCTGTTATATTTATATATTCTAACCCATATCAATTTAATGGATTATTTTATTCTTTTTCATTCCCATGATTTTCAATTTGTGACGCTTGATATGCCAAAATGATAAAAAAAGATGTTTCTCTCATTTATTCACTCAATCTCTCTTATCTCAAATCGTAAGACTTCATTTTACCCTTTAGTTATCTCTCTCTCTCTCTCTATCTCTCTCTCCCTTTATTTCTCTCTCTCTCTTGAACCTTCATTGAGTGCCTACGATAAAGCTCATGCCTTCATCAACTCCTGAGAAGCAAAAATCTAAAAAAAAAAATTAAAAGAACACCGAATATAGTGCCCTAAGGTCTTCTGAATATGATCATTGTTGACCGAATAGTTGTCCCAAAAAAATAAAAATCATTCTTAAGTGGCTACTATCCAATATGTCTCATGTGTTGAATGTACTAAATGATTAGGGATGGCTAAATTGCTTCACAAATGAGAAAAGTCTGATTTACCCAATGCTAGTTGCTCAGTTTTATCATTCTTTTACATTATCATTTGATTCAAAAAAATGTTTTGTTGGGAGAAGCTTGATCAAGGGCCAAAGATGATCCTTTTCTTTGAGTTTATCGGATTCTTTACTAAGGATACCTCATTATGGAATTTTTTAGGACTACCAGAGTGGTCCTCCTCATCCAATTGAGATCATTGTTTTATAAGATTCCTTGGAAAGCGTGACTATAAATAAAATAAAGAGAAGTGATATTGTTGCTGAGATAGACAGTGAAACTAAATTATTGTTTATGTTTGTTTAGAATATGATTAGTCCAACAAAAGGATATTTTGCTACAGTCATGTATAAAGATGTATTTTTTATACATCTAACAACGAATGAAAATATGATTAACTGATGTAAGTATGTTATACTTCATATGTGTGAGTTGATAAAGACAACCTCAAATTCAACCTCCTTATTCTAATCATGTTTAATATTTTCAATGCTTCATGCTGAAGGGTTCGCTGGACTAGATGAAGATGTCATTAAGAACTATGATCTTTGTTTCTCAATGGTTATAGTCAAAAGAATGAATGTCGGGTGGAATCCTTGGAAAAATAATGGGTGGAGGATAATGACATGGTTTATGAAAAGTATAACATGGTTTAGAATTATTAAATACCTAATAACATTTTAGAGTATGGTCTGGAACTAGAGGAAATTGATGACTACCCTATTGAGGAGAAAGATGAAGAGGTTTTTACACCTTCAAGGGAAATTTTCCTGGATAAGGAAGACAATAGACCTGTTCCAGAATTCATAGCTATAAAAGAGTACAATTTCTTGAAGAAATTATTGATTTGGAAGAAGAAACTACTTCTATAGAAGAGTCTATTTTTAATATAATGGAAAACGATGTTCTGGAAGATCATTTAGAAGAAGAACATTCTCTTGAGAAAAAAGATTCTTTTGAGGAACCCTTAGAGGAACAAGTTGTTCTTGAGTTTGTGTAATTTTCTCAGCAAATATTGGAGAAAGAAATTCAGTTGGATAGAAAAGAAATGGTTGTGGATATTGGGGATGAAATTTTAAATATAGATCAAAGAACTAAATCTCTTGGTCCCGTGAGAGAATCACTGGGTGTGGGGGTTCAACACCCTCATCTAGAATGTGTTTTTGTTACCAATCTAGTTGATCAAAGCAATGTGGATAAATGATATAATTACCCTAGCTATTTTGATGTGAATGATACCTTGGAAGCCTCATTTAATGGTATAGACTTGTCAATAATGATTTAATTGAAACTGATATCTACTAATGATGTTGTCTCTGCAAAGGAACTAGTGCATGTCTCACCTCCTATTTGTGAACTATTATATGAACCTTCTACATTAGTATGTGAGGATTATTTTAATGACTTTGTAGATACTGTATTGTATGGAGTTGAATAGATCTTGAACACTCAACTAGATCATGTAAAAATGTGACTGAAAGAGATGTTTCCCTACTGATACAAAAGATCACATGGAAGATTCAGCGTAAAATGATTCATAAAATTCAAGAGGTCATAATAGAGAAGAAACAAATGAGTGATGAAGTGACCCTTCTCAGAGATATGTTTGATGATTTTGAGAGACTGTTGAAATCAATACAAGATCATGTTGCTCATCCTGTTGAGGATGTTAGTGTTCAGATTCCATAAGACGTTCTCTCTCTAATTCAACCAACGATAACTTCATTAGTTAAAAATGGGGATGAAATAAACCCGAAAATAGTACATGAAATGCGTGAGCTTGTTATTGATCTCAACAAATTGAATGATGGGTATAGGTGATGTCTACAGTCAATTACAAATCAACTAATGTCCCTCACATTAGATGTTACATCTTTTAGTACCTATAGAACAGTAATCTCAAACATCTTTTGACAGGGATCTTCTAAAAATAATTTTTCTGGAAGAACATAAATCATATTAATGTGTCTTTGAAAAAGCGTCACTATCTTTGGATTTCATGAATAGTGATAGAGTTCTTGATTTTGTAAGGATTCATTACAGGATTGAAAATGATGCTCAGGATGAAATTACTAAGAAGGTGGCTTTATACTTCAATAGGATTTTCATTAAGCATGATATGACAAACCATTTCAAGTACCTTGTAATGAATCTAAAAATACATCCTTTAACTCAATCTTTCAGAACTAACGTTCAAAAGCTGAAGGATTTATCTCCATTGCTAGACATGTTGATAGAGAACAATAATGATTTTGAAAAAGTGATGCATTATGGTTGTGAGATTATTTCTGATATTATCAAGTAATTAAAGCCTTATCTTCATGTCCAAAACACTTCTTTTGTGGTTCCTATAGCTGCATCCTTGCGACCTACTTTTCCACCCTTCCCATCCACTACCCATTCCTCTACATATATGTCTGCCTCTCTGGCTTTGAGTCAAATCAGACCTGTTACCCTTAACCAACAATTTCCCCAGTCTTCCACCAAACTGACCTTGGACTCGTCTATTTTTAATGGATACCCTTGTCCTTGTTTAACTATATTCTCACTCACTCCTTCAACTTATACCACTGCTCCTGTGGCTTCTCCTGATGTTGCTACCAAGGGCATAGTGAAGACCGCTAGTGTTGAATAATAGTGAACACTATCTTTTGATAGGGATATTTTTGTTTCATTACATACTATTTGTAAGGACACAACTTTCTCCATCTAATGTACCGTGACCTATTATTTTCTATTCACATATTTCAATTTGTATTATTTTTGATAAACCCAAAAGGGGGATAGACACATACACAATGAAAAGATGTATCACTCATATGATTTGTGATCATCAAAAAGGGGGAGATTATTTGACCCCTTCTATTTTAATCAGGTTTTAATGATCACAAATTCCATAAATACAATAAATATTGTTAATTCAATCTAATCAGTCCCCATCATGTGTATAGATGGTTGGTTTCCTTATTATTTAAATAAAACTACCCAAGATCTTAATTTCTATAAATCAAATTATATTTTTTTGAACTATACTAAATTTATTTTATAATGAAATAATTTTATAAATGATTAAGTCTAATTCATTCTGTGAATATTACTATTTTAGTCTATATACATATATTTGGATAAGTCAGAGAAACCGTGAGTCTGCCACTAGTTTTTTTTTCTAAAAAATGACCCATACATCGTGACCAGACTGTGTGACCTAGACACCATAACCCAGACACCGTGACTAGATACCATTACTCAAACACCATGAACCATACACTGTGACCAGACACTGTGACCCAGAAACCATGACCAGACACTGTGACCCAGAAACCATGATAGACACCATAACCAATTTCAGATCTATTGAAATCTTTGACACGAGTTCCTTATTAATAAATAGTTCGATGTTTGGCAAAGGACCAGAAAATGTGATCCTAACACCACATATATGCTACCAGTACTTGATATCTATACAACTATGCCTTCATAAATGTCTCACCACTCAATGGAAAAGTGGAAGACAATGTTTCGTGTTGACAATGTTTCCATGTGACACAGTTCCCAAATAGACTATGAAACCATTTTTCAATCTGTTTTTTCATTTTCAATTTAATTTGTAACAGTCATATTTGATTATTTAAAATGCACTGACATAATTAACATTTCTTTGTAGAAATGTCACCTAATTGTATGTGGTATTATTTTCATCATAAATGCATCCTATCAACTCCAACACATGCACTCCCTGAATAAAAAAAAGTGTGGCCCTGAAACAACTAGAGGTGGTAGAGAAGCAAAACTGCGAGAATTCTTGATAAAATAACCAACATATGCAATATGATACATCTGAAGAACAAAAATTGAATTCGTGAATCCAAAATCTAGGATACCATAAATAAAATTCAATGACATCTTCTCAATAAATAAATCATGATGAACACGATCCATATCTAACTGGAAAAATGAGCACCAGACCTGGGATACTCTATTTCTCTCAATAGGAATAGATAAATGCATATGCTTAATTCTAGATGTCAAGTGATACATTTAATAACAATTATAGAAATTATATCTTTATATTTTTATCTTTTCTCAATTTTGAATTGTTTTTAGCTTTCAATCTGTGTGTGTGTGTCTGTATTAAAACACATACTTCCACTTGAACTAAACCGTAGGATAAAAGATGTCATTCCTCTCATATTTTTTTAACATTTTTACTCTCACAGATAATTGTGGAAGAGGTCCCTATGTAACCTCATAGTTTATACCCACAAAGAATTGTGGAAGAGGCCGTGTGACCTGTACATTCATGTAGACTATTTCATACCCTAATCTAGTGTGTGGATAATGTTTGTTAATATAAATTTATTACTGGTAGTTGATCAAAAAGTGAAGTGGAGTAGGTCTTGGCATGATACTGAACCATGAGTTTTATCTGGTGTGGTTTTTAATTTTGTTTTCTCTATTTTATTGTATAATTTATGAATCCCTATATTTAATTTGATAGTTAATCTTGGACAGATGTTATAATTGTTTTTCCTTATTATAATAGCTTCAAAAGTAATATCAATAACTGATACTGAGATTACTTAGACTTAATCAAACTTCTAAGAAGTTATTTTAACATTCAATCATTCATAACAATATTACATTGAGTAACTAGGTTTTATTTATTTTAATTGGGGATCCATTTTAGAAAACCTTTCAAAAAGAAATTTTTATAGATACTCAATTCACCCCACACCCTCTTCAGTAATCTACTCTAACCAACACTTACAAATTACAATACATTCCACGTTTGATAAGGTAGATATATGGACAACATAAAGATTTGTATTGAAAAACTAGCAATCAAAATGTGAATACATTAACTATAACCCATGAATGGTATCAAATCAGCACATCCACAGTGAAACTGATCATCAAACCTTCAACAAAAAATTTTAAATGATATCTTAAGAAATAATACTTAATAAATTACAAGATTAAATAAATTATATTGACATATATGATGATTTATTCAAATGTGACCATTTACAATTTCATGAAGAAACAATCATTAAACATTCCATAGTTTCCTATTACCCATGAAAAATTCAAATCATAATTCTTTATAATATAACAAGAATAAGGGTACTCTTAATATGTTATATCAATGGTAATTACATACACCATGGATAATTAATTAGTGTTGATCATGTCATATATCTCATAGAAGAAAATTCATGATGGGAAAAATCCTTTTTTACATTGTTAATAATAGTTGTTTCATTTATTAATTTATATTTATCATAAAAACATATTTTAAACATATATATCCAAGAGATGGAAATTTAAGGAATTTAAAATTATATTTGTGGCACAAATAATGTTTCATTGAGGCGAAATTGTGTAAAAAATGGGTTTTATGAAGCTATAGAAATAAAACATTTTTTTGGAGTTTAATGAAAATATTAAAGATATTTAAAGAAGAAAGGAATGTTTGTTTTAATAAATCCATAAATAAACCATGGTATTTTTACATGATAAAATTTATTATTTTTGAAAAATAATTATGAATTAAAACATATTACATAGTGCACTTGAAGATGGATATGAATTCGAGATGATCTCTTGAATCAAGCTTGTTTATCAAGAAGAATTTGGATGGGAACCATTTTAAAATGTATAATCTACATAAAAATATTTGAAATGAGATGAATATATTTTTTAACAAAAAAATAGAATATAAAAGATGTACACACAATAAAATAAGCATTTTATTTGGTTAAGAATAGTGAGGGAATAACCTGAAGTAGAAGATGATGGTTCAGGTGGAATCCCTTTCCACATTATAATCAATCAAATTGTATTTGGAGAAATTAATAATCATAATATTATAGATTTAATACCATGAAAATTAATAGAATCATGATATGATACATCAATTTGATGTAAACATACACTGTACACAAGAAATAGCAGTGAATAAGGAATATGTCAAAAAAATTGGAAGTGAGATGAGAAACCCCTTAAAATGATCGTATTAATAGAGTTATGATACACTAGGCTCTCGATGAGAGGAATGGAATAAAAATGGAGACCACCACCCTAGGCGGTGATGGCCTCCGAGTAGGTCCCTCTTCCCATGGTGGGGGGCAGGGGATCTTCAACGCCACTTTATGGTGATCGCTACTTTATCCCATTCTCAGATATGGTCTACCTGACAACGTTATCCCAAATATCCTTGTCCCCCATCATTCTAGAATGCTTTGATGTGATTATGATGCTCTCGATCTTGGCTCCAGAGTTCACGGATGCCTACTTACTGAAAACGAATTCGATAGCATGATTCAAGCAACAAAGTCCATCCGTGGATCTCGTTGACCAGGTTATCTTCGACTATTAGGGTCTATAAGAGTGTTCCACTATGGGACTAATTGAATCAGGGAAAATAATGATTCTTTTTTCATGCGATGAAGATCTGATTTTGGAATGGTCATCTTCTCCTCTGTTCTGTGATGGCTCCAGATTTTTTCTTTTCGGATGGAGATATGACTATCATATGAAATTAGATTCTATGATCATGGAAATTTGAGAAGGTTCTCTTGAACTACCACTTCTCTTTAATAATCCATCAATTATCCTTATGTTTGGAAATATGGTCGGTCATTATCATTTCGTATATAGTAGAACTAGGGTAGCGTGTCTCCTAGTTTCACTATGGATTTTCATTGAAGTAGATATGTCCAGCCCCAGTAAGATATTTGTTGATTGATGTGGGGGAGGATTTTAGGTATAAATAGATGGTGTTTCTTGAGTCCTATAATGATTTCTGCTCTCGGTGCTTCAAAATTAGACATCATCTAGAAAAGTGCAGTGGTAGGAAGTCAATTCTGCAAGTATCTGAGGATGTGCAGGATGATGTGGTGACCTATTCTAAGTAATGGAATCAGGGACTAGCTGATGAGGAGCTGGAAGGGTTTAGTCCTGGTTATTTATAATATATCCTCTTAAAGGAGACAATGGAGAAGCATGTGAACTCGAGAGTTGTAGTGGTGTTTGAAGGACTGAAATGCGACATGGGGTTTTAGAATCCAGGAGCATTGTATGCCAAGGACAGTGCATTGCACATGGGGGATTGAATTGAAAGAGCATTGACATATCAATAAATGGATGAACCATCAGCTGGCAATGAGGAGGTGAGGGATGGCCATGTAAAGGACATGTTGGAATCTACGAAATGCAGTTCAAATGATAACAGTGGGGTGTTGGTGAGGATTTCAATTGGGATGAGTTAAAGTCTTGGAATGGAGTCTCCAAACATTGATATTTCCTTTGAAGGTCAAATCAATCATGTTGAGTAGTAAATTCAGAGTTTGGGGGATACCAACCAGTAAACTCAATTTATGGGTCTTCGATTCGAGCAACCCATAGGTCTAGATTTTCCAGTACCTCGTGTAGTGGTACAATTGTGGGTGACAACAACATGAAGTCCAAGCCATCTTGATTTTCACTACAGGGGATGTATTTTTTGCAAGGTACTAATGGTTCACTTATTGGAAAAAGGAGGAAGGATGGAGTTACTATATTGGGGCCCTTGGACCCAAAAAATCCCATAAACAAATCCTCATCACATTATAACTCTAAGAGAAATGGGAAAAAGAATGGCTTCGTGGTCATAGAAGGGAAGGTAGATTCTCAGTGCAGGCTGAGGCCCCTCAATGGAGACTCAGGGTTGGAGTTAAAAAACTATTGTGAAGGTCTTGTAGATCAAGAAAAAACATTTATGCATGAGGAAGATGATTCATGTGATGAAATTTTCAAGAAACATTCAACGGATTGTTTGAACCATTTCCAAGGTTTTGATCCTCACATCCCACGAAGGAAGAATGGGAAAAAAGGAAACTGTGACTCATGGAAATGCATTTTGGTTCTTGGGAAAAAACCCAAGGGATGAAAAGACTACACTCACTTGCCTAAACTAATGGAAACCAGGTCTGCCAGGAAGGCTGGAAAAGTGGAAAGAAAAGTCCTAAAATAATGGAAAATCGGAGATCGAAGTATAGAGCCATGAGTGATGTAAGTAATTGAAGGGGTGTTTGAAGCTCCTCCACCACTCCATGGAAGAAATTATTGAATACATCCTTTGGACCAACACCGCAAATGGTTACATTTTATGAATTTATGAAAGAAGGGTGAAAGGTGATACAACCTAAGAGAAAGATGTTAGGATATATAAGAAATAACGAATCAAATCCCAGGGCTTAAACCAATGAAAAATCACATTAGAGGAATTAAATAATTCAATGGAAATAATGGTTACTCACCTTAAAGAACTTATCAGTGCAGATCCAGACACCCAGGTTAGTACTCAACACTTGGAATTATATAGATTTTCAGAATAAAATAATCTTAGTCTTGTGTTCAATCATAGTTTGATCTCTTTTAGTACGTAGTGGTGTTTGTTTTGTATATTATTGTTTCTAACTTGACCTTAATATGGATTAATGAATAAAAAATCATTTTTGAGGAGGTAGAGTGAGGAAAAATTAATGAAATAATTATATATGAAAAATATAAATCCAAAAAATATTAGTTGATATATAGTATGAAACCAAAAAAAAAATCAAACATATTATTTGAAACTCATAACAAATGACATTATTGTTTTACTCAATTAATGGAAAATGATCTAAGACAACAGTTAACTTTTGTCCATAAATGTTCTCCACTTGATCATAACATCTTGGATAATAAAATTAAATCCATTTATTAATTAACTCAGAACCATATCTACATTTTTTTTGAAAAAAATTTAAACTTATTTTATGGCCTTTTGGATGAGTTTTAGTGTTTAATTTCATCAATGTGTAGATTTGATTTTCTTGTTTTTTATGATAAGTTCATTTGTGTATCTGTAATGAAGATCATGTGGAATGGATATAGTTATCTAGAATTGAATTTATATATAACCAATGATCATACAAAAGTTTCTATGGTTATATCTATCATTTGGTTACATGGTGTGAGGATGAATCATTAGATAAGTCATTTAGTGAAAAAGGATTATATTTTTACTATGGGATTTGAATCACAAAAAACTAGTTTTGTTCTATTTTTTTGTATCATGTAAAAATGATGGTTCCAGAATAATAACATAAGATATAATACCCATTTTAGAGTCTAGTTTAACCATTAATTTTTTTTTCATGGTCGTCGATGAAAAATAAATTGAATATTGAATGTTCATCATCCACAAAGTCTATAAATCAGTACCTCTTAGAAGATTATTTTGTTTCTAAAATAAAAGAGAGATATATAGAGGGAAAGGATATTGATGATGGTTATTACATTAACACAATTTAATTATATTATATAGATTATTTTGGAGTTAGCATGCTCATTTGGATTGATTAGTTGAGGAGAGAATAATAAAGGAATAGAACTTGAAATGAAATGGAATGAAAAAAGGGAGTAAATTTTATCTCTTGAACACACATCCATGAGAATCTTTTAATAGGAAGGGGTGTTATTCTATTAGCAATACCATGGGATCCATAGAATGGGATGGGTCTTAGGAAGAATATTTTTGCAAAACATTGAGATGCTTCATTTCATAGAGAAGTGAGGAGGAGTGAGGTTTGGTTTCTATAGTGGATGAGATGAGTAATTTTTGAATATCTTATTCGTTATGTGATTATTTTTCTTAAGAGAGGAAATAGTTAAGATTAATATGACCAAAAATAGTAATAATTGATATGAGTTCGATCTATGTGTTATTCCATCATACATAATGCACCTATGACTAAATAAATCAAGTATTTAGCATTTTTCATTAATTATTGTATTTTACGATTCACTAAAAATTCATGTATGTTGATGCTCCTTTCGTCACAGAATCTAAAGATCGGAAAAGGGAATATCTAAGCTGAAAGTGATTCATCCTTTGAAGAAAACATCAAAAATCGACAAAGGCATGAACAATGGATCAACAACAAATCCACCGCGCAAGTTATACCACTGCCGCGCAAGTATACTTGCGCGGCTACCTTGGTCGTGCAGGTGACTTGCGCGACCGAATTGGTAACCGCCCGGTAACCGCTCGGGGTCTTCTATTGCCTATAAATAGACCCTGTGGCCCCCCCATTCGAGATGATTTTTTTCCAGAAACTCGGATTGAAGCTCCCGACGCCCAAGTCTCTTCTCAAAGCTTCCAGAACACTTCTAAGGTAATTTCTTACCTAGAACGGAAGATTTAAAGTGAAGAAGGAAGGCCTAAGTGTTGAAACTCATAAAACACTTGTGCGCCGACTTATTTCCTTCAATATAACATGCACGTCCCTTTTTTGGAAGAACCTCAAGAGGATTATAAAGGGATTTATAAAGAGTCGCTCAAGTATTCTAATGCTGGTTGAAAATCGCTCAAGTACCCCTCATGTCGCGCAAGTCTACTTGCGCGACCAATACTTGCGCGCCCACGGAAGACTTGCGCGCCTTTCAAGACTTGTGCGCCCCTACCTTTTTGGTGCCCATCTTGCCCATTTTACCCCTCTTAAGCCATCACACCTTTCCTTTTCAAGATTCAGTCTTCAAGACACTCTTCAAAGTCATTTATGGAATGATTTCATGATTCAACTTCCATATCTGAAAGGAATTTTGAGGAATATCTCTCAAATCCTAGTGATTTAAATATCCTTATGTCACTAAATATAGAGAGTTCATTCATTCAATCTCATCTTTTAAGATGAGAGAATCCTTAACTTGGGCATCCTCCTCAGGAGTAAGCCCCAATCATAATCCTTAACTTGGGCATCCTCCTCAGGAGTAAGCCCCAATCATAATCCTTAACTTGGGCATCCTCCTCAGGAGTAAGCCCCAATCATAATCCTTAACTTGGGCATCCTCCTCAGGAGTAAGCCCCAATCATAATCCTTAACTTGGGCATTCTCCTCAGGAGTAAGCCCCAATCATAATCCTTAACTTGGGCATCCTTCTCAGGAGTAAGCCCCAATCATAATCCTTAACTTGGGCATCCTCCTCAGGAGTAAGCCCCAATCATAATCCTTAACTTGGGCATCCTCCTCAGGAGTAAGCCACAATCATAATCCTTAACTTGGGCATCCTCCTCAGGAGTAAGCCCCAATCATAATCCTTAACTTGGGCATCCTCCTCAGGAGTAAGCCCCAATCATAATCCTTAACTTGGGCATCCTCCTCAGGAGTAAGCCCCAATCATAATACTTAACTTGGGCATCCTCCTCAGGAGTAAGCCCCAATCATAATCCTAAACTTGGGCATCCTCCCCAGGAGTAAGCCCCAAACCTTAATCCCCAACTTGGGTCTCCTTTTCAGGAGTAAGTCCCAGTTATAATCTTGGGCTTCCTTTTAAGGAGTAAGCCCCATGTCCCCTAACCTGGGCCTCCCTTTTTAGGAGTAAGTCCCAGTTATAATCTTGGGCTTCCTTTTAAAGAGTAAGCCCCAAGTCCCCTAACCTGGGCCTCCCTTTTTAGGAGCAAGTCCCAGTTATAATCTTGGGCTTCCTTTTAAGGAGTAAGCCCCAAGTCCCCTAACCTGGGCCTCCCTTTTTAGGAGTAAGTCCCAGTCATAATCTTGGGTTTCCTTTACTGGAGTAAACCCAAGCCCCCTTAAATTTCTCTTAACCAGTCATAATTTACCCTTGATTTGGGTTTCCTTTTCAGGAGTAAAACCCAATCATAAGTCCCCTCCTAACTTGGGAATCCTCCTTAAGAGTAAGCCCCAAGATTAGAGTATTCAAATCTCCATGAAGAACATATAACTTTATGTACCCTGTTCATGTATTTTCTCCATAAAAAGTAAATCCTAAACCTTCATCTATCTGGGCAGTCATCCATACATAAGCCCCAAACAAATTCTTATGATTGCATCTTTCATGGCACAATTGTCTAAATTTTACCAATACCTCTTGTTTCTCACACCGAGCATGACTCACGTGAGCTTAGAGTGTAAAAGTAATTATGAAATTCATCTTTGAGCCATCAATCATAAACATCATACTCCTTTTCTCGAACTACGTGGGTTCTGATTCCTTTTCCAAAACAAAGGATACGTAGGTAGCCCATTTATGGGTTCGATCCCAACTTTGAAATAATTCTTGTCCTTCTGAATGACGATAAACATCAAGTGCCCCACTGAGTGGCTTTAAAACCAGCCTGGTCATCATAATGACCAAGATACTTCTATATAAATGTTTTGAAGGATACCATTGACCAAGAATCTCTAAACAGATATAGATGATTCTCTATTGATGAAGAACCTCGAATACATATAAAAGATTCTCTGAATTTCTTGCATGTTTAGTCATTGATTGTTAAAACTAATGGAAAGCACATTTTTTACTTGGTAATGTAATAAGGATTCACGAACATAACTTAAATCTATAAAGAGAGTCCCGGAGTAGACAATAATTCCCCTCAAAAAGGTGTGATGAGTCCGACCTCCCATCCTCTCGACCAATGCAAATTACTAAGCCTCATCAGTCCACAAACTAATGAGCACCTGCCTTTGGAAAGTAGGTCCAAACAGATGTGGAATCATTGGATGTTTCCGGTTCTATGAAAAAAACCATTAGAAACCGATCGGAACGTTTGAATCTCCCGTCCAGGAGGTCATCCCCGGATTCTGTGCGAAACAAAAAATGGTGAACCCGACGTGAATCCTTAACCAAGTTAAAGTGATGTTCTTCTTATTTGTTAGGCCCCTTGGGCCAACAAAGCAATCATTGACATGTGCTCATCCAAAAGATGTTGTGGCCGGATTCATCTTGATTATGTCTGTTACATGGAACAAGAACTCTTTTATCAAGATCTTCTGCAAAATGGCTTTCCTTAAATTCACCCCTGTGAATACTGCTGATGTGAACACCTCTACTGTGAGGTCTGCTGCTTTGAAAACCAATGCTGCTACTCCTACTGGAACGTCATCCACCCTGAGGATGACATCACCAACTCAGCGTCTTCAACGCTGGGTTTCTAATGCACTGGTTAAGGAGTACCGTCGCAACGGTACTATCCCAACTCTGGAGGCCGCTCGTCAAGCCCTCCAAGTTAACAATTCTACCTGGTCATCCGGACAACGGCGGCCAGCAATCAAGAAGCAGGCGGTGCTGACTACCGTCTCCAACCGTTTCGGGTCGTTATCCTCGGAACGTAATTACCATTCACTCCCTTACTCTGAGGAAGTGAATGAGCAGGTCTCACAGGGCCTTAATTCAAAAAGGCAGGAGTCCTTCTCAAGGGCTCCCATCAATAATCGCCGCCAGACTCATGCGGTAGTGCACCCTCAACATGATGAGGGTACCGACTCCAGGCATTCACCTCAGGTTCCTCGAACCCGAGCAGAAAAGATGAACTGCCAGAGACGGAATCCGGTTAATAATAAGCAGGTTGTCATCCCTTCCATCTCCGGAGAATTCCACCAACCTAACTTGGTGGCAAACGAGCAGGCATACACACCTGTTCGTTTTAATTCCGCTGTCCAGCAGACTCGTCTGGCAGCATCAAGCCTATCCCGCCAGGCAATTCCGGTGGAGTACCATAGGCAGGAACATACACCTGCTTATACATCACCAGTTAGTCAGCAGGCTCGTCTGACTACATATGATGGATCTCGTCAACCGTGTTTGGAGAAGTGTAATCAGCATGCACATACACCTGCTAATACTAATCAGGACTACCAACAGTGTCGCTTGGTAGCGCCCAGAGAAGTCAGTCGGAAAGTCCCGATGACAAACAGGAGGTAGACTCAACTCTCCGCCTCCACACTTGAGTACTGTCAGGATTCACTGACAGGAAAAGGAGGACAGGAGCAGGCACATACACCAACTCCAAGCCCGGAATGGACGTATATCCCCGTTCCGGCGGCTGAAGTCAGCAAACATATTTTGTCAATGGTGAAAGAGCAGAAGAAAATTCCTGCTCATATTCTGGATGCTTTCCAGGATATCATAACAGCTTCAGCATCATCTCAGGGACAGACACATAAATCTATCCCTAGCAATGGAGTGACACATCAACAATTCACTCCGGAACAGACACACACATCTGTTCCAGTCAAAGAGGGTTATGGGGCGTACTCCCCCATATCATACGGACAACCAAGTCAGGCACATACACCTGATTTGAGTGGAGATCGTCAGCCTAACCTGACCATCTTTCCTGATCAGGCACATACACCTGCTCAGAGCAGTCACTTTCGTCATCAAGTGGTTTCTAAAGCGAGTAAAAAGGCATCTAAGAAAAAGATCCGCCCAGTACAGTCAGGAGATCAAAGGCCAATCTGCAACAAGGCCTTGCTCGATGCTGGAGTTCTTGAATCCCTCAGACACTTATCTGTTGGAATTCAAGATTCTACTCCCTCAGTTCCCAATAACGGGAACATTAATTCTGAAGGTCTTCAACAGACACTTCCTCATGAAGACTTGCTTCATGAAAATTCGGTCAATCTTGAAGTTTCTTCTTCAGATGAGAGCCACAGGAACCCTCTGTGTGGTCAGAAGACCAAGGAGCAATAGATTTCATCTTTTGATGTAACCCATTATGGTGGTCCTCCCCATGATGATGAACTTCGCTGCGAAAGTCCTCTCCGCAGTAGTGATTCACATTGTCTCGAAAATTCTTCAGAAGGCAATGTAGTGACGAGAAAGCCCTCCTATCTCGAGGCACTTGCAAATGTAAAACCAGTCATGTCTGATGCTTTACTATCGGCAGGTGAAACTCTTTCTCCATCAGAAGATAGCCTGGGGTTCAGGTTATTCTCCGAACTATCCCTGGGTCATTCATCTTCCAGCATGAATAGTGATTTCTCTACCAATCTTGTTGAATCCGATGAAGCAACAAGGAAACACCAACTCTGGTCCAAACAGGTAGAAGAATCTTCATTTAATGATAAAGAGGAAATGCTTAACATGAGGAAAAAACTGGCAAAAGGTGAAGTGCCAGTCATGTTTTGGCCTTTGGCTGACTCCCAGTACGACATTCTAAAGATGTTGACGGATGATGGAATCCATGATATTCGTCTCAACATATGGAAAAGTCTTTGTCAATTAAAGAAGAAGGTATTATCTTACGATGAATATGAAAATCATCTTATGATAATAGAAGGGTTACAACGCCAGATTGATTTGGCATCTCTATCAGTCTCTCGGTATCCAAAGGATGAAAAACAACAGAGAACCCTTCAACGTTCATGCCTTAGCGCACTAAGAAGATTGCGTCAGTTAATTGCCAATGCTCCATCTGATGTTCATATCAGAGGATGGGGTGTTCATGGATCACTACATTTCACAGTGCTTTCCAGTCAGCAAAGCCCGCCGAAAATGGTCTCATGCAATGTTATTGCCCATGGCCGGCCACAGTCAATGGGCTTTGTTCATAATCAAAAGCTTGCTCAAGAACAAGCTTCAACTAGTTCCTCTCAAAATCAAGTATATAGAGAACAGTTTGTTGAATTGCTCCTACATCAAGCAGGCCAGAATATTGCACAAGCCTCTCGTCTGGAGAAAACACGTCATCAAATGACAGAAGTTTCGGAAATCATCCAACGGTCTGTTGAACCAGGTGATAAAAGTGAATACAGGTTAATGCATCCAGCTAATTTCCGAACTAAGATTCGCAAGATCAAGAGAGATTTTAAGAAGATCTCAGACATAGCATGTCAAGAGACACCCCAGCTTGCCAGACTTGGGACTTCTCTAACCCAACCCTCAGAGTCAACAAATGGGATTCGAGGAGTTGAGCGGAAGCAACAGGAACACCCCCAGTCCACCGGACGGGGGACTTTTTCAAATCCTCAATCCCTTCCTCAGAGAAAGTCAGTATTCTCTCGATTAGGGAATAAGCCTCAAGAGGAACAAAGAGCCAAGCTGTCAGGAGATTCTCTCCATGTGACGGTTCTCCAAGAAATTCCTGAGGGATCAATTCAACGGAATGTTATGTCTCATCATGGACATGGAAGGAGAAAATATCACAGAAATGCTGATAGAAAGGATTTCATGCAATATGCATCCATTAATGTCATCAATGCCGTTGCTGCTGATTCACCAGATGAGGCTCAATCAGAGGGATCAGACGAAGAGGTTCCTGCTCAAGAAGTTGCGCACACAGACCTAAAATGAGAAGGTGTGCGCACACGTAATCAAAGGCTAACCCAAAATCTGGGTATTCCTTCAAGTAACCCACTTCCCCCTCTCCGAAAAGGATCCAATAAGGGGAAAGGAAATAATCAGGTTACTTCTCACCCTTCCTCTGAAGGAGGTCAATCGCTCTCATTAGATCAAAGGTTTGCACAATAGGAGGAAGAAATGAAAGAATTAAGAAGGTTGAATGCAGAACTACTTCAGAGTAGTCTTCTTCTTAAGAATGCTGAAGTCCGACAGCCGAAGGAATTTGTTGTAACTACTGAGATGGATCAAGAATATCCTCCTTTATCAGTACACCCACATAGGTCTAATCCTACGGGTCAAACGCAACAACGGTTGGCAGCACTACCATCAGTTGCAGCACCAACCACCACGTCTGTCCAAGCTCCATTCATTGCACCTACCCAAAACCAAGTTCAAGCTGACATTTCTCAAAAGTTAATAACTACTATTGAGTCATTAACAGCTCGGTTAGAAACTATGGAAGGGAAACGGGCCCAAGTTCAACCTGAAAAGAAAGTTTACCCTGAATGGGTAGATTCAATTTCTCCTCCATCCAGTTTTGGAAACCCTATTTTCCCTACTTTCAATGGATCAGGCAACCCTGAACAACATTTGACGCATTACATGTCTTGTTGTGATCCTATGATGGGAACTCCAGAGTAGCAAGAAGCAGTGAAACTCAGATGCTTCGTGCGAACCTTGCAAGGACCAGCTTTTGTCTGGTATACGAGCTTGCAATCCCAGTCAGTCATCAGATGTGAGGATCTTCATCAAAAATTCCTTCTTCAGTTTAGCTCAACTTTTCCAAAAACGACAGTTTTCGATCTTACAAACTGGAAGAAAAGGGAGAATGAAAGATTCTCTGATTTCATTGCTCGTTGGAAGGGATTAACGTATTCCTTGAGTTTAGCACTCCCTCAGGAGGAATTGTTGCCAATCTGTGTGGAAAATTTGCGTGACGAATTACGCACGCCATTGATCCCTGTGAAATTCACAGGAGGGTTTCGAGACCTTACTTCAATCACTGAACAGATTGAAGATTCCCTTATACAGGCTAAGGTTAAATCTCGTGTAATTCCACCAGCTCCAGGAAGAAGAATGGGTAAAGCAGAAACTGCTACAGTTATGCTTAAACAAGCACCTGTACCTATATCTACTTCAAAACCATCATTTTATCGAAAGGCTGCACCTCCTGAACACCAACAACAAAGGCCGTTTCGTCCAAATGATCAAAGAGATCAACGACGAAAACAATTTTAGGATATGAAGAGTAAAACATACTCTTTCCGAAATGAGCAAGTTCCTGGTTACTTCATTTCAGCTCTAGAAAATAATTTGGTTCAATTACCAGTGCCGAAGAGGCCAAACAAGGAAGGAGATGAAGACCGTCCCAATTATTGTCCCTTTCATCAAATGTTGGGGCATCCCATCCAGGAGTGTTTTGTCTTTAAAGACCTCCTACAAAAGATGGTCGACTTGGGACAAGTCAAATTGAAGGGTTCTTCAGCTCATGTAGTGTGTATTACCGCTACAGATCCAGAGGAAAGAGGCGAGTGGCAGGAAGTCAAAAGCAAAACTGCGAAAAAATATGATGATTGGATGGTCAGAAAGACAATCAATCAGACCCATTCCATTTTGAGAACACAAAAGAAGAAGCCAATTGTGTCTCCTACAAAAGCTGCAGTAAAGCCTCCATCAAAAGACAAATCCTCAAAAGGGCAGTGCAATTCAAAGAAGAAAGAGGAATCAGGAGAAGATGAGTATGTATCAAAGCCTAAATAGTCTTTGACTCTGGCAGATTTCATGCCATCTACTTCAGAGCCACGGGCACCGTCCCACTAAACGGCACAGCCTAAACAGGCTAGCCAGGCAGAGTCTTTATCAGACGAAGAGTTAATCTTTGGTTCTGTTAATATGATTCATTTAACAGATTCATATTCCAGTCTTGATGAGCCTGAATTCCCTGTATCAAATAAGGGAACCCGAGGAAGTTCTAGAGGTTCAGGATATAGGGGAAGACGTGGATCTTTCTGAAGACACTACTCTAATTCTACCCCTGCTAGCACTGTATATGCAGCAGAAACTCATGGTAGAGCCCTTCAGCGAGCTCAAAAAGAACAAGCAAGTTCTTCTGCCAATGGCCAACTCAGTTTTGACACAGTTATTTTGGAAGACCGATTAAAAGTTCCATCTTCTTTATCTCAGCATGTAAATGGATCTAATCAGTCTAATTTTCCATAACCAAGGATGTTGCCAACATCAATACAAGATGCATCAGCTTCCAACGAATCTGCTTCCAAGGTACCTGCTAAACCACATATTTCTATTGGGAAACGTAGACCTCTAGATCAAAATTATGATATATTGAAACACTTGGCCCAAGTACCAGCCAAGTTATCAATTTTGGATGCTTTGAATCTGTCAAGAGATCTTCGGGAAGCACTCATCGAAGCTTTGTCAAGTCCTCAGGAGTTTGAAGCTGAAATTACTGCAGCTGAAATCTATCACATAGAGAATAATCCTGCAGAATGCCATGCAGTGATATCTTTTACTGATAAAGATGAAGATGATGTTGTGCATGGGAACATAAAACCTTTGTACTTATCTGGAAATGTCAATGGTATATATGTTCGAATAGCTTTCATTGACAATGGTTCAGGAGTCAACCTCATGCCCATTCGCACACTTCGTCGATTGGGCCTCACAGAATCTGATTTATCTCCTTCTACCATGATGTTGCAAGGATATGATAAAAATGAACAAGAACCACTGGGACAAGTTACGCTCAGAACTCAGTTTGGAGATCTTGTTTCCAATTCGGATTTCATGATTGTTGATCAAGACTCAACTTTCAATATCTTGCTTGGAAGACCCTGGCTACATCAGCATGCAGCTATTCCGTCATCATACCATCAATGCCTCAAATACTGTTTTGATGGTCAAGTTGGGACATTGTATGGTGATAAGGCACCGTTCAATACATGTGAGTCTCAATACATTGAGGCAGAGTTTTATCACATGAAGGGAAGAGAAAAATCTACAATGAAGGAAATTACCAAAGTTAATGCTCCACATGGTTTGGAAAAAAATCCAATAAATCCATTTTCACATGTGAGTACAGATTATGTGTTACCTATCAGTAAAATTGACAAAATAGGCCCAAATAAAAATACTCTTATAGAAAGATCCATAATGAAACTACGGCAATCGAGCCAGACAACATGGGAGAAATTGGTAACTTACCAAGCAGTGATGAAAGCATAAGTGGTGACGTTTTCATTTCGTCTGCTGAAATCCAACAAGTCTATACTTCGCTAATCAGGCCAGAAGAAGTTATAGAAACACCAGAGGTGAATATTGATGTCGATTCTCAATCCATCATCTCCTCTTTATTTCCCAAAGAAGACCCTTTATCATCAATATGGTCGGAAATGGAAGCTTCTTCTTCAAAATGTGAAAATTTTGAAATCTCTTATGATCATGAGAATTTCGTTTTTTCATCTACTTTGCAAGTAGAAACGGAAGAAATAACACATGCTGAAGAGGAAGAGGAAGATCTTAGAGATGCTCCTCCAGCATTTGAAGAGGGTATCTCTACCACTGTGGATGAACTCAGAGAAGTAAATTTGGGTACAGAGAAAGATCCACGCCCCACTTTAATTAGTGCGGCCATGACCCTTGAAGAGCAAGAGATGTATATTTCTTTTCTAAAGCAAAATAAAGATATTTTTGCTTGGAATTATACAGAGATGCCTGGCCTTGATCCTGATGTTGCCACCCATCATTTGGGTTTGCCAAAAGAACATCGAGGATTCAAGCAAGCCGCGAGAAGAACACACCCAACCTATGCTTCCAAAATCAAGGCTGAAGTGGATAAGATTATCAAAGCTAACTTTGTCAGAGAAGTTCAATATCCCAAGTGGTTGGCTAATATTGTCCCTGTAAAGAAGAAGAACGGACAAATTAGGGTTTGCATCGATTTCAGAGATCTTAATCGGTATCGTCCTAAAGATGATTTCTCAGTTCCGATTACAGAACTCTTAATTGATGCAACGGCTGGATATGAAGTACTTTCTTTCATGGATGGATATTTTGGATATAATCAGATCCGAATGGCCCCAGAAGATGAGGAATATATAGCCTTCAGAGCTCCTCAAGGTGTGTTTTGTTACCGGGTGATGCCATTTGGTTTAAAGAATGCAGGTGCAACATATCAACGCGCCATGCATCATATCTTCAAACCTTTTCTAGGGAAATTTGTTGAATGCTATGTAGATGATTTTGTGGTTAAATCCAAACAACGTTTTGATCACTTGGCTGATTTGGAAGTCATATTCCACAAGCTTCGACAACATAATTTGAAGATGAACCCCTTAAAATGTGATTTTGGGGTAACCTCAGGAAAATTCCTCGGCTTTGTTGTACGCCATCGTGGTATTGAAGTCGATCCTGAGAAGACCAAATCAATCCTTGGTATGTCACCTCCTCATAATTTGAAAGAATTAAGAGGACTTCAAGGACACTTAGCCTATATTCGTAGTTTCATCGCCAATTTGGCGGGCAAAAGTTTACCTTTTACCAAATTATTGAAGAAAGGAATCACTTACCAGTGGACTGAAGAATGTCAAGAAGCATTTGATGTTCTCAAGAAATACCTCATAAGACCACCAGTACTCATGCCACCTGTTGAGGGTAGGCCTCTTATCCTCTATGTGACAGCTTTAGAGCGATCATTGGGTGCATTTCTCGCTCAAAAGAATGATGCTGGGAATGAAAATAGTCTCTACTATCTCAGTAGAACTATGCTTGAAGCAGAAACCCGGTATTCGAGTATTGAAAAGTGCTTCCTAGCATTAATCTTTTCAGTTCAGAAACTGAGACACTACCTGCAACATCACGAGGTCCAATTGGTATCTCGTAATAATCCACTCAAATTCATCCTTAGTCGTCCAATGCTTACAGGACGTCTGGCAAGGTGGGTGGTTATTCTACAGCAGTTCGACATCCAGTATGTGTCTCAAAAGGCAATTAAGGGCCAAGCTCTGGCTGATTTCCTGGCTGAACATCCTTCAATGGAAGACACGTATTCAGATATCGAACTCCCTAATGAGGATGTTTTTTCTATTCAAGAGAGTCCTCAAACATCGGAAATGTATTTTGATGGTGCTTCTATAAGTCCATCAGGGAAGAAAATGGAAAATCCTAAATTCAACAAGGTTGGTTTAGGAATTGTGCTCATTTCTCCAGATAAGGCAGTGTTACCTTATTCCTTTTTGTTGTGGGAAGGTGGTACCAATAATGAAGCTGAATACCAAGCTCTCATTACAGGCTTGGAGTTAGCGCTTCAAGTACAAGTGAATCACTTAAAGGTGAAAGGTGATTCAGACCTGGTAATCCAACAAGTCAATGTGGATTATGCCATCAGAAAAGAAGAATTAATCCCTTTGTATGATTACGTCAGAGAGTTAATGTCGGAATTCCCATCAGAACCGACGTTTTCTTATGTCCCAAGATCACAAAATGCTCAAGCTGATGCACTGGCTAATATAGCCACAACTTTAGCAGATCCAAATCGAGACGAGACAACCATCTGTATTGCCCACCGTCGTGTAATTTCACCTTATGTTCAAGTCAAAACAGAGGAAATTAATGAAATTAGTCCCATTCCTGAACCGTATGGTCATACTATAGGATGGATGTCACCTATCAAGGAATACCTTCAAAATGGAACACTTCCACCTGATAAAGCCGAGAAAGAACAAATTCGGCGACGTGTGGTCAATTTTACTCTTTATGATGGTCCAAACCACCTCGAGAAAATTCTCTACAAATGTGGTTTTGATGGAGTTCTCTTCAGATGTATTGATGGTGAAGAGACAATGGCTGTCATAAAAGAAGTGCATGCAGGAGTCTGTGGTGCCCACCAGTCTGGACATAGATTGTCTGATCAAATTCGAAGGATTGGATACTTCTGGCCTTCAATGATACAAGATTGTGTTAATTTCACAAATAAGTGTCATTCATGCCAAGTATATGCCAACTTCATTCATCAACCTCCAGAGTTTCTTCATACAGATAAATATTCATGGCCATTTTCCACATGGGGAATGGATGTGGTAGGACCTTACCCTTCAGCTACGGCCAAGCAGTTTAAGTACATTCTTACTGCTACTGATTTCTTTTCCAAATGGGCAGAGGCAGTACCTCTCAAAGAAGTCAGTTCTAAATGAATTATTAGCTTCATCAAGTCTAACATCATTACTAGATTTGGTGTCCCTCATACCATATTGACTGACAATGACACCAATTTCTGTTCTTCTGAGGTAAAGAAATTGTATCAAGAATACAACATTAAGTCCAACCATTCATCTCGATATCATGCAGCGGCTAATGGCAAGATAGAGGCCTTCAACAAGACTCTTTCAAATATACTGCAAAAGATGGTGGATAAAGATAAGAGGTCATGGCCTAATAAACTCATTCATGCTTTATGGGCTTATCGGACTACCACTCGCAATGCAACGCGATCTACTCCATATTCATTGGTATATGGAACAGAAGTAGTCTTTCCAATTGAAGTTCAATTTCCCTCACTCAGAATAGCCATTTGTGATCAATTATCAACAGATGAGCAATCCCAAAAGCGTTTGAATGAATTGGAACAGTTAGATGAGAAAATATTGTGCACTTTGCACCACTTGGAAATCTATCAGAATCGGATAGCACGAGATTTTAACAAAAAAGTTCGTCTTCGTTCATTCATTCAGGGAGAATTGGTATTGGTTCTCAGAGCACCAATGATACCAGGAAAGAGGCCTCCCAAGCTTGAACCAAAATGGGAAGGACCTTATTCAATACATAAGGTCTACTCCAATGGAGCGTATTCTCTGATCTCAATGGATGGAGAACACATCACGACTCCAACTAATGCCAGATTTCTGAAGAAGTATTTTGTATAAACACAAAATATTGTTCCCAGAACCAAGACTCTTACAATTGGTTCATACAGCAATGGTCCAATATGACCTTAAACTGCAACTTCGTCCAACATGACGTTAAACTGTGTCACCTTCAATGTCCGAGATGACATTAAACTATATATTTTCCTACATGACATTAAAATGTTATTATGTCCTATCTACATGCCATTAAATTGTACAGAAGATCCTATATTTTGTCCGAGATGACATTAAACTATATTGTGTCTTAGCAACATGACATTAAACTGTGTGGCACTTCCAACGTCCAGCATGACTATAAACTGTAAAAAGTCCCCAGAACTTATATCCTCATATTGGTTCACCTTAGTCCTAGAAACATGACTTTAAACTGTACAACACCAGTTCGTCCTTGCTATATGACGTTAAACTACACAGCAATGGTCCAGTATGACTTTAAACTGCAACTTCGTCCCACATGACATTAAACTGTGAAAAAGTTCCCTAAACCGTCCAGCATGACCTTAAAATGCATCATCCCTGGTCCATGTATATGACCATAAACTATTTGCAAATCCCTTATGTCCAGCAAGACGTTAAAATGTGACATCCTAACTAAATGACGCTAAAATGTATAAAAGTCCCTCACATCCGGAAAGACGTTAAACTATATAATCATCAAAGGTCCAGTATGACATTAAACTGCACCATTCACGGTCCATGCATATGACCTTAAACTATTCACACTTTCGTCCGACATGACGTTAAAATGGTACACTCTTTTGTCCTTATTGCATGACATTAAACTGCACAATTCCCCTTTCGTCCAATATGACGTTAAACTATTTTATCCCCATCGTCATAACTACATGACGCTAAACTGTACAGAAAATCCTTAATATGTCCTACGCGACATTAAACTGTTATTTTGTCCCTGCTACATGACACTAAACTGTGCAGCACCAATAGTCCTAACTGCAAGACTTTAAACTGCATAGTCCCTTTTTTATGTCCTACATGACATTAAACTATGCATTATTAAGGTTGTTATTACCTCTTGTTTCTCACACCGAGTATGACTCACGTGAGCTTAGAGCGAACATCAACCATAACACTCCCTTTGGGCCACTAACCATGTGTAAGTCCCAACAAAATTTTTATTAGGTCGTTGTCCCCAAGAACAACTTGATCATTAATTCATTCTTTAATTGAACTACACGGACTTTGATCCTTTCCCTCCAGGCAGGGTATGTAGGCAACCTCCCAAGGTTCAAGTCCAAAAACAATATCTTCACATCAGTTCACCACAACCTCATATGATGTTGATTTGTGAAACCACCCCTGGAATCAATATCTTTACATTGATTCACTTTCGTCCTTGTTATATGACGTTAAACTATACAAAACTTTTGTCCGGTACGATAATAAACTACAATATTCTTTGATTTCCTCATTTGAGAAGGAACCAATATTGACATTGATTTTTTAAATCATGTTTCATTTCAAAAGACTACGTGCATACATGGTAATGCCTAAACTTTTTATCTCAGGTTAAACCATCATTACACTAAAGTCCCCTTTTCACCCTTCACATGTACGAACCAAATTTGTACAAAGGGTAGATCTAGAACTACGTGGACTTGATTCCCATCCTTATGGGATACGTAGGAACATTCGAGTGTCCCTCGAATCTAGTCCCAAGTCTTTTGGGCCTAACCCCAAATTTCACTATCAGTCCCTTGGCTAAAAAGTCCTCATGAAAACACACACTGTGTATTCATTATTATGGTCCGAATTCTATGACCCTAAACTAAGATCATTCATACTTTCGTCCTGCACGACATTAAACTGCATTTCAAGAACTACGTATGGCTTGATTCTCACTCTTATGAGATACGTAGTGAAGTCCAAGTTTCAAGTCAGGACCCAGCCTCAACATGATTATGGTTTTCATTGACCCATGTATCTCTATATACATTGGACAATACCCATCTTTATGTGTTATAATCCTAACCTTAAATATTTTCAGATCTTCATAACCCTTTTCATGACTTATAGTCACAAAAATGTCAAACTTCTAAGAATTCTTTTTCCTGACTATGAAGCACGTGCTCATAGGTGGCCTTGCATAAACAGTCCACATAACAGACTTGTCAGCCAAAAGATGCTATTCATTTAACCATGCAGCCAATGCCCATAGGTGGCCCTGCATATTTCAACCCCCTAACGGGTTTTGTTAAATAATAGTAACTTCATTCTTGGGAAGAATGTCTCTTTTGTCCTTATTTGTCTTAAACGACAATATGAAGGGATCCGCAAAAAATTGCCATCCTTAACATATTTGTCCCATATCCTTTTTCATGATCTGAAAGTATTCAAGTTTATGGTTTATTCTTCTTCCCTACGTTTGGGTCAGACCTTCGTAGGAGTGATATTCATCCAGTTCTTCGATGTTCTTGTTCGGAAATATCTTCTCCATATTCAAGTACCTCTTTCCATACAACAAACTCTATGCGTTAGAAAATTTGAATCTCCATAAACTTTCACTGGCTTTTAGCACTAGGAAAGTAAATTTCTAGGAGTTCATTTGCCTGACTATGCAGCACGTGCCCATAGGTGGCCTTGCATAAACAGTCCACATAACCGACTTGTCAGCCAAAAGATGCTATTTATTTGACCATGCAGCCAATTCCCATAGGTGGCCCTGCATATTTCAACCCCCTAACGGGTTTTGTTAAATAATAGTAACTTCATTCTTGGAAACTACTTCTTCTAATGCCTTTTAGCTCTTTTTTCATATCATTTCTCAGATTCAAATATTCTTAAGCCATAGTTTACATTTTTTTCCCTCATACTTGAGTATGGTAATATGTTTTCAGATAAATTGTCAAGGAATTGAATCCATTTTTTAATCCATTTCGGTCAAAGCTATTTCGACCTTAAATATTATCCCCTTTATGTCCTGTGTGCATGACTTTAAACTGCCCACACAAAAGACAATGGAAATCTGAATAAAAGTCAAGTTCCAGCTCACTAAATATACATTTTTGTATGATTTAGGTAATATTGAGCAGTTAAAAGATTCAAAGTTTGTAGGATTATATGTAATAATCCTAGTAAAAATCAAACTATGTTTACTAGGCCCATTGGCTTAAGTAAATTTGAAGCAGGTAATGAAAGAATGCAGGTACAGATGATTGAAGAAAAAAGTGTTTTTCATTGATACACAGGAGATAGAAAGACATCCACAGACTGGAGTCTCTTCTCTTTTTCAAGAATTACAGAAGATTGTCAACATAAGTCTTCATTTGATGTATAGCATCCTGAGCCTTATCAGCAGTTACTTGAAGCTCGTGCACTTGACCAACTTCACTCTTTTCAGCTTGCTGAAGTTCCTTCTTAGAATCAGCAATGGCTTTCATGACATTCATATGAGTTTCATCCAATGATTTATTAAGCTGATCAAGTTCCCCAGTAACAGCATCTAACTGTTGTTGGAGTTGCACCTTCTGGACGACCTTTTCTTTGATTTGTTGCTTCAGATCCTTCATCTTGACAGCATAATCAGCTTCAGCCTGGGATATCACAGCCTCAAATTCACCTATGTTGACTGAAAATTTCACTCTGGTCAAATCTTCGCGACTTGTCTGCACTTGCTCCCTCCTGAAAATGATCTGTTTCACCACAGCATGAATCTTTTCATACCCAAAACCACCAAGTCCCATTATAAAAAATTGGGATGACAATCGAGAAATTTTTTATGGTAGCTCCTCTAAAGGCACCCCCGATATGATGTTCCATATGTTATTCCATGCCTTACGTCGTGAAAAGCTGAATGCTTTAAGCATATCTGGATCTGATTCAATATCATCGTCAGAAGGGGGTATGTAATCTGGAATTAGCGCACTTAGGGAGGTGCCTTGTCCTGCTCTTTCCCCCCTGACTTGTGCTTCTTCACTTTCAATTCCCGTTGGGGCAGAGGCTGAGGCCTCATCTTCGGATCTAGTCGTTGCAGTTGATGGTCCTGCATGATTAATTGAAAGGTTTAGTCAGCTTCAAAGGATAACAAAAGAATAGATTGTCTTGCGAATAAAGTACAATCACAAATATTGTTATCCATTACCCAATGGTGGTTCAGAAACCTGAGAAGACTTCTCCCCATCTTTCACAGTTTCAATAGGATTTTCAAGATGGGTCTCAGGAGAGTTTATTGGATTTAGCTCTACTTGAGCTAATGTTTCTGCAATGATAGGGTTGACATCAGTGTCCACACCCTCTTCGGGCATTGGCAGTTCAGCGGCTTCTACGGAAGAAACTGCATATTATTTTCCATCATGGTTAGAAGTATATTTGTTTTAAAAAAAAATTGGGCGAAGGGTAGCTCTCACACCCAAGGTCTTCTAAATCACATGACAACTTAGCATGATCATAAAATTCTTCAAAAGTCATTCCTTGATTCATCATTTCATCTAATGATACTTCAGAATCTTGGTTAGTCTCACCAGTGGGAACATTTGCTACATCTGCTTGCCGACTTATGTCATGCAACCCCTGACCCTGGATAGCATCTTCAGCAGTTGGAGGGATACTGGGAATGGATGCTTGCTCTTCTCCAGCAGCAACCAAGTCAGCTTGAGTCTGTGATTGTTCTACAGCACCCTCCAAAGCCTTTGTATAAGGATCAGTCCCTTCCCTCAAGGGGGAAATTGAAGAAGCCCCTACAATCCTCAGAAATTTGAGTAACCATATGATTATGGGTATAAAGTCATGATTGTTTGAAGGACTTACCACTGCTAATGAAACGTTTAGCTATGGATTTCCTCCTTCGTTGCCTTTGCTTCTTTTGTTTTTTTGGAGTATCAGTGGTCTCCTTTATAGGCACTTGGTTTGGCGAATGGAAGGCTGTGTCCAGTGCCTCATTCATGGCCTGCTGGCCTGGAGATATCTCGCCTGGTTCGCGAGGAGAATCAGCAGAAGCCCCGATAGCAGTACCACCAGGGCTATACTGTGGCGAAGGAACCCCAGTTCCTTTCTTTGCAAGCAGCAAGATGAAGAAAATAATTTCCTTAAGTAACAAAGTTTCAACTGAAATCAAGTTGCAAAGAAAATAAGGAAAGAAAACTTACATCTTCAGGAGCCACGTACTCTTGCCATTCCTCATCTCCAGAACCACTAGCCCCCTCAGTGGCACCACGATTAATCATTTCCTTCACCCGCCTGGTGATAGTAACCGAATCATCAGTGGCATAGATGAGCATTTCCAGCTCTCTGATGTAAGCTCGCACTTCATTAGGGTTATCTCCGTATTGAGGGTTTTTAGAAGCTACAAGATTTCCTATTCCAGGAAGTTGTAGGCCCTCACAAAAATCCAGCCAGGCGGTCTCAGTATCACAGTATAAGCTCTGCCATAGCTGAACAGCCTCTGGTCTTAGATATAAAGGCTGTGAGAAAGGTCCTACAATTTTTGATTGTAATCTTTTCCCAACTCCTGCAACTACAAATAGAGAATAAGAATGTAAGACTTATTACTTTATAAAGTAGCAGTGATTGAAATTTCTACAATGAAATAACTCACCAGGAGTTGATGGAGTGGGTCTTTTAACTCTGGCCGGAGGATTATATCGGGCACGAAACCGCTTTGCTGCCGGTTGTGCCTCATCATCCCCATCATGATAATCCGATGAATCAGTTCTAGAAGAGGAGTCTGTTGAACCTATTTCAGGTGGAGAAGCGTCACCTTCATGAGGAAGGGTTTCTTTCTCTACAGTCCTCTTCCTCTTTCCCACATGATATACTGGGTGATTCAATATCCCTTTAGGGTATGATGCTATCCAGTGTTCGGCATAAAATGTAGTTAGATAATGTGCTTCTTTTTCAACTGGTAGATCAAATACTTCCCCAGTCTTCTCTCTTGATGTCAGCAACCATAGTTGTCGAGCAACCATCAGATGTTGCTCTAACCTGACATGTACTGGAGGGGATACAACAATCCGTTGCAAGCATTTGAATTGGCGTGCAAATCTATATGGAGCATAGGCCTCACATATGATTTCTCCATCAATCCTGGCTACTAACACGCCATCCCTACAAGCTAGCATGTATGCCCTCAAATCCAAATGGGTTGTCCCATCATCAACAAACCGCCCGGATGGCGGACTTCCATAAGGAAAGAAGTTGAATTCCTTATACATGCTTAGTCTTACTTTCATATCATAACCATTAACATCTAATGGAGCAATTCTAGAGAATGATTGCACTGACGGTCTGAAAGAGCTTCCAGGGATTTGTAATCCATTCTGTACATTGTAAGTCCTGAAGTGAGTGGCGATCCATCCCCACAAAACCTGGAATGGTCCCACTATTCTTATAGGAGGTTTACCCTGGAAGACGTGAAGTAAACTCCTGTGAATCTTTGCTAAAATGGGGGTAGCTAACCCAACCATTTTTCCCTCAGCCAACTTGGCCGCAATGACGAAGGTCCCTGGCCTAACGCCTCCTTTCGAATCCCTGACCGGCAAGAGATAAACACTGAGCCACATTGCCAAGAAACCCGCCAGACGAGTTTTCTTTGGAATTCTTTGATTCACTTCATATCCCCATTTTTCAAACTCTCCTGCTTCTAGAGTTGGCCAGAATGTGCCAGGAGCTCCTCTCTTCTCAGGTTTTGGACAAGTGGTAGGATGTCTGGGCCGGGTATCCTTGGATTTCTTTTTCTTGGTTACTTTTTCTTTTGGATCCATCCCTTTCTTCTCAGTAAGAAACACATTCATCCATTCTTCTGGATGGATATCTTTTCTAAAATGAGTTAATGAGGTCTCTGAACACTTGAGCCTGTGAAATATTTTAAATAATTCTCGAGCCAAAGCAGGAGTCTTCTCTGGATCATTCCAAGTCACCTTGGGAGGAATGAATTCTTCATACATATCACCCAAGATTGGAGCTCCTGAAATCTTGTGGACATCCCACAAACTGATACCTACTTCTCCATGAGTCAAATGGAAAGAATTAGTTGCTGGGCTCCAGTGGCTGAGTATCTCTGGCACGAAGTTATCATGTCTGTAAATATATGTTTGCCCAACCCAAATAGCCTCATATATTGCAGCTCTAATCAGATCCTCAATAAACACTGCGCAAGTCTGTCGCACCCAGTATGCCCACATCCAAGTTGGCTTCACACCTCCCCCAGGACGGAAATCCCAAATTTTCTTCCAGCCTTTGGATTGATCCATCTGAGCATTTCAGAAGATTGAAGGATGACAATGTGGTTGAAGCTCAGGTGTATGTTTTTTCAGATCTGGTGTGCAAGGGCTATGATGCATCACATAAGCCTTCTCCACTGTTCCAGCAGTTTGAAATACTCCTCCACCTGAGATATTTGCTGAAGCAAAATTGGTATAATTCTGAAACCACGAAAATGGAAGATAATTCTTTACTTATGGAATAATGACTTCTTGCAGATGACCATGACCATACAAAGGTAGATAAGTGCAGTGAGGAAAGTTGCGATGATATTTCTTCAGATACTTAGCCAAATCTGGAAGAGTACTATCTTTGACAGTATAGTAATCAGGGCCAATGATATCCATCATATCATCTATCCGCTTGCTAGCCAGTTCATCAATTAATCCAGGTCTAAGAGCCATTGAATCTGCATAGGAGTTGAATAAATTTAACTCTTAAATGAGTTTATTTTTTCATAAAATTTGTGAAAGAATTCGAAAAATGGCTAAGGCATTAAGGCGCGCAAGTATGGAGATGTCGCGCAAGTAATACATGTGCCGTGCAAGTTTTTGTCGCGCACGTATTACTGCACAAGCCCTATTACTTTGAGAGTAGTGCGGCAGCGAGGAAACAGTGAGAACAAGGGACTTGCGCGGCGAGGAAGACTTGCGCTGCGAGAGCTCGAGAAATCCGGAAATCCTGATACTTGTACAGAGGTGAGGCCGTGTATTTATAGGCCAGGAAGCCTACCTGCGCGCCACACCCAGAGCGCTTATGTCCTGAGCGACGCAGACTTGCGCGCCGCCCTGTGTGCACTGCAGACTTGCGCGCCTCCCTTTTCCTTTGGAGGGATTCTATTTCCTCAGAGTCAAAATCCTCATTTCTCTCCGGATCCAACTCTGAGGGGGGACTTTTGTTGACGCTCATTTCGTCACAGAATATAAATATCGGAAAAGGGAATATCTAAGCTGAAAGTGATTCATCCTTTGAAGAAAACATCAAAAATCAACATGGGCATGAACAAAGGATCAACAACAAATCCACCGCGCAAGTTATACCACTGTCGCTCAAGTATACTTGCGCGGCTACCTTGGTCGCGCAGGTGACTTGCGCGACCGAATTGGTAACCGCCCGGTAACCGCTCGGGGTCTTCTTTTGCCTATAAATAGACCCTGTGGGCCCCCCATTCGAGAGGATTTTTTTCCAAAAACTCGGATTGAAGCTCCCGATGCCCAAGTCTCTTCTCAAAGCTTCCAGAACACTTCTAAGGTAATTTCTTACCTAGAACGGAAGATTTAAAGGGAAGAAGGAAGGCCTAAGTGTTGAAACTCATAAAACACTTGTGCGCCGACTTATTTCCTTCAATATAACTTGCGCGTCCCTTTTTTGGAAGAACCTCAAGAGGATTCTAAAGGGATTTATAAAGAGTCGCTCAAGTATTCTAATGCTGGTTGAAAATCGCTCAAGTACCCCTCATGTCGCGCAAGTCTACTTGCGCGACCAATACTTGCGCGCCCACAGAAGACTTGCGCGCCTTTCAAGACTTGCGCGCCCCTATCTTTTTGGTGCCCGCCTTGCCCATTTTACCCCTCTTAAGCCATCACACCTTTCCTTTTCACGATTCAGTCTTCAAGACACTCTTCAAAGTCATTTATGGCATGATTTCTTGATTCAACTTCCTTATCTGAAAGGAATTTTGTGGAATATCTCTCAAAACCTAGTGATTTAAATATCCTTATGTCACTAAATATAGAGAGTTCATTCATTCAGTCTCATCTTTTAAGATGAGAGAATCCTTAACTTGGGCATCCTCCTCAGGAGTAAGCCCCAATCATAATCCTTAACATGGGCATCCTCCTTAGGAGTAAGCCCCAATCATAATCCTTAACATGGGCATCCTCCTCAGGAGTAAGCCCCAATCATAATCCTTAACTTGGGAATCCTCCTCAGGAGAAATCCCCAATCATAATCCTTAACATGGGCATCCTCCTCAGGAGTAAGCCCCAATCATAATCCTTAACTTGGGTATCCTCCTCAGGAGTAAGCCCCAATCATAATCCTTAACTTGGGCATCCTCCTCAGGAGTAAGCCCCAATCATAATCCTTAACTTGGGCATCCTCCTCAGGAGTAAGCCCCAATCATAATCCTTAACTTGGGCATCCTCCTCAGGAGTAAGACCCAATCATAATCCTTAACTTGGGAATCCTCCTCAAGAGTAAGCCCCAATCATAATCCTTAACTTGGGCATCCTCCTCAGGAGTAAGCCCCAATCATAATCCTTAACTTGGGCATCCTCCTCAGGAGTAAGCCCCAACCATAATCCTAAACTTGGGCATCCTCCCCAGGAGTAAGCCCCAAACCTTAATCCCCAACTTGGGTCTCCTTTTCAGGAGTAAGTCCCAGTTATAATCTTGGGCTTCCTTTTAAGGAGTAAGCCCCAAGTCCCCTAACCTGGGCCTCCCTTTTTAGGAGTAAGTCCCAGTTATAATCTTGGGCTTCCTTTTAATGAGTAAGCCCCAAGTCCCCTAACCTGGGCCTCCCTTTTTAGGAGTAAGTCCCAGTTATAATCTTGGGCTTCCTTTTAAGGAGTAAGCCCCAAGTCCCCTAACCTGGGCCTCCCTTTTTAGGAGTAAGTCCTAGTCATAATCTTGGGTTTCCTTTTCTGGAGTAAACCCCAAGCCCCCTTAAATTTCTCTTAACCAGTCCCAATTTACCCTTGATTTGGGTTTCCTTTTCAGGAGTAAAACCCAATCATAAGTCCCCTCCTAACTTGGGCATCCTCCTTAGGAGTAATCCCCAAGATTAGAGTATTCAAATCTCCATGAAGAACATATAACTTTATGGACCCTGTTCATGGATTTTCTCCCTAAAAAGTAAATCCTAAACCTTCATCTATCTGGGCAGTTATCCATACATAAGCCTCAAACAAATTCTTATGATTGCATCTTTCATGGCATAATTGTCTAAATTTTACCAATACCTCTTGTTTCTCACACCGAGCATGACTCACGTGAGCTTAGAGTGTAAAAGTAATTATGACATTCATCTTTGAGCCATCAATCATAAACATCATACTCCTTTTCTCGAACTACGTGGGTCCTGATTCCTTTTCCAAAACAAAGGATACGTAGGTAGCCCATTTATGGGTTCGTTCCCAACTTTGAAATAATTCCTGTCCTTCTGAATGACGATAAACTTGAAGTGCCCCACTGAGTGGCTTTAAAACCAGCCTGGCCATCATAATGACCAAGAGACTTTTATATAAATGTTTTGAAGGATACCATTGACCAAGAATCTCTAAACAGATATAGATGATTCTCTATTGATGAAGAACCTCGAATACATTTAAAAGATTCTCTGAATTTCTTGCATGTTTAGTCATTGATTGTTAAAACTAAAGGAAAGCACATTTTTTACTTGGTAATGTAATAAGGATTCACAAACATAACTTAAATCTATAAAGAGAGTCCCGGAGTAGACAATAATTCCCCTCAAAAAGGTGTGATGAGTCCGACCTCACATCCTCTCGACCAATGCAAATTCCTAATCCTCATCAGTCCACAAACTAATGAGCACCTGCCTTTGGAAAGTAGGTCCAAATGGATGTGGAATCATTGGATGTTTCCGGTTCTACGAACAAACCCGTTAGAAACCGATCGGAACGTTTGAATCTCCCGTCCAGGAGGTCATCCCCGGATTCCGTGCGAAACAGAGTATTTTAGAAAAAAGAAAAAAAATCCCCATAACCATTTTTTGTCATGTAGAATTTAAAAATTGGCTGTATTTTATCCAAATAATTTTATAAATATTTGAAATTAATTTTTTTTAAAAAAATTATTTACATGAAAAATACAAATTTTAATTTTAAAACTAATTTTATTATAAATTAATAATATAAATTAGGTCTCATAAAAGTATCCTAATATCATTGGGAATAAAAATAATTATTTTTCAATTTTATTTGAAAATCATATCTATCAATTTATAAATTATAATAAAATATTTATTAGTGACAAAAATAGAAACACTTAATTAATAATTTTTAAAATATTCACTCTCATATATATGTTTCCTAAATTTTATTTATACTTGGCTAATTTTGTTATTTATAATGGTACAATTACTATTCATAAGAGTACATTACTATTCATAGAGGTACATTACTATTTATATGTGTTCATTACTATTTATAAGGGTCAATTTACTATTGAAAAAAAATTAAGTTGATCCTATTGGACTCAATAAAACATATTGATCCCAATCGTGTATGTCTGTTTTTTGAAATTCAAATTACAAAAGAGGAAAAATTAAGTTTAACTACAAGGTTATAACTATAAAAATGTGTTTTTTCACAGAGACACATGTTTTCTATGCATATAATCTATATATTTAATTGAAATTATTTATGACGAAATATAAAATAAAATCATGGCGTGTCATAATAATTGTAAATATCTTCACAAAATTATTTTATTTTCATAAAAATAATTATAATAGTCAACATATATATTATTAATTAACATATTTAATTAAATAAATAATTGATAAAAAATTAATAAAATACATATATTATTATTAAAATATTCTTTTACACAAAATAATATTGTATAATAGTATTTGTTTTTATATAACATTAATTAATTAATTTGAAAGCTATAAATAATAATTATTTTGATTTATTATAATTTTTCAATTCACATAATTTTAAATTTTTATTTTTCATAACATAATGTATTAAAATTATAATAAAAATTAATGGGTTGTTATAGTGCAGGTCTGCTATTTTATGATTTGGTACTCCCCTATCATTATAGGGTGTGGTTCCTCTATATATGTTATGCCTACAGAGTGAAAACTCCCCTTTTATGTTAGGTATCGAGTCCTAAAGCACGAGGTTGGTACTCCCAAACAATGTCAGGGTGCAGGTCTCTCATAGTAAATGAGTTGGCAGAGTCGGTGCAACCCTATCGTTCAAGGGTGTGGGTCCTCTAGCCACAAAGTAGGACTTCCCTACATTATTTGGGTGTAGGTCCAATATTTTTGAAGTTGTACTCCCCTATCGTATCACGGTGTGGATCCTTCAGGAGTAGTACTCCCCTGTTGGATCGAGATTCAGGTCATCACTTATGGAGTAATACTCCATTGTCTCTGGGTAGTAGTGGGGAGCGGGTCCTCCATTGGAGTTGGAGTTCCTTCATCCATTGTACATAGTTAAAAGGAGCATTCCCATCACATGATGTGAATGATTCTTAGATAATAGCTATTACTCCCTCGATGGAAAAAGGTGTCGGGTACTACATACAGGAGAGACCGATGAATCACAGGTTAGTTTGGGGATGTAATCACTAAAATATGGGGTAGTGCAGAGGTTCAAGTCCCTCTATTCACTCTTGTTAGAGAGCATGGAGAAATTGAATTTTCCGGAGCATATATCCCTCAACAATGTGCAGTTATGAGGGTCGGGCCTCTCCACATGGGATTCTTTATCTTTTTTTGGCCATGAGGTTACGATGATATGACCTCTGGTGATGGGAACTAGAGAAGGACCTGTTATAATGTTCTCGATGTAGTACGCTCCCTTAGATATACCATTAAGAAGGATAGAGTTGTTCTCGATAGAGTGCATATCTCAGATATGTTTCATCTAGGATGGATGATCTCATGAAGTGTATTCTATTGCTTTCATGTAATGGTTAGAGCCTACAAATAGAATCGTGTTTCTATCAACAGGTTGGAAATGGATGAGGCTTTGTGTCTGAGAAGTGTATATTTTGGTGATTTTTTGGAGTCCTTGTGGTGTTGTCACATGTAGGGGTTGGCACCCCTTTTAGACTGAGCTGATTAGTGAAGTACAACTGAGGATGGTTGGTGATGGAGTTTATCTCTTGATTGGGTTTCCCTCTGGTTAGGTCGATTGGGCTACTGGATTTAAGTTTCTCCCATTTTATTTTGGAATTTTTTCAGGTGCATACTCAGTATTTTTATACTCACCCCTACATGGGATTTTCCCATGCATGTTTTGTGTCTTCTGCAGATGAAACATATTTTGACATAATCCATGGAGGATCTCATACAGTTGGAGCTAATTGAGCTATACAGACTGAGGTTTTATCCATAGCATGGCTAAGAATATTTTCAAAAGTTATAGTTGATAATGATCCCCTATTTATGATATTGTTGGATACTTTTAATGTTTTCTTTGGTGGGAATTGCTTTTCCTTTTTTTTTGAGTACTAATTTTTTAATCTGGTAATTGGACATAGATGTATTCATTCATTGGTTACCTTTGTTTTTTTACATTTCATCATTTTGTGAACATTGTGATGTCTATGAATATAATGGTACATAGTCTAGGACCCCCATGTTAATGATAATCTTTCTCATGTGTAATCACCAACCCCTTCCCTATTAATGGTGGGAATGGGGATTTGCAGCTAAGGCGTTGTCTATTCAGGTTGGGTCTTGACAGAGTTGTACAAGAGGGTGTCAATTTCTTATTGTTACCATAGTTCCATGAGCTTGGTTTGGGATTTATAGAAACTGTGTTAGAATGTATCACGTTTCGATCTCAGTCAAGGGTTTATATTTTTTATGTGGTGGATGGCGTATCAATTCACTAAGAATCTGATAACCTTCGTTTCGAGATGGTTCATTATGATACTGGTAACTGGGAAATAAATAGTATATGCATCATATAGGAGTGAGTTTTTGTTTTTTCAGTCTATATAAAGTCATGTTCCCAAAAATACCATATTATTGTGGTACATATTGATTGTATTTCATCACACCTCTATGAAAAAATCTAGAAATTGTTCTATAGTTAGATCCCAGTGACGATCCACTATGTGGGGAGTTTTCAGTACATGGCATAGATTCTAAGGCATTACCTCTAGGTGGTCTACTAGTGTTTAAACAGACGATGGAGTATCATGTTTTACCATAATTTCAACATGATTATGCACATAGGATGAGTGTAATACATGAGTTCTTGAGGTAGTGACCTCTAAGGCACCTATGTGATCATGACCCCCAGGAAGTAGAGGACACGATTAAGGTAGTTACTTGATTTTTTATCTTATTGAGGACACCATACAATCAAATGATGGTCCTAGTAGTGATCCTTCTTTAGGGTTCGTTAGGATGATTATAGAGTCTGATGATATAGAATTATGATGAGGTTAGGCTCACATTGGAATATTTCAATTTACACATTAGATAAGAGTTTTACAAAACCACATTGAGATCAGTTTGTATCTTGAATCTTTTGTAGCTTCGATTGGGTAACATGTGAGTGGTAGAGTTTTCATTAAGGTTTGTTGACTTGTCATGATACTCCTTGGATGTCGTCCCAGATCCATTCTTTGGGGAATGGACCTTCAAGCTGGGATATTAACAGGAGATAATGGCATCTATGATTCCATCGTGCATTACAATATGCATCGGAGTGTTAGAGTATGCTTTAGTGGTGGAATGTTTCATAGTGGATGAATAAGGAGAGGTGACCAATAGTAGTGGTCATGAGGCTGAGGTGTGTGCAGGAGCTAGAAACTGACATGGATATTGGTTGAAACAGAGGATGCATACCCATTCCTATAGAAAAATTCATGTGTACGAGCTATAGGAATAGTGAAAAGGGTTAGATCACACCGAGGAGAGGTGGTGTTACACTTGCGAGGGCCAGTGGCATCATGATTGAGACTGTCTGACCTATATTGTTTCTAAGAAGGAGATGAATGATAATGCACCAATATAGATAAATAACATTGATATAGGTGTTATTTTAGGTGTCCGATGATGTATTGGAGCTGGAAGAGAGGCATGAGGCCATTTTCAGTTTGAGGTGTTTCCACAACCACCCTTAAGTGGTCCGTGGATGGCTCAGAGGGTTAGAGGATGTGTTTTAGAACCGCTACAGGCCATAGAGGCCTTTGATTCAGAATCCCCGAGGATGAATATAAGTGAAACTTGTGTCCATTATACTTTCTTCAATAGAAATTGTTAGGAACTATGTGGTACTCTTTTCATTCATCTCATTCTTGAGATTTAACCAGGGTGACGTGAGGCATCAGTAGAACCCCTTGTTAATAGTTGGGCCGGAGAGATCGGTAAGACCCACTGTGTGTTTGGGTAGCCATTTGTAAATCATGAGTACCATCAAGTTTTTGGTGTAATATTTATATGAAACATGCAATATGAGGATGTTGTGTAGTTTGATACAGATTTCAACTCATGAGGATGGGGGATGATTTCCCCCACGAAGACATTTTTTGTTATACAGATAGAACCGTGTAGGTGATTCAATGCCACCCAAAGAATATAGTATTGATTTGCGGTGTAAGAGTTCTGTAGAGTTGTATTTTTATGGTAGGTTGTGGGTTTATGTTTCAAATAGTTTCCTCTCTTTTCCAGTGGAGCTTTCCTGCATGACCCATTTAGCTTGGCAGCTCGTGGGAGGAAAGTCCTTATGTAGAATCATTGTATTATAGGAGGTTTAGACCATACGACCATTCTGTAGTGTGGATTGGTTTCCTATCATCCATAATCAATAGGGATTACAGTAGTGGGTGTAGTAGTGTTTCTATTTTTAGGAGATGTGATATAACTATAGTTTTGTAGACGAATGTCCTAGAAAGACCTAGTGTTACACATTGAAAACCCAATTTTGTTCGAGAATATCATCAAGTATTCAATGTCAATCATGAACCCAAACATAATTAGGAGGTTGTTGTACAATCCATCACGGGGTGGATGAGAACTATGGGGTTTTTTCAGTGTCTATATCATGTTAGTAAAGTGGTGTACCACTAATCTCTATTAAAGTAGATTGACTATGGTTCTTGGTGATTTCCCACAAGTCACATCTAGGGAGACATCTACCCGTTTTTGAACAATGTTGACCTTGTAGAAACAGTACAAAATAGTGGTTTTATCTCAGTGGTTCATTTTTTTCATTCTTGTATGAAACAGAAGAACCCTAGGTGAGATCACTGGCTTTGGGGCTCAATGTGGAGCTCATTTTTTCCCCTTTTCATAGGATTTCTGTTTTTGAGGATGAAAATACCTATGGTGGGGAGAATGTTACGACTCGGGTTTTGACTTGAATGGCTTCTAAATATTTCAGAAATTATTTCCAGATTCAGTAACTGACTCATCATGGGATTTTGGGGCAAGGGGATCCTCAGTGTGATAGGATTAATAGTATAAAATACATTTTTCCATGTGAATAGTGTTACATTTGAATATTAAATAATTTCCCTTCAGTGTCTCAAATCATATTTTGGTGACTAAATTTGGTTTCTGAAACTCCATGTTTACTGTAGGCATGACCTAAGGTCTTCAAATCCATGTGTTTTAATTGGGGGTTGTTTTGGTGATTGGACTTCAAGCGGTGGATTAAATTAATTAAATGAAAAATTAGTTATGAATCTGAAATTACCTTTCCCCTCCTTTTAATTGGTGAAAACAACTAAAATAGGAGTAAAAATATCATCCCCCTATCATTTACATTGGTTAAAATCTAAACTAACAACACATCCATTAGGCGAGGTTCTACTTATCTTGGTTTTTTAAATATATCATTATCAAATTGAGAACCAAAATAATCTGGAATCATTCTTCATCCAATAATTTATAGATTCATCCATGAGGTAGGAGTATTTGAGTTTTTATATTAATCACCCTGTTTACTCATTTTTTATGGTTCTAGAGAACAAATAAAATTTCTATAAAACCCTTCTTAGTAGATATGTAGGCTTTTGGGTTAACTGGAGTGAATCTGGATGTTTTACTGGTAATTCATGATTTGAATCACTATCTACACAACCATTAGTTTAGTGATACATGTCATATACCTCTTCATGTTTGGGGAATGTGAACGTTTGGGGCTATAAGCCCTGTATGTGTGTTACATGTCGTGTAGTTCCCCAAAACATGTGACCATAAGACATGGATTTGGATAGATGTCTGAAAACACATGTTCTTTTACTAACAAATGACCAATATACATAGACATGATGTCTGGTACCTGAACATGGGATCTTGTACACAGACATGGGAAAACTACAAAGGTATGTTTCCAATTTTTGGGATCATGTTGTGTAGTATGGGATACATTATGTGTGAGGGATACAGTTGGCTGGTCCATGAAAATGAAAAACATGACCAGGTGTCAAGAGATGATGTAAATGGAGTGTACCTCCTATACATTCTGTGTACCACTATATATTTTGGAACCCATGTGGACCAGATACACAGGAATGTTCTTAGGCGGGATCGCATGTTGTGTGTCCTCTAGTGCACATTGTGTACTACTAGGAGATCCTTTGGAGATCATCCACCCTTTTTATCTCCTTATTCAAAACTCAGATTTAGGATATTTATTAGTCTATCCTGATTAGTTTTAAATAAAGGATGTGATTTTGGCTTCCCGTAATGCTGACAATATATGAGATAGTGTGAATTGAATAGGAAGCATGTGGGGTGGTATTGAGCTGATGATGGAGAACAACGTGGTTCATATAAAGAGATGCTAGAACTAATAGTCCGATAATGGAATAGGGAGTGGGTTTTTCCTTACCTATCTTCTTAGGTAATTATGTTAATTTTTATGTTGTGGGTATGGGTTCATTACCCTTGTGTAGATTCCTCCGAGGGTATTATTCCCTGGATAGAATACAATGCGATTTTCCCCATGACATTCGTGAAGGTAGAGTAGGTACTCCCTCATTGGACTAGGAAGAGGTTCCTCTATACATGGAGTTAGTACTCCCCAACTGGATCTAGATGTAGATCCTCTATAGATGACGTATAGATAAAGTCTATACTCCCATACCAGGTAGGTTGTAAGTCCACTATTATAGGAGTGGGTACTCCCATGCCATTCTAGAACATTTTTCGTCCATATGTGTTGTTCTAGACGAGTTTGTACTCCCATTCCATGTCCGGGAGGGTGTCCTCAAGACTGGGGGTAGTACTCCCTTATCATTTAATGATAAAGGTCTCCTATAGTGAAAATGTTTGTTGAGTAAGTAATGCCATTTAATTCTAGGGTGCGTGTAACACCGCGACCCCAGAAGCCCGGAGCTGGTGAATTATTTTTATACATTGGCATGATCACAATAGATCATGTCTCGAAAGAAATATTAGTTTAGTAGCCTTAGAAGTACTAGATACAAACATACATTTTACATTACATTATCAAACGAAAATACTACAACATTTTTTCCCCTTTGAACACACTCATATCCCTTAGACTATTATTATAGGTTAATCATAATATACTTCTTTGCATGCTGGAAAAAATAAAACATAAAAAATAGATGATCTCATATGCTTAGTAAAGATAAAAATATAGTCGAAACTATCATAAACAAGCATAAATATTTAAGAAAATGTATAAGACTAAAACAAAATCCTATTAAACATAAAAATCAACATAATAAGGAAAATATAAATCAAATATTTCCATTTACTTATTCCCATAGATATTCTACTAGTAGAATAATCACATGTTATATCAATAGCTAATTTCCTAATGATAGAATGCATAATGTCGGACATCATAACCACATAGTCAAGGCATTAGTCCAAGACTAAAAATATAATTTTTTTCAAGGCCTTCTGCCAAGACACTATTTTGTCCCTAGAGACCTACATATCCACTAAGGGGATATAGCGGGACCCACCTATCACTTACTAAGTCCAATTCATCCCTCTTAAGAAAATGTTGAAACATAAATTTTTTTTATTAAAATTGGAATACGAAATATCAATACATTAACCAAAAACCATGAATTGTATATAAATAACACATCCACAGTCAAACATATCAAAACTCATTCAATACAATATGGAAGATTTTATTATAATAAATCATCTTTAATCAAGAATAATTTGTAGTAAAGTATGTTGACATGTTTGAAAATGATTAGTAAAACTATCTGAGAGAAAAATACCTTCTTCAGGAAATCATATAAAAGTCACATCATTTATAAGGGAAAATTAGTTTTCATAATCAAAGTGTCCCATAAAACTTTGATACATTTTAATGGAATTTAAATTTTAATACATTCATTTACATATAAATAAATTCTTAAATCCAATTTGAAAACATATAAATTAATGATAATTATTTAGAAGAATAATTATTTTAAAAATTTAACTTGATGTTTTAGTTAAAGAGTCCCTAAAGAAATGAATCCTTTTGAAAACTATTTTATGAAACATGGACAAGGATAATAAATATTTCCCTGTAAATACTTACACATGAACAATCTCGAAAGACAATGATATTGAGGAATTAAGCCTTACCATGTACTTTTCCTTGGTTTAGGGTACGTTTCCCTCCTGTATAATAGTAAAATCATTGTTATTATATTATACAAGAACCGAATCCATAAATATGTTATCATGTATTTTCTTCCTATATTTCTATTGTTAATGATATTTCTATAGTATCATCATTTCAGGTGTTAACTGATTCATTTTCCTTTATATTTTTTCTTAAGTAAGCCACAATTGTTAGGGATATGATGTATTTAATTAATATAAATAGTGTTATTATGTTCTTAAACATTATTTTTAATGAAAAATGAAATTTATTATTGAATGGTTATGTTGGGGAATAAATTCCATCACAGTTGTGGAGATAGAAATCCATACATTCACAAAAGCGACAATATCATCCTATTGAATGTGAAATCGTATGTAATTAGATAGTATATCATACATAAAAAATAATTAACATACAATATTTATCATTTATTTCAATTATACTCATTATTATACCCATCCAAATAATGAAGTTTTGAATAACAGACTACACGATGTGGAAATAGTAAGCTGTACGTATGAACGTATGGTGACTTTCTCATTTATAGGATGGATAATATAATTAATATAGTTATACCATATTTATAATAACATCATAGTACGTATAAGGTACTGGATTTTTTATTTTGGTTTGGAAATAACTAAGATATAGGAAGTGGAAGAATAAAAGAACTTTGAAATAGGTGATGAAATTGTTGCCTCTCCTCCAGGTGTTTCATTTGGATTTGATCAAAAGGGATTCATATGGTGGCTTAATTATCAATTTAAGGCCTCTAGGATAAAGTGACATTAGTTGAGATGGTATTTGAGTAGGGTTTTGATGAGCCAAATGGCATTGGAGGTGTGAAATTATGAGAAGGGAATGTACCTTTTTATAAGTGAGGTGACTGTCACTTCAGTAAAATTTTGAAATATTATTTTATTATAGAATCATTTTATATTTATAATGGTTCAAAATGAATTTATTTTTTGCATTAGCTAGTTATGGATTTAAGAACACCCAACCAAGAGGTTTTAGACACGTTTATAATACCATATTAACCTTATAATTTAGATTTAACTCTTGGTTAAATAGTATAACATTTACCATGTCCCCTTGTATTTTTATATAATATGGTTAATAAACATATTATAAAATTCCTAGAAAACCTAAAGTGATTAATTAATGGAATATATTTTATTATATAATCCTTTTAGATGAACCATATATTTTTAAGACTGTTATATATTTTAATAACATAACATTTTTTTTAAAACTCATTTTTGTCAATTCTGACACTATTTAGTATTTGGTTTTTTGTAAATGTAAAATGAAACATGATTACATCGAAAAAAATCCACCATAAAATGTCATATTCACCTATAAAATTCATGGATTGCATAAAAAAATTAAAATTATATTTATTTTAATATTTATATTGTCATTTATTTTATTCATTTATTAATAAGGAAAATATTGTATCATTATTAAGTCATAAGTAAATAAATTTACAGTGTGCCTAAAATTTATAAATAAAATATAATAATGTTGGAAATAGTTTTATATTTAAAATTAAATTTTATAGTAGAATATATCAATTATATAACCACATATAAGAAATTTTTTACTAAACGTTGCATTCTTATGTTATTTTTGTCATTACATTAAATTAATTTATATAAAATGTAATTATCACTATAAAGTGGCTCCATGAGGTCCCCGAATCCACCCAAGGATTCCCATGGTGAAGCGTGTCTCATATAATTGGGTTAGGACACATTTTAGGGTAATTTAATATTATTATAATACAATTGTTTTCCCTTATTTACTAGATTTACCCTTTAACTGTGGCAAATAAAATATTTTCTGAAATAACTATTCATAGTGTCTAAAAATAAAAGATACTTATTTAAACAATTTGCACCTCATGATTCCATTTATGGAATCCATTTATCCAAATGAAAAATGAAGATGTTGTAGAAATGAATTTAAAATCAATTTTGGTTGTCAAAACTCAAAAGTGGGTTTTTAAGAAATAAAAACTATAAAACAAATTAACATGTGTTTATGTACATTTTTAATGTGAAATTACATAAAATGACCTAAATTATATTAAATGATAAAAATATAATCTAATTATACATTAAAACAACTAAACATAAAATTTAACATGATAAATTATTTCAATTAAAAAAGTTTTTTTAATTAAAATTTATTATATTTCACTATTCATCAAAAAATGTAAGTAATCAGAATAGTATCAAAAATTTAACCAAACTAAATTTATAAATCCCACTTCTAAATAAATATTTAATTTTATTAAATTGATTATATAAAAGATTCAAATATTGTATTTAAATAGGGTTCGTCATTAAAAGGCGAAAAAATGCATTTTGGAAAAAATACATCTTTTATTTGAATAATTGAATTTGCCCTTATATTATGACTATGAAAAATAAAAGATGAATGTTATAATTATATTGGATATATATAAAATTCAAAATATGGTTATTACTATTCCTATCCACTTTTTGAAAATCTAGTTTGATAGGTCGTGGTGTCCTTGAACTCAGTGTTGCGTAATCGCGCACTATTGTATTATTACTAAATAAATGTACCGTGGAATAATGGGATGTTACATTCTTTCCTACTTCAAAAAATTGCATCCTATCAATTTCAAATTTTTCTTTAAAAATAAAAGGTTAAAAAATTTGGAATTACTTTTGTGAAAACCCACATCCAAAATAGGGTTAATAAAATTTAGTCTTAATAGGACTGAAATGGAAATGAAAAAGACACCACCAAATTTGGATTTCAAATAGAATAATATTGGTGATAATTATAATTTAGGAAAGAAATAAATATTTATAGAAAGTGATTAAGGTCATCAATCGCAAACAAGTGAATGGAAAATTGAGGGTCTCAAATGCATAAATCTATGACGATTTAAAATATCGCCAGTTCAACAAAACATACGGTATTAGGATAAACCATATTTGGTTTTAGGTTAAAATCCCTAAATATTGATAAATAATTTATTCATAGAAAGATAAAAAAAATAATTGATATGTATAGTTACATCCTTTAACTAATTTCAACCACAAACTCATCTTTCACTCCAAACAATAATAGAACTCATAAATATTCTATTTATCCTAATTGTATAGGGTTACAAAAAATGAATTTATATTTTATCTGCTAGAACATTTTAAGAAAACTAAATTATACAAATCGGGACATCTTATAGGCCGTTTGAAGGTGATGCAACATTTTCACCCTTCGGTTGTATGTTCAAATATCGCGGCCTTGCTTGAAGAGATGACTTGTCACCTGACTTCCGAGTTGTCTTTTTTATAACAGTCCAATGATAATCATGAAAAAAAATTAACCTTAAATAATAGTATCAAATGCCTAACATAATCCATTCCATCCATTACAGTAATCCAAAATACCTCTGTCCAAACTCACAATCCAAAATTTTTATGTAAGATAATCGTAATGAAGATCTCTTATATCACATAATAACATATGAATATCTTCATCATGTATTATATTAAAACATGGTAACAATATGAATTATCCTAAAACCTTATTTTTATATTCATGTATTCCCTTATTCATTCTATAAATAATAGAATACTGGATACACTACTTAAATCCATAAATTTGGAAAACTCCAAATAATGATGGTATAAATATCTTTTTAGACAAACCATTAATCAGTTACAAAGATGTTTATAATATCCAATGTACTTTATCCAAATCAATTATCTCTTATTCCGAAATCATTATCTTAGCTTCAAAAACATAATAAGTGTTATATTTCCCTCAAAACTATATTTTCCCAAAAGACTAACTTGTTATTGAGTCTCTTTTCATAGTACCATACAATCTCAAATCCTCAATGAAGTATTACTGTTGTACAATCCTTATATTCTTTATTATTCTTATCACATGTACATCATTTAAACAATACTGAAATGACACAATTATTTTATAACAACTTATGAAAACTAATCATTCCTCTTCATCTATAGTAGTATCATAACATGATTATTATCTGATAACGTCATTTGGGGTATACTCTAATGATTGGGATATTGATTCATGTAGTGTACCAACTTCTTACAAATATATAATTGTACACGTGGAATCTGTGTATTACACTTTCAATCACGTACTTGGTGTAATTTTTTCTCCACACTTATTACAAACTCCCATTCCCTTCAAGCATTTATCAAGGTGGTTCTTTAAAAATTTACCACATGTGGGAAAATACTTTTTTTCTCTCTTCCCTTTATCCATATTTCTCTCTACCATCCTTTTTTTTCTATGGATTCCCTTCAAAGTCATAGGAATCATAGAATTATTTACCTATCTTATTAACACATGGTACTACTTCTTCATATGATGATAATATATTGGAGACTATTTCTCTTATATATGTTGTCATATGTCAATGACAGATATGACCCTACTTACACTTTGGATCATGTTTATTGTAGAAGTTCTTATTCCTTCTACTAGGCCCCATTTTTAAACAAACTCATAAACTAGGTTAGTTTTTTAATATTAATTCATATTTCCAAACTTGTAAAATACATAACCTAAATTGAAATGTTAATGCATGTAATCCATAATAATAAAAATGTTTTCTTTGAGAATGTATTTACCAATAAATCATTCATAATAGTTGTTAATGACATTTTTAATTATCCTAAGCATATCCCCTAAGAGTGTCATAACCAAGAGTGAAGCAAGGTCCATTGTCATGTACCTGGATACCTTAGGTCATGCCTGAAACTACATGTCAAAGGTTTCAGTCCCTGGTACAATTGTGCCATATCTGTCTCTTCCTGATTATTTCCAGATAGGGATGTATTTCTTGGAAAATCCAAAAAATATCAACATTACTAGAATTGTAGGAAGTTCATATATATTAATCTTCAAAACCTATCATAGGGTAATGTTATCTAATAATAATTTTTCTAAATCATGTTTATAATGTTTTCACTAAAATCCATCTAATACCAATTGTATCACCATATACCCAGAAGCCTAGAGTCAGTGCATTATTTTAATACATTGGCATGACCACAAGAGATGATGTACCGAAAGACCGATTAGTTTAGTAGAATTGGAAGTACTAGATACATATATAAGTTTTACATTACATTATGAAATGGTAAAAAAACAAAATTTTGTCCCATTTGAACACACTCATATTATTAGCTTATTCTAACAGGTTAATAGTAATATACTTCATCACATGCTAGGAAAAATAAAACATATGTAGGGGTGAGATCAGATGCTCAGTGAGGATAACAATATAGAAGAAACTATCATAAATAATAATAAACATTTAAGGAAATTTATAAGTCTAAAAAAATCCTTTAAAACATAAACATCAACATATTATAGAAAAGATAAATCAAATATTTCCATTTACTTATTCACATGGATATTCTACTAGTTGAATAATAACTTGTAATATCAAAAGAAAATTTCATAATGTTGTAATGTGTAATTTCTAACATCATGTCCACATAGTTAAGGACTCATTACATGAATACAAATAATATTTTTTCAAGGCCTTGTTCCTAGACACTTGTTTTTCTCATGAGACATACTGATGCATCGAAGTGCTATAGCAGGCCCCACCCATCAGATACTATGTCCAACACATCCCTCATATGAAAATGTTGAAACATAACATAATAATTCATATTAAAACTAGCATATTAAATGTCAATACTATAACCATATACCATGAGTGGTATAAAAATATCACATCCACAGTCAAACATATCATAACTCATTCAATACAATATGGATGATTTTATTATAATAAATAAACAACAATCGAGAATAATATCTAGTAAAGGATGATGACATGGTTGAAAATTATCAGTATAACTCTTTGAGAGAAATATAATTTTTTCATGAAATCATTTAAAAGTAAGCCAATTTATAAAGGAATAAATTTAAAAGATGTTTTTTAATAAATGTTCCTCACACCACATTGAATCTTTTGAAAGTAATTAACATTTTAAAATATTCTTGTCCTTATAAACAAATCCTTAAAACAATTTTGAAAACATGGAAATTAATGAGAAGGATTTAGAAGAATAAATAATAATAATATTTAAAATGATGTTTTAATTACAGAGTCCATTAAAAAAGATAATCCTTTTGAAAATATTTTTAAGAAATATGTACCTGGATAATAAATATGTCCCAGTAAGTACTTACACATGAACAATCTCAGATAATAATGAGATTGAGGAAATAACCTTTACTTTTTACATTTCCTTAATCATGGGTACATTAACCTCCTATATAATCGATAAATAATTGTTATTAAATTATAAAAGAACCACATTAATAAATATTTTTTCATGTATGTTCTTCTAATATTGTTTTGTCAATGATATTTCAGTAATATCATCATTTCACGTGTTAACTTATTTGTTTCACATTATATGATTTGTTTCCAAAGTCATGTTTTTAAACAATAGGATTTATTTGATTCATATACAAAATGATATTATCTTCTTAAAAAATATTTTTAATAATAAAATGAAATTTATTCTTTAATGGTTATGATGGTGAACAAATCTCTTCACATTCTTGGAAACGGTAATCCGTACATACGCAAAAGCAACATTATCATTCTACTGATGGTGAAATATTATGTAATTGAATAGTATATCATATAAAAATATTAATTAAAATAATATATTTATTATTTATATAAATTATACTCATTATTATAACCATCCAAATAATTAAGTGTTGAATAACAAACTGCACCACGACGTGGAGACGGTAAGCCGTGCGTACGCACGTATGGTGACTTTGTCGTTCATAGGATGGATAGAATAATTAATATGGTTGTACGATATTTCTAATTACATAAATATATGTATAAGGTACATGATTAATTATTTTTGGTATGGAAACCACAATGAAAGAGGAAGTGATGAAAAAAAGAACTTTGAAATAGGTGATAAAAATATTATCAATTCTTTAGGTTCTTCCTTTTGATTTGATCAAAAGATCTCCTTAGGTTGGATTCATGATCAATTTAAGGACTAAAAGTTTAATTGAGGGTATTTGGGAGGATATTTGAGCGGGGTTTGTATGAGACAAATGGCTTTGGAGGAGTGAAATTAGGTGAATATGATTCACCCTTTTATAAGAAAAGTGAGGGTAACTTTAAAAAAAGGTTGAAATATTATTTCATTATAAAATAATTCTCAGTTTCTAATGGCTAAAAATGAATTTATTTCGAGATATAGGTGGTTATGGGTCAGAATCCACTGAACCAATACGTTTTAGACATGTTTAGACTACCGTATTAACCTTATCTTTTAGATTTAACACTTGGTTAAATAGTAATCACTTACCATTTCTCCTTGTTTTTTTATATTAGATGGTTAACAAAAATAATATTAAATTCCAAGAGAACCTCAAGTGGTTAATTAATGAAATATATATTATTATATAATTCTTTTGAAAAAATAATATATTTTTAGGACTATTATATAATTTAATAATGTAGTATTTTTTTAAAAACTCATTTATGACAATTTTGACACTATTTATTATATAGTTTCTTGGGAATGTCAAAAAAACATGATTACATCGAAAAAAATACATTAAATCAACCCTAAAATTCCATAATAACATATAATTTTTTATGGAATAAAAACATTAATGTATATTTATTTTAATATTTAAAATATCATTTATTTGAGTCTTTCATTAAAAATAAAAATTTTGTATCATTATTGTGTCATAAATATATATATTTATTTTGTGTCTAAAAAATATAAATAAAATATCATAATGTAGGAAATCATTATATATTTCAAATGAATTTTTTTAGTTGAAGGGACCAATTATATAACCCTATATAATTTTTTTCTAAAAGATACATGTTTATATTATTTTTGTCTTTACTTTAAATTAGTTAATATAATTGTAATTATCACTTTCTTGTGGCTCCATGGGGTGCAAAAATCGACCCAATGATTCCAATGGTTGGGAATATATCATCTAATAGGGTTAGGATACGTGTTAGGGTAATTTAATATTATTATAATATTATTTTTTTACCTTTATTTAGCAGTTTTACCATTCAACTATAGTAAATAAAATATTTACTGAAGAAACTATTCATAGTGTGTCAAAATTAATGATAAATATTTACACAATATGGACCTCCTGATTAAAAATTTGGAATCAAATTTTTCAAATTTAAAATACAAAAGTTGTAGAAATTAATTTAAAATTAATTTTCGTTGTCAAAACCAAAAAGTGAGTTTTTATGAAATAAAAACTATCTAAATATTTACCTGTGATTATGTACAATTTTAATGTAAAATTACATCCAATGATCTAAAATTTTATTAAATGGTAAAAATATAATCTAATGATACTTTAAAACCAATCAAATGTAGTATTTAACACTATGAATATTTTTTATTAAAAAAGTTCTTTTTAATTAAAATTTTGTGGTTTTCAATATTCATATAAATATAAATGTTATAAAAAATGTACCAAAAATTTATCCAAAATATGTTTTTATTTAATTCTTCTAAATAAGAATATAATTTAAAAACATTGAGCATATAAAAATGTTATATATTTTATTTAAAAATTGTTAGTCATTAAAAGGCGAAAAAACTGCATATTTGAAATAAAATACTTCTTTTTTCTGAATTTTATTTCCTTATATTATGTCTAAGAAACATAAATGTGAAAGATAAAAATTAGATGGGATATATATAATTCTAAATGTGGTTATTTATATTCATAACAACTTTTTAAATGGCTATTTTGATAGGTTCTGATGCACTTTAACTCGGTGTTGCGTACATCACACACAATTGTATTATTCAAAAAGAAACATAACGTGGAAGCATGGGGTGTTATAGTTCTGGTACTATAGTCTATGATAAGTACTCCCCCACCTAGTTAGGGTGAATCTATTTAATTTATGAAGTGGTACTCCCCTATCGTATCAGGTTGCAGGTCCATCATGAGTAGTACCCCCTTGTTGAATCAAGGTGAAATTCTACAGTTAAAGAGTAGTACTCCCACATCTCTCAGTTGTAGTGGGGAGTGGGTCCTCCATTATAGTTGAGGGTAACTCATCTATTGGATATAGTTAGATAGGAGCTAATAATCCTACAATGAACTAAGTTGTCAGCTACTCCTCACAAGAGCTACATAGGTTTTGCTGGTTAGGTAATAGAAGTACACACTTGAATTTGGGCCATGATGAAGTGTGAGACTCTTTGATTATCTCTTTTTAGAGTGGATGCACACAGATCATAGTCTATAGTAGTGCTCCCTCAACCGTGTGTAGTGGTGAGGGTATGCCTCTTCACATGGGATTCTTTAGGTTACTTTGGATGAAATGTAGTGAAAATAGGATAGATGGATTCGAGAATTAGGATGTGACCTCGTATAATCTTAATAATGGATCAATATCTCTAGGAAGTACCATTAGGAATGGTAGAGTTATTATTGATGGAGTGCTTCTTTCAGATGGGCTCCATCTAGTATGGCTGAGCTTGTGGAATGTGTTCTCATTGTTTTGTGTAATGGTTTGAGCCTACTAAGAGAACCCCATTGATAGCTTGATGATGGATCGTCATGAGACTCAAAGTCTAATACAATTATATAAGGGTGATTTATGGGAGTCTTTATGGTGTTTTCCCTTGAAAGGGGTTTTGAACCCTTTTAGACTGAGCTAACATGATATGTATGACTGAGGATTGTTCGAGATGGATTTTCAATATCCATTTGGTTTCCTTATTCCTAGGTCCTGCAAATTGTTTTATTTTATTTCCTCCCATTTTATTTAGGGATTTTGGGGCACATACTATGTATTTTTATTCTCACCACTTCACGGACATTCCTGTACATCTTTTTTGACTTATGGAGACGACATGAATTTTGGTAGCATCCACAGGGGACCTGAGACATACAGTGTATAGTGAGCTATAAGGATCGAGGTGTTTACCGAAGCATGGCCAATGATCTTTCTGGAAATTGTAGTTGACAGTGATCCCCTCATTTTGAGAAAGTTGGATGCTTTTATAATTTTCTTTGTTGGGAATTTTTTCTCCCTTTTACACTTTCAGTGCTTATATTGTACTCTAGTAGTGGGATAAAGATGTATACATGAATTGGTTACCTTTGGATTTTACATTTCAATATTTTTTGATCATGGAGATTTTTGGGGGTGAACATGTACAATGGAAATGCCTCCCACGATTGTGACATTCCTTCTCAGCACTTGTTGCATACCCCTAGCCTATTTGAGGCCGTCAAGGGGTGTTGTAGCCCTGGCCCTGTCAGGTTGGGTTGTGACAAATAGTTCACTAAAAATCTGAGATAGGAACTATATTTTCTCCATAAAAATATATTTTAATGAACTCATGGTTATGACTCTTAGGTGTGTTATTTTTTTAACTAAAGGAAAAATGTTTTTCATTATAATGATAAAACTGTAACATGTTTAATACTCTATATGGGCAAGGATCAACAATCATTATACTTATAGGACTTGTATATTCTTCTAAAACATGTTCCTTAGATTCTAATTCTAATGCTCTATATATTCAAAAATTGGAAAAATAAAAATTGTTTCCCCATTCAAATTCCCATTCAGATATGATGTTCAATCATTAACACTATAGGACACCACCGTGGATACATGTGTGATGTTCTATATTCCATCAAAAAATATTGAATAGAAAACTAATTTTTTAAAAAGATTATACATGATTTTGTTTATTAATAAAATCTATAGGTGTATAACTCCTTGTAATTTGAATAGGAATCCAATTAAAATTTAGTATTCACATTAATCATTCCAATGATCTCAATAGATATCTCATCAACATAAATTTCCCTTATTATCCTTCTATAAACATAATCCTCTCTATAAAATATATTGGACTGAAATTGTAAATTTATTAATATTAGATTTTAATGTAATTTTTACCCATTACAATTGACTTATTTACTCTTTCGTTGTGGTATTTAGAATCTTTTGACTAAAAATATTCAAAAATTTACCCTCTTTTAATAGAAACACTTAATATGGTTCCCCTTATTTCCAAAATTACAGTACAAGGTTATGAGACAAATTTATATTATTTGACCTCTTTATATCTTTACTATACCAAGATTATAATTTCATTATTGAATAGAAAATATTCTTCCATCAACACTAACACATGGTTTTGATAAGTTAAAGTCTTACTTCTTCCTGATCTACTTATTAAATGATATTTTTTTACTCAAACACTATGTCAGTATTACCTATATAGTTTCTTTAAAGAGTAACCATTTCATCCAAGGACAATTATTATAATGAAAGTGGAATTGGATATCAAACCATCCCTATTAATTTCACTCTTAAAAATTATTGATAAAAACAAATCATATTGAACTCATGATGATATTATCCATATACATTACTTCGTACATATTCCAGAGGAAGAATCTATGCCTCAAAAATACCTCATTCCTACTAGCTATATTTCCATGCATATTGAAAAATAATTCATCAGAACCTTATTAGCCTTCAACAAAAAAAATGTGTAAGGAAAATTCAATTCCATCATCATTAAAACAAACACTATTGGCTTATGTCCACACCATTCCAATTATTTTCTTCAAACATCATTCTGGTTAACCACCTTAAAATGAGGCTCATGATCTCCCTATAATATGTTTATTTATTCAATATCCTATAGAATATATAAAATATATTATCAAACATTCCAATTTAAAACCTTTACTTCATCAAAATTCCATTCCTTCATAATAATCCCCCCATTAAAATGAATGCATAAATAAAATATTAATTATAAAAAGATATTTATACTAAAACAATGTGAACATATACTTGTTGAACCAAAAGCTCTAATACCACTCATTACCCAAAAATACAAGGACCTGGATTGTCACTTCTAGAACATAAAAAGATATGAATCTATGGAATTTTTGTAGCAAAAAGACAACTGAAATTATTTTCTAGAACTAGGAAGACTAGTAACCCCATCAAAACATAGAATAATCATGCTCCGCCGATGCATATCATTCTATAATGGAACAATCATGAAAATCACCCTCATGTTGATGTAATAGACTAGTGATAATTTTGTTTTGGGGTTTCCCTTTTCTAAAGAGAAATATTGTTACTTTTATTAGAAATTAAAGAAAAATTCAAACACCACCATTAGTTAAAAGTGCCCAAAATACAAAATAGCTACTTGAGAGTAATAGATGATGAATGGGTGAAAGGCTAATAACTTTTTGAGTAAACCCACCTAACTATTTATTATCAAGTCCTACTAATTTTCAAGGTTCCACCACTATATATAATGTTCTCTATACCATATACATCATAATAGGAAACTGCTTTTATCCTTTTCAATTAACAAACCAAAATCAATTATAGTTAATAGTGTTATAGTCTTTGGAAGTCATCTTATCCCCCTTTTTAACACTGTTATCTCGACCTAGCATTTATATAAGGTTTCTATGTGCCCAAAACATTTTTAGTTCCACAACCCATGTTCTAAACTTTCCATTTCTATAATTAAAATATTAAATATAAAAAAATTCTTCACACTATCCATCCATAAAATTAGATTATATTTTTTTGAGTACTGATGGACTTTTTTTAAATCTTAATAAACTTACTATTTTAAAAAAATATAATAGATTATAAATCCATTGGTATTTATTTGTTAAAAAACTTTTTCAATAATATTTTTTACTGAATGGTTATATTATTATAGGGGGTTTTATTTTTCATATGTTTTATTGTGCTATTAATATTTTGATAACTAATCCAACAGGGGAAATGTGGAATTTCCATTTTTCATGGAATCTTATTGGTTGAAATTATTTAAAATTAGGGGAATGATGACTGAATCATGAATTTTTTTAATAATAAGTGGAATATCTGAATTGAATTGTGGTTAATTTTTATATTGACTCACAATTTATTATTCAAAAATGTTTATCCCCTTAATTATATTGTCGGAAACATTTGGATATATCACTACCCACAATTCTATGATGTGATGAAATAAAACAAGTATTTTTGAAATATAAATTCTTATAATAGTATGACGGTATTGATTCTAATATATTGATACTCATGAAACATATTATATATTACATAATTTGATTCATGTATATCATAATTTAAATGAATTTCAAATAATTCTATCTTATCATATCACTCCATGCAGTAAAGGGGTGTCAAAATACATGACTAACGTCCATACATTTCACAAATAATGATTCCGTTATTTCACTAATCACAATATAAAGGATTATTATAGTTATACCAATATCCATTAAATATTATTACATAATATTTAATATAACCATATGAAATTATACACATCCCAAAATATATTGGTTTAGTGCCCTAGAAAATTATGTTTATACAACAATGACACATAAAACACATTATTCATTATTATAAGACATCATCATATACATCATATGGACCACTGTAATCTTCATAATACATGTGATATACTTGGTATTTAAATCAAAGAATATATGTTACAAAAATTATTGCCATGGTATGAATATTAGAAAATTAAATGATACATAAATCAATTGGAGTGCATGAGTAAGATAAATAATCATTATCAAATTATAATAATAATATTTTAATCCTAAAATTTAGATAAGTAATACATGTAATATGGAACATACGTAATAATTAAACAATAAAAACATAATTCATGACTAACTACCATGACATCATATCATAATGTAAAAATTTACCTAAAACATATCTCTGAAAACCATTATAGACAAAGATCAATACATCATGTGGATTTATAATGATATCAATAGATATAAAAATTTATCAAATTAAATGGAGGGATATAAATGTTTTTTTCCACCCATAAAATCATGAAAATATTTAAAATAACGGGTTCCATATATTATATAAACATAAATCAAGAATAAACATGAAATGATCTAATTTTTTGTAAATGGGATTCATAGTAGTAGAATAAAACATATCTTCATAAAAAAATTATCTAGTACCCAATGAATAATGGAATAAATTATATTGGTTATTCAGGGGTATGTGAGAAAAAGGGTATGCTGCTTTAAGGTAATACAAAACAATTTATGAATAATAAATGATTATTTTAGAAAAATAATGGCTTTTACCAAAATAATTGATGTAACAAATAATTCATCCCAAGGAAATAATGACATGAAAATATATAAAATAAGGAAAGTTAAATTCGCATGTGGTCATTAATAAGGGATGTAAAATATGTAAAATAATCATATGGATGAGAGAGTTAAAGAGTTAGTAAAAAATAAAAAATGAATGAAATTGTTTGAGTATCCCCATACCTTAAGACCAATTATTTTTTTTCTAGCATATAAATCCTCTATAAATAAAATTATGTTTATTAACAAATCTTCCTATAAGTATTTTACACTAATACAAGTTAATTTTTATAATATAATGTAATTTTTATGGTTTTTTATCTTTTCATTAATTATAAAATTTCATGGTGTAATGACTGTATAAATTATTTAATTTTTTATTTGGTCTTTTTATTTTAATAGTTTTTTTCTCTAGTCCACTTATTTATTATAATTATATCCGCACAGAAATAATTGGGTATCCAATTATTAATATCCATGTATGTAAATAAAATGAATCCACTAAGATTTTGTATAACTATAAAATATAATTTCACAATAATTATAATCTAAAAGTAAATCCATACCCTCATTATGTTTTTGCATCATTTACCAAGTGTGAATGTGATTCATCGTGGAATCCAAGTATCTAAATTAATACCCATAATCTTTTTTTCTTCATCATAGACTTTCATTTATGGGTTACACTATCAACATTGCCTCAATCATTTTAATCATAAATAAAATCAAATTTATTATTAATAATAATCTTTGTACTGATATTTTCAACAATATTTGGTATAATTAGAACTATATTAATCACTCCATGTATTATTTATTCTATATTGTGGAAATGTATAAATCCAAAATAATTTCTAGTCATTGTATCCTAAATTTTATTTATTATCTCGTCATTATATTTTATATTTTCTTACCTACTATCCAATGTTACTATCTGAGAAAAATTAGTCAAACCCACCATTACATTTTTCACCACTAGCCCATTCTGTGGATCATCGTTGAAATATAATAAGTCATATCCTAAATCTTGGAAAGAATAAGTTATACATGTAAGGAAAAAATAGTTAAATATTTCTTAAACAATTTCAATGAAATACCAATGTGGTTAACTTGATTGTCTTATACTTTTTCTAGAATAATAAAACCACAATAAACCTCAATAAAATTATTTTTTAAAACAAAATTATTCTCAATACTCTATGATCTTGTTATTTTATCATCTTTTTTGAAACCCCATCTAGAGGAAAAGTAGGGTCCCTCCATAGAAAAAATTTGTGTAAGTTTTCTTAAATTCCTCTATACCTAAAGGCTTTGACCACATTGTCATCCAATTTTTAATATCACCTATTAGACCATTATCAAATTTAGAAACAAAATTATTACGAAAATGGATACAAATATATTTCCTTATCTCTATAAGTTAATCATGCTTCTCCTCTCTATGATTCTTCCCTATGTTCTCTGATTAAAAAAATTAATTTATTCCCTTATCTTATATGCTAAAGGGGAATGATCTTTCATTATACCAATATAATACCCTTCCTATATTAAAGAAATTATTCTATTCCATATATCTTTACTCAATTAATTCTATAGTACATAATTTTTTTATGATCATTCTCACAAAATAGAGAAACCTTCATGCAAGAAAATTTATGAGGAGTAGAAAAAAATTCCATAATAAAAGAATTAATATCACTACCTATTGAAAGATTTTAATTTAATTTAATCATTTATTGAGTGTAGAAACCTCCCTTTGTAAAAATTTTATAATCTCTATAACATTATTTGGTTGGAAAATGGACATATTGAATATAATTAGTAAAACAATTATAATTGTGATTCTAGAAAAATTATCTTATTATACAAGTATTAACTATAAAACCAATGATATAACACTGTGGTGGAGGGTTTGAATTATATATTTTCCATAATATTTGATCCAAAATAAGATGGTTCAAAGTCACCAAGGTTTAATCAACACCCAAGAAATAGTTAACAGATTTACCTAGAATAAAAAGCATAGAAGGATTTTGGAATGTGAGTTTATGACCCGTTTGTTTTACTTAAACAACTGGTATGGAATAATAAAACATTAAGAATTGACTAAAAGATCTATAAAGAAGATGAAAAATGAAATCCAAAAAGTGATCTTCAATCCCTAGACCAATTCATTTATATTTATTCTTCCACAGTGAACAAAATGCGAATTTAATAAGGACCATAGAGTTCGAGAATAGATCATTACATTAATCCCCAATCATAATTAAAAAACATAACAAACAAGTATATATCTGACCAATGATTCAAAAAACTCACAAAAACAATAAAATTTATATAATAAGACATGAATATATACATAATGGAAATTGGAAGAGATGTCAAACAATTGAAAAAACAAGGGACCTTCATGGAAAACTAAATACAAGGGAATATGGATAAGATTTTGATCATCATAAATAACATGAATCTTCAACCCAAACCCAGAAAATAGGGTGATGACCTATAATATAGTATTGATATAACCCCTCCCTTGGAGGAGGAGGTATGGCAGTCAAATCCACTATACATATATTAGGCCATCCCCACTATAGAATTTTTGTTTTCAACTAGGATATGAGGTGACATAATATACATTATTTCCTCTAATTATTATTATATATCCCTTATTTAAATTAACCCCAAAAGCATAAAATTACATGAAAATAAATACATAATCCGACATATATACATAGTCATACATACAAACATATATACATACATACATACATACATACATACATACACACACATATACATAAATACATACATACATACATACATACATATATACATACATACATACATACATATATACATACATACATATATACATACATACATACGTACGTACATACATACATACATTCATATATGCATGCATGCACGCTTAAAAAAATACATACATGCATACATACATACACACACACACACATATATATATATATATATTATAAGATACAATGACCTATAGTGATTTCTGTGTTAAATAATGTTTTTAAATCATTCTCAAAAGAAGTAAATCCAACCCTTAATACGAAATTCTAAAATAAGAAGAGTGATATTACTCACAAACATAATATAAATTGTTTAAAAAAAGTTTGATATTACATAAAAAAAATTATTTCATTTAATATTATTAGTTATTTCTTTTTTAATTGTTAATAATGATATGAGAATAAAATAAGTAAAAAAATGAAATGATGATAAGGGGAGATACATCTTCTTCAAAAAATACACTTTTAAGGGAATATTAGATTGATAGATTATAGTGTGTAATACCAGAATGTCACCAAGTTACTTTTAATTATAAAGATGAGGGATTTAAAATCCCAACAAAAATGTGGTGAATTTTAAAAGTGATTTTCCAAGACTAAATATTTATAATTGAAGGGGTGTAATTTTTATACTAAATAATGGATGATATATAATTCCAAGTCATAAACCTAGAATAATGGTCTTTATTTAGAATAATTACATAATGTATTTATAAATATATATTTTTCATGGGTTATATACTATTCCATCACTAATATTTTTTATAATAAGGACAAAAAATATAGAAAATGGTTTTTTAATGGAATATATAATCATCGTAGTCTTCGGAAATTTTATTTTAGGCTTTTAAATTTATTTTATTATTTTTATTAAAACATCACTTAACTTATTAAAATTAATATGGCTCGATAAAACTGTTAAGGAAATCGTTATATTATTATTGCATCAATATTATATAATAAAATATTTTGTATATGAAAGCATTTTTTACTATTCAACCTACAATTTATGGTTTTTATAATAAGTAAAATTTCAATTTCAGATACTCTTGACATGATGATTAAAAAAATCATTCATTTTATATATATTGTTTTCCAATATAGGTAAATTTAATATTTAAATATTATATAATTAATAGTATTTTTATAATGTAATTTGAAATAGACCTTGTCAAAAATATACACTTATTCATTATTTGGGTTTCTTAATTTAGGTATTTATTTTATAGAATTGTAATACTTATATTTATATATTTGATTCATGATAAATATTAATGTATAGCCATTTTACTTTTCTAATTGTAAAGTAACAATTCTAATGTTCATATTACCATTCCATCAGTTTAGTTAATAATCTAACTATCATGTAACTATTCAGATAGTCATAAAAATCTTATACATCATATAAACACTTCTTATTTTCTTCATATATCATTCACCTATTCTACCCTATTCCCCCAATATACTTCATTTACAAAATGAAAATCATATTTTTTATAATTTTTTCATCTTACAACATTATTCAAAGTTGACAAATTTATAGGAGACCAAAAAATTGTTGATTTTTAAATTCATGTGAAATATTTTGTATTAAAATCTCATTAATCTATTTTTAATTATATATAGTATATTTATTATTCCTATGGAATTTTCTAAACTGATTAAATAAAATAGATTGTATTTTTTTCATGTCATTTATAAATACAATACCCCATATATATATTAAGAAGTAAATATTCATTGTAAAAAGGGATCAATAATTATATGATTCCCCCATTATGATTTTCATCCATATAATTATTGTTGTTTTCAACCATTCCATTCTTATTTCTGGATCCATATTTTTCATATCAAAGAATATTATATCATTATATATTATCATCATAGATAATGTGGTATTTTCCATTCAAAAAAACTGCATCAACTAACCTATTCTTCTTCTAAAGGTGGTAATATATTAGGTTTTCATAGTGACTAATTAACTCTATGATTATTAATTGATTCATGTTTATCTCCACTTGTGTGCATATATAATTTAAAAATATTTTCATTATTATATTTATGATACCTATGTCTATATAAGTAATACAACCAAATGTTCAAAAAAAGATCAAAAGGGATAACCGTGAATGATGTGTTCGGTAATGTTTATGATTTTTGTACAACTATATTCACGTAAAAACCAAAAAATTATCATCTTTTGACGGTGGAACCTATGTACGTTATTGATGAATAATTATATATCACCAAAAAACTCAACAGAAGGGTAGTCTGAATACAGGTACGGTGAAAAGGATCATATTTATAAGGCCCCAGCCTTAAACCTTACTTAATCTTGAGTTATTACAAGATTAAACATTGAGGATCTTTTCGGGTTTATAGTTTTAGAATTAGATCATAAATCTTGCATTACATTCCACATATAAACAAAGTGGTTACATAAACATTGTATTCTTCTTTCCCATCAATGGAAACATATTTAAAATAAAACATGGATTCATTCATGACACTTCCTTGACACTATCATCATATCATGTACCTTTACCTTGACCTGTGAAAAACATTTCAAAAAAACATGGGATGAGCATAAAAAGCTCAGTAAGGGATATACAAATATGGAAAGGAAACATGGGTACATATATACATAAGAATGAAATCTTACTTTACCCATAAAACATAAGCACTTTAACATACCTCATCAAATCATGAATAAATCATAGAAATCATAAGACATAAAGGTAACTTGAGGCATTCATAACATTCTTATGTAGGGAGTAACCCTCTTGGTTACGTTTGGAATACCCATCACAGTATATTACCTAAATCTCTTCGAAGAAACCTTAATGTTTCACTCCTTCGCATTACCCAATGCATTGGAGAGTTATATCGGGCTCACCCGCCCTTAGTTTATCACGAAACCACCCGTCTTCATAATAATTCCCAAGAACCTCAACATAATCGTATCACATAAAACATGCATAAAGGAAACATAACATTTCCACCTTTCAATCACACGATATAAATACAACACATTGATATAAAAACATTATGAAAATCATTTTCAATACCAAAAAAATTAAAAGTAAAACATGGTATTTATTTTTCTTTTAAAAAAATAGTATGGCTTGTAGAGGAAGCCGAAACTCAAATAATGGTCACGGCGGTGGAGAAGTCGTTGTCACCGCATACGTACGAAAAAAACATTCCCTTTTATCGTTTAGTAAACGCTTCGTATAAAAAAGATTCCTTTTGAATAAACGTAAAATTCAAAGGGGTTTATACACCATATAAAAGAAGGCTGTGTATAAAACAAAATATGCCTCAATGAAAGGAGATTGAGACGAAGTCCCATACCTCGGGTCCGACTTGACTCGATCATTCTTTAATGTCCTGAATAATAAACTGGATTTAATTTATACTTGCTTAAGAACCTTTTTCAAGTTCATTATTCCTTTTAAATAACTTATTCCTATGTCATGAACACTATGTAATTATTTAAGTTAATAACGGCCGTTTTAACGATCATTGGTACTTGATTCAAAAATAAAACCTTTATAAATACAAGTTGATCATGTATCCATTATATCTAGAATTATAATCATGATGTATATATAATATATATACAGTATATACATGCATTTATAATATTAATTAATCATTTAGAGGAAAGAAATGAAATGCACCGTTCATGGAGACGGTAAGCCGTACGTACGCATGAACGCTACTTTAATTTCTATTTCATATTTTATAGAATGGAATCCAAATGATATAAAGGTATACTATAATTCCAGTATAACATCATATATAATATCATAGTTCCATCCTTTATACATCCCACATATGGTATTTAACGAATCAAATCACTTTGAGGGGGCGGTAGTCCGCAATTCCTTAAATGAAGATATCGTGTTTACCCATAAGGGAAACCATAATGGTATGCTCAAAATGAAAAATACAGAAGCTTAAGGAAAACATAAACATATTATATATCACATATAAATATAGTGACATCTTAATGGACACCTTTTGAGGTGTTAAAAGAATGTTGAACAATCATTGTTTTGGGAGGCATAAATTCACCATCCCCAGAAACAGTATGTCATTTAACCATTAGTTATAGGTGTGTGTATGTGTAGCTCGAATAATTCTTATAAAAACATCCTAAAATATTGAAGATACTGTATTTGTTACCAAAGAAATTAATAAAAAGATTTTACGGGGTTGGAGAAGCAAAATAAAACAAAAGGACTCAAGTGAAGACATTACCTTAAAATCGGGTAACTCCCTTTGGTTTGAGCTCAAAGGCTTCCTTGGGAAGACTTATGCCCAATGTGAGGCTTCAACGAGTAAGAGAGGGATGTGTAGAGACAAAATGGGCAGGGTTTGGCCAAGCCAAAGGCTTTGGAAGTGTTGGTATGTAGGTAGAGCTGGGGCCTTTTATAAGAGGAGAGGAGGGGCACTCTTGGAAAGTAAAGAAATGTTACTTTATTTGAAAATGATTTTCGGATTAAAAAGGACCCACATTGATATAATTCTTGGTTAAGGTGATAAGGGTTCTCAATCCACCCCTCCAATAGGTTTTGGACATGTTTAGGTCATATATTTTACATTATCATTTCATTTTATTTAAATACATTATTAATGAGGTAATCGCTACATCATCATGACGTCATAAAAAATTTAATTGATCTAAAGTCTAAAAATTATGAAAAAACTATCATGCTATAGGAAATCATTTTATCTTTTTAATTAATATTTATAGTCCAAATGATCATTTATGTGGACAAAATTAATAATATTTTACTTAGGTGATACATTCTTTGTCACATTTAACATTGTTTAAAAATAAAAAGATAAAAAGTCACTTTCTCACAAAAGTGATACCATGGGGCCCCCATGTTTGGCACAAGGCATCCCATGGTCGGACATGAGACAAAAAGTAGCCTTAGAACACATTTTGTGGTCTTTTTGTATTATTATGATATCATTTTATTATCTTTAACTACCTGATTACTCATTAATCAAGATAATTAATGATAATTACCATCGTTACTATTTATAATGTCCAAAATAAAAAGAGTCTTGATTACATAATTTAGACCGTCTGATACCAAATATGTAATCCATTTTACCAAATTCCAATCACAGAAATTGCAATAATTGATTTAAAAATAATTCCCGTTGTTAAAACAAATAGCGGGTTTTTTTGAAACAATATCTATGAAAAGTTTGGCATTAGTTTATGCCCAATTCCAAAGTGAAATTAATCATAATGACCACAATTGGATTTAATGGTAAAAATATATTCTAATTTAACTTTAAAACCAATTCAAAAGATAATCTAATCATATAAATAAATTATATTAAAAAGCAGTTTTGATGTAAAATGCCGTATTTTTCACTATTCATTAAAAATGAACATTGTCAGAAAAATACCAAAAATTTATCCAATGTAAATTTCAATGTCCCAATAATAATGAATATGTTTATTTTGACAAATATATATTACAAAATTGTCAAAAGTTTGATTCAAAAAGGTTTTTCCATCAAAAGGCAGTAAAACAATCTTTTAGGAATATTAGTATATTCCATGCATAAGATTGTATTTATTTTCATTTTAAGCCTCTAAAACACTATCTTAATCATTAATAGACATAGATAAAAATATCTATTATTCATTACTTACTTGGGATGTTACATCCTTCCCCCCTTTAGAAAATTGCGTCCCCGCAATTTATTTACATATCAAATAAATGGGGGTACTTATCCCTCATTGCATTTTCAGATTCCCATGTTGCCTCTTCCATCATGAGGTTTTTCCACAAAACCTTTACCTGATTTATCACCTTATTTCGTAACCCTTTCTCCCTATGGTCAAGAATCTGGACCGGTTGTTCCTCATAAGATAGGTTCTCTTCCAGCTTAACTACCTCTGGACTCAAAACATGAGATGGATCTTGCATATACTTTCTCAACATCGAAACATGAAAAACATTGTGTACCTGAGATAAAATCGGTGGTAGAGACACTCGGTATGCAACTGATCCAACTCTATCCAAAATTTCATATGGTCCAATGAACCTTGGTCTCAGCTTTCCTTTCTTACCAAATCTCATCACACTTTTCCTTGGTGAGACTTTGAGAAAAACATGATCACCTACCTCAAATGTTAGATCCTTCCTCCTATTGTCTGCATAACTCTTCTGCCTACTCTGAGATGTTCTCATGTGTTTCTGAATCATCTGAACTTTTTCTGCCATCTCTTCTACCAATTCTGGTCCCATCGACATCCTTTCACCAACTTTATCTCAGAAAGCTGGAGTTCGACACTTCTTCCCATATAATTCCTGAAATGGTGCCATCTGTATACTGGAATGAAAACTGTTATTATATGAAAATTCAACCAAAGAAAGATGTTGGTCCTAAATATCCTGATAATCCATCGAACAATCTCGTAGCATATCCTCCAAGGTCTGAATTGTTCGTTCTGACTACCCATCTGATTGAGGATGAAAAGTTGTACTAAAATTTAATTTAGTACCAAACATCTTTTGAAGGCCTTTCCAAAAGTTAGAAGTGAACCTGTGATCACGATCAGATACAATGGAGAGGGGAACTCCATGTAACCTGACTATCTATTTAAGATAAAAACAGGAACGTTGATCTAGGGAAAAAATATATCGTATAGCAAGGAAATGAGCAGATTTAGTTAAGCGATCAACAATAACCCAGATTGCATTATTACCTCGAGATGTCTTCGGTAATCCCACAACAAAGTCCATGGATATATTCTCCCATTTCCACCCTGGCACTGGTAAAGGCTGAAGAATCCCTTTCGATAACTACCGCTCTGCTTTAACCTGTTGACAAGTCAAACACTTCACAGTAAAATCAGCAATATCTCTTTTCATTCCATCCCACCAGTAATACTCCCGCAGATCTCTTTAAATCTTAGTACTGTCAGGATGAACTGAAAACGGAGAACTATGAGCTTAACATAACAACTCTCTCTTCAATTTTGAATCACAAGGCACACACAACCTCTTCCCAAATCTCAGAACGCAATCATTATCAATGTTGAATTTAGGAAACATACCTTTCTGGACCAGCTCTACCTTTTTCTACAACTCACTATCTTGCTTCTGTGCTTGCTTGATTCTGTCTGATAGAGATGATCTCACTGATACCTGAAACAAAACAGAAGAACATCATGTACCAAAAACTTCTATGCCAATGTTCATCAAATCCTTAACCAAAGGATCACGTTCCAAATGAAACATTACTAATGAAGCATTACTTTTTCGACTCAAAGCATCATCCACATTATTTTCTTTTCCCGGATGGTGATGAATTGTACAACAATAATCCTTGATTAATTCCAGCCATCTCCTCTGTCTCATGTTTAACTCTTTCTGAGTGAATATATACATTAAACTTTTGTGATGAGTATATATTTCACAATTTACTCCATACAAATGATGCCTCCAAATTTTTAAAGCGAAAACAACAGCAGCTAATTCCAAATCATGTGTAGGGTAATTTACCTAATGATTTTTCAACTGTCGTGAAACATAAGAAATTACCTAATCATTCTGCATTAGGATGCAACCAAGTCCTTTCAATGAAGCATCACTGTAGATAACAATCTCACCATTCCAGGTAGGTAGTTCCAAAACTGGAGCATTCACCAATCTTCTTTTCAACTCCTGAAAACAATCATCACATTCTTTTGTCCAGATAAACTTAACAGCCTTCTGAGTTAGCTTAGTCATTGGACTAGATAACCGTGAAAATTTTCTAACAAAACTTCGGTAATAGCCTGCCAAACCAAGGAAGCTACAAATCTCAGTTACATTTGTGGGTCTTGGCCAGTCTTCCACAACATTTGTTTTTGTAGGGTCAATAGTTATCCCATATTTAGAAACAATGTGGCAAAGGAAAGAAATTTCTTGCAACCAAAACTCACACTTGCTAAATTTTCCATATAGTTTCTTTTCTTTTAAGGTTTGCAAGATAACTCTTAAATTTCTTTCATGCTCCTCTTTACTTTTAGAAAAAACCAAAATATCATCAATGAAAACCACTACAAACTTATCCAAGAACTCATGTAAAATTCTATTCATTAAGTCCATGAATATAGTAGGTGCGCTGGTTAGCCAAAAAGGCATTACTAAAAATTTATAATGGCCATATCTTGTACGAAACGTAGTCTTCAGAACATCTGTTTCCTTTACCTTCAGCTAATGGTACCCCGATCTCAATTCAATCTTTGAAAAATACTAAGCTCCCTGGAGTTGATCAAACAAATCATCGATATGAGGAAAAGGATATTTGTTCTTAATAGTGATGTTATTCAAGGCTCTATAATCAATGCAAAGTCTCATTGAACCATCTTTCTTTTTAATAAATAAAATAGGAGCACCCCATGGTGAAGTGCTAGGTCGAATGAAACCTTTCTCTAATAAATCTTGCAGTTGATCCTTCAACTCTAAAAGTTCAATTTGAGCCATTCGATAAGGGGTTTTTGAAATTGGCTTAGCATCAGGAACTAAGTCAACAATAAACTCAACTTCCCGGTCTGGTATTATTTCAGGCAACTCATCAGGAAAAACATCAGGATACTCATTTACCACTGGCACATCATTAATCTGAATAGTTCCTTTTTTTTCAATGATGTGTGCAAGGTAACATTCATTTCCATCTTTTACAAGTTTCTTGGCCTCTTGATAAGTTATCAACAGTAAGGGTTCATTCTTGTACACAAACTGAAATTCTTTCTGAAAAGAAACTTATTTATCTCTACATTCAATCTTATCATGGTAAATAGAGAGCCAATCCATACCCAGGATAACATCAAACTCTACTAGAGGTAGAACAATAAGGTTTGCAAGTAGGTTCTTTCCACAGATAAGGATAGGAAGATTCTTATAAATTCTTTTTGCCTCAACATTTACCCTAGGTGTTTTTACAAAAAGTTCAGGAGTCATTTGTTGACATGGTATTCCCATTTTACTAGAAAAGGTTTCAGAGATGAAATAATCTATGGACCCCGAATCAAACAACACACTGGCATAATCTGAAAAAATAAACAAAGTACCTGATACAACTTCATTTGATGGCCCGACATCTGTTGAAGTAGTTGCAAAGGATTTCACCACCCCTTTCTGCTTGTAGTCTAACTGCTTCCCATCACTCAAGCTCTTTGTCGGACACTCGTTTGCATATTGACCCATCTCATTGCACTGAAAACATTTCACTAACTGTAAATCAAATTTGGTCTTACCTTCACCTTGATCTTTTTCAGTGCAATCACGAGCCTTATGTCCCATCTTACCACATCGGTAGCACTTTACAGAATTCAGAAGACATTCCCTAGCATGCCTTTTACCACGCTTATGACAAACTGGAAACTTATATTTCTTACCATCATGCTTTTTTGAGAATTATTCCCTTTCTCCTGCCACCTCGTTCTATTCTTCTGTTGGTTGTTATAGAACACTTGATCATCGGAAAACTCCATTTACACCTTCTCAGCACATCGAACAAGCTTTTCATAACTTTTAAACTCACGAGAAGGTAATTCCCTTCTAATTTTTAGTTTTAATGCTGAGTAAAAATGATTGATTTTACTATCAAGGTCTCGAATAAAATTTTGAGCATACCTTGCCAATAGAGTGGACCATTCTTCATAGGTAGCCACTGAGTCTTCCTCTTGCCTCAATTCCAAGAATTTTGTTTCCATCCTATGTCGAACAGCCTTAGCAAAATACTTCTCAAGAAACATACCTTTGAATTCATCCCAGTCAAGAGCATCAACCTCATCAGCGTCCCTGATATTTTTAACCATCGACCACCACTGATCTGCTTCACCCTCCAAACGGTAAATAGAAAGACTAACATTTTGATTGTATAAACACCCCATGACATCGAAACTCTTCTCCAGTTCTTTAATCCACCCTTCAGCTAGCACATGGTCAGATGGTCCTCTGAATGTTGGGGGATGTTGCCTCATGAAATGTTCCACCACTAACATGTTCCTCTATGGTTGATCTATCTGATGTCGTGCATGGATACTGCCACCATTTATCTCTTGAGTCAACTGCGCCATTACTACAAAAAACTGTTCAGTTCCAATTCTGACCATCTCAGGATGCTGATTCGGAAGGTTATTTCCTTCTGCATGCCTTCCTAGCACTGCTTCCCTATTTCCTCTGCAAAAAACCATTCTGAACAAACATGTCTTATATTAAGCAACATGGTAATCTTCAAATACTATATCACTTCAATTTGACCATAAAAAAAATATTTTAGGATAATCATTTAATAGAATTCTAACTCCTAAAGATATTTAAACCGACCTTTGATACCAACAATAAGGACCCAGCCTTAAACCTTACTTAATCATGAGTTATTACAAGATTACACATTGAGCATCTTTTCGGGTTTAGAATTTTAGAGAATTAGATCATAAAACTTGCATTACATTCCACATATAAAAAAAGTGGTTACACAAAGATAGTATTCTTCTTTCCCATCAATGGAAACATATTTAAAATAAAACATGGATTCTTTCTTGACACATCCTTGACACTATCATCATATCATGTACCTTTCCCTTGACTTGTGAAAAACATTTCAAAAAAACGTGGGATGAGCATAAAAAGCTCGGTAAGCGGTATAAAAATATGGAAAGGAAAAATGGGTACATATATACATAAGAATGAAATCATACTTTACCCATAAAACATAAGCACATTAACATACCTCATCAAATCATGAATAAATCATAGAAATCATAAGACATAAAGATAACTTGAGGCATTCATAACATTCTTATGTATGGAGTAACCATCTTGGTTACGTTTGGAATACCCATCGCAGTATATTCCCAAAATCTCTTCGGAGAAACCTTAATGTTTCACTCCTTTGTATTACCCATTGCATTGGAGAGCTATATCGGGCTCACCCGCCCTTATTTTATCATGGAACCACCCATCTTCATAATAATGCCCAAGAACCTCAACATAATCATATCACATAAAACATGCATAAAGGAAACATAACATTTCCACCTTTCAATCACAAGATATCAATACAACACATTGATATAAAAACATTATGAAAACCATTTTGAATACCAAAATAAAAGAAAAGTAAAACATGATATTTATTTTTCTTTTAAAAAAGGTATGGCTTATAGAGGAAGTCGAAACTCAAATAATGGTCACAGCGGCGGAGAAGTCATTGTCGCCGCATACGTACGACAAAAACATTCCCTTTTGTCATTTAGTAAACGCTTCGTATAAAAAAGATTCCTTTTGAATAAATGTAAACTTCAAAGGGTTTTATACACCGTATAAAAGAAGGTTGTATATAAAACAAAATATTCCTCAATGAAAGGAGATTGAGACGAAGTCCCATAGCTCGGGTCCGACTTGACTCGATCGTTCATTAATGTCCTGAATAATAAACGTGAGTTAATTTCTACTTTCTTAAGAACCTTTTTCAAGTTCATTATTCCTTTTATATCAGTTATTTTCATGTCATGAACACTATGTAATTATTTAAGTTAATAACGGTCGTTTTAACGATCATTGGTACTTGAGTGAAAAATAAACCCTTTATAATTACAAGTTGTTCATGTATCCATTATATCCAGAATTATAATCATGATGTATATATCATATATATCCAGTATATACATGCATTTATTAAATTACATAATCATTTAGAGGTAAGAAATGAAATTCACCGTTCATGGAGACGGTAAGCCATATGTACGCATAAACGCTACTTTCATTTCTATTTCGTATTTTATAGGATGGAATCATAATGATATAAAGGTATATTATAATTCTAGTATAATATCATATATAATATCATAGTTCCATCCTTTATACGTCCCACATATGGTATTTAACGAATCAAATCACTTTGAGGGGGCGGGAGTCCGCACGTCCTTAAATGAAGATATTGGGTTTACCCATAATGGAAACAATAAAGGTATGCCCAAAATGAAAAATACAGAAGCTTAAGGAAAACATAAACATATTATATATCATATGTAAATATATTGACATCTTAATGGCCACCTTTTAATGTGTTAAAAGAATGTTGAACAATCATCGTTTCGGGAGGCATAAATTCACCATCCACAGAAACAGTATGTCCTTTAACCATTAGATGTAGGTGTGTGTAAGTGTATCTCTAATAATTCTTATAACAAAATCCTAGTATATTTAAGATATTGGATTCGTTACAAAATAAATTAATAAAAAGAGTTTAGGGGTTTGGAGAAGCAAAATAAAACAAAAGGACACAAGTGAAGACATTACCTTAAAATCGGGCAACTCCCTTTGGTTTGAGCTCAAAGGCTTCCTTGGGAAGAATTCTGCCCAAAGTGAGGCTTCAAGGAGTAAGAGAGGGATGTGGAGAGACAAGATGGTCAGGGTTTGGCCGAGCCAAAGGCTTTGGAATTGTGGGTAAGGAGGTAGAGGTGGGGGCCTTTTATAAGAGGAGAGGAGAGGCACTCTTGGAAAGTAAAGAAATGTTACTTTATTTGAAAATGATTTTCAGATTCAAAAGGTACCAAATTGATATAATTAGAGGGTACGGTGATAAGGGTTCTAAATCCACCCATCAAATAGGTTTTGGAAATGTGTAGGTCATAGATTTTACATTATCATTTCATTTTATTTAAATCCTTTATTAATGAGGTAATCGATGCATCATCATGATGTTATAAATAATTTAATTTATTTAAAATCTAAAAATTATGAAAAAAACATCATGATGTAGGAAATAATTTTATCTTTCTAATGAATATTTATAGTCCAAATTATCCTTTATTTAGACAAAAGTAAAAATATTTTACTTATGTGATACATTCTTTGTCACATTTAACATTCTTTAAAAATAAAAAGATAAAAAGTCACTTTCTCACAAAAGTGATTCCATGGGGCCCCCAAGATTGGCACAAGGCATCCCATGGTCGTCCATGAGAAAACCATTAGCCTTAGGACACATTTTGTGGTCTTTTTGTAATATTATGATATCATTTTATTATCTTTAACTACCTGATTACTCTTTAATCAAGATAATTAAAGATAATTACCATCGTTACTATTTATAATGTCCAAAAACAAAAGAGTCTTGATTACATAATTTGGACCTTCTGATTCAAAATATTTAATCCATTTTACCAAATTCCAAACACATAAATTTCAATAATTGATTTAAAAATAATTCCCGTTGTCAAAACAACTAGCGGGTTTTTTTGAAACAATATCTATGAAAGGTTTGGCATTAGTTTATGCCCAATTCCAAAGTGAAATTAATCCTAATGACCCCCATTGTATTATATGGTAAAAATATATTCTAATTTAACTTTAAAACCAATTTAAAAGATAATCTAAACATATAAATATAGTATATTAAAAAGCAATTTTGATCTAAAATGCAGTATTTTTAACTATTCATTAAAAAATGAACATTGTCAGAAAAATAACAAAAATTTATCCAATGTAAATTTAAATTTCCCAATAATAATTAATATGTTTGTTTTGAAAAATATAGATTATAAAATTGTCAAAAGTTTGATTCAAAAAGGGTTTTCCATCAAAAGGCAGTAAAACAATCTTTTAAGAATATTAGGGTATTCCATGCATAAGATTATTTTTTTTCATTTTAAGCCTCTAAACCACTATATTAATCATTAATAGACATAGAAAAAAATATGTATTATTAATTACTTACTTGGGTTTTTAAAGTATTATTCTCCTTATGTATTTATTCTTATTCATGTGTACATACAAATTTTACACTCATCTATGTTAATCTTTTAGTATTCTTGAAAATCGTTAATTAATTCTCACAAAAAATCAGTGGAACCTTGTTATTACAAGAATATTTGGGATCATTATGACACTTTATAATATGGACCAGTCATTAATAACATTTATTATTAAAGGAATAATAAAAATAAAATAACATGGGATATTATGTATAAATAATGTGACTTTTTCTCCCCAAAATTATACAATCTTAATTTAGAAAAAAATTAACATTAGTTGAAATCATTAGCATAAACAATAGTTATTCATCATGGTCACCATGGATCATATAGTATATAATAATATTATAAAAAATACAATGACAAATATTTCAAGGTAGTATCTAACGAACCTATTCATCATGTCAATAAGGATAAATAAAGATTTTTTTAGTAAAAAACTATTCTAAATAAACTAATTATGTACATATATTGTAAAAAAGACTATATTTTAAATATTGTTTTCCTCACCTTCTATTTATGATATCAAGAAAAAAATTCACTTGTTTTTAAAAGTTTTAAGTTCAAAAAATTTGAAAAAACAAGTCATTGATATATGTTGTTTTGTATATGTATTTGTGGTGATTTTATTAATCCCTTGATAATCCCCACAATATTTTCCTGAAAAATAATTTTTCTTTACACTCTAAAAAGGTTCACCCAATTGTTATACGGTTGGGTTTACAAACCCATCATTGAATGATATTATGGTTATATATTAATTTTATGTTGTTCTATTTGGGAAATTCCAAAAGAAAATACTTCTATATTTTCATAAATCATCCTCACAGTATGGAGGAAGATAAGAAAATTATTTGAGAAATGCATATGTATATTCCATCAATTTAGGCTTGTCTTAAAGGTTTATATGTTCCACTTTATCGAGAATTTTAGTAAGATATATTTCATTAATGGTTATAAATACCCATACCAATTGAATGGTATTATAAATATTTTTACATAATCCCAAAAAATATTAATTGGAGGATTTAATAATATGGGATATTCAATGATATTATCTTTAATAAATATTTGATATGTTAACTATCTAAAAGGGAGATAATCTATACACATTATTTAATAAAATATTACCAATGTTATAATTTCATGATTTTTTTGAAATAAATTTTTGAGAATATTAAATGGGGAAGATTCAAACTCTTGGGTTATAATAATTTAACATATATATGATTTTAAAATATATATAATTGATGATATATAAGATAGGATTCTATATTTATAGAAAAAAGGTAGTGTGTGTGGTGATGAAATGTACTTGAATAAATTAGGACTTTTTCCATTTTTGAGTGATTAATGGATACACCTCTCACCCCATCATTTTATTTATTCATCATATTCATGGGGATGGAATAAAAAATTCCATTATCTATTGGATTATGTTGTTATTAATTTTTAATTTCCCAAAAAACCCATGGTTTGGTGAACATACTTGAATAGTAACCAATGTCCTTAAAAATGAAGAATTGGTCCATGAATGGTCCATTGTATTCATCCTAATATTGATTAAATAAAATCATAACTATAAAATTCAAGAATTTAACCTTCATTTATCCTTTTTCATGTTCTCTAGAAATTCATTTTTTATCATGTTTAAAATAGATCGAAAAAATAATTATTATGAAATAATGATAAGAACTAAACCCACTCCCAAGACTAAAAAACATTATTATCCTTTGTAATATTAATCAATTTCCACCATTGACTAGTTTATACATGAAAATTATAAAAAAAATTGAGTAACCATCTATTTACAAGAACAATAAGCCTTGAAAAACATATTATCCTTGTAGTTGACCCAATATTCCACAATAAGTAGATCATATGATCCATTGAAATATTATTTCAGTTATCAAGGGAAGGAAACAATGGATAATTATATTTTCATGGGTAAAATTGGATATTTCACATGGACTATGTTATTTCTCATAATGTGGGATAAGTGGTTCAGTAATCCATTGTGGTTTTGATCTCCTCCCATTTAACTAGAAATTTCAATCAGATAATCATTTCATTTTCCATTACATGGGTTTCTAGATCTGTTTAAATAAGCCCCCAAAAATTTTTTAATAACTTATTTGAAAAAAATATTTCAATTAAGTATGGATGGAAAAGTTTTTTATATAAGTAAAACAATGATTATTTGAAATGTACAAGGATTTTTAAATCCCATAACCTAACCTTGGTTATTTTCTATTTTAAATCGAATTTTTAAATTAAATAAACCTTACTATAATTCTAACTATATATAAACCTATATAAATTATGTAACTATTAAAATAAATTTTTAAATAACTATACATAATGTTAAACACCCCAAAATAAAAAGGTTCAATATCATCTAAAATTTAGATAATACAAATTCAATTTATATAAAACAGAGATTGTTTTAGCAATTCATAATAGTCATCATATTAACCATTGGAATAATTTTACTAAATGTGGTCACCTAGGGAAATACATTAAAAAGAGTTTGATCTAGAAATACTATTTAATGGAGGAATTATATGAATGAAAAAAAGATATAATTCAGCACGAGTACATGGGGGAGTATAATAGTCATTACTGTATCACAAGAAAAAGATCATAATCATATGAATCTTCAAAAAGAGAAAATGAATGTGTAACATTCATAACAATTAAACAAAATAAAAAAATATTATTGTATACTTATATATTATATTATAATAAACAAATCATGTTGCATCATTTCCATGGATGATATTATCGATAATTGTAGAAACAACATGTTTGTTATTAATGGAAACCAGGGTTATAAATTATTACCCAATTCATTGGAAAATCATAGAATTTTGGGTCCATTCATCACATCATTATATATATAATATATTATTTTCTACATAGAAATAAAACATAAATAAACTATAAACAATAAAGAAACATATTATATGAGAATGGGTTTCATAACACTTTTATAACTCATCTGTTAATGATTAATGATTGAGGTACCCAAAAAATACTAGGATAATTATAATATTTATTAAAATATAGGATTAAAAAATAAAAATGTATGTAGAGATTTTAGATAATAAGAAAAATATGACAATAATAATCAATGACATATACCGTATATAAACTATTTCAAATAGATTGTTGAGGTCTCTTAGAATTGACCCATGGAAATAAAAATAAGTATATCACTTAAACAAAGAAATGGAATCTAAAATAATATAAATTTAAAATGTTAATAAAAGTGAATAATAATCATAGGAAATATAGAATGGATGAAAGAGTATATGCCCAAAATAATTGTAATTTTTATCTCCCCATACCATATGCCCTTCATTTCATCATAATAATTATTCCTACTATATTCCAAAATAATTTTTACAAAAAAATTATTCTTAAAGGATTTTATTTTCCTCAAGGGTGTTTGTGTCATTTTTTTATCATTTTATTTTAATTTTTAAGATTTCCTTAAGGATAAAATAATGAAATTTCTTCTATATTTTAATTATTAATTATTTTCCTCAATATGGTAGTTTTGATTATTTATATTTATATATTTCTAAAATTACATCCAAAATCACAAAATGGTAAATTAAGGTATATATAAAATCTTTACAATGAAACTGTGATGGTCGATATAAATTATGAAATGATTATCTCATTATATCTGGTAAAATATAAAATTATCGTAATGAATCAAAGGGTGAAGGGGGTAATATATTTTCATTATAAATATTTTAAAATTGTAATTCAATAGAATTATATAATTAATAACTTGTATATTTATCAGTTAACACATTATGGAAGGATAAAATGAAATGATAATTAGACACTAGTTGTATTGAAAATGAAATGAATAGTGTAAGAAGCCGGATTTTCATTTCAAGTATGGATCATGATTTATTGTTTTTCTTTTTGAGAAAAGGAGGTGTTTTTTGAAATTTAAGGAGTGCGTGCCATTTACAAGGTTTTCGTGGGTAGCCATGTACTGGCTGTGTAATGGTCGAGTACAGAGCCATGTGGGGTGACCTAGAGACAGTCTATAGTAAGGATACATAATGGAGTACACATATCGTGTATCATTAAAGACGAAGACATGAATTTTTATTTTTAATTAATAAATCGGACCAGGGTCCCATCTAATTGATATAACCTCATTTTTATAACATCGTTTCGTCCAAAGCAACTGAAGATCATTGATTAATCTTTGAGCCCCCGATCGACCATATGTGCTCTAAATCATACACAGTCAATTGTGTTGGAATCACATTGGTGTGTTATTCCATATTCTAGATCCCCATTTCATGATTCCTCCTCTTTCATGAGATATCCATTGTTGAACTTTGTTCATGTTTGTATAGATATACCACATTTTAGTTCGATTCAAAGACTAAGGTTCAACAGTATCGATCGTATAACGTCTAGGATTGTGGTTTTTGCCTTTCTATAGATGACATTGAGTTATATGTGAAACAATTTCACAATACACAGGATAGGGTATTTCTTGTTTTGAGAATTTAACCCTATTAATGTATGATATTCTTTTTTTCTTAATTAGGGAGTCTGATTGGGAATAGGGTTTATTACCATTCTAGGGATGTGTTTTCAATTTTATTATATTGGTCATTGGGTCTACAATATCCTATTAGGATATTTATCTTTCCATGCATCTTTCTATTAGGACGGAGTGATTATTTTATGGAATGATTTATATATTCATTGTAGTTGTTTATCAGACTAGTTTTTGAAAATTTCTATGGCTACTGGATATCTTTTGTGTATGATTTTATTACATAGGGTTGTGATAACCTGCTGTAGTTTGACCACATGGGAATGAATGTTGAGGTCTTCCACAGAGTGTCTGTTTTAAATTTCGTGTTGTTAGACGATATGGGGGAATGATGGCTAGTGATCCATCAGAGTGTCTATAGTATATCATTATGAGACCACAAGGTGAATTTACATGGAGTGGTTTATCGAAGAGTCTATATTTTATCTTTTAAATACCGCAGGGGGAATTGACGGTGACTGCTTGTAACACGCCACAATTTTATGAGATATATTCTTTTTAATTTCTTTGATGTCTTCTATTTTACACTACACCAAGGTTAGCTTGAACTATATGAAACACCGTATTAGATTTCAGTATATGCAACACTATTCTTGGCTTGTGTTACACACAGTTTCATGTTCGTTTTGTAGAAATTATTCCACACATCCTTAAGTATAGATTTTTTTTGGTGAATAAATGAAATAAGTTTTTATTATTTTATACCCAACACCAAAGGGAGCTTCCACTACACGCATCCCTAACTTGTCTTGCATTACATGCAATCACTACCTTCTTCGATAGAGTGTGTAGTACGCAATACCGGGTTTCACTAAACAATGATATATTGTTATAATATTATTATGAACTATCCTTTATGAATAGTATTAACTAAATATTGAATTTTATAACATTATTTTTCAAATTACACATTTTCTAGAACATTGTTTGAGAACAAAATAATTTATTCGGGAAAAATAAATATTTTCCAGAAAATGCAGTTTTGCATCCTTTTGATGGTGCATCCACTTTAAATATAGTTTTTGACAAGTTTATAGGTTATATATGAAAAAATGAAATTCTTCTTTGGAATCAGGATATACAAATTTACTTTGGATAAATTTTACATATTATTCTGATAACTTTCATATTTCAATGAATAGTAAAAACACGCTATATTTTAATTAAAAACAACTTTTTTCATCGTAAGAATTTATATAGATAAATTATAATATTGAATGTTTTTAAAGTATAAATAGAATATATTTTTACCATTTAATATAATGTATGTCATTATCATTGATATTTCATTGAATTCATATGTAAAATCATTTCAATCTTTTTCAATGTTTTAACTTTAAAAACTCATTTTCTTAACAACGGGATTAATTTTAAATTAATTTCTGAAACTTCTGTGATTTGAATTTAGAAAAATGGATTCCATATTTGAATCAGTAGGTCTAAATTATGTTAATAGGATTCTTTTTATTTTTGGTCACTATAAATATTAACTACGGTAAATTTTATTTACCAAAGTTGAAGATAAATCAAGTAATTATGGCTAAATATAATATTCTAAAATTACCCTAACACTTTTCCTAATATAATAGGATGATTATATTTCGTCCTAAGGCATATTTGTGTCGAAATGAAATCCATTGGAACCCACTTGGATGTGATGAAGACCTTTAAATTATTTTATTTTAAAGAAAGTGAAATATGTCTCTCTCAATCTTAACTAAATAAAGTATTTTTAATATAAGGTTATTCAGTATATAAATTTAATTATAAATACAAATTTGAAAGATAATTTTTTTTATTTTATATTCTAATTTATTTGTAATTTTTAATTGATATTTAATTAACTTAATATCTTATACATTAATGATGCAGAAAATATTTACATATTGAAAAATCAATAATATTGTTTTTATTAAAGTAATAATACCCTTAAAAAGGCCCAAAATCTTGACCGAAACCTATTTTTCGAGTATATCAATAAAATAACCTACTAAGGGTCGACTTTGGAACCATCTGGTTCCTTATAAAAGGGATTATGACATTTATATTATATTATTTTTAATAATGTGAAATTTGACACCTTCATAACTTAATAAATATAACAACTTAAATGTTGTGATTTTAAGATGATAAATTCTAGTAAAAGTATTATTATGAATGTTAATAGATTTAAATTTATTATGGGATTTTATTTTTAATTTTTATTCAACAAATAAGTATATTAAATAATTATACATCAATATTATAGTAATTATTTTATTAAGAGAAATATCAAATAAATGTTTTTAAAAACATTAAACTAAATATTATATAAATTATTTAATGTTCTCCACTAATTTTATAGATGAATAAGTCATTTTTGGAAGCTATTAAATATTTTCTATCGAATATACCTTCTATATGGAGTTTATTTAAATTCAAATAATTGAATAGTGTCAAAATTGACACTATTGATATTTTATAAAAATAACATATTATTAAATTATTTAAAAATCACAAATATATTTAAAAATTACAAATTGATAATTATATGGTATTAAATGTAATTATATATCTAATTCAGGAAAATTCACAACACATAATTATGTATTTATAATAATTTAAAAATTTGAATTTTATTATGAAAAATAAATTTTAATAGATTAAATAAGGATAAATAAAATTGATAAGGATTAAAATAAATTACAAAAATGTCTAGATTTTATTGGTTGATTAGATTAAAACCCTATCTCATAAAATCATCGAATTTGATTCATTTGTATTTTTTTATGTGGGTTTTGAATTTATTATAAATTGATATTTCTTATGTTTCCAAAGGTGCCCCTCTCCTCCCTTATAAAAGGGAACCTCCTCCCTCTCATTCTCACACCACATTGAGCCTTCAAGCTCAGCCAAACCCTGACCATTTTCCTTCTCCACTTCCCTAGAAACATACTAGAGGTCTTGGTCTTCTTCACAGACCATCTTTAGTGCACTAAGAGGACGTTAATAAGAGGCACGACGAAGAAGAGGTAATATCCTTTAATGATTCTTTCATGTTAATTTATTCTTCTACTTCCTCTTATTTTGTTGTTTCATAATAAAGTGATAACATAACTATAAATAATATATTGATATTTTGTTATAAATATGAACAAACCCTATTTCACCTGATATCAATCCTAAGAAAAATGAAATCACCGCGCGCGTGTACGTAAGGAATACCATCTCTATGCCGTGGTGTAATCTTTTTTTCCACCACCACCATACTTGGATGAGTATAATGGTACAATGAATAACTATATATATTTATTATAACATGCTATTAATTCTGAGATATTATATAATCTACTCAAATAACATTCAATAATTATGAGAATGATATCATCGCTCGTGCGTACGTACAGATTACCGTCTCCACGACGCAATGAGATTCATTCTCTATGTTAACCATTAAAGAATTACTATAAAGTATATATAATAAATAATCCTGAAAAATGTGCAATAATAATGATAAAAGAGTTATATATATGTTATTTACTTACTTCAATTATATTTAATAAGGAAATAAAAATAGCGTTCATGCGTATGTACGGCCTACCGTCTCCATGAACGGTGTATTTCATTCCATTTATCAATCTTTCATATATATTTATATGATGAATATATATTATATATAAATCATATTTTACATTCTGGAATTATGTAAATCATGTAATAATTAATAAAATCAATAAAAACAAGTCCATATACGTATGATAAATGAAACGATTTTACCCAAAATGATGCTTTAACATGGAATTGACAAAAGAACAGGTAATATAAAGTCGTAAGTGAATCATATATGACATCATAAATATTATTATGGTTTTGTTACAAGTTAATAATATGTTTAAACCCACTATACAGGAGTTAAAGACACATACCGATGAAATTTACTTATGTTAAGGGATAATTTTTTAATCTCATTTTTATCAGAGATTACTTATACGTAGGTATTTACTGGGGTTATATTTATCATCCATGTCCGTGTTTTATAATAATGTTTTCATAAATTTTTTACAATTCTTCCATGTATTTTTAAAGTCATGTTTACCCCTTTTGAATTTTACTATGTAGTATGGAAGGATTTTTTTTTGTTTACCATAAGAGGTACATTTTTGAGTTTTCTGGCAAAAGAACAAGAAGAATGTTTTTTTAACTTATACGAAATGAACAGATTTTTCTGTTTTCACAATTCATTATTGTCATGAAGGTTCCTCTATAATATTTCATGATTATTTTCAAAAAAACCTTTTGTTTTAAAATATCATGGAATTTTGTGAAATGAAAATGATTTTGATGATGAAATGATATTTTCCACATGAATTCATTTCAAGTGTTTTATCAAAACTATTTTCCATCTAAGATGACATTATTTAGTATGTTTACGTTTAATAATAATTTCTCCATTATTTAAATGGTCTGATTTTTTTATGATGAAAAGATATCCATATGTTTTATATGGATTGTGTTATGATGGGATGATGTTTATGAAACCCATATTATTCTTTGGGTTATGATGTATGATTTATGTTTATTTTGTGGAACATGAAAGAATGATTTCATTATGAGATGGTTGAGACCTATATCTCTCTCCAATTAATTTGGTAAATATTTATATCTAATGAGATAGACATGGTTGTAATGGAATGTAAATCTGGTTCAGTAGTACAGGGCTGGAACGACATGTAAACTCGATTCAGTAATGGACTCTGTCCACAATGATGGTATTGGTAGTAATGCCTTGGAAACTATGGAAATCATATCAGGTACATAATGGTTTTCCAAAATTACATGTTTTATTCCCATGCTATTTTATCATGATTGATGGTCCATTGTGACCTATGCCTTATTTATTGCCATGTTTTATGTCATTGCACAATATTTTGATGTCTAAATATTATGTTCATGTTTTTATATTCAAATGTATAGGGTTTTTTTTTATTTTCCCGATACATACCGTTACTGATCATTTTAGTTCACCCTTTATATGATTTCTTATCCCCATGATTTAAAGAAAGCTTTTAGGTAAGAAAAAAAACAGGGAAGAACTTAATGGGAGATGTTGAAGATCATTCACCATGACTAGAATATGTTGTTCCGAGTTTCCAAATACACAAAACTATTACAGTCCATGGGTGTCTATTATTGTAATATATTATGTATTCCTAAAATTTAATGTAATGTCTATGTACGTCAAGCATGGGTCCCTAGATTTGGTATCAAAGGAAATGTTTTGTTAACCTTTGGAAAATAGGATGCAAAAATATTTTTAAGATCTCTAGAGATATTTCCAAGGTATGTCTAGGGTTGTCCTTAAGGTAAAGTATAATTAAATGTTACTGTCCTAGAATTTTTATAACGATCATGAATAACCTAGAATTAATCCTAAGATTTTAGAGATTGAAAGTACACCCCCTGGTTATGTTGTTTTCCAAGTGTGATTGTTTCCTCTAACACTATTCTTTTTGGGTCAAAGAAATTGGCTGAAACAAGAAGATTCATGTTACTAGAGAATATTATGGTCAATAGAATGATATTCTTCATGATCAAGGAAATTAAACAGGATATAGAAGGTGAAACATCATTATAATTTCAAATAAACCATCTCATAATATTATCAATAATCTCAAATTTTGTACGTTTCCTGACTTAGATAATAATAGAAAGATGGAGATTTATGATGATCTTAGAGGAAATAAAGATCAATTTTCCTCATGTAAATCATGTGGGAAGAGAAATCAAGGAGAATGTTTCAAAGGAACTGGAAGATGCTTTGGGTGTGGAAAAGAAGGACACATAGCCAATAATTGAAAAGGAAAGGGTTCAGTTAACACTATGGACAAGGATAATGGTATTCCTAACACATCATAAAAAGTTAAATGTTTTAATTGTGGAATGTATGGGCATTATTAAAACCAATGAACTATGGGAAAATCTCATGAAGAGAATCATCATGGTCGTATGGGTTGTATTTATGTTGATGATGATAAAGAGTCTACAAAAGATATATGAGATGAAAGAAGTTTTTAGGAATAAAATGAAGAATCTCAGTAAATGGTATAAGAATCTAGTGGAATGATTATATTTTTATCCAGAGTAATGTATTGTACTATGGAATAAAGAAAAATATAAGGATTGTTACACTATTATTTTTCCTTGAGTATTTGAATATATATGTTTAATGGTACTGGTAAGCATGAAAATAGATTGAAATATTTTTTGAATTCCCCTAATATGCTCATAAAGAAGGTATAAGGAGATAATGAAATGTTTGATAGTATTAATGAGATCATGATGGATATAAGGACTAAGTGATATCATGTTTTGAATATATATAATTTTTGGGATTTTGGTATGCGGAAAGAGTTACATTTTGATAGCATTCATGTTTTCACTATTTTTTTATGATAATTTATGTTTCAAGAGAATATATGATTATGAAATTCACATGTTTGGAATGTGATCAACAAGATATATCATATTATATATGGGGGATAAATTATGGTATTCACGTGCTTGTTATGTGACCTTTCCAGTAATCATTTTCTTTATACTATAATATTGGGCAGATATATTTTGTATAAGTTTAAAGATTAGAATGGATTGTGTCAGACATCAGATAGTATTGTTTATGTCTAGAAATTTTTTTGATATTATTTCTATAATGTAATAATAGTGTAGTTTTATAAAAAAGGAATCCTACAGGATGGGCTACAACCCGTCGCATCGAACAAAGTTACGGGAATCGAACCTACAAAGGATGTGAGACATGCCTTTATCGCCTACCACTGGCCTATAGGAAGTCTATGGTTAGTAAAAATTAGTTTTATTTATTATGCAGTATGATAGTTGAAGTATAAGTCCATTTTTTGAATCATATAAGGTTAAGCTCACCATTATATGGACTTATGTATATACCTTTTTCTAACCTTATGTTTGAGACAGAGGGAATGACCTATCATTCTATCGCATGATCTGGTAACACTTCACGAAAGAAAAATTAAACCTTTTTATTTTAAGAGATGATGTAGAAATTGTTCGAGGTACAAACAACAGTGAGATTGTACCCAAATAAAGTAAGTATTTAATTTAATTATTCAACATTAGGGAAATGATCTTGAAAACCAAAAACTTTGTCCTAATACCCTAATATTCGATGAATCAGATGGTACCTTAGAACATCACAAATTAATTGCTTTGTGATTATTGGCTTTTTCATTTCCATGTTCTCTACCACTCTTCATCAGAACATGATGGTTAGATTTCTCTTCCATAACCATATTTTCAACTATGTTCTCCTATGTGGAAACCCAGTGATGAGTTAATATGGGCAGCTGTTAAATTTCATACATCACTTTTTAAAATTAAGTTTTAGTATTCCTTTTTACGATGTGGGATTCTATGAATAATAATTACAAGTAGTAAACGATTTATAACCCCGACGAATTTCAAGGGTGAAATTCATTTTAAGGGGGGTAGAATGTAACACCCTGCGATTTTATGAGATATATTATTTTTAATGTCTTTGATTTTTTTCTATTGTACACTACAACAAGATTAGCTTGTACTATACACAACATAATATTACCTTGCAGTATACGCAACACTATTCTTGGCTCCTGTTACACACAATTTCATGTTCTTTTTGTAGAAATTATTCTACAAAACATTAAGTATAGATTTTGTTTAATGTATAATTGAAATAATATTTGATTATTTTATACGCAACAACAAATGGATATTCCACTACACGTGGCCTTAACTTGGATTGCATTACACGAAATCACAAACTTCCTCGATAGCGTGCGTAGTACGCAATACCGGGTTTCTCTAAACAAAGATATATTATTATAATACTATTATGAACTATCTATTATGAATATTATTAACTAAATTTTGAATTTTATATCATTAATATTCATCATACACATTTTATAGAACATGGTATGTGAACAAAATAATTTTTTAGGTAAAATAAGTATTTTTAAAAAAATGCAGTTTTGTCACCTTTTGATGGCGCATCCACATAAAATCTAGTTTTTGAAATGTTTATATGTTCAATTTGAAAAAATTAAATTCTTATTTGGATTTAGGACATAAAAATTTACTTTGGATAAATTTTTCATATTATTCTGATAACTTTCATATTTTAATGAATAGTAAAAACACGCTATATTTTAATTAAAACCAACTTTTTTCATCGTAATAATTTATATGATTAAATTAAAATATTTAATTGTTTTAAATTAAAAATAGAATATATTTTCACCATTTAATATAATATATTCCCTTATCATTTATTTTTCATTTAATTCATAGGTAAAATCCTTTCAATCTTTTGCAATGTTTTACCTTTTAAAACTCGTTTTCCTAACAATGGGTTTAATTTTAAATTAATTTCTACAACTTCGGTGATTTGAATTAATAAAAATTTATTCCATATTTGGAATCATTGGGTCCAAATTATGTTAATAGTATACTTTTTATTTTTCGGTGCTATAAATTGTAACTATGGTAAATTATATTTACCACAGTTAAAAGTAAATGTGGTAATTAAGGGTAAATATAATATTATAAGATTACCCTAACACTTTTATGAAAATAATTGGATGATAATATTTCATCATAAGGAATATTTGGGGCGAAATGGAATCCATTTGATCCCACTTAGATTTGATTAAGACCCTTAATTTATTTTATTTTAAAGAAAGTGAAATATGTCTCACTCAATCTTTAATAATTCAAGAATTTTTAATATAAGGTTATACAAAAAATAAATTCGATTATAAATAATCATTTGAAATATAATTTTTTTTCATTGTTATGGTAATTTATTTGTAATTTTTAAATGATATTTAATTACCTTAATAGCTTATACATTAATGATGCAGAATTTATTTACTTAGTGAAAAATCAATAATATTGTTTTTATTAAATTAATAATACCCATCAAAAGGCCCAAACACTTGACCAAAACCTATTGGTCGAGTATATCTATACCATAAGCATCCAAGGGTCAACTTTGGGACCATTTGGATCCATATAAAATAGATTATGACATTTATATTATTTTGTTATTAATAATGTCTAAGTTGTCACCTTCATAACTTAATGTATATAACAATTCAAATGTTGTTATTTTAGGTTGATAAATTCGAGTAAAAGTGTTATTATGAAATTTAATAGATTCATCTTCACAATTTTTTTTAATTTTTATGCAACTAATATGTATATTAAATAATTATTCAATAATAATATATTAATTATTTTATTAAGAGAAATATCAAATAAATTGTTTTAAAAATATTAAAATAAATATTATATGAACTATTTAACATTATCCACTAATTTTATAGATTAAAATGGTGCGTTAGGAATCTATTAAATATTTTGGATTGAATATATCTTCTCTGTGGGTTTTATTTTAATTTAAATAATTGAATAGTGTCAAAATTGACACTATTGATATTTTATAAAAATAACATACTATTAAATTGGTTAATAAATAAAAAAATATTTAAAACTTACAAATTGAAATTTATATGGTCTAAAATGTAATAATATATCTTATTATCAAAAAATCACAACACATAATTAAGTATTTATGACAATTTGAAAATTAGAATTTTATTACCACAAATAAATTTAAATAGATTAAATAAGGATAAATCAAATTGATAAGGATTAAAATAAATTCCAAACATGTCTAAATTTTATTGGATGATGATATTACAACCCTATATCATCTCATCATCTAATTAGAGTAATTTTGGATGTTTTTATGTAGGGTTTGAATTTATTATAAATTTATATTTCATATGTTTCCAAAGGTGCCCCACTCCTCCCTTATAAAACCGCACCTCCTCCCTCTCCTCATCACACCACATTGAGCATTAAAGCACTGCCAAAACCTACCCATTTCTCTTCTCCACATCCCTAGAAACATACTAGAGGTCTTTTAATTCTTCAAAGACAACCATTACTTCCCTAAGAGGATGTTTAGATGAGGCGCGTTGAAGAAGAGGTAATATCCTTTACTGATTCTTTCATGTTCATTTTTATTCTACTTATTATTATTTTTTTGTTTCATAATAAAGTAATAACGTCAGTATCACTCATATACTGATATGTTATTATAAATATGAACCAAAGCTATTTCACCCCTTATCTATCCTAGAGAAAATGAAATCACCGTGCGTGCGTACGTACGGAATATAGTCTCCACGCCTTCGTGTAATCTGTTTTTCCACGACCACCTTACATGGATGTGTATAATGGTGTAATGAATAACTATATATGGTTATTAAAACAATATAATAATTCTGAGATTTTATATAATCTACGTAGATAAAATTAAATAATTATGAGAACGTTGTCATCACTCCTGCGTACATATGGATTACCGTCTCCACGACGGGATTGGATCCATTCTCTACGTTAACCATTCAAGAATGACTATAAAGTATATATAACAAATAATCATGATAAAATATGACATAATAATGAAACTTTATTTATGTAGATGTTATTTACTTACTTCTATTAAATTTAATAAGGAAACACAAACATCGTTCATGCGTACGTAAGACCTACGGTCTCAATGAACAGTGTATTTCATTCCATTTATGAATCTATCATATATATTTATATGCTGAATATATATTATATATAAATCATGTTTTAAATTCTAGATTTATGTAAATCAGGTTATAAGTAATAATATCTAGAACAAAAAATCCAAACACGTACGATAGATGAAACGATTTTACCCAAAACGTTGCTTTAACATGGAATTGACACAAGAACGGGTAATATAAAGTCGTAAGTGAATCATATATGATATCATAAATATTCTTATGGTTATGTTACAAATTAATAATATGTTTAAACCCACTATACAGGAGTCTCGAACACATATGGATGAAATTGGCCATAGGGTAAGGGATAATTTTGCAATCTCATTTTTATCCGAGATTGCTTATACGTAAGTATTTACTGGGGTTATATTTATCATCCAGGTCTGTGTTATATATGAATGGTGTCATAATGTGTTTACTATTCTTCCATGTATGATTAATGTCTTGATTACCCCTTTTTTCTTTTACTATGTTGTATGGAAGGATTATTTATTTTGTTTACCGTATGAGGTACTTTTTTTAATTTTCCGGAAAAAGTACAAGAATTTTTTTTAACTTATACGACATGAATAGATTTATATGGTTTCATAACGCCTTATTTTAATTAATCGTTCTCTACAATATTTTATTATTTTTTTAGACAAATAACCTTTTCCTTTAAAATTGCATGGAATTTTGTGAAAATAAAATGATTTAGAAGAAGAAATGATATTTTCCTCAAGAATTCATTTCAAGTGTTTTATCAAAACTATTTTCCATATAAGATAAAATTATTTAGAATGTTTATGTTTAAATTATAATGTCTCTACTATTTACCTGGTTTGATTTATATTATTATTAAATTACATCCATATGTTTTATATGGATTATGTTATGATGGGATGATGTTTATGAAACCCAAATTATTCTTTGGGTTATGGTGTATGATTTAGGTCTATTTTGTGATACATGAAAGATTGATTTAATTATGATATCGGTGGGACCTATATCTCCCTCAAATTTATTGGGTATAGATTTAAATATCATGAGATAGACATGGATATAGTGGAAAGTAAATCTGTTTCAGTAATACAGGGCTGGAACGACCAGTAAACCCGATTCAGTAATGGAATTTGTCCACTATGATGGTCTTGGAAGCAATGCCTTGGCTACTATAGAAATCATATCATATGCATAATGGTTTTCCACAATTACATGTTTTATTCCCATGATATTTTATTATGATTGATGTTCCATTATGATCTATGCCTTACGTACTTCAATGTTTTATTTCATTGCTCATGATTTTGATGCATAAAAATTATGTTCATGTATTTAAATTCAAATGTATATGGTTTGTTTAATTTTCTCCATACATATACTTACTGAGAATTTGAGCTCACGCTTTATATTTTTTCTTTTCCCCAAGATTTAATGAAAGGTTTTAGGTAAGAAAACAAATAGGGAAGACCTTTATGGGAGATGTTAATGATCTTTTTCCATGACTAGATGATGTTGTTACAAGTTTCCAAAGACACTAAACTATTACGGTCCTTGGGTGTATGTTCTTGTTATATATTAAGTATTCTGCAAAATTATTTTAATGTCTATGTATGTCAAGATTGGGTCTCTACACTTCTTCTTTGGAGAGTCTTTGTATGCATGTGACCAAAGGGGTTAGAGTTTGTGAGCATTCCCTGAGGGTCGTATATCATTATTGAATTAGATAATAAGTTGAACTAGAGGGGTTAGACTGTGATAAAATTACAAAATGGTTTTTTTGTTGATTGGTTGAATAATTAATAAATGTAAATGAATGTAGTTTGAAACTGTAGGATTGATCACTTTTGATCACATTTGTGTTCATTACATCATTTTTCATATTTCATGCTACATATATATTCCCTGAAAGTTATGAACAATTCATTGGGTGGTTTCCTATTGGGCCTCATCTCACACAATATTTGGTTCATGCTTCTGGTCCCAAATAGATTATATTATTGTCGGTATAGATATGGGTAAGCACCATTCTACTTCAGGTACTTGATTGTTGTGGATCTAGAGAGCATGGGAACAAGCTGAGTCTTGTGATGTTGGTGGACTTTACACGTTTTCATTTAACTTTTGAGTAGTACTGTATTTCCTACATTATGAAAGGTTGGGCCACCTTCTGAGACATATGTGACATACATCATTTATATATGTTCTACAATTGTCTATTTACTTTCTGTCTTTTGTTGTGTGCTTATTTTATGGTGTTTCTATTTATGCTATTGTAAATTATATTTATTCCACAGTGTTACTCTACCAATTAGGGAATAGTTTCCCCACTATCACAATAAATTCCCACTATACTAGTCGTCACCCTCTGGCATTCCAGGAAACACACTTGACTCCATGTGACCGACTGAGGACCGAGCACCTTTGGGCGGCACCCAAAACTGGGATGTTACAAACTAGTATAAGATGAAGATTTTCTTTAGATGTTGTATAACTGTTTGGAGCATATAGATATGAATATGAAGAAATATGTTGTCGGTAATAAGTTGAGCCCAAGAGTATCTATCCCATGTATAGTGAAATTCCATGTCAATTCGAATACTACAATTTTTATTGTTTTATAATTTTTACAGTTCATTTTATTTCACCATTGGGAGATACACATGTTTTGTGTTGTTATGTTATCTACAATTGAGGTTATATGTTTTTTGCAACCCCATGAGATGAGGGTATTACATTTCATGCATTATATAGGCACCTGATATAGATCACATGTCATAAATTCTTGTCAGGCCATTTAGGGTGCATTTTCAATTTCATGTTCTTGTGATAGATGTTGTGCTGGATATGTAAGTTATTTTGATAGATGCTTTGATAGAATACATTCAGTTTGATAGAGTAATGCTAATTTTTAATGATTCACTTGAATGGGCACCAAACGTTGGTCCTATAGATTTTATGGGCCATCATGGATCAGAATTTGGTGAATCATATTGAACATAAATGTTTTTCCTTGTGATATGCATCAATTTGATGCCACCCTTTGATTCGCAGGAAGTATGGGACCACATAGACCAGAATTTGGAACATAAATGTTAGTTTTAGTGTTTTTAATGGTATTATAGAGTTTTTATGAGTTTTACTATATTTAAAATACAAGAATACATGTTGTTTTAGGAATAATACACACCACGTATCCTTCACATCAGAAAGGATCTGTTTATCTTAATTACACATCATGTACTTCTAGTACACACCATGTAGTCCTTAACCGTGTGACTGGCTGTGTGGGAAGGGACACGATGTTGAGAAATTTTGGGTAGAACACACCGTGGACTAGGAGTACACACCATGAAAGTGAGCCACATAAAATGTCATGTTACTAACAGTATAGGTGGATGAATTTTAGGTAGTACGTGACATGTCCATCTTGAACAGGCCGTGTAGATTCGACGGTGTCTTGGACAATGTGACTGACGAAACAAGTTGTTGGAACATAATTGTACATTCCATGTCTAGGATGAACATGCAATGTATTGTTACATAGAAGTGATCTTTTTGTTTAGTCGTATATTTTAACTTGGTATGGGCGAATGATTCATGTACATGTCACGTTAGAGGATAAATGCACCGTGTATATGGGTGTTACATGACCAGTTTTGGAAAAGGTACATTCCATGTTAAAAGCATAACAGAACACGTCATTTAGGGGTCATACACGTCATGTACACAAATTTTAAAAAACATGAATGTTTCCTTTCACCTGTTCCTTGAAATTATATGTTTTAGTATTTGATAATCTTCAACGGATTTGTGCACAAGAACATGAAAATGCATGCCAATGTGATGTCCTCTGGTTGTATTCTAGATATAGGGTAATTATCATACACTGGAAATAATAGAACATGGACTACAAGTAGAACCTCCCTTCATTTCTATCTGGGCACCATCTTTCATTTCATATACATGTGCGGATGCGCAGTTCCATGAAGTGTTCATGAGGTTTATGTAGACCTTCTATGGATCGCCAGATCCTAACCCATCTATGGCATAGATGATACAGGTTTTTTTAGCAACAACAGCCTCCCACATTCTTAGGGGATAAAGGACCTCGACTATAGAGTCATGTTAAGAATCCATGTTGTCTATATTCGAGCATTTGGAGATGCCTCCAGAGAGGAGGGTGAAGCCTACTATGTACATGCTTCAGGATTCTACCAATATATTTTTGGATGTGATATCACAGGAGGGACGCTAGAAGGTTATGGAGTGGGATGCATTCTAGTGTACCTTCTAGGACTACTTCTACATGGAGTCCCTGAGTACCAATCAATCCATAGATTTCATGATATTAGAGAAGGGAAATTTCTCAGTCATAGAGTATTATTCTCACTTTATAGAGCTTCATCACATCACACCTATACTGGGGGGAGATGAATTAATTTTGGCAAGGATGTTTGAGGATGGTCTCAGAATTGACATCTAATATCAGGTGAACATCATCAGGGTGACTTCCATCACTTCAATAGTCAACCAGGAACTGATCATAGAGCACAACCTAAGGTATTATGGAGCTGCGACCTTGGGCAGTTTGGCATCCGGAGTTCTTACCCCTCCGACTGAGAGCAGAAAGCGCCACATGGTGTCTACACCTAGAGATAAAGGTAGGTGGAATGATTCTTAAAGTAGCTTGGCAGTGTGCTAATAGTGTGAGAAGGGGGGGAATACGAGGCCACATTTCCCGAGAGACCTAGTCGAGTGCCAATATTATGTCATAATGGGTCATCTTCAGGGTTTTAGATAGTTTTTTCTCACTAGCTTCTTGTGATAGGGGTTTTACTATGACTTCACATTCATGAGCATGAAAACTTATTTATAATTAGTTATGGAAATGGAGTTTGTTTTTCCATTCAGGTTTATGTGGAGGTCATGGACATAGTGGTTTAACACAGGGTTTTCGATAGTTGTAGAGTGGATCAACTCAGGGATTACTGACATCATGAAAGGGTTGTGGCAAATGTTAGACTTTTTTGGTAGACCACAACTAACAAGAGCAGGATCCAAGAACCTCTATTGTTAATGGTAAGATTCTAGTTACCCCAGTTTTAGCTTCAACTCTTTTTGATACAAGGGTTTCCCAAAGTTTGATATTAATTACACTTGTGGAGATCCTTGGGATTTGTATCTTTACTTATGATGATATCTTGATGATGGAAAAACTATTGGGGACATTAAAGACTATTATAAATTAATGTAGGAGAATCCTCTTAAGGTTGATGACTATCACTTCTTACAGGGCCTTTATGTCTGAGAGATGATGATCTGTGGTTTCATTCGTACAATGGAAAGGTTAGTTTCATTCAAATATGTTGTCTATTCCTATCGTAGTAGGGTGAGTTTTACATCACTAGAGGTTGGAATGTTTCTATATAAGGGTTAATGGGATGTCCAGGCAAGTAGAGTTGGACTGGAGCATCATGGGTTTGGTGGAGTAACAACCCAGATTTATAGTTTGTATCTGGATGAACAGGGGACTCTAGAGATGGACTTTCCTCTAGTTGTTGATCATTTTGGGGATGAATTTCCCAACAAATTTTCAGGTTTACCTCCATAGTGAGTTGTAGTTTTGTCAATTGATCTTATTCCAGGAGTGGCAATGTTGTCCATTCCTCATTATATGATGTCTAAAAAAAGTTATATGAGATCAAAAAGTAGTTAGAGGAGTTAGAGAAAAATGGTTTAGTCCAACCTAGTACTTCACCTTGGTGTTCTCCTATCCTGTTTGAGATAATGGTGGACGGTACCATTATACATTTTTTGGATTATCAGAAGATGCACCAGTTGATAGTAAACAATGGATATCCCTTAATAAGGATTGAGGATCTCTTTGATCATATTTGTGGAGCCCTGGTGTTCTAGAAGATTGTGTTCAGATCCATTGATCATCAGTTGCACGTTAGACCATCATATAAACCTCTTACAATCTTTTGGATTTGGTATGGTATATAGAAGTATGTGGTTATGGAATTCAATCCCATGAATGCACCAAAAATATTTATGGAACTGGTGAACCAAGTGTTCCATCTGTACTTGGACTCCTTTTTGGTTGTTTTCATGGACAATATCATGGTGTAATATCACACTCAACATGACCATGTTACCCATCATGAGATCATTTTGAGTACACAGAGAGAATATCAGTTATAATAAAATCTCTCAAAATGGAACTTTTGGATGGGGTAGATTCACTTCATGGGTCTTGTTATATCAGAGACACGAGTATATGTAAACCTAGAGAATGTGAGAACAGTAGTTTCCTGGGATCAGCTGAAGATCACCTTTGAGGTACAGAGTTTTCTAGGGATTGATGGTTACTAAAGATGTTTTATACAAGAATTTCACTATTAGTAGTGCCACTAAAATGCCTGACTAAGAAGGGAGTGAAGTACATGTGGACAAATTCCTATGATTTAACCTTTCAGGAGTTGAAGTAATGGTTAACCTCATCACCAATACTAATCTTACTAGAGCCTGGAAAGTGATAAACTCTTTAATATGAGGCATCATGTATCATACTGGGAGCATTGCTTTGGTAGGGGGAAGGAGCCATTTTGTATGAATCTGCGCAGTTGAGGCCACATGAGAGGAATTACTGGATGCATGATCTCGAGTTGGATACAGTTGATAATTATTTACATTGTTCGAGACATTATCTTTTGGGAGATAATTTTGTGGTGTTCAATGACCAAAAACATCTCAAGTAAAACAATACTCAGCATGACATGAATTTGAGACAGTGAAGGTGGGTTGAGTACCTTCAATATTTTGACTATGAGATTTCCTACACGCCCAAGAAAAGAAATGTAGTGGCTGTTGAATTGAGCAGGATGACTCAAATACATGCAGTTATGGAGGCCTCTAGTGAGTAGAATCTTGTGGCTCTATTTGTTGAGATGCATCTTGATGTGCACGACTGACAGGGGAAGATTTTACTTTTTTTTATAGCTATTACCTCTACTTTGATTTATCGTGTGAGAATAAGAAAGCTATCAGATGCTAATGTCCTAGTTCTAAGAGAGAGTGTGTCAGGAGATGACCCTATTCAAGGATGAATAGTAGGATAGGATGAGATCTTGTGTTTCTATGGGTGGGTATGTGTGTCAGCAGACCAATGTGAGGAGTTGATGTAGTATTTTCATTCTTCAGTTTGGGCAATTCACCACGGTGTCCCCAAGGTGTATCGATATCTACACTATCAGTATTGGTAGTCCAATATGAGGAGAGATGTTTTGGGTTTTGGGATGAGGTGTTCCACATGTCAGCAGGTGATGACAGAGCATCAGTGACCAGTATGTATTTTTCAATAGTTACCCATCCCCAAGTGGAAGTGGAATATTGTCGCGATGGACTTCCTGAAAGGTTTACCAAGGTCGCCTCATGGTAATGATGCAGTTTGGGTTTTCATTGATAGAATCATGAAGGTTAAGCTCTACTTACCGATTAAGGAGACCTTCAGTGTTGATGAGATTATATCATTGTACATCCGAAAGATTGTACATTTACCTGGGGTTTCACACTCTAGCGTTTCATATAGGGATGGCCATTTTAATTCTCAGGTCTAGAAGGAACTACAAAGGGCTTTGGATATACAAGAACATCTGAGTAAAATTTACCATTTCCAAACAGATGTCCAGTCTAATCATACAATTCAAGTGATGGAGGACATGTTTAGAGAAGGAATCCCAAATTTTGGAGGCTCTTAGGAGAAGCACATACCTCTGGTGGAGATTTCCAACAATAATAGTTTCTAGGAGACTATTTAGATGGGACTATATGAGTATTTTTATAGTAGCCCATACTGGTCACCCCTATATTGGATGGAGGTAGAAGAGATAGCTATGCTTGGACCTCATCTAGTCTGGGAGACCATGTAGCTGGTGATGTTTAATTTTAAAATGATGTTTATTCCACAGTCATGAAACAGTTATTATGCTGATAGAAAAATATGGAATTTGGAGTTTGAGGTGCGAGATCATGTTTTCCTACGTGTCACACCATGTTTGCGACACAATAGGATAAGGAGACCGGGAATGTTTTCCTCAAATTATGTTGGGTTGTTTGAGTTTTAGGTGGGTGTCAGGCCGATTGCTTATCCTTTGTAGTTACCTCAGAGGTACCAGGCCATTCACAATGTTTTCCATGTTTCTCATCTATAACATTACATCTCAGGCTCATCTCATAATTTCTATCCTGAGGAGGTTGAGTTGGAGGTGGACACATCGTTCGAGGAGCATGTAATCCAGATTGTTGATCGAAGTGTGAAGGATTGTTGGGGACAATCTGTTCTTATGGTATGAGTGCCATGGTAGCACGAGCGAATATAGGACGAGATATGGGAGAGAGAGACCGATGTGAGATCATAGTGGCCGAAGTTTTTTGTGGATTATTTGGCACCACCTTCTTAGGGAAATCCTGGATGAATTTCTTTAAGGGGGGATGTTTGTAAAATCTAAATCTTCCTTTAATATATTGATCTTAATTTATGGTGTTTATTTTGAAAAATTGGAGTTTCTAGAAATTTTAATAGTTTATTCCATGTACATAGGAGAACAAACCATGTATCGAGTTGTCATGGGTAGCCTTGTACTAGTCGTGCAATGACTGAGTACATGGTTATGTGGGGAGACCAAGAGACAACTTAAATTTGGCCCCGATAAAGGCATATACATGCCTTAGATCTTTAAATAACACATCATGTATTTCTATTTTTAATTGATAAATTGGACCGAGGTCGCGTCTAATTGATAGAACCTCCTTATTCTAGCATTGTCTGATCACGAGCGACTGAAGATCACATATTCTTCTCTAATCACTCGATAGACTGTCTATGCTCCAAATCGAACATAGTCGATTGTGTTGGAATCACATCGGTGTGTTCTTCCTTCTTATAGATCCCCTTCTCTTGATTAATCCTCTTTCATGAGATATCCTTGGTTGAAAATTCATGACGTTATTGCAGATCTACTATGTTTTTGGTTGATTCATTAGATGAGGATCAAATATATTGATCCTACAACGTAGAGTTAGGTGGTTGGTACCTCTCTATATATGACATTGAGTTATATACTAAAAATGAGCCCAATACCCTCGTTAAGGTATTTTGTGTTTAGGGAATTAAACCCTATTAATTCCCTCTATGATTTATTTTCTTGAGTAGGGGTGTTTGATTATAAATAGTGATTATTACCTTGTTATGGGTGTTTTTCCCTCGTTTTTCTGATATTGGCCGTTGGGTCTAGAATTTCCAGTTAGGAAATTTATCTTTCCATGACTAGTGCTTTTAGGATGTAGTGATTATTTTGTTTAATGATTTTTATATGCATTATACTTTTTTAGACAAGTAGTATTTGAGATTTACTTTGGCTACTGGCTATCATTTGATCATGATTGTATTACATAGAGATGTGAGATCCTATTGTAGTTAGAACATAGATCGAATGGATGTTGAGGACTTCCACAGAGTGTCTATTATACTTTAAAAATTGCGATATTGAAGGAATACTGATGAAGATTCCCCCCTTAGAGTGACTATAGAGTACCGTTATGAAACCACATGGATAATTGACATTGACTTCTTCCTAAGAGATTCTATAGTTTTTCATTAAACGACCCCATGGGAATTGACTACGAGTGGTTCCTCTAAGAGTCTTTGTTTGCATGTTACCAAATTGGATAAACTATGTGAGATTTCTATGAGGGTAGTATATATTTATTGATTTGAATGATAAGTTGAACTAGAGAGGTTATACTGTGAGATCATTCACAGAGGGTTTCTGCTGATTGATTGTTTGAAAAATTAATAAATATAAATGAATGTATTTTGAAAATATATGACTGTTTACTTATGAGAACATCCTTGTTTATTACTTCATTTTTCATATTTCTTATATGTATTTTCACTAACAGTTAGTCACATATCATTTGGTGGTTTCCTACTATGATTCATCTAACACACTATTTTGGTCATGCTTTTTGACCCAACCAAATTATATTATTGGATGTATAGATAAGGTCAAGTGCCCTTCTACATGAATTACTTGATTGTAGTGGATTTGGAAAGAATGGGACTATGTAGAGGATTGCAATGCTATATGAGTTTAATTTATTATCTTTTTTTAATTTTTGGTAATAATATATTTCTTTCATTGTGAAATTTTGGTATTCATTCCTAGATATATGTGACACATATCATTTATATATCTTCTGTAGTTGTTTTTTTTACTTTTAGTCTTCCGTTGTTTTCTTATTGTATAGTATTTCTATTTCTGCTGTTTAATATTATTTTTATTCCACTATATTACTCTTCCAATGAAGAAATATTTTCCCCATTGTCACACCGAAGTCCCTCACTGCAAGTTGGTAGCCTCAGGAATTTGGGGAAATATGCTTGAGGCCATGTGACCAACCAGTTATAGGGCACCTTTGGGCGGTACTCGGAACCAAGGCATTACAAATAGAAAGGGGATATAACTTTTACAAAGTGGGTTTCCTTGAAGTCATAGAGTTTGGTGATACCAAATCATCTCTAAGATATATTCTAGTATTAATATGATAGATTGTGGATATTATTAGAAAATGAGATGAATTTTGGATGTGATTTATCATAGGGGAATGTAAGTATTTTTCATTTGAATAGAAGGGGGATTTTGTGTTTAAATAAATAAAAATATAATATTTCAAGTCCAACACATGAAATAGTTGTATTAATTTAGACTAATAATATTATTTAAGTAAAATTTTTCATTTATTGGAATTTAAATTCTTTAGAAAAGAATGTATATTTTTATAGAATATAAAAAATGAAAAATCTATTGATTGAATAAATAATATTTTTAGATTTTATAAATTAGAATTATGTATGAGATTTTATTATAATATTTTAGTAAAGTAAAATGAACATATTAAACATAATATGATTTGAGAAAACCATTTTATAATTTACTTGTCCCTTATTGCATCAGTAATATGTCAAAAAACAAATCATATTAAAAAAATTGATTTGTACTATTAAAACCAAAATATCTATTTTTTATAAAAATACTGAAAATTAGCCATGGATAATTTTAACATGTTGATAAAAAAATTATTTTTAATTATTTTTATACTTTTTGAAAATTGTAAATTTAAATGTTTTCATAAAATAATTATTTTTTCAAAATAATTTAAAACATATCATATTTTAAGTATAAATATATACATTATTGGGGTTCTGTAACATGAATTTTTATATTATGATATTATATTATTTATATTTACTTATTAAATTCATTTTGGATATTATTTTATTTTTATTTTATTAATTTAATGGTTAAGATGCTATTCTAACGGTAAAATTTCAATTCCAATGCACATATAACCATTTTAATTCTTACAAATACCTCTTATTTATTTCAATAATCATCCACTTAATTTTCACTTGACGTACTCATTAAATAAATTACAAAATTAGGATAATATTTTTTTTTATTATAATTACTCATATTATTCATGGATAAGATATTTCTCGGATACCATATACCTTTGGACATTCATATTATACAAATATTAATTTTTTTACTCATTTTTTTTAATTTGGTAGAATGCATTTATCCATCATATGTAGTGTTATACATTTATAAAATAAAATTGTCTTTGTTTTATATGGGATTTTTGTATCCAATACCACGCATATATATTATAAAAGAAATATTTATATTGAATAATTATTTTCATTACCCATAGTCTATCTCATACTATGATTGGATCAAATTACAATCCATGTTATGATCCTAAATTTTTGGTGAATAGTGAATTTTAAATATCAATAACAACAACATAAGATATTATAAGACAAGATTTAGGAAATTTTTTTCATCCCACATGTCAAGTAGGGGTAGTTAAAGCATTTAGTGACTCATAAATTGTTAGATTGGTTAATTAGAGGTAGTAACATGGACACCAGATTTTTCATGGTCTTTAAGAAGGTATATCATTATAGATTGATAAACTACATCTCATTACTAACTCTTATCTCATATATTGTTTACATCCAAAGATATGATAAGTTTCGACCACATTCTATGAAGACACTTGAGATCAATTTCACCTGAACACTTATGGAGGTAATTTTTTTTCTAATTTTAGTTCAAATAATTATCAAGGATGTTTTGCGGGAAATCAATTTAATATTTCAGAAGACATTATTATATGGTAGATGAAGTTTAGATATATCATCCCAACTAAAATAGAGAGTTCAATAATATATTCCTTTTTTACTTTCTCAATCATGTTATTTATTTGAATATTATTTCTGACATTCATGATGATGTTGAGGGATGATATTTTCAAGTATTTGATAGGGGATATCCTTAATTACGGATAGATTATATTTTATAAAGTGAATTCAGTTAATTAAAGAAGTTAACATAGATCCTGTGATAGTTATCTGATATACATGAAATAGATATCTTAGTTTCATAAAATTTCATACCTAATATACATTATAAATTGAATTCATTCAATTATGTTGGTATAGAATAAAAAGTTAATCATGATAAACTATTATATAGGTTTTAAAAATATCCCTAAAAACAATGTGTTCTAGAATCATTATTGATTATTTTAAATTATTCATTCATTGAAGGGGGTATAAAATAATAAATAATGATAATAATAGAGCCTTTAGGGAGTTTTCATATAAATAAGTAGTAGAATATTGATATATATTAGTTTTCTTTATACGTAAAATATTTTATGTTAGAGTATGTCATTATAATTTTTTCTCGATAGAAATCAAATGATGAATGTTTTCATTGAGATGTGAATTGGATGTTTTTTATTGATATCAATTCATTCAATTATTTTAAATTATAATCATCAAATTATTTTAGTAGTTTTAATTTATTATAGTGAGTTTTATATACAATATATACAGTTATAACGTCCCCTACTTATTCACAATCCACATGAATTAATTAATCGTGCTACATGCCTCAAGTGTATCTCTCTATACCCAAGAGGATTCTAACTAATAGAGAGGGTCCGATAAAACACCTAATTATATTGCACCCTCATAATAAACACATGTAATAACTAGTAATAATGTTAATATACATAATGAATGATTCATAGTACATCATAGACATATAATTGATAACTATACATTGTAAATAAACTAAAACATTATATAACTGAATGTAATTCATATAAATTTTCAAGAGATACATCAATAATATTAATGATCAGGTTGATAATAAATAATGAAAAAAATAAAACATAAATAAGACAAAATAGTTTAACCATCTACCTTATAAAGATTCCCCAACATGATTCATTATTCAGAACATATAGGGATGTGTCCAAATATGATGGGGGTTAATTGGTGTCGTACATTTTTTTAAAATAAAATATATTTACCCCTTTTTACATAAATAATTTTTTAGTGAATAGATCTTAGTATCGATGTCATGTTATCTCAAATATGTTTGGAATGTATATATTTTAAGAAAGAAATCACACAATAAAATATTCAAATTTGGTAATGAGGTTATCATCTTAGATGGATGACTACATCCCTAGTTATATTTTTTTCTCATTCTATGAACATAGTTTTCTACTAATTATAAAAAGAAACACATGCAAGGTTAGGTACTAGGAACTATTATTCCGACACAATCCAGATACAAAGAAAGCACCATTTTTTGTTCTTTTTATTATAAAAGAATCATATTTCACTTCACTGAGGATGATAAATAATGTGGTACGTGTTCTTCATACAAATATTATATTATATTATTCCATAATATACATAAATTATAATGGGTTGTATATTTTTCAATCCAATCATAGGGATGTCTCATTAATGTAGTTATCAAGGTTATACCGACATAGTATTTAATGATAAATGCTGATATGTGAATTGAAGTTTTTATGTATCAATTCATCAACCTAAACCAAATCCATGTAAGCACAACCAAACTCACTCCTCCTCTAGATCATAGTCTTATTCTTTAGTTCACGAGTATTTTTTTTATCATTTTGTTCTTGAATATCTACCTAGAGATCCTAAAAATATAAATTTACATAAGAAGTTGGTTCTTTATCACCCTATTGGACTTGGGAAAAATTAAGTACCCACATATTATAGTATTTTTCTTCAATGGTTATGGTTCTATTCAATTTAATTCAATATTTGGACTTCTAAATATTCTTTATCAGATTTCAAAATATGCAAAAATATATCATTAAAAAAATTATATTTATTTATTATCTTTCTCATATATATATACTAATATATATTCATAGAAAACTATGTGAATATATTTCTTATAATCGTCTAATATTCAAAATATCTAAAATATCACCATTTTATGAAGGCAAGTTTCTTATTTACATATTCAAAGATATAAAATTATTTCTTATTCCATTTAATTCATCTATAATACTAAAAAATTTAGTATCATAAAATCTTTATAAAACCCACAAATTTATTTGATATGTATGCATGAAAATATTGAATATTTCACTTATTCTCATATATGATTTATTTTTTAGATCTACCATATTCATTAGATGCTAGAATCAAAGTGATAAACATCTTGATATTTCATTGTTTTAAAGAACATATTACATGTAATCTATATATTTCTTTTTACGAGGGGATGAATCGTATGCTATAGTAAGTTGACACATACACATAGTTGAGTGAAACATATACAATACCATATATTTCACTTATACATAGAAAATTATACGCATTCATACAATCTCCATCATTCTTACACATAAAATTGGATTATCTTAATGAGTGTCTTTGTATATATACTACATTTCTTGATAATTATACTTGTCTTTTTCATATATTAAAATCATTATATTGAAATTAAAAAGCCTCTGAATCAATAGGGATCCATTTTTTTAATTATTATGATGTTTTTAGAAGGATATGAATATTGTTTTATCATTATATTTTTCCATGTTATTTTATATCCACTCCCAAAATGAATGGATTTTAAATACTGTAGTAAATAAATTCCATGGAATCTTTCACTTGAATGTATTAATATATCACTTTAATGTCGACATAAATAATAATTCATATGGAATTTCAAATCAATTACTATGATATGATTAAATATAGAATAACACAATAATCTCATTATCTAACCTGAAAAAACACATCTCCATCATCGTTCTCTATGAAAATATAAGATGAATAAAATAAAAATTTGACCTGTAAAAACCCTAGATGGATCAGGGATGTAGACAATGTGTAATTGTTTAATTTATCTATTTTTTGTAGGGGGTTTTTAAGTAATGAATAATTTCTTCATCACTATTTCCCACTTATAGTTTTACCCATTCTTCTCACATCATAATAATATTGATCACTCCTCATACGGTTGTGTAAATACAATAGGGTCAAAAAGGCTTGGTGGATGGTTGTGCCTCCCAAATGATGTTTCATCTTACCGCACCACCCAATCTCATTGTCACCAACACTAACTTATAAAGACTCAGTACATACTAAAATGTGTGTTAGAAAAACATTTTGGCATTAATTTCCAAATATTCTGATCAAAATGACATTAAAATATCAAATATACAAATTCCTCAAAATAATACAAAAATTGTTCTAGTGAACCATATAGTGGCCTCAAATGACTCATATGAAGTCCTCCAACCACTCATACACAAGAATGAGACCTTTACAAACATTAATTATAACATCAAACATATCCAACATCAAACTACCTATATTTTCAATGCACCTTCTTCACACTTAAACCCCATTAGACTTATCAATATACAAGAATTTATCCATATAGTCTTCTTTTAATTAATCCAATTAAATGGAAATATGGAAATTAATATTTTAATAAGATTTACCCATACATACTCTCTATTTAAACATCAAAACTCATTTACAATTTTCATTCATCCAAAAGTATGACCATTATTCAAATATAAATCATGGATATAACGTAAATAATTCTATTACATCATGTGAATGGATCAATACTAATCCAATGGAAGAAACACAAATCACATCCAATCCTCAAGATAATTTTTCAATACATACATAATATCACATGATAACACCTTTTCATCGTAATGAATCTTTCCCTTTCAATCATAGTTTTGATTTAAAACTAATTCCATGAAAATATCTATCCACATATTGACATAAGGAAAGAGTAATTTATGCCTTTGAACCTTATTGAAAACAAATACCACCAAAACACAATGTGATGTCAGTATTCACCTCCATCATGGACATATCATGTATCCACATAGCAGAAGTATACTTTCCCATATGAAACATGTGGTGAAATATAGTAATGGGTCCAATTATTTTATGGGGAGGTAATACCCTCTATATAATGTAACCTTAATTAAAAATGCATGTAGTAACAATAAAAACCAAAAAAATAAATCTAAAAAAATAGCCTAGAAAAATTATATTAAATAAATACATGATCCCATGATATATAAATATAAAAACTCTAGATGTTATACAAATAATTATGATATAATCAATATCTAACATGGGTGGAATGTATGAAAAAGGAAAAAATAATAAAAAATTTATCAAAACTATATACATCCACAAAATTGATCATGAGTCATGGTCGGATGCATTATCAAATGATATACTCCTACTACCTATAAAAATCATCATGAATATATATATTTTCGTTTTCATAGACACCAATAAGGATGTATTCTTGGGGACCCATGACACTCAAGTTGGGTGTGATTAAAATATAGTAGGTCTCCAACAATGATGTCCCAAAATATATCTGGTCTAAGGAAAGACAATGTTTTTGTTCAATAGTAAATATCATGAAAAATATAATAATTCATCTTTGATCCATGGGTTATATTTTGATATTAGATATTGTTCATGCGTTCTTCAATTTGTATTAAGTAATCTCAAAACATGATACATCAAGTCACGGGGGAGACATTGCACCACTCCCTAAAACTATATGAGATAGGCCAACACCTATGGGGTATAATTCCAACTCAATATCATTTTGAATATATCAACAACGAGTTGGATTATATCAATTCCCTAAATCCAACACAAATATATAGATTCCAAAATTGACTATCACCCCACTCCTAAACCATTATGATCATTGGGTGGATAGGCACCCACCCCATATACAACTTTTAATATTTTTATACCATCATCATAATCAAATTTAATATATCAATTATAATTATGATTTAAAATTTTAAGAAAAGAAAATAAATATTAGAATTTAACATCAATTAAATTCATATAAATTCATAAGGATAGAAGAGTATGGACTCACCCAACCAAGGACTAAAAGCCATACTCACCTGGGAACACCCAACAACAACTCATATTTACCTAATGTTCTTGACATAGAGATTATCACAAGAAATTTATTTTCAGAATAATATGTTAAAATTTCATTATGGTTAGCCTTATGTTTCTTTAAATATTTCAGATTTCATTATTTATAGCCATACTATGTAATTATCTATATTTTCCCGATAGATACATATCTCAATTTAGAGTTTTAAAGTCCTAGAACCTTACCACGTATAAAATGGTATATTGATCCCAATATATAACCTCACAAAAATTATATTATTTTTAATTTTAGTACGTTGTGGGGAATTTACTCTTGGGATGAGATGAAAACTAATTATAATTAAAACAAATCTTTAAAAAAATATTTTGGAAAAATAATATTTTTTATCCATACCTTGTGTTTTTTTGATAAAATGAACAAATCTCATGAATAAATTATAAAATGAGAAAGATAATATTATTATTCATTAGAGATTAAATTTAACACCAAAAAATTATAAAATAATATCATTTTATTTGCTAGTGTAGGCGACATGGAACATCGATCTTAAACATCACATGAAATATATTTATTTAAATTTAATCTCTTTAATAGCTTGTGGAACACACAACACCGAGCCAATGTGAAAGATTATATAATGTACCTAGTCATTAAATTGGAATATATGAATAGTAATAAATAAATGAAGATATGAATTCCAATTCATTTATTAGAAATTTAATATTAATAGTTTTGAAGAAAAAGAAATATTCTCTAAAAAATGTGTTTTTTTAAAAGACATATTAGTCAAGATTTAGGAACATAATTTTAATTTTTTTTCCAAAATTTTAGAATATTTTTTGTCATAATATAAAAATTATTTTTGAAATAATAATTTCAAAAATATTTTTGGGTGAATATTTGGTTTTTTTTGAAATGATTCATTTTTTAATAAATTGTGAAAAAAACATATTTTTATTTGAAACATTCCTTTTTTGATTAAATTATTTCCAATTTTAATTTATATATTTAATAATATTCACAGTGAAATTATTTTAATTATATATCCCTTAATCATATTTATATTATTAGAATCATTTCCATATTTAATTTTGATAGAAACACCTTTATGTATTTGAATATTTTCTCTTATAAAATCCAATTCCTCATCACGTCTACGGAATTAAATTTTAGTTATTTATTACTAATTATGTTAGTGGAATTAGAAATAAAATATTAAATATATGGAATAATAATAAATTATATTTTATAATAATTTCAAACAATTTTTTGACCAAAATTAATAATGATGACAAGAAAAATACAATTGTCGTAGTTTAGGTGAAAAAGGATTTACCGAGGGTTTAATTTAAACATAGAAGGGTTACATTGACCTAAAAACATGCATAAAATTTATTTTATGGACATATATATTTATTATAATTTATATTTCTTGATAATAAATCATTTTTACACTTGTTTCATGTTATAAATGTCTCGATATCTTTATATTTCAGAAAATGACATGTGTGTCACTCACCTCACTTATAAAATGCCAACCTCTTTCCTCTCAAATTAGCACATTAAAAAAATTTCATATAAAATGAATATATAAATCACTTACCAACATAACAACCATCATACTATAAGCCTTTTTTTCATAGTTCCATCCTATGAATGATTTGGTACAAACCTAAGGAGTTTACAAGAGGAAGAGGTGATATTTTTTAAAAAGAATTAATATATTATTTATTTATCCACATCTCTTAATTATTATTAAACCATCATTATATAATAAAATCAATATGTTACATATAAATTTATCTATCCTGTGAATTTCATGACCTACAACCATCTTCATATCCATCAAATGGGTTGTGAAATACTCATTTGTGAGTATGATGAACTACTGCCTCGCAAATCAATGCCATTAATAATTCAAACAGAACCTCTCATAGTTACATATGATGATCGATAATATATATACATATATATATTTATATATATATTTATAAAACAAATTATATATATATAGTAATTATATTATTTTTATCTATTTACATTCAAATCCATATGGGATACAACAATGTCGTTGTGTGTATTACTAATTATTTCCTCAAAAAATGATCTGATTTGTATTTCACTAATGCTTTGCAAGGAAACTGGACATGATATGGTTTATGATTACATGTGATAAAAAATGATATAATTATGATAATTATGAATTATTCCTAATTTTTTAAATATAATATTTCATTTTCTTTATTATATTTTCTCTCACATAATGATGATCACATCATTCATGTAAATGTAGACAACCACATTCAAAAAGTGATGTGTCTGCCTTTTTGTCACCACACCACATGGATGAAATATAGATTTATATTTTAAATATTTATATGGTATTTATGATATTATTATCATTTTATAATTATGAAATATTACTAATCTCTTTTCTATAATGGTCATTGAAAAATGAAATTGTTTACTCGTGCATACATATGGCCTACCATATCTATTATTGTATACTACTTCATTTCTCAAAAAAAAATATTTCAAGATCAGTATTAAAAGATTAACTGATGTATAAATTTTATAATTTTTTCATTATTATTATTCTAGATTTTATGTAACTATATAATATGTATATGAACCAACACATTCAAAAAAAAGAACAAATGAGAAAACCCAGAAATTAACACCTGATACATTGAAAATAAGGAAATATCATCAACAAAAAAGTTATGAGAGGTTTTAAAACGCTAATTTAAGATACTGTAAATATTTATATATAATTAAATAGGTTAATAACACATTTTAAAACATTTTACATGTGTTTAAATATTTTTTAACAAAAAATATCCATAAGGTAAGAGATTTCAAAAGAGAGTTTCCATTCATTGGGATAAACAAATATTTCATTGATTATGTCATTCAAGTAATATTTTTATAAAGAAAAGTTATTAAATTATATTTTGTTCACATTTTTTTATGAGAATTTACATTTAATACACATAAAATATTAATTTATTAATCCTCAATTGAATGATATGATATTTATAGGGCACATCAGTTCAATTTCCCCTTATTGAGGCATATTATTAGATAATATGTCTAATTTCATTTATATCTTGTATATAATACCACTATAAAATGGAATATCATGATTAATAAATAATTAATTGTATTTTATATATCAATTCAAATTACATCATATATGTGGATTTGGAATCAAAATTTCCATGTGGCAATTCTTATTGTAAAATATCACATTAATTTATGAACGATAAAAGTATCTTGAAACAATTACAATCTTGTAATCATATTTCATTTTACAATAAATTTCTCTTCAATATATATATATATATAATTTTATAATGAATTTGATTATTTCATAAACCATATATATGTTTTATATATGGTGTTCATTAAATAATCATTTCATTACGCACAATCCCTTTTGAATAAATGGATTCCTCATTTTGAATCATAATAATTTATTTTTTTAATAAGTTAAACATAATTATTAACCAAAATATATTGTGAAAACATTAAAAAAGTAATTTCCATGTTTAACATACAAATGGAATTAACTGTGTTTTAAAGTAAAAAGATAAGTGTTAAATCTACATAAAAACATGTATCTAATATTTGAGATGGCCATATTTTAACCATTTTATGTTTAAGTCTCTATAATAATCAAATATGGACCTTCTGCCCTGTGACAAACATTTTTACACAATTTTTATTCAAAAAAATAAAATGTGCTCCACAAACCTCACTAACAAAAGTCTATCGCTATCATATCAGCTTCACATATTAAAACATATTTGTATTGGTAATGACCTATCCAAATAACATACCAATTTTCATCAAATCATCCTAGTGGACTTATTTTTCTCATAAATATATCCTAGGATATCTTTAGTGGTATCCTAAGGATTTAAACAGAATGAGAAATAATGATCTTCAGTGAGTGTTTTTATTTTATTTAATTCCCCACCTCCCTCAATTTTTTTTCAAACATGTTGATATGAGAAAAATAATATATTATATATATTTCAATGTTGATATGTTATATTAATTAAATAAACCATATCCACTTCCATCAAATGGGTGATCAAATCATCTTTTTTCCTCAAATCATCCAAGTGGCCTTATTTTTCTCATAAATATATCCTATGATATCTATAGTGGTATCCTAGGGATTTAACCAGAATAAGAAATAATGTTCTTAAGTGAGAGTTTTTATTTTATTTTATTCTCCACTACCCTCAATTCTTTTTAAAACATGGTGATATAACAAAAATAATATATTATATATAATTGAATTTTGATATGTTATATTAATTAAATAAATCATATCCACTTCCATCAAATGGGTTATCAAATCATCTTTAATGTGTATGGAGAAATAAAACCTCCCAAACTCATATCATTCGTCTTTCCATTACAGCCTCTCACTGATGGATATAATGGTGGATCGATGTTATATAAATCAAATCTACAACACAATTATACCTCTAGAGTAATTATATCATATATAAATTTTTTACATTCCATTCATTTGGGGATATGGTAGTGCCTCTTGTGTGTACAACAGATTACCACCTCATGAAACATTTTGATTCATCATTTACTAACTTATTGGTTGAAAAATTTGAAAATTATAAATTTTAGAATTATAAAGGATGTTAATGACATAATTAAAATATTTAAGAAATATTAACCATTATGTAAAAATAATATATCGTTTCCATTCATTTTTTTAGAAGGTGGTGCCTCAGTCAAAGACCAAACATGTTACAAGAGTCTGAAATACAGAAATTTATTATAATATTTATCATAAAAACGGAGTAGATCACCAGGAAAATCATCCTGCCATGTAATTTCCTGGTTGATCATCTTTTTTTCAAGACCATCATCATCCATGTACGCATTACGAAATGCATGTGTGGAAATGTAGTTGATATCCCAGAGTGAAGCAAGGTAATTCATCCAATGGGAAGTAAGAGGCCATGAAATATTCTACTCCCCCATCCAATTATCTTGGAATATTGTAGTTAAATCACATTCAATCCAAAGGTTATTCCAAACTATTGGTTTGGACAAGTACACGACATGTATAACCCCCAACATTTCTACTTCTAGTGATGAGGTCGTACCACAACCTGCAAAAAAGCAACCATGACACCTACCAAGATAGTCTTTGAAAATTTCTCCACATCTAATAGGTCATGGTTTTCCTTTAAAAGCACCATCAACATTCACTTTGATCCATCCTAGAAGTGGGTAATTCCATAATACTTCAAAAGTGTGTTGCGGTTTCCTGTAAGAACCATCAATCCGGAGTCGGCGAAGTATCTCAAAATCACCAATAGTGTTGTCACATAGAGCTTTATGAATTTATGTTTCATCTCGAATGGAAATTAGGATCAATTTCTTACCTACATTATGTCTGGATGAGCATTTATTAAAAATAATATTATTTCTATCATAACAGATCACATGTTGGAGTTCATCCACCACAGTTAGGAATAAATTATTTATTTGTTGAGAAGAATTAGAATTAACACAACTCTGCAATTCAATGCTGATAGAATGAAGAAGTAACCATATGAATCCAAAAATTTCAATGATGTAATTATAGAGGGTTGTAGTTGTAGCACAAGATAGAACCAAATGATTATCATCCTCTCTGTGTTGGTTGCGCATGTGTCATCTAGAGCAAAGAGAAATCCAAAAATATTGTAGGTAATCTTCAATTGGGATCATGTTATAAGAAATATGACAAATAAGAGTATATATATAGGGTTTAATCCGTGGATTACAAATGTATTTCAACCAAAATAGATCATATTTTAAATTTATTATATTTTTGAGGTAAACACTTTTAGAATATAGAACACCATTGTATGCAAGTTCCCAAATGAGGAAATCCTCAGTGTTGGAAAAGGGATAATTTTTTACAAAATTACAGATGTTATTAGGGAAAATGGTGTTATGGGAGTTTATGACACCCCTAATAGTAGATTTTATGTTTTCAGGAAGAGTATTGGAAGGAATCATGGAGATTACGAGCACACCAGCCCAGTTATCATGCCGAAATTTCATAGAGAAATTAGTGTTGACCATCCATCTAGAATTGTTCATAAAGTTGGTGAAGGATTGTCTAATGGAAAGCCAGATGGAATAGTTGATGTAGCTCAAATTCTTATTCTTTAGTTTAGGAATGAATCTTTTTTTGAGAAAATATATAGAAGCAGAGTTATTATGAAGCATCCTCCATGTTATTTTTCCCATGAAGATAGTCATTAAAAATCTTATGATTTTTTATTCTGTGACCACCTTTATCCAACAGTTTATAATAGGTGACCCATGGAATGGTCACAAGCTTCCGTTCAATCGTACTACCAGTCAAATCAAAATTTTTAATGTAAACTTTGAATTTATTAAGAAGTCCACCAAGCCACTTGTAAACAATCATTGAGTAAACCATTTTGGTGAAAATTTTATATTTCACATGACAAATTATTCCATCCATAATGATAGATTTACCTTTCCATGAAGTAAGATTATTGGTAATATTATCAACAATGTTATAGAAGTAATTGGATTTAGGCCTTCCCCAAAAGATAAGAATCCCAAGATAATTGTAGGCGAAGGAACCTTCCTGGATACCTATGAAATTAATTATGTTGCTTTTCCAATTAGAAGAAAAATTATTCCCAAACAAATCAAAGGATTTGTTCTAGCTGATAGACTGACCGGAGATTTCCTCATAGTGATATAGGGAATTTTTACGGTTTTGGATATTTTTTTAACCTTCTAAGAATAGAATGATGTCGTCGGCATATAAGATATGGGTGGGATCATTTATGTTTCTAGAGGCCTGGATAAGCTGTATCTTGTTTTGATCCACAGGGCTAGTGAGAAATCATCTTAAGTAATTGTCAACAATAGAAAAGATAATGGAAGAAAGAGGATCAACTTTTCTATCTCATTTGGTGAATTTAAAGTAAACTTTTGGAACCCCATTGACAAGGATGGAGATGTAAGCTGAGATGAATAATGAAATGATTATACAATGGAAAGAGCCATTGAACCGATTTTTTTTTAGAACCTTTATAATGAAACCCCAATACAAGGTATCAAAAGCTTTTCTAATGTCAAATTTAATAGAAAAATTACCTCATATAGTGACTTTGCATAAAATATTTGTGGGTTACAAAGAATGAAAGATGCAATATTGAATAGACCCGCCTTTGATGAAACCATATTGGATCCAAGAAACAATTCTATTGCCAATGTCAGTAAGTCTATTAGCAAGGAGTTTATAGAAAATTTTGTAAATAGTATTAATAAGAGAAATAGGTCAAAAAATATTAATCTTAGAGGCATTTTCCACCATAAGAATAAAAGCAAGGAATTGTGCATTTATCCGATATGGGAGAACACCATTGGCGAAGAATGTTTTTACAAGTTGGAAAACATCCGTAAGAATGATCTCGCAGTAGTGTGGATGGAAACCATTGTTGAAACCATTGGGTCTTGAGGCACTATCAGGAATCAGGCTAAAAATAGTTTCCTTGACTTCATGATCCAAAGGAATGCTTAAAAGGAACTCGTTTTCCTCCACATTCACCATATTCGGTATCATATTATGTAAAAGATCCTTATGAACATTCAGACCATTGATAAAACTATGCAATTATGAGAAAACATGATTTGTAATAGCATCCTCAGAGTCAATATTGGTGTCCCCATTTCTAAGCGAATCAAGAGGCCTACTGACATTTCGTATTATTTGTAGAGAATTGTAGAACTTTGTATTTCTATCCCCAACTGAAATCCATTTTTCTTTGAAAATATTCTTTTTCATATTTTCTTTAAGTTTCAGAAGATATTTCAGTTTCAAAGAGTTATTAATTTCATGTTGGGGATCTAAAGAAAATTTTGAGCAAGAATTAGAGCATTTCCATTGACTAAGGTCATTCTCCAAGGAGGATATATCCTTATCAAGCTATTTATATTTGTAACTACACCATCCCTTCAAACACAGTTTAAGGTGCTTATGTTTATTGAGGCGAGAAAAAACATCCTTATCATGACTCATGCCATCCCAAATGGATTTAATAATTCACATACATTCAGGATACTCAGCCCAAGAATTATTAAATTTAAAAAAGAGAGAGTATTTTGAATATTTTTACAAGACTGACTAAAATAGGATGATGATCATATTTAATCTTAGGTAAGGTAATACTCAATAGGGAGTCCCATTTATCGAGGCCATATATATTAGTGAATACCTTGTCAAGGTTGCTAGCCACAACCCTGTTGTGATGTCTTTTGTACCAAGTGAACCTGACTCCTGTGAGATTGATTTGCATAAGATTAAAATATTTTAGAGAAGATTTAAATTCTCTTGAGGAGATAGAAGAGTGGGACGGTCCAATTTGTTCACTAGTGGTAATAATAGAATTGAAATCCCTGATCACATACCACGGATCCAGTATAAGGTTAGCAAAGATATGAAGATCATGCCAGAGGGGTCTTTTATCATGATATCTATTCTTATCATATATCATAGTGCAATAAGAGTGTAGACCATCTTAATAAAAAATACAGGTAAACATCTTCTTAGAGACTTTGAGAACACTAACAGACCGCAAAGACGAATGATAAAAAACCGAAGTGATTCTGTGGAAAGTCCATCCTTTCAATCACCATGAAAATTATAGTCATTACAATACAGATGAAAATTCTTCGATGAAAAGTTATTCTTATGCTCAGATATTGAAAAAAATTTGGTTTATTTGTCAAATGAAATCTCTTAAGAACAATATAAATTTCAGAATCAGCAATACCCTGACAATTCCAAAATAAAATATTCATTTAAACCTGCTTTTGGAGTTAGAAATTACTTTTTTTGAGTCTCCTAATACCTTCTTCATCATTAATCTTCAGGGAATTTGAGATGGAGTTTGGCAGGATTTCATTTTTTATTCCTTCATCGGTGAAACAATTGATGAGTTAGAAGCATCTGCCTTATCATCATGTTGATTTTTCTCCATGGTTTTTTTCATTCAATGGTGATGCTGTTGGGATAACCACTAGAATCAAAAGAGTAATTTTTTCATTCATATGTTTTAAAAAATATACAGTAGTCATGGAATTATTTAGAGAGTCCACTGTCATTGCATGTTCACTGGAAACTAATGCCTTAGTTTGTAGTGCCCTTTCAGCAACAGGTTTCTGAATGACTTTATCAGTGTTGTTCAAATTCACTAAATCAATAATGTCATTAGAATAACTGGACATATGATTTTTTGAGTCACCTGCAGTAGCATCCAGTGTTACTTTACATACAGAGAACACAGAGGAGTAACTAGCATGCTTTTAGTTTTCTATAACTTCAATGCATCTACTCCCATTATAGTTAAAGGTACTAGAGGAGACACCACAACCCGACCTATCAATCACTGATGTGCTGATATCCTCCACTTCGTGTGAGAAAACAAGCATTGAAACCTGCTTCACATCATTTATAGAGTTGTGTGGACATGATACATGCACAATTGAAGGTTCCAACGACTGCTCATATACAGTAATCACCATTGGCTCAATCTCTTCTAATATATCTTCATATTTATTGGTATTCTCTTCTTCCTCCGTCAAATCAGCCTATTTGGAGATTGAAGACTCCCCCAATTGCGGTGTATTTTTTAGCCATTTCTAAATTTTCTTCTTGAAGCCATCATTTTTATCATTTTCAGAGGATTTATCCTTTTTCATTCTTTGAAATTGAGTCCAGTCGTCATCTTTTGATCACTCCTCTTAGCATGTAACCTCGCCTTTCATCACTCTAAAATTCAGTAGGGAGTGACCAACAATTTTGTAGGGTTCTGAGAAGGGGGGCATGTGTTCATAATCAAATCATACTTTTGTTTTTTAGTCCTTTTTATTTAAGACAACCACAGATGGGAGTTTATTTTGTAGATTTAATTCTTCCATGATCCTTTCCTATAGCCCGAGCTCTGCACTTAGTGTTCGTTGATCGACCTTTAGTGGGGTGTCGATGCCATAGGCGATGTCATTTAAAATTTTGGGATGACAGAAAATGAAATTTATCCCATGGATTCGAACCCAGATTTGTGCTATCGTGTTCTGATGAGTGAGTGGAATAAAATTAATGTCCCATTCCAAGAGCCTTAGAAGACCAAGATTAAGCTGGATACATCCAAGCTTCCATACGTGATCAAGCTCCTCATATGAGCTTAAAAGGATATGGAGATAACCACGTCTGATTGGTACAAGAATCCAGTCCATGAAACCCCAGATATGTGAAATCAGAGGTTTATGATCCATGGTCACCCATGGTCTATCACCTTTGAGATATGCAATTTGACCCATGACTGAAAACATACAAATTTGAGATCGTTGTTGTAATGCCTCGGGATCATCTTCTACTGTGTAACATCCATCATCAAATTTATTGTGTTTTTTATTATATTATTATCTTTCTATATATATATATTACTTACCACATTTTTATAATGATCTTGGAAAAATTAAAATGATAACTCAAGCATATAAATGGATTCCCATATTCATGATTATATCATGCATAATCTCTCAACGAAATGCTTAATGAATTATAAAAACAGTATAATTGATGTATTGAAATGGTAATTTTATCATTATTATTATTATTATGGATATGTTGAATCAGTATAACATGCATATGAATCTGAAAAATCATGAAAAATCATGAATGAGAAAACAAGAAAATTAGAACCCGAGATTTTGAAAATAATGAAATATTACTAAAAATGGGATATGGGGTGTTATAAAAGGATCATATATGATATTATAAATAATGAAATTCCTCTATTATATGTTAATAACATGTTTTAATACACTATAAATGTATGTTCTTGCTGTATGAAATGGTTCATTTTGCATAAATTTTGGTTAAACACTTCATATTGGGATAATGAATTTGTTCCCATGTGTTGTAAAGGAATAAGTGGTGTTCTTGGGGTTTGGGTCATGTAAAATATGGATAGGAGTCCAACAGGTTCATAAGTAATAGTTGGGCCATGGTTAGTTGTAATTATGTACCAAAACTGAGAGGCTTGCAAAAGAGGGTTTATAGTTTACAAAACCATTCCTGGTGGCCCAAGAGACAATGGGATTGAGCATCCCATGGATAGTGGTAAGTGTATGGCCACCACATTTTTTTTGAAACCATGTAATTTGATTGAAAAACCATGACTGTTAGATTCCTCTTGGATATAGGGAACCACATTTTTAGAGCATGGTTTTTAAGAACATGTGACCAAAATGATTACCTCATTAAAAGTTTATTTTTACCATTTTCTCCCCTAGCATTATATGTTTCTTCATCAGTTTTGTTCCCCAATAAACACACTAAAATAGTTGTGATGAACTAGGACCCCATTCATCCATCATGGGGTTTTCTCTTTCAATTCTTAGGCATTCAGAGTTTTTTTATTGAGAATCAATGCTCTAGGTATGTTTTTTACCATGTTTACATAAATTTTATTGAAAAGTATTAATGTTTTGATCACCCTCCTTCTAAATATCTAAAACATTTTTATAAGGTTTTATTTATCATATTTATTGGGTCTGGTTTAGCTAGAATCAATCATAATTATTGGATTAGCGGTTGTCATTGTGAATGAGGTATCAGTTTTTAATTATTTTACCCATGGTCTTGATGTTTTCATGTGTATGGGGTTATCCCCCAGTAATGACTTGTTTTTGAATGCCTTTGACTATCAATAAAATTTTGGGCCTTAGATAATGTTGTGACACCCTTCATGGACCCGTTCGGTTCAATGAAGTTATGATACAAGACCTTGGTCCACCCATGGGGTATTAAAAATCCCTGAAAATAGTTAAATGAAATGGTATAAGTATAGAAAGGGATATTATGAGAGTGAACAAGTTGGGTTTGGTACATAGAAAATGGTAATATTTAAATAGATGATTGAAATATTTATATTCTAGCTATAATGAAATACAAAGGAATATTTTAAATGGTTTAAATTATGCGTTTTCTTTTTTTTGTTAGATTTTGACGTTCAGTGATGAAATATGATGTTTTTTTAAGTAGGTAATATTTTAATATTAGGTGTGGACCTCAATGTTATTTGAAAATATGTTGTTTCATATTATATTTTATAATTTAAATTGAAATTGAGGGGGAATTAGTTCATTTTTTTGTAAATATTTTAAATTTGTTTTTTAAATGGCTATAAATGGTAATGAAATTGTGGGGTATGGTTTAGATTTTAAAAAAGGAATACATGTGTTTTAAATTGTGGATTTTAGATGATATTAAAATGTGTTTTTGGTTTTTGGTATTTTAGTCCATAAGAAAAGTGGTTTGGTTTTATTTATTCCATTATTTGGTATTAAGGGTTTATTGGGTCCTTGTTAATTGAAATTTTAATTTGTGTAAATTTTATAATGGTTTAAATAAGAATATTCATGTTGTAAATAGTATGATTGGGGTATTAAACTATTACAAAACTCACATGGGTTGAGCTAGATTGATTCTCAAGGCCCCGATGATTTTATAAATGTGTTGGGAAGTCATAGAAAGGATATATAATCCTACCGTTTTCATGGTTTAGGATGTAATAATAAGACTATATACTCCAAAATTATGAATCATTTGGGATCTCAGACTAAGGATCTATGATACCAATGTATAAACATGATATGGTTTCCTATACTGATTCTCCATAGTATATGGTTAAAGTGAATTGATTTGCGATTTACCATTTATGACTACAAGTATGTTACCAATTTTATGCTATTTCATAGGATTTTTGTTTGAAAGGATCTGGTTTGGATGGTTGGTTGACACTATGAAACTTAAAATATAAAATATATAATTAAAAAATTCTTAATTTTTATATGCTTCATTTGTAACCTTGTTTATTTATTGAACATTTTATTATAAGAATATAGATTTATAAATAATGGTTCTTGTGTTATTTGTTGTTGGTGGTGTCCAACTATGTTTTGCTCATACCTTGATTGGGCCACCATGGAACTTGGGTCCCGAACATAAACTAATAGTTTTTAGGAATATTCCAATTTAGGGACCTGGAAGTTGTTTTATATATAGTCTAATGGGTTGGAGCTTTTGATGTGAGGATCAGGTTGTCAGTTAGGACCATGTTCAAAATCCTTTATGGTTGTTAAGGGTTGTTTTATATGTATAAAAACCTAAAATTTAGTGTATACATCTTATGGGTACATTATGTTTCACTTGGATTATTTTTGAATCTTATCTCTAGTTGTTCTATTGTATGATGTCATTTTTGTGATGTATCTGATTCTAATATTTCCACTATTTTTTACTCTAATAATTTGGTATAGTCTATCCATTGTTTCACTATAGACTCTCACTACTATTCAACAACCTCTAGTGCCTGAGGAGACATGCCTAAGTTCAATTAGAAACCCAGCTCGGGGAACTAGTTATAGTGGCTATTCAGACATGGATTTACATCATGGTAATTAAGATGGTGTATTTTATCCTACAATTTGAGTTTTGTAGATAATAAACATTGATAATTTCAGTTCATGGTATTGATCTCATATTTCGGTGACTGAATCCCCATGAAAATAGGAATACCCAATCTTCTAAGGGTGGAAGAATGATTTTTTGTTTTTTCATTTACTAATAATTTATATTTCCACCTCAATTGGATCACGTGGATATGAAATTATTGATTTATGTTGTTTTATCAATTGGATCAGTATTTTAATTACGAGTTTTTGTTTTTAGGCATAAGGATGGGTACATAGTATTCATAAGTAATCTTTATATAGATAGTGATAAACAGTTCCTTGGGATTCATATGTTGGGATTATACCATATGTCTTTGGTTTATACCTACTGATCATTCAATGAAATGTGGGTTAAAAAAAATATCTGAAAATATGAATCTGAATAATGTTGTGATTTTTGAAGTGTTTTCTAAAAAAAGGTTTTGAAATGAAAATCCTTGAGTTTTAAAATGGTAATGTTTAATTAAAAAGGGAATCATGAAATGTGGGAACTTTGATATGTGGGAAATGCGTATCGCTTTCATTTTTAATATAGCCCATTATGTTGGTTGTTAATTCCAAATAGGTACCTATTATGAGACTTTGGTAATAGTTAACGATGCCTATTGTATTTTATTGTGTTGTTAGATGGACATGCTTGATATACATTTTTTTGGGTAGAGACCATTAGGTTTTGAGATGTTTTCTAATAATTTGGTTCTCATAAACATTGTTTTTTGAGATCATGCAGGTTTGAATATTCATTAAGAAAGGGGAACTTGGTTCTGGTTCCCATAGTGTTTTTTGAGTAGTTATAGGTGTGAAACTAAGAGTAAATCCCCTCTTGGGTTCTTTGTATGCATTGTGTATCAGAACGGGGGAAGGTGTTCCTCATACTAGGGTAGAATTGTTGGATGTTGATGTGTATGGATTATAGGGAGATCCAATGGAATTTTTTAGTCATGAATCTAGTTAAGGTAGTAGGTGATGTTGATCATTGAGGGTGAATCATGAGATTAGTCATCCTTTATGAGATTTCCTTTGGTTGAGTAAGGAATATGTTGGAGCTTTAAACATTGATAGTGGTTCCCATAGAGTACTGTAAAGTGATTTTTTATCCTATAGGGATAGTTTAAAATAAATTATAGTTTTTGAAATGCAATGTGACTTTTGGTAATGATTTAGAGGTATTTTGAAATAAATGTTAACCCCAATAGAGGTAATAATTCTTTTTCTAATTCCATGGAATGTGAAACATGGGTTGGTGCTTTAGTGGTGGTATCAATGAATGGTGGGTCCAATTGAATTTTTTAATGATTGAATTGTTATGACTTGGTTTTTTTCTCAGGTACTCTATTATGTTCTTTTCAATGGTTATAAGGCCAGTTCAGTAATAGAAAAGATAAGTCTATTATCTGAACCATCTATTTTGAGGAAAAGTAATTAAGAAATTAGTATAGATTTTTCGAGGATATGAAAAAGTTGACAAAATCCTGGATATAGGATTTTATTATGGTAGTGGGAGCTGAGTTTAGGGGTAGCCTCATTGTTGGGTTGTGTGTGTGAAAGGATGGGTTTTTATTGGAACATTGATAATTCCTTGAGTCTAATGAAGATAACAGAAAAGGAGGAATGGATTTTTGTGTGTGTGGGAATATGGGCCTAGCTTTGTTGATTTATAGATCATGTAATATTAAATTAGTTTCATCAGATGTTTTTCAGAAAGTGTGGGACCTTGATGGTTTTAATGATGACGGGATGTGGGATCATGCTATAGAGGAATGATTTAGTTTGGTTAATGGGAACATGTATCTTGGAATACGTTCTTATAAATTTCTATGAAATAAAATAGTAAGATATGGTTATTTCAAAGTCTATTTGGATTTGGATATGTGTAGGGGATCGTTGTGTTTCCATAGTGAAACACTAGTGTCAATATGGAAAAACATGAGTTGGGTTGAAATAGTAGTTTCAAAAAAATCATTTGTTCATTACTTCTTAGTAGAGTGTTGTAAATAGGTAGTGAGTTTAGGATCAAAATAAAACTTGAATGGTTGTGGTTGAATGTTGATGATATGATCTCATCATGGAAATTCAGATATTTTGAAATGTAAATGATTATTTATAATGGTATTTCGAATCAATGACGAATTAACTATGTTGGTATTCATCAATGAAATCTTCTTATACTTATAAAACTAATAATATCACTCCCTACATATTGATATAATCCTTGAAGCAGAGAGGGAGCGTCGACTATACTATGAGGTAAATAAAGTATTTTATTTTTGTCTGATAGAAAACATAATGGAGGGTGCATTTATGGTGCACTGTGGGGAAATTTTCAAGGATGGAGGTGCACCATATCAATTTTGTAATTAAGGGTTATCATGATGGAAAATGTGTTGATAAATTCCAAGGAATTCATTCCAAGAATTTGAGGATAGGTGTTGTTTGACGTTTTGATTTTTCTATTGGGTGAGAGTAGGTTCAAACATCCACTTCTTGAGTATGATGGCATTGGAGCATAGACCTTGGTGTTATTTTCAGGGATTATGTAGTATAAATTACACTCCTAATGTGGGGATTTTCTTTTTAGTGATGGGTCATTTATCCTCGTGGTAATAGGTTTGTAGGTGTGTGGAATAGGATGTGAGGTTTATGTGGGGGCATCACGGTGCCAATGAATAAATTGTGAGGTATATGTTTGGATACATCGGGAGGTATAGGTGGGCCTTGTATGTGGTGGTTGATAAAGGTTAGGATTAGATTCCGAAATGCGGTGGTTCTCAATGAAATCCATGGCGATTATGATTAGCATGCGTATGTGGGTTCTATAGAGAATGATGATGGTTTTAGAGGCAGTGGATGCTTTGACAATTAATTTTCACCGAATGTTAGGGATAGACTATTATTGGTGTATTTGAATGGTGGTTCCATGATTCATGAGTGAAGGCATCATGACTTGGTAAATTGGTAATGTACCAAAGGTGGGAGTATATCATTTTCAGGAAGGTATGCTGAGGATGTACTGACATGACATGGCATAAGGAATGATGGTAATGAGGTGTAAACTACCATTAGTAGATTTTTTTGAAATGATAAGTTTTTTTAATGAATAGAAGCTTGCATCAATGAAAATCCATCTCATCCTTATTTAATGTATCTATGGTGGATGTGTGACCATTATCGATGGTTTCAATGAGAATAATGAATTTCGTTGTTGGTTGGTTCTCTTGTAGATGTTTAGGTATTAAGATTTTCAAAATGCTTCGAGTACAATGTGGAATATTGAGCTAGAATATCTTGTGCTACTTTTTTTACCCATAAGGGGTTCTATACCCTAGATGATGGTGGATGTGAGATGAAACAAATGTTTGGGAGCACTATAGTAGAAAAATATTTGGCTGATGACAAGACCAGTGTAACAGGTTGAATTGTATCTAGTAACATCCATATTGGTGTTTTTGTTTTGGAAATGAAAATTGGCTTCAGTTTTGATTGCCTGAGTTCTAGTAGATTAAGGATTTTATTTGGTAGAGTTTTTCATGATTGGATGTGGAATGAAGATATTGGGACTTGAGTTGTGGACTGATTTAGGCCAAGGAATGTTCTTGTAGAGTATATCATCCTTTTTGTGAAGCCAGTTTTGGGTCATCTTCTGGTTCAGATAGCAGGATATGTCAGTTAACTAGTATGATGGGTTGTTTGGGGTTGTAGGTAGAATAAGACCATGGGTGTACAAATTGGATCTCCCAGGGTGGTGTAGGTGATTACTTGATGCACTTTCTATGTGGTTTTTTAAATGGTATTACATGATCCTTTCTCTTGTTTTTGTTGTTTTCAATATTGATCATGAGGCTGATTCATCCTTTGAGTATCACCCAACATGTGTTGTGATTCATTGTGAGAAGGCTTAGGGGGTGAGACCATGACTGGGACTGAATGCTGAATGGCATGGCCATGTTCAATTTCAAAATTTAGATATGGAAGCTATTATGTAGTCTTGGTGGACCATGACTTCTTCCATATGGGTTTAGTAATACTGGAAGGTGAAACTCACGAATGAGCTGTTATAAGGTGGTAAGGTTGTAGGATCCCGCCGTATGAAAATGTTATTTTTAATATAAATTTTTGTTAAAATCGTATTAGTAGACTAATGGAAGGATTACCATGTGTAGCAAATGTATCAAGGTTATTCAGGGGGTTATGTACTTATAATAGGAGAAGAGTCCCATATGTGCTGAGAGCATGATTGGAACATTATTAGCAGTGACATTTCACCACAACCATGAGGCCGATAGAATGGGTACATGGTTAGGGTGACCATTCAGGGAGGACCTGGAAAGTGTGTGGCTTATGATCCCCATGAAACATGGAAAGATCTTGAATACGACATGGTTTTTCAAACCGTATGGGTGTCTACATATATAGTTCATCTCAGTTTCCTCTTAGAGGGAGGGAACCACACCATTGGTAAAAGGCAAGGAAAACCACGCATGCAAACCATATGCCTCATTAAAAAGAGAATTTTGACAATTTTTATCTCCCAACATATAGTGTTTTATTGAATATTTTCTCCCTCATTTTACCCCTACATCATGGGTAAAGAAACAAGGGGATCCACTCTTCTCTATGGGTATTTCTCCCTAAATTATTAGCTGATTATAGTGTTGTTTAGTGTGAATTAATTTTCTATGTAACTCATTGAATATTATTCCACACATTTTATGTAAGAGACATAGTGTTTTGATTCATTTACTTATAAATATCTAAACCCCTATTTTTCAAGGGTGATCTCTATCTTCATTTTTGATGATGGTTTATTTGGAATGAATGGTCAAGATTGGATTATTGGTTGTCTATAAGCATAAGGTAGGTGGTCATAAATCTTTTTATAAGTCTTGATTTTATATCATTTGTATGCTGTTAGGCCTGGGTAATTCCTTACTTTGTTTTCATGTCATTGACTAGGGAATGTAATTTTTCCTTATATTGAGGTGTGATACCCTTCACAGACATATTTGATTCATTGAGGATGTGAGACTGATCGTTGGGCTACCCATCGGGTATCCCAAACCCTTGAAAATTGTTAAATTAATTGGTAAACATAGAGAATGTGTTATTAATGTGAATAGTTAAATGTATGATGGAAATATTTATTTTATATCAATCAATAATTTCTTCATAGGATTTTGAATTGTTTAAATTTTTTGGTTTTGGCATTGATCTATTTGGGGGTTTCCATGACGTATATAATGTTATGGATGTGGGTATTGTTTTAAAATGATGTGTTGACCTCAAATGGGGTTTAATATTGATCTTTTTATATGTTTTCAAATAATTAAATGAAATGGGGGGTGACAAGTTCTCTATTTCCATGAAATCATTTAAGTATCCATTTTTATTGGTCAGAAATGATAACAAAATACTTTAGGAATTGTTTAGAATTTTAAAAACGAAGGCACAAGTTTTAAATTTTGACATCATAGATGATTTTAAATGGGTATTTTTATTGGGGTTTTATACCATTAAAGAAATGGTTGAGTTTTATTTATTCCATGATTTTGGTTTTAACGGTATGTTGAGACCATAGTAATTGAATGTTTATGTGGGTAAATGTGATAAATTTCTAAATATCATTTACATGTTTTAAAAATTATGAGATGGTCATTATACTGAGGATATAATCCCATGGGTTAGTGTAGACTAATGCTCTAGGCCCCATCGTTGTTCTTCCTGGTTTTATGTGGCCAACTAGGGATCTATACTCCCAATGTCGTCTTAGTTTAAGATGTCATAATGACACATTGTACTCCAAAATTTGGCATGGATTGGGATCTCAGAATGAGGATATATTCTAAAAAATTATAGACATGATATTTTTACCTGGACTGATGCTCTATGGAAAATGGTTTGTGTGAACTGATTAGTAAATTACACTCTGTGACTAAAATAATATTATCCAATTATGTTATGTAATTGTCTCCCTACATGATCGGCTCTAGTTTGGTTCGATGTTTTAAAATATATAATATAATATGAATCATTTTAATACAATGATATAAAAATATTTTCTTACTTTAGACACCGTTGGTGGTGGCCCACTGACATGTACTCACTTCATGCTCACACTACCTTAGAACATTGGTAGTTGTGTAGAAACTATGTGTTTTCTATTATAGGTTTAGTGTGGGACTTGAAAACTGGGTTATTCATAGAATTAATGGTTGTGGCATGGGAAGAGAGGATTGGGTTCAGACCGGGTTCATGATCAATATCATTTATTGTTTTTTATGAATGATTTTTTTTTGTACGACGACCAAAAATATAGTGTATAAATCTCATTGGTAAATTTTCATTCACTTTAATAATTAATGGATCCTCTCTCTCGTTGTTCTATTGTAATATTTTATTGGTGAAATGTATTTGTTGAGATTATTTGAACTAATTTTTTACTCTAATAAGCGTGTGTAGTCTCTCTATTGTTTCACTACAGACTCGTGCTTCTATTCAGTAGCCTCTAGAGTATGGGGGGGAATTCAGTAGGCTATGTTCTAATCTGGATTAGAGAGCTAGTTAGAGTGGATCCAAATTCAGAGTGTTATAATATAGGATCTTAAATCATTTTAAACCAAAATGAAGTGTACGGTATGATATTTCTTAACTCAATTTCAATTAATTTGGTTAAAATTATATTTCCATGATTATGTCTAATTAGTATTATGTGTTCATTGAAATTATATTATTATATTTTCATTTCATCTTGTCCAATGTGTATTTACATTTTATACACATAATCAATTCATTGATTTATCCCCACATCAATGATTTGATTTTTGCAGGTGACTTCATCTCTATTTCCCTTCATTGAATCATATTATATTTTTATACCCATATTTTTTTTACATTGTGTATAAACTTCCCATTTAACTTATAATATCATTATTCCATAATAATTAATGGAATTTTATGTATTAAATTTAATTATTTCAACCAAGGGTATTTTTCATGAAAATATCCATATGGTAAATGTTGTTTTAAAATAGCACTTTCTTCTATGAATGTTAACCTTCTCTTGAAACAATCACATTATTTTGATCATTTTTCATTGGAAATTAAATTTCACGTAAATATTTATATTATTGTATAATTGATAGGATTATTTTAAAAATATTTTACAATTTTTACATATGGTTGTTTATTTGACAGTTATTTGATTAACATGTGAAATATTGATAATTATGTTTCATTTACTCAATATAGATATTCTATGATATGTGAAATTGATCAGGAGATAAATCTATTATTTAATATATGATTAATACATTGTATATATAGATATGGGTGGGTCCAAGTTATAAATAGACCCCTGATTCTACAAAATATCTCATGAGTGAAATTATTAAGCTAGTGTAAAGTTAGTTAGACAAACCAGATGGGATTCTACCATGTAGTCTTAATCTATCCCGAGGGTAGATCATGATGGTTGTGGTATAATGTTCAGGAGACATTATTCCCAATAAATTTTTTTGTCTTTATTTATAATTTATTTATTATTTTCCCGGATATTTTCACAATGATATTTTCTCTGGATGAATCTCATTCTTGGCTATTTATAACATAGAATATGTGTTTAGTTATTTACCTTACCATAGAGACTATTCCTTTTTGATTTATAATACTAATGTAATTTATTAAATGTATTTTTTTCAATTTATTTACATTTATATATTTATTATTATCCTTGTTATTTGTGTATTGATGTTATCTATGGATTCACATCCTTCTTCGCTTACTAAATACATGGAATGTGTGTTTAGTTATTTACCTTTTGATACTAATTATTCATCATCCTGTGAATATAGTAATGATTTCAATTAAATGGAATATATTTTCTATTATTTAACATTTCATATTGATTTTTATCCATGATATTTTTTTAATTGTTTTTATACCTGGATTCACATCATTGTCAATTTACTAACTTCATGGAATGTTTTTTAGTAATTTACCTTCCCATATCGATTATTATTATTGATTCATGGTTTATTCCATTGTAGTTAATCCTTATAGGGTATTTTATATCACCCTAATTTTCATTCCTTTCTGCAGAATCTATGATGTGTACTACGAATGGTATGAGAGGATATTCAAGAATAATTAATGGTATTCTCGAAAAACATAATATTTTAGTCAATATTTTCAAATTTAATGTACTAATAATGTTTTTATCTATTTTACCAAATCAATAAAACTATTTTGTACTTCATGATATGATTCATCCTATCAAATTCGAGTATTATATTTTATACACATGTTTGTTCACATTATAACCCTTATATTCTTACCACCATATTTGGATTAATTGGTTAATTTAGTTGATAAAATTAATTAATTAATTTGCTAGTTTGTTTTTTAAAACCCTAAATTGAACTATTTATATCCTTGTTATAATGGTCTCTTGGAATATCTTTTGAAATAAAATGTAATCCCTCAAGAGAGATGTTAGACAGTGGTTGAAGGAATATAGATCATGGGAATGGGAAATGATTCCAAGTGTAATAGATGAGTCAATCCTGATATTGATGAATGTATCCCTAGATGATGACAAACATAATCATTATTCTGAGGATTGTTTGAAGTGACAGTGATTCACCATGATTTATGAGCTATTTTATTTTATAATCTGACTCATTATTAATTCATCATTTCATTGTAAAAAACTCCCATGATATTGTGGGATAATGGAATTAGGTTATAACATGATTAAGAAAAATAAAAATAATTCTGGATTCTTATATTAAACCCATATTTCAAATCTCACAGATCATGCTTCTTATATTATTAGAAAAATATATATTTTATAATATTAATAATTATTCTCGAAATAGTCTAAACAATTGATATGTATTCAAGTAACTTCATAATCCTTATATTAGAATAAGTAAATATGATTTTCAAGGCCAAGTGAACGTATATATGGTACCACATTTGAAAGCCTATGTGACTGCATGATCATACAGGTAACCATTTGTCAGATGACAAGACATTTCAGTAACACTGAAACTAACTACATGAAAATGTAACTGAACACTTGAATACACCAGGTTAATATACATAGAAATGTCACGTTTAGAAATAGTGTTGAACCTATCATATGAAAAAATTATGTAACTACCTGAAGGAATTATGTGACAGAATGAATATATGAATTGACCATATGTAGAATGAAATTGATTGTGTCAAGTGACTAAGTCAGGTGACATCAAGCTCAAGTGAATATAACATGAAGTGAACCAATATCAAGTTATATCACTAAAAATTCATCATGAAAATATTTAATATCATTTGGCCTTGTCTAATTTAATAGGTAGTGGATTTTAAAATTTGAACATTTATATTTTGAACCATTTACAAGAATTCTGATCACTTAAGGATATTGATCATACTTGTTAGTAGAAGGATACTGTTATGAATATTCTACAATGGATAATTTCAAAATTATATTTCATTTTTAATTAGAGACACTTTTGGCCAAAAAAGAGAGATACTGATGTTGAAATACAAATCGCGCAGACTATTTCACTATGTTCATCCATGAATCCTTGTTCTTTTTCTTCTCAATGCATCATTTATTTGAATAGTTTTCAAGGACATATTTAAAGGACATTGAAAAAATAAATCCAATTATATTTACTTTATTCAAAACAATAGTTCTATATCCTTGTACAAAAAATATTTTATTTTATATTAGATATATTTATTTCTATATTGTATATTTTTTGAAAGATGATCTTGTTTTGAATTGAAGAGTAATAGATATGCTTTTTAAAATTATTTTTCACATGTTATCCCATGAATAACTATTATAGGATGTTAATAGCATGTAATTACCCATGTAATGTTATATTTAAAATACATGATCTTGTTTTTTGGAAAATTTATTTCGATATAATAATCAAGCTTGGATGCATGGGACTTTCAAGTAGAGAGGATTAAAGTTCTATCTCGGAACCAAACCACTTGTATAAATTCAGTTGATTATTATTAGTTCACTAAATACTATATTTTTCAAACTATATTTACTACTTTAATTTCTTATTTTTTATTCACTCATTATATTTCTATGCAATGGTTTTTCAATAAAATCAATTATAGTTAAAATTTATATGTGATATATTAAATTTTATGTGAGTACAATATTTACACAAATTAAATCTATTTCTAATTAGAATTAGATAGGTTTTGATAAAAATAATGGGAAAATATTTCAAAGTATTATATTATAAATATCAACTATATTTTCCAATAGGGATTTTCTACTTTAGGGTTTTTCAATTTTTTAAATAAAAAATTGAAATTGGAATCTCATATCACTTTTTTTATTTATCATTTATAGACAACATTTGTTATTAGAGAAGTTATTTTTATTTAACTCTAATTTTATTTTTATTTGATCATATTCCTAAAAACATATTTTTAATTTTCATTTGTTATAAATATTTTTAAAATAGATTACTGTTCTAAATGATGATAAAAAATAGAATTCCCTATTTAATGGATGAAATTATGCTCATTTGAAAGTATAAAAAATCCCCTTGAGGGAAGGAGTTTTAACATATTGGGATATAATTAGTATAAATATTATAATACATAAATAATGTTAAAAAATAATAGGATTCACTAACTAAATAATTATACAATTCAAATTTAAAATCCTTTAATAGTTTTTTTATGATTTAGTAGGGGATGAGTTTAATACTATATCTTCTTGTGATCCAACTTCTTAAATTTAGGATACTATTTTTATATTTCATGAAGGCACATATAATTTAATGAATGTGATATTAAATAAATATACAATTAATTATGATACATTCAAAATGAAAACTGATGAATCAAACCTTGACATGTATATCATGTTCAATGAGATCATAACCACTATGATTACACTTGGAAAAAATTTGGATGAAAAGGATTATGTACTACGGATCTTGAGATATCCACCATATCAATGGAGAGGTTATCCAGTCTCAATTCAAGTTCTATGTGACAATAAAAATCTACCATCCAATGATCTAATTAGAAAGTTGATAATGTGTGAAGAAGATATGAAATTAAATAATAAATATGTTAATCCAAACAAGAATTTTGATTTCATTAATGAATAAAAGTCCAAATAAAATTTATTTCTCAAACCAGAACATAAAATTATAAGTTAGTCAGATATAGATAATAATGAGGAGATGGATCATATGACCAAATGATTCAATAAAAATTTATAAAAGGAATCTTTTTTTCATAAGTCAAACTATATGTTAAAGTATGAGAGAATATAAATTCTAGAAATGATTGGGAGATAGTTAAATCCTCAAATGAGATTAACAATAGTTAGTGGGATATGAAAAGAAATATAAATGTTGAATATCAACATATTGTGTATAGAAATAATTATGATGATAAATTAAGAATACTAAGGAAACACATTAGGGATACATGGATTACATCTAATGATTAGCTCTAATGACTCTAGCTCTAGTAGAGAATATTCAAATGGAAAAACAAATATATACATTGTGAATACTTATTCAATCGAATAATATATTTATTCTACTATTAAATATGATGAATATGAAATAAAAACTTAATAAATTGAATAATATTATGTTATTCTAGATGATATAATAATAAAGTAATTTATAAATATAAAAAACTGAAATCAATAATGGTTATGAGTTCATGATAATATAGATGTTTTGGTTGAAATAGAAAAGGGTTCAAATCTGTTAATGGAAAATAATGATTTGAAACTATTAAACTGAAAACTATCCAAGGATTTGAAATAGATTATTAACTATATAATAAATATAAATACTTTATTGGGTGAAAAATAAATTCAAAAATCTAAATCTAGAATTTGTCATGGATTTGGAAAATAATAGAAGATATATAAAAACTATTTTATTCATAGTTCAATGAACAACGTCTCAATTTTTAATGGAAATAATAATCTGAAAATAAATTTAAATATTTTTGGAAAAAATGATTTTATATCTAAATATGTTAATTATGTTGTATGAAAACATTATAAATAGGTTTGGATCCAAATGATTTTTTTCTAACTTCTCTCGACCATAGAAAATCTGTGTATCAATTTATTTAAAAATTTGATTATTTTTAGGGAATGTGTTTGATAATATCTATTAAAAAATATTGTATCATGATATTGGATGTTGCATAAAAATTAATTTTCATTATTTAGTCTTTATGAATCTGATGAAATTGTATTCCGGCTATATAAAGTTTAGTGAAAATAATAAGTGATTGATTATTTACATTGGAGTTTTTTTACTCAAAATCAATCATTATTTGTAAATATTTTTATGGCTAAAAATATTATAATTTTGGTATATATCTATTACGTGATGATTGTTTTCATGTGGAGATTGTAAAAACTTATTCTAAAATTTATTTTTTGAATAATACATTAATATTCTCTACTTTGAAAATTGATAATGTTTATTCTTTTAAACGAAATTATTTATTTTCCAAAAATGTTTCTTATTTTAGTGATTTTCAATGAAAATTGTTTTTGTGTCATAAATAACTATGCCATTGTAATATATAATTATTCAAAAAGATAAATAACAAGGTTTTCATCAAGGGTCTACCTAAACTAGTATATCCCAATGATAATGTGTGCAATATATACTAAAATGAAAACCATCACACAATAAAATTATATCCAAAAAGTTGATTATACATATCAACCACCATAATTGGTATATATGGTTATATTTATACCATTTATTGTTTCTAATTTAATTGGAAGTCAATATATTAATCTCATATACATAACATGCATAATAAATTTATAACTACTGCATCCCTTGAAATATTTATCTTCAAATGTTTTATTTCTTTTTTATGTATCCTTCTAAAAATATTTTTTTATAATCCATATTATATCATCCAAATTAATGTGTTTGTAGAAAATTGATGCATGTCTGCCATGAGGCATGGTCAAAAGAAATTATATTTTTCCTAATGCAGCACAGAGGCTGGCCATTATCGTCTCACTTGAGGATTCTTCTAATATGTTCACCTAATTTATCAAAATCACCTATTTTACTAAGTATTTTATATTTAATTATATTTAATAAAAATATTTATATTTAATTTATTATTTTTATAATGAAATTAAAAAAATGAGAATTTAAACAATCGTGTAAAACTAAAATGTATTTTTTAATGATAAAGAACATGGATTTCAGAAATGGTGTAAGGTTAAATAATATTTTTTTCATTATATTTAATTTATATTTTGATAATACAATCATGGAATGTCATGTTTGATCTTTTATTAATTATTTTGGAATTTGGGAATATCATTGAATACCTATGCACTCTCAAATTCACCCCCTCCTTTAATCAAGGTTGATGACACTCATTGTTCTAGGAGGTGCCATATTTTAATACCCATATTTATAGATGTTATTTCAACCATTTCATTTATCAACTCCAATGTGTGAAAAACAAACCAATACAGATTGGGAAAATTTATTAAATAATATATTTGAGATAGTTTGAGTTTAATGTCATTGGGGGTAATCACGAGATTAGTGATATTCTCCTCACCCATGAATTCAACTCAATTCAATCTACAAACAATAAATTAAACAATAAAGGAAATTCAAGAACACCATAACATCCCCTCGGGCCAAGCTTCAGTGTCAGCCTCTTATTTTTGAGAGTAACAGATTACTAGGTGGAGTGTGTGTGAGTTGAAAAGATGAAAAAAATAATGTAAAATAATAAACGATGGATGATAGAGGTAAAAAAAAATGGAATAATGGGGGATGAAAATAGAGAGAGAGGGAGATAGAATAAAATAAAATAATAAAATAAAATAAAAAATATATAAAAAATTTAAATAATAATTAAATAATAATAATATAAATAAAAATTAATAATTATAATAATTATAATAATTATAATAATATTTAATGGTATAATATTTGAAAAAGAGAAAGGATAATGAAAAGGATAGAATAATTTTAATATTGTAATGTTACAATTATAATTATGGTAATAATAAAATTATTACTTATAAATAATTGAATAAAATTGAGAAGAAGAATTGTTGAGTGGATGGAGAAACACACATTTTTATATTAATTTAAATATAATAAAATTTTAATTACTACTTAAAATAAATAAAAATTAAATAAAAATAAATGAAATGAAAAATAAGAAATGGGTAAAATTTTTAGTTGGCCTCCATCAGTAGAGATCTCCCCCATAGAGCCCTAGATGATGATATGGGACTGATTTGTATTATTTGGTAAGGATGATGTCACATTATTTTATTTTCATGATTTTTCCCTTCAAAATATTCCACATGTTAAACAAATGAAATATACTATTAACACATGTAATATTTCATTATTTCTGTTCCAAAATATCATGCTTATCTCCCTTGAAAATGTCATCATATTTGGAAATGTATATAGAGATGTATATTTGTGTTACTTTAGTAATTTAATCTATCTAAGAAGACTCCCCCTATTCCATATCTCTAGTTAACATTGCATTAATGGAGTTGAACATGTCCAATTCATGTGTGGAATCATTCATAAATGATGTTAATAAAAATCATGTTCATATAAAAAAATGGCTACACATTTGGGCTATCTAAAAAAATGTTATTTTCCCACCATAAAAAAAATATCTAGATCTGTGAATAGTTTTTATGGCCCAAATTGTGTACAGGTTTTGGGCTTACAAATCATGGATTTGACTTTGGGATCAAAATAATTCAACGAATCACATGATGTATATAATCTTAAAATGAAATAAATTCACAATTTTGATATGTATTGAATATGTTATGACATATATAAATAAATAATATAAAATAGTTAAAATTAAAAATTGTCTTTTTTCCGATTGAGCTAAGAATAAAGCTAAAATAAAAAGAATGTGATATTTTCCTTCAAAATAAGACTTCTTTATGATTTGAAACATTGAAATTCGAATTAAAATTATGTAAAGAATTTTTTATGTCAATTCCCCCACACATAAACCATGCATTTCCTCATGTATAAAATCTCAGGAATGAAAATTATAGGGCACCAGGGTTACCAATATTGAAATTATAATTCAATAAGATCAAACAATTTGTAATGGAAAAATAAAATTTTCAAATTCCACCTAGAATATCTATTTTATTTCTCATATTCATAAGAAGTACCAATTCCATGTAGTTTAGTTATCCAAATTAAAAAATTATAAATATTCTCCTTTCATTCATTCAAGATCCTTGATCCATTATTATAAAACATGCCAAGTCATTATTTACCTCACATTTTATTCTTTTATCTCATCACTGATGATTCAATTAAAATATAGTTATTATCATATAATTATAAGATTATCTTTATCCATAATATTGTAAATTAACTACTTTCTCCACATTGTAATGATAATGAAAAAATAAAATCATGTGTGCTTGTAATGAATGATCAAATGTCTCTGAGGTTTACTGTTGGTATGAATTAATGTTAGAAAGTAATGACCAAGGAAGTGTTTTATCTACTAATGAATAAATCATGATTTTAAAAGTAAAAATTTATTAAAATTATCCCATTCAATTTATATCAACCCTTATATTACCAAAAATCCAATGTAATGATTATTATATGTTAAAGCATAATGAATGATTTGTTCCGTCTCTTGAATATATTTTTATTTTTATAATATTTTTATTTCAAATAACCATTTTTTTCATTTTTTCATAATATAATGATTAAAATAAACATAACATCAACCACCTAACCACCAATAATAATTATTATTATTCTAATAATGGTATCTTTTTATTTATCCAAATTACAACCCATTTCTCTATTTTTTGGTTCTTTTTTTCTTTTTTTATATTCAGAAGGTGAAAAAGTAAAGTACAATGAATAATTTAACAATATTTTATAATTCCCATAATATGATCCCCCATACTTCTTCCTTATAAATTAAAATCATTCCATTTACCATGATTCCCTTTACCCCTAGATATAATCTTTAAAATATCATAGAATTACTAAGCATGGGGAAGGAGTGGATAAAAATGGCATGAAACATGGATCATCCCTAAAAAATTCCATCCATGGTATATATGGTCCTATTATGTATTGATGTAAATATGGTATTTTAATGATAACAGGGTTTCTAAGAAATTCCTCAATCCTTTTAAAAGGGAATCTGTCTTTTCATATCTTAGATAAGTTCAAATTCATGTTCTACCCGGTGGCATGTCCTAAGATCACTCAAGAAATATTCTCAAGATAAACTAGACATAATTGTTCTATAAATCCTCCCAGTAATGGTATATATGATTAAGGATAATCAAACAATTCATAAATAACAATATCAAATCAATTAATACAAATTTAAAAAATTAAAACAATTCAAAAATATTGGGAATTTCATTTACATGAATCAATCAATTTATTCAAATTTTGAGTCCTCATTTTAATATCCATGTTTCGCATTAATAATGAAATTATCCATTCTACTCATTCTATTTCATTAACATTGAAATCTAAAACATGGTATCATGGGATTCATATGAAACCCATGTCTCAATGACTATTTAAGTAGAAACTGAATTCCAGTATTGGCATATAGTTTTATAATTGAATCTAAAAACCTATTTTGGACCAAATATAATAGGATTTTAATTGATAATAATTTAAAATTTAAATCCCTTTCCCATGAATATTAATCATTCTCTTTAATTGGATACACCTTCTTTCGGCCATTCTTGACCCTAAAAAAGATTATTTTTAGAGACCAAAACTTGACGTACATGGAAATTACATTAATTTTACAGAAAATATAATACATAACAAAAACCAACAACCAAGGATCATAATATTTTAGTGTCTTTTTAATCTCAGAACCTAATCTTCTTAATCATGGTAAATGATCTTTAACAACTACCATAAAGATATTCCCCTTTTTTTCTTACCTAAAACCATTATTTATTTATTGGGGTAAAGAAAACATATAAAGGGTGAGGTCAAATGATCAGTAAGGGTAAGAATGGAGAAAATTAAACAAACCATATACATTTGAACGTAAAAACATTAACATAAAGTTTATACATCAAATCTTGAGCAATGAAATAAAACATGGTAGTACGTAAGACATAGATCATAATGGAACAACAATCATGATAAAATAGAATTGGAATAAAGAATGTAATTTTGGAAAACCATTAAGCACTTTATATGATTTCCATATTAGCCAAGGCATTGCGGCCAAGACCATCTTAGTGGACAAAGTCCCTTACGGAATCGAGTTCACTCCTTGTTCCAGTCCTATATCACTGAACTAGATTAACTTTTCATTCCAGCCATGTCTATCTCATGAGATATAAATCTTCACCCAATGAATTTGAGGGAGATATAAGTACCACCCATATCACAATTAAATAATTCTTTAGTGTTCCACAAAATAGATAATCATCATTCATAATAACCCATTGAAAAAATGGGTTTCACAAACATCATCCCATCATAACATAATACATATAAAAGAAATGGATAACATTTCATCATAATAAAAATAAACCATGTAAATAATAGATAAATTATACTTGAAACATAAAAATACTATACAATTTCATCTTAGATGGAAAATAATTTTGATAAAACACTTGAAATGAATTCTTGAGGAAAATATCCTTTCTTCTTCAAAATCATTTTCTCTTCTGAAATTTCCATGAAATTTTTAATGAAAATGATTTTTTTGAAAATAATCATGAAATTTTGTAGATGAATCTTCATTGAAATAAGTATTTATGATACCATAAAAATCCATTCACGCCGTATAAGTTACAAAAACACTCTTCTCATAATTTTTCCAGAAAAGTCAAAAAGTACCTTATATGGTAACCAAAGGAATGATTCCTTCTATACAATTTGGTAAAAAGTAAACAAATGTTAAAAATGACTTTGAAAATACATGGAATAATAGTAAACATTTTATTAAAACATTTTTATAAAACATGGACCTTGATGATAAACACAACCCCATTAAATACTTACGTATAAGCAATCTCGGATAAAAATGAGATTTGCAAAATTATCCCTTACCTTATATCTGATATGATTGGTATGTATCCGAACCTCCTATATAATGTTTTATATAAAGTATTTGAATTACTAAAAAATCAGATTCATTGTTATTATATCATATATAGTTCACTTATGACTATATATTAGCCGTACTTTTGTAAATTCCATGTTAAAGCAGCATTTTGGGTAAAATCATTTCATTTATCATAACTGTTTCGATTTTTTGTTCATGATATTATTATTCATATCCGGATTTACAAAATTCTAGAATGTAAAACATGTTTTATATATAATATATTTTAAGTATATAAATATATATGATAGATCGATAAATGGAATGAAATACACCGTTCATGGAGACGGTAGGCCGTACGTACGTATGAACGCTATTTTCGTTTACTTATTGAATTGAATGGAATTAAGTGAATGAAAAATATATGTAAATAAATACAGTATCATTACTATGTAATATCTTTCAGTATTGTTTATTATATATATACTTTATAATAATAATTTAATGCTTAATCATGGAAAATGAATCTCATCGTGTTCATGGTGACGGTAGTCCATACGTACGCACGGGCGATGATATCATTCCCATAATTACTGAATAGAATTGGAGTAAATGATATAATATCTCAGAATCAGTATGATGTTATAATAACCATATATATTTATTCTTTACAAAATTATACCCAACCAAGTAATGTGGTGGTGGAAAAACTTATTACACCATGGCGTGGAGACGGTATTCCGTATGTACGCACACTCGTTGATTTCGTTTTCCATAGGATGGATTCAAGGTGAAATGGGGTTGTTTCATATTTATAATATCATTTCAGTATATTAGTTATACTGATTTTATTACTTTACAATGAAACAACTATGGAAGAGGAAGTTGAAGAAAAATGAACTTGAAAGAATCGGTAAAAGAGATTACCTCTTCTTCGACGCACCTCTTTTAAGCTTCCTCTTAAGGGACTAGAGTTGGTGTTTTGAGAAGACCAAGACCTACATAATGTTTATAGGGAAGTGGAGAAGAGAAATGGGCAGATTTTGGCCGATCATGAAGGCTCAGAGTGTTGTGAAGTGGAGAGGGATGAGGTGCCCTTTTATAATGGAGGAGAGGGGACCCATTGGAAACCTAAAAAATATTAATTTATAACAAAGAAAAACCCACTTCAAAACCTTCAAAAATGACTCATAAATGAATAATAGATGAGATATAGTTGTAATTTATTCAACCAATAAAAATTAGTCCAGTTGGGAAATTATTTTAAACCTTATCAAGTTGATTTTTCCTTATATAATTTATTTAATCTAATTTGTGGTAATACGATTTTAAATTTTAAATTGTTATAAATAATTACCTATGTGTTGTGAATTGTCCATAATTTGATAATTTATGACATTATAGACCATATAAATTTTAATTTATAATTTTTTGAATATTTTTTGTGATTTTTAAACAATTTTATATTATGATATTTTAATAAAATAACAATAGTGTCAATTTTGACAATATTCATTTATTTGAATTAAAATACCATCAACATAGAGGATATATTCGAACTAAAATATTTAATAGATTAATATAATTTCATTTTTATCTATAAAATTTTTGGTGAATATTAAATAGTTCTTACAATATTTATTTTAATATTTTTAAAACCATTTATTTGATATTTCAATCAATAAAATAATTTCAACATCACTATTGTGACACCATTAAGTAAAACTATTTAATAACTAAAAATTAAAAATAAATTCACATGATGTATATAATTTTATAATATTTCTTTAAAATATTCATGGTCAATGATTCATGATTTTTATCACTAAATTAAAATTATTATACTTATAAGATTTAAGATAGTGACATGTTGTCACTTTCGTTGGTTTTAATAATAATTAAATTATTTTCATTGTACAAATACCATAAAATGAATCTATTCCGACCCTTAGGTGATATGGGTCGAATTTTAGTCATCCAACGGAATTTTGGAAGGAGTTACGGTAATTTTATAATCTTATTTTTAGCCTTAATTACCCAATTTAACATTAACTGTAGTAAATAAAAATTACCATAGTTAATATTCATAAAATGAAAAATGTAAAAGTAACCTACTAACATAATTTGGACCCACTGAATTCAAATATGTAATCCATTTTTCAAAATTCAAAATACAGAAGTTTCATTAATTAATTTAAAATTAATCTCGTTGTTAGGAAAATGAGTTTTAAAAGTTAAAACATTGCCAAAGATTGAAATGTTTTTACATATGAATTCAAAGTAAAATTAATGATAATGACATTAATTATATTAAATGGTAAAAATATATTATACTTAAACTTTAAAACCAGTCAATATTATAATTTAACAGTATAAATTAGTGCGATGAAAAAAGTTGTTTTAAATTAAAATATAATGTGTTTTTACTATTCATTAAAATATAAAAGTTATTTGAATAATATGAAAAATTTATCCAAAGTAAATTTTTATATCTTTATTCCAAATATGAGTTTTATTTTGTCAAATTGAAATTATAAACATGTCAGAAACTGGATTTAAAGTGGGTGCACCATCAAAACGGGGCAAAACTGCATTTAAAAAAATACTTATTTTACCGGAAAATTTTATTTTGTTCTCATACCATGTTCTAAAAATGTGTAAGATGAATAATAATGTTATAAAATTAAAAATTTAGGTAATACTATTCATAACGGCTAGTCCATAATAATATTATAACAATATATTGTTGTCTATTGAAACTCAGTATTGCGTACAACACATGCTATCGAGGTAGGTCGCGATTGCATGTAATGCAAGACAAATCAGGGTTGCGTTTAGTGAAAGAATTCTTTGTTGTTGCGTATAACAAAATCCAACCATATTATTGTTATACATTGAATATATATATATATACACTCAATGTTGTGTAGGATAACTGCTATTAATCAAACTTGAAATTGTGTGTAACACGATCCAAGAATAGTGTTGTGTATACTAAAAGCTAGTACGGTTTTGTGTATAGTGAAAGATAATCTTGGTGTAGCTTACATCAAATGGTATCAAAGAAATTAAAAATAATAATTCTCTTGAAATCTCGGGTTGTTACATTCTACCCCCCTTAAAATGAATTTTTCCCTTGAAATACATCAGGGTTATAAATGGTTTTCTTATTGAAAGATTCACTAATAGAAACCAACATCATAAAAAGGAATACCAAAATTTAACATTAAAAACTAAAGTATGAAATGTAACGGTTACACAAATTAACTAATCACTAGGTTTCCACATAGGAGTTCATAAGTGAAAATATGGATATGGAAGAGAAATCTCACTATCGTGTTCTGATGGAGAGTGGTAGAGAACATGGCTATGAAAAAGACAACAATCACAAATCCATAAGTTTTTGATGATCTAAGGTACCATATGATTCATCAGAAATGAGGGCAATAAGACAACATTTTTAGTTTCCATGATCATTTCCCTAATGTTGAAGAATTTTTGAATTAAAATAAATACTTACTTGATTTTGGTACAATCTAACTAATGTTCGTGCCATGAATAATTTCCACTTCATATCTTAATGAAATAAAGATGAATTTGTCTTCCATGGAGTGTTAGCGGATCATAGGATAAAATGATAGGTCATTCCATCTCTCTCAAACATAAGGTTAGAAATATTTATATACATAAGTCCATTTATGGTGAGATTAATTGTATACGGTTCCAAAAATGGACTTATACTTCATCTATCATACCACATAATAAAATAAAACTAATTTATACATACAAGGGACTTACTACAAACCAATGGTAGGAGATAAAGGCCTATATCACATTGGTTGTGGGTTTGATTCCCACAGCCTTGTCCGACTCGATGGGTTTTCTCTTATCCTGCAGGTTGTCCTTTTTCTAAAACTACATTATTATAACATCCCATAAATAATATCGAAAACGTTCTATCCTTAATCAATACTAACTTATGTCCAACATAATCCATTCCAATCTTCAGGCTTATCTAAAATACTTATGTCCAATCTCATAGTATACTGAAAACAATTATTAGAAACGTCATCTACTGAGCATGTGAATACCATCATTTATCCCCCATATACCATACGATATATCTTTTTGGTCACATTCCAAACATGTCAATACATTAATTATGTATTCTCTTGAAAAATGAATACCCATTGAACCATAGTGAAAACATGAATGATGTCAAAAGTGAACACATTCCACATACCAAAATCCCAAAATTTCTATATACTCAAACCTTGATATCAGTCATGAGCTCATTTCATTTTCTCTCTATCCCGTCATTATGTATATATCATCTTCTTTAGAAAAATATTTCAATCACTTTTCATGGTTACTGGTACAATATAATCATTGAAAACCAATACATAGATATTCCAAAATTCCACGATACCATAAATGAGATTCCATGATACTATTTTGAAATCCCATTGCATAAACACTTAATCATTCCAAAACATCATTCTCATACTACAAATAACAAATATTGATCGCATGTGACTTCCCTTTATCCTTTTCCTTAATAGGTTTCTCAGGGAAATCATCATTAAGCCTTGCATTAGGGAATTTCTTAGAATAATGCCACATTTCCTTTCACTCGAAGCATTGAAGTGTTGGTGGATCATTCTTGGTAGTCTTTTCTCTATTCACATATTTAGCTACCTTTTTCCAATTACAACGACACTCAACTGCTCGATGGCCATATTTTCCATACTTAAAACATTTTATAGTACCTTTTAGGAAATCTCCACCATGCTTCTTTTTATATTTGAGCATAAAGTAACATTCATCTTCTTTTCACCATTGATCTGAGATTTTTCCATGAAATCTATCTTTCATTTCTTGTCAAAACCATGAGATTGATACGTAACACTAAATTCCAGTTCTACCTTGATAGCAGAACACACAATTTCTTCATAGCTACTCTAGTCTCTTATAGCTAATTCCCTTCGAAGTCTTGGTTTTAAGCCACTGAAGAATCAATCAACTTTACTTTCAGGTTGGTTGATAAAGCGAGATGCATAACTTGAAAACCTTGTAAAATTCTCATCGTATATTCCAACAGATTCATCATCCTTTTGATTAAGCTCAAGAAAATCTTTTTTCGTCTTTTTTCGATGAATATGAGGGAATTACTTATTGAAAAGTAAGTTCTTGACCTCATCCCATTCAATGGATTCAATTGTATCTCGGTGCCTCGTATTCTTAATTAGAGTCCACCATTGGTCTGCTTCACCTTCTAAATGGTAAATAGACAGAATTAATTTTTCATGTTCCGAACAGTAATGTATGGAAAATTTCTTTTCAATGGAACTGATCCACTGTTCAGTAACAAGTGGATTAGAATACCCATTGAAAGAAGGTGGACGTTGCCTCGTGAAGGACTCAATAGAATATTTTTCCCTTCTCTGCTTATTTGGAACTCCAGAATGATTCATAGCTTGTGTAAGTATATCAATAAGATTTTTCACTCCATATCCCATAACATTGGTTTGTTCAGTAGTAAAATCATTGCATTTTCCATTACATTGATTAACACGGTTCCTTCGAGTTCCAGCCATCATCTAAAACCCAAAAAGAATAGTGTGAGAGGAAAAAATCATGATAGGGAAAACAACATAATAAAGGGGGAGTACCTTCAATATCTATCATCGTAGGTTTAAATATAATATTGTTACCATAATTCAAAGACTATAACATATAATTATACAAAACCTAAAGGAAATCCATAGACATACCTTATAAATATCTCTAGAGATTCCACTAATGTTTTCGCATCCTAGTTTCCAAAGGTTAACCAAACCTTTCCTCTAATACCAACTGTAGAGACCCCAAATTTGACATACATGGAAATTAAATTACTTTTGCAGAAAACATAATACATAAAAAACCCCAATAATAATGGATCTTAATCATTTAGTGTCTTTGGAAACTCCGAACATAATCTTCTAATCATGGTGAAAGATCTTCAACATCTTCCATAAAGATCTTCCCATTTTTGTTTTCTTACCTAAACCCATTCTTTGTATCCTGGGGAAAATAAAACATATAAAGGGTGAGATCTAATGCTCAGTAAGGGTAATAATGGAGAAAATAAAACAAACAATATAAATTTGAACTAAAAAACACAAACATAAACTTTAAACATCAAAATCATGAGCAATGAAATAAAACATGGCAGTACATAAGGAATAGATAATAATAGAACATCAATCATGATAAAATAGAATGGGAATTAACATGTAATTGTGTAAAACCATTAATCAATTGATATGATTTCCATAGTATCCAAGGCATTACTATCATGAACATATTAGTGGACAAAGTCCCTTAATAAATCGAGTTCACTCCTCGTTCCAGTCTTGTATCACGGAACCAGATTAACTTTCTATTCCAGCCATGCCTATATCATGATATATAAATCTTTACCGAATGCATTGGATGGAGATATAGGTCCCACCCATCTCATAATGAAATCATTCTTTTGTGTTCCACAAAATAAACATTCATCATTCATAATAACCCAATGAATAAAATGGGTTTCACAAACATCATCCCATCATAACATAATCCATATAAAAGAAATGGATAGCATTTCATCATAATAAAAACCAACCATGTAAATAACAGGGAAATTATAAAAGAAACATAAACATACTAAACAATTTCATCTTATATGGAAAATAGTTTTGATAAAACACTTGAAACGAATTATTTAGGAAAATATCCTTTCTTCTTCATAAATCATTTTATTTTCTCAAAATGCCTTGAAAGTTTTAAAAGAGAATGATTTTGTTGAAAATAATTTTGAAGGATTGTAGAGGAAGCTTCATCGAAATATCTCGTTATGAAACCATAAAAATCCATTCACACATTATAATTTAAAAAAACATTCTTCTCATAGTTTTGCTGGAAAAGTCAAAAAGTACCTTATATGGTAACCAAAGGAATGATAGCTTCCATACAATGTGGTAAAAAGTAATAAAATGGTAAAAATGACGTTAGAAATACATGGAAGAATAGTAAACATTTTATGAAAACATTTTTATAAAACATGGACATGGATGATAAACATAACCCCATTAAATACTTACATATAATCAATCTCAGATAAAAATGAGATTTGCAAAATTTTCCCAAACCTTATATCTGATATGCTTCGTATGTATCCGAACATGATGTATAATTATTTAAATAATGTAATTGAATTATTACATAATCATATTAATTGTTATGATATCATGTATGGTTCACTTATGACTTTATATTAGCTATTCTTTTGTAAATTCCATGTTAAAGCAGCGTTTTTTGGAAAAATCGTTTCATTTATCGTACGTGTTTCAATTTGTTATTCCTGATATTATAAAAACATACCGTGATTTACTTATTTCCAGAATGTAAAACATTATTTATATATAATATATATTCAGTATTGAAATATATATGATATATCGATAAATTAAATGAAATACACCGTTCATGGAGATGGTAGGTCGTGCGTACACATCAACGCTGTTTTCGTTTCCTTATTGAATTGAATAGAATTAAGTAAATGATACATATATGTACATAAATACAGTATCATTATTATGTAAAACCATTCATGAATATTTATTATATATATACATTATAATCATACTTTAATGGTTAATCATGGAAAATGAATCTCATCGCGTTCATGGAGACGGTAGTCCGTACGTGCGCACAAGCGATGATATCATTCCCATAATTATTGAATATAATTGGAGTGAATGATATAATATGTATAAATCATTATAATGATATAATAACCATATATAGTTATTCTTTACACCATTATACCCCTCCAATTAATGTGGTGGTGGAAAAACAAATTACATCACGGCGTGGAGATGGTAATCTGTACGTACACACGCGCGGTGATTTCGTTTTCCGTAGGATGGATAGAAGGTTAAATGGGGTTGTTTCATATTTATAATATCATATCAATATATTATTTATAATTATTGTATTACTTTACAATGAAAAACTTAATAATAGGAAGTTGAAAAAGAACGAAATCTGAAAGAATCTGTAGAAGAGATTACCTCTTCTTCGATGCACCTCCTTTACTCTTCATCTTAAGGGACTAGAGTTGGACTTTTGAGAAAAAAAGAAAACTCCATAATGTTTCTAGTGAAGTGGAGAAGATAAATGGGCAGGCGTTGGCCAAGCATGAAGGCTCAATGTGTTGTCAAGAGGCGAGGGAAGAGGTGCCCTTTTATAAGGGAAGAGAGGGGAACCTTTGGAAACCTCAAAAATATTAATTTATAATAAATCAAACCCCATATAAAACCCCCCAAAATGACTCATATTTTAAGATTAAATTATATAGGGTTGTAGTCTCATCATCCAATAAAATTTATACAAGTTGCAAACCTATATTAAACCTTATCAACATGATTTATCCGTATTTAATTTATTAAATCTTATTTGTGGTAATTAGATTCTAAATTTTAAATTGTTATAATTAATTACTTATGTGTTGTGAATTTTCCATAAATGGATTATTTATGACCTTTTAGACCATATATAATTTTAATTTATAATTTTTTAAATATTTTTTTTTGATTTTTCTACAATTATATATTAAGTTATTTTTATATAATAACAATAGTGTCAATTTTGACACTATTCATTTATTTGAATTTAAGTAAAATCCACATAGAAGATATGTTCGAACTAGAATATTTTATTGATTCATATCATGTCATATGTAACTAGAAAATTCGTGGAGAATATTAAATTGTTCATACAATATTTATTTTAGTATTTTTAAAACCATTTATTTTATATTTCAATCAATAAAATAATTGCAACATCACTATTGTGTCACCTTTAATGATAATTATTTAATCCATAAAAATTATAAATAAAATTCACATGATGTATATAATTTTACTAGATTTCTGGGGACTATTTATGTTTGAAGTTTCATGAATTCTATCACTAAATTAAAATTATTATACTTAGAAGATTTAAGAGAGAGATATGTTGTCACTTTCGTTGGTTTTAATAATAATTAAATTATTTTCATGGTCAAAAGTCCATAAAATGAATCTATTTAGAATCTTATATGATATGGGTCTACTTTTAGTAATCCAATAGGATTTTTTCAGGTGCTAGGGTAATTTTATAACCATATTTTTACCCTTAATTACCTGATTTACCTTTAACTGCAGTAAATAAAAATTACCATAGTTACTATTCATAATATCAAAAAAATAAAAGTAACAAATTAACATAATTTGGACCCAAAAAATTAAAATATAAAATCATTTTTTCAAAATTCAAAACACAGAAGTTGTAGTAATCAAATTAAAATTAATCCCATTGTTAAGAAAATGGGTTTTAAAAGTTAAAACATTTCCAAAGATTGAAATGTTTTTACCTATGAATTCAATATAAAATTAATGGTAATGACATAAATTATATTAAATGGTAAAAATATATTATATTTATACATTAAAACCATTCAATATTATAATTTAACTCTATAATTTATTTTGATGAAAAAAATTTTAATTAAAATTATCGTGTTTTTACTATTCTTTAAAATATGACTGTTACCAGAATAATATGACAATTTTATCCAAAGAAAATTTTTATATCCTAATTCCACGGAAGAATTTTATTTTTATATCCTGATTCCAAGGAAAACATTTATTTTGTCAAATTTAACTTATAAACATGTCAAAAACTAGATTTAAAGTGAGTGTGCCATCAAAAGGCAACAATACTGCATATTTTTAAAAATACTTATTTTACTCGATTTTTTTTGTTCTAATACCATGTTCTAAAAAATATCTATATTGAATAATAATGTTATAAAATTCAAAATTTAGTTAATTGTATTCATAATGGCTTGTCCATAATAATATTATAATAATATATCATTGTGTAGTGAAACTCGGTATTGCGTACAACACACGCTATTGTTGAAGGGCGCGATTTACTGTAATGCAAGCCAGGTTAGGGTTGTGTGTAGTGCAAGACTCCTTTGTTGTTGTTTATAAAAAAAATCCAACCATATTCTAGTTATACATTTAATATATATATATATATATATATATATATATACACTCAATGTTTTGTAGAATAACTACTATCAAACAAACATGAAATTGTATGTAACATGATCCAAGAATAGTGTTACGTATACTACAAGCTATTACGGTGTTGCATATAGCGCAATATAATCTTGGTGTAGCATACAACAAAAGATATCAAATAAATTAAAAAGAATAATTCTCATAAAATCTCGGGTTGTTATATTATTTACACCATTAAAAATTTATCATGTCCTTAATGATCAAAATTGAATTGGAGTGATAGGGGATTCATGCATACCTACATAATAAGACTAATATTTAAATATAAATTCCTAGAATGAAAATGAATGGTATAAGTATTAGTAGGTTCCCTCAAGTGGGCCCTGTATTTTTGCTACCTTCAGTGGTTATTACCAACTCTTATTCAAAGTCTCATTGTGGTAGGCGACTCATTGAATTTTACTAACACATATTGATTTTCCCAAAATACAACTAATCTTTTCTTTATGAATTATCCATTAATATGGTATATTCGTTCCACCCCTTCCCAATTAGGTAATGTTTTCAGGGATGGGGTAGAATGATGTTGGGATCTTTATAATTATTGGTTGCTACTTGTGTAAAACATCTCTGTGTGGGAAACACTTGGGATACATGAAATGAATGATAAAAGGGGAAATAAATAGTTATATTTAGTAGAACAAATTTTTTTTTTAATTACTATTTCCTCATCTTTCATAAATGAATACTACTTCCTGATATCATATGGATCAAAAACATATATCTCTTCATGATGGGGATCCTAAAAGCATGTTCACCAAAACCAAGGTGTTACATTTTTCCCCAAAAGGTACACATCCTGGTTCTTATTTTTTCACCATGGAATATAAGATTTTATATTATTGTGTATATTCAAAACAATACAAATAAATTAATATTTCAGATTCAATAAAATCCAAAAAAATAAGAGTCAAAGAATGGATCAACTCGATATGTTTGTTCTACTGCAATAAATTACTCAATTGTAAGTTACTCTTAGAGTATATTCTATAATTATCAAAGAGTGTAGTCTAGATCCTCTATTTTGACTTCAATTCCACCACTTTTGTGGTATCATTCTTCTCTGATTCTAGCTCTTCATATTTGTAGGGTTGGGGAATATCAATTATTTCTTCACATTAAATCCATAGGATATCTAGTTCTTTCAATCCATTGCATGAAGCCCATTAGTAAATTCTTCTTCCATTTCCTCTTCATTTATGAAAAGTGGGTTGTCTTCTAGTTATTTTTCATACTCACGTTCAGGATCTTTTAATGATCCTTGGATGAATGCATTTATCCAATCATGTTTTCCTTTAAGAAATTTCACATTTTCATCGAGTTCATAAAAAACATACACTAGTTTTTTTAAACTTAATCCCAAAAATATTTTGGTGGGAAATCATAAAAACAGTTAGGAGTAATTGAAGATAACTCGTATTGTTTCTTGTTTTCTTCTTGATATAATTCAAGGATGTTCTCCCAAAATACAATGATTTGTTTAGATAATTCATTAACCACTGGATGGTCAAGGGTCTCCTTGATATCCTGAAATTGAACCTTGAATTACTCCACTTTTCAAATATGTATTCGGTCCCCCAAATCTAAATAGCCCATAATGAAACAACATCATCTATAGACCATTGGGATTCATCTATTGTTTCCAACACATGAGCGTAATTTTTTGTTTCACTAATCGAATAAATTCTCACATTAATGAATCATGTAAGTCTTTTTTGGTTATTATTATTTTTCTAAAAAGAATTTAAATTTATATATGATGTAAAAATTAAATATTTATATGAATAACTGATTAGATCAATGGAAACAGTTCTTGTTTTGATGTGCATCTATTGTGCGATGTGGTAAATAAGAAATTATATTTTTCCTAGTACGACATAGAGGCAGACAAGTGTCACCTCACATGAGGATCCATTTAATTTGTTTCCATACTATATCTATATCACTTATTCTACTTCATTTTTTATTTTATTTTTAAATGATAACAATAAAAATCATTTTGTGTTTTTGATTATTTTACTAATGACATTGAAAATTATAATTTAAACTATATTGCAATAAAATTAGAATGAGTTAAGAAACATTAACATTGTTTTGGGGTTTGTTTTAAGGTTTAGTTAGTTGTATCCTTTATATGGTTGTTTTCAGTTTGATTATAAAAACATGAAATCTCATGTATAAACTACTATTCAAAATTTAGATATTGTGGAATATCATTGAATTACTAAGCAATCTCATGTCCACCTCCACCTATAATATAGGTTGATGACATTCCTTAGTCTAAGAGGTTTCAAATTCTAAGAACCATATATATAGATTTTGTTTCATACATTGATTTGATAAAATAAAACATGTGATTAAATAACCAATTTAGAGAGAGAAAATTGATTAAATAAAATAATTAAAATACATTGAGTTTCATGTCATTAGGTGAAATAACCACATCTGGGAAATTCTACATAGCCATGAATTTGACTTAATTATATCTACAATAATAATATTTACTTTATAAAAAATATTCTTGAATACCTTAACCTCCATAGAGGCCATGAATTGAAGTCAAACACTAATTTTCACGAGTAAAGAGTTTACATGGATGAGTGGGTGAAAAAGGAGAAGATGAAAATGTTGAAGAGTAAAGTAAAAAATTAATTGTAGTGATCGAAGTAAAATAAAAATGGATGAAGATGGGATTATATGAGAGAGAGGGAGAGGGAGATAGAGAGAATAAAATAAAATGAAATGATAAAATATAATAAAAAACAATATAAAACTATTAATAACTAATAATAATAATAATAATAATCATTAATGGATTTTTTAGAAATTGAGAAGGGAGAAAGAAAAGGAAAAAATAAATTTTAAATAATAATTTTTAATTTATAATAATGATAATAATATTAATAATACTCATAATTTAAATAAGAAAATTGGGATGAATAATTGTGTAATGGATAGGGAAACACAAATTCATGGATTTATTTAATAAAACTAAAATTTAAAATTATAATTATAATAAATCTAAAATAAAAGAAACTAAAAAGAGATAAAGATAAATAAATTGGGTAGATTTTCATACAGAAATCCTCATGGGAGATCTCCTCCATGGTGCCATAGATGATGGTATGGGACAGATTGGAATGATTTGGGATGGAGGATCTCCCCTCCTTTTATAGGTCAGATCTTACCTTTGAATTTTTCTAGAAGTTAGACCCATTATATGATCTAATAACATGTGTAATAATTCCTTAAATTTGTTTTTAAATGCCATTAATTTCTCCACAAAATGTTTTAGAATATTTCAAAACGTTTAAAGAGTGTTATGTCCATTTTACATTGAGAATATATTCTATCAATGCTGACTCCCCATATTCCATATCTCTATTTTCCAGTGCATTAATGGCCTTAGAAATTTTCAATCCACGCATGGAATACTTCATTAAATATGTTAATAAATGTCATGTTCATCTAAAAAACAACATTGATGCGCATTTGGGTTGTCTAATCAAGAGATATTTTCCCACCATCCAAAATATCAAGATTTATGAATATTTTTAAAGGCCCAAACAGTTAGTCGGTTTTGCACATCCAAATGAGGATTTGGCTTTCTATCCAATAGAATTAAATGAATCACGTGATTTATAGAACCATAAAAATGAAAAATATTACCTTTTGGATAAGTATATAATATTTTACCGAAATAAATGAGAATTAATTTTAAAAAATCAATAATTCAAAATAGGAAATATTTTTGATTGAGCTCGAAATTTCCCTAAAACAATAAAATGTGAGAATTTTCCTTAAAATAACATTTTTTTGTAAAAAATGATCTTTAAACTAAAATTATTAAAAATATTATATCTAACAGTTCTACGCCACATAAACCATTATTTTCTTCTAGAAAAAAATTTCTACATGGAAAACAAGTGGTCCCAAGGATATAAATTTTTAAATTTTAATGAAATAAGATAAACAATTATGAATTTCAAATAAAAATTTCAATTTCAAAATAAAATATCAATAAAATTTTAAATTGTAAAAAAAAACAAATAAAACAATGTATTTTACTTTTCCCCTATGAACAAATGATGGAGATTCTCTTTTAAATCATTTGATCTCCATGATTCACTATTATCAAACATGATAAGTCATGATTTACCTCAATTTTGATTTTTTTTCCCACATAAATTAGGATGCAATTAATGTAGGGTTATGCTTATATCCTAAGAACATGATCCTTATCTATAGGGTTGTAATGGTACTACATTATACTTTTTTTACAATAAAGAAATTACATAAAATCATAATCTCCTTAAATCAGGGATCAAATTAATCTGATGCCTATGGTTGGTAGGAATCGATGAAAAAATTAAATCACAAGGAGGATTTTTATCTATTAAAGAATCATGATATTCAATGTAAATGATTAATGATATTATCACCTTTAATTTATATCAACTACCATATTACCAATTGTCTTATGTAATGATTTTAATCAATTTAATAATAATGAAATATTTGTTCCTTCTCTGGATTTTTCTGTTATTTTTAAACTATTTTATTTTTTCAGAAACGATTCAATTTTTTACTTTTTTTAAATAGTGAATTATTTGAATATCCTTCATATCCCTCACCTTCCCATATGTGAAAAAATCATAGGTCAAGTAATGGTGCGTTTTGTTTTCCCAAATAACATACCATTTTAATCATTTTTTTCTTTTTTTCGTTTCAATATTATTGTATTTAAGTGGATAAAACAAGAGAGTATAATGAATAATTACACAAAATTTTGTAAATCCAACAATAAGCACCCCCACACGTCATCTGAACTATGTAAATCATCCAATTTATAATGATTCCTTTCACCCCCACACTTCAACATTAAAATATAATGAAATTACTAAGAGTATAGTTGGAATGAAGAATAATGGATTGAAACATCGTTTATCCATATAAAGTTCATTCATTGTCTCTATGGGACAATGATGGATATATATAAAGGTTATATTTTAATGATAATCATTTATTTAAAAAAATTCATTAATAATTCTAAATTCCTACTTTTATAGTCATAACTTCGTTATGTTCAAATGTATTTTCTAGAAGGTGTCATGTTCCAAGATCAGTTAAGAAATATTCATAAGAAAAAGTATAAATTATTTAGACTATAAATCTAATATGGAATGGGACATATGATTAAGGATAATAACTTGATTATGATTAACAAAAACAAATCAACTCAAATAAATTTCAGAAATTAAAATAATGAAAATTGTTTTGGAAATATAATTTAGATGAATAAATCAATTTTATAAAATTGATAATCCTCATTAAAACATGCATGATTCACATTAATAATTCAATTATACATTTTTTTCATTCAATTTCATTAACATTGAAATATAATACATAGAATAATGTTATTCCAATAAAACTCATGTCTCCTAGATCGGTCAAGTATAACATGAATTCAAGTGTTGGATTGCAATATTCTCATTAAATATCAAAACATGTTTTGGATGAAATATTAATGTGTTTAAAATATTATTATTATACACTGAACTCATTTTATAGGAAGAACAGGCTTCTCTTTCATGGGATAAGGCTACATTCAACCATTTATTCCCCAAAAATATAATTTACATAATTATGAATAAGGATGATGTCATTCATCTTCAAAGAGAGTATTATGTAGTGGGGATACATGTTGAACTACTTCCAAAAACAGAAATTTAAATATAAATTACAAGAAATAAAATGAAAGGTATAAGTCTTTGTATGATCCCACAATTGGGCCATAAATTTTTACTACTTCTAGTTTGTAGTACCAACATTTATGAATTATCTTATGGTTGTTGGGGATTCATTGTATTTTACCACCACATATGAATTTTCCCAGTATTCATTTATCTGTTCTTGAAGAATTGTCCATGAATGGAGTATACTAGATCATTCCCCTTCACAATTAGTTATAGTTTTTCAGCTAGGGTTATGATTATGTAGGGATCCCTTTCCATCTTGTTTGATACTTATAGAGCCTCTTCTAATGTTAGAATAATATGGGATACATGAAATGGATGATAAAAGGGGAAGTAAACATATATATTTAGTTGAATAGAATATAAAAATTTAAAAGTTATTTTCACCACTTTAATAAAAGTAACCTCTTTCTTGATTTCCTTGGGCTCAACCACTTATATATTTTCATTATTTGTCTCCTCAAATGTATATTCATAAAATCCAAAAAGTGTCATGTGTTATTCAACAGGTTCATATACAAGTTGTTATTTTCCTCTAATAAATATAAATGATTGCCTAATTCTGTATAATTAAAAGAATAATGGGCGATACAAATTTTAGATTAAATAAAATAAAAAGTGAAAGATTCAATAAAAGTATCAACTCCTTGAGTATCTTTAGTTTCAATAAATTCATTTTTAATATGTTTATATTGGAGCAGACTCTATAAACATGTAGTTAAGTAGTTGGGAGCCTCCGTTTTCACATAAAATTCACACACATTGGAGGCATCTTCCTTCACTTTTGTTGGATCATCTTCATTGAAAGGATTTGGAAGATCAAATAGTTAATCACACTTCTTCCAAATGTCATCTAGTTCTTATTGATCCCCAACATGTATCTCAGAATATATGCCTTCCCTCGTTTCCTCTTTAGGTTATAAAATTGTATCATCTTTTGGTTCAAGTTCATACTCAAGTTCTGGTTCTTCTGGTGATTCTTGGATATATTCAGTTATCCAATAATTGTTTAGATAGAGAAGATTCATCTTTTCATCATGTTCTTGAATATCGTAATTGATTTTATTTTTTTACACTTTCTCAAGGATATATTCTATTGTAACATATTAAAATATATTTTGAGGAGTCTAGTAGAACTCTTCTAGTGGATTGGACAATTCATGATAAAATTTAGGAATATTCTCCCAGAATTTAGTGGGCTTTCTTGTCAATCCTTAGACCAGTGGTTAGTTAAAGTTCTTCATGATATATCAGATGGGATACATAAATTTCTATGCTTTTAATATTTTAATTCTCCCTTAGTCTTTGTAGCCCATAATACAATACCATATTTTGTAGTTTAGGGGGATTTATCTACTAGTTCTGACACCTCAAGGAATTATTTATTCCATGAATTGATAAAAAATTCATATTAAATCATCAAGGAATTTTTTTTAAACTTTTAATATTTATAAAAATTAATTAAATCTATCTAAGATGTAAATATATAAATATTAAATTAATATTTGATTGGGTCCCCTATAGAAATTCCGGTTTTTGCACAGATCTGTCGTTGGGAATGTCTTAATGAAATTATATTTTCCCTATTACAACCTAGAGGCTGACCATGGCCATCTCACGTGATTGAAATTCAATTTATGTACTTAATTTATCTAAATCAGAAAATTTAGTTATTTTAGTTTTTTATATTTAAATGAATGAAATAAAAACAATTTTGGGTTTTTTTATTATTTCTCTAATGACATCAAATATGAGAATGTAAACATTCATAAAAACTAAACATAATTAGTTAAGAAAAATGAACATGGTTTTGGGGTAATGTTTAACATTCATTTATTATTTTACATTATATGATTTTTTTCAATTTGGAATTACAAATATAAAATCTCATGTTTTAACTACTATTATTTTTTAGATATAGTAGAATACCATTGATTGAAAAATCACTCTCAGTTCTACCTTATCCTTTAATCAAATTTGATAACACTCATTGGACTTGGAGATTCCGTCATCTTGGACCCAACTCTTTCGATTATTTTCCATCAATTGATTAGCTCAACTCTAATGTGTGAAAAAATATTCAATTAATTGAGGGAAAGTGATTATGTAAAATAATTGAGATATATTAAATTTCTTGTCATTGGGAGAAATCACCACATCAAGTACATTTTCCTCACCCATCCATACTACTCAATTATAACAACAAACATAAAAATAAAAATCATTAAATATTTAACAACACATTCACCTCCCCTCAGACCAATCATTAGGGTTCACCACATAATTATGAGAGTATGAGATTACATGGTGTAGTTGGAGGAAAATGATGAAAAGAAAAACCAAGAAAGATAATTTATAAAGAGAATTGTGGCTGAGAGAAATAAAATAAAAATTGAAGAATAGTGGATTAGAATAGAGAGTGGGAGAGAATAAAATAAAATAAAATAATAAATTTTATAAATTAAAAATAAGGTTAAAATAATAATATTAATTAAAATTTATAATATAAGTATTATTATTTTTAGAATTAAGAGATGAATTTTTGAAAAATAAGTAGGTGAATGAAAAGGATAAAATATTTTTTAAATAACAATTTTATAATATCAATAATGATAAAAATAATAATATTATTATTAATATTATTAATTTTAATATTAATACTAATAATAAAAATTCATATAATTAATAAAAAAAATTGAGATGAAGAATAGTGTAATGGATGGAGAAACACAATCAAATTGATAACATTATTAGAACTAAAATTTAAATTTAAATTTTCACTAAAGCCATAAGAAAAAAAATTAACAAATAAGAAAAATTGTGGGAGATTTTTGGCCGGCCTCATTTAGTGGAGATCACTTACATAGAGCCATAGATGATGGTATGTAATTGATTGGAATTATTTTGGAAGGATTATCTCTTCATTGGTTTATAGGATAGATTTCCCCTTCAAATGATCTCACATGATTAACCCATTAAATGACTAATTAATTTGTGGAATCTGACATTAATTTTGTTACTAATTTTTATGTGCATCTCCCCTCAATCATTCAACAAATTTTGACATGTTTAAAGGGGGGTTTATTTATTTCGCACCAAAAATATATTCTGTCTAGGAAGAGTCTCTATATTCCATATCTTTGGTTTCCAATTCATTAATGACCATTAAAAATGCCAATTCATAGGTAGCCTCTTTCATGAATTTTTTTAATAAACATCTTTTGAATCTACAAAAAAACATTTAGTGCCTTTATTCTGACCATTTAATAGAAATGGTCCCCCATAAAAATATCTAGATATATGAATAATTTTGAAGGCCCAACATTTGAGTTAATTTTGGGCTTCCAAAAGTTCTATTCTTCTTTGGAACCTGAACAATTAAATGAATCCATGGATTTATATAATCCTTTAAAGAAATAAATTCACAACATGGATTTATATAGAAAATTTTATTGCCTAAATACCACATTAATTTAAAACAGTTAAAATTGAAAAAATTCCATTTTTCTAATTGCACATAAAATAATAAAAAATCATAAAATGAGAGAATTTAATTTAGAATAACACTCTATAGAATTAAATACGATTTATATTAATGTAAAATTAAGAAATATATTTTTATATGAAACTTATATGTGTAATTATTATGCAACCAAAACATTTATGTTACTAACCCAAAAATAGAAGTCAAGGATATTCATATATATATACAAATGCATCATATTCAAAATGTACATTAAATTATCTTATTAAGGCATAAAGTAATATAAAATTAAAAAAATTCACACTAGTAATCCCAGATTAATAGATACCCAAACACAATTATAATTTTAAAAAAGGTATAATCCTCCAATACAATAGGTGGTCTAACCCTAAGTCCCTCTCTCGGTGGACAATTTACAAAGATAAGTTCAATTCCTGAAAATGTTAACTATAAATATAAACAAAATATCTTGAATTAAAATTCCTAATTTAATTTACATAATATAATATATTATCAACATAAATTAAATCTAAATTTTATAAATTCATACCAAGCATTTATGCACGGATATTTCACTTAAAATCACCTAATCATATTGATTTATCCATAAACATTATTCATTTTTCATTAGAAAAATTTACTAAACATGAATAAGGTAGAAATAATCATCAAATAAATCATAAATTGAAATATCTAATCAAAAGATAAAAATTAATGAATAATTCATAAAAGAGTTCTAATTTAAACATTTAATAAATTATATAAACTTTATGTAAATTTTATACACTTTAATATAAACAAATTTTATTAATTTTAACATCCGATCTTTCTTATTTTTTATTTTATAAAATATATATGAAATATCATGAATTATAAACATTTAATAACTCCATATCTAATATATAATGATTTTTAATTATAATAATATCATATAGTTTACATTATTATAATCTTTTATCAAATCAATGATCAAATTTTTTATGTTCTCAAAATAATATCTTAATAATCAACCTTTTAATTGGAACAATTTCAAATTTATCTATGAAATTTTTTTAATTATAAACATGAACGCCTTAACGTTTCATCCTAATTTTTTTATTTATAAATACTTTATGATTTACCAATTATGTTTTCAAAATAAACTATTTTCTTAATATATCATAATTAAAAACTATTTACGAAATGATTAAAATATTTCCTTTATTATTAATTACTAAATAATTTTTCATAATGATTTATTTAATTAATTATATAAAATTTATAATTAATAAATATCCCTTTTAAAAGAAACCATTACAATTGAAATTTACCAAAACATTATATATGATAATAAAATCTATGAAAATAATTTTAAGGGAATTCAAATTTACCATTATGTAAAAGGGTATAATAAACTAATCATAAATCTTGATACCATTAATTATCTCACCTAACACAAGGTTAATTATGTTTGGAATGATTTTTCATGTAATAGTAAAACAAACTTTACCTTTATTAATCTCATTTTCATTAAGGTGACATAGATAGAAATTGATATCTCCATGCAATACGGTTATTTATGTGATCATTATGATTTTATGGATTGTTACCCACAAGTTGTTTCATGTTGATTAGCATGGTAATGACCTATAATTATTCCTAGAATGTTTCAACTGATGAACCCCCATTCCTTGCTCTACGACATGGTGATGGTGGCCTAGGAATTTTAAAGTTACTATGAATACACCATAATGATTGAAAATTATTGGTAATGGTGAAATTATACAAAAAAAAAGAATTTATTCACATGTCAAATCGTAGAATAATATCACAATGATATGATTGATGGGTTTTATTAGATCATCATGTGACCCTTTTTATTAGAAGTGAACTAAAACTTATATTAATTTATCAATAAGGAATCAAACAAGAAAATATAGTATTGAAATAGATCATGAAACAATATACCTTAATGATAATAATATTAGACAGATATACATTCAAATTTAGTGTAATATGCATTATAATGATCATGAAGAGAAATTGAAGATTAATCCATTCTCTGAGGGGTAAAATCCCGTGGATCCATTAACATTTTGTGTTGTCTTGAAAGCACCCAAAGGATGATAACACCTTTAATATATGAAAAGAAATGTTTTTGGAAAAATAGATTATCATATATGTGATAAAATTATCTCTCACCAACCATGAAAGGATCAAATTATCTAATATATATATATTCAACTCTCTAACATAAATGAATTGAATTAACCATAAGAAACAATCAAGTGTTTTTAATTAGAACATGAGTGTTAGACCCATTTTAATGTTAATTAATTGATAAATTCAATGAATAATCATAGATAATATAAATTAATATTATTCTTGGATTAATAATTGTGTAATTGTGTGGGTGTGATGTCAAAGTGTATTCATCCCATGAATGGACAATGAAATTTAGAGAAACCTTTATTATAATAAACAATAACACCCACATGCACTCTGCTTCAAACTATGACATGGTAGTGTTATGTGTCCCATTTATGTTCAAATTTAATTGAGTATTACAATTATATTTGTCATAATAAGGGACATTAGAAGGGAGTTTTTTTAATCCTTGAGAACTATTGAATACTCCAGAAATAATGTCATAATTTAAATAAGAATGAATCAGTATTTTTTTGAAACTTCATATAAATGGAAATAATATTGGGAGGACATTGTTGGGAATCATGAATCCTTTTACTATTCCACTTAAAAAAATGATGGTGATTTTACTTGTAAATTTGATGAGACTGTAGCAGGAATAAATTCCAATAATTTAAAATAGGTATGTCATATAATACAATGTTTCAACATTGATTTTTAGATTTTATTTTGTGATATTTAAATTTTACATGCTATTTAATATTAATATATTTTCCCTATAGAGTTAATATTGACTATGTAAAGGAGACAGACACTTTCAAAAAATATTGTGGAAGAACACACACAGTTCATAAAAATAAAAAATTTATTTTTAAACCAGCAAGACTATTGGGAATACATTATCAGAACCTACATATCTGATAGAAGGTATATGTAAAACATGTTTTACCTTGCAAAATGATACATTATTCTTTACCATATATTATTTTTTCCCTAAATTCCAAAAATATCATATTAATTTTCGAGGATATATATTAAAATGAGTATCGTAATAAGACTATATACATAATTAATATGATGTACATTTTTATTTATGATACAATATTTGAAAAGAGTCATATATTAAAAATCATCCAAAAAATTTAATCTAGATTACACTATACATATATAATTGAAATATAAACACGTGTGGTAGAAAATAATAGACAACAATGAGTAATTTTGTTGAATGATATATTTGGTTATCTTGGATCAGGAATGATGTGAAAAATAATTAATAATTCCCATGGATAATTAATAAAGGAAAGAAGATCATCGAAATAAAAAAATCAATTGGAATCTTGATCTCTTAGAAATATTGTTATGAGACTATATCTAGCTAAAATTAAAAATGAAATAACCTTAATTTCTAAAAAATTAGTTTGTATATATGATGACCAATCCATACATCCTATGGCCCATTTAAATATTTTATAGAATTAATTATTGAATATAGAAGATGGTCACACATACGTTTTCTCGCAACACACAATGTAGTTTTTCATTATTTTTTTCACAACTAATTATGTTGATTTATCAATTTCTTGATAAATTCATCATCAATGTATGTATTGATATGTTGGTTAAATTATTTCTCTAGAATTAAGTTATTATATTACAAAAATGGGAATTACCTAACGGAATCTAGTCTCCTATTTGTACACACAAATTTTTCTGGATGAATCAATATTAAAAAACCACAAGATTATTGTTAGACTACTGATAATGATAATAAATTTGTTAATACTAGTAGGAGTTTATGAAATATTTCCTAATTTTACATTAATTCAAATTATACCAAGAGAATCACATATTAAATCTACTCTCTGACTAGGATATGGATATGTATTTTATATATCCTACCTAAGAATTTTTAATTTTGTTGTATATGTTATAATTTAACCCCCATATTTTTTAATAACGGGACCTCAAAGGAGGTTGGGAATATATATATAGGATATCAATCCCCATACATCATCTGGTATCTTGAACCTCAAACTAGTCACGTATTTTAATCATGTTTTTCTGATTCTCCCTTAAATGAAGAAATGTTCCTAGAATTTTGGGCTGATATGAAACAATTAGTTCAGATCTCAGAGAATGTATAAATGTTAAAATTGCTAAATCCTCCCACCTGGTAGATCAATATGGCATTGAAAAGGACTTTACATTTTCAAGAAATGGAAAATTAGTGGCATAGTGAATTTACTGATATAGAGGGAATGAATATATCTTACACACACACCAATAATAAATAATCCTACATGAATTGATATTCCAAATAAAATTCAATAATAATTTTATAGAAAATTAAAAAGTATGCCCGAAATAAGGAATATCGGTTATCTCTATGGAATGAAATACTTGTAAATGTACATGGAGTGATTATAATTGTAAACCCTATATTAAAGGAATGTGTTCTAGATAAAACAAATAATTTATGTTTTCTTGAAGAAACACATGATAAACACCATAAAAAGAATTCAATAGATACAAAAAACCCTAAAGGTTTTGCAAATAATGATAATTCTTTTTTATTATTCCCCTATAAGTGATATATAAACTAGAAGTAATGGAAAATATTTATGGAATGTTATAATATTTTATAGAACATGATATTTATAATGATTATCCCAAACTAATAACCATTTTTATATTAAATAACGGCTAGAGTGGAATAAATGGAAACACATAATGTTATTTGGGTAAAATTTAGTTAATAAAAAATGGTTCTTTGGAGATATCATGCCCATGTAAAATGTTTTGATTATTGATGGATAGAAATGTGTTTTTCTATTCAAACATGATAAGAAAAAAAATTGTGACATTTCATTCCCATCAAGTCACAAAATGTTTTTTTCATAGTCCTAGAATTGATTAGGAGGAGACATATTCACCTATTATAAATACTTTTATTTTTTGGTATATAATGATAATTATAGTAGTTTAAAAGGCTAATATGAGTCTTATTGATGTTGTTATAACATATTTATAAGGGTATCTTGATAGTAGTATATATATGAGAATCACTAAAGGATTGAAAATAACGAAATAAATCAAATAAATACTTAAATAACTATATTCAATTCAATTAAATAATTCCTTATGTAGATATAATCAATTTTGGAATATGTGGTACAATAACATGAGTGAATAATTTATAAATGAAGGGTATGTGAATTATCCCATATTTTCATGAGTAATTATTATAAAAATATAATCTATATATAAAATGATTAATATTTATGTGGATGATTTAAATATCATCAAAATATCATAAAAGATGAATAAATAAATAGATGAAATTGAAATGAAAAACCTGGGAAAATTGACTATTGTTTTTAAAAATTAATGAATATGTCAAAATGTATATTTATGAACTAGAAAAATTGGGAAAATGGGTTATATTTCATTAATATGGATAAATTAAATCCTATATGTTCTCTATTGGTTTTCCAATCATTAAATATAAAGAAATATCAATTTAAGCCCAATGGAGAAAATGAGGTATTATTTGTTCTAGTAGTAAGATATATCATTTCTATTAGAGATCATATTCATTATTATATATTAATATTTACTAATACATATTTTTATACTAGTTTATTGGAATAGTTAAATACATACCCAACATGATGTGAGAAGAATTTAATTGAACATATTTTCATTATATTTTTAGAACTACTTATTTGGGTTTATTCTGTTCTAAGAAATTATTAAAGAATGTTTTTGATTTTTTAGATGATGGTTATTTAGAATATTCTCATAATATATTATCATAGAATGGGTATGAATTATTATTTGGTGTCACTATCATATCACTGAGATCAAAAATACAGACACTCATTTCAAAATCTCTTGCTATGTCGATCTTATAACATGACATGAATCATATAAAGAATCTGATTGGTTGAGGTCTATGAAATAACACATTCTATATGAAATTGGATTTCCTATGGATAGTAGCACATAAATATTATTTTTTCTAATGATAAATGAATCACAAAAATTAAATGAATGATTCATAAAAAATAATCGAATGAAACACCTGCCACCAAAATTGTTATAATCTACACAAAAGTTAATAAATAAAGTAGATATAAACAAGAAGTCTGTTTAGTCCCAATATAATGATCCTAATTTATATAAATTGTCATAACTAACCACTATAATTTTAAATATTGTGCTTGATAAGTGGATTAATTTATAGAAAATTTTGCAATTTAATTATGTAATGTAACATTTAAGGGGAGTTAATGTGCCTGTTATCTATTCCTTATTTTAGTTTAAATCTAAATAGGTTTTTTATAAAAGGATCTTAATGGAAAATCATCTAATGATTTTTGAAATTATTATAAGAGTGCATCTAATGGGGGACTATTTAGTGGTAGATGAATTTTTCTACAAATTTCAAAGGGGGTGGGTTGACCACCCCTACCAATCCCTCCATCTAAACCTTATTTAACTATCTCTAAAAATAAAAAAATCACCATTTGTTGATTTTAATCATAAATACAAGAATCCAAAAGGATCTATTATAATAAATAATCATTTGACATATTTTATTTCATCTATACATATATATTTTCTAATTAAATGTTCATTTTCACAACAAATCATTAATATAGAAATCATAAATGATTTGTTTAGGATCACATTTATTAAGAGTAGAAAGATTCCCTCATAGATATATCCTTCCCATATATGTCCTATTACATAATATTTTTATAATAATAATAAATATAATATTATTACTAATAATAGAATTATTATTATTAGGTCCATAGGGATTGAATATGTGGTATAAGCCATATAGATTGTTAAGGACGCCTCATACCTGTGTCTCCCCATTTTCATACATGTATACATTGTGTATTATATTTGTTTTTCTCCCTTAATAGATCATTTTTAAAATATTATTATTGTTTTATTATTATTATTATTAATGTTGTTGTTGTATTTATTTTTATTATTGTCATTCTTGTTGTTATGTGGCTTGAGACATGGTTGAGGAGTATTCATCACTATACTATACATCAATGAGACTAGGATTTGAATCTTGAATTCCCCCTTTGCTGATTTATAATGTTGGTGATGAACATATGTTGATGCAAGAAAGTGGTAATGTAGGTGGTGACACAAGGAGGTGGCATCAGAGTGACAGATATTTGGATGTAGAACCATATTACAACATTTGGTTAATTTTTGCTTCACTCCAATCAATTTAATGGGATTGATAACTAGTGGGTCAACCATTGGGGTTGTAACCTATACCAGATGACTAATGGAATTGTGTATTATTTTATTTTCTTGTAACCATTAATAAAATTTATAATAATGATGTTGGTGGTGGTGGTGGTTTTTGTTTTAATTATTAATATTAAACCCAATTTATGGTGAAAATTAATCATATAATGTTGTATTTTTTAATTAATAATGTCAACCTGATCAAGTAATTAATGAGAACATTTCATGACCTATATATGACATATAAATTCAGTTATGGGATAAATTCTTGGTCAAGTATTGTATCATTTCCTGTGCATAGTATGATGAAATTTATAATTATTATCTAGTAGTAGTTTTCTTTTAATGAATATTGTGTCACAAAAAAATTTCCCTATAGATTTCAACGTTGTGGTTCATTCAGATATCCAATTTCATTTGTGATGTGATATGAAATGATTTACGATTTTTTCCCATATGATTGATGTAAATATTTCTATATGACTATTAGAGTGATTTTGGGGATGGTACCCTATTGGTAGTGGTGTCTTATAGTGAGGTGTGGGATGCCCACTTCCTATATACCGATCGGGTTGGTATCCCATTAAACACACTTGTGACATGGGTCATCTATCTAAAATATCTTTTATTTTATTTTCTAAGAGCTCCAATAAGTTATAGTTCTCCATTATTTTTGGTATACTCTACACCATTATGTATCCATTATTGTATTATGGATCCCAAAACACTATTATATAGAGGTTTTCATATTTCATTGTATTTCTAGTTCAGATACAAGATTTATGTTGACGTATTTATGGACAAGAGGGTGAAATGATCCCTCATTGGATGATCCAGAATCAAAAATGGGAGGGATACCCTTGATGGATTATATAGGTGGTGTAGATGTTGTAATTATATGATATATAACCATGTGTGGGACACGTGATTCATCAAAACCATGAGTTCTGAGTTCAATATATGTTACACATATGTCAATCGACTTTGGGATTTGTGGACCCTTCAATATTTTGTTCATCTCCATTTTCTTGTGTTTTGCGACTATTAAGGGTTGTAGAAGTTATTATTGAGGCCTTTCCTGTATCCTTGAAAATTCGTGTTTTATTATATATCTATATTATCCTTTTCTAAGAGTCACATCGTTATTATTTAGTATGAGGAGATTTTGAGATGACTTTGTGTTATGGTTTTCCCTTATATCTTCCACATTGTCACCTAATATACTAGGAGTTGAGAATACTTATTCTTTTGGTTTGATTTTTTTATATTAGGGCAACCAAAAGGGTATATATGTACTAACCTATTCACAGTCCCTGATACTACATGTTTCATGTATGTATAGGTGATACATAGGTTTGAATATGGATTGGATAAACTTGGAGATAATATAGATGTTTTAGAGTTTACACATAGTGATTCTTGTAGATGAATTATTGATCACGGTGATTCTAATTTTTCATGGTTAAATTCATGTAGCGAGATTAATCTTGGATTTCCTGCAATGTGGATGATTTTTATGGTGGTTTGTGTTCAAGAGACTCATTAGATGTTATTTTCCCCATTTTATTTTCCCTTGTTCTAATTATTTCCAACTTAATGTCTCATGCATGTGTTATATACAGTTCAACTGATTATATATGTTCATATTTATGGTGATACATATGAGATATTCCAACTTTCTTCTAGTCACCAAAATTCGGCTAGTTTGTGATAGGATTTGGATGATACTCTTGGCTTACCACTGGAATTGGAAAGGTCCTGATGGGTTGGATCATGTCATAATTCTCTTAGAATCCAAATAATTATTATATTAAATTATCAAGTAAAAACTCACAAAAAAATTAGTTGATTCCAGTATAAATCATATAAAATATTAATTAATAGATTTTTGGGTCAATCCCATAATAAGTCACCATGTCTGCATATCATACAAACATTGATGCAAATGGTAGACCTAAGGGGTGTCTTGAAGAACTCCTACCTTATTTCTTGAGAAATATTACCATTGAATATTGTATGTGGTTCTAGGATTAAATGGTCCAAATCCAGGATTCATAAAAAAAATCCTTGACAATTGGAATGAATGACTCTAATCCGCATATGTATAAGAAGGAATTTGGGTGACCATCAAAGAATCAAAGGGGACTAATAGAAATTCCACTACCTATCACTCTATAAAAGTGAAACTCAAATCAGGAAAAACATGAAAGAGAACCCACATTTTAATAAAGGGTAAAAATAGATAGAGTTAAAGGGTATAATTTTGTTTCTATGCATAATGAAGAAACTTTATTTACAATCATTAATATTATAAAAACATATTTATTATTGTTATTTTTTAAAAATAATATGTGTCTCTAGTAGTGGCATGACACTACAATTCAATATTTAATAACCCTTACTGGTCAACCCCATTGCATGACACTGTTGGCCATGACATGGTTCCCTACCTTCAGGAAGATCCAAATTCTGAGCCTTAGTGCATAATGACAAGATGTCCCCATTTCATGATAAAATGAATCTATTCATTTTGGATTCATAGCAAAACACTAGGGTCATGATGGAAATTGCCTTCCACCAAATTAGATTATTAATTTTACAAAACCATCTAACATAATATAATGTATGATTAGTTTTAATCATGTATATCATAATCCTACACAGCTATGTAATTACATGGATTGCCTTCCACTATGACATGATCGCAAAATTATAATTGAAAATAAATATTATGCCAGATAAATTCACTCATACATAAACACTCACAACCTATCAAGGTCCTTGGTCATGGTGTGGTTCTCAACTAGTATAAATAATTTAATAACATGAAATCATCACCATGTCAGGACACCCATGAAACTATGTATCAAATTAGAACACCAACTATATTTAATCCTAATATATTTATTCTCTAAAGCAATAATCCCATGTTTCAACTTGATGGCCCCATATTCAACCCTCAACCCAATTTCAGGAGCTACCATCCTCAAAATCACATCCTGAACCCAATGTAAACTCTTATGACCAATTTCTGGATTACGAATAACACCTCAACTAGCTGAAATCAATAAATCATCTGTGGATTATACAAAAATTTAAACCGATTCATGCCTAAATATGGTTCAGGGAGTTTGTAAAGACCTAAAATTTTATCAATTAAATTTCCATTCATATAAATATATTATGTAGTATAATGAAAAAATTGAAATATTGAAACTAAAAAAAATTTCTCATAAATTAATAGTGACATAGTAGTTAGAAAATAAACCAATTATAAGTCAAAATATTACAAAGGGATAATAAATAGAAAATAACAGAATAATACATGGATAATTTTGATCTAATTAATACACCCGATTGACTAAATTTATGAACAAAACTGTAGAGATAAAACATAATGATAATATTAAAATACTAATTTTGATGATTAAATCACATATAAACTTGAGATAAAATAGAAGTTAATGAATAATGAATGTAATTTTAGGAATTGATATAAATTAGGGAACCCATATAATCATTATAAATATTACAATTAGAATAGTATACATGCTATTGGAATAGTAATATAATCGTTATGAATACTAAAATGATCATTATAATAGTAAAGTCATCTATAAAAATGTATAATAGAATTATTTTATCGTATGAAATTATAATATTGTATATTTATATCATTGAAAATGTAAATAATTGTTTTTAAAATGATAAATAATGTGCTACTATTTTTGTAATTCATAAATTGTTTATTTTAAATTATAAATTGGAAATAATGATTTAAAAGGAAATTTATTTTTATAAAATGTATTCATAAGTTAATAGTATATTATATTAAAATTTTAATAAAATATTAGGAGTCAATAAGTAATTTTTAAAAGTGTCACCAAATTGATCACAATATAAAACACAGTATTTATCAAATAAATGATTATTCCATTTAAAAATTTAATTTCCCAAATATTGAAATTATTTTCATATAATTTATTCACTTTTTAAATTCAAGATGTAAAAAAATGGTTAGGTTGAATTTTTTGTATTCTACTAAAATCGATGAATTTTTTGTGAATAGTGAAATATAATAATTTACAGTATTTAACATTATAAGCCATATAAATGAATTTTTGAGTCATGGATGTCAAAATAACCAATTTGATAAAACTAAAATACACCATTTTCAATATATAGTCACATGAATCAATAGTATTTATTGTGTTGAGAAAAAATAATAATCTAATGAATATAATAATAAAAAACACCACTCTCCTCCACTTATAAATACCTCCCCTTCTCCTCACAATGAAAAAGTCTTCGGTCTTGAAAAATATCTACCAAAATATCTCCTATAAACTCTCCCCATGTATATTATATTTTGGACTTACCAAAGATCAAATCCCATATTACTTAATGGGTCGTTCAAGGTGGTAATATTCAAGAGCTTGCATTCTTAAAGTACCTATTTTAATTTATTTCCTTCTATTATATACTCACCTAATACATCCATCAACGAATAATAGTTCTTGTAACTTGTATGTATTGGAATTTTATATTTATAATATAATATATTATATCCTCCCATTTTTTATCTCCTATTATTAAAATTAAAAATGAAATCATTTTCTATATTATGTCGTTTGACAACCTTTACAGATGAAGAGTTTTCATTTTCCAGTAATGAATTCAAGATGGGTTTGAATTCATTTATAATGATATAAAATGTAATTGATATCTATGTTATATTGACTTCACTTTTTGGAATGATAGTATTCCCCTCAAATTAAATAAAACAAAACCTGTTTTAGATGGTTGAAAAAACCGCCCAAATAAACTGGCCATTAGTAATTAATGTTTTATTAAATAATTGATCCACATGTCATAACAAACTGATATTCGAGATAGATTAAACTTCATAATGTTTATGATTACCATTCCATTTCACTATTTAATTTTTATTTCTATTTCATAATAACTTCCATAATTATCCATATGTGAACTGACCATGAAACTATTAAATGATCTCTCATGAAATCAAACTTTATAACTCATAGAAATGTCAATAAATGAACATAATAAAATAATATTAAATAAAAAATATATTTTAATAGGATTTGAATAATTTAATTAAAGAATATAATTCGATAATCTAGTATATGAAGTGAAATTACATAATGTAATTAGATGTAAGGCAGAGGATCTCCCCAAACCTCTATATTTCCTTTGGGTAACATTGAATCTCACTTTTCTGAAATTTATATATTAAGGATTCATATATAATTCCCCCATATATTGTATATTTTTCATATATTTATCGATAAATTTTGATTTTTTAGGGAAATACTTGTTTTAAAAAGGTTTCATTCCAAATTCCTCCTGATAAGATAACCCAATTAAAGGGGAATTCCCTATATCTTTCCTTTTTTTAATTGCACTCCATAAAATATTTATATCCATCAAAATTTATCCAAAACAACTCGTTTTATCATTAACTCAAAATTTTGATCATTTATGATTTTATGAAAAATATTTTGCACTTTATACTCTTTAAAGTCCATTCATTATATTCCCAAAAACTCTGATTAAGTGGAACATTTATAATGTTACAATTCCACTAATTTTCATGCTTTCAATTTAGTTCATTTTATTATTCGTGGCATATATTTATATTTATTTTTTAAATTTCAAGAAATATTTTAAATCCCTTCTTTCAATTATAACATTATGAGAAGCCCTTTGGTTTTTTCTTTATAACATTATTATGAAAACCAATTCAGTCCATGGGTAACCGCTAAGATTTTTCATTATGTCATATTTATTTATGTGGCAAACATATGCATATACATGTTATGATGGGAGAATCTAGAGAGTGATCCAATGTTGTGGGTAATGTTTTAGTCCCATGAGACATTATGTATGGGATTACAGTGTAAAAATAATCCATTATTAGACTTTTTCCACCATGGGATATCAGTTTTGATGTTATCCTTGACTTGTGTTTGTGTCCTAATATATGTTTGTGAAACCTTCATATCTTTTCAAGATCATAATATTCCATGGTCTATATATTATGCCTCTATATTATTATTCATTTCCATTCCTTTTATGTTATTATGTTATTCCATCTACGTCATGTGTTATGCTTCTTTTAAAAGACTATTCCCATACTGGAATTTTTATCTCGGCTCTTTTGTCTATGTTTTTGGGAAGTTATCCTATATAGATGTAGGAGATTAAATGATATTAGGATCTCATTATAGAAATTAAATAATTTTTTTTAGTCTCATGTTTTTAATTATCTACATAGTCTTAAAAAGATACTATGCTTTTATATCCTTATTTTGAATTTGGTGGATAATTATGCTTAAAATCAATTAATAATGAGCATTAAATGATTTGAAATCTATTTTGTTACCCATTTCCCAGATATTTCCTAAATACTATCCTAAAATCTCAATTGATCCTCCTGATATGGGCTTTTCTTTGTGATTATCACATTAATTGTCATGATTATTTATGGTTGTTTTATGCTTGATAATATTCTAAACTTGTCCATATCACCAACCATGGTGAACTAATATTGAAAATGTAATTTTCAATAATAAATTCATTAATAAATAATTATTGTGTTCCTATAACTATTAAATATATAATAAAATTTATTTTCTTGAATTTATTCAACTTCCCATTTAATTAAATTTAACATTATTTCTTTATTGAATTTTAGATTTATTTGTAATTGAAAACATTGGAATGAGATTTATCTTGTTATTTTTTAGAAAGTCAATTATCTCTGGATTTAGTTGAATTATAGAATAATTTTTGAATCCAAAAAATTGTGTTTTTAAATATCAACTTTTTAAATAATATATATTTTTGTATTCATTTTAATTCCCTTAGTGTGTTGATTTTTATTGGTAATTTTTTTTTTTAAAATGATGATTTGAGTTTTAGTATTACATTTCACATTTGATTTTTTTAGATAAACAATTCTAGTCGAATAATTATTTGAATAGATTTTCATGTGGGAAAATTATTAACTTGGTTAAATATTTTGGGCCATATTGTCCATTTGGGAAGTTCTTGGATCATATCATTCTTTTACACACCTTGGAAGTCAGATTAGGGTTATATTGAGGACTGCTGATTAATCTAGCTATATATTTGATGAGATTTTGAGAGACAGTAGTTTTTATTGAATAGAATTTAATTGGGTTTTGGGAAGAAAATAACAAAATTTGGATTATGTTTTTTTAAATAGGAGGTGTATAAAAGAGTTATGGCCCCAAATGCATTTCGTAAATAGAAAAGGAATTATCAACACAGACACCCATACACCAATTATCGAGTAGAACACATTTACATTCATCACGTATGCTACAATATTAAAAAACCTTTTTGTCATATATATTTGCATTGTAAAAATTTACATGAAATAAACAAATATTAGTGATTATTAAATAATAATTATTTGAAATTTAAAACTATATTATTTTAATGACCAAGTCATTGATTGTTAAAAACAAATAATTACAGATTAAAAAAATAAATTTTTTTTTTATTATTAAAACTTTTTTATTTAATCAATATTCAATATTTTTTTTATTTTTTAAGAATTAATTAAAATTCAATAAAAACTTTCTTAAATAAATTAATAAATTAAATTTTAGACATTATTAATAAAAAAAATTATCCAAATTTGAAAAATATTTATTATATGTAATTATATTTATTAATTATTACTATTTATTAATTAAATATAATTTTTGTAATAACTACTTTTAATCACTAACTTATTACCATTAATTAGTAAGTAAATAAATCTTCAAAAATATATAAATTAATTTTAAATAATAATTTATAATGAGTAATAAATGAATTATTATAAATAATTAGTATAAAACTAATAATACATAATAATTAGTGATTAATTTAAAATGATTAAAATTTATTAATTAATTAAAATGAATTATCAATTAGTACTTAATTAATAATAAATATTAAATATTAATTATTAATTAATTAATAAATAATCCTTAATTAATAATAAGTTCTTAATTAATAATCAATATATTTTTTTAAAATTAGTTAATAAATAGTAATTAATTTTGAATAATAATTATTAATTAGTAATTAGTTAAAAATAATTATCAATTAGCTACTGATGAAAGAAAAATTTATAATTCTAATTCTATATATAAAAAACAATTATTGTTAATTAATTATTATTAAATAATAATAAATAATAAAATAAAAAACAATAATGAATGAGAATTAATTTTTTGGATTTATCATGTTTCGGGTACCCGAACATGATTCTGATCCCGAATCATTTTACATTTAGATGACTGTTTGAGTGTCATACAATGTGGGGAAAATTAAATAATCCATACTAATTAATGGAGTATGTAGTACACATTTCGTTTCTCTATTCCATGGAGATTATTTTGGTCATGTAGGGTTGATGTACTTGTTTGGTGTCCATTGCAGGTCATTGGTTGGGTTGAGCTGTTTATAAGATTCCATAAAGATAGATTTGGATATTTTTGGTCATATACTAATGACTTTGAGTTTTGGCTCTTGATTGAATCTGGGATAGTATGGTTATGTTGTGCTCATCCCTTCAGCATGAACTGAAGTCCTCCAAGATCACTATAGTCCATGACTGAAATAATTTCATGTTTTAGTTGATATCCGTCTATGAGGGTTCATCTATTAGGTTTTCAATTTTATTTCCCTGTGAAATTCTAGTATAAGAGAATGTTTTCTCTCACTATTTGGTCTACTTATGACTTTTTTATTTCTAGTCCACCATCAATTTATAACATCAAATGGAAATCATTTTTAAAGTTTCTTATTAATTTTTTAATGTTATGATTCATCCATATGATTGATTTTTTTGTTTCCGATTCATCTTTAATAGTCACATACATTTTCTAATGAAGAAAATTTAAGTCAAATTGGTTGTATTTGGTTAAAAATAATTGATCGATTAGTGAAATACCAATTATGACATAAAATAAAGTGAAAATAAAGTTGAAATAAATGACATGAAATGTAATGTGGGAAAATAAAAAAATAAAAAGGTAAAAATCTCAATATTAATAGATGGATAACTATGATAAAATGTGCATACAAAATTTCACACTATAATAAGGATAATATCTATTATAATCATACCACCTTAATACGTGGAGGAAACGCCACACAAATACCATACAAGTAAAAACTAAAAATAAGATTAGATTGATTGAATATGATGTTATTGAAACCAATAAGGAATCTATTTATTTATAGGCTATTGTTAAGCACCCTAAATCTATTTATCACCTAGTCGGTTTGGTGGTGATGGCCACCGACTACACAACCCCATCCGGCCAACATTGGTAAAGAGGGGGGCTAAACCATCCATGGAAAAATATTCTTGACATATATCCCACATTAATATTTTATTGGGAACCAATAACATCTCAACACATCCTTTATATTTAAAAAACATGCTTCTCATTTCTCTGTATGACCTCTCGAGAATCTACACCATATGAACTTATTCGAGTCAATCATGTTCATCCATAAGTATGCCATATTTTCATTTATGAGTATTTTATGCATTCCCACACTTCTTTACACTACTCATATTCGAAAAATAGTTCTTGTACCCCAACGTTATTCATCATTGAATGAAATGAAAGATTCTTATAATGTGGATGATTATTTTTCTATCAATAAAATTGGAAATATACCAATTTATATTCCCGAGATCCTCTAATATCCTTCTCATCCAAACATTCTCTTTTTAGGTATGTGTAGCTACGATGTAATCTGTGTCCATGGATAATTTCACAAACAGATGGTAACTTAGAAATCATGATCCAAACTCTTCTAGAAATGTAATCACATAACCTGCTATGGATTTCCACTAGTAATGGTCTTCTAAATTTTTTTAATCAATATAGTCTTTGATAGTGAAATTTGATCTTCCACCACCTAAGGCATCATATGAGGTATCAATGATGTATATTTTGATCTGATTCACTATTTTTGAATTCTCTAATCCACGATTCACCATGTACTGAAAAACTTCTACCACATTATGAAAAATATTTGGTATATTCAAAATCATTACAAACATCATACTGTTTAATAATTATGTACACAATCCTCGAGACATATCCATCATATCTACTTCCTCAATAGAACACCTCATTGGGATAACTATAAAATAATAGGAAAATAGCTAAATATTTTTATATAGTCATCCATTCTAATGGATTTCAGGAATTTTATCACGAAATTCTTATAAGATAGTCAAATATTCCCAATATTTATATCTCAAGAAATCTGTACCCCATGAATATTTTTGTAGGTTTTAAGACCTTCATATCAAACTACATTTTCATCTATTCTATCATCTCATGTATCTAAAAATTATTATGGTACTCAATAAAAATTTCATACATATAAAAAAGATTTGTGATAAAAAAATTTCAATCTGACCCATTAAAGTATGTGCATGGATATTAATGGAGCCTTCTGTATCCAATAATCATGATATTGGAACAAAATATCTTGTAGAATCACTCTAGAGCCTATATTAGTCTATGATGATTTTTTTTGAAACTGAAAACCAAGTTTCTATTTCCATCAACTATAATACCTTATAGATGGATCCTATAGTCCCTTTATCATGATAACTATGGAAAAATAAGTATTCACATCCATCTACATAAATCTAAAATTGTATATTGAAAACATCTTTAAAAATATATGAAAATGAATCCCTCTAAAAACTTTTTAAAATATATCATTTAAATCATTTATTTACTTCTGATCAAATCCTTTGACAACCAATCTCACACACTATATTTCCACTCAGTCTGTTCCATCTTAATTGATCGTAAATAATCATTTTTAATAGATAGCCTTACTTTCATGAGGTAATGATACTAGATCTCAAGTGTTGTTATTATATAGGGCTTTAAGTCCATTGTTATGACCCCATCCATATGAAGGTACCCCTCACGAGATGACAATTCTAGAAAAGATAATATCACCCCAAGCCTCTTATTTAATATTCCCCATTATGTGTATAAAAATTTTAAATATGGGAGAAGTTACACTTTATCATAGTTGGAACAGAAAATTAGATAAATTAACCACAAAAAACCCAATGACATAATATAAAAAGAAAACCAATACCATCTCATAATGAATGTTTAATGTCCAAAAATTCATGAATCCTAAAATAAATACCCATATGAAAATTTAGTGAAGAGACACTATTATAGCTCCAAAGCCAGAGATAGAAATGTTCAACATGATCCATGTAGTCCTCTTGGAAAGCTGAAAATATTTTCTATATATAAAGGATGAGAAAGAATTTATACTCATTAATTTTATACCCAAAGTCTCTTGAGCACATGAGGAAAAGGGAATACTAATTCACTCATAATAAAATAGTAGAACCACCATTACCTCAGAAGGTTAACTAACCAATCCCATCCTCACCAAAGCACAGTCACCAAATATCTCATATAAACACAATGACATATTAAGAAACATATCGACAAGGCTAACCACCAATGCTTCCCCCTTGGGATCATGCTCCCACACCCCAATGATATACATATTGGTCCTCCAATTCATTCTATATAGCATCCCTTCCCTAACCAAGACGTCGTATCACATAGCATTAAACCTTTCTTGCAGACATCTATTCCATCACATAACATCACTCCCCACCCATAGATGCTTGGCCCATCACATCACATCACATCACATCACATCACATCACATCACATCTTTGACGAAGAGACCAAGACTATCACACTCCATCATTTCACACTTGATGAAACCTATTATATCTAATCACATCACAACCATAACAAGAATAGTATTTTATTGTGAACATAAAGGACATCGTCCTCATTCATTCTCCATACCATGCATGACCCCAAACTATATTCGATGTCATCACCTCATAAATCATAATCACTATAGAATCCCACCAAATGAACATCAAAAAATATATAAGGTAAAAATACTAGAAATATGGGTATTATTTTCTCTACAAAGAAATAGAAGTGAAGGAGGCTAGCCCATGAAGATCAGATAAACCCCAACGGAAATGAGATAGGAATACCTTTGGATGTTCATGGAAATCGGTTGTGCACTGTGAATGACATGATAGAAATCACATAGGGGGCCATGGAAAATCCTCTTGTTTTTACTAAGGAATCTATGGAATTCCCTCATTACACAGTGGCTACTAAATGGGTTCTAACAAGACATGTTATTTTACACCCAAAAGGCACTTGTCAATCATTCAAAACCCTCATAAAATAAAGTATAAAAATATATAAAATACATAAGCATCATGTGTTCATTGACATTATTGAGACATAATCATAAGGTTCACAAAGAAGAACATAAACCATCTAACATGAACACTTTTCCATGAATGTTCATGCTGAAATCTATCATTCTTTATGCAAAGGGTTTCAAACATGTACAATTTATTCTACACCCCCTATTAGCTCCAAAGAAAACAATAGAGGTTTCCTATGATAATTCTCTCACATCGTCACAAGACCAATTATTGGTTATAATATTCATCATGAGAAACAAGTCTTATTTTCTTCAACAACATTCACACAATGTAGAAAGATACCTATACCTTGAACAATTAAAAAGGAAATAAAATCAAAAAAGGAGGAATCTTCATTCATAGTAATAATATATTGATAACAAAAAGAAAATGGTTATGCATATTGAATATCACCATTGATCCCATAGATTCCAACCATGAAATGTCCCCATTATCCCACAAAATCCCACTGGACATGCATCCAAATCTCTTGAAGGCCCTTTAACTAGCGACCATTTTGTCACGGAAGACCCAAACAAGTCACCTTCAATCCCATAAAATCGTTACATCATGATTCATGATCACATGAAGGAACCTATACATGTCATCCTAACATTTTGGAACCAATTTATATGTACACATAGCCATGATAAATACATTTTATTTGATTGGCCCCATTAATAATAGAAAAGTAAAAACCTTCTCCTATTTTTTGAATATCATGTGATTTTGTGGATGACCTAGGGTGGGATATCATGAAGCCATTATATGAACTACATACACTCACCCCAGCTCAAATCTATGAGATAAATTCCCTACATTATGTAATATAAATAGGGTTTATAGGCTTATAAATTATTCTAATTTTCATAAAAATTTATCCATGATTGATCTCACACATAAGAATATTAGGGGACTTCTGGAAGTGGTCAGTCATGTGATCAGAAATGTTTTCTGGAAGGTAAAATCCTAGGAACAACTTAAGGGATTGCGTGGAATGCATATTCTCTTCATTTAATCACATGAGATCAAATGAAGGACTTCCGGTATATCAATTATATTATAAATAAGAGGTCATAATGTCATATTGGTCATAAAAACCTAAAAAATATGGTAAAACTATGAAAACAGAAGATACATATTAAATAATATATGGAATAAGATATAACGACCCATCCCTCAGGGCTCATTTTGTGACATACCCCAAGCCATCCTCTTGAATCCCAGGGGTTGGAGACTAGTTCTTGATGGTGTCAACAAGCATGTGGGGGGAATTTTACTATATACCTACATGCATAGACAGACAACCACATCCCAATGTTGGAAACATAAACATACATTCCACTGAACAACCACTGAATTAATGTAATAACTGCAGGTCAAATGGTCCAGAATACAAACCCCAACAAAGTTAAAATAAATAAAGAAAAGTACAAGGAAAACTTGGAAATTTGTTTGTTGGAAACCCCACCTGATGGTTAATTGTGGAGTAGCTATTTGAAGTTGTGGGAGCACATCATGTCTTTATGATATCACTGGTCACCACATGGTCATGGGCTTCCAATCCCTCCATCAAGGTGGCGGTTATCTGTACTAGACACAACACGTTCATGCAGAGACCGTGTAGGGGTGAGTATCAAAACACTCAGTAGGGACCCCAAAAATAACAGGGTATGACAAAAAATCAATGCAAAAACAAACCAAAAATCATGAGCATGAAGCGTGATCATGAAGAAAGATAGATCACACTAGTTATATTCTAGAGTAGTAAAGCAGAACCATTGGTCCCACAATCGAACACCATGGTATGTGGGAGAAATCCTCCTCAATGAGTAAAGTGGGCCCGCTTGGTCACACATATGTTGTTTCTAACTAACCAAGAAATAATTTGGTACTCCGTATGGATGAGTACTATGGGTATGTTGTGTCACACAAAATCCACTCCCCAACATGGGCATGTAGGGTCACAGAGAAGCCTCTTCCCCCTTATGTCCATATTTAGGTACTCCTCCTATCGAGTATTGTGGGTCTACTAGGACACATATAAGCTGCTCCCCACATTGGGCCTATCTAGTAACACAGAAGTTGCATCCCACTAGGCCATAGAATCTGATCTATATAGGGTCACTTGTTAGTAGTCTTTATGTCTCAGCCAACCACAGGGTTTCCGCACGTAGCACAATTGATCTTAGGTGAACCACTTCACAATCCATTCTCCAAATTTCTTCTTCCATGAAAACTTCCATATAATATGAAAAAACATCTTCCTCATCATGAGGGTTCCAAATCCACAAAAACATATATTCAATCAGATGCCCGTTATACAAGATATTGACATTTTTCTAAAAAGGGGTCGGTTGGGTCTGCTAAGAAGAAATAGATCGGCCTAACCTGGGTCTAGTCAGTTAGGCAATCATCCCGCTATGGAGACCCACATCCTATCTAGTATGATTTTCCAAGACATGGCTAGAATCTTGGACTGGTGTCCTACTCACCATGTGGGTCACCACAGGGTTGTTTATTCCATCATAGACACACGGTATGTCTAGGGTTTCCACTACACGACCGACCGATCTCCTGCACATGGACAAAGACTGAGTGACTCCAAAAGCATGGCCAGTGGATGCAGGCCACGCCTCTTCAACCAGCTATTGTCGGCTCTTCCAGGCACACTATCACGGTGCGCCACCTCTTGCACATGGCCGCTGATACAAGCCCCCACCAATGGTCTCTGGCACTGGCGATCACTTTCACAGACCACCGGGTTCATACTGGTAGACCATTCCTCACACCGACTATGTCTCTAGTCACCCTAGGGTATCACCTTCTAGGAAAATTACTTGAATCTAGCTTATCACCCCTTTCAAAAATCTATCCATGAAGAACACACAAGAAGAGTGGATCAGACTTTGTTCGTGTCATCCCATGCCCTCAATGTTAATGTTTTAAAAGAGGGGTAGGTTTGGGGATGATGTTTTATACACTATAATACAATCCCAAATAAAAACCCCAAGAAACATCACCCTCCCACAAGAACAGACAATCTGTGGATCAACCCATTTGTGGGATGATCCTCATTCATTATTTTGAAAAAGAAAAGGGGAAACATAAAACAAATAAACAACTACCTCAATCAAAATTCATCAATGAGGTGGTCCTCCCACAGGGATTCATGCTTCGTTAGTGTTCTCATATTCCCAGTCTTGATCATCATAAATCTTCGATGCTGCTAGAGATTATACCAGTGTGCGTCATTCATTGTTGGTGAAAGTTATCATCATAGGTTCATCAGGTAATAATTGCATCAATTGGTTTCCCCAAACATGTTATCTCATTAAAAGGAAACATGTCATGTCATTTTTGTTACACTGTGATGTGGCTTCATTATGCTGCACAAAAATAAGCCATTAAGGTGCTTCCTATAATGTGCCTCGTCCCTGCACTACAGTGAGTTCATCTCCCACTCAATGGTGAGAAAATAAATAAAATAACTTATTTCGTTATTTTGTTATTTTTTGAAATGTATGCAAATATAATTTATTTTCCATCCCTTTCAAGTCGATAGTATGCCCATTAAATGTGAATCACGACGTTTTGAGTTCAATTTTTTCCTTGGATTTTCAATCGAAGCATCAGTTTAATAGTTAGAAAAACCCGCTCACATGTTTACTTAAGTGAACTACCAATAGATTACAATTCCATTTCGGGCTCATCGAGCCATGGAATAATGTGTCGTCAAAGAATTTGGTCTCGAAATAATTCAATGAAATTATTAATAAAATTAAACTGAAATTATGGGAAATTACATTCTCCCGCATTAGGGATTTACATCACTAAATGCCAAAACAAGGGCTAATAAGAAAAATGGGTGTACTGAACATGAATCTGAGCCTTCCTGTCCCATGTTCCCTATTACAGATTCTCGTGCTTCTATCAAAAATGCCCCAAAGGAATAGACCATCCATGAAAGAACATATCCTATCAATCCTATATCTCTAAAATGAATGCCAAAAATGTTTCCCCATTGTCAATGTCTATGTCAACACAGTAGATAATGTGCGATGGATCATGCATGTACCTCCTCAACTATGACATGTGGAATGAATAATCCAATCATTCCATCTATGGGGGACGATCTAGGTGGTACACCACCTTCCCAATTCTGCTAAGAATATAAATAGGTTTGATGAACCTCAAAGATACCTCCTTTCCCCATGAAAATATATACAATCCACATCAGGGTAAGACCTAAAAAAATATGATCTCCCTCCTCAACCTCCAATGGTCTCCATATCCTCTCAGCATATGATTTCATTCGGCTCTATGAAGTCCTCATACACTCATGGATGATCTAAACCTTCTCAGTGGTAGCTCGTAACAGCTCTGGACCCGTGAGTGATAACTCCAATGGGTCTGTCCACAATAGAGATGATATTTATGGCCTCCTGTATAAGGCCTCCAATGCTGCCATGCCAATGGTGGAGTGATATATTTTGTTGGATGGAAACTCCAACAATGGAAGGTGGACCTTTCAAATATGTCCAAAATCATGGACACAAGAATGTTGCATGTCCTCCAAGGACTATATGGTATGCTCCATCTGATCATCTAATTGGTGTTGAAATGCTCTTCTCAAGCACAACTGAGTCCTGAATACCTCCAAAACCCCTTCCACAACTGGGATATAAAACTTGTATCACTATCTAGGATGATCATCAAAGGCACATCGTGAAACCACTCTATATCCTTGACATAGAGGTGCCCCAATCCCTCTATCGATCCCTGCTCTTGGATTGGTATGAAGAGAGCTAACATGGTGAGTCGGTTAACAATCACGTAGATAGAATCGTGGCCCATTGACATTCATGGTAACACCATCATTAATTTCAAGGAGATACCATCCGACTTTTATTCTGGTACCTAATGTGGTTGTTCCAATAGTATTGGTACATGATGCTCAGTCTTCACTTGCTGACAAATGAGGCATTGTGAAATGAACATTGAAACTAATTTCTCAATCCCTATTCAGGAGTACTAAGGTTAGATGTCCTGGTACATATTCACCACACCAGGACATACTGCAAAAGTTGATGTATGGATCACCCATAGCACCACATCCTGCAATGACACTTATACTATGGTGCATCCTTTGAATAGGATGGCATTTCCCCCACCTATCAAAAATCCATCATGATATTTTCCTGAGGATTAATATGAACGTTGGGCCTCATATTCAACATCCACAAGTTGTGCATCCCTAACATGCTGTAAGAGTGGGGGACTGAAATTCAATAACTGAAGGTAATCTACTCCATTACCATCAATGAAGCATATCTACATCAGGTCTAGCAGATCTATCATCTCACTTAGTAGTTGTAAACTAGACCTCCTAATGAGTGTGTCTACTACCACTTTCCCAATCCTAGGAGTATAGAATATCACAAATTCAAAGTCAAATTGGAACTCCAACCACTGGTGTCGTATCAATTTCAGGTCCTTTTGTGAGCAGATATTGTTGAAAATCATGTGGATGGTGTATATCGTAAATCATTCACCCATCATGTTCTGCCACTACATATTCAATGAAAAGTGCACTACTGCTAACTCTAGGTCATGGGTCACGTAGTTCATCATATTATGCCTCAAAATTAATGATTTCCAGGTGATCATCACTCAATACTTCATCAGTACAGAACCCAGTTTGGTCCCTCATGCGTCGTAGAAAACTACATACCCATACCCTCTTCTAGTAGCCTCAAGTTGGCGTAACTAGTCAGTCTCTTCCTCAGCTCATAGAAACACTACAAGAGCTTCTCCTTCAACATGAATGGTTGTATCATCAATGTCAAGGCTGATAATGGTACTTATACAAGGGGGAAGTCGAGCACTAAACTTCGGTAATATTCCGTCAACCACATGGAACTTCGTACCTCATTCATGCACCTAGGTGGCTCCCAAGGACGCATTGCCTCTATCTTCACTGGATCCACTGCAACTCTATCCTCTAAGATGAGTTGTACTAGAAGGTGGACCTCTCAAATCCATATCTGGCACTTAGAGATCATTTCAAAAATCTAGTTCTCTCGATGTGTATCCCAAAACTATCCATTGATGTGTAACATTCCTCTCCTCCAACACTGAGTACACTAAGATGTCATCAATGAAGACTAACATGAAACGATTGTGTTTAAGATTAATATCATGTTTCTGTGTCTCGTGGAAAATTATGGGGCATTTTTCATCCCAAAGGGCATCACCAATAACTCATAGTGGCCATACCGTCATCTGAAGGATGTCTTCGGTACATCCTCATCCCATACCCAAAGTTGATGATAACCATATTTGAGGTTGATCTTCAAGAACCACCATTCTCCCTTCAGCTAATAGAAGTGGTCAAAAATCCTTGAAAGTTTATACTTGTTCCTCCCAGTCACATTGTTTTGGCACCGAAAGTCCACGCATAGCCTCAAGGTCCCATGTTCCATCTCAGAAAACAACACATGGGCTGCCCTTGGTGAAATGTTGGGTCTCACGAAGCCCTTCCCAAGAAAGTACTCACATTGTAAACACAATTAAAAATGCTCTATGGGAAACATATGATATGTTTGTGGGGATATCATTGTTGTTTTTTGGTTCAAATCCATGAATAAGAAAACCTCCCTACGAGGAGGATGTCCCAAAACATCATCAAGAATGAAAATATCAAACACGTCCACCACTACTGGAATGCTTGGATACTTTTCTTCCAACAAACTGAGGGTGAGGCTAGCCAAATGGTGAGTGATTGGTTGCACCCTCCTCTGATAATTTCCAGTCTATGATGAAAAATTTCCATACATGGTGTTAAAGGAAAACATGGTCCCATCCTCACAAACACATCGCTCATTGTTCCTAAAACTGTCGATCTAAGCATGGACTATAGATAACCAGTCCATACACAAGATGGTTTCGAAAGTCCTCTACGCCACAAATAAGAGATCCCAACAGAAGCTCCCGCCTCCTAGTGAAAACTCACATTGTCGGAACCCATTTTTAATAGACTAATCTCCTCACTTAGGAGATTATTATTGTAAGGATTGAGCTAAAATCTCCACTGGAATATTTGATCCTTGAATGTGTTATGTGGAAAAGAATTGTTGACTAGAACCTGTGTCTATAAGAATAGTATGTAATGTGAATAAGGAATATATCATACCTCTAATAATCTCTAGTGTTCTGATGTCATAGTCCTATAACACCTAATGCTGGACTCCCCCTTATCTGACCACTCTATGAGCCTATGGTGGACCACCTGGGCTTAGCGATGGTACAACCTTGAACCATCATCCACCACATGGCACTCGGTCTACTCCCCTACACATATTGTATAAGGACTCGACCTTAAACGTTACATAATATTGAATTAAATGAATAATTCACATTGAGGATCTTTTTAGGTTTAGAGTTTTAGAGAATTAGGACATAACTATTACATATCAAAATATTTCAAGGTAAACATATCTTCATAGTTTCCATTTATTCATAAAATAAAAACTCTTTAAAAAAAAGAGTCATTTCTACTTCCATGTTTTAGATAGCATGACTTTTCCTTGATCCCATCCTTGACCATATTCATCTTTCAGTCCTATGAAAACATTTCAAAACATGGGATGAGCATAAAAAGCTCAGTAAGGTTTACAAAACAAAAGAATGAAAATATTTGTTAATAAATACATACAAAACATGAACTCTTTTACTTACCTCAAGAAATCATAAGATTTATGAAAGACACATAGAAATCATAAATCATAAAGGCATCTTGTGGTATCTATTTCATACTTACATTGTAACTATCATAGCTACATAGGGAGTTAATTTGGAATACCCATCATAGTATATTCCCTAAATCTATTAGGATAACCATTCAAATTTCCCTCCGTCATGTTTCCCAATTCATTGGAGAGCTATCTCAGGGTCACCCTCCCTCAGTTTATCACAGAACCACCCGTATACGTAAATAATTCCCAAGAATCATAACATGATCATAACACATAATATAAGCATAAAATAAAGATAATATTTCCACATTGCAATTACAAAATTTCATTTCAAGATATTGAAATAATAAATCCATTCTCAAAATCATTTTCAATACCAAAATACATAAAAAGAGTATATAGTCTTTATTTTCCTTTTAAAAACATTACGACTTGTTAAGGAAGCCAAAGATCAAATAATACTTGTTGCGGCAGAAAGGTCATTGTCACCGCTTACATTAAAAAACATTCCTTTTTTGTCATTTAGTAAAATGCTATGTATAAAAATATTCCCTTTGAATAAAATGAAATGTAAAAGGGGTTTGTACACCGTATAAAATAAAATCGTGTATAAAACTAAAAATGCCTCAATGAAAGGAGATTGAGACGAAGTCCCTTACATTATGTCCGACATGACTCGATCGTTCTTTAATCTCATGAATAATATACTAAAGTTAATTTCTTCATGATTAAGAACCTATTTTAAGTTAATTATTACTTTTATATCACTTATTACCATGTTATAAACATTATGCAATCATTTAAGTTGATATCTTTCATTTTTTTGATATTTGGGACTTGAGTAAAAATGAACAACTTATATTTAAAAGTTGTCCATGTGGTCAAAGGTTCGTTATATCCAGAATTATATTCATGATTTGGATATCATATATATCATATAAATCCATTATATACATTTTTTATAATATTTCATAACATTTAGAGGTAAGAAATGAAATGCGCCGTTCATGGAGACGATAAGCCGTATGTACGCATGAACGCTACTTTCATTTCTATTTCATATTTTAATAGAAATAAAACATAATGATACATAGTTATATTATAATTCCAGAATAATATCATATATAATATCGATAACTCCATACTTTATACATCACAAAGAAGGCATTTAAAGAATCAAATCACTTTGAGGGGGCGGTAGTCCGTAGATCCTCAAATGAGATTATCGTATTTACCCACTATGGAAACCATAAAGGGATGATATAAATGGGAATTACAGAAGAATAAGGAAATCATAATCATAATATATATCATATATAAATATAGTTCCATCATAATGGCCAGCATGAGAGGTGGTAAGATGCAATTGAACAATCACCATTTCATGAGGCCTTAGTTTTCCATCCACAGAAACATTATGTTCTTCATCCATTAGATGGAGGTGTGTGTAAGTGTAGTTAAAATTATTCTCCTAAAAACATCCTAGTATATTGAGGATACTGGGTTTGTTACAAAAGAAAGGAATAAAAAGGTTTTAGGGGTTAGGGAAGTAAAATAAAAGAAAATAATTTAAGAGAAACAGTTACCTTTAATTTGTGTAACTCTCTTTGGGTTGAACCAAAGGACTTCTTGAAGTGCCTTCTGCCTAAGGTAAGGATTTTAGGAGGAGGATAGGGATGATGGGAGCCTAATCGGGCAGAGGTTGGATGAGTAAAATTGCTTCAGAGGTGTGAGGAATTGGTTAGAAGTGGTCTCCTTTTATAAGGGGGGAGGGGCTCTTTAGGAAACTGTGAAAATATTATATTATTATATAATGATATTCAGTTTCCAATGGTCCAAAACTCATTATTCTCGAATATAATATGCATCATGGTCGAAATAAAATCATCCAATCCAAATTTTATATGTTTTGGATAATATATTAATCATTATAAACTTATTTATTTAAAACATTTATTAATGAGGTAAATATTGCATCATTGTTGTGTCATAAATAATTTAATTTATTTGATGTCTAAAAATTATAAAAAAAACGATGATATTGGAAATATTTTTAGATTTCCAAAGAATATTTATAGTCGAAATTAGTACTTATATAACACCATATAAAAATTAATTACTAAAAGATTTTTGTTTATGTCATTTTGGCCTTTACATTAAATTAATTAATCTAAAATGTCATTATCACTTCCAAGTGGATCAAAGGGGTCCCAAAATTGACCAAAAGATGTCCGAGGTCGTTAATAACTCAACCAATAATATTATGACAAGTGTTAAGGTAATTTTGAATTATAATTATATTCTTTTAACCTTGAAATACCCTATTTACCTTTAACCGTGGTAAATAAAAGCCAAATGTAACTATTCACCAAAAATTATTTTCATCTTAATAAACCATATTTTACTTTTTGATAATAACCATGTATGTCAGATTTTTGAAATTCAATTCACAGAAGTGGTAAAATTTCATTTAAATGAAAAAGTCAGTTTTTAACCGCCACTAAGTGGTGTCACTATTCATCAAAAATTGAAGTTTTTCATAAAAATACCAAAAATTCAGCCTAAACATTATTTGATATTCGGAATTAAAAATTGATTTCTATTTTAACAAATTCAAAAAATAAATGTGGCATTAATTAATTCGAAAATTAATTCACGTTGTTAAAAAAAATAGCGTGTTTTTATGAAACAATAACCGTCAAAAAATTGATACTTGTTTATGTATATTTCAAAGTGAAATTACTTCCAATGACTAACATTGGATCAAATGGTAAAAATATATTTTAATTTCACTTTAAAACCAATTAAAAAGATAATCTAAACATATAAATAAATTAGATTAAAAGGCACTTTTGAATTAAAATACAATATTTTTCACTATTCATTAAAAAATAAACTTTATCAGAAAAATACCAAAAAAATTATCCAATGTAAAATTTTATGTCCCCATTATAAATAAGGATTTAATTTGGTCAATTATAACATATATATATCACCAAAACATTATTTAATGAGGGTTCGACATTAAAAGGCGGTAAATCGGCCTTTTAATGTAAAATATGCTTAAAATTAGATTCATTCACATTTTAAGCCTCTAACTTTTATTGGATAAAATTAAATACATCTAAAAAACATGTATAATCATATTGTAGTTAGTTTCGTTCATTCCCTCCACTAAAAAAACTTGGAGTTAACTACCATTTAAAATAATAATATTATATTATTAGTGTGCAACGTAAGATTCCAAAGAAACACATTCTTGCGTATCAGGTACGCTATCGAACATAGAAACCTTTTTAATGTAAAATTAATATTTAATTCAAAAATATTAATTAATATAAAAATATCTTATTCTTCATTTACTTAGGATGTTACATCTGGTACCATGCAGACCTCCTCGCTCAAACCTCTTATTCTACCTTCACAGTCCCTTGATCGTCTGATAATCATCTGTGTGGTCGGTCATGCAGTTAGGATCCATGTGTCTTTAACCAATGACAATGAGGCACATCCTCACTCCCTAATGACTCCCACTACATTGGGAGACCCTCACTATCGACACCGAGCTTTGGGGTCATCCATAAAATTATTTGACCAAGTTGGGTCCATTTGTCTGATGCCAAATACTCACCACTAAAGAATCTTCCACATAAAGTCTGTTAGTCACTCTAGAAATTGGTGCCTGATCTAATAGGAATCGATTCATAATAAGGGATCACTCAAGAACTCCAGCCTATGTGGGGATGTTTAGAGACACCATGGATGCCCTAATCTCTCATCTGTGTCCCTTCTCAACGATTTGTTCCTAGAAAATAGGGTCTTGCACCATGTATGCGGAGTAGAGAGAGAGGTCTATAAACCTAGAAGAGTAATTATCCACTGACAGGCTTCCCTAATATAGGTGAATCAACTCCTATATGTGAACATTTTGTAATTTATCATTAAAAAAAATCTTCTTATAAAAGATGCTTGAGGTCAGTCACAGTGAGGGTCACCCGATCGTGAGTCTAAATTGTCAAATTCAAACATCTCCCTACTGATCATAGAGGAAGTCTCGTAGTTAAGATCTCATTCTGGTCAAGTGGTTTCCTCACTATGCGGATGACCTACGTCACAGCCTCTAGTCAGTTCTTAGTGACCTAGGGATATGTCTCACCCATGAACATCAGAGGTCTCTATCTCTAAAACTCATGAAATGAATGGAGTCTATGTACATCCTCAAACAATGCCGTTGATAGTAACTGCAGATCAATGTGTTTTGGAAACACCAGTGTGTCATACAGAAGGGCCATCCCTAGTAAAACTCCTTGAACAGATGCGTCATCACTAAAAGGACTATCTATAGGGTCATGTATTAGAATCTTAATTGGTTATATGCATGGAGGAATCCTGAGATATATCAAGATGAACAAAAATCATAAAAATATACATGGTGAGCTGACTCTGATTCAAGAATACCACAAGGATACACTTATTCAACCAGGGTTTTCATGTATAGAGCCGAAAAAAATAATTCAGGGTCCTGGTGTATGGATACGTCTATCAATGCACAAACACTAGACTCCCTAAATCTGAAAATCAAACATGAAACATTAAACACTATTTCCCAAAAAAACAGACTCTCAATCTTTGAGGTAGAACCAACCCCCAATGATACCACTTTATAATAACCTACCCCCCATGGCCCATGCTGTTGCATAGCCCAATCCCGCCTCCTGAAGGCCAGTGGTTGGGGATTAGAATCGAAGGAATCAACCTGCAAGTGTGAGGCATTTTCCTGAGTACTTGTACGCATGCACACCCAACCACATACAAAAGATGTAAAAGTAAACATACATTCCACTAAACATCCCATGATTAAAAGTAAAAATTGTAGGTCAAATTGTATAGAATACAATCCCAACAGAAGAAAATTGAAAACAAGAATGTAAATGGAAAATTATGAAATCCATATGCTGGAAACCCCACCTGGTGGGTTCTTATAGAGTAGCTATTAGAAGCCATTGGAGTACATCCTCTCTACCTGGTCTCACTAAGCACCACTGGTCCATGTCCAGAAAGTCCTCTGTCATGGTGGCCATCATCTACACTAGACACAACACATGCGGGAGAGCCCGTGTATGTCTGAGTAACAAAATTCATAGTAGGGACCCAAAAAATAATAAAGAAAGACCACAAATAAATCCCAAAACAGAAAAAAAAACATGATCATGAAGCATGTTCACAATGAAAGATATATCACACCTAGTATATTCTAGAGTTGGAATATAGAACCATTTGACACATCATCGAACACCATGGGTAGCTAGAGAACTCCACGAAAATGAGTATAGTAGGCATGTTGGGTCACATAGATGCCACTTCCCACAAACCAACGACCGTTATGGTACTTATCCCTAATGTGTACCATGGGTATGGTGGGTCACACAGAAGACACTCCCCAGTGTGGGAATGCGAGATAACACAGGATCCACTTCCCACCTATTTCTATACTAAATTACTCCCCCGATCGACTAAGGTGGGTCTACCTTGTAACACATTAGTCGCTCCCCACCATGGGCTAGTCGGGTCACACAGACGGTAGTTCCCATTATTCTACAGTATCTGAACCACATAGAGTCACTCGTTAGTAGTCTTTAGGTCTCAACCAACCATAGTGTTTTCACACATAGCCCATTTGATTCACGGAGAACTGATCCCCAGCCCTTTTTTCAAATTTCAACGTCCATTAACACCTTTATAGAGTATTTCAAAAGATCAGACTCACCATGTGGGTTCCAATGCTGCAAACATCTCATCAATCAGACACCCAATATTAAAGATATTAACATTTTTCAAAAAAAGGATTGGTTGGGTGTGGGTATAGTCCGACCTAGATGGATCAACCCGACCCAACCCAGGTCCACTAACTCGACCCTGACATGGGCCGACATGGGTCTGGTCCATCAGGCTACAGATCTAGCCTGATGGGGAGGGTTTATCCCACATGAGTGGCCCAAGCCCTAACTATCCCACCTGGTCTAGATGTGGATGGAAGCCTCGTCCAGCTCCCTACTCACCCCACAGGTCACCATGAGGCTGTTTCCCCCAACCCGAATTCACGGTATTTCCAGGGGTGTCAGTACATGGCTAGCCAGTCCAGCTGGACATACTGTAGCATGCAGTCAAATTCCTCGTGCCTTCAAAAAGCACATCTCATGGTTACTGTCAATTCTACTAATCCATTTGAGGTTCTACATCTCTATCTCTTGTCGCTGGCCATGCCAGCTCTTCCTGACACTCTGCCTCTCACATATGGTAGCTGCTGTGGGCCACTGTTAGTGGTCATCGACGTTGCCGACACCAGTAGGCTTTGCCATGGACAATGGGGTTCGCACCACTGGTTCGTTCTTCACACTGACTGTGCCACCGACCACTAGGGTTATCACCTTCCCAATGAAGTCCTTGACTTTTCCTTTCTGCCATTTCAAAAATTTGGCCACAAAGTACGCACATACTGAGGGGCTCGGACATTTTTCGTGTATTCTCGCACCCTCTGAGTTAGAGTTTTAAAATACGGGGTGGTTTGGGGATGATGTTTTATCAATAATAATTCAATCCGGAATAGAAAACCCAAGGAACATCACCCTCTTATAGGAAAGGAGGATCCGCGGATCATCCTATTTGTGGGCTGATCCATGTTAATTGTTTAGAATAATAATGGTAGAAATGTAAGACATATAAAATCCCACCACAATCAGTATTCTTCGTTTAAGTGATCTTCAATCAAGGATTCAAGCTTCAATGGCATTTTTCACTTCTCTGTCATGTTCTTCATAAAGCTTCAACATTTCTAGTGATCGTGTCAGCGTTCATCACTCTTCACTAGAGAGAGTTCTCAACCTAGGTTCATTGGATAATAATTATAACAATTGATTTCCCCAACATCTTATCTAATTAAATGGTGAAACATCATATTGTTTCCATTATGCTGTGACGTTTCATCATTACCATACACAAAAACAAGCCATTACAGAGCATCCTTTAATTCACCCCATCTCCACACTGCAATGAATTCGTCCGCTGCTCAACAGTGATAATGAAATAAAATAGATTTTTATGTTATTTTAATATGTGTTGAAATGTGTGAAAGTTAATTTCTCTATCAGAACCTTTTTGGTAAATGTTATGTACGTTCTTGGAGAACCCTAAATTTTGAGTTCAACAGTGACCTCATATTTTGGTTCCAACATCTAGTTAAAATAATAGAAAAAACTGATCACACATTAACATAGGTGAACTAAAAAATATTATTATTTTTTCTGGGATCATCGGGTCTTCGAATCTTGAGAAGTCAATTTGAGTTGTCTCGAAAAAATTCTATAAAATTTAAAAAAATATACCGAAATTTGGGGATAGTACATAAAAACTATCAGAATGGATAATTATTAGAAAAACGAGTATGATGATCCTCATATGCTTCACAATACTTATCATGTTTGTGTGACAACACGGAGACATGTCGGTGAAATATTGTGATGCTCCTTTTACAACCTATTTGGACCATGGGAATTCACTTGGAAATGACATGAATGTTACAATATTCTCTGCTGGTATTCCACCCATGTATTTAAAAGCCTTGTGGGCATGCCAGATCAAACCATGAAATGTCCTCCAACCATGTTTCTCATGATATTTGGTGACACTAGGACATGCTAGACATGTCTCATTTTGACATGAAGACATATCCGCGTGGATCATGAGGAATATCCTAGACAAGAATTCAAGGTCATGTGGCACTATCTAGTCATGTTATACTAGATCATGTGACACACTCCAAGCATTTCACCTGTATCATGCATCTTCCTACATAAAATCCATCCAGGTCATGTGACACCCACCAAATATGTTATCCTAGAATAAGTAGTGTCCTCTAGTCAAGTCAACCAAATCATGAGACACCCGCAAAATTTTTTTTCCATGATCATGTGATATCCTCAAAAAAAGTCATCCTTTATCATGAAATAGTGTCTAGACAGTTTATTCACATTATGTGACTTTCTTCAAACTATTCGACTAGATCATGATATTATATTTATGAATGTATGATAAGAAACTAGGACATGTCTAGTCATCCTTATGCATGTCAAATAGGGAATCTGAACATGTCAAGAAAACAATAAATACAAGTTAATCTGAAAATTAAATCATTTTTGGCCGACAACTGTGATATGATTGGAAGATGATTAGGCCATGTCAATTAAATATCCTAGGAAATATGAAACATTCCTTTTGGATATATAAGGTAAACCTTTGTGTTTCACCCCCACTCAAATTTTATATATGATCATGTATTCCAATTATAACAAGGATACAATGTACTTATTTCTAAGGCACAATAACTATTTGGAATCAACTTTGATTTATGTCCCTCCATGTCTTTAACATTCCAAAAAATAGGACCTAATTATTCACTTGGGTTTCTCATTCTTCCTCATCCACCAGCGGACCAAGAAGCTACCTGAACTACGATAAATATGATTCCTTTCATAATAAAGATACATATAATTACATTATTAAGGGTTCAGCACACTATTAAACATCAAAAGGGGTTTCCCAGAACATAAGTTCCACATACATATGCAGTGAGACTACTCACTTGTTATCCCTTCATTATCAAATTGAGCATGAATCGTGTGATCATATTGATTTACGATTGTCTTAAAATTTTCGTCATGAATATTAAGTAGCTAGGGAAACCTCAGTGTGTCATCCCCGATCAATGGAATGGTATAACTACTCCCAAACAAGGGAATCTACCTCTGGAAAACACCCAAGGGATTGAAAAAATATTGATGGCTCCAATTCATGGCATGAATAGGTAAAATATGATGCCTCCATGAGGATTGAGCTTAATCAAATTTTCCTAAGGTCCCATATAAATGTCTTTCTCCAAGAAATTTAATAGAACTAGTCTAATGAACAATGTGGGGTTTTATTTATACTACAAAAAAAATTGTAGGAGGCCTCAAAGTGAATTAATATCTTCATAGAAATATTAATCACTTTCATGGATGTCAAAAAATAAGAAGTAATTTTTTATATGGATTTAACATATAATAATCTAACCATTAATGTGAAATGGATGAAGTACCTCATATACATATATATAGACTCATTAATATAACCTCATTTACACATGGATGGATTCAATACGTGATCATCTTGTAAGGGTAACTGGTCTTTCCCTGGGATTAGGATGGGATTTTTAATCTGATATTAAATCTACAAGTGATTCCCAGAGTAGGAAATAATCCCCTCTAAGGGGTGTGATGATACTGACTCCCATCCTCTCAACCAATATGAGTTCATAAGTTCCATTGCGATTAAAACCCCAATCAAACACCTGAAATTTGATTGGAGGTATATACACAAGTGTGGATTTGGGAACCCATGAGTGATTCTAAAAAAGATAATCATGAAGAGTGATACTGATTTAATTATTGAATAGATATTGTACCCCATCCATAATCAAACCATCAACTAAGGCATCCACCTCACTCTGATAAGAAAATCATAGTGAAATTTTTATTTTTAGCCATTAGAGCCCATTTCTGTCAACATCCTTTGGATGGGAGATCAAACAAGAGTTGGTATCCATCCATCCAAGCTCACTAATATGACTTTAAAAACAACACCTCCACCCAAAAACATTTTTATGTCATCACATGGTACAATACATGCATTGAGTGACTGTAGAAATCACATTTAATATAAATGGAATGTAAATATATTGCTACAAAGAAGCCCATACTATGGCTTCACAACCAATGAAATATCAAACTCACAACATCACCACCCAACCGTATAACACCACCACATTCTTTACCACCACTAAATTAACAACACCACACAAAAATGCACAAGAAAAAACTGAAGTTATTCCATTGGTTTTTAATTACTCCATTTTTTAGATTTCCAACTTACCAACAAATTAAATTAACCATACAATTCATTTAATTTTTTCAGACCATTAAATTCACATTTAACAACAATATTATAATGAAAAAACTCATATTTTAATTGAATAACCATTATCACTTTCATCCCATGGAAATTATGCCATTTCTTTGTAATTTATCGTTTACATTTAATACCATTATTTCCCAAAAAACTAGATAAACACAAAATATCATTTGAATCGTACAAGTCATGCCAAAAACCCTCCCAGTACCACCATTTCACAACAACAACCACCTCCTTATCACATCCAATATAAATTATGGCCACATCTCAGTGCAATCTCTCCGTAAAGTACTTCTACATAAAACAACCACACATCATCACAATGATTAAAAACCACATCACATTATCTTCTACCCCATTACTCAACCGAAAATCACCACCTCACATAACATCCAATCATACAAAACACATGCCTCATTTTATATTTAAACAAGAGGAATCACATCACATTTCACAAATCTTTTCATGTTCTATCTCACACAAACCATAATTATAGGAGAATCTATTTTATTAATAGGGAATAACTAGCCATCCAGGTCATTTTTTGGTGATTTAAAATAATGTCACAACATTGATAAAAAAGTTAAATTCCCAATAAAAAAAGGCTCCCAGTAACCATGATTTTTAGTGATATGTTAAGATTTTATAGTTTCCAAAATAACATCAATGATATGAAACAAGAGAATAAAATCAGACCCTACCAGGATCGTAATCCAATATTGTTCAATAAATAAAGAGGTTTGAGAAATGAACCTATTTGATGTAGTAAAAATCCATCCCATACTGGAGAGAGTGATGGGACAACTATCTTTCCTGATATACGTTTTTGATTTTTTTAACATTCAATTAAATTTATAATTTTGATCTAGAAATAGTTAATGTTGGTTAAAATATGAAAATATACCTTGAGAGGAGGGTTTGGATGTACCCAATGAAGCCACATGTTCCCAAAACCATTATAGAATCCAATACCTTATAGCTCTGAATATTTATTTTCCACCTCTATGATGGAACACCGAAAAAGATAAATGGAATGATGTTGTCATACCCCACTCATCTCACAGATGATATGATGTTCCATCCATGGAGGAGATGTTGTAACAATATGAGATTGAGATAAAAAATCTCAAACAACTCAATGGGGAGATACTGAAGGGAAACATTCCCACTAGGTATTTCCTTTATGAAGATGAAAATATACATCCTCTCACATGTTAGGAAAGATCCGATCGACTAAATATAGCATCATATTAGTTTCATATCAGCTTCAGGTCCAGGAAGCGAGTCTATATAAATGAGGAAGATGAAAATGATCATGAATTCCCTCCATTACAGAGGTAAACGCTATGTAGACATTGAGACCACAATGTCAACCCTTTCCCATTGAATATGAGAGGATTATCAAACAACAGTACCTTTAAAACATCCCAATTATATTGATTCCCAAACAACTCGACAAGAATCTAATGAAGGGAGATGCACACTATAGTATTTTGAGCGAAATATATAACCCGAAATGGTTGATTAAATTTTACCCCCACCCAATTTTGGAAATCATGACATCTCCAAATTTGACGTCATGAGAGACCTTGGGAAACATCTCACTCACTTTGTATCCAAATTTACCTAGATCATGGGCCCTTAAAAGAAGGAGGAAACAAAAAAGGTGTTATTTTTGAACTACGATATTTAAAAATTTGTTTGGTATCACTTTCATTTGGAAGAATCTATTACAGGATGGGAATACCTTTATCATCAATTCCATTACCAGTTCAACTCCATAATGAGAAAAATGTCAATTTGAGACATAAAGAACTAAATTATCAGGAATATGAGTATTTTTATAACATTATATCTATATGGAATGGTGTAACTTATTCACCCAATATCCATCCATCATAGTATCAATTTATGGATCTATGTGCTAAAAATATATAGGATGAGGTAATGACACCTATAATATAATGAAGTACCCTTGTGGATTCTATGAGTTTTTAATAATGGAAAAATTTAGAGTATATGACATTCAGTAGTCCCAATATATGTCTTGACTCATGTCCTCATCACTAGGGAAAAGGATTAATAAATAAAATATTGATGTTATTGCCCGGAAAATAGAAATATTCCACTTCTAAGAAGCCTAGTAGGTCAAGAACCACCCAAAAACTCATATAGAGTGATAGAAACAAAAAACTTCACATTGTATAGAAGAAAATAGAGATAAAATTCACACATGATTTGAGGAATGGATGAATAAATCATAATCCATCCAGAATGAACTATTCCCCAGTTATTTTCTTAAAATTGTGTCTAATAACTTGATTTAGTTGTCAGAACTGAAGTGTGATAATGTGGTCAATCACAATTACTATACCGACTATGACCCTTTCCAAAGAATGATAGTTCAAAACATCGAGGATTTCTTCATCTTAGATGACTTCCTCCAATGAAAGGACAATACCAGACATGTTATAATGGGTAACATCCAAGAATAAGTAACTCATTTATATTTTTTCCAGTCTGATGATGAATTTGATTGGAAATAACTCATCCATGTGTGGATAGAATTACTTCAATTGTATGGCTCTAATGAAATTTGATCGAGCTCTTTCCACCCAAAAATAACAACATCACAGACCCATAATGGATCAATTAACTAGGTAGGTAACATCAAATATGACTCTTGATGGTGGATTTTATCATCATATTTTGGAAAAAATAGAAGGGGAAGAGTCATATATAGCTCAGAACCATGCTATACCTCTTTTAGATTTCTTTCCTTTAAAATCTGATGCAATAGAAATGTCCCACCAAATAGAACATTTATCGGACTAAGATCACATATTTGGCTCTATTAACACAAAACACAAGGAAGACCTTTTCTCAGATGATAAATAATCCTTAGAGTATTGTTTCCCTATATGTGACCGAGGAATAGGAGGGCACATGCATAGGAACAAAGGAAACATTTGAAATAATATACACGGTCAGACCAAATATCTCAGACACATCTCCACTGAGGATATGTAAGTGGATGAGACTCATGTAAAATCATTCCAACAAGATCAAAAGGGACATAGATGAGTCCTAGAACCATCCTAAGGTCATATTCACCCATTTATCATACAAGAATAACTGGTGGAGGTTTGATTGTCTGATCTACCTAGGAATTGGGGAAATCTAGAATGACCTATTCCACCAGCAGAAGATACTCCATTGAACTCTACATAATAAAAATTCCAATCTACTTCAGATGGATTATCTCTTGAACGAAATTTTACAAAGAACCCCCACCTTGGGAATTATTAAACATTGCAGTAATAAAATGACATTCTTAGGAAGAATCATATTGTACTATCCAAGCTCTAATTCATAGATATGATCTATATTTCAATTGAATATAGAGAGGTATTGTTGAAGCCCCCCATATATGACTGGAGATCAAAACAGAATTAAATAAATCCATGGATTATCAGGTGGATTCCATGGCATTAAAATAACATGTTTCCATCGAATATGTAGGGAATGATCAGGAAGAGGTCATCCAAGGGAACATGATACCCCTATATATATCAAGAAGCCTCTATAATGGAAAAATTAAAATGGATTTAATTTATTTTTTTGGGATCAACCTTATCTAGATCTAGAACAATTGAAATTTAGAATATATATATGGATAAAAATCTTTTACAAATCATATCATTCAAGGGTGTGATAATAATGATAAAATAACTTTTGAGAAGATCAAGATAAAAGAAATGTTTGGTGATCTAATACTAAATGATGAGTTTATTTTTATCTTTAAATTCAACACATAATATATCTTTCTCAGATGTCCCAAGATCCATATCGAATTTATGGGGCATCCAAAATTCCTTATTTGTTTAAAATACCCAATCAATTTAATGGTCAAAATACTACATGGTGAAAGTGAACCCTTCATGAATTTTGAAGCCACAAATGTCGAGGTAGGTATCTATAAAATGGAAGAAAATCCAATGGTGGATAGTGATATATAGTTTTAAGAAAACATTTCTATGGTACTACCCCTATAAATCCTTATAGTATGACTGACAATGATCATATAGTATACATTATTTTGAATAAAGAAAATGATTTAATCCAATAAGTCCAATCCCATTCAATAACTAGTGACACTGTAAAATTTATCATCTCTAAAATCAATCAAAAATGACTCTAGTAGTAGGAGATGATAATTACATTTCTCATTGACTCCCTAACCCGAAATGTGATAGAGAATCCCTCCTATTTCCAACACCATCAAGAAAGGAATTCATAGACTCAATGGTATAAAAAGAAGAGGATGAACATAGGAATTCCCCACCCACATTTGGGGAAGATGTATCTACCACTATTTTTGAGATTAAGTTGATAGATAATGCAATAGAATAATCCTCATGGCATATAATGATTTAAATCACCATACCTCTCAATGATCAAAATATTTTTAACTGATTTCTAAAAAAACATCGATTTTTGTTCACTTGTAATTATAATGAATTTATCATACAGAATCCATATGTAGATATGCACAATATCAACATACTCAATGACCATTGAGGTTTCCAGTAGGAATCTAGGAGTATGAAACACTCTCATGAAACTGATATAGAGGAGTAAGTGGAATAATTGATCAAAACCAATTTTATCATAGATGTTAAATAACTAGGATGGATTTCCAATATCATTTCTATCTAGAAAATGAATCTTATGAGTAGAGTTTATATCAAATATATAGACCAATTGAAACATATGAAACGAAAAAATCCCATTGACACTTGATCGATGAAACAACTAGATTCGACACACTTTAACTCATGGATGGGTACTTAGGGTTCAATCATTTGGGGATGACCACAGATGATGAGGAAGCCTTTGCCTTTAGGGAACCCCATGGGATCTTTTTCTATCAGGTTATTCCATTTGGGTTAAAGAATGCATGTGATACTTAGAATTTCCCCATGAATCATATTTTTACGCTCATATATAGATGACTAGAAAAATGTTATGTCGACAACATAGTGGTCTAATCCAAGAAGTGATGTGATCGCTTAAAAAACCTTCAAACAGTCATCATATAGTCGATGAAGTAGTGTTAGAAGATGAAACCACTAAAATGAACATTTAGGGTAACATCAGGAAAGATGCATGGCCTTTGGGTATACCACTATGACATTATGGCTGACCCTAAATAGACCAGAGCAATGCTAGATTTGTTTTTGGATGAGCCATTTTAGTTGATTCAAGATTTCAATAGTTCTTTATGTTGGTCAAATATTAACTAGTCTCAATATTTTGGTCTTTATTGTCAAATTGGGTAGTCCTATGATCATTTTATTCATTTCCCCATATTGGATGTTTGATTTGGCCTGCGTTGGGGTCTGTTGACTGATCCAGTTGTACCATCGATGCTAGTTTAAGACATAATAGTGATTATAGAATAATATTTTAATGGGGGTTTGTGATGAAAATAATTAATATAGGTAGAGGGTTTTCTTTAAAAAATTGGATAGAAAGGTGTTATGTCCCCTGACACCTTTCATCCATGGAAAAGATGTTTGTGACAGTAAATCCTCAGCCCCAAATATTGAGCAGAACACATTAACGCCATTCATGTATCCTACTCATTGGATTTTTTTTAATATTAATATTTGAATTATAAATAATTACTATTAATAAACCTATATTTCTAAATATTTAATAATAATTTTGAAAAAATTGTTCATTATTTATTTTAATGACCAAGTTATTAAAAATTAAAAAATTAAATATTTATTAAATAATTAGTAATATGTTTTTATTAATAGTCCTCCATTGTTTAATCAATTTTGTCTAAACATTTATTTAATTTAATGAATAAATTAAAATTAAAAAAATTGTTTTATAAAAAATCAAAAAAAATTGTCTTTGAATTTAGTAATAAATTTTAAATATATTAAAATTTTGATCATTATTAATTATATATAATTAAAAAATAATTATTTATATTTATTAATTAACATTAAATTATTTGTTGTTTTTTAATCACAAACTTATTATAAATAAATAATTAACAAATAAAACATAGTAAATAAATAAATAAAAATTTATTAACAATTAAAAATCAGTAATAAATTACTATTTTTTAATAATTAGTATATAAATAATTAAAAATTATAATTAGTGAGTAATTAATAATGAATAAAAATTAATAGTTAGTTAACAACAATCTATATTTAGTAAGTAATTTATAATAACTAATTATTTGTAATTACTTAATAATGAGTTAGTAATTAATAATCAATTATTATTTGATAATTTGTAATTATTTATCATGTATTAATTAGTAATTTATGACAAATTGATAATAATAATAATTAATTGGTAATTAGTTAAAAATATTCAAAATTTTGAAATTGATTAAAAAATTATTAATTTTCAGTTGAAAAATAATTATCAATAATTATTAATTAATAATAAATAATTATAGAAATAAAAAAAATTATTATTATTATTAACTATTAATTATTTTTTAATTGACAAAGGTTTAGGTATTTGAACCTAAACCTGAACCACAATCCTTTATCTTTTAATAGATGACTAAACATCATGCATATTGTGAAAAGTTATACTCTCCTTACCAATTACTAGAGTATCTGGTAAATATTTTGTAGGTTTGTTCCATAGAGAGGTGTCTACTCATTTAGGGATATTGTTCTTGACTACTAATATTTATTAGTTGGGTTGATCTATTTAGAGGATTCTATAAAGATAGATCTAGTGATTCGTGGTGTTCTTATAAATAATCTAATTTTTTCTATTAATGGAAGCAGGGGTAGTATGTGTATATTATGCACATCCCTTAGACCCAAACTAGAGTTCCACTAATTTTTTGTGTACCGTGCCTGAATAACAGGATCATTTTAGTAGAGTTCCTTATGTTACGAGATATCTATCAGGTTTCACATTCCTTATCCTAGTCAAATTCTGGACTGATTGAATGTTTTTATCACTATTTTTCTTCTTATCACTAGTTTAATGCCTGTCCACCATCAATTTAAAAGTTCAAATGGTGAGCCGATTACATGTTTCTTGATCATTTTTTAAATTTATATTTCATCCAATGATTTACTTATTTGATGTCTTTTAATCATTAAGTGTCACATGATTTATCAATTGAATAATTGGTAAGAAATATTGGTTGTGCTGGGATAGAGAAGGATTGATCCATTAGTGTGATAATTATTATGAGATAAAATACAAGGAAAAAATATTGAAATGAATGGCACTAAATGAAATTTGGAAAAATATCCAAATAAAGGGGTAAAACCAACAGAAAAATAGATGGAACACTTTTGTAATATTTTGTTACAAACTCTTTCAATATTATTAGGTGAATAACCTTTACAATCATACTTCTTGAATAAGTTGAGAAATCACCTCACTAAATAAAATTACAATAAAAACTCAAAATGAGAGAATATTTTTGGAAGATGGAGATAATGAAACCATTGGAGAATCTCTCAATTTATAGGCTATTGTGAGCCCCACATACTCCATTCCTCCATTGTTGTCTTTAGTAGATCTAGCCACTGACCACACTCCCAAACTTAACTCTACAGAGAAATAGTGAGAAACATCATCCATGGGAATATATTGTCTTCATATCTACCACATGAATATTTTAAGGTGAATGAATAATATCTCCAAACATTATTTTTATCTAGAAAACATGATGTACATTTCACTACGATGTCGTTTATGGATATAAATCATATGTAATTATCAATTTCAATCACATTAATCAATAAATATTCTAGATAATAATTATCATGTATTGTATTCTGTTTAATAAATCCTTCTTCCACCACACCTTAGAAGAATTTTTATTGTACCCCAAAGTGATTCACCAATTAATAAAATGACAGATTCCATGCAATGTGTATGATCCTTTATTTGTATTATATAATAATGGTTCTAATTATCAAGGTACAATGAATTATTTCTTTAATCCATTATTGGTATGAATATATGAATTTTATGTCAACTTCCTGGTGGTAAAATCCTGATGGTGATGTCATCAAATCATAGACATTCAGAAAGTGATCGATAAGTTCTGAAAGATCAATCAAATGATTAATTCAATAAAAAATGATTTAGGATTAACATCAATGAAGTGTTGTTGATTTTTGGTATTCCACCCTAGCATTGAGGAATACCCTTAAATGGTTAGGGAAATCCTCCCAATGTCGCCCACTCAAAATGACAAATAACCAAAGCTATTCTAAGTGAACCTTTCCTAAATTTGAAATTTCAAAGCCATCATAGCTAGAAAATATCCCCCCTTCACCAAGATAATGAATAATAAAATTTATTATCAAAGGGAAAAGGAATAAAATAAATCCTTTGAGAGTATCAATCAGTATCGACTATAGCCACCAATATTGATGCTTCCAATGAATGGGAAGGAAGTCATCTTTTATGTGGGAATCATAGAGTGATCACATGGTACTCTTATCGAACAAAAAATGATATAGTTAGTTTGAATATTCTATATTACCTAAACTGAATTATGCTAGGAATAGAGAAAAGATAATATGATGTCAAGAAGAACTGCACAAAATCATTTTTTCTATGAAAAAGATGAGGAATTACTTGGAACCCCATGAATTCGACCTATTCTATTATTTGATCTACTTATATACATCCATTTCCAACCTATATTGACCAAGAATTGGACATGATGGTTGATTATTATATATAAATATGACAATGATCTATTGTCCCAACATTTAGTGAAAGTGAAGGATGTGGATGATTTCCTTATAGAACATCCCAACTAAAAAATTACAGAATTGGATATTGAGATTATTGAGTAGGAGGAGGTTTCTTATTCTAATGACACTCCCTAGACATGAGAGACATATTTTTATGGTGCCTACCATATTACTTTCAGAAAGAGACTAGAAAACCTAAAACTCAATCGGTTTTTTCTTATAGACAATAATTGTTTCTACTAAGAAATAAATTTTTCCTATATCAATATCAAAATATGAATGTTTCATGAATAATGAGGAATAATACCAAGCCCTAATATTTGGCTTATAACTATACCTATAACTACATATATCCTTCCTAGACATCAAAAGGGATTTAAATCCAGTGATTAAGAAAACTTATAGTGAATATATCATAAAAAATTATGAAATGCCCCCTTTTATTGTCTACATTAGATGAATGACAGATGAGTTTCATTTTCCCCATTGTTCTATCATTATCTCAGATCACAGAATGCTTGTGCCAATTTATTTTATAATTCAACCATAATCACGTCTGACCCTATTCATGAGGAATAAATATTACACATCTCACATTAGAGTATAGTTGCGTCGATCATCTTCTATGACGTGGATGTATTCAATAAATTCAACAACTCCATATAGAGCGTGGAACTAATAACCACCACTAGATGGATGGAGACCATAATTTATTATCTCAAATAATTGTAATCTCACATCCTATCAAGATGGATGGGAATTGATTCAATTTCGAGTGGTGATCATTACCCTCTATGATGTTCCATTGAGAAAATATTATTAAAAAATGAGTTCTTGATGTAATTTTCCTTAGAAGAATAATAGAAAGAGAGATTCCTACAATCATGGATGAAGTCCATGTATGTTCTTATGGTGCATATAATAATGGGACCATGCCCTCCCACAAAAATTTTTGGATCGGTTATTTCTAAGAAATGCTAATACATTACTTTTTCGAATTCACCATAAAATGTCATTTATTTCAGATTCATGAAAATTCCATAAAAACCCCTCATAATTTATACACACATCAAAATATTCTTTTATATATATCATATTGGGAATGAATTTTTTGGGCCATATACTCCATCTATAGATAAGATGTTAAAGAACATCATTACATGTACAAAAATCATTTCCAAATGGGATTGGGAAATACTATTCAAGTATGTCATGAAAAAGAATATCATAAAATTCATGAATTCCCATGTCATCATCAGATTCAGAGTCCCTCACATAATATTTATGGGTTATCACAACATATTCTTTTATACATAGTTAATGAAATTGTATCAGGAGTACGATTGCGGGTCTAGTCACTCATCCTGCTAGCATGTAGTAGAAAGTGGAAAAATATGGGCTTGAAATAATACTTTATTGAATTTACTCCTGATGATGGTAAAAAAATATTTTAATTCTTGGTTGGACAATATCCTAAATTCTTTATGGGCCTACTGAAATAACACACATATTACTACACAAGAAGCACTATATTATGTGGATTATATAATCGAGGTTAAATTTCCCATAGAATTCATGTTTTCCTCCCATCAAATAGTTATTTGAGACAAACTATCAGATGATAATAAATCACAAACGTGGTCAATTGAATTTGAACACATCTATGAGAACAGTTTTCAAACAATATACAACCTTGAAGTCCATTTAACTCGACTAAACAAACCTTCAATAATAATTACTTCCTCTATTTGATCCTTCTAGGTGAAATGGTATTGGAACATAGAACCCAGATTATACAAGGAAATAAACCTCTAAAAATGGATCCCAATTGGGATGGGACTTACATCATACATAATTTATATCACAATGGATCCTACTCACTTGCCAAATGGTATTTGGAACATGTTAAACCACCTTCCAATGTGATGTTTCTTATGAAATATTTGCCACAACTACCATTATGAATCCTCTACGTTAGTTTTTTGATGTTAAAAGACATAGATACATCTTGAGTATATGATGTTAAAATATATTTAACATGTCCATAACTGATGATGAAAAATTGTATAGACGATGATTGTACAATAAGAAATTTATATACATATAAAATTATCACACCACATGACATTAAAATACATGGAGAACATCGTCTTACCAAAGATTCATCAATCACGATCTAGATCTATGGAAAATAGAATGGATTTTCCCATATTCCTATGTGTGAGTAACATCCACATATATAATTTACATCCAAAAACATTGGGTGTCATTATTCCTATAATAAAAATATACGTACTGAAAACACGACCACCATTCTAGGCCCCAATTGCAATATTCCTCTTATTTCAAGTCATGTTACATTCATCTATACCAAATGGAATTAAATTTCACTACTAATGTCCTTGCCTCATGACATTGAACAGTGTTGTTTTTCTATAACTGGGTATGGGTTTATTCTTATTTTAATTAGATATATATGGATGATAGGATCCTATTTTTGGGTCTAACCACTAAATGATACAAAAATCCTTTGTCTTTTCTTTAATTCATCAATCTCATGAGTGGATGTTTAATATTATTTATTTCACACACCATTAATGGATGATTTGGTCTTTGGAATGTTGAAAAGGTATTTCTAACATTATGTTTACATATTTTTTTCACAATAGGGATATCATGGTCCTGGATGCAAGGCCATAAAAGGTATACTATGAGTACCTTTTTCTTGACATTAAACTACATGGTTGATTACCCATGCATGACATAAAACTATATATTATCATGGATCTCAACCAAGAGGAACACTATCATTAGTGTTTTCCTCACACCACACCTCTATTCAAAAAATATGTGTGGCTTAATTTCTATTATCACAGGACATATAGTGACACCTGAATCTCTAATATTGGGTCCAAATACCAAAATCAGTAGGAATAATAACACTCATCTATGTTTAGATCAAACCAAGGGGGAGTGTATACCATTTAATAATTATGTGTGTATTTATTTCAAACATCACATGATAAATAGTTATTCTTGTGCCACCATTAATGGTCTCATTCGCAATATATAATTTTCTTGTTGGGGAACTTACATCCTTCCTGCCTGAGGTTAAACTGAATTGTTCCCCATTAACTATGTGTTGTGTGTCTAGTATCTTCATAGTATACATAGTTATTTCTAAGCCTCATATTATTTATTCCATCCATGATAAAACAAATTTCCATAAATCCCGTAATATCGGTAAGATCTACATTATAAATTTACAATAATTTTTCCTGGATTATTTCTTATTATAAAAGTATATATAGCTACACCTCAACCCTGAATACGGGGATCAACCATAATATATTAAATAATAAAATTGAATTCCTAACTCCATATGGGAGGGAACTATGCAGTAAATTTCCTGGCCCCATGTTAGTAAAATGTATGACAAAATGATTCATGTATCATTTTATAAGAAGGGACTAAGCCATAAAAGATCATTTTGGATACGCATGAGTTAGTTCTATGTATAGTTATCTTACAAACATGATATATCTACCCAATAAGGGATCCGATATATAGATACACACCAATAATCCTATTCGTGGATAAACTTTTCGCCCAATATCTAAAATTTGATGGATAAGTGAAATGTATCCCCAATGACACCTTGTAAAACATTTCACACAGGTTTCCATGTCCTTATTGCATGATATTAAAGTGAATGGAACAAGTTTTCATTGAATGACATTAAAACAACAAAACAAATGTGTACCTACTACATGACATTAAAAAGATAAATCCATCACCCATAATCAGCCATTATCAATGGACCATATGATCATGACCTTGGTAAACCGGAAAACATGATTACTCCATCATCATTTAAGCCCCACGATCTATAAATCACATTTCATGTCATGAGAATGTTGGGTTGTTGAAAAACATTCATAACCCATACAATGAAAATATTATCACAATGTTTTTTTAATAATATATATTTATAAGGTTGTATACCTAGAAAAATGAGACACCTTGTCTATATATGAAGATATTTCTGATCCTGGTGATCCTGACGTCACCACGGTTGGACTCATCGAAAGAGAGTGTTGTAATCCATAATCATTAGGATTATACCATATCATTACCAATGAACTGGTAACCTTAATCTATGATTTAAAACATTTTCATATCCAACATAAAAGTATGTTGAAATAATCTCATCCCTGGATATCCTAATTAGGATCTTGTGTAACAGTCTCCCTATATTAGTCCATGTATGTTACAAGCATAAAAACTTCTATTTGGTCAAAGATAGATGACATTAAAAACATAGCATTTTATGGTCCCAATATCAAGACCCCAAACTGTAAGTGAAAGGGAAAAAACACTTGTCAAATTTTAAACCCAATTATAGTAGCCAATTTTTTTTTTAAAAATCCATTCTGTAAACTCTATATCTTCAGAGATTAGGTAAAATTAAGAGTATAAAGGACTGAGGCACAATTACGAAAGGTCCCACTTTTTAGCCGTAGTAAAATATGATTACATATCAATGGGCTATATATTATAGGAAAATGATATAATAATGGGTTTTCATATCTCCTCACAATGATGATGAGTTCACTTAGATGCATCAAAATCATTTCGGTGATCTAAGTTATCTTCAATATTGTATTTTACGTAAGTTAAACTTTATGATTTTAATTCCTTGGGTCCTAGAAAATCCTTCATGGACCCTACAATGGAAATGATATCTCACTATTTGCCCTTTATATTGATTCATAAGTGAATATAAATATCAAGAAAAGAAATATTACCCCTATATAAATGGATTTTCGATCCTTGTGATCCTAACGTTTCCTTATAAGAACTCATCACCTGTGGGTGTTCTATGTTATCCCCGTTACTATTTTCTCGTATCATTACTCATGACCCAACGACTATAAACTTGGATTTAAAATCCATATAACCATATTGTGGATGTGGATTCAACATATTAGATGTAAATTCGCTGGGTGTCGTACCCTTTCTCAATGATGAAATGTGGCACTCAATTCTCATACCTTTTTATGTCATGCAGCACATTATGTGAAATCATAGTGTATAGGTCCCCCTCTCCATAGTTAAAAATCTAAATAACCCTAGTGTGAAAAAATAATTCATAGATATCCTTTCATTCATAACCAACATCATCTTCTTGTTGTTTTAGTCCTATAAAATCATTCATGTCCCTTATAAAATAGAGGGTACAATGTTTTTTGACAATTCAATCGACACATACGGTCGATAATATACCAAATAGAGGCATGCAATCCGTGAATGAAAAGATCTATAATCCTTGTGAGAGTAGGTAACACAGTGTTAGAACCAGGATCCATTAGTTGTTATTTTTTATTCCCTTCATGTATTCCCAAAACCATATTAGTTAATATAAACTATTAGGGGTTATGAAATACTCAACCCATGCTCCATCTATCTAGGTGGATTATGATTCAACAATATTTCACAATAAACAAATTTTAACCCCACATATCATCCGTGTACCTTATAAAATAGTGGAAACACATATATTTGAACATTTTTATATCTAATAAGGGATTTTACCTACCAAATAGAGGAATATTCACCTTATAGGTAATGAACCCCAATTCTCTTGTTCCCTATAAACACTATAGTGGAACTCATATCCTTAGGGTTTTTTTGGTCATCCTTGGACTATCTGCCACATATTTCATGTTCATTAATCATTTCTGGTATGTAAGACTTTAATCCTCATGTAATCTAATTATCTAAGGAAGAAGACCCTAAAATACTAAAAAAATATTGTCCAAGAAAGAAGACCATAAACTGTATTATAGAAGGTCTAATCTAGAATATCAAAAACTAAAAAAAAAATTGGTCTAAGCTAAAAGTCCCATTAAACTACAGTTACAGAAGATCTGATCCAGAAGGCCCATAACAACAATAATAGAGTGTTCTTCCTAAAAGTTCCTAAGCTATATTAGAATAAGGTTAGAGATATAGGATGATAAAACTATATTAATAGAATTTTTTAGCTTCAAGAACATAAACTACAACACAATATATATATTTAGTTTCTGTGACTTGAAGAGGCATAAAACTTTTCAAGTTGAAAGAACGATAATGGAATTATGAAAGTAATATGAGTCCCCACCGGCTAATTATTCTAGTTAATTATTCTTAGTTATAAATTGGGAAATCTGATATAAAAATATACAATGCTTTTGTTCCCATCATATGGCCTTAGAAGAAAAAGATATTCCCTAAATGCCTATTAATAACATCCAAACATTGGATATTCTCCCTCTGGAAATATATTTTGCACAATTTATCTTTTTTAAATCTAGTAATCTAATGATAACTGGAGAATATACATTAAAATAGAGTCTCATGTTAAATGGAATTAATGATAATTTCATCACAAAAGTTTATTATGTTTTAATAAATAAAATCAAGGCATCTTGGTTTACATGATATTATGTAGTGTATGGGTATCACTGGTGATTCATGAAACATAATATCAATGAAATATAATGAACATCATGAATGAAATGAATATATACCATAAAATACCTAAATACAACGATAGTCATTTACATTCTTTATAAGAGAGTCATTGTCCTTTTGAACAATATTCTTATTGGTGATAATTTGTTAATTCCATCAAATAGATAATCAGAAAATATGTAGTGGATGAAATACTATAATCATGGGTATTATTTTCTCAATATAGAAAATGAATAGAAGGATGACAAAACATGTGGATCGAAAAAAACCCTAATCGTAATATGATTGTATGTCCTTAATAAGTCAAGGTAACGGGTCAGGAACATTGCATGGACTCCTTGATATCATCTGGGTCCCCTTGGACAATCCTATTATTCTTGAAAAGAAATCTAAGATATTCATTGTTCATGTGGAGGCTTCCATATGGGTTCCTTTGATTCACATGATTTTTCTAGTGATGGGTACCTAGAAATAATAAAAAAACCCTCAGTATATAAATGAAAAAAATATAAGAATATGGAAGCATCCTATGGCTATTTACATTAATGTGATTTTATCATATGGGTTTAAAGGTATCAGAGAGCTCAAGTGACATGAAAAACATTAAACATAAGAGACCATTGAAATTTCACCTTCATTATGTGAATAATTTGAGACATGTCCTATCAATTTTGTTTGTTCCATTGGTTCCATATATAAAAATAGGGTTTTCCCATTAAAATAATCTCACATCATCCAAAAACCCATTGTTTGTAACACGATGTATCGTAGTTAAGGATGGTTATTATATTCATCAAAAATCTCTCAACATCACATGATCCCCATACCTTTCAAATTAAAATATTAAAAAAGTGTAAAAAGATGAAGATTATAACAGAGAAAAGATACAATTATCATCACATGAAAGGGGTTATACACCCCCGATGATTAGAATTAATCCCAAAAGGGCCATGTTGGATAGGAATCCTAGTATAGGGATGGAATCTTGAAAAACAACCTTTTTATCATGGAAGACACCTGAAGAGTCTCCTCTAATCACACAAATTTCATTCCACTGGCCTGATGATCTCACAATGGACAATAGATAGGTTAGATTCACATTGTGGAAGCCCCTTGAAATGTACAAATTCTCATGAAAAATATGTTTGGCCAAATTGATCAAATAAAATTACGAAACGAGGAAGGTTCTCATAGTCATTTAATGTCACACGATACCATAGATGAACTACAACATGATCTCACAAAGCATGTGACACCATATCCCTCCATGAACCCATATCAATAATGATATACGTACTATGAAGCGAAACATGTGACTAGGGTAGTGCAACCTATAAATCTTTCTCCTTCATCATAAAAATTGAATCCACAATAAAATGCACATGGGTGTTTTGGATTCTAATTATAATAGAAACCAATCAAATGCGCACAACTATTTTCTACCCATTAAAATCAAAATAAGATACTAAGGTATCATGAGGAATGCATATTCACTTCACATTGCTTCTTGAGATCATATGAATTTATTCGTTAATTCCATTCAAATTTTTTGAAGGAGGTATCACATGCCAGTTGGGTCCAGAAAACCCAAAAAACAAGATAAAACTAGAAAAACATGAGGTACGTATTAAATAATGGTTGGAATAGAGAAAAAGATATGAGATACTGGTGTGATGAACATATACGCTTCTCGTTATGAGATTCACATAACCTACCCAAATCATGCGATAGCACAAGGATATGTCTATAAAATCATGTGATGCTGCCTCAACACACTATTTGGTTCCTAAAAAGACCATTTGATATATAATTCATGTTTCATGATGACATCTGATCATTCAACCCATGTCTTACAAATTCTTCTTCGATTTCAGGGCAAAACCATGTGATCTTTTCCAAACATGTCACCCAAAGTATGTGGTGACACTAAGATAAGTTTCCTAGGTCTCAGGGTGAGACAATGGAATGTTTTCCTCGATCATGAAATTTTTTTTGGACAATTCAACCATGTTATGTGGCACCCTCTATTTATTTAATATTGGATCATGTGATACCCTCATGAAATGTTAGTCGGGATCATGTGACGTCCTTCAAAAAAGTCATTCAGGTCATGTGAAACCCTATATTCATGTCAGTATAGATCATGCAATGACCTCTAGATGTGTAAATCATGTAATGTGACACCCTCTATACAGTTCATCCCAAAGAATACTCTGTCTTTTAAACATTTCATCCCGGATCATGCAATAATCTATATAAATTTCAATCATGTTATGTGACGTTCTCTTGACAAGTTATCTTGACCATAATATTGTCATTAAGAATGTTCATTGAGGATCTAGGGAATGTCCCCAAATCGATGTAAATTTTAGGAATATGTTCAAAACATGTCAAAAAGCCATTCAGGCCATGTTAAGGAGACAATCAGAACATTTCAAGAAGACAATGAGTATATTTCCTGATGATAATCAGATAATGGTTGGGAAATGTCCTTGTACATGATAACATTATCTAGATGATATATAAAGAAAACCTCAGTGTTTTATCCCTAACAAACTGAAATATGAGAATTATAATTATCTACCTTTCTAAGATATGTAGGAATAATTTCTATATTCTAAGATTTTATTAGAATCCAATTCAGTTTATGTCCCTCTATGTCTCTAAAATTCTAACCATCAGGGCCCAATATTCCCATGGGCTACCCATTCTAGATCATCCACCAGCAGATTGTTAAGGAAACTGAACAATGAGATCTCTAATTTATCGCATAATAAGGATATATACGATTACTTTCTTAAGTGTGGATCTATGTATCATATGTTAAAGGGGTTGTCTCAACATGTATGTCCCACATCTAAATATAGTATGACTGATTATTTTCTATGTTGTGTCTCTTACACAATTAATATATCTTATGGGATTATATATTTTAATTTATCATATCATGTTCTTCATGAATATATACTATCTAGGGGAACCTTAGTGTTTATTCCCCAATCAGTTACATTATAAATATAATCCCATACACCAAAATATACCTTTTGACAAGTCCCAATCGTGTGACCTAACTATGATGACTAAGATTTATTATGTAACCCATATACATGTGACACATAATTTAGGTTCAATATTAATATTCGGGCCTATGTTCCCCCATATATGTTCTTTTATTATGATGTTAAACAAAACTACTGTAATAGTATACGTGTGTTTTGATTCCTATTACACAGATTCCTCATAATGGCTCAAACCCATTCTGAAAATATTAACAGCCTCTATGGATGACAACACCTTAAAATGTTCACAGTTTTATGGATTTAACATATATGTATCTACACATCAAGAGGAAATAGATTAATAACATTGGATACATATAGAAGGAATCATTAACAGTCCCTTTTATATATATAGTTTGATTCAGTTGGAGATCATTTTCATGGTTAACCAGTCCCATATCATGATTAAGAAGTGATTTTCCAATATATCATAAATTTATTAGACCGTCATTGAGTAGGAATAAATTCACCCTCAATGGGAATGATGAGCCCATCTTCCAATCCTATCAACCAATGTGAATTCATAGGTTCTATTGAGTTTTAAACCAAAATTGACTACCCAAATATAGAAATCAGGTCTCTACCTAATTATGGATGTGGGTATAAGACCAATCCTTAAAAATTATACAATCTAGTAAATTTAACTAGAATTCACTTATTATATTGAAAAATGTAATTTTGGTTTAGTGTTTTAATGAACTATATATATATTATACATATCAACAAAAAAGCATAAAATGTGGGTAATACAAAAACAATACCCATTTCTTCCATAATACAATATTTTTTAATAATACATTATATATTTTCATGAAAAACCATCTCAATATTCTTCATGTCATCTTCTTTTCCATTAGCCATCCAAACACCAAGGAAAATTTTTAAACATTAGGTGAGAAAAAAATCTTTTTATGGGACAAGAAATTAAGGAGAGAAACCATTATTCCATGAGTACTTAAAAACATATGAAATCATTTCCCAAAAAAAATACAATTCACTCATTAATTATCATTAAATAACTTTGAAAAAAACCTGAGACTTATCTAGAAAATAGAAAACATAAAAAATCATAAAGGTAACATTGGACATTATTTAAATAATATTGTAACCATCCTGGATACAATATGATTTTTAAGTCGCATGAAAATGTTACAATGTAACCCTCTTGGATACCTTATTGTGTAACCCTCGTGGAAACCTTATGGTGTAACCGTCACAACCACACTTAGAGTAACTGTACAATCGACCCCCATCATAAAGATACACAATTAATTGATGGGAGAAATGTGATTCTCCCCTCAGCGGGAAAAAATATTCAAGAACCAGAAAATAATCATAAAACCTGAATAATTTTATAAAAACGTTCATTTTTAATTTGGTAAAAATATAAATTTTAAAGGATATTTTTAATGAAATGCCCCTTACCTTGAGTTTTTCTTACTTAAAATGTGATAAAACCTCCTGTATAATAATTAAAAAAGAATTATTAATACATTAATGAACTATATTAATATATATAATTACTTATATGATCTTCTTGTTACATATATCCACCCATTCTATTTTTAAAATTTGTAATTTTCATTGTTTTGTGTGTTGGTTTCGTAGTTTTCTAAATTATCTTTTGACATGTTATTTGTTGTTCCAATTAGATAGATAATGATTTAATCATATCCATAATTGAAAAGATGATTTAATTATAATATATATTTATTATATATATATATATTTACAATAATTCCTATTATTTGGAGATAATAAATTAAGTCCACCGTTCATGGAGATGGTTGGTCGTATGTACGAATTAACACTATGTGAATTTATTTTCTGCGTTAAAAGAATGAAAAGTCAATGATTTAAATGTGTATTATAATTCCATTATAATATTTGTTTAAAATATGTTATATGGTTTTACTAAAACCATCCTTAATACAATCTATGTGTATCTGGAAAGAATAAAAATAATTTAAGGTGGTCGTAGTACACATTTACACAAATGATGTTATAATATTTACAGAAAATGGGAAGTATAAAGGCATGTGTTATAATGGAATTAAAAAATAATAATTACCGAATAAATATCACATATATAATATATAAAAATTTACTCCATCAAAATTACCACCATGAGATGCATTAATGGAAGAATGAACATACATCATTTTGAGAGATAACAATTCACAGTGCACATAAACGTTAAGTTCATTACCCATTAGATGTATGAGTGTGCATGTGTAGGACAAACCCTTAAGTAAAAAAATTCATAGTATATTGGGTATATTGGTGTTAATATATAATAATTATATAGTAATAAATAAAGAATTGTATAATGAACATAAAATAAAATAACTTAAAGAATAATGTTACATCTTATTTGGATAACCCCTTTTAGTTTGAACAAAATGATTCCTCGGATTTCATTCATACAAATGAGAGGCTTCTAGGATGAAGGGGGGGGGGATGTTTATGGACTATCTAGGTATATATTGGTAGATCTATGGTGTGGTGAGAGGTGTGGGGAAGAGGTGGTGACTGGTGGTATTTATAGTGGTGGAGATTAGTGTTTTTTGAAAATTTTATTAATTAGTTTATTTTTTTGGATCAATATAATTAATAGTTTTAATATTATCACAAAAAATATTAAAGTAATTAATTAATTTTATATTTTTTTATCACATCATCTTTGACTAGTGGAATAGTTTATTTAATGTACAATGTATATCTTCTGTAAATTACCATACTTTACTATTCATAAAAATTCAACTATTTCCAGAAAAAGCCAAAAGTTCACCCCAACCATTTTATAATGAGTGGAATTCATAAATAAACTCCATGTTATGAAAATAATTTTATGAATATGATAAACAATTTTTTAATTTAAATCATAATTTATTCAAAAAAAAATTAATTTTAAAATTATAACTAATTTTATATCACATTGAAAAATTAATTAAGGTCTCATAAAATCATGTTATAATCCTATGAAAACCAAATGTTAATTTATGAATAATTTTTTTTGAAGATATATGTACTTTTAAATATTTTTATAAATTGTAAAATTTTTTAAAAAAATTATGTGTCCTAAAAATAACAACATATTTTTAATCATTCTCAATACATTTATTTTACTAATACCCCATATTAATATATAATGTTTTCAATTATAAGATACATAAATTTTATATATACTTTCATAGGTGAAGTTACTATTCTAATGGTTAGTATAATAATCATAATGGTTACAATACTATTAAAAATGTCAGGTTACTGTTCCATCGGTATAAGTTCTTTATTTTTTGAAAAGGCCATTAAATAATTAATTATACATTTATAATGTTTTATTCTGTTCTCTACATGATATTATGTTATTTATAGTATATTAAAAAAACAAGTATTGGAAATTCTTCGATAGAATTATGGTTCGTTACATTATCTACACCTTTTGGAAATTTCATCATTTGAATTCATATTTAATATTAATCTAGTGATGATATATTCCCATCACGGAATTTTTAGATTCCCATGTTTCCACTTCGACCATATGATTTCTCCAAAAAACTATAACCTGGTGAAATAACTTAATCAAGATGAATTTCTATCTATGATCAATAATCTTAATATGTATCCCTTTGTAATAAACGTTCTCTTCCAACTAGACTTCTTATAATTAAAGACCCATAAAATTCAAGGGAAATTTTTTCTTAATATTTTTTGGGATTTTAGAAGAACGCAGATTAAGACGGCACCTGATTCCGAGGCCCGGTGTGCCTGGAATTTATAACCGAAGTTTAGCTTGGGTACTTTCAGTGAACGAACGAGCGTGCATTTATAAATTTTGAACCAGTGCTTGGAATCGAATTCTGAGGGCACCGATGGAAACGTATCGCCGGTAATTGCTTAGGAACACCTATTCCGGAGTTTCCTTTTCACGAGAGTTGATGATAAAAATTGTTGAAGTTTATTTTATAATTGTTATACAATTTGTATTTTTATTCTAAGTGTTTAATCCTTTGGAAGGAAGTTGGGGAACCACCCAACCTCCCTTGGGAGGTTATGAGGGTGGTGGGGCCCACACGAACCCCACCCCTTCATATCCTCTAACCCCCCCTCAACTCACCATTAATGTGATTAACTTATGTTTATCAAACTTATGGATTTAATGTTGTGAGTTTAATGTAAGTTTTTGAAATTCAAACCCTTGAATTTAAAAAGGCTTGTTGTGTTAATAAAATAATAAAAGAGCTTATTTTATTTTGTTGTTAGAGTTTTGTCGTTGAGAGATTTTGGGAAGAACATCTTCTTCTTTGACGAAGAACACGAAGAACGAACGATCTCCGACATGGAGCAACGAGACCTCAGAGATCGTCTTCCGTGACACCGACCCGCGACGTGACGCCTTCTTCCACGATGTTTTTCTCCCGTGACATCTCTTTTCGCGATGGTTTTCCTCCGACAAAATCTCTGTCAACGTCTTCAAATCCTCGTTTCGCGACGCCGGAGTTCGTCATCTCTTTTATCAAGGTAGGGGTATATTTTGTGAAATTATTTTTTTCCGTTCATGAATTCTAGTTTGTCGTTCTTCGTGGATAAACGAGTAATTGATAACAATTGATGAGAGGGGGCCAGACCGCACAAACACGGCCGACCCTCCTCCTTTATCCTTTTTTGATTCCTTTTGGATGGAATATAATGGCGTGGTGTCGTCGCACCACGCGGGAATCACACGGTAAGTAATACGTGATGACGTCGCGCCGCGTCGAAGAAAACCGAAGATGTCGTGGCCGGAGCGGGGCCGCGGCGGAGGGGGCATTGTGCCGTTGCACCGCGCCGAACGAATCAAGCCGCGGCCAGTTCCAGGCTGCGGCAGAGCAGGGTGACCGGCGGCAGTTTCTGGGCCGCCAGTGTCGGAGATGGAGGAAAGGACCGGTCGTCGCCGGTCCTTGTCGGCAGAACCGTCCGGCTGGTGCGGGCCGACCGGAAAAAGGGGAGCCAGGGGAATTAAGTCCCCTGGCCGGCTATGCAAAACGGCCCCCTTAATTGGGGGGTCGTGGTTACACAGGGGGGCAGGCACCCCCCCCCCCCTTACCGAAATGGCTCGTCCACCGGCCGAGCTAGCCAGCGCGTTGTGCCCAGCCGGGCTGGCCGCCCGGCCGGTCCTCCAGGCTGGGCCGCGTCCAGGACAGGTCGGGCTATGCCGGGCCGGGACGACCCAGACCTGGGGTGGGTCGACCCGGTTCGGGCTGACCGGGGAGTATCGGGCCGGGTCAGTCCGGGCCCGAAACCCCCGTTTTCGGACCATCTTTGGTCTTTTTCCCATAACATGGGCTACGGACCTCTAATCGACGCACCGTCAGTTGCGATGCGATCCTTGAATCGAGACTCTCGTTTCGGTATATCACACTCAAGGTTTTGGAGTACTTTGAGTTCGGCTGGGTTGGTTCGTACACGAAACCAACCGGGCCCTCGGAGCGGAAACACTCATATCATGAGCTACGGACGTCCGATTGATGTGCCGTCAACTTTGATGGATTCCTCTTAGTGAGACGGATCTTTTGGCTTACTCCGCACGAGGATTTGACGCAGGTGGAGTACGGTCGGGTTGGTTATTACTTAAAAACCAACTGGGCCCCTAGGACGAAAAAACCAATAACTCTCAGGCCGGGCGTCTGATTTACGCGCCGTCTGCGATGTTTAGTTCCTGTTGACGATACGGAAATTTTGGATACATCAACTTTGGACTATGTGATAGTTGATGTATCAGCTCTCAGCTCATGGAGTGGACCCTCCCGAACGAGCTTGCTGTGTGCGGGAACCCTAGAGCTGGCTGCGACTGCTACTATGACTGTGACGACGGCGGTGCAGAGATCCTCAGTGGATTCGACGATGATGACTATAGCACTCAGCGATCCTGTGTGGATCAGTGCTACCGATCCTATGTGGGTCTGATCCTGTGTGGGTCAGTGCTCAGCGGTTCTGTGTGAGCCAGCGCCTACAGATCCTGTCTGGGTCCGATCCTGTGTGGGTCATTGCGGGGGTTAGTACCTATCAATCCTTTGTGGGTCCGATGACTTAGATGGATCAGTGATCTTATCTATCATCTTTCGAAGAAGTATACCTGTATGTGCTGAATCCTGTTATCGTTCCTATGTGGATTGTGTTGAGCTATCCTGTGTGGATTACGTTTTTCTTTCCTATGTGGAATAGGTATGCTTTCCTGTATGGAATGGGTTGTACTTGGGCTCAGAGGTTAGAGCTTATTGGAATTGATGACTTAGGTATATGTATGGGCATATACCTAAGTAGTGTCAGTTGTTACTTCGTGATTGTATCTTTCCTTTGTGGTTAATCCTTTGTGGATTTCAGGAGACCTTCGGGGGTCTCGGGGTCCCTACTGAGTAGCTTATACTCACCCATGCACGGGCTATGTCCGCACTACGTTGTGTTGGTTGCATACGACGGACATCGTTGATCGTGGTTGAGGCTTGTAGAGCAGGACAGTACCTGGAGGTGGACCACTGGGCGGAACATACTCGGAGCGGACGACTGAACCCGAGGAGGAGTGGAGCTATCTGTACCCACCCTTCAGGTGGGATTTTCAGTGGGCAGCTCGGCGTTGCGGCTATACTTTTCTGTTGATGTTTTCCCTTTCCAGTTGTACATTACTTTCAGTCTGGGTTTGTATACTGGTCCATTTACTTTTCCACACTTACTGTTGTACCAGCTTTTACTTAGTGTTTGCGTCTTCTGCTTGTTTACTCTGTGGTGTTTGTTTACTTTACAAAGGTAATGCCTTCCCTTTTTACTGGGATTTACGCCTTGGTGCTAGTCGCCAGCCCCTGGACTATGGAAGGCGGGCTTGGGGTAGTCAGGTCATGGGCCCTGAGGTCGGGTCATGAAAATTGGTATCAGAGGAGTTCGGTTCTACCGCAGAACGTGGGACTCTGATAATTTTCTATGTGGAGCAATAGTGTTTAGTGTTTCGAGTGTGGTTATCAGTCCAGGGAGTCCAGTGTTTGTGCGGCAGCCGACGTATCCGTACACCAGGACCCTGACTTCTAATTTCTGACTTAATGCATGAAAACATTGATTGCATGTGTGTTTCAATTTTTCTTTGTGATTACGTTGTATCAGCTCACTAGGTATATTATTCTGACCGTGGCTCACCTGTTTCCTTTTCAGGATGGCCCCACGACGACAGCCAGCTAGGGTTCCGAGAGTCGAGCGTGACGATATCCCACCGAGCGACGAGGCCTCGGTGTAGGGCCCTTTGTCAGCGGTGGCACCGGCGGTAGCTCTACCCGTCGAGCCACCGATTCTTCCAGCACCAGCCATTGACGATGCACGTCGCCTCAGTGCACTGCATGAGTTCCAGCATCAGCGACCGCCGAGGTTCTGTAGGGATACGGACCCCCAGGTAGCCGAGGACTGGCTGGTGGCAGTGGTGAGAGTTTTCAGGTTAGTGAGGACACCAACAGACCTCATGGTGATCCTCACAGCGAGCCTACTGCACGCAGCAACAGGCAGATGGTGGAGCTTGATGCTCCAGGTGCACGATGATGCATCTCTTCTCTGGATGGACATTGAGAGCCTCTTTCGCTCGGAGTTCTTCCCAGCCACCCTCCGTGTGGTGTGCATCCAGGAGCTTCTTCAGCTAAGGCAGGGCAGCATGACGGTCGCCTAGTACTCGGCGAGATTTACTGATCTATCACGCTACTCGACAAACATGGTACAAGACCCATTCTTCTAGGCCCAGACCTTTGAGAAGGGATTGAGACACGAGATCAGGGCATCTCTGATCTCCCTCAGCATTCTGACTCAGACAGGAGTACTGGAGCGGGCCCTTTTGATTGAGTTTTTCCTTGTTGAGCCTTCATCAGTAGCGAGACCTACCGCGGGGCGGCTTGTAGTAGAGTCTTCTGTAGCAGGCTGTTGATGGATGACTCAGGGGTCCAGGCAGACCAGACCCTCACGCAGACGACCCTAGGAAACTGGATCAGCAGTGCGGGGCACACAACGTGGATCCAGTCTTTCGAGAGGCAGGCAGTGCTACACATGCGGCGGGCAGGGCCACATGGCTCGTGACTGCCTGAACCACCGTGCTGAGGAGCAGCAGACGGTTGAGGGGCCACCCAGGTAGAGGTAGAGGGTCGACCATGGTGTTCCCCAGGGAGGAGGCGGACAAGGCAGAGGAGTTGGCCATGCAGCAGGTGGTGGGAGACGCTTTGAGGCTCTACCACCACCACCACCAGGAGGTCTAGCCCGACCACAGGGAGCTGGCGGGCAGAGATAGGCACAGCTCCAGGTAGTGGAGGCCTACAACCATGGAAAACCTGAGATGATTCGAGGTATGATCTATGTCTATTCCACCCTTGCTGAAGTTCTTATAGACATAGGATCAAGTCACTTTTTCATAGCCGCTTCCCTTATTCGGAGCTCGGAGATTCCGACAGAGCCGTTGGCTCGATCCTTACGGCTAGAGACTCTTACGGAAGGAGACTCGATTATTACGCACTGGTGCTGGTAGTGTTATCTTACTCTAGGAGGCAAGAGCTTCAGTTGGGATATTCTTGTAGTAGCGTCTAGGCCTTACTATGTCATCTTGGGCATGGATTGGTTGTCTACGGTCCATGCACAAATTGACTGTATTAGGCGCAAGGTGTGATGTGTACGCACCGACGGGAGCAGGTTCACCTTCACCGGCGAGAAGGGAGCCTTCGCAGCACAGGATGGACTTCTACATAGGAGAGGAAAGCCCATCACTCATCAGTTGGCTAGCCTCATCCTAGGAGCATTTGACGTGCAGAGTCCTGGTTTTCCTGCAGTGGTGGATCAGTATGAAGAAGTTTTTCCCGACGACGTTCCAGGGCTACCTCCTCGAAGAGAGGTAGAATTTTATATTGACCTATACCCTGGGACAGCCCCGATATCGACTCCAGCATATCAGATGGCCCCTTCCGAGCTTCGAGAGCTGCAGGTACAGCTGGAGGACTTGCAGGGCAGGGGGTTCATCCGACCCAGTGTTTCACCCTGGGCTTCCCCAAAATTGTTCGCCACGACGGAGGATGGGAGGTTGCGACTTTTTTTCAACTATCTTCGCCTGAACCAGGTGACCGTGAGGAACAAGTATCCTCTACCGAGGATTGATGACCTCTTCGATCAGCTCAAGATAGAACGGTGGTTCTCAAAGATAGACCTCAGGTCAGGCTATCATCAGCTCAGAGTTCAAGACGAAGACCTGCAGAAGACGGCCTTCAGATGTCGGTATGGACACTATGAGTTCTTGGTTATGCCTTTTGGTGTAACCAATGCTCCAGTAGTGTTCATGGCCCTCATGAACAGGATCATTCCGCCATATCTCGATCGATTTCTCGTGGTCTTCATCGACGACATCTTGATTTACTCGACGACTGAGGAGGAGCACGCCTACCACATACGAGTTGTACTAGACAAACTCTGAGAGCCCCAGTATTATGGTACGCTCTCGAATTGTCAGTTCTGGATACGTGAGGTCCTCTTCTTGGAACATGTCATCTCTGAGGCAGGAGTTGCAGTAGATCTTGCGAAGATCGAGGCATCGCTAGCTTGGGAGCCACCCAGGAGCTTGACGAAGGTGCGGAGTTTCTTGGGTCTTGCTAGATACTATCAGAGATTTGTGCTAGACTTATCCAGAGTGGCGGCACAACTCTCATCTTTGACGAAGAAGGGGAAGCCCTTCGTGTGGTCAGACAGATGTCAGCAGAGCTTCCAGGAGCTGAGACAGAGATTGAACAGCGCACCTATCTTGAGTTTTCCCGAGGAGGGAGTAGGGTACGTAGTCTACTACGATGCATTAGTGACTAGACTCAGATGTGTCCTGATGCAGGAGCAGGCAGTGATCGCCTATGGATCACGTCAGTTGAGGTCTCATTTGCAGAACTACGCTACCCATGACCTGGAGTTAGCAGTAATGGTCTTCGCTCTGAAGACATGGCGACACTATCTGATGGGCGAGCACTTTACAATCTTTTCTAACCGTCAGAGTCTCAGATACATCTTCTCTCAAAAGGATCTAAATCTGAGACAGCGGCGATGGCTCGAGTTCCTCCAGGGCTATGACATTGAGATAGTCTATACTCCTGGGAAGGGGAACTTGGTAGCCGATGCTCTCAGTAGGAGGACGGGCATTCAACTATTTGAGGAGGCGACATAGCAGCTAGCCTCTTTGCAGATATCCTTCGTGGATGGAGATGGAGTAGCCTTCCTCCAGTCTCTCACAGTCTCTCCTACACTACTGTAGCGGGTCAGAGAGGCACAGCCTGGGGACGCTGACTGTGAGACGCGGCGTGCACAGATATCCTCAGGAAAGGCACCTGATGGTTTCTCCATTGGAACAGAGCACGACGTCCTTTTTAGAGGACGTACCTTGGTACCATTTGCTTTACGGGAGGAGGTGATGAGAGAGTTTCACACATCTCCTTTGGCGTTACGTCCTGGAGTGGCGAAGATGTACCAGGATCTCAGAAGACAGCACTAGTGGCCGGACATGAAGAAAGATGTGGTAGAGTTTGTTTCTCGATGCCTCACCTGCCAGAAGGTGAAGGCTGAGCATCAGGTACCAGCAGGCTTTGTACAGCCCTTGGAGGTCCCTGAGTGGATGTGGGACGAGAAATCTATGAACTTCGTGAGTGGACTTCCACGCACTCCCCGAGGTCATGACTCCATTTGGGTGATTATCGACCGACTCACCAAGTCAGCTCACTTCTTACCCATCAGAGAGCAGGGCTCAGTGGAGAGCTTGGGGCGACTTTATGTTCAGAAGATTGTTCGGCTTCACGGTGTGCCATAGTCTATCATCTCCGATCGAGATGGTCGCTTTACTTCCCGGCTTTGGAAAGGGTTGCAGGAGGCGTTCGGGACACAGCTACGTCTGAGCGCAGCCTTTCACCCACAGCCGGATGTTTAGACGGAGAGGACCATTCAGAATCTAGAGGACATGCTCCGTGCATGTGTCCTCAACTTTGGTCGCAGCTGGGAGGACCACCTACCCTTGGTGGAGTTCGTGTACAACAACTGTTACCACTCTACCATCGGGATGGCACCATACGAGGCATTGTACGGCCGATCATGTAGATCTCCTTTGTGCTGGACAGACCCTGGGGAGTCAGCACTTGTGGGACCAGAGATGGTCCAGGCCACGACAGAGAAGGTCCAGGTCATCCAGGAGCGGATGAGGACAGCTCAGAGCCGGTAGAAGTCATATGCTGATAGGAGGCAGAGGCCACTAGATTTCGAGGATAGCGACCACGTCTTCTTACGTGTCTCACCTTGACATGGATTATGGATATTTGTCCGAGGCGACAAGTTTTCCCCACGCTTCATTGGACCATTCCAGGTCCTCAGCAGGATTGGCGAGGTGTCTTATCATTTGGCTCTACCACCTCAGTTGCACCGGGTGCACGACATCTTCCACGTATCTCAGCTGAGGAGATATGTGCACGACCCGACGCACATCATTGACCATGGGGATCTAGACGTTGATGATGGGGCGACTTTTGCGGAGGTCCCTGTGGAGATCGAGGATCGACAGGAGCAGGTCCTACGTGGATGGTCGATTCCTCTAGTGCGCATCAGATGGCAGCACGAAAACCTCCATGAGAGCATTTGGGAGCGGGTGGCTCAGATGCGTGGTCATTACCCTCATTTGTTTCCCTAGTTTTCAATGTATCTTTACGGGGACGTAAATCCCTGAGGTGGGAGTAATGTAAAGACCTGTAAAATTCAAGGGAAATTTTTTCTTAATTTTCTTTGGGATTTTACAAGAACACAGATTCAGATGGCACCTCATTTTGCGGCCCGGTGTGCCCGGAATTTCTAACTGAAGTTTAGCTCGGGTACGTTCAGTGAACGAACGAGCTTGAATTTCTAACTTTTGAACCATTTCTCGGAATTGAATTCTGAGGGCACCGATGGAACTGTAGCACTATCAATTGCTTAGGAACACATGTTCCAGAGTTGCATTTTCCCGAGAGTTGATGATAAAAATTGTGGACGTTTATTTTATAATTATTCTACAATTTTTATTTTTTACTCTAAGTGTTTAATACTTTGGATGGATGTTGGGTAACCACCCAACCTCCCTTGGGAGGTTATGATGGTGGTGGGGCCCACACGAACCCCACCCCTTCATATCCTCTAACCCCCCCCCCTCAACTCACCATTAATGTGATTAACATAAGTTTATCAAACTTATGGATTTAATGTTGTGAGTTTAATGTATGTTTTTGAAATTCAAACCCTTGAATTTCAAAAGGATTGTTGTGTTAATAAAATAAGAAAGGAGCTTATTTTATTTTGTTGTTAGAGTTTTGTCAATGAGAGATTTTGGGAAGAAAATATGGTACTTTGATGAAGAACACGAAGAACGAACGATCTCCGACATGGAGCGTCGAGCCCTCGGAGACTGTCTTCCGCGACACCAACCCGGGATGCGACATCTTCTTCCACGCAGTTTTTCACCCGCAACATCTCTTTTCACGACGGTTTTCCCGCGACCCAAACTACGTCAACGTCTTTGAATCCTCGTTTCGCGACGCCGACGTTCGTCATCTCTTTTATAAAGGTAGTGGTTTATTTTATTTAATTATATTTTTCCGTTCATGAATTCTTGGTTTTCGTTCTTCGTGAATAAATGACAAATTGATAACGATTAACGAGAGGGGTCCGGACCGCACAAACACGGCCAACCCTCCTCCTTTATCCTTGTTTGATTCCTTGTGGATGGAACGGAATGGCGTGGTGCCGTCGCACCACGCGAGAATCGCACGGTATGTAATACGCGACGCCGTCGTGCCGCGCCATGAAGTTGATCAAGGACGTGACGCTGTCGCACCGCGTCGAAGAAAACCGAAGACACCACGGTCGGAGCGGGGCCGCGGCGGAGGGGGCGCGGTGCCGTCGCACCACGCCGGACGAATCAAGCCGCGGCCGGTTCCAGGCCGCAGCGGAGCAGGGTGACCGACAGCTGTTTCTGGGCCGCCGGTGTCGGCGATGGAGGAAAGGACCGGCCGTCGCCGGTCCTTGTCGGCAGTACCCGCCGGCTGGTGCGCGCCGGTCAGACAAAGGGGAGCCGGGGGAATTAATTCCCTCATCCGGCTATGCAAAACGACCCCCTTAATTGGGGGGGCGTGGTTACAAAGGGGGGCAGGCACCCCCCCCCCCTTGTCGAAACGGCTCGGCCACTGGCCGAGCTAGCCAGAGCGCTGGGCGCGCTGTGCCCAGCTGGGCCGGGCCGGGCCGGGTCAACCCGGTTCGGGCCGACCGGGGGGTCTCGGGCCGGGTCGGTCCAGGCGCAAAACCCCCGTTTTCGGACCGTCTTCGGTCTTTTTCCCATAACATGAGCTATGGACCTCCGATCGACGCAATGTCAGTTGCGATGAGATCCTTGAATCGAGCCAGTCGTTTTGGTATATCGCACTCAAGGTTTTGGATTAATTTGAGTTCAGCCGGGTTGGTTCGTACACGAAACCAACTGGGCCCGCAGAGCGGAAACACTCATATCTTGAGCTACGGACGTCCGATTGACGTTCCGTCAACTTTGTTGGATTCCTTTTAGTGAGACGGATATTTTGGCTTACTCTGCCCGAGGTTTGGATGCAGGTGGAGTATGGTCGGGTTGGTTTTGCCTTAAAAACCATCCGGGCCCCTGAGACGAAAAAGCCAATAACTCTCAGACCATGCATCCGATTGACGCGCCATCTGCGATGTTGAGTTCCTGTTGACGATATGGAACTTTTGGATAAATCAACTCTGGACTATTTGACAGTTGATGTATCAGCTCTTGGCTCGTGGATCAGACCCTCCCGAACGAGCTTGCTGTGTGTGGGAACCCTAGAGCTGGCTGCGACTGCTACTATGACTGTGACGACGACTGTGCAGAGATCCTCAGTGGATTCAATGATGATGACTACAATACTCAGCGATCCTGTGTGGATCAATGCTACCAATCCTGTGTGGGTCCGATACAGTGTGGGTCAGCGCTCCGCGTTTCTGTGTGAGCCAGCGCCTACAGATCCTGTGTTGGTCCGATCCTGTGTGGGTCATTGCGGGGGTAAGTACTTATCGATCCTTTGTGGGTCCGACGACTTTGATGGATCACTGATCGTCTCTATCATCTTTTGAATAAGTATACCTATGTGAGATGAATCCTATTTGCTTTCCTATGTGGATTGTGTTGTGCTATCCTGTGTGGATTACGTTTTGCATTCCTGTGTGGAATACGTATGCTTTCCTGTGTGGACTAGGTTGTACTTGGGCTTGGAGGTTGGAGCGTATTGGAATTGATGACTTAGGTATATGTATGGGCATATACCTAAGGAGTGTCGGTTGTTATTTCGTGATTGTATCTTTCCTTTGTGGCTTATCCTTTGTGGATTTCAGGAGACCTTCGGGGGTCTCGGGGTCCCTACTGAGTAGCTTATACTCACCCCTGCACGGGCTATACCCGCACTACGTTGTGTTGGTTGCAGACGACGGTCAGCGTTGAACATGGTTGAGGCTTACAGAGCAGGACGGTATCTAGAGGGGGACCACTAGGTGGAACATACTCGGAGGGGATGACGGAACCCGAGGAGCAGTGGAGCTATCTGTACCCACCCTTCCGGTGGGATTTTCAGTGGGCAGCTCGGCGTTGCTGCTTTATTTTTCTGTTGTTGTTTTCCCTTTCCAGTTGTAATTTACTTTCTGTCTGGGTTTGTATACTGGCCCATTTACTTTTCCACACTTACTGTTGTACCATCTTTTACTTAGTTTGTTATTCTTCTTCTTGTTTACTTTGTGGTGTTTGTTTACTATACAATGGTAATGCCTTCCCTTTTTACCAGGATTTACGCCTTGGTGATAGTCGTCAGCCCCTGCCCTATGGAAGGCGGGCTTGCGGTAGTCACGGCATGGGCCTCAAGGCCGGGTAATGACATTATAGACTTATATCATAAGATGAATCTTGCACATACTTTCTCAACATAAAAACCTGAAAAACATTGTCTACCTAAGATAATGTTGGTGCCAAATCTAATCAGTAGTACACTAGTAAAATATTATCAAGGATTTCATATGTTCTAGTGAACCATGGGATTATATTTCATTTCTTATTGAAATCCAAAACACTTTTCCATGGTCAGATTTTAATAAAAACATGTTCACCTACCATGAAAGAAAATGCTTTCCTCAAGATATATGCATAACATTTCTATCAGATTTGAGTTGTCCTCATGTTTTTCTAGATTATCATCACATTCTTAGCCTACACTAATTTTGGTGCCATCACCTTTATTTCCCCAATATTACCTCAAAATAATGGTGTTAGACACCATTATCCATATAATTACTCTATATTTCCCATATGTATACTTGAATGAAAGCACTTATTATAATAAACCTAAGATAAATAATGATGTCGATCCCAACATCCCTGCTAGTCCATTGAAATTACTCATACCATGTATTCAAGAGATTGAATTGTTAACTTTTTATGTCTATCATGTTGGGGATGACTGGCTATGTTGAAATTTAATTTAATCCCCAATTAATTCGAACCGCATTTCACAAGGTTAAAAAAAACAAAGGATCTTGGTCTGATACAATGGATAGAGTACCTCCATTAAACCTAGAAATCACATTGAGGTATAGTTGAAAAAATAGATCTACTGAAAAAGTGTCTCAAATTGGAAGGGAAATATCATATATGGTCAGCTGACACCAATAACCCAATATCACATTGGGGCCTCAAGGGGTATTTGGTAGTCCCACAATAAAGTCCATGGTTATAATTTTCCATTTCCACTATCATACAAGAAAAAGATGAAGTGTCTCATTTGGTTGTTTTTTCTCTCCATTAACATGTTGAAAATAAAAAACATTTTATTTTACAATCAACAAAATCGCTTTTCCATCAATTCAACCAGTAATACTCCTAAAGGTCACGGTAAATATTAGTGCTGCTAGGTTGAACTAAAAATAGAGAACTATGAGCTTCACTTGTCATCTCTTTCTTCAGCTGGTGATCACAAGGCTCACATAATTTATTTCAAAATATAAGTCAAAATATTTATCGACATTAAATTCATAAATTTACCATTTTAAGAAATTATATCTTTTTCCATAACATACAATATTCCATATATGCTTTCAAAATTCTGTATAATAGAGATGGATACACTAACACGTAAAACAAATAGTGGAATTTCTTGCACCAACAACTACCAAACAAAAATACATCAAAACATTAGTCAACTGGTCCTTTTCAAAAAATAACCTGGTTAATATAAAATTATGGTATCAATACAAGGAATCATACAATTTTTTTTCTTTTCTAGGATGTTAATGGATAATTAATTCCTAATACTCTATCAGTTTATGCCATATTCTCTACCTCTTATTTAATTTATTTTGAGTTAATACTTACTTTAAAAATTTATGGTCAACATATATTTCACATTTGAATCAATATAAATGATGATAAAATGTTTTCAAATTGAAAAAATATTTTCTAATTCCAATTTTTTCATGGTATAATTCAACTCATTTTGTTTTAGTAGTGTTGATGAATAAATAATTGCAATATCATTATTCATCCAAACACTACCAACTTCATTCATGGAAGCGTAAATATAGATGAAAAAAAATATATTTTTATAAGGTATGGAAAAAAATCGAGCATTCACCGATATTCATATCAATTCATGAAAACAAGAATCATAATCTTCTATCCAAACAAATTTATACCTTAATTTTTAGGAATTTTACATTAATAATAATTCTTTTGGGATCAACTATTATGCCATCCATTCTTATAATGTGACGATGAAATGAAATAATTTGCAACAAAAAATCACAAGTTTTAAATATTTTATATAACTTATTTTCTATGAGATATTCCAAAAAAATCGTTAAATGTTTTTCATGATAATCATATTTTTTTTGATAAGACCAAATTATCATAAAAAAAATTAAAACATATCTAAATATTCACATTCTATTCTATTCATAAGATACATAAAACTGTATGAGAATTTATCAAACTAATGGGAATAAAAACATACTCATAATGACAATATCTGGTATGTAATTTTATTTTTGAATGGTCATCCTCCTTCATATTTATCCATGGTACCAAGATCTTAATCCAATCTAAGAAAACACTATGCTGCTTAGAGACTATCAAAAAAGTCATCAATAAGAGGCAATAAATATTTATTCATAATAGTAATGTTATTCAAAGTTCTATAATCAATTAAAAATCATATCAACCCATATTTCTTATTAATTACCAAAATACGATCATGCCATGGTGAATTGATAGGATGAATAAAATCTTTGTTAAGAAACTCCTGTAACTCATTTTCCAATTCTAGAACCTCTACTAGAACCATTTGATAAGGGTGTATAAAAATTGTCTTAGGATCCATAACTAACTTAGAACTAAATTAAACTTCCTGATCAGGTATTAAACTAAGAAACTCATTAGGTGAATCATCCATGAATTTATTTACCACTAGAACATTAATTATTTAAGTAATACCATTGTTTTTTAGAATTTTTAAATATAACATTAATTTATTTCTTTTAATAGTTTATCAGAATACTGATATGTTATCATTGGTTCCAGTATATTATTGTGTACAAACTGCAAATATTTTTAAAAAAAAACATCATTGTCTCTAGAATCAATCGTGTCTTGGAACATGATATCAAATCCATACCAAGAAGAACATCAAACTCTTTTAGAGGTAAAAAACTAGGTTTCCATATGATTTCATTCCATATAAAACAACAGAAGACTCTTATAATGAATTTTTCCTTAATATTTTCCCCTTGTATTAGCCATATGTTTTTATATCATTTGTTGAGTTGAAATTTCCAATTTACTATAAAATTGTTCAATAATAAGGGAATGTATATACCCAATATATAACAAGACATTTGAAAATTATGAGCACACAAACAATGTACCTATTACTACATCATTGGATGGACCAACATTTACTAATGTAGTAACAATGGATTTTAATTCACCTAATTACTTGTAATCAATCTTCTTTCAACCATTCAGATAATTCTTTCAGTTGGTACTTTTATAATTCCTCATGTACCCACATTTAAAAAACATTATTGTTACTTGTCAAAATTAATCTTAAGATCATTTTCGTAGAAATAGCTAGCCATATGTACAAGCTTTTCACATCAAAAAAACATTCTATATTTTTTGAGGAATTCCATGGGGTTCCTTTTACAAAAAAAATTACAAACTGGAAATTGGAATTTATTACATTCATATTTCATTGAATGATTAATAACCATTAACTGCCATTTAGACCCATTTGTTTGGATTCAAATGAATGTAAATGTGACAACTAGAAAACTCCATTTCCCCCATATCAACACATCAATCAATTTTCTCATAACTTTTGAATTTTTGGGAAGGAAATTCCCTTTGATATATTCTCTTCAATCCAGTGTAAACAATATTTATTTTTCCTATATGATCATGAATAAAATTTGGATCATACAATGGAGAAATGAGTGATGTTTTCTTCATACATGGACACTAAAATTTCTTCCTTTTATTTCATGTAATGTAATCTCATTTCCAACCTAGTTCGAACCAAATTAGAAGAATATTTTTTAAGCTTATTATTTATAAATTCATCCTATTCCAAGGCATCGACCTCACTGATATCCCAATTATTCATGATCGTTGACCAGTATTGGTCGGATTAACCTTCAAAATGAGAAATATAAAGACTAATATTTTTACTATCCGAACAACCTAGTACATCCAATATATATTCAAGGTCATTAAACAACCTTTTATCCACTATAGGGTCAGATGCTCTTTTGAAAGCAAAATTGTGTCGCCTCATAAAATGTTCCACTATTTTCATGTTCCTTTGGAGTATCTCTGGCTATTACCTTACTTATAAGCCTCTGAAATTTATAGACTATGTAACAACATCCTTAACTATCACAAAAATATTTTTCTAATTCCCATGATTCAGAGTTACAGATTTAGAATGATAGTGGCCTCATGTGCCTTCCTACTTCATCGTCCCTATTTATACAATGGAAAACTATTCTGAATAGGCATATCATAGAAGAAGTAACATGGTAATATTAAAATTCTATACAATTTCAAATTAAACAATGGGTATAAATTATTTATTTTAATCTATTAACATATTCATATCCCCAAATGTTATATAAACCATGCTCTAATACCAACAATAAGGATCAGACCATAAACATTACATAATATTGTTAATTCAAAATGAATTCACTTATTACATTCCAAAATATCTTTTATGTTTAGGGTTTTAGAGATTTTGGAAATAAATTAGTCATATCAATCTACAAGCATAATGTGTGGGCCATGATAAAACAATATCCATTTATTTCATGACACCATTGTTTTTAGTAAAACATGATATATTTTTTATATAAATATTTAAAACATTTATCATGGATTCTTGTTTTCTCTTTCCAATCCCTAAACAATATTAATAAATTTTAAAACATGGGATGAGCACAAAAACCTCAGTAAGGGATATAAAAAGGATTATAGAAACTATTAGTCCATGAAAATGTATACACGTATGAATTAATTTCCTTAAAAACACATGCCACAAATTTTATGTATTTTATAGTAACATTGTGAATAATGTGACATTTCTATATAGCATAGAAGACATAAATAAAACCAAAACACAAAATTGGGGAGTTAACTAATCAATATTTTAACCCTAGTAGATACCATGATAATTGAAACCATCATATCTACCTGAAAATGTAACCATCATTGATACCTTATGATGCAACTCACACAGCTACATTATGGTGTAACCATTGCTGTCATAATTGGAGTAACCATACGGTTGACCTCCAACATTAACATACCCAATGCATTAGAGGATGAAATATGTCCCTTTATTCATCATAAAAACTACCCAAGTAACAAAATATTAATATAGAACCTTAATTTGTTCATAAAAACATTAATTTTGAATATTTTAAAAATATAAATTTAAAAATATGATTTTTAATGAAATGTCCCATACCATGGGTTTGTCTTACTTAAAACATGTTCAAACCCCTTATATAATTTCATAAATAGTGTTATTAATATATTACAGTACCATATTACTATTTATAATTACATATAATTTATTCCTATAACTTCTTTGTTCGTATTTATGAGTAATATTTTGTTATTTTCATTGTTTCTAGTGTTAATTTCCTAGTTCTGTCCTGTATGTTTGTTCATGTTATATATCATTCCGATTACATAGATCATGATTTAATGATTTAAAAAATGTACCCCTGTATTTATATAAATATATCATTTTTATATATGTATTTATAGTAATCCATATTATTTTGAGAGAAGAAATGAAATTCACAATTCATGTAGACTGTAGTCTGTATATACGAATGGATGCTCTTCGTATTTCTTCATTATATTAAATGAATAAAAAATAAAATACATATATGTACATAATAATTATTTTATCATATATATGTCATGTATTGTAAATATTTTGTTAACATTATCCATAATATGTACCATTTATAGCTTGAAAGAATCATATCTCATAAAGGAGGTAGCAGTCTAGACTTTCTAAAACAATGTTTCCATATTTACACAAAATGGAAATTATAAAGGTATGTTTTATAAAATGATTTAAAAATAAATATATCTTACTAAATATCATATATTTTATATATAAAAATTTATTCCACAAAAATTCCAACTATGAGAGGTGGTAATGTAAAAACAAACAATCATCAGTTCGTGTGGGAATAGTTCACCATACACGTAAGCTGTAAGTTCGTTACCAATTAGATGGAAGTGTGTGTAAGTGTAGATAAAACCCCTATCATAACAACATATCAGTATGTTAAATATATTTTTGTTATTGTATAATAAATATTGGGGATGAATTGATGGATTGAAGTATGAAAATAATATAAAAGAACACAATGAATAATGTTGCCTCTTATTTGGGTAACCCCTTTTAGTTTCCACCAAATAGATTCCTTGGATTCCATTCAGCCCAAGGGATGAGGTTACGCTTGTTTAGGGAAAATTTGGTGATATCTTGGTCGATCCAATGTTTCTTTTAAGGTGTGTGGATGAGGTGGTAAGGGGTGGTATTTATAGTGTGTGAGAGGAGTGTTTTTTGAATATTTTATACGTTTGGTTAATATTTTGGCTCTAGACAATGACCGTATTAATTATTATACCTAAATATATTAAATTAATGAATTAAATTTCAATATAAATGTGATCAAATTAGATATGTTACAAAATAGAGTCTTAAACATATAATGTATATATACTATAAATTACCATTTTTCTTTATACATGAAAAAATCAACTATTTCAGAAAAATTCAAAAAATTAACCCCAAACATTTTTTGATGTGTATAATTAAAAAATAGATTAAATTTTATTAAAATTTTATTCTGAATATGTTAATTTTATGCTTTAATTAAAATCAACATTTATTCGATAAAAGCCAATTTTTAAATTTTGTCTCATTTTCTAAAACTTTGAAAAAATTAATTAATATCTCATTAAATTATCTTCTAATCATATAAAAAATAGTAAGAATTTATAAGGAAATTATATAAATATAAAGATTCCTTTAAATGACTGTATTATCTAAAAAATTGTATTGAAAAATTTTATGTGTCACAAAAAATATTAATTTTATTAGTTTCGAAACATTTATTTACTTAATCCATGGTATAAATTTATCATGTTTTAACTTATATGATAAGTATATTGTATGTATACTCTCATAGGTGAGGTTAATATTTTAATTATCAGTTTACTATTCATAATGGTCATATTTCTATTCAAATGGTAATGTTACTATTTGATCGGTATAGGTTCTATAATTTTAGAAAAGGCCCCTTAAATCATTAAATCTCTATTTATAATGTTTTAATTATGTTATCTATATGATTTTATTTCACCTATACTATATGAAATAATAATAAGTATGGAATATTCATTTATATAATTCTTGGTCATTATAGTGGGAACCTAAGGTAGTTTCTATAAATGATAATCATGAATGGTGAACACAACATGAGTGATTGAAAAGACATTAACCCCCCCCCCCAATCAAACCATCAGGACTATTCATCTACATAGTTCAAGTGAAACAATCAGATTTCACTTTTTTATTTTGTCCATAATATCATGTGACTTTCATAATCCAATATATGTGAGACCAAGGAAGAGAGGGTATCTATCCATCCATCCTCATCCCTATGATTTTAGGAAAAAACACTCCCATAAAAAATTGGTTTCCGGAACATGGTTCTTAAGATGGGTGGGGTGATTATAAAAATAAAAATTAATATTAATGATACATTCATATCTATCTAAAATAATAAAAACCTATGGTTTCACAACCATGAAACTAATCAACTCACAACAGCACCACCCAACCATACAAAACCACAACATTAATTTCCACAACAAAATGAACAACACCACACAATAATCTACAAGAATCAAGCTAAATTATGCCTTTCATTCATAACTAATTTATTTTAAAAAATTCCAACATACCAACCAATTCATCAATCCAACCCATTAATTTCATTATTTTAAGACATTAAATACACATATGACAATAAAAATTCTCCCACGCATTCCATATTATTTTTGTTTTCATAAAAAATTTCAACCCATAGAAAACTAGCTAGTGCCATTTCAATTGATCATTTATTTTTAATTCCATTATTAGCTGGGAAAATTGAATAACACTACTCATCACTATAACCATCCTCCTCATGCAAACCAACCCCACAAAACAACCTTTTCCCAATTACAACCACATCATAAACACATCCACCATAAATGATGCACCCAAATTTTTGTGTGTGCCTTATACACCACTCCTATATAACCAAACCAAAAATCATCACAACAAATCGTAACCACTTCCCATTATATCCACCCTAATAGTTCAAAAAATATCACCAACACACATAAAAAATAATAAAAAAACACATACATTATTTTATATTTAATAATGGGTCATCACATCACATTTCACTTTAATTTTCAAGGGTATACTCACACAAACCAAAATTATAGGTGAACCATTTTATTAACAATATATATATGGTTATCCAGTTACATTTTATGTGATATAATATAATCACAAAAAATGGTTCCTCTGTCAATTAAAATCCCAACACAATCAAAGGATCCCTACAACTACGATTTTTAAGGACACATAGAACATACATTGTCTCTAAAAACAAAAAAAAATTAAAACCCATGATCTCAATACACTTTGCCTTTAAATTAAATTTAAACTGAATATTAATCATTTTTAAGAATCTAATACCATATTCTAAAATATAAAAAAGTTCATAATTAATCCTACATGATGCGACAAAAGATGAAATAATGGATCCCCTACCTCAATGAATCTTTATAATCAACTGAAAATGTGTAAAGTCTGAGGGAGGATACCACCAAGAATCACAACAAAGGAGAACACTCTTATTATCCTATAACAAAATACTAGAAACATTAACATATAAAAAATCATCAAAACTAATGACTCCCTTAGCATGAAATATTTCCCATGTAAGATTAATGGAGAAAACATGTGTAAGATATGAAAATAACTCACCTACAAACATCAATGATTCCCTAAGGATGGGGATAGAATCCACCTAAATAGGGATGGAAAACTAGTAAATGACACAGTTGGGTTATAAAATAATTAAACATCCAAACTATTATATTTTTGTAATTATAGTGGTGTTGGATTCCATGTGAGGTCCTAACGAGTTCAAGTGTAGTGTGGTAGTTGTAGATAGAAAATCTAGTGGGAAGAGTCATGTGGGATATAGCCATAACATGCACCTTAGGGATTTATAATATGGTACTAAAGGGATGTATATGATGTAATGGGTTGTTTTATGGGGTTTTTGGGATATTTATTGTTAGGGGTAAGTTCACCTATGGATTATTAGATGTAGTGTAGACCCTTCTTGGAAGGTCAAGGTTGAATCATGGAGGTGTTGGATACATTATAGAGTCCATGGTGAGGGGTTTCAGTGGTAAATGTTTAGGGTATCTATGAGTACGGGCCATTAAAAATCCTTCTACATAGGTATTATGGTTTTATAACATAGTGTTTTGGGAAATGAAATGGTTTCACCCCTATTTTATAGTATATGAAACATGTAAATACTTTTATATCTAAAATGAAAAATTATTAAAAGGGATACTGTGTTATGAGGGGTAATTTATTTGTAGCCCCTACAGTTTTCAGTAGTTCTATATAATGTTTTTAGGGACTGTGTTCTGGTATTTTGTTTTCAGGATGTGTTTAAATTCCTTGATCATCTTGAATGAATAAACTTTTACATCCTTTCACTTATTTAATTGGTAATCTGAGTATGTCCATCGGGTTCCCATCAGCCCCTAATCTATGGGTTTTATCCATGAAAATGGATGATTGATCTGTGGTGGCTTATAAGAGTTCCTCTCACCATCTTCCTAATTTCGCCCTTATTTTCTTGTTTGGTGGGGTTCCATCTAAGGAAACCCCATTAAATTTAAGGAATTTTTGTTATGTTAATGGGATGGTTAATTTGTTCTAGGCTGGTAGCAGTGTCCTCTATCATTATGGATCTCTTTAGTGACCTTCTTCTTTTTTTGAACCATGTGTAGATGATTTGAAATATTCGTTCAAGGTGGGGATCCTTCAAATCCCTTTTAGTTGTACCATGTAGTAGGGGTTATTATCTTTTTTATTTTAGGAAATATAGTTTTAGCAGTAAAATGAGTATAATTAATCATCTATTTCAATTTAATTAGGAATATGAGTTAAATTCCATGCTTTATTTCCAATTGATATTATAGTTTAATGGGCCTGGCGTAGTGATGAAAAGCATTACTATTGGTGTTTTTGGTGATTTGAATGATATGATTGGTGGAATATGTTTTAATGTTGGTATCAATCACCTATAATGTAACTATTTTACCACTCATATATATTTAATAAAATTCTTTCCCAAGAAAATATGTCTTGCATGATAATTCCCGTAATAAATAAGTGTATTTGTGGAAAAGAACCTCTAAAAATATAAAAATATATGTATGAATGTGATGTGAAATGTTTTGATTTAAGTGGTTGTGATTTTTGGTGGATTTTAAGATTTTTTTGGTTTTTTTTACTTTGGAAATATGTGATGAATTATGTGGTTATGATATGGGGAGGCAGTGATGGAAAGTGGTTGTGTTGGTACAATTGTGATGATATTGTGGTTGTGGTTTTGTGATGGTAGTATTGTGGGATGATTGAAATGTGGATGATGGTATTTTTTTTATTTTTGTGTGTTTTTTATTATAGATATCTTGGTAGTAATATAATAAACAAAATATTAATGATGGGTTTTAAATAGAATAGGTTACTTAGGCTAATGGTTTAATGTGGTAAAAATTATTTTTTTGAAATAGGGTGTTTAGGTAAATGAGGCTGATCTTAAATGTGAGATAAATGGAAATGAATAATAAAATGGATAGTAAATGGGAAATATAAAAAATATCTTAATTTAACCAAAATGGCTAAAAATGTTGAATGTGGATTTTATATTGTGGGGTGGTGATGGGAATTTAGTGGTTGCAGCAAAAGTGGTGGTGTACTAACCCGCACAGACATAAAAGATGTTTCTATTTATGATTAAGAGTCTTATTATGTAATATGGTTATTGAAAATAAAATAATGTTCATAGTTATATATTTTTATTTAAAAATTTATTATGAATATTACCACTATTAATATTTATCTTAAATAGTTATTAGATGGTTAACATATATAGGTCTTTAATAATTCCAATTGACACAAACAACGGAAGTAATGACCTCATCTAGAAGTATTTTTCCAAATTAATCCAATTTATATGAGATTCCATGGTAGATAACATCACCGGGATTTTCCCTTGACCAATCCCAAGTTGAGATATAATGGCTTATGTGTGAGTGAAGCCGTTTATGGGAGATGTTTAGCCTCATCGAGATCGCGACCCAATCCCTGATTGTTCAATGTCCCCATGAGTGTCTCAATATTAAACACCATACACTTCTAGAGTATTATATTTTAACAATGTAATATTTTTCAAGACATTAGTAATATGAAAATTTATATTTTATAGAATAATGAATTTGTTTTTATTTCTATTTTTACTTTATATATGATTTTGTTATTGGCTCAATTGAACACAAATAGAATTTTATGGTAATATAAATATATAATTAAGGTAATTATTTTGATGAATTAATGGATTTTTAAGTGAATATAATTTAAATTATATTTAACATTATATAAGGTTTATTAATTATAAATAGGTGTATAAATTTTTTGAAGTGATATATACTTTTTGATAGGGTTCAAAAACTATTATTGTCAAAAAAACCTAATTTTTAAATACAATTAAATTAAAATTTTCAAAGTGAAAAATTAAATATTGTAAAAATTATTTATATAAAATTTATATTATTTTAATAATTATAATGTCTAAATTTTCAAACAGTGATTTTTTAATAATTTTCTTAGAGAGTCGAATTTTTGGGTAAAAATTAAATATCGTATAAATATAAGGTATGTTTTATGACATTGTAATGACCCAAAAATGATGTAATAAACACAATAAGGGGTAAATTTGAAAAACATTTTGTGTTCCCCATAAAATAATTTTATTTTAGGGTTATTTGATTAATTTTATTAATCCATAATGAATCATTCTAATCTTAAAATGTAATTTATGATTTTAAATTTATTTCATTAGAAATGTGTTTAACGTATATAGAAGAAATGATAATATTTTAATATGATCATCCATTTTCCTAATAAAATTACAAAAATATCTCCTCTTGGGAAAAAACCATGTGTAGGTTTGTGGTTTGAAAAATTTTATTTTGTAGTGTCCAAAACCTAAATATTAAAGAAATCCCACTCTTTTCCTACATATACACATCCGCGATCCCACATTTATTCACTAAATATCTTATTATCAAGACCTTAATCAAACTTATTCTCTCTATAATCCTACCATGGATCCACAAATCTCTCTATATGCTCATTTCAATCTTTTGGTGACATACTCATAAGGTAAGGGATCCTCTCTTTCGCAGTTTTATTCAATAATATCTTCTATGGTATGCCCTATTATTTTTAATTTCCTAATGATGGGGTAAATATTTCACCTTCTCCATAAATTAATTATTATATATGTATTATGATTTACTCATTCCTCACTCATAAATCCCCTCTAAGAACACTAGTTACCATACTAAATTTTCGTAAGTGTTCTTTCCATTCTCATTTTTATCAATGTTTTATTATCCTATTATGTCCTTTTATTTTAATTTACTAATGATGGGGTTGGATTTTTATACACCCCCATAATTTTCTTATTATTTATAAATGATGAGATACACCTTTAACTCTCATTAATCCCTCCCATGTACACTAAAAACCATGCTGTAATTTCATAAGCATCATTTTAAATCCCTTTTTCTTCAAGATTATTTGTTATTATATGCCTTATATTTATGAATTTAAATGAGTTAAAATTTTCATTAATGTCACTATTACATTAATCTACATTTACAAATGATAATAGACCCATTTCTCTATCATCAACCTAATTTATGTACTTTTATGTGATGTCATTATGCTTCTTAATATTCACCATGATTTTCTATGCCAATCGAATTGGGTAGTGAATACCATACCCATTTATAATCAAGGGGGTTAACATTTTTTCACATATAACTTTTTATTAGGGACATACATGTCTTTATTCCTCACTATATGAATGTGTAATAGAACATGATTATGAACTAATCCATGTATAAAGATCTATGAACCATAGTTAATAATGGCAAATAACTTAATTTGGCAGGTCCACCTAGAATTATACAGAGCTAAAATACATTGGGTAATGTTTCGTATCATGATACCTCATGTTGGGAAATTTATGTACAAGAATCATTTATAGGAATTTTTCCACCATGATATCTCAGAAATTTATCCTGAACATATGTTTATGATGCAGTGTTTTATTTTGTTGCCACATTTCCCATGTAATTGTTATCATTATATATCACTCCATATAATTCATGTTACATTATACCTCATTGATACCACTGGTCTATCATGTATAATTATCCCCATTTTAACCCATGTTTATTCTATTAATGGGTGTTAGGTCCATAATGTTGAATACCCTGAGGGGGGGGGGTGAATCAGGGTATGAATAATTTAAAATTAAAGCCCGTTCTGATCTTGTTCTGCTATTATGCAAAACACTCTTCTCACTCATTCCTATTGTAAAAAATAAACAGAATGTAAACCAATAACATGACACATCAATTTTACTTGGTTCACCGCTAAGGGATACGTCCATGAAGCATACGCCGACAGGATGCCGGTCATTCCAATTCCACTAAACATCACTAGCTATGGATTACAAGGTTCGGGATAGATTAATTCTAAGACTAGGCTCACTGCCTTTACACATTTAGGGTCATCTCATTGCTTTCCCAAGGGTCACTCCATGTTTCTCTCTCTCTGGCTCACTGCCGATGGAGAGGATCACCTTCTTTCTCTTCCTTTGCTCACTGCTCTTGGAAAGAATCCACTCACAGTTTATAGACATGTAGGTATCTTCATTTTCATGATGTAATGCATGTTGTTCTGTATGTAGATGCTCTTTTTAAGCTCAACCTTCACACATAGATGAATTTCACTTTGCACCGAAGGTACCGGGAAATCCCCCAGCTTCCACGCAGCCGTAAATCACTGCCCGAAATCAACCTCACTTGGAGACCTTTTCTAAGGTGGCGCGCAAGTCTCAGAGATAAAGTCAACACTTGCACACAAGTATTTCTTAACACTTGCGTGACTCAACCTTAAGCTTCTCTAAACTTGTGTGACGCATTTCCTTTGCAGCTCAAAACACCTTAGGCGCGCAACAAACACATAGCGCACAACTTCCTTCTTTGAGGCACAAGTCCCACTTGCACAACACACCACCACTTGTGCGACCACCACACCGACGCAACGAGAGATCTAAATCTTCAATGTTTTTAACTCCGGTAAAGAATGAGGAGGGGTGGTCCAGTATTTATAGCCAATTTTGACCACCCTGCATGACGGCGCACAAGTCAACCCTCGGCGTGCAAGTCTCGGCACGCAGGTCTCTTCCCCTGCAAGTCACTTGCGCGACCTACTTAAAAATTTGTGTGAACCTCTTTCCTTTTACATATTTTGATCTTATGATCTTGATAAATCATAGGCGCGCAAGTTCTCAAGCTTTCAAGGCATCGGCACACAAGTCTCTTCACGCAACGCAAGTCACCTACACGACACCACTAATACTTACACAACACTTATCCCTTTTCCATATTTTTATGATCTAATCTTTAAAAAAATATGGTGCGCAAGTTTCCAAGACTTCATGTACACGGCATGGAAGTCCCTTTGAAAAAAACCACATTTCTTCATTTGTCGAGTTTTAGGCCCAAAAATTTGGAAAACACTGGAAAATGGCACCACCTTGTATCTGTTCTTTTTGTTCCACCTCCAGATCATCCATATCTTTGTCGAAATTCATGAATCAAACATGAATCATTAACCAAAGCTCTTGAAATCTATATTCCATCATGAAATCCTCTTTTTCAACAAATTTGTATGTCATAGTTTGTATTGTCAACAATCACACTGCAGATGTTCACACTATCAACAAACACAAACACCTCAAAAATGCTTCAATGATACCTTGAGGGATTTTTTCCAAACAATCTCCCCCTTTGGGTTTGTTGAAAACTCTTCCATAAAAATGTAAAACATTACTTCTTTAGCCACCATTCGCCTTTTGCGATTCTGATAGCGATCAAGGATTTACTGAACACATACCCTATGCCCACATGAGCAATGCTCAGTGTTAGAAACATGAGTAAATGAAAAGTTAATCAATGAATCACTTCATCTCTTACATCAACTATTGACACCAAACTGATACCAATTTTCACCAAACAGATACCAATTGTTGGAAATATTCTTACCACATTCCAACATCTCTCTGTTTCTTTTATCCCGATCCTCAACTGTCGTGATATCTAATCTTTGATCGATCACTTCCAGCATCGTCATATTTTATACGCTCCCCCTTTTTGCTCACAGCTTCAACTCTTGTCAGCTTCAAATACTGCTTTAGCCCTATTGTCTGTGTTGTCTAAGCTAAGATTCGCCTAGGAACGTTCAACTGGCTTCAACTCCCCCTATCTGGCTGCTCCACATGTCATCCTCTCCCTATATCTCAAATCATCACACTGTCTCCCCCTTGAACAATCACTATTTTCTCCCCATTTGTGAACGAACCCAAAGGACACTCCATTGCAGTCTGTAACAGAGTATAGAACACATTATCAAATTAGGGAAAAACACGTCATACCTTAGGGAGGGGGGGGGGGGTCCACATCCACACTATTTCAAGTGCAGGGTGTCGACTGAACTCCCAGAGCCAGTCGATGCCTTTCAAATTCTTCCTTGGGTAAGGCCTTTTTCATAATGTCTGCAACCTATAGCTCTGTAGGCACATACTCCAACTACATAATTCCCTTCTCAACTTTCTTCTTGATAAAATGGTACTTTATCTCAATGTTCTTTGTCCTTGAGTGATGGACGGGATTTTTTCTAAGATTTATGGAACTTTAGTTATCAAATTAGATTCTGATCAGAGACTTCACTTCAACTCCCATATCTTCAAGCTGCTTCTTCATCCACAAAAATTGTGTGCATGCTTGAGTGGCCGTAATATATTCAGCCTCTGCGGTGCTCAATGAAATTCAATATTTCTTCTTGCTAAGCCACGAAATACAAAATCCACCAAGATAGAATGCACCACTTGACGTTGATTTTTTATCATCTGCTGAACTAGCCCCGTCTGCATCAGTGTATCCCAATAACTCTGTCTGAGATTGTCAGTATATGTCAAGCTGAAATCCACTATGCCTTAGATATACTGAAATATTCTTTTCACTGCAAGCATGTGGATTTCCTTGGGATTACATTGATATCTCGCTACTTGGAATGTGGTGAAAACAATATCAAGCCTTGTTGTGGTTAAGTACAACAGACTTCCAATAATTTTCCTGTATTCTATGATATTAACAGCCTTGTCATCCTCATCTTTTGATAATTTCATCTGGGTAGCAACCAGTGTCTTTATCTGTTTGGAATTATCCATTCCAACCCTTCTCAGAACCTCATTGGAATATTTAGATTGAGAAATGAATGTTCCATTACTTCCTTGTGTCACCTATAGACCAAGGAAAAAACGTTATCTCTCCAATCATTTTCATTTCAAACTCATTTTTCATGAATTCGGAAAACTTTTTGCACTGAGCTTCATCTGATCCACCAAAAAATTATGTCATCGACATACACCAGCACCATCATCCTTTGATTACTCTCATTGCTGAAATAGAGATTGTAATAAACTCCTTCACGCTGGAAACCAAGTTTCTTCAAGTACTGATCAAGCCTTGAGTACCATGCCCTTGGTTCTTGTTTCATCCCATAAAACGACTTCTTCAGCCTGAAAACTTTGTTCTCATCCTCATGAATGAGAAAACCATCTGGCTACTCAATATACACCACCTTTTCTAGAACACCATTCAAGAATGCGGATTTGAAATCCATCTGGAACACTTTGAACTTTTTTTGAACTGTTATGGCCAAAAATAATATGATTTTCTCAAGCATTGCAACCGATGAAAATGTCTCATCACCTTCTATTCCCTCTATCTAGGTGTATCCCTTGCACACTAGTCACGATTTTTTCCGAATCATTGTTCCATCTTTATTCATCTTGTTGCGATAGACCCATGTCGTCCCGATGAAATTCTTGTCTACTGGCCTCGAAACAATCTCCCATGTCCGGTTCTTGTCAATCTGATCAAGCTCTTAATTCATAGCTTGAACCCATTTTTTTGTCTTCAGCTACATCAGAAATACATTTCGGCTCCACCTGAAACAAAAATGATGTTTTCTATAATGATTTCATTCTTCGATACTGAACTGGATCTGTCTGATCACCAATGATATTCTGCCTATCAATTTCAGCTCGACACGTTGGCTTCCTTACAAACACAAACTTGAAACTTTCTTGTTCATCATCAGTATCTTCTTCTGAGTTACCTTCTGCCACTTCTTCTCCCACTGTGTTTCTTACCTCATCATCACATTCATCCAAGAACTGTTCACTGTGTCGTTGAGTATTCTTTTAAATTTCAACTATAGTGACATCATTGATCTCATCAATTTTTCCAAGCCTTTTGTTGATGAATTTATATGCTTTACTTTTCCCTGAATAGCCAAGGAATATCCCCTCATATCATCATGCCTCAAACTTCCTATGATTTTCTTTGTTGATAATGAAACACTTACATCCAATGATTTGAATGTATTTCAAAGATATCTTATTTCCGTACCACAGTTCATATGGAGTCTTCCCTTGCATCAGACACAAGAGAGACCTATTCGAAACATAAACAGATTTCAAAACTGCTTCCTTCCTAAATTTCTCTTGTAGGTATTTATCAATAAGCCACTTTCTGGCCATGTTGTTGATGATCCGATTTCTCCTTTCAACCACATCATTCTATTGGGGAGTTATTAGTGATGAAATTTTATGCCTTATCCCATGTTTCTCGAGATAGTTTTCAACTTGACTGTTTTTGAATTCTATACCGTTATCAGTACGAAACATCAGACTTTTCTACCCAAGAATCTTTTCTGATTCCCTCCTATACTGCTTTATGAAACTGAACACCACTATCTTATGGGTAATGACATATACCCAGGCCATTCTGCTATAATAATAAATGAAAAGGACATAGTAACATTGTCCATTTATGGCTCGTGGTGAGATTGGTCCACAAACATCTGCATGTACCAGTTCAAGCACTCTGGTTGATTTTTGTTCCTTTGACATGTATGTTTTTCTGATGATCTTCCCTTGTTGACAAGCATCACATGTATGAGTATGATCAAGAAAAAGTTTGGGAAGCTATCTCACAGCATCACACTTTACCAGATCTTCCATAGATGGTTGGAATAGATTACCAATTCATTTATTCCATAGTTGGTTTTTTCCTCTCTGGATAAAAGATATATCTCTTCTTCCCCACATACAAGGTAACAATTTACCTTTGTCATTTTTCCCTGCAGAACAACTACTCCATTTCTTCCCGTGACAGTACATGTCTTCTTGGTAAACCGTATAGAAGGACCTGAGTCACACAATTGACTGACACTGAGCAAATTGTGACTGAGACCTTTTATAACCAAGACATTAGCACGTCTGATTTTTCCCCCCAAACCTACCCATTCCAGATCCAATTATCTTCTGGCCTTCATCATTTCTAAACTTAACAACTCCTTCTTAGTAATATTTTGTGCCTATAACCAGATCCTTATTCCCTATTATGTGAGACATACAACGACTATCAAGAATCCACACACCAGAACGATCTAATGTTTTAAGGGAAATTTCAGAAACTACTGCCTTCTCTACTCTCTTCTTCTTGGTCCATAATTTTGTCTCCATGCTCGGTATAGGTTGAGACTCATGATCATTCTTAGAGTTCGATGGACCAGCTTCATCTTGCAGTGCTGCAAAGATGTTCTGAACTTTTAACTCCCTTGTCGGTTTATTGATCTGCTACTTGTGAACATTTTGATTCTTCTTTGGAACATTTTTCTCCGAATGTTCGAAGTGAAGTACCTAGCCATGTGCCCAAATACTCTGCACCAAAAATAGTGTCCTTAAAAATATGTTCTGGAAAACCTTTCTCTGTTTGGCTGTCATCTCTATTCTTGTTCCCTTCCACATCATTTGTCTATGGAACACAGATACTATGAATGTATCATCATACAACAACAATAACAACTGATATAAGGTGCATTACTTCGTGTTACTTCAGCACTACGTGTTTGCCCTTGGGATCTCTGAATATTTTGATTCTTCTTTGTGCCCAAATCATCTTTCAATCTCAGGACAGGTGCATGCGGTCTGACATCAATTTCTATAGATTTTTGCTTCTGATGAACCCCTGCATCAGCCTTAATATTTGAGCTAAATTGCTGCTTCTTCCCTTCGGAACTACTAGGTTCCACTTTCATCTTTTCATTCTTCATAATGACCTTATTTCACAATAATGTATTGGGAATCAAGGGTTTTTCCAGGTCATTAACTTTTCTCTGCAGTCTGACAACTTCTTCTTCAAGCTCTTCGATAGGATTCACATGACCTTTCACTTTTTTGTTCAAGCCATCGATCTCCATTTTCTGTTCTTCAGTCTTGATCTTATACTCACTAACTGATTCTGAGTTCTCTGGTGTTGATAACTTGAGCTTTTCAATTTCTTCCATCAACTCAGACTTCTCTTCTTCCCGCTGTTGCATGTAGAGTTTGTCATCATGTACCACCTTGTTGGCTTTCTTTGTTTTTTCTCTCCAAACATCTATCTATTCAAGATTTGCTTCTAATTCAGCTTCCATGTCAACACTCCCTTCAATTTCTTCTTCTTATTTAGCTTCATATTATTCCTTTTTCTAGGAACTTCCAAGAACTTCCACCAAGGAATTTACCCCACGATCTCTGCAAATTTATATCTCCTCAACCTCTTTATCCTCAGATTCATCTGAAATATCAAATTCCCGTGAGAGAAGATTCTTCTTCTTGAAGTAATTTCTCTTGAATTGTTTCTTCCCATTCACAAATGCTGAAGTCTTCTTCCTAGGAATTTCAACTTCAACATCATCATTATATTCATCTTGAAACTTCTTGGGGCATCTTACAACAAGATGACCAAACATTCCACATCGAAATCATGCTAGTGGAAGTTTCCCTTTAAACATTCCTCTTCCTCTTTGCAGATTTGAAGAAAGGAATGACATCACCTCATCTGTCTCTTCCTCTTCTTGAGAATCTTCTATGGAGATCTTCTTCATGGCCTTGAATTCCACTTCATTGTATTTCCCCTTTTCCACTACCTCGTTATCATCATTCCTCATTTCATATGAAACCAAGGTACTGTGAAAATTATCCATTGTCAGCTCCTTGGAATCTTTATCTTCCAGCACAGAAACTTTCGGATTGAACCAAGGTGGAAGGTTCCTCAACATGCGCTTTACGATCTTTATTTCTTCAATGACTTCACCAAGTCCTCACATATCATCCACAACAATATTTACCCGGTCAAAGAATTCATCAATAGACTCATTCGGCTTCATCTTCAGATCTTCATACTTATTCCACAACACCTACAGCTTTTCCTCTCTGACCATTGTATCTCCTTCAAATATATTCAAAAGTTTCTGCCACATGTCATGTGACATTTTTCATGACATCACCTTTGTGTATATGGGATTAGAAAGGCCTTCCCCTAAGGCACTAATTTCTTTTTCATCGGCATCCAATTCTCTATGCTCTGCTTCTGATAAAGCACCACTATTAATATCATCTGTGATACCATGCATAGCTGCTGAAAACACATCCATTCCAATGATTGGAAATAGTGTTTCATTCGATTCGTCCATATTTGATAATTAAATCTGTCGAAGATCGGAATCCCTTTATGATTAGTGACTTCCATTGAGAGAATAACTACTGTCAACCTCTCCCTTTGATACCAATTGTTAGGTCCACAAGGTGGAATACCCTGAGAAGGGGGTGAATCAGGGTATGACTAATTTAAAATTAATGCCCATTCAGATCTTGTTCTACTATTATGCCAAAAACTATTCTCTCTGTTTCCTGTTACACAAAATAAACAAAAAGTAAACAAAGCACAGGACACCGTAATTTTACTTGGTTCACCGCTAAGGGATATGTCCAAGGAGCATACGCCAACATGTTTCCAATCGTACAAATTCCACTAAATTTCACTATCTTTGGATTACAAGGTTCGGGCTAGATCACTTCTAAGCCCAGACTCACTTCCTTTACAAGTTTAGGGTCAACTCACTGCTTTTCCAAGGGTCACTCCCTGTTTCTCTCTCTGGCTCACTGCTGGTGGAGAGGATCACTTTCTTTCTCTTACTTTGCTCACTGCTCTAGGAAGGAATCCACTCACAGTTTATAGACCTGTAGGTCTCTTCATTTTCACGAATTAATTCATCTTATTCTATATGTACATTCTTTGATGAAGCTCAAACTTCACCCATAGATGAATTTCCCTTTGCACTGAAGGTACCGGGCAATCCCCCAGCTTCCACAGACCCCAAAATCACTGCTCGAAATCAACCTTACATAGCACCCTTATCTAAGGCGACGCGCAAGTCTCGGCGTGCAAGTCAACACTAGTGAGCATTTATTTCTTAACACTTGTGCGACTCAATAATAAGCTTCTCTAAACTTGCATAACGCACTTCCTTTACTGGCCAAACCACCTCAGGCACGCAACAAACACTTGGCGCACAACTTCCATCTCTGGCGCGCAAGTCCCACTTGCGTGACACACCACCACTTGTGCGACTACCACACCTGTGCGATAGGAGCTCTGAATCATCAAAGTGTTGAACTATGGTAAAGAATGAGAAGGGGTGGTCCTATATTTATAGGAAATTTTGACCACTCTGCGCGACGGTGCACACGTCAACCCTCGGCGCACAAGTCTCGGCGCACAGGTCTCTTCCCATGCATGTCACATGAGCTACCTCCTTTCAAACATGCGAGAACCTCTTTCATTTTTCATATTTTGATCTTTTGATCTTGAAAAATCATAGGCTCACAAGTTCTCATGCTTTCAAGGCATCAGCGCACAAGCCTCTTCACATCGCGCAAGTCAACTGCGTGAAACCACCAATACTTGCGCGACACTTATCCCTTTCCATATTTTTATGATCTGATCTTGAAAAACATATGGCGCGCAAGTTTCCAATCCTTCATGCACATGGCGTGCAAGTACCTTTGAAAAAAATCCTATTTTCTTCATTTGTCGATTTTCAGGCCCAAAAATTTGGCAAACACTGGAAAACGGCGCCACCTTGTATATGTTCTTTTATTACTAACTCCAGATCATCCATCTCTTTGTCGATGTTCTTGAATAAAACATGAATAATTAACCACATCTCTTGAACTCGACATTCCATCATGAAATCCAATTTTTCAAAAAATTTGTATGTCATGGTTTGTATTTTCAACAATCACAATGCAGATGTTCACTCTTTCAACAAACACAATCACCTCAAAAATGCTTCAATGATACCTTGAGGGATTTTTCCCCAACAATGGTATTAGGGATAAAACCTCTCTTATGCATTTCTCAAGGACATCTTATGCAGTTTTTAGCTCAATCCTCTTAAGGATGCATTCTATAAACATGTTGTAATTCTTGTTTAACGTTGTAATGAAATGTAACTAATTACCAAATACAGTAAACAACTTGATATTTTGGGTTGTATTAATTTCATTTTTATCATGTATTAATGTATATTAAAAATAAGGGTTCTTGTAGTTTGTATCAAAGGAATGTTTAGTTATTTTTTGGATTATAATTAGAAAACTATTTAAAAATCCTTAGAGATAACACAATATAAAACAATACATCCCTAAAATTTTGATGAGTATAGATTATGTTTTTTATAATGAAAATAAATCCTTATATGGATACAACATGTGGATGTTGTTCATTCATAGTTGTACATAGGAGTAATAACTCCAACAAGGTGTTTTGGGCCTAACTCGGGGTAACCTGGTACACGACAATATGCCTTACTATGTTGCTAGTTGGACAGTCATGGGGGATATGCTTTGGTAATTCATAAGCTCATTATGAAACATTTATATGGGATAAAACATAATCACACAAGAATATATGTTATTTAATAGATCATGGATAACATATATTTAATCCTAAAAATTCACATGTTAAGGAAAAACATGTAAATTATAATTTATCCCTTTAATGTAATTCGATTATCCTTTCTGTTCTTAATAGTTTGAAAATAAAAAACCCTAAATTTAAAATTATTCTAGAAAATTTCTAGAAATTTAATGAATCATGTAAACAATAAATCTGAATAGAAATGTGGTGACTTCCCCAATGAGGTACCCAACCCAATTAAAGCAGAAATCACACACTTAATGATGAAAATATCTTAGCTAACTCATGGTTTCAATAGAAATCTAGTTAATGAGGACTATAAAATTCCCCCCACTAAAATATCAATTATAAACAAAGAACTTCATTTGAAAAAGGCCTCCTACATTCAATGGATCATATAGTCCCATAATCAATGAACAATGGATCAACTCCATTGAGATGATATTCTCCAACATTCAATACTCCAAACAAGAGAATGTTATTTTGGAAGTTTATTATATTGAGGGTGAATATTATCAATGGTGGAAATTGATCAAAAAAATCAAGATGAAAAAATCGAAGCATTGTTGTGGATATATTTAAAAAAAATGTTTTTTTAAATATTTACCCTACACTATACGACTTAAAATGGAAAGGGATTACATTTCCCTATTGAATGATAGTGATGAATCTATTAGGGAATATGAATAAAACATCACTGGGATTGCATGGTACACTTCTAGATTTTTCATTACACAAAAATGAAAAGATGACCACTTCTTTAGTGGGATAAAATTTAGACTATCGAATTCCCTGGTGGTCCATCACTTTGACAGATATGAGGAATTTTTTTATCATCCCTCAAAGTTGAAATAGAGATAAGTGAATCACATTGGTATCATAGGGATAATTAGTTGTTAATTAGAGATTAATTATGGTGTTCTAATAGTGAGATATAACGGTGTGAAGAAATTTCAGCATCCCACATTCCAATGGTGTGGGAATAGGTATCCCAGAAATCTCCTGAACGGGGTGGGGAAATTCATTAGGTGCAGGAAGGAAGAAAACCTAGCAATTAATTGATGATAGAAGAAACCCACTACTAAAACGAAGGAATGGAATGCACTAGTTGATGGTTAGAGTATTTTTCATTGCTAAAACATGAAGGAACCAAGTAAATTTTCAAACCCAAGAACTAATCCAAGTGTTTTTTGGAGAAAAACAACACATCTAAGGAATCCCGGGGGATATTTTTCCATCACTACTACTAAAGTGAATCCCAACAACAATGTGGTTAAAGGTATGCTATTTATTTATTCAATAATAGATATAATATTTTTTCATTCTGATCTACGCATTCCTTCAGATCCCGAATGTTTAGTAAAACTATTCAAAACACAAAAAAATCATGGATGTAGAGATTTTCGTGATAATTGAAAATGAGAAAATTATTTCATACCTTGTATATAAATACCCCCTTTTCAAAATATGAGGGTTGGATTTTCTATAAAACCTTGTCATACTCCCTTTGGATGAATTTTTTGCAATTACTGGCATGTATTGGCTTTCCCTATATATAAGTCACATAAATTTACCCATAAAGTAAATAATTATCTGTATTGTGAATCATCCTCAGATTCAGTAATAATGCAAGGAAAAGGATCAATCTTATTTAGCACCATCCTCTCAAAAATGGATATTATTTCCGTATGATCAATAGAATCTGTATTTAATTATTGTTTGTAGGGAAATAATCACCCTTTAAGTCGTGAAAATTGTGATGGAATTTGATGATGTGTTTCTCGAGGAATTGACAGATCTTCCTCCAAACCAAGATAATGATTTCTCAATTGACCTTATTCCTGGGGTTCAACCATTTTCCTTGAATCCATATAGAATAGATGTTGTGTAATTGGAGGAGTTGAATAATAAACTACAATAGAATATAGAGAAATGTTTCATACACACAAGTGCTTATCCATGTGGTGAACCAGTCTTCTTCGTTGACAAGAAGGTGGGGCAATGGGCTTTAACATTAATTGTCGTGAGCTCAACAAGATCATGATAAAGAACAAGTATCATTTGACATGGATTGACGACTTGTTTGATCATCTTTGAGGATCAAAATAATTATATAAGGTGGATTTATGTTCAGGATATTACCAAGTTATCGTTAGGAAGGAGGATATCCCCAGGACAAGTTTTCATACAAGGTACGAGAACTATGAATTCACAGTAATTAAATTTGGACACCCTAATTGTCCATTATTCAGCTTGGATATGATTAATAGAGTCTTTATATATTACCCTAAAAAATTATTGGATGTATTTATAAATGATATTATAATATACTACAAAATTAAATAGGGGAATGAGGAGAAATGGAATGCTTTGCTAATGACCATGTAAATGTGAAAGGATTCTTCCGTGTACAACAAATGTGAGTTCTAGTTTAAGGAAGTCTCTTTCTTGGGGAAAATCTTCACATTAGATCAGATATCTATAGAACAATCAATAATAGATGAAATTGAAGAACAGATGATCCATCAACTCCGATAAACATATGTGGTTTCCTTGGGTTAGAAAGGTATTATCACCGATTTTTTAGAAACATATCCTGATTGTCAAACCATAATAGAAAGCTAACCTGGAAGGGAGTAAAGATTTATTGTAATAATAAATGAAAAGAAATTTTGAAATTGTTGAAAAGGAGTATTATCACAGTTCTTGTCACGACCCATCCTCCGGACCCATGTCGTGACAACCCAAAGCCTGCCTCCCATATGCCAGGGGTTGGCGACTAGCACCAAGGTGTAAATCCCGACAAAAGTGGAAGGAATTGCCTTTATAATGTGAACACACACCACAGAGTAAGCAATCAGAAGTAAACACTAAGTAAAACAAGATACTGAAAGTAGTGCAAAAAAGTTAGTGGGCCAGAATACAAACACAAAATGAAAGTAAAGTACAAATGGAATGAAAGTACAACAACTGAAAGTAATGCAGCAACGTCGAGCCGTCCACTGGATGACCCACCTGAAGGGTGGGTACAGATATCCTCCTCCTATCGTCAGGTCCGGTCTTCCGCTCCGTGTACTTCCCACCCAGTGGTCCACCTCCAGGTACCGAAATACTCCACAATCCTCAACCACGATTAGCGTTGTCCGTCGTCTGCATCCCACACAACGTAGTGTGGGCATAGCCCGTGCAGGGGTGAGTATACGCTACTTAGTAGTGACCCCGAGACCCCCGATGGTCTCCCAGAATCCACAACGGGTAATCCACAAAGGAAAGATACAATCACGAAGTAACATCCAACAAAACTTAGGTATATTCTCCTACATATACCTAAGTCAACAATTCCAGTTTGGCTCCAACATCCGAGCCCATGTTCGATCAAGTCCACATAGGAGTACATGCCAAACCACAACAGATAGTAAGTCAATCATATCGAAGATATTGATTGAAGTTAAGACTCAGATCACACATGAATAATTCTTCGTAAGGTGATAGAGATGATAAAATATTGCCACTGATTAATCTAAGCCGGGACCCACATAGGATACTAAACCAGCCATGCTGTCGGACCCACATAGGATACAGACTAGCTACTCTGCCATACCCACGTAGGATGGCAAGAACAGAGTCTAACACTGCCAGACCCACGTAGGATACAAGAACAGTAGTCATTGTCGTCGAACCCACTGAGGATTTTAGTACGGACTTCATCACTGTTGAACCCACATAGGATTTCAGTGCAGTCTTCATCGCCGTCAAAACCACGAAGGATTTCAGTACGTTCTTCATCACTGGCGAACCCACATAGGATTTCAGTGTAGTCTTCATCGTCGTCGAACCCACGGAGGATTTCAGTACGGTCATCATCACTGTCAAACCCACATAGGATTTCAGTGAAGTCTTCATCGTCGTCGAACCCACAGAGGATTTCAGTACGGTCTTCATCACTACCGAACCCACATAGGATTTCAGTGCAGTCTTCATCGTCGTTGAACCCACAGAGGATTTCAGTACGGTCTTCATCACTGGGGAACCCATAGAGGATTTTAGTACGGTATTCATCACTACCGAACCCACATAGGATTTTAGTGCAGTCTTCATCTCTGTCGAACCCACGGAGGATTTCAGTATGGTCTTCATCACTGCCGAACCAACATAGGATTTTAGTGCAGTCTTCATCGCTGTCGCAGCCAGCTCTAGGGTACCCGCACACAACATGCTCGTTTCGGGAGGTTCCGCTCCATTAGCCAAGGGGTCGATACATCAACTGAAACGTAGTCCGGAGTTGATGTATCTAAAAGTTCCGTCTCAACAAGAGGAACTCAACGTGAAAGACGGCGCGTCAATCGGATGCCTTGTCTGAGAGTCATTGGCCTTTTCATTCCAGGGGCCCGGTTACTTTTTAGGACAAAACCATCCCGACCACACTACAAATGCATCCAAACAATGAGCGTAGTAATCCAAAAGGTCCGTCTCACTAAGAAGAATCCAACAAAGTCGACGACACGTCAATCGGACGTCCGACGCTCATGTTATAAGCGTTTCCGCTCTGAGGGCTCGGTTGGTATCATGATCGAACCAACCCGGTCGTACCCAAAGATATCCTAAACATTTAGTGTAATATACATAAAAGACCATCTCGATCCAAGGATCGCATCACAACTGATGGTGCATCGATCGGAGGTCTGTAGCCAATGATATGGGAAAATGAACGAACCTGGTTGATTTTAGGGGGTTTTGGGCCCGGACCGACCCGGCCCGAGACCCCCCCTGGGTTGCCCCGAACCGGGTCCGGGTCCGGCCCCGCTTGGGCACGGCCCGACCCGGCACGCGCACGCAGCCCGCGTGGCCAGCTCGTTCACGCCGAGCTGAGTGGAAGGGGGGCGGGGCGCTGCCCCCCTGTTTGAGTAACTGCGACCCCCACGTGGGGCGCCAATCCTTTGGCCAGCAGTGGGTTATGACTCCCAGCTTCTTGGAAGCCGGCCGGCCGGTGCTGCTGTCGCGGGACTACCAGGCTCCCGCCCCTCCGCTGTGGCCCCGCTCCGTCCACAGTGTCTTCGTCGTTCTTCGGCACGACGTGATGGCGCTGCACCCCTTCGCTGCGGCCTGACTCCGGTCGCGGGTTTGTTTGGCCTCAACAGCACGGCGCGCCAGTGTCACGCCTCTTTGTCACATTTCATCATGATTATGCATGGTTTCGTCGCACCGCACCGCCTTCTTTCGAATCACAACAACACAAAAACAAAAGGGGGAGGTTAGTCAGCCTTGTTCGTGCGGTCTGACCTCCTCCCGATAAGTTGATATCAAGCGGCCCAAAAATAAAGACAGAGAACGACAAGGGATATTTCACGAACAAAAATTAATTAACCCCTACTTCAATGAAGTCGTCGAACGAGGTTTGTCGCGGGAAAGGGATGCCGCGGAAGACGGCGTTGCAGAAGGAGGATTGTTGGCGTCACGGTACACGGCATCGCGGAGAAGAGGACCGTCAGCGTCCCGGCACAGGGCATCGCGTCGTCGATCTCCGAGGAATCAGTGTTATTTTTTTTCCTTTATCGGAAGTCGGCGTTCTTTTTCGGTGACGGTTTGTTCATTGCGTTCTTCAAGGAGGAAGAATATATTCCTCAAGAGCGCAAGAGTCCTCCCTTCCTTTCGCAGAATGAATCAATCCCTAATAAAATAAGTCTTGTCTTATTTTATTAACACACATGAAAGCCATTAATTTGAAAATTAAACAGATCTCATTCAATTAATTGAATTAATTGAGGAGCGTTTAATATTCAGAATAACATTGAGGTTTGACATGCCATTAATTCAGGGTGCGTGTGAGTTATATATTAAAAGCACGAGAGGGAGGTTAAAAAGAGATTTGAAGGGGTGGGGCTCATGTGGGCCCCACTTCACTAATATCCTACCTAGTGGAGTTAAGATATTATTGGTTCCCACTCCAACCACCAAGCATAGGTTTAACCACTTAGAATAGAAATAAAATTTGTAGCACAATATTTTATTTTATTCCTTAGTTAACCCATTTAATTAATAACCTCACCCGAGCTAACGCAACTCTGGAAAAGGTGTTCATAAGCAATTACTGGCCCTGTGGTTTCATCGGTGTCCTCAGATTTCGATTCCGAGCACTGGTTCAAAAGTTAGCAAAACCCGATCGTTTGTTCACTGAACGTACCCAAGCTAAATTTCAGAACATGATTATGGGTACACCAGGCCTCGGAATCCGGTGCCATCAGAAACTGCACCCTTTTAAAATCCCAAAGAAAATTAAGAAAATAAAAATTTCCCTTGAATTTTACGGGTCTTTACATTACTCCCACCTCTGGGATTTACGTCCCCGTAAAGATATATCAAAAACTAGGGGAACAAATGTGGGTACTAAGAATGCATCTGAGCCTCCCGCTCCCAAGTGATCTCTTGGAGGTTCCCATGTTGCGATCGGATCCGCACTAGATTAATCGACCGCCCACATAGGACCCGCTCCTGTCAATCCTCGATCTCCACCCGGACCTCCGCAAAAGACGCCCCATCTTCATGGTATATCTCCCCATGATCGATGATATGCGTCGGGTTGTGAACGAATCTCCTCAGCTGAGATACGTGGAAGACGCCGTGCACCCGGTGCAACTGAGTTGGTAGATCCAGGTGATAAGCCAACTCGCCTATCATGCTGTGTACCTGAAAAGGTTTGATGAAGATCAGAGACAACTTGCCACCCTGACCAAATCTCTGTAATCCATGTCAAGGTGAGACCCATAAGAAAACGTGGTCGCCATCCTTTAACATTAGTGGCCTCTATCTCCTGTTAGCATAAGACTTCTGCCGGCTCTGAACTATCCTCATCCGCTCCTGGATGACCTGGACCATCTCTATCATGACCTGGACCATCTCTAGTCCCACAAGTGATGACTCCCCAGGGTCTGTCCAGCACATAGGTGATCTACATGGTCGGCCGTACAATGCCTCATATGGTTCCATCACGATGGTGGAGTGGTTGTTGTTATTGTACGCGAACTCCACCAAGGGTTGGTGGTCCTCCTAGCTGCGACCAAAGTCGATGAAACATGCACGGAGCATGTCCTTGAGAGTCTGAATGGTCCTATCCCTATGACCATCCTTCTAAGGGTGAAAGGCGGTGCTCAGACGTAGTTGCGTCCTAAATGCCTCCTACAACCCCTTCAAAATCCGGGAAGTAAAGCGAGAATCTCGATCAGAGATGATAGATGATGGCACACCATGAAGCTGTACAATCTACTACCCGTAGAGGCGTCCCAAGATCCCGACCGAGCCCTGCTCCCTGATGGTTAATAATTGAGCCGACTTGGTGAGTCGGTCAGCAATCACCCAAATGGAGTCGTGAGCTATGGAAGTACGTGGAAATCCAGTCACGAAATCGGTAGATTTGCCGTCCCACATCTACTCTAGGACCCCCAAGGGATGTACTAAGCCCGGTGGTACCTGGTGGTCTACCTTCACCTACTGACAAGTAAGGCATCGAGAAATGAACTCAGATACAACCTTCTTCATACCCTGCCACCAGTGCTGTCTTCTGAGATCCTGATACATATTCACCACTCCTGGATGTACCGCTAAAGGGGAAGTGTGAAACTCCCTCATCACCTCCGCCTGTAAAGCAGCTGGTACCATGGTGCGTTTTATAAAAAGGATGACATTCTCTCCTCCCACCGAAATCCATTAGGTGCTTGTCCTGAGGAAATCTATGCACGCCGCGTCTCACAGTCAGTGTCCCCTCTCTATGCCTCTCTGACCCACTACAGTAGTGGAGGAGTGACTGTGAGTGACTGAAGAAAGGGTGCTCCATCTCTATCCAAGAAGGATATCTGCAATGTGGCTAGCTGCTCCATCACCTCCCTGAGTAGCTGAATGCCCATCCTCCTATTGAGAGCATCAGCTACTACGTTCCCCATTCCAGGAGTATATACTATCTCAAATTCATTGTCCTGGAGGAACTCGAGCCATCACCGCTATCTCAGATTCAGGTCCTTCTGCGAGAAGATGTACCTGAGACTCTAGTGGTCAGAGTAGACTGTAAAGCACTCGCCCATCAGATATTGTCGCCATACCTTTAGAGCGAAGACCACTGCTGCTAACTCTAGGTCATGGGTAGCGTAGTTCTGCTCATGCTTCCTTAAAAAACATGATCCATAGGTGATCACATCCCGCTACTACATCAGGACACATCTGAGTTTGGTCCCTGATGCATCGCAGTAGACTACGTAACCTACTCCCTCCTCCGGTAGCCTCAAGATAGGTGTGCTGGTCAATCTCTGTCTCAGCTCTTGGAAGCTCTGATGACATCTGTCTGACCAAACGAAGGTTTTCCCCTTCTTTTTCAATGCTTAAAGTGGTGACACAACTCTGGTGAAGTCTAGAACAAACCTCTGGTAGTACCCAGCTAGCCCCAAGAAACACCACACCTCTGTCACGCTCCTGGGTGGCTCCCAAGCTAGAACTGCCTCGATATTCGCAGGATCCACCGCAACACCCACCTCATAGATGACGTGTCCCAAGAAGTGGACCTCACGTATCTATAACTGACACTTCAAGAGCATTCAATAAATCTAGTGCACTCGGAATGTGTCCAGTACAACCCACAAGTGGTAGGCGTGCTCCTCCTTAGTGGTCGAGTATATCAAAATGTCGTCAATGAAGACTATGACAAATCGATCGAGGTATGGCTGAAATATCCTGTTCATGAGACTCATGAACACTGCTAGAGAATTGGTTACACTGAATGGCCTAACCAATAACTCATAGTGGCCATAACGACATCTGAAGGCCATCTTCTGCACGTCTTCGTCTGGAACTCTGAGCTGATGATAGCTTGATCTCAGGTCTATCTTTGATAACCACCGTGCTCCCTTGAGCTGATTGAAGAGGTCTTCAATTCTCGGTAGCAGATACTAGTTCCTCAGAGTCACCTGGTTCAGGCGATGATATTTGACACACAGTCGCAAGCTCTTGTCCGCCTTCTTGGCGAACAATATCGGGGAAGCCCAGGGTGAAACACTGGGTCAGACGAATCCCTTGCCCTGTAAGTCCTCCAGCTATACCCATAGCTCTCAAAGCTCAGCAGGAGCCATCTGATATGCTGGAGTGGATATCGAGGGTGTCCCGGGGTACAGGTCAATATAAGAGTCTACCTCTCTGCGAGGAGGTAGTCCTGGAACGTCATCAGGGAAAATGTCTGCATACTGATCCACCACTACAGGAAAACTAGGACTCTGTACGTCAACTGCTCCTAGGAAGAGGCTAGCCAACTGATGAGTGATGGGTTGTCCTCTCCTCTGCGTGAGTCCATCCTGCGTTGCAAAGGCTCCCTTCTTGTCGGTGGAGGTGAATCTACTCCCATCGATGTGAACACACCACACCTTGTTCCTAATAAAGTCGATATGAGCATGGACTATAGATAACCAATCCATGCCCATGGTGACATCGTAAGGCCTCGACAGCACTACAAGAAGATCCCAACCGAAGATCTCTCATCCTAGAGTAAGCTCACACTACCGGCACCAGTGCGTAATCATCGTGTCTTCTCCCGTTGGAGTCTCTAGCTGTAAGGATCAAGCCAACGACTCTGTCGGAATCTCCGAGATCCGAACAAGGGTAGTGGAAATAAACAAATGACTCACTCATGTGTCTATAAGAACTGAAGAAAGCGTGTAATAGACACAAATAGTTCCTCGAATTATCTCTGGCATGTCGTGGTCGTAGGCCTCCGCTGCCTAAAGCTGAGCCTATCTCTGCCTGCTAGCTCCCTATGATCTGGCTGGACCTCCTTGAGGTGGTGGTGGTAATGCCTCAAAGCGTTACCCACCACCTACTGCTCAACCATCTCCCCTGCCTCTTCCGCCTGCTCTTGGAGGACTGCCACGGTCGACCCTCTACCTCTGCCTGGGTGGCCCATCAACCGTCTACTGCTCCTCTGCATGGCGGGTCAGGCAGTCACGAGCCATGTGGCCCTACCCGCCGCATGTGTAGCACTGCCTGCTCCTCGGAATGCCAGCTCTGCACCATGTGCCCCGCAACTCTAAGCCTGTGTCCTTAGGTTGTCTGCCTGGTGTTCTGGTCCACCCAGACCCCTATAATGTCCGTCTCCTGCCAGCTGCAGATGACTCTGCTACATGCTGCCCTGTGGTAGGTCTCGCTGCAGGTGTTGGCTCGGCAAGAAATCTCTATATGATAGGAGCTCGCTCCAATACTCCTGCATGTGTCAGAATGCTGAGGGAGATCATCAATGCCCTGATCTCATGCCTCAGTCCCTGCTTGAAGGTCCGGGCCCAGAAGAATGGGTCATGTAACATGTCTATCGAATAACACCAGAGGTCGGTAAATCTCGCCGAGTACTGGGTGACTGTCATGCTTCCCAGCCGTAGCTGTAGAAGCTCCTGGATGCTCACAGAATGGAGGGTGGCTGGGATGAACTCCGAGCGGAAGAGGCTCTCAAAGTCCGTCTAGAGGAGTGATGCCTCATCATGAACCTGGAGTATCAAGCTCCACCATCTGCCTGCTACAGCGTGCAGGAGGCTCACTGTGAGGATCACCATGAGGTCAGATGGTGTCCCCACTAACCTAAAAACTCGAACAACCACCTCCAGCCAATCCTCGACTGCCTGAGGGTCCGTTTTCCCATGGAACATGGGTGGTATCTGTTGCTGAAACTCGTGCAGTGCACTAAGGCGACGTGCACTCTCAGTGGCTGGGGCTAGTAGCATCGGTGGCTCGGCGGGTAGAGGTGTCGTCGGTGCCTCCGCTGTCAATGGGCCATGCACCGAGGCCTCGTCGCTCGGTGGGCTGTCGTGTCACACAATGCTCGGAACCCTAGCTGGCTACCGTCGTGGGGCCATCCTGAAAAGAAACAGGTGTGCCAAAGTCAAACAGTATACCTGGTGAGCTGACACAAAGTGATCACAATGAAAACTTTTGAAACACACATGCAATCAATGTTTTCGTGCATTGAGTCTGAAATCAGAAGTCAGGGTCCTGGTGTACGGATACGTCAGCCACTGCACCAACACTGGACTCCCTAGATAGATAACCACACTCAATACCCTAAAAACTATTGCTTCACATAGAAGAAAGATCAGAGTCCTGAGTTTGACGGTAGAACCGAAGTCCTCTGATACCAATTTGTCACGACCCATCCTCGGGACCCGTGTTGTGACTACCCCAAGCCCGCCTCCCATAGGCCAGGGGATGGAGACTAGCACTAAGGCATAAATCCTGACAAAAGTGGAAGGCATTGCCTTTATAAAGTAAACAAACATCACAGAGTAAGCAAGAAGAAGTAAATACTAAGTAATACTGGGTACTGAATGTAGTTCTGAAAAGTATGTGGGCCAGCATACAAACCCAAACTGAAATTGAAGTACAACTGGGAAGAATGTACATCTACTGAATGTAAAGCAGCAACGTCGAGCCGTCCACTGGAAGTCCCACCTGAAGGGTGGGTATAGATAGCCTCTTTAGCTCCTCGGGTCTGGTCGTCTGCTCCGTGTACGTCCCACCCAATGGTCCACCTCCAGGTACCAACTTGCTCCACAAGCCTCAACCACGATCAGCACTGTCCGTCGTCTGCATCCAACACAACATAGTGTGGTCATAGCCAGTGCATTGGTGAGTATACACTACTCAGTAGGGACCTCGAGACCCCCGAAGGTCTCCCAGAATCTCCAAAGAGTAATCCACAAAGGAAGGATACAATCACGAAGTAACATCCAACACTACTTAGGTATATGCCCATACATATACCTAGGTCATCAATTCCAGTTTGTCTCCAAAATCCGAGCCCATGTTCAATCACATCCACATAGGAGTACAAGCCAAACCTCACAGTATAGTAAGTCAATCATATCGAAGATATTGATTGAAGTCAAGACTCAACTCACACAGGTATACTTCTTCGTAAGGTGATAGAGATGATAAAATATAGCCACTGATTCATCTAATCTGGGACCCACATAGGATACTAAACCATCTAAGATGTCGGACCCACATAGTATACATACCAGCTACTCTACCAGACCCACGCAGGATAGAAAAAATAGAGTCAGACACTGCCATACCCATGTAGGATACAAGAACAGTAGTCATTGTCATCGAACCCATGGAGTATTTTAGTATGGTCTTCATCGTTGCCGAACCCAGATAGGATTTTAGTGCAGTCTTCATCGCAGTCGAACCCACAGAGGATTTCAGTACAGTCTTCATCAATGCCGAACCCACAAAGAATTTCGGTGTAGTCTTCATCGCCATCGAACCCACAGAGGATTTCAGTACTGTCATTATCACTATCGAACCCACATAGGATTTCTGTTTACTCTTTATCGCCATCAAACCCATTGAGGATTTTAGTATGGTCTTCGTCACTGCTAAACCCACATAGGATTTTAGTGCAGTCTTCATCACCATCGAACCCAAGGAGGATTTAAGTACGGTTTTCATCACTACAGAACCAACAGAGGATTTCAGTACGGTCTTCATCACTGCCGAACCCACATAAGATGTCAGTTCAGACTTCATCACCGTCGAACCCACGGAAGATTTCAGTACGGTCTTCATCCCTTCCGAACCCAAATAGTATTTTAGTGTAGTCATCATCACCGTCGCATCCAACTCTAGGGTTCCAGCACACAACATGCACATTCCGGGAGGGTCTGCTCCACGAGGCAAGGGGTCAATACATCAACTGACATGTAGTCCAGAGTTTATTTATCTCAAAGTTCCGTCTCGACAAGAGGAACACAACGTGACAGACGGAGCGTCAATCGGACGCCCGGTCTGAGAGTTATTGGCTTTTTCGTTTGAGGGGCCTGGTTGGTTTTTAAGTCAAAACCATCCCGACCGCACTCCAACTACTTCCAAACCTCGGTTGGAGTAATAAAAATGGTCGGCCTTACTAAGATTAATCCAAAAAAGTCAACGGCACGTCAATCAGACTTCTGGAGCTCATGTTATAAGCGTTTTTGATCCGAGGGCCCGGTTGGTTTCGTGCTCGAACCAACCCGGCCGTACACAATGTTCTTCGAAACCTTAAGTGTTATATATCGAAACGACCGTCTCAATCCAAGGATAAGACCACAACTAAAATTCCTTTGATCGGAGGTCTGTATCCCAAGATATGAGAAAATGAATGATCTTGTCCGGTTTTAGTGGGTTTGGGGCCTGGAACGACCTGGCCCGAGACCCCCCCTCGGTCAGCCCGAACCGGGTCGAACCGAACCGGGTACGGGTCCGACCCCTTAGGGTGCGGCCCGCATGGCCAGCTCGGCCATGCCGAGCTGAGCAGAAGTGGGGGGGGGGGGGGTTTCCTCCCTGTTTGAGTAACCGCGACCCCCACGTGGGGGGCCGCTTCTTTGGCCAGCCAGGGGTTACAACCCCCGGCTTCATGGAAGTCGGCCGGCCCGGTCCGGCCAGCTGGTGCTGCTGCCGCTGGACCGCCGGGGTCCCTCCCCACCGATGTGCCGACGGCCGACGGTTCCGGCCACCCGGCCTTGCACCGCCGCAGTTTCGAGTGGCAGCCTTGTCTGACCGGCGCGGCGCGACGACACCGCGCCCCTCCATCGCGGCCCCGCTCCGGCAGCAGTGTCTTCGTCGTTCTTCAGCACGGCGCAACAGTGCTGCGCCCGTTCGCTGCGGCCCGACTCCGGCCGCGGGTTCGTTTGTCCCCAACGGGACGGCGCAACTGCGCCAAACATCATTGCCACATTTCTCAATGATTCAGTGCGGTGTCGTTGCACTGCACCACCTTCTTTCGAACCGAAACAACACAACAACAAAAGGTGGAGGAGAGGCAGCCGTGTTCGTGCAGTCTGACCTCCTCCTGATAAGTTGATATCAAGTGGTCCAAAAATAAATATGAAGAACGAAAAAGGAAATTTCACGAACAAAAAGTAATTAACCCCTACCTCGATGATGTAGTCGAACAAAGTTTGTCGCGGGAAAGGGACATCACAGAAGATTGCATCACGGAAGGAGGATCGTCGGCGTCGCGGTACATGGTGTCACAGTTCACGGCGTCACAGAGAAGAGGACCATCGATGTCGCGGTACATGGTGTCATGTCATTGATCTTCGAGGAATCAGCGTTATTCGTCGTCCTTTGTCAGAGGTCTACGTTCTTCATCGGTGACGGTGTGTTCTTCACGTTCTTCAAGGAGGAAGACGATATTCCTCAAGAGCGCAAAAGTCCCAACTTCCTTTTGCACAATGAATTAACCCCTAATAAAATAAGTCTTGTCTTATTTTATTAACACACACACAAGCCATTAATTTGAAAATCAAACAGATCTCATTTAATTAATTGAATTAATTGAGGAGCGTTTAATATTTAAAATAATTTTGAGGGTTGACTTTCCATTAATTCAGGGTGCGGGTGAGTTACATATTAAAAGCACGAGAGGGAGGTTAAAAAGGGATTTTAAGGGGTGGGGCTCGTGTGGTCCCCACATCAATAATATCCTACCTAGTGGAGTTAGGATATTAGTGGGTCCCACTCTAAACACCATGCATAGGTTTAACTACTTAGAATAGAAATAAAATTTGTAGCACAATCTTTTATTATATTCTATAGTTGACCCATTTAATTAATAACCTCACCCGAGAACTCTGAAAAAGGTTTTCTTAAGAAATTGCCATCGTTGCGGTTTCATCGGTGTCCTCAGATTTCGATTCCGAGCAACGGTTCAAAAGATAGGAAAACCCGCTCGTTCGTTCACTGAACGTACCTAAGAAAAATTTCAAAACATGATTCCAGGCACACCGGGCTTCGGAATCAGGTGCCGTCATAAAATGCGCACTTGTAAAATCCCAATGAAAATTAAGGAAAAAAATTTCCCTTTAATTTTACGGGCCTTTACAGTTCTTTTACTCAGAAAACCCACAAGTGGGTAGTATTTAGTAGTATTCAACGATTCTTTAAAGAATGGAATGAGCTATGTGTTGATGGAAAATGAAAACTTCATTACGTATGATTAAAGGTAGATGAATTATCATGAACATAACTACCCAACATAAGATCTAGACTTTTATAGAGTTATATTCACTTAAAATATTTTGTCACAATATTTATTTGAAGAGAAATGTGAAATATATACAAATCACCGATGTCTAAAGTTTATATTCAAACTGAAATATCCGAGTATAAACCATCAAAGATGGTTTGAGATGATAAATGAAAAATAAATCGCAAATCAACACCATCATATGAATGTGAATAATGTGGCAGGCGTTCTATACAAAAAGGATCTGGCAATTCAATCATTCATGAGTGTTGAGAAGGATCTGCTCTTCTTATATTTGGAACAGATGGACATAGGAATCATAATCGATGGAACATAATCAATCATTTCGCATTTTTTTCTCAATCATCTATTATGGAGAGGTTGAATTATGCTCAAATATTTGATGTGTTATTTCAGAATAATGTTCAAGCTGTAAGAAAAGGGAAGCCCTTGGAAATCAATTTTATTGAATAAAGTGTAGAGAGGTTTTGGTCAAGACCACGTGTCACAAAAATTCACAAGTTAAAGATGGAACTGTTAGATGATGCATAAAACATAACCTTCTCCATCAACCCAGAATGCAAAAATATATATAAATATCTTCATGAAAACTATTTTTGTGACAATATAATGACAAATATCATAGAGTATAAATCAATAGGTATTTAATATTAGCAAGTGAAAGTGAAAAGGAAAAAATCCAAGGGGAAGATGCAACCATTATCCATACAAAAATGGAAAAGGGAAAAAATGACAATGGAATTTTTCATTGTTCTTCCAAATACATAAAAAGGTAATAAGTTTATATGGGTTGTGGTGGATTAACATATAAAGACTAAACACTTTGATATTTGAGTTGAATTATCACCAGATCTACTTGAGATAATATACATTAGGGATGGGGTTAGGATGCATGGAGTACTACTAACTATTGTACACGATTGAGATCCAAGATTCAACTCTTTTTTCTAGAAGATTCTCAAGCCTGTTCCAAATATGGTGTTTAACTTCATCATAGCCTATCACCCTAAAACTGATGCCCAATCTGAGCAGACATTCCAGACACATCGGTCCATTTTGAGAGCATGATCAATGGACATCAAAATAGGATGGGATCAACATGTTCCTCTCTTTTAATTATCTTATAAAAACAGTTTACACATTATCATCCAAAGAGATCCATATTAATCCCTATAAGGGAAGAGTTGATGGAAACCTTCATGCTAAGATGAATTTGGGTAATAAAAAATTATAGCTGCTGAAATGTTTGAGGAAATGGGGAAAAGGGTTATGACCATTCAATAACACTTCAGGACCACTCAAAGATGGAAAAAGATCTATGCTAACAATTGTTGATGAGACCAAGAGATTGATGTTGAGGACATGGTTTTCCTCTTCATATCTCCATCGATGAATGTGATGAGATTTGAATATAATGAAATGTTTATTTCAAGATTCATCAACCCCTTTGAGATATCTGATTGCATCAATGTGGCGGATATCGACATCCACACCCACCTAACTTATCTGGAGTTCATGATGTATTCCATGTATCTCTATTGAGGACCTACAACCTTACCCCTAATATTTACTCAATCCATATGTGGTACCATTTTAGAATGATCGTTCCTATGAGGAGAAGTCAGTGAAGATCATAGATCATAGGGACAATGTTATACAAAATATGATAATGCACCTTGAAAATGTGTTGTGGAGAAACCGAAAGTCGGAAGAAGAAACATGGGATCTGGATGATATGATTAGATAGAAGTTCACTCATATATTTGAAGGGGGTTTTTAAATGAGTATTTTGAGGGAAAAAATTCTGAAATGGGAAATATTGTAACGACCTGAACTGTTATATATGAATGTTCTCAATATGATAAAATATCATATTTTGTAATATAGTTATAGAAAATACATAACCATCTATAGTGATATCATTGTATTTAAATGATTGTTTAAAATATTAAAATTTTTAATATATCCATTAAATAATGATAACATGATTAATATAAATATTTGCCTTTATCAAATTCAATTAACAAATACAAAGGTTTCTAAGACTCGCCCTTTAGGATTGTACCATATAAAAACCATTTATTAGAGATTCAAAGGGAGATAGACTCATTAGGATTTTACCATTAAAATTACCATGATGATATCCAATTACTTTTGCATGATTGAAACTATTTACATGATATGTTAAATCTCCTCGAGATCATAGCCTAACCCATGTTTTCTTGACAACCCAAAGAAATTCTCACAGTCATGGACCATACTCTTAGTGAATAATATATTGTAATAAAGGATTATGTATCAAGAGAATAATAATAATAATATGTATCTTATATATAATAAATAATTTATTTTCATCTGTATTTTTACATTAAGAATGATTTGTTTTTTTCTTCAGTTGAAAAGAAATTAAATATTTGGGTAATATTAAAATTCAATTAAAGGATTTATTTTTATGAATCAATGGATAATTGAAATACAATGTATTTTAATATTATGTTATTATTATAAAAGTTTTATTAATTATAAAATACATATAATTTTAATGAAGATAAATATAATTTTTCTAAGGGTTCAAAAATAATCATTATCAAAATACCAAAAAAAATTCAGTAAATGTAGAATATTATTTTAAAGATAAAATTACCATATAAAAGAAATTAAATATATAAAATGAATATGATTTAGGGAATCTGATGTCAAAATTATCGAATGTTGACATTTAAATAATTTTATGATAGAAAATTTTCATTTCAAAATTAAAACCATATAAATATATAGTGTGTTTTATGAAATCATAATGACCCCAAAATGATGTAGAAATTACTATAATGGGTATCATCATCAAAATATTTTATTTTCCTTAAAATAATTCATTTTTGTTTATTTTTATAATTTAATGAATACAATTCCTCAAAAACATGTAATGTATTTTATGTTTTGAAATTTTTTTCATTAAAAATGCTACTCACCGCCACTTGCAATGTAAATATTTTAATATGTTCTGCCCTTTTCTTAAGAAAATTTTGAAAACATAGAATATTTGAAAAAAACATGGGTCGAATCTATATGAAATTTTGTGGATTAAATTTTTTTATTTTGTATATTCCAAAACATAAATATTAAAGAAGAACCTAAATTTTCCTATATAAACCAATAAACACTCCCAGATTGCTTCACTTAAAATACTTTCATAATGAAATTATTATACCCTTCTATCTCTAGAATCGATCCAATGTTCCCAGAATATCTTATGAAGACCCTTTTATGCTTTTGGTGTCATACTTATATGGTAAGGGATCCTCTCTTTCTCACTTTTATTCAAGAATATATTCTATGTCATGCCCTTTATTTTTAATTTCTAAATGATTTGTTATTTTTTTCACCTCTCCCATACCATCCTTATTATTTTTAAATGATAAGATATACATTTATCCATCATTAATCCCTCCTATGAACACCAATTACTGTTCCGAAATTTCTTAAGGTATATCTCCTTTCTGATATTTATCAATATTTCATTGCCTTGGTATGCCTTATAATTTTCAATTAATAATATAGGTTTTCATTTATTTCCAAATCATTTTCTACTTATTATGTATAAATTGTGAGATACTCATTTCTCTCTAATTAATCTCTTATATGTACACCCAATACCATGCCAAAATTTTGAATGCATAATTTCCTATCTCTTTTTCTTGAAGATTACATATTATATAATACCTTATTTATTGAATTATAAATGTGATTAAATTTTGATACATATTCCTATTACAAATCTATTCATGCCCAAATTATGAAAGACCCATTTTTCTATCACCAAAACATTTTATGAACTTTTATGTTACACTATTATGAAACAGAATTTTCACAACAATTTTCCATGACAAACTGTATGTGTAGTGATCACCATACACATTAATTATCAATGGTGTTAACTTTTAATCACATATAACTTTTTATTTGGCGCTTAAATGTATTTATTCTACACAAATTGACTTTGGAATAATTTATGAATATGAATGAATATAATTTTTATGATTTCTGTGGCACACTTATGAATGGGAATGAAAACAAATGATGGATGCACCTCGAAATATATACCACTAAATTGACTTGGGTAATGTTTAGTATCATGATACGAAATGTTTTAAAAAGTTATTACTTGATTCCTTCATAGTACATTTTCTACCATGATGCCTTGGAAGTTTTTAAATAATTTATATTTATGATGTAGTGTTTTAAGTTGTCTCTACATTTCCCATGATATTATTTTCGGGATATATCATGCCTTATTATTCATGATCATTATGTTTCATTGATATGAATTTTCTAAATTTAATTATTATCTCCACATTATTCTATATTTATTCACTTAATATAATTATGGATCATCACTTCAATATGTATTTCCCCAGGTTATCTAATGTAGTTTTAAGGTCAAGCATGTTAATGAAGTGTTAAATAATGATGTTGTAATTCTAGTTTAAAGATGAAATCCATTTTAACTATTTCAAAAACACACTAAACAAGTCAATATTTCAGGTTTTATTAATTTTAATTTTATCATGTGTTAATGAGTAATAAAAAGATGATTTGTTATTGGAATTGCTATGAGGATGGGTTCTAATGTTGTGGGGGTGGTTGATGCATGTGTTCTGATCCCATATGTTTTGTTTTTTGTTGATATTTATATATATATATATATATTGTATGTTTATTTTGATTTAAATGTGTTCCCATGTCAATTTGGTAATCATGTTCCAACACCCATATAGTTAGGGGTGTATTTTTTAAAATACGAGTGATGAGGATGGATTGATACCCCCTCTTTCATAAACACTCTACGAGGTGACTATGAAATTCACAAGATATGATGTCCAAAAGTAAAGATATATTTATGGTTTTGTATGATGATATGTCTTATGGAGTGTGTCATAAGTTGTGGGAGGAGGTTACATGTTTGATATACATCATTTTCATGATACCCTACCAATCGTGTTATTGTTGTGTTGTGATGTGTTGTATCATGTGTTTCAAGGAAATATGTGATGTCTAGTTTCACATGGGGTGATTGGAATGATTTGATGGATCATGTGTCATTGGGAAATATATGATGTTTTGTGATGGACCAGGTTTCTTCATGTGAGATGTGGTGGCCAGTTTCACAAAGGATGCTCATAATGATGTGATGTTTAGAAGAGATTGGAGGGAAATGTATTTTATGTCATGAGGTGAGTGATGAAAATTAGTGGGAATGCAGAGAAGTCTACCCTTATTGATATAATTCTTAATATGTTTTTATACATTGATGAATTATTCAGTTAATTTTCTTTCTTGATGTTTATATTTGTTAATTGACCTACATAGGTGAGGTTAGTTCTTCTATTTTATCAAGAGTGCATTAGTATGATATTTTTTAAATGCTCATGGAAGAAATTGGGTATGATCCTTCTCTATATTCTTTTATTCTATCCCTATATATATAAGAAGTTTTCAAGTCTCTAGGAGGACATCCGAGAATGTGTTATACATTTATTTCTTGGGCATTGGAGATGTTGTAGTGTCACTGGCTTAGATTTTCTTTTGGGTATTAATTTCGAGAATTTTATCTATAATTTTTTAGATAATACATATATTATTTGAATTTCTTGGGTTCCTTTTTTCATTATCTCAATGAGTTAATGGTTTTTTATTATCCTATTATTTGATACTATTATTATATAGTGTAATTCCTCCCATTTTGATATTTTTATACCCTCGGTGCTAGTTTTCAATATGGAGCCCTATGTACAAGGGATACATGTTTCATTATCTATATTGCTTCATTTATGGCCTCAGATAGGTACCTTTAGTGTGAAGGCATTTGATATAGTGGGTTTTGTGGTTTTGGTTGCGGGACATGATGTTATTCAGTGTTAACCAATTTAAGGATTTTATGGGTTTTTAATTAAAATATGATATTCAATCCTGGTAATGATAATTTCAATAGAAGACCTTATAGGATAAAATATTTTATTTCTCCCTATTATTCAATTTTCGGAATACAATTCTACTAGATGACCAAGTTTTATGGAACCACATTCAAGGTAGAGACATGGAGAGGTTCATATGTCATGATTGACTTGTGTTTATGTTTAAATTGTGTGATTTTGTGAAGGTAAAAATGAATAAAATAAATATTTATAAAATTCCATACTAATAGTATTAGGAAATCATTACTTCTCTGTTAAATTATGGATCATATTCATTATATATGTTTGGTCTAGGAAGTGGTTGTTGTGTAGAAAGATATCATTGATTGTTAATGAGTTGTTATGTTTGGGGAGAATGATTAGTGGGAAAAAATATTATGTTCCTTCTAGTGGAAGAATTTTGGGATGTATGTGGGAATATTCTCCTTTATTGAGATAAAAATATTCATGGGGGATCAGTAGATATTATTTGGTTAATATAGGCCCTGATAAAGTACTAGGTCCCATTGGATGGAAAATAGATGTGGGGAGCTATGAATCTGTGGGGGATTATGTATCTTAATATGAGGAATCAGGCATATGTTATATGGGTTAACATTCAGAAGAATATCAGATAAATGATCCACTTATAGACCATGAAGTTAAGGAAGATGTGGGATCTTCCCTTTCTTAAGTAGAGTATTATGTCATTATGGGAGATGGTAATCATGTTAATGATTCATTTATATTTTCCACAACCGTTTTTCTATATGGGGAGTCTTTTTTGAGGGGTCTTGAGGAGGTTCTCTATCCTTATATCTATTATTCAGTTACTCATTTTACATTCCGGTTATATTTGGAGGTTTGGAAGTGGGAATAATTCATCATGCTGATTCATTAGTGTGGTGGTTCACCATGATATGGGATCCATCATGGTTCTTTGAGTTGAAGTACTGTTAGTATTAGGTCTTAGGGACTAGGGGAATTATGTTTTTGACCTATATGGATTTGACCCAAAAGCTTCTTTTTTAGTCATTTGGGGATATTAGTTTCTAATTTTTTCATGGGGGATTTGGGAAACGTTATTTTTCTATGTTTTTTTTTCATTTTCAGTTTTAGTTCCCCAGTTATATTTGATCTTAGTAGGTTGTTAGTGTACATGTTTAACATTTTCCCAAACAAAAGCATCATGTGAGACAGTTTCAGTAATAGAAGGTGTCAGTTTATGATCTCTTAAGAGTGAATGAAAGAGGATGTGGTGAGCTTTAAGATATTACATTTCTTTAGTGAACCCTACATAACCAAGTTCATAGAGGTGGTTACTAGTAGATAAGAAAAAGATCTAGGCATGGTCAGCTTTATGCATTGGAGACATCAACACAAGAAGTTTTAGAGGACATTTTAGGTATGAATACTTTGTCATATACACTTAATTGTAAAGTTTTTTCTGGACCTTTACTGTCATATATTACACACAGTATTGTCTACGATCTTGGACTAGGTGTATACAAGATTCACATTCCCATTGTGTTGACTATGCTAGTCATAGGTCAGACAATTTTTTTTGTGTTCTAGGGGTGTAGAAAGATGATAGGGCCACCTCTGTTGTAATGGTTTTTTTCCCATAGTACAATTAAATCCATAAAAGTTATTTATAATCATAGAAAAAAATTATTCTGTGTGTGTAATTATTGACTTCTTGTTTGGATAGTCATGTTCTTGGATTGGGATGCGCATTATGTGGTTCTCATAGGAGAGTATAATAGTCTAGTGGAAAATAGATGTGTGGAGAACCATCATTCGTTAATGGATGAGTTGTCCATGGAATCTGTATATTCTAGGATAAAGGATTATATAAAGTTTGTTATGGATTTTTTATATGTCTAGTTTGTTCTAATACTAACCCCATATCATGATGTTGAGTATGGGATGTACTTGCAACCTGGCTCTCCTCTAATTATCATAAATCTTTATCAAATGAAACCATCTAAATTACAATGTTTGAGGATTATGATGTATTATATGATGTATAAGGGTTTCATCTTGAATAGTTTTTCATAGTGGTGTGATCTACTGTTATTTTCTAGGAAGGAAGATTTTATTATGAGTCTATGTATATAATACCAGAGGTTGAATCAAGTGATGATCATGAATCGTTACCATATATCATGAATTCATTATCTATTCGACTATTTAAGGGGATTTAGATGGTTTTTTAGATCAATATTTGTTATTGGTATCAATAGTTTAGGGTGGATGAGTTTGAAATCCCAAAGACTGCCTTCAGATGTAGTTGTGATAACTTTTTGTTCATGTTCTTTTAGTTTAGTGTCATTAACACACTATCTATGACCCATGGGATCATGAAATATTTATTACATGAGCTTATAGACCATTTTTTGTTCTTTTAGTTGATTAAACATTGATCTAAATGATCTCATAGGTGGAGTATGTCGATTGTATAATAATTGTCTTTCATGTTAGTTAATTCAGCCATCTTTAGGGAATGTTTTAAATTTTTTTATTATTGACACAAGAGGTGAATTTCATTGGGCATGTGGTGTCTTATTAGGTTTTATTCCTAGACATGTCATTGATTGAGGAATTTTTTCATGAGAATAAACCAAGAATGTGTCATATGTTTATTTTCTGCATTGATATTTTATACCATACCATAATTATTGTGTCCAATTCAATTGGATTTTATCCTCACTGACATCATTGACCTAGAAATGCTAGGATTTTACCTATACTGATCACCATAAAGAAGTGTTTGACCACCTTATTATGGGATTCAATTGTGATATAGTTTCCAGAGGAAGGGGTGATATTTGTGGTGTTTTTGATTCTTCCCATCTAGAAATGGGATTCATCATACTGTAGTAAAAGATAGTGAAATATTATGTCTATAGGGAGTTACTTACCCATGAGAATAACTATAAGACCCATGATGCTGATTAAGTATCAGTTATGCTTTAAATGGGGGAGTTGTGATATTACCTCATTCTGGAGAAATTTTCGGTCCTCACTTATTAGAATATTCTGAGGTAAACCATTTCATAGTGAGATAATTATCCATGAATTTATATGTGGATGACGTTTCTATAAGACTATGACTTTTAGATATCACACTCCAAAATTAATGATCATGTCCCGACCAATGATTTAAGAATGAATTAATGGAAGGATGTTGATCAGGATCCCATATATGGTTTGTTGTAAATGGATGATGTACAAAATACTAACATAGGTGGTAGTGGTTGATGTTTGGGGTTATTTATTTTATTTAAGAGTGTATTATTATCTAAGGTAGATGTTAGTGGAGTCTTAGTTTTGATAATTGGAGATAAAGGTGGTGTGTGATCATATTGGACGTAGTTATTATATAGAGGGTTGGATGAGGGATGGTCAAAACTAGATATTATTTTAGGGGGAAATTTTGGATCTGGTAATGATGTTTGAGAGTGTCCCTCATGAGATTTACATAAAACCATTGGAAAAACAATAATGTGTATCTATAGAATTTCATGGATTAAATATGTAGTTATCATCAAATGGGATGAAATTGGTTATGACATAGTTTGTATCTTATTTATTAGTTTTGTAATATGTAACGGAAGAACACCTTGAACCATGCCATTTTTTCATATCATGGTCTTCCTAATGAGAGTGGGATTACATATTGATGGAATTCATCACTGGTTTACAATGGCCTTTTGGAGATTTTTATTATATTTCGTTATTAATGGATTGGTTTATGAACATAGATCACTTCCTACAGATCAAGGAGTTGGGAACCATGGTGTTCTGGAAACGATATATGTGGATGTGGTTGTGTGGCTTCATGGAGTTCCAATGCCCATTTTATGGAATTACAATTCTCATTTTACCAAATGAGTATAAAGAGGTTTAAATAATTCATTTGGAACTTTCTTGATCCTTATTACCACTATCAACCCATAGACGAATTGGAAGATGATGCCAACCATTCAGATGTTATAGTATATTTAGCGAGCATTCATCTTGGACTTCGATAGCTCTTTGTAAAATAACATCATTGTATGAGTATTCTTAAAAAACACTTCCCACTAATCCATGTGAATGGTTGTATTTGTCTGGGTGGTTTTTTAATCCTCTAATGTATTGGGTTGAGGTTGTGGAGTCATCAGTTCTCACTCTTGATGTGGCACAGAGCACTAAATATAAGGATAATTTTTTTTGCAAGAAGTTAATAAAAACATGTGATTAGAAGAAGTATTATTCCATGGATAGGAGAATAAGGTAATCTTAAGTTGGAGTAAATTTTTTTTGGCGAGTTGAAACATGATTTTGGAATCGTATTTCTGGTAGGGTAATTATGTTATTTCCGCATTTTTTGGACCTTTCATGTTATTGGGAATCATTGGTGAGGTGGCTTATCGGTTGCCACTCCCACTATGATTAAAAAAAATTTAAGCAATATAAAACATCTAATATCTTATTTTGTGTCTTCATAATGATTACCCTTCCATTTATTTTGGAGAGTTGAATATTTTTTTTGACATAATGTTCATGGAGTAGAAAGTAGAGATCAATGGTCATCAAGAGAAGGTTATGTGGGGATGAAAAATTACTTCAGTTCATGTGATGTTCATGTGTTTTGGCCTATAGTAGAGTACATGAGAATGAAATATATATATGTTTTCCTATAACCCTATGTAGTTTTTAGATATATTTTACTTCAACAATTTTTTTTTCTTGTTGATATAATGTTCAAAATATCACGGGTTTAAGAGATGTACTTCATCATTTTTGATGTGGTGGGTCTATTTTCACTTCAAGCATATGATAATGGAAAAACATAATTAATAATAGATATGTGTTACACCATATATGATAAAAATAGTGTGGGAATGTCAGTACCACACAAAGAGGATAATATCGAAAACCGAAGTTGGAATTACTTCATTTGTGGGATTGGGGATATACTAAGTGATGGTTGTTGTGTTTTTGGATTGGTCCATGTGGATGTTGAGATGGTGGTGTGGATTGTTTTGTGATAAATATAGTGGCTTGTGGATTGTACGAGGTGATGTTTTTGTGTTACAATTTTAATTTGAGGCTCATGTGAGATGTATGTTTAATGATTTAGTATGTTCTTGGTATGTTTGGTAAATGTAAATTTTAATTGTAACGATATCATTAATTGGCTATTTCCTCAAGGGATGAGGCATGGATGGGATCCACTTAATAGTTTTATTGTCATTGTAAGTGTTATGAACAGTCATGAACTTATGGTTACCACTTCCACTATCACTAGAAACTCATAATGGTTACCTGAATTATAACATGTTATAGACCTACCCTCCACATGTGTTTTCAAGATGAATGACTATAGGTTACTTCCATTAGTTAAGATGATGAAAGGTCAGGATCATATAACACTTTTAAGGGGAATTGTTTCATAATCCAGTACACTCTTTTAGATTTACGATATGTTCTTGGATCTCTTCATAATCCTAATATGGGACTCGTTACCTTAACAAAACAATAATATGTCAATTACTTTTTATTGGAAGAATATTGGGGGATCATTAGTGAACACACCTTTATGTATATGAGGTTATCCATCATTTTATAGAAATCTAAAGTCATTTTCTATTGAATTCATATAAAAAAGTGATTCAGATTGTGTTTCCACACAAGGAGGTAGTTTATATTTCAATAAAGGTATTTATCCATTCTGAGTCGTTCTACTTATCTTTGTAATTGTAGGAATGAAAACACAATTTGTTTGATTGACATGTAAAATTTATCATCTTGTAGATAGGATAGTCACAATTGCTTTGAAATAATTGGTTTCCATATTTGTGTACTGGAGCGACGACCTTTATATCCCGATTATGGAGAAAATTTGAGATTTTTTAGTTAATTTGTGTGGGGATTATACATTTACATTATCCTATTCATTATAGAGACTTATGAAGATTATGACAGGATTATTTCCATTACCTAGGTACACAAGAGTTATTATTAGTGTGAGAAACAAGGTACAATAAATGATTATATATTATTGCTTATAGATGTTGGAATTATATACTGGGTCACCCTTTGAAGATTATTATGTAAATCTATCCTTAGGGAGAGGTGGAATACATAACCTACATATGGTAGGAACTAGAGTCATTGTAGATCATTTTATTTCTCATTTTGCTAATCAAAGAGATATAGTGATCAACCTAATGGAATGATTGGGCATTGATGGTAAAAAATATGATTGTCATAAGGCTTACATCGAAATGGATTTTTTATTTGTGTTGAGGCCTTAATAAGGTATCATATGTATCCAGGTTACTCTAGGAATTGGATTTCTCATTGTTCAATATTTCCCTGGGGATTTTCCCAATGGTTGATTCACTTTTATTGAGAATAATGCGTCCTTCCACTCATTAGGGATTTACCTACGTATGTGTCCCTTTTTAGTGGACACCTGTGATGTGAATGATATGATTATTTCATATATCTAATCCCATATTTTATATTCTTGGTGTGAGAAGAAAGGGATGGAAAATGATAAATATCATCACCTAGAGAGTGAGGGAAAATTGTGTTGGGATATACATATAGCCCTAAAACCATTAAAAGGTGGCCTATGTATCTTAGATATGGAATGAATCGTAGTCTTCATAGTTACTTTGGTCTAGAAACACACTCTTATGTTTCCATACCTATTGGGACGTATCATATTATTTAGGTGGTTGGGGATTACACTGTGTGGTTGTCCATGTGACCTATTTACCTTTGTACCATGTGTCGATTGTACATTTGTCCTAGTATGTAAGAGAGTATCTACTTGACATATCTAAATAAAACTAAATGATACAATTAGTATTTGTAAATGACATTGTGTAATAAACATGGAATATGTGAATCTTTTTGTAGGATCAAATATTACTTTTCTAGAGGAAATTGTATGTTTTAAGTGGTCTGTCCTAGAAGCCATCACATGATCATGTTGTCTTTTGTAGAGGTTATCAAATGGTCCAGAAAATTTTTCATTACATCATTCTCAAAATATGGATTCACATATATGGATTTTGTCACAAGAGTCAATTTGACATGTCCCAGAGGGTTTCTTATGTCATGGATAACATCCCTGGAAAGAATCATGAGACCTGAATGAGATGTAAAGATGAAGTTAGGAGTCTCAACTGAATTTCCCATAGGATATTGTAAGGGATTAGATGACATGTATAGATGAATCTGTGAGACATTTCTAAAAAATGATAGGGCTGTTATGTGAGTCATGAGATGATTTAAATGGACATCGCAAGGATTGTATGATATGACTAGATGACTTCGTGAGAATAATGTGGCATACCAATGGGGAACTATGGGATTTTCTATGACATGTCTTGAAAACATAAAATGACATGGGCTCCCTGCTGAAGGAACATTGGGAGATTTGGGTCCATTATCCTAGTTCTTTTTCATGTCATGGACAGTGTATGTAAGGTATATGGGGGTTGGTGAACATGTATTTTTTAATTTTTCACCATTTTTCATTGTTCTATCACTTTTATTGGGAATACCATAGATTTTTTCAATATTAATTTTTTAAGCCTTGCATAATCTATAATACATGTGGGGTGTCAGTTCCATGTCCTTCTAGAAGTAAATCAGGTTATCTATAAATGGTCATACAATGTTCTTTATGCATGGAGCATGATCACTCAAGAAGTTCTTCAGTATATTAATTAATGGAATACATGATATTTTCAAGATCAGCTACTCTGAGAAATCCAATCTGGTTTTTGTGAGAAATTACTAGATTTTAACATCTTCTTTGAGATAGGTAGCCATGTGTTTACTATGTTGGTGTGGGGGATTTATTGGACTCACCACCCAAGTTTTTCACCAGTTTAAATGACATGTCTTACACAGATCTGGGATGGAGTTATAAAATGGGTCTAACGCCATGCATCTTTGTGGGCCTTTTGTGGATTACATTGAGGGAATTCTTGATATTCAATGTCCAAGAGTCACTCCCATCAAATCTACCATTTTTGGACTATTTCCAATTAATTGGTACATATTTGATCATTGGGAATATAAAAAGTACTTACATATTTTCATTTTGATAAGTCCATGGGCATTAATGAGATCAATGTTCCTATTTAAAGGCCTTAACATGATGGTTTATGCCTTTCCGAGAACATTTCACGAGGTAAGGGTGGTTCTTCTGGGAGTCCCCATTAAATTAGATTGTCTTGTCTAGGAATTGCGTGGGACATAGATGTTGTCTTGTTTAGCATGTTCCATGCATTTAACAAATGTTAAAGGCTTCTTCAACCACCATATTTTATTCTATTTGTTTTATTTTACAATGTTTGTAGAGTCATATGATATTACATGAGTATTTTCAATGTAAATTACACTTTTTTTATGATTCATCACCTGACCAATAGGGGTTCTATGGTTTATTGATAAATTTTGTGGTAAAATACAAATTTTTTCTTTAGGGATCCAAAAGGGATGAACATTGTTTCTTGAAAATACCCAATGCTTTCTATGCATTGAAGCGAAAAAGACAAAGGGATTCTATGAGATGAGGTTGGTATTTAACTAGGGAATCATAGTATATTTTGAATAGTTGGGGAAGCATCACACGAATTTTACTACCATGATTAGCTTCTGCCACATCCCATTTGATTTATATTTTTTATGTTCTACAATAGTTAAGGGTCATGTGAAGGATTATCATTATAATTTGTGATTTATCACATGAAAATTATGACAGCTATATGTATCCTCCTTTGGGAGACCATTCCTATCATTTTCGAAGGATTTTTGGTTGGATTACCATGTTCTTGCGGCAGACAAACATCATGGCATGGTGTTTCTTAACTGGATGATATCGTTCATCCATTTTTTGTATGAAGAACCTCTATAAGAGTTGAGGGACTTGTCTATGGGGGATTCACATGAACAATTTTAGGATATTACCTATGTGTGGAGTCTTTTCATGAATTTATGACACTCACATGATCGCATTTCACTTTAGGGATCACAAGATCTATTGACCTCAGCCATCTTCTTCTTTTTTGACTTTTTAGGGAAAATAATACTTATATTCATGTATTTCATCCTTTTATAATTTTATGATAATATTTTTGCCGTCATCAACAAATTCCTCCGCTCAAGAGAAATATCACCAGGGAAATAGGATTGGTTAATAGGAAAGTAAATTCCTACTAGAGTCGTTGGTGGAATTTTGAATTAGTATTTCAGGTAATGTTTGGTCTACCACAAGATACATGGTAATTGACAGAATGTCCCTTTTATAGAGGGATGGGGGTGGATTTATATAAAATCTACAATTCATCCAAGTCTCTCTCACCTTTCCTTTGTAACATACACATTATATAGGACTATTTAATGAGTCCTAATTGTGAGACCTCATCGCGATCTTTCATCGTGAGATCTATCCCTCAAGGCCACTTTTTCCCAGGCACATTTCCAATTCAAATATGAACCATAAATCTGTAATTTTTTTGTGAACATTGACCATTAGGTACTACATTTAACTTGATGGATTCAATAGATATGATGTTTTGGTCATATTATAGATTGATCATCATGAGATTATCTAGACCATGTCTAAGCCACATGATTATGTGTTTCCAAAGGGTTCATGTGATTCTACAATTCATTGTAGGGGTTATCAAACCCACGAGACTTTCATAGGTCAGGTGAATTGTGATCCCTTTTTGTTGATTCAAAAATTAACTAATTATTTATGTGATTTTCATCATCTTGTTGGGATTCAATTTCATTAAATTAATAAATATTTTATTCCATCTCTCAGTCATGTGCCTCTTACATATTTTTTTATGGCTTCTTGTTCCCATCAATCAACCCAGCTTCGACCAATCAAAGGGACATGATTTCTCAGAAATAAAATATTGACCTTCAATATCATTTACATACTAATTATGAGGGTCTAAATAGGTTCCTTTTAACTGAGTTTCAAGACTATTGTTTCTTTCAAAGACATCCTCTATACAATATTGTCCTACTGGATGATTCTACCATCCATGACACATAATCTATTCAATGTCTCACCGAATGTTTTCATCACTCAACTATGTCCAAATGAAAATTTATAGGGATAACAGACTGATCAGATATAAGTCACAACAGTAATCAAATATACTGGGAAACTCCCCCTTTGGTCAAGAAGGTTTTAACATTTCTCTTCAAACCATGAATCATATTAACTCAAGTATAATTTCTTCATATCGAAATAATCATGAAACAAGATGCTGTTAAAAGGGGGATATCCATCCTGGGTGAAATTTCTCCAATGAATGGTAATAACCCTTTAGGGCTACGGAAAGCCTCATTGAGTATTCTGATTAGCTATACAGAGTTTATCATTGTCAAACAATGTAGATTTCCTAGATCATTATTTACCACTAACCCGACCTTCTTCAAAATATGATAAGTTTTTGGATTTGTAGGACCAAAATATTCCACTTTTCCCATTGTGAAATGGTATTAGCCAATTTTACATCTACCAACTAGGTTGTATTCCCCCTCTTGGAGAAATATATGATGAATTCCTCCCTACTACAGATGTCTAGGTTGATAATTTTTAGACCTAATTTTTTGTGTGGGATATTCTTATTATTTATAGGATGAATTGATAAAGGAGTTAAAAACATGTAAAATCGTTTCATTATTGGATTGGATCAATATTGTATCATTAATATACTAGAGACATGCCAACTATTATACGTCCACATTGGTGCCCTTTACAAAAAATTACACGGTGGAACTGGCTTGTATTGGGATATATTACATGATGAGGAATATGCCTCATGAGGATACTGATTGAATTTTGAGGAATCTCTTAAACTTATGTTTTCTGTATTTATAGTCATGTTTTAAAATGGGTGTATATTTTAGCTCGGGATGCATGATTTGTGATTTGAATTAGTTATTTAGTCATGGTAGTGGAAATCAGGGAAGGAATATTCCTCAATATGGTAATACTAGTCATTCCATGATAATACAAATTCATGATTGATATGCAATGAGGTAGTACCCTTTATAGTATTAGAATTCCCTCTAGTTTCTATTAAGATGTAGAGGGGAAATTTTTCTTTATTTTTATTATTATAACACCACCTATATTTCTAATGCATCATCCCACCAAGACTATTGAATATATTAGTGTTCTGGTCCATGTCCCTAAGATATATTGAGGTTAAAGATGTGATAATGCAATCTAATTTCTTCAATTTTACTTCTTTTTGTGCACCGTGTGTGCTGATTATTGATAATTATGTCGGTTATCTTGATGAATGGTCATATATGATATCTCTAAAGTATGGGTTTATTACTTACAAGGTGGACATACTGGTTATTTTAAAACCTTATTCACCTCATTGGTTTTATCATCATATTGTTGTATTCAAATGGTATCCCCACAACTATTATTCGTCATTTGAGGGGAGTGACATCCTAGAGTCATTCACCAATTTGGGAAGATGTTGGAACCTGAAGATTCCAAGGCTATGATCCTACATCCCCTTTATGATGCTTCCATCATCCTTACATATGATTATTCCTAGGCTTGGATAACAGCTTACCCATGTGGTCTCATAAACTAGTTGATTCATAATGTGGATAGACCCTTTGCCTCAAGAACCCCAATTTTAGAAGTGATGATAGAGTTAGTTGAAAATTTGGGCAGAAAGCCAAGAAATATACCTCATTGGAGTGATTACTATTCTAATGGTGAAACAAACATTATTTATTAAGTTAATCCTCCAAAACAGGACATAAATGAGATACCTTTTGAGATAAGAAAATATGGGGCTTCATTTCACATTATTGTATTTGTTCAACTGGTTAGTCATCCTCATGTATTTCATCGGTCATAAATGCTTAGGTGAAATTCAAGATAATCATGAAATTGATTCCTAAATTTATCATTAATACCCCATTAGAAGTATTTCATGACCAAGTGGAGAACTTTCATCAATGATTTCTTGATTTGGGTTCAGGTGGTTTTTACCAACAATATTTGTTTGAAACTATGAGGCATAAAATTTTGAATCATTATGATCTATCCCAAAGTGAAAGAGATTTTCTTAATCATTTAAATGATGATTCTATTACTAGGAAGATTTTGGAGACATTGGAGGAATTGAAATAGGTTCATCATATGATATCTAAATTGAAAGATCATATAGATGTATTGGAACAAAAAATATTGATATGAGAGTAGATTATTTCTTGTATGGTATCTAAATGTTCGATATCATCATCCTCATTGGCCACTTATCAGAATAGTGTTGAAGAGTTTACTACATTTGTTAATACCCTCTGTCATGGAGTATAAGTGAAATTTTTAGGGAGAGCAGTACTTTAATGTTAAATTGATGCTTCTTGTTAGTCTCTTGGTAATCTTACCAGTGCAGTTGACTAAATTTTATCATGTTTCAAATTTTTAATGAAGTACATTTTTATGAGACATAAAAGAGAGAAAAAAATATAAATATTCCTCCCTCTTTTTCACATCTTGAATGAATGATATTTTTCGTATTTTTATATTACTATCTTGTTTTTATTCATTCATGATGTGCATATTATCTAGTTTCTTCGATATTATGATAATCACTAATGATACCTATCATTTTCCTAACAACACGTAAACCAAAAAGTTTGGAAATGAATATTTAAATCATAATAAATTATTTTCGAGCAATAATAATGAATTCCCACCAATATTAGAATCTATACTGAGGATCAGTTACAATTATCATTAGATCACTGGATTTGAAGAAGGAATTGCTGGGTAGGATACATGTCCCAATGGGAGAGTACTATATCTTCATTAAAATGTGATCAGGTTGGAAAGAGCATGTCGATCCTTTTATGTCCATTTTGTTCACATTAAAATATTTTTCAATCTATGAAACATCCATGATTTAGATTCTGGTCCTTCAATTCACACCTTCTTTGCATTGTAATTTAGTTTCATTGAGCTTGGACCATTATTGTGTTGTATTTTAGGGTCAGTGATATTTTACAATTGGGTTGTTATTATTTAAGTTCCTCAAGCATGGACTATGTGGATGATGTATTTTAGGGTCCCTGATCTTGGACCTTTTGTATGATATAGTTTAGGGTTCTTGAGCTTGGACTTTATTTTAAAGACCATGGAATATGGTTCAGACATACGAGGAATTCCCTAATATAAACTATAGATCTAGGTTATATTGTGTTGTTTCTATGGATCACAAGGATTGGAATTCCTTTATTTCAAGGAAGAAATGACTCTTGTCGGTGCGTTAAATCACTTATGCATCCATTTCATGGAGAATAATAGATGATCTCTAATATATTCCATGGATCAATTAATATTAATTGATGAAATATTATTGATGGTGAAATACTATGGATAATAGGCCTTCATGGAATGTTAAAACGTGGATGATGTAAATCATAACCCAAAATAATAAGTATAAGTATATAGGATGGATCATACATATCAGTTATGTCCCACGAAATATTAGGATGTTCGGTTCATCTGTGATGTCATCAGGGATCACATGGATTGATTCTCTCATCATTCAAGGGGGGGATATTCCTATAATTTTTTTTATCAAAGACCTTATTAATCAATAGTATGGACAGGAATAACTGATAAAAACTTGTTTCTAAAGGTAATGAAATATTTCATAAGACATAATAATTTATATGAAGATGTTCAGTACAAAAGGCTATCATGGAAGGGTTCTATCACCGTAAGGCACTGTATCTCAAAATTTTAAGATGGGTCTCTACATCCCATGGTCTCAAATCATGTGGCATGGGCTATGAAAATTTTGAAAATGGAGTGTCACATTCTAGCCTTGTTATATGTAACAAAACATGGTGATGTAATGTCTAAATTGTCTAATCCACTTTAATATTCTAGTTACATGAATTTTAAATCTTGTCCCATGAATATCTGAGTTAAAAATTGAAGAAAAAATATTTTGTACATGTCAATCGAGCATCAAATATTAATCGATGTCTAGGTGATAAATACTTGGTTTAATGGGGTGTTTTTAGGATCTGATGGTTTATTTAGCATGGAAATTCCCTCTTACCAGTATTTTATGGGAGGTTGTGTTAGCTCATAAATCAAAGGCTTGAAGGTGAGTTGTGAAATGTTTAATATTCAAGAAGGGGTTGAGCACCCTAAAAGTGGTGTTTCCTCCTATTAAACATACAACCACAATTATTATTAGTGAGATATAATTTCTAAAACTTATTCATGGACCAGGGGATGTAACAAGCATAGTGTGGCATTTAATAGGGCCATAAAGTGAACCCTATGAGCTTCATGCCTTATTTATTTTTCTTGATAATTTATTCTATACTTTTTTGATGAATTTTTTAGTGACAAAATACTTATTTTCATATTTTGTCTCTTCTTTTTGAGTTTTGAAAATGATAGTTTTTGTGTATGTTTTTATATTATTAAATATATTTTGGATTTGGACAATTATATCCTAGAGTTTAAGGGCGTACAAATTTGACCAAATCACAAGCAGTTTAAGGTCATTAATGACATCGAACTAATATGATAGATGTTACAAAAGATCCTAATTATGATAACTACGGTGAATAATACTACAACATCCTTTTGGGTGGGATATGGAAATGTGGTAAATGAAGAATTTAGTTTGTCATGTCATGATTAATTATATGGGGAATACATGGAGGGTATGTCCCATATCAATTTTAGATGTTTGGTTCATCCTTGGTGTCACTAGGGCTCATCATAATTACATAGCCCATTATATTGGACCATGATATCACCAAATAGTGGGCCTCAAGACCTTTTTATTCAATTGAATGGACAACCCAATAAACCATTTTCTTTTCCATGTATTGTGAATGGTTTTTGATGAACTTATTGTTCAATATAAGAAGTGCGATATATGGATTTAGATGATTTTAAAATACAGGAAAACCACCCCATACTCTGGATGATTGATATAAGACTCTTATTGTCCTTTGATATGAAAATAAAAATTTGTGATGATATTCAAAACATATAGTCATAAAGGGGGTTTGTTTACCATGATGTTCAATTTCCTGCAGTAAACAGATTTTTGGGCATTTTATCATCATGTGGTAAGGATTTATTTATAGTTATGTTTTATGGTCATGTGACTAAGGTGTTTTCATTATATTTCAATGTCTTGTGGTAAGGATATAATTTCTTGTGTTTGATCATCTTGTGGTAAGGATGTATGAATTGATGTGAAGGGGAGGAAATTTTTTACTTGGGACCAATGGTGAATGTCTTGAATCACTTCGCCTCTCATGTAAATGAGAATCAAAACACATGTAGTTCTGAAGATCCATACAATTTAACGATATTTGGTAAGGAAGTGGATCTCCTGATGTGAAATGGTTGTTTTGTGGATGGGTCCATGAATGAAATTATGGGTGTCGCTCTGTATCCCACAATATTGGGAATGAAGCCACATGTAGTTATTAATGAATTCCCATATGTATGAGTAACCCATATGTGAATGTGGGGAGTATTTATATTTATTTTTTATGATCGGGTCTATTGTTTTAAATCTAGACATCACCATGTATCCTATGAATAAGGGAATCATGTAACTTATAGTTCTTGAGTGGGAAATTCTATACAGAGTTTGGTCCATTATGTAGAGGCAGAAATTATCTCCATTGATTATTGTAGTCGGTACAAGGATTAGATATTGTGGCATCAATAACCAATATCTAATGATATGAATCTAGGAACACATATATATTATTGATCACTATTAATTAACATCATGAGACAATGAAGAAGATGGATAGTTATGAAAATGTGGTGTTGTTGTGGATGGTCCCATGGATTGATATTTGGTAGCCGAGACATTTCTCATTAAAATGAGAATCTGGAAACACATATTTCATTAAGAACCATACATATTAACATCATTTGGAAGGGACTTGGACTCTCATACACGAAGAGGTAAAGAGTAGCTAGAGGTGTGGTTGAAGAAAAACACCAACTACAATGCTCCTCTTAGACGTGGTTCATAGGTATGTGGGATTTTATGTCATGCAGGGGACATTAATTGTGAATTTTAACTTTATTACGTAAGAAATCATGGTATACCTTATACCGTCTTTCATTTAGAACCGTGATGGGACTATCGAAACATGTAATGATTTTTTTGTGTGTAGGGATGTCATTATCGAGACTCTAAAACAGACATGATCTATGATCAATGTGAGTAACAAGGAATCATGAGGTATCCACTCACCATGAAGAGGTATTGAAGAATAATACATGGGGAATTTTTAACATGGGGTTGTTGGAATAGTATATTAGATCGAGGAAACCCTATGTTCCTCATTGGAAATGAAAATAATGAAAAACAAATTTCATAGAAACCCATTTAGTGTAATTTCATGTGGTATGGATATGGGTTATTCTACCCTAATAAAGATGTATAAAAAGGATATGTTCAGTTTTAGGTCATGAGGTATGGTTATTTTACTTGTTGTTCAAAGTCTTATAGTAAGGAAATTTTCTATGTAGATTTATGTAATGTGTTCAGAACTTTGATTCACGCAATGTGAAAATAGATTAATCCAATGTTTGGGCCCAAAATTAGAATTTTGGGTGTCACTACATATATTATGATAGTAGGAATCAAGACATATGTAATTCTTAGAGAACCGTGAAGTTTGACGTCATGTGGATCAGACTAACTCAGTACATTTTATAATCATGTGGTAAATATTAATTTATATAGTTTAGCATCTTGTACTATGGATGAATAATGGGGGTTAATATAATGAGGATTCCCATTTTATGTTAGTTTTGAAAAGTATTTATTTAAAAATATCACAATTGTGGGTTGTGTAACACGCTCTCCCTTGAGGTGTTCCAATGAGGATCTCGACTATGATAAAACATATGTATTACATAAGGCCCTTATAACTATGGAATGATTTTTTGAAGATCCATTACCAGTATAATTGTGGCTCTGAGGTCCACCACTAATTCCCCTTATAGGAATTAACAAAGTAAATCCTTTTTATTAAGATAATGTTTCATCTGATTCGTTTGGTCCTCTAGGTTATGTAGTGTGCACAATATATTATCATCTAGTCATTCCAATTCATCCATCTACATTTGATATAATTCATAATAAGATAGCTATAAAAAAATTTCTGTAAGGATTAATGAAAAGTGGACCTATATGGGTCACACTACCTCAGTCTTGTACACCAATGAGTATGGTGTTTCCTATGTGGCAATACACCTGGTGGTATGGTAGGCCAATAAATCATTGATGAATTTTTTTGTCAAATATTTCTCATACTATTTCAGTATATTATGGAATATATTCGATATGTTTTTATTGTAGGCCTATATCTATCAAATTTATACGACATGACATCATGTTGTGAGACTGTACTTGATATAATACTCTTGGTACAATGTATTCAATCCTACATAATTGAATTTGGTGTTTCTTTCCTTCAATATTTGGTGAGGGACACTGAAACTTGTGATGATATTGGAATTCATGATGTTAATGATATTCCTCATCCCTAATTCCTCGAGTGGAATTACATCATCACATTATAAATGTAGTCTCTACTAGTAAGCTTGTTCTTTAACTATGTTTCCCTAGTTATGGGATTTGACCTCACAATACCCATCCCCTAAATAAAAAATGATCAGAAACATTTAGCAGTAGGTAGAAATTATTAGGGATTATGGATGGAGATTTCATTGACTTGGAACACGTGAAATTTCTTGGTGAATTCCACATAGTATTGTATAAGGGTTTTCTAGTATTACCCCCGCATCCTGATTCAGTGGGAGTGTCTTGTTATGGATTTATGGCCATCATAGGAGCGTAAATGGACCTCTTCCATGATAGAAAGAATCGACCCATCTGCTATGAACCTGAGGACGATTTCATCCAAATCAAATTTATATAGGACTGTTTTCTCAACTTTAGAATCCTATTGAGTTAAATTTTCTTCCATTAACTGAATATATTCAGTTCTGGAATGATCTGTTATGATAATCTTATTTTTAGATAACCAATTCTGTGATCTATCCATATATGTTTTTTCATTGGATTTTCATGCTCTGTGTTGGTGTTGGCATGAATGATCTCTTCCATGTCACATATGACTTTAGATGATACCATTTTTTGATGTGATACATAGATGATTACTTACTCATGATGAGGGCCAACTAGAATTGTAGCTGTAATAGTTAGTGCGTAGGCGTGATCATTCTGTGATCATCGAATGTGATGTAATGTGGGATTAAAGTGGACTTATTCCATCAATATCTTAATGTATCTACTGATGGGGGATGTTTCAATATTTTAAAGGAATATTCACCATTGATCTTCTTTATAACAAAATATATGTCCCCATTGATATTCAGGTATGCTATGTGCAGTTGAAGGTAAAATTCTAATCCAGTGATGGTGGATTAGTGTTCTTCATTATTATTTGTGCAACCTTAAGATGGAGAAAATGATTACAGAAATTGATTTGTATTGAGAGAGAAATACAATATCTAGACCAACCAAGTTGAGCATTAGGTTTACTATCCTTTTACCAAAATGGCTCCCAGATGTTCCATTAAAGTATATCTCCCATGTTCGAGGAGTGTAATTGGAATTTAATTCCTAATCATTTTACTGATCAATGTCTAATGGTGTATATTCTAGGGTAGGATGTTCCATGAGGAAGTTAGCCCTGGATTTCACTTTCAATTACTTCAATGACAAAAACAGAATGAAAAAACGCTATATAATGACCTCCCATAAAGAGAATCATCCATTAAATATAGGAAATCAAATGATGAACTTGAGAGGATCAATAAGAGTTATTATGTGGAAAACATGGGGTTCCATGTAATGCCTCAGTTTCTTCATAGTAAAGACAAGTGTTAGGTAGTTATTAGTAACCTAAAATTATCTCGTCTCGGAACATAGCATCATCTGAATGAGGAAATAGATACTACTATCACTTCCCACATTATTTTTTTTATGAAATGGTGGTTCCTTTTGAAAATTCAATGGTGTAAAAATATAAGATTAGTTGCCTCTATTATTCCAGAGAAATTAGAATAAGTGTGTATAAGAATTACTGCTTGAGAAATCAAGAGGCTTTTTGACAATCAATATCGCAACGATAGGAAATTATCTTATATATTAGCTTGGTAAGGCAGAGCGATTTTCTTGCCAAGATGGATATGAATATGAAAATGTTGTTGTGGTTTCCTTTTATTCCCCTCAGTTATTTCATATTTATAGGAGTTGATATTTCTAAAATAGAAATATTCTTCTCTAAATTAAATGAAATGTGACTGTGGCATACCAAAAATACATGGGACATTAATAATGTCAAAAAAAATCACATTTCATTTGATTCATATTTAAAAAATATTTTCACTGCTGGTTGATGATTGTCCAATCATCTATAATGTGATCACTTCACAGTCGAGATTTAACAACAAGGTCATTGGAATAAAATTTAGTTATACTTCATAGGAAAGGGTTAATGATGTGATTATTGGTGAGATAGTATGTGGTTCCATCATTAATTAATTTAAATGAAGTGACCTAAAATTAGAATATCCCTTGAGATGATCTAAAGGAAATGGATTCCTCATCTTGGGGGCCATGTTGATTTAATTTTACCCTGAGTAACCTTCCATGATGGAAAGGGATTGGAAGCCAGTAGTCTCATCGATCAAGAGTTCTATGATAAGAAATATGAAATTTTCCTTTCCCAATGCCTATTAATGTCTCTATATTAAATGCTAACCCTAGTGTTCCCATTCTTTTTTAAGATAGGGATAATATTGGAATGAAATCTTTGTTATTTCACTTCTTTTACAATATTGGCATTGGTGAACTTGTCAACTTTCAGCTCTACATTAGTGTCAGGAGAGGGGTGGGTCATCCTAGATTTATATTTGAATCCTTGATGCTCATTGGTATGTTTAGTATGGTTCTTTGAAAAATTTGAATAATGTACGAGATTTTTTTATTATTCCCAATAAACACATATAAGTGATTATTAAGAAGTTCAATGTACATGTCATACTCTTCAAGGGGCATGGTGGAACTAATCATACTAGGTCATAGGTTTCTTATATTTTTATATTTATCTTCTAAATATTAGATATGGTGGTGGATTTTTATTCTTTGAATGTTGGAGGGGATTTGCAAAGATCAACCTCTTGTTCCACTAATTTCGATTCTATAGAGGCATTTTTGAGTGAAGATATAATATGTGGGCTTCTCAGTCACAATTATTGTTGGGATGATATTAAAAGAGTCAGCATCTTCCCTTTCTATCTGATTAGTCATATAGAGATGCCATATTTGATTCCATATTAAATTGTCTGTGTGGAATGGATGGTTTAGAACATTGGGAGTAGATATGTTTCCTTGACTGGATTTATGGGGATCACATATTCACAATCTAGAGTACTATAAGGAATCATAGGGTTGGTCACCAAGCAATTGGGAGTTACAACATGTGTATCATCATCAACCATTAGTTTCATAAATCCATTAATGTAGAAATCCACATCCACATATGTGTCTCTAATAGTATAAAAGAGGGCATTATCTCTATGTTGTATGCTAAATTTCACATTGATGGGGTAGTTCTGACACTAATTGAAGTTTGATGGTACTACCATGTTGCTATAGATCCAGGTCCATCAAAGTATGAAATTTTATGCATTGTCTGTCTGGATAACCATGAACCCAAATTCATATGTGATTTCCCCAAACTAGGATTCAGGTTTTAGCTTCCTTAGAGGTATTTTCTCATATTTATCATACCCTTGACTGGTTATATTTCAACAAGGAAAGTCCCCTATTCCATATCCAAAACAAAAAATGATTCGAAATGGTATGAGATTTATCTAAGATCTATTATTATTCATAACCCTTTGGATATTGCATCTTTTGAGAATTCATGTGACCTAAAGGGGTATGTTGGGCCCCGGTATGACCTATTATTGATCTTGATTAGTGAATTAGAATGATACGTGATATTATGAATACGTAGTCTCCCCATGATATATCATTACTGCAACAAATTCTATATTGAAATCCTTTTGAACCATGCGGATTCACCAAATGCCTTCATAAGATCATTCGAATGGAGTGAATTGAGGATTAATATCTTGGCTGAGCCAATAACGAGATATTTCCTAATGTCATACATCTATGTTAATGGTTTCTGTTTCATGGCGTAGGGCTTCTCTTGGCCATGTGGTTCAGGATATCAGGAATCTGAGGTAGATGGGATTGGTGCTTGTGAAAATGTTGAGGACACATCTTCTACTATAGGTGCATGCCACGTCGAAATATATTATCTACTTGGTTAATTGTATAGTCAAAACCCCATTAACAGATCATGAAAGTCAATTGGATGAGGATATCCATTGTAGGGTTCTGGGACAACTTCCTACCTTTTATTGGCCTGTTGGAGTGCTTTCCCATTAATGTTTTATTCATATATTTCCTCCATGGGTATATGACGATAATATTATGTCTGACCACATCCCCATAGTCCCTTGTATCCTTGGTTCAAATGAAAGAGGCCTTCTATTCCTTGGTTATGTATCAAAAAACCATATTCGGGGATATATTCATCATTAGATAATGTGTCTTCCATGTGTATCATGTTGGAAATAGAAAATATTATCTCTTCATATAAGAAGGATTCCATTAGTTGGGGAGGATCCCAAGCTATGAATGTTGAAGGGAATATTTACATGAGTTAGGGTCTTAGTTGGAGTAGAATATGATTTTACCTTTTCTATTTATTCATCAATCCAGTGGTTAGTTCCACCTTTTTGAGGCAATTTTTATGTCTGCATATTTGGTGGTGGAGCTATTTTTGTTCTGTAAACATATTTTTTCTTCATGGATGTATCCCCATCATACACTTTTTGAGTCGTCTAGTTTTAATGCATTTTATCATGTCTTGGAAAAAAGTTATACCAACCATAATCTTCTTCTAAATAGATGATGGTTATGTAATCAACATTCTTCGGCGATTTGTCTAACACCACCTGCACATAGATGACCATTCCATTAAAGTCATATTTGAAGATACTGTTGTCTTAGAAGCAACGATGCAGTTTATATGGTATGTGAATTTGTTATGAAGGTTATCTAGGTTTACCTGATCATGTTTTTTAGTCTATTGAAACTTGGTCATATTAATTTCCATGAATACTAAGATATATTCGGGAACTAGTTCATTTAGGATGGAGTATACTTTCTTCATCTGATCCACAAATCCTATGAATCCCCAAATTCTATGTGATTCTAGGAATGGGTGATTTTGTTGTTTCTATAGCTCAATAAGAGGAGATATGTAGTTTAGAGACTGAACAAGTGTCTGGATATGAACTTCTGCTTTCTTGAGGATGATAGTTATAGCTTCTACTTTTCCTATCCATTACACTTGTTCTGTGGGAATTAGTCAAGACCTGGATAAATTTCGTCGATTGGATTCTCCCAGATGATATTTTATATCAGCTAAATCCTAAAATCTACAAATATACATTACAGGGTTAGTGGTGTCTATAACACAACCATGATATTTTTATCATAGAGTTCTAGAAGTTTATCTTGAGGGATAATGATTTTGAGATAATTGTTTAAGACTTATTTCCATGATATGAAATCAGTTGCCCTATATTTCTCAGATTTATTACAGTTAATTAGGTCTACAATAATTATTTTTTATAGTTAGGATTTCAACTAATAAATAATTTAATGATGATGGTTTACCCATCCTATAATAGATCCCACTGGCAGGCTAATAAAACCAACAAAGGATTTCCCAATCAATGTCTTTATGAAAAACCATAGTGTTTTCCACTCCTATTGATCATGAGGTCCCATCATTGGTGCACGTTGGTATATGTGGTTTGTGGGATGTGATTCAAGGCCACCCCCATCATGAAAGGTAGACATGGTAGGATTTCCAAATGTGGGTGGAGGTGGTGTATCATCCACTCATTTGGTATATGACTTCCTTTTCATTTAAAATGTGTGAATCTCCATTCCATGCCTTATATTCTAGTAGCTAGGGACTCGATGTTATTATATTACCCCCTGGAAACTACTATCTATGCCATGTTTCATCCACATGGAATATGGAGGGATGATGTTGTAGTCTATATTTCATATCTCATTTATTATCAATTATTCCTATGACTAAATCATTTAACTGGTGTGGGATAGGCCACCACCTCAATAGAGGGAAGTCACGGTCTTTTTCAACCTCAACATTTATGTAGACCATTTTTCGTGATCAAGAGCCAATCTAATGCTTAGATATGACTCTTTCTAGAATATTAGCTTTGTGAGGAAGAATATTAATCTCTTTTGGAAGATGATACCCAAGAAGAATATTTCTATAGAGTAGATCCTCATTGTGTTACTGAAGTATTTTTATTTCAGCTCATATTCTAAAAATTGTTCCTTCGAAGAATGAATTTTAATTCTTCTTGGTGGTGATTAGGATGGTTCCATACCTTTCCCCATAGTAATGTTTCTTCATAGAGGTGGAAACATTATATTCGATGATGCCATGATTTGGGGACTTCAATGGTTATAGGTGTGTAAAATATAATTTGGTGCATCCAAATAACCCCCCTTCAAGGTAGAATCACCAAGTTGTGGCCCTATTCATTTTGATCTTATTGAATAACTTCCATGTTGAAGTTGAAAACATTTGGGGAGTAATATTATGAAATGGTGGTTTTTCCATTAATTTCCAAAAAAACAATTTGATTCTGTAATGCACTCATTATTGTCATTATTTTCTACCTTGGCCATAGTGGTCCATTTTGTATTGCAATCTCATCAGGGTATAATCACCTTCTTTGTACGCTTCTTCTATCTTGGCCTATGAGTAATGACCTTGAGGGAGGTTCTGTTCATGATGGCCAAACAGGACATGATAGACAGATGTTTGTCCCATGGTGGGAAGGATATATGGGACACCAACTATTTTCCTCCAAACCTATATAAGACTTATTCTCTCTTTGGCGATGATGATAGGGAAAATTCCCTAGTCTTGTGGTGTGGGTGTTATTCAGTGCCTCAATCGGAAATTATTTGTTCCATTGTTGAGGAACCAATTATTTCAATTGGGGACATGATTATTCGTGGGATATACATGATGATATAAATTCCCCCATCTTAGTGGGATAGAAGTGATCCGGTATCACATCTGATTATTCCAGGACCCTCCAAGGGGATGATGAACTATGAGATGTTGATTGCGATATTAATTCCCACTGCCTAGCGGGCTGGGGTTTTCTCACAGCTAGTGAGGATATTTCTTAAATCCCCTCAGGATTTGACAATTGGAGGGGTAGAGGTGTTGGTAGATATTATCCTATCACAGTCGGGTGGGTTCTCTCCTAGACGACTACAATGTCAGCTATTATTGCGACCAATTTTATGTGGTGCATCTATGCACGCGTGAGAGCTATGTGTGATGGAAACCCCTTACGAGAACCATTAATTATGGGATGCTTTTTGGGTTATTTAAACTTTGTTCTCCATGTCTCAAATGAATTCCAATTGGTTCAGGGGCCACTTTGAAATAAATTTTGTTGTCCACAATCTCCGTTCAGGATATCTAGGCATCATTTATGTTGGGGCATTTTTCTGTTGTGATCATATTTCATGAGTATTTCCAAGTCTTATGATTTCTAAGTAGTATATTACATTAAAGGAATCTAAATATGAGGGGTTATATTGTTATAGGGCTCTGGTAAAATTTATTTTTTTATATTAACCCCATACCCGAATATGGAAACATGATGCAGATTTATAGAACATCTTAGGATGTTTCGTGATGCTGGGTCAGCAAGCATGTCGCATATTTTGACTATGATTTTCATGTTTTGGATCCTAGAACATGGTGAAAAAAGATAGGTATAGATGAAAAAATATAATATTGAATTTTTGAATATGAAACTCATATCATAAATAAGGGAGATGTCGAGCCTTGAATCCCTGATGAGTAGATCACATATTTTGGTGTGGATAAGGAATGTAATCTCTTTCTAGCTAATCATGGATCACATAAATAAAAGTAATGAGGATCCAGAACATGATGAGGAGGGAGTTTACAACTAACTCTCTCCATATGTAAATATCATTTTCCTCTTTAGCATATACACAGACATCCATCTGGTTGGACAATAGAATATGGAACTTTTGGTCAACTACTTTTGGGAGTGGAGTGCTTCAAGATATTGATGTGGAACCATATACAATTAACCTCCATGATTCAATCATCTTCTTATATGATCACGTTAGAGTTTTAAACACCCCTTTATACAGAGGTTCCTTGGAAAGGGAATGATTTTCTTTTCCATGGGAGATATCATAGTAGGGATGTTGACCACAATGGATGTTAGGAGTAGAGTCCTGGTGATCCATATATAAAATACAATGAATATGATATCTTGGTAATGATCATATTCTAATTTCACTTAAGTAAAATAGTCAAAGGTCTCTCTTTGTGTTGAGAATGTTTCTGAAACTACCTCAAGGATACCAACATTTCGATATTTTGGAATATGTACCATATTTTGTGTCATGGATTGAATATAATGATTTTCATTTTGGGATTGTGTAGGTATATGAGCATGTTGTATGGTATTTTCTGAACATGTTTATAATTGTAGAATGTCGTGGGGATATGTGTAATTTCTATGAATATATTGGAAGAATCTGATGAGTTTTATCATTTTTAATAAGAATTTTATGCTATCCTAAGTCATGTTCCTTCATCACATGGTGAGCCTATTTGAATATGTGAGTATCCTCCCAATACAGAGCCTTTTGGATATGTCGCTGGTCTTTCAGGGAAGGAGTATGAGCCTTCCCTGAGGCATGATCCACTATCATAGGGAATTCCTTAGTCATAATAGATATAAGAGCCTAGTCCGAATATAAATTCCCAACTAGAATATGCCAACGATCCTCCAAAATAAGAGAAATAATATTAATCTCTGCCAATATTATCTTGGAATGATACTGGTGTAGTTTTTCATTGATAGATGTAGGAATATTTTTCATACTACTATGATATACTGGAATATTCTAGGAAGATTCACTAATGAGAATATGAGTATATCCAAATCCTTGTTCCATTATCACAAGGATATCCTTGGCCAGAATATGGATATATTACCAATCCATGTTATTTGGAATATGTTTTTTATCCTCTTCAATATGAATATGGGCAAGTCCCAAGGCTTCTGCACCTCTCAAACGGTGATCCTCGACCAAAATGAAGATATGAGCCTGGTCATGGGGATTTGGAATATGTATCCATAATTTCTCAATAAGCATGTTCCCATATCCCGAGGCTTGTGATTCTCTCACATATTAATTCCTGGTAGGAATAAGGGTTTGGTCTTGATCTAATGCCTCATCCATTTGAAGAATATGACGATATTCCTCATTTATGGAAGCGTGAGTTAGATTTTTTTCGAGTAGAACAAATAATTTGTGATTGTGATAATGTTTATTTTCCTTCTCTTTTTGGATAGTCATATCTGGTAGTCCATTTATCTCCAACTGTCTCAGAGTGTGCTAGTGTATTTTTTCTTTTGTTGCTAAAATATAGTATCATTTTAGAATGTTTGTGTATTGATATAAGCCTACCCATTTTCTATCTCAATAATACACTAGAATATTTCTTGGATTAACTTGGGGATATGTTCCCACATTTTTCCTCATTATTCCATCAGAATATGTTGATGGGATTCATGCATTGTGGTAGGGATATACACCTCCCCCACTCTTGTTGTGGGAATATGCCAGTATAACAATTCTACGTCAGTAGGGATATAAGCCTATATGATGGATAATACCAGAATATAATGGTAGTCATCATACATAAGAGTATGGTTATGATCCCTCTCTAGGATATCTAGTACATTCCTCCATCGATGACCCTTCCTTGATACCCATGAATGGGCGTCAAAGGAGGATTCATGTTAGTTAGTACCCTCAGTAGGCAGTAGGTGGGTACCAATGGGATGGTGTTAGTGACAGCGGTGGATAGGTGCCATCCTCATTGGCAACTAAACCAAAAGAGACCAAATAGGATTCTTTATCCACCATTATCAGAGTCTAAAGGTGGAAATTTTCACACACCAGGGATAAGATCATAAAGCAGTTAGTTGTAGAGATGAGGGCTATTGGTTTGGCACAATCTTTCCTTGGGTGATGTGGACTCACTAACTACCATTCATAGATAGACTCAAGGGAATATTCATTGGTTTGGATTATACTAGGTTAGTGGTACTTCTGAACCATCATGTTTTACAACTATTATTGCAGTTGTCGAGTAAATGAAACCACTTTTCATCCCATGGGAATTATAGTCACACATTATTTATGGAAGTGAACTCTAGATGATGAAGACAATGTCTCAATTTTGGAAATTTTTTATGATTGAAATATCTGAAAAAATGAAGTGAATAGGGAACAAAATTACTGATTAGTGAAATATTATAGGCACAATTTTTTCAATTAGATAACAATGGTTAGAAAAATTTTAATATCTTCCAAATCCACCCATTTTGCATCTGTCGACTTGCCTATTTAATGATAAACTAATAGAAACATCAGTTATAGAGGACTATCTGCAATATCATTATGCTCTTATTTATTTTTGTGTATAGGTTGTGAAAAAAATTATCATGATGCATGATTATTATGTGATTTGACATATTCACATTGGATTTTCAATCCTCCTTGGGGTATGGTGTGTAGAAAAAATGGCTTGATGGATTATAACCCAATGACATGTATTTATAGAGATTAACATCAGGATAACCATTTTTTTTCTAAATAGTGGGGAAAATGTTTTGATAGATAATAAGTGCTCATTTTTTATAGAGTGATTCATGTTGGGTTCACAAATTTTGATTCATCGAGAGAAGAGGTGTGGATTAGATCCTCTTTATGGTTTGATTTTGGGGTTTGTGTTGTGCACAATTAGGAACATCAGGTTACCTATGTCGCTCTCACAAAAATCCCCAATGGTTCCCTCATCTAGACCTATGTACATACCTTATTTTCAAAATAAGGATGTATAATGAATTTTCAGGCCCAATGACTCCTGGGGACTCGCATTAGTTGAGAGGATGAAAGGTCGGGTCATCACACCCTATTAAGGGGAATTGTATCCTACATCAAGTCTCTCTTATAGATTTAAGGCATGTTTTTGAATCTCTTCCTAATCCAAATACGGGACATGTTACTCTATCAAAAAAACTATAGTTTAATTTCATGTATGTGAAATTACTGAATGGAAATTTAGTGAATCCATCTTACAAATATGATTTTATCCATCATTTTCCTATAATGGGTAGTCACATATGTGAGAAGAGGAAAAACAAGTGCATTGTAATGTGATTCCATGTAAGGATATACATAATATCTTGATAAGGTGATTGATCTATTATGAGGAATCCAGAGTATTGTAATTATTTTGGGAATAAAAGCACACATGGTTTTTTTGGACTCATGCGACATAATGTCATGTGGAGTGACATTAACATGTGCACTTGGACACTATGTCATTAAGATTGAGTCCTAGATGGATGTCCTCCATATCCTGATAATGGAGAGAGTTGGGGTTTTTAAACTTCATTTATGTCTGGTTTATATATTATGTTTACCCTTTCCATTTTAGAGAATATAGTCCAAATTAAGTGATCTTTTCAAATCAATAATACCATAAGAGGTATGATTAGGGTGGGAAAAAATGGATAACAAATAGTAATTTTTTATTTCTTCTATATTATGATCTTTTGTGATGGTATCACGAATATTAATAAAGATCTCAAACTAAAGGTAGATAAGTCCTATGAATCTGGAATATAACTGGAATCTGAGTCAATATAGTTCCATTTATTTCTTAGTCTTTTGATGGATGAGGTGGAGTTATTATCTTGTGGTAATGATTGGCTCTTGATGTTGGAAAATGGAATTTTAATAAGGATTACATCAAAATCAATGTTTATTTGGGATCTTGCCATAGGAAGGTTACCTATGTATCCTTGTTATTGAAGGAATCATAGTTCATGTGGTTTAATCATGCCTTTTGGATTGTCCCCAATGTATATGCCATTGTGTTGAGGATAATATGTCATTCTACTCATTTGAGGTCTACATAATTATGATTACCTAGTTTGTGGAGACTCATCAATTGAATGATATGATTATTGCAACTCACATAGATCTCATGATCTATGCATGGTGTGAATAACAGTTGATACTAAATGATCAATATCATTGCCTATAGAGAGATGAACATATGTATTAGGAGAGCCATTTTGAAATCTATCTTTGAATAAGTGGCCTATGTATCCATGATAATGAATGAATTAGAGTCTCTAGAGTTCCTTTGGTCAGGTCAAAATTTGTCTAGTGTCCCTAGATCATGGTACATATCATATTATGTAGCTGGTTGGGATTTACACTCTATGGTTTCCCTTGTGACATGTTTTCCTACATGGAATGTGTGATTATACTCTTTGATTATATATATGATAGTTTCTACAAGGCATATATGAATACAACTAAATGATCTAATTGTTTATTCTAGAGGAATTCACATAACCCAAGTGGAACATCTTAAGGTTTTCCCATAATCAACTAGACCTATATGGAGGAAATTTCAAGAACCATGACTTTTGTCCTTGAAGACAACACAAGACCAGTATGGATTTTCTAGAGGGGTTCACATGATCCAGTAGACATTCCATGAAATATTTTTCAAGAGTCATTATGGAACATATTTAGTTTGTCATGAGAGTTAATAGAAAATGTCTTAGAGTGTTTCATATGTCTTGGATAACATAACTGTAGGGAATATCGAGACCCACCTGTCATTTATGGATGGTGACGTGAGTCTTTGATGACTTGTCGATAGGATAACGTAAGTTATTTGATGACTTTTTAATTTGAATATATAAGATCTAGATTACATTAGATAGTTCCATAATATGAGTCAGTTGATGTTTTTTAAGGATGTCATGGGGCTTAGGTGGTAGCCCAAAAAGGATTGACTAGTCAAAAGAGGCATGCCAAGGGGGGTTTATGTTTTATCTAACATGTTTGGAAGACTGCGCATGACCTAGGTGGAATAACAAAGGAAATTCATGAAATGTAAGAGGAAAATCTCGATGTTATCCCGTGTCTTATATGGCACACATGAAAGTGCGTGGGGGTCTACAAACATTTATTTTCATGTTTAATTTTTTCTCCTTTAGACATTATTCCTGACGTTGTATTGTGAATGCCATATATTTATTCTGTAACTATTTATATTATATCACACATGATCTACCATACATGAGGTCTGTTTTTCATTTGTTCTTCAATAAGTCCTTCACATTATCTATAAATTATCCCATGTAGTTATTTATTCTTGGTTCATGATTGCATTGGCTGATCAGTGGTATACTACATGGAAAAATATTTACTCTTCACAAGAATTTATGTTTCAGGAAATCATGTCTGGTTTTTATGAGAAATTTCTTTAGTTCATCCTCTTGGTCATGATAAGTATATTTCAATTTTTCATGATGTTGTGGGGGATTAATAATCCTTTCCACCTTGGTTGTTCATTAGTTTTTGCAACGTATCTGGCACCTATCTGGGATGGATTCAGCAATGTACTCTAGAATAACACTTCTTCGCAAGCCTTTGTCGTGGATTTTTCAGAAAGATTCACCATATTTTCAGTGAACAAGAGTCCCTACTATCATTTCCTAAATTATTGTATTATATCCAATTCATGGTGATTTTTTTGATCACGTGGGGATGTTAAAGGACTTTCATATTTTAATATTGGCATGTCCATGGGCCTTCGTGAGATCATTGGTCCTATTGAAAGGCCATCACTAGATTCTATACTCGTTACACGGGAAATTTCATGAAGAAATGGTGGTTCATTTGGTGGCCCCCAAAAATATGGGAGAATAGTTTTAGATTCTCATACAACCATACTTCTAAAAATTTTAATGCATCTCAAGTATTTTACAAATGTGAGAGTCTTCAACCTCCTCCCTCTTTTATTCCCTTAGTTATATTTTACAATGGTTGGGGAGTTATAAAATATATGATGTGTAATGTAAAAGGGAATTACTCTATTTTTTGGTGACGCTTCACATGACCCTTAGTGGTCCTATAAAGGTGTGCGAGAATTTTGTGGAAAATCCATCAGTTTTTATTTGGCGAGAAAAAAGGAACGTGTCTGGTATCACAAACATACTTGATCCTTTCTATGTGAAGCAGAAGACAAGTCAAATGGATTTTTTGAGATGATGTGGGAATGTATAAAGGGACTCAATGTGTCATGGAGTCCCCTGGGGGAAATTCACATTATATTTGTGGATTTCATTATCTATTTCCTCCTCCCTTTTATTTCTATTTTTTATTTTTCTACAATTCTTAAGGGTCGTGGAAAATTAGATCTCCTGTTTTCATGAATAATTACCCTTCCAATTGGTGATGAATAACAATAAAATTATAAATTATTAGTGCCTCTACCTTTTTGAAATATTACCTTCGTTCTGAGATGGATGTTTTGTTAGATTTTCAGGTACTAACTACTAATAAACCATGTAGATTAGGGTAGATTACATGACTATCGCTGCATATCCATTGTTTGTCTAAAGGGCCCTTGTGAAAGAATTAGTACTTTAAAAAGTTGGATTTGGGGGACATCCTCCAAGATATATAATTCCTATGGAGTCTCCGCATAACAATATGATGGTCACACAGTCATGAGTCGCTTGAGGGCTCACACGATATATAGGTCTCATCTATCTTCTTATTCTTTTTCCTATTTAGAGAAAATAACAACCATATTTACGTATTTCTTCATGTTTTGAACTTATTTGATTCTCATTTTGTTGGCATCAATAGTGGTATCAAAAGAGGTGTTTGTTCCAAAAACGTTTCATTTATCTTTATAGGTTTTTTTTTATTCGATATGATGATTATTTTATGAAAGGAAACTGATGTAATGGAAAATTTTCTAGAATAGTAATTTTTAGTAATTAGGGAGGTGGAGGTTTTCATGGGAGGTCTAAATAAGTTTTAGAGTGAAGGAGAGGTTGTCTATATAATGTAAATTTTGGTGAGTCCTATATTATGTATCTATATGTTGTGAAATGGGGGTGTCACTATTCTGTAAGTGGTCTAGTTGCAGCATAGTGGGTCGTTACAAATATTTTTTTAGACAGTTATAATTTGTTGGTAGCTACACTATGGATCCATGGATAAGGTTTATCTTCTTGTTAGATGTTTTGGGATATTTCATGGAGGTTTTGGGAGTTTAATGGAGTTTTAGGTGATGTGTTTTGGCGGTATTATTGTTTTATGGTAGATGAATCTAGAAGAATGGGCAGTTCTGAGACCTTCAACTTGGTAATTGGGGTTTTGTGGTTGAGTAGATAGTGAAATTCCATTGTTTCACAGTTTTTTATGTTATAATTGGGATGTTTATGGTTGGTTATATTATATACACATTGAAAATTAGGGATGATATGTAGAGATGGGTCATGTTCCATAGTCCCTTTGGTTTCTAGCCACTCTACATCATGGTTCTAAAAGTTGTTCCATGTCCATGAATTTTTATGATTGGTATAAATTCCCTTATCCACTGATACCTCGTCACGTTCCCAGCCATAAACTCATTTATTAAATGGAACAAGTGTATCCTTTAGAGGCATTTTAACTCATAATCAATGGATTTCAGTCGTAAACATGGATTATGTATCTATGGTTTTTTATGTTAGTTCGTCTCCTCTCTTTATACTTTTCCACGTATTTTCTTATCTATGTTGGTTTCTCCCATTTCAAAATTGTTTTTATTGATGTTTTTTTGATAAGGGAACATTTTAATTATTTTTTTCTATGATGATAATGATGTCCTCATTTTTTATGGTTCAGGGTGGTGACCTTATACTTATTCAAACTATGGGTAGAAGATAGGAAATATTTATTTATGATTTTGAATCCTTCATTTCATAATTATGTTTATCATTTTAGAAGGTTTATTCTCATTTTAATAATTAGGAATACAGTTTCAGTAGCCTAATTATGTTAATAAATCTATAATTTCAATAGAATGTATATTTTTAATTAAATGGCATTCATTATAGATTTTTGATTTTGTGATTGAATAGGCTTAACACTTTGCTGAAAATCATGGCAGTTATGGGATTTGTTTTCCCTATGATTGTTGTGGTTGTGAAAACATTACTATTTTATTTAATAATAATAAATTTCATTGGATATCCAATTATATTTATTCAATAAAATGGTTTCCCCTAGAAATATTAATTATGTGATAATTATCTTAAAATAATGAAGTGGTTGTGATGAAAGAACCCTAGCTAAATATAAAAAGTGACGTGTGAATGTGATGTGAATTTTTTTATTTATGTGGTTTTTTGTGGAGATGATATAATTAATCTTGTGGTAATGATATGGAATGTATGTGATGAGTTATGTTCTTGTGATTGTCGTGGTTTTTATGGAAAGTCATCGTGATGTGGCAGTTGCAATTAAGAGGTGGTTATGGCTATGTGATGGTGGAAGTTAGGGCTTGTTATCATGGGGATGGTGGATTATTTTTTGTTGTATTGTGTTATATTTTTCAATATAAGCATTTATTAATAAAATAAATAATGTGATTATTATTTAATTTAAATAACATGGGATGGTTTGGCTACGTGTTTAATGCGGACAATAAACACATATTTTGTAATAGGTTGTATGTCTAAATGTGTGTTTTTTAGATTCAAATTAAAGGGAATATTACAATGAAATAATTGTTAAATGGTAAATCATTAAATTTTATTAATTGAAATAAATTTGGTAAAATATGAAGCAATTATCTTGTGCATTATTTTGTGGTGTTGTGAATTTAGTGGTGAAATTGCAAATGGTGTTGCAGTGAGGATGGGTGTGGATGTTGTTGGATGGTTGGTGCTCATGTTGTGAACTATTAGGTTGGTCTTGTGTGAGGATTTGTATATATATATATATTATAATCATTTCTATTTCTATAAGAGACCCACCAATGTTGAGAACTTTGATCTAACACCCATATAATCAGGGGTTTTGTTTTCTCAATATCTCATGGATGACGATGGATTGATGGATACCACCAATTTGTAGAAATTTATATAAGGGTATGATGAAATGAAATGGAAATGATGGCCCATTTTTAAAATAAAACTATGGTGATGTTTAATGAGATTACTTATGGTGTGGTTAATTCATGGCAGTAGAAGGTTACAACGTTGATGTCATTCATGTTCACAATACCCTATTAATTTGTGTTATGGTTTTGATGTGATGTGATGAACCAAGTAATTTCATGTGAGATCTGATGGCCAACTACATGTGGGTATATTTTAATGATGTGATGTCTCATGTTCCTTCAGGTGCAATTTGATGAGATGAGATGATCCATGTGTTTTTGGGTGAAATTTGATGGCACATTAAACACGGTTCCCTAAGAATGATGTGGCATTAAGAAGAGATAAGGGATTTGTCCCACATGAAATTGACATGTGAGAGTGAAAAATCATGGGGAATGTGGTGTGGGGTAACCATAATTCTATATTGCTTATTATATTAAAATACATATATGATTTATTTGGTGTTATTTTCTTGGTGATAATGATATTTGTTAGTTTTCTTACTTTGGTGTTGTTGGTTCTACTCTTGGATCACATGTGTATTATGATTTTATTTTTGATATGTTGATTTTATACATTATGTATAATCATAATTACTATTCTTGAATTATCACCATATGTATATAAAAACTATTGTTATGTTTCCCAGAGGTCCTTATGGATCGTGATGGACATTTCTAGAAGGGTATTTGGAGCTGTTTCGTTATCTCTTATTTTACATCATTTTTTTGTATTTAGTTGGATACATTTTTCTATATTTGTTTAAAATATAAAATATTTATGTGATTTTATTGGTTTCCATTTTTCAATATTATATGATGTTTTTTGCAGATTATTTTTCTTCATTATTGATCCTTTTATAATGGCGGGTAATGCCTCAATGCTAGTTTCCTAACTAGGGCCTACTAGAGGTGGGACATGGGGTTAGTAACTCCTATACATCCTTGTTAATAAAAGGGATATACCTTTGTAAGGGAGGGTTTTTAACATAGGTCACCCAATAAATATAAGAATATTCAAAAAAATGGTAGGCTTTCATGGGATTTTAGAATTTATGCCCAATCTACAAACAACCACACCATGAAACATCCTACAATAACACACCACATAAGAATTGCAATTGGGAGGGTCACGATTTGTTTTATGGGTATATAATTGAACCAGTAGAGTAAAATATATATCAACTAATTGAATACATATATATTCTCTTTATTTGAGAAAACAGGGAGAAGAACAAAAAGTATCCAGGACTGGTACACAATAGACTCCCAATAACCAGGAAGGAGCCACACTATTTCCAAAATCCACAGTGAAGCTACACCAAAACAAAAATACAAAATTTACTCCCTCATCATGGAATCCAAATTGTATCTAACACCCCTATGGAAAATACCTAACCAAAATGGTAGATCAAAAAACACAACCACTGGGTATCCATGCCTATAATGAACCATGAATAATAGACATTGATATTACATCATTTTAGATTAATATCAAAATATTACAAAAAAATTATGCTTGAGGACCATAATAGTATAGTGTCTTTGGAAACATGGAATGATATTATTATAAATTGGTGAAAGGTATTAAACATATAACATATATATAATCACCTTTATCATACATAAAACCATACATTATACGCATGGGAAAGGAAACATGTGAATGAGGTCCGTTTAGATGCTCAGTAAGGGTAAACAAGATTGGAATGTAAGAAATACATGAGAATAAGGAATGAGAACATGAAAATAAAAATATAAGACCATAACCTATATTTGAATGACCATAATAATAAATCATTGAATAATTATTAGCACTTCATATGGCATGAATCCTTTTAAATTCAATGAATATGAGTTGTGAGTGTATAATGTTTCAATAAGCCATTGACTTGTGGCAGACACATAATCATATAAAAACATTTCCTATAAATGTAGGTCCATTACATGAACATATCAAGGATTATCATGGGTAATACACCTACTGGTTGGGACACCCCACCATCTACATTCATAGTTCCTTCCGTATAAGTGATAGGGTCTCCCCATCTTCCTATGTAGTTGATCGGGTTTCCCCATCATCCAATTGTGGATTGGGTTTCCCCATATTCTATATATGATAAAGTTTTATATCATACATAGTGGATCAACCCCAACAACATGATTCCAATAATTATATCATGATATATAAATAATTACACAATTTATTGGAGGGAGATATATGCCCCAGCCATCACATAATATAATCATGCATACATGTTACACAAGATAATAAATCAAGTATCATATCATAACCCATAAAAATTTATGGGTTTCATAAAAATAATATCATAATCCATGAATGAAATGGTGTTATAATATTTTTATTATATCATCGCCTAAGTAAAAGAGATAGGTCATAAAATGATTTCATCAAAACATAACCTAAGAAAAGAAACAGGTTTTAAAAGCATATAACCCATGTAATAGAAATGGATTTAAAAAACACTATTCCATAAAAAAGTTAACCATTAAAAAATAATATGAATATTACTATTCAGTCATATCCATAATAATTTATAAAATACAACAATGTTTTTTAGACATATTCTGGAAGATCAAATGGAACATTTCTTAAGGAAAATATCTTTTGTTTGAAAATACATTTCATAATCGAATTCAATAATCCTTTTCTTATAAGGAAAGAATTTTTATTTCATTTGAATCATTTCTTGATGAAAATATATTTTCTTCATTGAAAAATTATTTTTGAAACATACATCATTTAAAAACCATTTTATTTTAAATTATTTTCGGAAACATATAAATAAATATTTAATTTATATTGAATTGTTTTTTCATTAAAATCATTGTGAAATGTAATATAGAATTTGTGAAAACATATTGAAAACATCTTCCATTAATTTTTTGTGAATAAAAAAGTATTGAATGTACTTTTAAACACAATTTATTAAAAATTTGTTTTAAAATATATAAATAAATATTTAAAAAAATCAAATACTTTTAATTGAAAATAATTTTTTTAAATGTTAATGAAACTTTTAAAAACAAATGTAAACATTAATTTTTAGTAAAAAACATTATATTTGAAAAAAAAAATTAAAATAACAAATTTAACAAAATACTAGTAAATGAAATTCTTTCAACATATACTTTAAAACATAAAAATTATTCTCCTAGTAAATAATGGTCGTGATGGTGGTTAATTCCACACCTGTCGAACATTCCTTTTGTACCTAAAATAGTTTAGAAAAGTAAATTGATCAGAAAACAAGAAGTTGATTAATTTTAATAAAATTATTTAAAAAGGTAAAACATAGTTAAAAATTTCCTAAATACATCATATCATTATAGAAAAACAAAATAAGAACAATTTTTTAAAACACAGTTTTGAATGAACACAAATTTCCGACTGAAAGGAGATATAAAGTTGAATTTTCATAATTTTATTTCTTAAATATTTTATGTACAAAAGGAAGGTAAAATGGTAATAATAAATGATGTTATAATGGATAACCCATGGAGAAGAAAATTCTTGTGTGTTCTTGAGTTATTTATCGTAATATTTCATCAAGGTAAGAATAATCATAATCAATCTTGATAAATAATGATATTGTAAAAATAAACTATTAACACTTTGATAACATTGAATCATAATAAATAGGAGATGAAAAAAAATTAAATAAAGCATAAAATATTATAAAATAAGCAGATTCATGATATAAAATGTTGACGGTAATTATATACCTATCATAAAAAATATAGGTTCATAACACGACATGTATCTCAAACAAGGAACCTTAAAACAAAATTACTTTTTAGTTTTAGTAACCAGTGAACCAATAACCCCATGGAAGAAACATCATAAAATGGGTTTGTAAATTAACATAAATTAATTTATTTTTATCGTATAATACAATAATGTCTAGTATATATAGACTAAAAAATAAATTAGTAGTGAATAAGGTGTAAGTCTCATAAAAAAATGTGAGATGACCAAACCCTTACTACTTGAGTAACCTATGAATCATCATCCCTATGAATAAATAACATAAATTATTTATTTATTCATATCATTAAATAAGTTAAATTAATTTTGTAGTATTATATTATTTAAACCCCACCAAATAAGAGAGTGTTGAATATGACATGTATGACCTTGAAAACAAATTGAGATGAAATTCCATTACATTAAGTAACGACATCTTCATACAAATTCAAAACTCAATTATAATAAATATATATTAATTATAATTTATCTAAATAATAATATTACTATATATAATACCATATATGAATATATTATGACTAAATTATTAATTTATATTACTTTTTGTTATCAATCCAATGTTATTGTTACTTTTTGGGTAATATCCACATTGTTTATCTGATATGTTTTGACTTCTTATTCATGGATAATCTTACATAGATCATTGTTTACTTATTTACATAAATTATATAATAATATATATAATTTATGTTCATTATATAAATATTTATTTTATTCTAAAATATATAGAAATATGATACGAAATCCACTATTCATGGAGATGGTAGACCATACGTATGTGTGAACGCTGCTTTTGTTTTATTATCGTTTTGCATGAATGAAAGAAAATGAGATATTTTTATATATATACACACCCATATATATATTATCATAATATTATAATTATAATTTCATTTATATAATATAATTTTACTAAACCCATTATTAATATATTCCATGTAATTTGGGAATGAATCACCTCACATTAATGAGGCGTTAGTACACATGTCCACAAACAATGTTACCATATTTACACCAAATGGAAAGAATGATGGTATGTTTCATCTGAAAACGAAAAAAGAATAAATACTTCATATAAATCTTTCATATCTTATAAAATTATTATATCCATAATAATTCCCACCCATGAGAGGTGGTAATGGAAAAATAAACAACTTCATTCCATGAGGCGGTAGTCCGTTGTACACATGAGAATCCATTTTTTTCCAATTAGATGGTAGTGTGTTTATGGGTAGTTATAAACCGTATAATAACCAAATATAATTACATTTATGATAAAGAGTTATTACATGACCATGTAAAAATAATATTATAGGGGGTGGATAATTAAAATAAAATAAAGAACTTATGTAAGGATGTTACCTCCTCATTCTGTAACTTCTATTGGTTTTCACCAAAGGCATCCCTTGATTGGATGTATGAATAGGGGGATTATTGGATGAATTTAGGGTGTTTTGGAGGATATTTGATCATATTTCCTATTGAAGTAATGGATGTATATGTGTAAATATGTGGTTGGGGTGAGTTCATTTTTATAGTGTAGGTGGAGTGGCATTCTTGCACATTTTTGAAAATGGAATTTCACCAACATTTTCCCATGTCAAGTGGATCATATAATTGTAAAAATATTGTAAAATGGATGATAAGATATAATTATGAACAAAAATTTATTTTTTACATGTGTATTATACATTTTGGGTTATATGTTTAAGGTTCATTCCATTGTAATAATAATTTTCTCATAATCATTGTAATTAATTTTAATAAATTTCAGTAATAGTTTTTGTAAAAATGTGTGTAGAATAAATTATATATTAAAAATTATTATGATTAAAAATATGGAATAAATTTTTCAACATTCAAATCACAGAATTGGTATAAACTAATTTAAATTGATTCCCACAAATGGGTCTCGAATGTTATATTTCTTAAAGTAAACATTCCAAAATATTGAATTTTTTTATTTCAAATTTCAATGTTATATGTCTTATAATATCATAAATTGTGAAAATGTATGAATAATTTATTTAATTATAATTTAAAATAAGGTTAATATTTAAATTTCAGATATAAATAAGTTAGATGAAAATGCATTTTTGAAATAAAAATCTTTGTTTTTCACTATTAATCAAAAACTGAAACATCTCTGAAAAGATCCAAAAAATTACCCAAATTAATTAGTGATTTTATGATTTCAAAATAGAAATTATTATTTCAATAAAAAATTATAATAGCACAAAAATTTAATTGTAATATGATTTCTCCAATAGATGTTTATAAAATTAACATTTAAAAAACACATATATTTGTTCAAAATATTGTCTTTATTATTATATTATACATATATAAACATTTAGTTGAGTATAAAAATATTTATTAAATATATAACATTTATATTTTATTAAACACATTAATCAAAATAATTATGTATAAATTATTTTGAAAAAATTATTTTTTTACATTAATGAATATCTTTTTTAGAAATGAAATTTTTGAATTTTCAAATAGTTCTAACATTAATGTATATTAATTGATATCCAAAGGATTAATTTTATATACATTTTTAAATTATATTTTCACAATTTAGTTAATCTTAATCATATTTTATATTACAATGGCTATGTGATATCTATAATAATATAATAATATTATTATTCATTGTATCTTATAGTATGTTAAAACTTGGACTTTGTGTGTAATGAATTCTTTTAATGGGACTTAGTATTGTGTGTAATACAAAAAAACATAGTGTTACATGTAACCGAAGCTAATCTTTTTGTTTCATGTAATGTAATAATGACATGGTGTTATTCATAAAGTGATATGCACATACTACCATTGTATGAAAACGATATATTTAGTGTTCTGTGAAATGAAAAAAAAGCATTAAATTAAATCAAAAAAATTAAAATAATATAAGGGTGTTACATTTTAACACACATAAAAAATAAATTTAGCCATAAAAAACATTATTATTGTCAAAGTATTAATTTTTTAATGTTCTATAAATAGAAACCCACATCTTAAAAATCAATAATAAAACATACTATTTAATGGGATATTTAGAACCATAACAGTTACCAAAAGTAACTAATAACAAGTCTCTGCATAAGATAACAAACAATGAGAGTGAAAAATTCAACATGGAAGAGACATATATCTATCATGTTCTAATGGATTGTGATAAATACTATGGTTAGGAGAATGTTAATAATCAAAAATACATAACCCGAAGAGTCATAAAAAGGTATTTGACATCATAAAAATTGATGATAACAAAAAAAATCAATACCCTACCACTAAATTTTAATAATTTATGAAATGAAATATAATTAATTTATTTCCTTGAATCTAAAAAACACAGTCTCACCCTTTTGTTGGGCATTGATCAATTTCAATATCACCTCTTCTTCCATGAAGTGAAGTTGAATTTTATATTACATAAGAATTATCAAATCATGAGATCCGTAACTTGAATGATATGTCAATGCATATATCATTACATATAATCACAACAAAAAGGTTTTTAAAGTTTATCCAACATTTATAAATCCTAATATGGTTATATAATACTTTAATCACTAAATATTCCCCAATGATTAACAAAACAATTCCCTAAATGCTAAACATTTTTACCCTTCAAAAATATTAAAGTTGATCAATTCAGAAATAATTTCCATAAATTTCTCAAAAATAGCTTAACATTGATCCCAAATATATCATAAAGTACCTATGTGATGTCACAAACCAAACATGTGAAAAACGTCATCATTTATGTTATTAAAAAGTTGTAATAAACAGAATTAAAAAGAATCCTTATTGTAAATATGCATTTTTTTCATATAAAATTTTTTATTGGAGAAATTACAGTAATCAAAAAATTATTTAAATTTCATTCATCATAACATAAAACACATTTTTAACAAAACCATAGTCAAATAAAAGGCAATGAATACTATCCAATTTAGTAATTCCTATCCAACATTCAATATTCAAACATAAGTTTCCCGTCATTAGGAACACATTAAGCATTATCATTCCCATAATCAAGGTTTCCCATTAATATCAAATTTCTATTAAATGTATTTTCTAGTTCCACTGATCTATTAAAAATATTTCTATGAATACATAGTGAGATAAATAAATGAGAAAAATATATATATATTTCTCAATTCATATAACATAATTCATCAATCCAAATACATAAAAGTTAAATTATTCTATTGTATCCTTAATACATGAACAAGAATTAATCATATTATTCCTTAAAAACAATTTTCTAAAATATGGAATATGATTCTTCTCCTAAAATTTATCAGGATCAATTTAATCATTCTTATAAAAATAATTAGAACATCACATACATTTAATTTTTTGTTTATGGTTTCATCATCATCAATAGAAAAACCCTTACTCATAAAACCTTGTTGACTAACTTCATGAGATTTACCTTTATTCCATTGATTTGCATAATTCCCATGCTTTACACACATAAAACATTAAACTCTTGAAAATAACATAGGATGGACAATATTTCCATCTATTGTGTTAACTATACATTTAATTTTCCTTTTGAATTTTCATACATTGTGCCCTTAATTTCCACTTTAAATACATCTTTATATTCCTCTATGTATTTACCTTTGGACTTTCTTCCCACATTCTGAACATAAAGTATATTGAATCATACTTCCTCTATATCCTCCATTACCCAAATTCTCAGAAAAATCATTCATCTTATTCTTTAGTGGATTGGATATTTTATTAAGGCACACATTAGGAATCATGTTCTATGAAAACCAAATATGCATTATCACAACATCCATCACTCTAATGACCATACCATTTTACTACTCATCATTAAAGTTTCTGTCATAATAAATTCTAACCTACATCTGTTTGGTAACCTCCATTGACTAAAACAAGAGAGTGTCGAATAAGAAACAATTAACATGGTTTAAAACCACATTATCATTAAAAATCACTTGTATTATGTCCAAATTATGATACCTAATTTTAAATCTAAGATACCATTGGATTATCAATGGAGACATTCATAGAAAGACACATTGAAATATCCCTATGGATATCACTATTGTTTTCAAATCCTAGTTTCAAAATGTTGACTGAACATTCCGCTTAGTACCAACTATAATGACCTAGGATTAACATAAATGGATATTTGATCATTTTATATGAATATCATCACATTAAAAAAATGCATTCTCGAGGACCATAATAGTTTAGTGTCTTTAGAAAGAAGGAAAAATAATTATCTAATTTAGAGAATGATCATTAACGTCTCCCTTAGAGATCATAACCTTTTCTATGAATACATAAAACCATTATTTCTAACATAAGGAAAGTAAACATATGAAATTGTTTAGCCCAAATGACCAGTAAGGGTAATAAAGGGAGATATATATACATAACATGAGAAAAAGGTTTTGAGAAAATGATCATAATAACAAAATATCATATCATGCATAAAAATATAATAATAATATGTCACAGAATAAATATCAGTTGTTCCATAAACATGAATAAAAAGTAAATCAAATAAAATGAGTCAAGAGATAATTAAATTGGAATACTTCCTAGTCTTGTAGGATACACATATGTATTTAAAAACAATCCCTATATGTTAAGGATCATTTTGAAAACATATCAAGGATCCAAATATGGACAAAACCTAATATATGGGACATATCACGATCCCCTATCACAGTCCTTTAATTATAAGGGATTGGTTTTGTACATAATCCCGAGATCTGGGTTTCCCATCTTCCTATAGTGGATTGAGCTTCTCCCTATTCCAAAGTGGGTCTGGTTTCCCAATATTACATTGCATATCAGGACCATAAACTTGATTACAGTCATTATACCATGAGATATAAATATTTTCCAAATTAATTTGTGGGAGATACATGTCCCACCAATCACATAATAAAATCATATAAACATGTTCCATAATATAATAAAACATTTGTCATACCGTGACCCGAAAAAATATATGGGTTTCAAAAACATCACATCATAACTGATGAAATGAAATGGGAACCATAATATTTCATCATATCATTTCATATGTAAAATAAAAATGTCCCACAATCATTTTATCCTCGAATATCACATGAAAATAAGTTTCCTTCAAAATATTATAACAAGTGGAAGACAAAGGGGTTTCATAAACATTATTTTATCAAAATTGAAACCATTCAAGAAATAATATGAGTGGTATTACTGGATTATATCCCCCTAAATCATAAAATATAAAAAATTATGCAATCTTTGATGGAGATGGATTTTGAAATAACATGAGGAACATTTTTTAAGGAATACATCCATTCTTTGGAAATCATTTTCATAAAATGATTTCAAAAATATATTTTTTATAAAGGTTTCCATACAATATCATTTAAAAACATTCATGAGGAAAATATATTTTCTTGTTTTCAATATTACTTTTAAAGAATAATTAATTTTAATAACAATTTTCTTTTAAAATAACCTTGAATACTTATAATGGATTCATTAAAATATTGTGAAAACCATTTTCTATAAATGCAGCATTAAAACTCCTACAAAAACCATAAAAGCATTATGAATTTATTTCTATTTTTAAATAAAATTAAAATTTAAACATATGTCTTGAAATATTTTAATAAAAAATTTATATAAAATTTATTTGAAAACATATAAATTAATATTTAAACCATTGTAATCTATTTCTTTGATAATAACATTTTAATAACATTAAAAGGAAGCTTAAAAAACATTTCAAACATTGTTATTTATTGAGAAAATAATTATTTGTAGAACACAATAAAAATAATCAATAATATTAGAAAAATTAGTTCTTTGAAAATAACATTGTAAACTTAAGAAGGATTCTTCAACTATATAGTTGTCTTGACATAGGTTATGTCCGTACATGCTAAAAATTCCTTTTGGGCCATAAAAAGTTTAGGAAAGTGAATATATCTCAAAAAAAGATTAATTTAATAAATTTTTTAAAAAAAGGAAAAAAATTTGTAAATATTACTTTAAAAAATAATTTGATGATAGAAAAACATTTTTTATGTTATTTTTAGAAAACCCAGTTTTGAAAGAACACAGATTTCTGACTAAAATGAGAAATAGTGTGGATTTTAATAAAATTTTTGGATTAATTATATTAATTAACAAAGAGTGGAAAAATTGTACTAATACATGATGATATAATGTTTAAAAAGATTAGAAGAAAATTAATTACTTTTCATGATAGATTTATCATAATATTTCATCAATGGATGCAAAATTATAAACAATCCCTGTAAACAATCAGATTATAGAAATAAATAGTTACAAATTTTCTAAATTTGAATCATAATCCACATGGAATAATAAAATTAAATGAAGATTGAAATATCATGAAATAATTATATTCCTAATATAACATCCCAAATTGTACTATATACACCTATTATGAAATATTTCATCCTTACACGACATGTATCTTAAAAAAGGAAAATTCTGACACTATTACATTACTGATTTGGTAACCTGTGATCCAATAAACCCATGACAGAAAGATCATAAAGTAGATATTAAAACACACATAAATATATTAATAATAATAATAAAATATATTCATTTGAATATTATATATAAAACAAAATAAATGCACAGTGAATAATTCATAAGTCTCATAGAAATAAAATTTAGGGGACAAATCCCTTACAACATGAGTAACATTTGAATCATTATACCAATGAATGAATAAAATAATAAAATATTTTAATATAAATAGATAAAATTAATTAATGATATAAAATTTCATTGGAATATATATACACTACATAAAATAAGTGAGTGGTTAATATAACATGTATCTCATGAAGATAAAAATGTGAGGTGAAATTCCCTTACCTTAAGTAATGATTTTTTTCATACACATTCAAACCTAACGTATAAAAATTATAAAATTATTTTAAATATAAAATAAAACCATATAATTATATCTAATAACATAAATGATTTAATTAAGAATTTATATTACCCATTAAAAATTCCATGTTAATGTTAACTTTTTGTTAATATCCACGTTTTTTACAAATATGTTTTGACTTTTTCTTCATGATACTCTTACATATATCATGATTTAATTATTTCAGGAAATAAAAACATCATATAAACATTATATATATTCATTATACCAATATTTATAATAATATATCAAATATTGAAATATGAAATAGAATACACCATTTATGGAGACTATAGGTCGTAAATATAAATGAGCATTTTTATATTTTATTGCCATATTGAAAGAAGAAAAAAAATTAATTATAATTATAATTATATATATATATTATACTTAAAATATTATTATTACATCAAATAAATTATATACTTTTACTGAATCTATACTTAATACATTTCATGTAAAGTGTGAAGTAATCACATTGTTTGAGTACGTAGTAGTCAATGCGTCCCCAAATGAAGTTATCATATATTAAAAAAATTAAAGGAATGATGGTATATTTTATGTAATAATTAAATAAGCTTAAATAAATATTAAATATCATAAATATCATATGAAAACGTTATTTAAATCAAAATTCTCACCCATGAGAGGTTGTAATGATAAAACATACAACATCATTATTCTATGAGGTAGCCCTCAATACCAACAAATGGTATTTTAATTTCCCACTAGATGGATGATTTTATTAGTTTAAATTTACCCCATATAATTAAAATCTCCATACTTTTATTATACTGATTTTATTATACAATAATTTAATAAGAAGTGTTTTGCGGGTGCAGAATAACAAATAAACAAATTGAATTGGGGAATGATGTTATCTCCTCTTTGGGTAACTCATCCTATTTATCACCATTGGGATCACTTAATTGGATATATTACTAATGATATAATTCTAGGAAAAAGGTTGGGATTTTTCAACGAAATTTGGTAATATTTTGGCTGGTCTAAATGTCATGAGAGGTGTGAATAAGTGGGAGGGATGATTGCCTTTTTATAGTGGAGGAGGAGAGGTATTATTGACATTTTTTTATAAGGAATTCCACCATTGTGATTAAAATTTCATTTGGATCCAATAATAGTCCAATTACATTATATGGGATGATATGGATGAAATATGGACATCCATATGATTTTTAAAAATTTCTAATTCATTTTGGGCCTTATGTATAATGTTTAGTTTTTTGTTATGTAATATTTCTCTTAATCACTATAATTTATTTTATCTACATTAACTAATATTTTTGGAAAAATACTAAGTTGAAATTTTTTAAAATTAAAAATTATTTTTATTCCAATTATTCAATACATTTTTCCAAATTAAAATCTCATAAGTGGAATATATTAAAATAAATTTAATCATGCAGACAGTTTGCGAAGTCTTGTTTTTTTAATGACAAAATGTCTAAAAGTTCGAAATTGTATTATATAAAATTACTTTTTGAAATGAGATAAAATGACCCAAATTGGATTAGTTGATGTATAATTGATCTAATTATTCTTCCAAAACAAATTAAAATATATTTAAATAATATAAATAATTTATATAATAAATCAGTTTTAATGAAAACTCAGTGTTTTCATTATTATTCAAAAAATAAAATTTCGCAGAAAAGTACAGTAAAATTACTAAATCTAAATTTTGACAAACATTTTACAGAAAATGATATTTATTTTATATAATTATAGATATAAACATGTCAAAATGATATTTAAAATTGGTTCTCCAATAAGAGGTGGTAAAATTACCTATTTGAAAAATGAATCTTATTATTCCTAAAAAAAATTTATTAGTAACAAATACCTATAAAATACATTGGATGAGTATAAAAATACGGATTAAATATATCAAATGTATATTTTATTCAAAAAATTCAAAAAAAAACATGGAATTTTTTAATTCATTGGGATAAAATTGAGTTTATACACATAAAAATATTTTTTTAGAAAATTATTTCCATTATCGTATAATTATGAAAATAGTCACATCTACCCATCAATAACCAAATGATCATATTATATATATGTATAAATAATATTTTCACAAATTATTTAATTTTATTAATTACATCCATTACCATGGATTTTTGGTATCTATAATAATATTTTGATAATAATATTAATAGTATCTTCTAGTATGGAAAAACTAAGCCTTTCATGTAACAAAATTAATATATAGGATTGGGAATTGTGTGTAACACATGCGAAACATAGTGATGTGTGTACCAAAATAATGTGCAATTTTATCCTGAAGAACAATATTTAATTGGTGTTACATATAAAGCATGACTCACTATGAACCTTAAAAAAACTATATTTAGTGTTTTATGAAATGAAACCAACAAATCAAAATGATTAAATTAATACAAAAACAATTTCAAAAAATATTAGGGAATTACAATCCCCAGCCTCATCAAATATAACACAATTGGGATAGAATTGTAAATTTCTCCAAAACACCTCCCTAAAACTCCTACTATGCAAGAGACACTTCCAAACCATATATATAAACCCTTATAGAACAACAAAACCATCCATGATGCAAAAATACATTTCGACAAATTTTATCATCCCCTGTTCTCCCACTCGATACCTTACCCTGAATCCTATTCAAGATAGTTACCCCACATAAACACCCATAATTTAAGGAGCCATAATGTCTGTACTATTTCATCAGAAACCTCTGAAACAATTATTTTCCTAAATAATCAAAACCATCTTGGAATGTAAAGAAGGATAACATTCCAATCAACCTTCCCATAAGATAGAACCCAAGGATCTCATTATACCCTAAAAACAACCACAGCCCCACAAACCATTCCTATAAAATGTATCCAATATTCTCACACTACCATATCATCATTGATTAGAATAAAATGAAGAATGTTCACATTATTATCCATAGGACCATATTAAACACCACACAACATAAGGAAATAACTATTAAAACCATTATAAAACACATCATAAAGAAAAAAAATTATGGAATTTCATCTTTTATTTGAAGATATTATCTTATTTTGGTCAAACTAACTCTCTGATATAGTTTTAATCAAATCATAATATAAAATATCTCTATTATGAGTTATGGTTTCCAATATATATTATAGAAGCTTTAACAGACATCAAATATCATGGAAAAGTAACATATAATAATAAATAATGATCTAAAAATCATATCATCAAATAATATAGAAAAAGAAAAAAAACAAATCATTTATTGTTAATTGGAATATATTTTCAACTCACATTCATTTACTCTCATCCAGGAAATCATTCGTTAACAAAAAATGAACCAATGGAATATTCAAAACCTAAATGACATTATACTAAAAATTCCATTTCACCAACATCAACTACATTAATATCACATCATCCTTAATATCCAAATCTCCCTATTCAATGATATGTGAGTCATTTTGAAGGTACAAATCGAGTTGTGAGACGTATAAGACATCAATAATCCTATCCAGTTTTTGTGGGTGTGCCAACTATAACAACCCTCCTCTTTATTTCATATATAGATATGATTTATTACATAAAAATTCACTTAATAATACACATATGATAAATAGTACTAGTGTATTTTGGGAATTGGAACAATACATGACAACTTAAGACATAAAATACAACATCTTTATTGAAAACTTCTTTTACATGACCAAAATATTCTTTCATACAAATAATTTCCTGAGATTACCTGAGGACATATATAAGAAAAGGATGAGATATAAAGCCCAATAAGGGAGTAAATAAGGTATAACATAAATAATAAGATACATGTCTGGGAATAAATATCAATGTATCATAAGAGAAACACGAACATAAAGGCATGATAATTCATGATCATCAAAACATAGAAATGTGGAAACAATATAAAACATTGCATCATAAAAATAAAGGAATCAAGTAAACCCCTATCCCAAAATGTTGAAAATGTCCTAAATATAATTATGGTAAAACCTCCCCCCATAATGACATATCATGTTACTTTACATTACCCAATGTATTAGAGCACTATCAGGGTGCACCCTTCATGGCCATTTTAATTTCATGCATAGTTCTGCCACAAAGATCATATAACAAGGATTCATTAAACACTATCATTTATTAATAGATAAAGGAAACTGGAATACATATATGAATGTGTATAATAAATATGTATATTTTCATAAATGGTAAATACCATTGATAAATAAATTGGCATGGTATTCACTACATGATTATTTTGGAATGAAATATCATAGTACTATTTCGGCAGCTTAACGACATCACATGGGGATTCATAAAATGCTTTTATAAGAGATAAAGTGGACTATCATAATTTATACAAGAAATGGGTAGTTAGGGGACCATGGAAAATAATATCCCAAAATATGAAATAGAATTTGAGATGCATAATATAAGAGAAATGCTTGAATGGAAATGACAGTGGAGAAATCCCTTAAAGAATTTCAGCATTGAAACAAGTGTACATTGGGGGATTAATGATATTGAAAGGGGTATATCATTATTCCAAAATAATAAGGGATGTATGGGGGAGGGTTGAAAACATACCCCCTTATTTTTAGTAGAAAAATATAATTGTATAAAAATATAACAATACATGGAAAAAATGAAAAAGGAAGGAACCCTTACTGCATGTGTGATCCCAATGGTTTGGTAGAGGCTTCTTGGGAGCTTGTGGAGCTTTGGGAGGACTATACGGTGTAAAGAGAAGCCTAAGGATGTTCTTAATGCAGTTATATTGATGTGGAATTTGTGTTTGCGTGGGTTTATATAGGAAAGGATGGGGAATTCATTATTATTTATGTTCTAAACACTAAACACTAAAATATTCAAAACCACATATAAAGCCATTGTTTTTTACAATGGTTTCTAGACCAGGGGAGAAGAAAATATTATTTTATTTGGGAAATGGATAATGTTATTAATATATTTCCATTGAATATATGGATGTGATTCACACACTCATTGAAATGAATATAAAATCATAAAATATATTATACATTTTGGAGGATTCACTAAGGCATTATCAAATAAGTCAAATAAATCCAAAATCACGTTATAATAAAATTAAAACATATATTTGGACTAAAAACCCTTTTACGGTATTTATTACATCACTATGGGGTCATTATGATGTCATAAAACAATATTTATTTATATATTATTTATTTTTTACCCAAAAAATATGACTCTCTAAAACAATTAGGGAAAATTCACTGTCAGATAATTTGGACATCCTCATTCCAAAAATAATATTAATTTTATATAAATAGTTTTCTAAATAAATGAATTTTGGATTTATAAATGAGGACCAACATTTTTTTAAAATTGATAGTATTTGACAAAAATAGCTTTTAAACATTAATATAAATTAAGCATTACTTAATGAAAATTATATACTCATTTATTAATAATAAAAATTATTTGATGATATTTTTTTTAATAATATTAATTATTTGAAAGAACATTTATTTCTTTAAAATTAATTCTTTAATTAAAAATACAATTTTTCTGTTATTGTATAAAAATATACTTCTTATTAATATGATTTCTTAGTCATTTATAGATAATAAATTTATATAATCATCATTTATAAGATTCATTATAATATTATTATAAAATATAGTTAATATAATTATGTACGAATTTCTTAAAAGTACCATTTTTACCCAAAATTAATAAATTTATCAAATTATTCATTTATTAAGAAAGACTATTCTGATAGAAGAATTGATGGAATACAAATTTTATTTGAAAAATGTTATTACAAACTATATAACTAATACGGTGTTACATAACCCATTATAGCACCTGAATACATCCTAAGGGTACGGTGTGTAATGGGGATAGACTCTTGGGGCGCCCTGGATAACAACTCCTTAGTGGTAAACAATTTTAACATGAACATATCCCATATGCGATTTCATTCAAGATGAATGTGTTAAAGCTCAACTTGGTCATGGTCTAGAGCGAATCCCATTGATTCTACCTCTTTTACATGATCTAACAAATGAGATTTGTATGACCTGAGTCTACAAGATTAGGATTTTATCTACTTTTTCTATGACGAAAATATATGTTAAACCCATATATTTATATTATTTGTGTGATCAATGTTCAATGAATATATTATCAATGTTAACGATGCATAATGATCAATTAAACCCAATAAAAAACAATTTCATTTGTTTTATATATCCATAAGACATTAATAGAGAAGGAATTTTATTCATTAATGTTCAGGTCAATACAACCTTCCCCACTTAAGAAATTTCTCCCTTAGAATTTCCTTTTCCCACTATAAAACAGATGAGGGTAACTCTACCTCATCACTTCCTCTAGTTCCCACATTATTAATTCAATCATGGGTTTCTCTACAACACCTTGATGTGGAGAAACATCTAATTTCATTGAACATTTTCTCTATGATCGTATATCATCACCGACTTCTTTTCATAGTATTATTCACTCTCCAATGGGGAAACTGATGGATTGAGTACATGTGATGGGTCAGGTATGTACTTCCACATGAGTGATATATGGAATACATCATTTAATTGGGAAAGAATTGGTGGGAGGGCTAGTCAATAGGCAATTACTCCATTGTGATCAAGGATTTCAGAAGGGCCCATGTACCTTCGACTATGATTTACCTTCTTCCAAAATCTCGTAACTCTCATCCATGGGGATATGGAAAGGAAAAACAAATATCTAACATCAATATCAAGGTTTAATCAATAGTTTTTAGCATATCCATTTTTCTGACTCTGGATTGATTTGATGTGCTGTTGGATGGTCTTAATCTTCTCAACCATTTATTCAACCATTTTCGGACATATAATTTTTCATTCCCCAAATTCATACCAACATTTCAGTATTCTGAAACTCTTCCCATAAAGGGATTTATAAGGATCCATTTGGATGCTTGAGTGGAAAATGTTTTTGTAAAAGATAACAGAAAAAGGAATATATTGATCCCATCCTCTATTTGAAGTTCATTTTGGATTCTCTCAACATGTCCTCAAGTGTTTGGATACTTCGACCAGATTGGCCATCAGTTTTAGGATGATAATCCGTATTGAAGTTCAGCATAGTATTCATAACATTTTGGAGACTATTCTAGAACATAGAAAGGAATCTTGGATCTTGATTAGATATAATCGATACTGGTACGTCATTATACCTTACCACTTCTCTAATGTATATTTGTGCAAGCAGATATAAGGATAATTTCTCTCAAATTTAAATTAATTGTATAGTCTTTGTATGAGGATCCACAATAACCTAGATCACATTGTTTCATTTGGATGTCTAGTGAAAAATTCCATAGTGATGTTCTCATATTTCTATCTTGAGATAGGTAATGGTTTTATCATCCCCTTATAATTTATCCTCTCATCCTTCACTTTTTGACATACTATGAGCCTTTTTGTCTATTGGGTGATATCCGACTTCATGTTATCTCAATAATAATTCTCTTGGAGAACCCTATATATATTTTTGTTTCCATGGTGAGGGGAGAAATTTGAACTATTTGCACCATCCAAATGTTTTTTTAATCCAGATTTATTAGAACACATACTTCAAACCCAAACCACACAATTCCTTCTTTATTAACATTGAAATTCAAGGATTTTCCTTTTTTGTTAGCATCCACCTTCTTCTGAATTATTGTATCATTTTTTGAACATCCTATAAACATTCCTATATATATGGTTGATCAATTTTTTGTGAAAGTATTGATGATTTTCCCTTATTTATGATTCCCATATCCATATTCACCAAGTCTAAGAATATTTGATCCTTTTCAATTCTCATCAATGATAGAATCATTTGGTATTTTCTACATAGAGCATCCACCACCTTGTTCGGTTCCCATGTGGTAATGGATTGAGTTGCTGTAATCGTTGATGAACTCTACCCATCTTTGTTGGTGCTTGTTTAGTTTTTTTTTGTGAATATATATTTGAGTCTTTGGTGATCTGAATATATTTCCAAAAAAATTTCCGAAATAGATAATGATACCATATTTTCAATGAAATGATCATATATTTCATCTCCAAATCATGAGTTGGATGGTTTTTCTCATGAATTTTCAACAACCTTTAGGTATAGGTGATGACTTTTTCATTCTACATCAACACACAACCCAATAAATTTCTCAAATAATCTATGAAGATTACGAATATATCCCCACTTTTGTGTAGTGTGAGCATATGGGCAGTGATATGCCTCTTCTTCAACATCATAAATATTTCCTCAAAGTCATCATTCCTTGAATACTTGACTCCCAATTGAATTAGCGTGGTAAGAGGGTTTTGAAAATGATGAGAAATTTCATAGAAATTAGTGGTAAAATCTAGCTAACCCTAGGAAGCAATAGGTATCCATCATATATGTCGGCCTTGGCCATCCTAATTTTTTTAAGGATCCATATATATCCCTTTTCATGTGATGATATAACCCAAGAAATAGATATCCTTCAACTAGAACTCACACTATCGGTACATTTTATAGATATTCTCTTTCTGAATGGTCAATAGTATAGCTCTTAGATTCTCCTCATGATCATCATTGCTTTTAGAGTATATTAGTATATCCTCTATAGTGAATTACACAAATTTTTCATAGTAATCTCTAAAGACAATATTCATCAAGTCCATTATTAGTTATGGAGAATTAGTGAGTCCAAAAAATATTACTATGAATTAATAATCCTCATTCCATATATGAAAATATGTCTTGGTGATATCCCCCTTCTTCATGAATACTTGATAATATCCTGACCACAGATCCACCATGGAGATGTATTCTGCTCCATGTTGCTGGTTGAAAAATTCATCATTTTGTGCAAAACGATAATTGTTATTTATCGTGGTTTTTTTGAGATCATGATAATCAATAAAAAGTCACATTAACCGATCCCTCTTATTTTAAAAGTGGACTTGTTCACCCCAGGGTGATGCACATGGGCATATATACCCTATATCCAAATGCATATGTAGTTATTTTTTAGCTCCTCAAGCTCCAAAAAAATCATTTCATACAGATTAATGTATATTCGAAATGCCCCAAGTATAATATAATCCATAATTCAATAACTCTTATAAGACAGAGACCAATAAATTCCTCAATAAACATATCATTGATTTCCCTCACAATAGACATGTCTTTAGGGATGGTTCCTTATACAGATCCATTCATTAGAGAAGGTACACATTCACATAGGAATGTAACATCCTTACTTTAGATGACGGTGCCAAAGAAGATTCATGCTCCTCATTTCACTTGTATAGAATCGGGGGTTGATTAACCATATAGGGAGTAATTTTTTGTTTCAAAATAATTAATGTTGGATCTATATAGGGTAATCCACTCCATGAAAATAATCGTATAAAATCTGACCAGTGGAATTGTAATGAGGTTCACTAGGAAGTTTAAACAAAAAATGGTTACATGGGGGAGTTATATTCACGAGATGCTATAATTGACCAATTTTAAATTTCTCACCCACTTATATACTTACATAACTTGTGGCAGTGTTTGGAAAATTATAATAAACATTCAAGATGTAAAAGACTGTGTGGAACAAGAATGAAAAATTATGTTCACTATTAATGAATAAATATCAAGCATACCTATCACCACTTCATTATCTGGATTCACTTCGGTGGATGCGATGGAAAAATGTTTCCCTTACTACCTTGGAGGTTGTTGGTTGCCTCTAAAAACCCTTGGCTTAGGTAAATCATTTGTAATGTACCCTGGTTCATTTCAATTGTTGAAATAAACAATGTCATTGGGATTGAAAATAGTGTTCCTTTCCTCTTTCATAGTAGTGGGGTTTTCTTGTCAGAAATCACTATCTTGGTGCCCTTCCTCCCCACACCAAAAGAATATCCTTTTCCCATTCATGAAATTTAATTGGTTCTTCCCTCCACACCTTTTGAAAGTGGGATTATTCCATTTCTTAGCACCATTTGATTTCTCCATCAGACCAGCGAGATTAATGTCCATCTTCCACATCTTATCCTCATGATATCCCTATGTTATCCTGATCTATATTTCATCTTTGTGTACACATTAAAGAATCTCTTCCTAGCTATCAAATGTTAATATCAATATGGATTTTCGTAGGCTTGGTATTAGCCATCCAAAGAAGAGTTCAACATTCCATTCAGGGAGAACGACACAACCAGAGGCGTATCGTGCATGTCTGATGAATTTTTCCTCATACACCACAACAGATTCACCATCCTTTTTCATGAGTGAAAGAGAATATATTTCCATTTAAAGATAGAGGGTGAAGGAAAAAATTTATATCAAAACGTAGTTACTGGAAATCCTTCCATCCCATCACCATGATCTCTTCCCTAGGATTCATATTTTTGATTAATATCCACCATTGATCAACTTCACCTTCCATATGATAAGAAACCAGAAGAACCTTATCTTATTAAAAATATTGAAGGATCGAGGTTATCTTCTCAATGGAGGTGATCCATTTCTCAATAATTGAGGGATCATATGATCATTTGAATGTATGAGGTTTTTTCCTCTAGAATCTCTATTGTGGCTAGTTCTTTCATTGGGGTAAGGGTTAAGATGTTATTCTTGACCCATGTTTCTATTCAAAACATGAGTTAACTGGGAGTGTATAGTGACAAAGTTAGTGATTCCCTATCCCATGAGATTAAGAATCACATTATAACAGTTATCATAGTAATCTTCGCATTAGGTTCTTGCTCGAGTCCTCCAATTACCAGCCTTTGGCTGGAATAAAAGTAAATTTAATGGTACATATATAAAGTTATTTAACAAATAAAGAAGAATCTAATAAAAAAAGTGATAACTTATAAATTATATTTATCTCCTCAACTTATTAATTTCTAGGATTCAATATAAATTTTCCATGATCATTTCCCTAACTTATATACTTATTAGCTTATTTCCCCTTAATAATGGTTGATACTATGATTATATATTTAGCAGAGCATATTGTAACATCCTATGTAAATAAAGAATATGATATTATCATATTTAATAATATTTTGTAATAAATATTAATTTTAAATTAATGGGGATGATATGTTCAATGGAATACCCAATACACAACATCGGGTTTCTTTGAAATATTATGTTGCATAAAACATTGAGTTATACTGAAAAATAATAATATAATATAATTATTTCAAATTGAAGTTAATGCGTAGTCATTGTATTGGTATTAATGAACATAATTATCAACAATATAGTTAATCATGTTTGTTAAATTGTTTTAAAATTATGCAATAAATGTTATAGGCTTAAAATGTGAATTAATCTATTTTTAAGCATAAATACACTAATATTCTCTAAAAGGCTGATTTAACACATTTTGATGGCAAACCCTTTTTAAATCTAGTTTTTGAAAATTTTATATGTTATATATGATAGAATAAAATTCTAATTTAGAATCAGAACATCAAAATTAACAGTTGATAATTTTTTTGTATTTTTATGATAATGTTCATTTTTTTAATGAATAGTAAAAAATACTGTATTTTAATTCAAAACTGTTATCTAATATAATATATTAATATATTTAGATTAATATCATTATTAGTTATAAATTGTAATTAGATTATATTTTTACCATTTAATCCAATTTTGGTCATTGGAAGTAATTTCACTTTGAAATTGGTCATAAACATGTGTCAATATTTTTATAGTATTTATTTCTTAAATACACGCTTTTTGGTTTTGGCAATGAAAATTAAATTTAAATTAACTAATGAAGAATAAATGTAATGAATTTGTGAAAATAGACATTATTTTTGAATTTGGCATTTCAAAATTATCTTTGCGTGTTTTTTTGGTATTTTTCTGAAAACGTTCAATTTGTATGAATAGTTCAATACACTTCCTAGTAGTTAAAAAATCAACTTTTTCATTAAAATGAGATTTTACCACTTTTGTGAATTGAATTTCAAAAATATGTCATACATGGTTATCATTAGTATGTAAAATTTGGTTCAAAGGGATGAAAATATTTTTTTGGTAAATAGAATCTTTTGATTTTTATTTACAACAGTTAATGGTAAATAGAGTAATTCATGGTAAAAAATATTATAATAATATAAAATTTCCTTAACACTTTTCATAACATTATAGGATGAGTAATGTATGACCCATACATTCTTTCATTGTAAATTTTGGCCTTTGAAAGCCATATTTGTAGGATAATGACATTAATAAATTTTTATTTAATGTAAAAATAAAAATATCTAAAACACGTATTGTTTTTCTAAAAAAATAAATGTGGGGTTATATAATTGTTATATTTGAATTTAAATAGTAATTATAAATCTAATTTTTTTTTCTAAATTATGGTATTTTATTTAAATCTTTTAGACATCAAATAATTAAATTTATTTATGACACAATGAGGATTTAATAATTACCTTATTAAGGAATGTTTTAAATAATCAATATTATAAATATTAAAATAGATTTATTTTAAAACCTTTTATGCCATAAAAGTATTTTAGAGAAGATTTTTACTGGTTATATTTTATTTAATAATGTTTTTTAAATGAATCAAGTTGGTTTGTATTTTTTTCGTGTTGTGATATGAATAGTATAAAAATTGACATAAATGAGTTTTTTAAATAAATTAATATTTTATAAAATGATAAAATAGTCCTAAAAATTTGAGATTCAGCCAAATGGAATATATGATGCAAAAAATGTCATTAATGATTCATTTTGGGTCACTTTTAGTTTTATAGTAAATTATTAACCATATATTATGAATATACTAGAAGATATAGTGTAGGTTAAATAAGTTAACAAAGGGTTAAATAAAAAAGATAAGGATTAAAAAGTATATCCAAAACATGTCCAATTATTATTTTATTATTTTATTTCTACTTATATTCATCTTATATTATAATTTAATGTGTTTTGAAAATTTTGAAACTAAATATCATTTTATAATAAAAAATACTTTCAAACGTTCCTAAAGTGCCTCTCATCCCTCTTATAAAATGACACCAACTCTAACCCATTACACACCCAAATCAACCCACATGGCTCCTCTAGACTCTGCCAAAATAACGTCCCATCATACATATATTTCTCTTAGAAGCCTCACATTATTCAGAAGAGAATTCAAGAAGGCCATTTGGTTCAAACCAAAGAAAGTTATCTGATTTCATGGTAATGTCTTCCATCAAATTCTCCTACATTATTTTACTTCTTCACTCCCTATTTTTTTTCTTTGTTTACATACAAAAACTAGTATACTCATTATAATAGAGTGTTTTTATGGGAATTATTCAAACTAAACTTACACGCACCTTTGTCTAATGGGTAAAAAACATACTGTTTTTGTGGACAACGATCTACTACCTCACGAAACGATGATAGTTCAATTTTTTCCAACCACCTCTCATTGTGGAAATTATTATGGAACTGTAATTTTATATGATATTTATGATATTTATTTTCTCTCTATGATTCTGTAATTCTCTTTTATAAAAAAATGTTTATTCATTTCATGTTGTATATATACGATAATTCTATTTGAGGGAATGCTGAATACTACCCTGTCAAATTGATATGACTCGTTCATACAATACATGGAACGTAAAATGATGGTGTTAATGAACTTATGTAACTTATATAGAATATTATATTATACTGTAATAATAATATTCCTATGTATAATTTGGTTTTCATTCCTTTAAAAATGAAAAAAATGAAATGCAAGTAGCATTAATGTTACGGACGACTTACCGTCTCCATGAACGGTGCATTTCATTTTCAAATATCCAAATGCTATGGACTATTCTAAATAAAAATATACTTGATATATATATATATGTGATATATATGATATGAAAATGAAGAAAATCATTCTGGAAATAATAGAATTCTCACCCCATGGACAATTTGTAATTATAACTAATTCATTTTTGACTCATGTTTTGAACATCATCAAAATGTCCGATACGAACTCAAATAATTATATAATTGTTATAGTAAGGAAATAAGTGATATTAAAGTATTAATAAACATGAAAATAGTTCTTCAGAAATTATAAATTTACTTATGTTAATTATTTACGAATAACAACTAATATACAAGGCAAGTCAGACTTGAGGTAAGGTGTTTTCATCTCACTTGTTATTTCCGGGTGATTCATGCTATATTTGACACTATTACCTTTTGGGATGTGTGTGTACTACCCATGATTGTATTATTTGTGTAATATAATTTAATTTATGGGTATTTTAATCTTCATTGTATTATCCTAATTTCATGGGGTTTATGATTTGTATGTTTCCAAATCAGTAAGAGAATCTTTCCCCATACCCTTTAAGTTGAAGACATATTTTATGTTATGTCTTATAAATTTCAATTATTTTATGATGGGATATTTTCTTATATATAATTTCTGTGTTAAATTTTAGGTCCATGTGATGAGAGACCCTTTTCTATCTCATCAACTATTTTTCTGAATTTTAATGTGACCTTGTTTGGCTGTTGAATTTCGGTAAGAGAACTTCATAACACAATTTCAATTCATTGGGATGAACATCTACTTAATGATTATGTAATTCTAAAAATATTTTTCAATTTCCTATGATTGTTTTACACATAATATCTACTTATATTGGGTGTACTCTTATTTTCCACAAATAATTATGTCATTGATTTGTCCTTAATCCAAGGATATGATCCTTGCGAGGGACATTGTCTCAATTGACATTCCATTGAGACTTATTTTTTCTTATACACCAATTCACTTTTATATTGTTTATATAATGACCTTTGAAATATTATATCATGAATCCTCTTACTCTCATGATATTATATTCATTGATTAATGTTATTCTTCAATTATTTGTATTCAAGCATCTCTCATTTGGTTAGGAACTCTTTAAAAAATATCATTTTAAATTTTTTACTGATTTATTCTTCTAAATATTTCCCAATAATTTCCATTTTATAAAAATGTATTTATGGATTTATTTTTATGGACATGAATGTTTTGAAATTAAAATTTCATTCAGAAGCATTATAGTGAAATGTGACACATTGATTCCAAAATATCCTTATTAAATGTTTTCAATAGGTTTGAAATTGGATTGATAAATCATTGATTATGTCAATATCATGAAATGATTTATTGTGATTACAATGTGGAAATTTTCTCTTTCCTTTATGTGTTTTTATGTTCTATAAAGATGTTATTTTTATTGGTAATTGTTTATGTATATGGGAAGTTCCATAAAAAACTAGGGAGGCTGAGACCGATATAGGTCTCCAACGCATTGGGTAACATGATGGTGGTAAACGTTAATGGTTATCCCAATTGATATAAGGAATATACTGTGATGGTTATTCCAAATTTAACTCCCTATGTAGCTGTGAAAACTACAATATAAGTATGTTATATATTCCACATGTTAACTTTATGATATATGATTTCTATGTGTTATTCATAAATATTATAATTTCATGAGGTTTTTTAAAGATCATATTTTATTTATTTATTTATGGAATATTGTTTTCTTTCTTTATTTTATATCCCTTAATGATTTTTTTATGCTCTTACCATGTTTTTGAAATGTTTTCCATAGGAATAAAAGTTGAATAGGGTCAATGACGGGATCAATGAAAATTCATTCTATTTAAAACATGGAAGTAGACATGTTTAATTTTGAAGAGTTTTTATTTTTTGAAAAAATGTTTACCGAGTGGAAGTATCTACATGTAATATTTAACATTTTTTTATGTTATGAACTAATTATATAAATCCCTAAACTTGAAAAGATCTTGAACATTAATTATTTATTTAACTCATGTTTATGTAATGTTTTAAGGATGGGGCCTTAAAGTTGGTTTCCAAGGATGGAATGGATAACATTAGAGGATGGGGTGTTATTTAAACAAAAGTGACATAACCATAATGTTTATAATATTTCAAAGAGTCATAGTTATTTTAGAGGTGATAAATGGTTATTAAATTATTCGATGAAGAATGGAATGTATTAGATATCCTTTGTGGATAAAATATGTTATGGTAATTTTTGAATAATTTATCACTTTTTTTGGGGATTTTTATAAAATTATATTGTTTTGGGAAAAGGACAACATGAAGACCATGTGACAACCCATCACGTCGGATGAATCTAGAGGAATCGAACCCATAACCAATGTTTGATTTTGATGTATCACCTACCACTGGCCTACATTAAGTCCCTGGTAAGTATGACTTATTCTTTTATTTAATTGATTTTATTGATCAAGAGTGATTTTATATTGTGAAATTTGGTTATATCAAATGGATATAGTTACTAGAGGAAAATGATAAAGTTTATTTCGGAAGATGTTTTCACATTTGGGAATACTATATGCCTACGAAAAATAGAATACATTGGGATTTCATTTGAGTTGTAATAGTGGAATATTATTTTGGGAAGAATATTTGTTTCTATTTTGGACCTATGATTATTTGGGATATTTATGGAAATTATTATATTATCATAGAGAATATGTGATTAAGTTAATTACACTTATGTGTGAGACTTGACGAGTAGTCAGTATTATTTATAGATAAATGTTATGATTTATAATGGAATACTACGAGATAAAATTCTTATGAGTTTTGGGTTTCAATCATAGTTTATATTATATTAAATAAATTTAAGGAAAATTTTTTATTTAAGGGTCTTTGATGAACATAGGGTACTATTTGTTCAATTTTAGATATTTAGAATAATATTTCTTTTTATAAAGGATTATAATTTTTGGGGATTATCTTGTCTTTTACTAAACATTTTGGATTTGGTTAATGTATAAAGACATGGGAAATATATAGTTTATATATAGTGGATTATTTGATTCTCTAGAAGTTGATTGTAGTGCTTCAGGTGTGACCAAGTCATCTTGAATAATCATTATTTGGAAAAAAGATGAGTTTGTGGTAGAAATTTATCAATTGAACAAACTCTACTTGAAATGAAAGTTTATTTCCCTATATTATTTTATTATGTAGTAAAATAATTCCTCAAATTTGTGAAAAGGATCTTAAAACAAAAAATCATTTGTCCGTTTACTTTTTAAAGTGGGGAATCAAAGACTGTTTAACCTATAACAATTTTATTGTTTTATGGGAGTAAACTTTATCGTAATCATGTTTTACATCACTCTTTATTAGAACATGACACATAGTTTCTCATCCATATCCATGTTTTCTTACATGGAATCCTAGTATGGGATTTCTTGGGTGACATTTGTACTTATCTTTCATTCTTTTAAAGGGATTGTCCTATAGACTCTTTTCAGATATGGGACTTTTAATGAGGTTTTCGATCCAAATTTTAAAATTGTAAGAACTCTATTCCCAAAAGGGGGAAGGATGTAAAATCCAAGGTAAATAAAGAATATTAAATTTTCATATTTATTAATATTTGGGAATTAAATAGTAATTTTACTTTTAAGGGGATGCTATGTTTGATGGCATACTCAATACTTAATAACGAGTTTCTTTGAAATCTTACTTTACACACAACATTTATTAATACTGAAAAATAATAATATGATGTTATTATTTTCAATAGTTGTAACTCATAGCCACTGTTTTGGTAAGAATGCATATAAATAACTACAATATGATTGCAAATGTTTGTTAAATGTTTTTTTATTTATCCAATAAAATTTAGAGGATTTTAATTTAAATGAATCTAATTTTAAGCATAAATACTCTTAAATTCATTAAAAGGTATTTTTACAACATTTTAATGGAGAACCTATTTAAATATAGTATTTTCACACTATTATATATTATATTATAAAAAATAAAATTATTATTTAGAATCGGGACATCAAAATTTACTTTGGATGAAATATTGTGATTTTTTTAATAAAGTTCAATTTTAATGAATAGGTAAAAATATTGAATTTTAATTCAACAATGACATTTTAATATAATTTATTGATATAGTTAGATTGCTGTTTTTATAGTTTTAAAGTCGAACTGGATTATATTTTTACCATCTAATCCAATTTTGGTCATTGGAAGTAATTTTAGATTGAAATTGGACATAAACAAGTGTCAAAATTTTGATAGTTATTATTTCATCAAAAAACGGTTTTTGGTTTTGAATATGGAAATAACTTTTAAAATAATTAGTTAAACATCTATGTAATGAATTTAGAAAAATAGAAATAATTTTTTAATTCAGAATATCAAAATTATCTTTGGTGGAATTTTTTGTAATCTTATGAAAACGTTCAATTTTTTAGGAATAGTGAAAAACACTACCTAGTAGTTAAAAACGACTTCTCCATTTAAATGAAATTTTACCACTTATATGAATTTAATTTAAAAACATTGAAAAACATGGTTTTCATTAGTATGTAAAATGCGGTTCAATATGATGAAAAGAATTTTTGGTCAACAGTAACATTTGATTTTTCTTTACCGCTATAAAAGGAAAAAGGGTAATTCAAGGTAAAAATAATATTGTAATGATAAAATTACTAAAACACTTATCCTAACATTATTGAATGAGTCATGGCCGACCAATACAATCCTTTTGAAGAAATATTGGAATTTCAATTACATTTGGGAAAAATAATGACATTAATAACTTTTTATTTATAGTAAAAATAAAAACATCTAAAAGATGTATTATTTTACTAAAAAAGATTACGTTGCATATATATTTTTTATATTGGAATATAAATAGTCACTAGAAATATAAAAAAATTTCCTACATCATGGTATTTTATTTATAATTTTTAGAAATTAAATAATTAAATTTATTTGTAACACAATAAGGATGTAATAATTATCTCATTAATGAATGTTTTAAATAAATGTGATTATGAATATTGAAATAAAATTATATGGAAACTTTTTATTCCATTCAAGATTTTTAGAGATGATTACGAATTTTTATATTTAAATTTATGTTGTTTTTTAAATAATAATGTTGTTTTAGATTTTCTAAAAAGTCGTGATATGAATTGTATAAAAATTAACAAAATTGATTTTTTTTAATCAATTAATAATTTATTAAATGATAAAATAGTCCTAAAATTCAATGATTCTGAAAATTGAAACATATGATGTTTAAAATATAATTAATGGTCCATTTTGGATCTCTTGGAATTTTTGAGTAAATTTATTTACCATATAGTATGAATATACAAGAATACATGGTGAAAGTAAAATAAGTTAACAAAGGGTTAAATAATAATGATAAGGATTAAAAAATATCCAAAACAAGTTCAATTATGATTTGATGATTTCATTTCAACCTATATCCATCTTATATTCGAATTTAATTAATTTTGTTCCTTTTTAAAATGAATATAATTTTATAAGAAAATAATACATTCAAACTATCGTAAAGAGCCCATCCTCCCTATTTTGAAATGACACAACCTATAACCCATTACACACACCTCCCATGCCCCTTGTCTCACCTAAAATCTTCCACATGAAGCTTCTAAAATCCCTCTATTATTACTATAATCCTTAATTTATGCATATGGAACTTCAAGAAATATTTTTGGTTTAAACCAAAGGATGTTAACCGATTTAAAGGTAATATCTTCTCTCAAATTCTCTTCTATTATTTTACTTCTTCTCTCCATATGCTTTTATTATTCTTTGTTCACATAACAAAAACAGTATCCAAACTTTACTACGTTATATTTATGAGATGTATTCTAACTACACATACACACACCTCTGTCTAATGGGTAAAGAACATACTGTTTCTATGGACGTCGAACTACTGCCTCCAGAAATGATGATTGTTCAATTTTCTTCTCCACCTCTCATGGTGGAGATTATGATGGAAATGTAATTATATATGATATTTATGATATTTATTTTATCTTTTTTCTTACATAATTACCATTTAAAACATAAATATTTTCTTTTCATGTTGTATATATATGATTATTTCATTTAAGGAAGTGTGGACTACCACCCCCTCAAAGTGATAGGACTTGTTCATACCATAAGGGAAACATATAAAGGATGGTGTTAATGAACTAATGTAATATATATATATTATTAAATTATAATGGAATAATAATATACCTATGTATAATTTCTTTTTCATTCCATTAATAATGAAAAAAATGAAATCAAAGTAGCATTCATGCATACATATGACATACCATCTCCATAAACTGTGAATTTCATTTTCATATATCCAAATGATATAGACATTTTTAAATACATATATATGGAATATATATCTGATATATATGATATCAAAATCATGAAAAAATTTCTGGATATAATGTAATTTTGACCACATGGACAATTTGTAATATTATAAGTTCATTTTTTACTCAAGTTCCGCACATCAAATAAATGTCTGATATGAACTCAAATAATTATATATTTGTTATTGAAAGGTAACAAGTTTTTGAAGAGGAAAAATAAACATGAAAAAATTTCCTAATATTGTGTAAATTAAATTATTTTAATTATTCACGAAGAATAAGAAACATACAAGACAATTCAGTCTTGAGGTAAGGGGCTTTCATCTCACTTTTTATTCACAGGAGATTCATGATAAATTTTCCATTGTTTCCTTTTATGCAGTCTATTTACATCCCAAGATTGTATTATTTGTGTAATATACTTTAATTTATGTGTATTTACTTCTTAATTGAATGATCCATTATTCATGGGGTTTATGTTTCATAAGATGCCAAATTGGTAAGGGAATCCTTCACCCTCCTCTTTTAGTTAAGTACCTCTTTTATGATAAGTATTTTAAATTCCCATTTTCAAATACTGAGATATGTTATTTTATATCCATATTACTATAAATTTTATTTCCATGTGATGAGAGACCCTTTACTCTCTCATCGACTCATTTTATGAATTTTAAAGCGACACTGTTTGGCTATTGAATTTATGTAAGAGAACCTCTTTACCCAATTTCAATTCATTGGGATAAACTTATTCTTCTTGATTATGTAGTTCTATGGATATGTGTGAATTAACTCTGATTATTTTACACATAATAACCACATATATTGGATGTATTTTCATTTATCCCACATAATTTTGTCATTGATTTGTCCTTAATATAAGGATATTATCCTTGCAAAGGACTTTGCCTCAAATTATATACCATTGAGACTTATTTGTTATTATACACCAATTCACTTTTATATGGTGTATATACTTCCCATTTACTTATTATATAATTAATCTACTTATTCTCATTATATTATACGATTTTATTAATGTTATTCCTCCTTTATTTGTATTCAAGCATCACTCATTGGGTTAGGAACTATTTAACTAAAATATCATTTTAAATGTTTTAATGATTTATTCTTCTAAATCACTCTCAGTAATGTCCATGTTATAAAAATGGTTTTAAATATTTATTTATCTATATAATAATGTTTTGAAATTTAAATTTTTTTCAAAATCATCAGAGTGTTATGTGACACTTTGATTCAGAAATCTCTTTATTAAAGGTTTTAAATGGTTTTGAAAATGTTTGGATAAAGCGTTGTTTAATTAAATTTATTGAAATGATATATAGTGATAATAATTTGAAAATTTTATCTTTCCTTTATGATTGTTTTTTATGAATTTTTTATGGTTATTGGGCATTGTTTACATATACAGGTGGTTCTGCAATAAACCTAGGGCATGTCGGCCAGAGATAGCTCTCCAATGCATGGGGTAACTTAATGGAGGTATGCGTTAATATTCCCTCTAAGATATTAAGGGAATATATTGTGATGTGTATTCCAAAGGTAAATCCCTATATAGATATGAAATCTACAATGTAAGTATGTTTTGGATTCCATAATCCAACTTTTTGATTTATGATTTCTATGGGTTATTCATAAATCATATGATTTCATGATGTATGTTTAAGAGATTATTTTTTGTATGTGTTGACTAACTAAGGTTTTAATTATTTATTTTATATCCCTTACTGTGATTTTTATGCTCATCCCATGTTTTTGAAATGTTTTCCACATTAGTTAAATATTAATAGGTTCAATGACTGGATAAAGGAGAAGTCAGTCTGTCTAAAACATGGAACTAGAAAAGATTCGTTGTAAAGAGTTTTTAATTTTTTCTAAAAATGGTTACTAATTAGATGTTTTTACATGGAATATTAATGATGGGTTGTATAAGTTTGGACATATTTCTCTAATGCTCTAAACCTAAAAAGATAAACAATGTTAATTAATGATTTAAATCATGTTTAAGTAATTTTTTAAGGCTAGAGAATTACACATATGCCTTGAGAGTATCAAACAAAGAGTGCAGCAAGGCCCATTATCATGCCCTAGTTCACATTCAAGCCTAACTAAAAATGGGATTTTTGGGTTTTAACCCTTGATACATCTATACCAAAGCCACCTCTAATTGTTCATATCCAGATAAGGATGAATTTTTTTGATAAACCAATAAATATATACTCATAATTATTTAGGTATGTATTTCTAATAGTTATACATGTCCTTTAGTGTTTTACTAGGGTTTTCTAATCCTAATCCAAAAAATAACAAAACCTATCTAGTGATGAAAAAAATAAGAATCCTAATCATTATATAATATTAGACATGATTTATTACATTAAATTTCACATTTAAAACCCAATATGATCAATAGGTATAGTGTTTATGGGGATTAGGAACATTAAATGACAACTGAAGTCATAAAATACAACATCCTTATTGAAAACATCTTTTATATGACCTCAACATTCCATTATATTTATCATTTTATGGGATAACCAGAGGACATGCATAAGAAAATAGTGAGATAAAAATCCCATGAATAGAGTAAATAAGGCATTATATGATGTATAAAATAATTTTTAAGAAATAGAAATATTAATTGATCATTAGAGAAACATGAAAATAATGGAATGATATAGTATGATCATCATTAAATTGAAATGTGTCAACAACTTAAAAAATGCATCATAAAAATAATGGAATTAGGTAAATACCTCTCCCAAAATGGTGTGAAAATGTCCTAAAATGAATTAGGTAAAACCTTTTCCCAGTATGATGTATCAGGTTACAAAACATTACCCAATATATTAGACCACTATCTAGGCACACCCTTCATGAACATTTTAATACCGTGCGTAAATGTGCCACATAGATTATATAACATGAATTCATTCAAAATCATCCATTATTAAAAGATGAAGTTATGTTTAATACATATATGACTATATATAATCAGTATATATATGTGACTAAAGTTGAATAACCTTGAAAGAGAAATGGGCATGGTATTCACTAAAAATGATTTTGGCCTGGAAAATCACGGTGAAATTTCTGCAGCATAATGACATCACACGAGGATTCATAAAATGGGTTGATGAGAGATAAACGGATGTATCATAAATTATGAAATAAATGGGTAGTGATTGGTTCATGGAGCATAATATCCAAATATTTTTAATGGAATTTGAGATACATAATCTAAGAGAAATGTGTGAATGTAAATGATGAGAGGGAAATCCCTTAAATAATTTCAAAATGGTAACTAGTGTACGTGGGAGGGATTAATGAAATTGATTGGGATATAACATCATTAAAAAATAATATGGAATGTATGGGGGATTATGGAAAACATACTCCATAGTTTTATATTGAAAAATACATTTGTATAACAATATAAGGAAACTTGGAAAAATATGAGGATGTAAGGAACCCTTACATGGATGTGTGATCTCAAAGGCTTGCTAGAAGTTTCATTGGTGCCAGGGGTTCCTTGTGAGGACTATAGGAAGTATATAGAAATGTTAGAAATATTTTAATGAAGTTATAGTGAAGTGGAATGGGTGCTTGGGTGGGTTTTTATCTGAAGGGAGGGGAAATCATTTATTATTTATGTTTTGTACACTACAATCTAAAATATTCAAAACCACATAAAAATGCATGGTTTTTTCCCGTTGTTTCATAAAAAGGGCAGTAAAAATATTATTTTATTGGTAAACTGGATGAAGATATTAATATATTATCTTGCTTAGGTGTTGGTGAGACACACGCTCAAGGGAATGAATTTAAAATCATAAAATAAATTATACATTATGAAGGATTCACAAAGGAATTTTAAAATAATTCAAATAAATATAAAATCACATTATTTAAAAGATAATATATATATTTGGTCAAATATTTCTTTTATGGTATTTATTACATCACTATTGGGACATTATGCGGTCATAAAACACACTATATATTTATATATTATTTAATTTTTACCAAAAAATTTGACTATCTAGTTTTTTTTGAAAAATTCACCATTGGATAATTTTGACATTTTTATTTCCAAAATAATATACATTTTATCTAAATAAGTTTCTAAATATGTGAATTTACACATTTTAAATGGGACATGAAATTTATTAAAAATTAATGGGTTTTGACGAAAACTATTTTTAAACATTGATAAAACCTTCACTTGATATCATAAAAATTGTAAACTAATTTATAATTAATAAAATTAGTGTAATGATATTTTTTATGTAAATATTATTTATTTCAATAATTCATTATTTCATAAAAATAAAATATTTTATTAATAAAATACACTTTTTGTTTTGTTGTATAAAAATATAACTCTTATCAATCTATATTCCAAATCATTTATAGATATGGAATTTATATAATAATCATTTATACAAATTAATTTTATAATATTATTAATATAAAATTTAGTTTATTATATTAACGTATATATTTATCAAATGTACCATTTTTACCCAAAAATTCATTTTATCAAATTCATCATTTCATTAATAACAACAATTCATTGAAATGGAATTTATTCAATAATTTGTTTATTTGTAAAAAATGGATTACACAATATCTAACTAATAAATAGTTCCATAATCCCTTATAAAAGCCACATATGACTAATGGGTAAGGTGTGCGATGGAGACAAAATCTTGGGGTGGCTCAGATAACATCGTTTTGGTGGTAATTTCTATTAACATGAAATTCTCCCATAGGTGATTCTATTTAAAGATTAGCATGTTTATAATCGGATTGGGCAAGGTCAAGTGAAAATCCTAGTGATGCTACCTCCTTTACGAGCGACAAAAAATGCACTTTGTACATCATGGGTCTACTGTATGAGACCACAATCTCATTTTTCTGTGTCGAAAGTATTTTTTAAAACCATATATTTATATTAGTTATGTGATCACTATTAAAAGGCTATAATTTAAATGTTAATGATACATAATTGTAATTTAAACCCAACAAAAAAAAGTCATGTGTTTTCTATATCCATTAGACATTAAAATAAAAGTAGTTTTATTCATTAATGTTTTGGTTGTTACACCAACTAAAAATCTACATCACCATCAGGACTTAACACCTCGAAAGATCTAATAAAATATGATGAGATCATAAACTCCCTACTAATTCTATACTATTAAAAATATATGGATTATCTCAAGAACACACGATATCAAGCTTTAAAATCCATGTTCAACATCATGTGATCGACATATCACTTTTTTGAAAACCCACACCGGTTTTATCCTCTCACAAACATCTTAAACCTTCATTACAAAAATATTCACCACATAGTGACCATGAGTTTATTGCTCCCTAGCTTTCCCTATCATATTATAGAATGAGATAACCTCTCATAAATGGCCTCAAATGGAAACAGGCTAGTAGAATAATTATAAGTACTATTATAATAAAACTTAACCAATGTAAATTGATTCTCCCAAGATATTATTTATTCCATGAGTCATTCCCAAAACTTATGATTTAGTTTCTATATGGATTTACTCATCTCTACTTCTGTATGAGGGTTGAAACTACTGTTGAGGCATAATTTAGGGCCAAAAGCATGATTATATCCTCTCCATAATCGTGAGAAAAAATATCATCTAGATATGATACAATGAATCTTGGTATTCCATACATAAGTACAACCTCATAAACATACCTACTAATCAAAACATACATGGTGTCAGGCACCTTGATCACTAGAAAGTGAGATGGTTTTATATACATTCCCACATTTACCTCGATTTTGGCAAAAATTCCATGAGCTCGAGGTAACCCTATGATTAAGTATATTAATATGTCAAACCAATTACACATTGGAACATATAAGCGATATAATAAAATGAGATAAGCATTGTTATTAGACATTACATACTTTAAAATATTCACTGAGCCATAATCCCTTACACAGCTCATTTCATAGATAATTTCAAAAAACTATTCCTTCATGACATGATCCATCTTGGGTACTCCCATGTGAACATACAAAGGTGAATTTTTAAACATATTTAGGACTCTATCAAGAATCACCAACAAAATAAAATCCCTCCCCCAAAATAATATATGGTTCAAATTTTTTAGAGAAAATCCCTCATGAGAATCACTATAATCATCATGACCACACATCACCTCTTCCTCCATGTCCCACACTATGACTACCCCGCTATCCAAATCATAGAATACATAACTATCATATAAAATAACAATCCCCCACCATAAACCGCACTTACGTCTTAGATAAATGGTTCCAACTACTCGATTACATTCCAAGCATCTTCGGAATATTGAACCACATCATTCTGTGACATCCTGCCTGATGAATTGGCCACAAAATTATCATTTCCCAAGGTGTAGGAGATCAAAAATTATTATTCATGAATAAATTCCATCAAATTTTATTTTTTAGACTCGTTTAATGTGGAGAAAAAATATGCCTCAAAGTCTTGTGGTCCATGAAGGCTATAAAGAATTACCCAATGATGAAATGTTTCATATATTCAATGAAAACATAGACATTGATTGCTCCTGAAAATGGGTGACATAGTTAGGCTCATGCGGATATAACTACCAATACCTATAAGAGATCATTGTGTTTATGTTGCATTAATATTCCTTACAAACAAAGATGGGGAATGTACCAGAACACCTTAAACATCACCCTCTCCCCTGGTAATAGAATTACTGGATCATTGATCAATATCCCTTTAGGTAATAATAAAATGCATAAATTTGATCAATCTAGATAAAACCTAGTCTTTTCTTGTCAGAAAATCAAATATGGTCGTAATCCATGAGAAATAAGATTTGAACCTCAAAAAATAGAGAATGAGATTATGATAACAATGAAATTATACCCTATTCTTGGGTCTTAAGAATGAAAAGTCATCTGATATCATTAATGGGTCCATGAACATACTCAACTAGGACACCACATGCCCATGGAAATACTTCTCTCATGTCTAAAACATACACTTATACAACACTATATAATGTTAGTGGTGTCGTTGAACCTATAAGATAGATCCCAGAGGATTAGAATACTCCTCATATAATTATGAGTATGTCAATATGTTATTAATAGAAATAAACACTAAAATTCCATAAATTTACTGTAAATAGAGTTTACAAGTCCCATGAAAACATATGATTCATTTATGACACCGAACGACGTGACCATGCACTTTATGATCCCATAACTGCATCTGATGAAAATTTCAGGAAATCACTCTCTTTAAACCTCAAATGGAAATATGCATACCGTAGATCAGTCATATAAAACCAACTAGATTATTTCACTAGTTGGAAAATATCTTCAATCCTGGGAACAGGGTGATGATTATTTTTCATCACCTAATTCAAACTCAATTAGTCTATATATAGCCTTAGACTACCACATTTCTTCTTAGAGAATATCAATCTAGCACACCACAATGAATGAACATGAAGGAAAAAACCAATGTGAATCTGACCACATATCTATATCCACAAATACTAAAACTCATATGGACCCACCCAATTATTTTCCCCTGGAACCGTAGAATCACCATGCTGCAAGTATATCCTATACTCAACATCATGTTGATGGGGGAGATTTATGAACTCCATGGGGAAACAAACTAGAAATATTTTAACATAAAATTGATCCTCCACTACCACATCATCCAATAAATTAATAGACTAATCTTCTATTAATGACAAATGGGGATCTAAACATGTTCTTGAAAATTAAAAAATCCACTCAGCACTGAGTTCCATTTTCTGGCCACCCACATATGAGAATATGGATATCCTCTAGAAGCATTTGATAAAATCACACATTGAAAAAACTAGTTAATGAAAATAATCACATCATAATGTTACATCTATAGTATAAAAATATCCCCACACTACTTATTTGGCCACATAATCGTGTAGTAAATCACTATTAATTTTCAACCTGACATCGATACGTAAACGTGAATTTTTATTGTATATAAAAATAATTATAATAAATTTAAATTTATTATTAATTAAATAATTTAATTATAGTCACCATTGGGAAGGGAAATTGCAATTCTTTTTATGTTTTCATTATAGTTGGAGGTGATTTGGAGGGCCCAAGATGATCATGATGAAAAATGGGCCAAACTGCGCAAGATATCAGGAACCTCAATCGACTCTACCACATACTTAAACTAATATGTCCATCTAATTGGGGTGAGTTTTTTTGGAATATCCAAAAATTAAAGGGATAAAACTATTTAAAAGGATCAAATTCCCAAATATTCTATATGGTGGGCACTTTGAATGATTTTTCTAAGGAACCTAATATTCAAAATGTGAATGTTTTGTTTGGATTTTGTAAATATCATGGGATGTGATTGAAAAAATAATTCCAAATGATTTGTGGAGTTTCCAAAACTCTAATTGGAGTTTTTTTCAACAGTTATATATAATTTTTTGGGAATATAAAATTTTTTAAAAATTATATTATCAAAATTAGGGTTCCCAAAACCACCTTCCACTTTTCTTATAAATTGTCACCATGAGGACCCCATTTGTATGTTTAAATGTTGAGAAAATCCATCCAATTTTGGAGACCCAAAGGATTCCTATCCTCATCAAAAAAACTTATGAGGGCCCCCATTATCATAGAAGTATCAAGGGTGAAGGCTATTCTTCACCTGAGCCTCCTACTCCCCAAGATTGCATGCTAAATGTAGGATAGTCATTTCGAAGGAGCTACACACACATGGGAGGGTGATCTGGAAATTATTATTCTTCATGTTTTATATTTTTTTGTTAAATATTTCACTTAATTTATATATTAACATGATTAACCTCTGCATTATATTATATTTATAATCAAGTGTAATTGTTTTTATCTCCACACCAATTTGATTCAGATTTCATGTTGGAATATTGAATTATTCCAAATAGATATTAACATAACCCTAGATCTCACATATGTACATGAGATATGGTATTATTTTGAATCTTTAACACTATTATAGAGGTAAAAATCTTGAACACATAATTTTTGTGTTAAGGATTTGTTCATTATGCATTGTTCTAATAGGAAATTGGGGAATCAATATATAAACAATCCTCAACCAAAGAATTCCATTAAACAATGTGTATTTTTCAATATGATGTAATAGCCAAGATGTATACCAAAATTGAAATAAAATCGTTACTCTTATAACAACAAAAGACCACCTCAATCTATAATTTTTTAATCTCTTTAACAAAGTCAATTTTTTAATCAATTTTCAAAACTACCCCTCTATTAGTAATTATTATGAAAAATAGACACGATAAGAATCCAAAGTTCCTTGAGATATGACCTCGGATATTCTTTAGAATATAAAATAATCTTTTTATCATAATAAATTTGATATGTCATGAAAATTCATCATTGTATTTTCACCATTTTCTGGCAGCATGTATGTTTATTGAGTGTGTTTTTTATAAGATATTGGTAACTTTTGTGAATATTAATTTGTTTTATGTTCTACCTTTGAATATATATTTTTTATGATTTAATTTATGTGTAGGTTCTGTGTAAGATGTGTTCTAATCTAAGATATTTACATCCATTCAAACATAAAATAGAGAGGATCCTAAGTTATTGACACTAAGATACACATGACACCCCTTTGACAAAGGACACACTACAACTTGTGACTTTTCAAAACCCCAGTTTATCTATAAAAAACTATAAATTGAACATAAACTATCTAATATGGAAGGAAACAAAATTATAAGAAATATCCATTTATAATGTTGATATCCAACCTACATACATTCAAATACAAGGCAAGGCACCAAATTTTGAACAGAGATACAGTTTAATTCACCTGTTAACATGATTCCAAGGACTCATAGTGGGATATCCAAATATGAATTTAATATAATTTCATACTCTTTATTATAGATTAAAACCTTATAATGTGGATGAAGAACATTTAAGTCTTATGTCATTCATTTTTCATTAAAATATAGTATAAAAGATTGGATTTATTGTAACACCCCAAAAATTTTATGGTATGTTTCTCTTAAATACATTATATTCATCACTGTGTTCCATTGTACCAACACTAGGTTATATAGGAGATAGTAAAAACCTAGCAATTAAATATAAATTTTCCACTTCAATATTTTGATTTTCGAAAAATGGTCATCTAGAGTTGTGATTAGTAAGTCATTTGGAGTCTGATAGAACAAACTTGATTTTTTGTGAATAGTATTATACCCTTATGAATAGTAATATGAATATTAATATGCCCCTTATGAATATTAAATAATTATATTATTTTATTTTCTTAGGGAAATAATATAATGATTTCTTAATTTGTTTTTTAATGAGAAATAAAACTAATTGCACTTTTAACATTGTTATTTTCCCAATTAACTATGACATTATCTAGAAATTATACTAATAATATTTAGAAAAGTAATTTTGAAAAATGGAGTTCATTTTTTAATTCTACACGTCGAAAAATTGTTATGGTAAGTTTTTGTGATTTTTAAAAAATACATGAATTTTTCATGAATAGTTAAAATACAGTTTTGAGTTTTCTGTTGTTTAATGACATTATAATGATGTAATAATTTAATATAAGACTTGTGTACAGTAAATTATGACATGAGGTGTTCCATGTGGCTAAAACAATGGGAAAATACCATGGGCAAGCACATGGTTTGGAAAAACCCACTAATGAGGTGTCCCTTTGATATTATTAAAACATTACCTCTCTTTTTCAATAAATACCTACTCAACCATTCATTTTATATCACTTCAAATCCCTTTTACTCGAATATCTGGTGGCTTTATCTCTTTTTGAGTCCACCCAAGGTGTCCCTAAGACCGAAGGACCCATACTACATGATCTAGGAGTTACTCTTCAAGGTAAAGGAATCCTTCATTCTCTTCTAGAAGTCGACTCTTCATTTATGTTAGCTATTTTAAATTCCTTTATTATACGTTGGAGTTTGTTTTTATTTATTCTTCTTACTATAATTTTTATTTCAATATGATTATATGTTCTTTCGTTCTCATATTTTGATTTTATTAAATTTTAGGCGATGTCATTATGCTGCAGAATTTTCACATGGGATCTCTCATCTTTTCTTTTATTTTCATTTTCATCTCTTTTCATTTTCTATTTTCACCACCTATTTCCAAATGAAAATTATAAACTCTAGTATCATCTATATACATGAATTATATCATGTTAATTGATAACCATCATCAATATTCTTACTCCCCCTTTTTAATTTTATCAACAAAATCAACGTCTATGAGGTTCCAATTTATAACCTTTATGGACGGTGGAGTTTTATTATTCACTTTATCCTTAATTAATGTCAATCAAACCATTTTAATGGTTGAACTAGATAATAATATATTTATTTTATCTCATTAATGTTCTGGAATCTTGACACACTCATGATATGGAATAATAATACAAAAAGAGTTCATTGAATACGAAACTGCCATGCTAAATCCAGGTGTTTATCAAAAACATTTAACTAATGATTCATACACAAGTATATAACCTATAATCATTATAAGATCATTTTAGTCTTTTTAATATCACTAATAGTATATAATAACAACTCTGTATGTTTAACAACATTTCAAATGAACTTCAATTCATGAATGCAATTAAACGAATCAAGAAAACCAAGGAAGAAATGCTTGCAAAATAATAAAATTGAACCTATTAAACCCATTAAAAGGGACATGAATGAACCTAATAAGGTTATACAAAATAAATTACATGTATATTAGGTTATGGAAATTTTAATTAATGGATATAAATTTGATTATTCAGGTCACTAAAACAAATGAAAAACACACTAGAGAAAAAGGTCAGGGGTTTCTCATCTCACTTTCATTTCTGTGAGATTTTCATTGTTCGCCTCATATTTATTGTATGTTGTATATGTGTACGTCCATTTGATATATAATTAAATTATTATATTTATATTCATTTTATTCAATGATTCATTCTAGGGTTATTATGTTCTAGTCATATGATTCGACCGATTACATTGCGGTAAGACACTGTGTCTCAACTTCAATTTTGTTGTGACTAACCTTGTGTGGTGCACATAATAATCCTTATGTGGTGTACCTACTGACAATTTGAGATCACCTTATATTTTTTATTATATTTATATTAAATATCCATAATCTCATATCAGGGATATGTTTGTTGTCTATTCCTTATAACATTTTACATACGATGTTTAATTGGAAAGTTATTTTAATTAGGGAAATATTGATGAATCTGTATACTCCACTCTATATGAGTATTGAAAAGAAATATTTCTCTTGTATTGAATCAATTTATAAAAAAATTATTTGGACTTACAGTGATGTGTGGGGAACTATATAGACCCTTGATTCATCGGTAGGTCTCATGAGACAAATCAGTTGGCGACAAACCCTTCGAGTTTGATTCCAAAAATCAAACGGGTTTATACCCACAGAAGTAAACCGTTTTTATGGTATAATGGTTTCATGTGCTAGATAAATGACATCCAATTAATAAGAATTCTTTTTATTCATTATCAGTTATTATTATTATTATCCATGAGGTTTTTACTATGACAAAATTTATGGATGTAGTTTCATTATCAGTTTATTAATGGAATTAGTTTTTCATTTATTAACTATTCCATATTGATTGATTATGATTTACTTATTATCGTACTCATGCTTCCGCTAATTGTAACCCTTATTGAGTGTTCGATCTCACCCCTTTAATTGTTTACTTTCAACAGGTAGAAAATTGGATATCGTTTATTAAGTTCTTGTGGATATAGTTTTTAGTTTCGTTATGTATTGTATTTTGTAAACTTTTCAAATGTAATTTGAGAAACCTCTATTTATCTAGTTCCTTCAAGACTAATAATCTGATCATTCCTTTAGTATTCGCATTACTTCTAACCATGGAAATATCAAAAGTAATGCACCAGGTCTATCCTAGAGGGGTCTAGGTGATACGGTTGGTATCAGAGGAAGTTTAGTAGGAAACATGGGAAATAGATTTAGAAAACGTAGATTAGGGAAGAATCCATAAGATAAGCCTTTGAGTATAAACATACAAGAAAGTCCTGGTATTTTAAAAAGGAATAGATTATGTGGATCTGTTATGTAATGAATCCATGTTTGGATATGAGTAGGTAGAGACAGCTCTGGCACAAATGTTTCTTGGGGTAATACCCGAAAACACCACTTTGATCTAGACTCAAACGAGAACTGTTACACAAAAATGGGACTTGTTGCACTCTTGGTTATGGCACTCCCAGGTGATATGCTTAGGATAATTCAAAATTTCTTTTCAAGACATTATGCAAGAGTATAATTTAGATTTTTCTCAAAGGATTGGGTTTGGATAACTCTGGAAAATGGAATAGAACTGTGAAAAACCTTACTTAAACAATACTATGAGTGATGTTTTCATAATGTTCAGATGAAAAATGAAGGTAGTTGCATTTTTTATCTTCCAACATAAGTATTAATTACCATAGTGGGAAATTGATCTATAGAAAACTATGAGACTTTTGAAAATATTCATTTATTATGCAAAACCCACTACCGAGTATCCAACTCTCCTCGGGTACTCCAACTTCACCATAAAGCATGTTTCGTCTATTACCCCAAGATGACCACACAATTCCCGTTCTATGTACGATAAGGAAAACACTTCGAGGGTATCTTTAAATGTTTTACCCTATCCAAAAATTTCTTTTCTCTTGAGGACTTTGAGGAGGCAGTAGAAGGGGTGACCTCCGGGTAGCATATCTATGTCAGATTTTGACCTATGGACTCTGTGGCTGAGTTGTGGACTTTGATGCCCTTGAGAATGAGACTACCCATTTTCAATATCATCATCAAGTTCATAATGGTGTCACTCAACTTGATACCAAACATGCTTATCTAAATATGAATTCTAGATGTCCACACGCGATTGAACCTAGTTGCACACGTTGCATCTAGACCAAGGAGATAAAGGAATTTGGAATGGAATTGGGGATCCATTTTTCTGAAAACTGGGGAAATCCCTAACATCGGTGGAATTTATTAGGAGTCATCTTAGAGGACATCTGAAAATCCATACTTTTGTTTTGTGAAAATAAGAAAAAGATTTCATAATTTCTTGAGTTTTATTAATCATGTCTAAATGAATGATGTTTTATTTTCTGTTTTGATATGTTTTTATATAAAACAATAACTTTGTTTAAAATGAATTTTCCACATAGATAGTTGATTTACTGAAACATTTTAGATAGAAGATATGAGTCAACCAATGACTATTTTATCACTACGTACCGATTGTTTAGAGACTATAATTATGAATACATGATCTGAAGACGACCAGCCCTATGCCAACTTATGTCTGACTTGTAAACTAGTACATTGGGTATCAAATCATCCAAACATTATCCATCATAACCAAGGAATCAATCTGGTCTATTACTGTATTGTATATTCACAATTTTCTATATATCTGAAAAGAGGAAAGTATCATGAAGCTCTTTTTCTATGTTCCACTTTGGCTGATAACTACCGAGTTGTGGGTTAATTTCTAGAAGCTGCTTTGGATGGTGACTTTCGAGCGGACTACCTATTATAGGTCCTGAGTTTTAGTATGTATGGAGAACATTATGAGATAAATATCTTCATGAAATTCATGGTATGTGGGAATTATAAGGATTTAGTCCACACTGAAATTTATGACCACCACACTTGTTGTGCCTCTCTATGGTAGCCTGAGTGATTTAGGAACAGATTCCACCCTAGCTGTCTACAGTGTGTCTCGGCTAAAAAAATAGAGTAGTTGAATACTACCTTAGAATCCACCTGAGTTTGTCAGAACCATATCAATGGTGGTGTTCCCGGTAAAAGGACTTCAGGAGTGACGTGTGTCTCATGTTGCATATGGTTGTATATGGTTCTGGGAGATTGAAAGATTTGAACTAGTATTGGATATTTGTGTATTGGAGGATTGAGGAAACCCTTAGTCCTGTTTTACTTTTTGAACCAGTGGTTATATAAGAATATAACTTTTATTATCTTATTTTTTTTATCCTTTCATCGGTTATACTTTTTAATGAGCATCACTAAGTGGACTTTTATAATAAATTTTTGTATGGAATGGAAAACCCATATTCTATCTCTTCCTGTGGAGGTACTGGAGATTATTGTGATCAAAACCTGTGAACAAGAGTATCAAACTCTTGGAAACTTGTGAATAAAATGTAAACAACTATATGAAGTGACAAAAAGTATAGAAATTATCTACACCTATCAAGGGAATGCCTCCATTTACCACCGCATAGCCACATCATAATTGGCCAAGTATAAGTCAAGAGGAAAATACCACGAAGGTATTTTCCTATGTTTCACCCTAGGCAGGAACTACTCAGCTAGGTTATATTTTCAAGAGGCTACATTGGAGGGAAACCTCTGTGTGGCCTACATGTACCAACTCCTCAATTTTAGCCTCTAAAATAATGTCTATTCCTGATATGTTCTTAGTCGAGACGTAGTTCGGCGAGTTCAGCATGTGTTGGTCCATTCGGACATTTCCAAACATTCTACCATTTGATCCACCCTTTGGAAGACCGAGTGTTCGATGCAAGAGTTCAGCCCCTTCTGTCCGAGGTGTGTTTGGGTCAGAGAACTATAGGAGTTGAGAATCAATTTGGGTTTTTCTATGAACGCACCTGAGGATCCTCTATGATGGGAGATGTGGTAAGAATATCATAGAGCATTCTTTTGTGGTTATAAAATGAATTGCGAGGATGCAATTCTTCGAAGGAGTGAACAATATAACGCCAAAAACATTTTATGTTATGTTTCTCTTAAATAAATTCTAGTAATCAATATGTTCTTTTAAAACAACACTAGGTTATATAAGAGATAGTCAAAACCTAGCCATTAAATATAAATTTTCCACTTCTATGTTTTGAATTTCAAAAAATGGTCATCTAGGGTTATGATTAGTAAAATATTTGGAGTCTTATAGAAAAAACATAATTTTTGGTGAATAATAACATACCTTTATGAATAGTAATATGAATAGTAATATGACCCTTATGAATATTAAATAATGATATTATATTATTTTCTTAAGGCAATAATATAATTAGATCTTAATTAGTTTTTCAATGAGAAACAATACTAATTGGACCTTTAAGGTTGTTATATACTGAATTAAGTATGAATTTAATTAAAAATTAAATTAATAATATTTAGAAAATAAATTTTGATAAATGGAGTTCATTATTTAATTCTACACGTTGATAAAAGGTTAATGTAAATATTTGGTAATTTTCAAAAATACATGAATTTTTCATGAATAGTAAAAATACAGTTCTGAGTTTTCAGTAGTTTAATGACATCTTAATGATGTAATAATTAAATATAAAATTATGGTCGACTTGTGTACAGTATAGTATGACATGAGGTGTCCCAAGTTGATAAAACAATGGGCAAATACCATGGGAAATCCCATGGTTTGGAAACAACCACTAATGAGGTGTCCCATTGATATGATTAATACATTACATCTCTTTTTCTATAAATACCCACCCAACCATTCGTTTTCATTCATTAAAAATCTCTCATCCTAGAATATCTATATGTTTTATCTTTTTAGGAGTCCTCCCAAGGTGTCCCTAATCCCTGAGGTCCCATCCATCATGATCTAGGAGTTACTCTTCATGGTAAGGGAATTGTTCATTTTCTTCTTTAAGTCGACAGTTCTTTTATGTTAGCTATTTCAAATTCCTTTATGATATGTTCAGGTTTTTTTTATTTATTATTATTACTATAATTTTTATTTCAACATGATTAGATACTCTTTTATTCTCAAAAATTGATTTTATGAAATTTTAAGCGACGTCATTTGGCTATCGAATTTTCATAAGGGGTCTCTCATCTTTTCTTTTATTTTCAAGTTCATCTCTTTTCTTTTTCTCTTATAACCTCATCATTACAAATGATCATTATAAACACAATTATCATCTATATAATAGAATCATATCATGTTAATGGAATAACCATCATCAATATTTTTACTCCCCCTTTTTATTTTTATAAACGAAATCAACATCCCTGAGGTTCCAATTTATAACCTTTGTGGGCGGCAAAGATGTGTTCTTCACTTTCTTCATCACTACTGGTCATGAAACCATTTTAGTGGTTAATATAGATAATAATTTATGTATTTTATCTAATTAATGTTCTGGAATCTTTACAGACTCAAGATATGGAATAATATTTCAAAACGAGTTCATTGAATACAAAACTGCCAAGCTAAATCCAAGCGTTTAAAAAAAAAATTTAACATATGATTCATCCTTATGTTTATAAGATATAATCATTATAATATAATTAATATATTTTTAATGTCACTAATAATATATATTAATAACTATTTATGTTTAAAAAAATTTAAAATGAACTTCCATTCATGAATGCAAGTAAACGAATCATGAAAACCAAGGAAGAAATGCTTCCAAATTAATAAAATTGACCCTCTTAAACCCATTAAAAGGGAAATGAATAAACCTAATAAGGTTATACTAAATAATTTAAATGTATAAAATGGTCTATAATTTCTAATTAATGGATCTAAATTTTATTATTCAGGTCACTAAAAAAAATTAAGAACACACTAGAGGAAAAGGTAAGGGGTTTCTCATCTAAATTTCATTTCTGGGAGATTTTCATTATTTTCCACTTATTTCTTGTATGTGGTATATGTGTACTTCCATTTGATATATAATAACATTATTCACTTTATATTAATGTTATTCAATGATTAATTTGTGGGTTATTATGTTCTTGACATATGATTCGACCGATTACATTGTGCCAAGACACTTTGTCTCAACTGATATTTTGTTGTGACCACCTTTGTGTGGTGCACCTAATAATCATTATGTGGTGTACCAACTGCAAATTTGTGATCAACTTACATTTGAAATAATATTTATATTAAATATCCATAATCTCATATAATGGATATTTTTTTTGTCTAAGCTGTACTCCATTTTACATATGGTGTTTATTTGGAAAGTTATTTTAATTTTGAAAATATTGATGAATCTGTATATTATACTCTATACAGGTATTGAAAAGGCGTATTTCTCTTGTATTGATGAATTTATAAATAATGATTTGGAAATGTAGTGGTGGGTGGGGCCCTCTATAGCCCCTCTATGCATCATTAGGTCTCATGAGACAAATCAGTTGGTGACAAACCCTTCGATATTATTTCCAAAAATCAGAATGGATTCTACCCATAGAACTAAACAGTTTTTACGGTATTATGGTTTCATGTTCCAGATACATGATGTAAAACTAATAATAATTCTCTTTATTCATTATCAGTTATTATTATTATTATCCATGAGGTTTTCACTGTGAAAAAATCTATGGATGCAGTTTCATTCTCTGTTTATTAATGAAATTAGTTTTTCATTTATTCACTATGCCATATTGATTGATTATGATTTAATTATTATGTTACTCATGATTTCACTAATTGTAACCCTTACTGAGCATTTCAGATCACCCCTTTAATTTGTTACATTCAACATGTAATAAATAATAGACTGTTTATTGAGTTCTTGTGGATGCAGATTTTAGTTTCGTTGTGTATTTTATTTTGTAAATTTTCCCAATGTAATTTGAGAAACATCTATGTATCTAGTTTATTCAAGACTACTAAAATGATCGTTCCTTCAGGATTCTCATTCCTTATAACCATGCCAATATCACAAGTATTGTAACAGCTCCATCCTAGAGGGGTCGGGTTTTACATTCATTATGTTTATTCCTCATGTAAAGGTTAGAGGGACATGAAACACCTTTTTTTTGAATAATATGTCCCAGCATAACAAAATGAAGCTATAAGAAAAGAAACTTGTAGGATAATACAATCACAATGGTAAAAACTACATGAATACTGAAAAATATTTAAAAAAAATTTTTATGCTTCCCACGCCTCTGAATTAGTGATCAACTTTTGATACAATAATTCTATGCAGGAATAATTCCTATAGTTCATATAATGATTTATGCTGGTACATGTTGTGGGATAGTTGAAAAATATCTAATCCATATAACGCTGACATTGTAAACATCGCATAAAAGAATCAATAATTCAATTAAAGGTCTAATGTACCCATTTGAATTGTCCAAGAGTTGAAAAGTTATAATTTTGAGAATAAGTTGAACACGACGTTTGAAGAGATATGTACACTTCTTTGAGAACGTGATCTTTCCGAATGGAAATAAACACTCCTCCCATCCATTTTTGTATCCGTTATGCTGAAAGACACAATTCATTCAAATTCGCTCAACTAAGAGAACATTCTATGAGTTGTGATGAAATCTTCCCAGGCCGACCCTATAACCAACCAATTTTGAAAGAAGAATACTATCCATCAAACCTTGGGTGGATGAAAAACCACGACTATAGGAAATGGGGTATTGAAAAAAACTTCCATGGAAACAACCAGGGGAAAATAGTTAGCATCAATCACCTTTACATCCTCAACCACCATGAAGGCCTTTCCAAAAACAACCTCCAAAACCTTCTATTATCCTATAAGACATGATGAAAAAAATTTATTAGAGTAATCTCAAATTCAAAAAAACCCCCAATAATATTTTTAAGACCAAAAAATCCAGTTAGGGAAAATTTTTAACTCAGTGGTGGGATATACAATGTCATGGGTTCGGTAAAAAACCCTTTCAACCACTATTAAATCATATATATTTTTCAAATGTCATCATTGTCACCCTTGGGAGTGTAACAAAACATTAAATCCAAATTTCCCCTCCATTATTGTCATCCCCTACTATGGAATCAATTATCCCAACCATTAAAAAGTTCAATGAGAAGAAAATACTAGTCCTATGTAAAATACCACCAAAGGAAACCATTTTTCTTTCAATGATCTTCCTAGCCCAACAATTCCTCTTTTATTTACCCAAAGTGTTTCCAATGGAATAAAAAGAAAAGAACTTCATAAAGAAAAATTTGAAACATTCAATGAAGTGTAGGTTATCATCCGCTTGATTGATTTTATGAATAAAATTACAAAATACACTATGTTTCTGAAGGAGATTAGTACATAATGAAAGTGACTTTGAGGAGTTGTGTAGACATAGAAGGTGACTTCCTAACAAATGTAACTATCCTAGAACATTCTCTATTTATTGAATCATATGGTAATATTTGTTTTTCAATGCTATAATATATTTTGGTACTTCTATATATGTGATACAACACTAAATTTCCTGATAAATTATGTTTGGGGAATATAATATCACTATAATTATTGTTTAACTAGAAAACCAGAGTACATCACACCTAATTGGTGTGTTAGAGGATTTTTTTGTGAGGGTCTAATACATAATTTTTCCTACTAAAATTTACGTTCTTAAAATAGAATATAATTCGATGAATATACATGCCTTGATTATGTTGGGGAGAACATTCTTAAAAAAATACCAAATCATAATTTAAGTCCATAATTATACATCACCTATGGTGTTTTGTGCTGTCATTATCCACTTATCCTTCATTTATTCCATGAAGCACCACTCAGAATAACAATACCCTACCTTTGTTCTTTTAATTTATATACCCCCTTCCTCCACAGAAATATTTTTTCTCTCCCGTTATCCCCTTTACATGTTATTATCTTTGATAAAATATCCATGAAATGGATCATGCATTGAATGTTGTAGTAGTCTTCAAAAACGTCATTCATGTTTGATAAATTAAATTTTATTGATAACTGTGGATCCCATGACCATGGATGATACTACTAAACTTGTAAAAGATCAACCTTCATAAAAGGATGTTACCACTGACCTGCTAGATGAGATCAATGTCCCATAATCACCACATTCACTCACATCAATCCATAATCTCCCTGAAATGGAATATAAACGAATTCATAAAATTTTGAAATATTCATATGTCAAAAATGGATGAAAATTTCCTATCATCATTTTCTAGTTAACTCCTTCAGTAGAATTAATTGAACCTACCTGAAATTTTAATAGAGTATAAATAAAAATTGGGATGGACACTTGTGGAAATTATTGGAATTATCCCATCAATTTTCACACATCATATATTGTAAAATTGTCCGTATAAAATAGTGAGGTAGGAACAACATAGACTGAAACCAAACATCCAGGATGTTGTTAAAAATGATAAAATACAATTTTTGGATTCTAGAATAACTAACCCTTCCTATGATAGAAAATGGGTTAGTCAATTGTAAGTAGTTCCTAAAATATTCATCATAGATAATTAAAAATGATAAAAATAAATTGGATCAAACCCATGAAAAAAATAGTGGAACTCACCAAAGAGCCACATTCATTGTAAAATTTATAAAATAGAGGGTGTGTCTATAAAGGCTATCACCGACTAAACCAACACAATAAAAAGGAACATTTCCCATTACTATTCATACACTAGATGCTTGAGAGGCTTACTGGGAATTTAGATAGCAGTTACCTTGATGGGTATTACAGATACATTCATATCCATATTTCTCTTGTGGATAAGAAAAATATGAACATAAATTTCATCATTGGTACATTTATATATATGTGGATTCCATTTGTTCTATGAAATGCATCATGTACATTCCATTGATAAATAGTTGTTATTTATTAGCATTACCTTTGATAATTTTATAGATGTTTTCATAGATGTTTTAATAGTATATGGTTCCTCTTATGATCAATGTTTGAGTATATTTGGTCTTATCCCATGCTATTGTATTAAAAATAATCTCATGCTATATTATGAGAAATTCTATTTCACGGTTATATAAGGTATTTTAAATAGACATGTAATTTATGAGGATGGTATCCATGTTGATAAATCAAAATAGGATGTCATTTCTTCCAAACCATTCCCCATGAATGTGCAAGATATGCGGTCCTTCTTATGTCATGTAGGATTTCACCATCCTTTTTTCCATGACATTAGAAATATTGCACTCTGACTATCCCCCTTACATAAAAAAATGAATTTTTTTCTTTTAATGAATTTCAGGAATATTTTCACAATTTGAAATGGATTCTCACATTACCTTCAACAATCCAAAAACATCAATGGGATTTTCCATTTCAACTCATGTGTAATGCCTATAACTATGTATTTTTGGTTTTATAATCCAAATACTTTAATTGATATCCATATGTCATTTCCTATGCATCATGTACACTGGAACCTACCCAATAATATTAAACCTCAATCGAAAAGTAATTCCTTACTATTTTTTTCAATCGATAAATTTTGGTAATACCATTAAGGGTCCAAAGTCATTGTGGTATGAGATCATGCATCCCTTTGGTATATCCTTAATAAATATCAAGCCAAACCAAATATCATTCAACGGATTATCCCACTTCATGAATTTTATCTATAAATTATTGATAAACAAGGAGTATGAAATGTTGTTATTGAAAATATTAGTTGGATCCTCCCATCCCGTGACATTGATTCATAACCATGTATTTGCATATATTACATGCTTAATAATTAGAAATTGTATCAAGTTCATTATGTTATTCCATTGTTTGCAGAAATTGTAAATTATTTGGTATCATCTTGAATTCCTGCTAATTTGATCAAAATCCTAGCTGACTATCTAAAACATGAGTCTCATAGGTACATTTGGGAGGACCCCTACCTATAGAACACATGTAGTGATCATGTCCTTAGTTATTTTATTCCCGTTAGGTAATTTCATCATATCCTTTGGTTTATACTCATTCATGCTTGGGGGGACACATTGGTTCCCAACATACTTATTACAAAGTCCTCGATTATGGAATGTTTTGGATGACAATATTTTTTGATGCCCATGTTTTCTGTAAAACATTTTCATCACTATTAAGGAATTGGTAATGTCTATAAAAGAGTTGAAATTAAAAAAAACCATTTCTATTTCATTATATTTATGATGATTTGAGAATTGAAATTATAGAACCATTATAAAAAATTTGGGAACTTTTGAATTCCCTTGAGGTTGATTATATGTCAAAATTAGTAGAGGAATGCTTCATAATGATAGATAATTCCATGATAGTTATAGAATTATTAGAGTCCAAATTTTATATATTATTGGATTACCTAGGTTTATCATCAGTGACTAGGTTTCTCATTTCTCCTACCGAACAATGTATTAAATTTTTCAACTGTACGAGGGTGAGCATCAAGAGTCTAGTTCATATATCCAATAGAACAATGGTCATGATGATGTGTCGAATAGATAGGTAAAAAAATACATGAAAAAATGGTTCTACCCAATAAAAAAGATGGGATCCATAAACATGATTATTCATTATGGTCTTAACAAACTTCCTACAAAACTCACATTGGAATGTCTCCATATCAGTTTGTGTTTGGAAAATGTTGACACATACCTATTGAGTTAGAGAATTGGACCTACTAGGCCTTTAAATAATGAAATTATAATAATTTTGGTGTAGGTTCTCAATGGAATATGCTGATTTGAGAGACAGAGTAAATGTGTAGGGATTGTTCTAAGAATTACCAGATCTAAAAGTAGTGAACCAAAGCTGACCAAGATTATCTGATCATTCATCATCAGTTCAACATTAGGTAGGAGTTATTCATTTATAATTCATGGTTGAAGTTACATCTATGTATGTTTATTTAACTCTGGTTTGAAATACATATTATTACTAAATTTATCAATTTTTGAAGTGTTTAGTTTCAATATGAAGAAACAAAAGAAAACATTACTGTCAATTGGAAGCAGCTAAATCACTATCATCAATCCATACTTGAGTGACCAATGGAGGAACTCTATGTTCAGGAAAACATCTCTAAATGACACCCACAAGCTTTTATGATTCCTTCCCAAATTATATTTTATTACATTGAGGACTCTGCATGATCTAGGTGTGTGGGGGGTGGGGTATACTCCTAGTTAGTTATGAATTTTCACCATCTTTATTCATTTTCTATTTTGGCATGTGGGATAGTATTTCCACTCCCCCATAGCCCCCCCACTTTTTTTCTAGAAAAGAACTTTTTGATGCCCACATTATCATGGATATTATTGAAAATTAATTTGGTATTTACCTTTTTCATTTTTTATAAAATTAAAAAAACATGTCACTGAGAGAATCTGAGTTTTATCATAAATTTATCATTAAGGTGTGAATTTTCAAAGAAAACCAGTCGTTGGTTGATGATATAAATTTTTGTAAAACTTTGAATCATTTTAAAATAATGGTAACCTTTGTTTGAGATTTTTTTTGGGAAAACTGTGACACATAATTTCTCCACAGATATTTACACCAAACCATGATGTGTGAATATTTATTGCTTAATAAATAGAATATATAAGTTAGGTTTATTTTAATGAGATTTCAAAAATGGATTTTTCCTTTCATTCGTTCTATATCCAGTTTGTTTCTTTACTATACTATATTGACTTATGCATGTGTAAATGTTATCTGACTATTGTATTCCCTAAAAAACATAAAAAATATTCAAAAAAATTCTTAAAACCTATGTCGTGTGTTGGTAATATAAAAAACAAATCTTCATCATGATTTTAAATTATTATTGTTTTTAGAATTAATGTTGTGATGAGATAAAAAGTGTTGAGTGATAAGTGTGATATTTGATCCAAGTTCAACTCTTGAAAAACAAATGAGGGGAGTGATTAAATGTAGAAATAATACAGATATTGTGGACAGGATCATATTATTTGACTTCTAGGAGAGCTTAAGTGAGTGGGTCTGGAAATTTGATTGCAAAGGATACATGGTAGGTTTCGTGGATAGAATAATTGGAGAAGAAAATTTAAAAATAATTTGTACTTAAATGATAAAAAGTGGAGTAAATATAATTATTTTTTTATCACACACAAATAGAAAATTAGTGACATGGTAAAATTTGGAATTATTATTATATACTAGTATCATGCATCTCTGATAATTTCATTCTAATACATTTTATGACACACCCTTTCCCATGACAACTACAAATAACTCATTCGTGGGATTTCTTCTATGATAAAATTGTTATCAAAGATTATATGTTCATTTAATGGTAAATTTTCATGATGTTTGAAATATATCATTGCAGAATTTTTGGATATGAGAGTTTTCCTAGGAGTGAAAATGTTTAGGTGTGAGGGTGTGATCGTGTAGTGATTCAGTATTCATTTTCACCCCCATATCACTATGTTATATTGATTTTATATTTTAAATTACATATATTAAAACAAATTTCACATCATGGTTCAACCAATAATTTAATTTTTTTCACTTTTAAAAATTTAAATTTCACTTTTTTTATGTTTATAATTTTATGAGAGTTTGAGGTTCTAAGATGAATTTGATGAAATATTTGACAAACTATGAAAGATTACATGAATCCTAGTGGAAACAACATCACACTAATAGTAATATATACAACCAATTGGGCTGTGATATTGTTTTATGATCTAAATATCATTTGGATATAACTTTTCAGAAAGAAACCAAATCCCAATTTGGCGTGTCTTGGCCCAACCAGACAGATTATTAAAAGGAACCAAATCTGCATGAAGTCAAAAGTTATTTTATACATTCCATCCATATATCTAGTTTTATAGGTCTAAATGAAGCTAAATTTTCTATGGAGATAGAGTAGATATAGTTATAGAACATTATAGTTTTTTCAGAAGTTATATAAGAATATATAAATATATAAAACTACGGTCCAAATAGTTTCCGAAAATTAGGGTTCCCAAAATCACCATACATATTTTGAATAAATTGGAACATTGTGTACCCCATTTGTAATTTCCAAAAGGGAGACATGATATAATATTATGGAGATTCAAATGATTCCAATTCTCATGCATGAATTTCTAGAGTCCCGTACACATATATGGGGATCACAGATAAAGGAAAAGTTCCACCCGAGCCACCACCTCCTCTCAATGGTTAGCTAAAATAGTGGAAAATTATTTTGAGGGAGCTCCACACCCTTTAGAGGGATTTATACTACCTGTTCTTTTAATGGGTTTGGGTAATTTGTGTCATAAATATATCCCTTATGATTTATCTTATCCTGTTTATACATGAATACATTTATTTGGATTAATCAGGTGAATCACTTTTTATCATCTCAACACTGATTGGGTTTATATTCTAAGTGGAAATATTTTTCTTTTCCTATTGGAAAATGAAGAATTATTTTTATCAAATACATACATAAGATATCAGTATGCTTTGAAATCCGTCCAACTATTCTTAAGGTCCAATCCATGACAACCAAATGTTTTTCAAGGGGTTTTTCTTTATGCATAATTTAAAGTGGAAATATGGGAATTGAGATCTTGACAAGCCACAAAAAAAGGATTCCATTAACCAATGTGTATTTTTTAGAATAATGAAAAAAAAAATATGTGTATAAATATTTAAATGACCTCTAACTCTACTAATTCGAAAACACCACCTTTATATATTAACTATTAAACTCTTTAATTAATTTTTTTAAACAGTTTTCAAAACCACCCCCTCTTTTAGTAATTATTATTAAAAATAAACATATTAATAATCCAATTCTAATTCAGAGGTGACCATGGGACTTAATTTGAAAATAATATCACCTTTATACCATAAATAATTAGAAATTTATGACAATGAGTTCACACCATCATCTGTATAAACCCTAAACACTAATTATACAAACAGGTCTAGCCTCTAACTAGTGATCACCATGCACACAATATGGTAATTCTTCCTACCATTAGGTCCAAATAAGAAAATTCAGTTTGTGATAAAAGGATCTAGATTTTATCAAATCAATAAATGAAAAACTGGTTGACAAAAAACTGATCGTCCCATTAATGATCCCAAGCCTCTATGGTCCTAAACCCCAACTTCATAAAACCAACCATCCCCATCACCTAGACCTATATTCTAATGCTCACCTTCATAATCACACTTAGGATGAGGTCCTTGAGGTATATATAAATTCTAAGAATGAAATATTCCTTGTAAATCTTCTTTCTGTGTATCATATTCCTAGTACCTCTATGGATAAAATGGCCTCAATGGTGGTTGTTACTGAAGTTGATGCTAAATGAGATCACCTCTATCATTACTTTATTTTTGAACCATGTGGCACAAATTATGATGGTGGTTACCAAATATATAGTGAAACCTCAATATTCTAAGGCCTCGAGGAGAAGAAGGGAAATCACTAGCCCTAGATGTCCAAAAAGGAATCTACTAAGGTTGAATCTCTACTGGTCGAAACCTCAAATGCCTTAGTAAATGAGATATACCACTGAAATTTCTACTCTTAGTGGAACTCCATTGCATCCCCTATCATGTTAAACCTTCTCATAAGTCAATACACATGATCACCACCACCTTCTACTTAGCCTCCGAATACATGGGAACCACAAAATAAGTAAATGAATATAGGATAAATGGATGATGTGCCTCCTCGATAGGACATGCTCAGGACTCCTCGTCTGGAAATTGATCAACATTGAAATGAAAATGATCGCTAAAAATGATTCTCATATCCCAAAAAAATACTCCCCAACTAAAAAGTGAAATGATCCTCCCTCTTCACTTCCATTATGGTTAATGAATTAAAATATTCTTTGAACTCATTTTAAATGTTTTCCCATGAAGCATCTACGTCACTCCTCTCACTATGATATATCATCCACCACTGATGTGTAGCCACTCACATATGACAGATTTATAATGGGACCCAGTACTACACTAGGGAATAGATCAATATAAAGGTTTCTTGATCTCCACTAATAAAATATCTAATTAAGGTTATAGATTTTACCACCATACTTCCCCAAAGCCTACTGGTGAAGGGATCACGAGGTTTTCTCCACAGATTATCCCCCTCAACCAAATCAACCATTTTAAGATCAATTGGATAATGATTCTAGACATCCACTGTAATGAATATATGTGGATGATGACCAGGATCCATATATAAAAATGGAAAAAATGATTTTCTAGGACCAATAGTATAATATTTTATTAATATTAATTTATTTTATTTTATCTTCAAAATAAAACCCAATTCAATAGGGAAAAATTTCAATCATGATATATGGGTCTCTCTTAGATCTATGTCCTAAAATCATTATTACTTCACTTGGTCATTCGACAGGCTCATATTTTAAACATGTAATCTTTAGGGGGATGAAATTTCAAGTCCTAGTTGATCTTCCTGGACTATGTAACACACCAATTTCTAATAAGGACATTTCATTACCAAACCACACAAAAATAACTTTTTCATATCTCTCGAATTAATATTGAATACCACATTTTCATGACATTTTTCCTCCAATGGTAATCCTCCTAGGTATGAATAATGGAATAGAGATAATAAATCAGATATCCAAACACCAATAGGCATGGGGTTGGTGACAAGCACAAATAGTATAACAATCATAAAAATGAAATGTATTACCCTCTACAACAATAGTATTGTGAGATTAGAGAAATCCACGATAAGAAATTACATAAAAATGTGAATTGAAAATCAAGACCCTCATATATTTTATGTATAATATAAAAAATACACTAATATATACATAAATACAATAAAAAAAGTATGTTACCCAAAAAATATGAAGCCTATACTAAAAATGCATATCATGGTACAAGATTATTTCATGGAAACCTAAAAAAGATTCTATATACATAGGATGAGCATAAGAATATACTCAATAGGATCAGACATAATGTATCTCAATCCCATGTGAAAAAGGGAATATTAATGAACCCATGGAATAACAATATTACATGCCACACTAAAGTAGGTGAACTAACCAATAAAATCCTCACAATGACACACAAACTAAATAACACATCCAATAATAATAACATAATAAGAAAAATATCAATAAGGGCAATTCGAACCATATTCTTACTAGGATTATACTCTCATACCCTAATGATATACGTCTTGGTGCTACCATCTATATCATATAACAACCCTTCATGTACACACCTAGTTTATCACATCACATCACATCACATATCTCTCATATATACCATGTCCATAAAAACTCGTCACACATTTCCCATTAACTCCTAGTCCATCACATCGCATCAAATTTCACCATAAGACACATTAGCCATAACATCAAATAAAATATCACATAAATACACCTAGGACATCAAAACATATCACATATCAACTAATGATACATGTTCCATCTCATCACACCACATCCATAACCAAAATATATTATGGTATCTTAAAATTGAAGTATATCAACCTTGTTTCATCCTCACACCCAGAAATATCCTCCACCATAATCTAAATAATCATCTCATCAAACATCATAACATAGAAAATATTCTATATATACATCACACCCTATGTGTGTCAACATTATTTGTATGATAGAGAGGGTAATAGTTGTTAGTCTACCATTTATCCTCACAATCAAGCTATTTGAAAAGAAAACCATAAAACATTTCTTTCCCCACACATGACGCATTACATGGGTGGGGTGAATATGTAAATCATGATGAACATACCTGGTATATTTAGATGTTGCCACAAACAATCCTAACTTATTAGTTAACAATAAAATAACTAACCAAAACAAAATACCGCCACCCAACCTCACATAACTACCACTTTTTCTACTGCTACTGAACGCACAACATCACACAACAAGCATCAAGAAACACACCACAATTATCCTTTGATTCATTATAATTAAATTTTAATTAATTTATAAATGTTAATTACGTTATTACCCATGAAAATAAAATGACACCACACATCACTATAATAAATATCCTCATGAAAACCAACCCCACACTGCCACCTTTTCACAACCACACTCACCTCTATAACACGTCCTTCACAAACCCTACCCAAAACATGATACCGCAACCCCACACATCACCACCACATAATAATGCTATACTCGACAACCACACATCATAACCATTTCATTTATAACATATGTGGTGTTTCATTTTTTAAAATTGAGATTCATATCACATTTCACATTACATTCCATGGGAATTATCTTGAAAACCCAAATTCTAGGGATTGTAATTTTGTTAAAATGTTTTAATTGGTTATAAAATGCCATTTTATATTATTTAAATTAATCATACAAATTTTTTTTCAATAATATCAAATCATAGATAAAAAATCCTAATATGCAAGGGTTTTAGTGATACGTCATGCATATAAGGTCTCCAAACAATGCTTCAAAGCTATAAAAATGTGATCTAATTTGTCACTAATTTTCAATATTAATTAAAATATTTCATTATCATGATTATTATTGATATAATATGTTCCAAAATAAAAATATGATTATAAATTCTTTTAGATGATGCACAAAAATGATAAAAAAATGATCACTTAAATTAATGAATCTTTCAGATTTATTTCATATAGTTGAAGTAATGGAATACCTAATTTGTGAACCAAAAAAGAGAATACCCATACATTCATAGAAAAAAATTACCAAAACAGTAACATATCAAAACACTATTAAAATTTATTCTTCTAAAAAATCCTTCTAATAAAATTATGAAGAAAAAACTGGTTGAAAAGAAGGAGTTTAACCACCTATGAACAATAATGATCGATCTGCCAATGTTGGGGTTGAAATAAACATTATTAGAGAAGAAATATCTATAATGTAAAGACTTTTTCCCCATAAATGTGAAAAAATAATGAAAGAATGTAAGATTGAAGGGGATTTATAAATCTATACACATTTTTTAAAATACCACACCATGGTAAAAAATACATCAATGCACCAGATAACTACTGAAAACAGGGAGGACCACTTATTAGTGAGATGTAATACACTATTGACAGTCTAGTAGAATAATGGTAAAATAATTGATGACATACCCATTAAAAATATTTAATAAAATAGGGAGAAAACCATAGTGTATCATGTACTACTACACAATAGACTCCCAACAATCGTTAATGGGTTATTTGGAGAACCAACTCCACAATATAGCTACCCCAGAAAAAATATAACCCATAAACTCAATCCTCTTGAAATCTACTCCAAATCTATAACCCTAATTCTACAACCAATACAAAAAGAGTAGAATAATAAAAACATCACCTTAGGATCTATGTTGCATCATCTACCTCCAGAATGTACCTATGAATAAATTATTAGTATTTTAAAAACACATTCCCAAGAATATTATTCCAAAATATAAACCTCCACACTATAGCTAGTAATCCTTAAGATGAAATGAACCCTGTGACACTAGATAGCTCTATTTTATTAGATTATATCACCATTAGTGAGACTTATCACTCCTATCATCCTTGATACCTCTCCCAGAAACCCCCAAAACCGAAATTGAAATAATATGACATGTCCTATGTTCTGTATCAATACATTACCCCTATATCAACACCATCCATAAATAGAAATATAGACTCTATTTTCACCATGAATATAAGGATACCCAACATATATCAATAATAATTATACAATACCTCTCTCATTTACGTAGTCTACATTATATACTGGTAAACTTTTCTCCTATGATGACATTCATGGTTAATACATTACATGTACATGATTACCATTCAATAGAAATGACTCAAAGGAAATGGTTTCATCCTTGGATTTAACCTCCACCTCAACTATAGTAATTTATTTAATATCATTCCCTCTGTCTCCCTATAACAATCTCTAAAAAATTTATTCTAACAAAATTACATCTCTTCCAATGATAAGAATGTAGGATGTTGTGTACAATAAATGATTACCCTTTACAACATTAGCATATCCCATGAAGATATATTCACATGATCTCAAATACAACAACTATTATTTGTGGTCATTAATTATGAATTTATAGGAATTCCAAAAGTATGTAAATAAATATAGTTACCCGGTTTACAATTACACATCTCTATTGATGTTTTTATATTAATCAACTTTGAAGGAGATCAGTTAATCAAAAAATTGATTGTATTAAATGATCATTACATGATTGTTTTTTTAATTATTATAGTCTTGACCATTTTTTTTCTATGCAAAAATGTTCTATTAATCCACTAGACCAATCTATTTAGTTGAGAAATGTACACCACTATTAATTGTCCCTACATACATTCCAATGTAAAAAAATTTATCAAAATCCATTATTGTAAATTTTCCACTATTGCTATTCCTCAACACATGATATTTTTTTCCGATTCATGATCCTTTTTTGCTTTTATTGTTTTGATGACATAATAAACATCCACATTCCACTTGATTAGATTTTACCTAAATCTATTGGAATTATAATCAATGATGAATAATAATCACCTTCTCCATAGAAGAATATAACTGGTTATTACCAATTTATCAAATCCAATATCACATTACTTCTCATTAATAATGTCCCAAACATTAACCTGTGTTCATTTTCCAAAACAAACTGCTCACAAGATGGAAATGATTCCTATTAAATACAACGACAAAAATTCTTTTCAACGAGAATCACCAGGTCGTATATAGAAATATAACTAGGATTTTGATACAATATAATTGTCAACTCTTTGGGTGAGCTAGTTGATGTGATAACTATATCCTCATTATTTTACATTTCACCCATATTTATATACAAGATCATGGAGATCATCTCCACATTCTTCACCAAAATAGTAGTAGTTAAAATTCTAATTACCTAGTTCTCGGTTTGATTATTGCATCTGAAATAGGATAAGTCATCCAATGATAATTTGTTCTTATGCGACAACCCACATTGAATACTCCATAGATGGTTTGAAAAATATTATCATGAATCAACATTTATATGGTACTAATTCCATTGATTTTATGGTTTGATTTTCCCCATGTACATAAATCCATCTTAGATTAGTTAAAAATGATCTAACTATTCCCGTCCTGATTTCAGGTTCCTTGTTGCTCTGAAGTTGATTATCCATTCTTCATTGAGATTTATTTTACCTCAAATAGTCTCCACTGCCTCTCTAACTAGTATGTATTTTCTCCCAATGTTCTAAACACATATCACTCAGTGTCACGATTCTAGATCCCACTAGAAGATCAATACATCATCACGCCTAATGGTATTTCTCTAATCATTGGTAGGAAATTATTATTCTATAACACTTCTTGTATCTTCCTTTTCATCAATATGACATAATTCCCATTATAATTCTAGATACTGAATTGTTCCACTATATGGAAACACCATCTATTTAGAACCTATTCAAGTTCAAAATTTTGTATTAAATTTCATAAATTAATTATATTGTAATGTGAATGGATAAAAAAATATTCCATCTTAGATCATACACTAATTAAAATGAATTTTTAATTTCCAGAAAAAATATGTGAACAACATCTGTAAAAGATTCCTAATATACCACTAGATGGGACCAAAATTGTTTTTCCCACAACTGTGCTGGAAATTTGAGGATAAAATAAAGTGATTAGACTTAATAATAAATGAAACTAGATGTTTTACGGAAAAACCCACAAATAAAGAGGTAAAAAACACATGCAAATAGAAAGATCACTATGGTGAAAATTGGTTAAAAAATATCTCACTATTATATAGATAATATCGAATTTAAATATATATCATGAATTAGAAGATAAAACACCTAAATAAAACTAAAAAATAAACAATAAAAATGGGAGAATATATCTTGAATTTGATGACTATTAAACCATTTGAAGAATATCCCAATTTATAGTGTGTTACTAACCCCTCCTTCTGGATTACACAACTAGTGGGTTTTGTGGACCAAGACACCAATAACCTACCTCATTCCTCCCCATTCAAAAATGAAAGTTGTGATTCTATCCAAGGAAAAAAAATGATAGGTTGTTGAATGTTATGAATTGAAAATTGATATATGAATTTTTTCTAGGATGTGACTAAGGAGTTTTAGAAATTCAGCACATAGGGTAATTAAGAAGGACATGCTATGAAATTAATGGGAAGGATTTCAAAATATCACCGAGAAAATAGCTTTACTAATTCACAAATAGAAGACCTCCCATAATATAATTTCTATATTTTTTCAAATTCATATAATGAGTTTTTAAAGAATTTATTCCCACTTTATTTTAACTTCTATCTAATTATATTTACCGGAATACTTATTGATGAAATCCTAATTTTTTAACTAAATTATTTTATTCTTGATGAAATATTTTTCAATTTTTTGTTACTAAATATCTAAATATTGACTTTATATCATCAATGGAAACTAAACCTTAACACTATTCAATACTATAAATTTTTTTGCAATAAATGAGATTAATTATTCTAGTTGGTGCTTCGTCAAAAAAGCTTGACTATTTTCTTCTTATGATCTATAACTGTTATTTATAAATATATTACATTAATAATTCCTTTGAAAACATTATTAACATGAAATATAAATATTATTAATATTTTATGTGTATCAAAGACTCTAATTCATGGGAATATTATAGAAGTTTTCTTCTTTCATCTTCATTTGAAAATATGAGTTGATGAATTTTTAAAAGAGACACTCATAATATAAAAAGACAAGGTTATTTGATGAAATTATTTATTTTTAATTTTTAAAGGATATATTTTCTTAATATATTAATAATTCCTTGATACGATGAATCAATCTTTTAATTTTTATGCTCAATATTGTTTATGTATTGTTATTTATATTTGTTGAACTATTGATTACATTCTTCTTGTATGAGTTATCTATACAACTAATAAGATAGTGTTACAAGATTATTTACTATATAAGGACTCATTAATTAAATTATATCCTGAAACACTCATTTCCATTATGAAAATTCCACTTTTAAACTATAGAATGCCCCTGATTTTTAGTTTAAAAAATAAAAAAATATCCATAGAACACCCCTCATAACACATGAAATTGAACCTACATTCACTATCAAAGTTAATATAAGATAAAATAATTTCATTATACAATTACCAATAAATCCTTAGAACCCTTAATATGGAATACATCTATGCGTTTGGATAAAAAAATCAATAAAAACGTATAAAACCATAAAACATTCATGGATAAAGAAATATTTATATATAGTATCATTATTATAGAATTAAAAAAACATGTTGTTTTAGTGTTCTATAGAGTTAAGTGTAATGTTTTTTACTTCTTAGTGATGAAATTTTTTTAATGTGACTCTTAAAAAATTAAAATGATAAAAATGATGTGTTTTTACTAATAGTAGAACATGTTTTGAGTTGATGTTTCATAGAATTTTTTCTACAAAATAACCCACAACTAATTTAAAACCAATATATCATTATATGGAAATAAATAATTTTTACCTTAAGAAAACTTTTATTGGAAATCATAGATAATATTGCAAAAACACATGAATAATTTGTATTGAAACTTATCACTTAGAATGTGGTTAGTAAAATACCTAGATTTAGAGAGTTTAAATTAAAAAATATTATAAGATATACTTCTCTTATAAAGATGTCAATTATGTTTAGTAATATGAATATTAAGTGGCCATATCTCTTAATATTACTAGTCTTTAATGGTATACCTAATGAAGACTCATTATATATTATTTGATATTTCTATAATATTTGAGAACAAATATTACTTTAGGGGTTGAATGAGGAAGATCTGAAATTGAGGGAATATCCCTTTTAACTAAAGGGTATCAGAAGTATTTTCTTTAAACAACTGGATGTGAAAATAATTAATACTTGGGATCAAATCCTCAATTACATTGTTACAATATTCTATCCTATGTGATAGAACATAGAGGGGAGGAATAAATTTTTTATGTTTCTACAATATAAGGGATATATTTTTTATAAACTTATGAAATATAAAACAATCTCTATAGGAAGCTCCATAATGATCATTTTTCCAATCATATTTTCATTAATACATTTTATATTGGTCTCACTCCTTACTTATAAACATTATATCATAGGTATTTTAATTTTTTTTGTTTAAAAACTGATATGATTAAACAAATATCTTCAATACACATTAAAATTTTTCCCCAAATAAGAGTTATATGAGAAGAAGGACCATAAGGGGGATTCAATAAATATTTTTTCTCTGGAAACATATGTTAAAGATTTTGGAATTTTTAACTAAACTCAATCTATGAATTATTGTTTTAAAATAGTTTAAAATTTAAATTAATAGATGTCACTTAAGACTATTTTATTTTCTAGTGGGTTGAATATAGAAGTTCCTAGAGTGGGTTATGTATAGGACTAGATATATTATGGAAAAGGGGGTTCTAATACATGTTATCTGTATAATTTTATATTAATATAGTGTTACATGACTTGGTTGTTTGGTAGAATGATGGGCTTATTAAGAATATTGTTCTAGGAATTATATATTGGAAGGGTGGAGAAGCTAGTGGGGTGGGATTATGATATTACATTACATTTCTTCGTGGTTAAGGGGAGGTGTTGATCGATGGGGATCATAACCATGGATTGAAGGAGTGGTATTTTAGGAATTTTCATTATCTTATCCAACATATTCTACTTCCCCATTGACACATGGTTTTTTTAATTGATCTTAGATTAATATTTTCTTATAACTCAAGAATTAAATATCGTGTCTACCATAAGGTACATCTCCAAAGGATCCCACTTACAAAACAACACATTTCTATTATCACTATTTATAAACAAAAATATAATTTACTAATAAAATAAAAAAATACTATAATAATATTATTAGGATATTATATGTTTAGTATATTAATATAAATATATAAATGTAATGAAAAAACAATAATAAAGTAAAAATTTAGTTAGTGGGTCAAAGAGAATGAAGGCGGACATAATGTTTCTTGGGATTTTAAAACATTTAATATCTTTTTTTTTTGAAAATAATCTCAAAATTTTATTACATTTTATGATCAATATACATTACTAAACACCCCCATATTGAATTTATGTAACCAATATAAAGACACTTTAATGTGAAATAATACACTCCAAAAATTATTTTAGGGGGACATTATTCTAACCAACACTATTCAAGGGATACTACACTATATTCATGAATCAAATAATAATGGAAAGGATGATTGATAAGAAAAAAGTAATTAAAATGATAGGGAAAAGGGGAAAATCACTAACCCAAATCAGTTTAACCATTACCAAATTTTATAATAAAATACAATGAATTTTGAAGAATAGAAACTAATAAACTTCCCTACTCCCTTCATAAAACAAGTGGTAGGGTTATTTCTTCATTTTCATGAAGTTTTAATGTCTAAAATTGAATAATAATAGAGAAAAGAAAGAGATAGAATGTGTTGATGGAAAACTAAAATATATAAAAATGAATTTATTTTAAAATATAAATGATAAAATCGAAAATTATAGTTTCACTATCCTGCTATAGAAAGAGATGTCCAAATATTTTATGCAATGGAGGTAGATTGAAAAAACTCTATCATATAGTTTTAGAAGAATTCAGATTTTTTAGCTCTATATGTAACACTCACAACATGATATTCATTCCAAAACAACACAAAATGATTCTGAAACCCGCAAAATAACACCCTCCCAAAAAAAAATTATATTATACCATGCATTTATAATGGTATAGAAGGATAATATGTATATGTAATACCCTTATAGTAACAGTTTATTGAAGTTATAATTTTATAAAATATAATTTCCAACATCATATATAATAAAAGTACCCCAAAAATATAGGTTTTAACAAAAATAAATCAAACTACACTTGAATAAGAAGTATTGGGTTATCTCAATAAGTGATGTGAATGTGGAAAATATGTCCAATATTAGTTTGGAAGGATCATACGATGTTGAATAAAAATAAATATATAGTGTTTTGGAATGATATTAAAAAAATAGTTGTATTTCTATGAAATTACAATAATTTGAATTTGGATTGAAGTTATTTCATTATTCATTTCAATTATGTTTCATCATTTATATGGGGTCACTCATTGAAATGAGTTTCAAAAATCAAAAGCTCAATTATCTTTCAATCCAAAAGTTTAAAAACACAATAAATTTGAATGAAAACACATAAAATTTAATATAATTTAGTAATAAAAAAGAAATAATAGAAGTTAATATTTTAAAGTTATTATAAATATTTAACACAGAAATCTTTAATTAGACATGGATGTTCCTCAAAGACAATTATTTTATACAATGTCTTCTTTATATCACATTTGGTATGATAAATGACAATTATAATGTTCGGAAACAAAAAAAAATTTAATGTTATAACATGGATTTATTGAGTAGTAATTAACTTAATCTATCATCATAAAATATTCCACTTTAGATCCTACATGAAAAAAATGAAAGATAACATTGGATATTTTTAAAGAAAATAATGAAAAATAAATATAAATAGGAATATGAATAAAAATTGTCTGAAGTTAAAAATATATGAGTGGTTTTTACTAACCATAGTCTGGTAGTTTCATTTAGTCAACGCTAATTCAACGGTGGGGCTGATTTCTTACAAATGAACCACCACTAAATTTTCCTTCCAATGTGAATCAATTATAAATAGATATATATTACCCATGGAATAGAGTGAAATAATTACAACCCACTATAATTAAATATAAATCATATGGTGGGGGAAGGAAAATAAATGATTCCCCATCATTAACATTAAGTACTATTTCATTGTAATATTCATTATGTTCATCTAGGGATGGAATTTTTATCACTTTCACATCATAAATTTCATGAAGGTAAATTTTAGTCAAAATTTCAAATTTAATTGAATTAAATAAAGGGAAGTCAATATAAAAATTTACCCCTTCACATAATGTAGTTTGGAAGTTTATGTATTCATTAGGGGCATAACATCAAATAAAAAAATTCATCATGCTATCATGAAATAGAAAATGAAAAATTAATTACCTTTAAATAGACTCTATAAAATATAATGTAGATAATTTTGGACAAGGGAATTATTTCTTGTTCAAAAAAGATCATTCACACATTATGGGCCTACTACACCACAATATGATTTTCCACACAATAGTATCCATATACATTAGATTATAGTACCAAAGTTGTTTTTCCCATAAAACTATCATTTTCATCACTATGAATAGTTATCTATGGAAAACTCACATATGAAGAGGAATATAAAAAAGTGTTTATATGTGTTGGAATGGCTTGTTGAGAAATTATTGGGAACACATAGAATGATGAGGTCTATCAGAATTGGAATTAATGATATTTCAATAAAATGGATTAACTATGCTAATTTTGTCAAGGAGAATTGGTATTGCTTCTCAGAACCCCAATGATAGTAGATAAGAAACCTCCAATGTTTGAACCAAAGTGGGGATAACCTTATATCATACATATAAACCATTACAATGGGGATTAATCATTTTAAATAATGGATGTAGAATACGTTACACCCCCCCCAATGAAAATTTTCTCAAGATTTACTTTCCATTGTTTTCATAAAACATCATCCATCCTGACCATATAACATCAAACTACATGTAAGAAGTTAAGGAATAAAGTCTCAAAAACGTCACATAATACATGGTCCTTATATAAGGACAATAAAATAAACAAAATTCTATATTCATACCACATTAAGTTCAATTAAATAAAATTAATCATTTATGCATTACATTAAACTACATAGAGAATGTTGCTGCATGGATGGGCTTTACGTGAGATAGGTTTGTGAAAAGTAAAAACAAAGAACTCCCACCCCTAAATGTGACTCATATACACATTTAAAATCTTCCCTACCATGAACTATGTATAGACTTATTCTTACTACCCTATGATATATAATGATTATCATATCTCAAATCTTGGGTCTAGTAGCAATATAAACAGAAAAAATTCACCCTCTATGTATAGTAAAGACCAACATGGAGAGTTTTCTGTTCAATTAATATGTTTCTAATAGTTCCCACTATCACATGATATGTAGAGACGCATATATTTAAAATCATTGGTCCAAACACAATATAAATGAGAAACAAATACACCTATGTGTATTATTCATACATGTATGGAGTGTTTTTCATTAACGAACTACATTCAACTTTATTCCTCTTATCATAGGATATGCAGTGGCTCCGAAATATCATATCCAACGTCCAAATATTATATAAACAAAAACATTACCACCTATATGAATGGATCAAACCTACATAGTGATTTTTTTTTTCAATTTTTTCGTTTGGCTTGATTCCTATAATCAAAAGATACATATATTCTCCAATATGTCAATTCCTAGGTCTAACCACTATATAAATGAAAAAAATTCCCCCTCTAGGTATGAGTGGGAACTACAAGGGGAGATTTCCATTCAAGAAAAATGTGGGGATTGATTCAAGAAATCATTGATATAAAGTGATTCCTATATCTCAAATACTAGGTTTATATATATTATAAATTGAAGAATTCCTACCACTATGTACTACTCAGAACAACATGGAGAGTTTTCCATTTTTGGTCTACATGTGGATTTATTCCATCTATAAAAATACAACTACTGATGGTTAGGTATCGAATAATGTGTTTAGAGGTAATATAAATGAAAAAATTCCCCTTATTCATATGCTTTAGACCGTTATGGAGTGTTCCATGTTCATGAATAATGTTTTGGATTGATTCCTTCTATCACAGTATATGTAGTGATGCTTGGGACTCAAAACATGGTTATAGAAACAATATAACAAAATCACCCCTTCTATGTATGGGATATACCTCCGCTGAGAATTTTTCCATTAAAAATATACTTGTGTCTTAATTCCTACAACCATTGGATACATAGAGACATTTGGATCTCAAATAATGTGTCCAATCACAATATAAATAGAAAACATTCCCCCAATGTGTTTGGGTCAGACATGTGTGGAGTGTATCCCCTACATGAACTATGCATGGATTTATTCCTTTAATCACATAATACATAGTAACAATATGTTCCAAAATATGTAGTCCTTCTTAAATAAAAAAAATAAAATTAACCCCCATCATATTTTCTAGGAATATGTAAAGAACAATATATTAACTTTGGGTGGCTTAATTAAATTCATCACAGTATATGTAGTGATTCTTAGATCCTCCATTTTAGTACTAACCATTTGTTGTAATCATCACCAATATTCATCCTCTGTGAAATTCATACATGTGTGGAGAGTCCCATCAATAATAAATTGCAATTAGTTCCATGTGGTCACCATCAGGTACCATCACATAGCATAATCAACATCATAGTCATCCATTGTTTCTCATTATGAGTATAGAACATGTGAGCATAGATGATATGGAATGACACTATGGATGGTGTGAAAGAGACCTATAACATATTGAAAACAACATACTAGTCACATAAATCTAACATCATGACAACATCCATGTTGTACAAAATTAAACTAAATGATATATGGTCCATCATTCCATACCTAAAATTACATAAAGTGGGAAATCATATCCAAGAATTTTTTTATAGGGTGAGTTTTATTCTTTATTCCAAAATGAAAAATGAAATTCTCTATCCCTATAAATGATCCCAATCTATTTATTGGAAACATTATCATACCTTGGTGTTAATAATCAATAAGGGAATAAAGTAGTTTTCCCCCTATCCTATGTATAAACGTAATATAAATGTAGATAGAACCCCTTCAAGGATCCAATTGTGAAATTATTACTTCTATATCAATATAAATAAAAAAACTCATGCAATACCAGTCATAAAATATAGATATGGCCTTGTTTAATGTGTGATGAACAAAATTGACTCTCTCTGCCAACGTATGAGTGAGATCTACATATCACTTTATTGTGTAAGAGATATTTTTTTTAAAATATCCATCATATAGTTACTTATTAATAACATTGTTCTTTGATAAAAGGTCATTCCACGATCTAAATGCACATAAATTGTGTAATATCTCTCTACTGACATCTTTCACATATTCATGTTGGATTCTATATACTTATAAAATGATTTTAATCTAAGAGGAAAACACCCTTGTCACAAGATGTTAAACTGCACGATCAATGCATCCTTACACATGATGATAAACATTACGTAATATACCCGAGTCAAATAGAGTTAATATAAATGAAAAGTGAGTCCCAACTATTCAACATTAAAATATGAAGACCAACATACATTGTAAATCCATATCAAAGGAGCATAAAAGACAAGGCCGGGTTATCTGATTCTATTTTTTCTTCTGCCTTATTTTCAAAAACCCCAGTAAATAAACAAAAAATCAATCCTTCGAAACCTTGGACAACCAAAAACCATCCATAGACCATAGAAAAGGACACCTGACTTCAATAGAACCTTTTTTATTATTCTTTTCTGAATATGTGCTCGTGGAAATCTTCCAAATTTGTCCTTACCTTGAAAAAGTGTTTATGATACTTATGATCCCAAAAATCATCACTATGGAGATTCTAACATTGGAGTGATTCAAGATCATTTATGTCATGTTGGTATCATAACATTACTCGTGACTCGAGAACCATGATCCATGATTTCCAATATTTTTATCTTCCACAAAAATGAATAATTGATTATATAATACTCTCAGTATATTAATATCGATATTTTTAATCATTCTCCTAATTCCTAACCCATATTCACTATTTCCTCAGACATCATGCACTTTGTTCAATGATGTATGACCATAACAAGAAGCCTTTTATGATCCAAATCACTGGACCTTAAATAGATACTAAAATAGAAATAAAAAAATATCAGGATGAAAACCCAAAAAGAGAGGCCAGTGAAAAAATAAAATCTCGTATCACAAAACTGATCATCTCTAATGTTTTTTAAATATATAGAATAATTTAAAAGGGTATAAAGATCATGAGACACATCTTTTCACCCATTTAAAATTTGAGCTATTCTTATTGGAATTCTTGGCCTAAGAAAAATTAGAATAATTATTTATCGTATATCCTCACCACGATAACATGTTCTCTATGAAGTGACACAACAATTAGGGTTATTAAAACAATAATGTGTATTTTTCATTCCCTAGACCTTCTTCATTTCCTCAACGTTTGGGATGACACAACAAATTCCTTGAGTTAGTATCATTCTCTTTTAACACCAAGGATCTTGGATTTCCTTGTACATTGTTCATCCCTATAGAAAACTAGAAACCTGAACTAGATAATCCATAAAAAACTGAAACGTATTCATTACAAAACTGAAACCACAAAAAAAAAGATTATTCCAAGATTTCATTTTCTCCTTGAAGATGTTTCCCTTTAATTCATAGATTATGTTATTGACCGCAAAGAATATAGGCTTTCACTATTACCAATTGTTGACTTATACCCTCTTGTTTCCTACTCCAGTTTACTCATATATACTATGACCGTGTTTTCAAATACCCATAACCATACTATTCAAGTTGATTCGATATCCTCAATGTTACTTCACCATTTATCGTACCCTTTATCAAAGACAAAATGATATATTCTATTCTCAAACCTTTTGATGGTGCACAACACATGACTCATAACCATTTAATATAGGGACTGAGCCCCCCAACAAGAATCTAATCTACCATGGGATTCCAGAAGCCTTCTTGGATAGACTACAACCAACATTCAACATCATCATCCATAATTTTTAGAAATCACAAATTTTTTATAGTAAATGGAATAGAGTCGGAATCCAATTTACTTGACCATTGATGTAATTCATATTGCCCCATGCATATGGGCCACTAAAGCACCAACTAGAGGCATATCTACCTAGTAGGAAAGGAAATATGATCCTCATGCCCCCAAATAACACTATAGTAGAACTCAAAACAATAGGGTGCTTGGAAATAATCCCCATAATGTCTCCCCTCATTTCATATTCATTGGTCAGAACATTTTGTTTATGAATTAAGAAAAACATATTGTAACTATCCAAATGGACTTGGAATCCCTAGTATATTACCATATATTAATAATATTTAAGGTAATGATAAAATTTTTAAAACCCATCATCGGTATTCATTATTCATAATTCAATGGGAAAACATAGTGTCAGATCCCTTCATGAATATCCATTATTTATAATATCAACAAAGAATTCATGGTGATAGAAATCCTTATTGACAGCAACTCTAAAGAATCCCATCAAGGATGAAGGGTCATCAAAACCTTCATATATTTCCAAAATTCACTACCATAAACAGATGGTCCAACTTAAAATATTGTAAAATATAACAATAGGAGATACGAGAAAAATATTCCTTAAACTACTATAAAAAATTTTCCCTAAAAGTCTATAAAGTAAATAATTAGATTCTCCAAACTAAAAGAACCAAAACTATAGAATTATATTCTTCTAATAAAAATGAATGTAATCTAAAAAAATAGAGGTTTAAACCTAAATTACAAAAAAAATATATGTTACTAGATAAAAAACTATAAACTAAAGAAATGATCTGGATTTGAAGACTATAACCATGTAGTTGAAAAAGGTATAAAACCTTTCAGGTCAAAACCCCATAAAAGGGTGGTCTATGAAAACTCTATATACATATAATCAATGATTTCTGAATATAAAACATTCTAAAACATAGGGAATTATAAAAAAAAGATATAATTATTTTTTGGATAGTTATTTTTTCCGAGAATGAAATAAACTTATACTTATAATATCCACATAGTTAGGTATAAACTGGTGTTCTCTCCTTGAAGGATATATGATTACCAAAATTTTCTTATTAAACTAGGTGATCATCATACATCCTTATAATATACATCAATGATGAATCTCTTGTCAGTATGAATTCACAAGAATATATAAAGATAAATGTATAGTGATTCAATCAATTAAATACATGTATTTCATTTTACATGGTATTATAAGAAGGATGGTAATCATTATTAATCCATATGATATCATTTCAATAAAAAATTATATCACATATTATATGGAATAAAAATAGTTTCATATAACATTATGAATGATTTAATTCATTGATAATTCAAAATAGAAGGAGGAATCCCAACATTCTAGAGTCTATCTAATTAATACATAATGAAATTAGGGTTTATGAAACTAAAATCCAATTAACAATTTTCTAGATGATTCATTTATGTCTTAAGAAATATCATTCACAAAGTCTATTTACTGGTGAAATTTAACAATGGATTCAGTTTCTACTTCTAAGATCTGATGCAATGCTTCAACCTTGATGAAACAACAATCGTATAATTCTCTACCTGGAAAAGAGCCCATGTCTCTCCAAACAAGTCTTGTATGTTGTTTATAGTATAGTATGAAACCAAGAAAACTATTACTAGATAATAATTATTCTAGACTACAATTAAATAAGTTAATCCTTCCTTGTGTTGATCAGGTTTTTGTGATCAACTCCTCCACTATAGATTGATAATCCTCATTCAAGGCCTCATTTTTAATATATTTGAATGAATATAAATAATTTTTTCTGTAACCATTAATTTATATTCTCTCCAATTATCTCTCATGTAATCCACTTCCATCACATGGGTGTGAGGATATATATATTGAGATCCCCCATATCCAAGTATGATAATCATATATATGAGATGACCTAATTGGTCATTTATCTTTTCTAAAGGACCCTCTAAGATAAGGGTTCAAATTTAAATCAATAAATTCCAATATAATAGTTTAGAATGTGCCAAAGGATTCAGGTATTGACTGAATCCCAATATTGTAACATGAATATATTTCGATAAAAATTCACTATGAAATGAACTATGAATTGTGGCTTTCAGAAAATCCATTATAGGTCCTGCCTCTACATTAGTTAACTCATTAAGGGTAAATATTATAGAAAAGGGAAAGGATCATTCATGACATGATTTTGAGGTACTACAATGAGAAGTGTAAATGATTATTAGTTGATATTTAAATAATAATAAATTTTTCAGATAGTCAATGTGTGTAATAAATGTTGGAAAAAAACATTTCATAGTTGCATAATGAGTGATGTAAGTCACCCTATCCCCAAGTTGGGTTTGTGTGGACACTACATCTTATGACCAGAAACCTAGAGGAAACAATGATGTTTTCTCAATAAAAATATTGGTTTCAGTACCTATAGAGGTTGTAATATATAAATTAACTTTATAAGGTATAATACGAACTACGAATTATATTTGGTCATTGTTGAAGTCATCAACATAACCAATACAAACCACCATAAATGATATATTAGTATGGTAATTTCTACAAGAATCATCCACCTCTAGACGTACGTTTTCATATAATAGAATAACTAGAACAACCATCTAAATGATACCAGAATGTGACTATACAGTCCATGATATTGTTTTAATAATTTCAAATTCATTATAGAGATGTTATGTTAATGAAGGATCAAAAAGAGAGATGGAAATACCACCCATGTCCTTGAACATAGATGCATGTTACTCTAGGTAGGCTCGGTGGGGACCTATACAATTTCTAAAGAATAGAATGAGCTTCTCAAATTGTTTGGAATAGAGAAATAAGTAACGTTTCATTATTAATAAAGGATATTTTCTGAGATATATCTGATAGTTGGGATCACATCCCATTTTTACTATCCTTTCTATAGAAGGGTCTGCTACAAAATGTATTAATGAAAGAATAAATGAAATTTTATAGTGTTATGCCCTTGTAATGTTAATCATTTACCTCATCAGAGTCACATGACCTCAGAAACCCGTATCATCATTTATAATGTCATAACCTAAGTAATCTCTAATTTTTCATCCTCGAGCATAATAAACTAAGGATGAAGAGAGTGACTGGTCTCCTATAGCTTCCTTCTTTACTCATGAAATTTCAAATTCAATAGTATGAAGCCAATGGTAGCACAATTAATTAAATATGTTAACAGATCTATCCTTACCACTTTCTTTATTATAGGGTGACAATTTTATCCAAATCAACCACTATAAAGTTGGGTACTACCATTTATTGCAATATGATTGAGTTGTTGATCAAGAATATTATGTTATCCATATTCACATCAAGGTCTCATAGGAAATCCCAGACCTAGAAATTTTGTTATGGGGACTTTAATAGGTGTAGTAATGAATAAAAAATCATCCATCTGTATATTAACCTAGAACATTACCCCATGGTATCAAAAATTTAGTTCACCACCCTCTATTTCTTCATTGAGAAAATAAATGCGGAAATACCAGTACCGACATTGATTTTCTTACATGCACCATACACATTATTTCAATAGTAGTTGGAACCTCTCATTGTAATGATGCTCATGATATATTTCTCACTACATTGAAATTAATATTCTTGCCTGTTTTTTTTGGAACATAGATTATTTTTTGGGGATAGATTGGATCTGGTGGTGGATGGTAAAATTATATCATTAGGTATTGATGTGGATAATTGACCATTTAGATATGAGTGAATCCAAATCATATAACAATGTTGTTACAAACCAATTTCTGTATCATTTGGAGGAACATCCTTCTCAATTTAGGTGTCTTTTCTAGTAAATACAATCATGAACTATGAAGACACCATTTGTTTATTAACAGATCATATGTGAAGGGGGAAGGACATTTGTACTAAATGCATAGAATCTAATGGGACAACTGGAAAAGAAAATACCATTCACATAAAACTAATTTATCAATGAAGGTAGAAATGACTCCCTTGGAGATTGATATCATATTATAATGTGCCTTATGTAGGACCCCCCATTCATATTTATACATACAATTAGAAATTAATATGGTTTCAATGAAAATAAATCATGAAAACTAAGGAGGGTATGATTTTCTAGTCTTTTATTGTTATGTTTCTCAACACACTAATTCTCTAAAAAAAGTCATTAAATTATATTTTAACAATATTCTGAATTCATATGTTTTTGTAGCATCCTAGGTGACCCCCCGTCCAACCAATGTCACATATATGGGATAAGAAATTCAATTTTGGTAACTTCCTTATAAATGTGGTGTAGTAGGTGATTTAGTTTGGAAAACATAGAAATCCAAAAGAAAAATGTGCTTCCCTCCTACCATATGGGTTTCCATTATAAAGGTGGAAACAATTACCCACCCTTATCCTAGGTTCGGAGTAGGTACCAACTCATGTACAAGAAAACCAAGCCTTCAAATTGAATGGCTTAATCATTTTTAAGAATAAATTCCCATCCTAGTTGTTTAAGGAACCCTCTTTACCTTTGGTCTAGTATCCCCCCTCCAGCTCCACATGATTCTTTTGTGGGGATATACTTCATTTTCTTGTAATTGGGTTTAGAACATGCCTTATTGATAAAATATCCCACCCATTTCTTAAATAAGATGCCTATACTAGGAAGTGAATCTCATCCAAAGACATTATTATCCATCTTGATAAGCTACCTGAAAAGGGTAAGGGACCTCCCTAGGTTATCCCAAATTAAATACATATGGAGAAACTAATCATACAAGTCTCCAAAAAATGGTGAACTAAAAATATACTCGATGTAATAGAGGATAATTCCCACACCATCACAAATAAAATGATATGTATTTGTGTCTGGACTCCACTGGATTACCAAGTCTTCTGTCATGACATTTTTATAATATGTGATGGTTTGGGAGATCGACATGTATTTATATACACCACTTTTTATGAGATCCTTAAAATTTTTGGAAGCTCTAGGTATAACCAAGATGTTCTATCCATAATCCTTTTAAAATTTACCTACTTATTGATGGTCCATAAAATATAACCACATGAACTTCTAGTTCATTACATATTTCAACCGTATCGATCGGTACATTTGGTTTTTGGAAGTAGATATACATTGATTATTTAAAAATTCTATTGGCATAAAATGTTTCATATACCAATATAATAACTATTTTACTTTATAAAAAAGTGTCCTATATATGAGATATTTACTTTAGTGGTATTATGGATCATCAGGAGAAATGAAGGTGGCCTGATTTCTAGCTGTGGCGGAAGGTTATTAACATCATTACTAAGACCAAACTTGAAATGGTGTAATAAGTGTGTCATGGGAAATTCCTTATGATTTAACCCTATTAGGTATAGTGGATATGTCAAGGATTACATGACAAGGGAACAATGTATAGTTTCCACATTAATGAATATGGAATTCTGGAAAGCCACCATTTTTGTATCCTCCCTTTTTGAAACAGTTATTGAACCGAAAGTCATGCATAATGGGAAAAAATTATATTTCAGATGAGTTAGAAACCATTACAATGGAAGTGAATATCCCATGTAACTTCATGAGAGTCACATAAAACACATAAGGGTTTCAAATCACATAACCTTATTTTGATCTTTAAAATCTCATGACCCTTAAATAAACTAATGATCACATGACCCACTATCATATTCATGATCGCATGTCCATGATACAGTCACATGAACTGCATGGCAAACAAGAAATCTCATGGAAACTATTTAGGTCATGTGAAGTGTGAAAATTGATCATTTTCCATTAAATATATCAACATTCAGCCAAATAATAATGGATAAAGTCAACAATACATTAAGAAATTCATTTATAAAAGGAGGTCACATAATAATATCATGTGGTTGGATCGCTTGAATGAAGCTTACAGTGCGGTCTTGCAAATCATAGATGAGAGACAAGTGTATGCATGTTATTTGTATGTATCAACCACCAATAGAATGAGTATCTCCCTCACTACACTCTTTATATGATTATCCATGGAATAAAAATACTCACCTAGATGACCAAAATTCATTTATGACACTAATCAGGAGAATCCGAAAGGACCTATGAAAAAATTTACTCACCCAAAAATCGTGTTCCTGTCTCCACATACCACACTACATATGGGGGGGGGGGGGGGGTTTGTTACTTCCATCCATATGGGAATAAAAAAATTAGGATAGAAGTAATTCCTAAGGAAAATTTAATATGTTCTATATAAAACTAATGATGGAGTAGTATTTCCATATGTAGATCATGTTGCTAGGTTTTTGGGGATCCAGTAAATCATAAGAGGACATGCGTTAACATATCCTTAGGAATATCACATAGTTGGATCATGCACCTCACATGATCTAATATTGATCTTGAAAAGTACATTCAGAAATACCTTCCAATCATATTAATCCCCATCTGATAGCCCCCTTCTTCGTGAGAATATTTTCCCATATGACTTCATGATCATGATAACACTTCCAGAAGAGCTCTGCTGATCATGTTACATGTCAACCAAAAGGCAGCAGAAAAAAATATAAGCCCCATTATAAAATAAAAGATGAAAAATGATGATACATAATGTGACTGAATTTATATATATTTTCATGTGACTGTATCAATTTGATTATATGTTCCATTCAATCATCATTTAATATCACTAACAACATGGAAACCATGACACCCAAAAACCATTGTGTATGTGAACATCATCATGTAAAGGCCACAAATAATGTATATTTCATCATGTGACTCTAAATTGGATCCCAATACATTTATGATGACATTCCATGATAATTCTCACATAATATCATGAGAACCTGTATTGATCATTCATTGCATGTCAGGAATGAGGATTAACCCTCCATGAAAAAGATGCATACCATTGGGAAGTCTAGAATAGATAGTTTTATTCCATGAATAAAATCACATAGGATGTTTTTGAAAAATAATTGATTAATAGTTACAAAGTGGAAATGTTAGGTCCAAATGGGTCCTAGATTCCCTAGGGGGGAGGGTTAAATAGGGTATTGATTTTCCTTTTAAAAATTCTTCTTACACCACTGGTTCTTGACCTCTTTATTATAAGGGTTACTTTACATTGTAATTAGATCTAATATTGGTCAGAACCATTAAAATTTTATCTAATTAAAATACACTGATATTAAATAAATAATGAAAGCACAAGGACTCCTAGATTTTTGCATGGTTCACCCTCATAGGGATTCATCGAAGGAACAAACATTGATAATGTGAGAATTATAAAAAATTCAACAAGTATAATTAGAATTAATAATATTTAGGTCATATCACTTCTATTACAAGGATCACTGCCTTTTCAAGGTTTATAGTGTACTCAATACATTCCCATGTTTCACCCCTATTCCTCCTTATCTTTATCACTACTAGTGTAAAGGAACCCTTATTTGTCTTCCTTTTCCCACTTCTCTATAATTGATCCACTCATTGTATAAGGGCTCATTGATCCCGTCATTGTTACATGTAAATACCTGTATTTTAAATGTAATTTTTTTAATTATATATAATTATTACAAGTCTTAAAAAATTGATAATGTGTGATTCTAAGGCCTTGTCTGGGTTAAATGAATTTCTGAACATTTTTTAATGTAAATTCAATAAATGTGGGATCGACATTTTCAAACTTTTGAACTGGTGCTCAGATTAAAAACCTAAGGGTAACGTTGAATATATAGCACCGAGATTCACTGAACGACGATTTATCATTGACATAAATGGACGGAGATAAGAATATGGTATTTTATTTTTTCAGGGAGGATAAAAAATATATATATTTTATTTTTTGAAGAATATCCCCCCATCTCTCCTTATATGTTTTGGTGGAGGGGACCACAAGAGGGTGGTCAGGAATTTAATTCTAGGAATTAAATACTTGGTTACAAAAAGTGTATAATAACTAATCCTTTTAATTAATAGGATTCATTAATTATAAATTAAAAGACCTTCCCCCTCAATGGTTGAAATCCCCTGTTTATTCTTGGTGTAATTTTTGAAATCATTGGAGAAGGAGGAGATCTGGAGAGGAGAACTTTGGAGGAAACCTTCAGTGAAGAAATGATCCACCAAGAAGGTTAGACTATCACCATTCCAATGGAGTTGTTGGAAGCTTGTCGTGGGAATGAAGAACACATACCCACCTTCAAGTGTGAACGTTATCCAACAGATTTATGAGGCAAGGATTTTTACTTGTTTACTTTCAAGTATAGATTATTAAATCTCTTTAACCTATTGAAATCAAGTTAATGCAGAGGGTGCGGGAAAATCAAAAAAGGCATGATCCCTCCGCTATCTTGAACAATTTTTTCAATCTTCATGGGTGGTTCTTCAAGATGGGTGGAACCTAATTTTGATGGGCTAAAATCGATGGTCAGGTCATGCGAAGTTCAAAGACACCTTCTGATGAAAAGATGGACCATAAGAGCTCGCCATGGGACCCGTGGAAGTCCGTCAGTGTAGCGGTACCAGCGACTAACTCCAGCGGGGACCAAGGCGGTGGCCAACACTAGACAGCCATGAGGGAGGAGGCGGCGCACCCACACGGCCGGAGGAAGCGGCCCCAGCTCATCAGCTGCGATGGTTAGAGGAGGATTTCGGCACATCAGTCGACCACAGAAGGGGTGGGAGGTGCGACTAGCATGCCACTGGAGGACGTGGGCCACAACTCTTCTGTTATGGTGGACCGTAGGAGGTGATCTTAACACTAGCCACATGTGCTTCGTGGAGCAGCACGCCCTCGCGCGCCACTAGAGACGATGACTGACAGCATCCTATTGCGATGGGAGGCAGGACCCACTTTAGTAGGTCCCGCATGCCATATGGTGGCTCCACATTGTGTGTCTTCTATGGAAAAAACCGAATGGCAGTCGTAGCCATTCATGAAAACTGGTTGTCACTCCCCCATGTGGTGGCTAGGGTGGCCCCATCTATTGCGGGCCTCTCCACCCAGATGCGGGTCGCACCTTACGCAGAAGGGCCACATTCCCAATGTGATGCGCCCCCTTGCGGGATGAGACGTCCCCTTGCGGGTCGGGCTGCACCATAGATGGGCCAGGCTAGATCGCGGACCAGCGGGCCGCGGTTGCTCTGCCCAGCCGGGTTGGGTCAGGTCGTGCCGGACCCGGGCCCCGAAGCACATAAAGGGCCGTATCATGAGAACCAGACTTCCTTTTGATGAAATTTCTATGGTGATGAGATCCTTGGATCTAGATGGTCCATTTTCATTAATATATTTGAGTTTTGGAGTCTGCTGAATTATGACTGGGTTAGATCAATCTTGAATCCAACAGGGCCATAGAAATTAAAACACTTATAAATCATAGACCGAGTGTCTGACTGACATATCGTCTGTCGTGCTAGAACCCTTATTAACTAGTGGCCCTTTGGGTTTCATCATTGTGGATCAGAGTGGGGGTAAGGATACAAATTATTTCACGAGGGAAAGATTCTACAGAACATGAGCGCACCTGGTGCAAGGAATCCTATGGGAGGCTCTAATGGGAATAATGAACATCGATCCTAAGTGGGTCAGCATCTATCAATCATGTGTGGGACACCATATATCAGTTACTATGTGGGTCAGGAGTTAGTGATCCTATGTGGGTCAGTTCACACCGATCCTCTATGGGTATGATCTAATATGGGTCATTGGGGGTTATTACCTATTGATACTGTGTGGGTCATAAGTTGTGCCTCTTGACCAAATAAGATGATCTAGCTTAAAACTAATCATATGTACTTCTGAACATAAGTTATACCTGATTGTGAGTTGAGTCTTTTAACATTGTGATGTTGTCTTCGTGGTGTAAGCTGTGTGGTACTTCTACATTCGTGGTGTTGCCTTCGTGGTGATATATGTGTGGTACTTCAATCGTTGTGGTGTTTCATGTGTGGCACTTCTACTTTCATGGTGTTGCCTTTGTGGTATTCTTCCCTCATGTATGATATGAGTATTTATTGATTAATTAGGTATATGTATGGGCATATACTTAAGTAGAGTTGATTTTTTTCGCTTCGTGCCTGAGATGAAGCTATTTCTTTGTGGGTTTTCCTTTGCACAACTCTAAGAGTCCTACGAGGGTCTCGGGCTCCATACTGAGTATTGTTATACTCACCCCTGCACAACCTACTCATGAACCTTATTATGTCTTGTACAGATGAAGGGCAACATTGATCGATTCCTAGGGATCCAGAACTGGATGGTTCTCGGAGATGGATCATTTTGTGTGACCTGACACAAGGACATGTAACACCCTAAGTTTCCACGATATGCTTCTCTTTCAATAATGCCATAGCTTGCATTGTACACAAGTTCGAGATTCTAACACACAATGACCAATCAAAGTAGCCATTATGAATTGTAATACCCACTTTTTGAAATTAAATAAATTTTATATTTCAAAATGGACATCATTTTTGGATTCTTAATATCGAAATTATCCTATGTTGAATTTGTTGTAATTTTCTGAGAACATCCAATTTTTTATGAATAGTGAAAAATACTTAAAAACAACTTTTTTAATCGAAGTAATTTATATTGATAAATTATACTATTGATTGGTTTTAAAGTATAATTAGAGTATATTTTTACCATTTTATCCAATGGTGGTCATTAGAATTAATTTAACCATGAAATTTGACATAAATAATTGTCAATCTTTTGATATATATTGTTTCTAAAAAACAAGCTATTTGTTGTGACAGCGAGAATTAATTATAAAATTAATTAATGAAACTTATATGTTTGGAGTTTTGTAAAATGAAAATCATTTTTGAATTCGGAATATCAATTACAACTTATGGTGAAATTTTGGCATTGTTCTGAAAAACTTCAATTTTTGATAAATAGTGAAACCACTAAGTGGTAGTTAAAAAACAGATTTTTCGTTTAAATGAAACATTACCACTTATTTGATTTGATATTCAAAAATCCTACATACATGGTTGTCATTAGGAAGTAAAATTTTGTTCAATGGGATTAAAATAATTTTTTGGTGAATAGTTACTTTTAAGTTTAATTAATCACGATTAAAGGTAATTAGTGAAATTTATGGTAAAAATGATATTATAAAAATATGATAATACCCTTAAAATTGTCAAAACCTTATTGGATGGTTCATGTCCGACCAATAAAATCCATGGGTCAACTTGGAGACCCCATGGAATCACATAGGTAAGAAAATGACATTAATAACTTTTTATTTAAAGTTAAAATAAAATTGTCACAAACATTTGTTGTTTTACTAAAACAATTTTTATATGGGGTTATAGAAGTAATATTTTATACTATGAATATTAATTGGAAGAATAAAAATATTTAATACATCATGAGATTTTTTTATAATTTTTAGACATTAAATAAATTAAATTATTTATAAAACCATGATGATGCAACGATTACCTCAATAATTAACGATTTTAATAAAATGAATAGATAATGTAAAATCTAAAGCTTACACTTGTAAAAAACCTGTTGTATGAGTATATTTCTAACCCTTATCACTTTAGACTTTGAATATATCATTGTGGGACCTTTATAATCAGAACTTCATTTCATAATAATGTTACATTTCAATCTTTCCAAGAGTGCCCCTCCTCTCCTCTTATAAAAGGCCCCCACCTCTACCACCTTATTCACACCATCAAGCCATTTGGATCGGCCAACCTCTGCCCATATACTCTTCCAACATCCCTATATTACTCCTAGAAGCCTCACTTTGGGTATAAGTCTTCCCAAGGAAGCCTTTGGCTCAAATCAAAAAGAGTTACATGATTTTAAGGTAATGTCTTCTCTTCTGTTTTTTGTTTTATTTTTCTCTCCAACCCAATAAATCTTTTTATTACATTATTTTGTAACAACACAAGTATATTAAATATACTAGTATGTTGTTATGATAAGTATTTTATTTACACTTACACAGACCTTCGTCTAATGGTTAATGAACATACTGTTTCTCTGGGTGGCGAAATACTGCCTCACGAAACGATGATTGTTCAATCTTCTTTTAACAACTCTAATGGTGGCCATTAAGATGTCCCTATATTTTTATATGATATATATTATGTTAATGTTTTCCTTATGCTTCTGTATTTCTCATTTATGGCATACCATTATGATTTCTATTATGGGTAAACATGATAATTTCATTTTAGGAAGTGCGGACTGCCGCCCCCTAAAAGTGATTTGAATCGTTAATTACAATTGTGGGATGTATAAAGGATGGAGTAAATAATATTATACATGATATTATACTGTAATTATAGTATAACTTTATATAATTATAATTTCATTCCATTAAATACGAAATAGAAATGAAAGTAGCGTTCATGTGTATGTACGACTTACCGTCTCCATGAACGGTGCATTTCATTTCATACCTCTAAATGTTATGTAATATTATAAATGCATGTATATACTGGATATATATGATATATATGATATCTAAATCATGAATATAATTCTAGATGTAATGGATATTTTACCACATGGACAACTTGTAATTATATGATGTTTATTTTTGACTCAAGTACCAAAGATCAACAAAATGACCGTTATTAACTTAAATAATTACATAATGTTAATAACATGGTAATACATGATATAAAAGTAATAATGAACATGAAAAGGTTCTTAAGAAATTATAAATTAACTTTAGTTTATTATTCAGGAGGTTAAAGAATGGTCGAGTCAAGTCGGACATGAGGTAAGAGAACTTCTTAACCCAATTTCCGTTCTTTGGGTCAATCTCCTACATTATAATTATGTCATGATATTTTTATGTCCTACCTTGTATATGTACATTTTTATGTTTACTTATAGTGAATACACATAATAGATCAATTTTATTTAAAAACTGATCTTTGTAAGGGACTACGTCTCAATCTCCATTCATTGAGGCATATTTTGTTTTATACTCACATTTCTTTTATACGGTGTATAAACCCCCTTTGACTTTTACATTTATTCAAAAGGAATCTTTTTATATAAATCCATTTACTGAAAAAAACGGAATGTTTTTCTTGTCGTACGTACGTGGTGATAACGACGTCTCCACTGTTGTGACCATTATTTGAGTTTTGACTTCCTCTACAAGCCATAATTGTTTTTAAATGAAAAATAAATACCATGTTTTAATTTTCATTTATCTTGGAATTGAAAATGGTTTTGATAATGTTTTTATTAAATCAATGTGTTGTATTGATATCTTGTTATTGAAATCTGTAAATTTTATGTTTCCTTTATTCATGTTTTATTTGATAAAATTATGTTATGGATTATGATATGCTTAAACCTATTCATATGAGCAATGCATTGGACTTAATAAGTGACGGGTGGAGCCCGCTATAGCTCCTCGATGCATCAGCATGTCTCATGAGACAAACTTGTGTCTTGGCACGAGGCCTTGACAAAATCTTATTTGTAGTCTTGGCATGTGGCCTTGGCTACATGGTTATGATAGTTTGACATTATGAATTCCATCATTATGAAAGTGGTTATTGATATTGCGTGTGATTATTCGACCAGTAGAATATCCATGTGAATAAGTAAATGGAATTATCGCATTTTACTTTTTCCATATTATGTTGAAGTTCAAGTTTAAAAGTCTTTTGTTTTAGTCATACATTTCCTTAAATGTTTATGTTTATTTTTTAAATCTTACATAATATTGTTATCCTTACTGAGCATCTGAGCTCACCCCTGCCAATGTTTTAATTTTTCCAGGATGTGAATAAGCATATTATGAATAACCTGCAGGGATAGTATGAGGGGATATGAAGACAATATGTTGTTGAAGTTTTATTTTACATTATGATGTAATGTAAGACTTATGAATGTATCTAGTGTTTTCCAAGGATACTAAACTAATCGGTCTTTCGAGACTTGTTCTTTTGTGATCATGCTAATGTTACGCAATAATGCGCCGACACTGGGTAACTGGGGTCGGTGTGTATTAGTTGGTATCAAAGGCAGTTTAGTACTAACCTTGGAAGCTAGATTTTGATAATCTCTGATTAAATCACATAGACCTAAGATAGACTTTAAGGATTAGTATAGAATAACTTCCTATAATTTTAGTATTATAGAGATTTTATGAGTTTTCCGAGCTATACATCCCTGTCTAGATATGAGCAGGTAGAGGCAGCTCTGGAACATATGTACCTAGGGGTAAAACCTGAAAAAACTGCAATGAGCTACACTCGAATGGGAACTAGTGCACGACAATGGGCCACGCTGCACTCTTGGTTATGACACTCCCGGTGGATATGCTTAGGATAATTATAATTTTCTTTACAAAGCATTATTAAGGGTTTATGAGTATATACTACCTCAAATAAAACATTTTTATGATTATAGTTCAATTTATGTTAAGTATTTTACAAGAATTTAAATATGTATTTTGATTCATAAACTAATATAGTTTAATTCATTGTTTATAAATGGTGCCTAGTGGGAGGAATGAAAACCCTATCAATGCACGCACTCCATGTAGGGATTTTCCTCCTTCTCAAGATAATTATAATGGAGATGGTGATACAACTGGTGCTGATCAACTTATCACCATACTAGGACAACTCACTGAGGTTAGGAATAATAACCTTACCCGTATGAAGCACCCTGATCCGCAACGTGGAGGATAAATGTTAGACTGATTCATGAGGAAACAACCACTAACATTCAATGGGAGTACTAATCCCTTAGTAGTTGAGCAATGGATAAATTCCCTATAGAAAATATTTTAGGCTTTAGGGGGTAGTGAAAGGGAAAAGGTTATCATGGCAGTTTACCCCCTCACTGGGGATGCTGATCAATGGTGAAATTTATTCAAAATACAAATTAAGATGAATAAGTATCAAGTATGGAATGGAGAGAGTTAAAAGAGATTTTCATAGAAAAATAATTTCCTCGTGACCATCGAGCAGATATTGAAAGGCAATTTCTGAGTCTGAGACAAAAGGAGGATGAGAATGTCACAAAGTATGAGGCCAACTTTACAAGGCTATCGAGGTATGCTACAGATTATATACGTAACACAAGAAGTAAGTTTGATCATTTCTCTGATGGGTTAAAACCATTTCTCCTTCGAGCATTAGTATCACAATCTTTCTCAACATATGAAGATATAGTTTCGTGTGCTATCAAGATAGAAAAGGAATTTTCTACGTCTTATGACAACAAAGTAAAGAAAGAGAAAAGAGAGCGGTGGAACAAGAGACAGATAAAGGGAGAAAAGGGAATGATGGATTTTCCATTATGTGATAATTGTGGGAAGAATCACCCTGGTACATGCCTAAAAGGAATTGGAGTTTGTTATAAATGTGGAGAAAAAAGTCATCAGGCTCGTTATTGCAAGGGAAAGAAAGAGTTTGTCAATGTTGAATGCAACAATTGTAGGGAAATGGGGAATTATGCAAATGAATGTCCTAAGCGTCATGGAAACTTACCTCAAAACGTCCAAGGGATCAAGGACAATCTTATGTTGTTAATAAATTTGAAGTGGAATAATTAATGTATTGGTGCTTTAGGACTCAAGGATTATATTATGGTTATAAGAATAATGTGATATATATAAGGATTGTACTACATTACTTGTTGTTTTTATTAAGGTTTTAATATGATGAAGGTAATAATATTTTTGTATGTGACAATAAGAGAGACCTTACTTTGTTTGAGGAATCTGATGATACAATTGATTTTGAATTTAGAGACCTTTCAGAAAAAGTCTGGACAGAGGTATTTTGTATAAATATAACAGTTGGAATGGATTAATTTGAACTTTGGGTAGTATTGTTTAAGTTGAAAACATTTATGAAGATAATTTTTGGAATTTTATAATACTATAGTTTTAGGAAAATGACAACCTGCAGGTCGGGGGATAACCCGCCACGTCAGACAAAGCTGTAGGAATCAAACCCACAACCATAGTGTGACGGGCCTTTATTACCTACCACTAGCCTACATGATGTCCCTGGTTATTACAAAATAGTTTTCATAATCTAAATTATATGTGGTAATATTTGTAACCTTATACAACTAGGATAAATAGAATATTTTTGAGTTCTGTTACCATTTGGAGTGAAATAAGGGTTTGTGGTAAAAATTTATTAAATAATGAAAGTCTACATGACAAGTAAGTATATTTCCTTATGTTCTTAGTAAATCTCTTAAATAAATTTCTCAACATTATGAATGGTAACTTAAAACAAAAATGTTGTCGATTAACTTTTCCAACTGGGGATTCAATGACTATTTTACCAATCACAAGTTTGTGATTTTTTTGTGGTTAACTTTCTCCTAATCATGTTTTCTACAACTCTTTATCAGTACTTGATGGTTTGTTTTTCCTCCATATCCATATTTTCATAGAATCCTAGTATGGGATATCTAGGGTGACCTTTGTACTTCTCTTTATTTTTTTTAATGTTATATTTTTATTAACCTTATTTCCGATGTGGGTTTTCCACAATGGTATTTTCTATTTTCAACCTTTTATTTTCAAAGAAAAATTTCAAATTACGAGGACATAATTTATTGAAGGAGGGGAGAATGTAATACCCCATGCATCCACAATACTCTTCTATTTCAATAAAGAAATAGGTTGCAGTGTACGCAAGTTCGATATTCTAACACACCGTGACCAATCAAAGTAGCAGTTATGAATAGTAATACCCACTTTTTTAAATTAAATAAATTTTAAATTTTAAAATGGACTTCATTTATGTATACAGAATATCGAAATTATCCTATGTTGAATTTTTTGTAATTTTCTGAGAACTTCCAATTATTTATGAATAGTGAAAAATACTTAAAAACAACTTTTTTAATCAAAATAATTTATAGTCATAAATTATACTAATGAGTGGTTTTAAAGTATAATTAGAATATATTTTTACCATTTTATCCAATGGTGGTCATTATAATTAATTTCATTTTGAAATTGGGCATAAACAATTTTCAATATTTTGATATATATTGTTTCTTAAAAACACGCAATTTGTTGTGACAACAGGAATTAATTATAAAATTAATTAATGAAACATATATGTTTGGAATTTTGTAAAATAGACACCATTTTTTAATTCGGAATATCAATTATAACTTAGTGTGAAATTTTTGAATTGTTCTGAAAAACATCAATTTTTGATTAATAGTGAAACCACTAAGTGGTAGTTAACAACTGATTTTTCATTTAAATGAAACATTACCACTTATGTGATTTTATTTTCAAAAATCTAACATGTATGGTTTTCATTAGGAAGTAAAATGTGGTTCAATGGAATGAAAATTATTTTTTGGTGAATAGTAACTTTTAAGTTTAATTAATAGCGATTAAAGGTAATTAGTGAAATTTAAGGTAAAAACGATATTATAAAATTATGAAAATACCATTACACTTGTAATAACCATATTGGATGAGTCATGGCCGACCAAGACAATCCATGGGTCAACTTGGGGACCCCATGGAGTCACTTGGGTAAGAAAATGACATTAATAACTTATGATTTAAAGTAAAAATAAAATTGTCACAAAAATGTGTGGTTTTACTAAAACAATTTTTATAAGGGGTTATAGAAGTTATATTTTAGACAATAAATATTAATTGGAATGATAACAATATTTCCTATATCATGAATTTTTTTTATAATTTTTAGACATTAAATAAATTAAATTATTTATGACACCATGCTGATGTAGCGATTACCTCATTAATTAACGATTTAAATAAAATGAAACGATAATGTAAAATATAAGGCTGACACTTGTCAAAAACCAATTGGATTAGTATATTTAGAACTCTAATCACCTTAGAATCGAAATATATCATTTTTGGACCTTTAAAATCCGAAAATCATTTCATAATAAAGTAACATTTCAATATTTCCAAGAGTGCCCCTCCTCTCCTCTTATAAAAGGCCCCCACCACTACCACGTTATTCACACATTCAAGCCATTTGGCTCGGCCAAACTCTGCCCAAATACTCTCCCAACTGCCCTATATTACTCCTAGAAGCCTCACTTTGGGCACAAGGCTTCGCAAGGAAGCATTTTTTCTCAAATCAAAAAGAGTTACCCGACTTTAAGGTAATGTTATCTCTTGTGTTCTTTTGTTTTATTTTGCTTCTCAAACCCCCTAAAATATATTTTTTACATTATTTTGTAACAAAAACAGTATATTAAATATACTAGGATGTTTTTATGAGAAGTATATTTTTTATAGTTACACACACCTTCGCCTAATGGTTAATGAACATACTGTTTCTGTGGGTGGCGAAATACTGCATCACGAAACGATGATTGTTCAATCATTTTTTAACACCTCTCATGGTGGCCATTAAGAAGTAACTATATTTATATACGATATATATTATGTTTATGTTTTCCTTATTCTTCTGTATTTCTCATTAATGGCATACCTTCATGATTTCCATTATGGGTAAACGCGATAATTTCATTTTAGGAAGTGCGGACTACCGCCCTCTCAAAGTGATTTGAATCGTTAATTCCATATGTGGGATTTATAAAGGATGGATTAAATAATTTTATACATGATATTATACTAGAATAATATTATACCTATATATAATTATAATTTCATTCCATTAAATACGAAAGAGATATGAAAGTAGCCTTCATGCGTACGTATGGCTTACCGTCTCCATTAATGGTGCATTTCATTTCTTACCTCTAAATGTTGTGTAATATTATAAATGAATGTATATAATGGATATATATGATATATATGATATCTACATCATGAATATAATTTTGTATGTAATGGATATTTTACCACATGAACAACTTTTAATTATAAGACGTTTATTTTGACTCAAGTACCATAGATCGACAAAACAACCGTTATTAACTTAAATAATTACATAATGTTCATAACAAGATAATAAGTGAAATAAAAGTAATAATGAACATGTATAGCTTCTTAAGCAAGTATAAATTAACTCTAGTTTATTATTCAGGAGTTTAAGGAATGGTCGAGTCATGTCAGACATGAGGTAAGGTATCTTCTTAGCCCAATTTCTGTTGTTTGGGTCAATCTCCTACATTCAAATTATGTCATGTTATTATTTTTTCCTATCTTTTATTTTTACTTTTTTTATGTTTACATATAGTGAATACACATAATATATCAATTTTATTTAAAAAACGATCATTGTAAGGGACTTCATCTCAATCTCCATTCATTGAGACATATTTTGTTTTATACTCAAATTTCTTTTATACGGTGAATAAACCCCGTTGACATTTACATTTATTCAAAAGGAAGATTTTTATACGAAACATTTTACTAAAAGGAAAAAAGGGAATGTTTTTCTTGTCGTACGTATGCGGCGACAATGAATTCTCCACCGTCATGACCATTATTTGAGTTTCGACTTTCTCTACAAGCCATAATATTTTTTAAATGAAAAATAAATATAAAGTTTTAATTTTCTTTTATCATGGTATTGAATATGGTTTTGATGATTTTTTTATTATATCAATGGGTTGTTTGATATCTTTTGATTGAAATGTGGAAATGTTATGTTTCCTTTATGTATGTTTTATGTGATACAATTATGTTATGGTTTATGATATGTTTAAACCTGTTCATATGAGGAATGAATTGGACTTAATAAGTGACGGGTGGAGCCCGCTATAGCTCCTTGATGCATCGGCAGGTCTCATGAGACAAACTAGTGTCCTGGCACGAGGCCTTGAAAAAATCTTATTTGTAGTCTTGGAACGAGTCCTTGGCTACATGGTTATGATAGTCTGGCATTATGCATTCCATCACTATGAAAGTGGTTATTGATATTGTATGTGATTATTCAACCAGTAGAATATCCATGTGAATAAGTAAATGGCATTATCTCATTTTACTTTTTCTATATTATGTTGAAGTTCATGTTTAAAAGTCTTTTGTTTTAGTCATACATTGCCTTAAATGTTTATGTTTATTTATGAAAGCTTCCGCTATATTGATATCCTTACTGAGCATCTGAGCTCACCCCTTACAATGTTTTAATTTTTCCAAGATGTGAAGAAGTATATTTTGAATGACCTGTAGGGATAGTATGAGGGGATATGAAGACAAGATGTTGTTGTTGTTTTGTTTTAATTTATGATGTAATGTAGGAATTATGAATGTATCTTGTTTTTCCACGGCTACTAAACTAATCGTCCTTTCGAGACTTGATATTTTGTGAACATGCCAATGTTACGCAATAAGGAAATGACTCTAGGTAACTGGGGTCGCGGCGTTATAGTTGGTATCAGAGAAGTTTAGTACTAACCTTGGAAGCTAGATTTAGATTAACTCTAATTAGAGAACATAGCCCTAAGATAGACTTTGAGTATTAGTATAGAATAACTTCCTAAAATTTTGATATTATAGAGATTTTATGAGTTTTCTGAGCAATACATCTCTTCCTGGATAAGAGCAGGTAGAGTCGGCTCTGGAATAGATGTACCTTGGGGTAAAACCCGAAAACACCTATTTGAGCAAGACTCGAATGGGAACTGGTGCATGACAACGGGCCTTGCGGCACTCCTGGTTACGACACTCCCGGGGGATATGCCTAGGATAATTATCATTTTCATTAAAAACCATTGTGAGGGTTTATAAGTATATACTTCCCCAAAGAAAACATTTTTATGATTATAGTTAAATTTATGTTAAGTGTTTTACAGGTATGCAATTATGTATTTTGATTCATAAACTAATCTAGTTTATTCCATTTTTTAGAAGTGGCACATAGTGGAGGGAATAGAAACTGTATCAATGCACGCACTCCATTTAGGGATTTCCCTCCTTCTCAAGATAATTATAATGGAGCTGGTGATACAACTGGTGCTGATCAACTTATCTCCAAACTAGGACAACTCACTCAGGTTATGCATAATAACCTTACTCGTATTGAGCACCCTGATCCGCAACGTGGAGGATCAATGTTAGACCGCTTCATGAGGCAACAACCACCATCATTAAATGGTATTACTAATCCCTTAGTAGCTGAGCAATCGATAAATTCCCTATAGAAAATATTTCAGGCTTTAGGGAGTAGTGAAAGGGAAAATGTTATCATGGTAGTTTACCTCCTCACTGGAGATGATGAAAAATGGTGGTAATTGATTCAAAATAGAAAAGAAGATGTAGAAGTATCAAGTATGGAATGGAGAGAGTTAAAAGAGATTTTCTTAGAAAAATACTTTCCTTGTGACCATCGAGCATATATGGAAAGTCAATTTCTGAGTCTGAGACAAAAGGATGATGATAATGTCACAAAGTATGAGGCTAACATTACAAGGCTAGTGAGGTATGTTGTAGATTATATACTTAACCCAAGAAGTAATATTGATAGTTTCTTTGATGGGTTAAAACCATTTTTCCATCGAGCATTAGTATCACAATCTTTCTCAATTTACAAAGATATAGTATCGTGTGCTATCAAGACAGAAAAGGAATTCTCTAAGTCTTATGACAACAAAGTAATGCAAGAGAAGATAAGAATGGTGGAACAAGAGATAGATAAAGGGAAAAAGGGAAAGAAGGATTTTCCATTATGCGATAATTGTGGGAAAAATCACCCCGGTACATGCCTAAAAGGAATGGGAGTTTGTTATTATTCTGGAGAAAAAGGACATCAGGCGCGTGATTGTAAGGGAAAGAAAGAGGCTGTCAATGTTGTATGATACAATTTTATAGAAATGGGGCATTATGCAAATAAATTTCATAAGCATCAGGGAAACATACCTCAGAAAAGTCCAAGGGATCAAGGACAATCTTAAACTATTACTACAGATGAACTGTAATAATTAATGTATTGGTGCTTTTGGACTCAAGGATTGTATTCTGGTTATAAGAATAATGTGATATATATAAGGATTGTACTAAAGTACTTGTTGTTTTCATTAAAGTTTTAATATGATGAAGGTACTCATATTTTTGTATGTGATGATAAGAGAAACTTTACTTTGTTTGAGGAATCTTATGATACAATTGATTTTTGAATTTAGAGACCTTTTAGAAAAAGTCTGGACCGAGGAATTTTGGATAACTATAAAGTTTGGAATGGTTTATGTTTAACTTTGGGTAGTATTGTTTAAGTTGAAAACATTTTTGAAGATTATTTTTGGAATTTTATAACACTATAGTTTTTGGAAAAGGACAACCTGCAGGTCGGGGGATAACCCGTCACGTTGGACAAAGCTGTAGGAATCAAACCCACAACCATAGTGAGACAGACCTTTAATACCAACCACTAGCCTACAGGATGTCCCTGGTATTTATAAAATAGTTTTCCTAATATAAATGGTATTTGGTAATATTTGTAACCTTATACAATTAAGATAAATAGAATATTTTTGAGTTCTGTTACAATTTGGAGTGAAATATGGGTTTGTGGTAAAAATTTATTAAAAAATGAAATTCTATATGACAAGTAAGTTTAATTCCTTGCATTCTTAGTAAATCTCTTAAATAAATTCCTCAACTTTATGAAAGGTAACTTAAAAAAAAAATTTGTCTGTTAACTTTTCCAATTGGGGATTCAATGACCGTTTTACCAATAACATGTTTGTGATTTTCTTATGGTCAACTTTCTCCTAATCCTGTTTTCTACAACTCTCCATCAAACCTTGATGGTTTGTTTTTCCTCCATATCATATTTTCATAGAATCATAGTATGGGATAATTCGGGTGACCTTTGTACTTCTCATTCTTTCTTTTAAAGTTATATTTTTATTAACATTATTTCCGATGTGGGTTTTCCAAAAAGGGATTTTATATATTCAACCTTTTATTTTCAAAGAAAATTTTAAAATTTCGGGGACGCAATTTTTTGAAGGAGGGGATAATGTAACACCCCAAGCTTTCACGATACAGTTCTCTTTCAATAATGCAATAGCTTGCATTGTACGCAAGTTCGAGGTTCTAACACACCGTGACCAATCAAAGTAGCCATTATGAATATTAATACCCACTTTTTGAAATTAAATAAATTTTATATTTCAAAATTGACTTCATTATTGTATTCATAATATCGAAATTATGCTAAGTTGAATTTTTTGTAATTTTTTGAGAACTTCCAATTTTTTATGAATAGTGAAAAATACTTAAAAACAACTTTTTTAATCAAAATAATTTATAGTGATAAATTATACTATTGAGTGGTTTTAATGTATAATTAGAATATATTATTTCCATTTTATCCAATGGTGGTCATTAGAATTAATTTCACTTTGAAATTGGACATAAACAATTGTCAATATTTGGATACATAATGTTTGTTAAAAACATGCTATTTGTTGTGATAGCGGGAATTATTTATAAAATTAATTAATGCAACTTATATGTTTGGAATTTTTTAAAATAGACACCATTTTTTAATTTGGAATATCAACTATAACATAGGGTGAAATATTTGCATTGTTCTTAAAAACATCAATTTCTGATGAATAGTGAAACCACTAAGTGGTAGTTAAAAAATTGATTTTTTTGTTTAAATGAAACACTACCACTTCTATGATTTGATTTTAAAAAATATGACATACATGGTTGTCATTAGGAAGTAAAATTTTGTTCAATGGGATTAAAATAATTTTTTGGTGAATAGTAACTTTTAAGTTTAATTAATCGTGATTAAGTTAATTAGTAAAATTAATGGTAAAAATGATATTATAAAAATATGAAAATACCCTTACACTTGTCTTAACCTTATTGGATGAGTCATGGCCGACAAAGACAATCCATGGGTCAACTTTGGGACCCCATGGAGCCACTTGGGAATGAAAAGGACATTAATAACCATTTATTTAAAGTAAAAATAAAATTATCACCAACATGTGTTGTTTTACTAAAACAATTTTTATAAGGGGTAATAAAAATAATATTTTAGACTATAAATATTCATTGGAAAGCTAAAAATAATTCCTACATCATGATATTTTTTTATAATTTTTAGACATTAAATAAATTAAATTATTTATGACACCATGATGATGCAGCAATTACCCCATTAATTAATGATTTAAATAAAATTAAAAGATAATGTAAAATATAAGGATTACACTCTCCAAAAACCTGTTGGATGAGTATATTTCTAACCCTTATCATCTTAGACTCTAAATATAGCATTGTGGGACCTTTAAAATCCGAAAGTCATTTCATAATAAAGTAACATTCAATCTTTCCAAGAGTGCCCCTCCTCTCCTCTTATAAAAGGCCCCCACCTCTACCACCTTATTCACACCATCAAGCCATTTGGATAGGCCAAAATCGGCCCAAATAATCTCCCAACATCCATCTCTTACTCCAAGAAGCCTCAATTTGGCCAGAAGTCTTCCCAAGGAAGCCTTTGGCTCAAATCAATAAGAGTTACCCGATTTTAAGGTAATGTCTTCTATTGTGTTCTTTTGTTTTATTTTTCTTCTCCAACCCCCTACAATATTTTTATTACTTTATTTTTTAACAAAAAAAGTATCTTCAATATACTATTATGTTTTTATGAGATGGATTTGATTCACACTTACACACACCTTCGTCTAATGGTTAATGAACATACTGTTTCTGTGGGTGGTGAAATACTGCCTCACGAAACGATGATTGTACAATATTCTTTTAACACCTCTCATGGTTGCAATTAAGATGTAACTATATTTATATATGATAGATATTATGTTTATGTTTTCCTTATTCTTATGTATTTATCATTTATTTCATACCTTTATGATTTCCATTATGGGTAAACACGGTAATTTCATTTTAGGAAGTGCGGACTACCACCCCCCTCAAAGTGATTTGAATTGTTAATTCCATATGTGGGATGTATAAAGGATGGATAAAATAATATTATACATGATATTATACAGGAATTATAGTATAACTTTATATAATTATAATTTCATTCCATTAAATAAGAAATAGAAATGAAAGTATCGTTCATGCGTACGTACGGCTTACCGTCTCCATGAACGGTGCATTTCATTTCTTACCTCTAAATGTTATGTAATATTATAAATGCATGTATATACAGGATATATATGATATATATGATATCTAAATCATGAATATAATTCAATATGTAATGGATATTTTACCATATGATCAACTTGTAATTATAAGAAGTTTATTTTTGACTCAAGTACCAAAGATCGACAAAAAGAACGTTATTAACTTAAATAATTACATAATTTTCATAACATGATAATAAGTGATATAAAAGTAATAATGAACATGAAAAGGTTCTTAAGAAAGTATAAATTAACTCTAGTTTGTTATTCATGAGGTTAAAGAATGTTCGAGTCAATTCGGACACGAGGTAAAGGAACTTCATAACCCAATTTCTGTTCTTTGGGTCAATCTCCTACATCCAAATTATGTCATGATATTATTATGTCCTATCTTGTATTTTTACTTTTTTTTTGTTTACTTATAGTGAATACACCTAACAGATCTATTTCATTTAAAAAATTATCATTGTAAGGGGCTTCGTCTCAATCTCAATTCATTGAGGCATATTTTGTTTTATACTAAAATTTCTATTACGGTGTATAAACCCCTTTGACTTTTACATTTATTCAAAATGAATCTTTTTATATGAATTGTTTTACTAAAAGACAAAAAGGGAATGTTTTTCTTGTCATACATATGCGGCGAAAATGACTTCTCCACCTCCATGACCATTATTTGAGTTTCGGCTTCCTCTACAAGGCGTAATTTTTTTAAATGAAAAATAAATACCATGTTTTAATTTTCTTTTATCATGGTATTGAAATTGGTTTTGATAATGCTTTTATTATATAAATGTGTTGTATTGATATCATGTGATTGAAATGTGGAAATTTTATGATTCCTTTATGCATGTTTTATGTGATATATTTATGTTATGGTTTATGATATGTTTAAACCTATTCATAAGAGGAATGCATTGGACTTAATAAGTGAAAGGTGGAGCCCACTAGAGCTCCTCGATGCATTGGCAGAGCTCATGAGAAAAACTAGTGTCTTGGCATGAGGCCTTGAAAAAATATTATTTGTAGTCTTGGCACGAGGCCTTGGCTACGTGGTTATGATAGTATGACATTATGCATTCCATCATTATGAAAGTGGTTATTGATATTGCATTTGATTATTTTACCAGTAGAATATCCATTGAAATAAGTAAATAGAATTATCTAATTTTACTTTTTCCATATTATGTTGAAGTTCATGTTTAAATGTCTTTTGTTTTAGTCATACATTTCCTTAAATGTTTATGTTTATTTATGAAAGCTTCCACTATATTGTTATCCTTACTGAGAATCTGAGCTCACCCCTTCCAATGTTTTAATTTTTCCAGGATGTGAAGAAATATATTATGAATGAACTGCAGGGATAATATGAGGGGATATGAAGTCAAGATGTTGTAGTAGTTTTATTTTACTTTATGCTGTAATGTAAGACTTATTAATGTATCTAGTGTTTCCAAGGCTAATAAACTAATCGGTCTTTCGAGACTTGATCTTTTGTGATCATGCCAATGTTACGCAATAATGCACCGACTCTGGGTAAATGGGATCAGGGAATTATAGTTGGTATCAGAGGCAGTTTAGTACTAACCTTGGAAGCTAGATTTAGATAAACTCTAATTAGAGAAAATAACCCAAAGATAGACTTTGAGGATTAGTATAGAAGAACTTCCAAGAGTTTTGGTATTATAGAGATTTTATGAGTTTTCCAAGCAATAAATCCCTATCTGGATATGAGTAGGTAGAGGCGGCTCTGGCACAAATGTACCTAGGGGTAAAACCTGAAAACACCGCTTTGAGCTAGACTCGAACGGGAATGGGTGCACGACAACGGGCCTTGCTGCACTCTTGGTTATGACAGTCACGGGGGATATGCTTAGGATAATTCTCATTTTGGTTACAAACCATTATGAAGGGTTTATGAGTATATACTTCTCAAAGAAAACATTTTTCTGATTATAGTTCAATTTATGTTATGTTTTTTACAAGTATGGAATTATGTATTTTGATTTATAAACTAATCAAGTTTATGCCATTGTTTAGAAATGGCGTCTAGTTGGAGGAATGGAAACTGTATCATTGCATGCACTCCATGTATGGATTTCCCTCCTTCTCAAGATAATTATAATGGAGCTGGTGATACAACTGGTGTTGATCAACTTATCACCATACTAGGAAAACTCACTCAGGTTATGAATAATAACCTTACTCATATAAAGCACCCTGATCCGCAACATGGAGGATCAATGTTAGACTTCTTCATGAGCCAACAACCACCAACATTCAATGGGAGTTCTAATCCCTTAGTAGCTGAGCTATGTATAAATTCCCTAGAGAAAATATTTCAGGATTTAAGGAGTAGTGAAAGGGAAAAGGTTATCATTGCAGTTTACCGCCTCACTGGAGGTGCTGATCAATGGTGGTCATTGATTCAAAATATAAAGGAATATGAAGAAGTATCATGTATGGAATGGAGAGAGTTAAAAGATATTTTCTTAGAAAAATTCTTTCCTCGTGACCATTGAGCAGATATGGAAAGGCAATTTCTGAGTCTGAGACAAAAGGAGGATGATAATGTCACAAAGTATGAGGTTAACTTTACAAGGTTAGCGAGGTATGTTTCAGATTATATACGTAACCCAAGAAGTAAGATTGATCATTTAATTGATGGGTTAAAACCATTTCTCCATCAAGAAATATTATCATAATATTTCTCAACATACGATGATATAGTATCGTGTTCTATCAAGACAGAAAAGGAATTCTCTAAGTCTTAAGACAACAAAGAAAATCAATAGAAGAAGAGAACGGTGGAACAAGAGATAAATAAAGGGGAAAAGGGAAAGAAGGATTTTCCATTATGTGATAATTGTGGGAAGAATCACCCCAGTACATGCCTAAAAGGAATGGGTGTTTGTTATAAAAGTGGAGAAAAAGGTCATCAGTCTTGTGATTTCAAGGGAATGAAAGTGGCTGTCAGTGTTGAATGATACAATTGTAGGGAAATTTGGAATTATGAAAATGAATTTCCTAAGCATCAGGGAAACTTACCTCAGAAAAGGCCAAGGGATCATGGTCAATCATATGTTGTTACTACAGTTGACGTGGAATAATTAATGTATTGGGGCTTTTGGACTCAAGGATTATATTCTGGTTATAAGAATAATGAGATATATATAAGGATTGTACTACATTACTTTTTTTTTCATTAAGGTTTTAATATGATGATGGTAATCATATTTTTGTATGTGACAATAAGAGAAACATTACTTTATTTGAGGAATCTGATGATACAATTGCTTTTGGAATTTAGAGACCTTTTAGAAAAAGTCTGGACAGAGGTATTTTGGATAACTATAAAGTTTGGAATGGATTAAGTTGAACTTTGGGTAGTATTGATTAAGGTGAAAAAAATTATGAAGATTATTTTTGGAATTTTATAATACTATAGTTTTAGGAAAAGGACAACCTGCAGGTCGGGGGATAACCCGTCGCGTCGGACAATGCTGTAGGAATCGAACCCACAACCATAGTTCAACATGCCTTTATTACCTACCACTAGCCAACAGAAAGTCGCTGGTTATTACAAAATAGTTTTCCTAATCTAAATGGTATGTGGTAATATTTGTAACCTTATAACATTAGGATAAATAGAATATTATGGAGTTCTGTTACCATTTGGAGTGAATGATGGGATTGTGGTAAAAATTTATTAAAGAATGAAAGTATACATGACAAGTAAGTATATTTCCTTACGTTCTTAGTAAATCTCTTAAAAAAATTCCTCAGCTTTATGAAAGGAAACTTAAAACAAAAACATTGTCGGTTAAATTTTCCAACTGGGGATTCAATGACCGTTTTACCAATCACAAGTTTGTGATTTTCTTATTGTTAACATTCTCCTAATCTTGTTTTCTAAAACTCTCCATTAGACCTTGATGGTTTGTTTTTCCTCCATATCCATATTTTCATAGAATCCTAGTATGGGCTATCTCAGGTGACCTTTGTAATTCTCTTTTTTTTAAGTTTTATTTTTATTAACCTTATTTCTGATGTGGGTTTTCCAAAAAGGTATTTTCAATTTTCAACCTTTTATTTTCAAAAAAAAAATCAAATTGCGAGGATGTAAATTATTGAAGGAGGGGAGATTGTAACACCCCAAGCTTCCATGATACACTTCTCTTTCAATAATTCAATAGCTTGCATTGTACGCAAGTTCAAGATTCTAACACACTATGATCAATGAAATTAGCCGTTATGAATAGTAATACCCACTTCTCGAAATTAAATAAATTTTATATTTCAAAATGGAATTCATTTTTTTATTCGGAATATCGAAATTATCCTAAGTTGAATTTTTTGTAATTTTTAGAGAAGTTACAATTTTTTATGAATAGTGAATAATACTTAAAAACAACTATTTAAATCAAAATAATTTATAGTCATAAATTATATTATTGAGTGGTTTTAAAGTATAATTAGAATATATTTTTACCATTTTATCAAATGGTTGTCATTATAATTAATTTCACTTTGAAATTGGACATAAACAATTGTGAATTTTTTGATATATATTGTTTCTTAAAAACACGTTATTTGTTGTGACAACAGGAATTAATTATAAAATTAATTAATGAAACTTATATGTTTGGAATTTTTTAAAATAGGCATCATTTTTGAATTCGGAATATTAATTATAACTTAGGGTAAAATTTTGGCATTGTTCTAAAAAACATCAATTTTTGATTAATAGTAAAACCACTAAGTGGTAGTTAAAAAAATGATATTTCATTAAAATGAAACATTACCACTTCTGTGATTTGATTTTAAAAAATCTTACATACATGGTTGTCATTAGGAAGTAAAATTTGGTTCAATGGGATTAAAATAATTTTTTGGTGAATAGTAACTTTTAAGTTTAATTAATCGTGATTAAAGGTGATTAGTGAAATTTAAGGTAAAAATGATATTATAAAAATATGAAAATACCCTTAAACTTTTCCTACCCTTATTTTATGAGTCATGGCCGGCCAAGAAAATCCATGGGTCAACATGGGGACCCCATGGAGCCACTTGGGTAAGAAAATGAGATTAATAACTTTTTATTAGAAGTAAAAATAAAATTGTCACAAACATGTGTTGTTTTACTAAAAAAAAATTTATAAGGGGTTATAGAAGACATATTTTGGACTATAAATATTCATTGTAAAGATAAAAATATTTCATACATCATGATAATTTTTTATATTATTTATACATTAAATAAATTAAATTATTTATGACATCATGATGATGCAACGATTACCTCATTAATTAACGATTTAAATAAAATGAAAAGATAATGTAAACCCTAAGGCTTAAACTTGTCAAAAACCTATTAGATGAGTATATTTCGAACCCTATCACCTTATACTCGAAATATATCATTGTGGGACCTTTAAAATCCGAAAAACATTTCAATCTTTCCAAGAGTGCCCCTCCTCTCCTCTTATAAAAAGCCCCCACCTCTACCATTTTATTCACACTTTCAAGAAATTTTTCTCGGCCAACCTCTGCCCAAATACTCTCCCAACATACCACCCTTAATCCTAGAAGCCTCACTTTGGGAAGAAGTCTTCCCAAGGAAGCCTTTGGCTCAAAACAAAAATATTTACCCGATTTTAAGGTAATGTCTTCTCTAGTGTTCTTTTGTTTTATTTTTATTTTCCAACCCCCTAAAATATTTTTATTGCATTATTTTGTAACAAAAAAATTATCTTAAATATACTAGGATTTTGTTATGAGAGGTATTTAATTTACACTTACCCACACCTTCGTTTAATGGTAAATGAATATAATGTTTCTGTGGGTGGTGAAATACTGCCTCACGAAACGATGATTGTTCAATCTTCTTTTAACACCTCTCATGGTGGCCATTAATATGTCACTATATTAATATATGATATATATTATGTTTATGTTTTCCTTATTCTTCTGTATTTCTCATTTATGTCATACCTTTATGATTTCCATTATGGGTAAACACGATAATTTCATTTTAGGAAGTGCAGACTACCGCCCCCTCGAAGTGATTTGAATCGTTAATTCCATATGTGGGATGTATAAAGGATGAAGTAAATAATATTATACATGATATTATACTGGAATTATATTATACCTTTATATAATTATAATTTCATTCCATTAAAAATACTAAATAGAAATGAAAGTAGCGTCCATGCGTACGTACAGCTTACCGTCTCCATGAACGGTGCATTTCATTTCTTACCTCTAAATGTTATGTAATATTATAAATGAATTTATATACTGGATATATATGATATATATGATATCTACATCATGAATATAATTTTGGATGTAATGGATATTTTACCACATGAACAACTTGAAATTATAAGAAGTTTATTTTTGACTCAAGTACCAATGATCGACAAAACGACCATTATTAACTTAAATAATTACATAATGTTCATAACAAGGTAATAAGAGATATAAAAGTAATAATGAACATGAAAAGGTTCTTAAGAAAGTATAAATTAACTCTAGTTTATTATTCATGAGGTTAAATAATGGTCGAGTCAAGTCGGACATGAGGTAAGGGAACTTCTTAACCCAATTTCCATTCATTGGTTCAATCTCCGAATTTCTAATTATGTCATGATATTATTATGTCCTATCTTGTATTTTTACTTTTTTTATGTTTACCTATAGTTAATACACATAATATATCAATTTTATTGAAAAAATATTCTTTGTAAGGGACTTCATCTCAATCTCCATTCATAGAGGCATATTTTGTTTTATACTAAAATTTCTTTTATACGGTGTATAAACCCCTTTGAATTTTACATTTATTCAAAAGGAATCTTCTTATATCAAGCGTTTTACTAAACGGAAAAAATGGAATGTTTTTCTTGTCGTACGTATGCGGTGACAATGACTTCTCCGCCGCTGTGACCATTATTTGAGTTTCGGCTTCCTCTACAAGCCATAATTATTTTTAAATGAAAAATAAATACCATGTTTTAATTTTCTTTTATCTTGGTATTGAAAGTGGTTTTGATAATGTTTTTATTATATCAATGTGTTGTATTGATATCTTGTGATTGAAATGTGGAAATATTGTGTTTCCTTTATGCATGTTTTTTGTGATGAAATTATGTTTTGGTTTATGATATGTTTAAACCTGTTCATATGAGGAATGCATTGGACTTAATAAGTGACCGGTGGAGCTCGCTATAACTCTTCTATGCATCGGCAGGTCTCATGATACAAACTAGTATATTGGCATGAGGCCTTGACAAAATCTAATTTGTAGTCTTGGCACTAGGCCTTGGATATGTGGTTATGATAGTCTGGAATTATGCATTCCATCATTATGAAAGTGGTTATTGATATTTCATGTGATTATTAGACCAGTAAAATATCCATGTGAATAAGTAAATGGCAATATTTCATTTTACATTTGCCATATTATGTTGAAGTTCATGTTTAAAAGTCTTTTTTTAGACATACATTGCCTAAAATGTTTATGTTTATTTATGAAAGCTTCTGCTATATTGCTATCCTTACTGAGCATTTGAGCTCCCCCCTTCCATTGTTTTAATTTTTCCAGGATGTGAAGAAGTATATAATGAATGACCTGCAGGGATAGTATGAGGGGATATGAAGACAAGATGTTGTTGTAGTTTTGTTTTACTTTATGATGTAATGTAAGACTTATTAATGTATCTAGTGTTTACAAGGATACTAAACTAATTGGTCTTTTGAGACTTGAGATTTTGTGATCATTCCAATGTTACGCAATAATGCACCGACTCTGGGTAACTGGGGTTGAAGCGTTACAGACTACTGATCGTGAGTTGTGGCAACCCTTCAGGTAGTATCCTTAGAGGATGATCTAGGAGTTATTATTCACATTTAAATTTTATTTTTATTTTCCATTTTTACTTGAACTTTTCAGTTGGGATTTTATTCTGGCCCTTTTTCTTTCAGCACACTTTTACTATAGTTGTTTACTTCTTGGTTTCTTCTTGTTGTGTTCTCTAACTATGTGTTTGTATATTTTAAATTCCAATGTCTTCCTGTTTCATGGATTTTCCTTTCCGGTTCTATTTTCTAGCACTTGGACTATGGAAGGAGGGATTGGGGCAGTCACGACAAGGGCCCCACAGGGATGGGCCGTGATAATGTGGTATCAGAGGAGTCAGTTCTACCGATGAAATAGTACTCTAATATTTTCTATGTGGCAATAGTGTTAAGTGTTACGAGTGTGGTTTTATGAATGGGGAATACAATGTTGGTGTGGCTTCTGACGTATCCATACACCAGGACCCTAAATTATAATTTCCAACTCAGTGAACAGAAACACCGATTGCATTTGTTTTTGAAAAGTTTTTCTTGTGATCTTATTGAGTTAGCTCACAAGGTATAATTTATTGACCAGGAACACCAATTTTCTATCATGTTTCATCAAAATAGATAACTATCTAGGATTCCAAAGAGAGTATGTGATGATGGTCAACTGAGTTATGAGGCCTAGGTGTAGGGACCACTTATGGCATTAGCACCTTCTGGTGGTGTACCAGATGCACCACTAACCATAGGGAAACCGTTTCCAACAGCCCCACCAGTAGAAGATGCACTATGATTGAGTGCATTGCACGAGTTAAAATGGAAAATTCCTCGAGGTTACAAGGTGAGATGGATATGCAGGTGGATGGGGACTGGCTAGAGGCTATGGCCAATGTTTTTCATGTAGTAGGGACACCAGCTCATCTGATGGTGATCCTAGCTGCCAGTCTCTTCTAGGGAGCACTTGGGAGATGGTGGAGTCTGATACTCCTGATACACAAAGAGGTGACCCTTATCTGGGAGGACATAAATATAATTTTTAGGACAGTTTTCGTCACATCAACTCTATGCTTAGTGAATATATAGGAGATTTTGCACTTACATTAGGGCAGCATGACTATGACCCAGTACTCAGCGAGGTTCACTAAACTCTACCGGTACACCACTGAAATTGTGAGAGAACCTTTCATCAAGGCCCAAACCGTTGACCAGGGTCTTAGATAGGATATCAGAACATCGATGATATCACTCTGCAATCTGAAGCAGGCTAGGGCCCAGGAGCAAGAAATTTTCATGGAGAGCTTCCTAGATGAGTAGGCAACAGCAGCAAGAGCCACCACTGAATGTCATGTAGAAGAGTCATGTGCAGCAGGAAATAAGCGGATGGTGTAGGGGCCCAAGCAAGACAGACCATCTGGTGGATGAACTATCGATACAGGGTAGGTGTTGATGGGCTCATAGGACAAAGGAGGGTAGATTAGGAGAAGACATTGTTACACGTGCAGCGGGTTGGGTCGAATTGTTCGTGATTTCCTGACCCACCATATGAACGACCAGAAGACGATCGACAGACCGTCATGGAATAGGAAAAGATTCTATTGGTGAGGTAGACAGGTATAAGGCTGATGTGGAAGAGGAGCCAGTTATATGGTAGGCAGTGGGAGGTGATTTGAGGTTCTATCGCCACCACCTTCAGGTGGTCCACGCTGACCATAAAGAGAAGGTGGACAAAGATGAGATAAGCTATAGGCAGCTGAGGCCTATGAACACGATGCTCTGCAGATGATTATAGGTACGATCTATGTCTACTCCACCTTATCTACAATACATATAGACACAGGTTCGAGTCACTCTTTTATTGCCACGACCATCGTTCGGATCTCATAGATTCCATTGGAGCCGTTGGCTCGATCCTTACGGCTAGATACTCTTAAAGGAGGGGATTCGATGATTACACACTCTTTCCAACAGTGTGAGTTTACTCTAGGTGGTGATACCTTTAGCTGGGATCTTTATGTAGTGGGGTGGATTCATTACGATGTCATCTTGGATATGGACTGGTTATCTGTACAGTATGCCCATTTTGACTGTATTAGGCACAATGTGCAATGTGTCTGGGATGATGGGACTAGGATTTCATTCACCCGAGTGAAGGGAACCTTTTCAGGATAGGCTGGACATATATGGAGGAGGGCGCAGGGGATCAGACATCAGTTGGCTAGACTTACCCTCAGAGTAGTAGATATTGATAGTTCGAGCTATCTTGTAGTGTCAAACTAGTATTCTGATTTTTTTCTTATGATGTTCTAGGACTAAATCCACAAAGTGTGTTTGAATGTTACATCAAAATGTTCCTTGGGATGACACCAATATCTAAAACAAAATATTGGATGGTTCCCAAAAAGCATCATGAGTTAAGGGTACAGTTGAAGGACTTCCATAAGAAGGGGTTCATAAGGCCCATTGTTTCTCCCTGGGCAGCCCCGATCATGTTCTATAAGAAGGATGATTTGAGTTTGAGACTCGTTGTAGACTTCCAGCACCTGAAACAGGTGTCCATGATGAGAAATTATCCACTTTCGAGGATTGAAGATCATTTTAATCAACTGAAGGAAGCTATTTGGTTTTTGATGATATTTATAAAATCAATCTATCATCATATTAGGGTACGATATGTTGATGTGTAGAAGACAACATTTAGATGTTTTATAGCTTCTATGAGTTCCTGGATATGTCGTTTGGTGTGACCAATTCCATGGCAGTGTACATGGGACTCATGAACACGATCTTCCAGCCATACCTCGACCACTTTTTGGTGGTCTTTATCGACAATATGTTGATATACTCAGTGATAGAGGATGCACATGCATATCATATGTAGATTGTTCTAGATACAATCCGAGAGCACAAGATATATGGTAAGATATCTAAGTTCTAATTATGGATACGAGACAAACACTTTTTGGGAAATGTTATATTGGAGGCTAGAGTTGTAGTGGATCCAAAAAAGGTAGAGGTTGTACTTTCTTGGGAGGAACCTAGGAGTGTGACCAAGATGTGGAGTTGTTTGGGGTTGGTTGGATACTACCAGAGATTCATGTCAGACTTTTCTAGAGTTTTGGCACACATGTCAGCATTAGAAAATAATGGACAACCCTTCACATGGACATAAATATGCCATCATATTTTCCAAGACCCGAGGAAGAGACTGATGAGTGCACCCATCTTGAGTCTCTCAGAAGAGTGCATTGGGTATGTGGTCAACTATGAAACATCATAGACTGGACAAGGGTGTGTCCTAATGCAAGAGTGAGTAGTGATCACCTAAGGCACACAACATCTGTGGCAGTAGAGTAAGAATTATGTTACATGTGACCTAGAGTTAGCAGCTGTGGTCTTCTTCCTGAAGATGTGGTGACATTTCTATAGAGGAAAATGTTTTATTGTCTACTCTGATCCCAAGAGTCTCAGGTATATATTCTCACAGAAGGACCTGAACATGAGACATCGATATTGGCTGGAGTTCTTCTAGGACTATGACTTTGATATTGTCTATACTCATGGGAAGGGGAACATGGTAGCAGATGCACTCAGTAGGAGGTCTAGTTTATTGTTGCTGAGAGAGGAGACAGAGAAACAATCCACATTGTATATATCCATTGTGGATAGGGATGGAACATCTTACCTCAAGTTTATAACAATCACTCCCCCACTCCTTTACTGAGTCAGGGATGTGCAACTTGATAAAATTGACAGTGTGGGATTATGTGCTCAGATATTCACCAAACAGTTGCCTGATGGATTTTCTAAAGGTGGGGATCATGTCATCTTGTTCAGAGGATGGACCATGCTTCTAGTGGCACTACCACAGGAGGTCTTGAGAGTGCCCCATACGTCCCCTCTTGCGATACATCCTAGAATGGTGAAGATGTACCAGGACCTCTAGTGTCAGCACTGGTGGCCATGAATTTGGAAAGTAGTGGAAGAGTTTGTCACATGATGCCTCACTCGTCAGAAAGTAAAGCCCAAGCATTGTGTTCTAGAAGTCTTAGTGCATGTACTAATGATTTTAGAGTGGAAGTTGGATGGAATTTACATAGACATTAGGACAGGGCTTCCATGTACGTCCAGGGGACACGATTCTATCTGGGTGATGGTTGAACAACTCCCCATGATGTCCCACTTCCTATGTATCCAATAGAAGTAATTGGTATAGGGATTGGGACACCTCTATGTACATAAGATTATGGGACTTCATTGGGAAACATCGATGATTTTCTCTAACCATGACACATGTTTTACTTCCAGGTTGTGGAAGGGATTAAAGGAGGCATTTAGGATTCAGCAATATTTGAGCACCACTATTCATCCTAAGATGGCTATTCAAATGGAGCAGACCATTCAGACGTTGGAGGACATTAATTGTTTATGCTTTGTAGATTTTGGTCACAGTTGGGAGGATCACTTTACCTTGGTGTAGTTTTCATAAAACAACATTTATCACTCCACATTCGGTATGGCACCATTTGATTCCTTGTATGGTCAACCATGTAGATCTACTCTATGTTGGATTGACCAAGGGGAGTCAACACTTATGGGTGTAGAGAGGGTACGGGCTACCATTGGGGAGGTGAAAATCATCCAAGAATGGACGAAGACTACACAATGTATATATAAGTCATATGTTGATAGGATGTAGAGACCTTTGGAGCCATTGGAGGGAGACCCTATCTTTTTACAGGTCTCGCCTCGATGATGTCTGTGGAGATTTGGCCAAGGCGGAAACTTATCAATAAGGATTATCAGAACATTTCTGAGACTTCGAAGGATACGCGAGGTGGGATACCATATAGAACTTCCACCGTAGTTGTAGTGGGTGCACAATGTCTTCCACGTATACTATCTGAGGAGATACGTGCATGAACCATCTCACATCATCGACCACACTGATATGGTATTTGATGATGGGGTGAAATTTACTAGGTTCCAGTAGATATTGAGGGTTGATAGGAGCAGATCTGTCGTGGGTGGTCGATAACTCTAGTGCGTGTTCACTGGTAGCATGGGTACATCTAGGAGAGCAATTGGGAGTGGGAGGCTCAGATTCATGTTGAGTACCCCCCATTAATTTTCTTAGTCTATTTTGTGGATTTCTGGGATGAAAATCCCTAAGGTGGATAGAATGTAATGACCTTGATTTTCCATGTATTTTTTAATTATATAGAATTATTACCAGTTTTCCAAAATTTAAGGTGCGTGATTTTGAAGCCTGGTGGTCCCAGAATGAATTTATACACTTTTTAAGGTACGTTCTGTAAACACACGAGTGGCATTTTAAATCTTTTGAATAGGTTCTCTGATTAAAAATCAAAGCGAACTGTTGAATCCACAAAACCACTATCTGCATAAGGGAGGTTTAACCTCAATTTTAGTGGGTCGATAGAAGAAGTTGGTTTTTTCATTTTTTGTGGATGTTAAAATAAAATAAATATAATTTATTTTTAAGAAGAATATATTCCCATCTTTCCATTTAATTTCTAGTGGTGGGGACCACAAGTGGGAGGTCTTGAATTTAATGTTGGGAATTAAACACCAAGTTTCACAAAATGTGTAACCACTAATCCCTTTACTTAAGAGGATTCAATAATACTAAATTAATGAACCACCACCCTTTAATGTATGAATTCACCTCTTTCCCCTTGGGGGAATTTTTGAAATTATTGGAGAAGGGGGAGATCTAGAGAGGAGAACATTAGAGGAACCCTTCAGTGAATAATGGATACACCAAGAATGGTCAGAGAATCACCATTCTAGCGGCGTCGTTGGATGCTTGTTGCTGGAAGAAAGAACACCGACCCACCTTCAAGTGCAGACATTCTCCAATGGATTTACGAGTTTAATATTTGAACATGTTTAATTTCAAGTAATGATGATTCAATCACTTCATCTTATTTCAATAAATATAACATAGAGGGGTCGTTCCAAATGAACATGGCATAGTCCCTCCGATATCTTGAATAATTTGTGCATTCTTTACAAGTAGTTCTTAGGGATGGAAGGGACCCAATTTTGGTTGGAAGAAGTGACGATGATGACCCGGGAAGTTCAAGGGCACCTTAAAAAGGAATTAAAGGTCCACGAGAGATCACCTGGTGACCCACGAATGACTACCGGTTCAGCAGTACTAGTGACTGGTGCCAGTGGGGACCAAGTCGGCTGCCGGCACCAGCCTGCTGCGAGGGAGGAGGCATTGCACCTGCACTACTATTATACCATATTTTACATTGGGATAATCGGGGATCTTGAGCATGGAATAACCTTCTCCATGAAGGCATCAACAAAAAAATAACGCAGCTCAACCCTACCCAAAAGATGTAGAGGACCCATGATTCACCTATTGTGTGATGGAAATCCCATATCTACTGTAGAAAAGGCCATGAACATAGACATAGTGATGTTATGAGAATAAAATTCTAGACTAATGACTTAGAACACTAAAACGATTAGTGAGATGATGAAATCATTGGACTGGGTTTGGAAAATCAACCACAATAGAAGGAATAAACAAAATCAGACACCTAACTATAAATTGAAAGAAAAATCTGTTTGTGAAATTCCCATGAAAACAGCATGATGATAATAGAGGATCTATAATAATTCTTTATCTCCATTATTACATTCAGTGGTGGGATGAGATTTTAGGATCCTACAAAATCAGTTCTCATAGGGAAAAAATATCATTAATCAGTTGTATTCAATTATAGCATTATAAATTGTAATAAATAAAGAGATGAATATTTCTATGATGCCCAATTCTATCGCATAAAATTTAAAATAAGGATTCTTTACTGCACACCCGATTAGTCTAATAGCCAAAAATAGAAAGAATATTATCTTATCTTTTCATGATGCCTCCACCCCATAACTCATATCAGAAACCACTAGACATCCATATGAGGGGAGATATACAAATGATTTTCTCAACATATAAGGATAGATTTTACCCTTCTAAAATAGACATCCAATAAAACTAGATGATGTTATATTATTACACTTTCTTTATTGTAGAATTTTTTACCCTAAAGACTGGAAGTGGGGAACTTGTTTTTAATTGAAATGTTGTCCACCCAAAATTCATTGCATGATTATCTCCACTACCATTAGATAAAACACTATTTCAGTAGAAGGTTGTGATGTGGATGATGATTTTGACATATAATGATTAATGGCGTAAGATAATTCTCACTTCTATCCTCCATGTCGGTGCGAAATTAGAGGTTGATAAGTTGGGTATCCACAAAATTTTGAAATTATTAATATGGAACACATTTTAAATGCATGACTATAGAGGTAAATCATTATTTTAGGAAACCGGTCCAATATATAAGAGATTTAGAGACAAACCATAATAATGAGTATAATTATTCTTGTTATTCAACTAAAAAATTCTGTTTTTTTTTCTATAAGGATAAAGGAATAAGTAAACACGATACATGAATTGAAAATAATTGTGTTGCTGATTCTTATCCACATATAACTACATCTACAACTATGAGAAAACAATTATTATTTAAGCTGTTTTAGGGATGCATCGCATACCATAAAATCCAAGGTGGATGCTTCGACTCATATTTTGAAAGGTAAATGACTTAAACTAATTAGTTGGGACCACCCATAAACTACATAAAATTGATTATTGTGTATCAAGCCATGTCATGTAGTTTTATAAAAAAATTCATCTTAGGGAATCTAAAATGACCCTTCTTTAGTTTTTCACCCACAAAAAGTCCTAAAATATTTTCCAGACATCAGTTTAACAACCCTCAATTGCTATTATTTTTTGTGTGATAATCATAGAGAAATTTTAATGTGGTTCCACTATGTTTTAATAACTAATCCCATAAATTAAAATAAAAAACTATATCTCAATCTTTGAATATTGACAGTCACATACCATTAAAATGAACAACATCCCTCATGAAGATCTCTTCCAAATATAATGAAGTCTATGGATGCCTCAATAAGATTAATTGAGTTTATATAGAATGTATTTAAATGGAAATTAATATCATAAAATATCATCAGGAATTAGGAAATCCCATAATTGTTAACATAGATAGATCAAACCAAACCCCTTGACTATATTGAGTGGTTGTAAGAGTCGGATAAGAGAAAACATTGAACACTAATTATAAATACAAAATACACAAAAATATAAATCATTTTAACTCATTTTTTATTCCTACCCATTAAATATTTTCTTCTATCTTGTTTATTTTTTGGTTGAATATAAAATGACCCCCACCTTAGTAGATGTGTATAATTCGACCAGCAACCACAAAACCCAATTTGTTTTTTATGTAGTATAAACCCCCCATATTACTAATTTACCCAATTATAAATAGAAAATATTTGATAGAAAGTATCAAATTTTTTAATAGTATTTAATACCTTTTTCAAGTAAGGGTTATTTGAAACACCGTCAATGAAACAACATCCATCTTGCTACATTGGGGAAAATTGTAGAGAATGAAACACATAATGATCATCACACCAAGAGGGAGAATTAACCATAGAATTGTGATGTCCAGGATTAAATTTACCATTGAAGGATATATAAAAATTGAAGGATCTATAAAAAATCACACTTCTAGGATGATGAGGTCAATATAGGTGACCAAACATTGACCTAATGAGAAAAAACCTATGCAAATAATATAAGTGATTAATTTTGAGGGAAATAAAATTTGATCTAAGGTTCCCCAATTGTGATTCCCAACAAGAGATATAATAATAAATTCAATAAAAATTATGGTTCAACATATATTTAAATTAATAAAATAATTTATTCAGTGATGTTTAGAATGTTTAAGGATCATTGGTAAACCAAAATGGCATATCGAATTGTTCACAATTAGAATAATGAGAATGGAAGATACTCTTATCAGTATATTACAATTTAATCTTGATTTTATAATAATCAAACAGAAGATCTATCATTGAAATTGAGGTAGATGTATTGAATTTCACCAATAATACATTTACTACTTGAATTGGGAACATAATTATTATGGTTAACTTATTGTATAATAAATTTTCTACACAAATCCTCTATGTGTCACATTATTATAATGTTGGAGTTTTCATTACAGAGGATAATTAATGATTTTTTCATTTCTTGAACATTCTATTCAATCAGATTATTTTGAAAATGGGGGTACCAGTAGTGGTCTATATGAACATGACCTGTTACCATTAGTAAATTGATGGAATTCATCAACCGATGGACAACAGGAAGATTTCATAGTATTTCAAACAATTATCCAAAATTATAGAGAAGGATTTCCAAACTGTATTACTTGTCCTAAACCATATTAAGAGGTTCTTAACCTATGTGGCATACATGTAGGATACACTATTTTAATGAGACACCCATTTTTTATTTAATGATTCAGTAATGATGATATCTAAGAGAGTTGACCTACATAAGAAATAATTTTCTCATTTTCATCTATGAAAAAACTGTATGTTCATTATTCTGGAATTCATCTTCACATCTCCCAATTTATGGAAGATGGATACTCCCAGATTGAGATCTTATCCCCCTATGTTCCAGGATGAATTTGTTGATATGAAAAACATATTATCCAATGGAAAACCATTATAATGGGAACATCCCATGAGTCCCCATCTTATTACCTTCTACCAATTTAATATGAATGACTTCTGATAATTCCCCTCCATTCCATGCAATTTGACCGGTTGATGATAAATAAATCTTTATGTAGGATCAATTTCTAATAGTAAAATTGTAGGAAATATTTCTAGAATACCCTCCACTTATATTGAGTCCAGCAGTTTTTACACTAGTTTTTTATATTAAAACATTTGTAAAACCATGGTATTCCATCATGTTTCATTCTTTGATGTCAGGTTTTGACAAAGAAGCCAACTACACCTCCCCTGAATTGCTAGTGGTGACCTTGTCTTTCAGAGCACCATCAAACTCTCTAATCCATGACACTCACAAAATTTGATCATATCATATATTCAAATTATTATATAAAATCTCATAGGTTAAATATAATTTTTCTTATCATACTTTCTATTTTTTGTTTGAAATTTTTTTATCTCCTTGAACACAATTAGCCACCTTCTTGAAAGGATCTCAACACAACCCCCTTGGGCACCACCTAAATGTTTTTCTGAAGGAAGGGTGGATACAATATTCTATAAAGAGGTATAATGAACAAGGGTTAAGACTCATTCGTCCCACACACCAACCTCCAATAAAGTTGAACAACCCATTACCGAATGGTGAACAAACATTGTAACATCCAATAAATTTTAAGAATATTTTTTCATTATAATGAATGATAAACAAATGTTTTTTATAATTATTAAAAATTCAAATTATTATTTAATATAAATAATATTTTTTCATACATTAAGAATATAATTTAGTTTTTATTTAATCTAAATAATTATATTTTATAATAAATGATAATTTTATTGAAATTATAATATATTAAATTATTTATATAGTCATTAATTTTTTAATTTTTGGAAACTAAAATTTATTTTAACTTAATACATCAATAATATATGTTTTTTATTAATTATTTTTTAACTACATTAATTTAATATATAAAATTTATTATCATTAATATAATATAACATAATTGTTTTGATTTTTATTATTTATTAGTTTTTATAATTATATTTTAACAGATAATATAATAAACAATAACATGTATTAATATTAATTTAGATAATATTAAAATGATTTAACTGATAATATATATAAAACATAATAAAAATATGAAGAGGATAATATAAATATAAATATATACTTTTATATTTTAGAATTGTTTTACATAAATAAATTTAAATATATTAATGTTAAAAAAATGGTCTGCCAAAGGCTTGTAATGCAAAACCTCAACAACATGTGAGACCCAAGGGTTGACCGTGTTAGAGGAAATCTACATAAACATCTACATTACAGTATATCGGAAGCATATAGATACAAATGGTTGTCAATTGGATTGTAAAGAGTCTGCATTGTGTATGGTGGACCCAAAAGCATGCAGGGGAATTTGTGGGTAAGGCCATCCCATGTACTTTTGTTTGTGTTTTAGGCGCTAACCTTAGTTACATGTCTCCTCTTATTAACAATATATGTTTTTATAAATATATGATGTAAATTTTTTGGAAAAATGTTTTTTGAAGTGTTATTGTAGGTATTATTCACCTATTGTAAATTCATATGTTTAAAAAATGATGTTTTCTCAAAATATCAATATCATATAATCATTTTAAACATCATATTCTTCCATGAACTAACATATCCAAAGCCATAAAACCATATTATACCTCTTCTACTAACACTATCTTCACCCTCTTTAGGCCTTTCATCCACGTTCGGTATCATCTTCATTATCATCTTCCATTAGTGACATAATATTAATCCTTAAATCATAAAATAATCACCAAACTCGTTGCATAAAAATCTCTATGAATATGATAAATGTGATTAATTTTTCAAATTTTTTATTTTGATAAACAATAATAAAATCATCACACAAATTATTTTGAAATCATCCAATCAAGAGATCATTGTTTGATGTTTTCAAATTTATATAAAGTTAGTAGACCTTGTCTGGTACCATGAATCTTTTGGAAGAAACCTATGGTGAAATTAATAATATATATATATATATATGTGAGTGAATGAGTGTGTGTGTGTGGTACAATCATTTTAATAATTAATATTATATAAATTTAATTTGGATCATCCAAGATATTAATTTTCTCCTCCTTATTTAAAAAGAGATGTTATGACGAAATACATATATATATTCTCTAATTTGATGAACCTTCTAAAATTTTCTAGATTTTTTATCCATGGAACTTGAATGATTTACTATAATTTATTATATATAAATATACATTTCATTAAATCGACGATTTTATGATGATTTAATTTTCATCATAACCTTTTAAGGGTGGATATATACGTATATTTATATATAGATAAACCTTATTCTAAAAACAATAAAAGTTTATATAAATTGTGTTTAATAGATATCCTTTCATATGGTAAAATAGATTTATTTTAAATTATAGTGTATTAAATATATTATCTATTTAAATGCATAAATTCTTCAAAGAAATAGACCATACCACCATGTTATTTCCCTATCTCCTATCATATTTTCTAATTCAATTACCAATCCTTAGAATGAGAAAACATCACTTACTAACTCATTAGTGTACACAAAAAATTATAAGGAAAGTGAATTGATCGTTTTATATTACTTTTTTATTTTTAACCAAACCTTTTTAAGGGATTATCTTTGTTAAATTTTTTAAAATAATTTTACGTTTTATAAAACTATTACGTAAAAAATATTTATTTAAATATATTTATAAATATATGTGTGTAAAAATCTATTTTTTATATATATCTCTTAATAATATGATTTAATTTTAAAAACATAAACTTAGGGATTAAATATTTTATTCTATTTTCGAACACTTGTTATTAAAATATAATTTAAATATTTTTATTTACAAGTTGAAAGTGATATTTAATATTATCATTTTATGCACTTAATTCTCTTCAAATTATTTTGGATGTTATAAATAATTAATGGAATGACTATTTATTATAGTTTCCATTATCATTATAAGCTTTATTATTGGAGAATTTATTTAAGATAAATATTTAGGAAGACTATAGAAATGCAACATTTGAATGTATAAATTTAAATAAATATGGTTTTCCTCATGGGATCTTATGATAAATATTATATTTTTTATATAATGAAAAAAATAAAAAAATTTATTATGTTTCGTGTTATTAATTAGGGTATAAATTATAAAGTCATTGCTATATTTTTTCCATAAATTAAAATATGGAATATAGATATCTAATGAATTGATGAGGAATAAGGGGTGAACCAAGGCACTTAAGGGGATAGTGTAAAATTTGATACTGATAGTGGCGTCATAGATTTTATGGATTTATAAGTATAATTTTAATCTAAAAAAGGTTTCCATTATAAAAAAAATTAATACAGAAATCCCAATTTATTTCAAGGGTTAACTATTTATAATTTAAATGCAGATTTCAAATGTAACATATATTAATGGGTTTTTATAAGTATCTTCCAATTGATTTTTCATGAATACCCAATATTATCAATTAGTGGAAAATATTTTTTATGTAATCTGATTTATATTTTATATAAAAGAAATAGATTTTCCAAGAGCTATAAACATTATTTAAAAAATTAATTTACCCTATGTTCAAAAACCTATTAATAAGAAATTTTATACACACCCTTTGTTTTGAAATGGTTTTCATAATATATTTAGAAGTTATATGGTGTTTGGTTTCATTTTAAGGATCTATCATGTGTAAATAATTTTTTTAAAATTTTTAAATTATATAAAATTTTGATATATTGTATTTAATTTTAGAAATACTCCAAAAAATAGAGAGAAAGTATACATGAGTATGTAATGGATTGTATATTAATTAGTTAATTTTTATGAAAACTGTAATACGGGTTATTAGAATCATATCTAAGAGTGTGGGTATTAGGATTTCATAAACACCCATATGAACATCAACATCAATATAGTGGGATAGTCACATTTCATGAAACATTTTCTTTAGGTTATAAATTTTATGTAAATATTTTATTTTATTGTATAATCCATACAGGATGTACCCATGATATTGTACTTTGGTTTTCGAGGACTCAAATATGCATGATATTCAAATTACACAATGTAATCTTGAACATACTTTATATGGTGTAGAGTAGACAAAGCCTAAAAAGGATTATCGTCTTCTAATACATTCCATGATCTTCTCCTTGAGTACATTCCATTAAAAAATTGTAAAAATTTCCACGAAGATAGTAAACTAGAGTACATAAAAACCATTCAAGATCACCCTATTAGAATGAAATTTTTATTATTCAGTAATTTTTTATATTTATAAATAATTTTTAAACAAGGTGATTAAAACTCTAGGATAACTACCGTTATACAAAGATTATCCCACTCCATTAACTATACAAAAATGATCTTCTACAATTCAAGACCAAGTCGAAATCCATGCTACATCCTACTCTAGTGAGTCCTCCATTATTCATAGACCTGACCATTCACTGGTCTTGAGCATGATTAATGATATACGATCATACTTGAGTGGTGGATGCTTCCTAAAATTGTGTAAAAACCCTGTATATAGGCTTTAGTGGGTTTCTAGCTCCAATGATTATGCATTATGACATTTTTGGTGCTGTAAAAAAACATCCATATTAGCAATGATTTTTTGAAAAGTGAATCTAAATTATCTATATATTTATATATAGTGGTCATGCATTTCTAAAATACACCAATAATTCCTTAATGTTGAGTCTCCATCTACAAGACACATGCCCTCTGTAGAAAAAGTGAAAACTATCATGTTTAAATAAAATTTTAGGGTCATCGAAAACTGAATCTCTTAGTGAAGGAAATATTATGTATATTATAGGTATGCAATTATAGTATTTTAGATTTTATGAAATAAGGTGATAAATAATTTCTAGGTTCCCATTTCTCTCCCTCCAAAATATTAAAATCTGGAGCCCCACTATGCTCCTTCCTAAGATAATAACCAAAAATTGAATGAATGTTCTCTAATCTTTCTCCCTAGTAGGGATGGAATTCCCCATTCATGAATAGTCTACCAAGGATCTTGGTGTATTAAATAACAATTAATGGAACTCCCCTAGTGCAATTATTCACCAAAAGAATATGACCACTATATCTTAAATGGATATCTTCACCTATTTTTATTATTCCATTGAATTTAGATTACATTTTATTATTGAGAATCCATTCACCCCATTCATGTATAGTATAACTACTTTTTCACTAATTAGGATTCCCAACTCATTATCACCTCTCATGTATATTAATAATGATATCACCTATTCCACCAAATCCCCCAAACACCTATATAATTGTAGATGGTTTTATATAGTTGATAGAGGAGAAAATGAGGATCTCATTGAACCATTGAAACACCTCAACCTCTATTTTATTCCATCTGATGGATGATCACGTAGTTGAAATGATATCCATGCAAACATAGATCACTGTATGTGATCGCAAAACACAAATTTCACTAAAATAATGGTATTTATTTCATCAATCATAATTCAATTACAATGCTTATAACAAACCATATTTATTAAGATAAAAATTTCCAAAAACATTTCAAATTTAGAATAAAAATAACTATATATATTGTGCAGTAGGTCCCACCCAATCCTCTGGGTCAACACATGTCATGTAGTATTCATGGAACTATTACAAGCTCTATCCTAGTAGTGGATGGGAGGTGTTATCCAAGGAGGCAAGTTTAATTTTCCAAAATCCCCCCTTAAACCTGTCATCATCACGACTCGTGAATTTTCATCATATGTATATGTGTAACAGATGGGTATAATGAGTTCACCATAGTCAATAGTTGGAGTAAATTAAAAATATGCATGCAATAGTATATAACCAAATCATCAGATGTGATCTCAAGAACAAAATATCATCAGAAGGAAACAAACTAGATATTTTTTACTTCAATTTTGAATTCTTACACCCTGTAATAATTTTTTTGAATAGAATAATTGATTGTAGAATTATTTGGATATTTAATGGGTTCATTGAAATGTATCTCCATGTTGAGGGACATAATCGAGACTCAGATACACTATTGACCTATTATTGACGTTCAAGGACATTACATAACTTTTTGTGAATAATTAAAACATAAAAAAACAGAATCCCAAAGACCATATTAGTTTAGTGTCATTAAAAACATTTAACATAATCTTCTAACTAGGTTAATGATCTTTAACATCTCCCATACATATCTTCCACTTCTTGTTTCGAACCTAAATCCATTAATAATATCCTGGGGAAAAGAAAACATAAAAAGGGCGATCACAAATTCTTAGTAAGGGTAAAAATTGAGAACATAAAACAATCCATAATCATAAGAATGTAAAAAAATGAACACTGTGTTGAAATATGAAAAAATGTGTCATGAAATAATCTTTGGATGTTTGTGAGGCATAGATCGTAACGAAACATTAACCATAATATAATAGAATAGTCAAAAAACATGTAATTGTTGGATAACATAACCTCATAATATGATTTTCATAGTAGTCATGGAATTGATATTAATACCATCAATATGGAAAATGTACATTACTGTAATGGGTTTTATTTCTGTTCTAGCCATGTAATACTAAACTAGATTTACGTATTGTTCCTGCACTGTATTATTGAACTTGATTTACCTGTCGTTCCAACCCTGTATTACAGAACTATATTTACTTGTCGTTGAAGCCCTATATTACTGAACCATATTTACATTCCATTCCTGCAATGCTTATCTCATGATATATATATCCTTACCCAATGAATTAGACAAAGATATAAGTACCACCCATCTCATAATGAAATCAGTCTTCATGTGCTATAAAATCATAAAGCATTCATCATATAATAAACCACGAAATAAAATTGGCTTCTTAAAAATCATTGTGTCATAACATAATCCTTACAAAATATAATTCCTTCACTATAATAATAAATTCATAGTTATAATATATAATGAAACACAGCCCTATTTAAAGAGTGCCATCAAGGATAGAAAATAATTTTTATAACCAATTGAACTTAATTCCTGAGAAGAATATCCATTATTCTTCAAAAAAATTCTTTCCTAAAAATTAAATTTAATTTTAAATGGAAGAAATTTAAATATGAATAGACGTTAAATATTGTCTAGGAAGATTAATTGAAATAATTTATGATGAAATAATAAAAAACTATTCATTCCGTATAAGTTATAAAATCCTCATCGTACTTTTCTTGAAAAATAAAAAAAAGTACCTCATATGGTAATGAAAAGAAATATTCCTTACATCCCATGTAGTAAAGGAAAAAATCAATAAAAATGACTTTAAACATATATATATAAGAATAGTAAACTATTTATAAATACATTTTTATAAAATGTGGACATGGATGATAAATATCTCCCTAATAAGTACATACATATAAACAATCTTGGATAAAAATTAGATTGAAAAATTATCCCTTGACATAGGTCTAATATGATTTCAATTTTTTTGAACCTCCTATATAATGATTTATATAAGTTTATTAACTAATTAAATTATTATTTTCATCATATAATGTCATATTCTCCTTCGTTTGTTTGTCACTATTCATTGTTACTCTCTATTTGGGTTTTAACTAATTAATGATCGTATGCATGTTTTGTCATATATGTTTTTGATATCCTTATCGGGTCATTTTTGTATCATTATATAATTATATTAACATAATAAATACAATATTTATTAATTAATTATATGTATACGATCATGATTGAGTGGTTATCATGTATAATGAATCATATCACATCGTGGACACTGTTGGTCGTACGTATGTACGAGCGATGATATCATTCACATAATTATTGAATGGTATTGATTTACATGGTGTAATCTCTTTAAGAATTAATATAATTTTATAATAATAATATACAATTATTACATCCATTTTTATACCTGTCCAAGAATGGTTGTGGGGAAAAACATATTACACCACGTCGTGGAGATTGTAAGTTGTATGTTCGTATGCAGGGTGATTTCTCCTTTGATAGGATGGATATGAAGAAGAATGTGGTTGTTTAATAATTATAATATCTTCTCAGTATATAATTGATATTTAAGATATTATTATATAATGAAAAACTGATGAATTAGTAATATAAGTAGAATTAAATATGAATGAATTGGTAGAGTTGGTTACCTAATCTTTGATGTTCTCTCTTTAGATATCATATTAACAGAACTAGAGATGGTATTTTGAGAATACCAAAACATCTATAATGTATCTATAGAAGCTAAGAAGAGAAAATTTTAGGGTATGGAATAAAATGATGGATTAATGGGTTGATTATAAATGATGGAGGAGGTTCCATTTTATAATTGAGGTGAGCGGCACATTTGGAAACCACATTAATATTAATTCATAATAAAAATCAAAACCATCTCTAAAACTTAATGAAACTTCCCAATTTAGAATATGAGACAATATATGGCTGTAATATCATCAAATAATAAATTTTAGGCAATTTTAGATTTCCACGCAGACCTTATCTTTTCTATTTAACACTTAGTTATTCTATTTCATTTTAACTAGGGAAACAAATATTTCAATAATAAAAGAGTAAAATAATTACTTATTTGATTTCAATTAGATCATAAATAAATAATTTAGTTCATTATTCACTTTACCATAAATATTCTATATTATTATAAAAAAACATGTTTTTTAAACAATTTAATAAATCACTATTTTGATAAAAAATCTAGTGTCAATTTGGACTCTATTCAAATTACTGATTTTTAAAAATATAAAGATAAAAATTTAACTTCAAAACACATATTTTATTATATTCTTATGAGGTAAAGGTTATCAATATATTCCATTATACATTTTAATCATCCAAAAATATATTTATTTTAATATTTTTAATTTCATTTTTTTGATATCTGCATTAATAAAATTATTACTACAATGATTTGTATAGTTATTTAATATACTTGGATATTGAGTAAAGATTAAAAATTAAATTCTATAATAAAGAAAAATTTATTATATTTTTTGATAATACATGTTGTCAAATTTATCTTTTATACAAACAAATATTAAAAATGTCATACTTATTCAAGTATGAATGTGACACCTTTAACATTACTTTCAATAAATTAATATAAAGGGCCTAATATATACTATAAGGCTCCAACTGGTCTCTATTATTACCATTAGATTATTATGGTCATGATATAATCGACCAATAAGATTGGGTCATGTGTTTGGACAATTTTATAGTTATTATGATTTCAATAAAAAAATCATTGATTTCTCATCAATTAATAAATTTTTACATCATCAAGGAATATTACTTTAATGTAATTATTTATTTCCTAAAATTTAAGAATAAATTTCCATGATGTATTTAATTACTATCTATTTAAATGGAAGATATATTTAATAATATATAACTTGTTTATCCATATATTAGGATTATTATACTTATAAGAAATATTAGTTTGACATTTTGTCACTTTTATTGGTTTTAATAGTATTTATGTATTTTTCACTATCATGCAGACATTAAATGTGTATGTTTCGATCATAAGATGTTAAGGGATGAATTATATTCCTAAAAAATTTTTTTGAAGGATTTAGTATAATTTTATCGTCCTTATAATTTTTTTGTTACACTAATTTACACGCATTACCTTTAACCGTGTTAAATAAAAATTAATGTAGTTACTATTCATTATATAAAAAAATTAAAATAAACATATTATAATAATTTGGCTCCAATTATTCCAAATATAGAATCCATTTTTCAAAATTCAAATCATAGAATATGCAGTAATTAATTCATAATTAATCATGTTGGAAAAAATTGTTTAAAAGTTAAAATATTAAAAAAGATTTAAAATTTTTTATATGAACTCAATGTAAAATTAATGTCAATGACATAAATTGTAATAAATTATAATATTTTTTATTTATAATTTAAATCCATTCAATAATATAATTTTACCATATAAATGATTTTTTTGAAAAAAGTTGTTTTCAATTAATATTTTTCGTATTTTCACTATTCATCAAAACATGAAAGTTATCAGAAAAATATAAAAATTCATCCAAAGTAAAATTTTATTTATCATTTCTAAAGAATAAGATCATTTTGTCGAATTGAAATTATAAATTATACAAAAATATATTTAAAATTGGTGCGCATTTAAAAGGTGGGAAAACTATATTTTTTGAAAAATACGTCTTTTATTCGAAAAAATTGAATTTGTTCTTATATCATCTTCTAGAAAATAATATGATGAATTATAATGTAATAAAATATTAAAAATTTGTCTAATACTGTTCATAACATCATGTTTATATCCAATTAAATAATAAATTTTTTATAATATATCATTGTGTAGTGAAAATCGATATTGTGTATAACACAAGCTTTCAAAGAAGGTTGATTTTTTCATTTAACACAATCAAAATCATTTTTGTGTGTTGTGAAAGATTCCTTTGGTGTTTTTTATAACATAATCCAGTCGTAGTTAATTTATAAAAGAAACAAATTATACACTAAGGGTTTCATGAAAAAAGTTTCGTCAAAAGAACATGAAATTGTGGGAAACACAATCCAAGAATAGTGTTGCATATACTGATCTCTAGTATGGTGTTGTGTATAGACCAATCTAATCATGTTGAAGCATACAACCCAAGACATTGAAAAAATTAAATATATCTATCTCATTAAATCTCAGGGTGTTATATTCTACCCTCCTAAAAATAAATTTCTCCATCGAAATTCCTCAAGGTTATAAATGGTTTACTACTTGAAAGTTTCTATCATGGAAGCCCACATCGTAAAAAGGGATAATAATACTACATATTAAATGGAATGTTGGAAACATAGTTGTTACACAATGTAACTCATCACTATGTTTCCACATAGGAGAACATAGGTGGGATGTGAATGAATAGATATGGAAAAGAAATCTAACTATCATCTTCTGATGAATTGTGATAGATAATAAGGTTTGAAGAATGATAACTACTAGAAATCTATAAATTTCCAAACACATAAGGGACCATATGATTCATCGAATAAGATGGTACTTGGATAACCTTTTTGGTTTCATGATCCTTTTCCTATTTTTTTTTCAATTTATTCTTGAGGTGAAATAGTTAAATGATTTAAGGACAATATCACCATTGGTTGTTCCCTAAATAATTTCTACTTCATCTCTTATTTAAATAAATGATGTTGAATTTTTAATTAATTAAGTGTTAGAACATCATGCAATAGAATGATTGGCCATTCCATTTTTCTCAATAAAAAGTTTATAACAGGTTATCAAATATCCATATGTCCACATATAGTGAGATAATACATTAATCTATCAAACATAAACACAAATATAAAAAATATTATCCATAAATGGATAACATTAAAATCCAAAAAAAAATGGAAAAAATAAATATTTTGAAATAGGTGAACTAAATCGACTTAACATTTGTCTCCCATAGATTATTTTGTAGTTCTTGGTTGTCACATTCCAAAACATTTGAATACCTTAATCATTTATTCTATGGAATCATGATAATAACATGGACTACTATAGAACCTTATTGATAATATGAAATCTATCCAAATTAACCCTTTCCACAGACCAAAAATACCAAAACTTCTATATACAGAAACCATGATATAACTTGGTCCTTATATCCTTCCTGAGGTCATTAATAGTATCAGACAACTCATTATCTCCTTATCCCATCATTATTAACATATCATGTGTTTTCCAAAAATATCATAATAACATTTCATAGTTAATTGTACCATTCAATATATACATTATAATACATAAGGGAAAATATTAGTGTAACAATCCATAGATGTTTATTTGTTCCATTGTACCATAAAACCACTCATTCAACATTGTTATTGATAAATATCCAGTCATTCCACTATCTTATTACACCAATTACCAAGATTCATTGTTTTATTCACTACTTGAAACTAAGGATTTACCAATGGTTTGAAACCGTTGCTAAAGGATGCCAAACCGTTTGTATACTATATACCAACGGTTTGGAAAACCGTTGGAAAGTATGGTGTAAAGATATCCCACTACCAATGGTTTTAGTACAACCATTGGGAAGGGCAGTCTAATCCTTGAGTTTCCCAATGGTTTAAGTAACCATTGGTATATAAGAGTATTCCCAATGGTTTGAAAACCACTGGAAATACTGGCAGTGTAATCCTAGTTTCCTAATGGATTAAATAACCATTGGTATATATAATTATTCCATCAATTTAATGTTTTACCAACGGTTTACTAAAACTGTGGTAAAAATATGTACAACGCCGTACCAATGGTTTTAGTAAACCATTGGTATAGTGTAATACTAGAATTTTGTAGACCACCAACCTATGATCACCCCCACTCCATGCATACACTCTTAACAACAACAAAGTACACTCTTAACAGAAACAAAACCACTACACACTCAACTACATACAACTTCTATAGCACACAAAAGCATATAAAAACATGATACTCTTTTAACCAAGGAATGTACCAAAATTATAATCATGTATATGAACCCAGTTACCCTATGCAATACAGAATTCATAATTATATTCTCAATTGAATACATAAAGAATGAATTATGTAATGAATTATGAATTAGGAATCAATAACACATACAAAATGAATTATGTTGCAAAAAAAATTCTGAATAAGTTTAGTATGTTTTCCGTATAATAGTTGTTTTTACATAAAGTGATGTCCATTTTAAACAAAAGACATAAACTTGGAGTGATACCAGCCAAAATATGCCCCGGATTGAGGCGAGGTTGACTCGTACGCATCACAAATGACTCATGAATCATTATTATATAGTATCAACAGAATCTGAATGCGTTTGGTCAGATTTCCATATGCCAGTTGTTGTTTTCACTTAAAATGTTTCCCATTTCAAATAATTGTGAGAATCATTGAGTGGTGTCAGCCATACCACTCCTCAGATTAAGGTGTGTTTGAATCATACACGTCACATATGACCCATGTATCATTGTCCTAAAGTTTCAATAGAATCCGAATGCGGTAGGTCAGTTTTCCGTATGTCAGTCATTGTTTTCAGTTAAAATGATGTCCATTTTGAACAAAAGAGGGATAGTTAGAGTGATACCGGCCACACCGCACCAAGGATTATGGATGTTTTGACTCGTACATGACACATATGACCCATGGATCATTGTTCTAAAGTTTCAACAGAATCAGAATGTGTTTGGTCAGTTTTCCGCATATCAGTTGTTGTTTTCACTTAAAATGATGTCCATTTTAAACAAAAGAGAGACACTTGAAGTGGTGTCTACCAAACCACACCTTTGATTGAGGCGGGGTTTCCCTTTACACATCACATAAGACCCATGGATCATTGTCCAAAATTTTAAACAAAATATGAATGCATTTAGTCAGTTTTCCATATGCCAATTGTTGTTTTCACTTAAAATGATGTTCATTTTAAAAAAAAGAGAGACACTTTTAGTGGTTTCGGCCACACCATGCTTCGGATTGAGGCGTCTTTGACTCTTAAATGTCATATATGACCCAAGGATCATTTTTATAATGTTTTAATAGAATCCATATGTGTTTGGTCAGTTTTCTGAATTTCATTTGTCGTTTTCGCTGAAAATGATTTCCATTTTAAACAAAAGACATACACGTGGAGTGATAATAGCCACACCATGGCTTGGATTGAGGTAGGGTTGAATCTTACACGTCATAGATGACTCATGAGCTGTTTTAAAAAAGTTTCAAAAACTCTGAATGTGTTTGGTCAGTTTTTTGTATTCCATTTGTTGTTTTCACATAAAAAGTTTTCCATTTCAAATAAAGGTGAGACACTTTGAGTGGTGTCGGCTACACCACGCCTCAGATTGAGGCAGGGATGACTCATACACATCACATTTGACAATGGATCGTTGTGCTATTGTATCATAACAATCTGAATAATTGTGGTCAGGTTTCCGTATGCCAGTTCTTTTTACTTAAAACGATGTCCACTTTAAACAAAAGAGACATAGTTAGAGTGATACCAGCCACACCTCACACCAGATTGAGGCGAGGATGACTCATACATGTCACATATGATTAATGGATCATTTTCCTAATGTTTGAAAAAAATATGAATGCATTTGGTCAGTTTTCCATATGTCAGTTGTTGCTTTCACAAAAAAATGATGGCCATTTTAAACAAAAGAGACACACTTTGAGTGGTGTCGGCCACACCGCTCCTCATATTGAGGTGGGGATGACTCGTGCACATCACATATGACCCATGTATCATTTTCATAAAATTTCAATAGAATATGAATAAATTTGGTCAGTTTTCCATATGTCTATTGTTGTTTTCAATTAAAATGATGTTCATTTTAAACAAAAGCGAGACACATTGAGTGGTTCCAGGCACACAACACTTTGGAATGAGGCGGGGTTGACACGTACACGTCACATATGACCCATGGATCATTTTACAAAAGTTACAACAGAATTATAATGTGTTTGGTCAATTTTTCATATGTCAGTTTTTGTTTTCACTTAAAATGATGTCCATTTTAAACAAAAGACATACTCTTGGAGCGATACAGGCCACACCGCTCCCCAGATTGATATGGGGATAACTTGTACACATCACAAATGACCCATTGGATCGTTTTCCTAAATTATCTACACAATCGGAATGCGTTTGGTTGGTTTTCTGTATACCAGTTATTTTTTTCACTTAAAATCATATCCATTTCATATAAAAGTAAGAATGTTTTAGTGGTTCTAGCCACATCGGGCCTTAGATTGAGGCGGGGTTGACTCTTACAAATCAAATATGACCCATGGATTGTTTTCCTAAAGTTTCAACTGAACATGAATGCCTTCGGTCAATTTTCAATTTGTCAATTGTTGTATTCACTTAAAATGATGTCTTTTTGAAACAAAAGAGAGACACTTTGGGTGGTGTCGGCCACACCGTGCCTCATATTGAGGCAGGGTTGACTCATACATTTCAAAAACTGATCCATGAATTGTTTTCCTAAAGTATAAACATAATCTGAATGTGTTTGTTCAGTTTTCTGTATGCCAATTTTTTTTACTTAAAAGAGTATCGATTTTAAGCAAAAGAAGGACACTTTGAGTGGTACCGGCCATAATGTTCATCAGATTAATGCGGGTTTGACTTGTATAATTCAAAAATGACCAATTTATCCTTATCCTAGACTATCAACAAAAATAAAATTCATTTTGTCAGTTTTTCGTATGGCAGTTGTTGTTTTCACTTAAAATTATTATCATTTTTAAAAAAAGAGAGACACTTTGAATTGGGTCGGCCACACCATGCTTCTTATTGAGGTGGGGTAGACTCATGCACGTCACATATGACCCGTAGATCATTTTCCTAAAGTTTCAATAGAATCTGAATGCGTTTGTCTAGTTTTTCGTATGTCAGTTGTTGTTTTCTCTTAAAATGATGACCATTTTAATCAAAAGACATACATGTGGAGTGATATCGGCCACACCGTGCCACATATTGAGGCTGTATTGACTTGTACACGTCAAAAATGACCCATGGATCATTTTCCTAACATATCAAAAGAATCTGAATATGTTTGGTTGGTTTTCTGTATTCCAGTTGTTGTTTACACTTAAAATTATGTATATTTCAAATGAAAGTGAGACACATTGAGTGGTGTCAACCACAACGTGCCTCGGATTGAAGTGGGTTTGACTCGTACACATCACATACCACCCATGTATTGTTGTGAAAATGTATAAACACAATTCGAATATGTTTGGTCGGTTTTCCATATACCAGTTTTTTATTTAAAATGATGTCCATTTTAAACAAAAGTTAAATAGTTAGAGTTATACCGGCCACACCACGCCTCATATTGAGGCTAGGTTGACTCGTACACATTAAATATGAGCCATGTATTGTTTTACTAATGTTTAAATTGAATCCAAATGTATTTGGTAATTTTTTGGTATGGCAGTTGTTGTTTTCACATAAAGTGATGTCCATTTTAAACAAAACAGACACACATTGAGTGGTTTCTGCCACACGACACCCCATATTGAGGAGGGGTTTACTTTTACACGTCACATATGAACCATGTATTGATTTCCTAAATTTTCAACAGAATCCAATTTCATTTGGTCAGTTTTCCGTATGATAATTGTTGTTTTGGCCTAAAATGATGTCCATTTTAAACAAAAGAGAGACACTTTGAGTGGTGACGGCCACACCACACTTCAGATTGAGGAGAGGATGACTTGAACACATCTCATATGACCCATGGATTGTTGTCCTAATGTTTCAATAGAATCTAAATGTGTTTGGTCAGTTTTTCGTATGTCAGTTGTCATTTTCACTTAAGATGATGTCCATTTTAAACAAAAGACATACACTAGGAGTGATACAGGCCACATCGTGCCATGTATTAAGGCAGGGATGAATCATAAATGCCACAGTGACCAATGGATCGTTTTACTAATGTATCAACATAATCTGAATGTGGTTGGTCAGTTTTCCATACATCAGTTGTTGTTTTCACATAAAATCTCATCCATTTCAAATAAATGTGAGACAATTTGAGTGGTTCTAGCCACACTGGCCCTAATATTGAGGTGGGGTTGACTCGTACATGTCACATATGACCCATGGATTGTTTTACTATTGTTTCAATAGAATAAAAATGCCTTTGGCCAGTTTTCCATTTGTCAGTTGTTGTATTCACTTAAAATGATGTCCTTTTGAAATAAAAGGAAGACACTTTGAGTGGTACCGGCCACACCATGCCTTTTATTGATGAGGGGTTAATTTGTACACGTCACGTATGACCCATGGATCATTTTCTTAAATTTTCTTCTGAATCTGAATGAATTTGGTCTGTTTTCCATATGTTAATTGTTGTTTTCCCTTAAAATGATGTTCATTTTAAACAAAATAGAGATACTTTGAGTGGTTCTGGACATATCACACTTCATATTGAGGCAGGGTTGACTCGTACACATCTTATATGACCCATGTATCATTTTCCAAAAGTTTAAAAAGAATCCTAATGCGTTTGGTTAGGTTTCCTTATGTCAGTTGTTGTTTTCACTTAAAATGATGTCCATTTTAAACAAAAGACAGACACATGGAGTAATACCATCCACACCATGCCCCGGATTGAGGAGGGGATAACTCGTACATGTCACAGATGAATCATGAATCTTTTTCATAAATTATTAACAGAATCTAAATTTGTTTGTTCATTTTTTTCATATGCCAGTTGTTGTTTTCACTTCAAATGATTTCCATTTCAAATAAATGTGGGACATTTGAGAGCCGTTTGCCACATCACATCTCGGTTTGAGGCGGGGTTGACTCATACACGTCACATATAACCAATTGATCATGGTGATAATGTATCAACACAATCTGAATCTGTTTGGTCGGTTTTCTGTATGCCGGTTTTTTTACATACAATGATGTTTATTTTAAACAATAGAGAGACAGTTAGAGTGATAACAGCCACACCGTGCCTCCAATTGAGGCTGGGTTGACTCATACATGTCAAATATGACCCATGGAACATTTTACTAATGTTCGAATAGAATCAAAATGTGTTTGGTCAGTTTTCCGTATGTCAGTTGTTGTTTTCACTTAAAATGATGTTCATTTAAAAAAAAGAGACACACTTTGAGTGGTGTCGACCACACCTCGCCTTGGATTGAGGTAGGGTTGACTAGTACACATAACATATGACCCACAAATCATTTTCCTAAATTTTCAATATAATCTGAATGCATTTGGTCAGTTTTACGTATGTCAATTATTGTTTTCACTTAAAATGATGTTCATTTTAAACAAAAGAGAGACACATTGAGTGGTTCCAGCCACACCTTGCTTCGGATTAAGGCAGGGTTGACTCTTACACATCGCATATGACCCAGGGATCGTTATCATAATGTTTCAAAATAATCCAAATGCATTTGTTTAGTTTTCCATATGTTAGTTGTTGTTTTCACTTAAAATGATGTCCATTTTAATCAAAAGACATACACTTAGAGTGATACTGGCCACACCATGCCCCAGATTGAGGTGGGTTTGACTCTTACATGTCACGGATGACTCATGAATTGTTTTTATAACATATCACTAGAATCTGAATGCGTTTGGTCAATTTTCCATTTACCAGTTCTTGTTTTCACTTAAAATGTTTTCCATTTCAAAGAATGGTGAGACACTTTGGGTGCTATCGGCCACACCATGCCCCGGATTGAGATGAGGTTGACTCTTACATGTCACAAATGACCCATGGATTTGTTTTCCTAATGTATAAACACAATATGAATGTGTTTGGTCAGATTTCCATATGCTAGTTGTTGTTTTCACTTAAAATTCTGTCCATTTCAAATAAAAGTGAGACAGTTTGGGTGGTGTCTGCCACACTAGCACTCAGATTGAGGTTGGGTTGACTCGTACACCTAACATATAACCCATGGATAATATTCTTAAAGTTTCAAAAGAATCTGAATGCCTTCGGTCAGTTTTTCGTATGTAAGTTGTTGTATTCACTTAAAATGATGTTCTTTTGAAACAAAAGAGAGACACTTTGATTGGTGTCGGCCAACCCACACCTCAGATTGAGGTGAGGTTGACTCATACATGTCACAAATTACCCATGGATCATTTTCCTAAAGTATAAACACATTATGAATATATTGGTTTGGTTTTCTGTATTCCAGTTATTTTCACTTAAAAGCATATCCATTTTAAAAAAAGAAAGACACTTTGAGTGGTACCGGCAACAATGTGCCTCATATTGAGGCAGGGTTGACTCATACATGTCAAAAAAAACTAGTGGATCATTTTCCTAAAGTATCAAGATAATCCAAATTTGTTTGGTTTGTTTTCCATATGGCAGTTGTTTTTTTCACTTAAAATGATGTACATTTTAAACACAAGAGAGACACATTGAGTTGTTCCAGCCACACCATGCTTCGGATTGGGGCGAGGTTGACTCGTACATGTCACATACGACTCATGGATTGTTTTCCTAAAGTTTCAATAGAATACGAATTTGTTTGGTTTGTTTTCCGTTTGGTAATTGTTCATTTCACTTATAATGATGTCCATTTTAAACAAAAGTCATATAGATTGAGTTATACAGGCCACACCGTTCTCTGGATTGAGGCGGGGTTGACTCTTACACATGACAAATGACACATGGATCATTTTCCTAAATTATCAACATACTCTGAATGCGTTTGGTTTGTTTTTCATATGCCAGTTTTTGTTTTCACATAAAATCGGATCCATTTCAAATAAAAGTGAGACAGTTTGAGTGGTGCCGGCCACACCTTCCCTCGGATTGAGGCTAGGTTGACTCATACACATCACATATGACCCATGGACCATTTTTGTAATGATTCAACTAAATCAGAATGCCTTTGTTTGGTTTTACATATTTCAGTTGTTTAATTCACTTAAAATGATTTCATTTTGAAACAAAATAGAGACACTTTGAGTGGTGAAGGCCCCACCACACCTCATATAGATGCGGGGTTGACTCGTACATGTCACAAATGACCCATGGACCATTTTCCAAAACAATCAACCCAATCCAAATGTTTTTGGTCAGTTTTCTGTATTCAAGTTGTTTTTACTTAAAATATTATCCATTTTAAACAATAGAAAGAATCTTTGAGTGGTACCGGCCACACCATGCCTCGAATTGAGGCATGGTTGACTGGTACACTTCAGAAATTCCACATAGATCCTTATCCAAATGTATCAACAGAATCTGAATGCATTTGGTCACTTTTCCATAATCCAGTTGTTGGTTTCACTTAAAATGTTGTCCATTTCAATGAATTATGAGACACTTTGAGTGGTGTCGGCCACACTGTGCCTTGGATTGAGGTGGGGTTGACTCGTACAATTCAAAAATGACCCATGGATCGTTTTTTTGTGTATAAACATAATCCAAATGCGTTTTGTCAGTTTTCTGTATGTCAGTTGTTGTTTTCACTTATAATATTGTCCATTTCAAATAAAAGTGACACTTTGAGTGGTACCGGCCACCCCATGCCTCGGTTTGAGGTGAGGTTGACTCGTACACGTCACTTGGGTGTTTTGAGTTCCATTAAGGTAAGATTTAATATCTGGGTTACTCTAATCATCTACTTGCATCCTCTTTTTGATTAGGGATTGCACTCTTCTCTCATCTTCTTCTGAAATTCTAAAACCCTATTTCCCTTTTGTATTTAGGGTGAATATTGAAGAGAGATTAGATTGGGATCTGGGGTCTAGGGAGGAGGGTTAGGGGCTGTCTGTGGGGATGTCTAGGGTCCAGGGAGAATAGTGGTGGGGGCGCTCTCTGGGGGGTTGTCTGGGGGGCTGGCTGAGGTCTAGGGAGGAGGGTGGGGGGGGGGGGCTTTTCATGGTCTAGGGAAGAGGGTGGGAGGTCATTCGGGGTCCAGGAAGGAGGGTGGATAATGTATCTAAAACTCTATCTAGGAATCATACATCGAATTTTGATAGGACTGCAAACTGCCGTGGGGTGTCGTAGTGGAGTCGGGCCAAATCATGGCATTACTGCGGTGTGACCGCAGCGTGACCACGGCGTGACCGCGTCATGACTGCGGCGTGACCGCGACATGACCGTGTTGTGACCGCGGCGTGTTGGTCCGATCCAGTGACATTCATGGGGCAACATCTTCTGTCCAGTAGAGAAGGGGGTGGGAGGAGGTGGGGAAACATTCTAGATGTCTCCTCCCCCCCCAGTAACTATGAGTGGGTAATGTATCTAAAACTCGATCTATGTTCGATACATCGTATTTCTAAAGGACTGTGAACTGTCGTGGGGTGTCCTCCTAGAGTAGGGCCAAATCACGGCATGACCGCATCGTGACTGCGGAGTGACCACGGTGTGACCGTGGCGTGACTACGGCATGTTGGTTCAGTCCAACGACATCCACGGGGCACCATCTTTCGGGCAGGACTAAAGGGAGTGGGAGAAGGCTGGGCAAGATTCTGGTCATCGCCTCCCTCCCCATTAACTTTCGGTGGGTAATGTATTTAATACTCTATCTATGTATCATACATCAAATTCCGACTGGACTAAGAACCGCCGTGGGGGTCTTATTGAAGTTGGGCAAAATCACGACATTACTACAGTGTGACAGCGGCATGACCGCGGGGTGTTGGCCCGGTTCAACGACATCCATGGGGAAACATCTTCCAGCCAAGAGTGAAGGGAACATGAGGAAGCAGATAAAAATTCCATTCGTCGTATCCCTCCCCATTAACTATGGATGGGTAATGTATCTAAAACTCTATTTAGGTATCATACATCGATTTTTGATAGGACTGCGAACCACCGCCGGTTGTCATCCTGGACTAGGGCCAAATCACGACATTATCGTGGCATGACCATGGCCTGACCACGACATGTTGTCCCGGTCTAATGACATCCGTGAGGAAGCATCTTATGGCCAGGATTCTAAATAAATCTTATGTTTTTGTCCTTCACATTATTGAAACTAATATTATGTTATAAAATAGACTCTTAATTCGGTATTGTGGTAAGATAAAAATATATATTTTATTTTCCTTATTTCTAAAAGTGGTACAAGGTAGTTGAAACTACGGATTCAGAGTAATATTATATATGATTATTACTTATTAATGGTATATTAATTTCTTCGGACTCTAATAATAAAACATCAATCACCTTGAGAACAATAGAATTTGAGTATGTTTTAACATCTCAGGATGCAACACAAATATTATGGGAGTATTCATATATATAAAAAATTAGATGTGCATCGAGGCTAGGCAAACACCATAAATAGTGTTAAGATATAGCTTATGGTGGGGAGCACCATAATCCTGATAGGTGTTAAACAATGACACCCTCAGTATTTTTGGATATATAGGCTCCGATAAACACCCAATGGGGTGGCCAAGAGGCCAGGAAAACACCTGAAATGGGTTTCACCATAAGATAAGGTCACAACAGACATGATAGATTAAATCAAAAATTTAATATGTTATAACAAGGGATCATCAGAAGGGTGTAGTGAGTAGTACAATGACGCAACTTCAAAAGGGAAACAAAATGACAGAAACGAATCATACACCCCAAACTATCACTGTGAGTATTCACAGACAGCGCACCTCCATTGGAGGGGTCTTATTATAAAAACATTACTTTATTTAAAAATGAAAAAATTACATTAAGGAAAACTTACTCAAGATAATCAATTCAATATAATTAAGAATAATTAAGAAAGAAGCTAAATTCAATTTAATGCATTCTAAAATTAAAGAGGCTACTAGAGGGACTCTACCTCAAGGTGGAACCATGCCTTCCACTTTAGCTCTTGGATATTTCCATCTAAAATATGATGCTACTCCACTAGGTATATGCACCTTTACACACATACAAGGACACCTAAAAACATTTCACTTCATAAAAATGTCACTTCATAAAAATAGAACCAGATATTGCATAAATGATATAAGGTATATCAACAAAAACAACAACAAAAATCTTAATGGGACTTATCCTAATAACTTATATATATCCAAAATTACGGTTGATTATGTCATAAAATAAATTTAAATATATATATGTGTGCCACACACAATTACATTTAAGTTTTAATCATAACTTACAATATGTAATTATCCATTATAAATTATAAATTACTATAGATCCTAAATTTTTTAAAATTTAATATTTTGAATGAAATTTTTATAGGTTATAATCTAATAATTTAGAATAAGGGTTCGGAATTATAAATATAAAATTTTAATGCCTAAATAATATATATGATGGAGAAACTTATATCTCATGTTTTGATGTTAAATAGAATGTTTATTTATATAGTTGATACTTTGGAATATTCTTATATAGAAATTATTTATAAATTGAGGATATTATGTATGATTTGATATATGAGACAAGATTATTATTGTACCATCTTATTATATGTAATACATGCTAGGTATGTAAATAGATGATTTATTTTTCATATACCTTGACCTTGGTTTTTAATTAGAGATATTAGATTGAATTTAGTTAATGGATATATTTAATACATAGTATGTGTCAGAGATATGATGAATTTGATTCTATTTTGAGTAATGTATAACATGATAGATGGAATTCTGGTTGGACATCCAATTATATTGGAGGTGTATTCAATGGTATAGAAAATTGGGTGTTGATTAACTATAGCTATTCATTTACCCATGTGTTAATTTTCTATATAATATATTTTAAATGTTTACATGGAAATTTCATGTATCTTATTCGAATGATGAAAATCGATATTTGTGGATATTCTTCTCTACCATTTTTAGGTGATTAAAACAATCATATTGGATGTGTAAAGTGTTTAAAATTATTATGGTATGAACATATTAATTTTCTAAATTGAATAGGTATTGTAAAACTAAATCTTAAAAATAATCCATACATAATGTAATAGAAGTCGAGATGATACAAATTTAATTTCATAGAATAATTAAGGGTTTAATATGCATGTTATGTATATTAAATTGTTTAGAATTAAAATTAAAATCCATAAAATACTAAGTGTGTGATCTGTTTCAAAGAAAAAATATTTTGAGAACTCAGTCGTCCAATCAGTTATTTTCATTATTAAGCTATGTTCCCATGTATTAACGTACATAAGAAATAATGGAACCAAAAAATCTAAGTAAAAAAAAATAGGGCATTCACATTTGGGTAACTCTTAGATTTAACCCCTAAGAGTGAGGATATGAAAGGAATATAATTGATTTTATATCTGAATGTTGTATTTTAGTAATGAGTTATCCACTAAACATTATTGGAGTCATATATGATAGGATTGGTGTAAAAGCCTACCTATATAGAATTAAATGGAGTAAAATAATATAGTAGAAAAAAATTAGTCCAAAATGGAACTTGAATCACTAAAGGTGTATGATGTATGAGGTCTTCATTTTTTGTGTTAGTACCTTAATGAAAATACATTAATGAGAATATATAAATATATATACTCACCCATTGATATGTAATTTTTATAATTCATGATGAGATTTCACTAATATCATATGTACATATCTAATATATATGACTTATAAAAAAAGATTTTAGAATATAAGGTTATGTAGTGATTTGAAAGCGATGAATTTCGAGAATCACAATGCGAATGTTATAAAGATAATTTTTCTAGATCTAACTCAATGGTATTAGATATCAGGTATGTATTACACTTATGTGTTTATAAACAATGACTTAGAGATACGATTCAATTGAAATTGTTGAAATAGATATACATGTTTTAAATAGAGATAGTGTTTCAGAATTATATGTTGTAACTAATGATCATTATTCATCACCATGGATTAGCTATGGAATTGGAGAGCTATCATTATATTCCTAAAAAAACTTGTTTTCGTATAATATTTGTGAAAGAATATACTTTCATTCATTACTACGCGTAAGATATTTCCTATATATATAGATGAAATGTTTTATTGAATCAAAAATATGGAAAAGAGTGTATACATTCAATATATTTATAGTCAATTAAATAACATTTAAAACAATAATTTCTCAATTTAATGTAATGCCATTTATGTTTTGGCATTATTTCCATGTATATATAAATAATAAACAGAAAAAATACTTTGAAGAGATGGGTTTATGGAATAACTTGATCATGAATCATTTGAAACTTGTTAATTGGGTTTATTATGAAAAATGGTCAACCCACATTTTAGGTGAAAATATAAAATATAAAGTGGACTTTTGGATCTCATAAATAATGATCTATTAGTACCAACTATTACTTATTCAAATATTTGGTTTATATACTTTTTATAATTTACTAAATTTTGTATAGTTATATAATTATGTTAATATAAAAGTATAGAACTCCATAAAATTTCATCTATTTCAAAATGAAGTATATAACCATATAGTTAAATGTATTAAGATTTTATATTAAAATTGGGGAGGAGAATATTTGGGATTGGAAATCACTGATCATTTGAGATATTACATAGTATTTCAATAAATGCGTGTAAAAGCCTAGGTAAATAACGAATATAACATTTTCCTATTTATTAATATGTGTGAATTAAATATTAATTTTACTTTATAGGGGATGATTTTTTCTATGGCGTATCTAACATGCATCTATATATTTCTCCGGAATCTTATGTTGCACACAATGTTGTGTTACACCAAAAGGTGATGCAATATTATTATTATTTTAAATGGTAGATAAATCCAAGTCGTTGTATTGAAGGAAATTAATATTACTAACTACAATATGATTATACATGTTTTTTATATGTTTTTACATTTACCCAATAAACTTTAATGTCTAAAAATTTAAATAAATCCTATTTTAATCATAAATACTCTTATATTATTAAAAAGGTCGATTTACCGCCTTTCGATAGTGAACCCACATTAAATCTAATTTCTAAAAATTTAATAATATCTATTTGACAAAATAAAATTATTTGTTACAATTTGTGCATCAATATTTACGTTGGATTATATTTTGGTATTTTTTTGATAATGTGTATCTTTTAACAGATAGTGTGAAATACGACATTTTAATTCAAAACAGCATTTTAATCTAATTTATTTATATAGATACATTAACCTTTCAATTAATTTTAAATTAAAATTGGATTATATTTTTGCCATTTAATCGAAATATGCTCATTAGATGTAATTTCAGTTTGTAAGTAGACATAAACATGTGTTAATATTTGGATAGTTATTATTTCTTAAAAACACGCTTTTTGTTTTGATAGTGGGAATTAAGTTTATATTTATTTCCACCACTTCTGTGTTTTGAATTTGGAAAAACAGATTCCATTTTTTGAATTATGAGTTCCAAATTGTGTAAATATGTATCTTTTATTTTTACACATTATGAATATTTACTTCAGTAATTATTTTATTTACCATGGTTAAAGGTTATATACGGTTAACAAGGGTGAATAAAAATATAGTTATAATATTAAATTACCCTTACAGTTCTCCTAACCCAATTGGATGAGATATTGCTAACCAAGGGCATCTTGGGGTCGATTTAGGGACCCCATGGAGTAACATAAGAGTGATAATGGCACTTTATATTAATTAATTTAATGTAAGGGAAAAAATAACATGAACATATATCTATTTGTAAAACATTTGAATATGGTGTTATGAGAGTGAAATCCTCTACTATAAAGAATTGTTTGTCTAATAAAAAGATTTTCTACATCGTGGTAATTTATTTATAATTTTTAGACAATAAATAAATAAATTTATTTATGACACAATGGTGATACAGTAATTGCTTCATTAATAAAGGATTCAAATAAATAATATTATAAATATTAAATATATTTTATTCAAACACATTTTTTGCCATAACAGAATTATATAGAATATTATAGCTTGTTATATTTGAATTAATATAGTTTTTTCAAATGAATCAAGATGTTATTTATTTTTTTAATGTCTTGATATAAATTGTTTGTAAATTAACAAAAATGTGTTCTTAAAATAAATACTATTTTATTAAATGATAAATAATCCTAAAAATCCATGATTTGGAAAAATGACTTAAAAATATTACATATTTCCTAAATGATCCATTTTGTGTCACTTTAAATTTTATTGTTAATATATTAACCATATAGTACGAATATATAAGAGGACATGGTACAAGTTAAATAAGTTAACAGTGGATTAAATAAAAAATATAAGGATTAAAAATTATCTAAAACCAATCCAATTCTTATTAGATGATTTTATTTTTCCTTATATGTAACCTATCTTAGAATTAAATATTTTTTATATCTTTTTAAATAGAAATTTATTTTATAATAAAATAATACTTTCAGCCATTTTTTAAGAGCCTCTCCTCCCTATTAAAAATACCACCACCTCTAACACATTACACACACCTCTCAATTTACTTGGATCATCCAATATATTCCCCAATAAGCTCCTAAATCTTGTATATTCTTCTTATAATACTTCTACAATACAGAAGGAAATTCAAGGAAGCATTTTGGTTCAAACCAAATGGATTTACTCGATTTAATGCTAATGTCTTCTCTCTAGTTCATTTATTTTATTTTCCTTCTCTGACCCCATAAACTCTCCTTATTCCATTTTTTATAAAATAATAAGTATCCTAAATATACTAGGACATTTTTATGAGATGAATTCGAAATAAAATTCCTCATGCCTCCATATAATGGGTACAATCATTCTCTTTCTGTGGAAGGTGAACTAGTTCCCCATGAAACGATGATTATCCAAATATCTCCTACCACATCTCATGGTGAAAATTTGGTTGGAACTATATTTATATGTGATATATATATATATATAAATATTTTTAATATTGTCTCTATGCCTATATATTTTTCATTTAGTATATACTTTTATGGTTTCCATAATTGGTAAATATGGTAATTTCATTTAAGGAAGTGTGGACTACCGCCCCCTCATAGTGATATGACACGTTCATGCTTTAGATGAAACGTATAATGGATGGAATTTATGAACATATCTAACTTATATATTATACTTTAATTTTAATATACCTATGTATCATTTATTTTTCATTCCTTTAAAAATGAAAATGTAATTAAGGTAGCGTTCATGCATACGTTAAACATAAATTCTCTATGAACAGTGCATTTAATTTCTAAAATCCAAATGCTATGTACTATTTTAAATAAATATATATAGGATATATATGATTTATATGATATCTAAATCCTGAATATCATTTTGGAGATAATTTACTTTTTACCACATGGACAATTTGTAATTATAACATGTTCATTTTTCTTCTCACGTTCCAAAAATCGATAAAATGTCCAATATGAACTCAAATAATTAATTGTTGTTATATTATTTTAATAAGTGACATGAAAAAAAATTAAAACTAGAAAAAGGTTCTGATGAAAATATAAATTAGCTTAATTTTATTATTCATGAATAATAAGGAACAAACAAGTCAATTCGGACACGTGGTAAGGGGTTTTCATCTCAGTTTTTATTCCCATGAGATTAATGAAGTATTGACACTATATCATTTTGTGTGGTGTATGTACTACCAAATATTGTTTTATTTGGGTGACACAATTTAATTTATGGGTATTAATATCTTCAATTTATGATCCTTCATTAATAGGGTGTTTGTTTCGTACGTTTCCAAATTGGTAAGGGAACCTTTCACCATACTCTTTTAATTAACGAACTTTTTGATGGCTTTTAATTTCCATTTTCTTATGTTGGTATATGTTCTTAAATGTCCTTATTGTAATAAATTTTATGTTTATGTGATTAGAGAACATTTTGTCTCTCATTAACAATTTTTTTTAATTTCTATGTGATGTCATTAGGCTGTCGAATCTCTGTAATGGAACTTCTTAGCCAAATTTCAATTATTTGGGATAACCTTCTACATCTTGATTCTGTCAAGATATTAATGTGTTTCAATGAACTATGATTATTTACACTTAATATCCACATATATTCAGTGTGTTCTTATTTATTTCACACAAAAATTAGGTCATTGATTGGTCCTTAATCTAAGGATATAATCTTTGCAAGGGACTTCGTCTCAATCTCCATTCATTAAGGCATACTATGATATATACAAGACATTCCTTTATATAGGTTATAAACCCATTTGAAATTTAATTTCATTAAATTATAATCTTTTCACTACGAATCATTTTAAAAAATTAAAAAAAATGAATGATTATTTTTAATGTATGCGGTGACAACAACCTTTCCACCCTTGTGAGTATTATTTGATCTTTTTCTTCCTTAACAAGTAGTAATGTTTTTTAAAAGTAAAATAAAAAAATATATAATATTTTTATGTAATTTTTTATTTAATATGTTTTTGATAATTGATTGATTATGTAAATTTATTCAAATGATGTATTTCAATTTCTATGTTGAAAAGTTATCATTCCATTATGTTTTTTTATTTGTTTTGAAAATGATATTGTTATTGGGAATTGTTTACATATACGGGTGGTTCTCTAATAAACCTAGGGTGGGTGATCCTAAGATATTTCACCAATGAATTGGGTAATGTGATGGAGGTAAATGTTAATGATTCTCCTAAGAAATTTATGGAATATACAATGATGGGTATTCTAAAGGTAACTCCCTATGTAGCTATAAAAGCTACAATGCAAATATGTTATGGATTTCCCATGATACATTTATGATTTATGATTTAATTGTGTTATTCATAAATCTTTTGATTTCATGTGGTATGTTAAAGAGAATATGCACGCTTTTTATTGAGGGAATTCTGTTTTCCTTCATTATATTATAACCCATAATGAGATTTTATGCTCATCCCATGTTTTTGAAATGTTTTTTCACAAGAAATAATGATGAATGGGGTCAAGTTTGGGATCACAAAAAAAATAATGCTATCTAAAACATGGAACTATAAATGACTCTCTTTTTTAAAAGTATTTATTTTCTGAAAAAAATCGATATTGTGTGGAAATATCTACATAGTAATTTTTGAGATGTGATGTAATAGTTATGGACTATTTATATAAAACTATAAACCTGAAAAGATCCTAAAAGGGGATTCTAGACGTAACTCAAGACTTTTTAATGTTTAAGGATAGGGCCTTATAGTTTGTATCAAACGTCAGTTTAGAAAACTATAGGAATTATGAGTTTTTGTTATACACATGGTTAGTCTCTATGCCTATTATTTCAGATAAATCATTGTTTTATAAATTTTTTCGGATAAATGAATGCCAGGTACAAATGGAAGGACTAGGATCTTAAACAAAATTCATATCTCTTCTTGATGTCATGCTTATAATAATGATTACAAATTCATGTTCAGATGATTGTGAAACATTTTCTAGCATGTTACTAACTTCAAAGTAGTTGTTTGAGATATCAAACACCTCTACTATACATTGATATCATCATGGATCATGGTTTGTATTTAATTAAATCATATTTTCCATATATTTAAATATTTTCTCGAAAGGTTAATATTATCAAGGCATTATCAGATAATTTACCTTATCACAAGATTCTGAAGCATATTATGATTTTGAAAAAAGTGCTGAAGAAGGATCCCCTTGCGAAACCTATTTATAATTTCTTTTACAATATAATATCTCATCACATACTTATGGTATTTTAATAGGAATATTGATTCAAATATTCAACTCAAAATCAGTCCTATTATTTTATAAAAATCATGTTTTATCAGATGTTTTGAAAATATATTTCATTCATGATTATTTTACGAAACAATTTTTTTGGCGATCACCCATATGAACCATGTTTTAGAATGTGTATTTGGATGAATGAAGAAAATGACTTTTAAGAATATTTAAATCATTTTTACATTGCATGGACCTTATACCTACATGAACAAGATGATTATGAAACCATATGGACACCATGATCAAGGTATGGTGTTCTCTCTATTGGGAATAGTTTTATTATATCATATAGAGGTGAAAAAATGACAATAGATAAGATGATGGGGTCTTATAGTATTGGGATGAAAATTATATGTATATGAAAACCATTAAGGTTAAAACATGTTAGGATTATTTTTGTGTTTTATAAAAAAGAAAACCTGTATGATGGGTGACAACCCATCACATATGTCAAGGCCCCGAGAATCAAACCCACAACCGAAGGGCGACAAGGGTGCATTGCCTACCACTGGCCTACATGATGTGCCTCATTAGTAGGACTAACCCTTTATTAGTTAGATGATTTTTGGATCTAGAATATGATTATTTTGGGAAATTATTTTTTATCAAATAGATATCCTTAATATCGGAAAATGATTATGTGATTAGGTGACAATGGTTATGCTAGAAAACTGTCTCTTTCTTGGGGAACATTATATGCTTAAGGGAAATAGAATACAATGGGATCTCATTTGTGGAGTAATGGTTGACATCTTATTTTGGATGAATCTATGTTTTTGTTGTGGACATATGGCGATTTGGTTTATTTATGGAAATAATTAACCTATCATAGAGAATATGTGATTAGGTTAAATACACTTTAGCATGAAACCTTAAGAGTTGTCAATGTTATTTACAGACAAATATTAAGATTAATTGTGGAAGACTATGTGATCAAATTCGTCTGAGTTATGGGTTTTAATATTAGTTTGGATTATATTGAATAATTTTAATGAAAATAGTGTATTGAATGGTCTTTATTGAACATTGTGTATTGTTTGTTGAATTTTGGAGATTAAGAGAAGTATTTTTTTTTTATAAAAGATTATCCTTTTTTGGAATCATTTCATCTCATACTAACCATTTTGGTTTTTTTAATGTCTAAAGATTGAGGAAATTTATAGTTTATCTTTTTTCGATTATGTAATTCTCTAGAATTTGATTCTAGGGCATCAGTTGTGACCAAGTCATCTTGAATACTCATCATTGGGAGAAAATATGTATTTTTAGTGGAAACTTTTTAATGACTGAAACTATACTTGAAAATTAAGTATATTTCCTTATGTTCTCAGTCAATGTCGTATAATAATTACTCAAAAATATTAAAGGGAAACTAAAAAAAATTCTGTTTAATTTTCCTATTGGGGAATTAAATACTATTCAACCCATCACATGTTTGTGTATTTATGGTGGTAAACTTTCCTATAATCAAGTTTTCTATAAATCTCCATCAGATCCTGACACTTAGTTTCTCCCCCATGTCCATGTTATCCTGGAATCCAATTATGTGATATCTTGGGTAACCATTATACTTATCCTTCTTAATTTTTATGTGATCATTTTATAGATTCTTTTTCTGATGTGGGACATTTAATTAAGTTTTCAAGCCCAATTTTAAATTTGTGGGGATGAAATTCTCATATGGCGGGTGGAGGATTTGACATCCCAGGTATATAAAGAATATTGCATTATCCTATTTAATAAAATTTGTGAATTAGATATTATTTTTACTTTAAAGGGGTTACTATGTTCTATGGTGTACCAAACACGCAACAACATGTTTCTCCTAAATCATAAATTGCACACAATGTTGAGTTATACCGAAAAATAGTATAATATTATGATTTCATATGGTAGTTATCTCATATACATTGTATATGCAGTAGTAAATATAACTCACTACAATATTATTATACATGTTGGTTAAATGATTTTACATTTATCCAATAAATTTGAGAGGCTTAAAATGTGAATGAATTCAATTTTAAGAACAAATACTCTAATATTCTTTAAAAGGTTGACTTACTGCCTTTAAATGGAAAACCCTTTTTAAATCTTATTTTTATCACTATTATATGTAATATGTGATGAAATAAAATTATTTGTTATAAATAGGAAATAAAAATTTACTTTGGATGAAATTTTGGAATTTCTTTGTTAAAGTTCATTTTTTAATTAATAGTTCAAAACATTTCATTTTAATTCAAAAATGTATTATAATTTAATTTATTTATAGGGTTAAATTTACCTTTTTATTGGTTTTTTAGTGTAATTAGATTATATTCTTACCATTTAAACCAATTCAAGTCCTTGGATGTAATTTCAGTTCAAAATTGGACATAAACAAGTGTCAATCTTTGGATACTTATTATTTCTTAAAAACACGTTTTTTTATAATGTTAATTATGTTCAAATTAATTTCTTCCATATATGAGTTTTTATTTTGGAAAAATGGATTCCACATATGGAATCAGGATGTTCATATTTTGTAAATAGTTAACTTTTATTATGAGACATTGTAAATATTTACCTTAGTAAATATTTTATTTATCATGGTTAAAAGGTAAATCTGGTAAATAAAGACGAGAAATAATATATTAATAATATTAAATTAACCATAAACATGTACAAAACCTATTTTATGAGATATTTCTGACAAAGGGAATCCTTGGGTCGATTTTGGGACCCCATGGAGCAACATGGGAGAGATGATGGCACATTATATTAATTAATTTATATAAGGAAAAAAATAACATAAACATTTATCTTTTAGTAGAACAATTGTATATTGGTTTATATATGTAAAATATTTGAATATAGATATTTATTATAAATATAAAAGTATTTCCTACATCATGGTATTTAATTTATAATTTTTATACATTATATAAATAAATTTAATTACGACACAATGGTGAAGTAGTAACTGCGTCATTAATAAACGATTCCAATAAATGATATTATAAATACTAAAATAAATTCATTTTTAAACATTTTTTTGTCATAAATGAATTTTATGGATGATTAAAACTTTTTATTTTAGAATTAATGTAGATATTTTTGAAAAAATCAATTTTTTTGTATATATTTTTTAATGTCTTGATATAAATAATTTATAAATTTACATAAATGAGTTTTTAAAATGAATAAAATTTTAATAAATGATAAAATAACCATAAAAATATAAGATTCAGAAAAAAATTACATAAAAATATTAAATATTTCCTAAATTATCCATTTTGGGTCTCTTGTAATTTTATAGTAAATATATTAACCATATAGTATGAATATATAAGAGGACACGGTAAAAGTTAAATAAGTTAACAAAGTATTAAAAAAAGATAAGGACTAAATATTATGAAGAAACTATCCAATTCTCATTGGATGATTTGATTTTGACTTACATGTACCATGTCGTAGAATTAAATATATTTTTTTCCTTCAAAAACCAAAAATCATTTTATAATAAATAATACAATAAAACATTCCTAAAGATTCCCTCCTATCTCTTATAAAATGACACCACCTCTAACCTATTATAAACACCTCTAAATCCACTTGTCGTATCAAAAATCTACCCAATTAAGCTCCAAACATATCTATACTCTTTCTAGTAGCCTTTCCCTAGGAATAAATAAATTCATGAAAGCCTTTTGGTTAAAATCAAAGGGAGTTACCTGATTTAAAGGCAATACCTTATCTCATGTTCTTTTCTTTTATTTTCCTTCTACAGCCCACAAAACAATCATTATTCCATTATTTTATAACAACACTAGTATCATAAATATAATATGATTCTTTTATTAGATTTATCCTGACTACACTAACACACATCTCCATCTAATGGATACAAACATACTGTTTCTGTGGACGGTAAACTACGGCCTCATGAAACGATGATTGTTTAAATATCTCATACCACATATAATGGTTTCTATTACGATGGAACTATATTTATATGTGATATATTTTATATTTATATTGTCTCCATTTTTATATATTTTTCATTTATAACATACCCTTAGGGTTTCCATAATGTGTAAATATGATAATTTCTTTTGAGGAAGTGCGGACTATCACCCCTCAATGTGATATGACTCATTCATGCTATATATGGAATATATAAAGGATGAAATGTAAGAATTTATGTATCATATATAACATATATATTATAATGTAATTATAATATACCAATGTATCAATTATTTTTCATTCCTATAAAAATGAAAAAGAAATGAAACTAGCATTCATGCGTACATATGACTTACCATCTCCATAAATGGTGTATTTTATTTATCATGTAAAAATCATATGGTCTATTATAAATACATATATACTTGATATATAAGACATATATGATATCTAAATTTTTAATATCAATATAAAGATAATGTAATTTTTATCACATGGACAATTTTTAATTACAAAAAATTCGTTTTTTACTCAACTTCCGAACATCGAATTAATGTCCGATATGAACTCAAATAATAAATAATTGTTATAGTTGGAAACAAGTGATAGAAAATGAATAATAAACATAAAAAATATTCTATGGCAAGTGAAAATTAAATTAATTCTATTATTCAGGTAGTATAAGGAACAAGTGAGTTATGTCGGGAACTAGGTAAGGGGTTTTAACCTCACTTTTTATTCATGTGTGATTCATGCTATATTTACAACTATTTCCTTTCGAGTGGTGTATGTACTACCCATGATTGTATTTTTTTTCTAATATAAATTAATTTATGGGTATTTAAATCTTTATTATATGATCCATCATTCATGGGGTGTATGTTTCGTATGTTACCAAATCTGTAAAGGAACCTTTCATTGTACTCTTTTAGTAAAAGAATTATTTGATATCTTTTAATTTCAATTTTCTTATACTGGGGTATGTTTTTCTATATCCATAATTCAGTAAATTTTATTTCCATTTGGTGAGCGACCATTTTATCTCTAATCTACTCAATTTCTTAATTTTTCAAGTGACTCTGTTAGGCTGTCGAATTTCTCTAAGAGAACATGTTAACCCAATTCAATTATTTTGGATAAACTTATACATCTTTATTATATCGTGTTATGAATCTATGTGAATAACCTAGGAATTTGTATAATATAATATCCACTTATTTTGGTTTTATTATTATTTTTAGACATAATTATGTCACTGATTTGTCATTAATATTTGGATATGATCTTTATAAGATACTTCATCTCAACATCCTTTCACTGAGGATTACAATGATTTAAACATGACATTCGTTTATACAGTGTATAAACCCCTTGGACATTTAGTGTCATTCAAAGAGAATATTTTCTCAATGAATCATATTACTAAATTAAAAAATTAATGTTTATTTTTAATGTAATTTATGACAACAACCTCTACGCTGCCACGGGCATTATTTGATCTTCGGCAACCTTAACAAGCTGTAATGTTTTTTAAAAATAAAATAAATACCATACACTCATTTTACATATTTTGGTATTGAATTTTTTTTTGATAATGGATTTATTGTGTCAATATATTTGAATGATATATTTTGATTGCAATATGGAAATGTTATCTTTCCTTTTTGTGTGTTTTCTGTGTTTTGAATATGTTATGGATTTGGGTCATTGCTTTTTATTTGGGTGGTTTCATGATAAACCTATGGCATGTGAGACTGAGATATCCCTACAATGAATTTGTTAACAAGAAATATGTAAACATCAATGCTTCTCTTAAAATGTTTAGGGATTATACTATGAATGGTATTACAAAAGTAACTCCCTACATAGCTGTGAAAACTAAAACGTATGTATGTTAAGGGTGCGAGATGTTACATTTATGATTTATGATTTCTATGTGTTATTCATAAATATTATTAATTCAGGAGGTATGTTAGAGATAATTTCCATGGATTGTATTGATGGAATAATGTTTTATTTCTTTATTTTAAAACCCTTACTATGATTTTTATAGTCATCCCATGTATTTGAAGTTTATATCATTGGACATAAAGATGAATGGGGTCAATGTTTGGATCATGGAAAAGTCGTGCTGTTTAAAACATGGAACTTTACATGACTCTTTTTTTCAAGAGTTTTTATTTTATAAAAAAATGGATACTGTGTACAATTGTCTACATTGTAATTTTTTATATTTAAAGTAATATATATGGCCTAATTCTTTTAAACACTAAACTTGAAGTTATCCTCAATTGGAATTCTTGACCTTACTCAAGATTATGTAATGTTTATGGCTGGGGCTTTATAATGAACCATCTAAAACAACATAGAGGAATAATATGTTATAATGAAGTAATATTACCTTGTTAGACACATTATGATTAATATGAGTCAGTGTGACTATCTTATTTCATTATAGGGATATAATCTTGTGAATTATACATTTATACTTATCCAGATTCCATTTAAGGAAATAAAAAAGACACCTTAATAGATATGGTATGTGAAACATCCTATCTATTATTTTATGATTATTTGCAGCTATGAAACACACTTACCATGATTGGATAATAATATGTTGTGGATTATGATTGATAAATACTCATTTCGATCATCCAAATGAAATAATAGAATATCATTTCTAAAATTATATTAATCCCAAAGTGTTTTTGGATCTATGATGTTTTATAATTGAGTGGAATCATATAAATTGAGAATGTAGTGGGAGGAATTTAAAACATGGATAATTTTAAGAATAATAAATATGATGTTCTTCTAGGGTGGAGGTTGATCTAGTTATAGAAAAATTTGTGGCATAAGAAAATATTTATTTTTTATAATAACCTTTTTCATCTTATATGATTCATGGGAACCATAGAGTTATTTGTTTCTTTTAGAAATTTATGATGAAGTAATGATTATAATTGATGAACCCACATCGTAAAAAAATACATTGATAATTTTAATTCTAAGATATGGATAAAAGCTATGGAATCTAAAATTTACTCCATATACACTAGAAAAAGCTCATAATAATGTAGATTCACCTAAAACGGAGAGACCCATAAAATGAAAATGAGATTTTCTATAGAAAACATACATGGATGGAATAGTGTCTACCTATAATGTATTCTTGATGAAAAAGGGTCACCAAAAAATAATGCTATTTATTATAAAGATTGACATTCACAATTTACAGGGATATAGTCTATTAATAATTTTCTTCCTTATTGTAAAATGTTTATTATAATTAAAATTATATATATTTCAAAATTTCATCATTTAATGGAATTTTAGTCTATGAAATTTGTATGATACAACCCAATGTTTTTGAAATGTAAATTGAGTTTACTAACGATTAATGTCTCAATAGTAAATTAATGTATTGTAGAAAGATTTTGAGAGTATGAATATCTAGTTTGATGATGAAATCATTGTTTTGGGTTTTATCATGAACATGGATGATTCTTGTTTACAAAAGTGGATTAGTGGGTGAGTGGACATTTTTATATTTTCCATGTAAATTACATAGTAATTAATATAGAAGATGTCAGAAAATTACACTATGTAAAATTGTGGGTGGGGGAAATATTCTTGGTGAAATACATGGATGAAGAAGAATACATTCTTGGTATAATGATCTAGAGAGATATATCTAATAAGTATCTTGAACTTATTCAACAAACATTTATTATTATAGTGAAAATATAATTTATCACAGGGAATCCCAAAAAGGAGTCATAACTAGTGTCATATGGTGAAAATAATAGAAATATTAATGATCCTTTTAAATATATAATACAATATAATGAAATACTTATTAATTACCCATAATATTAATCATGTATAACAGGTTTTTAGTCTACATGAGGTCACTTATTCTTTGATAATCATAAGTAAATTCCATTCAAATCAAAGAGAGACACACTATATTGTTAGATTCAAAATCCATATGTAATTGGGAAAAACTATGGATATATTACTCTTATTTAGAAGAGAATATAAGATCTATAAAAATGGTAAATATATTTATAGTTATCTATCAAACTAATATTATATGAAATCTTAATCTAGTTTCATGACACTCCAAAATAATGGAGATATCATTTTAAAGGGATCCAAACAATCCACTGTAGGAGACTTAACAATAGAGGTAGTGTTCATAGTTTTATCAAATGTTGTGAATGAAATAGTCTAGATCAAGAGATTAATATATTAAATTTGGATGGTTCCTTGCATTGATGGTGAAATTGAGGGTTATTATGACAACAATAGAGCTTCTGTTCAAGAAAAGGAACCCACATGTCCAGAAATGGACAAACACAACCATCATAAATACATTCTTATTCAGAAGATATTTAAGAGGGGAAATGTAATAATGTATTGGGTTGATATATATATTAATATAGAATATCCCTGAACTAATTCAATATTTCAAAAAAAAATAATGAGGTTTGTATTGGATCTCAGGGTATAAGATATATAATTTATTGGTTTTAATGATTTTAAAAAGTACCATGATTTTATAATAAATGGAATATATGTTTATAATTAGTTTATTTTTGTTGTAATATATATTACATGAACAATTTAATGATAATATCCCCTAATATTATGACATAGGTTTTTTCATAATTTATTTTCTACATTGAGTATTTTTGGTTTAGTTGATTTGTTAATATTATTAGGAGTATTGGATTCAAGATATAATAGGAGGATACATATTATTTATATTCACTCACTAAAGTATATATCCATGAATATCATACATTCATAAATATACATAGGATGTGTGTTCTTATTATGAACCCCATTTACCCATGGTCGGTGAGATACCTGGAATGGTAATATTCATATGTTGATATATTTTTTTTTCAAGCCTTTATACATTGATAATACTTAGGTTGTTTGATATTTTTATGATCATGAATTTAATTGGAGCTGAAAAAATATTAGATTTTACCCTTTGTATGATGAGAAAAGGAAATTTTTTTTCCTCTGATAAATGTAGACAAAATGAATTTAAAACTACCCTTATTTATGTGATATGACTTTTGATCCACTATTTTAATAAGGGAAATGTGATGTGATCATATTCTATATGAATGAAATGTGATTTGTTCATCAACTCTGTTATTATTTCCTGGATAATTGTGTATTTTTCATATGGATTATACTAGCTTGAAAGTATTTATGTATATTAGTATATTGATGATGTAGAAAAAGTACAATATTGGTATATATATGTTTTATATGATACATATTGGGGAGAAAATGTTCATGTGGATATATGGGTATGTTAGATCGATACCACATGAGAACCCTTTTAAACATTAGTAGCATAGATTCTTTTTTATAGGACACTATTATATTACATTATTAAAATCATAATTTTATATTCTTTTTCAATGCAATACTGGATAGTAGGGTTATAATTTTTGTCATTAGGATAAGTATGAAAAAAAATTCAAATGTTTTTTTTCATAAAATTTGGGTTTCTAAAAAAATGAAACCAATACATTCTAGATGTATTCTATCAAAGTTATAATGATTTTGATAAAGTACTAATTGAATTTTTCAATAAGTGAGAGATTATTATAAATGAATGAAAAGTTAGATATGATATTTTATAATATACATAAGTCATATTTAGTTATTTGAGTATGTATATTATTAGATCATAGCACACAATTGGTTTTTATTTTAGTGTATGATATGAATATGAGATGTCATATTTCTTGAATGCATCCTTCTAGGTATTCATACCCATTTTTATTTTGTTATGATTCATTAATATTATTCATTTATGCATATATATGTATTGTATAACAATTAAAATGTACAATTATTATACAGCTCCAAGGGGGGAAGAATTATCATTGGTCATATTGCCTTTCATTAGATGGTAGATAATGCTTGACTCTCCTCATTTTATAAATAGTTTCTATCAAATAGATCTAATTGCACTATTTTTATATTTTTTACTCTAATAATTTATAACCAAATCTATCTTTATCCTTGATCTCCATTTTTTGTTATATAGATGGTGCTAGAACTATTTTATTTTTCAAGGGACCACACATTATGAATGATAATCCCATGATAGTGTAGCACCCATGGATTTGAGAACCTTTTGGATATCAGTATGTGATCCAAATAAAGAAAACTCTATCACATTTAAGAGATATATAGCTTAATGCAACCATGTAAAAGTTTTATTTTTTAATATATTTTTTTTTTAAGATAAATTTAATATTATAATGAAGTTTCTCTCCTATGAAATGATCCTATTATGATCCTCTAAACCCCCATTTGTCAATGATCATGGGATGTATTTTAGTCTTTTATTTATATCTGAATAAGGATTTAGGGATGTGATTTATTATTATCCTTATTCATTAATATTGAGACATTGAAACATATTATATTTTTGTTTTCCATGATGCATAGATGATGGAGACCCTTGATAACTTGATACAATATATATTAATATGAGTTGACAAAAAATATCACATTTTATCAATAAAGTAGTTTCAGGGGCATATATTTTACCCACATGAAAATTACCTAGAGTATACATTAAAAGTGAACATTACAACACCGACATGGTGGAGGATACAATCTTCGTGAATCTGAATTTTTCATGTATTTTTTAATCCCACAATTCAAAGAAACATTTGGATAAGGAAAATTGGTTGGGAAGATAGGATTTTAGAAATTAACATAATACATCCAAATCCACAAGTGGCTATTTTGTGAGCATCTCTATCTAATAACTAATGTAATATTTTTTCCATTCATAAAATGTTTTAATGTCTTATAGGATGTAACAAATTTTTTTCCCAATATTGACTTCATAATTTTTTAAGTTTCTAGTATAAGGATCATTAATAGTATAAAAGAGAAATTTCACCATATTAAATAATCATGGAAAATTATCTAATTATTATATTTGTCTCAGAAAAATTATTTTATACCTAGGTTATAACATGGTAATTTTCCATGTTATGAGATTTATATGGAATAATAAATTTTTATTAATAAAAACATATGTATTCATGGATTGAAAACATTATTATATATTAACAATGAAAATATAATTTTTATGACACTATAGTTGTACTTAAAATGTGTTTTTATTTTTATTAGTATGGTATATATTATGTATTCAAGTGATGGTCCAAGAATCATGCCTTTTAGAGTCTTTATTTAAATTTCTGAATTATCCAAATAAATATAAATTATTATTTATTGGGGGAATTGGAGATATAGAATTTAAATAGATAGGTTTTGATTACATTTTATATTAGAGAGTGACGTGGAGTGGATATTATTAATAGTAAACATCATATGATGTGGAGATTTATGGGTAGTTTAAAACACAAATTACTTAAAGGATTAATGGGTGATAACTCAAGTGATTATAAAGGAACACATTAAAGAGGTTTAGAAGACTTTGATCGGGTGACCACTTTTTCTAATGGAGGAACTCTTCTTCTAATCCTATGAAACTTCTCTTAATTAATGGTCGCATTGGTGATTATACTATAATGAATAACCACTCTATGGGCATTGGTGATAAAACCCAAGATGATAGTTAATGAACCATGCATGCTGATGATTATTGAATGTTAATGTGAGGACATTTATACTAAGAGTTGTTCCCTTTTATGAATTTACTTCAGCTTATTCTTTATCAAGTTTTTCCTTCTCTCTAAGATGGAATTTTCAAAATTCATCTCAGTCCTAATATTAACAAAGTACATAACTGAAGAATAATTAATAAATGATAATTATTTGACTGTGTTAAGATTAATTATTTATTAAAACAATTATTATTCTTATGTTCTCCTATTTGATTACTTTAAAATTAATTTAAAATGATACAAAAATTATTTTATGTGGACAAAACTATAAAAACTATATATTTAGACATATAAATTTATATAATATATACTAATTTTTTAGAATGTTTATCTAAAGCCTTTTACTTTCTTAACATTGGTAAAAAAATTCCACATATTTCCAAATCCTCCCACAAGATTTATTCCCTCATTTGATTGATCTTCCATGTAATTCATAGTTCCACTTCAACTCTTCACTCAATTGGCATTCTCTCTATCTTATAAAATCATAATACCCAATTATTTCGTTAATAATGGACCAAGCATCACACCTACAAATTCTTATTCACCCATCTATCCCAAACTAGCTCTGATTTATCAAAATGATGACTCTAAAAATTAGGTTTCCTAGAGAACTATAAATATTCCCTAAAAAAACCCACCTTTCTCTAAAAACTTTCTCAATAATTAAAATATTTTGATTTATTCACCTTTCCATACCATTAATTACAATTATTTAATTATAATACCAAATTTTAATATCTATATCCCCAATTATGTTTTTTTTTAAACATTTTTATGTTTGACATAAAATAATTGTTTTTATATTTTATTTAACAAATATGGTTATTTGAATATTTTCTTGCACTTTGATCCGTCAAATGTTTCATATTTTGTAGCCTTAAATAATTACTTATATTTATTCAAAAAATAAATATGTCTATAGGTATTGTGTTTATTCTAATGTATATTACTTTTTAAGGAATCACATGGTCTATTTTCCTATAATAATGGGGCTAAGATACTAGAGGGAATAATGGAATTATGGCTCTACACCCTCCAATAGATAACTTGAATAAAAAATTAAGGAGGTGTATATATAATGTTTGATGTGGTTGATTCTATTATATGTAATCCCTCTATAATTTACTACGTTTAATCAATGTATTAACATCAATTCTGTCCTAATATAATTATTTTTATATGTTAACTAGGATAAATGAAAAATTTTCTATATTAATGAAAAAGTTATATTTAATATGTTTTTTCCTTATATAAAATATAAAATATGACAAACATATTTATATATAATAATAAATTTTATCTTTTCATTTTAATTAATAATTGTTCTTAATATTATTCAATATATTATTTATGAAAAATACCATACATAATTTTTACCTACATTACGTTTATGAGCACTAGTTATTATCCCTGTGATAGTTAATGACTATTATTTTTAGATATTACTAATCAATTGAATATTATATACTCAATGACAAATTCATTTTATAAAATTATATAATAAATTATTATGGTATATTAACCACCATTTTTTATTTGATAATTTTTAATACACATTATAGGTTGGATTTTTGTTTGAATGTTTTTTATTTGAAATGGTTTTGTTAGAATTATTTTTTAAATTAGTTTTTTATGATTTTATTTGTATAATAGTTTTAAAAAGAAATATATAGGTGTCATTGGTTTAAAATTATCTTGTTATATTTTTAAGATAAATGTATTAATTTGAACAGGGGAATTGTTTATTTTTTTTTAACGGCCTCTCTTTTATATAAGTAATGACAACTTGGGTGATATTAATAAAACCCATAATATTGTTTCCAATTATATGAGATTATTTTTAAGGATATTTATAGTAAATTAGTATTGTCATTTCAGGAAACTAGTTGAACATATTTTGGTTTTTATATGTACAAATATAATATTTAAAGGAACTATAAGTCCTATAAATATCAAATATATTAAATGGAAGGATGTTCATATATTACGTAGTAATTGTGTCATACATTTAAAATCATTATTAATTTGGATAATAAATTAATGTGTTTTTATAATAATTTTCATTATAATGTATTTAATTTAATGCTGGTATTTTAAAACAATAGTTTAATTAAAGATTTTTTATTCATATCATAATGTGATGAAGATTAATGATGAATATTGTTTGGATCACTAATGAATTTTAGAAGGAGTTGTAATATTTTTTGGATATTGTATTCAATAATGGTTCTGATTGTGAACTAGTTTGATTCTGATGTTTTGATTGTCATTCAATACCATAGTTAACATGTGAGTAATTGAACTTCCATGTCTCTAAAAAAGGTTTTGAAAATTATTATCATGTTTCATATCATAATGGAGAATAAGATCATTTGGAGAAAAAAATTAATTTAGCAGAAAGGACTAGAAATGAAATTTTAAATTTTGATTGGATGTCATTTTTTATGAATGGAAAACATTACATATACTTGTGTAAGAGAAAATTAATACAATAATTTATGTTTCATATGATGAAAAAAATTAAAATCATGAACATCTCATAAATCAAATTGAAGATGGAAATACCTTATTATACCATGCATGTGAAATAATTACAAAAATATTAATTTTAATTATAAAGTATCAAGACAAAATAATGTATGGATTTATTAAAATTTTGACCCACTATATACATTCAATTTAGAAAGAACTACTATTAGATGATGTATATATTATGAAAAAGTATTAAATGGAATAAAATATGGTTGATAAATTTGGATTTTAAGGTTTCAAGATCCAGGATTTCTTTAAATGTTATATGTTATTATGGAAATACGATTCATAGTGAAATGATTGTAACCAATATGTCACATAAATATTGAATAATAATAAAGATGGAACCCAATACCATGAACAAGTGAAATTGATTTGGCACTTTACCTTGATTCATAGACTTGAAAAACAATTTATATTAAAAAATAGGAAATAATTGGATATAACACGAAATTGAATGATATATTGACAGTGATGATTAAATTTTTCCTATATATTGGATTGTGTGGAATAAATATTATATGTTAAATATTTATTATATAACTAACCCACAAAATCATATATTGGTATTGTCATGTGATTGTTTCAAACAATTTCACCATATTCATGATTCAAAGAGTACATGACATGATTTCACCAATATTTATAAATTTTAATCATGGATATGTGTGAAAAGTATATTTAATATCAAGAGTATATGTATTTATAAAACTAATAATCCATGAAAAGATATTGATATATACATTTAAACATTAATCTATGAGTTGAAGGAGATCTAGACTACTAAGGTATAAACATATTAATAATTTAGAAACTATTACTTTATGTGTCATGGAACTTTGTTTTGGATAATAATTGATTTAGATTCATATGAAATAATTTATTGTTGGCATGAAATGTTCTATATTATCCACTATTGATATTATATTACATGTTTTATGATGTTAAATTCTCAATAAAACTTCAGTTTCACTGTCCATCATAAATTACAAAAAATTGATCATATATTCAGGAAAAATCAATTACATCTTAATAATTACATAGGGAGAGATGAAGTACCATAATGAATGTGGATTTTATATCCTTAAAGAACCAAATATGTTGAATTATTATCAGGGAAAGGGTTAGTAAAATTATAGGTTGAAATAAAATATTCCTTCAAAATTTTACTATACTTTGTGAAAGAAAAGGATATAATTTGAGTTTAATTATTGATAAAAAATACGGTGAATTTTTAATTAAACATATAGAATATTTATAAAAATGTGCGTGAAAGTTTACTCTCCATGATTTTAAATGTTTTGGGAAAAATGATAATTCACAATAATGCCATGATATGATTGATTGGGGTATAAAACCAAGAAATCATCATAACATAATTCTTAAAAATATGTGTATATTAAATTTTTATAGACATTAGTTGAAAATTATAGTGAAAAATAATTTATTCAAGATTTTTACTGTTTAAATGTTATGTATATTTATTGAATTTACATTTTAATGTCACTGAATACCAGAGATGTGAAATTAAATCCCTTAAAACCCATGAAATCCTTGTCAGGTTTCGTGATATGATTCCAATTAAAATTAAAAATTTATTTTTACAAAATTTCTAGGGTACCTGATCTTTTATTATGTCACATTTATATAAAACCTTATTCTAAAATTATTAATAAAGATTCTATTAATTAACTACATAATGATGCAATGATCATTATTTGAAATTGGAACACATTTTTTCACTATATTTTATCACATGTATGTGATATATGAATGTGTATTTATAAAATATGTTATTTATGGTTGTGGTGTTTCTATTCACTTGAGGAATCCCATAGAAATAACGACGTTTACATTGAAATATTATAAAGAAATTTGAATCGCAGAAAAGGATATACTGTGTGAGATTAATTTATGTAGGAACTAATGGATTTCTATTCAATGTATTTCTGTAATGTCACTAAAATATCTAATCATCCAATAAGAACTAAATATGATAAATATGATCCCATTGTGACAATATATTCAATACTTCCCAAAATTGGGTGGGGGTATCTAGATCATACATATTGTTTTATTCTATAGGGATGATTCAGAAATGACTCATTATACCATTCTATTTAGTAATGGTAGGTTTCATGATTACATCATGTATGAAAATTTATAAATACATTTTTTTTGTAATTATTTTTCTCATTAGATTTAAAAATATGCAATTTTAATATTTGTAGAGAATATATTGAAAAATATTAAAGGATTAATTAATTATTTATCTCTTCATAGGGGGAAATTATATATTAAATAATTTCATTCATGGTATATGTAAATGGTATGAAATTTATTTTTCTACCACAAAAATCATTGGTACTTGATTAGTATTTGATGTTGATATATTCCATGTTCAATTATTACCAATGGATGATGTATATAATAAAATAATGGTGTTATCATTTAGTCCAAAAAATGTGGCATGTAATTGGAAGTTAATTGATGTAAAAAAAATTAAATTCATTATATATAGTTGTGAAACAATCGTGGAAACATAACATAACAGTGTCACAATAGGTGAATAAAATATATTTTTTATTCAAGTGTTTCATGAAGAAAGCCCCAATCACAAAATCTATCATATTATGTGGTTGTTGAGAAAATATTTATAATATATTAGTATTCACATATTCCAGTCGCAATAATTAAATTCAAGTTGTTAGATTCAATGACATTAAAAAGAATGTATAGAGATTCATGTGGATTTATAGTGATTGAAATGAAATTTTAGCTTCATAAAAGGGTGGATTAAATACTGACATCACAAGATAGTAAAATGTTTAATGCGAATAACAATAAAAAACTATAATTAGGGTTATTATTGATTTTATTCAAACATATGTTTTTGGATCAATAATTTATTGTAGTGATGTTTTGGGTGAACAGTCAGCATTCTCTCAAATGTATCATTTGATGATATAAATGATTCAACTATTAGAATGTATTATGATGCAAAAACTATAATATAGAATTCTAGTGTTGAAATTTTTGGAAGAATTTAGTTTATATTATTCTAACATGGTTCGTTTTTTTTAGTCATTTGTACATGTTACATAATTAATTTTATTAAGTATATTATACCAATTACATAATATTATATTATTAGTATGTCTTATTATATAGTTTTGAAATATTTGAATTCCTAAAAAATATATTAGTATATACTTGTTATTGTGTCACAATCCAAATTTGAGTTCTAAAAATTGAAGATATTAGGTAAATATTACTTGAATACCTTTAATATTGTTCAAATGGATAAAATAATTTTAAATAAATATAAACTAAATATGAGGGAAAACTTCTGTACAAAGAAAAGGAAACTATTTTTGAAATGTTTTATATTGTCAAATGACTACCATATCATCAAAATGTATACTGAATATTTATTTTTAGGTAACAAATTGAAATCGAATATCATTTTTTATTTATGGTTAACTAATATTATAATCCATGTAGACAATTGAATATTTACATTAATGGAATCTTGGAATTAAAATATCAAAAAATTGGGTAATATAAATATTCATGAATTATACAGAAGGTAAAAAATGACTGTTTTGTAGAATCTATATCATTTTAGGATGTATTAAATCATATTCATATTAGGGGTCACTACAACCTTGTATAATTTGAAATTTACATAGTCTGTTAAAATTTTAAAGAAACATAACTAAAACAATTAATTTTTTTATTCAAACTTTAATGTAAAAAATAATGAAACTTTGAACTTTTTTAATGTTATAAGATACTTAATAAAATTAAAAAAAGTGTTAAATACTTTTGAAATAATATGAATTTTTAGATTCTTTATAGATATATAATGTTTTTTACATTTCAAATATTTCACATCATTTATGGGATTTTGTGGTTATTATAGAATTTAAAGAGGTTTGTAAAAAATAAATGAAGAAAATCAATAAAAAATTAGAAGAATAAGGGAGTAAAAATAGAGTTATTCAACTATGTTAATTATTTATTTAACAATATTTTATGATGTTTCAAAAAATAAAATTAAGTATTAATTGAAATCATTGAGAAGAAAACATTCATTCGATGATGAGTGTTCTAGAAGAAGTTTGTATAATACCACCCTAAAAGTCAATGACCCTACCCAAAATCCAATGACTACTTCAGTTACATCACATCCTATGGCTCTGTAGTCACCAAATAACTTCTCAAATCATTCCCCCTCATTATATACTGTACCCGTACTTTAGTGGACATCCATTTAATCTATATTCTCCAAATACCTTGGTGGGTAATCCCACACCATGAATCCCATATTTTTAACATTATACACCTTCAACATTTCATGGGACTTCTCTACTATTTATGCAACAAGTATGCTCACACCCAACAACCTAGCTACGACATACACAATATAATACATATGAAATCCATCCAGTTTCTACATCCAATATAGTGTATTGGATAAAAAACCAAAAATAGGATTTGGTTAAATGAATAATTATTAATGATGTAAACAATTTTTTTTACATTTTTCTAAAACACATGTACGAAATATTATTTAATTTCATCAAGAAATTCTTCTTGTAAAAGGCATGGTCATATAAACATGCATAAAACATGGAATACGAACATTAAAATTATGGTTGAGTATAACAATGAAATAAAAATAAATGAAAAAAAATTAATTTTTATGTTTCATGGGGAAACTTATCAAACATAATAATGTTATTCATGTTCAAGAAATCTAGAGGAAGCAAGTCAGACAAGAAAAAAAGATAATTCTTGGGTTTAAATATGGGTAATCCATTTCTTTAATTCAATATTCAATTTCATTATAAAGTTTCACTGATAATATTAATAATATTTTGCTTTAAAATAATTTCTTCATTGTCCTGAAAGAAAATATAACTATGTTAAGAGTACATGGAGAGGTGTTGTTGGCCTATAAGATTGGCCTATACATCAGATAGAAAAAAATGTATTTATCTTGAAAATATTACTATTGTTAATGAATTTCCACATACACAATACATAGTCCTAATTAAATAATATATTATTTTTTAATTTATATTAATTTTCTAAATTATATATTCAATTTAGTTCTTTTAATAAGGATTCATTAAATGTTTATATATTATATGTTTTTTTGTGTAAAAAATATAGTTTCCCTCTAACAAATCCTAGGTATTTTGATTTTTTAATATAATATACAATTTATCATTTTTTATAAACTAGAATATATATACATGTACATAAAAAACACATATATAATAAAAGATCCCTGGCTAGTATAGGTTTTCAAATTGTAGCGATTTTTAAGGTTCATAATTATAGAAGGGATAGATTTTTAGGTAATAATTGGAATGGGATTAAAGAGGATATAACCAGTTAAAAAGTGTATCACATATGTGGAATGTGGTCTAAAAGGTATATGAGGATTAATATAGGATCAGAAGGTGAACGAGGCTAGATGTTTTGGATTTTGGGAGAACATAATAGGATTCATGATTTGTGCACAATGTTTTCTAACCATGAAACAAAACTATGCAAATTAAAATTATTAGGTTCATGGTTTGTTAAATAACGTGAAATAGATTACAAAATTGGGTAGGTTTTTGTGGAATAATATATAGGGGACCACATATTTCATATAAGATTTGTAAAATCATGCGTCATAAAAATATGGGACAATTGGCTTTGATAGAGGGGATCATATGGTTAGCACATGATTTCCTCAACCATTTAGTCAAACCATGTGGTATTTAGGGGGGTGTTAAAATTTACCCTATTATATTTTAAACCCCATCTGTAATTTTATTTTCTCTCCCACATTCTTATATCTAACAACTTTTCATTTTCACCCTCATTCTGTTATCCTTGGATTTGAGGGTATTTGGTTGTGTTTTCATGGTGTTGATGGTGAGTGTATCACTCTATGGGAATCTGTTCATGAGTTCCATTTCATTCATATTTTTTTAAACTATCAATTTTTTGGATTTTGATATGATTCAACTATAGCTGGTTTGAATCTGATGATAAGGATGCAGGTTCTTCATAACAGTCATAGAGGACAACCCGAGATGACATCCACATGGGGCCTCTCTTCAATTCATCAATTTTATTTCTTATCCCTTATTTTTTATGGGTTTCAACTAAATTTAATATTAGTTTTTATCTATTATGGGATGCATCATGTGTGTTTTCATAAAATTAAGGTAGTAGAGTACCAAACTCATTAAAGAACAACTAATGTAGACTTGTACTAACTATATGATGAATTGATATATGCGTGTGACATTCATGATTAATAAATAACTGCTAAAATAAATAAAAGAAACTAACCATATTACCTTTTTCATCCCAATGATATTATTTAATTGACCCAACGATTAAATTGTGTTACCCAATATATCATAGATCTCACCATACTGTAGTTTCTCCATCAAGGTACTATTCCATAATTTGACACATACCTCCCCTATTAGTGATTTATCAACAAATAATAAGCCCAATAAGTATAAAAACCCTCAGGATGATCCTATAAAGATCCACCATTATGTATTGAATCTCCACCATCTCTAATTTGTGCCCACTGCCACCAATGTCACAGAACTCCCCTACAGGTGTTTCCTCATTCTATAATAATACAAATAAGCATATATTTCAAATCATAAATATATAAGTAACATATAATGGATGATCAATTCACCCCTTGATACCTGAATGAGCATAATTTAGTAGATATTAGCCGTCTAATAGATCATAGGCCATGATCCCCAACCAAACTACTACCACATGGAAATCATGTGATGACTTACACAGGAAAACCACCCTATGGGTGTTTTCTATTATAACATGTCATTCTCAAACCATTCATATCTTGAATATGTTAATTAAAATGTCCTGAGGTGTGTACCATGTAATAAATCTATAATTAAATCATAAAAAATAGTTACCATGTTTCATACCAATCACAAAATCTTTCTTCAGACTCCTCAAAATGTGAACCATCAAGGCCCAAACATGCTCAAATCATTTGTCCGAGTTCTAAGGTGATACTATCACTCAAATCTACCAATTCCCACTTTAACCCACTAATGGAAATATCTAAAATTTTCTCCCTTATGGGTCCATTGGTTCATCATATAGTATAGGAACCCAATTGGGCTCCTCTATCATAAATAGTTTCCAAGGGCTATGCCCGATACGTATAGGAAATCCTATTATTCGACATCACTAAAGTAATATCACATCATTACATGACTCAGGGAAATACATAATATAAATTTAATGGATATATTTCTAATGGTCCATCTCTATGTATTAGGTCACTCTAGGATAGAAACCCCCTCATCTTATATATGATCTACCTAGGTTCAATAAACATAGGCCAAATTTCTCGAGCATTTAAATGGACCACCTAGGGTCTCCCATATCATGTATCATCACACCCTTTCATTGAGGTGTCTGAGTGTTTGGGTAAACTATTTTTCTATTCCTCTTTAATTGGCAGTCACAGTATCAATCGAGTGTCCCACAAACTTGGTGACTGTGGAACATAGTCTCTTTTACATATAATTTTCCCGAATTCTAACTATTTATTTTAAATTAAAAAATTAAATTAAATTAAGAATTATAATTATAAAAGGATCAATAATAATACTATAGATTCCTCAAATAAACATGCATATAAAAATTATACATAAGTCCATAGGGAATGCATCAAATATATACTACCACTTTTGGTTTTTTTTTTCATTTTAATCCACTACCTAAAAACTCACAACCCAATATTACATTGCAAACTTGAGCCTATAAACAAAGGAAATAGAATATATTATTAATTATAATAAATTTATAATAAAATAATATTATTAAAAACTGAATAAAAATTTATTTCAATTTTTTATAAACACTAATATCTTACTAGAAAACCTCAACACATCATAATATTAATAAACAAACATTACGATAACCTATGGATTCTCTACTACCTTAATTTTATGACAACACTCATGATGCATCCCATAATAGATTAAAACTAATATTAAATTTAGTTGAAATCCATAAAAAATAAGGGATAAGAAATACAATTGATGAATTGACGAGAGGCCCCATGTGGATGTCATCTCGGGTTGTCCTCTATGACTGTTAAGAAGAACTTGCATCCTTATCATCAGATTCAAACAGGCTATAGTTGAATCATATCAAAATCCAAAAAATTTATAGTTTAAAAAAATATGAATGAAATGGAACTCATGAACAGATTCCCATAGAGTGATACACTCACCATCAACACCATGAAAACACAACCAAATACCCTCAAATCCAAGGATAACCGAATGAGGGTGAAAATGAAAAGTTGTTAGATATAAGAATGTGGGAGAGAAAATAAAATTATGGATGGGGTTTAAAATATAATAGGGTAAATTTTAACACCCCCTAAATACCACATGGTTTGACTAAATTGTTGAGGAAATCATGTGGTAACCATATGATCCCCTCTATCAAAGCCAATTGTCCCATATTTTTATGACGCGTGATTTTACAAATCATATAAGAAATATGTGGTCCCCTATATATTATTCCACAAAAACCTACACAATTTTTTAATCTATTGCACATTATTAAACAAACCATGAACCTAATAATTTTTATTTGCATAGTTTTGTTTCATGGTTAGAAAACATTGTGCACAAATCATGAATCCTATTATATTCTCCCAAAATCCAAAACATCTAGCCTCTTTCACCTTCTGATCCTATATTAATCCTCATATACCTTTTAGACCCCATTCCACATATGTGATACACTTTTTAACGGGTTATATCCTCTTTAATCCCATTCCAATTATTAACTCAAAATCTAACCCTTCTATAATTATGAACCTTAAAAATCACTACAATTTGAAAACCTGTACTAGCCAAGGATCTTTTATTATATATGTGTTTTTTATGTACATGTATATATATTCTAGTTTATAAAAAATGATAAATTGTATATTATATTAAAAAATCAAAATACCTAGGATTTTTTAGAGGGAAAATATATTTTTTACACAAAAAAACATATAATATATAATCCTTTAATGAATCATTATTAAAAGAACTAAATTGAATATATAATTTAGAAAATTAATTTAAATTAAAGAATAATATAATATGTAATTAGTACTATGTATTGTGTATGTGGAAATTCATTAACGATTGTAATATTTTCAAGATAAATACATTTTTTCTATCTGATGTATAGGCCAATCTTATAGGCCAACAACACCTCTCCATGTACTCTTAACATAGTTATATTTTCTTTCAGGACAATGAAGAAATTATTTTAAAGCAAAATATTATTAATATTATCAGTGAAACTTTATAATGAAATTGAATATTGAATTAAAGAAATGGATTACCCATATTTAAACCCAATAATTATCTTTTTTTTCTTGTCTGACTTGCTTCCTCTAGATTTCTTGAACATGAATAACATTATTATGTTTGATAAGTTTCCCCATGAAACTTAAAAATTAATTAACTTTTTTTCATTTATTTTTATTTCATTGTTATACTCAACCATAATTTTAATGTTCATATTCCATGTTTTATGCATGTTTATATGACCATGCCTTTTACAAGAATAATTTCTTGATGAAATTAAATAATATTTCGTACATGTGTTTTAGAAAAATGTAAAAAAATTATTTACATCATTACTAATTAATCATTTAACCAAATCCTATTTTTGGTTTTTTATCCAATACACTATATTGGATGTAGAAACTGGATGGATTTCATATGTATTATATTGTGTATGTCGTAGCTAGTTTATAGGGTGTGATCATACTTGTTGCATAAATAGTAGAGAAGTCCCATGAAATGTTGAAGGTCTATAATGTTAAAAATATGGGATTGATGGTGTGAGACTACCCACCAAGGTATTTGGAGAATATAGATTAAATGGATGTCCACTAAAGTACGGGTACAGTATATAATGAGGGGGAATGATTTGAGAAGTTTTTTGGTGACTACAGAGCCATAGGATGTGATGGAACTGAAGTAGTCATTGGATTTTGGGTAGGGTCATTGACTTTTAGGGTGGTATTATACTCACTTATTCTAGAACAATCATCTTGTAATGAAAGTTTTCTACTCAATGATTTCAATTAATACTTAATTTTATATTTTGAAACATCATACAATATTGTTAAATAAATAATTTACATAGTTAAAGAACTCTATTTTTACTTCCTTATTCTTCTAATTTTTTACAGATTTTCTTCATTTATTTTTTACAAACCTCTTTAAATTATATAATAACCACAAAATCCCATAAATGATGTGAAATATTTGAAATGTAAAAAACATTATATATCTATAATGAATATAAAAATTCATATTATTTCAAAATTATTTAACACTTTTATTAATTTTATTAAGTATCTTATAACATTAAAAAAGTTCAAAGTTGCATTATTTTTTACATTAAATTTTGAATAAAAAAATTAATTGATTTAGTTATGTTTCTTTAAAATTTTAACAGACTATGTAAATTTCAAATTATACAAGGTTGTAGTGACCCCTAATATGAATATGATTTTATACATCCTAAAATGATATAGATTCTACAAAACATTCATTTTTTACCTTCTGTATAATTCATGAATATTTATATTACCAAATTTATTGATATTTTAATTCCATGATTCCATTAATGTAAAAATTCAATTGTCTACATGGATTATAATATTAGTTAACCATAAATAAAGAATGATATTAGATTTAAATTTGTTACCTAAAAATAAATATTCAGTATACATTTTGATGATATGGTAGTCATTTGACAATATAAAACATTTCAAAAATAGTTTCCTTTTCTTTCTACATAAGTTTTCCCTCATATTTAGTTTACATTTATTTAAAATTATTTTATCCATTTGAACAATCTTAAAGGTATTCAAGTAATATTTACCTAATATCTTCAATTTTTAGAACTCATATTTTGGATTGTGACACAATAATAAGTATATACTAATATATTTTTTAGGAATTCAAATATTTCAAAACTATTTAATAAGACATACTAATAATATAAATTTATGTAATTGGTATAATATACTTTATAAAATTAATTATGTAACATGTACAAATGACTAAAAAACACGAACCATGTGAGAAAAATATAAACTAAATTCTTCCAAAAATTTCAACACTAGAATTCTATATTATAGTTTTTGCATCATAATACATTCTTATAGTTGAATCATTTATATCATCAAATGATACATTTGAGAGAATGCTGACTGTTCATCCAAAACATCACTACAATAAATTATTGATCCAAAAACATATGTTTGAATAAAATCAATAATAACCCTAATTATAGTTTTTTATTGTTATTCGCATTAAACATTTTACAATCTTGTGATATCAGTATTTAATCCACACTTTTATGAAGCTAAAATTTTATTTCAATCACTATAAATCCACATGAATCTATATACATTCTTTTTAATGTCATTGAATCTAATAACTAGAATTTAATTATTGTGACTGGAATATGTGAATACTAATATATTATAAATATTTTCTCAACAACCACATAATATGATAGATTTTGTGATTGGGGCTTTCTTCATGAAACAATTGAATAAAAAATATATTTTGTTCACCTATCGTGACACTGCTATGTTATGTTTCCACGATTGTTTCACAACTATATATAATGAATTTAAATTTTTTTACATCAATTTACTTCCAATTACATGCCACATTTTTTGGACTAAATGATAACACCATTATTATATACGTCATCTTATATTTTTTTATGTGTTCAATATTTTATTCATCTTATGTATTCTAATATACATGTTTTTTTTTTGTTTATTTATTTTGGAATACACACTTTTATCCATGGTGTATAGTCTTTCAATTATAATATTTAAACCCGCATGCCTTGTTGAAAGCCTCTAGAATACATGTAGGCTTACCTATGGTACATTGTAACCCATTGTCCCAACAATGTATGATTTCTAACGATGGACTAATATTACAAAATAGAATATGATATTTTTTCAAACTACTAAACAAATGGTATCTAGGATATATAGGAATATATATAATCTAACAATGAATATCATGATTATGAAACAAGAATAAATTCTTTGGATTGAATTCAATGTTTTTAGGGGTTTCATATCAATTTTTATGGGCTTTCACTATTATTGATGTATATGGTTTACGCATGGTGTGGGTCACATATAAATGTAATGATTTTATGATTTATATTGGATTCCTAACAAATGCCCCATTAATAAGATAAATGCATTAGAAAATAGCTCTAGGACTATAAAGGTAAGCATCGTATCAAAAATCATTATTAGTATGTTTGGATTCACAAGGAATATAGTGTTATTATTGTGTAATTGTTATCATTAACCAGATGTTTCGTTATTTAATGTTTCCAAAACAACTCATAAGTCATTATACATAGTGTAAATATACCTGACATGGGTTGACATTTATTTGTATTTCCTATGGATAGAAGGTCATATTTATTTATAGTGAAATACTCATTATGATTTTTGACAATGAGTACCTTTATGTTTGGGACAGTGAGTTACACGAGTAGGTTAGTACATCATATAATTCCTTTGTGTGAAACAAATATTGGTTGATTTTTATTTTGGTTCAGTTAAAAAATGTTCTAGTAAAATCCTATCTGGTCTATTTCCATATATATTAAAATTTCATTTGATATAGTTCAACCTTATGGTAATGGGTTTTCCTTATTATGGATCATCTAAGATGATATGTCAACCCATGATAGTAGTTATTAATGAGTTAAGATTCTCATGGGATATAATCTTAGGTGGATTCAATACGATTATAGTCAACCATATATGATATTGAGTGGCATGTGATTTCATTGAGTAAATGATACCCTTTGGTTGGTGGTTTGGTATGTTTGTCATTTTTATGTTTTGAGATGGTAGTTTGAATTATTTTCCATGGGATATGACCCTTTTTGATATTTTTTACATGTTAATTCTTTGTGGGAGACATAGATATTATAGATATCCCTAACACATTTATGAGAGATTAACAATTTGGGATATAGATATTTTTTAAGTGTCTTTTGGAGGGTGGGAACATTCTAGTGCCTTCACCTACTATTCAATATGTGATTATAATCATTTCACAAGCATGGGTAGAATATTTGGAATATCCATGAGTAACATAAAAAAATATGCTTGGGTCGAGGCATCTACATGAATTGGAGCATGGTTAACCCTTTTTGTTAATGAAACTATTATGTGCATGATTCTATTTTTCATTATTTGGATAGTATGAGAGCTTATTTCACTTATGTTTTAAAACCCATGAGCTGACCCATGCCATTCATGTTCAGAATCTTTTTGAGATTGGGTCATTAAATAGTAGTGAATTGGGAAAATCTTTTTGTTTTTTATGATTTATAATGGGATTTTATCCTATGAACTTGATTAATCATCATTATTAACTATATAAAAGGTTAAGGATGTATGGATACAAGTGAAATAATTTATTTTTGGGGGTGGTGACCCTCATTTGCGGTGAATCATAGTGGGTTTTATTAATAGCATTACCATGATCTCGGAAAATGTGGAATGTTTTTTTAGTGGTATTTACGTATGTGAATTTTTTTTATTATAGTACTACTATTTTTTACTGGATTTTGTGTCAGATTTTGTGTTCAGGTTTTGAAAAAAAAAATAATGAAAATGTATCTCCAATATTAGGCATTGTGATGTCGGCCATAGGTTGTATGACCCAAATGTTTTAAGGGTTATAGAAGAGTGATATTTTATAGTGGATGATAGTTATGTAACCTAGATTATAGTAGAGAAATAAAAAATAAACCATGATTTATTATGGATTTCCAGGAATGATCTTAGGTGAGATATAAGATTGATTCCAAGAATTTGGTTCCGGGTTGAGGTATCATTGATTAATTTGGGTATGCATCGATTCTAACATTCTGAGCATCACAGTTAGTATTTACAGTTAAAAATTTCTTAATGGTATTACACAAAAATATGGTATCATAATATTAGGAATGTGATAGAACAATTTTAGGGTTCCATAACGATAAAAGTAAATTAGATCAGGTAAACGAGTGGCATGTTAATATTGGAAGTTGATTGTTTTAAATAAATGTTGTCCAGTTAAGGAATGATTGTTCATTTTTCATATAATTGGATGTGATGTGATAGAAATAATATTGAATGAATATTTTTTAGATATTATGGGTATTTTTGTTTAATTGTCTTGGGTTTTATGGTTAGGTTTCCATAAGTTGGAAGTTGGACCATGGTCTAGGTTTGGATTATTGGAAATGGGTGAGGTTGGATGTATTTAAAATAATGACCAATATAGTTCATGTGATTTTTATGGGTGACCATCAAGGTTAATCTAGGGTTAGAATAAATATAGTGAATATGTTTGATGATCCTATGTTAGAATGGTTTTTTAAATTTATAGAGATTTTGATTTTTCAAGATAGTAGAAGTGGAAATTTTTTATTCGACCATATAAATTGGGTTAAAGAATATGAAACCACATAAAAAGGGAATGTAAAGTATTGAATTGGTTTTATTAGGTATTATAGGCATACATAAGGCTTTTATGTAGACCATAGTTATGATTTTTGGATTTCTAGAGGACAGAACGTGGCACATGATTAATAAAAAAATTTGAAAACTATTACACCTCAACTATGAGGATTATAAATCATAAGTTTAAGGTTTTTTAAAAAATTTGAAAGAGGATGAGAAACTATATGTATATTGATAGATAATCCAATAAGTGACTTCATGGTTTTCCCATTGTTTGTGAAACTTCATTCCATAATTATGTGGTATAGATATCTTGGACATCACAGATCATGCGGTTTGCACATGGCATGTCCAACCATGGTTCCAATACATGTACTCATTTAAAACCGGCGGTTTCACTATTTTACCCTTTTATTTTCTAATCCCCAAACCCAATTTTAAATCCACATTCTTTTGTGCATATCTAGTCACATTCCTCTATCTCCCTCATTTTATTCTCCTTTGATTTAGAGGTTTTTTGATACAATTCCACGGCCTTTAAAGGGAGTTTTTCACTCTAATAGATGCAGTCCTAGAGTTCTATGGAATTACTCTCATTTTTACCACTCCATTATATAGATTAGGATGCAATTATACATGATAGTGGTGGATTTAGATGATATCGATGGGCCATTTTATTAGCCAATGTAAAGGACATCAATATATAATGTTCTCTTGTTGCCTCTCATCATTTCATCAATGTTATTTCAAATCAAATTATTTATTCTAGTTTTTCCTGATATTTTAAATGGAGTTGTTTATAGAGTCATCCTAGCATGTTTGGTATTTATTATTAGGTTATGGTCGGGTGCATTCTATGGGTTGTTGGAGTGTGTTTGATTTTAGATTCTATGTGATGATTTATTTTAGTGAAATTTCAGTGTTTATACCATGTTTAATTAATTTAGAATTTAGTTGAATATTGTTTGGATTATATATATTTTTATTACTAGAGATTATTTAATATTGTTTCATGATTTACAAGATATTAATGGTTATGCGAGCATGCGAAGTGGGTTTCTAGGTTGAGGATTTAAACATGAAATATTAAAAATTTGTCAGTGGTCCTTGATACTTTCCATATATCCTTATACATATTAACTATATGCATATTAATGTGTAGCCTTTCCCTTAAGGTGATGTCTGTTGTTATAAATAAAATATATAATTTTATTTAAATATTTGAATTTAAGTTAATATAGTAAATTCCGTGACCATCCTATGATAATGTAACCAAGTGCCAATGCCATTGGGCACTCAAATGACCCCTCAACCACAGTGTTTATTATGAGTGGATACCTGAAAACCTATAATTCTCAAAGATGGAGAGTAATGTGACATGATATGGTTGGTCTTAGAAGGCCCATGTATACCCTTTCTATATTTATCGTTGGATGATTTAACATAGGTAGAGCCCACATGAGATGGGTGAGTTGACCATTTTGGAGTGCTCTAAGAATAGAGATTATCCATGATCCATATCTTGAAACATTCAATAGAATCCTAAAAACCGTATGTCAGGTTATTCCATGATATGAAATTAGTTTTTTTGAAGTATGTTATTATTTGGAGCATCAAAACTAGTTGTGTGAAAATAGCTCGAATTGAGAATACCATGAGGGGTGACTTCACTCTATGATGACCTAGGGGACCCCTATGGGATATCCATTAAGAAATGATATAGTGTCGGTGTACTTGGAGATGGGTATAGATTTTCACATGTGTTACCCTAGTTCCTAGATCAACTATTTGAGCCAATTTAGGATACGAAATTCCAAGTCACACTGAGAAGAGACTGACCATGATTTTCATGATTGTTTAGGCACATGAAAATTCATGGCGATGATCTAATTCATATTGTGTTTCATGGTATATTGCATTAGGTGTTTTTATAAATAGATGAAATTTAAATGTGGCCTGGGATTTACTTTTTATAAGATAAAACTCTAATTGGGTAGGTTTTCCATAGTGGAGAAAAAAATTTATCCCAGTGGGGAACTTTTGGTTGGGGATCATATACTGTGATTAGCTAGGGGCATGCTATCTATGGAGGTGTGGCTATATTAGAATACAAGAGTAGATTAGCCAGTTTTATGTGCTACATTATTCATATTACATAGATAAAATTTTTATATGTATTAATCTCAAAATATGTAAAATCCCATAGTGAAGGTGTATGAAATTAGTTTTTGATACCATGATTTTCTGATGGGGTTGAACTCGTACACTATGATGTGGATTTTTACGATCATTTCCTTGTTTTGTAAAGAATATTGAGGTTATTCTTAGATGATAATAATTTACTAGGGTATATATTTGAAATAATTGGTTGTATGATTTTTATGAGAAAACTCTCATATTGATATGTCTATGATACTGTCATTTTCAGGATTTTAGGACCTTCTTAGAGAAATTCTAGCATTGGGTTGAAGTTGTTAACATGGTTAGTTTTATTTATTTTCTTTTGTACTTTTTTAATTTTTGGAAGATGTAACATGAATATATCACTATATAGGCTGGTTGGTATGGGTCTATGGTGGGGGTTTCCTACTGAGCTTTTTATTCACACATTGACCAGGACACCATTCCACATGGGTACATGTGTAGCTCTCAAATAGTTATTAATGGAGCATGTTTGGGATGAGGCTAAAGATATAATGATTGAATGTGATTTCATAGATGATACAAGATATCGGTATAAGGTAATGAAAAGTAAATTCCTAAACAAAAGTATAATTATTATTATTTATGGTTTGTATATGTAACATTCCCAATGGTATCTCTATCATGTATGCCATATGATATATTTTATGTTTGTATAATGTTCAGTTAATAATTTTTCAAACAAAATATGATATAATTTTTTTTATTTATTATTATACACTTTTTATATATGGGTTATAGTCTTTTAAAGATACCATTTAGACATACATGGCTATTAAGTAGCCTCTGGTGTACATGGAGGAACACCTATGGTACATAAGGACCATTTGTTGATGATGCATATATTTTCATGTGGTGGTGGAATTCTAAATTTGTTGTGTTACACTATAGAATAATTCTTATATATTATATTCCTTAATTGGTAGATTTGGTAATCTCTAGAAAAGAATCATGAATCACTATTATTTCTCATTCAATATTTTCCCCAAGACATTAATTATTAAATATATCTGCTTTATATTGTGTATAAAAATTGAATTTGGGATTAATTTAAATAGAATAACGTATTAGATATTTTCCATAAATAAGACATGAATGTTATGAATATTTTCATGTCATTCCATTAATAATATATATAGATTTCTATTTAAAAATTCATTTCTCACAGTTCCATAAAAAAATATGTCCACATTTTGAATGAATTTAAATTCATTACTGATTTTCATGCTAAAATTGATTGACATATAAAAAATATATTATTTTTTTCTTAGTAGATATATCTATAACAATAATTCCATGTTGAGAAACATGAATAAAAGTATAAAAATATATTATATCCTCCTTAATTACTGTAAAATTCATATGATAATTTTTATAGATAGTAAACAATTAGTATATAAAAATGTAATTATATTATTCCCTTGGGGGGACTTCCACCATTTCCACATGAGGCCCCCTTATAAATTCAACCCTACAATAACATAAAATCCCTTCATATCCTCCTAAGTATTTCAATTTTCCTATTATATTCAACTACATATGTGGCACTCTATTTCATCTAATAACCCCATGAATGTTATAAAAAGTACTATCCCTATATAACCTCACTGTGATTATTCAATTTGGATTCCATATTCTTCATTTAATGATTTTGACAGAATTTTCAACAGAACATTAAATTTATAATAGCATTTAATGTTTAATATCTTGTTTTGTGGAAAATGTTATGCCGTTTCACAAGGGAAGTTAAAAAGAAAATTTATTTTGACTGTATCCCATCATCTATATAATTTTTTTCATGTTTAGATATAATATAAATAGTGACATCCCTATTTTAATAAAATGGGATAGACTTATAGGTTATCCTCCCCACTTGCAGAGTCACTATATATTGAAAATGATATAAAATCTATTTAAATATTATCTTTTCATTGATACCATAAAAATCATCTATTTCTCACTGATAATGGAATTAGTTTCTAAGGTAGAATCTCTTTGTTTTCGAGAGTACAACATGTTTTTATTTGGAAATATCATGATATAATGGAAGGATACATGGGTTGATCTTTTTCCTCTATAGTTAATTTTGGTTCATCTCTATTTCCCTGGGATTAGGATCCCCCTGGGAAAGGATGAAGATAGTGACATTAGGTATGAAATGTTTTTCAAATTATTTATCATCATGGAATAAAAATGAATACATTTATGAAATTATGGTTAAAAGGTTGTATATATTGTTAGGGGTTACTATGATAATGGTGTTCCCATAAAGTGGAAGAGGATAGAAACTGTAAATATATGTCATGATATGGATTTTATTGTTAATAATAAGCCCCATTTTGGTATGGGGGGGGGGGGGTTCTTCAAATTGATTGGTAATCATAGGGGATGAAGGATCTGTTGTTTGTTTTTCAAAATTCACATGAATATGACCTCCTGAGTTATAAAATTCCTTTATTAAAAACAAAATAATATCCACATTATTGAAAATAAAAAGAAAAATTTATAACACATGAAACTGAAAATAAAATCTACTTAATTGAAATCAAACAAAAAAAACTGTTCCATAAAAAAAATAGAAATGCATTAAACTAAATTGAATAATCTCAAATGTACCTAAATAGAGGTCACTTTTTCACTTTTATATTTTAAAATTTATTTTTTATTTTCTTTTCAATTAATTCATAATAATGGTATAGAAAATAGATTTCATCTTTTCCATTTACCAATGGTTTATGGAAATGTTTTTTATTGATAATGAAATAAGATAACAATTTCATAATAGATTAAAATTATTTTTTTCTAATGGAAAATAATTTTGGTTTTTATAAATATTTTTTAAAATCAAAGAAACCTATATATTTTAGTTTTGTCTTGAACCCCTTTAAATATTAATTTCAATTTGTGATGTTTTACCAATTATGTATAGATAAAAGTACATTAAATGTTTTCTTTAAAATAGTTTTCAACAGAATGGAAAACAAAAAATTACAATTCCATGAAATATATTAATACTTTGGGGTTTACATCAATGATGATCATGAACTGTCACATGTATCATTTCATCGTAAATTGGTAATTTTTTCATTGATATGTTCGATATTTTTTTGGAATAAATGTAAAATTAATAATAATAGATTTGTTCTTTAGTAAAAATAATTTTTTATAATTAAAAAAAATAAATATAGAACCAATGTGATTTGAGAAACAGATGTTAAAATTTAAATTTAAGTTTTCAATTTTTAGGTTGTTATATTTTCTATGTTATATTGATTTTTTAAAATTCTTTCATTTTGATCATCTACAAAAATGGTGACAGCATTTTGTAAGATTCTCTAAAATATCTTTTAGAGAAGGAACTAGATTTATTTGGTCTAAATTATTATTTATATAAGTTTCTAGTCGATGATCATGGTGTTAATTTACTTTGTGAACCTAGAAAAAAATCCATCAATCTAGATAAATTTCATTGAGTATTGAATCCTCAAGAAACACTAAATGTAGGGTTAACTAGGAATAGTTAAATGATACCATTGAGATAACAAAATTAATGTTTGAAAAGTTTCTTATTGATGAAAAAATTTGTTAATGAAAAATTGTTCAAAGTGATATCAACTATATGATCTTCAGTTCCTATAGAGTGTTCTAGGATAGTGGAAGGTAATTTATTGAGTATGTACTCAATTAAGGATGATGGATATTATTTTTCAACTATTTATAATGATTTTGGTCAAGTGGATGGCGATGATTTTGGTTGTGAGGATCTTGTAGGGGATGACGGTGGTGCTGTTGACACACATGTAGATATTGATGATAATCAAGTATGTATTATAACATACTCCTATGTCATTTATAAGGATTAGTATGAAATTTTTTTCAAGTGGAATTATTTAAATTAAATGTATTATAATAATCTTTGGTTTTTTGTTTTTATTGAATATAAAACAACAATTTTATAATTGTGATGTTGCATTATATTTGTGTTTTCTATTGGCCTTTTGGTAGGATTTTAGTAGAATTTTATGAATGGTACAATGTATTCTACTGAATCTAGTTTGTTGTATGTTATTATCTACATCCAGAGTTAAAACAATGGCTGTAATTGGTAATTAATATGGTTAAAATTATGAATTTAATATTATAATGCCACAGTTTATACTATGGCTATAAATAGTATATTAGAAAGAATTTGGGGAATACTACCATAGTTTTATGTTGTTTATGTATGTGACTACTTATGATATAGTAATATTTATTATCTAAATTATTTAACAATATTAGGTATATTTGAATTATTAAAATATTTTTTGTAAAAATAATTTTGATTCAATTTCTTTTGATTTTTATTTTTAATTTATTACACAAAATATTATGCACTATGAATATTTCCTTGAAAATTATTAAATGGATGTTATGTTTTTATTCAATCAATTATTGTAACACCCCATGACTTCATTATACGTTATTTTTTCAATGTAATTCAATAACTTTCACTATATGCAACACTAATTTTAAGCGCACCAAGACATACCAAACTAGCCGTTCAAAAGAGGTTAGGAATAGTATTAACTGAATTTTAACCATTATATAATTCTTATAATTTTAGAATCCATATTATTAGGTTATTAGACATAATGTTAGAACAAATACATTTTTTTCAGACAAAAGATGTATTCTTCAAAAAAATTCAATTTTACCGCCTTTTAATGGAAAACCATTTTTAAACCCAATATTTAAAACTTTTATATATTAAATACAAAATAAACAACTTCTTTAGAATATAGACATAAGAATTTAGTTTCAATAAATTTTTTGGTCTTTTTCTAATGACTTTCATAATTGGCTAAATAGTTAAAAATACTATATTTTAACTAAAAACATCTTTTTTAATCAAAATAATTTATAGTGTTAAATTATAAATTTTAAAGTTTTTTAAGTATAAATAGATTATAATTTTACCATTTTATCATGTTTTGTTCATTTTATGTAATTTCACTTTAAAATTTAACATAAACAAGTGTTAATCTTTTGATAGTTATTATTTCTTAAAAACCCGCATTATGTTTTGACAAGGGGAATTAATTTAAATTAATAAATGAAATTTATATGTATTTAAATTGGAAAAATAGACTTCATATTTGAATTTGGAATCTCAAAATTAGCTTAGGGTGAAATTTTGGTATTTTTCTGAAAACATTCAATTTTTGATGAATAGTGAAAAACACTGAGTTATTGGTTAATACTGACGTTTTATATAAATAATTATTTATTTTATTTAAAATTATTTTAGGTCAAAATAGAAACAAAATAACTATTTATGTCCAATATAATTTATTTGAGTCATTTTATAATAAGTTTAGAAATATAAAAATTTTATTGAACTTTTCACCGTCTTTTACCCACCTCCTAGGAAAATTTACACATTTTGATCAAACATAATTTTACCACTTCTGTGAGTGGAATTTTAAAAATCAGAGAGACAGAGTTAATCTAAGAAAGGAAAATTTTATTCAATAAGATGAAAATAATTTTTGATAAATTGTAACTTTTTACTTTTATTACCACGGTAAAAGGTAAATAAGGTAATTCAAGGTAAAAAGAAAATTATAGTAATAAACAATTACCTTAACACTTTTCCTAACCTTATTTGATTAGTCAGGGCTGACCATGGGAATCCTTGGGTCGATTTTGGGACCCCATGGAGCCACTTATGAATGATAATTAGACTTTATTCTAATTAACATATAGTAAAGGAAAAAATGACATAAACAAATATGTTTTAGTAAATAATTTTTTACATGGGATTATTTAAGAAACAATTTTGACTATAAATATTAATTGGAAATATAAAACGATTTATTACATAATGGTATTTTTATATATGTTTAGACTTTAAATAATTTAATTTATTTATGACATAATGATGATGCAGTAATTACCAAATTAATACAATATTAAAATAATTGATATTATAAATATCCAAATAAATGTAATTTGAGACTTTTTTGAATTAAAAAAATATTATAGGTTAATATGAAATGATAGAGATGGTGACATAAATTTTTTTTGAAGTAATAATACTGTTATGAATTTAGCATAAACAAAATACCATAAACTATCAAAATTGACATAAAAGAGTTTTTAAAACAAATATTATTTTGTTAATTGATATTATGTTCATAAAAATATATGGTGTGGCCAAAATAATTATATAATGATAGTTGTATCATTAGTGAACCACTTGGGGTTCTCTTGGATGTATATAGTAATTTTATTAACCATATAATATAAAAATACAAAGAGACATGGTAAATGTAAAACTATTTAACTAAGAGTTAAATCTAAAAGATAAGGTTGATATAATGACACAAACCTATATAAAACCTATTAGTTGAGTGGTTTTAGACCCATTCCCACCTTATCCTTTAAATAATATACTTTGGATCCATTAAAAATTTTAGATTATTTTATTATAAAATAATATTTCTTTCTTTTCCTATGGTTCCCATCACCCTCTTATAAAAGGGAACTCCCCCTTCTCTCTAATTAACACCACCAATGCAATTATTCTTGGACAAAACCTAACAAAATACCCTCTCAACTTTTCTAACTACATCATAGATGCCTTACTTTAGTTAGAAAGCTATCCTACACAGCCCTTTTGATCAAATCAAAAGGAAGAACCTGAAGAAGAGGTAAATATTTCATCACCTCTTTCATGTTCCTTTATTCATCCACATCCTCTTTCTTTGTAGTTTACATTCTAAAACAGTAACTCCAGTATCATATATATAATGTGATGTTATTATAAATATATTACAACCATATTCTGTAACACCCCGGGTAAATAAAGAATATGACATCTTTATATTTATCCATATTTGTGAATAAAATATTAATATTACTTTAAAGGGGATGCTATGCTCGATGGCGTACCCAACACGCAACAACGAGTTTCTTGGGAATCTTACATTGCACTCAAGTAATAAAATAATATTATTTTAAATGGTAGTTAACGCCCAGCCATTGTAATGGCAGGAATTAACAGAACTAACTACAAAGTAATTATATATGTTTGTCAAATATTTTTACTCTTTACAATAAATCTTAGTGGATTAAAAATGCAAATGAATCCAGTTTTTAAGCGAAAACATTCTAATATTCTTTAAAAGGGCGATTAACCGCCTTTTGATGGAGAACCCCTTTTAAATCAACTTTTTGAAAATTTTATACGCTCTATTTTTCAAATAAACATATTATTTATTATTGGGACATTGAAATTTACCTTGGGATAATTTTTGGTATTTTTATGACAATGTTCATTTTTAAATTAATAGTGAAAAATACTACATTTTACATCAAAACTGATTTTTCATATAATTTAATTATATGGTTATATTATATTTTTAAATTGTTTTAAAGTGTAATTATAATATATTTTTACCATGTAATTAAATTATGGTCATTGGAATTAATTTCACTTTGAAATTAGGCATAAACAAGTGCCAAACTTTTCATAAATATTGTTTCTAAAAAACCCGCTATTTGATTTGACAGCGGGAAGTTTTTTAAAATTAATTATTTCAATTTATGTGTTTGGAATTTGGTTGAATTAATTACATATTTTGAATCAGAAGGTCCAAATTATGTAATTAATATTCTTTTGTTTTTGGACATTATGAGTTGTAACGACGGTAATTATCTTTAATTATTTTGATTAATGAGTAATCGGGTAGTTAAATATAATAAGATAATATCATAATAATAACAAATGGCCACAAAATGTGTCCTAAGGCTACTGGTTGTCTCATGGCCGACCATGGGATGCCTTGTGCCAAACTTGGGGGCCCCATGGAATCACTTTTGTGAGAAAGTGACTTTTTATCTATTTATTTTTAAAAAATGTTAAATGTGACAAAGAATGTATCACCTATGTAAAATATTTTTAATTTTGTCTACATAAATTATCCTTTGGACTATAAATATTCATTGGAATGATAAAAATATTTACTACATCATAGTATTTTTTTATAATTTTTAGACATAAAATAAATTAAATTATTTATGACATCCTGATGATGCAGCGATGACCTCATTATTTAACGATTTAAATAAAATGAAAAGATAATGTAAAATATAAGACCTAAACATGTCCAAAACCTATTGGATGGGTCTATTTCAAACCATTATCACCTTATCCTCGAAACAAATCATTGTGGGACCATTAAAATCCGAAACTCTTTTGAAATAATGTTACATTTTATACCTTTCCAAGAGTGCCCCTCCTCTCCTCTTATAAAAGCCCCCCACCTCTACCTCCTTACCCACACATCGAAAGCCTTCGACTCGGAAAAACCCTTCCCATTTTGTTACTAAAAATCCCTCTATAACTCCTTGAAGCCTCACTTTGGGCATAATACTTTCCAAGGAAGCCTTTGAGCTCAAATCAAAGGAAGTTACCCGATTTTAAGGTAATGTATTCACTTGAGTCATTTTGTTTTATTTTACTTCTCCATCACCCTAAAATCTATTTATTCCTATCCTTTTGTAACAACTAAAGTATCTTCAATATACTATGATGTTTTTATAATAAGGGTTTGAGCTATACTTAAACACACCTACATCTAATGGTTAAAGAACATACTGTTTCTGTGGATGACGAATTTCTCCCTCCTGAAATGATGATTGTTCAACATTCTTCTAACACCTTCAAAGGTGGCCATTAAGATGACACTATATTTATATATATGATATCAAATATGTTTATGTTTTACTTAAGATTCTGTATTTTTCATTTATGGCATACCTTTATGGTTTCCATTATGGGTAAATGCGATATCTTCATTTAAGGAAGTGCGGACTACCACCCCCTCAAAGTGATTTGATTCGTTAATACCATATGTGGTACGTATAAATGTTATATTTAATGATACTATATATGATACCATACTGGAATTAAAATACTATTATATATCATTATGTTTTAATTCCATTAAATATTAAATAGAAATGGAAGTAGCGTTCATGCGTACGTACGGCTTACCGTCTCCATGAACGGTGCATTTCATTTATTAACTCTAAATGTTATGTAATATTATAAATGAATGATTAAACTGGATATATATGATATATATGATATCTAAATCATGAATACAATTCTGGATATAATGAAAATTTGTCCACACGAACAACATGTAATTGTAAGAAATCCACTTCCGACTTAAGAACCAAATATCGGCAAAACGGATATTATTAACTTAAATGATTACATAATGTTTATGACATGGTAATAAGTGATATAAAATGAATTATTAACTTGAAAAATGTTCTTAGGGAAGTATAAATTAACTCATGTTTATTATTCAGGAGATTATAGAATGATCGAGTCAAGTCGGACTCGAGGTAAGGGATCCTACTCCTCTCTTTCTTTTTAAGTACACTCTTTTATGTCATTCATTTTAAGCTCATATTTCTTGGGATTGGGATGTTATTTTGTATAAATATTACTGTAATTTTTTTGTTCATATGATGAGAGACCCTATTTCATCTTATCAATCCATTGTGGTAGTTTTAAGTGGCGTCGTTAGGCTGCCGAGTATTCGTAAGGGATTTTTCATCTAACTTTTATTCCTGTGAGATTTATGCTACATTTTCCATAATTTCCTTTGAGTGGTGTATCTACTGCCAATTATTATACACTTTTTGTAGTATAATTTCATTTATGGGTATTCACATCTTCATTTTATGACCCTTCTTCCATGGCGTGTACGTTTCGAAATTTACCCAACTCGGTAAGGGGACCTTTCACCCTCCAATTTTTAAAAGACTTATTTTGTTATGTCTTTTAATTCACATAATATTATGTTAGGATATGTTCTTTTATATCCTTATTTATGTAAATTTTACGTCCAAGTGATGAGATGCCCTTTTTATCTCTCATCAACTCATTTTCTTAATTTTGAAGTGGTGTCGTTAGGCTGTCGAATTTTACCAAGGGAACTTTTTAACCCAATTTTGATTTCTTTGGGTTCAACATGTAGTTATTGAATATGTAATCTTTTGAATATGTGTGAATGAACTTTTATTATTTTACACTTAATATCCACTTATATTTGTTGTTTTTATATTTTTCACACATAATTTTGAGATTGAATTATCCTTAATTTAAGGATACCTTCTTTATAAGGGAATTCATCACATTTGACATTTCTACTGATACTTCATTGTTGTTATGCACCAATTCACTCTTATATGGTGTATATACTGTACTTTGGAATATTATATCATGAATCCATTTATTCTCATGATATTATAAAGTTATGACTAAATGTTATTCCTCAATTATTGTATTCAAGTGTCTCTAATTTTGGTAGAACCCCTTTAACCAAAATATCGCTTTAAATGTTTTAATTATTTGTTCTTATTATTATCCTTGTTTTCAAAGTGGTTTTAAGGATTTATTTATATGGATATTAATGGTTTAAAATTTTAAAAGCTTCATGGTGGAATGGGACACTTTGATTCAAAAATCTCTTTATTATATGTTTAAATGGTTTTGGAAATGGTTTCTTTTTGAATGGATTCATTATTTCAATATCCTAAAATGATATATTGTGATTGAAATGTGTAAATGTTATGTTTACTTTATGCATGTATTATGTGATACATTTATGTTTTGGTTCTTGGGCATTGTTATGAAAATGGGTGGTTCCGTGATAAACTAAGGGCGGGTGAGCCCGATATAGCTCTCAAATGCATTGGGTAATGCGAAGGAGTGAAACGTTAAGGTTTCTCCGAAGAGATTTAGGGAATATACTATGGTGGGTATTCCAAACGTAACCAAGAGGGTTACTCCCTATGTAAGAATGTTATGAATGCCTCAATATATCTTTTATGTCTTATGATTTCTATGATTTATTCATGATTTGATATTCCTATGTTTTATGGGTAAAGTATGATTTCATTCTAATGTATATATGAACTCATGTTTCCTTTCCATATTTTTATAACTCTTACTGAGATTTTTATGCTCATCCCAAGTTTTTGAAATGTTTTTCATAGGTCAAGGGAAAGGTTCATGATGTGATGATAATGTCAAGGATGTGTCAAGAAAGAATCCGTGTTTTATTTTATATATGTTTCCGTTGATGGGATGAATGAATACTGTCTTTTATGTAACCACTTTGTTTAAATGTGGAATGTAATGAAAGATTCATGATCTAATTCTCTAAAACTATAAAACTAAAAATATCCTCAATGTGTAATCCTGTAATAACTCAAGATTACGTAAGGTTTAAGGATGGGGCCTTATAGATGGTATCAAAGGGAGGTTTAGATAACTTTAGAGGTTAGGGTATTCTATAAGAATAAGTGACATTACCACAATGGTTAGGATTTCAGAAAGAGTCCTAATTTTAGATAAAGTGAATTAGTAAGTATATCTTAGTGTTTATCTTCCTCATTAGTACATGATGGTTTTTTTGATATACTCACACTGACCTTTTTGGTTTTAGAAAATGGCTGGATCTAGCAGGCACAGAAGTAACAGTGGATGTGAAGGAAACTGTGACAGTTTTTTGAGCAAGCAACTGAATGATATGGGAGATAAAATGAGAACTCTTGTGATTATCCTCAACCAACTATCTTGAGTAATTATTGACCACCTAAACCTTGGTGATTTATCTAAGGCATCATATATGCGAGAAAAAAATCCCTACGGAACTATAGGTAATAATCATCAAGGTAAGTGTGTTCAAAAACTGATGTGTCAAAAATGTGGAAAGAAACAACTAGGAAAATGTTTCAAAGGGACAGAAATATGCTATAGATATTGAAATGAAAGTCATAAAGCAATAACCTACCATGGAAAATGAAAGCATCCAGTTGACTCGAGGAATGGGAAAGAAGTTCTTTCTGAGGGATCAATTGAATGTTTTAAATGTGGTGTGCATGGTCATTATGCATACACATGTCCTATGAAGAAGTTTCATGAATGGGATCACCAAGATCGTACAAATGTTCGTTTACCAATACCAAATGCCATTCTGATTGAGGATGAAGAAACTAAAAATGACCAATCAAAGGTATGGATTATTTCAAAACTATTGTTTTCATATTTTGGAATCTTATGATATGATTCATGATTTTGTTTATAGGAAATAAGTATTCCAGAATAAGTTGGAATGGAATGGTTAATGGATCATGAAGAAGGTTGAATGAGTAAGATGTAAACATATAAGGGCTTCAAGAGTTATGGTGAAATTCATAAGATTATTAAGTCTATTTTAATGATGGGGTTACATTAGAAGACTTTTTATAGTATGTGTAACCCTGATGATTAATATATCAAAATTTTATTCAAGGAATAGTTATCTGTTCTTTTGTGGACACAGTTATAAAGAACCATTTGGGTTTATATGATCCTTTCTTTTGAGGTAATTATGGGTTACTATATGTTATGATGGGAGTGAAAGGCATGAGATAAAATTGAGGTTAAATTATGTTATGGTTATTGGGGAATGATTTGAGAATTATATATTTTTGGAAAAAGGACAACACGCAAACCGTGTGACAACCCGTCGCATCGGACAATGTTGCGGGAATCGAACCCACAACCAAAGTGCAAATGGTATTTATTTCCTACCACTGGACTACATGAAGTCCCTGGTTAGTTTGTTTGATTCCTTTTAGTTAGATGATTTCATGAATTAATAGTAATTTGTTTTTGGGTTATCTATTGAAATATATTAACCTATAATGGGGGATATGTGATTAGGTTAATTACTTTTCAATATGAGACTTTAAGAGCAACTGATGTTGTTTGGAGATAAACGTTACGATTTAACTTGGTAGACTATATGAGTAAATCCTTAAAATATTTGGGTTTCAACCTTAGTTTGGTTTACTTTGAAGAATTTTATGGAACAATTGTTTATCGAATGGTCCTCGTTGAACTTTGGGTTTTGTTGGAAAAATTATGGAGATTACACATAGATTTTATTTTTAGAAAGGGTTATCCTTTTCTGGATTATCTGATCTTGTACTAACCTTTTTGGTTTTGTTTTTGGTTAAAGTCTAAAGACATGGTAAGTATATAGTTCTCTTTTTTGGATTAGTTGATTCTCTATAATTTGATTATAGTACTCTTAATGTGAACAAGTCTTCCTAAATACTCATCTTTTGGAGAAAATATGAGTTTGTGTAAGGAATCTAATAAAAGTTGAAAGTCAACTTGATAAGTGATTATGTTTCCTTATGAATAAATTCCTCAATAAAAAGTAACTTAAAACAAAAATTTTGTCTATTAACTTTTCCTACTAGGGAACCGAATACCGTTTAACCCACCACAGGTTTGTGATTTTCTTGTGGTTAACTTTCTCCTAAACATGTTTTCTATCACTCTCCATCAGAACATGACCCTTTGTTTTTTCCTCCATGTCCATATTTTCATACATGTAATCCTTTTATGGGTTAACTCGGGTGACCTTTGTACTTATCTTTCTTTATTTTAAAGTGATTGTTTTACAGACTCTTGTTCCGATGTGGGACTTTCAAGGATGTTTCCAAGCCCAATTTTAAAATTGGGAGGACGCAATTCCCAAAAGGGGGGAAGGATGTAACACCCCATGTAAATAAAGAATATGACATCTTTAAATTTATCCATATATGTGAATAAAATATTAATATTACTTTAAATGGGATTCTATGCTCAATGGCGTACCCAACACGCAACAACGAGTTTCTTGGCAATCTTACGTTGCACTCTAGTAATAAAATAATATTATTTTTAATGGTAGTTAACGCCTAGCCGTTGTAATGGTGGGAATTAACAGAACTAACTACAAAATAATTATATATGTTTGTCAAATATTTTTACTCTTTAAAATAAATTTTAGAGGATTAAAAATGCAAATGAATCCAGTTTTTAAGCGAAAACATTCTAATATTCTTTAAAAGGTCGATTAACCACCTTTTGATGGAGAACCCCTTTTAAATACACTTTTTGAAAATTTTATAAGCTCTATTTTTCAAAATAAACATATTATTTATGATTGGGACATTTAAATTTACCTTGGGTTTATTTTTGGTATTTTTCTAACAATGTTCATTTTTCAATGAATAGTGAAAAATACTGCATTTTACATCAAAACTGCTTTTTCATATAATTTAATTATATGGTTTTATTATATTTTTTATTTTTTTTAAATTGTAATTAGAATATATTTTTACCATGTAATTCAATTATGGGTATTGGGATTAATTTCACTTTTGAATTAGGCATAAACAAGTTCCAAACATTTCATAAATATTGTTTCTAAAAAACCCTCTATTTGTTTTTACAACGGGAAGTTTTTTTAAATTAATTATTGCAATTTATGTGATTGGAATTTGGTAAAATAAAATACATATTTGGAATCAGAAGGTCCAAATTATGTAATTAAGACTCTTTTGTTTTTGGACATTATGAATAGTAACGACGGTAATTATCTTTAATTATTTTGATTAATGAGTAATCGGCTAGTTAAAGATAATAAGATAATATCATAATAATAAAAAATGACCACAAAATGTTTCCTAAGGATACTGGTTGTCTCATGGCCGACCATGGGATGCCTTGTTCCAAACTTGGGGGCCCCATGGAATCACTTTTGTGAGAAAGTGACTTTTTATCAATTTATTTTTAAAAAATGTTAAATGTGACAAAGAATGTATCACCTATGTAAAATATTTTTAATTTTGTCTAAATAAATGATCTTTTGGACTCTAAATATTCTTTGGAAGGATAGAAATATTTCCTACATCATAGTATTTTTTTATTATTTTTAGACATTAAATAAATTAAATTATTTATGACATCATGATGATGTAGCGATGACCTCATTATTTAACGATTTAAATAAAATGGACGGATAATGTAAACTATAAGACCTACACATGTCCAAAACCTATTGTATGGGTGGATTTCGAACCCTTATCACCTTATCCTCGAAACACATCAATGTGGGACCATTAAAATCTGAAACGCTTTTGGAAATAATGTTACATTTTTTAGCTTTCCAAGAGTGCCCCTCCTCTCCTCTTATAAAAGGCACCCACCTCTACCTCCTTAACCACACTTCCAAAGCCTTTGGCTCGGGCAACCGCTTCCCATTTTGTCTCTCCACATCCCTCTATAAATCCTTGAAGCCTCACTTTGGGAATAATCCTTTCCAAGGAAGCCTTTGAGCTCAAATCAAAGGAAGTTATCTGATTATAAGGTAATGTCTTCACTTGTGTCCTTTTGTTTTATTTTACTTCTCCAACCCCCTAAACTCTATTTATTATTTTATTTTGTAACAACTTCAGTATCTTAAATATACTAGGATGTTGTTATAAGAAGGATCCGAGCTACAATTACACACACTTGCATCTAATTGTTAAAGAATATACTGTTTTGTGGATGGCGAATTTATGCCTCCCGAAACGATGATTGTTCAAAATTCTTCTAACACCTTGAAAGGTGGACATTAAGGATAAACTATATTTATATATGATATCTAATATGTTTATGTTTTACTTAAGCTTCTGAATTTTTCATTTATGGCATACCTTTATGGTTTCCATTATGTGTATGCGCGATATATTCATTTAAGGAAGTGCGGACTACCGCCCCCTCAATGTGATTTGATTCGTTAATAACATATGTGGTAAGTATAAAGGATATATTTAATGATATTATTTATGATACCATACTGGAATTAAAATACTATTATGTATCATTATGTTTTAATTCCATTAAATATGAAATAGAAAGGGAAGTAGCGTTCAGGCGTACGTACGGCTTACCGTCTCCATGAACGGTGCATTTCATTTCTTAACTCTAAATGTTATGTAATATTATAAATTCATGAATATACTGGATATATATGATATATATGAAATCTAAATCATGAATACAATTCTGGATATAAGGAAAATTTGGCCACACGAACAACATGTAATTGTAAGAAGTCCACTACCGACTTAAGAACCAAATATCGGAAAAACAAATATTATTAACATAAATGATTACATAATGTTTATGACATGGTAATAAGTGATATAAAAGGAATAATTAAATTGAAAATGGTTCTTAAGGATGTATAAATTAACTCAAGTTTATTATTAATTAGATTAAAGAACGATCGAGTCAAGTCGGACCTAAGGTAAGGGATCCTACTCCTCGCTTTCTTTTTAAGTACACTCTTTTATGTCATTCATTTTAAGCTCATATTTCTTGTGATTGGGATGTTATTTTATATTACTCTTACTGTAATTTTTATTTTCATATGATGAGATACCCTATTTCCTCTTATCAATCCATTTTGGAAGTTTTAAGTGGCGTCGTTAGGCTGCCGAGTTTTCGTAAGGGATTTTTCATCACTTTTATTCCCGTGAGATTTATGCTACATTTGCCACAATTTCCTTTGAGTGGTGTATTTACTGACCATTATTATACACTTTGTTTAGTATAATTTCATTTATGGGTATTCACATCATCATTTTATGACCCTTCTTCCATGGGGTGTACGTTTCGAAAGTTACCCAACTCGGTAAGGGGACCTTTCACCCTCCTCTTTTTAAAAGACTTCTTTTGTTATGTATTTTAATTCACATACTATTATGTTGGGATATATTCTTTTATATCCTTATTGATGTAAATTTTATGTCCAAGTGATGAGATTCCCTTTTTATCTCTCATTAACTCATTTTCTGAATTTTGAAGTGATGTCTTTAGGCTGTCGAATTTTACCGAGGGAACTTTTTAACCCAATTTCGATGTCTTTGGGTTCAACATGTAGTTATTGAATATGTCATATTTTGAATATGTGTGAATGACCTTTTATTTTTTTTACACATAATATCCACTTATATTGGGTGTATTTATATTTTTCACACATAATTTTGAGATTGAATTATCCGTAATTTAACGATACCTTCTTTATAAGGGAATTCATCACATTTGACATTTCTACTGAGACTTCATTGTTGTTATGCACCAATTCACTCTTATATGGTGTATATACTGTCCTTTGGAATATTATATCATGAATCCATTTATTCTCATGATATAGTTCTTACTAAATGTTATTCCTCAATTATTTTATTCAAGTGTCTCTAATTTTGGTAGAACCCCTTTAACCAAAATATCGCTTTAAATGTTTTAATTATTTGTTATTATTATTATTATCCATGTTTTCATAGTGGTTTTAAGGATTTATTTATATGGATATTAATGGTTTAAAATTTTAAATGCTTTAAGGTGGTATGGGAAACTTTGATTCAAAAATCTATTTATTAAATGTTTTAAATGGTTTTGGAAATGGTTTCTTTTTGAATGGATTCATTATTTCAATATCCTAAGATGATATATTTTGATTGAAATGTGGAAATGTTATGTTTACATTATGCATGTTTTATGTGATATATTTATGTTATGGTTCTTGGGCATTGTTATGAAAACGGGTGGTTCCGTGATAATCTAAGGGCGGGTGAGCCCGATATAGCTCTCCAATGCATTGGGTAACGCGAAGGAGTGAAACGTTAAGGTTTCTCCGAAGAGATTTAGGGAATATACTATGGTGGGTATTCCAAACGTAACCAAGAGGGTTACTCCCTATATAATAATGTTATGAATTCCTCAAGATATATTTTATGTCTTATGATTTCTATGATTTATTCATGATTTGATATTACTATGTTTTATGGGTAAAGTATGATTTCATTCTAATGTATATATGAACTCATGTTTCCTTTCCATATTTTTATAACACTTACTGAGCTTTTTATGCTCATCCCATGTTTTTGAAATGTTTTTCACAGGTCAAGGGAAAGGTTCATGATGTGATGATAGTGTCAAGTATGTGTCAAGAAAGAATCCATGTTTTATTTTAAATATGTTTCCGTTGATGGGAAGAATGAATACTGTCTTTTATGTAACCACTTTGTTTAAATGTGGAATGTAATGCAAGTTTAATGATCTAATTCTCTAAAACACTAAACCTGAAAAGATCCTCAATGTGTATTCTTGTATTAACTCAAGATTAAGTATGGTTTAAGTATGGGGCCTTATATATTCAATATTCTCTCCATCCTTTGAATGACATGTCACTGTACGTGCGTACGCACGACTTACCATCTCCACATTGTGGTGTAGTCGTAATTCAATAAATTATAATTTGTATGGGTATAATAATAATGTATAATTTATGTAAATAATAAATATAACATGATATTGATTCTGTATATTTGTTATACCATCCAATTATATAATATATTAGTATCAAAAGAATGATATTGTCGCTCGTGCGTACATACGGATTACAGTCTCCACAAACGCGATCAGATTCATTCCCCATCGTATCCATTCAAAACTATTTTTCATTTGATGATTAAAAATAATGTTTAAGGACTTGATATCATTCTATATAGGATTAATATAACACAAATCCATAACAAACTCGTCTTATGTAACAAAACATATAAAATATAACGAGTAAGTGAACACCCTAAACGACGATAATACTAAAATATTATTCACAGAGAAATATTAAAAGATCATACAAGATTTCATATTAATGTATATGATTATTGTATAATTTAATTAAAATTATTTCACCATTATACAGGAGGTTAACCTACCCGTGATGAAGGAAAAGTACAAGGTAAGGGTTAATTTCACAATCTCTTTATTATCCGGGGTTGTTTTTACGTATCTACTGGGAAATATTTATTATCCATGTTAATGTTTCATAAAATAGTTTTCAAAGGAATCCTTTTTAAATGAATTTTTACTAAAACATAATTTTATATGTTTTTAATATTTATTCTTCAAAATCATTCTAATTAATGTCCATGTTTTAAAAATGGTTTTTAAGGATTTATTTATATGGACCTGATGTTTTTAAAATGTTAATTCCTTTCAAAAGTTTCAAATTGGTATGGGACACTTTGATTCAAAAATGTCTTTGAATGTATTCCTTTCTAAATTATGTGAATTTTAAATGTTTTTATGAAAATTGATATTTCTTTCAATGATTTCAACTAATTAATTCATCAATATAAACATACCTTGAACGATTTTAAACATGTTTGAAGTTGATTGATTATGATACAAATCTTCCATATTGTATTGAAGGATTTGTGATATGTTTGACTGTGGATGTGTCATTTTTATACCATTCATGGTGTATGGATAAAGTACTGACATTTTGTATGCTAGTTTTAATAAGAATGTTTATGTTATGTTTAATCCTTTTCATATGATGAATGCATTGGACTTCGTAAGTGACATGTGGAGCTCGCTATAGCTCCTCGGTGCATTGGTAGATCTCATGAGACAAACTAGTGTCTTAGCACAAGGACTTGAAAACATCTTATTTGCAGTCATGGCACAAGTCCTTGACTATGTGGTTATTAATTTCAGGCATTATGAATTACATCATTATGAAAGTGGAATTTGGTATTTCATGTGATTGTTCGACTAGTAGAATATCCATGTGAGTAAGTAAGTGGCATTATTTGATTTTATCGTTTCCATATTATGTTGATGTTTAGGTATAAAAGGATTTTGTTTTAGTATTATACATTGTCTTAAATGATTATGTGTATTTATGAAGTTTCTACAATATTGTTATCCTTACTGAGAATCGAAGCACACCCATTTCTATGTTTAATTTTTCCCATGATGCAAAGAAGTATATTATGACTAACCTCTAGGGATACTTTGAGGGGATATGAGTGTGGTCTATGGAAACAATTTTGTTATAGTTTTCCAATAATGATGTAATGTAAAATTTATGAATGTATCCAGTATTTCCAAGGCTACTAAACTAATCGGTCTTTCGAGACTTCATCTTTTGTGATCATGCCAATGTTATTTAATAATGCACTGAAATTGGGTAACTTGGGTCGGGGAATTACATTTGGTATCAGAGGAAGTTTAGAATAATCCTTGGAAACAATATTTAGAGAAACTCTATTAGATCACATTTCCCTATGATAGATTTTGAGGATTAGTTTAGAAGAACTTCCTAGAATTTTGGTGCTGTATATATTTTGTGAGTTTTCCATGAAAATGAATCCCTATTTGGATAAGAGTAGGTAGAGGTGGCTCTGGCACATATGTACCTAGGGGTAAAACCCGAAAACACCGCTTTGTTCAAAACTTGAACGGGAACTGGTGCACGACAATGGGCCTTGTTTCACTCTTGGTTACGATAAACCCAAGGGAAATGCATAGGATAATTCCCGTTTTTCTACAAACCACTCTGAAGGGTTTATGAGTATATACCTCCTCAAAGAAAATATTTTTATGATTATGGATTATATCCATTATCAGTTCAATTTACCTTAGGTATTATTGAAGTTTGTAATTATTCATTGTAATTCATCAACTGACCTAGTGTATGCCATTATATAGAAATGGCACCTAGTAGAAGGAATGTGAACTCCAACAATACGTATGATCCAAAGAGTAAGAAGGATCATATCTTTCACGTAATTAAGCCAAAATTTATAAGGGATATAGTCTCCCATGTATTCTCAACATATGAAGAAATAGTTTCATGTGTTAGTAAGATAAGTAAAGAATTATCTAAGTCCTATGTCTTTGAAGGGAAGAAATATAAGAAAATGATGGAAGAGAGAAAGATGGATAATGGAAAGATGGAAAAGAAGAATATTTCCAAATGTGATAACTGTGAATAGAATCACCTTGTTAAATGTATGAAGGGAATGACTGTTTGTTATAATTCTGTAGAAAAAGGAAACCATGTACGTGATTGCAAGGGTAATAAAAAAGTTTCAAATGAACAATGCTTCCTCTTCAAGGAGTTTGGACACTATGCGAATCAATGTCCAAATCATCAGAGTAGGCCCAAAATGCTGCTATTGGATAATAATCAAGTTATGATACTATGGAAGATAAAGAGGAATGATTAAGAATTATTATGTTGTTATTAAAGTATTGTGTCTTCTGAGTATTGTATTAATGATGTACATGTTATAAGAATTATGGACTATATAAGGAATATACTACAGTACTATTTCATTAAGGAATTGAGAATGTGTGGAACCAAGAAAACTAACTCAATAACAGGTTAATTTTTTGGAAAATATATGGTTAAGATAAAGATTAACCATAATATGGTTTTGATACCGAGTTAGTGATTTTGGAATAATACATGATTGATATGGATAAATTATATTTGATATTCTTGACTACCTTGAAACTGATTAATGATTTTTATATTCCATTATTGTGGGAGTTTACAAATTTTTTGGATAGAAGGATTATATCCAGTACTCTATAAAGAATAAGAGAGAATAAATGTAATCAAAAAGGTTTTATGGTAATTCAGTATGTTATAGTGTTTTAAAAGAATACTTGATGAAGGTGTTCACATGTTATTATGGGGAAAAAAGGATCTTCATTGTTTTTACCTTCCTTATAAATTTTGGACTATGAGTTTTGAAATAAGTATTTTGGATAATTATAGTTTAAGATTATTTTTGGATTTCAATAAAAAGGACATCCTAGAGGTTGGGCGGCACCCCTATATGAATAAGATAAATACAGTTTTTTATGTTTTATTATCTTTTAGAGTGAATGATGAGTTTGTGGTATAAATTAGTTAAAGGATAGAACTATACTTATCAAGTATATATATATATATATATTCTCTTATACTATGAATAAATTAATTAATAAACATTAGGAAAGGGATCTTAAAACTAAAAATTTGTTATCCTAATACCATATGATTTGTTGAACCAATGATATTTTAAATCTTCATAGATTGATGGCTTTGAGGCCATCAATTCAACAATTTTTTGTGATTGATGACCTTAATCACTCCCTATAAATATTTACGTTTTCCTCCAATTATGTGTCTCTAATTTCCACCAATGTTCTCATAATCGAGATCATATTTTGGTTGTTACTTTTTCATTCCCCATTTCTTCTTAATAAGACTAAATTTTATTGACCCAATTTCTGATATGGGATTTCCCACAAAGGTATTTTCTTTTTTCGACCTTTTATTTTCGAAGAACAAGTTCAAATTGTGATGATACAATTTTTTGAATGAGAGAAGAATGTAACACCCCTAGATTTCATAGTACGTTATTTCTTCATTGTAATTCAATAACATGCACTACACGGAACACCGAGTTCAAGCGCACCAAGACATACTAAACTAGCCGTTCAAAAGCGGTTATGAATAGTATTAACTGAATTTTGAACATTATATAATCCTTATAATTTTACAATCCATATTATGAGTTTCTAAGACATAATTTAAGAACACATTCATTTTTTCCAGATAAATGAAGTATTTTTCATAAAAAATGCAATTTTAACACCTTTTAATGGAAAACCATTTATAAATCCAATTTTTTAAACTTTTATATATATTCAATTTTACAAAATAAACTCTTACTTCAGAATAGAGACATAAGAATTTAGTTTCAAAATTTTTTTGGTGTTTTTTTGATGACTTTCATATTTGGGTGAATAGTGAAAAATACTATATTTTAACTAAAATCAACTTTTTTAATAAAAATAATTTATATAGTTAAATTTACATTTTAATGGTTTGGAAGTATAAATAGATAATATTTTAACCATTTAATCCAATGATGGTAATTGTAAGTAATTTCACATTAAAATTGAACATAAACAAGGGTCATTCTTTTGATAGTTATTATTTCATAAAAACACGCGTTTTGATTTGACATGGGAATTAATTTTAAATTAATAAATGAAATTTATATGTTTTAAATTTGGTGAAATAGACTTCATTTATGAATTAGGAATACCAAAATTAGCTTAGGGTAATTTTTTTATTTTCTTTAAAACTTTCAACTTTTTTTAATAGTGAAAAACACTAAGTTATTAGTTAAAACTGACATTTTATTTAAATAATTATTTATTTTATTTAAATTTATTTTAGCTCAAAATAGATACTTAATACCTATATAATATCAATATAATTCATTGGAGTCATTTTATTATAATTATATATATATATATATATATATTTTATTGAACTTTTCACCGTCTTTTACCCTCCTCCTAAGAGAATATAAATTTTTTGATAAAATGTGTTTCAATAAGATGAAAATAATTTTTGTGAATAGTAATTTTTGACTTTTATTTACAGCGGTTAATGGTAAATAGGGTAATTCATGGTAAAAAGAATATTATAATAATACAAAATTACCTTAACAACTTCCCTAACCTTGTTGGATGCTTAATGGTCATCCATGGCCATCCCTGGGTCGATTTTGAGACCCCATATAGCCACTTTTGAATGATAATGACAATTTATTTTAAATAACATAATGTAATGGTAAAAATGACAAAAAAAATATCTTTTAGTAATTCAATTTTTACATGAGGATATATAAGTCTTCTTTTGGACTATAAATATTAATTAGAAAGATAAAACTATTTCCTGCATAATGGTATTTTATTTATATTTTTAGACTTTAAATAATTTAATTTATTTATGACATGTTGATGATGCAATAATTAACTAATTAATGAAATTTTAAAATAACTGATATTATAAATTTCTAAATAAATGTAATTTGATACTTTTTATGAATTCCACTAATTTTCTAGGTTAATATGACATGTTAGGGTTATTTAGATGAATTGTTTTTGATGTAATAGTGATGTTACAAATTTAGAAAAAATAAAATACCAAATAGTGTCGAAAATGACATAAAAGAGTTTTTAAAACAAATATTATATTATTAAATGATATTATATTTCTAAAAATCTATGTTTCAGCCAACGGACTTTTATAATGATATTTGTATCATTAGTGAACCACTTGGGGTTCACTTGAAAGTATATAGTATGTTTATTAACCATATAATATAAAAATAAAAATAGACATGGTAAATGACAAACAATTTAACTAAGAGATAAATCTAAAAGATAAGGTTAATATAATGATATAAAGCTATCTAAAACCAATTGGTTGAGTGGTGTTCGACCCATTACCACCTTAGCCTCTAAATAATCCACTTTGGAGCCATTATAAACCAAAAATGATTTTATTATTAAACAATGTTTCTAGCTTTTCCTAAGGTGCCCCTCACCCCTCTTATGAAAGGGCAGTCTCCCTTCCCTCTAATTAACCCCTTAAAACTATTTTGGATCGGAGAAACCCTGCCCAAATACCCTATCAACTGTCTTACCTTCATCATAGAGTCCATACTTTAGTTAGTAAGCCATCCTAAAGAGCCCTTTTGATCAAATACAAAGGAAGAACCTGAAGAAGAGGTAAATATTTCATCACCTCTTTCAAGTTCCTTTTTTCTTCCACATACTCTTTCATTGTTGTTTCTATTATAAAATAATAACTCTATTATCTTCTATATATTGTATTGTTATAATAAATATGGTACATTAATATTCATTATTCTATGCATTCATTTAATGACATTTCACCATACGTGCGTACGTACGGCTTGCCGTCTCCACATTGTGGTGTAGTTGTTATTTAGTACATTATTATTTTGATGGGTATAATAATGGTGTATAATTGATTTAAATAATAAATATAACATGTTTATGATTATTTATATATGATATACCATCCAATTATATAATATTTTAATATCAAAAGAATGATTTTGTCGCTCGTGCGTACGTACAGATTACCGTCTCCACGAATGTGATGAGATTCATTAACCATCATATCCATTCAAGAAAAATTTTCATTTGATGATGAAAAATAATGTTTAATGACTTTGTATAATTCTGGATATGAATAATATATAACCAATTTATAACAAAACACGACTTATGTAACAAAACATATAAAATAAAATGAGTAAGTTAACACCTAAAATGACAATAATACGAAAATATTATTAACAAATAAATATTAGAAGATCATATATGATATCATATTAATTTATATGATTCTTTTATAATTTAATAACAATACATTACCATTATATAGGATATTAGCTAACCCTCGATCAAGGAAACATATAAATTAAGGTTTAATTTCACAATCTCTTTATTATTCGTGGTTGTTTTTACGTAAGTATCTACTAGGAAATATTTATTATCCATGGCCATGTTTTATAAAAAGAGTTTTCAAATGAATTATTTTAAAGGTAATTTTTAATAAACATGATTTTAAATGTTTTCAATATTTAATCTTCTAAATCATTCTCATTAATTTCTATGTTTTCAAAATGGTTTTTAAGGATTTATTTATATGGACATGAATATTTTTAAAATGTTAATTCCTTTCAAAAGTATCAAAGTGGTATGGGACAGTTTTATTCAAAAATGTTTTTAAATTTATTCCTTTCTAAATTGTGTGACTTTTAAAAGTTTTTAAGAAAAGTGGATATTTCTAGCAAAGATTTTTACAAATCATTTCATTTATATCAATATCCCTTGATAGATTTTAAACTTGTTTGAAGTTTATTTTTTATGATTCAAATATTCCATATCATATTGAAGGTTTTGTGATAGTTTTGAATATAGATATGTTATTTTTAAACCATTCATTGTTTATGGATAATGTATTGATATTTCGTATGCTAGTTTTAATATGAATATTTATGTTATGTTTAAACATTTTCATATAATGAATGCATTGGACATAGTAATTGATGGGTAGGCCCCGTTATAACTTCTCGATGAATAGGTAGATCTCATGAGACAAACTAGTGTCTTTACAAAATCCCTTGACAAAATCTTATTTCTAGTTTTGGCATAAGGTCATGACTATGTGTTTATAAAAGCCTAGATTTATTCATTCCATCATTATGAGAGTGGCTATTAATAGTGCATGTGATTATTAGACTAGTAGAATTTCTATGTGGGTAAGTAAATAGCATTATTTAATTTTATCATTTCTATATTATGCTGAAGTTAATGTTTAAAATTATTTTTTTAGTCTTATACATTGCTTTAAATGATTATTCTTATTTATGATGTTTCCTCTATATTGTTATCCTTACGAGAATCTGAGCTCACCCCTTTCTATGTTTTATATTTCCTAAGAAGGCGAAAACCCATTTTATGAAAAACCTGACAGTCTGAGGGGATATGAGTGTTGACTATGAAAACATTATTGTTCTAGTTTTTCATTTATGTGGTAATGTAAGCTTTATGAATGTATCCACTATTTCCAAGGCTACTAAACTAATCTTTCTTTCGAAAATTGATCTTTTCTGATCATGCCAATGTTATGTAATAATGCACCGACTCTGCGTAACTGGGGTCGGGGCGTTACAATTATAATATTAAAATTATAATAAAATTAATTATTTACTATTGAATTTAAAATTATTATACATAGAAAAATAATTATTTATTTTTAACATATGATGAATACTGATGAGTAAAAATCAATAATGATAAATTCCAATATATGGAAGAATATTTAAAATCTTAATAATTCATTTAATTTTTCACTTCTCATGTTCTCCACCTATCACAGAGGTAAAAATTTCATTGGTTTATTAAGATTCCAATAAATCACCATTTTTTATTTTCTCTCCCGTGATTCATATTACCATGGTTATCTCATAATTATTATAAGACAAAATAATTAATGGACAATTTTTTGGCATTTTATGTGTATAAATTGGATAAATAGTGGTGTTTATGGTGAACAATAGAGGTGAATGAAGATAGAGAATGTCTGATTGTGTGTAATATAGGTTCCAAGTGAAATAGATTTAGTGGATAATGGAGAAATGGAATGAGGCGGAAGTTATAGTGGTATTCCTAGTGAATTATTCATCTAAATAATGATGTTAGGGTTAATCATTTTTTTATACGTCACACGTTATGTGATACCAGGTCACAAACAATGTATTTTAATATATATATCTTGAATGTGTACCATATGTGTACTCCATACATCAAACTGGTGTCACAAATAATGTGTACCATTATGTAAATCATTTATATGGTTTTCAATTTTTTTTATTGTATCCAAAGAAAACACTAACTTAACCATGAAATATCACATGTCATGTAAAATAAATTCATGTTGTGTATAAATAAGTGACAGTACTTTGTGTTCCCGCAATACACATAGAGTGGAGCAGCGAGTCCCAAACATTTTGTGCCATTCTGAATATAATGGGTTAAGTATTTCTTTAAAAAAATACTATTTTTAATATCTTATGTCACAATCAACAATGAACAAATACATATTGTGATACATTTTTTAAGAGAAAATATTATGATGAAAGATAAACATTAATTTATTATGGCAATGAAATAATGAAACAATAAGATATTATTTAATTGATACATTATATATAAAATATTTATTATTAAAAATGAAATAAAAATTTTAATATCAATGGATCAGGGATATTTTTTATATAGAACATAATAAATAATTTTTATAGTATTCGTTAATGGATATTTTATAAATATGAAACATTTTTCAAAAAACTATTTTATTAATAGCGTTGAATATCTATAGTTAGTATAGATTAAATAAATTTTTTAATGAAAACAATTAATAATATTTATGTGTAAATAAATTAATATTCATATAAAAATAATTACTATGTATGTAATAAGAATAATTTCCATTTATACCTCAAAACATGTTATACTAAAAAAATTATTTTTATTCAGTTTGAATTTTATTTTTTGTATCTAATTAAATTAAATTAAAATAATGATAAATTATATCACTCTTCATAATAATATGTTGATAGTAATTTAATTTGATATTGATATGAAATAATAATAAGAATAATTAATATTTGGAAAAGTCCTTTTCTCATAAAAATAGTGTTTAATTATAGTCTATGTTTCTATTTATAAGTAATATAACAAAATTTAATTATCAGAATTTGAAAAAATCAAAATTATTATTATATTCATACAAAAAATGTTATCATAAGATGATTTTTTGTATTTTTCATAAAAAAATTATTTTTAGGTGAGCAGTACATTATACTATTTTTAAAAATACCATGATGTTTATTACTTCATAATGATAGAATACTTCAATAAAATTTTATAAAATATTTTTTTGAATATAATTTTTATTTGAATAAAACTATTATTCATTTAAAAGTATATGTATAATTTTGAAATATTTAAATGAAATTTTATAAGAAATGTAATAATTTTCAAAATAAAATTTTATACATTATAAAGTTATTATTTTAAAATTATTTTATACAATATTTAGAGACTAGATATTATAATATGTATTTAATACTTTGAATAAAAATATCTAAATTAGTTATTATGGATAATTTAATTTTTGTTCATTTAAATAAGATACCAAGAATAAAACACAAGTTACCCTGATTATATTAAATAACTGTAAAAAGATATTTTTTTTTGAAAAATTATTATATATCTCAATTCCATATCACTTATTTTTGGGTATGAGAGGTTTATTAACTATGAATCATCACCAATCAATTATTGTTCACATTAAAATCCACATTTATTTATAAATTACTTGTTATTAAAATATTTTTAGGATTATTTATAAAAAATTCATTCCCTTCACTTGTACAAGGAACCCCACACCACCTCTTCAAAGATACATAAAAAAATTAGAATTATTTACTTTAAAATTCCAAAATTACCTTCCAAATAAAAATATTCGCCATTTTTTATCTCCTCAGACCTTGAGATCTCGCAAATCACTTTTAAATGAATAATGCTTCCAAAAAGAAACCAAATTATTCTTTATATGTATTTCTTATACAATAATCAATTTTCAATTTCATATTCTTCCAAAACTTATTATATATATTTTATCTAGTATATTATATTGAAATTAGTATTATTTATATATTTATTTTTTTATGTTGATGGATGAATAAATAACTCCCTTCTAACCCTCCCCTTAGAAAAATGATTACTTTATCCAAGTGTACATGCAGGCTACCCGATCTATAGAAAACATGTTTTATTTTTCATCATCACATTACATAGATTGTTAAAAATATGTTTTTAATGAATGAATATGATATTAATATCTTGATTAGTATTTTTAAATGATAAACCAATTTATAGAATTTAATCATTATAAGGATAATGAAAACATTATCAGTGTGTACGTGTGAACTACATCCTCCATGGAACGGTGTATTTCCTTTTTTATCACCATCTTTAATGGATGATTATAATAATTAAATTAAATAATTAATATATTTTTAATGAAATGATTAATGTTATCTAATTTTTTTATTAATATTTATAATCTTATTCATATTCCAACTTCGGTTCATAAAAATTTACCAAAACAATCACATCATTTATTCAATCATATGGAATCTTTTCAAAAACTCTTTTGGTATGAAATTAAAATTTTATACAAACTAATAAATAATATAATACAGTATCATGGATAATATATTAATTATTAACTTGTTATAAATGAATTATAATGAACATGAACATTATAAATTCTCAACAAAACATTAAAAAACTCTCATATCAGATGAAAAAATAATCTATAAAAGACTCATATATTTATAAAAAATAATGATAGATGAATACTATATAGGGTAGTGGATGAGAATAATGTTATTAAATTTTATAATAACATCAAAAAATTTATAATATAGAATTGTAAAAATCATAAATTTATGTTGAGAACATTTGTAAGAGATTTCTCAACTCAATTTTTATTCGTTGAAACATATTCTTTATTCACCACATGATTGATTTTGGGTTGTGTATATACTACCTTATGGATAAAATTTTTATACAATTCATAAAAGAAAATTTATTTACACATCTAGTACAATTTATATTTTTCAAGGTATTTTGATTCAAACTTTTCAAAAGCTATAATGTTTTTTATGGACTCAACATCTTAACTAGAGATATAATTATTATGCTATGATGATGAGTATAAATATTGGTTTATTTTATACTATTATGATATAAATGTTCTTTCATACTAATTTGATATTATATTAAATTTTCAAATAAAATATATCTTCTTTTATGTATTAAATTATTTATAAAATCTGATGATGTTAGGAATAATTATCATCTTTTCCAAATAAGAATTTTTTTCTATATCCATATTAACTCTTCATTCCAATGTTATAATTTTATATATTTTTTAAAAAATATGTTTTTTTACAAGTGATCTTGAATTTTTTATTCACATATTTTCTAATGTAATGTTTATAAATCACTTTACAATGTGGTTTTCAATAAAGGTATTTTTTATATTAAAATTGTTTTCCTTCCATGATTGTCTATTTTATATTAAACTCCATATTTCTATTAGAAAAATTATTATGTAATTTTAAATGATCATTTATTGATATTTCATGTTAATTTTTTTTGACAAAATCATCATGTAAATATCTAAAAATTATCTCTTCACAAGGGACTAATAATATTTTCTCTTAAAAATTTTGTCGAAAAACGTTTTGATAAGATCATTTTTTAATTATTAACATCTATTTTAATATTTATTACCGGAAGGATATATCTACAATAGAGTCATGTATTATGACTCACATTATAAATTTAATTTTCAAAAACACAAATTATGATATTTAATTTTTGGTATCAATATATCTAATTAATAATGTAATTATATTTGATCCCATTTTGAATTGTTATGAAATCCAATTTCATTCCATTAAATAATCATAATATGATGAATGATTTCTTATGAAACACTTTTGTATTGATAATTATTGGATGGACTCTACATTTCCCTCTAATTTTTTTATTAATGTTCAATTTCTCATTAGATAATAAAAGTGGGAAATAATATGTCTTCCCGAAACATGTTGACTGGTCATACATAGAATTATTAAAATCATAATATTTATACATTCTTAAAATTTATCACATCAAAATTTTGTAAGTTATTGAATTTTTTACAATATGAAGTGGTGGGCATTTTTTGATTTATTCAAATCATAAAGGGCTGGAATTCCTGTATTTTTATGAAACATAAATAGTAGGAATACAATAATATTTTCACATCTAAATGGGTTTAAATTTTTATAAATGATAAAATATTAAAAAGTGGAAATGCATGAATATTTTTACATAATAATGGGTGAAATTTATTGGATTTTTCAAATATTAATTGTTTCAAAGGATTTTATTTTTGAAAACCTAAAAATGGAAATACATGGATTTGTTAAAATTATAGAGGGAAGAGATAAATGAATTTTTTCACACCTTATAGGGAGTATATGATTGATTTCGCTCATAATATGAGGTTCTGAAAAGGATATGATTATTCCGTAGTTCGTTGTTAACCCATGATTCCTTAACATGCCACATTTTTTTTCTTTGTGTTTATGATTATGCCACATGACTTTTGTTTATTATGTATCACTTACACACTCTTATGATATGGTATATAGTTTTTAATTATATATTACATGTCAATTTATAATTACTTATATACAACATATAACATATAACATTTTATTTTAATTAGAGATTTATCCCATGATAGTGTTTCATGAATGATTATGATCTAACTTTTCCTTACTTGTTGATATGTTTTTACTTTACTAATTTTTTGAGGTAATAATTTTTATATGTATCACATTCTACTCATTCTGAAGTTGATTATAAAATATGTGGTTTGGGAAACGGGATCTAGAATTCTGTGATTATTGAGAAATGTTCATAAATATTTTATATATCTAATATAAAAAGACACAAACAATTAGGTTTTTGGACTGTGATATTATTTTGAGTTTCAATGTTTATGAAATATGAAATAATGAAGGTCTTATTTGGTAATCATAGTTTTTATTAAATCTATATTTTAATGAATATGTTATTAGCACAATATATTTTATAACATCTGTAGTGGGTTTCACTAGACATGATTTCATAGTTTTATATGCATGAATTGAACTACGGTGGGTTTTTTTAGTTAACATAATGGACTACATGATGTTTTATCATGATTGGAATACCATGTACTATGCAACATGGTTGAATTTTCATATAAAAATACCATGATATAATAATTTGGTAACCATGTATTGTTTTCCTGAGAATTTATAAAAATACTACATAATATTATGTATCTATTATTCATTAGGGTTTAATTTTAGGGATTTTAGGTAAGAAAAGGAGTTACTCATATTCTAATAAATAATAATATATAATGTATAATGTTATTGGTGGTAGAAAAAAGGTCTTTAAGCTCTGATAGCACACCGATATCAGATTTTGGTTCTTCCAAAACTCATTTCAGTAGGTTACTCCCTATGTTGATGTGTTGTGGGTAATCCATATATGGATTTGAAAACCCAATCAATTAATGAACATACCAAAAATGATGTGGGTTATCTATAGGGGTTAGTAACACCATTTACTAGAAAAAACTCTTTAGTAAGGTGTGGATATTAAACTATAGAAGAGTTAAACTGTATGGTTGGTGGTAGAGTCAGACTGACCCCATGTGTTGGGGAATGGTATCCCATGTCACGAACCAACCCGGGTCGACCCTGAACCGGTCACCCGAGCCGGTCCGCGACATGGCCCGAGAGGAGTTCCCGATCCTCCCGGGCTGGCGACAAGTGCCGGGGCATCATTAGAGACCGTGGGAACGATTTCGCCCAATATAAATAAATAAGACAGCGAAAATAATACAGAGCAGCGCAGAAAAGATAACCAAATAAAGTAACTAAACAAGAACAAACAGAGAACAAACTAACCAAACACGACGTCCGAACAAGCTCCGTACGACCTCGCGGGTCGCTCTCCGACTCAACGATCAAGCGTCTCCCTAGGCGAGCGCACTCAAACTATAGCCTGCACAAACACTAAAAACAGAAAAGAACTATAGGCGTGAGTATTAAAACTCAGTAGGCTAGCCCGATATCTATTCCCAATGCACTACCTTTAAAATGAAAGAAACATCATTTCAAGTTTGAACTACAATCTATAAAAGTATGTTTTTAATAATATTCTACTCAAAAAAAAAGTACGAACCATTGCCCTTAGCCATTTTCCAAATTCGTGTTCATTTCATTAGTGCCAATGACATTTCAGGAAAAGGGGAAAGTGATGTTTACATTTTCAAATTTGAACAAAAGGGATTAAACACTTCCATTTGAAAACAATTTTTAGAAACCCATTAAAAGCAATTTATCAGTTTCCAAGGAAAACAATATGCCAGAATGCACAAAGTAAAACATACAGCAAGGGCAATGTAAGTATACACGTGAGCATCATAATCATTACTCCAAGCTACAAAAGCTGAATAGACATGGGTTAACCTAGGAGATCGAGAATAAACCAGAAGACACCAATACATGAGAAATCATCCTTATTGACATGTCACGATGAAATCAAAACGCACAAAACACTCGACCATCCACTCATAGGCAGGTCGAGGGCAAATCCCATAGCAATAAACCCAATATATCCACCTACTATGGGCCACTGGTCAGTACCATAACCTACCAGTGCAGCAATCGTTCTTAGAATATTCTCTCAATATGCCAGATTCCCATGTCTCAAGTGTTTAAGAAAAAGGGGTGAGCCAACCGATGCCAACCGAGCATCCAATAAGATATATATATATAAAAAGAACAACAGGCATTCCCCGAGCCACTCCATGGGACAACCTCATGCCCTTCTCTACTCAAGTACCCGGGAGCCTCTAAGCGCGGCCTCCCAAACAATCAATCGCAACCAAGGAATGAGAGTCGTCCTAAGAGGGTTTTTATAAAAAAAAAATTTCCATCGCTTTCCATAAAGTGCCAAACGGGCATTTAATACAGTTCACAATTACTACCAAAACCAGTTTAAAACTATTTGAAGAATCCACAAAACACTACTTCACAGGTTTCCAGTGTTTTTATAAATCAAACCAAACCATTTTCTTTTCCAAATAAACTTTAAGAGCCAACCGGGCAATTTCTCAAACGAACCAAAGTATTTGTTCATGCTTCAAAAGAAATCATTTCTCATTAAACCATAAATCCATTTTATATTCCATGAATTATGTTTAAAAGCCAAATGGGAATTCTTTCATTATTGGGTGTCCGCCCGTCAAAAGGATGTTCCATGTGTCGTGTATAAAATAAACGGCTCCTTTTGACATTAAATAACCATTTAAAAATTAACCATCTTATATTAAAAATTAATTATCGTATATTATCTCATATTTATTACAATTAATAAAATGTTGATTTTGAATAATTAGGGTGCGCAAACAGCATGAAATAATATAACTTAAATTTTAAAAGCAGTGCAAAGGGAACCTACCTCAAAACCAAGCGTGACGGCAAAACGACTTTGGAAGCAAGGCGCGATGACACGACGTGTGTCCGAATCCATGTGACAAAGTCCGACACTCTGCATAGTCAGTACCAAGGACTGAGACACATCCAAAACTCACCAGAGCATTCGAAACCAAGCGGCAGGAATAAATGCTCACCTTGAAACTAAAGCGCGACGATGACGGAACCTCAGAAACAAGGCGCGACGATGACGGAACCTCGGAAACGCCCTGCGCGGGTCCTAAAAATCCTAAACCAATAAATAAAATTCCACCATCAACAAGAGTACGATGATAATAATGAAAATAATGATAATAATAGTAATAATAATACTGATAATAATAATAGGATTAGTAATAATAATAATAATAGAAATAGTAATAATAACAATAATAAGATTAATAATAATAATAAACAAAATAGCAATAATAATAAAAATAAAAATAATAATAACAATAATAAGATTAATGATAATAATAATAATAACAATAGAACAACAATAATAATGATAATAATAGTGTTAATATGAATAAAAGAATTATAATAAGAATAATAATAATAATAATAATAATAATAGTAATAATAATAATAGTAATAGAAACATAATAATAATAATAATAATAATAATAATAATATGAAAAACAATAATAATAATAACAAGACAATAATATGAACATTAATAATAATAATAATAATAATAATAATAATAATAATAATAATAAAATAATAGTAATAATATTAATAATAATAATGATAATAATAATAATAATAGTAATAAAATTAATAATAATAATAATAATAATAATAAAATTAATAATAATAATAATAATCACCTAATTAAAATTTTATAATAAAATGTTAATAACATATTAAACATTATAGAATAACAAAATAAATAAATAAAAGAAAACTAACCTACGCGGAAGGCCGAACAGGGCGCCGGAACGGGAGAGAAGAGGAAGAAAAAAGGAAGGGAAGAAGAAGGAGAGGAGAGGAAGAGGAGAGGAAGAAGAGGAGAGGAAGGAGAAGATAAAGAAGAAGAGGAAGAAGGAGAAGGGGAAGGTCGAGCGGCTGGGGTGCAGTGCGGCGGACAGGGGTGTCGTGCGGGGGCTGCTGGGCGGAGGTAGCTTGAGGGTGAGGAAGAAGAAGGTGGCGAGGGGGTGCCGACAGCTGGAGGGTGCAGCGCAAGAAGGGGAGGACTGCGCTGGTGGCTGGTGCAGAAGGAGGCAGGGCAGAGGAGGTGCGGCTGGCTGGACAGGAGAGGGAGTCGGGCGGCTTCGGCGGGAGGAGGCGCTGCAGGGGCGCCAGAAGGCTGCTGGAGGGCGAGGTGGGCAGCGACGAGGTGGCCGGGGCCGGAACCGGTGGTCGCTGGAGGCTACGGACAGAGGGAGGACTCCGAGTAGGGGGGGGGTCCGCTGGAGGTGAGTCGCCAGAAGCTGGGTTCACCGCGTGGAGAAGGAAGGGCCGGCGGGGAGGGGTTCGGCAGCGGACAGGGGAAAAAAAACGGGGCGCCGGGCTGCTGTGCGAGGTGGAGCGGGAGGCTAGGGAAGGAGGAAGCAAGGGAGAAGGGTGGCGGCACGCTAGGAAGAGGAAGGATCAGGAAAAAATGGGGGCTTCTCCAAACCCTACTAATATATATATATATTTATATATATATATATATATATAATAAAATAAATAAGTCATTAATCTATAATTATAATTCCATAAATACCTCAATAAATTCTAATAGTAATAATGAAAATTTAGTACTATTATTAATAACAATAATCATCATTATAAACCTCATTAATAACAATAATATTAATAAAACTTATGTAATAAAAATTTATGTCAAACATTAATAATAAAAATAATAATAATGACCACTAATAAAAAGAATTCATATCATTTTAATAATAATAAAATTAACGAAAGGACCACGCTGTTGCATGGGCGAAGCCGCGCGACGTCGCGCTCCACCCGTGCGTCCAAAGATGTCAGACCCAAAACACGCACTTTTTATCCAAAGTTTAAAATAAAATATAAAAAAAATCGTTCGCGACTCAAACCGAACCAAAAAGAATTTACGGCGAAGCGAATAATAAAATAAAATAAAATAACCACCCTTGTCGGGGTGTGACAATTCTCCCCACCATAACGCTTTCCGCCCCCGGAAAGCCACAACACCAACCAGTCGATCGATCAACACCTAAGGATTTCACAGAACACGATCCAACCTCTTATCTCAAGGATGTCACAACGACTGCCAACGGAACGAAACCTCATTGCCCGAGATGAATCACCAACAGAGGGAGGCCCGAACGGGCTCCCCACCATAAGAACTCCACTAGCATTCGATAACGACTTAAGATAAAACCCAAAGAGACTCATGGTGCGTCTCCCCACCATAAAGAACCGACCAACTAACGACCAAACGGGGAACCAGCTTAGACATGCACGAGACCTTACTCCAGCTAGAAAGAGCACAGCAAGGACCTTTAAACCACTTACTCACGTCCAAAAGTAATAGGATTTGATCTGAAAATTTTACGCAAACCAAAACCCTTACCCCATGGGTGGGGAGGGTGGACCCAAGGATTAGATCACTGAAACATGGACGGAAAACTACTCACGACCCATCACTTCGGGATGGACACAAACCACGGCTGCAACTGATTTACATTAGTGGCCCACGCAAAGTCACTGATCAGCAACTTAAATTCAAAAGGCACAATTCCCGACATTACACGAGGGGTAAGTCCATCGCGCACTTTGCGACAAGAGAGAACTACAACGACAGAGAAACCCGAGCAACAACACCAAAACTATCACACCACGACGATAGAGGTGCGACTTTAACCGGACTCTTTAAAATTTTCCCCCGGGGGGTTCCTGACTACGCGTCGGCTTCACTCCGAGACCTTTTGGCTGGAGCTCTGATGGATGAAGCATCTCCTGCCTCGCAGTTAGGTTCTGATAATCCCAACAAGAAACATACATCTTTTGATCTGACAGATTGAAGGACAAGATTTTAAAATTAAAAACACACCAGCATTGAAAGCCAAGGTTCTCCAGAAGACCCATGAAGTTACCATGCATTTCAAACCCAAAACAACACCCATACATAGGCCACGATAATAGATCACTTACATTGAAAGGAAACTAACACTAGAAACTTTGAACAAAGACCCAATAGCACACTACTTATGAGAACATCCTCTGCAACGTTTCCTTGTTACGCCCCGACAAAATCGTCGCAAGTGACCCAGGCGTCCACATGCCTGGCAGGGCTTCGGAGTGCTTGGGCATGAAGATTTCTTGTGACCCCGCTTGCCACACTGATAACACACAATAATCTCTCGCTCTGAAGAGGTTGATGAAAGATCTCGAGGCCTCTTGATTCCACGACCTGATCCATCCACTTCCATTTGCTTGCTCATTTCCTTTCCAGAACCTTCGCTAGTGCTCATAGGGATCGAAGGAGGGAGAACTACTTCGAGCACTCCTGCCATTGCATCTTCGACATGAAAAGCTTGTCTCGCCACATCGACAAAAGAAGTCAGGTTGGACTCTGACACCTTCGACTGCAGATCAGGGCGGAGACCCGCCTCGAAGCGTCGAGCCTTCACAGGGTCTTTTGTGGCATACTCTGAATCATAAGGTACTAGCTCCACAAAGCGATATAAATATTCTAACACGGATCCGTCGCCCTGCTGCAGACAACACATTTCCATCCCCATCCTCACCCTATCTTCCTCAGAGAAATACTGGCGAATGAACGAGGCCTTGAAAAACTCCCAAGTAACCTCTTGACGGGGCTTGTCCTGAGACACTGACTTCCACCACATCCATGGTGAACCTTCAAGCATGAAGGTCGCAAACTTGACCTTCAGCGACTCGGGCAACCCAATGAGGTTAAAGTCCCTTTCAACCTTCTGCATCCACTCCTCTGCCACAGAAGGGTCTGCTTGACCATAGAAGAGAGGTGGATCGAGCTTCCGAAACTCAAGCATAAAATCCTTAGGTTGATCAACCGCACTACGATCACCCATCGAAGCTTCGAAAGGATAACCACTGGACAAGGAAAAGTCAAAACCCAATCAACGCTAACTCAACGAATGAATAACAACCTCAAAATCAACCACTGCATCGGTGATAAGCTCGAAATCCGAGAAAACAAGTTGTCATAATATCAAAACTTTTCTCTTTGAAAATATCTTTAATTTAAAACAAGCTTAGTGGGTTAAACCTTCGCCATTGGTATTCTTTAGAGCCTCACTCACATGCATGTATCCGTGCCACCCAGGGCATCCATCCACCATACCAGAGATCCATCCACATTTCCAACATACCAAAATGCATGTGAGTACTCATCGGAACACCAAGTCCAAAACAAAGCAACTTCATTTTCCAAAAACAATTCATTTATACCACTCCTTTTGAAACAATCCACAAATTAAACATGTCATTTCAAACAACACTTTTTTTTTCAAAACCAACTTTTCTGTTTCAAACCACTTCCAGAAATCAACGGAAACCCAAAACAAATCAAACAGGGGACTAGTGTCAGTGGGTGACTTGACCATATGGTTGGCGGCCATATGCCAAACACGCCACTGACACAGAGAGTCTTCTTGGACCATGCCCCTAGATCCACATGGCTTGCCAGACCATGCAGCTTAGGACTATTAGCCCAACTCCATTTGTCGTACCCCAATCGCAAAACATTTCCATAAAAACCCAAACAAACCAATTAAACTGGACTTCCCATGGAAACCTGAGGATCAGTACGGGCAAGAGTTCGCGACGCTCTTCTCGCACCTACCCCTCAAGTCCCGACAATCCTACTCCATCTACCTTGACATCCCAAATAACAAAGGGTGCTCTGAAAAGTGAGGTCTGCTAAGAGCAAACCTCCTCTGATACCATTTTGTCACGAACCAACCCGGGTCGACCCTGAACCGGTCACCCGAGCCGGTCCGCGACATGGCCCGAGAGGCGTTCCCGATCCTCCCGGGCTGGCGACAAGCGCCAGGGCATCATTAGAGACCGTGGGAATGATTTCGCCCAATATAAATAAATAAGACAGTGAAAATAATACAGAGCAGCGCAGAAAAGATAACCAAATAAAGTAACTAAACAAGAACAAACAGAGAACAAAATAACCAAACACGACGTCCGAACAAGCTCCGTACGACCTCGCGGGTCGCTCTCCGACTCAACGATCAAGCGTCGCCCTAGGCGAGCGCACTCAAACTATAGCCTGCACAAACACTAAAAACAGAAAAGAACTATAGGCGTGAGTATTAAAACTCAGTAGGCTAGCCCGATATCTATTCCCAATGCACTACCTTTAAAATGAAAGAAACATCATTTCAAGTTTGAACTACAATCTATAAAAGTATGTTTTTAATAATATTCTACTCAAAAACAAAGTACGAACCATTGCCCTTATCCATTTTCCAAATTCGTGTTCATTTCATTAGTGCCAGTGACATTTCAGGAAAAGGGGAAAGTGATGTTTACATTTTCAAATTTGAACAAAAGGGATTAAACACTTCCATTTGAAAACAATTTTTAGAAACCCATTAAAAGCAATTTATCAGTTTCCAAGGAAAACAATATGCCAGAATGCACAAAGTAAATCATACAGCAAGGGCAATGTAAGTATACACGTGAGCATCATAATCATTACTGCAAGCTACAAAAGCTGAATAGACATGGGTGAACCTAGGAGATCGAGAATAAACCAGAAGACACCAATACATGAGAAATCATCCTTATTGACATGTCACGATGAAATCAAAACGCACAAAACGCTCGACCATCCACTCATAGGCAGGTCGAGGGAAAATCCCATAGCAATAAACCCAATATATCCACCTACTATGGGCCACTGGTCAGTACCATAACCTACCAGTGCAGCAATCGTTCTTAGAATATTCTCTCAATATGCCAGATTCCCATGTCTCAAGTGTTTAAGAAAAAGGGGTGAGCCAACCGATGCCAACCGAGCATCCAATCAGATATATATATATAAAAAGAACAACAGGCATTCCCCGAGCCACTCCATGGGACAACCTCATGCCTTTCTCTACTCAAGTACCCGGGAGCCTCTAAGCGCGGCCTCCCAAACAATCAATCGCAACCAAGGCATGAGAGTCGTCCTAAGAGGGTTTTTATAAAAAAACATTTCCATCGCTTTCCATAAAGTGCCAAACGGGCATTTAATACAGTTCACAATTACTACCAAAACCAGTTTAAAACTATTTGAAGAATCCACAAAACACTACTTCACAGGTTGCCATTGTTTTTATAAATCAAACCAAACCATTTTCTTTTCCAAATAAACTTTAAGAGCCAACCGGGCAATTTCTCAAACGAACCAAATTATTTGTTCATGCTTCAAAAGAAATCATTTCTCATTAAACCATAAATCCATTTTATATTCCATGAATTATGTTTAAAAGCCAAATGGGAATTATTTCATTATTGGGTGTCTGCCCGTCAAAAGGATGTTCCATGTGTCGTGTATAAAATAAACGGCTCCTTTTGACATTAAATAACCATTTAAAAATTAACCATCTTATATTAAAAATTAATTATCGTATATTATCTCATATTTATTACAATTAATAAAATGTTGATTTTGAATAATTAGGGTGCGCAAACAGCATGAAATAATATAACTTAAATTTTAAAAGTAGTGCAAAGGGAACCTACCTCAAAAACAAGCGCGACGGCAAAATGACTTTGGAAGCAAGGCGCGATGACATGACGTGTGTCCGAAACCACGTGACAAAGTCCGACACTCTGCATAGTCAGTACCAAGGACTGAGACACATCCAAAACTCACCAGAGCATTCGAAACCAAGCGGCGGGAATAAATGCTCACCTTGAAACTAAAGCGCGGCGACGACGGAACCTCAGAAACAAGGCGCGACGATGACGGAACCTCGGAAACGCCCTGTGCGGGTCCTAAAAATCCTAAACCAATAAATAAAAATCCACCATCAACAAGAGTACGATGATAATAATGAAAATAAAGATAATAATAGTAATAATAATACTGATAATAATAATAGGATTAGTAATAATAATAATAATAGAAATAGTAATAATAACAATAATAAGATTAATAATAATAATAAAAAAAATAGCAATAATAATAAAAATAAAAATAATAATAACAATAATAAGATTAATGATAATAATAATAATAACAATAGAACAACAATAATAATGATAATAATAGTGTTAATATGAATAAAAGAATTATAATAAGAATAAGAATAATAATAATAATAATAGTAATAATAATAATAGTAATAGCAACATAATAATAATAATAATAATAATAATAATATGAAAAACAATAATAACAATAACAAGACAATAATATGAACATTAATAATAATAATAATAATAATAATAATAATAATAATAATAAAAATTAATAGTAATAATATTAATAATAATAATGATAATAATAATAATAATAGTAATAAAATTAATAATAATAATAATAATAATAATAAAATTAATAATAATAATAATAATCACCTAATTAAAATTTTATAATAAAATGTTAATAACATATTAAACATTATAGAATAACAGAATAAATAAATAAAAAGAAAACTAACCTACGCGGAAGGCCGAACAGGGCGGCGGAACGGGAGAGAAGAGGAAGAAAAAAGGAAGGGAAGAAGAAGGAGAGGAGAGGAAGAGGAGAGGAAGAAGAGGAGAGGAAGGAGAAGATAAAGAAGAAGAGGAAGAAGGAGAAGGGGAAGACCGAGCGGCGGGGGTGCAGTGCGGCGGACAGGGGTGTCGTGCGGGGGCTGCTGGGCGGAGGTAGCTTGAGGGTGAGGAAGAAGAAGGTGGCGAGGGGGTGCCGGCAGCTGGAGGGTGCAGCGCAAGAAGGGGAGGACTGCGCTGGTGGCTGGTGCAGAAGGAGGCAGGGCAGAGGAGGTGCGGCTGGCTGGACAGGAGAGGGAGTCGGGCGGCTTCGGCGGGAGGAGGCGCTTCAGGGGCGCCAGAAGGCTGCTGGAGGGTGAGGTGGGCAGCGACGAGGTGGCCGGGGCCGGAACCGGTGGTCGCCGGAGGCTGCGGACAGAGGGAGGACTCCGAGTAGGGGGGGTCCGCTGGAGGTGAGTCGCCGGAAGCTGGGTTCACCGCGTGGAGAAGGAAGGGCCGGCGGGGAGGGGTTCGGCAGCGGACAGGGGAAAAAAAACGGGGCGCCGGGCTGCTGTGTGAGGTGGAGCGGGAGGCTAGGGAAGGAGGAAGCAAGGGAGAAGGGTGGCGGCGCGCTAGGAAGAGGAAGGATCGGGAAAAAATGGGGGCTTCTCCAAACCCTACTAATATATATATATATATATATATATATATAATAATAAAATAAATAAGTCATTAATCTATAATTATACTTCCATAAATACCTCAATAAATTCTAATAGTTATAATGAAAATTTAGTACTATTATTAATAACAATAATCATCATTATAAACCTCATTAATAACAATAATATTAATAAAACTTATGTAATAAAAATTTATGTCAAACATTAATTATAAAAATAATAATAATGACCACTAATAAAAAGAATTCATATCATTTTAATAATAATAAAATTAACGAAAGGACCACGCTGTTGCATGGGCGAAGCCGCGCGACGTCGCGCTCCACCCGTGCGTCCAAAGATGTCAGACCCAAAACACGAACATTTTATCCTAAGTTTAAAATAAAAAAAAACAAAATCGTTCGTGACTCAAACCGAACCAAAAAGAATTTAAGGCGAAGCGAATAATAAAATAAAATAAAATAAACACCCTTGTCGGGGTGCGACATCCCATGAGGGATAACATTCTTGAAAACAATGTTCATTATTCTAATGAGTAATAATCCCATTCCATACTTCTAAATTAGTGACATATGGAGTATGAGATATTATATTTCATGGATGAAATGGATTGTAATATATTATTAGTTTCTAGTAGTATCCAATCTTTGAAATGTATAACCCTGGTCGGTTGGTGAATTTCTATATACCCTTTATCATAATGGATGTATAACCTCAATATTGGTTTTGTAATTTAGACACTCCACTACATATACTAACCAAAACAATACCTTGGTACATGTAAGATATAATTCATTATATATCTAATCTATGATAACAAGATACCTCCCTTTTTTCATGTGTTCCATTAACATAAATTATATGTTTTCTTTTCGTATATCATTCAATTCAGGTTCTACTCATGTACTCAGGGATTGAGCCACGTATTTGTTTTTTATTATGTTTATTAAATAATGTAATACTATGTGGTACTTTATTAATCACTCCCACACATGCCTCATTACTACACATTTTGTGTCTATGAATATGTTGCATATTTTTATGATGGGTATGGATGACTTGGAGTTGATGTGGTTTTTTCAAATATAATTGTTAGTGTTTATTGGGGGTCCATTATTTTGAAAATTACTAATAGAATTCCCAATCTAATATATCACACAATGAAAATATAATCTGTTTCATCATATGTCTGTTGTATAAAATAGTGTTATCATGTGTACTAAAAGTCCTCTAGGAACTATTAGGTATCTCCATTTTCTATGAAACATTTTCTATAAATTTTAATTTTTTATTTATATTTATGGTGTATGTTGTTCTCTTGTACTTTATTACATATCTATTATTGGTTGATATAGGATATGGACACCCATGTGTGTTCATTAATAATTAATGCTAGTAACTAGAACTTTTCCTAAGGGATTCGTGTTTCAGATGGCACAATCAACTCCCTACCATACCAAGTAGGGTCTTAAAGGTTTGGGTCATATCACTATTTAGTAAAAAAATATAAAATGAATAAAATGATTTCTTTTTGGATAAACCAACACCATTTAAAATTAGCTGTCAAATTGGTTAGAGACATATCTAAAATAAGTATTTTTTCAAAATCCAAAAAACCATAACCACCAAATTGAAATCCAAATAAAAAAATTGATTTATTATAAACAACAACATGATTTTATTAGCATAGACACTAACCAATCCAAACCAAAAATAAATAAATTAAGAATATTACTATATTTTTTTTAAACATCAATTATGATTTTTATAAATATTCAAAATCCATTTTATGAAAAACAACATATATATTATATAGTGACTTCAAACAAAATATAACACATTGACATTAAGAAAATATTCTCAATTATTATAAGATTTTCATTTTAATGGAATAACGTAATAATAAAAATAGTTTTATTGAATTTTGAGTTTGAAATCTCAATTTTACACATTTATAAAATTATTTTTTTTAAAGTATATAAATTTTTTGAAACAACATATCAAAATTAACATAGGGTGATTTTTTTTCTAAAATAAATTATTTATTAGTAAATATTTAAAAATAACCATTTTTTAAATACTATAATTTATATTCATAAAATCAATTAATTTAATACCACTATTATATTGTTTTTTGACTTAATATAACATATGATCCATTTTATTTAGAATAGTTTTTTTAGTAAACAAATTTCATTATTTTGATATAAGTGAATTTTTATACATAAAAGTTTATTTAGGTAAAAACAATTCATCATTAAAATTTAATATTTTTATTAATGTAAAATAAATACACATTTTGAAATTGAATCATGAAAAATGGATTACATATATAGAATTTAGAATTATAATTTTTTTAATTAATTCCCTTTCTTTATAGTAATTTTTAATAGTGAACATTATAAATATTGGGTACCTCAATTAGTTTGTAACTGGTAAAACTTGGTTAAAAAAATTGTGTCATGGTTAAAAATTTATCTAACAATTTAATTTATAGTATTTTATGAATGTATTTTTTAATTTCAATATATGTTTCAAAAATATGACATCTTGGATTCATATTTACTTTATTTTGATTTTTATAATATTAAATTTTTTGATAAATCAAAAAAAAATCACTTTCATTATATTAATATCTACAATATTTTTTTATTGGGGTAAATAAAAATTATCTTTAGTTATAAATAGTAATTGTAAATATGAATAAATTTGCTTTATCATGGGAATTTATTTTAATTTTTTTCTGAATAATTATATTCAATTAATATGTAATGTAAAAACAATATTTATACAATTAATATAAAAATAAAACAATGATTTTTGAAAACATCAAAACTAATAAAAATTGGATGAATTATCATGTAAAAAGAATTGTATAGATATATATAAGATTTTAGGTATTTTGAAAAGTAATATATGTTAATTCTATATTTTATTGATGTATTTGAAGCCAAAATAATTGAATAGTGTAGAAAACGACATTAATAATACTTTATGATAAATAATATTTTTTTAAATAAATTAAAATTTAAAAATATAATATTCTTCCAAAGTATTGAGATATGATTGAAATAATAAACCATTATAAATTTATGGGTCATTTTTTATGGTAACATTCTTGACTCTTAAAGGGAAGAAAACATTAATATTATGTTAATTTTCAAAAGCGTAAATGGGAGGTTAAATCTAATTGACAATGGTGTAAACATAAGGAAAACGTTTCCAAATTTTATTGTCTGAAAATATTTCAAATACTAATCATATAATCTTATAATTTTATCATTATTTAAATAAATGGGGATAAATAATTTATATTAATTTAATATTTTATGAAACTCCAATATTGTATATCGCATCACCTATAAAAGGAAACACTTTCTCTTTTTTTATTACACCACATTGAGAAATGTAGATCAACCAAAACCAACTAAATTTCCTAATAAACATGATTATAAATGTTATAGAGGTTATTACTCTTCCAAAATACCATCCCTAGGTTCCTTAAGAGGAAATCTACTGGATGTATACTCTAGAAGAGGTAATCATATTTGTTGACACTTTAATTTTTATTCGTTATAATAATCCCACAAAATGTATCGTAATAAAAATAAAATAGTGACTCATGTATCTTAAATATACTGATATTTTATTATGATTATAGTAAAACCATATTCTTATCTTTTCCATCCAATAAAAATCGAAAACATCTCTATTGTGTACCCACGCATTATTGTCTCCATGTAGTATTGTAAATCATTTTTCATTAAAACATTACATAGATGGTTATAAATATGGAAAAAATGAATATATATATATACATGATATTTAGGACATAAGAAAATATTTTGAATTATAATTTCATATCAACCATCACAAATTAAAATGCATTGGAAATAGCTGATATCGCCCATGGGAATGTGTGGACTACTATATCTGAAAATTGATGTCATTAAGTTTTCATTACTTTCTTAAATAGATGTTAATAAAGGAGGATTTAATTATTTTATATGATATTTTTATCATGAATATTATTTTAGAAATTTTGGACCAACAATCAATGTTTAATTATATAAACTACTGATAAAAAATACAAGAAAACAAAGCAGTTAATACCCTAAAAATTGTTAATAACAAGTTTTCTAAAAAAATTGGTGATAAAATGTAATAAATGGCCCATATATTTCAATATGGATAGGTATATGTTTATCTTAAATAAGTTTAATTCATTTAAATCTTTTATAAATGAGTTTAGAAGAATATACAAGTAAAATTGAATGCGTTGAGAGGGATTTTGTCCCAATTTACACTCCATAGAGAAATATTTGGTATTACGAACCTATTTACATTATGTGATGTATATAATTCTTATGGATCTGAATCTACGGATTATACACAAGAGGGGGGTGAATTGTGTCTTTTTCAAATTATTACAATCTCTTTAATTTAGACAAATTCTGTTCACTATGCTTTTGCACAATTAAATATGCAGCGGAAAAAGTAAAGGCATGAACACACGGATGTATAGTGGTTCGGGGAACAGAAGGGCCCTAGTCCACTCCACCAACGCTCAAATCCACGAGCTTGGCGATTTTCACTATCTGGTCCTCGTTTCCACAGACCCGTCCACAACTGAGTACAGGCAGTTGACACCTTTACAAGATTCAGGCAAACACAGCCTTCCTGGTTCAAACACGAACCCACACAGCTTAGAACGAGAAGCTGATCACTCAAAAATAAAAAAGGTTTCGATAAAGAAACACTTCTCCAGTTGTTCTTCACAATTGCAACAGAATGCAATTGACAGTAGATAGATCGTCGTCTTCAGAAAATAAAGATCTGTAATCAAAACAGTTCTGAGTCGATCCAGTTGCAATAGATATTACCAGAAACTTCACAACTTCAGCAGCAGTAGATTCACAACAGGTAGTCGATGTAGAACACGTGAATCTGCTATCAAAATCTTCCTTCAGTAATAAAGGTCTTACGCTTCTTCTCGATCACCAGAAAAGAACGCTTTCACACAGTCTCTGTTTTCTTGCTCGTCAAAAGATCAATCTTTTTTTATCACACACTTTCCTGTGCATATATATATCTGAAGTTTCCAAGATAGAACATATTTTCAAATATGAGAAAATCTTCCACATAAATATATCCATGAAAATCTCCTTTAGATTCGCGATATTAAATGAAATAACAAAGCCGTTGTAACTCCCCTGAAGAATCGGCATAAAAAGCTCCGTTTAAATCAATCATTAATCCGTTGTAAACCGTCTCTGATTCAGTCAAAGTCGTATTTAAGAATCAGCTCGAAATCCGCCTAATAATCCGCTTGATTGACTAATTCAAAAGGAAATATCGTCTGTCAAAAATATCCCGACGCCAAACGTAGGGTTGATGACGTGGCTCCAAACGTAGGGTTCACAAACGTAAGGTTCAGAACGTAAGGTTCAGAACGTAAGGTTGAACATACATACTTTCTCTTCAGCATTCAAACGTAGGGTTGATCATCCATACTTTGTTTTGCTTCAACTCTCCAAAGAACGTACGGTTGATTATAAAAGTAAGGTTGATGATCCATACTTTTGAGAAACAAACTCAACACTGAAAACTAACGTACGGTTTCTCTTCCATACTTTTCAACAACGAAAACGTAAGGTTCCTTCCAAACGTAATGATCTTCTTCCATACTTTTCAACAACATAAGGTTCATTAACAATACGTTTCAAAATAACATAAAAAGTAAACTTTTCATCCATACGTTACGTTCATCAACGTAGGGTATGAACAGTGATTCCAGTACGCGCTAAAATTGATCTCGCGCTACAGTGATTCCAGAATACGCTAAAATTGATCTCGCGCTACAATGATTCCAGAATACGCTAAAATTGATCTCGGAATATAAAATAAAGTATAAAATCTCGTTATATAAAATAAATTCCTGCAAAATACTCAACGAAATAATTAGTAAATAATTAAGGGTATTTGTGAGCATCAAAATCATCATAAAGAGACAGAGTATTATTTAAAATAATCTCCCCCTTTAAAAAACATTATTTTGATTTGTTTAAAAACAATACATTGCTCAACAATCTCCCCCTTTTTGATGATCACAAAACCCATAAAATAATAGAACTAATTTAATTGCAATCTTGATTGAAGAAAAAAAAATTTAGTTTTATAAAATTTTAGAATTTTGAAAGGATTAAAACAATATTTAACTATAAAATTTCTCCCCCATAACTCCCCCATAAAAATAAACTTTCAAATAGATAAAAGATAAATGTCGTATATATCCAAATGCTCCTATATATCCAAATTTCTTCATAGGAAACGAATGAATTTAAATGTTGTGTTTATCCAAATTCTCCCCCTTTTTGTGATATCAAAAAGAATGAAAAATTACGGATTTGAACACATTCAATATTGCACTGAACTATAAGTAAATGCTATAATTAACTGTGTATGAATAAGTGAATTGCTTATACTGGCTAACTTAATCATAAATCAATAAATAACAAAACAAAAAAGATAAGAAAAGAATTTTCATTCACAAGCTATTATATAAAAACGACAGTGATATACAGAGGAATCAAGGTGTAGGGATAAGACAGGGAAAAAGGTGTCTATCTCCTTTGAATTACCGTCTTGATCTCTGTAAACTGGTCTCGAAGCCTCTTCATCATCCCATCTCCTAACTTGATGATAAGATCTCTGTTCTCCTGAGTCATATGAATATCTTCAATCAAATTAACTCTGAAAAATTCATGCAGTCTTTCTTCTTTTTCAACAAAAAGAGCCAGCTTTTCTGATAACTGATTCAAAAGAATCCTAATCGGTTGCTCTCCAGATGTCAACTGATCTACCAAAAATTTCTGATTATCTAGCAAAACTGACAAAGGGGCACTATTACACTGAAGATCGTGTAATCTGTCACTCATATTGCTCAGTGCTCCAGTAATTGCTTGAAATCTTCGAATCAAATCAGGTGAAGAACCTGATCCACTCACAACACTATTTGCAACAGATTCAAATTTATTCTCCATGTAAATTTTCATCTCAGACAAATCATCTTTCGTTACCATCTCTGATTTCAACTGATCAACAGCATGCAACATATCAGTCTTAAACAAATCTACTTCCTGTCTTGAAACAGTAGATTCTTTCAGCTTCTGAAACTTTAACTGCTCCAAGTTCAGAGAACTTCTGAGACTAACATTCTCAGATTCTAACTGAGAAATACGCTTGTATAACTCAACAACTTCTTCTTTTCTCGAATCAGGGGCACCCTGTACTTGATTCTCATGTCTAGAATCAGATTGACGAAGCAGGACAAGGGGTAAAGAATCTGCATCTGATTGTTCTTTGTCCTGAAAAGGTTGATCCACTGAACTATCCTTTGAAGCCTGAAACTCTTCCACTGAAAAATCTTCCTGAAGTACCTCTGTATTAACTTCAGAAGTGTGTTCATCACGAACAGTAGTCTCTCTGACTTCTACTGAATGATCAAGAACAATATTTTCATGAACTTCTTGAGGTTGGGCCACTTCTTCACCAGGCACTGCCTCCATAAGTTGTTCTTGTGGAATTGCTTCTTCAACAGCCACAGCAGCAGTTTGAGGTTCTAGCTGAATTTACGGTTGAGCTACTGGTTCCTCTATCGGTGCAGTCCTCTCCACAACAGCTTCTCTCACAAATGAATAAGAAATTACAGGTTCAGAAGATTTCAAGACAGGAGAGATAATTTCTTCATCAATTGACCTCTTCCTTCTAGATTGAAGTCCTTCTTGACTTCTCTCTTCCTCAACTTCCTCCATCTCAAGGCGAATTCTTCTTGCCACTGTACTAATCCTTGATTCTGCTTGTCCCTCTTTGGACTTAGCCGGTTGAGCCTGAGCACTCTCCGAGTCTTCCTCAGCTCCAACAGGTAAGAGTTTTCCTTTAATTGTGCTCCAGAAATATCCCACTTTCCTCAATGTTCCAGCATTAAAAACATTACTGTGGTGACATTTCACCCCAGCACTTACCAATCTGATCATTCCTCTTTTATATAAAAACAAAGAAATGAACCTTCCATATGGGAAAAAGGTCATTCTTGCTTCACTCTGACAGCAGTATCTCAGATATCTTATCATAAATCGAGGAAAATTAAACTTAATATCACTCATCAAAAGATACATTATATACATGTCAGGGTACAGAATTTTCTCCATCTCAGCCATCCTTGGTGCTAAACCAGTCTGAACAAACTTTACTAAGATTTTCTGATCGGGCTCCAAATCTTTAATAAACATCTTCTTTATCACTTTGGTTCCAAACAGAAAAGACATAATGTCTTCAGACTTATGTACAGAATCTCCAATATTCCGTAAATCAAAATGAAAAACTCCTTCATGAGGGCAGTTAAGAATTTGACTTATCTCTACAGATGATATGGAAAAGTCCTTATCTTCTATTTGAGCCAATAAACTATCCTCCGTATCTCCAAGGATAAACTGAACAGTTCTAAAGAAATGTCTCATTTCTGCCTCATATAGAAACTCAGAGTTTTCACTATTAAAAGCTTGCTCAAGACCTTGAAACGACAACGCTTGCTTCAACAGAAAATTAGTTTCAAACAGCCATTCTAAATCGATGACTTTACCTTGCAGTATCTTCCGACCAACTACTTTAGATTTCTTTGCAGCACTGCTCTGAGCTTCATCTGGACGCTTAGTCTTTGCCATTTCAACAACGATTTCTGAAGGTTCGTAAGTTTAGGGTTTGAAGATTCAGAAAAGGGTTTTGGAGCAGATGTGCGGTTTTAGGTTTTCGAAAGGGTTTCCGAAAAAAGGTGAAAACAATTTAGAAGGTGAAACGGTTCTGACAGCCTTGATTCCCGTGTAATCACTAATCATTACTTTTATTTAAAACAAAATAAAATAACTTATAGCGAGAAACAGAAATTAAGTAGAATTCGAAAACAGAATAAGATTAAAAAGAAACTATTTAAAATTAAATAAACCTAACTCCCCCTTAATAAATTCAAACCTTGCCGTGGGAAGTGGTTTAGTAAAAATATCTGCTAATTGATTTTCTGTATTTACGAATTCTAAAAATATATCCTTTTTTAACACATGATCTCTTAAAAAGTGATGTCTTATATCAATGTGCTTAGTTCTAGAATGACTAATAGGATTTTTTGAAATATTAATTGCACTAGTATTATCACATAAAATAGGTGTATTATTGAAATTTAATCCAAAGTCCATAAGAGTGTTTTTCATCCACAACACCTGTGCACAGAAACTACCTGCAGACACATATTCTGCCTCGGCTGTTGACAGGGCAACTGAGTGTTGTTTCTTACTAGACCATGATACTAAAGACTTTCCTAAAAAGTGACATGTTCCTGAAGTACTCTTCCTATCTAATCTACAGCTTCCAAAGTCTGCATCTGAATATGAAATTAAATTAAAATCAGAGGTTTTTGGATAAAGCAGAGATTGATAAATAGTACCTTTTAAATATCTAAAAATTCGTTTAACAGCAGTTAAATGAGATTCTTTGGGATTTGATTGAAATCGAGCACAAAGACATACTGAATACATTATATCTGGTCTACTAGCAGTAAGATATAACAAACTACCAATCATACCTCTATATAACTTGTTGTCCACTGATTTTCCAGTTTCATCCAAACCAAGTTTTATATTAGTACACATAGGAGTTGTAAATGTCTTGCTGTTTTCAAGTCCAAATTTCTTAAGTAAATCAGTAATGTATTTGCATTGATTTAGAATATTTCCAAAATCTTTTTGAAATATTTGAAGACCCAAAAAGAAATTTAATTCTCCCATCATACTCATTTCAAATTCTTTTTGCATTAATTCTGAAAATTCATGACAAAGAATTTTATTGGTTGATCCAAAAATTACATCATCAACATAAATTTGAACCAACAAAACATTATTTTTTACAGTTTTCTTAAAGAGTGTTGGATCTGCTAGTCCAACAGTAAAATCATTTTTCAAAAGAAAAGAACTTAGTCTTTCATACCAAGCTCTAGGTGCTTGTTTAAGGCCATAAAGAGCTTTAGTAATTTTGAAAACAGAATCTGGTTTTTGAGAATTTTCAAAACCAGGAGGTTGCTCAACATAAACTTCCTCCATTAAATAACCATTTAAAAAGGCAGATTTAACATCCATCTGAAATAATTTAAAATTCATATAAGATGCATAGGCTAAAAGGATTCTAATAGATTCTAACCTGGCTACAGGTGCAAAGGTCTCATCATAATCTATTCCTTCTTCTTGATTATATCCTTTAGCTACTAATCTTGCTTTATTTCTAGTTATTATCCCTTGATCATCCTGTTTATTCCTAAAGACCCATTTAGTTCCTATTACTGGATAATCATGTGGTCTTTCAACTAATTCCCAAACCTTATTTCTCTTGAACTGGTTCAATTCATCTTGCATTGCTATTACCCAGCTCTCATCATCTAAGGCATCTTCTATGGTCTTAGGTTCTTGTTGGGATAGGAAAGCAGAGAATTCGACTATGTTTCCAAAGTTTCTTCTAGTTTGAATACCAGTCTCTAAGTCACCTATCACAGATTCTAAAGGGTGATTCTTTGAGGTTCTAGACTGTCTAGGCATTACATTCAAAGGCTCTTCAGTATCATGTTCTTCTGAACTGGACTGAATTTCTTTTATATTATTTTCAAAATCATTCTTTAAATTCTCAGGTCTCATGTTTTCATTAGAATCAGGTTCATCTATTTGTTCTATCCTTTTCTCAAAAGGATCAGATTCATCAAATTTCACATGAACTGATTCTTCAACAATCCTTGACTTTTTATTATAGACTCTATAAGCTTTGGAGGTTGCAGAATATCCTAAGAAAATACCTTTATCAGATTTTGGATCAAATTTACCAAGATTATCTTTGGTATTCAAGATGTAAACCTTGCATCCAAAAACTTTAAAGTAATTTACTTTAGGTTTTCTGTTATTCCATAGTTCATAGGGTGTCTTTTTCAAAATAGATCTTATTAAAATTCTATTCATTATATAACAAGCTGTATTAACAGCTTCTGCCCAGAAATATATAGGTAGGCTATATTCATTTAACATAGTTCTAGCCATTTCTTGAATAGTTCTATTTCTTCTTTCTACAATCCCATTCTGTTGAGGTGTTCTTGGAGCAGAGAAGGTGTGTTTAATACCCATGTTTGAGCAAAAGGAATTAAATTCCTGGTTCTCAAATTCTCCACCATGATCACTTCTCAATGAGATTATATTAAAACCTTTTTCATTTTGAATAGATTTACAAAAACCTTCAAATAAACTAAAAGCTTCACTTTTAAATTTCAAAAAGAAAATCCAAGTAAATCTAGAGTAATCATCAACTAATACATAAACATATAATTTACCAGCTAAACTTGCTACTCTTGAAGGTCCAAACAAATCCATATGGATAAGTTCTAGAGGTTTAGTTGTAGCAACATTATTAACAGATTTGAATGATGATTTGTGTTGCTTGCCAAGCTGACATGCATCACAGAATCTGTCATTTTCAAATTTGAGACTAGGCAAATCAGAAACTAAATGTTTCTTAGATAATTTATGTAAAGCATATATATTGCAATGACCAAGTCTTCTATGCCAGATCCAGGATTCACTTATATTAGCAGTTAAGCAATTTACTTGTTGTTTACACAAGGAATTAAAATCCAAAGTATAAACATTATCAGTTCTGGGTGCTCTAAACTTAAACAGTTTATCTTTAGAAACAGTACAACTATTGTTAGTAAAATCAACAGTGTATCCATCATCACAGAGTTGAGAGATACTTATCAGATTGTGTTTTAACCCTTGTACATAAAGTACTTTGTTGATTGAGACTGTCTCTGGATCTCCAACTGTTCCAATACCAATAATCTTTCCTTTGGCATTGTCACCAAAGGTGACAAGTCCTCCTTCCTTTCGAGTAAGAGAAGAGAAATTAGCTGAAGTTCCACTCATGTGTCTTGAGCAGCCACTGTCCATATACCATATTTCTTTCTTTCTTTGGTGACCTGCTACCTGCAAAGACATTCAAACAAATTGCTTTGGTACCCATATTTTGTTGGGTCCAGGAGTGTTAGCAAGCAGTGATCTGGGTATCCAGATTTGCTTTGTTTTCTTAAAATTGATTGAATCATATAGATCGTTGGAAATATAAGCTTTCTTAATTCCACATATCTGAGGTTGTCTTAGAAAACAGTTTTTAGCTATATGACCTCTTGTTCCACAGTAGTTACAAATAACCTGTTTAGTGCTAGGAACAAAATAATTTTTGTATAACTTAGGTTTTTCTCCTTTACTTCCAATTCCAAACCTTTCCTTTTTAATTACAGTTTTTCCAAGTATCTCATTTAAGGTGTTTTCTCCTTTTGTAAAAATTAATGCAGCCGTTTTATAAGATTCTACTTCATCCTGTAGAGTTTTTATTTTTGATTCAAAATTAATTTTATTTGATTCAGCAGAATTGTATTTGTCAATTAATTCCTTATGTTGTTTTAGCAAAGTATTTCTCTCATCTGAAATAGCTTTGTACAAGTTCTTTATAGATTTATATTTATTAAATAATGAGTCATACCTTTCTTCAAGCATATTGCATTAAGCTGCAAGTTTTTTATTTGAGAGGCTTGTTTCAGAGTTTGATTCATTATTTGAGTCAGAGGAATAGTATGAGTGTACCTCATCAGTTTCAGCCATGAAACACATATTTGCTTTTAAATTGGCATCCTCCTTCTCTGAGCACGATTCAGAAGAATTACTTGAGTCTTCAGAAACACTCCAAGTAGCTTTCATAGCTTTCTTGTCTTTCTGCTCATAATCATCTCTTTTGAAGAATTTCTTCTTCTTTGCATCTTTCAATTTTGGGCAATCCGGTGTGATATGTCCCATCTTTTTGCATTCATAACATCTCACTTCCTTGCTATCCTTTTTAAAGGATTTCTTGAAGTCTTTCTTCTTACTATAGAACTTTCTGAATTTTCTGGCTAGCTGTGCCAGTTCTTCATCCGAATTTGAAGAATCAGAGCTTTCTGATTTTGCACTCACTTCTCTGTTCTTCATCTTTCTATCCTTTTGTTGAGAAGTCACTTTCAAAGCAGTATTTTCCCTTTTTATGTAGACTTTATTCTCATTTACCTCATCTTGCATTTCAGCTTCGTACATCATCAGTGTACCAATCAGTTATCTCATAGTTAGATCTTTAACAGAAGTTGATTGTCTGATTGCTGCAGAGATTCCATTCTATCGAGTAGGAAGTACTCTCAGTACCTTCAATGCTTGATCAGCCTGCTTGATTGGTTCTCCTAGAGCTGTTATATTATTGACAATTTCTGTCAATCTTCCATTCATCTGAGTGATGCTCTCTCCTTCAATCATTCTGAAAGTATCGAATTTTAACTTAGCAGTTGCATATCTCATATGTCTTACATTATCTGTTCCTTCATAAGCAACAACTATTGTTTGCCACATTTCATATGCAGTCGGGCATTGAGATACTCTGTTAAATTCGTCTGGTCCTAGACCACAGATGATTGCATTCATAGCTTTTGAATTTATGTCATACTCAGCCTCTGTAGCAGCACTCCATGTATCAGGATTTTCAGGAATTTCATAGGGAGTCAGAATCTTTGAATAGACTCTGTAACCAAGATTTTTCAGATAAATAATCATACGTGATTTCCAGCAGCCATAATTATCTCCATTAAAGTAAGGTGCTCTGACCATTGACATTCCCTCTCTCATATCAGCCATGATACACTATGTATAATCTTTAAATACTTCTAGCTTGATAGGACTTTAGAAATAAGAAGCTCCTCCTCTGATACCAATTGTTGGATCTGAATCTACGGATTATACACAAGAGGGGGGTGAATTGTGTCTTTTTCAAATTATTACAATCTCTTTAATTTAGACAAATTCTGTTCACTATGCTTTTGCACAATTAAATATGCAGCGGAAAAAGTAAAGGCATGAACACACGGATGTATAGTGGTTCGGGGAACAGAAGGCCCCTAGTCCACTCCACCAACGCTCAAATCCACGAGCTTGGCGATTTTCACTATCTGGTCCTCGTTTCCACAGACCCGTCCACAACTGAGTACAGGCAGTTGACACCTTTACAAGATTCAGGCAAACACAGCCTTCCTGGTTCAAACACGAACCCACACAGCTTAGAACGAGAAGCTGATCACTCAAAAATAAAAAAGGTTTCGATAAAGAAACACTTCTCCAGTTGTTCTTCACAATTGCAACAGAATGCAATTGACAGTAGATAGATCGTCGTCTTCAGAAAATAAAGATCTGTAATCAAAACAGTTCTGAGTCGATCCAGTTGCAATAGATATTACCAGAAACTTCACAACTTCAGCAGTAGTAGATTCACAACAGGTAGTCGATGTAGAACACGTGAATCTGCTATCAAAATCTTCCTTCAGTAATAAAGGTCTTACGCTTCTTCTCGATCACCAGAAAAGAACGCTTTCACACAGTCTCTGTTTTCTTGCTCGTCAAAAGATCAATCTTTTTTTATCACACACTTTCCTGTGCATATATATATCCGAAGTTTCCAAGATAGAACATATTTTCAAATATGAGAAAATCTTCCGCATAAATAGATCCATGAAAATCTCCTTTAGATTCGCGATATTAAATGAAATAACAAAGCCGTTGTAACTCCCCTGAAGAATCGGCATAAAAAGCTCCGTTTAAATCAATCATTAATCCGTTGTAAACCGTCTCTGATTCAGTCAAAGTCGTATTTAAGAATCAGCTCGAAATCCGCCTAATAATCCGCTTGATTGACTAATTCAAAAGGAAATATCGTCTGTCAAAAATATGCCGACGCCAAACGTAGGGTTGATGACGTGGCTCCAAACGTAGGGTTCACAAACGTAAGGTTCAGAACGTAAGGTTCAGAACGTAAGGTTGAACATACATACTTTCTCTTCAGCATTCAAACGTAGGGTTGATCATCCATACTTTGTCTTGCTTCAACTCTCCAAAGAACGTACAGTTGATTATAAAAGTAAGGTTGATGATCCATACTTTTGAGAAACAAACTCAACACTGAAAACTAACGTACGGTTTCTCTTCCATACTTTTCAACAACGAAAACGTAAGGTTCCTTCCAAACGTAATGTTCTTCTTCCATACTTTTCAACAACGTAAGGTTCATTAACCATACGTTTCAAAATAACATAAAAAGTAAACTTTTCATCCATACGTTACGTTCATCAACGTAGGGTATGAACAGTGATTCCAGTACGCGCTAAAATTGATCTCGCGCTACAGTGATTCCAGAATACGCTAAAATTGATCTCGCGCTACAGTGATTCCAGAATACGCTAAAATTGATCTCGGAATATAAAATAAAGTATAAAATCTAGTTATATAAAATAAATTCCTGCAAAATACTCAACGAAATAATTAGTAAATAATTAAGGGTATTTGTGAGCATCAAAATCATCATAAAGAGACAGAGTATTATTTAAAATAATCTCCCCCTTTAAAAAACATTATTTTGATTTGTTTAAAAACAATACATTGCTCAACAAATTCCCCATTTAATAATTTCAAATGAATATTTATTTATTCCTGATTATTATTGATTCTATCAAATGTTACTCTTTCTAACTTAATAATTAAAAAATATGAAGGTATTATTTATATTTTTGATCGAGATCATTTTTCTTCATTATCAATGTTTTTCAAAATAATTTCACAAAGGTAAATTTATTTAAGGAAATTATTTAAAAAAGATATTTTCTGTTTTCATTGAATTTATTAATTATATAAAAAGAAAACTTTTTAAATATTTTTAAAATATTCATTTTTCAATTTCATTATAAAAATATTAATAATATGGTTTTTAAAATATATAGAATTAGCGATTTTTCCTATCATCATAACCATTTTACCCTCTTAGATTCTCATAATTGTTTAAAATATTTTAAAAAAGAAAAAACCTGAAAAAATCATTCTATTTCTATTGTATTTTCTTTCTTTCCCCAAATTATATTATTTATATCAATGAAAATATTTTCTATGAGTTTTTGTGCATCCCTAACCTCCTATTTGTTTTATGGATGTTATCATTTTCATGAAACAGTCAAATTGTTATGATATTTAGGACATTAAATTGAACATTATTTTATTTACTAGGGATATAATTATGTTATATATTCATAACATAATGATTATATTTATTCATATGGTATATTTCATACTAATTAAACTAATCATTCATTATATGAGTAATTCATAGTAAATATAGTTATAGATGAATACTGTTATTATATTTTCCCTCTATTAATCAATAGGACGGAAGGGAAATATCAGTTTTCTAAATTAAAAAGGGGTTTTTGTGTATACCTTCATATTGGATAAAATGTCTTTGAAGAAGGATTTGATAATAGAGGCATCATAATGTCTAAGATTGTGATGTCCCATGTTGCACATTTCTTCAATGAGAAGTATGATATTATTATACATGCTATTACTGAATTGGTATTATCAATGGATTCATTTTCTTGTTCAATTACATATTAAATTCCATGGGTTATTAGTTATTTATTGTACCATGATAAATATGAAAGAATTAATCGTGCTATATTTTGTTACAAATACCCCTAACGTAGAAACTTAGCTCACCCTTTATTTGATTTCCTTTTTGTAGTTTTTAAAGAAGGATATTATTAATTATATCTTAGTTGTGAGAATATTTATCATACTATATATTTTATATTTCCAATGTAATATGGTAATCAGGTATATATCTTGTTCATAAAGACTTATGAATTGATCAATCATGTGTCGTGAGATATCTTATATCTTCTACCAAAGTGATAATTTAAATACCAGCTTTGGTTTACTAGATTCGGGTTGGTATTGTTTGAATCATAAAATGTTTAGTTTAAACCATGAGAACTATATTATATATAAATATAGATATCATGAGAGTGTTCATAGTACCTTATAGTATTTAATAACATTTATCAATAGGGGTATTTTATTTTATGGCTCGATATTGATTATGATTATGAGATAACATAGTGTGTTTAATTATTCTATGATTTGACGTCATAAAAGAAAAGGATCCAACCCACATAAATAAGTTAGGGATTTCCATGCTTATCAAAACCATAAAACTTCTGTTGGAAATGAGAAAATCATGGCCATATTAAGGTATAATACTTTAGTTATGAAAGACATCGCTACCAAAATGGAGAAAACTATTATTCCACATCATGATTCTCCAATATTTAATTACTTCATGTGAAAATAAAACAATGTTTTATTAGAACTAATAATCAATTGGAATCTATGAAAATGACTTAATATCATGAAAATATATTATTAGATTGTGGATATAATGAGTGTGACAAGTTTGTTTTTTCAGTAAGCTATTTAAGAGGAGATTCCAATCCATGATATTCATTGATCAAAAATAATAAAGTGACAATGAAAATAGAAATCCTGCAATAGATAATTTTTGAAGTTATATTCCTGGAATAATACTTCCCTTGAGAAAAATGAGATGCAATGGAGAGGAAGTTACTCACTTTAAATAAATGGGAATGATTGTATGACAGAATAAAATGATTAATTTAGAAGAGTATCCAGAAATGATTTAAAATATAGATGTAACTTAGAGAGATATATTTATAATTCCATTGATGATATTATGGTAGGTCTCTTAATGGAACTAGTTTCTCAAACATTTTCATCATATGATTATATGGTATCATATTCCATTTAAAATTTCACAAAAATTTCTTTTTCTTATATCCTCAAGAGAAATCAAGAGAATATGAGGCAAATTGAGAATCATGAAAATGGTAAAGCCTCACTGAATTAAAAGTGAATAAATTAGTTCAAAACACATGAAAAATGTGGAATGAAACATATTGTAAAGTTATTATATAGAATTCTAGTTTCTTACATGTGTTCAGATAATCATATACCAAATTAATACAAGGATAATAAACTAATCAAATATTTAAAAATATTATACTATTGAGATATAAGGAATTATTTATACCAATGTCCCATGATTCAAAGAAACCTTCTAAAAAAGAGGCATATGGGTAAAGGACAAGATCATGCGATCACTACACTTATGGTTGAGAATCCAAAATATATACTGGAAAGATACATTAAATATAAGCAAAAATATAGGAAATGGGTTTTTTTATTATATATCTTCAACAAAATTTAAAATCATCCACGTTTTACATGAAAATTAGATATTTCCCCAGAACATAATGAAATGTGTTTTTAATGAAAACTCCAAAGGTAAATTTCACTACCACAAGTATATTCCTGTCAGTTCCCATTATGACCCCTAAAAATGGATTATTGGTAGGCATTATTGTTATACCCATTATAGATTTGATATCATCTATGTTATGTGTTTTATTTAAATGTATAATTCAAAAATTTCATTCCAATATAAGGAAATAATAATTTTTGATAAGGATGAAGAATTATGTTTCTTTAGAGGGGAGACATCATCATCTGACTCATTTATATATCCAAATTTACCTGCTTTTTTAAATGATATACTTAGGGATGAAGAGAATACATCTTCTATATATTAATATTGTAATCTTCAATTTATGTATGTACCAATAGTACAAGAATGAATTGATGTATTTCCTGAGGAATTACATGAACATCTACTAGAATGTAATGGGGAGTTATCTATAGATTTTATCCATGATGTGAGACCAATAACATGGAATCTCTAAAAATGGACAATATTGAGTTATTATTGTTGAAGAAACTACTAAAAAATTTGTTTGATAAGGTATTTAAATGAATTATTTTTCAACATGGGGTTCCCATATTCATTTGATAAGATGAAATATATGTCTATGTGCTTAATAATTGATTATAGGAAAATCATAGGTACTGATATAAAAATCATGTATCCTCTACTTCACCTATATTCTTATCTGATCCCCTTATGGTGCTCAATATTTTTCAAAAAATGAAATTCTTTTTGGGTGTCATGAATTGCATGTAAAGATTAATATTTCCCAAAGAAATCTTTTCATATGTAGTATGAGTATTATGTTTTTATAGTAAACCCATTTGTATTGACTAATGTGCACTCTATTTTTATGTATTGTATGAAAACAGTATTCATAAAATATGTTGATAAATTTTTGTGGTATTTTTTATAATATCTTGTTGTAATATAACAGATTTGGGGCACATGATAATCATATAAATATTAATCTTCATACTATTAGATTAAATGTGTTTTATGGTTAATTTATCAATTGTGAATTCATGATTCAGAAAGAATATTTTCACGAATATATTTCATCCAAGTATTGAATCTCAAATGATCATTCAATGATAATGGTAGAAAATTAATGGCCCACACCAACAAATATCACCAAGTTATGTTGTTCTTGCAATTTACTAGGTAATTATTGTATATTTTTCTTAATAATACAAATTTTAATACTCATTAAACAAGCATTCATGTAAAGGGACTATGTTTACCTACAAATTAATGTGAAATTTTTTTGAAAATATTTTAGGATATTGGGGAATTCTATAATTATGAATATACTGACTAAAAATAAATGATTATTGATATATTGATGCATTATATAAGTGACATGGTTTCATCCTTATATTGATGGGTAATGTTATTTCTTATTAATAAATGAATTTATTAACTCATGAAAAAAGTATCCATATCATGATATTTATATGGGATCCATAATAATTTTATTTAAGATATGGAAAAATTATCTCTCGGATGAATTATCTGAGATTTACATTGACCTAGGATTCTAAAATACATCTTTTTATAGAATGTTATTTATATGATGAAAATGAGATGCCTTGATGAACATAAGGATTATGACATCCTAATACACTACCACCCAAAGACAGAATATAATGTATTAGACGCATTGAGTACGAATGATCATGTATTCCTAAACAAAATGAGGATTGATATGGATTGTAGGGAAATATATTTAGTCAATATGGATAAGGAAATTAGAAAGGGGGAAACATCATTCTTTTAAAAATAATTTATAAACCATATTAAAATAAAAAGGTAATAATATCTCACCATGATGATGGGAATATTCATAATAAATTTAAATCCATGAGTCATGTATAATTGGAAAAATTCATATAAGAATTTAGAAATAAGAAATTTTGAAATACATATTGTTTTTTATCTATACATAATAGTAAAATATATTAATAAGATGATTATAATTTTTTGAAATTATCAATACACCATGGAAGTAAATTGATGTAAAGGGATTTGAAGGTATATTTTTTGTTGAATAATATTTCATGAGAAATTAGTAATTATGTATCACGATGTTTTTTTAAATATGTAATGGGAGAGGGAAAAATACCTAGTGGAATCAGGAGACCTATACCTATTCCAATGTGAAAATGGGATGAAATTAATGTATAATTTTTCAATTTATTACTAATAAATACTAAAATAGTGATACGATATTGGGTTTTGTTGATATCCTTACCTAATATTTTCATTTTGTCAATATAATAGATGATTTAACTCTTTAATTCCACACACAGCTATATATTAATAACATTATATGACATCATGTATAACCTTGTTCAATATCATCTAATAATTATCAATGATTTAGTTAGATGTTCTATAAATGTTTTTATAAGGCTGAGAATACTAAGATTCATTTGAGTACTCAATATCAGCCTCAAGGTGATGGAAAATCCCTAAGGACTACTCAACCATTAGATGATATGTTATGGCCAAGCTTACATGACATTCATGGTATGTGGGCTTAGTATTTTCCTTTTGTGGAGTTTTCCTATAATGGTTTCATAAATTCATGTTGTAAAATGGAATATTATAAATCATTATAAAGAATTTTATTTAATGCTCAAACTTATAAGGAGGAAGTTGGTGAATAAAATATCATGGACCTATAATTGGTTATAGAGACAATTGTCAATGTAATGACTATATAAACCATCATTAAAGTAGCTCATAGAAAGTGAAAGAGCCATAATGGTATCCAAAAGATATATATTTACTTTATTGTTCAAGATAAAATTTTTACGGAGTATCTTTATGGAATAGTGTTATAATGTAAATTGACATGAAAAAAATTCCACATTGAATATTTTACCTTTTAAATTCGAGAGGGAATTAGTGATGTGGATTATCATTTGGAAATTACCTCTTCCTTGATAAAGTACATGAAATTTTATATATCTATTTATTGAGGGATGTATATGTCTGAGAGAACACATGATCACGCTATTGAGGAATTATAATTAGAACATAATTTATCTTACTATGAAGAAACTATCCATAATTTATATACTATAAAATATGTGTTGAGAAATCAGTTTACTGAGATGATAAATGTATATTAGTGAAATCATTTGATACAAGAGTGGATGTGTGAACCTAATTAAATATTGGGTTAAATTTAATCAAATCTATTCATGATTTTAAGTTATATAAATTTCAAGGATGAATCTTTTTTGAAGTATGTGATAATATAAATATTGATAACTAATTATTGTTTACATTTCATTTTATATAAAAAATAATAATTTACAAATACTATTTAACATGAATATGATTATATGATAAATTTTAAAAAAACTGCAAAAGTAATTTTCATATAAAATTTTTATTTTTTGAATCATCATACCAATATTAACATGTATTATAATTCTAGGTATTTTTTAAAATAATTATTTTTAAGTGAATATTGAAAAGTACTATTTTTTAAGGTACTTATATTTCATATCATTAAATAATGTATTATAAAATCCCCAAAATATTTTATATTTATTATCAATGTACTATATTCTCCCTTTTAAGTAGAATAAATAAACTTTAATGAACAATTTTGAGGATTTTCATACTTGTTTCTTTTTATTTATAAAAATGAATGTTTCAAAAAAATGTCATATGGATTTTATCAAATTTATATTAAAATTAGATTCTACCACATTTAAAAATTTAATCTTGAAAATTAATTACAAATATATAATCATGTGGTCCATATTTCATAAATGGGCACCTTTTATTTTTGTGATTATGTATTATAATAATAAAAAATTATTGGTTTCAAATATATTTGTAAAAGGAGTAAAAAAAGTATTTAATCACTATGATAGGTCTTTATAATATTTAAAATACTTTTTTAACTAATTTATGATATTGGTTTTGTGTTTTCAGTACATTTTGTTAAGAAGAACGAAGAATTATTCTATATTAATTTGATTTAGACCTTTATAAAATATAATTAAAACATAAAGCTAAAAATGTAACATTATTTACTTTCATATAAATAAATTTTTTCTGAGGGATAAATAAAAATTAATTTTTTTTTAAAAGTTTGTTTTAAATATGATTGGATTTTTTTCAGGGTAATATATTTTATAATTTTATTTGTTCAATAATTTCATATAATTCTTACACAGACGTAAAAATTATTTATTAAATTAATAAAAAATAAATTAAATTATTTCAAAAATACTAATTTTTTATTGAAATAATTGGTTAATTTTTATATTTAATTAATTTAATAGCAACATTTTAAATATTTATGATTTTAGAATGAATTAAATTAAAATTTTCTCTTGTCATCGATGTTTTTATATCCATATTAAATAAATAGATCGCAAAATGACATTAATGATATTTTATAATAGATTATATTTTATTAAACGTTTTAAAATTCATAAAAATATTATATTCAAATTCATAAATTTTATTTTATAGATAAACTCAACCACGGTCAGTTTACTAGTTTTTGTTCCTTTTATGGCCACATTCATGACACTTATTGGGTTGGAAAATTTAGTAATATGTTAACTTTCAAATGGGTAAGGGGGTTTAAAACTAAAATATAATGATTAAAACATAACAAAAACCTATAAAAAATTAATTTATTAGAGTATTTATAATAATAATAATTTTATATTTTAATTATATCAAATTGGATCAATTTTTACATAATAAATAATTTATATCAATTTAATACTTTATGAATTTTGAAGAATACCCCTCCCCTCAATTATTAAAGGAAACTAATATATATATTATTTACAGAACATTGAGCATAATATATATAACAAAATTGTTGAAAATTACCATCTAAACATAATTATTAAATTTATTGTGGTCTATTACCTTAATAAATACCATCCTTAGGACCTTTAAGGTGATATCCAATAATGGTCTACCCCGGAATAAGTAATCATCTTTATTGACTCATTCAAGTTTACTTTTTATTGTACCTTATCTAAATGTATTGTACCCATCCTAAAACAATAAATACAGTATCATAAATATATTTGTATGATAATATACTTATGGTATGTCTATGATATATCTGTTTTCCATTCTATTAAGAAAACATCACTCGTGCATATGTGCGACATTCCATCTCCAAATAGTGGTGTAATTCATTTTTCATCACCACATTACATGAATTGTATTAAATATTTATAGAATGAATATATATATATATATATATAATTTTTTTTGAAATAATCATAATTTTGGAATTAAAATATCAAATCTCTTAAATTACATTATATTTATTTTGGAATGTGATAACATCGCTCGTGCGTACTTGTGTTCTACCACCTCTATGATGTGATATGATTCATTTTTCATGTTATCTTTATAAGATTTATAATAATTATATTTTTAATGATTATATATCATATTTATATCATTATTAACATTATAGATATTATGTAAAGACATTTAATGTATATGGATTGGATCTTTTGAATAAAAACACACATGATGAATGAAGTAGTTAACATGTAAAATAATGATAATAATAAAAGATTGTAAAAAAACCAGTGAAAAATATTATAAATTCAAATGTTTTGATATTATATGTATATGTATATGTATATTTAATATAAACACAATAAATTTAATTTTATTAATCATTACGTTAAAATAACCCCTAATGCAAGTCGAATATTAGTTAATGATTTTCATCTCAATTTAAACTCTATTGAAATATATTGGTTATTATGAACCAATTTAATTTATGTCATGTATATAATTCCACTTTAATATATGTAAAATTAATATATGTTTATTAATAATGATTTATTATTTAATTCAATTAACTCTTTCTATCAAAATATTTAAAATAAAAGAGGGAATCATTTCATTTTTTATATGGATAATTTCTCATACTTGGCCATTATTTTCAATATATTTTTTCTAAAGTAAATTTATTTATTCAAATTATATATTAAATAAATTTTCTATTATTGAAATATTTTTAAAATGTTTGTAATTAATCATTATATTTTTTTTGAAAAGTTTATTTTATTACTTTCTATAAAAAAAAGTTAAAAGGAATTATTTTTACTATATATGTCTATAATGGATTTTCCGGTCGTCATAACCATTTTATGATCTTATCAACTTATACAATTTTGAAATGGGTTTACAAGGAATTATACTTACGGAATGATTAATTTTCAAAGTCTTTAATATTTATAACTATAATGGATATGATTTTTTACAAAACATATATTTCCAATGAATTGGTGGTTATATCATATCTCTTTTTAATTCTATGGTCACCATCTTTCTCTTGAAAACTCTAAATTCATCTGATTGTAGAGACATTCAATTTTTAATAAATCTTAATATTCTTCATATCATAGTTATTATTATTTCATAAAGCATATGTAATTTGTATAAATGGTGTTTAATATAAATGTTATTTTATTGACTTTGGAAATATTAATATTATGTATCCCTTACTCAATATATATATTTTTACTATATTTATCAGTTTAAAAATTAAATGTATCATTCAATATATAGTTAATGCATTGGACATGTAGTGATGGGTTGGGACTAAAATTATATATCCCCTTGATAAATTGAAAAGTTCTATGAGACTAATTCAGTGGTCAAATTAAATTATTTATGTATATACAAACCCATATTTCAAACATTTATATAACGAAGCTTTGATTATAAATATATCATGATATATTAGATAATTATTTTTAATATTAATGATGTAATCCATTGAGAATTAATTTATTATTATCCATTATATTAATACATTGATATTATCTATGGAATTATTTTTCCCTCATGTTATTGATTAAATGAAATGTGTTTTTAGATATTTACCTTTCTATAATAATTATGCTTACTTAAAGGTGATATCTTCTTTTGTATATAACCCTTTATGAGAATCATAGCTCACCCTGTATATTTTTTCAATTCCCCATTATATGAAGAGTGAAAGTATAAATAATATATAGTATGTGAAAATATTTTATATTCTTTGTATTGTAAATTTCCAATGTAATATGAGAATTATTTTTATATCTATAATTTTAGGAATTATAAACTCCTTGATGTTATGGGGTGGGGTCCCATATATCTTATAACAATGTAATAAAGTAAATACCAACTCAAGGTTATTATAGTTAGGGTGTTATTTTAAAATAAAATGAGAAAAAAAATCAATTTCCACATCATGTAAATATAAAATTAAAATTATATAATCTATATCATGGATCATACACAAAATATGATAAAACTCATATTATAAACTGTTTTCCAGCTAAAAAAAATAAAAAATGTCCTAAAAAATTATGGTCATTGATAAATTATATGTATAGGTTAGTAAATACATTAAAATGTGAACTTTTGTAGTATATTATTATCTCTAAACATTTAATTACATTTCATTAATTAAGGATAGATGTGATTCCCCCATGTAGCTATTGTGTTAAATATTATTTCATACTAGGATATTTTAGGTTTTCTCAAGAGGTTTTACTTATTTTCTATGTGATTTGAGAATTAAGAGTTTATTCTTGAGTGGGAATTTCAATTACACATTGTGATTACCTATTGATAGGTGCATTAGACGGTGTTTTTTCATAGTTGTTTCCTCTATGGAAATGATGGTTGAAATTCACTACTCGAGAAGTTTGTTAGAATTTCAATTGAGGGATCCACCCTATAGGAAATGACGGGGAGTACAACACCATTAAAAGAGCCATCAAAATTGATGAAATGAGATGTGGTGTATGGATTCAATGTGGTGTCTATTCACGTAAAGGGACACTGGGGGTATTATTATATGTGTATGAAAACATAGTGTATTATGTGTAGAATTATGTATTGTGACCCTTTCTGACATTAATTGTTGTAATGTTTAATATTTCCCACTCACAACATTTATGGGTATATATACCCTTTCACTCCATTTATAGCATACATCGGGATAAGGGGTGGGAAATGTTTAGCAACCTAATATTTTTATTATATATTTATTTTCTTATGATAGAATACATTATTTGAAACATCTAGTTTCAATGAACCATTATATAACATAAATAAAATTATTATTCAATGCGGTAGTTATCTATTAAAAAGTAGGATATTCATTGGGAAAATCTAAATTTCTAAAAATATATGGGTTAAACAATTATATAATTAATTCATTTGTTGTATATTTATTGGAAATAAAAATAAAAATGATTTTTAAGTAAAAGATATTTTATTCTGAGTGATTTTTTATAAATAAATAATGTGTTTTTCATCTTAATAAATATAATTTATAACCATTAATGCATAGTTTTTATAATAATTTTATAATATATTCTAATTTTTCTAACATCCATCTATTTTTTTGTTGTCCTAATATCATAATAATTTTAGAATTGTTTTTAAAATGATGTATTTTTCAAAAAAAAAGTATATGGACTTGTTTTTCATAGTTATTTTGTAATTAATTTCTATAACATATAGAAATTGAGTATTGAAAAACATATTCCATATTAGGTATTAGGATGTTAAAATTTTCTAAATTGGTCCTTTATATTTTTTTCAACGTGAAATGGAAGCATTATAAATTTTTGTCACTTCCATAAGGGTATTAATAGTAAAATTGATTTAAATCAGTGGTATAATGTTTTAAAATTTCTCTAAAAAATACACTGGAAAATTATTTGAATGGATAATATAAATTTACATCCAATATTTGACTATATGATCACAAGGTTCCATTTTTCATTGAATATGATCTTTTTATAAATTTATGAAAATAATGAAAAGAAAATGTCACTGTCTTGACATTAATACCTCCAAATTTATTACATATAGATAAACATAGGTTATGTTAGATTTTAAATTTATATTTGAAAAAAAATGAGCATTATCATATTAATTTATTTTTAATTTATAGTCATTGAATAATTACCTTAAACCCTAAAGAAAATTGAACACATTATTGATTCAATTAATAGAAAAATAAAATAAATGATTTATAAAAATATTGAAAGAAATAAAATGTTGGTAAATAATCGTGTTAAATGAATGTTAATGATTAATATAACACATTATATAGATTTGGATAAATTAAATTTAAATTCCACTGTATCCATGTTGTATTTAATGTAAAATTATGTAAATGGTTCTAAAAATAAAATTTATAATATTTTATGATAAAAATATTTTATTAAAATATTTTAGAAATACACATAAAATTAAATAGGAATAATATTATGATAAATGTTCATAAAATTAGAATATTAACAATATATTTACTAATTTTCGCATTATTTGTAAAATTGTGACTCTTTAATATAAATAAATCCATTACTATGATTATGATTAAAACTAGGTAACTAGGGGGTTAAAAAAAATAACATTTAAAAGGAAACCAAAACCTACATATATTTCATTTTATGAAGATATTTTGACAATATACTATTACTATTCTAATATAATTACAATATAAATAATTTTTCTTCAGATTCAATTAATTATATTTTAGTTGTTTGGTACTTCCAAATGTGCCATTTCCCATCCTTATAAAAGGAAACCCTTATATCATTTCATTACAGCACATGAGACATCTAGCTCAACCAAACACATCCTAATTCAATTATAAAATTCTATATCTATTAATTTTAAGAATTTCTATTCCTAAAATACAATTCCAATGGTTCTTAAGAAGATTTCCAATAGAGGTCTACCGAAGGAGAGACAATATTCCTACTCGATTTATTTAAATTTATGCCTTCTTCTAACATCAATAAATTAATTTAAATAATAAATTAAGTATCCTAAATATAGTGAATTTTCTTTATAATTATGTAAAACACTATTATGAAACCACATTTCCATAAATTGGGATTTGAAAGTATCAGTCATGCATATGTGTGGACTACAACCACCACATAATGATACAATGAATTTTTCACCACCATCATTCCTGGAAAGGTATTATGGTGAGATTAAATTTTTTAATTTTATTTATTTAATTATTATTCTTTTAGAACTATAATATCAAACTTACCTTCTTACCCACTATTCATTTCTAAAATGATAACATACATCATTCATATGTTTGGAAAATTATCTCCATGAAGAGATGTGATTTTTTCCATTTCTAATTTACAAAGATGTTAATATCAATGGATTTAATTAAACTATATGTTAAAAATGATAAAAAATTATTCTTAAAATTTTTAATCTTATTTATTTTGTTACATCTATCAATAAGTGAAAACAATTTCATGTGTATGTATATCCAACCATCACATTGAATGACGTAAGTCATTTTTATATTTCCATTGATAATTAATGACTCTATATATGTATATGATACATATGTATTATATTTATATCATAAATATCATTTTGGGGATAATGCGACCATGATCATTGTCCATTTAATGCAACTAGAAAGCATAATTTCTCATTAAAAAACTAAAACAACTAACAAATGGAAATGATGATTTTAATAAGTAATAATCAACAATTGGTTATTGAAATATTATAATAAGATCATATATAATAATATAAGTGTTTACATGAATCTCATATATAATGTTAATAAATTTAAATTTTCTATACATGATATTATAGCACACTTATATAATTATTAACTTATTGAAAGGTATTTATTTTTCAATATCATTTTAATAAATATTATTTATCATTTAATTTTGATGGAAATAAATTATATAATCCTTTATAAATGTATCCCATTAATTTTATTCTATCTTATTATTCCCTTAGAATATATAACTTCATTTCATTGGACTCACCTTAAGTGCTCAAGAGGCTAAAATAATTTTTTTACATAAAATTGACTATGATTTAATATACAGTTAGGATTTATTTTATTTGATATCCAATATATATAATAGTGCATTCATGAATATTTGTATAAATTTTGTATTATTTAAAAACATCACTTGTTTTTAATTTTTTTTATTTTAATGGGAATATTATTTTCATTTTTTGAATGAGGTTCATTTTTATTTTTTTATAATAGTGTTAATGTAATGTTTTATTTTAACATATAAAAAATTAAATAAAATTCCTATAATTATGAAGGCTAACCTATTTGAAATATTACTTTGAAAATTAAATTTTCAGTTTCAATTAAAAAAATTTCTTTAATATTGGGATATGTTTATATTATAAATTAGTAATTTGAAATAGAAGATTATATTTTCTTCAATAAATGTTATGTGAGACCATTTAAATAATTTCTTCATCTATAATGTCTTCCTTTTGTTTTACCAATGTTTTAATGGGGATTTATATAATGATAACATCCATATTATTTCTATGGATGGATTATGATTATTATGAAAAGATGTTTATAAAACCCATTTTTTTCAGAGGTTATGCTATGGAGATATGTAAATGATACATATTTCCTTTATAAAGTTTATTATATGATGAATATTTAATGATATTTTTGGCACACATATATTTGATTTCCCTTTTGGGATGTGTCGGTCTAAAATTATACACCCCTACAATGAATGTTTTAAAGAAGTAAATCTCATGAGAAAATTTGGATTGGAATGTGGAGACATCTGATTTCATTAAGGGACTCTATTCACTATAAAATTATTAGGAGTAAACCTTGAAAAATATGATGGAATTGGGAATGAACCCAAAACACTATGATAGTCTCGGAATTAATACTTGATAACATAAGGAAATTATTTTCATGGCTTATGATTATTCCTAAAACTTATGTCTTATTCCTATATTATTATCTCACAGAAAATGTTCTTTGATTCCATTAGGATTCTTGTTTTGAAACATTAAATATTTATTTAACAACTCATGATTATGATATTTTATTTTTAGGGTATGGGTTGGAAATGTTATTCTATTATATTCATACCCTTATTATATTGTTGTGTTTATTTGATCATTGATATCTCCCTTATTTGGCCTTAATGAGCATCTGATCTCAAAATTTAAAATATTTACTTTCCTAGGTTATGAGTAATTTATTTATGAAGGATATTTATTGGAAAAGATATATGTGGAAATATCATTATGGGTGATGTTAAATATATTGCATGAATGAAGATAATTGTGTATTTAGTCTTTATAGAAACTAATATGTTATAGACATTGAGAATTTATTTTTAAAATTTATTGAATATTAACAGAAAAAAATAGTGCATGTATAAATTTTCATAAACACACCCTACATAATATTTAATGATTATGATTTTATAACTATAGTGAAACCCCTTGCAATAAGTTTATTTTTAAGAAAAATATCATAATGTTTTGGTAATTAATAAATTATGTTTTTCTAACTAATACATCCTTGTATGGATAATAAAAGTTGACATGGGATTTTAATAGATGTATATAGGGGAAATAATACCTGGGAATTATGGTAGAGTATACCACATCCATCATTTTAGTTCATGGTAAGTGTTCCCTTACTATACACCTTGTTTAGAAATCCCAATGGTTATTCTTTTGTTAATTTATATTTTCTTTACGAATCATTACTAAGGACAAGAATTGTCAATGACCATGAATGAACATGGTATACCTAAGGTGTAATAGATTTAATATATGGATTTGTGATTTATATATCCTCTATATGATTTTTATGATCATTTCATTTCTCACTATGAATAATATTACTCACACTATACTTTTTGTTTTAGTAAATGGATATAACCCAAAGAAACCAGGATAATGATGAATTTGAAACATAGTTCAATTTTATTTATCTTGAGATACCAAATGATATCGGTTATTGAATGAATAAAATAATTTTTATTATTTCTCATCATTTCCAATATATGATCATGATAAATTACCAAATGAGAAAAGGATGGAACAATGTTCTATTGAGTTTTTCATAAAGAAATGTCTGACTAATTTTATTGGGTCCATCAATAATATAGTTATAGAAAAATGATATATAACCATTGAAAATATATATTCCACTCTATAGTGTATGTAACAAGAAATATTTATTTTGTATACATATTGTTTGTATGGTGAACCTGTTCAAAGGTGGACTATTCTTAAGAACTAAAAACAACCAGAAGAAATTGACTCCATGAAAATGGTTGAATTCAAGCGATTATCTTTTAATAAGTAATTCCACCATATTATTGAAATGTAAAGAGATAATTATTTCCTTATGATAAATAATATGGATGATGGATCTATCGACACCATTGTGAAAAACTCTTCGTGACTTGTATGGTAAGATTTTGGTACTATCATCTTAGAAAAATGTATGATTTATTGATTAATCAGTGTCTTTAAATACATTATCCAAGGGAAATTACCCATAATATTCATTAGTAACCATTGGAAAATATTTTTATATGCCATTAAGGTGGATTTAGAGATTTTTTTACCATCAGTATAAAGGTTTGGATATGGTATGAAATATCATATTGAATGGGAATTCTAAAAACTATGGAGAGAAGTAGGTGATATATTCTTTATACTAAAAATTAGGAATGAAGTATAGAGAAAATTGATTGTATGTGGTGGGTAAATATTTTATATATATAATGGAAGATAGTAATTGATTCATATTCAAATGTGATTGGAATAAGTTATCAAATGATATAGTAATGAACCTTATAATTTACCTCACTCAAATTAAGGATTAAAATGCAGGGAGTATGGGTATTATGCTAACCGATCATCATACATGAAGGTTAATGATGAGTATTAATGTTAGTAACACTTTAATTTAATATGAATATGTGAATATAATTTTATTAATATTACAAATTATTGGTATAATTATGAAAGTTACCGTCCATTATAGAATCGATAATGTGTAATTTTATTTCAGATCTAACATTGCATTTATATATGAATAACTGTGAATGGTTATCACAATACCACCTCAATTATTTGATGTTGAAATAAAATTTAATAAAACTAATGATAGGATGATTTCCTCTCATGTACATGATTATTATCTAGTTAAATTTTATTTTTTTTGCTTCATGAAAATATTGTTATTCTCCTTCTAGATGAATTTAATATATTCATAGTCATGGATTAGAAATCATTAAATATATCCAACATAAATTCTTCGGGATGGGAAGCCTTCTTTGATATCCCAAACCAGACTATTATAATAAATATATAAGATGATAAATATGAACAGCTTATAGAAATAATATATATTATATATGTCTTCATTCATATTCAAAATAGTGGTTTATCTGAAATGGTTATAGAGACATACAACATCAAATAAATGCCTATTATGTAGGAGTTTTCTTAATTCCTCTAATAAAGAGTTCCCTTACATTCCACTGAATAATGATGTTTATTATTCTATATAACTCATACCTAGTGCTAAATTAATTTTACAAACTACATATACAATTTCCACCATAAATTTTTAGGATTTGAAGTAGAAACTGCTTGAGGATTTTGAAAATGCATTCATTAATCCTTCTGTGTCACATAGGGGTGAACATATCTAGTTTTTTAAGAAGGAATATGGATCAATGTGGATAAAATTTTATTATCTATAACATAACAATGGAATTATCAAGAACAATAATCCATTATCATGGTTTGATGAATTGTTCGAAAAACTACAAAAATATTGATTCTTTTTAAATATTGAGAATTACCTATGATATAATAAATTAAGAGTTAATAAAGATTATATATATAAAACAAATTTCTATAAAAGGTTTGGAAACTATGAATTTATAGTGATACCATTTGGTGTTAATATTTCCTCACCATATTCATATATTTAGTAAATATAATATTTAGATATTACCCTGATCAATTTTTGGTAGTATTAATTGGTAAAATTATTATATATTAAAAAATGGATGAGAATAAATATCATTAAAGGATTGTACCAAAGATCCAATGGAATGATACTATGTAATAAAATTTAAATTGTTTTAATTATGGATACCAAAGATCATTTATGATCACATATTCCCAAGAGAGGGTGTATTGGTGGAACTATCAAAGATAAAATTTATTTAACATGTTCTTATACTATCTATCGTGACTGAGATATGTATTTTTCCTTGATTAGTTGTTTATTACTAGAATTTTGTGAAATATTTATCACACTTATCTAATCCACTCACCATGTTGACTCAGAAATGGGTTATGTTACTATGGATAGATGAATGTGAGTATAATTTCAAGGAGTAGATGATAAGGGTAGTCAACAAAAATATTATTCCAATACACTACAATTGAGATGGGTTTTTAATCTATATTTATTCATAAAATAGGTCAATGGGATGAATAATCATGGATAATTATATATTGATAGCTTATGACTCATTCCAAATTATGGTTCATGAGTAAAAATATCTAAATCATGATTTGGAGTTAGATGTTGTAATTCATACATTAATGATATGAGGGAATTATAATTACATAGAAAGTTGGGATATATATATATAAACATATCAATAAAATTTATTAAATAATTTTAGTTATAAATAGATAAATATTAAATAGAGAATATGGTTTTATATGATTATGTATTTGGACTTCTCAATACATTACCTCCCTGGGAAATTGAAAAATGTGGAAGATGATCAAAGACACAATGATAATGAGAATAATATATGATGTGGACGAGAAATATTTGAAAATTTTATATTTTCAAAAGATTAATATTGAAATATTGAAGGATTGTAAGAAATATTATCATTACCAAATGACTTTTCAACCACAATTCCAAGTGATGATTAAAGAGGTATAAAATGAAGATATTGGGTTACAAATTAAAGTAAGATATGTTTCTAAGTTAAACCATGATTGTGGTAGAAAGATAAGGTTTACGAACTCTGTGTCTGTTTTTTATACATGAATTTAAAGATGGAGTTGTTGGATAAAGCTCATAGTTCATCATTCTCTATTTTTTCTTGATGTATGATGATATATAGTGACCTAAAATTTGTTTTCTAGAGGGAAAACAAGAAAAAGAAATTTAAGATTAGGTATCTTTGTTCCTGGTATACCATAAAATTAAGGATCGGTGATGGAAGTTTGGGGGCATATTGTAACCATTTTCCATACTGGAATTAAAATAGGAAAATATCATCATGGTTCTTAATGTCATACACCCAAAAACATTTAAAGGGGATAATTAAATTTGTTTTATAGTCAATAACCGTACGAAGTCAATGAACTTCTTTTTTATTTGATATAATTTATTTCATGATCATATTTTGATAATATACATTATTGATGTTGTAATGTATCATTAAAAAACACAGTATATTATTTTTAATTAGTATTTGATGTTTTCCTCATAGTTCAAGATATCTCTTCAGAAGCCTCATGATATAAAGTTAACATTACTTATCGGTTATCCTACATAGATATATGGTCATTAATATAAAATCATTCTATCCCTTGAGGATATGAATTGATATATTTTATTGGATTTTAAAGGTGGTTGTGATCAAAACCTTCTTCTAGTCGACTCTTCATATATCAATATCTTTCACTTAGGAATTAAATTGCATCCATCTAATGCCCTATATGAAAAGGTGATTCAAACTCCAATGTAATGGGATGATGTTCTAGAAGTAAATGTATTGGTACATGAAATAGTTTAGTAAATAGTATGGAATTTCAAATCCATTAACCATTATATCATTGTAGCTTAGAGTCGAAAAAAAATTTTTGCTGACAATCATCTGTGAATTCTGTATTTCACTGTTGGTGAGATGGTTTTTCATTAATTTTTTCTATAGAATATGGTTATGATATTTTTAAAAAAATCAAATACTACCCCATGTTTTATTTTCCCCTTTAATATTGTTTATTGAATATGTATGGAATCTTATCTCTCAGGTCTTCCACAAAACAACTCTCATGATGCCGATGTGTTCATTATATCTCTTATGAGAAAGTACATACCTAATAAATCACATGTATTGAAATAAATGGTCATAGTACTATATAATGATCATTACTATAAAGGATTTAATATATAAATCTTACATCGTATAGATAGTGTTCAACATAACGTGAAAACTCACCAAGATAATGTTCATTGGTGGAATAAAAAATTTTAGGATTGTACATGGAAACACAAGGATGTTATAAAATAGATATATACTAATTATAATATATTATAGATTTAATATTTTGAGAATGAAATTAATTTTATGGTTTTATATTTCTAAACTCTATTATTTTATGATTTTGTTATCTTTAAAAAAATTTATTTCTTGATAGTATAATTTACACCCAACACCGCTTTTAAATGAACCAAGATATCATATTAAAATGTTATTGTTTAATGTCATAGTTACCCATTATAATGGTGGGTATCAACATGAATAACTAAATTATGAAAAATTAACTGTCACACAATCGTAATATTAAATCATTTTTTATCAGTTAATTATGAATAAATATAAAAACCATATTAAATTAGTTGAGATGATTTTCTAAATGAAACAGATACGAAGAATAAAATTTTTTATCTTAAAAATTAAAATTAATCAACATTTATGAATAATTTTATTGAAAATATTATATTATATATTCAAATAATGTTTTCACATTCGTTTAAAATTTATTCTAGGCATCTGATAGTAAAATGTATCCTTTTTTGTTCCTAATAATGTATTTGTTATAAAAAAATTGTATTCAATGCATTTTTCAATCATATATTAATATGAATTTCTACCAAATTACAAATTTAATATTTAAAATTTGATTCTAAATTTTTATTTAGTATTATCCTATTTTTTAAATAGGTCCGTTTTATTTATTATCATTAGGAATAATAACTATAATAAATATTTATCACCAATATATTGGTTAACTCAATAAAATACTGTTAAATATTTGGAATAGGGATCTAAAATTTATATAAAACTCTCCTTTATCCAATTATATGAGTGGATTTCATCAATTTGCCTCAAATTCTCAAATATATGGCCTATTAGTTCCATTTTTCATTGAATATGGCCATTATATTTATTTCAAAAAAGAATAAATACAAATATAATTCAATTAAATTTTGTGTCTCTAAATATTTTAAAAAATGGTAAAAAAAGGTTAACATAAGATTTAAAATTTTATTTTAATCTTAAATTAATTTTTTATCAGAAAAATTTAATGTTATTTTTTTAATATTGAATAATTACATAAATTTTAAATGAAACACCGACACAACATTTATTGAATTAATAGAATAATACAACAAATTATTTAATATAATATTATAAGAAATACAATATAGTTAAATAAATTAGTACTAATAATTTATATGTCATTATAATATATTAATTTTTTATAGATTTGGATTTGAATTCCCTTGTTGTCTTGATGTTTTGAATGTCAAATTGATGGAAAAGTTCATAAAATGACATGTATAGTATTTTATAATAATAGTATTTTATTAAATTGTTTAAAAAAACATTAAAAAATGAATGAGTTTTTTTAGGAGGATAAATGGTATAAACATTCATCAAATTACCATTGTGAGCACATTATTACCTTATAGAACATATTATAACAACTCAAATAAAATTTGTCTTCCACGATTATGATTAAAATTGGATGAAAAATTTATAAATCCAAAAGATAAGGAATAAAATGAAAACAAAACCTATCAAATTTCCTTTCATGATAATATTTCAACATTAGACTCTTTATATTTTAATCTCTAGAGTTTTGGATTGAATTTTATTGAAAATGACTTTAATATATTTTAATATTTTTAGCATTTCTATTTGTGTCCATTTTCACACTTTCACTCATTTATTTATATGACATTGAACCATCTGTATCATCCAAATCCTAACCAATAATATTCTATAATTCCTTTTACATGAATTTTTGGTTTCTTTTATCCAAAAAATAGCATTACAGAGGTCTTTAAGAGGGGATCTAAAGGATGTCTACTAAATAAGAGGTAATCTTCATGCCAAATATATACCAATTTATTTATTCCTATGACATTACTAAATATATGGTACTAATAATAAAATAATAAGTTTAGTAACAAAAATAAACAAAAACGATATTATTATTATGGAACTACATTTACATAGCATCTTCTACCTCTAAGGGTATGTGAATGAAAGGATCAGGCATATATGTGGACTACCACGTCCAAATAATGATAGAACTAATTTCTTTCCAATATGATTCATTGATGGGTATTATAATGGGTTTAATATTTATAATTTATATTTGTGAAATTATTATGATTCTTGAATTACAATATAATATTTACCTATTTAGTTTTCAATCCATTAGAAAATTACCATGTCACTCATGCGTACGTGTGAACTAACACCTCTAAAAAGTGATAACTTTTTTTTCATTCTATATATACATTAATTATATGGATGGATTTAATGAATATATATATATATATATATATATATATTATTTTTTCAGAAGTAATTTTGAAAAATTAATTTTTATTTTCATTTATTTTGTTTCATCTGTCGAAAAGTAGAATCATTATTCATGCATATATGTGTCCCACTATCTCTGTATTATAATTTATTTCTCTATCTATATCCAATATGGATGATTATAAATATGTTCATAGTTAATATATTTTATATTTAAATCATAAATAATTTTTTACATATTATTTAAACAAGATAAAGTTCATGGAATAGAACAATAAAACCGAAATTCCAATAAAAAATTAAATATTTGACCCTAAGAATCAAAATTTTAATAAAGAATAGTCATCATTTTGTGGTTAAAATGCAAATATGGGAGATTATATGGTATTATTATTATATGAATTACTTTATAATAAAATTATAATAAATTTAATTTTATTATACACAAGTAAATAGATCCTTCAATGCATGTCACTATTAAGGTAATCTATATATGTTAATATTTCATTTTAATCACGATTGATTATGCATGAATTTCAATTATAGTAAAATATCTAACCCTTCCATAATAGTTCAATTTAATTATATTTTTCTCTATTTATTTTAAGGGAATACATTTTTTTCCATTATGTTTCCTCACTTTATTTACTCATTTGGAAAAAAATATTTAATTAAACTCTCATATGTTTAATTATTAATTATGGAATAATTTTCTTCCATATAGAAGATGTTTTAAAAATACATAAATAATTTTTTAAATTTTCTAATACTATTTTTTAAAGTAATTTTAAACCTTGTTATAATTTGTACTTTTAAAAAATATATTCATTCCTTTTCTCAAATGAGGTAATTTTTTAATTTGATTTACAAAAGTTTGGATGAAATATTTTATTTTAACTTATATGAAATGGAAAATAATTCCACCATCATTAATATGAAATAATATAAATATTTATTTGTTGATTTTAATTTTATAATTTCCAATTATAATTTACTAATTATTTAAAATTTTATAAAAACCTTCTTAGTACACTATTTTAATAACCTTATATATCTCAAGTGTTTTTCTATGTTTCTGTAGGAAACGTTATTTTATATAAAAGATATAAATATTTATAATGTAAAACAAATATAAACTCATATTATTCAATATGAACCATTTGACTAAATGGGATTTTGATACATTAGAACAACTAATATTTTGAATAGTGTTTTGGTATATGTCATATCTATCAGATTGGTGAAAATGATGACTATTAGAATGAAATTTCTTTTGATACATTGGACTAACAAATTTTTAGTTTATCTGATTGAAAATAAATAGTATAGTCTAATAGACAATACAATAAATATAATATGAGAATATTGATATGTTTATATTTTATGACATAAATTAATAAAATTATAATTGTTCAAAACTAAATGACATCAAACAATGATTTATAGTTTATTCGTAGCTTTCAAAAATAAGGATCCAGATTACTATAAACTATCAATGTGAAAGACATATGAGGACTTCTCAAACTTGTCTAAAATATAACCCTTTGATGATTTCTTTTAAATATGTGGTCTTTTGAAAAGATAAAAGATGATGATTTCCTAACTAAAACCATCTATTGTTTTTATCTTCTTTTCATCACTTTCTAGTTTCATTTTAACTTTATAAGGTTTTTTATAGATTCCTTGTTTTGATTGTAGATTCATTATAATTTATTATTTTTTAATCATTAATTATGATCATTGTTAGATCATGGGATTTACAAGAGAGGATGATAGTTGAATCTGATCCATTAGATCAATGGATTTTTTTGGAAGAGGAAGATAGATACTGATCATCATATTAAGGGATTTTAAGATACCAGAATGTTGGGAAATACTGATCATCATATCGTAGATTTCATGTAAGGAATTTGTAACACCCCATGATTAAAAAAAAAATTAAATTCATGAATATTTTTTCATTGTAGAAATATATAAATATCCTTTAAAAATAATTTTCCCGCATTTATGATTTTAATTTCAAATAATCTTCATCTAAAGTTGTGGTCAGTATGTTATTTGGTGTCTAATAAAACCAATTTTTTTTAATAGTAACATACCATTATAAATAGTAATATAACACTTATGAATAGTAAATAATTTTATTATTCTATTTTCCAAAGGGTATAAGATAATGATATGTTGATTAATTTTTGAAGGTGTAAAAAAATGAGTTATAGATTTCATTTTTTTTAATAAATTATGTTTTTTTAAATATTAAATTAATAATATTTGGAAAATTATATTCAAAAAATTGTGTTCATTTTTGATTTCTATACATTGAAAACTATTTAGGGTTAATTTTTGGGATTTTTCAAAAATACTATAATTGTTCGTGAATATTAAAACATTCATTTTTTGAGTATTTAGTATGTTTCATGACATCATAATTAAATAATTATTATTATAAAATTTGGTTCAACTTGCCTACAAAAAAATTGGACATGAGGTGTTCGATTTGGCTAATTCAATGGGATAATGTTGTGTCAATTGGAATTAATAAAAAAAGGCCCTCATTTACAATAAATACCCACCCATTTCTTCATTTTATTTCATTCCAAACCAATCATCACCGATTCTCTAGTAATTATAACTACCATAGGGTCCCCCCAAGGTGTACTCATTCCCCCAAATCCATATATTTCATGTTTCCGGAGTTACTCTATAAAGTAAGGGAATCCACCGCCCTTTTCTTTTTCAAACATTCATTTTATGTTATTCTTATTAATTTTAATTGGATTATGTTGGGATATTTCATTCCATATCCATCATACTATCCATATTATATATGAATGATGATTTATCCATTTTATCTCATCAATATATTTTATTAAATTTTAATAGGTGTCATTAGACTGCTGAATTTTCTTAAGTAATTTCTCAACATTTAATTTATTTTGAGATTCCTTTCATTTATTTTTATTTCCTCACCCCATTTTATCCAAATGATATGGAATCTATATTACCATACATGTAATGGATTTTTTTGTTATAATACAATTATTATTCATCATCTCTCTTTTCACATTCTATTATAGTAAAAATAAATGCACCATCCAAGATGTTCTAATTTATCACATTCAAGGACGACAAGTTTTTAATTTCTATTACCATCTTAAATGTATGTCATGATAAAATTTTTATGGATTAACTGACTTATAATTTCTGTATGAAATCTTATATAAGGTTTTGGAATAATTTTGTATAGATGTTATTAATTTATAAATAAAATTCCTTCAATACGATCGAAGAATTACCAAAATGACATAATGAAATATCAATAACGTTTCAACTTCTGAACCATCCTCACGTAAAAATTCCAAATGATAAATGGTATAATTTTTGGCTATGTAAATATATAAATTCCACCCCATTTCAAATTTATTGTCTCCCTTCAAATTATCATGAATATCAATCATGAACTTATTATGTAAATCATGTAAATAACCAACCCAAATCAATGGATGGAATACAATTATTACGAATTAGGGGAGAAATTATGTAATAAAATGATTATATAATGTATTATAAACATGAATATGTTTCTTTAGGATATTAATATAACTATTTTAACCATTATAAAGTAGGTTTAAATGAGTTTTATGTAAGACAAGCCTGAGGTATGTAATTTCTTACCCTAATTTCCATTATTTGGGTTAACTTTCATCATTATTATTTATGTGGTACTAAAAATGTTTTTGGGTTAAATTTTGTTTATATTATGTTTAATTATATGTATTTATATTTTATATACATAATTCATCCACTATATTATGTCTGACATCAATTATATGATATTTTTAAGTGTTTTCTATTTTAAAAACGTCTTTTAAAATTCAATTTTATAAAATTCAAAAGAAATGTTTTTATTAAACTATTCATGTATTATGATATTTTTCTAGTTCATGGGAATTTTTTATGATAATGTTCAAGACCTATATCTCCCTCAAATTTTGTGGGAATGTGTATGTTGGAGGTTCGTTAAATGGTTACACCAAGTGTAAATGTGATAGTTAAAAAAATTGTATGGTAGGCATAAGGGTTACTAATTATAAGGTAGCTGAGATAGTTACAAGATTATATAAGTAACTCCACAAGGTAAATTTATTGTTCTATTTCAGTTCTAAATGTTTTGTGGAAATAAAAGTAAAATATCATGTTTCACAAAGTAATATTACATGGGTAGCTGTATATTTTGTTTTGAAAATGATATCATATGTTATAAGTATTCATGAACTAATGTTTTCATCCCTTTCATTATATACCATACTGATATTTCTTTTTCATCCCATGTTTTAAAATTATTTTCAATGGTTAAATGTATTTTTAAGACAATAATGACTCTATGTTAAATTTTATGATGATTTTCAATGAAAACAAGTTTTTATTTTAAAAGTATTATATTTTAGAAGATATGGATACTGGTTTTATAGTATATACTCTATATGAATGTGGGATGTTATTTATGTATTGTGTCCCAATTCCATGATACTCTAAACTACAAAAGATCCTAAATTTGGAAGGAAATGATTTTTTGACTAAAAATCAAGATTATGTAATATAATTAGTCTTGGTCTTTATAGTTGGTATTAGAGGATGGTTTAAATAACATTAAGGATTTTGATGATGTTTATAGAATACTGTAAATGTTTTTTACACTATTGATAATTTTAAATGATATATAATTTAAATATTACCATGTTTCATGGAATATGATATGTTTTTCGTATTGTTTCTCTAAAAAATAAATAGGAATGCAGAAGAGGATAGGAACCAACAAAATGTTATCCATTCAAACCTGCTTCCCGGAATGGTAGGTATTGGAAATAAGACGTTTTTTATAGTAATGAACCATATACCACATTCCATAAATGGTGGTTTAGTATATGTATGGTAACAAGTAGATCTTGCACAAAGGAACATGATGATAGTGGACATTTTATTAGACATAACCCTCCTGTTTTCAAGGGATCTCCTAGCCCAGTAGCAGTTGTAGGATTGATTCATGCCACTGAAAAGTTATTTGATGTTATGCTCTTTTTAGATTATCAAAAGGCATGTCTTCCCATTTATAATTTTGATTTTTAATCTAATGAGTAATGCTCAATGGTCAAAATTATCAAGGATAATAGGAGATTGATGTCTTATAATGGAATGAAATTAAATGTAATTTTTTTGAAAATTATTTTCCTAAGAGGGTGAAACATAGGATGGATTAAAAATAACTTGAATTGAATCAAAAGGAGAAATATTCCATGGTGGTTTATGAATGGAATTTCACTGGACTGGAAAGGTATGCACCAAATCATATTCAGGATCATGATACAAAAATCATCCACTTTTAATCTGGATTGAAGGCATTGTATCGAAGGGAGTTGACCTCCCATGATTGAAAAAGTTATCAAAAACATGTATGACATGATGAGATGGTAGATATGGAGTTTGGTGATGATCATGTTACCTTTGGAAAAAAGAGAATAAGCAGTCCAGATGGAATGTGATGGGTAAGAATCAACCACAGAAATCTGATGGTATGAAATTCCAGTTTCCAGTTTGATAAAAGTTTGGAAAAAGAACCATGGGTAATTCCTTACCAGAACTAAGAATTGTTTTGGATGTGTTTTGTTTGTACATATATCCAGAGATTTTAATGAAAATTATTCTGAGACTAATCCTAATAATCAAACTATTATGTCATTTTAATGTTGAAAGTTGGGTGATTATGAAAATAACTACCCAAAGAGAGATCCGAATGATGCAAAGAAGCTAAACTATAAGCAGAAAGGTATACTGAGATCATTTTCAAACACATCATCATATGTAGGGACATCCAATGATGTTGTATCAGGATCCTTGTTTCTTTACTCATGATTTTCTAATGTTTTGTTCAATCCGGGGTCTACATATTCCTTTATTTCTGAGGAATTTTCTGGTAAATTACAAATATCACCTAAAAAATAGACTATAACTTATTTTTAAATCATGAAGGGGAAATATTATATTAATTCAATATTATAAGAATAATTTTAATGTGGTTTTGGGAAATACGTTATCGGCAAATCTTGTTATTTTTTTCTTAGAATATTTTGAGGTAATTTTGGGATGGATTGTATTTTTGTTTATCATGATAAAATTGAATATAGAGCCAAAGTGGTTGTTTTTCAGAAATAGTTACAGTTTTCATACAAGAAAAAACTTATACAATTGATTAAATATAACTAATTTGAGAAATTCATGAATGAAGGAAATGAATGTTATTTTTCTCATTTGTTTGAAAATAATGAAACTATCTAGATTAATGATGTTCTAGTGGTAAATGAAATACTTTTTTTTCTATATTAGTTACCTGGGGTCACACATGATTATGATCTTGAATTAACAATTGACTTAGTTCCTAATTCTTAATCAATTTCAAAAACCCCTTACCGAATGGCTCAAATGGATCTTTTAGAATTTAAAATTTTGTTGCACGATTTTCTTAATAAAGGCTTCATTCATCCTAGCACATCACTATGGGGGGGCACATTTTTTGTTTATAAAAATGAAACATGGTTCCACGATACTTTCAATTGATTATAGAGTCGTAAATAACATCACTACTAAAAATAAGTACCTTTTCCTCACATTGATAACATGTTTGATCAACTCGAAAGAGATCAGTAATTTTCAATGATTGACTTGAGATCCTTATACCATCAGCTAAGGTTGAACGAGGATGACATTGTAAAAAACATCTTTTCATACTAGATATGGGAATTATGAATTTTTTTAAGTAGTATGGGTTAACTAATGCACCTATTGTATTCATGGATCTTATGAATTGAATATTTCATGAGTTCTTCGATAATTGTTTGGTTTTTTATTCATGAAATTCTTATGTTTTCTAAAATTAAAGAGGAGAATGAAAAACATCTAAGGGGTTTTATTTGAAAACACTAATGGAAAATAATCTGTATGGAAAACTCAGTACATGGGATTTTTTATTGTAAGAAATTAATTTTATAGGGTACATTGTAAATAATGATAGAATAATAGTTGAACCTAACAAAACAAATGTGGTTGATTAATGGACAAGACCTATAAATATTATAGAGAATCATAGTTTTATTTGATTAAAACGCTTTTATGGATGGTTTGTTAAAATCATTACATAGTTATCTATCCTACTAACTATGTTATTATAGAAGAAGGGATAACCTTATTTGGACAAAAGAATGTTATTTTTTTCTGCAAATGATGAAGAGATTGGTGAATTATTTTTTTTGTCCTTTCCTTCTTGAAATGTTAAATTTTTCCTTTACAATTATTCTTAATTAAAGGGAACTAGTTGTGTGTTGATGCATTATTATCATGTAATTACTTATGCTTTAGGAAAACTAAAACCTCACATGTTAAAATATCCCAAACATGATTTGGAATTGGATATTTTTGGTTGTTGTTTGAAAATATGGAGGCATCATTTATAATGAGAAAAATTCCAAATATATACTAACCATAATAGTCTAGTGTATATATTCACACCGAAGGAAATACAAATGAGGCATAAAATATTTCTTGAATTGATAAATTTTTATTATTGCACGGTCAATTGCCATATTGGAAAAGCAGAAAATGTGGTGGATGCCTTGATTTGAAAACATCATACATTAATAACCATGTTACATTTGGTACATGATCCCTTGATTAATGATTTGATTAATTTTCTCTTAGAAGTTGTTAGTGAAAGAAATACTTCTATTTTGTTTCAGGTTTCTTTGTAGCCATATTTATGAGAAAAATTTAATAAAGCGTAAACAGAAGAATGTGAGATACATAAAAAAGTATAATTGGTTAAAATGTGTATGTTTCTAGAATTTAACCTTGATAAATAATTTATTTTAATATTTGGTAAAAGGATGTGTGTGCCTTGTGATTACCCCTTGAATAAATAATTGTTTTTTGAAGCTCATTGTTATCCATTTTCAGTTCATACTAGATGTATAATGATTTATAGAGACTGTCTAGTGTATTATTGGTTGGATGGAAAAAATATGGATATTGTAGATTTTACCATAAAATGTATAACTTTTCCAGATGATAAATAAGATTGGTAGTTACTGAAGGGGTGATTCATTCTTTTTAAGATCCAGAGTAGAAATGGTAGAATATATCCATGGTAATTCTGGTGGGACTACAAAATACATCTCGAGGTAACAATGTGATTTGGGTTATTGTTGATTGTCTGACTGAATATACACATTTTCATTATATTCAAGATATAATATCTTTGGATCATCTTTCTCAACTTTTACTCAAGGAAATTTTTAGGTTACATGGAATTCCTTTTTACATTATATTTAATCTGGATCCCAGGTTCACTTCTAACTTTTAGTAGGGCATTCTGAAGTCGTTGGGAAATGAAATACATTTCAATTAAACATTTTATTATAAATATGATGGAAATTTAGAATGAATGATTCAGACTTTGGAGTTTATTCTTTGATATTGATCAATGGACATCCAAGGATGTTTTCATCATCCTTTTACTTTTTTTTTAGTTTTCATATAATAATAGTTTTCATTTTAGTATACAGATGTATCCCTTTGAGGAATTATATGGGAAGTGGTGAAGAACACCATATTTTGGGGATGATGTTTGGGAAAGGATGTTTATGGGACCATAATTTAATGAGGAAATGGTTGAGAAAGTGATAATGATCCAGTAAGACATGAGGACAGATCAGAGCGGGCAGAAACATTATGTAGACTACAAAAGGAAATACTTTTATTTTGAGGTAGGTGATCATTTTTTTCATAGAATATCACCATGGAAATGTGTTATGTGTTATATAAGAAAACAATGTTAATACATTGGATCACTGGACCTTATTAATTCTAAGATAATGTTGGACCAATCGCCTAATTTGGGAATTTTCCTCTGATATTATCTCATGTACTCAATGTTTTTCTAGCTTTTACGTTGAAAAATTATGTGCTAGATACATCACATGTTTTGAGCCTAGAAGTAGTTCTTCTGGAAGATAAATTTTCTTATAAAGAGTAACATATTCATGTTCTTTATTGAAGAGAATCGGTATTGGGGAAGAAGGTATCCAACATGGTAAAGGTTTTTTTAGAGAAACCAAATGGTTGGAGAAGCAACATGGGAATCTGAAGCTTCTATTAGGGAAAGGTACCCTCACGTGTTTAATAAGTAAATAAAATTACGAGGATGAAATTTCTGGATGGTGGGGTTAATGTAACACCCCATGTTTAAAAAAAATAAATTGATATCCATGAAACATTATTTTACGTATATATTTAAAACTATCTTTTAAACATAATTTTTCTACTTTAATGATTTGAATTTAAAAGAATGGTCATCTACAATGGTGATCAGTATATTATTTGGAGTCAAAATTAACCAATTTTTTTGTGAATATTAACATACCATTATTAATATAAATATGAATAGTAATATGACCCTTATGAATAGTAATTCATATAAGTAATTTATTTTCTCAAAGATATCATAAAATGAGATGTTGATTAATTTTCAAGGTGTTAAAAAATTAGTTATAGATTTAAAATTGTTATTTTTAAATATAATATTATTATATTTAAAAATTAAATTAATATTATTTAGAATTTTTTTCAAAACATTGAGTTCATTTTTGAATTATAAACATTGAAAAATTATTACGGTGATTTTTTGGGATTTTCTTAAAATACAAGAATTCAACTTGAATAGTAAAAAATACAGTTTTGAGTTTTCAATATATTTAATGACATCATAATGATATAATAATTAATATATAATGATGGTCTACATGTGTATAGAAAAATACGACATTAGGTGTCCCAAGTGGCTAATACAATGGTAAAATACAATGGGAAAGGCCATGGTTTTTGAAAAACCCACTAATGGTGTGTCCTTTGAAATTAATAAAACAACATCCTCTTATTTACAATAAATACCCACTCATTCCTTCATTTAAATTCAATCTAAACTCATCATCCTTGAATAACAGGTAGATTTACCTCTCTAGGATTCCTCCCAAGATGTCCTCAATCCCCAAAGGTCTCGGCCTTCATGTTTTCTGATTTACTCAAATAGCTAAGGGAATCTGCCACCCTTCTCTTTTTCAATGTTTCATTTTATGTTACTCTTTTTATTTTAAATTGTCTTATGTTTAGATATTTCATTACATATCCCTAATAAATTTCATATTATTTATGAATTATAAGATATCCATTTTCTCTTATTAAAATATTTTATGAAATTTTAAGTGATATCATTAGGTTTTGGAATTTTTATAAGGGTTTGAGAAACTTTTCGTTTATATATAGATTACTATCTTTTATTTTTCCTTACTCACCTCCTTCTAATCCATATGTATTGAAAAATATACTACATTAAATGTACTAGAATTTTTTTTCATAATGTAATGATTCTTCATCTTCTCTATTTTCCCTTTCTTTTATACTAAAAATTAGACCACATTTAAGGATTATCTGTTTCCAATTTCTTTTACCATCTTCAATTATGGTCATGAAAAAAATTATGATTGAAACAAAATTTAATTTATGTATTCAATCTTATAAAAATTTCGGAATCATGTTGTACGCATGTCAATAATTTATAAAATAAAATGAGTTCATTACGATCGAAGAATACCTAAAATGACCTAAACAGGTATCGATAATGATTTGGCTTATGAATCTTCCACATGATAGAATTAAAAATGATAAATGGTATAATTTATGGTTATGGGAATATTTAAATATCAAACCATTCCAATTCTATAGTTTCACTTCCAACCATTAAGAATATTGATCATGAACTGATCATGGATATCAAGTAAAAATACACCCAAATCAATGGAAGGAAACAAATACTAACACATAAAACGGAAAATTATGTAATTAAATGATAATATATGGTATTATAAACATGAATATTTTTTTTATGATATTAATAATACTCTATTAACAATTATATAGTAGGTTTAAATGATTTCGAACTTAGAAATACCCAAGGTAAATGAATTCTTAAACTAATTCCAATTATTTGGGTTAACCTTCTACGTCTTTAATTATATGGTATGAAAAAAAATTTGGGTGATGAATTTTGTATATATTATGTTAACTTATGTGTATTTATAGTGTATATATATATTATATCTACTCTATTAAGTCTCACATAAATTATATAATATTTATAAGGGACCTTTATTTTAAAAATCTCATTTAAAATTATGTTTTATTAAATTAAAAAGAAATGTTTTCATGATATTATTCAAGTTGTATAATTTTTTATGGTTTAATTTATGTTATATATGTTTTGTGGATATATCAGGGAAATATCATGGTTCAAAATGTAAGTTAATATGGGTAAATGTATGTTTTCTTTGGAAAATTATATCATATGTTACAAGTATTCAAGGACTAATGTTTTTATTCCATCATTTTATATCCCTTACTGAGGTTTGTGTACTCATCCTTTTTTTTTAAATTATTTTCACATGTTATTAGTATCTATAAGAAAATAAGGAATCCAAGATAAATGTTGTGATGATTTTTCAACGAAAACACGTCTTATTTAAAAGGTTTTATTTTTCTGATGATATAGATTTTCTGTGTGGGGGTATTTACACTATATGAATGTGGAATGTTATGTTTGTATTATTTCCCAATTACCAAAAACTATAAACGTGAATAGATCCTCAATTTGAAAGGCAATTATTTATCTAATAAAATTTATGATTATGCAATGCAATAAGGATGGTTATTTATGGAAAGTCAGAAATATTACTGTAGGAATTAAATCTATAAATAACTAATTTCAGGATTTATGACTTCCATAAGTATTATGTATAAAGTGTAAATTATTTTATTAATTTTTGAAGTCATTAATACTATTACACACTTTCGTTTTACCTATTGTTACAAGTATATTTTCCACTCTGAATTTGTTAAACAATGTTAGTTTTCACTTATCTTTCGAATATTACGTTTATTGATGTGTCTGTTATAAACATAATTACATTTATATATCATATGATTACTGGATATGATTATATTACTATGTCCTTTTGAGGATATTTTGGTTTGATATTTTTTACATAATAGTATTTTATTTATTATATAGTTTAAATTTTTAAGCTATAGTTCACCCCCTCTTGTAGCCATCTTAGACTCTTAAGGTCTAATAATGGGTATCTGTGTAGCTTCTATAGATATACATATATTTATATTATTCTTATTATAAGATTGAAGTTATTAACATTTGTTGAATACAATTTTTTATTAATTATTATTACACTAACTTGTTTATGTTGAATATAGTTTTTGTAAGACGGAATGGATAAATATTCGAACACTAGAAAAATTAAATATGAGAAGACATCTTATTTTTTATTGTTATGAATAAGTATAGTCTATATATTGGATGAATAATTATTTATTAATAATAGTGTTTATAACTGTGTGATTCATACTCGTGAATGAAAGATTTTTATTAATGATATTACCTCCTTTCAAAATAATTAAATGTAATATTACATTTGAATTATAGTATATGGTATACTCTTTTATATTCTATGAAACAAAATATATATAGAAAAATTTATTCATGTAAAGCTATAATTTGTTTTTGGATGAAGATAAAAGTAACACATTTTGGAACGTCTAATGTTATTGAAACAATAAGAGATATGATTCATGCTGATTATAAAGCCTTTGTTTTCTACCTCGAGAGTTAGTTTGAATGATAGAATAAAGGTTTAGATATATTTTAAATATTTTAATGACTCTTAAGGAAAATGATACTTATTTTAATATTTAATTTTGGTATATCATATGGATCATGTTTAATGAGTGGGAATCATAAATAGAAGAATTGGATGAAACTAGGTGGATAAATAATCATACCATTGATGATATCATTGTAAATTTAATTCAATATCAGGAATCATTAAATAGATACATTGAAGAATTGAAAAAAAAGTGGTATTACCTTCTGAAACAATATAAAATGTTCCTTCAAAATCTCAATCCATTAATAATTTCATGAAATATTCTACATATAATGAAGGTGTTATTGAATTAAATTTGAGTTATTCAGAATATGCTGATAATTATTTATAAAATATTTCTATAATGATGAATAATATAGTTTGAAATAATTATTTCCAATAAATATATAGGGACAATCATAAATATAATAGTGTTATAAAAGAATATGCTGAAGTAATTTGTAATCAATTAAGAAAGACTTGTCTCATTAATCATGTTTTTACAATGGTTCAATGAAATGATAATAAATATAAGAATTTATACATGACTAATAAAAAGTATATAATAATAATATCTAGAAAATATTAAACTATTCTCACACATATAGTTCATTTAGTGGAGATCGTCCATCAGATAATTCCTTAGACAATGACTAATCTGTACAACAAAATATTGGATTATAATAAATAATTACAATGTTAAACGAATATATCATCGATATGGTACAAACTATAAATATTTTTCAATCATTAAATTATGTGAAAATTACTATGAATTTAATGTTGAAATAAATTCAAAATATCCTGATGAATAATCTTCCCCAACAAATGATTATATTACCTTACCTTTTTTAGAATAAGTTTCATGATTTTTTAAAAAGTTGGACAATGAAAATTAATATTTTCTAAAAAAACATGATAATTCCCTATAGAAACATGTAAAACAAAATTCTATAATTATTTATATTACTACTAAAATATTATATATTTTTAAATATTATGATAAAAAATAATTTTGAAAAATATATAATTTCCAATGATCATGAAAAATCAATTTCTGAGAAAAAATATTTTTTAGTATATAAGTCAAAAAACAACTACTTCTGAGGAAAATAATGTAATTATAAAACCAAATTACTAAATTTCTTTTTTAAAGAAACTAAAATCTATGTTTTCCAATTGGTTAGAAAACATTGATAATAAGTATATAAAAAATAGACCTCATACTGATATTTATGAAATTGGTTTTACTTACAATAAACTCGTTTTTAATAATAAATATTTTCTTTACAAAAAATACATGATTTTTTTAAAAAATTTCAAAGTCGTGGAATTTAGAAAAAGTATTTTTTAAATAGAGTTGAGTCTCTAGGTTTTCATAAATATAATTTTTGAAAATAAATGAAATTTTATCAATGTAGTAACTTTCATAAAATTTGGTTACCAAAGATTTTATTTTCAGATAATACAAGACCCATTACAGTTTGAATTTTGAAAAACTAATATTTTTTCATGAAAATAAAGAAAGTAAAAATAGAAAACTCTATAGGTATATGGATTATTTTTGATCCACATATAAAAATGGAATCAAATAATTAATTATTAATATTACAATGATAACAGTGGTAATGTACCCTTCATATATTATTCCCAAGAATAGATTATCAGTATATTTATTATTGTTATTCTTGGAAAATATTTAATATCTACATTTTAATTTTTATAGTAGATAAGAACAGCCCCATAAAATTAAAAAAATTATATGAAGATGATAATCATTAGAAAATTAGGTGTAATGCCCTGATCCTAGATACCCAGAGTCAGTGCATTATTTTAATAAATTGGCATGATCACAAGTAATCAAGTCCCAAAGGACTGATCAGTTTAGCAGTCTTGGAAAATATTTTACATACATGAACGTACCATAACACTTTCTAACATACAACAAAACATAAATAATACTTTGATAATGACATTGTTTCCTTATCTTAACCATATATCTCAATCATAAAACACTTCTTGGGACTTAACATAAACATTAGTATTAAAAATAGTATATGAAATGTCAATACTTTATTGATAAACCATGAATGGTATAAAAATAACACATCCACAGTAAATCATAACTCATTAAATACAATATGGAAGATTGTATTATAAATTAACCTCAATCAATAATAATGAATGATATTGACATATATTAAAATAATAATCAAAACTACTTGAGAGAAATATCCCCCCTTTTTCCTGAAAACAATTAAAAGTATCACAAATTTATCAAGAAGTCATTTAAAATAGATTTTTCAATCAAATTTTCCCATACTACATTGAATCTTTTAAAAGGAATTTTAATTTGAAAACATTAATTTCCATATAAATAAATCCTTAATACCATTTTTATAACATGGAAATTAATGAAATAGATTTAGAAGAATAAATCATTAAAAAATTTAAAATGTTATTTTCGTTAGAGATTCTAACGAAAAGAGAGTCAGTTGAATACAAAACATTGAAGTAATAAACACTTCATAATAGCATGAGAATAATGGTATTCATGATATACTATGTCAAAATACATTATATACACCATATAAAAGTGAATTGGTGTATAACAACAAAGAAGTCTCAATGGAATGTAAATTGAGATGAAATCCATTATATAAACTATATCCTTAATTTAGGGATAAATAAATGAAATAATTATGTGTGAAAAATATAAATACACTAAATATGATGGGATATTAATTGTAAATCAATTAGAGGGAATTCACATCTATTCTTGTAAAAACAACACCAATGACTTTTATGTTTAACTCAATGAATGGAAATTGACTTAAGATTACTCTTATCAAGTTCTTATCAATGTCTTGTGAAATTATCAATAGAGTGATTATGTGTATCAAAATTATATACACAAAAATGGGAGTGTAAATTATGACATAAGAAAATTAATAGTGCTTCCACACGTAATCTTGGATAAAATAATCAATGAAGTATGCGTAAAGCCGAATGACTGGAAATTGAAATTTCAAATTCTCTTATCAATTTGGTAACTTATGAAACATAGACCCATTAAAGAAGGATCATATAATGATGATGTAAATATCCATAAATTAAATCATATTACATAATTAATACAATCATGGGTAGTACACACACTGCATGTAATAAATAAGTTGTGAACAATGGAAATCTCCTGGAATTAAAAGTGAGATAGGAAACCCCCTACCTCAAGTAGGAATTATCTTTTGTATTCCTTTTTCTTCCTGAATAATAATCCTAAGTTAGTTTATACATTATTAAGAACAATTTTAAATTTTATTATTCCTTTTATATCACTTATTACCTTTCTATTATAAATATTTAATTATTTGAGTTCATATTGGATATTTTATTGATGTTCGGAACTTGAGTCAAAAATGAACTTGTTATAATTACAATTTTTCCATGTGTTCAAAATTACATTATCTCCAAAATAATATAAATGATTTAGATATCATATATATATTATATATCCAGTATATATTTTTATTTATAACAATACATAACATTTGGAGATAAGAAATTAAATGCACCGTTCATGGAGACGGTAAGTTGTACATACGCATGAATGCTAATTTAATTTCTATTTTGTATTTTAATGGAATTAAAACATAATGATACATAGGTATATTATAATTCCAGTATTATATCATGTGATATATGTTTTACATAATTTAATTAACAATATCCATTATACATTTCATGAATTTCATGAATGAATCACATCACCTTGAGGGGGCGGCAGTCTGCAATTCCTCAAATGAAATTATCATGGTCACATATATTGGAAAGCATAAAGGTGTGCTTTTAAATAAAAATTACAGAATCATAGAGAAAATATAAACATAATAAAAATAATATATAAATACAATTCCATTATAATGGCCACCTTAAGAGGCAGTAGTAGATAATCGAACAATCATCGTTTCGTGAGAGGTTAGTTTTCTATCCACAGAAACATTATGTTCTTCGCCCATTTGATGGAGGTGTGTGTAAGTGTAGATTAAATAATTCTTATAAAAACATCCTAGTATATTTAATATACTGGTGGTGTTAAAAAATAAAGTAATAAAAAGAGTTCATGGGGTTGCAGATGTAAAATAAAAGAAATAAATTTAAGAGAAACCATTACCATTAATTTGGGTAACTTCCTTTGGTTTAAACCAAAATGACTTCTTGAAGTGCCTTATACCTACGGTAATTATTCTATATGGAGGATATAGATATAGGGAGATTAATTGGATAGAGGTTGGATGGTATACATGGCTTGATAGGTGTGAATAATTGGTTAGTAGTGGTCTCCTTCTATAAGGGAGATGAGGGGCACTTTAGGAAAGTGTGAAAGTATTATTTTTTTATAAACTTATGTTTGGTTTCAAAAGGACAAAAACCAATTAAAGAAAATTATATGATGGCTAATATTCGATATAAAATCATCCAATCAGAATTGGACACGTTTTGTATAATATTTAAATCATTAGAATCTTATTTATTTAAATTATTTACTAATGAGGGAAACACTACATCATTATTTTGTCATAAATAATTTAATTTATTTGAAGTCTAAAAATTATAAAAAAATACCATGATGTAATAAATAGTTTTATATTTCCAATTAATATTTATAGTCGAAAATATATCTTATATAACCCCATGTAAAAATTAATTTACTAAACATTTTTGTGTGTCATTTTTGTCTTTAATTTAAATTAATTAATCTAAAAAGTCATTATCACTCTCAAGTGGCTCCATGGGGTCCCCAATTCTACCCAAGGAAGGCCATGGTCGGAAATGTATCATAAAATATGGTTAGGAAATGTGTTAGGGTAATTTAATATTATTATAATATTATTTTTAACCTTATTTACAGGGTTTACACCTTTAACCATGATAAATAAAATATCTACGGAAATAATTATTCAAAATGTATAAAAATAAAAGATACATATTTAAAAAATATGGACCTCCTGATTCCAAATATAGAATCAATTTATCTAAATTCAAATAACATATGTGGCAGAAATTAATTTTAAATTAATTAGTGTTTCCAAAAAAAGCATGTTTTTAATAAATAATAACGATCAAAAGATTGAAACTTGCTTATGTATAGATTAAATGTGAAATTATGTCCAATTACCAACATTTTATTAAATGATAAAAATATAATCTAGTTATACTTTAGAACCACTCAAATTCATAAATCATCACTATTAATTATTTTGATTAAAAAAGTTGTTTTCAGTTAAAATATATTATTTTTTACTATTCACCCATATATGAAATTATCAGAAAACACCAAAAATTTACTGAAACTAAATTCTTATGTCCCAATCCTAAATAAGAAGTTTATTGTGTATAATTTAATATATAAAAATTTAAAATATTGGATTTAAAAAGGGTTCTCCATTAAAAGGCGGTAAAATTACATATTTTGAAAAATACTTCTTTTATCTGAAAAAAATGAATTTGTCCTCACATTATGTCTAAGAAACTCATAATATGGATTCTAAAATTATAAGGGTTGTATAAAGTTCAAAGTTATGTTAATACTATGCATAACCGCTTTTGAACAGCTAATTTGGTAAGTCGTGGTGCGCTTAAACTCGATGTTGTGTGAACTGTAAGTTATTGAATTACTTTGAAGAACTAACGTACTATGAAATCATGGGGTGTCACATTCTTCCCTCCTTCAATAAATTGTGTCCTATCGATTTTTTAAATTGGGCATGTTAAATATAATGGAAATTCCTACATTGAAGAAAAATTCAACAAAACTATCACCTTAAAAAAAGAATGTGAAGTACAAAGGTCACCCATGATAACCCATACGAGGATTAAATATAGGAAAACATGGATATGGAAGATAAACTAAGTTTTAAGTTCTGATAGAGAGGGATAGAAAACATGATTAGGAGAATGTTAAAAAAAATAAAACCACAAACTTATGATGGGAGAAACGGTCATTAGTTTCCTAGTAGGAAATGTAAATGAACAAAATGTTTTTTGTTTTAAGTTACATTTCATAAAGATGAGGAATTTATTAATGATATTGACTACGAATATAAAGATATATAATTACTTTTTATGTAGAGTTTCATTCTTTAATAAATTTCTACTAATAACTCATTTTTCATAAACGATGAGTATTCAATAAGACTTGATCACACCAGAAGATCTAGAATAAACTTCTAGAGAATCACATGATCCACAAAGTATAAACTATATATTTACCTTGTCTTTAAAGATTAATCAAAACCAAAACTGTTAGTACAGGATCTAATGATCCCCCAAAAGGATATTCCTTTAGAGAAAGAAACAATATTCTTAATTTTTATAATTAAACCAACAAATCCCCTAAGTTATATAAATACCATTCAATAAAAAATTGTCCTTAAAATCCTTCAATATAATCCAAACTATTATTGAAACCCAAAACCTAGAAGAATTCAGTTATCTAGTCTTCCACATTAAATTGTATCTCCAAATTACATCAACTACTCTTAAATTCACATACTTAAAAGTAATTAAACTAATTACATATTCTCTATTATAGGTTAATCATTTCCATAAATAACCCAAATCAAAAAAAAAATCCACAATAATGACATAGATAAAAATCCACCATTACTCCTCAAATGAAATCCCATAGTATTCTCTTTTCCTTGGGCATATTTTTTTCCCAACAAAGTGAAAGTCTTCCAAATTAACATTTGTCACTTAATCACCAAATCATTTTCCTATACTAAGGGTATTAATTTTATAGGAAATAAGATCCCAAATCAACTTATTGTTGATCAATAAAATCATTTAACTAAAAATAATTAGTCACACTAACCAGGGACTTCACGTAGTCTAGTGGTAGGCGATAAATCTCTATCACACTCTGGTTGTGGGATTTATTCCCACAGCTTTTTCTAATCCGATGGGATTTCACACGGTCTGCGTGTTTTTCTTTTTCAAAAATTATATTATATAACATTATGAAAATGGGATAAATTCCTCAAAATAACCAGAACATAATTTAACCAGAAATGTTATCTCATACCTTGAATTTTCATCCCAAAATATAATAACATGAAATTGCCTCAAACACAATGATTATATAAAACCAAATGGTTATTTATAACTATATCCACAAGAGAAAAAATAAGTCATATTCAAATATCATTTTCACATGAAAAACTGCAAGGTTATAAAAACAATAGAAAATTGTTCCAATGTAATTCCATCAAAAAGGAGCACTAATACTTTTAAGCATTTCTCCAACCATTTATTTCCACATAACTTCATCTCCGAACAAGAAAATATCCTATAGAATAGGGAATTCACTCAGGTAATGTCTAGGTCCCAAACATTTATGGAATATGATTGTAAATGGATTTTTGGGACCAATTTTATTTTCATCTATAGTACTCTTCATCTTTCCTCGACAATTCATCACATTATTTCCTTCGTTCCAACACATAAATAATTTCATTGTTCCATTGAGAAACCATCCAGGGTGTCTCCTTCCACATTTCTATCATGATGAAAATTGAGGATTTTTTTCTCTATGGTATCCACTGCTGGAGCTCTTATCATTCATCACCTTTCTCTTCATTGTTGAGTCTGAGAGTTGGTTAATATATATGTTGTTGATCATATTTTTGGAAAACTGATTTTTCATGAACACGATATCTTTCACCCCTATCAAAATTCCATTTTTTTCTCATTTTCACCACCATTCCAACCTTGTACATCATTCTAAAAGTTACTATGACTCCCTTGGAATCCAGCCATTGACTAAAACCAGAAATAATTGTGTGAGTAACAATTGTCCTAAAATCATATAGGGAATATCATGACACCATATTTTCAATTTGAAACACCTTAGTAATAACCAAGGTCATTTATTCTCATCTTATATTAAAATACATCAAATCGGTTTGTAAAGAAAATGTAAATTTTCCTAAGCATATCCCTCGTTAGTGTTGTGACCAATAGTGCAGCAAGGCTCGTTGTCATGAACCAGTTGCCATTCGAGTCTAGCTCAATGAGGTGTTTTTGGGTTTAACCCCTTGGTTCATCTCTGTCAGAGATTCTTCTACCTGCTCGTATCCAGACAGGGATGTATTGCTTGGAAGACTCACAAAATCACTACAATACCAAAATTTTTGGATGTTCCTCTATACTAATCCTCAAAGTCTATCTTAGGGCTAGATGCTCTAATCAGAGTTTTTCTAAATCTAGATTCCATTTTTGTACTAAACATCCACTGATACCAACTGTAACGCCCTGATCCCAGTTACCCAGAGTCGGTGAATTATTTTAATACATTGACATGATTACAAGGAATCAATTCCCAAAGGACCGATCAGTTTAGCAGTCTTGGAAAATATATTACATACATGAACATTATATTACACTTTAAAACATACAACACAACATAAATAATCTTTTGAGAAAGCCATTTTTACATTAGCTTGACCTTATGTCTCAATCATAAGACAATTCTTTGGATCCTAGGAAAAATAAAACATAAGAAAAGGGTGATCTCAGATGCTCAGTAAAGGTAAATAATTCAGCGGAAGCTATAAACTTTTAAGGCAAGATGTATAATAAAAAACACCATCTTAAACATAAACATTAACATAATATGGAAAAAATAAATCAAAAATTACCATATAAACATTCACATGGATATTCTACTAGTTGAATAATCACATGTAATAACTAATCTCATAATGAGGGAATGCATAATGCCAAACATTAATAACCACATAGTAAAAGCCTTGAGCCAAGACTACAAATAAATATTCTTACCAAGGCCTTGTGCCAAGACACAAGTTTGTCTCATGAGACATACTGATGCATCGAGTAGCTATAGTAGGTTCAACCCATCAATTACTATGTCCAATGCATTCCTTGTTTGAAAAGGTTGAAACATAACATAAACATTCGTATTAAAACTAGCATACGAAATGTCAATACTTAATCCAAAAACCATGAATGGTATAAAAATAACACATCCACTATCAGACATAACTCATTAAATACAATATGGAATATTGTATTATATATTAACCTCAATTGTTAATAATGATGGATATTGACATAGATGAAAATAATCATCAAAACTACTTGAGAGAAATATCCCCCCTTTTTCTTGAAAATATTTAAAAGTCTCACTATTTTTCAAGAAGTAGTTTAAAATATATTTTTGAATCAAAGTGTCCCATACACATTTGAAACTTTTAAAAGGAATTTATTTTTTAAAACATTAATGTCTATATAAGTAAATCCTTAAAACCATTTTCAAAACATGGTCATTAATGAAGAGAATTTAGAAGAATAAGTCTTTAAAACATTTAAAATAATATTTTAGTTAGAGTTTCTAACCAAAATAGAGAGAAATCAATACAAATATTTGAGGTAATACACACGGTATTATATCATGAGAATAAATGGATTCATGATATACTATGTCAAACTACATTATATACACCATATAAAACTGAATTGGCATATAACAACAATGATGTCTCAATGGAATGTAAATTGAGATAAAATATATTAAATAGAATATATCCTTAGTTTAAGGATAAATAAATGTCCTAATTATGTGTGAAAAATATAAATACACTCAATATTATTGGATATTCATTGTAAATAAATCAGAGGGAATTCACACATAATCTTGTAAAAACAACACCGATGACTTTGATGTTTAATTCAATGAATGGAAATTGACATAAGATTACTGCTATCAAGTTCATATAAATGACTTGAGAAATTATCAATAGAGTGAATATGTGTATTAAATGTATATCCACGCAAAGGGGAGTAGAAATTATCTATTAATAAAATTAATTGTGATTCCACACATAATCTTGGAGAAAAATAATCAATGAAGTACACGTAAAGCCGAATGAGTGGAAATTGAAAATTGTAATTCCATTACCGATTTGGTAACTGAAGAAAGATACACCCATTAATGTAGGATCATACAATGATGATGTAAATATCCATAAATTAAATAATATTACACAATTAATACAATCATGGGTAGTACACACACAAAATGCAATAAATAAGTGGTGAACAATGGAAATATCAAGAAATTAAAAGTGAGATAACAAACCCCTTACCTCAAGTCTGAATTGTCTTGTGTGTTCCTTGTTCTTCCTGAATAATAAACATAAGATAATTTCTACATGATTAAGAAAACTCTTCAATTTTATTATTCCTTTTATATCACTTATTACCGTTCTATAATAATTAGTTAATTATTGGAGTTCATATTGGATATTTTGTTGATGTTCGGAAGTTGAGTCAAAAATGAAATTTTTATAATTACAATTTGTCCATTTTATCAAAAGTCCAATATCTCCAGAATGATATAAATGATTTAGATATCATATATATATATATATATATATATATATTATATCCATTATTTACAAGTATGTATAAAATTACTTAACATTTGGAGATATGAAAAGAAATGCACCTTTCAGGGAGACAGTAAGCCGTACATACGCACGAACACTACTTTCATTTCTATTTTTTATTTTAATGTAATTAATACATAATGATACATAGGTATATTATAATTACAGTATAATATCATATGATATATGTTTTACATAATTTAATTAAATCAATCCTTTATACGTTCCATGAATTTCAGGAATTAATCATATCACCTTGAGGGGGCGGTTTTCCGCACTTTCTCAAATGAAATTATCGTGGTCACACATATTGGAAAGCATAAAAGAATGTTCTGAGATGAAAATTAAAAATCATAGAGTAAACATAAACATAATATACATAATATATAAATATAGGTCCATCATAATGGCCACCTTAAGAGGTGGTAGGAGATAATCGAACAATCATCGTTTCGTGAGGCGTTAGTTTTCCATCAAGAGAAACATTATGTTCTTCACCCATTAAAGGGAGGTGTGTGTAAATGTAGCTCAAATAATTCTTATAAAAACAACCTAGTTTATTTAATATACTATTTTTGTTACAAAATAGATGAATAAAAATAGTTCATGGGGTTGGATAAGTAAAATAATAGAAATAAATTTAAGGGAAACAGTTACCTTTAATATAGGTAACTGCCTTTGGTTTGAACCAAAAGGAATTCTTGAAGTGCCTTCTGCCTAAGATAAATCTTATAAGTTTAAGAGAGGTATGTAGGGACATTAATTTGGTAGATTTTAGATGAGGCAAAAGGCTTTAAAGGTGTGATGAATTGGTTAGAAGTGGTCACCTTTTATAAGAGAGAGGAGGGGTTCTTTAAGAAAGTGTGAAACTATTATTTTATTATAAACATATCCTCTGTTTCGAAAGGTCCAAAACATGGTAATGTCAAATAATATATGACTAATATTCAAAATAAAATCATTCAATCGGAATTGGACATGTTTTGGATAATATTTTAATAATTATAATAATATTTATTTAATTCATTTATTAATGTGGTAAACACTACATCATTATTATGTCATAAATAATTTCATTTATCTGATGTCTAAAAATTATAAAAAAAATACCATGATGTATGAAATATATTTTTATTTACATTGAATATTTATAATCTAAAATATAACTTATATAACCGCATTTAAAATTAATTTACTAAAAGATATTGTTTGTGTCATATTTGTCTTTACTTTAAATAAATTAATCTAAAGAGTTATTATCACTGTTTTGTGGCTCCATGGGGTCCCAAAATCGACCCAAGGATTCCAATGGTCGGAAATGTAATAGTAAATTGTGTTAGGACATGTGTTATGGTAATTTAATATTATTATAATATTATTTTTTAACCTTAATTACTAGATTTACCCCTTTAACCATGGTAAATAAAATATTTACTGAAGTAATTATTCAAAATGGGTAAAAATAAAAGTTACTTGTTTAAAAAATATTGACCTCCTGATTCTAAATATGGAATCCATTTTTCTAAATTCAAAACACAGAAGTGTAAGAAATTAATTTAAAATTAATTCTCATTGTCAAAACAAAAAAGCGTGTTTTTAAGAAATAATAATTATCAAAAGATTTACACATGCTTATGTCCAGTTTAATTGTAAAATTATGTCCAATGACAAAAACTAGATTAAATGGTAATAATATAACCTAATTATACTCTAAAAGAACTCAAATTCATAATTTATCACTATAAATTATTAAGTTTAAAAAGTTTTTTTTAGTTTAAATATATTATTTTTCACTATTCACCCAAATATGATATTATCGGAAAAACACCAAAAATTTATTGAAACTAAATTCTTATGACTTGAACCCAAAGAAGAGGTTTATTTTGTAAAATTTAATATATAAATGTTTCAAATATTGGATTTAAAAAGCGTTCACCATTAAAAAGCGGTAAAATTACTTTTTTTCTTAAAATACTTATTTTATCTGAAAAAATGAATTTATCCATACATAATTACTAGGAAACTCATAATATGGATTCTAAAATTATAAGTGTTATATAAAGCAAAAAATTCTGTTAATACTATTCATAACAGCTTTTGAACGGCTAGTTTCGTATGACGTGGTGCGCTTGTACTCGATGTTACGTGTACTATAAGTTATTGAATTACATTGAAGAACTAACATACTATGAAATCATGGGGTGTTAAATTAGGAATTATTAATGTATCATTCATAGTTCAGAAGATGAATTTATTAATTCTACCAATCATTATAGTAATGTTTACACTTAAGACAAACAAGATCTTAGGAGCCAATATCCAATATGACTTAGTGCTATGGATGAGCTATATTGGATATTGTATTAAAGATTAAGACAATGGAATCATGGATTATAGCTAATATTTCATTGAAAATAATTTTTTCTTATCTACAACTATATATGGTTGACTCAACAAAATATTTTCATTCTTGTGAATTTAGTATGAAAAATAAGTAATGTTTTAAATCAGTTATTTAAGTCACATCTTCTGAGGCATTACAGTTAGTTTACATGGTCATATTTGGTCCTACAATAAATGGATGTATTAGTGTAATATATGATGTATATTTTTCGATGACCACAATAGATATGGGTGGGTTTATTTTTAATAAATTAATTATAATGATAATATTTATTTTAAAAATTTTGTAGCCACAGTTAAAAAAGGGAAAAAAACTCTATGATAACATATCATAGTGATTACACTAGAGAATTTTTAAATTCTTATTTTGAATCATTATTCTGTAAAAATGGTATTATACATAAATTTTAGGAACCCAAAAATCTATAACAAAATACTACAGTAAAAAGAAGAAATCATATACTTAGGAGATTACGAGAACCTTGTTGATTGAATACTCATTTGGTAAAAAAAATTGGCCTAAATTAGTTAGTACCTCCTATTATAATATAAATAGGGTTTTTGTTAGAACTTTTATTAACAAAAATAATTACGAGTTTTGGTGTGGAAGAAAGAAAATACATTTATATATCAATTTTTTTTATGAAAATAATTCAATACAAATAATGAAGATAATATATATATATATTCTCCAAATTATGATGATATAAAATTTTTAGGTTTTTCCAAAAACACAAATTCCATATATAGTTTTTAATAGAAACTCATGTATTTTTTTTAAAATAGTACATGTTATGGTTTCTGAAACTGGTCATTTTTTCAAAAAAAAACCAATAAATATTTTTATATATAATTTCTTCATCTAATTTTCATCCAATGTTAGAACATTATTTTCATGAAATAATATCTTATGAATATGTCTATAATGTTTTTTCTCAATAACATTTTCATCCAATTTGTGATGAATAGATTTATTAAAATCATTAAAACATGTTGTTTCTTGGAAATCATGTTATTTATAATTTCATTTGTGATGTAGATCAACTGATCAAAACTATACACTATTTGAGAAATTAAATTTAACATCTATAATTCTTAACTAAATTGAAACATATGTATCTTAATGTGACTTTAGGTTATGAGGATTGGATAATGTAAATGAAATATAAACTCAATGAATTAAAAAGGAAAAATATTTAGAAATTGGTTAAATGACCTTAAGATAAATCTATAATTATATTAAAATGGTTATTTTATAATAAATGTGATGAAAATGGTAAAATAGATAGAAATAAACAATGAATTTATACTATGTTTTCTAATCAACAATAGGGAATAGACTATGAAGAAACATATACACTGTGATTTATACTTGAATATATTAATATACATCTATCCTATGAAGCATTTTTACATTTCAAACAATTTCAAATGGATGTGATGTGTTATTTCATTAATGGGAATGTATAGGAGGAATTTTATGTAGAAAACCCCCAATTTTTGAAAATGAAAAATATCAAAAACAAGTTTATAATCCTACCTGGGAATTATACAAACACAAAAATCCCCATGAGCCTAGTATTATAGGATAACCCTATTAAAAAACAATATTGTTAAGGAATATTCATATCTTATACATTGTATAAATTAAACTAATAAAAATATTATCATGGTAAAAATATTTGTTTTTGAAATTATATTTTCATTAACAAAAAAATAATTATGATATTCCTTTTTTAATGTTATGATGTATGAGTGTTAAATTTGTATGATGTGTGAGTTAACATACATCTCATGATTTCCAATTTAACAAAAAACTAGATGGAGCCTTTATATCTCAATATTTTTATATAAAATATTTACCTCATAAATTTAGGTATGAAAAAACTACAATTATTAGTACTCTTATAAGAACCTCAAATAATTTTATATTGATGAATCATGGAAACCTATTGATCAAAAAATATCTTAAGGTAGGATTGGATTCATAATTTACTTGACATGTATCTTTTCATAATTAATGTTTTTAGTATGAATTTGTGATAGATATCATGAAAATAAAAATGTGTATCATCTTAGTGATGTTAAATGAATTTTTTTTCTATAAGGAAATTTTGGATTCAAGTTAGTTTTATTCTAATGGAAATTATTTTGAGATAAATAATTTGGATATTGTCTTTGGTGGATGTATAATGGATATGAAATTTAAATCTTGAAAATTTCTATTATAAAAACATATTTAGTTTCCTAGCCATGTATGAAACAAAACTTGAGTAGATAATTTTACTATTGAAACTGACTAAATGTTAGATATATGTTTTTGTTCCAAGCTATTATGGATGCAACGCAAACTCACAAACTACGTAATGAGTTTTACTAAACCAAATATTTTTGGCAATAACTATTCCATTGAATTAATTAAAAACCTGGAACGTTACTCACATGTTACGAAAATTTACATAAGATACCATTTACATTGCAATAACACACAAAATAGAGATATCATTTTAATATGTAAAAAAATGCAAGAAGAACGTGCTGATATTTTTTTATAGACCCTGCTTTTTTGAATGAATTGACTATATCAAAAAGAATCTTTGACTGATAAATATCAAATTATTATTCATATCAAATACTTATTCTCCAATCTCCTTATATTAATCAACTTCTTCTAAAAGGGGGACTACAAATGGTTTTAAGATTATAAACCATTATTTCTAAATTTATAATGTTTTACTTAAAACTTTTACTTTTTTATAACATTTAATTTATATAAGAAAATTTTATTTTAAATGTTTCTTAGTTTTCTAAAAAATTATTTTATTTTAATAGTTTATTAATTAAAAAATTGTATAATTTTTTTCTGAGTCATTTTTTTAATCTTTATAGAAATAAAATTTTACAATTTTCATTAAAATTAAAATATTTTGGTACTCAAAATAATTTTAAATTCCTCACATCAGCATTTTTATCATATAAACTAATCTAATTGGTATCTATTAAAAATCTATGAATAAATTGTTACTCATAATGATGAAAACTTTCAATGCTGAATGGTATTCTCCTTAAATTTTTTCAATTTTTGATTACATTAAGTAAAAATATTATTGTAGAAATTATTTTTTACAAACACAAAGTCATATTTTCAGTCTATTTCTCACTAAAATTAGTAGGTTTACTTAAAAACATTAGTTGTTTAATTTTATTTATAAAAAAAAATTTCGATTAAATTTTTACCCCCAGATTAGAAATTTATTTTAAACCAATCTGTTGAATTATTATTGAATTTGGATCATTACATCCTATTCATATATAATGTTGGTCACCTCGTGTCCCACATTCTTCTCAAAATTTTCCTCCTTAACTTTCAAACCCATTATTTGATCAAACCTATTATCTTCCTTTATTTTATTCACTGCCACAAGACTCAGTATAATAGAATCTACTATCGATTTCTTGCAAAGAGAAGTCTTCAGAGAAATGCTGATTAAATGTGAATGTCATGAAATAAATGATTCTATTCTTTAGAAGATTATTATTGTATATGATATATGAAAACATGTGTTGAAAACCAAGATAAGGAGTTTGACTTACACTACCACAAAATTTTAAGAGATTTTTATACCTCAGTTGATTTTTTATATGAAGATTACAGGGTAGAAGTTTATTTTACAGTCTTTTTAAAAAATTATAATCCACCCTATAAACTAGTAATATTATTAGTGGGACTAAATTTTAAGGGAGGATTGTATATTACATATAATAAAACTATTGAATAAAATATGATTTTATTTAAAATCATTGGTAAAAGTTACATTCATTACATTTTTTAGAAAGTCAGAAAGGTTTCACACATAGTTATGAACACAACGTTCATAAATTTATAGACGGAGTGATATGTATCTCCATAGAAAGGTGATATAGACACCCTAAATTTTTTTTGTATTTTTTTATAAATTTTAATGAATATTAGATAGATAATATTCAAAAAAAAATTATAATAATAGAATAAATCAGGAAAGCTTCTATGAAATCAAAAAATTTAAAGTCTTTTTATTTTGTAAAGAAATTTCTTTTCCATGGAATGAATATTTTCATGATTTCGAATCAAAGATATCATTTGACGGAACACATTTCCCTAATTGGAGAATGGACACTATAATGGATGAACACAGTTTTTGGTCCTAATCTACCAATTATTTTTTAAAATGTGGGAGAGACTTTGTTGGATTTAAGACATTATAAAGTGAAATATGTTTTTAATGATAGAAAAAATATAGTTTTTTCAATACCAAATGGTCAAAATAAGTTGAAACAAATTAATGATAAATAATTCAAATAGTTCTTGTGAAATAATGGACATAATAAATCAAGTGATGATAAATTCGTTCTTAATAAATCTAAGTCCAAAGCAATGAATATTTGGAAAACTGATGAGCTAAAAGAAGTAGTGTGAAAAAAAGAAAAAAGAATATTTAATCAGAGGTAAATATTGTTGAATTTTTTTTGAATAGAGTATAATGTACAATAAAAAATTCATTTCTATCCATTTCTCCATTATCAGTGTTTCTTCAAGCTCAAAAATATGGAACAATTCCTCACACCTACCAAAAAATTCTAAATTCTATAATAAAGTTTGTACATTTTTTGTGACTTTTAGATATTCCATCTGTTGATGATATGGGTTATGGAAAAGGTATTGTTGAATAAGTTACAATATTAGTCTGATATTATGTAAAGAATGTATTCGATAAATAAATACCAAAATACAATAAAAAATTGGAGCAGGTGTTCCTAAACTATGATGTAGTTTGGAAAATAATTTTTAGGAAGAAGAAAAATATGAAAACGAATATGATTAAGGTGAAGAGGAAGTTGTTTATTGCGAATAAGAAACCAAAACCGAGGAACAATAAATTATGTATTTAACTTCCTCAAATTCACCCACAAATTTTAATCAATAATCATCTCAATTTGATCATATTGCTGAGATTTATGTTTCGATGGATGTAATATTATCTCCATATGAAGATGCAGAAGATCCAAAATCTCAAATAAATATAAGATACAATAATAAAATGGATAATGAAGTTGATATTATAAAAGATTCAGATGAATAAAAGTTCCTAAAATGATGATGATAAATTTGAGGAGAATGAAAAACCCAAAGATGAACCATGTAATGAAAATGATTTTTTGGTTTTATCAGAATAAAAAAGTCTCTAATGTAACAATAGGTTAGAATGTATTTTTTTTAATCTATCAAAATTTGAAATAGTTAGGTGATTTCATATCATATCTTATTTATATAGAAGACATATGTAAACTAATTCAGAATATACTAAATGAAAAATTGGATTTACTGCTGATATTGTTAGAATCATCCATCCAAATTGATGAAAAATTATAATCTTTCGAATTGGAGAACATGGAAGAAAAGATATCTTATAATTAGATAGAAAATGTGGAATCTAAGTTGATAATAATCTAAAAGACTATGATGATAAATTCAAAGAATTGAAAAAAAATCAATTGAAATAGATAAATTCCATAAGATTTTATCCATAGATGTTTCTTACTGATTTTAATTTTCCAAAGAGCTCAAATACTTAATAGATGATCATGATGAGTAAGTAAATTTGTTAAACTAAAAGGTTCACAACATGAATGTAGAAAGTAGTTTTCTAAATAATGATATGATGAGTTATACCTTTTAAAGGAAGTGAAAAAAAGATAAAATAGGAAGTTTAAATGTTAATTATAGGTTTTTGGAAATAAAAATTCCAAGAGGAAAATATTATAAAACCTAAGTCGTCCATTGCTAAAGATGAAAGAGATCATGAGGTTGAAATTTATTGATGGTGATCATAATGTAGATATATAAGAAATAATAATTTTGTACAAATTTTTCTTTTGTAATTTAGTGATTATTGAATAAATTTTCAATGTTAAATTCTTTTTTATCCATAAATTATATATTTGTATGACTTGAAATTTCTTTTTCATGTATATAAATTATTTTATATCTTTTAATATCAGTTTACATAAGGAAACATATCATACATTATCATTTTAGAACATTTCATGTTAATAAATACTATCCCTATTCTTTTTGTAATGAAAAACGGAGAGAATTTTAAAGAATATGTGTTAAAGGGGAGAGTTTTATAAATGGGAACTAGTCACACTGGGATGTATTTAAGAAGATGTTTTTTAATGTATTAATTTATAGGGTAGTTATTATCCAATATATAGAATCCAATATATTAATACATTCCATTGTAGTATAAATAAATCATAACCTTAGGGGGGAAGTAAATATATGAAATAAATCATTAATGATTTTTTGAGTACATAGGGATTATCTTGTTCAACAATATTTGTTTTACAATTATATTAATTCTGTTTTTTACTCGCCAACATGGGGTGACTGTTGAGTAAAACAATATACATTCCAATTTTCCATTCCTAATGTATTAAAATAAAAAAAATACTCTTAAAAACATTATTTTACTAAATTTATATATCCCATGACTTTTTTTATGTTTTTTTAGAAATAAATACTTCATAAAAAATATTTAAATAGTTATAATATAAAATTAAAATAATATTATATTATTCAATATAATCCAATGGATTGATGAATATTTATGTCCCTTATAAAATCTATTGTTTTCCAATTTTTATACATATTTTATGTCTATTATACATCCAAAATTCACTACTATTATACCAAAATTAGTACCAATACATCAAACTAGCCTCTATTTATTTTATCATATTTAAAATAAATTGTATATTCTATTAGACTATGAAATTATATAATTAGAGTATATTTTTTTCTATTGGATAGAATACATCAGCATCATTATAATGTTTATAATGTAAATTATTCCTGATAATGAAGTATAGTTCATTCAAAGAAATAAAGAATCAACATCCTAATAATTACAAGTAGTCAACGTGATTTTTTTCTAAGGCCATTGCAACCTAATATATTATATGACCACTGGGGTAATTCCTATAAATTTGATTTCATATTAAGAACTATCATATGGAGAATTCAAAACTCAAATCATCTATGTTTTTTCTCTACGTTAAAATATAATTCTAGAATCATTTTAATTTTTTATAGAGTTGATGTTCTCCATAATAAATGTGAGGATTTTAAATTCCTTATAATATTTTCATTATTATTTTCATATTCAAATCCCAGTAAGATAAAAGGATTGTAGGTATAGGAATATGGTTTATTTTGGTCCATTAGATCAACATATTCTAGTTCTAGGAATACATTCATTTATCATCGTATCAAGGGTTTAAAGGGAAATGGAATCCAGAACTATATCGATCATCGTGTTAAGGGATTCCATGGTAAGGAAGGTTAAAATTTCAAAAGTGGTTTTAAAACTATGGATATCTTGTATTGGGTTTCCATTTTGCTTATATTTAAGGGTAATGAGTAACTTATTTTAAAAATATTGTAAGTTATTATTATTATTACATTCTTTTGTTTCACTGGTTGTTACAAGTATATTTCCCACTCTGTATATTGGTTAGGAATTTATATTTTTCACCTATCTTTCTAAATTAAATTTTATCAGCTGTCTATGATTATATTAAGTATATTGCTATATTAGATTGTTATTTTATTGTATTATATTACTCTGATAATCAAATGATCTTTGAGTCTGATCATTTTAAAATATTACTGATTTTTTGACATTATTTTATTTTTTTTAAAATACAATTCACCTCCTCTCATAGCCATAATAGAGATTATGATATAATATTTATTTCATGTTTCCATATTTATTTTAAATGGAAATATTTTTTCTTAATATTTATGAAATTTTTAGACTTTATATAAGTGATTTTAAAGTGAAAATGGTACATTACTCATAAAATTTTAAAGAATTTATTTTAGATGTATTTATATCTTTTATGAAGTCCTTTAACATCAAAAAAGATTTATTTGGGATCTGATTAGATGATACCATACATATTATTTCTATAAATGGTTAATGATTATGATGGAATTATATTTATGAATCATTTTTTCCAACCAGGGTATGTAATGGTGAAATGTTTATAAAACACATTCCCTTTCAACATGTTATGACATGATGAATGTTTTATGGTCTCGTTGGAAACACATAAATTATTTTAAATATTTTATGGGTGGATTTTAATTACATATCCCTATAATTAATTTTTTAAATATGGATATCTCATCAGATAAATGGAAAATTAATGTGGACTGAACCTAATTCATTAAGGGACATTGTTCCCTATGGTAGTGTTGGGAGTGAATCTTCACTAATATGATGTAATATGTATTGAAAACAGTATGAAATTGTTTCCTTGGATGTTATCCTTTACTACCTGGAAAATGATTTTGTAGAATTATGCTAATTCTATAAAATAATGTTTTATGCTATAGTTTTACACAAATAAATCTTGTTCCTTCATTCTATTATGATTCATGTCTTATAAAAAACCATGACTTCTTCCATGAATATAGATTGATATATTTGATATCAAAGGGGATGATTTTAAAATGTTACGGTCATGTTCTCAGACCATAATTCTCATTTATGTTTTTGAGATAATTAAAATATCCATTTTTTATCCTCATAAAGCATTTAATGTAACTCATTCTTATATTTTGTTTCCCCAGGTTATGAAGAAGGTATTATTTAGGTTATGTATAGTAGTAGTTCTATATGAGATGATAAATATGGGAGATGTTGAAAATAATTCATGAAATAATAAAATTGAGTATCCAGTCACCCAAGACACATAACTTTTATGATATGTATATGATTATTTGCCAAATATATTTATTACTATTCTAAAATGATATAATATTTACTCACACAATAATTAGGGGAAAAATGGAATAACCTTGAAAATGTTATTATCCAATGATTTATCACAATGAATTGAACAATTGAACTTCAATGATGTCCTAATTGTTGGATATAAATTCAAATTGAGTAGGTATAACCAAAAAGGATGGAAGGATAATATTCTTGAATGATTTCTTGTCTAGTTTCATTATTGTAGTGTTTAACTAGGGTCTCTAAGATCAATAATCCAAAATACCACATAGAAAACCTCCCAAATTATTTATGTATCCTTATAGAAGCCATTATGTTCCCAGTTTCCTTTCACATATAGAAATGACTTGCTAGTTATTTCTAGATGTAGGGAAACTCATTTAGAGTCCTAGAAAATAGTATCTTATAGAATACCCCTCTATGTATTGGATAAGAATATAAAGATAAAAAAATCCCCCATGGGGAGTGGAGTGAAAAATCATTTTCTAGGATTAATAAGGATTTAAGGGCTGCTAAAAATTATAATGTATTTTTTTAGAATACAAACCAGTCATAGGACATACCATATTGTGTGGGATTAAAAAATATATTTATATTCGATAAAATCCTAGTTATAAAATAAAATATGAATATTGAACATCTAAATTATATATTGTTACAGGATGGTGATATGAATAAAAAAACTCAATCATAGAATGCACAACGAAATATGATTCAAAAGAGGAATTAATTCCCTTTGCGTCAATGGATGTTAATTCACCTCTAAAAATGAAATTTTTAATGAAGTTTTTTACTACTATCGAAGGATTTATTCATATAATGGTATTGATATCACCCATGAAATTAATGAAAAAATACAATCCTGAATTTATGTGCAACAAAACCAAGGAATCATCATTTCCTCATCTGAGTTAGAAAGTATCATAACACTCTTTTCCATCAACATAGAAAATGAGGATGGTCTCCACTAGTTCACAAAAAATTCATCATGTTATTTTATGAGAAAATTCATATTGAGGTGAAATATTATGTCTGAAAATTAAATAACCGTGAATATATTCCATAGGATTTAAACACTAAATTAGTTTCTTTAAAAAATAATAAGATATAATTCCAAAAATATTAGGAACATTGGGCTATTTCAATTAGAAATGGTGGACCTAAAATACCAGAAAAATATTATTGTTTATTTTTGGAATATTGGTTAGGGAAATAATCACACCCAAAAGGTTTATATTTTTCATAGAAGTAGGATCCCTAACTATCCCACTTCATAAATGAACAGTTTCATCATAAAGAATATGAATGAATGTATTATGAACTTCATAGTGAATTTTTACATTTCAAATTAGTTTGACACCCTATGATGGAGATTTATCATTATTTTAATTAAAATTTAGGGATTTTTCACTACATTTACTAATCCAATCACACCAATATTAGTACTAAAAGACTCTCCATACTTATTAATAAGTATACCATTTGATTCTACTAATATTTTATGCATATCATTCATAGGGAACCTCTAACAATCCTTCATTATTCCATGGTTCAATGTAATATGATGATATGAATTGATGGAATTTTTAATGTTGGGATCTCTAAATGAATCAATGTTGGTATATATATGTTCGAATCCACTCAACACATTTGTAGTGATAACATTCTCCTTATTGGTATATCCTCCAGGAATATATTTCCCATTAAATCTATATTTTTACACTATGTTAATTTTTCTTGGAAAACCATTACATGGAAGAAATTAATCAACTATTTTTGAAAAATATTTTTCCTCATAGGGAAAAAATGGTGTTATAATCCTTATAGTAAATGGGGGTCCCTACACATTACATACCATAATTTAATTTATTTGTGTGGCTACATCAAAAGAAATTCCCATTAGGGAACTTTCTGAAAAATCATCAATTAACAATCCAGTTTGAATGTAAATTCCATGTCCTAAAAAATTGTGTGTTATTTCATAAAAATGTGATTACCAATAATTTTTTGTACAAATTATCTTTATGTATATATAATATCTTCAAGAAACAAATATTTATGATCATGAACTTTAACTGGACATATTATATCCTTAAAATGGAACTCACCATTGTAGCATTGAAATATTTCACTAATCAATATTACATAGGATTCATTTAATTATACATATCATTTTTTTAGTCATTTCATTCCCACTAAATTTAGATGTAATATTCCAACCATGTATGATCCTTTTATTTAATTTCTCTCTACCATGTTTGGAAAATAAACAAAGGAATGGGAATAACTACAATTTTCCCTCGCCCATCTAGCCAGCCATAAAACTATCCTTCAATAGAATAATAGTAAGATCTAAATTTTTTATTTCTACAATGTCCTAATATAATTCTAAGAAACATCCATGTCTACACAAACCACTTCTTGAATTAATGATTTTCTTTCCAAAAATAAGAAACCATTCAAATTATGAAATAAATTTAAGTGGACCTAGGAATAATGTAATCATAATTCCTTATATCTCCATTAAGATATAAAGGTATAAAATTTTGGTGAAGTATATTCCTATATAGACTCCAAATAAAAATTGTAAATTTATTTCATTATACTTCTATAAATTAAATTGTGAAGTAGGCTTTAACACCCCCAAGGATTCTAAAATTCTAGGGCCATTTCATTAAGACTACTAGAGAACTAATATTATATAACATATAGAGAGTTTGAATTACCAATGATGAGAAAATACAAGGGGATGGGATCCCATTATCATCAACCAAAAATCTCATTACATGGTATGTGGACAAAATCATAATAAATTTGATGCATGTAAATTTATCTTAATGGTGTGGTAGTTTAAAAAGGGGTTCTTTGGCATCACCATTTGTGTGGGGAACTAGGCATATGACCTAATATACTCCTTAACATCTATAGTACAATGTGAACAAGATAAAAAACTACTTCTTAATGATAAAATATTATCTATTTCCAACACCATGATATTTAGAAACATGACGATTCTCAGTAACATACCCCTAACGCCATGTGGGGATCATGGTGATTCATAAGGATGTATTCACTTCCACCCATATCAAAACATTTTCCATGAAAACTACTTATACTAACTCATAATTTTAGTAATGTTCAATGTACATGGTATATAAGGATGACCTCTATTATTAAAATATATCCATTGGATTCCCTGATCTTTTTTATGAAAACGAATGTTGATGGTTCGGCATTTGACACACCAGGTCTCATAATGTAAAGAAATATATTGCACACCAACCACGTATTTTTCAAAGAATTCTTCTAGAATTTCATTCAACATTACAATACGTAAGAATTTGAAATGTTGGTTTTGCTAGATTCTATAATGCATTCTTTTTCATAAGGAATGTAATTATATATGGATGGAATATTATTCAAAGATAGTTGTTTATTTTCTCTAGTCATGAACATGAAATGTTTCATGGAGAGTGATACCTCAATTTGATTAACATCTAAATTCCAACATGGTATTTTCCTATGATCATATATATATTTCAATAAATTGTGGATCATAATGTTATGTAGTGGAAATTCATCTAATAATTTGTGATATCTATGTTTGAACAGTATGGTTGATTATACAATTACATTTTCTCACCCCCCCCCCAAATTCCTTTATATTATAATATCATCTCCTTCGATTTTATACAGTCCATTTAGGAAATTTCTTTCTTACATATTCCCCTCCAATACATTTCTCATTTCCAATGATTTTATTTTCCTATCATAAAACACAAATCACTTTATCAAATGAATTTAGAGCTTGATTAAAACCTAACAATGGGTTATGGATTTATTGTAGTTAGGGAATGTGTTTCCTTGTTTATATTGATGTTCTTTATTAGAGGAGACATACTATTATTAGTTTCAACTTGGATTGATGTGGTTTTTTATTAAATTACTTATATATTATATCTTATGAAATTATTGATGGTTTTTGTATGATTTATTATGAAAATATATGTATATGTGATACCCACAAAGGGATTAAAAATAATTCAATTGTTTTTATGCATGCTAATAAAGAAAAAGGTTTTCTACGTACTTAATGTTTTCATTCATGATTATTGTTGTTCATGTAGAGATTTTGTAAAAATTCATGACATGATGATTAATGTGAATTTATAGACTTCTTATTCTTCTGTTCCTTTTTAGAGGTGTAGGATTCCATGTGGGTCTGAAATAATATTTTTATATAATGGGTTTACAAGGGGATAAACTGTCTTGGTTTTATATGTGAGATATTCAAATTTGTTATTTTCACATTATATATTCTGGTTTTAGTGTACCATTTAAAAATCCATTGACTGGGACCTCTTTTCTTGTATATTATCAACATTTATTCATTGGGGGAGTATTCTATTGTGTATATTATTTATTCACATACATGGATATATGAGTGTGTCTATTACATATGATGGTATTATTGGTGGGATGGGGATACTTAATTTTTTTATTATTTATTCAAGTGATACTAATTTGGAATACTTGCATGATCAATTTAGTTGATTGATGTCAAGGGAATATTGGGATGTTATTATTTTACCTAAACGAGAACATCCATAGTTTATATTATTCTTTAGTAAGGGGATTATGGCTAGTGGTATTTGAGTTTTCATAGGATAGGTTATGGCCAATAGTATATGATCACTAAATGGAAGGATTATGTATTCCATTATTTACTATTGTATTATTGAGAATATAGAATAGTTATGTAGAGACAACATAGGGTTCTATTATCCAGTTTAGCTTTATGTTACAAGAGTCATGGGGTGTTTCCAAGATGCTTTGTTCCAATAAAAAATTATTTTGGGGATCCCATCTTAATTATTTATGATTCTTCAAGACTATGACTATATTCATGTAACCTTTTATTTGATTGATTCATTTCATGATGATTAATTTATTCCTTGGTGAATGTTCTTTCATGTCATGGTTTTTGGGTTTTCTATCATACTAATTTTAAAATGGTTTAGATTTTTTGGATTCAATAGAAATAAATTGTTTTTTATAAGAGAAATTTAAGAAATGTATTGGGATAATTGATTGAAAATATTTCAGATTTGATTTCATGAATTTGAAGGTCTTATATTCATTTTTTTGAAGATTATGGTATGAAAGGTTTATTCCAACCTTATTTTATTTGATAAGGGTGGATTTTTAATAAAATTTATAATGATATGTTTCTAGGTTTTCATTATACTATTGATTGAAAAAATATTTAATTATTAATAATTTTAAACAACAATTTATAGAATTAAATATATAAGGAACTACATTGAATATAATTTGGAATTAAACTAATCATATTGGGGTCACACCTTTCATAAACATTGGTTCATATGTGTATGAAACTCCTTTGTTTTCTCTTAGGTTCCTGGTGTTTGATCCAATTATTTTATTGTTCATTGGGTTCATGGTAAGACATGGGGTGATATAAAATATTGGTGAATCTAACTGGGTATGTTTTGGTCAAACATTTAATATAATCCATTATTTGTGTATACAGATCATAAGTTTTCTTTATGTAACCCCATGTTCGATAGAATTATTTATTAATTTGTTGGGTCCATGGTCAAATGTGGTAAGAAATTGTTAGTGGCTAGGGGTGATGTGGGGATTTTGTTTACCAATTGGAGTTTTTTTTATTTTGGAATGATTTATTTTCTATTTAAAAGGGTATGTTTTTTAATTTGTATGATATTCCATGTTATTTTTTATTTTATGATCCAGTTTTTTATTTTGGTCACACAAAAATTTTACAATGTCAGGTTTCTCTGGTTTCTTTATTTATATATACTTATATAAATTTCATGGAAACACAAAATTTTGATAGGTCATGCAAAAATCTATATAGTTCCCAGTACATTGTGATATATTTCACCAAGGGTGAAATAATACCCACCATTTCTTATAGATGACTATATCATCCTACCGTAGGTTCAATGCCAATGGTCCCGATGTTGGTTCTCTACGTGACCTCAAGAGTGCCTCCTCATACGACAGAGTCTATTGACTACCAGTGAGGGTATATTATCAGTCATAGAGAGACCTTACCCTATTTTATTATAGAAATACACTAGTAGATAACATGAAATTATAACTAAATAACCTATGACCCAAATCATAACAATTCCAAGATCATATGATGAGTAAAACCGGAGATAAAATATCAAAATTCAACTATAAATTTTCTATGATAATATATGTGACAAGTGTCAAATGAAAAATCACACGTAAAATCATATATAAATCCATATTGGGTCTCAAAGAATGTCTGGTTCCCTCAACATTACTCCATCCCAACATAGAAAAATTACACAGGTCCATTTCCCTTTTCCTGTTAATAAAACTTTTAATCTATTTAGGTGCTGATCAGGCATCATAAGTAGGGTGTGAATAAATATTAGTAGGTCACTTCCAAATATGTCTAAATAAATATCTTGTCAATAAATATGTATACATTTATAAAAATAAAAAAGTACACTGAATAAGTATAATGTTATCACATTATCAATTATTCTTTATTTAATGACATAAACCACTTGGTTCCTGAGGACACTGATACATTAGAACATACTTTAGCCTATACCAAGTATGAACCTTGTAAAATATTCCATCCACAATTCCTTATAAAACATTTTATTACTTTATCCATGTCATTTAAATTTCATGATTACATCAACATGGAACCATATTTTAATTCCAATGTTTTTTGTGGTATAAGTACATGGGTAGAATCTTTTCAGTATTTGGATCTTCGGTCCCAGTCTCACACCTCATGTGTATTTAAAGCATCACTTCATGTCCCATTCAATTAATCATGCTTGTTTTTTGGTATAGAACACCATGAAAATAACCCAATGAGAATTTGGTGCATCAGTCTCTATATCACACCCTAATAATCAAACATTTATAGATATCACAACATATCAAATTATCACATTCATCTCAACATAACATTATTAAAAATTATAACATCCACCGATATTAGAAAACAATAATCACATTATCACAATTAATATCCACAATTTTCCATTAATTAATTCATAAATTAATTAATAAATTTTCATTAATTAATTTAAAAATAAATTAATCCCATAATGTTTCATTAATTAATTCAAAAAATAACTAATCAATGTTTTAACATAAATTTATTGGAAAATAAATTAATTACCAAAAAACATAAAACCCACATTTGGAAAATAATTGAAACATTTATTGATTCCGAATTTTGAATGAAAATATCTCAATAAGTAATTCATCATTTACTTATCACAATTTCACAATCCCAACAACACATTCATTAATTTAACAAATAAACTATCCCTATTCCAAAATCACGTTATTCAATCGAATCCTCAATCCCTTAATTAAATAATTTACCACATTAATTAACTCCTTTTAGGAGTTCCCAATTTCTATATGAACCATATAAATTTTGAAATCACATAAAAATTATAGAAAAAATAAAAATATAGGATTTGAATAATAGATAATATCCCTTTATTTATTGGTTAATGATCGCACAATAAAAATTCCCAAATTTCATTAGAGTACCATCATAGAACAAGATCTGAATCTGAAACCTAAATAAAGATCAAACATGTAATGATATCTAAAATATAGATAAAAAATAAAAGATATAGATCAAAAAATTGATTCTAATATATGAACAATATAGAGACAATATTCCCTTAAATAAATAAAGAATAACCAAAAAAGAATGAAAAAAACTAGGATGAGATCCTCTTACTCGGAGTGTGAAGATATTAGATCTTGATTTGTTACCCCCATGAAAAAAAGATGAAATTACTTGGAACCCCTAAAGGAGGCTCTATAACTTACATAAACCAATTATGGGTTGATATAGGATGTTTGCAGGAAAAAGATAGTGGTTTAAGATTTTTTTAAATAAACTTTTGGGGATTAAAATCCTATCTGCTTGGTTTTTTTCTCGAAGAAAATTGTTTCCCCTAACAATTCACCAAAATCATGAGAATATTCTAGAGGTTTTCATGGTTTATATTATGACGTTGTATTGTTAGAGAAACCATGCGCCATTCACGAAAAAACCCAATTGTCTTGGGTTTGATAGTTTACTAGGCCAAGGCACATTATTAGGGAATAACATGCGCTAACCATGCACTACCCTCCATCTTCAATTTTTCTCAAACCTTCCACCATAAACACCACTATAATAACCAATAAATAGATACGGAAAAATTATAAAAAATTAAAACATGATATAATGACTGATACATCTATAGAAATGGTCAAGATATTACAATCTTCAACCTTATAACTGCTCGTCCCCAAGTAGCACTACCAATAATCTCTAATTTTTTAATAAAATGATAAATCCACTAACCCTTTGTATCTAATTCCCTTTCCAATTTCTCCTCATGCAGCCACCCATGTTTCCATAACGCCCAAACAATAAGCATTTCCTTCCACATAAAAAATTCCCACTATGACCCGACACACGTATAAGATGCTCCTCAAAGGATGCATTGGTCTCAAGATCCATATCATACACCCAGATGACTTGAGAATGGTTGGAGTGATACAACTGTGGTTTTAATACATATAAAAAATTATTCATAACACTATATCTATGTATAAGATCTAATCAATATATCACTCACCCAATTCTCTACACAATCTCAAATGGTCAAACATTATAGGGAGCCGACATACCATAAATCCATACCCTTCAATGACCCATCCTTGGAGACTCATCAAAGAATACCTTAACGACATCATTATATTCTATGATTCTTCAATATCTATCATCGTATGACATTTTTACACTCTAAACCATATTCATTTTCCTCAGAATCAATAGAAAAAACTCTAATATCTCCATTCTGTGACTCGTTCCCAAGAACATTGACTAACCCACCACCTTATATCAATAATTTGATCTGAAAGGAATATCGTAATGATCCTCATATAGTTCCATCTGTCTCATTGTATGATTAATATTTTTAAATAAAAACACAACAAAATATGGATTCCTCCCCCAAGACCCTCTGATGTCTAGAACTGACACCTTTCTTATCTCCTCAAATATATATATAGTATGAACCAATATCCCATGAATTTATGGGTAAAATGTTTTACTCAATAAAACCTATATACCAGGATCCTTCTTTATGTATTTCTAGAATCATGATGTAATGCGTGATATATAGTCTAAATTTGCTTTTTGTGTCACGTTATGTAGAAATACTATCTCCCAAAAAGACTGTTCTCCTAAAAAATCCATTAAGAATGTCCCATGTATACTAAAAAATGTGCTAATTTCATCACTCGATCAATAATAACTCAAATAGTGTCATTATAACATGCCATCTTTGGGAGACCCAGTACGTAGTCTATAGTAATGATGTCTCACTTCCACTCTAGAATGGGAAATGGCTGTTATAAACCTAAAGGGAATTGACCCTCTACCGTCCCCTCCTGGTAAGTGTAGCATCATGTCACAAACCCTTCAATCTCTTATTTCTTGTTTGAAAACCAAAACATTCATCATATGGTATGATACATTTTTTCACACCTAGATGTACCACCCACTTCTATAAAAGAATTATCGCATCAAATCCCCTCTCATACTCATATGCACCACTACCTGATTCCTCGCATTGATCAAATCATCCTCATCTATGCTCTAATATGAAGGTGAATCCCCATATTCAAGGATTTCACTAAAGGTAAACCACATCGAATCCTCATACTACTGGTCTCTAATCTGCATCAAGAGTGAGGAATCTACTAAAACATATTGAAGATTCATTTTATCTTGACTCTTCTAAACCACCACATGAAATTCATCGCTCAATGTAATCATATTTCAAAAATTAATATACTCCTAAACCACTTTATTTTCAGATTTCCAACTCATGATGTCCTCCACACTATTTCCCATACCATGAATATATGATACCTTAAAATATAATGGCCTCATATACTCAAGATATATCCACAATTGTGGATTTAAATATCATTGAAAAGATATATACATCAAGATCTTATTATCCATATAGATGGTAAAATATTATCCCAACACATAATGATGTGAAGACATCAAATCATATAACACTTCTGATAACTCTATGTCATGAATGGGGTAGTACCATTCATGTGGCATCTACTATTGAGGCCCATATTCCACAACTCAATCTCTCTATATCAGTACAGCTTCTAGGCTGATCCCATATGTGTCGCAATACACCATATACTCCTCACCTAACTTGTGAAGGATCAATATTGGTGACAATGTCAAGATATTATATAGACTTAAGAAGGAATTCCCACATGAATATACCTTTAAAAAATTATCCTCTTTTTTCAACCCTATAAGGGGTTTTTTCAACCATGAAAATTTCTAGATTAATCTCCAATAATATTAATTCATTCCTTGAATGTTACATTTATTGAAACTATTATTTGGTTGCACCAGATATTCCAATACCTTAACATTTTCTAGGTCAACTGCCACACCATCCTTTGAAATCATGTGAATGAAGATGTGTACATGATAAATCCATAACTCACACATTGAAATCATGGAGTATAAATGAATCAATCTTAGTGTACTCAATATGATTTCCTGATGATGGTCCTGATCATCATGATTCATATATAACACCAATATGTCTTCCAAAAAATCAATGAAAAAATAATCTAGGTGAGTATGATTGATTATGTTCATCAAGTTCATAAACAGTTCTGGTGAGTTCTTAATCCCGAAAAGATTTATAGAGAACTAATTAAGGAAATGCATACTAATAAAATTAGTCCTATGTATATCAAATGTCTAAAATAGCAGTTCATGACACACTGATTTTATGTTGTTATCTGAGAATAAAAAAGATATACTCAACTAGTCAGGTATATCATTGCCACCAAAAATTGGATAGCATTTTATCACATTCATCTGATGTAACATCTGGTAATCAACACATAAGTATAGAGTCTCATAGGAATTTTTGGAAAACAACATTAGTGAACACCATGGTGATGTACTGAAGACAATAAATCTATTATACTCTAACTCCTTCTCCAATGTATTAATTTCATAAGGGTCTGTAGGATACATTCTATAGGTTGGAATAGAAAATGGATCATCCCTTGGCATGATCTCAATAGTGATTTCCAAATCACTATCAGGTTGAAGCCCTAATAAGACTCTAGTAAAAACATCCTACTAGTGATCCACTACTGCTGTAAATACAAAATGCTTTACACCTCTATCATCCATCAATAGACATGAAACTTAGGCTATGAGATCCCCAAGTTGAGGAGTAATTGTCCTAGGTTGGGCTGTCGGGACATCCCTCATTCGACGATGGATGTAATTTTCACCCTTAGGAGATATAAAAGTTACTCTCATATATGAAAATTATATATGGGAATAGTATGTGAATAACCATTTCATACCCAAAATTATTTCAAATCCTAAAATGAATCAGATGTATTGATTCAATAGAAAATGATAATCCCCAACATCAAGAGAACACTCCATGCACAAACACATATCTCTAAACCATACTCCCAAAGGTGTACCTATCATCATAACACTACTTATGAACTCGCCCACAAGGCTCAAGCCAGTAACATGTTTTGATGATATAAAGAAATGATATAAACCCTTATCAAATAAGTCAATTTCAAATATAGAATCAATAAGAATAATACCCTTCACTTTCAGTGGTCTATCCATGTTATTCACAGGTGTAGGCTATAACACATGAAACTTCCTAGCCCCTCTTCACTGTGATTCAGTCTGACTCCCTTGAGCTACACCACCTTATTGATACATGCACACATGACCAGAAGCACCACATCAAATACCTCTACTCCCTTGGTTACTAGAACTACTTTTTCTTGACTGATATGGTGATGTATATTCCATTCCCACACCTTGGTTCTTTCTATATCCTCTAACAATACTAATATTTCTCCTTTTCCTATATAAATTCTATAGATTCCCCATCATTTCACCAGATTGGAACACTGCCGGTGGTCAGGGACAATGTTTATAAATGTTTCCCAAAATACCACACTGGTGGAAATGCAATCAGGTGTGATCTTGATTAGCTGATCCCTCTGACATTCCAATGTGATTCCCACTACTCTAGCTAATTATTTTATAATGATGCATGTTACTCTCGGAAGTTTCATATCCTGATCGTTGAGCTGAAACCACCTAACCACCACTGGAATCCTCTTTCAAGTTCCCCTCAACAATGTGATCATGATTATCCAGTTTTTTAAGCTTCCTCGTCCTAAATATGTTTACCTATGACTTAATTTTACATTTAACACTATCCTTAAATTTATTTAAGGAAGTCTCCTCATCTTTTACCGATGATAGATAAATGAATTGTAATTCTATAAAATATCCATCATAGTCCATCACATTCACACTTCCCTAATTCAATATCATTACTTTGGTTTCTCTATATGGCTTGAGTGTATCAGGATAAAAATTCTCTAAGAACATCTACTAAAAGTTCTTCCGCTCTATAGTCTCCATTTATCCATCACGAGTGTGGATGTCCCAATAATGCATTTCCTGACCATGTATCAAATAAAAATTCACCTTAACAATCATTTCAATAGGATTATCCTTGCCGTCCAATATGTTCTAAATATACTCGATTAATAACTCATCTATCCGAGGTCCACCCTCTCTACTAAAATTCATAGGGTGCTGCAACTGGAACTCCTCTGTCAGATAATAAATGTTTCTCAAAACCCAAATCATGTATCATTCCACAATTTTCAGGAATCAACAAAAGATCTCTTAGAATAACTCTTCGATTTCCACCTCTAGTACCATTGGAGCCTCATGTTCTATCAACGTAAGATCATACCTAGTCATGTCCCCCTGTCATTATCTCAACAAGAATCTCTTTGGAAGCATGCCTCTACAATTCCTAAAATTTACCGTAGGAAGCAGTTAAAAAAATTAACACATATATTGAACATGAATATACATAATGATAAAACCATTCATTACACATAACCCTCCCCACAGTAAATACCAATGTGTTGTGAAAATCCTTAAACATCTAAGACCTAGGTCCTAGTTAACATGGGTAATCACATTCTCATTAATCAATTATATCATTGGAAAACAAATTGATAGCATTTTTAACCATTCCATAACACATAAAATTTCATATTAGTCACCATTTTCAATTCAATTTCACTAGAAATGGAAAACATTCCATGTTCAATGACTTACCCATAACCCGTTTTATTGTGCATGCCTAAAATAATGCATGTCACAATAATCTCGAGTGCCTGGAGTGATTCTTTTATACTCATCTCTGATTCCATACGAGGCCATGAGTCAAATATAAAAAAATATGAAATAATAATCACATTACACCATAATTGCATCCAATTGGGATAAATAATCTTCAACTAATTTAAGAAACAACAATAATAATAATCCCACCCAGGGTACATTGGTCTTCCATTGTACATGGGTTTTAATCTCCCATGAACAAACTGATTTCCAAGGAAATACACTTATTATTCTCTTATCTAACATTCTTTTATTGTATGAAAAAATAAATGAAAAGAAAACTAGGATCTAATACCACTTTGTATTGTCCCGTCCTGAGTCCCATTCTATGATTCGCGACATGACCTCAGGCACACCATGCCACATAACATAGTCTACCGAATAGCAACAAGGTACTAATATAGATCATGGGGATAATATATGTTCTTTTATAAGAGTAATACATAATTAAAAAATATGAAACAATATCTGAATAACATATAACTAGAAACTGAACTGTACCAAGATTACAAGATAACCCAAACTGGAGATACAATATCAAAACTAAAAAATAAATATGACATGATAATGTATTTTAGATGTGTAAATTACAACATAAAATGTAAAACCAATGAAAAATCACAACAGGGTTTCAAACAACATTTGGTTCCCTCAACCATGATTTATACCAACTCATCAATCTGTCACAGGGACTTTTTCCTTATATGGTCCTAGAAACATGAAATCAATTCATGTATTGATTGGGCAACCCAAGTAGGGTGTGAGTACAACATAGATGGCCACCACTAATGCCATCTAGAAAAATATATAGTCATTAAATCTGTACGTATTTGTATAAATAAATAAGTACAATACATATGTTAATGGTTACCATGTTATCAATTAATCATTATTCAGCCACACAAACCACCATGTTATTGAGGAAACACATACCTCAGTACATGCTCTGGCATGTGCCAGGTTTAATCCATGTCACATATTCAATTAACATTTCATTATAATACATAGGATCACATTTTAATTTTCATTTTAATTTAATTATTATGGAAACTTGGAACCATTGTCAAATTCCATTTTTTGGGCTTAAAATTACACCACAAGCACCCTGTGAGATTTTTCAGAATCAGTCTATGTGGGGTACATCATGGGTGTTTGCAGAATTATTCGATATCCCAATCAATATAGTATGCATGATTTCGGTGTATAAGACCTTGTGTAACACAAAATTAGTATTTGGAGCATCAGTTCCTATCTCACACCCCATTTATCAATAATTTAATCATATCACAACATAACAGAATATAACATGTATCCCATTGTCCCATGTTTTCACATTATCACACAACCAATATTCTTCATCCATAATCATTTTATCACCATAAAACCAGAAAATTTACCATTAATTAATTAAAAATATATTTAATCCATTTACATTAATTAAATTAGTAATTAATCACATCTCTTTTCATTAATTATTTAAATAATAACAAAATCACCTTTATTTAATTTATTATTTCAACAATTAATCAATTCCCAAAATCCACAATTTCAACTTTCCGATTATTAATTTAACATTACATTATTTCAATTTTACTATTATAATATATCAATAATTAAATCATCAATAAATTATCCTAGTTTGACAATCTCAATAACTCAAAAATTAATTAGAAAATTAATTATACCTATTTTAAAATGACATTATTAAATCAAAAAAAAAATTAAAAAACTAATATTCTGCATAAATTAGTTCAATTTAATAGTTTATAATTTCAAAATGCACATTCTAAATTATTTAATCACATATATATAATTGAAATCATGAATATAAAAATTGAATAATAGACAACCTACCAAGATTTTTTGATGAGAGAATGCCTAAACAAGTAATCCCTTATTTTAGTGTTGTAACATTGCACAATGATATTTGGATCTAAAATAAAAATCAAGATCTAAAAAATCATTATCTCTTAAATATAGATCTAGATCTAAAATCCAATTTCATGATCTACAAAACTAGGTCTATACATAACCGAAACAGAGAATTTATTCCATTAAATAAATAAATAAGACTGGAAGATAAATTGGGGGAAAATGTGTTGATATCCTCTTATCGAGAGACTTTCTAATCATTGATATGGGCTTCAAACATTTATGAAAATTGGTAAAAATATCCAACAGTCTCTATGATAGGATGTAGAATTAATATAAATTGATTATGGTTTGAGTTATGATATTTGGGGGTATAATACGTGGATTTGGGAATTATTTTAATAAAATTAGGGGGATTAAAATCCAGTTCAAATAGTTTTCTACACGGGGCCCATGGGTTCCCCTATGAATGAGCCTTAACTGTGTGACACATTTAGGGGGTTCATGATTTTTCCTAATAGGGTGAACATTTAGGAAAAGATTTCACCATACATTCAAAATACCTATCCATGATTTCACACATTGATGGGCCATTGGTTATTTTTTAGGAAATAAATGTGCCAACAATGAACTACCAACTTATTCAATTTTTATCAAAATTTCTTCTCAAATGAAACTCAATTATAACCCTGAAATATGTACCCAAAATGAGGTAAAATAATACATAAAATTAATCTAAAGGAAACTCCATAAATGATCAAGATCATATAATTTCCTTAACCATTGTTATATATATTTAATGATTAGGAAATCCCATTGGTTATTTTAATGTTCATGGATTAGTATTGATTTGGTTGTAGAACATTCCATATAATTACATAATTATATTATATCAAACATTTTCAAAATGTTCCAAGGTTCTTAAAGCAGTTTTAGATTATTTCGGATATTTTGTTGTGTTCTAAATGGGATCATCATCTAGAATAATGAGGATGATAATGAGTATGTGCCTAATTAAAACATTTAGAGATGAAACATCAGTTATCATATTATTTGGGATTTAATTAGGTTTTGATCTTTTTATTCAATTTGGATTTGAGATGGTGTTTTCTTGATCCTCTTTGTACATGTTTCAATTTCAAAAGTAGTTTTTTTGTTTTTGGGTTGAGAATGGAAGAGTAATCAGTGGAACAGATTATCATCACATGGATTGGTAAAATAAGCAATGGCTATATGTGTTAGATAGAAAATTTTTCATAGACTACTTCACAATTTTAATAAGATCCAAAAAACTATGTGTCCTAATTTAATTTTCTTAATCATAGTTTTTATTTTCTATTTAGACTGACCATGAGTGATTCCCAATAAAGGGGTTGAACTAAATGGGGCTTCTTGATGTGCTAATATTATTGGAATTTATTTTTTTTCTATTTGGGGTGTGTTTTTATTTATTTGGTCTTTTAAAAAAACCATGGAAAAAAATATAGATTTCATGGAAAAAAATTCGATTTAATATTTAATCTATAGTTAATATTGTAAATAGAATTTAGATTTTTTGAATTTTTAAAGAAGTGGTTGATCTAATTATGAAATTAAAAGATTTTTTGGAATTAAAAAAATAGGGGTGGGTTATTTGGAAAATATTTTACTCTCTAGGAGGGTTTTTTTCAAGAGATCCTACTTTTAACATGTAAAAACAATGATTTTTTGGAAATTATTAAAATTGTGATTCATTTTGAAAATTGTAACTATATTTTTTATGAAATAATTTTGAAATTAAATTGTTATTTTTGAATCTATAGTGGATATTTTATTTAAAAATTGATATTATCAATATTCAAATATTTGTTATATATTTAAAATTACATGTTTTAAATTTTTTGAAATAAAATAAAATTCAGTTAAAATGGGTAGGTATTTTAAAATAAAATTGGTTTAGAAAATGAGTTTTTATTTCTTATAGAATGGGGTTGTTCTAAATTCAATGTGTCATTTTGGAAAAGTGAATGATTTTTGAATGTTTTTTCCTTTCTGAATGGATATTTTTATATTTTTTACCTTAGTGTTTGGGATTGGTTAATTTGGTCTGGGAAACATAAATAGATTAGAATCATGATTTATGTTTTCAATCTTATATAAAAAGGATATTGTAAATGGTGGAAGAATATTTATTAGGATGATATTTGGGGATAATACATTAGTTTATTGACATTATCCTTCTTATTGGTGGGAACATCACATACTATAAATCATTCTTCACAACCATTTCTTTCATTCCATCATACACTGGTGGGTCTTGGAGAATTATTTAAATTTTCATTTTTTGTGGTATTATCCCTAGACCTTGTAGTTATAGATTCCACTGAATTTGTTTTTTAGGGTGATTGATTGGTGCGAGGTCATGGTACTTGATAATTAGTCTTATATAAGAGGTTAATTACTAGATCACGGATAAGTTAGGTGTTTTCATAAGGAGTAACTGAAAATTCAGCCCTAATTCTTGTGAGTTATTGAACATGGGTTTATGTTTCCCTTCATGTCAACAATTCTGGTGAAGAGTTGTTAGTTGAGTAATTTTTTGGCATAATTTATATTTGTGTGATTTTTTGGATTATTGCTAAATTATAAAAATATATGTTTTTGTCATTTAGTGAATTTAATTGGTGTATCCTTTTTGATCTATTGTTGATTTATCTTTTTTGTGTAGTGGTTTTTTTGCGATGATCATTAATCATTTTTTTTGTATAGTCATTATTTTTCCTAAGTCATGTGGACCATTGAATTTTTTTAGTGTATATTATTCATGAGAAAGGATTGGGTTCATATTGGATTAATAAGGATGGGTTTATAGTTTTCAGTCCAATTTGATGTGCTAATAGGATGATATATCCAACAAAGATCATAATGAGCCTATGTTTTGAGAGTTTACCCATGTGTTACCATTTTTATATTTTAATGAACTAATCATAGAACCATGTAATTCTATATTGAATTAAGTCATTTATTATTGCTCTCCCCTATTCATATCAGATTTTATAGATCATTGATATTGTCCAGTGACCTTTTAAATGTTCAAAATAATTATCATTATAGAGTGGTGCTAGAAATTTCTGGTTGTTTGTGGATGGTTTAATCATTTTCATTTATGATTAATGTAATAGTTGTGTAATTAGTGATATTAATTCTCTTGGATGTGTTAATTTATTTTCTCACATCTTTTAAAAATTAAAAATGGTATATAGAACAAATCATGGTCTCTATATTCATATAGGTTCATGATGTGTATTAGTGATTTGGGTTGTGTTTGAGATTTATAGAAGATAATGTTTGAGTATTTTATCTAAGGACTATATGGAGTTCATTTATGATTTGTATTTTTCTTTTTTATATTCATACCTAGTTTTTCCTCCCTATCACCTCTTTTATTTAGATGTGATGTTATGGTCTGTTATAATTATAATGTTTTAAATGAATTTTTGGGTGAATAAATTTGCATGGTGGCTAGAATTTCTGAGCCACCATGCCAATGCGATATTAAATTTATTTTGGGAAATTTTTATGTTTTTATAGTTTTTCAATTATTTTCAGGGTTTATGAGTTATAGGAGTTATTTTTGGAGTAATATAGACCCAACAATATTTTCCCTCATAATAATAATTTTTTAAAAAACTTCCTACATGGGAAATGAGGATGGGAGAAACACCTTGGTTGGGAATTTTGTTTGAGGGGTAAACCCTATGAAAAATGATATGTAGAACCACACTATGAATGGTTCCAAAATTGTAAGAGGCTCAAGGAATTGGTTTGGTGGATGATCATGTAAATGTCTCTTATAAGGCTATATAACATTTAACTTCCTCGTGGTCCATTCCATATAGGTGGATTAACCAAAATTTGTTTTGTTCCATATTTACAATTTTACCCCAATATTAATTTGGGTTGGTATCCCCCTTTTCACATTTTCAATCATACATATTAATAGTCTGTATTTTTATTGAGTTACCATCCTCATACATTCTCTTCATTTGGATTCTTGTAAACTATTATTCAATTTTAGGTGGTTTATCAAGTTATTATCTGTTTTCATTCTTCTCATATCATCCCTAATTGATATTCATTGATTTTAACCCCCTAAAACCATAATTTCTATGTGTGTTGAACGTTGGAATTGTGTATCTTATAAGTACTACAAAATAATCCTTTCATACAAAGATAAAAAATATCAATTAATGGATATTCATTACATAATGTAATGACACATACCTTAATCATATGGGTCCAGTACCATTGGAATCATACATAGATTAATATATTTTTTATAAGTGAATTAAATAATCTCATAGTAAGTTCATTATAACTATATCCTTCTTATATATATTATAATAAATACCATTCTTATTAACATAGGTAAAGGAAACATAAGAAATGGTGTGTTCAGATTCTCAAAAAGGCTAAACAAGGGAGGTATCACACTAAAATAAGGATGAAGGTATAAGAACATGATAATAACAATGGAAAACCATATCATTCTTATTATATATCAGAAAATTGAGTCATGTAATAAATCATAATTTTTCGTGATAAATTTATCACAATGGAATCATAGAACATGAGTCATCATAACATACCATTGGAGATATATATTGATATTTGGAATACACATAATCATGAAATATCATATGTAAAACAAACGCATGAATACATTCATAATATGTTACTATTTACCTAAAAACCCATATACCTACTTCAATATAGGGATAACTTTATGTGTTCCATCATTTGGCTTTGGGATAACCTCATCTATTGCATTATTTTGGGATTGGAATAGCCTCCCTTATACCCTATTTTGGGAATGAGATAACCTTTGTTGGCCCGTTGTGATCATAGAAAATTAATCACTACCAAATGAATTAGTGGGAGATATATGTCCCAAAAACAACATAATCTATATATTTTTGTTCCACATGATCATAAAACATTTATCATATAATAACCCTTTCAATGGAAATGGGTTTCATATATATTTTATATTGTAACCCGTGGGAATGAAATGGGTTTTATTAATATATTTTCATCATAATAACTTAACGTCCAGATAAATAATAATTATGGTTGAATTTAACAATATCCTTTATAGAAAATAATAAACTCTGGAGGTTGTTTTCATTAATGAATTAATATTCTATAAAATTATCATTAAAAAATTCCTATGGAAAATATACATACAGTTTCAAAATTATATCTTTAAAATATAATTTTTAATATATTGAATAAAATTTATTATTTCGAAACAAAAATAGATTCTTTTAATTATTTAATTAAATAATTCAGGACTAATAAGAAAATAAAATACCATTCATGTTGTACATGTTGAAATAATGATTCATTTCACAATTTTGGAAAAAAATTCAATGGTTTATCGTTAAAAAAATTAAACAAATATTACTTTCAAATAATTGTGAAGAAATTTAAATATAGTAAAGAAATTGAAAAAGAAATTATTGGGGGAAAAATTCATTTAAACATTTTTTGGTATCCTGGAACTAAAAAGAAAAGTATTTTCATTCAAAGAGAGAAATAAAGTCAACTATTTGTAAAACCATTTGTTTATTACTTTTTTTTAAAATATTGTAAATAAAAAAAAGAAATATATTATTTATAAATAACCACAGTAAAATAAAATTATTTTTGATCTTGAGAGGTAGAAAATATTATTTCATAATTGGAAACACAATCATCAACAATACTAATAAGTCATGAGATGTTAACAGACAACCAGTATTTCATTGGTATGATTTGAATCATAATAACAATGAAATAAAGAAATATATATGGATATGTATAATAAGTATTTTTATTTTTATTAATCCAATAATGCATTCATGTTATGTATTTTCCCTAAAAAATAAATATATGGGGAATGTGGAGTGTGTACCAAATAAATAATCCTGAGATAAAAATCCCTAACTCTATTGGAAACTTTTTAATCGTAAGACCCATGGGTGAATAAAATTAAATGAAACTATAAATATCATGTTAATAAATAAAATTATGATATAACATGTCAATGGGGAATTACATTAAACATAATAAATAAATTATTGGTAAAGAATGGACATGTCTCTCAAAAATAAAATAGAGACTAGAAATACCTTACTTGATGTATCAACTTCATTCATACATGATAGAACCTCATTAAAAATAATTATTGGTATATTATAAATATATTAAAATACTATACTTTTATATATTATAGAATATATTAATTACTTATGACCTTTTATTTCCATTTTATTCATAATTACTTTTTAATATAATATTTTGGTAAATAACTGATTCGTTTTTCTGTAAGTCTTATGTTGGTATTTTAAATCCATTCACATTGATCGCAGTTCTGACTTATTAATAATTTTAAAATCATTTAAATATCTTATATATTCCATAATTGTTTATTGTAATATATAAATTTTATATATAGAAAATGAATTACACCGTTCATAGAGGCAATATCTTATATATGTACATGGTTGTTGCATCCATTTTCACATGAGATTGAATGGATTAAAGGTAAATTTTTATTATCAACTACAATAATATTTTTATTTTATAAATATCATATATATTCATTAAATATATACTCATTAAAATCCATGTTAAAAAATGAAAATTGTATTGCATCACTTCATAGAGGTTGTAGTACAGATTGATGAATGAGCGACATAATCATTTAACTACATATTGAATATAATTAGGTATATATTACAATATTTTTACATAAGTATATTTATAAACTAAATATCATATATATACATTTAATAAATGATTATATCCTCCTATGATAGGTAGTTATGGAAAATAATGTACAACTTTTCGTGATGCGATAGTCCGTCGTAAACTTCATCGATGGTTTTATTTCCCATTTTATAGAATAATAAATGGATATGAGGAATTAAATTAGTATAATGAATTATTATTATAGAGGAGATAATTATTCATTTATATCACTTTTGTATAATAATTTGGGTATTATCATTAATAAGAAATAAAAAGTTATCAGTTAAGAATGATACCTCTTTATCGGATATCCTCTTTAGGCTAGCACCAAATACCATTATATGAGAGAATCATATCAAAAATAAGGCCAATCGGATGTCTTATGGTGTTTATGGAGTTTTATAGAACTATATATGATATTTATTTTTATTAGTGGGCAGAGGAACCCACAAGGATACTACGTTGTAATATCCCAAAAGAATACAAAATGATAGTCATATACAGTTTAAATGATTCAAAATGACCATTTATTATAATTTGGTATATTATACGGTTGAAATATATCCTTAAAATATTTTTTAGACATGTTTTATTGTGAAATAATATTTTAATTGGGTTTTAACTCATTTTATACCAATTTTATCAATAATTATGGTAATTATGTTTTATTATTTTTATTTATCATTTTATCCAAAAATAAATTTTCCCCATTAAATATTGTTAATGAGAATCATTCCAACTGTTAAATAATTTTTAAAAATAAAATTCATACAATTGGAATAATTGTATTTAAAAATCAAGTTATTCATGTGGGGAATATTAGTTTCTAAAGAAAAAGATTTCAAAAGTATAAAAAGTTATTATATCAATGCTAACCATGAAATTGGTTCTAATTAGCAACAATAGATTTATAATAATATTGTAGAAATAATTGTACTTTAAAATAATTTTAGAAAAAAATTTCTTTGAAAATACATTAAAATAAAATATAATTTTTTAATCAAAAAAGATATTTTTTATTATTCATCGAAAAATTATTATCTATAAAATTTATCAGAAATTCCACATAAAGTAATTTTGAAATTTTGATTGAGAAACTCAATTTAAATTTTCAAAATGAATTTTATAATAGTTGAAATAAATAATTTAATTTTTTTATATCAAAAAATCAGAGTAAATCATTTTCTATTGGAAATCTATTTTCAAAGTATATAAATACTTTAACTAAGATGAATTACTTTTTTAAAAATATATTTTCTTAATATAAATAAGTTATACCTAATTTTAAAGATATGTTTATAAATATTTATACCAAAATGATTAAATACTATATTATAATAATTTTATTTTAATAATAAAATTCATAGTGTATTGTGGTTTGTTAAAACGTGGCATTACATGTAACGAAATCTATCAATGAAATTAATTTATTTTAAAGAAATATTTAAAAAATATAAGGGTCCTAAATTATACCCCCTAAAAATAATCATAACCCAATAAAGTACATATCATTAATGAAAAACAATAAGGACACTTCTACACTATAATTTCATCAAGGTCCCATGTAACTTATTAATGTTGTTGGTTTTCCAAAAAAAAATTGATATGGAGTGTGGTCTTGTATTGTATCACTTTTTCTCCATGATCCATATCATGTAAAAGAATTTATTTATATGAAAAATCATTATCCCATTATAATTACTCAATGTTCATTTCATGTAATGGGTTATGTGTACACATCCTCATAAGAGATAGATGGAACACATCATGGACTTGAGAGTGATTTGGTGGAAGCACCAAGTGATAAGAAACCATCCCTACTAGGTCTAAAATATCAAAATAGACAATATTAACAGGGCTTAGTTTTCCATTATTCCCACATATCGTAATATTATTCTATGGAGAAATTTATAGGAAAAAATTGTCACAAACATCAATATCTAGATCATATCGATAATTATCATCATATATTTTTTAGTCAACTCTCAACTATCTTGAAGTGTTATTGAATGGATTATACATTCAATACCATTATACCAGGTATATTAGATCGTAATTGAATTATTTCTCCAATATCATCCAAACATGTTGGATTTCTACACTTCATTCTATAAAGGGATTTATAAAGATCTATTTTAATCAAAAATGAATTATATTGTTTTATGAGGACTTAACTATATGAATCTGTTGATCGCAACCACTATTAATCTCTATAAAAAATGATCACAGTAAATACTCTATGTAACACCCCAAGGTTTTAAAAATAAATTAAAATGTAGGTAATACTGGTTTTATAAATAATGAATCTTTTTTAAGAGATATTTATAATCTAGCAATTAAAAAAAATTCTCGCTTTAATGATATGAATTCTGAATAACAGACATCCACGGTTGCGATCAGTATATTATTTAGAGTCTGATAGAACCAACATGATTTTTGGTGAATAGTGACAAACCCTTATGAATAGTAATATGATTAGTAATATAACCATTATGAATTGTAAATTTTATTATTATTTGATTTTATTAATGTTTTAAAATAATTAGATCATGATTAATTTTTCATGGTGATAAAAATTGATTTTTAGTTTCAAATTCATTACATTTCAAATAAAATAATATTTAAAAAAAATTAAGTTTCTCACATATAGAAAATTATTTTGATAAAATGGTTTTTATTTTTGAATTATAAAACTTGAAAAATGGTTAGGCTGATTTTTTGTGATTTTTCATAAATACACGTATTCTGTATGAACAATGAAATATAGTAAATTGACATATATATATTATATGTTAAATATAATATTCCTAGAATCAGGGATGATTTAAGAACACTTGGTTTGACCTAACCTGCTATCTTTTCAATTTTGGGAATATAAATAATGATTATTCATATTCTTTATAAAAAATATTAACCTAATAACTAAAATAATAGAAAACCCCTCCTCTCCACCACTGTAAATACCACCCTCACTGCCTTCTTCCCTAAACACCTATCATGCTTTGAGAATTATCTAAAACATAAAAAATACCTTAAACAGTGCTCTTCCCTTCATCCATGAAATTCTAGTCTAATTAAAAGGCCAAAACAAAAGGCCTTAATGTGGATTTCAATAAGAATTGATCTATATGTAAAAATACCCTTTCATTTTCTTGTGTTTTATTTTCATTTTTTTATTTTCCAATACTATATTCACATCCCCATATCAATGATGAATGAAAGATCTATTATTTTATATATTCTGGATTTTTATCTTGTTTATGGAAAAATTAATCATCATTGTTCATCTAGTCTCTATCTTATTCTAAAAACAAAAACACTATCTGTGATGTGTCGACTTACCAACAACATTGATGATGTGTCTTCAATTTTCTTTATCTCATTCAATGATGGTTGAAAACCCGTTTTAGTGGCTGAAAAATCTTGTAAATTGTATGATCTGACCTCTATTATGTACAATAATTTACTTATATGCACAATAATAATGTAATATGATAAAAAAAGTTTATTGTTATAGAAGAGCTGCCAAAATGATCGAAACGAATTTCACTAGTAATTTATCTAATGAATCATACTCAAACCATATAATCAAAATTATTTATGGAATAATTTAAAATTATTGAAACATATTAAAAACATTTCATTCTACTTCTGGGGTTTTTGTTATTTTTACATGAATATATTTTACGAACCGTCCATGAAAATAATGTCATTCACGCACCCAAAACAATATAAATAACAAAGTATTATAAGTTAATGGGTCAAATTATGTTATATAATGATCATATAATGTGTCATAAAATTGTTACAATTTTTAAAAGTATCAATAAATACCTTTTAAGCATTATACTAGATGTTTAAACACATTTTAATTAAGAAAACCCCTAGTTAAGATAATTTTTAGCCCTATTTCCATTCTCAGGGTTAATCCTCTTCTTCTTTAATTAACCTCTACTGAGATTATTTGATTAATGAATTGTGTTTATATTATTATTTATTATTTTTAGCTATAGTGTAAACATATATTCTTTCATTATATTAATTCCCTCATCAATTATGTGATATTAAGAATGGATTTTCTTTCTAAAAATTCTATTTTAAAAATCTATTTTATGAAATTCAAAATAAATATTTTTATGAAATTAATAATGTTTTTTATTTTGTTCTAGATTTTTGAAATTATTTATTCTGAATGGTGGAACATCTATCCCTTTCAAATTCATTATGTATGTGCTAGTTGGAGGTTAGTTGTATGGTTACTCGAAGTGTAACAAAAGTGGTTACACTATAAGGTAGTCGTGAAGGTTATATTTTAAGGTAGCAGTGGGAGTTACAAATCATAAGTTATCCATGAGGGTTACAATATCTCTATATAGTTCCCCATTATAACCTTATGGATTTATATATTTTATTTAATGGTTAATAGAAATCTCATCTTATAAAATGTATGTTTATCTGGGTGAGATGTATACATTTTTTATAATTATTTCATATGTTTTAAGTATTTATAGACTAATGGATTAATTCCTTCATTTTATATCCCATACTAAGATTTTTATTCGCATCCAATATTTTTATTTTTTTCATAGGTAATAAGGATGTGTAATATAAATAATTAATTCATGTTAATTTTTAGGATGGTTTTTCTAGGAAATCATGTTGTGGTTTTATGTTTAAAAATTTATGTTTTGGAATAAATATGTACTATTTTAATGGAACAAATATTATATGCTTGTGGGTTGTTATATATGAGTTATTTTCTAAAAATATAAAAATATATTCTGAAAATATCTTTGGGAATGTAATGAAGTGAAATCTAGTTGGAATTTCTATATAATGTAATGTTTTCAGTCATGTTTTTATAATTGGTATCAAAGCACGATTTATATAACATTAGAAATTAGTATGATGTTAAAAGAATACAATAAATGATTTTTTCCTTATTTTTGTTTTGAAATGGTGTATTATTTAAATATTACCATGTTGTCTCATCTAAGATATGTCTGTTCAGAATGGGTTTTCATCTAAAAAACTAGGAAGCTGATGTTATATGGAAGCAAGTGATTGATATCTTTCAAAATCCACAATCGGGAGTGGTGGGAATTGGAATTGATATGTTTGTGACATTAATGGATTATCTGATGTAGAAAATAAATTGTGGAGGAATCCATGAACAAGAAAAACTAGATCTTCTTAAATTGAACACGATTATAATGGAAGATTTTATGAGATAACACCATCCCTCTTTCAGTGGACAATCCAACCCAGTAGTGGCTATAGGATGGATTATGACATTGAAATTATATTTTATGTCATGGGATGTTCAGATAATCAATCGTTTAGTTTACGATTTATCATATTTAAGGTGATGTTGATTAGTGGTGGTAAATAGTCAAGATTATTACGGATAGGGAGTTGATTGAAACTATAGATTTGGATGAATTTAAAACATTTTTCCTTGAAAAATATTTTCTTAGGGTAGTTTGACTTAATATGGAGAAGAAATTAATTTAATTTAGGAAAAAGGGGGATAATTTAGTGGCTGTATATGAAGAAAACATCACATTATAGGAAAGATAATATCGAAATCTTTTTTTGAATCTATTTTGAAAAATTAATCCCTTTTACCAAGGATTGGTGCCAAGATACTGACATTCATTGGCTTTCTACGAATTCAAAATCTTTTAGAAACATGTATGATGTGCTGAGAGGGTAGAAATTTTGTTTGGTGATGATCACATATACTATAAAAACACAAAAAAATACGTATAGATTTTATGATATGGGTAAGAATCTATCAATGAAATTTGATGGAAAGAATTTCTTGTTATTAGTTTTTAAAATGTTTGCTAAAAAAACCATGTGGAATTCCTTACTAAAACAGGGAAGTGTTTTTTATGTGGAATGTTTGGACGTATGGATCGAGATTATAATAAAAATGATCTTGATATTAATCCTTATAATAAAACTGTAAAGTTTTTTAAATTTTATGAGATAGTTCATCTTAAAAATGCTTATCCAAATAATGATATGGGTGATTAAAAGCATCCATACTATAGAAAAAATAGTGTAGTGAGTAACTTTGTGGCAACGTCAGTTGTTTTCAGGCAATCCAATGATGTGGTATCAGATACATTTTTTGTTTACCCAGATTTTGTTAATGTACTATTTGATACTGGATCCACAAATTCCATTATTTAATAGAAATTTTAAATTTAAATGGAAATTGTACACCAAAATGAGACCAGAAATTATAGTAAAAACAACAGTGGAAATTTAACAAACAAATAAATTTTAATAATATTACTATTGTTATAGGTGGAAATACATGACCTATAAACATTTTTTCCCTTATTAGTGTTTTATGTCATTATGGGTACGGAATAACTTTATTTTTATCATGATATGATTGATTCTGAGCTATATAAGTGGTTTTTTCATAAAGATTATCAATTTTTATACATGAATGAACACCTAGAATTGATACAATATCAAGAATATGAGAAATTCTGAAAAGATGTAAATGATGGTTATCATGCTCTATATTGTTGAAAATAATGGAATCGTTCAGATTAATGATGTGATAATGGTAAATGAATACCTTTATGTTATTTCAGATGAGTTACCCAGTATTAAACCTAATAGGGAATTTGAATTCATAGTCGAATTACTTCCTGATGTTATTCCAACTTCAAACCCCTTATCGAATAACTAAAATTGAACATATTGAATTTGAAAACCAATTATAGGAGTAGCTTGATAAAATATTTATTCTTCCTAGGACATCACCATGGGGAGCTCATGTTTTTTTGTTAAAAACAAAGATAGTTCCATGATAATTTTCATTGATTATAGAGATTTGATTAACATTATTATTAAGAATAAGTATAATTTTCCTCAAATCATTGGCTTTTTTTATCATCCCTAGGGAGCATAGTATATTTTTTTGATTGACATCACATCTATTTACCTTCAGCTAAAGGTGAATTAATATGACATTCCAAAAATATATTTTCAAACTAGATATGGTCATTTTGAATTTGTGGTTTTGCTATTTGGGTTAACTAATGCACCTTATATATTCATGGATCTTATGAATACAATATTTTATTAGTCCATGGATATGTTTTTGGTTGTTTTTATGATGAAACAATAGTATATTGTATAATTATATAAGATCATGGAAAATATCTAAGGTTTGTTTTGAAAACCTAAAAAGAAAATAAACCATCAATAAAATTCTGAAAATCTAAATTATGGTTGCAAAAAATTTCTATCTTTGGTCACATTGTTTCTAATGATAGCATATCAAATGATCCTGCTAAAATTAAATTTGTTAAATAATAGAAAATACCCACAAATATAATAGATATTCATAGGTTACTTTGTTTGGAATTCTATTACTATAAGGTTTTTTGAAAACATTTCATAGTTATCTATTCCACTCAATAAGTTAAATTGAAAAGTAGTTAGATTTATCTGAAAAAATGAATGTGATTATTGTATTGAATAATTGAAAACAATATTGGTGAATACTCCAATTTAGATAGTAACTTCCAAAAATTGATATTTTTTCATCTATAATATTGATTCATTAAAGGGAATTGGTTGTGTTCTGATGGAAAATAATTACGTAATTTCTTATAATTTAATAAAACAAACACCTCATGAGTTAAATTATTCAACACTTTATTTGTAATTTTCATTATTTACTTTTTCAATTTGAAAACTTGGAGGCATCATTTAAATGGGTCCTAATTTGAAATATATACTGACTATAAAATTATGAACTATATATTCCCTCAGAAGAAATTAAACCTGAGTTAGATAAGAGGGATTGAATTAATAATGTATTATGATTGGATGATTAATTACCATCCTAGAAAATAAATCAATGTAAAATATTCTTTGAGACAAAAACATCATACATAATTAACTATGATATAAAAAGAACATGATCATATGATTAAATATTTAATAATGTTTTCTTGGAAGTTGTTGGTACAAGAAATTCCTCTATATTTTCAGGGTTATGGGTAAACATCGTTGTCAAAAAGAATAATGAAAGTGTAGAAGGAAGATAGGGAGTTACAGAAAATGGTAGGATTGGTTAAAATGGGTATTTTTCCAGAATTTAACATTGATAATGATTTTTTTTGAGATTTGTAAAAATATTCTGTGTCCCTTTTGATTCTCAACTAAAGAAATAGTTGTTGTGTGAAGGTCAGAGTTCTCCCTTTTCAATTCATCCTAATCGCACAAAGTTATACAATGTCCTTCTGGATTATTACAGGTGGTAGGGAGTAAACGAGATATTTCATATTTTACCATGAAATGTTTGACATGTTTTCACGACCCGTCCTCGGGGCTCGTGTCGTGACTACCCCATGCCCGCCTTCCATAGGCCAGGGGATAATACTAGAACCAAAGGCGTAAATCCCGATAAAAGGGAAGTAATTGACTTTATATAAGTAAAAAAACACAACAGATTACGCAAGATGAAGTAAATACTATGTAAAATGAGTAAAAAAGTAAGTGCTGGAAAGTAAATAGGCCCGTACACAAACCAAAATGATAGTTCATTACAACTGAGAAAGAAACTACAATAGCTGAAAAGTAAATCAGCAACCACCAAGTCATCCTCCTGGAATCCCACCTGAAGGGTGGTTCCAGATAGTCGCGTCGGTTCCTCAGGTCCATCCATCCGCTCCGTGTACATCCCGCCAGGTGGTCCACCTTCGGATACTGTCCAGCTCCACAAGCCTCAACCACGATCAGTGTTGTCCGTCGTCTGCAACCAACACAACGTAGTGCGGGCATTACCCGTGCAAGGGTGAGTATATAATACTCAGTAGGGACATAGAAACCCCCGAAGGTCTCCTAGAATCCACAAAGGATAAACCACAAAATAAAGATACAAACACAAATTATCTACCAACTCTACCTAGGTAAATGCCCATACATATACCTAAGTCATCAATTCCAGTTCAGCTCCAACTCACGAGCCCAAGTACAACAATTCCACATAGGAAAACAAGTCAATCACTTCGATGATAATGATTTAAAGTCAATACTCAACTCACACAGGTATACTACTCACGAAGAGGGGTGGATATTATTAGATGTAGCCTCTGAATCATCTCTTCTTCCAAACCCACGTAGGATCCAATTATTGAAGTCGTCACTTCAAAACCCACGTAGGATCTAAGTATAGTAACTACCACTGTCGAAACTATGTAGGATCCAAGTATAGTCATCCTCGTTGTCGAAATCACGTAGGATCCTAGTATAGTTTTCATTGCTACTGAACCCACAAAGGATCCAAGTAAAGTCATCCTTACTTCCGAACTCACGTAGGATCCCAGTACAATCGTCATCATCATCGAATTCATAGCCATCTCTCAAATTCCCGCACACAGCACGCTCGATTTCGAGAGGGTCCGCTCCCCGATCCAAGGGGATAGATACATAAACTGTAACATAGTCCAGAGTTGATGTATCTAAAAGTTCCTTCTGGTCAATAGGAACTCAACGCGACAAACGGCGCATCAATCGGATGCCCAGTATGAGAGATAATGGTTTTTCCGTTCTAGGGGCCCGATTTGAAATATGCTAGTTTTTAACCCAGACGATATCAATAGTCGTCTGAAACTCACATAGAGTATCGAAAAATAACCGTCTCATCGAAAGGTTTATAGTTCCGCATACGGCGCGTCGATCAGACGTGCAATCTTTAAGTTATTCTTGTTTAAGAGATTAACAGGCCCAGACCACTTAGACTAGTGGGACGATGGGTCGGGTTAACCCAGTTTGACGGGTTCGACCTTGTTGGGGTGTCAGAATAGTCCAAAGTAATACTCAACTCGACCCGAAGGGGCGCGGCCTGGCCTGATGTGGCGCGGACCTACCCGGCGTGGCGTGGCCTGACCCGAAGTGGCGCGGCCCGGCATGGCGAGGTGCGGCTCGGCACGTCCAGGTGTGGCCCGGCCTCGCATGGCGTGGCCCTGATTGGCCCTGCCTGGGGTGGACCGGTGCGGCCCGCCCTGGCGCGGCCTGGATGGGTGCGCGGTCCGACGGGATCGGCCTGCTGGCCGAGCAGGCTTCAAGGGGGGGCCTCGGTTGTCTGCAATAGCGGTGCCAAGTGGCGCCGCCCTTCCCCAAACCGGCGGGATTGACCAGCCAATCTTCTGTGCATGCGGCCCACACAGGTGGGCCGCCGGTCCTCCAGTGCGGCGCCCTCCTGTCGTTGCGGTCCAGCTCCGTCCGGCTAGCCGACGAGCATGCCGGTTCCTCTGCATGGCGCCCTCCTGTCATCACGGTTTGCCTCCACCCAACTGGCCGACGGGCCGGTCTGTTCTTCCACTGAAGCGGCCCATGTAGCGGGTCGTGGTTCCTCCCACACAATTGGTGTGACAGCGCCGAATTCCTCAGCCATGTTTCTGGCACGGTGCAACGGTGGCGTGCTTCCTTTTCCATCAATTTCCAATTCGAAAATAATAAAAGAGAACAACGGACGGTTATCGGGCCGTGTTTGTTCATCCCACACCCTCTCCATAGAACAATAGAAATCGTCCATATTTACACAATGATTTCCAACAAGTACGGTGCACATAAACATCCACTTTCAGGAATAAACATCTACCTTAATAATCGATTTCGTTCGCAAGTCATTGCGGAAGATGGCATCGTAGGGCGAGGTTCGTAAGCGACGTCGGAGTGCGCCTGAGGAGGAAGCGACGTCTCCCCTTTGGTCATGGAGAGAATAAGGGGATTACGCATCGTTTTTCTTCATGTAGTCGGTGCCCTACGTCGAAGAGGTGTCATTCTTCTCGGAGATGATGACGTTCTTCAACGAAGGAGGATCTTCCTTCTTCTTTCACAAAAAGTCTCTCTCCAAAATCCCCACACAACAATCCAACGAAAATAAAATATGGCCACCAATTATTTTAATTGAACACACCATGCATTTAAAAATAAAAATTTAAAATAGTTAATTAATTAATGAATGAGTTTCAATTAATTAATTAAGGTGTGTGTTGGCAATAGTTTATGTGGAGAAGTGAAAATGTTACAAAAAATAAAAGGGAGTTTCCATGTAATTAACATGGGAGTTCAATGGGGTTAAGGAGTAATAGAATATGAAGGGTTGGGCCTCATGAGGGCCACAGCTCACAATTATCTTCAATTGGGTAGTTAGGAGCTTGTGGGTTCCACCCCAACTCTCCCATGTAATATATAACCACTTTAGATATAAAAATAAAATTTTCTCACATTTTTATTCACTTTTCATTTAATCCACAAATTTTAATTCTCATGTCGTGCAAACTCTATTGATGTAAAGGTCCACATAAGAAATTACCGGCATTGAGAGTTCATCGGCGCCCTTGGATTTCAATTCCGAGCACCAGTTCAAAAGGTAGAAAATCTCGCTCGTTCGTTCATGAAACATACCCGAGCTAAACTTCAGAAATTGATTCTGGGAACACTGGGCCTCAGAATCAAGTGCTGTCAGATGCCACAGACATGTAAAATTTCACAGTATTTAATAGAAAATTTTCCTTGAAATTTCCGGGTCATTACATTACTCCCACCTCAGGGCTTTACGTCCCTATAATGATATATCATAATCTAGGGAAACTAATGAGGGTACGGAGCATGCATCTGAGCCTCCAGCTCCCATGTTCTCTCCTGGAGGTTCCCGTACAGCCAACGAATGTGCACCAGAGGAATTGAAAGCCCACGTAGGACCCACTCGTATCAATCCTTGATCTTCGTCGGGACTTCCGTGAATGTAGCCCCATCATCAAAATCCATCGATATCTCATCCCACTTCAACTCTGGAACCTCTAAGGGTTGTACCAACCATGCTAGTACCTGGTGCTCTGCCTTCACTTGCTGGCAAGTGAGGCATCGTGAGATGAAATCTGTTGCAACCTTCTACATACCTGGCCACCAAAGCTGTCGTTTGTGGTCCTAGTACATCTTCTCCACTCCTGGATGTATCGCTAGAGGGGAAGTGTGAAACTCCCTCAACACTACCTCTTGCAGTGCAACTGATACCATGGTAAGTCGCCTAAAGAGGATGACGTGCTCTCCTCCTCTATAAAATCTATCAGGCGCCTGCCTTGTGGAAATTGGAGCACATCCCATCTCATAGTCAACATACACATGCTGATCCTCTATGCCCTACAAGTGTAGTGGAGGAGTGACTGTGTGGGACTTTAGAAAGGCAACCCCATCTCTGTCCACGAAGGATATCTGCAAAGCGGCTAACTAATCTATCACCTCTCCAAGTAGCTGAATGCCCAACCTCCTGCTGAGAGAATCAGCCACAACATTCCCCTTCCCAGGAGTATAGACAATCTCAAAGTAATAGTCCTGGAGGAACTCGAGCCATCGCCGCTATATCAAGTTCAGGTACTTCTGCGAGAAGATGTACCTAAGACTCTAGTGGTCAGTGTAGACTGTAAAGCGCTCCCCTTTCAGATATTGCCGCTACATCATAAAGTCCAATACAACTACTACTAACTCTAGGTCATGAGTAGCATAGTTCTTCTCATACTGAATCAACTATCGTGAACCATAGGCGGTCACTACCCGCTCCAGCATCAGGACACACCCGAGTATGGCCCATGATGCATCGAAGTAAACTACGTACCCTACACCCTCCTCCGACATCCTCAAGATGGGTGTACTGGTTACTAATTGTCTCAACTCCTAGAAGCTCTGCTAACATCTATCTTACCACACGAAGGGTTTCCCCTTCATAGTGAATGCTGAAATCAGTGCTGCAACTCTGGAGAAGTCTGGCACAAATATGCAATAGTACACAGCCAGACCTAGGAAGCTCTGCACCTCCGTCATGCTCCTGGGTGGCTCCCAAGCAAGTACTGCCTCGATCATCTTGTGATCCACAGAAACTCCCACCTCTAAGATGACGTGGCCCAAGAACTGATCCTCTATAATCCAGAACTGGCACTTCGAGAGCTTACCATAAAGCTGGTGCTCTCAGAGTGTGTCCAGTACAACCCGCAAGTGGTAGGCATGATCCTCCACAGTAGTCGAGTAAAACATTATGTCATCGATGAAGACTACAACAAAACAATCGAGGCAAGGCTGGAAGATCATGTTCATGAGACTCATGACCACTACTGGTGTGTTGGTTACGCCGAAAGGCATAACCAAGAACTCGTAGTGGCCATACCGACTACTGAAGGTCGTCTTCTGCATATCCTCATCTCGAACTCTGAGCTAATGATACCCTGACATGAGGTCTATCTTCAATAACCATCGTGCTACCTTGAGATAATCTAAGAGGTCATCAATCCTTGGGAGTGGGTACTTGTTCTTTACGGTCACCTGATTGAGGCGACGGTAGTCGACACATAGTCATAATCTCCCATCCGCCTTCTTGGCGAATAAAATCGGAGAAGCCTAGGGTGAAACACTAGGTCGGATGAATCCCTTCCCATGCAATTCCTCCAGCTTTACCTGTAGCTCACGAAGATCAGTGGGAGACATACGATATACGGGGGTAGATATCCAGGATATCCCGGAGTACTGGTCAATATAGAAGTCTACCTCTCTATGATGAGGTAGTCATGGAACGTCATCAGGGAAAACATTCGCATACTGATCGACCACAAAAGGATAACTCAGACTCTGCAAATCAACCGCTCCGAGGATGAGACTACCCAACTGATGTGTGATCGGCTTCCCTCTCCTCTGAGAAAGTCCATCCTGCACTTTAAAGGCTCCCTTCTCACTGGTGAAGGTGAACCTGCTCCCATCTCTATGGACACACCACACTTTGCGCCTAATGCAGTCAATCTGACCAGGGACTATAGACAACCATTCCATACCCAAGATGACATCGTAATGCCTCAACGGTGCTACAAGAAGATCCCAGCCGAAAATATTTCCTCCTAGAGTATGCTCACACTACCGACACTAGTGTGTAATCATCGAGTCTGCTCTCGTAGGAGTCTCTATCCATAAGGATCAAGCAAACTGCTCAGTCGGAATTTCCGAGCTCCGAACAAGGGCAGTGTAAATAAATGATTGACTCTCCCTTGTGTCTATAAGAATTAGTGTAAGGGTGGATTAGACATAGATAGTACATCGAATCATCTCAGGTGTGTCATGATCGTAGGACTCGACTACCTGGATCTGAGCCTTCCCCTATCTTCTAGCTCCCATAGGTCGGGGTGGTCATCCTGGTGGTGGTGGTGGTGGTGGTAGAGCCTCAAAGTGTCGTCCACCACCTACTACTCAGCTAGATTCTCTACCTCATCTGCTTTCTCCCTGCGAACCACCACGGTCGAACCACTACCTCTTCCTGGGTGGTCCTTCAGCCGTCTGCTGCTCCTCTGCATGGCGGGTCAGGAAGTCAAGAGCCATGTGGCCCTGCCTGCCGCATGAATAGCACGACTTGCCTCTCATATGGCTAGCTCTGTTGTGTGTTCCCCGCACATCCGAACTAGTATCATGAGGTCTCCCACCAGATGGCCTGGTCCGCTTGGTCCTCTGCGACATCTGTCTTCTGCCAGCTGCAGAAGACTCCGCTACGTGTTGCCCTGCTGTAGGGCTCGCTACTGGCCTAGGCTCAGCAAGAAAGATTTCCACAAGAAGGGATTGATCCAGTACTCCTGCCTGCGTCAGAATGATGAGGGATATCATTGAAGCCCTGATCTCATGCCTTAGTCCCTGATCAATGGTCCGGACCTGGAAGAATGGGTCTCGTACCATGTCTGTGGAGTAGTGCGAGAGGTTGGTAAATCACACTGAGTACTGGCCTACTGTCATGCTGCCCTGCCGAAGCTTTAGTAACTTCTGGATGCGCACTGCATGAAGGGTGGTAGGAATGAAATCCAATATGAAGTGTCTCACGATGTCTGTCAAAACTAGTGATGCATCTTCGGGAACCTAGAGCATCAGGCTCCAACATCTACCTACTAAAGCGTGCAGGAGACTCGCCTGAAAGATCATCACAAGGTCAGCTCATGTCCCTACTAATATGAAGAATCGGACGATAGCCCCCAACCAATCCTCAGCTACCTGAGGGTCCATGTCTCTGCGGAACCTGGGTGGCCTTTTTCGCTGAAACTCGTGCAGTGCACTCAGGCAGCGTGCACTCTCTGATGCTGGGGCTGGTGGTATCAGTGGCCCAGCGAGTAGAGGTACTGCTGGTTCCTCTACTATAATGGGGCCCTCCACCGATGCCTCGTCACTTGGTGGGCTACCATCCCGCACGTAACTAGGCACCCTAGCTGGGTGCATTCATGGGGCCATCCTAAAAAGAAACAGGTGGGCCACGATCAAACAGTATACCTGGTTAGCTGACACAAATTAATTACAATGAAAACTTTTGAAACACACATGAAATCAATGTTTTTGAGCACTGTGTTGGAAATCAGATGTCAGGGTCCTGGTGTATGGATACGTCTGCCTCCACACCAACACTGGACTCCCTAGACTGAAAACCACACTTCATACTCTTAACCCTATTGCTTCACAGAGAAGAAATTATCAAAGTCCTAAGTTCAGTGGTAGAACCGACTCCTCTGATGCCAATTTTTCACGACCGGTCCCCGAGGCCCGTGTCCTGTCTACCCTCAAGCCCACCTTCCATAGGCCATGGGTTTGATACTAGCACCAAAGTTGTAAATCCCTATAAAAGGGAAGGCATTGCCTCTATGTAAGTAAAGAAACACAACATAGTAGGCAAGATGAAGTAAACACTAAGTAAAATGAGTACAAAAGTAAGTTCTAGAAAGTAAATGGGCCAGCATACAAACCCAACTGAATGTATAGTACAATTTAGAAAGAAATTACAAGAGATGAAATGTAAAAGAGCAACCACCAAGTCATCCTCCGAGAATCTTACCTGAAGGGTTGGTACATATAGTCTCGTCGGTACCTCAGGTCCATCCATCCGCTCCATGTACGTCCCACTAGGTGGTCCACCTCCATATACCGTCCAGCTCCACAAGCCTCAACCACGATCAGTGTTGTCCATCGTCTGCAACCAACACAATGTAGTTCGGGCATTCTCGTGCAGGGGTGAGTATAAAATACTCAGTAGGGACCCCGAGACCCCCGATGGTCTCCCAATATTCACAAAGGTTAAACCAAAAAGGAAAGATACAAACACGAAGTATCAACCAACTCTACTTAGGTATATGACCATACATATACATAAGTCATCAATTCCAATTAGGCTCCAACTCACGAGGCCAAGTACAACCAGTGCACATAGGAAAACAATTCAATCACATCGATGATAATGATTGAAAGTCAAGACTCAGCTCACATAGGTATACTACTCACGAAGAGGGGTGGAGATATTAGATGTAGCCTCTGAATTATATCCTCTACCAAACCCATGTAGGATCCAAGTACATAAGTCGTCACTGTCGAACCCACGTCGGATCCAAGTACAGTAACCATCGCTGTCGAACCCACATAGGATCAAAGTACAGTCGTCCTCGCTGCCAAACCACGTAGGATCCCAGTATAGTCGTCATCACTGCCGAACCCATGGAGGATCCATGTACAGTCATCCTCACTGCCGAACCCATGTATGGTCCCAGTATATTCATCATCGTCGTCGTAGTCGCAGCCAGCTATAGAATTCCCACACAGATCACGCTCGATTCTGGGAGGGTCTGTTCCACGAGCAAAGAGGGTCGATACATCAATTGTCGCAAAGTCCAGAGTTGATGTATCCCAAAGTTCATTCTCACAAATAGGAACTCAACGTGACTGACAGCACGTCAATCGGACGCCCGGTCTGAGATATAATGGCTTTTCCGTTCCAGGGGCCTAGTTAGAAATACGCTCATTTTTAACCCGACCGATATACATAGTCATCCAATGCTCACTTAGAGTATCGTAAAAGAACTATATAGTCGAAAAGTTCCTATTTTCCCAGACGGCGCGTCGATCGGACGCGCGACCTTTAAGTTATTCTCGTTTAAGTGATTAATAGGCCCGACCCGATTAGCCTAGTGGGCCGATGGGTAGGGTTTACCCGGTTTGACGGGTCCGACCCAGAAAGGGTGTCAGACCGGTCCCAAAGAATGCACATATCATATTGAAGCGGTGTGGCCCTGCCCGATGTGGCACGGCCCTGCCCGGCGTGGCGTGGCCCGACCCGAAGTGGAGCGGCCCGGCTCGGGCTGGCGCTCCCAGGAGAAACCCAGCTTGGCCCGGCATGGCGTGGTCCAGTTGGCTCGGCCGAAGGACGAGAGGGATCCAAGGGGGGCGCAGGCCCCTAGGTTGTCCGTACCGGCAGCACCAAGTGGAGCCGCCCTTCCCCAAACCAACCAACTAGACCGACCGGTCTTCTGCGCATGAGACCCACACAAGCGGCCCGTCGGTCTTCTAGCACGGTTCACTCCTGGTGCTGTGGTCTAGTTCCACCCGGAAGGCCGACGGGCCAGCCAGTTCCTCAGCACGGTGCCCTCCTAGCGCCGCGGTTTGCCTCTGCACGGCCCACCGACGGGCCGGCTGGTTATTCCGCCGAAGCGTCCCATATAGCGGGTCGTGGTTCCTCCCACACAACCAATGCGACGCTGCCAGTTTCCTTTTCCAGGTTTCCGGCATGGTGTGACAGTGTCTTTCTTCCTCCGCCGTCAATTGCCAGTTCTAAAATAATAAATGAGAACAACAGAAGGTTTTCGGGCCGTGTTGGGTCAGTCGTTCCCTCCGCGTAAAACGATATCAGTCATCCATATTTAAACATTTATTTCCAATGAGTACGGGGTACGTAAACTTCCACTTTCAAGAATAAAGACCTACCTCGATAATCGATGTCGTTCTCCGGGTGTCGCGGAAGATGGCGTCGCGGGGTGACGTTCGTAAGCGACGTCAGAGTGCGTCCGAGGAGGAAGCGGTGTCTCGCCTTATATCATAGAGATTAGAATAGGATTGTGCATCATTGTTCTTCGTGGAGTTAGTGCACTATGTCAAAGTGGTTTAGTTATTCGTGGAGAGGATGATGTTCTTCAATGATGGAGGAGCTTCCTTCTTCTTTCACACAAAGTCTCTCTCCAAAATCCCCCCACAACAAGCCAACCAAAATAAAATAAGGCCACCCCTTATTTTAATTGAACATGCCGTGCATTTTAAACTACAAATTTCAATCACTAAATTAATTAATTAAAGAGTTTCAAATAATTAATTAAGGTGTGTTTTGGTAAGATTTTAAGTGGGAAAGTGAAAAGGTTACAAAAAAATAAAAGGGCGTTGCCATGTAATTAACATGGGAGTTTAAAGGGGTTAAAGAGTTATGAAATATGAGGGGTTGGGGCTCATGTGGGACCTACCTCACAATTATCCTCACATGGATAGTTAGGAATTTGTGGGTACCACCCCAACCCTCTCATGTAGGATATAACAACCATAGATATAAAAGTAAAATTTTCCCACAATTTTATTCACTTCTCATTTAATCCACAAATTTTTACTTCTAATCCCATGAAAACGCCTTTGTGGTAAAGGCCCCCTTAAGCAATTACTGGATTTGTGAGATCATCGGCACACTCAGATTTCAATTCCAAGCACTGGTTCAATAGATAGAAAAACTCACTCGTTCGGTCACTGAACCCACCCGAGATGAATTTGGGAAATTGATTCCAGGCACACCGGGCCTCAGAATCAAGTGCCGTCAGAAGTCACAGACTCATAAAATTCCAAAGTATTTATGAAAAAAATTTCCTTGAAATTTCCAGGTGTTTACACATGTCAACAGGTTAATACAAGGTGGATGTTACCAAAGGGGATGATTCATTCTTTACTAGTACCAAAGTGTAAATTGAAAATTATATCCACAGATGTCATTGTGGGACTACCAATGTCTTCTCGAGGTAATAATGCAATTTGGTCTTTTTTGATCGATGGAATAAATATACTCATTTAGTTCAAATTAGAGATACTTTTTCTTTGGATCATCATTATTGAATTTACCACAAACAGATTGTCATGTTAAATGGTGTTCCTCTTTCCATTGTATATTACTGTGATTCCAGGATAACATCCAACTTTTGGAAAGGCCTTCTGAAGTTATTGGGAATAGAATTAAATGTCAGTACATGTTTTCATACTCAATCAGATGGGATGTCAGAATTGAAAATTTTGAGAATGGACGATATTCTTCGATCTTGTATAATGGATTACTAGGGATGTTGGGATTATCAATTTTCTTTAGTTTAATTTTATTATAATAACAGTTTTCATTCCAATATTCAGATGTCACCTTTTGAAGTATTATACAGGAAGAGGTGTCGAACTACAACATTTTGGAATGAATTATGTGGAAGGAAGTTGAGGAGACTCTAATTAGTAGAGGCAATGGATTAAAAAGTGACGATGATCCAAAAAAACATGACGATATATTAGAGTAATCAGAAAATTCATTTATATAACATGAGAAAATACTTTTATTTCGTGGTAAGTGATCATTCTTTTATTAGAATCTTTCCAAGGGAATGTTTAATGAATATCGGTAAGAAAGGAAAGCAAAGTCCACGGTTCATTCGACCTTATGAAATATTGGAGGAAGGTGGAAAATTATCATGTTGGGTAACTTTTCATCTGAGATTATCTTAGGTCCATAATGTTTTTCATTTTTCGAGGGTAAGATTTTATTTTCCAGATTCATCTCATGTTTTGAGCCTAGAAGCAGTTTAGTTGGAAATGAATCTTTATTATTAAGTGAAACCTATTCAAATTCTTGTTCAAAGTGAAAAAGTATTATGGAATAAGGTAATAAACTAGGTAATAGTTTTGTTAATAAACTATAATGGTTGCGGAATGAACATTTGAATATTAAAATTCTATGAGGGAACGGTAGCCTCAATTGTTTAATAAGTAAATAAAATTTTGAGGATGTAATTTCGAGAAGGTGGAGAGAATGTAACACACATAGGATATAAAAATAAATTGAAATTATTTAAACCCTAAGTCACTACAAAATGACACTTTATTATGATATGGTTATGATCTATACATTAAACAAAATTTTTCCTCTTCTATGATTTGAAATTTTAAAAACATACATCTATGGTTGAGATCAGTAATTTATTTGGAGTCTAAGAGAGCCAGCGTGGTTTTTGGTAAATAGTAAAATTCCATGATGTATAGTAATATGAATAGTAATACGACCCTTAGTAATAGAAAATATTATTAATATTTTGTTATCTTATGTCATAATATAATGAGATCTTCATTAATTTTTCAAGATGATATAATATGTGTTATAGTTTTAAAATTTTAATTTTTGGAATAAAAAATGATTTTCATTAAAAATTAATTTTATCATATTTAGATAATTATATTTATAAAATATATTGTTTTTTTATTCTACATATATAAAAATGGTTAGGGTACATTTTGGGTATTTTTTTGAAATACATGAATTTTTGATGAATATGGAAATACGGTAAATTACTACACATATACATTATATGTTAAATAAATCATTCCCTGCATCATTGTAGATATAATAACACATAATTAAAACCATCATGCTCTATTTTCTTTTTTGGGTCACATAAATCAATACTATTCCTACTCTGGAGAAAAATTATTAAACAATTGATTAAAATAATTGAAAACCTCTCCTCTCTTCCACTATAAATACCACCCTCAAACCCCCTATTCTTCTCATACCTCTTAAGAATTTAGAATTTTATAAATTATTATAAATTCCCTTCCAAATTCTATTTCACATGTTTGTAATCTATTTTTCTCACCAAAGGGCCAAAAGAAAAGGCCTAATGGATGAACTTAAGGAGAAGAGATCAAGAGGTAAACACCCCCTTTCATTTTCGTGTTTTTTCTTATCAATTCATTTATTTTTGTGTACTCTATTCTCCTCCCCATACTCCAAAGGCAACAAATACCCAATAATATTTATTTTAAATATTTTAATTAGGTTTAGGGAGAAATAAATATGCATTATTCCTCTCATCTTTCTCTTATTCTAAAAATAAAAACATTGTTCATGATGTGTTGATTTAACAACATCAAGGACGATGTTACATCAATTTCAATTAATTCCATCAAATATTGATGTAAAACCATTTTAATGGTTGAAATATATTTTAAGGGGTACTAATAATCTCAGAAATGTTATGAAATTATCATAAATTAATAATATTAATGGTATATGATGAAACATTTTTTGGGATAACAAAGAGCTGCAAAAATGATGTAAATGAAAATCACTATTGGTTTATCTAATGATTTATCCTTAGAGAATATAACCAAAATTATTTATTGAATAATTTAATATTATGGAATCATATTAACACCAGTACATTTAACTTCAAGATTTTCTCTTCCATTCGACATGAAAATCCTTTACGAACCGACCGTGGAAATCATATAAATCATGCACCTAAAACAATGGAAATAAAAATGATATTATTATTAAATAGGTCAAATGATGTTATAAAACTATCACATAAGCAGTTATAAATCTTATTATTCTTATCTAATATATTAATAAAACCATATTAACCATTATACTAGAGTTTTAAAAGCATTTGATATAAGATGAAACCAATGTAAAGTAATTTTTAACCCAAATTCCGTTATTTGGGTTGATATTCTAATTTTTTAATTATGTGATACTGATATTATTTTTTAATTAATTTCGATTATATTATGATTTATTATTTTTATTTAATGTTAATATACATATAAATTTCAATATATTAATTCTAAATTCAATTATAAGATATTTTTAATTGACTATCCGTTTAAAATTCTCTTTTAAAATTCAATATTATGAAATACAAAAGAAAGTATTTTACGTAGTTATTAAGGTTTTAAAATTATTTCCTAGTTTTGGGGAATTATTTATGATAAATATTTTGAACTATATCTCCCACCAATGACTTTTTTATGTGTAAGTTGTAGTTCTATAGTTTTGTTATTTGAAATATAACTGTGATGGTTACACCAGAAGGTTATCTTGAGGGTTACATTTTAATGTATCCATGATGGTTTCAAATAATAAGGTATACATGAGGGTTAAAATATAATTATATTATTCCCCTTGATACAATTATGGTTTTATATTTGTTCTTCAGTGTTTTATGGAAATATACAAAAATTTTACAAACTATATATGGGTGTAAAGTTTGTGTTTGTGAATATGATTTGATATGTTTATAAGTATTCAAGTTTGAATGGTTTGTTTCTTTATTTTTATATCCATTAATACGATTTTTATTCTCCCATGCTTTTTAATTTTTTTCATAGGTTATATGGATATGGATGATAATGACGGACGTAAAGTTAAATGTTATAAAAAATTTCTTTAAAAATCATGATGTTGTTTTTTGTTAACAATTTCATGTTTTGGAAAGATTGGATACTATTTTCATGGTACCCACATTTTATTATTGAGGGTTTATATGTATGTGTTATTTTCAAAATTTTTAAATCTCTAACCCAAAAATATCTTTAGGAATTACAAAGAATCAAAATCTAGTCGAAATAGCCAGATTGTGTAATGATTAAGATGGGGTCCTTATTCTATAGGGTTTGGATGATTTTTTATATTGACCATCCATTTGAAGATAATATTTTGTGATTAAACTCAACATTGTGTTTGGATAATGTTGAATATTTCCCTTGATCTTATAGTTATGAAATGATCCCTGGTTAGAAAATATTATATGTGGTACTCTATGATACCACAAAACTTCAATAGTTTTTATTATAGATTCATTATATAGATTGAAAAATTAAATTATATCATTATAGTTTGTTTACATTGTAAGGAAATAAAATATATCCCATATAGAATTTTCCCTGTTAGATGTTATGTAAATTTCTATGAAGACAATCATGGTGTGTATTTCCCATTTTCATTATGGGATGGGTAATGGTTTGTTCATACCCTTAGAAATTGTTCCCTCTGTATTAACATTCTTGTATAAATAGAACCATGGTATACACTCTATAATACCTCTCTTCATTCCATCCCATTAGAAATACACTTTCTAATTAATATAAATATTTCCCATTCATATATTAAAATATAATGAAGAACTATGACCTTTAACAAGTAGATACTTATTCATATATGGTATGTATGGAACACAAATATGCTTCTTTAACCTTATCATTCCTCTATAACCCAGGTTTAAAAAGGATAATTTTGACCTTCATTATTAGAACAAAATCTTCCTTATGAAAATATTTAATCATCACAAGGATAAATAGTTTATCACTCTTTTGAGTAGTATAATATTTCTCCAAGTCCATCAAAATTTCAATATCCATTATATTCTAACACATAAATATTATAATTTTTCATTATCATAGTTAATAGTGAATTATCCTTTCAATTCAATACACTGGAGGCCTTATTTACATTCACATTTTGGTAATGTGTTTCGCAGTCATAATATTTAGCCATATCATACCATCTTCACTAGTGAATTTTCAACACATTCTATGATATAATATAATTTAATCTCTTATTATATAATTATATATCACATCACTATACCTAATGATAATTCCAAACTATGGTTAATTCAAAAATTATATCCCATAACTCCAAATCACATGTGGGGTAATTTTTATGGTGAACCTTCAATTTTCATGATGAATAAGCATTAAATACTTTATTATTCAATAGAATGAATCCCATTACCTTCAATGATTCATAACTATTTATTAAAAATTATTCTCTATAGATAGGTAATGTAAGAAAATGTGTAATGAATAACCTTCTATTTAGTTCCTTGAACTGTTCCTTGCATACATATGTCAAACGTAACTTCGATTCATTCTGATTTATCATAGTGAGTGGATTATAAAGTCATGATAAATTATCTTAAATCATTATTAATGTCAATCAAAACATAGAATAGTTTAGATCTTAGTCAGCTTCTAGTTTGGGGAAATTTTAAATAGACTATATCTTTTATGGATCCACTGGTATACCCTCACAAGAGATTATATTTTTAAAAAATCAATGTTTTTCTAAGAACAATTTACAGGTTAATTATTTTTGAAAACGTCCCCTTCCATGAAGTATTAAGTTTAATCCTAAATTAATAATTAAATTGTTCCATTATAGTTGAATATATATTAATATCATCTATTAATACAAGAAAAAACATATCAATTTAGTCCCCAAAGACTCTATTCACTATGTCCATAAATATAAAGGGGGTCTTAGTGGGTCCAAATAGAATCACTATATATTCCTAAATCATATACCTTGTATAGAATTATTCCATAGGTATATCCGCATTCTTTTACCTTAATTGATGATATCCAGAATGAATGTGAATCTTTTAAATGTATTGAAATATGTGAATATGATCAAACTAATTATTAACAAGTGGTAGATGATAATTGTTCTTAATTGAGATATTGTTTAGTTCCCAATAATATATACAGAGTTACATAGTATTATCTTTTCCCTAAAAAATGGTATAGCATAGGGTTACACACATAGCTAAATAAATACATGGTCAATATAATCTAGGAGTTTCTTATTAAATTCTTGTAACCTAGTTGGGTATATTCAAAAGAGTTTCCTTAAAATAGGTTTTGCACAAGGTATGAGCACTATTGAATAATAAAATTCATGATTTAATGGAATATGAGGATATTTTTTATAGAAAGACATTGACAGACAACCTTATAATAGTTATTTTTTAAATATGGATTTTCTCCTTGAAAATTGGGTATAATGAACTCATTTAATAAGAATATAAAACCATACAATGTATAAAATTTCAATTATAACGTCAAATTTATCATCAAGGGGATAGATGATAACAATTTGTTTTGGAATATCATCTTTTTTCTTCCCTTACACAATAATTGATGTGGGATTTTATTAGAAAAATCAAATCCAGGCCTAAAATATCAAAAAATATAACCATATGGAATACTATAATAGTTTTAGGGTAAAAATTCCCACACACAGAAACTGGATAAGAATCTTATACATGAGAAGAGATAAACAAAAATTTAGGGGGTTTCACTACTAATTTAACATATAATCATAGAGGAAAACAATTAATTTTCCAAGTGACTTTTCATACAGTAAATGAATTCCTATGAACATGTGCTTATATGTTACTTTATTATTTTAGAATACATCTTACAACCATAACATAATAATTCTATCTTGGATCCCATACTAAAATTAAAATGGGATTCATGTTCACAAAACATTAGGAATTTTAGTGATTGATAATAAAAAATAATTTATAGGATGCTTAAATAAGGACACCTTCCTTTAAATCTATTAGATCTTATATTTAACTAGGTTATTCACCATCATCTTTCAGATCCTTAATAAATTTTCATAAAGAGTTTTTGAATTTCAAATCATATCCACAAAGAGTATCAAACTAGGAGTGAAACAGTGCCCATTTTCATGAAACACATGATTGTCATGTAAAAAAAATACCCCTTTAACATGGTTATTACCCCTAGGTATACATATTCTAAATCCAAATCCATTTTTAGTACCCAGATATGCATACAATTTCTTCGATATCATTCCCTCCATCTTTTACCCACATTCCATTATATTTTTTTATTCCTAGAATTATCCTTCTGGTTATTAAAAATTTCTAATATTTTAATTTTAAAAATAAACAATAATACATTATCTAATTTCAACTATAGAGTTCAATAATTCATACAAGTGGGATATAATTGATACCTATTTAAGCACTCCATGGGAGGTTACACCTCCCTGATGTGATTCTTACCACCATCCCTAGTGGAATCCTATTCCTAGTGAAGCCCTTTAGTGGAGGGTGAATGTTTAACCAATGCTCAAATGTGGGAGTTCACAAGGATTAGAATCCTTCCTTATGGTTGATACCAACTATTATGATAGAAAATTTTCATACATAGATATCAAATCATAATAGATGATTATTAATCTTATAACATAGTGATCCATTCCAAAATATTATAGGTCTAGTGCCTTTAGAAACATGGATACAAAAAAAAAACATGTTCATTGGGGAACTATGTCATCTCCAACTATTTTCTTCATAACACATTCCCTTCTTCGATATATAATATATAACACATTATTTTCACAGCCTTCCATAATATAACACAATAAAGGTTGATATCAGATGCATAGTACGGGTAAATATTGGAGATATCAACATAAAATAAGCGTTTGAGTATGAAAACATGATAATAACATTTGAAAATCGAAAACTGTATATCATTTTTAACAAATTTTAGTCAAGAAAACAATTATGGATGTTCATAAGATATTAATCATAATACAATCAAATAGCATGATCCATGAGAGAATAATGTTTCCAAAGACATAGATTTGTGGTGTGCACATATATAAATAAAATCATATGTAATATATATCCCTAAACTCATTCATAAGATGTTATTATATGGATTATGACCAATGTAGAACCTTCAAGTTTTGTATATCATCCATTGTACACTCTATTGGTATTGATATAACTTATTGGGTAACCATAATTGTCTTAGGATAACATCCCATGTAAGATATTTTTGGATTGGTATAACCACCCATGTACCAATTGATATCAAATAACATTAATAATTACCCAATACTTTTGATGGATATATATGACCCACTCATAAAAAACCAATAATTTTAGTTCCATAATACAATAAAATATTCACCATATCATAACCCATGAAATGGAAACATGACTCATAAATATTTGAACATAGTATAGCTAATGGGAAAGAAATAATTTTCATAAAAATATTTTTATTATAATCATAAACCACCCAAATAAATAATAAGGACACTAACATTGGATTATATACCTAGTAAAAATTAATCATCAAAAAAGGGTTCTTTAAATAATGAATATAAATTCTATAAAAATTTCATATTTTTTTTGAGGAAACCATCCATTCTATTTTGAAGTAAATTTTATAAAATCTAAAAATATTACAGATATTAAATATAATTTTTTTTAAAATAAACATCTATTATTTTAATGTAATGATTAGATAATTTTTTTTTCATGATGGCATAAATTACCATTCAGTCATTATATTCTAAAAGAAAGACCACTATTACAATTTCGATAAAAAGTTAGAAGTGCCTAATCTAGAAAATGTGTAGAATATTGCATTAAAACCCTATTGTAAAAATAAAAACTAGATAAAAATATCTTTATAAACCCCATGGTTAATTGTTAAAAATTTATTGAAAATTTTATTAGAAAACATGTACATGGAAGGATAAAGATATTTGACCAATTATAATAATAAAGTAAATTTTTATTAAAAATGTTGTCTGTAATCTTTAGTTAATAAAGAGAGAGAAATCAAATGAGAAAATGTTTTCTATAGAAATACAGATAGGAGAATATATTAATTTAATTTTAAAAAATATATTTATCATAATATTCCATTATTAAAAACATAATCATAATCAAACCAAATAAACAAAGGGGTTGTAACAAAACACCATTACTACTTGGGTAACTTCTAAATTGTAGTCCCCATTGAATAATTAAATATAGTTGGTTATTTATATCATATAATTTCCATTATAATAATCATAAAACAAATTCATGGTCACTATGTCCACCAAAAATAATAAATAAGTGTTTAATATGGCAGTGGTCCCACTGAAATAAAAGTTACAAGAAAACCCCTTACTGTTATGGTATGTATTGAATTGTAATAGCCATGGATGAATAATAATAAAATAACCTTTAATATCATGGTATTTAATAAATTCACAATATATAATATCAATGGGGGAATATATACACCACAAAAATGAAAAATGTTATTAATGTGATATTTGACTCCCAGAAATAATAGATATAATTGAAATCCCTTACCCCATATGTCCACATTTTTCATAAAAGTTAGAACCTCTAATACAATAAATATAGTTTTATTATAAATAAATTATACAACAATAAAAATAGATATCATTCCTTATATGATTTAATTATGATCTTTTTTCTATTCAGTGAAGAACTTCATGTTAAAATCTCGTCTTGGGTAATAACTTCATTTTCTAGGTATTTTTTTCTTTTTACTCTGATACTAGTTTAATTATATAAATAATATTAATAATGAGATATATATGATTTATATTAATTATATATTAATTTATAGTAATCTATAATATTTTGAGATAGAATATTAATTAAAAAATTCATAGAGGTGGTAGTTCATACATATACATGAATATTATTAACATTTTCTCGACGGATTGAAAAGAATAAAATTAAATATAAATTCTAAATTATAGAATATCTTTTATTTCATATATATTATATGTATTCATTAAATATACTTTAATTTCAATCCATTTGAAAATAAAAATAAATAAACCACTTCGCTTTAGGGAGGTGGTTTTCTACTAATACACATGAGAAACATTATCATTTTCTGAAATAATAGAAGGTAAGAATATAGATGTTTCAAAATAATTAAATAATAATAATTATTTATTAAATATAAAATATATAAATATTATTTATCATTATATCCTCTCATGAGACGCAGTTATCGAAAAATAATTACATCATTTTGTGAGGCATTAGTCTATTGGACACATGATCAATAGTTTCACTTCCCATTTTATATAACATGATAATAGTATTATTTATGAAATTAGTATAATAAAATATCATTAAATGGGAGATAGATATGTTATTATGTCTATATATTTGATAAATATTGTAATGAGGTGTAAGAATAAATAAAAACAAAATATATCCTCTTGTTTGGATAACCACCTTCAACTGGCACCCAACTTCCTTTTTAGGAGGGATTGGTACTCAAAATATGGAATATAGGATGTGAGAAGATAATTAAATAATTTATTTATGTATGTTATCTTATAAAAAATATTTAATATATAATTTGTATTAGATAGGTGGAGAGATGTTATTTCAAAATTAGGAGAGGAACCCACTTGGAAACAACATGGAAATGTTTTACAAAAACATCCAAAATAATAGTAATTCCTTATAAAATGATTTCAAACGACCATATATTTGAATATATGATATTATATGATTTAAATATGCTCCCAAAAATTGTATTTTTACATTTTTAGTGGTAAAAGTTCTATTATCTGTTATTTTTGTGGTCCAATAATCCCATTTAAACCATAACCACTGCAATTAATTATTAGTGTTTCTAAAATTTATTAGGACAAAAAACTATCATTTAAAAATTAACTAATTATTATTATTATGAATAAAAATATGAAATCTATTTATTCATATTCAATTCATATAATATATAAATAATAATTTAAAAAATATACAACCATATTCATTAAAAAATGGTTTAAAAGTGTTTAAAAGCAGTAATTGTTTTTTATCACTATTCAAAATGAAATTGGTTAGAATAAACTATTTAGGATTAATAAAAATATAATAGAACATATTTTAAAATTTATACATTTATTCCATTTTATAATATGATATATATTTGTATATACCTAAAATGAAAACATGTTATATATATATATATATATATATATGGTAATTTTCACTATTTATCGATAAATTAATATTTTTTATAATATTCTCAACGAATTACCCAACATTTATTTTTACATGTTGTTTAAAAAAGGATGTTTATTTTGTAAAATAATTTTTTTAAATAGAGGAAAAATTATTTTTTAAATTTTCTCCCAAAAATTAATAAAGGTTATTATTTAGTGGTAATATAAATTTAATATATTTAAAGACTATACAAATTAATATGTAATTATTTATAAATTTATATTAATTATCTAAGAAATATATTTTTAATATGAAAAAAGTATTATTCATATTATTATAGACATGTTTAATGTCTTGGTTATAGTGGTAATGTCTAAAATATAGTATTTATAGTGTATATCAGTTTGTTAAACCATGGTGTTGCATGTAAAAAATCTATCAAATAAATTAATTTATTCTTGAAATATATTTTTTAAATTATTACAGAATTACATTTTACCACTTAAAAATGAGTATTCCCCCAAAAATCCATCACATAGATATAAATACATGTGGTTACTTCCACCTCGTCATTTCAGAATGTTCCCACACATCTTCTTCAAGATAGTTGTTTTAGAATAAATATTTGATAGAGTGAGCGGTCTTGTTTCATAGAATATTCACTATAAAATCTAGAATCTCCATATTTTAATCTTTATGGGATTAATTATGGTCCAGTTTTATTTCATTTCAGTTCAGTATATGTTATGGACCAAGTTTCTACTTCCTTAGGGGAGATACATTTATTATCTCATCGACTTAAGGGAGGTTCACTAGAATCTCCAAATTATATGAAACCTTCCCAAATTGATCAAGAATATATAAAGGAATAATATATCTAGGAAACAATTTAAATTTATTCTCAAATATCATAACCTTCTTCCATATATAAATTCATAGGAAGGAATTCAATTCACCTTCAAAATCTATAGCATTTTAATTATTATCATCATAAAGTTTCTGTCAACTCTGAGCTATTTTGAGGTGTTATTAAATGGATTTGAATATATCAACCATTTCATGAGATTTATTGGGTCCCAATTAGATAATTTATATATATTCATTATAACATATTGGAGTTTCAATCATATTTCCATAGAGGGGTTTATATGATCCATATAGATTCTTGAAAAAAAATATGTTGTTTTATGAAAACATGACAAGAGGAATGAGTTTATCCCAATCAAATTCATAATACCAAGAAAAATATCCCTGTATATCCTCCAGCGTATGAATTGTTCTCTCTTATAAACCATCTATCTGAGGATGATACGTAGTTCTACAACTCAACTCATTATCTATGACCTACTAAAGACATTGGTAGAACATTGAGTAAATATTATATCTGTGATCAGATACAATAGTTTGAGATACATTCTATAACATTAATAAATCATTAATGTATATCCCAGAAATATGATCAATAGTTAAATATTCTTATATAGAAAATGAACTGTGATAACATTTTATGGTGTTCAACATCAAACCATACAACATTGTTCACTTTAGATGTTTTGGGGAGTCTAATGAAAAAATACATGGTTATTTTTCAAATTTTCGTTTCTTCTATGGGTAATGGTTTTAATATACACATATAATATATTCTTTTAGAATTAAAATTCCAAAAAAAACACAAAGTTAAAAACTGAAAAATATATCTCTATATACATCCTACTATAAAAACTCATCCAAATCAATACATATGTTTTTAAATCCTATGTAAACAGTGAATGGTAAAATATGATCCCACTCCAAAAGCTTCTTCCTCAAATCTGGTATATTTTCAAAATATATATGGTTCCTGAGCCTTATAATTCTATCATAGCAGATGATAGACTCCGGAACATTTATCAAATTCTTCTTGAACTCTACATCTTCTTTCTATGCATCATTACTCTTTACATGGACTGATAGTTGAACACTCATTTGAGAAAGATAATATTCCTCCCATTACATTACAATATCAAGATACATCCATGGAAAATAAAAAATTAATTTTTATTTTTTATCCTCGTCATAGATAAGATAGTATTATCCTTTCAACTATAATCACTTACAACATTATTCAATTTCCAAGGATGGTAGTGTGTTCAAAATTCATAATCGTTAAAAAACTCCAATAATGTTCTCTAGCACGTGCTTAACTCTTTCTTTTTCAATATATACTATATATTCTTATAATTAGAATATATATCATAGAATTATCAATAAATAGAATTCCTCTGTATATTTAATGTAAAAACTACCTCATCTAACATCAAATAATGATTTATGTAATTTTCTTATAAACCACTAATTTTTAAGTGGGACAGTCTATAGCCATCCAATTTTATATGAGAATTCACCCAAATCAATTCATTGAAACTCCATTATATATTAATACCCCTTCTATATATCTAGGAATTATAATAACATGACCACTGACATACTATCTCTCATGTTCCATGATAATTTCCTTACATTCATCTGTCCCATTGAACATGGATCCCTTCTATGTTAACATTATGAGTATATTAAAAATTCATGTCTAATTCTCTAAAAACCATCGATACAGTCATGAAAAATCCAAAATATGGTAGATCTCGATAACGATTTTATTCTAAGATATAATTCAACAACCTCCTTCTTTTATGGATACATTGATAAACCCTCAAATAATATTATGTAACACAAAAATGGATGTTTTGTAGTATAAATTTAATATTTGTTACTTTATTATAAGGATTATCCTTCCTTAGGTTATTAAGTCCCATCCTTAAGTGATATTAATTTTGTTCCATTATAATTTAATATATAATCGTAACATCACTAATGAATACCAAAAACTAATCAAGTTAATATCTAGAGACTCTATTAACTAACTCTAGGAAGATAGTAGAGGCATTAATAAGAACAAATGAAATCATTGTATATTCATAGTTTTCTTACCTTGTACATAATTTTGTATTCATTTTATCAACCACTATTAAACTCATTGAATAAATTCCTAATTAAGGTAAATCCTATAAATGTATTTACCTATGTGTAGTTAATAAAAAAATTAATATTGGGTATAGAATTAGTGTTCTTAATTGTGATATTTTTTAGTTCTAGATAATCTACATAGAGTCGCATCATTACATATTTTTTCCTATAAAAAAATATTTTCACACTATGGTAAAAAACTTGGATAAAAGAATCCATTTTCAAGATTCTCTTAGATATAATTCTTTAATATCTTCAATGATATGAAGGAAATTCTATCTAGAGTATTTTAAATAGGTGTATAGCTAGGTATATGTCACGACCAGTCCCTTGGGGCCCATGTCGTGACTACCCCAAGCCCGCCATCCATAGGCCAAGGGCTGGCGACATGAACCGAAAGGTGTATTCCCTAAAACTGGGAAGTCATTGACTTTATATCCTATAAAACACTCAACCAAGCACACAACATGATACGAACACAAGTAAAATTAATAGCCAAAAAAATATTGTTGAATGTAAAATGGGTCGGAATACAATCCCAACAGTAAAGCTACAAATACAAGTAGAGATACAGTACAACAGAAAAAAGTCAAAGAAAACTACTGGGTCATCCTCCGAGGTTCCTACCATTACCGTAGGTACAGATCACCTCCTCTACACTCCACGTCCACCTGTCTCCTTTGTGTACCGACACGTCATATGGTCCACCTCCATGAACTATCCAGTCTTGGTACCCTCACCCCTAATCAGAGTTGTTTGTCATCTGCACCAAACACAACAAGGTGCGGGTGAATCCCATGCAGGGGTGTGTATAACAATACTCAGTAGGGACCCTGAGACCCTCATGGTCTCACAAAATCCACAAAGGATAAACCAAAAATCATGAAAACCAATGAAAATCATACATAGGTATATGCTCATACATATACATATTCTATCATGTATTTCCCATCTAATTAATGAAAAAACACAATGTCCAACCCAAAATCCCAATGCTCAAATATTCTTCAAAGAAAGGATTACCACAAAGGCAACACCACAAAGGTATGTACCACACAGGTATGCCACATAAATGAATACTACTAAGGATTCACCATGAAGTTAAGTACCACATAGGTACTCCACATAGAATAATACCACCAAAGTATCACCACGAAGGAAAGGAATCATCTCACACGAGGTATATCATAGGTACACTAGTAGAGATGATTATATTTAACCACTGAATCATCTTACTCTGTTAAGAGGTGAACCCATGTAGGACCCTAAATCATCATCAGACCCACAAAGGATCGTAGTACATCGTCATACCCACACATGATCCTAGTAAATCGTCAGAACCACATAGGATCCTAGGACATCATCAGACCCACACAGGATCCTAGGACATAGTTAGACCAAAAAATCATCCTAGTACATCGTCAGACCCACACATGATCCTAGTACATCTTCGGACCCACAAAGGATCCTAGTACATCGTGATACCCACAAAGGATTGTAGTACATCGTCAGACCACACACAAGATCCTTCTACATCGTCTGACCCATACAGGATCATATTACATAAGACCCACACAGGATCCAAGAGTAGTCCCACATGGATTCCTAGATTGGATCCATGTGGGATTTCAAATACAGACCCACAAAGGATCCCTTTCTCAGGTCATGACCACTTATAGGGTTCCAGCACAAATCTTGCTTGTCTCCAAGTAGGTCCTCTCCTCAAGACACTAGTAGATACTCCAGCTGCCATGAAGTCGAATAATGGAAGTATCCCAAAGTCCCTCCAAGTAATAGGGGTGTCAATGCAACAGAAGGGGTGTCAATTGGACTTTCGGTCTGTATGTTACTAGCCTTTTAGTCTTGAGTGCCCGATTGGACTTGTGCTCGATCCCACTCGACCATAACCCTACATTATCAAAATCTTTAGTGGGGTATACCAAAAGAACCATCTCTCTCCAAGGATTCTGAATCCATATATAGTTCATCATATGGATTCACATAGCTCATGATATGGACAAATGTGCGAAATATGGGTCGGTATTAGTACAGATCTCCTCCGACCTGTTCGGACCGACCCGGACCGACCCATCCCGACCCGTTGGGTCTGGCCCAGCACACGCTGGGCGGCCCATCCCATGTTGTGTGGAAAATATCATGCTGGGTGATCCTTCCCGTGATGGGAAGATCGGCCTGGGTGGTTGCATTGTGGCGGGGTGGTCGCGGTGTAGCGGGGCACCACGGTGCAGAGGGGCGACCGTGGCAGGGCAGTGGCGGCTGTGGTGCGGTGGTCCACCATGGGGAATTGGATGGCCAGCCATCCTCTCCACGTGACATTGTCACATGCCGCACCTTCTCCGGCAACAGACAATGAGCCTACTGTCCTTCCCTCTCAACTGCGGAACAAGGCCGTGGTTCCCTTCCAACGGGCATGCGGCCGCGCACTACAGCCTTCGTCACGGCCGATAGAGTGCCGACCACCGTTCCTGGGCACCACCAGTGTTTGTTTTTGTCCTCCTCTATCACTAAGAACAAAAAAAACTTCAAATTATCGTGGAGAGTTCATGATATGTTTTTTCCCACACCCTCCGCATTAGGGTGATAGAAAGCGGCTCGATTAAACTTGAATCCCGAAGAATTTCCAAGAACGGTAACGGGGGAAAATTAATATAACTAAACCTACTTTTTAGTTCCTTGTATGATATTGGGAGGAAGAATATAGATTCTTTGAGGATGGTGGTGTCAGTGATCGTTGCTTCTGCAAGTTGCCTCTGATCAGGTCTCAAGTGTCATCCTTGTTCTTCAATTCTGGAGTGCATTCTTCATTGGTTGATGAGTTCCTCCAAAAATATCCAAAGCTCCTCCCTTTTCCAACACTTTTCCCCAACCATCAAGTGAGGATCTAACATAAAATAAATTAATAACTTAACATTTAATTTATGTTCACAAATATATTAATTGGGGGAGTTCCGATATTCCCCCACCCCATTATGAGGGATTTGGGTGGTCCCCATGACCAAGCTTTGAATTTGGGGTTTTTCTAGATCTGGTGGTCTCCACCACCTAGCATTCATTTTTATGGATAAAAATAAAATAAAAGTCATTCTTTATTTTATTTTTATTTCCACAAAAAAATGTAAAATAACATTCACCCTCAACCAAATCCTATCAAAGTGACAGTAGCCGTTAGGAAATACTGGCACTATGAGTTCAAAGGTGTCCTTGGATTTCATTTCCGAGTACCATTTCAAAAGTTATAAAAATATGCTTCTACTTTTACTGAACGTACCTGAAAAAAAAGTTCAAAAATTCTTTTCGGGCACGTCAGGCCTCAGAATCACACGCCGTCAATTTTCAAGGACTCATAAAATTCTCATATAACTATAAAAAATTACCCAGAATTTTTGGGTCTTTACATTCGCCCCACCACAGGGATTTTCATCCCCATAAGCCACAACTTGATCTAAGGGAACATGTGGGGGTACTAAGCATGTATCTGAGCCTCCCGCTCCCATGTTATCCACAAGAGGTTCCCGTGTTGCCAATGTACATGCACCAGAGGTATCGACCACCCATGTAGGACCCACTCCTATTGATCCTTAATCTCCATTAGAACATCTGTAAACATATCCCCATCATTTATTTCTAGTTCTCCATGGTTGATGATGTGAGAAGGGTCATGCACGTATCTCCTTAGCTAGGATTCGTGGAAGCTATCATGCACCCAATGTAACTGAGGGGGAAGTGCTAGGCGGTAAGCCACCTCGCCAACTCTGGTGAGGACCTGGAAGGGTGTGATGAACCTCGAAGAAAACATGTCTCCCTGGATAAATCTCTCCAAACCGCTTCAGGGTGAAACCTGTATGAAGATGAGGTCCCCATCCCAAACACCAGAGGTCTCTATCTCCTGTCAGCATAAGACTTCTTCCTGCTTTGTGTAGTCTTCATCTGATCCTAGATGATTTGCACCTTCTCTATGGTAGCCTATACCATCTATCGTCCCACTTGTGCTTAATACCCTAAGTTTGTCCAGTACAAAGGTGATCTACAAGGTCGGTCATACAATGACTCGAAAGGTGCCATCCCAATGGTGGAGTGATAGTTGTTGTTGTATTCAAACTCCACCAAAGGTATGTGATCCACCCAGTAGCGACCGAATTTGAGGACGCAAGCACATAGCATGTCCTTGTGGGTCTAAATGGTCTACTCATTCTAACTATCCATCTAAGGAAGTATGGCGGTGCTCAAACAAAGATGTGTCCCAAAAGCCTCCTACAACCCCTTCCATATAAAATATGTGAAATGTGTATCATGGTCAGAGAAAATCATCAAGGGTAATCCATGTAGCCTCACAATCACCTGAAAATAGAGGCTTCCTAGTCTCTCTACTAAACCATACTCTCTAATTGGTAAGAATTGGGCTGACTTGGTGAGTCGGTCAAAAATCACCCAGATAGAGTCATGACCATAGGATGTATGTGGATGTCCTATCAAAAATTCCATGGATATCCCATCCCACATTAACTCTAGGACATCTAAATGTTGAACCAATCATTTTGGTACCTGATGCTATGCCTTCAGTTGCTGAAAAGTGAGGCACTGAGAGAAAAACTCTACTACTGCTTTATTTATTCCCAACCACCGCTGCTGTCTTCAGAGATCTTGGTACAACTTCTCCACTCATAGATGTACCACTAGAGGGGATGTGTGAAACTCCCTCATCAGATCCTTCTGATGTGATACTGGTACTATGATAAATCATCTGAAAAGAATTTTGTTCTCCCCGCCTTTATAAAATATATCATGTGCATATCCTGTGGATATTTGAGCATGTCGAGTCTTGTAGTCAATGTCCCCACACTGTGCCTCCTAGACTCACTGAAGAAGTGGGGGAGTGATAGAAAGAGACTATAGAAAAGCTGCCACATCTTATTCAATAAAGGATATATGTAAAGTGGCTAACATCTCCGTCGCCACACCTAGAAGTTGTATACCAAATCTCATGTTGAGTGCATATGCTATTACATTCCCATTACAATGAGTATAGACTATATCCAATTCATAGTCCTAGAGGAACTCAACCCAACGTATATATCTCAGGTTCAGTTTCTTCTGCGAAAAGATATACCAGAGGCACTTTTGAAAAGAGTACAATGTAAAATGCTCTCCCATCATGTAATGTCACCAATCTTCAAGGAGAATACCACTCCTGCTAACTCTATGTCATGGGTAGTGTAGTTATTTTTGTGTTGTCTCAGCTATCGGGAACCATATACAATAATAGATCACTCTTACATCAGGACACATCCATGTCTAGTACCTGATGTGTTGTAGTAGACTATGTACCCTACGCACTCCTCCAGTAGCCTCATGGTGGTGGCACTAGTCAGCCTCTGCCTATGCTCTTGAAAAAACTACTGGAATCTCTCTGATAAAATGAATTGATTCCTCTTCTTCGTCAACACAGATAAAGGTGATGCAACTCTAGAGAAATATGGAACATATCTCCAGTAGTATCTGGCCAAACCTAAAAAACTATGTACCTCAGTCACACTCCTGGGTGGCTCCCAAGAAAGTACAGCCTCAATCTTCGCTGGATCCACTGCAACTCCAACCTCTGATATGAAATGTCCTAGAAAGTGAACCTCTCGGATCCAAAACTGGCACTTCAAGTTCTTACCATATAGCCGGTGCTCTTTGATTGTGTCAAGAATTATCTGCAACTGATAGGCATGCTTATCTTCAGTAGCCGAGAATATTTGTATGTCGTCGTTGAAGACTAATACAAAGCCGTAATGGTATGGCTGAAAGATATTGTTCACGAGTCCCATGAGCCCCGCTGGAGCATTGGTTACAACAAACGTCATAACCAAGAACTCATAATGGAAAGACTGACATCTAATAGTCGTCTTATGCACATCCTTGTCTCGCACTCTGAGCTGGTGATAGCCTGATTTGAGATCTCTCTTCAAGAACCACCATGCTCACTTCAGCTGATCAAATAGGTCTTCAATCCTCAAGAGTGGGTATTAGTTCTTCACAATCACTTGGTTCAGGCACTGATAGTCAAAAAAATCCTAAAAAATCCATCCACCTTTTTGGTGAACAAAATTTAGGTTGTATAAGGAGAAACATTGGGCCAGATGAATCCCTTCCCCTAGATGTCCTCCAGATGTACCTACAGCTCACAAAGCTCCGCGGGAGCCGTCCGATACGCTGGTGTAGATATTGGTGCCATCCCGGGGTACAAGTCAATATAAAGGTCCACATCTCTGTGAAGAGGTAGTCCTAGAACATATTTATGGAAGACATATGCATACTGGTCCACCAATATAGGATAGCACGGACTCTCCACATCAATCGCTCCAAGGGTAAGGCTAGACAACTAATGAGTGATATAATGTACTCTCCTCTGGGTGAGTCTATCCAGTGCTGCAAAGGCTCCCTTCTCACTGGTGAAAATAAACCTAGTCCCATCCATGCGGACCCACTGCACTTTGTGCCTAATACAGTCGATCTAATCATGGACTGTAGGTAAGCACTCAATACCAAAGATGATGTCGTAAGGCCTCGACGCGGCTACTAGGAGATCCTAGCCAAAGCTCTCACCTCGTAGATTAAGCTCACACTGCCGGCACCAGTGTGTAATCGTTGAATCCACTCCCGTAAGAGTCTTTAGTCACAAGGATTAGGGAAATAGCTCAGTTAGAATCTCCAATCTCTGAACGAGGGAAGCAGCAATAAAAGAATGACATGCACATGTGTATATAAGTACTGTAGGTTAGGTATACTAGACACAGATTGTACCTCGTATCACCTCTAGAGTTCCATGGTCATAGGTCTTAGCTTCCTGGAGATGAGCTTTCCCCTGTCCACCAGCTCCCTGTGGCTGGGGTGGACCACCTGGTGGTGGTGGCGGTAACACCACAAATCGTCTCCCACCGCCAGCTTCGCAGCCAGCTCCACTACCATGTCCACCTTCTCCCTACGGACCTCCTCTGTCAGACCTCTATCTCTATCTGGGCGGTCCTTTGACCATCAGTTTAGAATCTATACGATGGGTAGGAGATTCATGAGCTATGTGACCCCGACCACCACATGTGGAACACTTCCTACTCCTCACATGACTGACTCTATCTCTAGAACCCCACACAACCGATCCGGAATCATCCAGTCATCCACTTGTAGGTCTGGTCCTCTTAGAACTTTGTGACATCTATGTGCTGCCAGCTGTAAATGACTCATTTATGTGATGTCCGGCTGTGGGTCTCGCTGATGGTGACTGTTTAGTAAGGAATCTCTCCACTAAGAGGGCTCTCTCTAACACCCCCGCCAATGTCAGGATGCTGAGAGAAATAATCGAAGCCTTGATCTCCCACCTGAGTCCCTGCTCAAAGATCTGGGCCCTGAAAAATGGGTCCCATAACATATCAGTGGAGTAGAGTGAGTTATTAGTGAACCTTGCTGAGTACTGAGACACAATCGTGCTACACTGCTACAGATTTAGAAGCTCCTATATGTGCACTGCATACAGAGTTTCTAGAAAAATCTCTACCTAAAGCAGTCTCTCAATGTCTTCCCAGAAAAGTGTCTCCTCATTGTGAAGTTAGAGCATCAAGATCCACCATCTGCATGCTGCTGGCTATAGATGGATGGCATCAAGGATCTCCATGAGATCAGCTGGTTTCCCTACCAATCGGAAGTCTCTCACCATGGCCTCTAGAAAATCCTTAGCCACTTGTGGGTCTCTCTCTCCCCTGAACCTGGGTGGCCTCTAGCACATTAACTCGTGCAACGCGCTTAAGAGGAATGCACCATCTGTCACTGGGGATTGTAGCATTAGTGGTCCAATGGAAAATGGTATCAATGGTGACTCCGCTTGTGCCTCTACTGGAAGAGGGCCCTTCACCGAGGCCTCGTCACTTAGTGGGATATCAATGCATACTAGACCTAGAACACTAGCTGGTTATCTGCGTGGAGGCATCCTGAAAAGAGACATGTGTTCCACAGTCAATAATTTATACCTGGTGAGCTGACTCAAAGAGATCAGAATGAATACTTTTCAAAACACACATGCAATCAATTTTTTCATGCACTGAGTTAGAAATTAGATATCAGGGTCATGGTCATGGTGTATGGATACGTCCGCTACAACAAAAACACTGGATTTTCTAAAATGATAACCACACTAACTACACATAACACTATTGTTGTTAAAAATATCAGATTCCAATGTTCTATGCTTGAAACTCCATATGATACCAATTTGTCATGACCCATCCCCAAGGGCCCGTGGCGTGACTACCCCAAGCCCACCTTCCATAGGCCAGTGGCTGAACACTAGCACTGAAAGGCGTATTCCCTAAAATTGGGAAGGCATTGCCTTTATATCCTATAAAAACACTCAACCAAGCATTCAAAAAGATATGATCACATGTAAAATGTATAGCCAAAAAGTGTGCTGAATGTAAAAGGGGGATGAATACAAGACCAATAGTTATGATACAAGTAAATATGGAGATACAATGAAAATTAAGAAATAGAAAAACATCTACTTGGTCGTTCTCCGGGGTTCCCACCTGAAGGGTAGGTACATATCGCCTCCTCAGCACTCCACGTCTACCCATATCCTCTATGTTCCAACACACTGTATGGTCCACCTCAGTGCACAGTCCAGTCTTGCTACCCTCAGCCCCAATCAATGCTGCCCATCATCTGCACCAAACACAACAAGGTGCGGGTGAAGCCTGTGCACAGGTGAGTATAAATATACTTAGTAGGGACCTAGAGACCCTCAAGGTATCACAAAATCCAAAAGGGATAAACCATAAAGCATGTAAACCAGTGAAAAATCTACTTCGATATATGCCTTTTCATACACCTATGTTATCAATTATTTCCCATCTCATTCATGAGGAAACAAAAGGTCCAAACCAAAATCCCAAAGATCAATTGTTCCACAAAGGAAAGATTACTATGAAGGTAACACCACAAAGGTAAGTACCGCACAGGTACGCCATAGAGAAAAATACAATAAAGGTTTAACCATGAAGGTATGTACCACACAGGTACGCCACACAGAAGAATACCACCAAGGTATCACCATAAAGGAACAAACTCATCTCACACCAAGTATATCTTAGGTACATTAGTAGAGATGATTAGATGTAACCCCTGAATTATCTTACTCTATTAATAGGAAGACCCATGTAGGATCCTAAATCATCATCAGAACCATAGAGGATCGTAGTACATCGTCAGACCCATACAAGATCCTACTACATCATAAGACCCACACAGGATCCTAGTACATTGTCACAACCACACATGATCCAAGTACATTGTCAGACCCACATTGGATCCTTGTACAAAAAACCCACACAGGATCCTAGAGTAGTCCCAAAAGGATTCCTAGAGCAGTCCATGCAGGTTCTTCAAATATAGACCCATGATGGATCTCTTTCTCAGGTCACAGCTAGTTACAGGGTTCCTGCACTGAGCTCGCTTGTCTCTGGGAGGGTCCGCTCCCCGATCCACTAGTATATACTCCAACTTCCATTATGTCCCACAATGAAGTATCCCAAAGGACTTCCATGTAATACAGGTCTCAATGAAATAGATGAAGCATGAATCGAACGCTCGGTCTGTATGTTATTAGCCTTTTAGTGCTGAGGGCCCGGTTGGATTCATGCTCGATCATACTCGATCATGCCCCATCATTATCCAAATCTCATTTGGGAAATACCAAAAGAAATTTATCGCTCCAAGGTTTTCATCACCATAGACGCCTCATCAAGCGGACGCTCACAAATCAAGAGATGACTGAAAGAGTGAAAAATGGTTATGTGTTGCTCTGGATCTGGTCCGACATGGTCGGACCGACCAAGCCCGCTAGGTCTGGCTCGACCCCTGTTGGGCAGCCCGGCCTATGCTGGGTGGTCCGGCCCACGGTGGGCAACAAGACACGCATTTGGAGGCTTGTCCAGGTGGCCTGAGTTCGGTGGTCGTGGTGCGGCGGGGTGCTGCGGTGTGACGGGGCGGCCTGGGTGTGGAGGGGTGGCCTAGGGGTGGCTGGGCGGCAGCGATGTGGCAGGGCGACGCCAGGGTGGCCGAGTGGCCGTAGTGCAGTGCCGAGGCCCCAAGGTTTTGGTCCTCCGTGACTGGCCTGATGGCCAGCCATCCTCTCCACGCAGCGGGGTCGGGCGCCACGCCTTCACTAGTGGTTGGCAGTGAGCCGACCTCCCTTCCCTCTCCAACGTGGTTCTCTTCCATCGACCATGCGGTCGCGTGCCATCTCCTTTGTCGCAGCTGGCGGAGTTCCATCCGCCTTTATTGCGCCCCACCGGTGTCGGTTTCTATCCTCCTCCATCGCTAATAACACAACAAAACTTCAAAGGATTATAAAGAGGTCGATCCATGTTTGTTTGTCCCGCACACTCCACATTAGGGCGATATCAAGCAACTCAATTAAACTCAAATCATGAAGAATCGTCAAGAATGTTAAGGGGGGAATTCAGATAACCAACCATACCTTGTCGTTCATTGTATGAGGTCATGAGGAAGAAGATGAATTCATTGGCGTTGGTGGTGTTGGTGTTCGTTTCATCCACAAGTTTCCTCCGATCTGGGCTCAATTGTCATCCTCGTTCTTCAATCCCGAAGTGTGTTCATCAATGGAGGATGAGTATCTTCACAAATCTTAAAAGATCCTCCATTTTCCAACACATTCCCCCAAACATCACTTGTAGAGCCAATATTAAATAAATTAATAACGTAACATTTAATTTATGTTGACACATATTATTAATTGGGGGTGTTGAGAGGTTTTACACCCCATTGTGAGGGGTTCGGGTGGTCTACACCACCATTATTTGAATTGGAATTTCTTATATCTCGGTTGGTACCCACCACTAAGAATTCATTTAGGAGGACAAAAATATAATAAAATATATTATTTATTTTATTTTTATTTCCATGTAAAATAAGAAAACTAACATTCACCCTCAACCAACTGCCATCGAGGTGAATGTTTCCTTAAGCGAATACCTGTGCAGTGAGTTCAATGGTGTCATCAGATTTCAATTCTGAGCACTGGTCAAAAAGTTACAAAAACCCGCTTTCCCATTTAATCAACATACCTGAAAAAAAGTTCAGAAATTCATTCCAGGCACACCGGGCCTTGGAATCAAGTATTGTCAATTTTTACGGACTCGTAAAATTCCCATATAATAAAAAAAGTTACATGGAATTTCCGGGTCTTTACAAGATATTTTCTTTTCAAAAACCAACATCAAGATTTAGTAGAATACTTCAAAACTATTTTGAAGACACGTTGATAAAATACCTTATAGAAGGATTATCATCAATGTGGAGTTTCTACCAACAAATTTATAATATAAACCCATTTTGAATAGGAGTAAAGAACTATACAATGGATGTGATTTCAATCGGATATTTATATTTATCTTCACAATGATCGATGCTCATTGTTTGGTTTGAAATATAATAAACTGACTTCATTTCCTCACTAATAGATATTGGTTTTATTGAGAAATTGAAATACAAGCCTATTATATCATCAAATTCAACTACATGGAGAATCAAATGTTTTTTAGGAAGCACAATCCTACAAAATTAAACCATTGGAGAATCATAAACATGAGATGTTATCATCATATCATATCATTCATATCATAAATCATTAAATTGATTCATTTCATAAATTATGGTAGTTCATTGGATAAGAATCATTATAGAATCCAATTAAATGATCCATGAGAAAATAACATTGGAATAAGACATATATTTATGTTATACACATCCGAATATAAATTTTATGTCAAGGATATTCACTATGACATTCATATCATGTTACGATTGGGTCAACCACCCACGTGACTACCTTGGGAATTGGATAACTGCCCATGTACCCACTTGCCAGTATGGAATAACCTCCCGTGCACTCTCTTTTACTATTTGGATAACATCCTATCTAGCATCTTTTGCGCATGGGATAACATCCCACATAACCATTGATATCATAGAACATTAAAAATTACCCAGTTCATTGTATGGAGATATAATTCACATAAATAAATATATATATACTTTTTTTTCCACAAGATCATAAAACATTCATCATATGACAACCTTTGAAAAGGAAATAGATTTCATAAACATTTCATTATAGTATAACATATAGGAGGGAAATGAGATTCATAAAAATCATGTCATCTTAATCATAAACAATATAGAGAAAATACTAATACATTACCATTGTATTATAACTATATAAAAATATAAATAACACAAATTATTGTTTTAATTAATTGATATAAATTTCATAAAATGACAATTTAATCAATATTGTTGAAAATATTCCTTACATTTTCAATTCTAATTTTTAAAATATAATAATTTATCAAATATAAAGTAAAAAAGTTTTCATTTTAAATAACTTTATAATTATTTAAAAATTGTTTTAAATCATCAAGAGTTCATGAAGGCTGAAAATACAATTCGTTTTATACACATTAATTAATGTTTCTTTTCACATTTTCCAAAAAAAGTAAAAAGTAACTAGTCTGAAAAATAAAATGAATATTTATTTGAAATAATTCTCTAAAAATTAAAACATGGGTAAAATTTGGAATAGAAAATATTTTGTTAGTATTAAACCATTTTTTCAATGATTTTTAGATAACATTGACATTTATGGATAATCATTTTCGACAAAATAGATAAATGAAGATCATTTTTAATAAAAACATTATTTTAACACAATTAGTTAGTATAGAGATAAAAATGAATGGAAAAATGTATATTATATATATATAACCATAGGAGATGAAAATTCATGCAGTTATTAAGAGGTTGATTATATGTTTTCCTCCTTGTAAACTTATTCTTAAAGGATCCTCACAAACAATGTGATTTTATTCTAAAACCCTCGAATATTTGATAACAATTTTAGAATATGAATGACAAAATAAAAAAATATATATAGATATGTGTATACTAAATAATTAATGAGAATAATCATAAAACACATTCATGGATAGAATATAAATAACACAAAATAAACAAGTGGTGAATATTCCATGTGTCTCACATAAATAAATGTGAGAAGAAAATCCCTTACCACATTGGTGAAATTTGAATCAAATGTCCCTTGGAAGAATAAATATAATTAAAACATAAAATATCATGAGAATAAATAAATTATTAATATAAAATGTCAATGGGAAATTATACTCACCACATAAAAAAGAGTGGGGAATATGGAATATGTATCTCATAAATAAAAGTGCTTTTAGAAATCCCTTACTAAAATTCTTGATTTAATTCATAAAAATTAAAAACTCATGTATACAAAATATAGGATAATTATTAAACTATTATTTTAAATTATTGATATTTATAACACCATATATGATATAATTATGTCATTTTATGAAACTTTTATTCTCAATTTATTTTTAGAATCATGATTTGGGTAATAAATTCTTCATTTTTCAAGTATGTTTTTGTTTTTTATTTTAGATATATATATATTTATTATGTTTAAATAAACACCAGAATATTAGAAATGATATTAATATCATATATAGTAATTGTTTAATAACATAAATTAATCTATAAAATAAAAATATGGATTATGAATTACACCATTAATGGAGATGGAAGGTTATATATATGCAGGAAGACTATTTACATTATATCATCGGATAAATTAAATATATTTTAAATATTAATTGAACATTAAAAAATATTTTTTATATCAGATATATATTTATTTATTTATTATATTTTCCCTCATTATATTCTATTGACGAATCAAACAAATAATGTATCAAATATCTTAACGTGTGATACAATCCACACATATACAAGAGTGATATTATTATATTCCATCATATTTTAATGTAGGATGGTAGATGTGATATTATAAATATATAATCATTATAATGTCATTAATATGATATATGGAATTTTAATCAAACATTATATACAATAGTGAGAGTTAGTGATGAAAAATGAAGTAGACTAGTTTTCGAGGAGGTAGTCCACCATACCCTCGATTGATGATGACATTTACAGTTAAATGGAAAAGAATATAGATTTTAGTTATTAAATTAATATAATAAAATATAATTACATGTTGGATACTAATTATATAATATCATAATAAATTCATAATATTTTATGTGTGTGGATGAAAAAAATAAAAAATCTTGGTAAAGAATTACACCTCTTCATGAGACAACTTCTTATGGTTAACACCAAAACATTCTTCGGAGGCATTAATATTAATAATAAGGCGAAAAGAAAATGGTAACCGATGGATTTATTTAATTGATTGGACAAACCAAAAAGATATTATATTATGTATTATAGAAAATAGGATATTTCCTTTAATGTGTGGGGAGAGAAACCGACATGGAAACTAGAAAAAACTTTTCCAAAAAAATCTTAATAATAATCTAATAACAATGAAAAATGCCTAAAAATGATAATTTATTTTAATTTTGATATAAATAGGTTAAAATATAAACAAAAATAGGTTTTATAAATGTTTTTTTGGAAAACATATCCTTATCTTTTGGTTAGACATGCCGATAAATAGTTTTTAACCTTAACCATGACAATTAAATTTACTGTTTTTACTATTCATTTTAAAAAAATTGCTTTAGTAATAACCTAATATTAATTATTCTTATTAAAAATATGGAATAAATTTTTCTACATTAAATCAATATAGGTGGCATAATATAATTATAAATTAAACCCACAAACCAATGAAAAAATAGTTTTCCAATGAAAAATATTTGAAAAGTATAAAAACAATTATAAAAAATTTCAATATGAAATTGATAAAAATTACATTTTTTGGATTAATAAAATTATAATTGGACTAATTTAACTTTTCCTAAATTAATAAAAATTGTTGATACTTTAAATTAAATTACATCTTTTATTAAAAAAAATTATTTTTAACTAATCATCGAAACGAAGTTAATTTTTTTCAAATGAATTATATAATATTTGAAGAATTGTTTTTTGTTATCTATTTACAAAAAATTAGTGGAAATTATTTTTTTATAAAATTATTTTGGTGTATATAAGTATTTGAATAGAATATATGTATTATTTATCTATATATTATCTTTATCAAAAAAAATATCAGACTATTTTTTTCTCATTCATACATTCATGTTTGAAGGTTAGGTTAAAATGTTTTTATCTAAATAATAATACTAATAATATATTTTAGTTTGTTAATATTATCTTTTTCATGTATCACATGGTGTTAAAGAAATTAATTTACTAGAATGAAATATTTCATAAAATCTCGTGGTATATAAATATACCCAATGATTTGGATTTATATGTGTTTGGAGCGTGTTTCCTTTTCTAGTTGGGTATTCTCTATCGGAGGTGATGTGTTCTGATAATTTTTTAAATGGATTAGGGATGGTGTTTTTGTTCAACTCCTTTATATTAAACTCTATGATATTATTTAATCTTTTTGAATGATTTATAATAAAAATATATATCTATATGAACCCCATGTGGTTTTTTAAAATGTTTTTAATGGTTTTTATCTATGTATTAAATAAGTAGTTTCTATAGATTTCCAGTTTGTATTAAAAATTAATGTAGTTGATGCCAGGTATTTGTGAAATTTTTCGAATGGTATTTTAAGTGAATTTGAAAAGTTTTTTTGTTAATTTAAATTTGTTTCTGAAGTGGGTTTCAAATAATGTTTTCAAAAATTGTTTTATAGGGGAATAAAAACTCGTGGAAAATCCAAACATGTTTTTAAAAGGATATGATAGAATAATATTTAAATTTGTTGCACTGGATCATTGAAATCACCCATAATTGAGCCAGTATATTTTTAGTTTATATTTTGTCAATTTTTTACCTTATGGTGTATGTTTTATTTTGTATATTATTTATTATTATACATGGAAATGTGATAGTGTCTATTTCTTATGTTGTTATTAATGGTGAAAGGATATTTATTTGAAAAATTTTATTAGTAATTTATATTGGGGTCATTTTGATTACTTATTGATAAACTATTCTTATTAATCTCCTAATTACACAAAGAAGTAGGTTGACTAACAGGAGGAGTGAACACATAGATTATATTAATTTATACAAATTCAACTGTGTCCCATAGTAGTTGAGTTCTCCATATATGGATTATGGTATATGATATATGATCACTTTTGGGAGGGGTACTGAATTGTAGATAGTATAAATTGACTATTATGACCATAGGTTCATTATTATTATCATAAGGTTCCAGTCACTGGTTCATGTTTGGGTAACTTGAACCTTAGGTTGTTTTACCGGATGCTTAGTTCCTATATGGAATTATTTAGGGAATCCACTTCTATATATTTCTTGTATCTGATATCCTTTGATTGATTAAATTTAACCATTATTATGATGGTATTATTTCACCATGATTTAATAATGCCTTGGTTCTTATTATGTAGTTTTTCTTCTCTAGTTATAGTTTCAAATTTAATTTAGAACTGACAACTAAAATGGTTTGGAAAGTGGAATTATAAGGAAATAACATAACTTTTTCATAAAATAAATTTATGAAATGTCTTGATACATATGATTATATTGACTATGGATTTTATTACATGAATTTTATGGCCCTCTTTAATTAAGTATGATATTTATGATTCCAAAGGTTTGATCCACCATTATATTATTTGATATGGGGGGATATTTTATAGAATTAATAATTAAATATTTCTTGGTTTTATTTATTATCACATATAAAAAAATATTTTTTTATTATAGAATTTATGGAATTTAATTTAAGTAGAACTTGATAGACTTTATGAAGCAATACAACCTAACTTGTTTTTCTCACACTTGTCATATACACTAGTGTGCAGGTGTGGGAAACTCATATTTATTCTCTTCAGTTGTTAGTGGCTAATGTTTGTCATTGGGTTTGTGATAGGTTTTTGGGAAAACCATGATAGATATAGTGAGGGACCATTATAAGGATCAAACCATATACATTAATTAATCTGGTATATTGAGTATATAATTTACTTTCATTAATTCACAATGATCGCATATGTTTAGGGTTCTAAATAATTTGGTATAAAATTCATACAAAAAACACTTTTAAATGGAATGGTGGACAATTCAACTCAATATCAATTTTATCACAATAGTATATATTAAAAAGCAATGATTTTTTTATCATTAATAATTATCATGACTTTGAAATGTACATTCCTTTGTTTTTACCCATATGTGAACCCTTTTAATAACAATTATAATTTTATGATGAACATAAGAGATAAAAAAAGACTATAAAAACAAATAACCAAATTTATTTTTTCATGAATATACATACATGATTTTTAATTTTAACAATTAATATTTAAAATAAAAATAAAAAAACTGTTATCCAATAAATCAAAATTTCTATCCAAATATGTTCATACAAAATTTCATAGGAAATAATAAAGAAAACATAAAACAGAAAATGTATATTTTTAAATGAAAAAAAAATGTCAAACCATTATAAAAACTATTTTACATTTCACTTGTAGAATGTTTCATATAAATTATTCTATTATTAATCTCATGTGTAATTACATTAGAGGATAACAAAAAAATTATGGTATAATAATCTCATTAAAATATAGAAAATTTTGATGGAACAAAATACATATCATAATAATAGGTCAGTGATAACTACCCAAACAACATAACATAGTGGAATAAGACACATAATGGATTAGGATTATTCCTTAATCCCATACATAATTCTTTATGAGACAAAATATTTACTCAATTAATTAGAGATCTATTTGTGAGAAACCTTCATAAAATGTCCATGACTTTTTTTTGAACTTAATGGAAATCAATAATAAGGCACAAAAATAATAATTTACCATAGAAATAAAATTGGTTGCATAATCTTACCAAATATCATATCCAAATGAAATTTTTTATTGAGGTAATTTTTCAAAATGAACATATACCATGTATTAACATCTTAAATGAACGGAGAATAAGATAGCCATATATGGGAGAGACATAAATGCATAATCTAGATTCATTGGACAATGTTAAAGAGGTATATAAATTGAGTTACATATAAAATTTTCATAACATTATAAAAACTGTGGTTTAGAGAGAGATCACATACACCAATATGAAAAACTTTTCTTGGTATCCAAATATCCATTCTATTTTAAACCCATTTGGAAATAATTATAACCAATGGAAAGTGTATTTTTATTTGATGAAAACATAGAATATTATAATGAATGAATAAAATAAAATAATTTCTGTGATTTTGGAAAAAGATACTGGTATCGTATATGTTAACAAAACATTCCTTTTGTCTGTTGTAAATAATGAACAAAAAAAGTCATATAAAATATGTAAAAATAATAATTTTAAAAACCATTTAAATAAAGTAAAAAAGAAATATAAAATTTAAATTATTATTGATTTGTATCCATAAAAGTTAATCCATAAAATCATTCTAATAATATGGACATTGAACAGGAAAATTTAGAAATTAAATCTTCAAAAAATTTAAAATGATTTATTTAAATGGTCCCTTAAATAATACATTAAATAGATTCATTTTTAATTCATTATAAACAAATGTAAATATGGTAAAAATGAAGATTATATTTCACTAAATAATAAGTATTAATTTTGTTGAAACATTTATAAGATCCTGATCATGGAAGTAAAATAGTTCAATAGAAAACCTTAAAATATGATTTTTCTCTCCAAAGAATTCCCCTTACCTCGTGTCTAACCCACCACATATGTCTTTTATCAACTCAAATAAAAATATTACGTAAATTATATACGTTTGAAATAACCATATATATTTTATTATGACCTTTAATTTATTTTTATCATGTTATATTAAAATATTAAATCATTTAAGATCATATCATACATTTTGATGATATTCGGATTATGTGTCCACAATTACTTCGGGAGGGTGAATATAGTCAATATGGTAACTATTTAATCATATAGAGAATAATTATCATGAAATAATTATCATTTTTATACATCAATTTTACCATTTAAACCTACCATGAAATATGGTAATGAAAATCAAATTATATTATAGTCATGAAGACAATAGGTCATATATATGAATAAGTTAAATTATCATTTTCCAACATTCATGATGGAAATAATTTAACAATTTTTTAATATATTTTAATAGTTATTAATATAGAAAATATATCATGTTATATATCTTAACAAACTATTATATATCATCCTTGTGATGTGGTACTGTATAGCGAACATAATCTCTTCGTGGATATAGTAATCCACACGTACACACAAACAAGAATATCATATTTCAATGAATGGAAATGTAAAAAAATATATGATATATTTCAATCCCAAGATGATATATAATTAATTAATATCATATATATATATATATATATTAAATCAATCCTCATAAATAGACATTAGAGGAGATGATGTAAAACAAATTACATCGATTCGCATGAAAATTTTCCATCATATACATGAGTGTTGGATTCATTTACTATTTTATGGAATAAGAGACATATTATGGATATGATGTAATCATAATGAAATATTATTTTGTTAAAATTAATTACATCGTTATATTATCAATTTTGAATAAAATTTTAATGTGGTGGAAGAAAAATTAAAACAAAACGCTCAGTTTAGAACAACATAACTTCATCGGATAAACTCCTTAGGTTTTCACCGAAAGCCTTCCTAGGAGGGTTTTCAAATCAATATATGTTCTCCTGTACATGGGAAGTCAAATAAGAATTGGATTTTTAGTTTGGTTGTGGAAAACAAAATTGTATTTTATGTTTTAAGGAAATAGAACTGGAAACTCCCTTTTATTAGTGTGTGTTAGAGAACTGTTGAAATTTCTTAATATATTAAATTGATATAAAATAATTTTAATCAAAATAATCTAAAACTGATATAAAAAGTTATATGATATTAATGGATTTAAATAATATTATAAAATAATAGTTTAACACATTTAGAGTATGTTATTACCATTATCTCTTTATTTTAATATATATTAAACCCTTTTGAACAATTATTTTGATAATAATTTTATAAATATTTAGGAATAAAGATGATAAATATGAAATTAAAATATGTCAATGAATGGAAAATATTGGATATTTTTAAACATATAAAATTAATATAGATGAAATAATGTTTTTTATATTTGTATCAGATAACAAAATATTATATTTTATGAAATAACATTAATATCATTTTTGGAAGAATTGATTTATTTATCCCTTATGAAAAATATTAAATGAAGGGGATTAAAATTTATTCACTTATATCTTCTATAAAATGTAATATTTATCTAAAATTTTAATTAAATATTATTATTCTTTCATGTTATGTTACCCGGTTTATTTTTAAAAAACAATATTGTATATTTAGATAAATTTAGTGAATAATGTGAAGGTCTTTCATAAAAGATTAAGTTCACTATATTGTCACTAAAAATACTGAATAAATTAGCTTAATGAGAATAGATTTTTTATAATCATAATACTCATTAATATTCATTAAAAATATAATTTTATACTCTTTGAGCATATAAAAGATATTTTAAATCAATATTGTGATCTTTAGCCTTTTTCAGTATCAAAAATATTATATAGGTCACTTGTACGAAAAATTCGTACAATTAATAATTTATTTTTGAATAAGGTGTTAATAGATGAAATAAATTCAAACAAATATTTAATATGATTATTTGTGGCCTTATCAGTTAATTTTATCTATGGTTATATTTATTTTTCATTTCACTATGGCAACTACTTTTTAATATATTTCATTATTATTTATGAAAAATAATTATGTTGAACTTATTTTATAAAATTAATTATTCTAATTCAAATTATTAAATCAATTTTATCACTATATAAGTGGTATATGTTTATTTTATAAAAGTCCCACAAAAGTAAATGAAAAGAAGTTTTTCTGAAAATTTATTTTTTTGAGAATTATGTTGTCCTCTATTAACTTGATGACTATAAATAATTATTATTTTATTATAAATTAATATAAATAAATTATCAAAATATAAATTTCATTTAATTATTTTTCATATTAGGATATATTTTAATTAATTGTATTGTAAATGAAAGATCTCTGATTTCTTTATAAGGTATGTTTTTCTTGAGTTTATGTTTAATCACATTATTTTGGTAAATTAAGTGTTTTCCCTTATAAAATATCAAGGGTATTCTAGAGGTTTGGAATGGGGGGAAAGGAGTTTTCTGGGAAAGCTAGATGGTGTGGGCATCGTTGGACCTAATAGTGCGGGCATGCCATGTAAACTGTGAAGAAGATGGATTTTCAGGCAGTAGCCTCCACACGGTTTGCACATGGTTTGGAAAACCGTACAGGGAAACCATGTGGCCTATAAACTTTTTAAAATTTTCTAAAATTCTATTATATGGTTTTTATGTTGTACTTGGTATTTTCCTACTCCTCCACAATGGAAAACATAGGAACGAACCAAATCCCCCATGATCACTCAAGGGTGATTCTAATTCAATCCTTAGTCTTTTAGAGTTCCATAATTTGTGAATCAAATATCCACGTAAGGAAAAATCCCCCCATGCATATTCTTGTTGTTTAGTGTTGGTATCATTTTATTCTCACCATTTTAATTTTCTAAAACATTTTATTTCCAATGAGATCTGGGTTGAGGCTTTGAAGGACTATTGAATCTAGATCTAAGGCTGTGATTAAGGGTATGTCTACCAACAGATTCAAGGTAGGTGGTCTACAATTTATATCCCTTGGTTATTTTATAGATTAGTGCATGTAGGGTTTTTATCCTTGCATTATTTGGATGATTTCATGGATCCCTTAGAAGGATATGATGTTTTGGGATTCTAATCAATAATTTTAACCCCTCTTGATCCCTATGGAATGCAAGGACGATGACTTGACAAAATTCCGGCCACCAATGGGGTGTCTCAGCCCTCTTGATTGGGCTAATGGAAATATATGTTGGGAAATTGACTCGAAATAATTTAAAAACATAATAAGTTGGAAAATTGGTTCATGTAATGAGTTGTAATTGATGGTGGATAGATGTGTTTAATGTGGTTATTGGATAATGGATTGTTTGGTTGAAATTTAAATGGGTTAAATGGGAATATTGGGAATATGATAAGGAATAATGTTTAAAATTGAATAAGCATAGTGTGATAAGCATGGGAAATGGGAAATGGGGATATAATGTTAGGTAATATAAATTATGAATGTTTTTATGGATTGGGGCATAATGTTAATTCCCCATTTATAGATATTGTTGTGATGTTGCAAATGATATTGGTTATTCTTATTGTGATATGGTTAATTGTGGTGAATGCCAATTATTTTGTGCACATGGACTGGTAGAGTGGGGTATAGACTTGAGGTTCAATGATCAGGGGTCCAGTTGTACTAAGTTTCTACATCCACCCCCAAATGCAGGGGTTATAGAAGGAAACATAGTTCGTTTCCCCTAAGAGTTCCATTCAACCTGGACTAAGGATTCGAGGTTGTTATAATGTGTTTCCAAGTGAGATAAGACCTTATTTTTATTTACATATTCTTGTAAATATTGAACATTCTTAATACATTGAACACATGAAAATGGTAGATTAAACCATGAAAATTATAAATAGCGAAAATGGATTCAATGGAAGTATAATTTAATGAAGCATATTATAGATTTTACGATTGAACTGTTTACCTTTATTTTCCATTATTTATCACTTCCACGCACTATCTTATTTTACAAGAAATTTTGTATATAGAATTGATGGTGGCCTACTAATTTATACTCACACTTTACTCGGGCTTCCATTAGCTACCTGAGCATATTTAATGATTGCAGGTCAGGACATGGGAAAAGGCCCTATGGTGGGGAGTTGAGTTGGATATGGAAAAATTATGGGTGGGGTTCTTGAATTTTAGTCCAAAATATTTTTTGTATTTTGATATTTTTCATTCACTTTCATTTTTTCTCATGGAAATGTAGTATGTAAGGACATATTTAATATTTTATATGGTTATAACTAGTTTTTGGGAATTGGTTATATATGCATGTTATTGTTTGTGGCCTGTTGTTTCCATTATTTAAATTATTATTTATTGTGGCTTGCTCTAGCAATGAGGGTATAGTCTCCCCACCTAACCTTTAAAAACCTCACTTATAGTCGATGAACTCTCAAATATGGGTAGGCATGCTTGAGTTCATGTGTTGACTTGGCTCAAGGCACCAAATTAGTGGATCTGAGGTCTCAGATGTTACAATGTGGTATCAGTGATGCTATTTTCTGTTTATTACTATTTGGGGAATGGTATACTTGATTTTAGAAAATATCCAGGTGTTTGTAAAAACTTTTTTCTTTGGATTAGCTAACCCATATATGGGGGATAACACAAGTCACCATGGGAGGGGATTTTTGTTCCTATTTTTTGTTGTTTTGTTTGATATTATTTCACCATTAGCTGATGCACTTATTCTATGATTTTATGGTTTTGGGATATTTCTCTCATGGACATAAGAGAATGAGTTTGTGCATTCATGAATCATTATATAAACCTATGTGTGTAATTAACATGCATCAAGATAGGAACACACACGAGATGGGTGTGTGTGATATGAATGATAGGATGTGTTTGTTCGATTAAAATTAATGAAATTTTTTCCTAGGTGGATTGTATGAATGTGTAAAAAGGAAATTAAAAATTGTATGTAGTAATTAGAATATGGTTCATGATAATTATGTAAAATTGGATTAATCTTTTTTAAGAGTAAATTATGAAATGGAAATTATTTTGAATTCTTGTAAAAGACATGTCTTGTAACCGTGTAAATTAGATACCTATGTTATCCACGAGCATAGGAGATATGGATAGGGGTACTGAAAAGTATGTGAGTGGTCTTGGTTTGGTAGTTTATATGAACTGGTTGGGTTATGGAACACGACAAGTCTACTTATATGCCTTTTTTCCTTCGTAAAAGTGTTATTGTTTCATTCTAGTGCTCAAGTTTGGCATTGTTGAGAAATTCCAACTCTAAGACATTTGTTGGTTGGGTTGCATGAACAAATTACCAAGAACGCTCCTCTAGTAGTGGATCTAGAGAACGTGGTGTTCCCAGAGAAGATGGAAGAGCACTTCTGTGAGAAAATTTTTCATTTTATGAAAATGGTGGAACAATACCTAGGGTAGGTTACACCATGTTTGTTTGACATGGCCAGGGAGATTCAGCTACAGCACCCTATGATGTTTACTTGAGATGGAGGACCATAGTCAGCAATGTTCTAGAAAGAGTCTATCCAAACAATTCTTGACCATATAGAGACTCCTCTTGAAAAGTGAGTCATTTTATCATCCTATAAGATGAGGGATGGGAAAAACATTGATGGGATAACATGGTCCAGATTGAGAAGGATAAAGGAATGATATGTAAGGGTATTCAGTTGATGTTTCTTGAGCACTTCTTCCCAGAAACATTGAGGCAAGATATGGTAATATATTTTATGAGGATCACTAAGGGGAAATTTTTTGTAATGGACTATGCTAGTCATTTCATTGATTTGAGACACTGTGTTCCGATGTTGACGGGAAATGAGGAAGCCATGGAGAAACTCTTCCAAGATAGTATGTAACATGAGAACAGGTCTTAGGTTAATATCAGTCATTTGAAAGCACTTTATAAAGTTATGGGTCAATCCCTTATCATAAATGGGAAATTTAATGGAGATTCAAGTAGTGGACATGTGGAACCAGGTGGGTATTCATGTGGTGTGGCTTCCAATAGTAGGAAGAACCATTTTGGGATCATTTAGTATGGGTGATGTGAACAGAGAAGTCAAAAGAGGGGGTCATCTAATCATGTTTCTGACCAGGTATTATATTATAAGTTTGAATGTTTGGGGTACAAGTGTGACTAGTGCCCCACCCACTGGTTGAGTTACAAGTGTGTGGTAGGTTAGGCCATGGCCATAGGTTCTATAAGAACCCTCAACAATAATTGAATAATGGAGGTCAGATGCAGATGTCGAGCGTTGGTTTTGGTGTGTTACCCCGTATCATGTAGGTAGTTGGAGCACACTGGGTCTTACTGGTAGGGGCGAGGGACGTGGAACTCTAGGGCGAGATCATCCTTACAAACAGAGCAGTGTAGTGTAGGGTACTCAGGATAGAGCCCAAGGTAAAGGGAAGGTCATCTCTATATAGTTCAGACTACCCTTGAAGGTGGTGAGGAAGGACCACATATTGTTCAAGCTAATATTCGTGTCTCTTATATTCTTTATGGTTCTTTATAAGATACATGTGATACAAATTCCGTAATTTCTACTCAGTTGTAATTTTCTTGGGCTAAACTGTGGAGACTACATGTGGGGTACTGTCACTTGATACTCCACTAGGGGTACGAGTTGAGGACATCATGTAGTGTAAGGGTTGTGCTCTAGAGGATGGATGTTATCATTTTCTATGGGATTTTTTTGTCCTATAGATGTCAGTTTTTGACCTAATCTTGTGAAATGACCAGTTGTTTTTATATCAAGATCATTTTCATTGTTACAAATTTCTTGAAATGTTCACATCTCTCGATGGAGAAAATTATGTCCTTTGTGGTAGGTGGGATACTCAAGTGGTCCACAAAGGGCCACTATGCCAATAGTTGGGAGAACACATATCCCAAGGGGAAAACCTTTTGGTGGATAATGGGGAGAATGTGTGTTAAATATTTAATTTTGTTTTAGACCAATTTCAGGATGCGTTTCTTGAAAAAATATTGAGGTTACCACCTAATATTGAAAAAGAGTTCATAATTGAGTTGTTTATGGGAGTGGAGAGGGTTTCCATTCCACCCTATCGAATGGAACCAACAGAGCACCAATAACTGATGGTTTTGTTAGAGGAATTGGGGCCCAAGGGGTTTATACATCCTAGTACATCACAATGGGGATATTCGATGTTGTTTTCTAAGAAGGCTAACAGATCACTGAGGATATGTGTCGATTATTGGAAGCTTAACTAGATTATGGTTAAGAATAGATACCATCTTCTATGATTCGATGAACTATTTGATCGAATCAAAGATTTCTCAGTGTTTTCCATGATCGATTTGAGATCGGTATACCATCAGTTGAGGGTTAGACCATCAGACATACCTTGAATAGCTTTTTGAAGTAGGTATTGGTTGTATGAATTTCAAGTGAATCCATTTGGATTTTCCCATGCACTGATGATATTCATGGCCATGATGAACCAAATATTCCACCCATATATGTATTAGTATCTAGTTGTCATTGTTGATTACATCTTGGTGTACACTACAAGTCATGATGATCACACCAAACATCTTGATATTATCTTGATTACACTAAGAAATCCTAGGCGTTTTTCCATGCTATCAAAATTTCTATTTTGGATTGATGAGGTGCACTATTTGGGACATGTCATTTCTGAGTTAGGTGTGTCTCTGGATCCAGAAATGGTGTAGGTTGGGGTGTCTTGGGAGCATCCCTAGAATGTCTATGATATTTGGAGATTTCTCGATATGGTTATTTGTTATCATTGGTTTATTAGAGATTTATCTCATTTGGTAGTTCCCTTATAGGCCTAACCAAAAAGAAAATTTTGTTTGATTGGTCTGATGCTTATGAGAATGATTTTTAGGAAATGGAGAATCGGTTGACTACTACACTGATTTTGATCTTAACAAAACTGGGTAATCAGTACACCTTGTTTTTTGATGTGTCCAGTATTCGTCTTGGGGAAGTTTTGATTCAGGATTATCATGTTGTAGCTTATGGGTAGTGGTAGTTGACGCTACCTAGATGAAATTATCATACTCATGGCCTAGATCTAATTGTTGTGGTTCATGCCGTAAAAAGTTGAACACATTACTTATTGGAATAACACTTTACAGTGTTTACTGATGATACAAGTCTCAAATAAGTCTTCTCATAGTGGGATATGAACCTTCGACAGTGACGATGGGTCGATTAGCTATAGTATTTTTATTTTGAGTTGGTTTATACACCAGGGAAAGGGATTATTGTCACTGATTCCCATAGATGGAAGACTATAAATAAGGTGGTTCAAGAATCGAGTTTATAATGGAAGATGACATCCTTGTTTGTTGTAATTAATTTGGAGGTACATGATTGGTGGGGGAAGGTGACCCTTGCATCTATAGTTGTTGATTTCATTCTTTTGAGTAGAGTTAAAAAGAGTCAGTTTTTTGACTCATAGTGTTTGGATGTGAAGAAAATTATTAATGGTGGTGAGTCACCTTATGGTTTGACATTCAGTGAGGATGGAGTTTCTAATGTCCATGTTCATGTTGTGGTTATAAATGATGTCTAGGAAGAGTTCATGCACGACTTCCATGCATCATTTTGGGCAGTGCATCTAGGATTTACTATGACATACTCTGATGTTTTTAGGTAGTTTTGGTGGTCTTGAATAAAGAATGATTTTGTGAGTTTGGTGGAATGATTCCTTACCTGTATGTAGGTAAATTTTGAACATCGACAACAAGGTGGGTTGTTGTATTCATTTCCAATTCTATATTGGAATTGTAATGTTTTCATGATGGACTTCGTAGCAGGTCTTTAGAGAAATCCCCAAAATAATGATGCAATTTGGGTGGTGAAATATTAGATTACCAAAGAGGCTCATTTCTTACTGATCTAGGAAACCTATACATTCGACCAATTGGGAGAATTGTATGTTTTATAAGTAGTATGGTTGAATGGTTTGCTGAGGCCCATAGTTTTGGATAGTGATCCACTATTCACCTCACTCTTCTCACATGGTCTATAGAAGGAACTTGGTACTGAGGTGTTTTTGAGTATGGCTTACTATTGGTAGGCTGACTTGTAATCAAAATATACAATTCAGGAATTTGAATGCATGTTTAGAGCATGTGTTCTAGATTTTATGTGATCATTGGAGAAACACATGTCTCTTGTTGAGTGTGAATAAAACAAAAACTTCCATGCTACAATTAAGATGGTAAATTTTGAAGCACTCTATGGGAACCCATGTAGATCTCCATTTTGTTGGTAAGAAGCCTTGGATTCTGAGCTATTAGGACTGAGCCTTGTGTAGGAGACATCATATAAGGTTTTTTTGGTTCAAAAGTGAATGGAAATAGCTCAATGTAGGTAGAAGTCGTATACATATTGGTGTCAGAGACCTCTCGAGTTCATGGAGAGTGGTAGTGTCTATCTTCGTGTGTTTCCAAGGTTAAGTCTCCATCGAATTCAGAAGTAGGGAAATATAGGACCAAGATATGTGGTTCCATTTGAGATTTTGGAGTGGGTCAGACCCATGGCATACTGATTTTCTCTTCAAAAGTGGTATAATGGGATGCATGATATTTTTTCTTATTTTAAAACTCTCAATGTATTAGCCTGATATGTCTCTTGTGTTTAATTTTGATAATGTTTAGATAGAGGAAGATGCATTCTTTGAGGAGAACCCAGTTGTAATTGTGGACCATAGTGATAAGTCCTTACAGGGAAAGGTGCTGCCTTTGTTTAGTGTTATATGGAATCATGGAAATATTCAGGAAGAATCTTGGGAGTGGGAATATGATATGTGAGGCTAATTTCCCAATCACTTTTCTTCGATAACTCAATGGTGCTATGGAATATTGGCTTGGGTACAAGGCATTATAAGGTGGGGAGGTTGTAAGAACCTGAATTTATCTATAAGGTATTTTTTCATGTGTTTCAATTTAATCCATTTATTTTCGTCAATTAAGTGTTTTCCAAAGTCCATAAAAAGGTTCAAGGGTTTTCTAGGGGTTCAGAATGGAAAAAATGTCGGGGAAGGATATTTCAAGGCAGGTCTAATGGTCTGTGTATGGTTTGACCTAACCATGAGGTCAGCCCAGGTAAACCATGCAGAAGAATGATTTTTGGGCAGTAGCCTCTATGTGGTTAGCACCTAGTTAGAAAAACCATGCAGCCAAAAAACGTGTAAATAATTAATAAATATCCATTATGGGGATTATATGTCAAACTTGGTATTTTCCTAATCCCACCATCTTTCATACCTAATAATGAACCAATGCTCCCAAGATCACCCGAGGGTGATTCTCCTTCAATCAAAGGCCATTTGGAGTGTCACCGGTTGAACAATGACGATCTAGGTAAGGCTAAATCCCTCTTTTATTCTTATTCTATTTTACATTTGGTATCGTTATCTTCTCACTATTTGAATAGCTAAAACCATTGTTTTCTGGGGAGATCTATAATGAAGAATTGAAGGTATGTTGAATTAGGATTTAAGGCCTTAATTAATGATTTTTTCACCAACAGATTGAATGTAGGTGGTCTATAAGTTATATCCCTTGGTTTCTGTATAGATTTGTGCATGTAGGGTCTTTATTATTTCCCTATTTTGATGTGTTCTTGGAACCCTTGATAGGATGTGATTTTTTGGGTATCTGAACAATTAATTTAAACCCACGATATCCCCATGCATTTCAAGGAGAATGTTTCAAGAAATGTTGGGCCACCAATGGTGTGTGATGGACCGCTCGATTGAGCTAATGGAAATGTAAGGTGTGAAATTGACTCTTAATAATATAGTGACCTAATGTGTAAGACAATTGGGTAATGTGATGAGTTGTAATGGATGGTGGATAGTTATCTCAATGGAGTTTAATGGCAAAGGGGTTTTTTTCTTGACAGTGAAGTAGGTTAAATGGGAATAATGTGAATATGATAAGGAATCATGATTATACTTGAATATTCATACTGAGAAAGGAATGTGAAATGGGAAATGGGGATAAAGGGTTAAGTTTTATAAATTATGAATGTGTTAATGGATTGATTCATAATATTTACTCCCCATTTATTTCTATTTTGTGAAGAGGAAAATGACATTGGTTATGCTTGTTGTGATATGGTTATTTATTATGACTCATAAATAAGCAAGTGTAAATAGACTGGTAGAGTTTGGTATATACATAAGCTTCTACACCCACTGGTCGAGTTAGACCAAGGTACTAGATCCACCCCCAAATGAATAGGTTAGGGAAGGGGAAAATGTTTGATTCCCCTAACAGTTGTATTCCACCCAGATTGTGGTTTCACGGTGAGGATTATGGGGTTGTTATAATGGTGTTCCAAGTGTGATAGAAAATTATTTTTATTTCTATATGCTTGAGAATATTTAACATGACTAATCCATTAAATACATTTTAAGGTCAATTAAATGATGAAAATTATATGTAGTGAACCTATATTCAATGGTATTATAATTTATAGGAGCATAGTCTAGAATAGCCTATCGAACTTTTCACCTTTATTTTCCATTATTTATTACTTGCATGCACAATTTACGTTTTTTGGATATTTTGTAGACAACGTTGATGGTGTACATCTAAGTTATACTCACACCCTACTCAGATATCCATAGGGTACCTAAAAATATTTCATACTACCAGATCAGGACAAGGGAAAGTAACTTATTTAATGAAGTTGAGTTGGAAATGGGACATTTATCAGTGAGGTTCTAAACATTGAGTCCAACCCATTTTGGGGATTCTTCAATTTTTCATTCTTTGGTATTTTTTTTTCACTTGGAAGTGTATCATGGTAAGGCATATTTACTATTGTATATGGTTGTACACAATTTTGGGAATAGGTTATTCATGAATGTAATTTTTTGTGGCCTATTTTTCATTATTTAAATTGTTATCTAATGTGGTTTGCTCTGTAAATGAGTGTATACTCTCCCCATGTGACCTATTAGACCCTCACTACTAGTCGATAACCTCTAGTGTATTGGGAGGTGCTCTTGAGGTCATGTGAAGACTCAGCATAGGGCGCCAGATTAATGGATCCTAGGTTTGGGATGTTATAATATTATCTTTTCTCACATAAATATAGATTTTAGAAAATACTTCTTTTAAGAATAAAAATTATCTTTTTTAAAAAACATGAAAATTGATAAGTCAAATGAAATTCATTTTATTATTAATTATAAATGAATTCATATTTCACATTTATTCCAAAAAAAAGGAAATGTTTTCTTTTAAATTAATTTTTTAATGAAATGAAATGATAGTATTTGAAAAGTCTATAATTTTCCCTATTCACTAAATATCAACCATTTCAAAAAAATTAAAAAAAACATTATTTTATTTTGATATAATGATTATGATACTGAATTTAATTTTATAAAATACATTTTCTAAAATTTAATGAAATTAAATACATTATTTTTCTCATTAAAATCAATAAAAATCATTTCTGAAGAAAATGTATTTTTTTACAATAAAATGTCTTCAATAAAATTATTTTACTAAGAATTTCGAAATAAATATATATTGAGTATAAAATTTATATAACTATTTCATATAGTTTTTAATCCATTTCAAAGCCATCAATTTAATGGATACTGTATAATTGTCACATTTAAATAATAATCTTTCTAGGTTCATTTATGTTCAGTGTTGTGTGTCATATACACTACCGAACATATATTTATTTTTGAAATATCCAGGTGTTACAATTGTGGGTCACATGGACATTTTATTTTTGTGATTCATGTTTGGTTTTTATTTTGGGATGTTATATTGGCCATTCATCATGGTATATAATATATTTTGTACCCACTGTACTTTCTTTCACTATCATTTTATTTGATGATCCTGTTGTTTATTTTTGTTATAAAATTATTTTTATACCATGATTCGCCTCTTATTTTTCTCTGTATACATTAAATTTGAGGATTTCCATCTTTTGGATAGGTTATACTGAATTCTCAATACTCTCCACCACTTGGTTATATGTTTTTTTGAGCCAGAAATCATTCCCGTTGTTGTAATTTTATTCCCTTATAAATTTTCAGCATATTATTTGGCTTGAGAATGTTATTTTTCCCTTATATCAAGCTAGGATGGGTACAAGTTTGGCAGTTCTCAATCCAGTTTTTTAAAATATGAATATTCAATGCATTACTAATACATCTTTTTTTCATCTAGTTAATAATTCCTGATTGTAGATTCATCACATATCTTCGAATTCAATTTATATTAATATTTTTACCTATAAACTATATGGGATATTATATTAAAGATATATATTTAAAAATAATTTCCAAAAATAATATATATAGATTGTGTAATAGAATGCCAACAAATAGGTTGGCCATATTTGTCTTAAGAATTGTATGTTAAATTTTCTATAAAATTTATCCATATGATGTTACTATGTTTTGTGACATTTCCCATTAATTTTAATAGTATTATATAATATTTATAATAATTTACATTTATTAATTATATTCCAGCATTATTTATGTGTTCATATTTCAATGATCACACATTTTATCAAGAATGTGTATTTTAGTAGGATATTTCTATGATGGGATAAAGTATTATTCAGTACACATAATAATAACTACTTAATTTTTTAATTTGAAATGATTAACTTTTAATGATGTACTTGAATTAGTGTTTGACACCACAATATCACATACATTGTGTAGTTTGATAACAACAACATGGGTATCCAATGTCAAAGACTGTAGATTTCAATTTTTATAAGAGGGTATAGGTATAGTAGATGTATAAATGGTGGAGTGGTACCCAATATATAAGAAAGAGGATACGGGGAAAAGGGTTAAGTGAATATATGAGCTGGATGAAATTGTATGCTATTAAGTGATAAAATGTATGGTCACTCATGTATTGGATTAATATAATTTTTTATTTGATGATGGGGGTAAAATTTTATTGTTAATGTAGAGTAATTTGTTTTATGTGAAAAAATGGAATAAGGGAACAACTTAAAAGGATAGCACTATACTCTGAACTACTAATGTACTATAGAATACCAACAATGATTTATTTTAATGTATGTTGAATCTTTGATGATTCCATTCAATAATTAATATTATTTGTAAATTGCTATATGTTATTAATTTTGAAATATGGTATTCATAAGAATGACCATATTTTTATTTCCCACTTTTTTGAATATGTGAATGTTTTTATACATTTTTATTCTATAGAAAATTTTATTAGGAATAAGAACCTAGAAATGTAATTTTGAATTTTATTTCAAATACTAAAAAAATAAATGGATATAAATTTTCCTTAATATTTAACTCAAAACATCCAAAGTTGAAAATATTCTTCAAAACGGTAATAACAAGGGAGTAAACTTTGTATTTTATTTGAATCATTTTTCTACAAAAAAATCAATAATAATTGATCGATTTTTTAAAAAACATTTTATATTAAATAATCATTATACATATATCCACTGTAAATTAATATACATATATATGTGTGTGTGTGTGTGTGTGTGTATAGTTTTACCACAAATAAGATAAATTTAGATATTAAAAATTAAAAAATTAATATAAATTTCACAGACTAAATTTTAAAATTAGAATGAAAATAAAGAATTTCAAAACATCATGAACAATACACTTGAAATTATGAACTATTATTTTTATCTTAATCTTAACTTATATTTACACATCTAAATAAAATTTACCACTATTTAATATTATTTAAATCAGGGACACTTGATTTCAAGCATTTTATCGAGGGTTTTGGTGGGAAAACATATATAAATATCTATTGTCGTATATTCAATAGAAAGAATCAATAATTTGTTTATATTTTATAGTTTTTATTTGAAATTTATAAGACATTTATAAGTCATAAAAATGTATGAATATGCATATATAATTCATGTAATGATCATACAATAAATATATAATAAAACAAGAAGGAATGGATACATTGATTAAATACCAATTCATATCCAAATATAAGAATGAACTGAACACAGAATCACCAAAATTATAATTATAAAAAAAATTAATATATAAAAATATAATGTGAAGAAACATGTCAATCATGGGAAAAAATTATAATAAATCAATAAATACAATATTTAATTATATGAGACATTATTTTATAATTTTACTTTTATAAATGAAAATCAATGAAAGTACAATTATGTATTCAAATATTATCTATAATATGAAATAAAAAATATATATATAATATCCTCATGAAAAGATCAATTATATATTATTTTGTGTATACCTTTTTTTTGAATGAAGGGAACTTATTAAATATAAAATATATAATCAACTAATAAAACGTTAAAATTAAAATTATATTTATATAAACAAATATAGTTTCAATTCAGTACATAAATGTGAATATATTTTCTAAGAAATATATATTATTTTAACTAGAGTTATATTTGATTAAATAAAATATTTAAATTCTATATATCATTTTAATAGTACAGTTTCTTCAAAATAGTATATATCTCTATGGATTTATATTTGATAATAAATATAATCATTTTTTCAATAATTTACTTTAACAAAAGAGTGGTGACTAATGAGAAAATATTCATCAATTAATATAAAATATTCTATTATAAAAAATTGAATTAAAATTTTCATTTTTGAAATGATATCAAAATTTAGAATGAAATAAAAAATATTTCAATTTGGGGATAAAGATTTTTTTCATTAGTTTTTTCTATGAAAGAATTGTTCTAAATGGAATGGAGTGGATAATAAATCAATTTATTTGAATGAGGATGAAGATCCACTATGAGGGGGGAGGAGTGGTGAATGTTATTGATATACTATGTATGGAATCATGTTGGTTGATCATGCAAATATAAGAATGATTTATGGTCAATCACATAATCAAGGAGAGTAGAAGAGGGTATCTATATACAAGACTATATTTGAAAAGACAAAAAAACCATGGTATAAGTATTTCAAATAGCAATGATTATTGTGGGAAATGAAAATAGTCTTGGATATTTGCATGTTGAACTTGGATAATGAAAATTAACTATTATGTGTATGCAACAGTTAGTTCAATATTTAATGGGATGAAAATTAGTAATGGCCTTCAGTATTTATAGTCACACCCTATAGAGACACCTCAATGGATATGAAATGAAAATCATTTAATTTTATGTATTCTAAAAGATGTTTTAGTTTACTAAATATTATTTTTAAAGGGATACTAGATAAAATACTTTTTCCATTTAGACACCTGAGAATGAAGATTGTGTCAGGTCAGTGTTTTACTCTTTGATTATCAACTATTTCACTCAATTCTGATTATTGTATTCACTTTTATGTGGTGGTGACATTGTTTTAACATTGATGATGGTTATATTTTATATCTATATTCATATTTAAATGCATACTGTTATAGAATATTGATGGTCTATTTATTTATTTTATGTGGGTTCACTTTGATTTTATGATATGTAATGATGACATAAATGACTATTAGAATAATATGGTAGTCAAATTTAGTTGAACCATTTAATTAAATCATCTCTATTGGTAATCACAGAATAGGTATGCTAATCACTAGACCATAGGGATTGGGGTGTTCTCTTTGAATTAGATATGGATTGAAATCATGAACCATTATTACATTCAAGTTATACTAACTACTAAATGTATTAGTGAATATATTTAATATTATCAAGCATTTTTTACATGAGGTTAGTTTTTAGGACCTAGGGGTTCACCATGTTTATGTCTATCCAACATGGATATGATGAAAGAAATAGTTACAAGGGTTGTATGGGTGTTCATTTTGGGAAATATTTTTATGAGTAAGTTATTGTGGCACCCTTGTGACAGCATTAAAATTTATTTTAGATTATTTTGGAGTATTCATATTTCATGAAAACAAATTATTTGAAATTTAGAGTTTAGTGTGGTAATCACTATCATAAAATTTTCACACTATTATGTGAAACAATAAGGGTTAATAATTCCTAGGAAGAAACATTTAAAAGTGGGGTTCTCATGGTTGGGGTATTTTTTATTAAACCATTTAGGGTCTCTAGGAAACCATTAATCATATATTTCTCAGTAAGGATAACCCACATGGTTAGCACAAAATTATGGGAATCCATGAAACCAAACCATGTAAAATTTTACTATTCCATCATGTGGATCCAACAAGATTCGTGCATGACATTCCTAGTTATTCATAAAAAACAAGCGACTTATATAGATTCATATAATATGAAATTATAAATTTTGAAATACTCGATTTTAATAATTTTAAATCTCCCTTAGTTTCCCCACATGTCAATATAACCCTTATGTCTATGTGATGAGCTTATCCTCCTCATTGAGTTTTTTTATAAGCCTTACACCTTTAATCTCATGTGTATTCTTGAGGTAATCTGCTTATTACATCCCCAATATTCCCCTTTTCTCCTTCCTTCACCACTTTATCATGATTTTTTTCTCCAATGAATACTAACTACAATGCAGGATGGGTTTAGTTTTTGTGATGTATCTGATGATGGGGATTATAATGTTTATGGTTAATAGTGAATGTTTCCATTATTGGTTGGTTGTTCACCAAAAATAATGAAATGTTTATTTTTTACACTTGAATGATGTATGTTGTAGTAGAATAACATGTGTCAACCCATAATGTCTCCCATCTTAGCTTTCTAATAGTAAAAAGTGTATCCCCCATTTCTATGGGTAATATACAAGAATAATCGTATGACATAAGGAAAATGTGAATAAATTCACCCTCAAAATATATAAGATAAGATATAAATAATCATAATGTAACAAAATATATCTAAAAACAAATATTAACTAAAAAAGACCAACCCATAAAAGTAACATAATAATTCGATAACATTGTATTATTAAAGAAATTAAAACAACATCAATAGAGAACCCAGAGAAACCAATGGATCCATCTCCTCTTGAACATATGCCACTACCTTCCCAACCCACTATACGGTAACATGATCTAGTAGATTCATCATCTACATGATACTCTTCCATTTAAAAGTGTCCTAAAAACGTTGATTTCCAATTTCCGAAGGAAAAAATAATTGTGTGAGCACCAAATCTCAGTAGGATATCACCAATGAATATTTACAATGTCTCTATACATGTAACTATTAGATAAAGTATAAAACAAATTTCAAAAACCGGTCCAAATTAGAAATCATTTTCCCATGTAAAATCATTCACTATTTTTCTTTTTTAAAACAATCCTCATTATAATAAATAAAAAAATTTGAAATAGAAAATATCCATGAGGTATCATAGGGTGAATAAAATTGGTTTACATTCACCAATATCCATATAAATTTGGAAAAAAAATATATCAAATAAGATATAATTTAATATATCCACAAATAACCAAATGAAATCAATCACATGAGGGTTTATACAACTAAGACACAAAGACTCAAAATAGCTGACATAAGTTAATCCTAATGTCCATGAACCTCAGTTCCCTAGGAAGGATAATCACTAGGAACAAAGGTTTCATGGGAACCTTCTCTTGTGATAGTTTACTCCACTAAGGTTAACATATGTTTAGTTTTCCCTTGCCCCAAATATCTCACAATTTTGAATATATAATCATTATTTTTCAAGAAATCCATGACCACATTTCATAAATTATATTCTATTATTACTGAACACAACGTTTATTGAAATCCAATATTTATTTTTAAAACCATATTTGGGGCATTACATCAAATAAATATTTATCATTACAAATATGTTTTCAAATAAAATACATTTCGATAATACATTCATAGAAAATTAATATCATATTTCTTATCCTGAATCAGAATAGTAAATTTCATTATTTAACCCCAATGGAACATCACATGATCAAAAATTATGCCAATGGATTGAATGTAGAATAGTGTTGCATACCTGAAGAAAAAAAAGAAAACATTGTTTACTTTATTATTGGTTTGGGAGAGGAAACATAAGATCCTATAGACCATGGATCATGTGGAAAAAATTTCAATTACCTATGTCCATTATATATTCTATGACGTAATTTCATATTTAATTAAATAGACATGGAATAAGAGATGCATAAAGTACTATAATAGATCTAACTCATATGATGCAAATAACAGAAGATCCATTATTTTAACCAATATAAATATTTCCCAAAAATAATAAAAATAGAGCCGAAACCAAATCTAATGAGCCTCTAGTTAAAATTAAATCATATTATAAATGAGGAGTAAACATTATAGGGAAAAAATTATAATTTTAAAAAAATTTATATTCAGGACCCTACGTAATGAAATTCCCAATGAAATCATAGACTAGCCATTGGAAACCCCCTGTTTAGATAGAGTGTTGAGATAGGTATTCTGAACCTCCATGTCTCCATAATATAATAGGTTTTATATGAAAATTATTTAGGTTTTCTACCAATATAACACGACTAGATGTTGTCCCTCACTAGTTAGCTAGTGGCCTCTTACTTCTATTAACTTCCAAAATCCCGTATGTAAATCTATGAATGGCCTGAATATGTAAATATAGATTTGATAGAGGCTCCACACTAGATTACACATACCAAGGTGTTATAATTATACCCACAAAAAATGATTTATATCCCCATATATCTCATGATCATGCATCTGAAAGGGGACATGTCCATTGAAGTTTCATCAAGGAATCATTATCCTGTTTTGAATTGTTATCCCAACCACACTACCGTCTCAGTAAAACCAATTGGATTATATAACCACCAAGAAGGTTATCCCATCAGTCCACTATTAGAATCGTCAATTAAATCCTTGACCTGTTAAGGTAAATGTCAAAATCCCCCTACTCGGTCATGGGATAGATCTAGCTTATATTTTTTTAGTTGGTTAAATGAAAATTCATCCTGGGTAGAGTTAATATTGTCTGCTAAGTCTAACTAATTTTCAACCTTTACAAATATCTATATAGTCACAAATAAGACAAAAAACGAGTTTCTAAATTAACATGCCTCCAAAAATGGCTACCTACCAATTGGGGTGAAACTATGGGAAAAAATCAACCACCAATAACAATTTTCATCAAGTGGTAACATCAATTAAAATATTATATAATATTACTTTGATCTGTCTAAAATATCTTCCTGATAAAATCTTGATACCAATCATCTTTTTAATTATTCTAATTAAAATAGAAAATCATTAACAAATAAATACCTGATATGAACGTTCTCTCATAAAATGCCTTAAATTTATCAATTTTGATTGATGCACAAAAAAAATTGTTATAGGAATATTATATAATAGTTATATGTTTCTCTTATAATCCAATTATGTCTAACACGCAATCACACTGTAGTTCTTTATGAATACGGATAACTCACCTAGTCTAAATATATATTTAGGGATGATATTACATTAAAACTACAAATAAAACCACATTCCTTATTATAATGAACTCCATAATTGGGATGTTATGTGAGGGTCCCTATCCATAATAATAGATTATGGTAAACTATTGAGTCTAAAAATATCCAATATGAATAATTACAAATGATTATTGACCTTCACTAACTCTTTGATTGGTAGAAAATGTTCTCTTCTAATGATTCAATCAATAATCACTACTACTTCGTCCTTCACACTGGACCACTAGTTGTAATGTATAATGTCATGATATATCTTATTTCTTCTAGAGAGAAAAAATAATTAATCCATTTATATGATTCATCAATTCCTATATTATGATTATTGTAAAAACCATTCCGACTGAAAAGTGAAATACCTCATTAAGAGACAGTGAACACTCACATGAGGTATCCCCACCATAAATATTCTTATGAAATAAAAAACACTCTACGTAATAATCCTTTCAAAGTAAAATATGATCATATATAGAGGATCCAACATGAGTATAAGATATGATTACGTACCGATAAACTCTCATTTAATCTAAGAATATCTAAATAAATGGGATCACTAATCACAATCCTTACACTAATTTCATCAATTCCTAAGTTAGTAATATTATTTTCAAAGAAACTATTAAAAATTTCCATTTCCCAAGGGTGTATAAAATATAAGAATCAATGATCTGATGTCATTACAAACAATGTTTCTATCGTAAGTTTAGATCCATCTATGTGAAAATATACATCTGACTCTTGTAGTTTGAATATATGGTAAACCTCTCTTGGAAGAGGTAGTGGCTGCAAGTATTAAGGTCTTTCAATACTATAGCCAACTAGAGATCTTTAATGGGGTTATTATTATAATTAGGATAAAATTTATGGGAGATATGAGATACCCTCAATGTTCCTTGGAACAAAACTCACCCAAACACAATCCAAAGTCACAATGGTAAATATCATATCCCAAACAAGACTTAGGAATGATGAAGACTATAGTTAAAGTAAATATTAATTTCAAATTCTCAAAAGATCTTTCTCACTAATCACTCCAAACAAAAATCTGAACATCATGAGTTTTATTTTCCATAGAAGATGTAATCTTTTTGAATTCGTGAACAATGTGATGGTAATGAGTATATAATTAATACAAACTCCAATTCTCAATCACATTTTTGGGCTTCATGTCATGAACTAGATCAGGTTTCCCATATTACCAACAACAAATCCATCCCATGACAAGGCCCAAAGGGAGTTTCCTATCCCCATGGTCAAGCACAAGTTCCCATGTATGAATACATTATGTTAGGGAACGATTTACTAGAGTATGAAAGCATAAACATTAAAAACAATCAATAATAATAAAATAAAATTTTCTAAACAAACAAGTTTTAACAACACTAAATCTGAATGAAACACCATAAATAAAGTTAAAAAGATCAAAATATAAATAAATGTTGTATCTATACATCCACAAAGACTCCAAAGGACAAGGGGTCATCACCCCCGTGCCGTCTCCAGAACATCGCACCGCAGGAGTGGTCTAACAACATGAATCACCTCCACGTGACACATTGCCTTTACCTGAGTCAAACATAACCAAGTCCTATTTCCCCTAGTGGTGTATGTAGGGTGTGATCCTAAAACCATTATGATTCCACCAAATTAATCCAATGAGTATGAAATATACAGTGAAAAATAAATAAGTTTTAATATGTAAAGAAAAGTGGTGAAAAATTCCATGAAATGCAACTTTCAATTGATTACAGCTTTAAAACGAAAAATTTCAGAATGTTAACACATTTAAACATGAATTATGATATACTATAATTTAAATCCAAAAACACCATATTACAAGGCTAATACCACAAAAAAATATGAGCACCATAACTGGGAACACCCTTTGGCATTTAGATAGTCTCAGGTGCTATGTACCTCATTACTCGTTGTAATGTATCCAAGTCACAATTCTTTCTCATGCAAGATTCACTAGTAGGGAACATAAAAATAACCTAGTGGTTCCCCAAAAATAATACTCAGAGATTAGTTATAGGTATCATTATCCTTTTCCTCCGTAAAATAGGGAAAAACCCCATTTGGTTCATTAGTCGTACTTGTACATATCCACCCACCTTGGTACCTGGGCTTCCCTTTTTGTGATCAAACAATTTCAGAAAGGAAAACACATTAAAATTCATATAAAAAACACCAATACATGTCACATAAAAACAATACAGTTGCTATACACATTTGATACCACTTAAAACACACCATAAAACCTTATTATTTTCAATAGAACAACTTCTCAAAATCTCACATTCCTTTGCACTCAAAAATATTTGAAATATCCACTTTGCACACTATGATCACACTTATAAGTCACTAAAACAAAATATTCAGTTCAATAACTTTAAATAAAACAAACAATTCAAATATGGGGCATCCCCCTATTAACGAAGATGTTATATCATTTAAAAACCCCCATTTTCACACAAACATGGAACTTAAAGTCCATTGGCTTCACAAACACCATTTAAAAAATCTTCTGCAGGAACAACCAAAGAGGATAAATATTCAAAACATAATTTTGAGCCCTAATACAGTTCAATAAAGTTAACTAGCTAATTATTGGCCCCCCCCAAATGAACAAATAAAAGATTTACATGAAAACCCCACAATTTAACTTAAAATTAGAACTTAAAATTTACTTTCATTACAAACATCACTAAAAACAATTTTTTGTAGTAATAATCAAATTTAATAAAAGTGAAATATCATAAACCCAGAATCTTGGTCCAAAAAAATTCATACACAATGGTATCACCTTCCAAAATAATGAAAACTCTGGAATCATTGTGAGAAAATCAAACTGCACCACCACCGCACCACAAGGGACTTATATCATACCTAAAAACAAAATAATAGAACCAGAAATCCAAAATAAAATATGAGTTTCTAGACATTAGGAACCTCAAGTATAATGGAAAAATCCCTAATCAAAGTGAATGAAACCCTAATAAAATTGAAAGAATAATGAAGGAGACCCACTTAATTGAGGGATCATAAATAAAGTGCCCTAAAATACACAAGTAGGTGAATTTTAAAACTTCCAAAAATGAAATTGAGGATCAAATAAGGATGATAAGGTCGTGTAAGAATTGTAATGGCGGAAATGGAGTAATAATTCAATGTGTTATAAAGGAAAGAATTTACCTCTTCAAATTTGGATGATTTGAGAAACCCTATGATGTTTTTCCCAAATTCTGTGTACATACGATATCCAAAGAGGGGGAAAAGATAATGGGCTTCTGGATGGGTTCTTTGGGCTTTGTTGACACTTAGAATCACTAACAAATAATAAAAATTGAATATTTTATTTAAGAAACAAATTGTTTTTTTAGAACTAGAAATGGGCTTCTTGGCTTGCCATATTCCTAAAATAAAAACGCTAATCCAACATTATTATGGATTCTAAAGTGTCAAAATTGAACTTTTAGTGTTAATAGGTTAAGGGAGAACATTTAGGAATTGGAATAGATAAAAAATATTGAAAATGATGGAGTGATAAAATAAAAAATATATTTTTAAATCTGAAAATGAGCTCACGGTTTGGCCCAAATTTTGAAAATGCACCACTTCCACCAAAATACATGGGAAACACCAAAAACAAAGAAAGAATGAAAATTAAATGAAAAATACCTTTAAAATAAGTTATTTATGTAAAAATTATCCCCACCATGAAAACATTATTTCCTCGAAATATAACCTAATGCTTGATCGAAAAACAAGAATGGGTACTCTTTCTCAACCCATGACTTCTGCTCCCATGCCTCATTTGTATCATTCACATGCTACCAATGAACTATGACTGATGGAATAAAAATTCCCTAAAGCACCTTTTCCTGGAAGCCCACTATTCACATCAGCCACTCAACAACTGATAAATTGTGCTTTATTACCAACTCCTCCCAATTTAGTACATGGGATGGATCGAGGTTGTATTTTGTCAATTGGGGGACATGGAATACATCATGGATGCATGTCAACTAACAAGGTAGGGCCAACCTATATTCCACCTTTCCAATATGCTCGGTGATCTCAAGAGGTCTGACATACCGCAACATCAACATCCAATTTTTCTTAATCTATGATGGCCCAGATGAGGGGAAACATTAACAAATCCCCTATCGCCCACAAGAAACCCTAGGTCTCGACACCTCATGTCAGCATAATATTTAATGAGACACTGAGCAATCAATATACATTGCATGATCACATGAACCTCTCAGACATTTCTTGCACTAGACTCAGCCCCATTAGTGAGGACTCACTAACCTCTGCCCTGTAACACCCCGAGATTTTATGAAAAATATTATTTTTTATTTTATTGATGTCTTGTGTTGTACGTTACAACAAAGAAGTCGTGCACAACATGCAACCCTAACTTGGTTTCATTACACGCAATTGTGACCTTCCTCGATAGCGTGTGTTGTACGCAATACTGAGTTTCACTAAACAACGATATGCTATTAAAATATTATTAAAACTAGCAGTTATGAATAGTAATAACCATTTTTTTAAATTTTGTAAATTTCATCTTTCAAAATGTACTTCATTTTTGGATTCAGAATATCGAAATTAGCCTAGGTTGAAATTTTGGTATTTTTCTGAAAACATTCAATTTTTGATGAATAGTGAAAACACTAGGTTTCTATTTAAAAACCGACTTTTTTTAAATAATTATTTATTTTATTTACATTTATTTTAGGCCTAAATTGACACATAATTCCTATATAAGTTCCATGTAATTTTTTGGAGTCATTTTATAAAAATTTTAGATATATAAAAATTTTATTGAACTTTTGACAGTCTTTTACCCATCTCCTAGGAGAATTTTCAAATTTACATAAAACTTAATTTTACCACTTTTTTGAATGGAAATTTAAAAATCCGAGAGACACGGTTTATATCAGTATGTAAAATGTGGTTTAATAAGTTGAAAATAATTTTTGGTGAATATTAACTTTTTACTTATATTTACCATGGTTAAAAGAAAATAGGGTAATTATGGGTAAAAATGATATTATTATTACCCTAACACAAGTTATAATTCTATTGGATAAGTGTAATTCGACCAAAAATAACCTTAGGAATAAAATATAACCATTTAGTCCCACTTGGATTAGATTTGGACATTTAATATTAATTTATTTAAAGAAGGGTTAAAATAGTTAAAATCAATGTTTAATAAGTAAATCATTTTTAATATAGGGTTATACATAAGATAAATTAGACTATAAATATTAATTATAAATATAAAAAGATTTCCTACATAATGGTATTTTATTTATAATTTTTAGGCATTATATAAATTTATTTAGTTTTGACACAATGATGATGTAGTAATTATCTTATTAATAAAATATTGACATAATTGATGTTTCAAATACCCAAATAAATGTAATTTGAGACTTTTTATGAATTAAACTAATTTTATAGGTTAATATGACATGTTAGTATTGATTTAGGAAACGTTTTTCGAACTAATCATTCTGTTATGATTTTCACAAAAATCAATTACGAAATAGTGTCAAAATTGACATAAAATAGTTTTTAAAACAAATATTATATTATTAATTGTTATTTAATTCCTAAAAATCTAAGGTTCGGAAAAATGACTTAGAAACGGTTATATATATTAATAATAAACAACTTGGGTTTCGTTTGGATTGTTATAGTATGTTTATTAACCTTATAGTGTAAGAACACAAAAAGACACGGTAAAAGTAAAATTATCTAACTTAATGTTAAATCTAAATGATAATGTTAAAATAGTAAACTAAATTTGTCCAAATTCTATTGGATGATAGGATTTAGACCCATACCCAACTTAGCTTCAAAATAAATCAATTTTGAGCTACTTAAAACCTAATATGGCTTTATAATAAAATAATATTTTTATTTTTTCCAAAGGTGCCCCTCTCCTCCCTTATAAAAGGGCACCTCCTCCCTCTCTTACTCACACCACATTGAGCCTTAAATCTCGGAAAACCCCTGCCAATTTCTACATTAAACTTCCCTAGAAACATCCTAGAGGTCCTAGTCTTCTTCAAAGACCAATTTTAGTGCCCTAAAAGTAGGTCTCAAAGAAGCGCTTCAAAGAAAAGGTAATTTCCGTTACCGATTCTTTCAACTTTATTTCTTCTTCCACTTATTCTTCTTTAGTTGTTTCATTATGAAGTAATAAAATCAGTATAAATCATATAATGATATGTTATTACAAGTATGAAACTACCCTATTTCACCATCTATCCATCCTATGGAAAACGAAATCACCACGCGTGCGTAGAAACGAAATATCGTCTCCACGCCGTGGTGAAATCTGTTATTCCACCAAAACCGTACATGGATGGGTATAATGGTGTAAAGAATAACTATATATGGTTATTATAACATCATACTGATTCTGATATATTATACCATCCACTGCAATTTTATTCAATAATTATGCGAACGATATCATCGCTCGTGCGTACGTATGGACTACCGTCTCCATGACGCGATGAGATTCATTCTCCATGTTAACCATAAATGAATGATCATATAGTTTATATATTGAATAAAAATGAAATATATGAAATAATATTTCTACTGGATTTATGTATATATATATATGTATGTCATCTATTTAGTTTCATTCAATTCAATAAGGAAACTAAAACAGCGTTCATGCGTACGTACGGCCTACCTTGTCCATGAACGGTGTATTCCATTCCTTTTATCGATCTATAATATACATATGTATATGATTAATATATATTAAATATAAATCATGATTTAAATTCTGAAATTATGTAAATCAGGATATAAGTAATAATATCAAAAACGACAAGTCGAAACACATATGATAAATGAAATGATTTTACTCAAAATGTTGCTTTAACATGGAATTTACAAAAGAATGGGTAATATAATGTCATAAGTGAAACATATATGATATAATAACAATTCATATGATTTTCTAATAAGTCTATGACATTATTTAAATCATTATACAGGAGGTTTGGATACGTACGAAGCATATCAGACCTAAGGTAAGGTATAATTTTTCAATTCTCATTTTTTTATCTGAGATTGCTTATACGTAAGTATTTACCGGGGTTATTTTTATCATCCACGTCCATGATTTCTAAAAGTGTTTTTATGTATGTTTAATTTCCTTTTTACCCATTTTTACTTTTACAACATGGTATGTAAGGAATCTTTCTTTTGATTATGTTACGAGGTACCTTTTTGACTTTTCCGGCAAATGTACTTGAAGAATGTTTTTTTAACTTATACGGCATGAAATGATTTTTACGATTTTATAAAGACTTTTTTTAATGAAGATTCCTTCAAAATATTTCACGACTATTTTCAAAAAAATCTATTTCTTTTAAAATTCCATGACATTTTGTGAAAATAAATTGATTTTTAAGAAGAAAGGATATTTTCCTCCAGAATTCATTTCAAATGTTTTATCAAAACCATTTTCCATCTAATATGACATTATTTCATATGTGTATGTTTCAAGTTTAATGTATCTATGATTTACATGGTTTCACTTTTTTTATGATGAAATATCCATTTTTTTATATGGATTATGAGATGATGGGATGATGTTTATGAAACCCATTTTATTATTTGGGTTAAGGTGAATGTTTTAAGTTTATTTTGTGGCACATGTAAGAATGATTTCATTATGAGATGGGTGGGACCTATATCTCCCTCCAATGAATTGGGTAAAGATTTATATCTTATGAGATAGTCATGGATGGAACGGTAAGTTAATCCGGTTTTGTAATACAGGACTGGAACGAGGAGTGAACTCAATTCAGAAAGGGAATTTGTCCACTAAGATGGTCTTGACAGCAATTCCTTGGCTACTATGGAAATTATATCATGTGCTTAATGGTTGCGACAATCACATGTTTTATTCCCATGCTATTTGATAATTATTAATGTTTCTTTATGATCTATGATTTATGTTCTTCCATGTTTTATGTCATTGCTCATGATTTTGTTGCTTAAACATTGTGTTCATGTTTTTAAGTTCAAATATTTATGATTTGTTTTATTTTATGCATGCTTACCCTTACTGAGCATTTGAGATCACCCTTTATATGTTTTTTTCCCCAGGATATAAAGAAAGGTTTTAGGTAAGAAAACAATAGGGGAAGATCTTTATGGGAGATTTTGAAGATCATTCACCATGATTAGAAGATTACGTTCCGAGTTTCCAAAGACACTAAACTATTACGGTCCTTGTGTGTCTTTTTTTGTTATGTATTATGTATTCCGCAAAAGTAATGTAATGTCCATGTACGTCAAGATTTGGGTCTCTACAGTTAGTATCTGAGGAAAGGTTTAGTCAACCTTTGGAAACTAGGATGAAAAAACATTAGTGAGATCCCTATAGATATTTCTAAGGTATGTCTAGGGATGCCCCTAAGGATAAGTATACATATAGGATATAGTCCTAGAACTACGGTAACGATCTTAGAATTTAACCTAAGCTATTAGATATTGAGTGAACTCCCCCTTTATTATGTTGTTTTCCCTAGCATGATTTTTTCCTCTCACACTATTCTTTTTGGGTTTTAGAAAATGGCTGGAAACTGGAAGATTCATGATAATGGATGATATGACAGAAAATGGAATGATATTCTTCATGAGAAACCAAATGAAACGGGATTTGGAAGTCCAAACATCATTATTATGACTAATCATAAATCTCATAATATGATCAATAATCTCAACTATGGTAAGTTTCTCGACTCAGATAATAAAAGAAAGATCGAGTTTCATGATGATCAAAGAGGAAAAGAAGTTCAATTTCCCTCATGTAAATCATGTGGGAAGATGTATTAGGGAGATTGTTTCAATGGAACTGGAAGAAGCTTTGGGTGATGAAAAGAAGGACACAAATCCAGTAAGTGAAAAGGAAAAGGTTTAGTTAACACCATGGACAAGGATAATGGTATTTCTACGACATCAACAATGATTAGATGTTTTAAATGTGGAATGTATATGCAATATGCAAACCTATACCCTACAGGAAAATCTCATGAAGAGAATCAACATGGTCATATGGGTAGTATTTATGAAGATGATGATGAGGAGACTACAAATGATATATGAGCTGAAAGAAGTGTTGAAGCTCAGTCAGTTGTTTTAGAAGGCAGTGGAATAATTGTATCTTTATCGAGAGTTATGTTGTATAGTTAATGTTACTACGGAATAAAGAATCATCTAAGGATTGTTACACTATTGTTTTTCCTAAAGTATTTGAAATTATATGTTGAATGGTACCAGTAACCATGTAAGGTTATTCAAATATTTTTGGAAAGTAGATGATATGTGCATAATGAAGGAATAAGAAGATAATGAGATATTTGATTGTATTCATGAGCTCATGATTTGTATAAGGACTAAGTGATATCAAGGTTTGAGTATATAGAATTTTGGGGATGTTGGTATGTGTAAAGTGTTAACTTTTAACTGCATTCATGTTTTCACTAAGGTTCAATGGGTATTCATTTTTCAAGAGAATACATGATTAAGGCCTTCGAATGTTTGGAATGTGACCAACAAGACATATCTTATGATATATGGGAATCAACGGTGGTATTGACATGCTTGTATATGAAATCTCGGGTAATCGTTTTCACTATATTATGAGAGTGGACTGCAGTATTATGGATAATCCTAATGATTGGAATGGATTATGTTGGAAATAAGTTAGTATTGTTTAAGGATAGATGTTTTTTTGATATTTTTTATGGGATGTTATAGTAATGTGGTTTTAGAAAAAGGAAAACCTACGGGATGGGCGACTGCCCATCACATCGGACAAGGCTGTGGGAATCAAACCCAAAACCGTAGTGTGAATAGCCTTTATCGCCTACCACTGGCCTACAAGAAGTCCCTGGTTAGTAGAAACTAGTTTTATTTTATTAATCGTTATGATATATGAAGTATAAGTTCATTTTTGGAACCATATATGATTAATCTAACCATAAGATGGACTTATAACTTTTTCTAGCCTTTTGTTTGAAACAGATTGAATGACCCATCATTCTATCACTTGATCTGCTAACACATCACGAATAACAAATTCAACTTCATTTCTTTAATGGATGAAGTGGAAATTCTTCAATTCACGAACAACAGTGAGATTGTACCAACATCATGTAAGTATATCTTTTAATTCATCAATTTTAGGGAAATGATCTTGAAAACCAAAAATGTTGTCCTAGTTCCCTTATATTCGATGAATCAGATGGTACCTTAGATCATCACAAATCTATAGCTTTGTGATTGTTGGATTTTTCATAGCCATGTTTTCTAACACTCTCTACCAGAACATGATGGTTAGGTTTCTCTTCCATATCCATATTTTCACCTATGTTCTCTTATGTGGAAACCCAGTGATTAGTTAATTTGGGTAACCGTTATGTTTCATACTTTAGTTTTTAAAGATTGGTTTTGGTATTCCTTTTTACGATGTGGGTTTCTATTAAAGAAAATTTTGAGTAGTAAGCCATTTATAACCCCGACGAATTACGAGGTCGAAATTCATTTTAAGGGGGGTAGAATGTAACACCATGAGATTTTATGAAAAATATTCTTTTTTATTTTATTGATGTTTTGTGTTGTATGTTACAACAAAGGAGTCTTGCAGAAGACACAACCCTAACTTGGCTGCATTACAAGCAATCACGACCTTCCTCGAAAGCGTGTGTTGTATGCAATACCGAGTTTCACTAAACACCGATATGCTATTAAAATATTATTAAAACTAGCCATTATGAATAGTAATAACCTCTTTTTGAAATTTTTTAAATTTCATCTTTCAAAATGGACTTCATTTTAGGATTTGGAATATCGAAATTAGCCTAGGGTGAAATTTTGGAATTTTTCTGAAAACATTCAATTTTTGATGAATAGTGAAAACACCGCGTTAGTATTTAAAAACCGAATTTTTATTTAAATAATTATTTATTTTATTTAAATTTATTTTAGGTCAAAATTGACACATAATACCTATATAAGTTCAATGTAATTCATTGGAGTAATTTTATAATAATTTTAGATATATAAAAATTTTATTGAACTTTTGACCGTCTTTTACCCACCTCCTAGGAGAATTTTCAAATTTACATAAAACATAATTTTACCACTTTTGTGAATGTAATTTCAAAAATCCGAGAGACACGGTTGATGTCAGTATGTAAAATTTGGTTCAATGAGACGAAAATAATTTTTGGCGAATAGTAACATTTTACTTTTATTTACCACGGTTAAAAGTAAATAGGGTAATTAATGGTAAAAATGATATTATTATTACCCTAACACATGTTCTAATTCAATTTTATAAGTGTAATTCGTCCAAGAACAACCTTAGGAATAAAATATGACCATTTTGGCCCACTTGGATTAGATTAGGACATTTCATATTAATTTATTTAAAGAAGGGTTAAAATAGTAAAAATCAATGTTTAATATGTAAACCATTTTTAATATAGGGTAATACATAAGCTAAATTAGACTATAAATATTAATTAGAAAGATAAATAGATTTTCTACATAATGGAATTTTATTTATAAATTTTAGACATTATATAATTTAATTTATGTTTCGCACAATGATGATGTAGTAATTATCTTATTAATGAAATATTGACATAATTGATGATATAAATACCCAAATAAATGTAATTTGAGACTTTTTATGAATTCCACTAATTTTATAGGTTAATATGACATGTTAGTATTGATTTAGTTAACTTTTTTCGAGCTAATAATTCTGTTATGAGTTTAAAAAAAAGCAATTACCAAATAGTGTCAAAATTGACATAAAATAGTTTTTAAAACAAATATTATATTATTAATTGTTATTTTACTCCTAAAAATCTAAGGTTCGGCCAAATGACTTAGATAAGGTTATATATATTAATAATAAACAACTTGGGGTTCGTTTGTCTTGTTATAGTATGTTCATTAACCTTATAGTGTAAGAACACAAAAAGACACGGTAAAAGTAAAATTATCTAACTTAACGTTAAATCTAAATGATAAGGTTAAATAGTAAACTAAACTTGTCCAAATTATATTGGATGAGAGGATTTCGAACCATCCCCACCTTATCTTCGCAATAAATCAATTTGGAGCTCTTTAAAACCGAATATGGATTTATAATAAAATAATTTTTTTTGTTTTTCCAAAGGTGCCCCTCTCCTCCCTTATAAAAGGGCACCTCCTCCCTCTCTTCCTCACACCACATTGAGCCTAAAAACTCGGCCAAACCCTACCAAGTTCTCCTCTCCACTTCCATAAAAAATTTCTAGAGGACCGGGTCTTTTTCAAAGACCAATTTTAGTGCCCTAAAATGAGGTCTCAAAGAAGCGCTTCAAAGAAGAGGTAATGTCCGTTACCGATTCATTCAACTTTATTTCTTCTTCTACTTATTATTATTTAGTTGTTTCATTATGAAGTAATAACATCAGTATAAATCATATACTGATATGTTATTATAAGTAAAAAACTACCCTATTTCACCATCTATCTATCCTACGGAAAATGAAATCACCACGCGTGCGTACGTACGAAATACCTTCTATATGCCGTGGTGAAATCTGTTTTTCCACAAACACCTTACATGGATGGGTATAATGGTGTAAAGAATAAATATATATGGTTACTATAACATCATACTTATTATGATATATTATACCATCCACTCCAATTTTATTCAATAATAATGGGAATGGTACCATCGCTCGTGTGTACGTATGGTCTACCGTCTCCACGACGCGATGAGATTCATTCTCCATGTTAACCATACAAGAATGATCATATAGTTTATATAATGAATAATAATGAAATATATGAAATAATAATGCTACTGGATTTATGTATATATATATTTATGTGATCTATTTAGTTTCATTCAATTCAATAAGGAAACAAAAACAGCGTTCATGCGTACGTATGGCCTACCGTCTCCATAAACGGTGTATTTCATTCCTTTGATCGATCTATAATATACATATGTATATGATGAATATATATTATATATAAATCATGTTTAACATTCTGGAATTATGTAAATCATGATATAAGTAATAATACCACGAACGAAAATTCGAAACACATACGATAAATGAAATGATTTTACCCAAAATGTAGCTTTAACATGAAATTTACAAATGAACGGGTAATAAAAAGTCATAAGTGAAATATATATGATATCATAAAAATTAATATGATTCTGTAATAAGTAAATGACATTATTTAAATCATTATACATGAGGTTCGGATATGTACAAAGCATATCGGACCTAAGGTAAGGGATAATTTTGCAAATCTCATTTTTTTATCCGAGATTGCTTATACATTAGTATTTAATGGGGTTATTGTTATCATCCATGTCCATATTTTCTAAAAGTGTTTTTATGTATGTTTAATGTCCTTTTTACCCATTTTAATGTTTACTACATGGTATGTAAGTAATCTTTCTTTTTTTAATGTTACGAGGTTCCATTTTGACTTTTCCGGCAAAAGTACGAGAAGAATGTTTTTTTAACTTATACGGCATGAAAGGATTTTTACGGTTTTATAAAGCCTTATTTTCATGAAGCTTCCTCCAAAATATTTCATGACTATTTTCAACAAAATATCCTTCTTTTAAAATTGCATGATATTTTGTGAAAAGAAATTTATTTTTAAGAAGAAAGGATATTTTCCTCAAGAATTCATTTGAAATGTTTAATCAAAACTATTTTCCATCTGTGATGACATTATTTCATATGTTTATGTTTAATGTTTAATGTTTAATGTCTCTATGATTTACATGGTATCACTTTTCTTATGATGAAATGTGCATTTTCTTTATTTGGATTATGAGATGATGGTATGATGTTTATGAAACCCATTTTATTCATTGGGTTATGGTGAATGTTTTTAGTTTATTTTGTGGCACAAGTAAGAATGATTTCATTATGAGATGGGTGGGACATATATCTACCTCCAATGAATTGGGTAAAGATTTATATCTCATGATATATACATGGTTGAACAGTAAGTTAATCTGGTTTAGTAATACAGGATTGGAACGAGGATTGAACTCGATTCAGAAAGAAACTTTGTCCACTAAGATGGTCTTGGAAGGAATGCCTTGGCTACTATGGAAATCATATCATGTTCTTAATGGTTTCCACAATCACATATTTTATTCCCATGCTAATTTATCCTGATTAATGTTTCTTTATTATGTATGCCTTATGTTCTTCCATTTTTTATGTCATTTCTCATGATTTTGTTGTTTAAACATTATATTCATGTTTTCAAGTTCAAATGTTTATGATTTGTTTTATTTTATCCATTCTTACCCTAACTGAGCATTTGAGATCACCCTTTATATGTTTTCTTTTCCCCAGGATATAAAGAAAGGTTTTAGGTATGAAAACAAAAGGGGGAGATCTTTATGAGATATGTTGAAGATCTTTCACCACGATTATAAGATTACGTTCTGAGTTTCCAAAGACACTAAACTATTACGGTCCTTGTCTGTCTGTTTTTGTTATGTATTAAGTATTCTGCTAAAGTAATGTAATTTCCATGTATTTCAAGCTTTGGGTCTCTACATGCCAAACATAGGGGGGGACCGATATGGCACAACATAGAGTGCCTCAAAAGGATCTATTCAAATCTAATATTGGAAACTATTATTATATGAAAACAAAACCAATCCCAAATGGTTATCCTAGGAATCTCCAAAGTCCAAGACACATGAATGAAGGATGTCCTCCAAAATCTGATTCACCCAGTCTATCCTACCATCTGTCTGAGGGTGGTATGTCCTGTTCATATTAATCTGAGATCCCAAGGCCTTCCCTAAATCAAGAAGTGAAATGGAGGGGTTATCTATCTGAGACAACTGTTGATGGAATGACATAGAGTCTCACCACCTCCAGAAGATAAAAATTTCAAAACTCATCCACTTTAGTTGTATCATTGATAGGAATGAAGTGGTCTCATTTGGTCAGACGACCATTCACCACCCAAATGTAATTCTTAACCCAAGGCATACGAGTTAAAACAAAAATGAAGTCCATTGTGACCTTGTACCACTTCTAGTTAGGAATGGGTAATTGATGGAGCAAACCAGAGGGCCTTTTGATGCTCTGTATTCACCAAATGGCATGTGTAGCATTTCAACAAAAAACATTCATTGTCTTGTCACATACCTAGAAACAAAAACTATTGACATGAATCATAATACATTATTGTTGAACCCTAATGGATATCCCACTAAGACCAGTGGCTATCCTTTATCACTACCTTCCCCAGATATAAAGTAACTACTGAACGGTCCTTGAAGCACAATATTACTTTAGGAGACGATGACCATTCATAGGATGTCTCCCCACCATGAAGAAACTACATTGACCGCTGACAAAGCTCATCACAGGGATGTTCTCGCTGAATCAACTACAATAGAGAAGGAGACATCTAAAATCCTTCCAAGAATCCACCTCCAATATGCTCCCTGGTCTCCACATGCATCTGATCAATGATCCACATCAAGGTCCACTCATCACTGGACATCCGCAAAGGCTTCACATGAACTCTTCTACTCAAGGAATCAACCACCACATTAACCTTTCCTGGTGTATAGAACACTTAAATGTCAAAATCCTATAGTTACTCGATCCAACAAGACTTCCTCAAGTTGTGGTCCCTCTGCGATAAGATATAGACCAAGATTATGTGATAATAGTAGAATAAGAACTTCTCCCCAAAGAGGTAGTGACGCCACATCATAAAGTATAAATCAACACTACCAAATAAATGTCATGGTTTGGGTAAATTTTTTCATGTGGTCGGTGTTGGGGAGAGCTATATTCCACCACATGATTGTCTGGTACATGCACACACCAATGAACCATACCAAAAAGAGTCGCAATAAACCACATACCCCTTCCCAACCTCCAGAAAAATCAGCATGGGGCTGTAGTCAACCACTGCTTTAACTTCTCTGAGGATGGCTAACATTATGGTCCAAACACATACATCACCCCTTTCCAGGTGAGCATAGTCATCGGTGAAGCAAACTGAGAGAAATCCCGAACGAATTGCTTCTAGTAACTAGCTAGGCTAAGGAAACTACGGATCTTGAACGCATTCTTCAACTGATCCCAAGAAATAACCGCACAGATCTTCTTAGGTTCCACATAAACCCCCTGCTCCAAGATCACATGCAATATAAATTTCACTTCCATGATAAAAAATGTGCACTTTGACAAATTTTTATAGGGGTGGTAATCCCTCAAAGTGCCCAAAATGATCCTCAAGTGATGTTCGTGCTCCTCATTAGAGCCATAGTATATAAGAATGTCATCCACAAACACCTCAATGAAGGAATCAAGATATTGATGGAACACCATATTCATGAGATCCATAAAGTCTGCTGGAGCATTGGTCAATCCTAAGTGAATACCCAATTACTCAAAGTGGTCATACCTGGTTCAAAAGGATGTCTCTGGGATATCTACCTCTTTCACCCTGGGTTGATGATAGCTCAAATGCAAGTATATTTTTGATAACCACATTTCTATCATCAACAGATCGATCAAATCATCTTTTATGGGCATTGGGTATTTGTTCTAAATTGTTACCTTATTTAGATTTTGATAGTTAATACACAACTGGAGGGATCCATCATCCTTTTTCATGAACAACACATGAGTAGCCCAAGGAGATATTCTTGGGCGAATGATGTATTTGGATTCTAAGTCATCCAGCTCTATCTTTAATTATGTCATCTCAGTGGGGGTGAGGAGATAAGAGGGAAGGGATATCATTTTTTTCTCGATGCTAGTTCAATTGAGAACTCCACATCCCGCTCCTGGGGAAAACCCAAACAATCATCTGATAATACCTCTGAAAACCCATTCAACTCCTGAGGTAGTTCACCTTCAGGGGAAATACCATCATTATCTAGAATGGTTGATGATAATTGAAAGATAATACTACCCAAATATAATATTGGAGGTCCTATGCGACCCAACCAAGTATCCCATTATCCATAGAAAACCTAACAACTTTTATTAGGTTCTTTGAAAATAACTCACCACCATTAGCAATCAATATGATCCTAGAAACATACTTGATGATCCATGAAATGTATTTTGTTAATAATTTATATATATAAGATAATGAGGTCCCACTACATCTCAATAGGTGACATAGAAAGTGCACACAATGGGCACCTGAGACCCTGCGCCTTCTTCTTTCCCAGCGACGTCACCAACTCCAGCGCAAAAGACAAAAACTCATTTGGATAATTTAGAGTTTCCACAAATAAGGAATAAATGAATAAAAAAAGGCACCAGTATCAAAAAGTGAGGCATCTATAGAAGATGCGATAAAAATTGTGCCTCTAATTGTCGAAGATCCAACATCTGATCCTACTGGTGCCTGATCCACCACATGGATATGTCTGGTCTTTTCCTGAGGAAGAATTATAGTTTTTGGTTGTTCCTTATACCTAATTTTCCAAGATTATGACCCATACATACCACCACGACCTATAAATCGAGATCCCCTAGTCCTCAATGGCTCGAACTGTGCTGGAACTCCCTTTAATGCCACTAACCCTCCCCACTCAAAAGTGGACATGACACCCCGCAGAAGTACTGAAAATGCCCCATACCTACACATGGGTAACATGGATTTGGGGGAAGTGGGAATACTGGTCAGATGTGGCCTGACATCCCAAACTTGTGGTACATGACTGATCTCGCATCCGAACCCACAGACGAAAACTACCTGGAAAAGTGGCATGAACTACCACCTCTTTTCATCACCTATTCATCCTGCTTCCTTTTATTCTATGAGGAGCTGCCACTTCCCCCAACTAATACTGATCTAAAGAATCATGCCCTGTCTTTCGTGTAAATATAAACCATGAACTCCCAATTAATGGCCTCATCATAGGTCATCAGCTTAAACATGAACACTTGGGAGTATATCTCTGGTCACAAGCCTTTCTCAATCCTTTAGGCCTACTCTTTCTCATTACATATGATTTTAGGAGCATATATTACCCAGTAATAATAATGTTGGGCATACACCATCCCAGATAGATTCCCCTAAACAAGTTTTATCAAATTTCCTGACCAAGAATATGCTATGACCTCATGGAATTAATGCTCATTGAAAACATCCTTGAAATCTCCCCAACACATCTTCTCATTATTCCAAGTATATAGTACTAATTCCCAACACCATAAGTTGGTACCCTCTAAGAGAAATAAAAAATAGTTAACCTTAATATCCTCAGGTGTATCTAGGACCTCAAACATTCACTCGATCTTCTCGATCCATTACTCTACTTATTGGGGTTCTTTGCTGCCTCAGAATGTGGGAGGCTTATTTTTCAAGAACTCCTAGGTCTTTTACTTTCTGGATCATTATCATATTATCTAATTTGAGCTAAGATATGATCTAGTACCTATCTTATAGTAGAGATTACCCAGACCATGACTGCAAATTTCCTCTGATCAATATGTGTGGGATAATTCTCCTCGACTTCTTCCCTTGGCCATATGTGAGCTTTCCAGGGAGGCATGTAGCTACAAAATGAAATAGAAAAAAACATATTCAATACCATAATTATGGATTTTTTAATCAAATACATCAAATATAAAGAATCTAAAAATGTCATTATAATAAAGGAAACAACAAATCCACCATTTCTAGAAGTACACGTGTGGTCTGTAGCCCCCATGTCTCACCTGGAAGTGAAGTAAATAAATCAATTCCAACTTCCCATAAAGACTCAATCTCTATGATGATGGGTGTAGTCTAGGTACCCTACTCATGACCAAAAACATGAGTTTTGAAATGTCATGACCCATCCCCCGGGGCCTGTACTGTGACTACCTCATTCCCACCATCCATAGGCTAGGGGCTGGCGACTAGCACCGAAGGCGTATTCCCTAAAACTAGGAAGGCAGTGCCTTTATAACCTGTATGCACACCCAACCAAGCGCACAACAAGATAAAACTCAAGTAAACTGAATAGTAAAGAGAGTGAGTGCAGTAAGTAAAATGGTCCAGAATACATGCCCAACCAAAAATTACAAGGAAAACTGGAATGTACAAGATTACTGATAGGTGAAAAGATGCTCCTGGGTTATCCACCACGAATCCTACCTGAATGGTAGGTACAACTCACGAATGGTCGTCTCTATAGTTCACCACATATAAAATCCACCTTCGAGCTACCTACAGTCCTTGTACTCTCATCCTTAGTCATCATTGTCTATCGTCTGCACCATGCAGAATGGGGTACAGGAATAGCCCGTGTAGGGATGAGTATAACGATACATAGTAGGGACCCCGAGACCCTCAATGTCTCACAAAATCCACCAAGGATAAACCAAACAACATGTAATCAACTGACAACCCTACATAGGTATATTTCCATACATATACCTAAGTTATAAAGTAAACTAATCTCAACAATGAAGAAAACACAGAGTCCAACACAAATCACCAAAGGTAAACTGTTCCACAGAGGATTGAATACCATGAAGTTAAGTACCACACAGGTATGCCATACAGAAGAATACCACCAAGGTATTTCCATGAAGGAATGTACCACAAGGTACAGACTGAACCCACACTAGGTATGACCTATGTACAACTGTAGATATCATAATATGTAACTACTAAATCATCGTACTCTGTTAAGAGGCTCTGCAGCTGACCCACATAGGATCGCTCGGTGTGGACCCACACAAGATCACTCGGTGCTGACCCACATAGGATCCCTCGGTGCTGACCCACAAAGGATCTCTAGGTACTAACCAACACAAGATCGTTTGGTGATAACCCACACAGGATCTCTAGGTACTGACCCACAATGGATCGCTCAGTTTTGATACACATAGGATCACTATTCATTCTTCAAGTAACAGCCAGCTACTGGGTTCCCACACTAAGCTTGCTCGTCTCCAGAAGGGTACACTCCTCAAGCCATGGGTCAATAATCCAAATGAAATTATATCCCATGAAGAAGAATCTCAAAGGACCACCACATCATAGGGGTCTCAACGCAACAGACAGTGGGTCAATTAGACGCACGGTCTTTATGTTATTAGCCTTTTTTCCCAAGGACCTGGATGGATTCTTGCTCGATCCAAGATGAATGTATTTGAAAATTATCCAAATCCCATGTTGGGTATTTCTGGGGGACCGTCTCGCTCCAAGGTTTATAGCGCCGTTGACGGTTTGTCAAATAGACACCAGGTTCCAAAGTTATCGCCGATATAGAGAAATGCTCATAGCTGGTCTGGGTTCGATCTGACCCGGTCGGACCGACCTGGACCAACCAGGACTGACCCAGCCTAGGCCAACCCATCCTAGTTTGGGTTGAACAAGGCCACTGGGTCCCACCCATAGGGTCTGGCCCAGCCCACGCTGGGAGTCGTGGGGGCCGTGGAGCGGCGCGATGTCGCGAAGGCGGCGCGGAGACCGCGAGGGCAGCCCGGAGGCTGCGAGGCCGGTACGGAGGCTGCGAGGGTGGTGAGGCTATAGGAAGGCACGACCATGGGGGCTAAGGAGGGCCGCAGGGTGGCGAGGACATGGGGGCGTTTGAGGGTCGTGGTGAAATGAGGCCATGGGGGCCACAGAGGGCCGTAGGGCGGCGACGCCGTGGGGGCCGTGGAGGGTCCTTGGGCGGCGACACCATGGGAGCTACGGAGGGCCGCATGGCGGTGAGGCCATGGGGAGGCCAGTCCACATGATGGCGGAGGCTACAGGGTGGTAGTAGGTGCGGGTGGCATGGTGGTTGTTGGGTGTCGTCGTTGCATCGTTGCCTTTGTCACAGTCAGAGGTGGTGCTGGTCACCGTTCTTATTCCCCACCAAGGTTGGTTTCCATCCTGCTCCATTGCGGAGAACACAAAAATTAAACACAAGATTCTCGGAGAGGTTGGGCCATCTTTGTTTGGCCCACACTCTCCACGTTAGAGGGGTAGCAAGCAGCTATAATGTCATCCTGATTTTTATGATGAATTATCATGAATAGGTAAGGGGGATAAATTCAAACAACCACCCTACAATATCCCACAATTATTACTTTCAAACCTATAGAAAAAAATCATCCACGGATCAACTAGTTAGAGAGTTGATCCATGTTCTTCATTTTAGAATGGATGAACATGGGAATATATAATCATACACAAGTAAACCCCTACCTTGTTTTTTTGTTGACGTCGATGAGGAGGGAAGGACGTTTGTCTATTGAAGAAGTCCTGCATTGGAGGATTCCATGAGGAATGAGTCAAAGATGTCGGAGAAAATCAGTGTTTTTCATTGTAGAAGCGTGCTTCGTGGAATAAGTTCTTCTTTAGAGAAGTGTAATCCTTCCAAAAGCTCTCCCCTTCTCCTTTTCCAAATGCTTTCCCCCAATCCCCACCAAAAATTAAATAGCCAACATAATAGAATATGTTATCTATTTAGTTTTATGGCATAATTTCCAATTGGATTAATTAATTAATGAGTTGGTATAATTAATCAAAGGGGGTGGCACAATTAAAGTGGGGGAAGTTCTAGAGGCTTCCCCACATTAATGAGGGAGTTCCAGGGGGTGTTAGTCTCAGGTGGTCCCCACCACCATAACCCATGTGGGAGGATTTAGTTCAGGGGGTCCCCACCTTTAAACCATCCTCATTGGTGGTTTCAACAAAAAGAAAAATTAATTAAAAGATTATTTTTTTATTTCTATTTCCATGAAAACCCCAAATCCAATATTTCAACCGAACCTACTACAGTCGAAGTGAAGGTCCCCTTAAACGAATACTGGCACCGTGAGTTCAACGGTACCCTCAGATTTCAATTTTGAGCACTGGTTCAAAATTTTTGAAATCCCGCTCACATGTTTACTAGACATACCTAGAAAAAAGGTTAGAAATTCATTCTGGGCACACCCGGCCTCGAAATCACGCACCATCAATTTTTGCAGACTCGTAAAATTCTGATTTATTAAAAACAATTACATGGAATTTTCAGGTCTTTACAATCTCTCCTCCTCAAGGCTTTGCATCCTTGTAAGCTACAACTTAAACTAAGGGAACAATTGGGGGTACTGAGCATGAATCTAATCCTCCCGCTCCCATGTTCTCTCTTAGTGGTTCTCGTGCTTCCAGAGAACACGCACCAGTGGTATCGACTGCCCACAAAGGACCCAATCTTATCGATCACCAATCTCTACTGGAACCCCCATTATAATTTCCCTATCGTCGACACCCATCTCACAGTTTTTGATGATGTGAGAAGGGTCATGCACATATCTCCTCAGCTGGGATACGAGAAAGATGTCATGCACCCATTGCAACTGAAGTGGAAGAGCTAAGCGGAAGCCACCTCACAAAATCATTTGAGGATCAAAAAGGGTCCAATGAACCTCAGAGATAACTAGCCCCCTCAGCCAAATATCCAAAATCCTCATCGAGGTGAGACCCATAGTATGACGTGGTCGCCATATTTGAACTCTAGAGGTCTTTGTCTTCTGTCAGAATACGACTTCTTCCTACTTTGTGTAGTTGTTTCCGACGCTTTCGCCGAGGCACGCGCATCCGTCTGTGGAGGACGTGTAGCTGTGGCCCAGCATTCCTGCATTCCAAAGGCGGGCGGAATTCGCTCCTTGTTCAGGGACATTTTCTCCTTGATCGAAATGGGATGATGGGATGTCAGTTCTTCCTTCTGTGGATTCCTCCTCGGAAGTCTTCACCTAGTCTGGGTCTCCCTCATAGATTTAATTCGGTGTTCGTGAATCTCATTCCCGGTGCCATATCTTCATGGACACCGGTTAATTACACTACTTCCGTCAGAACAATCCATGGGGTCTTGACATGGTAGCAACCTTCGGTTGGAGTAAACGGCAACATCGGGCATGTCAAGGCATCTCTGGGTGCGTGCACATTAGGGGACCTGTATTCTTCCTCATAAGAGGGAATCTCAAGGGTGTATAACCCGAGGCATCCCGCATCGAGTGCGAGGGAATCATATGTCATAGGCATGTATCTAAAGTTTTCCTTAGCTTCCCGTGTTTAACATGGGGTATGCCGCTAGTCTAACATCTTGCTGAGACGGTTACGTCAAAGGCGTGTCTTCTGAGGTTTTCCTCAGGCATCTCATGTTTAACATGTGATATGCCGCGAGTTTAACATCTTGCAGAGATGGAATGTGACTGATAAGAACGTCCCATAGAGACAGATCAGATTGGTACATCCCAAGGAGGGAACACCTGGAAGATGAATGGATCAGAACGCCCAATGAGGACGGATCCAAGGTGGTGCGCCCCATGTAGGGGAGAAGTCACACTGTGGCTGATCTGAACACCACTGAGGGCGGATCAGGGGAAGTGTGCCCTAATATGGGGAACACCATGGATTGACATTGGATAGGATTGAACCTCAGGGAGGTCTCCTATGTACCCTACACAGACAAAAAGGATCAAAACCCGCGAAGTTCGAAGGGGTGATGAATCGGGGTGTACACAGAGAACAACGACCTGAAGACATGCTGGGGCTTACGCATGGATAGCGGCCCATGTACTGCTCGGAGTAGCGAGGAAGTGGATGGAATGATCCCACAGGGATTTGGTGGCCCGGGTAAGAATCTAGTTGAATGATGGATGGATGAATGATGTAGAGAGGGGAATGTAATGGGACCATCACAAGGGCGGCGATGAAGTTGGGCTTGAGCCTTGAAGAGACATCCTACGTATCCCCATGGTAGGGAATCAATGTCCATGTAGTTCGAGATGGTGCCGGTGAATCGACGTGAAGGTGGACCTTGGTCCGATGGGTGTCATCAGCGAACCGACGTGAAGGTGGACCTTGGTCCGATGGGTGTCGTCAGCGAACCGACGTGAAGGTGGACCATGGTCCAATGGGTGTCGTCAGAGAACCGACGTGAAGGTGGACCTTGGTCCGATGGGTGTCTTCAGTGAACCGATGTGAAGGTGGACCTTGGTCCGATGGGCATCGTTAGTAAACCGACCTGAAGGTGAACCTTGGTCCGAGGGGTATCTTCAGCGAACCGACATGAAGGTGAACCCGGGGGTCCACTGGTGGTGGGCTTGAACCTCGTGGAGGCTTCCTACGTACCATGCCTTAGCACGGATCAAAGACCACATAGTTCAAGTTGGTCACAACGACTTTCCGCTGGACCGGAATGTGGTTTAACGACATGTTGGACGGGGATGAACTCGACGTAAAGAAATGATGGGTGGGTTTGAACCTCAGGAAGGCTTCCTACGTACCATTCCTTGACATGGATCAAAGACCTCGTAGTTCATAATGATGGATGTCGTCAGCAAACCGACGTGAAGGTGGACCTTGGTCCAATGAGAGATGGGATTGAACCTCGGGGAGGCTTCCTACTTACCATTCCTTGACATGGATCAATGACCTCGTAGTTCAAAGGGGCTTCATCGGCGAACCGGCGTGAAGGTGAACCCGGGGGACCACCATTGGTGGGCTTGAACCTCGTGAGGCTTCCTACGTACCATGACTTGACATGGATCAAAGACCTCGTAGTTCGGGAATGGCGATGGATGTCAGCTAATCGACGTAAATGAGGGACCTTGGTCTGATGGGAGATGGGCTTGAACCCCATGAGGCTTCCTACGTACCATGCCTTGACATGGATCAAAGTCCTCGTATTTCGGGTTGGCCACAACAGCTTGCCGTCGGACTGGAATGAAGTTTAATGTCATGTTGGACGAAGGTAGAACTCGACGTGAATAAATGATGGGTGGGGGGTTTGAACCTCATGGAGGCTTCCAATGTACCATGCCTTAACATGGATCAAAGACCTCATAGTTCAAATGGATGTGCAGTTTAACGTCATGCTGGACGGGGGCGTACAGTTTAACATCATGCTGGACAAGGGAATATAGTTTAACGTCATGTTGGATGAGGTGTTGTCATGGCCAATGCCAACTCTAAGAACACGTGAGTCATGATCGGTGTGAGAAACAAGAGGCAGCAAGGACCTGATGATCACGCCGTGAGGGGTGTGTCCGTGAGAAGTGAAGAGGGGCTTACGCGTTAGGCGTCCCATGGTGTTGGGACTTACTCCAGGATGGAGGACCAAAGAAAAGGATGACGATGGTTTTGGGGTTGAGCCTTGAAGAGGCTTCCTACATATCCCCGTGGCGGGGAATCAAAGTCTTGGTAGTTATCCTGATGACGGCTTACCGCCGATTGGTTGGCTTCAACGGCTTACCGTTGGATTGAGTCACAATGGCTTACAGCTGGATGAGATCACAACGGCTTACCGATGGATGGGATTACAACAGCTTGCTGCTGGATCGGTCACAACGGCTTACCGCTGGATGGGATCACAACGGCTTACCGCTAGATCGGTTACAACAGATTACCACTGGATGGGGATGTGAACGACTTACCGTTGAATGGGGTCGCAACGACATACCGCTGAATAAAGATGCAATGACTTACCGCTGCAAGGGGTCGCAATGGCGTACCGCTGGATTGGGTCACAACGGCTTACCGCTGGAAAAGGATGTCAACGGCTTACCGCTGGATAAGGATCACAACGGATTACCGCTGGATAAAGATCGCAAAAGCTTACCGCTGGATAAGGATCCCAATGGCTTACCGCTGGATAAATATTGCAAGTGCTTACCACTGGATAAGGATCACAACGGCTTACTGCTGGATAAGGATCGCAATGGCTTACCGATGGATAAGGATGTCAACGACTTACCGCTGCATAGGGTTGTCAACGGCTTACCGCTGAAAAATAAGTGACAATAGTGGATGGGTATTATGCAAGGAAGCTGCCCAGGTGCTGCTATGGAGTAGAAATGGTGGATGGGGCTTACGCTAGGAAGTGTCATGGATGCTGCTATGGAGTGGCAATCGTGGATGGGGCTTACGCTAGGAAGCTGCCCGGGTGCCACTATGGAGCGACAATAGTGAATGGGGCTTACGCTAGGAAGCTGCCCGGTGTACCGCTAAGGAGTGTCAATGGTGGATGGGGCTTATGCTAGGAATCTTCCCAGATGCCGCTAAGGAGTGGCTATCGTGGATGGGGCTTACGCTAGGAAGATGCCTGGGTGCCGCAATGGAGCGGCACTGGTGAATGGGGCTTACGCAAGGAAGCTGCCCGGGTGCCGCTATGGAGCGGTAATGGTGAATGGGGCTTACGCTAGGAAGATGCCTGGGTGCCCCTATGGAGTGGAAATGGTGAATGGGGCATACGCAATAAAGCTTCCCGGGTGTCTTCCTCATGTCTGGCCATGAGGGCATCCCAACTCACTGGTGAATTGAGGCCTTCACTTATACACAGGTGCACAAGATGGAGGATTCCCATGGGCATTGGAATCATGCCACTGTATTCATGGAATTGAGAATCTTACGCTTGGTGCATAAGGCATCTCTTGTCTGGAACAAGAGGCATCCTACATTAGGAACATAGGGTGTACTATAGTTTAGAGTCTTGTAGGTAGGACTTTTGGCATACTATGTTTAGAGATCAAGGCATCTCTTGTTTGGAGCAAGAGGCATCCTATGTTTGGAACATAGGGATTACTACAGTTTATAGTCATGTAGAAAGGACTGTTAGGCATCTTATGCTTGGAGCATAGGGCATCTCTCATATAGGGCAAGAGGCATCACATGTTTGGAACATGGGGAGAACTACAGTTTAGAGTCATGTTGATAGGACTGTTGTCTTCTTATACTAGGAGCATAAGGCATCTCTTGCTTGGAGCAAGGGGCATCCTATCATTTGTTAGATAGTGAGTACAATAGTTTAAAGTCATATAGGTAGGACTATTTGCATCTCATGCTAGGAGCATAAGGCATCTCTCATATAGGGAAAGAGTCATCCTATGTTTGGCACATATGGATTACTACAATTTAGAGTCATGTCGAAAGGACTGTTAGGCAGGAGGTGCCTAGAAATGGTTGGTGTTGGAACTTATGCAAGGGCGGCCCTTTTTGGTTCAACCTGGCAAAATAGCCAAGTGATAGGGTTTGGAGGAGTTTCCTGAGGAATGGTTCGACTCAAGGTACTCAGGGAAATGATAATGAGAATCTCATCTCACGACATGGAATGAATCCCAGAGGAATATGTCAACTCAAGGAGTTTCATGGTGTGTGGAGGAGTATCTCAAATTATGGTATTCCATAGGTGGAAGGTGGGAGCGCATAAGTGCGCAATGGAAATCATGGCATCCCGACCCGAAAAGTTCTCGGTACGACTCTCCATTTTTCATGGGGTCTATGACGGTTGTGAAGGGACCGGGACCGAAGCCCAGAACTGACCCCGATCAGGGGTGCGGGGGAGCAGCCCCCTTAGTATGGACTGGTGGACGCGAAGGAAGGATCCTCGCAAAGGATAGGGCTTCGCGAAGTAGCTTCGCGGAGCATGGCCTGACAGAGCAATGAGCTCCCGCGGAGCAAAGGGGTCTTGTCGAGCATGGTCTCGCGGAGCAGCATCACGATGCATAGGCTCGCGGAGCATGGACTCACGGAGTATGGTCTTGCGGAGCATCATTGCTGAGCATAGGCTCATGGAGCAAGGACTCACGGAGCCTCGGCTCACGAAGCAGCAACGCAAAGGAAGATGCCCGCGGAGCATGGCCTCACGGAGCCACAATGCGGAGCTCCACTCGGCCGCCCAGGGGGCGAAGTGGCTGTGGCCGTCTGTCAAGAGAGGGGGTGAGATAGGTATTTATAGGAAGGGGCGCCGCGAAGAAAATCTTGCTCAGCGTGAAGACGGAGCTTGCACCGCGGCGGATCTTCGTGGCGCGTCGCGAATGTCAAAGCACTTCGCGGAGCCGTCCCGCCTCCTTTGCTTCACGGCGGATTCGCTAACGTCAAATTCATTCGCAGAGCATCCTACCTTCTGTTCTTCGCGGCGGGTTCACGAACATCAAATTCATTCGCGGAGCATCCCGCTTCCTGTGCTGCGCGGTGGCGCTCCGCAATCGCGAAGGCAGCTTTGTGAATGGGCTTTGCGAACCAGTTTTCCAGCCAAACTTCAAATGTCCATAAAACTTAATCCGTAACTCCGTTCGGGCCCTATGACCTACCAAATCGAAGCTTGAGAAATGGACTACGATCTTGAATCATGTATGGAAGCATTTGGAAAATTTTGGGGATGCGTTTTCTGGGGTCAACAGAAGTCACCCCTAAGAATGGGGTTCAACGAGGACGAGAAGGGCGAGGCGGACCGCGTTCTGAGGATACGACTGAGGAAAACGCGTGAATTGGGGTCTATTGTACCTTGATCTCATTGAGGATAAATTCAACTAAATATCGAAGAATGCGTGAGCCGTGCTTGGTGTAGGAAACAAGAGATAATAGGATCTCTTGTACGAGAGTGTTTAAACAAAGGATGTTGTAAGGGGATCGACATGGGACATCAATCACCATTTGGGTGAATCCTAAGAGATAGTGGGGTCATGGATGGAGTGCATGGCTCTCTGAAAAACCGACCTTCTTTTCCCACCCTGCTCTAGTGCACGAGCAGGGTAACTCCAGGGGCGTTAGAATCAATCCAAACAGAGGGAAGTGGGAGGTGTGAATCACGATACCCAAAATCCGGAACACTATAGAGACGGCGTGGCAATACTGGACAACCAATAACCATGGAGGAGAAATGGTATCCTTACTACGTTAGCCTGAAATGGGGACAAAAAATGATGGTCAACCGTTTACCATGTTCGAAACACCAGACCATGTCACAAATGTTGTCGATCAATCCTTCGGGACAATGGCCCAGGACTGTAGGTGGACCGTAGGTCTAGCATCAATACTATTAGAGGGTCCTTCTAAACAAGACCAGTCTTCCAAGACGTTGGCCTAGGGCTATAGGTGAGCCGATGTGGCATGAGACCGGGCCATTAGGGGGTCCCTTCAGACATGAAAGGGGACAAGGGTCCGAATAAGGGGCACGCAAAGCGTGGAATATGGAGTGATGGTTTGTCTGAACAGAATACAACACTCATGTAATTACACCACTGTTGTGGGAGTATGCCATATCGGCGCATTGGTTTGATCATTGATCATTCCTTCTTTAGGACAGGGCCTCTCTGGCGAGGGGGTCTGTCGCTTCCCAATGGGATCTTGGGGCATCCTAAACTTGTTCAGGGAAAAATTTCAGCTACATAGTTCCCCCCGAGGGGTCAGGCCAGAGGGCTGGAAATGGGGAGGAACATGATTTTGTGATTCCTGGGGGTAGACCCTAGGTGAAATTCCTAGGTTTCTCTACATATCCCATGATGATGGTAATAAATCCATACATATTTCTAGAAGCATAGTTTAGTCATAGACTAACACTGGCAGGTGAAACCCTATCTGGCAGAGGCTCTGGTGCATCCCATGATTAACATGGGGTATCCGGAACTTGTTCAATGTAAAACCGCAGTTTAGTGTCATGCGTTGAGGATACGTGGACTCATGTATTTTAACGTCATATGATAGGACGTGGAATAAAAGGGAAGATCCTAGGGAGCATGTGACACGGTAGATATGAAACCGACGTGAATGAGGACTTGGAGTCCAAATCACACCACATACCCCCAGAGGAAACTCTTCAGGTCGAGGGACCAAGAGTGAGGACTAGGTTGGGCCCAAAGTAGAGTGGTCGGGCATTCCTACGTACCCCATGATGATGGGAATCACGCCATACGTAGTTCTGAAAACGCAGTTTAAGGTATTAGATCTTGGACCAGGGGATCCCCGAAGGACGTCGTATTGTAGCTTTGTCCCCCTGATATGCAAAGGTGCACTGAGGCGTTGCGCCAAGAGTGTCGAGTTTCCACCTAAACACGATGGGGTGGAACATAATGTGAATCATGTATCCAATATTCAAGGCCGAGAAGGGCTGGCGTGACGACAAAGGATGACTTTTTTCCATGTTCGCAAGACAACATCCTTTTGCATTAGCCTGAAATGGGGACAAACAAATGAGCATCGACCACTGACCATGTTCACAACACGGGATTTGAATCAAATTCTTGTCTGAAAACCCTCGGGGGATTTGGCCCATAACGGTAGGAGATCCATTGGGCATTGTATCTAGGCCCCTCTTGGGGGTCCCTTTGGGTATGAAAGATAATGAAAGTCCAAATGAAGGGAAACAAAAAGCATGACTAGTGGAGGGAACTTGACCAAATTGAATCTGAAACTCATGGTCCTAGACCAGAGTACTCTTAACACATAGGCGAACGACTACAAGGGGTCGAGGGACTCATCTTGAGGGAGGCCATGAGATGGAGGATTCCTGGGGAAAGGGGGCATAGTGCCAAAAACCTTGTATCATACCATTATATCCCCCTCCTAGAGAGGGACAAACCAAGGGGCCTAGGTGACCGGGAGATCGGGAGATCTCTAAGAGGTGGGGCTATACCTGAAGTCTATACATTCAGGTGGTCTTACGTATCCCATGAGGATGGGAATCAAGACACACGTAGTTCTGAAGGGTGCCTTTTAATGTCATGTGGGACAAGCAATAAGAGGCCTAACTCTTATAATGGGGTGCGTGTGGTGCCGCTATTGCAAACCCGACGTGAATGGGGATATAATCCCACACTACGCCACACAGCCCTGCAGTCGGGGTCCCGATGGAAGGACCAGAGAGGCGATTTAGATGAACTCAAGCTGGACCCAGAGACAGGGGGTCTGGGCATTCCTACGTATCCCATTAGGATGGGAATCAAGCTGAACGTAGTTCTAAGAGGATTTTAGATTATGGTCATAGAGCTCGGACCAAGGATGGAGACAGTTTCCCGAGTAAGCGCAGACGTCAACCCGATCCCTAAGCCCACGTGAGTTAAACTCGGTGTGCGAAATAAGGGGGGAGATCCTTATCGAAATTCTTGGGGCGTCCATCAAAGGGGAGTCGACAGAGATCCCCGATGGACACCTTTTATGCGACTTGTTTCCCCAACGCGCAGACGTGCACAGAGGAAAAGTACCAAGAGTTCCGAGACTCTACTTGGACACGATGAAGTGATGAAGGGTGTGAATTGTGTACCTGAAATTTTGGGCTTAATGGGTTGGTGTGGCGATAGAGGAAAATTGTTAACCATGGTGGAAACACAGCGTCTATATCATGTTAGCCTGAGGTGGTAACAACAAACGAGCATTGACGGCTGAACATATTCGCAACGCGGGATTTTATCGGTTTTTTGTCTGAAACCCTCGGGGGCGTTGGCCCATAACGGTAGGAGAGCCCTTGGGCATAGTATCCAGACTGTTCATGGGGGTCCCTCCGGGTGTGAAAGTTGATGGAAGCCCTAATGTAGGGATACGCAATGCCTGGAAAGCAGGTGCGGACATGTCCAAGTAAAGTTTGGCATTCCAATTAATAAACCAAAGTCCCCTTAGGCGCATTGGTGAACCGCCAAAAAGGGGTCGACGAAAGAGCTCAGGAGGGAGATGTTCATGGAGTGGTCATTACGAGACCGACGTGAATGAGGACATAATCCCACACAACACCATATAATCCTCTCATGGAGGAAGGGTAGACCAAGGGGCCAAGGTGGGATGAAGATTCCCAAGAGATGGGGCTGGACCCGAATCCTAGACATTCAGGTGGTCCTACGTATCCCATGAGGATGGGAATCAAGCCACACATTGTTCTCTAGATGTAGTTTAACATCATACGAGATGAGGAGGGGAGTAATATACCCCCAAACAAGGGAGTTGTATGGTACGGAGAATAGAACAACGTGAATGAGGAAATAATCTCACAACACGCCATACACTCCTATAAGAGAGGACCTAGGTCGGGGCCCGAAGAGGCCAAGGGGCCTGATGGTTAGGCATTGGTCAGGAAGGCCTGACCTGCTTGCAGTTTAACGTCTTGCAGTGAGGATGAGGGCCAGGGGCCCATGGAGGCCAAGGGGCCGAAGGCTGGGCCTCCGTCAGGAAGGCCTGACAAGCTCGTAGTTTAATGTCTTGTAGTGAGGATGAGGCCGAGGTACCTGAGAAGGCCAACGGGCCTGAGGCTAGGCCTCATGAGGGAAGGCATATGGCATATTACATGATCCCGATGTGAATGAGGACATAGTCCCACACCACACCGTACACCCCGGGTAAGAGGTTGGGCGAAGGGGCCCGAGAAGGTCAAGGGGCCTAAGGTCAGGCATCGATCAGGAAGGCCTGACTTGATTGCAATTTAACGTCTTACATGAGGACAGGGAAAGAGATAAATGTATCTAATCTGGGGGTGTGTACAACATGGAAAGTAACTTGACGTGAAAGAGTATGTAATCCTACACCATGCTTTACATTCCTTATAAGAGAATCGGGGCCATGGGCCAGACCTCTAACACCACCCAGAGGGAAGTTTGTCACTTTGGGATGGGGTAGAACGAATCACTGCACTCGATGTTTAGGACATCTCGGGGTGGAACCGAAGATCCAGAACTCTGTCGACCGTGTTCGAAACACATCGTCCTGATGGTGACCTGATATGGGAGCAACCAATGAGTGTTGTCTGTTGAAAAAATTCGCAACATGAGACTTGTATCGGCTTGTTGCTTGAAAACCCTCGGGGGCGTTGGCCCGTATCGGTAGGAGAGCCCTTGGGCGTAGTATCCAGTCCATTCTTGGAGGTCCCTCTAGGTGTGAAAAATGATGGAATCCCAGTCAAGGAGTGGGTGAATCATAACTGTATCCATCCACGAAAGAGGTAAACATCTCCAGGGGTGACGTGCCGCTGGGTCGAGGCTTGCTCGATGTGAGTTGAGGCAAAAGTGTGCACCCTGCAATATGTCTTGACCCGAGGGGAAGATTTTGTCTTTTGGGCTGGGCCAATGGACGAAATGTCTGGGCGTTCCTACGTATCCCATTAGGATGGGAATCAAGCCACACATAGTTCTTGAAGTGTGGGTTAGCATTGTTCAGAACGAGAAATGTGTCTACTCCCGTTTAGCATTGTATAAGAGAGGTTGTATGAGCGGGGCTAAGAAAGCCTACTCCTCGCTACGCAAGGATCCTCCAAGGAAACTATTCCCAGGGGGATAGTGGGAGAGAAAAGTTTGGGGTTGGGCTCAAGAGGAGGCGTCCGAGCGTTCCTACGTATCCCATTAAGATGGGAATCAAGCCACACGTAGTTCTTGAAGCGTGGTTTAGTATTGTTCAGAATGAGAAATGTGTCTTAACTAGGGATTTTTACGGTACGGTGGGTGACTCTATGTGGATGAGGATTTAATCCCACAACACACCGTACAATCCCATTAGAGAGACAGAGTCGACGCAGGCCAAGGGGCCAGAGGCTAAGCCTTGGTCAGGAAGGCCTGACTGGCTTGCAGTTTAACGTCAGTAAGGACGGGGGCCGGGGGCCCGAGGAGGCCAAGGGGCATGAGGCTGACCCTCGGTCTGGAAGGCCTGACTGGCTTGCAGTTTAACATCTTATAGAAAGGACGGGGGCTGGGGTCCCGAGGAAGCCAAGGGGCCTGAGGCTGAGCCTCGCTCAGGAAGGCCTGACTGGCTTGCAGTTTAGCGTCTTACAGTACGTACGGGGGCCGGGGGGCCGAGGAGGCCAAGGGGCATGAGGCTGAGCCTCGGTCAGGAAGGCCGGACTGGCTTGTAGTTTAACGACTTACATTAAGGAAGGGGGGTGATCTTAGTTTAAGGTCATAGAGCTCAGACCATTTTTCATTTTATCGTCCTGCAGGACAGAGGTGCAGTTTAAGGTCATGTAAGACCATACAGTTTAAGGTCATGTTGGACCATAACATGTATTTTAAGGTCGTGCAGGACCCTACAGTTTAAGGTCGTGTTGGACCCTACAGTTTAAGGTTGTGTTGGACCCTACAGTTTAAGGTCATGTTGGACCCTAAAATTTAAGGTTGTGTAGGTCCATGCAGTTTAAGGTCGTGTCGGAAAGTGGTGCAGTTTAAAGTCTTGTTGGACGATAATGTCCAGTTTAACGTCATGATGGACGAAGATGAACAGTTTTACGTCATGCAGGACGATTGTGCAGTTTAACATCATGCAGGAAAAATGCAGTTTAATGTCATGAAGAATGATAATGAGCAATTCTATGTTATGAGAGACGAAGATGAACAGTTTAACGTCATGCAGGACGATGATGCAGTTTAATGTCGTGCAAGACGATGGTGCAGTTTAATGTCGTGCATGACGATAATGATCAATTTAACGTCATGACGGATGAAGATGAATAGTTTATCATCATGAAGGACGATGATGAAGTTTATTGTCATGCAGGACGATAATGAGCAGTTTAACATCATGACGGACGAAGATGAACAGTTTAACGTCATGCAGGATGATGATGCAATTTAATGTCGTGAAGGACAATAATGATCAGTTTAACGTCACAACCGACGAAGATGAACAGTTTAACGTCATGCAAGATGATGGTACAGTTTAATGTCTTGCAGGACGAATGCAGTTTAATGTTGTGCAGGACGATAATGAGCAATTTTATGTCATCACGGACGAAGATGAACAGTTTAATGTCATGCAGGATGATGATGCAATTTAATATTGTGCAGGACGATAATGATCAGTTTAACGTCATGACGGATGAAGAATGTTATGCAGTTTAATGTCATGCAACAAGGACATGGTTGTTACGCAGTTTAACATCATGCAACTGGGACGTTAAACCACACAAATTGTGACGGTTGAGGAATGGTCATTTATACCCCGTTTTGTGGTTTGGGATGAGGGGGGGATCTATATGATGAGAGTTCCCTAAAATCCCCGGATCATGATGATCCATCAACGAGCTGGTTTCAAGGCCATAGGGAGGACATCTGTGGTTGATGCAACGTCGCGGTTGGGATGACACAGAGTGTCGCAAGAGTAGTAGGTATGACTACATTACCTCGATCTGGAGGGGCGAAGAATCCAGGAGCATCGGTACGACGGGGCGAGGGAGCCCGAAAGGCGTGGAAGCCTAGATATCGACATGACGGGGCGAAGGAGCACGAATGGCGTGAAAGCCTGGATGTCGACACGATGGGGCGAGGGATCCCGGAAGGCGTGGAAGCATGGGCGTCAGTATGACAGGGCGAAGGATCTCGGGAGTTGTGGAAGCCTTGAACGTCGGTACGATGGGGCTAAGGAGCCTGAAAGGCATGGGAGCCTGGACGTCGGCACGACGGGGCGAAGGATCTCGGAAGGCGTGGAAGCCTTGAACATCGGTACAGCGGGACGAGGGAGCCTAGAAGGCGTGGAAGCATGGGCATCGGTACGACAGGGCGAAGGATCCCGGATGTTTTGGAAGCCTTGAATTTCAGTATGATGGGGTGAAGGAACCCGGAAGGCGTGGAAGCCTGGACGTCGGCATGACGGGGCGAAGGAGCCTGGAAGGTGTGGGAGCCTTGAACATCGGTACGACGGGGCGAGGGAGCCCAGAAGGCGTGGCAGCCTTGAACGTTGGAACGATGTGGTGAGGGAGCCCGAATGGCGTGGAAGCCTTGAATGTCGGTACGATGCGGCGAGGGAGCCCGGAGGGCGTGGAAGCCATGAACGTCACTAAGATGCAGAGAGGGAGCCCATGGGGCGTGGAATCCAAGAATGTTGGTACAATGCGGCGAGGGAGCCTGGGGGCGTGGAAGCCTAGACTTCAGCACGACGGGCAGAAAAAGCCCGGAAGGCATGGCCCCTTGTGGTGGCATCGAAGTCGACGAAGAGATGATGGAGTTGGGTGGAGGAGCCACCTGTGCGGCATCCTGAGGCAGAGGAGTCGGCGAGGAGCCGACTAAGATGGGTGGCCACTGCCACCTTCGCGGCCTCTTGAGGCGGCTGAGTTGGCGAGGAGTCGATGAAGATTGGTGGCCGATGCCACCTGTGCGGCCTCTTGAGTCAGTGGAGTCGGTGAGGAGATGATGAAGATGGGTCGCCGATGCCACCGGTGCGGCCTCTTGATCCGGAGGAGACGGCTAGGAGCCAAAGGAGTGGGGTGGTGGAGCCACCTGCGTGGACTCTTGAGGTGGTGGAGCCGACTAGGAGCCGAAGGAGGTGGGTGGCGAAGCCACCTGCGCGGCCTCTTGAGTTGGCGGAGTCAGCTAGAAGCAGAAGGTGTCGGGTGGCGGAGCCACCTGCGCGGCCTCTTGAGGCGGCGGAGTCGGCAAGGAGCCGATGGAGTCTGGTGGCGGAGCCACCTACGCGGCCTCTTGAGGCGGCGGAGTGGGCGAGAAGCCGAGGAAGTCGGGTGGCAGAGCCACCTGCGCGGCCTCTTGAGGCGGTAGAGTCGGCGAGGAGCCGATGGAGTCAGGTGGCGGAGCCACCTGCGCGGCCTCTTGAGGCGGCGAAGTCGGCGAGGAGCCGATTGAGTCAGGTGGCGGAGCCACCTGTGCGGCCTCTTGAGGTGGTGGAGTCGGTGAGGAGCCGATGGATTTGGGTGGCGGAGCCACCTGTGCGGCCTCTTGAGGTGGTGGAGTCGGTGAGGAGCCGATGGATTTGGGTGGCGGAGCCACCTGTGCGGCCTCTTGAGGCAGCGGATTCAGCGAGGAGCTGATGGAGTCGGGTGGCGGAACCACCTGCACGGCCTCTTCAGGCGGCGGAGTGGGCGAGGAGCCTATGGAGTCGGGTGTCAGAGCCACCTGCGCTGCCTCTTGAGGTGGCGGAGTCGGCTAGGAGCCGAAGGAGTCGGGTGGTGGAGCCACCTGCGCGGGCTCTTGAGGCGGCAGAGTCGGCGAGGAGCCGATGTAGTTTGGTGGCGGAGCCACCTGCGCGGCCTCTTGAGGCGGCGGAGTCTGCGAGGAACCGATGACATCGGGTGGCAGAGCCACATGCACGGCCTCTTGAGGCGGCGGAGTCGGAAAGGAGCCGATGGAGTCGAGTGGCGGAGCCACCTGCGTGGCATCTTGAGGTGGCGGAGTCGGCAAGGAGCCCATGGAGTCGAGTGGCGGAGCCACCTAAGCGGCCTCTTGAGGCAGCGGTGTCGGCTAGGAGCCGATGGAGTCGGGTGGCGGAGCAACCTGCGCGGCCTCTTGAGGGGGTGGAGTTGGCTAGGAGCTGATGGAGTCGGGTGTCGGAGCCTCCTACATGGCCTCTTGAGGCGGCAGAGTCGGCGAGGAGCCGATGCAGTCGGGTGGCGGAGCCACCTGCGCAGCCTCTTGAGGCAGCAGAGTCGGCGAGGAGCCGATTGAGTTGGGTGGCGGAGCAACCTGTGGGGCATCTTGTGGCGGCGGAGTCGGCGAGGAGCCGATGGAGTCAGGTGGTGGAGCCACCTGCACGGCCTCTTGAGGTGGTGGGGTTGTCAAGGATCCGATGGAGATGGGTGGCGGAGCCACCTTCGCAGCCTCTTGAGTCGGCGGAGTCGGCGAGGAGCCAATGCAGTTGGGTGGCAGAGCCACCTGCACGGCCTCTTGAGGCAGCGGAGTTGGAGAAAAGCCGATGTATTTGGGTGGCAGAGCCACCTGCGTGGCCTCTTGAGGCGGCGGAGTCGGCGAGGAGCCGATGGAGTTGGGCGGTGGAGCCACCTGCGCAGCCTCTTGAGGAGGCAGGGTCGGCAAGGAGCCGATGGAGATGGGTGGCGCAGCCACCTTCGTGGCCTCTTGAGGCGGCGGAGTCAGCGAGGAGTCGATGGACCGTAGTCTTCAAACGCTGGATGTTACTCATCCTCTCACATATAGAGGAGAGGGGATTCACATGGGTGATGCCTCAATTTTCCCGACAAATTTGGTCTACTCGCTATTGAAGGATAAGAGATTCATGTCGGGTTCACCATTTCTGTTTTCGACGCTTTCTCTAGGGCGCGCGCATCCGTCTATGGAGGACGTGCAGCTGTGGCCCCGCATTCCCGCTTTCCAAAGGTGTGCGGTATTCGCTCTTTTTTCAGGGACGTTTTCTCCTTGATCGAAACAGGATGAGGTGATGTCGTTTCTTCCTTCCGTGGATTCCTCCTCAGAAGTCGTCACCTAGTCTAGGTCTCCCTCATAGATTTAATACGTTGTTCGTGAATCTCATTCTCGGTGCCATATCTTCATGGACGCCGGTTAATTACACAACTTCCTTCAGAACATTCCATGGGGTCTTAACATGGTAGCAACCTTCGGTCGGAGTATACGTCAACATCAGGCATGTTGAGGAATCTCTAGGTGCGTGGACATTGGGGGACCTGTATTCTTCCCCATAAGAGGGCATCTCAAGTGTGCATAACCCGAGGCATTCCGCGTTGAGTGCGAGGGAATCATATGCCATATGCATGTATCTAAGGTTTTCCTCATCATCCCATGTTTATCACAGGGTATGCCGTGAGTTTAATGTCTTGCGGAGACGGTTACACCAAAGGCGTGTCTTATGAGGTTTTCCTCAGGCATCTCATGTTTAACACGTGGTATGTCGTGAGTTTAACGTCTTGCGGAGACGGAATGTGAGTGATCAGAACGTCCAATAGAGACGGATCAGATTGGTACATCCCAAGGAGGGAACACCTGGAAGATGAATGGATCAGAATGCCCAATGAGGATGGATCCAAGGTGGTGCACCCCATGTTGGGGAGAAGTCACACCGTGGCTGATCTGAACACCACTGAGGGCAGATCAGGGGAAGTGCGCCCTAAGATGGGGAACACCATGGATTTCCATTGGCTAGGATTGAACCTCGGGGGGTCTCCTAGGTACCATATACAGACAATAGGGATCAAAACCCACGTTGTTCGAAGGGGTGATGAATCGGGGTGTACACAGAGAACAACAACCTGAAGACATGTTGGGGCTTACGCATGGATAGCGGCCAATGTACTTCTTGGAGCAGCGAGGAAGTGGATGGCATGATCCCACCGGGATGTGGCGGCCCGGGTAAGAATCAGGTCGGGTGATGGATGGATGAATGAAGTGGAGGGGGAATGAAATGGGACCATCACAAGGGCGACGGTGAAGTTGGGCCTGAGCCTCAAAGAGACCTCCTACGTATCCCCATGGTAGGGAATCAATGTCCACGTAGTTCGGGATGGTGCCAGTGAACCGACGTGAAGGTGGACCTTGGTCTGATGGGTGTCGTCAGCGAACCGACGTGAAGGTAGACCTTGGTCCGATTGGTGTCGTCAGGGAACCAACGTGAAGGTGGACCTTGGTCCGATGGGTGTCGTCAGCGAACCGACGTGAAGGTGGACCTTAGTCCGATGGGTGTCGTCAGCGAACCGACGTGAAGGTGGAACTTGGTCCGAGGGGCATCGTCAGCGAACCGACGTGAAGGTGAACCTTGGTCCAAGGGGCATCGTCAGCGAACCGATGTGAAGGTGAACCCGGGGGTCCACTGGTGGTGGGCTTGAAACTCGTGGAGGCTTCCTACGTACCATGCCAAAGCACGGATCAAAGACCACGTAGTTCAGGTTGTTCACAACGACTTTCCGCTAGACCAGAATGCGGTTTAATGTCATGTTGGATGGGGATGAACTAGACGTGAAGAAATGACGGGTGGGTTTGAACCTCAAGAAGGCTTCCTACGTACCATTCCTTGACATGGATCAAAGACCTCGTAGTTCATAATGATGGAAGTCATCAGCAAACCGCCATGAAGGTGGACTTTGGTCCAATGAGAGAAGGGCTTGAACTTCGGGGATGCTTCCTACGTACCATGACTTGACATGGATCAAAGACCTCATAATTCAAAGGGGATTCGTCGGCGAACCGATGTGAAGGTGAACCCGGGGGTCCACCAGTGGTGGGCTTAAACCTCATGAGGCTTCCTACATACCATGCCTTGACATGGACCAAAGACCTCGTAGTTCGGGAATGGCGGTGGGTGTCGACGAACCAACATAAATGAGGGACCTTGGTCCGATGGGATATGGTCTTGAACACCGTGAGGCTTCCTACGTACCATGCTTTGACATGGATCAAAGTCCTCGTAGTTCAGGTTGGCCACAACAGCTTTCCATCGAAATGGAATGCAGTTTAACATCATGCTGGACGAAGGTAGAACTCGACGTGAAAAAATGATGGCTGGGGGGCTTGAACCTCAGGGAGGCTTCCTACGTAACATGCCTTGACATGGATCAAAGACCTCATAATTCAAACGGATGTGCAGTTTAACGTCATGCTGGACGGGGGTGTACAGTTTAATGTCATGTAGGACGAGGGCCTACAGTTTAACGTCATGCTGGACGAGGTGTTTTCATGGACAATACCAACTCTAAGCCCACGTGATTCATGCTCGGTGTGAGAAATAAGTGGCAGTAAGGACCTGATGATCATGCTGCGAAGGGTGCGTCCGTGAGAAGCGTAGAGGGGATTACGTGTTAGGCGGCCCATGGTGCTGGGACTTACTCCAGGAGGGAGGCCGAAATAAAATGATGACGATGGTTTTGGGCTTGAGCCTTGAAGTGGCTTCCTACGTATCCCCGTTGTGGGGAATCAAAGTCCACGTAGTTCTCCTAATGACGGCTTACCGCTGATAGTTTGGCTTCAACGACTTACCGTTGGATTGAGTCACAATGGCTTACCACTCTATGGGATCACAACAGCTTACCGATGGATGGGATTACAACGGCTTACCGCTGGATCGGTCACAACGACTTACCGCTAGATGGGATCAAAACGGCTTACCGCTGGATAGGTCACAATGGCTTACTGATGGATGGGGATGTGAACAGCTTACCGTTGAATGGGGTTGCAACGACATACTGCTGAATAAGGATACAACGACTTACTGCTTCATGGGGTCGTAACGTTATACCGCTGGATTGGGAAACAATGGATTACCGCTGGAAAAGTATGTCAACAGATTACCGCTGGATAAGGATCACAACGGCTTACCCCTGGATAATGATCGCAACTTCTTACTGCTTGATAAGGATCCCAACGGCCTACCGCTGGATAAAGATCGCAACGTCTTACCACTGGATAAGGATCTCAATGGCTTGCCGCTGGATAAGGATCGCAACGGCTTACCGCTGGATAAGGATGTCAACGTCTTATCGCTGCATAGGGTTGTCAATGGCTTACCGCTGAAAAAGAAGTGACAATAGTGGATGGGGCTTATGCATGGATGATGCCCTGGTGCTGATATGGAGCGGCAATGGTGGATGGGGCTTACACTAGGAAGATTCCCAGATGCCGCTAAGGAGCGGCAATCGTGGATGGGGATTATGCTAGGAAGCTTCCCGGGTGCCACTATGGAGTGGCAATAGTGAATGGGGCTTACACTAGGAAGCAGCCTGGTGTACCGCTAAGGAGCGGCAATGGTGGATGGGGCTTACGCTAGGAAGCTGCCCGGATGCCGGTAAGGAGCGCCAATCGTGGATGGGGATTACGCTAGGAAGCAGTCCGGGTGCCGCAATGGAGCAGCACTGATGAATGGGGCTTACGCAAGGAAGCTTCCTGGGTGCCGCTAAGGAGCAACAATAGTGAATGGGGCTTACGCTAGAAAGTTGCTCGGGTGCCGCTATGGAGCGGCAATGGTGAATGGGGCTTACGCAATGAAGCTGCCCAGGTGTCTTCCTCATGTCTGGCCATGAGGGCATCCCAACTCACTGGTGAATTGAGGCCTTCACTTCTGCACTGGTGCACAAGAGGGAGAATGCCAAGGGGAATTGGAATCATGCCATTGTATTCATGGAATTGAGAATCATACACTTAGAGCATAAGGCATGTCTTGTCTAGAATAAGAGGCATCCTACGTTAGGAACATATGGCACACTATAGTTTAGAGTCTTGTAGGTAGGACTATTGGCATCTTATGCTTGGAGCTCAAGGAATCCCTTGTTTGGAGAAAGAGGCATCCTATGTTTGGCACATAGGGATTACTACAGTTTAGATTCATGTAGAAAGGACTATTAGGCATCTTACGCTTGGAGCATAGGGCATCTCTCGTATAGGTAAATAGTCATCATATGTTTTGAACATGGGGAGAACTACAGTTTAGAGTCATGTAGATAGGACTGTTGGCTTCTTATACTAGGAGCATAAGGCATCTCTTGATTAGAGCAAAGGGCATCCAATCATTTGTTAGATAGGGAGTACTACAGTTTAATGTCATATAGATAGGACTATTGGCATCTCATGCTAGGAGCATAAGGCATCTCTCATATAGGGAAGAGGCATCCTATGTTTGGCACATAGGGATTACTTCAGTTTAGAGTCATGTAGAAAGGACTGTTAGGCAGAAGGTTCCTAGAAATGGTTGGTGTTTGGACTTATGAAAGGGCGGCCCTTTCTGGTTCAACCTGGCATATGAGCCACGTGATAGGGTTTGGAGGAGTTTCCTGAGGAATGGTTCGACTCAAGGTACTCAGGGAATTGATGATGAGAATCTCAACTCACGAAGTGGAATGAAACCCAGCGGAATATGTCAACTCAATGTGTTTCATGGTGTGTGGAGGAGTATCTATAATTATGGAATTCCATAGGTGGAAGGTGGGAGCGCATAAGTGCGCAATGGAAAATCCTGGCATCCCGGCCTGAAAAGTTCGCGGTGCGACTCTCCATTTTTCATGGGGGTCTGTGACGGTTGCGAAGGGACCGGGACTGAAGCCTGGCACTGACCCCGTGCGGGGGTCCGGGGCACAGCCCCTGCGGTATGGACTGGTGGGCGCGAAGGTAGGATCCTCACAAAGGATAGGTCTTCGCGAAGTAGCTTCGTGGAGCATGGCCTCGCGGAGCAATGGGCTCTCACGGAGCAAAGGGGTCTCGCGGAGCTTGGTCTCATGGAGTAGCAACACGGAGAATGGACTCACGGAGTATGGTCTTGCGGAACAGCATCGTGGAGAATAGGCTCGCAGAGCATGGAATCACGGAGCCTCGACTCGCGAAGCAGCAACGCAAAGAAAGCTGCTCGGGAAGCATGGACTCGCGGAGCCGCAATGCGGAGCTCCGCTCGGCCGCCCAGGGGGTGAAGTGGTCGTGGCAATCTATCGAGAGAGGGGGGGTGAGATGGGTATTTATAGGCAGGGGCCGCCGCGAAGAAAAGCTCGATCGGCGTGATGATGGATCTTGCTCTACGGCGGATCTTCGCGGCGTGTCGCGAACGTCAAAGCACTTCGCGGAGCCATCCCGCCTCCTTTGCTTCGCGGCGGGTTCGCGAACATCAAATTAGTTCGCGGAGCATCCCACATCCTGTTCTTCGCGGCTGGTTCACGAACGTCAAATTCGTTCATGGAGAATCCCGCCTCCTGTGCTTCGCGACGGCGCTCCGCAATCATGGAGGTGGCTTCGCAAATGGGCTTTGCGAACCAGTTTTCCAGCCAAACATCAAATTTCCATAACTCCTAATCCGTAACTCCGTTCGGGCCCTAAGACCTACCAAATTGAAGCTTGAGAAATGTTCTACGATCTTGGATCATGTATGGAAGCATTTGGAAAATTTTGGGGACGCATTTTCCGGGATCTATAGTAGTATTCATCCACTTCTGGATGATTTGTACCATCTCTATGATAGCCCGTACCATCTCTCTTCCCACGACTTCTGAATCCCTTAGGTCAGTCTAGCACAAAGGTGATATGAAAGGTCACCCATACAATGCCTCAAAATGTTCCATTCCAATAGTGTAGTGAGAGCTTTTGTTGTATGAAATCTCCAACCAAGGCAAGTGATCCTCCCAGCTACGACCGAAGTCGAGGACGCTAGCACGCAACATGTCCTTGAGGGTCTGAATGGTCTACACAGTCTAGCCATCCTTCTGAGGATGGAAGGTGGTGCTCAAATGAAGCTGCATCCTGAAAGACTCCTACAACCCCTTCCATAGCCGGGAAGTAAAACATGCATCACGATCAGAGAAAATAATCAAGGGTACTCCATGTTGCTACAAAATCCCTTGGACATAGAGGAATCCCAAGCTATCTACTAAACCTTGATCTCTAATTGGTAGGAAGTGGGCCAACATGGTGAGTCATTCAACGATCACCCAGATAGAATCATGGCCTCTGGATGTACATGGAGTTCCTATGACGAATTCCATAGATTTCACATCCCACTTCCCCTCTAGGATCTATAAAGGATGAACGAAGCCTGCTGGTACCTGATGCTCCACCTTCACTTTCTTACAACTGAGGTACAAAGAGATAAACTCTACTGCTACTTTCTTCATTCCTGGCAACCAATGTTGTCGTCGAAGATCTTTGTACATCTTCACCACTCCTTGATGTACCACTATAGGGTATGTGTGGAACCTTCTCAACACTTCCTCCTAAAGTGACACTAGTACCGTGGTACGTCCTCTGAGGAGGATGACATGCTCCCTACATTCAAAAAATCCATCAGGTGCATGTCCTGTGGACATCTGAGCATTTCGAGCCTCACAGTTCATGTCTCCACTTTGCGACTCCTTGACTCGATGAAGAAGTGGGGGAGTGATTGTATGAGACTGATGGAATGTTTCTCCATATCGATCCATAATGGATATCTGCAAAGAGGATAGCTTATTCATCGTCTCACCTAGCAGTAATATACTAGATCTATTGCTTAGATTATCTTCAACAATGTTCTCCTTTCGGGGAGTTTAGATTATCTCGAAATCAAAGTTCCAGATGAACTCAAGCCAATTTCATTGTATCAAGGTCATTTCCTTCTAAGAGAATATATACATGAGAATCTTGCGATCAGTGTACACTGTAAAATAATATCCCATCATGTAATGTCACCAAATCTTCAAGGCGAAGTTCACTACATCTAACTCCATGTCATGGGTAGCTTAGTTTTGGTCATACTGTCTTAGGTGTCGAGAACTATATGCGATCAATACTCACTCCTGCATCAGGACACATCCAAGCTCGGTCCCTGATGCGTCGTAGTAGACTATGTACCATACACCCTCCATTGGAATCCTCAAGATGGGGGCACTAGTCAGCATATACTTCAGCTCTTGAAAACTCTACATGCATCTCTCTGACCACAAGAAGGTTTTCCCCTTCCTCTTCTATAATGATAGAGTTGCTACAAATCTGGAGAAATCTGGCACAAACCTTTGGTAGTATCCAGCCAAACACTGGAAACTATGTACATCTGTCACACTACTGGGTGGCTCCGATGAAAGTACCACATCAATCTTCGCTAGATCCACTACAACTCTAGCCTCTGATATGACATGTCCCAGAAAGTGAACCTCTCTGATCCAGAACTTTCACTTAGAGAGTTTACCATAAAGTCGGTTCTCTCAGAGTGTGTCTAGTACTACATATAAATGATAAACATGTTCCTCCTCAATAGTCGAGTATATCATAATTTCATTGATGAAAATAACTACAAATCGATCAAGCTATGGCTGAAAGATCCTGTTCATGAGTACAATAAACAATGTTGGGGAAATTGTCATGCTAACATGTAGTGGACGTACCGACGACTAAAATCCATCTTCTGCACATCCTCATCTCGTACTCTGAGATGGTGATAACCTGATTAGAGGACTATCTTCGAAAACTACCACGCTCCCTTAAGTTGATCAAAGAGGTCATAAATCCTCGAAAGTGGGTACAAGTTCTTCACGATCATCTGGTTCAGGCGCCGATATTCAACACAATGTCTCAAGCTCCCATTTTCCTTCTTTGGAAACAAAATTGAAGCTTCCCAAGGAGGAACACTGGGCTGAATGAACCCTTTCCCTTGTAAGTCCTCCAACTGTACTCACATCGCACGAAGTTCTGCAAGAGCCATTTGATACGCTGGTGTAGATATCAGTGTTGTCAATGAGTAAAAATAAATGTAAAATTCCACCTCTCTGTGAAGATGTAGACCCAGAACATCATTAAGGAATACATCTGTGTGCTGGTCCACCACTACAGGATAAAGCAGACTCTCCACATCAATAGCACCAAGGGTATGGCTAGCCAACTAATGAGTGATCGTCTACACTCTCCTCCGAGTAAGTCCATCATGTGCCACAAAGACACCCTACATTCTGGTGATGGTAAACCTAGTCCCATCCACGCGGACACACCACACATTGTACCTAATACAGTCTATCTGATCATGGAATATTGGTAACCAGTCCATTCCCAAGATGACATCTTAAGGCCTCGACACCGCTACTAAGAGATCCATGAATAATCTCATGCCTCCTAGAGTAAGCCCGCACTACCAAAACCAGTGTGTAATCATCGAATCCACACCTGTAGGAGTCTCTAGCTATAAGGATCAAGCCAAAGACTCTATCAGAATCTCTCTGCTCCGAACAAGGGTAGTGGAAATAAAATAATGACTGAAACATGTGTCTATAATTACTACATCTAAGGTGGAGTAGACATAGATCATACCTCATATCATCTCTGGAGCACCGTGATCGTAGGGCTCAACTTCCTGGAGCTATGCTCCCCCCTCTCCATCTGATCCTTATGGTTGGAGTTGACCACCTGGTGGTGGGGGCGGTAACATCTCGAATCATCACCCACCATCAGCTGCAAGACCATATCCTCTTCCATGTCTACCTTCTCCCTACTGACCTCCTCAGTCGAACCTCTGTCTCTGCCTAGGAGGTCCTTCGACAGTCTGTTGATCGTCTATACAGTGGGTCGGATAGTCACAATCCCTGTGACCCTGCCCACCGCATGTGTAAAACTTCCCGCTCTTGGAATGACAATCTCTACCATAGGTGTCCCACATAACTGACCTAGAATCAGGCATCATCCAACTGTAGGTCTAGCCCTCTTGGCCCTCTACGACATCTATCAACTGCCATCTACAGAAGAATCCGCTAAGTGATGATTGGAGGTGGTTCTCAAAACTGGTGATTGCTCAGCAAGGAAACTCTTTACTCAGAGGTCTCTCTCTAATACACTTTCCAGCGTTGGGATGCTAAGAGAAATCATCGAATCCATTATCTCTTTCCGGAGTCACTGCTTGAAGGTCCGGGTCATGAAGAATGAGTCCCGCACCATATCAGTGGAGTAGAGTGAGAGGTCATTAAACATCACAGATTACTAAGCCATAGTCATGATACCCTTCTACATATGAAGAAACTCATGTATACACACTGCACGAAGAGTTGTTGAAACAAACTCTGCCTGAAACATGCTCTTGATGTCTTCCCTGAGAAGCATCACCTCGTCGTGAACCTATAGCATCAAGATCCACCATCTTCCTACTGCTACCTTTAGAAGGCTGGCGGTAAGGATCACCGTGAGATCAGTTGGTGTCCATACCAGTTATAAAACTCTCACCGTGGCCTCCAGCCAATCCTCAGCTTCCTATGTGTCTATATCTCCACTGAACCGGTGTGGCCCTGGTACTGGAACTCATGAAATGCACTCAAGCAACATGCACCCTCTTCTATTGGGCATGGTGGCATCTGTGGCCCAATGGGTAATGGTACCACTGGTGCATCCGCAAGAAGAGGGCCCTGCACCGAGGCCTCGTCACTTGGTGGGCTATTAGTGCGTACTATATCGAGTACCCTAGCTGGCTGTCTGCATTTGTGACATCTTGAAAATATATAGGCGTGACATAGTCAAAAAGTTATACCCAGTGAATTGACACAAAGGGATCAGAAAAAAAATCTTGGAAAAACACATGCAATTAGTGTTTTCGGGCACTGAGCCGGAAATCAGAAGTCAGGGTCCTTGAGTAAGGATACGTCGGCTGCCGTACCAACATTAGGTTCCCTATAATGATAACCACTCTCACCACACATAAATCTTTTTCCACTAAAAGAATAATAAGAGTCTTTTATTCTACGGTAGAACCGACTACTATGATACCGATTTGTCATGACCCATTCCCCATGGCCCGTACCGTGACAACCCCAAAACTGCCTTCCATAGGCTAGGGGCTGGCGACTAGCACCGAAGGTATATTGCCCAAAACTAGGAAGGCATTACCATTATAACCTATAAGAACATGCAACCAATCATAGAGAAAGATAAAAACTCAACTAAACTGATTAGTAAACAGAGTGAGTGCAGTAAGTAAATGGGTCCAGAATACAAGCCCAAAAAGAAGGTACAAGGAAAACTGGAAAGTATAAGATGGAGGATAGGTGAAGAGCGGCTCATGGACCGTCTTCCACGAACCCTACCTCAAGGGTAGGTGCATCTCATTAACAGATGTCTCTATGGTTTGCCTCATCTAACACCCACATTTGATCTACCACCAGTCCTGGTACTCTCGTACTCAGTCAACGATGTCCATCGTATCCACAAAAAAACAACATGGTGTGGGAATATCCCGTGCATGGGAGAGTATAATGATACTCATTAGGGACCCCGAGACCCTCAAAGTATCAAAAAATCCACCAAAGATAAATCACAAAGCATTTAATCAACTGAAAAACCTACATAGTTATATCCACATATGTATACCTAAGTTAACATGTAAACCCATCTCAATAATGAGGAAAACACAGAGTCAAACTCAATGCCCCAAAGATAAACTATTCCATAAAGGAAGGAATACCATGAAGGTAAGTACCACACAGGTACAACACAAAAGAAGAATACCACCAAGGTTTTTCCACAAAGGAATGTACCAGAAGGTATAGAATCAGATCACAATAGGGATGACTAAAGTACAGTAGTAGAGATGATTAGATGTAACTACTGAATCATCTTACTCTATTAAGAGGCACTTATGATGAACCACACAGGATCGCTCGGTGCTGACCCACACAAGATCTCTCAATGCTAACACACATAGGATCGCTCGATACTGACCAACACAGGATCTATAGGTGTTCACCCACAGAGGTTCACTTGGAGCTAACCCACACAGGATCTCTAGGTGTTGACTCACACATGATCGCTCAGTACTGAACCACACTGGATCTCTATTCGTTCTTCACGTCACCACCAGCTGCGAGGTTCCCATACTAATCTTGGTCATCTCCGAGATGTTATGATCCTCAAGTCACTGGCCTATAATCAAAATTCCATGAAGTCCCAAAAATATGTATCTCAAAGGACCATCACATCATAGGGGTCTCAATGAAATAGAAGGTTTTTCAATCAGATGCCCGGTCTGTAAGTTATTAGCTATTTAGTTTCGCGGGCCCGATAGGATTTGTATTCAATCCAACCCGATCATATCCCATTATTATCCAAATCAGATGTGGGTTATAGAATAAGGACCATCTCTCTCCATGGTTTACAACACCATACACAGTTTTTCAAACCGACGTCTGGTAAAAATGTTATGGCCAATAGTGTGAAAATATCATAGCTGGTCCGGGTCCGATCTGACCTGTTCGGTGCTGGGTCCGGCCCAACCAGTGCTGGGCAGTGCAGTGGTCATAGAGCTGCTCGAGGCAGCGAGGGAAGAGTGGGGGCCGCAGAGCAGCTCGAGGACATGGGGGTGGCGTGGAGGCCGCAATGGCGGTAAGGCCGTGGGGGCCACGGGGCCGCGTTATGGCAAGGACATGGGGGTCGTAGGGGGATGCGCGGTATCAAGGCCGCGGGGGCCGTAGAGGGCGGCAGGGTGGTGAGCCCATTGGGGACGCTGAGGGCCATGGGGCAGTGAGGCCATGGGGGTTGCAGAGGGCCGTAGGGAGGCAAGGTCATAGGGGTTGTGGAGGGGAACGCGGTGGTGAAGCCGCGGGGTCTGTTGAGGGATGTGGGGCGGGAAGGCCACACGGGACGTGGAGGGAAACGAGGTGGCGATGCCAGAGGATGACGGAGGTTGCAGGGTACCGGTGGCCGTGGGGTGACGGTGGTCGTGGGGCAGCCGGGGCTGTGGGGGACAGAGGCCAAGGGCGGCACGACGAATGTGGGACGACACCATTTCACCATCGCCTTCGTCACAACCGGTGGTGGGGTCGACCACTGTTCTAATGCCCCATTAAGGTTGGTTTCCATCCTCCTCCATCGCGATGAACACATCAATTAAACACATGATTTTTAGAGAGGTCAGGCCATGTTTGTTTGGCCCACACTCTCCACGTTAGAGCAGTAGCAAGCAGATATAATCTCTTATTTATTTTTACGATGAATTATCAAGAATGGGAAAGGGGAAAAAATTCAATCAACCACCCTACAACCTCCCACAATGATTATTCCAAAACCCACAGAAAATAAATCATTTGTGGATCAACTAGATTGAGAGTTGATCTGCATTCATTGTTTTAGAATGGAAGAACACGAGAATATATAATCATACCCAACTAAACACCTACATCTTTCGTTTGTTGAAGTCGATGAGGAGGGAAGGACAGTCTCCTATGGAAGACATCCCATATTGGAGGATGCCAAATGGAAGGAGTCAAAGATGATGGAGAACATAATCATTCTTCGTTTGGAGAAGCATTCTTAATGGAAGATGTTCTTGTTTGGAGAAGTATAATCCTCCCAAAATCTCTCCCCATCTCTGTTACCAAATACATTCCCCAAATCCACACCAAAAATGTAATAGAAAACATAATATAATATCTTATCTATTTAGTTTGTTGAAATAATTGAAAATTGGCTTAATTAATTAATTAATGAGTTTTTATAATTAATCAAAGGGTGTGCAAAATTAAATTGGGGAATGTTCAAGAGGCTTGGCCACATTTAACAGGGTGTTCACGGGGTTTTTAGTCTCCTAGGGACCCCACCACCATAACCCATTTGAGAGGTTTTAGTTTAGGTGGTCCCCAGCTTTTAACTTTCCACATGGGAGGTTTCAAAAAAATGAAAAATAAAATAAAGGATTATTTTATTCTATTTCTATTTCCAGAAATTACCCAAATTCTATCATTCACCCTCGACCTACTACGGTTGAGGTGAAGTTCCCCTTACGTGAATACCAGCACTATGAGTTCAATAATGTCCCCAAATTTCAATTCTGAGCACCGGTTCAAAATTTAGGAAATCCCTCTTGTACCTTTACTGATTGTACCTAAAAAAAGTTCAGAAATTAATTCTGGGCACACAGGGCATCGAAATCATACGCCATCAACTTTCACAGACTCGTAAGATTCCTATATATTAAAATAATTACATGGAATTTCTGAGTGTTTACATGACATTCCTAGCTTCAGTTTATCCCGACTCATCCGAAATTTGATATATAACCCAAAAACACTGGCTCTCTTTGATACAATTTTGTTAGGAACAAAATATGGTCCCCACGAATACTAAAACCAAATCTTTCCCATCACAAGGCCCAAAAGGGAATTCCCTATCCCCATGGGCTAGAACAAGTTCCCAGGTATCAATAAATTAGGTTTGGGAACTATTTACCTGAGTTTGAAAGCATTAAACATTAAAAACAATCTATAATAAGAATCTAAAATTTTCATGCCAAACATATTTTAACAAAACAATATCAGAATACATTGGTGTAAATACAGTACTCAATGTTCAAATAAAAATAAATACAGCATAAAGGCATTCAAAAATCTCAACATGACACAAGGTCATCACCCCTGAGCTATCTCCACAACACTGCACCGCAAGAGGGGTCTAACAACTCGAACCACCACCAACCAAGGATTTGACGTTACCTGAGTCAAAAATAACCAATTATACTTACACCCAGGTGATGTAAGCATCATGTGAGCCTAAACCAAATAATACACCACCCATAGATTTCAACATTTGTGCATACAAGGTGAAAAAGAAAGCAATTTTAATATGTAAATAAAAGCGGCGATATATTCCACGAAATCCAACATTCAATTGAAAATAGTTTTTGAACCTAAAATTTCAGAATGATGACCCAACTAAACATGAAATTTCAGATAATATAAATTTAATCAAAACAAAACATAATATAATGGTAAATACCACAAATAGGAGAAGCACTAAAACTGGGAACACCCCTAGGTTACTAGATAGTCTCAGGCACTGTGTACCTCATACCTCAGTGTAAAGTATCCAGGTAAAAATCATTTCCCATGAACTATCCACTACTAGGAAACATACCCATAAAATAGTGGTCCCCAAAAATCATCCACATATTTTATTTAGAGTTTTCATTATCCATATTCTCAGTGAAACTGGGAGAAACCCCATCTCGTTCCCTAGCCATACTAGTACATATCCACCCACCTAGGTACCTGGGCTTCCCCTTTTGTGCCCAAAAAAATTCAGTAATCAATACAAATTAATTTTCATATAAAAACACCACTACAGGTAATATACAAACTATAAAGCAGCTATAAACATTTTATACCACTTAAAACACACCACAAAACATTTTGATATTCAATAGAACAACTTCTCAGAATCTCACATTGATTTGAACCCAAAAAACATTGAAATATATACTTTAAACACTATGTGCACACTATTAAGTAATAATAACAATAATATATGTTAAATAACATTCAATTATGCCAAAAATTCAGTTGTGGGGATTCCCATATGTACAAAAAAGTTATATCTTTTAAATGCCTCCATTTTCACACAAACATGGCACATAAAGTCCATTGGCTTCAAAAACACCATTTAAACAAACATTTTCCAGAAAATCCAATGAGGATAAATATTCAATACATGATTTTAATCCCTAATTCAATTCAATAATATAAACTATGTAAGTATAGGTAATCCCATAAAGAACCCATAAAATATTTATATGAAAAAAACTACAATTTCACGTAAAATTGTCTCTTAAAATTCACTTGCATTAAAATCACCACTAAAACCAAATTTTGTAGAAATAATAAAATTTAATAACGAAGAAAATATCATAAACATAGAATCTATGTCAAAAATATTGCATTATCAATGGAATCACCAACCAAAACAATGAAAAACCCCTGAATCTTATTGTGAAAATCAAACCGCACCACCGTCGCACCACAAGGGACTTATATCAAGCCTAAAACCAAAATTATAGACAAAGAAATCTAGAATAAAACCCTAACATCAAACCATAGTATCTATGATTTAGGAACCTATGTTATAGGAGAATAAAACCTAAGGAAATTGAACAAAACACTATGAAATTTTAAAGAAGAATGAAGGAGACCCACTTTCTTGAGGGATCTTGAAGAAATTGCCCCAAATACACAATTAGATAAATTTTCAAACATCCAAAAATGAAATTGAGGTTTGAATTATGATGATAAGATCACATAGTAACTGGAATGGGGGAAAAGAGTAATAATTGAATGATTTGTGAAGGAAAGAATTTACCTCTACAAATTTGGATGATTTGATAAACCCAATGATGTTCTTCCCCAATTATTAATGCATACAAGATCCAAAGAGAGGGGGAAGATAATGGGTTCATATATTGGTTTTATGGTCTTGGGTGACACTTAAAGCACTTAAAAATAAAAAAAAATTGATTATGTTTTTAAAGAGTCAATTTTATTAAAAATAGGAAATATGCATCCGGACTGGCCCAATTCCATAAATAAAAACCCCATTCCACCATTATTATGAATTCTAAACGGTCAAAATCAAAATGGTGGTGTTAATAGGTCACATTAAGCAATTTAAGAATTGTAATAGATGAAAAATGATACAAACATAATATGTTATAAATGAAACAAATTTTTTTCAAATCTAGAAATGGACTCACAGATTGGCCCAAATTTTAAAAACGAACCACTTCCACCAAAATTCAAGGGAAACCCCCCAAAAGCATGAATTTAAAATAAATGAAAAAAAAATTAAAATAGGTTGTGTATGTGACACTTCACCTAAGACCTAACAACCTGAATCTTTTAAGGACCCACTGAGGATCCAATCATAGGAAATACATGGCCCAAATGTTTAACCACTTGAATATATTATAAACATGTACATTTCTTCCCATACATATGATTATCTTTCAATAACCGAAAGATGATATTACAAATCTCAGTAATAACATTATTCGATCATTAATAACAATGATATATTTGATAAAAAAAATCCTTGAATGAATCCAAAAAAATGATAGAAGATTCGATTCATTAAGGATATCCATATTATAGGATCATTAGTATGGCCAAATGGAATTCTTATATTCTCATAACTCCCATTACTATTCATGAACTCTATCTTAGGTAAATCATATTCTTAGAACCTATGTTTATGGTACCCTAATTAGAGATAAATTTCCAAAAACCAATTGGCTCCATTAAGTTAATTAAAAGATATTATTTATATTGAAAGGTTTATTTTTTATTCTTTATCAACTGGTTGAGTATCTAGTTTTAAACACATAGTAAGAGACTCCTACCCATCATCATTGAAAATTTTTAATAGAGATGCACATGGTGAAATACTATGATTAATGAATCACATGGCCTAAATATCTTCAACGTGAACCATTAGTTATTTCAATTAAGTGTGTCATATGGTATGAAGTTAGAGAAATTGGCCTCATCCCATGAAGAAATGCTATAATAAGCCTTAATTCCTTCTGAGGTCAAAAAATAGAGAAATCATTCGATAAATCATTAAGACTATCACTCGACACAATAAGAAGAGGAACACAATGACATGGATAAACAAAAAACTGAAACTTTTTTAGAAAATAGCCTGAGACCATCTCAACACAAGGAAAACTATGGTCTTGATATCCTAGATCCATTTTTCCACTAACCATGAAATGCATGAGTGACACTATGGAAACAAAAAAATTTGACCCGATGATGATAAAAATCATTATGGGATTTATTGCTTTCCCTCACGACCCATCCTCGGGACCCATGTCGTGACTACCCCAAGCCTGCCTTCCATAGGCCAGGGGATGGTGACTAGCACCAAAGGCATAAATCCCAATAAAAAGGGAAGGCATTGCCTTTATAAAGTAATCAAACACCACAGAGTAAGCGAGCAGAAGTAAACACTAAGTAAAACTGGGTATAAAAGTAAGTGCTGAAAAGTAAGTGGGCCAGAATACAAACCCAAACTGAAAGTAAAGTACAACTGGATAGAAAGTACAGAAACAGAAAAGTAAAGCAGAAACGTCGATCCATCCACTGGAAATCCCACCTGAAGGGTGGGTACGGATAGTCTCCTCATCTCCTCGGGGCCAAACGTTCGCTTAGTGTACGTCCCTCCCAAGGATCCACCTCCAGGTACCGACTTTCCCCACAAGACTCAACCATGATCAGCGTTGTCCGTCGACTCCATCCAACACAATGTAGTGCAGGCATAGCCCGTGCAGGGGTGAGTATACGCTACTCAGTAGGGACACCGAGACCCCTGAAGGAATCCCCAAATCCACGAAGGATAAACCACAAAGGAAAGATATAATCAAGAAATAAGAACCAACTCCACTTAGGTATATGCCCATACATACGCCTAAGTCATCAATTCCTGTTCGGATCCATCATCCGAGCCCAACTTCGATCATATCCACACAGGATAGTACAACCCAATCCACAAAGGAAAGGACATCCCAATCCACATAGGAAAGCAAGTCAATCATATCGAAGATAATGATTGAATTCAAGACACAGCTCACACAGGTATACTTTTTCGTAAGGTGATAGAGATGATCAGATGTAGTCACTGATTCATCTAGATGGGACCCACATAGGATACTAGACCAGCTAAGCAGTCAGACCCACGTAGGATACTAGACCAGCCACTCTGTCGGACCCACATTAGATACAAGTACAGAGTCAAATACTGACGGACCAACGTTGGATACAAGAACCGTAGTCACGTAATGTCGGACCCACATAGGATACAAGAACAGTAGTCATCGCCATCGAACCCACGAAGGATTTCTGTATGGTCGTTGTTGCTACTGAACCCACAGAGGATCCCTGTACAGTCATCATCGTCATCGCAGTCGCAGCCAGCTCTAGGGTTCTCGCACATAGCATGCTCTTTTGTGGGAGGGTCCTCTCCATGAGCCAAGGGGTCGATAAATCAACAAACATGTATTCTGGAGTTGATTTATCCCAAAGTTCCATCTTGTCGATAGAACTCAACACGAAAGATGACGCGTCAATCGGACTCCCGGTCTGAGAGTTATTGGCTTTTTCGTCCCAGGGGCCCGGTTGGTTTTTAAGTCAAATCCAACCCAGCCATACTCCAAATACCTCAAAACCTTGAGCGGAGTATTCCAAAAGATCTATCTCACTAATAGGAAACCATCAAAGTTGACGACACGTCAATCGAACATCCGGAGCCCAAGTTATAAGTGTTTCTGCTCCGAAGGCCCGGTTGGTTTCGTGTTCAAACCAACCCAACCATACCCAAGGTTCTCCGAAACCTTGATTTTAATATGCCAAGATGACCCTCTCGATACAAGGATCTCATTGCAACTGATAGTGCATCGATCGGAGGCTCGTAGCCCAAGTTATGGGTCTTTGAAAGAACATGTCTGATTTTAGGGGGGTTTGGGCCCGGACCGACCCGGCCCAGAACCCCCTGGGTCGGCTTGAACTGGGTCGACCTGACCCTGGTCCGGGTCTGGCCCGGCCGGTGCGGCCTGGCCTGGGCGGCTCGGCGTTGGCCGAGCGGGGTAGCTCGACACTGGCCGAGCGAACGCGCAAAGGGGGGGGGGTGACCCCCTTGATTGAAGAAACGGACATCATGGTGGGGGCCCGCCTCTTGCCCACCAGGGGTTATGACGCCCAGATTTTTTTTGAAACAGCTGACCGAGTTGGTCGATAGTTGTGCCGCTGCGGGACTCCCCGCGGGTCCTGCCTTCCATGCACTGGTGGCCGGCGGTTCCGGCCGCGGCTTCCTTCAGCCTTAATGGTGCGGCGCGACGGTGCCATGCTCATTCGCCACGTTCCTCCTCGTTCTTGAGCTGTGCCGTTGCACTACACCTCCTTCGTTCGATCCGCAATGAGTACAAAAACAAAGGGGGAGGAGGGTCGGCCGTGTCCGTGCGGTCTGGCCCCCTCCCATTAAATTGATATCAAGCGGCTAAACAATTTAAGTTGGATGACAAAGAATATTCATGAACAAAATCAAAACCCTACCTTGAAGAAGTCGTCAAACGAGTATCATCGCGAGGAAATGACATCGCGGAAGACGGCGTTGCGGAACGAGGCTCCGTAAGCATCATCGGTTTTCGCCCGAAGAGGGATGTAGTGTGTCTCTATTCTCCGAAAATGATGTCTCTCACCAGCTTCGGAGAGGAGAGGAGATGGCACGACGATCTCCCCTTGCGGGGATGAAGTTCATTGTTGAAGACTCGGCGTTCTTCACGAAAAAGATGAAGTTCTTCAAAACCGTGAGAGATCTCTCCTCTATTCCACACAACGAAATAACCAACAATAAAATAACACATTTTCTTATTTTATTCACACACACACACATGCCAACATTAATTTAAAATACAAAAGATTCCATTCAATTAATTAAATTAATTGAAGAGCCTTTAACAGTCCAATTAATTTCGAGATTTGACATGTCATTTAAAGGGGGTGAAGGTGTGTTACACAATAAATTCATGAGGGAGGTTTAAGGGATTTGAATGGGTGGGGCTCATGTGGGCCCCACATCACTAATATCCTACCAAGAGGAGTTAGGATTTAGTGGGTCCCACCTCAACTTCCACACGTAGGTTATAATTACACAGAGTAGAAATAAAATTTCAGCACGTATTTTATTTCACTCTATAAATAAACCACTCCAATTATTTAACATCACCTCTCGAGCAAACGAAAATCCAATGAAAGTATCCTTATGAAAAAACCGGCGCTGCGGTTTCATCAGTGCCCTCAGATTTTGATTCCAAGCATTGGTTCAAAAGTTAGAAAACCCCACTTATTCGTTCGTTGAACGTACCAGAGCTAAACTTCGGAAGTTAATTCTGGACACACCGTGGCTCGGAATCAGGGGTCGTCTAAAACTGCGTACTCATAAAATCCCAAAGAAAATTAAGAATAAAATTTCGCTTGAAATTTATGGGTCTTTACATTACTCCCACCTCAGGGATTTACGTCCCCATAAAGATCCATCACAAACTAGGGAAACAAATGAGGTGACAGAGCACACATCTTAGCCTCCCACTCCCATGTGCTCTTCTAGAGGTTCCTTTACTTCCACCTGATTGCACTAGAGGAATCAACCACCCACGTAGGACCCGCTCCTGTCAATCCTCGATCTCCACCGGGTCTTCAGCAAAATTCTCGCCGTCATCAATGTCCAGCTCCCCATGGTCGATGATATCTGTCGTGTCATGCACATACCTCCTCAGCTGAGATACGTGGAAGATGTTTTGCACCCAGTGCAACTAAGGAGGTAGATCCATGCGATAAGCCATCTTGTCTATCCTGCCGAGAACCTGGATTGTTCTGATGAAGCACGGAGATAACTTTCCGCCCTGGAAAATTATACATAATCCACATCGAGGTGAGACATGAAAGAAAACGTGGTCACAATCCTCGAACTATAGTGGTCTCCGCCTCTTGTTAGAATAGGACGTCTGTCGCCTCTGAGGTGTCCTCATCCGCTCCTGGATGACCTGGACCTTCTCTGTCATGGCCTGGACCATCTCCGGTCCCACATGTGCTGACTCCCCAGGGTTTTTCCAACACAGAGGTGACCTACAAGGTCGGCCGTAAAATTCCTTGTATGGTGCCATCCGGATGGTGGAGTGGTAGCTATTGTTGTACGGAAACTCCACCAAGGGTAGGTGATCCTCTCAGCTGCGACCAATGTCGAGGAAACATGCACGAAGCATGTCCTCGAGTGTTTGAATGGTCCTCTCCGTCTGACCATCCGTCTGAGGGGGAAAGGCGGTGCTTAGACGTAGATGCGTCCCAAATGCCTCTTGAAACCCATTCCAATGTCGGGGAGTAAAGTGAACATCTCTATTGGGGATGATAGATGCTTGCACACCATGAAGACATACAATCTCCTGAATGTAGAGGCGTCCTATGCTCTCCACTGAGCCCCACTCACTAATGGGTATGAAGTGGGCTGACATGGTGAGTCGGTCGACAACCACCCAAATAATGTCGTGACCTCTGGAAGAACGTGGTAGTCAAGTCACAAAATCCATAGATATGCCATCCCACTTCCACTCCGGGACCTCCAAGGGTTGTACCAAGCCTGCTGGTACCTGGTGCTCTGCCTTCACCTGCTGGCAGGTGAGGCATCGAGAAACCAACTCTGATACATCCTTCTTCATACCCCGCCACCAGTGTTGTTGTCTGAGATCCTGGTATATCTTCACCACTCCTGGATGTACCGCTAAAGGGGAAGTGTGAAACTCACTTAGCACCTCCTCATGTAAAGAATCTGGTAACATGGTACGTCCTCTGAGAAAGACGTCGTGCTCTCCTCCTATAAATAATCCATCAGATGCTTGTCCTTTGGATATCTGTGAATGCCATGTCTCACAGTCAACATCCCAACGTTGTGCCTCTCTGACCCGCTGTAGTAGTGGAGGAGTTACTGTGAGTCACTGAAGAAAGCCTTCTCTTTCTCTATCCATGAAGGATATCTACAAAGTGGCTAGATGATATGTCTCCTCCCCATGTACCTGAATTCACATCCTCCTTTTGAGAGAATTGGCTACTATGTTCCCCTTTCCAGTAGTATAGACTATCTCAATGTCATAGTCCTGGAGGAACTCGAGACATCACTACTATCATAGGTTCAGTTCCTTCGACAATAAGATGTACCTGATACACTGGTGGTCAGAATAGACTGTAAAGCGCTCGCCCATCAGATAGTGTCGACACAACATCAGAGCAAAGACCACTGCTGCTAACTCCAGGTCATGGGTAGCGTAGTTCTTCTCATGCTACCTCAATTGTCGTGATCCATAGGCGATCACTGCCCGCTCCTACATCAGGAAAAATCTGAGTCTGTTCCCTGATGCATCGCAGTAGACTACGTACCCTACTCCCTCCTCTTTTAGCCTCAAGATAGGTGTGATGGTCAATCTCTGTCTCAGCTCCTGGAAGCTCTGCTGACATCTGTCTGACCACACGAAGCATTTCCCCTTCTTCTTCAAAGCTGAAAGTGGTGTTGGCACTCTGGGGAAGTCTAGTACAAACCTCCAGTAGTACCCAGATGGACCCAAGAAGCTCCGCACCTCCATCACCCTCCTCGGTGGCTCCCTAGATAGAACTACCTCTGTCTTCGCAGGATCCACCACAACTCCGGCCTCAGAGATGACGTGTCCCAAGAAGTGGACCTCACGTATCCAAAACTGACACTTCAAGAGCTTACCATAAAGCTAGTTCTCTCGGAGTGTGTCCAGTACAACCCGAAATCGGTAGACATGCTCCTCCTCAGAAGTCGAGTATATCAATATGTCATCGATGAAGACCTTGACAAATCGATCGAGTTAAGGAAAGAAGATCTTGTTCATGAGACTCATGAACACTGCTGGAGTGTTGGTTATGCCAAAAGGCATAACCAAGAACTCATATTGGCCATACTGACATCTGAAGGTCGTTTTATGCACTTCCTCGTCCTGAACTCTGAGTTGATGATAGCCTGACCTGAGGTATATATTTGAGAACCACCATGATCCCTTGAGCTGATCGAAGAGGTTTTCAATCCTCGGTAGTGGAAACTTATTCCTCACTGTCACCTGGTTCAGGCGACTGTAATCGATAAATAGTCGCAAGCTCTTGTCCGCCTTCTTGGAGAACAAAATTGGGGAAGCCCAGGGTGGAACACTGGGTCAGATGAATCCCTTGCCCTGCAAGTCCTCCAGCTGTACCCGTAGCTCTCGAAGCTCAGTGAGAGCCATCTGATATGCTGGAGTGGATATCTGGGTTGTCCTGGGGTACATGTCAATATATAATTCTACCTCCTTGCGAGGAGGTAGTCCTAGAACGTCGTCGGTAAAAACGACCGCATACTGATCCACCACTACAGGAAAACTCGGACTCCGCACGTCAAATGCTCATAGGATGAGGCTAGCCAACTGATGAGTGATCAAATGTCCTCTCCTCTGCGTGAGTCCATCCTGTGCTACTAAGGCTCCCTTCTCGCCGGTGAAGGTGATCCTACTCCCATCGGTGCGAACACACCACACCTTGTTCCTAAAACAGTCGATCTGAACATGGACTGCAGACAACCAATCCATGCCCAAGATGACGCCGTAAGGCCTCAACGCCGCTATAAGAAGATCCCATCCAAAACTCTCGCCTCCTAGAGTAAGCTCACTCTGCCGGCACCAGTGCGTAATTGTCGAGTCTCCTCTCATAGGAGTCTGTAGCCATAAGGATCGAGCCAACGACTCCATCAGAATCCCCTAGCTCCAAGCAAGGGCAGTGGCAATAAAATAATGACTCGCTCTTGTATCTATAAGAACTGCAGCAAGGGTGGAGTAGAAATAGATAGTACCTCAAATCATCTCTGGTTTGTCGTGGTCATATGCCTCCACTGCCTGAAGCTGAGACTGCCTCTGCCTGCCAGCTCCCTGTGGTCGGGGTGGACCTCCTGGTGGTGGTGGTGGTAAAGCCTCAAAGCATCGCCCACCACATGCTGCTCAGCAAGCTCTTATGCCTTCTCCGCCTGCTCTCTGCAGAACACCACGGTCAACCCTCTACCTCTTCCTAGGTGTCCCATGAACTGTCTACTGCTCCTCTACACGCTGGGTCGGGCAGTCACGAGCCATGTGGCCCTTCCCGCTGCATGCATAGCACTGTCTTCTCATCGTAAGACTGGATCTGCACCGTGTTTCCCACACCTCTGAGCCGGTGTCCTGAGGTCGTTTGCCTACTGGTCTGGTCCGCCTGGACCCTTGTGACATCCGTCGACTGCCATATTCAGAAGACTCTTCTACGTGCCGCCCTACTGTAGGTCTCACTGGTAGTGTAGGCTCAGCAAGAATGCTCTCTATGAAAAGGGATCACTTCAGTACTCCTGCCTGCGTCAGAATTCTGAGGGAGATCATCGATGCCCTGATATCATGCCTAAATCCATGGTTGATGGTCTAGGCTCGGAAGAATGGGTCTCATACCATGTCCGTGGAATAGCACGAGAGATCAGTAAATCTCACCGAGTACTGGGCTACCGTCATGCTGCCGTACCGCAGATGCAGTAGCTCCTGAATGTGTACCGCACGTAGGGTGGCTGAGACAAACTCTTAGCGGAAGAGGCTCTCAATGTCCGTCTAGAGGAGAGATGCCTCGTCATGCACATGGAGAATCAGGATCCACCATCTGCCTGCTGCCATGTATAGGAGTCTCGCTGCAAGGATCACTATGAGGTCAGCTGGTATCCCCCCTAGCCTGAAAACCGGAACTACAGCCTCCAACCAATCCTCAACTGCCTGAGGGTCCGTCTCCCTGCAGAACCAGGGCGGTCTCTAACGGTAGAACTCGTGCAGTGCACTAAGGCGACGTGCACTCTCAGCGGCTGGGGCTGGTGGCATTGGTGGCTCGGTGGGTAGAGGTATCATCAGTGCCTCTGCTGTAAAAGGGCCCTTCACCAAGGCCTCGTCGCTCTGTGGTTTGTCCTCTCACGCGAAGCTTGGAACCCTAACCGGCTGTCGTCATGAGGCCATCCTGAAAAGAAACAGGTGCGCCACGGTCAAAACAGTATACCTGGTGAGCTGACACAACGAAATCACAAAGAAAACTTTTGAAACACACATGCAACCAATGTTTTCGTGCACCGAGTCAGAAATCAGAAGTCATGGTCCTGGTGTATAGATACGTCGGTCACCGCACCCACACTAGACTCCCTGGACTGATAACCACACTCAATACCCTTAACACTATTGCTTCACATAGAAGAAAGATCAGAGTCCTGAGTTCTGCGGTAGAACTGAACTCCATTGATACCAATTTGTCATGGCCTGTCCTCAGGACCCGTGTCGTGACTACCCCAAGCCCGCGTTCCATAGGCCAGGGGCTGGAGACTATCACCAAAGGCATAAATCACGATAAAAAGGGAGGTCATTACCTTTATAAAGTAAACAAACACCACAGAGTAATCCAGCAGAAGTAAACACTAAGTAAAACTGGGTACAAAAGTAAGTGCAGAAAAGTAAGTGGGAAAGAATACAAACCCAAACTGAAAGTAAAGTACAACTGGATAGAAAGTACAACAACTGAAAAGTTATGCAGCAACGTCGAGCCGTCCACCGGAAATCCCACATGAAGGGTTGGTACAGATAGTCTCCTCAGCTCCTCGGGTGAAATCGTCCGCTCCGTGTACGTCCTGCCCAGTGGTCCACCTCCAGGTACCGACTTGCTCCATAAGCCTCAACCACAAGCAGCGATGTCCATCGTCTGCATCCAACACAGTGTAGTGCAGGCAGAGCCCGTGCAGGGGTGAGTATACACTATCAGTAGGGATCTCGTGATCCCCGAAGGTCTCCCGGAATCCACGAAGGATAAACCACAAAGGAAAGATAGAATCACAAAATAACAACCAAATGCACTTAGGTATAAGCCCATACATATACCTAAGTCATAATTTCTTGTTTGGCTCCATCATCCAAGCTCAGGTTCGATCACATCCACACAGGATTTTACAAACCAATCCACACAATAAATCACATCCCAATCCACATAGGAAAGAAAGTCAATCATATCAAAGATAATGATTGAAAGTCAAGACATAGCTCACACAGGTATACTTCTTTGTAAGGTGATAGAGATGATCAGATGTAGCCAATGATTCATCTAGTTGGGACCCACGTAGGATACTAGACCAGCTAAGCTGTCGGACCCACGTAGGATACTAGACCAGCCACTCTGTCGGACCCACGTATGATACAAGTACCGAGTCAAATACTGTCGGACCCACATAGGATACAAGAGCAGTAGTCACGTACTTCCGGACCCACATAGGATACAAGAACAGTAGGCATCTCCGTCAAACCCATGAAGGATTTCAGTATGGTCGTCGTCACTGCCGAACCCACGGAGGATCCCTGTACAATCATCATCGTTGTTGCAGTCGCAACCAGCTCTAGGGTTACCGCACACATCATGCTCATTTCCGGGAGGGTCTGCTCCACGAGAAAAGGGGTCGATACATCAACTGACACGTAGTCCGGAGTTTATGTATCCCAATGTTCCGTCTCATCGATAGGAACTCAACACGACAGACGGCGCATCAATCGGACGCCCAGTCTGAGATTTATTGGCCTTTTCATCTCAGGGGCCCGGTTGGGTTTTAAGTCAAAACCAACAAGACCATACTCCAACTATGTCCAAAACACAATAGGAGTAAGACAAAATATCCATATCACTAAGAGGAAACCAACAAAGTCGATGGAACATCAATCAGATGTTCAGAGCTCAACTTATAAGTGTTTCTGCTCCGAAGGCCCGGTTGGATTCATGTTCGAACCAACCCGGTCTTGCCCATTTTTCTACAAATACTTGAGTGTAATTTACCCAAACGACCGTCTCCATCCAAGGATTGCAATGCAACAGACGGTGCATCGATCGGAGGCCCGTAGGCCATGTTATGGGTCTTTGAACGAACCTGTCCGATTTTAGGGGGGTTTGGGCCCAGACCCGACCTGGCCCAGAACCCCATGGGTCGGCCCGAACCGGGTTGACCTGACCCTGGTCCAGGTCCAGCCCATTAGGGCGCGGATCGGCCTGGCTGGCGCGGCCCGACCCAGCCAGCGCGGCCCGGCCCGACGTGGGCAGCCCGGCTCGGTGCGGTCGGTCCGGCCAGGGCGGCTCGGCGCTTGCCGAGCGGAAGCGAAAAGGGGGGGGGGGCACTGCCCCCCATGATTAAAGAAACGGACCCCATGCTGGGGGCCCTCCTCTTGACAGCCGGGGGTTACGATCCCCAGATAGTTTTTGAAACGATCGGCCGAGTTGGCCAGCCGGTGTGCCGCCGCGGGACCCCCAGTGGGTCCCGCCTTCCACGCGCCAGCGACCGGCGGTTCCAGTCGCCGCTCCCTGCATCTCCGCGGCCCGACTACATCCATGGGACCCCCAGTCGGGCCGCCTTCCCCTCCGCAGTGGCCCAAATCCATCCGCGGCTTCCTTCGGTCTTAACGGGGCGGCGCGATAGCGCCGCGTTCCTTCGCCGCGTTCCTCCTCGTTCCCATGTAGTGTCGTTGCACCGCGCCGCCTTCGTTCGAGCCGCAACGAGTAAAACAACAAAGGGGGAGGAGGGTCGGTCATGTTCGTGCGGTCCGGCCCCCTCCTGTTAATTTGATATCATGCGGTTAAAGAATTGATGTTGGATGACAAAGAATATTCATGAACAAAATAAAACCCCTACCTCGAAGAAGTCGTCGAACGAGGAATGTCGTGGGGAAATGATGTCGCAGAAGACAGCATCGCGGAATGAGGCTCCGTAAGCGTTATCAGTGTTCGCCCGAAAAAGGACACGGTGTGTTGTCGTTATCCGAAAAAGGTGCCGCTCACCGGCTATGGGAAGGAGAGGAGATGAAACGACGATCTCCCCTTGCAGTGACAGAGTTCTTCATCGAAGACTCGGCGTTCATTGCGAAAAAGATGAAGTTTTTCAAAACAACGAGAGTTCTCTCCTCTATTCCACACAATGAATCATCCAACAATAAAATAAGAAATTGTCTTAATTTATTCACACACACATGACAACATTAATTTGAAATTAAGAAGATCCCATTCAATTAATTAAATTAATTGAAGAGCCTTTAACAGTCCAATTAATTGCGAGATTTGACATGTCATTTAAAGGGGGGGTGCAGGTGTGTTACACAATAAATGTATGAGGGAGGTTTAAAGAATTTGAAGGGGTGGGGCTCGTGTGGGCCCCACCTCACTAATATCCTACCAAGAGGAGTTAGAATTTAGTGGGTCCCACCTCAACTTCCATACGTAGGTTATAATTACACAGAGTAGAAATAAGATTTCAGCACGTATTTTATTCCACTCTATAATTAAACCACTCCATTTATTTAACATCACCTTTCGAGAAAATGCAACTACAGTGAAAGTCTCCTTAAGAAATAACCGGTGCTGCGGTTTCATCTGTGCCCTCACATTTCGATTCTGAGCACCGGGTCAAAAGTTAGAAAAAATCCACTCGTTCATTCACTGAACGTACCTCAGCTAAACTTCAGAAGTTGATTCCGGGCACACCGGGCCTCGGAATCAGGTGCCGTTAGAAATTTCGTACTTGTAAAATCTCAGTGAAAATTAAGAGAAAAAATTCCCTTGAAATTTATGGGTCTTTTCACTCTCTATCCAATCAATTCCAATGGTGATATCATTTATTTCACAATCAAGAACTGGATAATACCATATGATATAAATTTTAGTGACCATGAACTGGAATTTGTACTTCTAATATTTTTCTCTAACATATTTCACAATGGAGTGAGGATGGTCATTATAAATGTAATAATCTGAAAAGTCAAAACCAATAAAAATATATGAGTGTATGAAATAAAGATATGTGTTTCACTAGTATCAAATATGTTTATAATCATATAAATTGTAATAAACACCACAACTCTCAAGGTAGAAAGTCTTGCCTCGTACACATGTACTACACACTCCTCTACATATTGACCTCCATCTTGACTCAACCATTTATTCAAATCTAAGCACTAACAATGGATAGAGGTTGAGAAAGAACCATATTTTACACATCATTTCTAGCCCTATATCCCTAATTGATGGATGATCTTTCATTACTTCCCTAGAATTCACTCTCATTGAACCATAAAAGATGACCAGATTGCACATATCCATGATACAACATGGTTAATAACTTATAATCCGGTTTGAGATGTCCATTAATCTGAATCATTTTAAAAACCACATGTTTGTACCCTAACTTCTATTGGGAAATTATAAAACCATATCTGTGACAGTCACTTTTCCTCCTATTATGGTCATTAGATAGTAATTTGATACCACCTACTATCACTGATTCTCCAAAGAGTATTTTCTTCCCATCTATATCTTCGACATCCATAACTACCTCGTTTAAATATTTTAGGAAGGTTGTTAGGCACATAGTAATAAGTATAGTCAAAATATTTGGCCTCAAAACCATCTAAAAAATATTCTCCTTGAGTAATTCATTAGAGGAAATATTTGGATAATTTTGAACAAAATATTCAAAATATGTATTATACTCTATTATACAATGATCTCCCAACTCCATAGTAATAAATTACCATGCATTCACCACTCACATTGTCTTATTGTAGAAATACTGGTTAAAGGGTTTCTTGAATATTGTCTATGTTAGATCCTTTTGAAACATGATTTTCCTAATTAATTCCCACCACATCCTTCCTAACACCTCATTAATATAATATTTGAAACTATCCTTGAATTATTTAAGAGCTTTCATGAATTAAAAACTAAATTATATCATATGGATCCATTCATCTTATTCTTGTGCTCTCTTATAACCATTAAAGACTTGTGTATGCAACCTAGAGAATTCTGATGCATGGTACACCTTCTATTATAGTTCAATATTGGTGACTTGTACCATTGAATGGATCATTTGGACTATTGTCTCCACCAACACTATGTTAGGTAGATTACATTCCTATAGGGATCGATCCACAACATCCACTTTATAATTCTTTGATGATCATCTTAAAAGAGAAATATTTTTTAAAACATGAAGGACATAAACCACTTAAATAATAATTTTATTCCTTTATCATAATTTTTTTTGATAAATGATGCCAAATGGATAAATTTAAAAACATGGATTCTAAATAACCTAATAATTCCTATGGTAACTGTAGAATGTCCATGAAGGTGAGATTCCTAGGAGCCACACTACCTCTCATGTTTCTATAGTCATTCATCTAGTCTATAAATAACCCCCAGACACAAGAGCGTGATACATAAGAATTAAAATATAATTTTATAACATCAATAGTTTATAATACTATATTTTAACATATAATCCTAATATAATCCATAACGTCACATGACATAGCATATCATAAGGCCCAAATCACATTACTAATCACCACGGGCTAGGAAAAAACACCACAGTATCAAAAATAATAATGTGAATGATTTCATCCTCAATATATATATATCATAAGACGGTATCAAATAGATTCTCATTATATATACCCAAAAGTAAATCAAATATCAAAACAAGAAAACCATATATGAAACTCCCAATTTCTATATAAGAATTTCTGGGTGAACAAACAGAAACACCATCAACATAGAACCCGAAAAAACTTATTGATCTATCTCCCCATGAACATATATAAGCACTATCCAAACCAATAGGTAGGAAACATGATCTATGAGATCTATGATATAAAAGATAATATTCACTTCACCTTTATCAAAAAAAAATCAAGAAAAAAATCTACCAACAGAAATGACGGGTGTGAGAAAAATATATTTGAATGATACAACTAAATAATATTTATAATTTCTATACATGTACATTCACTAGTTAATTTATACAATTAATTTTTAATAAAATTCTATTGAAATAATTTCCCCATATAAAATCATAATATCACTTTCATTAACAAATATTACATATTAAAATAAAAATTAAATATGATATAACATATAACTATATATCACAAGAAAAAAATTATGTAGGTTTTCATACACCAGTATACATATATTGTGGGTAAAAACTAATAAAAAACATGAATTTATTGTATCCACAAATAAACAAATAAAATAATCAATTTGAGGGTGCACACAACTTTAAAAATGAAAGACACGCTAGATGAAATAATTGAATCACGATGTTGAGGATCATCTTCTCCTAGTTAATTCTAACCAATGACAACCATGGTATCACATGCACCAACACTAGTAGTAAATTACTACCCTCTATTTCGAATATATTTACTTTTTTCCATCTCCCTATGGTCTTCTAGAGTTCTATATATGACCATTACATTTGAAAAAATTCAGTAAACACATATTGGAAAATATTTCTATAGAAATACTACAGTGGTTCCATTTTTGGAAAACCATTTCAATTTCAAAAACACCAATAATAATCTATATAAAATCTATATTTATCATTAAAAATATTTTTAAAATAAAATATATTTAAAAAAAATTAGTCATCAATAGTCATATCATCATTCATGGGCCTCAAACATCAATTTCATTTTTTAAAATAAAAGTTACATATCTGGAACAAACATCATGGTTTGGGATGAACCATAGGATAGATACACCTACATACATAAAAAATTAAAATTACATTAATTCTAGAAATATGGGAATATAATAAAAGATACTAGAAAACATATATCTAATAGAAAAAACAATTATTCATGTCCATAATAGATGTAGTAATATTATCTTATAACAAATCAAACACCTGAAAAAAAAAGTTAATAAAACATATTGTAACATATCCAACTCTATAGATTACAATCATTGGTGAACCAAGCATTCATCCAGAATGGAGATTCACTAATTGGAAAAGGTGTGGACATAAAATTATACTCATGGATCCTATATATCAATGGAAACAATATTTGGATTAATCGGGTAAGATTAGTGATGTAAAATTAAGATATCATTTCAAAAGGACATTTAGTTGCCTACATAATCACACACCCAAAAGTCTCACTATCTACCAGCTGGGAACTCGCCGACAATATAGTCGGTATAGTTAGGGAGATTGTACCTTGAAATTTAAAATAGTTGGGTAGTAGAACATTCATACCTATTGGAATTCTTCTAGAAATCACTAGAAAGACAGTGGCCATTACCGGCTGGCCAGTGGCCTCCTAATTCCACGAACAACCTAAATCCTAACTCCTAACCTATAAAATACACAAAAATAAAAAGAAAAAGACTATAGAGTCCCTTAAGATATTATTTTTATGAAGGTGTGACATTAAAATGTATATAATGAGACTTTATATTATATTCTATTTGATTCTTGGTTATTTAATAATTATCTTCTTCCAATAAATTTACTATTATTTTACCCATGAGGGATTAAAAAATATTTTTCAATAGTTTGTCAGACATGGAATTGTGATATTTTTAAGGGACAATATACCATTATTATTTATTACATATTTATTCATTATAATGGTTTGAAAAAATATCCATATGCGATTAAAAAGAGAAATTTTTGTTCATTAAGGGGTGATTAACATTACATTCTATATCAAAAAAATTCTAATGTAATAAATAGATAATTTATAAATTATGTTTTTTATGGTCATGTGATATTATTTATGACTTAGTAGTCTTATCGTGGTATTGATCTGGGATATAAGACATATTTTTCATTTAAAATGGATTTTTATGTATGTTCTGATTTATTAAATTTAATGAGATCATTATGTGCGATTTCAAATGATGCGAAATGTATTCAAATTATAAAAAAATTAAGTCCAGTTTGGAACATTTTAAATGAGTAATTCAAGGTAATGTGATACCCATAATATATTTATAAGTACTTATTACACTTGATGTAGAAACATTAAGAATGTTGTATTTTGTTCATTGTTATTGATATAGAAATAATCCTTTTCATGATAAGGTGTTGTTGGTGAGAATTTTTTCTTTTTAAATGATTGTTTCTTTATTTATGTGGCTGTTTCATTCCTGTTTATTTTGACACCCACTTTGATTGGAGTTATAAAATCAATGTTAGATAATTGTAAGATTTTTATCAGTGTTTAATAAAATTATGGAATTTATTAGACTGTGAGAGCTAATCACTATGACTTGAACACACTATAAGAGAATATTTATATGAAACAATAATACTATGGGATCTTATTGACTATTTTTTTCTATTTATTACATTTAGGGTAGTATCATGATATTTCTTAAGGAGTGTCTCATGATAGAGGATTCACAAGGAGGAATATTTATGGTATCACTATACATACCTTGTTTGTATAACCTATCCCTAGTTAGGTTGTGAATAACTATCACTTGGTTTTATTCAGTGATATTTAGTTATATTTTAGTGAATTATCACATTTATGTTATTCTATGATTATGGTTTTTGGTTTATTTCAAAACTTCTTTCAAATTAGTTTGGGTGGTTTTGTTTATTTTCATTTAATGATATGGTCTCATTTAAATGGTAATTTTAATTAATATTTAAATGTGGAAAAAATATATTTATTTTATAATGTATTTAAAATTCCACTCTTCATTATTTGAGACTATATTTAAAGGATTTATTTAAAATATTTATTTTAGTCATCATGTGCCTTTCTTATTCTGAAATAATTTTACATTTATTTTAGAAAGATAAAGAGAATGGATTTTAGTTATTTCATTTAGGCATTCAGATATGTGAAACCTATATTATTAAATATTTTTTAACTAGTGTTTTTGAAATCTGTTATGGTAGGAAATACATAGAATGTTTGGTGGAATCTCATCGGTCATTTTAATTTCACTTCCTTCAAATACATTAATGTGTCTATATACGATTCCTCCATGTTGTGTCTTAATTTCTATGGTAATTTCATAATTTGTTTATATTTTTTGGGTATTTTGATATAAATTTCATGATTTGGTGGGTTATTTGGGGGTCACATGGAGATAATGTTGTTTTTGGTATGGTTTTTTGAATTATTTTTGGGATTCTTTTATTTGGTCCAAATTGAACTGGTGTATATATTGTATTGTAATTACTGTTTATATATATCCAATAGGATGTTCATTATTTTTATGTTTTCTTATTTAAATTTTTAATATTCCATTTGAATATAGTCATTTATAGTGATTACCTTTCATTTGGGATAATTATTTTGTTAATGTTCTGTTTTGATTGATTCACTCTCTAGTATTTGACTATGAATATAAATGGTCATCCATTGTATTAATGGGTCATGTTGGATACTATCTATTGTTTCTAGACACTGTTGATGTTATATTGATGAAATTATTCTCAAGGGAATATTCATGATATCGTGGCACTAGTAACCAACCCATGGGGATTAAGAATTCCATTTGGTACTAGTAGGTAGATTGTCCATGTGATGTTTCAGGTCTCCTATGGTCAATTATTTATAGTTTTTTCATCTATATCATAATAATTTTTCTATAAATTAGGGAAGAATCATAGGGCCAAAAGTTAGTTAATGTCATTTTTTCCTACATCATATAGAATAATGGCTCATTATGATAGGTTATTTTGATTATTATTATTCTTTTCATCTCTTAGCGAGCTTAATATGTTATATAACAACTAATGTAATCATAATTTTCTTGAAAACATATTTGGATTTACCTAAATAATTAACCTCACTCAAACGTACATATATGATATGATTGATGATCCACTCACCATATGATTGTATGATATATAAATTCAATATAAAATAATATAATGAATGAGGTATTTTTTATGGATGTTATTATACTTTATTAAGTTTAATTTTTTCTATTTTTAGAACTACATTGGTAAATTTTCAATATATTTTAAACTCATTATTATTTTTTCTTCTTCTATTTAATATTCTACTACTAAATATTCATTTAATTGTCTTCTTATTAAAGTGTCGTGTAAAACACCATGGTTGGTTCCCTTGAGTATATCATCTCTTACTTACTTACCTGATTTTAAGAATATTCATGTGATTATACAAGATTATTTATGCGAACATGATTACTGTATTAAAATAAATAAATAAATTCTATAAAAATATGATTTAAATTAAAAAAATTTGTTCTGTAGTTGATATTTGGAAATACTTCATTTTTGGTGATGTAAATTAGATATGTTTTTATTAAATTATATTGTGGAATGAGATTATTTTATAAATAATAATGCTTTAAATGTATTTTTCATATTATTTGTAATTTAACATTTTGTTATTCTAAAAAACTATTTTAGAAAATAAATAATATTGGATAAATTAAAATAATTATTTGGAATTGTAAGGGATTGATTTATAAAACATATATTTTTTTAATAAAATGGATGCATGACTTTTAAATGAAATCTAAATATTTATGAATCTATTTAAAAAGTTGAGTATATTTATATAATATTAATCTTATTTTAAGGGAAATTATGGCCACAACCTATATGTTCTCTTATGGTGTGTGGTTCTATAAGAGTGATAACATTTTCGTATATGATGTTTTAAGGATTATTATTATGTTATTGTGTTATTAATGGTAAATATAGGTTGTATTTTTTAGATTATTTTATTTTATGGTAACACATCAGTGTTGTATTTATTACTTAGAATATATACATTATGATTTATAGATAGAATTTCACATGGCTATCAAATCATATATTGTTTTTTACACTTTTATTTTAGCATCAGATGGAATGAATTAGATGTGTGATGAATGATTTTTGAAATGAATTAGTCGTTTTTCTATTTGAATACCTCTTTAAAATTTGGATCTCATTTGGTTTAATGAATTTTTGTCTATTTTTTACACTAAAAGTGAAGGGTATTTTTTCATAATGAATTTAGGATTTGATTTTTCTTTACAATTATGGGATGTACTAAGCATTTGGATGGAATATATATTTCATTTTCATGGTTTAAATGTATTATGGTTATTATATTTTAAATACTTGTGTAATAAGGGAACTATTATGTGTTTAATTTAGGTCATGTTTTTTGAATTTAAGTGTCAAAGACATGTTCTTATTTAAATTTTTTTATGGCTAAAAGGCCATTATTCACCCCATGTTTTATATTCAGATTCAAATGTTTTTATATGTACCTTTTTATATTTTTACCGAGTTTTGAGGTTTAATAGATGGTTCAGATATTTAGGTAGGAGAAATATGTCTACACACATTGGTTTACAACTATACGGTGCATTGGGTACCTAATAGAAAGTACTTGGTACCTATTGAAATTTTAAAGAGGTATCCTTTCTTAAAATCCAATCGGGTACGCTGTGGTCCTGTAACAGGTACCCCATAAGTCCAGGTGATATTTTTGATGGTGTTATTAAATTCTTTTCTAACTCATGTATTTGTACACAATTATTATCCCCATTGAATATAAATTCATATAGTATATTGTGATATCCTAGATGGATTTTTTTATATTCTCTTCGACCTATATTTACATTAGTATTGAAGGATGATTATAGGTGAATTTTTAATGCATAATAAATGGTGAGTATCCCTCGCTAATACTCCCACCTACCTCCCACTCTCTCCCCATCTAGATCTTTATATTATTTATTATCATTATTTTACATTGATGGGATTTTTAATAGTGATTTTAGAAATTCATGGTGAAACCACATCCTAACTTATGGATTTTTATTTTCAGAGTTAAAAAAATACATTATGTGTTTTATTCTTCATTTTATAATTTTTTGATATAATCTTATTATTTTTTGTTTTATTCTACATACAATATGATATTAGTTATGAATTTCAATATTTCAACATTGCAGAAATTGAGGATTTCAATTGTCATGATAATAGATGAATATCTATAGTATTATAAATATAGTTTTCCATTAGTTTGGATATTATTTAATTACAGATATTATGTAGTTGTGGTATTCATCCTATATTTTTTTTTAATGTTTGGTAGTTTATTTTTTATCTAATGTCATTTTTTATAATGGTTGATGTAATTGACGAATCATACTACTGGTTATAGTAAATAGTCTCTAATCATTAACTAAAATTTCAGGATATTCCAATAACATGATTGAATCTTTTTTTCCTAGACTAATAATAATGTAAAAAAGGAATATTTTTAGAAATACAGATTTATTTTATTTCCATAGTTCATTATTTTGATGAATAAATTATATTAAGTGTAACTTAATATCAAATAAATTTCATACTTGATTTAATATATTCTAGATATGTTATTTTGTAAAAATAATTCCTTTAGAGGTTTATAATTTCTTTTGTTGAATTTTAAAATAAATGTGAAAATGAAATGTTTTTTTGGGTTGTAGCCTAGGGTAACCCTAACTAACATTATTTTTTATGATTCCTTATGATTATTTTATTTTATAAGGTATAAAAAACATGATTCATGTTTTCATCTATTACTTTATTAAATTTGAAACATGATCATGTATTCATTGGTGGTATTTATATACATATATATGTATGACACAAAAATGTTTCTACTATATTATCCAAGGAAGAAATGGTATGACTAATATTTTTAGTTGATTTATATTGGGATTTGACACATGATTCTAAGGTGATGACCTTCTAAACACATTCCATTAATATTGATTTTATATATGAAATAATCGTTTAGGGCTGTCATTTTCTTGATTATAAATTAATATTTTGATCCCTAAATATACTTTTTAGGTGATACCAAATATATCCATATTAAAATAATGAGTTATAATTCATTTATCTATACTTAAATTTGGTTAAGTGATAGTACTAGTGGTGAGGTAATTCCGAAGTTGACTATAGTGAAATAATTTTTTTTCAATTATAAATTTTTTGGTTGTAAAATATATATATAAACCTAAAATTTTTAATTACATACCATTATTGTTTTTGAAATTTTTTATTTTTAGAATTTATTCTAAATAAATGATTGCAATTTAATTTTTTAAAATTTCAAAACATTTTCTTCATGTGAAATTTTCATCCATTAAAATTATTTATCCAAACCCTCTTATCTTTTTCTCATACAAATGAAATGGAATTATTGTAATTTATTTTAATGTTTTTTTATATAAATGAGTTTTATATTATATTTTTTAATGAGAACTAAAATTATAATGTATTTATAACAAAATTTTGAGTATTAGTGGATAATTAAAACCACACCTTAAAAATTTGTAAATACGAGTTCTTTGTAAATCAGGAAATAATTAAGGATAGGATATCCATTAATTAAATATATTGTTAAGTTAGTTTATTATGGTAGAATCATATTCCTAGTTTCATTTCCATGTGATTCCCATTCTGGTAATACTTCTTCATTAGAATTATATGGTCAGTGTCTCTTTTAGCTTGCACGTACTATAATCGAGTTGATGGTATTACCATTCCTAGTTCACTATTTTTATTTTCACTACATTGAATAAATATAGGTATGCATTGAATTTTGATTCATTTTAATTTCAATTAGATTGTTTATTCAATTTACGTAGACCATATTATTCATATCTATAATATATATCTATTAAATTTTTATCTTGAGCTGTGGAAGGTGTCATATTTTTCTGTAGAAAACTACGGTAGGTATACCAACATATCATTCTTTTTTGGATGGTCTCACAACAACTTGACTCACTGTACACCATCATCAATAACTAATAGATTGATAGTATGTTTTCCAAACTTATTTTATCATAACTCATTTTCTAATAATGGGTGGAAAGACTAACCAGAAATTTTACAAACAATGTGGTATTCTCTATATGAGTCACAAATCACTGAATTTATTTTCTGAATTTATATTTATACATGATATATATATATATATGTATGTATTAATGTACCCATATAGAGTATTAATCTTTAATCTCAAATATTGTACCAATTCAAAATAATTTATTTAAGTCATATATTTCCCTTATACAAGGAAATATCTTTTATTTGTCTAACTAATTAATGAATTTTGTTACTATTTATTAATTATATTCTTTATTGGAATTTATATAGTAAATGGTTTTCAATATATATATAAATGATTATAAATTTACATACGTATAACTTTATGTTAATAATATAGTGGAGAAACCATTTGTGGTTCCCTACTGATTGTCTATGGTCACACCCTGTACGAACACATAAGTGGAAATATAATCCCACATATTTCATTTTTGGAATACTAGTATAAATTTTTATACATTATTGATTATTGGTACTTGAAAACTAGATTATTTGGCTCATCCTTTTAGAGACTTGGATCATATATATTTTTTTAGTAATATATTTTCTTATAGGCTATATAATTTTAGATCTACATATGATTAGTTTATTTAGTTGTACAGGTCCCTTAAAAGGTTTTTAAAATTGGGATGGTTGTACCTTATATTTAATATCATGTTGTTAGGATTCTTTTTTCATATATGATTCAAGGATATGTTGTTACTATATAAATACATGTTATATATACATATCATTACAGGTCATCAGCATAAATTTTATATGGATTATATTATAAATAAATTTTATTAAATCATAAAAATATGAAATACTAGGACCAGTGGATTTAGTCACCAATCCTTGTGGATTATGTATCCCCCTTGAGATCAGTACTGATTCTAATTTCAATAATGATCTATAATTTTTGTTATTTTTATAGCATGATATTTTTTAAATCCTCAACATTATCAAAATCTACACATCTTGATCTAGGGTAATATATACCTCAACTTATTAACTCAATATTACAATGTTTATAAATTAGTGTCGATGGTCAGATAAAACAACATAGGGAGAAATATCACATAATATCATTGAATACAATAATGAAATAACAAGATAACCAAAGGAATAAACGATTATTGTGTACAATGTAAATACCCCAAATTGCATAAATTGTTAAAATAAATAAAATATCATATAAAAAATGACAAACCCATGTGTATTTTCCTCTTGAATGCATGTCAACACCTTCCCAATAAAGTATAAGGAATCATGATCTAGGCGAGTCATCCTCTACAACATAATCAACCCATTACATGTATCCAAAAAATCCAATTTTACAAATTTTCAATGGAAAAAATAATGGAGTGAGCACAAAATCTCAGTAGGATACCACAAAATAATATTTTCAATGAATCTAAAAATTCCACCAATAGTTCATGTACAATTAAATTATAAAGTATATCCTAAAACGAAATCATTTCCCAAACAAAATAATCATTTATTTTCCATTTATAAGACACACCACATTCAAATAAATATTTAAAGTTGAAAAAGTATATATAGTTGAGGAATCTGAAGAATAGTAAACATGGATTTCAAGAACCAATATCCATATAAACTAAAAAACAATTATATCTAATAAAAATACTTGTAATGTATCCAAAAATAAATAAATGGAAAAACACAACAGGAGGTTGTAAATAACAAAGACACAAATTGAAACACTAGATAAAAAAATTGAATCATAATTTCTAGGAACATTAGTTCCCTATTGAGGATAATCACTAGAAACTAAGGCTTCACCTTCTCCATCCCTAGTGATATCACAATCTAGTAAGGTTCACATGTGTATCGATTTCCCTAAACCGTAACATCGCCAAATTTTTAATATATCAACATTATGTTTCAAAAAAAGAAGAACACAATTATTAAATCCTATTTTATAGTGATCAAACACTGCTCCAATTCTGGGAACCCATTTTCTTTTTAAAACTATCATTGAAGAATTCCATAAAATCCAGATTTATCATAATAAATTTGTTTTAAAAGAAAATGAATTTTAAAAAAAATCATAGACATCAATGATCATACTTCCAATCATGGATATCAATCACTATTTTCATTATTTACACCCATAGGACCATCACATGAACACAAATCATTTGAAGGGATTGACCATTGAATAAAGATGCATACCTCAAGAACAATGAAAACATCACTAACATTAGGATTGGTATGGGACTGGAAACATACGACCATAGAGACCTATATCCAATATAAGAAATGTCAATTCACCATGTCCATGATAGATCCTATGATCTTATATCATATGTTATCAAATGATTAGGGAACAAGAGATGAAAAAAATATTATAATATATCTAAATCACCAGATTAATCATAATAATGGACCATGCTTTTAATCAATAAAAATATTCCCTAAAACTTAGAGGGAGAGAGCCTAATTAATCAAAAAATGATCCAATAGATCATTGAATATATTATTAGTATTGAAAGGTTCATATTTTATAGAATAAATTATTATTTTTATGATGAATGAAATTTTGGTCCCTACATAATCACAATCTCAATGACATCACATACTTTCCATTGGAAACCCACCATCTAACTAGAGAGTGGAGATAAAGAGTCTGAACCTCTATGTCTCAATAATATAATATGAGGTCCTTGAAAACTAGTAGGTTTTCTACAAATATGTTCTGACTAGACGATGGCCTCTACTAGCTAGCTAGTGGGCTCCTCCTACCACAAACATCCAAAATACCTTCTGTAAAACTATGAAGGTCCCAAAAATTAAGATATATATTTGAAAGATTATTGAAACATGATTCCCCATATCCAGGTGTAATAATTATACCCACCATAAAATATTTCTCTCTCCATAAATGATCATGGCCATGCATCTGAAAAGGGATAAATCCATTTGTAGATTAATAAGGGTATAATGATCCTATATCACAATATTATCACACCCATGTTTGCATCTCAATAAAACTAATGGGGTCATATTACTAATCATAACCATATCCCTGCAGTCCACTATATGAATAGTCCAATAAAACCATAAGATTTTGCGTTAAATTTCAATATCCTCCATCTCTATGAAATGGGATAGATCTAGTGGATATTTCATAAATTATTAAAAAAAAATAAAAACACCATGTGTAGAATTCAAATTATAATATAAGTCTAATTGATTAGCCACCATCACAAGTAACTCTATAGTCAAAATCTCTATGACATAATGAGGTGGTAAATTACATTGCCTCAATAAATATCTATGTTCCAACTAGTTGAAACTATGAGGAACAATTGACCACCTACAAAAAATGTCAACCAACGATATCGTCGATAAAATTTTATTTAATGTGACTATGATATATCTATATTCATTTCCTAATTATTTTATTATATCAATCATCGGTTGAATGATTCTTGGTTTATAAAAGGACCTTTAACCAACAATGATATGATATGTAATGTGTCTCATAAAATGAATCAAATGTACAAATTTTGATTGATGAATGATAAAAAAAATGATTTGAAAATTTTACCATAGTTATATTGTTCTCCCATAATCCTATTAAGTAAAACACCACTTCCAAGTGAATTTAATTATGAATGTGGATAGATCACTCAGTCTGAATATCTATTTTTGGATGATATACTACGAAAACTATAATTGAATTCCCATCACATCCTATAATAGACTAAAAAATTTGATGTGAAGAAAGGGTCCCTATCCATCATGATATATTATAGTATTTTATATAGTCTAAAATATCCCAAATAAATAAGTACCAATGATCATCTACCTTTAATAACTACTTGATTTGATGGAAATGATCTGTTTTCATGATTCAATCAATAATCACCTATATTTCATCCTTACCACAAGGATTATGAGGATTCCCAATCATGATGTCTATGTATTTTTCATCCCATTTCCATACAATATTGTTTAAATGTAGTAGAAAACCAGTAGGCCTATTATGTTCCTCCTTATTTCTCTAACAAGTAGCACATCATGATACAAAATTTCCAATCGATCTTCTAACTCTTGAAAACTATTTTTGATGTCTCAAGTCATGACATATCATGGTATCTCTATGGTGAAAATTATATTTAATCCATTTCCATTATTCATCAATTCATACCATAGGTTTATTATAAAACCCATCCAAACATAAAAGTGTATAACCTTATTAGGAGACCACAGACACTCACATGAGGTCTCATGTCCATAAATGTTACAACTAAATCAATAAACCTCTATATACACATCAATTATAACTGAAATATGATCAATCATATATGATCTATCTAATGAACATGATAGGAATAAATATCAGTAAACTATTTTTTAATCTAAGAAAATCTCAATAAACTAGATCATCAATTATAATGCTTACACTGATTCAATCAATAATTAAGTGATAATTTTTTTGTTCAATGAATATACATCCATGTTCCATTTTCAATGGTTGTATAAAATATATAACACAATTTTATTAGGTAATTACACAAAATGATTCGATTATATGTATAGATCCCTCAAGTGGTTCCAAGTCTTAAGAGCAGACATCACTGTACACAACTCAATATCATGAATGGGATAATTATTCTCATTAGGGATAAATTGATGGGATATATAAGATACCCTATATTTTCTCTTGATTAGAGCACACCCAAACACATAAATGATGAATCATAGTAAATATCATATCCCGCACTCAGCACTAAAAGGATAAAGATTGGATTTTAACTAAATATTAATTTCATGTTCTAAAACTATCTTTCACACTCATTACCTAAATAAACATCTCACCATTATGTGTTATCTATTTCACATGATATGTAATATTTTAGAATTCTTAAACAATGTAATGGAAATAACTAGCTAATACAGATTAAATCTTAATCTCAAACACATTTTTGGGCTTCCCCTAACACATCACTACCTGAATATTCTCAGTATCCATGGTGGCATCATTCATTGAAAACACATGTTCAATAATTTTTTCCTCTCGAATAAATTGCATTCATTCATATAACATCCCATACAGAAAATGGATTATCAATATCCCAAGGATTATATTGAAATTATCATTACAATCCTTCAATGATCTAGAATATATAAGGATATCTTCCATAAAAAATTCAGGAATGAATCCATGAAATTATTGAATATTTGATTAGTTAATGATATAAATATTGCAGTATCATTAGTAAAGACAAATGAAATGTCTATATTCTCATAATTCCCATACCTACTCCTAAACACTATCTAAGGAAAATATTCTTCTTAGATCATCTACTAATGGAACCATGATCTCATATTAATTTTGAAAATCCAATTGGATCCCTTGAGATAATTAAAAACAACATACTTCCTTTGAAAGGGATATCCATTCTTCACTATCAACTGATTGGGTATCCAATTATAACCACAATAATGGTGACTTTATTTGGAATTTTTTGAAATGTTCACCGGAGATTCCCATGGAAACATTCAAGGATTTATAAATATTTTATGCTCAAGATAACCAAATTGAACCATTAATTCATTTAATCAAATAGTTTCTATTTGGTATAGATATAGAGAAATGGTCCTTATCATATGAAAGAAGACTATAGTTTACCTTAATTCTATTTAATGTGGAAAAATAGATAAATCATTTGAAAAAAAATTATGACTATCACTAAAAACCATAAGAAGAGGTCTATAATAACATGGATAAACATCAATAAGAATCATTTGAAAAAACTAGTATGAAACTATCTCAACACTAGGGAAAATTAGGCCCTAGAAAGAAATAAATATTAACTAATGAATGATAAAAATTGACCTAAAATTTATAGCTAACAATCCAATACATTCAAATGATGAGATCATAGATTTCATGGTAAATAAATAGAAAATACAATAGTGATTCATTGTTAGTTACCATGACCTAACATTCCCTACATATAATATCATACATTAACCTCCTTCCTAAATGTTTGAATATAGTCATTACAAAAGGTATAATGTTAAAACCGAAACCAAACCCATTGATAATATAAGATGAAATAATGTAATGAGTGGCACCAATATAATTTATGTCCATAACCATATAAGATAAAAAACACCATTCCACTCAAGGTAGCCAGTCCTACCTCTGCCTCTTGTAGTACACACTCTACTGAACACTAACCTCCATCATTATTCTTCTCTTTCTTCGCAGCCAAGAACTACCCTTATATAGAGGTTGATAACACAAACATTTTCCCTCATAATATATAATCTTATATCCTTGGTGATTATATGGTTATAAAAATTCCACATTCAAGATGAAGAAAATTTCATCAAACATGGAAAAAGAATAAAATCAAATTTGGTGAAGGATTTAGAGAATATTTTCCATGAAGAAAAATTTTTAATATGAAAATGATCCAACCACATACTTTATCATGTGACTTTTTAGTATAAGGAATTACATGTGTACTATGTAGTACACAGAATGATGAAAACCTTGCGTACTATCCCCGCAAACCGCATATTGGAAAAATAGAGGCGAAGAATTCCACCCCCACAAAACGGGTCATAGGGGAAATGGAGGCAGAGTGTACTAACATTAATGAATGACATCATTGGAGAAATAAAGGTAGATAATACTATGCCCATATATTATCATTGTGAACTAAAAAGTTTGTGGGTGATAGAAAACCACCAGTGCCTCATGAACAAGACAGACTTTTTCATGGGATTGATGTGGTGATTCTCACCACTAAAAAATGTAACTCTACTGGCATGTGTTAACCGAGTCATCCGAGGGTCAGGTGATCTCTCCATGGGCTTCTATAAATATGTCATGAGATACAAAGATATAGATTTCCTGAAACCCTATAAAAGAACCCCGAGGGGATCTGAGAAATTGGATCATATTTGAGAGTTTTTGAATGACTTTTGAAACAGATTTATAAAGAGATAAATTAATGACGGAAAAACCTCTTCTAATAACTTCACATATTTATAGAAACGCTGCATATAGGAAAAATAAATAAGTAAACATAATAATTTGTTGATAACAACCAATAATTCCTTTATGGATGATGTTCCTATGAGTCACTAAACCAATGCCACTTATTCTCTTTAGTTCGCTCCACAACACCATGCTTTGGGAGTGGAACACTAGGTCGTGTATCACCATGCTATGAGGAAGGAAATTAGTGCCACATAGAATCATGCTTCACTTATGGAACCTGATCCCTTGTAGAAAACTGCTACGCTGACCGCATACAGGGATGTGTACTGTTATGGTATGCAGACAATCTCTCCTCCTATGGACTCACATGATATAAGGGGGGGCCCCCATCCCACATGATAAAATTGTACATAGAATGGGGTACTCTCAGATGTTTCACTATCCATCTTCAACCACCTCTTCAAATTTCAATCTCCATTTATATATCCCCACTACTAACTTTTCCAAAACCATCAGGCCAAATCCTCTTCCAAAGCCACCTCATTAATATGTTAAAACAACTAGGTGCACCAGTAGGTCTATTTGAGTTTCAATACACATCATAAGAGGAGACATGTAGGTGATCCATACAATGGTATGGACACATTTAATGTCCCAAATTTTACATTCCCATGGAAACCTGATGTCCAAGAATAGGATACTATTCTGAACCTCCCCATTCTACGGATCAAGGGTTATCATTGAACATTCCATTTGATGAGGTTCAGTGATATACTAGAGAAATCATACATTATTTTCCCTTTGACAAGAGGAAACATTCCACCCTTTTCCCAGTACCAATATTAGCACACTCTTTCTAAGGTAATCCCATAGATTTTCATGCATGAGGACACATCAGTGCTCCTATCTGCCACCTCCCAAAGCATACATGGATAATTAATCCAAAAATCAAGGGTATGAAAAGACAAGGGAGAAAGTGAATACATTTAAGAATCCTCTCTCTCTCTATCTGTTTGGGATTTAGTACCATATCTCATAAGATGATGTAGGATGAGTGATCTTTAGATCCATTTCATCCTATTGTTTCTCACATTGATCAAGACTCACGTGTTCTTAGAGGATGTCATCAATCATGACATCTGTATAACACCAAACCATGGGTCTCCTCCTCGTTTTAATCAAAAATTTAAATGAACTATGAGAACTCTAATTCCTGCTTTGATCAGGATATATAGGATTCTAGGTTAAGGATCGAGATTAAGGGACATTCTCTTTAGAATTTATTCCCAATAAAATTCCATAAAACTCACTAGGGAACCCTCTTTAGAAGTGAGGTCCAACTTATTGGGAAGCTCCCATGCGTGAGACCAAATCATTCCCCCATAAATGAACATCCTCAAGGGTGTATGTCCCAACAGAAATTGTACTACAAGGGCTTCGATTCAATCCTAATTGGGATATGTAGGAAGCCTACCTGAGTTTCAAACTCATTAGCCAAATCAAACTATTGTTCTTTGTGTCATTCCATCGGTAGGGCCATATCCACCCAATAGATTATTCCCCTTCTAAGCATCTTGCACCACCTAGGCGTAAGTCCTAAATGAAATATTTACTATGCATATTCCTGTAGGACATTGTCTTTTCATGACATTAAAATTCATGGATGGTTCCTTTTAAAAAAATCATAAAAGGTGATGTACCCAGTAAAGCAACCCTGAACTCTATGGAATCTGATTCCTCTCAAGAAGATATGTAGGAAGCCAATATTTTGGGTTCATTCCTGATATCAAATTGTCATTAATCCACCTAGATGATGATATATTACAGAGCACCTCATCACATTGCATAAATAATCACTGTCTTAGTAAAAAAACAAATAATCATTAATGTGTCCCTAAAAGTGTAGCATTGATGGAGAACCTTAGTCACACATAGATTTCTTCATTAGTATAGAACATCATATATATAAAAATTAATCCAAATATGTGAATATTTCTAATTCATCATGTGACATAGGGGTAATCTGTAAAAATATTCTTGGGAATTAACCAATGATTCATGAACATATGAACAATTATTAAATCAATAAGAGAGTCCCATGATATGAAAGAATTCCACCCAAAATGTTGTGCTGATCACAATCTGTCATCATCTCTAATAGTGGATTACTTAAGTGATATTAAAAAAAATTATCCAATGAGCACCAACATTTGGAAATAAGGTCCATGAATCTTGGATAAAAGTGAAATTTGGTGTTTCTAGCATGATTAATAAACCCACTAGAGACCATATGAAGATATCATACCAGACATGGGGTGACTGTACAAACATTAAACCCCCTGTAATAAACTCTTGAGACCACTATATGGTGTCCCCACATTCATAATACAAAACAATGTATAATCTTGTCCAGATGTGACAATCTTTCCTAATAAAATGGGACATGATGCACCTCAGTCTGAAAAAAATGGTGAACCGGAAGTGAATCCTTACCCATGGTGGTGAGTTACGTCCCCTCAATCCCCCTTAACATTAAAATGGAATAGGGCCATGAAAGACATTCAATATTACATATGATCATGAAATGAAACTTTTACAATGTTTTTTGTCTATGTATTACATTTCAATTGTATGCATTACACATATATTCCATTAAACAAACGTCATAACAAAAGGTTTATTAGAAATTTTTGTTAGTGAAAACATAGGTGGTTGGTTCCGCGATAAAGAACATGACTCCCTAGACAACTGGGCATATTCAAAGCTGGGTTCCAAATATTATTGTCATTGATTACCACCAAAATGGTACTCTACCAATTGTGGAAGCTATAGAGGAGGACCTCCAATCTTTGAAAGCTCAACAGCTAGCTCTTCAGTCGCGTCCTACAATCGAGCATAGTACTTCCCCCCGAACCATCTCAAATCATTTCGTGAGTCTATCCTTAGAGAATGATAATGATGAACCCCATACAATTGGGAGGATTATGATTTAGATACCAATGAATTCATCCCAACTACACAAGAACCCTACTTGACGACTCTTATTAGGGGATTTCACCACAACCCCTGTAAAACACAATATCATCGCATTGAAGACGATATCATTCAAATGGATCCTTCTCATGTCCAATGGACAGAGGCCCCGTTGGCTACATGCAATGGGAGGAAAGCACATAATGATGAAAAATTCCTTACCCTAGTTCCTAAGGAGGATATAAAATGTACAAACACAGTGGAATTCCACAGGAATACATACAACTCTGCCTCCTCTATTGAATTCCACCACAGATATATGGTGGAAAATTACGAGTCGGTGTAAATTCCCAGTAATTATCATTAGCCCTGGAACACATATATTGTGTAAAATTATAGGTGTATGAAAATCCTCACCAATGAGAAATAAACCTTCCATATAAATAGGGAGGCAACCTTCTACAAGAAGGAAAAAATTCTTCCTAACACCTACATAGAACGCCAACTAAATAGGGAGGAAAAAAGAGGGTAGTCGAATAACACAACCAATACATATGAATCCCACCAATAAAATATTGCAGCACTCAACATGAATATTCATAATACTACCATCAAATATCATGAACACCAGTAAAATATAGTGGTAAGAATATATAAGCACAATCAAATTCTTGTGAACACACATCAATCCCATGAGAAACATACAATGAAAACTGAGTAAGGACAAATTAATGCTCGTAAATACAAATCCCACCAACCAAATACATTAGAATCCTAATAATGTGGCAAATGTATACCCGCTAAATGTTGGGGGAAGACTCGTTCCTCTACCCCAGCATAAGAGAACTGCTAGTACCCTCTTGAAAAACATGGTGGACTAGAGCATGTACAATATCTTGTTCTGACATCAAAATGTGCATTTATACCCATTCCAACCAAAGATTTATCTCATCACATTCTATAAATTACGGAGGACCAAACTTCAACTTATGACCATATCCTCTGAACAAGACAAGTACTCATCATATCTACGGCAAAAAAGTGGAGTCCCGCCCCTGATATCGTCTCCTCAGGTAGGGTGATTCAACCACAAAATACGATGGTTATTCCGGAGCAGAATCTCATACCTTCTCTAGTCTGGGAGATTTTATTTCTATATTCAATGATTCAAGGAAAATGGAATCTGGAGAAAACAATCATTCCAACTGGGGTGACCGGCCCAATGTGTTTGATGCTCAAGGGAAGGTGGATATCACTACCAGAACTCAAGATGCTCGTCGGATTATTCTGGAGACATTACTAGAACTAACCAAACTGGGGAAGTATTTGAAAACTTTTACCAATAGTAGATGGACCTTGTTTCCCTCAAGGTAGAACCCAAAAATGAATGTCCCCAAAGGCACTTGTAAAATAAAAGGAATGTTAATGATTATATTTCGCTTGAATATTGAGGTCTTGAGGTCAGAAAAAATCTTTTAATAGAGGCTAAAGATCTTATCGATTCATTACAAAATTATGGATGTAGAAATAGTAGTTGAGATGGTCCTCCCCATATTGTTTCTACCAATAGTTATAATGGACCACCTCATAGAACCCATGAGTACTTACTCTATGGGACATAAACGATTGATCATGAATTCCCATACTGTGATAGATGTTTGGGTACCCCTCCCATTTAAAAAAAGATCAATCATTGAGAAAGTATTTCCCTTGGTATCATCAACCTTGATGGTCCTCCCCTAGGTATAAACTGTAGATATTATTCTCTATGTAGTCAAACATCACACTATGATTGTAGTCCTCTCCATGATGGCAGTCACTACAAAGGTCCTCCCTGCAGCAATATCAAGCAACGAGAAGGACTTAACCTCATTGCACTACATCCTAAAGATCCTCCCTAAGATTCACACTGCAGATATCCTCCCTATAGTCAGACATCTAGAAGTAATGGTATCCCTCTCAATGATGGAAGTTGTTGCAAGGTCATCCCTGTGGTGATAATAAATAGCAAGAAGGTCCTGCACCTATACCGATCTACCAATAAGGTCCTTCCTAGGGTACAAACCATGGAAAATCTCCTTACAGTCAGTACCTAAGTTGTAATGGTATTCCTTACCCCCATATCATCGGTTGCGATGGTCCACCCTATAGACCAAAATCACAGCGTAAATAAGGTCCTCTCCATGCTAGTACAAATACAAGAAAGCCCTCATATTCTGAGGCACATGGAAGGAAAATGATAGATACGTAAGAAAACCTGTCAACAAAATGAGACAACCTTTCTCATCCTAGGGATGGATTGGGGCCATGATTGTCCTCTGAGGCATCCCTGCACTATTTGTACTAAATGAAATCCCCACTAACCTAGATAAATGGGAATAAATCATCAAAAACATCCATTTTGAGAACAAGAAGTAATGGAAGACTAGAAGAAGAAAAAAATAATATGTTTCTTATGACAAGACAACTAGCTAGAGAATATATATCTATTATTTTTTCCCATAGAAATTTCATAGTTTAGCATTCCAAAAGTCTTATCATAAAAATTTATGCACAACATTCTCCATAATTCCTTGAAAACAAATTTCTATTTGAAAAAGAAATTTTTTCCCTATAATGGGTATGCTGACCATGTGAGTATTTTGGGGGGGCTTCCTTATAAAAATTATCATATACTCCCTCCCATATACACAACAACTGCAATAAAAAAGGAAAAAGAAAAACCTAAGTTGAATTTCCTCCACGCATTTCATAAATTGCATAGCCTCATTGGAGACACCATGTCTAGTGTTCACATTCGATGTTGGGGAGAAAAATATATCAATACATCACCAAACATACCATTCAGAAGAACCAATTTGAGATGGAATCCCTCAATTTCATCATCCCATGATGGTGCCAAATAATTTACCTATTCATGAAAGGATGCCCATTGAACAAGAACTGACCATGAGTATGTCTCAAAAGAATCCAGCGTAATGAAATAATTCTATCTAGAACCTCCTAAACTTGGAAAATGGGAATATTTAGAAGGATTCTTACCTAAGGGAATATAATCAATGAGAATTGATCATGTCCTCAGAAAAAAATAATTCATGTGAAGATCAGGTACTATATTCAGCAGACGACTTCATTGGAAGGGGGGAGATTGAGAAGACGGTGATAACAGAAGAAACTGTTGCATTATGAGAGAAACCCTAGCTGAATGGATTGGGGGAATTTTTAACACAATGTTCTCCCATAAGTTAAAATAATCTGGTCAAAGACACATCAACAAGAGAATGGGAGCAACCCCATCCCGTAGGGCTGGAGGAATTTTTAGCTCAACCACCCAACCGATGGAAGTCAATATTTTGTTGTATGGGGAGGAAAAAATATTTAGTTTATTTATTCTATCTGATAATGTGAATCATGTCTCTGAGGAAGATGCATACATCAAGGTGATGTTAAGTCTCCCTTCAAGTAACTCTTCGCTGAGAAACTCAAAGAGGGTCCCAAAGTGGACGGAGAGGATCTGACAAGGGATTCAAGATGTCCTCCTAAAGGTTATCACCTAGTATGACTACCCAAATGTTGTATGCATCAGTGAACATCATATATTTCAATAACACATACCTTACTAAAGATAATGTAAATGAGGTGGATATAAGAGATGATTGTTCCCTTCCATAATCCGTCCACACCGAGCATAAAGGTGAGCGTGTTCGGAACCCATGGGATGCCTTATATTTGGGTATTCCCTCATTTAGTCCATAATTGCATCCTTTTAAAATCCTCATCAAAGAGATTAATAATATCATGGTTGCATAAAACCCACCACCCCCTATTAATGTGAACACTTACCTCACACATGGGGAGAGATTCACAAAACTTGTGGATTAAATGAATGTGCTAAGGAGAATCAAATATGAGATGCTATGAGAAACCCCTCTGACATGGCATGTACCCTAGGTGGATCATGAAAAATAAAAAATTTCAAATCTTCCTCTGCCTTATAGGTTCATCTCGACAGATGAAGTAAGGCTCAAAATCTTGTTTATGGTAGTGTCAGGACTGTCCATCAACCTAAACCAAATCCTGGCTGGATATCAAAATATCCCTTCATTAAGGAAGAAAGTAGAAAAGAATTGGGTGAATCCAAAAAATATTTCCATGACTGGGTATCCACCTCAATTTCTAGTTGTGTGGTCACATCATATATTTCCCATGTTGTACCTAGATAATATCAAGTTCAACTGAACTTGCACCAAGGGGTCATGAATACCATCTAGTAATTGAATACTCGATCAGAAGACATGGATGTGTGAATTCTCTAATACAACCATAATTCAATCCATACCCCGATAGGGAAAGAAATGTTCTTCCACCAACAAATTTCGGGAATGTCATGTCCCCATTGTTCAATAAATCAGATGATTCATATAAACACATTATGCATTACTAATCTTATTTTTATCCCATGATCTGTAACATGGATCAATAAGATCTTATGACACTCAGATACTTTGAGCGAACCCTAAAAGGTTCATCCTTTCATTGGTACACAATTTTTCTAATTAAATACTAGAATGGGAGGTTCTCCAGTGATGGTTTCTTTTATAGTTCAGCTCGATGTTGCAAAAAACAACAATTACTAACCTTATGAACTACAATCATCAATAGAAATATATGTTTCCGACATCAAATCTAGATATTACGGTATTACTTAATCCATGAACAGACCACTCCCACATGATGATATGTTTTCCATGGGAATATACAACCTCCATGATGTTTTATGATCACCAATTATCTAGTGAAATTTAGATGTGGGATACAAGACATCTCTATCATCACTCAAAGGATATAATATTTCTTACAACAGACTAATCTCAATTCACGAGGAGCACAATCAGACCGAGTAAAAAGAGTGGGAAGATCTGAAGAGGATTCTATCATGCTTAATCCAACCATTATGCTGGATCCAGCTCCCAGGCACACACCAAATCACACAGGGCCCCCTGGACGTCAACAATCTCCCCCCGACATGAAAATATGAGTGATTCAAAGATAAGAGAAATCAATTAGAGGAATGATGAAATAAATTTTACTTGTTTTTGTATGATCATGTCTGTTGTTACATCTTAGCCGCCATAAATTTCATCTTGCTACAACTTTTGAAGCCAAATATGGAAGATGATGTAGGTCTTGATGACCATCTAGATTAATATTACTTCTATCGAATATTGGGACACGACATACCAGAATGATCTTTCTTCATGTATCTATATTGAAGAGTTATAGATTTTAGAAATGTCAAGAAAGGACCATTACCAATTCATGTGGAATATGATTCCACTACTGACCTAGATGAAAGAGAGGAGTTGAAAAGGTTTATTTTAAAAAAGGAGAAAAAGATTGATATTTGGTTGACTCAGAAAAAAATCAACCATGTCCATGGTACCCTCTTATCACAGTTAATGCAACCAACTATGCCTATAATAGCTCCTAAAGAAACACTGCTGGCATCATTGTCTGAAAAATCCTCCAAAGGTCGACTGCCCAAAAAGTAGTCATTCAAAAGGGTGAAGTCAGATGCATGAAGATGAACTTTCCCCAAATCCAATGTTGACTTCGACAATCTCACATTTCATGCAAGAAAATATGACAAAATGGGAACCACCCTACCAAACGGCACAACGACAACCCCCCCCCCCACCCCCACTCCCAAGTGGCATCAATAAATTTAGATGATGAGGTAATGTCATTGTCAGAAGAGGAGTAGATTTTTGGCTCTGTCAATGTCATCCACATAATGTATCCATTCTCAGACGATGAATATTGTTGTCAACCAGAATTCCTCACACCCAATTTGGGATCCATAGGAAAATGACACGGAAGCCAGTGATATCATGGGAGATGCAGCTATAGTAGAAATCAAGCTTATGGCCGCACACCCACTTGAAATATTATTGTTGAACAAACCCATGGTAGGAATCTATAGCAGATCAAACGTGGATATGAATATTCTACTACCCCAAAACAAGCCACCCCAGGACAATCCTTTTTGAATATCCATCAAAGGAAAAATAGTTGACTAATTTCCCTCAGTATGTGGCCAGACCATCCTAACCCAATACATAGAAGTTGTGAGCTCCTTTGGCTCTGGTACCAAGGGCGGACCCATAATCATCAAATTCTCAAGCCTCTAAAACACCTGTGAAAGAGCATACCCAAACTGGGAAGCACCAACCCTTAAATAAGAAATATTATGTTATGGAGAAATAATATTATGGACTATACTATTTATAAATATTTTATGCACTAAATATATCTACATATCTCAGGAAAGAACTCATTGATTCTTTACTATATCCCCAGGATTTGGATTCCAAGGTAGCATTCACCGAAGTCTACCAGACATAGACTAATCCTACAGAATGCAATGTATATATCTATTTCACGTATCAAGATGAATAATATGTCATAAAAAACATAAATACCTTATCTATTCCTAGAAGGATAAATGGTGTCCATATCTGAAATGTAGTCATTGATAATGGATCTGGAGTTAAACTCCTCCAATAGTAGTCACTTTTTCGGATGGCCAGAAATGAAGATAATCTTAGGCCACGTACCCCAACTCAGTTGGGTTATGAAAAACTGAGAAGAATCCATCAGAAAAAAGTCATGCTCAATACCCAGTTTGATTAACATATATCTCACATAGTATTTCTAGTCGTCCGAAATAATATGGCCTAGAATTTCCATCTAGTAAGTCCCTGGCTGCATCATCAAGCAATAGTCCCCTCCAAAAACATTCAGTGCCACAAATACATCATTAAATTATAGGTTCGGATATTTCATGATGATATTCCTCAATTCAACCTCAAATAATAGTACAATATTGATGAATGGTTCTACAAGACAAGGGGGAATCAACTAATGTTCGACGGTGTTGAATGGATTTTAGCCCCAAAAAGTTTAGAAATGGTTCCCGCAAATCCTCTCAAGCATCTTGATGAAGAAAACATACTGCACATCAGTTAGATTGAATACCAAATTCCAATTTCGGATGGCAATTTTTTAGTCATTGTGTTTTCTGTCAAATCTAATGAGCCTGATAATGTAGAAAATCTCACAAAATACTAATATAATGGTGGATGTCGGGATGAGAATGCCCCTGAATCATCATCAAAACTAAAGATAATTGATACCTCACCCACTATGGTTGGAGGATGTGCCTCATCACTGAAATAAAATTAGGAAAATATTTAACCCCTCACTACAAATTCTCTAAAGAATCATCCGCCGATGAATAACGATGAAGATGCAGTTTCACCTACCAGGCAGCAAAATTGTAACTCTTCCTTCAAATATGGAAGAATCATCTCAATAATTGTTTCCCCATCATAAGAAAAAGAGGATATTTCTGAGGATATAGAGTAGGATTAATAATTCCTAAGGGATCCCCCTATATAATTGGAAGAATATGTATCTACCACCACTGATTAAATCATTGAAATTAACTTCTATATGTTAAAAGAACTAATAACCTTTCTAATTAGTAAAACCATGCCTTTCGCAGAGTATGAGGTAAACACCTCTTTCTTGGAGATTAATTATGATGTTTTTTCCTGGATTTATTCTAAAATCATTGGCCTTATCGAGAGATGGCCACTAACAACCTAGGCTATCCATAAGGCCATCGCGGTTAAAAGCATGCCGCTAGGATGTCTCCTGATCTGAAATACCTTGAATCCACAACTTACACAATCATTTTTATTACTATAATGGTCATGTTATGACCTCTCAACCTAGTTATCCTTTAGGTAATCAAGGCCCCTTGTTCATTTTTAATCATATGACATTTAATTTGTATGATACTTGATTCCCAATATCCACAATTATGATCAAACATTATAAATAATATTTTCCCCTATGTACCAATGGATGAAGTGAATCCACGTAAAGAAATCCAATATGGATCCTCCCTTAATAGTGATATCATACACCCAAATAGAAATTCCACACCCATACCTGTGAATCAGATATGTGTATGATAAAAAATTAAATGTACTATGTTTTTTTTGATTTCAATCATAATAAGAATATATAGTGACACTTAGGTCGTATATCTTAGGCACAACCATGCAATGAAATCATCATATCCTTCCCTGTGTAAGGGAAATACCTCTGTAAGGATACCATATTCTCCTATCTTTAGAGAACATATTCACTTATTCCTGGGAGATTTATGCTTGAAATAAAAATTTTCATGTTCAGACACCCCTCTTCACACACCATACTCTATGTCTAGAATGTTAAGAGTCCACATAATGACTCATGTCCATTTGAAATAGACAACCTATGTCATATAAAAACTTTTTATTGAATATGCACACAATTCCCAATAAAATCTACATATGTTTCCCAAAAAACGGCCTATCAATAAATGGGAAATTATACCTTAGCAGAGTATTTTCGCACATCCATGTGCCCCTATGGCATTTAGGTCTCACCTCAATGCCCAATTTTAGAAACCCCACAGATTACAGTTAACATCCTCTCTCCCCACTCATCCCTAAATTTCATAGAACAATTTTTTTCAGACCACCATGAAAAACTCCGAAATATTTTCCCCTAGATAGTGTAAAAATAAATCAAATAATATGTTTCTAATGTCCCTTGTGTAAAATTTTAAACTACACCATGCGTCACCCCCTCCTTTACACAAGAAAATTTCATGTGGGAGTGGTTTCTCTACAAAAGCCATTGGGAATGGGAGGGCAGTGTCTTGTACACTCCATGTTTTGAAAAATGTGCACAATGCCCTAGTGGCACTACAAAAATGGCCTTCAGGAAGAAAATTTTTGACCAATTGTCAACTCATCCTTGAGAGTTTCCTCTCCCACCTTTGTACTCCCCATGGAATACATGTTTATCAAAATATAAAATTCTATAGAAAACAGAAGTCATTTTCTATAAGAATACAATATCATAATCTGATAGATTCTAGTGAATTATTAGTAAACGTGTCCTAAATTGGGTCCCCGCCCCGTAAAACATGTTCAATAAAATTAAACTCAAAACATTCATCATGGTAAAATATTTTCAACCCAAAACATCAGTCATAATAAAATCTATTAATCCTAAAACATCAGTAATGATAGTCTGGTTAGAAAGAAATTAAACTACCTTGGAAAAAGAGAACAATTAAGAAGATGAAAACATGCAAAAAGAATCTAGGAAAAAATTCAAGTACTAGCTTTCCATACCTATGCACCATATGGTTTAGTAAAAATATTGAATTTAAAAAAATATTAGGAGAAACAAATCATGTTAGGTAGATATCCCGCAAAAAGAAGAACTAGAAAATGTCAAGTTAGGCCCACTAATTGCACATAAAATTGCGTCTAGGAAAAATTTATGGTTAAAAAGGAAAAAGAAAAAAATATTGGGGGCCATTCAATTTACCCTGTAAATATTCAAGCTGTAGTTGATGAGTCTTTTTACTCAGGAAGAATGTAGAGCATTATCAGATCAACCATTCACTTCGTGAACACCTCTACATCAGAATATCTTCATCTTCATCCTGAACAGAGCCCATTATGATGAATGAAAATTTTAGGGTCCCCATAATTATGAATTCAAAATGATGAAAATTCTATTGAACATGGAAAAATAACGAAAAACTCTGTATGATGGATTTAGAAAAAATTATTGAATAATCAAATTTTCAAAAAGGAGAATGATCTGTCTGTGTACAGAATCCTATGAACAGTGGACGTAGGAAATTTACCATGAACTGATAATTATGTTGAACAATGATAACCCCACATTCCATCCCTTCAAACCACATCATTGGAAAAATGAAGGTGGATAGATCTGCCCCTTTGAATTGCATCATTGGAGAAATTGAGGTAGATCATACTAACCACTGTGAACCATATCTTTGTCGAAATAGAGGTGTGGAATTACGCACCCCCATATCATTTTTCTGAACTCAACATTTCATAGATAAGGAAAACACACTAGTGCCTCATGAAGAATATGAAGAAATTTTTATGATTACGATGGTGATTCTCACCACTGTAAACCACAACCACATGGGACTCTCTTGACTGAGTCGACTACATGCCAATTGATCTCCCCAGGGGTTCCGTAAAAGGTATCGTGAGAAACATAGATCTAATATCCTCAAGACTATATTAAATTAACCATATGGGGATAAAAAGGTCTTAATTTGGAGTATTGGACATACAACAAATTTCGGAAGAGATAAATCAATGAGTCATAGACCTATTTTGATGAATTCTTGTAGGTATATAGTCAATGCATAGAGGAAAATTTAAGAAGGAAAAATATTAATTGGTAGACCGATATCCATATCTCCTTAACAGATGATGTTCCTTTGAGTATCTAAACCAATACCACTTATTCAATCTAGAACCTTGCATAATTCCACACTATATAATAGGAACCCTGCTTCGCATATCACCATGCAACTCAGATGGAACTCGGTGTTGCGTATCATCATACTACTTGGACATAACATGATCTCACATATAAAAATGGTACGTAGACCACATATTTATCTATATACCATTATGGTATTTTAATGGTCCTTTCAACCATGTATCCACATTATTTTTGTGGAGTCACCCATATTTAATGATGAAATGGTGTACAGAATGGGGTACTCTATGATGTCTCACTCCCTAGCTTCGATCATCTCCCTCCATTTCTTTCACCTTGTCTGTAGTCCCTCTATAAACCAGTCTAACAACATTAGGTCAATTCCTCCTCCAATGCCACAAGACTTGTATGATAAAATCATTGCATGAATTAGTTCACCCATTATATTTTATATACCCATGGTATGAAGAGTCATGTTGTTAATACAAAAATGGCATGAACCCCCAAAATTTCCATATGTTTAATCTCCCAAGGTAACCTGGAGTCCAACCATGGGATACTCATGGGAACCTCCCCATTACGGGGATCAAGGGTAATAAAAAACCATTCCCTACTATGAGGGTCAATGATATACAATGGAAATAATGATTTCTTTTCTATTTCATGAGAATCATTATTCATACCCCATACTAGAACAAATTTTTGGGCACTCCCACATAGGTAAGCTCCTATAATTTTATAGATATGTTCACATCAATTTTCTAATATGCCTCCACCCATGACATACCATTATAGGTTAACCAAACTATCTATAGTTTAAAAGGGAATAATAGAAAATGGACACATTGAAGTCTCCCTTATCTCCCTGTTTGGGCTTCAGTACCATCTATTAGTAGATGATGTGGGGTGTGAGATCTTTAAATACATTTAATACTATTGTGTCTAACACTAATAAAAACTAACATGGGCATAAAATTTTTCATCTATCATGAAATCTACATAACCTGAAATCACAGGACTCCTCCATGGTGTAAAAACCAAATGAATCAAACTATGAGAACATTGATTCTCCTCTTGTTAGGAGAAGTAGGATTATTGCCTAAGGTCGGAGCTCAAGAGAAATCCTCCTTAGTTGTGTGTCCCAATAAAATTCCATCATACTCGATTGGGAATACTCACCAGGAGTAACCCCTCACATATTGGGTAACTCCCATGTGTAATCCTTAATCATGCCACAACAAATATGTCGCCCTATGGGTGTAAGTCCAATCCAACACTAAACTGTGGGAGATTTGATTCCAAACCAATTTGGATATATAAGAAACCTCCATGTAGTCCAAACTATTTAAACATATCACCCTACTTCTATTTTGGTTAGGTCCCCAATAGGGTCATATCCACAAAGGACAGTATGCCTCTTCTGAGCATAATGGTCCATTTTGGCATAATTACCAAACAAAATCTTCACTAGGCATCTTCCCCATGATTTTCTCACCATATGATGATAAAATTCAAGGATGGGTCCCTATAATATGACGTTAAATGAATATGTGTCCAGTAAAAAGACACAAATCTACATAGAATATCGTTTATCCCATGAGGATACATAGGATTGGACATGTTGGTTCGATCCTTATTTCAAAAATATCTTTATCCCCCTAGATGACAATAAACTCCAGAGCACCTAATCACATAGATTAAATCATAAATGTCTCAATAAAAGACTAGAGGATCATTATTGTGCCCATAAAAGGGTAAAAATGATAGAGATCCTCTAACACACACATATTCCTTCATTAGTAGGGAACCTCGGATATAAACATATGATTCTAAAACCCATGCGTACTTTCGGTCATCCAATGACCTAGGGGTAATCTGTGGAAAAATTCTTGGGAATGAATAAAGGATTCAAGAACATATTAATTCCAAATAAATATATAATTGAGTCATACAATAGCCAATAATTCCCCCTAAAAGGGTGTGATAAGTCCATCCTCCTATCATGATGACCAATGAAGTCCTTAAGTGTTGTTGAAAAAATCAACCCATGAGAACCTACCTTAAGAAATCAGGTACATGTATTAGGGATCAAAGGGTAATTGGTTGTTTTTTGATCCACAAATAAACCCACTAGAGACCATCCGAATACATAGTACCTGACATGGGATGACTTCGTAATCACTGAACCTCCTATAGTCACTCATTGATACCACTCAACTATAGAACCTCCATCATAATACAAAAAATATTTACTTTCCAGTACAAGTGTGACCATATCTCCCATGAGAAAGGGACACAATTCACCTTCATACAAAATAATGATCATTCAATCATCTTTACTTCCTAGGGAAACAATATCATAGAATCACAATAGAATACCAGATTTCACATTTGTAGTATACACCTTGTATAACAACTAATAATTAGTAATAAGGTGTCCATTTATCCAAAACTAGTTGCATATCACCTATCCGTGTAGTAAAAAAAATTATGAACTCATAAAAGATTCTCGGTGATGGTTAGTTCCCCACTTATTGTGGAAAGAATAAAAACATTTTCTACCACCTATAATCAATAATTCTCCAATGATTCATGTCTTACAATCAATATCTTCCTCACCCATAACTACATCATTTAAAACATACATTATGGTGGGTAGACACATATGAATTACTGTAGTCATTATATATGGACTCAAACACATAAAAACCATACTCCTTGAGGTATTCAAAAGAAATAATATTTGGATAATGATGCACAGAATCATCAAATAAATAATCATAATCCATTGTAGAATGATCGACCTACTCCTTAGAAATGAATTCCCATGACTTCACCACTTTTAGTGCCTCAAGAGAGAAATACTAGTTAATGTATTTCGTGAATGTTTTCTACACGAGGTATTTGTGGATCATGGTTTTCCAAATAAATTCACACAACTTCCCTCCATATCCCCTCATGAATATAAATTTGAATACAACATTGGAGAATTCTAGTGTTTTTAAGAACTGGAAATTACTCTCATTTCTCTTGATCCATTCATCTGATTCTTATGGTCCATTATCGCAATTAATAATCAATGGATGATACTTAATGAATTCTGAAGCAATCACACATTCTATTGTGGTTCAATATAGGTGACTTGAAGCATTGGATGGATCAACAAGACTATTTTTTCCAACACTGAGTCAGCCAAATAATTTTCCTATGGGGATTTCTCTATTCCTAACTCTTTAGAATTTAGAGATGATCATTTTAAAGGAGACATATTTAGTAAAACATGGGTGAAAAAACCCCTAAAACAAAATTGTATATCTTTATAATAAGAAAAATTAGAGAAAAACATAGAAACATTTAAATTTATAACAATCAGTGCAAGATAACTATAGAAGTCCTATGGTAACTAGAGGATTATCATGAAAGTGATATTCCTATGAACCAAACTCCCTATAAAGGTCCTATATTTTAAATCTATTATATATATACCCCCTAACACAAGTGGGTGAAAAATAATAACGAGAATATAATTTTCCAAAAACATGAGTCTCTAATACATATTTTTAACATATAAACTCGATACAATCCTTAATGTCACATGACATAGCATTCTATATTGCGCAATGTGCATTACTAATCTCCATGGGATATAAAAAATAACCATAGTATCATAAAAAGATTCATGGGAATGATTTCATCGTCATTACATATATTATTAGATAGTATCAATTATATTATCCCATTATATATCCAATAATAAATAAAATATCAAAACAAAAAACCGTAAATTTAATATTTAATAGCTACATAAAAATGTATATATAATCAAATAGAATAACCATTAACATGTTACCTGAATAAACCAATTGATTTGTCTCCCCATGACCACATATAACCACCCTCTGAATCAATAGGTAAGAAACATGATCTAGGAAATCTGTCATGTACATGATACTATTCTCTTAATCTACATCCTGTAAAAACCAATCTACAAACTATCAAAGGAAATGTACGGTGTGAGTAAAAAATATTACAATGGAAAAAATAAATAATCTATACAATTTCATTCACATACAACAATTAGTTCATTTATAAAATAGGTTTATAAAAAAATTCCAATACACATCATTCTATCATGTTAAATCAACCTCTGATTTTCCTTTTAGAAATATTCCATATTAAAATAAAAAATATATGAAGTTCAATATACCACTACGTAATAATAAGATTAATAAAAAATTTTTCGAGAACCAATATACATATCATTTTCCTAAAGAATCATGTAAAAAATGAATTAAATGTATGATAAAATAAAATAAAGGGAGATCCAAAATATAAAGGGTGTGCACAACTAAGAAATAGAAAGATACACTAGATAACATATTGTAATCCTAATGTTTGTGAAACTTATATATAAGGTAATTCTACCCAGTAACAACCATGGTGTCAACAAAACCAACCCCAATGATGAATTACTCCCCTAAGGTTCACATATGTTTATTTTTTCCCTTAACACATTGGGTTTTCAATGTTCTATATATCATAATTACATTTCATCAAAACCATTGCAATATTTTATAAAACATTTTTTATATTAATTCAATGAATTATCGATTATTGAAACACCATTTCCATTTAAAATATATCATGGATACTTTACATATAATCTAGTTATATCATTAAAAAACATTTTTCAATGTAAATATATTTACAGAAGTTATAGCTATAAAAGATCGTATCATCTCTCATGGGTCTCAAACATTGAATTAATATTTAAACATTTATGGAACATATATAATACATAAATTTTTGGACTCCTCGTGTTTTAATTCTCACGAATCATGCTTAGAGATTGTTGGACTCCTCATTTTTTAATGCTCAGAACTCATGGTAGGAGTTTGTTGGACTCCTCATGTATTAATTCTTAGCAATCATGTTGGAATATTTTAAACAATATTTAATCATGTTCTATTATGTTTCAGTATCATAAAGTTTAATCTTAAACAATATTTTGAATATTTCTTCTTAAGTCATCTTAATGATTTTTGGATAAGTCTTGGAAATTGTAAGCTTGCTACCAGTTCCAAATCCTCACAATTTTCGTTACAACATAATCCTACTACTGATTCTATATTTTCACAAAGGATCAGACATCATTTCCTTTCTATGATATCAAAGACATTGTAACATGACACAATTTATAATTTTGATAAAGGAATAGACATTGTCACATGAGAAACGGTTTACTTGACATAATAGACTTTCTAATGGTTCTAGAATTTGAAAAGTACAAGACACCATAATTGTGCTAGTAGTTATAGATCTCAATGGAATTATGGAACTATTACTATCTCTTTGTTACTGTCTAACAGTCATTATCCCACCATGATTGTCTCACCAAAACTGTGACATTGTTCGATACTTTACCAGTTATTTGTATTTTTTAAATAAATTTAAAATTTATTTGTAATGGTAAAATATGATTAATTTAATGACACTAATATAATTAATGATCTTTTGTTATCTTGTCATCTGACATTATGAGGTATGGGATTTGGAGATATTTCATCTAGTTGAATCCAACACAAAAACCTTCAAAAAAGAAAAATCATGTCAGTGGTGAAAATATAAGTAGCAGTTGATTTAATGAAATGAAAAATAAGAGAACACTCATACAATGAATAATACCCCGAAGCAAGAATTTTTTATATTTGGTGGTTGTGAACAAAGACAAACCTAATGTTAAACATCATGAATGAATCCCAAAATCAACTCGAAGGAGAAGAGGAACATGTCACTACACTGAAAAATAGAACACTCAACACGTGATAATATATTTTAAGAATAGGATATAAAATTTTCATTTTCTACGTCCAAAGATTCCAATGCTACATTTCATGACACCCTGAGCCTTCAAGACTCTATCTCGTAACATTTTTCTCTGATGTGTAATTTTTCATTAAATTTTTAGGACTGTGTGTATATTTATTTAAACACCCACTATCTCCTGTAGTGAACTAGAGGATACAAGATATCACAACTAAAATATCATTTTACACCTTGTTTCATCCACATATTACTATAGAAGAGGTCTTGCGTGACCTGGCTATTTATTTTCCCATGTCATATAGTAGTAGAGGTCTTGTGACCTCAACAGTATCATTTACTATTATTAACCCGAATTCATGATGTGGATCAATTATTTTATATATATTTCTTAGTGGAAGGTGATCACCATGTGGGGTGGATTGGGTCTCATCTTAAGACTAAACCACTTTTTTATCTGATGTGTCATTCAATTTAGTTTTTCTCCCTTTTAACTTATATCCCAGAAAAATAAATTTTAATTTGATAGTTATTCTTGGATATTAATTTAAACTATTTTCGTTATTAGAGTAGTTTAAAATGATTTATCAATATATCATTTTTTATAACTGATAATTAATGAATCTTCTGAGAAACTATTAGAATATTCAATCTAATATAGTTTTACTATATTGGTTAACTAAGCTATTTTAAATTTAATTGGGGCAATCATTTATAATTTTTTTTAACATAATATTTTTATAAGAACTCAATTAACACCCCCTTCCACCATCTTGAGTGTCCTACTCAAACAAACATTTGGTACCATATGATGTTTTCAAGCTGCTGTTTTCAAACAATTAAATCTAATTTTTCATCTTTTGTAACTATTATTTTAGTTGTTTTATAAATATCATAATATTTTTGTTAGTACTAAATTTTCATTTCATTAAATGTTTATTTCTTTGACATGGACAATAAATTGTAAGGTTCTACTACCAACAAACCTCCGTTATTTGTTGAAACAAATTATTCAAAATGGAAAATTTAAAAGAAAATGCACCTAGAAAGTATGGGTTTTGAGATTTGGTAATCTATATTAGATTAATATAAGATTCCTTATACTGATAAGAATACTTGGGATGTCCCAAATAAGGCTTATTTTAATAATAATTACAAATACATGGATAACCTATACTATTATTTAGGAGATTGAGAGATTAATAGAATTTCATCTTGTAATATAGCCCATGAAATTTTGGACACTTTATCTATTTCATATGAAGGAACCTCTAATTTTATGTAAATGGGACAAAAAATTAAAATTAATATGATAACATTAAAATGAATCATTATGAACCTATTTCAGACATATATATCAGGATAAATGATATTTTGAATACTATGATCTCTCTGAGAAGAGATGTTATAACAAATGAGAATATTATGGGAATTCTCAGATGTTTACAAGATAGATTGAGATGGAATTTTATATCAATTAGAGTATCCAGTGAAATCATAATGATACTAGAAATTGAGTTGATAAAAAATTTGATGATGTACGAGGAATAATTAAATGTCAACAAGGAAGAGGAATATAAACTGAAGAGAAAGTCAGTGGATTTCAAAACCACTACTTACAAAACCAAAGAAAATGAAATGATACAACCTCATTCTGACTGTAAAAGTAATGAATCTTCACAATATAATAGGATGAGTAAATGGTTCAATTAGCTAGTTTATTTATTATTTTTTATAAAATAAATATATCCTATAGAAACCCTAACTATAAAGGTAAATATAAAAACAAGGGAAACTGGAAAATGGATTAGAAGAAATGAGATACCTCTAGTGAAATTGTTTACTATGAATGTAAGGGAATGGTACATGAAACAATAACTATCAATAATTAAAATATAATAAGATTTATGATGATAATGATATAAAGAATAAAAAGTCCAAAGGGAAACATATATTTCTTTTGAGGAAAGCTCAGGTAACTCAAGATCTTCACATGATGAAATATATAACAAAGCTAATATGTGTTCTATGAAAAATGCATCTGATGTAACCCTTGAGTAAGATATACAAAATCCTTACTATTATAGAAATGAATTTGAATATAAAAATATAACCTATGAGGAAATCTATGAATATTGTAAAATTATATAAGAAACAGGTATTGAACTAAATGTTAAATAATTTTTTTAATAAATTGCATTCCTTGACAAACACAATTAAATATGATATTACTGTAGAAAAAGAGAAAAATTCTCAACTACATAAATAAAACAATAAACTCATATTTTTTAATGAGAAATTGAAAAAAGAGTTAGAAAAATTTACCAATTGAAGGAATATTCTAACACAAATTCTTGGTAAACCAGTAGCTCCTATGTATAGTACTGGTATATGATATCAACCTTGAAAAATTAACTTTCATGGAAAATTTGGGAAAACAGTTTTTTTGCCTAATACTAACAAAATATTATTCATATTCTAATACTGGGAACAATTTTACTTCATCCAGTTTCTCAAGAATGAATATACATTAATTCTATTATTCTTTAAAATTTCATTATTGGAATACCATGAATCTAGATTGGGTGGAAAAATAATATAATACTAATGTTTCTCGACCCAAGAAAATTTGGGAAGCAAAATCTTATCTTTTTTAACTCTTATCACAAAAAACTACTTGAAAAGATCCGAAAAAGATTATGGTATATGGATAGTGGAAGTTCAAGTCAAATAAAAAGATAAAACTCATGATTTAATATCACAATAACTGTTTATGGTAGTCATGTCAACTTTGGTGATAATAGTAAAGGAAAAATAATTGGCCTCAGCCAGATTGGTAGCTTGAACAAATTTTTATTTTATATTTTACATTTTGTTTATGGATTAAAATATAATCTTATTAGTATATAAAAATTATATGATTATGGTTTTCATGTTAATTTTTTAAATAATTATTGTAGTTTTTTAATTATAAGAACAAATTAGTATTTATGCTTTTTGAAATGAAAATGCTTATGTTGTTATCCTGGATTCAATAGTTTCTCAAAATGATTCATGCTTATGTGTATTTCACAATGAATCTTTGATTCAGAATATAAGACTAGGACATTGAAATATACACTCCCTTAGAAAATATTCTATAAAAATATTAGTCAAGGATCCCCAAAAACTTGAGTTTCCAAATTATAATATATGTATTCCTTTTATAAAGGGTGAACAAAAAAATTATCTTTCCAACAAAAAAAAGGAATTTTCAGCCAATCAACCTCTCCTTTTGGTTCACATGGATTTATTTGGACCATCCTGATTCTCATGTTTTTATGGGAAGCTCTATGTATATGTTCTTGTTGATGACAAAACAAGATAAACTTTGAACGTCTTCTTAGCGCAAAAATTTGAAGCTTTCTCTCATATTACCATGTATGTTAGGAATGAAGAAAATCATAGTGGTCCATGAATTAAAAACCTATGAAGTGATCATGGCCATGAGTTTGAAATACATGAGATTGAATCCATTTTTTTATAAAATGGATATAGTCATAACTTCTCTTCTCTTAGGACACCTTAGCAAAAGGGTGTTTCAGAAAAAAGAAATAGAACTCTACAAACATTTTCTAGAACCATTATTAGTGAGTATGACTACCTATACACTTTTGGTTAGAATCCATCCATAAAGCATGCTATATAATAAATAGATTCTTAATTAGACCTATCTTTAAGAGAAATATTTATGATTTGAGGAACAATAGAAAACCCAAGGTTAAATACTTCAATGTTTTTGGTTGTAAATAATATATCCAAAACACTAAGGATATTCTGGTAAAATTTTCTTCCATGGGTGATGATGAAAATCTTCTAGGAATTGCAATTTCTAGTAAATCCTATAGGATCTTTATTTAAATAAAAAAATGTGTGGATGAATCAGTACATAAAAAATTTGATGAAATAGATCCACATGAGCCTTATACTTCTCTAGAAAATTAGGAGGATGATGTGTTAAATATGGACATCAATGAAAAATATTGTGAATATCCCCTAAAAAAATATGTTAAAATATCATGTTCTAGAATTTCTCTAGATTCTATCAATAATGAACTTGAACCTATTGAAGAATATAAAATCATTAGTCTTTCTTTTTCAAGATAGGTCAGATCCCTTATAAGCCAACCTCTAGATGCTATTGTTGTAGATTTAGATAAATGAACACATACTAGATCTTCACTAAGAAATATGGTTGAACATCAAGCATTCAGGTCACATCGTTAACCTAAATACATCAATGAGGCAACGAATGTTGAATTTAGGTAGATGGATATGCAATAGAAATTAAAACATATTAAATGATATATAGTCTAGAAACTTATGGATAAGCCTAGAGACATATTGACTATAGGAACTAACTGGGTGTTTAGAAATAAAGTAGATAAATATAGAACCATAGTAATAAATAAATCAAGAGTGGTTGCCCAAGGTTATAGTTAAGATTATGGAATTTACTATGGGGAATCATTTGGGCTAGTTTCTAGACATAAATCCATTAGAAAAATGCTTTCATATGCAGCACATTTAAATTTAAAACTATATAAAATGAGTGTCATGAGTGGTTTTCTAAATGGGTGAATAGATGATGATGTTTTTGTTGATCTACCCCATGGTTTTACAAACACCCATTTTCCAAATAATTTCTTTAAATTAGAAAAATATTTATATGGTTTAAACCAAGATCCAAGATCTTCGTATGATAGAATAATTAGTTTTCTTATTTCCAATGGTTTTATAAAAGCTATAGTTGATCCCAATATCATTATGAAAAGAATTTCTAAAGAAATTTTAGTTCTTAAAATCTATTTTGATGATATTATTTTCGGATCTACAAAAAATTAGTTATGTATTGATTTTTGAAATATGATGCAATATTAATTTGAAATTATTTTGATGGGTGAAATAAAATTATTTCTTGGATTTTAAATCATTCAAATTAATGAAGGTATTATTATAAATAAAATAGATATAATTAAGATATTCTAAAACATTTCGGTATAGATAATACTAAATGTAGTGATACACTAATTAGTACCACCTATAAGTTGGATCCTGATGAGAATGATAAATCTGTTGATCAGCCCACTTACAGAGGAATGATTAAGAGTTTACTCTACTTGACTTCTGGTAGACTTTTTATTATGCTTAGTGTGTGCATGTGTTCTCATTTTCAATAAAATACTAATGTGTCAAATCTTCATTCTATTAAAAGTATTTTCAAATACCTTAATCATACTACCATCTTAGGACTGTTTTATCCTAGAGGATAATCAATTGACTTGGTTAGTTATTCAAATACTTATTTTGGTTTTTGTAAGGTAGATAAAAAATTAACCCCTAGAATATGTCACTTTTTTTCAAAGTCACTTGTTTCATGGTTTAGTAAAAAGGAAAAATTCTATTGGATTTTCTACTGCTAAATCTAAATATGTAGCTGCTAATGGTTCTTGGTCTCAAATATGGTGCATGAAACACAACTTCATAGACCATGGTTATCAATTCATACATGTCCCTATAACTTTTGATAACAAAAGTTCAATTGACCAAAAAATAATCCTATTTATAATTCTTGATCAAATCATATTGAATTAAGACATCACTTTTTTAAAGATCATTGTCAAAAAGGTGACATTACTTTAGAATTCATTGGGAAAAAACCTCATCTCTCAAACATTTTCAATAATCCATTAAATTCGTAGAGAATGAATCACATCATACATGAATTTTAAATGATTTACCATGAATAGAAATTTAGAGACCTAAGCCTGAAGTACATGAAAACTAAATTTCTTTTAAGGAATACCTAATACATGAAACAAAAAAATGCCAAAATACCATAGAAGTTTAGTGTCTTTAGAGACACAAAAAATTATTTTCTAATAATGGTGAAAGATCTTCAACATATCCTATAAAGATATTCCCCGTTTTTACTACTGAAAAATTTTGATTATAACTTAGGGAAATTAAAACATAGAATGAGTGAGCTCAAATCCTCAGTAAAGGTTAACATGGAGAACAAAAAAAACAATAAACATTTTATCCTAAAAACATGAACATAATGTTTAAACCTCAAAATTGTGAGAAATGACATAAGTCATCACAACATGTATGGAATTGATCATAAAGGAACATTAACCATGATAGAATTGAATTGGCATAATCATGTAATAGTTATAAAATAATGAGAACAAAAATTGATTTTCATAGTAGCCGAGGCACTTTTTCCAAGAGCATCATAGTGGAAGATGTCCATTTCCGAACTAGGTTTACTTGTCGTTCCAACCCTGTATTACTGAACCATATTTACTTACCATTCTAGCAATGTCTATATCATGAGATATAGATCATTACCCAATGAATTGGAGGGATATATAGGTCACACCAATATCATAATGAAATCATTCTAAAATGTTCCACAAAAACATAAATCATTCATCATAGCATAACCAATGAAATATATTGGGATTCTTAAACATCATTTCATAAAAACATAATCTATATAAGATAAATTGACATCATTAAAATAATTTCATTAGAAACACAATAAAATAAAATTAAAAATAGTGAAACATTCCTAACCCTATGCCATATTATATGGAAAATAATTTTGATAAAACACTTGAACTTAGTTGTTGAGAAAAATATGATTTCTTATTTAAAAACAATTTCTCAAAATGTCTTGCAAATTTAAAAGAAAATAGTTTTAGATGAAAATAAACTTGAAATATTATAGAGGAGTCCTAATGGAAATAAATCATTTAGAAGATGCCAAAATCCATTCATGCCGTATAAGTTAAAAAAAAATTTCCTCGTACTTTTATGAGAAGAGTCAAAAACTTCCTCATATGGTAAAATAACTGATTCCTTACATACATTGTAGTAAAAGTATAAAATGGGTAAAAATGAATTTAAATATACATATAAAAATATTAAACATTTTATGGGAAAATTGTATAAAACATTGAAATGGATAATGAATATATCTCCAGAAAAAACATACGTATAAACAATCTCTGATAAAGATGAGATTGCAAAACTATCCATTACCTTAGGTTTGATTTCATATTTATGTGACTGAGGATCCTATATATTGGGTATAAACATATTATTAACATGTAACAGAACCATAATAATATTTATTATATCATATAAGATTTACTTACAACTTTATAGTACACGTTCAATTGTCAATTCCATGTTAATTAAACATTTTGGGTAATAATCGTTTCATTAATCATATGTGTTTGGACATTTTATTCATCATATTATTTCATAGATCATTATTCACATACTTATAGAATGTCAAAATAGATTTAAATATCATATATATTCAATATATAAATATATATAATATATCGATAAATGGAATGGAGTACACCATTCATGGAGATGGTAGGTCTTAAACACGCATAAACGATGTTTTAGTTTCCTTATTAAATTGAATCGAAGTAAGTAAATAAATTACAAATATGTACATAAATACAGTAGAATTATTATGTCATATATTTCATGACTATTTATTATATATACTTTATAATCATTCTTGAATGTTTAACATGGATAATGAATCTCATTACATCGTAGAGACGCTAAGTCGTACGTACGAACGAGCGACGATATCGTTCCCATGGTTGTTGACCATTATTTAAGTGGATGGTGTATAATATATCAGAATTAGTATCATTTTATAATAATAATATGTAGTTTTTATTTATACTATTATACCCATCCATGTAAGGTCGTGGTGAAAAATAGATTACACCATGACGTGGAAATGGTAATTTGAATGTACGTACATGCGATGATTTTGTCTTTCATAGGATTGACAAAGGGTGAAAATGGGTTGTTTAATATTTATAATAATATGTCAGTATATGAGTGATAAAAAGGTTATTAAATTATAATTAAACAACTAAATGAGAGTAAGTATATGAGGAAATAAATTTTAATGAATTAGTATAAGAGATTACCTCTACGTCGGCGTGCCCCTTTTAAATTTCCTCTTAGGGAACTATAGTTGGTCTTTTGAGAACATCAACACCTGTGGAATGTAACTATTTAAGTTAAGAAGAGAAATTTTCAGGGTTTGGATGAGCATGAAGGCTCAAAATGTTGTGATGAGGAGAGGGAGTAGGTTCCCTTTTATAATATAGGAGAGGGAGGATGTGCCTTTTTATCAGAGAATAGGGAAATATTAGGAAAGTTCCAAAATATTAATTTATTATAAATTAAATATCGATTTAAAATGGTCCAAAACATAATTAATATTAATATATGATGATTTTGGTTTTAAAACCAATCATCTAATCATTTTTGACATTTTTTTTATATTTTTTATCCATATCTTTTGGGTTTTATCCTTATTTTACCCATCTTAATCTTACTATGATATCAAGTTATTTACATATTATGGTTTATTTTAATTAACATATCATGTCAAAATACCCACAGAAAGTAATTTATGACATGTTTGGACTTATATTTTCCATTTTTTACTAATATTAGATTCTTAGAAATTTAATATCACTTAATAAACTATTTTATATTTTAAGTTATGAATTGTGTCAATTTTGGACACTATGTAGACTGGAAATTTTTTAAAAATTCAGAACAACCTGATTCCTTTGAAATTAAGGCATTAACTCAAATACAATAGGTCAATATTATCAATAAAATTCTTGGATGACATTAAAATAAACAAATTACACTTGTTTTAATTTTTATAAAACCATTTATTTGAATCATTCAATAATTAGGTAATTATTAAATCATAATACTCTGAGAAATTAATATATTTATCAAATGTCTAAAAATTATAAATAAAATACCATGATGTAGGAAATAGTTTTTATCTTCAATGTGATTATTTATAGACATAAATATTTGTTATATATACCCTTTATTAAAATCGATTTAATAAAATGTACATGTTTAGTTATAATTGTCAATACTTTAAATTAATTATTATAAAATATCATTTTCACATCCAAGTGAATCCTTGGGTCCTAAAATCAACCCAACGATATCCATGGTTAGATATATCTCATCCAATAGGATTACGTAAGGTGTTAGGGTTGTATGATGATATTATAATATTATTTGTTTACCCTTATTTAATAGTTTTAACCTTTAACCCTGAAAAAAATAATTACAGAAATTACTATTCATAATATCCAAAAATAAAAATTACTCATTTACAAAATTTGGAAATTCTGATTCCAAATATGGAATTCATTTTTATAAATTAATAACACATAAGTTTTAGTTATTCATTTTAAATTAATCCTATTGTCGAAAAAAGGGTTTTTGTTTATAACAATGAAAAAGATTGAAATTTTTTTACATATGAATTAAATATAAAATTAATTAAAATGACTTATAATTGTCGTAAAATATAAAAATATATTCTATTTATACTTTAAAATAATTTGATAATTGTTTTTAACGATATAAATTATTTTGATTAAATTTTTTTAATTAAAATTTAGCGTATTTTCACTAGTCCTCAAAATATGAAAGTTATCTGAAAAATATCAAAAATTTATCCACAGTAAATTTTTATGTCCCTTTTCCAATGAAGATGATTATTTTTTAATATTGAACTTTTAAAAGTTTAAAAAACTATATTTAAAATGGGTGTACCATTAAAAGGATAAAAAACATCATTTTTTTAAAATATTAATTTTATACGAAAAAAAATTATTTTCTTCTCAAACCATGTTTTAGAAATTGTGTAAGATGAATGATAAAGTTATAAAATTAAAAATGTGGTTAATACTATTCTTAAAGGCTAGTTTATATCCAATTAAATAATAATATTTTAATAATATATCATTATTTTTTGAAACTTTTTATCACATACAACGCAAGCTATCATGGAAGATTGGTCTTCTTTGTAACGAAAGACATGTCAGTGGTGTGTGTAGTGAAAGCTTCCTTTGGTGTTTCGTATAACATAATATGAAATTAGTTCATTTATACATTGTTCAAAATCAATACACAATGCTGTGGGAAATGAATTGTACCAAAAAAACTTAAAATTATGTGCAATAGAAGACAAGAATAGTGTTAGGTATACTGCAAGATAATACGATGTTGTGTATAGTGAAATATAATCATCGTGTATCATACAACACAAGACATCAATGAATTTAAAAATAATATCTCTCATAAAATCTAGGGGTGTTACTTTCTACCTCCCTTATATTAATTTCTCCCTCGAAATTTGTTGGGGTTATAAATGGTTTACCACTTGAAAGATTCATTCATGGAAAACCACATCGTAAAAAGGAATACTAAAAATAATTTTAAAAAAGGAAGGATAGAAACATAATGGTTACCAAATGTAACTCATCACTATGTTTCCACATATGAGAACATAGGTGGGAAGTGAAAACATGGATTAGGAAGATAAATCTCACCATCATGTTCTGATGGATAGTGATAGTGAATTATGTTTGGAGAAAGTTAACAACCAGAATTCCATATATCTACGTTGATTTAAGGAACCATATTATTTATCATATAAGAGGGTAGTACGAAAACATGTTTGTTTTTTAGAATCATTTCCCTAAAGTTGAATAATTTTTTCATAAGGATAAATAATTACTTGATATCAGTGTAAAATCTCTATTGGTTATTCCCAGAACAATTTCCACTTCATCTCTTATTTAAATAGATGAAGTTTAATTGATTATTTATGAAGTGTTAGTAGATCAGAAGATAGAATGATAGGTCATTCCATCTGTCTTAATAAAATGGTTAGAATAGATTATTAAATATATAAAGGTCAACCTATAGTGAGATAATAAATTAATCAAATAAAATTCAAACATAATATAATTTATACAATCCATAAATTCGTAATGTTAAAATCCTTCCAAAAACTGAAAATATAAAACATTAAAAGGTGGTGAACTAAATCATCTTAGCATTTGTCTCCCATATCTCATTTGGCAGTTCTTCATTGTCACATTCCAAAAATCTAAACAACTTAATCATGTATATTATTTAAATATGATAATTACATAAATTGCTATAGAACCTTAGGGAAAACATACATTCTATAAAAATTCACTCCTTCCACACACCAAATATACCAAATATTCCATATACTCAATCCATGATAACACTTTTTGCCTTTTATCAGTTATGATCTCATTAATACTGTCAAACATATTATTTTACCCTTATCCATTCATTAAGCTCAAATCATCTGCATTACAAAAAAGTCTCAATCACTTTTCATGGTTACCGGTACCATATATTTAGGGAAAACCATAATAGAAAAAATACATATATATTCCAATATTCCATAATATGATAATTGAGATTCCACAAAACATTTTTAGAAATACCATTACATAAACACTTAATCATTTCATTACTTAATTGTTATACTCAACATCAATAATAGTGATCACATGTGACTTACCTTTGTCTTTTTCCTTATGAGGTTGTTTATGTTGATCATCGTTAACCCATTTATTAAGGCATTAGTTAGCATTAATGCCCCATTTCCTTGAACTTATTGCATTTTAGTGTTGGTGGTGTGTTCTCTGTAGTCTTTTGTCCATTCACATCATTTTCATCCTTTTTCCCAATAATTTTGCACTCAACTACCCGATGACCTTTTTTCCACACATGAAACATCTTCTAGAGCCTTTAAGACAATCTCCACCATTATTATTTCCACACATTGAGCATAAAAAACATTTATCTCCTTCTCACCATTTTTTTGAGATTTCCCTTGAACTCCACATTTCGTTTCTTATTAAAACCATTGGATGGATATGTAACACTAACTTTTAGTTCATCCTTGATTTCACAACACACAATATCTTCATAGATACTAAAGTATATTATATCTAATTCCCATTGAAGACTATATTTTATGCCACCAAATAATCTATCAACTTTACTTTTAGGTTGGATAATAAAGCCAGAAGCATACCTTTCATGTCTAGTAAAATTTTCCTTATATGTACCAAAAAATTCATCATACATTTTATTAATCTCAAGGATCTCATTTTACATATTTGTTTTAAGAATTCCATGGAAGTGATTTTTGAAAAAGAAGTTCTTGATCTCTTCCCATTCCATGGATTCAATTTCAACTTGTTTCCTTATATTTTTAATTACAGTCCACCATTGGCATGCTTCCCGATTTAATGATAGATTTACAAAAAGATTTTTTTGTGTTCAGAACAACGATGAATGGAAAATATCTTTTCAATGGAATTGATCTATTTTTCAGCAACAAGTGGATTAAAATACTCACTAAAAGAAGGTGGATGGTGCCTCAAGAAGGACTCAATAGAATGTTCTTCACTTCTCTGCTCAGTTGGGAGTCCAGAATGAGTCCTAGCTTGTGTAAGTATAGAAATAACATATTTCATTCCGTCACTTATAATTTTTGATTTTTCAGGAGGATAATAATTTCATTGTCCAGTGTGTTGGTCATTAACACAGTTCCTTCGGGTTCCAGCCACTATCTAAAACCCAAAATGAATAGTGTGAGAAGTATACATCATACTAGAAATGAAAATTATCATAGGGGGGTACATTCAATCTTGAACATCTTAGGTTTAAATCATGTTTATTCATGATTATTACAACAATTTCAGGACTGTAGACTATACTTATACTTATCCTTAGGGACATACCTAGACATAACTTAGAAATATCTCTAGGGATCTCACTAAATATTCTGTATCCTAGGTTCCAAAGGTTAACTAAATATTCAGTATGATACCAATTATAGAAAACCAATCTTGAAATATATGGAGATTACATTTCTTCTATAAAATACATAATACATGACAAAAAAATCCCAAAATAATTTATTATTTTCATGTCTTGGAAACATGGAAAATAATCTTCTAACCACAGTGAAAGATCGTCAACATCTCCCATAAAGATCTACCCTTTTTGTTTTCCTATTTAAATACTTTCTTTATAACCTAGGGAAATGAAAACATAGAAAGTGTGAGATAAAATTATGAGTATGGGAAAACATGGAGAACATAAAAAACCACCAACATTTGAATGTGAAAATATGAACATAACGTTAAAACATCAAAATCTTGAGTAATGAAATAAGTCCTATCAGTAAGTAAGGAATGGATCATAAAGGAAAATTAACCTTGATAGAATAGAATTTCCAAAAATCATTTAATTTTGGAAAACTAAAAAGCACATAATATGGTTTCCTTAGTGTCCAAGTCATTTCTACCAAGACCATCATTGTGGATGAAATCTGTTACTGAACCGGGATTTCCTGTCATTCCAGTCTTATATTACTGAATTAGATTTACTTTATTCTCCATCCATTTCTATACCATTAGATTTAAATATATTTCCAATGAATTGGAGAGATATATAGAGCCCAGAAATTTCATAATGAAATCAGTCATACCTGTTTCAAAAAAACATAAATCATTCATCACAACATATCCCAAGAAATTAAATGGGATTCTTAAACAACAATTCATTATAAAATAACCTATATAAGATAAATGGAAATCATAAAAATAATTACTTCATAAATAAAATAAAATAAAATAAATCATACGGATAGCGACATAATCCCAAGTCATCTTAGATGGAAAATAATTTTGATAAAACACTTCAACGTAGTTCTTGAGGAAAATATAATTTCTTATTTAAAAAAAAATTCTTTTCTCAAAATGCCACACAATTTTAAAAGAAAATAATTTTAATTTAAAATAAACATAAAATACTGTACAATAAGAATCATGGAAATAAGGCATTAATAATATGTTAAAATCCATTCATGACGTATTAGTTAAAAATATATTCTCCTTGTACTTTTACTGGAAAAGTCAAAAAGTACCTTGTATGGTAAACAAAAGAAATATTCTTTCCATACCATGCAGTAAATGTAAAAAATGGGAAAATATTAAAAAAATATAAATTGATTAATATTAAAAATTTTATGAAAATATTTTTATAAATTATGTTCATGGATGATGTATATATCCCTAGAAAATACATAGGTATACACAATCTCGAATATTGATGAGATTGCAAAACAATCCCTTACCTTTGATCTGATTTCATTCATATGTGTCTGAAACTACTATATTTTTTGTTTAAAAATATTATTAAATAGTAAAAAAACCATAACAATATTTATGATATCATATATTATTCACTTACAACATTATATTACTTGTTCATTTTTCAATTCCTTGTTAAAGAAACATTTTGGGTAATAATCATTTCATTTATCGTACGTGTTTGGACTTGTTACTCTTAATATGATTACATAAATTGTAATTTAATTACATAAAAAATTTAAAAAATTATTTATATATAATATATATTCATTATATAATGATATATAGTAGATCGATAAATGGAATGGAATACACCGTTCATGGAGACGGTAGGTCATATGTATGCATGAACACTGTTATTGTTTCCTTATTAAATTTAATTGATGTATGTAAATAAAATATATATACATAAATCCAGTAAAATTATAATGTAATATATTTCATGATTATTTATTATATATGATTTACAATCAGTCTTGAATGGTTAACAAAGAGATTGAATCTCATCACACCGTGGAGACTATAAGTTGTACGTAAGCCCGAGCGATGATACCATTCCCATAGTTATTAAATGGTATTTAAGTGTATGGTGTATAATATCTTATAATTTTAATAATGTTATATTAATAATATATAGTTATTATTTCCACCATTATTACCTTCTAAGTAAGGTGGTCGTGAAAAATAGATTTCACAATGGTGTGGAGATGGTAATCTGTATGTACGCACGCGTGGTGATTTCATTTTTCATTGGATAGATAGAGGGTGAAATAGGGTTTTTTAATATTTATAATAACATATCAGTATATAATTGATAATGATATTATTAATTTATAATTAAACAACTAATTAATAGTAAGTAGAAGAATAAATAAATTTGAATGAATCGGTAGAAGTGATTACCTCTTCCTCAATACGCCCTCTTTAAATTTCTTCTTAGGGCACTAGGGTTGGCCAGAAGAGAAGATATGAACCTATAGAATCTTACTATGGATGTTTATAAGAGAAATGGTCAGGTATAGACTTATCGTGGAGGCTCAAAATGGATTGAAGATCATAGGGAGGAGGTTCCCTTTTATAAGAGTGGAGAGGGGCACTTTAGGAATGTTCTAAAATAATAATTTATTTTAAATAAAATTTTGATTTAAAATGCTATAAAACATTTTTAATTCTTATATAAGATGATTATGGTTTGAATACCCATCATCCAATAATCTGTTGACATGTTTTGATAATTTTGTGTCCTTATCTTTTCCCTTTTACACTTATTTTTCCCTTTTTAATCTTACCGTGATATTATGTTATTAACACATTGTGGGTTATTGTAATTACAATAAAATGTCAAAAGACCCCAAAAAAGTTATTTATGAAGGATTTTGGACTTATATTAACCATTTGAAAGAATTTTATATTTTTAGGAATTTAATATAATTTAATAAACTGTTTTATTTTTTAAGTTATGAATTGTGTCAAATTTGGACACTATTCATACTTAACTTTTTTTTTAAAAACATATCAACCTGAGTCCTCTGAAAATAAGGAATTAAATAAAATATAATAATCCAATATCATCCATAAAAGGCTTTTATGACCTAAAAATAACCAAATTACATATGTTTCAATATTTATAAATTCATTTATATGAATCATTCAATAATGAGGTAATCACTACCTCATAATTGTGTCATAAATAAATTTATGTATCTATTGTCTACACATTATAAATAAAATACCACAATGTAGGAAATATATTTATATTTCAAATAACTTGTTAAATTCATAGATATCTATTATATAACCCCATATTAAAATCGATTTAACAAAACAGATGTTTAGGTTATAATTATCATTACTTTAAATTAATTAATATAAAATTTCATTTTCACATCCAAGTGAATCCATGGGGTCCCAAAATAGACCCAAGGATTCCCATGTTCAGAATTATCTCATCCAATTGGATTAAGGAATGTTTTAGGGTAGTTTAATATTATTATTATATTTTTTGTTTACACTTATATACAATATTTATCCTTTTATCCATAATAAATAAAATAATTACTGATGTCACTATTCATAATATCCAAAATTAAAAAGTACATATATGAAAAATTTTAACCTTATAATTCCATATATGGAATAAATTTTTCTAAATTCAAATAAAAAAAGTCTTGTTAATTAATTTAAATCTAATCATTTTGTCAAAAAATAGGGTTCTGTTTAAAACATTACAAATGATTGTAATGTTATTACATACTAAATCAATGAAAAAATTAATTAAAATGACTTAAATGTTATTAACCAATAAATATATATTCTATTTATACATTAAAACAACTAACTAATATATTTTAACAATATAAATTATTTCGATGAAAAAATTTGTTTCCAGTTAAAATTTAACTTATTTTCATTATTCATCAAAATATGAAAGTTATCTGAAATATATAAAAAATTTATCCAAAGTAATTTTTTATTTCCCACATCAAAATAATAATTTAATTTTTTCAAATTTAAAATATAAAAAAAATCAAAAAGTAGATTAAAAATGGGTGTGACATTAAAAGGCGGCGAATCTGCATTTTTAAAAAAATATTTATTTTATCCGAAGAAAAATATTTTGTTCTCATACCATGTTCTAAAAAATGTGTATGATGAATGATAATGTTAAAAAATTAAAATATTTGTTAATAATATTCATAATGGATATTTTATATCCAATTAAATAATAATATTTTAATAATATATCATTGTTTAGTGAAACTCAATATCACGTACAACAAAAGAAATCGAGGATGATTACTCTTGTGTGTTATGCAATACAAGTCAGTGTTGCTTGTAGTGAAAGATTCCTTTTGTGTTTCATATAACATAAATCATAATTAGTTCATTTATAAATTGAACAAAATATATTCTCAATTTTGGGTGAAATTAATTCTATCAAAAGAACATAAACTTATGTGCAACACAAGACAAGAATGGTTTTGCGTATTATTCAGGCTAATATGGTGTTATGTATAGAATAAGATAATATTGGTGTAGAATAAAACACATTACATTAGTGAAATTAAAAAGAACCTATCTCATAAAATATAGGGGTGTTATCGAACAAATTAATGTATCATTTTACTATCTCTAGATTATTATCTCAGGATTATCGTCTCACAACATGTTGTCTTGGTTCATCGTCTCATTTGTTATGGTTGAATTTTTTTAAGTCGCATAGTAATATTGAAACCATGAATTCCTATACCAGTAACACCGTATTATTCATAATTTCTTTTTAAACATTTCTATTTTTGCATCGAGTGTTTTATTTCTTTTTGAAACATTTTTTTTCATGACATTTGAACTCCCTAATTATAAAAACATATCGTTTCACTTTTATCGAGCTCACATCTCTTGAAACCAAAACCCATTATCTGTCTTAGTATTCATTCCATCCTTATCATGTTTCATGACCCCACATTGAATTCTTGGGATGAAGCGTCCATCCTCATCCACTCCTAATAATTTTAGGTCTTAGAAGATATAGAAGGAGGCATCAGTTGTAATGCCTAAGAAACCAATAAACCCAGATCTTGAGGATCACAATGTCATACTAGAAAATGAAATCTGTGAAAAGTGTCTCTTCAACGGTATGTATCTGGTTCTAAGAGTTCCAAAATAATTGAGTCGGTTAGAATTGGTTTACAAAGGAGAAAAGACACATCTACCTAAAGATAGTTTTTGAGTATTATTAGTATGTTCTGTTTTCCTTCATTTCCAATGATTATTTTGTGGTTAGGATCTGGGTAAATGGTCAAAGACATCATTTTTCATCAAGGTTATGGGGTTCATGGATTGGAATACCTCATAAAGGGATTATTAAGGATTACCAATGAGGACCTCCCCCACCTACGGATGTGTTTAGCGTAGAAGAGGCTATTTCAAGTTTGATATGAAATAAGAAGAAGATAATGCTAATTGTTGTTGTGATTGATGATGAGTCATGGTTTTTGTTAATGATTGTTCAACGCCTCATTTGTCCCAGAAAATGGTATTTTCCCACTCTAAGTACCAAGAAGAATTTTCGATTCACGTTCAAAAAAATGGACACAAAATCAACTTGTGTAAGTATATTATATTTTACATTTTTGATATCCTTAAAACAATATCAATGTCCTTGTCCATATTATATTAAAGGTTTACTAATTTTATTCTTCTAGCCAATGGTGTGGTTGGATAAAATAAATAAATACTTGAGGAATGTAATTTATATATATCTAAGTCTATTTTTATGATAATAAAGATGATCTTGATTCAATCGATGAAATTTTGGGTTGAGGTTAATGATAGGTTATATGGGAATTTTAGTCCTATTCAAAATCCTTCCATACTAAAAAATATAGCTTGTCATAGATTAGAAGCTGATGAGACTATGGAATATCTCGATGAAGAAAAAGATGATGGTGTTAGTAACGGTTTTGTGAGAGTATCTCATGGGATTTCACATATCTATAAATGAGATTCTGATGTATGTGAAAATATTAATGATACTTCTAAAGGATTTGTTAGTATTGAGGAAGAACCTATAGTAGAAAATGGTCATGCTATAGAGGAAGAGCTTGCATTTGAGGATAATCTTGTAGAAGAAGAAGAGGGTACTATTGTGGAATACTATTGAGATTAAATTGAACCTGAGATATTATTATATTCAGAGGAAAGAATGGGATAGTAATTTCTTTAAGATGGGGAAGACATTGGTGAACCTGATAGAGCTATGAATTCTGGAATGGGTCAAGGGATAAAATATCTTTTTCATAGAAGAGATGCACCTATTGAGGGAGAGGAACACCCCATCTTAAAAAGTATTCAACTTCCAAATCATGTTGATAAAAGATATATGGATACCAAGTATATTTTGACCAATTATTTTGATGGGGATAATACCCAAGAGGCCATGGTATATGGGATATATCTTTACACTCTCATTTAATTCAAACCAATTTCTTCCATAGAAGTATCATCTACAAAGGAATATGAACCTATTTCATTTCAAGTTCCTAAAACTCCACAAGAATCTTCTGATTTAATGAGTCATAAAGATCTGAATTATTTTGGGTATAACATTTTTTCCACCAGTGGGAATTTGTTAGTGTCTCAACCTACACCTATGAAAAACCTCATTGAAAGGGATGATGCACTACTGTTAGAGAAAATTACATGGCATATTGAATTGATTTGCATCATAGAATTAAGGAATTTTGGACTGTGAAAAAGCTTTTGATTTATGAGGTTTGAGCTCTAAAAATAATGGGTGATGATATGTAGAAAGTATTTCCACCAGCTCAAGCTCCTGTTTCTCATCTTAGGGAAGATGATGCAGATACAACTACCCTGAAGGTTTTATCTCTAATTCAGAAAAACCTGGTGAATTTGTATGAAAATGTGGTTGAGAACAATAAAAAGATAGCCAATGAGATGTGTGATTTTTTTGCTAGACTTAGTTAGTTGACCAATGAATATAGTCTATTTAAAAAAGGATCAAAATCAACTTAAGTATATACAATAATCTATTATTGTTTCATCTAACTCTAGAAAACCATATTAGCCTATGGACAGTGAATTCATCATATCAGCTTTAAGAGAAGATCTTCCGTTAGTGTTGAGTTGTGTTGATAATGAAAGTATATCTTCTTTAATCATGAACATTTACCATGTGCTTGATTTTGTTAGGTACAATTCAATTATTTCCAATTATTCTCAAGAATAAATGACTATGAACGTTGAATTCTACTTTTATGGAATTTATTCTCTGCATGAGTTGACCAATCACTTCAAGTATCTAGTTGAGAATTTGAAAATACCTCAAATCACTCAAGCCTTAAAGGATCATGTGTAAAATATCCAGAAATTCACATAAAATTTGGAGATATTTCTTGAAAATTAGGATCTCTTTGAGAAAGTCGTGCAATATGGTAGAGTGATCAATTTAGATTTTATCATGAAATCGAAGCCTTATCTCCATGTGCAATGTATTGTAATCGTGGATCCTATAGCTACTGCTTTAAGTCCAAGACTCTCTACTTCTCTCTATCCCTCCCCATCCACTTCTTTTGCACTCGTGACCATGTATGTTTCATATGATTTGAGCTAGATCAAAACTTTCATCATTGATAAAAATATTCCTAGGTCGTCTAACAGACCTACCCTTGCCCCTTCTATCATTGAAGGAGTGCCACTGCCTTCCCTCACTACTACTTCTAGCACCTCTACTTTAATGTCTCTAATAAAGAAAAAGAAAATTCTTCTACCTATACAGAGAAGTGATAGATTATTTTGACAGGGATATGTTTTTTTCATTTAATTCTTATAATGGATATTGACCAATCATTTAATGGAATGTAACCTGCTATTGTTTCATCCCTTGTTATCTTTTTTTTCTTTTTGATAATACAAAATGGTGGTGAAATAATAAAAAGTAATTTATATAGAAGATCATATCAACTTTGATACTATAAGGGGGATGCATAATAAAGAGGATACACAAGGTCAATGAATTACCCTCGATGTTATTTATGACAACTATTATTTAATTTCATGATTTGATAAGTAATACTTTTATTTAATTCTCAAATATTTGGCATGTAATTGATATGGATTTTAACATTAAAAAGGGAGAGATTTTTTAAATCCTCATGTTTTAATGATAAAAAATAATTTTTGGATTTTTTTAGACTCTTTATGTTTTAATGGTCACAAATCATTTTTGGTGATTGTTGTAAACCTCATGGTTTAATTATAAAAAATAATCTCTAAATATTATCAACAATATTTAATATTGTTCTATTATGTTTATGTATGATTATGTTTAATATTAATTCATTATATGAATATTTATTCTTAAGACAGATTATATACTTTTTTCTATGTGTGTGAAACTATAATCTTACTACAGTTTCTATATTATCACAAAGTTGGTAACACTATAAGCTAGTTACCGGTTCCATATTTTTGAAATGGACCTAACACCATTTCCATTCTACCGTATCCATGACACAATAACATGACACCATTCATAATTTTAACAAAGGACTTTACATTGTTACCTGAGAAACCGTTTACCTAACAGTGTAGTCTTGCTATTGCATCTAGAATTTGAAAAGTACCAGACAACGTAACTATGCTACCAGTTCCAGATCTCAGCTCATGTATGGAACTATGACTATCTCATCATGACTATCTCTCCATGACTATCTCACTGTGATGGCTTCATCATGACTATCCCACCATAACATTCCCACCACCACTGTGACATAGTTCAATACATGAAATGTTTTGGATATTTTTATATTAAATTAATTTTTTTTAAATGGTCATATTTGAGACATTTATTAACATTGATAAAATTAATGATATTTTCCAGTTTTGTAAGAATGTAGTATGAAGTATGAGATGTAGAGATGGTTCATCTTTTCAGCTCCAACATAAGAACTATAAATAAAAATATGAAAACTGTGGCACTGGAGAAAATAATTATAGATGCGGATTGAACGCAATGAAAATAATTGAACACCTATACATGTAAGAATAAACTGAAGGATGAATTTTCAATTTCAACTAGCTATAATCAAAGAAGAACATGTCGGACACCATATTGAATAAATCTGGGCAGCAACTCGATGGAGAAGAGGAGTATCTAACTACACTGAAAAACAAAACACTCAACCTGTGACTCTAGGTTTGCATAAGAGGATGGAACATTGCATCGGATACATATTAAGAGTCCAAAGCTGCATTTCAGAACTCACAGATCCTTCTAAAATTTATATCATTACATTTTTTTCTATTGTGTATTGTTTCATTATGTCTTGATTACTGTGTGTATCTTTATTAAAACACACACTTTCTCTTGCATTAAATTGGAGGATACAATAAATCCTCACTGAAATATATTTTTACACCTTGTTTCACCCACCAATAACTATGGAAGGGGTCCTCCATGATATAGCTATTATTATTTACATGGAGAAAAGTGGAAGTGGTCTTGTGAGCTGTACAATCTGATGTACTATTGTTAATCCTGATCGAGGGTGTGGATCAAATATATATATATATATATATATATCATGGTGGTAGCTGATCACTATGTGGAGTAGATTAGGTTTCTATTTGAGACTGAACCACTTTTTATCCATAATGTCTATCAAATTTCATTTTCTCTATTTTAACATATAAATCTGAAAAAAAAAATTACATTGATTGTTAGTCTTGGATAGTATTTGTAACTATTATTCCTTATTAGAGAAGTTTCTAAATTTTTATCAATATGTCATATTTTTATAACTAAGAATTTATCAATCTTTTAAGAAACTATATAAAGAGTCAAAAAAATATTATTGTACTACCTTGGATAACTATCTGAAATTTATTTTAATTTATGGAATAATTTAACTAATCTTTTTAACATAAAATTTTCTAGGAAGTCTATCCCCCAATCTTAAGATTCCTACTCCAAAAAACAAAAATCATTGTAAGGGATAAACCATAAGATAGAGACACCCACATTATTAAATATGAAAAAAGTAATTGTTTTAATTTTGGAAATTGGTGATGAAAATATCACATACTAATAACATATATCAAATGGAAAAAATATAAATAGTTCATGTCCATAATAGGTCTAGTAATATTTTCCCACAATAAATCAGACACAAGGGGAAGAAGAGAAGAAAACATATTATAACATATCCAAATCACCAGATTACCATCTTTGTATATCCATGATTTCATCCAGCATGGAGATCGACCAATTGGGAGAGCGAGAGAGATAAAATAATCTCCATGGATCCTAAAGATACAAGGAAACTATATTTGGGTAAATATGGTTAGATTATAAATGTTAAATTAATATTTATGGCCAAAATGACATTTAGCTCCATACATAATCACACACCCTGATGCATCACCATCTAGTAGTTGATAACTCGCTGACCAAAATGTTGGTATATGAATAGAGAATATACACCCAAATATCAATAAGCTAGATTATAGAACATTGATACCAATATGTGTTCTTATATCATTCACTGGAATTCTAATGGACCTCATTGGCTATCCAGTAGCCACATACTTCCACAAACAACCAAATCCATACTCCTAACTTAGAATGACCCAAAAATAAATAGATAATACTGGTAGAGGCTCATAAATGGTTTTATTTACTAGTGTGTGATATAATTATTTCTATGATGTTCCTTTCTTTTATATAATATGAGATGATTGGTTAATTTAAAATTATCTTATTCCAAAATTACACCTAATCGTTTCACACATGACGGATTACAAAATGGTCTCTAATAGTTTTTAAAACATTGTATAGATGGATTTTAAATGGAACATCTACCATAATTTTTTAATTTCATTATTACTCATTATAACTATTTGACAAAAATACACATGAATTTTAAAATATAAATTGGTGATAATTATGTGGAGAGTGACGCAAAAATTTATTTAAATTTATTCCTTATTTATTGAATAGAATGTTTTTAAATGAGTCTATTCATTGGTTGTGTTAATTTTTTTATGACTTAGTAGTCTTGTAGTGGTTTTAATGTGGATTCTAAGAAAGAATTTACCATTTAAAAATTATTTCTAGGTATGTTTTCATGGATTCACATTAAAAGGAGATTAATGTTAGATTTTAAATGATGTGAAATATATCAGAATTATAAGAATGATTTTAAGATCCATTTAGAACAATATAATAGAGTTCTTAAAGGTAATGAGAGACACACAATTAATTCAAATAAATCTATTACCCATAATATTTACCCCTGATGAATTATATATATTGATCTATGTGATTGATAATAAAATAATATTTTTATAGGGTGTTTTTCATGGTTATAGTTTCATTTTAAATGATTTTTACTTTATTTATGTTTTTATCATATTCTGGGTTATTTGTTCACCCCCTTTCATTGATATAATGAAAACCAAGGCTGCTAATTGTGAGATTCATTTTAGGTTATACAAACTTTGTTGAAATTATTAGACTCTAAGAGCTAATTAGTATGACCTGATCATACTATGTGAGAAGATCTATGTGAACTAATAATACTATGGGATAACATTAACTAATTGTTTCATAATTGAGTATGCCAAGGTTCATCTCATGATATATCGTATGGAGATTCACATGGTAGTTGGATTTTATTGAGGAGTATTTATGGTATCACTTTACATACAATATTTATATCCCATGGACATTTTTTTGTTTTTCATCACTATATACAGGTTGTATTCATTGGTCTTTATTCATATATTTGAGAATGATCACATTAATATTCTACTCCAGTTGTGGTTTTTGGATTATTTTCACACTGTTTTCAAAATAGTATTCAAGGATTTGTTTATTTTCATATTGTGAGATGTTTTTAACGAAAATAAATGAATAAAGAAAAAAAGGACTTGTGTTATTATGTATTTAAAATTCCTCTATTCATTATTTGAATGTATTTTAAAGAAATTATTTAACATTATTATTTTATCCAGGTGAGAATTTCTTATTCTTATATATTTTTAAATTTATAATAGAATAAAAAGAATAATGGAAGTTATTTTATTCATCATGATTTTCTTATAAAAACATATGTTATAAAATATGTTCAAACTAGTGAATATGGAAGATGTTATGATAGGAAATCTGTAGATTCTTTGGTGTAATCCTATTGGTATTGTTTAACTAACACCCATCATTTACATCAATATGTGTGTATATGAATCTTCCTGGTTGTATATTATGTTCCTAGGTAATTTTTTCATTTGATGGGGTTTTTTGGGTTTTTTGAAATACATTTTGGGATTTGGTGGGTTACTAGGTGGTCAAATGGAGATAATGTTGTTTTTCTGGGTTTTTTAATTTATTTTGGGGATGCTTGTGTATTTTATAAATTGACCTTGTGTATTTCTCGTATTATACATAATATATATATATCATATATTTTAGTTATTATTTATATATTTTTCTTATTTATATTGTACATCTTATGATATACATAAGTTAATTATTTTGAATAGGTTTCATTTAGGATCTTTATTCGGTTGATGTTCAATTTGGATTGATTCAATCACTATTATCTAACTATATAATTATATGGGAATCCATTGTATTAATGGGTCATGTTGGATACTAAATATTTTTGTTCCTGATTTTGTTCCTATTATAATTGTGAAATTTTTTGAAGGTTAATATTCATGATATCTAGGCACTAATTACCATCCCATGGGATTAATAATTCAATTTGGGACTAGTTTCTAGATGGGCCATGTGATGTTTCATGTCTTCTTAGGTTGATTCTCTATTGTTATTTTCTTTGGTACCATAAGACTTTTTTTAGAAATATTCGATGATTCATATGGCCAATACTAAGCTAGTGTCAGTGTTTGTTCATATATAATATGGAATAATGGTGAATTATAACCTATTAATTTCAACATATTTTTTTCATTTGTTAATGACCATAATTAATTATATAACAACTAAATTAATCATCAATTTCTTGAAAAACATATTTTTCATTATCTATTTATTAAATTCACACACATATAAGTCTATGTTATGATTGATGATCCACCCACTGTATGAATGTGTAATATATAATTAATATATAATCTAAGAACTTGAGCTATGTATTTTTTATCAAAAACATTATCAACTTTCCATGTTCTGTATCCTATTATTATAAATATATTGGTAAAATTTATATATAGTTCTAATTCTTGAAAATATTTCCATCTTAAATTTAATATTATACTAATGAACATTCTACTAGTTGCCTACTCAGTATGGTGTTTTGAAAACCACTATGCTCGGTTATCCTGAGTAAACCATATCATAATTCCATAACCTTTTTTATAATTTTTTTTTCATTTTACATGATTATTTATCTAAAACAATTAATGTTTTTAAATAAATAAATCTATTCTCTTAAAATAAGATTTAAATTAGAATTTGGTTTTAGAAGTAGTTTTTATTTGGAAAGTGTTCATTTTTTTAATGTAAATAGGGAATTTTTTAATTAAATTATATTATAGAATGAGAATATTTTAGAGAGAATTGGTTTTAAAATGGATTTTTTCATATTATTTTTATACGAATTTTTTAATAAATCTATTTGAAAAATAAATAATATTTTTTAAAGTTAAATGTGTACTTTATAATAATAAGGGTATTGATTTATAAAAAATAATTTTCTAAAAATAAATTAGACTCATGATTTATAAAAGGGAACTAATTTGTTAAGAATCTATTTAAAAACATGGTTCTATTTAAATAATTTTAATATTAGTGGAAGGAAAATTATGGGCATACCATATATGTTATAATATATTGTGTTGTTCAATAAGAGATAAAATATTTTTTTATATGTTGTTTTATGTTTTATCTGTATTAGATTGTGTTCATGATGGTAAATATAGGTGGAAATTTTTTAACTGATATATATTAGTGATGTATTGAATATTTAGAATGTGCATGTGTGATATATATATATCTAATTCCTCTTGGGTATTGAATCTTCTTGTAATTTTTTGGCATGTATTTTTAGTTGGGTAGGAATGCATTAGACTTGTAATGAATGATATGGGATATGAATTAGTGGGTTATCATTGAAATACTTATTTGAAATTAGAATCTCATTGTGTTTGTTTATTTTTTGTTTATTTTTTATGCCAAAAGTGAAGATTATATTTTCCTTATAAATTGGGGGTATGATATTTCATGACGATAATGTAATGTAGTGAATGTTTTATTAGGATATATTTTTCATCAATGATTAATGTAGTAGGGTGGGTATCTTTTAAATGCCCGTGTACTAAGGTAATTATTATGAATTTAATTTAGGTCATGTTATAAATGCTTAACCAAAAAAACATCTTATTTTGTAAGTATTATTATGGTTGAGAGGCCATTTTTCATTCCCTAGTTTAGATTCACATTTAGTAGCATTTATTTTTAATTTTACCTATTTTAACATAGATATGAGGTATAATAGATAGTTTAAATATTTAGGTATGAAACAGATATCAACACAGATATTATTAAAACTATAAGGTGCATGGATACCAAATGTATGGTTTGGGGTACCCACTAATCGTGAAAAAGAGGCCATAATTCTATGGATCCAATCTGGTACCCTAAGTCATATAATAGGTACGCAAAAGGTCCAGGTAGTGTTTTCATTGGTTTTAGAATTTTAATTTCAAACTCATGTATTGTAACACCATTCTTATCACAATTGAATATAAATTTATCTAGTGGATTAAGATATCATAAATTGATTTATGTTGATATTCTCTTCAACCTCCTTTTTCCTCTAGATTCAAGGATGATTAGAGGGGTTTTTTATGCATAATTAAAGGTGATTCTCCCTCTCTAATATCCCCTTATCACTCCCCCTCTCTATTTTCCATTATTTTTCTTTTTATTTTAACGGGTTTTCGGTTGTGATATCAGTAATTCATGGTTAAACCACATATCAACTTGTGGATTTTACTTTTCATAGTTAAAATGAGAAATTATGATTTGTTATTGTTAATTTTATCACTATTTTGATATAAAATCATTACATTCTATTATATTCGAGATACTTCATGATTTTAGGGTTTAATTTACATATTTCAACCTAGAATAAATTGTGGATGTTGATTGTTATGATCATTGTTCAATATCTACAGTAATATACTTTGGTTATTCGTTAAGTTTGTTATTTTTCTCATTATGTAGAACATTTAGTTCAGGAATATATCATATTTAATTTTTTCAAATGGCTGATATGATATTTTTTGTTCTGTTGTGATTTTCTATAATGATTAATGGAATTTTTGAAGCATGCTGATTGTTATGGTGTCTGCTCTTAACCCTTTAGGTAAAATTTCATATTATTCACAGAACAAGATTGTATCTTGTTTTCCTAAACTAATAATAAAGTAAAAAAACTATATTATTAGAAATATGGATTTGTAGTATTTCAATAATTAATTATTTTGATAAATAAATTATATTTAATGGGTTTTCATTTTAATTGAATTTCATAGATCAATTAGTATATTCATGAAATGTGATCTATTAAAAAAAGTATTTTTTTGGTCTGTAGTTTCTTATAACGAATTTTAAATTAAACGATAAAATGTATTGGTTTTTTGGATATAAACTAAGGTTAACATGAATAACATGATTTATTATGAGGCCTTAGGATTATTTAAATTTATAAGGTATGAAAAAACATGATTCATTATTTCATTTATTTTTTTTATATTTTAAACATGATGATGAATTCCATGGTAGTTGTAATATACATATATATGTTCCACACATATAGGTTTCTACTATATTATTAATGGAATCCATGATATAAGTAAATTTATTTCTTTTATTTATGTTAGGATTTGAAAAATGATTTTATGTTGATGACATATTAATCACATTCCATTAATTTGGATTGGATTTATAAAACAATACATTATTGGTTTTTTTGTTATGGATTAAAATATAATATATCAATCCTCAATTATAATTTTTAAGTGAGTCCATATATTCCCCTATAACCAGAATGAGTAATAAGTCAATTATACATACATAACCATTGTTAAGTGATTTTATCGGTGGTGAGGTGACAGATGGGTTGACTATAAGGAAATAAATGGTTTCAATTATAAATTTGATTACATTATATATATAGTTAATAATTGGATTTTTATTTACTAATATAAATTTTTATTAAAAAATTGTAGTTAATGAAATTATCATAACAAAAAGATTCCACATGAAATGTTTTTAATTTCTGATCATTTTCCACATGTTAAATTTTCTTCCTTTAAAATTATTCATCAAAACCATCTTCTCTTTTTTCCTACAAAATTGAAATAAATTTTTTAAATTTTTAATAGTTATTTTTATGTAAAAGAGTTTTATATCAAATTTGACATTGATAAGTATAATTGTACTATATTTTATAAAAATATTGGGTATTAGTGGATAATTCATGCCACAAAATAATAATTTGTAAATATGAGTTGGTTGTAAATAAATAATGAGTTATGAAATATATTTTTATGTCAATTGATATTGGTTGAATCATATTCTATTATTAATTTCCATGTGTTTCACATAGTATAAATAATTTATCATTATAATTCTATGGTTAGTGTCTCATCTAGAATGCACATACTACGATCGACTAATTGTTATTACTATTCCTTGTTCCATGTTTGTGTTTTCCCTATATTGATAAAATATAGGTATTTTATTGAATTTTGAATCATTTGTATTTAAATTATAAATTTTTTTCCTTTTACTTATATCACGTCTATAATTTTTATATAATATATTTAAATTATAAAATTTTATTTTCATCTCGTGGAAGAGGTCATAATTTTTTTGTTGAAAACCTAGATAGATATACCAACATATAGTTTTTTTATGGGATCAGAAAACCATGAATCATTATACACCTAAATCATTACCTATGTGATTCTTAGTATGTTTTACATACATATTATATAGTAATACATTTCCCAAAAAATGCTGGAACGACTACCCTAAATTTTTACACATCATTATTTTATTCCCAGTCATAAATCATTGAATTTTTCTACATAAATTTATATTTATAAATGAGATATATATAATTTTATTTGTATTTCCTAGTACAGAATAGATCATTCATCTCAAATACTGGGCATATCCCAAAGTATGTATGTTAGTTATAGATTATCCTTATACAAGGAATTATTTGTTATAGATCTAACTGATAAATGAATTTCTTTACTATTGATTAATAATTTGCTTTCTAGGAATTTATATAGAAAAATAGTTTTCAATATTTATATAATTGATTGGAAATTTCATGCATACAATTGTTTTTTTATAATATAGCCGAGGCACCATTGGTGGTTCCCAACTGATTATCTATGCTAAAAACATGTATAAACACCTTAGTGGACATATAGTCCCATATATTTAATTTTAGGTATTCTTATAGTGGATTATGTACATTGTCGACTATTTGGAATCGACCACTAGAATAGATTTACCAACATTGATATAGCTATAGCATATATATTTCATTTAGTCAAATATTTTATCATAGCCTGTCTCATATTCCATCATGTTTGGATTAGTATGTTATGTTGTATAAGTCTTTTATATGGTGTTTATAGTTGGGATGGTTGTACATTATATTTTCATTCATATGTAAGTGTTTTTTTACAATGTATGATTCAATTATATGTTTTTTCTATATAAATAAATAGTATATATAAATATAAATCTACGTTCATAACATAAAAATTTATTGGATTATATTACAAATAAAATCTATTAAAAAATATAAAAATGATAATCTAGATATAGTTGATCTAGTCACCAAACATTAAGGATTATAGACCCCCTTTTGATCACTAGTGATCCTAATATAGATAATATTTTGGAATTTTGGTTATGGTTATCAAATGATAATTTTTTAAATTCGTCAACATTTTCATTATCCAGACATCTTCATATAGAGTACCGTATACATCAAGTCAACTTCTCCATATGCCTATGTCTAATGACTATGGTAACAGGTCAGATAAAACCACATGGGGATACAATTCACATAACATCATTGAGAGTAATTAATAAATAAAATTAACAACTAAAAGAATAACCCAGTAGTCTGTACAATGTACACACACCATAAACCAGAAAATGATAAAAATTATTCAATACTATATAAAAAATATAAATCATGAAAATTGTACAATCATTTAGAAATGTGGTCTCTCATTAGATTGATAAGTTATAATACAAGTTTTTTAGGTCCTAATGAAATGGATGTATACACCAAAGGGGGTGAATAGTGATTATTTATTTTTTATTAATTAAATATAATTATTAGATAGATTAAAACTATTAATTTTCAAGTGGTAAAAATAACACAATATTTTTTATAGTAGTTTTTCTCACCATGATCCGTGTATAATCTTAAATATTCTCTACTCAGTGAGAAAAATAATATTCACTAATTCCTCACATTTGAAAGGTATTGATAACACAATTATAGATTTACTTTTTAATCACTTAGTAGAATGTGCCTCACTTAATTTTTATAGGAGTCACAAACCTCCTGAATTTCGTCTTGGAGTCACAACCCAACATTCCTTTTATATAGGAGGAATAACCTAGTTATCCATAATTTGGATTGGAAATGTATAAAATAACTCTAAAGTAACAAAAATAATATTATAAAATACAAAAATGAAAACTAGATTGAATTAAATATATGTAGTTGAATATTTATGCGGCTCATAATCATCAATCACAGTAGTAGTTGTTGATCAAAAAAATGATGTAATTCACAATTAAAATAATGTAAAATTGGTTATGGTAGAAATTCAATAATTTTTAATTCATGTATTAATGTTGTATTATTCTTCTACTTTGATTATTTTTTATTAATATTGTTTTACTAAACTATTTCATGTTTATTTTATTATATTCATTGTTCACATTCCGAAAACTATTCCCAATTAATAAATCATCCAATATCTACAAAAATTATAATGGATTATCTAATTTATCAATCAATAAAATCCTTGTTAGAAGACAATAAATCATAGAATAAAACCAAAACTAGTAATTTTAATTATCAACATCAGAATCCAAGAGTTTTCACAACATTTATTTCTACAATAAAAGTCTTGGAAACTCATCCAATATAATCATTAAAATAATTGATAATATTTTAAATGAATAGAGAATAAAAAAATTTAAAAAATCTTTATTAATTTAATAATTCATGTGATATATATTATAAAGAATACAAAATTATTATTATTATTTTTATTTCTGTAATAATTCATGTGATATTTTCCCCATCAAATAATTTAACATATAAATTAAATTATAGAACTATTTTACTATGTAGTAGAATGGATTAAATATGTTTAATAAATTTTTATTAATATTATTTTATCCGAATAACATTAAAACATATCATGTTTAAATATATAAATTTGATTAAAATAAAAAAATTTAATATAATGACTATGATAAATCATTCATATGGTGGGCATATAGACTGAAAAAAGTAATTTTTTCACACAGATGGTAAACTGACCATTTGATTTAATTTTTACATGCATTCAGTATACTGAATATGCAAAAAATTGTATTTTAGTTGGTTGGTATATTGCCTATGTGAAAAAGTTAAAAATTAAATTTTCAGTAAAAAGATAAATCATGTCGTACGAAAAAATATTAGCTCATGGTAAATTTTTAAATTACCTTCATGGTATCTTGGGATACTCAATGTAGGTTCTTATAAATTCTTCATGGTAGGTTGTTTTTTCACTTGGTCACTTACAATGGTATTCCTGGTAGGTTGTCAATTTCCAGGGAAACTTCATTTCAGTTGTGGTAACTTAAAAAACCTATGTGGTAACATGATGTGTTTTTGGGTAACTTGTTTGTAATTTTGGAATGTAACCCATGATATGTTAAAATGTTGCATGTTAACATCAATTCTAGATACTGTAGGTATATTCACAGTAAATTTCAAATACCCATTATAGTTTGGTTCAAAGACCTTCACCATCCCTTCAAATCCCCGTAAATAGAATGCCTCTTTAGTTCCATTGCTGAAGTAGCAATGCAAGATAGAAAAATAGTCTATTATCATTGAAAGAGGCAGTGTCATATAAAGGTTCTAGAGGAAAGTTGTGTTGGTTCTGTAGTAGGGGATAGACCACAGGGATATAATAATTCATTTCGGTGTCACACACATATGATATATATCATGAAGCAAGAAATTAAATTCCATGTTCATGGATTATTAGCAGAGATGATTTGGGTGAGTTGTATTACTATTTTGGTCAAAGTGGACATATATATTATTATTGTTAATTATGACGAAATGTTTCATACAAGAGGATGGCCAAGCAAGTTTGTATAACATGCGTCTCACACATGAACCATTGTAGCCATTAATTTGTGGTCAAAGCTCCAGGATAAGGTCATGAACATAATTTATTTATATGTACCTATTATGTATATATATATATATTAGATGTGTTAATATATAAATATAGTCAGAAATATAAAAAATGTATCTAAATATGATATAAAGTATTTGTTTAAAATTTAAATATTTAATAACATAATTAAAAACATTGTTGAATTCTATTTTTTGAACATAACACTTGCCTAAATTAAAATGGAGAAATATAAAACATTATAAAATTTATTTTTAATAAATGATAATATTAAATGATGAATAATAAAATAAAATAATATAAAAAAGAATATTATTTTCAATTATTATTTTAAATGAAGGAATGAAAATTTAATAAAAATACAAAAAATATAAACGTAAACTCTAATAACAAACAATTACCTTGTTTTTTAAATTGAAAAATAAATAATGAATTTCTCATTAAAATATGAAAAATATTTTACCCCCTTTAGAATTTTATAAAACATAATAAATAATCATCAAATAAAAATATTATTATGACAAATATTGTCAAAATGAATATAAAACTAATGATAAAGTACAAAAAAATTGGTTTTTATAATGCCACCCTATAACAACTTGAAAATAATCAGTGGTAAATGTTGTACCTTTATCTGTGCTAAAAATAAACGCTAATAAATTGTAATTTCAACAGCGATAAAAAAAACCGTTGTTCAAATACCACTTTACCATTTATTTTTTAACACTAGTAATGGTACCCCCTTTATCAACCCTTTTTAGTGATGTTAAATAGACTGCCTTTATTAGTGCTATTTTTAGTACCGATGATAAAGGAACCACTTTATTAGTTATTTTTTTAATATCACTTATAAATAGTATATTAACGAAAAATGTTGAAGTAAAAAAAAATATTAATATACAATAATTTTTATATTGATATAAATATAATATATATATTTTAAATATGTTTAGTACAATGTTAAATAGGAATTTACACTTAATATATACAAAATAATTAGTGAAAATGACATTCAGAATAATTGAATATACATTTTTAACTAATAATTTTCTAATTAATATCTATTAATAGTAATTTATTAACAATTTGAATTATAAAAATAAAAAAATTAATAAAAAATGGAAATAAGTTTAAAACATAACTCGATCATCAAACAGAAGAAAACATTTGATCATGTGGTCTATATGGGATATACCACTAATCAAATCGAATCATATAACAAGTTATACACCCTTATTGATAGACATAAATATCTTTCACATTTTTCGAGTCAAAAAAATTCCCACAATGCCTCCAAAACTGAGGATTTAGTAGTGGCACCCTAGTTTTTTAAAAATCGATGCATTTTTAGCATTGTTTAAGGGGTTCTTATTACCTTTTTTGGTGGAGACTATATTTATTTCCTAGTATTATGTTCATATTAATATTATGCATTTAAAATTTCATCATTTTTCTCAATTTACTATTATTTATATTCAAATATATAAAAACATATATTATTTTTAAATATCCACCAATTAAAATTAAATTTTACAAAAAAATAATTAAACAGAGTTACATATAAAATAAATTTCTCAACATATTAAACACCTCCAAATAAAAAATAATATACATGTTATTTAAAATACAAATATATTAAAATTTATATGCATATAAAATTAAAATTAATGTATATATAATGTTTATATATATATATATAAACGTTTGTGTGTATTGACAACCGTATATATTTTTATCTACATATTCTAATATATTTATATAAATATTAGCATATAATACATGGAAACAAATATAAATATGTATTATCATATTTATAGATGCATATATATATATATATAAATTCTAAACACAAACACACACATATAAAACCAATTTTTTATATGTATTTGTATATATATATATATATGTGTAAATGAAAAATTTAACAAAAATATATAAATATATACGTATATATCATAAAAGGAAAAAAAGAAAAATATGTGTGAGTTGCAGAGTCACAGACACATGAGGAGGAGGTCTTAGGTTTGAAACCCAACAAAGGCAAAGGGGTGTGACCGGGTGAGAATGTGGTCAGTGCTATTAAAAGGTGGAGGATAACACTGTTAAAATGGTGGGGAGGCTAAAACTATTAAATTAGATGTTGATAGTTTCTAAAAGGGGGTGGTACACCCTCTAATTTTTAGGAAATTGTTTACCTTTATCAGCATTTTTAACACATAATAAAGGTCTTTTTCAATAGTGTAAAAAATGATAAATAAAATGTTTATTAGTTCTTATAACCTGTAAGAAAACGAATCCAAGTGCACAACAAGATACAAACTCAAGTAAACTGAATAGTAAACAGAGTGAGTGAAGTACGTAAAAGGGGCCAGAATAAAAGTCCAACCAGAAATTACAAGGAAACCTGGAAAGTACAAGACGGTTAATAGGTGAAAAGAAGCTCCTAGATCATCAACCACAAATCCTACCTAAAAGTTATGTACAGCTCACGAATGGTCGTCTCTACGGTTCTCCTCATCTTACATCCACCTCCGAGCTACCTACAGTCCTAGTACTCTCGTCCTCAATCAGCATTGTCTATTGTCTGCACCAAACAGAACATGGTTCGGGTATAGCCCGTGCAGGTGGGAGTATAATGATACTCAGTAAGGACCCCAAGACCCTCAATGTCTCACACAATCCACCAAGGATAAACCACACAACATGTAATCAAATGACAACCCTACATAGGTATATGTCCATACATATACCTAAGTAATCAAGTGAAACCATCTCAATAATTAATAAAACACACAGTCCAACACAAATCACCAAAGATCAACTATTCCACTAAGGATGGAATACCATGAAGATAAGTACCACACAGGTACGCCACACAGAAGAATACCACCAAGGTATTTCCATGAAGGAATGTACCAAAAGGTATGGACTCATCTCACACCAATTATGACTTAAGTACAACAGTAGATATGATAAGATGTAACTACTAAATCATCTTACTCTGTTAAGAGGCCCTACTGCTGACCCACACAGGATCGCTCAGTGCTGACCCACACAAGATCACTCGGTGGTGACCCACACAGAATCGCTCGGTGCTGACCCACAAAGGATCGCTGGGTTCTGACACACACAGGATCGCTTGGTGCTAACCAACACAGGATTTCTAGGTGTTGATCCACAGAGGATCGCTCGGTTCTAACCCACATAGGATCACTATTCATTCTTCAAGTAATAGCCAGCTACTGGGTTCCCTCACTATGCTTGCTCATCTCCGGAAGGGTTTTCTTTTCAATCCACTAGTTGATACTCCAAATGAATTTATATCCCATGAAGAAGTATCTCAAAGGACCACCACATCATAGGGGTCTCAACGCAATAGACTGCGGGTCAATCAGACTCTCAGTCTGTAAGTTATTAGCCTTTTTGTCCGAAGGACATGGATGGATTCGTGCTCGATCCAAGTTGATTATATCCCAAAAATAACCAAATACCATGTGGAGTATTCCAAGGGGACTGAATCACTCCTATGTTTATAGCGTCATTGATGGTTTGTCAAACGGACACCTAGTGCCAATGTTTTTGCCGATATAGTGAAATGCTCGTAGCTGGTCCGGGTCCGATCTGACTCGGTCGGACTGGCCCAGCCCGACCCGGCCTGACCCATCTTGGGCCAACCCAACCCGGTTTTGGTTGACCCAGCCCACTGGGTCAGACCTACAGGGTCTAGCATGGCCCGCGTTGGGCGGCATGGTGGTCGCGGAGCGGCGCGAGGCCGCGATGGCGGCACAGAGACTGCAAGGGTGGCTTGGAGGCCGCGATGGTGGTACAGAGGCTGTGAGAGTGGTGAGGACGTGGTTCGGCGAGGCTGTGGGGTCCGTGGAGGGCTGCAGGGCGGCTAGGCCATGGGGGATTCAGAGGGCCGCAGGGCAGCGAGGCTGTGGGGGCCACGATGGGCCGTGGGGCGACGACATCAAGTGGGTCGTGGAGGGTCATCGGGTGGCGATGCCACGGGAGCTGCGGAGGGCCGCGCGGCGGTGAAGTCATGGGGAGGCCAGGCCACGGGATGGCAGAGGCTGCAGGGCAGTAGTAGGCGCAGTTGGCATAGTGGTTGTTGGGTGTCGTCGTTGCGTCATTGCCTTAATCGCTATCGTAGGTGGTGCTGGTCGCTATTCTCATGCCCCACCAAGGTTGGTTTCCATCCTCCTCCATCACAGAGAACACAACAATTAAACACAAGAATCTCAGAGAGGTCCGACCATGTTTTTTTGTCCCACACTCTCCACGTCAGAGCAGTAGAAAGCAGCTATAATGCATTCCTGATTTTTAGGATGAATTATCAAGAACGGGTAAGGGGTTAAAATTCAAACAACCATCCTACAACCTCCCATAATGATTATTTTCAAACCTGTAGAAAAGAAATCATTCGAGGATCAACTAGTTAGATAGTTGATCCACGTTCTTTATTTTAGAAGTGAAGAACATGGGAATATATAATCATACACAACTAAACACCTACCTTGTTTGTTTGTTAATGATGATGAGGAAGGAAGGATGATCGTCTATTGAAGACATCCCACATTGGAGTATTCCTTGAGGAATTAGTCTATGTTGTCGGAGAACTATGATGTTCTTTTTTTGGAGAAGCATTATTCGTGGAAGAAGTTCTTTATTGGAGAAGTGTAATCCTCCCAAATTCTCTCCCCATCTCCTTATCCAAATGCTTTCCCCCAATCCCCACCATAAATTAAATAGCCAACATAATAGAATTTTTTATCTATTCAGTTTGTTGGCATAATTTCAAATTGGCTTAATTAATTAATTGATGAGTTGGTATAATTAATCAAAGGAAGTGGCATAATTAATTTGGGGGAAGTTCAAGAGGCTTCCCCACATTAAAGAGGGAGTTCCATGGGGTTTTAGTCTCAGTTGGTCCCCACCACCATAACCCATGTGGGAGGATTTAGTTCAGGTGGTCCCCACATTTAAACCATCCTCATTAGTGGTTTAAATAAAAAAGAAAAATAAAATAAAAGATTATTATTTTATTTCTATTTCCATGAAAACTCCAAATCATTTATTTCACCCTCAACCTACTACAGTCGAGGTGAAGGTCCGCTTAAGCGAATACCAGCACTGTGTGTTCAACGGTACCCTCATATTACAATTTTGAGCACCAGTTCAAAAGTTAGGAAATCCCCCTCATATGTTTACTGAACTTACCGGAAAAAAAGATCAGAAATTCATTATGGGAAAACCAGGCCTCGAAATCATGCACTGTCAATTTTTGTGGACTCGTAAAATTCTGCTTTATTAAAAACATTACATGGAATTTCCAGGTCATTACAATCTCCCCACCTCAATGCTTTACATCCCTATAATCTACAACTCAATCTAAGTGAACAATTGGGGGTACTGAGCATGCATTTAAGCCTCCCGCTCCCATGTTCTCTCTTGGAGGTTCTCGTGCTTCCAAAGAACGCACACCAGAGGTATCGACCACCCACAAAGGACCCACTCCTATCGATCATCAATATCTACTAGCACCCCCATTAAAGTTTCCCCATCATCGACGCCCAGCTCATAGTGGTTTATGATGTGAGAAGGGACATGCACTTGTCTCCTCAGCTGGGATATGTGGAAGATGTCCTGCACCCAATGAAACTGAGGTGGAAGAGCTAAGCGGTAAGCCACCTCGCCCACTCTGCTGAGGACCTGAAAGGGTCCAATGAACCTCAGAGATAACTAGCCACCTCATCCAAATATCCAAAATCCTCGTCGAGGTGGGACCCGTAGAAAGATGTGGTCACCATATTCGAACTCTAGAGGTCTCTGTCTTCTGTCAGCATAAGGCTTCTGCCTGCTTTGTGTAGTCTTCATCCACTTATGGATGATCGACACCATCTCTATGATAGCTCATACCATCTCTGGTCCCACGACTTATGACTCTCCTAGGTCAGTCTAGCACAACGGTGACATGAATGGTCGCCCGTACAATGCCTCAAAATGTGCCATTCCAATAGTGGAGTGAGAGATGTTGTTTTATGAAAACTCCAAAAAAGGAAAGTGATTATCCCAGCTATGAATGAAGTCAAGGATGCAAGCACGCATCATGTCCTTGTGGGTCTGAATGGTCCACTCATTCTGGCCATCCGTCTGAGGATGGAAGGTGGTGCTCAAATAAAGTTCTGTCTTGAAAGCCTCCTGCAACCCCTTCTATAGCCGGGAAGTAAAACGTGCATCACGATCGGAGACAATAATAAAGGTACTACATGTATCTGCACAATATCCTACACATAGAGGAATCCCCCTCTCTCTACTGAACCGTGATCTCTAATCAGAAGAAAGTGGGCTAACTTGGTGAGTCAGTCAACGATCACCCAGATAGAATCATATCCTCCAGATGTACATGGAGGTCCTGGGACGAATTCCATTGATATCACCTCCCACTTCTCCTCTAGGACCTCTAAAGGATGAAACAAGCCTGATGGTACCTGATGCTCCACCTTCACTTGCTGACAAGTGAGGTACCAAGAGATAAACTCTACTACTACTTTCTTTATTCTTGGCCACCAGTGTTGTCGTCGAAGATCTTGGTATATCTTCACCACTCCTAGATGTACCACTAGAGGGAATGTGTGGAACCCTCTCAAAACATCCTCCTAAACTGACACTGGTACCATGGTATGTCCTCTGAGGAGGATGACATGCTCCTCACCTTCATAAAATCTATTAGGTGCATGTCCTGTGGATATCTAAGCATGTCGAGCCTCACAGTTCATGTCCCCACACTATGCCTCCCTGACTCACAGAAGAAGTGGGGGAGTGATTGTATGAGTATGATGGAAATCTGCACCATATCGATCTATAATGGATATCTGCAAAGAGGCTAGCTTCTCCATCGCCACACCTAGTAGCAATATACCAGATCTCTTGCTGAGAGAATCTTCTACAACAGCCTCCTTATGAGGAGTATAGACTATCTCAAAATCATTGTTCTGGATGAACTAAAACCAATGTTTCTATCTCAAGTTCAGGTCCTTCTAAGAGAAGATATATATCAGACTCTTTTGATCAGATTACAAAGTAAAACAATATCCCATCATGTAATGTCACCACATCTTCAAGGAAAAGACCACTACTGCTAACTCCATGTCATGGATAGCTTAGTTTATCTCTTATTATCTCAGCTGTCGAGAACCATATGCGATCATTTCTCACTCCTCCATCTGGAGACATCTGAGCCCGGTCCCTGTTGCATTGTAGTAGACTATGTACCCTACACCCTCCTCTGGAAGCCTCAAGATGGGCGCACTAGTCAGCCTATACTTCATCTCTTGAAAACTCTATTGGCATCTCTCCGACCACAATAATGTTTTCCCCTTCTTCTTCAACACTAATAGTGGTGCTACAAATCTGGAGAAATTTGGCACAAACCTCCGGTAGTATCCAGCCAAACACTAGAAACTATGTACCTCTGTCACACTCCTGGGAGGCTCCCAAGCAAGTACCGCATCAATATTCACTGTATCCACTGCAACTCTATCCTCCGATATGACATGTACAAGAAAGTGAACCTCTTTCATCCAGAACATGCACATAGAGTGTTTACCATAAAGATAGGGCTCTCAGAGTGTGTCTAGTACTACCTATAAATGATATCCATGTTCCTCCTCAGTAGTCGAGCAGATCGGAATGTCATCGATGAAAACTACTACAATGTGATCATGGTATGGATGAAAGATCATGTTCAGGAGTCCCATAAACATTGTTGGAGCATTGTTCATGCTAAAATGCATAACCAAAAACTCTTAGTGGTCATACCGATGTCTAAAATCCATCTTATGGACATCCTCGTCTCGTACTCTAAGATGGTGATAGCCTCATCAGAGGTCTACTTCGAAAACCACTGTGCTCCCTTTAGTTGATTGAAGAGGTCATAAAACCTCGAAAGTGGGTACTAGTTCTTCATAATCACATGGTTCAGGCACCGACAGTCAACACAAAGCCTCAATCTCCCATCCGCCTTCTTTGAAAACAAAATCGAGGCTTCCCAAGGAGGAACACTGGGCCGAATGAACCCTTTACCCTGTAAGTCCTCCAGTTGTACTTGAATCTCACAAATCTCCATAGGATCCATCCAATATGCTGGTGTAGATATTAGTGTTGTCTCGGAATATAAATCAATGTAAAATTCCACCTCTTTGTGAGGAGGTAGACCCAGAACATCATCAAAGAATACATCTGTGTACAGGTACACCACTACAGGATAACTCAGACTATCCATATCAATAGCTATGAGGGTAAGGCTATCCAAATAATGAGTGATCGTCTACACTATCCTATGAGTAAGTCCACATTGTGCCACAAAGACTCCCTTCTTGTCGGTGAAGGTAAACCTGGTCCCATCCATGAGGACACACCGCACATTGCGCCCAATATTGTCAATCTGATCATGGACTGTTGGTAACTAGTCCAAACCCAAGATGACATCTTATGTCCTTGACACCGCAACTAGGAGATCCCAACAGAATCTCAGGCCTCCTAGAGTATGTTCACACTACTAAAACTAGTGTGTAATCGTCGAATCCACTCCTTTTGGAGTCTCTAGCTGTAAGGATAAAGTCAACGACTCTGTCGGAATCTCTGAGCTCTAAATAAGGGTTGTCTATATCAAAGAATGACTGTCACCAATGTCTATATGTACTGCATCTAAGTTTGAGTAGACACAGATTATACCACATATCATCTCCCGAGCACCGTGATCGTAGCCCTCAGCTGCCTGGAGCTGTGCTCACCCATATCCTTCTACTCCTTGTGGTCGGGGTGGACCATCTGGTGGTGGTGGAGGAATAATATTGAATCATCGCCCACCATCAGCTGCACGACCATCTCCTCTTCCATGTCTGCCTTCTCCCTACAAACCTCCTCCGTCGAACCTCTCTCTCTGCATGGTCGGTCCTTCGAAAATCTGCTGATCATCCATACTGCGGGTCGGACAGTCACAAGCCCTGTGACCCTTCCCACCAAATGTGTAAAACATCCGGCTCCTGGAATGACAATCTCTACCACAGGTTCCCCACACAACCGATCCAGAATCATGCGGTCATCCAACTGTAGGTCTGACCCTCTTGGACCTCTGAGACATCTATCTACTACCAGTTGCAGAACACTCCACTACGTGATGAATGGAGGTGGTTCTCACAATTGATGACTGCTCGGAAAGTAAAATCTTCACTATGAGGTCTCTCTCTAAAACCCCGGCCAGCGTTGGGATGCTAAGAGAAATCATCGAAGCCCTGATCTCTTGCATGAGTCCATGCTCGAAGGTCCGGGCCCTAAAGAATGGGTTCCGAACCATATCAGTGGTGTAGAGTGAGAGGTCAGTTAACCTCACTGAGTACTGAGTCATATTCATGATTCCCTGCAACAGATGAAGAAGCACATGTGTACGCGTTGCTCGTAGAGTTGCTAAAATAAACACTGCCCGAAACATGCTCTTTAAGTCTGCCTAGAGAAGCGTCACCTCATCATGAACCTATAGCATCAAGATCCACCATCTTTCTACTTCTACCTTTACAAAGGTGGCATTAAGGATCACCATGAGATCAGTTGGTCTCCCTACCAGTTAGAAAACTCTCCCCATGGCCTCCAGCCAATCCTCAGCTGCCTATGTGTCCGTCTCTCCCCTGAACCGGGGTGGCCTCTTGTACTAGAACTCATGAAACATGCTCAAGCAATATTCACCCTCTGTTATTGCGCATTGTGGCATTTGTGGACCAATGGGTAATGGCACATCGGGTGCATTCGCTGGTGCATCTACTGGAAGAGGGCACTGCACCCAGGCCTCATCACTCGGTGGGCTATCAGTGCGTACTATATCCAGTACCCAAGCTGGCTGTCTGCATGGAGGTCTCCTGAAATTATATAGGTGTGCCACAGTCAAAAATTTATACATGGTGAGCTGACACATAGGGATCACAATGAAAAATCTTGGAAACACACACACAATTAGTGTTTTTGGGCACTGAGTCAGAAATCAGAAGTCAGGGTCCTTGTGTATTGATATATCATTTGTCGTACCAACATTGGGATCCCTAAAATGATAACCACTCTCACCACACATAAAACATTTTTCCATTAAAAGAATAATAAAATTCCTTTTTTATACGGTAGAACCAACTACTATGTTTCCAATTTGTCATGACCTGTTCCTCGGGGCCCGTGCCGTGACAACACCAAGCCTGCCTTCCATAGGCTAGGGGCTGGCGACTAGCACCGAAGGCGTATTGCCAAAAACTAGGAAGGCATTTCCTTTATAGCCTGTAATCACATGCAATCAATCATATAGCAAGATAAAAACTAAAATAAACTGAATATTAAACAAAGTGAGTGTAGTAATTAAATGGGTCCAAAATACAAGGCCATGAAGAAAGTACAAAGAATCCTGGAAAGTACAAGATGGATGATAGGTGAAAAGTGGATCGTGGATCTTCTGCCACGAACCCTACCTGAAGGGTAAGTCCATATCACGAACGACGGTCTCTGCATTTCTCCTCATCTAACATCCACCTTCGAGCTACCTCTAGTCCTCGTACTCTCGTACTTAGTTAGCGCTGTCCATCATATGCACCAAACACAACAGGGTAAGGGAATATCCCATGCAAGGGAGAGTATAATGATACTCATTAGGGACCCCGAGACCCTCAAAGTCTCACAAAATCCACAAAACATAAATCATAGAGCATTGAATCAACTGACTAACCTACTTAATTATATGCCCATATATATACCTAAGTTATCATGTAAACCCATCTCAATCATTAGGAAAATACAGAGTCAAACTCAATGCCCCAATGATCAACTTTTCCACAAAGGAAGGAATACCACAAAGGTAAGTACCACATAGGTACACAACACAGAAGAATACCACCATGGTTTTTCCAAGAAGGAAAGTACCAGAATGTACAGACTCAGCTCACAACAGGGATAAATAAAGTACAGTAGTAGAGATGATTAGATGTAACTACTGAATCTCCATACTCTATTAAGAGGATCTTCTGCTGACCCACACAGGATCACTCGGTGCTGACCCACACAGGATCTCTCGGTGCTGATCCACATAGAATCGCTTAGTACTGACCAACACCGGATTTCAAGGTGCTTACCCACACAGGATTTCTCGGTTCTAACCGACACATGATCTCTAGGTGTTGACTGACATAATATCCCTCGGTACTGACCCACACTAGATCACTATTCGTTCTTCACGTCACAACCAGCTGCGGGGTTCCCACACTAAGCTTTCTCGTCTCTGGGAGGTTCCGCTCCTCAAGCCACTGGTCTATAATTAAACTTACATGAAGTCCCACAAAGATATATCTCAATGTACCAGCACGTCATAGGGGTCGCAATGCAATAGATGGTGTGTCAATCGGATGCCCATTCTATATGTTATTTGACTTATTGTTTAGAGGGCCCGGTAGGATTCGTGTTTAATCCAACCCGAACATATACCAACATTATCCAAATCACATGTGGGGTATACCAAATGGGCCATCTCTCTCCATGGATTACAACTCCATTGACGGTTTGTCAAATGGACGCCTGGTGAAAATGTCATGGCCGATAGAGCAAAAAAATCATAGCTGGTCTGGGTTTGATCCGACCCGGCCCACACTGGGTCCCTCCCGGCCAGCGCGGGGCAGCACGGTGGCCACAAAGCTGCTCGAGGCCGCGAGGGAAGCACGGGGGGGCTGTAGAGTAGCTCGAGGCCGCAAGGGTGGCGTATAGGCCATGAGGACGGCGAGGAAGCCACGATGGCGGCATGCCCGTGGGGGCTGCGAGGCCGCGTTATGGCGAGGCAGCAGGGGTCACAGAGGGCATTATGGTGGCAAGGCCATGGGGGCCGTAGAGGTAGGTGGGGTGGTGAGGCATGTGGGATGTGAGGGCCACAGGGTGGTGAGGCCGTGGGGTCATAGAGGGTCGCGGGGAGGCAAAGTCGTAGGGATTGTGGAGGGCCCCACAGCGGTGAAGCCGCGGAGGGATGCAGGGCGGCAAGGCCGTGGGGGACATGGAGGGCAACATGATGGCGAGGCCATAGGATGACGAAGGTCACAGGTTAGCAGTGTCCGTTTGGTGACGGTGGTCGCGGGGCAGCGGTGGCTACGGGTGATGGAGGTCGTGGGCGGCGCCGCGACCGTGGGGTGGCATCGTTTCACCGTCGCCTTTGTCACAGCTTGTGGTGGTGTCGTCCGCCGTTCTAATACCCCACCAAGGTTGGTTTCCATCCTCCTCCATCGCGATGAACACAACAATTAAACACATGATTTACAGAGAGGTCATGCCATGTATGTTTGACCCACACTGTCCACATTAGAGCGGTAGCAAGATGATATAATCTCTTATTTATTTTGATGAAGAATTGTTAAGAACATGCAAGAGGAAGACATTCAAACAACCACCCTACAACCTCCCACAATAATTATTCCCAAACCCCAAGAAAATAAATCATCAGCGTATCAACTAGTTTGAGAGTTGATCTTCATTCATTGTTTTAGAAGGGAAGAACCTGGGAATATATAATCATACACAACTAAACACCTACCTCATTCATTTTTTGAAGTCGATGAGGATGGAAGGAAAGTCTCCTGTTGAAGATGTCCCATGTTGGAGGATACCAAAAGGAAGGATTCAAAGATGTTGGATAACATCAGCATTCTTCGTTTGGAGAAGCATTCCTTGTGGAAGAAGTTCTTCTTTGGAGAAGTGTAATCCTCCCAAAAGATCTCCCCTTCTCCGTTTCCAAATACATTCCGAAAATCCCCACCAAAAATTTAATAGCCAACATAATAGAATATCATATCTATATAGTTTGTTGGAATAATATCAAATTTTCTTAATTAATTAATTAATGAGTTGGTATAATTAATCATAGGGTGTGTCACAATTAAATTGGGGGGATGTTCAAGAGGCATGGACACATTTAAGAGGCAGTTCAAGGGTTTTTTTTGTCTCAGGTAGTCCCCACCACCATAACCCATTTGAGAGGTTTTAGTTTAGCTGGTTCCCAGTATTTAACCATCCACATGGAAGGTTTCAAAAAAAAAGAAAAAAAAATAAAAGTTTATTTTATTTTATTTATATTTACATGAAAAACCCAAATTCTATCATTCACGCTTGAACTACTACGATTAAGGTGAAGGTCCCCTTAAGTGAATACTAGGTCTATGAGTTCAACTATGGCCTTAGATTTCAATTCTGAGCACCATTTCAGATGTTAGGAAATCCATCTTGTACGTTTGCTGATTGCACCTGAAAAAAAGATCAGAAATTCATTTTGGTCACACCGGGCATCGAAATCATATGCCATAAATTTTCATAGAATCGTAAGATTACCATATATAAAAATAATTACATGGAATTTCGGTGTGTTTACATGAAATTCCTAGCTCCTGTCTATCCTGACTCATCCGAAATTTGATATATAACCCAAAAACACTGGCCCTCTTTGATACCATTTTGTCAGGAACCAAATATGGTAGCCACTAATACCAGAACCAAATTCAGCCCATTATAAGTCCCAAAAGGGAATTAACTATCCCCATGGGATGGAAAAAGTATCAAAGTATCATTGAGTATGGTTAGGGAACTATTTACCAGAATTTGAAAGAATTAAACATTAAAAAAATCTATAATAAGAATCTAAAATTTTCCTGCCAAACAATTTTTAACAAAACAATATATGAATACATGGATTTAAATATAGTACTCGATGTTCAAATAAAAATAAATATAGATTATAGGCAACAAAAAATAGTCCACACGAGAAGCGGTCATCACCCCTGAGCCGTCTCCACAACACTACACCGTAGGAGGGCTTATCAACTCGAACTACCACCAACCGAGGATTTGACTTTACCGGAGTCAAAAATAACCATGTCTACTTACACCCAGGTGATGTAAGTATCATGTGAGCCTAAATAAAATAATACACAACCCAAATATTCTGACTTGTATTCATACAAGGTGAAAAAGCATGCAATTTTAATATGTAAATAGAAGTGGTGATAAATTCCATGAAATGAAACATTCAATTGAAATTAGTTTTTGAAACTGAAATATAAGAATGTTAACCCAATTAAACATGAAATTTTAGATAATGTAAATTTAATCCATACAAACCCTAATCCAATGGTAAATACCACAAATAAGAGAATCACCAAAACTGGGAACACCGCTTGGTAACTCGATAGTCTCAGGCCCTATGTACCTCATACCTCAGTGTAAAGTATCCAAGTAAAAATCATTTCCCATGCACTATCCACTAGTAGGAAACATACCCATAAACTAGTTGTCCCTAAAAATCATCCAAATAGTTTATTTAGAGTTTTCATTATCCATATTCTCAATGAAACTGGGAGAAACCCCATCTCATTCCCCAGCTGTACTAGTACATATCCACCCACCTAGGTACCTGGGATTCCCCTTTTGAGCACAAATAATTTCAGCAATAAACACAAATTAATTTTTATACAAAAACACCACTAATGGTAATATACAAACTTTAAAGTAGCTATACACATTTTATACCACTTTAAACACACCACAAAAGATTTTAATATTCAATAGAACAACTTCTCAAAATCTCACTTTGTTTTAAACCCAAAACACATTCAAATATCCACTTTCAACACTATGTGGACACTTTTAATTCATAAAAAATAATATATGTTAAATACCATTCAATTAAACCAAAAATTCAGTTATGGGGAGGCCCTAAATGAACCAAGAAGTTATATATTTTAAAGAACTACATTTTCACACAAACATTGCACTTAAAGTCAATTAGCTTCACAAACACCATTTAAACAAACTTTTTCCAGAACATCCAATGAGGATAAATATTCAACACATGATTTTAATTCCTAATGCAATTCAATAATATAAACTATGTAATTATAGGGAATCCCCTAATGAACCAATAAATGATTTATATGAAAAAAACCCCAATTTCATGTAAAATTGGCTCTTAAAATTCACTTGCATTAAAAAAACCAGTAAAACCAATTTTGGTAGAAATAATAAAATTTAATAAAGTTGAAAATATCATAAATATAGAATCTTGGTCAAAAATATTGCATTCACAATGGAATCACCTACCAAAACAATGAAAACCCCTGTAATTTTATTGTGAAAATCAAACCTCACCACTGCCGCACCACGAGGGACTTATATCAAGCCTAAAACCGAAATTATAGAACAAGAAATCTAGAATCAAACCCTATGTTCAAACCATAGTGTCTGTACATTAGGAACCTATGTTATAGGAGAATAAACCCTAATGAAATTGAACAAGACACTATAAAATATGAAAGAAGAATTAGGGGGTCCCACCTACTTGACGGATCTTGAAGAAATTTCCCCAAATACACAAGTAGATAAATTTTCAAACATCCAAAAATGAAATCGAGGTTTGAATTAAGACGATAAGATCATGTGGTAACGGGAATGGGGGAAAAGAGTAATAATTTAATGATTTGTGAAGGAAATATGTTACCCTTACAAATCTGGATGATTTGATAAACCCTATGATGTTCTTCCCTAATTATTAATGCATATAAGATCCAAATGGAGGGGGAAGATAATGGGTGCGTATATTGGTTTTGTGGTCTTGGGTGACACTTAAAATAACTTAAAAATAAAAAAAAAGTTAAAAAGTTATTAAAGAGTCAATTTTATTAAAAAACAGGAAATATGCATCCGGACTGGCCCAATTCCATAAATAAAAACCCCATTCCACCATTATTATGAATTCCAAAGGGTCAAAATCGAAATGGTGGTGTTAATAGGTCATCTGAGGAAACATAATAATTGTAATAGATGAAAAATGATACACCCTTAATAAGTTATAAATGAAACAAAATTTATTTTTAAATCTATAAATGGGCTCAAGGATTGGCCCAAATTTCGAAAACGCACAACTTCCACCAAAATTCAAGGGAAACCCCTAAAAAAGAATGTATGTAAAATAAATGAAAAATAAATTTAAAATATGTTGTGTATGTGACACTTCACCTAAGACATCACAACCTGAATATTTTTAGGACCCATTGAGGATCCAATCATAGAAAATACATGGCCCAAATGTTTAAGCACTTGAATATATTACAAACATTTGTATTGTTTCCCATACAAATGATTATATTTCAATAACCGAAATATGATATTAAAAATCTCAGTAAGAAAAATATTTGATCATTAATAACAAAGATATATTAAATAAAAAAATCCTTGAATGAATCCAATAAATGATGGAAGATTAGATTCATTAAGGATATCAATATTATAGGATCATTAGTAAGGCCAAATGGAATTCTTATATTCTCATAATTCCCAAAACTATTCATGAACTCTATATAAGGTAAATCATATTCTTAGAACCTCTTTTTATGGTACCCTAATCAGAGATCAATTTTAAAAAACCAATTGGCTACCTTAAGTTAATTGAACACATCTTATTTCTTTTGAAAGGGATATTTGTTCTTCTTTATTAAATGGTTGAGTATCTAGTTATTAACATCGAGTAAGAGACTCCGACCCATCATCATTGAAAATTTTAGTAGAGGTGAACATGGTGAAATACTATCTTTAATGAATCACAGGGCCTCAATATCTTCATTGTGAACCATTAATTATTTCAATTAAGTGTGTCATATGGTATAAAGTTATAGAAATTTGCCACATCCCAGGATGAAATAATATAATAAGCCTTAATTCCTTCTGAGGTTGAAAAATAGAGAAATCATTCGAGAAATCATTAAGACTGTCACCCGACACTGTAAGAAGAGGGCAACAATGACATGGATAAACCAAAAACTGAAATTTTTCAGAAAATAGCTTGAGACCATCTCAGCACAAGGGAAACTATGGTATTGATATCCTAGATCCATTTTTCCACTAACCAATAAATGTACGACTGACTCCATGGAAACAAAAAAATTTGACCCGATGATGATAACAATCATTATGGGATTTATTGTAACAACCCAAAATATTATGAGAATTATTATTTTTAATTTATTTGATATCTTTTGTTTTATGATACACCAAGATTATCTTGCGCTATACGCAACAACGTATTATCTTGCAGTATACAAAACACTATTCTTGGATCGTGTTACACGCAATTTCAAGTTCGTTGGATAGTTGTTATTCTATGCAACATTGAGTATATATATATATATTTATTTAATGTATAAATGAAATATGGTTGGATTCTATTATATGCAAAAAAAATGAGTTTTTCACTACATGCAACCTTGACTGGGCTTACACTACACGCAATCGCGACCTTCCTCGAGAGCGTGTGTAGTACGCAATACCGAGTTTCACTAAACGAGATATTATTATAATATTATTATGTACTAACCATTATGAATAGTAATACCCACATTTTGAAATTTTATAAATTGTATCTTTCAAAATAGACTTTATTTTTGGATTCATAATATCAAAATTAGCCTTGGGTGAATTTTTGGTATTTTTCAGAAAACCATCAATATTTGTGAAATAGTGAAAACACTGGGTTACTATTTAAAACCCGACATTTTATTTAAATAATTATATATTTTATTTAAATTTATTTTAGTTCAAAAATTATACATAATACCTATATAAGTTTAATGTAATTCATTGGAGTCATTTTATAATAATTTTTGATATATAAAAATTTTATTGATCTTTCACCGTCTTTTACCCACCTCCTAGGAGAATTTGGAAATTCACATAAAACTTAATTTTACCGCTTCTGTGATTGGAATTTCAAAAATCTGAGAGACATAGTTAATATCAAGGACTAAAATGTGGTTCAATGAGATGAAAATAATGTTTGGTGAATTGTAACTTTTTTCTTTTATTTACCACGGTTAAAAGTTATTAGGGTAATTAAGGGATTATTATTACCCTAACACATGTCTTAATTCTATTTGATAAGTGTAATTCGACTGAAAAAAAACCTTAGGAATAAAATATGACCAATTAGGTCCACTTGGATTATATTAGGACATTTATTATAAATTTATTTAAAAAAGGGTTAAAATAGTTAAAATCAAAGTTTAATAACTAAATCATTTTTAATATAGAGTTATACATAAGATAAATTCGACTATAAATATTAATTATAAAGATAAAAAGATCTCCTATATATTAGTATTTTATTTATAATTTCTAGGCATTAGATAATTTAATTTATTTATGACACAATGATGATGTTGTAATTACCTTATTAATAAAATATTAACATAATTGACGTTATAAATACCCAAATAAATGTAATGTTAGGCTTTTTATGAATTCCATTAATTTTATAGGATAACATGACATGTTATTATTGATTTAATTAATATTTTACAAACTAATAATGTTGTTATGATTTTCACAAAAATGATGTACCAAATAGTGTCAAAATTGACATAAAAAAGGTTTTAAAACAAATATTATATTATTAATTGTTATTTTTTTCCTAAAAATATAAGGTTCGGAAATATTACTTAGATAAGGATATATATATTAATAATGAACCACTTGGGGTTCGTTTGGCTTGTTATAGTATGTTTATTAACCATATAGTGTAAGAAACAAGAAGACACGGTAAAAGATAAATTATTTAACTTAGAGTTAAATCTAAATGATAAGGTTAAAATATTACATAAATTTGTCTAAAACCTATTGGATAAGATTTTGCGACCCTTCCCCACCATATCTTAGAAATAAATCAGTTTGGAGCTATTAAAAACCGAATATGACTTTATTATAAAATAATATTTTAAGATTTTCCAAAGCTGCCCCTCTCCTCCCTTATAAAAAGGGCACCCCTTTCCTCTTCTCTTCAGACCCTTTTGAGCATTGAATATCGTCCAACCCCTGCCAATTCCTCCTCTCAAAATCTCTAGTTACATCATAGAGGTTCTGGTCTTCTCAAAAGACCATCTCTAGTTCCCTATGAAAATATTAAATGAGGTGCGTCGAGGAAGAGGTAATCTCTTCTACAGACTCTTTCAAGTTTGTTTCTTCTTCTACATCCTATTCTTTAGTTTTTTCATTATAAAGTAATAACATCAGTATTACTTATATACGGATATGTTATTATAAATATGAAACAAACATATTTAACCTTCTATACATCCTACGGAAAACGAAATCACCACCCGTGTGTACGTACGGAATACCGTCTCCACGTCGTGGTGTAATCTGTTTTCGACCACCACCTTACTTGGATGGGTATAATGGTGTAAATAAATATCAATATATTATTATATTAAAGTGATATTGATTCTGTAATATTATACATAAACTTAAATAAAATTCCACGATCATGGGAATGATATCATCGCTCGTGCGTACGTATGGACTAATGTCTCCACGACGCGATGAGATTCATTCTACCTATTAACCATTCATTAATGATTATAACGTATATATAATGAATAATAATTAAATATATGACATAATAATGAAACTGGATTTATGTGTATATATATATATGTATGTCATCTACTTAATTCCATTCAATTTAATATGGAAACAAAAACAGCATTCATGCTTATGTACGGCCTACCGTCTCCATGAATGGTGTATTTCATTCCAATTTTCGATCTATCATATATATATGTATATGATCAATATATATTATATATATAAATCATGTTTTACATTATGGAATTATGTAAATCAGGATATACATAATAATATCAAGAACAACATGTCGAAACACGTACGATAAATGAAACGATTTTACCCAAAACGCTTCTTTACATTGGAATTTACAAAAGAACGGGCAATATAAAGTCATAAGTGAACCATATATGATATCATAACAATGAATATGATTCTGTAATAAGTCAATGGCATTATTTTAGTCATTTTACAGGATGTTTGGATACGTACGAAGCATATCGGACCTAAGGTAAGGGATAATTTTTCAAATCTCATTTTTATCCGAGATTGCTTATATGTAAGTATTTACTGGGGTTATATTTTTCCTCCATGCCCATAAAATGTTTTTCATAAAGTTTTTAATTTTATTCCATATATTATTAATGTCATGTTTACCCCTCTTTGACTTTTAATTTGTGTTATGGAAGGAATCTTAATTTTGTTTACAACATGAGGAACCTTTTGAATTTTCCAACAAAAGTACGAGGAGAATGTTATTTTTAACTTATACGGCGTGAACAGATTTTTTCGGTTTCATAACGTCTCATTTTCATGAATCTTTCTCTACAATATTGCATGATTATTTTCAAAAAAAAACTATTTTCTTTTAAAATTACATAGCATTTTGTGAAAAGAAAATGATTTTGAAGAAGAAAGGATATTTTCCTTAAGAATTCATTTCAAGTGTTTTATCAAAACCAATTTCCATCTAAAATGACATTATTTAATATGTTTATGTTTTAAGTATAATGCCTCCATTATTTAAATGGTTTGATTATTCTTATGATGAAATTATATCCATTTTTTATATGGATTATGTTATGAAGGCATGATGTTTAAGAATCCCATTCTGTTACATGGGTTTTGCTATGATGTATAATTTATGATTTTGTGGCACACAAAAGAGTGATTTCATTATGAGATGTGTGGGACCTATATCTCCCTACAATGCATTGAGTAAAGATTTATTTCTCATGATATAGGCATGGCGGGAATGGTACGTTAATCAGGTTCAATGTTATAGGACTGAAATGAGGAGTAAAGGGACTTTGTCCACTAAGATGGTCTTGGCAGCAATGCCTTGGCTACTATGGAAATCATATCATTTACTTAATGTTTTGCCACAATTACAAGTTTTATTTACAAGTTATTTTATCCTGGTTTATGTTCCTTTATGATATATTCCTTACGTACTTCCATGATTTATGTCTTTACTCAAGAATTTAATGTTTAGATTTTATGTTCATGTTTTTGCATTCAAATGTTTATGGATTGTTTTATATTCTCTATGTTTACCCTTACAGAGAATTTGAGATCACCCTTTTTATTTTTTCTTTTCCCCATGATATAAATAATGGTTTTAGGTAAGAAAACCAAAAGGGGAAGATCTTTATGGGTGATGTTGAAGATATTTCACCCTAATTAGAAGATTACATTCTAAGTTTCCAAATACACTAAACTAATATGGTCTTTGGGGGCATTTGTTTTTTTTCATGTATTAAGTATTCCACAAAAGTAATGTAATGTCCATTTACGTCAAGCTTTGGGTCTCTAAATTTATTGATTTCCATCTAATCCATTCCAATGGTGATATAAATGATTTCACAATCAAGAACTGGATAATACCATATGATATAAATTTTAGTGACCATAACCTGGAATTTGTACGTCTAATATTTTGCTCTAACATATTTCACAACGGAGTGAGAATGGTCATTATAAATGTAATAATATGAAAAGTCAAACCCAATAAAAATATATGAATGTATGAAATAAAGGAATGTGTTTCACTAGTATCAAATATGTTTATAAACATATATGTTTCAATAAACACCACAACTCTCAATGTAGAAAGTCCTGCCTCAGACACATGTACTGCACACTCCCCTTCATATTAACCTCCATCTTGAGTCAACCATTTCATTGCATCTATGCACTAACAATGGACAGAGGTTTAGAAATAACCATATTTTACATATCATTTCTAACCCTATATCCCTTATTGATGGATGATCTTTCATTACATCCCCCGAATTCACTCTCATAGAACCATAACATATGACCAGATTTCACATATGCATGATACAACATGGTTAATAACTTATAATCTGGTTTGAGATGTCCATTAATCCAAATATTTTTAAAAACCACATGTTTGTACCCTAACGTCTATTGGGAAATGATACAACCATCTCTATGATAGTCACTTTTCATACTGTTATGGTCATTAGATAGTCATTGGATACCAGCTACTATCAAGGATGCTCCAAAGAGTATTTTATTCTAATATATATCTTCGATAGCCATAACTACCTCGTTTGAATCTTTTAGAAAGCTTGGTAGGCACATAGGAATCAGTATAGTCATAATATTTGGCCTCAAACCCATCTAAAAAAATATTCTCCTTGAGTAATTAATTAGGGGAAATATTTGGATAATTTTGAACCAAATCATCAAATAATGTATTATAATACATTATATGATGATCTCCCAACTCCATAGTAATGAATCACCTTGCATTCACCACTCAGATTGTCTCATGGTAGAAATACTAGTTAAAGGATTTCTTGAATATTGTCTATGTTAGATCCTTTTAGTACATTATTTTGATAATTAATTACCACCACATCCTTCCTAACAACTCATGAATATAATATTTTAAACTAACCTTGAATTATTTAAGAGCATTCATGAATTAGAAACTACACTATGTCATATAGATCCATTCATCTTATTCTTTTGGTCCCTTATCACCATTAACGACTAGTGTATACTACCAAGAGAATTCTGATGCATGGTAAACCTTTCATTATAGTTCAATATTGGTGACTTGTACCACTGGATGGATCATTAGGACTATTGTCTCCACCAACACTAAATTAGGTAGTTTACAATCCTATAGGGATCAATCCACAATATCCTCTTTAGAATTATTTGATGATCATCTTAAAAGAGAAATATTTTATGAAATATGAAGGACATAAACCCCTTAAACAATAATTTTATTCCTTTATCATAAAATAAATTTTGATAAACGATGCCAAATGGATAAATTTGAAAACATGGATTCTAAATAACCCAGGAATTCTTATGGTAACTCAAGGATTGTCATGAAGGTGAGATTCCTAGGAACCACACTACATCTCATGTTCCTATTGTCATACATCTAGTCTATATATAACCCCCAGACACAAGATCATGATGCATAAGAAATAAAATATAATTTTATAATAACATTAGTCTTTAATACAAAATTTTAACATATAATCCTGATATAGTCAATAATGTCGCATGAAATAGCCTATCATAATGCCGAAAGGACATTATTAATCACCACGGGCTAGGAAAAAACACCAGGGTATCAAAAAAAAGAATGTGAATGATTTCATCATCAACATATATATCATAAGACAATATCAAATAGATTCTCATTATACATACCCAAAAGTAAATCAAATATAAAAACAAGAAAACCATATATGAAACTCCCAATATCTATATAAGAATGTATGGGTGAACAAACAGAAACACCATTAGCATATAACCCAAAAAAACCATTGATCTATCTCCACATGAACATATATAAGCATTATCCAAACCAATAGGTACAAAACATGATCTATGAGATCTGTGATATAAAAGAAAGTATTCACTTCACCTTTATCAAAAAAATCAAGACAACAAACTACCATCATAAATGAAAGGTGTGAGTAAAATATATTTGAATGATACCACTAAATAATATAAAATTTCTATACATTTACATTCACTAGTTAATTTATAAAAGACATTTTTAATAAAATTATATAGAAATAATTTCCCCATATAAAATCATAATATCATTTTCATTAACAAATATTCCAGATTAAAATAAAAAATTAAATATGATATAACATATAACTATATATCACAAGAAAAAAATAATGTAGGTTTTCACACACCAATATACATATGTACTGGGTAAATAAGATTATAAAAAAACATGAATGTATTGTATCTACAAATAAACAAATAAAATCCACAATATGAGGGTGCAAACAACTATAAAAATGAAAGACACACTAGCTGACATAAGTGAATCATAATGTTGGGGATCTTCTACTCCTAGTTAATTCTAACCAATGACAACCATGGTATCACATGAACCAATACTAGTAACAAATTACTCCCCTATATTTTGAATATATTTACTTTTTCCCTTATCCCCATGGTTTTCTAGAGTTCTATATATCACCATTACATTTCAAAAAAACAGTAAACACATATTGGAAAATATTTCTATAGAAATACTACATTGCTTCCATTTTTGAAAAACCATTTCAATTTCAAAAACACCATTAATAATCAACATCAAATATATATTTACCATTAAAAATAATATTCAATGGAAATCTATTTAAAAAACAATTTTTTATACATCAATGGTCATATCATCATTCATGGGCCTCAACCATCAATTTCATTTTACAAAATAAAATTTACATATCTAGAACAAAAATTATTGTATGTGATGAACCATAGGATTGATACACCTACATACATAAAAAAATTTATATTAATTCTAGAAATATGGGAATAAAATATCAGATACTAGAAAACGTAGATCTAATAGAAAAAACAATTGTTCTTGTCCATGATAGATCAAGTAATATTATCTTATAACAAATCAAACACATGAAAAAAAATTTAATAAAACATATTGTAACATAACCAACTCTATAGAGTACAATCATTGGTGATCCAAGCATTCATCCAGCCTGGACATTCACTAATTGGGAAATGTGTAGAGATACAATTATACTCATGGATCCAATATATCAATGGAAACTATATTTGGATTAATCATGTAAGATTAGTGATGTAAAATTAAGATTTCATTTCAAGAGGACATTTAGTTGCTTTCATAATCACACACCCAGAAGTCTCACTATCTACCTACTGGGAACTCGTTGACAATATAGTGGGTATAGTTAGGGAGATTGCACCTTGAAATTTAAAATAGTTGGCTAGTAGAACATTCATACCTATTGGCATTATTCTAGAAATCACTTAAAAGATGGTGGCCATTACCGGCTGGCCAGTGGCCTCCTAATTCCACCAACTACCAAAATCCAAACTCCTAACCTATTAAAGACACAAAAATAAAAATAAAATGTTTATAGAGCCCCTTAAGATATTATTTATACGAAGGTGTGACATTAAATTATATATAATGTGACTTTATATTATATTCTATTAGATTCTTAGTTATTTAATTATTATCTTCTTCCAAATAAATTACTATTTATTTTACCCATAAGGGATTAAAAAATAGTTTTCAATAGTTTTTCATACATTGAATGGTGATATTTTTAAGGGAAAATCTACCATTATTTTTAATTACATATTTATTCATTCTAATGGTTTGAAAAAAATTCCATGTGTGATTAAAAATATAAATTTTTGTTCTTTAAAGGGTGATTAACATTACATTTTATTTTAAAAATATTTATAATGTAATAAATAGATAATTTATAAATTGCGTTTTTCTATGGTCATGTGATATTTTTTATGACTTAGTAGTCTTATGATGGTATTGATCTGGTTTATAAGAAATATGTTTCTTTTATAAATGTATTTTTATGTATGTTGTCATTTATTAAATTTAAAGAGATCATTATGTGAGATTTTAAATGATGCGAAATGTATTCAAATTATAAAAAAATTAAGTCCAGTTTGGAACATTTTAAATGATTAATTCAAGGTAATTTGATACCCATAATTAATTTATAAGAAATTATAACACATGATGTAGACACATTAAGAATGTTGTATTTTATTCATTGTTATTGTTATAAAAATAATCATTTTCATGATAGGGTGTTGGTGGTGAGTATATTTTTATTTTAAATGATTGTTTCTCGATTTATATGGTTTTTTCATTCTTATTTATTTGGAAACCACCTTTGATTTGAGTTATGAAACCAATGTTAGTTAATAGTATGATTTTTATTACAGTTTAATAACTTTGTTGAATTTATTTGACTGTGAGAGCAAATAACTATGACTTGAAGACACTATAAGAGCATATTTATATGAAACAAAAATACTATGGGATCTTATTGACGAATTTTTTCTATTTATTACATTTAGGGTAGTATCATGATAAGTCATCAGGAGTTTCTCATGATAGAGGATTCTCAAGGGGGAATATTTATGGCATCACTATACATACCTTGTTTGTGTAACCTATCCATAGTTAGGTTTTTCATAACTATCTGTTGGTTTGATTCCTTGATATTTACTTATATTTTAGTGAATTGTCACATTTATATAATGCTTGGATTATGCTTTTTGTTTTATTTCAAAACATTTTTCAAATTAGTTTTGGTGGTTGTGTTTATTTTTATTTAATGATATGGTCTCATTATAATGGTAATTTTAAATAATTTTTCAAAGTTGAAAAATGTATTTATTTTACAATGTATTTAAAATTCCACTCTTCATTATTTGAAACTATTTTTAAAGGATTTATTTTAAATATTTATTTTAGTCATCATGAGCCTTTCTTGTTATGAAATATTTTTTCATTGATATTATAAAGAGAAAGAGAATGGATTTTAGTTATTTCCTTTATGAATTCTGAAATGAGAAACCTATATTATGAACTATTTTTAAACTAGTGTTTTTGAAATCTGTTATGGTAGGAAATACATATAATGTTTCATGGAATCTCATGCGTCATTTTAATTTCACACCCTATAAATACACTAATGTGTGTATATATTATTCTTCCATGTTGTGTCTTAATTTCTATGGTAAATTCATAAATTGATTATATTTTTTGGGTATTTTGATAGAAATTTGGTGATTTGGTGGGTTATTTTGGGGTCACTTGGAGATAATGTTGTGTTTGGTCGGGTTTTTTGAATTATATTTGGGATGATTTTAAATGGTCCAAATTGAACTCGTGTTTATATTGTATTGTAATTCTTGTTTATATATATTCATTAGGATGGTGATTATTTTTATGTTTTCTTATTTAAATTGTTAACGTTCCATGTGAAAATAATCATTTATATTGACTGCCTTTCATTTGGGATCATTTTTATGTTTATGTTATGTTTTGATTGATTCACTCTCTAGTATTTGACTATGAATATAAATGGTCATCCATTGTATTAATGGGTCATGTTGGATACTATTTATTATTTCTGGACATTGTTGATGTTATAGTGATGAAATTATTCTCGAGTGAATATTCATGATATCGCGGCACTATTTATTTTTGGATCGGCAAATCACTGTGTGGATCCCGAGGAAGTTATGATGTTTATCAACCATATGGATACCAGCTGATGCGCAAAGTTTATCCCTCCCAGCAAGAGGGACCCCTGCGCTGAAGGAGATTTCTGATTTTCCATGATTGATTGTTTGGCCAGATGCCCTCTCGTACTGATCAATCGCTTGATAGATCACCCGAAATTCAATAATTGTAGCTCCGGAAAAAAGGAAGCAGTCGTCAGTGAAGAAGAGATGCGACACTGGAGGGATAGCTCGGCAGACATTTTCCCCATGAATAGACTTAGAAGAAATAACCTTGGAAATAAGATTAGAAAAAACGTCAGCCACCGGGATGAAGAGAAAAGGGGAGAGGGGGTCGCCCTGAAGAAGGGCTCGGGATGGGGAGAACTCTCTTGTAAGCTCCCCAATGACCTGGATTTTGAAAGAGACGGTCGAGACATAGTGCATGAACATATCTGTCCATTTTGCAAAGAAACCCATTTTCTGCAAAATGAATCTTATAAAGTGCCATTCCACTCTATCGTAGGCCTTGGTCAGATCCAATTTCAAGGCCATGGTTCCCCTTTTCACAGTGGAGAATGATTTTTTAGAATGAAACACTTCATGGTCCACAATCGCATTATCACTGATCAGTATCTTCTCAATGAAGGCACATTGATTTTCAGAGATAATATCAAGAATCCAAGGTCGCAGCCAATTGACAAGAATCTTATAAAAGATCATGTAAGCGACATTGTAGAGGCTGATTTGTCAAAATGCAGGGATCACCAAAGGTTTCCTAATTTTGGGAATAAGGATGGGGATAGTTTCATTGATGGCTGCAATGCTCGTATTGCCAGCCCCAATATTTTAAATCATGTTGAAGATGTCAGGACTGATTATGTGCCAGTATTTCATGAAGAAAATGTCATGGAACCCATCTAGTCCTGGAGCCTTGGTGGGATGAAGATGTCTTAGAGCCAGGATAATCTCATCATCTGTCACATCTTTGGTGAGATTCCTATTAATCTCTTCAGTGGTCACCGGTCTGATGCACTCTTCCACCTCAGCCGATATGAAAAGGGTTCCTGTATAGAAGATATTCTTGAAAAAACCAGTCAAGGCCTCATGGATACCATTGATGTCAGAAACTTTGCATCTGTCGGGTTGATAGATGCAAGTAATAGAGTTTTTTCGACGTCTGGATGAATCTTTCTGGTGAAAATACCGGGTGTTAGCGTCCCCTTCTTTAATATGGTTGTCCTGCACATGCATAGCCCATAAACATTCTATGATAGGCAGAGCCAAATCCAGATCTCTTTGTGTGGCTCCAATCTTAGATAGATTGTATTTGGAAGTGGGTTGTCTATGGAGATTGTTCAGTCTCTTTTCAAAGACTCCACAAAGCCTGTACGGGTGTTGGAATTTCTTATTTCACCAAGACCTCAGATCACATGCGACCTGTTGGAGGTTGAGGCAAACATCCTCATTAGAAATCTTCCAGCAAGACCTGACCACCTCTTCGCATTCCTGATCTTTTGACCAGAAGCTCTCAAATTTGAAGTGCCTACTGAACTATCTATTTCATTCGCCTTGAGTACAGTCATTGAGAATTTGAAATTGGTCCGAGTAGTTGAGGGCCATGTGGTCGATATGATACATGCTAAACATATTAATCCAATCGGTAGAGCCTAAAAATCTATCAAGACACTTAGCAATACGGGTGCCTTCCGAATTTCCGCGGAACCTAGTAAATGGATTACCAAAGTACCCCTGGTCTACCAGGTCCACTCTAGAGACTGCTTCTCTGAAGTAAGAGATCGAATCTGAAGGCCGGGTGGTTCTTCCCCTCTTTTCCTTATGGAACATAATCTTTTTGAAGTCACCTCTAAACAAAAAAGGGCTTCATAAGTCATGTCGTAGCTTACAATAAAGATCCCATGAATTCCCCTTGTCAATATGGGATGGCCATCCATAGAAACCCACAAAAGTCCAGGGTGGGTGCAAGTCTTTTTGAATAGTCGCTGCCACATGATGCGAGGAGAAGGACAAAATTTTGACATCAAAATTTTCCTGCCATAGGAGATAGAGTCCCCCGGAATGGCCTTGTCTAGGCCCCAAAAAGCAGCCTTTGAAGCCACACTTTAGAGCAATACCATTGGTTTCCTTGTTTTCTAGTATGGTTTCAGACATGAAAACCATATCGGGGTGACTTAGTGCGCAATTGCGCTGAATCATGTGAACTTTAGAGGGTTTCCAAGCCCTCGACAGTTCCAACACAAGGCAATCATTGCTCTAGGCGGAGCTGGGTCTCACCCGCCGCCGCCTTTGGTTCCTCCGAACATGCTTCTCCTGGAGTCGTTTTCCCACTTTTGGTGAGGTTTCTTCCTGATAGACATGTATCATATTGAATCATCCTAACTCCAAGTTTTTGGCCTTCTGCATACCCATCACTCTCTCCTCGATGCACACTTTTCCACATGTGGCTGGTGGTTGGCGCCAGTATTGGAGATCCAGACGTTCCAAGGTCCTCTATTGTTAGGATGCCTTCTGTGGTTAATTGTGGGTCAGGATCTGGATCTGGTGGTTCGACATGCATCATTATTGGCTTTAAGTAATGTGACGGTGATTCTTGATGCATTGTCACCGCTTTTCCTGACGTTGAAGTAATTTCCTTCAGGGGTTTATGGTGAGATCCAGCTTCGCTCTAAGTGCCAACTTCTCTCTGAGTGGGAGGGCCAGCCTTTGGAAAATCCGTTGGTCCAAGTATTAAAGATTTTTCGAGTGTGGGTTTTGTCGGAAACGAATGTACCAATGTGAGCTGGTCCCTGTAATTTTGTTTTTCCGTCTCAAGGATGAAAGCATATTTTTTTGTTTTGGCATGGAGCCAAGGGCCGTATTGGAGGGTGATGTAACCTGCACCACTCTTTTGTTTAGTGGTGCACATTCTTTCCATATGGACAAGGAAACCATAGTAAAAGCAGAAGATTGGTACTTTTCAAACTCAAAATATATCCAAGTGTTGGTATCGTCAATCTTTAGGAACATTCCCCTCATCATTGGCTCTGATACATCAATTTCCGCCTTGATCCGGACCTCAGGGCCCCATTGTATTGGGTCTAAACTGTCCCAGTCTAGAAAGTGACCTATGCTGTCTCCAATTCCCCTCATTGTACGTTCTATTCTTGTATGAAAGGGTATTCCATTAATTCATAACCAGAAGGGGTAACATGCTAAATTAACATGCTGGAAATTGTCCCCCCCTTTGAATGCTTCCACGAGGAGGAGTTGATTTTCGAATAACCAAGGACTTCCACAAAAGATTTTGTCTCTGTCTTTCTCATTAATGACCCCAAAAAGAATTTCTAAAGATGGAAAGGAGACCCTCATAAAAGTTGTCATCCAATCTGTCCCCAGCAATTTTATGTCTCTTTTTAATATCCCGGTGGCCATTGTCAACCAGATCCACACACGTACTGCTAATTTCTAGTGGGGGAAGAATGATGGCCGGAATCGACCTCATTGGATGGCCTGGGAGAACCTATAAAAAACCCAAATCAGAGGGTGGGATGGGGTTTCAGAATCTTCCCCTCATTAATGACGCACTTTTGTCCAAAAACAATGGTGCCTTTTTAATTGCCCAACATATCTATGTGCACGATTACTACAAGCTATGTACTTTCCCCACACGGACTTCCATGCCTCCTCTCTTGGACCTAGACCTAGATTCATCTAGAGAAGTATTTTGGGGGATAAACGGCTCCTGGATAAAGGATTGGGCTGGAGGATTGGGAATGACTCATCTGTCAAAATCTGGACTAACCCCTAACTCATTGATAAAGATGGTATGCGGCCTACATCCCCCGCTCAACCAGGTCTTGAAGACACCATTGTCACCTACCTCCTTTCTGACCAGGGACATGGGTGGGATGTGGAAAAGATCCTTGATTGGTTCAAAGAAATATATCAAATAATAATCCTTTGCATTCCCTGGTTACCAGACGTAGGACCTGACCATATTTTCTGGATCAATGACATTTGGGGCGAATACACGGTGAGATCCAGCTACAGACATGCTATTTGAATCCACTCAGTTAGCTGGGATGGGGACCGTGGAAATCGATATGGAAGCTCAATGTCCCCCCAATAATTCACCAATTTTGGTGGCAGGCTTTCTCTGGAATTCTCCTAACAATGAGCCTTCTTGTTTACTGACATATGGCCTCAACCGTTTTTTCCCTTTCTACCCGAACACTCCAGAAATGCCTCTGGACGCTATTATTTACTGCCCAGGAGCGAAGGATATTTGGAATCATTGGGGTTTGGGTTTAGTTGCTTCACTGGCATTGGCCTAGGACCTTCCTGTTCTTCTGACGAGTTGGTTCTCCTCTCTCTCTTCAGTGGATGTAGGCTCACTTTTCACCTTGGCTTGGATTATTTGGGTTTGGCGTAACGATTCTATTTTTAATCAACATCACAGACCCAACAAGTTATGCATTGATCAGGCCACCAGTTGGATTAAGGGCTAGAAAGGCCACAATGGATTTTCTTTACCAGGTGTTCTCCCCTCCCATCCCTCCCACTAGAATCCCCCAATGGAAGGGATCCTCAAGATTAATGTGGATGTATATCTTCTGAAGGATGGGATTGTTTCCCTCGACCTCCTTGCCCGAAATCATATGTGGAAGATTATTGCTGCTATATATGAACCACATCAGGAATTTTGGGAACCGGCAATTGCTGAGGCCACAACCATCCTTGCAAGTTTGATTCTCACTTTAGAATGTGGATGGGGCGATATCATCATTGATTCTAAGTGCCTCACCGTGATCGATGCTATTAATCACAACGACGGCAGCCTCCAGTTTTTTGGAATCATCATCAGGAGAATTCTCCCACGTCACTAATGCTTCTCATGTTGTAGCTTATCCTTCACCTAAAGGGAAGGAAACAACGCGGACCATCAGCTTGCGGCCTCAGGCCCTTTCGATTCATACCAGCTCTGGTTGGAAAATCTCCCTTCATGGATTTTCATGTGTACTTCTTCTGATCTCTGTCATTAATGTTATATTCCTTCTTCAAAAAAATGATATCGTGTCACTAGTAACAAACCCATGGGGATTAATAATTCCATTTGGTACTAGTATCTAGATAGTCCATGTTATGTTTCAGGTCTCCTCGGATAAATTATTTATAGTTTTTTCATCTATATCATAATAGTTTTTCTAGAAATTAGGGAAGATTCAGAGGGACAATAGTGAGCTACTGTCATTTTTTCCTACATCATATGGAATAATGGCACATTATGATAGGTTATTTTGATTATTATTGTTCTTTTCATATGTTAGCGAGCTTAATAAGTTATATAACAACAAATGTAATCATAATTTTCTTGAAACCATATTTGGATTTACCTAAATAATTAAATTCACTCAAACGTACATCTATGATATGATTGATGATCCACTCACCATATGATTGTATGATATATGAATACAATATATTCTATTAATATGAACGAGGGATTTTTTATGTATGACATTATACTTTAATAAATTTTATCTTTTCTATTTTTAGAAATTCACTGGTAACATTTCAATATATTTTAAACTCATTATTCTGTTTTCTTCTTCTAATTAATATTCTACTACTAAATATTCATTTAATTGTCTTCTTATTAAAGTGTTGTGTAAAACACCATGGTTGGTTCCCTTGAGTATACCATCTATAACTTACTTACCTTATTTTAAAAATATTCATGTGATTATACAAGATTATTTATGTGAATGTGATTACTATTTTACAATAAATAAATAAATTATCCAAAAATATGATTTAAATTAAAAAAAAAGTTTTTTTTGTAGTTGATATTTGGAAATACATCATTTTTGGTGATGTAAATTAGATATGTTTTTATTAAATTATATTGTGGAATGAGATTCTTTTAGAAATAATAATTTTTTAAATTTTTTTTCATATTATTTTTAATTTAACATTTTATTATATTAAAATACTATTTCAGAAATAAATAATATTGGATAAAGTAAAATAATTATTTGGAATTTTATGTGATTGATTTATAAAACATATATTTTTTTAATAAAATGAATGCATGAGTCTTAAATGAAATCTAAATATTTATAAATCTATTTAAAAAGTTGAGTATATTTATATAATTCTAATATTAGTGGAAGGGAAATTATGGGCACACCCTATATGTTCTCTTATGGTGTGTGGATCTATAGTAGTGATCAGAGTTTCATATATGATGTTTTAAGGATTATTATTATGTTATTGTGTTATTAATGGTATATATAGGTTTTATTTTTTTGATTACTTTATTTTATGGTAACACATTAGTGATGTATTGATTACTTAGAATATATACTTCATGATTTATAGATAGAATTTCACTTCGCTATCGAATCATATATTGATTTTTGCACATTTATTTTGGCTTCAGATGTAATACATTAGATGTGTGATGAATGATTTGTGTTATGAATTAGTGGTTTTTCTATTGGAATACCTCTTTACAATTTGGATCTCATTTGGTTTAATGATTTTTTGTGTATTTGTTTCACTAAAAGTAAAGGTTATTTTTTCATAATGAATTTAGGATTATATTTTTCTTGACAATTATGTGATGTACTGAGCATTTGGATGGAATATATATTTTATTTTCATGGTTTAAATGTATTGTTGTTATTATATTTTAAATACTTTTATAATGAGGGAACTATTATGTGTTTAATTTAGGTCATCTTATTTGAATTTAAGTATCAAAGACATGTTCATATTTAAATTATTTTTATGCCTAAGAGGCCATTATTCACTCTATGTTTTATATTTAGATTCAAATGTTTTCATATGTAAATTTTTATATTTTTACCATGTTATGAGGTTTAATAGATGGTTCAGAAATTTAGGTAGGAAAAATATGTCTACACGCATTGGTTTACAACTACACGGTGCATTGGGTACCTAATAAAAGGTTCTTGGTACCTATTGAAATTTTAAAGAGGTAGCCTTTCTTGAAATCCAATCAGGTTCCCAATGGTCCTGTAACTTGTACCCCATAAGTCCAGGTAATATTTTTGATGGTGTTATTAAATTCTTTTCTAACTCATGTATTTTTACACAATTATTATCCCTTGTAAATAATAATTCATCTAGTATATTTAGATATCGTAGATGGATTTTTTATATTCTCTTCCACCTCTATTTACATTAGGATTGAAGGACGATTATAGGTGAATTTTTAATGCATAATCAATGGTGAGTCTCCCTCCCTAATACCCACACCTACCTCCCTGTCTCTCCACATCTAGATCACGGTATTCTTTATTATCATTCTTTTACATTGATGGGATTTTTAATAGAGATATTAGAAATTCATGGTGAAACTACATCCTAACTTATGGATTTTTCTTTTCATAGTTAAAATAAGACATTATGAGTTTTATTCTTCATTTTATAAATGTTTTTATATAAAAGTATTATGTTGAGTTCTATTATATATAGATAATGATATTAGTTTTGAATTTAAATATTTCAACATTGCAGAAATTAAGGATTTCAATTTCCATAGAAATAGATGAATATCTACAGTAATCTAAATAATGTTTTCCATTAGTTTGGATATTATTTCATTACAAAGATTATGTATTTGGGGTATTCATCCTAGAGATTTTTAAAAAAAATTTGTTTGTTGGTTATTTTTTATCTAATGTGATTTTTTCTGATGGTTGATGTAAATGATGAATCATGCTAATGGTTACGGTAAATAGTCTCTAAACATTAACTAAAATTTCAGGCTATTCCAATAACATTATTGCATCTTGTTTTCCTAGACTAATAATAATGTAAAAAGCACTATTTTTAGAAATACGGATTTAATGTATTTTCATAGTTCATTATTTTGATGACTAAATTATATTAAGTTTAATTTCATATGAAATAAATTTCATAATTCATTTACTATATTCTAGATATCTTATTTAGTAAAAATAAGTCCTTTAGAGTTTTATAATTTCTTTTATTGAATCTTAAAATAAATGAGAATATGAATTTGTTTTTTTGGGTTGTAGCCTAAGGTAACCATAAATAACATGATTTTTTATGATTCCTTATGATTATTTTATTTTATAAGGTATAAAAAACATGATTCATGGTTTCATCTATTACTTTTATAAATTTGAAACCTGATCATGTATTCATTGGTGGTAGTTATATACATATATATGTATTAAACAAAAATGTTTCTACTATATTATCCAAGGAAGGAATGGTATGAATAATATTTTTAGTTGATTTATATTGGGATTTGACACTTGATTCTAAGGTGTTGACCTTCCAAACACATTCCATTAATAAAGATTTTATATATGAAACAATCGTTTAGGGGTTGCTATGTTCATGATTATAAATTATTATTTAGATTCTTAAATATAATTTTTAGGTGAGACCAAATATATCCCTATAAAAATAATGAGTTATATGTCAATTATCAATACTTAAATTTGGTTAAGTGATAGTATCAGTGGTGAGGTAATTCCTAGCTTTACCATAGGGAAATAATTTTTTTCAAATATAAATTTTATTGGTTATTAAATATATAGATAAACCTAAAATTTTTATTTATATACCATTATTGATTTTGAAATGTTCTATTTTTATAATTTATTTTAAATAAAGGATTGCTATTTATTTTTTTAAAATTTGTAAACATTTTCATCATGTGAAATTTTCATCCATTAAAATTATTCATGCAGACCCACTTATCTTTTTCTCATCCTAATGAAATGGAATTATTGTTTTTTTTAATTTTTTTTATAAACGAGTTTTATATTATATTTTACACTGAGAACTAAAATTATAATGTATTTTTAACAAAATTTTGAGTATTAGTGGGTAATTCAAACCACAGCTTAAAAATTTGTAAATAAGAGTTGTTTGTAAATATGGAAATAATTAAGGATAGGATATTAATTAATAAAATATATTATTGAGTTAGTCTATTATGGTAGAATCATATTCCTAGGTTCATTTCCATGTGATTCTTATTGTTGTCATACTTATTAATTATAATTATATGGGTATTGTCTCTATTATCTTTCATGTACTATAATCAAGTTGATGGTATTACCATTCCTAGTTCATTATTTTTTATTTTCACTTCAATGAAAAAATATAGGTATGAATTGAATTGTGATTCATTTTAATTTCAATTAGTTTCTTTATTCCATTTACGTAGACCATGTTTATCATTTCTATAATATATATCTACTAAATTTGTATCTTGAGCTTGTGGAAGGTGTCATATTATTCGGTAGAAAACAACGGTAGGTAAACCAACATATCATTTTTTTGGATGGACACACAACAAATTGACTCACTATACACCATCCTCTATAACTAATAGATTGATAGTATTTTTTCCAAACTAATTATATCATAACCCATTTTCTAATAATGGGTGGAAAGGCTAACTAGAAATTTTACAAACCATTATTGTATTATCTATATGAGTCACAAATCACTGAATTTCTTTTATGAATTTATATTTTGTACATTGTGTATATATATATTTTAATATCCCCATATAGAGTATGAATCATTAATCTCAAATATTGTACCAATTCAAAATAATGTATGTAAGTCATAGATTCCCCTAATACAAGGAATTATCTTTTATTTATCTAACTAATCAATTAATTTTGTTACTATTGTTTAATTATATGCTTTATTGGAATTCATATAGTAAATTGTTTTCAATATATATATATAAATGATTAGAAATTTACTTACGTATAATTGTATATTAATAATATAGTCGAGACACCATTTGTGGTTACCTACTGATTGTCTATGGTCACACCCTGTATGAACACATAAGTGGAAATATAATCCCACATATTTCATTTTAGGAATAACAGTAGAAATTTTTATACATTCATGATTATTCGGACTTGACCAATAGATTACTTGGTTCATCCATTCAGAGACTTAGATCATATATATTTTGTTTAGTAATATATTTTCTCATTGGATATCTAATATTAGATCTACTTTTTATTAGTTTATTTAGCTGTACAGGTCCCTTACAAGGTTTTTAAAGTTGGGATGGTTGTACATTATATTTAAGTTCATATGGTTAGGATTCTTTTTTCCTATATGATTCAAGGATATGTTGTTACTATATAAATGCATGTTATATATACATATCATTAAAGGTCGTCAGCATAAATTATACATGGATTATATTATAAATAATTTTTTAAAATCATAAAAAAATGAAATACTAGGACCAAGGGATTTAGTCACTAATCTTTGTGGATTATGTATCCCCCTTGAGATTAGTACTGATTCTGATTTCAAAAATGGTCTAGAATTTATTATAGTTTTATAGCATGATATTTTTTTTAATTCCTAAACATTATCACAATACACACATCTTGATATAGTGTAATATATACCTCAACATTTTAACTCAATATTCCAATGTTTATAAATTAGTGTCAATTGTCAGATAAAACAACCTGGGGAGAAATATCACATAATAGCATTGAATACAATAAATAAATAACAAGAAAACCAAAGGATTAGACGATTACTATGTACAATGTAAATACCCCAAAATGCATAAATTGATTAAAATAAATACAATATCATATAAAAATGACAAATCCATATGTTATTTCCTCTTGAACGTATGTCAACACAATCCCAATAATGTATAAGGAATCACGATCTAGGTGAGTCATCCTCTACAAGATAATCAACCAATGAAATGTATCTTCGAAATCCAAGTTTTCAAATTTTCAATGGAAAAAATAATGGAGTGAGCACAAAATCTCAGTAGGATACTACCAAAAAATGTTTATAGTGTCTATAAACATTCCACCAATAGTTCATGTACAATGAAATTATAAAGTTTATCCTAAAAATAAATCATTTTCCCAAACAAAATAATCATTTATTTTCCATTTCTAAGACCCACCACATTCAAATAAATATTAAAAGTTGAAAAAGAATATATACCTAAGGCATTTGAAGAATAGTAAACATGGTTTCCAAGACCCAATATCCATATAAATCCGAAAAGAATTATATTTAATAAAAATACTTGTAATGTATCCAAAAATAACTAAATGGAAAAACACAACATGAGGTTGTAAAAAACAAAGACACAAATAAAAACTCTATATAACAAAATTGAATCATAATTTCTAGGAACCTTAGTTCCCTATTAAGGATAATCACTAGGAACCGAGGTTTCACCTTCACCATCCCTAGTGATAACATTATCATATAAGGTTCACATATGTTTAGATTTCCTTATACCGTAACATCACCAAATTTTCCATATATCAACATTATGTTTCAAAAAAAAAACAAACACAATTCATAAAATAGATTTTATAGTGATGGAACACTGCTCCAATTCCGAGAATCCCATTTTATTTTCTAAAACTATCATTGAAGAATACCATAAAATCTATATTTATCATCAAAAATTTGTTTTAAAAGAAAATGATTTTAAAAAAAATAATATACATCAATGATCATACTTCCTATCATGGATATCAATCATTAGTTTCATTATTTAAACCCAAAGGACCATCACATGAACACAAATCATTCGAAGGGATTGACCATAGAATAAAGATACATACCTCAAGAACAATGAAAACATCACTAACTTTAGGATCGGTATGGGAGTGGAAACATACGATCTTAGAGACCTATATCCAATAGAAGAAATGTGAATTCACCATGTCCATGATAGATCCTATGATCTAGTATCATAAGTTTTCAAATGATTAGGGAACAAGAGATGAAAAAAAATTATAATAGATCTAAATCACCAGATTAATCTTAATATTGGACCATGCTTTTAATAGATAAAAATATTCAGTAAACATTAGAGGGAGAGAGCCTAATTAATCAAAAATGATCCTCCAGATCATTAATTATCTTATTAGTGTTTAGAGGGTCATATTTGATGGAATAAATTATTATTTTTATAATTAATGAAATTTTGGTCCCTATATAATCACAATGTCAATGACATCACATACATTCCACTGGAAACCCACCATCTAACTGGAGAGTGGAGAAAAAGAGCCTAAACCTCTATGTCTCAATCATATAATATGTGGTCCTTGCAAACTAGTAGGTTTTCTAAAAATATGTTCTAACTAGCCAATGGCCCACAGTAGCTAGCTAGTGGCCTCCTCGTACCACAAACATCCAAAATAACTTCTGTAAAACTATAAAGGACCCAAAAATTAAGATAATTATTTGAATGATTATTGATACCCGATTCCCCATATCTAGGTGTAACAATTATACCCACCATAAAATCATTATCTCCCCATAAATGATCATGGCCATGCATCTGAAAAGGGATAAATCTATTGTAGAATCATCAAGGTATAATGATCCTATATCACAATATTTTACCACCCACGTTTTCATCTCAATAAAACTAATGGGGTCATATTACTAAACATAACCATATCCCATCAGTCCACTATATGAATAGTCCAATAAAACCCTAAAATGTTGTGTTAAATTTCAATATCCTCCCTCTCTATCAAACGAGATGAATCTAGTGGATATTTATTCAATTATTAAAAAAACTCCATGTGTAGAATTAAAATTATAATATATGTCTAGTTGTTTAGCCACCATCACAAGTCACTCTATAGTCTAACTCTATGTGACATAATGAGGTGGTAAATTAAATTTCCTCAAAAAATATCAATGTGCCAACTAACTGAAACTATGAGGAACAATTGAACACCTAGAAAAAATATCAACCAATGATAACTTTGATAAAAATTTTATTTAATGTCACTATGATATATCTATAATCATTTCCTGATTATTTTATTATATCAATCATCTGTTGAATGATTCTTGGTTTAGTAAAAGACCTTTAACCAATAAAGATATGATATGTAATGTGTCTCATAAAATGAATCAAATGGACCAATTTTGATTGATGAATGATAAAAAATTATTATTTGAAAATTCTACCATATTTATATTGTTCTCTCATAATCCTATTAAGTAAAACACAAATTCCAAGTGAATTTATTTATGAATATGGATAGATCACTCAGTCTGAATATCTATTTGTGGATGATATACTATGAAAACTATAATTGAATTCCCATCGCGTCCTATAATACACTAAAAAATTTGATGTGAAGAAAGGAACCTATCCATCATAATATATTATGGTATTTTATAGAATCTAAAATATCCCATATAAATAAGCACCAATGATCATCTACCTTTACTAACTACTTTATTGGATGAAAATGATCCATTTTCATGATTCGATCAATAATCACCTATATTTCATCCTTACCACAAGGATTATATGGTTTACTAATCATGATTTCTATGGATTTTTCATCCCATTTCCGTACAAGATTGGGTAAATGTGGTAGAAAACTAGTAGGCCTCTTATGTTCCTCCTTATTTCTATAACAAGTAGCACATCATGATACAAAATTTTCAATCGATCTTCTAACTCTTGAAAACTAGTTGTGATGTCTCAAGTCATGACATATCATGGTAGATCTATGGTGAGAAATATATTTAATCCATTTCCATTATTCATCAATTTATATCATATGTTTATTATAAAAACCATCCAAACTTAAAAGTGATTAACCTTATTAGGAGACCATGAACACTCACATGTGGTCTCATGTCTCTAAATATTCCAACTAAATCAATAAACCTTTATATTCACATCCTTTATAACTTTAATATGATCATTCATATATGATCTATCCAAAGAACATGATAGGAATACATATCAGTAAACTATCTTTTAATCTTATAAAATCTCAATAAACAAGATCATAAATCATAATGCTTACACAGGATATGTAATATTTTAGAATTCCTAATCAATGTAATGGAAATAACTAGATAATATAGATAATATCTAAATCTCAACCACATTTTTGGGATTCCCCTAACACATCGCTACCCAAATATTCTCAGTATCCATGGAGGCACTATTCATTGAAAACACATGTTCTATAATTTTTTCCTCTCGAATAAATTTCATTAATTCATATAACATCCCATAAATACAAAGCATTATCAATATCCCAAGGATTATATTGAAATTATCATTTCAATCCTTCAATGATCTACAATATATAAGGTTATCTTCCATAAATAATTTAGGAATGATTCCAAAAAATGATTGAATATTTGATTAGTTAATGATATAAATATTTTATTATCACTAGTAAGGAAAATTGAAATATCTATATTCTCAGAAATCTCATACCTACTCCTATACACTATCTAAGGAAAATATTCTTCTTAGATCATCTAATGATGGTACCATGAACTCATATCAATTTTGAAAATCCATTTGGCTCCCTTGAGATAATTAAAAACAACATACTTCCTTGGAAAGGGATATCCATTCTTCACTATCAACTGGTTGGTATCCAATTATAACCACAATATTGGTGACTTCCTTTTTCATTTTTTAAATTTTTACTATCCATTCCCATGGAAAAATTCAAGGATTTATAAATACTTTATGCTCAAGATCCCCAAATTGAACCATTAATTCATTTAATTAAATTGTTTCCATATGGTATAGAAATAGAGAAATGGGCCTTATCCTAGGAAGGAAGACTATAGTTTACCTTAATTCTATTTAATGTAGAAAATAGATAAATAATTTGAGAAAAAAATATAATTGTCAGTAAAAACCATAAGAAGAGGTCTATAATAACATGGATAAACATCACTAAGAATCATTTGAAAAAAACTGGTGTGATACGATCTCAACACTAGGAAAAATAAGTCCCTGGAAAGAAATAAATTTTAACTAATGAATGATAAAAATTGACCTCATATTTATAGATAACTATCCAATACATTCAAATAATGTGATCTTAGATTTAGTGATAATGAAATCGAAAATACAATAATGATTTATTTTTAGTTACCGTGACCCAACATTCCCTACATATAATATCATACACTAACCTCATTCCCAAAGGTTTGAATATAGTCATTACAAAAGGTATAATGTTAAAACCCAAACCAAACCCCTTAATAATATAGGACGAAATAATGTAACAAGTGGAACCAATATAATTTATTTCCATAACCATATAAGATAATATAAACAACATTCCACTCAAGGTAGCCAGTCCTACCTCTGCCTCTTGTAGTGGACACTCTATTGAACACTATCCTCCATCATTATTCTTCCATTTCTTCACAACTAAGCACTAACCCTATATAGAGGTTGATAACACGCACAGTTTCAATCATAATATATAATCCTAGATCCTTGGTGATTATATGGTCCTGAAAATTCCACATTGAAGATGAATAAAATTTCATCGAACATGGAAAAAGAATAAAATCAAATAGGATGAAGGATTTAGAGAATATTTTCCATGAAGCCAAATTTTTAATATGAAAATGATCCAACCACATACTTTATCATGTCAATTTTTAGTAAAAGGCATTAGATGTTAACTATGTAGTATATAGAATGATGAAAACCTTGCGTACTATCCCCGCGAACCGCATATTGGAAAAATAGAGGCGAAGAATTCCACCCCCACAAAACGGGTCATAGGGGAAATGGAGGCAGAGTGTAATAACCTTCATGAATTACATCATTGGTGAAATAAAGGTGGATAAGACTACCACCATATATTATCATTGTGAACTAAATAGTTCTTGGGTGATAAAAATCCACCAGTGCCTCATGAACAAGACAGACTTGTTCATGGGATTGATGTGATGATTCTCACCACTAGAAACTATAACTCTACTGGAATGTGTTCACCGAGTCATCTGAGGGATAGGTGATCTCTCCATGGGCTTCTATAAAATATGTCATGAGATCCAAAGATCTAGATTTCCTGAAACCCTATAAAAGGACCCCGAGGGGATCTGAGAAATTGGATCGTATTTGAGAGGATTTGAATGACTTTTGAAACAGATTTCTAAAGAGATAAATTAATGAGGCACATACCACTTTTAATAACATCACATATGTATAAACACACTTTATAGAGGAAAAATAAATAAGGATACTTACAAATTTGTAGATACCGCCCCATATTTCCTTCATGGATGATGTTCCTGCGATTCACTAAACCAATGACCCTTATTCTCTTTAGTTCACTCCATAACACCATGATTTTTGAGTGGAAGACTATATCATATATCTCCATGATATTAAAAAGGAAATTGGTGCCACATAGGATCATGCTACACTTATGGAACCTGTTCCCTTGTAGAAAGATGTTATGCTGACCGCATACAGGGACGTGTACCATTATGGTATGAAGACGATCCCTCCTCATATGTACTCACATGATATTCGGGGAGGCCTCCATCCCACATGATGAAATGGTAAATAGAATGGGGTACTCTCGGATGATTCACTATCCCTCTTCGATCACCTCTTCCAATTTCAATCTCCATGTATATATCCCCACTATTAACTTTTCCAAAACCATCACGCCAAATCCTCTTCCAAAGCCACCCCATTCATTTGTTAAAACCACTAGGCACACCAGTAGGTCCATTTGAGTTTCAATACCCATGGTATGTGAAGACATATAGGTAATCCATACAATGATGTGGACACATGTAATGTCCCAAATTTTACATTCCCATGGAAACCCAATGTCCATGAGTAGGATACTATTGTGAACCTCCCCATTCTAAGGATCAAGTGTTATCATTGAAAATTACCTTTGATGAGGTTCATTGATATACTAGGGAAATTATACATAATTTCACCTTTGGCAAGAGGCAACATTCCTCCCTTTTCCCAGTACCAATATTAGCACAATCCTTCTAAGGTAATCCCGTAGATTTTCATGCAAGAGGACACATCAGTGGTCCTATCCGCCTCCTCCCATGGCATACATGGATAGTTAATCCAACAATCCAGGGTATTAAAAGACAAGGGAGAAGGTGGAAACATTTAGGAATCCTCTCTCTCTCCTTCTCCGTTTGGGTTTTATACCATATATCAGAAGATGATCTGGGATGTGCGATCTTTAGATCCATTTACTCCTCTTGTTTCTCACATTGAGCAAGGCTCACATGTTCTTAGAGGTTGTCATCAATCATGACATCTGCATAACACAAAACCATGGGTCTCCTCCTGGTTTTAATCAAAAATATAAATTAACCATGAGAACACTAATTCCTAATTTGATCAGGATACATAGGATTCTAGCTTAAGGCTTGAGATTAAGGGACATTCTCTTTAGAAGTTATTCCCAATAAAATTCCGTCAAACTCACCAGGGAACGATCTATAGAAGTGAGACCCGACTTATTGGGAAGCACCCATGTGTGTGACCTAATCATTCCCCCATAAATAAACAGCCTCAAGGGTGTATGTCCCGACAAAAATTGTACTATAAGGGCATCGATTCAATCCTAATTGGGATATTTAGGAAGCCTACCTGAGTTTCAAACTCATTAGCCATATAAAACTATTGTTCTTTGGGTCATGTAATTAGTAGGGCCATATCCACCAAATAGATTATTCCTCTTCTAAGGATCTTGTGCCACCTAGGCGTAAGTCCCAAATGAAATATTTACTAGGCATCTTCCTGCATGACATTTTTTTCATGACATTAAAATGCATGGATGGGTCATTTTAAAAAAACCTTAAAAGGTGATGTATCCAGTAAATCAACATTGAACTCTATGGAATCTGATTCCTCTCAACAAGATACGTTGGAAGCCCATCTTTTGGGTTCATTCTTGATATCAAAATGACATTCATCCACATGGATGATGAAAAATTACAGAGAACCTCATCACATGGCATTACTAATCTTTGTCTTAGAAATAAAAATAATCATTAATTTGTACCTAAAATTTTAACATTGATAGAGAACCTCAGTCACACATAGATTTCTTCATTAGTATAGAACTTCATATACATAAAAATTAATCCAAATCCATGCATATTTATAATTCATCATGTGACCTCGGGGTAATCTGTAGAAACATTCTTTGGAATAAACCAATGATTCATGAACATAAGAACTAATCTTAAATCAATGAGAGAGTCCCATGATAAGAAAGAATTACACCCAAAAGGTTGTGATGATTACAACCCATCATCATCTCTTACAATGGATTACTTAAGTGATATTAAAAAAAAATCCAATGATCACCAGCATTTGGAAATAAGGTCCCTGAATCTAGGATAAAAGTACAATTTGGTGTTTCTGGATTGATGAATAATCCCACTAGAGACCATCTAAGGACATCATACCAGAATTGGGATGACTGTATAAACAATGAACCCCCTGTAATAATCTTTCTAGACCACTCTATGGTGTCACCACATTCATAATAAAAAAAGTATTTACAACATTGTCCAGATGTGACAATCTTTCCTAAAAAAATGGGACATGATGCACCTCAGTTAGAAAAAAATTGGTGAAGTTGAAGTGAATCTAAACCCATGGTGGTTAGTTACCTCCCATAAATCCCCCATAACATTAAAAAGGAATAGGGCCACGAAAGTCATTCAATATTACATGTGATCATGAGATGAAACTTTTAGAGGGTTTTTTATGTATGTCATATCAATTGTATGCATTACACAGATATTCCATTAAACAAACGACATCCCAACAGTTTTATTAGAAATTTTTGTTAGTGAAAACATAGGTGGTTGGTTCCTAGATGAAGAACTTCAATTCCTAGGCAACTGAGCATCTTCAATGCTGGGTTCCAAATAGGCTTGTCAATGATTACCAACAAAATGGTACACTCCCACTTGTGGAGTCTATAGAGGATGACCTCCAATATTTGAAAGCTCATCAGCTAGCTCTTCAGTCACAGCCTACAATCGAGCATTGTACTTCCCCACAAACCGTCTCAAATCATTTTGTGAGTCTAGCCACAGAGCACGACAAAGATGAACCCCATTCAATTGGGAGGATTATGATTTAGAAACCAATGACTTCATTGCAACTGCACAAGAACCCTGCTTGAGGGCTCCTATCAGATGATTTCACCACAAACTTTGTAAAACAAAACATCCTCTCTTTGAAGAGGATATCATTCAAATGGATCATTCTCATGTCCAATGGACAGTGGACCCTTAGGTAACATGCAATGGGAGGAAATCACATAATCACGAACAATTCATTAACCTAGTTCCTAAGGGGGATATACAATGTACAAACACGGTGGCATACCATAGGAAGGCATACAACTATGCCTCCTCTATTGAATTCCACCATAGATATATGGTGGCACAAGATGAGTCGGCGTAAATTCCCACTAATTCTCGTTAGTCCTGGCACACATATATGGTGTAAAATTATAGGGGCATTCAAATCCTCACTGATTAGAAATAAGACTTCCATATAAATAGGGAGGCAACCTGCTACAAGAAGGAACAAATTCCTCCTAACACCTACATAGAACGCCATCTAAATAGGGAGGAAAACAGAGGGTAGTCCTATAAAAAAACCAATACATATGAATCCCACCAATAAAATATGGTGTCACTAAACATGAATATTCATATTACTACCATCCATTATCATGAACACCAATAAAATATAGTGGCAAGAATATATAAGTACAATCAAATTCTTGATAACACACATCAATCCCATGAGACAAATACAATTAAAACCGAGTAAGCACAAATTCATGCTCATAAATACAAATCCCACCAACCAAATACATTGGAAACTATAGAATGTGGCCAATGTATACCATCTAAATTTTGGGGGAAGACTCATTCCTCTACCGCAACATAGGAGAACTGCATGTACCCGCCTGAAACACATGGCGCACTAGATCATGTACAATATCTTGTTCTGACATCGAAATGTGCATTTATACCCAATCCTACCAAAGATGTATCTCATCACATCCTATAAATTATGGAGGACCAAACATGAATTTAAGACCATATCCTCTGAACAAGACAAGTACTCATCATATCTATGGAAAAAATGTGGAGTCATTCCCATGATATCTTCTCCTCGAGTAGGGTTATTCAACAAAAAAATACGATGGTTATTCTAGAGCGGACTCTCAAACCTGCACTATTCTAGGAGATTTGATTTCTATATTCAATGATTCATGGAAAATGAAATCTGGAAAAATCACTCATTCCAACCGGGGGTGACCAGTCCAATGTGGTTAAAGCTCATGGTCAGGTGTATATCACTACCACAACTCAAGATGCTTGCCGGATTATTATGGATACATTGCTAGAACTAACCAAACTGGGAAAGTATTTGAAAACTTTTTCCAATAGTGGGCGGCCCGTGTTTCCCTCAAGGGAGAACCCAAAAATGATGGTCCCCAAAGGATGTTGTAAAATAAAAGGAATGTTCATGATTATATTCTTCTAAAAGCTTGAGGTCTTGAGGACATAAAACATCATTCAATAGAGGCTAATGATCTTATCGATTCATTACCAAATTATGGATGTAGCAATAGTAGTTGAGATGGTCCTCCCCACATTATTACTACCAATAGTTTTGATGGTCCTCCTCAGAGCACCCATGTGGGCTTACTATATGGGACCTAAACGATTGATCCTGAGTGCCCATATTGTGATAGATGATTGGGTACCCCTCCCATTGAACAAAAGATAAAACTTTGAGAAAGTATTTCCATTGGTATCATCCACCCTGATGGTCCTCCCATAGGTATAAAATGTATATATTATTCCCCATGTAGTCAAACATCATGCTATGATGGTAGTCTTCTCCATGATGGTAGTCACTACAAAGGTCCTCTGTGCAGTGATATCAAGCAACAAGAAGGACTTAACCTCGTTGTAGTATATCCTAAAGGTCCTCCTCAAGATTTACACTGCAGATATCCTCCCTATAGTCAGACATCTAGATGTAATGGTATCCCTCTCCATGATGGCAGTTGTTGCAAAGGTCATCCATGTGGTGATAATAAATAGAAAGAAGGTCCTCCACCTGTGGCGATCTACCAATAAGGTCCTTCATAGGGTACAAACCATGGAAAATCTCCTTACAGTCAGTCCCTGAGTTGTAATGGTATTCCATACCACCATATCCTCATTTGTGATGGTCCACCCTATAGCCCAAATTCACAGTGTAAATAAGGTCCCCCCCATGCTAGTACAAATACAAGAAATCCCTCATATTCTGAGGCTTAGGGATAAGCTCGTCCACTAAGGCATCCACGCGCTATTTGTACTAAATAAAATCCCCACTGACCTAGCTAAATGGGAATAAATCATCAAAAACATCCATTTTGAGAACAACAAGTAATGGAAGACTAGAAGAAGAAAAAAATAATATGTTTCTTATGACAAGACAAGTAGCTAAAGAATATATATCTATTATTCCTTCCCATAAAAATATCATAGTTTAGCATTCCAAAAGTCCTATCAAAATAATTTATGCACAAAATTCTCCATAATTCCTATAAAAAAATTTCTAGTTGAAAATGATATTCTTTCCCTATAACGGGTATGTTGACCAAGTGAGTATATTGGGGGAGCATTGTTAGAAACATTAACATAGATGCCCTCCCATATACACGACAACCGTGATAAAAAAGGCAAAAGAAAAAACCTAAGTTGGATTGCCTCCCCAAATTTCATAAATTGCATAGCCTCATTGGAGACACCATGTCTGGTGTTCACATTCATGGTAGGGAGAACAAAAATACCAACACTTCACTGAACATCCCATTCAGCAGAACCCATTTGAGATGGAATCCCATAATTTCATCATCCCATGATGGTAGCCAAATAATTTACCTATTCATGAACGGTTTCCCACTGAATATGAACTGACGATGATTATGTCTCAAAAGAATCAAGCGTAATGAAATAAATCTATCTAGAACCTCATAAACTAGGAAAATGAGATTATTTAGTAGGATTCTTGCCTAAGGGAATACAATCAATGAGCACCAATCATGTCCTCAGAATATAATAATTCATGTGAAGATTAGGCACTATATTCAGCAGACAACTTCATTGGAAGGGGGGAGATTGAGAAGGCGGTGATAACAGAAGTAACTATTGCATTACGAGAGAAACCATAGACTAAATGATTGGGGGATTTTTTTACACAATGTTCTCCCATAAGTCAAACAAATATGGTCAAAGACACATCAACTAGAGAATGGGAGAAACCCCATCCCATAGGGATGGGGGAATTTTTAACTCAACCACCCAACCAATGGAAGTCAATATTTTCTTGTATGGGGAGGAAAAAAATATAGTTTATTAATTCTATCTGATAATGTGAATCAGGTCCCTGAGGAAGATGCATACATCAAAGTGATGTTATGTCTCCATTCAAGCAACTCTTCTCTGAGAAACTCGAAGAGGGACCCAAAGTGGGAGGAGAAGATCTGACAAGGGATTCAAGATGTCCTCCTATAATTTATCACCTAGTATGACTCCCCCAATGTTGTATTCGTCAGAGAACATCATATATTTCAATCACACAGTCCTTACTAAAGATAATCTAAATGAGGTGAATATAAGAGATTATTGTTCCCTTCCATAATCCGTCCACACCGATCATAAATGTGAGTGTGTTCAGAACCAATGGGATGCCTTATATTTGGGCATTCCCTCATATAATCCATAATCGCATCCTTTTCAAATCCTCAATAAAGAGATTAATAAAAACAAGGTTGCATAAAACCCACCTCCCCTATTAATGTGAACGCTTCCCTCACACATGAGGATAGATTCACAAAACGTTAGGATTAAATAAATGTGCTAAGGGGAATCAAAGATGAGCTGCTATGAGAACCCTATCTGACTGGTAATATTCCCTAGGTGGGTCATCAACAATTACAAATATCAAATCTTCCTCTAACCTATAGGTTCATCTTGACATATGAAGTAAGGCTCAAAAGCTTGTTGAAGGTAGTGTCGGGACTATCCATCAACCGAATCCCAATCCTGGCTGGATATCAAAATTCCCCTTCATTAGGGAAGAAAGCTGAAAATATTTGGGTGAATCCAAAAAAATATTTCCATGACTGGGTACCGGCCTCAAGTTCTAGTTTTGTGGTCACGTCATATATTTCCCATGTTGTACCTAGCTAATATCAAGTTCAACTGAACTTGCACCAAGGGGTCATGAATACCATTTAGTCACTGAAGACTCGATCAGAAGCCATTGATGTGTGAATTCTCTGTTACAACCAGAATGCAAACCTTACCCCAACTGGGAAAGAAATGTTCTTCCACCACCAAATTTCGGGAACGTCATGTTCTCATTGTTCAATGGATCAGGTGATTCATATAAACACATTAGGCAATACTAATATTATTATTATCCCATGATGTGTAACATGGATCAATAAGATCTTATGAAACTCAGTTACATTGAGCAAACCCTAAAAGGTTCATCCTTTAATTGGTACAAAAATTTTCTAATTCAATACTCGAATGGGAGGTTCTCGAGTGATGATTTCTGTGATAGTTTAGCTCGATGTTGCAAAAAACAACAATTACTAACCTCATTAACTACAAACATAAATAGAATTAGAGTGATTCAGACGTCAAACTTGGATATTAAGGTATTACTTAATCCCTGAACCGACCACTCCCACATGATGATGTGTTTTCCATGGGCATCGATAACCTCCATGATGTGTTACAAACACCAATTATCTTGTGAAATTTGGATGTGGGATACAATACATCTCTATCATCACTAAAAGGATATAATATTTCTTACAACAGACTAATCTGAATCCATGGGAAACACAATCTAACCTAGTAAAAAGAGCGGGAAGATCTTAAGAGGCTTCTATCATTTTTAATCCAACCTTTATGATGGATCTAGCTCCCATGCGCACACCAAATCACACAGGGCCCCCAAGATGTCAACAACAGCTCCGACATGACAATATGAGTGATGAAAGGATAAGAGAAATCAATTAGAGGAATAATGAAATAAATTTTACTTGTTTTGGCATGATCATGTCTGTCGTTACATCTTAGCCGTCATAAATTTCATCTTGCTCCACCTTTTGAAGCCAAATATGGAAGATGATGTAGGTCATGATGACCATCTAGATTAATATTTCTTCTATAGAATATTTGGACACGACATGCTAGAATGATCTTTCTTCATGTATATATATTAAAGATCTATAGATTTCAGAAATTTCAAGAAAGGACCACTGCCAATGCATGTGGAATATGTTTCCACTACTGACCTAGTTGAAGGAGAGGAGTGGAGAAGAGTTATTTTCCAAATGGAGAAAAAGTTTTAAGTTGGTTGACTTAGAAAAAAATCAACCATGTCCATGGTACCCTCTTATCACAGTTAATGCAACCAACTATGCCTCTAATAGCTCCTAAAGCAACACTGCTGGCATCATTGTCTGCAAAATCCTCCAAAGGTCGACTGCCCAAAAAGTAGTCATTCAAAAGGGTGGAAATCATATACATGAAGATGAACTTTCCCCAAATCCAAAGTTGGATTCAACACTCTCACATTTCATGCAAGAAAATATGTCAAAATGGGAACCACCACGCCAAACGGAACAACTACAACCCCCCCCCCAACCCAAGTGGCATCAATAAATGTAGATGATGATGCAAAGTCATCATCAGAAGAGGAGTAGATTATTGGATCCGTCAATGTCATGCACATAATGGAACCCTTCTCAGATGATGAATATTGTTGTCAACCAGAATTCCTCACACCCTATTGGGGGTCCATAGGAAAATGACATGGAAGCCACTAATATCATGGGAGATGCAGCCATGGAAGAAATCAAGCTTATGACCACACCACCACTCAAACTATTAGTGTTGAACAAACCCATGGAAGGAATCTATAGAATATCAAACAGGGATATGAATATTCTACAACCCCCAAAAGATGCCACCCCAGTACAATCCTTTTTGAATATCCATCAAAGGAAAAATAGTTGACTAATTTCCCTCAGCATGTGGCCAGACCATCCCAACCCAATCTGCAAAAGTTGTAATCTCCTTTGGCTCTGGTACCAATGGCGGACACATAATCATAAAATTCTCAAGCCTCTAAAACACCTGTGAAAGAACATACCGAAACTGGGAAGCAACAACCGTTAAATAAAAAATATTATGTTATGGAGAAGTTATATTATGCACTATACTATCTATAAATATTTTATCCACTGAATATATCTATATATCACAAAAAAGAACTCGTAGATTATTTACTATATACCAAGGATTTGGAAACCGTGGTAGCATTCGCCGAAGTCTACCAAAAAGAGACCAATCCTACATTGTAACGCCCCAACCCCAATTTCCCAGAGTCAGTGCATTATTACATAACATTGGCATGATCACAAGAAAGATCAACTCTCTAAAGGACGATTAATTTAGTAGCTTTTGAATAATTAGATACATTCATAAAGATTACATTACATCATAAAGTGAAAACTACTACTACTACATCTTGTCTTCATATCCCCGCATATTATCCCTGTAGGTCATTCATAAATTACTTCTTCACATCCAGGGAAAAATAAAACATTGAAAGGGGTGAGCTCAGATGATTAGTAAGGATAATAATATAGCGAAAAACATTCATAAATAAGAATAAACATTCAAGGCCCCATGCCAAGACACTAGTTTGTCTCATGTGACTTACTGATGCATCGAGGAGCTATAGCGGGCTCCACCCGTCACTTGCTAAGTCCAATGCATTTCTCATAGGAAAATTTCTAAACATAACATAAACATTCGTATTAAAACTAGCATATGATATGTCAATACTATACCCATAAACCATGAATGGTATAAAAACAACACATCCACAGTCAATCATATCACAAAACCTTCAACACAATATAGAAGATTTGTATCATGATAAATCAACTTCAAAACATGTTTAAAATCCATTAATGGATTTTGACATTGATGAAAATGATTTGTAAAACTATTTGAGATAAATATCCCTTTTTCATGAAAACATTTAAAAGTCACAAAATTTGGAAAATAAGTCATTTAAAGTCATTTTTGAATCAATTTTTTCTATACAACATTGAAACTTTTGAATGGAATTAATATTTTAAAAACATTATTGTCTATATAAATAAATCCTTAAAAACCATTTTGAAGACATGAACATTAATGGGAAAGATTTAGAAGAATTTTAATTTAAAACATTTGAAATGATGTTTTAGTAAAAAGTCCCTTAAAATAATCCCTTTGAAAACTCTTTCATAAAACATGGACATGGATAATAAATATGTCCCAGAAGATACATACGTAAAAACAACCTCGGATAATAAAGAGATTGCGAAATTAACCCTTACCAATTTGGTAACATACGAAACATACACCCCATGAAAGAGGTATCATATAATGAATATGTAAATAAACATAAATTAAAGTGTATTACATAAATAATTCAATTATGGGCAGTACATACACCACACAAAAGGTAATAGTGGCAATATGGCATGAATCTCATGGGAATAAGGAGTGAGATGAAAACCCCTTACATTGTACTTTCCATTATTTGAGGGTACGTTTAGCCTCATGTATGAAGAATATAGTATGTTATTAAATTATACCAGAACCATATTAATATTTATGATATCATACATTATTAATTTATGACTTTATACTACCCATTTATTAATAATTTCCCTATTATATTAATATTTCAGTTAATAATCATTATCATTATCATACGTGTTTTAACTTGTAACTATTGATTGTATCACTTAGATCATGATTTAAATAATTCCAGAATATAAAACATTATTTATTTATCATATATATTTAGAATATGAAAATTTATAATAGACGTATATATGAAATGGAAAACACCGTTTATGAAGACAGTAGTCCGTACGTACGCATAAACGTTGTTTCTGTTTTCATATAGCATTGAATAGAAGTAAGTGAATAAGATATATGTAAGTACATAATTAATTATATAAATAAATATATATATCTCCAATAGCATTATTATGTCATATATTACATACTTATTATTAATATATATTTTTATAATCGATGATGAATGGTGAACTTGGAAATGAATCTCATCGCGTCGTGGAGACGGTAATCCGTACATACGCACGAGGGGAAATATCATTCTTTTTATTTTAAAATAATATTTAATTGGATGGTATATCATATATAAAGAATCATTATCATGTTATATTTATTATTTACATGAATTACACATCATTATTATACCCATCCAAATAATAACATATTGAATAACAATTACACCACAATGTGGAGACGATAATCCGTACGTACGCACGTATGGTGACATGTCATTCAAAGTATGGATAGAATACTGAATATGGTTGTACCATATTTATATTAATATCACAGTATATTTTAGATACTGGAGTTATTATTTTAGAATGGGAATAACAAAGAAAGAAGAAGTTTAAGAAGAAAGGAACTTGAATGTGGGTGGTGAAATCATTACCACTCCTTCAGGTTCTTCCTTTTGATTTGATAAAAAGGGATCCATATATTATCTTTCAGATCAAACTAAGGCCTATATGTTGAATTTAGGAAATTTGAGAGAGTATTTGGGTAGGGGTTGGCCGATCCAAAAGGCTTTGAATGTGTGAATTAGTGAGAAGGGGGGTGCTCTTTTATAAGAGGGGTTAGGGGCACCTTTGTAAAATCTAGAAATATTATTTTATAATAAATTCATATTCGGTTTCTAATGGCTCCAAAGTGGATTCTATAAAGGTTAAGGTGGGGATGGGTCTAAAACCGCTCAAAAAATATAATTTAGACAGGTTTGGGTCAATATATTAACCTTATCTTTTAGTTTTAACTCTTGGTTAATTAGTATGACACATACCATGTCACTTTGTATTTTTAAATTATATAGTTAATAAAAATACTATATACCTCCAAGAGAACCCCAAGGGGCCAATTTATGATACACCAATAATTATAAAAGTCCTTTTTCTGAATATTAGATTTTTAGGAATTTAAAATCAATTAATAATATAATATTTGTTTTAAAAACTCTTTTATGTCAATTTTGACACTATTTGGTATTGGATTTTTGTGAAAATCATAACAACATGATTAGTTCGAAAAACGTCAATTAAATAAATCCTAACATGTAATATTAACCTATAAAATTAGATTAATTCATTAAAAGTCTAAAATTATATTTATTTGGGTATTTATAATATCAATTATTTTAATATTTCTGTAATAAGGTAATTACTACATCATCATTGTGTCATAAATAAATTAAATTATTTAAGGTCTAAAAATTATAAAGAATATACAATTATGTAGTAAATTTTTTTTATCTTTATAATTAATATTTATAGTTGAAAATATAACATATATAACCTAATGTAAAAATTTTTTTTCAAAAAGATATAGGCTTATGTAATTTTTGTATTTACTTTAACTTAATTAATATAAACTGTCATTATCACTTACAAGTGGATCCTTGGGATCCCAAAATTGACCAAAAGATGCCCATGGTCGGACATGTATCAACCAATAAGGTTAGGACAAGTTTTAGGGTAATTTATTATTATTATAATATTATTGTTTTACCCTTATTTATCAGATTTACCCTTTAACCATGGTAAATAAAATATTTTCAAAAGTAATTATTCAAAATGTCTAAAAATAAAAGTTACCTATTTATACAATTTGGACCTCCTGATTCAAAATATGGAATCCATTTTTCTAAATTCAAAATAGAGAAGCGGCAGAAATTAATTTAAAATTAATTCATGTTGTTAAATCAAAAGACGTGTTTTTAAGAGATAATAACAATCAAAAGATTAACACTTGATTATGTCCGGTTTAAATGTGAAATTATGTCCAATGACCAAAATTGTATTAAATGGTAAAAATATATTCTAAATATTCTTTAAAACCTGGGAAATTCATAATTTATCACTATTAATTATTTTGATTAAAATAGTTGTTTTTAATTAAAATTTAATAATTTTCACTATTCATCAAAATATAAAATTTATCCGAAATGTACCAAACTTTTACCCTAGGATAATTTTGATATTCCGAATCCAAAAATGAAGTCCATTTTGAGAGATAAAATTTATAAAATTTCAAAAAGTGGGTATTATTATTCATAACGACTAGTTTGATTGGCTGTGGTGTGTGTTAGAATTCGAAGTTGCGTACAACACACGCTACTGTATTATTCAAAGACAAGCATATCGTGGAAGATTGGGGTGTTACATACATAATTCCATGTATTTATCTATTTCACTTATCAAGATGAATAATATATCATAAAAAACATAAAAACCTTATCTATTCCCGAAAGGATAAATGGAGTCCATATCTGAAATGTATTCATTGATAATGGATCTGGAGTTAAACTCCTCCAATAGTAGACAATTTGTTGGATGGTCAACAACAGGGATAATATTAGGCTATGTACCCCAAATCTATTGGGTTATGAAAAACTGACAAGAATCCATTAGGACAAATCATTCTAAAAACCTAGTTTGATTAACATATATATCACATAGTATTTCTAGTCGTCTGAAATAATATGGCCTCCAATTTCCATCTTGAATCATCAAGAAATAGTCCCCTCCAAAAACATTCAGTTCCCCAAATACTTCTTTAAATGATATGGTGGGATATTTCATGATGATAATGCTCAATTCAACCTCAACTAATAGTATAATATTGATGCATGGTTCTACAAGACAAGGGGGAAGCAACATCTATTCGATGAAGTTGAATGGATTTCTGTCCCAAAATGTTTAGAAATGGTTCCTGGAAATCCCCTCAAGCATCTTGTTGAATAATACTTATTGCAATTTAGTTAGATTGACTGAAAAAGTCCAAATTTGGATGCCTATTGCGTAGTCCTTGTGTTTTCTATCACAGCCAACGAGCCCGATAATGTAGAAAATCTCACTCAATACTAATATAATGCTGGATCTCGGGATAAGAATGCCCCCAAAACATCATCAAAACTAATGATAATTGATTCCTCACCCACTGTGGTTTGAGGATTTGTCTCATCACTCAAATAAAATTAGGAAACTCTTTAACCCCTCACTACAAATTCTCTAATGAATCATCTGCCGATGAATAAGGATGAAGATGCAGTTTCACCTACCAGAAGGAAAAATTGCAACTCTTCCCTCTAATATGGAACAATCATCTCAATAATTGTTTCCTCGTCATAAGAAAAAGAGGAAGTTTCTGAGGATATATAGGAGGATTAAGAAGTCCTAAGGGATCCCCCAATAGAATTTGAAGAATATGTCTCTACCACCACCGATTAAATCATGGAAATCAACTTATATATGTTAAAAGAACTACTACCCTTTATAATTAGTAAAACCATGCGTTTCGAAGAGTATGAGGTAAACAACTCTTTCCTAAAGATGAATTGACATTCTTTTTCATTGATTTATACTAAAATTATTGGCCTTGATCTGGAGATGGCCACTCACAACCTAGGCTATCCATAAGACCATCATCGTTAAAAGAATGCTGCTAGGATGTCTTCTGATCTGAAATACCTTGAAACCACAACTTACTCATTCATTTTTACTGCCATAGTGGTCATGTTAGGACCTCTCAACCTAGTTATCCATTAGGTAATCAAGGTCTCTAGGTCATTTTTTTAATCATATGAAATTTAAGTTGTATGATAATTGATTCCCAATATCCACAATTGGGATTAGACATTATAAATATTATTTTCCCCTATGTTACTATGCATGAAGTGAATCCACGGAATGAAATCCAATATGGATCCTCCCTTATCAGTGATCTCGTACACCCAAATAGAAATTCCACACCCATATCTGTGAATCAGATATGTGTATGAAAAAAATTAAATGTACTATGTTTGTTTGGAATTCAATCATCATAAGAATATATAATGACACTTGGGTTGTATATCTTAGGCCTAACCATGCAATGAAATCATCATACCCTTTACCGTGTAAGGGAAATAACTATGTTAGGATACCATATTCTCCTGTATTTATAGAATATATTCACTTATTCTTGGTAGATTTAGGATTGAAATACAAATTTTCAGGTTCAGGCACCCCTCATCACACACCATACTCTAGGTATAGATTGTTATGAGTCGCCATAATGTCTCATGTCCCTTTGAAATAGACAACCTGTGTTATATAAAAACTTTTGATTGAAGATGCACAAAATGCCCAAGAAAATATACATATGTTTCCCACAAAACGTCCTATCAATAAATGTAAAATTATACATCAGTAGAGTATTTTCCCACATCCATGCTCCCATATGGTATTTAGGTCTCACCCCAGTCCCCAATTTTAGAAACCCCACAGATTATTGTTTATATCCTCTCTCCCCACTCATCCATTAATTTGATAGAAATTTTTTTCTCAGACCACCTTGAGAAACTCATATATTTTATCCCCTAGATATTGTAAAATTAAATCAAATAATATGTTTCTAATGTCCCTTATGTACAATGTTAAAATACACCATGCATCACCCCTCCTTTACACAAGAAAATTTCATGTGGGAGCGTTTTATCAACCAAAGAGAATATATATTCCCCAATTACATCTATAAATTGTTCCCCCAATAGTCCACCCACTATGGTCTTACAACCATTAAACATGTCTAAAATTTCAAAAAAAATCTTGGCCATCGGAAAATGGAGGCTAGTATCTTGTAGACTCCATGGTTTAAAAAATGTGCAGAATACCCTTGTGGCACTACATAAATGGCCTACAGGAAGCAAATTTTCGGCCAATTTTCAACTCATCCTTGAGAGTTTCCTCTCCCATATTTGTACTACCGATGGAATAAATGTCTATCTTAGTATAAAATTATCTAGAAAACACAAGTCATTTTCTATAAGAATACAATATCATATTCTTATGGTTTATAGGGAATTATTTGTAACCGAGTCCAAAATTGGGTCCCTGCCCTGTAAAACATGGTCAATGATATTAAACTCAAAACATCCATCATGCTAAAATATTTTCACCCTGAAACATCAGTCACAATCAATGCTATTAATCCTATAACATTAGTAATGATAGTTTAGTTAGAATGGAATTAAACTACCTAGGAAAAAGAGAACAGTTAATAGGACAAAAACATGCAAAGGGAATCTAGGAATAAAGTCAAGTACTAGATTTCCATACCTATGCACCATATTGTTTAGGAAATATATTGAATTAAAAAAATATCATGAGAAAAAATCATGTTAGGTAGACAACCCACAAAAGGAGGAATTAGAAAAAGTCAAGTTAGGCCCTCTAATCCCACATAAAATTGCGTCTAAGAAAAATTTATGGTTATAAAAGAAAAAGACAAATATAGTGGGGGCCATTCAAGTTACCCTATAAATATTCAAGATATAGTTGATGAGTCTTTTTACTCCGGAAAAATGTATATCATTCCCTGATCAACCATTCACTTTGGGACCACTTCTACATCAGAATATCTTCCACTTCATCCTGAACAGAGCCCATTATGATGAATGAAAATTTTAGGGTCCCCATAATTATGAATTCATGTTGATGAAATTTCCATTGAACATGGAAAAACAAAGAAAAACATTGTATGATGGATTTGGAAAAAATTATTGAATAATCAAAATTTCAAAAAGAAAATGATCTATCTGTGTACAAAATCCTGTGAACGGTTGACGGAAGGAATTTACCATGAACCGATAATTATGTTGAACAATGATAACCCCACATACCATCCCTTCAAACCACATCATTGGAAAAATGAAGGTTCATAATTCTACCCCTATGAATTGCATCATTGGATAAATTGAGATAGATCATACTGACCACTATGAACCATATCTTTGTCAAAATAGAGGTGAAGAATTACGGACCCACATATCGTCGTTCTGAACTAAAAATTTCAAAGATGGGGAAAACGCACTAGTGCGTCATGAAGAAGATGAAGACATTTTTAAGATTACGATGGTGATTCTCACCACTATAAACCACAACCACGTGGGCCTCTCTTGACCGAGTAGACTATAGACCTGCTGATCTCAGCATGGGCTTCCGTAAAAGGTATCTTGAGAAACATAGATCCAATATCCTCAACACTCTATTAAATGAACCCTATGGGGATGAGAAAAAAGGTCATAGTTTCTAGTATTGGACATACAACAAATTTCAGAAGAGATAAATCAATAAGGCACTTATCTATTTTGATAAATTCTTGTAGGTATAAAGTTGATACATAGAGGAACATTTAAGAAGGAAAAATATTAATTGGTAGACCAAGATCTATATCTCCTTCATGGATGAAGTTTCTGAGAGTCTCTTAACCAAAACCCCTTATTCAATCTAGAACCTGCACAGTTCCACACTATATAAGTGGAACCCTGAATCGCATATCACTATGAAACTCGGATGGAACTCAGCATTGTGTATCATCATACTACTTGGCCAAGACCTTATCTCACATATAAAAATGGTACGTAGACCACATATTTCTCTATATACCATTATGGTATTTTAAAGGTCCTTCCAACCATGTAGCCACATTATATTTGTGGAGTCCCCCATCTTCTATGATGAAATGGTCTATAGAATGGGGTACTATATGATGCCTCACTCCCTAGCTTCGATCATCTCCCTCCATTTCTTTCACCTCACCTGTAGTCCCTCCACGAACCAGTCTAACAAGATTAGGTCAATTCCTCTTCTAATGCCAAAAGACTTGTATGATAAAATCATTGGGTGAGTTAGTGCACCCATTATATTTTATATACCAGTGGTATGAAGAGTCGTGATGTTAATCCAAAAAATGGCACAAACCCCCAAAATGTCCATATGTTTAATCTCCCAAGGTATCCTAAAGTCCAACCATGGGATACTCATGGGAACCTCCCCATTACAGGGAAGAAGGGTAATAAAAAAACTTTTCCTCCTATGAGGGTCAATTATATACAATGGAAATCATGCTTTATTTTCCCTTTCATGAGAAGCATCATTTATACCCCTTACTAGAACAAATTTTTGGGAACTCCCACATATGTAAGCCCCTACAATTTCATGGAGATGGTCGCATAAATTTTCTATTATGCCTCAACCCAAGACATACCATTATAGTTTAACACAACTATCTATAGTTTGAAAGGGCATGGGAGAAAATGGACACATTTAGGTCTCCCCTCTTTCCCCCATTGGGCTTTAGTACCATCAATGATTAGATGGTGTGGGGTGTGAGATCTTTAAATCAATTTAATATTATTGTTTCTAACACTAATAACAACTCACAAGGGTATAAAAGTTTTCATCTATCATGAGATCTACATAACTCGAAATCACATGCCTCCTCTATGGTTTAAACACCAAATGAAACAAATTATGAGAACTTTCATTCAACTTTGGTTAGGAGAAGTAGGATTCTCGCCTAAGTTCGGAGCTCAAGAGAAATCCTACATAGTTGTTTGTCCCAATAAAATTCCATCATACTCGATTGGGAATACTCTTCAAGAGTAACCCCTCACTTATTGGGTAGCTCCCATGTGTAATCCCTAATCATTCCACAAAAAATATGTCACCCTATGGGTGTAAGTCCCATCAAACTCTAAACTATGGCAGATTTTATTCCCATTGAATTTGGATATGTAAGAAACCTCCATGTGGTCCAAACTATTTACCCATATCGCCCTACTTCTATTTTGGTCCGGTCCCCAATAGGGTCATATCATCCTAGGACATTTTGCCTCCTCTGAGCATCATGGTCCATTTCTGTGTAAATACAACACGAAATCTTCACTAGGCTTTTTCCACCACCATTTTCTCACAGTATGATGTTAAAATTCATGGATGGGTCCCGATAATATTATGTTAAATGATTATGTGTCCAGTAAAAAGACACAAAACTACATATAATCTAATTCTTAAAATGAGGATACATAGGATCTCGTCATGTTGGTTCAATCATGATATCGAAAATATCTTTATCCCCATAGATGACAATAAACTCAAGATCACATAATCACATAGATAAAATCATCAATGTCTCAAAAAAAGACTAGAGGATCATTAATGTGACCATAAAATGGTAACATTGATGGAGAACATCAGACACACACATATGTCTTCATTAGTAAGGAACCTCGGATATAAACATATGATTCTGAAACCCATGCATACTTCTGGTTAATCCTACGTCATAGGGGTAATCTATGGAAAAATTCTTGGGAATGAATAAAGGATTCATAAATATATAAACATCACATAAATCTATAATAGAGTCCTACAATAGACAACAATTCCCCCTAGAAGGGTGTAATAAGTCCATCCTCTGATTATCCTGACCAATGAAGTCCATAAGTGTCATTGAAAAAATCATCCCATGAGAACCTACCTTTAGAAATCAGGTCCATGTATTAGGGATCAAAGGGTAATAGGCTGTTTTTTGATCCACAAATAAACCCACTAGAGACCATATGAATCCATAGTACCTGGAATGGGATGACTTCATAATCACTGAACCCCCTACAGTCACTCATTGATACCACTCAACTATAGAACCTCTATCATAATGCAAAAAAGATTTACTTCCCAGTACATGTGAGACCATCTCTCCCATGAGAAAGGGACATAATTCACCTTTATACAATATAGTGATCATTGAATCATATTTACTTCCTAGGGAAAAAATATCATAGAACTATAATAGAATAACAGATTTCACATTTGCAGAATACACCTTGGGTAACAACTAATAATTAGTTATAAGGTGTCCATTTATCCAAAACTAGTTGCATATCACCTAGATGTATAGTAAAAACAATTGTGAACTCATACAAGCATCTCAGTGATGGTCAGTTCCCCAATTATTGTGGAAAGAATAAAAACATTTTCTACCACCTATAATAAATAATACTCCAAAGATTCATGTCTTCCAATATATATCTTCCTCACCCATAACTACATCATTTAAAACATACATTATGGTGGGTACGCCCATAAGAATAACTATGGTCATTATATATGGCCTCAAACACATAAAAAACCATACTCCTTGAGGTATTCAAAAGAAATAATATTTGGATAATGAAGCACAAAATCATCAAATAAATAGTCATAATCCATTGTTGAATGGTCGACCTACTCCTTAGTAATTAACTCACATGACTTCACCACTTTTAGTGTCTCAAGATAGAAATACTAGTTAATGTATTTCATGAATGTTGTCTACACTAGTTATTTGTGGAACATGCTTTTCCAAATAAATTCACACCACTTCCTTCCCTATCCCCTCATTAATATAAATTTGAATACAACATTGGAGTATTCTAGTGTTTTCATGAAGTGGAAAATACTATCATTTCTCTTGATCAATTCATCTGGTTCTTATGGTCCATAATCTCCATTAATGATCAAATGGATGCTAATTAATGAATTCTGAATCATGTCAAACATTCCATTATGGTTCAATATAGGTGGCTTGGAGCATTGGATGGATCAACAAGACTATTTTTTCCAACACTGAGTGAACCAAATTATTTTCTTATGGGGATTTCTTTATTTCTTCCTCTTTAGAATTCAGTGATGATCATTTTAATGGAGACATATTTTATGAAACATGGGTGAAAAAACCCCTAAAAATTGTATTTCTTTATAATAATAAAAATTAGAGAACAAATACAAACTTTTTAAATTTATAATAAGCATTGCTAGATAACCGTAGAAGTCCTATGATAACTAGAGGTGTATCATGAAAGTGACCTTCCAATGATCCAAACTACCTATCAAGGTCCTATATTTTAAATATATTATATATATACCCCCTAACACAAGAGGGTGAAAAATAATAATGAGAATATAATTTTATAAAAACATGAGTCTCTAATACATATTTTTAACATATAAACCTGGTACAATCCATATTGTCACATGGCATAGCCTTCCATATTGCCTGAAGTGCATTACTAATCTCCATGGGCTAGAAAAAATAACCATAGTATCATAAAAAGATTCATGGGAATGATTTCATCCTCATTAAATGTATTATTAGATAGGAAGAATTATATTATCTCATTATATATCCAAAAATAAATAAAATATCAAAACAAAAAACCGTAAAGGTAATATTCAATAGCTACATAAAAAGGTCTAGATAAACAAATTGAAACACCATTAACATGTTACCCGAATAAACCCATTGATTAGTCTCCCCTTGACCATATATAACCACCCACTGATTCAATAGGTAGGAAACCTGATCAAGGATATTTGTCATATACATGATACTATTGTCTTAACCTACATCCTATAAAAACCAATCTACAAATTATCAAAGGAAATGTATGTTGTGAGTAAAAAATATTACAATGGAAAAAATAAATAATCTATACAATTTCTTTTACATATATACATTAGTTCACTTATAAAATATATTTTTTTAAAAATTACACTACACATCATTCTATCATGTTAAATAAACCTCTGATTTTCCTTTTAGAAATATTTCATATTGAAATAAAAAAAATATAAAATTTAATATACAACTAAGTAATAATAAGATTAATAAAATAGGATTTCAAGAACCAATATACATATCATTTTCCTAACGAATCATGTAAAAAATGAATTAAATGTATGCACAAATAAATATAGGGAGATCCAAAATATAAATGGTGTACACAACTATGAAATAGAAAGAAACAATAGGTAATATATGACAATCTTAATGTTTGTGAACTTCATGTCCAAGGTAATGCTACCCAATAACAACCATGGTGTCAACAAAATCAACCCCAATGATGAATTACTCCCTAAGGTTCACATATGATTATTTTTTACCTTAACAAATTCGGTTTTCAATGTTCTATATATCATAATTACATTTCATCAAAACCTTGACAATATTTTATAAAACATTTTATATATAAATTACATGCATTATCTATTTTTGAAACACCATTTCCATTTAAAATAAATCATGTATACTTTACATCTAATATAGATATATCATTAAAAAACATTTTTAAATGTAAATATATTTACAAAAGTTATAGCTATAAAAGCGCATATCATATCTCATGGGTCTCAAACATAGAATTAATATTTAAAAATTTATTTAACATCAATAATACATAAATTTTTGGACTCCTCGTATTTTAATTCTCACAAATCATGTTTGGAGATTGTTGTACTCCCCATTTTTTAATGCTCACAAATCATGTTTGGAGTTTATTGGACTCCTCTTGTATTAATTCTCAGCAATCATGTTGAAATCTTTTAAACAATATTTAATCATGTTATATTATGTTTCAGTATCATTATGTTTAATCTTAAACAATATTGTGAATATTGCTTCTTAATTCATCTTAATGATTTTTGGATAAGTAGTGGAAACAATAAGCTTGCTACCAGTTCCAAATCCCCACAATTTTTGTAACACCATAAGACTACTACCGATTCCATATTTTCTCAAAGTACCAGACATCATTTCCTCTCTACTGTTTCAAAGACATTGTAACATGACACAATTTATAATTTTTAAAAATGACTAGACATTATCACATGAAAACCCATTTACCTAACATAATAGTATTTTTAATGGTTCTAGAATTTGTAAAGGAACAGGCACCATAACTGTGCTAGTAGTTCTAGATCTCAATGGAATTGTGGCACTGTTACTATCTCTTTGTTATTGTCTAACAGTCATTGTCCCACCAGGAATGTCTCACCACAATTGTGGCACTATTCGATACTTTAACAGTTTATTTGTATTTTTCAATTAAATTTAAAATTTATTTCTAATGGTCAAATATGATTAATTTAATGACACTAATATAATTGATGATCTTTTGATATCTTGTCATCAGAAATTATGTGGTATGGGTTGTGGAGATATTTCATCTAGTTGAATCCAAAACAAGAACCTTAAAAAAGAAAAAGCTTGTTAGTGGTGACAATATATGTATCATTTAATTTCATGAAAAGAATATAATAGAACACCCATACAAGCTATAATACACCAAAGCAATAATTTTCAATTTTTTCTGGTTGTGAACAAAGATGAACCTACGGTAAAACATCCTAAAAGAATCCCAAAAGAAACTCGAATGAGTAGAGGAACATGTCACTACACTGGAAAATAGAACACTCAACACGCGACAATATATTTTTAGAATAGGATATAAAATTTTCATTTGCTACATCCAAAGTGTCCAAAGCTACATTTCATGACACCCTGAGCCTTCAAAACTCTATCTCATAACATTTTTCTCTGATGTGTACTTGTTTATTAAATTTTTTGGAGGGTGTGTATATTTATTAAAACAAACACTATCTCCTGTTCTGAACTAGAGGATACAATATATCACCACTCAAATATCATTTTACACCTTGTTTCATCAACATATAACTATGGAAGAGGTCTTGCGTGACCTGTATATTTGTTTTCACATGTAGTACAGTGGAATAGGTCTTGTGACCTCTACAGTCTCATTTACTATTATTAACCCGAATTCAAGATGTGGATCAATTATTTATTTATATATATTTATTGTTGGAAGGTGATCCCCAAGTGGGGTGGATTGGGTCTCATCTAAATACTGAACCACTTTTTTTATCTGATGTGTCATTCAATTTAGTTTTACTCTCTTTTAACTTATATTTCCGAAAAATAAATTTTAATTTGATAGTTATTCTTAGATATTACTTTAAACTATTATCTTTATTAGAGTAGTTTCAAAATTTTTATCAATATCTTATATTGTTATAACTGATAATTAATGAATCTTTTGAGAAACTATTAGAATATTCAATCTAATATAATTAGATTATATTGGTTAACTGGACTCTTTCAAATTTAATTGAGGTAATCATTTATCTAAACATTTTAACATAATATTTTTATAAGAACTCAATTAACCCCCCTTCCCCCATCTTGAGTGTCCTACTCAAACCAACATTTGGTATCATATGATGTTTTCAAACATTTAAATCAATTTTTTCATCTTTTTTAACTATAATTTTAGTTGTTTTATAAATATTTTTAAATTTTTTTTAGTACTAAATTTTCATTTCATTAAATGTTTATTTCATTGACATGGATAATATATTGGAAGGTGATGCTACCAAAAAACCTCAATTATTTTTTGGAAGAAATTATTCAAAATGGAAAATTTAAATGAAAATGCACCTAGAATGTCTGGGTTTTGAGATTTGGTAATCTATTTTAGATTAATATTAGATTCCTTATACTGATAAAAATACTTGGGATGTCCCAAATAAGGCTTACAATAATAATAATTACAAAAACATGGATGACCTATACTATTATTTAAGAGATTAAGAGATTAATATAATTTCATCATGTAAAATAACCCATGATATTTTGGACACATTAACTGTTTCATATGAAGGAATCTCCAGTGTTAAGGAAATGAGAAAAAACACATTTAATATTAAATATTATAACTTTAAAATGAATCATTATGAACATATTTTTGACATATATATCAGGATTAATGATATTTTGAATATTATGATCTCTCTGAGAAGAGATGTTTTAACCAAGGAGAAAATTATGGGAATACTCAGATGTTTACGAGATAGATAGAGAGGGAATTTTATATCAATTAGAGTATCTAGTGAAATTATCATGACACTATAAATGGAGTTGATAAAAAATTTGAGGATGTACGAGGAATATTTAAATGTAAACAAGGAAGAGGAATATAAACTGAAGAAAAAGTCAGTGGTTTTCAAAACCACTTCTTCCAAAACCAAATAAAATGAAAGGATAAAACCTCATTTTTATAGTAAAAGTAATGAATATTCACAATATAATAGGATGAGTAAATGGCTCAATTAGCTAGATTATTTATGATTTTTTATACAAGAAATATATTCTATAGAAATCCTAACTCCAAAGGTAAATATGATAACAAGGGAAACTGGAAAACGCATTGGATGAAATGGGATACCTCTTGTGAAATGGTCTGCTATGAATATAAGTGAAAGGTAAATGAAAGGATAACTATCCACAATTAAAATATAATAATATTTATGATGATAATGATATAATGAATAAAAAGTTCATGAGGGAGGCATAGAGTTTGTTTGAGGAAAGTTCAGGTGACTCAGGGTCTTCACATGATGAAATGTATAAAAAATATAATATGTGTTCTATGACAAATTCATCTGAGGAAACCCATGAGTAACATATACAAAATCCTTACTATTATAGAAATCATTGTGATTCTAAAAATATGACCTGTGAGGAAATGTATGAATATTAAAAAATTATATATAAAATAGGTACTAAACTAAATGATAAATAAAAATATTATAATAAATTTCATTCCTTGACTAACACTATTAAATATGAACTTACTGTAGAAAAATAGAAAAATTATCAACTACATAAATAAAATAATGAAGTCAAATTATTTAATGAGAAATTGAAAAATGTGTTAGAAAAATTTACCAATCGAAGGAATACTCTAACACAAATTCATGGTAAACCAGCAGCTCCTAGGTATAGTACTGGTATATGATATCAACCTTGAAAAATTAACTTTCCTAGAAAATTTGGGAAAACAATCATTTGTGCCTAATACTAACAAATATTATTCATGTTTTAGTACTGGGAACAATTTTACTTCATCCATTTTCTCAAGACCGTATAAACATTAATTCTATTATTCTTTAAAATTTCCTTATTTTAATTTCATGAAGCTAGCTTGGGTTCCAATATAATTTATTACTATTGTTTCTCGACCCATGAAATTTTGGGAAGCAAAATATTATCTTGTTTAACTATTATCTCAAAAAATTACTTGAAAATCTCCTAAAAATATTATGGTACATGGATAGTGGATGTTCAAGTCACATAAAAATAGAATACTCATACTTTATGATCCTAATAAGTATTTATGGTTTTCATGTCAACTTAAGTGATAATGGGAAGGAAAAACAATTGGCCTCAGCCAAATTGGTAGCTTGAACTGAGTTTTATTTTATATTGTACATTTTTTTATGGATTAAAATATAATCTTTTTGTATTTCACAATTATATGATTATGGTTTTCATGTTAAATTTTTAAATAAGGCATGTATTGTTCTGAATTATATGAAATAATTACTATTTAAGCTTTTAAAAATGAAAATTTTTATCTTGTTATAATGGATTCATTAGTTTCTCAAAATGTTTCATACTTATGTGTATTTCACAATGAATCTTTGATTCATAATATAAGACTAGGACATTGGAATATACACTCCCTTATAAAATATGCTCTAAAATTGTTAGTCAACGATCCCCACAAACATGAGTTTCCAAGTGTAAAATTATGTATTCCTTATATAAAGGGTAAAAAAACAAAATATCTTTCCAACCAAAAAAAGAATTTTCATCCTATCAACCTCTCCATTTGGTTCACATGAACATATTAGGACCATCCTGATTATCATGTTTTTATGGGAAGCTCTATTTATATGTTCTTGTTAATGACTACACATGATATACTTGGACCTTCTTATTAGCTCAAAAAATTAAAGCTTTCTCTCATTTTACCATGTATGCTAGGAATGATGAAAATCATAGTGGTCCTCAAATTAAAAACCAATGAAGTGATCATGGCCACGAGTTTGAAATACATGAGTTTGAATTCCTTTTTTTACAAAATGGATATAATTATAACTTCTCGTCTCCTAGGACACCTTAACAAAAGGGTGCATTAGAAAAAAGAAATATAACTCTGCAAAATATTTCTAAAACCATTGTTAGTGAGTATGACTACCTATACACTTTTGGTTATAATCCATCCATAAAGCATGCTATATAATAAATAGATTCTTGATAAGACTTATCATTAAGATAAATCCCCATGATTTTAGGAACAATAGAGAACCCAAGGTTAAATACATCAATGTTTTTGGTTGTAAAGTCTATATCCATAACACTGAGGATATTCTGGTAGAATTTTCATCCAAGGGTGATGAAGAAATTTTTATAGGAATTTCAATTTCTAGTAAATCCTATAGGGTCATTATTTAAATAAAAATATGTGTGGATAAATATGTACATTTAATATTTGATGAAACAGATCCACAAGAAACTTATACCTCCCTGGAAAATCATAAGGATTATATGTCAAATATGGACATCAAAGAAAAATATTGTGACTCTCCTCATAAAAAATATGTTAAAATATCCAGTTCTATAATTTCTCTAGATTTGATCAATAATGAACTTGAACCTATTGAAGAATCTAAAATTATTTGTCATTCTTTTCCAAGATAGGTCAGATCCCTTATTAACCAACCTCTAGATGCTATTGTTGGAGATTTAGTTAAAGGAACACATACTAGAGCTTCACTAATAAATATGGTTGAACAACAAGCATTCATGTCACATCGTAAACCTAAAAACATAAATGAGTCAATGAATGTTAAATTTAGGGTGATGGATATGCAAGAGGAATTAAAACAGATTTAATGATATATAGTCTAGAAACTTATGGATAGACCTAAAGAAATCATGACTATAGGCACTAAACGGGTGTTTAGAAATAATGTAAATAAATCTAGTACCATATTAATAAATAAATCAAGATTGGTTTCCCAAGGTAATAGTTAAGATTATGGAATTGACTATGAGGAAAGATTTGGAATAGTTTCTAGACATAAATCCATTAGAATAATTCTTGCATATGCAGCATGTTTAAATTTCAAACTATATCAAATGCGTGTTAAGAGTGGTTTCTTAAATTGGTGAATAGTTGATGATGTTTTTATTGAACTACCCCATTGTTTTACAAACACCGATTTTCTTAAAAATTTCATTAAATTAACAAAATATTTATATGGTTTAAACCAAGATCCAAGATCTTCATATGATAAACTAAGTAGTTTTATTATTTCTAACAGTTTTAAAAAAGTTATAGTTGATCCCAATATCTTTATGAAAAGATTTTCTAAATAAATTTTAGTTGTTAAAATCTATTTCGATGATATTAATTTCAGATCTTCAAAAATTTCTTTATGTATTGATTTTTCAAAGATGATGAAATATTAATTTGAAATGAGTTTTATGGGTGAACTAAAATTCTTTCTTGGAATTCAAATCATTCAAAATAAAGAAGGTATTATTTTAAATAAAATTTACATACTTAGTATCTTCTAAAATATTACAGTTTAGATAATTCTATATGTAGTGATACTCTAATTAGTACCACCTATATGTTGGATCTTGATGAGAATGGTAAATCAGTTGATCAACCCACTTACAGAGGAATGATTAATAGTTTACTCTAATTGACTTCTGGTAGACCTGATATTATGCTTAGTGTGTGCATGTGTTTGCGTTTTCAATAAAATACTAATGTGTCACATCTTCATTCTATTAAAAGTATTTAAAAATACCATAATCATACTACCATCTTAGGACTATTTTATCCTAGAGGATAATCATTTGACTTGGTTAGGTATTCAAATACATATTTTGGTGTTTGTAAGTTAGATAGAAAATTAACCCCTAGAACATGTTACTATTTTTGAAAGTCACTTGTTTCATGGTTTAGTAAAAATTTAAAATTATATTGGACTGTCTGCTGCTAGATCTAAATATGTAGCTACTAATGGTTCTTGGGCTCAAATTTGGTGGATGAAACACAACTTCCAATACCGTGGAAATCAATTCCTACATGTCCCTATAAATTTTGATAAAAATAGTTATATTAACCAAAAAATTATCCTATTTATAATTCTAGATCAAATAATATTGATGTAAGACATCACATTTTGATAGATCACTATCTAAATGGTGACATTACAATAGAATTCATTGGAACAAAACCTCATCTTCCAAACATTTTCAATAATCCATTAAATTCTAAGAGAATGAATCACATTATACACGAATTATAAATTATTAACCATGAATAGACATTTAAATACCTAAGACTAAATTAAATGAAAACTAAATTTCATTTATGGAATACTTAATACCTAATAGAAACAAATTCCAAAAGACCTTACCAGTTTAGTGTCTTTAAAAACTCGAAAAATTATCTTCTAATCATGGTGAAATATCTTCAACAATTCAAATAAAGATCGTCCCCATTTTTATTACCTAAAAATTTTCATTATAACATAGGGAAATAAAAACATAGTAATAGTGATCTAAAATGCTCAGTAAGGGTTAACATGGAGAACATAAAACAAACAATAAAAATTTTAACGTAAAAACTTGAAAATAAAGTTTAAACATCAAAATCATGAGAAATGACATTAGTCATCACAATATTTATGTAATTGATCATAAAGGAACATTAAAAATGATAGAATAGAATTGGAATAAACATTTAATAGTGGTAAAATAATGAGAACATAAAATGATTTTCATAGTAGCCAAGGCACTTCTTCCAAGAGAATCATAGTGGGTGATGTCCATTACTAAACCAGGTTTACTTATCGTTCTAGCCCTGTATTACTGAACCATATTTACTTACAATTCTAGCCATGTTTATCTCATGGGATATAGATCTTTACCCAATGCATTGGAGGGATATATAGGTCCCACCAATATCATAATGAAATCATTCATAAATGTGCCACAAAAACATAAATCATTCATCACAGCATAACCCATGAAATATATTGGGATTCATAAATATCATTTAATAAAAACATAATCTATATAAGATAAATTGACATCATAAAAATAATTACATCAGAAACAAAAAAATATAAAATTAGAAATAGGGAATCATTCCTATCCCTATGTCATCTTAGATGGAAAATAATTTTGATAAAACACTAGAACTTAGTTCTTGAGGAAAATATCCTTTTATCTTTAAAAAGATTTTCTCAAAATGTATTGAAAATTTAAAAGAAAATAGTTTTAGTAGAAAATGAACTTGAAATATTGTAGAGGAATCCTAATGTAAATAAATCATTTAGAAGACGCCAAAATCTATTCATGTTGTATAAGTTAAAAAAACATTTTCCTTGTACTTTTATCAGAAGAGTCAAAATCTTCCTCATATTGTAAAATAAATGATTCCTTCCATACCATGTAGTAAAAGTAAAAATGGGTATAAATTTATTTAAACATACATGTAATTATATTAAAATTTTTGTGGGAAAAGTATATAAAACATAGACATGGATAATGAATATATCTCCAGAAAAAACTTACGTATAAACAATCTCTGATTAAGATGAGATTGAAAAACTATCCATTAACTTAGGTTTGATTACGTATGTATGTGTCTGAGGCTCCTATATAGTGGGTATAAACATATTACTAACATGTAAAAGAACCATAATAATATTTATGATATCATATTAGATTCACTTACGACATTATATTAGCTGTTCAATTGTCAATTCCATGCTAATAAAACATTCTGTGTAATAATCGTTTCATTTATCATATGTGTTTCGACTTTTTATTCTTCATATTTTTACATAGATCATTATTAACATACTTCTAGAATGTGAAACATGATTTAAATATCATGTATATTTAGTATATAAATATATATAATATATCAATAAATGGAATGGAGTACACTGTTCATGGAGATGGTAGGTCATACACACGCATAAACGATGCTTTCGTTTCCTTATTAAATTGAATGGAAGTATGTAAATAAATTATATATATACATAAATACAGTTTCATTATTATGTCATATATTTCATGACTATTTACTATATATACATTATAATAATTCTTGAATGTTTAACATGGATAATGAATCTCATCACATCACAGAGACGCTAAGTCATATGTACGAATGAGCGACGATATCGTTCCCACAGTTGTTGACCAGTATTTATGTAGATGGTGTATAATATATCAGAATTAGAATCATTTTATAATAATCATATGTAGTTATTATTTCCCCTATTATACCCATCCATGTAATGTGGTGGTGAAAAATATATTACACTACGATGTGGAGATGGTAATCTGTATATACGTACGTGCGATGATTTCTTCTATCATAGGATTGATAAAGGGTGAAATAGGGTTGTTTCATATTTATAATAAAATATCAGTATATGAGTGATACTAAAATTATTAGATTATAATTAGAAAACTAAATAAGAGTAAGTAGAAGAAGAAATAAATTTGAATCAATCGGTATAAGAGATTACCTCAACCTCGACGTGCCTCTTTTAAATTTCCTCTTAGGGCACTAGAGATGGTCTTTTGAGAACATAAACACCTGTCGAATGTAACTAGTTAAGTTGAGAAGTGAAATTTTTAGGGTTTTAATGAGAATGAAGTCTTAAAATTTTCTGATGAGGAGAGGGAGGAGGTACCCCTTTATAAGAGAGGAGTGGGAGGATGTGCCTTTTTATAAGAGAAGAGAGGAACATTAGGATTGTTCCAAAATATTAATTTATTATAAATTAAATACTAATTTATAATGTTCCAAAACATAATTAATATTAATATAAGACGATTTTGGTTATAATACCCATCCTCTAATCATTTTTTTTGGAAATTTTTGAATATTTGTTATCCATATCTTTTTGGTCTTAACCTTATTTTACCCTTCTTAATCGTACTATGATATCAAGTTATTTACATATTATGGGTTATTTTAATTAACATATAATGTAAAAAGACCCAAAAAAAGTAATTTATGACATATTTGGACTTATATTTACCATTTTTACTAATCTTAGATTCTTAGAAATTTAATATAATTTAATAAACTATTTTATGTTTTATGTTTTGAATTGTCTCAATTTTGGACACTATTCAGACTTGAAATTTTTTAAAAATTCAAAACAACCAGATTCTTTCAAAATTAAGGCATTTAATCAAATAAAATATGTCAATATTTTCTATAAAATTCTTGGATGACATTAAAATAACCAAATCAATTTTTTTTAATATTTATAAATTTTTTTATTTAAATCATTCAATAATTAGGTAATTATTAAATCATAATACTCTCAGAAATTAATATATTTATCAAATGTCCAAAAATTATAAATAGAATACCATGATGTAGGAAATATTTTTTATCTTTAATGTGACTATTTATAGACAAAAATATTTGTTATATATATCCCTTATTAAAATCAATTTAATAAAAGATATATTTTTAGTTATAATTATCAATATATTAAATTAATTATTATAAAATATCATTTTCACATCCAAGTTAATACTTGGGGTTCCAAAATTGACCAAACGATGCCTATGGTTAGAAATATCTCATCCAATAGGATTAGGTAATGTGTTAGGGTAGTATGATAATATTATAATATTTTTTGATTACCCTAATTTAATAGTTTTATCCTTTAACCACGGTAAATAAAATAATTACAGAAATTACTATTCATAATGGCCAAAAGTAAAAATTACATATTTACACAATTTGGAAATTCTGATTCCAAATATGGAATTAATTTTTCAAAATTCAAAACACTTATGTTTTAGTAATTCATTTAAAATTAATCATGTTGTCGAAAAAAATGTTTTTGTTTATAACAATGCAAAAGATTAAAATTTTTTTACATATGAATTTAATGTAAAATTAATTAAAATGACTTAACTTGTCTTAAAATATAAAAATATATTCTATTTACACTTTAAAATTATTTGATAATAGTTTTTAACCATATAAATTATTTTGATTATTTTTTTTAATTAAAATTTAGTGTATTTTCACTAGTCATCAAAATATGAATGTTATCTGAAAAATATCAAAAATTTATCCACAGTAAATTTTTCTATCCCTCTTCAAATGAAGAAGATTATTATTTTAAATTGAACTTTTAAAAGTTTTAAAAACTATATTTAAAATGTGTGTAACATTAAAAGTAGAAAAAAATTCATTTTTTTTAAAATATAAATTTTATACAAAAAATTTATTTTATGCTCCAACCATGTTCTTGAAAATGTGTAAGATGAATTATAAAGTTATAAAATTCAAAATTTGGTTAATAATATTCACAACGGATTGTTTATATCCAATTAAATAATAATATTTTAATAATATATCATCATTTAGTGAAACTCTGTATCTTGTAAATGCAATCTATCATGGAAGATTTCTCTTCTTTGTAACGAAATACATGTCAGTGGTGTGTGTAGTGAAATCTTCTTTTGGTGTTTCTTATACCCTAATATGAAATTAGTTCATTTATACATTGTGAATAATCTATACACAATGCTGTGGGAATATAATTCTACCAAACAAACTTAAAATTATATGTAATAGAAGACAAGAATTGTGGTATGTATACTACAAGCTAATACGATGTTATGTATAGTGAAATATAATCATAGTGTAGCATACAACACAATACATCAATGAATTTAAAAATAATATCTCTCATAAAATCTCAGTGTGTTACTTTTTACCTCCCTTAAATTAATATCTCCCTTGAAATTCATTGGGGTTATAAATGGTTTACGAATTGAATGTTTCATTCATGGAAAACCACATCGCAAAAAGTAATACTAAAAAATAATTTTAAAAAGGAAGGATAAAAACATAATGGTTACCAAATGTAACTCATCACTAGGTTTCCACATATGAGAACATATGTGGGAAGTGAAAACATAGATTAGGAAGATAAATCTCACCATCATGTTCTGATGGATAGTGATAGAGAATAAGGTTTGGAGAAAGTTAACTACCAGAATTCCATGTATCTACGATGATTTAAGGAACCATTTGATTTATCATATAAGAGGGTAGTACGAAAACATATTTGATTTTTACAATCATTTCCCTAATGTTGATGAATTTTTTGATAAGGATAAATAATTACTTGGTATTATTGTAATATCTCTATTGGTTGTTCCCTGAATAATTTCCACTTCATCTCTTATGTAAATAAATGAAGTTGAATTTTTTATTCTTGAAGTGTTATTAGATCATAAGATAGAATGATAGGTCATTCCATCTGTCTCAAGAAAATGGTTATAACAAATTATTAAATATACATAAGTTAACCTATAGTGAGATAATACATTAATCAAATAAAATTCAATCATATTATAAATTATACTATCCATAAATTTGTAATGTTTCAATCCTTCCAAAAACTGAAAATATAAATCTTTAAAAGGTAGTGATCTAAATCGACTTAGAATTTGTCTCTCATATCTCATTTGGCAGTTCTTCGTTGTCACATTCCAAAAATCTAAACAACTTAATCATGTATCTTCTTTAAATATGATAATATCATAAATTACTATAGAACTGTTGGGAAAACAAACATTCTATAAAAATTACCTCTTTCCACACACCAAATATACCAAATATTTTATATAATCAATCCATGATATCACTTTTTCCCTTTTATCAGTTAGGATCTCATTAATACTATCAAACATATTATTTTCTCCTTATCCATTCATTATGCGCATATCATATTCTATCCAAAAATATTTCAAACAATTTTAATGGATACAAGTACCATATATTTATGTAAATCCATAATAGAAAAATAAATATATATTATAAAATTCCATAATATGATAATTGAGATTCCACAAAACTATTCATAAATCCCATTACATAAACACTTAATCATTTCACTACTTAAATGATATAATCAAAATCAAAAATAGTGATCACATGTGACTTCCCTTTGTCTTTTTCCTTATAAGGTTGTTTGTTTTGATCATAATTAACCCATTTATTAAGTCTTTGGTTAGCATTAATGTCTCATTTCCTTTAACTTATAGCATTTTAGTGTTGGTGGTGCGTTCTCTGTAGTATTTTGTCCATTCACATCATTTGCATCCTTTTTCCCATTACTTTGGCACTCAACTACCTGATGACCATTTTTCCACACTGAAAACATATTCTAGAGCCTTTAAGAAAATCTCCACCATTCTTCATTCGACACATTGAGCAAAAGGAAATAGTAATCTCTTTCTCACAATTTTTTTGAGATTTCCCTTGAACTACTCCTTTCGTTTCTTATTAAAACCATGGGATGGATATGTAATACTAACTTTAAGTTCTTCCTTGATTTTACAACACACAATATCTTCATAGCTACTGAAGTCTCTTATATCTAATTCCCTTTGAAGACTATGTTTTAATCCACTAACAAATTTATCAACTTTACTTTTAGGTTGGATAATAAAGTCAAAAGCATACCCTGCATGTCTGGTAAAATTATCCTCGTATGTACCAAAAAAATCCTCATATATTTTATTAAGCTCAAGGGACACATTTTCCATATTGGTTTGAAAAATTCTAGGTATGTTCATTTTTAAAAGTATGTTCTTTATCTCTTCCCATTCCATGGATTCAATTTCATCTTGTTGCCTTATATTTTTAATTACAGTATACCACAAGCCTACTACACCCTCTAAATGATAGACATACAGAAAGAATTTTTTTTGTTACAAAAAATGAAGAATGGAACATATATTTTCAATGGTATTGATCCATTTTTCAGTAACAAGTGGTTTAATATACCTACTAAAATAAGGTGGATGGCGCCTTATGTAGGACTCAATAGAATTTTGTTCCCTTCTCTGCTCAGTTGGGAGTCCACAATGAGTCATAGCTTGTGTAAGTATAGAAATAACAAATTTCATTCCATCACCTATAAAATATGGTTGTTCGGTAGGATAATAATTTCATTGTATAGTGCATTGATCATTAACATAGTTCCTTTGGGTTCCAGCCACTATCTAAAACCCAAAAAAGAATAGTGTGAGAAGCAAAAATCATACTAGAAAACAAAATAATAATAAGGGGGTAAATTCAATCTCTAACTTCTTATTTTTAAATCATGGTTACTCATGATTATTTCAACAATTTTAGGATTGTAGCCTATAATTATACATAACCATAGGGACATCCCTAAACATAACATAGAAATATCTCTAGGGATCTCACTAAAGATTGTGTATCCTAGTTTCCAATGGATAACTAAACATTCGGTCTGATACCAACTGTAGACACACAATCATGACATACATGGAAATTACATTTCTTCTATAGAATACATAATACATGACAAAAAATCCCAAAATAATTTATTATTTTAGTGTCTTGGAATCTTTGAAAATAATATTCTAACCATGGTGAAAGATCGTTAACATCTCCCAAAAAGATCTTCCATTTTTGTTTTCCTATCTAAACACTTTCTTTATAAACTAGGGAAATGAAAACATAGAAAGGGTGAGATAAAATTATGAGTATGGGAAACCATTGAGAACATAAAACAAACCACAAACACTTGAATGTAAAAATATGAACATAATGTTAAAATATCAAAATCATGAGTAATGACATAAGTCCTAGCAGTAAGTAAAGAATGGATCCTAAAATAACATTAACCATGATAGAAAAAATTTCCATAAAACATGTAATTGTGGAAAACTAAAAAGCACATAATATGATTTCCTTAGTCTCCATGTAATTTCTACCAAGACCATCATTTTGGATGAAATATGTTACTGAACCGGGATTTCTTGTCGTTCCAGCCCAATATTACTGAATTAGATTTACTTTCTTCTCCATCCATGTCTATACTATTAGATATAATTCTATTCCCAATGAATTGGAGAGATATATAAGTCCCAGACATCTCATAATTAAATCATTCCTACCTATTCCAAAAAAAACATAAATAATTCATCACAACATATCCCAAGAAATTAAATGGGATTCTTAAACATCATTTCATCATAACATAACCTATATAAGATAAATGGAAATCATAAAAATAATTACTTCATAAATACAATAAAATAATATTAATCATATGGATATAGACATAATCCCATGTCATCTTAGATGGAATATAATTTTGATAAAACACTTGAACATAGTTCTTGTGGAAAATATAATTTCTTCTTTAAAAAAATTTTCTTTTCTCAAAATGCCACATAATTTTAAAACAAAATAATTTTAATTTAAAGTCAACATAAAATTTTATAGAAAAATAATCATGGAAATAATTCATTAATAATTTGTAAAAATCCATTCATGACGTATCAGTTAAAAAACAGTATCCTCATACTTTTACTGGAAAAGTCAAAAAGTACCTTGTATGGTAAACAAAAGAAATATTCATTCCATACCATGTAGTAAAAGTAAAAAATGGTAAAACATGAAAAAAAATATAAATTTAATAATAGTCAACATTGTATGGAAATAATTTTATAAATTATGGGCAAGGATGATGTATATATCCCCATAAAATACATAGGTATACACAATCTCGGATAAAGTTGAGATTTCCAAATAATACTTACCTTTGATCTGATTTCCTTCATATGTGTTCGAACCTACTATATATTGTGTTTAAAAATATTATTAACTGGTAACATAACCATAATAATATTTATGATATCATATATGATTCACTTACACCATTATATTACTTGTTCATTTGTCAATTCCATGTTAAAGCAACATTTTGGGAAATAATTATTTCATTTATCGTACGTGTTTGGAGTTGTTACTCTTCATATGATTACATAAATCGCGATTTAATTACATCAAAAATTTAAAAAATGATTTATATATCATATATATTCATTATATAAATATATATAATAGATCGATAAATGGAATGGAATACACCGTTCATGGAGACGATAGGTCACACGTATGCATTAACACTGTTTTTGTTTCCATATTAAATTTAATTGATGTATGTAAATGAAATAAATATACATAAATCCATTTAAATTATTATGTCATATATTTTATGATTATTTATTATATATGATTTATAATTAGTCTTTAATGGTTAAAAAAGAGATTGAATCTCATCACACCGTGGAGACTTTATGCCGTACGTACGCCCGAGCAATGATATCATTCCCATAGATTTTCAATGGTATTTAAGTGGATGGTGTATAATATCATATAATTATAATCATGTTATATTAATAATATATAGTTATTATTTCCACCATTATTACCTTCCAAGTAAGGTGGTCATGAAAAACAGATTTCACAATGGTGTGGATATGGTAATTCGTATGTACGCCCGCGTGGTGATTTCATATTTCATTGGATAGATAGAGGGGGAAGTAGTGTATTTTAATATTTATAATAACATATAAATATATAAGTGATACTGATGTTATTAATTTATAATTAAACAACTAATTATGAATAAGTATAAGAATTAATAAATTTGAATGAATCGGTAGAAGAGATTACCTCTTCCTCGATGCGCCCTCTTTAAATTTCCTCTTAGGGAACTAGGGTTGGCCATAAGAGAAGATCTGAACCTATAGAATATTACTGGGGATTTTTATAATAGAAATGGTCAGGTATAGATTTATTGTGGAGGCTCAAAATGGATTAATGAGCATAGGGAGGAGGTTCCCTTTTATAAGAGTGGAGAGGGGAACTTTAGGAATGTTGTAAAATAATAATTTCTTTTAAATACACTTTACATTTAAAATGGTGTAAACCATATTTAATTCTTATATAAGATGAATATCGTTTGAATAAACATCATCCAATATTATTTTGGCATGTTTTGATAATTTTGTGTCCTTATCTTTTCCGTTTTATCGTTATTCTTCCCTTTTTAATCGTACCATGATATTATGTTATTTACACATTGTCCGTTAATGTAATTACAATAACATGTTAAATGACCCCCAAACAGTTATTTATGAAACATTTTGGACATATATTAACCATACGGAAGAATTTTAGGTTTTTAGGAATTTAATATAATTAAATAAACTATTTTATTTTTTAAGTTAGGAATTGTGTCAAATTTGGACACTATTCATACTTAACTTTTTTTTAAAATCATAACAACCTGATTCCTCCAAAAATAAGGATTTAAATAAAATATAATATGTCAATATCATCCATAAAATTTGTTGATGACCTAAAAATTACCAAATTACGTATGTTTCAATAATTATAAATTCATTTATTTGAATCATTCATTAATGAGGTAATCACAACATCATAATTGTGTCATAAATAAATTTATGTATCTAGTTTCTAAAAATTATAAATAAAAAACCATAATGTAGAAAATATATTTATATTTCCAATGACTTTTTATATTCATCGATATCTGTTATATAACCCCATATTAAAATCGATTTAATAAAAGATATATGTTTATGTTATAATTATCATTACTTTAAATTAATTAATATAAAATGTCATTTTCACATCCAAGTGAATCCATGGGTTCCCAAAATTGACCCAAGGATTCCCACTATCAGAAATATCTCATCCAAGTGGATTAGGTCATGTGTTAGGGTAGTTTAATATTATTATTATTTTATTTCATTACCCTTATATACCATATTTACCCTTTTATCCCCAGTAAATAAAATAATTACTGAAGTCACTATTCATAATATCGAAAAATAAAAATTATATATTTGAACAATTTTAACCTTATGATTCCAAATATGGAATAAAGTTTTCTAAATTCAAAACACAAAAGTATTGGTAATTAATATAAAACTAATCATTTTGTCAAAAAATAGGTTTCTATTTAAAACATTACAAAAGATTGTATTGTTTTTACAGACTAAATCAATGGAAAAATTAATTAAAATGACTTAGAGTTTATTAAAAAATAAATATATATTCTATTTATACATTGAAACAATTAAATAAAATATTTTAACAATATAAATTATTTCGATTAAAAAAAATCAGTTAAAATTTAACTTATTTTCATTATTCATCAAAATATGAAAGTTATCCGAAATATATAAATAATTTATCCAAAGTAATTTTTTATATCCCACATCAAAATAATAATTTTATTTTGTCAAATTTAACTTATAAAAAAAATAAAAAACCAGATTTAAAATAGGTGTGCCATTAAAAGTAGGCGAAACTGCATTTTTTAAAATATATTTATTTTATCCGAAAAAAAATATTTTGTTCACATAACATGTTCTAAAAAATGTTTAAGATGAATGATAATGTTAAAAAATTAAAAATTTTGATAATAATATTTATAATGGCTATTTTATATCCAATTAAATAATAATATTTTAATAATATATCATTGTTTAATGAAACTCGGTATCACGTACAACACAAGGTTTCGAGGATGATTAATCTTGTGTGTTATGAAAGACAAGTTAGTGTTGCTTGTAGTGAAAGATTCCTTTTGTGTTTCATATAACATAAATCATAATTAGTTCATTTATACATTGACCAAAATATATACTCAATATTGGGTGAAATGAATTCTATCAAAATAACATAAAATTATGTGCAACACAAGACATGAATGGTTTTTCATATTCTGCAGGCTAATAGGGTGTTTTGTATAGAACATGATAATATTGGTGTAGAATAAAACACATGACATCAATGGAATTAAAAAGAACCTATCTCATAAAATCTAGGGGTGTTATAGAACAAATTAATTTATCAGTTTACTTTCTCAAGATTATTATCTCAGGATTATCGTCTCACAATATGTTGTCTTGGTTCATTGTCTCATTCGTTATGGTCGTGATTTTTTAAGTCGCATAGTAATATTGAAACCATGAATTCCTATACCAGTATCACCATATTATTCATAATTTCTTTTTAAACATTTATTTTTTTGTATCGAGTGTTTTATTTCTTTTTAATACATTTTTTTCATGACATTTGAACTCCCTAATGATGAAAACCTATCGTTTCACTTCTATCGAGCTCACATCTCTTGAAACCAAAACCCATTATCTCTCTGAGTATTCATTCCCTCCTTCTCATCTTTCATGAAACCACATTGAATTCTTGGGATGAAGCATCCATCCTCACCCACTCTTAAAAATTTTAGGTCTTATAAGAAATAGAAGAAGTGTTCGGTTGTAATGTCACGACCCGACCTCTGGGCCCGTGCCGTGCTTACCCCAAGCCCTCCTTCCATAGGCCAGGGGCTGGAGACTAGCACCAAGGCGTAAAATCCCGGTAAACAGGGAAGACATTGCCTTTATAAGTAACAACCACCACAGAGTCAGCAAGCGGAAAGTAACTACAAAGTGCAGAAAAGTAAAGGGGGCCGGAATACAAGCTCAACTGAAAGTACAACTGAAAAGGAAAAGAACAGAAATTGAAGAAACGACGACAGCCTCGTGTCGTCCACTGGCAATCCCACCTGAAGGGTGGGTACAGATAGCCTCCAGGCTCCTCGGGTCCCACGTCCGCTCCGAGCACGTCCCGCCCAGTGGTCCGCCTCCAGGTACCGTCCTGCTCCACGCCCCAACCGAGATCAGCACTGTCCGTCGTCTGCATCCAACACAACAAGGTGCGGGCATAGCCCGTGCAGGGGTGAGTATAAACTACTCAGTAAGGACCCCGAGGAGCCTGGAGGCTATCTGTACCCACCCTTCAGGTGGGATTGCCAGTGGACGACACGAGGCCGCTGTCTTTTCTTCAGTTGTTGTTCTTTTCCTTTTCAGTTGTACTTTCAGTTGGGCTTGTATTCCGGCCCCCTTTACTTTTCTGCACTTTGTAGTTACTTTCCGCTTGCTGACTCTGTGGTGGTTGTTACTTATAAAGGCAATGCCTTCCCTGTTTACCGGGATTTTACGCCTTGGTGCTAGTCGCCAGCCCCTGGCCTATGGAAGGCGGGCTTGGGGTAGTCACGGCACGGGCCCCGAGGTCGGGTCGTGACAAATTGGTATCAGAGGTGGTCGGTTCTACCGCAGACTCTGATCATCTTTTCTTCCTATATGAAGCAATAGTGTTTAGTGTATTGAGTGTGGTGATCAGTTCAGGGAGCCCGGTGTTGGTGCGGCGGCCGACGTATCCGTACACCAGGACCCTGACTCCTGATTTCCGACTTAATGCATGAAAGCATTGATTGCGTGTGTGTTTCAAGTTTTCTTTGTGATTACTTGTGTCAGCTCACCGGGTATACTGATCTGCTTCATGAAAGTCTCATGTTTTCCTTGTGATTACTTGTGCCAGCTCACCAGGTATACTGTTCTGACTGTGGTGCTCTTGTTCTCCTTTTCAGGATGGCCCCGCGACGACAGCCAGCTAGGGTTCCGAGTGTAGGGCGCGACGGCAGCCCACCGAGCGACGAGGCCTCGGTGCAGGGCCCTTTGCCAACAGTGGCACCGGCGGTAGCTTTACCTGCCGAGCCACCGATGCTACCAGTACCAGATGCTGACGATGCACGTCGCCTCAGGGCACTGCATGAGTTTCAGAGCCAGCGACCGCCCAGGTTTCGCGGTGAGGCAGACCCCCAGGCCGCCGAGGACTGGCTAGAGGCGGTGGTACGGATCTTTAGGCTAGTGAGGACACCAGCGGATCTCATGGTGATTCTCGCGGCGAGCCTCCTGCAGGCGGCGGCAGGACGATGGTGGAGCTTGATGCTCTAGGTTCACGATGAGGCATCCTTGCTCTGGACGGACTTCGAGAGCCTCTTCCGCTCTGAGTTCGTCCTGGCCACCCTCCGAGCGGTGCGCATCCAGGAGCTTCTCCAACTGCGCCAGGGCAGCATGACGGTCGCTCAGTACGCGGCGAGGTTCACTGACCTATCTCGCTACTCGAACGACATGGTATATGACCCCTTCTTCCGGGCCCGGACCTTCGAGCAGGGCTTGCGGCAGGAGATTCGGGCGTCGCTGATCTCCCTCAGCATTCCGAACCAGGCGGGAGTGCTGGAGCGAGCCCTCCTGATCGAGAGCTTCCTGGCATAGCCTTCTTCAGCGGCGAGACCTAGCGCAGGGCGGCAGGTAGCTGAGTCTTCGGCAGCAGGTAGCCGACGGATGACCCAGGGTTCCAGGCGGACTAGACCTTCCGGCAGGCGACCTCGGGACACTGGCTCAGCAGTGCAGGGCACCCAGCGGAGTGCCAGCCTTCCGAGAGGCAGGCTGTGCTACTCCTGCGGCGGGCAGGGTCACATGGCTCGTGACTGCCCGACTCGCCGATCAGAGGAGAAGCAGACGGTGGAGGGGCCACCCAGGCAGAGGCAGAGGGTCGACCATGGCGGTCCGCAGGGAGGAGGCGGACGAGGCAGAGGAGTTGGCCGAGCAGCGGGTGGTGGGCGACGCTTCCAGGCTCTACCCCCACCACCACCAGGAGGGCCACCTCGACCACAGGGAGCTGGCGGGCAGGGACAGGCCCAGCTCCAGGCAGTGGAGGCCTACGACCCCGACATGCCAGAGATGATTCGAGGTACGATCTGTGTGTATTCCACCCTTGTTGCAGTACTTATAGACACAGGAGCGAGTCACTCTTTCATAGCCTTTGCCCTTGTTCGGAGCTCGGAGATTCCGACTGAGCCGTTGGCTCGATCCTTACGGCTAGAGACTCCTACGGGAGCAAAATCGATGATTACACACTGGTGCCGGCAGTGTGAGCTTACTCTAGGAGGCGTGAGCTTCGGCTGGGATCACCTTGTAGCGGCGTCGAGGCCTTACGATGTCATCTTGGGCATAGATTGGCTATCCACGGTTCATGCCCAGATCGACTGTTTTAGGCGCAAGGTGTGATGTGTTCGCACCGACGGGAGCAGGTTTACCTTCACCGGCGAGAAGGGAACCTTTGCAGCACGGGATGGACTTCCACGGAGGAGAGTGCAGCCCATCTCTCATCAGTTGGCTAGCCTCATCCTAGGAGCAGTGGACGTGCGGAGTCCAGTTTTTCCTGCATTGGTGGACCAGTGCGTGGACGTCTTTCCCGACGACGTTCCAGGGCTACCTCCTCGTAGAGAGGTAGACTTTTACATCGACTTGTACCCCGGGACAGCCCCGATATCTACTCCAGCATATCGGATGGCCCCCGCCGAGCTTCGAGAGCTGCGGGTACAGTTGGAGGACTTGCAGAGCAAGGGGTTTATCCGACCCAGTGTTTCACCCTGGGCTTCCCCGATATTGTTCGACAAGAAGGCGGACGGGAGCCTGCGACTGTGTGTCCACTATCGTCGCCTGAACAAGGTGACAGTGAGGAACAAGTATCCGCTGCCACGGATTGATGACCTCTTCGATCAGCTCAAGGGAGCGCGGTGGTTCTCGAAGATAGACCTCCGGTCAGGCTATCATCAGCTCAGAGTTTGAGACGAGGACATGCAGAAGACGGCCTTCAGGTGTCGGTATGGCCATTATGAATTCTTGGTTATGCCGTTCGGCGTAACCAATGCTCAAGCAGTGTTCATGAGCCTCATGAACAGGATCTTCCAGCCATACCTCGACCGATTTGTCGTGGTCTTCCTTGACGACATTTTGGTATACTCGACGACTGAGGAGGAGCATGCCTACCACCTGCGAGTTGTGCTAGACACACTCCGAGAGCACCAGCTTTATGGAAAGCTCTCAAAGTGCCGGCTCTGGTTACGTGAGGTCCACTTCTTGGGGAACGTCATCTCTGAGGAGGGAGTTGCAGTGGATCCCGCGAAGATCGAGGTAGTTCTAGCTTGGGAGCCACCCAGGAGCGTGACGGAGGTGCGGAGCTTCTTGGGACTAGCCGGATACTATCGGAGATTTGTGCCAGACTTCTCCAGAGTTGCGGCACCACTCTCAGCCTTGACAAAGAAGGGGAAACCCTTTGTGTGGTCAGACAGATGTCAGCAGAGCTTCCAGGAGCTGATACAGAGATTGACCAGCGCACCTATCTTGAGGTTGCCTGAGGAGGGAGTTGGATACATAGTTTACTGCGACGCATCAGGGACTGGACTCGGGTGCGTCCTGATGCAGGAGCGGGCCGTGATCGCCTATGGATCACGTCAGTTGAGGCCGCATGAGCAGAACTACGCCACTCATGACCTGGAGTTAGCAGCAGTGGTCTTCGCTCTAAAGACTTGGCGGCACTATCTGATGGGCGAGCGCTTCACAGTCTTTTCTGACCACCAGAGTCTCAAGTATATCTTCTCTCAGAAGGACCTGAACCTGAGACAACGAAGATGGATTGAGTTCCTCCAGGACTATGACTTTGAGATAGTCTATACTCCTGGGAAGGGGAACGTGGTAGCCGATGCCCTCAGCAGGAGGACGGGCATTCAGCTACTTGAGGAGGGGACAGAGTAGCTAGCCTCCTTACAGATATCCTTCGTGGATAGAGACGGAGCAGCCTTTCTTCAGTCTCTCACAGTCTCTCCTCCACTTCTACAGCGGGTCAGAGAGGCTCAGCGTGGGGACGCTGACTGTGAGACCCGACGTGCACTGTTATCCTCAGGTCAGGCGCCTGATGGCTTCTCTCTTGGAGCAGAGCCCGACATCCTTTTCAGAGGACGTACCTTCGTACCAGTCGCTTTACGAGAGGAGGTGCTGAGAGAGTTTCACACTTCTCCCTTGGCGGTGCATCCCGGAGTGGCGAAGATGTACCAGGATCTCAGACGACAGCACTGGTGGCCGGGCATGAAGAAAGCTGTGGCAGAGTTCGTTTCACGGTGCCTCACCTGCCAGCAGATGAAGGCAGAGCATCAGGTACCAGTAGGCTTGGTACAGCCCATGGAAGTCCCGGACTGGAAGTGGGACGGCATATCTATGGACTTCGTGACTGGACTTCCACGTACTTCTAGAGGTCACGAATCCATTTGGGTGATTGTCGACCAACTCACCAAGTCGGCACACTTCTTACCCATTAGAGAGCAGGGCTCAGTGGAGAGCTTGGGACGTCTTTACGTCCAGGAGATCGTACGGCTTCACGGTGTGCCATCGTCTATCGTCTCCGATCGAGATGCTCGTTTCACTTCCCGACATTAGAAGGGGTTGCAGGAGGCGTTCGGGATGCAGCTCCATCTGAGCACAGCCTTCCACCCTCAGACGGATGGTCAGACGGAGAGGACCATACAGACACTCGAGGACATGCTCCGTGCATGTGTTCTCGACTTTGGTCGCAGCTGGGAGGACCACCTACCCTTGGTGGAGTTCGCGTAAAACAACAGTTACCACTCCACCATCGGGATGGCACCATACGAGGCATTGTACGGCAGACCCTGCAGATCACCGTTGTGCTGGACAGACCCTGGGGAGTCAGCACTCGTGGGACCAGAGATGGTCCGAGCCACGACAGAGAAGGTCCATATCATCCAGGAGAGGATGAGGACAGCTCAGAGCCGGCAGAAGTCATATGCTGACAGGAGGCGGAGGCCACTAGAGTTCGAGGATGGCGACCACGTCTTTTTGCGTGTCTCAGCTCGACGTGGTTTACGGAGATTTGGCCGAGGCGGCAAGTTGTCTCCACGCTTCATCGGGCCTTTCCAGGTCCTTAGCAGGATAGGAGAGGTGGCTTATCGCCTGGCTCTACCACCTCAGTTGCACCGGGTGCACGACGTCTTCCACGTGTCTCAGCTGAGGAGATACGTGCACGACCCGACGCACATCATCGACTTTGGGGAGCTGGACGTGGACGATGGGGAGACTTTTGCGGAGGTCCCAGTGGAGATCGAGGATCGACAGGAGCAGGTCCTACGTGGGCGGTCGATTCCTCTTTTGCGCGTCAGATGGCAGCACGGGAACCTCCAGGAGAGCACTTGGGAGCGGGAGGCTCAGATGCGTGCTCAGTACCCCCATTTGTTCCCCTAGTTTTTGATGTATCTTTACGAGGACGTAAATCCCTGAGGTGGGAGTAATGTAAAGACCCGAAAATTTCAAGGAAATTTTTTTCTTAATTTTCTTTGGAATTTTAAAAGAGCGCAGCTTCAGACGGCACCTGATTCCGAGGCCCGGTGTGCCCGGAATCGATTTCCGAAGTTTGGCTTGGAGACGTTCAGTGAACGGACGAGCGGGTTTTTCTATCTTTTGAACCGGTGCCCTGAATCGAATTTTGAGGGCACCGATGAACTCGCAGTGCCAGTATTTGCTTAGAAATGCCTCTTCCGGAGTTGCGTTTGCTCAACCGTGGTTTTTAAAATTTTGGGCTTTAAGTCGGAAATAAAATAAAGGTTTAGCGACAACTTTATTTTATTTCACTTAAGCCGCTTGGAAGTCACTTGAAAGCCACTTGAACTGAGTTAAAACGGATAGGGTGCTATCCGGAAATACCCTACCCCTTGGTAGGATATTTGTGAGGTGGGGCCCGCATGAGCCCCGCAGTTTCTTTCGCTAAGTAACGCACCCGCGAAAACCCGTCAAAGTAACTGAAAAGTCAACCGGCGCGTTTTCTTTAATTCTTAACAGACCATTTAATTGGGCGGTTTATTTCGTGAATTAAATGGGCTGTTTCATTCGTTGAATTAATTCAACGAATTTAATGGGTCGTTACTTACGCATTTGCGTTTGTTGGCAAAATAATAAAATATACCAACGTGTCTATTTTGGAGGATTACTCTTTATTCTCTGAGCCTCCACCCTCCCCGCGAAGAACGCGAAGAACGCGAAGAACGCTGGAACCAAAATTCGACGACGCACACCGTGATCTGCGACGTCGACGAGCTCTACCCGCGACGTTCTTCGGCGACCCCTCTTCTTCCGCGGCCGATCCTCGTTCGGCAACTAAGGTGAGAAACGGATCGTTTAATTCTCCCTTTTTAATTTCAATGACAACAGATTTAATTAATTAAATCTGTTTGTTCTAGATCCGGAGATCATCGGCGCGACGTTTTTCCCGCGGTTCGACGAACATCTCTTCCGCGACGACGCGACGATCCCCTCCTTCCGCGACGAGCGATTCCGCGACGACCTCACGTCCGACGGCGACATCGAGGTAGGGATTTATTTTCTTGATGATTCATTCCCGTTGTTTATGACTAACGCGGAGGGTGCGGGTCTAACGAACAAGACCCGACAACCCTCCGCCGATCTTTTTGTTGCGCGGATTTGGCGGACGACGACGAACCGTGCGGCAAGGGTGATCCGTTGATCCCGCAGTGAAGATCGGCCCCCGGGAGGAGCAACGGCGCAGACGGGAGAGAAATCGGGCCACTGGAGCAACTCCGGCGGCCCGCGGAAGGCGGCGGCGGCGAACCGCCGGACCGCGTCCGCGGTCCGGCCACCCAACACGCGGCCCGCACGGGCCGCGTTCCACCTAAGCCGCGGGTAAAACCCGCGGCAGCCTCTTCGGCCGCTCGGCCGAAGCCGAGCCGGCCGGTCAAGTCGGCCGGGCCGCGCCCAGGCGGGACCGGACCCGGCCTAGCCGGGTCGGGGCGGGTCGGGTCGACCCGGTTCGGCCGACCCCCAGGGGGGGGTTCGGGCCGGGTCGCCCCGGTCCCAGAACCCCCGTTTTCGGTATATTACACCCAAGGTTTTGAAAGACTTTGGGTTCGGTCGGGTTGGTTCGTACACGAAACCAACCGGGCCCTCGGAGCGGAAATGCTCATAACTTGAGCTACGGACGTCTGATCGACGTACCGTCAGCTGTGGTAGTTTCCTCTATGTGAGACGGAACTTTTGGCATACTCTGCCCGAGGATCGGACACAGGCGGAGTACGGTCGGGTTGGTTTCGCCCTAAAAACCATCCGGGCCCCTGGGACAAAAATGCCAATAACTCTCAGACCGGGCGTCCGATTGACGCGCCGTCTGTTGCGTTGAGATCCTGTTGTCGATACGGAACTTTTGGATACATCAACTTCGGACTACGTGTCAGTTGATGTATCAGCCTCTCGGCTCGTGGAGCGGACCCTCCTAAACGACCTCGCTGTGTGCGGGAACCCTAGTGCTGGCTGTGACTTCGACGACAGAGCAGAGATCCTCCGTGGACTGTGACTTCGACGACAGAGCAGAGATCCTCCATGGACTGCGACGACGACAGAGCAGAGATCCTCCGTGGACTGCGACGATGACAGAGCAGAGATCCTCCGTGGACTGCGACGACGACAGAGCAGAGATCCTTCGTGGACTGCGGCGACGACTGTGCAGAGATCCTCAGTGGACTGCGTCGACTACTGCACTCAGCGATCCCATGTGGATCAGTGCTACAGGTCCTGTGTGGGCCCGATCCTGTGTGGGTCCTTACTACCGGTTCTATGTGAGCCACTGCCTACAGGTTCTGTGTGAGCCCGATCCTGTGTGGGTCTTTTGCGGGGGTTAGTACCTATCGATCCTTCGTGGGTCCGACGACTTAGATGGATCAGTGATCATCTTTGACGTCATTTGAAAAAGTATACCTGGTTGAGCTGAATCTTATGTTACTCTCCTTTGTGGAATGTGTTGAACCATCCTATGTGGATTTACTGTTTACTCTCCTTTATGGATTTGAGTCTTGCTTTCCTGTGTGGATTGAGTTGTTCTTGAGCTCGTGAGCAGAGCTAGAATTGGGGACTTAGGTATATGTATGGGTATATACCTAAGTCGAGTCAGCTGTTTCTTCGTGGTTGCCCCTTTCTTTTGTGCTATATCCTTTGTGGATTTCGGGAGACCTTCGGGGGTCTCGGGGTCCTTACTGAGTAGTTTATACTCACCCCTGCACGGGCTATGCCCGCACCTTGTTGTGTTGGATGCAGACGACGGACAACGCTGATCTCGGTTGGGGCGTGGAGCAGGACGGTACCTGGAGGCGGACCACTGGGCGGGACGTGCTCGGAGCGGACGTGGGACCCGAGGAGCCTGGAGGCTATCTGTACCCACCCTTCAGGTGGGATTTCCAGTGGACGACACGAGGCCGCCGTCTTTTCTTCAGTTGTTGTTCTTTTCCTTTTCAGTTGTACTTTAAGTTGGGCTTGTATTCCGGCCCCCTTTACTTTTCTGCACTTTGTAGTTACTTTCCGCTTGTAGACTCTGTGGTGGTTGTTACTTATAAAGGCAATTCCTTCCCTGTTTACCTGGATTTTACGCCTTGGTGCTAGTCGCCAGCCCCTGGCCTATGGAAGGCGGGCTTGGGGTAGTCACGGCACGGGCCCCGAGGTCGGGTCGTGACATGTAATGCCTAAGAAACCAATAAAACAAGATCTTGAGGATCATAATGTCATACTAGAAAATGAAATCTGTGAAAAGTGTCTCTTGACCATTATGTATCTGGTTCTAAGAGTTCCAAAATAATAGGGTCGGTTTGACTTGGTTTACAAAGGAGAAAAGACACATCTACCTAAATATTTTTTTGAGTATTATTAGTATGTTCCTTTTTCCTACATTTCCAAGGATAATTTTGTGGTTATGAGATGGGTAAATGGTCAAAGATGTCCATTTTCTTCAAGGTTATGGGCTTACTGGATTGGAATATCTCATGAAGGGATTATTAAGGATTAACAAAGAGGGCCTCCTCGACCTACAGATATGTTTAGTGTAGAAGAGGTTATTCCAAGTTTAATATGAAATAAGAAGAAGATAATGCTAATTGCGGTTGTGATTGATGATGAGTCATGGTTGTTGTTAAAGATTTTTCAACACCACATTTGTCCATGAAAATGATATTTTCCCACTCTTAAGTACCAAGAATAATTTTCAATTCACTTTCAAAAAAACGGACACAAAATCAACTTGTGTAAGTATATTATATTTTACATTTTTGATATGCTTAAAACAATATCAATGTCCTTGTCCCAATTATATTAGAGGTTTACTAATGTTATTCTTCTAGCCAATGCTGTGGTTGGGTAAAATAAAGAAATGCTTGAGGAATGTAATTTCTATATATATAAGTCTATTTTTAGTATAATAAAGATAATATGGATTCTATCGATGAAATTGTGGTTTGAGGTTAATGATAGTTTGTATGGTAATTTTAGACCTATTCAAAATCCCTCCCTACCAAAAAATATAGCTGATCCTAGATTAGAAGTATACAAGATTTAGGAATATCTGGATGAAGAAACAGATGTTGATGTTAGTAAAGGTTTTGTGAGAGTATCTCATGGGATTTCACATATCTATAAGTGAGATTTTGATGTAAGTGAAAAGGATAATGATACTTCTAAAGTATTTGTTAGTATTTAGGAAGAACCTATAGTAGAAAATGGGCATGCAATAGCGGAAGATCTTGAGTTTGAGGATAATCTTGATGGAGAGGAAGAGGGTACTATTGTGGAATTGTATTGAGAAAAATTGAACCTGAAATATTAGTATATTCAAAGGAAAGAATGGAATATGTCTTTCTTCAATATAGGGAAGGAATTGGTGAATCTGACAGAGCTATGAATTCAAAAATTGGTAAAAGGATAAAATCTCTTTGTCTTAGAAGAGAGACACCTATTACAGGAGAGGAACACCCCAGCTTAAAAATTATTCAACTTCAAAATCATGTTGATAAATGATATATGGATACCAAGTATATGTTGACCAATTATTTTGATGAGGATAATACCCAAGAGGACATGGTAAAAGGGATAGATCTTTACACTCTTTTTTAATTCAAACCAATTTCTTCCATATAAGTATCATCTACAAAGGAATATGAACTTATTTCAGTTCAAGTTCCTAAAACTCCGCAAGAATCTTCTGATTTAGTGAGTCATAATGATCTGAATTATTTTGTATATAACATTTTTTCCAACATTGGTAAGATATTAGTGTCTCAACCTACACCTATGACAATCCTCAGTGAAAGGGATGATGCACTACTGTTAGGAAAAATTACATGGCATATTGAACTGATGATGCATCTTAGAATTCAGGAATATTAGACTGTAAACAAGAATTTGAGTTATGAGGTTTATGCTCTAAAAATAATGGTTGATGATATGTAGAAATTATTTCCACCGGCTCGAGCTCCTATATCTCATCTTAGGGAAGAAGATGCAGAAATGACTCCACCGAAGGTTTTATCTCTAATTCAGAAAAACCTGGTCAATTTGTAAGAAAAAGTGGTTGAGAACAACATAAATATACCCAATGAGATGTGTGAGTTTTTTGCTGGACTTAGTTATTTAACCAATAAATATAAATACAATTTAAATAATTCTCAAAATAAACTTAAGTATACAAAATCATCTATTATCGTTTCATCTAACTCTAGACAACCATCTTAGCCTATGGACAGTGACTTGATCACATTAGTTTTAAGAGAAAATATTCAATTATTGTTGAGTTGTGTTGATAATGAAAGTATATCTTCTTTAATCCTGAACATTAAACTTGTACATGATTTGCTGAGGTACCATTCAATGATTTCCAATTATGCTGAAGAAGAAATCACTAAAAAAGTTGAATTCTAATTTAATGGAATTTATTCTATGCATGAGTTGACCAATCACTTAAAGTATCAGGTTGAGAATGTGTAAATACATCTAATCACTCATGCCTAAAAGGATCATGTGAAAAATATCAGGAAATTTACATCATCTTTGGAGATGTTCCTTGAAAACGAGGATGTCTTTGAGAAATTCGTGCAGTATGGTGGAGTGGTCAATTTAGATTTTATCAAGAAATCAAAGACATATCTCTATGTTCAATGTATTGTAATCATGGATCCTATAGCTACTCCATTGAGGCCAAGACTCTCTTATTCTCTCCATCCTTCCTCATCCACTTATTTTTCCCTCGTGACCATGTCTGTTGCATAGTATTCGAGCTATATCAAACATTTCATCATTGATAAACATATTCCTAGGTCTTCTAACAGACCTACCCTTTCCCCTTCTATCAATAAAGGAGTTCCACTACCTTCCCTCACTACTACATCTACAACCTCTACTTCTAATGTCTACAAATAAGTGATAGGTTATTTGTTTTGGGATATGTTTTTTTCATTTAATTCTTATAATGGATATTGTCCAATTATTTAATGGAATGTAACTTGATATTGTTTCATCCCTTTTTATCTTTTTTTTTCTTTTTGATAATCCAAATAGGTGGTGAAATTATACAAAGGAATTTATATTGAATATCATATATGCTTTGATACTATAAGGGTGAAGCATAATAAGTAGGATACATAAGGTCAATGAATTACCCTCGATGCTATTTATAACAACTATTCTTTAATTTCTTGATTTGATAAGTAATATTTTTATTTCATTCTCAAATATTTTGAATGTAAATGACATGGGTTTTATCATAAAAAGGGAGAGATTTTTGAAATCCACATGTTTTAATGATAAAATATAATGTTTGGATATTGTTGGACTCCTTATGTTTTAATGGTCACAAATCATTTTTGGTGATTTTTGGACACCTCATGCTTTAATTATAAATAATCATCTCTAAATCTTATAAACAATACTTAATATTGTTCTATTATGTTTATGTATGATTATGTTTAATCATAATTCATTATATGAATATTTATTCTTAAGACAGATTAAATATTTTTTTCTGTATATGTGAAACTATAATCTTGCTACTGTTTCTAGATTATCTCAATGTTTGTAACACTATAAGCTAGTTACCGGTTCTAGATTTTATTAAATGGACCTAACACAATTTCCTTTCTACCGTTTCAATGACACAATTACCTGACACCATTCAGAATTTAAATAAAGGACTATACATTGTTACCTGAGACACCGTTTACCTGACAGTGTAGTCTTGCTACTACATCAAGAATTTGAAAAGTACCAGACACTGTAACTGTGCTTCTAGATCCAGATATGGAACTGTGACTATCTCATCATGATTGTCTCTCCGTGACTATCTCACCATGATGGCTTCATCGTGACCGTCCCACCATGACATTCTCACCACTACTGTGACATTGTTCCATATAAGAATACTTTTGGTATTTTTAAATTAATTTTGAAATTTGTTTTAAATGGTCATATTTGAGACATTTAATAACATTGATAAAATTAATGATCGCGTGCAGTCTTGTTAGAAGGTAGTATGAGGTATGATATGTAGAGATGGTTCATTTTTCAGCTCCAACACAAGAAATAGAAATAAAAAGGAAAACTGTCGCATTGGAGAAAATATTTGTAGAAGTGGATTGAATGCAAAGGAAATAATGGAACACCCATACTTGTAAGAATAAACTGAAAGAAGAATTTTCAATTTCAACTAGATGTAATCAAAGAAGAACATGTCATAAACCATCTTGAATATATCTGGGCATCAACTCGATGGAGAATAGGAGTATCTAACTACACTGAAAAACAAAACATTCAACCTGTGACTCTCGGTTTGCATAAGAGGATGGAACATTGCATCTACTACATCTAAAGAGTCTAAATATGCATTTCACAACACACAGATCCTTCTAAAATTTATATCATTACATTTTTCTCTATTGTGAATTGTTTCGTTAAGTTTTTAGTACTATGTGTATCTTTATTAAAACATACACTTTCTCTTGCACTAAATTTGAGGATACAAGAAATCCTCACTAAAATATATTTTGACACCTTGTTTCGCCCATATATAACTGTGGAAGAGGTCCTCCATGATATAGCTGTTATTATTCACATGGAGAATAGTGGAAGTGGTCATGTGACCTCGACAGTCTGATATACTATTGTTAAACCTGATCGCGGGTGTGGATCAAATATATATATATATATCATGGTGGTAGAAGATCACTATATGGAGTAGATTAGGTATCAGTTTGAGACAGAACCACTTTTTATCCATTGTGTCTTTCAAATTACATTTTCTCTATTTTAACATATAAATCTGAAAACAAAAATTTACATTGATTGTTAGTCTTGGATAGTAGTTGTAACTATTGTTCATTATTATAGTAGTTTCAACAGTTTAATCAATTTATCATATTGTTATAACAAATAATTTATAAATCTTTTAAGAAACTATATAAAGAGTCAAACAAATAATATTTTACTACCTTGTATAACTAGCTGAAATTAATTTAAATTGATGGCGTAATTTAACTAATCATTTTAAAACAACTTTTAAAGGAATTATATCCCCCTATCTTTACATTACTACTCCGAAAAACAGAAATCATTATAAGGGATAAACCATAGGATAGAGACACCCATATTAATAAAAATTAAAAAAAATTATTGTTTTAATTATGGAAATTGGTGATGAAAATATCACATACTAAAAACATATATCAAATGGAAAAAATAGATATTATTCCTCTCCATAATAGTTCTAGTAGTATTTCCCCATTATAAATCAGACACAATGGGAAGAATAGAAGAAAACATATTAGCACATATCCAACTCACCAGATTACCATCTTTCCATATCCATGATTTCATCCAGCATGGAGATCCACCAATTGGGAGAGGGAGAGAGAGAAAATCATCTTTGAGGATCCTCAGGATATATGGATACTATATTAGGGTAAATATCGTTAGATTATAAATGATAAATTAATATTTATGGCCAAAATGACATTTACTTCCATACATAATCACACACACTGATGCATCACCATCTTGTAGTTGAGAAGTCGCTAACCGAAAAGTGGGTATATGAATAGAGCATATACACCCAAATATCAATAAGCTAGATAATAGAATGTTGATACCTATATGTGTTCTTATATAATTCACTTGAATTCTATTGGCCCTCACTGGCTATCCAGTAGCCACTTACTTCTAGAGAAAACAAATCCATACTCCTAACTTAGAATGACCCACAAATAAATAGATAATATTGATAGAGGCTCATAAATGGTTTTATTTACCAGTTTGTGATATAATTATTTCTAAGATGATCCTTTCTATTATATAATAGGAGATGTTTGGTTATTGTAAAATTATCTTATTCCAAAATTACAGCTAATCGTTTCATATATGAGGGATTAAAAAAATGTCCTCTAAATGTTTTTAATACATTGTATAGTGTGATTTTAAATGGAAAATATACCATAATTTAATAATTTCATTATTATTCATTATAACTATTCGATAAAAATCCACGTGAATTTTAAAATATAAATTGGTGATAATTATGTAGATAGTGACACGAAAATGTATTTAAATATATTCCTTATTTATTGAATAGAAAATTTATAAATGAGGCTATTCATTGGTTGGGTTAAATTTTTTTAGGTCTTAGTAGTCTTGTAGTGGTTTTAATGTGGATTCTAACAAAGAAGTTTCCATTTAAAAATGTTTTCAATGTATGTTTTTATGGATTCACATAAAATGGAGATTAATGTTAGATTTCAAATGATGTGAAATAGATCCCAATTATAAGAATGATTTTAAGATCCATTTATAACAATATAATAGATTTCTTAAAGGTAATGTGAGACCCACAATTAATTGAAATAAATTTATTACCCATAATATTGACCCCTGATGAATTATATATATTGTTCTACGTGATTGATATAAAAATAATATTTTTTATAGCGTGCTTTTTAGGATTATAGATTTTTTAATGATTTTTTATTTATGTTTTTATAATATTCTTGGTTATTTTTTCACCCCCTTTCATTGATGTAATGGAAACTAAGGCTGCTAATTGTGAGATTCATTTTAGGTTATACTAACACTGTTGAAATTATTAGACTCTAAGAGCTAATTAGTATTACATGATCATATTATGTGAGAAGATCGATATGAACTAATAATACTATGGGATAACATTAACTAATTATTTCAGACATGAGTATGTCTAGGTTCTTCACATGATATATCCTATGGAGATTCACATAGTGGTTGGATTTTATTGAGGAGTATTTATGGTATCACTATACTTACATTATTTATATCCCATAGATTTTTTTGGTTTTTCATCACTATATTCTGGTTGTATTCATTGGTCTCTATTGATATCTTTGATAATGATCACATTAATATTCTACTCCAGTTGAGGTTTTTGGTCTATTATCAAACTGTTTTCAAAATAGTTTTCAAAGGTTTGTTTGTTTTCATATTTTGAGATGTTTTTAACTAAAATACTTGAATAAAGAAAAAAATGACTTGTGTTATTATGTATTTAAAATTCCTCTATTAATTAGTTGAAAGTATTTTAAAGAAATTATTTAAAATTATTATTTTAGCCAGGCGAGCCTTTCTTATTCTTATATATTTTTAATTTTATACTAGAATAAAATGGATAATAGAAGTTAATTTTTTCATTATGATTTTTTATATAAAAAATATGTTATAAAATATGTTCAAACTAGTTAATATGGAATATGTTATGATTGTAAATCTATAGATTCTTTGGTGGAATCTTGTTGGTAATGTTTTACTCACACCGATCATTTACACTAATGTGTGTGTATATGAATCTTCCTGGTTGTATATTATGTTCCAAGGTAATATATTCATTTGATGTGAATTTTTTGGGTTTTATTATTTACATTTTTGGGATTTGGTGGGTTACTAGGTGGTCATATGGAGATAATGTTGTTTGTTCATGTTTATTAATTTATTTTGGGGATGCTTGTGTATTTTCCAAATTGAACTAGTGTATTTATTGTATTATACTTATTATATATATCTATATCATATAGGTTTGTTATTTTTTATATATTTTTCTTATTTATATTGTTCATCTTCAACTATACATAAGTTAATTATATTGAATAGGGTTCATTTAGGATATTTATTTGGTTGATGTTCAATTTGGATTGATTCAATCACTATCATCTAACTATATGATTGTATGGGAATCCATTGTATTTGTGGGTCTTGTTGGATACTCGATATTTGTGTTCCTGATATTTTTCTTATTATTATTGTGAAATTTTTTGAATGTGAATGTTCATGATATCTAGGAACTGATTACAATCCCCTGGGATTAACAATTCCATTTGGGACTAGTGTCTATATGGGCCATGAGATGTTTCATGTATTCTTAGGTCAATTCTCTATAGTTATTTTCATTGGTAACATAATATTTTTTTATAAATCTAGGAAGATTCATAGGGCCAATACTGAGCTAATGTCAGTGTTTTTTCATATATAATATAGAATAATGGGGAATTATAACCTTTTAATTTCAACATTGTTTTTTTAAATTTGTTAATGACAATAATTTATTATATAACAACTAAATTAATCATCAATTTCTTGAAAAACATATTTTTCTTTCTCTATTTATTGAATTCACACACATATAAATCGATGTTATGATTGATGATCCACTCACTGTATGAATGTGTAATATAAAATTAATATAATATCTAATCACATGAGATATGTATTTTTTATGGGTAACATTATCATTTTTTCATGTTCTTTATCCTATTATTATAACTATATTGGTAAAATATATATATAGTTCTAATTCTTGATAATAATTCTATCATAAATTTAATATTATAATACTGAACATTCTACTAGTTGTCTGCTCAGTAAGGTGTTTTGAAAACCACCATGCTCGGTTATCCCGAGTATACCATATCATACTTCTTTACCCTATGTTTATAATTTTTTTTGTTATTTTACATGATTATTTATCTGAAAAAACTAAGGTATTTAAATAAATAAATATATTCTCTTAAAATAGTATTTAAATTAGAATTTGGTTTTATAGGTAGTTGTTATTTGGAAAATTTTCATTGTTTGGTAATGTAAACAGGAATTTTTTTAATTAAATTATATTATATAATGATAATATTTTAGAAATAATTGGTTTTAAAATGGAATTTTTCATATTATTTATATACGAATTTTTTTAATAAATCTATTTGAAAAGTAAATTATATTTTTTATATTTAAAAGCGTACTTAATAATAATAAGGGTATTGATTTATAAAAAATAATGTTCTCAAAATAAATTAGACTCACGATTCATAAATGGGAAATAATTTTTTAAGAATCTATTTAAAAAGATGGTTCTATTTAAATAATTTTAATATTAGTGGAAGGAAAATTACAGGTATACCATATATGTTATCATATGTTGTGTTGTTCAATAAGAGTTATAATATTTTGGTATATGTTGTTTTAAGGATTATCTGTATTATATTGTTTTAACTGATATATATTAGTGATGTAGTGAATATTTAGAATGTGCATTTGTGATATATATATATATATCTAATTCCTCTTGGGTATTGAATCTTCTATTGATTTTTGGATATGTATTTCTAGTTGGGATAGAATGAATTAGAGGTGCGATGAATGATATGGGATATCAATTAGTGGGTTATCATAGAAATACCTCTTTGACCTTTGAATCTCATTTTGTTTGATGATTTTTTGTTTATTTTTTATGCCAAAAGTGAAGTTTATATTTTCATTATAAATTGGGTGTATGATATTTCATGATGATAATGTAATGTAGTGAATGTTTTATTAGGATATATTTTTCTTCAATGATAAATGTAGTGTGGTGGGTATATTTTAAAGACCCGTGTAGTAAGGGAATTATTATGAATTTAATTTAGGTCATGTTATAAATGATTAATAAAAAAACATCTTATTGTGTAAGTATTATTATGGTTGAGAGGTCGTTTTGCATTCTCTAGTTTAGATTCACATTTAGTGGCATTTATTTTTGATTTTACCAATTTTTACATAGGTATGAGGTATAATAGATAGTTTAAATATTTAGGTCGGAAAAAGATATCAACAAAGATATGATTAAAAAGATAGGGTGCATGGATACCTAATATATGGTGTGGGGTACCCATTAATCATGGAAAAGAGTTAATATTTCTTGGGATCCAATCCAGTACCCTAGGTCATATAATAGATACCCAAAAGGACTAGGTAGTGTTTTTAATGGTTTTAGAATTTTAATTTCAAACTCATGTATTGTAACACCATTCTTATCATAATTGAATAAAAATTTATCTAGTGGATGGAGTTACCATACATTGATTTATTTTGATATTCTCTACCACCTCCTTTTTCCTCAGAGTTCAAGGATGGTTAGGGGGTTTTTTATGCATAATTAAAGGTTATTCTACCTCTCTGATATCCCCCTCTCCCTCCCTCTCTCTATTTTTTATTATTTTTCTTTTTATTTTATGGGGTTTTCGGTTGTGATATCAGTAATTCATGGTGAAACCACATATCAACTTATGGATTTTACTTTTCATAGTTAAAAAAAGAAATTATGAGTTGTTATTGTTCATTTTATCACTGTTTTGATATAAAAACATTACATTCTATTATATTAGAGATACTTCATGATTTTAGGGTTTAATTTACATATTTCAACCTGGAATAAATTGTGGATGTTGATTTTTATGATCACTGGCCAATATCTATAGTAATATACCTTGCTTATTCGTTATGTTTAGTATTTCTCTCATTATGTAGAAGATGTAGTTCGGGTATCTATCCTATTGAATTTTGTCAAATTGTTAATATGATATTTTTTGTCTATTGTGATTTTTGTTAATGATTAATGGAATTGTTGAAGCATTCTGATTTATATGGTGTGTATTCTTAATCCTTTAGGTAAAATTTCGAATTATTCATAGAACAAGATTGTACCTTGTTTTCCTATACAAATAATAATGTAAAAAACAATATATTTAGAAATATGGATTTTTAGTATTTTAATAATTAATTATTTCATAAATAAATTATATTTAATTGTTTTTCATTTTAATTGAATTTCATAGTTCAATTAGTATATTCATGATATGTGATTTGCTAAAAATAATTATTTTGTTGGTCTGTAGTTTCTTATAATAAATTTTAAATTAAATGATAACATGTATTGGTTTTTTGGTTTTATCCTAAGGTTAACATGAATAACATGATTTATTGTGAGGCCTTATGATTATTTAAATTTATAAGGAACGAAAAAACATGATTCATTATTTCATCTATTGATTTTTTATATTTTAAACAAGATGATGAATTTCAATGTAGTAGTAATATACATATATCTATTCCACACATATAGGTTTCTACTTTATTATAAATTGAATCAATGATATAAATAAATTTTTTTCATTTATTTTTTGTTAGGATTTGAAAAATGATTTTATGTTCATTACCTATTAATCACATTCCATTAATTTGGATTGGATTTATGAAACAAAACATTATTGGTTATTCTGTTATGGATTAAAATATAATATATTGATCCTTAATTATACTTTTTTAGGTGAGTCCATATATTCCCCTATATGAAGAATGAGTAAAAATTCAATAATACATACATAACCATTGTTAAGTTATTGTATCGGTGGTAAGGTGATAGATGGGTTGACTATAAGGAAATAAATGGATTCAATAATATATTTGATTACTTTTGAAATATATAGTTAATCATAGAATTTTTATTTACTAATATAATTTTTTATTAAATTTTTTTTGTTAATGAACTTATTTTAAACAAAATATTCCACTTGAAATGTTTTTAATTTCTTATCATTCTCTTCATGTTAAATTTTATTCCGTTAAAACTATTCATCAAAACCATCTTCTCTTTTTTCCAGCAAAATAGAAATTACTTTTTTAAAATTTTTAATATTTATTTTTATGTAAAAGAGTTTTATATCAAATTTTACATTGATAACTATAACTGTAATTTATTTTATCAAAATATTGATTATTAGTGGATAATTCGTGCAACAAAATAAAAATTTGTAAATATGAGTTGGTTGTAAATCAATAATGAGTTGAGGAAATGAGATTCCTTTATGAAATATATTTTTATGTCAATTGATATTGGTTGAATCATATTACATTGTTCATTTCCTTGTGTTTCACATAGTATTAATAATTTTTCATTATAATTCTATGGTTAGTGTCTCATCCAGCTTGCACATACTATGATCGACTTATTGTTATTGTTATTCCATGTTCCATGTTTGTATTTCCCTATATTGATAAAATATAGATATTTTCTTGAATTTTGAATCATTTGTATTTCAATTAAAATTTTTATTCCTTTTATTTAGATCATGTCTATCATTTTTATATAATATATTTACATTATACAATTTTATCTTCATCTCATGGAAGAGGTCATATTTGTTTTGTTGAAAACCTGGATAGATATACCAACATATAGTTTTTTATGGATGGGATCAGAAAACCATGAGTCATTATAAAACAAAATCATTCCCTAAGTGACGGTTAGTATGTTATATATTCATATTATATAGTAATACATTTCCAAAAAAATGGTGGAAAGGCTACCCTAAATTTTTACACATCATTATTCTATTCCCTATTTGAGTCATAAATCATTGAATTTATATATATAAATTTATATTTATACATGAGATATATAGATGTTTATTCATATTTCCTAGTATATAATGGATCATTCATCTCAAATACTTGGCCAATCCCAAATAATGTATATTAGTTATAGATTATCCTTATACAAGGAATTATTTGTTATAGATCTAACTGATCAATGAAGTTCATTACTATTGATTTATAATATGCTTTCTAGGAATTTGTATAGAAAAATAGTTTTCAATATTTATATAATTGATTGGAAATTTCATGTATAAAATTGTTTTTTATTGTATAGACAAGACACCATTGGTGGTTCCCAGCTGATTATCTATGCTCACACCATGTATAAACACCTTAGTGGACATATAGTCCCATATATTTCATTTTAGGTATTCTTATTGTGGATTTCGTACATTGTAGACTATTAGGACTCGACACCTAGAATAGATTTACCAACATTGATATAACTATAGCATATAGATTTTTTTTAGTCAAATATTTTGTCATATCCTGTCTCATATTCCATCAAGTTTGGATTAGTATGTTATGTTGTATAAGTCTTTTATATGGTGTTTATAGTTGGTATGGTTGTAAATTATATTTTTATTCATATGCAAGTGTTTTTTTCCAATGTATGATTCAATGATATGTTGTTACTATATAAATAAATAGTATATATAAATATCAATCTACATTCTTAACAAAAAAATTTATTGGATTATATTATTAATAAATTCTATTAAAAAATATCTAAATGATAATCTAGATCTAGTTGAACTAGTCAATAAACATTGGGGATTATGGACCCCCTTTTGATCACTACTGATCCTAATTTAGATACTATTTTGGAATTTTTGTTATGGTTATAAAATAATAATTTTTTAAAGTCATCAGCATTTTCATTATCCCGACATCTTCATATAGAGTACTGAATACATCATGTCTGCTTCTCTATATTCCAATGTCTAATGACTACGGTAACAGGTCAGATAAAACCACATGGGGGGACAATTCACATATAATCATTGAGAGTAATTAAAAAATAAAAGGAACAACTAAAAGAATGTCCCATTAGTCTATACAATGTACACACACCATAATGAATAAAATGATAAAAAATATACAATACTATATAAAAAATATAAATCATGAAAATTATACAATCATTTATAAATTTGGTCTCTCATTAGATTGACAAGTAATAATACAGGATTTTTAGGTCCAAATGACATGGAATTATACACAAAAGGGGGTGAATAGAGATTTTATATATTTTATCAATTAAATATAATTATTAGAGAGATTAAAACTTTTAGTTTTGCAATGGAAAAAATAACACAATATTTTTTATAGTAGTTTTTCTTACCATGATCTGTGTATAATCTTAAATATTCTCAATATAGTGAGAAAAATAGTATTCACTAATTCCACACATCTGAAAGGGATTGATAAAACAATTATAGATTTACTTTTTAATCACTTAGTAGAATGTGCCTCACATAAGTTTTATAGGAGTCACAAACCACCAGAATTTTTTCTTGGAGTCACAACCCGACATTCCTTTTATATAGGAGGAATAACCTAGGTATCCATAATTTGTTATGGAAATGTATAAAATCACTCTAGAGTTAAAAAAAAAAATAAATACAACAGTGAATACTAGATAGAATTAAATATCTGTAGTTGAATATTTATGTGGCTCATTATCATCAATAATAGTATTACTAGATGATCAAAACAATTAAGTAATTTACAATTACAATAATGGGAAATTGGTTATGGTAGAAACTTGGTAATTTCTAATTCATGTATTAATGATGTATTATTATTCTACTATGATTATTTTTTATTAATATTATTTCACTAAACTATTTCATGTTTATTTTATTATATTCATTGATCACATTCCGAAAACAAGTCCCAAGTAATAAATAATCAAATATATACAAAAATTATAAGGGAATATCTAATTGATCAATCTAAAAAATCCTTGTTAGAAAACAATAAATCTTAGAAAAAAATCTAGTAATTTTAATTATCAACATCAGAATCGAAGAGTTTTCACACAATTTATTCCTACAAGAAAAGTATTGGAAACTCATCCAATATGATCATTAAAATAATTGATAATATTTTAAATGAATGGAAAATAAAAAAATTAAGCAATCATGGATTAATTTCATAATTCATGTGATATATATAATAAAGAATAAAATAATTTTTATTTCGATTTTTATTTCTATAATAATTCATCTGATATTTTCCCCATAAAATAATTGTACATATATATTATATTATAAAACTATTTTACTATGTAATATAATGGTTAAAATATGTTTAATAAATTTCTATTAATATAAATTTATCCAAATAAAATTAAAACATATCATGTTGAAATATATAAATTTTGGTAAAATAAAAAAAATGTAATGTAATGACTATGAGAAATCATTCATATGGTGGGTATACTGACTGAAAAAAGTAATTTTTTCATGCAGATGGTAAACTAACCATTTGATATAATTTTAACATGCGGTCAGTATACTGAAAATGAAAAAAAATTAGTTGGTTGGTATATTGACTATGTGAAAAAATTAAAAATTATTTTTCCAGTAAAAAGATAAATCATGTCGTATGAAAAAATATTAGCTCATGGAAAATTTTTAAATTACCTTCATGGTATATTGGGATACTCAATGTAGGTTCTTATAAATTCTTCATGGTAGGTTTTTTTTTCACATGGTCACTTGCAATGGTATTACTGGTAGGTTGTCAATTTCCGGGGTAACTTAATTTCAGTTGAGGTAAATTAAAAAACATATGTGGTAACATGATGTGTTTTTGGGTAACTTCTTTGGAATTTTGGAATGTAACTCATGATATGTTCAAATGTCGCATGTTAACATCAATTATAGATATTTTAGGTATCTTCACAGTAAATTTCAAAATACCCATTGTAGTTTGGTTAAAAGACCTTCACCATCCCTTTAAAACCACTTAAATAGAAAGCCTCTTTAGTTCCATCGTTGAAGTAGCAATGAAAGATAGAAAAAATTCTACTATCATTGCAATAGGTTGTGTCATATGAAGGTTCTATAGGAAGGCCATGTTGGTTCTATAGTAGGGGTACACCAAGGAGAGATAATAATTTTTTTTCGGTGTCAGACACATTTGATACATATCATGAAGCAAGAAATTAAATTCCATGTGCATGGATTATCAGTAGAGATGATTTTGGTGAGTTTTATTACTATTTTAGTCAATGTGGAAAGATATATTATTTGTGTTACATATGATGAAATTTTTCATACGAGAGGATGGCCAAGAAATTTTGTATAACATGTGTGTCATGCATGAACCACTGTAGCCTTTAAATTGAGTTCAAAGCTCGAGGATAAGGTCATCAACATAATTTATTCATATGTACATATTTTAATAATATATATATATATAATATGTTTTAATATATAAATATACTCAAAAATATAAAAAAATTATCTAAATATGATATAATTTATTTGTTGAAAATTTAAATATTTAAAAACACAATTAAAAACAATGTTGAATGCTATTTTTGAACATAACACTTACCTAAATTAAAATGGAGAGATATAAAACATTAGAAAATTTATTTTTAATAAATGATAATATTAAACGATTTATAATAAAATAAAATAATATAAAAAGTAAATTAATTTCAATAATTATTTAAAATGAAGGAATGAAAATTTACCAAAACAACAAAAATATAAACATAAAATATAATCACAAACAATTACATTGTTTTTAAAATTGAAAAATAAATAATGAATTATTAATTAAAAATGAAAAATATTTTACCCCCTTTTTAACTTTATAAATAATTAAAAATAATCATCAAATAAAAATATTATTTTGAACAACATTTTCAAAATGAATATAAAATTAATGATAAATTACAACATAAATTGGTTTTCACAATGCCACACTTTAACAACTTGAAAATGATCACTGGTAAATGTTGTACATTTATGTGTACTAAAAAAATCCTAATAAATTGTAATTTCAACAGCGCTAAAAAAAACCATTGTTCAAATACCACTTTACCATTTATTTTTTTAACACTGATAACGGTACCCCCTTTATCAGCCCTTTTTTGTGATGTTAAATGGACAACCTTTATTTGTGCTTTTTTTAGTAGCGCTAATAAAGGAACCCCTTTATTATTTATTTTTTTATATCACTTATAAAGAGTATATTAAATTAAAATGTTGAATTAAAAATATATATATTAATATAAAATAATTTTCATATTCATATAAATATAATATATATTTTTTAAATATGTTTAATACAATGTTAATTAAGAATTGACACTTCATATATATAATCTAATTTGTGAAAATGACATTCAAAATAATTAAATATATATTTTTAACGAATAATTTGCTAATTACAAACGAGTAATAGTAATTTAATAAAAATTTGAATTTTAAAAAGTAAAAAAAATTAATAAAAAATGTAAATAATTTTGAAACATAACACGATCATCAAATAGAAGAAAACATTTGATCATGTGGTCTATTTGGGCTATACCACTAATCAAATAGAATCATATAACAAGTTGTACACACTTATTGATAGACATAAATATGTTTCATATTTTTCGAGTCCAAAAAATTTCCAGAATGCCTCAAAAAATGAGGACTTAGTAGTGGCACCCTAGTTTTTTAAAATTCGATGGATTTTTAGCATCTCTTAGGGGGTTCTTATTACCTTTTTTGGTATAGACTATATTTATTTCCAAGTATTATATTCATATTAATATTATGGATTTGAAATTTCATCATTTTCTCAATCTACTATTATTTATATTCAAATATATGACAACATATATTATTTTTATATATCCACCCATTAAAATTAAATTTTACCAAAAAATAATTTAACAGATTTACATATAAAATAAATTTCTCAAAATATTAAACACCTCCAAATAAAAAATAATATACATTTTATTTAAAATTCAAATATATTAATATTTATATACATATAAAATTAAAATTAATGTATATATAATGTTTATATATATATATATATAAACTTTTTTGATTATTGACAACCATATATATTTTTATCTACATATTCAAATATATTTATATAAATATTAATATATAATATATGAAAACAAATTTAAATATGTATTAACATATTTACAGATGAATATATATAAATATATATTCTAAACACACACACACACAGAAAACAATATTTTTATATGTATTTGAATATATATGAATATATATATATATATGTAAATGATAAATGTAACAAAAATATATAAATATATACGTATATATCATAAAAAGAAAAAAAAGAAAAATATGTGTGAGGTGAAGAGTCACAGACACATGAGGAGCAGGTCTTAGGTTTGAAACCCATCAATGGAAAAGGGGTGCGGCCAGGTGAGAATGTGGTTAACACTATTAAAAGGTGGCGGATAACGATGTTAAAGGGGTGGGGAGACTAGAACTATTAAATTAGATTTTGATAGTTTCTATAAGGGGGTGGTACCCCCTTTGATTTTACGGAAAGTTTTTACCTTTATCGGTCTTTTTAACACATAATAATGGGCTTTTTCAATAGTGTGAAAATTGATAAATTACATGTTTATTAATGATTATTTTACCACTAATAAAAGACCCCATTTATCTGTAATTTTTAGTAAAGATAAAATATTTATTTTTTAGTTATTTTTTAGAGGTGATAAAAGGTACCCCTTTTAATAACACCTCTATTATCATCACATATTCATCATTGTTAAAGGAATGTTCTAGTACTAAGAAAATACTATTTTTAATAGTTATAACTTCACCTAAATTTACTAATTTCACAAAAAAATTATTTTTGTGAAATTTATAAAATGACTCACAAGTTATAATAATCTAAATATCCATCATTTCTTTTTTAATCATAAAATTTCAATCCTAAAGGAATCTAATGCATTACTAATAATATCTTCATGTTAATTTTCTATTTGAATAAATTCAATGATTACATTCCCTTTATTAAAATGATAGGTTATGGAATGATTCTCTACGTTTTTATTTTTTTCACTAAATTCAACAAAATAATTTCTGTATGGAAAAAAGAAGATGCATTTTAACAAAAAAACTAATTTTAAGTAAATAACTATTGAAATAAAATGGATTATGTATTATCCAAAGTCATTGAGCCTCAAATTTTTTAGTTGGAATGATCTCCTCATTAGCTATAGTATGTGAAAAAGATTATTTTTTCTATAAATATATGAAATTTTATATTTTCCTAGTTGGTGACACATATCATTTGTGATTTTCCATTCATGTCTTCAACCTCATAAATCAAAATATTCATAGGATAAGAAATAAAAATATTTCTAGATGGTCCAATAAAACATGTGATTGACGAGTCATTAACATATTTTATTATTATTTTAATATTCTTTAAATGAATTCCTTTTCGATTGATCTGATATGTTACCCACATTTAAAATTAAAACATAACATTATTCCCTACATCCTTCAAATAATGTACTATTCATATAATTCATCTATGTGTTGTTTCATTCAAAAACGTTCTATATTCATATACTTGATGTTTTTAATTATCTCTCATTGGTGTTATAATAATTTTATATGAATCATGCTGTAATATTTTTTACAACTATTTATCATATTCTCTTTGATATATAAATATTCAATCTTTTCATTATAAATGATCAGGACATCAAAAAAGTTTTCATTCACCCATTAGGCTCATATAAAATTAAATTATCATTAATTATAAAAATTCATTAGAAATTATATCTTTTTTAGATTCAAATATAATATTATCAACATATATTTGTACAATTAAAATATCAATTGAAACCTTATTTATAAATAATGTATGATCTCCCTTTCATTTATTTAATTAGTTTCGTAGGAAAAAGTAGTTAGTCTTCCATAAAAATCTATTGTATTGTGATTTAGATCATATAAATATGTAGAGTGTATGAAAATATGAATAATAAATTCACCATTTTCAAAATCAGTTTTTTCATTAATAGACATCTCTTTATAAATTACATCATTTAGAAAATCATTTTTAAATACATTTGAAACAATTTAAATTTTTTTAAAAATTAAAATGAAAACTAGATCTGAATGAAATATGTTTTATAAAATGGATTAGATTAATCATTGAGTTAATTACCATTTTATTGTAAATAACCCCAGAAAACTAATATTTCATTATTTATAATTATTCTACAAGACTCATACTTTTTATTTTAAAAAACCCCATTTAGATCCATTTTAATATTTATTATTAAGAAACTCTACTAGATTTTATACATTATTTTTCTCAAAATTATTATCTTCATCATTAAGAGTGTTTAGTAGTTTTCAATCATTAAAATATTTTTTAATATTATGAACAAAAATGTCAGATACTATGGTAGAATTTAAAAAAATTCAAATTCTATTTATAGATTCAACATTTCCAATTATATTATATAATAATGTTACTTCGGTTTTCTCCAATTCATAGAATCATATTTAGAAGAGATGTCATCATCCTCAATTGATTCATTATCATTTTTAGGTTCATTGTCATCAAAATTGAATTCAATACGTTCTTCAACAAGATTATTAAAATATAAAATTTATATTTCTTAATTATAAATGATCATCGCTTGCATAAATTCCTTGATAGACATAATTTTTTTATTATTAAATATATATGGTTTAATATTATTCTATTTCCACAGAAAAATTACATTATCATTTTTATATTTTTTTCTATATTATCCTTAGTATTTAAAAAATAATCTCTACCACCAAAAACATAAAAGTAATTAATATTAGTATTTACTCTTTTTGAAATTAATAAGGGGTTTTGTTTAAAAAGGTTCTAATGTAAAATCTATTTATGATATATCATGTTATGGTAACTTCCCTAGGTAAAACTTATTTTGTTATGTTTAATTCATTTAGCATAGTCTCTATCATTGCATGAATAGTTCTGTTTTCTCTCTCTATAACAATATTTTTTTTGCTGTTTAAGGGGGAAAATTGTGGAAATATTTATTATCTAAAAATAATTTCTCAACTTATTTGTTAAAAATAATGCACATTTATCACTTCTAATTAATTTTATTAAATTACCTCATGATTTTGAATCTGTTTAAAGAGATTAAAAAACATATTTAAGGATTCACTTTTATGTGATAAGAAAAGAGTCCAAATTAATATAATAAAATTATTTACAATTTAGAAAAAATATCTCTTACTACCTAAAATAGTAGTTCTCATGGGTAAAAATATATAGAGAGAAAATAGTTCTAAAACAATGAATTATTTAAATTATTATCAAATATAAATGAATATTTATTTTTCTTATCCTTAAGATAACAATGATAACCAAAATAATGACAAACATTGAATTTGGAATCTTTTATAACCATTCGATGGGATTCCAACTTGTATAGTTGTCTAAGATAAACATGTCCTAGTTAATTTTGTCAAATAAAATGATTTTTCAATAATATTTGAAAACTTTTCTTTTTGATGGGTTTGTTTTGAAAAATACATATAATACAAATTTTAATTTTTGTTAGAATCAAATAAGACAATATTATATTTTTAGAAAACATATTTATTAACATAAATATTTATACTCCTTCCATCATGAAAAATTTTTGAGATACTAATAATATTTTGTTTCAATCTATCTAAAAAAATAACATAGAAATCACAATAAATTTTGATATAACTACATATCTAATATGCTTCAGATTGCGACTTCTTTTATTACAGAAGTCAATAGTTTCTCCATCACATGAATTAAAAGGTAAAAAGATAAAAATATCACAATTCATGTGCCTAGGGAACCATTTATACATATAAAGTATATCTTTATAACAATATAGTTAGGTTTCATATAAAACATATTGCATTGATAATTATTTTGGTAACTTTTCTTTTTTGGGTCCAACTGGATTAGGGATAAATATTTCAAATTCACATTCCAATTTTAGGCATTTATATTATGTTAATATACAAGTTATACTATTTGAAATTAATTTATTGGATTTTACTAGTGAATTATTAATTCGAATAGAACATTAATTTGATTAGTTCCATTTCATATTACATCAAAATCCTATAATAGTTGAAACACTTTCTTTACATTAATCATGAAAAGTCATTCTGTAATATTTCTGATTCCAAAATATTTTTTAAAAACCAATTTTAGAATTGTTGATTTTTTTAATAACTTTAATATTATCAATTATTCTTCAGAAAAATTAATGTGATTTATTTTGATTTAAAAATCCCCCTTTTAATGCCTTCATTCATTTTTTATGTCTTCTAGGTCATCACAGATTCTCATCTCCAAACAGTATCCTTTTTTATATCTTATTTTCATTCTTTTATTTCTTATATTTTTTTCTATCATATCTAATTCATTGAAAAATAACATTAATATCATGTATTTATCTTTATTCTTTTAGAAATAAAATATTTCATTATTTCGTTCTCATCTTGGGGGCTATATCAGAAAATAATCCTTAATTATTTTTTTACTTCATCATTACATAAAGAAAAAACTATATGTTTTTTTATTTCTTATTTAACACTCTTATTTTCACAATTTTAGTTATTTATACAATATACCCTTTCTAAAAAAGTCACTTGAATTCCTTTCATTTTAATTGGTTTATTACTTAAAATTAGTTTCAATATCATACTCATAACACGACCAGAAATCATAATATGCTATTATGTCATTCATCATTTTTACCATAAGACATTGATTATATGATTCTTTCCAATCATGGTATCACCATTTCATGACTCCAATTCCTCTTTACAAATACATATAGAAGTAAATACTCATTTTAACTCCCTATATTTCATGTCATTTTTTTTATTTTGGACAGTCTAATTTTATATATATCTTTTTCATGTACTCATAGAATATTAATTACAAAGAATTTTATTTACTAATTTTAAATTTTTTTACATTCCATTATGAAATCCTTTTCATAGTCTCCTATTATATACTTTTTAAAAATTCTCCATCCTTTCCTGTACATGTAGAATCCTTTAGTAATATTTTTTATTTCATCATTTTTACTTTTCATCAACATAATATCTTAAGGATAATCAAAAACATATATATTATAATTGGATTATATACCATTTCCTTTTTCATGTTCATCTACATTATCACTATCTAACATGATTTCTTTTTATGAAGTTGATACTATCAGTTCATTGAATTTATACTCAGTAAAAAATTTATTTTAATAGTTCACAACCTTTATTGAGTGATAAATTTTTGGTATATCTCAAGGTCTTTATTAAATGTGAACATCATTCATCATTGTATCCCCAAGTTCAACCATGACATTTATAATATTAGTGAATATATTTTACATGTCATTAATGCTCTATTAATAATTTATTTTTAATTCTAGAAACTCATCCATATGAATTCACATATTGGTTCATTGAATCATTTCAGTTCCCTAATGTTTGAATTTTAAATCCCTCTAGATGTTATATGTATTTTTATGTGATGAAATATTAGAAAACCTATTTCAACTTAAATAAAAATACATGTGTCACAAAATTTATCATTTAGAACACATTTTGGGGATTTATTACCAATTAGAGATTCAAAATCTACTTCACATTGTTTATGAGGTTTTGAGATGACATCCCAATATTCATGGAATATATTTTTGTAGAAATATCTCCATCAAATCCGTCCAGTATATAAAGTAACATTAATTGATGTGAAGTATTTGGGTGAAATTCGACATCTAAAATTCATACATTTTTTATTATCATGGATGTTGGCCTTTTCATATATTTTTATGTCTATAGTAATGGAATGATCCAGAAGAGAATGATATAGTTATTATAAAATCATTAATGGAAACCACACACAATTACCAATTTTTAGGTCCCATTGATATGGAAAAACTGACTACATGGAGGTAAATATCCATTTGAAAATTTTATTCAGTTAAATATAATTATCATAGTGATTGACAATGTTATTTTTGTAGTGAATAATAAATTAAAGAACAATAGAAATTTTTATTATATTTTGGAACACTAAAATTATAGATTAATATTCAATCTCTTCTATCTGGTGAAAAGACTCGTATTCCCCAATTTTTAACTCTTGATAGGTTGTACAAATACATTTATATAGGTTCATTTTTCTCACTTTTTTGTATAACCCTTATTGAATTTTTACAAGAGTCACATGCCTCATTTATTTTGTATGATAATCAAAACATTAAAATTCTTTTAGATAGGAGGAATAACCTAGTTAATATGATTTTTGATGTGAAATCATTAAGCTAACCCTAGATGAAAATATATATTATAGAAGAAATAAAACAATGAAAACCAAACAAAATTATATATCAACAGTGGAGAATATGGTGTGGAGTATCAATTCAAGACAATGAAATCAGTCAATTTTTTTTGTGAATTATCAAATCAATAAAGTCCTTCATTATCACTATAATCGAATATTAGATGTTTTTGAAATTTTATAAAATGAAATTATCATATGAAAATTTTATTCTTCAATTTCAACGATCTTATGTCAACATTTTTTTATGAGTATACTGTTTTAATTTTTTTATCATAATCATTTAATGAATTCATGTGATAAATCATGAGTCATAAATCATCCAATATCTCTATTAATTATTATAGATAACCTAACTGATGAATCAAAGAATGATATGTCAAAAAATAATAATTTTGTAGAATAATATAATTACATATAATTTGAATTATCAAAATGTTAATAAGAGGAGTCACTAACATTTTATTTTTGAATGAAAATACATGGAAACCCTTTGGATACGATCAGTAAGATAAATGAAAATTATTCAAATGAATAAAAAATAAAAAATATTTAAACAGGCCAGTAGTAATTTAAAAATTCAAAATTTATATAAAATAGATAATTAATTAATTAGAATGAAAATTATAATTTTTAAAATAATTTCCTCTATATTTTCTCCATTATATTATATGTATATATACATTATAATATATAACTATTTTAAGAACAAAAAAATTCAAAATACCTACAATAATATTGTAGTAATAAAAAATTATCAAAATAATGTTAAAATAGAGAATACTAAAAATATAATTATTCATAAAATATTAATGTATTATATTTACTATGATTAATCTATTTTTCGGCTGGTATAAAAATTGTCGGAAAAATTTTGTTGTGCTGGTGGTATATTTATCATGTGAAGCATTTTTATGTGCAGTCTATATACTGACCATTCAAACAAAGTTTGACAAGTGTTCTTCATACAGACCATGAGATCACAAAAAAATTTAATTTAGTACTCACGTAATATAATTCTTCAGATAATAAAAACATATTAACTCATTATCACATTGGAAATTACATTCATGGTTGTCAGAGAAAAAAATGTGTGCAATGTAATGATACACAGAGAACACAGTAATTCCAGAGTGGTTTGTTGACAAAGATACTTCACAAATCCATTTAGCACTATGGCCAACATAATACCATGTCCCCCTCTGTGATCGCTATAGAAAAAAGAGGCAATAGACTCTACAGTTACAATGTAATTGATGGAAAGCTTTATGTCATGGAGGGAACAAGATCTCCTCTGTGATTTCATAGAAATAGATAGAATCATCTGTTGGTGATGCAGAGGTAATGAAGGTGTATTCTGCACTATGGAGGTGATGGTGTTTGACTCTGAAGTTATGACAAACTTGATGCAATCCTCCACTGATGGAAAAGCGCAAGAAGCTTTGCAATGTGTTGTTATTGTTTCACAACACCTCTTGAAAATAAATACAGGGATTCCCCTAACCCTAAAGGAAGGATACCCCACCCTTTATCCTTCTCATCTCTCAAATCATGACTCACACTCTTCCCTATGAAAGATTGAGAAAAAAGAGCTCTTCAAGGTATTTAAGAATTGTGAAATAACTTTTCATTAGCTCAAATACAACACCACTTCAAGAAGGGATGGCCCTCAAAAAGACCACATTCCATCATATGGGAAGGATTTCCCTTAGGGATCACAGGACATCATAGAGCACTCCGACTTCACGAAGTACCTTCCATGTACATGTGCACTGCATGCTAATGAGGGGTCAATGTACTTTGCGTAGTAGATTGCTTCACAATGTTACACTTTGCAAGGAACACTTCTATGTGTAGTCCTACTCCACAAGAGCACTTGAAAAATGAAAAGAACTATTTATATGAATGAATATTCCATGACAAGGCTAGGCCACTCCACTTCACAAATTATAACCCTTCACATAGTCTATCAACATTTTCGAACACCAGAACATTGCATGGTCACTTCTAGTGACCCCTTTGAGTTCCAAATCCCATTCCCATATGGCCCTCTAAGATTGTATGAAGTGGTTTAAATGTCCATTTGTTGGTGATTCTTATTTCATTTTTTAGCCGCACGCTTCTTAACATAGTCACGTTAACGATTATTTATTCGTTGTATAGCCATTCTAACATGAAAACCTCAATAGATCACACCACAACACCTTCTCTAAATAGAATTCCTGGTGCCTTCCCTCTAATAAAGGTTAATATGTGTCGATTATGTAAATCATATAGCTGAGGAGTTAATCATCATATTCTAAGATGTATGATGTTAAGGTACTAAGAATCCTCATCCTCAGTATGTATTGTTAAACAGTAGCCTCACCCCATTTAATATACATGGGGTGTCCCGCCTCAGACATTTTCCACTCCAAATGGCCTCCACAAGAGTGGGATCTTCCTCACATGGAATGTGATCCTCCTTACATGGAACGATATATATCAATCAGGAAGGAAAAACAATCTTGGTATAATCCCCTATTCTTTCTTGACGGAGGTAGCATCCTCACTCCTCCTCTCTTCTTCCATGAACAATGTTTAGAGAAGATAAGGGCATAAGAACCTTTGTTACCCCATCCCTCTCCCTTTGTAATTTATCACCTCTTGGCCTCCATACATGATTATGTCAAAATATTCATCTCCCTGGGATACTAACAAAGCGTAATCCCCAAATAATTCCTCACAAATACTCTTTTTGTGACATGATCCTCAGGTCTCTATTGCCTCTTATTTCTAACACCAAGCATGAATCATGTGTTCTTAGAGTAAGCATATACCATGGAATCCTCCCTTTGAAGCCTTATCATGTAATCCCCAAGCCTACATTCCAAACTACGTGGACTTTGATTCTTTCCCTTTCCGAGCTAGGTTCCTAGAAAGCCTCCTTGAGGTTCAATCCCAAAACTCATCGATCTCGACTTCTTCATGTCGGTTCATCCTTATCCTGCATGAAATTAAGCTATATTACCCCTTTTCGTCCCTCATGATGAAAAAAAGTATGTATACTAACTACATGGGTTTTTATCCCTATCTCTTAGACATGGTACGTAGTAATCATCCTTGAGAGTAAATCCCAATCAATATTAATTTTTTATATTCCCCATTGTTGGGATCTAAATCTCAGGTCTTCCCCCTGGGCATTAGATCACTCTCGGGCATCTAACCATGTGTAATACACAACATTATCTTTTGGTCGATGTCCTCTGCACATAGCCCAATAATATGCTTCACCCTTAACTACGTGGATTATGATCAATGTCTCCTATACAGGGTCTATAAGAATCCTCCCTAATGTTCAACCCCAAACACTGGTAAACCTATTTGAACTACATGGGTTTTGATCCTTGTATCCTATGCAGGGTACCTAGGAACTCTCCTTATGTTTCGACCCCAAAACTGGTAAACTTCAACATCCCCTTTTTTGGGACCCACGTCCTTGGTTCCTCCCATAGTGGCATCAGACTTGTTTGTGGGATGCCAGCCACGCATAAGCCCCAACAGGTTGTCAGGTCTCTTCCCTTTTTGTACACCCCAATTCCTTGCCCCATCATTAACTAAATGGAATTTGATTCTCCACCATGAGGATATTTAAGAACCCTCCCTGATGATCAAGCCCATCACTCATGTCTCATCTTTGTCTCTCCCTTGAGTATTTGTGTTTCGTGATGGTCATGCCCCAACCCGAAGTTTCTAATTCCACAGGGTCCCAAACATGTGTCCATTCTCATGAGCTTCCCCCTTAATTGTCTTGCATCCTCACAAAACTATTTGGAATTTGATTCCCTACCACCGGGATATATAGGAAGCCTCTCTAAGATTCAACCCCAATACTACCATCATCTTCACAAAGGTCCCATCTCATTCACCACCCACTTCATTCAACCTTCAATCATCCATCATGATTCTTACCCAGGCCTCCACATCCTAATGAGATCACATCATTCCCTTTGGATGCTACCATGCATAATCCCCACACAATCCAAAACCATCCAACCAAGAGTTCTCCTCCTACGATTGGATGATAACCATGCGTAAGCCCTAGCATGTCTCTGGGTCGTTGTCCTTTATGTGCACCCTGATTAATCACATATTAAAAATATGTGTGCTTTGATACCTATTGTCCAAATGGGGTAAGTCAAAAACCTCCATGAAATTAAATCCCATCCAATGGTAAACCCTAGAGTTCCCTTTATAGGGACCCAAGCATCATCAGACCCTTCTTTATGGGATGTTTTTATCAACTCATCCAATAAACCTCTCAGGTTCACCCTCTTGGGGATATACCCATTTGATTCACATCAATTAGTGTTCTGGTCAGTCCAATCTATCTCATATAGATGCTAATCTCATGAAATACACTGTGTCAATCGTGGGAATCTGAGGAAATCATCAAGGACGTGCCTATGGCATATAATTACACGCACACGACACGGGATGCCACAAGCTTCAGAGCCATTGAAAATCCATATCATAAAAGGAATAAACCCATACACATCAGGGTTTCCACATCCAAACACAACTAATCCCCCGATAGAAGTTTGCTACCCTAACGTGACCCTTTTAATGTCATGACAGAAGTAGTGTAATTTACTGGCCTCCATGAAGATATGGAATTGGGGAATTGTTTCATAAACAATGTCTTAATCTTTAAGGGAGACCCGAACTAGGTGATGAGTTCCAAAGAAGAATCAACGGAAGGAGGAGACAACATCCCATCATACAATTTCAATCAAGGAGGAAACACCCCTAAATAAGAGATGAATATTGTCTAATATTAGATAGTGGAAATGTGGTGTAACAGCGTTGCACGTCCTTGACGGATGGTTGTGTGCCCCAGAAAAAGTTTCAGAAACAGAAATGGTGAATACGACATGAAATTCTTGTCCTCAATGTCATGATAAGTAGTTTCAAGACATCAGTGGAAAAGCATTTCGACAGATCCAATTAACTGGTTCCAGGACCCACCAATCAAATAGTAGGCCTAGAATGAAACTCTCTAGAGATTGGGGTAGTTGACATTTGTGCATCCTACTCAACAACTTTGTCTGCGTGGATCATTTTTAAAAATCATAAGAGGCATAATAGTGTTGGGGCACTAAACATTACGTTCCTCAATATAGAACTAATGGTTGAATCTCCCTACAATGAAGGACCCTATCTGATATGTAAAAAAACTAATCACCATACACCCAACGATGTAGGGGCCATGGAAACAAAAATTCATCAATCCCATGTAGCCCTATAACTCTTTTGGTGGCCTCCCCATATACTACTGCATGGTTCCCAAGCCACATCTCACCATATGAACTCATTCAGATGATGGTGATCAGTGACCTCATTTGATGGTATGAGGAGGAATGAATTATCCCAACTCGACATATGGCCCAAAAGTAACTATAGGATTATGTACCTTTCCGTTGCTACCACCCCAAAGGGATGCATAGGGATCCACTTCTCCCAAATACAACCTATAACTATTTCAGGAGCCTCTCCCTGTAATTCTATGATGACTCACTCCCTTACGCTAATAAGGTGAAGGGAGTTCGGGCGAGACCAAATGTGATCTCATCACTGGGGCCACCAAGGAGGGCTCCCACCAGTCATTGTCATTACAAATACTTGATCCCACAAGCTGAAGAGTACGTGAGTTATACACCTATCCCCCCCCCCCCGCCATAGTCTGGTTAATTTGACACCAACATTGTGTGCAAGTTGGGGGGGACACCTGCTGGGGGTCATCATCAATGACTATAGCGGCCCAAGCCACTATAGATTCATACAATCAGTTCCCCATTTATACATAATAGGGGAACTCATATACCTAACCTAGATCAAGTCCCCAACCTCCCCAGGCCAAGTTGTGACGACACACTTGGTCGTCGGCACAGGAAGTTCCTGTCGCGGGCCGACTAGTGATGATGACATCCAGTAGGGAGGTCCTCCCCATGCCACCAAAAATTAGAATGTGGGTCCTACCAACTCTCAATCCTAGTATGGAGATCCTCCCCATGCCCTCATCAGTCTGAGCGAAGTCCCTCCCCACCTCACAAACATCTATCACAGAGGTTTCTTTCACACCTGTGATCCTAGGTTTGGAGTCGTTGCTTCTATCACATTTCACAGTGTGAGTACCCTCCTCACTGAGTAAAACATTTTTATGGGGGTCTTCTCCATATTATTACCGTAACCGATGAAGATCCTCCTCATCTTGAAAATCAGAGAAGTAGAGCTCTGCCTTTCTTTATTGTCATCCAATGTAGAGGTCTCCCCCATGTTCAATTTTACCAATATGAAGGTCCAATCATTTTTTCAATATTAAGGGAATGAAACATGGAATTACTTCCTGTACCCGCACTTACTCTATTAGAGGCCCCTCCGACTCAAAAAGTTTTTATAGAGACTCCCTCCGTGTACCTAATAGTAGATATAGAGGCCCTCCCTGTGTTCCTTTGACATTTCCCACAGGGATCCTCACACAACAACTCACTTATATGGAAGTAACCTCCACCCTAGTATCAGTTTCTCCAATGGACCTACCCATGTTAGGAACCTACCCAATCCTAAAGATCCATACCATGGTAGAAGGGTGGGTCATCGCCGCCAAAGGATGAATATAGAGAAGTTTCATACAGTGATTAAACATCTCTACTTATTGAACTCTGAGGCAGAATGTGATTCGATAATGGAACCCTCACCTTGACCCTCTGTGTTGGGGGCCACAGAAGGAACAAGGAATATAGGGAACATCCTTCCAAAATGCAAGGTATAACAGATCCCCACCTCACTCTAAAGATATATATAGGAGGAGTAAGATTTTTACTCTTTATAGGGCCTCACCATGCAATCCACCCCATCATTAATAGGATCATTATCTACCTCAACCAGAAATCACATAGATTTATTCTGGGATCAAATAGATGATGAGCAGTAGTGTGACCCACTATCAGTAATCGTAGCCCCTGCACTGGAAGCTATGGTCGGTAGTCTATCTTACATTGATGTGGTCACAATGTCGTTGCATTCTTCAAAAGACTGCCCAAGAAGCAATGTCATGTCAGCACCCACTCTATATTCCCCATCGACCAGTCTTCCATCTCAACGGTCTTCTTCAGTTCCCTTTATGGTACCTTAACCTCTCCCAATCAACAAATGGGGCATCCAAGGGCTGAATCCCAAGTCTGAGATGAGTATATTTTGGGATATTCTTGAATAAAACCATTTCTATGAGTTGTTCGGGATAGATAAAACCAAAAACATCAGAACGGTAGAATATCTTACTATAGAGGAAGTTGTGTGCTTTCACCAAACCCTCTAGGATATTCAACTCTACCACCATCATTTTTTGGTGTCTTTCCCCATGTGTCAGGAACCCTTTAAATGCATTGTATTGAAATTCTTCATGGTTTATTTGGCTGGGCTTTCCATGTCCAGGAACCCTGAGTTTCATGGTCAACATCAGACACTCCATTAATGATGCATTCCGTGTTTTATGTTTCTCCACATGATTATTAAAGAGGATTACCCCACCCCAGTTTTAGATATGTGGTATAACATCCCAGGTAAATATATAATATTATATTCTATGGTTTATCAATATTTGTGAATAAAATGTTAATATTAGATTAAAGGGAATTCTATTCTCGATGGCGTACCCAATACGCAACAACGAGTTTCTTTGAAATCATACATTGCGCACTAATAATATAATAATATTATAATAGTTAATGCCTAGCCATTGTAATGGAGGTAATGAACATAAATAACTAAAAAAATGATTACTTATGTTTGTTAAATATTTTTACATTTATCCCATAAATTTTAGAGGCTTAAAATCCAAATGAATCCAATTTTAAGAATAAATACTCTAATATTTTTAAAAGATTGGTTTACCGCCTTTTGATGGAGAACCTTTATTAAATATAAACTTTGACAATTTTATAAGCTCTATTTTTCAAAATAAAATTATTTTTTATGATTGGGACATTGAAAATTACTTTGGATAAATTTTTGGTATGAAACTGACAATGTTCATTTTTTTAATAAATAGTGAAAAATATTGCATTTTACATCAAAACTATTTTTTCATCTAATTTAAATATATGGTTATGTTATCTTTTTAATTGGTTTTAAAGTTTAATTATAATATATTTTTACAATTTAATTCCATGGTGGTCATTATAATTAATTTCACCTTGAAAATGGACATAAATAAGTGGAAAACTTTTCATAGATATTGCTTCCAAAAAACCCGTTATTTATTTTGACAGATGGGAATTAACTATATGATTTATTAATGAATCTTCTCTATTTTTAATTTGGTAAAATGGTAATCATTTCTGAATTTGAAATATCAAATATAATTTAGGGTTAATTTTTGGTATTTTTCTGATAATGCTTTTTTAAATGAATAGTGAAAAATACAGTTTTTAATTCAAAACTGCCTTTCCATCCAATTTATTTATATATTTAGATTTTCATTTTAATTGTTTCTAAAGTATAATTGAATTATGTTTTTATCACTTAATAAAATTTTGTTCATTGGAAGTAGTTTCACTTTTCAATTGGATATAAAAACAAGTCAATCTTTTGATAAATTTTACTTCTTAAAAACCCGTCTTTTGTTTTGAAAACTGGATTTACATTTAAATTAACTACTTCAATTTATTAATTTTGAATTTGACAAAATGGATTCCATATTTGGAATCAGAATTTCCAAATTATGTAATTAAGACTCTTTTTTCTTTGGACATTATGAATAGTAACGATGGAAATTATCTTTAATTGTCATGTTTAATTAGTAATCGGGTAATTAAGGGTAAGAAAATAATATCATAAAAATATAAAATGACCCAAAACTGCATCCTAATTCTATTGGTGGGGTATTGGCCGACCATTGGATGCCTTGTGCCAACCATGGGACCCCATCGAATAACTTTAGTGTGATAGTGACCTTTTATCATATTTTTTTTAAAGAAAGGATAATGTAACCAAAGTATGTAACACCTAAGTAAAATAATTTTAAATTTGTCTACATAAACCATATCTTAGAATATAAATAGTAATTGTAAATATAAAAATATTTCTTACATAATAATATTTTTTTATAATTTTTAGACATTAAATAAATTAAATTCTTTATGACATCATGATGATGGAGTGATTTCCTCTTTAGTGAACGATTTAAATAAAATGAGAAGATAGGGTGAAATATATGTCATAAACTTTTAAAAAACCTATTTTATGGGTGTATTTCGAAACCATATCACCTTATCCTAGAAATATATCCTTTTGGGACCTTTAAAATCCGAAAAAAATTTTATAATAATGTAATATTGTATAACATTCCCAGAGTGCCCCTCCTCTTCTATTATAAAAGGCCCCCACCTCTACCACCTCACCCACACCTTTCAAGACATTGGCTCTGACAACACCTGCCCATTTCATCTCTCCACATCCCTCTATTCATAATTGAAGCCTCAAATTTTGCAAAATTATCTTCAAGAAACCCTTTTGGTTCAAACCAAGAGGAGTTACCCGATTTAAGGGTAATGTCTTCACTTGTGTTCTTTTCTATTATTTTGCTTCTCCAAACCCCTAAACTCTTTTTATTACTATTTTTTGTAACAAAAAAAGTATCTTAAATATACTAGTATGTTGTTATGTGAAGTATTATAGCTACACTTACACACACCTCCATCTAATGGTTAAAGAACATACTGTTACTATGGATGGCGAATTACTGCCTCAGGATATGATGATTGTTCAATATTCTCTTAACACCTTTCATGGTGGCCATTATGATGTCACTATATTTTAAATATGATATATATGGTATTTATGTTTTCCATATGCATCTGTATTTTATATTTAAAACATACCTTTATGCTTTTCATGTTTTGAAAATGCGATAATTTCATATGAGGAAGTGTGGACTACCGCCCCCTCAAGTGATGTGACTTGTTCATGCAATACATGGAATGTATAAAGAATTAAATTAATGAACTTATGTGACTTATAAAACATATATATTATAATTTAATTATAATATATATATCTATCAATTAATTTTAATTCCATTAATATGTCAAAGAAATGAAAGTAGCGTTAATGCATACATACGGCCTACCGTCTCCATGAACGGTGCATTTCATTTCATTTTTTATCTCCAAATGTTATGGAATAGTATAAAATTAATATTAAATGGATATATATGATATTTAAATCATTAATAATACTCTAGAGATGATGTACTTATAACTACATGGACGATTATTTTCAAACAAGTTCATTTTTGACTTATGTACCAAACATCGACAAAAACATTTGATACGAACTCACATAATTAACTAATTATTATAAAATTATAATATGTGGTATGAATTGAATAATAAACTTTAAAAGAGGTCCTTAATAAATTATAAATTGACAAATGTTTATTATTCAGGAATATAAAGAAACTAACAAGACAATTCGGACTGGAGTTAAGGGATACGACCTCTCTCTTTCTTTTAAAGTACTCTCTTTTATGTAACTTATATTATGGTCCACTTTCTTATTTTGGGGTATGTTATTATATATTCCTCTCTCTGTAAATTTTATTTTAATATGTTGAGAGACCCTATTTGATCTCATCAATCCATTTTTGGAAGTTTTATGTGGCGCCGTTTGGCTGCCGAATTTCGTAAGGGGATTTTCATCTCACTTTTTATTCTCGTGAGATTCATGTTACATTGGCCACTATTTCCTTTTGTGTGGTGTATTTACTGACCATTATTTTACTATTTTTATAATATAATCACATTTATGGGTAGTTACATCTTTATTGTATGACCGTTCTTTCATGGGGTGTACGTTTCAAAAGTTGCCCAAATCGGTAAGGGATCCTTTCACCCTCCTCTTTTTAAAAGACTTATTTTGTTATGTATTTTAATTTACATCTTTTTATGTTGGGATATGTTATTATATATCATTATTGATGTAAATTTTATTTCCATGTTATGAGATACCATTTTCTCTCTCATCAACTAATTTTATAAATTTTAAATTGACGTCGTTTGGCAGTCGAATTTTACCAAGGGAACTTCTTAAACTAATTTTGATTTCGTTGTGTTCAACATGTAGTTATTGAATATTCCATACTTTGAATATGTGTGAATTAACATTGATTGTTTTACACATATTATCCACTTATATTGGGTTTATTTATATTTGTTACACATAATTATGAGATTGATTTATCCTTAATTTAAGGATACCTTCTTTATAGGGGATTTCATCTGATTTTACATTTCTATTGAGAAATCATTGTTGTTATGCACCAATTCACTCTTTTATGGTGTATATACTTTCCTTTAGAATATTATATCATTAATCCTTTTATTCTCATGATATTATAAAGTTCTGATTAAATGTTATTCCTCAATTATTGTATTCAAGTGTCTCTCATTTTGTTAAAACCCCTTTAACTAAAATATCATTTTAAAAGATTTAAATGATTTATTCTTATAAATATTTCTCATTAATATACATGTTTTCAAAATAGTTTTAAGGATTTATTTATATGGTTATTAATGGTTTAGAATGTTAAATTCTTCAATGTGGTATGAGACACTTTGATTCAAAAATCTATTTATTAAATGTTATAAATGGTTTTGAAAATGTTTTTTAGAAGGGATTCGTTATTTGAATATCAAAAAATGTTATATTGTTATTGAAATGTGTGAATGTTATCTTTACATTATGCTTATGTTATATGCTATGATTATTTTATGGTTCTTCAGAATTGTTTATGAAGACGGGTGGTTTCGTGATAAACTAGGGGTGAGTGAGCCCGTGATAGCTCTCCAATACATTGGGTAACATGAAGGGGTTAAATTTTAAGGTTTCTCCGAATAGATTTATGGAATATACTATGATGGGTATTCCAAACATAACCATGAGGGTTACTCCCTACATAAGAATGATATGAATTCCTCATGTTACCTTTATGTCTTATGATTTCTATGAGTTATTCATAAATCTTATGATTTCATGAGGTATGTAAAATTTCTTATGCTCTATGAGTAAAGTATGATTTCATTGATTCTTATGTATACATGGACTAATGTCTTCTTTCCATATTTTCCTAACCCTTACTGATCTTTTTATGCTCATCCCATGTTTTTTTGAAATGTTTTTCACATGACATACAGTTGAATAGGGTTAAGGATGGGATCAAGGAAATATCAGGCTGTCTAAAACAAGGAACTAGACATGAATATTTTGTTCAAGAGTTTTTATTTTTGTGAAAAAATGGAAGCTGAGTAGATGTGTCTACTTTTTAATGTTTGATATGTAATAGTTATGTCCAAATTCTCTAAATCTCTAAACATGAAAAGATACTAAATGTGAATTATTAATTTAATTCAATATTAAGTAATGTTTAAGGCCGGGTCCTTATAGTTGGAATAAGAGGACGGTTTAGATAACTTTAGAGGTTAGAGTGTAAAGTGACAAGTTGTGTATAACCACAATGGTTATTATATTAGATAGAGTCATTGTTATTTATGAAAGCTGTAATGAGTTTGTGATAACTTGGATAATTATATCTTAGTGTTTATCTTCATATTTAGTACGTGATGATTTTGTTGATATACTCACACTGACCTCTTTGGTTTTAGTAATTGGATAGATCTAGTAGTCACCAAAGTGACAAAGGGTTTGAAGGAAACTGTGGTGGTTCTCTAATTGAGAGACTGGATGAAATGGGGCATTGAATGAGAAATATTGTGGTTATTCTAAACCAACTATCAGGAGTCATGATTAACCACTTGAACCTTGGTGAGTTCTCTAATGCATCCTGTATGAGATAACCAACTCGACATGGAAGTTCAGGTAATAATTATCAAGGTAACCATTATGGTTTATATGATCCTTACTTCTGAGATAATTATGGGTTACTATATGTTATGATGGAATATGAATGACATGAGAGAAACTTGAGGTTAAATTATGTTATGGTTATTTTTGAAGCTTTTATCTCGTTTTGTGGAATTTTTTAAGAATTATATAGTTTTGGAAAAAGGACAACACGAAGACTGTGTGACAACCTATCGCGTTGGACAAAGATGCGAGAATTGAACCCACAACAAAAGTGTGACTGGTATTTATCACCTACCGCTGGACTACGTGAAGTCCCTGGTTAGTTTGACAAAAAAAATTAGTTAGATGATTTTGTGATTCAAGAGTAAGTTGATTTTGGGTTATCTATGGAAATTATTAACCTATCATGGATGATATGTGATTAGGTTAATTACTTCTCAATATGAGACTTTAAGAGCAACTGATGTTATCTGGAGATAAATATTAACTTGTACCTTGTGAGACTATATGATTAAATCCTTCAAATATTTTGGTTTCAATATTAGTTGGGTTTACTTTGAATAATTTTATGGAAAAGTTGTTTATTAAATTATCTTCGTTGAACGTTGGTTTTTGTTTGTCAAATTTTGGAGATTAGGAGTAGTTTTTCATTTTGTAAAAAAAATATATCCTTTTTGGTATTATCGGATCTCGTACTATACTTTTTGGTTTGGTTTTGGTTGAGATATAAAGACATTCAAAATATATAGTTCTCTTTTGTGGATTAGTTGATTTTGAAGAAGATGATTATAGTACTCTTAATGCGAACAAGTCTTCCTAAATACTCATCTTTTGGAGAAAATAAGATTTTGATTAAGGAATATAGTAAAAGATGAAAGTCTACGTGACAAGTAATTATGTTTCATTAGGATTTAGTTAATCTCAAAAATAAATTCCTCAAGGAAGAGTAACTTAAAACAAAAATTTTGTATGTTAACTTTTCCTACTAGGGAATCGAATACCGTTTAACCCATCACATGTTTGTGATTTTTTTGTGGTTAGCTTTCTCCTAGACATGTTTACTATCACTCTCCATCAAAACATGACCCTTTGTTTTCTCCTCCATATCCATATTTTACTACTTGGAATACTAGTATGGGTTAACTCAAATGACCTTTGTACTTCTCTCCCTTTCTTTTAATGTGATAGTTTTACTGACTCTTGTTCCAATATGGGACTTTCAATAAAGTTTCCAAGCCCAATTTTGAAATTACAAGGACACAATTCCCAAAATCAGGGAAGGATGAAACATCCCAGGTAAATAAATAATATTAAATTCTATGGCTTATCAATATTTGTGAATAAAATGTTAATATTACTTTAAATGGAATGCTATGCTTGATGGTGTACCCAATACGCAACAACGAGTTTCTTTGAAATCTTACATTGCACACTAATAATATAATAATATTATAACAGTGAATGCGTAACCGTTGTAATGGAGGGAATGAAAAGAAATAACTAAAAAATGATTACATATGTTTGTTAAATATTTTTACATTTATCCAATAAATTTTAGAAGCTTAAAATCCAAATGAATCCAATTTTAAGAATAAATACTCTAATATTATTAAAAGATTGTTTTACATCCTTTTGATGCCGAACCTTTATTATATATAACTTCTGACAATTTTATAAAATCTAATTGTCAAAATAAACTTATTATTTATGACTGGGACAATGAAATTTACTTTGGATAAATTGTTGGTATGTTTCTAACAATGTTCATTTTTTTAATGAATAGTGAAAAATATTGCATTTTAAATCAAAAATGCTTTTTAATCTAATTTAAATATTTGGTTAAATTATCTTTTTAATTGGTCTTACTGTTTAATTTGAATATTTTATTACAATTTAATTCAATGGTGGTCATTATAATTAATTTCACTTTGAAAATGAACATAAACAAGTGCAAAACCTTTTATTGATATTGCTTCCAAAAAACCTGCTAATTGTTTTGACAGCGGGAATTAACTATATGATTTATTAATGAAAATTATATGTTTTTAATTTGTTAAAATGAACATCATTTCTGAATTTGAAATATCAAATATATCTTCGAGTTAATTTTTGGTATTTTTCTGATAATGCTTTTTTTAATGAATAATGAAAAATACAGTTTTTAATTCAAAACTGCCTTTCCATCCAATTTATTTAAATATTTATATTTTCATTTTAATTTTTTCTAAATATAATTGAATTATGTTTTTATCACTTAATTCAATGTTGTTCATTGGATGTAATTTCACTTTTCAATTGGATTTGAAAACAAGTCAATCTTTTGATAAATTTTACTTCTTAAAAACCCATATTTTGTTTTGATAACGGGATTTACATTTATATTAACTACTACAATTTATGTGTTTTTAATTTGATAAAATGGATTCCATATTTGGAATCATTATTTCCAAATTATGTAATTAATAATCTTTTGTTTTTGGACATTATGAATAGTAATGATGGTAATTATCTTTAATTATCGTGTTTAATTAGTAATCGGGTAATTAAGGGTAAGAAAATAATATCATAAAAATATAAAATGACCCAAACATGTGTTATAAATCTATTTTTGGTGTCTTGGCCGACCATGGTATTCCTTGTGCCAAACTTGAGACCCCATGGAATCACTTTAGTGTGATAGTGATCTTTTATAATATTTTTTTAAGAAAGGAAATTGTAACCAAAGTATGTAACACCTAAGTAAAATAATTTTAATTCTGCCTACATAAACTATATCTTAGACTATAAATAGTCCCTTTTAATCTAATAAAATTTCCTACATCATATTATTTTTTTTATAATTTTTAGTCATTAAATAAATTAAATTACTTATGACATCATGATGATGCAGCTATTACCTCATTAATGAATGATTTAAATAAAATGGGAACATAGGGTGAAATATAAGTCTTAGACATGTCACAAACCTATTGGATTGGTGGATTTCTAAACCTCATCACCTTATCCTAGAAATATATCCTTTTGGGGCCTTTAAAATCCGAAATTCTTTTTATAATAAAGTAATATTACATAACTTTCCAAGAGTGCCCCTCCTCTTCTCTTATAAAAGGCCCCCACATATACCACATTACCCACACCTCTCAAGCCTTTGGATCGGCAAAACTCTACCCATTTAATCTCTCCACATCCCCCTCGTCATCATTGAAGCCTCACCTTTGGCAGAATTCTCTTCAAGAAACCCTTTTGGTTCAAACCAAGAGGAGTTACACGATTTAATGGTAATGTCTTCACCTATGTTCTTTTGTTTTATTTTGCTTATCCAAACCCCTAAACTCTTTTTATTCCTTTATTTTGTAACAAAAACAGTATATTAAATATACTAGGATTTTTTTATGTGAAGTATTCGAACTTCAATTACACACACCTCCGTCTAATGGTTAAAGAACATACTGTTTTTGTGGATGGTGAATTACTGCCTCACGAAACGATGATTGTTCAATCTTCCCTTAACACCTTTCATGGTGGCCATTATGATGTCACTATATTTTATATATGATATATATGGTATTTATGTTTTCCCTATGCTTATTTATTTTATATTTAAAACATACCTTTATGCTTTACATGTTTAGCAAATGCGATAATTTCATACGAGGAAGTGTGGACTACCTCCCCCTCAAGTGATGTGACTCGTTCAATCAATACATAGAATGTATAAAGAATGAAATTAATGAACTTATGTGACCTATAAAAAATATATATTATAATGTAATTATACTATATATATCTCTCAATTATTTTTAATTCCATTAATATGTCAAAGAAATGAAAGTAGCGTTCATGCGTACGTATGGCCTACAGTCTCCATGAACGGTGCATTTAAATTCTTTTTTATCTCCAAATGTTATGTAATAGTATAAAATGAATATGTACTGGATATATATGATATTTAAATCATTAATACTATTTTGGAGATGATGTACTTATAACTACATGGACGATTCTTTTCAAACAAGTTCATTTTCGACTCATGTACCAAATATCGACAAAAACATTTGATATGAACTCACATAATTAACTAATTATTATAACATTATAATATGTGATATGAATTGAATAATAAAATTTAAAGGAGTTCCTTAAGAAATTATAAATTGAAAAAAGTTTATTATTCAGGAATATAAATAAACGAACAAGATAAGTCAGACTGGAGGTAAGGGATCCAACCTCTCTCGTTCTTTTAAAGTACTCTCTTTTATGTAACTTTTTTTAAGCTCCACATTCTTATTTTGGGGGATGTTATTATATATTCCTGTTGTTGTAAATTTTATTTTAATATGATGAGATACCCTATTTGATCTCATCCATCCATTTTTGGATGTTTTATGTGGCGTCGTTAGGCTGCCGAATTTTCATAATGGGATTTGCATCTCACTTTTTATTCCCGTGAGATTCATGCTACATTAGACACTATTTCCTTTTGTGTGTTGTATTTACTGCCTATTAGTTGACTATTTTTATAATATACTCACATTTATGGGTAGTTAAATCTTCATTTTATGACCCTTCTTTCATGGGGTGTACGTTTCGAAAGTTGCACAAATCGGTAAGGGAACCTTTCACCCTCCTCTTTTTAAAAGATTTATTTTGTTATGTCTTTTAATTTACTTATTTTTCTGTTGGTATATGTTCTTATATATTCTTATTGATTTAAAGTTTATGTCCAAGTGATGAGATACCATTTTCTCTCTCATCAAATAATTTTATAAATTTTTAAGTGACATAGTTAGGCTGTCGAATTTTACCAAGGGAACTTCTAAACCCAATTTTGATTTCTTTGGGTTCAACATGTAGTTATTGAATTTGTCATCCATTGAATATGTTTGAATGAAATTCTTTTGTTTTACACTTAATATCCACTTATATTGGGTGTATTTATATTTGTCACACATATTTATGAGATTGATTTATCCTTAATTTAATGATACCTTCTTTATAGGGGATTTCATCTCATTTTACATTTCTATTGAGACATCATTTTTGTTATGAACCAATTCAACCTTATATGGTTTATATACTATCCTTTGGAATATTATATCATGAATCCCTTTATTCTCATGATATTATAATGTTCTGATTAAATGTTATTCCTCAATTATTTTATTCAAGTTTCTCTCATTTTGTTAAAAACCCTTTAACTAAAATATAATTTTAAATGATTTAAATGATTTATTCTTATAAATATTTCTCATTATTATCCTTGTTTTCAAAATGGTTTAAAGGATTTATTTATATGGATATTAATGGTTTAAAATGTTAAAATCTTAAAGAGGTATGGGAAACATTGATTAAAAAATCTCTTTATTAAATGTTTTAAATGGTGTTGAAAATTGTTTTTTGAAGGGATTCATTATTTCAATATCATAAAATGTTATATTGTTATTTCAATGTGGGAATGTTTTCTCTCCTTTATGATTAAGTTATATGCTATGATTGTTTTATGGTTATTGGGCATTTTTTATGAAGACGAGTGGTTCCATGAAAAACTAAGGGCGGGTGAGCCCATGATAGCTCTCCAATGAATTGGGTAATGCGAAGGGGTTAAACGTTAAGGTTTCTTCAAAGAGATTTAGGGAACATACTGTGATGGGTATTCCAAACGTAACCATGAGGGTTACTCCATACGTAAGGATGTTATGAATGTCTCAGGTTACGTTTATGTCTTATGATTTCTATGAGTTATTCATAAATATTATGATTTCATGAGGTATGTTAAATTACTTATGCTTTATGAGTAAAGTATGATTTCATTGATTCTTATGTATACATTGACTAAGTTCTTCTTTCCTTATTATTATAACCCTTTTTGAGATTTTTATGCTCATCCCATGTTTTTTTGAAATTCTTTTCACAGGACATAAAGTTGAATTGGGTCATGGATGGGATCAAGGAAATATCAGGCTGTCTAAAATAAGGAACTAGACATGACTCTTTTGTTCAAGAGTTTTTATTTTTGTGAAAAAATGGAAGCTGAGTAGATGTGTCTACTTTATAACCTTTGAGATGTAATGGTTATGTCATGATTCTCTAAAACTCTAAACCAGAAAAGATCCTCAATGTGAATTATTAATTTAATTCAATAATAAGTAATGTTCAAGGTTGGGTCCTTATATGTGGTTTGGGTAATCAAGTGACCCTTCATTTCAGTACTATCTAGCTCCATAAAGACATTCTGGGTGTTATTGAGAATATTCCTTCAGGTAGAGTCATAATTAACATGGATGGCCTATTATAATGATAGAATGATCTAGATATCCTTTAAGATAACTTACCCCCATGGGAGTGCCACACCTATTTGACACGTTGGGAAGGGTTAGACTCCCGAAAATAAATTTTTTGGATCTTTCCATACCCACCGATTCATTATCCCTCAGTTCGATCCCAATAAGGGAAAAGAGTATCTCGATTCCTTCAAACCCTCTTATTCATCCGGTTCAGTACAAAAAATTGAAGTTGAACTCAAAAGGATACTTTTCCACAGCAGCTCATGAAGCATAAAAATATGTTTGATGACATTATTTTTGAACATGCCACGGAACAATGACTAGACTACACTGATCCTTGACGGGGAAATATGGTCATGTACAAATACCCCCATCAAATTCCTTTCAGGTGAACTTGATCATCCTACACATATAGATAGGGTATAAGTTTGTGGTTATGTCCAGAGGGCATGAAATTCATCACCAAATCCACCAGATCTTCATAATAACACTCAAGACCCACCTTAGGTTCCACAATCCGCTTTATAGGTCATTCCCCCAGAAGTCCCGCATGTCATCCCACCAACTACACCACAGGCCACCAGTATTTCTTATCATGTTGAAGAACCTTCCAATTCACTGTTGGTTAGGGATCCTCTTCAATATAGGAATCCCCACGAAGATGACCTAAGAGTCATTATCATTCCCCACCTTTAGTCTTTGAAAAATTAATAGGTGAAAATTCTGCCTGATGGAAAGCCATATCATACATGGGTGGATGATATTCTAGAACCCCCTAGTTTCAGAAATCGATCCATCTACCTATTTAATTGGATAGTATATCATGTTCAGCCTCTGGACCACTTCATCTCATGGTGTTGACCCATTCTAGGAACTCCAATGTAGATGGAGGCTAGAAAACACTGAAGTTTCATTCAAACATTGGATGGGCCCACCTTTTTCAGGTACAACCGGTTACCCAACGTATCAGTAGCTGGCTAGGAGGATCATCATAGGAAGTTTCTTCACAAGTTAAATTCTACCACATGAAAAACATGAATTGCTGACCTCTTCAAGTTAATGAAGAGGCTTTTCTAGCACATCACAAACATTTTCACAATTTGGAAAGGCCTCACATATTCCCCAGATATTCCACAGTCATAGGAACAACTACTGAAAATGTGTGTGTGAAATTTGATACATGAAAAGTCCCCAATATCACCACACAAAACTACACAGGGGGATTTTTATTTTTCTTTGTCAAATACCATCATATAGAAGAAGAATTACAGTAGGCCAAGAAGGAATTTCTATTTCCTCCTGTAGTTTTTGCGAGAAGATATGATACGGGTGATCCCACAGTGGTAGAAAAAATAGAGGCTTGTAGTCAGCTGGAGTTATTACAAGTGGATCCACCACCACATCCTCACATAGGCCATCCCCATCAATCGCAGCCGCTGTCCTAGTAGCTCCCACATCAGAATCGGCAAGCACCCTGTCATAATGCGCTGATTCCACATAGGTGAGATAATTAGGATCCACATCCTCGATAAGTTACTCCATCCCCCTATCATGGCTACACACTTAAATCCACATTCCCAAATATACGGAATCAGACCAAAAAAATTAATGATGATCATGTCCTCTACTATTTCTAAATTGCATTGGTATAACGAATTTTACAGTTGCAGAATGCAAGAGGCCCAAAAAGACAGAGATCACTGATTTCCAAAATTACTACCCCTATCACTGGATCATGGGGAACACTCTTAAGCATTGATATGAGTATAAATACTGAATCTACGATTAGGTTGATAACAACATAGTCAGGATAGGTCCTGCCTTGGCCTAGGTGGCAGGGGTATTCATACAGCCTCATAGACACAGTAACAGTGAAGGTGGGTGGTAGCAGGTTCCCAACCGTGAGTCCCAAAATTATGACAATAGGAGGGCTCATAAGGAAGTCACACAAACTCATGGTATTGTCTGTGTGCATCTAAATAGACCTAATCCTTCATAATTCTACACTTCCCCCACAACCACTACATCTATGTCAACATCTCATTATTCCTCCCCCTAGTGGGGAAAGCACGGGTGAAGAAAGGAAAAATAAAATCTCCCACCAATGCCATCATCATCCCATACACTCAGCGATTCCATACCCCCATTTTTGGACAATTCCCCCAGAATCTGTCTAGTGATGGAGGATTCATCAAGTGAAAACCAAGTGTAGGCTTCAGTTAATACCATGGAGCTAGTAAACCCCTACAATGTTATTGAAGACGAAGGGAGCCAGATGGATCCTCCCCACATCCCTAGTCAATTCCTACATCGACGGAGCTTCAGTTATATGAGTCACTAGGATGCAATGTTTAGTGATTCCAACAAATTTGTTCATGCCATAAAAACCCAACAACATGCCTATCGTATAGTTCAGCATTCACAAAATTCCAATCATGTTTCTCCAGATCCTCCTACACCACTATTTTTACTACTTGATCTAGTAGAAGCACCATTTTCAGGTTACGATCTACCATGTTCTAATGTGGATTGACCTCATTCATCTATCCCTCATCCAGTAGTTTCTCCATGCATTTTGACTAGTGATAAGTGGGACATTCCCAGCTGTAGTCGACTACAGGTTCATCTAGAAGGGCACGTCGAACCTATTATCATATAATAACCATGTATCATTATAATTTCATTATTGGTATGGAATTATGATATTATCAAGATTCATTCAATCATTCCTGCAATGATCTCTACCCTCAAGGCACTTCTTCCATTAGCAGATATGCACGAAGCCCTCGCCGAGGCTTTAATAAGGCCCCTCCGGTTTGAGACTGAGGTAACTGCCACATATGCCTTCCATGCTAAGGAAATTGAGTGTGCATAATGTTAGGAAATTATATATTTCTCTATAGAAGATTAAGGATATCCCATACAGGGGAATATCCACCCACTGTACATCGCTGGCCATTTCAACAGCATGGTGGATCATCATTTTATTATCTATACAGTTTTGGGGATTAGCATTATCCTAACCGAGAAACATTGAATTATTGGGTTGTTTGAGGATGATTTGAGTCCCTCTAACCTAAAATTTCAAGGTATTGATAGGATGATATAGACAAAAATTGGAACGATCTGCCTAATTTTCTGGGTTTGTGGTCTAGTTTCCAGCACTGAGTTCGTGGTTGTCTCACAAGGCACTACTTACAACGCACTTATGGGTAGGCCATGGATCCACATGCACAATTCATTCCCTACTCCATATCACTCCGTTAAGTAATCCCTTAATGGTTTAGTAGGCATACTACAAGGTTTTGCACATCCCTTTTCCTTTTCTAAATCATGCTACCTAGATACCAACTATTACAAGAGCAAGGACAAGTAGTTTCAGGCTAAAGAGGTTTAACACGCTATGGCTGCTACCAACCCGTGGACAGTCCTAGATAATGCCATTATTTTCTTGATCCACCAATTAGAGTCCACAACCATATACTTAAGGAAATTATTTGTTGATTTTGAAATAAGGGGGAAGAACATTCCCAAGTCTATGGGATGTCAAAAGAACACCTCATATTCTTGTAAAAATTGGGCTTACGTGATCCTAAATCCCCCTAATCCCATATGTTATCAGGATTTCCACCCCATGGAAATAGCAAGACTTCATACATTTATGTTTTTCCAGGATGGGATAAACCGGCTCATGCCGACACACCACTATTGACTTGATATCATCAAAAGTGTCTGCTTAGGCTGAGGGCCAGTTATGATCAGGTTGAAAACATTCATTTCCAAGGTGTCAATAGTGTAGGAGTCTAGGGATGCACTGTGCACCGCTGATTAGGCTAGCACCAATGTCCCATTAGGATTTGTCAACTCTGAAGAATTACCTTCTTCCAGTGATCCCTCCTCCTCGGGTGAAGAAGTCGATTTGGTGGATGCACCTCCCATATTAGAAGTGGGTTTCACCACCACAGTTGATGAAATGGTACAGGTGAACCTCAGTTACGAGACTGATCGGAAAGGGTCCATCATTAGTTATGTTATGCCTTTTAGAGAGAAACAGTGATACATGGGTTTAAACAGCCTCTCAGAAAGATAGAACCTTTTCATGTTTCTATGGTTTAAGTTGAGGTTGATATGATCATCAGAGAAAATTTCAATATGAATGTCTTGTTCCCCTGATGGATATCTACCATTGTGTTTTTCGAGAAAATGAATGAATATATCAGAGTCTGCATTGACATCAGGGATCCCAACTATCACTTCCTGAAGGATGACTTTCCCCTTCCTATGATAAAATTGTTTATTAATGGAACTGCAGGGTTCAAGGATCTATCTTTTATGGATTGGTATTCTGGGTATAACCAAATTCGAATGGCCATTAAGGATGAAGAATCCACCACCTTTTGGGCACCACACGGTATATTCTGCAACTAGTTAATTTCTTTTAGTCAAAAGAACTAAAGTTCTGCCTAACTGCATTCCATGCATCACATATTTAAGATGATCCTCAGGACAATGGTGAAATTCTATGTGGACGATCTGGTTTTCAAATATCTCCAGCTTCATGAACATGTCAATGATCTCGATAAAGTGTTGAGGTTCCTCTAATCCCTCAATCTGAAGATGAACCCATTGAAATGTGTTTCCGGGGTCACCTTTATAAATATTTCCAGCTTCTTTGTCAAATTTATAGGCATCAAGATCGATCTGGAGAATATCAATGCCATTAGTCATATATCTTCACATAGAATCATTCAAGAGCTCCAATATATTTAATTGAACCTAGCCTATATACACTGATCCATCACAAATCTGGATAGAATGTGTGATCCATTTTCTCGACTCATGGTGATTGGGGTCAATTATCAGTGGGATGAGGAGTTTGAGAATGCTTTTGAGGAATTCATGATGTACCTATTAAAACATCTGGTCCTGATGACACCCTTTTCTGGAAAGCCTCAGGTCATTTATGTGAATGTACTGCAACAATCTCTCAGTTCCCTTCTCAACCAAAACAATAACAAGGGAATGAATAATAGTTTATATTATCTCATTCACATGCTTCTGAATACGAAGACCAGATATTCCTCTGTCTATAATATTTTCCGTTCATTGGTATTCACATTGTAGAAATTAATACATTACTTGCAGCACCATGAGATACAACTTGTTTCCCAAGTGGATCCACAAAAGTACATTCTTAACCGCCCCATGTTGATAGGCCATCTAGCTCGGTGGTTAGTGATCCTCCAGTAGTTCGACATCATGTTTTTCTTCCAAAATTATATCAAGGGATATGCATTGCTAGACTTCGAAGCCGCCCATCCAGCTCCCACAAACCAGTCTATGGATCTTAATTTTCAAAATGACGTAATCATCTCAGTAGGTCAAGACATTTAGTGTTTTATAATTCACTTGGATGGTGCTTCCTAGAGGCCTATCGGCAAAAGGCTCAATGATCCCATACTCAATAAAGTCATCTTGGTTATCATCTCCATCATGTCGGAATAAGTTGTTCTAACATATTCATTCCTTTTTTCAGAAGGTTGTACAAACAATGAGGTAGAGTACTAGGCTCTCATTATGGGTCTGACCTCAGCCTTGATATTGATGTTCCCCACTTACATGTTTAATGGGACTCTGAACTAGTCATCAAGAATATAAATGGTGAATATGTCATCTGGAAGCTAGAGCTCCTACGACTACTAGAATGTACCCTCTAACTAATGTCCTAGTACCCATATCGGCTAGATGATACTCATTTCACTCATTCATATAAAGTTAAAACTAGTGCATTGGATATCTTGGATACATCTCTTGAAAAACATTACCAGGATGATTTTATTATCATTTAGAGAGTTAGAGATTCATCAGTCTTATTACACCAGATAATAATGATATGCCACAGGTAAGACACCTTATTGCATGTGCCTCCACGTCGAGACTTCAAGGTACCCCTTCCACAGAGTAGGAAGTGACTCCTGACTAGAGGACATCCATTATCGAGTGCCTCTAGAATAGTAATCTCCCATCAAATTAAGTTGATCATGAAAAAAATCTCATGGTGCACTTTGCAATTCACCCTCCAGAGTGGTCCCAATCTTGAGAGGATCCTCTACAGACATTGTTTTGAAAGGATTATCTTACATTACATTTAGGGAGGCGAGATTTCTCAATTCACATTGGAATTTCATGACGGTTCATACAGGTCTCACCAAATAGGTCTTAAGATCTCTCATCAGATATGGAGATTTTGATATTTTTGGCCCACCATGTTCTATGACTATATCTATATTTATAAGAGGTAACATGAATTCCAAATCCATTCTAATTTTGTTCATCGGCTGCCAGAGCCTCTCCACACTACCAATTACTGTTCGACATTTTCAGTATGGCGAATTGAGGTCATGGGACCATATCCACTAGTGAAAGCTCACCCATGTAGGTTCTACCTGACTGCTGTAGATTTATTTTCCATGTGGTAGAGGCAGTTCTACCCATTATTGTCAAAGACAATTCTATAGTGGAATTTTTGAGATCAAATATCATCTATCAATTCAGAGTCCCTCGTTTCATCCTCACAAATAATTGAGCCAACATCCTAGAATCCAAATTGAAGAATTTGTGTTCCAAGTACAACATTCTTTCTAAGTATACCTCTAGATATCCTGCACCCGCAAATGGGTAGATTGAGGAGTTCAAAAAACCCCTTTCTAACATTTTTTAAAATGATTATTGGTTGGAACAAGAAGAGATGGATGATAAACTCCCCAATGATCTCAAGGATTATCATACTATGACTAGTAATTCCCCTTAGGTGGCCACATATTCTTAAGTTTATAGAAAGGAGATTGTCATGCCCATCGAGATTTCATTTCCTTCATTACGCAGAACTATCTACAATCAGCAGACACAATATAAGGTATCTGAAATCCATCTGGATGAAAGGTAAGCACCTGAAGAGAATATTCTTTGTGCACTTCCGAATTTGAAGAGGAATTAGAACAATATATCTTGAGATTTCAACAATAAGGTTTTCCTATGCTCTATCTTACAAGGTGATATGCTATATTCCTTGAGAATGACAATGATACCCTATAAGAAGCCACCAAAGTTGGATCCTAAAAGGTTTGGACCTTATATCATTCACAAGGTCTGCCCAAATGGTGCGTACTCCATGGGAACTATAGATGGTGAGAATATTAATCCTCCCACCAATTATAAATTCCACATGAAGTATTTTTCATGAATCGTACCACATTACTTTAAAATCTTCCATATTTACAGCAAGATGTTAAATTTTCTGGTCTATCTTGGTTGAAGGACATAAAAGTACCCATCACCCATCCCGCATGACGATAAACTACAATATTGTCCTATATGATGTTAAACTATGAGGGGTAGATATATCATTATGGTTATAGCTCTACCACTTTAAACTAATATATCCCTATGTCCTTGTCACAAGACGTTAAACTTCATGGAATCTTAAGAACTATTTTTGGCTTGATTCCTACCCCCACTAGATATGTAGGGATGCCTAAATATTTCTTCTATGGTCCCTTCCCCAAACTTCATGATCTTCCCATACGTTTGGCCCCTTTTATCATATGCTTCTCAAAACACATGGTGCGGTGTGGGCCCTATTTTCTTTTATTCACGTCAGGTTTATCATGACCACACTATGTATATCACTCCTTGGAGATCTCCACCTCTCTCGTACATACTACATGATGTTAAACTACATGGGAATATTAATTCTTTATGAATCCAATAATTTGAGTTTCCATCAACTTTACCATCATAAAGGATCCTCTAATGGTACATATGCTCATCCATATGTCCCGCCTACCATTTCGGGTCAACAACCTGGAGGGTCTTGAATGAAAATTTGATACAAGTCCTGTGTTTCAACTGTGGTCACTGACCGACGCTCATTTTGTTTTCTATTTTTTGTCACATGATATGGATGCTATGTTTTTAACATGTTTGACATCCATCCTCCATCGTCATGCCCCCCCCCACTCTATGTCCCCTAAATGGGGTTCAATGATTCATTTTGTCATAATATCCCTTCAGATCTCAATGTGCCTCAAGAAGGAATGTTGGAATAGATGGGATAGACCTTGATCAATATCATTCCTTCATTGTTGTACCATTATTTTCTAGGGATAACCAAATCCCCTTCCTTGTTTCACACACTGAGAATGGCTCACATGGTCTTCATAGATTTTTCAAGGAAATACACACATAAACGGTCACATAATCATGGTATGAGACATATGATCGTAAACTAAGATCCCCACTGTCTACACCACATGATGTTAAACTATGTGATTCATCTAGGGTGAAGAACATAAAACTACCTAGCACTCATCCCAAATGAAAATAAAGTATAAAATGGTACAACGTATACACCCTCAAACCATAATCTCTCCATGTCCTTGTTTTAAGTCGTTTAACTGCATGAAACTTGGAGAACTACATTTAACTTGATTCTCATCCTCATGGGATGGGTAGGAACACCATTATTTAGAATTTGTGGATAAGACTTAGGTCACTTGGCCTTTCTAGTATCCTGAATCAAGTTATCACTTAGGGTTTTGTGGTGTGGTATGGACTCTATGTCATCGTTTACGCAGGGCTATTTTTCCACACCACACACCTCCACTTTGAGACCCCCATCCCCCACCTACTGTCTTTACCAGAAGACATTACGCCTCATGAACACCACCACACTTTATGCATCCAATCATTTGGGTTTAAAAAATATTTCACATCTAAAAGGACCTCCAAACAGAATTGATGATAGGCCTTAGGGCTCTCTTACCATCTTGGTCGAACGTCCCTGAGGCTTATTAACGACAATTTTACATAAGTCATGTGATGCGAATATGGACATAGGTTGATGCTCGATTGTTTGTTCCTTTCCCAAGTTACTAGAGGGATATTGTGTTTTAAAATGGTAATTAGTTATCCTTATTCATTATTGGTGTTATGCGGTCTCCCAAATGACAGGAACAATGACTCACCCTTGCCTCCCATCTATCTGACACCCATGATATTAACTTTGGCATCTACGGTTCAAGTGCTATGACTATAAACTATGATATACCATGTCTATGTCTCATAATCCGAAACAACACAACCTCTCAAGGACTACGTAAGTATTTATTTACATCCTCATGGGGTACATAGGATCACCCAAATATTTTGTTTTTGTGTCTAGCCAGAGTTTATATATTATTTCTCTCTGCCACTTGGCTTGAGTTTGTTATAGAAATTATGAATGGTGTGGTGTATGTTGGATTATTCCCTAATTCATGTCGATATATTAACCCCACCATACACATTAAATTTTGAGATTCATCTCATATCTTTATCCTTACCACATGACATTAAACTGCACGACAATTTAGAACTATGTATGGATTTATTCCAATCCTCATGGGATACGTAGGAACATCTAAACATTTTTTCTTCTGTTCAAACCTTGTTTCTTATAAACCATCCCTTCCTTTTATCCATTTGGCCTATGTCCTCTAAGGGGGTATTTGGTATGGTGTGGGCTTATGTCCTCATTAGTATCGAGTTTGCAATAGCCACATCACGTACCACTCTCATTAGAGTTATCCATCCCCCTTTCCACCACTCATCTTCTCGAGTTGTATTCTCTAAAATTGGGCCCCTCAATCCTCTTTGAAAATTCACTAATGTTCCCAGGAGCACACTGGTTTAGGACATAGAGTGTGGTATTATACATAGAAATGTTTTCATCTGTTTCCATGATTAATGTATTATATTATTGGGGATTAAATCATTGTTCACATTTGAATGGACCCCTGAATGGAATGGATGCAAGGCCTCAGTTCTCTCCAACAGTATTGGGCCAATTTCCAGGAAGATTTTAAAACAACAATTTTGCACAAGTCCCACATTGCAAATATGGTTAGCGGTCGATCATCATTTGTTTGTTACCATTTTATGTAGCACGATATAGATGTTGTGTTTAAAACATGGCCAAAAACCATCCCCCATTGTTACACAACCCCCATTAAGCCATAAATATTGGTTACATGGTTTACATCCTTTTCCACTCCATAATGTCCAAGTCGAATCTTGAAACTTGTGGTTCTATCCCTCAAAGCGCATTTTCATGTTTATAGGAGGAATACATGGTGTGGTGTCATTCAAGGCTCCACGCCATTTCCCCTATCTCCATATTCCACATTACGCAATGATCTTATCCACCCTTGTTTCCCACCTCAAGGGCGGATCACATGGTCTTAGGGATTTGGCCAAGGAATACTCCCACTTGTAAGAGTCTCACTTATTATGGTTCGAGCTCAACGACCTTAAACAAAGATATGTCCCCATCCTTATCCCATGACTTTAAACTACATTAATCATTATAGAACTACATACATCATGATTCATATCCTCATGTGATACGTAGGAATGTCCGGACATTTCATATTCATGTCCATCTCAGGCTCCACTAATTATCTATTCTATTCAGCATTTTGGCCCTGACCATTATAGGACCATGTGGTGTGGTGTATGAGGTATTATATCCTCATTGATTTCATGCTTTCAATAGCCATACAACATACACCCCCTTTAGGTGCGAGCCTCTCTTTCCCTTGTCATTGTCGCATGATGTTAAACTATGTGACATCATCCAAAACTATGTAGGGATAGATTTCCATCCTTATGGGATATGTAGGAATTCCCAGACATTTAATCTTTCGGTCCAACCCCTTATTCACTAATCATTTCTATCCCCTTTGATCCCACATCACTTTTAACTATTTTTTTCTTTTCCATATGACGTTAAAATGTGTGGGCTGGTCATGTCATACGACCCTAAACTGTGATGCGAGCATCTTGGCTACATGACGAAAAATGGAACCACATTGTAGTGTCCTCACTCAATGGGACATCATGTTTGGTATAATTTCTCCACCATTCCATTTTTTATGGACTAAAAAGGATTGATTCCCATAGTGGTGCCCAGATTCTCAATCCTAGGGTCACTACATAAAAACAAAAACACACATCCACTCTAAAGATTAATCATGATTTATCAAATGATACTTCTTTTGGTGCATGGTCCTGACCTACAAGATAGTTTATACCATGGGATTGGTACCCTATTGTTCCATATCTGATAACTACATGTGTCTTGATTTCCATCCTTGTGGGATATGTAGGAACACCGTGACTTTTTGTCTTCATGTCCATCCTCAAGTATCTCAAATACATCTTTTTTGTTTGGCCTCTTATCCCGAACTCTATAAGAGGCTCATGGTGTGAAGCGGACTCCATTCATCCTCGTCCACATCATGTTTTTAAAAAAACACCTTTTTTCCCCTTGTTTATTTCCATCCAGGTCTGATTTCTTTGACAGTAAACTAGGATCATTCAAGAACTGCCTATGGATTGTTTTCTATCCTCATGTGATATGTAGGAACACCTAGACATTTAGTCATCAGGTCCAGCAATAGGGATATGTCGCAATATGGGAGGCCTTCTTGGTCCTTATTCCCATTGGGGTTTTCTACTCTTCCACGATTCCTGCATTCCATTAAACTAGGACCCCTCTCAATGGTCCAATATATGACATTAAACTATGACTTTTCATCCCTAGGACCTCTTTCCTTGGAAAGGTATTCACCTCCCTCTATCTGACAAATCTCATTGGTGTACTCAAGTGCATCATTGAGTGGAGTCCAATGTGTTGGATTCCAAGTGGACATTCCCTAGTTTCATGTGCATTCTTCATGATCCCTTTATTGGGATTCCCATCCTATTACATGTATAAATGGACCCACCTTATGGCCTAATCTCATGCCACATTGGCTGGCCTACCTTCTTGGGCCAACGCCCTGAAAGATCTTGGATGAAAACATGCGACAGATCTAATGTTTCAAACATGGTAAATAGTCTACCATAATTTGTTTGTCCCTATACTATGATAACGATAAATAGGTGATGTGTTTCAATCATGGCCAACAGTTATCCTCTATCATCACACCACCATCATTTCTATCAAGATCTCGGTTTCCATGATTCAAATATTTCCACTTCCTTATGTTCAATTGGAATTCCAGCACACTCCCTTTTACCCCTCTGCACATATATGTGAATTATGTATGTGGGTCATCATTATTGGGATGTCATTCACCTAGGGTTCTACTTCCCTTAGTGTGTGCCTCCCTGTACTTGGAAAATACCATAACTACTCATTGTTCCCCAAATCGATCATGACTCATGTGGGCTTAGTGGTTTTGGTAGTACGTGTACTGGAGTAGCCAAACCACACATGCATTTCACCCCAAATGAAGTTAAACATCCATTCCAGAACTACGTATGGCTTGATTCCCATCATCATTAGATATGTAAGAATGCATGAGTAGTTTCCATTGGGCCAATCCCCATGTTTGGCCACCTATGTTCAATGGTCTAAAGAATTTCAAAGGGAAAACGTGGTGTTGTGTGGACTGATTGGTCCTCATTCACTTTGGGATATGTACCACACCATTCATTTTAATTTATTGTTAAATTTATGACAATAAACAATGAATCTACCCTAGATAAGTTCAGGATGCCCCATGATAATTATGGGGTGCTTCCATTTCTCCATCATAGAGGTTTTACCTCACTAGTGCTGGTCTCTCACCACACTTCACATTGACAACAACGTCTGGCATAATTCCCATCCACATGGGATATGTAGGAGCACCCATGAACTACTCCTTAGGTCCATCATGAAAATTATCTTTTTTGGCCCCTTGCACTGGGATCTCTATTCAAGGAACATGGTGTGGTGTGGATTCCTTGGTCTTTTTTCAAGTCAGGTTTATATTTCATCTTCATTTACCCTTTCATATATCTCTTCCCCTTTGCCTCTTTAACACATGATGTTAAACTGCATGGGTCTTTCATAACTACATATGGATTGATTCCTACCCTAGTATGATACGTAGAGACATATGGATGTCTAGTTCCTAGATCCATCCACATGATTTTAGACATTATAATACGGCCATCATAGGATTGTTCCCCCTTTCGGGGACATTCATTAACTCTGTCCACACTGTATGTTGTTAAAGTACGTGTCTATCGTCGTCATTGGAATAATACCAATCTATGGGCCTCTCTACGATCTCGCCAGAGAGGTCCATTCAAGATATGAGTAGGATCCCAGATCCGACCAATGTACTCACCTAATATTTTTTCATCACAGTGGAATAATTTCAAGAGTGTTGGAATCCATTAAAAAGACCCATCACTCCCCCCTCCATGCCTTTTATTCCCTTTATTTGGAACTTAGTTGTCTGTTACACTTGAAGGAACCCATAATAGTATGGTTGTTTGTCTTATGGCTCACCTACTAACCTGGGATAATGTTACAAAATACTAATGGATGGCATTTCTAGTTAGTCCCCCAATTTTGGACTTGTTCAACGATCAACACTCATTTTTTATCCCTATTTTAGGCTAATGCAATAGGGATATTGTGTTTGAAACACAGTTAATGGTTATCCTTCGTTGTCATGACTTCCCTACAGTGTTCCTAATTTTGGGTATCAAGGATCACACTTTCCACTTCCCTCTATTCAGATTGATTCTAACACTCCTAGAGTTAACCCATTCACCAACCAGAGAATTTAGGGAAAATAGAAATTTGACTGCTCTAAGAACACAATTTTCAATTTAGGGATCCCTTATCTTCCTATAAATATGAATTAGTTTTTCAAACCCTAAATGCCCATAGGTAGGTTGGAACTCTCATATTTAAGAAGAATAACAGTTCCTTCACCCCATATTTCTCAAATCAGGCACGAACCACATGAGATTAGAGATTGATCACTGGATAATCCACGAATAATATGGAAATGTAGAAAACCAAAACAAATAACATAACTCATGAATGAAAACATGATGAACTAGAAGATCATGAAAGTATATTTTTTACTTCATAATAATTACAATACCTATGGATTAGCCCCCCTATAGACAGGTTGACCTCTCCAATATAGTGTCCCACCACCACCACTCTCTGGCTTTATGCATCCAGAATATGTTCTCACTTATTAAGATCCCTCTCCTCCTTGGTTTGTAGTTCATCTACCTTGATCTAGGCCTAATCCTCATCATCTTAGATAGTATCCATCAATTTAGAGGCTTATCTCATCAGTTCTTCAGCCTCTTCCTGTTGGGCCTTCAGTTGTGATATGATCCCCAATAGTTCATCGAGGAAGGAAGAATACATGTTCTCCATAACCCTCAACCATTAGAAATAATTCTCATCCCCCTATATTCTCTTGATGTTCATGAACATTCTCCACTATCATCCTACACTGAGTATGTGGTAAAGTTCCCATATTTTAACTTTCATGAATTCATGGATGAGCATTTGAGGATGTTAGGCATCCAATCCTCCAGTGCATAGTCCGTGCAGCTGGAATGATGCATCCCCATCTGATTTATCCATTTTTTTGTGGGGACTCTCTTCAAATAAGTGTTTGATCATCTTGCATGACTGGAAATGGACGACCTCGATATCCTCTTCATCGAAATCAATCTCGTCATGTTCCTTAGGGTTGATGGGTTCATATGCGAGGATCACCTCCAAGAACACATCAGCATGATCTTTATCTAGTTTTTGGTCAGGTTGGTCGGGCTATATGTTATCTTATTGATCCTTGTCATCAGATTCCACCTCGATGATTTATGGTTCCATCCATCCAACGGTCCCACCATTAATCGTATGCATTTTTCTTGGTTAGTATGGGCAACCACTTCAATGATCATTAGATTTTTCCAATAAAAGAATTCACTTTGTTTCGAAATCACCCTCTCTAATGTAGACTAGGACATTTGAAGAATTGTTCATGTGAAAATACAAAGATGTCAGTTGGCATGATTCAATGGATTACATTTACAAGTTCTTTAAGAAAGCTTATAGAGATCAAATATTCGGTCTCTCCCCTGAGCTGTTTCATCCATAACCTCGAGGAGTGGCTCTGTATATATGGTTGGGACATCTGAAGACTCTGATAGAACCACCCTTGGTGGAACAACCCTACAAGTTGTGTAAATCATCATTGCCACATGTGAAGATCTTGAAGCTATATCTACTATTCTATAGGAGAGGGGTTTGCGTATGAGGCCCCTCATTACAGTTCAATAGATTTTTGAGAAGGTCTAGGATACCTAAATTTGGATCATATGAAAATGGTTTAGTTTTTAACTCAATAGCCTCTACAGACTTTTCCATCTCTGAGTGTGCAACCTAACATTACTCAGGAGGGCTCCTTGTACCCAGATTTTCCACCAGGAGGACTCTTTTGATTCCTCCAGTAGGGGGACGTTCTCCCTCAATTTATATAATGAAAATTTTAGAGGGACTGTTAAATTGAGTAGCACATTAATTTGATCCTTCATTGGACATGGAGAACCTTGAGAGTTCATAAAGTCCTCATACTCGGCGATGTAATACTCCCCTTCCACCTATGATACTGCAAGTCCAGCCCTGGAATAACTAATCCATGAAAAATATCCTGAGATGGTTTAGATGGTGCCACATTTGGGAAGGATTAAGAAATTGTATGTTAACATCCAAGATGTCACAATCCTCTATGAAACAACATTCTCATTCATGTCTATATGGAACAACCGCTTCTTGGGAGCCTGAATGGGTATCCTACAAAACCCCATGTGTGGCCTCCCCTCTTCCCAAATTTGCTCCATAGGGACCATCAGATGCACCACCTCTTCTTGCCTCTCAATTAGTGCAATCCTCACCCCTACTATAGCCACACCACCATGGGATGTTCCTTCCACCTTTTGGCCTTGACCTCGCAGTTGGGGAGGTACACTGTCAGTAGAACAAAACGTCTTCCACTTAAACATCTCCCATGGTTAGGCTGCCTCTAAACAGCTGGAATATTCTATCACATTCCCATAGTTAGCTATTGGTGGATGTAACTCATTATGCATCTTCTCATCCATCTTTTTGAACATGAACCACATCTACCTCATCACATAGGGATGGTCCTCATGGAATATTCCCAAGTAGAATCATGGAGTCATCCTCTTCATGCATCAGAAATACCTCATGAAGCGGTGTTGGGTGTATGACTCGCAAAGAGGATTGCGGTCAACCCGCTCCACTAGGACTCCATTCTGAAAGGCCATGAGGTTGGATCGATGCTTCTATATTCCATGTCCTTCATTAGGGAACAAACCTGTTGGCAATGGGAATTGATTGAAGTTGAATTCATCCACATTCTAGAATTAGTTCTACAGTAATGACAGGGTAAACTTGTTCAGGAAAATCCCAACCGTATTCAGAGTAGCCGGTCAGAATTCTAAACCTAGAGGGGAAATGGGGTTTGAGTATGCATAGGCTATCATATGCGTCACTATCCTCCCATAAAAAATATGGTGTGGCCTGCACACCCAAGGTGCCTTCTTCCCTCCACTGAGATGCCACAATACTTTTTATAGCTTATACATCACTAGGATCCCCATATTGATTCATTGCCCCATTGCCAACATGGATGACATAATAAACATTCTCAGTTATACGCACATGTTTTCATCTCTTACTTGCAGCATCCAACCACAAATGAGTGCTGAGATGAACGTATCCAACCTAACCACTTATTTCTGCTCATTGCTGACAGTAAAACCCCATGTCTTCCATTGGATTCCCTCTATGAGTAGACTGTATGGGTGATCTTTATTATGATGGACCCCTTCAGGCAAGTGGGAAGCCTCTCAAGAAAAATTACATCTATAGGAGAATTCCAGAACTACTGGAATCACAACATAATGTGTATATCCCTCAAAGACTTCTTGTCCACTCCTGGAACCATGTCCATCAATACCTTTTCCAGTTTTAGAATCGACTATGGGTCCTCCCATGTATTCACAGCTATAAGGAGATCATCATACATCTCCCCCAATAATAGAATCCCCGAGATATTGGGGATTTCCCAGAGAATAATACAAAGCTCTATATAGAGATGTTGAATTGTGTGGGTCCTTAATGACCACCAGCTCAATAACACTGGCATCAGTTGCTGAAGCTGGTAGATATGGAATTGGGAGGCCAATTCTACCTCATATAAGACCACTAGCCTAAATTCCAACCCAAATTACTTGTAGGAGGCACATACCCAGTAAGACCATGCGTAGTCATCTATTAAATGTCTCCCTGATGAAAATCACACACATCGGTCCAACCCTTCTTTAGGTTCCCCAATGTCGACTTCAAAATGGAGTTGTACTGTGGGGAGGAAACCACTCGCTGAAATGCCTTCCCATAAACATTGTTAAAATGGTTATACAAGAAGTATGCATTGAATGGTGTATGATCCTACCGTGTATGACCGCCAGCCACCAAGAACCAACCATGCTGGCACGATGTACTCTAAAACCAATTGGATTTCTCATCCCTGCTTTCTTCGGGAATGATAACATCATTCCTCAGACCAAATACATATAGAGGTGGCATTTTTTATAGTGGTTACTTCATATGGATATCCGACAATAGCTCCATTAGGGATTTATGGTTCAAATGGCTTCACACACATTCCCCCGATTCCTAGGTTGTCTTCCATCTCTACCCTCCTCGAAGCATCTATATGGACCGCCTGGCAGCTTCTTGGTGAGCCATTATATCCCAAACATTAGAAATTTTACTAATGGATCACAAAGCACAATCATGGAGCTCTATTGCAGAGCTCGATCCCAGAGACATGTCACAGATCATTTTCACATACCTTGAAGGGACAAGCTTTGGAGAACACAATTGTAGAGCCTGAAGACTCTCAGTGCGTCGTAGGATAAAAGAGTGCCTGATTTACAAAGAGTGGTCACAGAGTGTGCAGAGCTTCATGAATCGAGATCCAAATCATAGAAACCTAGAAATAAGTAAGGGAAAAAGAGTTTTTGTGCTTCCCCTTTTATAGGCAATGACATCTGAGCTTCACGGGGTGCCTAGCTATGGTAACCTTCACGATTTCTTCAACATGTGCGCTACTTATTTGTAACATGACCCCTATTTGTGATCTCTCATTCCAAAATCATACCCCTTCTCAGAGACTCTCCACATTGTGGAGCACTATAGCTTCATAAGTTCCCTTCATGGGACCCCCTTTTCTTCACAATTCCTTTTCCCATACATCCCTCAAGGCTTGTACGGAGTGATTTCAAGGTCCCCTAGGTATTTATTCATATTTTGTTTCTTATCATCATTCTTCTTCACATAGGCACATTAATAGATATTTCTTCTTCGTATAGCCATGCTAAGGTGAGCCCTCAATGGAAAACTTCACAACCATGTCTTCCCACAACATTGATGGTTTCATCCCTCCACCAAGGGTTAACGTGTACTGGTTTTATAAGTCCTTGGCGTGAGGGGTGAATCCTCATTATCTGAGTTTCATGAAATTAAATTTCCAAGTACCCTCTTCATTATAAAATGGGGTTAAACTATATCCTTTCCCCCTGAAATATTAATGGGGGCCTCACCTCAGACATTTTCCATGCCCACTGGTCCCACAGGTGTGAGGTCATCCTCACATGGAAGGAGATCTTTCTTGCATGGAACGACATTTGTCAGTGGAGAAGGTCACCCATATTGGTGTTGTCCCCAAGCCTTTATTGTGGTTGGTAGTATCCTATCTTGTCCTCTCTTCTTCCATGGGAAAGGACTAGAGGAGGTATGTGCACATAGGCATTCATTACCTCATCCCTCTCCCTTTGGGATTTATCACCTTTCGACCTCCGTCCTCGAGTAAGTCCAAATATCCATCTCCCAGGGCTTCTAATAAATCATAATCCTAACTTCATTATTCATGGATTCACCTTTCACAATGTTATCATTAGTTCTTTCCGGCCTCTTGTTTCTCACATTGACCATAACTAACATGGGATTACAGTATTTCCCGACCATGGAACCTTCCATGAATAACCATAGCATGTATTCCCCCCCCCCTTAGAACTATGTGGACTTGGGTCCTTGTATTTTTAATGAAAGGTATGTAGGAAGCCTCTCCGAGGATTAATCCCAACACTTGTCGGTCCAAACTACTTCACAATGGTTCATCCCCGCCCTGCATGATGTAAAACTGTATGCCCCCTTTCTGTCCCACATGACGCTAAAATATATGTATTAAAATTACATGTCTTTTGAACCCAATCTATTAGATATGGTAAGTAGGAATCCACCATATTTTTCATTCATAATATACCATAAGCCATTTTATTCCCCTTTGTTGGGATATGACTCTCTGGTCTGCCCCCCGGGCATTAGATCAATCTCGGGCTACTAACCACATGTAAGCCCCAGCTTATTATTGGGGTCTTTGTCCTATGTTCAAAACCTAATCCAATGCTTTGCCATAAATTATGTGGGTTTTGATCCATATATCCTAGACAGGGTATGTCGGAATCATCTCTAAGGATTAACCAAAAAAATTGGTAAACCTATTAGAACTACATGGGTTTTTATCCCGATCTCCGATGCAGGGTACACAGGAATCCTCCATGAGTTTTAACCCCAAACACTAGTAAACATTGTAATACCCATTGTTGGTACCATCATCCTTTTTCTGTACCATAGTGGCAACAGACCAATTCTTGGGCTGCTAACCACATGTATGCTAGAGCACGTCATCAGGTCGCTGTCCTTTGTGTACACCCTAATTCCATTCCCCATCATGAAGTATGTGGATTTTTATTATCCACCATAAGGATATCTATAAATCCTCCCTGAGGTTCAATCCCATCACTCATATCTCCTCCTAGACTCTCCCTTGATCATTTGTGTTTCGGGAAGGTCGTGATCCAACTTGAATGTTCTAATTCCTCTAGGTCCCATTAATGCATCCATTCTCATGGGCCACCTCCTCCTGTGTCCTATCACCTCACATACCTAGGTGGACATTGATTCCCTACCTTTGGGATATGTTGGAAGCCTCTCTAAGGTTTTATACCAACACTATTGTCATCTTCACATTGGTCCCATATCATTCGCCACCCACATCATTTAACCTTACATCATGCATCCTGAATCTTACCTGGGCCGCCACATCCCAGTGAGATCCCAATGTTCCCTTGAGCAGCTGATCGTCCATATGTCCCACATAATTCAAAACCATCCCACCAAGAGTGCCCCTCTTGCGATGGGCTATTATCCATGCATAATCCCCATCATGTCTTCGGGTTATTTTCCTTTGTGTACACCTTGATTCATCACCCATTCAAAAAATGTGGGCTTTCATCCCTACAGTCCTCATGGGGTATGTAGGAAACCTCCCTAAGGTTCAATCCCAACCAATGGTAAACCCTTATGTTCTCTTTATAGGGACCAATGCATCCTCAGACCCATCTTCATTGGATTTTTTGATCCACCCATCTAGTAAACCCCTTATGTGCTCCATCACATCGATGTACGCATCTAGTCCTCATCTATTAGTGCTCTGATCAGTCTGATTCTTCTCTGCTAGATGTTAAACTCATGACATACATTGAGTCAAACATGAGAAGATGAAGAAAACCTCAGATAAATTCCTATTGAATTTAATTTCCCACACTCAATTTGGGATTCCTCAGGTGTCTACACCTTCTAGAATCCCTATCATAAGAGAATTAAACCCAGAAGCATCAGTGCTTCAGTGTCTAGACACGCCAACGATGTCCATCATAACTACTCTCCCAATAGAAGGTTGCTTTTTTGACTTGAACCCATGAAATTTCCGGTTTTAAGAAGTGTAATTAACCAACATCCATGAAGATATGGAATCAGGGATGAGTTTAAAGAACAACATCATAATCATTGAGGGATACCTAGACTGTGTGACGAGTTCTGAGGTTGAATCCATGGAAGGAGGAGCCGACATCTAATCATCCTATTTCGGTCAAGGTGAAAACATACATGAATAAGAGATGGATGACACCCACCTTTGGAATGTGGGAATGTGGGGCAACAACACAGTCCATCCTTGACAGATGGATGCACACCCTAGTGAAAGCATTATAAACAATGGTAACACTGAATTCTCACATAGGGTTGTTAGAAATTATTCTTGTTAGGTTGTCTTTTAATTCTATAGCATGAAATGGAATTCCTAGTAGGGTTTTCTTTTCCACAATCACTTCATTTACAATTTTGAAACCTAAAAAACACTAGTTGTAACATGAAATGTTTCACACTGGCTTGATAGTATTTTTTGAAATTAATTCATGGTAGGTTCATATTTTACACGATAAGATAAATACCACATGTTGTAGGTATCATTACTATTACATATAAATACGAATGATTGGTTGGAAAAATTCTCATCATGGTCACAAAAAACAAGCTTAGATTAATTATAGTACACATTCACACTGGAAATATTATTGTGTTACATCACCAAACCACCCACACTTGAGAGAATTATGTTATGAAATTATTTGTGAGGTAATATTATGTAATGGAAATAGAGGATGGTTATATCGGTGCTGGTAATGGGGATACAACAGAGGAAAGGATTCACTTGTTTTGGTTTCATGTTCATAATCAGTGTTATCTGACGGAAGGGAATAAATGAAATACTCAAGGAAATGTTGTTGAGATGAAGCTACTATTTATATTCAAGTGATATGAAACTGTGTAGTCAAGTAGATTCTCATTAACTAGTTAATGACACACTGTAGGGGTGAAAAAAGCAGGGGAGGTGATATGAATATGAGAAATGCCATCATTTTACTAGAAAAATCAATGTGGAGATTTAGTTATTTTGTTTTATAGGACTTTGGGTTACGTGTAGGAGGATGTTCAGTAATGTTATATGAATGAGCATGGCATGCATGAAGTTCTTCATCCATGATATTGAGGTCAAAATAAGAGTGTAAATTCATGGAAAAAATATACATTTGTTGATAATGTATATATATATATATGTTTGTGTATTAATATATATATACATATAAAGGTATTTAAATAATATGTAATGTATGTATTTAAAATTATAACAATTAAAAACATAATAAAAAATTCTAGAAAGTCAATTTTAGATCAAAATACATGCATCAATTAAAAAAGTGAAATATAAATTTTTATACAATTGAATTAAAATAAATGAAAATTATTATAAAATTTACAATAAAATAAATTTTTTAACAATTAAATGATTTTCAAATAAAGGATTTCAATTTTAAAAATAGAATAGATAAATAAAAATATACTCTCCAAAAATGAAATAATAAAATAAAATATAAAATAATTATTATACCCATCTACTAATCCATGGACTCAATTTAGATTATTCCCCACATCCTATCAATGTTCTTCTAGCTCTCTCTTCAATATTTTTTCCCATGCCCTTAAATTCCCTCCAAACATGTGTCATATACATCCACTATGATTCACATGTAGGGTGTAAGACTAAAACTCACTAGGCTACCACCAATGGTCACCCTAATTATAATTAAAATAAATATATACATGCATAATTTTATCTAAATTATAAAAGAATCACATTCTTCACATGTATCATAACATATAGTTATCCAAAATCCAACATGATGGTTCACTAAATATGACCTTTTATAGTACTAATATGTGGAAAAAAATTCCCATGGTATATCAACCTCATATACCTAAATTGGTATATAGTCCCCAATGTATATTAGTATCCATCGACTGGCTTGCATCCATATCATGTGATGTTATTAATATCGAGAACCCAAATACCCCTTTTATGAAATCGCCAGTAATATACATCCAATATCTTCCTCATGATGTCTCATAAGTATATGATAGACAGTTTCCATCTAAATCTTAGTCATAAGGATCACGTTTCCAATTCCCATCATGTTCGTTATCAAAAATCATCTTGATTTCAACAAATCATTCCTGCTTGGTTGTAAGGATCAGTGGCATGTATCAATCTTTCATGATCTTATAATTATCATGCAAATAGTGTGAATTATAATTATTCCTATACATTTACTATCCATTATCCATCTTTTCTAATAATAGATAATTATTGGTAACTCTAACTATTATAATGTGGATAGTTATTAAGAATCAAATTCATCATATCATTAATATCTTTACTAATTCTATTATGTTAATGTGGATGGTTTTCCAATAATTAAATCAACATATTCTCTGTTAGAACTAGAGGATAATATCTAATGTGTACCACACATAATAGTGTTGTTATATCATTTTATCACCCCTCCCAATGTAAATTATATAGTTAAAGTAAATAGATAATCCCTATAGTAATTTCCAAAATGATAATATCTGACTTAACCAATACTTTATGATAGTTGTAAAATAAAAGAATCATATACATTAGAAATAATCAATAATAGAATTATGAGAATTTCCTTGATAGAATCTTAACCATCAATTATAACCCATCTCACCACTTTTAAAAGTTACCTAATGTATCCATATCGTATCTTTTATCTATTATAGCTTACCACATTACATGAATCATTAATGATGATTCAGTTGATTGGATTAGACATCAAATGTTTACCCCTCACTCTTTAACACAATCTGTAATTCTAAAGTGTTGATGGTAAGGATATAAAACTATCATATCTCCATCACATAAAACATTATAATTACATTCAATTATTATATTACACTAATCTTATTAATATCTTGGATATCACAATCACCTAGTAATTTATAAAAAATATTGACTGGTTTCATATACAATACACTATCCCCATGGGTAAACTGGCTATCTGACGATGGATTTTTTATTTTTCCATTATGATATATTCCTTTGGAAACTATCTAAAATCCTCAAGGATGTTATAAATAATCTAAACTAAAAACCAATGTTTACCCATAATTGATTACTCATATATCATAAAATATATCCAAAAAAACGTTTTATGGACTCTCCCTTAACCCATCACACTATATGAACATCACACTCTAGTATAAATGGACTCCATTTTTCATTATAGTGATTTATCAAGGTTAGACACCCACCATGATTTATAATATCACTAAAATAAAAATTTTCCTGTAGTTTATATAATCCTATATAAATATTTCATCAAGGTAAAATACTTGGAAGACCTTATATAATCTTAAAATACCTCACATGTCTTACCCAAAATGTGGCAGCCTTCCTTAGTTGTGTTTTGATCTATCACACCCACATTCCCTCAAAAACATACCACACAATAATTTATTTATCATAAAATAGAAAAAATTCTAATGATCAAATTCCTCAATATAGAGTTATCCACTTAAAGGACACTCACTAACTCCCACTAAATCTTTATATATCTCACACTAACCATCAACCACATCCCCAAGAACGTGTCTCTATCAAATACCCCATAAATTTAATAATAAACAATTATAATTATTATTTTTAATTAATTTACAAAATTAAAATGATGTAATTATTTCCGAGTAGTTGATAACATACAAAATTATAAAAATCATATATAGATTACATGTTATCCTATTTTGTCCCCTATGTGAGAAAAAGTTCAAGTTACCTATTCATATTTAACAATATAACCACCCAATTATTTTATAATCTGTAAATAAGTTTATTGGATAAGTTAACATTAAAAATAACATTAAAAACGTGTTTTAATCAATCATAAATATCCTCTATTTTTTGTACACAAAATATTCTTCATTCCTACATGATTATACCTAACTTTTATATCAAAAAATAAAGGAAGAGGATGATAAAGAATAGGGTACGAATGAAAGAAACCATTATAACTAGATCCTACATTATAAATACATTTTTATTTAACTATATTCAGAAAAAAATAATAGGGTATCAATGGTAAATAAAATGAAGGGAAAATGGTGGAAAAAATCCATTCCTTATATTCCAGTACTGGTTAAACACTTGGAGATGACCTTAAATAGAAATCATTCCCATAATTTTTAATAAGATAATTATGCCGACTAGGTACCCGTTTGGTAATCACTAAGTACTCAATGGAATTGAAGTTCTTAAAAATCTATTAACTACACAAATATATACTAGGTACACCCATATAGAGTACCTAGTGTTATATACATTTTTATATAGAAAGTACGAGGATCTCACTAGGCTCCTGATATAGCATCAATGGTGACCTTATGGTAATGACTACCCTTTTTATCAATACCTCTACTCAATTTCCATAACCCAAATCTTAAAATCCATATTATATTCAGAAAAAATGAAAAAAACAAAAATAAAATCAATTTTTTCATGAATAACATGTATGCCTAGTTAGGAAATTAATATCCACCGATACTCTATTTCCATTTATTTTTATTTCTATACCAGTTTAATTGACCACTAAGGGTGTAAGACGTTATTGAATCCCATGATAGATAAACAATTAAGAACATAGTATTTCAATGTGTGATAAATTTACTTTTCGATCATCAATATATTAATTAGTGGTAATCATAAATTAAAAGTGATACATGAATAATATATAATATTCATCAGAACTAGGAATGGTGAGTGAATATTTATTGACTTTTTATTACCCCAATCTAAAGATAACAAAAATTTATATTCTAGTTATTTAAATCTAAAATATAACTACACGTACTATGTAATGTGACAATTCTAGTGAGTTATAAAATATATGGATTTTATAGAAAATATGGTTGTGGATAGCTGTTACATGGGACAAGATTAAGGTAGATATTGTTTATTTACATCACTTTATTTATGGATAGAATCATATTCTCAATTATGTTACATTATCATAGTCTCACAAGAATTTCATATTTATATTTCAAAAATATTCTACTTATTTTATATTATCATATTATGTAATTTTTACCCACATATACTATATAACCAGAGATTCGACTACATATATTTCAATGAAACAAAAGTATATTGATTTGACCATATGAGAAAAAAGTAATATCATTACATCCACTGGAATGGATTTTCCTATTAACATTTTATATACAGTGTAAATACAATCTATGAATTTAATATTTTTTTAATGGTACAATAAAAATAGTTAAATGATTACCCTAGAAATTGATAGTATAGCATGTTTCAATCCTTAAAAATTAACACGGATGTAAAAAACACAAGAAAAATACATTTTTAATATTATCTTAATTTGAAAAATAAAAAAAAACAATCCTGAGTAAAATTATCATGAATTATAAATAAAGTAAATATTAAGAATCTATATGATGTATATTTCCACTATGATCATTATAAATTTGATATGTTAACATAGGAATTATATCCATTATAATTGTAATATGTCCACTAGAATAGTATCCTACCTATTGGAATTATAAAATGATCATTTATATGAGGAAATAAATTACCATATAAATAATATTTATAATCAATTAAATAAGTATATAAAATTACGAAACATCCAAAAATAAATAAGTCAATAAATTAATCTAAAATTATTTTTATGTATATGTTTTTAGTATAAAAATTAGTATTATTTAATAAAACATTAATTTGAATACAATAATTAAATACTAAAATAAAATAATAGAGTGATATATTTTGTAAAAATTATTTGAATTCCTTGAATCAACATGTCAAAATTATCTTCTGGTAAATTTTTTTTGTATTTTCATGAAAAAGATAATTTTTTTCTGAATAATGAAATATGATAATGTATGTTATTTTACATACTCTTTTATATATTATCAAAAAAATGGATTATTTAAGATACCATTAAATTTTAACCACTTGTATAAATTGATTTATCTATAAAAAAGAATCATTACTATTGGTAGTCTCGAAAAAACACATTCTAATATATATTTTATTCCAAAACACCCCTATTTTACTAAAAAAGTTATGTTAAATAATTTTTTTAGGATTATAAGGAATTATAAAACCATTATAAAACAACATACATAGTCTATAAAATAAACCTGCATAAATTGATTTTTAAAATTATAATTTCCAACATTCGTCTGAAAAAATTCCAAACCTCTCATAAAATTGGAGCAAAAAGGATGGTACCCTATAATCTATTCCAACACATCACACATCATATGAGGTTGAATAATTAAATTCAAATTAGTTTTATAGTGTCTCAATTCCCTGAAAAATTCATTCACCTTCATAATTATCCTAAAAACCATTTTGTCCAACATATCCTCTAGTAAAAAATTCCAAAAATTGTAATTCATTGTAGCTAGCATACCCATCTGTCTTGATTAATTACTATTATTAAGAAAATGATTGTAATCCTCAAAAAATTTTCAAATATCACAAAAATAGATATTATCATAAATTTTCAAATATTTAACATAAATCAATGATTTAGTTTTTTTATTGAGGAAACACCACCAATACGGATATACAAGCCAAATAGTCCCACAAAAATAATAAATATAAAATAGAAAAACCAAAAGCATTAAACATTATTATTAGAGATAAACCTAATATAGAGTGAGGGACAACAAAGGAACATATAAACTATATATTTTATTCCATATTCAATATAAAATACCCTATAAATGCGCCCAACTTTATATAGAATGAATATCAGTGGCAGCATTCCTACTAGACCTCTGAAAGAGATCATGACAACCCACTTGAGCACTTGTTAACTACTGTTTCATGGAAGAGAGTACCACACCACATAATTATAGGAGTAATGTTAAAAAAACAGTGGGAACCAAAATGGTAATATCCAAAAAAACTAATGATGATAACCAAAACATTGTCATAAAATGTGGAATCTAGATAAGAATCAGATAAATTGAAAATGGGAGATTCACTAAATGATGAGATTATCCATAAAACAAGTGTAAAGGGGGAACCAAGAAAACAATGAACCATGTCATGGAGGAAAAGTGAACCAACATTAAACACCCCAATCTCCCACAGTACACTTCTCTTTGAATAATTCAACAGATTGCGTTGTACGCAACCTTGAGTTCTAGCACCCCACGACCAATCAAACTAGCCATTTAAAAAGTCTTTTCTAAATAGTATTACTCAATTTTTTGAAATTTAATCAATATTATTTTTCAAAATGGTCTTATTTTTTTATTCTGAATATCAAAATTATACTAGGTAGAATTTTTGGTATTTTTCTAAAAACATTCAATTTTTTACGATTAGTGAAGAACACTGTTATTGTTTTAAATGGTCCTTTTATTTAAATAATTATTTTTAATTTTAATTTTATTTCAATGTAAAAATATATACATAATACATATATTAAAACAAAATAATTCATTTGATTTATTTTATAATAATATTAGATATTTAAAATTTTATAGAAAATTTTAACATCTTTGAACCAACTTCTAGTAACATTTGAAAATTTGCATAAACTGTAATTTTATGACTTCTGTGAATTGAATTTAAAAATTATGAGAGACACTATTGACATTAGTATGTAAATTTTTTTTTAATAGGATGAAAATATTTTTGGTGAATAGTAACTTCTGAATTTTATTTACAACTTTTAAACGTTAATAGGATAATTAAAGGTAAAAATGATATTATAATTATCCCAACACATGTTCTAACATAGGGTGAATAGTAACTTCTGAATTTGTTTTAATAACTATGCAATTTTTAACACATGGTTATACATAAGATAAATTCGACTATAAATTTTCATTATAGAGATAAAAACATTTTATAAATTATTTTATTTTATTTTTCAATTTTATACAATAAATAATTAGATTTAATTATGAAACAATTATGATGCAGTAATTACCTTATTAACGAAGTATTAAAATAATTGATATGATAAATATTAAAATAAATGAAAATTTAGACTTTTGAGACATTACAAAAAATTTATAGGTTGATATTACATGTTATTTTTGATTCAATTAATTTTTTTATTTGTAAATATGTTTTTATTACATTAACAAAACATAGTTACTAAATAGTTTCAAAATTTACATAAATGAATTTTGAAAAAAGTATTATTGTATTAAGTGATTTAATACACTTAAAAATATAAGATTTGTCCAAATGATATAGATAAGGTTAGATATATCATTAATGAAAAACTTTTGTATCGTAATTCATTTTATAGTATGTTTATTAACCATGTAGTTTATAAATACAAGGAGGTATGGAAAATGTTAAACTATTTACCCAAGAATTAAATATAAAAGATAAAGTGAATATGGTGACCTAAACTTATCTAAAACCTATTAGTTGAGTGTATGTCGACCCATAACCACCTTATTCTCATACTTAATCATTTTTTATCTATTCTAAAAAGAAAACTATTTTATAATAAATTAATATTTCATGCTCTTCCTAAAGTTCCCCTAACCTCTCCTATAAAAGGGTACTTTCCCTTCTTTTAGTTTCCCAACTCCAAATCCATTTAGATATTATAACCCTTACTAAAACTTCCTCTCAACTACCATCAATTAAAACTAGAGGGCTTATATTTATCATAAAAGAAACCTAAGGATCCATTTTGTTCAAATCAAAAGGAATAACCTGATGAAGAGGTAATTATTTTATCACATATTTTAATGTTCTTTCATTTTTCCACATCCTATTTCTTTATTGTTTCCATACCAAAATAATAAATCTAGTACCTTATACATACTAATATTATATTATAAATACGGTACAACCATATTCATTATTCTATCCATCCAATGAATGAAAAAGTCACCATACGTGCATACGTACGGCTTACCGTCTCCACGTCGTGGTGTAGTTTGTTATTCAACACTTCATTATTGGGATGGGTATAATAATGAGTATAATTGATTTAGATAATAAATATAAAATTTTAATTATTTTTTATATATAATATAACATCTGATTAAAACTTATTTCACTGTCAATAAAATTATATTGTCGCTTGTGCGTACGTAAGACCAACCATCTCCACGATGCGATGATATTTCATTCCTCATAGAAAGCATTCAAGAAAAATTTTCATTTGATAATTAAAAATAATTATTACAAACATAATATCATTTTATACATTAATAAAATACTTATTACCCATAACAAACATGACTTACATAAGAAACCATATAATGGAAAATGAATCAATTAACACCTGAAACAATGATACTACTGAAATATTATTAACAAAGAAATATTGTAGTATCATATATTATATCATATTTATGTATATGTTTCTTGTATAATTTAAATAAAATTATTTAACTATTATACATGAGGTTAAAGTGCACTCAACTAAGAAAAATTACAAGGTAAGGGTTAATTTTACAATCTCTTTATTATCCGAGGTTTTTTATATGTGAGTATCAATTGGGAACTCCTTATCATCCACATCCGTGTTTCTTACAAATTTATTTCAAGTGTTTTTAATATTACCTAAACGATGGTTTAAAGTCAATTATATTCTTGTTTTATTTTTTATAATATTTTTTGAAATGAATCATTCTATGTTTTTCCAAACAAGGCACTTTATGACATTTTCAACAAATTATGTACCAAATGTTTTTTTAAATTCTGCCATGGTTATGACTATTTTACGCCATTATAACACCTTCGAAGCTTCCCGTACATGTTTATAAAAATTTATTCAAAATTTATGTTTTCTTTACATTTAAATGATTTCAAAGATGCATGAGATATTTTAATCAAAGGGTTTTTTTATTGATTTCTTCTTTGTCAACATCCATTGTTGGATTTTTTTTCTTGTTTGAAGTAGATTTATTATGATTCAACTTTCCATATTGCATTGAAGGTTTTTTATATGTTTTAATGTTGATGTTAAATTTTTTTTACTGTTCATGGTTTATGGATAATGTATTAAATATTTGTATTCTTGTTTTAATATGAATGTTTATGTTATGTTTCAACCTTTTTATATGAGGAATTCATTAGAAATATTAATTGACGGGAAGGACCACTATCACCCCTTGATGCATCGATATGTCTCACGATACAAATTAGTGGCTTGTCACAAGGCCTTTAATTTTCTTTATTTTTAGTCTTGGCATGAGGCCTTAAATATGTGGTTATGATATCCAACATTATGCATTCCGTCATTATGAAATTACCTATTGATATTACATGTGATTATTTTACTAGTATAATATCCATGTGAATATGTAAATGGAATTATTTGACTTATATTTTTAATATTATGTTGAATTTTATGTTTTGAAGGCTTGTGTATTAGTCTTACACATTTCCATAATTGTTTATGCTTATTAATGATAGTTTATGCTATATTGTTATCCTTAAAGAGAAACTGAGATCACCCCTTTCTTATGTCTTATTTTTTCCCTAGATGCGAGGAAATATATTAGTATTAACCTGCAAGAATAGGCTAAGAGAGATTATTGTGTTCAAATAGGAGACAATTTTGTTGTTTTTCTTTTTCACAATGTAATGAAATAATTTTGTATGTATCTAGTAATTCCAAGGATACCAAACGGATCGGTCTTTATGGGCATGATCTCTTGTGATTATGATAATATTATGTAATAATGTAATGACACAGGGAAACTAGTGCTGTAGTGTTACAGTTGGTATAAAATAAATTTTATTACAAACCATGGAAACTATATTTAGAAAAACACTGATTAGATAACATTTACATAAGATAGAAATTGATGATTAGTATATTAGAAAATACAAAAAAAATAATGTAGATAATATGTGGAATTTTCAAAAAATATATCCCTATCTAGATACTACAAGTGGATGTGGTTCTGGCACATATGTACCTAGGAGTGAAAACTCTGACAAGGAGTTTCGGACATGACTTCGGGTGTCTTGGTTCACAACAACGGGCTTTACTGCACACCTGGTTTGAAACACCTAGGGGATATTCTTGGGATAATTTACATTTTCTTTAAAAACCATTATGAATGATTTATGATTAAATACTTTCTTAAAGATTTTTTTTTATAATTATGGATTATATGCATAAACTGTTCAATTTACGTTAAGAATTTTACATGTTTGGAATTATGAATTGTGATTCATAAACTAATCTAGTGTATGCCATTATTTAGAAATGGATCCTAGTGGATGGAATGTAAACCATGTCAATGAACATAAGCCATGTAGGGATTACCCTCTAACTAATGATAATTCTAGTGGTGCCTGTGATGCAACTGGTGCTAATCATCTTATAACTATACTAGGATAACTCACTCAGGTTATGGATAATAACCTTACCTGTATAGAGCACCCTGATAAACAATGAGGAAGGTCAATGTTAGAATACTTAATGAGGGAAAAACCACCAACATTTAATGGGACTATAAATCCATTTCTAACTGATCAATAGATAATTTCCTTAGAGAAAATATTTCATTCTTTTTTGAGTAGCGAAAGGGGAAAAGTTATCATGGATGTTTATTGCCACACAAAAGAAGCAGATCAATGTTTTCATTAATTCATAACACAAAGGAGGATGAAGAAGTATCAAATATGGAATGGAGGTATTTTAAATATCTTTTCATAGAGAAATACATTCCTCATGAACATCAATCGGATATGGAAAGGCACTTTCAGAGTCTGATGCAAGAGGAGGATGATACTTTACCAAAGTATGTGGCTAACACTACAAGGTTAGCAAGGAATGTTGCAGATTATATACATAACCCACGAACTATGATTGAATGATTATTTGATGGTCTATAACAATTTCTCCATCAAGAATTATTTTCACAATCCTTCTCATCATACATAGATATAGTCTCATGTTCTATGAAGAATGAAGAGAGATTCTATAAGACTTATGAATTTAATTTGAAGTAAGAGAAGAAGAGATATACTTAACACTATGAAAATTGAAATAAGGGGAAGAAGAAGAAATTTTACTTTCCACCCTACAGTAAATGTGGGAAGAAATATCCCAGTACTTTCTTAGAAAAGATTGGAGTTTATTATTAGTGTGGGGAAAAAGGACACCAAGATCTTGATTGCAAGGTAAAGGAATAAGATATCTATGTTGAATTCTAAAATTGTAGTGAAAAGGGGAATTATGCAAATGAATGTCATAAGCACCAAGTAAACTAACCTCATAAAAGGACAAGGGAGAAAGTTCAGGCATATGAGATTACTACTACTAAGGATGAAGTTCCTAATGACATAGTTTCATGTACATTAATCATTTCCTCAAAATTAGGCAATGATTTATCTGATTTTGGATCATCGCTTTATTTTATATCAACCCAGTTTTTCATGTAAATTAGATATTTCCAATTTTACATAATAAAGGATTTGTCAGTCTAAATGCCTAAGGTAATTATCATTGCAAAAATGTTTTGTCAATCAGTTACCATAATGCCATATTAATGGGCTTTATCTTATGATCTTATTGTCATACCCATGATTGAATTAAATATAATCCTAATTTTGGATTTGTTTTCAGACCATGTTGGGAAAATTTGTTTTATGAAGAAGGAGGGTACAATTATTTATGATGAAAAATAATAATTTATCTTTAGAGAAGAAATGTCACCATCTGATTTTCATCTAGATCCTCCCCCAGAAGCTCTGCTAAATGTAATTATTGGGGAGAAAGGGAGTGAAATAACTATGGGTTAGGAAATGAATCTTCAAATATAGTATGTAAATATTTTTCAAGAATATTTTGATGTGTTTCCAGAGGATTTATCTAGATATATTGGAGAATAGAAAATTAAATTTCCCATTGGCTAAATTGCTAGTCCAAGGACCATATTGAAGACCCCTTATAAAATTTCCATTTTGTAATTAGTGGAACAAAAGAAATGACTAGAGGAATTGGGTAGTAAAGGATTTCTTCTACCTAGTGTTTTTCTAGGGGTATCCCCTATTCCTTTTGTTATGAAGAAATATAGATCTATGATGTTGTGCATTGACTATAGAGAAATCAATTCTATAATAGTAAATAAAATGTATCCCCTACCTCACATTGATTATTTATTTGATCAACATCATGGAGATTAATATATTTCAATGATTTCCCTTCGATCTTCATATAATCAGTTGTGCGTGAAAAAGGAATACATTCTAAAGTCAGCATTTCAAAATAGGTACAAGCATTTTTTAGTTTACAGTAATGCCTTTGGATAGAATAATGCACCCTCTATTTTCATGGATCTAATTAATATATTTTTAATGGAAAATCTTGATGAATTTTTAGTGGTATTTATTTATGATATCTTGGTATACACCAAAATCTAAAAAGATCCTAAAAAACAATTGTGTACTATTCTAAAGATTCTTTGGAGAAATGAATTATATGGGATGCTTAGCAAGTGTGAATTATAGATTCAAGAGAATTATTTTATTGGAAATATTTTCTCTAAGGATGGAATTTGTGTTGATCTTTCTAAGATAATAAAAATCCAAGAATGGCCATCATCATTGAGTATTACTGAGGTACACTGTTTTATTGGTTTTGAAGGTTATTACTAGCATTTCGTCCGGAAGTTTTCCTGATTGGCATACCCATTAACCAATCTCACCCGTAAAATGATTAAGTTTGTTTGGACAAAAGAGTGTGATGAAAATCTTGAAAAACTGAAGATAAGATTAGTCAATGCTCTTGTCTTGACTCCACCATGAGAGAATGATGGGTTTTTTATTTATAGTGATGCATAAAAGAAATAACGTGGTTGTTTCCATATGCAAGATGATATAGTTATTTCATATGCATCACAGAAACTAAAAATTCAGAAACAAAAATATCATACTCATGATTTTGAGTTAGCAGCAGTAATCATTACTTTGAAGATATAGATAATCTATATCTTTGGTGAAAAATGTGAGATATACACTAATCAGAAGAGTTTAATGTTTTTTTATCATAAATATATCTCAACATGAGGAAATTTAAATGGATAGAACTACTCAACTATTATGATTGCACTATACACTACTACATGAGGAAGGCAAACACGGTGGAAGATTATTTGAGCATAAAGTATCATGGAGTTCGGTATAATATGAGAGTTGAACAAGATACTATGTTCATGGATCTAGTAAAGATAGATATGTGAATAATCATGGAAGGTGGGACATCAATACTTTTTCAAATGGTTGCAAAACTGTATTTACTAGAATAGATAAAAAGATCTCAGACCGATGATGAGGAGTTTCAATAGAAAATTAAAGCTTTTAATGATGAGAGATTGATTGACATTGTATATGAAGATAGAATTTCAAAATTTGTGAAAAGTAATTTTGTTCCCTATATACCTGATCTATAAAGGAAATTTTTGGATGAGGCTCATAGCTCAATTTTCTCTATACACTATGGTAGCACTAAGATGTAAAGATATTTGACGGAAATGTTTTTGGGGGACAATATAAAGAGGGATATTACTGATTATGTGTCAAGATGTGTGGTTTTTCATAAGGTGAAGGCTGTAAGATAATATCATATTACAGTCATGCAACCTCTTCCCATGCATGAGTGGAAATTGGATGATATTATGATGAACATTGTGATGGAGCTACCAAAGGCACCTAGAAGAAATGATTAAATATGGGTCATTGTTGATTGTTTTACCATGTCCACACATTTTCTTGCTATAAAGAATATTTTACACTTGAATGTTTAACAGGACTATATATTAATGAATGTTTAAGCCTTCATGGTACTCCTCAATCAATTGTTTCTGATTTTGATCCTGCTTTTACCTCATGATTCTAGAAAATTCATTTGAAAGCCCTAGATATTAAACTTTTTTTAGCACGGTCTACCACCCACTAACTAATGGACATTCAGAATAAACTATTTCATCCTTAGATGACATTTTGAGATCATTCTCACTTGACATTCAATGTATGTGGGATTAGTATTTACTTTTAGTTGAATTTTCCTATCGAAATAACTTTTAGTCAAGTATTAATATGGCACCATATGAAGCATTATATAGAAAGAGATGTAACACAACATCTTTTTGGGATGATGTTGGTGAAAGAAAACTTGTAAACCTATAACTTGTTGAGGAAACAATGGACAAGGTGAAGATTATCCACACCCATATCAAAGAAGCTCATAGTAGGGACAAGAGCTATACCGATAATCAAAAAAATGATTTGGAATTTCTAGTAGCAGATCATGATTTCATGAAGGTATCTCCATGAAAGGGTGTTATAGGATTTTCTAAAAAGTTAAATTAAGCCTCATGTACAAAAGAACTTTTGAAATTCTAGAACAAATTGGAGTTGTAGCTTATCGTTAGGCAATGCCACCAAGTCTCTCCAAAGTTCATAATGTGTTCCAAGCATCACTGTTGAGAAAATACATGCCAGACCCAATGCATGTACTCAACTATTATGTATTAGAAATAAAACCAAATCTATGTTATTGTGAATAGCCTATCAGGATTCTTGATACTAGAGAACAAGGGTTGAGAAACCAGATGACTCGTCTGGTAAAATTTCTTTCTGAAACCATAAAATGGAAGAGGAAACACGAAAACCTGAGGAACGTATGATGAAGAACCACCCAAATATTTTTATGAAGTAATACTATAAAATTTAGAGGATGGAATTATTTGAAGGAGGGAAGAATGTGACTCCCCATACTTCCACATTATGTGTTTCTTTGAATAAAACTATATCTTGCATTATACGCAACCTCGAGTTCTAGCACACCGTGACCAATCAAACTAGCCATTTAAAAAGAATTTATGAATAATAATACACAATTTTTGAAATGTTATGAATTTTATTTTTTAAAATTGAATTCATTTTGGATTCAAAATATCAAAATTATCATAGGGTGAATTTTTGGTATTTTTCTAAATAAATTCATTTTTTATTGAATAGTGAAAATCACTGCGTTATTGTTTTAAACCGACTTTTTATTTAAATAATTGTTTTTTAAATGTAAATTTATTTTGAAGTCAAAATATATACATAATACCTTTATTAATCCAATTTATTTAATTGGAGTCTTTTTATAATAAGATTATATATATATATTTATAATTTTATAGAACTTTTTAACGCCTTTTACCCACCTTCTAGGCACAATTGTAAATTTGCATAAAAAGTAATTTTACCATTTCTATTAATTGAATTTAAAAAATCCAAGAGACATGGTTGACATCAGTAAGTAAAAGGTAGTTTAATAAGATGAAAATCATTTTTTGGGAAAAGTAACTTTTGAAATTTATTTATGAGAATTAAAAATAAATAGGGTAATTATAAGTAAAAATGATATTATAATTACCCAAAAAGAAGACCCAATTCTATTGGATAAGTGTTTTAAGAAAACAATAAAACATAGGGAAAAATATGATCCTTTTTGATCCACTTGGATTTGGTTAGGACATTTATTATATTTTATTTAAAGAAGAGTTAAAAGTGTTAAATTCAAATTTTAATAAATAAACCATTTTTAATATAGAGTTATATATACGATAAATTTAACTATAAATATTAGTTATAAATAAAAATATATTTTCTACATCATGGTATTTTATTTATATTTTTTAGAAATTAAATAATTAAATTTATATATGACTTAATTATGATGCTGCAATTACCTTAATAAAGAAATAATAGAATAGTTTATATTATAAGTGTAAAAAAAATGTAAATTGAGGATTTTGATTAATTAAAATAATTTTATAGGTTAATATTACATTTTATGGTAGGTTAAATTAATTTTTTGGAAGTAATCATGTTTTTATGACTTTAACAAGTGTCAAATAATAAATAGTGTCAAAATCAACGTAAATGAGTTTTTAAAACAAATACTATTTTATTAAATGATATAATACTCATAAAAATATAATATTCAGAAAAAGGACATATATAAGGTTCGATATGTTATTAATAAAACACTTTAGGTTATCTTGTAATTTTATAGTAGGTTTATTACCCATGTAATATAAAAATACAAGGAGACATGGTGAATGTTAATCTATTTTACTAAGAATTAAATCTAAAAGATAAGTTTATTATAGTGACCTAAACTTGTATAAAACCTATTTTTTGAGAGTATTTAGACCCATACCCATGCTAAAGTAAATTTTAATTCATTTTTAGCTTTTGGAAACCGATAATGGTATTATAATAAATTAATATTTCAATATTTTCCTAAAGAACCCCTCACCTCTCTTATAAAAGGGTACTTCCCCTTATCTGAAATTCACACCTCCAAAGCCATTTTTTTCTGCAAACACCTACTCAAATATCCTCCCACCTACCATATACTCAGCCTATATGCCTTATGTTGATTATAAATCCTTTCTTATGAGCACTATATTCAAATCAAAAGTAAGAACCTGAAGAAGAGGTAATTTTTTCATCACCTCTTTCAAAGGTCTTTTCTTCTTACACTTCCTCTTTATTTTGTGTTTCCATACCAAAATAATAAATTCAATAAATTATAAGTTATTATAAATTATTATAAATATATTAGAATGAGATATATTATTATATCCATCTTATGAATGGAAAGGTCACCATATGTGGGTACGTGCAGTTTATCATCACCATGTCGTGAAGTAGTTTGTTATTCAACCCTTCATTATTTGAATGTGTATAATAACAAGTATAATCGATGTAAATAATAAATATAACATGTTAATTATTATATATTAAAAATATACCATCCAATTACATATGATTTCACCATTAATAGAGTGATATTGTCACTCATGTGTATGTACGGATAATTTTCTCCACGATGCGGTAAATTTCATTCCCCATAGTAAGCATTCAAGACTAATTTCCATTTGTCGATTACAAATAATGCTTAAGAACATAATATCATTCTGGATATGAATCAAATATATCATTTTCATAAAAAATTATTTAGGAAACAAAACATATTAAGTAAAATGATTCAGTTAACACGTGAAACAACGATACTACAGAAATATTATTAACAAAGAAATATTAGAGGATCATATATGATATCATATTTATGTATATGGTTCTTTTATAATTTAACGATGATTATTTAACTATTATACATGTGGTTAATGTAACCTGGACTTAGGAAAAGTACAAGGTAAGGCTTAATTTTAAAATCACTTTATCATCTGAGGTTGTTTATATATGAGTATCAGCTGGGACCTCTTTATCATCCAGATACATTTTTCATAAAAATTTATATCAAAAAAATTTACTATTTCCTAAACTATGGGTTAAAGTCACTTATAACCTTGATTTACTTTCTATAAAAAAATTGAAAATAATCATTCCGTCTTTTTCCAAACACGGTACTTTATGACCTTCTCAAAAATTTAAGGAAACAATGATTTTTTAACTTCTATGATGGGTGCAGCTATTTTCTGTCATTATAACACCTTCAATTCTTCCCATAAAAACATATAAGAATATTTTTTAAAAAAAATTCTTTTATATTATTTCAATGTAGAAATAGATATTTCTATCAAATAGTTTTTTGATTGATTTCATATATCTCAATATCCTTTGTTGGATTTTATACTTGTATGAATTTTATTCTTTATGATACACTCTTCCATATTGTGTTGATGGTTTTGTGATATGTTTGACTATGTATGTGCTATTTTTATACCATTCAGTGTTATAGTTAAAGTATTAACATTTCATATCCTAGTTTAATTACGAATACTTTTGTTATATTTCAACCTTTTCTTATGAGGAATGCATTGGACGTAGTAAGTGTTGGGTGGGGACCACTATAGCCCCTTGATGCATCAGTAGGTCTCATGAGACAAATTATTTTCTTAACACATGGACATGATAAATTTTTATTTTTAGTCTTGCAACGAGGCCTTGACTACACGGTTATGATGTCTGACATTATGAATTCCATCATTATGAAATTATCTATTCATATTACATGTGATTATTCGACTAGTAAAATATTCATGTGAATAAGTAAATGGAATTGTTTAATTATATTTTCCATATTATGTGGAACATTAAGTTTAAAAGGCTTTTATTGTAGTCTTATACATTGTCTTAAAAGTTTATGCATGTTTATGATAGTTTCCACTATATTTTTATCCTTACTAAGCATCTGTGCTCACCCATTTCTTATGTTTTATTTTTTCCCAAGATGAAAATAAGTATATTACGAATAACCTTTAAGAATAGCCTAAAATATGTAAATTGTGTTCAAATGGGAAAAAATTGATATTTGTATATTTTTTAATGTAATGAAAAACATATTTAATTATATAGTACTTCAAAGGCTACTAAATTGATCAATCTGTGAGGATGTGATCTCTGGTGATCAAGCCAATGTTATATAATAATGCATCGACTCTGGGTAACTAGGGTCAGAGCGTTACACACAATGTAGGAGATAAGATAGAAATACTTTTATATATCATATGCATTTTAAAAATAATAAGATTATATGTTCATAAATTGTTGGATTCTAGACCAGGAAAACGAAATTTAAAATTCAGAGAAGTGTTTGCATGAATGCCTTAAACATCCATCTTGTCTACTTAATAATAAAAACCATCCCCACCCCACTAATCATCATAGGATTATATTATTATCATATAAAATTTTTATAAAAAATCCCACTTAACTATCATAAATGTTTTTATTTAAATATCCAAATAAAAGGTCAATCTAATAAGTCATAATGTGGATTCTATGGGGTCCATGTCAATGAGAAAATGTAATTTTTTCATTTCTTACACCTTTTGATTTATTTAGCATACTACATCAACATTATATTTATAATTTGAATGAAAATAAATTAATCATATATTTAGAATCATAATTATGCATTTAAAAGAACCTTATCTTCCAAAAACTCATGAAATCAACTTTTATGTTGTTTATAACACTCACCACATACTGGATAGTTTAAACTTCCAATATGGATGATGACATAAAAAATATTTTATTTAATTAAATATTTCAAATAAAAAATGGATATAATGAATAAATATAATATTATTTAGATGATTAATATTCCATATAATTAAAATATGAATTATATCAATTATATTAACAATAAACTATTACATCAATCATAACTACCCAAAATGAGCATATTGAGACCCCATTAATAATTTAGAGCTACTTGGGACCATATATTAAAATATATAACAATATTTATATTGTAATTATTAATATTTCAATTATATAAAATTCTAGGGAATATGTGAAAATTTTAAAAAACACATTTGATCATTTGAAGAAAAAGGGAAGAAATTTTAGATTAGCGGACTAAATATCACCATGTGGTCATCATGAGAAAAAATAATGAAATAAGTGAATGAAATATGATAATTATTATAAATTAAAATATGAAATTAACATGAATATTTTTTTCATTCAATAAAAATATTTAACTCAATAATAAAAAAATATAAACGATTATCATAGTGATTTAGGATCTAAGATAAGGGGACTTTTCTTATTATCAAAGTTATTTATTTTATTCATTATCATTACTATATTATTTCTTATAAATTTAATTTATAATATAAATATTCCAATAATTAATGAGATATATAACAATTATTCCTTTAGTGGGGATATTCCCCCATTTTTAGTTCTTGTTTTTTTTCTCAAAATTAATATTTACAATGGGAACATTTCTAGGAATTATAAATTTAAAATATGTAATATTTTAATGATTATTAACATGAATTGTTTTAAAAACATTCCCTTTTAATTTAAAATATTCTTGTAATTTTCAGATTTTTTTAAAATAAAACAACAATCCTTCATTCCCTTTAAAAAGATATTTGATCCATATTTCCTACTTTTTTGTAAATTGTTTTCCCATTTGGGTGATGGTTTTGGAAGGGATATAAAAAATAATACATGAATGTTTTAATTTGATATATAAATACAATCAAAGATCTCTATTCTGGATAAATTAATCCATTTATAAACTAGAAATGTAAAAATGAAGAAACCTATGTACCTATTATTGATGAAATCTATCACGTCACACTTCAAACATGACTGATAGAGATAAAAATAGAGTAATACTAATAAAATCATGTTGTATAGGTATCCATAATAAATTGAAGTTATAGATATTTTATTAGGATTCCTACTCTCACCATTTTAATCTAATGCCACATAGCTCCAAGTTAAGAAAGGAATCTTCGGTATGAGGGAGTTTTAGTTGAGGATGAACATGAATATATGATGTCATTGAATGTAAATGGAATCTTTATTAATCCCTTTATGATTATTCTCATCTCTAAATACTTTAAGTCATATATTATGAGCTAGTTTATCCATCAATTATAAATCTCAGACTAATCATGGAGTAGTTTCTTGAATTTTTCTCCCATCCATTTCATCAAATTAAATGATTAATTTATTATAATAAACATGAAGGTAATACTTTAATCATAAAAATTATTATTCACCCACCCACATGATCATATGAAGTGATAGGGAATATTCAATACAATATGGAAAATATTACTCTATGACTTTCTTTAATTGTATCCTTATGATAAGAACTAAATTTAACTTATGATTGGCTAAATGAAATAACAAGATTTAATGAATTAAAATATCCTTTTAGTTGTAAAATATGGTTTAACCAAATTTCATAATATAATAAGTGAAATTAAGGGGCATATCCTTTAATCTCCCACTTATAATAAATCCTAAATGAGTTATGTGCTATCTCACAAACTATTATAGTATATATATTAGAGCCTTTGAAATCATATACAAAACACATTAGGGTACCTTCTAGAACACTTCTATAATGATTTCATCAATTTCATTATATTTCATATAACCAAAAATATATTATAAATACTTATCCAAAATTATTTCATATTTGATTTAAATCACTTTTAATGAATCTATATACATTAAAATCAATACCCATTCAGTCAACCAGAATGTCTTACCCCACGATCCATTTTATAATTGACAAAAAATATGGTTCATTAGGACCTTAAATATATGAGATGACCAGTATCTAGAAAATTTACAATGTTGGTCATCTTATAAAGGGACCTGAAAGAATCTCCCAGAAACACATGTATCTCACTAGACCAAAAAATGTTATAATTATTAATTTTATCTTGAATATCTATTAAAATTAAAAATAGATGCGTCTGATGTTAAAAATAATAGATGTAATATTTGGTATTTGAAATCGACGTTAAAATTAACCCTAAACCACACATTTTTATAAAAAATGACATTGAATGACTAAAAATTTGAAAATTTTCATACATTAAATGTTGGTTTAGTCTCATAATATCTTTGAAAATCACACTAAATATCAATTTAGGAGTAAACCAACATTAAATGAAATAAATTTGATAGTTTTTTACAAATTCAATGTTACTTTTATAATGAAAAGTGAGAATTTTTTAAAAATATAATAAAATAATCCACCCAAAAACATGTAACATAATTTGAAATTAAATAAACACAAGAAAATTATCGGAAGAAGAAAAATAATTGGCTAACACAATTGGTTTAATCATAAATAAAAATAAAAATAAATTCATGTAAATTATTTACCAGTTAATCATATGTCTAAAATAGGATAAAAATAATCTATGTTGAAGGTTTACTTCTTCATTTTTTAATGTTGTAACCTCATCAAAATCAATCTAAAATTGTGAATGTAATATAATTTATAATATTACATTTTGGCATAAAATTAATGAGCCGTAATGAAACTATCCTTATGAATATTTTTCTTCATTACACTGGTGATAGTTTCATAAATGAATCTGAAAAGATAATAACCACATTAAACAATATGTTTTTTATAATTCCATTATATTTTTGAAGAAAAACATTTAAAATAATTAAAATTATATATTTAATACAAAATTATTATTATCTTATATAACATTTTTTTACAAATACAATAAAATATTTACATTTATTTTGATTATTTATTAATAAGTAAACATTGTTAAAACTTTTCAATGACATTTGATATTATATATCAATTTATGGAAAATTTATAAAATGAAAAAATTATTAATGAGTAACAAATATAATAGAATAAAACTTATAAATTAATTATTTATTAAAAAGAAATACAAATTCAACCAAGTAAAGAGCATAAAATTATTCCTTGAATTCGTGTGGGATGAATACAAGTAATTTCCAACAACCACTGTAATATAAAAATATTAATAGTAATGAAATTACAATTAATTATATTTCGTACTTATTTTATGTTATTCATAATTTTCAAGGAACTAAAGAAACAATCACATAATATTAGTATTTATTAATAGTTCACATATATATTTAGCTCCAACATCATCACATGGATATTATAAATCCATTGAAATGTATTCTAAATATATAAAAATGTAGGCATATGTTATCTAGTTTTGGATGGATTGATGGAGAGATAAATAATTTGATGAGTAATAAATTAATTCACGATAAGTTATATTTTTTAATGATGTAGAAATAGATATAGGTGTTTAGTTACATATAAAACAACTCCAAAATGGGTAAAAATAAATTCTCTCCATTACTTAGATCCATGATACAACATTTTAATATTTTTAATATATATTACCTATAATATATATAAAAACATATCCAAATATCCTAATAAAAATCTAATGTTCAATATTTTTGAGTTAATTTCATATACCCATCAATAACCTCATAAGTATCTAATGATGCTAAATCATGAAATTTTTGTATCTATTTCACTAATTCAATTTATTTCAGATTCTTCTATATAATATAAATTTAGGAAAATATTACAATTTATATGAAATCAAAATTTAATTTAAAAAAACAATGAAAAGATATGTTTTCTAATAAAGATGGAAAAGTTATTAGAGTAAAACATTAATCCTAATATATAAAACTATGACTACCACTATAATAGGAAATGACACTTAATCAGTAGGATAAATAATATCTTTTACCAAAACACTTACATATCATGGATGCATTTTATGATGATGTTTAAAATCCCCCAAATTATGTACAATTCCATAAATTACAATATGTACATGGGGATCCTCACAATGCTACTCATGATACAATATTTTTTCTAAATAAGGAATTGGATGATCTTGGTAGGCCAGAGGTGGAAGATATATTTATCTCGCGTAATCTATAAATCAAGTGTGTATAAAATATTAAATTTGATCATCTATATTCTGATTATTCTCTCACAGATCTTCCTTCAAGGTTGTTATTTAAACTTTGTATTCTTCCTCCATTAATGTAATACTATTAAGAACAAAAAAAACTTCTACTAATGAAATACACCTAAAATAATCTTAGGTGTTCATGTTTTCATTATCATCTATTTAAATATCCAAAATTTCCAACTACACTTAGTGATAAAATACCTATGTGTTAATTTATCCTTGGGGGAGTCCTGAAATGAATTATTAAATAGTTATATCAGTTTAATATATTTAAAAAATACTAATATTCAAGAGAATATAATTAATTTCATTACATTTCATTAGCTATTTGTTTTTATGGATCTGTAAGAAACTTTCAATTCTCTATCATCCTTAACCTTTTCCATTTTTAGTGAAATTGGGAGGGAGATCTAAACTGAACCTCCTCTATATTGATACCTAATTTATCTATTAATTAATCAAACATTTAATTAATCATTTTTTTCCAATAGTAAATAATACTCTCCACATGATAATGTATGAGGGTATTAACTATTTAACTGAATCTCTTGGAGATATATCATGGAGGCTAGTTACGTAAGAATAAATTGAAATGTTTTTAAGTGTAAAAAATAATTTTAAAATTTTATTATATATAAAATAATTTCCATACTATAAATTTTTCATCCTCATTTCTAGAAAAAAACATATTCCACGCCACTACATATAAAAAGTAATACTCCAAATCCGATTTTTGAATTTTCACTAAATGAATTTTTGTAGGATTGGAATCCATACAAGAAAAACACAATTATAAAAGGACAGCAATAGAAAACCCATTAAATGAATAAATAAATAGAAACAATGTTAGAATAAACCCAGAATTGATACCAATAGAATATCAGATTACTTTCCACCACATAGGAAATAACTTGTGTTTGGCCCAAGGGTTCTTCATTAAATTTCTATACCAAATCATTTTTAATAAATAAATTCATAATTTATTTAAAAAATGTGGGGGAAGTATAATAGTATTATATCATGACCATTAAGGGCCACTGATTCCTATTTATCAACCTCCACAAGGACCTTTGAATAATCTAATTGGTGGTGATTTGATTATTTTTTTCTTTTCTTCCTGATAATTTGATATAATTATAGTGGTAAAATATGAGTTATATAGTAAATTTATTATCTGATCACATTAGTTATAGAGTAATGGGTTAATACTTCTAACCAACACCCTTATTTAATCCATTAAGTTGGTCCAAATTCTAATCAGATTATTTTTTCCTTTTTGGTTGACAATCCACCACCAATTAACTAGGTAATGGAACTTTATCATATTACAAATAAGACTGGCCCTTTTCTATTCCAATTTTCATTATATTCATTCAAAACAATTGGAGATTTATTTTTTATGAGGGATCCTTTACTATAAGATCTTATAATTTGTGGTTTGGGTAAATTCCTATAGTCTTACTAAGTCGATGACCAACTCACAAGCATCATAAATCCCTATGAGTCCATACGAGTCTTCTTTCTCTTTTTGGTAGATGACCAAGGTAATATTATTATTATTTTCACTTACTCACACATTATAAACTATGTTCTAGTGTAACAATGAAACAAAAAATAGAATTCATCCATGTTACCTCTCTTATAACTACAATATTGACTACCTATGTCCTCACAATTCCATCCTTAGAATGGGATTAACTAAATATTACCAATACCTAAAATTAGGTCATGGCTTCAACTCAAGGGTAAGATCATGAGATTCACTTCATAGAGTATTCAGTGTCCATTTTAAAATCAATGACTATTGAAATACAAATTACCCCTTTTTTTAAAAAATGACATAAACACAGCAATAACTAAGGGGATTTCCCTCAACCTTCAATGTTTGATCTAAGATAAAATGAATCTAGATCACACTAATATAGGAATTGATTGACTCACATATTTGACATCTGATTGTTGTTTTTTAATTTTTCTTATAATTTCCATCGGGCTCTAGACTCTCTACAATCATGATAATCTTTCCCCCAGAAGCTGTATTCTTACGTGTGACATCCTCATTTAAGAGATTTAATTCATTCCATGTAACATACCTAGAAAAACAAATCCATAATTAATTCCCTTGGAGTAATTAAGAGAACAATTATTGAGTCCAAAACTCATAGATAATATGATATTTATTTCTATAGGATTCCTCAATCACGATCTAGAGAAAATATAATGGTATATTTCATATATCAATCTCAACACAAAAATAGGGCTCAATGGGATGAAGACTAATTTGGTTCTATGATATATAACCACAAAGAAACCATAATGGTTCAGTAACATCGTATAAATTGATGGATTTTTTAATTAGATAATAAATCCTAGAAGATGCTTCAAAGGTCGGTGGTCTCCAGATCATAATTCATGATAAGATTAAATGACCAGTTTATAAGGATAAAATAAAAACAGTTGATTGAGCATGAGACTTTAGACCACATAAGATCCATTTGTCCATCATAAGAAAATGGAGTCATCGTTTTCTGAGAATCAAAATTGATAACCATGGCTTGTTGATGGAAACCCCAATGTGTAATGATCAGTTTATCGATTACATATATAGAAGGTATTTAGTGACCAATGTGGGAAACTATGGTGACATTGTTCAACAAAAAATATTCTAATAATTCCATTAGGAGATTCAATGTGGAGATACTTTATTTGAAAAACTAAGGACCTTTGGGGAAAACAAAACACCATGGATGGTGGAGAGAATCTCTAGGTTAGTAAAAGGTGAAAATTAGGCCATTAAAGGATGAAAATCTAATATAAGTGCCTACATCTATCCTAGTAGTGGAATATATCAAGGGACTGACCATTAACTATGGACCCCTAGTGATGTTAGAATTAATGGAGTAGAGACTTTATACTAAAAACTAAAAATTAAGGCATTATTTTTCATTGCATCTATCCACAAAAAAATTGAAAATATTCTCTGAAAATATCTAAATAAAAATACTGAAAAATATATAATATTATTTTTAATTTCATTCATTTCATGAATATTAAATTATATATATAGTTGAACATATTAAAATTTAGTCATATGAAATATATTAAAATGTAATTATTGGGAAAAAATAAACTAGTTTAGTTAATATTCTATTATAGACTCCTAGAACTAATATTTCACTATATTATGATTCTCCTACAATCAATATATAAAAATTTATTCCTACAATAACTCTATATATCCAGTAACTCTAAAACATATTTTCATATGGTCTAGTTAGGTTTTATTTTTCATCAAATGAAATTCATATTCTCTAATAACCAAGATAATGTAAATGTTTTGTAAAATTTGTAATCCAACTTCTCTAAATTATAAATATCTTATTCATTGGATAATTATATTAAGATGATATAGTCCAACTAATTTCATCATTTAAAAAAAAATTTGAGAATTTTTTGTTTATTTTAATAAAAAAGTTGTTAATTGATGATATATTCAAAAAAAATTATTTACATATCTTAGTAAAGGATCCCCACACTTTTTGGCTATCATTTAAATTGATAAATGTAATGAAATTCTATGTACATAAATATAATTTTAATAAATTTTTTGGTATAGTTAATAAATTATGTCTAATAATATTTATATTATGATTTATACAACCAAAATAGGCACACCTTATATGAATACTGATGGTCCAAGGGAACATTATAATAAGTGAAGTATAGAGTTTTTAAATATCCATGAAAATTACTTCCTCGATTACCAATGGAATCACATAAGAAAATTGAGATCCTACCAAACCCAAACCATGATTTTTAGAAATGATCACAATTTTTTCTCCTACCCATAAGGAGTATGACTATAAAAAATTTATTTTCATGCATTATTACATTTAGCTTTCCCATTTCATTGTGACTCCTTATGATGGAGAGGTTTAATTTTTATTTATTTACTTCACAAATAGAGAGTAATACACCTCAATCCAAGTGAAAATATAGTTATAAAATCTAGTAATTTTGATAACTCTGATAACACATTCAATTTTATCTTTAAAATCCACCATTTATAAACATTAATTATGAAATCATGCATGGGATCTACCACTATGACCTCAAAATACATCCCCATGACCTGAAATTAATGGATTTTGTTTTCTTATGTATTCAAAGTAAATTTTTATCTAAAATACACATTGGAGATCTAGAAAATATTAATATAACTAATATATGTTCTAAAGATGACTCGTATTTCATGATTAGGAAAGGCCAAGATCACCAATATCAGGTTTCCAACCAAGCATTTTTGTAAGGCATTGTATTTAGAAACCAAAAATCTAGTAACCCAGATCTGGTTTATAATTTATTACATTAGAAGAATATATAAGGGTTCTCATTTGATGATCTTATAAGTTAAGTAGTACTGAGGAACCTAATATATATTTTACTCTCATTTTATAATGGAAATAAAAAATTAAACATAACATAAGAAAATTTTTGGAATTAGTGAAACTCATTCCATGATTTCTTCATCATATCATGGCGAAAGGAAAAAAATAATGGTGAGATTAAATTCTCATTAAGGGTTAAGCAAGAAATAGTCCCTTATGTGTAAATGTAGAATAATAAATATGGAAAGTTAAATTATTATAAGGAAAAACTACTTAATTAATAACATAATCACTAAATGAATCCATTAGTAATATTTATATAGTAAGAAGATGGGTAATAATAATTAAATTGTGAATGATGTAAATGCATAATATTGGATACCATGGTATTAAGAATCATTATATATTTTCTATCAATACCTTCCACCGATATACTTTTAGAAATGAGTGATAATACACCAAAAACGAATTTAATGATGTTATCCAACATGTTTGGCTCATGACACCTGTCGATGCATAGAGAGATTATATAATTCTGAGACCCACCTATAACTACATGTACAATTAATTCCTCACATATTAGTGGCGCTGATTAATTAACAAAAAGATATTCCTTATCAAAAAATATTCATATTGTGTAATGAATAAGAAATATCAATACTTCCTTAGTTAATAAAATAACATTAAATGTAAAACACATTATATAGAAATGGTATATAGTTTATTAAATAATCATATCCCTGATTCAATAATTATGTATTTGTAAGAGTAATAAAATATTCAATGATTATAATAATTTAAACCCCTTTAAAGAATGTTAATGAACACATAATTAGTTACACTTATAAGTTGACCATAAATTCATTAGAAATACTATTTTTGACAAAAAATAATTTCTTTTTATGAGATTAATAAAATGGGATTGAAAAATAAAAATATAATTTCATTACATGAATTTCTTTGTAAAACCATTTAAAACTTTTAGAATATTCTATTGAGTATAAAATATTTATCATGACAAGAAACACCATTAGCATTGTATAGATTATAAAACATTCATTTTGAATTTTTGTAACGAAACTAAAGAAAGAAACATTCAAAAAATATTATAAATATTATTTTCAAAAAAAATATATAATAAATTGTAACATAAAAAATCATTCTAATATATCTTGATTAATAAATATGTCTTTTTTATAATTTTCATTAAAAATATGAACTAGGAAGAGAAATATACTCAACGAAGAAGAGAGATACAATAAACCTTTCTGAAACATTTCTATTATTATTTAATATAAATTTAATCATAAATAATAATGAATAAAAATATATTCATGTAAAATAAATACAATTGGTAGCATACACACCAAAAAAAATTAAATTGGTTAACAATAATAAATTTCTCAACTAAGTGTAAATAGAGATGATATCTATTACCTCACATATTCTATTTTGTGAAACACGTTTTAAATTCACGTATAATGTTTTTTAAAAATTTAATAAATTATAACAGAACCAAAATAATAATAAAAAAATAAAATACCACCCCTTTATAACATCTTATGACTCCTTAGTTAAAAATATTTCATTATTATAATTTTTTCTGGTGTTAACTGCTTTATTTTCTCATGAATATTTTTTCAAGTGAGTTAAAATACATATAATTTTTTTATTATTCCATAATTAACATAATATTAATAATGATTTAAATATAATATATATTCATTAGATATATGCTTCTTAATATCACTATAAATTGTATATTTAAAATGAATCACCACATTTTTTAGAGGTCGTAGTCCACATATATGCATGAGCGACGTTTTTGTTTTCGAAAAAATTGGCTGGTAAGAAGGTAGATATATAGTTATACTTAAATATTAATAATTATTTCATAAATATCATATATATTCATTATTTATATATTTATAGTCATCCGTGTAAAATGGTGATAAAAAAGAATCATATCGCTACTTTGAGATAGTATGTTACACATACACAAAAGCAATGTTTTTTCTTTTAATTATATAGAGAAGTGGTGAAAACTGGATTCCAATAATGATAATAACATATTATCATATTGGTGATACTATATTATTTTAATTATCATGGCTATATTAGATTTATGGGATATAGAGGAAGAAAAAAAATTGAATGTGTCGTTAAATATGATTACCTATTCATCGGTATAAATACTTTAGATATTATATTAGTGTACCTAAGGTTAGCCTTTTGGAATGAAAAAATCATCTTGGACATGGATAATATTTTTAAGAAGACAAATTGTTAGTGTATGGGGGTATATATTTCCCAATTTTCTATAAAGGAAAGATATAACAGGTTTCATTATATATTTGAGGGGATGGGGACACATGGAAATAACTAAAGTATTAAATTAATTTAAATTAGTTTTCTTCAAAAATGGAAAAATATATATTTTTTAATGTTAAGATAAGGAGGAGTTGTAATAATATCATCCAATTAAAATTGAGAATTATTTGGTTATTTTTAACCCTTTTTATAAGTTTTGACCCCCATAAACACTCTTCAAATTTACGTTGATAATAATACTTTGTACACTAATGTGCCAAAAAAGATATCATAAAATAAAAAATTATAACCAAATTAGCCAAAGGATGAAATTATTGACAATATTTTATCCATGTTTCCTAGTTCAATTTTTTTATGATTTTAGAATAATTTAATATGATAGTATTTTTAGAATATATCATTTATAACATTTTTCACACTATTCGTTTAATTTTAATTGGATTCCATAAACAATAATATAGAATTAAATGAAATACATTAACACATAATAAATATTTTATATTTATATAAAATGTTCACATGATTCAATAATTCAAACACATTTTGTTAATTTTAATATTTTAGGAAATATTTAATTTTTTGAATAATTAAATATATAAGGGGTCAGCATTTCTTAAGAATTTAAGCTAATTATTCAATAAATAATTGTTACAAATAAATGGAAATAAAAAAAATTAATTATGTTCAAAAAAACTATAATATTCCCTCATTAAATTTCCTCATCCAAATTTGAACATATAAAAGAAATTAAAAGGAATAGATAAACATTTTCGAATTTTGTTCACTTAAAAGGACATAAATGTCACCACTATGGTATAATGGATCCAAAATTCAATATATTCAAATTTGGGATGTCTATGGGATAATTTGTCCCATAAAATGAAATAATAGAAAATTTTTAATGATTTTAATGTTGTATCACATTAATTTTAACCTTAATTTTATGGATACTATTTATTGATGTGTTAAATTTTATCACAAATACTATACATAATGCTAAAAAATGGTACTATATAAAAATTTTGAACAAAATGATTCTAAATATGGCATTAATTTGTTATCATTTATATTCTTGATATGGAAGAAATTAATTTTAAAATAAATAAATAATATTAAAATAAACTGGTTTTTAGGAAAATGTTTTTTAATTATAAAAATTAACTTTTATGAAAATAGGGAAAAATAATTCAAATTATATTATTCTAAATAATATGTACCATATTTCATTTTAAGGTAAAATAAAATATATAATGGTAATTATAATTTACATAAATGAATTAAAACAAATGAATTTATTTTAAAAATTTATATTTTTCAATATTTACAAAAAAATAAATTCCTACATAAATATACCAAACATTCACCTTAATATAATTTCGTTATACTAATTTCAAAATTAAAATTAATATAAGAGATATAAATATATAATCATAAGGAATTTTGGTTGTAATAATATTTGAGAATAAATCTATATGTATTGTAACATTGTTTCATTACAAATAAAATAATACTACAATATAATCTTAGGTGTCAGATTCTTTACTCCTTCAAAAATTTACATCTAAAAAATTTACAGAATGTCACCCCATAAATATATTTCATTTGTTATTGATCAAAATTTCTTCATGTTCCCACGTCTCCACTTGTATATTATTATTTCTCCAAAGTAATTTTTTCTTTGGAGTCATCTGATTCTTCATTACTTCTTCTATTGTGTCAATAATCGGGATATGATCTCCATTGTAAGATAAATCAGGATCCAATTATATTTCCACATATGTGAGGACATATGTGGGAACTAGAATGAACATCCTTAATAAAGATATAAGGAACAAATAATTCAAATTGTATAGGATGGGTGGCATTTCCAAATGGGAATCCACAACTTTAAATCTTTCCAAAATTTCAAAAGGTCTGATATACTAGGGGATAAATTTTTCATTATTAACAATCGTTATTACACCCTTCCAATGGAGATAATTTCATTAAAATATTATCCCCAGTTTTATTTAAAATTCATTCAATCGTGTACTAGCAATATGTCTTTCACCCACATTGAATAGATTTAATGTGTGTTTGAATATTTCCTATTGGAAAAAATCATATTCCATTGGTTTGGAACCATTTGTATAGACCCCAAAATCGATTTCATATGCTATACGAATTATTTTGATGGATTTTTTGTACTATTGAATTCGTATAGACCTATACCAAATTTATTGGGAAACCATTCGTACAAGTATTAAAAAAATTCTCTTTATCAGTTTTTATCCCTCCACCACAGATTTATATTTCAATGACCTCATCATAAAGATAAATGTTTATTTGAAACATAAAATGATAAATATGTTTATTTATATTAAATATAAATTAAATTTTGATGTAATAAGTTTTTTTGATAATATAATTTGTTTAAAATCATAATAGATATACCAATGTTTTGGAAAAACGTTGGTAAAAGTTTTTTTTATTTTTCACACCAATCCCAATGGTTTTGGAACAAATATTAGTATAATGTAATTAAATGGAAGTTTTACCAATTTTTTAGCCAAATAAATGGTATATCTATCACCTATATGATCATTGTTGAAAAAAAAACATTTCTATAATGTCATTTTATGGAAGCTATACAAATAGTTTGTCTACAACCATTAGTATTTCTATGACCTATACAATTGGTTTTTCCAGAACCATTGGTATACAATCATATTATAGAACCTATACCAATGGTTTTTTCTAAACATTTTGTATATGGTCATTTAATGGTACCAATACAAATGGTATACAAAAAAGATGGTATAGGACTGTTTGTGTAAGAGCAGTTTCAAGTATTGATTCATTAACATCTCTAATTTACCCTCAAATTGATTTTTCCTATAGTCGTTATACCATGAACTTCATACCAACTTATTATAATATCACATATATGGTCATACAATGATTCATGTGACACCATTATAATACATTAATTAAAGTCATTGTCATAATAAAATAGTACTATAGGTACATAATGATAAAATATAGTTTAAATTCATGTGAAAATGTTCTCAACATGTCTTATAATGATTATATAGTACTTTCCAATTTTCTATCTATTTTTGGGTGATAGAAATGCTGAAATGATGTTTATCATCCGAATCCTTAAAATAATTTTATATAATTTTAATGCAAATCATTGCTCACAATAAGATAAAATTGATAGAGGTGACCTTTTAATTCCTAAAAATTCATTAAAATGGATTTATACACCGAGCAGAATGAGTTAAATATTCTATTCAAAAGAGGAAATGATCATATTTAGTAATGTGATCTACAGTTACCCATATTTAATAATTCTTTCTAAGAGTCTTGGGCATTCTATTGAAAAATAACATTATAATGTAATCCCATATCCATGTTTGAATATGTATAGGTTTCATTATTTCTAAATAATTTTGTCCCTTAACCCTCACTTATTGAAAAACCAAACTTCTTGATACATAATCATCAATTTCCCAAATTATATTTTTCAAAAACAATGTTCCTTCAAATTGTTATACAACATAGTATGACCAAGGTGTATAGATAAATTTTAACTATGAGACTAAACTAAAAGTTTCCTTTTCAAAACAGTTATAGAAAGAACACATTTTTAATTTTTAAATATCATAAATCTATTAATGTATTTTAATTTTCCATTATTACAGGAATTAATTTTATGAACAAAATTCTCATCATTAGCTTGAGAACATTTTAAAATTTATCATAAATATGGATTTCAAATCATTTCAAAAAAAATTATTTGTTCCCTTCCATAATAATATTCATATACATATTTACTTTATTCATGAATAAAATAGCACTATAAATACTCATTTTTTAGGACCCTATGAACTTTCTTGGTCAATGCATTTGATACCATATTTTGCCCCTGTGGGTGGTAATGTGTTGAGAAATCACAACCCTTGAGTATCTCGATCAATTAATCATAGATCATATTCATATCTTTCTATGATAATAAGTATTTTAGGATCTTATGGTATTTTTATATCTCAAATATATCACTATAGTGGTAATTTATCAATATATTTAAATAAAATTTTACATCTTCTAACCCAAGATCATGAGTTGGAATGTTCTGATCATTATTTATTAACTACCATGATTCATTGGTTATAAAATTAGCATTTTTTGTAAGGGAAAACCCTAGAAACATTTTCGATGAATTACTATATATCATAAATCCATAATATAATGATGGTAAAGTAAAAAATCATAGAAATCACTAATATTATATTTAACTCTCAAAACATTCTTATCATTCCTTTTTCAATGTGTTCTTTACCACATTATGTGTATTCTTGGTTACATGCTCTACCAATTTGGATTTATTTTTGAAATAATCACCAATAGTAACCTATTAAGCCAATGAAATTAAAATAATTTGTTTTTTTCATATATATAGTCCATTATATGATTGTACATTCTTTGTAGGATCAACTAAGAATCCATCCTTATAGATAGTATGTTGATGAAAGTAGTAATTATAAAGATAGAATTCACACTTCATGAATTTCCCATATAACTCTATTTTTTTATGAGTTTCACTAATGATTCATAATTGATACTCATGGTCAAAAATGATATAAGATTACACCGTCACATCATCAATAAATACCATATATTTTATAAATAAATTCCTTGAATACTCTGTTCATTATATCCAAAAAATATATGGTGTATCAATCAATCCATATGGCACTACTGTGAAAATGTATTGTTCATAAATTGAATATAATGATTTCTTTTGAATATCACCCTTATTTATTCACAATTGATGATACCGATAATGAAAGTATAACATTTATAAATATTGGGCTCCATAATGTTGATCAAAAAATTCATCAATGTGAGGATGATAATACTTTTTCTCTATAGTAATGGATATTTTTTGGTATAATCAACAAAGAACATCATAGATCCATCTTTATTCATTGCAAAAATAACTAGTTCTACTCAATTTGAAACACTAGTGTGTAGAAATACCTTTTTCACAACTAATATAGTTGTTTCAATAAAGGTAATAAAGACAGAACAACCATTATATTGAGAGAATTTGATATTTTCGATGCATCAAAGATTAAATAAATTTAAAAATAAACATAATCTTTTAGTGGATTTCATGGTAATTCATTAGGAAATAAAACAATGTATTCATATACAATTGGAACATTATATATTTTATTATTAACATTTTCATATTTATATTTTTTAATCTATTGTTCTTTAATTTTCTCATTCAGACGTGCTACATTTGGTGGATCTAGATATGAATAAAATTATGAAGCCCCGCATATATAGGTGAGAAATTATATATCATTATAAAAAATCATAATTTCATTCTCTTGGTAATAATTTTATATATTAATTTTTTAAATCAAATCCATACCTACGATTAAATGAAAATCAACAATAAATAAGGAACTCGTATTTGTCATAATGGGAACTTAAAGATACATCTTTGTTGTTGTGATATATCCACTAGGCGTATTGATAATAACTCTATATATAAAGGTTTCTGAGAAATATCTATCCTTCATGGAAAATATAGAATACATAAATTAGTGTGATGATCCAACATCCAATAAATCATTGGCAAAATATGCATCTATGATTACACTACCTACTGATACATCTTTTGGAACTTGAACCTCAACTGTAGTTTTCGAATATGATTGGAATTATCTCCTAGGCCTATACTATAGAAGGTTCCCATGACTCTTTAGACATTGGTGTGAATAATTCCCAATTTTATTATAGTTAAGTATCTTGAAAATATTTTTCTCCTTATTCCCCTAACATTCAGTACCCATATGACCCATTTCCCCATGCTTGTAACTATCTCCCATTCCCATAAAACATTTTACAAAATTTTTCATCTAATAATTTTCACATGATAGAAATTTCTTCAAACCATTATTCTTATTTTAGGATTCACCTTTTTATTCTTATCTGAAATATTCTTCACATGATTTCTTTTGAAGATATAGGATCCAAAAATTTACTTCAATGTTTTGATGTCACATAAGACTATTTCGTCATATGATGAAATATTTTTTGAAACCAGTGCCCTTCGAAGGGTTGGAATAAGGACTTTAAAGAATTTGATGATCATAATCTCTAGATTAGATTTTTAATTTATATAATACTATTTTAGTATTTCAAATCTAGACTCCTACATTAAATCACTTTCTTTGGTATTTTCATTTATTTTGAAAATAATGTATTCATTTCAATTCATTTCTCATGATGGAAATATTTGTTGAAGAATTTTACCTTAAAATCCCTCCTTTAAATTTATACTATTTCAGCTTATTCTATAATATACTAGATCCATTACCATCATTGATAAAAATACCATCAAATACAATACACTTACAACAAAACCTTTTTCTAAAATTGACTCTCATATAAAAATAATAATTTCAAAAGACTAAATATAATGATTAGTTAACCCATTATTAGTAGTTACACTAATATATGGAGGCTCCAATCAATTTGTTTTCTATTTTTTATTATAATAGAATTGATATAAATATATATTTCATTCTTTGATATATTTTGTATTTGATAATATTACTAAACCCTTGTTATGTGGAATCATCTTCTGAACTAGGAAAATGTGAAATTTTTTAACCATACTTTTTAAATAAATGTGTAAACTAATTTAAAATTCTACATATTTTTCAAATTTATAATAATGGGATTATTTTAAATATAAATTTTATGAAAAACATTTGACATCCTACTAGGTTTTTTTCATGCACCCTTCACAATACCTTGGTTGTGTACATAAAATTTATTGTGTGATGTAAGAATTGGTAAGGAACATTATATAAGAAAAGAGGATTAATGTTACCTAGAAATTCTTCATTCGTGGTGAGAGATTGGTATGTTTCTCATGAATCATATAGTGTAGTTGTTGGTAGTTTGAATTTCGTTTGTTTTTTCTTAGACATGTACCTTGGTTTTTTCTAGATTATGTAGTATTATTTCTGAAATTGTTGGTTTATAATTATGAAATATTTCATTTCTTTTTATATTTATCTTCTTATTTGAAATTTTATTTATCTTAGGATTGGATAATAATTCCCTTATTTGTTATTGGATGCCCGAGTGTTACATTCCATCGCTTGGATATCGAGAGTGCCCACTGAGTCTATTTGTGTTGCGATCAAGGATACAAGATTCCATAACTCTAAGTTGGTGATATCCTGATCAAAGATAAAATTTCCAAATCCTGCTTTCCCCTTATAAAAATCAAATATATCACCCCTAAGAGAAAAACTATAATTATTTTTTACTATTAACGGATTCTGCATTTGAGAATCTATTATGAGATGAAGAGAACTATCATCCTTCTTGGAAAATATTATTGGGAAAATCCATAGAGAAATAGTAGAATAAAAAAATCACTCCTCCAGTACTTTTTTTAACTAGATTGAAATTCCATTTTACAAAACATGCACCATATGTATGGAGGGTATAGTAATTGGTTATGTACCAGGTAGAAGATCAATGAATAAATATACCTCTTGTTTGGATTAATCCTATCGATATTTATTTAAAAAAAAGTGTAAAATCACAAAAGGAAAAGGGAAGATAATAATAGAAATATAGATTACCAAAATCTACCACATTAACTACTTATATCATCCAAATCTCTTCATGTAATATCTTACTTGACTAGAACATATTTCCCACTATCCATAAAACAGTTGAGATCACCCATGAATAACAAATAAATAAACATAGTTATGATAATAGTAAATGCCAACTTCATGAACAATGAACAAATCTATATTAATGATAATAATGAAATTATTCATATCAAGAACCAAAAACTCCATGACTAACTCAAAATCCTTTATAGAAATTGTACACAATGAAGAGTGGATCCCCTTCTACTTCTAATTTCCAAGATTCATTTCATTAAACATAACATATGATATAATATTCATAAAAAGTTTAAAAAACAGAATATGGATAGATATATAAGACTGTGATGCATGAATATCAAATAAATTTGTTTCATGACAAGGTGGAACAAAAATGGTACCTCTCAATATATTTTGATTCATGTCATCATCTATTTCCTACTCCAACAAAATGATATACTACTTCTCTCTAGGGCCTATGTATGGGTCCTTTTAGCCAAATAATCTTTCAAAATATCTTTAATTCCCTTTGGAGAAAATGATCTGTAACCACATTGATACATAGATAATGAATGGAAAAACCTTTTTAGACGATCTAAATGACCACATGCATTTCATATCTTCATAGGTGCGTGAAAATATCTTTGGATGGGTATTATCATTTCCAACAATTAAAATTTCAAGTGATTAAATATATAAATGGATAATGTAGTAGAAAGTTACCAATACATATAGATTTGTTTATTACTTATAAAATTATCATTTCACTTCATCTTCTTCACATGTATTCCCCAAAAACATCCATTGCGTTGATGGAGAATCCCCCAAAAAATATTGAATTTCCAATATAATTAATATGAACATTCCTAGACCAACTGATCATTTAATAACAGGTGGTTGTATTAAACATAAATAACTATTTTTGACTTCATATTATAATCCTTGTAGTTATTTCAATTCATTCTTGTTACCATTAATCACCACCTCCTCTAAAAAACAAACCAACTCAACTATATGGTTGGTGTAGTCTCTCATATAATTATATCCATATTGAAATAAAACAAACTCTTTATGATTCCCCATTATCTATTATTATGTAAAAAAATATTAAATAAATCTGTCCATGATGTTTTTACACTCCAAAAATTCATAATGATTTTTCTAAAAAATTGACTCCCACTACCAATTTTTAGGATCCACCAGACAAAATTTCACACACATTACCTTTAAAGGATCAGATTTATCTAGGACATAAATGACTAGTCCAATTTTGTCCAGTTTATTCTCCTCCTCTAGAGATTTATTATTACCCCTAAATTAAATGGTATTATTGTATAAGAATCGTTTCACTCATTCATTTTAGCCTATAGCCTTTTTTCCATCTCTTTATCTTTGTTCTAAACTAGAAGTACATTATAATTCTTGAGAAAAACTAACCACATGATATAGTTAATGAGATTATGATCAATATGATATTTCTTAGGTTGATATTTCCACACTAAACCCTCCATAGTAATCCATTAAATACGACTCAGATGCATCGATCTATATACTAAAAATAGAAGGAGACAATAAAAAAAATATTTTATTACCCCAAAGGATTATAAGTATAATTTGAGATATAGATCAAAAAACAAAATTATAGACACACAACTCAATTAATTATGGTGACTTAATACTTGTTATGATGAGATAAAATCAATAAATCACTTGAAAAATAAACCTTCAGTCTTAGAAATCATATCTCTTCCCTACCGCATATCCCCAGATACAATCACTTGAGGATAAACCTCTATAAATACCAAATTTTTGTGACCCATCTTGAAAACCCCATTAAAGAAGGCTCCTAGCCAGACTATGGAATGTACCAAATGGAAATATTTATCCCCAAAGGATGGCGACTAACACCCAAGAATAGAATAACAACCCTTGGAAAATATCTTACCATACAGGGATTACCGACATGGTATATATGTACATAAGGATAAAATAATGGAATTATACTATAATAATAAACCAAAAATGGTAGTTATATAACTAAAGAAACAAAGAAAAAACTGTGATAATTGTCTAAGAATAGAACCAAAGGTATCCAAAAATATCAAAAAGTATTTTGTTTGTTACATGGGAATCATTTTTCTATCTCACGACCAATTACCCATTCCTAGGTGACATGAAACCCCACCACTTGATTATGATACACTTCCCTTTACTACAAAAAAACAACTTCACACACCCTCAAATGTGTGTGAAGGGTGTGAGGAAAACAAACACTATAGGATCCCACCTAGGTGTTCTAGATTATGTCTGGGTAAAATAAACAGAAAAAGAAAAGTTTATAAAAAAATAACATGATAAAATTGATTTCACTTTTATATAAACTTCAATGAATTTATTTTCACTATTCTAATAATGATTCTATATAATATGGGGTAAATAAAAATTTTAAATAAACTATTTATAAATAATGAATAATTTTTCAATATTAAGGACATAAAAATAAAAACAGTAAAAAGAAGAGCCCTGTGGAGATCAAACGTAAAATAAAACATGTCGATGAGATCTAAGAATATCATTCATCTGTTATCATGAAAATCTACAATTCACAACAGACAATTCAAAAATAATAACAATGCCTATGGAATATAGTAACCCCCATGGATAAACCCCTATAGTGCTTGAGAATCTGGTCCCTATAATGACATTCATTTTGAGAATATGAAAAACCCATTAGTGAACCCCCATATAGAAGAAGTGAAATTACCAATACCATAATCCTCTCCTAGCTACCCATGGATTCAATGTTATTAACTTGTCAAAAACTTTAAATACGAATACAACATTCATAAAACCATTTCTAAAAATCCCATTTTCAACAAAAAAATGTTTCAAAACCAAATCCATAAACCATTTCAATATACTATGAATTTTTTTTATTTTACCAAAACAAATGAAAACCCCATATTTTATCGAAAACCATTTACACACACATGTCAAGAAGATCAAGGATCATTCCAAGCATCATTGAGAATTTTTTTTTCAATTCCATAACATGTGTATTTTACCAATCACATACACGATATAGAACCACTAACCTCACAAATCAATTTTCATGAAGACAATAATGGAATCCAATAATAAGAATGAAAGGGAAACGATTATAAAGAGAGAGGATTCCTATAAATTAATTCCCCTCTATTATAATTGAGTTTTCATAATAGCAAGGTCATAAAAGAAGTTAGGGTAAGACATTCCATATAGAATATGTGATTCACACCCAACTAAGCAAGATTCATCCTTATTGAACCAAAAAACTATGGATCTATGATAAATAGTAGATAAATAATAAAATAAATAATAAATGAAAACAAATTAGTATGAATATATTTTTATAACAAGGAATAATTAAAAACTGAATTAATCAAATAATCAATTCCAAAATGATGACAATCGATTGAATTTGTATCAAAAAAAAATCATATTTGTTTGGAGGATCCATGAATGAAAAAGTGAATCCACTCCAATAACCCTATCCATCATAACACCTCTAATGATATAGTGTTGTTCCAATAGCTAGTAAGTGAACATTATAGAATTATTATGTCTACTGTCCACCGTACCAAAATGATTATGGAACCCAATCAGCTAGACTGTGATTACAACATGTTGTTGTAGCAACTACAATGTTTCTCATCTAACTAGGGGACTCCCCTCATTTTTATGGTGTCCTTCTACGAAAAATATTAATTATATGACACTTTTTATCTCCGCCAAGCCTCATTCTACACCTCTCGAACCCAAAATATAATCTCTTAAATCAAAATGAAATAAATCCTCTGACCAAGATGTTACATCCTACTTTATCAAGACCACTATAAAGGTTTTTCTAAAACGATGTTGGAACATACAAATATCAACTGATTTTGTAACCCATTGATTCAAAACCATACTTCAACTTAAGTTATATAAACTAATTTATTTTAAGAAGATTTAAAAATAAATTAATTCAATAATATCCATGAATAATCATATTGTCATTATATTAGTATGTTTCATGAAAACATATGATGTCAGGATCCCAAATTTTTTTAAAACTAAAAATAATAAATATAAATATAAATTTCTATAATACAATAAATGATATATATATATATATATTAATGTTATGATTTTATTTTACATCTATAAATTTAAAAATAAAAATAATTAATTAGGGATTCTTTATTAAAAAACTATTTAACTGAAATTGATGAATATAAAATTTAAGAAAAAAACCATTACAGAAATGATATGTTTCTATAGATATAAAAATCTTATTTAATAAATAGGGTTTTTACATGTTGATATTTCTATGAAAATAAAATAAAAATTTACCAGAATAATTATGACAGTAAAAGAGTTATTTTTTGAAATTTCTTTTATGTTATCATTTAATAATGTTTATAATTTATCTACATAAAAGTCATTGTAATAATAAGGTAATAATTTAATTTGTAGTAAAACCAAAAATATTTCAACATCCTCATCAACATAATCATAACACAAATAAAATTTCCCATGAAAAACAATGGATCAATAGTCATTTGATGAGTCCATAATAAAAAATATATTCCTCGAATTCATCAACATGATAAATAATTCCAATTAGAAATTAAATACTTTCAAATCAATGATACCTAATTCATAATCCACATGTTTTATACTACAATTATTTTCAATTTAGTTATAATTAAACATGTGTAGTCAAAATTATATACAATAAATCCCACACATATCTGAAAAACATGAAAATACATTTTTGATAAAGAAATTTGGATTTTATTTTTGGTACTCAAAAAATGAAGTTCATCAATGAAGACCATTACCCCCACTATTTTGAACAGTACTATAGTCATCCAATTTTTTAGGTAAAATGTCACCCCATTTATTTCAAAACTATACCTGATATCACATTAACACCATTTCCACTTGTTAACAAATTTAATATTTCTTATTTAGATAAATCAGTGATGATTTTATCCTTAAACCATGTAACAAATTTATTTTCATGATCACTTGTCAACCAATTTTCATTTCTTTTTCGATATCATACCTTAAATTTAGATAAATATGATGATATATAGGGTTATACCTCAGCTAAACTTTTGAAAATTTATAAATTTTATTCCATAACTTATAGAGAATTAACATTACCTTTAAGTCATAAATCCCTTTAACTTTACTGTCAAATATCAAATGTTAGGAAATAAGGAGAATAATAAACATTACATCATCTAAATAATCAGTAAAGAGATAAATAATATCTTACGATATATATTTTTTAACTATAATGTCCATTGGTAAATGATTATATCTAATATAACCCTTAAAAATTATCACATATCATTCTAAAGGATATATCTGATGTAAATAAATATTTCCCCATACTCTTATCTCTACACAGAATGAATGAATAAATAAACCATTATATCTAAAATGATGTGTGAAAAATAATTTCTAGATTTAAAATTATGAGGAAAAACTTATTCTATAACACATCTAACAAATTTGGTTTTTTGAATTTTCTACAAATGAAATACGAAAATTATCACAATAGGATGATAGACTTTTTGAAAGGTATCAATAGTATGAAACATTGATAAATTTTTAATAAGGTTTGAATTAATAAATGATCATCATGACATTTCAAACCTATTTAAATTAAAACCATTAATTCCACTAAAATTTTTATAATTGGGTACAACCAATTATGTACATTAATACTATGAATACATCTAAAAAAATTATCTTCTTGCTCTTTCTTAATATGTGACAAACCAAAGGTAAATATGATTTATTTTCATTCATAGGGAGTGAAAAATACCAATGTATTCCCATGGGTATTAATCAAACTATTTTAGGAAATCAATATTTTTTTATATCTATTATTGTTTAAAAACATTGATATCAAACTCTCAATTTTTTTTTTGCAAAACATGATGAACATCAATGGCATGTTTTATATACAAAAGTTTCCAATATTATAGGTCAACTAATATAGAACTTCTAATTTAAATTTTTTTAATGAATAAATTTTTTTTTCATCCTAAATCCATCATTTATGTTTTTAACCTTATCGTAATATTCTTAAATTGGTAATGGTTTAGGGAAAAATGACACTATTGTAATCCCTTAAATGTTTTTTTTAATTTTTGATAAGCCTGACTCATTCTCAAAAATATTTTATGTCCCTTTTACACATTCTTACTGAAATTGTAAAAATTATGATATGAAACCCTTCATTAAAAATTTTAATAGATTTATCTCCCATAACATAGTGTCTATATATGTTTTCCTATGTTTGAAATTTAGTTATAGTGAAAACTAGCATAACATGAAAAAATACTCATTCTTATATGATTAAAAATGAAAATTTCATATCTCCCATTGATATTTAAAATCATTAATAAATTGTGATGTATAATATTGAATTCTTTTTCATTGATTTGTTGTTCTATAAATTAACAATATCATCCAGGAATATTTTCACATTATACATAAATGTGGGGACAAGTGTTAAACATCCAACAAAATAGGACAAAAAATATATTGGATACATAATATTTCATATGAATTCGGTATATCTGTACATATCCACATTTTGATATTTATTAAATTATTTCTAAAATAATGAATTTCTATCAACATATTCCACTATGGTGAGTCAATAGAGTGAAAAAGGTATCTAATAAATATTCCCACTTTTGTATGGACATAGAGCCCAATGGATGGTTAGGTCACATCGGGGGTATCAATGTCACACTATATTTATGAATTATTCACTTTTAACCCAACCACATGAACTTATTACTTTTATTGATCCACATAATATTATCTTGAAACATCTCCTCGTGATCATAAGTAATAAAAGAGATATCAATGCGTAGTACTTACAAAGTTTGACATAAAACCGTACTCCTTTTGATGTTCGTAGGATCACCAAAAATATATTATTCAACTATAATCTTTTTACCAATTATAATTGTCTCTTGAATCTATAAAATCATGATTGGTTTTATCCTTAATCGCATGTCTTTGATAGAAACTAGTTTTACACCAAAATATTGATCCCCTACTTCTGTTCGATTCTTTATCCCAACCACCAACTCTTATTATATGATTGGTTATAGACCCCAATTATCCTTAATTATTGATTGGACATGCACCCTATCCTATATTCTTTATGTGATTTGATTGAATAGTAAAAAAATAATTTCATAATACTATATAAATACAAGATTAATTCTTCTATGTAGCATCTCAATTACAGCAGCTTCATCTTCTCCATAGATTGTGTGTCTTCATAAATAATTTCATTTAAATATATTATGATCATTATGATTTACTAGATTTAGTTTATCCATAGATTTCAATTGTGTATGTGAGAATATCTTAATGACTCAATACATAAAATCCACATCTCAAAGATATCATATTTAATCCACCGACACTATCATACATCTATAACATGCCTCCCATATTCATTATTTAACATGAATTCATGTATCTCACATATGGTTTCTATTTTCATATTCACATAATATCATGTAAAAATGTAAAATAAATTCTTATTCACTTTTATATCTCACAAAACATGACCATTTAACTGACATATATCATGTTCTACCATTATGTATAATCCAAAATTCCCTTTCTATATTGTGATTTTTAGTGTTAATCATTTATAGATCAAAAATTCACCTTGGCCTAGATCATATAACATCATATACTCTTCCCACAAATTAATGCAAGAATTAATTTTATTATGTTAGGTCCAACTGTTGCACTAGATCTCACAGTCGATTAGTGTCCATGGATGATCATACCATATGGTTTTTCTAGCACCACTCATGGTCAGTCATCCCTTGTTCATGTAGTTGGTCCATTTATAGGGATTGATGACTCCTATGGGCATCACCCATTCCATATGTGGATAGTTGAAATCACTCTGGGATGATCCAAGTTCTCTATGTGATTGGTTAAAAATCATAGTAGTTATATGGATGTTGGATAATAATATATTTATTTATGTTAAGTCAGAGTCTTTTTGTTGACTGTATGTGATGTAACCGAAGCTCGAGGTAGCGGATAATAAATGGGAAATAACATGTGGTAGATTAATGTTATTTATATTTTTCATCAAGTTGGAATATATATTAATATACTTATTTTATCCTAAATTGATATAATTTTTTATTCCACATAAATTTATAATATTTTTTATTACCTTTGGTAGCCAATAAAGACTATCCAAGAGTAGTGGTTCCATGTGGAGAAAGTGTCTTACCCTACTGTGAGGGTACCCACCAAAGATCCTTTCACACTGAACTGTGTGAATGCATGCACCAATGCATGTACCATTTTCCACCTCACCATTTATAGGTTATTCCATTTCTATTCTCCGGCATACCTCCATGGCTAGCTAGGTGGGGTTGAACCATCTCCCTCTTAAAATTATGATTATTCCCACAACTAGATATTTTTTGGGATATTTTTTAAAAGTAAAATTCAACTCAAAAATAAATCCCAAATATATATTTATTATTGTTTTACATATCATTCCAAATGTTTTAAATTTTTATCCTCAATCTTTAATATATTTTAAGCTCCTAAAAAATTCATTTTAACATTATTGATGATTTGCTTCCAAGGCTTATCAATCTTAAATAAATCATATAAATTTATAGATAACATTCATTCTTATTAAATCATCAATAGATGATGTCATGATTAATAATAAATGTCTTAAAATCATCGCATTTTATCATCATCAGCTACAATAAAACACATATTGGGACATTGAAAATAGATTCAATTCATTATAGGGAACATTAATAAGCCCTTTGAATTTATCAGAAATACCATAAATCATTAATGTCAAAACATGTGCTCAAATTAATGTGTTATTATCCCCCATATTAAAAATAAATAAAATGATCAATATAAGGGTATTATCATGTTTTTATATTTCACTCAATGTAGTTAATACATATTCCCAACTTTTCAAATTAAATATAAAGATATTACAATATGGTTAACTTAGAAAAGAGTCTTTTGTAGGTTTAATAATTTTCTACATATGATAGGTAGTCTTATATATAAAGTAAGAGAGAAAAAAAGTATACTTGTTGAATTCATAGAATACCATGAATGTGAAGCATTACATAGAAAAATTAACAATAATCTTTTTTAGGGGTTGTATAAAAAATATTCTTTTATAAGAAAAATAGCTGGTAGGTATCTCAACAACCCACGAAATTGGATCACAAACTATTCATGTAACTCCCACATTTTTATATTTTTTTCCAACACTCCATAATTAAAAAAAAGTATACAAAAAAATCACGGATAAAATTATTGTTTAGATACCTCAATATTTAGTTTCATGAAAGCTATCTATAATCTCCACATTCACTAAAATTTTTAAATATGATATAATCTCCCCACGTAAGCTCCCCATTAATGGATTCATTTAATTTCTTCATCGTAGTGGTCTATATTAAGTATTACTCCCTGAGAACTCGTTTTCTTTTCTATCCATAGGTGAAAACACTCATCATAATCCTTTAATTCCTAAAATTTTATATCAAATAAAATAATATAATAAGGAATGGGGAGTGATACCATAAATATTTAATGAGAGTATCAAGGATAACATTTGCGTCCAAAATTACACTTCCTTTAATTCTCAAATTTTTTGTTATGTGACATTTCTTTATCTACATTATACATTCGAGTGAAAGTGTATTTAGATAAATTTTTAATTTTTACTCCTAGAAATAGATTATACCCATCTCATCACCTATAAATAATTTTGTTATGGGTCTTAGTTTTATTCAATAAATCGATGATACCAGGTAGAATTATACCACTATTAATCAATGAAATGACCTTCTACCTTTATCAACTCACAAAAATTTCCTTGTTATTCAAATATGTTCCTTTTAGAAAGATTGTTCTTTTTATATGTAACATGTTTCGTTCTAGCTTCAAATACGCTCCCTTATCTTTATAATTTCCAAACATCCCAAACACTTATATATTATTATTTCATTCAATGGACCTATTCCCAATATCAAATTACATTAACATCTACTAATTATTCCACTTATATTACTTGTTGATATAATATGTCTATTTTTTTACTTTCTAATTTTTAGAGTAAACTAAAAATATTTGTGGGAAATGGTCTTATAATACATTATCACATAAAACCATGATACTTTAGGGAGGTTTTTATCATATTTACCCCTCTGTATTTGTATAGTTGTTATGTAGATTTATTCACAAACAGTTGAAATAAATTTGGAAAAAATGGAATCGACTTTGTTATGGGATACCTTTTACTATAAATATAGTAATATGTTATTTAATATAAAATTGAACATTGTTTTCTACTTATTTTATAGCCCATAGTCCCATTAGGTAACACAATGTAGGGGGGAATCAATGGAACCCTCATTTAAGGAATTGTTACCTTTTAACCTATCCTCTTAAACCTGTTAATATACTTGAACGACTAAATATTTTTATTCAAAATGATGAATCTTGTATAAATGTAATGAAATAGATATCAACACCTATTATATACATGGTTTATCATAAAATCATTCTCCCTTCAAAATTTCATAGATGACTCATCATGTATTCTTAAATTATAGGCTTTTATCAATCAAAATGGTATCCTCAGTCCAAAAGAGAGTTCTTCATTATACACCAAATCAAAAATATTCAATATAAATTAGATATACATTATATTATACAATCCCCAATTTTCCATGGGTTTTATACCCTAATAATAAACTCTTCAACCCTGAGTGGTTATTCTCCATAACTACCCTTCCTCCATAAATGGTTTTCCACGAAAACAAGTATACACATCAATCAACAATCTAGTAGTGGGATTATATATTTAAAATATAAATAATATTCATCTATTTGGTGTAAATGATCTATTTGACTCTTGTATAAATCTGTAATATATTCAACAACTTATTATAAATAGTGTAATAGTATTTAAGCACTCTGAATATATTGAGGATCTTTATTCTTCCTTAGTTATTTGAATATTTAGGAAATCAATATTCTTATCCTTCAATATCCCCCAATATTGATCTCTCTATTTCATAAATACTTTTTAGTATAACAACTCATATAATTCATCTTATACTATGTATTATTACATGTTTAACCAATGTCAAATGCATCATTCACATATCAAACCATAGCATATACTTTATCAACTAAAAAAACATTATATTCCTAAAATGTTTTAGTGCATAATATTTCACTTTTATTAGAAGATATTATATATTTAATATCCTAGAAATGTTGACATGATCTCATTATTCTTCCTCTATAGTCAAATATCATGTCTATTTTAATCACCTAAGGACTCAAAAATTCTATAAAAGAAATTATATTTATTAATATCATTTCTAAACTCATTTAAATAATAGTCATTTTATTATGTATTTAAATATCATAAAAAAATATTAAATATTCTCCATCGTATCTCAATTATGATTGATTCGTCTTCTACATAGATCACGTGTATTTATAATTATTTCTCTATCAAATTTAATATCATCGTTATCCTCACACGGCATTAATTTAATACATAAATTTAAATGCATTAAAGTGAACACAAAGTAAGAAATAAATCCTTCCAATTTACATAGTTATGTTATAATATATAACACACTAACACTTTAATTCATGAATGAACTCACACTCATATTATCAGTTTAACAATCATGAAATTACCTTTGATCGAATAAATGTTTTATGATTTTCTTAAAATCATGAAAACTATATTACCTCAATTTTTCATCCCTCGTACATCCCATGAAACCTGACTAGTACCATGATATAGATCATATTATACCTTTATATATGGGCCATGACTAACTTTTCCTATTTTTTGTTTAGAGTTACACTTCCATCGATCAAAAAGGTACATTCACATATCTAAGGAAGCTCACATACTAATAAATACAATTCATTTGAATTGATGAGTGACTTCTTATTATTGTGGTAGGTCTAATTTCCACACTAGTAATCATGTTCAATTAATTTCTATAGCTGACCGTATTGTATTGTAGGTCAACAATAACTCACAATAGTATATACCTTGATTATAGAGTAGGTATATGATCCCTGTTTAAAGAATAATGTGGTGGATAATCTTTTCTTCAATTTAACAGTTGAGCATACTTACATCATCTCTTGGTTATTAATGTAGCCTTTTACACCTAATTGTACTTCATAGTATTGAGGTCTAACATAGATTTATTACAGTTTTATAGATTATTTTAGTCAATATTATGCATAATAACACTAGATCGAGGAATTAGAGGAATATTGGAATAGTAAACACAAAATCTCAATGTTATATTTGTATTTACTTATGCAAAGTTATAGTCCCCCATACCTTTTGGATCCCACATCGATCTTCTCTGTAAAACTCCATCAAAAAATAATAATCCATGATCTTCTAGCTATCTAGTAATGACAGAATAGGCTCATTGGTACCCTAAGACTACATCACCTATCCCTACCAAGAGGAAAAAAACCAATCATCCAATAATTCCAGACTATATGAACACATATTCTAGTACAAGTAGCATCACCTATTAGCCTATGCATAGAATATTCTTCATTCATTCTCCACATTTATCCTATGGTTGGCTAGTTGTGGCTGAACTAGTTCATGCTTCATGTTAAGCTAGGTCCTACAGTTTGATATGGTCAATCTATATTTTAATGTAAACACTAAAAAACTAACACTCAGTGAATACTATATATAATATTTTATATATCATTAATATGTTTTTAATTTATAGCCTCTATTATAAATATATTTTAAACTCCTTGAAAATATCTTTTTAACATTTTTCACAGAAAGAAATAATGTTTACATAAATTTAAAATATTTAATATATCATCAAAATTCATACTATAGGAAGTATGATTTAATTAAAAAATTAATTATCACGTTTAATGTTCAATAAGAATAGTTTAAAAAGAATCATATTTTCGATAATCACTCTAATAAACATATATTCCTAAATTGAAAAACAATTCTTACATGGGGACACAAATCCCATCTTACCATTTTTGTCTCTTATGAAATATTAGATAGATTAATTATAAAAGGAAGTATTATAAGATAAAAAATTACTCTATCAAAAGGTTTAGACCCTATTCTAAATAATGATTCACAATTGGATTTTTCATCCATTTATATTATGGTGCCCCAAATTTATGACATTCTGATAATCCTTCACATTTATTCCTAAAAATCATATTGGAAAATATGTATAATTTTATATACCAATCCCCTTGGGAGTATTATTTTTTCCAAATAATTTGGGTATAAAATCTCATTGACATTTTAATTTATCTCTTTTATAATTTTTAACAATTTAATGAAGAGTATATCTTTCAACACATTTCATTCTTTCAGGTAATATAATCTTATAACTACTGATAACACATCAAATTTTATGCTATAAGGTAACAATGGCTTCTCAGAATAACTATACTATGATTCCTTAATTTATTTTTTTAGACAGTTATAAAATTTAAATCATTAAATATAATATAATAAAGATCTCATTTCTAAGGACAAATATAATCATCAACATTATATCTTGAATTTTATTTTGATTAAAAATTATTGATTTAGCATCTAAACTTATAATGAAAACTATAACAAATAAGATTGTTTTTTTATTTCTCTGTGACCATATTTTCTCAAATTATATCACTTCACACATAGAAAAAAATAGATCATTATTTTGAAGATTATTATTTTAAAAATTCAAATGAATTGACTACACTTTTTCCATTTCCATCACTTGTTCTCCATGTATTTATTAAACTGTGGAAAATTAATTACCTAAAATAAAAATATAATATATGAAAATATTAAAACATAAATATATTTCAAAACATATATATTAAAAAATTATATTATATTATATAGGAATATAAATATAAAAATATGAATAAATTTCTAAAAATTGATTATTATCAAAAATTACTACCAAAACCAATTATAATGAAAAATATCATTTAAAACATTTTCTAGGATTTATTTATTTAAGAAAATTTTCTATTTTTTATAATTTTTTTGTTAATTATTATAATTTTTGATAAGTTTAAAATATTTTAAATTGAATCAGTGTGTACATATCATGAAATTGTTCTGTATAATTAAAATTTTAATGTATATATACATTTTTTCCTATGTTATTACTGTATATTTTTTTACCCGTCTGAATTTTGTCATTCACATGATGAAAATAATAGTATATATTTACTGAGTAACTTATAACATATTAGTGTTAAATATATAAGCATATATAAATGTATGAAAAAACATTTCTTAATGTAATTAAATTTATAATAGAAAATTAATTTATTATATGAAAATAGTTTATAACCATATCCAATTATAATGAAAACTATTTACCAAAAATTGAAAAATTAAAAAAAAAATTAAACATAAATAAATTATAATTTAATAAATAAAAAATCTCAACATCAAAAATTAAAATGAAAAATAATTTATTAATAAAAAATATAAATATAAACAATTACATCAACAATGATACTAGAACATTATTTATTTAAAAATAATGAATTAATGGGGACTAAAAATTAAAAGTTTACCTAAAAATTATGATATTTAAGTAGAAGATCCGGGATAAGATCCAAGCCATTGATAGGAAAACTTTTTTGAACAACCAAGGAAATGAAAATTTGATATAAAATATAAATTGAACGTAGATTATAATGTAAAATTTATGAGACAACTAGAATGTCACTCTAGTGGGTAGAAATTGAGGAAGAGAAATTGAAACCTAATAATTTAAAAAAAATGATCAAAAATATAGTAAACAACAAAATTTCATCATAGTTGTTTAGAAATTGAGGGATTTCTCGTTGAATGAAAATGATTGAGGGAGAAGAATAATGAAATCATGTGGCCATGTGTTAGAAAGATTAGTGTTCCTATAGTCGGGTGGAGATAAAATTGGGAGAGATAAGAAAATAATTGTTTTAATGGATTCCATGACATTTTTAACTTATTATATTTTATAAAAACATTTGATTTCAGTTTCCATATAATCATGGTCAAAACAATTTTATTAACATTGGTTATGATAAAACTGATTTCAGAAGAATAGTTTTGATTACAATTAAAAAATGACCAACATAAATAATACCACCATTATGATGTTAACATCATCTTAAAAATAACTAAAGTAAAATTATAGCTCATTTCTCTTTTCACATCGATCATCTGACATCCAATATCCAAACTCCATAGGCAAACATACATTTTCCAATGGTTTCTCAATACCAAGGTCCACCAGTTATATCTCATGATAACATAGATTCGCATACATTACCATTGTATAATATATTGATTTACCATGGAAATAGTGTATATAAATCCCATATAGACAACTTAATCGTCCTGAATTATTCATGTATAGACTAACCATGGTGATGAATACATCAAATTTCATTTACCTTCTTAGATGATCACATCACATAACCCCTATCAATATTAATAAACACATCATATGTGCTATATATGTGTTTTTTAACAAACAATATTTTTTTATAAATTTAGGGTTTATACGGAATACACATTATATAAGAGAAAAAAAACCATCTCGGTTGATCTCCAACCAATGACATGATTAACAACATAACCAACCACCAATTGATTATATAATCCTCAATGATTTATAAAAATGGTATCAAATTATGAATATTATCATGTTGGGTATCCCACCAAAAATATATATTATGGACACTAAATATTCTCCATAAACCCTTAGAATGACAAATACATTTTTTATTATACTACATGTGTCATATATAATGGGTCACCCCGTACTCAAAAAACATTTTTCCTCATGGGAATATTTTTTATCTCCATAAAGGAATCATACTCAAGGTAACATTAATACATTTTCATAACCTATAAAACACCATGATGAATAAGGGTTAAGTATGATTTAATTTCCTACATTCATAGGTTTTTTGTCAATATATTTCTTGAAATGTATATTAACATATATATAACAAAAATGGGATTGAATATTGATAGGGATATTACCATTTATATGATACAATATATATTCTTAATGTTATTCTAATAAGACATAATAAAACCAAATATCAGTTCCCATCTATCATATCATAATTGATAGACAACCAAATTGGGAACATGTTTTCTACACTTTTTTGGGGGTTTTCTATGTCATTACAGCCATGTATAATTCTTACCACATTTCTTCACATCTATTGGAAAAAACCATCCCACTATCATTTTGTGAAAGTAATATCTATTTGGAAATATAGATTCAAAAAGTGTGATATTTATGAATTATATTTGTAATGTTTAACTCCCTGAACATATTCAATCTAATTAACTTCACAACATAAAATTTTATGATCTTACTACCTTTTTTTTTCTACTTAGTACAATTCTAAGTACATCATCACCATTCATGGAAGCCATTCCATTAATTTTATTCCTAGAAATATATGTGTAAATAATATTACTATGTGTAAGACTACATACCTTCCCATCCAAATATGATCAGTAAATGTTCCAGAAACATTGATATGATTAAAACATTATTCTCTAAATTTTTTCGGTATGTCCATAACATAAAAATCATTAATTATAATAAGTATAAATTCAAATTTTTTATTTTTAGGAATAATACTCCAGGTAATATTGATATTAAATTTATCATGATATCTAAATGAGAATAATTAAATTTATATTTAATTTCATGTATCATAAACTCTTTATTATATTATGTAAATTTCACAATAGTATTTGTCTATTATATTATTTTGTTTGATAACATTGGTCTTCTCTTAGATAAAACATGCTCCAAATAGTATCATTGAAACTATATTAATTTATGAAAATCATTTTATGATACAAAAATTCATTTTTTTAATAAATAACACGTATTTACTTTTATTAAGAAATCTAAAAAACTATTGAATCCATATTCTATATATTATTACATGTCATTGGAGAATTATTCATTTAAAGGAAGAATTTTTTATTTAAAATATACCACTAATGGGTGGTAAGAACACATTACCTCATATTTTAATAAAAATTTGAATAACCCTTTTATCATAAAAATAATATTTTTAACCTTATCTTTGGTTTAAAACATGTCATATAAATTTAAGAATCATAATCTGTGTCTATATAATTAATTATAATATTTTTTTCATAATAAAATTTTTTAATAAACAAATAATATTACCATATAAAAGAAATTTGGTATTTATACACATATATTATATAGATTCATTTAATCTGGAAATATTTCATTATATTAAAATATTTTAGGAAGTATCTATTTTCACCATGAATCAAATACTAACTACTAGCTATATCAATTATTAAAATGATATTGAACTATGTTTTATTTATTATTTCCTTAATGTTGAATATTATAAAAGTTAAATTAATGGGGGATTGATTATGAACCCACTCTTATGCAAAAAAATCATAAAAATCTATCTCACTCACTCGATCATTCACCAGTGATGTTTCTAGAAGAACGATCGAGAATGGTTAGACTTGTGTAAAATCTATCATGGTCTCTAATCCACACATAGATCTAAATCACTATCGACAATGAAGAAAATTGGAAATTTCCCTCTCATCAAATGATGTAAATTTCGATTATTTTTATTTAAAATTTGTACTTGTTTGGAAATTTAGTAAACCCAGAACTTTATTTATGTTCTTAAGAACATCTCGCGAAGAAATTGGATTATTATGTATTATATTGGATTATTAAACTCCACCAAATTTTTTTCACCTCTATTATGAAGATGATTACTATAGACTTTGGGTGAGGCAAGCATTGTCTATCAAGGGTTTTTATATGAATTTTCTTAAAAAACATGATTTTTCTTTATTAAAATTAATCTACAATTATTTCATTATAGATATTTTTAACTGGGATACCAGTTCACTAGTTTAAATAGGTTTCCCTATTTCAGCTTTCCAATATTATGGAAATACATTAATGCTAGAATTTGCAATGAAGAATAAATCAAGATCACATATTTCTAAAGTTTTTAATGATATTGATGTTTCTAAAGCTCTCCTATCCCAGATCTGGATTTATAATTTTAATCATGGATTCTTTTAGGATGTATTTTATGAAGATCTTCCCGGTTACTATAGATTTTTATTTAATATTGGACATGCCTGGAAGGACAGTGATATTAGGGTAACACACCCTCTATCTATTAATGGTAAATGGGATGAAAACAGAAATAAAAACCAATACAGAACACAATTTAATGAATATCTCACAATTGATTCTAGACCCTACAGATTTCATGACCCTAGGTGATGGAATAACAATGACTTTGTTAATCCTGATGAGGATATTTTTTTTGTGGATAAAGACCAACCTTGGAAAGTTGTGAGTCATTCATTAGTGGTGAATGATATGTATTGTTTTGTTGATTGTATCCATATTTTCGTAGGTTACACTACAAATTCTCCCCCACAAATGCGATATTTTGTGGAACATATTGAACCTCATGAGTTAATCAAATAAGAGGATGTAAATTTTATGTATGATTATAATGAATCATTACAAGATACTAGTAATCACTCTCTTAAAATTTTGGAGGCTCATATGAAATTAAATTCTAGGAAAGTTAAAAACCCAATGATCTACTTAGACGATTTCATTACACCAAATTCTATGCAGACCTCGAAATGTATAGACAATTACATCAAATAAGTAATGATTTTCACAATATCCATTAAGTCCACTATGCAAAACAACTGGAGCCTACCCCATAGAATATTGATAATTGACCTTCTTGTACACCGGCAGGTAATGTTTCTTAAAAAGGATTCACATCTGATAAATATGTATATCCATATTTAGTTAATGAATATATGATCATAGAGTATTTTGGAGAGGATATGATGTCTTGGATTGAGGAACAAGATAATGTTTTTTAAAAAAAATTACAATTATGGTTAGTTGACTGCATAATTTTCTCTTCAAACCGAAGAAAGAATTATTTCAAAAATAGTGGGAGAATTTAAAAAATCATAATTTTAATTACATATATATTCCATGTAAATTACTCTGAATATCAAATTATTTTATGATACATTTATATTTTACAATCTAATTTAATAATGAATAAATTGGTTTTAATGGGTTTTATTTTCATGTAACTAATTGATAATTTGGAAGATGATGAAATAGTGTGAAGTTCGGAATAAGATTTCTGGTACTGATTAGGCATTGAGTACAAGTTTGTAATACTATTAATTTTATCGAAGCATTGTGGACCCCAAATTATTTAATTTTCATAGGCCGGTAGTTCATATATTGTGAATAGATCATCAATTAATGAGGTATATATTCTCTTGTTGACTTAATGTGTTTGATTCATGGATTAATGTTAGACGTCATTTTTTTTCATTTCATACATCTAATGGTTAATTGATTATTCTCTTTCATCATGATATGAAAATGTGTATTCCTCTACTAATCTTTCTAGAAAAAATGAATCTTTTGTTATATGTTTCACTTGATACCAACCCACCATTAAAGGGTTACACTGTATTTATAGAAGGATTTTTCATTTTGAATATGTATAGTATCCTTCTATATGATGGTGAAATGGAGCTACTAAATGGGAAGGAATAGTCTTCATTATTTCATTGGTTTGAGGAATCAGATTCATTGAGATGCCAGATCATATGTCTTTCAATAATTAGCTATGAATTTTTTTCTTCCTAGAGATTTTCTAAGAACCTTATGATGGTGTAGTCAAATTTTGTGATGTTATTTTTTCATCCATTTGTGGACCATCATGGAGTTTATTGATTTCATTTTTTCTAGTGTTCACTATTTGGACTTGTGGTTTGTGTTTGATGGAATATATACTAATGCTACAAAGTTATCCTTCAAATTTTCTTGTGATTTTTTGGACTTCTTATTCTATGTGGATGAGGTGTTGTATTGTGGATGGAATTTATAATTGTAGTCTTTTTATTCTAGGATGTTCTGTTACTGTTCTATGAATGTTATTTTGGAGAGATGTGTTGTACCTGGAACCCATGAATTCTTGGTCCTACAAATTTTACCATGGAAATGATATGCCAGATGAACAAAATTATGTTTTTTTACAAGATTTAATTGTTTTCTTGGATTTTGGAAAGAATAACACTGAACGAATCTCAAATGAAGAATTATTCTTTATAATAGAGTTAAAATGTATCTTATTGTTATGTTGGTTAGTAAGTTTGTGTAATCAAAACCAATACTTTTTGCTGAAAGCATATAACACCTCTTGTTTACCATGTACCTTATGTTTTATTTAATAAATTTTGTATAGGTATAGGTTAGGAGACAACCCCATGTATCATTTCTCCCTGAAAAATATGTCTTAATGTATACACTTCATATCGTATACACTTCAACATTGAAAAATAAATTTCTATAACACTGATAACATACATAGACATTCCATTGTTTTCAACAAAGCACTTCAGGTATCCTAAAAAATTCCTATATGTGAAAAATATCTCATATATGATTTTTTCTTATTCATCAATGATATTTACAAGTAACATGAACATACATAATTTTATACAACTAACTAAATTTTCTTCTTCTACTTTTACCTTATACCCACTTATACAATCATCATACAACAAGAACAAAGACATCATATGCGCATTTAATTTATTATAAACACATGAGAATATAGGATAAACTTTCATTTAATTAAATCTCCTCATTGTTATATTTTTATAAAATATAATAAAATTAATTACTTTAATATATTAATCCTTATGAAAACCTCTAGTGTCCACAATTCATTATGATACTCTATTATATTGAGTATCATTAACGTAAAAATAATATTGAGTCTATAAGACTGAAATTACTTTTTACTTATTTTCATATAATTCAATTTAAACCATTAGTGAATCAATTTATTCATCTATAATTAACAAAAATTCTCTTCTAGGAAAACATCAATTGTATATTTCTTAAATAAGGTATTTCTCTAACAGATAATGTTTTTCTTCATACATGAAAACTTTTCTTATGTTACTAGTTTAATAAGATTCTTACATTATGATTCTCATTTCTATTATATTGATCTAAAAGATATGTTTAATAATGATAAAAATTATACTATTTATTTATAACAAATTTTTTAATCAGTTGAGTATTAAGTATTACAAACATTTAATAATGACTTTTATTAAATGGTATCTCACTAAGTTGATATACATTTTATAATAAAATCATATCCCTTAGAGGACCAAACCTATATTTCACAAATACTAGAGACCAAGTTATATTTCCTTTCACAACATGTTTATTTAGGTAGGTATTCATCCTAATCATATCATATACGACACTTAGATATTTGGGATGTAAACTCACTATCCACCCCATTATATGGATAAACAAAATTCTTTTTCAGCCTTATCCAAAATAATAGGTGTTTATAGCTATGTGTAACTCAAATAAAATGCAAATATTATTGATTCTGATCAATAGGGTCACATAATTACGTGATTTCTATTAAGCGGCCCTATGAATTATAGTTAACATACGCAGTTGGATGATCACAGTCTTAAAATGTGCCTCATAAGAATGAGTCTATCACATGTTACTTTTAATGGGATTTTATCTCACTATATTATCTAAATTTATTCAATTTATATTTTAATACATATATTTATTTACTTTATATTGGTATCACATTAACCAAAATCAATATTTTCATTCCATATTTTTGTTTAACACTTTACACAACCCATGATTTTTTATACTAATACAAAAAACTAGAAACAAAATATATTTTAGATGTTTCATAATGTATCTCATTCATAATGTACTTGAAATTTTAAGGTAAAGGATTATAATTATTTGAAATTAGTAACCCCAATATGTGTAATCCTAGAGGTAGAATGATTTAACTCCCATCATCTTGAAAAAGAAATATTTACCCAGACCTGTGGGAATTCTGGCCCAAAGTCTCTCTATATAGGGATACTTTACTCCAAATGGATTTTTTTCTCAAAACTCTAACCCCTAATATATATAAAAAAATTAAAAACTCAATTTATGATAATAACATTTATTTTCAAGTTATGTTAGAGTATATAGAAACTAAATCCATTATCATACCAAACACATACCTATTTAAGGGAATATATGGTAATAACTGGAAAAAAATAATAAACATAAAATTAAAAAATAAAAATTTTAATAATGTGAATAATTTATGTCCATTAATAATAAATAGGGTATTAAATTTTAAACAAATTAATAATTCATATATTTAAACAAGATATTAATATTTAGGGACAATTTATAAATCAAAACTAATCACAAACATGTTATAATTTTTTCTATTCACTATGTACATTTCTTAAAATTGAATAAAAATAAATCATATCAATTTAATAATATTAAATCCTTCATGCTATAAATATTTTGTAATTTTAGTTTAAATATACGATATTTCCTTAATTAAAAATATTTTATCTTTTCTGTCTATATTAAGAAAACATTTATCATAATATAAATATCAAATATTAAATTTATTTAATCCATGATGAAATAAATGATCAAAAAGTATATTTTTGTGGTTTAAATAATATCTGACATAAGATTATTAATGTGATAATTTCAAATGAATTTTTATGAAAAATATGTATTTTTAAATTATAAACACCTTATATTTTAGAATTATTTTTAAATTTATATATTTATTATAAATTTTTCTTATTAATTATAAATTAAAATATTATTTATATGTCACAAAAATTCCCAATAATTTGTTTAAATTTATTTCAAAATTATCAATTAATATTATGAAATATTTATTCACATATATTTCACAAACATTTTGTTTAATAATTATAAATAATTTATAATCAATTAATTACTAGAAACTTCATAATTTAATAAATATACAATAAAATTCTTTTATCATTATTTATAAAAAACTTATAAAAAATATAATTCAATTAAAAAATCATTTTAATAAATTTTTTTCTTATAAATTATATGTTATGATCCAACGGATGTCATATTAGTGATTGATAATCATATTTTACAATTCATGGGAAGTCAAAATCTATGATTGGTAGACTATCAATGTGATGTTAGTTGTATTCTATTACTGAATTTCCTCTTCTCTCATATGATATCACATATCATATTTTATTATTCGATGGGATATCATAAAGGTGAAATAATTCTGTATTCTGTAAACAAGGCATTTCAATATTATTGAATACGATAATCAAGAGTTATAAACTATGATTAATGAAATTTCATGTAAATTTTAATGACTCTCTACATATGATATCCTCAAATTTTATGATATAACTCCACTAACCAGAAAAAACCATAAATCATATTTTATTATTGGAAATACAATATTGATTATGATTATGAAAATATCTATTTTTAGTATAAAGTTTTTAATTTAATGGGATAATGAGATTTAAAACAAATATTGGATGTTTAAAGGATATAAAAACGTTTTTTAGATGTAGTTAATGTTATTAATAAACCCAAAAAAATATCTCATTGCATGATAAACAAAACAATGTATACACTAGAAATAAAGAAATGAAGAAACCAGTGTTCCATTCACTAAATAAATACACTATATTGAACATCACCCATGCTCGATGAAGATCGTATAATAGGATACCAAAAGACACCTCTACTATAGAGGTATTGACATTCTATTTAACCTCCCTATGTTTGGTTGGGATTCTTATTCTCTCAATGGTGTGAGAACACATTCTAGTGAATATGTGGAATAATAATGAGAGATTTGAGTGGGTATAGATTCCACTGAGGATAAATGTGATAGAATAACAACATATCATGTGTACCACCCTAGTATGAACCATCAGCATTATATTATTGTGAAAAAATGCCTCATGTATATTACCACATATACAAGGGGACACCAACTAGAAATGAATGCTTTGAAACCGTAAGTGGTGAAATTATACCCTTAGTAACATGTCCTTGAATAAATAATACAAATAAAATATCACAACATAGAGAGAATATGGTGAAAGACCACAATATTAGATGCATGACATATTTTATAATTGATAAATTGTCTCCTAGTGTGGAATGAGAAAATGGAGTAACAATGAAAATAGATAAATTAATAAAACATAGTTGAAATCCTCTAGATTCTATCTTTATCCCACATCTATCTCCAACCTCCATGACTCATCATTCAACAATGAGTCTCTTGAACTACAAGAATACCTATACAAGATGTGTTCTCATTAATTTAGATGACATGGTTTGCGGTGAATAATAAAAACATGTAGGAAACCCCCAATATATCATTTACAAGTGATCATAGATATAATAGGTTTATTTAGTGATAAAAACATATACACTATCAATCATAAACAATCCCATATCAAATACTAGTGTGTTAACAATACACCAGAAGCCCCATCCATATCTATTTTGGATCCATTATGGAATGAATATCAAGATTATGTAGGAAATAAATAATTTTTCCCAATTCTAGTCAACATACTACTTAAAAACATAAATTAATTTTGTGAAGATGGTACTGGAAATCCACAAGGCCCCATGTCAATCAGGGTACTCGAAATCCACGAAGAATTAGGTGATCATGTTACTCTATATCCACTAGGAATCAAGTACACATGCTACTTGGAATCCACAATGAATCATTTGAATCACATTAAATAAATGAAGAATCATTGAATCCCTGATATATAGTTAGGAACATTATCTCCATCATCTCCATTATCTTTGGTTATGTACACTCCCACTCTATGGGATGACCAAATCCTGATTTTCCACCTATTCATATCACTATGAACTGTTCCAATAAAGGCCTAGTAACACACATAACATGTTAGAGCATACAAAAAAGTACATTAAATACCATAATCATCAAATAGTTGAACCATAACATATATTTTATCAACATTAAACATAATCCATCAATCTACAACAACACACATGAAAACAAGTATCATAAATGGGTATCATAGTCTATGGGAACACCAATTGGAATTCCTAATCAATTACCATATTTAATTTATTCCAAAATAATTAATATACTAATGAATAATGTTTATAAGATATCACAATGTGGTATAATACTCTATACATCAATTATATGGCTAAATAACTCAATGTTTTATCAATGTTTCATGCCTATACTATGATTCACATCAATGAAGAACTAAATAAAATTTCAAGGATTCATCCTCCAAGTTTCAGTTCATTGAGAATGAGGTTTGTAAAAAGGCTTATGGATACTCCATTTTAAGAAGGGTGATTCTGGAACCACATAACCCACATGGTCTATCAATATAACCAATTATAGGGTACATCTAATGAAAGGATGCCAATACAATTGATATTATGTTGATTGATGAATTTTTTTTGAATTAGTCTTTAATTATATAAGAGAGAATCATGTCTACCCAATGAATATTAATCTATCCAAAATTCACTACTGTAAATTAGATTAAATAGGGGAATCAATAATAAGAAATCCTCAAGATCATGAAACTATGGAAACATACTTATAAAATTCTTCTATTCAAGATGAATATAACTCTAGTCAAAATCGATGTTTTTTGACATGTAGAAAGCACCATAACTCTAGAAATTATTCAAAAATCCATCATTAGTTCCCATTATATTTAATATATTGAGAATATACATGTGAGCTATACGAATAATATCAATAGATAAGAGGTGGATCAGGATGAAACCCTAGTAATAGTGTTTTGTATCACATATCCAATTTCTAGATCCTTTACCATTTTGGATTAACAATAATCAAGAATTGGAGTATAAAATTCATTAGGGGAGGTTGTTGGACTATACGAAATTAGGAGATATTCCTATAAATAGAATAACCTTTCAAAACACACCATAATTAATCGTTAAAGGAGAATCCATATCATTAATTTCAATAATTCATTCTTTGGCCACCGAGTTTGTCAAATTTTCCACAAACTATGTTCCCATTCTAGGCTTTAGATTAGACTATGTAGTTTTCCCACATGGTTTGTTAAACTATGGATCTACAATGATTTTATTCAATATGGATTACCACATTTGTTCTAGGTAATGATGCATTGTTTTTCAAAACATGAACCTTGACTATGTGCCACCCCATGAGCCTCTGCCTCTAGTTTCCTTATTTCTTGAAGAATCCTTGTCATTCGGGAAAACATTTCATAAAATGTGAACACATTAAAAGGCCAACAAACCTCTCCAAAATCATATTTGAACCCCCTAAATATCTTTATGAACAATACATATCTATAATGTATGTTTCATGATATTAATTAACTCATGACACACTAGAAACGTTATGGGGATGTTATATTGTCCACCTATAAAGACAAATCTTCATCGAGATTCTTATCTTGGAACCAAACATGATCAACATGGTCCACTAAACAAAACATTATCCTCACATACCAATATATATTCATATATTCCTTCACTCATTTATAGTATCGGGGTAAACTTTTCCATCATTCTTGAGAGTAATTTATCTCTCATGTTTGCAATCAATATTGCGCATTCCACGTACTGTGCATCAGGCTCCACCTCAACTTCTTCAAATGAATTGACATCAGTGGGATTGGGAATATACCTCAACATATGATACGTATGAAACTAAATATACATACTTTAGAAATAAAATGTAAAATTCATATTGTATTCATCTATTCCAACCCATTCAGTGATATGAAAGGGTAAATCAAAATATGGTCATTGATTACCATGATTCCTTAAACATTAGTGGACTAACTAAAGAGTTACTCTTATAAAAAACTAGTTGCCTATAGAAAACCCTAGATATATCAACATGTGGTACGAATAATAACTCTATATCATCTTACCTATGTCCATCATAATTTTAATCAACAACACTTGGTGGTCTCCAATTCCATATTGGCCCCTGCAACTACTACCTCAACAGCCTAATGCCAATAATGTGGTGAAGGAAACAAACTTCCATAAATAGAATTATAAGGATTAACCTAAATTGAAGAATTATTATGAATTTTTAATGAAAAATCAACCAAGTAATGGTGATCATCCCATGCTCAACCAATGTATATTTCCCCATGTTTTTAACTCGTTGAAAATTTAGAGAGAGTTAGAATTTTTCCATTGGTATTCTCAATATACATTAAAATGATCTTTAGAATGTAAAAATAGGAATATGACCACATAAAATTGATTTAATAGATGAGGATTAAGTAAAAATATGTGAGACAATACTTTACATTATTTTCCGAAGAATCGAGCTTCAAAACCCCTTTCCATAGAAGGGGCATGCTGAGGTGCACAGTTTTCACACAATTAGTAGTAACCTTGTGGTTCAACAATATGGAAAGTAAAAGGAGTATCATTGGGAATGAGTAATATATGAAATAAAAATAAAATATTATTTAAAGGGATTTTAATATTTTTTCTATGTCTATGCTAGACAACTAAGGTGTGGGTGTATGTGGTCTACAGCACCACATAGTTGGCACCTGGTTAGCCATGTCATGTAGCAAAACCATACAACTCCATAAAAGGAACATAATTAATAAATTTCCCCAATGACCCTAAATAGTTTTCCAAACAATTTATACCCTCATTTATCCTAGATAATCCATCATGTGTGACCACTTCTAATTCTCCCCATCAGGGTGTTTCTCCCTTGTTTCTAGCTCCAAATCAAGCATTTTTTGTTCCATTGGATCACACTTAGTTAGTCTTGGATTCCCATTCCTTCCTTATCATTTAATATTTTCTTTTTCATTTCTATTTTAATTTGATAAAATATTCCTTATTTAAAGGGATTTTCTTGGTCCACAATTTTAACTTCTTCCAGTGTGATTTTGATATTGATAAAGGATTATTGAGTTATCCATTGTATATCATTGGTGTTTTATGCCCTATTTCCATAATTTTTAATAATTAATAAAGTTATTCATCATTATGCACACTATAAATTCCATGAATCACTTATAAAACATGAAATTAAATAATTTATATTATTATACCATGACATAGAACCATATTACTTGGTTGGAGGTCAATGAACTAAACCTAAACCACCACTTACTGTGAGTTTGGTTGAAATTCACATAAAGTGCATTGTTTTATATTCAACTAAACCACCCCTTTAGGTTATTTTTTCATTACTATATCTAGTGGAATAACATTAACGAAATTGAATGAAAAATAAATAGTATGGATAACCCACTTATCCGATGGACATTTTATATTTTTCTAGCAACATAATTCCTAAAATAAATTTCCAGGTTTCCAATTGTAATTATTAACATATAGAACATGATAAATCAATAATGATGAATTTTGTATGGAATGTATTCTACAATGGAAGTAGTACTCCTTATAATGAAATTTGAAAATGGTATGATCATGATTGATAATATCAATTTTATCATGCTAATTATTATAGACTATCATATACCTTTATAAATGTTTGTGAAAAAAATATGAACGATTCACTTGACCCCTTATTAATCATCAATTTATTATGTAGTAAAACCAAATAAATTAAATAAAATAATTAAATAAATGAAATATATTGTTGAATGGATAATAAAATTAACATTGTTAAATATTAAAATGAAACATGTAGTGATTTACAGTATGACCAGAAAAAACATTGGTTCCCATGTAGAATTCTTAAGAATCCCTCATTTGTCGATTCAAGTTTCACTACTCCTTGACCAACATCAGGTTCCTATATATGGAACTCCTTAGTTATAATTTAATATGGGTGGCTGATACTATTATAAAATATTATTAGTGGGTGGAATCATTTAGGGTTATTATAGAAGTCATTTCACACCCTCATGGGATGAGATGTTGTACATGGCATTTTGCATCCATTTGGGTGGTCAAAAATGTTGTTTAATGCAATGTGATTTGACTGTTTTATATTATGTTTCACCAAATTTGTTGTTATTTCAGTCACTAATCAATATATCCCTTATTTTTTGCTTCATGTTATTACCATATTTAAATAATTGTCTTATATAGTGTTATTTTGAGTATGCATGGGCACAAGAGTTACACATTCCTTCCTATCTAGTTCTACATATCAATATAAATGTAAAAATATGTTATTACACATATAAATATTATATTCAACAAAATACATATATAAATAAATATGTATATATTTACCTATATGCTTGGTGACACATATTCAAAGACACTCCGAATTAGGCTGGAATAGGTATGGTCGGCAAGGTGTCCCTTGAGGAACCCGGGTTTGATATAAATACATTAACTAAATCAATTATTTTTTTACTATACCTAATGATTGATATATTTTATTTTCATGGGTGGCATTTAATTAGACACCATTGGTTGTGGCTTACTAATTTTATCTCACACCTTTTCCGTGCCACCATATGGTGCTTGAAATGATCTCGTGGTTATAGGTTTAGGACCTTTGATCATGTTTTGTGTTTTTTTCATTATAGGATAGGACTAGGAAAGGGATATTAGGAGTAGTGGTTAGGAATCTCCTCTAGTTTCCTTATTTACATAGAGTAATTTTTTTTTATTCTATCAAAATTTTTGTATCTCCAGGTGTATGTCTACTATTTATACCTTATATCATGTTCATGCAAGATTCATTATACATTTACTATGGATGTTGAGTTAATATATTATTATACTATTTTATTTATCCACATTATAAGTAAATTATAGTTATTACCACTTTTATAATTTGATCATGAGGGTCTAGTCTCCCCACCATAGAATCATTATACCATCACTAATAGTTAGTAGACTTTCTTGTATGGAAAGGCATGCTTAATCCTATGTTAACAACCATATCGACGTAGTGTCTTAATGGCTCCCAGTTTGGGTCATTTCAATGTCATATTTGAGAAATGTTTTCTTTTTCTATTATTTTTTTATAGTATATAGGGGACAAGGAATGTTTTTATACATGGTAAATAGCTCATGTGTGGATCCATCCAAATATTAGCTGAGGTAATGGTCATGTTTACAGTGATGGGATTATTTTTTTCATATCTGTTATAGTACATTTGTATTTCACCTTCAGGGAATTTCATAATTTCATTAGTTTTCAATTTATAAACATTTTATAATTACCTCACTATATGATATATCAGGAGATGAGGTGTGTTCATTCATCATTATCTTAATCTAGAGATTCACAGTCCATGTATATTTAATTTCATGTCAGTTTCATTTTTTGATTTCTTAATACTCGATAGTGGAGCCTTGTCTAATTTATCAACATAAATTCTTGTATAATATGATTCAATTGTTTATTTTTTCTGTTCCAATGTTCATTTCTAGTGTGATAACATTCCTTGTTACAATTTGGATATATTATCGGTTATTAATGTATCTAAATAAACCAAAATGTTGTTATGCATTATAGCTCGATGGTGGAGCATTAATCAACCAATTATAATATACTTCATCCATGGACCATCGGTTTCATTTACTCAAAAATTTGTTTTTGTCATTAAATGGGTTCTAATAGAGACCAATAAAGTTCATGTTTAATTATTAATTGTGAAGGGAAACTCATTTAATCCCACTATCATATATGGATTTTAATATTTTGAGACTTAAGGTGAAAATGAAGTTATCGTTACATGAATTCCAACATTATGATTTGAATTCCTGAACCCATATAATATAGGAATGATAATTCATATTACTGAACCATGATATATGATTAGTTTAATTTCATATAAAAAATTCCTTCTTTTATAAAGGTCGGTACTACTATAATTTTTGTATGGAAACTAATGCCATGTAGGTCAGTTGGGGAATGCTAATTAAGAGATACACTAGAATCGCCCCCTGAATGATGGCAATAAAAATTTCACCTTAGGTTGTTAACCCACTATTGTTGTAATAATTTGTTTATAAAATAATTAATATAGGGTTTCACTTGAATCTACTCTAGTTAGTGTAAAGTGATACTCATAGGTGGCCTTATTATTTATAAGACTTGACACCTAACCCCAGGGTGGTATACTCATGCTATGTTTGACAGTTAATTAATGTTCCAAATGCCACTTATATAGGATATGTATAAATTTATTGTGGAATCATACTGATCAGATCCTAATTAATAAATAAATGAAATTTTTCATGCTTTTGAAAGTGTTTATTATGAAGATTTCATTAATAAAATGTCTATAAAAGCTAAAAGAAATTTTTATTATTTATCTTGAAATTTAATCTTTCATTAAATAATCCTACTGTGATAATTGATTAGTTAAATAAATATTAATTAAATTTTTAAAAAGGAAATTATGGGGTAATTTTTCTATTACGTTTTATAGTGAAATCTAAATATGTTGATTTTTATAATTTCCCGAAATAGATAGAACATGGAACCTTTATTTATGAAATATTTTAATGGTTATAATAAATAAGAATCAATTAAATTATTTAAAATAAAACCTTTTAGAGGTTTTTATAAAATGATGCCTCAATTAAGGGATTGCTTTATTTTTTCCATGAGAGATGCTTTAAATGGGAATGTGTATGTTGTCGGTAAATTTCAGTTGGATTCTTTGTCTATTGGATTATACCTAATGGTTTTGCGGTATAGACTAGGGACCACATTCTCAGGATTAATGTTCATAGCTATATATCTCAAATTAAAATGAGGTGTTATCTATTATGGTGTCACCCATGGAGGTGAGAATCTTGTATATCATTGAGACAATTTTTTTACATGATAAGTGATATTTTTTTGACCTTAGGAGTTCAATATGAATCTTATTTATTTAAAATGACACCCCAAGTAATTAAGAGTCTATTTAGTTCGTTTTACATTGAGTGGGTATTACTAAATATGAATACCTAGTAATTTTCACCTCTTACCCCTCTCACAATGATGTTGTAACCATTTTTGGTTGATGTCTTTCCTTCCTAATTCAATTTTACATCTTCTAGATAGAGTTGATTGTCATGTTAGATACCATGTAATTGATTCCCCTAGTTGGTATATGGATATTATGATGGAGACCTAATGGCTATGTGGGATACCCAAATTCCCTAAATTTTGACATGTGACATAATAGGCTAGTGTTTTTCTTGTTAAAGGAATCACGTGAGAGGTTGGTCTTGAGTTTATGTTTGTATTTAATGAGATGAGGTTCGTTTTTATGATCATTTATAGACTAATTAAAGGTAGGTGATGGAGCCTATTAAACCATGTCTTCTAATAAATTTACATTTTAGGAGCACCCTATAATTTTTCTGAATTTTTCATTAAGGGGAAGGCCCATTCGAGTTCCTGGCATAGTAAACTAGTACTTATATGGTTGAGTTTTTTTTTCTAAAATGATTTTTTAGACAAAAAATCATTCAATAATAATTCCATAGGTGATATTCATAGTTTTAATGCGGTGTTTCATGGGATCATATGAATTAATGATAGTGACATGTATTGTACCACCATCAACATATACTTATTTATGAACAACTCATGGAATCGTGTGTTGGAAACTAAACTTTGTACTTTGTGATGTAGACCATCTCTATATAGAAATAATAATTCATGGTACTTGTGTGAGGTAGATATTAAAAGAAAAAAAATCAGTGAGAATCCTGCAGAGATATGAGGACTAATGGTTTTATGGAAGTAACGTGTACTTTCCCAGTGACCCAGAGAGTTATCTAAATTAAAGGAAGTTTCAAGTGATGAGGGATAACATGAAAAATAACTATGTGACATGAGATGTTTAAACCATATATAAACCATGAAATAATTTTAGCAGACATGGTGTCTATTTATAAATGAGGAAAATGTATCCAATGAGATGTTATCATGTCTCATAATGGTATATACATGACTTCTAAGGAAATTATGGTGTAATCCAAGATAGAGGCCATAATTCTGAATACCGCGACATCTTCTTGAGTACAATAATAGAGAATAATATATACACTGAGAATAAAATATAAATAGATCCTTAGTTTTTATGAATATAATAATTCAATGTACATTCATGAGTTGTTTAAAATCATGCCACATTGTGTGGAGTACACCACTATTAGTTTAAGGATGGTGACCCCCATTAAGAGATTAAATTCAAATTTTATGTTGGGAACTATAATCGGAAAGTAGGAATGGTTCATGGGTGGTGTTAAAGTTTGTTCTCAAGATGATATGGATTTAATAATCCTCCGTCATTAAATTTGGGGCATTGGATGCAGTAATCAATTTTTTATTTTGTTTATGTGATGTCATTAACGATCTTTTGTTGGGGAGTGGTGCATCGGTCATTGGGGGGAAACCCTAATGTTAGAAGGGTCATGAGACTTTGATACCCATTTATGAAGGTTGTTTTGACATGTGTATAAAATTTGATAAATTAATATATTTATGTTCTGATTCCACATTGAATTCTAGGTATTGGTTCATATATGATCTTCAGTGAGCCTCCACAAAAGAATCTCATTGTTCCTTAGTAAAATAAGATAGAACATGGTTTTTATAATGTGTTTGTAGTTAAATATGAGTGTTTCCATGAACAATCCAATGGAGTTGGTTTAAACATTCATTTTTTGGTTGGTCGAATGCATCTATAGGGAAACATCATTGAATATGATATCGGAGGATACAAGTGAAGTGTTAGAGATATCTGAGGATTCCCAAGGAAGCTATGAAATTAATAATTCATGTATGGCTTATTGAGATTCAAACATTTTGATATAATCTATTATCATGATAAGATTAATTTTGTGTAAAAAGTATTTTAGAGTTTAAAATAATTCTATATGTGTCATTAAGATTCTAGGGTCGTGTTTCGATAGGGAATTCCAATGATGGGAGTATTATGGATCAGTATTGGACATTGAAAGCAAGAGCCAATTGTGGGTGGAACCATAGGCTATAAGGTAAATGAGATGAAGAAGTTATCACTTCTTTGGTTAAATGAGATCATTTTGGAACTGTATTGATGTTTTTGTTTTTCATATGATTGTTGGCTCATGTTTTAATCGATTAGGTACCATTTATATGTTGCTATTACGAGTGGGTAGGGTGTGGGAAATGAAATGGTTTTGTTTGAGTGGGAATTCATGACCCAATTAGTTTAGGTGATGTTCTCAATGATCTGAAAGGATTCTTGGAAATTGGAATTTATAAGGTGGGGAAATTGTAATGTACCGCATTTTGAAAAAATTGAAAATTACATGAGAATTTGATATTTAGGAAGAATATTAAACCAATATTTGCAATGTAAATGTTAGAGTTAGAACAAATAAATGTATTTTTCTAAATTTCGTTTAAGGATTTTGATATGTAATGTGACATCATGTGAGATTCAAAAGAATCGAACCTCAAAAATACATTCCAGTGATGGAGCTGGTTGAGGTGAACGATTAGAACATGGATTGTAGTAACAATGTACATCAGCAATTCAACCCATTAATAGAGAATTAAAATACGAGAAACTATACATGGTTGGGTTCATTAAGGAGGTGAATTTTGGTAGATAATTTAGGAGGTTATTGAATAGGCTTCACCAAATTTAACTAACCATGCACTAGTTGTAGGAGGTGTGGGGGGGGGGGTTGGGGAGTAAAACTATACAGTCAGTTCATGGATATCCAGTACCTATTTTCGAACCATGCAACCCATTAAAAGTTTGAAAATAAAAATATTACCCTATTTATCATAAAGGGTTTTCAGCCACATTTCCACACACATTTTTCTAGGAGGCTCCAACATGTGTGACCTCTATCCATCTCCCCTCCTTGGTGTTTCTCAATCAGTTGAGCTCAAAATAAAGCATCGACGGTTGCATTGAATCAACCATAGTTAGTATTGATTTAATCCTATTTCCGTTATTCTATTGTCATTTCAAATCAAATGGTATTTCAATGGGACCATATATGCCATATTTTTAGGAATTTTTATATATTTTTCCTTTCCCTCATTTCAGTGTGAATTGAAGCATGATAAAATAGTAGTGATAACTCTTTTGTATATGGTGTGTGGTCTCTACCCTTTCCCCGTAATGTTGTTTCATTTATAAAATGGTCTATTGTGCCAAACACTAGACATTCCATGTGTCACTTCTAAAACATGTAACTAATTAAATTAAATTCAAATACCTTGTCCTAGAGGCCTCATAAATTTTTTGAGGACCACCACCTCCACCCAAACCACCACATTAGATGATTTCTATAAAAATTATCTCATTTATTGTTGTTTTATATTCTAATAAACAACCCCTTTTAGTGATTTTCTCATGCCACATACATGTGGAATTCATTGAATGGAATAAAATAATTTGTAATAGCTGTGGATTACCTACATAGATTATGATAATAATTTATATTTCGATAAATAAATCCTTCATAAAAAAATTAAAATATTTTTTAAATTTAAACCATAACTCATTGCAATCATAAAATCAATTATGATGAATTGTCACCTGGAATGATTAATTACATGAAAATCATACCCCTCAAAATGAAATTGAAAAATTGAATAATGATGGTGGATTGTATCCTTTTCAGTATAAATAATTCTTAGGTTCAATCATATAATTTTTATATATATGGTGATAATTTCTTATAGACATTTAAACTATCCTCTTATTACTCCTCACATTGTTCATCGGTTACACTTCGTAAATTACGTATTAAAATTTTATTGTGCAGATTGATAGAGGCATCGATTATCCCATGACATGTATTAAATATTAATTGTAATGTGTAATGATTTTCACTGTTATTTGAGTGAACTGTGGGTTCCCAAGTAGAAATGCCTCTATTGGGATCATGGGTTGATTGATGTTACACAACACAACGAGTGAAATAGGGTACCTATTTATAGAATTTATTGGTTAATGGTTCATAGAGAATTTTCATGATCTTATTTTCAACTTTTACTAAGAAGAATCAGTTAGTGTCATTGGTCATGATTTTGCACACCCCTTGATCTGGGATATTGGGCATGGAATTTCACATCACTTTGGGTGGTTGGTCATGATGTTTTAGGGAATATGATTAGGGTGTTGGAAATGACGTTCCACGTTATTTATTGTAATTTTCAAGCATATAACTCTATATACCTTATTTTTATTCTTGTCTTGTACCCATATTAAAATAATGAAACTTATTCTGTGTTATTTTCATTATGTATCGATGCCTAAGTTACACCTCATGTCTTGGATAGTACTAATTATATATGTGTGGGTGAGTGTGTGTGTCGAATTTATTACATTTATAGTTCATATAAATAAATAAACACACACACATATATATAAAACTACCTATATGAATGGTGAAGCATATTCAGATACCCTCCAACTTAGGCTGAAGCATGTATGGTTAGTCATATGTACCGTAAAGAACTCAAGCCTAACTTGAATACAATAATTTATTAACTAATTATTTCTTATACTATCACAATGTAATATTTTATGTTCATAGAATGTATTTCATTAGAGACCATTGGTGTTGGCCTACATATTTAGTCTCAAAACTTGTTTGGTCTGCCGTTTGGTACCTGAGATGTCCTCATGGTTGCATATTTAGGATCATGGTTCATGTTATGTGATATTTTTATAATGATCTGGAGATTGACATGGGAGCTTTGGAGTTGTGTATGATCATCTACCCATGACTCCTTCTAGATATGCACTTTTATTTATTTATATGTTTCCTTTTTTTATTCTATCCACTCTTACTATATCATATGGTATATATTTACTATTTTAAAATTTTAAAATTTTCCTTGATGATTATTTATTCATTTATTATTGATTGACAATTATTATATATCTATTATATATTATTCATATACGTCCACAGTTGAATATCAATATTTCCACTATGCTACTTTGATTATGAGGTCACAGTCCCCCCCCCCCCCCCACCATACCATCATTCGACCATGTAACTAGTTAGCTGTATTTCACATATGAGGAGGTGTAGATGAGGAAATTTGACCACATATTATAGGGAAGCATCATATTCATTCATGGTTTGGGATGTTACAAAAAATAGGATGAAATCTTCGAGAATTTCATATAGTGTGTGAATCGTCTTCCCTGACTATCCTTCTATTTTCAGATGGTACACCCTGATCAATCACTGATGTGTCCCTAAGGACTTATTCAAGCCTTGAAAAAAGTGAAATGAAAAATATGAATCTATATCATAATAAATTATTTATGGAACTTAGTGTAATCTTTATATCATATGAACATAATTATTTCCAAACTCATCCATTATATTACACTCATAGATATAAATGAATTAGAAAAAATTCAGTGGGTAATAAATAATCAACCAATCAACATAATAGATCCATGGAGTCCTATTTAACCCCGTCAAAATTTCAATCATGTCATCCTCACATTTCCACATATGACCATTAACATTCCTTATTGGTATACCATGATTATGGTTATCAATATCTATACTCTATTATGTAAGGAATTAGGAAATGAATCAATCAATATCCTCTTCATCCCTGCCCATGAGAACAACCACCTGATGTCATGAAACACAATTGTTACCAATGAATGTACCACCCACGTAGAGGTACAAAAGTATATCATAAATTCTTCACAAATAGAATATTGGAAAATAAATCTCAAATATACAATGATAAAAACATCTATATCCAATGAACACCCATGTATCAAGTAACCACGTTGCATTTGTTCCCATATCAAAACAAACTCTCGGTTAGTCTTCGGAAAATACTTAACATAGTCTAATGACTAATATGTGATCACTAAGGGGGCACATATCATTGATCCCGATCCCTAAAGAGATTATATCCTCCAATAATCCAAAAATCTCATCTGGCACCATTTTTAAATCGAAGACCATTCCCCAAGCTCCAAAGATACTAATGTATTATATCTAAGGGAATCCAATTTTTTTTCCTTACCTAGTGAAGAAATCTATCTTAAATTAGAAAACCTATAGATACAACACCCAATTCATCTAACTCAGTATTAGTACCCAATTTGAAATGATATAGTGGAAGATATTAATTTAATTGTTGAAAACAAACATCTCATCGAAGAGATATTATCACCACGAATTCAAATTTTGGACCAACAATCATAGCTCTAAGTCATGGGTATGATAGTTCCACTCATGGTTTAGATATCATATAAACCATAGGGTAATAGCAACTCCCTCCGCATCATTATAACCCCCAAACCTATTCCTGATGAATCATAATAGAAAACATTACCAATCCCATACTCTCGAAGTATCAACACTCCAGATGTAGTCAACCTCTTCTCCAAAACCTAAAATGCCTCCTCACACATTTCTACCCACTATAACTTTAACACTTTCATTATCAACATAGTTATGAGTGAAAATATATATGGGAATCACTATAGGAAACAATCATATTATACCACTAATCCATGAAAAATCTTGTTATAAATCATTTTCAACTATTTTCCCAGGACATAAATACCTATAATATTTCCAGTCCCATAAATATTTCAATTTTTGACACCTTATTACAGAAAAATTTATAATCATAAATCAAAAAAAGTCACATAAAAATATTGGAATAAATATGATGTGCATGTAGTGTACATAGGGTAACCTTGAAATGTATGACATGAAACTTTGGGGTTAGAGAGTAGATGATAATTTCATTAATAAACTCCACAATAAGAGAATAAAAATATGGTTGGTGAATATTCTTCATGAGATTCATTAACACTTTCAACATATTTGTCAGTAAAAATGTCATCAATGAGTACTCGTATAGCCCATACCTGCTCGAAAAGTATTCTGTTGAGATTCCTTTCTATATAACCCTACACGTGATATAATAGTTGAAAAATAAATCATAGAGAGAAATTTAACTCCCAAAAATTGATCTAAGCGATCATCATTACTATGAAAAATGATATTTATTCATCATTTTCACTAAATTATGTATCTGGTGATTTATAAAGATAAATATACTACCATATTACTTTATGGTAAATAAAAAAGGTACACCCCATGATAAAGTACTCATCCTAAAAATTACATTATGTTCTATATTCCTTAAATTTACATTAAACATAATCATCTTAGTTATTTCAATTTGATAAGGTAGTATTGAAATTTTCCACAAACATTCCATGATATATATATCAAATTCAAGTTTTGTATTATAGATAATTATCATGAAATCATCATGAAATTTACCTAATAATGATCCATAACTGACATAAAATATTATGGGGCTACCACTGATCTTACTAAAGGTGTATATCTTATAATCAGTACCATAATCACTACATGTTGGATAATGTCTGGAGAAAATATACCTTCTCAAAAATCGAATTATTTGGTCATTATATACATATCTCCCTTGTGAAATGTTAATGACACATGTATCCTATGGAAGTAATTATGTGATCAGATGTTGGTCCACAATTATATGCCTTGAATAACATCAAATCTTGTTATCTCCAAAATCAAAAATTCCCATTAATTTCAATAATCAAAAATGAATATAGGCCACTCTAGGAATTTAGAATGATTATCAATAGTAAATACAAATGATTTATTTAGGTAAATTAATCAAAATAATATATTATCAGTACTTTATTTACAAAAAAAACATATACAGATATAACAGAATGGGAAGCCCTGGAATCAGGAAAACTAGTAAAGCAAGTAGAATAGATCAAGTCCATACCTCAAAATAGTAGATGTTCCTCACCACTATTTACAATGGTTTATCTAATAAATATACATAATATTTGTCATCACTACAACATAGCCCCTATTGTATGTGAATTGTTTAATTTTAGATTGTCTCATCCATTTTTTAGGACCCCTATTTAATTCTTTCTTTCCTGACCTTGTATTCTATGATCCCTTATAGAAATCAATACTCAAATTCCTAAGGAATAATATTGGAATGCATCCCTTCATTCAATATTATAAAAATTGGATCTGAGGGTCTCTTTATATCATGCAGTATTTATTGACCTTACAACAGATAAAGCACTAGGATAATCCTCCTAATGGATCTAAGGAAGAAAAACTCCTCTCCACCTGTTTACCCCTACCCTATAGTACATTCATGACTGTCATATTTCTATAACCCGAAGGTAAAATCATATGTGTATTAACTAATCCACTCACCTAAGTATTTAATAGTGGAAGAAGACAAACTGTTCATTCCTACTATAGAACCATATCAGTAGTCATGGCCTTACACATACCCTCTAGGTATGTGGTTAAGTCAAAACTCTAAACCAGTTGTTTGATTTTAGAATGATGGTCGATATAAAACATACAGTACATATGTGAAACATTTTCATCCATGAGTAAATTAATATTATGTTTCTTAGTGAAATTATAAGAGTCCATTGATACTTACATGGACACATATCATATCTACACAAACTCCATAACATGATCTACATTCATTTTACTTGGAATTAATTCCTAAAATAAAATTTCCAGGAAAGGCTCGCAGGAAAGACCTGAATGGTTTTTGCCTGTCCCATCACACCCCACTTTCTCCTGGTGGGTCTTATATCATTAACACTTCTTGTTCAAACTTCATACCCTGATGAATCATATTATGGTTGAACACAGCGTTGATGATATTTATCTATTCATAATCATCATGCGGACCTCTAGAGCCTTACATGAGCCTACATACCTAACCATGAAGCATGAATGCACCCAAATCCCAAAAAATAGTAATGTAGATTATTTCAATGGTATATATGAGGTTAGTTACAAATGAAAAAACAAGGAACAATGAATCTCCCCATACCAAGTACACAGAACAAACCTCCTTTATTACATATCCCAGATTAGTGAAAAAGAAAATAATAGAACTATGTTCTAACACCATTTTGTAATGACCCAACCTGAACCACCAGATCCAAGTCAAAGATCCACAGTATCTCTTGGATGCCTCCATATACACAAGTGTTTTTCAACTATTAGAGACGTTCCAAACCCCATTCATGGGAATATTATTCCCTCATTAAAATACCCTTTCACCAATAATATAAATAAAATAAAGAAACTCAAAGTAATTATAAAACACCCCAAACATTTTATTGTATGCTTATCATAAATACATTATATTCATAGCCTATATGTCATAAATCAGTATGTTCCTTTTAAACAACACTTGGTTATTTATTATATAGTCAAAACCTATCCATTAAACATAAATTATTGACTAATATGTTTTGAATTTCAAAAAAAGGTCATCTAGCGTTATGACCAGTAAGTCATTTGGAGTCTGAAAGATCCAAATTAATTTTTTGATGAATAGAAACATACCCTTATGAATAGTTATAAGAATTATAATATTACCCTTTAAAATAGTAAATAATGATAATGTTTTATTTTCTTAAGGTAATAAGATAATATGAAGTTAATTAATTCTTCAATGTAATACAAAACTAATTATAACTTTATGTTTTTATTTTTCAAATTAAATTTTATTTTATTTAAAATTGAAATTAAAAATAAATATAAAATTATTTTCTAAAAATGGTGTTCATTTTTGATTTCTACACATTGAAAATTGGTTATGGTGAATTTTTGGGGTTTTTCTAAAATACTTGAAATTTTGATGAAAAGTTAAAATACCATTTTGAGTTTTCAGTAGTTTAATGACAACATAATGACATAATAATTAAAATAAAAGTCTGGTAGACTTTTTTATAGTAACATATGACATGAGGTGTCCTAATTGGAAAAAACCTGGGGCAAATACCATGGGGAAGCCCATGGTATGGCAAAAAACCACTAATTAGATGTCCCTTTATAATTATTAAAAACAACTTCTATTTTTCATAAATACCCACTCATCCATTCGTTTTTATTCATTCATGTAAATAACCAGAAATTTCAGTGAAAAATTTTTCTTAATTGCTTTGGGATTGTAAAAGAACGCAGTTTCTGACGGCACCTGATTCCGAGACCCGGTGTGCCCGGAATTAATTTCCGAAGTTTAGCTCGGGTACATTTAGTGAAAGAACGAGCGGGTTTTTCTAACTTTTGTACCGGTGCTCGAAATCAAAAGATGAGGGCACTGATGGAACCTCAGCTCCGGTATTTGCTTAAGGAGATCTTTTTCGAAGGTGCGTTTGCTCGGGAAGAGTTGTTTAAAATTTGAGGTTTAAGTGAAGAATAAAATAAAATTGTTTTCCAATTTCATTTCTAGCCTCGTTTGTTTTAACCTATGTGTAGAAGATGGGAATCTATCCAAGTTTGGATAAAGGTGAGGTGGGGCCCACACAAACCCCACCCCTTCATATTCCCTAACCCCCTTAACTCTTTCCCTTGAACCCCCCCCCCCCTTGTTTTTAATGATGTGACTTCCTTGTTCACATTTATGATGCCAACTTAATAAAAATTTCAATTTGACAACTCATGTTTTATTTATGAGGTGAGTTGTTTTGAATTTTGGATTTCCAAATACTTTCCCTGCTTTAATAAAATAAGAAGGACATATTTTATTGGGAGTTGGCTCGTTGTATTGGGGTATTGGAGGCGATAGAGTTCATCTTCTTTGTTGTAGAACGCGAAGAACGTCGACGTCTACCCCGACTTCCTCTCTTCCGACGATTGACGAAGCTTTCCCTTTCTTTGACGCATGCCAACGCCATCATCAAAACCACCCCGCAATGCCACTTTCCGAGATGCTCTTCGATCATCAACTCATTATCGTGGTAGGGGGATTAATTTGAGAATGGTATTATTCCCTTGGTTGTTCCTTCTAAAACAAAGAACCCAGATCAACTCATCATTAAGTTGATCCGTGAATTTGTTATATTGCGAGTTGGAAATATTGGTATGATTATTTTTATTTAAGAGGTTGTAGGGGAATCTCTTTGGTATTCTCTTTATCTTTGAGAAAGAAGGACGAGCGCGGACCAACCATTTCCTGGTTGATCCGCGGATCGTTCGTTCATGCGGGTTGATGTTGGGGTTAATTGTTTTCTTTCCCATATGTCGACTTCTATTTGTTGCCCGCTTTCTATCATTATAATGGGAGGAGGAAGAACCACACAAACATGGTCGACCCTCCTCCCCTTTGTTGTTGATTATGTAGTGGCACGAATGAAGGCGGCGCGGTGCAACGAGACATCGCAGAAACATGGAGAATTACGGCAAGGATGTGTGGCACCGTCACGCCGCGCCGTTGATACCAAACCAACCCGTGCCCAGAGTCGGGGCCGCGGAGGTGATTCAAAGACTCCACTGGTTGAATGTTGTGTGCGGATTGATGGGTGACGAGAAACAGGGCCGCAAAGTAATTATGAAGCCTCTGCAGTCAAGGTCAGGTCCTAGGAGGACCATTGGCGAAGGTGGCGAGCAGAACGAACCACCGGAGCACGTCCGGTGGTCTGCGGAAGGCGGAGGTGGGCCGAACCAGAATGGCTTAGCCGTTCTGGATACCAACCGGCGCGGCATTAAGCCACACTGGTTCGTCTTATGCGGGGGGTTGTAACCCCCCACCCCCCCCCCCCCCCCCCCCGCACCTGCCCGCGCCAGCGCCAGCCCCAGGCCGGCCCGGGCCGCACTCAGGCCGGGCCGGGCCGCGCCAGCTGCGCCCAATCGGGCCGGACCCAGACCCGGAATAGGTTAACCCAGTACGGGCCGACCCAGGGGTGGTCTCGGGCCGGGTCGGACTGGGCCCGAACCCCCTATTTTCGTGCAGTTTCCAGTCAAACGCCCATACCATGGGCTACGGACCTCCGATCGATGCACCATCAGTTGCGATGCGATCCTTGGATCAACACGGTATTTTTGGTATGTTACAATCAAGGTTTCGGAAAACTTTGGGTATGGTCAGGTTGGTTCCAACACGAGACTAACTGGGCCCTCGGAGCGGATATGGATATATCTTGAGCACCGGACGTCCGATTGACGTGTCATCGACTGTGATGGAATCATATTGATGAGACGGAACTTCTGTCATTCTTAGCTTGGGGTTTGGAAGCAGTTGGATAGTGGTCGGGTTGGATTTATACCCGAAATCCAACCGGGCCCCTGGATCGGAAAAGCTGATATCTTTCAGACCAGACGTTTGTTTGAAGAACCGTTACCGGCATTGGTGATCACGTTGAGAAACGATCCCTACGAGTATACCCTATGAGAGTTCGGGGTACTATTGAGATATGGTCGGGTTGGTTCGCACACGAAACCAACCGGGCCCCTGGGACGAAAAGGATAATAACTCACAGACCGTGCATCTGGTTGGCGCGTCGTCTATTGCGTTGAGAACCCTTTGACGAGGTTGACCTTTGAGATACTTCTTCGTGGGACATTGATATACATGGAGTATCGAGCTGTATCTCGTTGAGCGGACCCTCCCGGAGATGAGCGTACGGAGTACGGAGACTGTATAGCCGGCGGAGACCTGACGAATGCTTGGCCAACTCGACTTGGAGTGAGTTGTCTAGCTCAGTAGACAGAGCACTACATTGTTTGGGTGCAGACCCATGGAGGACGGAGCACTACATTGTGACAGTGCAAACCCACGGTACTTGTCCATAGAGTACCTTTGCAGGCTATTAGGGGGAGTGCACTACTATGTTTTGCTGGCATACCCCGGCGGGGAGCACTACTGTGTTTCGGTGGCTGACCTACGGTACATGACAGGATGAGTACTTCAGTAGTCTTAGGTTAGTGAGCAGTACCGCGGAGTCATGATAGGATCACTGTACACTCTAGAGATGGGGTTCTTCACCAGTTATGGTTTTGATAATGAAAATCCTAGTTTGAGCTGAGTCTATGACCTTTGTGTTTACCTCATGATTGAGATGGTTCACTTGACAACTTAGGTATATGTAAGGGCATATACCTGGGTAGTGGTTATCCGTTGATTTCATGACCTTTGTATTTACCTCATTATTGAGATGGGTTACTTGATAACTTATGTATATGTATGGGCTTATACCTAAGAAGGGTTATCTGTTGTGATTCTACATTGTGGATATCCTTATTGTATTTAGAGAGACCTTTAGGGTCTCGGGGTCCCTACTGACTATCGTTATGCTCTCCCCTGCACGGGCTATGCCCACACCTCGTTATGTTGGATGCAGACGACGGACAACACTGACAAAGGCCGAGTGTTCGAGGACTGGACAGTACCTGGAGGTGGACCTCACGACGAGTCAGTATCCGGAGGTGGACTTCATGACGAGGCGATACTCGGAGGAGGTTGACGGGCGAGAGCGTTGGGGATGCTATCTGTACCTACCCTTCAGGTAGGATCTGTGGTGGATGATTCAGGAGTTGTTCCATCAGTACCTACCCTACAGGTAGGATCCGAGGGGGATGACCTAGGATCTGCTTCTACTCTTCGAGCTGCTTGTCTTTCTGTTGTACTTCTTTTACGTTGTAACTATACTTTTCAGTTGGGTTTGTATTCTGGCCCATTCACTTTTCATCACTTTCTTTTTTTACTTATTGTATTACATCTACTTCTACTATGTGGTTTTTTTTACATTAAAAAGGCAATGCCTTCCCAGTTATCAGGATTTACACCTTTGGTGCTAGTTGCTAGCCATTGGCCTATGGAAGGCGGGCTTGGGGTAGTCACTGCACGGGCCCCGAGGACGGGTCGTGACAAATTGGTATCAGAGGAGTCGGTTCTACCGTAGGACTTATTACTCTGATATTCGTTTTCTGTGAAGAAATAGTGTTATGGGTAACAAGTGTGGTCTTTAGTTCAGGGAGTCCAGTGTTGGTGCGGCGGCCGACGTATCCATACACCAGGACCCTGACTTCTGTTTTCCAACTTTGTGCATGAAAACACTGATTGCGTGTGTGTTTCCAAATGTTTTAAAGTCAGCTAAAACAAGGTTAGCTCACTATGTATAAAACATTGAACGTGCCGTATCTGTTCAGGATGTCTCCACACAGACAATTAGTTGGTGTTTCTGAGAGAGTAGTCGATGACGGCTCACTGAGCGATGAGGCTCCGGTGCATGGCCCTTTTTACTATGTTGGCACCCTCGGGTGGTGTACTAGCAGCACCACCACCTATTGGGCAGTCGATTCCACCATCCATACTAGCGAATTGTGCACACTGGAAGAGCGTGTTGCACACGTTCCAGCAGCAGAGTCCTCAGAGGTTACAAGGTGAGGAAAATTCCCAAGCAGCAGAGGACTGGCTAGAGGCAATTTCTAGAGTTTTCCGCCTAACAGGGACACCAGTGGAGTGGATAGTGGACTTGGCTACTAGTGTTTTCCGGTGAGTGACTATGTGGATGGTCCGCAAAATGATGAGGCTTCGGTACGTGTACGGATGCCCGAGATAGTGCCTTTGAGTAGTGTGTCAGCTTTTCATCACTACCTATTGGTCAACAGTTACAACCGGTGGTACCGGTATCTGAAACTTGTAGACTTACTTCCTTACATGTGTTCCAACATCAGATACCCTTAAATTCCGAGGTGAACCTAACTCAAAAGTGGCTAAGGACTGGATTGAGGAGGTGTCTGAGAGTTTTCTAGAGCATAGCTTTAGGCAGCGGAGCTCTGGAAGCAGGTGGACAGGAGCGGAACTAGTGGATGCATTTTGGTTCATGGTACTTCTAGTTCCATGTTGTTGTTGCATTTGTGTCTTTGTTCTATGAGCTGAAATAATAAAAGACACTTATCTTCATGATGCATACTTCATGTCCTTTTGTTTGGTTGATACTGAGAGGTCCCGATTAAAACTGTTGACTTGACCCTCACTTTCGAGATTCCTACTGGAGGAGACCCAGAGACCTCACGTTGATGCCGACAGCTTGACTGAACCCTTAGAGGCGAGAGTGATAGTTGGATCTCTTGGTAGTAACGTCGAGGCCTTACCACGTCATCCATGGCATGAATGCATTATTCTTGTCCAGATTGACTGTATTAGGCAATGGGTGTGGTTCATCCAGGGGATGAGATCGAGTTTCTCTTTTTGGCAAAGGAGAAATATTAGCACCTCTTACAGATCATAGGAAAATAAGGGTGGCTGTTGACTGACTTGACACATCGGAAAACTTCCTACCGACTAGAGAAGGTACGAGTTCCGACGGGGATGGTGCATATCATTCAGGATCGGATGAAGACTGCACAATGCAATAGGAAACAGGAAACTGGCGCCAATCATGTAGATTTGGGTGTGTAAGTGTTTCAAGAAGGAGTGTTAAGGATAGATGAATCTGCAGAGCAGCAGACGTGGAAGCAGATCTTGGAGAGAAGCATGGGGTGGTGTACTTTTCGACATGTTACAATCACCCGCCTTTGTTGTCCCCTCCAGGCTTAGGGAGCTGGAGGGCAGGGAAAAAGAGTAGCTTCATGCGGTCAAGAAGTGCGACCGAAATGGCTCTAAGGATGATTCGAAGTGCGGACTTTGTCTTCTACTAGCTGTTGTAGCCACATACATCGATACGAATCATCCCTTCCTTCTATGAATCTAGTCCCAGACCTAGAGTTTCTGGTTAAGTCGTTGACTTGACCCTCACGTCTGGAGATACCTTTTGGAGGAGACTCGATAGTCACACTTATGCCGATGGTGTGATCTAACCTTTGAGGTGAGATTCTCGGTTGGGACCTCTTGGTGGCAGCATCGATGCATTACGACGTCAGTTTGAGTATGTATTGGGAAATCACTGTTCATACTCAAATTGATGGTATTAGGAAAACGTCGGGATGGGTTTTCCTTGGTCGGCAAAAAGGAAACCACATGCATCACAGGATAAACTCGTGCATAGGAAGGTGTAGCCGATCACTCTTGAGTTGGCCAACTTCACCCACGTGGAAGCAGGAGTTTTGAGTTTCAGTTCTAATCATGAAAGGGATAACTCTAGAGTTCGAGGATGGCGACCACATTCTTATACGGGTCTCACCTCGACGAGGTTTACGAATATGTATATAAGGTGGATAGATACCTCCAATGTTCAACGGACCTTTCTAGGTCCTCGAATGGGTAAGCGAGGTGGTTTACCGCTTGACCTTTCCACCTCAGTTGCCCCGGGTGCACGATGTCTTCCACGTATCTCGGCTGGGGAGATACATGCTTGAACCGATGCATATCATCGACCATAGGGAGCTGGACATTGGCTATGGGGTGACTTTTGTGGGGTTCCAGTAGAGGTTGAGGGTCGACAGGAGCGGGTCCTATGAGGATGGTTGATTCCTCTTGTGCATTTTCGTTGACAGTGCGGGAACCTCTAGGGGAGCACTTGGGCGCGGAAGGCTCAGATGCATGCTCAGTACCACTTTTGTATCCCATGTTTGTGTTATAGCATTACAGGGACGTAAAGCCCTAAGGGTGGAGTAATGTAAAGACCCAGAAATTTCAAGGAAATTTTTTTCATAATTTATTTGCGATTTTACAAGAACACAGTTTCTAACGGCACCTGATTCTGAGACCCGGTTTGCCCAGAATCAATTTCTGATGTTTAGCTCGAGTACGTTCAGTGAACGAACAAGCGAGTTTTTTTAACTTTTGAACCGATTCTCGGAATTGAAATCCGAGGTCACCGATGGAACCGCAACGCCAATATTTTCTTAAGGAGACCTTTTCTAATGGTGCGTTTGCTCGAGAATAGTTGTTTAAAATTTGAAGTTTAAGTGAAGAATAAAATAAAATTGTTTTCCAATTTTATTTCTAGCCTAGTTGGTTTTAACCTATGTGTGGAAGTTAAGAAACTATCCAATTGAGGATAAAGGTGAGGTGGGCCCACAAGAACCCCACCCCTTCATATTCCCTAACCCCCTTAACTATTTCCCTTGAAACCCCCCTTGATTTTAATGTTGTGACTTCCTTCTTCACATTTATGATGAAAACATAAAACAAAATTCAATTTGAAAACCAAGTTTTATTTATGAGGTGATTTGTTTTGAATTTTGGATTTTCAAATTCTTTCCATGCTTTAATAAAATAAGTAGGACTTATTTTATTGGGAGTTGGCTCGTGGTATTGGGGGATTGGAGGAGATAGAGTTCATCTTCTTCATTGGAGAATGCGAAGAACGCCGACGTCTACCCCGACTTCCTCTCTTCCGATGATTGACAAAGCTTTCCCTTTCTTTGACGCATGCTAACCCCATCATCAAAACCACCCTGCTATGCCGCTTTCCACGATTCTCTTCGATCATCAACTCATTATCGAGGTAGGGGGATTAATTTGAGAATGGTATTATTCCCTTGGTTGTTCCTTCTAAAATAAAGAACCCGGATCAAATCATCATTATGTTTATCCGCAAATGATTTATTTTGCGGGTTGGAAATATTGGAATCATTATTTTTATTTAAGAGGTTTTAGGGGAATCTCTTTGGTATTCTCTTTATCTTTGAGAAAAGAATAACGAGCATGGACCAACCATTTCTAGGTTGATCCGCGGATCGTTCATTCATGCGGGTTGATGTTGGGGTTAATTGTTTTCTTTTCCATACGTCGACTTCTATTTGTTGGCCGCTTGTTATCATTATAATGGGAGGAGGTCGGACCGCACAAACAAGGCCGACCCTCCTCCCCCTTGTTCTTGATTATGTTACGGCATGAACGAAGGCAGCGCGGTGCAACAGCACCGCGCAGAAACATGGAGAATTACGGCAAGGATGCGCAACACCGTCGCGTCGCGCCGTTGAGACCGAACGAAACCGCGGCTGGAGTCGAGGCCGCAGAGACGATTCGAAGACTCCACTGGTTGAATGTGTGCGCAGATTGATGGGTGATGACAAACGAAGCTGCAAAGTCATTTTGAAGCCTCCGTAGTGAAGGTCGGGTCCCGAGAGGACCATTGGCGAAGGCGACAAGAAAAACGGACCACCGGAGCGCGTCCAGTGGTCCGCGGAAGGTGGCGGCAGCGCGCCGCCAGAATAGGAACTGTCGTGGCTGAGCCGCGGCGGCGGATTGAACCGGAACGGCTTAGCTGTTCCGGAGGCCAAGCGGCGCGGCTTTAAGCCACGCTGGTTCTTCATCCGCGGGGGGGTTGTAACACCCCCCCCCCCACACCCGATGGCAACAGAGGCGCCGCACCACGCTAGAGCCAGCGCCAAGCCGGGCCGCCCAGGCTGCACCGCGCCCAAGCGGGCCGGACCCGGACCTGGATTGGGTGGACTCGTTTCGGCCTGACCCAGGGGGGGGGTCTTGGGCCGGGTCGGATCGGGCCCGAACCCCCTATTTTCGGGTAGTTTCTGTTCAAACCACCATAACATGGGCTACGGACCTATGATCGACGCACCGTCAATTGCGATGAGATACTTGGATCGAGGCGGTCGTTTTGGTATATTACACTCAAGGTTTCGGTCTACTTTGTGTATGGTCGTGTTGGTTCGAACACGAGACTAACTGGGCCCTCGGAGCGGATATGGATATATCTTGAGCACCGGATGTCCGATTGACTTGCCGTCAACTTTGTTGGAATCCTCTTGATAAGATGGAACATTTTTCATTCTTCGCCCGAGGTTTGGATGTAGTAGGATAGTGGCCGGGTTGGATTTATACCTGAAATCCAACCTGGCCCCTGGAACGGAAAAGCTGATATCTTTCAGACCGGACATCCGTTTGACGAACTGTCAGTGGCGTTGGTGATCACATGGAGAAACGGTCCTTACGAGTATTACCTATGATATTTCAGGGTACAGTAGAGATAAGGCCGTGTTGGATCACACACGAAACCAACAGGTCCCCTGGGACGAAAAAGCTAATAACTCACAGACCGGGCGTTCGATTGACGGGCCGTCTGTTGCGTTGAGACCCCTATGACGAGGCCGTCCTTTGAGATACTTCTTCGTGGGACATTGAGATACTTGGAGTATCGACTTGTAGCTCATGGAGCGGACCCTCCCGGAGGCGAGCGTATAGAGAACAGGGACTGTGTAGCCGGCTGAGACCTGACGACTGCTTGACCGACTGGACTTGGAGTGAGTCGACTAGCCCAGTGGATAGAGCACTACTTTGTTTGGGTGCAGACCCATGACAGATGGAGCACTACTATGTGATAGTGCAGACCGCGGTACTCGTCCGGAGAGTACCTCTACAGGCTATTAGGGGGTGTGCACTATTGTGTTTGGGTGGCATACCCCGGTGGGAAGCACTACTGTGTTTGGGTGGCTGACCCACGGTACTCGACAGGAGGAGTACTTCAGCAGTCTTAGGTTAGTGAGCAGTACCTCGGAGTCATGACAGGATAACTGTACACTCCAGAGACGGGGCTCTTCAGCAGTTACGGTTTCAATAATGAAAATCCTGGTTTGAGTTGAGTATATGACCTTTGTGTTTACCTCATGATTAAGATGGGTCACTTGATAACTTAGGTATATGTAAGGGAATATACCTGGGTAGTGGTTATCCATTGATTTAATGACATTTTTGTTTACCTCATGATTGATATGGGTTACTTGATAACTTAGGTATAAGTATCGGCTTATACCTAAGAAGGGTTATCTGTTGTGATTCTACATTGTGGATATCCTTGTTGGATTTAGAGAGACCTTGAGGGTCTCGGGGTCCCTACTGAGTATCGTTATACTCACCCCTGCATGGGATATGCCCACACCTCCTTGTGTTGGATGTAGACGACGGAAAGCGCTGGCAGAGGCCGAGTGTTCGAGGACTGGACGGTACCTGAAGGTAGACCTCACGACGAGTCAGTATCCAGAGGTGGACTTCACAACGAGGCGATACTCGGAGGAGGTTGACAGGCGAGAGCGTTGGGGAGGCTATCTGTACCTACCCTTCAGGTAGGATCTGTGGTGGACGATCCAGGAGCTGTGCTATCAGTACTTACCCTACAGGTAGGATCTGAGGTGGACGGCCCAAGAGTTGTTTCTACTCTTCTGGCTGCTTGTCTTTCTGTTGTACTTCTTTTCAGTTCTAGTTGTACATTTCAGTTGGGTTTGTATTCTGGCCCATTTACTTTTCAGCAATTTCTTTTTTTACTTATTGTATTATTTCTTCTTGTAATATATGGTGTTTTGTTTACTTTATAAAGGCAATTCCTTCCCAGTTATCGGGATTTACGCCTTTGGTGCTAGTCGCCAGCCCCTGGCCTATGGAAGGCAGGATTGGGGTAGTCATGACACGGGTCCCGAGGATGGGTCGTGACAATTCCAAATACCTAATCCTATAATATTTTATGGTTTTACCTCTATAGGAGTCATCCCAAGGTGTCGTTAAGTCCCCAAGGTCCCATCCTTCAAGATCTAGGAGTTACTCTACAAGGTAAGGGAATGCTTCATTTTCTTCTTGTAGTCGACACTTATTTTATGTTATCTATTTGATTCCCCATTCTCATATGTTGGGGTTTGATTTTATGTGTTCTTATTAATTTCCTCTTTATTTCAATATGATTAGATATGTGTTTTCTCTCATAATTTCTTTTTATGAAATTTTAAGCGACGCCGTTAGGCTGCCGAATTTTCATAAGGGATCTCTCACTTTTTCTTTTATTTTCATGTTCATATCTTTTATTTTTCTCTCCTCACCTCATCTATCCAAATTACCATGATAAACTCCATTATAATATTTAAATTGTAATTATATCATGTTAATGAAAGAACTATCATCAATATTCTTACTCCATCCCTTTTATTTTTACAAACGAAATCCACATCCATGATGTTCTAATTTATAACCATTGTGGATGACAGAGTTTCATTATTCAATTTCTCCTTCATTACTGGTCATGAATCCATTTAAATGGTTGAATCAAATAAGAATATATTTATTTCAACTCATTAATTTTTTGAAATCCTTAGACACTCATAATATTAAATAATAATACAAAACAAGCTCATTAGGAACAAAATGGCCAAGTTAATCCCAATATTTGTAATAAACTTTTAACTAAAGAATCATCATCATGATATATAACCCAAAATCATTATAAGAAAATTTATATCTCATTGATGTCAGTAATCAGATATATTAATAATTATGTATGTTTAACAACATTTCAAATGAACTTATATTCATGAAAACAAGTAAATGAATCATGAAAACCCAGGAAGAAAATGCTTCCAAAACAAGAAAATTGAACCTCTTAAAACCATAAAAAGGTCCATGAATGAACCTAATAAGGATAAACTAAATCAATTACATGAATATGAGGTTCTGAGTTTAATAATTAATGATGCCAAATTTTATTATTCATGTCATTAAAACAAACGAAGAATACACTCGAGCATAAGGAAGGGGGTTTCTCATCTCACTTTCATTTCTGTGAGATTTTCATTGTTCGCCACTTATTTCATGTATGTGGTATATGTGTACTTCCATTTGATATATAATAACATGATTATATTTATATTCATGTTATTCAATGATTCATTTGAGGGTTATTATGTTTTGGTTATATGATTCGACCGATTACATTGTGGTAAGAGACTTTGTCTCCACTACTATTTTGTTGTGACTATCTTTGTCTGGTGCTCCTAATAATCATTATGTGGCGTACCTACTACCCATTTTAGATCATAATTAATTTGAAATTATATTTATATTAAATATCCATTATCTCATATCATGGATATGTTTTTTTTCTAAATTGTATACCATTTTACAAACGGTGTTTATTTGTAAGGTTATTTTAATTATGGAAATATTGATGAATCATTATACTCTACAATAGAAGGATATTAAAAAGAAATATTTATCCTGTATTGAATCAATGTATATATAATGATTTGGAAATTCAGTGGCAGGTGGGGCCTGCTATAGCCCCTTGATGCATCGGTAGGTCTCATGAGACAAATCAGTTGGCGAAAAAACCTTCGAGTTTATTTCCAAAAAATAAGACGGGTTTCTACCCCTAGAACAAAAGAATTTTAATGGAAGTATGGTATCATGTTCCAGATACATGACATCAAATTAATAATCATTTGGTTTATTCTTTTCAGTAATTACAATCCATGAGGTTTTCACTATTGCAAAATCTATGGACGCACGCCCTTTCTCAGTTTATTAATGGCATGTGTTTTTCATTTATTCACCATGACATGTTTGTTTATGATTTAGTTAATACTGATTCATGATTCTGCTATTTGAAACCCTTACTGAGCATTTGAGATCACCCCTTTCAATGTCTACCTTCAATAGGTGATGAACAGGAGATCATTTATTGAGTTCTTGTGGTTGCAGTTTTTTGTTTTTGGTGTGTATTGTATTTTGTAACCTTCTCCAATGTAAGTCGAGTTACATTTATGTATATATATTATTCAAGATTACTAAACTTATCACTCCTTCATGATTTTCATTCCATATATCCATCCCAAAATAAAAAGTAATGTGTTGGCTCCGTTCAAGAAGAGTTGGGGTGTTATAGTTGGTATAAGAGGAAGTTTAGTAGAAAACATGGAAACTAGAGTAAGAAATGTATAATATGAAACAAATCCATAAGGTAGTATTTGAGGATAAATGTACAAAAAAATCTTGTTATTTTGGTAAGAAATAGATTGTGTTCATCTTTCAAGCAATACATCCTTGTCTGGATACGATCAGGTAGAGGAGGCTCTAGCACAGATGTATCTCGTGGTAAACCCGAAAACACCGCTTTGAGCGAGACTCGAATGGGAACTGGTTCATGACAATGGTAATTGCTGCACTCTTGGATACAACACACCTGTGGGATATTCTTAGGATAATTCACATTTTCATTACAAGCCATTATGAAGGGGTTTAATGTAAATTTTTCCTCATAGAAACCATGTTTATTAGATTATCTATGCATAAAATTTCAATCCATGTTGAGTGCTTTTCTATTTGAGATTCATAAACTAAACTAGTGTATCCGATTATTTATAAATGGTGTCTAACGTAATAAGGGGAATCAATACTCGTGGGCAAGGTAGGGATCTCCCTACTTAGCATGTCAACACAGTCAATGTGGGAGAAGATCAGATCATGACCATATTGGGACAACTTTCTCAGGTTGTAACGAATAACCATTCCATGCTTGTGTTAGATTGTTTCCTGAGACAGAAGCCCCCGTCTTTCAATAAGACTACTATCTTAGTGGTTTCTGGGGAATTGATCAATCCCCTTGAAAATATATTTATGGAATTAGGATGAAATGGAAATAAAAAGGAAGTATTAGAAATATATTATCTCAAGGGTGACGCTGATCAATGGTGGTCCCTGATACAGAGTACCATGGAGGAAGATTAAATAGAAGATATGGAATGGAGGAATTTTAAGTAAATATTCTTCAAAAAATATATCCCTCCTGAGGAACGAACATAAATAAAGAGGAAATTATGTGGCTTAAAAAAAGGGACGAAGTCAGTGTTGCAGAGTATGAGGATACCATCACAGGGCTAGCCTGGTATACTGTAGATTATGTATGAGACACAACAGAAAGGAATGATCATTTATTTGAATATCTTAAGCCAAGTCATCTAAGGTCACTAGTTTCTCAAACATTTTCATCATATGATGAAACTGTATCATGTTCCATCATAACAGAGAAGGAATTTTCTAGATCAAATTTGTTCAAGGGGAACCAAGATAAGAAGAGGTACTGTAATAACCAAGGGAAAGTTGAAGTGCCAAATAAGAACAAGGGAATGAATAAATTCCCATTATGTGAAAACTAATGAAATAATATCCTCAGGAAATGCTTAAAAAGCATGGGAGTCTGCTATAAGTGTGGAGAAAAGGGTCATGTATCTCATGAATTAAAGAGGAAGAAACAATTTATTTATGTTCAATGCTACAATTGTAGAGAAATGGGACACTATGCAAATGACTTTCCTAAGAACCAAGGAAACATGAATCAAAAAAATCCAAGAGAACAAGGGAGAGCATATGCAATTACAACTGCAGAAGTTGTAGTTCCTAATATTGTGGTGGTAGGTACTTTAATTGGTTCCTCAAACATATCCAACTCTTTTTTTTATTCTCAATCATCACATTCATTTATATCTTCCCAGTTTTCCAAGAAAATTAGATATGTACAATTTGATTTAATAAAGTAGTTATCAGTCAAAACTCCTAGGGGATGCATCTATGCAACAAAGGCTTGCCAACTAGTCCCCCTCGTGACACATAAATGTGATATAGTTGCTAAACTTATCATCATACAAATGGCTGACTTTGTAATAATTCTCACTTTTAATTGGTTTTCCAACTATGATGTGATGATTTATTAAGAGAAAAAGGACGTTACAATTTTTGAAAATAGTATAGAATCTCTTATCATTAGAGAAGAAACCTTGCCAACTGATTCTTATCAAGACCCACCGCTAGTAGCTCTACTGAATGCAATTCCTGGAGAGGAAGTGAAACCAATATCTATGGGAGAGGAAAGAAATCTTCCAAAAGATGTTGTGCATGTAGTGTAAGAATACATTTATGTATTTCTAGAGGATTTACCAGGACATCCTCCAGACCTTGAAATTGAGTTTTCCATTGACGTAATTCATGGTGCAAGACCTATATCAAAAACCCCTGTAGAATGACCATTGTGGAGTTAGTGGAGCTAAATAAACAACTATAGGAGTTGAGTGACAAAGGATTTATTTGACCTAGTGTTTCTCCATGGGGAGCCTCGGTCTTGTTTGTCAAGAAGAAAGATGGATCCATGAGGCTATACATTTATTATATAGAAATCAATGCTATTACAATAAAGAATATGAATCCTCTTCCCCAGATTGATGATTTATTTGATTATGTTCATATAGAACAATACTTTTCAAATATTGACCTTTGATCTGGTTATCACCAACGACATGTGATGAAGAAAGATATTCTGAGACATAATTTTGAACCAGGTATGGGCATTACGAGTTTACAGTGACTCCTTTCGGACTAATGAATGCACCATTTGTTTTCCTGGAGTTAATGAAAAGAGTTTTCATGGAATATTTTATAACTGTGTTGTGGTATTAATCGATGATATCCCGTTATACTCAAAAATCAAGGAAGTCCATGAGGATCACATGCGGAATATTCTGAAAACTTTTTGAAGAAATGAATTATATGGGATGTTTAGCAAGTGAGAATTATGGCATCAATTAGTTTCATTTATAGGACCTTCAGTCTCTATATATGGAATCCTAGTTGATCAGGAGATGAAAAAGGTAGTCCATGATTGTCCAACACCAACAAACATAACCGTCATATACAATTGTATTGGCTCATCAGGTTATTATCGTCATTCCATTCAGAATTTCTCCCAACAGGCTAACCCGCTTACCAAGCTCACACGTAAAGGATTTAAGGTTGTGTGGACAAAAGAGGGTACAAAATGCTTTGATGAATTGAAAAGAAGATTGGTCAATGGTCCAATTTTTACACTTCCATCTGGAAGTGATGGATTTTTTATATACAATGAAGCATCAATGAATGGGTTTGGTTGTGTCCTTATGAAAAATGATAAAGTTATTGCTTATTCATCAAGACAGTTGAAGAACCATGAGAAAAATTATCAAACTCATGATCTTTTTTTTCATCCGTAATCGTTGCTATGAAAATATGGAGACATTTTCTTTACAGGGAAAGATGTGAGATTTATACTGACCACAAGAGTTTGAAATACATTTTCACACAAAAAGAACCCAACATGAGGCAAAGGAGATGGCTCATGTTACTCAGAGATTATGATTTTTCAATACACCGCCACCCAATAAAGGCAAATAAGGTGGATGATTCATTAAGTAATAAGGATCATGGACTTCTTACTCAAATCAGGATTGAGAGAGATCCTATATTCTTGGATCTAATATTGATGTAAATGGTAATTGTTAAGTAAGGGGAAACATTTTTTCTCTTTCAAATCATTGTTAAACCATATTTATTAGAGAAGATAAAATGCTCTCAATCTGATGATGAGAATATGTACAAGAAAATTAATGATGTCCAGGATGCTAGACTAGTTGACTTTGTGTATGAAGAAGGAGTTCTAAAATTTGGGAAGAGTTTATGTGTTCCATCAGTATCTGAGCTAAAAAGGGAACTATTAGTCGATTCCCATAGCTCAAATATCTCTATACACCCTGGTTACACCAAGATGTATAAATATCTGAAGAAATATTTTTGGTGGGATAATATGAAGCATGAAATTGCTGACAATGTGTCAAGGTGTCTAGTTTGTCAACAATTGAAGGTAGAGAGACAACATCCCAAAGGAGTGATGCAACCACTACCTATTCCTATGTGGAAGAGGAATACATTATGATTGATTTTATCACTAGACTACTGAGGACACCTAGAAGGAACGATGCAATATGGTTAATTATTGATCGTCTCACAAAATTGGCACATATCATTCATATAAGAGAGGATTTTACACATGAGCTCCTGGAAGGACTGTATATTAATGAACATGTAAGACTTCATGGTGAACCTATATCAATTTTATCCAATAGAGATCCCGAATTTACATCAAAATTATGGAAAAGTCTCTAGAATGATTTGAGTACTAATCTTCGTATGAGTACTGCATGTCACCCCCAAACTGATGGACAGTCTGAAAGGACTATTCAAACTCTAGAAGCCATGCTATAGTCTTGTTCTCTTGACTTACAAGGTATGTGGGATCAATACTTGCCTTTAGGGAATTTTATTAAAACAAAATTTCACATTCTATTATTATAATGGCTCCATATGAAGCATTATATAGAAATAGAAGTCAAACTCCAACTTGTTGGGAATAAGTTGGTGAGGGAATACTTATAGGCCTAGAACTTATTGAAGAGACCATAGCAAAGGTAAAGACAATCCAAGCCCCTATTAAAGCTTCCCAACATAGGCAGAAGAGTTATTCTAACAACCGGAGAATGGATTTGGACATTCAAGTGGGAGATCATGTATTTTTAAAAGTATCTCCATGGAAGGGTGTCTTATGTTCGGTATGAAAGGGAAACTGATCCCCAAGTTCATCGAACTATTTGAAGTTATGGAAAGAATCAGAGCTATATCATACCTTTTAGCAATGCTTCCAAATCTCTCTAGAGTTCATGATGTGTACCACATGTCATTTTTAAAGAAATACATTCTAGATCCAATGTATGTTCTCACATATGAAGAAAAAGAACTTGAACCTGATTTTTCCTACTGTGAAAAGCCTATCGGGATTCTTGAAAAAAGGAAGTAGATATTGAGAAATCAGGCAACTCGTTTAGTAAAGATTCTTTGGAGAAACTAAAATATGGAAGAAGCAACATGGGAACCAGAGTATTTCATGAAGAAGAACCACCCATATCTTTTTGGTGGGATTTATACATCAAATTTTTAGGCCGATATTTCCGAAGGAGGGAATAATATAGAACCCCAAACATTTTATGGTATCCGTCTCATAAATACACTCTATTCATAGATTATATTTCATAAAGCATTGTGTTCCTTTAAAACAACACTTGGATATTTATATGATAGTCATAACCGAGCCATTAAGCATATATTCTCCACTTCTATGTTTTGAATGTCAAAAAAAGGTCATCTACAGTTGTGACTAGTAAGTTGTTTGGAGTCTGATAGAACCAACTTGATTTTTTGATGAACAGTAACATACCCTTATGAATAGTAATGTAAATAGTACTATGACCCTTATAAATAGAAAATAATGATAATATTTTACTTGTAAAAGGTAACAAGATAATGAGAAGTTAATTAATTTTTCAATGTAATACGAAACTAATTATACCTTTAAATTGATATTTTTCAAATTAAATATGATTTTATTTAAAAAATAAATTAAAAATACATAGAAATTTATTTTAAAAAAATTAAGTTCATTTATGAATTCTACGTGTCGAATGATGGTTATGATGAATTTTTGGGATTTTTCTAAAATACATGAAATTTTCATGAATTGTAAAAATATAGTTTTGAGTTTTCAGTAGTTTAATGACATCATAATGAAATAATAATTAAAATACAAGGATAGTTGACTTATGTACAGTAAAATATGACATAATTTTTCTTATGTGGCTAAAACCATGGGCAAATACCATGGTCAAGCCCATGGTTTGTAAAAAAACACCAATGAGGTGTCCCTTTGAAGTTATTAAAAACTACCTCTCTTTTTCTATAAATACCTTCTCATCCATTCGTTTTCATTCATTACAGAACCCTCTTTATCGAATTTCTAGTGGTTATATTTCTCAATGAGTCCTAAAAAGGTGTCCTTAATCCCCCATGGTCTCATCCTTCATGATCTAGTAGTCACTCTACAAGGTAAGGGATCCTTCATTCTCTTCTTTTAGTCGACATTTCTTTTGTGTTATCTATTTGATTTTCCATTATCATATTTTGGGTTTGATTTTATGTTTCATTCGTAGTATCATTTTGATTTCAATATGATGATATACAATTTTTCCCCCATCATTTAATTTTAAGAAATTTTAAGCGACGTGGTTAGGGTGTCGATATTTCATAAGGGATCTCTCTCCTTTTCTTTTATTTTCAAGTTCATCTCTTTTTGTTTTCTATCCTCACCTCCTCTGTCCAAATGACCATGATAAACTCCATTATAAAATATATAATGTAATTATATTTTGTGAATGGAAGAACCATCATCAATTTTCTTACTCCCTCTCTTTTATTTTTATAAATGAAATCAACATCCATGAGGTTCCAATTTATAACCATTGTGGACGACGATATTTCGTTCTTCACTTTCTACTTCATTTCTGGTCATGAAAATTTTTTAATGGTAGAACCAGATAAGAATATATTAATTTCATCTCATTAATGTTTTGTAATCCTTAGAAACTCATAATATAAAATAATAATACAAAACCAGTTCATTATGAACAAAACGACAAAGTTAATCTGAATATTTATAATAAACTTTTAACTAATAAATTTTCATCATGGTATATAACAAAAAATCATTATAAGATCATTTATATCTCCTTAAGTTCATTAATAATATATATTAAATTTTCTGGATGTTTACCCTCATTTCAAATGACCTTCCATTCTTGAAAATAAGTAAACGAATCATGAAAAACAAGGAAGAAAATGCTTCCAAAACAGGAATAGTGAACCACTTAAACCCATAAAAAGGACCATGAATGAACCTAATAATGATATACAAAATAAATTAAATGTATAATTGGTTATGGAGTTATTAATTAATGGAGATGAGTTTTATTATTCAGGTAATTAAAACAAATGATGAACACACTCGAGAATAAGATAAGGGGTTTCTCATCCCACTTTCATTTCTATGAGATTTTCCTTATTCTCCAATTATTTCTTGTATGTGGTATATGTGTACTACCATTTGATATATAATAACATGATTCTATTTTTAATAATTTTATTCAATGATTCAATTTAGGGTTATTATTTTTTGGTCAACTGATTTGACTGATTACATTGTTGTAAGAGACTTTGTCGTAACCACAATTTTGTTGTGACTAACTTTGTATGGTGCACCTAATAATCCATATTTGGTCTTCCTAATTCCTATTTAAGATCAATTTTAATTTGAAATTATATTTATATTAAATATCTCTAATCTCATTTCATGGATTTTTTTTCTAAACTGTATACCATTTTACAAACGGTGTTTATTTGGAATGTTATTTAAATTATGGAAATATTTGTGAATCCATATAATCTACTATATACAGATATAAAAAAGGCACATTTATTTTTTATTTAATCAACGAATAAAGAATTCATTGGACTTTAAATGGTGGTTGGGGCCCGCTATATCCCCTCGATGCATTGGTAGGTCCCATGAAACAAATAAGTGGGCGACAAACCCTTCGATTTTGTTTCCAAAAAATAAATTGGGTTTCCACCCATAGAACTAACCTATTTTAACTTTATTATGATATCATGTGCCGGATACATGATTTCCAATTAATAAGACTTATCTTTATTCAATTTGATTCATTACTATCCATGAGGTTTTCCCTATGAAAAAATCTATGGATGCAGGCCCTTTCTCAGTTTATTAATCGCGTGTGTTTTTCATTTATTCACCATGCCATATTTGTTTAAGATTCATTTATTATTGATTCATGCTTCTGCTATCTGTAACCCTTACTAAGGGTTTGATCTCACCCCTTTCATTGTCTACCTTCAACAGGTGATGAATAGGAGATCATTTATTGACTTCTGTTGGATGTATTTTTTTAGTTTTTGTTATGTATTGTATTTTGTAACCTTCACCAATGTAATTTGAGTTACATTTATGTATCTATTTTTTTCAAGACTACTAAACTGATCATTCCTTTAGGATTTCCATTCCCTTTAACCATTCTAATATGACAAGTAATCCACTGGCTCTGATCTAGTGTGGACGGTGTGTTATAAATTAATGTGAAAAACATTATTATATGGAAAAATGCCAAAAATTAAATAAATATGTTCCCATTATGTCAATATAAAGTAGATTAATAGATAACGAAGATAAAAAAATAAAACATTGTTAAAATCCCCTAGATTCAATCTTAACCTCATCTCTATCACCATTCACCACAACTCTGTGGTCATCCACATTCCCCATTCCCATGATTGGATCCCTATACATGAAGTCTTCATAGATACAAAGATTTCAATGTAGGGTGTTAGTAATAAAATCCAGTAGGAAACTTTAAATAAGTTATTAAAAATTATGCACAGGTATAATCAGTGTATACCATGAAAAAAATACATATTTCATAAAGGATAAATAAGAAAATACTATGCACCCATTTTCTAACCAATCCATTCTGAGTCGTGCCCATATGCTAGATTAAATATCATGATATAAGATTTAGTCAATAATTATCCATATGGAGATTAAATATACCTCTTTGTATCATTAAGGGATCATATGAACGTGCTACTCAATATCCACTAGGATTCTAGTTAATCATACAACTCAATATCCACAAAGCATCTATAGATGATGCTACTCCACATTTAATAAGTATAATATGAATCACATAAGTCCACAAATGAATTAAAATATCCCTAAATTATACTTTTGTTAATCATAGCTATCATCTTATGTCATGAACACTCTCCCTCTAATGGATAATCAGGTCATGATAGTCAAATTGTTTTGACCACCATTAAAAATACCTCCAAATGAATAGTAACACACACAATTTTTAGGAGAAAAAAATAAAATAATAATATAATCATGGAAAAATAGTAGAAAAATATAATACATGTGATCAAAATAAGACATGGTCAAACAAGAAACATATATATGCATGGAATGAAATATTTTAAACTTGTCTCATAGGCTATGAACACACCCACATGGGATAATAATTAATCATGATCATCAATGTTTTCCAACAAAAAATACATATCATGAAAAAATTTGAATACAATAGACCCAAATGGTTTGTAACTTCCTAAAATAATTCTACTATTGATGAAAAATAAGGTTTTCAAGGATTAAGGCCTGAACTATTTCACACACCCATGAAGAAAAATCTAAAACATCATGGATTCATATTTGTAGTTATGAATAATAAATACAAAGGTTTAGAAAAATTAATCAGTGATAGTCCATGTCAAGAATGGTGGTTCTATAATCACATACCTCAAATATTTCATCAATGGAACCAACTATGTGTTATATCGAATGATAGGACTCCGATTCACATTATCCTTTTTCAATTGAGGAATATGTCATGAACTCTTCATCATTATAGAAGAGAACCTAGGGTATTGGAAGTGGAAATTAATAATTAATCAATCCATCAATAAAAAAGTGATTAATTATGAGATTCAAGAATAAGATAGTCCCAAGATGATCAATCTAATGCAGCTTACTGAGAAACATTAAATGTTAAAAAGGAATTTAACTATGGTAAAAAGGGATTTAATTTACATGTGGAAAATATAAATAATCTTTATATGATTCAAGAATCCTTTAATAGTTTCAATTAGAATTCTCAAATAAAGAATATACCTAAAATATCTACACATATTCTCATGTGAAAATAGGTGGATCAAAAAATGACACCCAAATAATGGAGGGTTTTGTATCACATACATAAATTCTAGATTAATAAACAATAAGGATTCATTGGAATCCAGTATTTGATTATATACATTATTTATGTAATAAATAAAGAGTCTTATAAATTGGGATTTCATTATTTACAATGAATTATGTGTCTGAATGGATTATACATTTCAATTAAAGTCATATTCAGACAACTAATTTTAGGGGTCCATGGTTTGGCCACACAGTTTGACAAACCATTTTCCAACCGTGTTCCCTTTATGGGATTTTGAACAATATAAAAAATTGGGCCACATTTTTTTAAATATTTTTTCAACCATGTTATTTTAAACTAGAGTTTTCTTCATTAATTTCTAGGTGAGGTTATATGTTTTTTCAACCCATATGTCACCCCTTATGCATCTTCCTCTAAATTCATAGTTTATAAGAGAATATGTACAATTTTTGAAAATAGGAATTAAACCATGAATCCTTTAGAAGGAAACAATAAATTTACAAATATAGACACAAACCGTTATAACTAAACATAAATAACTTATATCTCAAATTTATATGATTAAGAGCTAAAATTTTCACATAACACTCATAACTTTTTTTGGCTGTTACATCATAGTTGTGGTATCATTATAAATACCTATAGAACACTCTATTGTAAATAAATTAAATTTTATGTCATGTATTAATTAATGAATTAGATATAACTCGCATTCAATTCATGAATTTCTAAAATTAATGTTTCACCCATATATTTCATCATATCAAAGTCTTCATTTACGATAGCTTACCTGAAAAACATTTTTAATTAAAATAGTTAAAAATCATCAACCAAAAATATTACGAAGAGTGTCATGGTATATTCTATATAATATGTAAAATCAACCCCTTTTACATTCAATCATACTATACTACTAATATGGATCAATAATATCTTCATATTGGCTAAAGGTAGTAATATGTTTACATGATTAATTATGTTCGATATTTATAAAATAATATATTCCTAAATTTCATCTTCTAATAAGTGGATTTTGGGCTTATCTCATTCATTTGGAACAATATATCTATTTTTCTAAAATATATTTATAAATTTTCATCTCAATTTTTCACTTTATATTTTCAAAATGGATGTTCTAAAATTGAATTAACAATATATACATAACATTATATGGAATAGAAACCCTATATGTACAAATTCATATTGAACTGTGTTTACCTAACTATAACATAAATTTATTTAAATAGGTATATAATAATAATATTAATACAATTTATTTCAATATACATTATTATTTATTATATAAAAATAATTTTGTGAAGTCATACTTTGTGAATATAATGTATTTTAAAGATTGTTAATTAATTTTTTTCAGATGATAAATAAATAATATATTTTATGTAATTTATGGGGAATCAAATTATATAGTCCTTTAATATATCTATAGGTCTCATGTGAAAAACTATAATACATTAATGGAAGAATCCTTAACATTTATTTATGATTTCTTGGTCGAGGCATTTATGGTACGGTAATGTTGTCCAAAATTATTCATTCCAATATAATGATATAATATATTATCATCTTCTTGAATATTCATTTCTATTTTTATTTCATCCAGGGAAATAATATTTTCATTATTTTGATATATAGTATAATTAAATCATTTTTTCATATAATATTATGTATTTTCAATTAATATTATGATAGCTTCCATAGTATGCTACAACATTCCGAGCTTTTGAGGTCACATATTTCTAAAATTTTATCTTTTCACTAAGAATCCAAGAAGATAAAAATGAACATTACAAGGATAATAAAAGTACGAAGAATAATATTTATTGTTATTTAAAAAATCTATCAATGAATGTTATGAAATTTTTTTGTATTTAGTCCTCTTAGACTATTGAACTAGAAATCGTAGTGATTCAGATCTATGTATTCTTTAACTATGTAATGAATGACTTCCAAATCAAGTAATTTTAATTGTGGGATCCAATAATTGTGATTAGAGATATATTATTAGTAATCCTATTGGGTATATTTTGAGGATCATTGTTAGGGAAAAGAACCACCTAATAAACAATTATAAAATTTCTGATATATATTTAAATTTGATGGAATATGAGAGTGGAATTTAAGAAATATGCTTAGAAATTATATGTTATGATTTATAATTCATAGTATTATTCATTATATTGTTATGAATATTCAATTTTATAAAAATGGTTCCTAAAGAGAGGTATCAAAACCATGTAAAAACCTATAACTAGTGTCCAGATTAACATTTTGATCAAACCAATGATGGTGGAGTTACATATGTGAAAATGATCATTATACCACTACATTGGACTAAGGATATATTGAATAACCATTCTTGTATGGATCAATATATTTCCCTTCAATGAGGTGTAACAACTTTTGATCATTTTATAATGTAGAAATACATATATTTTAATAGAATAGTTAATTCATTATTGGCGGATTGATAGATGAGTTCGTTGGAGATGTCATTTTTTCATTTTGATAAAGTAAAAATATATGTTTATTAATACAATAGACTGTATCATAGGATATTATGAATAATTCTAGCAATTTTTTCAATACTCAAGGAAAAAAGAAGACAAAAAATTCATTTAATGAATTACATTTATGGAATTATTTTTTGAGAATTTTTTTCTCTAAGAGAAATATGCTAATATGAAAAATGCAAAGTACTATATTTTATATAATATTAAGAACAATATATTATTGATTCTGAGGATAACGTTACAGGGTTTCTAAGACATGATACACTCCATGTAAGAAATACATATATGAATATTGATAGCTTGTTTTATATGATTAATAAAATCCCTCAAATATAACCACTCTCGAAAATATTTTCTAGTATAAAGTGATAATGAAAAGTGTTTTCATGATTGAGAAATGGTTTTATATTTTTCATATATACAAATGAATGTAGGATATGAAGATTATAAACGTGTGCTGAAATCTGGAAATGAAGAAGTTGGGAATTTTCTATTTTAGAACATGTAATTATTGTGAATGTACAGACATTGGAGGTATCATGAGGGGATTGATAGTTTTATACTAGTGTGGAAAAAAATTCCAACAAAAAATGAGTAGTTATTCCACGATATAAAAAATCAATGTTCAGTAAATAACTTTCAATAAATGGGATATTATTCCAATTAATTCCCTAATAATCAATGTAATCTACATCATAATTGGCCAAGGGATAATATTTTATCTTATAAAATTACTATAATAGAGGAAAAACATCATCATGATGTGATAAAATGTACTTTGATCATAAAATCCAATATAACTATTAAATTATTTTATTATATATATACACATTATAATAGAACTATAATGTTTTCTAAAAAATATAATAATCCCCTGATATATTAAATAATGACTTTCAATTAAAAATAAAAGTGTAAATCTTATTGAAATAAAATTATTTTGGGTTATCTCTATAAAATTGCATGGAGTATCTCTTGTTTTAAACCTAGTTATTATACTAATGTTCCACTTTGTAATATATATTGGGATATATTGGTTCTCAATGTATAATGAATTTATTTATATTTGATGGAAGGGGTTTAAAATTTATAATACTAGAATATATTCTTTTTTTATAGAAGAGACTTAATTACATGTGTCATTTTAAGAACCACCTCCAAAGAACTATGTTAAATAAATTCATGTAAAATATTATGATCAAAGTCACTCGATGAATGAAATATATATCCTAAAAATTGAGGATTTAATGATTGTGAAATATTAGAGTAATGTATTCCATGAAAAGATTCATAGATATCAACCTATTAATGAAGTTTAATTCCCTATTGACCACATTCCTTATGAAAATATAAAATATTAAACACATTATATAACAACTTTAGTGAAATAGGTCAGACTAAGGATAAAACTATATGATATATGTTAAATGGAATTCATATATCCTACTCTCTCTCCATGGAGAGAATCAATACTATTTTTAATGAAGATTTATTGTTTGATGTGGTTGTTCATTGACTATTGGGATATAAATTCCATTATTATTAAGAACAACTAGAATTTTACAAACATTATGGTTCTATTTAATCATCTTAAATGATGTCAATACATCTAAATAATTGAACATCATTCTATTTTTCATCTATATAATTTTATAAAGAATGGTATTCAAAAAAAATTATATATACATGGTATACACATTATTCTTACATAGTGTTTCCTTTTTGATAAATATATTCACCCTCTATGTTTATAAATCAGAAGAATATATAATTCCAGAATTGTATTGAATAAATAGTAGTGTTATTTACTGATGACATCTTGATATAATCTAAAATCTTTAAATACTATGATAACTATTAATAGAATTCTATTTCTATTACCTTAGGGAAGTAGTTATATGTAATAGTAATAAGTGTGAGTTTTAGATTCAATAAATTTCATCCATTTGACACGTTTTCTTGAAGGATAGAATTTATCGTTATTCTTAAAAATCCATAGCTATTGATTAATGGATAACACCAATGAATATTACTAAAATATGTAGATTCATTGGTTTAAGTAGATAATATTAGAACATTTTCGACAAATAATAAAATTTTCTAACTGATGAACCAAATTGATAGGTATGATTGTAATATTGACATGGTAAATGGAATGTAATGATTGTTTTGATGGAATTATGATGATATTAATGAATTACTCCAATATTAAATTTACCTCCAAGGAATGAAATAATATTGATATATAGTATTTTATTTAATAAATTAATGTGGTTTGTTCTTATAAAAAATGAAAATGGTTTTTTATATGCATCATGAAAATTAAAGACCCTTGAGAAAAATTATCTAACTCATGGACTTGTGATGGAAGCAGTAATATTTTCCTTAAAGATAAAACGAATTTGTATTTTTGGTTCAAGATATAGAATATATATATATCAACAATGTTTTATATGTAAATTCACAAAGAACTATAAAAATATAAGAAAAGTTAGATGGATAAAATGGCTCAATGTGTCATGAACTGCCTTCAAAAAAAGGAGGGAAGGGACAACAGATTCCCATACCCTTCCTTATTTAAATTGAAGGAGAGATAATGACCCCCAAGACCCGCCTTCAATAGGTCCCGTAGTGGTGACTAGAACCAAGGGTTTAGAATCACACATAAGGTTGAAGGAATTACCCTTTTTATTTTATTAGGATCGGGAGATAAGATAGTAAATCCCAACAACACCAAAAGATAAAGGTAAAGGTACAACCCAAAGTAAACAATTCCCATATTCATGATCAAAGATAAAAGATACAATTCACAAGAACTACAAATGTAAAGTACCAAGAAAAAGGAAACAACAACAGAAACCGCCCCAAGGTCCGAGCTAGTAATGTCTCACATGATCTTTGAAATCCTACTAGAAACATGAAAGAAGTTTTATATACATAGAGTGAGCATATAAGTATACTCAGTCGGGAAAACCAAAGACTCTCGTGCACAAGTGGGGAGGCATTCTAATGCCTTGTGAGAAAAGAGGCAACCAAAGAACCTAGCGAGGAAAACTAACCACCCAAGCCTCACCATGGTACACTCCCAAAATAACGCAAGACAAGTAATGTATAGTAATAGAACATCGACGTTTGGGTACACCACGCTACTTTCCCACAGGTTTTTTAAGACATCCTATGCATCGAACCAATCCCGCCATTCTCACCGCAGTCCCACTGCCACACCCTGCCCGCACACACCAAGGCCACAACTACACATCCTTCCCGCACACACCTGGGACACAACCAAACATCCCTCCTGCACACACCTAGGCCACAACCACACATCCCGCCTACAAACACCTAGTCCACAACAACCACATGCAACCACACCCACAAACACCTAGTCCAGAACAACGACCACCATGCCCGAAGACACCTGGACCTCATCCCAAAGAATCTTGGGAAATAACCCCCACAACTACCATGCCCGAAGAATCTTGGCCTAAAAATGGACCTCAGGCCATCACAACCTGCCTAAAGAGTCTTGGGCTATTCGAGAAAGGGAGCAGAAAAGGAGCGAATAACCAGCCACTCATAAGAGTGTTGGAAAAAACACCATCCCCCATGTAATGGGGGTTTACAGCACTAAGTGATCAACATGGGTGGGGCACGAATAAGAAACATAAGAACTAAAATTATATGTATAGGTAACAAACACTCATCCCATGCCTAGAGTTTCCAATTCCAACCTATGAACAAAACACCCTATTATTATTCATTCATAGAAGAAAGGCACAACACACTTGGTCAAGCCACAACTCATTCCAAAACCAATTCCCCATTTTTCCCATTCTTGTTTTCATGTTCAAGTGATTCCATTTAGGTGAAATCTATAATACTGGGCAGCTAACAGGCATAACCCCAAGCTAGAGAGAGAGAAACAGCTAAAAAAGAATTTAAGCATTCACACCTAGTTCTCTTGTGAAGTCACAACAACAAAGGGATCATTGAGATCCCTGAAAGTACTAAAACCAAACCAAGCCTCGAGATATATCCTCACATCGCTTCAGATTAAAAACCAACAATTGTGCCACAACAGAGGATCCCATCCTCACCCACATCACCCCATAAGCATCAAACTGAACAACACACCTACTACCAAAACACAGTAGGGAAACTTCTATGATCAATCACATCATTCATTAGGTTCTTATTTCTATTGGTTAACCTGGGTGACCACACAAGGATTGATTTTCACTAGGTATACATTTAACCAACCATGTTTATGTGATTAACCAATTTCTATGATACATTTATTTAATCATCACAAAAGAAAAGTGTCCATTAGTGCCCAAGGAAAGACCACCAACACCCATGATTTTCAGTGATCAGAATCCCATATTGTTTACAAAATATAACAATATAAAAGAGTACAACAGAATCGCCAAACGCACCCCATCATTCTTTAACAGTGTCTTTATTATCTTTTTTAAGGTTTGGTTTCATCCATTCCCATAGAAATAGTAGTGTACCCACCCCACATGATACACAGTAAGGAGAGATGAAGGAAAATCCCAACTTGGATGACTATGGATCGAAGTTATTCTCCATGTGCCAAGAACTGGGGATGCGGGACTTGCAGGGGAGGAACATTTGGGACTCCAAGGGTGGGAAGAAAGGCTTTGGAACATGCACACCACTTGCCTTGGGAAGGGGAACTCCAAATGCACCAGGATGAAAAAAAGGAGACCAGCCAAGAGAAATAAGAAGAAGGAATTCCTGTGTGATATAAGGATGAGATCCTGTTGTTATGGGATATGGAATTTTGAAAGGATATAAAGTCAGATCGTGGATTCACCACACAATTGGGTAGTTATGCACGATGGAATTAATTTTCATTTAACAATTCTCCTCGGAGGGGTGGTCACAATCGCTATACGTTAAATAGTTTTATTTAACCATAAGGAAAAGCATAACGGGGGTGGATCTGGAAGGTACGGGGAAGGGCGTGACACCGAGGAAAAACCACATGTTTTGGTAAGTTAAGGGTTGCCCGACCCTTGGGGGATTTTAGATATTATTTATCGGATTTAAATTCCTTTGAAATGGGGAATTAAATAATATTTACGTTAAAAGATATCTTGCGGGAGTGAAAAAGTCGGGAACTGGAAAGGAACGCAGTGAGGAAACGGTGCCACCATCACGGTGTCACCCTGACGGAGCCACCGTCATGGTTCCACCCTCACGGAGCCACCGTCACGGTGCCACCCTCATGACGCAACCATCAAGGTTCCACACTCACAGCACCACCATCTTGGTGCCACCCTCACAGTGCCACTATGTTGGTGGAACCGTGTTTTGGAAAAGTAATGGACCAGGTGGGTCCGGGTCATTACATCTGATACCTCTCAAACTATTCTCTCCCTCAAGAAACAAAACTAGACCCGATGAAAGCGGGGTTCCGAACAAACACCTCGAAAGACACCTCTCACGAGTAAACCTCATCGACATCTAGGAACACCTCCCCATTAAGTAACCAGGAAATATTCGAAGATCAAACTATCCAGTCATATGGGTTAGGTAGTTTCTTCTCCCATGTCAAGATAGTATCCTCTTTGGGTGGCACTGTCTCACCCGCACGATTTTAATCGCATCCACCATAATGCGTCTTGATTAGGGATCGGTTCCTCCCCTCCCCATAGTCAGGACCCTTTACACACATCCAGAGAATAAGGAAAACCACATGTTCCATAGTTAACAAGGTAAATAATTCCATCACAAAAACGTACGAACAAAATAGAAAAAAACACAAAATAGCTCTGGGTACTGGGCGCGCATCTGCGCCTCCCATTCCCAGGTACTTTCGTCGATCCCTCCATGCCTCCACAACACACAAACCAAAGGAATAGTTCATCCATGAAGCATCTTTTCCTCATGATCCTCGATTCTCACTGGTCTTTCCACAAAAGTCATGTCATCTTCGATATCCATCTTTCCCCATTCAAGGACCTGTGAAACATCATGTAGACACTGTTGGAGTTGTGACACATGGAAGATGTCATGTATTCTCATTAGCGGCAGTTGTAGCGCTAGTTGATAAGCCACTTCTCTGACCCGCCGCAACACATCGAAGGGTCCGATGAACCTAGGAGAAAGCTTACTCCCCCTTCCGAACCTCTGTTCCCCACGCCAATGGGAGATCTTCAAGAACATGTGGTCCCCATCCTCAAACTTCAAGGGTCTCCTCCTGTTATCTTCGTATGATATCTACCGGTCTTGATCCTCCTTCTCCCTTTCTCGTATAAGCTAAACCATCTCTGTCATGCTCTACACCACCTCTGAGGCAATAACACCTGCTTCCCCAACCTTGATCTAGCACACGGGCGAGCGAAATGGTATTCCGTACAAAGTTTTGAATGTAGCCATGCTAATGGTAGAGTAATGGATATTATGGTAGGAAAAATCTACCAGATGGTAGTGCCGCACCCACGATCCCCAAAAGTCTAGAATAAATACTCATAGAATATCCTCAAATGGCTGGATGGTGCGCTCTATCTGTCCATCTGTCTGGGGATGTAAAGCAGTGCTAAGATATAGCTGGGTGCCAAAAGCATGTTGAAATCCTCTCAAGGCTCGTGAGGTAAACCATGCATCCCTATCCGAGACTATGGACTGCGGAGCTCCATGCAACCGCACCACCTCATCCACGTACCTCTGTGCTAAGGCATCCAATACACCCGACTCCTTGATTGCCATGAAGTGGACCGATTTCGTCAGTCGGTCCACCACTACCCAGATAGTATCGCAACCCCCTTGATCTTTGGGTTGTACCGTGACGAAATCCATCAAGGTTTCATCCAACTTCCACTCGAGGATGTCTAAAGGATGCAACAAACCGCCTAGAGAATGGTGTTCCACCTTCAACTTCTGACACACTAGGCACTTGGCCACAAACTCCGCCACCACCCGCTTTACCCGGGGCCACCAAAACTGACTCCTCAGACCCTGGTACATCTTGGAAACTCTCGAGTGCACTGCTAGGGGTATGTTTTGGAACTCACCAAGAAACCCCTCACGAATCGCCTCTAGAACAAACAACATCCCGTGGAAAAGAATCTGATTTTGACCATCCTCCGTCCACCCTTCCAGAGTGTCACCTTGGTTAACCTGGTCACACATCACTTCACATTCTATGTCTCCCCACTGAGTCTCCTCCACCTACTGTAGTAGAGAATACTGCACTGTTATCTGATACAAGAAACCTCTACCACCATCCATCCTCGCGTCCAGGTGTAGGGCAACCAATTCCTCCATCACCTTCCAAGCATCATTGGACTCTCGAACCACATCCTTTTGTGAATTCTTTCTCAAGGAATCGTACACCACATCCCCCTTTCCTGAGGTGTATGAATCCTCGAAGTCATAGTCCTGAAGGAACTCCATCCGGCTTCGCTACCGTAAGTTCAGGTCCCACTAGGAGAAGATATACTTCAAGATTTTGTGAACTGTGAAGACCCCAAAGTGCTCCCCGATGATGTAATGTCGTTAAAAAAATAGCGCAAAAACGACTACCGCAAGCTCCAGGACATGGGTGGCATAATTATTCTCATGAGGACGTAACATTCTAGACCAGTAAGAGATCACCCCTTGTTGCTTCATCAGCACACACCCGAGGCCTTGTCCTGAAGCATCACAAAATACTTTATACGTCTCCCCTTCCCCTGGAAACCTCAACACTGGGGCACTTACCAACTCCTCCTTCAAATTTCTAAAGGCTACCTGGCACTACCCATTCCACATGAAATCTTGGTCCTTCATGGTCAATGCTTTCAAAGGTGCTGCAACTCTGGAGAAGTTGGGTACGATCCTCTGGTAGTAACCGTCCAGTCTAAAGAAACTATGAACCTCTTCCACATTCTTGGGTGATTCCCAAGAAACAACCACCTAAACCGTCGATGGGTCCACCACTATTCCCTACTCGGACACCACGTTCCCTAGAAAGTGAACTTATCATGTCCAGAACTTGCACTTGGACACCTTCCCATTGAGTTGGTGTTGTCGGAGGACTTCTAAAATCATTCTCAGGTGCTCATCATGATCCTCCTCTGACCTTGAGTAGATCAGGATGTCGCCAATAAACACAACTATGAACCGATATAGGTATTCCTAGAAGACGGAGTTCATGATCCCCATGAACACAACTAGAGAATTTATAACACTGGATAGCATGACCAAAAACTTGAAGTGCCCATATATGCACCTGAAGGCAGTCTTGGAGATATTGCCCCACTTCACCCTCACGTGGTGATATCCAGACCGTAGATCGATCTTCAAGAACAAACCTACTCCCCTTAGCTGGTCAAAGAGATCATCTATCCTCGAGAGAGGGCAGCGATTATTGATCGTTACCTAATTCAGTCTCTGATATTCTATGCACAGCCTGAGACCACCATTTTCCTTCTTTGCGAACAAGACATGAGAACCCCATAGTGACACACTTTGGTCGATCAAAATCCTTCTTCATAATGTCTTCAATCTGAATCTACATCTCCCATAACTCGGAAGGATCCATATGGTAGGGAGCCATCGAAATCGGACAGACGCCAGGTTGCAAGTCTATCCTGAACTCAACATCACGTCGAGGGGGTAGAGTCGCCACCTCCTTAGGAAAGACATCCATAAACTCACTAATTATTCCTGGGACATCCACCTTCTCTACATCCACCGACTCCACTAATAGTTCAGCTAATAAGGAAAGGAGGGGCTCCTCTAGGCTGCTGCTTTTCTAGAAACCTCGCTCGCTGATGAAAGTTACATGTTGGCCACCCAAATCTAAAAACATGACCCTTCCTTGGAAGCATTCAATGATGGTACATACAGATAATAGCCAGTCAATGCCTAAGATGACATCATAAGGTTGTATTTTCAATAGTAGAAGATCCCTGATAGACTGATGTTCACCTAACAGCAGTCTACACCCTTGAAAAAAATAGAACAAGTCGATCTGACCTCCAACTGGTGTACTCAACACCAGGGGCACTGGAAGTCTCTCAGCATCTAAACCTAGAGCACATGCCAGACTAGGTGCAATAAAGGAGTGCGAAGCTCCTATATCGAACAAGGCTTAGGAAAGTGTACTAAATAGGCTAGTCATACCTCGAAAAGCTTCTGGCCAAGCTAGAACTGCTGCCTCCGCGGTGTGCAATTGTCCTCGCCCAGCTCCCCTGCCTCTCGGCTCTCGGCCGCCTCCCCGACCACACCTTGGTCAAGGTCCTTGAGGGGCATCGCATGGTCGGCCTCTTCCTGCAAAGCCTACCCTCAGAGGGGCGGTAACCTACTGTCCCTACTACTTCTGCTGATGGGGCCTAGCTGGAAACTGTTGCAGCTGAGGTGGGAATTGAACCTGACCACCCCCGATGTACTACACTCTATCCAGGCACTAGATTCGAAGGTTCTCAAGGCTCCCAAAGATGAAGAACCTCGCTCCTGGGCCCGAAAAGAAAGGGCGAGGACTGGGTGATCGGAAATGGAAATATTGATGCCTGCTCTCTACTTGTCGAAACCTAGAGGGTCCTGATACTAGATTCCTTCTGCTGACAATCTTCCCCTTTGACGAGCCCAACTGGATCCCCTCTCATGACACACCTCCCAGCGTGTGCATCTTTTCCACCACTTCATCTTTCATCTGGACCTCTATGTAGGTCTGTAAGATGAAGGGAGTAACACCATAATGAAGATATGGTCGATGTGCCTCCTCTAAATGTCTTGCTTGAGACTCCTCATCCGGAAAGTGGTCCAGGGGAAAGTGAAGGAGATCTTGAAACATGATCCCCAACTCTCTTACTAACATGCTACCCTGATGGAGGGAGAGTAGATCATGCCTCTTCTCAGCCTTCATCATGCAAGAGAGGAACTCCGCACAGAACTCCCTCTCGATGTCATCCCACACAACCTCAGCCTCCCTCTTCTCCCCAAGATAATGCGTCCACCACTGACGCACTACTCCACGCATCTGGCTCACAGCCAGAGGATCCCAGTACTCCGTCAGAGCCCAGATCAAGCTGAAAGCTATCACCAGCTCCTCTAGCCAGCTCTCTGTCTCCATGTCTGATATGTTTCCCTCGTACTTCTCGAGAATCTTCCACTAAAAGGCTCCAAGCATCTTCTTCCACTGATCGTCCTCCTCCTCACGGTCAGCCCCTTGTCGATCAGCCAAGTCGAACTCCTGGTCCTCGATCTCCCGCACTACTCATGGTCATCTCCCAGGTGCCATAGCTGCAAGGTAAACAAGGATTTCCCAATCCCGAGTAGTGTAGAATATTGTTCATAAATTCTCATAGACTTGTAATTCATTTTAAATCCCCAATTACCCACGAAACAGAAGAACAAAAGTCATTATGATGCATGTACCTTCCCTTGGGTCTCTACCCTGTGATAAGTGTAGCCTTACTTGGCCGTTCAGTAGGCCCAATGTCCTTGCATCAGATCATAGGGGGCCCTAAAATCTCGTGCCATATCCGGTCTTCCATGTCCTATTACATGCACCATGATCACCCAACATTGTTTCCCTACCATCCCATGCAATCCTCATTATGCCTAACTCTAGACTCCATCCTGTCTCTCTGAACCTCCAACCTTTGATACCATTCTGTCACGAACCGCCTTCACCAAAAGGAGGGAAGGGACAGCAGATTGCCTGACCCTTCCTTCTTTAAGTTGAAGGAGAGATAATGACCCCCGAGACCCGCCTTCAATAGGTCCCGGAGTGGCGACTAGCAATAAGGGTATAGAATCACACACAAGATGGAAGGAATTACCCTTTTATTTTATTAGGATCGGGAGATAATATAGTAAATCCCAACAACACCAAAAGATTAAGGTAAAGGTACAACCCAATGTAAACCATTCCCATATGCTTGTTCAAAGGAAAAACATACAAGTCACAAGAATTCCAATCGTAATGAACCAAGAAAATTGAAATGAAAACAACAACTACACAAAGTTTCGAGCTAGTACGGTCGCGTACGATCACATATGTCCTCTTGGAAACATGAATGTAGTTTTATATACATAGGTTGAGCATATAAGAATACTCAGTAGGGAAAACTAAAGACTCTCTTGCACAAGTGGGGAGGCATTCTTATGCCCTGTGAGAAAAGAGACAACCAAAGCACCTAGCAAGGAAAACTATCCACACAAGCCTCACCAAGGCACACTCCCCAAATAATGCAAGTCAAGTAATGTATAGTAATATCACATCGACGTTTGGGTACGCCACGCCACATTCCCACTGGTTATTGAAGACATCCTACGCATCGAACCAACCCCGCCATTCTCACCGCAGTCCCACTACCACACCCCGTCCACACACACCTGGGCCACAACCACACATCCCGCTCACACACACCTGGGCCACAACCACACATCCCACCCACAAACACTAGTGCCAGAATAAATACTGCTGTTCCTGAAGACTCCTGGGCCTCATCCCGAAGACACTTGGGAAACAACCACCACAACGACCATGCCTGAAGAATCTTGGGGTTAAAAACGGACCTCAGGCCATCACAGCTTACCCGAATAGTCTTGGGCTATTTGGGAAAGGGAGAAGAAAATGATTTAATAAACAGTCACTCAATGGAGTGGTGGGAAAAACACCCTCCCCAATGGAATGGGGGTGTTCGGAACTAAGTGCTCAACTTGGGTGGGGAGCGAATAAGAAAAATAAAAACTACAATTATATATATAGGTAACAAACACTCATCCCAAGACTAGGGTTTCCTAATCCAACCTAAGAAAAAAAACCTGTTACAATTCATTCATAGATGAAAGGAACAACACTCATGGTCAAGTCACAACTCATTCCAAAAAAAATTCCCCATTTAACTCATTATTTTTTTCATGTTCAAGTGATCCCATTTAGGTGAATCTTGTACTACTAGGCAGCTAATAGGCATGACCACAAGCTAGAGAAATAGAAACAACTAAACAGAAATTTAAGCATTCACACCCGGTTCTCTTGTGAAGTCACAACAACTAAGGGTTCAGTGAGATCCCTCAAAGTACTCGAACCAAACCAAGCCTCAAGATATAACCCCACACCGCTTTAGATTCACAACCAAAAACTGTGCCACAACAGTAGATCCCATCCTCACCCACATCACCCAATAAGCATCAAACTGAACAACACACCTACTACCAAAACATGGTAGGGAAACATCTAGGTTCAAGCACTTCATTCATTAGGTTATTATTTCTATTGGTTAATCGGGGTAAACACATAAGGATTTATGTTCACTAGGTATCCATTTAACCAACTGAGTTTATTTGATTTTCCAATTTCCATGTTACAGTAATTTAATCATCACAGATGACAAGGGTTCATTAGTGCGCAAAGAAAAACCACCAATAGACATGATTTTCAGTGAGCAAAATCCCATACATTTCACAACATGTAATAATATAAAAGTGTACAGAAGAATCCCCAAATTCACCCCATCATTCTTTAATGGTCAATTTATTATCATTGATAAGGTTTGGTTTTATCCATTCCCACAGAAATAGTAGCGTACCCAACCCGCATGATACACAGTAAGAAGAGACGAAGAAAAATACCTACTTTGATGATCAAGGATTGAATTTATTCTCCATGTGCCAAGAACTAGGGATGCACAACTTTCAGGGGAGGAATGTCGGGGACTCCAAGGGTGAGCAGAAATACTACGGCATAAGCGCACCACTTTCCTTTTAAAGGGGAACTCCAAATGCACCAGAAATAAAAAAAAGGAGACCAGCAAAGAGAAAGAAGAACAAAGAATTCTTGTCCGATATAAGGATGAGATCTCGTAGTTATCGGATATGGTATTTTGAATGGCTATAAGGTCGGATCTTAGATTCACCATGCGGTTGGGCAGTTATGCACGATGGAATTAATTATCATTTAATAATTCTCCTCGAAGGGGTGGTCACAACGACTATATGTTAAATAGTTTTCTTTAACCATAAGGAAAAGCATATGGGGGGTTGATCATTAAGGTACGGGGAAGGGCATGACACTGAGGAGAAACCACATGTTTTGGTAAGATAAGGGTTTCCCGAAACTTGGGGGATTTTAGATATTATTTATGGGCTTAAAAATGGCATTGAAAGGGGGAATTAAAACAACTTTACGTTAAAAAATATGTTGCGAGAGAAAAAAAGTCGGGAACTGGAAAAGAACGTGGTGAGGACACGATGCCACTGTCCCCGTGCCACCCTTACGGTGCCTCCATCACGGTGGCACCCTCATGGTGCCACTGTGTCGGTGGAGCCATGTTTTGGAAATGTAATGGACCAGGTGGGTCTGGGTCATTACACAATGCTTTTTCAATATTCATTAAACTAAAACCATTGGATAAAAATATGGTGGAATGTGCCTTTAGTAGGAAGGATTATGCAGTTAATTAAATTATTTGGATGTAGAAGAATCCAAAACTCATGGATTTTCATATTATGTATATATAAAATATGTGTGGAATCAAAACATATTTTTTATCAAACTATTTGACCAACTATACATACAAGAGCGGAAAATGAAGTGTCAATAAGGTTACAAGGGTCTATCGATTAAGGTCAATGCCAATAATATGGGTGACTAATGGACATAAACTATGAATATTTAATTTTTAATATAGGTAAGCGGATTTATATACAATCAATACCGAAGAAAAATTGGATATTACAAAATGAAGCTTATATCTGAAATTTCTCCATACACCATAGTACCACTATATAATAATGAAGAAAAAATTTGTTAAGGTAAAACATAAAGTGTGAAATTGATAACTATACATCATGATAATTAGTATACTAACACATGAAGGAAATGAGACCACTTCTAAAGGGTTTCAGGAATCCTATGACTATACCAATATAGAAATGGGATAATAGATCAATAAATTATGTACTAAGAATCCTAAGTCGATTAATTATATTGTTGAAATTGATGTTATTCTATAACACCTTACAAACTAAATTGTTTTCCCTAAGATTAGTGGGGCTCTAACCCCTTATAATTATGACAACCCATATGTTCTTAATACTTTATTTCAGGATTAATTACATAAAGATAAAATAAATTCAATCCCTTAAGATGGATTGCCCATGTGTCTTTAGGAAAATAGTACAATTCATAATAACATGTATTAAGGCTGCAATGAATTTATTTAAAAAAAATTGTATCATTTTCTTAAAATAAAATTTTTATCTAATACTACATGTGATAACATGGAATCTTGTATAATAAGGGGTGACCCATAAATCCTAGTTATGGAATAATTAAATAATATAATAACATATAATAGTAATTGTGAGTCAAGAGGATTTACATGATGATATATATGGTTGGGAATCATATTCATGAACATTGAAACATGGTATATGAATAAAAAATCATGGAAACAAAAGGAATGTGGAGATAACATTAAACATGAAGTCATATTCCCAAGTCTCGTATAACCACAAGTAAATAATACCACATTATACTTTGGAAAACCTCTCGTACACAATACATGATATCATAGGAGACAAAAATATTATCCATTTCATTAGTGAGTAGTATTATATTATAACTAACTATCACACATAAACTAGGTACATGAATATGTGTTCCATTTAGATCATAAAACATAAGAATGAATTTATAATCAGTTGCAATTCCCCTATTAAGGAGTGTGTCTTGTATAAATGGAATTACCGAAATAATTATTTATAATTACCTCAATTTAAATAAACTTGTTTTTAAGTACTGATCAGTATTCACTAAAAAATATTTGGCATGGATAATCCATGGATAATTTTTCAAATATAATGGGTGTACATAAATGTCCTTGGAAGGGTTTAATGTGAGTGAAATGTGGTGTCTAACTACATGGAAATCATAGGTATTAAAAAATGGATGTTAAAAAAAATATTCAAAATGAAACATATGAAATCAAATGGATTAATACAAAAAAAGTGATTTAAAAAAACATGAATGAGAAAATACCATTCATTTATATAGATATTCCAAATTCTTGGGAGGATATTCTTAACATATTAACATAACCATGGGTTGTAATTACATTGTGGGAGAGATTGGTAATTTATTTTTCACGATTGTCAAGTTCTGCATACTTTGAGGTTGTCTGTGTATTTATATTAAAACATAGTGGAATTCTATTTTAATTTAAATATATATATGTTTTGAACTCTATATAATAAAATATTCAAAACAAAAAACCATAAAATAATTTCTACCATAGTTTCCAAAAAGGAAAATTGGTTTTCAAAATTTTTTCTGTTTAGTGATTGATCAAATTAAAATAATACCATTGGTGATTTGGAAAAAATTCAGGTTAAAAAATAATTGATTTTAAAACATTAAAATAAAATATTGGTTTTGGAGGATTCAATAACAGTTTATAAAATTAACTAATAAACATAAAAAAATTATTTTAAAGGGAAAACATATGTTTGATCATTTATTCCCTTTATAGGAATTATTAAATAACATTTGGGCTATATTTATGTCATAATTCAAGCATTAAATTTATATCGTATTTCATTTTAATCAAAAAAAATTACTCTCATAAAAAAGTATAAAAAATTAACCAGTTTATAATGTGAACATATGAATTATATAGATGATATTGGTTTTATCAATGTGAATTTTTAAATCATTGAATTTCAAAAAAATTTTAAAAAAATATTTTACTTAGAAATTCTTATAAATCAGACTTTATCACAACCCGGAATATATATTAGTCTTAATAGACACGATAAAATGACTATATAATCAATGGTAATGATTCATTTCATTCATTTAAAATAACATGACATATTTTAGAATGGTCCAAAATAACCAATATAGTGCACATATTTTTAATAACTACATTCTATAAAAAAATTTATTCATTAAAAAAAATGAGTTTTATTTATGAAATATTGAGTCTTTATAATAATACTTATCCAATCTACATTACATTTATTTTCGGGATTAATTATGAAAAACTAGAAATTATATCTGATAATGACCCTCATCTCAATTAAATCTTTTATATGATTCTTACAAAGTATTTAATCACTAAGTTCAATTTTTTCACTACCTACCATTTTCAAAATGATGGGATGTTTTAAAAGGACTATATAATCAATAGAGGACATATTGATGTAATTCTAACTTGAATTAAAAACAATTTGGGACTAGTACCTACCAATATTTAAATTTTATTATATTAATAGAATTAATATAATAATTCAAATGGAACTGTATGAATCCCTCTATATAAAATGATGACATACAACATCATTCTAGGATGATGTTGGGTAAATGAGTCTAGTTTGTATAGTTATTTTTATATATCCATTTAGGAATGTGTGATTTATATATAATCATATCAATTTGGAAGAAAATAGATATATAAAAAGATAATTTTATGAAAGATATAAAATTTCATGTTCATGATCGTATCCTCTTGAAGGTATCATCGAGGAATGGAGTTATATGATTTAGAACTAAGGGTATGATCAGTATAATTTACATTAGACCCTATGAAATTTTGGAAAGAATGTGATATATGGAATACAATTTGTTTATCCTACCCAACCTCTCTAATTTTCACGTTCTCTTTCATGTCTCAATATTAAAAAGTGCATTCCAGATTGAAAAAACAGACACACCAAAATCATTGTCAGAAAGCCAAACTTTTGATGTAATGAAGAGACAATTAAAATTCTTGACAGTACAGAAAAAATTACATGGAGTCATAAAACATTATTGTTGAATGTAAAATGGATGAATCATAAGTAAGAGGAATAAATAAGAGATCCTATCGAAGAAATGCTGAATAATTTTCCACAATGGCTCATAGATGAAAAATCATTATCGATGGAATTATTTAACGGGGAAGTGTAGGTACTTAAATTTTGTTATATATTTTTATTTATAATATTTTTACATACATCATAGTAGTACAAAAAATCAATAGATTTATGTTTATTAGATAATATATGGATATTAAGGTTTTATATAATGTAAAAACCCAGTCATTAAAATATAATATAGTAAAATTATATACAAAAATAAATAATAAAACCATAACTAAATAACCTATTATTTTGTGGTTCCCATTGTTCTCATGGTTTGAAACAACACATTAAAAAATAAAATAATTTTTTTTAATTTATTCGTTGTCTAAAATCTACAAATATTAAATAATTAGGTAAATTTCATTTAATGGTGAAAGAATGGAATTAGAGGTTTTTATAAGACATTTCAAGGCTTTATGATAATTTAAAATGGAAAACATATCATGGAAATATAAACCATGGAATAATAATAAGACTATGAGAATAGTATCCAGAAAATTGAAATGACATTATAAATAACATTTTAATGTCAATTAAACATGATTATGAAATTATTAAAATACCATAAAATAATCATTCCATCAACATTGAAAAATGTACATATAAATGTGAATTTTAGGTTAAATATATTTTATATTATTTAATAATGAAAAAATTGTAATACAATAATAATATAATAAAATTAATTAATTTTGGGATTGAACTTTTAAAAGCTATTAAAAATGTTAGATTAACGAGTAAAAACTAGCATAGTGTATATTTATATTTTATAGAAAATTTTTTTTTGATGAATACTAAAATAATATAAAGTATACTATTTTACATTATATGATAATCTATGGATTTAATGCATATTTAATGGTGTTTGAAAACATTATATAATCCTTACACACATAAATTATTGTACATAGTCTCATGAATCATCACTATAGGTAGACTTGAAAAAAATATAATTACTATTTTATTGTAAACACCCCTCTCTTCTACTTATAAGATCCAAAAATAATTATCCCACGTCTTCTGACAATATAATATTAATAAATTTTCTATATTCTTCCAAAACACCTTTCGAAATAATCTAATATTATTTCAAAATCATTGGTATATCCAAAATGTCAATATAAGGAGTCTTAAGTTGATGTCCTATAGAATCTCACCCAGGATAGAATATTAGTCCTTCATGTCATTCACCTTTCAATTTCATTGAATTAGTATGTCCTCATAATCTTCGTATTATTCACAAAAAATTTTCATCAGATAAATAAGAATGTAATCCAAATATTATATGAAATATATCATCATACAATTTATAAAATATATTTTTATAGTTTTATATAACACTAATCCCACCTTTGGAGGTTTTAAACACCTATACAGAGGATATTTGAAAAAATATTAAATACACTCTAGGATAAATCCAATAATTATTTAATAAATAAATATGGTATTTATAGAATGATGAAGACTGATGCATGATAAATTAGGTATTATATCAGGGATATAAACAATTAAATATTATGGCCATCTTAATCATCCAAAATAATAATACCAAGACATGTTTCATTATTTGTAGCTATTTTGAGTCATATATTAAATTAGAAAAATAATTATATTGGAATGGTAAACAATACATACCAATAATCTTTTAGATATTAGTGATTTATTTAAAAACAACTTTGATAATTATTAATATAAAAAACTTTTTAAGATTAGTTTTTGGTCAACCACAAAATGTTTTACATAAGAAATGAAAGTGTAATAAATTAAAAAAATATAATAAAAATGTTCTATAATATATATAAAATTAAAATTATTATGTTTTTATATTACATAATTATCATATTTTATTTAATAATTCTAGAGGATATATTACATATTGAGAGATCCAAGACCTTAGGTAAGAACCTTTTTTTTACTTCTCTTTGTCATGTATGTTATACCCTCTTAGTACCAATTTTAATCCATCAAATGTTCATTTATATTCTCAATAAATCTCTACTTTATTTGAATTTTTTCATTTATTCATTACATTAGTAGTGATATGAATGTATTTTTAATTCCTTTTTGTTTATTTTCCTTAAATAAAACTTTTTAAAGGGTACATTTCTACTCATTCATAGTTTTAAAATTTTTCTATTATAAATAATATCGCATCACTTACATTTAGAAGAAAAATAAATTTTAAAAATAAAAAATATAGTTCATCTATATTTTGGTTAAAATATATCCATATTCAACTATTAATTTAAAATATGCTAAATTTTTTTTTTCTATTTTTTATTAAGGGATTTTTTTCATTTCTTAAACTCTCTCCCATTATCTAAAACTCATTCCAATTCTTTGATCTAATTTTTTTAATTTTTATGTAATTTTTTGCATTTAAATAACATAACTCAAATATTAATACAGAATTCACACATTAAAAAATCAAAAGGGGATTTGAACCTAAATATTCTCCTTTTATTCATTTACTATTATCATTATATTTTTAATGGCTACCCATATATCTTTGGGGTTTATTTGGGATTTTATAAAATTTAATTGACCATATCAAATTTGACCTATATGAAATGAGGACCCTTTATTTAACAATTTAGATACATGGGTATCTTAATGTTATTATACCTATTTGGATGTGGAAATATCCATACACATATTACTTCAATATGGATAAGTTTTAATTATGTAGACGTGATTATGAATATTATTCATTATGGAAAAATTTATATTTAGTTTTCTATCCATTTATTATTTTTGTATTATGATGTCATTTGACATAGTACACTGTGGGTGGAGCCCAGAATTACGTAGCCCCTCTATGAACTGGTAGGACTTATTTGACAAACTGAAATAGGTTAATGGGAGTGTTCTTGCCCCTTATTTATGACGTCATTTCCAAGGTATTGAAGTTATGGTTATGATGTTTGAAATTAGTCATTCCATCACCATGGGATTATTAATTTTCATCAATGTGATTTTTTTATAATAGTATGTCATCCAAATATATAATATTCCCATTTTTCAGTTTTATGAAATTCTTTTATAATTTACTACATCAACATTTTGTGTGACTTATTGATGTTATGTTTTCATCCACTATATTATACCCCTTACAAAGATTTTAAAATCACACATTTATATTATTTAAAATTTACCCCATTAAACCAAGTATAATACTAAGATTAATTTATATAATATTTAATTATGACTAATTATAGTTAATATGTTGTAAAATTATAACCACTAGGTTATATCAATTATTTATGTATCTAGTCTACATAGATTACTAAGATTCGGATTCTCTTTATTGATTTGTATGTATTCTTTAATAATGTAATTAATCACATCTTACTATGAGTATCCAGAGTATGGGTTGTTACATATATAGAGGAATATTTTTATAACAAATTGAATTTTTTATTTTTCATAGGCCATTTGATGAATTGTCAATGTTTTTTAGTGGTGTATTGGATGGTTTTTTATTTTTTAATAAGATAAATGTTATTCGTCATACAATGGGTTCCATTATAGCTAAATGGACAATTTTTTGTTATATTGTCTCTTGTATATGATATTCATACATTTTCATTTCATATTACGATATTTAATTAATATTATATTCATTGGTATGTTTATATATATTTTTATATACTTGTATATGCATGTTACAAACTCTTTTAAATTGGAAATATATCTCATTTTATAAATTTAACCATTGAAATTATAATTATCATGCCAACTATTATATGTTCCTTATTGAAGCCACTCTCAATCCCATCATTGGCCCAAATGAGGGTCCCCTATGGGATCGGTACTTGTTATGTTGGAATATAAGAGTGGATATTATTGGATAGGGGTTTACAGTAAGAAAAATAATATTATTTTGTAAGAAAGGTGTTTTAGTTTTTTGATTTATTTTGGGATTAAAAATATTTAAAAAACTCATTTAGGGATATATTAATTATAACATTCTTTTCAAAGAAACATATTCTTTTATTTACTATTTCTTTGAAACAATTGTACTTTATATTGGTATTTATATGTTTTATGTTATATATCACGCAATTGTAAATAGGTGACGATGATATTGTATATTATTTATTTGGATTGTTTTTTATATAGTTTGGGGGAAGATAATTTTTTTCTAAATATATATTCCTGTACAGAATTTGATTGAGTTGTATTTTTTTAGGTAAATAGATACCAATGAAGTGTTTCATATAAATGTTATAAAGGAGTTTGATGAAACACTATTTTTAGTGGTTTAAACATGATAGTCAGTTTTATATAGTTTCTAGATTCCAATGAATTCTTTGTAGCATTTCATTAATTTATTTTTTCAAACGGTGTGATTTTTTGAGATTCATGTGACATTAATAACCCAAAAACTAACTAGAATATTATTTTGTTTATTTTTTTGTCATAATCTTAGATTTTTATGGATTTAATAATTATGTTATTTTTTTGTAATTAATTATCGATGTACATAGTGGGTTCATGTATCATAAATGAGGGTATTAGTGAGAAGTTAAATTTCAATGACTTTAAAATTTAATCTATAGTAGAATATTTTTTTATATCATTAGTAGGAAATGATTTTCTATAGTTTATATTTTTATTTTTTTATATTATTTAAGTATTAAAATAATATTATATTATATAAAGAGATGGAATATGAGAATTTTTAAGTACAAGTTTTTTTCAAATATCCAATGTCCAAATAAATGTTTTGAGGTATATGGAACATTAAATGGCTCAAATTATTGGAGACATTAATAAGATAATTTTCATTGATAAGATATTCTAATGGCTTCATGCCTCAAATATTTACAATATGATGTGATTACTGTTGTGAGTAATGAATAAAATATCCAGGGTAGTTACTAAATTAATTCAGTTATATTTATTCTTTGAAATTAGATGAAAATTTTGATGGTTTTGTGTAGTAAAAGGACATCCATAACATAGTTTTTTTTGGCCACACAATGTTATATTCATATTTTGACTATGTAATTTAAGGTTTAAATATTCCTTGGTGTATTTTTATGAAATTATCATATTGTAATAAATTATTTTTTGACCAGTGCCTTCTAAATAAATTATTCTAATTGGATGAAATAATTTTGTGATAATGATTAAGGGAATTTTAGAATGTCCCAATATATTTAATATGAATTAAATAATGATTAAAAAAATATGAATTGGATTACAATGTTTCATTTAATAAGACAATAATTTTGAAAATTATAATACTCTTTAGAGTCTATATGTTTTCTTACATAAAATTTCATATAGTTACAATAAAAAGAAACATGTTATTATATCAATAAAATATAAAAAATCCTATATGATGTTGTCCATATATCATACTTCTATCTCACCTTTAAATAATGTTTTAGAAAAAATGGAATTGAGTGAGACCCTACCCAATCATTTGGTGATTCCCATAATAAATGGATACCTTTTTAAATAGGGTTTATTAAACATATTTTCTGTGATCTGAGTTAAATGCCTATTTGAAGAATATAAAAACATATTTAACATTGGAAATGGTATAACAAACATATTCTTTTTTAAATTAATTACTAATTTATTGATATATTTTAGGCATAATGCAGTTTTGGAGTTGTTCATGAATGACTTTTAGGATGTTTTAAATCACTATAATACCTAAAAAATTTAGATCCAAGGAATAGAATGTTTTTTTTCTTTGATAACATAACTAACTAAGTTTGTGTGTTTTAAACAGGATTGGATTTTCAATCATCAATATATGACTTCATTTTTTATAATGGACAATAAAGTATGATTTATGTTGTCAAAAATGATTGATATTCTTATTCACCCAATTTGGTGGATCCAATACCAAGTACAACAAGATAGTTATTTAAAAAGTAATGTCTATTGATGTATAAAATCTAACGAGTTGAGGTTTTATGCTCATTGATTTTATTTTCATACAGATTTGGTAGTTTGTTTCTATATGTTAGTAACTAAATCCTAGCAATCAATTGATGTGGATGTATGGGTTATTGTACCAAGTGGTTATAAATTTTTCTACAACATTTGGAAAAAATTAATTCTTGGAGGAGGATATTACAATGAGTTATTTCATGTATTAATTTAATTCATTTCTCAAATCAATATATATAGTTGTGGTGAAATGAAATATAGGTGATGAAATTTTTTCCTGGTTTATTTATTATTCATTTCATAATTATGTTCACTCGTGGTTTACTATAAAATATAATGGAGGATGTATTTTTTACTCATTGGATATAGCTAAAAAAATATTATTTTATTTTTAACCCTTACAATGGTTATTGTGAGTTAAATTGTAGTTGTATATCTTATAGGGTCAGTGTTAGATTTTCATGAGATCATTAGGGAATAATGGAAAGCATGTTTTTAAGAGTCTATATGGGTCATTAAAGGGAAGTAACCTAAATAGTATGTTATTGACATAATTTTAGAGTGTATTGTTTTACCATGATTCAAATTCCATGAGGGTTGATATCATTTATTATTAATAAATATTTCTAGGATATATCATTTTATGTGTTTTGTTTTGGATTGTTAGGGTTCCAAAGGAATATTTTTTCCTTATTTATTCATTATTTTGATGTGTTATATTGCATGGTTTGTGATATTATCTCCCAAAATTTGGAATGAGAGAGATGTATTTTTAAAGGGAAAAATCATAATTTTGGGGTGTAGACCAAAAAATGATTTTCTTTAGATTGGTTTTCCAAAATATGGAGCACTTTAGTTATTTTATCATTTTGGTTAAATTTTATTTATATTTATAACATATTATTTTCTAAGAATTATTATTAATATTTAAGGGATAAAATAATATGTAAAATTACGAATTTTATAAATAAAAAATTATAGTTTAATTTTATCCGTTTTTTAATTTTTTTGCAATGTAAACCTTCAGAATAAAAAATAAAACCTATATTAAATAATAGATATTATAATTGATATTAAAAAAAGTTTTTTACAATAAAATTTAAGACTCAAGTCAATTAAAGAATGTTCATTTTTATATTATTTCATGTATTATTTAAAATATAAACATTAATCATCAACAAATATTCTTGTATATTTTTTGTGATTACATTCTATGGATCGATTGTTACCATATAGATAATATCTTTAATCAATTTCATTCCTTCAATATTAATGAAAACATAATAATGTAAAGAGACTTATATTAGTATCTCATTATACTCTTTAAAGGATCTATCATAAGTCATTAGGATTGTTCCTCAATAAATAGAGTGACCAAAATTGATTTAGGGATATATAAAAAATATTTTGGGGGTGATTTAATCCCTTAGTGTACAGTATTTGTTAAGCCTGGTTTTTTAGAAAACCAATTCTGATATATTTTTATATTAAATATTCAAGTGCCTAAATACCATATAAGAGAACCATATATTTTGTTTTTTCAATTGTAGTAAAATAGAGATAATAAATGCAACTATTTAAATCCATAAAAAAATTAAATATTTTAACACCCTACACCTATTTTTATAAGTGGAACTAGAGGTAGGGCATGTTTTAATTACCATATAATGTGATATAATTTTATTTTTATGACATAAATAATGGATTGAAATTTTTGGATGTATTCTAAATGATGTATGGGATGTTTATGAGGTTGTATCTTGGTTGATAAATCTTTGAAGTGAGCTTTTTGGAAATCAAGAATTAAAATGTATAGTCTAGTGTCTATAGAGATCTACTTGATACCATGTTAAGGTGAATTGGGTAGCCTTTAGAGGTCCCTGGTGGGATAACCCCCCTATTACAGCCATCGAGAGTCTATAGCGTTGTATCAACTACCTGTTCAGACACTAGGAAGCTAGTGCTGCTGGAGCGAGTACCAAGTTGCACAAATAATATATTTTAGGTGGGAAAAAACCTATTTTTTGGATTTTATTTTATAACCCCACTCAATATTATAGCGATCTAATACCCCCACATATGAATCTAATATAAAAATTCTATATATTTTTCATAAAAATAACGGAAAAATTAAGCTTCACTTTACAAAAAAGGAGGGTTTTTATTGATGTAGGTTTTGGAGGAAAAAGATAAACTATTACAATATATCATTGTTTAGAAAATTAAAAAAATAACTATTTGATTTTCCTCACACTATCTCTTTAACTAAACCAAAGTCATTTGAAACTTTTAGTAAACCTAAGAAAACCATTTTTAAACATTTAGTGAGCATAAAACATCCCTGTAAGGGGTTTTAGAAAACCACCTAAAAACAATTTAAAAATAAAATTTTAAAACACATTTATTTTTTATATTTTTTGGATTTATAATTATTTTAAAAATAATTTTCAAAAATATAATTCCTAGGTATTTCAAAATATATAGAAAATACTTCTAGAAATTCATTGAAAAATTCTATTTTTTTGAAAACATTATTTTGAAAACAATTTTTATTTATATATAAATATTTTATATAATAAAATATAAAATTGGGGATTTCAAAATATATCTTCAAATTTTAATTTTAAAAAAAACATTGAAAATGTATATTATTTTGAAAAAAAATCAGAAACATAATATCTTCTGAAAATACCACAATTTCTTCATTATATTTCAAAATCACTAAGTTTTTATATTAATAACTTTTTTATGCAAAGAAAACGATACATTGAAACAATTAAAAAATATATATGGTCACTTGTGATATCACATTTTGAAAATTTATGCTTGGTTCCATGGGTTCACTCTATATTCCTCATAATCATGTTTAATACTGAAGTGATGAGTTTTATAAAATAATTTTTAGGATTTTTTTTCATTTATTTTCAACTATACCCACCTTTTTAAAAATATATAAATTATTCTCTATGGAAAATAATATTATATCAAATAAACACTTAATAAAACAATATTTTTTAAAATATTCATTTTCCCCACAAAGATTTAGTTGAATTTATTATTTATAAATGGCACATTGAAAATAATTAATGATCAAAAATAATTGTTCATATACACAAGATTGTATTTATATTCCTAAAATTTCATGAATAAATATATTTTATGTGCATAACTATACATATATGAAACATCCAGAAATTTTAAATGAAACAATACACAGAAAATAATAGCTTTAATATTTCAAGACACCTATAAATTTTATGAAATAATATTCTTACATAAAAAAATTTATATATATAGTTTAGAAATAGAATATTGAAACAAATAAAATTTATTTTCATAAAATAATTGCTTCTGAAAAATAAAATTATTCTAAACTAAATCAACTATATTAAAATGGGTTTTTTTTAAAATCATATATACATTCATTGAAAAATATAACCTTATAATTAGAAAATAATATATCCCCTTACATTGAACATCTAAGATTACTTCTATAGAATTAATCTATTTAAAACTATTTCAACACTGCTTCTATGATGAATAGAATCACCCTCACACTATATCTTCTACAAGAGAAACTCGAATATTTTTTTTTCAGGGAGTTTAGAAGAGTTTCGTTAAGTGAAAACCCTAAGAGAATACTCATATTTATAATCCTAGAATTCTTAACAAATTAATTATTTAATTAATTTAAAAAGACAATTTAGATTGACTTCAAAATAGTGATTAATTTTTCACTATATTTTTCTTTTCCATCCTGAAAATTGGTATTATTATTATCTAATTTTTTTTAGTTTTTCTTTTTTTAACCCTAAATGAATTTTACTTATCGTTTATACACACACACACACACACAGAGACATATATATATATATATTAATGAGAATTTATATATATAACATATAAATTTATATCATTTATTGATGAAAAATATATTTTAAAATATTATTTATGAATTATATATATCTGAAATATAATAATATTTTATTATATAGATTTATATATACATTTATATATATATATATATATCAATTATTTATTCATGTAATGTAATTTGTATCTTTTTTTCCTCTTTTTTATATTCATTCCATAAATAACACCGTTACCTTATATATATATATATACATATTACTCATGTCATTTTTTTATTCAAGTAAAATATATAATTACTAAATAATTAAAATTTAATTTTTTTAACTTTTGAAATTAATTGTATAGTTAAATTTAATATCAAATTAATGTTTTAATTATTTTAACGTAAAAACATTCTAAAAGGTATTATTAAATACTTATCTATGAAAAATAATTATTAAATTAAGGAAAACCATGCTTATAAATTTCTAGGATGTTAAATTCAACCCCATTTAAATTTTATTTCTCCGTCAATACTATTTAATCTGGTATAAGGATAATTTTTAATATCTAGTTTTAGAATTTAAAAATTTATAACCAAAAACAATTTATATTCTTATTATTTACTGGAAAGGTAATTACCTTGAACCTAAATATAAGATTTTTATCTCTAATATTATCCATAAATAAAAATTCCAAATCTCAAATGTTTTATAAACCATTCCACTGATATCATGTGTAGAAACCCGAGACCCACACTTCTAGACCCAATGATAAAATAATTTATATTGCTTTTTTTAAATATAAAAATATATAGTCCTTTAAAAAATGACGATCTTTACCAGTCTAGGATTCATAGGAAAATTATTAACTATTAAAATATATCAATATTCCAAAATTAAAAAAATAAATATTTGATGAGAGTTGTGCTATTTAATGAATGAATAGAAACTCATTATATTCTTCTAATGATCCTGTGAAAAAGAATTTCAGAAAGTTGGGTGTGTATAATGTTTTCTAGAAATGGGTTTTAAAAAACCAATGATAAACCATCACTAAATAATATTTGAAAACTCATTGGAAAAATTATTATTTTTATATGAAATACAATCATTGGAAAAATAGTTTAGTAATATAATTTATATGTTTTTCAAAATATACTAAAAAATACATTTCAAACCCATTGAAAATACTTATTTCTCTGAATATATCATTTTGAAAAATCATTTCTTTTATATGAAAACATTTTATATAATATAATACACAACTAGGGATCTCAAAATATTTCATAGTAAAATACTATTAAAAATACATTTAAAATACATATTATTTTTAAATCATTGTTCTCAAAAAAATAATAAAAATTGAAAATAAAAGGATTTCCACTTTATGTTCAAAGAACCATGCTTTCTGATAATAGTATATTTTTTATGAAAAGGAAATGAAATTGTGAAAACCTTATGAAATCAAGGTGGTCACTTTCTTTAACTATTTTGTTAAATGTCCTCTTGAGGCCATGATTTCACTAGAAATTCCTCATAGTCACATTTTATAATCAAGTTCGAAGTTTTATAAAAACATTATTTTTTGGGTTTCTTTTATAATTTAACTTCCACATAAAAATGCCCTCTTTTGTAAAAATGTCACATTTTATACGCAAGTGTCAATTTTCCCATGTTCTTACTACAACTGAAAAAGGTCCTCCTTGTCCTGAAAATCATAGAACCATAAGTATACCATTCTTTATTGGCATCCAACGTGTAGGTCTTCCCCATGTTTAGTTTGACCTATAAGAAGTCCCCCTTGTACTATCACTGCTAATGGAAACAAACAATGAAGTATAGCCCATGTTCCCACCATCTCTAGTGGAGTTCCTACCCGCTCCCACACTTCTTGTGGGGATTCTCACCACATGTCAGCTTGTAGATGTAAATGACCTCCCCTTTTACCTTTTGACATTTATTTGAGTGCTCCTGGAACCCCAGCACACCTAGGTGAATGTACTCTCTTCCCCATCACCAGTTCAGCCAAAATTCCTTCTCTTTCCGAAATCCTACCTTATCCTGAAAACCCATCCTGGGGAAGGAGGGTGGGTCACTGCCACCATATGAAGAATAGTGAGAAGTTTTAGAGTGTGATTAAACTCGTATTATTTTCAGATTATGAAGAGGAATGAGATTATGAAATGGAACCCTCACCCTGATCATCTGTGTTAGTGGTCGGGGTAGGAACAAGGTGTATAAGTCTCATCCTTCTAGAAAGTGAGGTACACTGGATTCTTTCCTCCCTCCAAAGATACATCTAGGTGGATGATGATTTGTTCACTTGGAAAGGCCTGTACATTCAATACTCTCTATCATCAACATGATGATTATCTACCTCAACCAAAGATCATGAAGAGTTATTTTTGCGGACCGGTATAGAAAAAACCACAATTGAACCACTGTCAGTAACTACTTCCCCAGTGCGGAAAGCTATGGTCACTGGTCTGTCTTATCGAGATGTGGTCACACAGTCATTTCATTCTTCTAAAAGACATCTCGAGATGTGGTTTCTTCTCAGCTCACTCGCCATTTTCTCCACTATCCTGTCTACCATCTCAAGGGTCTGCTTCAATGCCTTTACAGTTCCTTCAGCCGCACCCAGTCGATGAATTGGGAAACCAAGGGCCGGATCTCGAGTCTGAGTTGAGGATAATATGGGAAATATTTGTAGAAAATATTTTCCTAGATATGTTCTATCGAGGTGTAAGCATGATATTCAGTATTCCGGAATCACTTACCTAGGAGGAGGTCTAGTGATTTATCCAAACCCTCTGGGCGACAAACATCCGGATCCATCATTAGTGAGTGGATTACCCCAATAGTTAGGAAGACATTGAATATATTGTCTAGCAATTTCATATCGTCACCTTAGTTGATCTCCCTATGGCCTATTTCCATGAGTCGCCTGGTCACCATTGGACCCTCCATCAATGTTTCGTTCAGATCATTAAGGTGATCTGTATAATTATTATGGAGGCTTCCCCACACATTCAAATCCATGGTTGGTGATAGTATGCAACCATTAATTTCAATTTTATCTAGAGTTATCCCAACATGCGAGGAGTTATTGTGGATATGCAATCATGTACAGTAATAATCATCATGGCCAACTTATTGGAAGGAGAGAACCAACTAGTTCTCATTGAATAGAACATACCCCAAAAGGGGTTAGACACCTTTTGAATCCATTTGGAAGGGTCAATTTCCATCAAAGAGATTTACATGGTATTCCCATACATACCGAGACATTATCCCTCTGTCGGAATCCATATAAGGTTAAAGAGCATCTTGGGGTTTTCCAACCCTCTGACCCATCTGGCATAGTGTAGAATTCCAAAGATGATCATGGAAAGGTCATGTTGTGTAATCATCTCACGGGACATAAAAATATGGTCCATGACCTTCTCACTGAATGTTCCATGGAATGGCGACCAGATAATGGTATTCCTTGACCCGGGAACTAAAGGTAGGTACAAAATCCCCCCAACGAGTTGCCTCCATGAGCATTAAACATCAAACCCATATTTACGTGTAGATTCCAGATTTCATGTAAAGGGGGTGTGATATGAATATACAAATCCCCTCAATTTGTTTGATAACCCTCTTCGAGACGCATCTCAGGTTCCCCCAGCCACTCCACAAGTTGTTCCCCTGGCAGCCCTGTGGGTAATCCCACTAGATGCTCCATGAGTCGTTGGGCCCACTTATCATTTTCAAGAACTAACCATTGCATTCGTGGTCAAAGTTCCTCATCGAGATAGGAGTCCCCCCCAAGCTGACCAGATTTCCACTCTCATTTCCCACCTCGAGGCTATGGAACCTTGACAAGTGTAATCCCTTTTGATTGAAAGCCAAATCCAGCATGGGTGGATGATATTCTCACACCCCTGGTTTTGGAAATCCTACCTTTTCCAACATTAATGGGATGAGTGATCCAGTGCATCATCTATACCACTTCATCTCAATGTGTGGACCAATGCTGTGATCTCCAATGCTGGAGGAGGACACCAAACTCTGGTGTTTCGTAAAAGAATATTAAGGGATCACATTTTTCTGGAAACACAAGCTACCCATTTGTTCTATTACCATATAAGAGGATCTGTATAGGCTATTTCTCTACCAGTTCTATTCAACCACCCAGAAGATGAGTATTTCTAACCTATTTAAGTGAAAACTGAGGCTTGATGAGAATGTTGTAGACTTTTTCACCCTGTGGAATAGCCTCATGTAATCCCTAGATATGCTTCTAACCGAAGAACATTTTATGAAAATGTGTGTGGGGATTTCCAAGACCAAAATATTCCACTCTCTAATCTTTCAGAACATCCTAAGGGGATTTCCAAATTACCATGAAAAATACAATCATCTAAAGGAAGCCTTTCATCATGTTATGTAAGAACATATGTTGCCTCCTTTAGTTCCCATCAGAAGAGATGTTAAGGATGATCTCACTACGATAGCATAAGTAGAGGCCCCTAGGTAGCTGTAGTTATTACCAGTGGATCTAAATCCATATCCTCGTCGAGATCCACCACCTTAGGCATAGCCTTTGGCCCAGAAGCGCCCACCTCATAATCTATAGATTCCCCCACGTAATTCACCCCTACCACATAGGATTGATAATCAGGTTCCACCTACTCAACAGGCTCCTACAGCCCCACGTCAAATCCTGGATCCTCCAGCCCCTTTCTGGATCGATGGAGCTGGATCTAATCACTATTGGGGCTTTGGTCCCCGGTTATTTCCAATGTTCCTCGGATCATGAAATTCTACAGTTACCAGAATGCCAGAGGCCTAAAGAGGTTGATCTCAATGATTTCCCCAATTACTGCCACTATCACCATATCTTGGGGAATACCTTGAAGCTGTGATATGTGTTTATAAATTGGGTCTATGTCCAGGTTGATAGCAACATATTCAGGTTGGGTCTATCCCTATTCCAGGTGGCATGCGTATTCATAAAGCCCGACAGTGATAGTGATAGCAAAGGTGAGTGGTAATAGGTTCCTAACAGAATGTCCTAAAAAGAAGTCAACTGGATGGCCTATAAGGAAGTCTCTCATGCCCATGGTATTATCCATGCACCTTTTAATTGACCTGAGTCTATAGAATCCACTGCATCACCCACAACCACTACTTCTGTGTCGGCATCTTAGTCTCCCTCTTCCTAGAAGGGAAAGCATCAGCGATGTAAGAGAAAGAAAAGTCCCCCACCGATGCAATCGTTATCTTGAACGATTGGAGACTCCATGCCCCCGAAGATGGTAATTACCATAAGAATATTTCCATTGATGAAGGATTCATCATAGGATGACCAATTGTAAACTTTAGTTAATATTGTTGAGCTGGAAAACCCCTACATTTTTTCTAACGATGAAGAGTGTGAGACGAGCCCTCCTAATGTCCAAAACCGACACCGATGTCGATGGAGTGGTGGCTATATGAGTGGTCAGGATTCATTGGCCCGTATTTATAGCCTTTTTGTGCATGAAAATAAAACTAGAAAATAGGCCTAGCGTAGAGCTCATCATGAGTATCCTTCTCATCATGTTTGTCCAAATCCGCCTTTACCAACGTTTGTGCTACCTGTTCAGGAAGAGCCACCATGATCCTTCTATGATAATCCATGTTTTTTGAGGATCAGCCTAAGTCATATAGCCCTTATATGGTTTTCATTCCATGAGTTTTGACTAGTGAGTAGTGAGACATTCCCAGCACCAGTCGGCCGCCGGTTCAGCCAAAAGGCCCCGTAATACCTCCTTCCACAGAATGTCCTCCTCTCAGCAAAATTTAAACCATAGAATGGATGTATGATAACCTTAATCATGTTTATTTTATTCTTGTGATGCTATATATCCTCAAATCTCTCCACCTATCAGTGGGTATGCGTGAAGCCTTTGTCGAGCCTTTAAGAAGCCCCCTCCTTTTGGAGGGGGAGGTAGAAACTATAGAAGCCTTCCATGCTGAGGTAGTTGAGCATGTTCATAGTCAATACATTATCTCCATATCTAGATATGAAGAAGAATCTACCATATAAGAGAATATACACCCATTTTATATCACATTCCATTTCAAAGGAGTAGAGTTTTTTCATTGTCTTCTCAACATTGGGGTAGGGATCATCCACATCCCAACCCAAACACTCAAGAAGATTGGATTGTCTGAGGATGATCTGAGTCCCTATGACTTGAATATTAATGGTTTTAACAGGATAGAACAGACACCAGTTGGTAAGATCCACCTGAAGACCCATTTCGGTGGGCTAGTTTCCATTTCTGTGTTCATAGTTGTCTCAGAGGAGACTGTTTACCATGGGTTGATTGGTAGTCGATTGTTAGGCCAACTAGGATAGATATCCTGAGGGGGGTGAATTACTGAATGACAGATTAAAACAAATTCCACTATTGATCTTGTTTTGATATTAAGGAAAACTCTATTCTCTCTCTTTCTCATAGAAAATTATAAATAGAAATCAAATCATGCACAATACAGAATAAGTTTTACTTTGTTCACCCTCACTGGGCTGCGTCCAACAAGAATATATCGATGATGTACTGATGTACCAACTTCAATAAAAGCACATTATTGTTTACAATGTTCAATGTAGACTCACTATCCCTTTTGGTTTACAACCAATCACAACATGAAAGCTCACTTCTCTCTAAACTAATGTGTTCTCACTACTTCTTTAGAAGATCCACTCGAAGTTTATAAACCTGTAGGTCTCTTCATTATCTCTAATGAAATATGCATCCCCAACTATTGATAGATTCTCTGTCGAAGTACAACTATCACAGAAAGATGAGTCTCACTTTGCACCGGGTGTACCAGACAACTCCAATTTTTACTCACACCCTTCATTGGGCCTTGCGTTTAATTCCCTTCTTTTCCACAAAATCCACTTTTCACGAAACACCTCTTTTACTTGCAACCAATTAATTTATGTGCAACCAACTCTATTAAGTGCAACATCCTTCTTTTACGTGCAACCATTTCATTATACGCAAACACTTCTTTTACACACATCATGAGATTTACGTGAAACATCCTCTTTACACGCGGGCTGAGCTTTATGCGCAACCTTCTTTTTATGCACAACTTTTTCTTTACGTGCAGACACCATACTTTACATGAAAACATGACGTTTATGCAGAACACCCTTGCATATTTCAATTTTTCACACCAGAGCATGAATACACTCTATGTCTTGAGTTGCATTGAATGAGGGGTACCACTTCATATTTATTGTAAAAATTTACCCCTTCGTGAAAAACCCTCCTTTTACGTATAATACACTCTGAGCGTTAAAAACACACCTTCATACAACACTGTATTTCACACAATGCTCCAATTTTTCACACACCTCATGCCTTTTCCAATTTTCAAGCTTCTAATCCTGAACAACCTCTTGTGTGAAAAGTTTCATTCCACTATTTCACACACCACGCCATTATTTCATACACCACATTCTTTTTCTACGCACTTTACAAATTTTGTGCACATCTCATGCCTTTGCCAATTTTTGAGCTTATGATCTCGAACCAATGTTTGCGCAAAACACTTCCATTCACTATTTCTCATACCACTCCAATATTTTGTGCACCACTTTTTTTTACACACCACTCTAATTTTGAGTGCACTTCCCTTTTCCAAAAACACATCTCTCCATTTTCCAATGTTTAGGGCCAAAAATTTGGTAAACACTGGAAAATGACGCCACCTTGTATATGCTATTTTTGAATCGCCTCTAGATCATCCATTCCATTTTCGAGGTTATTCAATCAAACATGGATATCCAAAACCATCTCTTGAACCCAAAAAATCACTATGTAAACACCCTTTTTTAACAAATTATACATCTTGTTTTGCTTTGTGTACAAACACAACAAAGAGGCCCACTTTTTCAACAAACACAATCACCTCAAAAAATGCTTCAATGATACCTGGAAGGATTTTTTCCATACATCCATGGCCCAACTTGCACACAAAGGTTCCTTCATCATATCTCCAATGTATTATGTACTCCTTTAATGGTAATGTAGGCTTACTCTAAGGTGATGTATTTCCCTTTTCCTATTTTGAAGATCACTACCTAGATGATTACTATTTTAAGATCAAGAACAAGTATATTCAGGCTAACGATGTTGAACATGCTATAGCTGCGACTGACTCGTAGAGAGAATTGGATAATTCCGACATTTTCCCAATCCACTAATTAAGGTCCATGACTCCATATTTGTGGAAATACTTTTTTTATTGATCAAGGGGGAAGCACACTCCCAAGTCTAAAGGATTCCAAACAATCACCTTGTACTCCTATACAAATCAGTCACCGATGATCCCAATGCTCCCTATTTCCATAAGGTATCGGGATGTATTCCCCATGGAAACATAAATACGTCACACTTTCATGCTTCATTAGGCTGAGATAAAGTGACTAAAGTTGACATGCCACTATTTCTTTGGTATCATCATGTGTGGACCATTGGGATAATGTCCCGATGGGATTGTTTCAACATCTTTCATCGCAATAGTCTCAGATTTACACGAGTTACCTGATGTGGGGTCCACCACTGCTCAGGCTGGAAACAATGTCACATCAAGATCTGTCAACTCAGAAGAATCACCTCCCTTAGTGTATACCTCCTCCATGAATGAGGAAGAATATTTGGAGTATACTCCTCCTACATTCGAAGATGGTGTCTCCACCACAATCGATGAATGGGAACATGTGAACCTCGGTAAGGAGTCGGATCCAAAACCCACAATGATTAGTGCCACTATGCCTGTAGAAGAGAAACACAGATATGTGTATTTTATAATGTAGAATTTTGAGGTATTTTCTAGGAGTTATAACAAGATACTACGGTAAGATCCCATGTTTTTCATTCACTTCTTAGATCTTCCATAAAATCATCGCGGGATCAAACAACCTCCCATAAGGATGCACTTTAGAGACCCAACCATGACTTACATGGAAATTACATTACTTTTTCGGAATAATTAATACATAAAAAACACCCAATGTCCGTATTAGTTTAGTGTCTTTGGAAAATTGGAACATAATTTTCTAATCATGGTGAAAGATCTTCAAAATCTACCATAATGGTCTTAACCTTTTGTTTTCTTTCCTAAAACCATTATTTATATCCTGGGTAAAAGAAAACATACAAAGGGTGAGCTCAAATTCTCAGTGAGTTTAAACGTGGAGAATATAAAAAAATCTATAAACATTTGAATGTAAAAATATGAACATAAAATTTAAACATTTAAATCTTGATTAATGCCATAAAAAATGGCAGTACATATGACATAGATCATAAAGGAAAATTAATAATGATAAAATATCATTGGAATAAAACATTTAATTGTTTCAAACCATTAAGCACATGATATGGTTTCCATAGTATCCAAGTAATTGCCGCCAAGACCATTATAGTGGAAAAAGTCCCTTACCCAACCAAGTTTACTTACTGTTCGAGCCCTGTATTACTGAACCATATTTACTTTTCGTTCTAGACATATCTATGTCATGAGACATAAATCATTACCCAATGCATTGGAGAGAGATATAGGTCCCACCAATCACATAATGAAACCATTCTTATGTGTGCCACAAAATCATAAATCATACATCATAGCATAAACCATGAAATAAAAATTGGATTCTTAAACATCATTCCAATATAACATAATCCATATAAGATAAAAGGACTTCATAAAAATAATTCCATCATAACATAATCAAATCAATGTAATAATAGGGATAGAAACATAACCCTATAAAATCGTAGATGGAAAATAATTTTGATAAAACAATTGAACTCAGTTCTTGAGGAAAATATCCTTTCTTCTTCAAAATGATTTTCTTTTATAAAAATGACATGCAATTTTAAAAGAAATGAATTTTGTAGAAAATAATCATGATATATTGCATAAGAATCTTCATGGAAATAAGGCGTTATGAAATCCTATGAAATATTTCCTACCGTATATGTTAAAAAAACATTCTCCTCGTACTTTTGCCGAAAAAGCCTAAAATTACCTTATATGTTAAACAAAAGAAAGATTCCTTCCATACCATGTGGTAAAAGTAAAAAAAAAAAATTACTTTAAAAATAAATGGAATAATAGTAAACATTTAATGAGTAAATTTTTAGAAAACATGGACATTGATGATAAATATAACCCTAGTAAATACTTACGAATAAAAAATATCATACAAGAACGAGATTGGAGTAATTATCCCTTAACTTAGGTCCAGTATGCTTTGTATGTATCTGAACCTCCTATATAATGATTTAAATAATGTCATTGACTTATTCCAGAATCATAATCAGTGTTATGATATCATATATGGTCATATTCTTATCTTTTTATTAGTAATATTTCATTTCTAATTGTTATTCGGGTGTGATTGCTTATTGTTATTATGTGTGTTTTGTAGAATAAATTAGTATTCCTCTTTTTTAGGATATAGATAAATCATATAAAGAATGGTATTAGTGTTATATAAATCATATTTATTCATTCAATTAAATTATATAATCAATATTGAAGGAAGATCATGTAGAACGAGTCACATCACATCGTGGAGAGGGTAGGTCGTACGTACACACAAGCTATTATATCATTACTATGATTGTGTAATTGTATTGAATTGTATGGTGCATAATATTTAAGAATCAATATCACATTAAAATAATCATATATAGTTATTTATTCTATCCTTATCCCCATCCAAATATGATAGTGGTGAAATAAAAGATTACACCATGATGTGGAGATGGTATGTCGTACGTAGGCACGCTTGGTGATTTCATTTTTTTCATATTATGGATAGAAGATAGAATATGGTTGTTTCATATTCATAATAAAATATCATTAATCAAGTCATATTGGAGTTATTAATTAATAATTAAACAACTCATATAGAGGATGTAGGACAAGAAATAATTTTGAAATAATCGGTAAAGGATATTACCTCTTCTTTGATGCGCCTCCGCTTAACCTCCTCTTAGGGTACAAAATATGGTCTTTGAAGAATACCAGAACCTCTAGTAGGTGTCTAGGGAAGTGTAAAAGTAAAATGGGTAGTGTTTGGACGAATTTGAAAGCTCAAAAAGTGTTTTATGTGGAAATGGAGGAGGTGCCCTTTTATCAGGGAGGAGAGGGGCACCTTTGAAAACCTAAAAAATATTAATTCACAATAAATTCAATCCCAACTTAAAATCCTCAAAAAATGACTCAATTATATTATGAGATGAGATAGGGTTGTAATATCATCAATAAATAAAAATTATACACGTTTTCTGTTTATTTTAAACCTTATCACTTTGATTTATCCTTATTCAATCTATTTAATTTTATTTGTGGTAATAATATTCTAAATTTTAAATTGTAATAAATACATACTTATATGTTCTCAATTTTCCATAATTGGATACTTTATAAAATTTTAGACCATTTAATTTTAAATATGTAATTTATAAATATTTTTGTGATTTTTGAATAATTTAATAATATGTTATTTTTATAAAATACCAACAGTGTAAATTTTGACACTATTTATTTATTTGAATTTAAATAAAATACACATAGAGAATATATAAAAATGAAATTATTTAATAGATTCCTAACATTTAATATTCATCTAGAAAATTCATGTAGCATATTAATTAGTTTATATAATATTTATTTGAGTATTTTTAAAACCATTTATTTGATATTTCTCTTAATAAATTAATTACTACAACATTTTTTTATAATTATTTAATATACTTATTTGTTGCATAAAAATTAAAACTAAAATAATATGATAAATCTAAATATAATAGATTTCATAAGAATACTTTTAGTCTAATTTATATTCTAAAACAAAAAACCTTTAAAATTTTATGTTTATTAAATTATGAATGTGACAACTTTGACATCATTTAAAATTAAATAATATAAGTGTCATAATCAGATTTATAAGGCTTCAAATGGTCAACAATACGACCTTTGGATGATTATTGTTTATATGTACACGAAAAATATGTTTTGGTCAGGTTTAATTGGGGCTTTTATGGGTATTATTAGTTTAATAAAAACTATATTATTGATTTTTCACTAAATAAATAATTTCTGCATCATTAATGTATAAGTTATTAAAGTAAATATATATTACATAAAAATTAAAAAACAATTACCATGATAAATAAAAAAATCCTTGATTTCAAATTAGTTTTTATAAAAAAAATTATATTCTATATAATTTTATATTAAAAATAATTTAATTATTAAAATTTGAGTGAGACATATTTCACTTTCATTTACATAAAATAAATTAAAGGTCTTAATCAAATACAAGTGGGTTATAATGGACATAATTTCAACCCAAGTATATTTTAGGATGAAATATAATCTTCCAATTATATTAATACAAGTGATAGGGTGATTTTATAATATTATTTTTACCCTTAATTAACTAATTTACCTTTAACTGTGGAAAATAAAATTTACCGTAGTTACTATTCATAATGCCCAAAAATAAAAATAAGCCTATTAATATAATTTGGACCTACTGATTTCAAATATGGAATCCATTTTTTTAAATTCAAAACACAGATGTTTCAGTAATAAAATGAAAATTAATCCTGTAGTCGAAAAAAAATATTTTTATTTAAAACATTGCAAAAGATTGAAATGTTTTTACCTATGAATTCAATGTAAAATTAATGATTGTTACATACATTATATTAAATGGTAAAAATATATTCTATTTATAATTTAAACCCATTAAATATTATAATTTATCAATTTAAATTATCTTGATAAGAAAAATTGTTTTTAATTAATATTTAGTGTATTTTTACTATTCATCAAAATATGAACGTTATCAGATAACCATAAAAACTTTATCCAATGTAAATTTTTATATCCTGATTCACAAGAAGAAGTTTATTTTGAAAAATTGAACTTATAAACCTATTACAAAATAGATTTAAAGGGGGTTCTCCATCAAAAGGCGGCAAAAATGCATTTTTTAAAAAAATACTTATTTTACCCGAAAAAATTATTTTTTTCTCATACGATAATCTATAAAATGTGTAAGATGAATGATAATGTTATAAAAATCAAAATTTGGTTAATATTATACATAAAGTATAGTTCATAGTAATATTATAATAATATATCATTGTTTAGTGAAACTCGGCATTGCGTACAACACAGGCTATTGGGGAAGGTCGCTCTTGCGTGCAACACGAGCCAAGAATAGTTTCTGCATATATTACAAGCTAACACGGTGTTTCATATAGCACAAGTTAATTTTTATGTTGCGTACAACACAAGGCATTAAGGAAATTAAAAAGAATATTTCTCATCAAATCTCAGGTTATTACATTCTACCTCCCATTAATACTATTTCTCCCTTGAAATTCTTCGGCGTTATAAATGGTTTACTACTTCAAAGTTTCATTCATAGAAACCCAAATCATAAAAAGAAATACTAAAACTTAATTTTAAAAAGTAATGTTAGAAACATAAGGGTCACCCAAAGTAACACAGCACTGTGTTTCCACATAGAAGAATATATGTGAAAATATGGATATGGAAGAGAAATCTAACCATCATGTTCTGATGAATAGTGCTAGAGAACATGGCTATGAAGAAGCCAAAAATCACAAAGCCATAAATTTGTGATGATATAAGGTACCATCTAATTCATCAGATATGAGGGTACTATGAAAACATATTTGGTGTTCAAGATCATTTCCCTAAAGTTGATAAATTTTTGAATAAGAAGAAATGCTTACTTGATTTTAGTGTAATATCATTGTTGGTCATTCCTTGCACAATTTCGAATTCATCCCTTATTAAAGAAATGAAGTTGAATTTTTCATTCATGAAGTATTAGTAGATCATGCGATAGAATGATAGGTCATTCCATGTGCCTATATCATAAAAAGATTAGAACAATTTATTAAATATACATAATGTCCATCTATGCTGAAATTAATCATATATGGTTCCTAAGATGGATTTATACTTCATATATCACACAACATAATAAAATATAACTAATTTCTACAAACCAGGGACATCCAATAGGCCAGTCGTAGGTGATAAAGGCATGCAGCACTTCGGTTGTGGGTTCGATTCCCGCATCCTTGTCCGACGTGATAGGTTATCGCTTATCCTATGGGGTTTCCTTATTCTAACACTATACTATTATAACATTTCAGAAACAATATAAAAAAGTTATAGCCTTAAACAATAATATCTGATTTCTAACTTAATCCATTCCAATCTTTTAGCTTATCCAAAATGCATTTGTCCAATATCATAGTATAAAGAAAAATATTACTAGAGAGATCATCTACCAAGCATGTGATTACCATCATTTATCTCCCATATATCATAAAATATATTTTGTTGGCTACATTCCAATCATTTGGATACCTTAATATTGTATTCTCTTGGAACATTAGATACCATAGAACCTTAGTGAAAACATGAATGATGTCAAAAGTTAACTCTTTCCACATACCAAAATCCCAAAAATACTATATACTGGAACCATGATATCAAATTGTCCTTATATAAGTCATGATCCCATTAATACTACCAAACATATTATTATTTTTTCCTTATCCCTTCATTATGCGCATATCATCTTCTTTCCAAAAATATTTCAATCACTTTTCTTGGTTACCGGTACCATATAATTATTGAAAACCATAATTAACCAATGCATAGATATTACAATATTACATAATACAATAAATGAGATTCCATCATACTATTTTGAAATGCCATTACATAAACACTTAATCATTCCACAACATAATTTTCATACTCAACATCACAAATAGTGATCGTATAAGAATTACCTTTGTCCATTTCCTTAAGAGGTTGCTCACATCGATCATCTTTAACCCTTGGATTACAAAATTGATTAGCATAATTCCCCATTTCCTTAAACATGTAGCATTGAAGTGTTAGTGGTACATTCTCTGTAGTCTTTTCTCTATTCGAGTCATTAGAAAACTTTTTCCCATTACTTCGGCACTCAGCTACTCGATGACCTTCTTTTCCATAATTGATGAATTTTCTAGTAAATTTTATACAATCTACACCATGACTCATTCCACATTTTCAAAATAAAGAAACATTCATCTTCTTTTTGCCATTTTTCTACGATTTTTCTTTCAACTCCATCTTTTTTTTCTTGTCAAAACCATGAGATGGATATGTAACACAAACTTCCAGTTCTACCTTGATATCACAATGCGTAATTTCTATATAGCGACTAAAGTCTGTTATAGCTAATTCCCTTCGAAGACTTTGTTTTAAGCCACTGAATAATCAATCAACATTACTTTTTGTTTGGATGATAAAGCTAGATACATACCATTAAAGCCTTGAAAAATTTGCCTCATATATACCAACAGATTCATCATCCATTTTCGTAAGCTAACGGACCTCCTTTCCCATCATTGTTATAAGAATACGAGGGAAGTACTTATTGAAAAACAAGTTATTGAAATAATCTCATTCCAAGGATACATTTTCATCATGGGGACTTGTATTCTTGATTAGAGTCCACCACTGGTCTGCTTGACCTTCTAAATGGTAAACATCCAAAAGGAATTTTTCATGTTCTAAACAGAAAAGTATGGAAAATATTTTTTCAATGGTCCTGATCCATTTTTCAATAATAAGGGTATCAGAATACCCATTGAAAGAAGGTGGATGTTTCCTCATAAAGGACTCAATATAATATTGTTCCCTTCTCTACTCATTTGAAAGTCCAGAATGATCCATAGCTTGTGTAAGTATAGCAATAAGATTTTTCACTCCATCTCCCATAACATTAGTTTCTCCAGGAGGGAAAATCGTTGCATTGTACATTACATTTATCAACATGGTTCCTTCAGGTTCCATACATCGTCTAAAACCCAAAAAGAATAGTGTGAGAGGCCAAAATCATACAAGGAAAACAACATAATAAATGGGGATTACCTTCAATATATTACATATTAAGTTTAATTATAATATCATTACCGTAATTCTAGAACTATAACTTATACATATACTTAACCTTAAAGACATCCCTATACATACTATAGAAATATCTCTAGGGATCTCATGAATGTTTTCACATCCTAGTTTCTAAAGGTTAACTAAACCATTAATCTGATAACAACTATAGAGACCCAAGCGTGACATACATGGACATTACATTACTCTTGCGGAATACTTAATAAATAAAAAAACACCAATGGACTATATTAGTTTAATGTCTTTGGAAACATGGACCATAATATTCTAATCATGGTGAAAGATCTTCAATATCTCCCATAAAGATCTTAACCTTTTATTTCTTACCTAAAAACATTCTTTATATACTGGGGATAAGAAAACATAAAAATGGCGAGCTCAAATGCTCAGTAAGGGTAAACATGGAGAACATAAAACAATCCATAAACATTTGAACGTAAAAACATGAACATAATATTTAAACATCAAAATCCTGAGTAATGACATAAAACATAGCAGTACATATGGAATAGGACATAAAGGAACATTAATCATGATGAAATAGCATGGGAATAAAACATGTAATTGTGGTAAACCATTAAGCACATGATATTATTTCCATATTAGCCAAGGCATCACTGTCAAGACCATCATAGTAGAAAAAATATCTTACTAAACTGGGTTTACTTTCCCTTCCAGTCCTGTATTACTGAACCTGATTTACCTTTCGTTCCATTCATGCCTATCTCATGAGATATAAATCATTACATAGTGAATTTGAGGGAGATATGGGTCCCACCCATCTCATAATGAAACCATTCTTATATGTGCCACAAAAACATAAATCATACATCATAGTATAACCCATGATATATAAATGGGATTCTTAAACATCATACGATCATAACATAATCCATACAAGATAAAAGGACTTTATAAAAATAATTCCATCAAAACATATTCAAATCAACGTAATTATAGGGATAGAAACATACCCCTATATCATATTAGATGGAAAATAAATTTCATAAAACACTTGAACTCGGTTCTTGAGGAAAATATCCTTTCATCTTAAAAATCATTTTCCTTTCTCAGAAAGACATGAATTTATAAAATAAATGAATTTTGATGAAAATAATCACGAAATATTTCCTAGAAAACATCTTGGAAATAAGGGGTTATGAAACCATAAAAATCCATTCATGCCATATAAGTTAAAAAACATTCTCCTCGTACTTTTTCCTAGAATGCTAAAAAGTACCTCGTATGGTAAACAAATGAAAGATTCCTACCATACCATCTGGTAAATGTAAAATAAGGAAAAAATGACCTTAAACATACATGTAATAATAGTAATCATTTTATTAATACATATTTAGAAAACATGTACATGGATGATAAATATAATCCCAGTAAATACTTAAGAATAAACAATCATGGATAATAACGAGATTGGAATAATTATCCCTTACCTTAAGTCTGATATGATTTGTACATATATGAACAACTAGTATAATGATTTAAATAATGTAATTGACTTATTCCATAATCATATCCTGTGTTATGATATCATATATGGTCATATTATTATCTTGTTGTTAGTAATATTTCATTGCTACTTGTTATTCGGGTGTTCATTGCTTTATGTTCTTATGTGTGTTTTGTAGAATAAATTCGTATTCCTCTTTTTAGGTTATAGATACACCATTTACATAATGTTAGTGTAATATATATCATATTTATTCATTCAATTCATTCAATTCATTCAATTCATTTATATAATCATTATTCAATGAAGATCATGTAGAACGAGTCGCATCACATCGTGGAGACAATAAGTCGTACGTACGCACGAGTGATGATATCATACAAATTATTATGGAATTTTTTTGAATTGTATGGTGTATAATTTTTCAGAATCAATATCACTTTACAATAATAATATATAGTTATTTGTTCCATCCTTATTCCCATCCAAGTATGTTAGTGATGAAATAAAAGATTACACCAAGGCGTGGAGATGGTAAGTCGTACGTACGCAGGCGTGGTGATTTCATTTTTTTCATAGGATGGACAGAAGATAGAATATGGTTGTTTAATATTCATAATAACACATCATTATACATGTTATACTATAGTTATTACTTAACAATGAAACAACTCATAATGAGGATGTTAGAGAAGAAATAAGTTTGAAAGAATCGGTAAAGGATATTACATCTTCTTCGACGTGCCTCCTATTAACCTCCTCTAAGGACACAAAATTTTGTCATTGAAGAAAACCAGGAACTATAGTAGGATTCTAGGTAAGTGTATAAGTTAAATGGTTAGGTATTGGAAGAATTTTAAATCTCAAAATGGTGTTAAGTGGAGATGGAGGAGGTTCCCTTTTATAAGGGGGGAGAGGGGCACCATTGGAAACCTAATAAATATTAATTTATAATAAATTCAAACCCCACATAAAAACCACCATAAATGACTAAATTCAAATATGACATTATATAGGGTTGTAATCTCATCAAACAATAAATTTTAGACATGTTTTATGTTTATCCTAAACTTTATCATTTTGATTTATTCTTATTTAATCTATTTAATTTTATTTGTTGTAATAATTATTAAATTTTAATTTGTATTAAATACATACATATATGTTGAAAATTTTACATAATTGGATATTTTATAACATGTTAGGCCATATAATTTTCAATTTGTAATTTTGAAATATTTTTGGGATTTTTAAATATTTTAATAATATGTTATTTTTTATAAAATACCTATAGTGTAAATTTTGACACTATTTATTTATTAGAAATTAAATTAAATAAAAACAAAGAATATATTCCAATAAAATATTTAATATATTTCTAACATTTCATATTAATCTAGAAAATTCGTGGATCATATTACTTAGTTAATATAATATTTATTTTAATATTTTTAAAACCATTTATTTGATATTTCTCTTAATAAAGTAATTACAACAACATTTTTGTATAATTATTTAATATACATATTTGTTGCATAAAAATTAAAAATAAAATACTATGATAATTATAAATCTAATATATTTTATAAGAATATTTTTAGTTGAATTTATCTTCTAAAACACCTAACTTTTAAAATGTATTGTTTATTAAATTATGAAGCTGACAACTTTGACATCATTTAAAATAAAATAATATAAGTGTCATAATCACTTTTATACAGTTCCAAATTGTCAAAAATTAGACCTTTTTATGCTTATGGTTAATATTTACACGACCAATAAGTTTTGGTTAGGTTATCATGGGCCATTTATAGGTATTATTAGTTTAATAAAAATTATATTATTGATTTTTCACTAAATAAATAATTTCTACATCAGTAATGTATAAGCTATTAAGTTAATTATATAAATAACAAAAATTAAAAATAAATTACCATTATAAAGAAAATAATTTTATATTTCAAATGAGTATGTATAACCGAATTTATATTCTATATAACCTTATATTAAAAATATTTTGATTATTAAAGTTTGAGTGAGACATATTTCACTCTCATTTAAATAAAATAAATTAAAGGTCTTAATCACATAGAAGTGGGTGCTAATAGATTCCATTTTGACCCAAGTATATTTTATGTGGAAATATAATTATCCAATTATATTAAGACATGTGTTAGAGTAATTTTATAATATTATTATTTTTTTTCATTAATTACTTAATTTACCTTTAACTATGGTAAATAAAATTTACCATAGTTACTATTCAGAATGACCCAAAATAAAAATTAACCAATTAACATAATTTGGACCTAATATTTTCAAATATGGAATCCATTTTTCCAAATTCAAAACACAAAAGTTTCATTAATTAATTTAAAATTAATCCTGTGGTCGAAAAAACGGGTTTTTATTTGAAACATTGCAAAAGATGGAAAAGTTTTTAGCTATGAAATCAATGTAAAATTAAGGATAATGACATAAATTATATTAAATGGTAAAAATATATTATATTTATACTTTAAACCCATTAAATATTATAATTTATCCATATAAATTATCTTGATGAAAAAATTCGTTTTTAATTAAAATTTAGCGTATTTTTACAATTCATCAAAATATAAACGTTATCAGAGAAATATCTAAACACTATCCAATGTAAATTTTTATATCCTGATTCACAAGAAGAATATTATTTTGTAAAATTTAACTAATAAACTTGTTAAAAATTATATTTAAAATGGGTGTGCCATCAATAGGAGGCAAAACTCCATTTTTTGAAAAATACTTATTTTACCCAAAAAAATTATTTTGTTCTCATGCCATGATCTAGAAAATGTGTAAGATAAATGATAATGTTATAAAATTAAAAATTTTGTTAATACTATTCATAGTGGCTAGTTCATAATAATATTATAACAATATATTATTTTTTATTGAAACTCGGTATTTCATACAACACTCGCTATTGAGGAAGGTCGCTCTTGCGTGCGATACAAGACAAGAATTGTGTTTGCGTATATTACAATATAATATTGTGTTGCATATAGCACAACTTGATTTTGGTGTAGCGTACAACACAATACATCAATGAAATTAAAAATAATATTTCTCATAAAATCTCCGGGTGTTACATGCACCCATCTAACTGTTCCATAGTCGTGGACAAGGTTGATAAGCTCATCAGATCCAACTTCGTCAAGGAGTTCATGTACCCCAGATGGTTCACTAGCACTATTCTAGTTATAAATAAGGACAACCAAATTAGAGTTTGCATTTACTTTTAGGCTCTCAATCGTCACTTCCTAATTTATTAATTTCCCCTTCCTGTGACAAAATTTCTGATTGATTCCACTGTGGGGTACCATGTTCTCTCCTTCATGGATGGGTATTTTGAGAATAAAAAAATTCATATTGACCCTGAGGATGAAGAGCTTATAGACTTCATAGAACCGTATGGTACTTTATACTACCATGTAATTCCCTTCATCTAATGAATGCAGGTGCAACCTATATGAATTCCATGCTTCGCATATTTAATCTGATCATCGGGACATTGTTGGAATGCTATGTGGATGAATTTGTGGTCCAATATCACCAGTTCCAAGACCGTATCAAAGATCTCAAGAAATTTTAGGCTTCCTATTATCCCACCATATGAAGATGAACCAATTGAAGTTCACCTATGGGGTCACCTTGGGATATTTTTTTGGATTCATTGCAAGATATAAAGGCATCGAGATCAATCCAATAAATATTAAGGCCATCAGTCTGATGTCTCCTCCAAGAAACAATTGGGAGATCTGAGGCATTCAAGGCCCCATAGACTATATATTCTGATTCATCACAAATTTTGATGGAAAATGTAATCCCTTTTCCCATCACATTAAGAATGGTGTCGATTATCTATGGGATGAGTAGTGGAAGAATGATTTTGGGGAAATCAATCAGTTCCTTTTATAAAATCTATTCCTGATTCCACCTATTTCCAAAAAAATCACCAGTCCATTATCTGACCACTCTATAATGATCTCTCAAAGCCCTCCATGCCGAGAAGAACAATGAGGGAATAGAGAACAGTTTATACTATATCAGCTACATGCTCTATGATACAAAGACTAAATACTCCTTTGTCGAGAAGAGTTGTCTTGTTCTAGTGTTCACAGTGCAGGAATAATGTCTTTACTTATATCACCATGAGATAAAAATAGTCTCCTGAGTGGATTCGCAAAAGCACATTCTAAACCGCCCCATGTTGACGTGTATTCTAGCTCGGCGGTTAGTGATCCTCCAACTATTTTATGTCATGTTTTCCCCCCAGATGGATATTATAGGATAGGTATTGGCATGCCTCCTTGTCTTCCATCCATCTTCCATAGACCAGTATCTAGATCTTGATTTTCTAGATGAGTTAATCCTTTTGGTAGATCCGTATATTCTGTGTTTGCAAATTCACTTGGATGGTTCTTCCCAAATCCCTACTAGAAGAAGACTCGCTGATACTAGACTCAACAAAGTGGTCCTGGGGGTCATCTTCATCACACCGCGACAAGTTGTTCTACCATATTCATTCCTATTGTCAGAAGGTTGTACCAACAATGAGGTAGAGTTTCAGGCTCTCAATACTGGTCCTGATCTAGCCCTCGATATTGATGATCCCCACCTACATATGAATGTGGACTCAGAACTATTCATCAAAAAAATAAAGGGTGACAACATGTTTAGGAAGCTAGTGCTCGTACCACTATTAGAACTTACCAGCCAGCTGATGTCCTAGTTCTCATCTTGACCAAAAGTTAATCATGTACCTCATTCCCAAAACGGTCGAGCCAATTCCTTGGCTATCTTGGTCGCATCTATTACAGAGCATGTCCAGGATGATTTGATTATTCATTCAGCACATTATAGATTCGTCGCTCCCATTACTCCAGATGACGATGATAGCCATGATGTAAGACACTTTACTACTGGTGCCTCTACATTAGGACCCCTAGGTCCCCTTGATGTCATTATTGAAGTAACTAGTGATTGGAGGACCCCCTTTATTGAGTATCTCCATCATGGTAATCTCCCGGATGATCGAGCTGAGTTTAAACGAATCTGATAGTGTGCATTCCAGTTCACCATCTAGAGTGGTCCTAGTCTTGAGTAGATCCTCTAAAAATGTTTGTTTGATGGGGTTCTCCTCCATTTCATTCAAGGATTTGAGATTTCTCAGGTCATGTTGGAGGTTCATGCTAGTTCATGGGGGTCTCATCAGATAGGGGTGAAAAACAATCTCCAGATCTGGAGATTGGGATATTCTTTCCCCGCCATGATCAATGATTAAATCGTGTTTAGTAATAGGTTTCATGCAAGAAAATTACATGAAAATTTTATGCATTAGCCTCGAGAACCCATCCAAACAACCAATTACTCTTGGCCCATCGCGGGTTGGGGACTCGATGTCATGGGACCCTATTCACTAGCGATAGCTGGCCAGTGCAGGTTCATCAAGACTACTATGTATTTCATTTCAAAGTGGGAAAATTTTTTTACACTCAAGGAGGTCCAGGAACGTTATATCATTGAATTCGTGAGATCCAATATCATCTACCAATTCAAAATCTCGTATGCCATCCTCACTAATAACAACACCAACATCTGAGTAGCCATGTAGAAGAATTTCTCTACCAAATAAAACATCTATTCAATCAGTAACTCTCGCTATCAAGTCAAAGATAATGGTAAGATCGAGGCATTAAAAAACCCCTCTCTACTATTTTTTAGAAGATTGTTGGTCAGAAAATATTATTTGGCTAGATAAACAACCCAATCCTCTCTGGGATTATCGGGAGATGACCCAGAATTTCACTCTAGTGACCCCATATTCACTAGTGTAAGGAATAGATTCATTCCTACCCATATAGATTCATTTTCCTTCATAATTAAAAACTATCTATGACCAGCAGACACTAGAAAAGGATTCATAGATCCATCTGGATGAACTAGAAGCACTTGGCGAGAAATGGTTTTTTTCCATTTTCAGTCTGGAGAGGCATGAGAACAAAATATCCAAACCATTCAACAAGAAATTTCACCGCCTCTATTTCTTATAATGTGACATGGTATTTTCCCAAATAAAACCAATTATACCTGATAGGAAACCACCCAAACTGAAGCCCAAACGAGAAGGATCTTACATCATTCACAAGGTTTACCCCAATGGTGCATACTACATAGTTAACATTGTTGGTGAGTGTATCACTCCTCCCACCAATGATAATTTCCCCAAGAATTAGTTTTCCTGAGTAAAACACTATCTCACATTACTTTAAACTATACCATCATCACTAAGTGGTGTTAAACTTTGTGATTCATCCTGGCTAAAGGACGTAAAACTACCCAGCACTCTTCCTGCATGACATTAATCTGCTTTGTCATCCTGCATGATGTTAACATGTGAGAAAAAGTTATATCACTATGGAATGAGTTCAAGGAACATAAACTAAGATATATCACTACTTGGTCGCATGACGTTAAACCGCATTACATCCCAATAACTATGCATTTCTGGATTCCTAACCCTGCAAGATACATTAGGATGCCTAGACATTTCACCATGGAGCCCAGCCCCAAACATCATGATCTCCCCTTGGGTCCATCCCCTTTTACTGGATTCTTCTCAAAACACATGGTGTGGTGTATTCCTTGTTTCCCTTCATCTATATTGGGTTTATCATAACTATACCATGTGTTCCCTCCTTGGAGATCACCAAATCCATTGTCCTTGTCACAATATGTTAAGCTACATGTGTACCACCAGGATTTATGCGTCCCATCATTTGGGTTTCCATCATCATTCACATCCAAAAGGACCCCCAAATAGTATGGATGCTCAGCCTTATAGATCACCTACCATTTCAAGCCATTGTAGTAGAGATTCTTTCATGATACTTTGATACATGTCCTATGATTTGACTATGTTCAGTGGTTGACGCTCATCTGTTGTTCTATTTTCATTACACACTATATGGATATCATATTTAGAACATGGTCATTAGTCATCCTTTATCTTTATCACAACCACTATATGTACCAAATATTGGGTGTAATGATTCATTTTTTCCGTGTATCCCATAATAAATTAGTCTACCTTGAGCATGAATGTTCTTCTTGTTGGGATCAACCCCGCATGCAATCTTTCCCTCATTGTCATACCCTTATATTCTAGGGAGATCCGGATCCCATTCCTTGTTTCCCACAATACACATTTCTCACATAGGATTAAGAGCTTTGCTAAGGACATACCCACATAAAGGTTCATGTAATCATGGTCCGAAATCTACGACCTTTTACTAAGATCTCCCTACATCCTTATCATATTACGTTAAACTGAACTACACTTTGAGAACTACGTTCAGCTTAATTCCCAACATCCTGGGATATATAGGAACACCAGAATTTCTCTTTTTCCCAGCATCAGGTCCCTCAATTTTTTGGACTCCCGAATCATGTTCTCATTTATGAATTTTCAATGTGGTATTCCCTCAATGTTATAGTTCACGTAGGGATATTTGTGTTATGCCATACACATCCCCTTGAGACACCCCTCCTTCATTATCATCCTTTCTGAAAGACGTTAAACTGCACGGGTACCAGCACACTTTACATATCTCATAAATTGGGTTTCCGTTATTTTTCACATCTAAAAGGGCCCCCTATAATGTCATGGTCTTCTGCCACATTGTCTTGTATATGTTTTGGGTCCAACATCCTAGAGGTTCCCGAAAAAAAATTTGACACAAGTCCCGCATTGTGAATGTGGTCAGTGGTGGATGCTCAATAGTTTGTTCCTTTTTTAGGCCACTTGGGAGGGATAAGGTGTTGTGAACATGGCCAACAGTTATCCAAAATCATTATTTCCATTACGTGGTCTCCCAAATGATAGGAACAATGATTAAACCTTTACACCCATCTATCCAATGCACATGACATTAAACTGGGTATCTACGATTTGGGATCTAGGACCATAAAATAAGATCTACCACATCCTTGTCGCATGATGTTAAACTGCACAGTGTATTGAGAAATACATATGTCTTGATTCCCATCCTCATGGGATACGTAAGAAGACCTAGAAAAGTTTTCTTTGGGTCCAGCCCAGGTTCATCTATTCATTCTCTCAGCCTCTTTTCCTATGTTTTTTCCAAGAATTAGGAATGGTGTGGTGTATGTGGGCTTATTTCATCATTCACATCGGGTTATTCACCATACAATAGACATTCTTATTCATGATACCCCCTCCTATATTTATCCTTATGGCATGATGTTAAGATATAATAAATCTTGTAGAATGATGTGTGGATTGATTCCCATCCTCATGGGATATGTAGGAACGCACAAAAAGTTTGTCTTTGGGTCCATACCTATTTCATTGAAACCTCTTCTTACATCTAGTATAGAGAGCCAAGCATGATGTACATGGACATTAAATTTATTTTTTGGAATACTTAATACATGATACAAACAAATTCCAAAAGACCGTATTAGTTTAGTGTCTTTGGAAACATAGAAAAAAAATCTTCTAATCATGGTGAAAGGTTTTCAACATCTCCTATAAATATGTTCCCCTTTTTTCCAAGCTAGAAAAGTTTTTTATATCATGGGGAAAAGATAACATAGAAAGGGTGATGTAAAATTCTCAATAAGGGTAATCATAGTGAACATAAAAGAAATCATAAACATTTGTACGTAAAGGCATGAATAAAAAGTTTAAACAACAAAATCTTGAGCAATGACATAAGTCTTAGAAGTACGTAAGGCAGGGATCATAAAGGAACATTAACCAAGATATAATAGAATTGGCATAAAACATGTAATTGTTGAAAACTAACAAACCCATAATATGATTTCCGTAGTAGCAAAGGCATTGCCCTCAAGACCATCTTTGTGTATGAAGTCCATTACTGAAATGGGTTTATTTTTCCTTCCAGCCCTGTATTACTGAACCAGATTTACATACCATTCCATTCATGTCTATATCAGGAGATATAAATCTTTACCCCATTAATTTGAGGGAGATATAGCTCCCACCCAACTTATAATGAAATCATTTTTACATGTTCCACAAAAACATAAATCATTCATCATAGCATAACTCATGAAATAAAATGGGATTCTTAAATATCATTTCATCATAACATAATTTATATAATATTAATGGACATCATAAAAATAATTCCATCCTAAAAAAATCAAATAAAAATAATAATATTGATAGAAACATAACCCTATGTTATCATAGATGCAAAATAATATTGATAAAACACTTGAACATAGTTATTGAGGAAAATATCCTTCTTCACAAACATTTTCTTTTCTCAAAATTTCGTGAAAGTTTAAAATAAAAGAATTTTAGTTGAAAATAACCATGAAATAGTATAGAGGAAGCAACAGGGAAATGATTAATTAAGAAGATTTAAAAACCTAGTCATGTCATAAAAGTTAAATAACATTCCCCTCATACTTTTACCGACAAAGTCAAAAAGTGCCTCTTATGGTGAATAAAAGAATGATTTCATCGATATCGTGTAGTAAAAGTAAAAAATGGGTAAAAATGACTTAAAAATACATATAAGAATAATAAACATTTTATGAAGACATTTTTATAAATCATGGACATGGATGATGAATATATCCCCAGAAAATACTTACATATAATCAATCTCGTATAAAGATGAGAGTGAAATACATTCCCTTACCTTAGGTCTGATTTCTTCTGTATGTGTTTGAAACTCATGTATAGTGAGTTTAAACACATTCTTAACATTTAATAGAACCATAATAATATTTATGATATCATATATGATTCACTTACGACATTATATTATCTATTCATTTATCAATTTCATTTTAATTCAACATTTTGGGTAATAATCATTTCATTTATCATACGTGTTTGGAATTTTTATTCATAATATGATTACATAGATAATGATTTAATTACTTCCAAAATGTAAAACATGATTTATATATCATATATATTCAGTATATAAATATATATATAATAGATCAACAAATGGAATGGAAAACATTGTTCATGGAGACATTAGGCCATACATACACATGAGCACTGTTTTAGTTTCCTTACTAAATTAAATTGAAGTAAGTAAATGGCATATATATATACCTAAATCCAGTATAATTATTATGTCATATATTTTTTTATTATTTATTATGTAATGTCCCATATTTTTCCATGTATTATTTTAATATTATATGGGAATTAATTTGAGACCAGACTCTGAGAGGACGTTCAGTTCCGAGGTCGGGTGAGCTCGGAACAAATGTTTGAATTTAATTTAATAATTATATAAAGCACGCGTGTGGTTTCCCTGAAAAAGTGGAATAACTCCTGAATGGGTGCTCATATCATAAATACAAGGGCACCATTGCGTTCAGAACAATGTTTTTACCATAGGCGAGGCCTAACATCGGCCGGCGCAGATCAGTGGTCAAAGCTAGTTTTTGGACATAAGAGTAAGAAAATATTTAATAAAAATATTTTATTTTCTACAGAAAGATTCTATTAATACTATTGTTGTAGATATCTTCCTTTTTAAATAAAATCTTGCGCATGCTCCAGGGTTACAAACTTCATAACCCTAAAACCCTTGGTGGCTCCGGAGGCCCTGGAGAAAACCTCTCGACGCGGCGACGACGACGCGGCGACCGGATCATAACCAACGAACGCCACAGAAATCCAGGTAGGATGTTTGATGTGATTTTTCTTCCCAATTTTTGATTTCCACAACGAACGTGGACTAATCCACAAACATATTAGCCCGCAGATCGATCGTCTTTGCGGGGTGGGATATTTGAGGGAATCATGGGATTTGATTCTTATTTTTGTTATGGTTTTTTCTCAACCTTCTAATGGTGACGAACTAGGATCGACAGGAACAATGATCGAGGTTCGTCCCTGTCGATTGTTGTGTTTTTCTCTCCCAATTCTGACATGTTCTTCATGCGCATTCTTCACATTCTTGGGAAAAATCGATCATTGAATGCTCATTTCTTGGCGTAACGATCTGAAATCAAATATCCAACATCGAGACGACCCAACGGAGGTGCGACGGAGATGGTGGCGGACAAATCGATTTGGTTCAGAAGATTTCGTTCTCCGAGGGTTTTTATGCGGATTGATCGGGATGCGTTTTCATGTCCGATAGGAAGCCCAGAACCGACAGAATCGGTTTCGTAGGGGTGGGACGACCCCAAATCTGGAGTTTCGCGATGATCGGGTGGTTGGAACAAGATCCGGAGGATTAGCCGAGGCGTGCAGAGGAAGATGATGGTTCTTGAAAATTCCTGACTACACACCGTGTAGTATGTGATACACGGCGTGTGTTCGTCGGCAGACTACCTGGCGTGTACACCGGGAGTACACGGACACGGGCAGGGTACACGGCCAAGGACACGCCGTGTACACCCCTCCCCGACCAGACCCGGCCAGATACACGGGGTACCCCGTGTACTGGTACATGGTCAGGTGACACGAACACGGGCAGAGACCGTGTATGGGCACATGGACAGCATACATAGAGTGAGCCCAGGTGCTCGAACACTTCATGTACTTTTCTACACACCATGTAGTTTGGTTTTATACGTCTTGGAAGTATGACATGGGCCATATACACGGGCAGTACCCGGGGTCAAGGAACACAGCGTGTAACCATACTACATGTCGTGTAACCTTTTCTTGACTGACTTGAGCCACTTGTCTTTTGTGACTTGGACTAGTCCTCTTAGGTTTCGTACCCTTGGTCGTTTCCCTGAATGTTCTGGGATTGTTTCCTTTAAAAAGGAGTATGATCCCTTTAGCAGAACTCCCTGAATAGAGTTGTTGGAATCCCCTATGTGAGACATATATCCATATCCTTTATTCATTCCTAGAACCCTAGGTAGGGTTCTTGGTATCGTTGTGACCAAATTTACCCAGGAGCTGATCCTCTCCTTAGCTGATTAGCTCATACTGAGTTGTCGGAATCACCCCACGACTTGGCTGTGATCCTCATCTGAGCATCATATTCTCATAGTGCGTGTGGAGTGTGTTCTCCCAAACGAGTACTTTGTATCTCTCATCAGACCTAGGAGTGTGTCCTCCCGGATGCATAGTTAGTGGAATCGTCGAGCTGTATTCTAGTGGTGGGGTTCGTGATAGTCGACCGTGCATGAGTATATCTGGATATTCTTGTTTTATGTTTTGTTGACATATACTGTGTGGATCTGACTGTATCTTCCCTTTGCAGTATTTTTCCCTTGTTGTATTTCCTTTGTGTGTTCGGGGTGTCTTACTGGGTATTGATATACTCACCCCTGCACGGGCTTTGACCGCACATGTCGTGTCTTGTGCAGATGAGCGAGCCTTTGACAGGATTCTAGGCGGACAAGGACTGGATGGTGTTCAGTGAGATCAGACAGGCTGAGGTGTGTTCCTATGGCTACAGATTGTAGTCCCCGTACCTTTCCTTATATGTTGGACTTTGTTACAGATGGTCATTCTGGTGGGATTGTACTTTTGGCCTAGGGATTTACCTTTTTTCACTTTACTTTCATGTCGTACTCTATTGTCGGGTTTTAGTGTATGCATGCATATTTTCCATTTTAGTAGTTTTTACTTTTCAGCTTTATGGGCTTGGAGATGTGTGTGCATGTGTACAGGTTTATGGGAAATGCCTCCGATGTTAGTATCATATGTGCTCGGTGCTAGTCACCATCCCCTGGCCTATTGGCAGTGGGCTTAGGGAGTTGCGACTTGGGCCCCACTGGGACAGGTCGTGAAAAAGTGGTATCAGAGGTGGTCGGTTTTACCTTAGGACCGAGTGTCTGTGAGTTGGTTTGGGGGAAACATTGTTAAGTGTTTTGAGTTCGGCTTTCAGGCCAGGGACCCCAGTGTTGGTGCGGGTGGCCGACGTATCCATACACCAAGACTCTGATAACTTTCTTTTTGACTCGAAACATGAGAACACTAGTTGTAGGAAGAATAATTGTACATGCATCATATAGGAATGGGTTGTGGTTTCCATGTACTTTTTGAGTCATCTCTCTAGATATACTCACTGACTGAGACACATCTTTTTTCTTAAATAGGATGCCTTCGCGACGCGCACCTGCTAAGATCCAGTAACTCGATCACGAGGATGACACCATCAGTGATGAAGCCTCGATACAGGGACTGGATCCCCCAATTTTACCACTAGGTGGTGTGCCAGTTATCTTGCCACCAGTGGAGAAGTTTTTAGTTCTTTCTGTACTAGTGGAGGAGGAGCACAGGCTGAGCGCACTCCATGAGTTCCAGAGATAGAGACCCCTCAGGTTTCGATTCAAGCCTGACCCTCAGGCAGCAGAGGACTGTCTTGAGGCAGTGTCCAGAGTCTTCCATTTGGTCACGACACCAGTAGACCAGATGGTGATCCTGACAGTGAACCCTCAGTAGGGCTCGGCAGGACTATGGTGGAGTTTGGTTATCCAGACTCACGACGAGGCGACAGTCTCTTGGTCGGAGTTTGAGAATCTCTTCAGATAGGAGTTCTCCCCGGTTACCTTGAGAGCAGTATGCATACAGGAGCTTCTTTAGCTCCAGCAGGGAACCATGACGGTGGATGACTATTCGTCGAGGATTACCAACCTCTCTCGGTACACGATGGATATGTTCAGAGATCAGTACTTTAGAGTTTGGACTTTTGAGCGGGGCTTACACAAAGATATCTGAGCTAGCATCATCCCTATAGTCATTCCAACTTATTTTGGGGTGCTCAAGAGGGCTCTGGTGGTTGAGAGCTTCTTGGCAGAGCAGAGACAGCCGGAATATGTCAGTAGTGGGCGAGCTGGAGCAGAGACCTCGACAACAGGGAGCCGACGTCAGGGGCCCAGGAATGGGATACTTTTTCATAGGAGATCCCAGGACAGGGGATCTGCCAGACAGGATTCGAAGGGTGCATCCAGCCAGCCTCGAGAGAGGCGATGCTACTCATGTGATGGCAGGGGATATCTCACTCGGGATTTTCCGACCCACCGTACTACTGACACAGGAGCAGTGGATGGACCACCGAGGCAGAGGCAACGTGTGGAGGAGACAGATCTGCGGGGCGGCGCACATGGTAGGGGAGATGGGGGAGTAGCTGTAGGTGGTCGGTGTTTTGACCCTTTGCCACCACCACCTCTAGGGGGTCCACCCTAGGCCCAGAGAGATGGTGGATAGAGGTAGGGACAGCTGCAGGCGGTAGAGTCTTATGACCCTGGTACTCCCGGAATGATTAGAGGTACTATCTGTGTCTTTACTACTTTGGATGCCGTATTGATAGACACAGGTTCAGGTAATTCCTTTCTAGATGCTTATCATGTTCGAGACCTTGAGATTACAGTCGAGCCATTGACTCGACCATTACGCTTAGAAACACCTACTGGAGAAGATTTAGAGATCACACGCCTCTGTAGACAGTGTGACCTGACCCTTGGAGGCAAGATATTCGGTTGGAACCTCTTGGTGGTAGCGTCGATGCATTAAAATTTATATCTTGGTATGGATTAGCTATCCACAGTTTATGCCGAGATCAACTGTTTTAGGATAAGGGGGCGGTGTGTCTGCAGTGATGGAACGAGGATCTCTTTTGTCAGTGAAAGAGAGACCCATGCAGCGCAGGATAGACTCATGCATATGAGGGAACAACCTATTTCACATCAGTTGGCTAGCCCATCCCTTGGCGCATCATATGTTACGAGTTTCCAGTTTCCAGCAGTAGTGGCTGAGTACGAGGACGTCTTTTAGGAGGATGTCCCCGGGATACGTCCCCATCAGGAGATAGATTTCTGCATTGAGTTGCAACCCGGGAAGACATCTATATCAGTGCCAGCATATCAGATGGCTCCTGTAGAGCTTCGTGAGCTGAGGGTGCAGTTGGACAACTTACAGAAGAATGGCTTTGTGAGACCTAGTGTTTCACCATGGGCGGCCCTAGTGTTGTTAGCCAAGAAGGCAGACGAGAGCTTGAGGCTATGTGTGGATTACCGACGCTTGAATCAGGTGACCGTAAAGAACTGGTATCCCATACCGAGGATCAATGACCACTTCGACCAGTTGAGAGGGGAACGATGGTTCTCAATGATTGATCTACGATCAGGCTATCACCAGTTGTGAGTACGGGATGAGGATGTAATGAAGACGGCTTTCTGGGATGCTAAGGTAACTATGAGTACTTGGTGATGCCCTATGGCGTGACGAACACCCCGGAAGTGTTCATGGGACTCATGAACGGGATCTTTCAGCCCTGCCTAGACTGGTGTGTAGGGGTTTTCATCGATGATATCCTTGTGTACTCTACGTCCGAGGAGGAGCATGTGAGACACATATGGATGGTTCTAGACACACTCCGAGAGAACCGGTTGTATGGAAAACTCTCGAAGTGTTAGTTCTTGTTATAGGAGGTCCACTTTCTGGGACACGTTATCTCAGCAGATGGTGTTGTAGTGGACCCAGCCAGGGTGGAGGAAGTTCTTGCTATGGAGCCACCCTAGAGCGTGATGGAGGTCTGGAGTTTCCTTGGGTTGGTAGGATACTATCGGAGATTCATCCTTGATTTCTCCAGGATTGCAGCACCCATGACAGCTTTGACCCGAAAGGGGAAGCCTTTCATGTGGACCGAGAGATGCTATCAGGCTTTCCAACTGTTGAGACAGAGTTTGACGAGCGCCCCGATCATGAGATTACCATAGGAGGGTGTCGAGTGCGTAGTTTTCTGCAATGCATCTGGAACCGGCCTTGGTTGATTCTTGATGCAGAGGTAAGCAATTATTTCCTATGTCTCACATCAGTTGAGGCTACATGTGAAGAACTATGCAACCCATGATCTTGAGTTGGCAGTGGTAGTCTTCACATTGAATATGTGGAGGCACTACCTGATGGGTGAGCAGTTTACCATTTACTCTGATCACAAGAGTCTCAGATATATATTTTCTCAAACGGATCTGAATTTGATACAGAGGCAATGGCTTGAAATCCTTCAGGATTACGACTTTGAGATCGTTTATACTCATGGGAAGAAGAACATAGTGGCAGATGCTCTTAGTAGGAAATCCAGTTTGTAGTTTCTGGATGAGGTGACGAGGCAGTTGGCCTCCTTACAGTTATCCTTCATGGATAGAAATGAGGGATACTACCTAAAGTCGATGGTTGTTACCCCTCCACTCTTACATCGAGTCAGGGAAGCACAACGGGAGGATTCTAGTTATGAGACTCTACGTGCTAAGAAATCCATAGGTGATGTTGGCGATGGATATTTAGTAGGTGGGGAGCACATTGTTCTTTTCAGAGGGCGCACAGTAGTACCAGTGACGTTGTGGGAGGAGGATTTGAGAGAGTTTCATACATCCCCTTTGGCAGTACCTCCATGCATGGAAAATATGTATCAGGACATATGACATTAGTTCTGGTGGCAAGGAATGAAGAAGTTTGTGGCCAATTTCGTCTCTTGGTGCCTTAATTGTCAGTAAGTAAAGGCTGAGGACCAGGTGCTAGCAGGTTTGACTCAGCCCCTCGAGGTGACAGAGTGGAAGTGGGAAGGGATATCCATGGACTCCGTGAAGGGTCTACCACGTACGGCCAAGGGACACGATTCCATCTGGGTGATCGTTGATCGACTCACCAAGTCAGCCAACTTCCTAGCCATACGAGAGCAGAGTTTAGTGGAGAGCGTGGGATGCCCCTATGTGTAGGAGATAGTCCGACTTCATGGAGTGTCATCCACGATCGTCTCAGATCATGATGATCGTTTCACATCCCAGTTGTGGAAGGGATTGCAGGAAGATTTTGGAACTTAGTTACACTTGAGCACAATGTTCCATCCCAAGAATTATGGTCAGACAGAGCGGACCATACAGGTCCTAGAAGATATGCTTCAAACTTTCATACTTGACATCGGTCGTAGATGGGTGGATCACCTACCCCTGGTGGAAATCACTTATAACAACAGTTATCATTCCACTATTGGTATGGCACTATTTAATGCTCTGTATGGGAGACCTTGCAGGTCACCACTTTGCTGGAATGACCCAGGAGAGTCAATACTCATGGGCCCAGAGATGGTGAGAGCTACTAAAAAGATGGTGCAGGTCATCCAGGAGCGGATGAAGACTGCACAGAGTTGGAAAAAGTCTTATGTCGATAGGTGGCGGAGGCCCTTGGAGTTCGAGGAGGGAGACCATGTGTTCTTTCGGGTCTCACCTCGATGGGGATTGCAGATATTTGTCCAAGGGGGCAAGCTATCTCCGAGGTTCGTTGGCCCTTTTCAGATTTTGAGTAGAGTTGGCGAGGTGGCGTACTGCTTGGATCTACCTCCTCTGATGGACCGGGTACAAAACATCTTCCATGTGTCGCAGCTACAGATATACATGCATCATCCATCGCATTCTATCGACTGGGGCAAGCTGGACATTGATGATGGAGTGACCATTGCTGAGTACCCAGTGGAGATCGATGATTGGAAGAAGAATATCTTTCGTGGGCATGTTATTCCCTTGGTGCGTGTCCGGTGGCAGCAAGGGAATCTCCAGGAGAGCACGTGGGAGCGGGAGGCTCAGATTCCTGTACAGTACCCACATCTTTTTGAGTAGCCTTTTTTTTGGATTTTCGTGGATGTTAAAGCCTTAATGTAGGTGTGATGTAATGTCCCGGATTTTTCAATGTATTATTTTAATGTTATAGGGGAATTAATTCAAGACCAGACTCTGAGAAAACATGCAGTTCCGAGGCCAGGTGAGCCCAGAACAAATGTTTGAATTTAATTTAATAATTAAATAAAAATCATGTGTGGTTTTCCTGAAAATGTGGAATATCTCCTGAACGGGTGCTCGGATCATAAATCTGAGGGCACCATTGCATTCAGAACAACGGTTTTACCTTAGGCAAGGCATAACATCGGTCGGCACAGATCGGTGGTGAAATCTTGTTTTTGGACATAAGAGTAATACAATATTTAATAAAAATATTTTATTTTCTACAGAAAGATTCTATTAAATCTATTGTAGGAGATATATTACTTTTTAAATAAAGGCTTGCACAGGTTCTAGGGTTACAAACTTCATAACCCTGAAACCCTTGGCGGCTCCAGAGGCTCTCGAGAAAACCTCTCGATGCGGCGACGATGAGGCGGTGATCGGATCGTCACCAACAAATGCCATGGAAATCCAGGTAGAATGTTTGATGTTATTTTTCTTCCCCGTTATTGATTTCCACGACGAACGTGGACTAATCCACGAATAGATTAGCTCGCGGATCGATCGTCCTTATGGGGTGGTATATTTCTGGGAATCGTGGGATTTGATTCTTGTGATTGTTTTGGTTTTTCCTCAACCTTCTAACGGTGACGAACCAAGATCGACACGAACACCAATCGAGGTTCGTCCCTCTCGATTACTGTGTTTTTATCTCCCGATTCAGATGTGTTCTTCGTGAATGTTCTTTGCATTCTTCGGATAAATCGATCGTTGCACACTCTTTTATTGGCGCAACGATCTGATATCGAAGATCCAACATTGAGACATCCTAACGGAGGTGTGACAGTGATGGCGGAAGACAAATCGACATGGTTCGTATGTTTCCGTTCTTCGAGATTGTTGGTCAGATTGATCGGGATGCGTTTTCAAGGCCGATCGGAAGCCCAGAACTGACGGAATCATTTTCGTAGGGATGGGATGACCCCAAATTCAGATATTCACGATGATCGGGTGGTTGGATCAAGAACCGGAGGATTAGCTGAGGCGTGCGGAGGAAGACAAAGGTTCTGGAAAATTCCTGACTATACGCCATGTAGTATGGGATACACGGCATGTATTCGTCGGCGTACTTCCTGGCATGTACTCCGGGAGTACACGGACACAGGCAGGGTACACGGACAAGGACACGCCGTGTACACCCCTCCCTGGCCACACTCGGCCAGATACACGGGATACCCCATGTACTGGTACATGGGAAAGCAACACGGACACGGGCATAGACCGTTTACAGGCACATGTACAACATACATGGAGTGAGCCCAGGTGCTCGGACATGACGTGTACTTTTCTACATGCTGTGTAGTTTGGTTTTATATGGCTTGGATGTATGACATGAGACGTATACACATACAGTACCTGGGGTCAAGGAACACGATGTGTAACCATACTACACGTCGTGTAAACATTTCTTGATTGACTTGAGCCACTTTTATTCTGTGACTTGGACTAGTTCTCTTAAGGTATGTACCCTTGGTCGTTTCCCTGAAGGTTCTGGTATAGTTTCCTTTACGCAGGAGTATGATCCCTTCAGCAGAACTCCCTGAATAGAGTTGTTGGAATCCCCTCTGTGAGACTTAGTGTCGGATCGTCTATTCATTCCTAGAACCCTAGGTATAGTTCTTGGTATCGACGTGACCAACTTTACCTGGGCGAAGATCCTCTGCTTAGTGGATTAGCTCAGACTGAGTTGTCTAAATCACCCCATGACTTGGCTATTATCCTCATCTGAGCATCATGTTCTCATAGTGCTTGTGGAGTGTGTTCTCCCGTAACGAGTACTTCATGTCTCTCTTCAGTCCTAGGAGTGTGTCCAACTGTATGCATACTTAGTGGAATCATAGAGCTGGATTCCAGTGGTGGGATTTGCGATAGTCGATCGTGCATTACTATATCTAGATATTCTTGTTTTATGTTTTGTAGACATATACTGTGTGGAGCTGATTGTATCTTTCCTTTGCGGTATTTTTCCCTTGGTGCATTTCATTTGTGGGTTCGGGGTGTCCTACTGGGTATTGTTATACTCACCCCTGCACGGGCTTTGCCTGCATATGTCGTGTCTTGTGCAGACGAGCGATCCATTGACAAGATTCTAGGCGAACCAGGACCGGATGGTGTTCAGTGAGATTAGACAGGCTGAGGTGTGTTCCTACGGCTACAGATTGCAGTCCCACTACCTTTCCATACATGATGGACTTTGTTACAGACATTCCTTCTGGTGAGCTTCTACTTTTGGCCCAGGTATTTACCTTCTTGCACTTTACATTCCTGTCGTACTATTTGGTTGGGTTTTAGTGTATTCATGCATCTTTTCCATTTTAGTAGTTTTTACTTTTTAGATTTTTGGGCATCGAGATGTGTGTGAGTGTGTACAGGTTTATAGGCAATGCCTCCCATGTTAGTAGCATGCATGCTCGGTGCTAGTCACCAGCCCCCGGCCTATCGGAGTCGGGCTTGGGGATTTGTGACTCAGGCCCCACTGGTATGGGTCGTGACATATTATATGTACTTTATAATCATTTTTTAATGGTTAACATGGAGAATGAATATCATCACATCATGGAGACAGTAAGCCATATGTATGAATGAGCGACGATATCATTCCCATAGTTGTTAAACAACATTGAATGGGATGGTTTATAATATATTATAATTAGTATCAAGTTATAATAATAATATATTTTTTTTATTTCCACTATTATACCCATCCAGGTAAGGTGGTGGTGAAAAACAGATTACTCCACAGTGTGGAGACGGTATTCAGTACGTGCACATGTGTGGTAATTTCATTTTTCATAGGATGGATAGAAGTTAAAATAGGGTTGTTTCATATTTATAATATCATATAATTATATGAGTGATACTAATGTTGTTACCTTATAATTAAATGAAAAAATAATAGGAAGTAGAAGAAGAAATAAATTCAAAATAATCAATAGAAGAGATTACCTCTTCCTTGACGTGCCTCCTTTAAATTTCCTCTTAGGGAAGTAGAGATGGTATTTTGAGATGATCAAAACCACTATAATGTTAGTATGGAACTTGAGAAGAGAAATTTTCATATTTGGGTTGAGTTTGAAGACTAAAAATGGAGTGAATATTAGATGGAGGAGGTTCCCTTTTATAAGATAGGAGAGGGGAACTTTAAGAAAGTTCCAAAAAAATATTTTATTATAAATTCAATTTTCATTTAAAATCGTCCAAAATATAGTTAATTTTATGTAAAGATGATTTTGGTTTAAATACCCATCATCTAAATAAATTTTGACATGTTTTGAATATTGTTTTATCTTTATCATTTTTGTTTTACCCTTATGTTACCCTCTTTAATCTTACTGTGATATCATTTTATTTACACATTGTGGGTTAATGTAATTACAATATCATGTAAAAAGACACCCAAGAAGTTATTTATGACATATTTGGACATAAATTAACCATTTTTACAAATCATATATTTTTAGGAATTTAATATCATTTAATAAACTATTTTATATTCTAAGTTACGAATTGTGTCAATTTTAGACACTATTCATACTTGACTTTTTTAAAAAATTCATAACAACCATATTACATTGAAAATAAGGCATTAAATAAAATATAATATGTCAATATCATCCAGAAAATTCGTGTATGACATCAAAATCACCATATAACATTTGTTTAAATATTTATAAATTCATTTTTTTGAATCTTTCATTATTTAGATAATTACTACATCATATTTGTGTCATAAATAAATAAAATTATCTAATGTATAAATATTATAAATAAAATACCATGATTTAGAAAATCTTTTTATATTTCCAATTACTATTTATTGACATACATATTTGTTATATAAAAAAATATTAAAATCAATTTAATAAAAGATATATGTTTAGGTTATAATTATCATTACTTTAAATAAATTATTAAAATATGTCATTTTCACATTCAAGTGAATCCATGGAGTCCCAAAAAATACCCAAGGATGAACATGGTCGGGAATGTCTCTTCTAATAGGACTAGGGCATGTGTAACGGTAGTTTAATATTATTAAAATATTTTCTTACCCTTATTTACCATATTTTCCCTTTAACTATGGTAAATAAAATAATTTCTGTTGTTACTATTCATAATGTGAAAATATAAAAAACATCCTATATACAAAATTTGAACCTTCTGATTCCATATATGGAAAATATTTTTCAAAATTAAAAATATAGAGGTAGTAGTAATTAATTTAAAATTAATCCCATTGTTGAAAAACGAGTTTTTGTTTAAAACATTGCAAAATATTGAAATGTTTTATCTTATGAATTCAATGTAAAATTAATGAAAACAAATTAATTTTTCTTAAACTGTAAGAAAATATATTAAATTTATACTTTAAAACGTTTCATTAATTTATTTTAACCATATAAATAATTTCAATGAAAATAGTTATTTCCAATTACAATTTAGCGTACCTTCATTATTCATGAAAATATAAATGCTATCAGAAAAATATCAAAAATTAATCAAAAGTAAATTTTTGTGTCTTTATTCCAAAAAAGTTTATTTTGTAAAATTGAACTCATTAAAGTGTAAAAAACTATATTTAAAATGTATGCACCATTAAAAGGTGGAAAACTACATTTTAAAAAAACTTATTTTATCTGAAATTTTAAATTTTTTTTTTCTTGTACAATATTTTATAAAATGTCTAAGAGGAATGATAATATTATAAAACTAAAAATTTGGTTAATACTATTCATAATGGATATTTTATATACCAATAAATAATAATATTTCAATAATATATCATTGTTCAGTGTATCTTGGTATCAAGTACAACAAAAGCCATCTAAGAAGGTTTCTCTTGTGTGTAACAAAAGGCAATTTAGTGTTATGCGTAGTGTAAGCATACATTATTGTTGCATATAACATAATCCAAAATTATTTCATTTATACATTGATCAAAATATATACTCAGTGTTTTGTGAAATGAATTCTATAAAATAACTTACAATAATGTGCAACACTAGACCAGAAGTAATGCATATACTGCAAGCTAATACGGTGTTGCATATAGTGCAAGATAATCTTGGTGTAGAAAAAAACACAAGACGAAAATGAATTAAAAATGAATCAATCTCATAAAATATTGGTGTGTTACATTCTACCCCCTTAAATGAATTTCATTGTCGAAATTAATAGGGGTTATAAATTGTTTACTACATGAATGTTTCTTTCATGGAAACCCACATCCTAAAAATGAATACTAAAACATCATTTTAAAAAGGAATGTTAAAAAATAGTGTTTTCCCCAAGTAAATCATCACTGGGTTTCCACATAGGATAACATAGGTGGGAAGTGAGAACATGGATATAGAAGAGAAATCTAACCATCGTGTTCTGAGGGACTGTGATATAGAATTAGTTTTGGAGAAAGGTAACTACTAGAAAGCCATAAATATGCAATGATTTAAGGGACCATCTAATTTATTAGATAAAATGGTACTAGGATAACATTTTTGTTTTTCATGATCATTTACCTAATGTTTAATACTTTTTGCATAAAGAGAAATACTGAATTGATTTTAGTGTAATATCATTGTTTTCCATTCACTAAAAAATTTCCACTTCATATCTTATTTAATGAAATGAAGTTGAGTTTTTCATTCTTGAAGTGTTAGTGGTTTATATGATAGAAAGATAGGTCATTCCATAAATATCAAAAAAAAGGTTAGAATATATTATTCAATATTCATATGTCTACCTATGGTGAGATAATATATTAATCAAACAAAATTAACCAAGAGTAAAAATTATACTATCCATAAATGGATAACATTACAATCCATTCAAAAACTAAAAATATAAATCTTTTAAAGGAGGTGAACGAAACTGAAAAAACATTTGTATACCATATCCAATTTGGAAGTTCTTGGTTGTCACATTCCAAACATCTAAATACCTTAATCATGTATTCTCTTAAAATATAATAATAACATAAATTACCATAGAAACTTAGTGAAAACATGCATTTTAGCAAAATTAAGTCTTTCCACACACCAGATATAACAAATATTTTATATACTCAAACCATGATATCACTTTTTCCCAGTTATTATTCATAAACTTATTAATACTATCAAACATATTATTTTCTCCTTATCCCTTCATTATGTGTATATCATCTGCTTTACAAATATATTTTAGACACTTTTCATGGTTACCGGTACTATATAATTATGGAAAACGATAATTGACCAATACATAGATATAAAGATATTATATAATATTATAAATGAGATTCCACAACACTATTTTGAAATACAATTACATAAACACATAATCATTCCACTACTTTGTTGTCATACTCAACATTGAAAATAGTGATCACATGTGACATCAATTGTTTTGGCCTTAAGTGGTGGTTGATGTTGATAATCATTAACCCCTCGATTAGGGAATTGGTTAGAATAACCCCCCATTTCCATTCACTTATATCGTTGTAGTGTTTGTGGGGTGTTTTCTATAGTATTTTATCAATTCACATCATTAGCAAAAATTTTCCCATTACTTCAGCACTCAACTACTCGATGACCTTCTTTTCCACACTTAAAACATTTTCTAGTCCCTTTAAGACAATATCAACCATGCTTCTTTCCACACATTGATCATAATGAAACATTTATCTTATTTTCCCCATTTTTAGAGATTTTACATTGAACTCCATTTTTGTTTCTTGTCAAAACCATGATATGGACATGTAACACCAAATTATAATTATATCCTGATAGAAAAATTCACAATCTATTCATATTTACTGAAGTCTCTTATAGCTAATTCTCTTAGAAGGCTTGGTTTTAATCCACAGATGAATCGATCAAATTTACTTTTAGGTTGGATGATAAAGCGGAAAGAATACCTTGCAAGTCTTTTAAAACTCACCTCGTATGTACCCACTGATTCATCCACCTTTTTCTTAAGCTTAAGTAACTCCATTTCCATATTTTTTCAAAAAATACGAGGGGAGTAATTATTGATAAATAAGTTCATGACCTCATACCATTCCATGGATTCAATTTCATCTTGCTTCCTTGTATTCTTAATTATAGAACCCCACTGGTTTGATTCACTTTCTAAATGATAGAAAACAGAAATAAACCTTTCATGTTCCAAATAGAAAAGGATAGAAAATATATTTTCAATGGTAATGATCCATTGTTTAGAAACAGTTGGATTAGAATACCCACAAAAAGAAGGTGGATGTTGCCTCATTAATGAATCAATAGAATTTTGTTTCATTCTCCGCTCATTTGGATGTCAAGAATGATTCATCGATTGTGTAAGTATAGTAATACGATTTTTCATTCCATATCCCATAACATTTGGTTGTTTTTTGAGGAAAATAATAATATTTCCTAGTGCACTGGTCATTAACATGGTTCCTTCGGGTTCCAGCCATTGTCTAAAACCCAAAAATAATAGTGTGAGAAGCCAAAATCATACTAGAAAACAACATTATCAGTGGGGATTACATTTAAAATAAAACATCTTAGGTTTAATTATGGGTTATTCCTGATACAAACCATAATTCTTGGATTGTAGCTTTTAAATATACTTAACCTTAGTGACATCCCAAGACATACCTTAGAAATATTTCTTGGGATCTCACTAAATTTTTCACATTCTAGTTTCCAAACGTTAACTTAACCTTAACTTTTATACCAACTGTAGAGGCCCTAGCTTTATGTACATGTACATTAAATTCTTTTGAAGAATACATAATACATGATAGAGAAAAATGCCCAAAGAACGTATTAGTTTAGTTTCTTTTGAAACTTGTAAAATAATCTTCTAATAATGGTGAAAGATCTTCAACATCTCCCATAATGATCAAACCATTTTTTTCCTACCTAAAACCTTTATTTATATCCCATGGAAAAGAAATCATAGAAATGGTGAGCTCAAATTCTTAGTAATGGTAAATATAAAGAATATAAAAAAACTATAAACATTTGAACGTAAAAACATGAACATAAACATTAAACATCAAAATCTTGAGCAATGACATAATTCTTGGCACTACATAAGGAATGGATCATAAAGGAACATTAACAATGATAGAATCTAATAGTCATAAAATATGTAATTGTGGAAAATTAACAAGAACATAATATGATTTCCATAGTAGCTAAGGCATTACTATCAAGACCATCATAGTGGACGAAGTCCATTACTGAATCGAGTTTACATGCCATTACAACCGTGTATTAATGAACTAGATTTAGTTGTTGTTCCATTCATGTATACCTCAGTTTATAAATTTTTTTAACCAATTCATTAGAGGGAGATATAGGTCCCACACATCTCATAATGAAATCATTCTTACATGTTCCACAAAAACATAAATCAATCATCATAGCATAGCCCAATAAATAAAATGGTATACTTAAAATCATTTCATCATAAAAGAATATATATATATATATAATAAATGTCCATCATAAAAATAATTCCATTACAAAAACAATAAAATAAATGTAATAATAGGGCTAAACACATAACCCTTTGTTATCTTAGATAGAAAATAATTTTGATAAAACACTTGAACTTAGTTCTTGAAGAAAATATTGTTTCTTCTTAAAAACCATTTTCTTTTCTCAAAATGCTGCACAAGTTTAGAAGAAAATAATTTTAATTGAAAATAAACATAAAACAGTGTATAGTAATCTTCTTTTAAATAAGGAATTAGTAATACTTAAAATTATGTTCATGCTATATAAGTTAAAAAAATATTATCCTCGTACTTTTAACGGAAAAATCAAAAAGTACCTCACATGGTAAACAAAATAATGATTCTTTCCATAACATGTAGTAAAAGTAAAAAATGAGAAAACAAAATTAATTTAATAATACGAAGAATAATATAAAATATTTTTTGAAAAAAAAATATAAAACATGGGTAGGGATGATGAATAAATCCCCAGAAAATACTTACTTATAAACAATCTTGGATGAAGATGAGATTGCAAAACGTCCCCTTACCATAGGTCAAATTTCTTCTATATGTCTCTAAAACTCATGTATGGTGGGTTTAAACTTATTATTAACATTTAATAGAAACATAATAATATATATGATATCATATTTTATTCACTTATAACATTATGTTGTCGGTTCATTTTTCAATGCCAATTTAAAGCAACGTTTTGGGTAATAATCATTTCATTTATCATTCATCTTTGGACTTTTTATTCTTTATATGATTACTTATATCATGATTTAATTACTTTTAGAATGTAATAAATTATTTATATATCATATATATTCATAATATAAATATATATAATAGATTTATTAATTGATAAATTGATTGGAATATATTGTTCATAGAGATGGTAGGTCGTACATAAGCATAGAAGATGTTTTGGTTTCCTTATTAAATTTAATAGAAGTAAATGACATATATATATTCATAAATATAGTAGCATTATAATGTCATATATTTCATGATTATTTAATATATACACATTATAATCAATCTTGAATAGTTAACATGGAGAATGAATCTCATCGCATCGTGGAGGCGGTAAGCTGTACGTATGCAGGAGTGATGATAATTTTCCCATATTTTTTGAACGGTGTTGAAGTGGATGGTGTATAATATCTCAGAATTAGTATCACGTTATAATAATCATATATCGTTTTTATTTCCACCATTATACCCATCCAAGTAAGGTGGTTCTGAAAAACATATTACATCACTATGTGGTGATTGTAATTCGTACGTACGCACACGCGGTGATTTCATTCATCATAGGATGGATAGAATGTGAAATAGGGTTGTTTAATATTTATAATAACATATAATTATATTAAGGATAATAATATTATTAATTTACAAAGAAACTACTAATGAATAGGAAGTAGAAGAAGAATTAAATTTAAAAGAATCGGTAGATGAGATTACCTTTTCCTTGACGTGCCTCTATTAAATTTCTTCTTAGGGAACTATAGTTGTTTTTTAGAAGATAAGAACCTATATAATGATACTAGGGAGTTAATAAGAGAATTGGTTATGTTTTTGCAGATATTGAAGTCATAAAATGGATTGATGAAGAGAGGGAGGAGGTTCCCTTTTATAAAACAGCTGAGGTGCACATTAGGAAAGTTCTGTAATATTAGTTTATTATAAATTTAACTTCAGTTAAAAATAGTCCAAAAATGTTTAATACTAATTAATGTTTCATTTGGTTCATCTAACCATCATACAATAATTTTTTACATGTTTTTATTATTTTTTTATCCTTATCTTTTTGGTATTACCCATATTTTATACATTTTAATCTTATCATGATATCCTATTATTTACACAATTTGGGTTAATAAAAAAACCATACCATGTCAAAAGACCCAAAAGTTTATTTATGACATATTTGGACATTTATTAACTATTTTTCCAAATATTATATTTTTAGGAATTTAATATCCTTTAATAACCTATTTTATGTTATAAGTTATGAATTGTATAAATTTTGGATGATATTCATACTTGAAATTTTTTAAAAATTCATAACAACATGATTCCCTCAAAAATAAGGCATTAAATAAAATATAATATGTCAATATCATCTATAAATTTCTTGGATGACATCAAAATAACCAAATTACATTTCCTTAATATTTATAAATTCATTTATTTGAATCATTCGTTAATGAGGTAATCACTACATCATAATTGTGTAATAAATAAATATATTTATCTAATATCTAAAAATATCACATAAAATAGCAAGATTTTGTAAATGGTTTTAGATTTCCAATTACAATTTATATACATAGAGATCCATTATATAACCCCATATTAATATATATTTAATAAAAGATATATGTTTACGTTATAATTATCATTACTTTAAATTAATTATTATAAAATGTTATTTTCACATTTAAGTGAATAAATGGGGTCCCAAAATCGACCAATGGACTTCCATGGTTGGATATATTTCTTCCAATAGGATTAGTTCATGTGTTAGGGTTGTTTAATATTATTATAATATAATTTTTTACCCTTATTAACCATATTTACATTAAATATGATAATTACTGAAGTTACTATTCATAATGTCCACAAATAAAAATTAACTATTTACAAAATTTTATCCTTTTGATTAAAAATATAGAACCCTTTTTTCCAAATTCAAAACACATATTTTGTAGTAATTAATTTAATATTAATATTGTTGTAAAAAAAACAGGTTATTGTTTAAAACATTGCAAAATATTGTAATGTTTTTACATATGAATTCAATGTAAACATAATCACAATGACATTAATTGTCTTAAAATATGAAAATATATTTTATTTATACTTTAAAACCATTAAATAATATATTTTAACCATATAAATTATTTCTATGACAAAACTATTTTTCAATTAAAATTTAGTGTATTTTCACTATTTATCAAAATATGGAAGTTGTAAGAAAAATTCCAAAAAATTATCCAAATTAATTATTTATGTCCTACTTACCAATAATAAGTTTATTTGTAAACATTGAACTAATTAATGTGTCAAAACTATATTTAAAATGGGTGCGCCATTAAAATGTATGAAAACTGCATTTTTTAAAAAATAATTATCTTATCCAAAAAAATTATTTTGTTCTCATACCATGCTCTTGAAAATGTGTAATATGAATTATATTGTTATAAAATTAAAATTGTGCTTAATAATATTCCTAAAGACTACTTTATATCTCATTAAATAATAATATTTTAATAATATATCATGGTTTAGGGAAACTCGGAATAGCATAAAACGCAAGCTATTAAGGAAGATTTATCTTGCGTGTAACGGTAGCCAAGTCATTATTGCATATAGTGAATGCTTACATTGGTGTTTTGTATAAAATAATCCAAAATTAGTTCATGTATACATTGAAAAAAATCAATACACATTGTTGTGTGAAATGAATTCTATCAAATGATCTTAAAATTATGTGCAACACAAGACAAGAAGAGTGTTGTGTATACAACAAGCTAATACGGGGTCATGTATAGTGCAAGATAATATTGGAAATAAAATAAATTAAAAATAATCTATCTCATAAAATCTTGGGGTGTTACATCTGATCCCTTTTCCCAAGTCCTACGAGGGGGTATGTGGTATGGTGTGGTATTATGTCCTCATTCACATCGAGTTTTCAAAAAAAAACACACAATGTAACTCTATCATGAGTGGTCTCCATCCCCCATTCCTCCCCTCATCATCTAGAGTCATTTGCCCTCAAATTATACCCTTCCACCATCTTTTTAAATTCACCAATGTGCCCCAGATCACTCTTGTTTAGAACCTTGAGTGTTGTGTTCAACATGGACATGATTCCATATATTTCCATGAATCATATTTCCCTTTATATGGGCTATCATCACCATTCACATTGAAAGGGACCCCCTATAATAGCCTGGTCTCATTGAACATTGGCTCACCTACCATCTTGGGCCAACATCCCCGACGATTCCGAATGATAATTTGACACATGTACCGCATTGGGAATATGGTCCATAGTAGACTCCCATTTTATTCTTCCCATTTCAAGTCACGCAATATGGATGTTGTGTTTTTAACATAATCATAAATTATCCTCCATCATTACACAACCCCTATTATGCCTTAAATATTGGTCACGTGATTCACATCCTTTTCCACTCCATTATTTCCATGTGGAATTTATACACTCTTGGTGATATCCTTCAGTGCTCATTTTCATGCTAAGAGGACGAATTCCTGATCTGGTGTCATTCGAGCATCCACACCATTTCCCCTTTGTCTATATTCCATGTGTTCTGAAGACCCTCTCTGCCCTTGTTTCCCACATCGAGCACAGATCACATGCCCTTATGGATTTGGTCATGTTTTACAACCGCTTGTAAGAGCCTCACTTCTTTTGGTCCGAGCTTTATACCCACAATCTAAGATCTACCTCGTCCTTATCTCATGATGTAAAAGTTCACAAATCCTCCCAAAAAGAATTTTGGAAATATTCCCATCCTTATAGGATATGTATGAATGTCCACACATTTCATCTCTCCATCCAGCTCAGGCTCAACTAATTATCTCTTATGTACGGCCTTTTCACCATGTAGAAATTTATGTAATTGTGTGGTGTGGAATATGAGATTTTGTATTCATTGACTTCGGGTTTTAAATAGTTTCACCACGTACTACCCATTTATGAGATAGTCGATCCCTACCCCATCTTTGTTGCAAGATGTTAAACTATATGGAATCCTCTAGAACTATATATGGATTGATTTCTATCCTCATGGAATACGTAGGAATTCCCAAAAATTTCATCATTGGGTCTATCCCCAATTCATCTAATATTTTCTGGATTCTCTTCCTTAGGTCCCCCCTATGGGGTTGCACACTATGTAATGTGGACTAATTTCCTCATTTTCATTGGATATGTTTTATCACCCCCGCACATTCCCTTTATAACCTCTTTCTTCCTTGGGTGTCTATGTTATGGGTCATAAAACTATCCTGAATGGTCCCAAATGACATTAAATTATTCTGTCTTTTCTGAATTATGTTAAAATGATTGATTTGGACCTATCATATGACCCTAAATTATGACAACAACATCCTATCCATTTTTTAATTCCTATATAAGGCTTTATTCCTATAGAAACACTCGGATTATCTGTCCTAGGTTTGTCTCTTCGCAAAAAAACACATCTAATCTAATGAAAAAATAAGATCCATCAAATGTCGCTTAGTTTGTTGCATGGTCAATACCTACACGATAGTATTTCCCCAATCATTATTACCCTACTATTCCATATTCCAAAACTATGTGTGACATGATTCCCATCCAAGTGGGAGATGTAGGAATGCCTATACATTTCATCTCCAGGTTGAACATTAGGTATCTCAAATCATCCCCTCTGTCTATCCCATTTTTCTGAACACTATTTGTGGTGTGTGGAGTGGTGCAGACTGCTTTTTTCCTCATTATTGTCACATTTTTCAACAACTGGACCATTTTTATTTCCTTCTTTCTCTCCATCCTGGTCTGAGTTCTATGACCATAAACTAATACATTTCGATAACTACGCATGACATGATTCTCATCATAATGGGGTACATTGGAACACTAGAACACTTTTTCTTGGTCACAACCCAAACATTGTTGTACTTGGTCCCTTGAATTGAGTATTCCCTAGGGATTATGTAGTGTGGTGTGGACTTTATATGTCCTCATTCATGTTAGGATTGTAATGGTCACTTCGTGTATTCCCCCATTAGGGATCTCCCCTTTCACTCTATATCCTACCTAGTGACATTAAACTACATAGGTAATTTAGAACTATGTATGGTTTGATTCTCATCCTCATAGGATACATATCGACACCTAAGAATTTATCCTCAGGCCCACCTCCAGGATCATTACCCTTCTGGGTTCTTTTCCCCAAATCACGGTCCAAATTCTATGACTTTAAACTAGGAGCATTTAGTCCATGCAACACAGTTTTAAACAGTTAGTGTCAGTCCAGGCAGTGTTACCTAAAAACAATGTGCAACATCCAAGTTATATGAAGATAAACGACGTGCTAATAATCCTTATTGGAATGACGTAAAATGGAAGGCCACTCTAGTCTCTCACCATAGAGATCCTTTCTTGAAACTATTATGATCCATAATCATACCAATGCCCTCACCGAATAGGTTTTCATTAAAGTGATATAATTTCAAGAGTATTGGAATCCATTTTAACAACCCATAACTCCACCATCCACACTTTGTGCTCCCTTTCATTTGGATCCTCACCCCCTTTGATGTCTAAAGAATCCCCCTAATAGCAAGGTTGCTCAGCCTATGGATCGCCTACTATCATGGGCTAATGTTATGGAAGATTATTGATAACATTTCGAGTTAGGCCATATGTTTCGAACGTGGTCAGTGGTCAGCCCTCGTATTTTTACCCCATTTTAAGACAACGATATGGATATTGTGTTTGGAATATGGTAAATAGTAATCCTTTACTATCATTCCATCCCTATAATGTTCCAATTTTTTTGTATCACAATTCATGCATTCCACTCCCCTCTTTTCAGATCAATTATAACACCCCAAGTGTTACACAGCTCATCCACTAGAGCACGTTGGGAAAGAGGCAATTATATTGTCCTGAGAACATCATTCCCATGTTAGATCTCCCTTTTTTCTGGATTCCTAGATTGTTCATTCATACCCCAGATTCCCAAATACTATCTTTTACTCTCATATTCTATGGAAATAACGATGAGGGCATCCATTTTTTCTCACATCGGGCACAACCCACGTGTGCTTAGGGATTTATTGATAGATATTCCACAGATGTTATGGAAATGAAACAATTGAAACAGATAACGGACCTCATGAACACGAAAAAAAATGAATGTATGTTTATGAGTTCATATTAATTACAACTCCCAGGGGTCGGCCCCTCTCATTAATGGGTTTAACTCTTTAACAGAGCATCCCAGCTCTACTACTCTCCAGCTCATGGCATCCATGATCTGCTATCACCTATAGAGCTCCTGATCCTCCTTGATGGTGATAGGGAATAGTTCATCAGCCTTGATTCGATCATGATCCTTGTTGGAATGGGTGATAGTCATCTATTTAGAATCTCGCATCATATATTCCCCACCCTTTTCCAACCAGGACTTTAACCATGATATGAATCTTGAATGTGCATCGAGGAAAGATGACTTCTTGTTCTCCCATGCCCTCATCCTTCAGATCTCAGCTTAGCCTCCTATAGTATTTGGATATTGATGGCCTTTCTTCACTTCCAACCAACATTGAGGATGCATTCATCCTCCCGCACCCTCTAGGTAAAGTTGTCTCAAATAAGTGGGTGAGGTTTTTGAGAATTTACTCCACCAACACATATCTTGTGCAGTCGGGAATAAAGCATCCCCATCTAGAATATCCATTCTACATGTGGGGTCTCCTTGTAAAATCGATTGATTAGCTTCCATTACCGATGAAGAACATCCTTTCTATCCACTTTGTCAGATGTAGTCTCTTCCCGATCCCCTGGGTCGGTGGGATCATATTTGGGAAATGACTCTAGGATTTCAGTAGAATTGTCTTCCTTAGGTTGTTCTTCATTACTATATTCAAATTTGATAATGTACACCTAGTCAATGCTAGACTCTGTTTCACCAACAGAATTGCCCGCCGCCACCGACCGCTCATAGAGATCTATGGCTCAGTCTGCTAGGGTACTCATTTTTATAGTGATCGACACCTCAATTCAGAGTAGAGACATGAGACTTCTAGTAATTTGTGTCATTAACATATGTACCATCATGGAAATTGTGTATGCAGTGGTTTCATTAGAAAATTTGACCAACCAGACAACGGGCAAAACTCTAGAGTATGAGACATACCTTGGTCATCCATTTGATCTCACCTTGGGTGTACCATCACTATGAGTCCAGCACACTAACCTCTATATACGATTATGGGCTCTGATGATTCTGAAGAGGCCTCCCCTACTCCCCCAGCACCATAGGATTATGCAACCACGATCTCTCCAACTGCAGGTCCCTGTGTTCTCTTCTCTACATCTGTCTCTCCTTCGCCCTCATCAGTGGGAGTGGTCAATTTATTATTCTCCAACATAGATATGTTTTAGTTGAGAGATCATGATAATGTAGGGATGAAACTAGTGCAATTAAAGGGTGTACTGACTGGCCTCTAAATTGATAGTGAAATGGCCTAAGGATATTCCCACTGAGGCCAGTATATTGCCTTCTTCATGAGAGGCTCCCTCAGAAGTCCCCTCCACTATTCAGATAAAATCCCACTCGTTAACATCTTTCCCCCATTATTTTTCTACATGGTCAGGCATGGGGAAATGCTCTACCAATTAAGGCACCGTCAGTTCTGTAGGAGTAGTTTTGTTCAGCAGCACCCTTTCCTGGTACGACATCAGCCACATGTCATTGTGGGAATGTATTACTTCATCCAGGTCCATTACAATCTCTCATCCCACTACATGGGTAGCATTTAGGACACCCTTCATAAAACCCAGCTCCCCCAACGACATCTCATACATGTTCAAATTCATCCACAATTCGTTAATGATTAGGTACTATTTTCTCTTTTCCAAATATTTTCATGCCTCTAGAAATTTGGAATCATATGGGATAAATACTAGAAAATGGTTATGCGGATGATTCACCTCCTTCCTAGACCCTCCTAGATGGATCCACTAGGTCCACCACTGCAACCTCTCCCACTTCACTTCAAGACAGCACTGGTCATGGGATTGCTGATTCATGGCCAACTGCCCTTGCTATTATAGCCTCACCACCCTGGCGTATGTTCATACCACCTTCTTGATGTTCCCATGTCATCATTGTTCAGTGTTGAGTTGTAGGATCCACCTTGATGGCCCGAATAGTCACTTTCTTCAACATTTCACAAGGGTAGTCAATCTCCCAACCTTGAGCATACTCATAAACCAGTCCAAATACTGAATTAGATGGAGGAAACTCATTCCGCCTCATCCCATACTCCCTTGTAAACAATATCCAGTGTTTTTGCATCATGCACGGGTGATTCTCGTGGTGCACATTTGTGTACACCCAAGGAGACAGCCTCCCCACGAACTAGAATTGTCAGGAGAACTGGTGCGGGGTATATAGTTCACATATGGGTTCACAGTCTACCGATGCTACCAGAACACAACCAAAAATGCATCAAAGATATGATCACTTCTCTATGGTATCGGTGCCATCGTTAGTATAGGCCTTGGTTGGCTAAGTAAATGGGTGGAAGATGAATTGCTCTGCTCACCCCATAACACCCAAAAAAACCATCGCATCCAGCTTCAATGAGGAACTCCCTGCAATGTTCCAAATTTATGGTTGAGAATGTATCCTAGGTGTAGTAATGGGGTTATGATATTCTTATCCCCCATGTGTGATGGCATCTATCCATACAAATGGTGGAGCGGCCCGCACACCAACAGCATCCTCATTCCCTCACTAATGTTCCGAAATATATGGTAAAATGTAGTCAGCACCGGTACACCGAGGTTAATGTTTTACCCACCATATAGTTGAGCCTCTATGATATATTTACATGGTCTAACCCCCATGTGGGCATCTCTAACTGGTAATATCCACCCAATGATAAGTGAAAAGATAAACCCTACAAGATTGACTATCTTCCACTTCCCTTTCTTATTGTAGTATCCCCACAGTTTTCACTGGATATCATCCAGGATCTTCCATTATGAACGCAAATTACCCCACTAAGATCCTCATAGATAGATGGGGGCCTCGTCGGTAGTGTTCCCTCTTATGGGTTGAATTCATGAAATCTTCAAACAACTACTTAAAATGGATGTGTCAGGTATTTAGTTTATCCTTATCTATGCTTGGTACCAACCTTAGCAATGTCGTCGCCAAAGGCGACATCTGATCTCTATCCCCCCCAAACATTCATGGTGGGGAGGAACTCATCATACATCCCACCAAGGATTGGGATTCCATAAATCGGATGGAAGTCCCATAGGATAATTCCAACCCCCCCCCCCCCCCCATTATCAAATGGAAGGTGTTGGTATCTGAAGGCCACCAGATCAGGAATTTCGGTATAAATTGTCTCAGTTGTGAGATGCTGAATTGGGAGGCTGAGGCCTCTTCATATAGGCCAACCTACCTCAGGACATACTCAAACTCTTTACTGGTCGTGCAAACCCAGTAGGCCCAGGCCCATTCATCTATGAATCTTCCACCCTAGAGAAATTCCCAGCTTGTGATCCACCACTTTTCTAGTTTTCTGATCCCGTCATTTATTATCGTCCTATACAGACGTGGGGATGTATCTTGAACCAATGATATTTCATCAATACTATTAACATGGTAGTACTGACAATGTGGTATGACCGGAGTATGATCTTTTATGATATTCGCATTACATCTGTATACCATTGGTGTTTCTCAGGGATGCTCCTAAACTAGTATGATTTCTCGTCATTGAAGGTGTTTGGGATAAAAACATCAGAACACAATCCAAAACCATTTAATTTCAGGTTCATGCATGTCAGATATTCTCACTACACCACTATCTACTACTCTGTCAATGATTTGTGATCTAATGTACTCCTGATGTTCTCACCTATTCTTATATTAATTTCCATGGCCTCCCTCCATGCAGCATCAGCATGAACCTCTCATAAAACATCCAGAGTGGCCATTGGATCCAAGGAAATATAGAAATTTAGTCCAAGGCATAAAAATTGAGAAATGTATCATTCATGGAGACTCTTTGTGACGAATTTTCTCAAAGATGGTTACAAACAACCTTTTCACCCGAAGCATCCTAGGCTTTGTCCTGCGTCACAAAGAATGTGACAGATAGTGATGACTTGGTTCGCTAAATAGCATTTCCAAAGCACCAGAGCATAGAACATTGGTTCACTAAAGCCTTCATGGAGAAGATTGGTTTTTGAAGAAATATCACAAGCATCATCATCCCCAAATATATAGTTTCGGACAAAACACTCTGATCCCCAATATATAGACGTTGGGGGAACTTGTTTCGCAAAGAATGGAATAAGATCTTTGGGATGACCCACCTAGGATCTTCACGATTCCCTTCATCCCCACAGACCATGGCCTCATCATGTAGATCCCTCCACGAATTCGTGGTGTTTCAACCTCCGTGATGCAGCTTCGAACCCACCTCCGTGACCCATCTCTACGATCCTCCACAAGGTCAACTTTCCATGGTTCTTCGGCATCTTTCCCTCAGAATTCGACCCTCTTTTTTTCATTAGCTCAGATTCTATGAGGAATCATTTTTTAGCACGGAAAAATTTGTCTCACTCAGTGAGAGAGCACAAAGATTTAGTAGAGTGAATCAGAACTCTAAAGGGCCCTAAGTCCTTCCAAGATATCCCAATGGTTCACCATTGCGATGATCTCTTCAAAACTGTCCAGTTTCCACGAGACCATCTTTGCGATAGGTTATACAGTGTAATGGCATGATGTAAATCTAACACCAACCCATAGGCCCTCCAGAGATTCCTTAGCTTCCATGGCCCACTCCTCAGGAGCCATTTCGACAAACCTTATCACGACATCTAACACCCTATGTGAGGCCGACACTAGCTGATGGATTGACTCCTCTATGCAAAGTCACTCACCTATGTGGTGGCTTCTACAACCTGTTATGACTAGGGTTTCCTATCAATAAGAGGCTTCCCCCTACCAAAACACTAGGACACCACCCTTTCAACATCTGAGCTCCTATTCCACACAGATCATTGGGAATCGCTCATATGGATCAATAAAGGTACTTAGCCTCTATGAGCTAAACCTCTTGGTGTTCAATCTAGCCTCCACATTTGGTGGATATTCATTTCATGAAGGCATATGGATATCATAGAGGAAGGGGCCCCATTGGGGTGTTTTAGGTTTCATGAAGCATAAATCCTTTACAATGATCTTTCTAAAGAAAGAGTATTTTGATAAAACGAACCACTACTCCATAAAAGGTTCACATTCACAGAGACCACGTTCTTCACAAAACCCTACCCCTTTACAGAGACCATGGTCTTCGTGAAGAACATCCTCTTCGAAAATTCATTTCCCTTTGTGAGGTCCATCCCTTTTACAAAGCATCCAGACTTCATGAAACATGTTATTTTTTCAAATAACCTCTTATTATGATCTCATTCTTTACACACCCCATTCCCATATTGCCCTCCAGTCTCATGTAAATTTATTTCAAGGTCCCTTGGGAAATGCTTCATATTATGTTTCTTAGCCTCCAGCTTATTTGTATATGTACACCAACAGATATTTCTTCTTCCCATAGCCACACTAATGTGATCTCCCAATGGATCACTCCATAACCCAGTATCCAGATGGCATTACCAGTTTCTTCCCCACACCAAGGGTTAAAGCACAGAAGTTATTTAAGTCTTAGGGGTGAGGAGTGAATCTTCATCGTCCAATCTACATGATGTTAAACTATCAAGAACCATATTCCTTGTCACATGGCGTTAAATTGTTGCCTCTCCCCATGCAATATACATGGGGTTCCCCACCTCTGGAATTTTCCACATCCTCTGGTCGCCACGGCAGTGAGATCTTCCTCACATGGAATGAGGTCCTCCTGGCAAGGAATGACATTAGTCCTCCAAGAAGGGAAACCATCATGGTGTAAGCCGCTATCCTTTCTTGTGGGAAGTATCATCCTTTCCCCTCCTCTTTTCATCCGTACGCAAAGGTCATAGGAGAGATGAAAACATGGACCTTCATTACCATGTCCATTTCCTGTTGAGATTTATCACCATCAGGCCTCCATTCTAGAGTGAATCGCAATCTCCATATCCTTGGGCCCCTAACCAAGTGTAATCCCTTGTTAAGTTTTTTGGTCTGATAACCCAGTGTAAGACCCTATTTCACCTCTGGGCTGCCAACCACGTATAATCCCTGCTCTTTTTCCTAGAGACACACCTTTCGCGATGTGATAATCATGTCATTGTTGCCCCTTATTTCACACAATGAGCATGACTCACATGGTATTAGAGTAATTATTGACCATGGAATTCTCCGTGGTATGCCATAGTGAGTAAGCATCATCCCTTAATGCTAAAATATGTGTAATTAGATAATTTCCAAATCTAGGAAAAGTAAATAGGAAGCCTCCCTAGGGTTCAATCCCATCACCCCTCAGTTCTGACCACTTCATGTTGGTTCACCCTCGTACTGCATGACGTTAAACTATTTTTCCCTTCCATCCCACATGACGTTCAACTGTATTCTTATTAACTACTTGGGTTTTGAGCCCTGTCTCCTAGGAAGGGTACGTAGGAAACATCACTAAGGTTCAACCCCCAACACATAGTAAACCATGAACTACATGGGTTTTGATCCCTGTCTCCTATGTAGGGTATGTAAAAAACATTTCTGATGTTAAACCCTAAAAACATGGTAAAAGATGAACTAAATGGGTTTTGGATCCCTGTATCTGAGGGAAAGTACATAAGAAGCCTCCAAGATGTTCATCCCCATACACATAGTAAACCCTAAACTACGTGGATTTTGATCACTCTCTCCTAGGAAGGCTACATAGGAAGCCTCCTAGGGGATCAACACCAAACACATGGTAAATACTAAATTATGTGGGGATTCATCCCTGTCTCTTAAGCATGGTACGTAAGAATACTCTCTAATGTTTAACCCCAAAAACGTGGTTAACACTGAACTATGGAAGTTTTTATCTCTATCTTCTAGGTAGTATAGGTAGGAAGCCTCTCCATGGTTCAATCCCAATCAATGGTAAGATATTGTATTCACCTTTTCTGGGATCCAACTCTCCAGTACGACCCCCGGGAATTAGATCAATCTCAACATGATAACCACAGGTATATCCCAAAATCACCTTCATGTCACTATCCTACACGTAGATCCTAATTCTACACCCCCACCCTGAACTAAGTGGACTTTGCTTCCCTACCATAGGGATACATAGGAATCTTTCTTGAGCTTCAAGACCATAATCCATGTCTCATCTAAGCCATTCCCTTGAGACTTTGTCTCTCGGGAAGTTCATTCCCCAACCTAGAGGTTACACATCCTCCGGGTCACATCCATGCTTCCATTATCGTAGGTCGCCACCTCAGCTGTCCCATCACCCCACTGAACTATGTGGACTTTGATTCTCTGCGACATGGATATGTTGGAAGGATCTTTAAGGCTAGAGCCATGTATCACCATAATCTTAATGCTGGTTCCATCCCCACCCACTCTATCATTATATACTCCATCCATATCCATCCTGATTATTACCCTAACCGCCACATCCTGATGATGTTTCCCCATCCACCCGGGCATCTAACCCTGAATAAGCCTCACACAATTCATAACCATCCAACCAAGAGTATCCCTATTGAGATGGGCCTCAATCCATACGAAAGACCCAACATGGATTTGGGTTGTTGTCTTTCCCATCCACCCTGATCCCATTTCTCACCCTTCAAACTATGTGGATTTTGATCCCTGTCTCTCAGGATAGGGAATGTAGGAAACCACCCTAAGGTTTAATCCCAGTCAATGATAAACCTAGGTGTCCCATTTTTAGGGACCCAAGCATCCTCAAATCCATATTAATTAGATGTTTTGATCCACTCACCTAGTAAAACCCTTAGGTTCTCCCTCTTGGGGATGCACCCATCTGATCCACTCCAATCAATGTTCTGATCAGTCTGATCTATCTCCGCTAGATGTTAAACCCGCGACATACAATGTGTCAAACATGGGAAGATGATGAATGCCTTAGGGACATGACTATGGAATATAATTCTACACACTCGACATGGGATGACTTAGGCTTCCGCACCCTTGATATTCCCTTTCATAAGGGGAAGAAACCTCTATCCATTAGTGTTCAGCATCCATACATGCTATTGATGTCCAACGTGACTAGTCCCCCAGTCAAAAGTTGTTTCCCTGACATGACACCTTGGAATGTCCTCAGATAAGTAGTTTAATTAAAAAAATCCATGAATATATGGAATTGGGGAAGAGTTTCATGAACAACATCTTAATATCCCATAATTGCAAGGAGGAATCCACAGAAGGAGGAACTAATATCCCATAATATGGTTTTGATCATGGAGTAAACATCCCTAAATAAGAGAAGGATTATGCCCATATTGGAAAGTGATAATGGGGGGAAATTGACAGTGAGACCCTGACAAGTGGATGTGTTCCCGGGTGAAAGCGTCAGAAACATGTAAATATGTGAGGCATCAAAAAAATTTAAATAAAATTTTTCAGATAAAATTGTAGCTTCATTATTTCAAGACCCATTTATAGTTATTGAAATAATATTATTATTGGAAAACATTTATATGTATAGATTAAATAGAGGATTTTGAAAATAATAAAACAACTTTTTATAAAATAATATCTTTTGAAAAATAAAATTCTTTTAAGAAAACTTTTTAACATAAAAATAGTGATGTGAAAAAATTATACATTTCTATAAAATATAAAATCATATAATTTAATAATAATATATCACCATTCCAAAAACGGGTAAGGAAATGTCTATAAAATTTTCATATTTAAAACCGTATTGAATAACATTCCCCAAATACTAAACTCACCCTCCCGTTATCTTTGTAACTAGATAAAATCACTTATTTTTTTAGTGATTTTGACTGCATTTCATTGGGTGTATAACATAAGGGAATAATATTATTGATAAAATTCTAATTTTTAATAAATCAATTATTTATATATATTTTTTAAACACAATTCATGATGATTTCCTAATACTGGTGAGTTTTTAATTATATATTTCATTCGCATCGAACAAAATTATATTTTGTTATTATTATTATCTTATATTATATTGAGTTTTTCTATTCTTATTCCTTAACCAATAAGTAATTTTATTTTATCATTCATACATAAAAATATATAATAATGAAAATATATTTTTATAACATATATATTTATAAAATATTTTTATGAAAAATATATTTTAATACAATAGTTTTAACTTACATATATTTATACCATATAAAATTTAAAAAATATTGTCATATATATATATATACATATAAATAGATATCATCATTTTATGAATGTAACTTTTCATGTATCTTTTTTACAAATTTTCACTTCATGCAAAACAGAACTCATTAATCTTATATATATATATATATATATATATTCTTCAAATTATGTTACATGACACACTCCATTATAACATATATTAATTTATTTTTCCCCCTCTATTTTTTATTTCTTTATTTGCATTCATGCCAGACACTGAAAATACATATATATATATATATATATATATATATTTATTATTCTTCATAATTTCCATGTATATATATGTCACGACCTTGCCCAATGGGGCTCTTTCCATAACAACCCCAAACTTGTCACTATGGGCCTAGGTCTGGAGACCATCAGTGAATGAAATATCTAAAATGGGAGGAATTTTCCTAATGTGCTTGAATTTACCCAACCTACTATTTAGATGAAAAATTTAAAAGTAATAATAATAATAATAATAATAATAATAATAATAATAATATGAAACATTTAGAATGTAAACCTTGCATGATAAATATATATGGTGTAAAAATGTACAACTGTGCAAACTGAAATTCTAGTGGAAATATACATGCACAACCAGAATGATGTCCCAACCTAAAAAAAGAATAAAGTTAATTTGTTGAGGGATTCCGAAACATGGTCTCAAAACTCTGACCACAATATACAGTCCAATGCACCATGTATCCCTATGATTCTCAAAATTCACCTTCGACCTATCTGTTGTCTGTATAATACATGACGCGTGGAGGAAAATCCCATGAATGGGGGGTGTATGTACATACCCTATAGGGTTCCTAGAAAGATTAAATGGGGGATGTCAGAGACACAATAGCAATATATATACAATAAAAAAACCACTCATCCAAAATAAGTAATGTAACCCCATCTAAACACACGGACCTCAACACATCATGTAGGTGGACTTGATCTTCTGTCTCTTCCCCCCATATAAATAGAGTAACAAAACAAAACAATATGGATATATATATATTCTCAAATTAAATAAATTCAAATTAGAGACCGGGGGATCTCCATCTCACAACCCACCCAAAGAAAAGGGTTCCCTCAGTTCTAGGAGACCATTATTGATTACCAACATCTCACATGTCTCCCCATAAAAAACATCCTTGTTAAGACAAACCTCATCATTATTACACACAGTAAATGTGAAAAAAATAATTAGATAGAGGACCAAAACCCAAGTACAACAAGAGGGCTCCACTTATTATTTTTTTAGAGGGGTTGTTCTATAGCCTAGTAGGATGGTTCCACTCTGATCGTTGAGGACCCATGCCCTCTATCTGTATAATGATTCAACTCAAATTTTGATAGGGGAACCATAACCAAAATAGCTCAAGAATTCCCCTATAGTATTCTGGGACCGAAGAACTATCTTCACTAAAGTGTTCCACTCTAGGAGTTTATAAAGGACACATACCAATCCCTGCTGGATAGTTAAACTCTAGTAGCTGAGGACCAATGAAAATCAGAACTAGTGGGTTCCACTCACATAGTAGGGGACCCATTCCCAATGCCACCAGAAGGGTCCCACTCTCCTAGTCAAGTACTCATTCCATAATACAACATGCAGGTGACATTAGATTGTAGGTCAAGGAACCTCACAATTCAATGTAGAAGGGTTCCACTCAAATATATTATAGAGGAACCATTCCCAACAAACATAGAGGGTTCCACTCTATAGATTGGAAGGGGATATATTCTTTATCCCAGTAAGAGTTTTCAAATCTAGAAACCTCATATGATATTGTGTGATCACTAAAATAATCGACCATTACCTAAAATTGCATCATGTCATGATAGTATGACATAGTGTGTCAAAATTTACTACGGAGCCCACCATCACATTTTTTATGAAAAAAACTCTGGATAGACTACTTGTAAGCCAAAATCCAGGTCCAAACGAATGATAAATGACAGGTTTAGTTTACCTTGCTATGATTTAAGTGGTAAATGATTTGTGTGGGGTCCCACAAGACATGTGGTCCCACTCCATCACATTGTCGTGTCCATGAATGTACATAGCTCTCTACACATGTAGGGATACACTACATGTATGTGGTAAATATGATATTTCAGAGAAGCTTAGGGTCTTGTGCATGCTCATTTGCCATGTCTATGCACTTAGATATGTATAGTTCTCCTAGAAATGTTCTAACACATGGGTAATTGGCCATTTACTTCACCATAAGGAATGACCATCGGGAGTGGGATACATAAAGTATTGGTGGGAAAAAAATTATTCCATCCTTATATGTATCCCAAAACCCTATCCACCATAGCCTTGGGGTAACATGCTATGTCTTCTTCTGAACTACGTGGTATCTTTCTAGGATTTTTCTTGAATTTATGATCTACAACTGCATTCATTATATAAAGCTCTTAAGCTAAGGATTAGACATATATGTCACCTGAAATAAAAGGTAAATTTATTGTTTCATCATTTTAGGACATTTATTGATATAAAATTGGATTATAATTGGTACTAGTAATTTACCATAGGCACCACAAACCAATCATCTCACCTAAATTATATTATATCAAGATCCATGAATAAAATCACCTATTATACAATGATTTATTCACAAATACATATGTAATCACCAATCCCTTTGTTGGACACAAAACCATCATGAATTTGAGGGTCCGATTATGCTTAGTACTACCCAAAAAAGTTGCATCTCGGCCCCATTTTCCAATGAATACCATCATGAAGAAAATTGGGGAGGAAGGAATCAATAACAGTTTAATAAACACTAAAAACATTAATAGAAATCAATAATGAATAAGGATATTGGTGTTATAAAAAATTGAATAATCATTTAGATTTTAATATATAGGAACATAAAATTGTCCACTATAGGAATATATTAAAGAAAGTGATCGATAATGATTAATTGTTTAATAAAATGAGGTGTAATCCACAAATGATGAGTCATACATGGAGATTTCAGTTTTCATTGTCGAATAACATGCTTTATAATGATTTATAGGCATCATTGCATTCATTTCCCTTTTACCTACTTCGATTTTGATTGTTGTCATCATCTGATTTGATTAGATATTGGATAGAGGAGAATAACATACTTAGTTATCACATAGTTAATATGGATAACCCCAGTGAATTTATATAGTGGTGGGTTTTATAACAATTTATATTATGTCAATTTCTATAAAATAAATAAATTTAATTATTATTTTAGCTAAACGCACCCTCCATCAGTCACTATTGTATAATGTACCATGCAGAAACATTTTAAGTTGTGGTTTGGTTAAAAATATAACTAAAGACTCAACCATGATTTTAGATATCTAATTAGAGATACAATTAATTATTAATACAATTATAATTAAGTAATACCATGCAAATAACATAAAATATATTTACTTTTTTTATAAAATTAATTCTGAGCACGCTGTGCCGCAGAACAACATGATGCCTCATTGCCTCTCTAAGAATATATGTAGAAATATTTAAAAGTATTATAAGTAAAAAACTGTGTCTCAACATCAATTCCTCATTTATGATTTTCTTCCCTAAAAATAAAAAAATAATAATAACATTGAGGGTATAGATCCCGCATATGAATCTCTCACTCCCATGAGACTCTTATATGCTCTTGTATTTACACAACACTAGAATCAAGGGGATGGTCTATCCATACATTTTAATCACCTTGCAATCCTTGATTTCCACCTGGTGCTCCACAAAAGTGTCCCCATCCTCTATGTCCAGCTTTTCCCAATCAATAATGTGCATGGGGTTTCACATATATCTTCCTAACTACTGCACGTGGAACATGTCATGCACCAGTTCCAACTGTGGTGGTAGGAAGGGGTGATATCCAACTTCACCAACCCTCTATAGGATCTTTAATGGATGAATGAGCCTTGGGGATATATTTTCTCCCTAGATGCACCTCCATAATACCCATCATGGGTACACTCTTACAAAAATGTGAACTCCCTACATGAACTCATTGGGACTATGGTGGTGATCTTCATTATATTACGCCAATCTCTGAGTTGACCTCATCTACTCATAAGTGACCTGGACATTCTCATCATCACCTGCATTATCTAGGGATAGACAAGAGGTTCCTCGCTGATCTCTATCCAGTATAAGGGTGACCTCTAGGGCCTCCTGCACATGGCCAAAAATTGTTCAATTCCAATATTAGAGTGGTAGATAATGTTGTATGAAATATTACCAATAATAATAGATCCTCTCAACTCTGATCATAGTATAACTTGTAATATCTCAACATATCAACTAAAATAGGGATAGTGAGCTTGGTCTTCCCATCTATATTGGGGTGAATGGTTGTACTCATCTTAGTTTAGTTCTGGAATTCCTACTATAGGCCTCTCCACTAATGGTACATGAACCATTCATCAGGGTTGGATAAAAAAGTCAAGGGAAACCCATAATCGAAAAAATCTCTCTTACATACATCTTCCCAAAATTCTCTAATAAAATATGCTCCCAAATAACAAGTACGTATGCCAACTTCGTGATTCAATCAACTATTATTCAAATCAAATCAAGGAAATTTTATAATTTTTTATGCCCTATCCCATAGTCCAAGGATATTCTATCCCACTTTCACTTAGAGATCTCAAGGGGTTATCCCAAACCTATCAGAACATAGTTCCCTTCCTTCACCTACTGATAGTAGAGGCACTAAGAGACGAACTCATCAAATCACCATCTCATTCCACACCAAAAAAACCACCACTAATTGTCTTTTTAAATATTCATCACACATGTGTGTATAGCTAATGAAAATGTTTGAAACTCCCACCTCACCTCCTACAACATCGTGACTTGTTCCACAGTCCATCCTTAAAAAATGATGAGGTCATTCTCCGCTTCATAATATCCTTCTCGTGAATCCCATATTTATATCTAGTCACACATGATCTCATAGTCGATATATCCTTATAGGGACTCCCCAATATTCTCATGAAGTGGAGGATTCAACACCATCAACTAAAATAAATGTTTCACCCTCATGCTACACCAAGCTCAACATCAATGATGAAAATTGCTCAAATAAATCCTACATAAATAAATCCTAGTAATTACTTCTATGTGAACATACTAAGACATTTCCCTTACCTATAGTATAAAATATATCGATTTCATCGTCTAGTTGGAACTCCAACAAGCTCTATTGTCTCTAGGTCACGTGTCTCTACGAGAAAATGTACCTAAAATTCTGATGGTTTGAGTAAACCACAATGAACTCTCCCTAAATATTGTTCTCTCACATCCTATGGGAGAAAACTAATTTACCTTTCTCTTGGTTATATGTTTCATTTTTTTCTCTTTGGTCTCAACATCCTCTACCCATATGGAGTAATTAACTTCCACTGCATCAACTTGAAGCTGAACCTAGATCTGAGGGCATTATAATAAACTACATATTCCACACCCTACTCTAGTAGTATCAACATAAGCGTAATCCACTACAACATCCTTAACTCATCAATGGAACTCTGGAAGTTCTATGGCCTAGTAAAAGGATTCTCTTTCTGTGTCAGGGTAGTCAAAGGGGCTACAATCTAGGGGAAGTATTCCACAAACTTCTTGTAGTACCCCACATTTCCAAGAAAACTCATCACTTATAACATAATTTTTTGTGTCTCCCAGGTAATAATTGAAATTATCTTCTCTAGGTCCACAAACAAACTATTCTCAGAAATTACATTCCCTAGAATGTAAACCTCTTGAATCCAGAACTGATACTTTGAGATATTTTTGTAAATATAGAGCTCCTAAATTAAATCATCCCAACCAACTGGGATTTTCATACACCTCCTCCAACATAAAGTACAATAGTATTTCATGGTGAGAAAAACCCCAAAAAATAGTCAATGTACTACTGAAAAATCATGTTCAACAATTCTGTGACCAAGATGAAGGCATTCATTATACAAATGGTAATCACCAGGAATACATAGTGTCTGTAGAGACATTAGAATGATAGCTTTAGAATAAAAGCCTAAAATATCACCTACTAGTGGTAGCAGGACATGCGATCTATCACAAGAACCATATAATGTCTCACAACTAATAAAATAGGTTTTCAATACTTGGAATGAGATACATGCCCTTTTTTATGGAATTATTCAAGATATTATAATCTTCTAAAATCAAAAAGATCATATTCACCTTTTTTATGAAAAACACTTGAGATTCCCCAGTGGACACATTATTCTAGATGAATCCCTCTTTTTTAAGGTAATCCAACTACAACTACATCACCTAGAGAAAATTTGGGGCTATATGATATTCCATGGAAGATATCAAATCACTATGAGGATTAAAGTCAATAAAAATTCCATATCATACCTTAGTGGTAGTTCCCAAATATCCTTGGGGGGAGACATCAATAATCCTCCACAATTGAACGAATCCTTACTCTTGGTGATCCTATGAAACAATTTCTACACATGTCAATTGATGGGTGATGAGTTCTAGCCCCCTACTAATAGAACCCACTCTTTTTTTTGTGTAATCTATCTCACCCAAAAAGGAGAGTCTTTTCCTGTCAATCAGACCGAATATAACTCGTCTATGGTGACATTCAATCTGGGATTGGACCTTAGAAAACAAATCCATATACAATATGATTTTAGAAGGTTCCACAATGATGACCAAAACGACCCCTATGAACCACCCTCCACTAAGTGATATCTCACTCTCAAGATAGGTACATAATATAGAAGAAGTGTTCCCCATAGGATCCTCGATACAAATCTACTATATGAAATCATAAATTAGGATATAAAACTCTTTCACTAAGAGTTTAGATTTGAATTAATGAATTTAACTTATGTCTACTAATAATGAGGAATGAGTAGAATAAATATAGAACATACCTATAATAATCATGAGTGATGATGGGTCATAATAAACAGTAATATTTAGTTCTTTATGGCCCTTGACATAATCTCATTGAGCCTTACGTAGGCCCCCTAGAGGAGGTGGTGGAAGTATATTAGAGCTTACTAGACCACCCATAGAACCTCCTCTATGAATTTATTATGATCCTCTTACAGATCCCCCTCCCTAGGGGCTATATTATCCTCTCTTGGGAGATCCTGGATCAGGGTTCTTCTTCTATAGTGGTGGTCCATCTTCTGTAGGCCTATGCGCCTAAGAATGTCTGGTCAGGTAGTCACATGCCATGTGACTTATTCTATCACAAGTATAGAAAGAAAAATCTCTAGGAAGACCTTGTTCTCTATACTAACCATGACCATGTGTCTGAGCCTAATCCTGGGACATCCTCCTTCACTGAGATCCTATCGAAATCCATCTACTATGTATTATAGATGAATCATCCCTATGACATAAAATTCTTGTCCTAGTAGTGTGTCATACCTATTACATGAAACACTCTATATCTAGTTCCCACTCCAACACCCCAGCATTAGTGGGAGTTCACACGAGTACCAAACTGGCATGAATCCCTCTATATAGTCCCCACTCAATATTTCATGTTCTGAATTCTCCATTGATAATCATGCCAAAGTATTACCACATATGGTTTCTAATACATGACTCATATTGATCCATTATCATAACTCCCTACTACTTCTCTATAATATCTTGAATCCAAACAGAGCACAAGCAAGTCGGGTAGTACACCTCAAGATACAACTACTAGGATTTGTGTCATGTGAAGGTCGAATTATCTTGCATATATGTAACAAACTCTAGTAGTGCCTATCTACCTCACGGAAAATGATAGCTTCTAGTGAAACAACTAAATCCATCAGTGTCCAAATTAACATTGAGTTATAAAACAATGACTATAGCAGAGAATAAACTTCATAGGGATCTGGGTCCCCACAGATTCTCAGCGGCCTCTTGTTCTTGAACATGCAGAGTGAGCTAAAAATTAACGCAACCTTATCTGTCCTTACTTATAAGGCCCCAGCCTTAAAACTTACTTAATCTTGAGTTATTACAAGATTACACATTGAGGATCTTTTTAGGTTTAGAGTTTTAGAGAATTAGATCACGAAACTCGCATTACATTCCACATTTAAACAAAGTGGTTACATAAAAGACAGTATTCATTCTTCCCATCAACGGAAACATATTTAAAATATAACACAGATTCTTTCTTGACACATCCTTGACACTATCATCACATCATGTACCTTTCCCTTGACCTGTGAAAAACATTTCAAAAACTTGGGATGAGCATAAAAAGCTCAATAAGGGTTACAAAAATATGGAAAGGAAATATGAGTTCATATATACATAAGAATGAAATCATACATTACCCATAAAACATAGGCACTTTAACATACCTCATCAAACCATGAATAAATCATAGAAAACATAAGACATAAAGGTAACTTGAGGCATTCATAACATTATTACGTGGGGAGTAACCCTCTTGGTTACGTTTGGAATACCCATCACAGTATATTCCCTAAATCTCTTCTGATAAACCTTAACGTTTCACTACTTCGCGTTACCCAATGCATTGGAGAGCTATATCGGGCTCACCCGCCCTTAGTTTATCACGGAACCACCCATTTTTATAACAATTCCCAAGAACCATAACATAAATGTATCACATAAAACATGCATAAAGGAAACATAACATTTCCACATTTCAATCACAATATAACATTTTAGTATATTGAAATAATGAATCCATTCAAAAATAAACCATTTCCAAAACCATTTAAAACATTTAATAAAGAGATTTTTGAATCAAAGTGTCCCATACCACCTTGAAGCTTAAAATTTTAAACCATTAATATCCATATAAATAAATCCTTAAAACCATTTTGAAAACATGGATATTAATAAGAACAAATAATTAAAACATTTAAAACGATATTTTGGTTAAATGGGTTTTACCAAAATTAGAGACACTTGAATACAATAATTGAGGAATAACATTTAGTCAGAACTTTATAATATCCTGAGAATAAATGGATTCATGATATAATACTCCAAAGGACAGTATATACACCATATAAGAGTGAATTGGTGCATAACAACAATGAACCCTCAATAGAAATGTCAAATGTGATGAAATCCCTTATAGAGAAGGTATCCTTAAATTAAGGAAAAATCAATCTCAAAAATATGTGTGACAAATATATGTACACCCAATATAAGTGGATATTAAGTGTAAAACAATAAAAGGTCATTCACACATATTCAATGGATGACATATTCAATGACTACATGTTGAACCCAAAGAAATCGAAATTGGGTTAAAAAGTTCCCTTGACAGCCTAACAGCATCACATCAAAATGAGTTGATGAGAGATAAAAAGTGTATCTCATCACTTGGACATAAAATTTACATCAATAAGGAAATATGAGAACATATCCCAACATAACAATATTTAAATTAAAAGTCTCAACAAAAGAAGTCTTTTAAAAAAGAGGAGGGTGAAAGGTTCCCTTACCGACTTGGGTATCTTCAAAACATACACCCCATGAAAGAAAGACAATAGATCATTGATGTAAATAATCATAAACTAAAGTATATTACACAAAGATTAGAATAACGAGCAGTACATACACCACTCAATGGAATTTGTGGCAAATGTATCATAAATCTCATGGAAATAAAAGTGAGATGAAAAATCCCTTACGAAAACTCGGCAGCCTAACGGCGCCACATAAAACATCCGAATATGGATTTATGAGATCAAATAGGGTATCTCATCACATTACAATAAAATTTACAGCAAGAGGAATATAAAATAACATCCCCCAACATTACAAAGAGGAGCTTAAAAGAAGTGACATAAAGGAGAGTACTTAAAAGGAAAGAGAGAGGTTAGATCTCTTACGAAAGTTCGGCAGCCTAACGACGCCACTCAAAACTTCCAAAATGGATTAATGAGAGAGAATAGGGTCTCTCATCACATGAACATAATAATTACAGTAAGTGTAACATAAAAGATCATCCCAATAACATGAAAGATGAGCTTTTAAAGGAATGACATAAAAGTGTGTACTTAAAAAGAAAGAGAGGAGTAGGATCCCTTACCTCGGGCCCGACTTGACTCGATCGTTCTTTAATATCCTGAATAATAAACTTGAGTTAATTTATACTTCCGTAAGAACATTTTTCAAGTTCATTATTCCTTTAATATCACTTATTACCATGTTATAAACACTATGTAATCATTAAGTTAATAATGATTGTTTTGTCGATATTTGGTTCTTAAGTCGAAAGTAGACTTCTTACAATTACATGTTGTTCGTGTGGCCAAATGTTTATTATGTCCAGTATTGTATTCATGATTTAGATATAATATATTTCATATATATCCAGTAAATGCATGCATTTATAACATTACATAATCATTTAGAGGTAAGAAATGAAATGCACCGTTCATGGAGACGGTAAGCCGTACGTACACAAGAACGCTACTTTCATTTCTATTTCGTATTTTATAGAATGGAATAATAATGATATAAAGGCATATTATAATTCCAGTATAATATCATATATAATATCATAGTTCCATCCTTTATTCGTCCCACATATGGTATTTAACGAATCAAATCACTTTGAGGGGGCGGTAGTCCGCACTTCCTTAAATGAATATATCACGTTTAACCATAATGGAAACCATAAAGGTATGCCCAAAATGAAAAAAACAGAAGATTAAGGAAAACATAAACATATTATATATCATATATAAAAATAGTGACATCATAATGGCCACCTTTGAAGGTGTTAGATGAGTATTGAACAATCATCGTTTCGGGAGGCAGAATTTCGACATCCACGGAAACCGTATGTTCTTTAACCATTTGATGTAGTTGTGTGAGAGTGTAGCTCGAATAAATATTATAAAAACATCCTAGTATATTGAAGATACTGTTTTTTTACAAAATAGATAAATAAAAAGAGTTTAGGGGGTTGGAGAAGCAAAATAAAACAAATGAACATGAGAGAATGAATTACCTTTAAAAGTGTAACTCCTTTTGATTTGAGCCTAAAGGCTTTCTTTGAAAGGATTCTGCCCAAATGGAATCCTCAAGGATGAGTAGAGGTATGTGGAGAGAGTAAATGGGCAGGGTTTGGCTGAGCCAAAGGCTTGAGGAGTGTGTGAAATGAGGTAGTGGTGGGGGCCTTTTATAAGAGGAGGGGAGGGGCACTTTTGGAAAGTAAGAAATATTACTTTATTTGAAAATGTGTTTCGGTTTTAAAAGGTCCCACATTGATATAATTCGTGGATAAGGTGATAAGGGTTTGAAATCCACCCATCCAATAAGTTTTGGACATGTTTAGTTCATTTATTTTACATTATCTTTCCATTTTATTTAAATCGTTAAATAATGATGTCATCACTACATCATTATTATGTCATAAATAATTTAATTTATTTAATGTATAAAAATTATAAAAAAAATACTATGATGTAGGAAATATTTTTATCTTTCCAATTACTATTTATAATCAAAATTTTGACTTGTTTAACACAACTTAAAACCTATTTTAGTAAAACAACTCATGTTTGTGTCAATTTAATTTTAACATTAAATAAAAATATATTATTGTCATTTTCCAACTAAAGTGGCTCCATGTGGTCCCCAAGTTGGCCCATGGCTTGTCCTGGTCGGCCATGACTCACCCAATAGGTGTAGGACAAGTGTCATGGTGTTTTCACATTCGTATAATATCATTTTTACCTTAAACTACACTAATTACCACTAATCGCGATTAAAAACATAATAAGTTACTATTCACAAAAAATTATTTTTATCCCATTGAACCACATTTTACTTCTTAATGACAACCATGTATGTCGGATTTTTGAAATTCAAAACACAAATATGGCAAAATTCCATTTAAACGGAAAAATCAGTTTTTATAAGTACCACTTAGTGGTTTCACTATTCATCAAAAATTGATGTTTTTTAGAAAAATCCCAAAAATTCACCCTAAGCTATATTTGATATTCTGAATTCAAAAATGAAGTCCGTTTTAAAAAATTCAAAAATAATAAGTCACATTAATTAATTTAATAATTAATTCCCATTGTCATGACAAATAGCGTGTTTTTAAGAAACAATAAGTATCAAAAGATTGACACTAGTTTAAGTCCGATTTCAAAGTGAAATTAATTCCAACGACCACTATTGGATTTAATGATAAAAATATTTTCTAATTTCACTTTAAAACCAATTCGAAATATTATCTAATCATATAAATAAATTAGATTAAAAAGAGGTTTTGAATTAAAACACAACATTTTACACTATTCATTAAAAAATTGAACTTTATCGGAAAAATACCAAAAAATTACACAAAGTAAAATTTGATGTCCTGATTCTTAATAAGAGTTTTATTTGGTCCAAAATAATGTATAAGTGTGGTCAAAACTATATTTAATAACGGTTCTCCATCAAAAGGCGACAAGTGAACCTTTAGGGAAAACTAGGGCATATACGCCTAAAATTGAATTCTTTCCGTATTTTAAGCCTTTTTCTTTTATTTTATAAAGGTAAAAACATTTAAAAACATATATAATCATATTTTAGTTATTTCTATCCATTCCCGCCATTACCACGGCTACATGTTAACTACCATTTAAAATAATATTATATTATCATTAGAGTACAATGTAAGATTCCCAAGAAACTCATTGTTGCGTGTTGGGTAAGCCATCGAGCATAGAGTCCCCTTTAAAGTCATATCAATATTTTATTCACAAATATGGATAAATATGAAAATGTCATATTCTTTATTTACCTGGGGTGTTACATCCTTCCCCCCTTTTGGGAATTGCGTCCTCGCAATTTTAAAATTGCGCTTGGAAACATCCTTGAAAGTCCCACATCAGAACAAGAGTCGGTAAAACAACCACTTTAAAAAAAAGGAAGATAAGTACAAAGGTCACCCGAGTTAACCCATACTAGGACTCCATGTAGGAAAACATGGACATGGAGGAGAAAACATAGGGTCATGTTCTGATGGAGAGTGATAGAAAACATGTTTAGGAGAAAGTTAACAATGAGAAAATCACAAACTTGTGATGGGTTAAACGGTGTTGGGTTCCCTAGTAGGAAAACTTAATAGACAACATTTTTGTTTTATGTTACTTTTTATTGAGGAATTTATTCATAAGGAAACATAATCACTTATCATGTTGACTTTCAACTTTTACTAGATTCCTTAATCAAACTCATATTTTTTCCAAAAGACGAGTATTTAGGGAGACTTGTTCGCATTAAGAGTACTATAATCAACTTCTAGAGAATCACCTAATCCACAAAAGAGAACTATATACTTCCCATTTCTTTAGGCTTTAACCAAAACCAAAACCAAAAGGTTAGTACAAGATCAGATAATCCAGAAAAGGATAACCCTTTATAAAAGGAAAATCGATTCTTAACCTCCAAAATTTGTCCAACAAAACCCAAAGTTCAACGAGGACCATTCTATAATCAATTTGTCCTTAAAATTCTTCAATGTAAACGAAACTAATATTGAAACCCAAATATTTGAAGGATTTAGTCACATAGTCTTCCAAGTTAAATCGTAATATTTATCTCCAAACAACATCAGTTTCTCCTAAAGTCTCGTATTGAAAAGTAATTAACCTAATCACATATCCTCTATGATAGGTTAATCATTTTCGTAAATAACCCAAAATAAACTTACTCTTAATTCATAAAATCATATAACTAAAAAGAATCAGTCAAACTAACCAGGGACTTCACGTAGTCCAGTGGTTGGCGATAAATACCAGTCGCACTTTGGGTGTGGGTTCGATTCCCGCAGCTTTGTCCGACGTGACGGGTTGTCACACGGTCTGCGTGTTGTCCTTTTTCCAAAACTATATAATTCTTAAAACATTCCCCAAAAGAGATAAAATCATAAAAAATGATCATAACATATTTTAACCTCAAGTTTATCTCATGCTTTTCATTTTCCATCATATCATATAATAACCCATAATTACCTCAAATGTAAGGATCATATAAACCCAAATGGTTCTTTATAACTATGTCCACAAAAGAAAAGATAACTATTACTTGAATAAAATTTGCCTATATTAAACATTAGGGTTACACATAATATAAAAAGTCTTCTAATGTAACCCCATCATCAAAAGAGACTTAATACTCTTAAGAATTTCACCATAACTCTTGAAGCCCTTATATGTTGACATCTTACTCATTCAACATTCTTCATGATCCATTATCCATTCCTTTCCAACTTATTCCGAAATACCTCTTTCCTACAAACAAAATCATGAATCATATCCTAAGATTCCAAAATAGGAAAACAATAGTCATGAAATAGTACATACCTTTGATTGGTCATTGTCAGTTTCTTCATCCTCAGTCGGAATGGAATTAGGTATTGGTAAACGAATATTGGTACGCTCTTGGTGACCCCATTCACGAAACTTCTTCATAGGACATGTGTTTTCATAATGACCATGCACACCACATTTAAAACATTCAATTGATCCCTCAGAAAGAACTTATTTCCCTTTCCTCGAGTCAACAGGATGCTTCCTTTTTCCATGGAAGGTTCTTGCTTTATGACCTTCATTTCCACATCTATAGCAAATTTTTGTCCCTTTGAAACATTTTTCTAGGTGTTTCTTTCCACATCTTTGACACATAGGTTTTTGAACACACTTACCTTTATGATTATTACCTGTACTTCCGTAGGGATTTGTTTCTTGCATATATGACGTCTTAGAGAAATCTCCAAGGTTTAGGTGGTCAATCATGACTCTAGATATTTTGTTGAGGAAAATCACAAGAGTTCTCATTGCAGCTCCCATATCATTCAGTTGCTTGCTCAAAAAACTGTCACAGTTTCCTTCACATCCACTGTTACTTTCATGCCTTCTAGATCCAGCCATTTACTAAAACCAAAAAGGTCAGTGTGAGTATATCAAAAAAACCATCATGTACTAATGAGTAAGATAAACACTAAGATATACTTACTCATTCACTTTATCTAAAACTAGGACTCTTTCTAAAATCCTAACCATTATGGTAATTCCACTTATGCTTAAATAATACCCTAACCTATAAAGTTATCTAAACCGAACATTGATACCAACTATAAGGCCCCAGCCTTAAACCTTACTTAATCTTGAGTTATTACAAGATTACACATTGAGGATCTTTTCAGGTTTAGAGATTTAGAGAATTAGATCATGAAACATGCATTACTTTCCACATTTAAACAAAGTGGTTACATAAAAGACAGTATTCATTCTTCCCATCAATGGAAACATATTTAAAATATAACATGGATTCTTTCTTGACACATCCTTGACACTATCATTACATCATGTACCTTTCCCTTGACCTGTGAAAAACATTTCATAAACTTGGGATGAGCATAAAAAGATCAGTAAGGGTTATAAAAATATGGAAAGGAAACATGAGGTCATATATACATAAGAATGAAATCATACTTTACCCATAAAACATAGGCACTTTAACATACCTCATCAAACCATGAATAAATCATAGAAAACATAAGATATAAAGGTAACTTGAGGCATTCATAACATTCTTACGTGGGGAGTAACCCTCTTAGTTACGTTTGGAATAACCATCACAGTATATTCCCTAAATCTCTTCGGAGAAACCATAACATTTCGCTCCTTCGCGTTACCCAATGCATTGGAGAGCTATATAGGGCTCACCCGCCCTTAGTTTATCACGGAACCACCTGTTTTTATAACAATGCCCAAGAACCATAACATAAATGTATCACATAAAACATGCATAAAGGAAACATAACATTTCCACATTTCAATCATAATATAATATTTTAGTATATTGAAATAATGAATCCATTCAAAAAGAAACCATTTCCAAAACCATTTAAAACATTTAATAAAGAGATTTTTAAATCAAAGTGTCCCATACCACCTTAAAGCTTAAAATTTTAAACCATTAATATCCATATAAATAAATCCTTAAAGCCATTTTTAAAACATGGATATTAATAAGAACAAATAATTAAAACATTTAAAACGATATTTTGGTTAAAGGGGTTTTACCAAAATTAGAGACACTTGAATACAATAATTGAGGAATAACATTTAGTCAGAACATTATAATATCATGAGAATAAATGGATTCATGATATAATACTCCAAAGGACAGTATATACACCATATAAGAGTGAATTGGTGCATAACAACAATGAACCCTCAATAGAAATGTCAAATGTGATTAAATCCCTTATAGAGAAGGTATCCTTAAATTAAGGACAAATCAATCTCAAAAATATGTGTGAAAAATATAATTGCACCAAATATATGTGGATATTAAGTGTAAAACAATAAAAGGTCATTCACACATATTCAATGGATGACATATTAAATGACTACATGTTGAACCCAAAGAAATCGAAATTGGGTTAAAAAGATCCCTTGACAGCCTAAGGGAATCACATCAAAATGAGTTGATGAGAGATAAAAAGTGAATCTCATCACTTGGACATAAAATTTACATCAATAAGGATATATGAGAACATATCCCGACATAACAATATGTAAATTAAAAGACCCAACAAAAGAAGTCTTTTAAAAAAGAGGAGGGTGAAAGGTTCCCTTACCGACTTGGGTATCTTCAAAACATACACCCCATGAAAGAAGGACAATAGATCATTGATGTAAATACTAATAAACTAAATTATATTACACAAAGAGTAGAATAATGGGCAGTACATACACCACTCAATGGAATTTGTGGAAAATGTAGCATAAATATCACGGAAATAAAAGTGAGATGAAAAATCCCTTACGAAAACTCGGTAGCCTAACGGTGCCACATAAAACTTCCGAATATGGATTGATGAGGTCAAATAGGGTATCTCATCACATTACAATAAAATTTATAGCAAGAGGAATATAAAATAACATCCCCAAACATTACAAAGATGAGATTAAAAGAAGTGACATAAAGGAGAGTACTTAAAAGGAAAGAGAGAGGTTATATCTATTACGTAAGTTCGGCAGCCTACCAGCGCCACTCAAAACATCCAAAATGGATTGATTAGAGAGAATAGGGTCTCTCATCACACGAAAATAAAAATTACAGTAAGTGTAATATAAAAGATCATCCCAATAACATGAAAGATGAGCTTTAAAAGGAATGACATAAAAGTGTGTACTTAAAAAGAAAGAGAGGAGTAGGATCCCTTACCTCGGGTCCGACTTGACTCGATCGTTATTTAATATCCTGAATAATAAACTTGAGTTAATTTCTACTTCCTTAAGAACCTTTTTCACGTTCATTATTCCTTTTATATCACTTATTACCATGTTATAAACACTATGTAATCATTAAGTTAATAATGATTGTTTTGTCGATATTTGGTTCTTAAGTCGAAAGTAGACTTCTTACAATTACATGTTGTTCGTGTGGCCAAATGTTTATTATATACAGTATTGTATTCATGATTTAGATATAATATATGTCATATATATCCAGTAAATTCATGCATTTATAACATTACATAATCATTTAGAGGTAAGAAATGAAATGCACCGTTAATGGAGATGGTAAGCCGTACGTACGCATGAACGCTACTTTCATTTCTATTTCGTATTTTATAGAATGGAATAATAATGATATAAAGGTATATTATAATTCCAGTATAATATCATAGTTCCATCCTTTATACGTCCCACATATGGTATTTAACGAATCAAATCACTTTGAGGGGGCGGTAGTCCGCACTTCCTTAAATGAAGATATCGTGTTTACCCATAATGGAAACAATAAAGGTATGCCCAAAATGAAAAAAACAGAAGCTTAAGGAAAACATAAACATATTATATATCATATATAAAAATAGTGATATCATAATGGCCACCTTTGAAGGTGTTAGATGAGTATTGATCAATCATCGTTTCGGGAGGCAGAATTTCGCCATCCACGGAAACCGTATGTTCTTTAACCATTTGATGTAGTTGTGTGAGAGTGTAGATCGAATAAATATTATAACAAAATCCTAGTATATTGAAGATACTGGTGTTTTTACAAAAGAAATAAATAAAAAGTGTTTAGGGGGTTGGAGAAGAAAAATAAAACAAATGAACATGAGAGAATGAATTACCTTTAAAAGTGTAACTCCTTTTCATTTGATCCTAAAGTCTTTCTTTGAAAGGATTCTGCCCAAATGGAATCATCTAGGATGAGTAGAGGGATGTGGATAGAGTAAATGGGCAGGGTTGGGCCGAGCCAAAGGCTTGAGGAGTGTGTGAATTGAGGTAGAGGTGGGGGCCTTTTATAAGAGGAGGGGAGGGGCACTTTTGGAAAGTAAGAAATATTACTTTATTTGAAAATGTGTTTCGGTTTTAAAAGGTTCCACATTGATATAATTCATGGATAAGGTGATAAGGGTTCGAACTACACCCATCCAATAAGTTTTGGACATGTGTAGTTCATATAATTTACATTATCTTTCCATTTTATTTAAATCGTCAAATAATGATGTCATCACTGCATCATTATTATGTCATAAATAATTTAATTTATTTAATGTCTAAAAATTATAAAAAAAATACTATGATGTAGGGAATTTTTTTATCTTTCCAATTACTATTTATAATCAAAATTGGGACTTGTGTAACAATACTTAAAAACTGTTTTAGTAAAACAACTCATGTTTGTGTCAATTTAATTTTAACATTAAATAAAAATATATTATTGTCATTTTCCAACTACAGTGGCTCTATGGGGTCCCCAAGTTGGCCCATGGGTTGTCTTGGTCGTCCATGACTCACCCAATAGGTGTAGGACAAGTTTCATGGTGTTTTCACATTCTTATAATATCATTTTTACCTTAAACTACACTAATTACCACTAATCGCGATTAAAAACTTAATAAGTTACTATTCACCAAAAAATTATTTTTATCCCATTGAACCACATTTTACTTCTTAATGACAACCATGTATGTCGGATTTTTGAAATTCAAAACACAAAGATGGAAAAATTCCATTTAAATGGAAAAATCAGTTTTTATAAGTACCACTTAGTGGTTTCACTATTCATCAAAAATTGAAGTTTTTTAGAAAAATCCCAAAAATTCACCCTAAGCTATATTTGATATTCTGAATTCAAAAATGAAGTCCGTTTTACAAAATTAAAAACATATAAGTCACATTAATTAATTTAGTAATTAATTCCCGCTGTCATGACAAATAGCGTGTTTTTATGAAACAATAAGTATCAAAAGATTGACACTAGTTTAAGTCCGATTTCAAAGTGAAATTAATTCCAACGACCACTATTGGATTTAATGGTAAAAATATTTTCTAATTTCACTTTAAATAAAATTCAAAATATTATCTAATCATATAAATATATTATATTAAAAAGAGGATTTGAATTGAAACAAAACATTTTACAGTATTCATTAAAAAAATGAACTTTATCGGAAAAATACCAAAAAATTACACAAAGTAAAATTTGATGTCCCGATTCTTAATAAGAGTTCTATTTGGTCCAAAATAATGTATAAGAGTGATAAAAACTATATTTAATGACGGTTCGCCATCAAAAGGCGACAAGTGAACCTTTAGGGAAAACTAGGGCATATACGCCTAAAATTGAATTCTTTCGGTATTTTAAGCCTTTATATTTTATTGTATAAATGTAAAAACATTTAAAAACATATATAATAATATTTTAGTTATTTCCATCCATTCCCGACATTACCACGACTACATGTTAACTACCATTTAAAATAATATTATTTTATCATTAGAGTGCAACGTAAGATTCCCAAGAAACTCGTTGTTGCGTGTTGGGTACGCCATCGAGCATAGAGTCCCCTTTAAAGTCATATCAATATTTTATTCACAAATATGGATAAATATGAAAATGTCATATTCTTTATTTACCTGGGGTGTTACATTACTAGTGTGATGTACTACTCCACAGTTAGGGGGGTAATACTACATTTACACCTAGATGAATGATTTTATGGGATGGAACCTGAACATATCCATCATCACACATTATATTTTCATTGTGATATGAAACTAGTAACCTGGATGGTTGTCATTGTTGAGGCATCCAGAATATTTATTCCTGAAGTACCATGGTTAGATGAGAATATATATATATATATATACATTATGGAAATTATTCAAGAAGGTTAATAAATACTCAATAATATTGGATTCATGTACTATTTATCCATGTATCCAATTTTTGGGTATTCCAAGTGGACAAGTTGGTATTCATGGTCTTGTGGAATAGATATGTTGGCCACACATTCTATAATTTGGTCCCCTGTAATGAATTCCTCCCATGATAAACATTGAATATGATTCCATAAAACCAAAAATAATAATCAAAAGGTGACTACTTCAATTACCATCCCAATGATCATACCACCACTGATACCAATTTTTCATGACCTGGATAAATGAGGCTCAAGCTGCAACTACCCCATGCCTACCTCCATCGACCAGGTGATAGATACCACCACTGAAAGGCATATCTAACATGGGAAAAATATTCCTATTATACATGTATTCACACACATGACCTTATTCACGAATATTATACAGGTAACAATATTACAAAAAAGATGAAGCATCTACATTGGAAACCAAGCATGAAACCCCTAGAGGGTGTATAAGAGTATGAAAATGAAAACTAAAAGGAAAGGTATGCAAATACATTACCAAACACAATGATATCCAAAACCAACAAAACATGAATTTGAAATATTTTAGTTATCCGATATTCAAGTCTCAAAGCTTTGACCATCGTATGTGGTTCAATACACAATATATCCTTAATCTCCTCTGAATTCACATATGACATGTTTGTCATTTTCATAAGACACGACATGTGCAGGAAAATGCCATTCATATGTGAATATATACATACCAAGAAGGACACCCATAAAGGTGGTGGGGTACTAGTAGCATAGACTATAGAAATAGATATATAGTAACAAAAACTCAACCCAAAGAAAGAATGTAACCTCATAAGACCTCATGGTTCTCAACACGCTTTGTATGTGGATTTTATGTAGCGTATGTACCCCTACATAGAAGGAGAGTAAAAAAATAAAATATCATGGATATGAATATACATATATATATATACATATATACATATTCTCATGCCAAATAATCCAAAAAAGAGAGAGTTGGTATCTCTATCTTACCACCCCACCCATGCAAAGACTGCCACCAGTTCCAAAAGTCCATCATGGATTCCTAGCGTCTCTCTAGTCATCCCAATAAAAAACATTCATGTGTAAAAAGAAATCATCATTGTGATACACATTGGAGGGGAAAATATCTAGATAGATCTCCCTTGTCTTGGTATAAAAGGAGGGTTCTACTTAAAAGACAGGTAGAGGACCCATTCCTTGTCCTGAGAGCTAGGTTACACTCTAATGGTTGAGGAATCATGCCATGTTTCTGTTGGAGTGTGTGACTAAAAAGTAGATAGGGGACCAAAGAGTAGGCTAGGTGGAGGGTTCCACTATAGAAATCAAGTACCCATGGCATATCTTATAGGAGGTTTCCACTCTATGAGTCTATAGAGGACCCATGCATAGCCTAGCTCATGGGTTCCAGTATAGTATTTGAGGACACATTGTAGAGAACCTAAGCTTGACGTACATGGTTATTACATTAATTTTGAAGAATAGTTAGTACATAAAAAAACAGACACACAAGGACCGTAATATTATAGTGTCTTTGGAAACTTGGAACGTAATCTTCTAATCGTGGTGAAAGATCTTCAACATCTCCCATAAAGGTCTTCCCATTTTTTTTCCTTACCTAAAATATATCTTTTAATCCTAGGGGAAATGAAAACATAAAAAGGGTGAGGTCAAATGCTCAGTAAGGGTAAGCATGGATAAAATAAAACATACCATATACATTTGAACTTAAAAAAAACATGAACATTAAAAATCATGAGCAACGACATAAAACATGGAAGTACATAAGGCATAGATCATAATGGAACATAAATAATGATAAAATAGCACGGGAATAAAACATGTAATTGTGGCATCCATTAAGCACATGTAATGATTTCCATAGTAACCAAGGCATTGCTTCCAAGACCATCTTAGTGGACAAAGTCCCATTCTGAATCGTGTTCACTCCTCGTTTCAGTCCTGTAACAATAAACCAGATTAACTTACCATTCCAGCCATGTCTACCTCATGAGATATAAAATCATTACCCAATGCATTGGAGGGAGATATAGGTTCCACCCATCTCATAATGAAATCATTATTACTTGTGCCACAAAATAAACACACATCATTAATAATAACCCAACGAATAAAATGGGTTTCATAAACATCATCCCATCATCACATAATCCATATAAAAGAAATGGATATCATTTCATAATAAGAAAAGTGAAACCATTTAAATCATAGAGACATTACACTTGAAACATACACATATGAAATAATTTCATCTTAGATGGAAAATGGTTTTGATAAAACACTTGAAATGAATTCTTGAGGAAAATATCCTTTCTTCTTCAAAATAAATTTCTTTTCACAAAACGACATGCAATTTTAAAAGAAAGAGATTTTGTTTAAAATAGTCATGAAACCTTTTGGAGGAAGATTCATGAAAATAAGGCTTTATAAAACTGTAAAAATTTGTTCGTGCTGTATAAGTTAAAAAAACATTCTTTTCGTACTTTTGCCGGAAAAGTCAAAAAGTACCTCATAACATAAACAAAAGAATGATTCCTTACATACCATGTAGTAAAAGTCAAAAATGGGTAAAAATGACATTAAACATACATGAAAACACTTTTATAAAACATGGAAATGGATGATAGAAATAACCCCAGTAGATACTTACGAATATGTAATCTCAGATAAAAATGAGATTTGAAAAATTATTGCTTACCTTAGGTCTGATTTGCTTCGTAAGTGTCTGAAACTCCTGTATAATGATTTAAATAATGTCATTGACTAATTCCAGAATCATAATCATTGTTATGATTTCATATATGGTTCACTTATGACTTTATATTACCCGTTCTTTTGTAAATTCCATGTTAAAGAGTGTTTTGGGTAAAACCGTCTCATTTATCGTTTGTGTTTTAACTTGTAATTATTCATATTATTACTTAGATCATGATTACTTAAATATAGAATGTAAAACATGATTTATATATAATATATATTCAGAATATACATATATATAATAGATCAGTAAATGGAATGAAATACACCGTTCATGGAGACGGTAGGCCGTACGTACGTATGAACGCTGTTTTTTTCCTTATTGAGTTGAATGAAATAAAGTAGATGACATACATATATATACACATAAATCCAGTATCATTATTATGTCATATATTTCATGATTACTTATTATATATAATTTATAATCATTCATGAATGGATAACGTGGAGAATGAATCTCATCACATCGTGGAGACGGTAGTCCGTACAAACGCACGAGCGATGATATCGTTCTCATGATCGTGGAATTGTATTGGTGTGTATGAATACTATTTCAGAATTAATAACACTTTAAAATAATCATATATAGTTTTTTATTTTCACCATTATACCCATCCATATAAGGTGGTGGTGGAAAATAGATTACACCACGGCGTGGAGACGGTATTTCGTACGTACGCACACGCGGTGATTTCTTTTTATGTAGGATGGATAGATGGAGAAATAGAGTTGTTTCATAATTAAAATAACATATCAGTATATGAGTGATACTGATGTTATTACTTCAAAATGAAAAAACCTAAGAAGAAGAAGTGGAAGAAGAAATAAAGTTTAATGAATCGGTAACAGACATTATCTCTTCTTTGAAGCGCCTCTTTGAGATCTCCTTTTAGGGCACTAAAATTGGTCTTTGAGGAAGAACAGAACCTCTAGGATGTCTCTAGGGAAGTGGAGAGAAGAAATTGTCAGGTTTTGGCCAAGCTTTAAGGCTCAATGTGGTGTGAGGAAAAGAGGGAGGAGGTGCCCTTTTATAAGGTAGGAGAGGGGCACCTTTGGAATAACTAAAACTATTATTTTATTATAAAGCCAAATTCGGTTTTAAATAGCTCCAAATTGATTTATTTAGAAGATAAGGTGTGGATGTGTCGAAATATTCTCATCAAATAGAATTTAGACCAGTTTAGGTTCCTATTTTAACCTTATCATTTAGATTTAACATTAAGTTAAATAATTTTACTTTTACCGTGTCTTCTTGTGTTCTTACACTATAAGGTTAATAAACTTACTATAACAAGCCAAACGAACCCCAAGTTGTTTATTATTAATATATATAACCTTATATAAGTCATTTGGCCGATCCTTATATTTTTAGGAATAAAATAACAATTAATAATATAATATTTGTTTTAAAAACTATTTTATTTCAATTTTGACACTATTTAGTAATTGATTTTTGTGAAAATCATAACAGAATGATTAGTTCAAAAAAAGTTAATTAAAGAAATACTAACATGTCATATTAACATATAAAATTAGTGTAATTGATAAAAAGTCTCAAATTATATTTTTTTGGGTATTTATAATATCAATTATTCTAATGTTTCACTATTATGGTAATTACTGCATCATCATTGTGTCATAAATAAATCAAATTATTTAATGTCTAAAAATTATAAATAAAACATCATTATGTAGGAGATCTTATTATATTTCTAATTAATATTTAAAATAGAATTTATCTTATGTATAACACTATATTAAAAATGTTTTAGTAAATAAACATTGATTTTAACACTTTTAACTCTTCTTTGAATTAAATAATAATAAATGTCCTAATCTAATCCAAGTGGGCCTAAATGGTCATATTTTATTCCTAAGGTTGTTTTTGGTCGAATTACACTTATCCAATTGAATTAGGACATGTGTTAGGGTAATAATAATATCATTTTTACCCTTAATTACCCTATTTACTATTAACTGTGGTAAAAAAAATTAAAAAGTTACTATTCACCAAAAATTATTTTCATCTCATCGAACCACATTTTACTTACTAACATCAACCGTGTCTCTCAGATTTTTTAAATTCCACTCACAGAAGTGGTAAAATTATGTTTTATGAAAAATTAATTTTTTTAAACAACCACTTAGTGGTTTCACTATTCATCAAAAATGAAAGTTTCCAGAGAAATACCAAAAATTAGGTCTAGGCTATATTTGATATTATGAACACAAAAATGATGTCTATTTTACCAAATTCAAAACATATCAGTTGCATTAATTAATTTAAAAATTAAGTCTTGTCGTCAAAATACATAGTGTGTTTTTAAAAGATAATAACTATCAAAAGATTGACACTTGTTTTTGTCTTGTTTAAATGTGAAATTACATCCGATGAATTTTTTTTTATTAAATTGTAAAAATATATTCTAAATATACTTTAAAACCACTCAAATTAATAATTTACCACTATTAATTATTTCGATTAAAAAAGTTGTTTTTAATTAAAATTTAGTAATTTTCACTATTCATCAGAATATGAATGTTATCCGAAAAGTACCAAAATTTCACCTTAGGCTAAATTTGATACTCCGAATCAAAAAATGAAGTCCATTTTGAGAGATAAAATTTCTAAAATTTTAAAAGGTTGTTATTAATATTCATAATGGCTAGTTTTAATAATATTTTAATAGCATATCGTTGTTTAGTGAAACTCGGTATTGCGTACTATACACGCTATCGAGGAAGGTCGTGATTGCGTGTAATGCAAGGTATGTCAGGGATGCGTGTTGTGAAAGATCCTTTTGGTGTAGCGTACAACACAAGACATTAATGAAATTAAAAATAATATTTTTCCATAAAATCTCGGGGTATTACATTTTAACCCCCTTAAAATGAATTTCACCCTCGAAAATCATCGGGGTTATAAATCATTTACAATTCATAGAAACCCACATCATAAAAAGGAATACTGAAACTTAATTTTAAAAACTAATGTATGAAATGTAATGATTACCCAATGTAAATCATCATTGGGTTTCCAAGTAGGAGAATATAGGTGAAAATATGGATATGGAAGACAAATGTAACCATCAAGTTACAATGGAGAGTGGTAGAGGACATGGCTATGAAAAATCCATCAATCACAAAGCCCAAGATTTGTGATGATCTAAGGTACCATCTGATTTATCAGATATAAGGGCACTAGGACAACATTTTTTGTTTTGAAGATCATTTCCCTAAATTTGATGAAATTAGAATTAGAATAAATACTTTCGTGATTTTGGTACAGTCTCATCGTTGGTCATTCTTTGGACAATTTCCACTTCATCTTTTAAAGAAATGAAGTTGAATTTGTCATTCATGAAGTGTTAGCAGATCATGTGATAGAGTGATGGGTCATTCCATCTGTCTAAAAAAGGTTATAAAAATCATCAAAAATACATAAGTCCATCTATTGTGAGATTAATCATATATGGTTCCTAAAATGGACTTATACTTCATATATCATACTGCTTAATATAATAAAACTAGTTTCTACTAAACAGGGACTTCATGTAGGGCAGTGGTAGGCGATAAAGGCCAGTCGCACTTCGGTTGTGGGTTCGATTCCCACAGCCTTGTCCGACGCGATGGGTTGTCGCCTGTCCTGCAAGTTTTCCTTTTTCTAAAACTAAATTACTATAACATCCCATAAATAATATCGAAAAACTTCTATCTGTAAACAATACTAACTTATGTCCAACATAATCCATTCCAATCTTTAGGCTTATCCAAAATACTGTAGTCTACTCTCATAATATAGTGAAAACGATCACCAAATATTTCATATAACAAGCATGTTAATACCATCATTGATCCCCATATATCATAAGATATGTCTTTTTGGTCAAATTCCAAATATTCTAAGGCCTTAATCATGTATTCTCTTGAAAAATGAATACCCATTGAATCTTAGTAAAAACATGAGTGCTGTCAAAAGTTAACTCATTCCACATACCAAAAACCCAAAATTCTATATACTCAAACCAGGATATAACTATTTCCTTATATCAGTCATGAGCACATGAATACTATCAAACATTTAATTTTCCCCTTATCCCTTCATTATGCGCATATCATTTACATTTCAAAAATATCTGAATAACCTTTCATGGATACTGGTACCATTAATCATACACTTTCAAAACTCAAGTAAAGACAACAGTGTAGCAATCCTTATATGTCTCTTTATTCCATAGTACCATGAGTTTACTTATACAACATTACACATGATAAACATGTAATTATTCCACTACATTCTTAAACCATTGACTAAACTTCAACAATTCTTTCATCTCACATATCATTTGTAGTCTCTTCATCATCATCAACATAAAGACTACCCATATGACCATACTGAGTCTCTTCATGAGACTTTCCCTTAGGGCATTGGTTTGCATAATTCCCGTACATTCCACATTTATAACATTTAACCATTGTTGATGTCGTAGCAATACCATTATCCTCATCCCTGGTGTTAACTGAACCTTTTCCTTTGCACTTATTGGCTTTGTGTCCTTCTTTTCTACACACAAAGCATCTTCTAGTTCCTTTGAAACATTCTTATTGATTCCTCTTCCCACATGATTTACATAGGGGAAATTGAATTTTCTTTCCTCTATGATCATCATGAAACTCCATCATTCTCTTATTAGCCGAGTCAAGAAACTTACCAAATTTTACTTTATTGATCATATTATGAGATTGCTGATTCGGCATAATAATGATGTTTGGACTTCCAAATCCCATTTCATTTGGTTTCTAATGAAGAATATCATTCCATTGTCTATTATATCCTCCATTATAGTGAATCATCTTGTTTCCAGCCATTTTCTAAAACCCAAAATGAATAGTGTGAGAGGAAAAAATCATAATAAATGGGGAGTAACTTCAATATCAAACATCTTTGGTTTAATCTAATATCGTTACCATAGTTCTAGGACTATATCCTATACGTATACATATCCTTAGGGACATCCCTAAACAAACCTTAGAAATATCTCTAGGGATCTCCCTACATTTTCACATCCTAGTTTCCAAAGGTTGACTAAACCTTTCCTCTGATACCAACTTTAGAGACCCTAAGATTGACATACATGGACATTACATTACTTTTGCGGAATACATATTACATAACAAAAAAAGACACATAAGGACCGTAATAGTTTAGTGTCTTTGGAAACTTGGAACGTAATCTTCTAATTGTGGTGAAAGATCTTCAACATCTCCCATAAAGATCTTCACATTTTTGTTTCCTTACCTAAAATCTATCTTTTAATCCTGGGGGAAAAGAAAACATAAAAAGGTTGAGCTCAAAAGCTCAGTAAGGGTAGGCATGGATAAAATAAAACATTCCATATACATTTGAACATAAAAAAACATGAACTTTAAAAATCTTGAGCAACGACATAAAACATGGAAGTACATAAGGCATAGATCATAATGGAACATAAATCATGATAAAAGAGCATGAGAATAAAACATTTAATTGTGGCATCCATTAAGCACATGTAATGATTTCTATAGTAGCCAAGGCATTGCTGCCAAGACCATCTTAGTGGACAAAGTCCCATTCTGAATTGAGTTCACTCCTCGTTTCAATCGTGTAACACTGAACCAGATTAACATACCGTTCCAGCCATGTCTATCTCATGAGATATAAAATATTTACCCAATGCATTGGAGGGAGATATAGGTCCCACCCATCCTATAATGAAATCATTCATACTTGTGCCACAAAATAAACATACATCATTCATAATAACCCAACGAATAAAATGGGTTTCATAAACATCATCCCATCATAACATATTCCATATAAAAGAAATGGATATCATTTCATAATAAGAAAAGTGAAACCATGTAAATCATAGAGACATTACACTTGAAACATACACATATGAAATAATTTCATCATAGATGGAAAATGGTTTTGATAAAACACTTGAAATGAATTCTTGAGGAAAATATCATTTCTTCTTCAAAATCAATTTCTTTTAACAAAAAGTCATACAATTTTAAAAGAAAGAGATTTTGTTGAAAATAGTCATGAAATATATTGGAGTAAACTTCATGAAAATAAGGCTTTATAAAACCGTAAAATTCTGTTCGTGCCGTATAAGTTAAAAAACATTATTTTCGTACTTTTGCCTGAAAAGTCAAAAAGTACCCCGTAACGTAAACAAAATAATGATTCCTTACATACCATGTAGTAAAAGTCAAAAATGGGTAAAAAGGAAATTAATCATAAATGAAAACACTTTTATAAAACATGGACATGGATGATAGAAATAACCCCAGTAAATACTTATGAATATGCAATCTCGGATAAAAATGAGATTTGCAAAATTATCCCATATCTTAGGTCCGATTTGCTTCGTAAGTGTCCGAACCTCCTGTATAATGATTTAAATAATGTCATTGACTTATTCCAGAATCATACTCATTGTTATGATATCATATATGGTTCACTTATGACTTTATATTACCCGTTCTTTTGTAAATTCCTTGTTAAAGAGCGTTTTGGGTAAAATCGTCTCATTTATCGTTCGTGTTTTAACTTGTAATTATTCTTATGATTACATAGATCATGATTAGATAAATCCAGAATGGAAAACATGATTTATATATAATATATATTCAGAATATACATATATATAATAGATCAATAAATGGAAAGAAATACACCGTTCATGGAGATGGTAGGCCGTACGTACGCATGAGCACTGTTTTCGTTTCCTTATTGAGTTGAATGGAATTAAGTAGATGACATACATATATATACACATAAATCCAGTATCATTATTATGTCATATATTTCATGATTACTTATTATATATACTTTATAATCATTCATGAATGGTTAACGTGGAGAATGAATCTCATCACGTCGTGGAGACGGTAGTCCGTACGTACGCACGAGCGATGATATCGTTCTCATGATCGTGGAATTGTATTGGAGTGTATGAATACTATTTCTGAATTAATACCACCTTACAATAATTATATATAGTTTTTTATTTTCACCATTATACCCATCCATGTAAGATGGGGATGGAAAATAGATTACACCACGACGTGGAGACGGTATTCCGTACGTACGCACGCGCGGTGATTTCGTTTTCTGTAGGATGGATAGATGGTAAAATAGGGTTGTTTAATAATTATAATAACATATCAGTATATGATTTATACTAATGTTATTACTTAAAAATGACACAACCTAAGAAGAAGAAGTTGAAGAAGAAATAAAGTTGAAAGAATCGGTAACGGACATTACCACTTCTTTGAAGCGCCTCTTTGAGATCTCCTTTTAGGGAACTAAAATTGGTCTTTGAGGAAGACCACAACCTCTAGGATGTCTCCAGGGAAGTGGAGAGAAGAAATTTTCTGGTTTTGGCCGAGTTCGAAGGCTCAAAGTGGTGTGAGGAAGAGAAGGAAGAGGAGCCCTTTTATAAGGGAGGAGAGAGTCACCTTTGGAATAACTAAAACTATTATTTTATTATAAAGCCAAATTCGGTTTTAAATAGATCCAAATTGATTTATTTCTAAGCTAAGGTGTGTATGGGTCGAAATCCTCTCATCCAATAGAATTTAGACAAGTTTAGGTTCCTATTTTAACCTTATCATTTAGATTTAACATTAAGTTAAATAATTTTACTTTTACCGTGTCTTCTTGTGTTCTTACACTATAAGGTTAATAAACTTACTATAACAAGCCAAACGAACCCCAAATTGTTTATTATTAATATATATAACCGTATCTAAGTCATTTGGCCGAACCATATATTTTTAAGAATAAAATAAAAATTTGTAATATAATATTTGTTTTAAAAACTATTTTATGTCAATTTTGACACTATTTAGTAATTGATTTGTGTGAAAATCATAACAGAATGATTAGTTAGAAAAAAGTTATTTACATCAATACTAACTTGTCATATTAACATATAAAATTAGTGTAATTCATAAAAAGTCTCAAATTATATTTATTTGGGTATTTTTAATATCAATTATTCTAATTTTTCACTATTATGGTAATTACTGCATCACCATTGTGTCATAAATAAATTAAATTATTTAAAATCTAAAAATTATAAATAAAATATCATTATGTATTAAATCTTATTATATTTCTAATGAATATTTGAAATAGAATTTATCTTATGTATTACCCTATATTGAAAATGCTTTAGTAAATAAACATTGATTTTAACTCTTTTAACTCTTCTTTGTTTTAAATAATAATAAATGTTCTAATCCAATCCAAGTGGGCCTAAATGGTCATATTTTATTCCTAAGGTTGTTTTTGGTCGAATTAAACTTATCCAATAGAATTAGGACACGTGTTAGGGTAATAATAATATCATTTTTACCCTTAATTACCCTATTTACTTTTAACCGTGGTAAAAAAAAGTAAAAAGTTACTATTCACCAAAAATTATTTTCATCTCATTGACCCACATTTTACTTACTGAAATCAACCGTGTCTCTCTGATTTTTGAAATTCCACTCACAAAAGCGGTAAAGCTAAGTTTTATGAAAAATTTATTTTTTTAAACTACCACTTAGTGGTTTCACTATTTATCAAAAAATGAAAGTTTCCAGAAAAATACCAAAAATTATGCATAAGCTATATTTGATATTATGAACTCAAAAATGATGTCTATTTTACCTAATTCAAAACATATCAGTTTCATTAATTAATTAAAAATTAATTTCTGTCGTCAAAATAAATAGCATGTTTTTAAAAGATAATAAATATCAAAAGATTGACACTTGTTTATGTCTGGTTTAAATGTGAAATTACATCCAATGAAAAACATTTTATTAAATTATAAAAATATATTTTAAATATACATTAAAACCACTCAAATTAATAATTTACCACTATTAATTATTTCGATTAAAAAAGTTGTTTTTAATTAAAATTTAGTAATTTTCACTATTCATCAGAATATGATAGTTATCCGAAAAGTACCAAAATTTCACATGAGGCTAAATTTGTTACTCCGAATCAAAAAATGAAGTCCATTTTGAGAGATAAAATTTCTAAAATTTTAAAAGGTTGTTATTACTATTCATAACAGCTAGTTTTGATAGTATTTTAATAGCATATCATTGTTTAGTGAAACTTGATATTGCGTACTATACATGCTATCGAGGAAGGTCGTGATTGCATGTAATGCAAGGAAAGTCAAGGATCTGTGTTGTGAAAGCTCCTTTTGGTGTAGCGTACAACACAAGACATTAATAAAATTAAAAAAATATTTTTCACAAAATCTCGGGGTGTTACACACATGCCCAGATAATGTAGGACGGTACCTCTCGAATACCATGTAGATGACCCATTAACTTCCCAATTAGAGGACACCACTCTCAATGTATATGACACATTCCCTAATACAATACTATGGTCTAACTCTCATAATTTAAGATCCATGACCTGATATAATAGGTGGGTTCCACTATGATAGTCAGTAGAAAAGTCATTCCCTTCCCAATAAGATTGTTCAACTCAAATAGTAGATAGAGGACCCCTTAGCAGCTTATATGGATGGTTCCACTCAATAGATAGGTAGAAGACACATTCCAAGCCCTAGTTGGATGGTACCACTCTAGAAACATGTGGTGATTCTACAAGATCACTATCATCATTCAGCATAACCTAAATAAGTGTTAAACCATAGCATATTGTATTATATGATAAAATATAAATTAAATTCCAACATCACATTTGTTTTTGGAAAAACACTCAGGATCCACTACTTTTGAACTAAAATTCGAATTAAAATGAAACAGGTATAATAAATGAAGTTTCTTCAAAAGGAGTCAAGGGGTACACGATATGTGAGGGGTCCCACACATCGTTTAGTCAAAATACATCACCTTGATGTGTCCCTAAAAATACATGTATCACTACCCATGTATGGATACACAACACATATGCGGTATACATAGCTTGTCTGAGCCACTCGCGGTCCTATTGATGCTCCCCGGATGTGTTCATGTACTTCAGTACAAGATTTATGCTTGTTTGGGTCATCCTATGTGGGTTATTTCTAATGGGATCCTCTACATGGAATTTCCACCCAGGGAGGGATACAAGGATTTTATGTGGATAAATGTTATTTCATCCCAGTCTTTCTACCAAAACACTAGCCACCACAACTTTGGAATCCTATGTTGTGTTGTCTTTGGTACTAACCCGAGAATTGTGGTAATTTTTTTAGAAGATTATATATATGACATTCACTCTAGTTAAAACTTCTATACCATGGATATCACCTTCATTTCACCCAAAATTGAATTGGAATCACTATATTTATTAATTTTTATTATCCGTTGGCTGAAAATTGGATTTTAAATAATCACGGTGGTTAATCATGGGCATTGTGTGCCTCAGTTCATGCTTCATGTATTTAATATCTAGATCCATGAATAAAATCACATGTTATTACAAAATCCAAAACCCAATCTATCTATGATTTATGATCCATTCATCTCACATGAAACCTTCATGAATCTAAGTATTTGATTTGGGTCATTCCCACCCATCAATGTTGAATCACGACACTATGGTCCATTGATGACTAACATGAAACAAATTAGGGAGAAATGAATAAAAAAATGTTTCACTAATAATTTACATGCATTCGTAGACAGAAATACCAAGAGGTTATATCTAATGTTTGGAAACAATTGAGTAAACAATTAAAATTTTAATACGTGGGCACATTCAATTGTCCACAGTTGGAATAGATCAGTTAAAGGGATTGATAGTTCCAAATAATTTAATTAAGGGAGGTGGAATAAAAAATAATTAATCCTACCTAGATATTGGATAATAATTCATTGGAGAAAATAGTTTCCAACGATTTGGATGGTCATTTTGTTGGCTACACTTTCATCTAATTCAATCCATTGTTCCATCGTCATCTAATTTTATTCTCCAATAGAAGGAGAGGAAGAGCGCTCTGATTTCTCTCAGGGTTCACGTGGCTAACCAAAATGAATTTAAATAATAGTGCATTTTATAAGAATTTAAATTTCTTAAATTTATTTAAAATATTTATATTCAATTATATTTTTAACTAAATGCACCAGTTTACATCACTATTTACGAACTCCCTATGCCGACCCATTTTAGGTCATGTCTTGGGTAGACATCACATTCCAGACTCAACTGTGGAATCATATTTCAAATTTGAGCTCCATTTTATGAGTTATCTCAATTTTCTTTTACAAAACACTTCATGATAAATATAATATTTGTTTAATAAATTCATAAATTTTATTTCGGGTGCATCGGGCATCCATACTACTCGTCCTCTTGGTGCCAGACATCAATAATATATGTAGAAATATTTCAAATACATTCAAGGAAAAAACTGGATCTCAAAAATATATATGTTATTATTTACATAAACATATATATATATATTCTATCATATATATATATATAACACACACATACATATATTTTATCCTTTATATATAACACATATATATATATATTAACATGTACATAACAAATATTTATATATACACCTTGTATATATGTTTCAATGTTTGTATATATATATATATTTGGGTTTCTTACTACACACCACACACCTCACATTTATTTATGGGATCCTTAGATCTTATAAAAATTGATACTTTTTTATATCCATTTTTTATTTGTTTATTTAAATTTACATATTATTAATGAATAACAAATATATCTTTTAGTAGGTAGTTCTTTAGTTAATTATTTATCACCCACACACTTTTTTTCAAATTATTTGTATATATATTTAAACACTCAATCATTGCGCAACATTGTATAAATATTCATACTATATATATATATTCATTTTATTTTTTATACAATCAACCTCTTAAATACTTGTCTGTGTATATATATATATATATATATATATATATCAAATATAATTATATATATATTCTTCCCATACACACACACACAGAGAGAGATATATATATATATATATATATGCATATATACATATATATATATATATATTAAATACAACTTTATAGGTTTTTATGTATATAATAATAAACATAAATTTGAATATGAATTACACATATGTATATATATACCCACATACATGCATAGATTTATATATGTATACACACACATATATATATATATATCTGCATATAGATATTATTTTTGTTGACCACACACACACACACACATATATATATATTAATATATTTCATCATATATTATTATTTTATATTCTTATAGATATGGAAGAACATAAAAAATACTAATCATAAATCTAAAATTTTTATTTAAATGAAATATATATAAGTGTGTGTGTGTTTTATAAACTCCAATAATTTTTTAACATAAGTAAACTAATAAATTACAAAAGAATTAAAATCAATGTTTTAATTTTATTATATATATTATATTATTAGTTTTATATTCATGTTAATATTTTACAAATATTATGGTAACATCTTGATGTATAATAATATGATGTACTTATCTATGAAAAACTATTATTAAAAAACTACACATATAATTTTCAGGGATATTAAAAAGATTATTATTTTTCCAAGATTTTTCTCTAAAGGAATTAAACCCCCTCTCTTTATTTCAACCATTCTTTCATCCTTTTATATTGGGTTGTTTTGAGTGGTTTTATTGGAAAATTGGATCTTCTTTCTCACCATGTATTTAATTATATTATTTCTTCAATTATATTCCAATATTTTGTATGATTAGGTATTAAGTTTTTAAAAGACATTAAACTCATTAATGGTAGAATCATGATTAGATGAGAGTTTCTTTTCATGGTATGGCTAGAGGGGGTCCTAAGATAGTGAATGCACAAGGTTTTGTTGAGGTATACTACTTATTAATTTATATTTCATGATATCATTGACTTGGAATGGAATATTTTTTATTGGTGTAATATTTTAAGGTATATTACATATTATCTGCTATCTATTTTTATTTTTTATGTAATCATTCAATTTAACACCACTTTTGGTACCAAAAACCACTAAAGGGATGTCCATAAGAAAATATTACATTATCTTTCAAAATTAGTCCTGATTATTTCCCTTCCATGTATATATTGTTTCTTTTGTTTTATGAATTATCTTTTATATACATCAATTATTACAAAGGAATAATTTCTATAAAATTTTCCTTCTCTTTCAAAATTATAAAAGGATTTTTTATCATTTTCCATACCAGTCGGTTTTGAATTTTTTTCTAAAGTATAGAATGAATCCACTCTTAACATTTTTTAAATGAATGTGTGCTCTCTGTAGAATGAATTTTCATCATTATATATCTTAATCATAATTTTTTTTATTTCAAATGTAATATCCATTTCTATTGTTCAATTAAATTTTTTATATTGAAATAAAAATGTTTTATGTTATTGATTAGTTAAAAGGAAAATTCATTGAATTTTTTTTATTTTTATCTTCCATTGTACATATTATCACATAAACATAGATTCTTTTCAATGATACATTATTTTAAATTATTTTAAAAATAATTTTTCAGATGTATATATCAAGCCACTTAAAATGAGTTCTTATATTTACGTTTAACATTATTTTTATAGCAAAATTACAAATGTTTTAAGGATGTTACATTTAAATATTGTCATTTATTTTATTATAAAACTTAAAAACCACGTTAATTTAATAAAACCCTTCCTTTATAATGGATTTATGATATTATTTAAATCCTTTAATAATTCCTAAATTTTACCTTATTTTTCATATAACGTTTAATCTTATTTCATTCACTATGTGATGTCATGTGCTCAGTCACTCTTAATCATTATTTTGACATACTTTTTGCTTTAATATCCATGTTCTTTTAACCATTTAATTATTTAGCATTATTTACACTATTTATAAATTTCAATGACTAAATACCCACTTCTGTATATGGTAATACATAAATAAATCATACTAATAATGTTATTTTATTGATTGGGGAATACTGAAATTTCATATATTTGATTCAATGTTGAAATTTATTTATAAGTAAAGAATATTGATTATGTTTTTTATATTTTAATTTTTGAGTAATGCATTAGAAATGAGAAAGTGATGAGTGGGGATATGATTTTATAGAAAATTGATTCCATGGTTATGGTCTCATGAGACAAAAAAGTCAGAATATCTTCTTATTTAGGTATGTGGAGTATGCCATTACATTTATGGAAAGTTCCCTAAATGAGGTCATGTGAGTAATAGAAATATATATGGAATTATGCATTCTATCATTAAAAAATATGTTATTATTGTCTATGTGATCACATTGTTTTTCTTATCCATTGATATATTTCATCATCAATTTAATTATTATATAAATTATTTACTACTTATTTACAATTCCATATTTTTATACCATGTGAATACTTGATAATGTCATAATTGCATATAGAGAAATTCTTGACCAGCATTATTTTTTTCATCTTTCAATGGTATCCATAAAGGATCAATAAATTAATTAAAGGATATACTAAAAAGAAAAATAATTTATTCAGGATGTTTATAAATTAGGATTAATTCATACAATATTATATGGAATCTGTGTATATATCTAGTTTCTAAATAAAACTAAAATAATTAATCCAATGCGATATAATTATTTTTATATTTTGACAATATAATATAATAATAACAATCTTTAGTTTTCTCATATCTAGATTGTAATGGTTAGTATTAGAAAACGTTTTATAAGAACCTTGGGATATATATTTTTTAAAAACATAGTCAGTATGAGAATTATGATAAATCGTTATAATGGTCAATAACTTTTACCTACAAATTAATTATTATGATATGGATCATTATTCATAATTTTATAATCAAATTCAAAACATTACATTGTTTAGATATTTTTTAAATATGATGGAAGAGAATGAAAACTAAAACCCATAATCTAGAAAGGGATTTCCCTCCTATGCGAGTCTTTCAGACTAGAGTTAGATCTATGAACTTTATAAATATATTGGGGAAAGTTATGACTAATATTCAGGTCTATATAGAGAAAAATATTACTTCAAAACATGATGAAATGATATTGGATGAGATCATATAGAAGAAACAACATTCCTTTAATGAATCATATAATCCATTGAAAACTAAACAATGGATAATGTTACATGAAATTGTATTTCTAGATTTGGGGATCACAGAAATGAAGATTGTTATTCTAGATATATATTATTTAAAGGGGAATACTGAACAATGGTGTTACTTTATTCAAGACACTAATATGGAAGATGAAAAATAGGTTATAAAATGAGAGACATAGAAGGTGGTATTATTTAAAAAATACTTCCGTAATAAGGAACATGTTTATTTTTTAATGTAATTTTTATATTTTGGATAGTGGGAAGAGAAAACTATTTGTATTTATTAGTCTATCATTACCATATTTATAAAGCATGATAGAAACTATATTCTTCATCAATTAATAATTTTTTTAGTTTCCTTAATTGGAAAAATCTAAGCCTTCGAAGGGTGTTAATTTTTCCGAAATAATCACCAAATAAAGATATAATATCATGTGAAATGGAGGAAAAAAATAAATTCTTGATAAATTATATTTTCTGTGATATGAAAGTGGAAAAAATAAAAGTTGATCACTAATAGAATAGAAATTTGGGGATGGGGATGATGGGAACTGTATAATTTATAGAAAGTAATAATTAATGATTGAAACACTATGATTATTTTGTGAAGACAATAAGAGTTAGTTTCAAGTGTGTATATAATCTTCATCAGGATCATGAAAGGAAAATCAATGTCTAATGATTCAAATTTAAGGAGATGATTAAATATTCAATCTAATGACTCAAGTTAAAGGGAATTTACCTAGAAGGAATAAGAAGTAAGTCTATGCTTATGACGTTACTACAACTGAATCTGAATTCCCAAATGAATTAAAAATTGATACTTTCATAATATAATCAATGTCATTTAACACTTTATTTTATTATAGATCTATGAAATCTTTTTTATCTTCTATTAACATTTAATAATCGCCCAACACTCTTTTTAATGAGAGTTCAGTCAGAATAGCCATGGTGAATCATGTTTCATGGAGAATGTTTTAGATGGTTTTTTTAATATGAACAAATATTTCATATTTTCAAACATAAATTTTATATGTTTGGATACCTTTGATATAACAGTTATGATTTTTGGATATCAAAAATTATTATGAATTAATTGAAGAGTTTTAGGAATGAATTATTTGTTGAAAATTAAATTCGAACTATGGGTATTACTGTTGATGATTTAGAAATTATTGTATTAATTCTCCAAATAATGGTTTATTCATATTTAATATTATATTTACATTTTTTAACCATTTTGGTTTTAGAAAATGACTAAATATAATAGGAATAAAATGTCATTTTTATGGATGTTATAATCTATTAAAATTTTATTTTCATTTTTCATGGATGATAATTTTATCATTGTCATTAATTATTTAGAATAAAAGATACAAAATGGTCAAAAAATAATCAAAACACAATAAAATGAATAAATTAATCTTATAAAATATGGAGAAATAAATTTAGTATATGTTCCCATATTCTATATCTAGATGGTAAAAAAATTCCTAAAACTAATGAAATGGAAGTATAAATCTATCGAGTCATTTCCAGAGAATGTCTATCAGCTTTCAATATCAACTTATGGAAATTCATTAAAATGTATGAGTATTATTATGATTTATAAATAGTTTCATTGAAATTTAATTAATAAATATTAAAATTCACAGTATTAAATATGGAATTAATTATCATGAAATGAAAAACATTTGAAATTACATATATACCATGATATAATCCTTATAGTAAGATTAAATACAAATAGTGAGGATGGAATTTATTGAATGTGGAAGAATGTTACACTATGAGATGTAATCATGTATTCTCTGTCAAATAAAACCATAATGTATCATTGGTTGTGATAGAGAGAACAAAAAATAGAATAAAAATTATTTATTACAATAAAATATGAAAGAAAATAAAAATGAAGCCTAATATAAAAAATAAATTATTTAATATATAGATGGGTTTTATTCTATATAGAGAAATATATTTTGATCTTAATAAACCATTTTTATGAATTAAATATTTTCGATAAATTTTAATAAACTTGAGGAAAAAATATGAATAAAATTTATTAATAAAATTATTGTAATTAATTATAAAATAAATAGCATCTATATATTGATTATGAAACTATAATAAAGTTTATGTTATTTATTAATGGATAAACAAACTTTTTTGGTTAAACACATAGTTTTTCTCGTATTCTGTATAATTTTTTTATAATATAAATTTATCATATTTATCATATTAATTTTTATATTATGAGTTTCATTATTTTATTTATCATTTATATATAATCTTAAGGTGACATTATAAATTTTTTCCCAAAGGTTGAATTTTTGGCGAATAGTAAAAAACATAGTTTTTACAAATAATGTAACCTTTAAGAAATCATCATGATAATTTATTGAAAAATAGGTTTTTTATATCATTTTATGTGAAAACAATATGTATTTAATCATTGAAATACTATTTTATGTAGTATTTACAATGTTTTTACATTTTAAATTCTAATAGCTATAATATTCTAATAAAAAACTTTTGGTTCATTTTCATTAATTAATTATTTAAAAATATCATTCCGTTTTGGTTTATTTTAACATTAATTTAAATATTATATTTTAATCATAAACCATTAAATTTCTTGAGTGTCAAAACTAAAATATATTTCAATGCAAAATATTTTTTATGGTAAACATCTTTTCTAAAACTAGTTTTTATTGTGTTTTGCATAAATATATTAATATTAATTTTTTACTACCTTTAGAAAATTAGTATTAAAAATGGTATTAAAATTTATAAATCTAATATTAAATTTTTTTTATGAGTATATTTTCATTTTTATTCACAAAAGATTGTTACAATGGTAAAAGATTATTAACACGGTAAAGGAAAAAATGGTTAATAAGGGGGATAAAATAGGATATAATGATTAAAATACCACAAAATTTTACCATTAATTTTACTTATTATGTTGATTTATATATATCATATCCTATATTTTATATTTTGTTTCTTGGGTTCTACATTACCTCGATAAATATTTTTATATCATTTTATAGTTATGTGAATTTACAAAAGATCCACCCATCTCCCATATATAAGGATCCCTCCATCACCCAATTTATGTAAACTATTTGAACAAATTTTCTCAACCAATCCCTAGATTAAACCATAACAAAAACACTTTTTCATGTACTATAAGTTTTAGTCTCACTAATAGAAAAATATATGAAGGTTTATGCTTGATCTGAAGGAGGATATCAAAGGAAGAGGTAATTATCTTGACTGATTTCATTCAAGTTTCTTTCATCTTAAACCAACTAAAAATATTCTATAATAATACTAACACATTTAAAATTGTATATTTATTTTAATAAAATGTTATTATGTTGATGGAATAACCATAATGAACCTTCTCTCTATCTTTTGGGAATTGAAAACTTCTCTTAGGTGTACATGCAGACTACCACATCCATAGATGAGGTATTTCATTTTTCATTTACACCACACATTAATGGTTGTAATAATGTATTTAATTATTAAATATAATATATATAAATAAAGAATTAAAATTAAAAGATATATTATTATCTACCATCATTAACTCTTATTAATTAAATACATAAAACATTTCCTGTGTTAAAAGTAGACTACAACCTCTATGAACGACATATTTAATTTTCCATCAGATATGATCAAAGATGGTTATAAAAGAGTGTTTAGTATATAAATATCATATTTAAAACATTATTATGGGTTTTGAAAGATATTTTTATATTTTATTAGAAATATTAACAAAAAATGTTCCTCATCAAATTTGACCACTTAAAATGAGAAACACAAGAAACTTTGAACGTAATAACTTCTTTCCACTGTCATAAATTATTAATAATCTTACCCAATTTCCTAAAAACTAATAATCACTCTAAAAATGGTTTTAAAAACGTTAATAATTTGTAATTTATGTTATAATTATGATATTACATGTTATTAATCATTAAGTTGTTATAACACACTCTTCTTTGGGTCATTTTAACCCCCTAAAAATGATGTTATAGTATTTATAGGATGAATGATTAAAGAATTTTAAATATTGTTAATATAATTTATTAATTATGAAGTTCATATTTTTTTAATAATAATATAAATGAAATTTTTGTACGTAAATTCTAAAAAAAATTAAATTCATTTTATGAAATAAAAATTTATGAGAAGTGATATTTTGAAATAATTTCTTAAACCCATTAACAATAGTTCCATGAAATGAACATGGGACTAAAAAACTATATAAAACTCATTCTATATAGATTTATCAAAATTATAGATATTTTGAATCATTGATCATGGTTATAGGACTAGAACAGCTTAACAGAAACATGCACGGAAAATAGAATAGTTAATAAAATAATATTTATTTTAATAATGGAATATTAATGATTGGGTACTGATAAATTATACATGAACATTATATAGTAATATAAATGTAAATACTGTTATTATATAGATTTATAATAAATATAAATTTCTAATTCTAGAGTTTTGAGCATGTTTAACTAAGAATATTTTTGAGGTAATTGTTTATTTTACAATCTCACTTTTTTAAGATTGTTTACATTTAAATTTATATTTAGGTAATTATATACACTTAGTCTCATAAAACCCATATAATTTATTATCCTATATTTATTTCAAGAGTTTTCATGTATTATTTTCATTTTTCATCTCTTTTTTAATTGAAACAAATAAAAGATTATTTTTAAAAAAGTCATCAATATTTATCATTTTGGCAAGAACATTTTCTTATCCATACAATATTTTTGGTTTTGAATGAACAATGTTCTTGTTTTTACATAAATGATTTAAAATAATAAATTTATATACAAAATTACATTAGTTTAAAATTTCTAAGATGAATATTTTTACCATTTTCTATTAAACTAATTTTTAACTTTTTTATAGAATTGTGAAAACAATATTTTTTAACATTTTATGAATGACCAAAATTTCAATAAATAGTTAATATTATTCATTATATGGATTTATTTACATTATATGATGGTTTTATAATGTAATATATAATTCTCTTATTCTAAAACTATTTCACCTTTAAATAAAAAAATTATTTTCTTAAATGTTTTCAGAGTGGATTTTATTTCACTTATATAAATATTTACCTTTGAGTCCATATTTTCATCCTTAATATTATTATACATTTTAGATTCCACAAAACAATTTTTTTATAAAAATAATTATATTAATATACTCTATAACCATCATAAAATGACATTTGGAGGTAAATTATAAAAACATTTTTTAACGAAGTTAAAAATGCTTTAATAATTGGTTTTCAATGTTTTTCTAAATTTTTTCCCTCTAACATAAAAAAGACATGAATATTCTAAAAATTTTAATTAGTGAATAATTGAGGGTATAATTTCAATAATTTACTGAAATATGACCTATAATGTAATTTTCTCAATGTTTTATTTATGTTCATGCATTCTTTGAAGTTCTATTCTCTGTCACAATTTATCATTATTTTTACATTAATTTTCTCCTTCATATACATGATATTTCATAACCTGGTTATTTTTTTATCATTTACACTATTTAAATATTTTATTAACCATATACCCATTATTATACATTTTGTTATTTGATGGAACCATAATATGAATTTAAATTTATTGATGGAGGAATATTGACATTCCATATATTTGATTCAAAAAATAGTTATTAATTATTATGGAATACTCATTATGATTTTTTGTAAACAATTAAACATATAGGGAATACATCAAAAATGTAAATTATATGGGTGGGGCCCTGAATTATATATCCTCTCAATGCATCAGTTAAGGTCACATGAGACACAAGTTAACATGATTTTTTATTTAGGTCATTAAGGTATGCCTACTCATCTATTCATAATTTCCTGGTTGAGGTATTGATGCTAATAGAAAGATGTCTAGAATTATGAATTTCATATTTGTTAAATTAGTTACAAAAATCCATGTAATTAATACGGATTAATTATCGTTGTATATATTTTATTTTCATGTTATTGATTATATGACACATTTATGATTATTTACTCAACCATATTATCTAATCCTTATGTATTACAAATAACATCCAATATATCTAATCCCATACTAAATTTTTGTGCTCACGCAAATATTTTTTCCTTTTTCATTGGGTCCCATAATGGGATCATTGAATAAATTTAATAATTTAGTAAAATGAATATGTATTCTATTATAACTTTTATAAGCCCACGTATATTTATATATATATATTAATATGAAAATAACATATGTATTTAGTATCTTAAGACTAATAAACAGATCAAATTGATGTGATTAAATTTTTTATATCTTATACAGATTCAATAAAACAATTATAATCTTTATATTACAAGAGTTAGTGTTGTTATATACCAATAGTTAATTAATTCCAGATTCAATTTGTGAACATTAAATACGTTCATTTTATATTCCCATTATATGATTTTTAATGTCAAATCATTCCTGATATAATAAAATCTTAGTATATTAAAAATCTTGAAAAATGAATTTTATGAAAATAGGTCAAATTTATTATTACTTAATAACCATTGTTTATTACTCCCCCTCTCATAGCACAAAACATCCATGATAACAAGATTAACCCCAAAAAATATCACTAAAAATTGATTTTCTTTTATTGTTAAAGAATTAACATATATATTTCATCCCTTATTTAGCTATGAAATAATAAAATATACTACTGATACATAGAGATTTTATATGTTGTTTCATCAATATCAAAAAAATAAATCATCACTTACAACACATATAATGAAAATCATATTATTTAATTTAACACATATTCTGAATTAAGATGTTTATTTACAATCTATTTGACTTATGAACATTCATTTTGTTAATTCAATATTCAATACCCATGAAGAATGTTTTATTCATTTTAAAAATATATATATTAATATTTACTATGATACAAATTAATTTCCCCAAATTTGGATAAATATATATCATGAGATTAAAAGTTAATTTAATAACAATAATTAATCTAATGCAATATTTATTTTAATCAACTAGATAATTATTCAAAAATTGAATGTGTTATCATAAAAATTCCCCCATTTATGTATTTTGGAACCATAAACCTTTAATTACAATCCCATAATATATCAACATTTATTTTCTATAGAAAAAAACATTTCAATAACATATAAACCATTATTTCGATAAATTATAATAATTTCACTATGAGCCATATAATAAAATAATTTCTTAATCAAATATAGTTTTCACTATATACGTGTATTTTTTTTAATGGGAATAAAATTAGTATAATAATATAATATGTTCATATGTATATCACCATATGTATTTTATTTTTTTTGAATCTCACATTCAAGAATATAATATTTGTTAGTAAAATATCATGAATTGAAACATTTAATTATTATCATATTGGAAATTAAAATTACTAAATCATTTCAAATATTTTCTCAAGTTTTTTATTTATTTTCAAATACATATATATATACCATGATACTCAAAATAATTTTACATAATTTTCATATAATCATATAAAATTCCTTACATGTATTCCAAAATTATCGTCACCCGCATTTCCATTACATAAAACTTTAATCACAACCCACGTATATTTTTATAATTGAATTGTAAATACCATTAATTTTTAACTAATATAATACAATTAATTCACTATAGATATTTTTTTGGTGTTCTATCATTGGTAAAATTTATATTAATTTTATTTTGAATTTAATCAATTGATTTCATCAATTCATTATACAATATATTGATCAAGTGAATTTTTTAATATTTTTACAACATGATAATAACATTATATGCATGTTTTATAAAAAACAAATATTATATTAAAAAATTTATTTCATTCACCTATATTTATTTTTTAAATTTGAAAAAATGGAATAAATTTAATTTAAAAATTCTTGTAAAACAATTTAACTTACCAATTATAATTCATTTTCAATGATATTTGTCTTCTAATTTAATCTAATAGGTATAAAAGAGTTTATCAATTACATATATAAAACTCATTTAATGGTATAAAATTATCAAGCATCATAATATTCCAATATTTGGTCAAAATGATCATAAATGAAACCTGAGTGTTTATAAAATTGTAAAATATTTGAAACATAACAATATAGTTAGTAATAAAAAAAATTCATAAAATTTTTTATATGAAAAATATCATAGTATCAAGTATACATTTATTGTAACTCATAAAATAAATTTATATATGATTTGCGATCTATTAATACTCAATTATATATTCATATAATTTAAAAAAATTATAAATGATTTATTGAAATATTAAACTCTCTCATGTTTAAAAAATAATACAACCAACTAATTACTCTTCCAAAGTATCATTTTGTTAAATAAATATATATATAATTTAATGATCTGGATCTATATCACCCATTTATGGTGGGACCATTATTACATGGTAATCTAATTTACTAAAATCACATACCTATAAAAAATATTAATTAGTTATAGATAGAATATATATATTAAAATTACATTAAATTTCACATAAAAATATTTTCCTCATTAAATACATATTATTTTTGTATATTACTACACATGAATCAAATCATACATAGATTTCCTCACGATTACCTAGGTAAATGTAAAACATAAAAAAATACTGAGCTTATAAACATAGTAAAGGATACCATACAATGGAATATATGTTTTAATAATAGAACCATAAACAATCTATAATTAATAAATAAATAAATTATGATATAACATGGGAACTATATGTATATAATAATCCATGGATAAAAATGAAATTAAATTATTTCATGATGAACATTAAATGGTATAATTTAAAAAAAATGAAAATTCAAAATGATGCGTATCATTCACATATATTCAAGGACATGATCAAATACATCCCAAATATGGTGTTGGTACACACCGAATACCCTAAACTGTTGTTTTATGATATATATTGATGCACTTATGGGATATCCTAGGCTCTAACAATAACATAATATGGTTAATAAATGTTAATGGTAATATATAATTTATACAATAAAAATCAAACTACCAAATACTCATTCTAAGATACCATGCATAAAATTGAATACATTCAATATTTTCAGAAGTTAATTATCTTATGGTGCCTAATATTTAACCTAGGGGTGGTATAATTATTATCCCACCAACCACAAAAAAAGTCTAATTCATTCAATTATATAACAAAAATAACATTGTTAATATGTCTTGTAGTAATTAAGAATGAACACAAACATAGCGTAATTTCTTTTAGAGTTATATCTTATAATATTTTCCAATATAGATCAAAGGATTATACAAATATGTAAACTAATTTCCCCAATAAATAAATTAATAATTATTTTTTAGTGATTACCCTTGAATCATGTAATGAATAAAAAGGATGAAAAATGTTAAAATTATTAAAAATATTGAGTAAATAATATTCAATTATAGCTTTCAGGTATTAAAAAACTATTTATATTAATGTCTTTCAATTATTGAATGCATTTATTTTCAATGGTAGGAGAGTAAAGTTATTATTTATAAAGGATCTATAAAAATTATGAGTGGATATTAGTACGTCTTTGATATTAAATATAGATACAAAATTTTCATAAATAGAAACCATTATATAAATATGTATTCCATGAAAAGATGGATTCGTTCTAAAATTAAGTTTAATCCACTTTATACGAGAAAAAAACATTAAATAAATTCCTATTACATAAATTTAGATGAATATTCAATACATTCCATTACAATAAACTCCCTATATCCATAATAGTGTATTATAATTTATGAATATATACATAATATTCTAATTTTGTGAAATATATTCAAAATCCCCATTATAGTTATTCTCTTACATCACACTTAATATTTAGATGCAATTTAAAACTATTATTTTTAACCTCGGGTAAGAAAATAAGAGAAAGTGTGATCTTAGATGTTCAGTAAGGGTAAAGATGAGGGATATCAATAAACGATCATATTCGACTATAACATGAGAATATGGATGTGATAATATGACTTCAACATTTGAAAATCATAACCAACAATTCATAAATTATAATCATATAAACGGATTCAATAGATCATAAGACTTGAATCATAAATGAATCAACGATGATTATACAAGAGATCATATCATTGCATTATATCATTCCATAGAGATAGGAACAAGAATTGTTTTATAATCATAATCATATAAGTCATATGTTAAGGCTACCAAATGATACCTTCATCACATTTAAGGCTTGTGATATCCACCAGTACAATTACTTCATTCCTGGGCTAGCCACCAGTTTACCCTTTTTTGAGCTTAGTCAAAGTTCCCACATACACAGTGAGCTCATATAACATTAATTACTACCTAATGAAGTCGATATTTCTATTATAAACACTCATCGTATTATAATTATATATTTATATGTATTCCACAAGATCATAAAAATATTTATCATTTATTTATAGCTTATCCCATAGAAAATAATATAGGGATCCCCAATATTTCCTGATCATGATCAATAGTGATTTGGTGAAAGAATATGTATGTTTCCATTGGATCAGAAACCTAGTGATTTATAAGAAACATCAATTGATACTTTTATAGATGAGAATATAATTAAACGATAACTAGAATATTTATTATTGAACAAATGATATTTATTATGAAATCATATATTTAAAATATAAGAACATAATAATATTAGAAAACATTATTCTTAAAAATAATCATCATAATTTATAATTTATTCTCTAAATAAAATATTAGTCATAATGGTGGTAAAATATGTTTATGCAGTAAGCATTAAAACGAAAAATATATCCACACAATTGGTAAAAATTACCTACTTCCAAAACATCGATATGATTCCTTTAATAATTTTTATAGAAATTCAAACATGGGTATATATGAATTTTATAAATCAATATAAAATTGGAAAAAAATATTTGAAAAAATTTTAAGTAAAAATTGGAATTGAAGAAAAATATTCCCCACTTAATAAAAAAAATAAACTCAATATCCTTTAAAAACATTATTTTAGTATTTTCATAAAATAAGGAAAATTTAATGAATTTAAAACAACTTGTATATAGAAATAACCAAACAAAATTTAAAATAAATAATATTTTTTATAGATATACCATATATTTTCATCATCATAAAATTAATAATAACGAAACTTGATAATATGTGACATTGTAATATATAACTCTTACATCAAAGTCTGACTATCTTCGTAATTGATCTAAATTCTTATATAATTAATTATCATTTATTTTTAATCTTTTATAGAACTATATTCATATTAATAATATGATACATGGATAACTTATGAAATTTTATCACCCATTCATTAATAATATTTCATTAACATCCTTATTTCATGTGTTAATTGTTTTGTTTTTCATGTATGTTTCGATTCGACTGTTATGGTCCATTAAACCAGATCATGGGTTCATCATCTCTAAAATAACAATCCTTTCATAAATATATTATTTATTAATTATATATATTTTTATAAATAGCTTTACAAATAGTTTTATAACCATTCATATTATGTGGTGATGAAATATGAATTACATAACATCCTTGAGATGGTAGTTTGTACGTATGCATTTGTAATGTGAAGATTTTTTTATGAAAGTAATGAAAGAAAGTTAAATAATAAATAAAACTTTTATAAAATAATTAAATCATAAATATCATATAAATTATGTAAATCAATCATTATAACTAGCCATGTGAGGTGGTGATAGAGAATGAATCACATTGCTTCGTGGATGTGGAAGTCCAAAAGTACGAATGAGTGATATGATGATTTACCAATTGAGAGAAAGGATATGGAAATTCATTTTAATATAAACATAATAATATCCCATAATATTAGAGATATTATATACTTTATATTATACAGATAAAATATATTTATTGAATTTATATGAATATTAGCTTTTAAATGAACTGGGTAAGGAGATTTACTCTACTTTGAGAGACCACCTTTTTATTACTTCTTTATCCTTTATATGATGGTTTTTTGGTAATGAAAAGAGATCAATATTTAGTGTACCAATGTTTGTAAGTTTATTATATTTGGCTTTTTCCACTATAGAGGTATAAAGGTTTTGGAATAAAATTAGATAGGTGGTACACTTTTATATGTGTGGGGATGAACTTACATAGAATTAAATCAATTATTAAAATATTATAAAGTCATTTTTCCATTAATATGGGAATTATTGAAAAATGATTATATTTTAATATAATATAAGGGTAAATTATTTTAATAAATATGATTTATCCTTTTTCATGGGACAATATTACCCTTCTCTCCTTGTTCTAACCCACTTGTAAACCTACTTTATGCCTAAAAATTCTAAAATATTTTTTCTATTTATAAAATTATATATTAAAAAAATTAACGAGGAATTTTTACCAAATTAGTATATTATAAATAAATATATAAATAATATTTTTTCAAATTAAATTTCTAGAAGCGGTAGAAAATTATTTTATACTAGTTTCACAAAACACAATGAAAATCATTTATTTTATTGTATTTCCATAATATGAATATGAATTTATTATCTGAAAATTACTTTTGTATAAAATTATATGAACAAAAAAAAATTGATTGAATATATATATATATATATTTAGTGTAATTATTCAATAATAATTTCATTAAATTATTATCATATAAACACATTGCGCATATAAAAATAGATTTCTGAAAAATAATACATATTTACCTTGAAATGATTTTATCTTCCTCCATAATGATTTCCTAACTAATGTATGTATAACTGCCCATAAATTAAAAATAAATTTCCTTAAATTTTATTTTATATATTTATCACTATAATTTTTTTGAAAATATTCATAAAACAATGAAAAATATATTTTTTCATTAAAATATGATTTTTATTCAACAAATTATTTTATTAAAATTGAATGATTTTATATTGGGTATTAATCAATATATTGTTATTGAGGAAACAATTTATATATATATATTATAACATTGTTAATTTTATTCATTCTCCAAAATCAAATAGTATTGTTACAAAGTCCACAATATATCCTCGTTAAATTATATTGGGGTTTCATTTAATGAAGCCTAAAGAATATAACTAATTTTTTCAGAAGAACTCATATAAAATATTGAGATGTTACATTCTACGTGCCTTAAAATAATTTTTGGCCCCAAAATTTCATTACTATGTTGCAATAAATAAGGATACATCAACTTCATCATATTCTCAACTTCCAATGTGGATTTCCCAAATTTTATATTCAACTAATACACTTTATCCAAGTAGATAGTCTTCTTTGGTATAAATTTGTCTCCAGAATCCCAGAAATATAACATTGGTTTATCACAAGAGAGATCAAAGAGTAGCAGTATAACCTCTATGTTTTGTATATGTGAATGATCATGTATGTACTTCCTATAAAGTAGTACAGAGAACACATAAGCAACTTTATTGAGGTTAAGTTAATGTTCAAGGAAATACTCTACCATTCCTAGTTAAAAAAGAATATAAAATGGTATAATATATGTTCAGCTTAGCATTTTTTATTGTTTAAGGTTAGAATCTTATTCCATAGATAAATTCATATGACCACCTTCTCACTAACATCAAATTCAATATCTCATCATGAATTGTCAATATAACTATTTTATCAACTCTATGTTTCCTTAATGTGATACTTAATAGATTAAACCTTCTCTATTATTTACTCATCTTGCTATGGTCCCAAGATATTTTGTTCTCTTTATTCATCCAAGGAAGTAATAGATTTTAATTTATTTCCATAGATTTCTTAAAAAGGATTCACCGTAATGCTTGAATTTAAATTTTGGTATCGATGAATTTACCAAGAATAATGTGTTGATCCAAACCCCCATAGGAATCTAGAGATCATGATCGCAACATATCCTCTAGGGTTTGAATGGTTGTTCTAGAAAGACCATCTATCTATGGATGATATGAACTAAGTAAACACAAAATTATATCCATAACTTACTAAAGGCTTCCCTATATCATTTTTGAAATCCATTACCCTTAAGAAGATATAATAGAATGTGGTACTCCATGTAATAACATCAGAATCTTAATTTATGTATTGAAAATATGATAAAGAGGGAAATATTATATGATACTGACATCGTAATATGGTCGATTAAAACCCAAATAAAATTATTCTCTATAGTTTTCTTAGGGATTTATATGATGAAATCCATGGTGACGTATTCCCATTTCTGTACAGGTATGGGTAACGGTTCTACCATCTTCTTAAACAATTTCTTGTTATACTTTTGATGTTGGCATACAAAAAACTGAGATACATACTTCAAAATAATTATCTACCAGTTATCCCATCATAAATTCTAAATATGGTTTCTATATGTATTTTAACATCATGGATAAATAGGGAATTATGATTAATTATTTTCATCCCAAAGATCCTTCTTAAATTATTGTATAATACTGACACACAATCCGTTCTTGAACCCTAACATTCCATAAAAATCAATGTAGATTTTGAAAATATATATCTTTATTTTACAGCTCTATAACTTCCTTCTATACATATTTATGATTATATTGTATGTATGGTTGACCAAAAATTAGAGTAAGACAAAATTTCTCCCCTTAATTCTAGATTTCAAGCTCGATCTTTTGAAATTCTATAAATTTTAGATATGCTGAGAACCTCGTTATTTGAAAGATCGTGTCAGCCTTTTGAATCAATGAATTATCTTCCTTTTTCCACTTCCATCGATGGTAATGTATCATGTATTCATAACCATTAGTCAACACCATCCATTTAATCTGGATCAAATTTACCTCTTTCTGGGAGAATATATACATTAAGATTTTATGATCATTATATATATAATTCTAGAATTTTAATTTTTTTGTAATGGGATATTCATGACATGATCCCTTATAAAATCTATATTTTTGAAATGAATAATTCCTTAAATGAAAAAAATTATTTAGTAGTTATATACATGTGGTCATTTTCGATGAAATTTTTTAGTCGTCAAAAATAATTACTAGAGACAAAATAGAAAATTTGACTCTAATTATTATTTACGATGAGTAATCAATAACCTCTTAATTAATTTTTATTAAATTTGATATACAATTATAATATATAAAATATTATGAATATAAATTTTTTTTAAAATAATAATAAAATTAAACATATAAAAATAATTTTAAATAATTATATATATAAAAATTCATTGACATTAGAAGTAATTACAATATGAGACACAATATGTTCAGTCAATGCATATTATAATAAATGTGTCAACAAAATAAAAAAATAACTCTAATGGGTGAGGGTCATCTTGGGGATGTGGTAGATGGTACTCCATCCATATACCATGTTCCATTCATCACATATTCACCACCATCGTCTTTTGATCCTATTTCTAACATTGATTCTTCTCATCATACTATTGCTTTTGTTGTCGAAGAAGCTCTCCCTACTCAATAAAAAGGGTCGCTATAACCAAATTATGATATTTTGACTTCTCCACATACTATGTATCTGATGATGACAACTCTCCAGGAGATCCCCTTAATTTGTTTTCTTGCCACACAACAAAAACATAATTACTACTAGGCGTCACTTGAGAACCAAAACCAATAACATGACCTTTCTCAAAATTATCCCGAGTTTCCTATATCCATTCATAATCGTCATATCATAAAACACAGGTTCCATGACCCTTAGTCTTAGACAAAATTTCATCATATATGTGATAAGTCGAGACCTAATAAGGCTCCTTAAAATGAAATTTAAAATTAAAATTGTCAAAATAATTTTTTTAGTTAATTTTAAAACTCATTGTAAATTGTACAGACTACAATATAAGGTTTTAAACCCCCATTATTCTCTTTAATGGTAGTTTTAGCAAGAATCCTTTTATTAAAAGCAAACTATATTACAGGTATACTCAACTACCTATAAGAATATAAAATAAAAATTTATCATTTAATGTTATATAAATTAATAAATAAATGTACTTACCATATGTCATCAATTAGTGCTGAAGTCATGACTCTCATATCTATTAGTGACCATTGGTCTCCCACGGTTCTGCCAACCCAATGATAATCTCTTTTGAAAACAATCTCCCATATAGTATGAGAAGAAACCATCCCAAACTCTATAAGAGATGAAATCAGGTCGACGGATACAATTTAAAATATCAAAATCTATGTATCCATCATTCTTCATTGATCTCATCCCCAGATTGTGCCAAAACATACAATAATGTTCATACATGGATGTGTGGAAGCGTTGAAGGCTCACCTCTATGTGAAAATGGACTTGCCCCTTCCTCCACCTGGTCGCCTCTCTCTCAGGGTGTGGAATGCTCCCCCTAGATCCAATACATCGTCTACCCAATCTTCCCCGGGTATTCCCCCACTTCCTACTCCATGGGAACTCTCTTCAGGTCTAGATAAGGAAGCGTTTTAGCCCCATTCGAACTTCTCCCCCAGTCGATCGTGCCTGAGTCAGACTTTCGCCCCCCCATCGTGGTCCCTTCCCTTTGGATGAGGGATAGTGCAAGAAAGTCTCTACTATAGAGATTCCAACTGGTCCCCCCTCTCTGTTCCAAAGCTGCCTCCATCATCTTTGTTTTTCACATTGCTGAGGTTCTTAGACTTTATTCCTTTCTCATCTCTCTACTTGATCTCCCTCCAGTTTAGTCTTGCTCTTCCTCCCCTCATGAATTCCTTTTTTTTCAAGAGTCTCAACTTGAAGAGCTCTTGCACAGCAGCCCATTCCTCATCTATGTTAGACTATCCATGTCCCCAGGATCCCCTCAGGCTCTCCTAGTTCTTCCCTCCACTCCCCGGATGGTTCCTCTTGTGGGCCATCCCACATTCCCAGCTCTCCAGGTCCTGACCTCCCTTTCTAGGATGAACATCTAGGCATGTTTGCCCCCATCCTTACTCCTACATCTCCCTTGAGTCCATCAGTGGTCTCCCCAACCCATAGACTCAGTTTCCATGGTTAGTCCTTTGGGATCCCCCCAATGATTTAAGCTAAACCCCATCCTCCCCTCATAGCCCCTTCCTTATCTTTATCTCACACAGTTACAAGGATGGTGGTGTGTTCACAAGATCATAATCTATGTTTCAAAATGAGTTTTCATCCACCAACCTAACAAAGGACAAGAGTTCTGGAGCCAAATCCAAATCATTTTTCACCCAGTGATATCTGTAATCATATGTAATTCCCAAGGCCATGGTGCCAAGGTTAAGGTGGACTTCCTCACCACTGAAATCTGGAAACACCAAGCCTCGAGGGTCACTATCCTTAAGAATAAGAAAAACTTCTACAAGATATATTATTTCTCTAGTATAATCAAGATGCATGACTCCATTCACATTTTCCACATCAATATGCACATCCAAATCTTTTGGCATAGGGACATCTCGGTTGATCTATTTGAAGTTGGAGATCAATTCAACATGATGAACGTGTCGTGCAATGACACCTCTGTTTTCATTTCCCTCATCTGTGGGAGCCGTGACCCATGCCAAAGGGATGATCTTTGGCAAGAACTTAACTTCTTCGCTCCTAAAAACCTCCCTTGTATTGTTAGGTGGAAGTCAACATCATTGCCGATCCGGATGAGAAAAAAGGAAGGGGTACCTTTAACTGGAGGGTTATCCTAGACTTCAAAGAGTTCATATTAGGGAAAGGTCTCAATGATCTAGGATTCTCAGGTGATCACTTCACCTGGTGCAATAACAAAAAAGGATCTCATCGCACATGGAGCCATCTGTATTGTTGTTTAAAGATCATGAAATCCCTCCCTACTTTCCCTAACACCGTGGTTAGTCACGTTGTTCACGGATTATCAGACCATTCTTGTCTCTTGCTCTCTTTTCCTGTAGGGAGGCACTTTCAGGATAGATTCCTGTTTTATCAGAAATGGGCCACCTCCCCGAGTTTGTATGAAATGGTGAGAGAAGTCTGGAACGATCAAGATCAGGGTCATACTTGGGTGGAAATTCATAATAAACTAGGAATCCTCAAGATGAAACTATAAGGGTGGGAGATAGGGCTCCATCCCATCGACAGTGACATTGATGTTTCCATGCAAGAGGTTGGGGGTATTGAGAATAGTTTTGAGAATTCCTAGGATGAATAGCTTTTTGAAGTCTAGTCCAGAAAGAAAGAAGTTCTATTAGATCTGATCTGCAGACAAGAATGACTGGTGTGAGAAAATTCCAGGACAAAATGGCTCAGCGAGGGAGAAAAGAACATGGATTTCTTCCATACGTGTATCATAGTGAGGAATTGTATAGTGAAACCCAAAATTCTCTTATAAAATGACACCTACACAGATGACAGAGATATCATGGGTGGTATGGGTTACACCTTCTTCAGGGACCTCTTTCCTAGCCAAAATCCCCAAGTGATGGATGGGTACCTAGAGTGGAACAACAAGCATTATGATGTAATCCCCACCCAAATCTTGAAACAAGACAATGAGGGACTCATATCTATCCATTATTAAAAAAGAGATACATGGTGAAAAGATGATCTTGAAACCCAAAAGATCCACAGAACTAGATGGCTTCAAGGGATCCTTCTTTAGATCCTCATGGGAAGTGGTGAAAGCTGATACCATATCTGGTATCCAAGAATACTTCTGGGGGTGTCCTACCTTGGGTTGCATGTGCCACTACCATAGTACTCCTTCCCAAAACAAATAACATGTCTTCCCTTTGACACTACCGACCAATGAGTATTTGAAACATCTCATACCAGATTCTTGCCAACTTAATCCATAATAGGATCTCCCTCCATCTTCCCTGATGGATTTCCTTAGAGCATCATGGGTTTGTGAAGGGGTTATCAATACAAGGTGCCATTTCTCTGGCATAAGAAATGATTCTTGATATTAAATTCAATTCCCATTGATCTGATATTACCATAAATCTATACATAAACAAATCTTAAGACTGTGTTGTGTGGGGGTTCATCAATAAGGTGCTGGCAGGAAAGGGATTCTCTCCTTGGATCATTGATCTCTTGTTTAGATGCTTCAGCTCTGCATGGTAGGGAATCACATTCATGGGGGAGACCTACGGTTTCTTTAGGGAAATTCATTGCCATAGGAAGGGTGACCCAATATCTGCAAGTCTCTTTATCATCACCAAAGATGTCCTTAGCCGCCTCTTACATAGGAGCATCAGCAATGGTCTTATCCAGCCTTTCCGAAGATGCCAGAGGTTTCCCTCCATCTCCCACCTTATGTTCATGGATGATACTTTCATCTTAATGAATTAAAAATAATGATATATCAGAGTGTTCAACAGGCCGATGGAAGGGTATTTCCACTAGACCGTCCTGGCCATCAACAATGATAAAAGATATTTCTTCATCTCCAGTAGATGTCTTCCTGGCTGGATATCCTCTGTACAACAGAGTCTTGAAATGAAAAAAGGGTCTTTCCTTATGGAGTAATTGGGGACCCTTATTTCCTTAGGTAAAATCTAGATTAAGGGCATTGATTACCTGATTAGTAGAATCACTGACCGGATCCTCAACTGGAAGAACATATATTTTTCTTTTGGTGATCGGATCACACTGGTTAATTATTTCCTTCTCACCACCCTTGTTCGTGCTACCTCAAAAATCAATGTCCCCAAAGGCACTATTAATAGGATTGAGAAGCTTCTGTCCAGATTCATATCGTATGGGACCCTATCGCAGAAGGGAGGTTCCACTGGTCATCATGGCGTATGGTGGCATGGCCGGTGGGGGAAGGTGGAATCAATGTTTGAAACCTCACTGATACCCATTCATGCATGAATGAAAATCTATCATTGGAAGTACTTGATCAATGAACGCTCTAGGGGATCACCATAAAGAACTCCCATTTTGGAATTTGAAACATCCTGAGGGCCTAGCCTCCCCACTCTGGTCAGTGATTTCCCTCTGATTATGGCCACTCAACCCCATGTATGGTGGATCGTACAGAAGGGTGACATATCCTTTTGGCATCACAACGGGGTCGGGCTCCCCCTTGGATTCCCGGGATTGCCTGTCGATTATATCTCCATTAGGGATGCTAGTTGTTACCCACATTTTATGAAGGCTATCATGGATGAGGATCAATAGAACATCTTCAATATCATTGAACAAAGTATGGAGCCGGTCAAATGTGGATTTACTCCTTCTGCATAATGGTCTTTCGCATCCAAAGATTACTAAAACTCCTAGGTGATTCATGATATATCAGACCACTTAATGGGACACACTATATTTAAGGAATACCAGTGAAGTAAAACTTCATCACTTGGAGGATTAAGAACAAGGCTATTTCAATGGATTCCAATGTCAAAGGTTGCGGCATCCCTCTGGCATCGAGATTCCCATGTTTCTGAAAACATAGGTAGGAGTCTGCGGCTCACTTATTAATCGAAGATGAATGGTGGACCATTTTGTGGGAGTAATTTGGATACTTCATCTCTATTATTTCTCAAAACATGGTGGATACAGATTTCTTTTAGAGGTGGTACCACGGTGCGGGTGAGAAGGGTATATAGAGGCTGGTTCACATGATGGTCCTACATGCAGGCTGCTGGTGTATTTGGTAGGATATGAACATGTGAAATCATGAAGAAGTCCATGCCCTAGGAAATTCCATTATTATTAGAACAAATACATTTCTCCTTGATATGATCAGGCTCATCTCCAACTAACAGGAGGCACACACCCTTCAAAAAACTTCATGTGCCTTAACCTTCTTCCCTCCCTAATAACAGTTCGAACAGTAGCCAATGGGTCTCCGGGTCCCCCTTCCTCGGGCATGAAGCTTAATACATATGGATACTGTGTTTTGGGGGTTCTTCAAAGAGGTGGGGTAGTTCGAGATTCTGCCGGCTCGGTCTTCCTGGCTTTTTCAGGGCGAATGGGTCATGGTTAATCCCTTCAAGCAGAAGCCAAGGTGATGATCTATGGCCTCATGTTATGCCTGCAGAAGAGTTTGGAGTTGTTGAAGGTTGAAATGGATTTGATTCTTCTCTATAATTCCCTTCATGGATTCGGATCCACTCAATGGTAGATCTACTACATCATCAGAAAGTGTCAGGGCATGCTTGGAAATATCACCAAAGTTATGCATTCTTGGAGCGATGGGAACCATGTTTTCAACCACCTTGCATCTATTGTTGTTCCCAGAGATGCTCCAATTTTACTTCATAATTTGAATATCTTATCACTTGAGGTGGTCAATATTATTAGGGAAGATGAATTCATCCTTCATTACTTCATGCCCCTATAGGTCCTTCTCAACCCCGGTTTATTTGGTTGTTTGTTTTTCCTTTTTCCTTTTATAATAATATTATTTACATTTGAGTTATATGTGAAAAAATTGGTAAATATAAAGAATAATCAATTATTTAGTACACAAATAAATTTATGAATACTAATTAAATTACTATAACTTAACTAAAATAAACAATTGATCATACCTATCACGAACGGAATTTGGTCGCTGCCAAAACTGGCACCAAACCCAGCCCATGACATGACCCGAAGGGCGTTCCCTATCCCCACGGGCTAGCACAAGTGCCCGAGTATCATTTATTTTTATTTGGACCACTTGTGTTATCTTTAAACCAATGTATTCAGTTCTGGTTTTTACTTAAGTCTTGTTTGGCTCAAAAATTTCAGATTTATATTATGGATTGTTTTTAATGTTTTATGATTTCATACTCTGGTAAATCATTCCCAAACCGAAATTAATGATACCCGAGAACTTGTGCCCACCTGTGGGGATAGGGAACGCCCTCCGGGCCTTTCCACGGGCCAGGTTTGGTGCCGTTAATGGTGGCTACCAGATCCGGTTTTCGACAATACCTCTCTTTTTATGGATTGAAATCAAGATGTTAATGTCACTCTGGAATATATTTGTAAATAAAAAATCTCCCAAGACTAGGAAAACTTTTAGTTGATGATAAACTACAAACATTCTAAGGGTAAGATGAAAAACTATCACATTTATCCCATGGAAGGATAACCTCCTCAATTCTATGGAACATCTCATCAAGATCCTCACAATCAATCAGAAACAAAAAAATAATGTTTTCCTGAAATAATTGAAAATGAGTATTAAATATATATAAATATATATTAATTATGACTATGACAAGATTGTAATTTTTTATCTTTTCAACTTCGTCTTCATATTTATATATTTTTTGGTCAATATAATCATTTTCTTCCTCGGTGACTTCAATTCCAATATGATATTAATCTTTATCATCTCATTTTAATTCAAATTAAATTGTAACATCATCAAGAGGATCATCCCTATCATCCCCTAAATATGGGGTTTCATAATTTGTATTCTATTATCATTGTGGAAAATAATTATTTAGATATATGTATTGAAAATTTTCAATTTCATTTACTTTAATAGAACCAAATTCACTTTTCCTAAATTTATTTTCAAAAGATTTAATTTTATAATTTTCCACTAATAAATGAACTCTCTTGATGCAGTATTATAATTTTCATTATGAATTTCATGTTCTTCATGATCCAATTAAAATGTTTCATTTCCTGTAAAAAATATTATATATTTGATTTCAATTAATGTGTTATATGGATTATCATAGAATAAACTATCAGTATCAAACCAATGACATTTAAAAATCACCACATAATTTTATCCCATATGAAAATGTTCAATTGTTTCACTTCACATACCATAAAAGTCAACAGAAATTTCTTTATGATGAAATAATTTCAAGAAAACACACATATTCGTTGTTTTTTTCACTTTATTCATGTGTATGAATTCAAAAACCTTTTGACGCGTACGAATTATAATGACTATCTATTTTGAAGGGTGGTTCACTCAATACACACAATCAATTATCAATACTATCATAAATTGCTTATACTATAAAAAGATAAAAATATTTTGCAATATGAAAAGCAATATATTTATTTAATTTGTTAAAAAATAAAAAAAATTCCTATATTTTAATTAAATATAAAATATTATTTTACTAACATTATTCAGGTGAAACCTGTGTCATTTTTGGAAACTTTTCCATGATATAATCATCATATAATCTATTAATAAATATTGTATTTATTTAATTTCTTTTAATTAAAATGTGATATTAGAACTCATTTAAAACAAATAATTTCATCACAGTTAGGAAAAAGATGTATATGAGCCTAGTGATGTTCAAAATTTTAATTCCATCATTCATGAACATCACCAAATCCATGTTCATGTTTGTTAAAAAAGATAATTTAATGTTCATTTATCATCAAAATTTCCCTATTTATGGCCCATTAGGTTATATTTTTACATATATATAGATTAGAAAAAATATGAGTAATTAAAATAAATTTACTCCTGTAAATAGTTTTTTTTAATCGACCATTCAATGGATTCTTTGATATGTAAATTTTTCATAAATTTCTACCTGCATCTCTCATATGGTTCCATAAATCAAATTTTACCAACCCTCCCCATTTTTCATTATATGGAAAATGTAGTAGAAATGTTCTATTGAATAAAATAAACAATGATAAATTTTTTTTCGGATATATATGAAATTAAAAAAACAAAATATTAGCGTATAATAAGTGAAAAAGTGTCTATTATGAAAAACAATTGTAGGCTAAAATATGCTATTTTTGTTCACACATCACAAAATGATGTGTTCAAAAAACATGATAATCCAATTGGTAGAAGTCTTTCCATTATAGATTCATCTGATTATATGACTATTTATGAAACACCTTACCAAATTTATAACATAACCCTCTAGTATAATCAAATCCACAATCCTCAGAAAATGTAATTAATGGTATTATTTGGAAATATTATAAACCAATTTCGAATAATTAACTAATATGATCTGTAATAATCAAAAAAATGTAGTTTTGGCCACTAATATATATTGTAAAGATATAATTAAGATTTAAAATTATCTTTGATCATTGTAGTTGATTCCAAAACGGCATAAAATATATTTTGGAAAAAAAATTCTCAATATGGATGACATCCACCATGAGATAGACCAAACAAAAACACAAATATGGATGACACAAAAAATCCCCATTTTATTTAATTATGTTCTTTACTAGGCCCATCTATTTTTGATAGGTTTATATTCTATCTAAATATAATAAAAGGTAATGAAAAGAGAATATGTCACTAACTCCTCCCCATAAGGTGTACCCCTCTTGGTTCGGCAATGTGATAAGGGATACCGTGACCCCTGAGTCTCGCCTTTAGTAGGCCCTGGATTGGAGACTAGCACCGAGGGTATAGTAAACAAGAAAATGGGATGCATTACCCTATAAGAGAAAACATGAAAAAGAGAGAGATAAGATATACCACAACCAAATCTATATCAGACTGAAATATAAATGAAGTCCTAAGTACTCATATTTAATGTCAAGAAAAAACTACTACAACCGAAAGGGGGAAAAGTAGAAATACTAAAGGAATATAAAAACAGCATCAACCACAAGCCTGAATAGCTCTTACAACCCCAACCTAGTTTAAACCAGCTTGATCTCCATCTGAATCCAAATGACCTTAAAAGTAGTTTATATATACATAGGGTGAGTGTAAAAGTATACTTAGTTGGATCCTCATTGATGCCACTCCTGCAAAAGTAAAGAAATCATGATAAAGCACAGTGAACAAAAAGTGAAACTAACTCGTCACCTTAAAAAGAATACTTTGTTCCCCTCTTCACCATTTCTACTCTCACAAGTAATTCATACAAGAGTATATAATATAATAATGAATATCAGGGGTACCCTTCTACTACTTCCCCGTTGGTTTTCTTCTTTTCCACAACGTCGCATGTCCTAAGCTTCTCTCTCCAAAAATTCCTTCCCACAGACACCTATGTGAAGCACCACAACATGCACCTCATACATCAAACCACCACTTCCGCACAATAAAGTAACCAAGTATTTTCTAGGATCCACTACATCTTTCATAACATGTATTATATTTTGGGAATTATACATCATGCCATTACAGCCCACACACCGAGTATGAATCTTTATGTTGGCACAGCCTATACACATTGTGCCTATAGTTGTCCATAGAAAACTATATCCATAATATATGTGTGTGAATAACCACAACACATTACAGCCCTCTAAAAATATATGTGGGTAAAACTAACTGTTGTGCCTACCAGAACAAGTAACTACCAAGAGAAGAGAGCAGGTCTAAAAGGGGGCAATCAGCCATCCATCCTCCCACCAAAATGGTGGGGAAAACACCCCCCTTGGCTCAGAATAACCAAGGTGTCAGTTTCACTAACTGATGGGGTGGAGTAGCATATATAAACACAAAACCTACAGAATATATTATAGCTCACAACCACACTATGAGAATAACCATGTCATAGTCTCAAATACATCTAATGCCTCTCAGAATCTCGTCTGCCACTTCAAAGTCTATGTATCCTATAAGAACACAACCATTTAAAGACCATTACTACATTACATCATTCCCTTTTTATCAATCTCACTTTACCTTGAAAAATAATAATTAACCATAAAAAATTTCAACATTATATTTCATTAGCATCACACCCAAAGTACATTGTTCCTTTAAATTACAACCTCAGCATTGCACCCCAGCAGGCTCTAACCCCATGGGTTAACATCATTTATTCAATTATTTTTCTATAGGATTAAATTCCCATATTCCTAGGCATTCTAGAAAAACATTTTATGCTACTAAACATAATGGATATCAACACGGTGAGTAGATGAACTACCCGTCGAGTCTTTTCCTCTTATAGAAAGAGTGTAGACCCATCCTCCCTTGAGAAGAAAAACACAAAATGCATGTGGCATACCCCATGCATATTTTCCCCATTTAGTAGAAGGGTAAGTAAGACCAGCTAACTTGAGTAGTGTGGAATGTAAAGCAGATAAACAACCAATAAGAATCAGTAAGAATCCAAACATTCACATCCAACCCATTTCATCATCCCAAGTTTCCTCCCTAACACCCATATGCATAAACTAATGAAACTTTCCAATCTAGGCGTCAACTACTGCCACAACCAGTAGGCCTCTGTGCCCCCACATATCACAATATTCATCTAGGATCATATCCCTACACAAGCAGTAGGAAAACAAACATCATATCAATTGGGCTCTAGGCCCTTAAACAAGAAAGTGGGTACCTCAGAACCCTACAAGTAATTATCTTTTATCAAACAACCAGTTCTTTTGTCCACCTTGGATTAACTGATTTATTATTCGTAGGATCCAAATTTGGGAAACCTATCCAGTAAGCTATCACAAATAATTAAACATGATTACTGAACCAATTTGATTAACATCAAATTACAATAAGGCAACCCATATTCATTTACATGCCACTTTATCATTAGACAAAAATTGCTGGTTAATTCTAGCTTTTTGTTCTTTACTGATTTCCAAAAATATCTAAAAGATCAACAAAACAAGTATAGAATCACACTATCTAGAAAATAAAGAGGCAATAACATACGATAGATATCAATTTATTTTTCCAATTCAAATATTTATTGTGTCAATTCCACTATGATCCAGTGGGAGAAAACATGATAACTATACAGTTGCAAGTAAAGGAAAAGAGAATAAATGAATCACCTACCTCAAATGGTTCTTGTCATTCTTTATACAAGAATGAGCCACACAACATGTTATGATATCCTCCCCCTGTGACAACTGTATCCACCTGAGGATACAGAGACACCACCACACCGGTCAACACCCAAGAAAATGACATTAGGAACATAGAGATAACATTCAATAAAAGCGAAAGGAGAAACAGAAGGAGATAAACCAAATAGAATAAGGATAAATCACACCTTAAATCCAAGATTGATCAATACTTCTTGGTTGCATCAGAACAATAGGGGAACTAATCCAAGGAGGAAAGGTTGATCACAAAAATCATATTGGAAGGAATGAAAGTTTCGAGCATCTCCTAGCTGAGAATATGGAAGAAGAACTTGGGAGGAAGATATATCATCCCTTTAGAAGAATTAATAGTGCAGTGGTTTAAGATAAGTTGGATTTTCCATTAAAAGTGCATCACATTAAACCACGTGGTTTTACCAAGTAAAAGCAACCCGAGCCATAGGTAAATTAATATAGGAGTTATGGCCTTTGAATCGGCCTTAGAAACCTTAAAACAAGGCTTCAAATACATTTTACATCAAAGGAAACTAAAAAGGAGTGAACTGTATGAATCTAGAAACACTACTCATTGACACAAAATTTGGCAAAGGAAATAGATCACTGTTAGAACCTCACCATTCTGGAACACTGTTCATGAACTAAAAAAATGGAAAAAGAAAGAAGTCACCGTTAGAACCTCACCATTCGAGAAGAACTGTTCACAAACATAAAATTTGATAAAGGAAAGAGGTCACTATTGGAATCTCACTGTTCTGGAAACACTGTTCATAATGTCAAAATTTGGCAAAGGAAATATGTCACAGTTGGAACCTCACCATTCTGGAAACACTATTCATGAACTCAAAATTTGGAAAAGGAAAGAGGTCACTATTAGAACCTTACCATTCTGGAAACACTATTCATAACTCAAAATTTGGCAATGGAAAGAGGTCACCGATGGAACCTCACCATTCTCGAAACACTGTTCATGAACTCAAAATTTGGAAAGGGAAAGAGGTCACTATTGGAACCTCACCATTCTGGAAACACTGTTCATTAACTCAAAATTTAGAAAAGTAAAGAGGTTTTTGTTGGAACGTTACTGTTCTAAAAACACTATTCATGAACTGAAAATTTGGCAAAGGAAAGAGGCCACCATTGGAACCTCACCATTCTGGAAAAACTATTCTTGAACTCAAAATTTGGAAAAGGAAATAAGAAACTGTTGGACCTCACCATTGCACTATTCACATAAGCCTGCCAATGGCACTGTTCAAATAAGGTTACCATTGACACTGTTAACATAAGGTTACTATTTAACTATTCAACTAAGTGTACTATTGCACTATACACCTAAGGCTGTTGTTGCACTGTGCACCTATGTCTACCATTGGAACTGTTCACAATGCTAACATTGTCACTTTTCCCCGAATTGGAAATTTGGAAAACTGATGGGGATAAGTCACCTTGACCTCTCAGAACACCATAGACACAAAATTTTCAAAAAGTAATCGAACAGGGACGTCCGGACCATTACATCATATACCTATCAAAACATTCTTATCCTTGAGAATTCAAAACAAACATAAAATGGAACAGAAAAGAAGTCTTAACAACCACCTACGGAGATACCTCTCAAATGATTGCAATCCGTCAGAAGAAACAAAAGAAATCCATCTCATAGACACGAATGTTTTAAAACTACAAAGGGGACATCGTTACATGAAAAGAGTTAAACATCAAAAAACTCTGGGCACTGAGGATGTATATGTGACTGACGTTCCCAGGTACTCTCCTACATGCCGTCGGGTCGCTATAAGACATGAACCAAGTGGATAGAACTCTTTTGCGACACCTTCAATTCATCGTCTTGGATCTCCATAGCTCGCTCCTCAGAGGTTGAGCCATCATCAACATTGATCTCTCCCCAATCCATGACATGAGATTCCTCATGAAGATAACGACAGAGTTGTGACTCATGAAAAATATTGTGTATCTGGATCTTCTATGAGGGATGTGCTACTCGATAATCCACATCTCCAATATGTGCAAACACCTAGAAAGTCCCAAAAACCCATGGATAATGCTTACTCTAATGACCAAACCATCGTTTCCCATGACGGGGAGTCACCTTAAGAAACATGGGATCCCCAACACCAAACTTAATGGGTCTCCTCATTTGATTGGTATATGATTTCTGACGATCCTTCATTGTATTCATCCTCTCACGAATCCCCTAAACCATCTCTATTGTATTCATCACTAGTTCCAGTCCTAGAATTGCTAACTCTCAGACCCCAGTTCAACATAATGGAGATCAGTAAGGTCATCCATACAAGGATTCAAACAGCACCATACCGATGGTGGAGTGAGGACTATGTTTGTAAAATAGATCAACCAAGGATAAGTTCCTCATCCAAGAACCTCCAAAATATAGGACACAATAGTGTAACATTTCTTCATGAGTTTGTACTGTTCGCTCTGTCTGACCGTCCATTTGTGAATGAAAAGCAGTGCTAAGGCATAACTGAGAACCGAAAGCATGTTGGAGACCTCTCCACACCCTATAGGTAAAATGAGGATCTCAATAAAAAATGATCGTCTTTGGGATTTCTTGAAGTCTCACCACCTCCTCTAGATACTTCCTTGACAAAACATCCACTAATCTCGAATCCTTGATTGCTATAAAGTGGGTCGATTTTGTTAAATGGTCCACTACCACCCAAATAGCATCATGTACTCCCTGAGCATGAGGTAAACCAGTAAGAAAGTCCATTGTTATGTACTCCCACTTCCATATAGGAACATATAATAGTTGAAGCAGATCACCAGGAACACGGTCTTCAGCCTTCACCTTCTGGAAGACCAAACTTCAAGACACAAACTCTTTTGCCGCACGCTTCATCACAAGCAACCAAAACAGGCTCTTCAAGTCTCAATACTTCATTTTCACACTAGGATGATCCTCTAAAGGATAAGTATGGTACGCTCTGAGAAAAATCTTGTTCATCACCAAAGAAACAAAAATCCATCCCTGATAAAACAATCGTTGTTGTTAATACTCAGACCAACCATCAGGGGCCTTGCCACAAAAAACACAGTCTCTCCAGACCTCCACCTCTAGATCCCCCAACTGGGACTCTTCCACCAACTGTAGTAGAGATTATTCCGCGATCATATAAAAAAGGAAACCACTTCCCCAAACATCTCCTATATTAATATGTAATGCTGACAGTTGTTCCATTACTCTCTTGGAGTCACCAGATTCACACATTGCATCACTACATGACTTCCGACTCAATGCATCAGCTACAACATTCCCAATTCTTGGCATATACCATATTTCAAAATTGTATTTCTATAAGAACTTCATCCACCGATGTTTTCTCAAGTTCATGTCACGATGGAAGAAACCATACCTCAATCTCTTATGATTAGTGAAAACCAAAAATCCCTCACTAATGAGGAAATTTATCCACAACATTAAAGAAAACACCATGGCTGCCAACTCAATATCATTGTTGGCATAGTTAAGTTCATGGGGATTCAACTGCTGAGACCCATAAGAAACAACTGATCTATTAGGTCCACTAGGCTAGATACCCCGAGGGGGGGGGGGATGAATCAGAGTATGAAAGATTAAAATAACCACCCATTTTGATCTTGTTTTTCTATTAGACAAAACCCTCTTCTCTCTCCTTCCCATTTTTAGAGTATCAATAAACCATAAAGAATGCACAAGACAAAACAATTTTTACTTGGTTTACCCTCATTGGGCTACTTCCTGGGAGCATACACTGGCATTTTGTCAATGTACCAATTCCACTATAATTGCACTGTTGTTTAAATATTCGAAGTGGAGTCACTGTCCCTCTTGTTTTACAACCACTATCAATTTGAAAACCCACTCCTCTCTCAACTGATGTGAGCTCACTCCTTCTTCAGAAGATCCACTCACAGTTTATAGAGTTGTAGGTATCTTAATTATCTAAAATGAAATATGTATCTTTAACTATTGATAGATATTATATTTATAGATTCTATATTGACGTCCAACTTTCGCCCATAAATGAATCACTATTTGCACTGGGTGTACCGAGCAACCCAAAATCTTTCGCGCAAACCTTACTGCGTCTTGCACACAACTTTAATACCTTGCGGGAAATACTCCAATTTTGTCATGAAACATCCTTTGTGCGTAACTTCAATCTTTCTTAGAACTCAAATCATACATGCAACTTTCTAATCTTGTGCCTCAAAATATTTCACACAGCTCCCTTTGTGTGAAATTCATACACGATCTGGTGCTTGGATTTTCTATAAGTGTCGAGCTACTTCAATGTGAGGGGGTCACCTCTTATTTATATACCTCATTGACCCTTGTGCGAAAAAACCCTGATGTGTCATGCAAGATCATAAGGTGTCCTGAAAAACCCAATTTGACATCACCTTAGGTGCGTAAGTATCTTTCGTATCAACCTCATCTTTCATGCACTTCTTGAATATTTCTCGCACTTTCTTCCTTGGCCATTTTTCGAAGTTTGGACTATGAATCATGCCTTGTACACAAAATTCCTAAACGTCGTGCAAGATCCTCTTCGATTGTGCAAGCCCTCATTTGATGTCTCCATGAGCGTGCAAGTTTCTTTCGTGCAAACTCATCTTTCACTCCCATTTCTTAATTTTTCCCACACATCATGACTTTTCCATTTTTCAATGTTTTGTTGTTGATACATGCCTTGCGTGAAATATTCCTTCATGAAACTCCATCATTCACGCACATCTTTAAATATTTCATGTGCCATAGTCCTTTTCCATTTTCCCACCTTCTGACCCCAAAACATTCCTTGCACGCATGTTTCCAAACCACCCTAGATCTTGCACACAACTTCTTTTTCCAAAAACATGTTTCTCCATTTTATGATTTTGAGGCCCAAAAAATTGGGAAACACGTAAAATTGTTCCACTTTATATTTTTTCTTTTTAAACTGCCTCTGTATTGTCCATTCATTTTTCTATCATTCTTTGTCAACATAGGTTGTCAAAAATATCTCTGGAACACGAAAAATCACCATGTAAAACCCCTTTTCTAACAATTTATACATCGTGGTCTGCTTTGTGAACAAACACAACATGGATTCCCACTTTTTCAACAAACTCAATAACCTCAAAAATGATTTAATGATACCCTAAGGGATTTTTTTCCCAATAATCTCCCCCTTTAGGTTTGTTGAGAACTCTTCTCATAACAATTCTATACACATTGATTCCTCACTAAATCTTTATCTAGCCACTACCTGTATCCACCTTTTTCGATTCTGATAGCATTCACGGATTCACATAACATGTAATATAAGCCCACATAAGCAATGCTCGTCATGAGAAGCAATAGTAATTAAAAACTTCATTAATGAATCACTGCATTTATGACTCCAACTGTTGACACCAAACTGATTCCAATTGCTGAACTGATACCAATTATTGATCGCTGGATCCCTTCTCACACCATTGCAACATCACTCTTCTACATTTATCACGATCCTCATATATTGTGATATCTACTATTTGATCGATCACTTCTAGCATTGGCATATTTTAAAACTCATACTCCCCCTTTCTTGTTGCTCTCCCCCTATCTCATTGTTCCACCTGTCAACTACACTATTTCTTCCCCTTTGCCAATGAACTCAAAGTTCACTCCTCTTTGGTCTTAGACATTGCAAATAAACCAGATTAGCACAATAGAAAAAAAACACACCATACATCGGGGAGAGGGGGGCTTCCACATCCACACTTGTTCAAGTGTGGGGAGCCGACTGGACTCCCAGAGCTAGTCGATGCCTCTCTAAAGCTTTTTTGGGTAAGTCCTTTGAAAAAATGTATGCAACTTGTAGTTCTATAGGCACATAATCCCATATTAAAATTCCCTGCTCAACCTACTCCTTGATAAAATGATACATTATCTTAATGTGATTTGTCATTGAGTGATGGATGGGATTTTTTATGCGATTTATAGCACTTGAGTTATCGCACTGGATTCCGATCAGAGACTTCACTTCAACACCCATATCATCAAGTTACTGATTCTTCCATAATAATTGTGTAAAAGCTTGAGTGGCGGAAATATACTCAGCTTATGTGGTGCTCAATGAAATGAAATATTCCTTCTTAGCCAAGAAACACAAAATACCCCAAGATATAAAGAACCTCTTGATGTTAATTTACTATCATCTGCTGAACCGGCCCAATATACATTAGTATATCCAAGTAATTATAAATGATATTTTTCACTATATATCAAGCCTAAATACATCATTCACATGATATACCGAAGTATTCTTTTCACTGCAAGCATGTGACATTTCTGGGGATTAATCTGATATCTCGCTGCTTGGCATGTGGTGAAAACAATGTCATACCATGTCGCAGTCAAGTATAGAAAACTTCCAATGATTTACTTGTATTCTGTGATATTAACTGCCTTACCATCCTCATATTTGGACAGTTTCATCCGAGTAGCAACTACAGTCTTCATATCCTTGGAATTTCTCATTCCAAGTCTTCCAAAAATCTCCTTGGCATATTTTTATTGAGAAATGAATGTTCCATTCCTTCCATCTGTCACCTGTAGACCAAGGAAAAATGTTAGCTCTACAACCATTGACATTTCAAACTCACTTTTCATGAAGTCAGAGAATTTTCTACACTGAGCTTCATCTGATCCACCAAATATTATGGCATCGACATAAAACAGGACCATCATTCGTTGATTACTGTTGTTGTTAAAATAGATATTGTAATCAACTCCCCCATGCTAGAAACCAAGGTTCTTCAAGTAATAATCAAGACTTGAGTACCATGCTCTTGGTGCTTCTTTCATCCCATTCAATGTCTTCTTCAGTCTACAAACCTTTTTCTCATCCTCATGAATTATAAAATCATCTGGCTGCTCTATATACGCCTTTTCCTCAAGAACCCCATTCAAAAATGCATATTTTACATCCATTAGGAAAACTTTGAACTTCTGTTGCACTACAATGGCTAGGAATAATATGATTGTATCTAGTATTGTAACTAGTGAAAATGTCTCATAAACATCTATTCCCTCTATCTGGGAGTATCCTTTGCGTACTAGTCCTGATTTTTTCTGAATCACTCTGTCATCTTCATTCATCTTGCTGTGATAGACCCATTTAGTCCCGATAAAATTCTTATTTTATGGCCTCGAAGCAATCTCTAACATCTGATTTTTCTCAATCTGATCAATCTCTTTATTCATTGCATGAATCCGGTTTTCATCTTCAGCTCCATCAGAGAATCACTTCGGCTCAGCTTGAGATATGAAGGATGTCTACTAAAGTGATTTCATTATATTTCTCTAAACTAGAGGTGACTGATCACCAATTATATTCTACCTATCAATTTCATCTTGACTCTTTGGCTTTTGTATAGATATAGATTTTAATTCTTCATTCTCATCATCAATATCTTCTTATGAATCAACATCAGCCACTTCTGCTCCACCTACACTGATTTCCTCCTCATCACTTTCATCAAAAAATTTCTCATCATGCTATTGAATGATCTCCTCATTCTCCACTATAGTGACATCATTCCTCTAAACTATGTTTCCCATCCTTTTTTAAATAATTTGTATACTTTTCATTTTCTTGAGTAGTTAAGGAATATCTCCTCATATCCTCATGACTCATATTTTCTATGTTTTTCCATGTTGGGGGTAAAGCACCTACTTCCAAATATTTGAAAGTATTTCACAGTTGGCTTCTTTCCATACCACTTCTCATACGATGTCTTTCCTTCCATCAGACACCCCAAAGCCCTGTTAGAAATGTATACCGATGACAAAACTGCTTCCTTCCAAAATTTCTCTGGTAGGACTTTCTCTAAGAGAATCGTTCTGGCCATGTTGTTGATGATATGATTTCTCCTTTCAACCACTAAATTTTATTGGGGATTTATCACTGAGGAAACATGATGCCATATCCAGTGTTTCTTGATATAGTCATCCACCAGACTATTTGTGAATTATGTACCATTATTTGTATGAAACATCAGAATTCTCTCTCATGGAATCCTTTCGCACTCCCTCTGATACTGTTTTATGCTTCTGAACACGTCAAACATTTGGGAAATAACAAATACCCATGCCCTTATACTATATTTATCAATGATAAGAACATATTACCTCTTCCATTAAACTACTCTTCATGTGATGGGTCCACAATCATCAACATGCACCAATTCGAACACTCTAATTGACTACATTTCCTTTCCCTTATACATATTTATAATGAGCTTCCATTATTGGCATGCATCACACGTGTGATTACGATTACATGATAGCTTAGGTAGGTCTGTTGCCGCATCACACATTACCTGATCTAATAGGGATGGTTGGAATAGATGACCAGGTGGTGTATGCCACACCATGTTGTCTTCCTCTCAAGACATAAAGCACATATCTTCTTCTCCACTTACCAGGTATATATTACCCTTTTTCCTTTTTCCCTACAGAACTACTGCCTCTTCTATTCCTTTGATGATACATATCTTCTAAGTAAACGTTATAGAATGTACTGAGTAACATAGTTGATTAATGCTGAGAAAATTGAGACTGAGGCCTTCTACTACTAAGAGATCAGTACATCTCATCTCTTTTACCACAAACATGGCCTTTCCTGGGCCAATAATCTTCAGGCCTTCATTGTTTACATACTTGAAAACTCCTTATTTGTCATATTTTATGCATGTAATAAGATCCTTATTACCTGTCATGTGAGATGTGAAACCACTGTCAAGGATCCACACACCAGAACGATCTAATGCTTTAAGGGAAATTTCATCCACCATTACATTCTCATCCTTTTTCTTCTTGGTCCATATTGTTTCCTTCATGCTTAGCAGGGATTTAGACTTCTTATCTTTCTCAGAGTATGATTGACCAACTTTTTCTTGCAAATCTGCAAATATATTTTGCATTTTAAACCCACCAGTTGATTCATTAATTTGTTGCTTGTGAACATTTTGATTCTCTTTTGGAACATTCCTCTGTATGGTAGAAGTTCAATACCTATCGATGTGCCCAAAACCTCCGCACCAATAACAGTGTGCTTCAAAATAAGTTCTAGAGAACCATTATCTATTTGGCTATCAACTATTTTCTTGTGCCCTTCAATATCTCTTGGCTATGCAACACACATACTGTGAATGTCCCATCTTTCCACAACAATAACATCTGATATAAGGTACATTCCTTCATGACACTTCTACACTGCTAGTTTACCCTTGGGATATCTGAATATTCTAATTCTTTTTTATCCTCAAATCAACCTTCAATCATGGAATGGGTTCTTATGGTCTGAATTTAATTTTCACAGCTTTTTATTTTTGACTAATTCCCCCATCAGCTTTAGATTCTGAACATAATTAATGCTTCTTTTCAGCTAAACCACTATTATCCACTTTTAGCTTCTCAGTTTTCTGAGTAATCTGCTTTCCTGATGTCCCAGCTGGAGTCAAGTGTTTTTCTTGATCCTTAACTTCTTTTATCAAACTGAAAACTTTTCATTCAAGTTCTCCAATATGCCTGATTTTATATTTCCCTGTTTTATTCAAGATACGAATCTCCCGTTTATATTATTCAATCATTATTTTATACTCACTAATTGATTTTGAGTCCTCATTTTTTGATGACTTGATTTTATCAATTTCTTCAATGAGCTTATAATTATTTTCTTCCTACTGCTGCATATAGAGTTTGGAGTCCTGAACAACTTGTTTGGATTTCATTACTTGGGATATCTAAACATCTATCTCCTCAACTGCAGCCTCTATCTCATCTTGCATATCAACTCTTCCCTCAACTTCTTCTTCTTCTTCTTCAGCTTCAGTTTCATTATTCTTCTGAGAACTACTGACAAATGCTACCACATAATTAACTCCATGATCTTTGCAGTTCTCTATATCTTCAACCTTCTCAACCGCAGACTCATCTAAACTGTCACATTATTTTGAAATAAGGTTCTTCTTCTTAAAGATGTTTCTCATGAACTATTTATTGCCTTTCACAAAGGCTGGAGACTTCTTCTTGGTAATTTCAATTTTATTGACATCACCATCATCTTAGATCATTTTTGGGCACCTTTCTGCAAGATTTCCAAACTTTCCACATCCAAAACAAGAAAGTAGAAGCTTCTCTTTAAACTTTCTTTTTCCTATTTGATGGTTTGAGGAGAAGAATTATATCACCTCATCTGTATCTTCTTCTTCATAAGAATCTTAAATGGTGAGGTTCTTTATGGCATTGAATGCAACCTCTTTGGATATCCCTTTTTCCACACCATCATTATCACCATTTCAAATTTCATATGCAATAAGGGTGGTGTGCATGTTATCCAATGTCATCTATTTTCGGACTTTATCATCCAAAACTGGAACTTTTGTATTGAACCGAGGTTAAAGTATCATCAAGATGCACTTTACAATCTTTATGTCTTCAATAACATCTCTAAGACCCCACATTTCTTCCACAAAAAAATTTACCCTGTCAAATAATGAATTAATAGGCTCATTCGGGTTCATTCTCAGATCTTCATACTTTTTCCACAACACTTGTAGATTTGCCTCTCTGACCTTTGTATCTCCTTCATATATATTCAATAGATTTTCCTAAATGGCATGTGATGTTTTTTATGACATCACCATCATATAAATATCATTAAATAGGGTGCCACCTAAGGCATTAATTCCCTTGGCATCAACATCCATTTCTATATTCTCATCATCGGATAATGCACCACTCTTAATGTTGGTTGTTATGCCATGCATCACTATTGTGAAAACATCCATTCCAAAAGATTGGAGGTAGTGTTGCATCTAATTATTCCATAGCTGGAAATTGTTCCCATCGATGATCGGAATCCATTTATGATTGGTGAACTCTATATGATTGAGAGACACTGATATCAACCTGGCTCTGATACTAATTGTTAGGTACACTAGGCTAGATACCCTTAGAGGGGGGTAAATAAGGGTATGAAAGATTAAAATAACCTCCCCTTTTGATCTTGTTTTGCTGTTAGAAAAAACTCCCATCTCTCTCCTTCCCGTATACATAGTATGAATAAACCTTAAAGAATGCACAGGACACAACAATTCTTACTTAGTTCACCCTCACTAGGCTACATCCAAGGAGCATACACCGGCAGTGTGTCGATGTACCAATTCCACTATATGTGCACTGTTGTTTACAAGTTCGAAGTGGACTCACTGTCCCTCCTATTTTACAACCACTCTAAATTTGAGAACTCACTACTCTCTCAACTGAAGTGAGCTACTACTTCTTCAGAAGATCCACTCATAGTTTGTAGACCTGTAAATCTCTTCATTATCTCTAATGAAATATTCATCTTTAACTATTGACAGATTCTCTATTGATTGATGCTCTTTTGATTTCCAAATTTCACCAATATAAGAATCTCCCATTGAACCGAGTGTACTGGGAAACCCCAAACCTTTCACACAACCCTTATTGCGTCTTCCACGCAACTTTAATTCCTTGCGCACTAGATTCCACTTTTTTAACAAAACACCCTTTGCTCAAAAATACAATCTTTCACACAACTCAAATCTATGTGAAACATTATAATCTTTCAAACAACTCAGAATCTTTTGTGCATCTCCCTTTGGGTGAAATTCTTACACGATCCATTACTTGGATTTTCTCTATGTGTCGAGCTACTTCAATGTGAGGGGGTCACCTTTTATTTATATACCTTATTGTCCCCTATGCGAAAAAAACCCAATGCATCATGGAAGATCCTGACGTGTCCCACAAAACCCCATTTGATGTTTCCTTAGGCGCGTGATTATCATTCGTTCCAACCTCATCTTTTACACACATCATTAATTTTTCATGCACTTTCTTCCTTGTCCATTTTTCAAAATTTGGACCGTGAATCATGATTTGCGCGCAACATTCCTAAATGTCGTGAAAGATCCTCTTTGAGTAGGAAAGTCCTCATTTAACATCTCTTTTATCATCCAAGTTTCTTTCATAGAAACTCATCTTTTTCACCCATTTCTTATTCTTTCGTGCACATCATGCCTTTTCCATTTTTTGATGTTATGCTCCAGAAAACTGCCTTGTGTACAAGATTTCATCATGCAACTCCATCATTCATGCACATCTTCAAATCATTCATGTGCTATGGTGCTTTTCTATTTTCCCACCTTCTGACCTCGAAACATGACTTGCGTGAATGTTTCCATACCACCCTAGAACATGAGTGCAACTTCCTTTGCTAAAAACATGTTTCTCCATTTTCCGATTTTGAGGCCCAAAAATTTTACAAGCACTAAAAAATGGTGCTACCATTGATCTGTTATTTTTATACTGCCTCTAAACTGTTCATTCATTTTTCATTATTCATTGTCAACATAGTTTGTCAACAATATCTCTGGAACTTGACAAATCACCATGTAAAACTCCTTTGTCAACAATTTATACATCGTGGTCTTCTTTGTGAAGATACACAACATGGGGGCCCTCTTTTTAAACAAAAACATTCACCTTAAAAATGAATCAATGATACCTTGAGGGATTTTTTCCCAACATGATCTTTGCTGCATCAGAACACAGCCTAACCCCAGAAGTGATGCATCATAGAAAACATCAAACTGTACATCCTTAGATGGAAGACAATGAATTGGAGCACCAACTAATTTCTACATTTCATACTGGAAACTACCTGAAACTGATCTTTCCATATGAACGCCTGATATTTCCTAGTAAAATTTGTTAGAGGGGTCGCAAATTGGGAGAAATCAGCTACAAACCTCCTGTAGTAGCCTGCGAGACCAAAAAAACATCACATCAGTAAACACTATCTTGGGGGGCGCCCAAGACACAACTGATTCTATCATTGATGTATCAACAACTATTCTATACCGGGACATAACATGAACCAAGAAATGGACTTCTCAAGCCCCAAATTCACAATTTGTCAACTTCCCAAATAGTTGATGTGGATGATGAACTCCCAAAATGGCGTGTAGATGCTCTGCATGCTCCTCCTCAAACATGGTTTACACAAGGATAACGTCTTTGAAATCCACTATGAACTATTCTAGGAACTCACAGAACATAGCATTCATCAATCCTATGAACACACCTATATCATTCGTCATGCCGACCAGTATTACAACGAACTCATAATACCCATGACAACAACAGGAAGCAGTCTTCAGGATATCCTCATCCTTCACAAACACTTGATGATATCCTAACCACAAATAGATCTACGAAAAGAAACTTCCACCCATAAATTGATCGAATAAATCATCAATCTGTGGAAGAGTATAGAGATTCTTCAGTGTCACATTGTTTAAGTGATGATAATCGACACACAATTGCAAACTATTGTGAGATTTTTTCATGAACAAAACTGGTGCACCCTACAGTGACACACATTGCTGAACCAAACCACACTTTAATAGACCATAAACTTGTATAAGTATCTATCGTAACTTAGAAGGGGACATCCTATATGTCAGACATAGAGATAGAAGATTCTCCTGGTTGTAGCTCGATCCGAAAATCGATCTCTCGTCAATGGGGTAAGGCTACAACCAATTTTGGAAAGACATCAGGGTACTCTTCTATGACCCTAGTAAATGCCAAATTTTGAACCTCTGAATAACATAGCATCAGCTCATCCTTCATGTATGATAAGGACGTAAAATGCCTCCGACCTACTCGATGGTCTCGCTCACCAACTAACACTACTGGTTTTCCATCTGCGTCGAAGATCACCACCTTCCTTCTGAAGAAAACCATGATATCTTGCACTGAATACAACCAATCCACGCCAAGGATTAAATCATATTGTTGTATTCATAAACATAGGAAATCTCCCTAAGAGCGGTGCTTCCCCAACACTAGCTCACAGTCACTATATACATAAAACAAGTCAGCTCGACCTCTAACTGGCATAGTCAATGCCAAGGGCACTGGAATCCCATCTACCTCAAGTCCCAAATCATGGATAAGGGTAGGTGATATGAAAGAGTGTGTCAATCTTGAATCAAAAAAAATCATTCACCATGGTAGAAAACAATCCAAGGGTACCTTGAGCAACATCTGGCTCTCATGGCACTGGAAACGCTAAAGCATGAAGCTAACCACAACCTCCTCCACAACCTCTCTGACCCTGATGATGACCACCACCATGGTCACACTGTTCTCTCTGGGAATGGGGAGTGTCATAGTGTATTCCTCTGCCTTCACTAACTACCCTCTACTGATCCAAAGTTGGTCCAACCTGCTACTACATCCTTGGCTGGAACTACCTCAATGGAGAAACCTAGAGCGCAGCACCTTGTGCATGATGACTGCTCTGAATGGTTGGTCACTCTCACTGTGGATGACCTCAGCCACCAAAATAAGTAAAAGCACATGATCCCTTGGAATATGACTAAGAGCTGCTGCCTTAGAAGAAACGAGATGTATAAGGCTGGGACCTACACCCAGATAAACAGAAACTCTTATTCCCTAAAAATCAGTAACCCCAAACCCTAGCTCTGCATCGTGAGGAATCATGATGAATCCCCTGTCACGATGATCCAGTTCTATCCAATGTCCTATAGACAACCTCTTCCCTTTCCATCACCTCTAGATATGTCTTCCGTAGAAATGGGGTGACCTGGAACTGGATCTCTGGGCACAAAGAATCCTTGAAATTCTTCACCCTAGGCTCCTCATCTAGAAAAGGTCTGAAGCATATTGTAAAAGGTTCCTGAAATGGATTCCAAAATATCTCACACTGTAGATCCCCTGTCGAAGGGTAAGAAGCTCCTAGCGACTACACTCTGTCATGGTAGAAGAAATATACTTGAATATAAACTTGTCTCAGAACTCCTCCCATGAGATATATGACTCCCTGTGATCCCCCCGGAACAAGAACTATTGATGTCTTACTGATCCACGTAGCATCGTCATAACCAAGGACACCTTCTGCTTCGTCTGAGCACGGATCCAACTGAATCCTACATCAACCTCCTCCAACCAGTCTTATGTGACTGTATCTGAAACATAGCCCTCGTACTTATATAGAATCCAGTACTGAAACTCTCAGAGTATCCTCCTCCAAGTGTCATCATCGTCAACCTATAACCTATGGAAATCTGCTGGTACAGCTTATTGGACATCTTCTATGTGATCCTGATGAGAACGTCGACCTGGATCCATACCTGTAAAATAAAAAATAGTTAGAGCTCCTAGACCTAGAATATGGAAGACTCATCATTAATTAATTAATTAATATATTTTATTCATTTTAGGTTCTTTTATCTGAAGGTCTACCCATTCAAACACAGGCACAAAGAGGAATGATGCATGATCCTTTCCTAGGTCCCCACCCTACAACTAGTATAACCACATATAGTAGCCATTATAAACATAATGGTCAATACATCAGATCATATGGGGCACAAAACCCCTATGTCTCATCCAGTTTCTATTGTTTACATAACATGCTAAACTAGAATGATTCTATTACCCTAAAACCCATGCAACTTCCCCTGCGCCTTACACCAAACTCCATCCTATATCTCAACATCCCTTTGATACCACTTTTTCATGACCCCCTCCCCATATGGTGTACCCCTCCTAGGCCAGAAATTTGAGAAGGATGATAGTGACCCCTGAGTCCTGACTCTAGTGGGCCATGGGTTGGCGACTAGCACTGAGGGTATAGTAAACACACAAATGGGAGGCATTACCCTATAAGAGAACACATGAAAAAGGGAGAGATTAGATAGACACCATCTAACTCTCAATCGAAATGAAATATATAATAAATACCAAGTACTTATATGTAATGTCATGAAAAACTACTATAAATAAAAGGGGAGAAACTACAAATACTAATGGAAGGTAAAAATAGCAGGAACCACAATCCTGAAAAGCTCCTGCAACCCCAAGATTGTAGAAACCAGGATGATCTCCAACCGTATCCAAGTTACCAGAAAACAATTTATATATAAATACAGTGAGTATACCAATATATTCAGTAGGATCCTCCTTGAAGCCTCTCGTGCAAAAGTAATGAAATCATGCTAAAGTATAGTGAACAACATGTGAAACTAACTTGTCACCTAAAAAGGCATATGATGTTTCCATCCTCACCATGGATACTCTCACCATGTAATGAATATAATAGTATATAATATAATAAAGAATATCAATATTTACATGATACTAATTCCCCACTGGTTTTCCTATTTTCTACAATGTCGCATGAACTATGCATCTCTCTCCAAAAAGGCTTTCCCACAGACACCTGGGTAAAGCACCACAACATGAACCTTGTGCAACAAACAACCACGTCCACACACAAAAAACTACCCAGGTGGTTTCTGTGATAAACCACAACTCACATAAAATGTATCATATGTCGGACATTAAACATCAAGCCATTATAGCCCACACACTGAGTAAGAATCCTCAAGTTGTCACAACCCATAAAAGTTACACCTATAGTAGTCGATAAAAAACAATATCCAGAATATATGTGTGTGAATAACCACAAGCCACTACAACCCTCTACACACATATATGGGGAAAATAACTGTTGTGCCTACCAGCATAAGTAACTACAAAGAGAAGAGAGTGGGGTGAAATTTTAGTCAACCATCCATCCTCCCACCGAAATTTTGGGAAAACACCCCCGCCCCAGGGCTCAGAATCCATGGGGGGTCAGTTTCCATAACGAATGGGGTGGAGTAGCATATATGAACACAAAAACTATAGAATAAACTATATCTCAAAGACACACTATGGCCATAACATAGTCTTAGACTCAACTGCAGCTAATGCCTATGAGAATCTCGACTTCCACTTCTAAGACTAGGTATCCTATAAACACAAAACCATGTAAAGATTTTTATTACATTACTTCATTCCCTTATTATTAATTTCACTTTATGTTAAAAAATTATTTAAACATCAAATAACAAAAAATAATTTCCACATTATATTTCATTAAAATCACACCCAATGTACACTTTTTTTTCAAATTTTCAAATTAAAAACTCAACATTGCGCCCGAGCAAGATCCAACCACATGGGTTAACATCATTTATTCAATTATTTTTTTACAGCATTACTTTCCCATATTCCCATGAATTCTAGAAAAACATTCTATGCTACGAAACACAAGGGGTCTCAACACAGTGAGTATATAAACTACCCATCGAGTCTTTGCTGCCTATAGAAAGAGTGTATACCCTTCCTCCCTTGAGAAGCTAAACACGGAAAGCATTGGGTATACCTCATGCGTCTTCACCCCTTTAGGAAGAAGTGTAAGAAAGATCATCTGCCTTGAGTAGTGGGGAATGTAATGAAGATAAATAGCCAATAAGAATTAGTAAGAATCCAAACATTCACATCCAACCCATTTCATCATCCCTGGTGTCCCCCCCAAAAAACACGTACATAAACTGATGCATCTTGCCACTCTAGGCATCAACTACTACAACAACTAGTAGTCCTCCATGCCTATAATGACCTGCCAATTCTCATTTGATTGAGAGATCAATTAGTCATTACTTGGCCTTAAGCGACATCCCCACAGCGCCAAAGGTTGGCAATAAAATCTGAAGGGTTTCAAAAATACATGGGGGACGATTTACACTTTAACTGAAAACAACCAAAAAATAGAGAAACTAGGTAAACATCTCCAAGAAACCACTATATGATGCATGAATTAATACCAAAACAACTTAACCATTAATTTTATCAAAAACCAACCAAAAGTACCATAGTGAAAACCAACACTAAACATCAGAGTAAACAGTGGAAAGAAAACTCAAAGACTATAAGACAACAACCCAACTTCGTGCTTCACAAGCTCCAAGCTCCAACATCACGAACCATCCCAAGTATCACGAAGCAGCACTCTAAACATGTGACACTTTACTTTTTCCAACGTTCCGGTGTATGACTTCTGCAAAAGCACCAGCGGGCCATGGAAGGGGGTGATTAATGAACTTTGTAGGTTTTCCCCGATGAATTCCCAACCCATGCCTCTAGGATAAAACATGTTAGCACATTTATATAAAACAATTTATATAAAACAATTCCAAAAATAGTTCACAATATAACAAGTTCCTTGAAAAACCATTTTCAAATAAAAACCATCTTTCTCATGATAAGCAACCAAGCAAATCTTCCAGTCAAGTTCCCATTTCTATTTTGGCACAATCATTCCATTTCACAAATCCACACAACCAACCATGCATGCAACTTGGACCTCCCTATACTCGTGATTGGTGAGTTATCCTTCCACTAAGTCGTCACTTAGTGACCTACCATGATGGGGTTACTTCACGACCTTATCCATCCCAACATATTGATGGGGGGACATCTCGCCCTAATCCATCCCAACCTTTTGATGGGGGTACTTCTCACCCATATCCATCCCAATACATATGAGCACAGACCAAAAACCATGAAATCCATGCCCAAAACCAAGTGTGTTCAAAAACATTCAATAAAGAATCACCATATTTATAGAAAATCCCATTTTCCAAAACCCATTTTCCAAATCTGGAAAATCCATATTTTAAAAACACAATTTTAAAATCATGAAATGAAACACATTGCACAACCATTATTTCAAGTTCAACAATAAAAACCATGAAAATAAATCAATTTGAACTAAGACTTCAAGTTCAATGAAAGGGGAATCGAGAGTGAAGCCACCTACCTCAACAAAATAGGCGAAACCAAACAAGAATCAGGTCAAAACACCACGAAAACTCCTTAGATTCCTTCCATTATCACCAACAAGACTAAAACATGACATAAAAGTCATCCCCTACCTTAGATCTACCCACCTTGGGTGTAGATATAAGGACCCATGAAGAGGGAAGAAGGATATCTAAGAAAACACAATGGTATGAGACTTACCTCGATCAACCGGCCTCTAAACGCCAAGCCAAGCCTCCGGATCACTTCCAAAATGCTTGGTAAGTGTTCTCCCACTTTCACCAGAGAGAGATCCCGAGTTAGGGTCGTCTAGGAGAAAAAAAAGTGGGTTTAAGGATAAAATTGATTACTTCCTTAAAAATGGGATCTAAGTTGACTTCGCGCACGTTTAGTCCGCACGGTTAGTTAACCCGTGCACTAACCGTGCGGTAGCCACTACCAGAGAGGAGCTCTCCACACGGCCTCCTCGAATGGTTTTCCCAAATCTTATGGACACCGTGCGGTCTCCTCTATCTAAAAGACCACCACCTACACGGCTTCCGCACGGTTTGGAAAACCGTGTGCAGCCCGTGCGTCCCCACATTTTTCCCTTTTAGGCTTTAAAAGTCTCCCAAAATTTCCCCAATCATCTCCCATAAACATCATTAACTTAAAAATCATAAAACAAGGGTTACTTACCAAAAACTGGGGGTACTAAATTCTCCCCACCATTGGCCTTTCCATCCTCGGAATGTAGAAAACCATCGCGTGCCTGAAAGAGTTCTGGCCATTGCTCTTTCATTTCTTTCTCACGATCCCAAGTTTCTTCCTAGATCTGACCATGCTGCCATAAAAACCACACTAGACTGATACTTTTTCCACACAAGACTTTCTCTTGACTATCCACTATCTGCACCAGGATATGTATCAACTAAGCATCCAGATCTAGGTCAACGTGATCCAATATGATCACATGGTTAGGATCGGGCTGAAACTTATTCAACTGAGATACAGGGAACTCATTATGCACTGCACTGAACCGTGGTAGTAATTCCAACCGATATTCCATATTGCCAACCCATAGCAGTATATCAATAGGGCCTATATACTGAGGAGATAATTTTCCCTGCTTCACAAAGTAACTTTTTCCAAGCCTTGGAGAGATTCTCAAAAAGACATGATAACTCACTACAAATGACAACAGTCGTCAGCGATGATCTGCCTAAGATTTCTGACGACTCTGAGCCATCTCCATTAACTTTCTAATCAAATAGATCTTCTCCGTTGTTTCTTGGACAAGGCTCGGCCCAACTAGTGAATTATCACTTGTTTCCACCCAACAAAGTGGAGAACGACAAGGATGCTCAAACAATGTTTCAAACAGAGCCATGCGTATCGAGGCATGAGAGCTGTTACTGTATGAGAACTCCACTAAGGGTATATTCTCCTCCCATGAGCGACCAAAATCTATTACAAAAGCCCGCAACATGTATTCCAATGTCTGTATCATTCTATTGGATTTCACATCCGTCTAAGGATGATACGCCGTGCTCATAGTCAACTGAGTCATAAGGGCATGTTGTAAGGATTTCCAGAAACGAGATGTGAACCTCGGATCTCTATCAGAGATGATAGACACTGGTACACCATGTCTTTTTACCACTTCTCAAACATAGATTTTTGAATTATCTTCCACTGAATGGGTTTCACGAATTGGGATGAAATGGGCCAACTTGGTTAGACGATCCACTATCACCCAAATGGAATCGTGTTTCCGGACCGTTCATGGAAGACCTGTAACAAAATCCATTACTATCTGCTCCCATTTCCGCACTGGGATAGGTAAAGATTGTAACATACCAGCTGGTCTCTGATGCTCTGCATTATCCTGCTGACAAGTTAAGCATCGCGAGATGAATTCAGTCACTCTCCTTTTCATCCCACTCCACCAAAACTGCGCCTTTAACGAATTATAAATCTTATGTGTACCCGTATATACATCCCATTCTGAATGGTTGTAAGAATTAAGTAATTGTTCCTGAAAAACTATCAGTACAACCATCTGATCTCTGAAATACAAAACTGAACTTGCTTCCAGTTTCCAACCATCACTGGTCTCCCCACCATTGAGTTTTGAACTCATTATCATACATTCTGCATCAGATGTTTGTGCCTCTTTGACCACTTTTACCAGTTTAGGAACAATCGTAGCTAAAAATAAAACCACAACATCACCTCGGTTTTCACATTCCACATGCATGTCAGATAAGACCGACATCAACTGCCATTCATCTGAAGCTTCTTTCTCCAACCAAGCATACGAAATTATGCTTAATGCCTCGGCCATCGAATTTCCCTTACCCGGTGTATAAATCAACTCAAAGTCGAACATTTAAAGGTACTCCATCCATATCCTCTACCTTAGATTCAAATATTGTTGTGATAAAATGTGTTTTAGGATTTTGTGATCTTTAAACACAGTGAACTTCTCACCAAAGAGATAATGACGCCATGTTTTCAAGGCATGGACAACTGCAGCTAACTCCAAATTGTGTGTTGGGTAATTCTTCTCATGAACCCTCAACTACCTTGAACTATAAGAAACAACATGGTCTCCTTGCATGAGAAAACAACCCAAACCTATTCCTGAAGCGTAACAATACACCACATACCTCTGTCCTGCTTCCGGAAAAATCAAGAAGGGCGTTGATGTAAGGAGAAATATCAACTCTTGAGAAGATCTCTGACATTCTTCAGTCAATTTAAATGCGATGTTTTTCTTTGTCAAAGCTATCATGGGTGAAGAGAGTAGTGAGAATTCATGCACAAAGTGTCTTTAATAACTATCTGGACCATGAAAACATCGTATTTCAAATACATTCTTTGGCGGTTGCCAAGAAATAACAGCTTCTATCTTTTCTCGATCCACTAAAACACCTTTCTTAGAAACGACATGGCCCAGAAAACGTACCTCTTATATCCAAAAATCGCACTTTGATAATTTCGCATACAACTGATGGTCCTTCAAGATTTCCAACACTATCGCCAATTGTTCCTCATTCTCATCCGTTGTTCTTGAATTCACCAATATGTCATCCTCAAACACCACAACAAAAGAATCCAGATATGGCTGAAATATCTAATTCATCAAATTCATGAAGGCTAATGGTGAATTCGTAAGACCAAAAGGCATGACAACGTTTTCGTAGTGGCCATATCTGCTTCTGAAGGCTGTCTTCAGAATATCCTCCGTCAAAACTCACAACTGGTGATATCCTGACCATAAGTCAATTTTGGAGAACCACTGTGCTCCCCTCAATTGATCAAACAAGTCATAAATATGTGGAAGTGGATATATATTCTTTATTGTAACTTGGTTAAGTTTACGATAATCCATACATAACCTCAAAGTTCAATCTGTTTTCTTTACAAAAAAAATGGTGCTGCCCATGGAGACACACTTGGATGAATAAAACCTTTGATTTCCAGTTCTTCCAACTGCACTTTCAATTCCCGTAACTCTGTTGGTGCTAGCCTATAAGATGGAAGTGAGATAGTACTGGTCTCCAGAAGGAGATAAATCGTAAACTCCACTTCTCATACAGGTGGTAAACCTGAGAATGATTCATGAAAAACATCAGGAAATTGATCCACCACAGCTGGAAAACTATTTTCTGTGATCTCTTCCAATGATGCCAAAGTCAACGCTACTAATTGGTAATAAATTATTCCCACCATTACTGACAACAAGGACTTTTCACCTTTCATTACTGTCCTTTCTCCTCTAAAGAGATGGTCAATGTCGTCCTCATTCGTGAAACTAACAGTTCTCTTATAACATTCAATGTGAGCCTCAAACCTTGCCAACAAATCCATACCCATGATTACATCATAGACATCCATATCCAATATGGAGAAGTCCCATTCCAGCTCAGCTCCATAAAAAATTGTAACACATGCTCGACACACTGAGGATTGACATTCTCTTTCACCAAGAGGAGTTTGCAGTTTCAACACAGAAGGCATCATTTCCAGTTTTAAACATAGCAAGTCAACAACACGAGAAGCAATGAAGGAGTGTGATTCACCAGTATCAAACAACTATTGCATGAGTATAAAATTCAAAATAATCAAACCTCTCACCATAGATGGTCTATCCTGATCATTGACCATCATCTACTCATCTCCATACAATTCCTTTGTCGCTGCGCTGTTTTCCTTGTTGCCTTGCTGAGATTGCCCTGGTTTAGGGGTCATGGTATTCCTGGAATCACCATAACTAGCTCGGTTCTGTTGGCGACACTAATGTTGATTTCCTCTATCTATCTAAGCATAAGATGCTTGCGACACTTGAGAATTGTCATGAACACCTGACCATGGAGCACTACGACAATATATCTGAAGATGCCCTATCTGCTTGAAATTGTGGCATACACATAGTGGTGATGTACATTCACGTTTATATGATCAGGAAAACCACATTGAAAGCCCCCTGATTTACTCTGGGGTCATGGAGGAAGGTTGATTGATTGTACTTTCTAGTTCTGATTCGCACTCCCACAATGGAAGTAGGTGTCCCTCTTCCTCTTGTTCCCAACATTGTAATTCCCACATGTTTGTGTGGGTATCATCATGCCTACTCCTATCGATCCCGAGATATCACGTTCAACAACCGTTGCTCTGTTCACCATCTCTGTATAATCCTTAATACAGAGCACAACTATCTTAGAGAGAATCTCTTATTGCAGCCCTGATTCAATGATGCATACCATCAGCGACGCACTTGCAGAAACTTCCAGTGCAAAGCGCATTAAATTCATGAAATTAGCCGCATACGCCGTGACTGATAGATTCTCCTGCATCAGGCTGAAAAAGTCTATTGTCCTCTAGATCTTGAACGTGTGAGGATAGAATTGTTTATTGAACAAATCCTCAAATTCCTCCCAGCTCAGGCCTTGATCAACCTTATCTGGTACCACTACCTCCCACCACTGTCGTGCAAGATCCTCTAGCATGTATGCCTCTATCTTTACTTTTAGCTCTGCAGGTGTGCCGATGAAATCGAAGATACGATTCATCCTACATAGCCACACCTCCTTCCTTTCTAGTTCTGAATCACCCCGAAATATGGGTGGATTCTGCTTCAAGAACTGGAAGGAATGGTCTACATGCCTTGAATCATCCCTCTAATTCCCTGTGTCCACATCCTGGAACTCTTGAATGATACTCGGAACCAGATCATGGTTCACACGTGGTTCAAGTACAACCACATTCTCCGCAGCTTCTTCTGGTTGGTTTCTACAATGCCTAAAAGGTGACATTTTCTATAAAAACAACGCACATCGTTAGTCTCACTTCCTAGCAACTGAAGGCTTAGAACTTCAATTTCTATCATATCAACTATCACATCATTATTTTCCATTCATCAAGATTTTCCACATGTTCAACCATTTTTTAAAACATCCCACATACTTTTTGAAAATCCAACCATTTTCATAATATACCAAATATCCACTTTTCAAATTCTTTCTTTTTAAAATCAATTTCTTCATTTTTCAAAACATTGCACTTTTCCCAAAATCATAAATCATTCTTCACAATGAGATATGCCATCCTAGTGGGAAGCCATTCCACTAAATCATGTCATGCTCATTCTAGAAGTGTATCCAAAACACTTATGTACCCAACACCCTGGTAACTTCATGTTCCGCATAAATGGGTTAGCTATGTCCTTTTATGCTATACATTTCATGTTCCGACAATCCTACTCCTGTCTAAGATGATCACCCAAGGAATAGACAAGAAGGAATTTCAACTCCAGGACCAATAACATCGATGACCACTTGTTAGTCAAGGACCGAACAAGCTGATACCATTTGTAATGACCCGCAAATTCTCATTGGCTTGAGAGCTCAACGAGTCATTACTAGGCCTTAAGCGACATCACCAAGGCACCAAAGCCTGGAAATACATGATGAAGGGTTTCAAAAATACTTGGGGGATGATTTACCCTTTAACCGAAAATAACCAACAAACAGAGAAACTAGGTAAAAATTTCCAAGAAACCACTATATGATGCATGATTTAAATCCAAAACAACTCAACCATTAATTTTATCAAAAACCAACCAAAACTACCACAGCAAAAACCAACACTAAACATCAGAGTAAACAACAGAAATACAACTCAAAGACTATAAGACAACAACCCAACTCCATGCTCCACAAGCTCCAAGCTCCAACATAACAAACCATCCCAAGTTTCACGATGTAGCGCTCTAAACATGTGACACTTTACATTTGCCAACATCCCGGTATATGAAATCTGCAAAAGCACCAAAGTGCCACGGTAGGGGGTGAGTAATTAAACTCAGTAGTTTTTCCCTGATGACTTCCCAACCCATTCCTCTAGGATAAAACATGTTAGAACATTTATATAAAACAATTCCAAAAATAGTTCACAATATAACAAGGTCTATGTCAAAACCATTTTCCAACAAAAACCATCTTTCTCAAGAAAAGAAACCAAGCAAAGCTTCCAGTCAAGTTCCCATTTCCATTTTGGCACAATCATTCCATTTCACAAATCCACACAACCAACCATGAATGCAACTTGGACCTCCCTATACTCGCGAGTTGTGTGTTATCCTTCAACTAAGTCGTCACTTAGTGAACTACCTTGATGGGGTACTTCACGACCTTATCCATCCCAACCTATTGATGGGGGGACTTCTCTCCCTTATCCATCCCAACCTTTTTATGGGGGTACTTCTCACCCTTATTCATCCCAATGCATATAAACACACACCACAACCCATGCAATCCATGCCCAAAACCATGTGTGTTCAAAACCTTTCAATAAAGCATGACCCTTTTTATTGAAAACCCCTTTTTCCACAACCCATTTTCCAAATCCGGAAAATCCATATTTTAAATTCACAATTTTAAAATAAAGAAACTAAACACATTGCACAACCATTATTTCAATTTCCACAATCAAAACCAAGCAAATAAATCAATTTGAACTAATCCATCAAGTTCTAAGAATGAGGAATCGAGAGTGAAGCCACCTACCTCAACAAAATAGGCGAAACCAAACAAGAATCTGGTAGAAACACTAAGAAACCTATTTAGATTCATTCCCCTATCACCAACAAGACAAAAACCTGACTTAAAAGTCATACACTACCTTAGATCTACCCACCTTGGGCATAGATCTAAGGATCCATCAAATGGGAAGAAGGAGATATATGAAAACTCAAGGGAACGAGACTTACCTTGATAAAACAACCTATAAACGCCAAGAAATCCTCCGGATCACTTCCAAAATGCCTGGTAAGTGTTCTCCATCCTTCACTAGAAAGAGATCTCGGGTTAGGGTCATCTAGGAGAAAAAAGGAGTGGGTTTATGGATATAACGGTTAGAACCTTAATAATAGGATCTAAGTTTACTTCACGCATGGTTAGTCCACATGGTTAGTAAAACCATGCGCTAAATGTGTGGTAGTCACTACCAGAGAGGGGCTATCAGCACAGCCTCCTCACATGGGTTTCCCAAACCATGCAGACACCGTGCAGTCTCCTCTGTCCAAAAGACCACCACCTACACGGCTTCTTGCATGGTTTGGACAACCGTGTGCAGCCTGTGCGTCCCAAGATTTTTCCCTTTTACGCTTTAAAAGTCTCCCAAACATTCCCCAATCATCTCCCATAAACTTCATGCACTTAAAAAGAATAAAACAAGGGTTACTTACCAGAAACCGTGGGTACTAAAATGAACCCACATATCACAACATCCATCCAGACTCACATCACAAATTCATGTAGTAGGAAAACAAACATCATATCAATTAGGCTCTTGGTCCTTAAACAAGTAAGAGGGTCACTCATAACCCTACAAGGAATTATATTTTATCAAACAACCAGTTCTTTAATCCACCATGGATTAACAAATCTATTATTCATAGGTTCCAAATTTGGGAAACTAAACTAGTAATCGCTCATAAATAATTAAACTTGCTTAATGCACCATTTTGATTAACAACAATTTTTAACAGTAGAAACCAAATTCATTTACATGCCACTTTATCTTTATCCAAATAATTATTGATTAATTATATATTTACGTTTTTTACCAATTTCCATCAAGAATGATAAGATAAACAAAGCAGTCACATATATCACACTATCTTGCAAAACATGAGCCAATAATATACGATCGATATAAATTTATTTATCCAGTTCAAATATGTATTATGTTAATTATATTGTTATCATGAGGGATAAAACATGCTAACTATACAGTTTCACGTAAAATAAAAGAGAAGCCACAAATACCCTAACTCAAATGTTTCTTAGCGTTCTTTATACGAGAATGAGCCACACAACGGGTTACGATCTCCTCCCCCCGTTACAACTTTATCCACCTGAGGATGAAGAGACTCCACCATAACAGTCAACACCCAAGAAAAGACCATTAAGAACATAGAGATAACATTCCATTAAAGGGAAAGGAGAAACCGAAGGCGATGAAGCCAGAAGAATGATGATAGATCATACCTTATATCAAAGATTGATCATTACTACTTGGTTGCATCAGAACCAGAGGGGAACTAATCCAAGGAGGAAAGATTGATTGCATAACTCCTATGGGAATGAATGAAAGGATCGAGCCTCTCATAGCCAAGAACAAGGAGGAAGTAATAGGATGGATGATATATCATCCCTTTAGAATATTTAATAGAGTAATTGATTAAGGTATGGTTTATTTTTCATTAAAAGAGGATTGCATTAAACCATGTGGTTTGAACAATTAAAAGAATCCTTAGCCTTAGAAAAATCTATATAGGATTTATGGCCTTTGAATCGGTCTTAGAGTCCTTAAAACAAGGCTTTAAATGCATTTTACATCAAAGGAAATGTCATAGGGTTAACTATAATAAGATTCAAACACTTTTCATTAACACAAAATTTTGGAAAGGTAAGAGGTCACTGTTGGAACCTCACCTTTCTGGAACACTATTCATAATCTCAAAATTTGGAAAAGGAAATAGGTCACTATTGGAACCTCACCGTTATGAAAAAAATGTTCCTGAAAATAAAATTTGGCAAAGGAAATAGGTCACCGTTGGACCCTCACTATTTTGGAAAAAATGTTCATGAACTCAAAGATTGGAAAAGGAAAGAGCTCACTATTGGAACCTCATCATTCTAGAAAATCTATTCATAAACTCACAATTTGGAAATGGAATGATTTCACCGTTGGAACCTCACCATTATGAAAACACTGTTCATGAACTCAGTTTTTAGAAATGGAAATAGGTCACCACTGGAACCTCACCATTTTGGAAACACTATTCATAAACTCAAAATTTGGAAAAAGAAAGAGGTCACCATTGGAAACTCACCATTCTGGAAATACATCATGAACTCAAAATTTGGCAAAGGAAATAGGTCACCATTGGAACCTCACCATTCTAGAAACACTATTAATGAACTCAAAATTTGGAAAAGGAAAGAGGTCTCTGTTGGAACCTCATCGTTCTGGAAACACTGTTCTTGAACTCAAAATTTGGAAAAGGAAAGAGGACACTAGTGGAACCTCACCATTTTGGAAACACTTTTCATGAACTCAAAATTTGGGAAGGGAAAGAGTTCATTGTTGGAACCTCACCATTCTAGAAACACTCTTCATGAACTCAAATTTTGTCAAAGGAAAGAGGCTACTGTTGGATCTCACCGTTGCACAATTCACATAAGCCTACCAGTGACACTGTTCACATAAGTTTACCGTTGATACTATTCACATATGGTTACCTTTCCATTGTTCACCTAAAGCTACGGTTTCACTATTCACCTAAGGCTATCGTTTCACTATTCACCTAATTCTCCAATTGGAACTATTCACAAGGCTACCGTTGGAACTGTTCACTGAATTGTAAATTAGGCAAAGTGATGTGGATATGTCACCTTGACATCCCAGAACACCTTAGACACTAGATTTTCTCAAAGGAATGGAACAGAGTGGTTTGGTCCATTACAGAATAGATTTTAAATAAATAGCTAAAATCATTGTTGGTGGTCCATGTTATCAAACTATATAATTTTTTGAAGTGATTCAGTTACTTCATAAAGGTTTATTATTCAGAATAAAGCTTCGTTAACAGTTAAAAAAATAATTTCTTCCATTGACGAGTATAAACACTTTTATCTCATCCAAACATAAAAGAAATGATTTCGGTCATATGTACACAATCCAGATAACATGGTCTATTCTAGAAATTCACTAATTTTCTTCAATAATGCTTATTTCATTAGATAATTATGTTTCAAAAAAATCATATGTGTCTTCACCATTACACAACAATAATGTGAACTCATTATTAAATGGATATAAATAAATTTTGGTATTATTTTTTAGAAGTCTAATAATTAATAATGTCAATAATATATATAGATCATTCATCGGCATAAAAGGTGATGAGTTATAAGAAGTCATATAGATAGACCAGTAAAAATATTAGCTTCCATAAGAACCAAAGCGATAGATACTATCATTATTTTGAAAAAATAACACATTACTATATTATAATGTAATATATTGGTATACTTGGTCCAAATTCATCCATGAGTCACCATGATAATTTTGATGTAACATTTTACCAATTGACATATTGGATTTGAATCATAACATCAATGACAAGGTGTTTTGAGCCATATGAAAATTGATAAATCAGGGTGTATGTGTGAAATACCTCAATAGTTTAATGGGAACCAATCCATACAACCCTTTTTGAGAGTCATTGTACCATAATTTACCGCATGTAGGGAATCTATCGAATAACTCATTTTCACCATAATATAATATGGAATCATTTTAACATTCATAAATCTTCTGATAAACTTGACCTAAATTTTGAGACATCCAATACTCTAATATAAATTTTTATGAATCAAATTTCCATCAGGGAACAATGATTTAACTACCAAAAAAATTTAATCAAAATAACAATTTGATATTCTATTGTGTGATTTAATATCCAAAAATATTATAACAGATTCAAAGGATTTTATCTTCCGACCAATATATAATGTAACATTTGGACATAACAAAAATTCATAAAATAATGATGGTTTTATAAAGGGAGATAAATAAATATCATTTAGAGTATCTATTTGTTTAAAAGGAATACTAGAACCATATGGACTAAATATTTAATCCATGATAGATGTTGAACTAAATTTTTAGTATAACATTAGGAACTATGTTCACCATGTTGTTACAAAAAAATATAATATTTATAAAAAATCCAATAGATGTCCCCAAACACTGTTAAATGTTTCAAATATCCTATGATCACATTTATTTCAAAGAAATTTTATTGTCCCTTTTTAAAAAAAATTTAGTATTGATGATGCAAATAATAAAAAAATCATCAACACCCTCTATATTTGTAAGAATTATACCAGATCCATTTCGATTCCATCAATGATTTATCTAATCCATATCATGAAATGAAGAATTTTGTATATTTACTTGATCTTTATTTTTCAAAAAAATAGAAGATTGTAATATTACTATTGATTATCAAGGTATAAGGAAGAGATAATCCCAAAAAAATTGAAAATAAAAAAATAACAGATTGCTGGTATATATTTTCAATTCCATCAAATGATTGGTACTTTTTTCAAATTATTGATAGTTTTTGTAATTAAATAAATTATTACAAATTATCATTATGAAAAATGAAATGCTGACCAATGGTTATGAGGGAATTAGAGAGAGCTTTAAATGATGGCAATGATTGAATGAATGTATCACAATTCCAATGAGATTAGACCATTTTGGAGGAGAATTTATCATGGGTAAACATGCATGTTTAACCTTGACTACCTCAACACGAAATGGTTTGAACACAGGGGTACTAGAATTCATTAACTATGTTTCTACATTCAACCCCTCTACCCCATACTAGCCTCATGGTAATTATCTAGTGGATGGGATAGAGGTGAAAAAAGAGGGAAATAATTTTGCTACCCCTGGGTTCAGAATGATTGGAGAAGACAAATTCCTAGATAATCATATGAGAGCCATATTGGCACGTTGGTTGATATGGAGTGTATTTTTTGAAAAATGTTTTGTGGCAAAAAAGTATTTGGTTAAATGTTTTGTTTAAAACCTGACTTGTTTACTAGCTTGAAGTGCGGTTTGACAATTAAATGACATGAAGTCCCATTGAGAACTTCATAAGTGTGTTTTTTGTTTTAACATGGAATTGGAAATGGAATTAAAAAGTGAATTTGGGTTGGAATATTTTTATGATATATTGGAATGATGGTATTAAAGGCCTAGTTGAAAACTTAGCAGGCGTTATGAAATGGTTTAAAATTTTATGTGACGTGACATCCCAATTGGCACCATGCTTGATATGGCGTGTACATGTTTATATATATATATATATATATTGAGCACCTATACAGGATGGATATCCCTTTATGGGTTATTTTATAGGGTGTTCATGTTTGGGGTAGGCATGTGCGGTGATGGCAGGTGAGGTGAGTCACGCATACAAGGGCCTCCTACTTACACATCATTACTATTACCACCATGGGTTCCTAGATGTCTTTTAGAGGGTTGAGGGATATTTTCTGATCAACCACTATTAAACAGGTTTTTACCCCTTAGATTTCTTGTTAGGCCAGGTGGGATATGCCTCTATTGAGGCCGAGTTAGGATAGCTACTTGGTTATTGATTAAGGGATATCACCAATCCTCAGAAGGTGGTTCCGAACACTATTGAAAAAATGGCCTATTCCCACAGTTCAAAACCATGGGTATGGCCTATACCCATGGTTTTGGGAACCCTCGTCATTGGTGGCATCGGTATAGGTCCCCATTCAATACCCACGGTTTTCCAAAACCATGGGTAGAGCAGTTCTTCCACAGTGTCAAGGCATCATACACAATTGTCACGTTGTCAAAGTCTTTTACCCACGGTTTTAAAACTATGGGTATAAATCCTAAAAGAATGCGGGCAGTGGGTTTCAATCCCACAACCTCTTTGCTGTAAACACCGCATATTACCACTTCCCTAAAATCACATATGTGTATATATATATATATAGTTAAATGTTATTATAAAAACCATGGGTATAGAGGGAGGAACTGTGGGTATAAGACTCCTACCAAAAAAAAATTCCTTCCCGTGGAAAAAATGAATTTCCTGTGCACACACGGGAAACCTATACCCATGGTTTTTCATAACCTTGGGTATACATATTTTATCCCAGACCAATCCCCCCGGTTCTGGGGAAAACCATGGGGATAAGTACCCCTATACCCAGGGTTTTTGAAAACCGTGTGCATAGGAAACTTTTTAGGACCTATACCCACAGTTTTAGAAAACCGTGGGTATAGGCCCCCCTGATCCCCATAGTTTTCCAGAACCATGGGTATAGGTCCTGAAAAGATTCCTATGACTATTTTTTTCAATAACAGTGGGTATAGGGGTCCCTATCCCCACTGTTTTCCCCAAAACCGTGGGGATAGGTCCATTTTCCAGTAGAGGAACCATGTACCTTTAGGGATCTATCTATGGATTTTTAGGAAATTCCCAAGGTTTCTTACTTTTCTATTCATACTTTATGTTAGGGAACATTTTTTTATTTGATGTCATAAAGCTTTTACTTTTATTTTTATAAAATAGAAAATGTTTTGGTACTAGTTGGATTTAAAATAAATTCAATACAATGACTCAAATGCTTTGGAAATTATTTTTTAAAAATGAAATGAAAAAGGGGGGTTTTCATAAAAGTAAAATATTTTTACCTATTTCAGTTAAAGATTGGAAAAACCATATTTTTCAAAATCTAATTTTCAAATTGGAAAAAGTGGTTTTCATTTTTGAGGGGGTGCATCAGGCATGGTTTTTTTTGGAATTCTTACTGAGCATCTCGGTGCTCATGCATACTCTATATTTTCAGTTTCAGGTTCTCTAACATTCACATTTCTCTTGAAGAGAGATTGGTTATGAGTATGGTGGTGACCTATTTGGTCGTGTGGTGGTATGTGTAATTTATTTGTTTTCTAATTTAACTGCTAGCTTTTATTTTATTTTTAGTCTTTTTTTAATTTACCTGTGTTTTATTTATGGGAAAAATCGTTCCCTCATGTTCATTTTGATACCCATAAGTAGTTGCCAACATGTGGGGATTAGTAATACCCCTCGGGCCATGTCATGGACCATCTCGGGAGATCGGTTCAGGGTTGAACTGGGCTGGTTCATGGGAAAATGGAATCAAAGGAAGTTCTTGTTATTTAGGGTGTTTAGTAGTTTTATATTTGGAATTTTAGGACTTAGGAGGTAGGTACGGGAAGGGTGTCATGAACCCTCTCTCATTCGGACACATAAGTCGACATAAGGTAGTTTAGGAATTGAGTCCTTGTCTTGTTCTAGTTTGTTTTAGATTTTTGGATAAAAATGGAGGTGAGCTAGGGTCATGTTGTAATTTCCTATGGAATAGTGACCCATGTGATATCCAAGTGACCGGGTCAAGTTTTTCCTATTGTTATTGCCTACCAGGGCCCTGGCTCACTACCATGTCACCGAGTTGGGAATAGAAACTAGTCCCTCTACATGGTAATTTTGTGTTTTTGATGTTTTTCTTGGTTTTGATGGGTGTAAATGTATTTTTAAAAATGAAAATTATTTTGTAAATGATGATGATTTTTTTAATGGTATTTGAGATTGGTAAAAAAATTGGTTTTAAAATAAAAAATGTTCTCCTTGAAAATTTTATAATTGTTTGAAATTTTTTATGAAATGGAATGCATGGACACATGTGTGATGGTTAATGGGATTTCATGGTAGTTTATTTGAAATTAAATGTTTGAAATTTTTTTCTAGAGGTGGTTTTTAAAAGTAATTATTTGGATGTGTTTATATTTGTTTGGTTTTTGATCTCATTGTTTTTGGATGAAGGCATTTTCATTGATGTTGTTTTGGGTTGATATTGGATATAGGACTATGTTTTATATTTTGTTCTGAAAATGAAGTAAAAAAACATTCTGATGGTTTTATATAAGTCATGCCATGTTTTTTATCCCTCTCAGACATTGCTTATCCTTCACAGTGATGAGGGTCCATTAAAGGCCGCAGAGTGGCTCAAAGAGGTTGATCGTGTCTCCAGCATATTGGGAACTCCCAAATCTACGAGATTGAATGGTGTTATGGGTCTATTCAAAGGTATGGCTTTGGTAGAATGGGTGTTGTTAGACCCACCATCAATGCATGTCAGGATTATGTGATATGTCTTTAAATCCTTCATTGTGTGATGGTATATACCTAAATAGGTGAAGATGATGAAAAGGGAAGAACTCATGCATATTCAACTAGGCCACCGGATGGTGGAAGAACATGGTTACATTTTCAACGAATTTGTGAACTTTTTATCTGAGGGTAGTGTCATAGGATTTGATGAAGACTTCCCCCTTCATCAGGGGACTTCATCCAGAGATCATGGAGTGGGTCCACCCTTCTAGGGACCGTTGTTTTTAGAAGATATTGGATGAGGCGTTCTTAGCTGAGTTGTTTTCCAGAGATCAGATGGTCAGAAATCCAGCACATCCACTTGCTCATAAAGGTTCCCCATCTGGCGAGCATGGTGTCCCAGAATGTCATTTTCTAAAGAGTCCTTTATAGTGGTTCTGGCTTTCAGTTTTTCAGACCAGTCAGTGGGGTTTCATTAGTGTGGATGTTTATTCACACAAATCCATCATGTCGCACCCCTCCAAAGAAGTTCCATCATTGCGGGTGTTTGGATCATCTAGAGAAGTTCTGCAGGAAGCGTCTCCTAAAGAAAACATTGTGACAAGAGGATTCTAGTGCAATAATGTGATGCAATAGATGCTTCCACCATCAGATCACTAGCCACAGGTCTTGGGGTAAAGCTTTTGCAAAGTCAAGAGTTGCCGAGGGTGTGAAGCCTTGGTCCAGGTTTTTCTTTCTCTGTTGGAAGTGGAATATTTAAAAACTTTTTGTTCTTTTTTTCTGATCTTAATGTTTTTTAATTATTGTACATTCATTTTTTCATCATGATGTTATGATGTACTCATTCTATTATAATCCAAGTAGCCTTGTTTGTCAGATTATAGTTTTTTGAAATGTGTATTTTTCTTAAAAGTGTGTTTGGCCCTTGTATGTGTTTATCTCTGTCTATCTTTGTTTATTTGGAGATGTACTTTTCTTTTGAATAATCAATGATTGTGGTTATGCTCAATTTCACTGCAGGGGTTATGTTCTTCTTGAATATATTTCTCTAGCATTGGGGGTTTTTGGCCTAGGTTAAGATTTCTAAGTTTCAAAAGATGTTTTGTTTCTCTTATGCAATAGAAGTTAGTTTCGCTTCATTGGGAGTTCATGTGTGCCCCCACTCCCTAGTGTGGTATGATCAATATTTAATTTTTGTGTTAGTATAATACATGTGGTGGGGAGAACCTTCTCATTTACTCGCCTGTTTAGGGTTGTGGTTTTTTCATAATTTTTCAGGTGTGACCTTTGGAGAGTAAGTTAATCTCAGGATTCATATTTTTTGTCATTTTCTTCTAGGCATGGACTCGAGTGTTGGTTAACATTCATCTTGGTGTATTTATGGGGGAAGAAAGTGTCTATGTTGGGGAGAATTGTTACACTCTGACTTTTAAATTTATTTTATTTTGTTATTTCATAGCTTTGGATAGCTTTGTTAAGATTTGGTTTAAGAGATGGTTTATTGTTTTGAAGCATGACGACATTGGTTGGTTTCAGACTGGTGCACAGATGTCATAGGGTAGGCCATAAATGCGCAGTCGGCCGAGGAACCCATTTAGTTGCCTAATGTTTAAATGAAATATTATTTTGATTATCATTATTTTCATTTTTACTATTAATATTATTAAATTATGAATAAAAAATTATTTCTAAAATGATATTAATATTATTTTTTAAAAAAATTTAATAATAATATTATTATTAAAAAAATTAAATAAATGTATTAAATGTGATGTAATTATTATTATTAAAATTATTATCGTTAAATTATTGATTTTAACAATATTAGTATTGCCAGGTTATTATTATTATTATTGTATTGTTATTATTATTATTATTCTAATTGTATTATTATTATGGTAGTAATTAAAATTATTTGTATAAGAAATTTAATAAAAGAGCCCTAACCCCCTCCCTTCCATAGTGTGGCTAGACCCCCCCCCCCCCCCCCCCCGCGCGCTTTTTATCCCTACATGCCCCAGTCTCATACCACCTTTTGGAAGCACCCACTGGTTGGACCTTCCAATCTCAGCGCACTCTCCTTCTTCTGAAAAACATCATTCTAGTATGCCCTCCTTCACCAGATGGTCTTCTTATTAGTGGTCCCTCCATCATCTGATGACTTCCTATTTCAACTGCCCTACTAGGGACACTCCTCTCGATGTAAAACTAGTCCTTCCGGCCAAACTCTTCTTGTTGTTCCCCTACCTCATTGACATCTCCATTCCCCATTGTGAACCCCTCATTGGTACTTTTTTCTATTTTGTGGTTTTTTCCTACATTTTAGACAAACCCTAATTATCGGGTTTTGAATTGCGAGTTTTTCTCACTGTTTAGGGTGTGTGGTTAGACTATAATTGGTTGTTCAACCTTTCGTTGGAGTTTCATCTCTTTAGAAAAATTTTTATGTAGGTGGTTTCAGGTAAAAATTTTATATGATGAACTAATTTTCATGTTTTATTAATTTATCACGTTTTTCAATTAATTTCTTTGCTGAGAATTTTTTTTGTTTGATGAATTATTTTTCCAACGTAATTAATGTTTATTTTTCTATGATTAACTAATTTTGTGTAAAATTATATTTTAATGGAATTTAGTATTCATTTGACATTTTAAGAATGACTATGTAAAAGAATATGTGTTTCTAATTAAAACCCATCTTGCACTATTTAATAGATTTTCATGAATTGTAAAATTTGTCAATTAAACTAAGCAATGGTGTGTATTTTGTTTTGGTGAGGAGATTGTGTACGTTTAATTAACAAAAGGGATTTTCAGTGGGTTTTATCATGTATATCCTTGTTTTACCATTTTGTAATTGTTTTTTAAAATTTTAACATGGTTTATTAAATCATATAAAAGTTGTGAAATGTGTTTGGAGACTGTTTTAGTTCGCATGTTATTTCAAAATAAAATTGGATTGTTGTGTATGGTTTAGTGTGTATAGTTTATTAGTGTCACAACTTTGCATTTTTTTTGTAAAATATTTTGAAAAGGGTTTTATAGTTTTAAAAGTTGTTCTTCATGTTGTATAAATGATAAGAATGGTTAGATATTGTTTTGAAGAAATTAGGGTTTTTGTGGAAGTGATTTTAAGGCCTCTTTTTCTGCTTTGGTGTTCCATTGCATGTTGGCATACCCATGGGAACACTAAGTTCACCCATGGGTGTGTTTTCAAATGAAGCTGGATTTTTTTTAATGGAGTTATTTTAAAACCATGGTCTATTTAATAGTTCTTTTGGGTTTAAGTGGTGTTAGCCCTTTTAGGTTAATTAATTAATGCTTCAATTTCTCCTTGGTGGTACATGCATACACATACATAGGAATGTATATTTTTATGTATATATATCTTCCTTGCACAAATTATCTCATGAAAAAAGGGAATATGTGCATTGGATTAAGGGTATATATATATATTTATGATAATGTGTATGTGTGCTGGTGTGGGAGGTTTTTGTTAAACGAATCAAGAGTTGAAGTGCCTTGGCTAGATCCACTTCTTTTTTGAGTTTGGTCCTCTATGCTCGTGCCTTTAATTTTAATTCATTGATTTCATATATTTTTTTAAAGTGTGATTACAAATTCATGTGGTATTTATATATGTTTAAATGAATATGTGTTTGCTGAAATGGATTACACCTCTTGGAGATTGGTTTCCCGCTAGTTTTCATAATTTTTTTAAGCCTATTTATAATTTTTTTAATTATAACGGTGTGTGATGTGTTTAAGTATAATTTACTAAAAGATTCCTACTTATGATGTGTATATTTTGAATCAAAAAGTCATTGGTTAAATGTTTTGTTTATAACCAATTTTTTTAACCTTGATGCGTTGTTTGACAATTCAATGACATTAAGGCATGTTTGGAACTTTTTAAGAGTGTTATGTGTTTTTAAAAAATAATTGGAAATATATATGTGAAATGAATTTGGTTTGAATTATTTTTATTTTATATTGGAATGATGTTATTAAAGTTATGGTTGAAAAATTAACATACTTTTTGAGATGGTATAAATGAGTATGTGAAGTGATGGCCTGGTTGGCATCTTGGTTGATATGGAGTCTACATTTTTATACAAGTATATATATGTAGGGGAACCTATGTAGGATGTATATCCCTTTATTGGTTATCGCATAGGATGCTCATGTTATGGGTAGGAAAGTGAAGCGATGATAGGTGAGGTGATTCATGCGTATGAGGAACTTCTACTTACACGGCATTACAACTACCACCATGGGTTTCTAGATGTCGTTTAGAGGGTCAAGTGACTGTTGCTAATCAACCCCGATAAGATAGGTTGGTACCCCCTAGATTTTCTGTTAGGCGAGGCGGGCTATGACACTAGTGAATCTAGGTTACAATAGCTAGTTGGTTATTCAGTTAGGGGATTCACCATACGTCAAAAGGTGGTTCTGAACAATTTACATTCAAGAATATCTCTAGGGATGATTAAGAAATTCCCATTGTTAAATACTTGTATACTCTTTATTTAGTTTATATTAATTTTCATTATTTCATCTCATGACACCTTTACATTGTTTTTTATAATATAGAACTTATTTTGGTACTAGTTGGATTTAAAAAGAATTAATTAAAATGACTCATATTTTTTTCTAATTAATTTAGAAAAATGAAATGAAAAAGGGGGGTTTTGTAAAAGTAAAATCATTTTACCTGTTTTGTAAATTGAGTATAAAACCCATTTTTTATATATATAATTTTCAAATTTCAAGATTATTTTTCATTTTAGAGATTGGGAACCAGGACTGGTTTATTATGGCTTTCCTACTGAGCATCTCAGTGCACAATCCTACTCTATATATTCATTTTTAGGTTCTCCATTTTTAACATCTCTCTTGAAGTGAGCTTGGTTTTGAGTATGGTGGTGACCTAGTAGGTCACATAGAGGTATGTGAAGTTTTTTCTTTTTCTACTTTACCCTTTATTTTTCATTTTATTATTGTAATTTATATTTACTTGTGTCATATTAATGGTAAAATTCATCCCCTCATGTTATTTTGGATTCCTATCGTTAGATTATAGCTCGTGGGGATCACGAATGCTAATTGGGTCACGTCACAAGCCGACTCGGGCGACCAGTTCTGGGTTGACCCGGGCGGCTTCATGACACTAGTTCTATCATCTATATAAATATAAATTCAGAAATAAATATTATATATATTCATAATATTTATATATATTTTTAATCATCTATAAATTGTAGATAATGAAAAATTAATTACACTATTCTTTTAGATGGTGTTCCATAGTACACATGAACAATTGTTTCATTTTCAGACGACAATTATGAATGAAAGATAAATATTGTTTTATCATTATAGAGTCATGTTGATATCATAAATATCATATCTAATTATTATTTCCATCATTATATCCACATTGTGATATAGTGATGGAAAGTGAATTATAACACTATATGGAGATGGTAGTCCCTATGTACACAGGAGCGATAATTTCTTTTCCCATTCAATGTAATAGTAGTTGAAAATGATTACTTTTTATAATAATATAATCTATTTAAATATTTTTTACTATATTCTTCAGTTTATGATTGATACAATTTTCATTGATATAGTGAATGAATAAATAATATTGAAAGAGACCAATTAATATTTATACATATTATTTGAAAAGACTTTATTGTCTAATATTTTTTTCCTTGAATGGTTGATCTTAATAGAAGCAGAGGGGTAATAAGAAAAATGGGTTAATGAAATTACATTATTATATCTATTACTGGATTATAAATGAGGCTCTAAATTCATGAATATGGTTGGATTGAGGGTTCTATTTTATATATGAGGAGAGGACACACATGGAATTACCTAAAAAATATAAATAGAATTAATGTTTTTCCCAACTATAAATATATAAACTTTTATATGAATAGTTTTTAATATAATATGGGTTTTAAATTTCTTCAAGATATAATATATAAACAATTTTATAATGAAATATTACCCATATGTTTTAATTTATCCCTTGATAAACTTGTTTTAACATTTACTACAATAACACGTTTTTTGTATTCGCACTATTCATTATGTCCAAAATTGAATGTGAGTTTATTAAAAAATAGTGAAATTATGATTCAAAATATTTAATACCTTTTATCAAATTAAATTTATATAATTTGAATAAATTAAAATTTAAATAATCATTCAAAATGAAATAAAAACTTGTTTTAGAAAAATTCATTTTTATGTATAAAATTGGATATAATTTCATCACTTTTCTAGTAATAAAAGTATTGTTAAAGTTAAAATATTTCCTTGAATATATAATTTATATATTTACTTAAAAAATAATCATTTATTATTTTTTTTATTTTTTTTATTAAAAAATAGAATGTTCACATAAATTGTTTTATCTAAAATAAAAGTTGATTCCATTTAACTCATTTCATCTTCATTACTAACATTTTGATAAATAATGTATAAATTTTTATTAATAAATTAAAAATATAATTAATGAAAATAAAATTTTTATTAGTGATCATTATTCCATTTGCATATAATAATAATTAACATTTAGAAAAATACAATCATTTGAAAATAGGTCTGGAAATCCTTAAATAATTTTATTAAAAAATTAAAAAAATTAATTGGCATTAATCCCTACATTTGAATTCATGAAAAATTTTATATATATCTCATAAGATAGTTAATTCTATTCATAACTAGAAATTAATTATCTGGGTTGTAATGGTATTCTATATCAAGGGTTTATTTATACTTGGGGTCTCACGTTTCGTAAACTATCAAATATTTCAATGGAAATACATAATAAATCATGTGTTGTTTATCAAAATGAACCCAGTGAGGCCAAAGCTAGTGTCTACTACCATTACCTCAGTATTGGATACAATAAAACTTCATTCCAAAAGATAACTATTTTTTGGGGGGATCAATATGGTGTCATGGTAAACTAGATACATTCACGATTCTTGTATTATAAATAAGTAAAAAATTACAATATAATTTTTTAAAGGACGATTACTTTATTCCATGTAGAGTATCCTTCCAAATAATTCTTAGTATAATTCAGTGAATCATGGGGATATAAGACATAATAAGTGTGATATCAATTTTCCAATAAGGGAATGTATTACTGAAGAAATAATGAATCAATGATAATAGTAAACATTGCAATGTAATAACTAAATACAAAATCCAGGTAATAAATAAACTGAGAAAGATAGTTAATTTGTAGCTAATGTTAAAGAAATAATCTCATAGATGATAATCATAAATTAATTCTCCATAAATGAAAGCATTAATTATTGAATTTCATGTTTCTATGGAATATATAATACATTCAACATCAATATATATTATCATAATAGTTTAAATTTGTTGGTAGAAACTAGTCTATTCTTCTTTTAAACAAACTCAAATGTTTTCACACAATTTGATAACAACTCATCAGTTTACCGATTCATTTATGGCGATTTCTTTAATTGGTCCCAAACCCATATACTTTGAATTAACTAGTCCCCAAGTTGTATGGTTTAAATTAACTGATCCCCAACTTATATAGTAAAATTAAAATGCATTCCCCATAAATCTAATAATCAATTTAAATAAACAAAGTGATTTATAAAATAACATTATTGAGTAAAGGATACATATTTAAAAACATTTACCTATTTAGTCAAATAAATGTCAATGTAAAAACCATATGAAAAATGATACATTTTTTAGGAAATAAACATATCTATGAAAATGATATGAATAGATAGGTGAAAATAAATTTTTAATGATCTTTGGAAATTGAATTTTTTAAGGGGATTGAAAATTAATCGTGGTAGTGAATTTCAAAATTATCCCTGTTCAAAAGAATAACAGCCCATTTAGAGGATTAATAAGAATGAAATCAATACAACATATCCCAAGTGGTGTAAAAATATATTTTTGTTGTTATTGATGAATTTATATACCTTAAAAAGTTCTTGTAAAAACATTATTGAGGTAAATAAACATTTATTTTTATTTTTTTATCCATTTCCTTAAAAAACATTTAAAATAATTTTCTTCTAAAAGTAACCTTTTAAACATGAAATGTAATATTTGAATAAATAATAGTGTATAAATATTTATATGTCATACAAGGTAAAAAACATACCTTTTTCGTGAAAAGAAAGTTAGGAAAATGAATTGTTTTGACTGAGACATGAATATTCCATAGAAACCCATTGTAAAAGAAAAAATTAAAAAAATGTATTTATGAAATAATTTTTTATTGTTTATTCTAATTTTTTTTATAATATAGGGTTTATATAATAAAACATGCTTTCGAGCTAAAGAGAGAAACAAAGTCATGTTTTCATAAAATCATTTTTCTAAAACATATTGAGTACAAAAGAGTAGAAAAGGAAACTATTAAATGGAATTTTCATTAATAAATAGACGATAATATAATGATAGTGTTTTTTGAAAAAATTATCCATTAATTTCCTCAAATTTAAACACAAGTGTAAACAATCTCAAACAAAGGAGATTATGAAGTAAACCCCTAAAAAGACCATAACATTGACGTGATAATCGGTCGATAAATTGATTTTATGTGTCAATTTTAAAACCAAATGAAATAGGTTGTAATATAAAATTTATTTTAAAAAGATTTAAAAAATAATCTAGGAAAATTATCAACAATGATAATGTAATATAACCAACTGACTATGATTTATGTCATGAAATTTGTTACAACTTTGTAACTTTTATTTCAATTCCACGTGGAAGAAATAACTCAAATTAAAACTCAATATACTAGTAATATAGTATAATAAAGGGTATATGGTATCAAAATTCGTTTTAGATAGACCACATAAAAAAAGTAATGGGTGAATATGACATTTATGTCACATATGTAAAAGGTGAAATGAAAATCCATTACCCTATGTTTCAATTCAGGTGAACACCATTTAAACTCCCATATAATGATTATAAACATGTGAATAACTCATTACAGAACCATTATCATATTTATAATATCATATATTATCTTTTTATAATATCGTTTTACCCAGTTTTTTACAATCTTTCTTTATTTCCACTATTTCAGATGTTAATTTCCTTGTTTTTTTTGTACATTCTGAATTGTTACTTATTATTACTATTAATCAGATCATGATTACATATTCTCGAGAATGTAAAAAATAATTTAAATATAATATATATTTATATATCCACTATATATTTATTTTAAATAGTCATTTATTTTTGGAGATAGGAAATGAAATGCGTCGTTCCCGGAGATGGTAGGCCATATGTACACATAAATGCATCTTTAATTTCCTTGTGTTATTTAATGAATGAAAAGTAAGTATTATATTTGATAATTAAAATTAATCTATAATATATATGTCTTATATGTGATATATTTTTCATAAAAAAGATTCATTATATATTCCATGTATAGTGTGAACGAATCAAATAACTTTGATGAGGCGGTAGTCCACACATCCACAAATGATGTTATCGTGTAACTATAAAATGGAAATCATTAATGTGTGAGTTATATATTAATTAAATAATCATTAATAATTCATAAATATAATATATATAATATAGAAAAGAAATGTCATTCATAATTCCCAACCATGAGAGGTGGTAATGGAAAAATGAACAATCATCGTTTTGCAAGTTTGTAAACCGCTGTATACATCAACGCTAAATCGGTTACCCCTTTCCTGGTGGTGTTTGTAATTGTATGATGAATAAATATAATAAAAACATATTAGTATATTAAGGATACTAATATTATAGTATAATCTTGTAATAATAATAGTTTTGGGAGTGGATAATGAAAATAATACAAATTATAATGAGGAATGATGGTTCCACTTCTTTGGATAACTCCTTTTGGATTACATTAAAATACATACTTGGTTTGATTTCTCCTAAAGGTGATGATTCCTAGATTAGGTAAGGTATTTTTAGGATCTATTTAAGTTTATTTTGGTTGACAAAAAATGGAATTTATTGGTGTGAGGATGTGTGAGGTGTGAGTTTCTTTTTATAGTTGAAGAGGAGTGGCAATTATGTAAATTATTGAAAAGGGAATTCCACCAATGTTTATCCCATGAAATATAGATTCAATAATGGAAAACATTGTATCCAATGGAGGTTGTGTTCTATATATGGTCATATAATGGATTTTGAAATAGTTTCTTGGTTATTTGGGCCCTTAAGAGTAATGTTTTGTTCTTTGTTAAGATACTTTTTCTTTTAATCCAACATAATAATTATAATCAATTTCACCAATGATTTTGGACAAATAATAAGTACTAATTAATTTAAATTATTAATAATTATTATTAAAAACATGGAATTATTTTTTCCAATTTTCCATCACATGAGTGGAAGAAATTAATTTAAATTTAATCCCACATAAAGGACGATAAAGCTGGTTGTTAATTTTAAAATGTTTAAATGTTTTTTTATGTTATTGTATCCAATTCAAAAGTCATATTTATTTCGATTATTTTACTGGGATTAATTGATGTATAATTGAAATAATTAATCTTTAAAATAAACCAAAAAAATTATTCAACCTTAAATAAGTTAAATGAATTAATAGTTTTTAATTAAAATTCAGTATTTTTCAATAATCACAAAAAATTTAAAAAATTCAGAAAAATAAATCATAATCACCCCAAAACAAATTATGTTCATATTTTGAAAATTATGTTTATTTTGAAAAATAATATTTATACAACTTCCAATAAATGGGTTGAAAATATGTTCTCCTTTAAAAGATAGTAAAAGAACCTTTATAAATGTATACCTTTTATGTGTAAAACTAGGATTCTTCTAATCGTATTCATAAAAAATATATTAGATGAATATAAATTTTTTTTTATATTTAATAATGAAATTTAATTAATATAAATCAATAATATAAATTAATTTAATTTATTATGATAAAACACCTTTCTGAGAATAAAAAAAATTTATATTCACTTGGTTTTTATAATAATTTCTAATTAATTAGTAACCACTAAATTTATTTTATATTTTTTGTAAACTATATATTTTTATAAGTGAGTTTATCAAATTAATAACTTATATTATAATTTATAAGTTATATATTATTATACTAAATAATAATATTTTAATAATATATTATTTCTTTGTAAAACTCAGTCTTACCAATAATGCAAGCAATCGATGAAAGTATTTCTTATATTTAATAAAAACTAAAGCATTATTATATGCATTTAAATATATATCATTGATTTAAAATTGTAATTATATTTTAATTTATTAGGATGTTATATTCCCTTAGGCACTTAGTGTAATACCCTAAGCTTCCACGTTATGCTTCTCTTTGAATAATACAATAGCTTTTGTGGTACGCAACCCCGAGTTCTAGCACACCATGACCAATCAAACCTGTCGGTTAAAAAGCAGTTATGAATAGTAGTACCCGTTTTTTGAGATTTTATACATTTTATTTTTCAAAAATTACTTCATTTGTTGATTCTCAATATCAAAATCAGCTAAGGGAGAATTTTTTTATTTTTCAAAAAGCATTCAATTTTTGATGAATAGGGAAAATCATTGTGTTATTGTTTAAAACCGACCGTTTATTTAAAATATTATTTTTAAAATTATATTTATTTTACAGTCAAAATAGAGAAAAAATATCTATATTAATACAATGAAATTCATTGGATTAATTTTAAAATAAGATTAAATATATAAAATTTTATCGAACATTTTAACGTCTTTTACCCACGTTCTAGGCACATTTGAAAATTTTTATAAAATGTGATTTTACCACTTATATGAATTGAATTTCAAAAATATGAGATGCATTATTGACATTAATAAGCAATATTTCATTTTATACGATTAAAATAATATTTTATGAATGGTAAATTTTGAATTTTATTTACCATAGTTAAAAGTAAATAGGGTAATTAAAAGTTAAACTAATATTATAATTACACCAAAACATGTCATAATTTTATTGGATAAGTGTAATTTGAACAAAAAACCCTCATAACAAAAGTATGATCCTTTTTTATCCACTTGGAATAGATTATCACATCTATTTTATTTTATTTAAATAAGAGTTAAAAGTGTTAAATTCAAATTTAAATAACTAAACCATTGTTCATATTGGGTTATGCATAAGATAAATTTGAATATAAATATTCATTATAAATAATAAATTATTTTATACTTAGTGGTATTTTAGATATTATTTTTAGACATTAAATAATTGGATTTCTTTATAACACAATGATGATGCAGTAATTACCGTATTAATGAAGTACTAAAATAATAGATATTATTAAAATAAATTTATATTTAGAATTTTGATACATTAGATGAATTTTCTAGTTTAATATAACATTTTAGTGTCTATTCAATGAATTTTTTTGAAGTAATCAGGTTGTTATGACTTTAATAATATCCAATTATTAAATTGTGTCAAAATTGACATAAATGAGTTTTTAAAAACAAATACTATTTTATTAAATGATATAATATTCATGAAAATATAAGATTCATCCAAAGAAACAAGAAAAGATTATTTAGGTAATTAATGAACCATTTGAGGTTCTCTTTTAATTTTATATTATGTTTATAAACCATGAAATATAAAAATACATGAAGACATGGTTAAAGTTAAATAATTTAACTAAGAGTTAATTCTTAAAGATAAGATTAAAATGTTGAACTAAACATTTCTAAACCCAATTGTATGATATCCTTTCGACCCATACACACCTTATTCGTGAAAAAAATATTTTATGGAGCAATAGGAAACTGAAAATTAGTTTATAAAAAATTAATATTTCAATCTTTTCCTAGAGTGCCCCTCACCAATCTTATTAAAGGGTACTTAAACTTCACTTAAATTCACACCTTCAAAGCCATTTTTCTTGGCCAACACCTTCTCATATATCCTAACACTACCCTCAAATCATCTTAGAGTTTTTAATTTGATCATAAATCCTAAATAAGGTGCCCTTTTGTTCAAATAAAAAGGAACAACCCGAAGAAGTGGCAATTATTTCGTCACCTCGTTCAATGTTCATATCTTCTTCCACTTACTATTTATTTTTTTTCATACCAAAAATAATAAATCTTTTACATTATAAATATTAAGATATTAATATAAATTTTTTATGACCATATTAATTTTACTATCCGCCCTATTAATGAAAAAGTCACTATATGTGCATACATATGGCTTACTGTCTCTACGTCGTGGTGTAGTTTTGTTATTCAACTCTAAATTATTTGGATTGGTATAAAATTTAGTATAATTGATATAAATAATAATTATAACATGTTAGTGATAATTTTTATATAAAATACCATCCAATTACATACCATTTCACCATAAATAGAATGATATTGTCACTCATGCCTACGAACGGCTTACCGTCTCCATGATATGATGAGATTTCATTACCCGCAGTAATTATTCCAGAATAATTTTCATTTGATCCTTAAAAATAATGTTTAATGACTTAATATCATTCTAGATATAAATCTAATACATCCTATATATAACAAACATGACTTATGTTACAAAACATATAAAGTAAAATAAATCAGTAAACACCCAAAACAATGATACTACTAAAATATTATTGAAAAAGTATTATTAAAGGATAAATATGATATCATATTTATGTATTTGGTTCTTTTATAATTTAATAACAATGATTTAAATATTATAATGGATGTTAACGTATTCTTGACAAAGGAAAACTATGAGGTAAGGGTTAATTTTACAATTTCTTTATTATATGAGGTTGTTTATAGGTGAGTATCAACTGAGACCTCTTTATAATCCCAATTTGTGTTTCTTAAAAAAAATATTTCAAAACCTTTTTACTCTTTCCTAGACTATTGTTTAAAGTCATTATACCCTTTTTTGAATTTTTATAAAATGTTTTTAAAGAAATATTTCTTTCGTTTTCCAAACAAGGTACTTTATGACCTTTTTGACAAATTAAGGAAAGGATGTTTTTTAACTTATATGGAGGATGTGGATATTATTCACTATTATAAAAACATAGAAGATTCCCTTACAAGATTATAATAATAATTAAAAAATAAATATTTTCTTAAATTTTAAATTATTTTAATGTAGAAAGAGATATTTCAGTCAAATAGTTTTGGGATTTATTTCATCAATGTCAACATTCATTGTGGGTTTTTATTCTTATATAAAGTTTATTTGTTATGATAAAATATTCCATATTTTATTGAATGTTTTGTGATAAGTTTTACTATGGATGTTCTATTTTTATACCATTCACGGTTTATGGTTATTGTATTAACATTTCATAAGATAGTTTTAATGTGAATGTTTATGTTATGTTTCAACCTTTTCATATAAGGAAGAATTAGACATAGTAAATGAATATCAGGGCACTCTATAGCCCCTCGATGTGTCGGTATGCCTCCTGAGACAAAGTAGTGTCTTGGAACAAGGCCTTGAAAAAAAATTATTTATAGTCTTGGCACAAGTCCTTGACTATGTGGTTATGATTTTCGGCATTATGAATTCCATCATTTAAAAATAAGATATTGATATCCCATGTGATTATTTGACCAGTAGAATATACATGTTAATAAGTAAATGGAATTATTTGATTTATCTTTTCCATGTTAAACTTAAGTTTACATTTAAAAGGCATGTATTTTAGTCTTGTACAATGCCTTAAATTGTTATGCTTATTTTTGATAGTTTCTGCAATATTGTTATCCTTACTGAGCATCTGAGCTCACCCCTTTCTAATGTTTTAATTTTTTTCCTAGGATGCGAATAAATATATTACGATTAACCTATAGGAATAGGCTAAAGGATATGAGTTTGTCCAACGGGGACACAGTTTTGTTTTTTTTCTATTTCAAAATGTAATGAAAAAAATTATATATGTATCTTGAATTTCCAAGGCTACTAAATAGATATGTATTTTGGGACATGATATCTTGTGATCATGCCAATGTTATGTACCAATGCCCCGACTCTACCTAACTAGGGTCGGGGAATTACATTTGGTATCAGAATAATTATAGTACAGACCCTTGAAACTAGATTTATAAAAACTGTAATTAGAGAACACTACCCTAAGATTAACATTGAGGATTAGTATAGAATAACATCAAAAAAATTGGTAATGTAGATATTATATTCATTTTCCAAGAAATACATCCCTATATGGATACTACAAGTGGACATGGTTTTGGAACAGATGTACTTAAGAGTGAAAACTTCTATAAATAGTTTTGGGCTTGACCCGGGGTATCCTGGTCCCCGACAACAGGCCTTACTGCACACCTAGTTTGACACTCCTGGGGGATATTCTTAGTATAAATCACATTTTCATTACAAACCATTATGAACGATTTGTGAGTGAATACTTTCTCATTGATTTTTTTTATGATTACAGATCATATGCATAAACTGTTCAATTTATGTTAATTATTTAACAAGTTTGGAATTATGCATTGTGATTCATAAACTATTCTAGTGTATGTCATTGTTTAGAAATGGTACCTAGTGGAAGGAATGGAAAACTTATCAACGCATGTAATCCATATAGCGATTTCCCTCCTACTTGAGATAAATATAGTGGAGATTGTGATTAAACTGGTGTGGATCAGTATATAACCATATGGGGACAACTCACTCAAGTTTTTAATAATAACCATACCCATATGGAGTAACCTGATCCACAATGTGGAGGATCAGTGTTAGACCGCTTTATAAGTAAACAACCACCAGCATTAAATGGGACTACAAATCCATTTGTAGCTGATCAAAGGATAAGTTCCTTAGATAAAATATTTCATTCTTTGGGTAGTACAAAAAGGGAAAAAGTTTTCGTGACAGTTTATCACCTCACATGATATGCAGATCTATAGTGGTCATTAATTCAAAATAAAAAGAAGGATGATGAAGTGTCAAATATGGAATTGAGGGGGTTCAAATATATTTTCATAGAAAAATAATTTCCTCGTGAACATCGAATAGATATGGAAAGTCAATTTAAGAGTCTGAGTCAAAAGGAGGATGATAATGTCCCAAAGTATGAGGCTAACATTAGATGATTAACAAGGCATGGTGTTGATTATATACAAAACCCAAGAAGTAAGATTGATCCATTAATTGATTAGTTAAAACCATTTATCCATCGAGCATTAGTCTTAAAATCCTTCTCATTGTATGAAGATATAGTCTCACGTGCTATCAAGACAGAAAATGAATTATCTATGTCTTATGACTTTAAAGCGAAGAAAGAGATGAAGAGATCTTCCGAACACTCTGAAAAATGAAATAAGAAGAAGAATGGAAAGGATTATTTTCCACCCTGTAGTAAATGTTGGAAGAAACACACCAGTAATTGTCTGAAGGGGATGCGAGTTTTTCATACATGTCTAGAAAAAGGCCACCAAGCTGATGATTTCAGGGGAAAGAAAGGGTCTACCATTATGATGAATGCTAAAATTGTAGAGAAATGGGTAATTATGAAATTTAATGTCCAAAGTGCCAAGGAAAAATACCTTAAAATGGATAAGGGATCAAGGTTAAGCTTATGCGATTACTACTACTGAGGTTGAAGTTCCTAATGACATAGTATAAGGTACTTTAATCATTTACCCAAAATTAGGAAACGCTTTATTAGATTCTAGATCATCGAATTCTTTCATATCATCCCATTTTTCCATGAAAATTAGTTATTTAAAATTTGAATTAACAAGGGAGTTTTCAATCAAAACTCCTAAGGGAACTATCATTGCAACAATTTTTTGTCAATTAGTTTCCATTAAGGTATATAAATCTGCTTTATCTACTAATCTAATTAACTTACCCATGACTGAATTTGATATAATCCTCATTATGGATTGAATTTTGGGCCATGATTGGAAATTTATTGTAAAAGAAATAGGTTAAATTTTTTTATGATGATAAGGAATACCTTATCTTTAGAGAAAAAACATCACCATCTGATTCTCATTTAGATCCACCCAAAGTACCTCTAATAAATTCAACTATTGGGGTGGAAGGCATTGAAATAACTGTGGGAGAGGAATGAAATGTTCCAATTAGGGATGTACCTATTGTTCAAGAATCTGTTGATGTGATTACATAGTATTTACCTAGACATCCTCCAGAATGTGAAAATGAATTTTCCACTGACTTAATTCCTGTTCTAAGGCCTATATTGAAGACCCCTTATAGAATGGACACTGTTGAATTAGTGGAACTAAAGAAACAACTAGAGGAATTGATTAATAAAGGATTTATTGGCCCTATTGTTTCTCTATGAGGATCCCCTATTATTTTTGGTGAGATGAAAGATGGATCTATCAGGATGTGCATTGACTAAAGGGAAATCAATGCTATAAAAATAATGAAAAATTATCCCCTACCTCGCATTGATGATTTATTTTATCATCCTCATTGGGATAAATATTTTTCAATGATTTACCATCTATCAGAATACCATCAGTTGTGTGTGAAGAAGGAAGTCATTCTAAAGACAACATTTCAAACCAGTTACGAGCATTATGTGTTTATAGTAATGCCTTTTGGACTGACTAATGAATACTTTGTTCTCATAGATCTAATGAATATAGTTATCAAGGAATATATTGATGACTCTTTATTGGTATTTATTTATGACATCTTTGTATACTCTAAAAGAATTGAAGATCATGAAAATATCAAGCACAAAATTTTAAAGACTCTTAGTTGAAATGAATTATATGGGTTGTTTAGAATGTGTGAGTTGTGTCATTATAAGATTTCTCTTTTTGGAAATATCGTCTCCAAGGATGTAATATTTTTTTAACCTTCTTAGACAAGAGAAACACTAGATTGGTCAGAACCTATTAATATAACTATGTTATGCAGTTGTATTGGTTTAGTAGGTTATTATCAGTGTTTCATTCAGAATATTTCCCGATTGTCTAACCCATTAACCAAGCTCACACATAAAGGAGTTAAATTTGTTTGGAAATAAGAGTTTGAAGAATTTTTTGATGAACTGAAGAGAATATTCATCAATTCTCTTATCATGACTATAACATCAGGAAATGGTGGGTTTGTTATTTATAGTGATCCATCAAATAAAGGAATTGGTTGTTTCCTCATACAGAATAATATAGTTATTTCTTATGCATCATGGAAGTTAAAAACTCATGGAAAATCTATCCTACTCATGATCGTGAGTTAGAAGCTATAATCATTTCTCTGAAAATAAGGATTCACTATATCTATGGTGAAAATGATGAGATATATAATGATCACAAGAGTTTAAAGTATATTTTCTCATAGAAATAACTCCACATGAGGAAAATGAGATGGATCTAACTACTCAAGGATTATGAATTAACTATACACTACCACCAAGGGAAGGAAAATAAGGTGGAAGTTGATTTTATCAGAAAGGATAATGGAGTTCTGAACAAGATGAGAGTTGAAAGGGATCCTAAGTTCATGGAACTAGTAAAGATGGATATGGGAATAATCATGGAAGGTGAAACATTAATAATTTTTCAAATGGATTCCAAACAAACATTACTAGAAAGGATAAAAAGTTATCAGATTGATGATGAGGAGTTTTAGAAGTGAATTAAACGTGTGAATGATGGGAGATTAATTGAATTCATATATGATGGTGGAAGTTTGAAATTTGGGAAAAGGATTTGTGTTTCATATATAACTGATCTAAAAATGGAATTATTGGATGATGCTCATAACTCAAATTTCATTATACACCATTGAACCACTATGTTTTATAGAGATCTGAAGGAAATTTTTTGGTGGGACAAAAAATTCTTGATTATGTGTCAAGATGAATGGTTTTTCAACAAGTTAAGGCAAGAGGACAACATCTTAGAGGATCCATGCAACCTCTTCCCAAACCTGAGTGAAATGGGATGATATTATGATCTACTTTGTCATGGGGCTACCAAAGACTCCTAGAAGGAATAATGCAATATGGGTTATTGTTGATCATCTTACCAATTCAGCACATTTTCCTTCTATAAGAGATGATTTTTCGACTATAAGTTAATGACGTTTTAAGAATTCATGGAGTAACCCTATCAACTGTTTCTGTTCATGGTCCACATTTTATAGCAAGATTCTAGACTAGTTTTTAGAAATCACTAGATATTGAACATCATTTGAGCACTTCCTACCACCCTAAAACTGATGGAAAATCATAATGGACTATCAAAACCTTATAATACATATTGAGATCCTGATCAATTGACTTTTAAGGTAGTGGGGTCAGAATTTACCTCTAGTATAATTTTATTATAACAATAGATTCCATTCAAGTATTCAGATTGCACCATATGAAGTGTTATATGGAATGACATGTCGCACACCAACTTGTTGGGATGATATTGGTGAAAGAAAACATGTATGCCTAGAACATGTTGAGAAAACAATAGAACATGATAAGATTATCCAAACCCATATCAAAGAAGATCAAAGTAGGAAAAAGAGCTATGATTATAACTGATGGAAATATTTGGAATTTCAAGTAGAAGATCATGTTTTCTTGAAGGTATCTCTATAGAATGGTGTTGTACAATTTGGTAAAAATGGTAAATTAAGTTCTACGTACATCAGACCATTTGAAATTCAATAACGAATTGGAGTTATAGCTTACCATTTGGAAATGCCGCCAAGTCTCTCCAAATTTCATGATGTGTTCCACATATCACTGTTGAGAAAATACATGCCATACCCAATGCATGTACTCACCTATGTATAAATTAAACAGGAACGAGATCTGTTTTATTGTTAAGAGCTTATTAGGATTCTTGATACAAGAGAACAATTGTGGAGAAACCGGACGACTCCTCTAATATAAGTTCTTTGGAGAAACCATAAAATGGAAGAGGCAACTTGGGAACCAAAAGAATATATGATGAAGAACAACCCAAATCTTATTATGCAATAAAATTATTGAAATTTTGAGGATGAAATTAATTGAAGGATGGAAGAATGTAACACCCCAATCTTCCTTGATATGCTTATTTTTAAATAATACAATAGCTTGTGCTATACACAACCCTGAGTTCTAGCACACCACGACCAATCAAACATGTCATTTAAAAAAAAGTTATGAATAGTAATACTCACTTTTTGAAATTTGATAAATTATATTTTTCAAATTGGACTTCATTTTTTTATTCACAATATCAATATTAGCTTAGGGTAATTTTTTTGGTATTTTTATAAAAACATTATATTTTTTATGAATTGTGAAAAAAACTACGTTATTGTTTAAAATCGAATTTTTATTTAAAATTGCATTTTTAAATTTAAATTTATTTTAGAATCAATATAGATACATGATACTTATATTAATCCAATTTCATTAATTAGATTCATTTTATAATAATAATAGATATATAAAATTTTATTGAACTTTTTAACATCTTTTACACACCTTCTATGAACATTTACTAATTTTCATGAAATGTAATTTTACCACTTTTGGGAATTTAATTTCAAAAATCTGAGAGAAACATTTTTCATCAATAAGTAAAATGTGGTTCAATATGAAGAAAATAATTTTTGGTGAATAGTATCTTTTGAATTTTATTTACCATAGTTAAAAGTAAATAGGGTAGTTAAAGGTAAAAATGATATTATAATTTCCCCAGAACATGTCTTAATTCTATTGGATAAGTGTATTTAGACAAAAATATAACTTAGGAAAAATATTATCCTTTTTGATCCACTTGGATTAGATTAGGACATTTATTATATTTTATTTAAAGAAGATTTAAAAGTGTTATATTCAAATTATAATCACTAAACCATTTTAAATATATGATTATACATAAGAATAATTCGATTATAAATATTTAATATAAATCTGAAAATAATTTATACATAATGGTATTCTATATATAATTTTATACATTAAATAATTAAATTTTTTTATGACACAATGATGATGCAATTATTACCGTATTAATGAAATATTAAAATAATTGATATTTTAAATATTACAATAAATGTAAATTTTAATTTTGATGCATTAAAAAAATTATAGGTCCATATTACAAGTTAGGGTTGATTCAAGGATTATTTTTCAAGGTACTCATGTTTTTAGGACTTTAAAAAATCAATTACTAAATAGAGTCAAAAATGACATAAATTAGTTTTTAAAAACAAGTAGTATTTTACTAAATGATATAACATTCCTAAAAATCAAATATTCTCAAAAAGGTATTAGATAATGTTATATATGTTGTTAATGAACCACTTAATGTTCTCTTGGAATTTTAATGTATGTTTATTAACCATGAATTATAAAAATACCAGAAGACATGGTAATAGTTAAACTATTTAACTAAGAATTAAATATAAATGATGAGGTTAAAATGGTTACCTAAATATATCTAAAACCTATTGGTTGAGAGTTTTTAGACCCATCCATACCTTATCTTCCAAATAAATTATTTTGGAGCTATTACAAACAGAAAATGATTTTATAATAAATTAATATTTCATACTTTTCCTAAAGTGCCCCACACCTCTCTTATAAAAGGGTACTTTCCCTTCTCATAAATTTACACATCAAAATCCAATTTTCAAGGCTAAAACCTAATCAAATATCCTCCAAAATACCCTCAATTATATCTAGAGACCTTACATTGATCAGAAATCTAGTTTAAGGAGACATTTTGTTCAAATCAAAAGGAAGAACCTGAAGAAGAGGTAATTATCCCATCACCTCTTTCAATGTTCATTTCTTCTTCCACTACCTCTTTCATTGTTTTTTCCTTACTAAAATAATAAATCTAGTACATTCTAAATACTGAGATGTTATTATAAATATGGTAAAGCCAAATTCATTTTTCTATCCAACCAATGAAAGATAAAGTCATCATACGTGCGTACGTACAGCTTACCGTCTCCAAGTTGTGGTGTAGTTTTTTATTCAATAGTTACTTATTTTAATGTGTATAATAATGAGTGTAATTGATTTAAATAATAAATATAACGTGTTCATTATTTTTTATATATATTATACCATCCAGTTCTATACGAGTTCACCATCAATAGAATGATATTGTCGCTCGTGCATACGTACAACTTACCGTCTCTACAATGCGATGAGATTTAATTATCCATAATAACCATTAAAGAATAATTTTCATTTTATGATTAAAAATAATGTTTAATAACTTAATATCATTCTGTTTATGAATAAAATACATCATATTCGTAACAAACATGAGTTACATAATAAAACAAAAAAAGTAAAATGAATCAGTTAACACACGAAACAATGATACATCTGAAATATTATTAACAAACCAATATTAGAGGATCATATATGATATTATATTTATGTATGTAGTTATATTATATTTTAGTAACAATGATTTAACTATTATACAGGCAGTTGAGGTACCCTTGACTAAGAAAAATTACATGTTAAGGGTTAATTTTACAATCTCTTTATTATCCAAGGTTGTTTATATGTGAGTATCAACTGAGACCTCTTTATCATCTACATCCATGTTTCATAAAAATGTATTTCAAAACAATATTACTATTTACTATACAATGGGTTAATGTAACTTATACACTTGTTTGAATTTTTTTAAAATGTTTTGAAAGGAATCATTCTGTCATTCTCCAAACAATGTACTTTATGACCTATTCGAAAAATTAAGGAAAGAATGTTTTTTAACTAATATAGTGTGTGAAGCTATTTCCCGCCATTATAAAACCTTCTAAGCTTCCGTTACAATCTTATAAGAATATTTTCAAAATAAATTTTTTATTTACATTTAAATAATTTCAATGTAGAAATGGATATTTCACCCAAATAGTTTTTGGATTGATTTCATCTATGTCAACATCCTTTGTTGGACATTATGCTCATTTGATGATGATTTATTATGATAAAATATTCTATATTGTATTGAAGTAATATCCATATGTTTGAATGTGGATGTGTTATTTTTATACCCTTCATGGTTTATGGTTAATGTATTAATATTTAGCATGCTAGTTTTAATACGAATGTTATTGTTATGTTTCAACCTTTTCATATGAGAAATACATTGGACTTAGTAAGTGACGGGCAGGGCCAACTATAGCCCCTCAATGCATCAGTAGGTTTCATGAGAAAAATTAGTGTCTTAGAAGAAGGCCTTGAAAAAAAAATTATATGTAGTCTTGGCATGGGGCCTTGAATATTTTTTCATGATGTTCGACATTATGCATTCCATCATTATGAAAATATCTATTAAAATTACATGTGATTTTTTGACTAGTTGAATATCTAGGTGAATATGTAAATTTCATTATTTTATTTTTCATTTCTATATTATACTAAAGTTTAAGTTTAAAAGAATTGTGATATATTCTTATACATTACCTTAAATGTTTATGCTTATTTATGATAATTTCTGTTATATTGTTATCTTTACTTAGCATCTAGGACCACCCCATTCTTATGTTTTATTTTTTCCCAATATGTGAGTATGTATATTATGATTAAACTATAGGAATAGGAAAAGGGATATGAGTGTGTTAAAAGGGGGAACTATAACAACCCATACTTGACGTACATGGACATTACATTAATTTTTAAGAATACTTAACACATGACAAAAATAGACGCCCAATGCCTGTATTAGATTAGTGTCTTTGGAAACTCGGAACATAATCTTCTAATCATGGTGAAAGATCTTCAACAACTCCCATAAAGATCTTCTCCTTTGGTTTTTTACCTAAAACATTTATTTATATCCTTGGGAAAAGAAAACATTAAAAGGGTGAGCTCAAATGCTCAGTATGGGTAATCATGGAGAACATTAAACAATCCCTAAATATTTGAATTTAAGAACATGAACATAAAACATCAAAATCATGAGTAATGACATAAATCTTGGCAGTTCATAAGGAATGGATGAAAAAGGAAAATTAACCATGATTAAATAACATTGGAATAAGATATGTAATTGTGGCAACCATTAGGCACATCTTATGATTTCTATAGTAGCCAAGGCATTGCTGCCAATACCATCTTAGTGGAAAAATTCCCTTTCTGAATCGAGTTCACTCCTCGTTCCATTACTATAACACACAACAGTATTAACTTACCATTCCATCCATGTTTAAATCATGAGATATATATCTTTACCCAATTCATTGGAGGGAGATATAGGTCTCACCAATCTCATAATGAAATCATTCTTACATGCGCCACAATATAAACATAAATCATTCATCAAAACCTAAAGAATAAAATGGGTTTCATAAATATCATCACATCATAACATAATCCATATAAAACAAATGGATATAATTTCATCATAAGAGAAGTGAAACCATGTAAATCATAGAGAAATAATACACGATACATTCACATATGAAATAATATCATCTTCGATGGAAAATGGTTTTGAGAATACACTTGAAATTAATTCTTGAGTAAAATATCCTTTCTTTTTCAAAACAATTTTCTTTTCACAAAATTTTCTTCAATTTTAAAATAAAAAAGATTTTGTTTAAAATAGTCATGAAATATTGTAGAAATATCTTTATGAAAATAAGGCGTTATGAAACCATAAAAGTCTGTTCATTCCATATAAGTTAAAAAAAATTCTTCTCGTACTTTTGTCGAAAAAAGTCAAATAGTTCATAGTATGGTAATCAAAAGAAAGTTTCCTTACATAGCACAATGTGAAAGTAAAATAGGGTTAATCATGAATTTAAACATACATGGAAGAATATTAAACACTATGAAAAACATTTTTATGGACATGGATGAAAAATATAACCCCAGTAAATACTTACGTATAAGAAATCTCAGATAAAAATGAGATTGCAAAATTATCCCATACCTTAGGTCCAATATGCTTTGTACGTATCCAAACCTCATTTATAATGATTTAAATAATGCCATTTACTTATTAAAAAATTTTATTCATTGTTATGATGTAATATATGGTTCACTTATGACGTTATATTACCCGTTCTTTTGAAAATTCCATTTAAAGCAGTGTTTTGGATAAAATCGTTTAATTTATCGTACGTGTTTCGACTTTTTGTTACATATATCCTGATTTAATTAATTACAGAATGTAAAACATGATTTATATATAATATATATTCATCATATAAATATATATCATATATCGATAAATGGAACGAAATACACCGTTCAGGGAGATGGTAGACCGTACGTACGCATGAACGCTGTTTTTGTTTCCTTATTGAATTGAATGGAATTAAGTAAATGAAAAATATATGTACATAAATACAATATCATTATTATGTAATATCTTTCATTATTATTTTTTATATATACTTTATAATTATACTTGAATGGTTAATCATGGAAAATGTATCTCACATCGTTCGTGGAGATGGTAGTTCGTACGTACACACTAGTGATGATATCATTTCAATAATTATTGAATAGAATTGGAGAGGATGATATAATATCTCATAATAATTATGTTGTTATAATAACCACTTATAGTTATTCTTTACACCATTATACTCTTCCATGTAAGGTTGTGGTGGAAAAACTGATTACACCATGGCGTGGAGACGATATTCCGTACGTACGCACGCGTGGTGATTTTGTTTTCCTTAGAATGAATAGAAGGTGAAATGGGGTTATTTCATATTTATAATAACATATCAGTATATTATTTATATTTATGTTATTAATTTATAATGAAACAACTAAATAAGATGAAGTTGAAGACAAAATATACTTGAGAGAATCAGTAGAAGAGATTACCTCTTCTTCGACGTACCTCTTTTATGCTTCCTCTTAAGGGACAAGAGTTGGTATTTTGAGAAAACTAGAACCTCCATAATTTTTATAGGGAGGTGGAGAAGAGTAATGGGCAGGTTTTGGCTGAGCTTTAAGGCTCACAATTGTGTAAAGAGTAGAGGGAGGAGGTGCCCTTTTATAAAGGAGAAGAGGGGCACCTTTGGAAACCTCAAAAATATTAACATAATATAAATTCAAACCCCACATAAAAACTTCCTAAATGAATCAAATACGAAGCTTAGATGATATAGGGTTGTTATATCATCAACCAATAAAATTTATACATGTTGTAAATTTATTTTAAACCTTATCAACATGATTTATCTTTATTTAATCAATTTAGTTTTATTTGTGGTAATAAAATTGTAAATTTTAAATTATTATAAATAATTATTTATGTGTTGTGAATTATCCATAATTAGGTATTTTATGAAATTTTAGACCCTCTAAATTTCAATTTATAATTTTTAATATTTTTGTGATTTTTACACAATTTAATATTATGTTATTTTTATAAAATAACAATAGTGTTGATTTTGACACTATTCATTTATTTGAATTTAAATTATATCCAAACTGAAGATATATTCAAACCAAAATATTTCATAGACTCCTAACATGTCATATTCATCTAAGAAATTTGTGGAGAACATTAATTAGTTCATATAATATTTATTTTAATATTTTTAAAACCATTTGTTAGATATTTCTCTTAATGAAATAATTACTACAACATTTTTGTATAATTATTTAAAATACTTATTTGTTGCATAAAAATTAAAAATAAAATCATATGATGAATATAAATATATTAAATTTCATAATAATATTTTTACTCGAATTTATCATTTCAAAATCACAAAATATTAATTGTTATATTTATTAAATTATGAGGGTGACATCTTTGACATCATTTAAAATAATATAATATAAATGTCCTAATAGGTTTCTAAGGCTCAAAATGGAACACAACTAGACACTTGGATTCTTAGGGAATATATATACTTGAACAATAATGTTTGGTCAATTTTATGGTATTTTTGATAGGTATTATTATTTTAATAAATACTATATTATTGATTTTTCACTAAATAAACAATTTCTACACCACAATTGTGTCACCATTAATGACAATTATTTATTGCCTAAAAATTATTAAAAAATTACCATGATGTAGATAATTTTTTTCTATTTCTGGAGACTATTCTTATTCAATGTTTTATAAAGTTTATCACCAAATTAAAATTATTACACTTATAAGATATAAGAGAGTGACATGTTGTCACTTTCTTTGGTTTTAATAATAATTACTTCATTTTCTTGGAGAAAAGTCAATACAATAAATTTATTTTGACCCTTAGGTGATATGGGTAGACTTTTATTCATCCAATATAATTTTTGAAGGTTTTAGGATAACTTTATAATCTTTTTTTACCCTTAATTACCCGATTTACCTTCAACTGTGGTAAATAAAATTTACCGTGGTTACTGTTCATAATGTCAAAAAAATAAAATTAACCTATTAACATAATTTGGACCCACTTAATCCAAATATGGAATCCATTTTTCAAAATTCAAAACACATAAGTTTCGGTAATTAATTTAAAATTAATATGTTTCTTAAGAAAACGGGTATTAAAAGTTAAAACACTGCCAAAGATTGAAATATTTTTACCTATAAATTCAATGTAAAATTAATGGTAATGAAATAAATTATATTAAATGGAATAAAAATATTATATTTATAATTTTAAACCATTAAATATTATAATCTAACCATATAAATTATCACGATGAAAAAAGTGGTTTTTAATTAAAATATAGCGTGTTTTTACAATTCATTAAAATATAAAAGGTATCAGAATAATGTGAAAAATTTATCCAAAGTAAATTTTTATATCCTGATTCAAAAGAAGATTTTTATTTTGTCAAATGGAACTTATAAACATTTCAAAAGATAAATTTAATGTAGGTTTTCCATCAAAAGGCGGCAAAACTGCATTTTTTGAAAAATACTTATTTTACCCGAAATACTTATTTTGTTCTCATACAATGTTCTAGAAAATGTGTAAGATGAATAATAATGTTATAAAATTTAAAATGTAGATAATACTATTCATAAAGGCCAGTACATATTAATATTATAACTATATATCGTTGTTTACTTAATCCTGGTATTGTGTACTACACATGCTATCGAGGAAAGTCGTGATTGCATGTGATGCAAGACAAGTCAGGGTTGTGTGTAGTGGAAGATCCTTTTGGTGTTGATTATAACATAATAAAACCTTTTTTATTTATACATTAAACCGAATCTATACTTAATGTTTCATAGAATAATTCCCACAAAACAAACTTGAAATTGTCTATAACACTAGCCAATAATAGTGTTGTGTATACTGCAAGCTAATATGGTGTTGTGTATAGTACAAGATAATCTTGTTGTTGTTTATAATAGAAGACATCAAAGAAATTAAAATGAATATATCTCACAAAATCTTAGGGTGTTACATTCTACCCCCCTTAAAATGAATTTCTCCCTCAAAATTCTTCAGGGTTATAAATAATTTACTACTTGAAATTTTCATTCATAGAAACCCACATTTTAAAAATGAATACTAAAACATAATTTTAAAAAGGAAAGTTTGAATCATAATGGTCACCCAATGTAATTCATTACTGTGTTTCCACAGAGGACAACATAGGTGAAAATATGGATATGGAAGATAAATCTAACCATCATGTTCTGATGAAGAGTGGTAGAGAACACGGATATGAAAAATCCATAAATCAGAAAGACATAAATTTGTGATGATTTAAGGTACCATCTAATTCATCAGGTATGAGGGTACTAGGACAACGTTTTTAGTTCTCAAGATCATTTCCCTAATGTTGAAGAATTGTTGAATTAAAAGAAATGCTTACTTGATTTCTGTACAACCTCAACGTTGTTCGTGCCTTGATCAATTTCAACTTCATATCATAATGAAATGAAGTTGAATTTTTTATTTTTGAAGTGTTATCAGATCATGTGATATAATGATAGGTCATTCCATCTGTTTCTATTGCAAAACGTTTAGCACAATTTATTAAATATAAATAAGTCCATCAATGTTGAGATTATTCTTATATGGTTTCTAAACTGGACTTATAAATCATCTATTATAGTACATAATAAAATAAAACTAGTTTTTAATCAACAGGGACTTCCTGTAGGCCAGTGATAAAGGCCTGTCGCAGTTCGGTTGTGGGTTCGATTCTCGCATCCTTGTCTAACGCGATGGGTTGTCTCCCGTCCTGCAGGTTGTCCTTTTTATAAAACTACACTATTATAACATTACAGAAATAATATTAAAAATTTCTAGCCTTAAACAATACTATCTGATGTCCAACTTAATGCATTCCAACCTTTAGTCTTATCGGAAATACTTCTGTCAAATCCCATAGTATAAAGAAAACAACTACTAGAAATTTCATCTACCGAGCATGTGAATACCATCATTTATCCAACATATATCATATGATATTTCGTGTTGGTCACATTACAAATAGGTGAATACCCTAATCATGTATTCTATTAAAAAATGAATATCCATTGAACCTTAGTAAAAACATGAATGTTGTCAAAAGCCAATTCTTTCCACATGCCAAAATCCCAAAATTTCTATATACACAAACCATGATATAACATTGTCCATATATCAGTCATGAGCTCATTTCTTTATCTCTTTATCACTTCATTATGCGCATATTATCTTCTTTCCAAAAATATTTCAATCACTTTTCATGGTTACCTGTACCATATAATTATCGAAATCCTCAACAAACCATTACATAGATATTCCAATATTCCACGATTCTTTAATTGAGATTCCACAACATTATTTTGGAATCTCGTTACATAATCACATAATCATTCCACCACATTGTTTTTATACTCAACATCTCTAATAGTGATTACATGAGACTTCCCTTTTTCCTTTTCTATAAGAGGTTGTTGATGTAAATCGTCATTAATCCTTGGATTAGGGCATTGGTTAGCATAATGCCCCATTTTCTTTCAGTTGAAGCATTGAAGTGTTGGTGGTGCCTTCACTGTTGTCTTTTCTCTATTCACATCATTAACCACCTTTTTCCCATTACTTTGACACTCAGCTACTCGATGACCTTCTTTTCCACACATAAAAAATTTTCTAGCCCCTTTAAGACAATCTCCACCATGCTTCTTTCCACACTTTGAGCATAAAGAAACATTCACCTTCTTTTCACCATTGTTTTGAGATTTTTCCTTGAACTCCATCTTTCGATTCTTGTCAAAACCATGAGATGGATACGTAACACCATCTTCTAGTTCTACCTTGATAGCACAACACACAATTTCTTCATAGGTACTGAAGTCTCTTATAGATAATGCTCTTAGAAAACTTGGTTTTAAGCCACTAATGAATCGATCAACTATACTTTCATGTTGGATGAAAAAGCCAGATGCATACCAGGAAAGCCTTGTAAAAATCGCTTCGTAAATACCAACAGATTCATCATCCTTCTTCTTAAGCTCAATGAACTCCTTTTCCATCTTTGTTCGAAGAATAAGAGGGAAGTACTTACTGAAAAACATGTTCTTGAACTTGTCCCATTCAATGGATTCAATTTCATCTTGGGGCCTTGTATTCTTAATTAGAGTCCACCACTGGTCTGCTTCACCTTCTAAATGGTAAACATCTAGGATGAATTTTTCATGATCTAAACATTGAATTATGGAAAATATCTTTTCAATGGTATTGATCTATTGTTTAGCAGCAAGTGGATCCGAAGATCCACTGAAAGAAGGTGGATGTTGCCTCATGAAGGACTCAATAGAACATTGGTCCTTCATATGCTCATTTGGATGTCCAGAATGATTCATATCTTGTGTAAGTATAGAAACAAGATTTTTCACTCCATCTCACATCCCATTTTATTGTTTGGGAGGACAATCATTTCATTTTCCATTATATTGATCAACACGGTTCCTTAGGGTTCCATCCATCGTCTAAAACCCAAAAAGAACAGTGTGATAGGCAAAAATCATGCTAGGAAAACAACATAATAAAGGGGGTGTTGCTTCAATATATAAAATCATAGGTTTAATTCTAAGATTGTTACTATAATTATAGGACTATAACCTATATGTATACTTATCCATAGGGACATCCCTAAACATACCTTAGAAATATCTTTAGGGACCTCACTAAAGTTTTTCGCATCCTAGTTTCCAAAGGTTAACTAAACCTTTTCTCTGATACCAACTATAACAACCCGTACTTGATGTACATATACATTAAATTAATTTTTTAAAATACTTAATACATGAAAAAAATAGACACCCAAAGACCGTTTTAGTTTAGTGTCTTTGGAAACTTGGAACATAATCTTCTAATCATGGTGAAAGATCTTCAACATCTCCAATAAAGGCCTAACCCTTTGGTTTTATTACCTAAAACATTTCATTATATCATGTGGAAAAGAAAACATAAAAAGGGTGAGCTCAAATGCTAATTAAGGGTAAACATGGAGAACATAAAACAATCCCAAAACATTTGACTGTAGGAACATGAACATAAAACATCAAAATCACGAGTAATGACATAAATCTTGGAAGTGCATAAGGAATAGATGAAAAATGAACATTAAACATGATAAAATAACATGGGAATAAAACATGTAATTGTGGCAACCATTAAGCACATCTTTTAATTTCCATAGTATCCAAGGCATTGCTTCTAAGACCATCTTAGTGGACAAAGTCCCTTTCTGAATCAAGTTCACTCCTCGTTCCAGTCCTATAACACTGAACATGATTAACTTACATTTCCATCCATGTCTATCTCATGAGATATAAATAATTACCCGATTAATTTGAGGGAGATATAGGTACCAATTATCTAATAATTAAATCATTATAACGTGTTCCATATAATAAACATATATCATTCATTAAAACCCAAAGAATAAAATGGGTTTCATAAACATCATCACATCATAACATAATCCATATAAAAAAATGGATATCATTTCATCATAAGATAATTGAAACCATGTAAATAATAGAGACATTATACTTGATACATACACATATGAAATAATGTCATCTTCGATAGAAAATGGTTTTGATAAAACACTTGAAATTAATTCTTGAAAAAATATCCTTTCTTTTTCAAAATAATTTTTCTTTTGAAAAAATTCCATGAAATTTTAAAATAAAAATTATTTTGTTTAAAATAGTCATGAAATCATGTAGAGATATCTTTATGAAAATAAGTTGTTATGGAACCATAAAAATCCGTTCATAACTTATAAGTTAAAAAACATTCTTCTCGTACTTTTGCCGGAAAAGTCAATAAGTTCATCATATGGTAAAAAAAAGAATGATTCTTTCCATAACACAATGTAAAAGTCAAAGAGGGGTAATCATGACTTTAAACATGCATGGAAGAATATTAAACACTTTATGAAAAACATTTTTATGGACATGGAGGAAAAATATTATCTGAGTAAATACTTACGTATAAGCAATCTCAGATAAAAATGCGATTGCAAAATTATCCCTTACCTTAGGTCTGATATGCTTCATACGTATCCAAACCTCCTGTATAATGATTTAAATAATGTCATTTACTTATTTTAGAATTTTATTCATTGTTATGTTATAATATATGGTTCACTTATGAATTTATATTACCCGTTCTTTTGTAAATTCAATGTTAAAGCAGTGTTTTGTGTAAAATCATTTCATTTATCGTACATGTTTCGACTTGTTGTTACTTATATCATGATTTAATTAATTCAAGAATTTAAAACAAGATTTATATATAATATATATCCATAATATAAATATATATGATAGATCGATAAATGGAACGAAATACACCATTCATGGAGACGGTAGACCGTACGTACCCATGAACTCTATTTTCGTTTCCTTATTGAATTGAAGGGAATTAAGTAAATGAAAAATAAATGTACATAAATCCAGTATCATTATTATGTAATATCATTCATGATTATTTATTATATATAATTTTTAATCATACTTGAATGGTTAATCCTGGAAAATGTATCTCATCGCATTCGTGGAGACGGTAGTCCATATGTACGCACGAGCGATGATATCATTTCCATAATTATTGAATAAAATTGGAGTGGATGATATAATATCTCAGAATAATTATTATGTTATAATAACCATATATAGTTATTATTTACACCATTATACCCATCCATGTATGGTGGTGGTGGAAAAACTGATTACACCCCATCGTGGAGACAGTATTCCGTACATACGCAAGCACGGTGATTTCATTTTCCATAGGATGGATAGAAGGTGAAATGGGGTTGTTTAATATTTATAATAACATATCATTAGATTATTGATACTTATGTTATTACTTTATAATGATACAAATGGAGAAGAAGAAGTTGAAGAAGAAATAAACTTGAGAGAATCGGTAGAAGAGATTACCTCTTCTTCGACGCACCTCTTTTAAGCTTCCTCTTAAGGGACTAGAGTTGGTCTTTTGAGGAGACCAGAACCTACAAAAATTTTCTAGGGAAGTGGAGAAGAGAAATGGTCAGGGTTTGTCCGAGCTTGAAGGCTCAATGTTGTGTAAAGGGAAGAGGGAGTAGGTGCCCTTTTATAAGAAAGGAGAGGGGCACCTTTGGAAACCTCAAAAATATTAAATTAATATAAATTCAAACCCCACATAAAAACTTCCAAAATGACTCAAATCCGAAGCTTAGATGATATAGGGTTGTAATCTCATCAACCACAAAAATTTATACATGTTGGAAAATTATTTTAAACCTTATCAACATTATTTATCCTTATTTAATCTATTTTGTTTTTTTGTGGTAATAATAGTCTAAATTTTAAATTTTTATAAATAATTACTAATGTGTTGTGAATTATCCATAATTGGTAAATTTATAATAATTTAAACCATATAAATTTCAATTTATAATTTTTAAATTTTTTTGTGCTTTTTAAACAATTTAATAATATGTTATTTTTATAAAATAACAACTGTGTTAATTTTGAAACTATTAATTTATTTGAATTTATATAAATTCCACACAGAGGATATATTCAAAAAAATATTAATAGACTCCTAACATGTCATATTGATCTAGAATTATTTGTGTAGAACATTAATTAGTTCATATAATATTTATTTTAATATTTATAAAACCATTTGTTTAATATTTCTCTTAATGAAATAATTACTACAACATTTTTGAATAATTATTTAATATAATTATTTGTTGCATAAAAATTAAAAATAAACTCTTATGATGAAGATAAATATAATAAATTTCTTAATTATATTTTTACTCTAATTTATCATCTTAAAATCACAACATTTAAATTGTTATATTTATTAAATTATGAGGGTAACATCTTTGACGTCATTTAAAATAAAATAATATAAATGTCCTAATCAGTTTTATAAGGCTCCAAATGGACCCCAAATCTACCCTTGGATGCTTAGGGTATATATATACTCGACAAAGAATGTTTGGTCAAGTTTCTGGTCCTTTTTATAGGTATTGCAATTTTAATAAAAACTATATTATTGATTATTCACTAAATAAAAAATTTCTGCATCACTATTATGTCACCATTAATGACAATTATTTAATCCCTAAAAATTCAAAATAAATTTCCATGATGTAGATAATTTTATTAGATTTTTAGAGACTATTAATTTTTGATGTTTTATGAATTATATCACTAAATTAAAATTATTACACTTATAAGATATAAGAGAGTGACATGTTGTCACTTTCTTTGGTTTTAAAAATAATTACATCATTTTCATGGTCAAAAGTCCATAAAATGAATCTATTTAGACCTTTAGGTGATATGGGTCAACTTTTATTCACCCAGTATAATTTTGGGAGGTTTTAGGGTCATTTTATAATCTTATTTTTACCCTTAATTACCCTATTTACCTTCAATTGTGGTAAATTAAATTTACTGTAGTTACTATACATAATGTAAAGAAAATAAAAGTAACCTATTTAAATAATTTTTACCCACTGAATCCAAATATGGAATTCATTTTTCAAAATTCAAAACACAGAAGTTGTAATAATTAATTTAAAATTAATCATGTTCTTAAGAAAACAAGTTTTAAAAGTAAAAACATTACCAAAGATTGAAATGTTTTTACCTATGAATTCAATGTAAAATTAATGGTAATGAAATAAATTAAATTAATTGGTAAAAATGTATTATATTTATACTTTAAAACCATTAAATATTGTATTCTAACCATATAAATTATTGCGATACAAAAAGTCTTTTTTAATTAAAATACAACGTGTTTTTACTATTCATTAAAATATGAAAGTTATCAGAATAATATGAAAAATTTATCCAAAGTAAATTTTTATATCCTGATTCCAATGAAGAATTTTATTTTGTCATATTGAACTTATAAACATGTCAAAAACTAGATTTAAAGTGGGAGTGCCATTAAAATGCCGCAAAACTGCATTTTTTGAAAAATACTTATTTTACCCGAAATATTTATTTTGTTCTCATAACATGTTCTAGAAAATGATGTAAGATGAATAATAATGTTATAACATTTAAAATGTAGATTATACTATTCATAACGGCTAGTTCATAATAATATTATAACAATATATCGTTGTTTAGCGAATCCTGGTATTGCGTACTACACACGTAATCGAGGAAGGTCGTGACTGCGTGTGATGAAAGCCAAGTTAGGGATGCATGTAGTGGAAGATCCTTTTGGTGTTGTGTATAACATAATCAAAAATTATTTCATTCATACATTAAAAAAAATCTATAATTAATGTTGCATAGAATAATTCCCACAAAACGAACTTGAAATTGTGTGTAACACTAGCCAAGAATAGTATTGTGTATACTACAAGATAATATGGTGTTTCATATAGTACAAGCTAATATTGGTGTAGTGTACAATAGAAGACATAAAAAAATTAAAACAAATATATCTCATAAAATCGCGGGGTGTTACAGGCCCAGTGTTGTTGCTTTTCAATTTCCTAATGTAATTACAAACTTATGTAGGTATCTAGTACTTCAAAGGCTACTAAACTGATCGGTATTTTGGGACCTTATCTATTGTGATCATTCCAAATTTATGTAATAATGCACTGACTCATGGTAACTTGGGTCGGGGCGGTACACTTGGTGTGGTGTGTTATACACATTATCGAATACAATGTTCTTATTTTAGAATTTTGGGGCATTAGAGTCTCTCTAATTTATTTAAATAGTTTACACACAATTTAAACACAACCATGGAATTTTTTGATAATTCCCTTGTTGCAATCCCATGTAATTTGAAGGGTTTAGAAAAAAAATCCGATTGAAATGATATAGTGGGAATTATAAAGGTCACATAGAATAACATATAACTTGGATTCTGCATAGGATAAAATTATTAGAAACCTAAAATATGTAATTAGAGAAAAGATTAATCATTTATTGGGAGTGATTGATGTCATCTATCGAAAATAGGTGAATGAGTATAGGAACTTTTATGCCCTTAATTCGGTATATATGTGGGGATTTAAAATATAATTGATCCAATAATAATTATGATATTAGGATAACATTTTTATTTTATGATCCTTTTTATAATTTTGAGGTATTCTTTTACTGCCTATGTGTATAAGAAAATATAAATAAATAAATTTGTATATTTTTTTAGGCTTCTATCTATTTCCAATTCATTCATTACATCATTAAATGGATATAAGAATATTTAGCTTCATTCTTGAAGCACTAGAATACATTTTTAACCGATCATAAGACCCATAAAAGCATGACAAGTCGTTCAATTTATCTCTCACTATTCTCCAAAGACAATTTGGTTAATACATTAAATTCTAAACCTGAAAATTAACCCAACTATTTTATCATTAATATATATTATTAGAATTGATTATCTAAAAATAATTACACATTTCACTAGTCATAATGTAGGTTAATGTTCTTTGTGAAACCCTTATCGTTCTTCAGTCATGTGTTCAAGACCCACCATCTTCATGGAATCAATGGGTTTTCAAACTTCATGAAGATTTCCCTTTTTCTAAAATATATTAATATAATTCCTATGACATTCCTAAAATTTGGTGTACATCTATGAAATAATTTAATCTCTAAATGAACTTTTATCTAAGGTTTTCAATACAACCCCAATACATAAATACTTATTTAATTTATTTTTACATAGGTCCTTGCTTGTTTTATAGTTTACCCTAGGACATTCATTGTCATTATCTACTAAAATACATCTTGGTGGTTATTAAATAAAATGGTAATTATCCTATGAAAATCCCCCAAGAGTGTTAACTGAGGTGTGTAGTAAGGACAAATGTTATGTACCAGGTTACACTTGAGTCATGTTCTATGCTAATTTTCAGTGTTGTATCCCAAAGGTATATATTTTCTATAACCACCCCCACTATTATTATCCTGAAATGAACAGATTTCTATGATTAATCACGTAATCTCTACCTTAACAATATTCTAGGATTTTATTCTATATAAAACCTTAATGCCTACCTTAGTATTATGTCTAATAATATATGTTTTCCTAAATCTAGTTCCCTTGGTTTATAATTGCAGTGAATCAGGATTGACATATAAGAATTTGAAATGTTTCTATGAATATTTATGAAGCCGTGTGTTGTGTGGACCAAGAGTTCTGGGGCCTGGAGAGCCTCGACGTGGTGATAATAAAATTTATTAAACATATTATATCACATGTGGTTATTTCCTTGGAAACATGGTTTAACACCTATGTGGAGTCTTCCACAGTATTTCTGAGGTTAGGGATGATTTTAGAATGTCACATTGATGGTAAGAATGACATTAATATTTTTTGGCACCGTGTGTCATGTCAGAGGCGATTCATGAGCTGGTTGTTAAATAGAGGATACTAGATTAATAAAATTAAACATATATTCCCCACCCCACCCCACTAGTGTGAAAACAAGATTATTTTAAACCCTTATCCTCCCCCTTTGGCTACGAATGACCAAAATTACAAATTGAAGAAAAGAGACATTTTCAATCTCCGATCTTGATGGTGATCACCCCCAGATCATGAAGAAGTAGATTTTGATTATCTATTTGACCCCAATGATTTGGTATTTCACCGTGATGTACGACAGATTAGTTTTAATTCATTATCCTCTTGTTTATTATTCTACATAAAGTTTTAGATCTCTTAGACATTTTATAGGGAACCATTTATGGTCAATTTGGGTGTTTCAGGGTGAATAGGGGTGATCTGGGTGTTTCATATGAAATTTATGATGTATTTCCCATCGAAGCTACATGTCAACTAGATGAAAACATTGATTAATATTAATATTAATATAATATGAGTATTGGGGATTATATGACATGTAATGTGGGTTTCACGCTATGTAGGGACCCCAGGTCGTGTTGCCTGAGGACATGACCCGAGAATCAGTGTGACATACATGACTGTGTAAAAGTATATGGTCAGAGATCAAAGACACGGGGTGCTATAAAAAAGAGTGGAAAAGAGACATGTCCAATGTGGTCATTTAGATGGGACACACTATGTAACCATGGGTACACACAATGTGGTGAACATGGCTATACTGAGCCATGTAATGGAAATACATGGTTGGGGACTAGGTAAAGTGAGACACTCCTATCAAAACAAGTACACACTATGTGGTCCCAAATTCCCAGAAAATCTATCTTAATAGAGGACATGATTAGGAAATCAGTTGGGGTCACATGCTATATAGATATTCTTACATGCCATATAGTTTCCACTTCGAGGAGTTTCCACTCAGCGTGTCTCCTCCTTTGGATCATAGATGCAGGCATGGGAGTAGCCTATCATGAGCTGTTTTCCATGTAGAACATGATGGAAGCCTCATTTTCATCATAGTAGGTTCTAGGTGAGGTGATGTAGTGGATATCATGGGATAGCGAGGGTTGGACCAGTAGTGGTTGAGTGAGATCCCTTTGTTCATCCCTATAAGGGTTTTGTGGTATCACATCCTTAGTAAAGTATTGAAATCTCATCAATTTGATGATCATGTATTATATTTTTTTATCTTTCTATAGAGGCGCGAGTGTAATCCTCTATTGTATATTTAGAGTTGTGGTATCCATTCAGAGATGCTAGGGTGGGATTCACTATTACATCATTTCCTTAGACCAGATTCTCGAAATTCCTATGACCAACACTATAGGAATGGTGATCCACTATCTATAATGATATCCTTGTAGGGTTTTTGGAATCAACAAGAGTACAATCCCTTACAGAATGGGAAAGTTTAGTATGTTTTCAGCATCACCAATTATATGATCGCCTACTCAATAGGTGGTTTATATAGGGTTTTTGGTATCTTCAGATGTATGATCTCCTAATTTTTGAGTTATATCACACAGAGTTTTCTGGAATCATTGTGACCAAAAATACATGGGTGATGATCCTCTATATAAGGGATATGATCTCTGATATGTCAGATTGGGTTTTGTTATTCCCCAAATGGGTTCTTAGAGTGAACCCCTCTCCGAGCAAGATCATTTTGATACTTTATTGGGTTTCTTGTGTCCCACAAAATATCCTAGGAGTGATCCAATATATAAGTAGATTGGGTTTATAGTTTTCTTGTGTGGGTTCACAGTGCCCCTAGAAGATCCTTTGAGGAATTACCTTTTCAAGGAATGAGTCCTTTCATGGTTCCAATAGGGTTAGTACTATACCCAAGTGGATCTCGAGAGGGATCCCTTATCAGAGTATCATGTTCCACTAAGTTACAACATGGAATTTTTGACATTGTTATCTGATTAGTGAGTTCTCTCAGATGTATCCCCTTTTTGGATGGAGGTTTTGTGCCATCATCATTGTGATACCTAATAGATTAGTGCCTCTTGGAGGACCTATTAGATATGTAATGTATTCAATTGATGGAGTGTATCTCTAAGATGATTTTAATATTGGATGACTGGGATCGATTGAATTCTCTTAGTCGATTTTTTTCAGAGCCTCCATTAAGAACCTATCACTGGTTATGTGGTCAGAACCACATGATACATGGTGTCTGAGAGGACTATAACTATTTTTTTTAATTTTCATTATGGTGTAATAGAATCATGGATGTCAATCCATGCGGTATGATATTAATTTTCATGTGTAGATGATGATTTTTTTGGGATGGATGTTCGATCTCATAGGGGTTTCCCTTGGGCTGGGATGAGTGGACTAATTCCTTTTACATGCTCCATTTTATTTTGGTTTTTGTGGTTCCAACTATGCATATTTATAATAATCCTTGATGGTATATTCCTACATGTCTTGTGTATTTTCAAGACCACTAGGCTTTAGATGGATTCCTATAAGGAATCAGAATAGGAAAAACATAGTGATCTAGACCAACCATGGTGTTTACCATAGCCTGGATGAGGATCATTATTTTTGGTGCATTTGATAGGGATCCCCTTCATCATAGCAGGTTGGATTCTTTCATATATTTCATTCAGTGGGCCTTGTATTTTAATTTTTTTACTTATAATGTACTCTGGTTTTTTATAGTTGTATGCATGTATTTATTTTCAGTTATATATATCTATGAATTGTTTTAGGGAGGTGTATATGGGTGTGTGTGTGTGTGTGTGTGTATGGGTACATTAGGGTAATGCCACCCATTTTTGTGATAGCCTACTAAGTTCTATAATCTATATCCTAGCCTATGGAGGTGGTCTGGGAGAGTCACTACTTGAGAACTATTGTGTTGGGTCATGAATTAGAGGTTTTATAGTGGGTTCCACTTTGGGACCACAATGTCGTGAGATTCGTTTGGGTTACATAGTGATTGTGTTTGGGTGTATCAAGTTTGGTGTTTATTTCATGGACTCTCGTGGTGATGTGGAAATAGACATATCCATTTACCAAGACTCTTATAAAATTCTTTTTCACTTGGTACATTATGGAATTTGTTGCAATAAAAAATGGTTCACACATCTTATAGGATTGTGTATTGGGTTTTCCATGCACTTATTGAATCAGATCCACATATATTATCTTTAACCATGGTGCATCATGAATGTAGTTCATGATTCCACTGTGATGTATTCTAGGTAGGGTACTATAGTGGGATTGTGGTGATGATATTCCCCCTAAAGAGGCTTCAGTGCAGGGCAGTGGTTCTAAGGCTGCACCTCTGTGTGGTCTGCTAGTTGTGCCACCACCCATTGAGTTGTAGGTTGTTCATTTATTTCATGTCAAGGATGTGTATAGGGTGAGTGTGCTTAAAGTGTTCTAAAGGTAGGGACCTTAGTGGTACCAGGATGATCATGACCCCCTAGAATCGGATGGCTAGCACGAGGCAGTCGTATGTGTTTTTAACGTTGTGAGGGAAACTCACATTCAGATGGTGGTCCTAAAGGAAATCCTTCTATATTATTTAGTCTGAAATTGTTTGAGTTTAGTGATGAAGACACATGATGTGAAAACACTCATTTGAGATGCATTTGACTGTCTATTCGTGAGGGAGTTCTATTTTTCCACGTTGTGGCCAGTTCAGATCCAAGAGCTTATGCAGCATCGAAGGAATAGCTTGACTATGGTAGAGTACTCATCATGGTTCACAAACCTATCAAATTACTCTTATGATATGGTTTAGGATATATTCTTTAGAGCATGAACCATCATGTAGGTTTTTTTCTGGGAGTTTAGGGAATAAACTGTGACATTGTGAATTCCCACCAATGTTGGACTATTGGAGAGGGCCTTGGTGGTGGAGATATTTTTGGATGAGCAAACTCTAACCACTGGTTCTAGCCTTGTAGAAGATGAGACATCAGAAGATGCATTGGATGTTTCTAGAAGATAAAAAGGTCAGATATCCATAATTCATGATGCTTTAGGATGAGATACAATGATAGAGGTTATGAAGCTCAAGTCTACTAGGGAAGTTTTTGTCAGTTGTAGGAGAGTCAGTGCTACACTTTCATTTTCTAGATACTTCTTTCTCAATAGTGTCTTACCCACCATGCTACTGAGAGGGATCCGGTCAAAGAATAGCCAAGAGGAGGTAGTGTTTCAAGTATGGATTTTAGTAGGTTGGAGGCCTTGGAAGAGGGTTAGGTGGAGCAGTAAGAGGTGGAAGATGATATAATTTTCCATCACCACTACCTTGTGGTCCAAACATAGCTCAAGGAGAAAAAGAACGGGGAAGAGGTAATCTTCATTCCATGGAGTAATTTGACATGGAGGCTTCAAAATATTGATAAAGGTATGCTATGTGTCCTCTTTTACTTTATGTAGTAGTATCTATAGTCATTATTGCATGGTACACTTTTTATTGAACTTCATTCTCAGGGTTTGTTTAGTGAGTCGGTAAGACCCTATGTTGGTGTTTTACAAATTATCATCAAATGGATGAGAAAGAGAGATCACTCACCCACAATAACTGGTTTTTTTTATGATGTGAGAAAAACTGTGAGCATGAGTGAGTACCGCCTAAAGAGGATAGTGTCGTGGTGTGGCGGTTGAGTCCCTCACAGTTCTGTCTTAGGGGTGGGTTTGTGTGTTTAATGGATTTCATGATGGGCTTGGTAAGACCCAGTGTATTCTTGGGATTCCATATTTGTTCATTTTTATCCTCACATGATCAATATTATATTTTTACATGAGTTTCGATAGGAATTCAAGGTTCAGCTTAATGTGGCTTCAAACTTATGTGGATTAAGGACACATTCACCCCTAAGACATATTCTTGGGACAATATGAAAATAATTGTAGGTGATTTAGTGCCTTCCAAATCCGATAGTATCAAGGTGTAGTAGATGATTTCATTTAACATTTCTGTTTTGATTAGGGTTTCATTGGTATCTATATCAGGTTAGAGAGGGGAAATTCTGCTAGAACCTATGACTGTAGATAGACCAGGTGCATTGTGTTTTCCACCCATCACAACTAATGAGACATATTCCTTATTTATTTCATGATGTTAACCTAGTTGAGTTAGACTTTAGTGTGGTATCCCTGGTGGTTCCCCTTAGTGTGTGCTCGTTGGAAGCATGGGAACCCCTGGTGGCCTTTTTTGTGCTCTTGGTGATATTGTTGGCATCTGAGTCATAATTAATATTTGTTTAATTTCATATTCCTAGGCTTTCCCTTTTTTGGAAGAAATGCCTTATTGTGTAGAAGATGTATTGACTCATTTGTGGAATGTATGATTGTGAAATATTCCTAAGAATATTTGTTAATCTTGGCTTTGAGTGTGCATGGTGATTAGGGACCCGGATAATCTCATAATGATGATTGTGAACATATTAAATATAATTTATCACCATTGCATTGTTAGTCTATAAAAATGGTTTAAATCCTTATTTATGATAATATTGTATTTTTATGACCATGTTTGAGTTTAAAGCATCATTTCTACCCTAGTCATGACATAAAAATTGTTAGTGATGGGTGTCTGGTCGGATGCGATTTTTGAAGGGGTGTTAAATGGAGAATATTGGATTAATAATATTAATATAATATACCTCATCCCCACCCCTTTGGTACAAAAACAAGATCATACAATTACCAACCACATCCCCTATGTAGAATGATGACCTGAGGACCAAATTGAATAAATGAGGTGATATCAATCTGTGATCATGATAGTGATATCTCCCTAATCATACAATGTCAACATTCATGTGTCGATTCTACCGCAAAGATTTAGTGGTTTTATATGAAGAGTGGGTTTTGAGATTTATATCCAAATCATATTGACTAGTAATCATTTTAAGGTTTTAGATCCCTTATACATATTCTGGGGACCCTTTTAGGATTGATCAATGTGTTTCAGGGTGAACAGGGATGATCCAAGAGGATGATAGTGAATTTCCAATTGATTTCTCCATTTATATGGTGTGTAGTAAAGAGGAACACATTTTTTGTTCTTCCCATATTGGAAATATGTGTTTTAGGGACTACATGTCATGTAATATGGGTTACATACTTTGTAGTGACCCCATGTTGTATGGCATGAGGACATGGTCAGGTAAGTCGTGTGACAAGCATGACCATTTAGAAGAACATTGATAGTGTACATGGAAGTGGGGTGCCTGAAATGGGCATGAGAAATAGAGACGACCAAGGGGGATGTTTAGTCAAGGAAATTCCATGTACCTGATGGTACACTCCATATGGTGAACATGGATGGATGTGTTGTGTGAATAAAATGCATGGATGGGTGCCTGGAGAAGTGAGATGGATTGTTTAAAACTAGAACAAGCCATATGGTCCAACCCACCCATCCAAGGCAACAAAATAGGACATATTGAGGTTTTCTGGAAGGGTCACACTCTATGTATACCTTCTTACGCTCTATATAGATTTTTATTGGACATGTTTCTTCCCAGCATATCACCTCCTTTGGTTCTTGGATGAAGGCTTATGAGTAGCATTCCCTAATAGGTTTTCCACATAGAACGTGAATGAGGCATCAATTTGGGATTAGGAGGTGAGAGTTTATGTGATGTTACATATCCATTAGGTTGGAGAAGGTTGGAAAAATAGTTGTTTAGTAAGCTACCTTGGCTCATTTCTATGAGGGTTTGTGTGGTATTACATCCTCAGTACAACATTGTAATCCCTTTGATAGGATGATCTTGGATAGAGTGGTAGTATCACTCTGGAGTGTCCTGGATGGATCCTCTATAATTTCGTTAGTGTTTTGTATCCATCCCTAGGGGTTAGAGTGGGATCTATAGGGCATAATTTCCCTAGATTTTGTTCTTGTAATCTTCATGAAAATCACTACAGAGGTGGAAACCCTCAATCATGCATTATTTCTGTATAGGGTTTGTGGAACAATCGGGAGTGTGATCCCTTATGTAGCGAGAAGTTTCATGAGGTTTGTGGGATAATTGGTTATACATTCCCCTTCCCAGTGGAATATTTATCTAGGGTTTTTAGTATCATAATGAGTAAAATTCCATACATCACGAGTTATATGAGATGGATTCTGTGGAATTGTTATGACCAACACTACATGAGTAACGATCCTCTATCTAAGCTATATGATCTTTGAGATATCAAATTGGGATGTAGTATACGCATAATGGATTGTGGTAGTGATCCCCTATCAGAGAGAGATTGCTATGACACTATATTGGGGTTTTGGTGTCTGTTACAGGATCCTAGGAATGATCTTATACCTGAGGAGATGTGGTTTACAATTTTCCACGATGGGTTCATATTGTCCCGCAATAGATCTTGCAGGGACTCCCTTTTTGAGGAATGATTCATTTTTTCATTTTAGTGGGGTTAGTATTTCCCCCTAGTGGAATCTACGAGGGATCACCTATCATTGTTTTGAGGTCTTCTTGAGTTCAACCATAGAGTTCTTAGTGGTGATATTTGATGACTGTGTTATATTGATTGTATGCCCTTTTAGGATGACAAAGTTGTTCGATCAGCATTATGATACCCAATTCAGTGGTATCTCTCAAATGTGCTATTAGGGACGGTTGGTTTGCAATTTATGGATTGTATCTATCAAACAAGTGACATCTGGGATGAATAGGGTTGAGTGTGTGCTCCTGGTTGAATGTTGCATCAGGTCCTCATGTAGGAAGTAGTCTCTTGTTATGAGGTTAGAACCTCAAGATACTTTGTGTATGAGATGAGTATATATGGGATTACATTTGGTTTTCCTTATAGTGTTGTCAAATCTTAAATGACACAGAATGTTTTATGAGATGAGAAGTCATGGGTAGAGGTTTCCCATTGGATGGGTTGAGAGGATGGTTTCCTTTCGGTTTCTCTTTCTTCATTTAGGTTTCAGGAACCTAATGAGAATCTTTATACTCACCACATCATGTTATTTTACTATAATTCATGTGTCTTTTGTAGGCCATTGTCCTTTCGATAGAGTTATAGGAGGGCTTGGAGCTGGTGAAGGTTAGTCAGCATGATTTACTAAGGTGCTTACCAAAGAATGGATAAGGATATTTCTAATATCTTCATTGGATAGTGATCTTGTCCATTAGAATTTTTGGACACTTTAAATGTTTTCCTTCTATGTGACATATATTTTACATTTTTTACTTATGATGTACTCTAGTTTGGAAAAAATGAATGCATGCATTTCTTTTCTGATATAAGTATCTTTTCAATGTTTCTTAAAGTGTTATGTGGGTGGGTGATTATGGGTACATTAGGCTAATTCCTCCCTTGTCTGTAATATCCTACTTGGTGCTAGACTCCAGCTCCTGGCCTATGGAGGTGGTCTTTGGGTGTCGCGGTTCGATCACCTCTGGGATGGGTCATGAGTCTACTAAACCTCAAATGATACCAACTATAGAAACTCTACCCTAGCAAGCCTAGATGAAATGTCTATTACCATTACATTGAAAAATGATTCAAGTAAATCACATCCAAGTGGACCAAATTTGGTAGTAGTCATGGTATACTATAAACATATACATGTCTTTTATTAAAAATTATTACAAAAATTATAACATAATTTTTTTAGGATAATAATTTTATTCTATCTAGCCTATTCGTTCATATCATTCCTAGTATCCTTCATGGAATCCTGGTGAAAAGAAACATAATAAGGGTTAGATAAAATTCTCAGAAATGGTATGTAAAAAGGTTGAAATAAAGAAACCATGATAATAGTAAGTATGGAAAGGCAATAACTAATGTAAAATGACATGTTATCAATAAAATGGGAATGAAAGTGAATCTATAAAGAATTTTTATGAAATAATCTAATTGATAATAATTATAAATCAATTGTCAATAAATGAATTGCTTAATTATTGGACCAAATGTTTCCTAGGAACATAATGCCATTATAGTCAAGATTTATTCACAAGGAAATTAAAAAATATTCATAGAAACCCATATAGTCTTCAAGAAATGAAATCAAAGGGTTTTTCAAAAACTAATTTTGTCTAATGAGACTATCAATGCATTGAGGGGCATACTCTAAATAGTCTGTAACCCATAGTTATTGCATTAACTGGTCCCAAAACTGTATAGTGTAAGTTCAAATCATTTCTAATATATAGAATAATTAACCTAAATATACAACATGTCTTATTAAATATCCACATTGATTAAAGGATATAGATTTACCAATATTTCCACAATTAATAAAAGAACTATCAAATTAAAAATCATATTTAATAATGATATATACTTTAGGAAATAAAATATACATGAATAGTGATATGTATAATTAGGGGAAATTCAATGTTCAATGATCATATAAAATTGAATATTTGAAGGGAACTAACATAGGAATCATGATAGTGAGCATCAACACTATAATTCGTCAAAGGAATCATAAACCATATTGAAGAATAATAATGATGTAATCAATTCAACATATCTCATGTGGAGTAGAAATAATGTTTTTGTGTCATTAATTAATGGATATACTATAAAAACATCATTTAAAACCCTTCTTAATAAAAATATCCATTTTATTATGTAAAACATTTTGAAAATAATTTTCATTGAAAATCACTTCTAATGAAATTTTCTTTGAGAAGTATAATTTTAAACTTGAAAATGTTTCTTCAAATAAATGACAATGGGTAAATATATACTTATTTTACAACGTAAAAAGAATATTCATTTTAGAGTAAAAAGTATTGAAAATTTACTTATCCTAAAAGAGACATAACTATTACATTGAAAACCATTGAAAAAGAAAAAATGGGTAAAAACATTTTTAATAAATAATTTTCTAAAAGTTAATAATATTATTGAAGTCCTTTTTAGAAAAAAAATGTTTTAAGAAGAAAATAGGTTCCCTATCTAATGATGTAAATGAATAATGGTTTTCTTAAGAATATTTTTCAAAAAAATTATTCATTGAATAGTGTGGAAAATGGTAATATTATGTGAAAAGGTTAGGATGGAATGGAAGATAAGTTGATTAAAGGGTTAATTTAACAACTATCCAATAATTTCCACTAATGGAAACTCAAGTGTAATCAATCGCGAATAAAATTAGATTGTGTAGTAAACCCTTCAAATAAATATGATGTTCATGTGAGAATCAATCAATGATTATATTATGTGTTTGAAATGTAAGTCTGCATAAAACCAATGGAAATACAACAATAGATAGAAAATGTTATTACAACATTAATCTTATAATATTGACAAAAATGAGGAAGTAAAATAACTCAATGAAATGAAATCGAGTTATGAAATTATTTACCACATGGTTACATTAAATTCAAATCCCCATATTATAAATAATTCAGATTGAAACTCAAAATATCATAAATATGAAATAATTCATGATATGATGTATCAAAATGGTTTGTATTTACACCACACAAATAAAGTATGTAGTGAATATGTAATTTATCTCGTAGATGTAAAAACTGAGATGAAAATATCTTACCTCATTCTTCCCTTCTTGTGAAAAATCATTTACTTAATTAATAATTTTTTTAAACATGTAAATATCTTATAAAATAACCATATTAATGATAATAATATCAAATATTATCTTCCAATAATATAATATTACCCATTTTTTGACAATTATTCATTATTTTTACTATTTTAGGTGTTAGTTTCCTATTTTTTCACATAAGTTTTGAATTGTTGCATGATTTTACTATTAATTAAATCATGAATTCATAAAAAAAAATTAAAAAAATAATTTAAAATTATTATATTTATATATACTGCATATCTGATTTAAAATAATCAAAAATATTGATAGATGTGAAATTAAATGCACCGTTAATGGAGATGATTGGCAATAATTTCTCACGAACGCTACATTCATTTTATTTTCATATTAAATGAATGAAAATTAAATGATATAAATGTATTTTATAACTCAATTTTCATATATATTTTATATATTTCACATATTTTTATTTAAATCAACATTTATGCATTCTAGGTATAGTATCAAAAAATCACATTGCTTCGAAGAGGCGATAGTCCACACATCCACAAACATTGTTATATTATTTTCATAAAATGGAAAGAATGTATTTATGTGTAATATAAGGGTTAGATAACAATAAATACAACATAAATATGAAAAATATAATATAAAAACAGAATTTCCATAATAATTCCTAACTATTTGATTTGGTAAATAAAATACAAACAATTATAGTTTTACAAGAAGGTAGTCCATCGTACGCACAAACAGTATGTCTGTTAGCTATTGGATGGAGGTTTATATGTTTATTTATAAGCCATGGAATACAAAATATCTTTATATTTGAGATACGTAGGTTAATATATAATCATTTGAATAATATGAGTTTAGGGGAGTATATATTGAAAATAAAACAAAATATCTTTAGAAAGGATGTTTTCTCTTCTTTGGGTAACTCTTTTTTTTAATACCAAAATACTTCCTTGGTTTTATTTCATCCCATGTTGAGGATTTTAGGGTTTGGGTGGTTTTTTGACAAATGATTTGGGAAAATTTTGGCCAAGAAAAAGTGTCTTTAGAGGTGTGAGGAAGTGGGAGGCGTGAGTTCCTTTTTATAGTGGTGGAGGAGTGGCATTATTGAAATATTTTTTGGAAGGGATTTCCACCCATATTTTTTCATGTTATGTTTCCCCAATAATGATAAAATTAGATCTAAGGGATTATAGGGTTGAAATATGTCCATATAAAGGAATTTGGACAAGTGTCTATGTCATTTGGGACCTTATGATTATGGTTTTATCCTTTGTTAAAAAAACTATTTATTTTAATTGTTCATATTAATTACAATTACTTTCACTAAATTTTTTGGTCAAAAAATAAACTTTCCTTATTAAAAATTATATATTATTATTATTAAAAATATAGAACCTATTTTTCTAAATTCCAATCTCCTAATTTTCATAATTTAATTTACATTTCGTCTTGCATGGGGGATGAAAAAGCAAGTTTCTAAAGTGAAAATTTTCAAAGTTTTGCTATGTTTTTTAATCCAATTTCCGTGAAAATTTGGATAAAAATAACAAAAAATAATAGTTTTATGTATATTTCATATATTTGTGCTTAATAATATTCAATAATAAAATTTAACCCTATTAATAAATTATACGAAAAGGTTGTTTTCAAATAAAATACATTATTTTTCACTTTTCATCAAAAAATTAAAATACATCTCAAAATACAAAAAAATCAACCAAAACATATTTTGATTCTTTGGTATAAAAAATTAATTTTATTTTTTAATATATATTTTATATAAGTTTCAAAAAATTGGATTTAAAAAAGGTTCTCAATTAAAAGGGAGAAAAAGTGATTTTATAAAAATATAGTTTATTATTTGTAATACTATGTTTGATCGTATCATATACCCATAAAATATATTTAATGGATATAATTTTTCTTGAATATTAATATATAATTTTAATTTATATCATTACGTAAATGTAATAAATTTAAATTATTAGGATATAACACCTTTGTGAGTAGAAAAACATTTTCTTTATATACAGTTGGTTTTTATATTAATTTTTAATTAATTATTAACCAATGAATTAATTTTATATATTTTTTAAACCATAAATTTTCCAATATTACATAATATTATTGATAACCTCTAATTTAAAATATAGGATATATATTATTTTGTTAAATAATTAAAATTTAAAAATATTCTATTTCTCGATAAAACTCGGTATTGTGTGTAACACAGCTATATATTAAAGTCTTTTTTGTGTGTAACAAAAACTAACATAGTATTGAATGAATTTAATGATATATAATAAATTTGAAATAATAATTCTATTATAATGTCTTGGAATATTATATTCTCGTACACGCTTGTAATAACCCGAGATTTTATAAGATATATTCTTTTTAATTTCATTCATATCTTCTATTGTATGATAAACCATGATTATCTTGCGCTATACGCAACACCGTATTAGCTTGCAGTATACGCAACACTATTCTTAGATTCTGTTACACACAATTTCAAGTTCTTTTGATAATAGTCATTCTACTCAACATTGAGTATATATATATATATTCAATGTATAAATGAAAAAATGGTTGGATTCTGTTGTAATGAAACAACGAAGGAGTCTTGCACTACACGCAACCCTGACTTGGCTTGCATTACACGCAATCGCGACCTTCTTCGATAGCGTGTGTTGTACGCAATACCGTGTTTTACTAAACAACGATATATTATTATAATATTATTATGAACTAGCCATTATGAATATTATTAACTATATTTTGAATTTTACAACATTATTATTCATCTTATACATTTTCTAGAATATGGTATAAGAAGAAAATAAATTTTTCGTGTAAAATAAGTATTTTTAAAAAAATGTAGTTTTGCGGCCTTTTGATGGCGCACCCACTTTAAATCTAGTTTTTGAAATGTTTATAATGTTAATTTTACCAAATAAAATTATTCTTTGGAATCAGGATATAAAATTTTACCTTGGATAAATTTTTCATATTATTTTGATAACTTTCATATTTTATTGAATAGTAAAAACACGCTATATTTTAATTAAAACAACTTTTTTCATCATAATAACTTATGTGGTTAAATTATAATATTGAATGGTTTTAAAGTATAAATAGAATATATTTTTACCATTTAATATAATTTATGTCATTTGCATTGATTTTACATCGAATTCATAGGTTAAATCAATTCAATCTTTTGCAATGTTTTAAACAAAAACCCTTTTTCATTCGAAAATGAGATTAATTTTAATTTAATTTCGAAAACTTCTGTGTATTGAATTGGAAAAAATGGATTCCATATTTGGATTCAGTGGTTCCAAATTATGTTAATAGGCTACTTTTTATTTTTGGGAATTAGGAATAGTAACTAAGGTAAATTTTATTTACCATAGTTAAAAGTAAATCGGGTAATTAAGGGTAAATATAATATTATAAAATTACCCTAACACATGAAAAAATTATATTGGATGGCTAAAAGTAGAACCATATCACCTAAGGGTCGGATTTGATTAATTTTATGGACTTTTGACCATGGAAATAAGTTAATTACTATTGAAACCAAAGAAAGTGACAACATGTCACTCTCTTAAATATTACAAGTATAATAATTTTAATTTAGTGATAAACATCATAAAAAATTGAACATTAATAGTCTCCAGAAATCTAATAAAATTATCTACATAATGATAATTTATTTATAAATTTTAGGGATTAAATAATTGTCATTAATTGTAATACATTAATGATGCATTAATTATTTATTAAGTGAAATATTGTTTTTATTGAAATAATAATACCCATTAAAAGTCCCAAAAACATGACCAAAACTTCTTGGTAGTGTATATCTACAACTTAATCATCCAATTGCCTAATATATAACCGTTTGGAGTCTTATAAAAGTGATTATGACACTTATATTATTTTATTTTAAATAATACCAAAGTTGTCACCTTCATAATTTAATAAATATAACAATTTAAATATTGTGATTTTAAGATCATAAATTCTAGTTAAAGTATTATTGTGAAAGATAATAGATTTATCTTCATCATAGTATTTTATTTTTAATTTTTATGCAACAAATAAGTATATTAAATATTTATACAAAAATGTTATAGTAATTATTTTATTAAGAGATAAACCAAATAAATGGTTTTAAAAATAATAAAATAAATATTATGTGAACTATTTAATGTTCTCCACTACATTTATAGATACATATTAAAATTTAAGAATCTATTAAATCTTTTAGTTCGAACATATCTTCTGTATATATTTTATTCAAATTCAAATAAATGAATGGTGTCAAAATTGACACTATTGTTATTTTACAAAAATAACATATTATAAAACTTTTCAAAAATCACAAAAATATTTAAAAATTATATATTTAAATTTATAAGGTATAAAATTCTATAAAGTATCCAATTATGGAAAATTCACAACAAATAAGTAATTATTTGTTATAATTTAAAATTTAGAATGTTATTACCACAAATAAAATTAAATTGATTAAATAAGGATAAATCAAGTAGATAATGTTTAAAATAAATTCCTAACATGTCTAAATTTTATTGGTTGTTAATATTAAAACCCTATATCATATAATATTCTAATATGAGTCATTTTTGGAGGTTTTTAAGTGGTTTTTGATTTATTATAAATTAATATTTTTTAGAATTCCAAAGGTGCCCCTCTCCTCCCTTATAAAAGGGAACCTCCTCCCTCTCTTCCTCATACCAATTTAAGCCTTTAAGCTCATGAAAACCATGCCCATTTCCCTTCTAAACTTCCCTAGAAACCTACTAGAGGCCCTGGTCTTCTTCAAAGACCAATTTTAGTACCCTAAGGGGAGGATTCAAAGAGGCGTGTCAAAGAAGAGGTAATATCCGTTACCGATTCATTCAATTTTCGTTCTTCTTAAACATCTTCTTATTTAGTTGTTTCATTATGAAGTAATAACATCAGTATCACTCATACACTGATATGTTATTATAAGTATGAAACAACAATATTTCACCATCTATCCATCCTATGGAAAATGAAATCACCGCGCGTGCGTACTTACGGAATACCGTCTCCACGCCGTGGTGTAATCTATTTTCCACAACCACCTTACTTGGAATGGTATATTGGTGAAAGTAATTAATATATATGATTATTTTAAAGTTATATTGATTATTTAATATTATACATACACTTTAATACATTTCAACGATCATGGGAATGACATCATCGCTCGTGCGTACGTACGGAATACCGTCTCCACGACGAGATGAGATTCACTCTCTATGATAACCATTCAAGAATGATTATAAAGTATATATAATAAGTAAACATAAAATATATGACATAATAATTCTACTATATTTATGTATATATATATTTATGTCATCTACTTAATTCAATTCAATTCAATAAAGAAACGAAAACAGCGTTCATGCGTACGTACGATATACCGTCTCTATGAACGGTGTATTTCTTTCCATTTATCGATCTATTATATATATGTATATTATGAATATATATTTTAATATAAATCATGTTTTATATTCTGTAATTAAGTAATCATGATCTAAGTAATCATATGAATAATTACAAGTCAAAACACGAACGACAAATGAAACGATTTTACCCAAAACACTCTTTAACATGGAATTTACAAAAGAACAGGTAATATAAAGTCATAAGTGAACCATATATGATATAATAACAATTAATATGATTATGTAATAAGTCAATGACATTATTTAAATCATTATATAGGAGGGTTTGATACGTACAAAGTATATCGTACCTAAGGTAAGGGATGATTTTGCAAATCTCATTTTTATCTGAGATTGCTTATTCTTCAGTATTTACTAGGGTTATTTCTATCATCCATTTCCATGTTTTATAAAAGTGTTTTCATGTATTTTTAATGTCCTTTTTACCCATTTTTGACTTTTACTACATGGTATGTATGGAATATTTCTATTAAGATGTACTTTTTGACTTTTCCGGAAAAAGTACAAGAAGAATGTTTTTTAACTTATACGGCAGGAACGGATTTGTACAGTTTTATAAAGCCATATTTTCATGAAGCTTCCTTAAAAATATTTCATGAATATTTTCAACAAAAACATTTTCTTCTAAAATTTCATGACATTTTGGGAATGGAAAATTATTTTAAAGAAAAAAGGGTATTTTCCTCAAGAATTCATTTCAAGTGTTTTATCAAAACCATTTTCATCTAAGATGACATTATATCACATGTGTATGTTTCAAGTATCATGTCTCTATGATTTATACGGTTTCACTTTTCTTATTATGAAATTATATCCATTTCTTTTATATGGATTATGTGATGATGGGATGATGTTTTTGAAACCCATTTTATTTATTGGGTTATTATGAATGATGTATGTTTATTTTGTGGCATAAGTAAGAATGATTTCATTATGAGATGGGTGGGACCTATATCTCCCTCCAATGCATTGGGTAAAGATTTATATCTCATGAGATAGACATGGCTGGAACGACAGGATAAACCGGTTCAGTAAAACAGGACTGAAACGAGGAGTGAACTCGATTCCGAAAGGGAATTTGTCCACTAAGATGGTCTTGGCAGCAATGCCTTGGCTACTATGGAAGTCATTACATGTGCTTAATGGATTCCACAATTACATGTTTTATTCCCATGCTATTTTATCATTCTTAATGTTTCTTTATGATCTATGCCATACGTACATCCATGTTTTATGTCATTACTCAAACTTTTGATCTTTAAACATTATGTTCATGTTTTTAAGTTCAAATGTTTATGGTGTGTTTTATTTTATCCATGCTTACCCTTACTGAGAATTTGAGCTCGCCCTTTTTATGTTTTCTTTTCCCCAGGATATAAAGAAAGGTTTTAGGTAAGAAAAAAAGGGGGAAGATCTTTCTGGGAGATGTTGAAGATATTTCACCACGATTAGAAGATTATGTTCCAAGTTTCCAAAGACACTAAACTATTACGATCCTTGTGTGTCTGTTTTTTTTATGTATTAAGTATTCCACAAAATTAATGTAATGTTCATATACGTCAAGATTTGGGTCTCTACATTTGGTATCAGAGGAAAGGTTTAGTCAACCTTTGGAAACTAGGATGCAAGAACATTATTGAGATCCCTAGAGATATTTCTAAGTTATGTATAGGGATGTACCTAAAGATAAGTATACGTATAGGATATGGTCCTAGAACTACACTAACGATCGTAGAATTAATGCTAAGATGTTAGATGTCGAAGGTACTCCCCCTTGATTATGTTATTTTCCTTGTATGATTTTTGCCTCTCACAGAATTCTTTTTGTGTTTTAGTCAATGGAGGGAACCAGAAGGAATTTGGTTAACATTGAATCCAATGGACGAATTGGTGACTATGAGCAACAAAATTGTGTAATTCCTAGAGATAAAGATATTGTGATTATGCCGAATCAGTCATCACGATATATGATTAACAAGGTGAAATTTAGTGGTATGCCTAATTCATCAAATAGGAGGAAGATAGACTTTTATGCATGTTCTCATGTTGAGTAGCATAAATAAAGTAAGATTGATATTATTAAAGAAGGGAAGGAAAACCTTGAGGAATACTTCATATGGAGGGACCGATGTTATCTGTGTGGAGAAAAGGGTCATAGAGTGACAGACTATTATGAAGTTCAATGTCTTATTTTTGGAGAACATGGGCATTACCCAACTCAATGCCATGACCTAAAAAGTTACATCTAAATCAAGGAAGGACTTATTCTAGGACAATAATTGAAGAGGATGGATTAAAGTGTTTATGTATTGGTATTCAATAATAATGTTTTTGAGGTACTTTTATGGTGTATTAGAATATTTTTGTATTAGTCTATTGTGGCTTTCAATAATTTTATGGTATCGGTAACCATGAAAAGTTATTCAAATATTTTTGAAAGAAGATGATATGCGCATAATGATGGGATAAGGAGAAAATGAAATTTTTGACAGTATTCATGTGCTCATGATTGATATAAGGACTAAGTATATAGAATTTTGAGGATTTTGGTATGTGGAAAGAGTTAACTTTTGACAGCACTCACGTTTTCACTAAGATTCAATGGGTATTCATTTTTCAAGAGATTACATGATTATGGTATTCACATGACTGGAACGTGACCAAAAAGATATATGAGGGATAAATGACGGTATTCACGTGCTTTTTATATGACCTTTTTAGTAATCGTTCTCTTTATACAATGAGTTTGTAAAGAAGTATTTTGGATAAACCTAAAGATTGGAATGGATTATATTGGACATAAGTTAGTATTGTTTAAGGACATAACTTTTTTTGATATTATTGATGGGATGTTATAGTAATGTAGTTTTAGAAAAATGAAAACCTGTAAGACTGGCAGCCCATCGCGTTGGAAAAGGCTGTGGGAATCGAACCCACAACCGAAGTGTGACTGGCCTTTATCACCTACCACTGGCCTACAGGAAGTCCCTGTTTAGTAGAAACTAGTTTTATTATATTAAGTATTATGATATATGAAGTATAAGCCCATTTTAGGAACCATATATGATTAATCTCACTATAGATCATCTTATGTATATTTATTAACTTTTGCTAAACTTTTGTTTGAGACAGATGGAATGACCCGTCATTCTATCACATGATCTGCTAACACTTCACGGATAACAAATTCAACTTCATTTCTTTAAGAGATGAAGTGGAAATTGTTCAAGGCACGAACAATAGCGAGATTGTACCAAAATAAATTTAGTATTTATTCTAATTCAAATTCTTCAACTTTAGGGAAATGATCTTGAAAACCAAAAATGTGGTCCTAGTGCCCTTATATTCTATGAATCAGATGGTACCCTAGATCATCACAAATCTATGGCTTTGTGATTGTTGGATTTTTCATAGCCATGTTCTCTACCACTCTCTATCAGAACATGATGGTTATATTTCTCTTCCATATCCATATTTTCAACTATGTTCTCCTATGTGGAAACCCAATGATTAGTTTATCTTGGTAACCATTACATTTAATAGTTTAGTTTTTAAAGATAAGTGTTGGTATTACTTTTTATGATGTGGGTTTTAATTAAAGAAACTTTCAAGTAAAAAACCATTTATAACCCCGACGAATTTCGAGGGCGAAATTCATTTTAAGGGGTGTAGAATGTAATAACCCGAGATTTTATAAGATATATTCTTTTTAATTTCATTCATATATTCTGTTGTATGATACACCATGATTATCTTACGCTATACGCAACACCGTATTAGCTTGCAGTATACGCAACACTATTCTTAGATTGTGTTACACACAATTTCAAGTTCGTTTGATAATAGTCATTCTACGCAACATTGAGTGTATATATATATATATATATATATTCAATGTATAAATGAAAAAATGGTTGGATTCTGTTATAATGAAAAAAAGGAGTCTTGCACTATACGCAACCCTGACTTGGCTTGCATTACACGCAATCACGACCTTCTTCGATAACATGTGTTGTACGCAATACCGGGTTTTACTAAACAACGATATGTTATTATAATATTATTATGAACTAGCCGTTATGAATAGTATTAACTATATTTTTAATTTTATAACATTATTATTCATCTTACGCATTTTCTAGAACATGGTATAAGAACAAAATAAATTTTTCGGGTAAAATAAGTATTTTTAAAAAAATGCACGTTTGCCGCCTTTTGATGGTGCACCCACTTTAAATCTAGTTTTTTACATGTTTATAAGTTTAATTTTAAAAAATAAAATTATTATTTGGAACCAGGATATAAAATTTTACATTGGATAAAATTTTCATATTATTTTGATACCTTTCATATTTTATTGAATAGTAAAAAAACGCTATATTTTAATTAAAAACAACTTTTTTCATCGTAATAACTTATGTGGTTAAATTATAATATTGAATGGTTTTAAAGTATAAATAGAATATATTTTTACAATTTAATATAATGTATGTCATTATCATTTATTTTACATTGAATTTGTAGGTTAAATAAATTCATTCTTTTGCAATGTTTTAAACAAAAACTCGTTTTCATTCGAAAACGGGATAAATTTTAATTTAATTTATGCAACTTCTGTGTATTTAATTGGTAAAAATGGATTCCATATTTGGATTCAGAGGGTCCAAATTATGTTAATAGGCTACTTTTTATTTTTGGGATTTATGAATAGTAACTACGGTAAATTTTATTTACCATAGTTAAAAGTTAATCGGGTAATTAAGGTTAAATATAATATAATAAAATTACCCTAACACTTTTCAAAATTATATTGGATGGCTATATGTAGACCAATATCACCTAAGGGTCGGATTAGATTCATTTTATGGACTTTTGACCACGGAAATAATTTAATTATTACAAAAACCAAAGAAAGTGACAACATGTCACTCTCTTAAATCTTATAAGTATAATAATTTTAATTTGGTGATAAACGTAATAAAACTTTGAACATGAATAGTTTCCATAAAGATAATAAAATTATCTACATCATGATAATTTATTTATAATTTTTAGGGGTTAATTAATTGTCATTAATGGTAATACATTAATGATGCATAAATTATTTATTAAGTGAAAAATCAGTAATATAGTTTTTACTGAAATAATAATACCCATTAAAAGTTCCAAAAACCTGACCAAAACTTATTGGTAGTGTATATATCTAACTTAATCATCTAATTACCTAATATATAACCGTTTGGAGTCTTATAAAAGTGATTATGATATTTATATTATTTTATTTTAAGTGATTCCAAAGTTGTCACCTTCATAATTTAATAAATATAACAATTTAAATATTGTGATTTTAAGATGATAAATTCGAGTAAAAGTATTACTGCGAAGGATAATAGATTTATCTTCATCATAGTATTTTATTTTTAATTTTTCTGCAACAAATAAGTATATTAAATAATTATACAGAAATGTTGTAGTAATTATTTTATTAAGAGATAAACCAAATAAATGGTTTTAAAAATAATAAAATACATATTATATGAACTATTTAATGATCTCCACTACTTTTATAGATACATATTACCATTTAAGGATCTATTAATTCTTTTAGTTTTAACATATCGTCTGTATATATTTTATTTAAATTCAAATAAATGAATGGTGTCAAAATTGACACTATTGTTATTTTATAAAAATAACATATTATAAAATTTTTCAAAAATCACACAAATATTTACAAATTGTAAATTTACATTTATAATGTATAAAATTATATAAATTATCAAATTATGTACAATTCACAAAAAAATAAGTAATTATTTATTATAATTTGAAATTTATAATGTTATTACCACAAATAAAATTAAATTGATTAAATAAGGATAAATCAAGTTGATAATGTTTAATATAATTTCCTAACATGTCTAAATTTTATTGGTTACTAATATTACAACCCTATATCATATAATATTATAATATGAGTCATTTTTGGAGGTTTTTAAGTGGGGTTTGATTTATTATAAATTAATATTTTTTAGAATTCCAAATGTGGCCCTCTCCTCCCTTATAAAAGGGAACCTCCTTCCTCTATTAATCATACCTATTTAAGCCTTTAAGCTCATACAAACCCTGGAGATTTCCCTTCTCAACTTCCCTAGAAACATAATAGAGGTCCTGGTCTTCTTAAAATACCAATTTTAGTAGCCTAAGAGGAGGATTCAAAGAGGCGTGTCAAAGAAGAGGTAATATCTGTTACCGATTCTTTCAATTTTCTTTCTTCTTGAACATCTTCTTATTTAGTTTTTTAATTATGAAGTAATAACATAAGTATCACTCATATACTGATATGTCATTATATGTATGAAACAACCATATTTCACCATCTAACCATCCTATGGAAAATGAAATCACCGCGTGTGCATACGTACGGAATACCGTCTCCACGCCGTGGTGTAATCTATTTTCCACCACCACATTACATGGATGGGTATATTGGTGAAACTAATGAATAAATATGATTATTGTAAAGTGATATTGATTCTGTAATATTATACATACACTTTAATACAATTCTACGATCATGGGAATGATATCATCGCTCGTGCGTACGTACGGAATACCGTCTCCACAACGCGATGAGATTCACTCTCTATGATAACCATTCAAGATTGATTATAAAGTATATATAATAAGTAATCACAAAATATATGACATAATAATGCTACTATATTTATGAATATATATATTTATGTCATCTACTTAATTCAATTCAATTCAATAAGGAAACGAAAACAACGTTCATGCGTACGTACGACATACTGTCTCCATGAACGGTGTATTTCTTTCCATTTATCGATCTATTATATATATGTATATTATGAATATATATTACATATAAATAATGTTTTATATTATGTAATTAAGTAATCATGATCTAAGTAATCATATGAATAATTACAAGTCAAAACATGGATGACAAATGAAACGATTGTACCCAAAAGACTCTTTAACATGGAATTTACAAAAGAACGGGTAATATAAAGTCATAAGTGAACCATATATGATATAATAACAATGCATATGATTCTTTAATAAGTCAATGAAATTATTTAAATCATTATATAGGAGGTTTGGATACGTATGAATCATACTGGACCTAAGGTAAGGGTTAATTTTGCAAATCTCATTTTTATCCGAGATTGCTTATTCGTCAGTATTTACTGGGGTTATTTCTATCATCCATGTCCATGTTTTATAAAAGTGTTTTCAGGTATGTTTAATGTCCTTTTTACACATTTTTGACTTTTACTATATGGTATGTATGGAATCTTTCTATTAAGAGGTACTTTTTTACTTTTCCGGCAAATGTACGAGAAGAATGTTTTTTTAACTTATACGGCATGAACAGATTTTTACAGTTTTATAAAGCCTTATTTTCATGAAGCTTCCTTCAAAATATTTCATGAATATTTTCAAAAAAAACCTTTTCTTCTAAAATTTCATGACATTTTGTGAAAAGAAAATTATTTTGAAGAAAAAAGGATATTTTCCTCAAGAATTCATTTCAAGTGTTTTATCAAAACCATTTTCATCTAAGATGACATTATTTCACATGTGTATGTGTCAAGTATCATATCTCTATGATTTACACGGTTTCACTTTTCTTATTATGTAATGATATTCATTTCTTTTATATGGATTATGTGATGATGGGATGATTTTTATGAAACCCATTTTATTTATTGGGTTATTATGAATGATGTATGTTTATTTTGTGGCACAAGTAAGAATGATTTCATTATGAGATAGTTGGGAACTATATCTCCCTCCAATGCATTGGGTAAAGATTTATATCTCATGAGATAGACATGGCTAGAACGGCCGGTTAAACCGGTTCAGAAAATCAGGACTGAAACGTGGAGTGAACTCGATTCAGAAAGGGACTTTGTCCACTAAGATGGTCGTGGCAGTAATGTCTTGGCTACTATGGAAATCATTACATGTTCTTAATGGATGCCACAATTACATGTTTTATTCCCATTCTATTTTATCATTATTAATGTTTCTTTATGATCTATGCCATACGTACTTCCATGTTTTATGTCATTACTCAAGATTTTGATGTTTAAACATTACGTTCATGTTTTTATGTTCAAATGTATATGGTTTGTTTTATTTTATCCATGCTTACCCTTACTGAGCATTTGAGCTCACCCTTTTTATGTTTTATTTTTCCCAGGATATAAAGAAAGGTTTTAGGTAAGAAAAAAAGGGGGAAGATCTTTATGGGAGATGTTGAAGATCTTTCACCACGATTAGAAGATTATATTCCAAGTTTACAAAGACACTAAACTATTACGATCCTTCTGTGTCTGTTTTTGTTGTGTATTAAGTATTCCGCATAAGAAATTTAATGTTCATGTATGTCAAGATTCGGGTCTCTACAACACTTGATGTTTCATTTCATAAACACTATTGAATACAATGTTCATATTTTATAATTTCATGATATTATATTGTGTAACATTCTACCACCCTTAAAATGAATTTTCCCCAAAAATTTATCACATAAATATAAAAAATGATCATACATATGATTTATTACATAATAATGTTACTATGAATCTTTATATTAAATTTAATTCATATTATAAATATTTAAAATTTTAGTATCCTTGCTTTTTAGGAATTTACCTATACAATTAATTATTTATACTGGTTTTTATGGAAAGATCATTTTCCATTAGTATAAATTCTGATTTTTGTTAATGTTGAGGATCAGGTATGTACATCCGCAAGAGTGATACATGGAACACATTGTGGATTTAATTGATGTTTGTTGGATGTTCCATGTAATAAGATATACTCCCTAATAAATCAATATTATATTAGGGACTAATATACCAATGGATAATCATTCTTCAATTTTTTTAAACTCACTACTTAATCCATGGAGGCATTCAAATAAATATATCCCCTCCAACCTCAAATTCTAGGTCTCACTGATTCTTATCATTATATAACTTCTATAGAATCTCAGTTTCTTTTATGTGATGTCGAATTTAATTTACTTTCTTTGATATTTTCTAATCTATCATATGTCCTAATAGATTTGATTATCTAACACCATCCTATCACAATGTATTTTTGTGCATCCATCCATGTATGGATTCATTTAGAGACAACTAAATTCTTGAGTGGAAGCTATTGATATAACAGAATTTTATTAAAGGAAGGTTTTGATCCAAACATCCTTTAAAATCTATAAAACCTGGTATTAGCCTATACTCCTTGGTCTAAATAATCCTCTCTTACTTAGAATATGTTGAAGGATGATACTTATCACTAAAAGACAATGATATATATTGATCATACTATATACTTTACAAACATCAAGGTAAACTGCAAATCTCATATAGATACAATCAAATGTTGTACTGTGTGTATCCTTAACACTTCCTTAATTTATACACGGTAGGTCTGGGAAGTGGAAAAAAGTAAAGGAAAACTCTTTCAGATCTATATACATCTTCATATATCTGAGACTAATAGTGAATGATGAGATATGAGATTATTCTTAAGGATCATTCATTATGTTTTTTATTGGAGAGACACACACCCAGATAATAAACCTTATCATACTACTATAATCAATGTTGATATAATGAACATTAAATACATTCCTTTTAATCACTCTATCCTCATTTTTTCCTATAATAATCTTCACATGCACTGATGGATGACCACTCATTTGTGTAATATAATATCTATACCGTTTTTTATAATATTTCAAGGAATATACTTTAAAACCCCATAAATATTAATACTATAATAATCCTTATCATAGATAATCTATTATGATCTTTTTGACTGAAATCATCTTCTACCTGGTTCTATTTTCTATGGTGGAAATGTATTGTGAATTCATAATCATTATTCAACACTAACCATATTATCTATATCATATTAAGCTTCTTTTTGGTGAATATATAATTTAAACTAATATAATCGTTATATACATCACACTATTCACTATAAAAATAATTCCTCTATATCTTTAATGTAAATATTAATGTTGTTTAATCCAAAAAACATGTTGGTTAATTTTTCTAAAGAACCATCAATTTGAATGATTAATAAGATATCACCGTATTTATAGGAATAATAACACATCCCAAAAACATATTTATACATCACTCTAGATCAAAAACTCTTATCCTCATTATAATTGTGTGGGTACAAGTTCTTTTCCCAAATTTTTATTTAGATCACTGAAATTTACTCCACATTCATCCATCTACATGAACCTGACTCCCTTCTAGGTTAACTTATTAATTTGATTAGATAGCTATGAGAAATTATTCACAAGGAATTCATAATATCTTGAAAGTCTAAGGAAACAATAGATACCAGTCATAGGGGTAATTCTAGGCCAACATTCAATTAACTATACCATTAATAGATCCACTGAAATACACTTTCCTGAGATTATATAATGAAAAAATGAACCTTCTTGTTTCCAAAATTCAGAAATTAAACTTTTTTTCATACAAAATATCCTTCCTTATGTTCTTCACTATAATATATATTTGATTATCCATATCTTCCTTTCTCTTGGAATAATAATAATTAAATATCTAAATAATTCCATATTTTGAATAAGGTATTATAAATCGTCTCTATTCATAAAATACATGAAGATAACATGGGAATTCGTTAGACAAATTTCCATCCCTTTTGACTATCAATTGATTATACCCATATCTAAGATCAGCCTTAGGTAAATATCAATCTCCCTCTATTGGATGAAAAATTATAAATATGGGTTAGAGTGTAATTCTTCCAATATTTTCATCATGTTATATTCTTATAAATCAACAAGATTCACTATGATCCATATTTCTTCTTAAGAAAAAGAAAAGGATCGCCCAATAGTAAAACACTAGTCTTAATGAATCCCTTATTAGGATTATGTTATTGTTACTTTTTTTATTCATACAACTCAATCAAGGCCATTATATACAGAGCCTTTGAAATATGCATAGCACTAGGTATTATTTATCTTCAAAAAACATAAAACTTTAATAGAATACTATGAAACTCCACTTGAAAAACATCAACAAAATCATGTACAATCAGTTTATATCTCTGATGTTGAGTTTCCCCTCAACAATTTCAGATATATAACCCCTTTTAAAACAAATCATGGAATTTTTATCAGTGGAATTTCTGTAACAAGTTAATATTTATCCTCACACTGGTATAATAACTTTTGTTAATTTATAATATTAAATTTAATATCATTTTTTAACTAATTGATATGGTTTGTTTGTATATATATCAAATATGTGACTAAATTAACATCCAATTCACCTAAAATAATAACAGTGATAATTTTAGGAATCATATTAAAAAAACATAAATTAGAGAAGATCTTAGAATTCTGATTTGATCATTAAAATTTTAGGATTATTTAATGATAATTAGATATAAAATTTTTGATGTTTTATATGACACAATGATATATATAAAAACGATGTTCAATAGAGTATATGACATGCAACAATAGGCTTTAATGCACTACCAATATATTATTATATGAATATCTACATTATAAACTATTAATTTATTTAGAGGGTAAGAATCTGATTAAATGATTTATGATATTTCTAATGATCCTAATAATATATAAACTTATTTTATAATTATCAAGAAATAAGAATTTAATTTTTAATGAATACATTTTACCCCTAAAAAAATTTTTTTCCTTATAAATGATTTTTATGGTTTTTATGATAAAATATGAAAAATAATATCTAGAAAAATCTTAAAAATAATTTTATAAAGTGATATTAATTTTTGAAAAAATAATATGAAAAATAAATTACTTGGAAATTTTTGGATTTTTCTCAAATTATTTATTTTTTTAATGAATAGTTAAAATTAATATTTTTTCAAATAGGAAATTTATTATCATTAAATAAATAATAAAAAGTTCACATTACATTTTGGATTTGGAAATAATGTTAAATATAATGAAATAATATATATAATATAATTTTAATAATCATCTGTTTTGGTTTATTTTTAATTTTATACATAAAAATATGTTATTAGCAAAAAAAATTTAAGTGAAAAATGTTTATCCATTTTATTTAATTAAAATAAAACCTATTAAAAAATATTGAAACAAAATTTATATTATATTCATATGTATATTTATATTATTTTAAAATGATATAATTGTTATTTCTAGTGATATTGTTTATATAATATCATTTGTTATTGATAAAATCTTTTTCCCGTAAAAACCACTTTTCATCACATTTTGTGGAAATAATTTTAAATTAAATTCATAAAATTTAGTGACTTTATTTTAAAAAATCTGTTACAAAATTTTAACAAACATTATTTATATTAATTAAAATATAAACATAGTATTTTAGAATATTTAATAGTAACAACAGTAAGAATTAGTTACCACGGTAAAGGTTCAAATAAGAATTTGAGGATTACATGCACTTTTTTTTAAAACAAAATCAACAAATATACGATTTTCATTTATAAATAATATTAAATATTTAAAATTATTATGTAGAAATTATTTAATAATGTAACAATTTATTTTATGGAATATACAATAAATTACCTAGGTAAAAAACTTATTACATGGTGAAAACCAAACTTGTAAATGTGAGTAACCATAAATGTAATGTATTAAAATTTATAAAAAAATTATTTTTTTATTTTTTAAGGTTTTTAATGATCTTTTATTCCCTATACTATATCATTTAACAATATTGGTGGCACTTTACTTGAGAGTGAATTCCAATTATTGAATAGTTTTGTGTATTTAAAAAACAACCACTCCTTCTAACTATTAAAAGAGAACCTCCTATCCCTATTTATTCACACATAAAAATAATTTTCTCATCTAATACCCACCCATATACCATACTTTCTCCTCATACCAAGTCCATGTTCCTTTGGTGTGATTATAAAACCAATATTTTCTGAATTTTAGTGAAAACCTAAATGTGATGTCTGAAAAAGAGGTATCATTCCTAACTGAGTGTTTTTTTATTTCTTTTTAAATCTCATACAAATATTATTAAACAACTATTATATAATAATTTTATTATTTATAATATATTTATATATTATTATTTGGATTTAATAACCTTTATCCATCTCCTCTTCCATCAAATTGGAAATGAAACTATCATTCATGTCTATGACGGACTACTACCTTGCAAACTAATGTTATTAATTTTTAATCATCTAATATCATGAATATTTATAATGATGAATTTAATTTTTATATATTGAAATATTTAAATATTTATTATTATATAAATTTAATATAACATATATTTTCTTACCATTCCATTCATTGAATGTTGATAACTTCATTTGTGTGTTTTTGTGGATTACCACCTCCGCAAAAAAATGTGATTTTTTTTTCATTACTAAAACACAATGATGATATATATATATGTGTGTATTTAAAGAAATATTATTAAATATATGATATAATAGTTATTATAGAAATATTAAATGATATTTACCAACGTTACATGTTGATATTTGAAAAGTTGATGTGTTAGTCATGCGTATGTATGACCTACCATATCCATGATTGTAATGTAGTTCATTTATCATAACTTATTTCATGATCAGTTTTAAAAGTACAATATTAATATAAAATTAATTAATTATATAATGATTACTATTATTATAGATATGTTTTAATAATGACTTATTTTAAAATAGTCAACCTTCCGAAGTAATTTTGGATATATGAAACGAATAATGTCAAAACATATGACATGAACTTCATTGATTTTGTAAATATATATAAAATGGTAATAAATAAAATATATTTAATATTAAACTATAAAATTGATTCTTAAAAAATTAAATAATTAATATAATTTTATTGTTCATAATGATAAGTTAACGTCTTCGATTTCCCATGCGATAATTTGGAATATATCAAATAATATTTTCGAAGCTAGGCATGAGATGGTATGATCTTACAATTTCTGCTGAGATTGGTTTTGATATTATAAAAATATAGAATATATTAATATCTTGTGGAAATTATTTTCTAGAAAAAGAATAATAACTCATGAATTGGAGCTTAAATATAAAATATGATATCTTTGTTGAGTCTAAAATGAAGTTTTTACCCTTGACATGATATAACGTTTATCGGTGTTAGTGTTTAGTGTAAGAGTTTTTATCAGAGAATGATTAATTTATGAAATAAATGAATTCATTATTTATGGATTATGTCCCTATAAACTAATATCTTATATATTCATGTGGTTATAAAAAATCTATAGGGTTACCCATATAATACTTATAGGTGAAATAAGAGCCTTTTTAGGAGCATTCGTGGTTCACCAACATTAGATCATGATTCGATGATCATATAGACAACAGAAATTGTTGATATCATATATGAAAATGGTCCAAAATAATTTCTCATCAATGATTCATCCAATATCAAGTTATGAAATTTTCATTATTTGGATATATCCTGTTTTATTTATCCTATGATGAACATGATTGAAACCCCATAATATGGATGATTCATGGATTAATGGTTAATTAATAAGTTTTCATTTGTCTTCATAAAATATTAGGAATGGTGTCTTATTATAAATTTTTCATTTTAAATCCTCTTGGCTCATCAATTACAAAGAAAACAATAGTCCAATAAGGAAATTGATTAAGGTTCATTCCTCATGTTTTGTTTTTTTTTGTATTTCTCCCCCTATATTTCATGCATTCATTTTATGTATTCAATTTGTCCAACCATTTTAAAAATAATGATAAATAAATCGATTCACGTTAGTTATATAGGGAATATTATTTATTCTGAGGGTTTGGGATTAAGAAAAATGAATCAATCAATGTGTGTTGACTATGAAAATAGATTAGGATCAAATCCGTATTTCCCATTTCTCGGATTGTAATGCGATGATAGCTTAGTTTGATAAAGGATTACATATGAGAAGAATATAGTTGTAGATTGATAAAATAACCAATTTTTAGGCCGGTAAGACATCGTATTTAGGGTTACTGATGATATTGGTGGTGAAAATCGATGGTAGCTACTGCAGAATCAAAAAATTCATGTAAACCAACATGATATATAAAATCATCTATTACAAAGTGTTTAATGGTAGAATGAACAATGTGTTTACCTAGATGCTGAGGATATGGATTTAATTGAATTAATGTATTAGATGTCTTGTGACACATTTCACACACATTATGACTTGAAATGGGGACTCAGATTTTACCATTAGGGTACAAAAGAATTTTAATGATCATGACACAAGCATGAATGGAGAACATGGTCATGATCCAATACTCGTGCATTTCCATGTACCAAGACAAAACATGATACATGTACATTAAAAAACAAGTCAGTAAAGGCCTTGAGTACACAAGAATGGCTAGTAGTAATTATGCATCAACTAGAGTACACTGGTAGACCATGGGAAGGAAAGACACCTCATTTACTACTAGTATTTTCCATTTTCATTCTGTAAGGATATATGTGGGAATTGATCACTTTAGTGTGGAAAAATTTCCATAGGATGGGTTATCATGATCCATACCCAGAGGGTTCTATGTGTCATTACATCCTAGGTATAAGATTGGGATCCACTATATGGGATTTTCATGGATAGAGTTATTGAAATCCCTCCATGAGGCCTAGGTTGAAATCCTCTATCATCTTATTCCCTATGTGGGATTTTAGGAATTTCTATGAACAATATACATGACCATCAGTCACTTACATAGTGGTGTATTCCATATTGGTTTTTTATAGTAACCCATAACCCTAGGTTTGATCCCCCTTGTATGTATCCCACTATTCTATATTTCACAATGTATTGTTTAATGGTGATACCTAATGAGCATGAAATATAAGATAAATTCAATCAGTTCTATCAAAATCTCGGATTGGGTTATCCTCAGTGAATGTTACTATGATCATTCAAAAAATCATCCTAGGATGAAAATGGAGTTGGGAACTAACCTTCGTACATAGTACCTATAAAGAGTTTATCTAGATGTTTATTTTTTATATATTAAGTTTTTTATTGACATGGCCTTTCCAAGAGATGATTATAATCTTGATTCTATATGTTTTTTGATTTTAGTGATCCCTATTGTGTATTATTTTACTCACTCTAATATTGGATCTTCCAACACATTTCATGTATTATAAAGAAGAGAGGCTATTTGATGGTGTTCCTGGTAGAGTAGGAGTAGAAAATCAAATATTAGGTTAAACACTTCATTTTTCATACCATGAGTCACATTATAATTTAGTCCCCAAATTCTAATAGGTGTTACTTATTTACAATTTTTGGGGTCTTGGATTTTTATGTTTATGGTTTCCATTATTTTTTCATAATATAATTGTGTTATTTAGATGAATGCTTGAATTTTTATCAATTGTATTTACCTTTAACCATTTTGTGGGTTTTTTTCGGTGTGTTTGTGTGTACAGGTTCATTAGGCTAAGGCCTCCCATGTGTGTGTTATGTATACTCATTGCCAAATGGTAGACTATATCCTTTTAGAGTGGGGCAGGTGGTTGTGACACAAAGCTTATAACTGGTTAGGTAGACCCTTTACGGATCGGGGAATGATAAATTTTTATCAAATATGGTTATATATTAGGATCATAGTATAGAGTCTTCATTAAGTAGCGCTAATTGGTTTTCATATTTGTGGAAATAGTGTTAATGTTTTACAATTTTGGCTCTTAGGCTAGGGACTCTTGTATTATTATGGTAACCAATATATATCTTCACCTATACTCTAACTATATAATTATAGACATATTTATTTTTGGAAGTGGTATCATGGAAAACATTGGAACATGCCTCACATAGTAATAGGAGGTTGTTTCCAAGTCTTTATCATGTCATCTCTCTAGATATAATCATTTACTACGATGTAAAATGTCCATTTTAGGATACCTCCATGATGATTGACATATAATAATCAATATTAGGATCATGTGGAAGATCTATATAGATTATAGGCTTTGATATATGGAAAAAATCTAAAAATGAAGCCTCTAGGTTGTTTTCAATAAATAAATCGACCAAACGAGTAGCATATGGTACCCACGTTACCAGAGGATGAGGTGTACATGTTGAGAAAACATTGTGATTTTTAGTGTTAGAAACCTTACAGGTTCTAGGTTGAGATAAACACATAAGTAGTTAAACATTATATCTAGGTGGTTATTTAATTATTTTAACAAAATAGTTCATATATAGACCATATGGGTGTCTTGAATGTGATCCTTATTCATGGATATACATGGAGATAGTGGATCTTGGTGGATCAATCATATGATGAGGATAGGAATTCATTGATATAGTTCCATCACCATTTCATATTTTTTTTTCTCTTGATATGTCTTGGGATGTAGTCATCTAGGTGATTAAATATCTTCATTAGGGGAGAATGATTATGGTAAAGTATTCATCGAGGATTACAAAACTCTAATGAAACTCAATGGATATGGTAGAAGAGACATTATTTTGGGCATAAAACATCATGTTAGAATTATACATATATTTCCAGACTGAATTAGATCCTCTATAAAACTAAAACTATGATTTATTACTAGACCATGTTCTGGTTTTAATGAGACTTCTTGACAAAAAAATATAAATAGTGGGTAAAAGTGGTGGGAACACATGGCAAGAGACATCAATACTGGGTAGATGATGATAGACCTAGGTATCCATACATGTGATACTTTTCAATAGGTTTTCTTTAGACAATGTATATGTAGTTTAAGGATCTCATGATGTGTCTAGTTAGTCTATGGGGAGGTGGTTCTCCCCTTGTGATGGACATGGACATATTTAATAAGATTGGCTAACCTATCATACAACGAATCAAGATGTAGAGGATGGTCCACCTATGAAAAGGTAGTAATAGTAGAAGACAGGTCCTCGTGTAAGAAGGTGTGGTCAATTAGTAGGGACTCTAGTCGTTTCTTGTAGATGGTTAGACTTGTTTCCACAACTACCTGCACAGGGCCACTACAAGTCACACATAGAATGTAGATAGGGGTGAAAGAAGCTGTAGGTAGTGGATTTCTATGACACAGAGACTTTATGGATGATTAGAGGTATGATATGTTTATTTTATATCTTATCTATAGTTTTAATAGATAATGGAATGTTCCACTCTTCTCATACTGCATCCCAAGTTCAAGAACTGGAGATTTAGATTGATTATTTGGATAAAACGTTTTACATGTACAATCTGTTGGATCAGATTATACTAAATATAAACATGAGGGGGTGAATTGTGTCCTTTAAAAAATCTTTGCAAGATCGTGTGATGTCATTTATCTTTTCCATATGTTCTTCACAATTGAAATATCATGCAGTTTAAAGTAGATGGATCATCACCTTTAGAAATAATGATCTTCACAAAAGAATCGTTCTAAGTTGATCCTGTTGCAGTAAATATAGAAATATAATTCACAACGTTAGCAGTAGCAGATTCACAATAGATCTTTCGATGTAGAACGAGTGAATCTTCTATCCTGATTCTTCTTCCTCAATAAACAGAGCTTTGTCGCTCCTTTGAATCCGAAGTTCTATATTTTTGATAGTATATGTTTTTCTTTCTTTTTATGAATGGTCTATTTTTAAAAAAACTTCTCCCTATTTGTTTTTGTTCAGAAAATCACATATATAATAATGAGGAGAACATCTCCTGAAAATTTAGATCCACAAAAGTCACCTTTTGACTCGCGATATTCAAACATTTGTATTTACAGAGTAGTTGTAACTTCCCTAACAACTCGTCATAAAAAGATCATTTTAATTCTATCCTTAAACCATTGATAAAATTGCTTTGAATCAGTTAAATTTGTGATTAAAAAATAGCAGTAAATCTGGCTTGAAATCAGCTTAATAATCAGCTTACTAATCATTGCAAAATAATATCGACTTTAAGCTCTCTAATGCCAAAAGTATGGTTGAGTTGTACAGTATGCATCCTATGAACATAACGTAGATCATAAACGTAAGGTTAATGATGTAGCCTTCATACATAAAGTTGTAAACTTATGTTTGATTACAAATTTAATGTTCATGTCACCTTCTTCAAATGTAAGGTTGATAAAAGATCCACACTTTTATAAGAATGAAAAGTAAGGTTGATGAACCTTACTTTTTAGAAACAAACGTAACGTTTAACACTTACGTACGGTTCTCCTTCCATACTTTTCAAATATCCCAAACATAGTGTTCCTTCCCAACGTAGGGTTATTTTTCATACTTTGCTGATAATGTATGGTTTATTATCCATACTTTTCTCTTATCTCATAAATCATACATTGCATTTCATCCTTACACTATGTTTATCCACATAGAGTATGAACAGTGTTTCCAGAACGCGCAAACGCAGATCCCAAATATGTAGAGCATGAATTTTTCTTCCATAATGCACTAAATGCGAATACATTAGAAATTAATTCTCGTTGTTCAAAAATCTAGGTATTTCATCCAAAAATAAAAATAAAATGAATAATAAATTCTTGAAATATTATTAAAAAATAAAATCATAAGAAAGTAATTAAGGGTATTTGTGAGCATCAAAATTATCATAAATAGATGGAGTATTGTTCTCAACAATCTCCCCTTTAAATAACAACATTATGCATTGTTGAAAACAAAAACTAGCTCAACAATATCCCCCGTTTTGATGATCACAAAACCCATAAAATAACCAATGAAATTAACTTACAAAAATTAATTACAAATAGTTATGAATTTTGAAAAGATAAATACAATATTATATTTAACTTAATTTCCCCATTTAACTTATCCATTTTAATTTCTCCCCCAATAAAAATAAAAAAATGATAATAGATAAAAATGTTGTGTTTATCCAAATTTATCCCCCTTTTTATGATATAAAAAAAGAATTAGAAAATGTGGAATATAACACAGATTAATGTATCACTGAACATAAGTAAATGATATTAGTAACTGTTTATCAATTAGTGAATCTAGATTATTGGATTAGATAAACAAAGATAGTAAAAAAATTAATGAAACCTATTTTCATTAAAAATATAATATTTTTAAATACAGGAATCAAGGTTTTATCAGGGTTCATATAGAGTATATCTAATCTGAACGACCTCCTTGATTTATGATAGTTATTCCCTGAGTCTTCTCAGCATTCCATCACTAAGCCTAATAATAAGATCCATGTTCTCATGAGTCATATGAATGTCTTCTAGGAGTTTGACTCTTAAAAACTCATGTAGTCTTTCTTCCTTCTCTTCAAATAAATACAACTTCTCTGTGAATTTTTTTTAGACAGATCTGATTCCTAGTTCATTTGAGGTGAGCTGATCAACCAAAATTTTCTGATTTTCTAACAAGACTGATAAAGGAGAACTGTTGCATTGGAGATATTGAAATATGTCATTCATGTTTCTCATTTGAGCTATGATATCCTGAAACCTTCTGATTAAATCAAGAGAAGTAATTGATCCACTAGCTTCACTAGTCCTGACAGATGCAAATTTCGTCTCCATAAATAATTTAAGATATGAAAAATCTGAATTCATAATCATTTCAGACTTTAATTTTTCAACCACATTCAACATATCCTTCTTAAAAATTTCAACTTGTTTCTTGGAAACTATATTATTTTTTAGCCTCTAGAATTTTACTTGTTCCTTTTTCAATGATCTCCTTAGAGCATCATTCTCTTAATCCACCCTCTGAAATTTCGTGTAAATTTCTTCAACTTCCTCAGTTTATGTTTTAGGGTTACTTTGTGATTGATTCTCCTTTTCAGAAAGAACGGGATGTACCAACACTAGGGGTAAGGATTCAACATCTTCTTTCTCCTCAGCTTCTCTAACTAGTTGTTCCACATATTATTCCTCTGAGTCTTTTCCAGACTCTTCCACAGAAAAATCCTCTAGAATAACTTCTATTTGTACTTCTGAAAGATTTTCATCCTTTATATCAAGAATCACTTCTTCTATTTGAATCTTTTGAATAATTTCACCTTTCGCTAATTGTGGACTAGGCACCTCTACTCTCGGCACTACCTTTTGTTCAATGTCAGCATCATCTTCTGGTTTTATTCTTTCAACTTTAATTATTTCAGGGTCCTCTTCTGTAACAACCACATTCTATTCCTGAGTCTCTCCTTCAACTTCTTCTTAAATTCCAGATTGAATCTGAGGTCCTTCCACTGGTTATGACATCTCAATAATATCTTCCATTGATTTTTCAATAGCAGCTTCTCTTACAAAACTCTAAGAGAGTAAATCTATTATTGTCAATACAGGGGAAACAAGTTCCTCATTAACAGTTCTTTTTCTTTGAGTCTGAATTCCCTCCAAACATCTTTCTTTTTGAGTGTCTTAAAATTAAAATCTTATTCTTCTTGTAGAAATGCTTACTCTAGATTCAGCATGCCCCTCTTTGGACTTAGCAGTCTGAGCTTGAGCACTATCTTCTTCCTCCTCAGCTTCTACTGGAAAAATATTCCCTTTTAATGTGCTCCAGAAATAGCCAATTTTTTGTAAACTTCGAGCATTAAAAACATTACTGTGATGACATCTTACTCTAGCATCCACCAATCTCACCATATCCTTTTTGAAAAAAAATTTAGAAATGAATATACCAAAATGGTATAAATTCATTCTGGCATCACTATGACAGCAGTAACTCAGGTACCTCACCATGTACCTAGGAAAACTTAATTTATTTTCACTGAGAAAAAGATACATATATACATGTCAGGATACAATATGTTCTCCATCTCTGACATTCTTGATGATATCCTTATTTTTATAAATTTCACAACAATCTTCTGACCTGGTTCCAAATTCTTTACAAACATTATCCTTATATGAGTAGACCCAATCAGAAAAGACATAAAGTATTCAGATTTATGCATAGAATCTCCAATATTTTTCAAATAAAAATGAAACACTCCCTCATGAGGGTAGTTTAGTATCTGACTAATTTCAACTAAAGAGATCGAAAAATCTCAATCCACTATCTTAGCCAGCATGGTGTTAGAATGATCTACCGAACTTAATTGACTAGTTTTAAATAAATATATAAGTTCTACATCAATAAAAAATTCCATATTCTCACAGTTGAAGGTCTGTTCGAGATTCTGAAATGACAGTGCTTGTTTTAAAAACAAGTTCATCTAAAGTATCCATTCTAGATCAACCACCTTTCCCTATAAGATTTTCCTTCCTTCTAAGCACTGTTTCTTGACATTTATAGTCTCAGCCTCATCATCTCTCTTAGCCTTTGCCATTTCTAGGAGAATCTATAAAAGTTTTAAGGTTAGGGTTTCAGAGGTTCGAAGATTAGGGTTGATAAGCAGTGGTGCAGTTTCACAGGTTCGAAATGGTTTTGGTGGAAATGAAATGGTTTAGAATTTGAAAGGTTTCTGACAGCCTTGATTCTCGTGTTTTCTTTAATCATTAAATAGATTTTAAATATAAATAAAATTGATTACACGAGGAAATGAAGAAAAAAATTTATTCTGTTTGAAAAACAAATAACAAAATTATTTTATACATTATTAAAATAAAGAAAGAACATAGTAAAATAAAACTATATATAAAATTAAATAAACCTGACTCCCCCATTAATGAAATAAAACCTTGCAGTGGGAAGTGGTATAGTAAAAAGATATGCGAATTGTATTTCGGTACTTACAAATTCCAAAGATATATCCTTTTTACGAACATGATCTCTTAGAAAATTATGTCTGATATCAATATGCATTGTTATAGAATGATTACATTGATTTTTTGAAATATTTATAGCACTAGTATTATCACATAAAATAGGAGTATTATTATAATTTAGTCCAATGTCCATAAGAGTGTTTTTCATCCACAACACTTGTTCACAACAACTGCTAGTAGAAACATATTCTACCTCAGCTATTGACAAGGCGACTAAATGTTGTTTCTTACTTGACCATGACACTAAGGATTTCCCTAAAAAGTGACAAGTACCCAAAGTGCTTTTCCTATCTAATCTACAACTCCCAATGTCTGCATCTGAATATGAAATAAAATTAAAATCATAATCTCTGGGATAAATAAGAGATTGAAAAACAGTTCCTTTTAAATATCTAAAAATTATTTTAACAGCAGTTAAATGAGATTCTTTAGGATTTGATTGAAATCTTTCACAAATACATACTAAATACATTATTTTTGTCCTGCTATTAGTATGATATAATAAACTACCAATCATACATCTATATAACTTTTTTTCAACTGATTTTTTTGTTTCATCCAAATCAAGTTTTATATTAGTAAACATAGGATTTGTATATTTCTTTCTGTTTTCAAGTCCAAATTTCTTTAGTAAATCAGTAATTTAATCGCTTTGATTCAAAAGATTTCCAAAATTATTTTGATAAATTTGAAGTCCTAAAAAGAATTTTGATTCACCCATCTTGATCATTTTAAATTATTTTTGCCTTAACTTTGAAAACTCATGACAAAGGGATTTATTAGGTGATCCAAAAATTACATCATCAACATAAATCTGAACTGCTAAAATATTAGTATTTACAATTTTCTTAAAAAGTGTTGGATCTATCATTCCAACAGTAAAATCAATTTTCAATAGAAAAGAACTTAATCTTTTATAGGAAGCTCTAGGCTCTAGTTTAAGGCCATAAAGAGCTTTAGTATGTTTAAAAACAGAATCTGGTTTATGAGAATTTTTAAAACTAGGAGGTTTCTAAACATAAACTTCCTACATTAAATAACCATTTAGAAATCCAGACATAACATCCATCTGAAATAATTTAAATTTTGTATGAGATGCATAGGCTAAAAGGATTCTAATGGATTCTAATCTAGCTATAGGTGAAAAGGTGTCATCATAATCTATACCATCTTCTTAATTATATCCTTTTTCTACAAGTCATTCTTCATTTCTAGTTATTATTCCTTGACCATCTTTCTTTTTTCTAAAGACCCATTTGGTTCCCATCACTAGATAATTCTGTGGTCTTTCAACTAATTCTCAGAATCCATTTCTTTTGAACTGGTTTAATTCTTCTTGTATTGTTATCATCCAGATTTCATCATTTAAAGGTTCTTCTATAAACATGGGTTCTAATTGGGATAGAAAGGAAGAGAATTCTACAAGATTCCCTATATTTCTTCTAGTTTTAATTTTTGTGTCTAAGTCACCTATTATATTTTCTAAAGGGTGATTATTTAAGGTTGTAGTCTATCTAGGTAGTACACTCATAGGTTCTTTAGTATCATGTTCTTCTGAACTGGACTGAAATTCATTTATATCTTTTTAAAAATCATTTTTCATGTTCTCAAGTCTCATGTTATCATTAGAGTGAGATTCATCCATTTGATATGTCCTTTTATCAAAGGGATCATATTCATCAAATTTCTTATAAACTAATTCTTCAATAATCCTTGACATCTTATGATAGACTTTATAAGTTTTTGAGGTAGCCGAATATCCAAAAAAAATTCCTTCATTAGATTTTGGATCGAACTTACCATGATTGTCATTGGTGTCCAAGATGTAAACCTTGCATCCAAAAACATTAAAGTAATGTACTTTTGGTTTTATTTTATTCCAACGTTCATAGGGTGTCTTTTTCAAAAGAGGTCTGATTAAAACTCTATTCAATATATAACAGGTTGTGATTACAGCTTCTACCCAAAAATAGGTAGGACGACTGTATTCATTTAGCATAGTCCTAGACATTTTCTGAATAGTCCTATTTCTTCTTTCAACAATTACATTTTGTTGAGGTGTTCTTGGTTTAGAGAAGGTGTTTTTAATACCCATATTTAAGTAGAAGGAATTAAATTCATGATTCTCGAATTCTCCACCATGATAACTTCTTAATGAAATTATATTAAAACCTTTTTCATTTTGAACATTTTGACAAAAACTTTCAAATAATTTAAAAGATTAATTTTTAAATTTTAAAAATAAAATCCATGTAAATATAGAATACTCATCAACTGAAACATATACATGTAATTTACAAGCCAAGATTTCTACTCTTGAAGGTCCAAACAAATCCATATGGATAATTTCTAGAGGTTTAGATGTAGAAATTTTGTTAATAGACTTGAAGGATGATTTGTGTTGCTTACCAAGATGACATGCATCACAGAATCTCTTACATTCAAATCCGAGACTTGGAAAATCAGAAATGAATTATTTCTTAGATAATTTATGTAAATCATATACATTAAAATGTCCAAGTATCCTATGCCAGATCCAAGATTCATTCACATTAGTAGTTACATAGTTTACTTGTTGTTTACACAAAAAATTGAAATACAGGGTATACAAATTGTTAGTTCTAGGTGCTCTAAATTTAAGAAATATATATTTGAAAATAGAATAGAAATTGTTGGAATAATCAGTAGCATAACCATCATCACACAATTGAGAGATAATTATCATATTGTTTTTTAATCCTATTACATAAAGTAATTTGTTGATTGATACAGCTTCTGGATCTCTAACTTTTCAAATACGAATGATCTTCCCTTTGGCATTGTCACCAAATGTAACTAGTCCACCATCTTTTTGCATCAGTGTAGTGAAGTTCGATGAGTTTCCACTCATATGTATTGAGCGTCCACTATCCATATACCATATATCCTTTTTGTTTTTGTGACCTGATTCCTACAAAGGCATTTACAAAATTTCTTTGCTACCGTTATTTTGTTGGGTCCAGGGGTGTTTGCCAGCATAGATCTGGGAATCTATACATGCTTTGTTTTTTCTAATTTCAGAAGAGTAAAATAAATCATTTAATACAAAAGCCTTATTAAAACCAATTATTTGGGGTTTTCTTAAGAAACATTTTTTAGAAATATTTCCCCTTCTTCCACAGTAATTACAATTTAGTCTTTTTTCATTTGGAATAAAATAATTCTCGTACATCTTGGGTTTTTCACCTTTACATCCAATTACAAATCTTTCCTTTTTAATGTCATTTTTCCAGGAATTTCATTTAAAGTATTTTCTCCTTTAGTAAAAAGAACGACTGTATTATTATTAGTTTCCACTTCAGTTTTTAGTGATTTTATTTTCGATTCAAAATCAATATTGTTAGTGTTAATTGAGACAAACATTTCAGTTAACTTCTTATATTGTTTCAGTATTGTATCTCTTTTATCAGAAATAACCTTATGAATGCTCTTTAAAGACTTATGCTTCTTAAATATATTATCATATTTTTCTTCAAGCATATTTCAGTAGGTTGTAAGTTTTTCATTATAGTAACTAGAATTAGAACTAGAGTCATAAGAGTTATAAGATTATACCTCATCTGTATTTTCCATGAAACACATGTTTCCATTCAAAATTACTTCTTCCTTATCTAAGTCTGATTCAGAATCCCTACTGAAGTATTTAGATAAACTCCTTGTAGCTTTCATTGATTTATTTTCCCTATTATCATAATCATTACTTTTGATGAATTTCTTTTTCTTGTCTTCTTTTAACTAAGGACCTTCAGGTCTGATGAGCCCCATTTTCTTGCATTCAGAACATCTGACTTCCTTGTAATCCTTTTTGAAGTTTATTATGAATCCATTCTTCTTTTTATAGAATTTAGTAAATTTTCTGGCTAGTTGAGCCAATTCCACATCAGAATTTGATAAATTAGAACTTTCTGATTTCAATTTTACACTTTTCTTCATCTTTCTCCTTTTTCTCTATGATGAAACTTTCAATGTAGTGTCATCTCTCTTGATAAAAAGTTTATGCTCATTATCTTCATCTTGTATCTCAACTTCATACATCATTAGTGTTCCAATCAGTTCTCTCATGGTTAAGTCTTTGACTGGTGTCGACTGTCTGATTACAGCAGAGAATTCATTCCATCTTTTAGGTAGTACCCTCAGTTCTGTCAAAGCATGATCAGCTTGTTTAATGTGATCTCCCAAAGCAGTTATGTTATTGAAAATATCTATCAATCTTCCATTCATTTGAGTAATACTTTCTCCTTCAACCATTCTGAATGTATCAAATTTATGCTTAGTTGTAGCATATCTCATTTCCCTGATATTTTTAGTTCATTCATAAGAAACGGAAATAGTTTTCCACATCTCATATGATTTTGGGCATTGAGATACTCTGTTGAAATCATCAGGTCATAGACCACATATAATAGCATTCATTGCCTTTGAGGTCACATCATATTCTCCTCCAGTAGATGCACTCCATGTTTCATGTTTTTTTTGGTATTTCATATGGAGTCAGAATCGTAGAATATACTCTGTATCCAAGGTTTTTTAGATTGATAATCATTCATGACTTCCAGCATCCATAGTTTTTTCCATTAAAGTATGGTGCTTTGACTATAGACATTCCCTCTCTTGTATCAGTCTTCTTGATCTGTGTATAATCACTTTCACCTTGTTTAGGCTTTATCAGAATGCTCAACCTCTGATACCAATTGTTGGATTAGATTATAATAAATATACACAAGAGTGGGGTGAATTGTTTCTTTTCAAAACTCTTCTCAGGATCATGTTATGTCCTTTATCTTTAATCATATAGATTAACGCAGCGGAAATATGAAGTGCAGAGACACACGATGTATAGTGGTTCGGGGAACAAAAGGCCCCTAGTCCACTCCACCAACGCTTTACTCCACGATCTTGGTGACTTTCACTATCTAGTCCTCGTTTCAACAGACCTTTCAACAACTGAGTACAGGCAGTTGACACCTTAAAAATATAAGGCAAAACAAATATTTATAGTTCACTCATAGAATCTACACAGCTTAGTATGAGAAGTCGGTCACTCAAGAATAGAAAAGAATGATTTTTGTACTTTGAAAATACTTTCCTTATTTTCTTCACAATTGCAACAGCATGAAATTGACAGTACATGGATCATCGCCTTCAGAAATAATGATCTTCACAAAAGAGACGTTCTGAGTTGATCCTATTGTAGTAAATATAGGAATATAATTCACAACTTCAGCAGTAGCAGATTCAGAGTAGATCTTTTGAGGTAGAACGAGTAAATATTCTATCTTGATTCCTCTTCTTCAATAAACAGAGCTTTGTCCCTCCTTTGAATCTGCAGGTCTGTATTTTCTATAGTCTCTATTTTTCTTGCTTTTCATGAATGATAAATTTTTTACAAAACTTCTCTCTCTCTTTTTTTGTTTAGAAAATCTCATATATAATAATGACGAGCACTTCTCCTGCAAATTTAGATCCAAAAAAGTCTCCCTTTGACTCGTGATATTCAAACATTTAAATTTCAATAGTATTCGTAACTTCCCTGAAAACTCAGCATAAAAAGATCATTTCAATTAGATCCTTAAACCATTGATAAAATGGATTTGAATCAGTCAAAGTCTCCCTTAAAAAATATCTTTAAATCCAGCTTGAAATCAGCATAATAATCAGCTTGTTGATCATTGCAAAAAAATATCGACTTTAAACTCTCTGATGCCAAATGTAAGGTTGAGTTGTAAAGTATGCATCCTCTGAATGTAACTTAGATCATAAACGTATGTTTGATGACGTAGCCTTCACACGTAAGGTTCTAAACGTATGGTTGATCACAAATGTAATGTTCATGTCACTTTCTTCAAACATAAGGTTGATAAAATATCCACACTTTTCTAAGAACATATGGTTGTTTACAAAAGTAAGATTGATGAACCATAGTTTTATGAAACAAATGTAATGTTTAACACTTACATACGGTTCTCCTTACATTATTTTTTAATATCCCAAATGTAGGGTTCCTTCCTAAGGTATGTTTTTTTCATAATTTGTCGGTAACATATGGTTGATTAGCCATTATTTTCTATTATCTCATAAATCATACACTGCATTTCATCCTTACACTATGTTTCTCCATGTAGGGTACGAATAGTGTTTCCAGAACATGGTAAAGTAGATCCCGAATATGTAGAGCATTAATAGTGTTTCCAGAACGCGCTAAATGCAAATAACTTAGAAATTAGTTCTCCTTGTTCAAGAATCTAAATATTTCATCATGAAAAAAAAATATAATGAATAATAAATTCCAGAAATATTCTTAAAAAATAAAATCATTAGAAATTAATTAAGGGTATTTTTGAACATCAAAATTATCATAAATAGATATAGTATTGTTCTTAACAATCTCCCCCATTAAATAACAACATTATGTATTGTTAAAAACAACACTTTCTCAATGCAATCCTTCTGGAGGTGACTCAAAAGTCACATAATATTGTTGATAGTGTGATCACAGTCTTTTCTAAGGTATTTTAATGATGTATCTATTTATAGTAGTGATGATTCCTTTTTATGGTAACATAGGCATGGAATTTTTATACATATTTCATCAACATATTTACTATTTTAGGAAGATGATGCCGTTTTTTTATGTTCATAGGATGTGGATTTCCTTCATAGGAGAGAAGGTGATTATAGAGGAGTATTAATGATATTAATAGGAGATTACAACTAATTAATCACTAGTTTGATAGAATGATTATCAGAGTAGTGGATTATATGGGATACCATTTTCAAGATATGGTAGTGGTGTATGAGGAATAATTTCTTAATGATGATTCATTCTTACCTTCTTTATGATAGTTAAACCTCATTATTTACTTTCACCCAAGAAATATCATGATATCTTCTCTAGTATATCAGATGGCTCCTATAGAGATTCTTGATCTGAAGGTTTAGTTATATGAATTTAAGATTAATTACATTTTTATTTACAGTGTGTCACCCTTGTTATCCCTTGTTTTGATGGAAAATAAGGCACATGAGAGCATGTGGTTATGTGTGGAGTACAATTTCACAATCATTTGACCATAAAGAATATATATCCAATACCAAGGATCAATATCCTCTTCAAAAATTTGTGATTGGTGTGATGGTTCTTGAATATTTTCATCATATCAAGCTATCACCGGCTTCAAGTATGAGATGAGGTTATAATAAAGATGAAATTTGAATATTTTTTTGGTCACTATGACCACATGGTGATTCCCTTGGTTATAAATAATTCTCTATCAGTGTTCATGTGACAAATGTACCAGATCCTTCATCCTTTTATAGACTAGTTTGTAGTAGTCAGCATTAATGATATCCGAGTGTATTCAACATTGGAGGAGGATCAGATGAGACACTTTGGGATGGTTCTAAATATACCATGATAGAAGAAGCTTTATTGGAATCTCTTGAAATGATAGTTCTGGATTTAATAAGATTACTTTTTGGGATATCTTATCATAGAAGGTGGTATATAAGTGTACCCTACAACGGTTGACATAGTTTTTGGCTTGTTATCCACCTAATATAATGATATAGGGTCAATGTTTCCATGGGATGAAATTATATTATAGTTGATCCATTCCAAATTTCTCTAATATATCAACACCCATGACTTTACAAACCTAGAAGAGGAAGCATTTCGTGTGGACAGAGAGGTGCCTTTTGGATTTTCACTTCTTGAGGAAAATGTTGATGATTTCCCCTATCATGATATTTATAGTTGATAGTTTTATGAACATAGTGTTTTTTTTAATTATGATCCAAATAAAGGATGTGGTCGGATGAAAAAGATAAAAATGATTTTCAATGGCTTGTATAGGTCAAGAAATCAGGAGAATAACATCACAATAGAGGATCTGGACATAGTAGTGGTAGACTTAGTGTAGATGATGTGGTGAAATTATTGTATGTGCGAGTGGTTCATCATAAATTTTGAACAAAAGAGTCTCATGAAAATATTCTCTTATAAAGACCATAACTCGAGACATTGTCGATGTAATGATCTCCAAACTGTTTATAATTGTGTGATTTTTATACTATTTGGAAGGGGAATGTGGTATAAGATCCCCTCAGAAGGAGATCTTGTTCTTAGTTATCAGTTGAGACATTAGAACCATCAACCGCATGGAATTTTTCCATAGTGGGTGAGGATGGGGAATTTTATTTCTAGTTGATGATTAATACCCATGTTCTTCAATAATGGGTTAGGGAGGCTCATTGTAGAGATACCAGCTATGAGACCATGAATACTCGGATATCCACATCATATTCTCCTGATGAATTTTCTAAATGTGGGGTGGAAATTATCTTTTTCAGTGGATGGATGATGGTACCAATGGTTTTTTGAGAGGAGTTTAGAATGGAGTATAAAGAATCCCCTTTATAGGTACATCCAGGTGTGGAATGGTTTTACAAGGACCATATGTGTTAGTTCTGGTTGCCATGGATAATGTAGTGTATAGCATATATTTTCTCATGATTCCTCACTTTTAGATATATGATGAATGATCAAAAGATTATATCATGTTTATCTAAATTAATTTAGGTTCCATTGTTTAATTGGGATGATATATCAAGGTATATTGTGATGGGGTTATCACATATGTCTACGGGACATCACAATATATTAGTGATCATAGACATCCTCACCACGTCAAACCAATTTCTAGCTATATGATAGAATTGCTCCAAAGTAATAATGGAATTTCATTACATGTATTAGATAGTTCAAAACTATTTTATTCCCTTGATTATATTTTTAGAGCAATATTCTCTCTTCACATTGTGATTATTGAGAGGATTAGAGGGGGTATTCTCCCTTCATTTTCTCCTAAACACAAATTTTCACACATAGTATGATGGTGTGATTGAGAACACCATTAATTATATGTATGAAAAACTATGAGAATTCCTATTATACATTTTATGGATTTTTTTAGTGTCACATATACATGATAGAGATTTCATACAAAAAAATATACCATTCTTCCATTGGTACAGAACTATTTGAGGCCTTATGTAGGTGACCCTATATGCCTCCATCGTTTTGGAAAGATCTTGGGGAGATAAAAATCATAGGGCCAGAGGTAGTAAGATCCATGATAGAGATGGTGTAGATTACCCATGATTGGAAGAAGTCTTCACAGATCCATCATAAATATTATGCTATCCAATGAAGGATGCACATGGGTTTGACCGGGCATACCATGTGCTACTTAGGGCCTCACCATGACATATATTTTGGCTATTTTTTTGTGGTGTCAAGTTAGCTCTGCATTTCATTTCCACTTTGATGATATTACACATGTCAGAAAAGGTGGCATACCATCTGGAACTACAACAATAGTTAGATCAGGTGCACATCATCTTCCATGTTTCGCATTTGATGAGGTATATGCACGTACCATCACTTGTTATCAATTGAGGGGATATAGTCATATACTATGGATAAAACATTTATACGTACCTATTTGAGATCAAGGATTATCATGTGAAAAATCTCCATGGGATTTTTATAACCTTTTTTAATATTCATTGGTAAGATTTGAATATTTTGTAGAGCACCTAGGGGTGGGAGACCAAGATGAGAACTCAGTACCCACATCATTTTGACTACTCCTTTTCACATTCCAAGATAAAAACCCCTATGTTTTGGATAATATAACATATCTTTTTAACATGCAATGATTTGGAGTATTTATAATATTATTTTGAAGAATGGTGTTTTGATGTGGGGGCATTCCAAGGCTCAGTGATACTGATATTGATGTGTGAAAAATGTTAAATATATTAATATCACACATTAACAATCTTCCTCAAATAGTGGAATAACTACCAAATAGGGTCTAGTATTGGAATTATGATATCATTGTTGAATATAGAATATAGGTTTTATCCTAGGTGTTAAATAACCATTCTCACCACTGGGTGCTTCATTAAAGTTCTTTTATGGTCAGATTATTAATTTAGTATATTTATTTATTTTTTAATTATTAATGATATCACCAAGACATTATATTCTCTATTATTATATGTTTATGAAAAGCCTCTATGTTTTTTCCTAAAAACACTTGAAATTGGGACAGGATCCCATGGAAAAGAATTCATAGAGGACCAAATTCAGACAATGCATTAATGATTGGAGCACCAACAGAGCCTATGGATCTCGTCAATAAAAATGGCCCAAAACTATTCTTCCCCAAAGATTGATCCAATATCTAGTTTAGAAGAATTATTTATTTCAATCTATTACGATTTCTTTATCTAGTGCTAAAGGTGAATAAATCCTTTTAAAAATATTTATTTTAGAATTAGTGGTTGATTTGTAGGTTTTCTTTAACATCCTGAAATATTTGTAATAGATTATTATTATTCATTTTTCATTTTAATTCATCCCCTTCGATTCGTTAAAAAGAAAAATAACTGAATATTTCATGAGAATTTTCCATGTTTTATTCTTCTTGTTTGTGGTTTATGAATTTTATCAACATTCTTCATGGATTTAATTATGAGATTCAGTTAGGTCAATTGTTCATCAAATACCTATAAAGAAATCAATGAACATCCATTCCATGTAGAATTGTATTGATGATAAGGGTTCTTGATTTATAACAATGGCACTATTGAAGTATAATTATTATAAAAATGGATTTGGACTATATTAGAAGTACCGGTTTCCTGGTATGGATGGAATTGATGGTTTGGTATGATGAAAGATGATTTATGAGAAGAATCGAGGTCCTGATTATGGACATTAGGGATGGAATAGCTCAAAAAACCTCATATCGATGGTTCTCCAGAGAGATTTTTGGCAGAAATCAAGGGTGGAAGTAGTGGAATTGGAAAACATGTGAAGACTAGTGGGGTATAGAAAATATCACATTACAAATCATGTAAGGGATGGCCACAATCTGTATAGACTTATATGCAATCACTAAGTAATAGACAAGAAATAAAATATCCGACATTTTTTGACACATGTCCCACACATTATCACATGAAATAGGGACTCCACGTGTACCATTGCAGTACATGAGCGTTGATATCGAAAGATAGATAATAACAACTAGAGTATACAAGAAAACCCCAATACTCAGACAAATATTGTTACCTAACGATGGCTTGGAACATTGTAATGACCAAGGTATATGGAAATAACCTAGAGTACACATACAAAACATAGAGTATAAGAGAATTGAGAGAATAAAACTGGAAAAAATAGTGTAGGAAAGACACATTATTTACAAGTAGTAAACACCTTATACATTTCCAAAGGCGGTATGAGGCCCTTATTATCATTAACATAAAACATTTTCCATAAGGTGTTGTCCCCCGATCCATCCACCTATTGTATATTGTGGAATTACATCATTTTATAGGATTTTTATACACTCTAATGAATTATTATTATATAAGTATCCAGACCCCCCCCTATGAGCCCTGGGGTGGAATCAACTATAATCTTCTTCTATAAGTGGGGTTCCATGAATTTTTATCACCATCATACATGGATGTTTGTATAATATATATTTTCTTACTTTGTTTTGGATATTCAGTGTATGCCATTGACCTAGGTGTGACAACCCTTGTTTGTGTCTATCTTTTATATGTTATAGCATGTATTTTTCATGGAATAACCTGATATGTGAGAAATATCATATGGACACCATTACTAATATCAGACTTGTGTAGTGAGTTATCTTGGTTGAGTGTTACTATGAACTATTGAGAAGGAATCATATTCCAGAACTATAGTGGTGACCTTACATATTGACTTAGTGACTACCATGAGAATATCTATATTTTTATTTTTAGTGTCTCTTGTTTTTTAACATAATGTTACTATGATTATTTGACTACTATCTTAATGATGTATTCACAGATATTTTTGGGTGACCTAAATGTTATTTTTATAATGACCCCTATATCGGATATTCCAAAAAATTCCATGTATTATAAAGAAAATATACCATTATATGGGTTCCTCTATGTACTTGGAGTAGATAAAGATTGGATTTGGATAGACATATCTTGTATTATACTAGGAGTCACATTTTACTGTAGTTACCTCATTTTAGATGGTTATATTTCTTTATTATTTTTGTGAAATTTTACATGGAAGATAATGATTTATAGTGTTCTTTTCATACTCGGATATTGATATTAATATGTATTCATGAATTTGTACCATTTGTATTTACCTTCTAGCATTGAATGGGAATTTGAAAATGAGTGCATGTGTACAACAGCATTTGGATAAGTCCACCCATGTTTGTGTTATTCCAACTCACAATTTTATATCATTCCTTGTACTGTAATATTTGGTAATGGGGTTTTCTAGATTAGTATTAATCCATCCAGGATTTCCCCTATTGGGACAGTTGATGAAAGCCAAAGTACATACATGACGAGTCAAACTTGAAGTAAGATATTTCATCTTAATTTATATTCATTGATGAATATTTTAATGTTTTCTACATAATTTAATTTATATAGTGTATATTAATCTCCATTTACATATTATATCATGAATACATCATACATAAAGATATTTTTAGTCACAATTTGTTTATTACATCAACTAAGGGGAATTGATTCCAACATTGCCAAAATTGTAAAGGGTTTATGTTAGAATATCTTTTCATATTTAATTATTTATGTTGAATGATCCTTTAGAGAAAATCATATAAAATAATTTTCTTAAACCACATATCTTTTATTATCCTCTAGATACGAATGTTTTTTACATTTTTGGGTTTAATTTCCTACATATTTGGATAAATAAACATTATTAATGTTTTTTTAAGTAATATTGATCTTTTATTTTTTTAGAGAAAGAATATTTCTATTCAAGTCTATATTATCATTTAATTATTTTAAAATGCTTTTAATATTATAAAAAGTTTTTTAAAAATTTTAGACAATATTTGGAATTTAAAATAACTTTCTAAATGGAAACTTTGTATTATTTTCTGAATGATGAAATTTTTGACATTTTTTAAATAGTTTGAAATTAATGTTGTTTTTTACTTATATGACTAGAAAACAAATTCAACCATCAAGACCACTCAATGAATTGGTTTTATCAATAAATTTTAGAACAATTCTTTGAAATAAAAATTTTTCACTAAAATTTCATAATTTTTTATATTTTAAAGAAGTGATTAATGTGGAATGGTTATTTTTATAAAAAAAATATAACAAGTGAAATTTGAAATAATTTTTTATCCATGATTGAAAAATTTGATGCTATGGTTTTCTTTTAAATAATATTTTATGCATCATAAATATATAACATGATTGGTCTACTTTCCTTTTATGGGGATATATATTATTTATTTTTTTCCTCAAATAACAACTTTATGAAATTCCCTTTTATAATGACATGAAAGAAGAATATACACACTATTTCCATGTGTGGGTAAATTTTATGACTATTCCTTATGAGCATTGATTTAATTTTATGGAACATATAATCATGACCATGTTATGGTTGGGGAACCTAGATATGTCTCTAATTTATTAGGTAATTTCATTACTCAAAAGACATTATGTATGGGATTAGGGAGTAAGCATAATACATTATGAGACTATATCCACATTATGTTTTCATATTTATTATTTTCCTTGACCTATTATTATGTCATGTTACATGTTTCATACAGATTTCTTATGTTTTTATGATCTTATAATACCATATACTTTATGTTATGATCCCAAGTGATTATTCATGATATTTCATTTTTATGTTGTCCTATTATGCCTCATTATCATGTCTACTATCATATTTGGATTCATAGATAACCACTTTAATTTATATACTCCTAAGGTTATACTATATTTTTTATGTCATTAAATGGATTTAGAAGCTAGATAAGGTAAATAAAAATAAATATTATATGTTCTAGTTTATTTTTAGGTTTTTATTACCATGTATTCTAAAGACGCTAGGCCTCATGAAATTGGGGCTGTAATTAATGTAATTTTATATTAAAAATCATTTAAAAGTTTTATAAAAGGCATGGATTTATATAGTTGTTTTCAAATAAAGTTCTTATTATTTTTGTGGAATATGATTATGGAATTTTATAAAGAAAAACGTTTGGATATTTATATTTATAGGGAAACATACATATCTTTTTGTAAGGAAGTAACTATGTTTTTTTCATAGAAATACAACCCTTTTTGTATAATGCAAGTGGATGTAATTTTAAATTATATGAATCTTGGGGTAATAACCTCTAAAATTGTTGGTTGAGTATATCTCAACCATAATTATAAGGAATAGTGATTGTTCCCATACTATGCCTCTAGTTTGACACTCCTGGGGGATATTCATATGTTAATTCATATTTTCATTATAATCTATTATGAGATAAAAAAACCTATGTGAACCTATGAAATAAAATAGTGATATGAGATAAACATAAATTCACTTTGTTTGATAAGTCTAAGAATTATTATAATTTGACTTAGGTTAAAATGAATGACATTGATTATAATATTAAAGTAATATAATCAACTTTTGGGTTTTTATGTTATGGGTTTAAAATATGATTGAGATTATTCTTGTTGAAATTTATAGGAACACAACCCCTTTATTTAATACTTATTTTATTAAAACAATTATTTGAGTAAAAATTATTTTATATTCTATATACATATGATTAAAGGTATTTATGACCTTTAAGGTTAATATTAACTTTTACTTTGAGATAATTATGGGTAATTAAAGTATCGGAACATATATTTGATCATAATGACTACAATGGGATATAAATATGTGTTTTTGATCAATTGATTAATGTTATTTTGGAATAATTCCACTATTTTGTGAACCATATATGATTAATGTAAAATTATTATTATTATTACATAACATGGGAATTGATTTTATAATTAATGGTTAATATATATTTGGAATTAAAATGAAATTTTAATTTGGATTTATGGTGAATCAGGTTACTTGTGGAAATTATAAGCATATTTAGGTGAGTATATGATTAGGGAATATACACTTTTGTGTATATTACTTTATGATGAAATAATGTTTATTATAGATAAATGATAAATTATTCACTGAATAAATACTCTTCAAATCATTGAATCCATAGGTTTCAATCTTAATCATGATAATTTTGATAACTTTTATGTATATTTTTTTAAATAATGGTTTATGTTTGACATAGGTTGTTATTATTAAGTATTTGGTTATTTGTTTTTTATTTTATCATATGAAGGACATGCAAATAACTCCCTTCAGGTAATATTATAGCATTTCTGGGATGGTTCTTTTTATTTATAAAGAAGGTTTTCAAGAGGACTTGTTGAGTTCTACAGATATTGTTTGCAATCAATTTTGAAAAAGAATCATAAAAAAGGAATGGACGATCTGGAGGCGGTACAAAAAAAGTAGATACTAGGTGGTGCTTTTTTCCAGTTTTGTGAATTTTTTTCAAGTCAAAAATTTGGAGTTTGGTTTTCAATATGAAATGTGGATTTCCTCGAAGATCTCATCAAAATATAGAAGAGGAATGAATTTTGTGAAGATGTGATTTCTGAGTTGTGTTTCATGAAGGTGAAAATAATTATTGTAGTTGTCCTTATGAAAGTAATGAGCTTCGCCATTCAGAGAAAATGTAACTTTGCGATTTGTGACAAAGTTATTTGCAGTCGTTGATGTAAGGAATTGTGATTTCAAAGGGTGTTTAGAAGGGTGTTTGATAAAAAGCTCTGTAATTACAATGGGATTCAAGAATGGGGTATTTTAGTGGATCTTCATTAATTGATGTGTGGCGCGAAGATGGATCCGGAAAACATGTTGGAGGAAGTGGATCTTTTTAAAGATCCTATCCAATAAATATGATGCTAACTCCCTTTAAAATAACAAGGAATAGAAGATAGACTCAATGAAAAATGTATGTCTCTGAGTTCATAAAGGAGTTCATGAAGGTGTTATGTGAAGTCCATCGTGAAGGCTATAAACCAACCAAATTTTCTGAGCATCACGAAAGTAATGATTTTGAAAAGGCCCTAAAAAGACCACAAAAACTTGTGATCTTTGTGAATTCTAGTTTTATCTTCTTGAAATAAGTTTGTTTTCTGATCATTAAGTGAGATTTGAAAAAGAAGGATCCTCATAAAGGACTATTGGTGGTTTGAGAAGGATGGAGCTTCATGAAGGCATGTTTGAGCTTCATGAAAGAAGGATCTTTTTGAAGTCCATTTTGACTATCATAAACAAATGTGTTTCATAAAAACCTATTTGATCATAAAAAAAGCGGGGCTTTGTGAAGGTATCGGCCTTTGCGACAGTAGATTTAAAGGTATTTCCTAGTGTTTAGTGGAATTTACATATTCAATTGTGGATAAAAGTGGGTCATCAATAGAGAATCTATATATAGTTAAGGAATCATACATTAATGATAATGACATCACCTACATGTCCATATATTGTGAGTGGATCACTTCCAATAGTAGTGAGAAACAGAAGAGGAAGATGACGATTCATTCTACTAGTAGTGAGTCAGAGGGAGATACATAGGGAGTGATCCTTGGGAATGCAGTGAGAATACCCTAAACACTATAAAGGTAGTGAGGATTGGCATAAAATATCCTTCTCAAACCATGTACTTTAGTGGATTTGGTACATCGGCACATTGTTATTGTATTCTCCTTGGACGTAGCCCAATGTGGCAGAACCAAGTGAAAATATCATTGTCATGTGTTTTCATTCATATGTTACTTTCAAATAATTTTATTAGATGATGAAGAAATGAATAGATCATCATAAAAAAACAAGTGAAAATAAAGTGACCCTTATAATAAAGAGTCCAAGATGTAGTTGGGTAGGAATAATTTGAAAATGAATATTCAAACCCTGACTAACCCCCCCCCCCCCTCGCTCTGTATATCTTGACCAATTTTACAACTAAAAATTGGTATCAGATGGAGGTTTCTTTTATCAGTATTTTTATTCTATGACTTGTATTAGTCTATTTTGAAGATAAATATTTTTTCTGCTTTTATATTAGTGTGTCATGGAAAAGGGAAGAAATTCAAATCTGAAGTATAATTTTGGGGGTATTCCTCAGAGTGTATGTTTCTATAGAAAGATCATGATTCAGTTAAGGGATTCAAGTATTCGATAGAATGATAAATTGGATAAATCATGTAGTGAAAATACATTAATCATTCAATGATGCTATAAGAATGAATGATGGTCCTAATATTCCAATTAAAACTAAAACTACTGATGATTAAGAAACTCCAAGAAGGGGAAAAAGGGATGTTGTCCATGAAAAAAAAGTAATTGAATCATTAATTGAATGAAGAAATTAAATCAAAAGATATCTGGATCCAAGTACCAGGAATTGAGGTCAACAAGTATAGAGTCTTAAATCAATGTCTTATTAATGTGGCCACTGATATGAGGTACAAGAATGATTCACAAGATGAAGAATTGAAAAATATATTTTTAGAGATAGAAAATTCAAAATCTAATGAGAATAGAAATAATTATAAATAATATGACATTCATAATTTGAATTCCATAAATGATGATCTTGCTATAGAGAAGTCTAAACTAGTTCTTAAGAATCAATGACTATAATAAGTGAATTCATGCAGCTCTGATTATGTTGCTCAATTAAAATGGAAAATAAAGGAGCAGTGTGATATGATGGAAAATAACCAATGTGAATTGAAATATGAGACATGTAGGGGTAGGGATCTCAAGAGAGAACAAAATTATCAATTTGAATCATGGGACAAGAATATTCAATAATTGGGAGAAGAGATAAAAATGGAAATGAAATAAGTGGATTAATCTAATTCCAATGGATATACTAAACTGACAGATTCCTTGCACTTACCATTTGATTATCCTTTGGTTGGTGATGTTGAAATGAAAAGTAAATATAATATTTATGAAGAGAAAAAATAACATATTTTCTCTTCTTAGTGACCATACTCTTTGGGAAAATCTGTTATTGGATATGATGAATCTCATTCCATGCATGACAGGAAGAGAGTTGTAAACTATTCCAGAAATAGAAAATGTACAACAGTTTCTAAAGGCATACCCAAAAGGTCTTTTACAGTAATTAAGGATATAATTCTCTATTTTTGTGGGATCATGATCATATATAAATATTTTTTTTCAGAGGATCAGGAAAATATTTCAGGCTATGAAGATAAATGTTTTTCTAAATCTGAGAATAATAAGAAGATTAATGGGAAATGTAAATGAATATTCTATTATATGAAAGTATCAATTATGTTCATAAATTTTTAGAGAATGGGGAACACCATTAGTATGTGTTAAGAAGCTCAGGAGAATAATTTCAAAAGAAGAACTCAAGATGAATCAACATCCTTGCTGAGAAATGATCATATGATGTATTTATTTGATGGAAGATTTTTTATTTGTTCTAATCATGGGAATATGTTAAGGAACATTAACAAGATGAAATTGGGAAAGGAAATGGAACATATAAAAATATCCCCATAACATGTAATGTACAATTAAAAAACCTATATTGTAAGACAACATGGTAAGATAAAAAATATGTTTAAAGTCCTAGGTGAATCACAAGGTTATCAATGAAAGGTTTATCAATCACCCCCTACATTACACTCACAAAACTACCATGTAATTTATGTGGAATATACTAGAAGAAAAAGGGAGGATACGCCCCATGTTTAATTAATAAAAATGCAATTTTAGTGGAAGAATAATCCCCTACAAGAAATGTTGGTGTCAATCAAACAACTGCTTAATGAAATTCGATGAAATTATGTCCTAGAAAATTATCATGTCATCCCACAATACAAGAAGTGAGGGAAACAGAGAAATATCACCAATGGAGAAAGAAGAAAGTGCAGATGATTAGTTGAGGGATTTCTACTCAGAAAAAGAATCATAAAAATGGGATATACTTGAATAATCAATTAAAGAAATTTCTACTAATGGGAATAATTCACAAAATTTGAAAAATTACAAGCATAATGAATTTTAATATTAGAAGAAGAATCTGAATATGGGTAATTAATTCCTAGTCATATGGCTAGAATAGTTAAAGTTAGAGAGGCAGTTGGAGATGGAATGTAACGAGTGTTATTCTTTGCAATAAATAATCAAAGGATTGACCCATCATTATCATCCAAAATCCTATTTTTAAGGATAATAGAATATTACCCTCTCCCTATGTATATAAATTATGTTAACTTATTTTCAAGTGTTTCAGGTTCAAGGGGAGATACAATCCATTTTGAAGTCCATAAAAATATGTAACATGGTCAGTAATGTTCATAGCAATGTCAATTGATTCAAATCAGTTACCAGAGATAATGGATAAATACAGAATAATTTCTTAAAATTATTTAACGGTTTATGGATATATGAGTCATATGGTTGTAATTGGGCATAATGGACGTTTATGGTGATATAAACTGTATCTCTTGATTCGTACACAGAATCACAACTGAGTAAGTTTAGTGGTTTTGTCGATGTGGCATTACTAAGTGGTATGTTTATCTAATGGAAATCCCATTGAAGGTAATTAATACTATAATATATTATTTATCAATATAATATTATCAATCCTATAATCACATGTGAATAAATGATGCAGGAGAAGAAAAAATTTTGTGCATCTAAATAGTGATCCTAACAACTAGAAGAGTTCCATATCATAGTGGGATAATTCTATATCCCAATTAGATGAAATATCTCAATGGATACCAAGAAGCTACAAGAGAATATCAACATGGTTCGAAAAGACACTGAGAAAAGTAGTTGAAACGGATGATGTCACTATAAAAATGATAGAGTGAAAAGTTGAATGATGAAAGTGATGAAGTGGTGATAGACTTGGGGAGAGATTATTTCTCGGCCAATAGATAAGAATGACATTAGAACTATGTGGGTTTTTTGTAACAAGATTAATGAAGATGGAAAAGTGATTTGAAAAAAGAACGAATAGTGCTCAAAGGTTAGACCTAGACAGAGGGTATTGATGTCAATGATACATTTTCACCTATTTCAAAGCTGGATACAATGAGATCATTCTTGGCCATTGTAGTGAAATAGAAATTTGTTGTTTTTCAGATGGATGTCAAGTTCGAATTATATAATTCTATTCTAGATGAAAAGGTATATATCAAGAAGGCCATGGTTTTCTTATTCATTAAGATGATAATAGAAATTTTCAACTTAAGAAGGCATTATTTGTGATAAAACAAGCACCAAGAGCATGGAATTCAAGGATTTATCTATATTTGAATAGCTTGGTGTTTAGTGTGGTATAGATGATTCCAATCTATATTTTAAAAATGATAGTAATCAAAGTATAATAGTGCAATTTTATGTATATGACATAATATTTGGTGGATCAGATGATGATCATTGTAGAAAATTTTCTAAATTCCAACAGTGTGATTTTGACATGTCAATGATTGGTGAGATGAAATTTTTTCTGGTTTATAAGTGACACAATGAATGAATGGAACATTCATATCCCAATCCAAATATTCCATGGAGGTTATGAGATGACTTGAAATGGAAAATTCCAAGGCAATTAAGACTTCAATTTCTACCCACATAAAATTATCAAAAGATGATGATGGAATGGTAATTAATATCATAGAATACAAGCCGATTATTGGGTGTTTGCTGTACCTGACAGCGAAAAGACCTGATATTTTTTTACCACATGACAGACAGCACATTATCAATGAAATCCCAAGGAAATACACAAGTTTATAGTGAAAATAATATTTTGGTATATCAAAGGAACTGTGAATTTCAGATTGATATATACTAAAAAAACTCATCTATAGCTATTGGGATATACAAATGTAGATTAGGCTGGCTCCATGGATGATAGGAAATCAACGTCAGGATGTGATTTATATCATGTTGGACTATACATTTCATGGCTAATCAAGAATCAAGATTTAATTTCGTTGTACACTGTAGAAGATGAGTATATTTAATTCACTCAAGAATGCACACATTTATTTTGGATAAAGCAGAAACTTGACAATATGGGAGTTGAATAGAAGTTTCTGATTTGAATCCAGTGTGATAATTTGATTTCGATCAATCTGAGAAAAAGTACAGTCCATCACTCAAGTAAAAATTACATTGAGATCAAATATAATTTTATAATGGAGAAGGTGGATCATGGGATTTTGAAGTTGGAGTATGTTCCTACAATACTACAGGTTCGTGACCTTCTGAAAATGGCCTTACCCAAGGAATATTTTGAGAAGAATCGACTAGATATGGGATTTTAGTCGACTCCCCACACATAAAAAGTGTGAATGTGGGAACCCCCTCTCCCTAAAGTAAGGTATGGATTTCTCAAATTTTTTAATATGTTTTCTGTCCAATGATTTAGACCATAATGATGTAACCTTTTGGTTTGATTACAAAGGGGGACAATGTGTCATTATTTGAGGGGGGAGAAAATGTCTCAATCAAGATATGATGAGAAGATGAAAGATTGATCAGCGAGATAGAGGATAAATTATATAAGAGTAGGAGTATTAAATCAGACGATTCTATAAGTGATCGATCAAATATTAGATATCATGAAAGGTGAGGTTTGTAATGAATGAGTAAGAGTGGTGTTGTAATGGTATCAAAAATTGGAATCTAGAATGAGGCGATTCATTGAGAAACACATAATTATACTCTTGTTTCTCACACCAAGAATTGCTCATGTGGGATTACTGTATGCGTGGAGTAAATCCTTGATCACTATATGAATCACATGAGGTGAATGGTGCTAGTGGTTGGACTAATCATTAATGAGAAATCAAAGTATATAGAATCATTTTGAAAGAGTTGAAAACAAATCCAAATGTGGATATTGTTGGAAAAAAATATCTCTAGGTAAAATAGTAGCATTTTTGGGTTGGTTGTGTTTGATGAAAAAGAAGTTTTTCAAGATGAGTTGTTGATTTATAGAGATATTTTCAGAAATAAATGTTGTAAAAGAACCAATAAATATGAATGTAAGATCTTGAAGTGGTACAAAAATAACAGATATGAGGTGGCGATGTTTTCCAGTTTTTTCCCAATTTTTGGGGTCCAAAATTCGGAGTTTGGTTTTCATCACAGAAAGTATATTTACTTAAATATCACATCAAAATATTGAAAAGTAATTAATTTCACTAATATTTTCTTTGTGAGTTGGGTTTTGCGATGGATGAAAGAATTTTGGGGGAGGTTTTCATGAAAGCAACGTGAATCATGATTCTCATAAAATAAAGCTTTGTGATTAGTGATGGAGTTATTCATGGTCTTTGATAGAATTATCTGTTTTTTTTTATAGTTTTTTTATAGAATTATCTATAATTTCAATGATCTTCACGAATGGGAAATTTCAGTGGATCTTTATGATTATAGGTGTGTTGCGAAGATGGATCTAGAAAACATGCTAGAGATAGTGGAGCTTTAAAAAGAGCAGAGTATATAAATATGAGGCTATAACCATTCAAAAGAAAAAAGAGTAGAAGATAAACCCAATGAAAATTATATGTCTCTAAGTTTGTAATGGAGATGGAGAAGGTGGTATGTGAAGTCATTCGTGAAAGCTATAAACCAACCGAATTATCTGAGCATCATGAATGAAAGGATTTCATGAACACCCTAAAAAGCCAACTGAATATTATGATATTAATGAAGGAAAGTTTGAGATTTTTGAATGAATTGTACTCTATTATGGCTTAGTTATCATTGTGAAATAATTATCTTTGTGAAAAATAGTTTGAGATTTGAGAAAGAAGGAGCTTCATGAAGTCCAGTTTGAGATACGTGAAAGAAGAAGCACTGCAAATTCCAGTTTGAGCTGCGAGAAAAAGGTTCTTTGTGAAGGCTTTTTTTTTCTTTAAGAAAGTGGGTATATTCAAATGTAGTGATCTTTGTTAAAATAGGTTTAATGTTATTGCCTAATGTTTAGTGGAAAATAGGTATTCATCGGTGGATGAATGTGGGATATCAATAGAGCATCTACATACAGTAGGGGATGCATTCATTAGATATAATGACCAGTCCTACATGTCTATATACTATGAGTGGATCCATACAGTAGGGGATGCATTCATTAGATATAAATTTACTAAGTTTAGCTTGGGTACATTCAGTGAACGAATGAGCATGTTTTTCTAACATTTATACTGGTTCTTGGAATTGAAATCTAAGGACACCGATGAAACTGCAACACCAGTAATTGCTCAAGAGCACCTTTTCCAAAGGTGCATTTGCTCGGGAGGAGTTGTTAAAAGTGTGGTTTTAGTGAGGAATAAAATAAAATTGTATTACAATTTTATTTATTTTTCTCTAAGTAGTTATATCCTAAGTAAGGGAGTTGGGGTGGGACCCACTTGTTGTTAACTAACCTTGAGAGGATAAAGGTGTGGTGGGGCCCACACGAGCCCAACCCCTCAGATACCTAACTCCTCAAAACCCCCCACTTAAGTTGTATACCTCATGAACTCCCCCTTTATTGGGTGACAATCCCTCTCCTTTAATTTAATTATGCCAACACACTAATTCATTTAATTGATTTGAGTATTTGAAATTTTGAAAATATTTGTACGTGTTAATAAAATAAAGGAAGACCTTATTTTATTTTTGTTAGAGGTTGTGTGAGGAGATTTGAGGAGAGAAATATAAGTCTGAAGAACTTCTACTTCCTTGTTAAAGAACGCAAAGAATTCCAAGACTTCGACGAAGAACGTCGTCACCGCACAGAGAGATCGATGTGCCATCTCTTCTCCTCTCCGCAGTCGGTGTGTAACGCCATTCCCTTCTTCGACACACACCAAAATTCCGTTCCATATTCTCCCCATGTCAAAGGAAGGTAGACGCCACTTCCTCCTCAGACATTCTTCATCAACGTATACGGAGCCTCTTTCTGCGACGCTAGCTTCTGCGAATTTCACGAAGTAGCGGAGATTTTGATTAATTATATTTTGAGTGATTTTATCTCAAATGCTTGACCATTTATTATTATGATGTTATTATAATTTATATTTGAATAAATTATACCCTTGTGAATATTAAAAGCATGTGTTTTAATGACTTCCAATTGATAACACCTAACGTGGAGGGCGCGGGCCGAACAAACACATCCCGGCAACCGTCTTCAGTTTGTTGTTGGTGCGCGGATTGACGGAGATGATGAAACAGGACCACGACAGTGTTTTGATGTTCCTGCAGTGATGTTCTGGTCCTGTAAAGACCTCAGGCGCAGACGGCAGGTGAAATGGACAACCGGTGTGCATCTGGTGGTCCACGAAGAGCGGTGGCGGTGCCGGCGACCAACGGCGACGGCGTGCCGCTGGTCAAGACCGCCGTGGCTATGCCGCAGCTGACCGGAATGGCTAAGCCATTCCCAGTTTAGGGGGGGCGGCATTAAAGCGACACCGTTTCGGTCAACCGGGGGGAACAACACCCCCCCCCCCTCTGCGTCCAACTCAGCCTCGAGCTGAGCCGCGGCCCGCGCTGGGCAGGACCGCCCGCACTGGGACAAACCACCCGTACCGGGCCGCGCCAACCAGTCCGGTCCCAGACCCGAGTCGGGTCGACATAGTTCGGGCCGACCCAGGGGGTATTGGACCGGGTCGGACCGGCCCAAACCCCCTAAATTCGGTTAGAATCGTTCAAAGGCCCATAACATGGGCTACAGACCTCCGATCGACGCACCATCATTTGTGATGCAATCCTTGGATAGAGATGGTCATTTAGGTATATTACAGTCAATGTTTTGGAGAACTTTGGGTATGGCCGGGTTGGTTCGAACACGAAACCAACTGGGCCCTCGGAGCGGAAATGCTTATATCATGAGCTCCGGACGTCCGATCGAGGAGTCGTCAACTTTGTTGGATTCCTCTTGTTGAGACGGTTCTTTTAGTATACTCCACCTGATGTTTGGATGCATTTGTATTATGGCCGGGTTGGATTGTACCCGAAATCCAACCGAGCCCCTAGAACGGAAAAACAGATAACATTCAGACCGGGCATCCGTTTGACGAACCGTCAGCGGAATAGGTAATCGTGTTGAGAAAAGGTCCCTATGAGTATAACCTATGAGAGTTTTGGGTACAGTTGAGATACGGTCGGGTTTTTTCATAGACAAACCTAACCGGGCCCCTGGGACGAAAAGGCTAATAACACACAGATCGGGCGTCCGATTGACACGATGTCTGTTTTGTTGAGATTCCTTTGATGTGGCAGACCTTTGGGATACTTCTTCGTGGGACTTTGTGATACTAGGAGTATTGACCAGTAGCTCGTGGAGTGGACTCACCCGGCGACGAGCGAGCGGAGTGCAGAGTCCTAGTAGCTGGCTAATACTTTACGACTGCTGATCGATCGACTCAGAGTGATTTGGATAGCCTAGTGTGGAGCGCTTGGTCGTAGAAGAAGACCCACGGTGGAGGAGCACTTGGTTGTAGTGGCAGACCTGCGGTACTCAACAGAAGGAGTACCTCTGTAGGCTGTGAGGGGCAGCGTTTGGTTGTAGCGTCATACCCATCGTGGGAAGTGCTTGGTTGTAGTAGCAGGCCCACAGTACACGTTAGGTGGAGTATTACAACAGTCCAAGGTTCGTGGGAAGCACTTGGTTGTAGTGGCAGGCCAACTGTACTCTATAGAGGAGGAGTTCTCCAGCAGCTATGGTTTGGACATCATGAATAAAATCCTGGTTTGAGCTGAGTCTTGACATTCAATAATTATCATCAATGTGATTGACTTGATATCTTGTGTGGATTGGATCATGGTTTCCTATGTGGATTGTTTCTTACTTTCCTGTGTGGATTAAGTTATACTTTCCTGAGTGGACTGGGTTGTACATGAGCTCATGAGTTGGAGCTGAACTAGATTTCATGACTAAGGTATGTGTATGGGCATATACCTAAGTAGAGTTGGCTGTTACATCATGATTGTAATTTTTCATTGTGGTTTATCATTTGTGGATTCATGGATACCTTCGGGGGTCTCAGGGTCCCTACTGAGTATCGTATACTCACCCCTGCACGTGCTTCGCCCACACTACATTGTGTTGGTTGTAGATGACGAACTGCACTGATCGTGGTTGAATCTTGTGGAGCAGGACTGTACCTGGAGGTGGACCTCCCGATGAGTCAGTACCTGGAGGTGGACCTCAGGACGAGTCAATACCTGAAGGTGGACCTAACGACGAGTCAGTACCTGGAGGTGGACCTCACGACAAGTCAGTACCTGGAGGTGGACCTCATGACGAGTCAGTAACCAGAGGTGGACTTCATGACGAGACAATACCTAGAGGTGACAGATGGACGTGGAGAGATGAGGTGGCCATCTGTACCTACCTTTCAGGTAGGAACCCGGAGGCCGATCTAGGAGAAACTCGACACCTTCTAACTGTTGTGATTTCTTCCACTTGTAACTTTACTTTACAGTTGGGTTTGTATTCTGGCCCATTTACTTTTCAGTACTTTCTTTTGTACATAGTCTTGCTTCCTCTTATACTCTGTGGTGTTTGATTACTTTTATAAAGGCAATGCCTTCCCTTTTTATTGGGATTTACGTCTTTGGTGCTAGTCGCCAGCCCCTGGCCTGAGGAAGGCGGGCTTTGGGTAGTCATGGCACGAGCCCCGAGGAAGGGTCATGAAAAATTGGTATCAAAGGAGTTCGGTTTACCACAGAACTTAGGACTCTGATATTACTTCTATGAGTATAAATAATGTTAAGGGTATTGAGTATGGTTATCAGTCCAGGGAGTCCAGTGTTTGTGTGGCGGCAGACGTATCCATATACCAGGTCCCTGACTTCTGATTTCTGACTCAGGGCATGAAAACATTGATTGCATGTGTGTTTCAAATGTTTTATTTGTGATTACTTATGTCAGCTCACCAGGTATACTTTGTTGACCATGGCGCACCAGTTTCTTTTCAGGATGGCCCCATGACGGCAGCCAGCTAGGGTTCTGAGCGTTGTACGAGATGGAATCCCACCGAGCGATTAGGCCTCGATGCAGGGCCCCATTACAGCGGAGGCACCGGCGGTACCTTTACCCACCGAGCCACCGATGCCACCAGCCCTGAAAGCTGAGAGTGCACGTCGCTTTAGTGCAGTACAAGAGTTTTAGCATCAGAAACCGCCCAGGATACGCGGAGAGACGAACCCTCGGGCTGCTGAGGAATGGATGGAGGCTGTTGTTCGAGTTTTCTTATTGGTAGGGATTCCAGCAGACTTCATGGGGATCCCTACATCCAGCCTCCTTCAGGCAGAAGCAGGTAGATGGTGGATCCTGATGCTCTAGGTTCACAATGAGGCATCACTTCTATGGGTAGTCTTTGAGAGCCTATTCCGAGGAGAGTTTGTACCATCCACCCTTCGAGCGGTGCGTATACAAGAGATACTTCATCTTCAGCAGGGTAGCATGATGGTGGCGTAGTATTCAGCATGGTTCACTGATCTCTCGTTCTACTCCACAGATATTGTACGGGACCCGTTCTTTAGGGCCCTAACTTTCGAGCAGGGGCTCAGGCGAGAGATTAGAGCTTCAGTTGTTTCTCACAGCATCCTGATGCAGACTGGGGTGTTGGAACGATCCCTCTTAGTGTAGAGTTTCCTTGCTGATCAGTCTCGAGCAGAAGGACCCACCACTAGTTAGCATGCGGCAGAGTCTTCTAGAGTGGGCAGTAGACAGATGACGTAGAGGTCCAAGAGGACCAGACCTACAGGTGGTCAACCATATGACACAGGATCAAGTGTGCGAGGTACCCGGGGTGGAGAACGATTTTCTAGGAGCGGATAGTGTTACTCCTACGGTGGGTTTGGTCACATGGAACATGACTGTCCGACCCACCATACAGATGACCAGTAGATAAACGAAGGACCTCCCAGGCAGAGGTAGAGGTTCGATCGAGGCGGACCGCAAGGAGGAGTAGACCGAGGCAGGGGAGCTGGTCGTGTATATGGAGGTGGACGATGCTTCAAGGTGTTTCCACCACCACCACCAAGAGGTCCACCCCGACCGTAAGGAACATGTGTACATGGGAGATCTCAGCTTCAGGCAGCTGAAGCGTACGACTATGCAGCTTCGGAAGCAGTCGGACAAGAGTGGGAGTAGTTCCAGGCATGGGACCTTTGATCTTGGTGCTTCTAGTTTCCTTGTTGTCTTGGTTGTTGTTTGTCTTTGTACTTGAGCTGCAATAATAAAAGACACATTTCCTTGTGTTGTTTGCTTCTTATCTTTTTTGTGTACAAAGAGGTTCTGGTTTAAACTATTGACTTGACCCTCACTTTTTAGATTCCTACTAGAGGAGACCCAGTGACCACACACTGATGCCGACAGTGTGACTCAACCCATGGAGGTGAGAGTAATAGTTGGATCTCTTGGTAGTAGCGTCGAGGCCTTACGATGTCATCCATGGAATGTATTAGTATCATTCATGTCATGATTGACTGTATTAGGCAAAGAATGTTGTTCATCAAGGGGATGAGACCGGATTTCTTTTATTGGCACAGAAGAAATCTTAGAAGCTCTTGTAGGACCAGAGATGGTTTAGACTTCGACGGAGAAAGCGCAGTTTGTTCAGGAGCGGATGAAGACAACACAATACAAATAGAAGTTCTAATCTGATAGGAGACATAGACCACTAGAGTTTGAGGATGGAGACCACGTTTTCTTACGGGTCTCACCTCGACGTGGTTTACAGAGATTTAGCTCGGGTAGAAAGTTATCTCCGAGGTTTATCGGACCCTTTTTGGGTCCTCAACAGGGTAGGTGAGGTTTTTTACCGCTTGACCCATCGACCTCAGTTTCACCAGGTGCATGACCTCTCCCACGTATCTCAACTGAGGAGATACGTGCTCGACTCGACCCATACCTTCGATCACGGGGAGCTGGACATCGATGACAGGGCTACATTTGCGAAGGTTCCAGTGGAGATCGAGGATCGACAGAAGCGGGCCCTATGTGGATGGACGATTCCTCAGGTGCAATTTCACTGGTAGCTCGAGAACCTCCATGAGAGCACATGAGAGCGGAAGGCTCAGTGGTGTGCTCTGTACCACTTTGTTTTCCTTAGTTTTCATTGAAGCTTTATGGGGACATAAAGCCCTGAGATGGGAGTAATGCAATGACCCGGAAATTTGAAGAAATTTTTTTTCTAGATTTATTTGAAATTTTACGTGTCCGCAGTTTCTGAAGGCACCTAATTTCGAGGCCCAGTGTGACCAGAAGCAATTTCCAATGTTTAGCTCAGGTACATTCAGTGAATGAACAAGCGGGTTTTTCTAACTTTTAAACCGGTGCTCGGAATTGAAATCTGAGGGCACCGATGAAACCACAACACCGGTAATTGCTCAAGATCACCTTTTCCGAAGGTGCATCTTCTCAGGAGGATTTGTTAAATGAGGGGTTTTAGTGAGGAATAAAATAAAATTGTATTAAAATTTTATTTCATTTTCTCAATGTAGTTATATCCTAAGTAAGGAAGTTGGGGGTCAGACCCACTAGTTGTTAACTAACCTTCAGAGGATAAAGGTGGTGTGGGGCCAACATGAGCCCAACCCCTCACATTCCTAACTCCTCAAAACCCCCCACTTATGTTGTATAACTCATGAAATCCACCCTTTATTGGGTGACATTCCCTCTCATTGCATTTAATTATGCCAACACACTAATTCATTTAATTGATTTGAGTTTTTGAATTTTTTAAAATCTTTGTACGTGTTAATAAAATATGGGAAGACCTTATTTTATTTTGGTTATTGGTTGTGTGAGGAGATTTGAGGAGAGAACTCTAAGTATGAAGAACTTCTACTTCCTCGTTGATGAACGCGAAGAACGCCAAGACTTCGATTAAGAACGTCATCACCACAAGGAGTGATCGACGTGCCATCTCTTCTCCTCTCTATAGCCGGTGTGTAATGCCATTCCCTTCTTGGATGCACGCTGAAATGCTGTTCCATCTTCTCTCAACGTCAAAGGAAGGGAGACGCTGCTTCCTCCTCGAACGTTCTTCAACGACGTATACAAATCCTCTTTCCACGATGCTAGCTTCCGCGAATTTCATGTGGTAGGGGAAATTTTTTTTAATTCTATTTTTAGTGATTCTATCTCAAATTCTTGAGTTTTTATTAGTATGATGTTAGTATAATTTATATTTGAATAAATTATACCCTCTTCAATATTAAAAGCATGTGTTTTAATGACTTCCAATTGATAACACCTAACGCGGAGGGCGTGGGCTGAATAAACACGACCCGACAACCCTCTGTAGTTTTTTGTTGGTGCGCGGATTGACGACGATGATGAAACGGGACCGCGGTGGTGTTTTGAAGTTCCCGTAGTGATGTTCGGGTCATGTAAAGACCCCGGGCGCAGAAAGAAGGTTAAACGGACCACCAGTGTGCGGAGAGCGGCGGCTGCGCGCCACCCCGGTGTGGAGACGTCGGTGACCGGCAGCGGCAGTGCGCTGCCATAGAAGACCGCTATAGCTGAGCCGCGGAGTACCTGAACGGCTAAGCCGTTCCCGGTTTGGGGGGCGTCATTAAAGTTGGGCCGTTTCAGTCAACCCGGGGGGGGGGGGGGGGAACAGCCCCCCCCCCCCCCCTCCGCGTCCAACTCGGCCTTGAGCCGAGCCATGGCCAGCAATGGGCCGGAATGCCCCCGTCAAGCCGGACTGCCCGCGTCGGGCCGCTCCCAACTAGGCCCGACCCGGACCCGGGTCGGGCCGACCCAGGGGGTATTGGGTCGGGTCAGACCGGGCCCAAACCCCCTAAATTTGGTCAGAATCGTTCAAAGGCCCATAACATGGGCAACAGACCTCCGATTGATGCACAGTTTGTTGCGATTCAATCCATGGATTGAGATGGTCATTTCAGTATATTATACTCAAGCTTTCGGAGAACTTTGGGTACAGCTGGGTTGGTTCGAACATGAAACCAACCAGGCCCTCGGAGTAGAAATGCTTATATCATGAGCTACGGACGTCCGATCGACATGCCATAGACTTTGTTGGATTCGTCTTGTTGATAAGGTTCTTTAAGTACACTTAACCTGAGGTTTGGACATAGTTGGATTATGGCCGGGTTGGATTGTACATGAAATCCAATCGGGCCCCTGGAACGGAAATGCCGATAACTTTCAGACCGGACGTCCGTTTGACGAACCGTCTGTGGCATAGGTAATCATGTTGAAAAAAGGTCCCTATGAGTATACCCTATGATAGTTGTGGTACAGTTGAGATACGGTCGGGTTGGTTCGTACATGAACACAACCGGGCCCCTGGATGAAAAGGCTAATAACACACAGATCAGGCGTCCGATTGACGCGCGATCTATTGTGTTGAGATTCCATCAATGTAGCAGACCTTTGAGATACTTCTTCGTGGGACTTTGTGATACTAAGAGTATCAACCAGTAGCTCATGGAGTGGACCCTCCCGGTGACGAGCGAGCGAAGTGCATAGACCTAGCAGCTGGCTGAGACATGAAGACTGCTGATCGATCGACTCCGAGTCATTCGGATAGCCCAGTGGGGAGCGCTTGGTTGTAGTCGCTGACCCACGGCGGACGGGCGCTTTGATGTAGTGGTAGACCGGCTGTACATAACAGAAGGAGTACCTCTATATTCTATGAGGGGGAGTGCTTGGTTGTAGCGGCATACCCATGGTGGGAAGCGCTTGGTTGTAGTAGTAGGCCCACAGTACTTGACAGGTGGAGTATTACAGCAGTCCAAGGTTAGTGGGAAGCGCTGGGTTGTAGCGGCAGGCCCACTATACTCGAAAGAGGAGGTGTTCTCCTGCAGCTGGGGTTTTGACATCATGAATAAAATCCTCGTTTGAGCTGAGTCTTGACTTTCATTCATTATCTTTGATGTGATTGACTTAATATCCTGTGTGGATTGGATCATGCTTTCCTATGTGGATTGGGTCGTACTTTCCTGTGTGGATTAAGTTATACCTTCCTGAGTGGACTGGGTTATACTTGAGCTCGTGAGTTGGAGATGAACTAGAATTTATGACTTAGGTATATGTATGGGAATATACCTAAGTAGAGTTGGTTGTTACTTCATGATTTTATCTTTTCTTTGTGGTTTATCCATTGTGGATTCTGGGAGACCTTCGGGGGTCTCGGGGTCCCTACTGAGTATCGTATACTCACACCTGCATGAGCTTCTCCTGCACTACATTGTGTTGGTTACAGATGACAGACAAAGCTGATCATAGTTGAGGCTTGAGGAGCGGGATAGTACCTGGAAGTAGACCCCATGACGAGTCAGTACCTGGAGGTGGACCTCACGATGAGTCAGTACCTGGAGGTCGACCTCATGAGGAGTCAGTACCTAGAGGTGGACCTCACGACGAGTCAGTACCAGGAGGTGGACCTCACGACGAGTCAGTACCCGGAGGTGGACTTCACGACGAGACGGTACCCAGAGGTGACAGACGGACGTGGAGAGCTGAGGTGGCCATCTGTACCTACCCTTTAGGTAGGAACCCAGTGGATGATCTAGGAGAAGCTCAACACCTTCCAGCTGTTGTACTTTCGTTCAGTTGTAGCTTTACGTTTTAGTTTGTTTTGTATTCTGGCCCATTTACTGTTCCGTACTTTCTTTTGTACTTAGTGTTGCTTCCACTTATACTCTATGGTGTTTGATTACTTTTATAAAGGCAATGTCTTCCCTTTTTATCAGGATTTACGCCTTTGGTGCTAGTCGCTAGCCCCTGGCCTATGGAAGGCGGGTTTGGAGTAGTCATGGCATGGGCCCCAAGGATGGGTTGTGACATCTACTGGTGCAGGAACAATGTGGTAATTGTGGCCTTTAAAAAGGGAAGTGTAGTCGAAAAGGCATCACCAGAGCAACCCGATCTATAGTTGCTTAGGAGTTGGGATCAAAGTGCTAGCTTCTGGAGGTCTCCAGACTGGAAATCAGCCACAGAAGATGATGGATCTTACATGGGGTGTGGTGATGAGTATTGCTACTATGATGTGTAAGTTTCACTTGTTTGTGTTTGTGGTTGTATTTTGTGTACCGGAAACCCAAAAACCGACTTTTAAGATGGGAAAAATGATTTGCAGTAGTGTTGACCATTATAATTTCTATATTTTTTTATAGATAATAGTAATAACTTGTTATCATTTTTAATTATGAGATATATTAGAAGTTTATTTTAGTGAAAAAAGATTAAAAAAATCTTTTTAAATACTCATAGTTTGATGAAAAATATCTTATTGTGGTGAAAATTTATTAAAGGATGAAATTAAAATTTTGAAAGTAAGAAATTTTCCTTATTCTATTAGTCTAGATGTTAATGGAATATATTAACCCTATGAAATGGATCTAGAAAGAGAAATTTTACCCTATAATCATTATATCCAATAAACCGATGATCTTTTTAGCACATCATCTGTTATTGGTATTCTGGTCATTAAATTTTCATGATCATTCACTTTATTATGATAAATGATCTCTATAACTCTAAATTAATATATTGTCATTATATTTTTCCCCTTGTTAATACTTTCACTTCCCACTAATGTTATTCAATTTTAAATCCTAGTTTATTGATGAATTTATTATTTCATTTTCCCTCTTTTAGGAGTACATTTTATTAACCCAGTTTTATTATGTGGGATTTCAAAAAAAAGAAATTTTAGATTTTCAAAACCAATTTAACAAGATCATATTCAAATTTTGACGATGATGTTTATTAGTGGGGGAATAATGTAATACACGCAAATTTTAAAAAAATTAATCAATGTTCGATAGCACATATGAAGCACAACAATGATCCTAAAAACCAATGAAATATTATTATTTCAATGTGAACATCATAACCTAGCTATTAAATTTTAGCTTATGAAAAATGTTTATCTATTTAACAAATATATTTATATATCATACTGAATAAAAATATATTGATATCATCAATTTTTATATAAAACATTTTACACTTAATAAAATAGGTTTTCTTAAAAAAATTAGAGTTTTTGTGATAAAATATTTTAATTAATTTTTAAATATTTTAGAAAAAGTATTTCATACAATAAAATTCAATTTTTTTAAATTTTTATCAAAACTATTTTTGAGAGAAATTTTGGAATTTTTTAGATAGGATTTTTCATTAGTGAATTAGGAAAATTACTAATTCCTAAAATATTATCATTTCATTTCCTTAAATAATCATATTTATAAGTCACATTATATTTTGGATTTGTTAATAAATTGTTATAAGAATTGTTTCATTTATAATAATCTAATTTATTTTATTTGAATGAGTAATTTTAAATATTCTAGGGTAAATTTATCTTTATTCTTGAAAATATTATTTTATCTAAACTGATTCTAGTGTATAATTTTTGTCTTTTTTTAATTTATATTGCGATTATCATTGAAATATTTAAATGAAATATAAATATTATATATCTATTTAATGAATTTAAATTCATATACTCATGGTTTTTATTCATATAGTTAACAAAGGATCATTGACTTATTGAAAGGCACATTTTTATGTAAAAAAATTAATGTGTTTTGAAGTATTATTTTTAAATTAAATTTTATCAACCAAACCCTAGATCCATTAAATGGTTCCCAATTATAGTTAGTCACGTGGCATTATGAATTCCTCTTCATAATCTAGAGTATGATAACTAGTCATGAACGTACGAAGGTGGAGTAAGAGGAGATTATAACCTAGAGGTTAGTAATACATACAATATTGGATGAAAATAAATAAAAAATCATTGGAAGAAAATAATTCAATATAACCAATAATAATTGAATGAATAACCATGCCAAAACATGATATAATTAATAAAAAATTGGCATAAAAAAGTAATACAATATATAGGTCTATAATTGAATGTTAAAATAAATAAAATACTAAAACTATATAAAGAATCCCAATTACATTCTCAATAGATACTCAGGAAAATCCATCGTATTAAACAAAAAAATAGAAAATTAAAAAACATAACCTACAACCTAGAGTTCGGTTTGGGTTCCAATTGGTGGTCCAGACAGGTTGTGAGTAAAACATAGTAGGCCAACATCAATGTTGTTTATCGAAATTTTTTTTGTGGATATAAAATAATAACTATATGTGTTTAATGAAAAAACATGTGGATAATTAAATATAATCATGTCCAGCATAGTTTTCTAATAGACACCTAGATGACAATACCTTCTTATGCCTCTTCTAGAATACCTCTAAATATATGTCACAATTTATATTGGTGCATATATACATATATATTTATGTATATATAATATATACATAATAACATATATAGTCATATATATATACATAGTATTATCTATGACTTGAGACATAACTCAAGATTCCATGTATTATCATAAAAATATCATAAGGGTCTCATTTTTAGAATATGGGTATGAACCCAGAATCATAATGGGGGTTGAAAAGTTTCATAACCGACCAACCGAATAAATGAATTGAAAAATCTTGTACAATATCTTGATCATGGGAATTAAACACCATGTTTAAACACCCAAATGGAGGTAAGACACTTTTCCCAACATCTCAGATCAAGGAGAACGAAACAATACATCGAACAACCCTTACTAAGGCCTCTCAATAATCATCATATATAATGTCATCCTAAATTCCCTAAGTTCCATTAACCATGGAGTTCGATAAAGACTAACCTGATATCACTCAAGGTGAAATATAATTCTTTTGACCTAGGACCCCATTCATGGTATTCCAACATGGGAATCCAAGATTTTAGCAAGGATTAATTTAAATGTGTTTCCATTTGACATTAAATAATTAACATTGGTTGTGTTATTTCATTCATTATATAACATAAAAAATTATGATTTATTTCATTAATAAAACCAAATACAATGTATTACAACGGTTATGTTCATAATCATGTAACATTACCATTCACGTATACATTTTTTTTGATCTCATATATTGATCTCTCTCATAAAAGACTATGGACTAAAGGGGAAATATTCTAAACATTTAATTAGATCCTTCATTCTACATATTATTTCACTTGAAAGTGAGTAGATTAATTTTAATGTATATAACCATATGAAAATTAATCCAATTTTACTAATTAATTACATATGATTTAATTCCTTCAATTATTTTTTCCATTCAATTCTTTATTTAAAACCAATTATAGAAACCATTACTATTTTTCATGATCAAAACACCCATGAGGTGATTTGTAACCATAGGGAACAATGATTGTTATAATCATTTAAACCTAAGTCACCTTATGTGGTGGTTCTGGTTGGTGTTGTTTACCTTCAACCATTTATAAGGGTGTCATAGCATGTATAAAATAATTAAAGGTTTTCAAATAAATGTTTTTTTTGAGGAAATTGAGGGAACTCTGGTCTATAGGACAATGAAAATAATTTAGAAATAATGAATACTTAAGTGAGAGAAAACTATACGACGTAGCATATAATAAGATATATTCTCTCAACATTTATTGTGAATTTATTTGAGTTGGAATGATTGGAATTGAAGAACCAATAAAACTCAATATAAAATTGGGATTTGATATCATATGCAAATAACAATAAATATAAAAAGAAAAATGCATAATATAAGTAATTTTAATAGAAGACTAACCAAGGGTGATCCAAACTATGAAATGAAACTTGATTATGGGTTCTAATAAGGGATAAATACCATGGTGGATGAGAGGCGGAACATGTGACATGCAACCAATTATCCTAGCCAAACTAGTTTTTAATTTGAGTGAAACAAAATTATGTGTCTGATGGTGTAATGGAAAAATTTTACTTTTTTAATGATCTTTTGGGAATTTTTAGACTGTTTCACTAACTATGTTCCAAAAATGTGATGCTACTATCAAAAGACACCCACTGCTAACATGGCTCACACATTGTTATACAACCCATGCACAACCTATTCACTCTCACATACAATATTATGAAGACATTCAACATGTATGTTCACCCCACTGTGCAAGGTTCCTCAAACTATTCTCCTCCATTTGAGAGACACATTTTTGATCCATAATGTTACTTCTATCCATTTTCAAAAAATTCTCCTCGGCCTACCCCTTCATGGAAAATATTTTTTGAATCAAAACACTTTTTAAACTCATCTGAAAACATGTCAAACCTCTCAAGAATTAAACCACATCAAAAAACAACACTTTAATGTTTTAAAACTCACCTATTTACATTACATTGATCAATATTTGATTTAATATGAATACATAAAAAAATTATTGTCCTTTGGAATTTCCAAGGGAGTCTAAAACTGAAGACCTTAAAACTTCCCAATCATATAACATCTCATCCCCAAAAAAGTCTTGATGAGAAAAAAAATCACTTGAACTATATGGGGATTTAATTTCTCCACAAATGGACACATTGTGATTCCAACATCAAACACACTTAAATGTGATAGCAAAAAAAGTTTAACATATTTTGGTAAAACTTGAGTGAATTCTTATATTCAAAAATGAAGCATCAAGATGATCCCTAACAAAGACATTCTAACCTAAATCAAGATTTATTCATCTTCTATTTCATTATTCTTCCTATGGAACTCCCCAACCTAGTCTAAATATTTCCATGTCCAACTCTTAGCCATTGTACATCCACAATCAGAATTACAAATTAAAACCTATCTATAGTATCGTAACGATGCTTCTATAAAAATTCATAACTCAAAACATCCAATGGAACTCAATGCATCTAATATTGGTCTATATTTGTATTAAATATTTTAAATTCAATCGACTGAGCTTAACCATTTGAGATTTATTACCTGTGAAAATCCTTGGATAATGCTTACACAACACTCATCTCCTCCAAAAAATATTTAATCTGGTTTATTTCAAGAAAAAATCTATTAATAATGAAAATGAAAGTTGAACCACCTCTGGGATAGAATTATTGAAAACACTTATTTATAAATAGTATGTCATTTCCCAAAATTGAATCATGTTGCATTATTACAAGGTCCAGTGAGGAAATTTGGAGCATTCTCACCAAAGTCCATTACCGACTTCTAGTGACATATTCTAGAAAATTCATCCCTGATACCATAATACAATCTAATAAATTTTCTAAAAGAAATTTCCATTAATTGGCCTCAATATACCACAACCTTTCTCATATCAGATTTATGTTCATATAGACTATAGTGATCTCTCCCAGAATAAGGCTTTTCTCACAATCCTCCTTTAGCATCACTTGCACGAATTTCTATCAATTAAACAATAAAATTCACATTATAAGTTTAATTTAATGACAGTTTTATTCAAACATACAATATTAGGTGTCAAAATAGTTCATATTCTCTTCATTAAACTAATAGTACACTAAGAAATTGTCAATTATTATGATTGATAAGCATGAATAGCTCTCTAAATCCACACTCTATCAAACATGTCAATGTTTATATGAAAGAACTGACGAAACAATGTCTTCAAATGATGTGTAACCAAGTCCAAATATGTTTCAACCACGTCAAATTAGGCCCAAATCGATTATCATGCCTCTACCAGTATATTTTTAATGTTCAAGAAATAATATTTCATGTCATATATAATATGAAATAGACATGTAAACACAAACCCTCCTTTTATATTTAATGTTCAAAGAATCCTCTTATCCACTCTAGAATAACCGATTGTGAAATGAAAAGCTTAAATAATGATTTTGTATTAAAAGGATTGATCACTTCACCTTAAATCCAAAGGTACCCATTATTATTCTAAAAAACAAACAAACTCTCATCTGGAATCTCAATTTTTTTTCATTGATTATGTACTCAACCATATACCCATTGTCCTTACAAAAATAGATGTATTAACCACCCACTAACTCCTAGATCAATGGTTGTACCTGAGGCTTAATCTAGTCTTCCAATGGTATCCCTACCCATAACCAAGTTTTATATCAATAATATTCTCTAGGACTGTTAAACTAAAACACAGTAGCCTCACAATCTTCAAAAATACATTCTAACCATTTCCATCTAATTTGTCATGTTCAAGCTCCCTCTACATAATGGATACAACTAAACTAGTTCAACTTCATTCTCCCCACCTTATATGTGTCATATTCATCATTGTAAATGATGGGGGATCATCCCACGACACATGCTCCATCCACCACCAAACATGGGTTACATATGTCACCAACATGATTATACAAAATTATAACAAGGAGATATGAAAAAATGTAAGCGTAATTGTATGGTAAATAAGACTTAAAATCCAAAACAAACACTAATTTGTAGTATTATATCACCAAATCATTTTTTTCAACATCATTCCCTTGTAGTGGGATAACACAAATTCTCTAATTCATAGTTCACTGTACTCTTGAGACGACCCTTGAATGTATCCTTCATGTATTCATGAATAATTACAAGAAGTTGTTAACCCCCAAAGTTTAAATATTAGATGAATATGTCACTTAAATTTCATACAGTTTAATAGATCACGTCTTAACATGAATGTAATCACATAGAAAACAAGTGCGAATGTGATATCAAAATCAAATAACATATGACATGTATTCCAAGAATGTGATAGAATTAAAATGGGTAAAAATTGGGTCTTATTATATATATATGAATATTAACAAGATGAGGACTCTCAATTCATGTATCACTTGAAAATAATAAAGGTCACATGACTAACAAAATAGTTGCGTATGCCTGAGGCATGTCTAACCAACAAAAATAGATCATTTCATGATTATGAAAACTAAATACACGATCCACTAGTGAGAAACCAAGTATGTTAACCTGGTTTAATTCATGAAACTTGGAGTCCAACATGACTCAAGCATCACACAAAAATTGCATGTAATCTGAAAATGAATGAGATAATCCATCGTTGTGTCTAGCATCTGAGGTGATACCAAAAAATCCTATCACATTCTTTATATGGAATAATTCATTCAATCTATATCTAGGTAATGATGAATAGATAACTAGTCTTATTGAAATAACCTATAAATATAATGTAAAATAAAAATGTAAATTAATTCTTATAGAAAACATCGTCATTCTGGACCAATGTAATAATTCTCATTCAAACCACACTCAATGTTTCAATCTAAGAACACCACATTATGATTTTAGATTTAGGAAATTTAATCATTTCTATTATACCACAAAATATAAAAAATCTCATGTTTATAGGATATCAAGTATTAGATATAAAAAAATTATTAATCTTTTATTTAAATGACCCCATGAAATATATTAGGTAATGTACCTCACAATTTCTATTTAAGAATCATTTAATTATACATGAAACATTATAGATTGATTAGTTAATGATACTATCAATTTTAAGATATATAGAAAAATTACCATTAGGATTTTAGAGACCCAATCTAGAAGTACATGTACATTCTATTACTTTTTCAGAATAATTAATACATAACAAAAATAGACAACCAAGGACCGTAGTAGTTTTGTGTCTTTGGAAACTCAGAACATAATATTCTAATCATGGTGAAAGATCATCAATATCTCCCATAAATATCTTCCCCTTTAGTTTTCTTACCTAAAATCATTCTTTATATCCTGGGGAAAAGAAAAGATATAAAGGGTGATATCAAATGCTCAGTAAGGGTAAACATGGAGAACATCAAACAATCCACAAACATTTGAACGTAAGAACATGAACACAAAATTTAAACATCAAAATCATGATCAATGACATAAAAACATTGTAGTACATACGACATAGATCATAAAATAACATAAATCACTATAAAATGTCATGGGAATAAAACATGTAATTGTGGAAAACCATTAAACACGGGATATGATTTCCATAGTAGCCAAGGCATTGCTACCAAGACCATCATAGTGGACGAAGTCCATTACTGAACTGGGTTTACTTGTCGTTCTAGCCTTGTATTACTGAACCAGATTTACTTGTCGTTCCAACCATGTTTATCTCATGAGATATAAATCATTACCCAGTTTATTGGAGGGAGATATAGGTCCCACCCATCTCAAAATTAGATCATTCTTACGTGTTCCACAAAACAATCATAAATCATTCATCATAACCCAAAGAATAAAATGGGTTTCATAAACATCATCCCATATTAACACAATACATATAAAACAAATGTATATCATTTCATCATAAGAAAAATCAAACCATGTAAATAATATAGGAATTATACTTAAAACATAAACTTACTAAATAATTTCATCTTAGATGGAAAATAGTTTTGATAGAACACTTGAAATGAATTCTGGAGGAAAATATCCTTTATTCTTCAAAATCATTTTCTTTTGACAAAATTCTATGTAATTTTAAAAGAATTGTATTTTTTTGAAATTAATCATGAAATCATGTAGAGGATGCTTCATGAAAATAAGGCATTATGAAACTGTAAAAATCCATTCATGCCATATAAGTTAAAAAACATTCTCCTCGCACTTTTGCCGGAAAAGTCAAAATGTACCTTTTATGGTAAACAAAAGAAACAATCCTTCTACATAATGTCGTAAAAGAAAATAAAGCATAAAAATGGCTTTAAACAGAAATGGAAGAATAGTAAACACTTTATGAAAATATTTTATTAAAATAAGGACATGGATGATAAATTTAACCCCAGTACGTATAAGCAATCTCAGATAAAAATGAGATTCCAAAATTATCCGTTACCTTAGTTACAATTTCTTCCCTACATGTCCAAAACTCTAGTATAGTGGGTTTAAACATATTATTAACTTTTATCAGAACCATAATAATATTTATGATATCATATATGATTCACTTATGACTTTATATTACCCATTCTTTTGTCAATTCAATGTTAAAGCAGCGTTTTGGGTAAAATTGTTACATTTATCGTACATGTTTGGACTTTTTGTTCTTCATATCATTACTTATATCATGATTTAATTAAATCCAGAATGTAATAAATGATTTATATATAATATATATTCAGTATAAATATATATAATAGATCGATAAATGGAATGAAATACACCGTTCATAGAGACGGTAGGTCGTACGTACGCATGAACGTTGTTTTCCTTTCCTTATTAAATTGAATGGAAGTAAATGAAATATATATATACATAAATCCAGTAGAATTATTATGTCATATATTTTATGATTACTTATTATATATACTTTATAATCATTCTTTAATGGTTAACATGGAGAATGAATCTCATCGCATATTGGAGACTGTAATCCGTATGTACGCATGAGCGAGGATATAGTTCCCATAATTATTGAATGGAATTGGAGTGGATGATATTATATCTCATAATTAGTATAATTTTATTATAACCATGTATACTTATTATTTACACCATTATACCTGTCCAATTAAGGTCATGGTGGAAAATAGATTACACCACGGCATGGAGACGGTATTCCGTACGTACGCACGCGCGGTGATTTCGTTTTCCGTAGGATGGATAAAAGGTGAAATATGGTTGTTTCATATTTATAATAAAATATATGTATATTAGTTATACTGATGTTATTACTTTATAATTAAACCACTAAATAATAGTAAGTATAAGAAGAAATAAATTTGAATGAATCGGTAAAGGATATTACCTCTTCTTTGACGCGCCTCTTCTAAACATTCTCTTAGGGCACTAAAATTGGTATTTAAAGAATACCATTACCTATAGTATGTTTCTAGGGAATGGATAATAGAAATATACAGGGGTTGGACGAGCTTTAAGGCTCAAAATTTTGTGAAGAGGAGAGGGAGGAGGTGCCCTTTTATATGAGAGGAGAGGGGCACTTTTGGAAACCTCTAAAATATTAATTTATAATAGACTAAAACCCCCCTAAAAACATCCAATAATTACTCCAATTGGAATATTAGATGATATTGGGTTGTGATATTATCATCTAATAAAATTTAGAGATGTTGGGAATTTATTTTAAACCCTATCAACATTATTTATCCTTATTTAATCTATTTAATTTTATTTGTGGTAGTAATATTCTAAATTTTAAATTGTTATATGTAATTACTTATGTGTTGTGAATTTTCCATAATTGTATATATTATGATATTTTAGACTATAGAAAATTTAATTTATAATTTTTAATGTTTTTTGTGATTTTTAAACAATTTAATAATATGTTATTTTTATAAAATATCAATAGTGTCAATTTTGATAGAATTCATTTATTTGAATTGAACTAAAATACACACATAAGATATATTCGAACCAAAATATTTAATATATTAATAACATGTCATATTCATCTAAAAAATTCATGGAGCACATTAATTTGTTCATATAATATTTATTTTAATACTTTTAATATCATTTATATGATATTTCTTTTAATAAAATAATAACTACAACATTTTTGTATAATTATTTAATATACTTATTTATTGAAGAAAAATTAAAAATAAAATATTATGATAAATATAAATCTAATATATTTTATAATAATACTTTTACTCGAATTTATCATCTTAAAATCACAACATTTTAATTGTTATATTTATTAAATTATGAAGGTGACAAATTTAAAATAATTTAAAATAAAATAATATAACTGTCATAATCGCTTTTATAAGGATCCAAATGGTCCACAATTAGACCATTGGATGAATATGTTTTCTATAGACATGACCAATAAGTTTTTGTCCGGTTTTTGGGCCTTTTATGGGTATTATTATTTGAATGAAAACTATATTATTGATTTTTCACTAAATAAATAATTCATGCATCATTAATGTATAAGCTATTTAGGTAATTAAATATATCATAAAAATTACAAATAAATTACCATGACAAAGAAATTTTTTTTACCTTTTTAATCAAATTTATATTCTGTACAACCTTATATTAAAAATACTTTAATTATTAAAGTTTGGGTGAGACATATTTCACTTTATTTAAATTAAATAAATTAAATGTCTTAATCACATACAAGTGGGTTCCAATAGATTCCATTTCGAAAAAAGTATGATTTAGGGAAAAATATAATCATCCAATTATTTTAGAAAAAGTGTTAGGGTAATTTTATCGTATTATATTTACCCTTAATTACCCGATTTACCTTTAACTATGGTCAATAAAATTTACCTTAGTCACTATTCATAATGCCTAAAAATAAAAAGTAGCATGTTAGCATAATTTGGAACTAATTATTAAAAATATGGAATCCATTTTTTCAAATTCAATACACAAAAGTTGCTGTATTTAATTTAAAATTAATCCCGCTGTTGACAAAATGGGTTGTAAAAGATAAAACAGTGCAAAAGATTGAAATGTTTTTACCTATGAATTCAATGTAAAATTAATGATAATGACATAAATTATAATAAATGTTAAAAAAATATATTCTATTTATACTTTAAAACCATTCAATATTATAATTTAACCATATATTTTATCTCAATGAAAAAAGTTTTTTTTAATTAAAATTTAGCGCATTTTTACTATTTATCAAAATATGAAGGTTATCAAAATAATGTAAAATATTTTATCCAATGTTAAATTTTATGTCCTGATCCAAAATTAGAAGCTTTAATTAGTCAAATTTAACTTATAAACTTCTCAAAAACTATATTTAAAATGGGTGCGTCATCAAAATGCGATAAAAGTGCATTTTTTGAAAAATAATTCTTTTATCCAAAAAATTCATTTTTTCCTCACACCATGTTCTCGAATATGTGTAAGATTAATGATAATGTTATAAAATTAACAATTTGATTAATACTATTCATAACAGATAGTTCATAATATTATTATTACAATATATCATTGTCTAGTGAAACTCAGTACTGCGTACAACACATGATATTGAGGAAGGTCTCTCTTACATGCAACACAAGCCATAAATAATGTTTGTGTATAATAAAAGCTAATACGTTTTTGCGTATAGTGCAAGATAATCTTGGTGTAGCATACAACACAAGACATTAATGAAATTAAAAATAAAATTCCACATAAAATCTTGGGGTGTTACATTCTACCCTCCTTAAAATGAATTTCGCCCTCGAAATTCATCGGGGTTTTAAATGGTTTACTACATGAAATTTCTTTCATAGAAACCCACATCGTAAAAACGAATACCAAAACATAATTTTAAAAACTAATGTATGAAATGTAACGGTTACCCAAATTAACTCATCACTGGGTTTTAACAAAGGAGAACATAGGTGAAAATATAGATATGGGAGAGAAATCTAACCATCACGTTCTGATGGAGAGTGGTAGAGAACATGGCTATGAAAAATCCAACAATCACAAATCCATAAATTTGTGATGATCTAAGGTACCATTGAGTTCATCAGATATGAGGGTACTAGGACAACGTTTTTGGATTTCAATATCATTTCCGTAAAGTTGATGAATTTTTGCATAAGGATAAATACTTACTTGATTTCAATGTAATATCATTGTTGGTCATTCCGTGAAAAATTTCCACTTAATCTCTTATTTAAAGAAATGAAGTTTAATTTTTCATACTAGAAGTATTAGAAGATCATGCGATAGAATGATAGGTCATTCCATCAGTCTCTATCACAAAAAGGGTTAGCAAAAGATAATAATTATACATAAGTCTATCTATGGTGAGGTTAATCGTATAGGGTTCCAAAAATAGACTTATACTTCAAATATCATACCTCTTAATAAAATAAAACTAATTTCTACTAACCAGTGACTTCCTTTATGCCAATGGTTGGCGATAAATTCCAGTCACACTTCGGTGGTGGGTTTGATTCCCACATCCTTGTCCGACACGATGGGTTGTTGCCCGTCCTACGAGTTGCCTTTTTTTCTAATATTATACTATTTTAACATATCAGAAATAATATCAAAAAGTTCTATCCTTAAAAAAACTATCTGATGTCTAACTTAATCTATTCCAATATTTAGTCTTATCCAAACTACTTTTTTCTAATCTCATACTATAAACAAAAAGATTAGAAGATAGATCATATACAAAGCATGTGATTACCATCATTTACCCCCCTTATATCATAAGATATATCTTGTTGGTCATATTCCAAACATGTGAATACCTTAATCATGTATTCTCTTGAAACATGAATTACCATAGATCCTTAGTGAAAACATGAATGATGTCAAAAGTTAACTCTTTCCACATAGCAAAATCCCAAGAATTCTATATACTCAAATAATGATATCACTTTATCCATATATCTGTCATGAGCTCATTAATAATATCCAACATTTTATTTTCTCCTTAACCCTTCATTATGCGCATATCATCATTCCAAAAATATTTGAATAACCTTTCATGGTCACTGGTACCATTCAATATGTACTTTCTAATACTTTAGAAAAAACAATAGTATATCAATCCTTAGATGTTTCATTATTCCATAGTACCACTAAATTACCTAGACAACATAACTCTTGATAAACATACAATCATTCCACTATCATCTTAAACCATTGATCGAGCTTTATCATTTTATTCCTCAACACTTATTTCATCTCATATATCATTTGTAGTCTCATTATCATCATCAACATAAATACTACTCATACGACCATGCTGATTCTCTTCATGAGATTTTCCCTTAGGGAATTGGATTTCATAATGCATGTACATTCCACATTTAAAACATTTAACCATTGTTGATGTCTTAGCAATACCATTATCCTTGTCCATGGTGTTAACTGAACCTTTTCCTTTGCAATTACTAGATTTGTGCCCATCTTTTCCACACCCAAATAATCTTCCAGTTCCTTTGAAACATTCTCCCTAATGCCTCATACCACATGATTTACATGACAACAATTGAACTTTCATTCCTTTATGATCATCATATAACTCCATCTTTCTCTTATTAGCTCAGTCAGGAAACTTACCAAAGTTGAGAATATTGATCATATTATGAGATTTCTAATTAGGAATAATAACGATGTTTGGACTTCCGAATCATGTTTCATTAGGTTACTCATGAAGAATATCATTCTATTGTCTATAATATCCTCAATTGTCGTGAATCTTCCTATTTCCAATCATTTTCTAAAACCCAAAAAGAACAGTGTGAGAGGCCAAAATCATAATATGAAAACAACATAATCAAGGGGGAGTACATTCAATCTCTAACATATTAGGTTTAATTATAGTTTACTCATGATTGTTATCTTAATTCTAGGATTATAACCTATACTTTATACTTAACCTTACGGACATCCCTAGACATACCTTAGAAATATCTCTAGGGATATGACTAAAGTTTTCACATCCTAGTTTCCAATGGTTAACTAAACCTTTCCTCTGATACCAACTATAGAGACCTAATCTTGACTTAGATGGACATTACATTACTTTTGATTAATAATTAATATATATATATAACAGACACCCAAGGACTGTAGTAGTTTAGTGTCTTTGGAAACTCGGAACATAATATTCTAATCATGGTGAAAGATCATAAATATCTCCCATAAAGATCTTCCCCTTTAGTTTTCATACCAAAAAACATTCCTTATATCCTGGGGAAAATAAAACATATAAAGGGTGAGCTCAAATTCTTAGTAAGGGTAAACATGGAGAACATCAAATAATCCATAAATATTTGAACGTAAAAACATGAACAGAAAATTTAAACATCAAAATCATGAGCAATGACATAAAACATTGTAGTACATAAGGCATAGATCATAAAGGAACATCAATCATGATATAATTTCATGGGAATAAAACATGTAATTTTGGAAAAACATTAAGCACATGATATGATTTCCATAGTAGCCAAGGAATTTATGCCAAGACCATCATAGTGGACGAAGTCCATTACTGAACCAGGTTTACATGCTCTTCCAGCCTTGTATTACTGAACTAGATTTACTTTTAGTTCTAGCCATTTTTATCACATGAGATATAAATCATTACCCAATGCATTTAAATAATTCTTACATGTGCCACAAAACAATCGTAAATCATTCATCATAACCCAAAGAATAAAATGGGTTTCATAAAAATCATCTGATCTTAACATAATCCATATAAAACAAATTGATATCATCTAATCGTAAGAAGATTAAAACCATCTAAATAATATAGGCAATATACTTAAAACATAAATATACTAAATAATTTCATCTTATATGGAAAATAGTTTTGATAAAACACTTGAAATTAATTCTTGAGGAAAATATCCTTTCTTATTCAAAATCATTTTCGTTTCACAAAATTCCATGTAATTTCCAAAGAAAAGGATTTTATTGAAAATAATCATGAAATAATGTAGAGGAAGCTTCATGAAAATAAGGTGTTATGAAACTGTAAAAATCCATTCATGCCGTATAAGTTAAAAACATTCTCCTCGCACTTTTAACAGAAAAGTAGAAAAGTTCCTTGTATGGTAAACAAAAGAAAGATTCCTTCCATACAATGTGGTAAAAGTCAACAAAGGGTAAAAATGACATTAAACATAAATGGAAGAATTTTAAACAATTTATGAAATCATTTTATAAAACATTGATATGGATGATAAATTTTACCCCAGTAAATACTTATGTATAAGAAAACTCAAATAAAAATGAGATTGAAAAATTATCCCTTACCTTAGGTCCAATTTATTCTTTACGTGTCCAAAACTCATGTATAGTGGGTTTAAAAATCTTATTAACTGGTGACATAACCATAATAAAATTTCTGATATCATATATGATTCACTTATTAATTTTTATTACCTGTTCTTTTGTCAATTCCATGTTAAAGTAGCGTTTGGGTAAAATTATTTCATTTATCGTACATGTTTGGACTTGTTGTTCTTGATATCATTAATTATATCATGATTTAATTAATTCCAGAATATAAAACATTATTTATATATAATATATATTCCGAATATAATATATATATATATATAATAAATTGATAAATGCAATGAAATACACCGTTCATGGAGACGGTAGGTCATACGTACGCATGAATGCTTTTTTCGTTTCCTTGTTAAATTGAATGGAAGTAAATGACATATATATAAATAAATCCAGTAGCATTATTTTGTCATATATTTCATGACTACTTATTATATATACTTTATAATCATTCTTGAATGGTTAACATGGAGAAATAATCTCATCCCATAATGGAGACATTAATCTGTACGTACGTACAAGAGATGATATCATTCCCATAATTAATGAACGGAATTGGAGTGGATGATATAATATCTCATAATTAGTATCAAGTTATAATAACCATATATAGTTTTATTATTTACACCATTATACCCATCCAAGTAAGGTGGTGGTGGATAACAGATTGAACCACGACATGGAGACGATATTCCTTATGTACGAACGCACGATTATTTCATTATCCATAGGATGGAAAAAAGGAGAAATATGGTTGTTTCATATTTATAATAAAATATCGGTATATTAGTTATACTGATGTTATTAATTTATAATGAAACCACTAAATAATTGGAAGTATAAGAAGAAATGAATTTGAAAAAATCATTAAAGGATATTACCTCTTTTTCAATGCACCTCTTCAAAACCTTCTCTTAAGGCACAAAAGTTGGTATTTGGAGAAGACCACGACCATTAGAATGTTTCTATGGAAGTGGAGAAGAGAAATTTACAGGGTCTTTTCGAGCTTTAAGGCTCAAAATTTTTTGAATAGGAGAGGGAGGAGGTTCCCTTTTATAAGAGATGAGAGGGGAACTTTTGGAAACCTCTAAAATATTAATTTATAATAAACTCAAAACCCTGCTAAAAACATCCAAAAATTACTAAAATTTGATGATGAAATGAGATAGAGTTTTAATTTCATCAGACAATAAAATTTATACATGTTTGGAATTTATTTTAAACCTTATTAACTTGATTTATCCTTATTTAATCTACTTAATTTTATTTGTGGTAATAATATTCTAAATTTTAAATAGTTATAAATAATATCTTATGTGTTGTGAATTTTCCATAATTAGAAAATCTATGACATTGTAGACCATATAACTTTAAATTTATAATTTTTAAATATATTTTTGATTTTTAAACAATTTAATAATATGTTATTTTTATAATATATCAATAGTGTCAATTTTGACACTAGTCATTTATTTGAATTTAAATAAAATACATACAGAAGATATATTCGAACCAATGTATTTAATATATTCCTAAAATTAATATTAATCTAAAAAATTCATTAATCACATTATTTTATTAATATAATATTTATTTTAAAACTTATAAAATTATTTTTTTGATATTTCTCTTAACAAAATAATTACTACAACATTTTTGTATAATTATTTAATATACTTATTTTTTCGTAAAAATTAAAAATAAAATACTAAGATAAATTTAAATATTATATATTTCATAAGAATAATTTTACTAGAAATTACCATCGTAAAATCACAACATTTAAAATTGTTATATTTATTAAATTAGGAAGGTGACAACATTGACATTATTTAAAATAAAATAATATAAGTGTCATAATCTATTTTATAAGGCTCCAAATTGTCCAAAATTATAAAATTGGATAATTATTGTTTAGATATACACTACCAATATGTTTTTCTCGAGTCTTTGGGCCTTTTATGGGTATTATTATTTGAATAAAAACTATATTATTGATTTTTCACTAAATAAATAATTTCTACATCATTAATGTATAAGCTATTTAGGTAATTATATATTTCACAAAAATTACAAATAAATTACCATAATAAATAAAATAAATAGATTTATAATCTAATTTATATTCTGTATAACCTTATATTAAAAATACATTAATTATTTAAGTTTGAGTGAGATATATTTCACTTTCTATAAATAAAATAAATTAAAGGTCTTAATCACATCCAAGTGGGTTCCAATAGATTCCATTTCGACCCAAGTATGATTTAAGGAAAAATATAATCATCCAATTATATTAACACAAGTGTTAGTGTAATTTTATAATATTATATTTACCCTTAATTAATCGATTTACCTTTAACTATGGTAAATAAAATTTACCGTAGTTACTATTCATAATGCCTAAAAATAAAAATTTGCCTATTAACATAATTTGGACCTAATGATTACAAATATGGAATCCATTTTTCCAAAATAAATACACAGAAGTTGCATTATTTAATTAAAAATTAATCCCATTGTTGATAAAATGGGTTTTAAAAGTTAAAACATTGCAAAAGATTGAATTGTTTTTACCTATGAATTCAATGTAAAATTAATGATAATGACATAAATTATATTAAATGGTAAAAAATAATTTCTATTTATACTTTAAAACCATTAAATATTATAATTTTACCATATAAATTATCTCAATGAAAAAGTTTTTTTAATTAAAATTTAGCATATTTTTACTGTTCATCAAAATATGAAGGTTAACAAAATAATGTCAAAAAAATATCCAATATAAATTTTTATGTCCTAATTGAAAATAAGAAGTTTAATTAGTGAAATTGAACTTATAAACTTGTCAAAAATTAGATTTAAAATTATTGCTCCATCAAAAGGTGACAAAACTGCATTTTTTTAAAAATACTTCTTTTATCTGAAAAATTAATTTTGTTATCATACCATGTTCTAGAATATGTGTAAGATGAATGATAATGTTATAAAATTAAAAATGTTGTAAATACTATTCATAACAGCTAGATTATAATAATATTATAACAATGTATCTTTGTTTAGTGAAACTCAGTATTGCGTACAACACACGTTATTGAGGAAGGTCGCTCTTGTGTGAAACACAAGCCAAGAATAGTGTTTGTGTATAATACAAGATAATATGGTGTAATGTATAGCGCAATCTAATATTGGTGTAGCTTACAACAGAAGACATTAAATAAATTAAAAATAATATTTGTTATAAAATCTTGAGGTGTTACAATGTTTTAATGGAAATTTAATTAATGGAATCCTCATTATATTAAATATCTAAATAAGATAAAAGGAATTTTATAATTTTAAAAATAATTCATTGAGTATTAATACAAAAAATATTTATACATAACACAATATAAGTGTCTACTAACATAATAAATAACCATTTCATTTAGTGTGAGTATACCCCATTGAGGTTTAGTATCAACGAATATAAAGAATAAGGTGACCTCTGAGCGTCCCATCATTTTATTCATGATTCTAAAAAACCCTTAGTGTTTTAACCTTTTAATAAACATACCCATTGAAACCTATGTGGGTCTAGTTATGAATTTATGAATATAAAATTATGGATGACCATTCACAAGTAATGGAGGTACGTGACCTTATATATTGATTTATAATGTGGACTAGTTAGATTAGTTATCATTCGAAAATTAAAAATATAATTTAAATTATAATTTATAATTGGTAATCATGTAACTGAACTTTGTTTTCACCTTTGTTATCAAAATATTACAATTCTATAAAATATTTTTTGATTGTTTGTATAGTAACCCGAGCCTTTTTCATAAAAAATTTATTATTTTAAGCATAATTAATCGTCATTGTATAAGACAAGGATCGTTATGTCTAGTGTCTTGGAAGACTAGGTACATATTAAATAAAAAATGGGGCAAAAAACCCCTTTTTATATAATCTCCATAATGATATACTAACTTCCTTTGGGACCTTACATATACATAGGGTACCGTAGGGAACAATGAACAAAGGGATGAGCTAAACATTCACAGTAAGGGAATGAACATAAAGATACATCTCAATAACATGAGTTAAGAGGCATGACATAATGATATCAAAAGCATGAAACTTATGAAATCATTTAATATAAGCATGAGATAATATAAACATGTAATAATATAAATTCTTCAAAATAATAAATCATGTTATTAGTACGAGTCAAGGCTAACCACCAATCTCGTTTCCCATTTCAGTACGAGTCAACACCAACCGCCAATCTTGTTTCACATCGCATCTCATGAGACTTATCCTTACCCAATGCATTGGAGAACTATCTGGGTGCACCCATATCAACATATTACTAAATATTCTTTCCAAATAAATAATTTTTCCACATAAATAATCATACATAATCAACCATACATAAACATAAGGTTACATATGGAAATAATCGGGTACCACAATCATGACATAAAACATATCCAATGGGCATATCACGAAATTTTCCATGAAAGGAAGGAATTTGAACATACATGTAAATTCATAGGTTAAAAAAAGTCATAAAACATGGTAAGTGGTGTCAAATAGAAGTGACAACATACTAGAAATGAATTTTAGAAACATTAGCATTAAAACATTTTTGTGCGGTTTTAAGGAACACACTCTAGAGCTTTTAAAATAGAAAATTGGACATTATTTTATATAAAACCAGAATTTAACCAAGATGGTTTTCATAATAGAAATAATGATTTTATAAATAAAATGGTGTCTTAAAACAGAGGATAGAGTGAACATGAAATTTGGGTAAAAATTAGGGAAGTCCTCTTAAAACAGGTTTCCTTATCGGAAAGTTCTAAGGAGGGAATATTTTAAAACCATGTATATCCACAAAATAATGTGATGAAAGGGTCTTTATATAAGAATATTTTACAAAAAAACAGAATTCATTATACTCAAATAGATATATATAAGATAACACCATTTTGAAAGAATGATACGGCAACCCGAAAGAACAAAGAAGGTTTGGGTAGAAATCATTATGATTTTATCGGCATGTTGTCGGGTGTGACCAAAAGGGATTTATGAGAGATAAATGGTGTTCATCATAACTTATAAATCCATAAGGAATTATGGGGAAGGTTCTTAAAAATACCCCATCATTTTCTAGTACACATATAAAGGCATAGTATAGAGGACAATCTTGTTAAGAGAGAAAAGGAGAGGATCCCTTACCTTAAGTCCATTGGTGTTCTCCACTTGATATTAATGACCTGAATAGTCAAATTAGGTTTATTAATAAATAGTTACAGAACCTTATATACATGTAAAATATTTAGTATAACCTTTTTGAGATCATTTATACCCATTTTGATTGATTATAAGGTTAAATTTCATGGTTCGAGTCCATTTGTTTCCTTAGGTTTTAATGATCAGTTCACTTGTATTTAGGTTCGGATAAAATATAAGATGAAAGTGGTCGTCTATAATTGATGTTATATATCATTAGTAAACATACAGAAGGTTACATGGTTAAAAAATTCTTTTGGTTTATTGGAGTGAAAGAGAACCATGACATAAGACATTAATGATAAACGCTTGAATTAATTTTAGCGATTTTACCCATAATTAAATTGTTTTGTATTATTATTTGATATCATGAGTGTATAAGGATTACATAACCATAAATAGGATATATAAAATATATAATAATCTGGTTAAACCATAACAAAAATGGTTTCATTACAAGAAACAATGATGATAAAATAAATTGATAAATTGTTGTCCTTAATGTGCTAAATTAGCACATCTCTAACGGTTCTTTAATTTCATTCAAATAAAAGAGTGGGGAAGGAGAGAAGATAAAGAAATATACCATTAGTATGAAAATATTCCGGTACATGTATGTTACTAGATTTATCATACTATTATGGTGAAGGGAGGTGAGGAAAGAAATAAAAAGAAAAGAACTTAAAAGAAAAGAAGAAATCAGGAAGAGGAATTTTACCGCTTGAGACTTCCTCCATTGAGAACCTCTTAAGGGGAGAGGTTTTGGTATTTTGAGGATGATGAGAGATTTTGGACGTGGGGGAGGACATTGGGGAGATATTTGGGCAGAATTTAGAGAATTATTGGATCTTGGGAGGAGTGGAGAGAAGAGAGAGTGAAGGGGGGTTTTATAGTGGAGGATAGGAGAAATTTCCCAATATAATAATCATTAATTTATTATTTCATCCCAAGATGATGAATAGTAACTTTTCCATGGCCATGAATAGTAAATGGGTCATGTTAATCCGAACCAAGGGTGGTGATATCATCCATTATGCTAGGAATAGTCTATTTATCTTTTAATTCCCATATACGGTAAATTACCGTATTTTAATATTCATCAAAATTCTTGTTCTTTAGAAAAATCTCAAAAATTCACCCTAACCATTTTTTGACTTTTATAATCCAAAAATGAAGTACATTTTTCAAAAATAATTTTCTAAATATAATTATTTTAATATTTAATTAAAATCATAATTAATTATCAAAAACCAGATTTAAAACAAGCATTAACTCATTCTAAAAAATAGGTATATTGTACTTCAAACTTGAATATTATTTTTATACTATCATAGGTGAGGTTACTATTGATTAGGGTATATAACTATTCATAAGAGTATGTTACTATTCATTAGGGTATGTTACTATTCACCAAAAATTATTTTTGTTTTATTAGACTCCAAAAAAACATCTTGAACACAACCGTGTATGTCAGATTTTCAAAATTCCAAACACAGAAGTGAAAAACTTATGTTTAAAGGTCACTTATCACTTAGTAGTTCATTATTATGTGATTTTATGCCATAGTTATAAGAAGGGAGTCTCCATTAAAAACATTTGGTCGTTACATTCTTCCCCCCTTAAGAAATTTCACCCTCGAAATTTCATTTTACATTCTAGGCCAAAAACAGATGTGGGTACATTTCCTTCATTGCTTCCTCCAGCTCCCATGTTGCATCCTCAAACTTATGGTTCCTCCACAACACTTTTACAAGATGGGTTGTCTTGTTGCGTAGAACCTTACCTCTCTGATCCAGAATCTTTACTGGATGCTCCTAATAGGAGAGATCATCTTCCAGCTGCACCACCTCTGAGTTTAGTACATGTGAGGTATCAGGTATGTACTTCCTCAAGAGTGATATGTGAAAAACATCATGAACTTGCACCATATTTGGTGAAAGTACAAGCCGATATGCCACAACTCCTATGCGGTCAAGGATCTCAAAGGGGCCAATATACCATGGGCTTAGCTTCCCTTTCTTCTTGAATTGCACGACTCTCTTCCATGAAGATATTTGAAGGAAGACTTTATCTACAACATCGAACTCCATGTCCCTTCGATGGTTGTCTGCATAGCTATTTTGCAGAATTTGAGCAACTTTGATGTGTTTCTGGGTGACTTGAACCTTCTATGTCATCTCTTGAACAAGATCGGGTCCAAGTACCTTTCTATCTCTAACTTCATCCCAAAAGGTTTGAGTTCTACATCGCTTTCCATACAGAGCTTCATATGGATCCATTTGAATACTCGAGTGGAAGCTATGGTTATATGAGAACTCAACCAATGGGAGATGCTGATCCCAACCACCTTTGAATTGAAGAGAGCAAGCTCTTATCATATCTTCAAGCATCTGAATAGTCCATTCAGATTGTCCATTATTTTTGGGGTGATAGGCCGTGCTGAAATTTAATTCAGTACTCAAAGAATATTGAAGACTCCCCCAGAATTTAGATGTGAACCTTGGATCGCGGTCAGAGACAATTGAGAATGGAACACCGTGCAGTCTCACCACTTCTTTCACATATACTTTGCAATTTTCTCAAGTGGGAGATCTTCCCGAATATCGATGAAATGGGATGTCTTGGTGAGTCGGTCAACCATAATCCATATCACATTATTTCCCTTCGACGTATTCGGGAGACTCGTGACACAGTCCATAGTAACATTTTCCCATTTCCACAAGGGTATAGGCAATGAGTGCATCATACCTTTGGACTTTTTTCGCTCAACTTTAACTTGTTGACATACCCAGCACCTTGATATATATTTTTCAATCTCCATCTTCATGTTATCCCACCAGAAGTGTTCTCAGAGATCACAGTACATTTTGGTACTCCCAGGATGGATAGAGAAGGACGAGCTATGTGCATCATTCAATAGATCCTTCTTTATCTATGGATCAGATGGTACACAAAATCATGTCCCAAATCATAAAACTCCTTCCTCTTCAATTTTGAAATCATAGGATTTTCCATTTTTAATAGCTTCCACCCTTTTCTGAATTTCCACATCATTTCTTTGTGTAACCTTTATTTTCTCCATGAGAGATGGTTGAGAAATCATTTGAGAAAGGATTGATGATGTTCCTACCATAATGATTCACATGTCTATCCTTTGTAAATATAAGAATATTGGATCCTTTTCAATTCTCATCATTGATAAAGATGCAGGATCCTTTCTACTTAGAGCATCCGCCACCTTGTTTGCCTTACCAGGATATAAGTTGATTGAGAAGTCCTAATATTTGATGAGATCCATTCATCTTCATTGGCGCATATTAACCTCTTTTTGTGTGAATATATATTTGAGACTCTTGTGGTCAATATATATCTCACATTTTTTCACATAGAGATAATGCCACCAGATTTTTAACGCAAAGATCACAACCGCCAACTCCAGATCATGCATGGGATAGTTTTGCTCCTAAATTTTTAGATGCCTTGAAGAATAGGCTATCACTTTATCATTTTTCATTAGCACAGAGCCTAAGCCTTTCTTAGTAGCATCACTATACACCAAAGAGACTTCTCCACTTGAAGGTAGTGTGAGTACCAGTGCAGTGAAAAGCCTCTTTTTCAACTCCTTGAAATAGTCTTCACATTCCTGTGTCCAGACAAAATTTACTCCCTTCCATGTCAGCTTGGTCATTGGGTTTGAAAATATTGAAAAGTTCTTCATGAATTGTCGATAATACCTAGCTAGACCTAAAAATCTACGGATATCCGTTACAGAAGTTGGTCTCAACCCCTCTTCAATTTCCATCGTCTTGGAAGGGTCTACAGATATCCCTTTCCTAGTGATAACATTCCCCAATAATGATACTTCCTTCATCCAGAAATCACATTTATTATACTTTGCATAAAACATCTCCCTCCACAAATTCATTAACACAGTTTCCAAATTATCCTCATGATCCTCCTTGATCTTCGAGAATATTAGAATATCATTAATAAAGACCACCACAAAATTGTCATGGTAATCTCTAAAGACTCTATTCATTAAATCCATGAAAATATTTGGAGCATTAGTGAGCCCGAAGGGAATCACTATGAACTCATAGTGTCCATACCTTGTTCGAAAGGCAGTCTTGGGAATATCTCCTTCATCACCTTTAGTTGGTGATATCCCAACCGAAGGTCCACCTCAGAGAAATAACTGGCCCCACGAAGCTGATCGTACAAATAATCTATCTGTGGAAGGGGATACTTGTTCTTTATCGTGATTTTATTGAGCTCACGATAATAAATGCAGAGGCACATTGATCCATCCTTATTCTTGATGAAGAGGACTAGAGCACCCCACGGTGAAGCACTCAATAATATAAAACTCGTCTCCATATTCTCTTGTAACTGCTTTTTCAGATCTTCTAGCTCGATTGTGGCCATTCTCTAAGTTTTCTTTGAGATTGGCAGAGATCTAGGGATAAGTTCAATTGAGAACTCAACCACTCAGTCAGTGGGAAGACCAGGAAACTCTTTATGGAATACATCAGTGTAATCCCCCATGATGGGCATGTCTTCAAGAACAATTCTATCCTTTGACTCAATAATTTGAGTTAGATATGCATGCTCATAAGGAAGCAATATCCAAACTTGAAACGAAGATGCTAAAGTATACTCATCTTCCTCCTTGCACTTTTAAAGAATCAAAGGATGCTTTGCGATGTGAAGAGTAATATCTCTTTCCAGGCAGTCGATGTTGGCCTTGTACAAAGATAGCCAATCCATGCCCAAGATAGCATCAAACTCCACTAAAGTAAGTATGACAAGATTTTATGGGAGGTTTAATCCACAAAAATTAACCAGGGGGAGTTACAACCCATGGATGCAATAATTTCCCCATTTTCTGTTCTCACATATAACATTTCCTCCAAATTTTGAGTTGATGTTTGAATAGTTATACTAAACATGCAAGATATGAAAGAATGTGTAAAACCAGAATCAAATAGTACGTTCGCTATTCTTGAATGAATAACTAGAGTACCTGTCAACAAATCATTTTCCAGCTCCACCTCCACAGTAGTAATAGAGTAAGACCTTACTTGTTGTCTTGGAGGTTGTTGTTTATTACCTCTGACAACCCTCAGATTAGGAAAATTGTTCACATAATTCCCAAGATCCTTGCAGTTATAACACTCCACTGCAGGATGAGTGTTGATTTGAACCTTCCTTTATTATTCTACATTTGCAGGATTTTTCATACCCCTTCAGAAATTCATGTCCAGATGACCAAACATTCTTTATTTTTATCAATTCTTGGTTCCCTACAGATAGTTACTAGGATTATTCTTCCCACAATTTTTTCAAAGGGGAAAGTTTGGATTCTTTCCATCATGGGATTTGTTTGATGGACCACCCATGTTGTTTTCCATCTTCCACTTCTTGTCACTAGGCCCATGAGACCACTTAGAGTCTCCAATCTCCACTTCAACCTTGAGGTCACAACAGAACATGTCCTCATAACTATCTAAGTCTCGAATCGCCAATGCTTATCGTAGACTCAGCTTTAGTCTGCTAAAAAAGTGATCCACCTTGCTTTCGGTGTTCATGACAAATCCAGAGGTGTACCATGCATGCCTTGTAATGTTTTCATCATATGCCTCGAAGGACTCATCTTCCTTCTGATTGAGTCTATGGAACTCTCTTTCCATCTTGAGACGGAGGGTTTGAGGAAAATATTTGTTGAAAAACATCATCTTGAATTCCTCCCAATTTATAGAATCGATTTCTTCTTGGGACATTTTTTCTTGATCTGTGTCCACCACTGATCAGCTTCCCCATAAAAATGATTGACCGCCAGTACCACCTTCTCTTCTTCCGAGCACTAAAGGATAGAGAATATCATTTCAATGGAGTTAATCCATTTTTCTAAAAGGAGGGGATCGGAAGACCCGCTAACCATGAGAGGCATTTTCCACATGAAGGATTCTACAACAACTTTCTCTTTCCTTGAATAAGGGGGACATTCCCTCTGATTCAAGTTATTATTCATAACTCGAGCCAGCTGAGAAAGTAGTTTCATGATGTTTTTATCACCCGCTTCCATCACAACAGGCATTTCATTAGAGAAAATCATCGCATTGCCTATCTCCTTGGTTTTTGGAACGTTTTCTTCTATTTCCCACTATAAACTAAGAAAAAGAATGTATAATTAGAGGTCTTTAATACTTAGATATTGAGCATAAAAAAGGAAACTTTAACATTAAAGGATAAAATTATAAAGAATAAGTACATCCTAACTTGTGACTCCTTAGGGTTATATCTATGTTATCCTCGATCTATTTCAGAACTTATATTCTTATGGGCTTTCCCCCTTAATAATGGTTTGTACAAAGCTCATGAATCTACCAAAGCATATCCCCCCGGAGTGTCGTAAACAAGAGTGTAGTAAGGCCCGTTATCATGCACCAGTTCCTGTTCGAGTCTTTATCAAAGTGGATTTTTTGGGTTTTAACCCTAGATACATTTGTTTTAGAGCCGCCTCTACCTGCTCATATCCAGACAGGGATGTATTTTCTTTATAAACCACTTACTCTATACTCACCAAAATTTAGTACTGTTTTTTTATACTTAGTCTCATCCTTAAGGTTCTCACTAAGGTGCTCAATTTCTTATCTCCAAAAATAACAAGACCATCCTCTTATACCAAATATAGAGACCTGAGTCTTTTACATATAACATTTCATTATTTTAATCATAATTAATCATTAGATTACAAGCCAATGATCATTAAGTCTAGTGTCTTGGAATACTAGGTACATATAAAATAAATCATGGGGATAAAAAACACTTCTTTATTTAATATCCATAATCTGATCCTAACTTTCTTTGAGCTCTTACATCTGCATAGGGTACCCTGGGGAACACATGATCAAAGGGATGAGCTAAAAATGCTTAGTAAGGGAATGAACATAAGGATACATCTCAAGCACATGAGTTAAGAGGCATTCTATAATGATATCCAAAGAATGAAACTTATGAAATAATTTAATATAAGAATGGGATCATATAAATATGGAATCATATAAATTTGGTAGAATCATAAATCATATCTTTATTATGGGTCATGGATAACTGCCAATCCCGTTTCCAATTTCAGTACGGGTCAAGGCTAACTGCCAATCCCGTTTCACATCGCATCTCATGAGACATATAGTTACCCAATGTATTGGATCGCTATCTGGGTGCACCCATCTCAATATATTCATGAATATTCTTGCCACATAAATAATCTTTCCTCATAAATAATCATACATAATCAACCACACATAATCATAAGGTTACCCAGGGAAAGAATTGGGTACAACAATCAGGACATAAAACATATCCAATGGGCGTATCACGAAAGCATCCATGAAAGGAAGGAATTAGAACATACATGGACATTCATTGGGTAAAATAGTCATATAACATGATAATTGGTGTCAAATATAAGTGACAACATATATGAAATGTATTTTAGAAACATTATCATTAAAACATATTTGTGCGGTTTTAAGGAATACACTCTAGAGCTTTTCAAATAGGAAAGAGGACATTATTTTATATAAAACCAGAATTGAACCAAGAATATTTTCATAATAAATATTATGATTTTATAAAGACAATTTTTTCTTAAAATAGAGGATAGAGTGAACATGAAATTTGGGTAAAAATTAGGGAAGCCCCTTTAAAATAGGTTTGCTTATCGGAAAGTTCTAATGAGGGAATCTTTCAAAATCATGTATATCTCCAAAAGAATGTGATGAAAGGGTCTTGATATAATAATATTGTACAAAAAACCATAAGTCATAAGACACACATAGATAGATAATATAACACCATTTTGAAAGAAAGATAAGGCAACCTGAAAGAACAAAGAAGGTTCGGGTAGAATTCGTTATGATTTTATCGGCATGGTGTCGGGTGTGACCAAGAGGGATTGATGAGAGAAAAATGGGGTTTCTCATAAATTATAAATCCATAAGGAAGTATGGGGAAGGTTCCTAAACACACCCCATAATTTTATAGTACACATATAAAGGCATAGTAAAGAGGGCAATCTTATTAAGAGAGAAAAGGAGAGGATCCCTTACCTTATGTCCATTGGTGTTCTCCACTTGATATTAATGACCTGAATAGTAAAATTAGGATTATAAATAAATAGTTACATAACCTTATAGACATTTAAAATTTTTATTATAACCTTTATAAGTTCATTTATACCGATTTTGATTGATTATAAGGTTCAATTTCATGGTTTGGGTCCGTTTTTTCCTTGGGTTTTAATGATCAATTCACTTGAATTTAAGTTCAGATAAAATATAAGATGAAAGTGGTCATACATAATTGATGTTATATATCATTAGTGAACATACAGAAGGTTACATAGTTAAAAAATTCGTTTGGTTAATTTTAGTGAAAGAGAAACATGACATAAGATAATAATGATAAACGATTGAATTAATTATAGTGATTTTACCCATAATTAAATTGATTTGTATTATTATTTGATATCATGACTGTATAAGGATTACAGAACCATAAATAGGACATATAACATTTATAATAATCTGGTTCAACCCTAAATAAAATGGTTTCATGACCAGAAACAAATATGATTAAAGAAATTGATAAACCATTGTCCTGGAATGTGCTAAATTAGCACAACTCTAACGGTTCTTTCATTTATTTCAAATAAAAGGGTAGGGAAGGAGAGAAGATAAAGAAATATACCATTAGTATGAAAACATTAAAGTACATGTATGTTACTGGAATTATCATACTATTATGGTGAAGGGTGGTGAGGAATGAAATAAAAAGAAAAGAACTTAAAAGAAAAGAAGAAATCGGGATGAGGAATTTTACCTCTTGAGACTTCCTCCTTTGAGAAGCTCTTAAGGGGAGAGGTTTTGGTATTTTGAGGAGGATGAGAGGTTTTGAACGTGGGGGAGGACATTGGGGAGATATTTGCGTACAATTTATAGAAGTCTTGGAGCATGAGAGGAGTGGAGAGAAGAGGGAGTGAAGAGGGGTTTTTATAGTGGAGGAGAGGAGGGATTTCACAATATAATAATCATTAATTTATTATTTCATCCCAAGACAAAGAATAGTAAGTATTACATGACCATGAATAGTAAATGGGTCATGTGAATCCTAAACAAGGGTGGTGACATAAGCCAAGATGCTAGGAATAGTCTATTTATCTTATAATGTACATATACAGTAAATTACCGTATTTTACTATTCATAAAAAAAATTCAAGTATTTTAGAAAAATCTCAAAAATTCACCCTAAACATTTATTGACTATTAGAATCCGAAAATGAAGTCCATTTTTCAAAAATAATTTTCTAAATATAAATATTTTAATATTTAATTAAAATCATAATTTATTATCAAAAACCAAATTTAAAACATGCATTAACTCATTCTAAAACATAGGTATATTGTACTTCCAACTTGAATATTATTTTTATACTATCATAGGTGAGGTTACTATTCATTAGTGTATATCACTATTCATACGTGTATGTTACTATTCATTAGAGTGGGTCACTATTCACTCAAAATTATTTTTGTTTTATTAGACTCCAAAAAACATCTTGAACACAACCGTGTATGTCAGATTTTCAAAATTCAAAACAAAGAAGTGACAAACTTATGTTTAAATGTCACTTATCACTTATTAGTTCCTTATTATGTGATTTTATGCCATATTTATAAGAAGGGAATTTCTGTTAAAATCATTTGGTTGTTACAGTTTGTGTCACACATTCAAATTTAAAAATTCATATAGTATTTATAAATTCCCCCTCCCCATTTAATCATAACCATTAATGTTTTTATCTCTAAAACCAATGGTCCATTGCTCAAAAAAATTAATCATTGGTTAATTAAGGTTCCACCATCATGATATATAAGAAAAATCCATTTTGGTGGATGCATACACTTTGATAAACAATCATATATCATTATTATAATATGGTATGTTTTCACAATATAAAATAATACAAAACATATTAACAATATACTAGATAAACATATTATACAGTCTGACATGATTAAAAATCAGATAAGGAATATATAGATCAATTATCATAAAAGAATGAAATTTATCCTACATGAAATTGAATATGCATGGAATCTAAACCTCTATATTCCTATAATGATGCATGATGACAACTAATATATTTCTATAATGGGTAAGGAGTTAAATCCATAAATCATTAATTAGTTTAAGTACATCAATCTCTAATGGTGGAGAAATAATCAATTGAAATGTATGTAATATAAACTATAATACAATCTATGGAAACATGATATTTCCCCAATTCGATGGTTGGATAGTTCCAATCAAGAGTTATTTTCCAAATTCTAACACATTTATAATATCTTGTATACCATTCCAATAAAAATAATACAATGTAAAAGAAATCTATGATGAAACATTATTATTTCCCAAAACTAGGAGATGCTAAAAAACTTCTCAAAAAAAATTCACATAGCCCCATACACGCCTCCCCAGATTCAACATTATTCCCACTAAGAAATAGGTTCTAAAGATAGATAGTGGGGGAAATGTTTCTATATGATCGAAAAAATACAATAGTAGATGTAGATAAATAATTATTTAATTGAATATAATAAAAATTTATAACCAATAATAACTGATTGAGAAAGAAGCCTGAACATGCAACAATGTGGAAGCTACTGAAATAAAATATGTTATAAAATGAAAATGGATAGACTGAAAATAAAAAATAATTAAATGAATCCAACTCTGAAAGTCATCCTAAGTACATGATTAGATATTACACCCATGCTCCCATGTCCAAATAGAAAAACAGCTCATAGCATAGTCCAACACCTAACATTAAATTAGTAGATCTTTTAGGTACCAATCAGAACCAAATGTAGTCTGAGTAGTACATAGTAGGCCACCACCAAAGGATTCTAATTTTATCTATTATGTGCATTTAAAATAAGTATTGTATAACTATAATTTCTTAACAAGTGACTAAATAAATTTAATCATGTATGTATCAGGTTCCTCATGGACATCAGCCCAACTACAACTACTTCATCCTTTAATAGAATATCTCTGAATACATTCCATTATGTATATAGGTTTATATATAGGTATATATATATGTACTATATATGTAAAAACTTATATAGTAAAATATATAGATACACAATAGTAAGTAAGACACAAGGTGTAATCCATGCATGAATCTATGCATGATCACAATAATATCATAAGAGACACATTATGTTAATGTGGGTACAAGTATAATAATCTAAATGGGGGATTTAGTTTTTTACTACTGGATATCGAAATAAATGATGTGAAATTTCAAGTCTAGGATCTCGATCATTGACATGAAACCTCATTTTCATCCACCCAAATGAATGTGAAATGTAATATTCAGTATTTGAGACCAAGGTGCTGTGAAATGTAATATCAAACAAAAATGACTATGGACTCTATATAATAATCATTTATAAGGTAAACCAACTTTACATATACTCCATTAACCATGGTGTTCTATAACGGTGAACTTGTTATCACTGAAGACATAGGGTAATTACCATGGCCTATGATCCCATCCAATGTATTCATATTTTACAATCGAAGGTTCAATTAAAGATGAATATAAAAGATTAGGAATTTCATATTTTTAATTAAATTATTCCATGGTAATTATGCTTCCAATATAACAAGATCATACATTCTATATATTATTTCACTAACAAGTGAAGAGCGTAAATTAAAGGTATATAACCATAGGAAAATTAATCCAATTTATCTAATTTATTAAACAAGATTCCACTCATTTGTTTATATTTACCATTCTAAATTTCAATTGTGGTAATTATTACACCCACTACCTAGTTTAACTCTCCACTAACCTATGGGGTGATTCCTAATAATAGGAAATAATGACTATTATAGCCATTTTAACTAAATTAACTATAATTTGTGGTTTTGGTTGAGTTGATTAGCCTACAACCATTTATTTGAGTGTTATAACATTTATATATGAGGTATATGTAGTCATGTTATTATTTTTATTATTTTATGAGAAAAACATTTGTAGACTGGCATGAATCACAACGAAAATAATTTATTAATGATGTATCATTAATGGAAAAGAAACTAGACTACTATCCTTAGGATAATTAATATTCTCCCATACATTATCAATATTCGATTCAATGTAATAAAAAGATAAATCAAAGAACCAAGAAAAACTCTAAAAATAGGCTATAATATCATGAATAAAAATATAATTTAATAATCCAACATGAAAGATTAAAGAATGGAAGAAGATTTAGTGAATCAATGAGGGTGAGAAAATGCAACCAAAATTCTTGAATCTGATCTCCAATAAGGGAGAGAAACAATGTAGGTGGTTAGTGATAAAATGTCACACATGTATGAGACTCTAGAAAAAAGGTGGTCCAATGAAATATTATATTCTAAAATGAGGGAGAAATAAAATAGATGAGGAGAGAGAAGAGGGATCACTTGGGTGAGCCTCTAGGTAAAATGGAGGAAGAAATGGGGGAAACACCTTAAGAATTAGTATGAAAAGTTGAATTTTTCTCTTATACAGAGAGCCACATAGTTTTCCACATTGTTTGTGTAAAAATGTTCTAACAATGTAGTGATATTGTCAACAGATTCCCACTCCTCGCATGAATACCTTATGGTTGGAAAACCCATGAAAACCCCATTCTCTCACCTCAAAAAATATTCTCCATCTCGTGAACTAACTCAAAATGGGCGTTGAGTTGCAACTACACCAAGCCCGCCTCCATAGACCAGGGGGTGGTGAAAAGCGATGAAGGAAAAACTAACATGGGGAGGCCCTTCCATAAGTACCTGGATAGTCACACACACAACCAAATTAATGAAATGATGACGAGGTAAGGAAATAAAAAGTCCAACACTGCTATAAATAGACCAAAAAAATGCATGGAACTTTAAGCAATACAAATTATGGTAGTGCAAATTGCAAAGTAAAAAAGGGTAAAAAATAAATGCCTAACAAGAACTGTGTCCAACATGATAAAAACTCAGAAAGTAAAGCAGCTAAGAGAGCCTAGCTCATGGATCCCAATCTATAACCACCGTATACGGTCTAAGAACCTTGTATCCCTAATCTGCTCTGATTTCATGACCAACCCGTCCTCTATCTACAAATGATATGACACATATTAGGTGAGGACCACGCAGTTGTGAGTATATACATACCGTATATAATTCCCCGAAAAGGGTGATGGTAGAGAAGTAATAGATACAACTAAAGGATAAAATATTATATATAAGAATGTACATTAAAGGAGTAAATCTCAACCCAATAAGATAGTGAAAGTAAACACATTAAAACACAAGGATATTTACATGTTAGGGATATGAACGTATTGTATAGTCTTCACTACATATAGCATGAGAGTAGAATCATCCCACAATGAGACAAAAAACATCAAAGGCATCTGGCATACCCCATGCATCTTCATCTATCATGGTGGGAGTGTAACAAAAACTATATAGTGGGTACCAAAGAAGGATATATAAATTCTCAATCAAAGAAACCCAACAAGAGAGTAGGGGATATACATCTCACAAATTATCCCATTATGAAGAGTATCCAATTTTTTCTATATAAATCCATATATGATTCCCAAAACCTCATAAATCTTACCAAAACACATTATTCTAAGGAAATTAATCACCGTATAACTTGATATCATCCTACATGGGTGAATTTTACTCACCTTCATAGTTTTAGTTCTTGTCACAAAAACACATCTTGGTGGGGAAAGTTCTCTCTTCCTCCTGAGTCCAAATCCATTTAAACCCACCTCTTGTCTATGTTTCACATAGTTAATGGGCAATAATTATTATGTAAGGACCATGTGACCTAGTACGATAGGAGATCCCTACTCTAATAGTCAGCGAATAACTCCACTACCAAGCTTGAAAGGATGATTATGCTTGGGAATATAATCTAGTTACTCAACTGGCTAGCCATGTTGGAGGGTTACGCATAGAATTTCATCATGGTAATCCACTACCCATGCTTTTTAGAGGGTTATTCTGGGATGGTGTCAACACAGAACTCCACTACCTATCACATCTGATGTGTTACTCCTACAATGTCATTAGGGAACTCCAATGCCCAGCCCTTCTAGTGGGTTACACCTTGAGTTGTCATCAGGGAATTACATTTACCAACCCTACTAGAGGGTTATTACTGGATAGTCATCAGGGAACTCCACAACCCATCCCTTCTATATGGTTACGCCTAAAAATCCTTGGTGAACCAGCACAATCCCTGTAGGCATTAGGTGTCACGTCAATGCAATCCATCGCCATAAAATATCACATCATATCTCAAATGCGACTACTGAGGGAACGAACACATTCTACATGAAAAAAATCAGTATAGTCTACTCATGGGATAAAATATGAGTTCAAACTACAGAGATACAGACCCTATAAGTTCACATAGAAAAGCCTAAGAAGTACATGTCGTGTGAGGGGATCTAAGTGGCATGTGGCCCCACGTCGCACCCTAGTAGTGTCTATGGTTGGCACACTAGTTCCCTTCTATATTGAAATACATGTTATATAGGTGGAAAAAATAGAATTTTCTAGCTAGCTATGAGATGGGCCATGTCTGCTGGTCATTTTTATGTACATGGACCCCGTGTCTGTGTACTTTGGTACATGATGTGTTGGTCCACAATGGATGTCATGTGTATGGTCATCCCATGTCCATGTTCTCTTACATGGTGTCCCATATCGTGTGACCCATCACATGGGTTTTCCAATTGGGGATGTGATACAAAACATGTTAGGTAAGGGAGAATTCCATTTCATCTTTAATTTTCCCAAAACCATGCAACACCACTGGAAGGGTCTACACAGTGTGTGTTTTTAGTTGTACCCATTGTGTAGTTGAGAGTTTTCTAGTAGCTCATTTTCTGAAAATATGTTCATCACAAATCGAAAATGGATGATCCTCCTTAGATCCCATTGTGATTTCTCCTGTATACTTTAGATGTGGCTGTGAATCGTGATTTTGAGTTACTGCACACTGGAAATCACCTCAATTTACTGGTAAGGGTTTCTTCAAAGAAATCATGAACCATCGAAGGTTCATCATTTGATTTCATGATGCTAAATCATTTAGCATATCATCCATACATCATATATATTCCATATTTATATCCATTTAATTGATCCATGCTTACTTCATTGATTAGTTAGGAATCTGGTTGCCCGATCAAGCTCCGGTCACTTAGAAATTGTCGAACTAGGAAGAAAGGGGATTCCAACAGTGATGAACATGAAGAACATAGGATAATGGAAACAAAAACAATGTTTTATATATAGAAATAAAATTTTTCCTGGCTGATGAACAATGATGGGGCAGCAGGGGTAGAATGTTTCTTAGTTAAATTGAAGTAGAATAATCTCTAATGTCCAAGAACATGCTAAAGGTGTCAATGGTATAGATTGTGGAATGAAGAACAATATTCTAAAAACATTTAATCAAGTAATTGAATACACAAATTGATGAATCCTACATCCATTTAGGATCAATCGATTTTGATGAACACACTCTCCAATGTGTTCAGGATGAGTCTCTATATTCATTTTGCTTCGATTCATGTAGATCAAATGATTCATCATCGTTTTTCTTTTTTCAAAAAGGGGTGGAAGAAACACAAATTCCTGAGTAGATTATATGAATTATGTTCCAGAACTGTAGAAAACTATATAATGATATGTTTATAAGTATGTCATTAAGGTTAAATGAATTTTTTAAATAAATTTATTATTTAATTTAATCCACTTAGACATACTACAGACTAGTGAGGGGTATAAAAGTCCTGCACTGAATCATTTTATGTCACGAGTAGGGTAAACATTGTGTTTTTACCCAAATATGGTATTATATTATTTATTTGATCAATAATTTGATATTTTTCCCATTTTCATTAATTATCCTGGAATATCAAATAAAAAATATAATTATGATTTTTATAAAATTATTTACAAGCACACCAGGCCTCAAAATCAAACATAGTCTCATTACCTAACTCTAAAAATATATTTAAAAATATTTCAATGTTTTAAAAAGAAAAATTAGGGTCTCTACCACATTCCCTTCTTTAATATAACCATCCCTGAAAATAAAAAACATGAACAAAACTTGGGATAATGAGCTCGCATCTAGATCTCCTGCTTTCAAAACTCTCAAACATGTTTCCATGCTACAACAACACGTGATCCAAAATGTTGGTCTATCCACACATGGTCTTCTCCTGTCAGTCCATGATTTCCACCAAGTTCTCTACAAAGGTTTCTCCATCATTGATGTCCATCTCTCCCTGGTTAATTATGTGCAAAGGTTCATTCACATATTTCCCTAGCTACGACATGTGGATAATGTCGTGCACCCACCCATGTTGTTCGGGTAGTGTGAGTAGGTTTACAACCTCACCAACACAATACATTATCAATAATGTCCTAATGATACACAGGAATATTTTTCATCCCCATATGAACCTATGAATTTATCATCATGGACATACTCGCAATAAAATGTGGTCTCACCTCTCAAACTCCAATGTACGACGATGTTGATATGTATAGGATTTCATTCTACTTTTGGCCATTCTCATCCACTCATGGATGAACTAAACCTTCTCTAGTTTCAACCAAACCAACTCTAGGACAACAAGATATGACTCGTAAATCACTATTTAGTACAAGGGTGTCCTACACAGTCTCCTGTATAGGGCCTCAAAAGCTACCATGCCGATAGTATTTTTGTATCTATTGTTGTACCCAAACTCTAATAAGGGTATGTGATCTTCAAAAATCCAAAAGATTACCAACATGAAATCCTTCATCATATCCTACAACACCTAGATAGTATGCTCAATCTACCAATTGGTCTAGAGAATAATGGTTGTATTAATCTGCATATACATCTAAAATTCCTTTTACAAGACTAAATATAATAATTACCTAAACCACTTGTCATGATCAGAAGCAATCTTCAAGGGTACCCCCAAAAGGTGGAAAATATTTAACATGAAAAAATTCCCAAAAAAACTCCACCAAAAACTGATCGTTGTTAGAAATGAGACACTGCGACAACATGAGACGGTAAATTATTACCACAATGGATCCATGGATCTTTTCTATGTGGGGAATACCTAGTATTATTTCCTTGGATAATCCATCCCATTTCCACTATAGGAGCTCAAGAGTTTGCAAAAACCATAACGAAACATTGTGTATAGCCTTCACCTATAGAAAAGTGAGTCACCATGAGACAAAATAAGTTACGCTTCATCTCACGAGGGACCACTAAAACTGCCACTAAAGATCTATTTCAATCTTCTCTATGCCGGGATGTATAGCTAAGGCAGAAGTGTTGATCTCCCAAATCACTTCTTCTCGCATCATTACTGGAACCACATCCCCCATTATAACATGATGACATGATTTCCCCCATAAAAATATCCAACGGGTACATCTCTTATGGATATCCAATCACATAAGACGTCGTAGTCGATGTATCTCAATTTAAACTTTCTCACGCACTCAAGGAGTGATGGATTCAACAAAATCAATAGATGAAAAGTTGTAACCTCATACTCCACTAGGGTTAGCTATATGGAATCTAACATATTAGAATATTCCTACACAAGGTGAGCTTAGAACTTCCTTCTATGGTCATTTTCTATAACATTTCCCTACCACGGATAAAATATTATCTATATGTCATTGTGCCACCAGAACTCTAACTAGCATCGCTACCTAATGTTCATGTCTCTATAAGTGTAGACATACCTAAGACTATAAGAATATATGTAATTCAAAAAGAACTCACCTAGAAGTTTTTTTTCCTCATCCACAAGGTGAAGACAATCGCTACCCATTCTTGGTAATGATTAGCATAATTATTCACATGGGGTCTCAATTTACTTGACCCATTAGAGATTAATTCCTTCTGTTGCATCAATACACAACCAATCCCATCACCCGAGGCATCAAAATACATTATGAACTCTATACATTCTATGGGTAGTCTCAACATTGTATCACTCATCAACCTAAATCTCAACTGCTCAAAATCCCTCTGGTACTACTCAAGCCAGGTAAACAGACTCCCCTTCCATGTTAGGGTTCTAAAAGAGGTTGTAATCATGGAGAAGTCTTCCACAAACCGAATGTAGCATGCCTCCAAAATAATAAATCTTGAGACCTCTGGCACTTTTTTCGGTGTCCTCGAAGAAAGAACTCCATCGATCATTGCTGGATCTATGAATAAATATTTCTAAAAAATGACATGACCAAAAAAAGTAAATCTCATGTATCTAGAAATGGATCTTCGAGAGCATCCCATAATGATGGTTATATTAGGGTAATTTAATAATAATCCTCATGTGATTTTCATGCTCCTCCATTGTTGTAGAGTAAAATGGTTTGTCTTCAATAAAGTCAACTGAAAAGTGGTCCGTTTATGGCTGGAATACCTAGTTCATAAAATCCACAAACATAGATGGGGAATTTTGCACTCTAAAGGGCTTCACATGGAACAAGTTGAGTCTGTAGCGACATCGAAATGGAAAATTTCGAATATTAGCATTTCGAACTCACAACTGGTGGTAGAAGGACCTAGGATTGATCTTATAAAACCATATCACACCATCCAACTAATTAACGAGGTCATCAATCCTAGGAAAGGGAAAATATTTCTTTATCATGGCACCATTCATGTGACGATAATCCATACAAATAAATAACCTCCCTTTTACATTTTTCATGAAAATAACTGGAGCCTCCCAGGGGGACACACTGGGTCTGCTAAAAACATTATCAAAAAGGTCATCAAACAATAATAATAAATCTCTGAGTTTGGTAGGTGTATAATAATATGCCACATAAGATATCAGGGTTGTACCTAGTTGAATGTAAATGAACAAATCCATCACCCACCATGGAGGTTATTCCAAAAATGTCTTTGGGGAAGACATCCATATAATCCTCACAAATGAAGGCACCATGATTCGTGAATAGTCATATGCACAAAGATCTTTACTTTCCAACTATTGGGTAATAAGCTACAACCACTTTCTCGCATCATCGGCCTATTCTTCCATGGGATATCTCTCACCGGAAAAGAAGAATCTCATCTAATCAAAGACTAGGAAACTGAATTGTCTGTAGTGGTTGATAAAATACTCTTAGATCACATAAATCTAATATATACCCATGAAGACGTCATAGGGTTACATCGTGATGTCTAAGAGGTCCCACATGAACCTCTCACTACCAAGCTATAGCTCACACTTCTGAAAATTGAATGATATAGAAGAATCATTCCATGTATGGAACTCATGATGAATATTTTGTGCCAGTTCCTCTTATGGGAGCTCTAGCACTAGCACCTGGAGTGTCGAGATAATAGAATAGAAGACACTTGTGACTAATAATACTAAGGCAAGAGTATAATAAACATAGATTGTACCTCAAATAATCTTTTGAATTACATGATCGTATGATTCCAAAGAAAGTACCTTTATGCACCCCCAGTTGGCTTATCCATAAGAATTACGTGGGATACCAAGTAAGGGTGGTGGAAGGATCTCATATCACTGTCTCCCGAATATAGCTTCTATTAGTCATCTCCCATATCCACCTCCCTAGGGACCACCATGTGCAAAAATTGGAGATCCTTGATCATAATTATGTCTCTTCTAGGTTAGTTCATCAGCTATCATCCTGGGTTTCATAGTAAACATGGTCATGATGTCCCAAGGCATGTGAACACTCCCATTAAAATTAAATCACTTCCCCTCTCTGGAATTATTTTGCTTTGTGCACTATATTCTCCCCATACAACCATGTGCCTGACCCTACTCATGAACATTTCTTCTGTTTCGAGATCTTTGGCATATACTATTAGATGTATATAAATCTTATCTGTTGTTCCCGATATTAGATCCAGCTACCTGGAATCCCAATAAAATAAAATCTATTTCACTAGTTCCCACTCCAGCACCATGACATAGGTGGTAATGCACAAAGGTACAAATCTTGCCCAGATATCTCTACAGAGTCCCTACTCAAACATCCATTCACATAAGTATCCATCCTTTATCATGTCAAGAGACTACCATGTAAGTTTGGTGAACCACGAAGCATAATCTGCCACCATATATCCTCCCTATTGTAATTATAAAATCTCCACGATCTAAAATTAGTGTAAGAATAAGGAGTATTAATCCTCAAAAAACATTATTTCGATGTTGTCCCACAAGAGTGTCGACTCATCATGCATCTATGTCGCTAGACTGCACCACCACCCAGTAGATTCTTAGAAAATCCTGGCTCCCAAAGCCACCATTTGATCCATTAGTAGCCAGATAATCTTGATTATAAATGCCATAAAATCATTCAAATCCTCTGCTTCCTGGGGATATAGCTCACTGTGGAACCTTAATAGTCTCTAATTCTGGAGCTCATAAATCATGATAAGCCTGTACACATCTGTATCATGCTCTCTTGGGATGATCATCTACTAGAAAACTAGAGGTGCTTCTACGTGCCCATCTGGTTGAAGGGGATCATGGGATGGACATTAAATTAAGGCATCATTTCTCATAGGGTCATAATCATGAATTGAATCAGGTATCTTGGATGGTTGTCATCACAAAGCCATCCTAGATGATATCAAGGAGTATCATGGTCAGATAAATATATATATATATATATATATATCAACAACAATTTGGATCTGAATCAAGAAGTATATTCAAATACTCAATCGTATAGGATCTATGTACACCTATTCCATGAAATAAATGTCTTAACATTCCAATTCAAGAATAATAGATTTAATTTCTTGGTGAATGGATACATCAGCCACTCATACCATCATTGGAATATATAAATTGATAGCCTAACTAGAGTCACATTGAATCTATTTTCATAAACCCCAACTAATCCATCTTATGGGTAACATCCAAACAACATCAGAAGGAATGAAATTACTCTGAATCCAATCATTCAAAACCTAACTCATGCTAGTGCTCAATCTGCTTCTACCCCAAGCCCACCTATATAGGATAATGTGTGGAAACAGGAGATGAAGGCACAACTAACTCAGGGAAGACATTTCCTAAGTACCTATACCCACACACACATCCAACTAAATTAGAAAAAATATAGATGGAGGGAAATAAAAAGTGAAACCCAAATATAAATAGACCAAAAATGCATGGACCATTAAACAGTACATAGTATGGAAGTGGAAACTGAAAATGAAAATGGGATAAAATATATGTTCAATAAGAAATGTATCCCAATATAACAAAAAACTATAAAAGTAAAGTAACTAAGAGGGCTCAGATCCTAGATACCAATCTATGACCACCATATGTGGTCTAATCACCCAATATCCTTATGATCCTTTGTTTTCATGATCAAAATGCATGTCTTCTAGAAAAGGCATGACACATCTAGGTAGAATCTCATGTAGGGGTGAGTATATACATACCTAGTAGACAAACCCAAAAGGGTGACGGGGTGGGGGGAGTATGAAATTCAATGGAAGAGGAAAATAGTAGATAAAAAAAGGTATAATAATGTTGTACATATCAAACCAATTAGAGAGTGAATGTAGACATATAAAAATACAAGGATCTTGACATAATGAGAAGATGAAATTATAATAGTGTATTAGAAACCTATAGTAGTAGAGTAGACTCATCTAACCATGAGAAGATAAACACAGAATGCAATTGTAATACCCCATGTGTCTTCTCCTCCACTAGAAAGAGAGTAACCAAACCCAATGAGTGGTCACTGATGAATTATATATATGCTCAGTAAATGAAACACAACTGGACAGTACATGATCTACATCTCACAACTTCATCCAAGGAGAATAGTAGCTGATAATTCCAAGATCAGTCTATCTAAGATGGCCAGCACCTCATGTGTCTACCCTAAAAACATATGTCTAAGGGAATCAGTCAACTCACCTTGATTCTATCCACTTTGGGTGGCACCCAATAGACCGAATAGTTTTAGGTCGTGTCAAAAAAAATACATCTTGGTGGGGAAATAGTTCCTCTTCCTTATGAGTATAAATCCTTGTAAAAACGCTTCTTTTCATTATTATGCACAATTGGGGGGAAAAGTATTATATAAGGATATTGCGCCCTGGTATGGCAGGATTTTTCTACTCTGATAGTCCCCAAGGAACTCTACTGTGCGGCCTAGTGAGAGGGTTACACTCGAGAATAACATTAGGGAACTCCACTACCCAGCCTTAATAGAGGGAAATTCTTGGAATTTCATTAGGGAAATCCACTTAATATCCTTAGTAGAGGGATACACCTAGAAGATGTAATCAGGGAACTACAATGCCCAACCCTATTGGAGGGTTATGCCTAGAATTTCATTAGGGAACATCATTGCCCAGTCCTGCTAGTGGGTTATTCCTAGAAGATATCATCATGGAACTCCATATCCTATCACTTTTGGAGGGTTACGCGTGGAAAGTAATCAAGGAACTTCACCTCCCTGCCCTTATATAGGGTTTCGAAAATAATTCCCTGGTGGAATTGCATGATCATTATCGCCATCTGGTGTTTCCTTAGTGTTTTTCAATCCCAAAAAATTTGACATCATATATCAAAAGCCACTACTGAGGGAACCATTGTATTATATGAGAAAAATCAGAACTTGATACTCGTAGTTCAACATCCATGTTCTATCAAAAGAGATAAAAATGTTCACAGTTCACTCAAAAGAGACCAAGGAGTACACGACATGTGGGGACCTACATGGCATGTGGGCCCATATCGAAACCTAGCCATATCTACTGTTGGCACACTTTTTCCTATCCACGTAGGTGGAGTATACTATTTTTCCTAGATTAATGGGCCAAGGGTTGTGTCTTCTGGCCATGTATTTGTACTCGAACCCCATGTCTATATAATATGGTATATGGCATGTTGGTCCACACATGATGTCGCCCAGTGGTTAACCTGTTTCTATGTTCTCTTACACTATTTTTGTGCACATGTGACCCATCACATGGGTTTTCCAACCAGGGAAGTGATACATGACATGTGAGGGAAGACTACACATTGTGTCACCCTTATCTTTTCCCAAACCCTAGTTCCACCATAGGAAGGGGCTACACAGTGTGTGTTCTTATTTGTATAGGGTGTGTAGTTTTTATTTTTTCATAAACTCAATAGATGAAAATCCAGTCATTGTATGTCAAAATTGGTTGATCGGATTTAAAGACCATCATGATTTCTCGAATAAGAATTAGATCTAGCCCTGAATCATGATTCCAGGAGGCCTCTCACTGAAAATAACATTTTTTCACTAGGAATTTTTTCATGTGATGAATAGTATGCCACCACTACTTCACCCTTGAATTCATTATGCCCAATCATAGAATGTACCATCCCTACATCACAAAGATTCTATATCTATATCCTTTTCATTGTTCCATTCTTGCATCGTTGATTCATGTCAAATCTTGAGCCCAATCGATCTTGGTTCACTCAAAAATTGAAAATGAGGGAACCAAAATGATTCCAATAGTGAAGAAATTAAATAAAGGGGTGAGAAGACCCAAAAAAGGATTATACGTCATTGACCATGTGTTCCTAGTTGAGGATCACAGATGGGGTAGAAGGGTTTGAATATTTATTAATCAAATAAAAATAATAAACACTAACATCCAGGAAAATGAAAAAGGATTCAATGGAACATACTATAAAAAGAAGAACAAAGTACTAAAAACATTTTATCAAGGGAATTAAAAAACCAATTGATAATTCATACCTTATTTCATAGAGATCACTATTTAAGAACAACCACTCCATAAAATTTGGGAGGAGTCATTTTGTTCATTGTATATTGATTCTTGTTGATCCAAGGATTTTTCATCGTTCATCCTGATTTGGCAATGGGATGAAAGAAGAGAGCATCACTGAAAGATTGTCAGGATTATGAGCCAAAAACCCTAACCCAAATATATAATGATATATTTATATGTGTATCATTTAGGTAAAATAAATAGAATTAATTTAATAATTTATAAATTAAATAAACATAGACATAGTGCTAACTTGTGAGGGGTCCGAACATCCAACGCTGAATCGTTTTATGTTGTGCCTAGTGTAAAAACTCGCATTCCATACCCAACTGTATTCTCTTTTTTTGATCCAATAAACCATTTGTGAGTTATTCTATTTTATTTAATTAACCACATTTGTGAAAAATAAAATATATTTTTTATTTTTCTAAAATTTATTCCAAGCACACCGGCCGTGGAATCACATGTCGTCTCAATGTATATCTCTAGAAATATATTTAGAAATATTTGAAAGTCATAAAAGAAAAAGGGTCTATAAACTATATACATTGGAAAAACCAATTTTCACCACCTTTCTTGGTTTCTCAAAAAATTATCCTCCATTTTGGTTCTTTCTGGTTGAGTTGAATGGTTACTTTAATTGTCTGCCTTTGCCTACTAGTTCCTTGAAAAGATGTTTCAAAGCACGATTCTGCTGAATGTCATCCAAAATTCTATTATGCTTTTGATTCCTAGATTATAATCCAAGAAATATAATTTTATGTATTCTAATTCACATATTTACATCCTGAGTCTTAGTTTAGAATCCAACCAAAATACCAAATGAAGTTTTAATTTCCATTTGTATTTATAACATGGTCCAAAACACTAGACATTAAAAATATTTTTCCACTTATATAAAATGAATTTTATATAATTAATTAAATATTTTTCAAAATAATAATTAATATTAGAGAATAATTTCAATATAATCTTAGGTCATAATTAATAGTAAAAATCTCCAAAATTAAATTTTTGTGGTAATGGTTAAAATAGGGGTTTCTATGTTGCATGCCCTTGGATTAAAATTATTTATATGCACAGAATAGACATCTATTTTAAAAGTTAAATTTAATATTTATAACCAACAGGTCCATATTATCTAATAAGGATCATTTTATTTTAATTATTAAAGGATAAATTATATTGGAAAAAAATTATTTACTATAGTGAAAACTAAAATTCAAAAACTGAGTAACCATAATATTAAAGGGAATAACTTGTCTGAAACATATTATTTATTGGTCAAGGTGTGGATAAACCTTACCATTCATACACTAAATAATATATATATTTTAGAGGCACATTTTTATAGAGTGATTTCCTTTTGTTGAATAGTTTTGGGTATTTATAAAAATGCCACTCGTTTTCATATAAAAACTAGAACCTCCTATCATCTTTTCTTAAAACATACAAAGAAATTTTTATTTGAAAATATCAGACTAAATACAATCCGTAATCCCCTTAACATGTAATGAACCATCCTAAATACTCTCTCAAACTAGTACCAACCCCAATCCATTACATACTCAAAGGCTGTTCTAGATCCCCATGGGATGATGACTAGTACTCCAGCATCAAAAAACAACCAAGAGGAATGATTTTTTCTAACCTAAATCAACAACATATAAAATATATATAATAAATAAATAAGTGTAAAAGATAATTATATGAAATTACTAATAAAAAATAAAAACCAAATAATTCAAAATTAGAATCAATTTTCATGTACAAGACCAACCACAAATAACCAAAAAACATGAAAAACCATATAATCCTTGTGATAGCGAGGAAATATTCCGATCATTTCACCGCCAACTTCCAAACTCATGTACTATAAAACCTTACTACCTCACTATGGTTTGTTTCTTTCCCCTACATCTAAACACATAACCAAGTGTATGTACTGCTGATGGGCTACGTTGGGAGTAATCTAACAAGATCAGTATGGTCATAACTAGGTTTTCCAGGTCAAGTCCCTAAAAAATAATACAATAATACTAAAAATTTAGTAATTCAAGTCCTGATAATAGTTTAAAAATTTTTATATAAATTCAATGAAAAAAATTTTAATTTCCCTTTTTCAAAATTCTAAAATAAAGTAGGTAAATCAGTTACCAATATTTTAATATCCATATATCACAGAATATATACCATTTCAAAAGAGAATAAAAATGTATCAAATATCATATCAAATCAATTTAATCCCAATAAAAATAGTATAAAACAAAAACATCCAAAATCATATAAGAAATATAGGTCAAATGTGCCAAGGATCTCAATAGAGAAAGATAGTTATGAAAATAATTCCTTATATAGACAATTATATACCCATCATTCCACTAGAAATTTTCCTCGATCCTATAGAAAAGAGGAAAACCCCAACAAGGGAACCCCCAACAAGTCTAACAGGTCCAAAGAACAACAATCCTATTGAGGAAAAATATTAACATGCAAAAACCCCCCAAAATTATACGGGGGCTATTACAATGCCACTGACCTAATAATGCATAACTTCCCCTATGTAATATCTTTCAAAACATATCATCATAAATTTCCTTCAATCCGTGATTTTAAAAATATTTTCACAATAAAATTTCATAATATTATGAATACACTATTATATTCACCAAAACTAGGGAACACCCATATTTTATTAAAACCCAATTCCACACTAACAAATAAATTAGTGATATTATTAAATTTTATATAATATAAAAAATAATGAATAAAAGAGAAATTTATTTTACAAACAAAAGATAGATATGGAACCAGCTACCACTAATCTCAAGGTGCACACACCAAAAATAGAATCCACCGCCATAAAGGATTAAAAATGAAAATGGAGGAACCAAAAAAAATTTACACATGTTATAATATATCCAATTAAAAAATTAAGGGTTAGTGGAGAAGGAGAAGAAACATGTAACTCAATAAAAAAATCATGTCAAACCAAAATCAACTATGGAATGGACCGTGAAATGAGATCATAAAATTGATCTATAGATAAAAAATAAGAACCATAACCACAGGTCATTGAATATAATAGCACAATGAAATGGTGCTACCACAATCAAATAAATGAAGATGCAGAATGGTATAATCTCTTAGAGAGATTCAACCCAATTGCAGCAGTGATCAACCACTGAAACCATCAGTCATAATCGAATAGTGATACCCAAAATCACTATAAAGGTGTCCTAGGATGAATTAATGGATGGATACTGAAAAAAGAACTGTAAATAATTTTATGAAGAACCATAAAATATGACTTATTGATTGATACATAGAATTTAACTTATTTACATATTTTTTAAACCATAATGTTCATATACACTTAAAACCCTAAGACCTTTTTATTAAAAATTTATCTTTTAATAGTATATGGGTTGTAATATTTACATGTCATGTACTCCATTAATGTTGTATAAATGGTTCATGGAATCTGACCTATAGAACATACGCATCATTTAATCCCATTAAACTATGTGTATTTATCCTCTATAATAAAAAACTATATATTATTTAAAAAATACATAAACTAACATGTGTGTTTTCCATACTCGGATAGAACCTCAAAAAACTATTAACATTATTATACTTGGAATATATAAATTGAAATAAATATACTTCCATCAACATTAGTAATTTTTTATTATGAATTGTTTTATATATTTGGAAGTCCTGTGACTCACCCAATTAAAGTGGAGAATAAGAAACTACAAGTAAAAAAATACCAAGAAGTGGGAAAGAGGATGTTAGAAACTCCAAAACATAAGACTATCCTTCATCAGGAATTCATGTTGAAGAATGAAGTGTGGTAAAGGGGTGAGGCCACTACTCCCTCATCAATGACGTATTCTCATATCTCTCATGAGAGTCTGATCTATTCCAACGTATCACTTCGAATAATAGAATAAACTTCCTATAAAAGACTTCCACTTGAGAGTGAATGATCTCAACTGGTTTCTCAACAGTTGAGACTTCTGGCTCTAACTCAATATATTCCATGATCAAAATATGTGATGGGTTTAGCATATATTTTAAGAGATTAAATAATTATAAAACATCATGAATGACTAACAACTGTGCTAGTAATGAAAATTGATAAGCTACTAGATAAATCCAATCAATAAACTCAAAGGGTCTAACATATCTTAAATCCAAATTTCCCTTTTCCCTAATAGATGGTGACCCGAATGGGAGAAAATATTAAAAAATGTTTTCACCCATGTAAAAAATCCAAAGGATGATGTTGTTGATATACATAATATTTATACCAACTCTACACTATTACCAGACTCTAACATATATATTGAATCCTCAAAAAAGACTCCTAAATTAGACTGGATCCAAAAAGATTGGCCTTTCCAAAATATACCCAAAAAGAGATTATCTATACATGAAACCATACGAAGACTCAAAAGGATGAATTCAAATAAATGGATAGTAACTATTATTATATGGATACTCAATCTATCATATAGGGTTATCCTATACCCTCAAAAATCCATTACACATGATTTAAAAATGTCTTCCAAAATATAAATAGCACACTCCATTTTTTAAACAAATTATGGATGATAAGTTGTAAACAGTCATACCTAAGTCCCTATTTCATAAAAGAGACTATTATAGAAACTAGAAGTAGTCCTTGGATCATTTTCTAGAATAATTGAAGATATAAAACCATCTAACCACAAAATCTCAACCATATATAACTTACCCAAATCTTCATCTTTTTTGATCTCTTGGAACAAAATTAAATTAGTTGACTTTTTCAAATGATCAATCACCACACATATATAATTCCTTCCTCATTAAATTTATGGTAATCCAATACTAATATACATAGACACCTCATCACATTTCCAAACAGGTATTGGAAGAGTCGGAAGAAAACTAAAAGGATTGAAATTCTATTATATGAATCACCGGAAGGTGTAAAAAGAGGGAAAATAAGAATCATTTTCACACATCATAGTTCGAAACAAGTAGGATTTCATCATTTCATAATACATATTCATTATTACCATATGAACATCCCCTGAAGAATAGTTAAAATCAAAATAACTGAGCTCCTCACATATGCTAGGATGAAATCCAGATCCCCAAAATTGAGAATACCATCTAAAGAGACGGGCAAACCAAAAATGGGATCCCTACAATATAAGGTTTCTAAAAATACTATTAACTCAAAATACTACTATAGAAACTAAAAAATAGACTCAAGGATTAATGATAAAATTTGAACACTAGTAAAATGAATTCCTGTAATAGCCACTCGAGCATCCAGATGAAATTAATAAAAATCCTTATAAGGATCCACTCTACCATTGAATCAAAAATAGTATATTAAGGAAATTTTATACTAATTTCATAAACAATGGTGACATTTCCCTTCCTCAGGGTTTATGTGATATAAAATTCAAACGTTTTAATGTAATACACCCACCACCACTATTGATGATTTATTTTTTTCAAAAAAGATATATTTTAAAATATTATGGTCAGAAATAACTGTGAACATTTCCACATAAATATAATTCCACCAATACATAAGAAAATGCTTAAATATGTCATGAAATAAATAATTTTTTAGGATATTATTCTCATGCGGTCGAATCTGATTAGAACTATAAGATAACACATGATCATAATGAATGATATTAATGAACAAAACAACATGAGAAGCAATAAAGAAACCGGAATACCCCTTAATGGGATCTGGTATGACCAGAATAAGATCTGATTTCGGAATCCTTTTCAGCTCATTTAAATAATATATACATTTTTCATCCCATATATATTTCACCCCTTATTTAGTAAGAGTAGTAAAAGGTGACACCAACTTAGAGAATACCATGAAGAACTATCTATAGTATCTAGTAAGACCAAGTAAGCTCTTAATGTCAAATACATTATGATAAAATGTTTATCGTCTTCGGATAAAATGATAAGGTATTCATATAAACTATGTTCCCTAATAACTCCAAATAATTAATACTGAAGATTGATTTCAAAATTTCTATACAAACTATGAATTAAAAGGATCTCAAAAAGGAAACTCATATGGTGGATATGCTTATTCTCATATCATAAATAACCCAAATTATTATCTAAGAAGACTACCAAAAAAATTATTGATATACTAATGGAATATCTAATTCATAAAATTATGAAAATATACAGGAGTATTATTAAGAGAAAATTACATTACATGATTTTTCGTAATGGCCTCACCTACTCTTAACTCCATCTTCAATATATCAAATTCTAAAACTTTGAGAGGATGATAACCCAAAAGAAGATAAATATTGGAAATGAGACATCCAAATGATATCAATCAACCTAACCATGGTGAGAAACAAGGAAATTAATCCTAATTTTGATGTCAAATAGAACCAGATAAAGGACAATAAAATCAGGTACTTTCTTTGCGTCAGCTATCAATAGATCATTAGAAGGACACTGAAACTCATACTCCTTCCACATCCCAAGATGTTTCACTGGATCCTTAACAAAGGACATGAAATCCATTATAAAGGTAAAACTATCATAAAATTGGATAAATAAAAAAGATTGGGATGAACTTGTGCAAATAAATAAAATGTTATCAAATACGTAATAAATATGTTAACCCTTACTATCAATAGAAATGCATCTACCTCTATTAGAAACTCATATACCATGTGGAGGTGCTTAACTCATGAATCCTATGTCTAAGGACCAATATTATTTTATACATCTAACAGTGACTCAATTTTCATTAAATTAGTTGATCCCTCTCCATTATCTTGAATGAAATACTGCAGATTCCCATATCATCCATAACTATTGAAACTCATTGTAGGTGATGTACCTAAACTCTTGGTGTGACCAACCATTTAACAATGAATGTAAGTCATAGGGATACTACTAGATATAAAATGATGGTCCAATGATTACAACTTTTTAGAAACACCACCACCACCCCTGCTAAAATCCTTCCACATCCTCTTTTTACCAAACACACCACCAAATAAACCACTAGGTGGAAGAGAAGGGGATGAATACTTGACTATTCCTTTAGTATTCATTTTTTCCACCATATATGTATCCACTAATTCTAAGTAGTTTGACATATTTATCAAAAATTAATATGATCTGATGTCATGTTGCAAACCCTATAGGTGCCTCAGGGATTTAACCAATTCCTTCTTTATATCCTCTGGTGCAAAAAAAAAATCTCAAAAAACTAATTTCTGTTCACATAAACAAAAATATCTCATTCTTATAAATTTAGGGACACTAGATACATATCTATAATCATAAAATCTATAAGAACTATTTGAATAAGGGATTATTGAAATCCATCCAGTTTTAGAACAGGTGAAAATCCAAATTTACCTTAGAATCCCACCCATTCTTTTTGTGACCCACAACTCTAAAAATTTCAGACTTCCCCATGACGCTCTTAGGTGTTTCTAGGAAGTAAAGGATATGATTGATCTTATCAATAAAATAATACTCCTCCCAAGGATCATTATCGCATTAAAAGGATGGTGGTTTCTCATATAAGAACTCTCATGATTGATCTATTTCTCCTACATCTCAGGGTTGTACCAAAATGACTATCTTTCAACCTTATGGAACATTCTGTCCAATAGAATAAACTACATGAAAAATAAACTTGATAAATTTATAATACATTAGAGTATTCCCTTGAGTATCATTAGATGAACCATCATAAGTAACTCATATAACACATCTTGTAGCCATAATACTACACATCAAAACAAAATAATGATTAGAAAACAAAAAAAAATACCACATCAAACCAAAAAATCCATAATCAAAATCTATGATTTGTATCCAGTAAAAAACATGAGACACAAATCCAAAAAGTCATCGATAACTTGAGTTTCATATGAAAATTATATTTATACGAACTCATCACAATATACCTCTCAAGTCCCAAAATTCTTATATACAATGTACCAAATTTCCAAAGAATATAACTCTTGGGGAAGGATGACATTTGATACAAAACTACAGTATGTTTACCCTAATAACCTCTCAAATTGGAACCCAACATCATCCATCACATACCTGAAGGGTACTTCCAGTCCCCAATGGATGGATACCAGCACAAATTTAACAAACAACATCAAGTGGGAATGATTTTTCCTATCCTAAAACAAAAACTAGGCACACATATAAAACAAAGAAAATAATGTAAAAGATAAATATATTCCATAAAAAACAAAAATTTGAAATTAAACAACTAAAAATTTGGAAAAATATTCAAGTAAATTTCTAGTAACAAATGACCAGAAAATTAGGGAAAACCATATACTCTATGCGATAATGAGGGAAGACTCCAACCATCTTACCACCAAAAACCCTACTAGGCTAACAAAAATATGTAATACCTCATAGCGGCACCTTTCAATTCCCTACATCAAAATATATGAACAGGTCTATGCACTATCAAAGGGATATGAAGAGTGTTTCCTTATAAGATTAGTAGGGTATCACCCAGGTGTTACGTGTCTATTCTATAAAAAATAATACATACATTATAAACCTTTTAAAAATGCATGATAAAAGACTAATAGTGTATATATCAAAAGAATTCAAAAAAATCATTCTTTCCCCTTTTACACATTTAAAAATAATAATGGTAAATATATTTGAAGGCATTTCATATACATATTTCTAAACTGATATATCATATCAAAATATAACAAATCATGTAGCACAAATCATATCAAATGCAAGGTAGTAAAATAAAAGTAGTAAAAACCAAATGCAGCCTAAATTAGCTAATATGGAAAGGTCACAACATGCCAAGGATCACACTATTTCAGGGTAGTTTTGACACTCATACCTTATATAGAAAATTTTATACAAATCAATCCAATATAAATATACATTGCATATATAGAACAAATAAAACTCTAATAAATTGATCCCACTAATAGGTCTAACATGTCCCTAGAACAACTTACCTTAGGAAATGTGAAAATTACCATGAGACATCCCCCCAACATTAGATTATACGTATTACTATGCCTTCAATAAATCTACCCAAGGTATCCCATGTACCATATTTTTAAAAAAGTTTGTCAAACCATTTCTAACAAACTCTTATTCAAAAAACCTTTTAGGAAAAACATTTCGCACTGCTTTGAAACCCATTTTCCATTTATAAAAAATATAGCGAAACTATCTTTTATAAAAACATGGTTCCATAGATAGAAAAAAATCATTTATATCAATCCATTTCATTTAATAAAATAATTTCTCTATAATTGGAGGGATATAGTTCACCATCACATTCTTGAGAGGGAAAAACATACCCCAAACTAGGGTCTCACATGACCTCACCAAAACCCCAACTAAAATGGTTTCTACAATTACAATGAAGGCCCTAGTATCAATCTATATATCTTAGAATTTATCTAATTCAACAATTGTTTTGACAGAGAAGAGGAAACATCACATAACTCAAGAACACACACATGTAAAACCACAATCAATGAAGGAACAATCCCCATAATTATATCACACAATAAATGTAGACACAACAAATAACACTAATCAGCACAGGTTAATGATTCTAATAACACAAGTAAATGTTTTTACCATAATCGAATCATTTAATAAGAATTCTTTTACTCATCTAGAGTTATACAACTCAAATTCAATGGTGACCAAACACCAAAATAATCAACCTGGTCCAATTGTAGACTCACAAAATTTCCGAAGTGGGGCCCTAGGTTGACAAGAAGGAGAGATGTGGGTGAATGAATAAGAAATTATGTAATGAAACACCCCAGAAGATGAACTCTTGATAGTAATATAGTGTGTAGCAACTTCAACATTGTGTAATAGATGGGGTTTATATACACTAAAACACTAATGTCTTTAAAAAAAGATCACATAACATCAAAAATTGAGTATCATTTACATGACATGTACATTATTTACATTATGTACCTGGTGCACAAAATCTTTCCTACAGAACCTATATTTCATGTTCTCCCAATCCACATTGTGTATTTCTACTAAAGACTAAACCAACTAGAGATTTTTTACAATAACCTCAATCTAACAAAGCCATTATTTAAACTCAGTGAGAACCCAAAAAATATATTAACACATTTATACTCGGACTCCATTAATTCAAAAAAAACTAACATCCCCAAGCTTTAGATCATTTTCCCATTAATGGTTCACCATCCATGGATGTCCCAATACACACACAATTCAATATATGAACAACAAAATAGAATGTAGAAATATATGAAATTGGGTAACGGGATGATACATACAATTTCTTTTAGGCCTTGGATTCATTATAAAACTTACATTGAATAGAATTTTTAAAAAACTAATATGTTCTCTGAAGAAGTGGTATCATTCTTAGTCCATCATTTTGTTTTATCTAAACTTCCAGCTCCATAAAATATTATTCGACTATGATGACCTAATAAAAACAGTATATCCCATATACTGAATTGGTATTATTTCAATTGGATAACCTAAAATGATATCTTCTTTTATCATATGGTAAATTAAACCATCACTCATGTCTACAGAAGACTATTTCATCACGAACTGATGTAATTATTTTCCCATAAAATCCTCTCATTATTGTTTAAAATAGTAGATTTAATGAAATTATATATGATATTCATGATATATTTATCATTATATAAATATTATAAATCATTTATTTCCATACCATTTCAGTTATTAAAATTTTATTATGTCATTCATGCGTATATGGAGATTTCCACCAGTAAAAAGTGATGTTATTTTTTTCCTTACCAAATCACATGAATTTCAACTTATGAAATTAATATTTGTTATATGAACTGAATGAGATCACAACATCCAACATGAACATGGTTAATTAAGAAAACAATTATAATATGATAAGAAATAAAATTAAAGGAAAAATAAAATTTGAAAAAAAACATCATAATGTAAATATTTAACATATGTTTATATTATAGGAATGTAAAGTATTCACATGATGATTCCAAATCAAGGTGAAGTATTTCATACCAATTTCCCTTAATCTAGTGATATCTTAATTTCAAACCAAAAATTTCATTTATATAGTCTATATAAAACCGATTTTACATACTATATCATGATTCGATGATTTTAAATCATCGAAGGGGATTTGATTTGATAGTTACCAATTTAGTAAAGGCTTTACATTAGAATATCATTTTATTCCATGATATTTTATACCCAAGGTTACATTGGGGGAACTAATATACAATTATTTTATGTAACCACATCACTTTTAATATCATATATTCTTTATTGTGGATTACACATGTTTTTTTTTCATTTTATCCCTTATTGAATAAGTAAACATAAATAAATTTTTTTATGTGTAATACTAATAATGTAACTTCTTTAATATATATAATCATTCTCTCCCATATCCATGTTATAGTTAATAGAATTTTTTTTAATATTATCAAATGATTATTCAGATACATTTTTACCCATGTTTTACTATTTAAGAAAATTTTATTTAAAATCATTATATTTTTATCTCAATGAGGTACTATCTGACTATTTATAAAAGTGTGAAAGGAATTTTTTATTTTATACTAGAGAACAGTAAAAAAATATTTGGTGAACACAAATAGTGCATTATTTGAAGATTTATTTACATGTTTCAATTTTTCACTTCAAATAAATGATTTTCTATAAATTGCTTATTTTTTTATATTTAAAATATGTTATTACTGAGTAAACATGATATTTTTTTAATGAAATTTTCTATGTTAACATTTAATGACCATTTAATAAATGATAACTACCATTAATGTTATAGATTTCTTCAAAATTATATAAATATATTAAATATATACTTATATCATTCTTCCTTAATTTTATGTAGTTCTACCTTCATTGTCTTAATTTCACATATTCCTTATTTATTAAATTTATTTGTATTATAATATGAGACAAGATAATAAAACAAATTTTATTTCGTTAGTAATTTTTATAATTATTAATTATTACTGATTTCCTTTTATGGAACACATAATAATGAACCTGAAATGATGGGTGCACCAAAATAGTTCTCCTTTGTATTGGGTAATTTTTCTCCTTATCTAACATTATTTATGGGAATTGAGAGAAAATATAATCCATTATGGGATTTTTTACACCATGTGATAAAGTATTGGTAGTTTTCCTTAACGCATTCTTATGTATTGATATATGTTTCTTCCACATTTCCTATCTTTATATGATATTATGATATTACTATGTTTATGTTATTCTTCCATGTGATTTCCCATTCATGTTATCTTTTATTATATAATTTTATGCCTCTTTATCATTTCTATTCAATTATTGGGGTTAATTAATCACCCTGTTTTTATATATTCCCCGGGTTATCCTCTTGAGTTTTTAAATCTCAATAGGATTTAGGATCTCAATTTAGAGAATAAAACTAATGATGTTAGGGTTTAGTATCTTTTTTTTGTCTTTTACCTATTCTTTTAATGAAAATAGGACTCATGATATTTGTGTTGTGATTATTGGGTTTTATGATAAAAATCATATAAAAATAGGTGTAAATGGATTGGGTTTATATATGGTAATGTGATACCATTATAAAATTTTTAATATTAAAAAGTGTGGTTATATATAGAATAAGACAAGACAGTAGTAGTTCTAGAGAGGATGATAAGTATACCATTCACCACTTTATCAGCATACCCCACATCAAAAATAATGATCACATGAGATTTCCCTTTTCTTATAGGATTAAGAGGTCCATGATATTTATCATCATCATTAACCATTAAATTATATTATTGGTTATCATCATGCCCATAATCCATTTATTAGAAGAATTTATGTGTGGGGGGTTTGTTTTGTGGATATTTATCTCTATTCATGTCATTAACTACCTTATTCCCATAAGATCAACATTTTCTTATTTTGTGACCTTACTTTATAGTCTAAAATTATTTTGTAACACCATTAATTTAATTTATTCCATGTTTATTTTTAATATTATTTTATTAAAGATGAATTGTCTTCTTACCTACATGGTTGGTATTATTTTAATTTTTAGTGAACTTCATATTTCTTTTTTCATCAAAATAATGATATTTATCGGTGACTCCAATATCAGTTTCTACCTTAATTTATAAAATATATATATTTCACCATAGTTACTAATGTATCTTATTGATAACACCCTTTGTATAATTTTTTATGATACATAATAATATATCAATATTACATTCTGGTTTGATGATAATTAAAGATGTGTTCCTCACAAGTCGTGTAAAATATTCTTCATTAGTAAAAATTGGTTCATCTTCCATATTTATTTGTTTAATGAATAAATTTTACAATTTTATATGATTAATATAATGAATATATATGTTTAAAAATATAATTCCAAAGATATTTTATAATGGTATTCTTATAAAAATAACATATTCAAGTTATTTTAACAAGATTTCACTTCATTAAATTCCGAAAGAAAATTTTGGTTTATAGTTTTTGAAAGATAGGACATGAATCATAAATATCATCTGACAATCATAAAAATTGGGTACCATTAAATCAGTATCCATTTCTTCAAAAACATTTAATATTAAACAAAAAACAACAACATGAATTATTTTTCAAATGTTCATAACATTTAATTTGACATCCTTCTTTCTCTTAGACATCCTTATAACATATGAAACCCATTAAAAAATACGGGATGAGTATAAAATTATTAGAACGGTATATAAGAAGAAGAAATGAAACCATTATTCCATGAATACATGAAAACATATGAAAACATTTTCACAAAGACTTACTTCTCACCCATAAAGAATCATATACTTACTATGTGTTACATTATATATTCATAAATCATAGAAAACAGAAATAGAGTATAAGGGTATCTTAGGGAATGAATTACATAATTATGTAACCCAAACAACTATCGTATGATCTATAACCCTCATGGCTACATAATAATGTAACCCTAATGGCTACCTCATAGTGTAAGCATCAAAGTTACACTTGGTGTAACAATACGACTGACCTCCAAATTTCACATACCCAATGAATTAGAGGGAGATATAGGTCTTACCCTTCATCATAAAAAATTACTAAGAACCATAACATAACTATCAAACAAGAATACTTGCATAAAAACATTCACATTGAATTTTGTAGAACTAGAATCTTAAAAGAAGATTTTATAAGAAATATCTCTTAAAAATATATATAATTGAAATGAGAATAAAATAGAATGAATGTAATATGTGTATATTCTTTTAAGACCATAGGCTCATGTAATGCCAAAGGTTTCCCTTCAACCCTTAAATGGGGGATTATCAAACAATGAAGGCCTCTGAGTGATTAAAAAAGAAAGGAATATGTGTATAGACAATAAATACACAAAATATAACATAATATAAACAAAATTAATTACCAAAAATAATCTTAGTACCACATAATTAATGAAGTAGAAGGTTAACCAAAAAATAGAAATTGGGTTAAGAATTACCTTGACTCGGGTTTGTTTTTCATGAAACATATTTAAACCTCTCGTATAATAGTTAAAATAGTGTTATCAATATTTTAAAGAAACATATTGATGTCTATAAAATCATATATGATCATTTTATTACATCATTACACACCATAATAAATAATATTTTGATTTTTCCATTGTTTTGGGTGCATTGTTTACATGATTTCGAAGATTGGTTCATCAATAAATTCCTCATCAAATGGAAGAGAAACTATAGAAGTAGAATGAAATGATATTAATTTGTTTTGAAAATATTAAATGATTCCATAAATAATTTGGGTTATATGTTATTATGATGAATCATTAGATAATTCATTATTGATATCGGTTTAGACCATTTTGGTGTGTCTTTGATAATCATGAGAATGTTTCATTATATAACATAATATTATATATATGTTCACTCCAAATCATGAAAGAGGATATATCGTACACTTTAAAAAAATTAAACCATTAAAATTGTTCTATAACCAGTTTTGAAGGATGTAAAGGAAATTGAAAACACATCCTCCACGATATTGGTAAATAAACACATCATGGATGGTGTATTTATAATAGGGGAGGGGAGGACGTATGTTGAGTAATTTTTATATAAAAATGAAAATATCAACAATATATAAGATTATGAAGCTTTAATTCCAGTTGGATAAGGGAGTGGGTAAGAGAGTATAATTGAATAATTGAATAGAAAACACAAGAAAAATGAAAGAGGGTTCTTACCTCTTAATCTTTTCAACTTATGATCCTCTTTAATGAATTTGGTATTGGCCTTTTGGTGAGACCAGACGGTCTGGGATGTGGGGAAGGTCTGTGTGAATTAGATTTTTAATAATTTAGTAAATTTTCATAGCTTGAGAGGTGTGAGAGAAAGGGGGTGAAGGTGGTATTTATAATGATGTAGTGTGGGGGTTTTCCATTAATTTAACCTTTAGTTTAATTTTTTTTCAAGACAATGAATAGTCCTGAGTCATGTAACCCAAAATAGTGATGAGGGAATGTGAGTTTCAACCAATGGACATTTACATTACCATGGCGTAAGAATTACGCATTATTCATTTATTTAGTATATTTTGTAAATTACCTATTTCAATATTCACCAAAAAAATAATGTATTTCGAAAGAAAATCCAAAAATTAAAACTAACCAGTTTTAAAAATGTAAAATTTCAAAATTAACACTATTTTTGAAACTAATTTTCTAAATATTATTAATATAATTATTTAATAAAATCAGATTTTATTCAAAAAATAAAAAATTTAAAATTATTACTGATTTTATATCACCTTGAAAATTAAATCAAGATATCATTATCAAATAAAAATAAGAAAATAAAATAATAATATGATTTACTATTCATAAGTGTGTGGTACTATTCACCCTAAAAACAATTGGTTATATCAGATTCCATGTGTCTAATTGACCACAACCATAGATTCCCATTTTTCAAAATCCAAATCATAAAAGCAGTAAAATTATGTTTAATGACATGTTTTAAACAATCCACCTAAGACAGAGTGTCATTAATTAAGTTTATTTTTAAATATTAGGGTGTTATATTCTCCCTAACTTCTAGAAATTGAATCCTTAAAATTTTATTTACTTATTAAACAAGTAAAGGTACCTTTCCCTTATAGAAGTTTTAGATTCCCATGTTTCTTCATCAACCATGTGGTTTCTCGATAAAATATTTACCTTCTGGATTACCTTATTCCACAATACTTGTTCTCTTCATTTATGAATCTAAACATGTTCCTCTTGAAACGAAGGGTTATCTTTCACCAGAAATGCTTCAAGGATCTATACCTGAGATATATCTAGAACATAATTTCACAACATCAAAACATGAAAAACATTGTGTACCTATGATAAAATCAAAGGAAAATCTACTCAGTAGGTATCCAGTCCAACATTATTCAAGATTTCAAAAGGTCCAATGAACCATGGAAATATCTTCCAAATATTACCAAAACACATAACAATTTTACATGGTGATTTTAGAAGAAAAAAATGATCACCTACATCAATATAAAATTCTTTTCTCCTATTATCTGCATAACTTTTATGCCTGCATTGAGAATTCCCTATGTGTTGCTAGATCATATTCACATTATCCGCTACTTACCCAACTAATTATGATCCCATTAACACCCTTTCCCTGAATTAATCCCAAAAGGCTAGTGTTTGATAGCACTTCTCATACAATAACTCAAATGATTCCATCTGTATACAGGATTGAAATCTATTTTATAAGAAAACTCTACTAAATAAAGATATTAATCCCCACATCCCTGGTATTCCATTGAAAAAAGATCAAAGAATATCCACTAATTTCTTAATTGTTTTCTCCTTCTATTCATCATAGTGAGAATCAAAGGATGCACTGAAATTTAATTTTATGACCAAATACTTCTGATGTCCCTTAAAAAGTTAGAAGTGAAAATAGTATCATGGTTAGATAAAATGGAAACAGGAAGTCCATGTAACCTAACAATCTCTTTAAAGTATTGTCAGTAATGCTGATCTAAAGACATATTATCTCGAATAGGAATCCAATTTATATATTTAGTCATCTGATCATCAAGAACCCAAACCACATTATTACAACATAAAGTCTTTTTTAGTACCACAATAAATTCCATATATATGTTTTCCAATTTACATTATGGAACTGGAGAAGGATGTAGTGTCCCCTTCGATAACTACCACTCTACTTTAACCAATTGACATGTCAAACATTTCACTATAAATTTTGTAATATCTATTTTAATTTCATCCCACTAATAATAATATCAAAGGACTATATACCACTTTTTACTTTTTGTATGAACAAAAAATGGAGAAGTAAGAGCATCAAACAACAATTCATTCTTCAGTTAAAAATCATAAGATACGCATAATATTTTTCCAAACCTTATAACACAATCTTTATCAAGGTTAATTTCTGGTGACTTTCCCATTTTAATTAATTCTACTTTTTTCTATATCTCAAAATATTCCTTCTATGTTTTCTTAATTATATCTAAAAGAGATGACTGTACTAAATCCATAAACAAAATAGAGTAATTTTTTTCACTGACAACATCCAAGCTAAAATTCATCAAATCATCTACCAAGGGGCCATGTTATAGTTTTAATATGGTTAATGATGCATGATTTTTTCAACTTATGGAATCCTCTACATTATTTTATTTACCCATACATTAATAGATCATGAAATAATAATCCATCATTAAATCAAGCCATCTTCTATTCCTCATGTTTAATTCCTTCTTAGTCAATGTATACATCATACTTTTATGGTAAGTATATATTTCACATTTGGCTTCGTATAAATGATTCCCAAAAAGACTCAAATAATAAACCACAATGTCTAATTCCAAATCTTGTGTGGGATAATATAACCCATGAGGTTTCAGTTATCTTGAAGCATAAGAAATACATGATCCTTCTACAATAGAACACAACTAATTTCCATTAATGAAGCATTTCTGTAGATGAAATACTCACCATTTCTAGAATGAAGGAAATAAACTCGATCCTTCACCACTCTCTTCATTAGTTCCAAAAAATCACATTCCTCTATCCAAAAGAATATAACCCATTTTCGTGTTAACATAGTTAGAGGGCTTGATTACCATGCAAATTTTTTATCAATCCATTGTTAGTAACCTTCTAATTTGGGAAAACAATTCATATCTATAACATTTTTAGGTTTTTGGAATTCATCGATAACTTTTATTTTGGTAAGACCATTTTTTATTCCATCCTTATTTACAATATTTCGATGAAATGAAATTTTTTGAAATTAAAATTCACACATTCGGAATTTTCCATGTATTTTCATTTATTTTATGGTTTTCAAAACAACCCTTAAATGTTTTTCATGCTCCTATATACTTTTATAATATTCCATAATTTCATTAGTAAACCCAACCACAGATGTATCCAATAATTCATGAAATATTATATTTATAATATCCATGAATATTGTTGGTTCATTAGTTAACAGAAAACGCATAAAAAAATTAATAATACTCGTATCTAGTATGGAACGCAGTCTTCCAGATTTATGATTCCTTTACATTCAATAGATGGTACTCGAACCTTAGGTAGAACATGAAAAAATATAGTGCTCATGGTAGTTAATTAAACAAATCATCGATATGAGTCAAAGGATACTTTGTTTATATTGATTTTATTAAAAGATATAAAATAAATGCAAAGCCTCGTTGAATCATCTTCATTTTTCACAAAGAAGATATGAGCACCCAAAGGTGAAGTGATGGGTTGGTTGAAACCATTATCTAATAATTCTTCAACATTGTTTTCTAATAAAAAATATCATTTTGATCCATTTGATAAGGGTGATTTGAAATTGTCTTAGAAGAAGGAACCATGTTAATAGTAAATTCAACTTCCAAGTGAGGTATAACACTGGGTAACTCATTAGAAAAAACATCAACATATTCATTTACAATTGGAACATTATTAATCTGAATATTTCCTCTGTTTTCAAATATTTGAGAAAGATAACATTAATTTCCATAATTAAATAGTTTCTCAGCGTCCTGATATGTTATCAATAATATAGGTTCATTATTATATAAAACCGGAACTCTTTATGAATAAAAAATTCTTTTTTCTACAGTCAATCTCAATATGCTAAAAAGAAAGAAATCTATGACCAAAATGAAATCATACATTAATAAGGGAAAAACAATAAGTTTTTCATCTAAATCCATTCCATATAGAACTATTAAATGATTCTAATCAACACACTTTTCTGTAATATTTCCCCTTGGTATTTTGACAATATTTTCCAGTCTCATTTTTTCGGTTATAATTATAATTCACTATAAAATTTCTCTGACCAAAAGGATTGTGTAGAACCCATATCTAACAAAACATTAGAAAAATATGAGAAGACGATCAAGGTAATTGATATAACTTCATCAGAAGGACCAGTGTATACCGACATAGTTGCAAATAATATCACTAAACATTTATTCTTATATATTGGCTTCTATGCATCATTTAGATCTCTCTTTCGGAAAGAATTTTCATAATGACCCATCTCAAAACATTTAAAACACATTAAACTTTATTTAGTAGGATTAGTCATAGGATCATTTTTATTACCATCTTGGGAAATTTTTCCAAACTTACAACATCAAATTCACTTCTAGGTTTTGGTAAGACATTCTGTAGGGTTCTATTTAACACAATTTGTACAAACTAGAAACTAAATTTTCTTACCATCATATATCTCTGATTGATTCTTTTCCATCACTTTCCATCTGGTCATCTCCCTCTTTTTAATGTCAAAGTACACATGTTCATCAAAAAACACCATTTCTAACCTCTCAGCAAATTGGACAGGTTTATCATAACTTCTTAACTCACAATATGCCAATTCCCTTTCATATCTTGGATACAATCTAGAGTAAAAAATAGTAGATTTCCTAATCAATATTTAGAATAATATTTAGAGAATTCCTTTCTAGTCGAGTGAAGATAGCTTCATACACATCCACTAAGTCATCCTTCTTTTTCTACAATTCATGGAATATCTTTTCCATCCTATGTTAAACCACCGTATGAATATATTTTTCAAGGAAAATAAATTTAAATTCATCCCACTATTAGGAATCAATCTCATATCTATCACTAACATTCTATATTATTGGCCATCATTGATCATATTCACCTTAAAAACGACAAATTCAATGACACTCCTTTTTATTACATGAACATCCCATAACATAAAATATCTTTTTAAAGGAATTAATCCATCTTTTATCCACTACTGGGTCAGAAGATCCATTGAAATCCGAACGGTGTTGCCTCATGAAATGTTCTATTATCATCAGGTTTATTTGTTGTAATTCTTGTTGTCCTCTTTCTTAGATGCCATTTTCAATGATTGCATACGTCATCTAAGCTATTACTATCAAAAACAGATTAGATCCAATTCCCACCATTCTAGATTGAAGATTCGAAATGATATCAGTCTATTAGTTTCTTTCAACTTCATTTTCCCTGTTTCTTTTGTCAAAATTCATTCTGAACAAAAATATCTTAGATGAAGAAACAGGGTAATCATTAAATAATATATCATTTCAGAATAAACATTAGTTAAAAATAATTTATGTTATTTTATTAACATCAAACTGACTCCAAAAGTTATCTATATCATGCTCTCATATAAAATATATGGCCATGACTTTAAACATCCCAAATTTTAGTTATGTTAATTGGATTACACTTCTTTACATTGTCAATGATAATTTATGTTTATATTTTTAGAATGTTAGGACATAACAGAAACATATCAACCCAAAATCATATAATGTCGGTACCATTAAATCAGTATCCATTTCTTCCAAAAAAAATTAAACATAAAAAAATAATATGAATTATTTGAAAAATCTTCATAACATTTAAATTGACATCCTTATTTATATTACACATCCTTATGACCTATAAAAATAATTTAAAGATAAATTATAAGCATAAAGAGCTCTGTAATGGATATAGAAATAATTAAAGAGACATTATTCCACAAATATATGTAATCATATGAAATAATTTTCACAAAGACATACTTATAACCCATAAAGAATCATATATGTACTCTGTGTAACATGATATTTCTATAAATAATATAAAAAATAAATAGATCATAAGGATATATTGGGGAATTACATACTTAATTATGTAACCCTCATGGCTACCTAATGATTAGTTACCCTCATTCTTACAGTACAATGTAACCCTCATTGTTACCTTATGGTGTGACTATAACATTTACAATTGGAGTAACCATACATATAACCTCCAATATTAACATTCCCAATGAATGGGAATAATATATAGGTCCCACAAGTAATCATAAATATTTCCCAATAACTATAAAATAATAATCAAACAAGGATACTTTCATAAAATCAATCACATTGAATTTTGTAAAACTAGAAGTTTAATATATGATTTTATAGTAAAAGTACCTTATAAATAACATATAATTTATATGAGAATCAAATAGAAATTAAGGAATATGTGTACACATTGAAACTAAATATAATATAACATAATATAAAAAATCATTACACAAAATAACTTTAGTACCACCTAATTAATGAAGAATAAGTTTGACACAATGAATGGAAATTGTGTTAATATTTCCTTACCGTGGGTTTGTCTTACTTGAAACTTGTTTAAACCTCCTGTATAATTGTAAATATAGTGTTATAAATTTTTTAACAAAACATATTTTTGTTTATTACAGCTTATATGATCATTTTATGAAGTCATTCCACCCATTAATTATTATTATTTTATTATTTTTATGTATTTGGGTGCGTTATTTACATATTTTTCATGATCAATTCATAATGGATTTCCTTGTAGAAAGGAAGAAAATCTGCATAAGTGGAATGAGGATTGTACTAATATGTTTCTAGAATATTAAATGATTCCATAAATAAATTTTTTATATGGTACATGGATGAACCATTAGATAAATCAACAGTTTTATCCATTTAGATCATTTGGTTGTTGTTTGATAATATTGAACTAGTTTCATTATATTACATAATTTTACTTATATATGTTAACTATAGAACATGAAAGATGATATATCATAAAATTGAAAATCTTTTTAAACCGTTTATATGGATTTATAATGATTTTTTTTGTATGTAATGGAAATTGAAAACACACCATCCACGATGATGGTAAATCAACACATCATGGATGGTGTATTTATATGTGGGGGAGGATATGTCGTATATTGAGGAATTTATACATAAACATGATAAAATCCATGTTATTTAAGATTATGGATATTTAATTCCTCTTGGATAAGGGGGAGTGAAATTGAATATAAAAAAAGAAAATAATTGAAAAGAAAACACATGAAAATGAAAGAGGAATCATACCTCTTGATATCCTCTACTTCAGATCCTCATTAAGGCATATGGTTTTGGTCATTTGGTATGAACAAATGTTCTTGTACATGGGGAAGGGCCTTAGGAAGGTGATTTAAAAAAATTTACACAATTCTAAAACATTGAGAGCTGTGAGAGGAAGAGGGGGTGACGGTGGTACTTAAAATAGAGGAGAGAAGTGGCTTTCTATTATTTTAGTCATTATTTTAGTTTTTTTACTAAATAATATGACAGTTATTGATTCATGTTACCCAAAACAACAATAAGGGAAAGTAAGGATAAAACAATGGGAATTTACATTAGGTATGACTCAAGTATGATGAATAAATTCCATTATTTAGCATATTTTAAAAATTACCGAATTTCACTATTCAAAGAAAATTCTAGTATTTAAAAAAATACCAAAAGTTCACCCTAACAATTTTTAGATGTTTATAATTCTAAAATTAACTCTATTTTTTAAAAATAATTTTCTAAATTTGATTAATTTAGTTTTTAAATTAATTCATATTTTATTCCAATAATAAAAATTTTAAAACTATAACAGATTTTATATGACATTGAAAAATTAATCATGATCCCATTATATTATAACCTTAAGAAAATAAAATAGTAATATGTTTTACTATTCATAAGCATATGTTACTATTCACCCAAAAAAAGTTAGTTCTATCAGACTCTCAATAACTTACTGATCACAACTGTAGATGCCCATTTCATGGAATTCAAATCATAGAAGAAGAAACTTTATGTTTAATGACTGGTTTAAAACTATCCACTTAAAAAATATTTCATGCATTTAAATTTATTTTTAAAACCTTGGCGTGTTACATATTCAACATCATTGAGTCGATTTCTTCTTATTTTCTCATGTTCTAGATAAGAGTCCACTATAGATATACTTTTATTAATAAATCATAAACATCCAAAATATTTATTTTCATTCTTAGATCACTAGATAATATAAAATATTTTTTAGTCAGGTTAATCCATATCATATTAATTAGTGGATCAGAAGACCCATTAAATGATTTTTGATAATTCATCATTGGGGAATCAACTGAACATTGTTCCCTCTTATGTTATTTTACAAGATCAGTATGATTCAATGATTGATAATTGTGAATAATAATTACAATGACATTTTTCATTTTTTATCCTTGAACAAATGTTTACTTAGGAGGAAAATAAATTCATTTTAAATAAAATTATCCATAGTCATGGTTATTCTAGTTCCATCCAATGACAAAAATAAAAATTCATAATATGAGAAACGGTAACCAGAATGGGAAAATATATAATCATGAAAATAAGTTATAGGATGATTATAGAATGACACCTTATATTAAAAGTATAAACTATAGTTTTACCCTATGTTATTCATGGGAATCAATTATTTAAATCCTTTATAATTATGCATAAAAGTAATTTGAATTAACCCCAGCATATCCTAAAAGTCTGTCTAGCGAGGTCTATTGTTTCAGTCCCACTAATCCTCCATAAGTGATGATAAATTTAATACCTTCTATACCAAATTCAAATTTTTTACCCTTAAGTAACAACATTAAAATCAGTTTAAAAGAATAATAATCTTGATTGTATTATTAACATGCAACACCAAGGTTTATGCGAATTGTGATATATTTTAAAAATATTATTATAACACATTTTTTGAATCAGAGAGTATGAATATGAATAAACCAATTATGAAAAAAATTACAATGATCTTAATAAATTCAATATAATTTACTAACTCATAAGAAATAAGTATAGATCTGATTTTTAAGTCATTTTATACTTCAAAAATACATTTTCACTCAAAATGATTTTTAATAAATTTTTTTCGGGGAAATATATAATTAATTTTTGATACTTTTTGAAATTAAATTATATAAAATCAAATTTATTTTTTAAATAATCATATCAAAATTAACATAAGCTTATGTTTTGGGGTTTTTATGAAATGGTTAATTTTTTTAATGAATAGTGAAAATACTAATTTTTCAAATAGTATTTTTCTATTTGATTAATTAAGGTAAAAAATGTCCCTTAATGTTTTTATTATGTGTTAATGTCACATATTATCCATTTTTTAATCTATTTAATTCCAATATAATCATTAATATTCATTATTTTGATATAAGTTAATTTTTATGTTAAAAACAAATTTTCCTAAAAACAATTTTCTTTGTGATTTACACATTTATTTTAATATTTATTTTATCCAATTATAGATTTTTAAAAATGAAAAATAAAAAACCACATATGGAATCAAGAGGATCATATTTGTTAAATTGGTTTTTTTTTATTTTGTTCATTATGAAAAATAACTATCTTATATATTATCCACCACGATGAGGGTAAAATTGGTAAAAGAAGTTTAATACTATGGTACAACCCATAAATTTCCCAAAACAGTATATTTTGTCATATTATATAATTCTATTTCATCCATTTCCATTAAGAACTTTAATGTTTTCCCACAAGGTGCAATTTTTCTTTTTTTGAATATGACCTTGATAATAATTTAATAAAAGAAGAAATACAAAACATCATCCTCTTGACTTTAATATCTCTAAATTTTTATTGTATGGATAAAATAGAAAATTTTTAGGCGGGAATTTTAAATTAATAGATAAAATAATTTTTCTATCATATTTATTTATTTATAATTATTAATGATTTTATAATTAATTTAATGCTAAGAAACACGAGCCTTGTATTTATTAAATTCATAGAAGAATCAAATAAATAATTTTAAAATTTATTATAATTATTAAATATTTGGAGAAACATTATGTTTATTAAGTATTATATGTCAATATAACATATTATATATATTTTAGTGGTTTATATTTTAATTTGGTTTCCCTCATGTTGTCTTTAATTTGAAATTAATTTAACTATGCTAAAAATAGAATTATTAATATTTTTTGTTATATAATACATTATTAAATTATTTAAAAGTCAAGAAAATATTTAAATAGGGATATTACAATGAGAAATGGTATAAAATTTCATAAATGGACTATTTGAGCTCTAAAATTGACCTTATAGGTAAAATTATAACCCTTTGGTATTAAAAAATACACTACCTTGGTTAAGATTAAAATTTATAAACCAAAGGGTTAAACTAAAGTATAATTCTTAAAATAAAACCAAAACCTATATAAATATCTTTTTATGATGATATTTCTTCTTTATACATTTCTTCATTGAATATATGGCCATTTGGACAAATTTATCTTGATAATGACTAATATATTTTAATCTTTTTAGTAATTCATTTTGCGTCATTCCCCTCCATTATAAAAATACACCACTTATATATTTATATTACACCACATTAAGCATTCTAGATAACCCAAAACCTAGCCATTTATTTTCCAAAAATAATTATAAAAGTTATATTGGTGTTGGTATTCCCAAATAGACTAAATGTATTACCCCTAAGATGATATCTAAAGGATGTCTACCACCAACTATTAAAAATGTAATTATTCTTATAAAATAGAAAAAAAACATTTAACCCATCCTAAAATAATAAATCTAGTATCATAAATATACTAGTATGTTAATATTATTATTGGAAAATTATTCTATACTTCATTTCTATCATTCTGATAATTAATTTATTGCTCATGCATAAGTATGGATTACCATCTCCATGTAGCTGTGTAAGTAATTTTTCATTTCCATATTTCATGAATGGTTATTATCATGGGTGTCAATTTTATATTTTATATTTTTTCAATCATTAGGATTCTAGTGTAATAATATCAAATATACTCTATTATCTTCCTCTCATTTGTAAAATTATGACATTGCTTGTCCGTAAGTGTGGACTATAACCTCCATGAGGCCTTGTGATTTATTTTTCCTTATTTTCATTAAATAAAGGTAATAAAGATGGATTAATTTATATATATATATAAATTATATGTGTTATATAATCTTTTTTATGTAAAAGTGAATTATTATTTACCTTTCATTCATTTCATCCATCAAATAGCGAATAAATGTTCATGTATACATACTTCTTACCATCTCCATGAAAGGTGCAATTATTTTTTCAGTATCTACATTTTATGGATAAACATAAATAAATATATGATGAATATAAAAAATATTTATATAATTATAAAAATTAATGAGATGATGGAACGAATAATTAATTATCGTATTATTATTATTATTATTTGAAATGTAATAATAAGAAAATAAATGATATTATAATTAGTTTAATTATTATATTATATAGTTATTTTAAATTTAAATTTATTATACAATATTTTAGAGCATCTTTGTTGTAAGTCGAACTCAAGTAAGGGATTTTCATCTCATATTTTTTTTCTTTAAGCCATGTTCCATATTCCACACTTATTTATATTATGTGTTATATATAATTATCATGAATTTATATTATGATTATTTTCACAAAAATTTGGGGTATTTGAAAAAATAAAAGTTTATTTCTTTGATTATGTTTTTATTCATAGATTACAGTAGCAGCAAGGGTTTATTATTTCAAATGGTCTTCTTTGAGACATATGCTATGTTAGGAACCTATATTAATTTATAAGGTTTTTATACATATATTTTTATAAGTTATATAATGAATATATTTATCAAAATGATTTTATTTATTTATTTTAAAGTTATTATTTCTTGGGGATTATTATTCAACTGTTACTAAAGGGGTATGTGATTTATGCTTCAATCCAATTTTAATTAGGATTATTTATATTTCAATTAATTTTGATGAAATTATATAATCCTTATATAATAAGTTATATTCACATTCCAATCATGTGGTTATTTATTCATAATACATGTTTTACTTTCCTTTTCCCTCTTTATGAACTCAAAATATTAGATGAATATTTTTTTTGGAAAATAAAACTCATTTTTATTTTCAGTTGAAAATACTATTTATTCAATGTCCATTTTTCCTCCAGAATTTATAATATTTTCTTATGATAAATTAAATTAATTTTACTAATGTTTGAATTTACAAAATTATTTCAAATTAATCATCTTTTCATTTTTTAAATGATTTAAATGTGACATTTTCTTAATAATGATAATGGAATATTTTTTTAATCATACTCATCATGAATGGAAGCTTCCAACATCAATATTTCTCAATGTTTTAAATATTCCTTTTTATTTTTCCATGATCATTCAAAATAAAATATTTTCCATAATAATTTTTATATTATGGATTTAAAATAACTTATTCCAGAATGGATAATGTTATTTTCATCAGTAAATATTCCTCCCATTATTTCAAAAAAATCATATATTATAACATCATTTAATGTCAATTAATCATTAATAGAGATATTTTCCAATGATAGCATCTATATTATTTCTCAATAAGTTTTGTTATTATGATAATGAGATCTTTATAAAGCCAATATATTTTCTATAAGTTAATATCTTTTGAATTTATGAAATGTTCATGGAAACCATTTTTTTTGAGTTATGGTATGATGATATGATTATTGTTTGAGTAGAATGTGTCAATCATATGTATAGTTTTCAATATGTTATGGATAGTACAAGAATTGCATAACCATATAATATTTTTTTAATGTTTCATATATCAGGATATAATTTTGGAAAAATCATTATGTTCTTGATCCACTATATTAAATATGTTGATGTTATTGATATGAAATAGGAAATTAGTTTATGTTATTCATCTACTATGGGAAACAAGTAATGATTACTGAGATTTTTGGACCTGAGGAACATGTGTTCATTCATGATCGGTTATAATTTGATGGTCTTGGTAGGTAAAATAAATATATTGGATATTTTTTGTATAACTATGATGATTTCATGATTTTGTAAAATGAACATATGGTTCATGATAAAATTATTATTACCTAACACTCATATAATTTATTTCTTTTTAAATGATAAGGTTATATACCATAAATCAAGTTTATAATCTGAGATAGGTCACATAAAAATTATTTATGTTATGTTCTTTATCAATAATTATTTTTAAAATATTATTACTTCATATGGTCATCGAATGATATCTCATCTGTTTACCCATACTATGAATTTGAGCTCGCCCTTCCTTTTGTTTCCCTTTACCATGTTATGAGTAAATTTTTATATAGGGTATGCCTATGAATAATACAATGTATCAAGATAATTATACAATACGATGAATAACATTCATGAACTAATAAGATTATGTATCTATTAGACCATGGAATATAGCATTTATTTCCCGTAGATGTGTATCAATGAAACAAATTTAATATGATTCTGAAAATATGTAATACATGGTTCTGTATAGTTGGTTTCAAAGGAAAATATTATTCAATATTTTGAGACGAGGGGAAATTTTTTTTCTTAAAACCCTACAGTTAGGTATATGTATAGGATTGCATCCTAATGTTTTGGAAAGGCAAATAGTATATTATTTACCTAGAAATACATCATTGTTTGTATACTATAAATGGATGTGGTTTTGGAATAGTTTTTTCTAGTGGTAAAATCTTGAAATTATTTTCATAATTATACATAAACCATTTTTTGGTTCGTAGTGATTGTTCTCATACATCATACCTAGTTTGAATTTTCCGACATGTATTCTTAGATTAATTTAGAATTTATTTACAAAAAACATTATGGAGGAATTGAATATATGATGACCTGGGAAAATCGAGGTTTAACCAAAGGTCTCCTAGATAGAAAATAAATTTTCATGATTTAGACATCCTATAAATTTTTTTACCATGATTATGTTTTCCCATAATGATTAACATTACACACACTGTGAATTTTGGTTACAACCAATGGATTGATCCGAGAGGATTCATGTTATCATGGAATGTGATAGAAAATGGAATGATTTTCATCATGAGAAATGAAATTAAATGGGATCTTGAATGAAAATCATTGTGATTATTCTTAATTATCTATCTAATTATATAATTATTAAGGGTAACAAGGACAAGATTATTGAAACACATACTATGACAAACATTTATTTTCATGAAGACCATAGATGAATTAATATTTTAATTATTATATTCCAATAAATTGAGATGAATCTATCATTGGAATGTCTGATAGGAATACAATTATGTTCTACGTGGGGGAAATAATTGAATAGATTAAGCAATTTATAAGGAAAATGGAAATGTTTAATTAAAAATAGGAATGATCACAATGGTTTCCCTAAGGTATCATCAACAATTGAATGTTATACATATGGAAATTATAGGAATTATGAATATTATTGTACTATAGTGAAGGATCAAAAAGTGTATCAATAACAATTTAGTATAAATGATTGTGTGATTGATGATAAAAAAGAATATAATTGTCATATGAATGAAAGTATTTATTATGAAATAAGATAATGAGTCCTAGTTAATGTATTAATAAGGTTGTGTAATGATTCATGTGCTTATGTATTGGTATTAATGAATTATAGATTATTATATTTATATTAGTGATATTCATGTTATGAATATTATAAAACATCTAAGGATTATTGTATAGTGGTATCTATTTAAGGATAATCATGAGTATGTTTAATGGCATTGATGACCTAGAATAGTGATTTAGTGGTACGGAATTATTCATCCAAAATAATATCATGGTGTAATAATAATCATTAATATGTCCCCAATGATCAGATAATAATGATTAGTTAAGATATAGAGATGATTTACATTAATCACGTATGTTAGATTTTATAGGTAACCTTAAAATTTTTAGTGATTTTATAAAAAAAGTTATTTGGGTCTTCATTAATGAAGATTATTGAATTTTTTGATTTTTTGGAATACATTCAAGAATCTATAGCTTTCTTTAAGGAATGAGGATATATATAATTTATGGAATCATGTATGTTTCCATTGAGGTTTTATTATAATTTGGGTTATTATAATGTTTTAAGAGAACATACGATCAAGGAATTAAAATGTTTGGTATCGAACATTAAGATATAATTTATATTATTTGGGGTAAGAATGTTATATAGGTTTTGGATATCTAGTGACCCTCTGTATACATATTTGGATTTATAATTCGACCAGAAATATTTTAGAAGGGTCTTAAGGGATTGAATTTGTTGACTGGATTAAGATGAACTATTGGTGTTATAATTATTGATTTAGATATTAATATATTTCTTAACCATATGGGATAACTTTTGATATCCATTTTTGTTTTTCTAAATATCTATAGAGAAGAGGGTTTAATTTTAATCCTTTTAGGAATTTTATGATCCATTAAAGGTTAAATTCATTTCTTCAAGCATGAAATATTCATCTTGAATATTAATTTCTACGAGTAATACATGAAGTGAAAATTCATTAATGTATCACCAAAAGATTAAAACATGCATATGAAATAAAAATAAATCAAATAAGTTTATATTCTCATATTCTAGATCATGATAGTAAAATAATACATCTACTATAAAAAATGATATTGAAAAAATTGTTATTATTTTATATCATTTATTATTAATTGATGGGGATTTTACCCCTCACAAATTTATGGGTTTTTTTCATTAAATATATCATGACTATGTTATATATTACTATATGTTGTTTGTTAGTAATTCAGTTTCATCTTCCATGTATATATTTTAACTTCCAATTAATTTTCTCCTTATTTGGGAACATGATTATGTGTTATTTCTGGTAACCATTATTTATACAAAATTTCCTTTTGAAATAAGGTTTTATTATACATCTATATGATCTGTGTAATCCAAAAAAATCCATTTTTTACCATGAAAAAATTTCATGGGAATTGTTTATTTAGGGGGGATGTAACACCCTAAAAATTTAGTTAAATGACTAATATACTCTACAACATTATTAACATGAAACACTGAGGTTTGAGTTTATTATAATTTATTATTAAAATATTATTATAACCATGCTGTAAAATTGGAAAGAATGTATTTGATAAAATTTATAGTGAAATAAATTTATAATGGTATTAGTTGATACAAAATTATCAATTAATTACTAGTAAATAAGAAGACATTTCTTTTGTGATGTCATTTTATTCTACAAAATGCTTCTTCTTCAAAAAAAAATTTATTTCATTTTCATTATAGAAATTATTATAATAATTTACAACAATTTTGGAAAATATATTTCTTAAAATGAAAATAATTTTTGAAATAATTATTTCAAAATTATATTATTTTTAAATTTATAGATATTTTGAAATGATTGTTTTTCAGTGAAAATCTAAAATTCTGATCTTTCAAATACATTATTTTATATGCATTGAGTAAATAATTTAAAAGTCGTATTATATTTTTTATTTGGAACTAATGTTTAATATGATAAATTTTACATAGAATAAAAAATTTTAATCTATTTTATTTAGAAATATTCTTTTTTAATAAATGTTAATTTTTAGAAATTAAAACACATTTTTCTAAAACTGTATTTCTTTTCATTTTAAAATATTTTTATAATTTTATTTTAGACACTTAAAAAATTGAATATTGAAAATTTTATATTATATTTGGAATATAAATGTTCAATTTTTTAAAATAAGACCCATTAATTTTTAGATATTATGAATAATAAATATGGTAAATATTTCTCACTGTGGTAACTGTAAACCTGTTAAAATATTGTTAAAAAAGGTGGATATAACTTCAAAAAATTATTGACACTGGTATTTACCCATTTGGATGAGTCTATTTAATTCATTTATTTTAATTTATTTATTATATTTCCACTTTGATTCATTTTTAATTAAATATGACCTGTATATTAGTTTATGAGAAGAATAAATAAAAAATGTTACTATGATGAATTCAATGTATCTAAATTTTTTGCATAAGGAAAAGATTTTAGAATTTCCTTTATTAAATTTTTTCATTGTAGATAAGTAATTTTTTTTATCATGGTAGTTTTTTTTAAATTTTTAATAGTTGAATAACTAACTTAAATAGTTAAGAAACACATACAAAATATTAATTCAATATATAATAAAATAAAATATAACTAATTTAAATGTATTAAAAGTAGTAAAATTTGGATGAATAACTCTCTTCCAGGATTTTATTGATTAATATAAAATTTTAAATATGTGTGAATGGTTTATTTTTTAATTAAATTTCTATGATATTGTATTTAAATTCAAAATGAATGAATAGTATAAAAATTGAATTTATTATATTTTACGTTGAATAATATTTTATTAAATTATTTTAAAAATATACAATCCTTGAAATAGAAAATTTTTGATTAAAATTTTTCTGAAATAACATCCATTTACCATTTATGAGTTTATTTTTATATTATATGTAAAATTATAACCCTTTAATATTAAAAAATTAATTTCCACATTTAAGATTAAAATTAACTGAAAAAGTGTTTAGAAAATTGGGTTTAAAAATACTCTGAAACTTGGGTTAATTACATTGGATGATGATATTTCAACCTTGTACTATTTTTATTCCAATATAAGGCTATTTTTAGAAATTTTATTTTTTATTAAATAATTATATGTTAATATTTTTTTAATTTCGTCTGTGTCATTTCCCTCCCTTATAAAATGAAACCCATTCATTCTTTTATTTACCCAAAATTGAATAATATATCATCACAAAATCCCCAAAAAAATTCCTATCAACATCCTTATCCATGTTCTTCAAGTTTGTTTCTTCCCAAAATATGAATCCTAAGCCCATTTAATGGATATGAAAAAAAAAGTTTCTTAAAGAATATGTAATCATCTTACAATATAATTCAAATTTTTTTCTTCTTCCAATTCTTATAAATATTTTGAATCCATACAAACTAGTTTAATTATATATAATAAGTAAAATCAGATATTATTATTAATATTTTGTTCCAATCATTATCTACTTGTTTCTCAACAAACAAAATATTTAAACATCACTTGTGTGTACATATGACTTACTACCTCCACATTGTAGAGTATTGTATTTCATCGTTATATATAATTGATGGTGGTTACGATGGTTTTATGGTTTATATATTATATTTATGACATAATTACATTTATTTAATAGTTATATCATATCAATATTTTTACCTTCTAATCTGTTGAGAAATGATATCATCGCTCATGAGTACGTGTGGACTACCACATCCATGAAGTGATGTGTTTATTTATTCATTATTGAATTAAATTTATTATAATAAGGAATTATTTATTGAACATATAGTATAATAATTATATAATATTTTCACTAAAATTGTGAATTTTAATTTAAATTTCACCTTTTACAATCGTCGAAAAATAGAAATAGAGTTCATGCATACATAAGTACAACTACCTCCATGGGTGATGTAATTCATTTTTATATCTGTTTCAATTATTAATGATGAAAAATATTTATATAATTAATATATAATATATTTATATCATGATTTATAATATTTATTTTAGAGAACTATGATGGAATGATGGGGAACCTAAATAGAGACATGAAATTCTCTTGAAAAATGAAATAGTTAACGCATAGATTCAATAATATTAATAAATAATTATTAATAAATGGGTACTGAAAAGTATTAATATTATGATATATGATATTATAAGTATATAAATTATTATTTTATACAATTATAGAAAATTTAATCTTATTATATGTTAGTTTAGATATCTTTTGAAATATGCTGAATGTGAGGTGTGAGATTTTGTTTTCACTTTTATTTCAATGAGACACATGCCATATCGACCACCTATTTCATTTTTATGTTATATATAATTCCAATTAAATTATTTTATTATTATTTTAATGATATCTATGTAGATTTACAAATAAATATATGGTTCTCTCTTTCAATAGGTTTTGATTCCTATATTAGAAAAATGGTAAGGCTTTATCCTCTAAATTTTTTATATTTTGGACATATAATATTTTAGGAACCAAAAATTCATTAAGATGTTTATATAAAAAAAATTATGTTATATTAGGAATATAATTAGTATAATGAAATTTAATGTTTCATTTTAATTTATTCTTTAATAGGGATTATTATTCAAAAGTTATCAAATCAGTTAGGGATTTATGTTTCAATCCCATTTTAAGTAGGAATGTTTGTGCTTGAAATAACATTGAGGAAATATAATAAAAATTATATGATAAATCCTATTAATTTTATTATTAATTATTTATTCTTGTAGATCTCATGTTATTATTTATTTATCCTCTCTATAAGAACTCACAATACTGAAGAATTGTTTTAAAGGTACAAAGAATTTATATCTCACTTCAATCAGAAATATTTTCTCTTCCTTGAATATGTATTCAATAAAATGTTTTAAAAATTTTATTACTAGTATTATATGATTATTTAAATTCATATTACTCTTGGTTTATATATATTAATACTTTACATATCAATCATCTGTTTATTTTTTAAACTATGTATATATGTCTTTTTAAAAGAAATTTGAATGAAATATTTGCTTTCATATACTTTGAATGAATGGAATTTCATTCCATCGTGAACTATAAATGTTTCAAACATTCCCACATAAGATTACATTTTTCATTTAAGAGAAAAATATTCCTTAATATTTTGGATATTTTTTTATTTTAAATAAGTGCTTTAAAAAATAACATGTAATTATAATCAAGAAATATAATAGTGTTTTTTTTTAAAAAATTCCTATATGGTAAAAACCATTGATTTAAAATATCATTTATTGGTTAAATGACCTATGATACCATCCATATTCATTATGTGAATTCTTTATAATTATTATAATGAAATTTTTATGAAACTTATTTATTTTTCATTGTTTATTTTATGATAAATTTATGAAATGCTACAGAAACCCATTTTCGTTATGTAGATTTTGATATACTGATATGATGATTATTTTATCATGTTATTGAATTATATATATGGGTTTACTTATGTGATAGAGGGTCCCAAAACACTCTATTTCTCTAATTCATAGTGTATGTTTTTATATATCATGATATAGCTATGGTAAATATGTCATTTTTCTTAATAAAATATGGGAAACAAGTCGACATGATTGATCCACAATGGGATAAAAGTTGAGGTGTTGGATTTATTATGGGAAATATGTGATGATCACATACCCGTTATGATATGTGAAATATATTTTGATTAACGATCAATTATTATTTGATAGTCATGATAGTTAACCTTATCCCATGAAATTTTTTCTATACCAAGGATAGTGCCACACGATTATGAGATGAACTTATAGTTCATGATAAAATTATTATGATTTATCCCTCTTATGATTCATTTGTTTTTGAAATGGTAATGTTTTATTCCATGATTGAGGTTTATAATCTATGATTTATTTTGTATAAACATTATAATTTATATTCATTTTATCATATCACTATTCTTATCTTGTTCCTTCATATGATCATTGATTGATATGTCACATTCTTACTTTTACTGAGTATCTGACCTCAACCATTCCTAATATTCCATTATTTAATTTATTAAGAAAGGTATAACAAATAAGGATTTTAAGAAATTTGTATTTAAAATTTTAGATGAAAAATAAATAAAATTTACAATAAAATATTAATTATCATAATGGTTTTTGGTATATTGAGACTAGTTACACAGTGTTACTATTTCATGAAGGATCATAAAATTATCACATAATGATCTTGTCATTTAGTTCTCCTAACAGGAATACCCTACTTAAATATTTTGTTATTACATGGGTAAATATAAATATAAGAAATTGGGAACTCAGATGGTTAGTAAAGGTAATAATGGGATATATCAATAAATGATCATATAAAGTCAAAAGATAGGAATAAGGGAATGATACAATGAATATTACTTACAAATATAATTCATAATATATCATGGATTTTAAAAATGATTCATATCATAAAATATAATCATTTCAAGGACATGAATCATAAGTTTGTAAAAACATCATCACTCAATCATTCACCATATTTTCATTTCATATAAATGTGGAAACATCTTATATATGAAAACCATTTCAAAGGTCAAGGTTAACAACCATGACCGAAAAATCATCAAGGATTAGTAATCAACACTGGTTTTTAATTCCATAATGGCTTAGGAATCATCACCTAGGATCCATTTCATAATACATCATGAATTATAACATGTTTCCTATATTAACCAATTTTATTTTAATTTTTCCCAAAATAGATCATCCACATTGGCGTTTATCTCATCATTATCTTCATGAGATATAATACATTACCTAGTGCATTGGATAAAGATACATGTTCCACCCAATACAGAATTAATATAATAAATATGTTTTCCCCGAAATAATAAAACACAAATCATATCCAAACCCATTAAAATAAATGAGTTTTATATAAATTTATAATAGAATAACTTGTTGAAATAAAATTGGTTCAATAAACATTCAATTATTTCATAAAAGCTTAACTCATAGAAAAGGAACCGTTTTTAGAAAAATATTTTCATTATAATAATAAAAAATATAGTAAAAATAATATGAGTGTTATAATTGAATCATAACCCTAGTATGATATAATTAATAACAAAGGATGACATCTTATATAGAAAACGAATTTAAAATATCACATAGAACATGTCTTGAGGAAAATAACCTTCTCACCTTGAAATCATTTATTTAATATTGGAAATTAACAAAAAATTTACCAAAATTTTCTATATTTAAATTAGCTTTGGAATGGGTTAATTTAATCATTAAACCATTGAGAAGTCCTCACAATGGAAAATACTATTCCTGTTGTTCATTTTGAAATGAATATTCCTTTTATATTTTTTTGGTAAATATTAAAAATGTAATTTCCAAAAAATGATAATAAGATTCCATTTAAATAATTTTTATAAAATTTAAACATGGGTTAAACTTTCATTAATAATATTTGGATAATTTTAAATTCATTCATCAATTTTTGCTATATGATATTGATATTTAAGAAAAATTACTTTGTACCAAAGAGTGAAATAAATTGAAATTTATTTACAAAGTTATTTTAGACTCTTAAGTATATAAATGAAGGATTATGAAAGGAAATAATTTTTTTTATGAACTAACTATAGTATAATACAATTCATGATTTTATTTAGAGATATATCATAATATGTTTCCATTATAAACACAACCACAAATAATCCGGATGTATAATGAGATTTGAACAAAATAAATTCTCTACTTTAGAATATGTTGAATTATAATCCCCATGAAATAATAACAATTAATTAACATTAAATATCATGATAATAAATAAATTAATGATATAACTTAATAATGCGGATATATATGAACAAAATAAAATATGATTGGTTCATTTTAGAACATATGTCTCCAAAAAGATAATTTGAGAATAAATTCCCTTACCATAAGTTTCAAATTACTTCACACAAATTCAGATCTCCTTTATAATAAATATTATATTATTATAATTATATTAAATAATCATAATTATATGTATCATACCATATATTAATTTTTTATGACTTTTTATTGACTTTTTATTAACAATTCCTTAATAAAATTACATTATGGGTAATCAATTATTCATTCATTATATGTTTTGGAATTGTATATTAAGATATTTTACATTGATCATGGATTAATAATCTCCATAATGTCAAATAATTATATAAATTTAATTTATATAATTTTTAAATTTAATTATATTAATCCATAAATGAAAATGATAGAAACTAAATTACATTTTTCATGGAGACCGTTGACCATATGTACACATGAACATTGTTTCCATTTTCTAGATTGATGGAATGAAAGAAAGATAAATAATATTTCACCTTTATAGATTCACTATTTTTTCATATATATCTCATAAATTCAGTAAATTTATTTGTATTACCTTCAATGTAATGATTATATAAAAATGAGTCATTTTCATCGTGAGGTAGAAGTTTGTTGTACAAACAATAGATATTATCTCATTTTGATAGAATAAAAAGCAATAAGTTCTATTTGATTATAATTTTATAAGAATAATTATTTCATTAATGTCATATATATAATTTAAATCAATCATTGCATCCATTCATCTGATGTGGTGATGAAAAACAAATTACATCAGTTTATGAGGTGAAAGTCTGTCACTCACACAATCAATAATTTTTTTTCACTTGAATGAAGAGGATAAGGATATAGGTTATGAAATTAACATAATAAAATATAATTATATGGTAGTTAATTGTGTTATTATTATGTAATTATTAATACATTAATTTAGGTGGAAATAGAAGATGTGAATAGAAATTACTTAGTAAAAAAAATTAAATTCAAATATAAAACCCTCTTTTGAATAAATTATTAAGGACCGTAGGGTTGGTATTTTGGGATGAAAAGAAACAATATAATATTGATAAGGATTTTTGGGATGGATTTTTTAGGTTTAGGTTGGCATAAAGGGAATAATATGTTTGAATAAGTGAGTTTAGGAATTTCATATTGCTAATTGAAGTGGACTGTTATATTTATAAATACCTGAAACTATTCAACAATAGGTATTCACTATCAAACCAAGTGAAAAAAATGATAAATAATAGTTAATATATTATATAGTCTAGACAGAACTCTAATTTAATAAAATAAAAAATTAATCTTATCCTTCCCTTCACCTCAATCTTTTATCATTTTTATCATTTTGGTTTTCAACTATCTTAATTAGTGTTTTTTCTATTTACCTCTGTAATTTGGAATTTGAGAATAAAATTAAAGTGAGCCTTATTTCGTAAATTTAACACTTTTTTTATAAAATTAAATCCTATTTATTTAATAAATTTAATTTGTTTTTTGAAAATTAATTTTAACACATGAAAAACTAACACATAAATCCTCGATTTAACCATACTTATAATGATCATTTTTTAATATTTTTACTATTAATTATGAGGAAAATTTAATTTTATCATATTATATAATCTAAATTTTGATTTTTATAAATAAATTATCCATTTTTCTGAATTTAATTCATGTATTTTGAAGAAATTAATTCAAAAATAATCCCTTACACATGATGAGAAAACAATCTTCCAAAGAAAAGGTTTTCATAAGTGTAAAATTTTTTGACATACAAAATCAACATATAATTGATTCTAGTGAAATAAATAAGATTATTTATGAAATAATTTTATTAATTTTATTTCTAAAACTATATTAATATAATGAAACATTCAATTTATTTAAACTAAAATTATTTTTTAATAAAAAATCATCATTTTTCATAATTCATTAAAAAATTAGTTTTTTTAAAAAAATTTCAAAAATTTACCAAATTATAATTTAGACATTTTGATTCCAAAAATTATGATAAATTTTTTAAATAAATTTTATAAAAGTGGAAACATTTATTTTTATTATTCTTTCAAAAAATTTAAAAAACTATTTTTTAGAACAATTATTTCTGTATATAAATACTTTAAGAAATGATAATTATATATTTAAAAATAATTTCCCTTGGATAAAACCTTAAAAATTAACATTCCTAATTTTTATATTATAATTAATATTCCCAAAATTAATATGTAGGTTATAACATGCATGTGTAAATAATATTATTTTCAATAGTGTGTCCTTTTTTGGTAAATATTGTTGTTTTGTTCGACAAATCTCCAGATAAATAAAATTTACTAGAATTTTTAAACAAAATATCCTTTATTACATTCTAACACACATAAATTTAAACCCTCCCTCAAAATTTCATCACTCTAAAACAAGAAAATGAGGATACATCTTTCTCATAATATCCCCATGTTCCTATGTATATTCCTCAAGTTTGTGGTGTCAACATAAAACCATAAATTTGATAGTGGATTTGTTTCATAGAGCATTTTATCTACAATATGGAATTTGCACCATTTTTCATATGAGATGTATCATGATACTAATTTATCAATTGAGATTTGAATACATGAGAAGGATCATATATATATTTAATCTGGATAGACATATATAACACATCATGGACAATTGATTAATTCATAGAAATACATATTCACCTACTTCAAATTCAAGATCATGATAGTAATTTTCATCATAACTTATCTACCAAATTTGTGTTTCCATTATTGTTTTCTGAATTACTCTAAACATATATACAATTTCATTATATAACTTATGTTCCAATATATTTCTATCTATAAATACATCCCATAACGTTATATTTCACAACATTTTTCCATGGAGGGATTCATAATTATCCAACTAAATTCTCATTTATATTTTCTTGTTGTATAGAAAACAACTAGGGGATGGTTTTAATCCCAACTACCATTGAAATATAGAGACAAAAATCTATGAATATTAAAAATTGTTTGAATTTTTATCTTAGATTGACCATTCCTCTATATATGATATATAATGTTGAATCTTAAATCCAAATACATGGACTACTGAAGAATTATTTAGTACTTTGAGGTAAAACTCATATCCTGATCAGATGTAATAGAATTGGGCACTCCATGAAACCATTTACATATTTAAGGTATATCCAAGAAGGATAATATAGAGAGAACTTTTCTTAAATAAGAATTAGTATTTATGAATTTTTAAGGAGATCAATTGACAAACCATATATAATTGTGCCCTGTAAATGTTTTTGGGGGGGGGGGTCTAACGACAAAATCCATGCTGATATTTTCTTATCTATATACATCATTGTACTGCTAGGATGAATTGGGTATGAAGAGATAGGTGGCTCTTCTCATAAATCAATCGTCAAAAATAGAATGTAAGGAACAAATTCATTGTTCTTAAAACATATCATTACATGATAATTAATATTGAAAATAGAAACTATTCATTCCTTCTTTTAAAACTCAATATTATTGTTCTATGAATCTATTTTCATCACATGGAAGGATGGTTAATCAATTATTTGAGAAATATATGATTTCTCTCCATAAAACAACCATTCATGATCCACACATTGTAAATCAAAAAATATTTGATCCTTTTTTATTTTCATCATCAAAAATATAGCACGATCCTTCCAACTCAAAACATCTACCACCTTTTTCAGTTTCCCATGGAAGCAATGTACTGGGAATTAAAATTTTTAATCAACTACACCTATATTCTCTGGATCATAGTTAACTATTTTTTTAGGAATATATAAATTAGACACTTATGATTAGTATATATATGAATCCTTTCTCCATAAAGATAATAAATCTATATCTTTAGTTTAAAAATTACCACCATTGACACCACATACTTAGTTGTTTAATGTGTCTCCTGAAACCTTAGTTATTGTGAGTCGTAAGCTCCAACCATGTCATTCTACATGACTATTAATCCTAGTAAAATATTTAATGCATCATTAAAACTGAATTCTTATCACCTGAACATCACATAGGCAAAGACTATTTGGCGGGAGTTCGTGAACCAAAACAAAATGGGTCTAAGATGGAAAAAATTTCTTGAAGAATTAAGGCACGTGATTTCATGAATGAACACACTCAAAACAAACACGTATGTCTGTTTTTTAATAATTGAAACAATGTGGGGATTGTGGGTTCCACTTCCCAGTTTCTGGCTATTACGATAACCAAAGGTGTTCACTTTCATTCCCTTTCAGTGGTATATGCAAGTTGGGATATTCACGAGAGGTGTTCTTTATGACAGTCCTTAGGGTTTTTTAATCTAGGAGATAAAACTTGGATCATTGGTGGATACTTCAACGTTATACTCAATTCAAGGGATAAAAATGGTGGAGTAATATTTCCTCACCTAGAAATTAGAATCATTCCATCATTATTTGGTAAGAATATACTTTTTGATCTAGTCTATTTTGATAATCATTTTACTTGGTGAAACAATAAGAATAGTGGTCATCGTACCCAGTGCTGACATGATCGATGACTTTCTAACCTATGGGTGATCTCATCCTTCCCAAATTCAAGAGTAGATCACTTGCCCTATATAATTTATCTTTATTCCCCTATTTTATTCACTCTTACCTCATATAATGAAGAATCATGTCACTTCTTCTACTCCCACACATTGGTTCCCAACCTATACTATCATCAGGTTGTTATTGAGTCATGTAATTGGACCTCTCAAGGGTTCCCTTTGGTGACAAATAATAAAATATTTATAAAACATAGATGTGATATCATGTGTTCGAATCCGAGTTGCTCTTCCCCCAACTTGAACATGGAGGCTCATAGATTGAAGATAGCCAGAATGGAGGTTAGTTTGAAAATAAAATGGGATGACTGAGTCATTAATAATTTGGGTAACCAAAAGAGTAATTTTTTTAGATACTCTTATGGAATCAATGTCTATCTCATGAGTAATCCACAGTATATTGTCTAATGGAGGGTGACTACAATATATATTTTTTAAGCATGTATAAAAGAGAATTTTTGGAACAATATCCCCAAAATTATCCTTGATGATTGATCCTCCTCAGATGACTGGGTGGTGGTCATATGTACGTGTGCATCTTATTTAAATTCTCTTCTTATAGGTGACAACCTCAGTGGGTGTGGTGGTTACTTGATAATCCAAACTGATCTTTTTGAAACCATTACATCATGTGTATATACACTGGATAATGTTCTATTTGAAATCATCATGAAATAATATATCGATCATGGTGTATCCTGGAACAAAAACCATGAGAGTGATCGATTCCCTAATTGTATTTTAGGAACATTTTATAGGGGCTCGTGGTATTTGGTTAAACATGACCTTGTGGTAGTGACCCATGACTTCATTCTTGAAGGAAACCTTCTACAAGTACCTGATGCTACTACACTAGTGATCATCACAAAAAATAAAGGATCATTCCATACTTTTAAAATATCCTCCATTATGTATTCGAAATATCCCATACAATGTCCTGGATTGTGTGATTAGTAGGAAAATATTAGAGAACCTTCCTGGATGGATCTCATAATACCAACACGAGTTTATAGAGGGAAGACCCATTCAATGGGAAATCAGACTAGCTCAAGAAATGATAACTAATATTAATTTAAGGACCCTAATATCCAATATATCCATCAAACATGACATGGAAAAAGCATTTGATCATTTTGAATATAAATTCATTCTAGGTGTTCTCACTTGCATAGGGGTTTCTACCTGGTCTAGAGATCTCATGTTCAGATGTTTTTTTCACCATGAATCTCAATTACAATTCAATGAAGGAACTAGGATTTTTTTAAAAATTAAGAGTTCTTTTATTTGGTGAACATATCTTCTCTAGTCTTTTCATTGTCTTCCAGGACTCCCCAATATTTCTCATTAAGAGGAGTTTCTCTTCAAGAAGCATATATCCTTATAGGTGTAAGTATAGTACAATGGGAATATCCCACCTAAATTTTCAATATGATACCATTATTTTCACCAATTAAAGTAGAAACTATATTTGTTTCATCAATAACATCTTAATGATATAGTACATTTTGAATGGGTATGTGGTTAATCATGTCAAGATCAGCCCTTACACTTCCACACATTTCTTGGAAAGGTGTTTTGATTTCTTAAAAATCAACATGGGGATATTCAAGAGTAACTACATAATAAATTATCTTGATGATATGATATCCCTAGGAAATCCTCATAATTAACACATTGATAAATCGGTTTCTCGTATTAAAAGTCTAATTTATTATAGAATAATCATTTCTTATCCTTTAGAGGTAGAATCCCTCTGGTCTATAGAGTTTCAAATTCCATCATTATGCATGTTATGTCACCTATAAATGTTTAAAATGGAATCATAACAGGAATTAAAACAATATTTTAAGCCTTAATATTGGATTCCTAGTTTGGGGGGATACATAATTGGATCTGTAATAAAATAATGGATATACTGGTGGGGGAGGGTGGTGTTGATGTTATGAAATTTTTTCAACTATACATGGATTTCAAGAGAAATTTTACTGGGAAATATTTGATAAAAACAATCTTTGTCAGAGGCTAATGGTTAAGAAATGTTGAAATGAAATTATCTTAACTAGATGTCAACCTTCCTCCATCTTTTTCATGCTCTATCTTCACTTATCTAACCGCTAGTCCCACACCTAGTGGCTTGTTGGAAGGGGTCATATTGAATTTTTGTTTCATAATTGGTAAGGCTCATAGGTCAGTTTCCCTAGATGTCCTACTCAAAAAAGTTTCTTCAATAAAACTAGTTTGTACCCAAACAACATCCATGCAGTATTGATTAGTGATCAACACAACACTTTCAACCTTATGGGAATCAACTTTGATCTAGATCGTTGTGTGTTCACTGCTTCGTCATCCGATGGTTAATCAGCTAAAAACTATAATAGAGTAACTATGGATGGATATGATGCAAATTCCTAGGAGAATATTATATAGATCCATGAGATTCCTACAAGGTAGAACTTCCATAATTGGTGTGATAGAAACAATGTCATCCTAATAGATGATAACATAAAACGTAAGGGAATTCCTCTGGTGTCAAGGTGATTTTGTTATAAGAAACCTATGGAGGAGGACACTTCTCACCTTTAACTAGGGATAGATCTAGTGAATATATTATGTAGATATCTATATACTCCTTATGTTCTACCATTATAGGCTAATTATGGGAATTTGTTTCCATTTCACTGGATCCTGGGTCTGGTAGTCAATGGAAATGAATAGAAGGCTCTCTCATTGATCATCAGTTTGTGATGCTGGAGAATTTTTATAGGTTTTGAATACATAAATTCATGATGGTACCAAAGCCTCTTAGACTACTCTTAAATTAATATCTAAAACCCTCAATAGGGTTATTATTTCTTCTCCCAAACTAAGAGATACCCCATATCTTAGTCAAACCATGGCATGGGGAGTATCTCATACATCGATTAGTGGTGGTATGCAAGGGTAGTGGGTTAGTTGGTATCCCCATGATAAAAGCCTAAAACATAATACTTATGGATCATTCATATCTAGTATCATGTAGGGTGGAGGGGTTGTCCAAATCCCAACTGTTATTTCATTATTTCTTTCACATCTCACTTTGGCATTGGGGATTCCCCCCAAGAAAAAGCTTATGCAATGTTCTCATGTCTCTACATGTGTTATGGGGAAAATTGATTTTTTAGTTGGGTAAATGGATTCTTCCACACCCTGAAACTACATGCTCGGGTTGAGGAAACCTCATTTTCCATTACTTATCTTATCCACAGATATATAGATTTTATTAGATCCCACATCGAGGTTTTACATGTATTTTCTGAGGGAAACAATGTCTCTAATTTTCTTTCTTTCAAAGTGACTCACGATATGAGTTTACTTGTTTCTCATTCCTCATGTGAATTCTGAAATTGGTTGTGAACATTTTCATTTGGTACACACCTAGACATCACTAATTAAACCCACCATAGTTCCCTCCATGTACAAGTTTTCTCCTATAACGTAATAAAAAATTTAATGGATGTTGGTGGTTAAAATTGCTACACTAAATACTCTTCTCTATAATGGCTTGATTTTTGACTCAGAATCATCTATCTAGAAGAAATTGACTCTCTTCAGAGATAAAATGTAGAGTGGAAAACATATTAGTTTGAAATTATTCACAAAATATTGATAATATCCAACAAATCCATGAATATTATGGATCTGAGTAACATTGTTTAGATTAGACAATTGGTATATAGATATATTCTTTGATGGATCCAAGTATATACCCTTACTTGAGATAATTTGACTAAAAAATGAAGCCTTCTGTTTCAAAAATTCACTTATCTTAATTTTGGAATACAAATTCGTCTTCCATAGGGTCTTTATCACAAAAAAGGTAGATTAATGCTATTTATCAAGCATCAAATAGATAATAATATGGACTATAAAGACTGCCAAAAATAATCAAGGTAAAACCTAAATACATTATTCATCAAATACATAAAGATATATGGGAAATTAGTATGACCAGAAAGAATCAAAATATATACATAATCTCTATACACAATAAATATTGTTTTCTTAGGTATGTCACCATTATTAACCCTCAATAGATAATATCCAAAATGAATTTCAATCATGGAAATTGTTGATCTCTGTGTAGTTGATCAAAGAAGTCATTAGTATGAGGTAGAAGATAGTTTTTCATGATTATGATATTGTGCATTTATTGGTGATATATAAATAGTCTCATCGATCCATTTTTCATTATAAATAAATAACCAGTTATCTCTAAGGTGAAAAACATGGACAATTGACTCCCTTGTAGTGTTTCTTTTGTCATTGATTACTCAATTCATGAAACATGGTCGGGGCCACAATATTAGGATTATTTAAAATAGTTGAAGAACGGGGTATGAGTTCTATTTAGAACATAACTAAAGGATTCTATGGAATATTAGGATATTCCTTACAAAATACATCAATAAACTCCTATACAATAGGAATATTATTGATTATGAGTTTTTACCCACAATCTATGATAAACAACCCATTTTAGTATGAATAAATACCCATAATGTGGAATTGACCTCTATTAGCTATCCATATCTGTCACAAAATGAATATATTATTATAATTTAGTTTGGAATATCAAACAACACCTATATTTATCAAAAAGTGATGTGGAATTTATATAGAAAAGTCATATCTATGTCAAATATAACATCAAATTCATACATGGGAGAATAAAAATATTTTCATTAAGAAAATTCATACAAACATCAAATTGATAATAATCATAGATATGTGGGGAATTCATCAGTCCATTAAGGTTTTCCAATGATAATTTATCATCTAATCATTGGGGATTCATTTTGATACCCATATAAAAATTTTCAAATATAAAAGTGCCATTATATTTTAATTGAACAAATAAATTATTAGATATAGTGTGTATATTAATTGTACCTTTCAGGAGGTTATTATCATACCCATCATTATAAATAATGATTGAATGATATTTACCATTTTTGATTTGATTAATAGGTTTTTGATGTTGTTCATTATCATTAACCGTTAGATTAGAGTTGGTAAGTATAATTCCCTTCATCATTGAATTTGAAGCATTAGAGAATTGGTGCTTCATTATTGGGAATATTTTTATTTTCTGTTGTATTATCCAACCAATTCAATATCTTTTGGACATTAAATGGATTTATAAATAACCCTTTCACATTTAAATAACATACTAGTTCCACTCATGAAGTTACCTTGACATTTCTTCCCACCATTCTGGAATATAGATGTCTATGATTTCATTACATCATGTGATTTATATGATTTTTCATTACACCTAATCATATATTTCCAATCAACACCTTAGGTATAGTGGGAATCTATAATTTACATTTCCACCTTTAGTGAACATCAAATTATTTCTAGATATGAATTAATTTTACTTATACCTACCACATTTTATAGAATTGGTTTTAGTCCAATGAAGAATAAATCGATCGTACTTTTAGGTTGGATGATAATATTAGATGAATTACTCACATGTATTGTAAATTTTTCCTCATGGTAACCAATATATTCATCATCCCTCCAATTCAAATCATTTAATTCATTCTTAGAATTATGTATGAGGAATACTTAGATGTAATTAATAAAAAATAAGATCTTACACTCATACCAATCGATATGGTCAATTTTATCCCATTCCTTCATGTTATTGATAAGTTTCCACCACTGATATGATTTTCATTCCAAATTATATACAGATAAAATTAATTTTTAATACTTTCAACACTAAAAAACATTAAATAATTTTCTGGGAAACAAATATATATTTCCATGGAACTAGTGGATTCAAGGAACCATAAAAAAAGGTGTGTGTGTCTTAAAAAAGAATCAATAGATCGTTGTTCCCTCTATAATTAATTTTTATGTTCAACATGATTCATATATTTACATTGTTTTTTAAGAACAAAAATGATATTTTGAATTCCGTCTCTGATTGAATTATATTTCGATGGAGTTCAATTAGTTGAATTTTCTATTATATTCAACATTAACACGGTTCTTTCATATTCATTCATTTGACTAAAATGAAAAATTATTTTGTTAGAAACAATAACAATTGTTTTAAAACCACATAATAATGAAAAATAGTTTATATTATGTCTAGATAATGACACCTTGTTTTTAATATATGAAAGATTTGGTTTAACATATTTTATTAATGGTGATCATCGATTCAAATCCTTAAATATTGTTCAAAAATATTTTGTGAACACATATGAACATCCCCTTTGAGCGTCAAAATAGGATTGAGAAAGGCATATTTTAATGCACCAGGTGAATATCAATTCCAACTAAATAAACCAATTCCAATGTTTTTACCCCTAAGTATAACTATTCTAGGGCCATATCCACATGTACAATCCAGAAGTGGATCTTATCATATAGAAATTAGTCGCTCTATCCATTACCTAAATTCTAATTCATTTTTCAATATTTGGATTATTCTTATAATTGTGGAATAAATTTCTCATCCTATTTTCCAATTGTTAACAAATCCAAAATCTAATAAGAACTGTATTGACCAAGTATTTTTTTTCAACATATAAATTAGATCTCCTTATATTAGCATTAAATAAATTTCACAAAAACAGTCACATGGATCATAATGGATTAGTGTATTTGGATACTAGTTACACAATATTACTATTTATAGAATTCTATTCAATAAATCATATAGAAATCTAATAATTTATTACTTTTCATAGGAATACCCTACATAAACCATTCGTCACACTCTAGGGGAATTGTTGTATAAGAACTGGTGACATCATATGCTCAGTAAGGGTAAACATGTGAGATATCAATAGATGATCATATGAAATCAGATTATATGTATATGGGAAAGATATTATTAATATAAATTACAATTTTCATTCCCAGTATATTAGGGATCATAAAAATGAATCATGGAATAAAAAATCATAATTTCAAATCCTTGATTCATAAGATTGAGAAATCATCATAAATCAATAATGAAACATATGTTCATTTCATATAATTTTTTCACCATTAAATTTATATAAACCATTTCATATGTAATGGATAACATGTGAGACCATAAAATCATATTGGATCAGGATCCAAAATGTGTTTCACATTTCATAAGGGGTCAGGAACCATTAGTTTTTTTTTCAATTTATGAAAGATATGGAATAGTCACCTATTTGTCAAATTTTATCAAGCACATCAGCATGTTTCACATATAAAATCAACCACGTCATGTTTTTTCAAATCATTATCTAATGTGATATAAAAAATTACACAATGAATTATAGGGAGATATAGGTCCTACCTATCAAATAATGAAAATAATAAATATTTGAACAAATAGATCATATAAAATTAATCATATCAATACCAATTAAAATAAATAGTTTTCATGAACTTTTTAGCATATAATAACTCATGTAAAAGAAACAAGTTCAATAAATAATCCATCATTTCATTATATAATTACCCATGGAAAAGAAATTGGTTTAATAAAAATCTTTCTATCATAATAATAAAGCATCCATTGAACAAATTATAATGGTCTCATTGTATCATATAAAAATTATATCTTACATAACATTAATGGGTTTCATTATATATGTAATGTTTTTGAATGATCACATTGGACATATCTTGAGGAAGATAACCTTTTTGCATAGAAATATTTTACTTACAATATAAAAACATACCAATTTAGAAATATTAAATTCTCTTTAAAAATATAATTCTAAAATTGTAAACAATTAAATAATTATTTATTCATGATAGTGTAAAACATTTTTCGATCTGTACATTTTATTATGAAGATTCATTTCATATTTTCAATAAAAATCAAAATATCCTTGTTTGGAAAAATACATGTAGATTCTTTTTATTCTATTTCAATGAATTTCAAAAATGGGTAAAATTTTCTTTAATAAATAATATAATAACTATTAAATTGTTCTTCGAAACATAATTAGAAAAAATGGGCATGAAGAAAAAGGATTTTTGATTGTTGGGTTAATGATTGTCATTTTTTGTTAAAAATAATATTTGAGACACTTGAATACATAAAAGTGAGAAGAATAAAGAAAAAGTTATATTATTATTAATTAACTATAGGTGAAGAAAGTAATTGTTTTTGATAGGTAGATAATAATATTTCATCATTAGAATGATAATAAAGAAATCCTAATAAAAATGATATTGTAACATAAAACATTTTCCTCGGTGGTATATTTTGAATCATAATACATACGAAAGAATAAAATTAAATGAAAAATGAAATATAGTTAGAATAAATAGATCTAGGATATAACATTTCAAATTGGATATATATAAGGATCATAAATAAACATAGGTTAATAAGCTAACATATGTACCAAGGAATACAACTTGAGATGACATTCCCATACCATAAGTCTCAACATCCTTTATAAATATTTGAACATACTCTATAATTAATATATTTTTATTATACAAAATTATGGAAACATAATTATATCTATCATAAAATAAATGATTTCATTATGAACTTTTTATTATCGATTTTGATCAATTCATTGTTAAAATTATGTTTTAGGTAATAACTACTTTGTTTTTTATTTATGTTTTGGTTTTTTAGATTTTGTTATTTTATATTGATAAAGTTTTCTAAATCTGTGAAATTTTAAATATGAAATAAATATAATATATATTCATTATAAATGTATTAATTATAATAAATAAAATTAAAATATAGAAAATTAATTAAACACTTCATATAGAGGGTAGGTCGTACATACACATTAATTTTGTGTCCATTTTCTTGGTGGATGGAATGAAAGAAAGGTAAATAATATATTTCCTTTATAGATTAATTATAAATTCAAATATATAAATTATATTAATTATATTTATCCTTGTTGCCTTCCATGTGAATTTTATGTTAAAAACAAATCACATCGCTTCATGAAGTGGATGTTTTCGTACACATGTGTGATGATATCCTATTATCACTATGTGTAAAGTAACAAATAATAGGTCATATTGTCATTAAAAAATAATAATTACATTATTAATTTCATAAATAATTTTAATCTATCATTATATCCTTTGGTGAGTGGTAGTGATGGAAAACAATGTAAACCGGTTCACGAGGTAGTAGTGCACCATACACACAATCAATGATTTCATATCCCATTTAATTGAATATGAGATAGAAGTATGTTATTAAATCAACATAATAAAATATAATTATATGGTATATAATAGTGTTTTTATATTCTAATTTCTGATACATTTATGGATTTTCTATGTGATGAAGTGAAAAGATGATCTGAGTGAAAAAAATACCTTCACTTTGAACAACCTCCTATAAAAATATAATTGTGGACCCTATGGTTGGTATTTTGCAATGAGAATCATATATAAATCATGTATAAATATTTTGAGTAGACATTTTGGTAGGGTTTCATCATTATGAGGTTCCCAAGAGTTATGATGAAGTGATGGGTGAGAATGCCATTTTATAACTGAAGAGGAGTGACATTTTTGTAAATACCCAACACTATTAAATGATGGAAATTAAATATCACAACATTTTCATAAAAAAATGATAAATAAAATAGTTATGGGATGATATGTGTGATCCACACGTCCACCAAAATAAAAGTAAAATGTTTTTAACACATTATTCCATTATCCTATATGTTTTTTGACTTTTGGTGGGTTAGTTTTCCCCATGGTAAATAGTCACGTATAATATGTGAATGTAATTTTTCATGTATGATTAAAAATAAAATGGGACTTATGAGATTTTTTTTACCCAATAATTGAAATTATTATATAAAATTTATTAAATAATGGTCCTTTGTGTGTTAAGAATTAATTTTAAGATACGCACAAGTAACACAGAATGCTCTGGGTTTACCTTAATTGTAGTAATTAATTTTTACTATCTTTAAAATTTATTTGAAAATAAAATTATTATTAACTAATTTTTATAATATTAATTGGCCTTAAAAAAATATTTATTGGATTTTTAAATATTTAGTTAAAATAAGTGTCTGAATTTAATTTAAAAGTAATCCCACTGATGCAGTAAAAAAAGGTTTTGAAAAGAAAATGTTTTTCTAAGTATATAAAATTTTGACATAGAAAATTCAATATTAAATTGATTAAAATAAACTAAATTTTATAAATATTATTAAATAAGGTTCTACCTTTGTCAATGACCAAGGGAAATATTATTATAAAATGAAAGAAAAGTTACATGAGTCTGAAAGGAAAAATAGTATTACAACAATTATCATAATGGAGTAAATCAATAGGTATATCATCTAGCTAGGTTTTGTACCGGATGACTCCCTTATCTTCAAGACATTTTTCAACCATTTTTTATTCACGAAAGGTATTATTGATAATGTAGCTGATCTTTATAAGTGAAAAAATACATTTCATCAAACTGGTTGTAAGAGGCCAGGCCGGATACAAAACACCATTTGAATTAGTCTGGACATTAGATACTGAATAACATTCAATAAAAATATTATTCCAACCCTTTTTATTAGAAAAAGAAATGGAATTGATCACATTCGTCACATCCACTTCCAAAGATGATGTGCTTCTGCCGCTACCAAATAAGTATCTGAGAAACTATCCCTGGTGGTTTCTAAAAATTGCACCACAACACGAGGGTCCTAGATTGCCTTTAGAAATTCCATAAATATTAACTTTAATCCATCCTAGGATAGGGGCCTACATTAACACCTAAAAAAATTTATAGGTTGATGATAAAATCCATAAATCTGATGCTGTTAGAGGATCTCAAAGTCTTTAAAAGTGTTTTCCCAATTATCCTTCTGAATCGAGGGAGTTTCTCGAATGACAATGAAAATCCATGTATGACCAACATTAAGATAGGATGAGACATTATTATAAATATGAGAATTTCTATCATACCATGTCACATAAAAGATCTCAGCAATAACATTTATGAAAATATTATTGATTTTATTAGAGTTTTCTATATCCACATAATGCATTAGTTGGGATCTGAATGAATTACGATGCAACAATCTATAATAAAATAAGTAAAAAATATAGTTCCAAATAGTTAATGCCAAAGAATATGAATGAAAAATATGGTTATTATCTTCTCTTGTTTGGTTACAAATATTAATCTTAGAGCGAAGTTGAATCCAATAATATTGAAGAAAAAACACAGTGGGGACTCTGTTGTGAAAAATTCACCAAAAAAGAATAATCCTCAAGGGATTAATTCAAGGTTTTCCAAAACAATTTAACCAATATAAATTATTAATAGAATTTTGAAAATTGTGGTTATAAAACTTATTGGTTTCTAGGAAGCCATTATGAAAAGGTTCCTAGATTAGGAAATATTCCTAATTGGAATATAGATAATTTTCATTAACATGAATAATTTTATCAGGATGACTGATGTTGCGAGAATTTAAAACATCCCTGATAGTGCAGTTGGTGTGCTCTAGTAGAATATTTGGAGGAAAAATAGATATAAAAGGGGCACTAGTGTAGTTTTCCAACCAAAATTTCATGGAAGAGTCGGTACTAACCATCAATCAAGAGTTATACATGATGTTAGTAAACGTTTTCCTAATGGACGACTAAGTGGATGATGTAATATAATTCTTGTTGGCCTTATTTAACTTCTCAATGAATCTTTTTTTTATAAAAGAAATGGAATCATAGTTATTGTGAAGCAGCATCCAAGTGAGTCTGACTTATAAAAAATCATTAAATATTTTATGGTTTTTGATGCCTAGGTCACCCATATATAAAGGCATACAACATGAAACCCAAGGAATGGTCACATGTTACATTTTAATAGTGATTCCATTCCAAAAAATGTTTTGGATGTAAACATGTATTTTCATAAGGAGGCCTGAAGGCCATTTGTAAAACATAATCGAGTATACCATTTTAGAGATAATTTTAGATTTAACAAGATAGATTCCAACCATAGAGATGGATTTACCCTTCCTTAAGAAAATATAATTAAGGAATCAGTCAACAGTGGTGAAAAAATTTCTAGATTTAAGCCTTCCAAAAAATTGATACACCAAGATAAGTAAAATGGAAGGCTTCTTCCTTGATATTGAAATTATTGATTATATTACCTTTTATATTAAAAGTAAATTTTCTCCCAATGAAGAAAAATGATTCGTTCTAGCTTATTTTTTTACCATATATTTCATCACAATGTGACAGGGAACTTTTAAGACTTTGAATTTTCTATTTATCACCTTGTAAGAAAAAATATGATGTCATTATCATATAAAAGAAATGTTGAAACGTTTAATTTTGGGAAGCTGGAATAGGATTAATATTGTTCTAATAAACATGGTGAGACATCAATTTACTTAAGTATGCATCCACAATATAATGACCCATAATTTACATACATTGTTATTACTTAGGAATTGAAGCATACTTATTACAACATATAACTAAACCATGAAAGGACCGTATAGGAATAGTGTCTTTAGAAATTGGGAATCATAAACAACTGGTTCATAAAGCAACTACATTGTATCCCATTTATTTTATCATATTTAGAGTCCCTTTTGGCATATCCTACTTAATGACCTTCTTCTTGGCCTGGGGAAAATAAAACATACAAAAGGGTGAGATCAAATTCTCATTAAGGGTAAAAAAAGAAATATCAATCATATCATATTCATAAGAACATAACATTTTGAAAATATTAACCTCAAAAAGAGATCATAATATCATAACATGGGATAAATCATAGTACTTAAATGTAATCCCAATAATCATAACATAAAACATGAAACATTTTGTCATACACACATAATCATAATGAATCATTTTTTAGTAGTCAAGACTCATTTCCAGGACTATCCTAGCTGACAAAGTCCATTTCTGAACCTCGTTCACTCCTCGTTTCAGTCCTGTATCACTGAACTGGATTAACCTGTCGTTCCATCCATGTCTATCTCATGAGATATAAATATTTACACAATGAATTGGAGGGAGATATAGGTCCCACCCATATCATAATGAAACCGTTCTTATGTGTGCCACAAAATCATAAATCATACATCATTGCAAAACCCAAGTAATAAAAATGGGATTCCTAAACATCGTGCCATCATAACATAATCTATTTAAGATAAAAGGACTTCATAAAAATAATTACATCATAACATAATAAAATTAATGTAAAAATAGGGATAGAAACATAACCTTATATTATCTTAGATGGAAAATAATTTTGATAAAACACTTGAACTCCATTCTTGAGGAAAATATTCTTTCTACTTCAAAACAGTTTTCCTTTCATAACATGTCATAAAATTTTAAACTAAAATAATCTGATTAAAAATAACTTGAAAACATGTAAAGGAAGATTCATGGAAATAATTTTCTATGAAATCATAAAAGGCCATTTATTCTATATAAGTTAAAAAACATTCTTCTCGTACTTTGGCCGGAAAAGTCAAAATGTACCTTGTACTAAAAATGACAAAGGATTCCTTTCATATATTTTACTAAAAACTCACTAATGGGTAAAATTGGATTTAAAAAATTGTAGGATGATAGAAATAATATTACATATTGAGGAAACATGGATGTGGATGATACATACACCCCTGTAAATACCAAAGTATAAACAATCTCGGATAAAAATAAGATTGTGAGATTTTCCCTTACCTTAGGTCTGATATGCTTTGTACATGTCCGAACCTCCAGTATAATGATTTAAATAATGTCACTGACTTTTTCTAGAATCATACTCATTGTTATTATAATACATATGGTCATATGCTTAGATTCTTATTATTAATATTTCATTGCTACTTTTTATTCGGGTGTTTATTGCTTTATGTTCTTATTCGTGTTTTATCAAATAAATTATTATTTCTCTTTTTAGGTTATAGATACATAATTTACAGAATTTTAGTAGTATAATATATATTATATTTATTCATTCAATTCATTTATATAATCATTATTCAATGAATATAATGTAGAACGACTCGCATCACATCGTGGAGATGGTAGGCCATACGTACGCACGAGCAATGATATCATTCCCATGATCGTGGAATTGTATTGAAATGTATGTATACTATTTAAGAATCAATATCACTATAAAATAATAATATATATTTATTCTTTACACCATTATACCCATCCAAGTATGGTGCTGGTCAAAAATCGATTACACCACGGCGTGGAGACGGTATTCCGTACGTACACACGCGCTGTGATTTCATTTTCCATAGGATGGTTAGAAGGTGAAATAGGGTTGTTTCATATTTATAATAAAATATCAGTATATGAGTGATACTGATGTTATTACTTCATAATGAAACAACTAAATAAGATAAGTAGAAGAAGAAATAAATTTGAAATAATCGATAACAAATATTAACTCTTCTTCGACACGCCTCTTTGAAACCTCCGCATAGAGCACTAAAATTGGTCTTTGAAGAAGACAAGGACCTCTAGTATGTTTCTAGGGAAGTTGATAAGGGAAATGGGTAGGGGTTGGCGGAGATTCAAGGCTAAAAATTTTTTGAGGAGGAGAGGGAGGAGGTTCCCTTTTATAAGGGAGGAGCGGGGAACCTTTGGAAATATAAAAAATATTAATTTATAATAAACCCTATCCCCACATAAAAAATTCCAAAGTGAGTAAAATTCGGATATTAGATAATATAGGGTTATAATATCATCAACCGATTAAATTTAGACATGTTTTGATTTTATTGTAAACCTTATCATTTTGATTTATCCTTATTTAATCTATTTGATTTTATTTGTGGTAATAATGTTATAAATTTTATATGGTTATAAACACTTACTTATGTGTTCTTAATTATACATAATTTGATACTTTATGAAATTTTGGATCATATAAGTTTTATTTTTATTTTTTAAAATATATTTGTGATTTTTAAACAATTTAATAATATAAAATATCAATAGTGTCAATTTTGAAACAATTCATTTATTTTAATTTAAATAAAATACACACAGAAGATATGTTCTAAAATTTTTTTTTAATATAATCCTAACATGTCATATTTATATATAAAATTAATGGATCACATTAATTAGTTCATATAATATTTTTAAAACCATTTATTTGATATTTCATTTAATGAAATAATTTCTACATCCCTATTTTTTCTCATTAATGATAATTATTTTAACCCTAAAAATTCTAAATAAATTTTCATAATGTAGATAATTTTATTATATTTCTATATACTATTAATTTTTTATGTTTCATGAATTTTATCACTAAATTAAAATTATTATACTTATAAGTTTTAAGAGAGTGACATGTGGTCACTTTGGTTTTAATAACAATTAAATTATTTTAATGGTCAAAAGTCCATAAAATGAATTTATTCCAACCCTTTGGTGATAAGGGTCTACTTTTAGTCATCCAATAGATTTTTTTCAGGTGTTAGGGTAATTTTATAATCTTATATTTACCCTTAATTACCCAATTTACCTTTAACTCCAGTAAATAAAAATTACCATAGTTACTATTCATAACATCAAAAAAATAAATGTAATATATTAAAATAATTTGGACCCACTGAATTCAAATATGGAATCTATATTTCAAAATTCAAAACACAGAAGTTGTAGTAATTAATATAAAATTAATATCGTTGTTAAGAAAATGAGTTTTAAAAGTTAAAACATTGCTAAAGATTGAAATGTTTTTACCTATAAACTCACTGTAAAATTAATGGTAATGACATAAATTATATTAAATGGTAAAAATATATTCTACATATACTTTAAAACCATTCAATATTATAATTTAACCATATAAATTATTATGATAAAAAGTGTTGTTTTTTATTAAAATATAGCGCGTTTTTACTATTCATTAAAATATTAAAGTTATCAGAATAATATGAAACATTTATCCAAAGTAAATTTTTATATCCTGATTCCAAAGAATAATTTTATTTTTTCAATTTGAACTTATAAACTTGTGATAAAATAGATTTAAAGTGGTTGCGCCATCAAAAGGCGGTAAAACTGTATTTTTTGAAAAATACATATTTTACTTGAAAATTTTATTTCGTTCTCATACCATGTTCTAGAAAATATGTAAGATTAATAATAATGTTATAAAATTAAAAATGTAGTTAATATTATTCATAACGGCTAGTCCATAATAATATTATAACAATATATCGTTGCTTAGTGAAACTCGGTATTGCGTACTACACACGCTAACGAGGAAGGTCGTGATTGTGTGTATTGCAAGCCAAGCTAGTGTTTTGTGCAATGAAAGATTCCTTTAATGTTGCGTATAACATAAGACCTAAAAAAATATACTTCTCATAAAATATCAGGGTGTTACATTCTACCCCACTTAAAATGAATTTTTCCCTTGAAATTCCTCACTTCGTAATAAACAGATGAGGATACCTCTCCCTCATCATATCCTCAATCTCCCATGTAGCTTCTTCTAATTGGTGGTTCCTCTATGAAACTTTCACCAAACGAGTGGTCTTGTTCTGTAGAACTTTTTCACTATGATCCAGACTCTCTATCGGTTGTTCTTCATAAGAAAGATCTTGCTCCAGTGGTACAACTTCTAAGAATAGTACATGTGAAGGATCAGGTATGTACTTTCTCTGGAGAGATACATGGAACACATCATGAACTTGAGAGAGATTCGTTGGAATCTCAAATCGGTAACATACCTTCCCAACACAATCCAGTATTTCAAAAGGACCAATATTCCTAGGGCTCAGCTTTCCCGTCCTTACAAATCTCATTACTCTCTTCCAAGGAGATATTCATAGGAACACTTTATCACCCACTTCAAACTATAGGTCCTTTCTTCAGTTGTCATCATAACTTTTTTGTTGACTCTGATATTCTCTTATGTGTTGTTGAATAGATTGGACCTTTTCTACAATCTCATCAACAAGATCTGGTCCTAATAGCTTTATTTCCCCAAATTTATCCTAGCAAGTTTGAGTTCTACATTTCTTTCTATAGAGAGATTCATAAGGATCCATCTGAATACTGGAGTGAAAGCTATTATTATAAGAAAATTCCACCAAAGGTAGGTGTTGATCCCAACCACCTTTTAAATCCATAGAGAAAGCTCTCAACATATCTTCTAGAGATTGAATAGTCCACTAAAACTAACCATCTTTCTGAGGATGATAAGCAGTGTTGAAACTCTACTCTGTGTGCAGAGTATACTAAAGACTTTGCCAAAACTTTGAGGTAAACCTTAGATCCTGATCAGATATAACGGAAAGTGGTACTCCATGTAATCTTACCACTTCCTTTACATATATCCTGGCAAGATGATCAAGAGAGAAATATTCTCTAATAGCAATGAAGTGTGCCGACTTCATAAGACGATCAACTATAACCTAGATAGCATTATTTCCTTTGGATGTTTTAGGAAGTCTAGTGGCAAAGCCCATAGTTATGTTTTCCCATTTCCATTTTGGTATGGTTAATGGTTGTAACATCCCCTTATACTTCTATCTCTCAGCTTTTACTTGCCGATAAACCAAGCATCGAGAGACATATTCAGCAACATCTCTTTTCATGCCATCCCACGAGAAGTACTCTTTCAGGTCCCTATACATCTTCGTGCTTCTAGTATGAATAGAGAATGAAGAACTATGAGCCTCATACAGTAGCTCCTTATTTAATTCTTGGATGGGAGGAACACAAACCCGATTCTTGAACTTTATCATTTCATCACAATCAATTTGAAATTCAGGAACATTATTCACCTTTTTTGTAACTCTACATCTTCATTCTGTGCCTATTTAATCTTCACATGTATAGATGGTTGAACATTCATTTGAGAAAGATATGATTTCTCCCCTTCCATTATAATTCCAAGATCCATCTTTTGTAAATCCATAAATATTGGATTTTTTGTGATCCTAATCAAGGATAATCTAGCATGGTCTTGTCAACTTAATGCGGCTGCCACATTGTTTTCTTTCCCATGGTGGAAATGAATTGAGAAGTTGTAATCCTTAATCGTCTCCGACCATCTTCTTTGGCGCATATTCAAATCCTTTTATGTGAAAATATACTTTAAACTTTTATGATCAGTATAAATATTACAGCTTTCACTATAAAGATAATGTCTCGATATTTTTAATGCAAATATTACCATGGCTAACTCCAAATCATGATTTGGGTAATTTTGCTCAGGTATTTTCAAATATCGTGAGGCATAAGCTATCACCATATCATTTTTCATGAAAACACACCCCAGCCCCTTCTGGGATGCATCACTATAGATCACAAACCTTTATCCACTACAAGGCAGTGTGAGCACGAGTGCACTGGATAAACATACTTTTAACTCTTTGAAATTCACTTCAAACTCCTCTGTCCAAACGAACGTAACTCCTTTTCGAGTCAACCTGGTGACTGGATTAGATAATTGTGAAACATATTTCACAAAATGTTGATAATATCAATCCAAACTAAGAAAACATTGGATCTTAGTTACTGTTGTTGGTCTCGACCATCATTCGATAACCTCTATTTTTTCTGAATCCAAAAATATCCCCTCTTTTGAGATTATGTGACCTAAAAATGCAACTTTTTGAAGCAAAAATTCACACTTGGTAAATTTGGCATAAAGCTTCTCCTTTCTCAAGGTCTTCAATACAATTCTCTATTGATCTTCATGTTCTTCCTTGCTCTTTGAATAGACAAGAATATCGTCTATAAAGACTACCACAAACTGATCAAGATAGTCTCTAAAGACTCAATTCATTAGATCCGTGAAGATAGCAGGGGCATTAGTAATACCGAATGGCATCACTATAAATTCACAGTGTCCATACCTTGTACGGAAATTCGTCTTTGGTATATCCTCCATTTTTACCCTTAATTGATGATACCCTGAACGAAGATCAATCTTGGAAAAGTATTGATCTCCATGTAGTTGGTCAAATAATTAATCAATGCATGGGAGAGGGTATTTTTTCATGATAGTGATCTTGTTATGTTCCCAATAATGAATGCAGAGTCTCATTGATCCATCATTATTTTTAACAAACAGAACAGGTCCTCCCCAAGGTGACGCACTAGGGTGTATGAATCCCTTATCAAGATTCTCTTGGAGTTTCTTCTTCAATTATTGCAACTCAATTGGGGCCATTATATAAGGTGTCTTTGAAATAGGCAAAGCACCCGGTACGAGTTCCATTGAAAACTCAACTTCAAAATTTGGTGGAAGACACTGCAATTCCTCCAGAAAGATATCATCAAACTCCCGTACAATGGTCATATTATTAATCTTGAGGTTCTTGCCAACCATTTTAGATAAATAACCTTTATTTAGTGGAATCAAGACCCACATGATGGAAGAAATTTCCAATAGAATGTTATGATAATCCATACATCGATAGACGATCATAGATTGATCTGGAATATGAAATGTGACTTCCCTTATTTGGAAATTGATATGAGCTCCATATAAAGAAAGTCAATCCATGCATAGAATCACATCAAATACTACTATAGGAAGGATCACATGATTTACAGGAAGCACTTTCCCACAAGCTTCAATAAGAGAAGAATTGTAATCTTTTGATGCGACCATTGTGCCATTAGGAGTTGTCATAGCTAACTCAACATCTAATTGTTGAGGTAGTATGGTGATACCCTTAGAAAATTCTTCAAAAATAAAAGAGTGGGTGGAAACAGAATCAAATAAAACATTTTCTACTTTAGAGTTGTTGGTATGTGTACCTTTCCCCACTTAGTTATCGTACTCCATGTCACCGATAGAAATTGCATGTGACTTTCCTTTGACTTTTGCCTTAATAGTTTGTTGACGTCGATCATCATCAACAACCCTTGGATTAGGGCATTGATTGGCATAATGCCCCATTTACTTGCACTTGTAACATTGAAGTGTATGAGGTGGACTCTGTGTAGCCTTTTCCTTTTTCGTATCACTAGACATCTTCTTCAAATCATTGAGGCATTCAAATGCCCGATGGCCTTCTTTTACACATTTTAAAACATTTACTTGTCCCTTTAAGGTAATTACCTCCATGTTTCCTTCCACACATTGAGCATAAGGGAAAACTCATCTTCTTTTCAGCGTGGTCTTTAGATTTCCCTTTGAATTACATTTTCCTCTTCTTATCAATCCCATATGATTGATTTCTTACTCCAATCTCCATCTCCACCTTGAGAGCACATTGAACAATTTTCTCATAGCTATTGAAGTCCCTTATGGCTAACGCCATTCGAAAACTTGGTTTTAAGCCACTAAAGAATCGATCGATCTTACTCTCAGGTTGGATAATAATTCTGGAAGCGTACCTTTCAAGTCATGTAAAATTTGCTTCATAGGTACCAACTGATTCATCATCCTTTCGCTTCAGTTCAAGAAACTCCTTCTTCATCTTTGTTCGAAGAATAATAGGGATGTACTTATTGAAAAATAAGTTCTTGAACTCGTCCCATTCCATGGAATCAATTTTGTCTCTTTTCCTTGTATTCTTGATAAGATTCCACCATTTTTCATCATAACCATCCAAATGATACACTACTAAGATAACTTTATCATGTTCAAAACATTGAAGAACTAAGAATATATTTTCAGTGGTACTGATTTATTGTTCAGCCACTAATGGATCAGTAGACCCGCTGAATGAGGGTGGACGCTACCTCATGAAGGATTCAATAGAATGTTGCCCCTTCATTTGCTCGTTTGGAAGTCCTGCATGATTCATATCTTGAGAAATTTTTGTGAGCATGGCTACAAGATTTTTCATTCCAACTCCCATAACATTTGGTTTCTCAGGGGGACAATCATTGCATTTCCCGTCACATTCATCATTGACACGGTTCCTTCGAGTTCAATCCATTTACTAAAACCAAGAAGTATAGTGTGAGAAACACTAATCATAACAAGAAAACCACATAATCAAGAATAAAATTTCACACTTTAGGTCTTATCATAGGTTATTCATGGCCATTTTTAAAACACTATGATTTTGTCCTATGCTTAGACATATCCTTAGGGTTCTTACTAAGGATTTCATATCCTAGTTTCCAAAGGTTGACTATACCTTTCCTCCGATACCAACTATAACGAGCTATACATTACATACATTGTTATTACTTCAGAATTGAATAATATGTATTACAACATATAACAAAACCATGAAAGGACCATATAAGTATAGTGTCTTTAGAAACTGAGAAACATAAACCACTGTTTCATAAAGCAACTACATTGTCTCCCATTTATTTTATCATATTTAGAGTCCCTTTTGGCATATCCTACTTAATGACATTATTCTTGACCTGGGGAAAATAAAACATACAAAAGGATGAGATCAAATTCTCAGTAAGGTTAAACAAAAGAAATATAAATCATATAATATTCATAAGAACATAACAGTTTGAAAATCTTAACCCGCAAAAGAGATCATAATATCATAACATTAGATAAATCATAGTAGTGAAATGTAATCCCAATAATCATGACATAAAACATGAAACATTCTCTCATACACACATAATCATATAGATTCATTTCCTAGTAGCCAAGACTCATTTCCAAGACTATCCTAACGGACAAAGTCCATTTTTGAACTGAGTTCACTCCTCGTTTCAGTCCTATATCAATTAATCGGATTAACCTTTTGTTCCAGCCATGTTTATCTCATGACATATAAATCTTTACCCAATGCATTGGAGGGAGATATAGGTCCCACCCATCTCATAATGAAACCATTCTTATGTGTTCCACAATATCATAAATCATACATCAAAGCATAACCCATGTAATAAAAATGGTATTCTTAAACATTGTGCCATCATAACATAATCCATTTAAGATAAAAGAACTTCATAAAAATAATTCCATCATAACATAATCAAATAAATTTAAAAATAGGGATAGAAATTGAACCCTATATTATCTTAGATGAAAAATAATTTTGATAAATCACTTGAACTCCATTCTTGAGGAAAATATCCTTTCTACTTCAAACACATTTTTCCTTTCGTAACACGTCATACAATTTTAAACTAAAAGAAGTTGATGAAAAATAAACATGAAAACTTTTAAATGAAGATTCATGGAAATAATGTTCTATGAAATCATAAAAATCCATTCATTCCATATAAGTTTAAAAAACATTCTTCTCGTACTTTTCCCGGAAAATTCAAAAAGTTCCTCGTACTAAAAATGACAAAATATTCCTTTCATATCTTTTACTAAAAACTCAACAATGGGTTAAATTGGATTTTAAAATTTGTATGAGGATAGAAATAATATTAAATATTTATGAAACATGGATGTGTATGATATATACACCCTAGTAAATTCCAAAGTATAAATAATATCGGATAAAAATGAGATTGTGATATTTTCCCTTACCTTAGGTCTGATATGATTTGTACGTGTCCGAAACTTCTGTATATTGATTTAAATAATGTCATTGACTTATTATATAATCATACTCATTGTTATGATAACACATATGGTCATATTCTTAGCTTCTTATTAGTAATATTTCATTGATACTTGTTATTCGGGTGCTTATTGCTTTATATTCTTATGCGTGTTTTGTCGAATAAATTCTTATTCCACTTTTTAGGTTATAGCTACATAATTTACAGAATGGTAGTAATATAATATATATAATATTTATTCAATAAATTCATTTATATAATCATTATTCAATGAATATCAAGTCGAATGAGTCACATCACATCGTGGAGACGGTAGATTGTACATACACACAAGCGATGATATCATTCCCATGATAGTGGAATTGTATTTAAGTGTATTTATACTATTTAAATATCAATATCACTTTACAATAATCATATATAGTTATTATTTACACCATTATACCCATCCAGGTAAGGTGCTGGTGGAAAATAGATTACACCACGGCGTGGAGATGGTATTCCATACGTACACACGCGCTGTGATTTCGTTTTCTGTAGGTTGGTTAGAAGGTGAAATAGGGTTGTTTAATATTTATAATAAAATATCAGTATATGATTGATAATGATGTTATTACTTCATAATGAAACAACTAAATAATATGAAGTAAACAAAGAAATAAATTTGAAATAATCGGTATGGGATATTACCTCTTTTTTGACACGCCTCATTGAAACCTCCACTTAGGGCACTAAAATTTGTCTTTGAAGAAGACCAGGACCTTTAGTATGTTTCTAGGGAAGTTGAGAAGAAAAATGGGTAGGGGTTGTCCGTGCTTCAAGGCTCAAAATTGTGAGAGAGGGAGAGGGAGGAAGTTCCCTTTTATAAGGGATGAGAGGGGCACATTTAGAAATCTAAAAAAAATTAATTTATAATAAACCCTAACCCCACATAAAAACATCCAAAGTGAGTCAAATTCGGATATTAGATAACATAGGGTTTTAATCTCATCAACCAATTAAATTTAGACATGTTTTTATTTTATTGTAAACCTTATCATTTTGATTTATCATTATTTAATCTATTTTTTTTTATTTGTGGTAATAATGTTATAAATTTTATATGGTTATAAATTTTAATTTGTAATTTTTAAAATATATTTGTGATTTTTAAACAATTTAATAATATAAAATATCAATAGTGTCAATTTTGAAAAAATTAATTTATTTTAATTTAAATAAAATCTACACTGAAGATTTGTTCTAAAAAAAATTTAATAGATTACTAACATGTCATATTTATCTAGAAAATTAATGGATCACAATAATTAGTTCATATAATATTTTTAAAACAGTTTATTTGATATTTCAATTAATGAAATAATTTCTACATCACTATTGTGTCCCCATTAAAGATAATTATTTTATCCCTAAAAATTATAAATAAATTCTCAAGATGTAGATAATTTTATTATATTTCTATATATTATTCATGATCTATGTTTCAAGAAGTTTATCACTAAATTAGAATTATTATACTTATAAGATTTAAGAGAGTTACATGTTGTCACTTTCTTTGGTTCTAATAAAAACTAAATTATTTTAATGGTAAAAAGTCCATAAAATGAATTTATTCCGACCCTTAGGTGATAAGGGTCGACTTTTAGTCATCCAACAGAATTTTTTCAGGTGTTAGGGTAATTTTATAATCTTATATTTACCCTTAATTACACGATTTACCTTTAACTACGGTAAATAAAAATTACCATAGTTACTATTCATAATATCAAAAAAAAGTAACCTATTAACATAATTTGGACCCACTGAATTCAAATACGGAATCCATTTTTCAAAATTCAAAACACATAAGTTTCAGAAATTAATTTAACATTAATCCCGTTGTTAAGAAAATGAGTTTTAAAAGTTAAGACGTTGCCAAAGATTGAAATGTTTTTACCTATGAATTCAATGTGAAATTAATGGTAATGAAATACATTATATTAAATTGTAAAAATATATTCTATTTATACTTTAAAACCATTCAATATTATAATTTAACGATAAAAATTATTGCGATGAAAAATGTTTTTTTAATTAAAATATAGCGTGTTTTTACTATTCATTAAAATATGAATGTTATCAGAATATTATGAAACATTTATCCAAAGTAAATTTTTATATCCTAATTCCAAATAATAATTTTATTTTGTCTATTTGAACTTATAAACTTGTCAAAAAAATAGATTTAAAGCGGGTGCTCCATCCAAAGGTGGCAAAACTGCATTTTTTTAAAAATACTTATTTTACCCGAAATATTTATTTTGTTCTCATACTATGTTCTAGAAAATATGTAAGATGAATAATAATGTTATAAAATTCAAAATTTAGTTTTTACTATTTATAACGGCTAGTCCATAATAATTTGATAACAATATATCGTTGTTTAGTGAAACCCGGTATTGCATATTACACACGCTTTCTACGATGGCCACGATTACGTGTAACACAATCCAAGCTAGTGTTGTGTGCAGTGAAAGATTCCTTTTATGTTGCGTATAAAATAAGACATAAAAAATATACTTCTCATAAAATATCAGGGTGTTACACATAATTACAAAAATAATGTTAGATATTGTGTCACATTATCTAATACCCCTTATGCATTTAATGTAACCCTTAGGGGAACCATTGACATGGATGGAGATGGAATACACTTCAAATAAAATTTTTATTCAATTGATCATGGTGTCATTAATACCAATGCTATTTAGGACCTTGAAATTAAAAACCCATCAATTGTATCAAAGGATTTCCTGATATCAAGTTTAATAAAAATATTTCCTCCCTTGGTGGATTTGTTTAAGGTGTTATTGAATTTACAGGAAAGAAAAATGAAATATTTCATAGACCTACTATAACGCCTCGACCCCAGTTACCCATAGTTGGTACATTATTACATATCATTGGATTGATCACAAGAAAGATCAAGTCTCGAAAGACCGATTAGTTTAGTATCCTTGGAATAACCAGATATATTCATAAAGTTTATATTACAACATAAAATGAAAAACTACAACAATATAGTCTCCATGGACCACACTCTTATCCCCTCATACTATCCTTGCAGGTCATTAAAAAAATACCTCTTCACGTCCTAGGAAAAATAAAACATAGAAAGGGGTGAGCTCAAATGCCCAGTAAGGATAACAATATAGAGGAAACATTCATAAATAAGAATAAACATTTAAGGAAATGTATAACTAACAAAAGACTTTTAAAACATTAACTTAAGCATAATATGGAATAAATAAAATGAAATAATGCCTCATACTTATTCAAATGGATATTCTACTAGTCGAATAATCACATGCAGTATCAACAACCACTTTCATAATTATGGAATGCATAATTCCATTTTATCATAACCACATAGTCAAGGCCTCTTTCCCTGACTACAAATAATATTTTGTCAAGGCCTTGTGCCAAGACACTAGTTTGTCTCATTATACCTACTGATGCATCTTGGAGCTATATCGGGCTCCACCCGTCACTTATTAAGTCTAATGCATTCCTCATATGAATAGGTATAAACATAACATAAACATTCGTATTAAAACTAGCATATGAAATGCCAATACATTCTCCATAAACCATGAATAACACATCTAGAGTCAAACATATCACAAAACCTTCAAAAATATATGGAAGTTTTTTATCATAATAAATAAAGATCAAATAAGCTTAAAATCCATCAAAGGATATTGACATAGATGAAATCAAAACTATTTGAGAGAAATATCTTTTTTTAAATCATTTAAATGTCACATAATTATAAAATAAAAAATTTACTTTGAAAGTTCTTTTATAAGATTGTAAGGGATGCTTCAAGGATTTTATAATGGCGGAAAATAGCCACACCTGCTGTATAAGTTAAAAAAACATTCTTACCTTAATTTTGTCGAAAAGGTTAAAAAGGACCTTGTTTGGAAAACGACAGAATGTTTCCTTTATAAAACTCTTAAAAAAATTCAAACAAGGGTATATATGACTTTAAACTATATTCTGTTAAATATTAAAAATGTTTTGAAATACATTTTTAAGAAACATGGATATGGATGATAAAGAAGTCCCAGTAGATTATTACGTCTAAACAACCTTGGATAATGAAGAGATTGTGTAATAAACCCTTCCCTTGTACTTTTCCTTGGTTGAGGGTATATTAAACTCCTGTATAATGGTGAAATAATTGTTATTAAATTATACAAGAAGCATATACATTAATATGATATCATATATGATCTTTTAACATTACTTTGTTAATAATATCTTAGTATTATCGTAATTTCAGGTGTTAACTTACTCATTTTCTCTTATACGTTTTGTTACATAAGCCCTATTTGTTATGGATAGGTTGTATATTATTCATATGAAGAATTATATCATGTCCTTAAACATTATTTTTAATCATCAAATGAGAATTATTCTCGAATGGATACGACGGGGAATGAATCTTATCGCGTTTGTGGAGACGGCAGTCCGTACGTACGCACGAGTGACAATATATTTCTTTTGATGTTAAAATAATATATAATTGGATGGTATATCATATATACAGAATCATTATCCAGTTATATTTATTATTTAAATTAATTACACATCACTATTATACCCATCCAAATAATAATATATTGAATAACAATTACACCACGACGTGGAGATGGTAAGTCGTACGTACGCACGTATGGTGACTTGTCATTTAAAGGATTGATATTATACTGAATATGGTTGTATCATATTTATAATAACATCATAGTATATATAAGATATTGGAGTTATTATTTTAGAATGGTAATAACAAAGAAAGAAGAAGTTGAAGAAGAAAGGAACTTGAAAAAGGGTGGTGAAAACATTACCTCTTCTTCAGGTTCTTCATTTTGATTTGATCAAAAGGGATCCATAAGATGGACTTCTTATCAAAATAAGGCCTCTAGGTTGTATTTAGGGAATTTTAGAGAGTATTTGGGCAGGGTTTGGCCGATCCAAATGGATTTTAATGTGTGAATTAGTGAGAAGGGGGAGTGCCCTTTTAAAAGAGGGGTGAGGGGCACCTTTGGAAAAGCTAGAAAAATTATTTTATAATAAATTCATATTCGGTTTCTAATGGCTCCAAAGTGTATTATTTAGAGTTTAAGGTGGGGATAGGTCGAAAACCACTCAACCAATAGAATTTAGATAGGTTTGGTTCATTATATTAACCTTAACGTTTTGTTTTAACTCTTAGTTAATTAGTTTGACATTTACCATGTCACTTTGTATTTTTATATTATATAGTTAATAAAAATACTATATACCTCCAAGATACCCCCAATTGGTCCATTAATGATACACCTATCATGATATAATTCTCTTGTATGATCATTATATTTTTAGGAATTGAATAAAAAATAATAATATAATATTTGTTTTAAAAACTCTTTTATGTGAATTTTGACACTATTCAATAATTGATTTTTCTTAAAGTATTAACAACTTTATTAATTAGAACCAAATAAATTTAAGCAATCCTATAATGTCATATTAAGCAATAAAATTCATGGATGTCATAAAAACTTTCAAATTATATTAATGCTAACATTTTTAATACCAATTATTTGATTCTTTCATTTATAAGGAAAATACTGCATCATTATTGTGTCATAAATAATCTTAATTATTAAATTTCTAAAAATTATAAATAAAATACCATTATTTAGAAAATCATTTTATATTTCTAATGAATATTTATAGTCAAACGTCCAACATATATAACCCTATGTAAAAATTGTTTTTCTAAAAGATATATGCTTATGTCATTTTTGTATTTATTTTAACTTAACTAATATAAAGTGTCATTATCACTTACAAGTAGCTACATGGGGTCCCAAAATCGACCCAATGATTCCCATGGTCGTACATGTATCAAACAATTAGTTTAAGAGCCGTTTTAGGGTAATTTATTATTATTATAGTATTATTTGTTTACCCTTATTTACCGAATTTACCTTTTAACCATAGTAAATAAAATTTTTACCGAAGTAATTATTTAAAATGTCTACAAATAAAAGTTACCTATTTACACAAGTTGTAAATACTGATTAAAAATATGGAATCAATTTCTTCAAAATCAAAACATAGAAGTGGCAGAAATTAATTTAATATTAATTCCCGTTGTTAAAACAAAAAGCGTGTTTTTTAGACATAAAAACTATCAAAAGATTGACACTTGTTCATGTCCAGTTTAATTGTGAAATTATATCCAACGACCAAAATTGTATTAAATGATAAAAATATATTCTAAATATACTTTAAAACCACTCAAATTCATAATTTTATCACTATTAATTATTTTGATTAAAAAAGTTTTTTTTAATTAAAATTTATTAATTTTCACTATTCATCAAAATATAAATGTTATCCGAAAAGGTCCAAAATTTTACCCTAGGCTAATTTCGATATTATGAATCCAAAAATGAAGTCAATTTTGAATAAAAAAATTTATAAAATTTCAAAAAGTGGGTATTACTATTCATAATGGCTAGTTTGATTGGTTGTGGTGTGTGTTAGAACTGAAAGTTGTGTACAACACACGCTGCTGTATTATTCAAAGGGAAGCGTACCATGGAAGCTTGGGGTGTTACATTATCTCCTCCTTCAAATAATTTTGTCCTCGAAATTTCTAGAATATTACTGCATAAAAATACTTTGGTGGTTCTTCATCATATGTTCCACGGGTTCCCACGTTGCCTCTTCCATTTTATGGTTTCTCCATAGAACTTTTACTAAATGAGTCGTCCAGTTTCTCAGCACTTGTTATCTCATATCAAGAATCCTGATGGGATCTTCGCAATAAGATAGATCGGGTTCCTGTTCTAATTCCTCGTAAGTGAGTACATGCATTGGGTCAGGCATGTATTTCCTCAATAGTGATACATGGAACACATCGTGAACTTTGGAAAGACTTGGCGGCATTTCCAAACAGAAAGCTACTATCCCAATTCGTTCTAGAATTTTGAAATGCCTGATGTACTTGGGACTCAATTAACCTTTCATTCCAAAACGTATAACTCCCTTCCATGGAGATACATTCAGGAAAACATGATCTCCCACCTGAAATTCCAAATCCTTTCTTCGGTTGTCAATATAGCTCTTCTGCCTACTTTGAGCAGCTTTGATGTGGTTTTGGATTACCTTCACCTTTTCCATCGTTTCCTCCACCAGCTCTGGGCCTACAAGTTTTATTTCACCAACGTCATCCCAACAGGTTGGTGTGGGACATCTATTTTCGTATAACACCTTATATGGTGCCATTCGAATACTTGAAGGGAAGCTATTATTATAGGAAAATTCCACCATAGGTAAATATTGATCCCACATACCCTGAAAGTCAAGTGAGCATGATCTCAACATGTCTTATAAGGTTTGAATAGTCCGTTTTAATTTTCCATCTATTTGAGGGTGGTAGGTAGTGCTCAAACGAATTTTAGTATCCAGGGCATTCTGAAGACTCTTCCAGAATCTTGGAGTAAAATGTGGATCACGATCAGAAACAATTGATAGGGGTACTCCATGAAGTCTCACCACTTCATTAATATATAGCCTTGCTAAACATTCAAGTGGTAAATCTTCCCTTATATCAAGAAAATGTTCTGACTTGGTAAGATGATCAATAATAACCCATATTTCATCTTTCCTTCTAGGAGTCTTCGGTAGTCCCATCACAAAGTCCATCGTAATATTGTCCCATTTCCACTCCGGTATGGGAAGAGGTTTCATGACTCCTCCATGATGTTTCCTTCCATCTTTCACTAGTTGACAAACCATACATCTTGACACAAAATCACCAATCTCCCTATTCATATTGTCCCACAAAAAATGCTCCTTCAAGACTCTATACATTTTGGTGCTCCCAGTGTGTATAGAGAAATTGGAACTATGAAAATCATCCAACAATTCCCTTTTTAGATCAGGTATATTGGGACCACAAAGTCTCATCCCAAACATCAAAATTCCATCTTCATACACAAAGTCTCTCAATTTCCCATCATTCACAGCTTTAATCTTCCTTTGTGACTCTTCATCACTGGTCTGAGAACTCTTTATCCTTTCTAGTAAAGATGGTTTAGCAACCTTTTGAAAAATCATTGATGTTTCACCTTCCATGGTGATTCCCATATCCATCTTCACTAGATCCATGAAAATAGGATCCCTTTCAATTATCATCACCTTCAAAACTCCATGATCCTTTCTCCTCAAAGAATCTTCCACCTTATTTTCCATCCCCGTGTGGTAGTGTATCGTACAATCATAATCCTTGAGTAATTCAAGCCATCTCATTTGCCTTATGTTGAGTTCTTTTTGTGAGAAAATATACTTCAAACTCTTGTGATCAGTATAAATTGAAAATGTTTCACCATAGAGGTAGTGCCTCCATATCTTCAAAGCAAATATCACAGGTTCTAGCTCAAGATCATTAGTAGGATAGTTTTTCTCATGAATTTTCAACTGTCATGATGCATAGGCAATGACCCTATCATTCTACATAAGGACACAACCAAGTACTTTCTACGATGCATCACTATAAATAACGAACCCATCATTCCCTGATGGTAGAGTCAATATAGGAGAATTGATTAATATTCTCTTCAGCTCTTCGAAACATTCTTCACATTCTTTTTTTCAGAAAAATTTAACCCCTTTACGTGTGAGCTTCGTTAATGGGTTAGCCAGTCGGGAAAAATTCTGGACGAAATGTTGATAATAACATGTCGAACCAATAAAACTACGTACCTCAGTTATACTCGTAGGTGCTGGCCATTCTTGGATTTCCTTGGACTTATAAGTATCAACAGAGATTCTATCTTTAGAGACAATATGGCCAAGAAAAGAAATCTCCTGAAGCCAGAATTCGCACTTACTAAAATTCATATATAATTCTTGTCTTCTCAGAGTCTTCAGGGTAATGCGCAAGTGATTTTCATGATCTTCGTAGATTTTGGAGAATACCAAGATATAATCAATAAATACCACCACAAATTCGTTGAGATATTCCTTGAAAACTCTATTCATCAGATCCATGAATATAGAGGGTGCATTGGTCAATCCAAAAGGCATTACCGTAAACGCCTAATGCCCGTATCTGGTTCGAAATGCTGTCTTTGGAATGTCTTCCTTCTTTACACACAACTGATGGTATCCAGATCGAAGGTAAATCTTTGAAAATTATTGAGATCTATGTAGTTGGTCAAATAAATCATCAATGCGAGGTAGGGGATACTTGTTCATTTTTGTTATATCATTGATCTCCCTATAGTTGATACATAACCTCATAGATCCATCTTTCTTTTTTTTTAAAGAACATGGGCTGCCCATAAAGAAACATTATAGTGAATAAATCCTTTATTACTCAATTCCTCTAGTTGTTTCTTTAGTTAAACTAATTCCACAGTGGCCATTCTATAAGGGGTCTTCGATATAATCCTTGATCTAGGAATTAAATCAATGGAAAACTCAACATCTCCTTCTGGAGGATGTCCAGTTAAATCTTCCGGAAACACATCTACATGTTCCTCCACAATAGGTACATCCTCTATTTGAACATTCCTTTCCTTACCCATAGTCATTTCATTCTCTTCCTCCCTAATAATTGAATTTAGTTGAGCTATTGGGGGTGGATCTAGATAAGAATTAGGTGGTGACGATTCTGCTCTAAAGATAAGGTGTTCCTTATCATCATCATAAAAAATCATAACCTCATTCTTCTTACAATAAATCATCGCATCATGGTCTGAAAGTCAATCCATACCGAGGATTTTATCAAACTCAATCATATGTATGACGATGTGATTAGCAGATAAAGAACATTTATGTTCTCTAATGGGGACTGATTCACAAAACTTCGATGCAATGATTCTTTCCTTAGGAATTTTAATTGACAACTACCTTGTAAAATCAAATTGGAAATATCTAATTTTCCTAGAAAACTGGGAAGATATGAAACAATGCAATGATCCAGAATCAAATAAAGCATTTGCTAAACTTGAGGAAACCATTAAATTACCTTCCACCACATCTTTCAGAGCTTCTACCTCGGCAGTAGTGATAGCATAAGCTTAGCCTTGATCCCTTGGCCTTTTCTGAGGCAATTTCCCCTGACGCTTAGTACATTCATTTCCATAATGTCCCATCTCCCTACAATTATAGCATTGGACATTGGTAGCTTCCTTCTTCCCCTTGAAATCACGAGCTTGGTGGCCTTTTTCACCACACTTGTAACAGACTCTCATTCCTTTTAAGCAAGTACCAGGGTGTTTCTTCCCACATTTACCATAGGATGGATATTCAACCATTCCCTTATTCCCCTTATTTTCATTCCCAGATTGATCAGCAGATCTATTCTTCTCTTACTTTGCTTTAAAGTCATAAGACTTAGAGAATTCCTTTTCTGTCTTGATAGCACATGAGACAATGTCTTCGTATGATGAGAAAGATTGTGAGACTAATTATCTACGGAGAAAAGGTTTTAACCCATCAAAGAAATGATCAATATTACTTCTTGGGTTACGCATATAATCTCTAGCATACCTTTCTAGCCTTGTAAAGTTAGCCTTATACTTTGTGACAATATCATCCTCCTTTTGTCTCAGAATCAGAAATTTCCTTTCCATATCTGCTTGATGGTCGTGAGGAAAGTATTTTTCTAATAAAATATCTTTGAACTCCCTACATTCCATATTTGATAATTCATCGTATTCCATCGTGTTTTGAAATAATGACCACCATTGATCAGCATCTCCAGTGAGGCGATAAACTTCCATGACAACTTTTTCCCTTTCACTACTACCCAAAGCCTGAAATATTTTCTCTAGGGAACTTATCCATTGCTCAGATACTAATGGATTTGTACTCCCAATGAATTTTTGTGGTTGATGCCTCATGAAGTGATCTATCATTGATCCTCCATACTGTGGATCAGGGTTCTCCATACAGGTAAGGTTATTATTCATAACCTGAATGAGTTGTCCCAATATGGTGATTAGTTGATCAGCACCAGTTGCATCACCAGCTCCACTGTAATTGTCTTCAGTAGGAGGGAAATCCCTACATTGATTATGTGCATTGATACAGTTTCCATTTCTTCCACTAGGCGCCATTTCTAAACAATGGCATAAACTAGATCAGTTTGTGAATCAAAATACATAATTTCATACTTACAAAACAGTTAACATAAATTGAACTATTTATGGATATAATCCATAATCATAAGAATGTTTTCTTTGATGAATTATATACTCATAAACCGTTCATAATGAATTTTAAATAAATGAGATTTATCCTAAGAATATCCCATGGGAGTGTCGTAACCAAGAGTGCAGCAAGGCCCATTGCCGTGCACCAGTTCCCGTTCGAGTCTAGCTCAAAGCAGGTTTTCGGGTTTTACCCCTAGGTACGTCTGTGCCAGTGCCGCCTCTACCTACTCGTATCCATACAGGGATGTATTGCTCGGAAAACTCACAAAATATCTACAATACCAAAATTCTATGAAGTTCTTCTATACTAATCCTCAAAGTCCATCTTAGGTCTGTGTGCTCTAATCAGAGTTCATCTAAATCTAGCTTCCAAGGTTTTTACTAAACTTACTTTGATACCAACTATGATTCCCTAACCCCAGTTACCCAGAGTCAGTGCATTATTACATATCATTGGCATGATCGCATGAAATATCAAGTCTCGAAAGACTGATTAGTTTAGTAGCCTTGGAATAACTAGATATATTCATAAAGTTTACATTACATCATAAAATGAAAAACAACAACAATATAGTCTCCATAGTCCACACTCTTATCCCCTCATACTATCCCTGGAGGTCATTCATAAAATAATTCTTCAAATCCTGGGAAAAATAAAACAAATAAAGGGGTGTGCTCAAATGCCCTGTAAGGATAACAATATAGAGGAAAAATTCATAAATAATCATAAACATTTAAGGCAATGTATAACTAAAACAAAAGCCTTTTAAAACTTGAACTTCATGATAATATGGTAGAAATAAAATGAAATAATTCCATATACATATTCACATGGATATTCTTCTAGTCGAATAATCACATGCAATATCAATAACCACTTTCATAATGACGGAATGCATAATGCCAGACTATCATAACCACATAGTCAAGGCCTCGTGCCAAGACTACAAATAATATTTTGTCAAGGCCTTGTGCCAAGAAACTAGTTTGTCTCATGAGACCTACCTATGCATCAAGGAGCTATAGCGGTCTCCACCCGTCACTTATTAAGTCCAATGCATTCCTCATATTAATATGTTTAAACATAACATAAACATTCGTATTAAAAATAGCATACGAAATGTCTATACTTTCTCTATAAACCATGAATAACACATCCACAGCCAAACATATCACAAAACCTTCAAAAATATATGGAAGTTTAGTATCATAATAAATAAACATCAAATAATCTTAAAATCCATCAAAGGATGTTTACATAGATGAAATAAAACTATTTGAGAGAAATATCTCTTTTTTTGAAATCATTTGAAAGTCATATAATTATAAAATAAAAAATTTACTTTGGATATTTTCTTATAACCTTGTAAGGGAAGCTTTGAAGATTTTATAATGGTTGAAAATAGCCACACCCACCGTATAAGTTAAAAAAACATTCTTACCTTAATTCTATCGAAAAGGTTAAAAAAGACCTTGTTTGGAAACGACAAAAAGATTCCTTTATAAACCTCTTATAAAAAGTCAAACAAGGGTATAGATTACTTTAACCCATATTCTAGTAAATAGTAAAAATGTTTTGAAATATATTTTTAAGAAACATGGATATGGATTATAAAGAAGTCCTAGTAGATTATTACGAATAAACAACCACGGGTAATGAAGAGATTGTGAAATAAACCCTTACCTTGTACTTTTCCTTGGTTGAGGGTAGATTAACCTCCTGTATAATGGTGAAATAATTGTTATTAAATTATAAAAGAATCATATACATTAATATGATATAATATATGATCTTTTAACATATCTTTGTTAATAATATCTTAGTATTATCGTCATTTCGGGTGTTAACATACTCGTTTTCTGTTATATGTTTTGTTACATAAGCTGTGTTTGTTATGGATAGGTTGTATATTATTCATATACAGAATTATATAATGTCCTTAAGCATTATTTTTAATCATCAATTGAGAATTAGTCTCTAATGGATACGATGGGGAATGAATCTCATCACATTCGTGGAGACGGTAGTCCGTACGTACGCACGAGTGAAAATATCATTCTTTTGATATTAAAATAATATATAATTGGATGGTATATAATATATACAGAATCATTATCATGTTATATTTATTATTTACATGAATAACACATCATTATTATACCCATCCAAATAATAATATATTGAATAACAATTACACCACGATGTGGAGACGGTAGGCCGTACGTACGCACATATGGTGACATGTCATTCAAAGGATCGATATAATACTAAATATGGTTGTACCATATTTATAATAACATCACAATATATATAATATAATGGAGTTATTATTTTAGAATGGGAATAACAAAGAAAAAAGAAGTTGAAGAAGAAAGGAACTTGAAAAAGGGTGGTGAAAACATTACCTCTTCTTCAGGTTCTTCCTTTTGATTTGATCAAAAGGGATCCATAGGATAGCTTTCTGATCAAAATAAGACATCAAGGTTGTATTGAGGAAAGTTGAAATAGTATTTGGGCATGGTTTGGCTGAGCCAAAGGCTTTGAATGTGTGAATTAGTGAGAAGGGGGAGTGCCCTTTTATAAGAGGGTTGAGGGGCACCTTTGGAAAAGCTAGAAATATTGTTTTATAATAAATTCATATTCGGTTTCTAATTGATAAAAAGTGGATTAATTAAATTTTAAGGTGGGGATAGGTCTAAAACAACTCAACCAAAAGAATTTATATAGGTTTGGGTCATTATATTAACCTTAACGATTTGTTTTAACTCTTAGTTAATTAGTTTAACATTTACCATGTCACTTTGTATTTTTATATTATATAGTTAATAAACATACTATATACCTCCAAGAGACCCCAAAGTGGTCCATTAATGATATACCTATCATGATATAAGTCTCTTGGCCTAAAAATAGATTTTTAGGAATTGAATATAAATTAATAATATAATATTTGTTTTAAAAACTCTTTTATGTAAATTTTGACACTATTCAATAATTGATTTTTAATAAAGTCTTAAAAACATTATTAATTCAAAAAAATTAATTAAAGAAATCCTATAATGTCATATTAAGCAATAAAATTCATTTATGTCATCAAAACTTTCAAATTATATCAATTTTAACATTTATAATACCAATTATTTGATTTTTTCATTAATAAGGAAAATACTGCATCATTATTATGTCATAAATAATATTAATTATTAAATGTCTAAAAATTATAAATAAAATACCATTATGTTGGAAATCCTTTTATCTTTATAATGAATATTTATAGTCGAAACACCAACATATATAACCCTATATAAAAATTGGTTTTCTAAAAGATATATGCTTATGTCATTTTTGTATTTACTTTAACTTAATTAATATAATGTGTCATTATCACATACAAGTGGCTCCATGGGGTCCCAAAATAGACCCAAAGATGCCCATTGTCGTTAATGTATCATCCAATAAGATTTGGAAACGTTTTAGTGTAATTTATTATTATTATAATATTATTTTTTTACCCTTATTTACCGGATTTACCTTTTAACCATGGTAAAAAAAATTACCGAAGTAATTATTCAAAATGTCTAAAACTAAACGTTACCTATTTACCAAATTTGGACATCCTGATTCCAAATATTGAATCCATTTTTCCAAATTCAAAACATATAAGTGGCAGAAATTAATTTAAAATTAATTCCTATTGTTAAAATAAAAAACATGTTTTTAAGAGATAATAACTATAAAAAGATTGACACTTGTTCATGTCCAGTTTAATTGTGAAATTATGTCCAACGACCAACATTGTATTAAATGGTAAAAATTTATTCTAAATATACTTTAAAACCACTAAAATTCATAATTTATCACTATTAATTATTTCGATTAAAAAAGTTGTTTTTAATTAAAATTTAGTAATTTTCCCTATTCATGAAAATATAAATATAATCTGAAAAGTTCCAAAATTTTACCCTAGGCTAATTTCGATATTCCAAATCCAAAAATGAATTAAATATTTAGAGATAAAATTTATAAAATTTCAAAAAGTGGGTATTACTATTCATAAAGGCTAGTTTGATTGGTTGTGGTGTGTGTTAGAACTAGAAGTTGCGTACAACACACGCTACTGTATTATTCAAAGGGAAGCGTACCGTGGAAGCTTGGGTTGCTACACCTACCATTGGTAAAACCAAATTGTTTCCAAGAGACAATTTTATTTCTTATAGTATTAATAATATTAGCAAGAAGTTTCATGATGATTTTTTAATAATTCTTAATAAGAGTAATAAGTCTGAAGATATAAATCTCAGAAGGATTGACCCCTTTAGGAATTAGAGTAAGAAATATATCTTTCAACCCATGAGGTAGCACACCATTGGAAAAAAATATTTGAAAAGTTTTTACACATCCATTTGATTAACCTCCTAGAAAATTTAGTAGAAACCATTATTGATACCATCTGGTACTAGAGAACTATCATGATTACGGCTAAGAAAATTTCATTTATTTATTTATCAATAGGGTTTGATAATAGATTGTCATTATCTTCCTCTTTCACCATATCTATAATTAATTCAATAAAGAGGTATTTACTAACATAGAGGATAGTAAAACTATTTTCATAATAAGAGACAAAATGATTAGAAATGACATCCTCATTATTAATTAGGGTTTCCCCATCTCTAAGGTAGGTGAGAGGTCTATAGACATTCTTGATTCTTTGGGGAGTGTTGTAGAACATAGTGTCTCTATCACCATCTGAGAGACATTTAGTTTTGAATATTTTATTACAGATATTGTTTATTAGGAAGGGAAAATCATAGTGTTTCATCTAAGTTTTGATTACATATAGGTTATCCATATTAAAATCAAATATAGTAGTTGTTTTTTTAAGTTATATAAGATCATTATCAAGAAAATACATGCCATTGTCATTTGGTTTAGATTTGGAACTACACTAACCTTTATGACATAGCTTAAGATGTTATAGCTTTGTGATACAAGAAAAGGAATATTGTAAATGATTTTAAAGAAAAAATTAGTGATAAATAAAAATAAGCATTCTTCACTGTTAATTTATAAAATTAAACATTTTAGAAAAATATGAAAAATTAACCCTAAGATATTTTTTTATGTCAATACAAAAAATGAAGATCATTTTATATTTCATTCATAAAATTTAAAATTAATAATTTCATTATTTTTTCCCAGAAAGAAATAAAAAAATATTAGAAAAATATATTTTCAAATAATATAGATACCTTAAAAAGGTAAGGTACTTATTTATCAATATGTTTTATTTGTTCAAAACCATGATACATAATTTTTAAATTGTAGTTATTCATATTAAAACTTCAAAATTTTATGTCTACGTTATATTAATAATTTTTACATGCTAATATTTTTAATATTATATCACGGTTCGTTAAAACATGGGGTAGAATGTGATAAAATCTATTGAAGAAATTAATTTTTTTAAAAAAAATATTTCATAAAATATATCAGTGTTTAAAAAGTTTTAATTGTTTAATGATTTAAAAGAGTAATATTTGGGAATATATTTATAAGAGATGTTGAACACCATTCATGGGGTAAGAAGAATCTGTATAGGGTCTCCAAAGACACTAAACTGTTATGTTATAAGTTTTTTATTTATCAAATATATTAAATATTCATTTAGAAAATGTAATATCTTTCATTTAAAATTATGGGTCCCTACAACCTAGGTGAATCAACTCCATAACCTCATCCATGTTCTATTATCCGGTCTTGTATGTATTTTCTAGGAAAAACATATTTCTTTATTTATTATAACATCATATGTCCTCCTATACATATGCTTATCCTAAGGGTTTAAACAACTAATTTCTAATCCTATTTTCCTAAAATAACTAAACATTACTCTAATACTGACAAAGGTGACCAAAAAATTACATATATAAAATTAACATCCTATTAAATAGATATTCATTAAATATCATTATGATCCATTCCGTAATAGTTAACGATTTTGTATCTTTAGAATAATTGATACATAAACTAATGGTATATATAATATTTAAATCATCTCCCAATAATTCCTTTATAAATTGATTTGTTCTTAGACGTATCATACATAAAATTACTCTGCATATCCTTACGAAAACAAAAAATAATATCAGTTATGATTAGATTCCCAATAAGGGTAAAAAAGGGAGATCTCGATTATCAATTAAGTATAATGTGAGAACAATGGTATGAAAACCTGATCATATCATTTCAAAACCATGTGAAACAATTCAATGAAAATAATCTAGAGTTATGAAATAATGTTTTGTAAGTCATTAGAAATTGACATGATCTATGAGATCATAAAATTTTAATGTGGTCATATCATAATGGAGTGACATTAATCATGAAATTGTCATAATAATAAAAATAAAATGCCATGGAATCCCACAAAGGCATTCTTAATAGAATAGGTCTGGATAACCACCCATGTACGTACTTCAAGATTAGGTTAACCTCTTCTCTACCCTCTTTTTGGGATTGGGGTAAACTTATGTGTACCATATTTTTTCAAGGGATATCTTCAAGGGTATCTTTGGAGATAAAAAAAATTAATCTTTTCCTAATGCATCATATGTATAAAACATTCAAAAAAATCAAAAAAATCATAATCCAATCACATGTATTCCAAAATATTATGAAGGAATTTATAATTTCATGATACCTTAACCTATTGAAAGGAAAATGGGTTTCATCAATATTTAATCACAATTAAAAAAACTATATAGAGAATTAAAATGGATTATTTCATAGGATAATATATCTAGGGAAGAAAAATAAGCATAAAATGATGTTATCATTGATGAAAAATTCCATTAAAATATCATTAAAACATTTCTTTGGAAAATGATTTTTTATTTAGAATCCAATAATAAAAATAAAAAAATATATAAAACATTAAGGAATAAAATTTATTTCAATAGAAACATTAAAATTAAAATTCAATTGGAAGAGTAGTTATTCTGGTGGTAAAAGGAATTATTATGGTATATGTTAATACAATGTTTTTTCTCAAGCATTTTGTAAAATGAACCTATTTCAGAAAATTAAAAGAAATTATTTTTAATTTTTTTAAAAAAGAGAAAAGTGGTTAAAATTGAATTTAAACAAAAGTATGATAATATTTAAAAACATAAATAAATAATTTTAAATAAGATATTGAAATTGAAGAAAATATTCCTAGTCTAATTGTAAAAAAGAGTTAGATATCCTTAAAAAATAATTTTTAGATAATTGGGTATGTTGAGAAAGAGAAATGTATAGAAACATGTAATATATAGAAATAAACAGATTGTGAAAGAATACATTGTATTTATGAGGGATATATCAAAGTGTTTTATCTTCATATATTTAACCATAAACTATTATGATAGAAATGGGATCATAACCTTAAACCCTAACAAAAATTTCTTCTTGATCTATAAGTTATCAAAACTACTATATAGTAAATTTAAATTTATTATAATCCCATAAAATGATAATATACATACTTATATTACTATATATGAGCCAATTAAAATTCTTAAACACCCATTAAAAATAATTCTTTCTTAATTTCATCAATTCATGGTTTTTTCTATTTAATTTATGATATAATTTTGCGAAATATAGTTTTCGTCCTTCTATATTGATCATGGTTAAATAATCTCTATATTGATAATCCTAAGATTAAAATCATATAAATTAGTGATAAAAATATTTTTAAATATCCATAAAAAGATGATGGTGTAAAATTAATTACATCATTCATGGATACATTAGTCTCTATGTAGTCAAGAATGATATTTTCATTACCTAACCAAAAATATTAGAAAAAAACAAAGAATATTCTTTCATTAAATAATTATAATTATATCGAAAATATTAGATATATTTATTAAATCAATAATTATATCCATTAATTTGAAATGACAAGGTAAAATTAATTATGTCACTATATGGAGGTAGTATCCCACACATATGTACAAGAGATACTTTCATTTCCTATTTTAAGGAAAAATGTGGAAAATTATTATTCCATCATCATAATAACATCACGATATATTTTTAATATTGGATTAATAATTTTATTATAGATACAACATGGTTAGATAAGGTGGAATATGAATTAATATTATTCGATCTGAACTATGATTTATACCTCTTTTTTAGTAGCCTCATTCGGATTACACATTATGCATTGAAATTCATGTCATAAAAGAATACCATGTGTAACAACCGTAAATTTTAATATAGAAAACTATGTTTCATATAGTATGTGATATGCAATACTAAAACCTAATAAATAATGATTATTTAAATATACCAATTTTCAACCATAATTAAATTTCATATTTGAGTAGGATTTAGTAATTTTGAAAATATAACAATATAAACTAATAAAAATAAACTTTTCACTAAATTATTAATAAATAATAATACAATTCTTAGAAATATGATTTTATTATTCAAAAAATACATATTCTTTTAAAATTATTTCAATTAATTTTTTTGAACAAATATTATAAATAATTTCTAAAAAAATTTAATCATATATTTTGTAAAATTGTATCCTTTTTTGATATAATCATATCAAAATTAACATGGTGTGAAATTTTATTTTTTTAAGAATATATTAGTTGTTAGGTGTATAGAAAAGAAATCCCATATGTTTAAAACTATAATTTATTTTAAAAAATAAATTGTTTTCAATATCCCATTATTATTTGATTTGAAGGTACCATAATTAATTTAAAGATATATTTAATCCAATTAATTAAATTTAATTAATAATTATATATAATTTTATAATAATTCTAGTTTTAGGCTCAAAATCATATATTTCGCAAAACTCTATTAAAATGAATATTGTATGTATGTTTTGATTAATTAAAAATTACACCTGATGGGGAATGATTTAATTTTTATTTAGAGATTATATATATATATATGTTTTAATTTAAATTCATTTATGTAATATTAAAATAAATAGTGTTACTATAATCTCATCCTTTCCTTGAAAATAATGAATTTGTTAAAAACCCACTTTTCATCACACGTGCATGTTTTATTTACAATTCTTCCACTTTTTTTAATTGAATTTTTTAAAATTTATTGCATGTTTATAATAATAATAAATAATATTAGGTAATAATTCAAATTAATTTCTAGACATTATGAATTATAATCATAGTAAATAATAATACGATAATAAAAGAAAAATAGGTTATTTACGGGTAAAAACATGATAACAAGTATTAGAAACAAATAAAACCTAATACTTTGGATATTTATTTTTTCATTTATATACGTACAAATTAAAATGTTTTTTTACATTAGAAATTATTAAATAATTTCTTAAAGAGAAATTAGATTTTTAATGAGTTAAAGCATAAATTGTAGTCGGGGTAATAATATTTTTAATCAAGAAAATGTTTTGATTAGTGAAATAAATTTTGAATTAGTTTATATTTAAATTAAATAGTATTATACAATGCTATAAATTAAATATAAATTATAAATATTATATTATGAACTGTAAGTGTAATTTATATAATTTTTCAAAAACTATTATTATTAAAAAAATCCAGCAATTCTAAATAAATGTTGATTCTATTTTAAATGTGAAAATTAATATATTGAAAAAATTATTTTGATAAAATAAATAAATATTTTAGAATCAACACTTAAAAATTATTCAATAGTGAAATTTTCAGTATTTTTTGATATTTTCAAATTTTTAGGTAAAATTAAATACACTATAAATATAGTGTGTATTTTGACATAATAATGACTCAAAAGTTAGGTAATAAATGATAAAAATGGTATTGAAGAACAAATATATGTCTCCCATTTAATATAATTTAACTTTTATGTAATTTAATTTATTTTGTATTCCATTATGAATCCTCTGAAACCAATATTATATTTTAATGCTTCAAAATCATTTCTTTATAAACATGACTCACTTACACATCACCATGTGTAATATTTTAATGGGAGCGTCCAATGTATTTATAAAATAATTTAAACTACTATTCCTTGGATGAAGCCATTGGAAAAATTGTGGGAAGGTTTTTTTTGATAATTTTATTATATAGATTCCAAACCCTATCTTTGGAAAATAAGAAAGACCCCGCCTTTATTTTCCCATATAAACCACCATTATATCCAATTATACTTCACCCAAAAAACATGGAGAAAAACATTAATCATTAATACACTATTTATAGTCCCCAAATGGTTCCCCCATCCTCTTAAGAAGCTACTCCCCTACATTTGGAATCACCCACTCAAGGTAAGGGATCTCCCTCTCTTCTTTTTGTTCAACGACCAATTTTATATTGGGCCTTATAGTTTCCATTTTTCTACATTGGGTATGTTTTCTAACATCTCTATTACATCGCTTTTTTATTTACATGTGATGAGATACCTCATTCAACATTATTATTCACTACCATGATCCTTTATATAAAACTATTAGGCTATCAAAATTGCCCTCTTATTTTTTATAAGAAAAGTGAGGGACCTCTCCATATTCTATTCAATTAAAGAAACATCGTTATATTTATCCTTATTAATATTGATTGGTTACCATTTCATAAACTTTTAAATATCATAATATTATACATTTTATTTAATTATAATGATATGTCATTTATTCACTCTCGTTATAGAATTTACTTACGTTGTTACTATATTGAAATCCTCTCTTTATCATATTTATAATGAAAATTATTCTATTTATACCATTTATTTCCCATTCCTATTGTTTTGATATTTTATTAAACATACCTATTACTATCTATTTTATTTATAATTGATGTGAGGCCAGATTCTCTCTAATCAAATAATTTTGTGAAATACTATTTACAATTGTTATAATGCATAAATTTCACTCAGATTTATCCCAAGGTAATCAATTATGTTTTGAATACAATCTTTATTTACAATAGACTGTATTAACCTACAAATACGAATATTTTTTTATTGGGGGGAAATCCTTGAATTTAATTCACAATCCTTGATAGTAGAATTAATTGTGATGAAATATGTTCTTGTATTATATGACCTAAATGGAAAACAAATTATTGTACACTGTATGATTATGATGGGTGTTCCCACATAGCACTCCAATGGAATGGTTGACATTTTAGTCTCACGAGAAAACAATTCCAATGTATGGGATGTTATCCAAATAATGTAATGTTATAATGTATTAGTGGTTAATTATTACCTATTTTTATAATTCCATGTTTAAAAATGTTTCCAAATTTCCCAAGTATCATTTATGTCACATGCAATATCATGCCTTATAATTCATGTTTATTATTATCATCTATTTATTGTTCTATTGAAATACCTATTGTCTATCTTATAATACTACCTTTATGTAATTCTTCTTTTATATTCCCGTAATATGATTTATCAGTCCCCCCTTTCTTTTGTATGTCCCCATGTTATCCCATACAGTTTTATAGTACCAATGGTTTTTATGAGATTAGTAAGGATGTTTTCAATAATATTGTTTTATCACTTTTCTGTGATGTTCTTCTATGTACCTAAGTTCCAATGAAGCTAAAATTATAGATCATTTGGGTTTTAATTAGTTTTCTATTATGTAATAAATCATGAATTAATTTGTAATAAATAAATGGGGTTTCATAGTTTCTATCAATATAATAATTATTTATTTTTTGTTTTAGGATTATAAAAAATTAGATAAGGCTTCAGAGAAAACAGTAAACATTATAATGAAATCCAAAATTTTGGTAATGTATAGTATAATAGGTTTTGAGGAACATATATCCCTATTTGAATATTATATTTGGATGTGAATTCGATAAATATGTACCAAGTGGTAAAAAAATCACCACATTGTGCTGTAGTTGATCCAGAACTAGTGCACAAAAAAAGGACATTCTACACACCTTTTCTGACACTCCTAAGATATATTATTTGTTAAATTAAATAGATCATTATGAATTATTATTAAGAGAAAATATCCCATAAAAATATTGTTATAAAATAGATCATGGAAAACATATATTTAAGCCTATAAATTATAATGGTAAGGAAATACATGTTATTTATTGGATATCCCTTTAATTTTACTCTCATCCCAGTTAGGTTTTTAATAGTATAAAATTACTCATCCCAAATTTAACCTTTATTATATTCAATGGATGGAAATAAGAGAAACCCATCAACCAACCAATTTGAGGGGAAATATTAAGAGTTCACAATATAGATACCAAAAATTATGGGAGCTTCAGTAATTACTCTTGTGATTATGCCAAACCAGCTATCAAAAATCAAAATTAACAACTACAACATAGAGTACATTCAAAAGTCATCATATAAGATGGGAACATGGTATAATGTAAGTATAACTAATCAATAAGGTGATGTAAAGAAGTATCAATTTAAAAAAAATATAAAATGTGGAAATAAGATCCAAAGGAAATGCTAAAAAGGAACTTGAAGATGTTTCTTGTGTGGAAAAATAGGGCATAAGGTTGTTGGTTATTGTAAAAATGAAGAGTACAATTAAAGGGAATAAATTAAATCTTCTGGTAATCTTTTTTATTTAATAGATTATGTGTTGAGAATGTGTAAATTATTATTTACAGTTCCAAAATCATAGGGTTCAATCATAGTCTATGGATGAACATAATATATGACAATAATTAAATTACAAGTATTGGAGGGTTTATGAATTGGTATTTTAGAATTATATTGTAGAAGTATAGTACAAAAGAAATCATAGATATGTGAATCATGAAATATCTATGTATAGTTCTAGAATAATTTCTCTTTAAGGACTTTAATCATTCTTTGAATAGTACTGATAATCAGTGTTATTGATTTAGTGATAATTTGATATTTTATAATACACGTGACTGATTGATTGATAACCCCTAATATGTGTTTAATATTTGCATAAACCTACAGTCTGGTGATGATATTTCTAAGTCTAATCAAATGTTTAAAATAATCGATACATCCTTGGAAGATTTATTTGATATAAGTTTAGTATGATTAATTATATTTTGGGAAACATAATATAAGATCAAATATTTTTGACATGAAGGTGATTGAAGATATTTTCGGAGTTGTTTAATTTCATTATTTTATATATACCAATTTGGTGTATTTTTTATGATTATTTCAAAATAATTTTATTATTTTTTTGGGATGTGTAAGCTAAAGGGTATTAGATAACCGTTGAGGTTAAAAACTATATATATTTTGATGTTTTTGGTGTTATTTGGTTTATATGAGTAATTATATAAGGACTGATCTATGTACAATGTTTGATATTTTTTGATAACTTTTATATTTAAATTTATTATGGAATTTTAATTTTTCATATTAGCTAACTTTTTTTCCATTATTTATTTTGTAAATATAGGAGGCATAACTTATTATTCATTGGTATATTATGTGATTCCTTATAAGCATATTATATTGCATTAGGAATAAATTTTTTTTAAAATTCTTAATTTGAAGAAATTGTTATAGCAAAAAATATATTTATTAATGTATGAAATTATAATTATTGTGAAATTATATATCCTTATGTTCTTAGTATATGTGTCAAAGGAATTTTTTAACTCTAATAAAGGAATCTTAAATCCAAATTTTTTTCATATTATCACTATTTCTGATAAATTGATGCTATTTTTAACAATTAATGATTTATGGTTTTTTGGTCTTTGAGTTTCTCATAACCATGTTATCTATCACAATATATTAGTTATTCGATGTATAATTTATCTTCCATGTCTTTGTTTTCGCATTCCTCTAACATTATTATACTGAGAAACCTAGTTATGTGGTGACCTTCTTAAATACCTTTCTGAATTTTCAGGTGGATGTTTCATTTAGAATTTTTACAATATGGGTTCCTAATAAGTTTATTTTAAAGTGTCAAAATCATGAATAAATGTTTCATGGTAAATTTTCAATGAAAAAATTTTCAAATGGGGTATGAATTTAGTTCACCGTGTTTTTAAAAGATAAAACTATTTTAGATAGCATACATAACACACAACATTGAACCCCAAGTAACAATGAATATTTAAATATGATTATTTTAACCATTACATTACCAATCAAATATAAGTAATATTAAATAATTAATAAAATATATTAACATATATGTACAACTCATCATAAACACATTGAAAAGTTCTTAATAAATAATCCCTAAATATTTAGTATTGTTGTTTTAATCTAAAAAAACATTTTCATTAAAAATGATTATATTTATTTGTATGGAAAGATATTATAATTAATTTATTGAAACCTTATAAAGTGTATTTTATAAAAATAACTCCATTTTTAGATCATCATTTCTGAATTATATTTTGTTAAAATTTTTGGACACTTTGTAAAATAGTGATTTTCTGATTAATAGTGAAAATTTCCAATTTCTTTGAAACTATTATTTGTTTTGGGTAATTTATTAATATAAAATTCTCATTATTAATTTATTTAAGGGTAAATTAATTATTCTTGACTTATCTTTAATAAAAAAATTAAATTAAAATAAATAGTATAAAGTATTTTATTATATGTTTATTTTTAGGATTGAGAACACATTTTTTCAGAAAACAGTTTTAAAATTTATAGTGTTTCTCCATTTTAATTAAACAAATATAACCCATAATGGGGAATTATTTAAATTTATGTATATATTTTATATCTATAAATATTAATTGAAATTTATATATTATATATTTATATTTATTAAGTTAAAGTAAAGTGATCATTTCTTTGAAAATTATTCATTTGTTAGAAAATCACATTTCATCATGCTTGCGTGTTTTATATTAAATATTCCCACATATATAAAATGAATTTAGTAAAATATATTAAATATTAATATACATAATAATTAATAATATTTTATGATTTCAAATTAATTTTTTAACAATATTAATAGTAATTGTAGAAAATATTTTTTGGCACGGTAAAAGGAAAATATCATAATTAATGGTAAAAATAAGAAAAAAGGGTCTAGAAAAAAAATAAACCTAAGATAATGAAAATTTATATTTTAATTTTAATATATAGTAATTATTATTTATTTTTTAATTATATATTATTAAACAATGATTTGGATAAAAAAATATGTTTTTGATGTGTTGAAGCATAAATTTGATTGGGGTAATATACAGTTTTAATCAATAAAATATTTTTGATTAAATAATTTATATTAAATAAGTTATATATTAATTAAAAATTATTATTAAAATTTATATATTAAATATAAATGAAAAATATGGTATTATGCAGTGAACTTTTAATTTTTAAAATGGTTCAAAAATTATTATTGTAAGAAAATCAACAAACTCATGTTAAATGAAAATTATGTTTTAAAATGAAAATTGATATATTTATAGAATTATTTTTATGAAATAGTGATTGTTTTTTGAATATTCATATAGAAATTATACATTTGGTAATTTTTCATAATTTCATTGCGAAAATATATTTTTTACATAGAACATAAATATTGTAAAAATATACGGTGTGTATTATGAAAACATAATGATCCAAAAATGATACAAAAAATTATATAAATGGTATTGAATACCAAATATTTGTTTTATATTTTAAAATAACATCATTTTCATTTGAGTTTATTAATTTTATAAAGCCTTTATGAATCCTCCAAAACATATATTATATTTTATGATTCTAAAATTATTTCATTGTAAAAATCACTCACTTAAACATCACCAAGTGTGATATTTTAATGATTAATGAAAATATACATTTAAAAAAATTAAATCCAAAATGATTTGTAAGAAACCATGGGAAAATCCATGTGGATATTTTTGGTATTGATTATTTTATATTATATAGTCCAAAACCATAGTTTTGGAAATAATTATGAACTCCACATTCTTTTCCGATATAAAGCCACCCAAATCCCATTCCTCTTCACTCAAAAACCTTGATGGTCATCCTTAATCTTCCATTCCTTCTCTATATTCCTCCAATGTTCCCCCAAACTCTCAATAATTTCCTCCCATGTTTTTGGAATCACCCTCTCATTGTTAGTGATCTCCTTCTCTTCCTTTTATTCAAGAACCTATTTTATGTTGTGCCTCTTAATTTCTATTAGGTATGGTTTGGGTGTGCTTTAATAAATCCAAATTACAATTATTTTTATTTTTATTATATTATATACCGCTTTCACTCTCATTATTCCATCCCATGAACCTTTATATACTTTGGTTATGCTGCCAAAATTGTCATGAAAGTTTCCATACCATAAGGGAGGGACCTCTCCCTCATCTTTTCAATTCCAGAAGATTCATTTTATTTATCATTTTTAATCTAAATTGGTTATTTTTTTCATGACCTTATAAATATCCCTATACTTTCCAATTAATTTCCAGTCAATGAGAGATGAATTGTTATATATCATTGTTATGTTTACCTTTGTTGTTACTATTCCAAAATAACCCCTTTCCTCTCTTTATTCATGAATATTATTCTATATATTCATTTTATTTCAAAAAATTAATATTGGTATATGTTTATACACATCACTATTATAATAAATTTTACATGGAAATGATGAGTAACCCCTTTATCTCTCATAAAACCATTTCTTGAACATTTATGTACTGTCGTTATACTATCAAAATTGCATTGTCATTCCTCCTAAGCCAATCCTTTGTGTTTAGAATATAGAAACTATTTATAGATAACGTAATTAACCTAGATAGACATCTAATTCATCTATTTAGAATTCTTAGTGTATTTATTTCATATATCATGATTGTGGAATTAAATGTGATGTAATGTGTTCATATTTCATATGATCTATATGGAACACTTTTCCATGCACATGATATGGTTATGATGGGTGCACCCGGATAGTGACCCAATGAATTAGGTAATGTTTTAGTCTCATGATGATCCATGTTTGAGTATGATAGGTAATCATAAGAAGTTTATTGTTATTATTTATTTCTTTTTAATCTTAAAATTTGTTTATAAAGTCATGTTTGAAGTTGTTTCAACATATTCCATGTTGAATTTATAGCACATTTCTATATCATTCGTTTTTTTTGGGTTTATAATTGTCACCTTTTTTCTGTTACATTTAATTCGTATTGTCTAACACGTAATACTATCTTCATATTATGATTCTTTTATATTCCTTTATTGGGCTTTATAGCTCACCCTTTTCTTATGTACATCCCCAAGTTATGCATTGTAGTTTTAGTGGGATGATTTTTTCTAAGATCATGTTATGGATGCTTTCAATAATCTTATTATATCCCATGATCAAGATGTTATGGTATGTACCTAATTCCTAAATACACTAGATTTATTGATCTTCCAATTTGTACTAATATTATTCTTATGTAATATATATTGAACTAATGTCTTATAAAGAGAGGTATTGTCATAAAATGTGATCAAATAAGAATGGTAGGATGTTTGGAAGGTATTAACTTATGGTTTTAATGATCTATAATGCTCATAACTCATTAATAAAGTATGATAAGAGGTTACCATTATAAGTGATGGAGAGGAAAAACTTGGAATTACTTAAATTATTTCAATATAACTAATAGTTGAAAATTCATTTTTTGTTATCAAGATAGTATTCTTATTAATTAATCTTAGTTTAACTATTTTTTATAACTGTTTTATCATCAAAGGAGGTAACAAATTTTTACAATTTTACTTATAATTGTGCACCAAAATGAAAATCTTAACATCACCAAATTAGGATGTGATAGTTCCAAATTTGGTATAAATTTTACAAATTGAATTCCAATAAATGGATGAAATAAATTTTAAACAGTGCACATAAAATATAATGAAAACTAATTTTTAGAATAACTTTTTAACAAGAAATATTAATTACATTCATTCTATACTCATTCAAAAAATATCAACTGAATGTTAGAATTTTTTATTGAATATATAGTATAAAAATTTAAGTTTTACAATTATTAAACAATGATTTATTTAATTCATTATGATAAAATATACATTTTTCCCATAAAAATAGCTTTATCTAAAAGAACCAAGTTTTTCCTTTAATTGATTTTTTCTTCAATTATGTCATTCATATAACTAATGTAGATTTTTTCGTTAATAAATTCAAAACAAATTACGTTAATATAACTTTTTTATAGTTATCAATAAGCTTTTAGATATAATAAAGAACAAAACTATTAAAAATTTCCCTGAAAAATAGGTAATTAATAATTAATGTTTTTTATAAAAATATTTATTATTATTTCTCCGAAATTAATTAATAAATATGAATTTATGAAAACATATTTTTATTTTTATTTGGTTAGTCATATTAATACCCTTGAATATGGAGTCTAGTTTATAATCTTTTAATATATCATGTGTATATTCAGACTCGGGGATTGGTGTAATGTATGTTATCAAATGTTAATTTCTATGTAAGTGAATTCACAATCATGGGTTGTTACATATTCCTAGAGTAAAAACTTTAATCTCTTTTAATAATGACAATTATTATGAATAGTTATGAAAGAAATTATCAAATATTTCTCAAGCTACTTTTTAGTTTTAAATTTGATTAAAATAGAATTTATGCATACCATAATGAAGAAATCATGGTATTAATGTAATATATAGTTCATATGTTCCATATGTTTAACACTGTAATTTATTTTAAAAAATAAATTGTTTTCGATGTCCCATTATTATTTGATTTGAAGGTACCATAATTACTTTTAAGTTATATTTAATCCAATTAATTAAATTTAATTAATAATTATATATAATTTTTTAATAATTCTAGTTTTAGGCTCAAAAACATATATTTCGAAAAACTGTATTAAAATGAATATTGTATGTCTGTTTTGATTAATTAAAAATAACACCTGATGGGGAATGATTTAAATTTTATTTAGAGATTATATATATATATATTTGTGTTTTAATTGAAATCCATTTACGTAATATTAAAATAAATAGAGTTACTGTAAACTCATCCTTTCGTTGAAAATAATGCATTTGTTAAAAACCCACTTTTCATCACACTTGCATGTTTTATTTACAATTCTTCCACTTATTTGAATTGAATTTTTTAAAATTTATTCCATGTTTATAATAATAATAAATAATATTTGGTAATAATTAAAATTAATTTCTAGACATTATGAATTTTAAGCGTAGTAAATAATAATACGATAATAAAAGAAAAATAGGTTAATTAAGGGTAAAAACATGATAACAAGTATTAGAAACAAATAAAACCTAATACTTTGAATATTTATTTTTTCATTTATATATGTACAAATTAAAATATTTTTTTACATTATAAATTATTAAATAATTATTTAGAGAGAAATTAGAATTTTGATGAGTTAAATCATAAATTGTAGTTGGGGTAATAATATTTTTAATCAGGAAAATGTTCCGATTAATTAAATAAATTTTGATTTAGTTTATATTTATAATAAATAGTATTATACAATACTATAAATTAAATATAAATTATAAGTATTATATTATGAACTGAAAGTGTAATTTATATAATTGTTCAAAAACTATTATTATCAAAAAAATCCAGCAATTCTCAATAAATGTTGATTCTATTTTAAATGTGAAAATTAAAATATTCAAAAAAATTATTTGGATAAAATAAATAAATATTTTGGAATCAACACTTCAAAATTATTCAACAGTGAAATATTCAGTATTTTTTGAGATTTTCAAATTTTTAGGTAAATTTAAATACACTATAAATATAGTGTGTATTATGACATAATAATGACTCAAAAGTTATGTAATAAATGATAAAAATGGCATTGAAGAACAAATATATGTTTTTCATTTAATATAATTTTATTTTTATGTAATTTAATTTATTTTTTATTCCATTATGAATCCTCCGAAACCAGTATTATATTTTAATGCTTCAAAATCATTTCTTTATAAACATGACTCACTTTTACATCACCATGTGTAATATTTTAATAGGAGTAGCCGATGTATTTATAAAATAATTTAAACTACTATTCCTTAGATAAAACCATTTGAAAATCTGTGGGAAGGTTTTTTTTGATAATTTTATTATATAGATTCCAAAACCTAACATTGGGAAATAAGAAAGACCCCGCCTTTATTTTCCCATATAAACCACCGTAATATCCAATTCTACTTCACCCAAAAAAACAAGGAGAAAAACATTAATCATTAATACACTATGTATAGTCCCCCAATGGTTCCCCCATCCTCTTAAGAAGCTACTCCCCTGCATTTGGAATCACCCACTCAAGGTAAGGGATCTCCCTCTCTTCTTTTTGTTCAACGACCAATTTTATATTAGTCCTTATATTTTCCATTTTTCTACTTTGGGTATGTTTTCTAACATCAATATTACATCCATTTTTAATTTTCATGTAATGAGATACCTCATTCAATCTTATTATTCACTCCCATGATCCTTAATATAAAACTGTTAGGCTATCAAAATTGCCCTATTATTTTTTATAAGAAAAGTGAGGGACCTCTCCATATTCTATTCAATTAAAGAAACATCGTTATATTTGTCGTTATTAATATTGAATCGTTACCATTTCATAAACTTTTAAATATCATAATATTATACATTTTATTTCTTTATAATGAGAGATCATTTATTCACTCTCATTATAGAATTTACTTATGCTGTTACTATATTGAAATCCTATCCTTATCATCTTTATAATGAAAATTATTCTATTTATACAATTTATTTCCCATTACTAATGTTTGGATATTTTATTAAATATACCTATTACTATCTATTTTATTTATAATTGATGTGAAACCAGATTCTATCTAATCAAATAATTTTGTGAAATACTATTTATAGTTGTTATACTGCAGAAATTTCACTCAGATTTATCCCAAGCTAATCCATTATGTTTTGAATACAATCTTTATTTGCAATCGACTGTATTAACCTATAAATATGAATAATTTTTTATTTGGGGGAAATCCTTGAATTTCATTCACAATCCATGATAGTAGAAATAAATGTGATTAAATATGTTTTTATATGATATGACCTAAATTAGAAACAAATTATTGTACACTGTATGATTATGATGGGTGTTCCCAGATAGCACTCCAATGCACTGGTTGCCGTTTTAGTCTCACGAGAAAACAATTCCAGTGTATGGGAGGTTGTCCTAATAATTTAATGTTATAATGTATTGGTGGTTAATTATTACCTATTTTTATAATTCCATGTTTAAAAATGTTTCCACATTTCCCAAGTATCAATTATGTCACATGAAATATCATACCTTATTATTCGTGTTTATTATTATCAACTATTTTTTTCTATTGAAATACCTATTGTATATCATATAATACTACCTTTATGTAATTCTTCTTTTATATTCCCATAATATGATTTATCAGTCCCCCCCTTTATTTTGTATGTCCCCATGTTATCCCATACAGTTTTATAGTACCAAGGGTTTTTAAGAGAATAGTAAGGATGTTTTCAATAATATGGTTTTATCACTTTTTTGCAATGTTCTTCTATGTACCTAAGTACCAATGAAGCTAAAATTATAGATCATTTGGGTTCTAATTATTTTACTACTTTGTAATAAATCATGAATTAATTGGTAATAAATAAGTGGTGTTTCATATTTTATATCAATATAATATTTATTTATTTTTTGTTTTAGGATTATAAAAAATTAGATAAGGATTTAGAGGAAACACTAAACATTATAATGAAATCCAAAATTTTGGTAATGTATAGTGTAATAGGTTTCTAGGAACATATATCCCTATTTGAATATTATATTTGGATGTGAATTCGATAAATATGTACCAAGTGGTAAAAAAATCCCCACATTGTGCTATAGTTGATCCAGAACTAGTGCACAAAAAAAGGATATTCTACACACCTTTTCTGACACTCCTAATATATATTATTTGGTAAATTAAATAGATCATTATGAATTATTATTAAGGGAAAAATTCCCATAAAAATATTGTTATAAAATAGATCATGGATAACATATATTTAAGCCTATAAATTAAAATGGTATGGAAATACATGTTATTTATATGATATCCCTTTAATTTTACTCTCATCCCGGTTAGGATTTTAATAGTATAAAATTACTCATCCCATATTTAACCTTTATTATATTCAATGGACAGTAATAAGAGAAACCCATCCACCAACCAATTTGAGGGTAAATTTTAAGAGTTCCCAAGATAGATACCAAACATTATGGTTGCTTATGTAATAACTCTTGTGATCATGCCAAACCAGCTATCAAAAATCAAAATTAACAACTACAATATAGAGTACATTCAAAATTAATCATATAAGATGGTAATGAGGTATCATGTAAGTATAACTAATCAATAAGGTGATGCAAAGAAGTTTCAATTGAAAAAAAATATAAAATGTGGAAATATGATCCAAGAGAAATGCTAAAAAGGAACTTGAATATTTTTTATGTGTGGAAAAATAGGGCATAATGTTGTTGGTTATTGTAAAAATAAAGATTACAATTAAAGGGAATAAATTAGTTCTTCTGGTAATCTTTGTTATTTAATAGATTATGTGTTGAGAATGTGTAAATTATTATTTACAATTCCAAAATCAAGGGGTTCAATCATAGTCTAAGGAAGAAGATAATATATGACTATAATTAAATTTCAAGTATTGGAGGGTTTATGAATTGGTATTTTAGAATTATATTGTAGACGTATAGTACAAAAGAAATCATGGATATGTGAATCATGAAATATCAATGTATTGTTCTATAATATTTTTTCTTTAAGGACTTTAATCATTCTTTGAATAGTACTGATAACCAGTGTTATTGATTTAGTGATAATTTGTTATTTTATAATACACGTGACTGATTGATTGATAACCCTTAATATGTGTTTAATGTTTGGATAAACCTACAGTCTGGTGATGATATTTCTAAGTCTAATCATATGTTTTAAATAATCCATACAACCTTGGAAGATTTATGTGATATAAGTTTAGTATGATTAATTATATTTTGGGAAACATAATAATAGATCAAATGTTTTTGACATTGAGGTGATTAAATATATTTTAAGATATGTTTAATTTCATTATTTTATATATACCAATTGGGATTATTTTTTATGATTATTTTAAAAGAATTATTTTATGTTTTTGGGATGTGTAAGATAAAGGGTATCAGATAACCGTTGAGGTTAAAAACTACATATATTTTGATGTTGTTGGTGTTATTTGGGTTATACGAGTAATTATATAAGGACTGATCTATGTACAACCTTTGATATTTTTTGATAACTTGTATATTTAAATTTATGATGGCTTGTTAATTTTTCATATTTGATAACTTTTTTTCCATTATTTAATTTGTAAAGATAGGTGGAAAAACTTATTATTCATTGGTAAATTATGTGATTCCTTAAAAGCTAATTATATTGCATTAGGAATAATTTTTTTTAGAATTCATAATTTGTAGAAATTATTATAGTAAAAATATATTTATTAAAGTATGAAATTATAATTATCGTGAAATTATATATCCTTATGTTATTAGTGTATATGATAAAAGAATTCCTTAACTCTAAGAAAGGAATCTTAAATCCAATTTTTTTTTTCATATTATCACTATTTCTGATAAATTGATGCTATTTTTAACAATTAATGATTTATGGTTCTGTGGTCTTTGAATTTCTCATAACCAGGTTATCTATCACAATATATTAGTTATTCGATGTATCATTTATCTTCCATGTCTTTGTTTTCACATTCCTCTAATTTTATTATACTTAGAAACCTAGTTATGTGGGGACCTTTCTACATACCTTTCTAAATTTTCAAGTCGATGTTTCATTTAGAAATTTTACAATGTGGGTTCCCAATAAATTTATTTTAAAGTGCCAAAATCATCTATAAATGTTTCATGGTAAATTTTCAATGAAAAAATTTTCAAATGGGGTATGACTTTAGTTCACCATGTTTTTAAAAGATAAAACTATTTTTGATAGCATACACAATACACAACATTGAATCCCAAGTAACAATGAATCTTTAAATATGATTATTTTAACCATTACATTACCAATCAGATATAAGTAATATTAAAAAATTAATAAAATATATTAACATATATGTACTACTCATCATAAACACATTGAAAAGTTCTTAATAAATAATCACTAAATATTTAGTATTGTTATTTTATTCAAAAAAACATTTTCATTAAAAATGATTATAGTTATTTTTATGGAAAGATATTATAATTTATTTATTGAAACCTTATAAAGTGTATTTTATAAAAATAACTACATTTTTAGATCATCATTTCTGAATAATATTTGGTTAAAATTTTTGGACACTTTGTAAAATAGTGATTTTCTGATTAATAGTGAAAATTTTCAATTTGTTTGAAACAATTATTTATTTTGGGTAATTTATTAATATAAAATTCTCATTATTCCTTTATTTAAATGTAAATTAATTATTCTTGACTTATCTTTAATAAAATAAATAAATTAAAATATATAGTATGCTGTATTTTATAATATGTTTATTTTTAGGATTGAGAACACGTTTTTTCGGAAAATAGTTTTAAAATGTTTAGTGTTTCTCCATTTTAATTAAAGAAATATAACCCATAATGGGGAATGATTTAATTATATGTATATATTTTATATCTATAAATATTTATTTAAATTTATATATTATATATTTATATTTATTAAGTTAAAGTAAAATGATCATTTCATTGAAAATAATTCATTTTTTAGACAATCACATTTCATCATGCTTGCGTATTTTATATTAAATATTCCCACATATATAAATTTAATTTAGTAAAATATATTAAATATTAATAGACATAATATTTAATAATATTTTATGATTTCAAATTAATTTTTTAACAATATGAATAGTAACTGTAGAAAATATTTTTCGACACAGTAAAAGGAAAATATCTTAATTAATGGTATAAAATAAGAAAAAAGGGTCTAGAAAAAAAATAAACCTAAGATAATGAAAATTTATATTTTCATTTTAATATATAGTAATTATTATTTATTTTTTTATTATATATTATTAAACAATGATTTGGATAAAAAATATATGTTTTTGATGTGTTGAAGCATAAATTTGTTTGGGGTGATATACAGTTTTAATCAATAAAATATTTTTGATTAAATAATTTATTTTAAATAAGTTATATATTAATTAAAAATTATTATTAAAATTTATATACTAAATATAAATGATAAATATGGTATTATGAAGTGAAATTTCAATTTTTAAAATGGTTCAAAAATTATTATTGTAAACAAATCAATAAACACTTATTAAATGTAAATTATGTTTTAAAAATGAAAATTGATATATTAATAGAATTATTTTTATAAAATAATGAATATTTTTTGAATAATCCTATAGAAATTATACATTTGGGAATGTTTCATAATTTCATTGAGACAATATATTTTTTACATGGAAAATAAATATTGTAAAAATATACGGTGTGTATTATGAAATCATAAAGATCCAAAAATGATAGAAAAAATTCTATAAATAGTATTGACAACCAAATATTTGTTTTATTTTTTAAAATAACATCATTTTCATTTGATTTTATTAATTTTATAAAGCCTTTATGAATCCTCCAAAACATATATTATATTTTATGATTTTAAAATCATTTCTTTGTAAAAATCACTCACTTAAACATCACCAAGTGTAATATTTTAATGATTAATTAACATATACATTTAAAAAAATTAAATCCAATATGATTTGGAAGAAACCATGGGAAAATCCATGTGGAAATTTTTGGTATTGATTATTTTATATTATAAAGTCCAAAACCATTGTTTTGGAAATAATTATGAACTCGCCACTCTTTTCCAATATAAACCCACCCAAATCACATTCCACATCACTCAAAAACCTTGATGGTCATCCTTAATCTTCCATTACTTCTCTATATTCCTCCAATGTTCCCCAAAACTCTCAATAATTTCCTCCCATATTTTTGGAATCACCCTCTAACGGTTAGTGATCTCCCTCTCTTCCTTTTATTCAAGAACCTATTTTATGTTGTGCCTCTTAATTTTTATTAGGTATGGTTTGGGTGTGATTTAATAAATCCAAATTACATTTATTTTGATTTTTATTATATTAGATACCCCTTTAACTCTCATTATTCCATCCCATGAACCTTAATATACATTGGTTATACTGCCAAAATTGTCATGCAATTTTCCATACCATAAGGGAGGGACCTCTCCCTCATCTTTTCAATTCCAGAAGCTTCATTTTATTTATCATTTTTAATCTAAATTGGTTGTTTTTTTCATGATCTTATAAATATCCCTATACTTTACAATTAATTTACAGTCAATGAGAGTTGAATTATCTTATATCATTGTTGTATTTACCTTTGATGTTACTATGCCAAAATCACCCATTTCCCCTCTTTATTCATGAATATTATTCTATATATTCATTTTATTTCAAATAATTAATATTGGTATATGTTTATACACATCACTATTATAATACATTTTACTTGAAAATGATGAGTAACCCCTTTATCTCTCATAAAACCATTTTCTGAACCATTATGTACTATCGTTATACTATCAAAATTGCATTGTGATTCCTCCCATGCCAATCCGTTGTGTTTAGAATACAGTCACTATTTATAGATAACATAATTAACCTAGATAGACATATAATTCATCTATTTAGAATGCTCAGTGTATTTATTTCATATATCAAGATTGTGGAATTAAATGTGATGTAATGTGTTCATATTTCATATGATCGGTATGGCACACTTTTCCATGCACATGATATGGTTATGATAGGTGCACCCAGATAGTGACCTAAGGAATTAGGAAATGTTTTAGTCTCATGATAATCCATGTTTGAGTATGATAGGTAATCATAAGCAGTTTATTGTTATTATTTATTTCTTTTTAACCTTAAAATTTGTTTATGAAGTCATGTTTGAAGTTGTTTCAACATATTCCATGTTGAATTTATAACAAAATTCTATATCATTCGTTATTGTCTGTGTTTATAATTCTCACCTCCTTTCTGTTACATTTAAATGCATATTGTCTACATGTAATACTATCTTCATATTATGATTCTTTTATATTCCTTCATTGGGATTTATAGATCACCCCTTTCTTATGTACATCCCCAAGTTATGCATTTTAGTTATAGTGGGATGATTTTTTCTAAGATCATGTTATGGATTCTTTCAAAAATCTTATTGTATCCCATGATCATGAGGTTATGGTATGTACCTAATTCCTAAATACACTAGAATTATTGATCTTCCAATTTGTACTAATATTATTCTTATGTAATAAATAATGAACTAATGTCTTATAAAGACATGTGTTGTCATAAAATGTGATCTAATAAGAATGGCAGGATGTTTGGAAGGTATTACCATATGGTTTTAATGATCTATAATGCTCATAAATTATGTGATTGTGGAAGACGTAAAAATATAAAATTGTTTTCATAGTAGTCAAGGTTTAATTAAGATGCCATATTAGTGGAGTTAGTTCACTATAAAAACAATATTATTAGAAAAGGATAAATCCCAAGACCATTTTAGTATATAATTTCCTTTACTAAATAGTGTTCACTCCACCTTTCTACCCTTTGTTATTGAATCGGGTTCACCTCCCATTCTAGCACTGTATTACTAAATTGAGTTCACTCTTTGTTTGAGCCCTATAATATTGAATCAGGTTCACCTCCCATTACAGACCTATATTACTTAATCGATTTAACTCTTCATTTTATCCATGTATGTAACACCCTGACCCCAATTACCCAGAGTTGGTTCTTTATTTCAATACATTGATATGATAACAAGGAATCAAGTCCTGAAAGAGCGATTAGTTTAATATTATTGTAAAATAGATTACATACATGAACTTTACATTACAATTTCTAACATAAATCATAGAATAAATAATCCTTTGAAAACACCATTATTCCCTTAGCTTAACCCTGACTGTCAATCATAATACACTTCTTGGAATCCTGGGAAAATAAAACATAAAAAAGGGGTGAGCTCATATGCTCAGTATGGGTACATTACTTAGTGGAATCTATAAACATTTAATGAAAGATGTGTAATAAAAACAAAATCCTTTTAAACATAAAATTGAACATAATGTGGAAAAAATAAATAAAACATTACCATATAAATATGAACATGGATATTCTACTTATCAAATAATCACATGTAATAACTAATTTCATAACGAGGGAATATATAATGCTAGAAATCATAACCATATATTGAAGGCCTCATGCCAAGACTACATATAAAAATTTCCTCAAGGAATTGTGCCAAGAAACTAATTTGTCTCATTAGAGCTACTGATGCATCGAGGATATATAGTAGGCTCCACCCGTCACATACTAAGTTCAATGCATTCCTCATATTAAAAGGGTTTAAATTAACATAAATATTCATATTAAAACTAGCATATGAAATGTAAATACTTTAAACATAAACAATGAATGTAATAAAAATAGTACATCCATAGTCACACATATAATAACTCATTCAATAAAATATGGAATATTTTATTATAATTAATCAACCTCAATCAAGAATAATATCTTGTAAAGGATGTTGACATATTTGAAAATGATCAGTAAAAATATTTGAGAGAAATATACCTTTTTCATGAAATCATTTTAGTTCCACACAATTTTTAAAAAAATAAATTTAAAAGTTATTCTTGAATTAAAGTTGTTCATACCACTTTGAAACTTTTTAAAGTAATTAACATTTTAAAACATTCATGTCCATATAAATAAATCATTAAAACCATTTTGAAAACATTTACATTAATAATAAAGATTTAGAAGAATAAAAATTTAAAATGATGTTTAAGGTAAAGAGACCCTGAAAAAATAATCTTTTTGAATAAACTTTTATGAAACATGGACATGGATGATAAATATCTCACAATAAATACTTACACATAAACAATCATGGATAATAATCAGATTGAGAAATTAACCCTTACCTTGTAATTTCCTTTGGTCAAGGGTACATTTAACCTCTTGTATAATGACGATAGTATGTTATAAAATTATAAAATAACCATATTCATATTTATTATTTCATACTTGATTCATTTATAGCTTTATGTTACCAATTTATTCATAATTTCAATGTTAAAATAACATTTCGGGTAATAATCACTTTCTTTATCATACGTGTTTTAACCTGATATTTTTAATCATATAACTTATATAATTATTTAATTGATTCTATAATATAAAAAATTATTTATCGATAATATATATTCAGAATATAAGTATTTATAATAGATATATTTAAGAAATGGAGAAACACTGTTTATGGAGATGGTAGGTCATACGTACGCATAAATGACGTTTCTATTTTACTATCATATTGAACAGAAGTAATTGAATGAGATATATATAATTATATATATATATATTTCCAGTAGAATTATTATTTTATATATTTCATACTTATTAATAATATATATATTTATAATCATCGTAGAATGGTGAATGTGGAAATGAATCTTATCGCGTCGTCGAGACGGTAAGCCCTCCATATGCACGAGTGATGATTTCATTTTATTGATGGTGACATCGTATATAATCATATTTTATATTAAATATTCATAATAATTAACATGTTATATTTTTTTATTTATATCTATTATACTCATTATTATAACCATCCAAATAATGAAGTGTTGAATAACAAACTACACCACGACGTGGAGACGGTAAGCCATACGTACGCATGTATGGTGGCTTTGTCAATCATAGGATGGATAGAAAAATGAATATGGTTTTAAAATATATATAATAAAATCATAGTATTTATAAATTACTGGATTTGCTATTTTTGTTCTTAAACAACAACAAAAGAGGATGTGGAAGAACAAAACAACTTTGAAAGAATTGATGAAATAATTACCTTCTCTTCGGGTTCTTCCTTTTTATTTTAACAGAAGGGATCCATAAAATATCTTTCTGATCAAATTAAGGAATTTAGAATTAGGTGAGGGTATTTTTGAGGAGATAGGATCAGGTTTTGGCCGAGTCAAATGGATTTGGAGGTGTGAAATTAAGAGATGGAGAAGCACCCTTTTATAAGAGAAGTGAGTGTCACTTTAAAAAATATTGAAATATTAATTTATTATAAAATCATTTTCAGTTTATAATTGCTCAAAATGGATAAATTTCAAGGGTAAGGTGGGGATGGGTAGAAATATTCTCCACCAATAGGTTTTAGACATGTTTAGGTTACCATATTAACCTCATCCTTTAGATTTAACTCTTAGTGAAATAGATTAACTTTTATCATGTATCCTTTATTATTATAATAAATTCTTAATAAACAAAGTATAAAAATATAAGAGAACCTAAAATGGTTCATTAATGATATATATATCATTATATAAGTATTTTTACTGAACCATATATTTTTAGGAATATTATATCATTTAATAATATAGTGTTTGTTTTAAAAACTCATTTATCTCAATTTTGACACTATTTAGTATTTGGTTTTTTTGAAAGCCAAAAAAACGTTATTACTTAAAAATATTACATTAAATCAACCCTAACATTTCCTTTGAACCTATAAAATTATTTTATGGCATCCAAAGTCTCAATTTTACTTTATTTTTATATTTATAATATCAATTATTTTAATCTTTTATTAATAAGGCAATTAATGCATCATCATTTTGTCATAAATAAATTTAATTATTTAATGTCTAAAAATTATAAATAAAATACCATGATGTAAGAAATATTTTTAGATTTATAATGGATATTTATTGTCAAAACTAACATATGTATAACCCTATATTCAAAATGGTTTAGTTATTAATATTTAAATTTAACACTTTTAACTCTTCATTAAATAAAATATAATAAATGTCATAATCTTACGCAAATGAATAGAAAGAATATTATTTATGTACTAAGGATGATTTTGGTCTAAATACACATTTACAATTGAGTTATGACATGTATTGGGGCAATTTTAATATTATTTTTACATTTAATTACCTCATTTACTTTTTACCGTGGTAAATAAAATTTACAAGTAACTATTCACCAAAAAATATTTTTGTCCTATTGAACCATATTTTACTTATTGATGTCAATAGTTTATCTTGGATTAATTAAATTCAATTCACAGAAGTGATAAAATTAAATTTTGTGCAAATTTTTAAATATGCTTAGAAGATGGGTAAATGTGCCTAGAAGGTTGGTAAAAAGACGTTAAAATGGTTCAAGAAAATTTTATATATCAAATATTCTTATCAAATGACTCCAATGAATTAAATTGTACTAATATATAGATTACGTATTTATTTTATGATTAATTTTTTTAAAAAAAAATTATTTAAACAAAAAAGTCGGTTTTATCTACCAAACAGTATTTTTCAATATTCATCAAAAATTGAATGTTTTCATAAAACTACCAAAACACCACCCTAAGATAATTTTGATATTATGAATTCAAAAATTATGCCTATTTTACAAAATTAAAAACATATAAGTTTCATTAATTAATTTAAATTTAATTCTCATTGTCAAAACCATAAAGCGGGTTTTTGAAAAGTAAAAACTATCAAAAGATTTATATGTGTTTATGTCCAATTTAAATGTACAATTACTTCCAATGAACAAAATTTTATTAAATGATAAAAATATAATCTAATTATACTTCAAAACCATTCAAATTAATAATTTAACATTATAAATTATTTTTATTAGAATAGTTGTTTTCAATTAAAATTTAGTATTTTTCACTATTCATTAAAATATGAAAATTATCATAAAAACACCAAAAATTTATCAAAAATAAAATTTTATGTCCCAATTATATATAAGAGGAATATTTTGTCAAATTGAATATATAAAAGTGTCAAATATATGATTTATAAAGGGTTCTCCATTAAAAGGCAGTAAAATTGCATTTTGTTTGAAAAACACTTAATTTAACTGAAAATTTAGATTTGTTCTTATATTATGTCAAAAAAAATATTGATGTTAAAATTAAATGTATTATATAAATTTAAAAATGATGTTAATACTATTCATAATATCATTTTTAACGGTTGGTTTTGTAAGTCGTGGTGCGCTCGAACTCGGTGTTGCGTATGGCACAAGCTATTCAATTACTTTAAAGATATAAGGTATTATGAAATCATGGGGTGTTACATTCTACCCTCCATCAATAAATTGTATCCTCGAAATTTTAAATCCTTATGCAAAAATAAAAGTTTGAAAATAGAAAATACCTTTGTGGAAAACCCAGATTAGAAATAGGGTTATAAAAATTTAGTCTTAATAAGAGGGAAAGGTAAATGAAATAGTCACCACCAAATTAGGATTTCGAATAGAAGATCATTGGTAGAAATTATAGACACAATATTGGAGGAAATAGTTAAATTTACATAGGGGTTATTGAGGTCATCAATCACAAAGAAGTGAACAATAAATGGAATATTGAGGGCCTCAAAGCTATAAATATATAATGATTTAAATATCATCAGTTCAACAAAAAATATGGCATCAAGATGACACATTTTGTTTAATATCCCTTCCCTAAAGTTTTAGAATTTATTTTTTCATATAATAAGAAAAAAAATACTTGAAATGTAGAGTTTCATCCTTCAACTAACTTCTACCCCAAACTCATCTTTCACTCCAAAATATAATCGAATACAAAAATATTCTATTTATCCTAATCGTATAGGGTACCAAAAATAATGATTTTATAACTCAAATGTGAGAACATTTTAAAAGAAACTATAGTATACAAACCAGGAAATAATGTAGGCCAATGGTAGGTGATGCACCCTTGTCGCCCTTCAGTTGTGAGTTCAAGTCTCACGGCCATGCTGGATGCCACAGGTTGTCGCCTGACCTCCAGGTTGTCCTTTTTATAACAATCCAACTATAATCTTAAGAAATGTTTTAACCATAAACAATATTATCCAATGTCAAACTTAATTCATTCCAACCATTAGACTTATCCAAAATACTTTCTTCTAAACTCACAGTCCAAAATTTATAAGGAAGGTAAACATAAAGAAAATCTCTCTTTCACGTAATAACATGTGAATACCTTGATCATGTATTCTTTTAAAACATGGTAACACCCAGAAATACCATAAAACATTATTGAATATTTTCATGCTCTCTTATTATTTATAGAATACCATATATACTCCATAAATTCAAAAACGTTGTAAAATCCAACAATGATGGAATAAAAAACAATTAATTAGTTTCACGGTAGTCAAGAATATCGAATATAATTTATCTAAATAAATCATATCTTATTAGGAAATCATTATCTCAGTTTCAGAAACATATTAGTGTTATGTTTCCCCCAACAATATATTTTACAAAAATTTTAACTTGAAGCTATGTCACTTTACATGGTACCAATATATCCCAAATCCTTAATGAAAATATATTACGGTAGAATCATTGTATACTTTCTATTTTTTATAACTTTTACTCAAATGATACATTTCTTTAATAACAACTCAAGAAAACTAATTATTCCACTTCATCTATGGTAGTATCATAACTTTATTACTATCCAATAGCATCCTTTAGGGTATACTCTGATGATTGGGAAATTGATTCATGTATTGTCCAAACACCTTGCAAATAAAGCATTGTACAATTGAGATATTTTTCATACCCTTGAAATCACGAACTTGGTGTCCTTTTTCTACACACATATAACAAACTCCCATTCCCTTCAAGCACATCCCAGGTTGATTTTTCTACATTTATCACATATAGGAAATTCCTTCTTTCCCTTATTCCCATTATCCATCTTTCTCTCTATCATCCTCTTATTCTTTGGCTTCCCTTCAAATCCATAAAACTCAAAGTAATATTTACTTATCTTATTAAAACATAATACTATTATTCATATGATTAGAACATATGGGAGACTATTTACCTTATAATTTTGGCTTAATACCATGAAAGAGATGATCCCCCTCACTCTTGGGATCATGTGTACTACTGGAGTTCTCATTCCTTCTAATGGGTTCCATTTCTAAATGATGAAATACACTAGGTTAAATCATATCATAAATTGTAATCCAAAAACTAGAAAAATTATCAACATTAATTGAATAATTTCACACATCTAGTATCATAATCATAAATATGGTTTTTTTTCTTGACATATTTGATCATAAATCTTTCATAATGGTTTGTAAAGAATATGTGAATTATCCTAGGCATATCCCCGAAGAGTGTCTTAACCAAGAGTGCAGAAAGGCTCATTGTCATGCACTAGTTCCCCTTCACGTCTAGATCAGAGTTGTGCTTTTAGGTTTTACCCCTAGATACATTTGTACTAGAGCTTCCTCTACCTGCTCGTATCTTGATACTGATGTATTTCTTGGAAAAAATCCAAAATATCTACATTACCAAAATTCTAGGAAGTTCTTCTATACTAATCCTCAAATTCTATCTTAGGGTAATATTTTATAGTTATATTTTATCTAAATATATTTCCAAGGATGTTGTTAACTTCCTCTGATACCAACTGTAACACCCCGACCCTAGTTACCCAGAGTTAGTGCATTATTTTAATACATTGGCATGATTATAAGTAATCAAGACCCGAAAAACTGATTAGTTTAGCGGTCCTGGAAAATAGATTTCATACATGAACTTTACATTAAAATTTAAAACATAAAACACAGCATAAATAATTCATTTAGAATTCCATTATTACTTTAGCTTAACCCTGAATATCAATCACAAAGAACTTCATGGAATCCTGAGAAAATAAAACATAAGAAAGGGGAGAGCTCATATTCTCAGTAAGGGTAAATAATTTAGTGGAAGCTGTAAAATTTTAAGGCAAGATGTGTAATAAAAATAACAACCTTTTAAACATAAACATGAATATAATTTGGAAAAAAATAAATCAAACATTACCATATGAACATTCACATGGATATTATACTAGTCAAATAATTACATATAATAAACATTTTCTTAATAAGGGAATTTATAATATTAGACATCATAACCACGTAGTCATGACCTCATTCCAAGATTAAAATAAAAAAAATTCAAGGCCTTGGGCCAAGAAACAAATTTGTATCATTAGAAATACAAATGCATCAAGGAGCTATAGCAAGCTCCACCCATCACTTACTAAGTCCATTGCATTCCTCATATAAAAGGGGGAAACCTAACAAAAAATTTCGTATTAAAACTAGCATAAATAATGTCAATACTTTAACCATAAACCATGAATGTTATAAAAATTGTGCATTCACAATCAAACATATCATAACTCATTCACTAAAATATGGAATATTTTATTATAATAAATTAACCTCGATCAAGAATAATATCTAGTAAAGGATATTGACATATTTGGAAATGATTAGTAAACTCTCTGAGGGAAATATATCTGTTTCATGAAATCATTTAAAATACCAACAATTTATAAAGGAATACATATAAAAGATATTTTTTAACCAAAGTGTCTCATACCATTTTGAAACTTTTTAAAGGAATTAATATTTTAAAACATTCTTGTCCATATAAATAAATACTTAAAACCATTTTGAAAACATAGACATTAAGGAGAAAGATTTTGAAAAATAAATATTTAAAACATTTAAAATGATTTTTTAGTTAAAGAGTCCCTAAAAACACCTTTTTAAAACTCTTTTGCGAAAAATGTACATGGATGATAAAAATGTCCCAGTAAATACTTAAACATAAACAATCTTAGATAATAATGAGATTGAGGAATTAACCCTTACCTTGTACTTTCCTTTGGTCGAGGGTACATTTAACCTCTGGTATACTGACCATAGTATGTTATTAAATTATAACAGAACCATATTCATATTTATGATATCATACTTGATTCATTTATGGATTTATACTACCTATTTATTAATAATTTCTGTGTTAAAATAACATTTCAGCTAATAATCGCTTTCTTTATCATAAGTGTTTTAACATGATATTCTTGATTGTGTAACTTATTTCATGATTTAATTGATTACATAATATAAAACATTATTTAATTATAATATATATTTAGAATATAAGTATTAATAATAGATAGATATATGAAAAGGAAAATTGTGTTTATAGAGACGGTAGGTCGTACGTACGCATAAACGTCATTTCTATTTTCATATCATATTGAAAGAAAGTAAGTGAATGAGATATATATATATATATATAGTAGCACTATTATGTCATATAATACATACTTATTAATAATATATATATTTATCAGCATCGTTGAATGGTGAACGTGGAAATGAATCTCATCGCGTCACGAAGACGCTAAGCCATATGTACGCACGAGCGATGATATCATTCAATTGATGATGAAATATTATGAAATTGGATGGTATATTATATATATATAATCATTAACATGTTATATTTTTTATTTACATCAATCATAATCCTTATTATACCCATTCAAATAATGAAATGTTGAATAACAGACTACACCAGGACGTGGATATGGTAAGCCATAGGTACGCATGTATAGTGACATTGTCATTCATATCATAGATATAAAAATTAATATGGTTGTACCATATTTATAATAACATCATACTATTTATAAGGAACTCGAGTTATTTTTTTTATGGAAACAACAATGGAAGATGAAGTGGAAGAAGAAAAGAACTTTGAAAGTGGTAATGAAATAATTACCTCTTATTCGGGTTCTTCCTTTTTATTTGAACAAAAGGTATCCTTAGTCTAGACTTCTAATCAAATTAAAGCCATTAATATGAATTTAGTGTAGTTGGGAGGATATTTTGGCAGGTTTTGGCCAATCCAAATGGATTTAGAGGTGTGAAGTTAAGTGAAGTGGAAGTATCCTTTTTTAAGAGAACTGATGGTCACTTTAGAAAAATCTTGAAATATTATTTTATATTAAAATAATTTTCAGTTTCTAATGGATCGAAATGATTTTATTTCTAGGATAAGTGGGGATGGGTCAAAATATTCTAAACCATTACGTTTTAGACAAATTTAGGTCACCATATTAATCTTATCTTTTATATTTAACTCTTACATAAATAGTTTAACTTTTACCATGTCTTCTTGTATTATTATAAAAAATGGTTAAAAAACATACTATAAAATTTCAAGAAAACCCCATGTTGTTCAATAATTATGTAACTATCATTATATAATCCCTTTTTCCAAACCTTATATTTTTAGGAATGTTATATCATTTAATAATATAGTATTTTTTAAACTCATTTATGTCAATTTTGACACTATTTTGTATTTGGTTTTTCTGAAAGTCAAAAAAACATGATTACTTCAAAAAAATACCTTAAATCAACAATAACAAGTCATATGCACCTATAAAAATCGTGGATGTCAAAAAAAGTCTCAAGATACATTTATTTTTATATTTGTAATATCAATTATTTTAATATTTTATTAATAATGTAATTACTACATCATCATTGTATCGTTAATAAATTTAATTATTTAATGTTGAAAAATTATAAATAAACTACCATTATATAGTAAATCATTTTATATTTATAATGAATATTTATAGTTAAAATTATATTGTGTATAACCCTGTATTAAAAATTGTTTAGTTATTAAAATTTGAATTTAAAACATTTAACTATTCTTTAAATAAAATATAATAAATGTCATAATCTAACCCAAATGGATCAAAACGATATTATTTCTATCCTAGGGTTGATTTAGGTCGAAATAAAATTATCCAATAGAATTAGGACTTGTTTTGGTGTAATTTTAATATTATTTTTACCTTTAATTACCTTATTTACTTTTTACCATGGTAAATAAAATTCAAAAGTTATTATTCACCAAAATTATTTTTTTCGTGACCCGAACCAGTTGGGCTCAAGATGCGGCTCCCCAAGCCCACCTTCAATATACCAGGGGCTGGCATCTAGTTTCGAGTAGTCTATCACACATAAGGGAGGCATTAGCCTAAGGTACCTATACACACGCACCCATATACACCTCCATGAAACTGTGCACGGATATATAAAACTAAAAAGTAAATGCATGCACACAACTATCCCACAACCCATGTATACAATATGTAAAAAAGGGGAAAACAGGGGCCACCAAAAGAAAACAACAAAAGTGTCCATCCTGCTCAGAAGAAGGGAAAACATTGCCAAAACACCTACCGGTAAACTCATCGACACAGCTCTGGTAAACACCCCGGTCAAATCCGCTCACTAAGCTCCGCCTACTTCGGGTCCTCCTGGAACTCCGTCGAAATGCATGTGGTCTTCACAGACACAAACATGTGTGAGTAAAGCCCGTGTAGGGGTGAGTATATAACAATACTCAGTAGGAACCCCAAAAACCCAAAACAAAAGAGAGCAACTGAAAGGCAACAGTCCGCTCATCCCAGCCAGAGGGAACCCAGATGAGATAGAAACACCATCTCATGACCATCCTCAGCTAAACTCAATTAGTTAGCTAAATATATTTGTATGCCCATACACACACCTTGAACATCCGCCCAGCTATATGCCAAAACATATACCATGAACATCCAGACATACACAGCTCACGCACCTAGCCACATGAGGTACCGACCTCATCACCAACAGCAGTTCAAAACCAGGAGAGCACACTCTAGGATCACATTCATCACAGATGACATTCATCTAAGAGATACACTCCATTAGGTCCCACACAAACAACTCAGACACTCTCCTGAGAGATCACACTCATCAGATATCGTCACTGAGGAAACCTCACTGAAATAAAAAACACCAAACGCCTCGGATAGGGGATCGCTCCTTGGGTCTGCTATGGGATACCAGAACCCACACTGGTATATGAAGATCTCACAGATAGGGGATCACTCCCAAGGTCCACTAGTGGATATCGCAACCCGATCTGGCATTCGTAGATCTCACAGATAAGGGATCACTCCCAGGATCTGCTGGAGGATACCATAACCTGATCTGGCACTCGTCAGAAACATGACACTCATATAAAGGATTGACACCCATGTCACGATGGTCACAACAATACAAAAACCATATTAGATACCTCTCATGTTGTAGGGTATTGAACTGACGATGCCACAACCCTACAGAAACCACGCGCTGAGTAGGGGATCGTATAACCAACGATACTGCAACCCAACTTAGCATGGCCCACTGCGTAGGGGATCATATTCCTGATGATCCCACACACCCTACGGGGTTAACCTGCAAGATAGGGGATCGTCTCCTGTGTATAAGCCATCACAACGATACTAAGAACCCGATCTAGGGAAACAATGCCAGAGGATCCCGCTTCGGGCCCACCGGAGGGATTCCACAACTCAAACAGTTTAAACAACTCATCGAAAGGATCACAAACCTATACTAAGGTTATGATTCCATGCAAAACCTCATAGAAACGAACCAAGGGAGTACCCTCAACCCTTGTTGGTCCAAACGTCGCTAACCCGAGCGACCCACAACAACGCCACACCACGCACCTCCAAGGCCGATACCGAGACCAACATCGCGATCCACAGAGAAAAACGTGCAGGATAGGCTATTTACACTCCCGAAACGGGAAACCGGTAATAAAGGCACTATTCACCATAGCTAGCCCACGTGTGGCCTAAACAACAATCCCGAAACTCTTCAAATGGATCAAACCACGACTATCCCCTTGGAAAAACACACGGGATCCACTACTCATTCATCCCAAATGGACCCCCGGTGAAAAAGGAACTATTCAATGAAGGGAAATCAGTTGGGGCCCATAGCTCAATCCCAATGCTCGACGAATAGATCTCACCATTATGATCCTCTCGGAAGAACACACAGGATTGACTATACATCTTCCAAAATCAGACTCATAGTGAAAAAGTCACGTTTCTCCGTAAACGCCGGAACCCGGCCTCGTAGGGCCCACACCCTGTTATCAGTCCCATCACCCAGAAACTATCTCAAAAAGTCTGTTGTACCATTAGGGCCTCAACTCAATTGATGAAATGTTATTTGGACACTCCGTGAAAGAGTTATACTGGGTCGAAGCTGAATAATAATAAAATATAATTATTATTTCAAGGTATCGTAGCCCCAGGCCACAAACCCGACTCATAAAATTCCCAAAGAAAACCGAAAATTTCTGTCTTGATGCATGGAACGTGTCGCCGCAAACGGCTCACGATTTGGACTAATGATATGCATTTTACGGGGGTTTAAATAGCTCTCAGAATATTCTGGCAGGACCACCACTGGCTCGCCGGAAAACTGACCGAACCGCCGCGCCGACCTTGCCAGACCACCATGCCGCCGCACTGCCAGCCGGATTCCACCGTGCTGCCGCCGCCCTCACCAGATTCTGCCATGGCCTCCGCCAGAATCCACATTTTCCACTGGAAAGTTTACAGGAACCCCCGAGAGCACCCCGGTGCACCAAAATCAGATCCAAAACATGTTTTAGAAACCTCAAGACCCGAACTACACAACCCTTATGACGGTTTGAAGAAAAACAACACATAAATGGGGTACAGTATATTAAAATTCAAACGGCCTACCTGTTGGAAGATCTCTGAAGCATCGGGTGTAGAACGACACCTACAACGCACTGGAGCTCGATCCGTTGATGATCAGCACTGAAAATGGATGCTCGGGGATCGAATCGGCGAAGAAACAGACGAGGAGGAGGGATGGTCTCCATGTGCAGAGAGAAATGGGGGGAGGATGATTCGTTTTCTATTTTTTTAATTAAAAACGTAATTTTTATCACCCTGCCAACATGCCTCCGACCTGGAACCTGACACCGACTCAAATTATGTCACCCCTAGGGTAAACATGACATTCTGAATGCAACAGCAGATTTAGATTATCAATCCGAGACTTTGTTCAGAAGATATTCGAGTCGACGCTCGTAATTAAACTTTTTCATTTATTTACAAAAATTCCCCTAGTGGATTTTCTCACAGCAGGCCCGTGCCCACAAAGTTTATACCCCGCCTAGGGTAAACCACATGCTCCAGATGCAACTGTGCCCTCAGATTCTCGTTCTAAGCTACTTTTTAGGATATAACACACCCCTGCCACGTGAATAGTATAAAAATACATAATATTTTTATAAAATTAATTTCAGGCACAGCGGGCCTCAGAATCGTACACCATCTTCATTCCTAGCTCTGGAATTATTCATAAGAATATTCCAATGTCTAACATAGACAAACCCCAAGTCGCTAAATCCTCCTGACATTAGAACTTTTCTTCCCTAAAAATCCATAAGCATAAGTAATGTAACATGACTCTCAACTGGGTCTCCCACACCAGCGAGATCTCCAACAAACACCCATGTCTGAACACATAAGTCAGAAGGACTCATCCACCACACCTCAACACTATCAAATTTCAGCGGCACTGACTCGTCCACATGGTTTTAATCCCCTCACAAAAACATGTCTCAGTGGGAGAAGGATCCCTCTTCCTCGCGCATTCGAAGCACGCTGAACAACACCCACACAGGGTCTTACAAACACCATGAACATAACTCGAGTAAGCAACGGAAGGGGAAGGGTACCACTAACCAGTGTCTATCAAAACTAATGCAGAAAGTAGAAAGGACACAAGGCGTAACTCTATCCATCCACAAAGCCTCCAGTTCAACAAACTCTAAGGCATGCAGTTGTCCTCTCCCTCGGCCACCAGCTCCCTGAGCTTGGCATGGACCACCTGGGGGTGGGGGTGGTGGCAACTGATACCGCCTACCACCTCCCGCTACTGCACCCGCTCTATCGCCACGTCCGCCACCCTGCAGACCTCCTTGCTCAAGACACATCTACTGCCAAGGCGGTCTATCAACAAGCAACCTCTCAGCATCATGATGGGTCGGAAAATCTCTAGCAAGATGACCTCAACCGTGACAAGTGTAACACTGCCTCTCCTGCAGCTAAACAAAACTATCACGCGAGCCCTATGAGCCTTGATCCTCAGAGCCTCCATCTTGGGGTCGCCTCCTATAACTTCAGCCAAGCCTAGACCCATGCATCTATCATTGGCTACGAACTTCCAATGTCCCAACTACCACATGCCCAACACTAACAGGCTGAATTTGCTCATCCAGGAAGCTCTCCACCACCAAGGCTCGCTCCAGCACTCCAGCATAGGTGGGAAGACACCAAGAAACCACACCTGCCCAGATGTCTCTCTGTAGGCCCTTCTCAAAGGTCTGAGCCCTAAAGAACAAGTCTCAAACCATATCCAGGGAGTACCATGACAGGTCTGTAAACCTCAACGAGTACTCTAACATAGTCATGCCCTCCATCCAAAGTTGCAGAAGCTCCTGAATCCACACAAACCTCAGCGTCACCAGATAGATCTCTTCCCTAAAGAGCTGCTCAAACTCTACCCACGGGAGCGTCTCCTCATTGTGTAACTGCGTCACCAAGCTCCACCATCGCCCAACCGAACCATGCAGAAGGCTCGACGCTAGGACCACCATCTGATTTGGAGGTGTCCTCACAAGGCGGAAAACTCGGGTGACGGCTTCAAGCCAGTCATCGGTTGACTGAGGGTCTGGATCACCCCGGATCCTCAGAGGTCCATGTCTCTAGAACTTGTGCAGTGCACTCAGCCTGTGCATAATCTCATCCTGCCATGTCGGCATAACTAGCAGCTCAACAGGAGGTGGCCCCTCGAGCGGACCACATGGAGGTCCAACCTCAGAACCTGCACATTTCCCTACGACCTTTACTCGGGGCAGATTACCTACACAACCACACTGCAGAACCCCTTCTTGCGGTCGTCATGGAGGCAACCTAAAATACAATCCAGATGCACCATAGCCAAAGAGTATACCTAGAGAGCTGACTTAAGAAGAACAAGGGAAACCCAAAAACCCAGTCCTATATGATGCATGTACTGTTATTTCTCTACGACTAGTGTCTAAACGTCCCAAGTCGAAAGGCAGGTTATCAGAGTCCTAGTGAATGGATACATCGACTGTCGCACCAACACTAGAGTCCCTGGCTTGAAAACTGAACTCGAAACATCATAACATTGCCGTTATGCTACCCAAACCAAGCTCACAGCTAGACCATCTATGCTCTGAGATCCCAAAGGTGGAACCTCCTCTGATACCACTCTGTTGCGACCCAACCTAATGGGGCTCAAGCCACAGCTCCCCAAGCCTGCCTCCAATAGGCTAGGGGAAATCGTCTAGCGCCGAGTAGGCTATCACACACAAGGGAGTCATTAGCCTAAGGTACCTGTACACATGCACCAACATACACCTCCATCCAACTGTGTAGAGATATATAAAACTGAAGAGTAAATGAATGCATACAACTATCCCACAAACATAGTACATCAGAAGTACAAAAGAGAAAAAATAGGGCCCACCAAATGAAAACTGCAAAAGTGTCCAACCTTCTCAGAAGGAGGGAAAACACTGCCAAAATACATGTCAGTAGGCTCCTAAGCACAAATCCAGTAAACACCCCGGTCAAACTTGCTCACTAAGATCTGTCTGCTCCGGGTCCTCCTGGGACTCCGTCGAAAGGCATGTGGTCTGCACAAGACACAAACATTTGAAGGAAAATCCCATGTACGGGTGAGTATAACAATACTCAGTAGGCACCCCAAAAACCCAAAACAAAAGAGAGAAACTGAAAGGAAGCAGTCCGCTCATCTCAGCCAGAGGGAACCCAGATGAGAGAGAAACTCCATCTTGTGACCATCCTCGGCTAAACACAACTAGTCAGCTCAATCCATGTGTATTCCAATACATAAAACTTGAACATCCGTCCAGGTATACGCCCAATCATATACCATGAACATCCATATATACTCAACTCACGCACCCAGCCACATGAGGTACCGACCTCATCACCAGCAACAGTTCACAACTAGGGGAGCACACTCCAATATCACTTTCATCCCAGATGACACTCGTATGAGAGATCCACTCCATCGGGTCCCAGACAAACATCTCAAATGCTCACCTGAGAGATCACACTCGTTGGATATCGTCACTGAGGAAACCTCGTTGTAACAACAAAAACACCAAAACTCATCAGATAGGGGATATCTCCTAGGGTACGCTAAAGGATACCAGAACCCACATCGATATACGAAGATCTCATCGACCGGGGATCACTCCCAGGGTCTACTAGGGGATACCACAACCCGGTCTGGCATTCGTAGATCTCACAGATAGGGGATCACTCCCAAGATCCGCTGGGGGATACCACAACCCGATCTGGAACTCTTCAGAAACATGACACTCAGATAGAGGATCGTCACCCATGTCATGACGTTCACAATGATACCAAAACCCTATCAGGTACCTCTCTCGCAGTATGGGGTCGAACCGACGATGCCGCAACCCTACAGAAACCACACGCTGAGTATGGGATCGTATAACCAATGATATCGTAACCCTACTTAGCACGGCCCACTGCGTAGGGGATCATATTCACGATGAGGCCACAAACCCTACGGCTTTAACCTACTAGATAAGGGATATCCGCCCATGGATAAGAGGTCATAGCGATACTATGAAACCGATCTAGGGAAACGATGCTAGAGGATCTCGCTCCGGGCCCACCGGAGGTATGCCACAACTCTAACAGAATAAATATCCCACCAAGAGGATCACAAACCTATACTAAGGTTGTTATGTCATGCGAATCCTCATAGGAATGAACCCATGGAGTGCCCTCAACCCCTGCTAATCCAAAGGTCGCTAACTCGAGCGACCCGCCATAATGCCACACTGCGTACCTCCAAGGCTGATACCAAGGCCACCATCGCGATCCATGTGGAAAAACATGGAGGATGGCCTATTGACTCTCCTGAAATGGTCAACCGGTGGAAAAGACATTATTCACCAAAACTAGCCCATGCGGGGCCCACAAAACGATCCTGAAACTCATCATGTGGATTATACCACGTCGATCCCCTCGAAGAAACACACGGGATCCACTACTCGTTCATCCCAAACGGACCCCCGGTGAAAAAGCCACTACTCACCGAAGGGAGCTCGGGTGGGGCCCAAACCTCAATCCCAAAACTCATCAAATGGATCACACCATTGCGATCCTCTCAGAAAAACACATATGATCGACTATACATCCTCCAAAATCATAATTTTGGTGAAAAATTCACGTTTCTCTGTAAACGCCGGAACCCGGCCTCATGGGGCCCACACCATGTTCTCGGTCCCAACACCCGAAAACCATCTCGAAATGTCCGTCGTACCATCAGGGTCTCAAAACAACTGATGACACTTCATTTGGAAACTACGTGCAGGAGTTATAGTGGGTCTAAGATGAATAATAATAAAATATTATTATTATTTCAATGTTTCGTAGCCCCGGGCCACAAACTTAACTCATAAAATTCCCAAAGTAAACCCAAAAGGTCCATATCGATGCAAGGAATGTGTTTCGGCAAACAGCTCGCGATTTAGACTCTCGATATGCATTTTATGGGGATTTAAAGAGATCCCGGAATGTTTTGGCCGGACCACCGCTGGCTCGCCTGAAAACTGATCGGATCGCTGCGCCAACCTTACCGGACTGCCACGCTGAGTACCTCGGTGCTCCAAAATCATATTTGAAACATGTTTTGGAATCCTCGAGACCCAAACTACACAACCCTTATGAAAATTTGAATAAAAACAACACATAAACAGGGTCCATGATTTTAAAACTCAATCCACCTACGAATTGGCGAATCGTCGAAGCTTCAGGTGCAAAACGACACCTGTGAAGAGCTGGTGCTCTATCCGCTGATGATCGGCACTGAAAATGGATGTTCGGGGCTCGAATCAGCGATGAAACATAGGAGGATGAGAGAGCGTCGCAGTGATCAGAGAGAAATGGGGGGGGAGGATGATTTATTTTCTATTTTTTTTAATTAAAAACATCATTTTTATCTCCCCGTCAACACGTCTCCGACTCGACACCCTACACCGACCCAAATTATGTCATGCCTAGGGTAAACACGGCATTCTGAATACAATGGCGGACTCGGGTTTTCGATCCAAAACTCTGTTTAGAAGTTATTGAAGTCGATGCTCATAATTGAACTTTTTCATTTATTTACAAAAATTCCCCTGGTGGCTTTTCTCACAGCAGGCCCGTGCCCACAAAATTTATACCCCGCCTAGGGTAAACTGCATGATTCAGATGCAACCATGCCCTCAAATTCCCGTTATGAGCTATCGTTTAGGAGATAACACACCCTCATAAAGTTCATAGTATAAAAATACTTAATATTTGTATAAAATTAATTTCGTCCACACCGGGCCTCAGAATCGCACGCAGTCTTCATGCCTCGCTCTGGATTTCTTCATAGGAATATTCCAAAGTCTGACAAGGCCAAAACCTGAGTCACTACAATTTTCATCCTACTAAACCACATTTTACATACTAATGTCTACCGTGTATCTTGAATTTTTTAAATTAAATTTATAGAAGTGTTGAAATAATATTTTATGTAAATTTTTAAATGTACTTAGAAGGTCAGTAAAAAGACGTTAAAATGGTTCAATAAAATTTTATATGTCTAATTTTATTATAAAATTACACCAATGGCATAAATTTTTCTAATATATGTATTATGTATCAATTTAAATATACATTTTTTAAAAAAATAATTTAAATGATAAAGTCATTTTTTATATACTATGTAGTATTTTTCACTATTCATCAAAAATTGAATATTTTCAGAAAAATGCCAAAAAATAACCTGAATAGAATTTTGATATTCCCAATTAAAAAATTATGTCTATTTTTCTAAATTCAAAACATAGAACTTTCATTAGTTAATTTAAAATTAATTCTCATTATCAAAACTCAAAAAGCGTGTTTATATGAAGTAAAAACTATCAAAATATTGATATGTGTTTATATCCAATTTAAATTTAAAATTACATCCTATTACCAACATTTTATTAAATGATAGAAATATAATCTAATTATACTTCAAAACCATTCAAATGTATAATTTAACAATATAAAATTTTTTATTAAAAAGGTTTTTTCAATTATAATTTTGTATTTTTCACTATTCATTAAAATATGAAAGTTATCAGAAAAACAAAAAAAATAATCCAAATTAAATTTTTATTTCCTGGTTCTAAAGAAGTATTTTATTTTTTCAAATTTAATATATAAAGTGCCAAATATTGGATTTAAAAAGGGTTCTCCATTAAAAGGTGGTAAAATTGAATTTTTTTTAAAACACTTATTTTATCTGGAAAATTAGATTTGTTATTATATTATGTCTAAAAACACATAATATGGATGTTAAAATTATATGGAGTATATAAAATTCAAAATGAAGTTCATAATATTCATAACCACTTTTAAAACTGCTAGTCTGCTAAGTCGTGGTGCACTCGAACTCAGTGTTGTGTGTGGCGGAAGCTATTGAATTACTTTAAAGAGATAACGTATTATGAAATCCTGGTGGGATAGAGTATATTACCGAACTGAGTTCACTCATCACATGAGATATGTAAATATATAACCCCTTAATTTGAGGGAGATACAGGTCCCACCGACCATATAATGAAATCATATATTTGTGTTCCACAAGATAATAAAACAATAATTATATCATGGGACAAAAAAAGTATCGATTGTTAAAACAACATATCATTACCCATGAAAGGAAATGGTTTTCATAATAATTTTATCATATAATAACTTGTGGAAAAGAGTTAGGATTCATAATCAATTCATTATATAATAACCCATGAAAGGAAGAAGGTTTCCTATATTCTTTATCATGGAATAACTAATGGAAGAGAAACTGGTTTCATAAACCAATTCTCATCTAAATCATACACCATTAAATGAAATAATTAGAATTGTGTACTTGTATAATAACCCTAGTAAACCATAAAATATATCAATGTATTTGATCTTATATTTACAATTATTTTTAAGGATCTTATATTATAACCCTAGTAAAGCATAAAATATATCAATATATATGATCTTATATTTTGGAATTTTGAGCTTGTGATTGCTTCATTCTGGGGAACTTTGATAGTCTACATGCTCTGGTGGAGGTGTGCTGGGAAGGAGTTCTTCTATGTTGTCATGCGCTAGGCTACACCCCTTTTATATTTGGATTTTATTGTTGTCTTGATGTCCCGGAAGTCCTGGATTCCCCTATTTACCCCTTAAAAGAGGGATTATCCTAAATCAATAAAAAATAGGCCTTCAGGCCATTCGGTCGGCTAAGAACCTAAAATTCCTTTGAAAGTCACTTTTTATAACATATAACACTTTCAAAAAAAATTCTTTAAAACCAAATTTAATCAAATATATGAATCATGAAAAATCATTTAAAATAATTATTTATAAAATTATCCTTTAAATTTTGAGAAATTATATTTAAAACATAAACATTTTGATAACCTTTTCCTTGAAAAATAACCCTGAGAAAATATAAATGTAGTGTTGAAAACCATTTTAACAACTTTTTGAAACAAAATTTTTTTAATTCCATTTTTAATGATAATCAGTTTAAAAAATCGAATTTATAGAATATATAGAAAAAAAATTCAAAAAAATCTTTGTATACATTTAATGGAATGTTTATTTATATGAAAGCGGGTAAATTTGTACATGCCAAACATTAATTTTTCTGGGTAAGGAGTTTTAAAAGTTCGTTCATCCGAAAATGAAAAGGGGATTTATTTCAATAAAATTTGAATTAAAAATGTAAAATAAGGGTAAAAATTTCTTTTACAAATCATAGTGAATTTTTAAAACATGGTTTTTCTGAATAAAACAAAATTCTGATCGAAGAATGAAATAATGATTGATTTTCTTATGAACACATTCTTAATTATATTAATTACCAAAGACTGAAAAAATTGTACCAATACCTAGAGATATAATTGATAATGAGTGTGTATGAAAATTAATGTGAGGCCATGTCATATGGATCATGATAATACCTTACTGGAAGCATGATCTTAAACAATGTTAATACATGATGAGTTCGTAGAATGAAATAGTTTCCACTTTCGTAACTATGAATCATAATAATATGGAAATATTAACATTACATGAATATTAAAATATCATTCAAATAAGGATATTCATGATATATCATTTCAAAAGTATGTATATACACCTCATATAAAAATAATGGTGCATAACTTGTCATTTGTCTCAAAGAAGGTAAATTGAGACAAAATTACATTACCTATTTGGTAACATCTGGGCCATAATCCCCCCAAAAAATTGATCCTAAAACAGATATTTAAATAAAAATAAATTTAATTATAATAATAATAGAATAAATTAATATGGATTATATATACCACAGAAAATAAATTAGTGGTTAGAAAGATATAAGTCTCAAACAATTTAATGTGAGATGAGAAAAACCCTTACGTTAATTCTTGAATTTATTTATACACATTAAAATTTATTGTGTAATAATTATATGTATATTATAAATCTAAAAAAACAATTTATCATTTATATTATCTTATTTTATTTTAATATCAATTTATATTAACATTTTATTAAAAAATTTATTTTAATGTTACATTTCAAGCCATATCCGCTTTGTTTTTCATAAATGTTTTGACTTGTTATTATTGATACTCTTAGTCATATATTTATTTATATATTTCAAGAATGTACATAATTATATAAATATCGTATATATTCATTATATAAATATTTATAATATTCTATGAAATAATGAAATTTGAAATAGAATACACTATTCATGGAGACGGTGGGTCGTACGTACGCATGTAAACTTTTTCATTTTATCATCGTCCTAAATGAAAGAAAGTAAATGATATATATATATATATATATATATTAATTATTGTAGAATTATTATTTCATATATATACTTATTTTACTAATTTCATCCATAATTAATTTTACAAAATTTTCATATGAATTAAATAGCTTTGTTGAGGTGGTAGTCTACACATCCACAAGAGAAGTTATCATATTTACATAAAATTGAAAGCATGATGGTATGTTTTACATAATAATTTCAGAATTATAAATAAATCAAAAATATCAAAAATATCATATACAATAGTATGTTATAATAATTCGTACCAATGATAGGTGGTAAAGGGAAAAATGACATCATTTCTCGGGGTGATAGTCTACTGTACACATGAACAACAAGTTAGTTACTCATTTGATGGAATTGTGTGTATTTGTAGGTAGAAAGCATAGAATAACAAAATATTAGAATATTATGGATAATTCAGTTTCTATATAGAAAGTAATAATAATAATTTAGGGGATGGATAATGAAAATAGAAAAAAAATATCTTTGTCAAGGATATTACCTCTTCTTTGGGTAATTCTTATTTGTTTTCAATAATAGACTAACATGGTTTTCATTATACATATAATGAGGATACTAGGTTTAGATGAAGAATTTTTTGATCTTATTTGGGTTGGTTTTAGAAAATATAATGATGGCTTGTTATGTGTGAGGAAGTTGGGGGGGGGTCAGTTCCCTATTACAGTGGAGGAGAATTGTAATTATTGTAAATATAAAAAGGTAAACACTATTGAGAGGACACACTTACATCATTGGCCTCCAATAAGTTTCCATTTTCATGAAAATGGAGGAAATGATTGAAATATTCCCATCCAATGGATTTTGGACACATGCAAATCATGTGGGTCACACTAGATGGGTAGTGTTATAAAAAATTTTGGTTACTCAATTTACAAAGAAATGAAATTAGAGTGTGATGAATATTGGGAATCTAAAAATAGGGTTTAATAGTTTTGATTCATATTATATAACCAATGTTACCTGTCCATTATCTGGATAAAAGTACTCTAATCAATTATTATTCAACATGAAATTATTAATACTCAAAAATAAAATTAAAAAACATTCTCCAATACTAATTTTATGTCATTATATTTTGAATTATGGTTTATTATGATGGGAATGGGCTAGAAACTCACTCAAAATCTACCCATTATTCAAATACATTCTTATTTACAAACTACCATAAATTCCAAAAAACCATGGTTCAAAATACTAATCTATTGCTATTTTTTCCTGATCCAAACTAGACTATATCATTATATTACCCAATCTAATCCATAACCAGTATCTAAGGTCATTATTGATCACCATGGGAAGTCAAATAGTTCTTTGGAATCTGAAAACATACCATGAGAATAAGTTTAAAAACATAATCAAACTATCATAAAAGGGAACCAAGTGATAATGTGGGTGAACCTAAATATAAATTGAAGAGTCATGAATCTAAAAAATTACACTATTGAGTATAAATTAAACATTCATAAATTCTAACCAAACATATGAAAATAAAAATCAACTTTATTAAACATTTATGTTTCTAACTATTAAAAATCCCCTCAGTCTTATGTTGTTTCCTATAAAATCTATATATTTTACCAGATGGATAATACCCATTCAATTTTACCTAACCTCTTTAATAAAGAATGTTTAATTATTACATTGGATGAAAGGGTACAAAATTAACTATATATAAGATTTTAAATTCTAGTAGATGAAATTATAATGAGGCCTATTGTAATATGTTTTCCTAATTCCATTAGAAAATCGTCAATAGAAAAATATAAATGTTTACTAGATCAACTTCTCAAAAACCTACAAAATAATGAACTATATAATTTCTGTAGAATGTAAACTTCAAATTTTATGAAACAAATGTAAAATACTCTATAGTGTTGTTGATACTTATGACCATAGGATAGATATTTTTCTCTAAAAATTTTCAATTTAAGAACATGTTCAATTGATTTCATTACTATAGCCTCCAAGATATTTCGAATATTACAAATTGGAGTTAACCTATAAATAATGTTATTTTTGAGGGGGAGGAATCCTTTTAAAACTATGTTGATCTAATGTTTCTATGATGCATCTGTAACATCTTGATACTTTCAGAGCATTTTTTATAATATTTTAGAGAGTCTCTTACTAGAGGAATTTAATTTTTAGGATACTATTGTATATTCCATAATAAATGATTTTATTCAATAGTTTTATCTAATATATTTTTATCAAGGGATTTATTTTATATGGAATATAGTGTATATACCAATAATTTGATTGATAGTTGTGAAGGATATATGAAATAGAGAGTTATCCAATCTTTGGGATAAACGACTTATGTGGCTAGGAAACCATACTCAATGATAGGTTGAATATCAAGGATACTATTAGTTATGGTTATCAACATCCATAAAGGAAAGTGTTAAATTATGTAATCATTTTTTTAATGTTCGCTCTATGTTTTCCTTACACATTTTAAGAACATTTTTATTCTTTTTTTTAAAGTTTCTTTATTCCATACATTTATAAGGAAACATTTTTATAGTTTCTTATAAAATTTTATTACTATGAATATAAATTATATTAGGATGAATGATCATCCAATATAATTTCATTAATATGTTGTATAAATTTGTATGTTTTCAACCCACTCTTTTTGTATAAAATATACTATTTTGATCCTATAAATACTATTATAATCGAAAGAATAATAAAAAATATAAATGAAAAATAAATTAAAAAATATCATCAGCTTGTAATTATATAAGGAATCTTCCATAACATATACTACTATATAAAAGATCATAAATTCAAAAAATAATAGTATGGGAAATTTTTTTGTTGAATCAAGTAATTCTATAAAACTAAACCTAATATAAATTAAAACATCTTCCATGTATCTCCATTTTATATGAGGGATGACTCCCACTATGTCAAAACATCCAACCCATGATTATCTAGTATGTAAATCAAGAACCTTTGTGTTGTTCCATTATTATAATAGTATCACTGAAAACAAGGTATAAATACACCCATGGGGTGTATATAGGGTCTTAATATAACATTACAAGAAGGATCTCGCCATGTGTTTTACGAAAAACCTCTGTTAGAATGTCTAGGAAGAGTAGTTTCAAAATAAGAAATAGGAAAATAATTTTTTATCTTTTTAATGAAATGTATAATTAAAAATATTTTTAAAAATTATAAATATGAAAGTAAATTCTATGGAAACAAAATTTTCCAAACAAGCACCATGAGAGAATCCTTATGCAATCTGTGTTCATGGAACATTGTGATCCTCGTACATTATTTTGTTTAAAGATAATATTTTCATTCAACGTTGGTTCCATTTGGGAGAGCTATGTATCATGTCTAAATGAATGGTGAAAAACCAACTAGTGGAACCATAACCAAATTATCCATCTCTATCTAGTGAAAAATTTAGTTAGTGGATTAATACAAATATATTAATAATGTATCAAATTCCTAAAATTAGTGTTATTGTTTTCCCATATATTCACCAATGATTCCCATGTTGTGAAATAATTTCAAAAAAATCAATTACACCATTAAAAATATTTTGAATCAAAGGGAAATATCAACATTCACATGGAGGGAAATGTTACATTTTCATATATAAACTTTCATTTAAAACCAATATAATTTCCAATATCAAAAGAGAAATATTTGGAAACAAATTATACTATATAAATTTGTCCTTATAGATTAAAAATATATTGTTTAATTGTTCGATACACTCTCCTAAAATTTAGAAATAATTTATGGTTCCTGTAAAAAATCATTCTTATGAGATAATATACCTCAAAAAATGAAATCAATAGAGAATGGGGTGAGTGAAATTAAAAATATGGAAAACCAATATAATTAAATAAAACATACAAAATAATAAAACTAATTACCTAATATTCAAGATAGGAAAACCCTAGTTCCTAAAGTCCCATGAGATGGAAGGATACCATATTGTTGATTGGGAGGGAAACAAGGAAGATAGCAGGAATAAAACTATAAACACTAAGACAAGACATATGGTTTAGGTACATAGTTTGGAAGACTATGTTCCAACCATAATAGAACCTATAAAATATGTTTAATGTTATTTATAAATGGGTTGAACATTTTTCACTAACCACTCATAAAGAATATGATTGAAAAATAAATACATTTTTTCAAAAAAAAAATCAAATGAAAATGACCAAAAATAAATAGGGAAAACTAATATGGATTAATAAAGAATCCTATAACAAAAAATTACAGAATGGGTGAGATAATTACTATATATGTATTCTCAAGAACAACATTAAAACACTATATCAAGGGATGGATGATTAATATCTGGGGGTTTCAAAAACTATGATGATATTGCATCTTCTATATCCAAATTAATTATATTATATCTATGGCCATTCTGTAATGAATCACAAAAAAAATAATTACCAGATAATAGAGTAAATATAGGTTAATTTACCAATAATACCTTTAATACATAAAATATAACTTTACAATATGTTGAGAATGGTAATTAAACCCCCTTGCATGTTAACATGTTTAATGGATTATATGACTGTTAAATGTTTTGTACAATCCACTAATAAATTCCCACTATTAAAATATATTTCACTAGTGTATTTGGTTCTTGTACATTCATTTACATACTATGTTATAGAAGGGTCAAAACATATAATATCATTGGATCTAATATGATAGCGAACAAAAACTTATCAAATAAAAAAATAATATTCATTGTTGTTCCCATAACACCACTTCTACATAAGCATAAATATAATTCCGAAATGAGATTTTTGATCTTCATAACTATTATAGTCTATAAGAATATAATCAGAAAATACCCCCAAAAACATATCAATATAATCTTTGAAAACTCTATTTTTCAAATCCATAAACTTAAATGGTGAATTTATAAACCCAAATGATATTACCGTGAACTCATAATGAATAATATGTGTACAACATTTTTCCCTTGGATATCACCCTTCTTAACATTTAACATATGATAAGGGGAATTAAGATTATACTTTGATATGTACTATTATTGATGATATTCATCAAAAAGGCATTCGATACAGGGTAATAAATACTTATTCATTATATAAATCATGTTGAATTCCATATAATCAATAAATAACCACATTAAACCATGCTTCTTAGTTATATATAAAAATAATTCTCCCTATAGTGAATGATTATGAATATTGGATAACTTATCACATAAATCTAGTAATTAATCCTTTAATTCATAAAATTCCATTAGATATATTCTATATGTAGGAATAAATATGAGTTTTTTATTATGGATGATATTAACATCAAATTAAACTTATCAGTTAGGATGAAATCTGAATAATTCATTAGGAAATAAATCAAAATTTTCTTATATCAATAGTGAATATTATATATTAAAATCATCCTAATTCTTCATAAATTTTCATTTTTTCATATATTCCCAATTAATTTTCTAATAAAGATCTACATTGGGGGAGACCTGACATGATTTTGGTAATAGAATATCCCTTGTAAAAACATTTAATTCCATACATATGTAATTATATATTAATGATATATATGATAAATTATATTTTATAATTGGAGATACATTCTATTCTAAAAATTGCATCCAAATACACGATATATATAATAATTATATTTTCAATTACACAACACTCATTCACTATAATATGAACAATAAAGTGTATATTTTTTAAAATCTATGTACAACATGTTTAATTTATTGATAAATCATTTCTAAATAGTTTTATATTATTAAATATTAATTTAGAATATTAATGATAGAAAATATTATGTAGATGTAGAAACAAATAATTTATTCACTAACATATATTTTATAATTATTGTATATGATATAATGGAATTTGGAACATCAACTTTACTTGTTGTAATTGAAAAATATAAAAATTTATGTATTGACCTATTATATGATAGATACCCTTACCACTTGGGGAATTTATTTGTGTAATATACCATGACTATATAGTTAAATAATTTCACTTGGATGGTTTTTTTCTTACCCATAAATTTATGATCTTGATGAATTTCTTTATACACATTAAGATAATTCAAAAAATAATTTAAGGAAATATCATGGATTTTTATTCACACATTTATTATATATAGTAAACTTCACATTCCATTTATCTCATGTTTTCCCAATTCATCAAATATGGGGATCAAACATCCCATTCTTCTTAGAGTCCCCTTTATCATTGAATTACATAAAAAACCCACCCAATTATTATAAAATTCATAATTATTTAATCATATGTTAAAGAAGTTTTGGTGGATAAACTTATTTTATGTCATTGATTTAAACCAAAAAATGATGAAAAACATCATGATTTTTGGATTAGAAAAATATAATAAGTCGTACCTTAATAACCATGTGAAATTATGCTTATAATAAAAAATTGTCTCTTAATCCAGTTATCATAGATTCATGAATTTTCATCCCATTTCAACACATTTCACTCAAGGAAAATAATTGTATAGAACAATAAAATTAAATGAATTCCATTTAATGTTTTTAACCTCTTACACCCTATTCATATTTTTAATTAGCGATCACCATTAGTAAGAATCCCTCCTTGGATAGTATACATCAATGATATCATTTTCTTTTTCCCTATATCCAAATAAAATTATGATGTTTTATAAGTATTTATCTATTTATCTAAAAATATTTTATTATTAGGTACACTGAATGATAGATACAATTATACTAAAAAACTAACTAAATTAGTTGACCATTGCTAATGGGGAATTAGGTTCTCCATGATTATAGGTTTATTATTTAACAAAACATTTTTATTTCCATAAACTATTACAATCTAATTTAGAATAGAAATTATCATTACTATTTATAAAATCAATATATTTTCCTCAGTTGTTTCCTTAGTTTAAAGGACTTCAAGACGGAACCAATATAAAATTTGTTTAACTTTATTTGTATTATTGTAAAAAAAATAGTGTGTAAAATAAGATTTAGATATCATATTTGACTAAAATTATGTCCTATTAATTTTTTAAGATACCAATATATGAAATTATTTTTAATATAAAGACTTCTCTCTCGGTATAGTCTACATTTTCTACCAATGTTAATCTTGTTCTAACTCAGAATGTTTAAATTTAACCTTTATTTGATACCAACTATAACATATATGACCCCAATCAATCAGATCTAGTTGTTTATTTAATACATGGTAATAATATTATATAAGGTCACATAACAGATATCATGGTTTAGTATTAATTAATAGTCTAGATACATCCAGATTACATTACATTTCAAACAAGACAATTGATATCAATAAAATAGATAATATTTTCATTTATTTCTACAAAAAGATATTATTATGAATTGTATTCCTCCATATTATATTAAAAATTATATTCATAAGATAATATAAAACATTTACACTCAATAAGGGATTTTATAAAGAGTAATATAACTTCGAATAATAATGGCATAAATAATATAATAGGAATAGAAAAATGGTAATTTTTATATCAGTGAACATAAAGATATATTAAAAATCATAGATGAAAAAGGAAAAAAATAATCACATGAATAAGATCAAAACATATCATAATTATAGAAATTATTGGAATATTTAATTTTAGACATCATGAAAATATTTTCAAATACTTCTTATATGAAATTAGACATTAAGGGTATATGTACATTTAGTACCATAACGATGGTAGTTATAAGTGTAATGAGGATATATTTTAGGTTCCACCTGACATATAATATCTTTTAATTCATTATAATTGGAATACATATTTTTTGACTTCATAATCTTTCATTAAAGGTCTCATTCTATTAAATCATAAGTAAATGGTAGGGGTACAACAAATACAAAAGACAGTTGTCATGTGAAGCCTACCATTTCACTAGGGGATGTGAAGATCCAAGAACTATTGAACCAATAACATTATAAAATTTTATAATATATATTATTATTTATAAAATTTAATTTTGTCGATATCTTTCATTACATACAACACCGATAAAAAATGAACCATGATTGAAATATGGTATTATATATGACCTAGTTGTTAGATTTTTTGGTATGAATTGGAATAAAAAAATTAATAAATATATAAATGAAGTATTTACTACGTACAAATGTATTGAATACATATAAATATAATGATTAATCAACTTTAAATATTATGAATAAATACATTTAATTTAAGAATATATATTTTACAAGATATTGTACATTTATATAAATTATATCTCATGATAGCCAATGAAGTTTTATTATTGTTTAATATAACTGTATTGAATTTATAATAATTCATACATTTTATATCAGTTTGATATAACAAATAAAAAATCATTTGTTGTTCAAAAGGAACATTTTTTAGAAAACCATTTTAAGGCGACAATGTATTCCTACTATAATAAGGTAAAATAGTCTCAATTAATGAATTTATTTTATGAAATTTGCAAATAATATATAAAATAAAATATATTAAAATTCACATAATGATGATTTCTTGGAAAATAATCAGGGTAAGTTCATTCAATACTTAAAAAATATTTTTTTCTATAAAATGGTTTACTTCATATTTTATGGGTTTAAATTAAAGAAATTTCAACTAAATATAGAAATTTAATTTAAAAAAAAGATTCAATACATTTAATCTACTTTTATAATTTTAATAAATAGGTCAATTTCTTTTTTTTATAATGAATAGTAATTGATGTAAAAATCATCACTACAATAAAGAATAAATGGTTTAATGAGGGGTTAAAATAAATATATAAGGGTTATAATAACCAAAAAAACAAGTATAAATATTATAAGTTGAATTTATTATGAACTATGTCATCACATATTTAATATTATAGAAAATTATCAACAACAACATGATACTAAATTTATTATTTTTTAATATTTAGAATATTTACAGGTTTTCAACCAACGTCACTTATAAAAGGTAAAATCCAATCCTCCCTTACAACACCACTAATTATAAATATAGTTCAACTAATATCTACCCAAATAACCTCAAAACATTCATCACCATTACCTATAAGACCTTTTCTAACAAATATAAAATTCTAAAAGGCATAACATATAATCTACATAGGGTTTTTTTATTGAAGAGGTATAACTATAAACTGAGTTTTTTATGTTTATTTCTTACCATAGGTCCTTAAAGCTATAATAAAATTAATTTTATAAACCATAAGTATATACTTTATTTTTATTTTTATTTTTTTTACATTATACACATTTTAATCCCATTTTACATTGTAATGGAAATGAAATCATCTATTTTGCGTACATGTGGGTACATCTCCAAAGAGTGATGTCTTTTTTTATCACTATCTTTCATTGATGTTTACATAGATTTATTTAATGGATAAATAAGATTTTAATAAAATATTTATTGTTATATTAATATTAAATATTATATACCTTATTACCCTTTCGTCCATTGGAAGCTGATAGCATATGTCATCCATATGTGTGGCCAGCCACCTCAATGATGTGATGTTATTTGTTATTCATTTCCTCTTAAAATAGAGTATAACAATGATATATTTATTTAATATATTTTATATTATATATAATAATAACTATTTTTTATTTTTTAAATTATTATTTACATTTCCATTGTTTTAATCATTGAAAAATGGATACATTATTCATGCATATGTCTGGACTACCATCTGCACAAAGGGACGTAACTAATTTTTCAGCACTCTAATATATGAAAATTTATAAAATTTTATATAATGAATACATATTATATTTATGAAACAATTTATATTATATATATTATGAATCAATTATCAAGGTAGAAGGGATATAACCCCAAAACTAAATCATGTGTGGAAAACATAACAGTTTTTACCAAATAATGTTTTTAATGAAGAATATTATTATAAAATGGAAAACTGAAATAATAAGGGAATGATATACAGTAATATTTCAATATAAATATGGTTATATAATTTTTTATAGTAAATTTTAATTTATAATATAGTATTCTTGAATAAATATGAATCTAGTCAGGATTTGAGGTAAGGGTTTATCATATCACATTTATTTCTATGAAATATATGCAATATTGGAAAATTTTATCATTTATGTGTTTAATATAACACCCATTAATTTCATTTATGATTAATTTTATTAAATATATGTGATATTTACTAATACATAAAAATTTCTCTCTTTCATGGGGTTTTTATTAAGGGATTACCCAAACTGCAAGGGTTCTTCGTCACAGTATTTTTTTCATTAAGACAAGATTCATGTTCTGTATCTATTTCTTTATATATGGTGTATATATTACCCATTGGACATATTATATATTTAATATCTTCAATTTCATGTAATTTAACGTATTAATTGAATTTATTTCTTTCTAGGTGATTTTCATTCAAATGTTTCTTAATGGGTATCATTGTTTTCTAAAATCCCATTTCTTTTCTGGATTGTACATGTTAAATTTCCATTGTGGGAAATTATTATATTTTTTAACATTAAAACCCATATATTTTATTCTTAGATTTATATGTTATGATTTTTTAGTAATTAATAAAATTTCATAATCTTTATTACATAAAATGATCGAGAAAACGTTTTTATGAAAAATTGACATTATTTCTCTTTGGCCGACAGACTTTTTGTTCCATGTCTGTTATAAAAAATTATTTATGGATGTTTTTATCTTTTAATACATAATTGATAAAGAATATTTTTAATATAAATGAATTTATTTACAAATGATTAAAATAAATAATCTAAAAAGTTTTACATATGAATAAATTTTTACTTTTTTCAAAATTGTTAGTATAATGTTTTCTTTTAATGTATGAGACGTGATCAGAATTTTCCACTCTCATGAAAGTTATATTATCTAGAGATTATTTTTTAATATTCATTATTTATTCATTAATAAAATAATATTCATATTATTTTTTGAATTATTATTTAATATATTATCGAAATAAATGGATAAATTTATTATGTTTTATAAGATAGGTTTAAATAGTATTATAAAGGTGTCTTTCATCTATATAAACATCCATTCATGTTTCTAACGATTCACTGGGGTTATGATATTTTGATACCATACATGTTATTTATTAAGAATTATTATAATGATGATTCTAATAATATAATTTAGTGAATCATGAATCATTCCAAGAGGTTACTGAAGATCAAATAATTTTAGAAATGTTTTTATAAAACTATTTTCTTCCATTATTCAGGTGGATAATTATTATTTTATGTTGAAATATTTATGAAAAATGATTCTTATCAAGTGAAATGTTATAATTAATGGAATAATACTTTTATGCTCATATGGAAAATTTAGTGAACCGTGATTTCTATAAATTAATATCACATATCTTTAGATAAGTATTAAATACATGTCAAAAATAAACGCTAAATGAGAATAAATGTTTTGTGTATTTTGATTCTAGATACACAATATTCTTAATTTATGATGGATCATCAATATCTCTGACAAATATCTCCCCATTTATTCTTTTTTATAAAAAAACCCTACATATAAGATTTCATTATGAGTGGTGGAATGGAAACATATGAAATGGTGAGACTGGATGCTTATTAATGATAACAAAAGGAGATATCAATAACTACAAGATCATATAATAAGTGTACGTATAAGAAAATGAGGTTATAATTTTAAAATGATAGCCCATATAACATAAATTACAAACCCAATTCATCAAATAAATCTTGTATGTTTATAAGATATCCATCATATGGAATATAATTTATCTAAAACCATAAGAGAATAACATAGACATAGAAATATGTAAGAACATAAGAATATAAAATTGTGAACATGTATGAATTGAAACCTGATCACTCATTAATTTAATGAATGAATGAATTCCATTTCATAAACGTATGGACATGAAACCGGGTCTATGAATTACCATATTGATATGAAACCAGGTCTACAAATAAACATATAGATATAAAACTAGGGCCACACATAACCTAATGAAAATTAAAATAGGTCTGAATAGAACCTTATGGAAAAAAACCAATTCCACACATATTATTGATATATTTAAATATAGTCCATAGGTAGCGTTATAAAATCATTGTTATCCAACTTTACCAAATTCACTAGAGAGATTTAATTTTCTTACTTATCCTCAATCTATAATGGAACCACCCATACCCATTTTATAATGGAACCACCTGTTATGTAAGAAACCATATGTAAGTGTTCCAAAATATTATAACACATTCCCCATATCTGAACACATTAAAAGAAGTGGGGTTCATAAACATTTTAGTATAGCATAACCTATGGAAAAGAAACTTTTTCAGTAATCATTTCATATTTTCATCATAACATAACCTATAGAGAAGGACCATGTTTCATAAACATATTTTCATCCCAAAAATAAACCATACAATTAATGAATATGGATGGTATCATTTGATTAGTTACTAATAAATAATAATGTACCATAAAATAGTATTATCATAGATGTGAAATTTTTAATGATAACTTTGAACATTTCATGAGGAAAATATCTTCTACACATTTAAATAACTTCATTAAAATATAAAAAAGATTCCTAAATAAAAAAAATATCTATGAAAATAAACATGGAAAACTATAAATTAATCATTAAATAAACAAAATTCATGGTAGAAGAAAATACCATTCATCTCATACATGTTAAAGAGAATATTCCTTTCACATTTTGGGTAAACGAAAAAATTCCTTTTTTGGATAACTATGAGAAGATTAATTTAACCAATTTTTAAAAATAAATAAATGGTTAAAATTATCATTAAATGCATTGTACAAGAGTAAAAATAATTTATTTAAAACATTTTTTGAATATATAGATATCAAAAAAAATGATTTATACTGAAGAGATAAATAATGTTGGTTTTCCATGAAAAAAATTATTTGGACCCTTGAGTACATAAGGATAGGAAATTAAAATGGAAAATGAAAATTTTCAACACAAAATAAGAATAAATAATTTCATGTGATTTTTTTCGGTAGATCATATGATCTAATCATTGTAAGTATAAACATAGACAATTATAACAAACATTTATATTGTAACATGAAACCATTACCCCATTGGTAACTATTGAATCATAATCAAGATGAAAGAAAGAAAAATATATGGGCATGTAAATCCATATAAATTTCATAATATTTATAATAAAAGGAATTAATTGTAATTATATGAACCAAAAAAATGTAACAAGTGTTGAATAAGACATATGTCCTATAGAAATAGAAGTGACATAAAAATACATTAACATAATTGAAACATTTGTATCATCAACCTCATTAGATAATAACATAAAATAAAACATTAAATATCATTAAAATTAATATATTAATTATATAAAAAATAAAAGGGGTAATATAAACACCAAAAAAAATAATCGAGGGGTTAAAATTTCATATGTTGCCCGGAAATAATAGAGTGACTTAAATTCCCTTAACATAATAATGAATTTCATCCAACACATTCAGAAAAGTTATATAATAAATACTGATTTATTATAATTATATTATAGAACCATAAAAATATACATTTTATAATATATTATTTACATATGAACTTTTATGACTTGTTTGTTAACAATTCTATGTAAAAATGTCATTTCTATCCATAACTACTTTATTTTTCATGTATGTTTTTGTATGGAATTTTCAGTTCTTTTTAATTTATCATGGTTACAAAAAATCTAGAATCAAAAACATGATATTATTTTAAAATAAATAAAATATATAAATATTTATTTTCATCCATAAAATGTAGAGATATAAAATCAATTGCACTTCCCAGGGATATGGTAGGTCGTACATACACAAAAACGGTGTTTCAATTTTTTAATGATGTCAAAAAATAAATGTAAATAATATATCAAATTTATTGATTTATTTTTATGTCATATATATATTTTTCATTAATTAAATATATCCTTATTATCTTCCTTTTAAAAATAAAATTAAAAATAAATCACATTGCTTTGTGAATGAGTTAGTCCACACGAACATAGGAGCAACATTATAATTTTTTAATGGATTCGATTGTAAGAGGGTATATGTGATATTATAATTAAAAGATATTTAATATATCATAAATATATTATATAAAAATTAAATAAATCATTTTTTCCAACTACTAGAGGTGGTGATGGAAATAATTTACATTGGTTTCTAAGGTGGTAGTTAGTCGTACACATGATAAACGATGTAATTTCCCACTTGATGGATGATTATATGGATATAGGCTGTGAAACTAGAATTATAACATCTCGTAAAATTTTATATAATTTAGATATTGTATTTTAATAATTAATTCTAGAATTTATGAATTAGGACAAGAGGTAAAAACAAAGAGCTTACTGAAGACAATTACCATTTCATAAAACATCCTCATTTGTATATATTATTAAATACACTTTGATTTATATTAATAGAGGAAATTTTTTACTATAATGTGGATAAATAGGTTGATGATAGATTGGATTATGTATTGGTTAATAAAAATGGCATATGAAGAGTGATAATGTGAGGTTAAGAGGTGACCTTTTATTATTGATGAGGAGTGACATTTTGATAAATACCCAAAAATATTAAATAATGATGAGTCACTATTAATCTAGGTAAATACAAAATGGATAAATAATTTAGTGCTAGTAAGATATGGTTGAGAAATACCTCTAAAAACACAAGTTTTGGACATGTTATACCCTTAGACTCTATTTTTACTCACTTTTACCATTTCATTTTACACCAAGACAACTAGAATCATTTTATTTACCTAGGTAATTTATCATTTAATCTTAAAAAAAATTTACTTATCAGAAAATATGAAACCTAATTTTATATTCAAGAAATACTATTTAATAAATAATAGGCCAATGTGTGTTCAAATTTAATTCTAACACATGAACATTAACATGAAAACCCCCATTTCAAACATACAACTATAGTTATTTTTATTCTATCCTTACTATTTTATCTTACCAGAAACTATGTTTAAAGTATAAACTAAGAACAGTTATTTTTATTTATAATATTGGATTAATTTAACAAAAGTCAATTCATAGAAGTCATAGAATCTAATTTAAAATGAAACCTTAAGAAGTGAAAAAAAAATTGTTTCCATAGAAACAAATTCTCAGATGTGTAACATGTTGTTGGACTCCTTATTTTAATTATCCCACACTCATGATTATTCTTATATTATTGAAATTTATGTTTTATGGTAAAATTTACGGTATATGATAGTTTGGAATGAAATATTATCATGTATTGAAAAGACTCACCACCATGATTGAGGAACCACCAGCGATGTTTCACTGCCATGGATATATCACCATCACTAAAATATCGTATTCTCCATTGTCTCATCACTAATACAGAAATTTAAAAATGTTTGAGACACCGCTTAAATATTTCTCACCATCCAAAAAAGACTCATCCCTAAGAATGTCTCACCATCTCCTTGAGACACTATCAAGAAGTCTGACTGACAAGAGTAAGTCAGCATCTTGAAAGACTCACCATTGGGATCATAAGTCACTTATGTTCTATAAAGACTCACCATCAATAATGAGTCACCACTAGCTTGACACACTTCCATACTCAAACACCGCAATTCTGACATATTGCCAACATGACACACAACTAGACCCCGAATCACCATAAGATCAAGACCCTATTAAAATGTCTCATAGTGAGTGTCATCATTCAAATAGTCACAACCAATATTTATTTTAATTCTATTTATTAATTTAAGATTTATAAAATCTAGTTTATTTAATTTAATATATAAAATTATTTTAATGATGCTAAATTAACTATTACAGAAAATGCATTAAACATGAAGTGTGAGGAGAAGAAAGAATCTAGATATTCCCACTTGGTACTACTAATTCTATTAAAAAGAGAAGAAAAATATTCATGCAATAGATTGTGGTGATTAATAATAAAACTCACAAATAGATATTCATTTTCACAAGATCAGGGAACTATAATAATAAATTAAAGGAATCTTACAATATTATGTGTAACTAAGAAATATAAATCAAAAAATACTTCCAATTATTACATATAGTCAATAAAAAGTAGTCTATGACACTCCATTGTAAAAAAACTAAAATTTAGTCAAGTATTAATACAAATAATAGTCATAGAGTCAAGAGTGGTATGACCTAGCAGGCCAAGAAACATTATCCCTTTAAATATAGTATTTTCTCAATCTATGTTTTTATCTTTATATTAAAAGTTGTGTGTATTAATATATTTAATAAACATAAATTGTCTCATAATTAAACTAGTGGATAGTTTTATATTTCTTCAACACATCTTTAGTCTCCATCCCCACATGTTTTGGTAGAGATCATTTTGTGACCTCATTTATTTACAATTTCATGAAAACTATAGAATATACCATCTATGGCAAGAAATGTTGGAGAACATTTATAACACCTAAAATTGGTTTTAGATCAAAATATTATTTTATATAAACTTCTTGTGAGTATGTGATTTCAAATTGGATTGGACTAATTCATATTTTGAGACCGAACCTCTCATGTTCAAATTCCACTGTGTCGTTTATTTTACATCATTTTTATTCTTTAAAAATGTATCTATTTTAAACAACAAAACAAAACAAATTCTTTGATAGTTTTTTTTAATTAGTGTTTATATAAAATATTTATATTTTAAATTGATTTAAAATGAAAAAGTTATAATATATATTGTTTTAATCAAGAACTAATCAATCATTGAGAATCCTTTTAAAAGGTCAAAAATGATATCAAACTTTTTTTTAACTAGTTTGGATTTTTATTATTTTAATTGGGATATTTTATTTTATTTTTTATAACAAATTTTTGTATTGGTTACTCGATTCAACCCACACTTTAGATACTCATTTCACAAAAAATTTTCTATCTATGTAATAATTTTTGGTATCAAAATTTTCAACACTTTTTTACTATGATTTTAGGGGTTCTTAAATGTTCCAAAATTTCATTTAGATCAATATTTATGTATATAGAATGATAAATGTAGTGATGGTTTTACTATAAATATAACTCATTTTCTCAATGGTATAAATTATTCTTAGTGTAAGATCAAGATGAAAATACATATTGAATGTATGGGTTTTGAGATTTGGTCTTCTAATGACGATAAATGTAAGTCACATAATGATCCTAGAAAATAATCATATGATTTTACCAATATTTTTTATACTTATAATTATAAAGCTATGAATGTTGTTAAATTTTATTTATGAGATGAGGAATTAAATAAAATTTCTATATGTAAAAGTACCTTTGTAATTTGGTATGTACTATTAGTTTATCATGAAGGAATAACTATTGTTAAGGAATTGAGGTTGGCCATATATACTATTAAGTATGATACCATTAAGAGGAATCCTTGTGAATTGATTTCTTACATGTATCTCATGTTTAATGAAATTTTTGAACACCATGAGCTGACTCAGAATTCTGTTTTCTTCAATAGACCAGGTTATGAGACACCTAAGATTCCCTCTATAAAGGTTGAGAGGCTCATCTGTTTCAATTAATGATTCATGTGACATCAGAAAAGTGTTAAATAATGTGTTTAACCAGAAACTAATGATGTGTGAAGAATAATTAAAATTCAACTAAGAGGAATAATATAATCCAAATAGAAAGTCCATATATTTTAATTCTACTACATCCAAAAAATGGAAAAATAATAGATTCAGTTTTAAAGTTCTAGTGGTAGTGAGTACCCTCCAAATAGTGACAAGGAGATGACCCATCTAGATAGTAGATTTAAGAATTATTATATAAAGATGAAATTTTTCAGAAATCCAAACTATAAAATATTGTAATACCTTAAAGGAACCAAAAATATGGAGTAAAATAATGAAGATATTTAAATTACCTATTATAAATGAAAAATAAAGGGACTTTTCAAAGAAGAATTTCCAAAATTGAAATAAAAAAGATATATGAGGAAAAAGACAAAATATTCAAGAGAGACATGAAATCACCTAGGAGTGCCTTTAAGGAATTCTCCAATGATTCAGACCCTACTACTCATCAAAAGTATTACTGAGAAAACATGTGCATTATGTCCCATATCTCATAGAAACCTTCTATTTCAAATGTTCTCCATGTTCATAATTCTTATAATTTTAAGAATTTAAATAATTATGATGACATGTATCAATATGAGATGTCTGAATATAGAAAAATTATTGAAGTAAAATTTAATGAACATAAGTATAAGTATAAATTTATTATGAGATATCATACCTTAACATTCAATATTATATCTGATTTATCTGTTAAAAAGGATAAAAATGATATTTTTTTAAAGAGGAAACAAATTATAAAAATTCTAATGAAAACCTGACATATGGTTTGGAAATTTTTAGCAATGTTAGATAAAATAAAAATCAGATTTTTGGAAAATAATTTTCTCTAAAATATGTTACAAGTCTAATATATTATCCAAGACAAAGAAGAATAGCTAAGATCATATTTGTTCCTAACTCTAAATCTTGTAGCTCTATTGATAGTTATTTTTTGTAAAGGACCTAATAATGCTTCTATATCAAAAATCATAGAATATGTTAATAAGAGACCTATTAAACAAATATGGGTTCTTAATGTCATGATTGATAAAACTTCTTGATCCACAAAAATTAGGGTACCTAAAAAATTTCTTGTATAAATTTTGTTTTGATGGAAAATTTATTAAAGACCACCTGTGAAATTTGATGGTACTTAGATGGTTGTTTTTTAAGGAATATAATAGGAGAGTATTTTAGCTTCAAGAATAAAATAAAGGATTCATGTAGTCATGTCACATTTGGTCATAATTATAGCAATAAACTCATCAGTCTTTCCCAAATTGGTATCATCAAATATGTTTTAATTTCTATATAACAATTTTATAATGTTTATAAGTTTAAATTTATTAGAGTATCACAATAATATGATGATATTTTTGATGTTAAATTTGATAACAATTAAATTAATTATTTCTATTATAAAGATACTTTATTTTTTGATACTTTAAGGAATGAAAATGATTATGTTGTGGATCATAATTGTTTCGTTTCTCTAAAAGATCCCTGATTTAGTGGTTTTAAAAAAGATTCTTGTTTTAGGAATATGGGATTATGCTACTGTAATATTCACTCACTTAATAATATTACTAGGAGAGGATTAGTTAAGCAACAACCAAAACTAGAGGTCTAAAATGCTGATGTTTATAACCACTATCAAAAAGGTAAATAAGCTATGATTTATTTTTAAATTAACGAATGAAGTTTCAAAATCTCAAGCACATTATTTGATTTATATGGATTTATATGGACTATCTAGAGTTTCATGTCTATATGGGAAGAACATTGTTTATGTACTATTAGATGACTTTTCTAGGTATAATTTAGTGTTCTTTTTGTCTCCCAAGTGTGACACTTGATCATGATTCACCATGTTTGACAGATATGTTGAGAAATAATGTGGACTTAGCATTAAGACCATATGAAGTGACCATGTCTGTGAGTCTAAAAATCAGGATAATGAATCATTTTCCTCAAAAAATGGGTATAGTCATAACTTCTCAAAATATCAAGACTTTGAATACTTTTTTTAAAAAATGGATATAGTCAAAAATTCTTTGCTCCCAAGACCCCTATGCAGAATGGATTTTATGAATGTTGAAATATTACACATAAAGATATAGTCAGGACTATGATAAATGAATATGAATTACCTATCTACTTTTAGGTAGAGGATCTGTACATAACCTTTTATATAATCAATAGAGCTTTAATTAAAACAAAAATAAAGAAGAAATATTTTAATAATTAGAATAATATAAATCATAATGTGAATTTTATTAGACTTTTTTAAAGTCATTATTTTTAAAAATATGGATAATCCTAACAAATTTTCTACTAAAATTGATGAAGTAATTTTCATAGGATATTCAATTTCATTTAATGAATTTATAGTTTTCAAAAAAATAACCATTATTATAGAAGAATATTTTCACATATAATTTGATAAAACATATCAACATGAGCTTAAAATCAATTAAAAAACTGTGAAGTTGATTTATTATATTTGAAATAAAATTTGAAACCTATTAATTTTATTGTAAAACAGACCAAATAATCATCCTATTATGAAGAATTTCAAGAACATCTAGAACCCAAACCATTAGAAAAACCAGAAGTGAACAACCCATCTTTGTCTAGAGCTTTTAAGAACCATAAGAAACATAATTTAGATTTTTTACTTGGATACCACGATAGAGATAGAAAAAGTAGATATTCCCAAAGAAATCAGGTTGAAAATCAAGCATTCTTGTCTCATCTTGAAAAAAAAGAACATCAATGATGAAATCAGTAGTGAATTAAAGGTAATGTACAATCAAGAATAATTAAATCAATTTTAATGAAACAACGTTTTTTACTTGTGGATAATCCCAAGGACAACATGGTTATATTCACTAAATGGTTGTTTAGAAATAGGAATATGAATCTGAAAAAAAAAGTAAGAAACAAGTCTAGCCTAGTTGCATAAGGTTGTCTTCAAGAAGAAGGAATATAATATGGGGATACATTTTCACCAGTATCCTATCATGAGTCTATATGAATAAGTCTTGTTTATTCAGCTCATCTATATTTCAATGGTTATAAATTTGATATCAAGAGTGATTTCTAAAATTGGTATATAGTTGAGGATGTTTTTATGAAGATTATCTAGTTTTCGAAATAACATTTCTCAAAAGAATGATATCAAATTAAAAAAAAATATTTATACCATTAAAAAAAGGATCCTAGAGCATGTATTGAAGTCTAAAAACTTTTCATATTTCAAATGTTTTTAAAAGATATAGTTGATCCTACCCATTTTATAAAATAAATTTCAAATGATGTTTTAGTAATAAAAATTTATAAGATTATATTTTTTTATCTTCAAAAAATTATTTAGGTGCCGATTTTTCTAAAAGGATGAAAAATGAATTCGAAATGTGTTAAATGGATGAACTCAAATTATTTCTTGTTTTTTAAATTTTTAAAAATAAAGAAGGGATCATTTTAAATAAAAATCATTTTTTTAAGGATAATTTAAAATGTTTTATCTTGGACAGAATAGAGAGTAGTGATTCTCTTATAAATACTAGTTGTTAGTTTGATCATTATAAATATTGGAAACCAATGGATTAAACAAATTATAGTGGTATGATTAGATGTATTATCTATTTAACTACTATCTGACTTGATATTATGTTCAGTTTGTGTTTATTTTATATTTTTTTTAAGAAAACGCAAAAGTTACAAACTTCATATTAGTAAAAAAAATTAAAATACCTAAAATATCATACAAATGTATGATTTTTTTTATCCCAAATTATATATTTTTTAATTAGTGAGTTATTCTGATGTTGTTTTTGTTGGATGTAAGTTAGATAGAAATATAAATTCGGAAATATGTACCTTTTTTGGAAAGTCTCAATTTTCATGGTGTATTAAGAAGAAAATTTATACTCCGCAACTTAATTCTAAGGCAGAGTACATAGATGTTGGTAGTTTCTATTGAAATTTTTTTGGGTGAAACACACATTTCTTAACTATAGATATCAATTATGACATGTCACTATAAACTATGATAATAAATCTACTCTAAATATTTATAATAATCATATATCACATTCTAGAACAAAAAATATTTATTTTTGACATCACTTTTTTGAGAGATCAGTTTAAAAATGGTGATAAAACCATTGAATACATTGGTATAGATCATCTGCTTGCCAATATATTCACTAAGCCTTTGAATTATAATATAATTAATAAAATAAAAAATAAATTAGCTATGTTAATTTTTTTAAAATTAAATTTTTTGGGTGTCACCATTGCGAATGTGTAACTGTTGTGTATTTCTCACCATTGAAACATCTCACCATTGAAATTGTCACCATTTATACATCTAGCTATTGAAACTTATCACCATTGAATTTATCACTATTTGTTTTCCCATTATTTGGTAATTTTTCATGATGTTATGTTATAAATCACTGGTTTTATTTTCTTATGGTTTATTTAATTTATTTTTTTAAGTAAAATTTTTATTTTTTATTTGAAATATAAAGAATTTTTTTTATGATTCCTTAAATCCCAAGTGATATGAATGACCCATTTTTTCTACATTCAATAGTGTCTTTCCCCATTCCTTTTTTCTCCCAATACATCTTATGATCTTTCATTTCAACATAATTTCCCTATCTTTCCTTTCACCAGAGATTGGAGAGCTGATCTCCTTGGAAAAATTGAATCATCTAGAAACGTCCCCTTTGGAAGAGTCACATTCTTCAATGAAACAATAATGGGAGTTGAATAGAAATTCTGTAGTATACCTGATGAATCTATACCCTTCAAATATAATGGTAGTTATAGAAAACTATTTTCAATAAGAGTGGATATATTCATGTATATCTTTTTTACCTCATGATATTCAACATTAGGGATGGTTGGAGTGGGTATCTTTTAATGAGTAACCATTCAATCCCATTCTAGTATATCAGTTCTTTCAGAATGTTAATTTTTTTTGAAGAAAATTAATATTCTATAACAATAACGATAAGTGACTTAAATATACTATTTTCATCAAGACATTAGGATAAATGTTTAAAAGTTACACATTAGGGTATTTTAAAGGATTATCAAGGAATCATTCCAAATGATGGTTATCATTTCATATATAAGGGGTCCCTTACTAGGTTGACTATATATGGAATAGTTAAAATAATGGTTTCCATTCAGTCATATAGTGAATGAAAAATGCTATATAAATTTATCTAACACACATTGTTTATATGGAGGGGTTGTATTTCTACCATGAGATATCAAGATGTACAATTATTGTGTTTGATGATAAAGGTGAAAAGATAAAACATTGTAGATATTTTATGCTTCATTTCTTAGAAATAACCAAGACAACGTCAAGATACAATTCTATAATTTTCTTGATGTAAATTTCTATTATGTTATAAGAAAGATGTTTTTTTGATAAATATGAAGAGTCCATTGTACACTATGGTCACTTTTGAAAAGCAACAATAATATGTAGAAGTAAAATGATCAGTTGGATCCTATGGAAGAAACAATTGTTAAGTGATAATGAAAATATTTATGATGAGTTTAATATTATATACCATCCATATAGACCATGATATCTTGTTGAACATGGTCAAGATCTTGATAAAATTGTTGAGTACTCTGATAGTGATAAGGAAGTAAAGATTGTTCCCCCTAGAGAAGAAGAGGAGAATGAATTTACTGATGATGAGGGATGTGACCTAGATCTATCTCCTAGATCTACTTCTATAAATTTTGGAGCTCCGAGCCCACATTTGACACTCCCTAAAAGTGATAAATTCATAAAAAGTGATCATGAAGAGACTGATGTATCAAAAAAAATATATTTTCAAGATTTTTTCAAAATCAAATGATGTTAATGGAAATGATGAGGATGATGAAATAAATGGAAAGGGAAGAAGAGATAAAAATGGTGATATTTATGATGATGATGATGATGAAGGATTTGATCTTGATGGTTCTTATGGGGAAATTATAATAGTGGATGTTGAGATTCATTAATATCTACATATTTCTATTGGTGGTTCTATTTATGGATCATATTAATGGAAAATAATTGTTGGTAAAGAGTATCTTCCTATTAGAGAAAAGGGGTATGCATATGTTGAGGGGGAGAAATCCTTACATTAGGAAATTCATCAAGTGGTTTTTTCTATTAATGTATATTTTGTATGGTTTTTTAACTGTTAGTTAGTTTCAGATTCAGCTAATATTGAGAGGATGAAAGTTGTTTCTGTCATTGAGTAGAATTTGGCCGATCCTAGAGTTGACGAATATATGGATGATGTATATTTTTTTAGAAAAAACATGGAAGTTTAGTAGATATAGGTAGTTTCTTCTGATAAGCCTTCAATTTAGGAGAATACAAAGTTTTCACTTTCTTTTGGGTATAGATCTGTTGAACATGCTTTTTTAGTACATGTGGTAGTTGTTTCTATAGTTGATTAATCTTATATTATTAGGATTTTTTGTAGATGTATTGGCCTAATGTCTAAGGAATGAGTTTTTTCTCTTGGTAGTCCACTAAAGAATTGTGGATCTAACATTCTTGAATAAAGAGATAATAAGATATCGTTGATTGATTATATTGATGCATCTAATGAGTTCAGTAGATTTGATTGTGAAACATTTTATGCATTATCTCTTTCCCCTACACTTATCTCCTTGTCATCCCTACTGTTCTAATGGATGGGGTCTCCAAGAGTGACATGGATGAGATTATAGGAAAGGTGGTTTTAGATTTTGTTATGTTTTTACTAAGACAAGAACTAGTTCTTTCTAATATGGGTGAAAAAGATTCTAGGTACATGTTTTAATTGATGATACAACACATTCATCCAATTAAGATGCACCATATTCAAAATATAGAATTTGAGAATAAGAGACTTTCCAGTGAGATGGAGTCTTCAAAATCAATTTTGTGGAGGTGAAGATAAATTTTTATGCCTATGTGGATGCACTAACCGAGAGATTTAAAAATACTACTTCCATGTCATCTTGTTTAAGTTCTCCTCCTCCTCCTATATTAGAATTTGAGTTTCTCAGATCTAGGGTCTGAGGAGAGCTTAGAGTTACTTTATCCAGTACATCATGTGATTCAACCACCAACATTTGGAAACATTATGTAGAATAAGGTATAACTATGATTATGTTGTTAATTTGATTAATTATTCTTCTTTGGAAATGAATTCTGACGGATGACTATAACTAATTTAAAAAAATCTCCCAAGTATATATACTAATCATTTCATGGATTCCAACATTATTTTTTTCTAAGAATATATGAATTCTCCAAGTATGTCAATCTTTTAAGGAAAAACTAAACTAGTTGAAGGTTCATACTCTAGTGTTGATCAGATTGATGTAAGAAAATAATGTCTTTTTCAGTTAAATGGAAATAGGTGGAAGTATAATAATCTATTTTATCAATCTTATGATGTCATTTCTATAAGTACTTGGAACTAATCGTGTGGCACATGAGTCCATACCATTGATTTCCCATTTGAATCCTCAAAACCATAGATCTAGTGTTTTTTAGGTAGGGATTTTTTGGAGATCCTCATGCTCCGTTAACATAAATATTTATCCATTTTCTCTCATTATAATATAGACATTGTAGCACCTCAGACCCACCTTAATTCAAGACAATCAAACTCATTTAGCTCTAACTATTGTTTGTATCTTAGTTCCTTCTGTACTATATATTCCCTCTAAAACCATTCCTTTTATAACAGACAAGGATAAGGGAAAAGATCCTCTTGACCCTTCACCTGGGACCTCAGACTGTTGAGCTTTATATTTTGGTCTCTAATGGTAATTTTCCTTGTATAACCTTTTTTTTCGTAAATTCAGATGGGTTTTAATGGAACTTTTCATGGTCTTCTTGGTTTATTTCACATTTTTTTTTATTATTCTATTAATTTTTCTATTTTACTATGCACTTTTTCATAATCCAAAAGTGTGATTAATATTATATGGAATTTATTTCTATTCCTTTTCAATTTTTTTTATACCGTATTTTTTCTGTTATTGATTTCTCTATTTATAACTCTAAGAGAATATAATTATTGTCATGATTTTCCACTGATAAATTTTTTTATTTATCCTTGATATTAACTTCTTCATATCTTTTATACTCATTGGATCCTCTTCTCTTTTTATGATAATAATTATCTATGATATCATATACATAAAATTCTTTGATTTGTGATCATCAAAAAGGGGGAGATTAATGACCACCCTATATCAATGATCCAAAAATCATTCTTTTTTTGATATTAGTGAGTTCTATGTTTTATGATGTCATTTTATATCATAAGATAATTTGGAAAGAAATTTGGTTAAGTCTAGAAAAGACTCGCCGCCATGTATGAGACACTATCAAAGAAGTTTCACCACTATTTATATCTCACAACCACCAAAGTCTCTCATTTTCCATTTTCTATCTACTAAGATGTAAATTTGACCAAGATTAACACACTTCCAGACTATGTATCATCATCTGAAAAAGGACTCACTGCCAAAAATTTCTCCACATCTACTTGATACACAATTAAAAAGTCTCATATCTAAGAATAAGTCACCATAATTAAATTCCCACCACTGGGATCAAAAATCAACAATGTACATGAAATAATTACTATAATTATTAAGTCAACCCAATATTGACACACCTCAATACTAAAAACCCACCATTCTGACCTATCTCCATCCTGACATACTACCATACTAAGACACCATCATACCTTAAATCACCACTGATTCAACTCACCATTCAAATGTCACATCACTAGTGTCATGATTCAAAGTGTTACAACATATATTTCTTTTAATTTTTAATTAAATATTTTCATAGGTTAGTTTATTGAATTTAATGATGATATTTATTTGAATGGGTGTATATTAAAAATTACAGAGAATTCATTAAATTTCATGTCATACATTAAGTACAAGAAGAAGAAAAAATATGTATATTCTCACTAGCTACTTCTATAATTAAAATTTTAAGATAACATAATCATGTAGTTGAGAGTACTAATTTATAATAAAACACACGAAGAGATATTAACATACATGAAAGATGGAAACTATAGATATAAAAAGAGGTAATCTTACATGACTATCCTTGACTGAGGAAGTAGAAGCACAACATGCATATACTCCCTTTCTACAGTCAAGAATAAGATTCTATGGAACTGTGTTGAACAACATATTTCTGAAACACGATTAAAGTCTCAGTTCAAATTAAATTGATGGATTCATGAGATATTGAGCCTAACAGACTGAGAAACAATATCCCATTACATATTTTAGTTTCTAAATCTGTTTATCTATCATTACATTACAAGAAGTGGGTGTTACTTTATTTAATACACACACTCTATCTCCTTATTCAAACTACAAGATACTTAGATTTCTTCTTAGTCCCTCTTACTAATATTTCCCACATTATTTGGTAGAGGTCCTATTGAAACCTATTTTTTTTATCCTAGAAAATCAGAGGAAGAGGTCATATGTTTCATGAATAGTTGGTATACTATTGTAACACCTGATCCAGGTTGTGGATAATATATTTATTTTATATAAAATAATTGGGAGAAGGTGATTTCCTAGTGTAGGGGACTAAGTCTCAACATAAGACTCAACCTATTGTATATAGATTACGGAGTGTGTATATTTTTACTTCATTTATTTGATTTAAAACAATATGTTTTTTAAACTGCAAAACAAAACCACTACTTTAATATCTTGTTTTAAATAGTTTTTATATAATGTATTGATTTAGTAAATTGATTTCAAAGGTTAATACAATTTTATATATATTGTTTTAATCAAGACATAATAATTCTTAGAGAGGTCTTTTAAATGTTCAAAACATATATCACTATACTCTTTAACTAACTGGGCTGTTTTATTTTAATTGGGGGATTTTATTTTAATTCCTTTTAAGGGATGTTTTTATTGGGAACTCAATTAACCCCCTCTTAAGATACTCACTCTGAAGAACATTTTTTTATAAAAAAATGATATTCAAATTTATTTAAATGACATAAATTATATCATTAATGATAAAATTTAACAAATTTTAATTTTAAAACCATATGAAAATAAAATGGGACGTATAAATTCCTTAAAAGAAACTACATTTTTTTTTAAAAACATTATTTTTCACTATTGTGTGAAAAATTAATATGTTCATAAAATTTATAAAAAAGTAACTCTAAGATAATTTTGAAATTTTGATTTCATAAATTATGTTTATTCTATAAACATTATTTGTAAAAGTTTATGAAATATGTTTATTATTTTATCACAAAAAATAAATAAATAATAGTTTTTGTGAAAACGTATTTTTGAGGCATATAAATGCTATAATTAAAATTAAGTCACTTTTTCAATGTTATTTATGTATATAAATAATAAAATAAAAAATCCAAAAAAACTTATTCGTAATCATTCTTCCATGTTTATGGTGTAGTTAATAATATTCCTTTTAAAATAGTAATATTAATTGTAAATTATGGATCTTTAAAACTCAATGTTGCGTGTAACACATGATATCAATGAAATAATATTTAGTTGAAAAAAATTATCTCATAAAATGATAGGGTATTACATTTTGAACCTCATTAAAATTAATTTCTCCCTAAAAAATTCCGTCACTTTTTTTGAAACAACTTAGTATAATTATGCCTCATCATGTCATTATGTTCTCAACGTGGGTCCTACAAGTTTTTAGTTTCACCAAAAAACAATGAAAATGTGAGTGGTGTCATTTCCTATTACATTTAGTCTTTGATCAATAAACTCTATAGGTTTTTCTTCATTGGAATGATCATGATACATATTAATGACCTCTTATTTCAGTACATGTAAAGGATTAGGTTTTTACATTCTCGGGAGAGATACATGGAACCCATTATGAACTTGAGAACGGTTGGTTGGATGTAACAAATACTAATAAATCATTTTTCCTTTATCATTTATATTAAAAGGGAAAATATACCTTGGTATCATATTACTATTCATCTCAAATCTCAAAAACATATTCTATGGATAGATCCATCAAATCATATTCTTGCTAACATCAAACTCTAGATCAAGTAGATGATTATCAACACAAATTTTCTATTGAATTTTTTCTGTCCCTATGTGTATTATATTCCATTACATTATCTAGCATAGGTCCCACAAATTTTCTTTCCTTATCATAATCCTAGAGTGTTGGAGTTTATAGTTCTTTCTATCATGTGCTTAATAAGGAGCCTTATGAATTCTTGAGTAAAATCTATTGTCGTATGAATACTCGACTAGAGGAAGGTGCTGATTTAAAAAAGTATTAAAATGAATTGAACAATATCTATAAATATACTTTCATGATTGAATTGTAATATTAGATTAAAAATCCATATAAGTATGACACTACACGCAAATTGACTGATATCAATAGTTTTTTTATTTAGTTTTGGTTTAAACTGCAACCATATGGTTATGTAATGGTTTACAAAAACCACTGCTAATGTTAGTGTCGACATCCAAATCGAATTGGCTACATAAATTTAGTGGGAGATTATAGAAAACATTATATATAGTATGTGTAGGGGAATTTTTATTTGTTTTAGGGGATATTTTCCCAGCCACAAAATGTTGACGATTTAGCAATAGTTTAATCCACCGTTATATCCTTGATATTTTTTTCTAGGAAAAAGTCTGTTAAAAAATCCCACCATTAATAAATATTGAATTTAAATATAGGTAGTTTAAACGTCCACTTAAAAAATAACTTGTAATATATAGATGCATTCTAAACCACTTCTATATATCAATTTAAAAAAATTATCTATGAGACTCTAAATCCCCAAATAGTAAAACAAAAACTCGTATGAAAGGCCCTGCAAAAAACTCCCACAAATCAAAATGTATATGAATCATTTAAAATTCTATTTATTTGTGTTCCACATTAACAAATCTATATATCATCCCATAATAATAATAAAAAATGGTTGAAACTATCATGACATGAGGAGGAACAAGAATTTAATACCAAAAACATGTTCAATTTGTTATCCTATTTCAACCCTTTATAAATTTAGTTACACATTTTCCCCAAATACAAAGTGAGCCCTAATCACTACCTAGGGAACTTTTTTTGACACTCTCTTCATCTTATCTTCCACATTCTACTACAAGAACATATATTTAAATTTTATTTAAAAATATATAGAATCATATTTTTAAATTTAAGCATTAAAAATTAAAAAAATTGTACTAAATGAATTTTATGTTGTTTGATTAACCTAATCACTATAATAAATTGATGCAGTATCCTTGGGGACAGATCTAGTCAACTTATAATATTAATATATCACCACTTTTGTAAAGAAATAACCATTGAATCTTGTTTCTTTATAGTTAGGGAGACTGAAGGATAATTATTTATCATTTTTGTCAAGGGAATATTGACTACAAGTTGACTAGGATTAGAGAAACACTTCCTACTCACCAATCATATCATTTAATCAAACAAAATTAAATTCTAAATATATATTTCAAAAAAACTCATCCATAAAAATAATTTATAATTGATAATAGATTCATTATATATAAAACAAAATATAGATGGCTATGATACTGAATTACTACAAATATAACTTAAGTGATTGATAAATTAAAGGATGAATAAACATACAATAATTTTTTCCATCAATAGTGTCATTTTCCTACTCAATCATTACATCATCTACTTAATCCAATCATGGAAGAATAATATTTTCAATATCATTATGGAAAGATATCATTGTTTCTTACTGTTTATGGGATTCAATGTTATAGGTTAGATTTTCAATGTTATCACCCATATTATAAATGTCACTTTTTAATGTAAACAACTAAACTTCAAAATTTATCCAATACATCTTCCAAATAATATATAATTTTTTTATGTAATGATAATAAATATGAATCATGTAATTCACAGTCACTAATATCCATCAAAATAGAAAATTTCATATATGTTAATTTCAAGGAATAACATTTATAACACCTAGTAATATGGACCCACGTGAATATGAATAAAACAACTAAAAAATGCATGTTGTAGTTTAATTCTATAATATCATTCAAATTTACACAGTATACCGATTTTGGAAAATATATGTATACAACTATTTTTTGTTTTCAAATCATATTCTCGATCAACTATATCAAATTTAAATCCATTCACATGGTAAGACTCAAACATTCTATCATGTTTTAAAGGACCTCGATCTATAATCTTCATTTTTTTACAATTGAGTCCATGTATCTGTATTAATAAAATAAAAAAATTAATATAAATTATTATATTTTCAAAATATATGTGTCAACATAATATCTATATTGATTTTAATATTTTTGAACATACGTGATGTGAAAACCATTATATGGGCTCTTTATTAATAGATTTTGTTATATCATTATCATTTCATGTTTGGTCACTCATTTATATCCCTATGTGTATCATGAAATATTTAAAAAATAGATCTTTGATTTCACTGTTCATCATCAAATATCTATGTTCATGTAATATTTCAATTTCTGTCAGTCTAACATTTGAGCTCCTCCTAACTTATCAGCTAATAGTATGAATGATTTTTTATTTTTCATGTAATTTTCATTGAGTTGATATTTTATATATACATCCTACTCAATTTAATGTTGTATTAATATCATCCATGTATCTAGAACAAAATATAAGGCACTAATCTTAAAAATAAATATTAAAAATAGATCATTCAGGTTGAGCATTATTTTTCACGTATGAAAACAAATGTCCAAAATATCTAAGAAATAAAATAAATAAATAAATAAATTACGTTTTTAATGAAGTTCCGATAATTGTTCTCATAAGATTAAAAACAAACAAATAAACTACATCTTAATTGTATACATCCATCTATAATTCACAAGTCCTCTTAATTAAGATTAATTGACCAAAAGAACAGCTAAATCCATCCTAACAGTACGAAATGATGGAGGCAAGATCATCTACATTTCAAAAAGTGTTGATACAAATATTTCTCAATGGTTTTCATGATTAGTTGGTTATATATTTTTTTCACAAAGTTTTCTGAAGAATGTGAAAACTATAAGTATAACTCCTGTAACACTTTCTTGTAATAATATGCGAAATAAAAATGGTAGTAAATGTTGTAAAAAAATATGTGAATCATGGTTTTTCAATCAATGTAACCTACGATTAATTAGATTTAAACACCTTGAGATGTTAAATTAATAACCATAAAATACCATTACATGATATAAAATAATATTGAATGTATATTTATCACTATATTTCATTGAAAAATTTTCTCAAACATACTTTCCATTCTCATTTAGCATGAGATTTCTCTTCATATTCATTGTTTGTATGTCCTTCAAAGACATGAGACATTATGTTGATTTTCCATTACCATTAAGTAATGTAAAGATTAAATTGTCAAAAAAAAATTTCTCAAAATTCATAACATTAATATTATACCCCAAAAAACTAAATTCCAAATACGAATGTTTGAGGAATACAATTTATTTCTTTTATTTTTTGCTTTCCAATTTCACTAGACAATGATCTTAAAACACATTTCCCATTTTCACTCAAGTGAAGAACATTTCAAAATTCTATTTTAATATTTCTTGTTTGTTATAGTATTTCATAATGTGTCAATAAATTTGGTGGTGTCCTATTGTCAACAGGGCCATTGAATTTGGTTTTTTAACTGAACTCTATGAGATTCATCAATAAATCTTAGATCACGCATGGTAAACTATTTTTTACATTAACTTTGTCATTCAAGATAAAAATAAATGATAAAAATAGGAAAATGAAAACATATGTATGTGTTCCAACTATATGTTTTCCCACATTCAGAGAAGTCAGTAAAGTCCCACTTTAGAGAAGTGTAAATTTTAAACATTTTTCTAGAAGATGCATCTTGTGTCTAAATAATGATTCTCTATAATTACTATAATTTTACTATTTTTGTTTTCAAGTATACATCAATATCATTTTAGTAATTTTTTCCCATGAATAAATGTTGAAATGATAATAGATATTTTTTGTATACACAACCACAGAAGTAGATTGTTTGGGATCAATTCAATAATGCAAATGTTATAACTGGTGCTCAATGTTACAAATGGGTTATATCCATATAAATCTAATCCCAATTGTAAATTCCCTGGATCACATGAGATACTTGGATTTAAAAAATAAAATATATTCCATGATTTGGAATCTCATTGATGTTGGATTAACCAAAAAAAATATTACGTATAGAATGTCAATTAATGTGCTCCACAGTTTCCTATTACATTACTAATCCTTGTCTAAGTGACACGTGTAGAGGTCCCTCCGATTTTTAAGGAAAATATGACCGTTGGAGAAGGAGCTGACCTTACCTATAAATAGGAGCTCATTTGAAAGAGCCCACAACAGATGGTTGGATGAACAACTTGGTTATTGTGCATACATGCTGTTGAAGTGATTTCTAGAGAGAGAGGCTCCTATTAACTCTCAAAGATTTGTGCGACTCCGAATGTTGGTGATTACATTCGAGGACTTCCCGGGATAGGAAGACAGAGGATGCCGACTACCTTGATGTTCGAGGGATTACTTGCTGAGGAAGACAGAGGTTGCTAACTACCATGATGTTGAGGGCTTGCGGGGATAGAAAGATAGAGACTCCGATCTTCGTATCGAGGGCTTACCCTGATGTGGGTAAGACAGACTTGCTTGAAAGTATAAATCAAGGGACCTTTATCCAAGGTTGTTGGATACCCTTCTCTTTGGGTTAAAAGACTTATATCTTGTTACTTTTAGTTTTACTACATTTTCATATTCCGCTGCATTTTGTATTATAAGGAAAGTATAACTTTCTTATACTTCTTTACTTGTGCTCTGTTTCATTTAGATTCTATACGCTTTAAGGTAGAATCTCATATTGTAACTTTTGTTAAGTTTCATTTTCCGGAACCTACTTTCGGAATCTCTTTCCAAGTTATCATTCGGTGTTAGAGGTGTTGTGAATTTTCTTAGTTTAACTTTGTTAAACTTAGCCCTTTCCTTTTCTTAAGGAAAACATAGTTCTTTGTAACTAACTTTAAAGGTTCCAATGGAATTACAATTCATCCCCCCTCTTGCATATTGAGCATCTACATCACTATTTCGATCCTACAATTGGTATCAGAGGAGGTCTCTGAAATACTTATACTTACGAATAAGTTTTTCTTTCTCAGTTTTCCATTCCGAACATTTCCATTCCGAACTTTGTTATTACAAATCTTTTCTACTAACAAGTTTGTGTGCCGAAGGTTATTTTTGGTATGGCAGGAATTAATGTTGGTTCAATTGATAATCTAAATCCGAAAAGACCACCAATCATTGATGGTAATGATTATGAGTACTGGATAGATCTAATGAAGACTTTTGTTATCAATACTGGAGTGGACAATTTTGTTATGCTTACTGGTGATTATAAAATTCCCGACATGGAAGTTAGAACTTTTACTAGCCAGGAAAAACAAGAATATCAACTCAACTATAAGGTACGCAATACATTACTTTGTTCAATGACCAGGAATATATATAGCCAAATTTCTTCTTGTGAAGCAGCTAACTGTATCTGGAAGAAGTTATAGGTTACACAATTTGGAACTTCAAAGGTGATTGAGACTAGGAGAGCTATGCTCAGAGCTAAATATCATGGCTTCAACTTTCCTTATGGTGAACCAATCTGTAAAGTTCAACAGAGATTTATGACTATCGTAAACAGCCTACATTCTATGGGAGTGAAAGGTTTAGGTGATGAAGTTCTTGTGGATAAGATAATTGATACCATTCCTAATGAGTGGGAATCCAAAAGAACTGCTATAGATGAGAACAGGAAAGTGACTCAGATTTCTCTTGATGAGTTATTTGGAACTCTTCTCCAACATGAAACCAGAATGAAGAGAGATGCTGACAACATCAAAAAGAAAAATGGAAATAGTACTGTTGCTTTTACAACAACTTCAAATCAGATGAAAGCGAATACTCCTGAGAGAGTAACCATATCCAAATCTATGAAAGTTATTTTTCAATCCTAAGATAGTGAGAGTGAAATCGTTGAAAATGAATTAGAAAATCTTGCTCAAAGGATGAGAAAGATAGCTGGCCAGAGAAATTTCCAATCCAAGTATAAGAAAAAGGAAAGGAAAGATAAGAAAGATGGAGAAGTTACTTGTTATGAATGCAAGAGAGTTGGATATATAAGACCAGATTACCCTATGCTCAAAAAGAAAGAAAGGAAAGAAAGACATTCAGAGAGGAATAGAAAGAAGTATTATAAAGCAAAAGCTAAGAATGTTCTGAAAGCTAATGACACCTGGAGTGCCAGTGGTGGTGACTCTTCAAATGAATCTTCTGATTATGAATCTTCAGGATAGAAGAATCTTGGTCTTATATCTAGATTACCTATTGATAATCATTATCTTATGGCTAAGTTATGAAATGTTGAATCACTGACCAATGTTTCTTTAAATTCTAATGATAGTAAGTATTATGACTCTTCTGATGAATAATCTTCTTCTGATGAAGAAAATACCTTACCTAGTTATGAAGAAGTCTCTAGGTTTTCTGAACTTCTTGAGATTGAGAATTCTAAACTCAATAAGATACTTGATAAGGAAAATTCTAGGAATTGTATTCTTACAAAAGAGATATCAGATCTTTCTAAAGATCTTGATAAGAAAAATGTTGATTTTGAAAGTATTTCAAAAAATCATGAGGGAGTATGTTCTGAGAAGAACAAACTTTTGAAAGAATTTGAAAAAGTAATTTATAATAAAAATGTTTTCGAGCCTAGCTCTAGTTCTAAAACTAATGATTTTGAGGATAAAAACATGGTTGTAAAACTCAAGTCTGAAATCTTTTCCTTAAAGAAGTGTTTATCAGACTTTACCCATGGTAAAGAAAATTTTGATAAAATGTATTCCCAAATACGACCTTTAAGAAATAAATCCGGATTTGGTTATACCCATGCAAAACCTATTTTCAGTAACAATTATTTTGTTCCTCAAAGTGACACATTTTGTACCAAGTGTCAATGTGGTGGTCACTGGGCAAAGAATTGTTCCTTAAACAAAACCCAATCTCTAGGATTTCACAAAGCTTATTTCTCTAAGAAGATGTGGGTACCTAAAATTTTATCGTCTGGAAATCTCGGATCCAAACAAGTTTGGATTCCAAAAGTATAATTTTCTTCTTGATTTCAGGAAAATAATGAGAGTACCAGCAACAATACATGGTATATGGATAGTGGATGTTCCCGGCACATGACTAGTAACAAATGCTATTTTGAAAAGATTATCAAAACGAAGGTAGGAAAGGTAACTTTAGGAGATAATGCTAAGGGTGAGATTTTTGGTATTGGTAATATTGTTCTTCTTGGTAAAACATTAATTTCAAATGTTCTTTTTTTAAGGGTCTTAAGCACAACCTCATTAGCATAATTCAGTTATTTGATGAAGGTTACCTTGTGAATTTTAGGAATGATAAGTGCTTAGTTCACAATTCCAAGGAAGAATATATTCTTTCAGCCAATAGACAAGAGAATGTTTACACCTTAAATTTAGAGGACCTCAGGAGCCAAGATTTACCTTGCCTTAGTGGAATGGAAGATCATTCCTGGTTATGGTATAGAAGACTAGGTCACTGTAACCTTAGGAACCTATTTAAACTCTCTAAGAAGAAACTAGTTAAGGATCTACCGGAGCTTAGATTTGGTTCTTCTAAAGTTTGTGATCCTTGTCAATATGGTATGAAACCTAAATCTAGTTTTAAATCAATCGGTGAAGTCTCAACAACCGATGAATTACAGTTAGTTCACATGGATCTTTTTGGTCCAACACAAACTGGAAGTATTGGAGGCAAATACTATGTGTTTGTTCTAGTTGACGATTACACTAGATTTACTTGGGTTTATTTTCTAGAAAAGAAATCCGAAGCTTTTTCTTATTTCAAAAGTTTTAGAGCTGAAGTTAAAAAGGAGAAAAACCTTCCCTTGAAAACTATTCATAGTGATCATGGTGGATAATTTCAAAATTCTGATTTTGAAACTTTTTGTAGTAAAAAATGTATTACTCACAATTTTTCAGCACCTAGAACTCCTCAACAAAATGGTGTAGTTGAAAGAAGAAATAGAATTCTTCAAGAGATAACTAGAACCATGTTGTGTGAATATTCTATAGCTAGAAATTTCTGGGCTGAAGCTGTAAGTACTTCTTGCTATACTATAAATCGAGTTTTGATTAGACCTTTTCTGAATAAAAATCCTTATGAGTTATGGAATGGTAGAAAACCAAGACTATCATACTTCAAGGATTTTGGTTGCAAATTATTCATTTTGAATACTAAAGATAACATACATAAATTTGTTCCAAAATCTGATGAAGGAATTTTCTTAGGTTATTCCACAACATCTAAGGCTTATAGAGTTTTTAATAAAAACACTTGTACTGTTGAAGAAACAATACATTTAAAATTTGATGAGTCAGATCCTTTTGTTTTTAAAACACCTCAGCCTATATCCTCGGATGTGCTTTCAAAAACTGATTATCAACCTTTGATAGAAGAACTTTCTGATAAGGATAATGTTCATGAAGATATTCCTAAAACATTTACCCCAGAAGACTTTCTACCATATGTTGATGAACAGGCTTTTCAAAACCCAAATCAGGCGTTTCTAAAGAATCATCCCAGTGATAGTATCATTGGTAATGTAAATCAACCTATAAGGACTAGAAGTTACTTAAGAAATGAAGTAGAACATCTAGCATTTCATTCCCAATTAGAACCTAAAAGCACTGATGAAGCTTTAGGTGATGATGATTGAATTAAATCCATGCAAGATGAACTAAATGAATTCAAAAGGAATAAAGTATGGACCTTGGTTGAAATACCTAAAGAAACTTCTGTAATTGGAGTCAAATGGGTTTTCAGAAATAAATGTGATGAAAATGGAATCATAGTAAGAAATAAAGCTAGACTTGTTGCTAAAGGCTATAATCAGCAAGAGGGAATATACTATGAAGAAACCTATGCTCTAGTAGCTAGACTTGAATCTATCCGTATTTTACATGCCTTTGCAGCATTATTTAATTTCAAACTTTTCCAAATGGATGTGAAATGTGCTTTTCTTAACGGTTATGTTCAAGAGGAATTTTATGTTGAACAACCTCTTGGCTTTGAAGATACAAAACATCCTGATTATGTTTTTAGACTTACCAATGCTTTGTATGGCCTTAAACATGCCCCACGAGCATGGTATGATAGACTCACTGGATTTTTTCTTCAAAATAACTATGTTAATGGAAATGCATATCTAACCCTTTTTATAAAGAAAGATAAGAAAAATGTTTTGATTCTTCAAATTTATGTTGATGACATCATATTTAGTTCAACTCAGCAATCTTTTACCGAATCTTTTGCAAGTCTAATGAAATATGAGTTTGAAATGAGTATGATGGGTGAGTTAACATTTTTCCTTGGTTTTCAAATTTCTCAAAAACCAGAAGGAACCTACATATCTCAACATAAGTATATTAAATATCTTCTTAAAATGTATGGTTATGACAACACTAAAAGTATTAGTACTCCCATTGGTACCTCAAACTCTTTAGACCTTGATGAAGCTGGGAAACCAGTAGATCAAACATCTTTTTGAGGTATGATAGGAATTCTACTATACTTAACAGCTAGTCGACTAGACATAATGTTTTCAGTATGCTTATGTGCAAGATATCAATCCAATCCTAAGGAATCTCACTTAAAGGCAGTAAAAATAATTTTTCGTTACCTTAAGGGAACCATGGATCTAGGATTATTTTATACTTCTGGAAATGATTTTATCCTAAAAAGATTTTCGGATGCAGACTTTGGTGGATGTAGAATGGATAGAAAAAGTACATCCGGAACTTGTCATTTCATAGGAGATTCATTAGTTTCTTGGTCCTTCAAGAAGCAACATTCTGTAGCACTCTCCACTACTGAAGCTGAATATGTTGCAGTTTGAAGTTGTTGTGCTCAAGTGTTGTGGATGCAACACACACTCATAGACTATGGCTTGAGTTTTACTAAAACTCAAATTTTTTGTGATAACACTAGTGCCATTTCCCTCAGTAAGAACCGTAAACATCACTCCCTTGAAAAACACATAGATATTAGGCATCACTTTCTTAGGGATCACACACTTAAAGGAGATATTATTCATCAGTTTATCGGTACGCAAGATCAACTTGCTGATATTTTCACAAAAATTTTGCCTTCTGAGAGATTTGAATACATTAAACAGAAGTTAGGAATGATAACTATAAAGTAATCATTATCCATTAACTTTATGTTGAAAAAGTCTCCTGACAACAATAAACTCATTTTCATAGGGGGAGTACATTTGATTGTTAGTTTAACAAAGTTTTTCAAAAACTGTTTTCAAACTTTTCGGAATTAAAATTCCGGAATGGAATTTCCGGAACTAAAATTTCCAGAATGGATATATTCATATAGAAGACTTCTGGAATCAAAGACTTCATATTGAACACTTCCGGAATGGAAAATTTTCGTACTGGTATTTTCATAACGGGATTTGCGTACCGAATCTTCCATAATATGTTTTTTCGTTTTCAAATTTTGTAATGAAATTTTCGTACTGAGTTTTCCTTACTGAGTTTGCTATTCGTAGTCAGTTTTCTGAATTTTGTCTTTTCGTAATAAAGTTGTTTTTTGAATTTTTTGTAAGAATATTACCCATTACGAATAATCCTCCTAAAACAATCTGAAAGGTATGATTTCCTTACCCAAGTTTTCGTAGTCATATTTTACTTGCTGGAATTTTCTTATATTTTGTTTTCGGATTATAATTTTCTTAATTCTTTGTTTTAATAAAAACCTCAAAAGATCGGATTCAAAAGAATTGGTTTTTGACCGTCAGATCTGATCTCAGCTTATCACAACCGTTCGATCAACCGTGGTAGTTGAAACGTTATCTCATTGCCTATATAAAGGGGACCCAAATAGTAGTCCCACATCGGTTTTCAAGCTCTCGCGTCTCGAAGCTCTGCACCTCTATTTTAAGGCTGTTCTGAACTTCATCTTTCTCTGTTCCGAACTTCTCAGAGGTCTTCAGATCTGAATGTTTGTGGAAGTAGCTTCTCAAAAAAATGTCTTCCTCCAAACCAATTTCGAAGTGGTTTGTATACAGAGAGAGGCTGGTCCATCCGAATTTCTTCAACAAGTATGACTCTCTTATTTCCAAGAATATCAAGCATAATGGTTGGGAATATGTTGCGGTGTCAAAACCCAGGAACCAAGAAGAGGTGTATTCAGACATACTTGTTGAATTCTATGAAACATTTTCTTTTCATAATGAAGATGGAAAGGAGAAATTGTCTTTTAAGTCTTATGGTAATACTTATAAGCTTTCATATGCCAAGTCAGCCAGCTTGGTAGGGCTAAATAATGAAGGTGATGCTGAGTTTATTTCTCATGTGTTGCCGGATTCTAAGGGTAGCTTCGACAAGGAAAAAGCCTTAGAAACTCTCGGACTGGCTAATGACAAGGCTCCGAAGATTGCTAGTTTATCTACAAATTTCCGGATTCTGGAATTATGGGTACAAGGCCTTATCGTATCGAGGAAGGGTGACAAAGACAGCTTGAAGAAGAGTGAGATCTACATCCAAGATTTTCTGATAAATCTGAGGATGTTTAATTTGATGAAGCACATTCTTATCACTATTGAGAATTTGATGAAAGGGAATCTGAGAGCTCAGATTATAATGTATCCAGCAATCCTCTCCAAGCTAATAGTTTGGTGCCTTGATTCTTTCAATGAGGCTTGCAAATCTAAGATGATAGTTTGCAATATTATGTTGGTGAGTGATGGTACACTCAAAAGAATGGATGTAGCCTTTGACAAAGAGTCTGGACAGTTTATTGATCTACCTGCTCAAAAAGAATCAGTTCCGAAAGCTGCTGATCTGGAATCCTCTAAGCCGGTAAGGAAGAGAAAGCTGAAGGAAGTGGAAGTATAAGTCGAGGATCCCAAGTCTATGGAAGTTAATTCCACACCTCCAAAACCAAAGAAGAAGAAATCTTACCCAGATGAGGTTGTAGCTAAATAGAGGGAGATAAAAGAGAAGAGAGTGCAAGGGGAGCCTCAGTTTGGCTTGGACCCTGCGGAGGCTAAGGCCTTGAAGGAAAGAACTGCAGATGATCTAGAAAAACAGCCAAAGAAAAGAAGCTCAAGAAGAAGATGACTGAGGCTGAGGTAGCTCAGGCTTTGTTAAAATTCAATGAGATGGTTTCTGAAAATATTCTTGTTCCGAGATATTTTTCTCTAGAATCTCTTCCTTAGACTCCAGGAAGAAATTTTGTTGCTCCGGAAGAAGATGTTGCTAAGACTGCTGAGGAAGTAGAGCAAGTTGAGCAAGTGGAAGAAGAAGAAGATGTTGCTGAAGGAAGTGGTTAAACCGGAGATGTGTTGAAGCAAATAGATGATTATAAAGGGACACCTTCAGAACACTTATCGCTCCGAACTTCTGAAGCTGAATCTTCGAAGATAGTTACTCCCGCAATGGAAGAAGAAAAAGGATAAGAAGAAGTAGCTTATCATGGAGAATAAGAACAACTTTTACATGATATTTCTCAGATGGCAAACGTAGAGGTTGGTGTTCAGGAAGTTGCTGATGAGGAAGATAATGTTGTCCAAGTCTCTGATAGTGAAAAGAAAACTCCGGAGCAACATTCTATTCTGAAAAAAGACAAGGGATAGAAAATTCATGTTGATACTCTGAGCTCAGAAGTGATGAAGAGAAAGGAAGTTGGTAGTTCATCAAAGAGAAATCCTGACCTTGTTGAAGAAGAAAATTCTCCAAGCAGAGTCTTGGATTCGGAGTCATCTTCGGTGGGGCATGACTTTGTTGTTCAATCTTTAAAGAAGTTGGTGGGAATTATTCCGACCATCTCAAGTATTGATTAAAGATGCCAGATGCTCCAACATGCTTTAAATCAGAAATCAGACTCCGTATCTATGGTTATGGACAAGTGTTTTGAAATAGAGGCTCAGTTCAAAACGTTCTTTGTTTGCTACGAAGCCCATAGAAAATCTTGCAAGAGGATGACAAACTGGTCGAGGAAGACTGTAGAAGAAATGAGGTTATTTGATGAATTTCATGACAATGTTAAAGATTCTTTTGAGACTGAGGACTGGAAGATAACTGAGCTGACTTCTTCCTTTGAAGAGAAGCTGACAGATGAAAAGAACTTTCGGATTCAAGAAGTCAGAGATCTGAATGAGAAGCTAAATTCTGTCTCTCAAAACTGGATGTTTGAAAGGGATAATCGGATTGAGTTTCAAGAAAAGTTGAAGGCTCAGGAAGAAAAGATCAAAGCTCAGGAAGAAAATCGTCAAGCCCAGGAAGAAAAGATTGAAGCTCAATCTGTAAGAATAGTGGTCCTAGAGAAGCAAGCTGAAGAATATCATAAATACTTAAAGAAGATCAAGACTATTCTTAAGAGTCTCATGGTGAAGGAAAAAGATCCAAAATAGACAGATCCGATCTTCTGTTGTATTTTCTTTTGTTGCCAACATTTCAAACTTAATGAAATTTGTGCTTGTTTTTTTCTTGTTACTACTAATCTTTTAGGTACTTTATTATTTTTTCCATTCCCTCGAATTCTTTTTGAAAATCACAAAGGGGGAGAAGGAAAAGATACTTGAGAAAAAGAACTCTACTAAGAGTTTATCTAAGGGGGAGTTTATCATTAAAGAAGACCTTCTTATTCGTAATAAAATGTAACTCCGGAAATCTAGAATACGATCCTTAGAGTTTCAAAGCCTAAGTGGGAGTTAGTCGTATTCAACAATTTCCTTAAAGCAAATGGAGATAAGCCTTAATGTTTTTCTTTCTTCTTAGAATTTCATTTTCGTAAGGATGTTTGTGCTTTTCAAAAAGGGGGAGATTGTTGAGTCAATAAGGTTTTCCTTATGACTTTTCCATTCCTTCTTGTTTTGAAAATCACAAACACCTTATCTTTAAGGAAAATTTCATTTATAAGGAAAATTGCTTTTGTAAGGAAAATTGCTTTTATAAGGAAAATTTCTTTTATAAGGAAAATTGTTTTTATAAGGAAAATTGCTTTTATAAGGAAAATTTCTTTTATAAGGAAAATTGTTTTTATAAGGAAAATTACTTTTATAAGGAAAATTTCTTTTATAAGAAAAATTGCTTTTATAAGGAAAATTGCTTTTATAAGGAAAATTGCATTTATAAGGAAAATCGCTTTTATAAGAAAAATTCTCCTTATCATATTTTCATCCATATTTTTCTTAAATATAAGATTCGTATTCATTTCTATATTCTCGGAATTGTTTGATACTTTGATATGAGGTATTCTGTTTTTAGGATCCGAATTCTGGACAAGAACTGTAATAAAGTTTCACTCTGAAATCCAGATGAGAACTGTAATAAAGTTTCATTCCTAACGCCAGATACGAACTCTAATTAAGTTCTACATCAGATTCCGGATGCGAATCCTTATGAAGTTCGACAACAAATTTTCATTACGAATTCTTGTGATGAGTTCTCATTACGAATTTTGATAATGAATTCTCATTATGAATTCTGATAAGGAATTCTCATTATGAATTCTGATGAAGAATTCTCATTACGAATTCTGATGAAGAATACTCATTACGAATTCTGATGAAGAATTATCATTACAAATTCTGATAATGAATTTTCATTACGAATTCTGATAATGAATTCTCATTACGAATTCTGATAATGAATTTTCATTACGAATTCTGATGATGAATTCTCATTACAAATTCTGATGAAGAATACTCATTACGAATTCTGATGAGGAATTCTCATTACGAATTCTGATGAGGAATTCTCATAACGAATTCTGATGACGAATTCTCATTCCAAATTCTCATTCGGAATTCACCAATTAAACAGAATCTGATCATCTTTGTTTCATACACTCCAAATTTATTTAGACTCTGAAAATTATCTTTTGTTAGACTCTGAACTTTCATCTTGCTTACGTTGTTATAATCTGTCTACTCTTTATTATTTTCCTTACACTCCGAATCTTCACTCCGAATTTTTCATTCCGAAATTTTGAGTTAGATTTTAAAACGATGTCGTACATTCTGTTACACTTGTTTTGTTACAAAACGATGTCATCTATTTTGTTATAAACTAACTGTTGTCTAAGTGACACGTGTACAGGTCCCTCCGATTTTTAAGGAAAATATGACCGTTGGAGAAGGAGCCGACCTTACCTATAAATAGGAGCTCATTTGAAAGATCTCACAACAGATGGATGGATGAACAACTTGGTTATTGTGCATACATGTTGTTGAAGTGATTTCTAGAGAGAGAGGCTCTTATTAACTCTCAAAGCTTCGTGCGACTCTGAATGTTGGTGATTACATTTGAGGACATCCGGGGATAGGAAGACAGAGGTTGCCGACTACCTTGAAGTTTGAGGGCTTCCTTGCTGAGGAAGACAGAGGTTCCCAACTACCTTGAAGTTTAGGGCTTGTGGGGATAGCAAGACAGAGACTCTGATCTTCGTATCGAGGGCTTACCCAGGTGTGGGTAAGACATACTTGCTTGAATGTATAAATCAAGGGACCTTTGTCCAAGGTTGTTGGATACCCTTCTCTTTGGGTTAAAAGACTTATATCTTGTTACTTGTAGTTTTACTATGTGTTTATATTCCTCTTCATTTTTTATTATAAGGAAAGTATAACTTTCTTATACTTCCTTACATGTACTCTGTTTCATTTAGATTCTATACGCTTTAAGATAGAATCTCATATTGTATCTTTTGTTAAGTTTGAATTTCCAGAACCATTTTTCCGGAACCTACTTTCAGAATCTCTTTCCAAGTTTGCATTCGGTGTTAGAGGTGTTGTGAATTTGCTTAGTTTAACTTTGTTAAACTTAGCCCTTTCCTTTGCTTAAGGAAAACATAGTTATTTGTAACTAACTTTAAAGGTTCCAATGGAATTTTTAAAGTATATAATTCACCCCCTCCCCCCCCCCCCCCTCTTGTATATTGAGCATCTACATCACTATTTCGATCCTACAATATCATTATCTTTCGTTAGAATTCCAAAATCACCCATTAAATTCTACATGGAAAAAGATTATTTTTTCAAAACATTCTAAATGAATCCTCGCCTCAATAATGCATAAAATCATTGGGATAAGCATGTATTTTTAAAAAATTAAGACCAATATTGTTAACATCTTTATTTATATCATAAAAAGACTTAGGGATCTTATCATTAGTAAATAAATCACTCTGTAATTTCAATATCATGGAAATCACATTATTTGAAATTCAGTATAGGTATTTGATATGATAAATGTTCAGTATAAAAATGTTTTCAATATTTCAAAAATCCACCATATAGATCTGAATTTCCCTCATCAACTAAATCATGAAATGAATTTGACTATTCAGTGAACTTAATTCTTAAATTAGATTCTATATAATCAAGAGGAGTATAAAATGATATGTTATAGTCTTAATCTCATAGTTATATAGTCTCAAAATCATAACTTGTCAGGTTACTTTTTTTGGAACCCTCAACTATATGATCTGATTTGTTTTGATATTAATCTCATAGTTATAAAGTCTTAATCTCATAGTTATATGTTTTTGTCTTATAGGGCCAAAATCATCATTTATAAAGCTTCTCATTTTATTCTATTGTCGATGAAGTTAGGAGCTCATTCTGTAGATTGGAATCAGTTCTAAAACATTTTTAATGTTCTATTCTTCATTCAAAAATCAACATAAATATTGCGCAACGAATTGATTCAATATAATGTGTTCATAAACTTCATTTCCATTCAACCATCATCTAAATTTAAATTTAGGACATATAAATATTATTTCATCATCATTGGACCAATTTTAAATAATAAAATCTATTATTACATAAAAACCATAGCATATTGAGGTGTGTTCCTCATAATTTGATATAACTTTTGTCCCTATATATCTGAATATGGCTAAAAATTATTAATGAAAATCAGAAACATATTTGTAGAACTAAGTAGGAAAAGGGATAAATGTATGTACAAAAATAAAACCCATGAAATTATAAAAAGATATATATATGAAATAAAAATCTCAAATTAAGAAATGTTAATCAAACATGTACAATATTGTGTAAAATATATGCAAGAAAAGAATCATACAATCCTTAAGAAAACCAAATTTCAAATCATCGTTGAAAATAATTTACCAATCCTCAAATTGAAAAAATTGTTTAGAAACTGATCTTTTTTCATAAAATCACTTTTAAAGGAAATACAACCCTCTTTAATGGATGTAAACTAGATTCAAGAACACTTTTTTCAATGAAATAATAAATCATATATGATACTTTCAAAAAAAATAAGAAAATATATTTATGTTTTTCAAATCGATTAATGAAAATAAAAAAATAAATTTATAATTCATTTTCTAAATAATGATAATTTTTACAATGTGAGACAATTAAATCAATGAATTAAAAATAAAAATTAAACATTAGTTGACAAATATCAAATTCTCAATGAGAAAATCTTGTATTGTACTCACACATAACCATCGTTCTAGGGTATGATGCAATGGTATCATATTTCCCCAACATATAGTTACATGGACTCATTGATAGTGAATGCTAATATAAATAGTGTAATCATAACTACAAGTACTATTAGAATGAAATCAAAATATTATAAAACTTTTAATTAGGAATCCCACTTTGATAACCATGACTTATAATGAATTTTTATAATTCCAAACATCAAAAGATCAAACAAAATATTTATAATACTATCATCTCACACATGTAGATCCACATATACAAATAAAAATACATTCATATCAATATATCACCATGTCAAATCATATGATTAAAAACTATATATTGGATACAAATTTAAACATATGACAGGTGGAATCAAATAATATCACCACTACTTCAAGCCAAACATGGCTAAATAAAAACAGAATTTATACCCATGAATTCATTATCATAAAATATAAAATAATTTATATAATAAATTGTTGTTCTAAAAGAATGGATTATGATTTATTTTTCCATAATTAATCCTATGTTGAATCAAACCCTCTTAGTGTATGAAAAATCCAATTGTGAACGTAATAATATTTATTATAATATCATGATAAATCACAAATTGTAATTCAATAGCCCCATTTTTTTGATATTTTTTGTTTGGAGGATATATTTATGAATTCATATTGAATTTCAATTTTAGATAATATGTATCTATTTGTTATTATAATTCAATATCTTCATAGACATTGATGACCAAAATATAAATAATTAATAATAATGAACAATACATCTCTATTCTAGAAAGAAAATGGACACTCAGTTTTCCCATGTTTTTATTCTATTGGAAAATTTGTTTTGAATGAAATAAGGTGAAATATTTGTGAATACATTAACTACAAACAATAAGAATGTTTTTTTGACTTCTATAATATCAAAAAATTATCTTAAAACAAATGTGCAACTAATATATCTTTCCAAAAATTTACTATAAAAGAAGAAAAAGTGTGGAGATGAAAAGTTTAATGATTCAGATGATGCATAAATAATTGATTTAAAATGTATTATTTAATACTATAAAAAAGATATTGTAACATTTATTTATATATTTTTTAGATTCTTAAAGAAGGAAATCACCCACAAGGATGGATAATTAATCAGGATGGAAAATATAAAATCAAAAAATGTAATAACATAAAATGGATTCACAAAAAAATGAAATGGAAGTAAGAGAAAATATATAGAGTTTGAATAAATATTCTACATTTTTGGAATTTATTATCATAAATAAATTATTAATAAATTTGAAGCCAATAAAAAGATTAATGGTATGTTCTATAGACTTGATTAAAAGTATAATAATTCCATTGATGCTAAAAACACTCAAATTGATATCAACTCAATTATAATAAAGAATTATCAAAAATAATTATAAGATAAATAACATATTTCAAATGATTCTAGGAATAATATATAATTGATAAAAATTGAACATTAATATAGATCAAAGATAAACATCTTTCTTTAAAATGTCCAGGGAATATAGTAAAAGTTTTAAATATATAAATAATTTATATTAACTATTTAAAACAATTTTAAATTTTGGTTGATACGTAAAAAAATAAAAAAAATTATTCGAAATGGTTAATTATATAGTGGAAAAAATATTCATGATATCCTCCAAGGATAATTATTTTGCAACCTCAATGGAGAATAAGAACTATCAAAATTAGAAAATTTAAATTTTATTAATATTGTTGTCATGTATAGTGAAATTATGAATTAGAAATATGTACATAAAGAGATGGAAAAAATATAGATAAATTCATAAGAAATATATGATAAATTTTAGAAAATATAGAATAAATTTTCTAACAAATGAATCCAACAAATATAGTAACCCTGACCATTTCCCAAGAAAAACCCCTACCTAACCAAATGAACACCATAGAAAAATTAAAACCAAAATTATGAAAAACCATAGGAAACACGCATGGAAATCATAAATTAATGAAATGAGAAGACACAAATGAAATACACTACCCTATTACTGTTATGTTAGAATATAAAAATGTACACAACATTTGGGTGAATTTTTTCTTTTCAAACTTTTCCAAATCCTTCAAAATTATGCATTTTGATATCAACTGATGATTATACTGGTAAGAAGTTTTTATCTTCTATATTTAATTTTTAGTAGCTGAAAAAATATAAATATTGAAAAATAGATTTTTATAGTGCTTTGGGGTATAATTACTCCTGGTCCACTCCACCAATTACTCTATGTACTTGTTTTTTTGAATTTCACTAGTCATGTCCACATATCCTAACATCAATCCGCAACAGAGTGTAGACAGTTGACACCTTTAAAAATAAGGCTAAAAACAGAGCCTACTGGTTCTTTAATAGAGAATCAAAAACCATATCATAGATCAAGAAGATGATACTCCACCATTACTGAGTGCGAGTAGTTAAAACTTTCAATAAAAATATATGGATTAAAAAGGTTCTGGATGATCTTCACTATTGTAAAAGAAAGTGACATTAGATGGATTTTCTTCTTTATAAAATAGTTTCTTTATGGAAGAGTATATCTAAAGTGATATGGTTTCAATAGATCATTGAAAGTAAAAATAGACATGAATAATAGCTATAGACTTACAAAAAACTACTAGATTTAGAACACGTATATCTCCACTATAGCCTCATCTATAGAAAATAGATTCTGACTAATTGGTGCATTATATTTTTAAAATATCTTCACAATATTTCTGTTTCAATTACAATAATATGGGTCACAATATATGTATCGACATATATGTAAATATATATATTCTTATTTGATTCATACACACTTATATAGAACAAATACACTAGTAGAATAAATAAACAAGAGAGCCTCCATTTCAATTCCATATCCAAGATAATTTCCTGATAAAATATATGAATTCAAATTCCTAAGACAGCTCAGAGTAGTTATAAATTTCCTTAACAATAGGAAAAAATTTCTATATATAATATAATTCTTTGAATCAATAATGATGTGATTTGGATCATTCTAAAATGACCTTTAAATTGGCCTAATATTCCACAAAGACCATTGTGTGAAACTGTAATAAAATCGTAAATTCAAATCTCCGGTGATGAAAAAATAAAACATAAGGTTCCTTCACAAAAAAAAACAAAACACCAAATGTAGGGTTCAACTACATAGCATTCATTCTTCAAATATAAGGTTGAAAACGTAAGGTTGATCACAAAAGTAAGGTTGATGATCTATAGGTTTTCATCACAAATGTAAAGATCCAAACCTATATCGGGTTCCTTAACCATACTTTTCTCTTTGTCAAATGTAAGGCTCCATCCAGACGTATTATTCTTTACACATATTTTTTTTAATGTATGGTTGATATACAATACACCCTTATCTTTCAGCATAAGTTTAATGAAAACATAGGGGTTGTTCCTTAAATTGTGGTCTTCAATTTATGTTTTGAACAGTGTTTCCAGAACACGCATAAGAGCATTTCAATTACTTTGACGAATATTACACATGAATAATAAGCTTGAATATAATTCCAAAATAATGAACATAAGGAATATTAATTTTCATGAAATACACTTAATTAAATATCATTAGAAAAAAACAAGGGTATTTGAGAGTATAATAATCAATAACATTTATAGAGTATTGTTGAGACAATACATGCCCAAAAATCTTCCCCTTTTTGATGATCAAAAAACCCATAAAATTAATAACCGAATTTAGAATTTTGAAAACAATTAAAATTAAATATTTTGAAATTATATTCTATATAATTACTGCTATAAAAATAAATGTTTGTTTATCTAAATTTCACCCCATTTTTGCGAGATCGAAAATAAGTTATATAAAGAAGATTAAAACACATTTAGTTCTTCACATATCAGAAAGTGAATGTTATAATAGTCTGTTTAAATAAATAAGACAAAATATTTGGATTGAGACATAAACATAAAATAATATAAAATAAATTACACAAAAATGAATAAAAAAATAATAAATTTTTATTGATAAAAATTATATAGGTATAATAATCAGTATGAACAGAAAAAATTGTTAGTCAACTTTAATTGTTAGGGTACATAAGAATGGGTAGGAGTTGGATCAGTTAAGTTTTTAAGGATTTTGAGCAGCTTCAAACATATCTTTCACCAATTCCATTTTTAATTACAACCTTCTCATAAGACTATCTCCAAAATTCAAAATGAAAACTCTAGAATCTTGACTGATATGCAAATTCTCAGAAATATTTACTTCCAAAAATTCATGAAAACTCTCCTCTTGCTGCATAATCTAGTCTAACTTTTATATGAATTTGTTCACAAAAAAACAAATACATGGTTAATTCTTTGTCATTTGGTCAACTAAAAATTTCTGATTGTACAATAGAACTAATAGAGGATCATTATTGAACTGGATATTTTGAAGATGTTCATTTACATCAACCATGACAGACGTGATTTCCTAAAATATTCAAATCATATTTGGTTTGGTAGTAGGAGAAGAGGTAGATATCTAGGTCTTACCAACACTACTCTTGATTGATTCAAATTAACTGCCCAAATACAACTTTATATATGAAAATTATGATTTAGAAACGATTTCAGACTTAATATTTCCAAATTCATTCAACATATCTCTCTTGAAAGCATCAAATTCTTCTTGGAAATAAAATTTTCATTAAGATCCTTTATCATTTTCCTTCAAATGTCCAACTCTTAAAGAATATTGAAATTCTCTTCTTGATACTTATTATACTTAATTACAAGCTCATCAACCTGATTAGTCAGGGAATTAGATGACCTTTTATCTGGATGTCGTGATTGAACAACATCAATAATTGATAAAGATCTTGAAGGAGACTATTCCACAGATGTTTGGACAAGTTTTTCAATTGATTTTTAACTTGAACAAGAGATAATGTCATGAAATTCTATTTTTTCTTCAGTTGAAAATTTATTTCTTTCAGCCAAAGGATAAAAAAATTAGATTCTCAATAGTTTTAGTAGCCACATTTTCTAATATGATCGACTATTTCTCTTCCTAAACCATTGTCACTTATTCCTATAAAAATATTAAATCAACATTATGTAGTTCCCTTATCTAGGTTTCAATCAGTTGATCTTCCTCAAGAATGTTTTCTTCCAAATGTACAAACCTGGTATCCTCACCTGAACCGAACTCCAGTTCTTCCACAGGTGGACATATTCTTTTCTGTGGTTTTACATCCAATTATTATTGAAAAAACCTCTTCATCCTATTATTATTAAACAAATATCAATTTTCATTGGGTTTTATTGGAATATCCTTCAACTCAAGATTCACCCATTCATTCATTTCTAATATCCATTTGCTCCCCATATGAAAAAGATGTTGATCTTTGTTTGTCATCTACACCAACCAAAAAGTGTTTTCTTTTTACATTACTATAGTAAAAACCTAACTTCATAAAATTTACAACATTGATCCCATTTCATTGATGAAATTTGATTCTAAAATCTATTAAATGACTAATTCTTTTCTGAAACAAAATTCAATAGATTATCCTTCCATAAGGATAAAAGGCCATCCTAGCATCTTGTTGACAATAGTAGTGCAAATATCATAACATATACATTGAAAAACTCATGTTTATTCCACTCAAAAATAGAAACATGATATAAATTTATAGATATTTAATCTTCTACATCTCATCCATTCTTGGAGAAATTCATATTTCAATCATCTTACCCATGATTTTCCGTCTGCATCCAGATCCTTGGAAAACAGTTTCCTAATGTCTGTTGAACCAAATAGAAAATAAATAATGTTTAGAGACTTCTGATCTATATATCTGGTAGACCATAGATTGAATTTAAAAAATCCTTTATGTTGATAGTTCAAAATTTGAGAAATATCAGTCGAATAAATAGAAAATTCCTTATCATCTATTCTTGTGAAAATTGTATCTTCATAATCACCAAAACTAAACTGAACACAGTAATTGAAAAATTTCAGGTCAACCACATAAAGAAACTCGGAGTACCCTTTATTGAACACAAATTCCAATCCTTGAAAATCAATCACTTTGTTAGTGATTAGATTTTTCTTATAGTTCTATTAGAAATAAAATACCTTTCCTTACAGGATGTTTCTTCCTGAAATTCTCTAATGCTTCGGGTCTCTAGCTTCACCTTCTTTGGTTCTCGTGGTTTTCAACATTTCTCTGAAAAACAATATCTATAGTTTTCGGGTTCTAGGGCTTCTAAAGAAAATAGTCATAAACTAAGGTAGACAAAGGTAAATGGAGGTTTCAGTATTCAAAAAGGTTTTGAGAGATGAAAAGGTTAGGTATTCGAAACATTTCTAATAATGAATTGTTTCTCAGGTAATTACGTAAGATAATTATGAAAATTTTAAAAATACGAGTCATGAATAAATTTAGTATAAAATAAATTAACTATTATATACAGAGAGGAAAAAGTATTAAAATAATCAGATTTAATGTAATGAGTAAATAATTTTAAAATAAGTAAACTAGAATAAATAAACAAATAAAACAAAATAAAATAAAAATTAAAAATTAAAAATATTAAAACGATTAAAATTTATTAAATATTAAAAAAACCTAATTCCACCTTATTAAAATCAAAACATATAGTGGGAAGTGGTTTTTAGAAAATATTATCTAGTTGATTTTTAGTATTTACAAATTTTAAAGATATATCTTTTTTGAGAACATGATCACTTAAAAAATGATGTCTAATATCAATATGCTTAGTTCTTGAATGACTTATATGATTTTTTGGAATATTTATAACACTTTTATTATCACATAAAATAGGTGTACTATCAAAATTTAACATAAAGCCCATTTTTATTTTTTTTTCATCCACAATACTTTTGCACAATAACTACCTCCAGATACATAATCAGCCTTCGGTGTTGATAGGGCAACTGAGTGTTGTTTCATACTTGACCATGATATTAAATATTTTCCTTAAAATTGAAAGGTTCCTAAGGTAAATTTTGGTCTAATATATAACTTCAAAAATCATCATCTGGATATGATATTAAATTAAAATTATATGTTTTGGATAAATAAGTGATTGAAAACATTTTCCCTTTAAATATCTAAATATACTACTGACATCAATAAGATGAGATTCTTTAAGATTTGTTTGAAATCTAGCATATAAACATATAGAAAACATAATATCAAGTATTTTAGCAATAAGATATAATAAAATAACAATCATACCTCTATATAACTTGTTTTCCACTGGTTTTCTAACTTTATCTAAATCATGTTTTATATTCGTACACATGGGGGTTGTAAATGACTTTATATTCTCAAGACCAATAATTTTAAAAAATTTAGAAATATATTTAGATTGTTTTAAAATATTTCCATAATCATTCTGATAAATTTGATTTCCTAACAAGTATTTTAATTCTCCCATCATACTCATTTAAATTCTTTTTTCATATGTTATGAAAAATATTTACAACTTTTTTTATTGGTTGAACCAAAAATAACATCATCAACATAGATTAGAAGTTATAATAGATTATAAAAATTTTTTTCTTAAAAATAATTGGATCTTCTATTCCAACAGTAATTCCATTTTACAATAGAAAATAAATTAATCATTCCTACCAAACTCTAGGTTCTTGTTTAAGGCCATAGAGAGGATTAGTATATATAAAAACAGAATCTAGTTTTTGAGAATTTTTAAAATCAATAGGCTGTTTAACATAGACTTCCTCCATTAAATAGCCATTTAAAAAGGAATATGTATCATCCATCAGATATAATGTAAAGTTCATATGAAATTCATAATCTAAAAGGATCTTAATTGCTTATTATCTAGAAATATGGGTGAATATTTCATCATAATCTATACCTTCCTCATTATTATATCATGTAGCTACTAATATAGCTCTATATATAGTTATTATCCCTTGATCTTCTTTTTTGTTTCTAATAACCCACTCAGATCATATACCTATATAATTTGATCAAATATCATCTAATTCCCAAACATAAATCCTTTTGAATTTTTTTAGATCATATTTTATGGATAACATCCAACTCTCATCATCTAAGGATTCCAAAAAAGTTTTTGGTTCTAGTTGAGATAGAAAGGTAGAAAATTCAACTTGGTTTCTTATATTTATTCTAGTTATTATTCTTATATCTAAGTCTCTTATAATATTCTTTAGGGTCATAGACTATCTAGGTAAAATTATTCTATGATCATCTATATCATATTCATATGAACTGGATTGAATTTTATTTATTTATTTTTAAAAACCAATTTTTAGGTTTTCAAGACACATATTATCCTAAGAGTGAGCAATTTCATCAGTCTGATCTTTCGCTTTAATAAATGGTTTAGTTTCATCAAACTTCATATGAAATAATTCCTCAATGATCCTTGATTTTTTACTAAACAATGTATAGGCCTTAGTGATAGTAGAATATCCTAAAAATATTCCTTCATCAGCTTTTGAATCCAATATACCAAGATTATCCTTGGTGTTCAGGATATACAGCTTTCATCCAAAAACATTAAAGTGCTTTACCTTAGGTTTTCTGTTACTCAAATGTTAATGTGATGTATTTTTGAAAATAGGCTAAATTAAAACTCTATTCATGACATAGCAGGTTGTTATTACAGTTTCTTCCCATATGTAGATAGGTATACTCTATTCATTCAGTATAGTCCTGGCCATTTCTTGAATAGTTCTGTTTCTTCTTTCAATAATTCCATTTTTTAGGTGTTCTTGGTGAAAAAAATGTGTGTTTAATACCAAGATTTGAAAAAAAAAGAATTGAATTACCAATTAAGAAATTCACCACCAGGATCACTTCTTAATGAATTTATCTTAAAACAATTTTCATTTTAAAGAATATTATAGAAACATTCAAAAATAGTAAAATGTTTACAATTAGGTTTAAAAAATAAACCCATGTAAATATAGAATAATCATTAACTAATATATATATATATATATTAAAAACAAGATAATATTGATGGTCCAAAAGATTCATCTGGATAACTTATAGAGGTATTGATGTAGCAATTTTGTTAATAGATTTGAAGGAAGATTTTTGTTGCTTTCTAATTTGGTGTGCATTAAAAAATCTCTCACAATCAAATTTAAGATGAGGTAAATCAAAAACATACTATTTCGTAGAAAATTAATGTAAAGAATAAATATTACAATGATCATGCCTCATATTTCATATCTAATACTCCTTTATCTTAAAAGTTAAAATATTCTCTTTTTATCTACAAAATAAATTTAAATCCAAAGTATAAATATTATTAGTTCTAGGTTATCTAAACTTAAGAAGTTAATCTTTAAATACACATCCGGAATTGTTAGAAAAATAAACATAATATCCATCATCATATATTTGAGAGATAATTATTAGGTTATGATTTAGGCCTTGTACATATAGTACTTTTTTATTGAGACTTTTTTTTGATATCCAAAACATCCAAGTCCAATTATCTTTCATTTGGAATTATCACTAAAAGTGACAAGAATTCCATCCATTTGAGTCAATTTAATGAAGTTTTATGAGTTTCCACAAATATTATTTGAGAATCCACTACCCATATACCATATATAATTTATTTTTTTATAAAATATTTCCTAAAAGGTAAATTTAAACAAGATTTTGTTTTGGTACCCATATTCTCTTGGGTCTTGTAGTGTTAGCTAGCAAAGATCTAGGAATCAAGATCTGCTTTGTTTTTTCATAACTCATATCATTTTATTTAGATATGATATTTGAAATAAAACCATTTTAATTCCACTTATTTGATTATTTATTATATTATAGTTTTTTAAAATTTCTTTCTATCCAAAAAAAATGACATGTAAAAGTTTTTTATTTTGGGAACAATAAAATTATGATATAGTTTATATTTTTCACCCTTACTTCCAATACCAAATCATTTCATTAAAATGATATTTTTAACAAGAATTTAATTTATAATATTTTTCCATTTTGTAAATAAGAGAAATTTTTTTTATTAGTTTATACATCATCTTGAAATTATTTAGTGTTATTCTCATGATTCTCATAATTTTTTGTAGATGAGTAAAATTTATCAATTAACTCTTGATGTTGTTTAATTAAGGGATCTATTTCCCCTAAAATACCATTTTAAAAATTCTTAAAATATTTTTATTTATTTAATAAGTTTCCATATTTTCCTTCTAGAATTTTTCAGTAGGTATCCAATTTATTATTTCAATAATTTGAATCCAAATCAGAATAAGAATTAGATGAATATTAGGATTTCACCTTATCTTATTCTACCATGAAGCACATATTTTATTTTAAATTTTAATATCCCTTTTCTAAATTAGATTTTTATGAGCTAATAGGGTCTTCAAAAACACTCCATGTTGTCTTCATTGATCTTCTACCTTTATATTCATAATCATCAATTTTCTGATATATATTTTCTATATTTCTCTTTTCATCTTCTAGTTGAGTGAAATCAGATCTTATATGACCTAATTTATTGCATTCATAGCATCTGACATCCCTAGAGTCTTTCTCATCCCGCTTGAATGGTTTTCTAAATCCTCTTTTCTTCTTATAAAACCGGTTAACTTTTTGGCTAATTGATCCTATTCAATTTCAGAAACAAATGTATCTGAATTAATTTCTTCTATGACTTCTGGATTTATTCTTTTTCGTTGATTCTGAGATGTTACCTTTAGAAAATTATTATCCGTTTTCATTAATAATTTATTATCTTCATATTTATCTTTCATTTCATCATCATATATCATCAGTGTCCCAATTAATTCTCTAATTGTTAGATTTTATATAGGTTATGATTTTAAAATTATAGCTGATATGCCATTCAATTTAATGGGTAGTACTCCTAGTTCATTAATATATTGATCTTCTTGTTTGATATGATCACCTAAGGATATAATATTACAAATAATCTCTATACATCATCTATTTGTCTGAGTGATAATTTATCCATCAAAAATTTTGAATTTATCAAATTTCAGCTTTTTGTTGCATACCTCATTTGTCTTACATTGTCTGTTTCTTCATAAGAAACTATAACGGTTTGGAACATTTCATAAGCAGTAGGTAATTTTGACGCATAGTTGAATTCATCTGGTCTAAGACCACATATAATAGAATTCATTTCATTAGAATTCATGTCATACTCAACATCTATTAGAGCAATCCGAGTTTAAATATTCTCAAGAATTTTATAATGATTAATGATCTTAGAATAGAATTTGAATCATAGATTCTTCACAGAGATAATCAACCATGATTTCCAACATCCATAGTTTTTATCATTTAAGTAAGGATCACGAACCATTAACAATCCTTCTCTCCAATCATTCATTTCCATCTTCTCATATAACTTACAATTTTAGCTTATTATAGCTTCATCCAAAAGCACTCCCTTGATACCAATTGTTTGGTAGGAATATAAAAATATACACAAGATCAGTGTGCATTGTGTCTTTTCATCCTTTTCCTTTTCATTCATAGTTATTCCTTTTATTGTTGACTAATGATTATGTGGGTAAGTATTTTTTATCTTCTATATGAAATTTTGAGTAGTGGATAAAGAAGAAATATAGAACACTGTTGTTTATAGTGCTTCTGGGTATAAATATCCAATAGTTCACTCCACCAATTACTCTCTCTATTACTATGGTTAATTTCACTAGGTAGCTCCTCATATCATAAGCCTAATCCACAACTTAGTGTAGTTAGTTGAAACCTTTACAAATAAGGCAAAAAATAGAGCCTTCTCATTCTTTAACAGAAAAACAAAAAACCACAGCTTTTATCAAGAAGTCGGTAATCCAACAAAATTGAAAACGAGCAGTTGAAACACTCAATAAATAGATATTGATTAAAAAGGTTCATGTTTAAAATCACAGTTGTAACATCAACTGACAGCAGATGTATCTTCTTCTTTATAAAATAGGTTCCTCAAGAAAGAGTAGTTCTAAAGAGATCTGGTTGAAATAGATCATTTAAATAAAAATAAAAATGAAAAATAGTATTATACATACAAAAATTACTAGATTCAGAATAGGTATATCTCCACTATACCCTCTTCGGTAGAAAATGAAGTCTGATGGATTATTGTAGTAGATCTGAAAAATATATTCCCAAGAATTTACTTTCAATCACAAAAATTTGTGTCACAGTATATGGCTCAATATATATCTCAAAACATATATTCTTATTTTAATCGTATACACATATATAGAAAAAATACATTGATAGAATAAAAAAAGTATAGATCATGTTATTCAATTCCGGATCCAAGAAAATCACCTGATAAATCATAAAAAATCAAATTCTTGAGACAGATCAAATTAATCCTAACTTCCCTCAAGAATTAGAGAGAATTTCTCTCCTTAATAAAATTCTTTGAATCAATCATGAAGATATTTGAATCATTCAAAAACGAGATTTAAATTGGCATGAAATTCCACAAAAAAATTGCATTAAACTTCGATAAAATCGTAAATTCCAATCTCCAGTAATGAAAAAAAATTGTAAGGTTCCACAAAAATGGAAAAATAAAAAATGTAGGGTTTAAATACAAAGCATTCATTCTCAAAATTTAATATTGATTGTGTAAGGTTGATTGAAATGGTTAGTCTGATGTTCCATACATTTTCATCTCAAATGTATGGTTCAATACTTATGTAGGGTTCTTTAATGATACTTTTTCTCTTTGTTAAACGTAAGGTTTCATCCAAATGTAATGATCTGTATCCATACATTTCCATAAACATAGGGTTGACTAACCATACACGTTGATCTTTTAGTATAAGGTTTAATTAAAATGTATGGTTTTTTCCTTATGTTTCATTATTCAACATATGGAATAAAAAGTTTTTCTAGAACACATTTAGGAGATTTTCAATTATTTGATGAATATTCCACCTGAATAATAAGATTGAATATAATTCTAAAATAAAGAATATAAAGAATATTATTTTCCTAAAATGCACTTATATTAATATCATTAGTAAAACAAAAATGGAATTTGTAAGCATCAAAATCAATAATATTTATAGAGTATTTTTGAGACAATACATGCCCAACAAATATTTCGGCCACTATGGATGAATAGAAGAACAAATATAATTAGGATATTGAACTATTATACCACAAAATCGAAAAATAAAAACCCAACCTGATAAATAAATTATAAAGAACCAATAAAAATATAAATAGTGGTCTGGAGAGGGTGATAATAATACTAGATCACTGAAGGAATACAAACATTTTCCATAAACAATTGGGTAGTGAAAGGAATAAGGGAGAGGGTTGTTGGAGGCCAAACATTGGAAATCTTCTTGGGTTCAGGATGGTCATTGAGAAATTTAGCATAGATGATGTCTAGTGATAGTGAGGTGGGGGGGGGGATGAACGGAGGGGCGGATGAGGTGGGACCCACAGTGGATAGGGCTCGGGGTAGGTGGTGCCTGGGTAGAGGTGCTCAAAAGAAATAGGGATAAGGAGGAGAAATGGGGGACAGGTGGAGAATGCATGTTTTTTTATTATTAAATGCTTTAAATTTACTAATAGATTTAAAAAAACAAATACTAAAATAATTAAAATAATTTAGTGGTAGTATACAAAACTAAAGCTAAAAACACATCTAAACTATGAATTCCATGTAGTGTGATATGGACTGCTGAGACTGAACTCCAACTAATGATACTACTGAAGGATTCCCCAACACATTGTGCCCAACCTCAGATCCTAATTAGATACAATTGATATTAGTACTCCAAGAAATTTTACTACTTCATTAATGTATGATAGAGTAATCTATTCAAGAGAAAAATATATTTTTTAATGGAAATTAAGAGTGATTACATCGTAAGGATAATGAATAAAAAAATTATAAAATTTTGAACTTTTGATGTTTTGGTATGTCTAATGACAAAATAATAGGTGATGTACTCCCATTTCCATTCTAGTATGGGTGATGGTGGTCTTATCCCGTTAAGAATTCATCCATCTACCTTAATATGATGACATACAAGGCACTGATAGACGAACATAGTTTGATTTATAATTCAAAATTCCATTTTATTATTCTATATTATATGAAAAGTGTGATAATTAATGATTATAATTACATAAAATTTCACAAAAGTCGGAGAAATTGGATTTGCATAGGTTTCATTCATCAAAAACTGAACAGAAAACTTCCAACTCTATAATAGAGGTTATGACTTCCCTAATTACCAATATTCACTTAAACAATTATGATGGAATAAGATTTCCCTTTTTCCATTATCATCAATAGATATTATGGTATATTATCCTCATTAGCTGATAGATTAGTGAATTTATTCATATAATTATCATTATCATTAAATTTGGAAAATTAGAGTTGGTTGGTGGATTATATTGTTATATATTTGAATTAATTTCATTGATTGACCTCTTAACATCAATTATATTATATTTATAATGATTCCTAATCATATGACACTTGAAACATCTTCATGTTCCTTCAATTTATTCACCTAATTGTTCATTACTGCATCTTTGAAGGTGGGAGTTTGAAAAATTTTCTTCCCTCCACATGATATATCGTTATTTCTTCTATAAATTCCAATATTCCTTCTCTTATCACAAGAACCATAAGGGTTTCCAAAATCCATTTATAATTTGAGTGCTCATCGAATGATTTATTCATAGATTCTAAATTACCCTATGCATAATACCGATTTTTGTACTTATTTTTAAACCATTTAAGTATCATTTAACTTAATATTCATGTTTAATAATAATACTTTAACTATATGATTTCAATCTTATAAAATTTTCATCATATGTGCTAGTAGATTCATATTCCTTATACTTATGATTGATGAATTCCTTATCCATTTTTTTGTGAAGAATATGAGTAAAGTACCTATTAATAAACAGTCGTATAATCTCATCCCACTCTTTGAATTAAATTTCTTCTAATTTCATGGAATTATTAATATGATTCCACCATCGATCCACTTCTCCTTCCAAATTATATATGGATATATTAATTTTTTCACTTTTTGAACAATATAGAATTGAAATATATTTTCAATGGTAATGATTCATTTATTAGAAACTACTTTATCTATCAAAACACAAAATTAAGGTGTATATTACCTCATGCAAGATTCATCAAATTTTTTCCCTCCTTTGATATTTTGGATGCTCATAAATATTCATGGATTGAGAATGTTTTGTGGGTATATCGATAATATTATGAATTGAATATCCCATGTCATTTGGTTTCGTATATTGAAAATAAGTGAATTTTACATAAAATCAAAAAATTAAATATATCCTCCATGTTCCAACCAATGATTGAAACCAGAAATCATTGTATGATCAACAATTATCATTTTGATAAATAAAAAGATCATGATAATTAATATATATAATGACTAAATCAGGAAACCCAATTTTCAATAAATAACACCTTAGAATCATCTATTCAAATCCTCTATAACGGAAATAATGAGAATGGGAAACAACCTATTTAAGGCCTCGGCCTTAAACCTTAATTAATATTGAATTAAATGAATAATTCACATTGAGGATCTTTTCAGGTTTAGTGTTTTATAGAATTAGATTATAAATCAGGAATTACATTCCACATTTAAACAAAGTGGTTACATAAAAGATAGTATTCATTTTTTTCCATCAACAGAAACATATTTAAAATAAAACATGGATTCTTTCTTGACACCTTCTTGACACTATCATCATATCATGAACCTTTCCCTTGACCTGTGAAAAACATTTCAAAAACTTGGGATAAGCATAAAAAGCTCAGTAAGGGATATAAAAGTATGAAAAGAAAACATTAGTCCATGTATGAAATCATACTTTACTCATAAAACATAAGCATTTTAACATACCTCATCAAATCATGAAAAAATCATAGAAATCATAAGACATAAAGGTAACTTGAGGAATTCATAACATTCTTACGTAGGGAGTAACCCTCTTGGTTATGTTTGGAATACCCATCACAGTATATTCCCTAAATCTCTTCGGAGAAACCTCATCGTTTAACCCCTTCGTGTTACCCAATGCATTGGAGAGATATAACGGGCTCACCCACCCTTAGGTTATCATGGAACCACTCGTCTTCATAGCAATGCCCAAGAACCATAACATAATCGTACCACATAATACATGCATAAAGAAAACATAACATTTCCACATTTCAATCACAATATATCAAAAAACACATTGATATAAAAAACATTATGAAAACCATTTTCAATACCAAAATAAAAGAAAAGTAAAACATGGTATTTTTTTTCTTTTAAAAAAATGGTATTGCTTGTAGAGGAAGCCAAAACTCAAATAATGGTCTCGGCGGCGGAGAAGTTGTTGTCACCGCATACGTACGACAAAAACATTCCCTTTTGTTGTTTAGTAAACGCTTTGTATAAAAAAGATTCCTTTTGAATAAACGTAAAAGTCAAATGGGTTTATACAGCATATAAAAAAGGTTGTGTATAAAACAAGATATGCCTCAATGAAAGGAGATTGAGACGAAGTCCCATAAAAAGACGGTATCCTTGGATTAAGGATAAATCAATTACATAATTATGTGTGAAAAAAGAATACACCAAATATAAGTGGGTATTAAGTGTAAAACAATCAGAGGAAATTCACACATATTCATAGAACGACATATTTAAGGAGTACAAGTTTATCCCAAAGAATCAAAATTGGGTTAAGAAGTTCCCTTGCAAAAATTCGACAGCCTAACGGCGTCACTTCAAAATTCAGAAAAAGAGTTGATGAGAGATAAGAAGGGTATCTCATCACTTGGACATAAAATTTACATCAATAAGGATATATAAGAACCTATCCCAACATAATAGTATGTGAATTAAAAGACATAACAAAAGAAGTCTTTTAAAAAGAGGAGGGTGAAAGGTTCCCTTACCGACTTGGGTAACTTTTGAAACATACACCCCATTGAAGAAGGGTCATACAACGAATATGTAAATACCCATAAATGAAATTATATTACACAAAGAGTATAATAATTGGAAGTACATACACCACTCAAAGGAAATGGTGGAAAATGCAGCATAAATCTCATAGGACTAAAAGTGAGATGAAAAATCCCTTATGAAAACTCGGCAGCCTAACGGCGCTAATTAAAACTTCCAAAAATGGATTGATGAGATAAAATAGGGTCTCTCATCATGTTACAATAAAATTTAATGAATGTTGAATATAAAAGAACATCCCCCATCGTAACAAAGTGGAGCTTAAAATAAGTGACATAAAGGAGAGTACTTAAAAAGAAAGAGAGAGGTTAGATCTCTTACGAATATTCGGCAGCCTAACGGCGCCACTCAAAACATCCAAAATGGATTGATGAGATAAAATAGGGTCTCTCATCATATGAAAATAATAATAATAGTAGGATTAATATAAAGTAACATCCCAATAATAAGAAAGATGATCTTAAAAGGAATGACATAAAAGTGTGTACTTAAACAGAAATAGAGGAGTATGATCCCTTACCCTGTGTCCGACATGACTCGATCGTTCATTAATATCCTGAATATATAAATTTGGTCAATTTATAATTTCTTAAGGACCTACATTAAATATTATTATTCATTTAATATCCCATATTATAATGTTATAATAATTGAGTAATAAAGTGAGATCATATCAGACGTTTTTGTCGATGTTCGGTACATGAGTAAAAATCGAACTTGTTGGAAAAGAATTTTCCATGTAGTTATTGGTAAATCATATCCAGAATAGTATTGATGTTTTAAATATCATATATATCCAGTATATATTCATTTTATACTATTCCATAGCCTTTGGTGACAAAATATTAAAAGCACCGTTCATTGAGATGGTAGGCCGTACGTACGCCTAAACGCTAATTTCATTTTTTTATTATATTAATGGAATTAAAACAAAATGAGAGATATATATATTATAATTACAGAATGAAATCCATCATTTAGAAGTAATATATTATATATATATCCATTATATATATGTACTTATAATAGTACATAACATTTTGAGATAAGAAATGAAATGTACCGTTCATGGAGACGGTAAACAGTACGTACGCATGAACGCTACTTTCATTTCTTTCTTCTTCTTTTTTTGTATTCAATGGAATTAAATAATAATGATATAAAAGTATATTATAATTCCAGTAGGATATCATATATAATACCATTAATTCCATCCTTTATACGTCCACATATGGCATTAACGAATCAAATCACTTTGAGGGGGCGGTAGTCCGCACTTCCTAAAATGAAGATATCGCGTTTACCCATAATGGAAACCATAAAGGTATTCCATAAATGAAAAATACAAAAGCTTAAGGAAAACATAAACATATTATATATCATATATAGATATAGTGACATCTTAATGTCCACCTTTGAAGGTGTTAAAATACTATTGAACAATCATCGTTTCGTGAGGTAGTAATTCGCCATCCACAGAAACAGTATGTTCTTTAACCATTAGACGGAGGTGTGTGAAAGTGTAGCTCAAATACATATTATAACAAAATCCTAGTATATTTAAGATACTGTTTTTGTTACAAAAAAAGTAATAAAAAGATTTTAGGGGTTTGGAGAAGAAAAATAAAACAAAAGAACACAAGGGAAGACATTACCTTTAAATCAGGTAACTCTCTTTGGTTTGAGCTCAGAGGCTTCCTTGGAAAGGCTTCTTCCCAAATTGAGGCTTCAATGATGAAGCGAGGGATTTGGAGAGATGAAATGGGCAGGGATTGGCCGAGCCAAAGGCTTGAGAGGTGTGTGTAAGGTGGTAGAGGTGGGGGCCTTTTATAAGAGGAGAGGAGGGGAACTCTTGGAAAGTTACAAAATGTTACTTCATTTTCAAATGCGTTTCGGATTTTAAAGGTACCACATTGATGTATTTCGAGGTTAAGGTGGAAAGGGTTCGAAATCCACCCATCCAGTAGGTTTGTGACAAGTGTAGGTCTTAGATTTTACATCATCTATTCATTTTATTTAAATCGTTAAATAATGAGGTAATCGCTGCATCATCATGGTGTCATAAATAATTTAATTTATATAATATCTAAAAATTATAAAAAAACTCTCATGATGTAGGAAATTGTTTTAGATTTCTAATTAATATTTATAGTCAAAAATATGACTTGTATAATCCCATCTAAAAATTATTTTAGTAAAACAACACATGTTTGTGACATTTTAATTTTAACTTTAAATAAAAAGGTATTAATGTCATTTTCCAACCAAAGTGGCTCTATGGGGTCCCCATGTTAACCCATTGATTTTCTTGGTCGGACATGACTCATCCAATGAGGGTAGGACATGTTTCTAGGTCATTTCATATTATTAAAACATTATTTTTACCTTAAACTACACTAATTACCTCTAATCACGATTAAAACTTAAAAGTTACTATTCACCAAAAAAAATATTTTAATCCCATTGAACCACATTTTACTTCTTAATGACAACCATGTATGTCGGATTTTTTAAATTCAAAACACAGAGGTGGTAAAATTTCATTTCAACAAAAAATCAGTTTTTTAAGTACCACATAGAGGTTTCACTATTCATCAAAAATTGAAGTTTTCCAGAAAAATACCAAAACTTCACCCTAAGCTATATTTGATATTTCAAATTCAAAAATGATGTCTATTTTAAAAAATTCAAAACATATAAGTTACATTAATTAATTTAATAACTAATTCCTATTGTCAGAGCAAATAGCGTGTTTTTATGAAACAATAAGTCTCAAAATATTGACACTAGTTTAAGTCAAATTTCAAGATGAAATTAATTCCAATGACCACTATTGGATTAAATGGTAAAAATATATTATAATTTCACTATATTACCAATTCAAAATATAATCTAATCATATAAATAAATTAGATTAAAAAGAGGTTTTGAATTAAAATACAACATTTTTTACTATTCATTAAAAAAATGAACTTTATCGGAAAAATACCAAACAATTACACAAAGTAAATTTTGATGTCCCGGTTCTAAAGAAGAATTTTATTTTTCCAAATATAACACATAAAAGTTTCAAAAAGTGGATTTAAAATAGGTTCGTCATCAAAAGGCGGTTAATCGACCTTTTAATGAATATTAGAATGTTTACGCTTAAAATTGGATTCATTTGCATTTTTAAACCTCTAAAATTTATTATAAAAAGTAAAAATATTTGAAAAACATATATAATCATTTTGTAGTTAGTTCCGTTCATTCCCTCCATTACAATAGCTATGTGTTAACTACAATTTAAAATAATATTATTTTTTTATTAGAGTGCAACGTAAGATTCCCAAGAAACTCGTTGTTTCGTATTGGGTACGCCATCGAGCATAGCATCCCCTTTAAAGTTATATTAATATTTTATTCACAAATATGGATAAATATGAAAATGTAATATTGTTTATTTACCTGGGGTGTTACATCCTTCCCCCCTTTTGGGAATTTCGTCCTCACAATTTTTCAAATTGGGCTCGGAAACATCATTGAAAGTCCCACATCAGAACAAGAGATAGTAAAACTATCACATTAAAATAAATAAAGATAATTAAAAAGGTCACCTGAGTTAACCCATACTAGGATTCCATGTAGGAAAACATGGACATGGAAGAAAAAACAAAGGGTCATGTTCTGAGGGAGAGTGATATTAATCATTTCTAAGAGAAAGTTAACAACAAGAAAATCACAAACTTGTGATGGGTTAAACGGTATTTGATTCCCCAGTAGGAAAATTTTAAAGAAAAATTTTTTGTTTTAAGTTACTTTTCATTGAGGAATTTATTTATGAGCTTAACTAAAACATAAGAAAGCCTACTTAATTGTCATATTGACATTCAACTTTTACTATATTTTTTACACGAACTCATATTTTCTCCCAAAGACGAGTATTTAGGATGACTTATTCACATTAAGAGAGTTATAATAAACTTCTAGAGAATCACCTAATCCACAAAAGAGAACTATATACTTCCCATGTCTTTAGACTTTAACCAAAACCAAAACCAAAAAGGTTAGTACAAGATCAGATAATCCAGAAAAGGATAACCCTTTATAAAAAGAAAATCTATTCTTAATCTCCAAAATTTGTACAACAAAACCCAAAGTTCAACGAAGACCATTCGATAAACAATTTGTCCATAAAATTCATCAAAGTAAACCAAACTAAGATTGAAACCCAAATATTTGAAGGATTTAATCACATAGTCTTCCAAGGTACAAATAAACTTGTATCTCCAAATAACATCAGTTTCCCATAAATTCTCATATTGAAAAGTAATGAACCTAATCACATATCCTCAATGATTGGTTAATAATTTCCATAGATAACCCAAAATAAACTTACTCTTTATTCCTAAAATCATCTAACTAAAAATAATTAGTCAAACTAACCAGGGACTTCACATAGTCTAGTGGTAGGCGATAAATACCAGCCGCACTTTGGTTGTGGGTTCGATTCCCACAGCTTTGTCCAATGCGACGGGTTGTCACATTGTCTGCGTGTTGTCCTTTTTCCAAAACTATATAATTCTTAAAAAATTCCCCAAAATGAGATAAAATATTCAAAAATAATCATAACATATTTTAACATCAAGTTTATCTCAATACTTTCATTATCCATCATAATATATAATAACCCATAATTATCTCAAAAGTAAGGATCATATAAACCCTAATGGTTACCTTTATAATTATTACCTGAACATCCACATCAATTTCACATCTCATACATGATGAATTACAGAACATACCAAGGTACAAGTGGTTGATCATGACTCCTTGATAGTTGGTTTAGAACAACTATGAGTTTCCTCATTGAATCCCCCATTTCATCCAGTCTCTTAATCAGAGAACCACCACAGTTTCCTTCAAACCTATTGTTACTTTGGTGCATGCTAGATCCATCCATTCACTAAAAATAGAAATGTTAGTGTGAGTATATCCACAAAATCGTCATGTACTAATGAGGAAGATAAACACTAAGATATACTTACTCATTCACTTTTTCTAAAACTAGGACTCTTTCTAAAATCCTAACCATTATAGTAATGTGACTTATGCATAGAGAATACACTAACCTCTAAGGTTATCTAAACCGACCTCTGATACAAACTATAAGGCCCCGGCCTTAAACCATACTTAATATTGAATTAAATGAATAATTCACATTGAGGATCTTTTCAAGTTTAGATTTTTAGAGAATTAGATCATAAATAATTAATTACATTCCACATTTAAACAAAGTGGTTACATAAAAGATAGTATTCATTTTTTTCCATCAACAAGAAACATATTTAAAATAAAACATGTATTCTTTCTTGACACCTTCTTGAAACTATCATCATATCATGAACCTTTCCCTTGACCTGTGAAAAACATTTCAAAAACTTGGGATGAGCATAAAAAGCTCAGTAAGGGATATAAAAGTATGAAAAGAAAACATTAGTCCATGTATGAAATCATACTTTACTCATAAAACATAAGAATTTTAACATACCTCATCAAATCATGAATAAATCATAGAAATCGTAAGATATAAAGGTAACTTGAGGCATTCATAACATTCTTACGTAGGGAGTAACCCTCTTGGTTACGTTTGGAATACCCATCACAGTATATTCCCTAAATCTCATCGGAGAAACCTCAACATTTAACCCCTTCGCGTTACCCAATGCATTGGAGAGCTATAACGGGCTCACCCGCCCATAGTTTATCACGGAACCACCCGTCTTCATAATAATTCCCAAGAACCATAACATAATCGTACCACATAATACATGCATAAAGGAAACATAACATTTACACATTTCAATCACAAGATATCAATAAAAAACATTGATATAAAAAATATTATGAAAACCATTTTCAATACCAAAATAAAAGAAAAGTAAAACATGGTATTTTTTTAAACGGTATGGCTTGTAGAGGAAGCCGAAACATAAATAATGGTCACGGCGGCGGAGAAGTCGTTGTCGCCGCATACGTACGACAAAAACAATCCCTTTTGTCATTTATTAAATGCTTTGTATAAAAAATATTCCACTTGAATAAACATAAAAGTCAAAGGGGTTTATACACCATATAAAAGAAGGTTGTGTATAAAACAAGATATGCCTCAATGAAAGGAGATTGAGATGAAGTCCCATACAAAGACTGTATCCTTGGATTAAGGATAAATCAATTACATAATTATGTGTTACAAACGAATACACCAAATATAAGTGGTTATTAAGTGTAAAACAATCAGAGGAAATTCACACATATTCATAGAACGTCATATTTAAGGAGTACAAGTTTATCCCAAAGAATCAAAATTGGGTTAAGAAGTTCCCTTGCAAAAATTCGACAGCCTAACGGTGTCACTTCTAAATTCAGAAAAAGAGTTGATGAGAGATAAATATGGTATCTCATCACTTGGACATAAAATTTACATCAATAAGGATATATAAGAACATATCCCAACATAATATTATGTGAATTAAAATACATAACAAATTAAGTCTTTTAAAAAGAGGAGGGTGAAAGGTTCTCTTACCGACTTGGGTAACTTTTGAAACGTACACCCCATTGAAGAAGGGTCATACATTGAATATGTAAATACCCATAAATGAAATTATATTACACAAAGAGTATAATAATGGGAATTACATACACCAATCAAAGGAAATGGTGGCAAATGTAGCATAAATCTCACAGGACTAAAAGTGAGATAAAAAATCCCTTACGAAAACTCGGCAGCCTAACGACGCTGCTTAAAACTTCCAAAAATGGATTGATGAGATCAAATAGGGTCTCTCATCATATTAAAATAAAATGTAAAACAAGAGGAATATAAAATAGCATCCCCCATCATAACAAATAGGAGCTTAAAAGAAGTGACATAAAGGAGAGTACTTAAAAAGAAAGACAGAGGTTATATCTCTTACGAAAATTCGGCAGCCTAACGGTGCCACTCAAAACTTCCAAAATGGATTGATGAGAGAAAATATAATCTCTCATCATATGAACATAAGAAGTACTGTAGGATTAATATAAAAGAACATCCCAATCATAAGAAAGATGAGCTTAAAAGGAATGACATAAAAGAGTGTACTTAAAAAGAAAGAGAGGAGTAGGATCTCTTAGCACGTGTCCGACATGACTCGATCGTTCTTTAATATCCTGAATAATAAAATTTGGTCAATTTATAATTTCTTAAGGACCTAATTTAAATATTATTATTCAGTTAATATCACATATTATAATGTTATAATAATTGGTTAATAAAGTGAGTTCATATGAGACGTTTTTGTCGATGTTTGGTACATGAGTAAAAATCGAACTTGTTGGAAAAATATTTTCCATGTAGTTATAGGTGAATCATATCCAGAATAGTATTGATGTTTTAAATATCATAAATATCCAGTATATATTCATTTTATACTATTCCATAGCCTTTGGAGGTAAAAAATTAAAATCACTGTTCATAGAGACGGTAGGTCGTATATACCCATTAACGCTACTTTCATTTTTTATCATATTAATGGAATTAAAACAAAATGAGAGACATATATATTATAATTCCAGAATTATATCAATACTTTAGATGTAATATATTACATATATATCCATTATATATATGTACTTATAATAGTACATAACATTTGGAGATAAGAAATGAAATGTACTGTTCATGGAGACGGTAAGCCGTACGTACGCATGAACGCTACTTTCATTTCTTTCTTCTTCTTTTTTTGTATTAAATGGAATTAAATAATAATGATATAAAGGTATATTATAATTCCAGTAGGATATCATATGTAATACCATTAATTCCAACCTGTATACGTCCCACATATGGCATTAACGAATCAAATCACTTTGAGGGGGCGGTAGTCCGCACTTCCTAAAATGAAGATATCGCGTTTACCCATAATGGAAACCACAAATGTATTCCATAAATGAAAAATACAGAAGCTTAAAGAAAACATAAACATATTATATATCATATATAAATATAGTGACATCTTAATGGCCACCTTTGAAGGTGTTAAAATAATATTGAACAATCATCGTTTCGTGATGCAGTAATTCGCCATCCACAGAAACAGTATGTTCTTTAACCATTAGACGGAGGTGTGTGAAAGTGTATCTCGAATCCTTATTATAAAAAAATCCTAGTATATTTATGATTCTGGTTTTTTTACAAAAAAAAAATTAATAAAAAGATTTTAAGGGCTTGGAGAAGAAAAATAAAAGAAAAGAACACAAGGGAAGACATTACCTTTAAATCAGGTAACTCTTTTTGATTTGAGCTCAAAGGCTATCGTGGAAAGGATTTTTCCCAAATTTAGGCTTCAATGATGAAGAGAGGGATTTGGAGAGATGAAATGGGCAGGGGTTGGCCGAGCCAAAGGCTTGAGAGGTGTGTGTAAGGAGGTAAAGGTGGGGGCCTTTTATAAGAGGAGAGGAGGGGTACTCTTGGAATGTTACAAAATGTTAATTATTTTCAAATGAGTTTCGGATTTTAATGGTCCCAAATTGATGTATTTTTAGGATAAGGTGGAAAGGGTTCGAAATACACCCATCTAATAGGTTTTTGACAAATTTAGGTCTTATATTTTACATTATCTTTTCATTTTATTTAAATCGTTAAATAATGAGGTAGTCGCTGCATCATCATGGTGTCATAAATAATTTAATTTATTTAATATCTAAAAATTATAAAACAAATATCATGATGTAGTAAATCCTTTTAGCTTTCTAATGAATATTTATAGTAAAAAATATGACTTGTATAACCCCATCTAAAAATTATTTTATTAAAGCAACACATGTTTGTGACATTTTAATTTTAACATTAAATAAAAAGGTATTAATGTCATTTTCCAACGAAAGTGGCTCCATGGGGTCCCCAAGTTGACCCATGGATTGTCATGGTCGGCCATGACTCATCCAAGGAGGGTAGGACATGTGTCTAGGTCATTTCATATTATTAAAACATTATTTTTACCTTAAACTACACTAATTACCTCTAATTACGATTAAAACTTAAAAGTTACTATTCACCAAAAAAATTATTTTAATCCCATTGAACCACATTTTACTTCTTAATGACAACCATTTATGTCAGATTTTTGATATTCAAAACACAAAGGTGCTAAAATTTCCTTTAAATGAAAAACCAGTTTTTTAAATACCACTTAGTGGTTTCACTATTCATCAAAAATTGAAGTTTTCTAGAAAAATACCAAAATATCACCCTAATCTATATTTGATATTCCGAATTCAAAAATGATGTCTATTTTACAAAATTCAAAACATATAAGTTACATTAATTAATTTAATAATTAATTCCCTCTGTCAGAGCAAATAGTGTGTTTTTATGTAACAATAAATATCAAAAGATTGACAGTAGTTTCAGTCAAATTTCAAGATGAAATTAATTCAATGACCACTATTGGATTAAATGGTAAAAATATATTCTAATTTAACTTTAAAACCAATTCAAAAGATAATCTAATCATATAAATAAATTAGATTAAAAAGAGGTTTTGAATTAAAATACAACATTTTTTACTATTCATTAAAAAATGATCTTTATTGAAAAAATACCAAAAAATTACAGAAAGTAAATTTTGATGTCCCAATTCTAAAGAAGAATTTTATTTTTCCAAATATAACACATAAAATTGTCAAAAAGTGGATTCAAAAGAGGTTCATCATCAAAAGGCAGTTAATCGACCCTTTAAAGATTATTAGAATGTTTACGCTTAAAATTAGATTCATTCGCATTTTTAATCCTATAACATTTATTGTAAAAAATAAAAATATTTGACAAACATATATAATCATTTTTTAGTTAGTTCTGTTCATTCCTGCCATTACAATGGCTAGGCGTTAACTGCAATTTAAAATAATATTATTTATTTATTAGAGTGCAACCTAAGATTTCCAAGAAACTCATTGTTGCGTATTGGGTACGCCATCGAGCATAGCATCCCCTTTAAAGTTATATTAATATTTTATTCACAAATATGGATAAATATGAAAATTTCATATTATTTATTTACCTGGGGTGTTACAACCTAAATATATCCCATGACAGTTTTAGACTAGGTGTACAACAAGGCTCATTGTAATGCACTAGGTGATGATCAAGTCAAGTCCAATGCCCCATTTTTTGAGTTATTAACCCTATGTACAGTAGTTCTAGAGTGACATAAACATGCATTATAAATATATAGATTTATTTCTATTAAAACTAAATAATATCTTTTTTAACAAACATTATGATGTTTTAATATAGTTAGACTTACCCCCATGGTTTTTACCAAATATAACTAACCCTATTATCCAAATATATATTAAATCATTTCTCTGCTATAAACTACAGTGAAATTGGAAATCCATAAATAAATATTATTCCTTTTTAGAAGAATATTCATTAAATGTCAAAAATACATGCCCAAGGACCATAAGAGTTTAGTGTATTTGGATAATATATACATTTTCATATTATTTCATGAATGATTTTCAACATTTCCCACAAAGACATCCCTATTTATTATTTGTTATAGACATATCATACTTAAGACAATTATTCATGCCTAGGGGAAAGGAGATATTAGAAAGGTTGATATCCAATTCTGACTAAGCGTAAGAATTAGAGATATCACTGATTATATGATAATATCTTGAATGTAATGTTTTATGAACATGATATTTAAATTTGAAAACCATATCCCGCATAACATAGATCATAATCCTAAATCATGGCATAAATCATGGATGTTTATTGGACATGATTCCTAAGGAAAAGTAATTATATCGATTCCAGATGTAGTAGTCCATTATACACACAACAAAAAGTTTCATTTCCTATTTGATGAATGGGGATATGGATATAGTTTATGAAAATAAAATTGTAAAATTTACTTATATGGTATATAATGGTGATATTATATTAATATTCATAAGACATGAATGGTGTTGGTAAGATTATCAAAGTAATGAAAATTTCCTTATCTTATAGCAACCTCATTGGGATATCATATTATAGACCATATGGTGGTTCTTTTGAAAAGAAATGTATCTCTATATTATGGATAAGGATTTTCTTAAGACATTTTTCTACTTAATTTTTTAGCTATATTGGTTAGTAGTTTTGATTAAGTGAGGGGAGTATGTTCCCTTTTATAATTGAGAAGGAGAGGTATTTTTTAAATACCCAAACCAATTCAATACTGGTAAGTCACTCCCATGAAATATTCATCTAAAAATTATAAATAACATATTGGATGGAAGATATGATTAATATAAATAACTAACAAAAATATCACGATTTATAATGTCATTCCCTTAGCCTATATGTTTACACACTTTTTCTATTAGATTTTTAACCATGGTAACTACTATCTTTTTATTTAACTATGTAATTTACCCTTTTAAATGTAAAAAATAAAAAGACCATTATTAGCAAATTAGGACAAAATATCTATAAATATTAGTCCAATTTATTAAATAAAACTAATTTGTCTTCGAAAAATTTATTTTGACACATGCACTTTAAATGCATAAAACAACATCTTGTTCATACCCATGGTAATTAAATTTTTACAATCCTTAGTATTAATTATGATCATAACTGATGATAAACTTATAACATAATATTAATTTTTATAATTCCAAATATGGAATCCATTTTCCAAATTCTGTTCACATAAAAAGAAAATTTCAATTTTAAATTAAACATGATGGTGTGATAAAAATGTTAATTTTCAAAGAAAAATATTCTCATTAATAGGGTAAGATATTTTTATATCAAAAATTAATTAAAATTTATTCAAATGACAAAAATTGGACTGATAATAACGTAATTAAACAATTTTTTCGATTAAAACCATATTAAAATTATATTGGACTTGTAAATTCTTTAAATTAAAGGATAATGTTTTATAAAAACATTATTATTCAATATTCATTGAACAGTTAATCTTTCTCACAAATTCTAATAAAGTCACCGAATCTAGTTTTTTATGTTGATATTAAAAAAAAATTGATTTTTTAAAATTATTTTTTTAATGTTTGAAAAATAAATTTTGTTTATCAGAAAGAAAAATTAAATAACGTTTAATAAGGATAAAGTAGTTTCAAATCATATATGGTATTTTAAAATATGATTATTTTTTTCATTATGTTTTATTTATGTAAAACCATTCCAAATAAAATTCAAAATTGTTTTATTCCTTTTTGTTCTCTAATTTTTAACAATTACTTCAAAACTGATATGTTTGAATTATAATATTAATAGTATAGTGGGGTTTTCTAAAACATAGTGTTGCATATAATGCAATATATCAATAAAATTAAATTTATTTAAAATAAATGTTACATTAAATCCTGAGGTGTTAAAACACATTTATTTATGGTTTCAGTTATGTGACAGGTTATCCAAGAGTAATATATCACTCCAATGCATTAGGTAAATTTTGATATCTCATTATACAATATGTACTGCAATGATGAGTGAACCTAGTTAAATAAGGGCGTTTATCCACTCTGATAATCATTAGAGTCAACCTCAAATATAGATTTTATGGATTAAGTTCTTATAAAAAACTACTATAGGACATTTTTCACTATGATAGTCATAGAAATGATCCTTGAGTAAGGAAATGAATTTATATGATTTTGTATATTCAACAAATTTTTATCTTGGGCACATGATATATTATAATGAATTATGTTGGATTATTAATGATTTCAAAAACTTATGACTTATTTTGTTATGTAGAAGCCTTATTTAATGAATCATGATTAATTATCCCTTAATTATTGGGTATGAATTTTTTATTTTATGATCATTTTATCAAACCATCATTACCATCTAATGTTAAAATTTGATCACTGATTAATGTCTCATATGATTTGCCTCACTGAGCATCTCTATAAGGCCCCATCCTTAAACCTTAATAAATATTGAATTAAATGAATAATTCACATTGAGGATCTTTTTAGGTTTAGAGTTTTAGATAATTAGGACATAACTGTTACATCTCAGAAGATTACAAAGTAGACACTTCTACTGAGTTTCCATAGAATAAAAAAAACTCTTAAAAAGAAACATTTCTAGTTCCATGTTTTATATAGCATGACTTTCCCTTGATTCCATCCTTGACCCTATTCCACATTAAGTCCTGTGAAAAACATTTCAAAAAAACTTGGGGTGAGCATAAAAAGCTCAGTAAGGGATACACAAAGAATGAAAACTGTTAGTTTTTCAAAACAACAAGTAAACCATGTATAGTTTATCAATGTAATACTTTTCACCTTTTCGAAGTAGTAAAAACTCTTCACTGAATAAAAGTTCATTACTTACCCTTCTGTAACAAAAAGATTACCATAACACCCATATAAAGATCACATAACATATAAAAGTAACTTCGGACATAAACATACTTAAGTGGAATAACCATAAGGTTGACTTCCACACATATCACTTAATGGAATACCCATTCGGCCAACTTCCATACATACTTAATGGAATAGCCATACGACCAACTTCCATACCCAATGCATTGGAGGTTATAACGTAACCACCCGTCCTGGTATTCATGACACCACCCGTCATATGGTTTATCACGTAACCACCCGTAAAATGTCCAAGTAGCATCATTACACATAAAATATTGAAAATATAAACATTTCAATAACAACATTTCATTTACAATCACAATAAGTAATTCCCAGATATTGAATTAATCAATCCATTTTCAAAAACCATTTAAAAGAGATTTTTGAATCAAAGTGTCCCATACAACTTTGATGCTTTCAATGGAATTATAATTTTAAAACATTAATGTCCATATAAATAAATACTGAAAACCATTTTGAAAACATGGACATTAAAGATAAAGATTTAGAATAATAAATCATCAAAACATTTAAAACGATATTTTTGTTAAATAGTTTTTAACAAAATGAGAGACTCTTGAATTCAAATAATAATGGAATAACATTTAATCCGAACTTTATAATATCATGAGAATAAATGGATTTATGATATAATATTTCAAAGAACAGTATACACACCATATAAGAGTCAATTGGTTCATAACATCAATTAAGTCTCAAAAGAAATGTAAAATGAGATGAAATCCATTATAAAGAAGGTATCCTTAAATTAAGGATAAATCAATCTCATAATTATGTGTGAAAAATATAAATACACCGAATATAAGTGGATATTAATTGTAAAACAATAAAAGGTTATTCACACATATTCAAAGGATGACATATTCAATAACTAAATGTTGAACCCAAAGAAATCGAAATTGGGTTAAGAAGTTCCCTTGGTAAAATTCGACAGCCTAACGACGTCACATAAAATTTTACAAAAAGGGTTGATGAGACAAATAAAGGGGATCTCATCACTTTGACATAAAATTTACATAAATAAGGATATAGAAGAACATATCTCAACATAATTGTATGTGAATTAAAATACATAACAAATGAAGTCTTTTAAAAAAAAGGAGGGTGAAAGGTCCCCTTACCGAGTTGGGTAACTTTCGAAAAGTACACCCCATGGAAGAAGGGTCATACAATGAAGATGTAAATACCCATAAATGAAATTATACTACACAAAGTGTATAATAATGGGCAGTACATACACCAATCAATGGAAATAGTGGCAAACGTAGCATAAATGTCATGGGAATAAAAGTGAGATGAAAAATCCCTTACAAAAACTCGATAGCTTAACGACGCCACTTAAAACTTAAAAAAATGGATTTATGACATAAAATAGGGTCTCCCATAATATGAACATAAAAAGTAAAGTATTAGGAATATAAAAGAACATCCCCAAACATAAGAAATATGGTCTTAAAAGAAATGACATAAATGAGAGTACTTAAAAAAGAAATAGAGAGGTTGGATCCCTTACGAAAATTCGGCAGCCTAACGGTGCCACTCAAAACTTCCAAAATGGATTGATGAGATAGAATAGGGTCTCTCATTATATGAACACAAAAATTACAGTAAGAGTAATATAAAAGAACATCCCAATCACAAGAATGATGAGCTTAAAAGGAATTACATAAAAGAGTGTACTTAAAAAGAAAGAGAGGAGTAGGATCCCTTACCTCGGGTCCGACTTGACTTGATCGTTCTTTAATCTCCTGAATAATAAACTTGAGTTAATTTCTACTTGATTAAGAACCTTTTTCAAGCTTATTATTACTTTTATATCACTTATTTCTATGTTATAAACATTATGTAATCATTATGTTAATAATGTTTGTTTTGTCGATATTTTGTTCTTAAGTCGAAAGTGGACTTCTTACAATTACATGTTGTTCATGTGGTCAAAGGTTCATTATATCCAGAATGACATTCCTGATTTGGATATAATATATATCCGTCATATACATTTATTTATAATATCACATAATCATTTAGAGGAAATAAATTAAATGCACCGTTCATGGAGACGGTAAGTCGTACGTACGCATGAACGCAACATTCATTTCTATGTCATATTAATGGAATTAAAACTATATGAGTGGTATGTATATTTTAATTCCAGAATTATATTAATCATTTAGATGTAACATAAATCATATATATCCATTATATATATCTAATCATACTAATACATTACATTTGGGGATAAGAAATAAAATGCACCGTTCATGGAGACGGTAAGCCGTACGTACGCATGAACGCTACTTTCATTTCTATCTCATACTTTAATGGAAAGAAAATAATAATGATATAAAGGTATATTATAATTCCATTATACCATCATATATAATAACTTTAAATCCATCCTTTATACGTCACACATATGGCATTAACGAATCACATCACTTTGAGGGGGTGGTAGTCCGCACTTCCTAAAATGAAGATATCGCGTTTACCCATAATGGAAACCATAATGGTATGCCATAAATGAAAAATAAAGAAGCTTAAGTAAAACATAAACATATTATATATCATATATAAGTATAGTGTCATCTTAATGGCCACCTTTGAAAGTGTTAAAATAATGTTGAACAATCATCGTTTCGGGAGGCAGAAATTCGCCATCCACGGAAACAATATGTTCTTTAACCATTAGATGTATGTGTGTGTAAGTGTAGCTCTAATAATTCTTATAAAAACAACCTAGTATATTTAAGATACTGGAGTTGTTACAAACGAAATTAATAAAAAGAGTTTAAGGGGTTGTAGAAGCAAAATAAAATAAAAGGACTCAAGTGAAGACATTACCTTAAAATCGGGTAACTCCCATTGGATTGAGCTAAAAGGCTTCCTTTGAAAGCCTTATGCCCAAAGTGAGGGTTCAAGGAGTAATAGAAGGATGTGGAGAGCCAAAATGGTCAGTTTTTGGCCGAGACAAAGGCTTTGGAAGTGTGGGTAAAGAGGTAGAGGTGGGGGCCTTTTATAAGAGGAGAGGAGGGGCACTCTTGGAAAGTAAAGAAATGTCACTTTATTTTAAAATGATATTCGGATTTAAGAGGTCCCACATTGATTTAGTTCTATTATAAGGTGATACGGGTTCGAAATATACCCATAAAATAGGTTTTGGACATGTGTAGGTCTTAAAGTTTACATTATCTTTCCATTTTATTTATATCCTTTATTAATGAGGTAATCGTTGCATCATCGTGATGTCATAAATAATTTAATTTATTTAATGTCTAAAAATTATAAAAAAAATACTATGATGTAGGAAATATTTTTATCTTTCCAATGAATATTTATAGTACAAAAGATAATTTATATAGACAAAATTAAAAATATTTTACTTAGGTGATACATTCTTTGTTACATTTAACATTCTTTAAAAATAAAAAGATAAAAAGTCACTTTCTCTAAAAAGTGATTCCATGGGGCCCCCAAGTTTGGCACAAGGCATCCCATGGTCGGACATGAGAAAACCAGTAGCTTTAGGACACATTTTGTGGTCATTTTGTATTATTATGATATTATTTTATTATCTTTAACTACCCGATTACTCATTAATCAAGATAATTAAAGATAATTATCGTCCTTACTATTCATAATGTCCAAAAACAAAAGAGTATTAATTACATAATTTGGAACTTCTGATTCCAAATATGTAATTCATTTTACCAAATTAAAAACACATAAATTGCAATAATTAATTTAAAAAAACTTCCTATTGTCAAAACAAATAGCGGGTTTGTTTAGAAACAATATTTATGAAAAGTTTGGCACTTGTTTATGCCTAATTCCAAAGTGAAATTAATCCCAATGACCATCATTGAATTACATGGTAAAAATATATTCTAATTAAACTTCAAAAAAATTAAAAAGATAATATAACCATATAATTAAATTATATGAAAAAGCTGTTTTGATGTAAAATGCGGTATTTTTCACTATTCATTGAAAAATGAACATTGTCAGAAAAAATACCAAAAAATGACCCAAGGTAAATTTCAATGTCCCAATCATAAATAATATGATTATTTTGAAAAATAGAGCTTACAAAATTGTCAAAAAGTGGATCTAAAAGGGGTTCGCCATCAAAAGGCGGTTAATCGACCTTTTAAAGAATATTAGAATGTTTATGCTTAAAAACTGGATTCATTTTCATTTGTAATCCTCTAACATTTATTGTAAAGAGTAAAAATATTTGACAAACATATATAATCATATTTTAGTTATATCTATCCTTTCCCACCAATACAACGTCTATGTGTTAACTACCATTTAAAATAATATTATTTTATTATTAGAGTGCAACGTAAGATTCCCAAGAAACTCATTGTTGTGTATTGGGTACGCCATCGAGCATAGCATCCCCTTTAATGTAATATTAATATTTTATTCACAAATATGGATAAATATAAAGATTTCATATTCTTTATTTACCTGGGGTATTACATCCTTCCCTCTTTTGGGAATTGCGTCCTCACAATTTTAATATTGGGCTTGGAAACATCCTTGAACGTCCCACATCGGAACAAGAGTCGGTAAAACAATCACTTTAAAATAAAGAAAGATAAGTACAAATGTCACCCAAGTTAACCCATACTAGGCTTCCAAGTATGAAAATATGGACATGGAGGAAAAAAACAAAGGGTCATGTTCTGATGGAGAGTGATAGAAAACATGTTTAAGAGAAAGTTAACCACAAGAAAATCACAAACTTGTGATGGGTTAAACGGTATTCGATTCCCCAGTAGGAAAAGTTAATAGACAACATTTTTGTCTTAAGTAAATTTTTATTGAGGAATTTATTCATAAGGAAACATAATCACTTATCATGTTGACTTACAACTTTTATTAGATTCCTTAAACAAACACATATTTTCTCCAAAAGACGAGTATTTAGGAAGACTTGTTCACATTAAGAGTACAATAATCAACTTATAGAGAATCACTTAATCCACAAAAGAGAACTATATACCTCCCATGTCTTTAGAATTTAACCAAAACCAAAACCAAAAAGGTTAGTACAACATCAAATAATCCAGAAAAGGATAACCCTTAATAAAAAGAAAATCTATTCTTAATCTCCAAAATTTGTCCAACAAAACCCAAAGATCAACGAGGACCATTCGATAATCAATTTGTCCATAAAATTATTCAAAGTAAACCAAACTAAGATTGAAACCCAAATATTTGAAGGATTTAGTCACATAGTCTTCCAAGTTAAATCGTAACATTTATCTCCAAACAACATCAGTTGCTCTTAATGTCTCGTATTGAAAAGTAATTAACCTAATCACATATCCTCCATGATAGGTTAATAAATATACATAGATAACCCAAAATAAACTTACTCTTAATTCATAAAATCATCTAACTAAAAAGAATCAGTCAAACTAACCAGGGAATTCACGTAGTCCAGTGGTAGGCGATAAATACCCGTTGCACTTTGGTTGTGGGTTCGATTCCCGCAGCTTTGTCCGACGCGATGGGTTGTCACACGGTCTGCGTGTTGTCCTTTTTACAAAACTATATAATTCTCAAATCATTCCCCAAAAAGAGATAAAATCGTCAAAAATATCCATAACATAATTTAACCTCAATTTTATCTCAAGCCTTTCACTTCCATCATAACATATAGTAACCCATAATTACCTCAAAAGTAAGGATCATATAAACCCAAATGGTTCTTTATAACTATGTCCACAAAAGAACAGATAACTATTCCTTGAATAAAATTTTCATATATTAAACATCAGGTTTACACATACTATAAAAAGTCTTCTAATGTAACCCCATCATCAAAAGAGGCTTAATACTCTTAAGAAGTTCACCATAACTCTTTAAGCCCTTATATGTTGACATCTTACTCATTAAACATTTTTCATGATCCATTAACCATTCCTTTCCAACTTATTCTGAAATACTTTTTTCCTATAAACAAAATCATGAATCATATCCTAAGATTCCAAAATAGGAAAACAATAGTTATGAAATAATCCATACCTTTGATTGGTCATTTTCAGTTTCTTCATCCTCAATCAGACTGGCATTAGTTATTGGTAAACGAACATTTGTACGATCTTGGTGATCCCATTCATGAAACATCTTCATAGGACATGTTTTTGCATAATGACCATGCACACCACATTTAAAACATTCAATTAATCCCTCAGAAATAACTTCTTTCCCTTTCCTCGAGTCAACTGGATGCTTCCTTTTTCCATGGCAGGTTCTTGCTTTATGACCTTCATTTCTACATCTATAGCATATTTCTGTCCCTTTGAAACATTTTCCTAGGTGTTTCTTTCCACATTTTTGACACATACGTTTTTGAACACACATACCTTTATGATTATTACATGTAGTTCCGTAGGGAATTGTTTCTCGCATATATGATGCCTTAGAGAAATCACCAAGGTTTAGGTGGTCAGTAATGACTCCACATAGTTGGTTGAGGATAATCACAAGAGTTCTTATTGCAGCTCCCATAACATTTAGTTGCTTGCTCAAAAAACTATCACAGTTTCCGTCACATCCACTGTTACTTTGGTGCCTGCTAGATCCAGTCGTTTACTAAAACCAAAAAGGTCAGTGTGATTATATCAACAAAACCATCATGTACTAATGAGGAAGATAAACACTAAGATATACATACTCATTCACTTTATCTAAAACTATGACACTTTCTGAAATCCAAACCATTATGTTAATGTCACTTATGCTTAAAGAATACCCTAACCTCTAAAGTTATCTAAACGGAACTTTGATACCAACTATAAGGCCCCATCCATAAACCTTAATTAATATTGAATTAAATGAATAATTGACATTGAGGATCTTTTCAGGTTAAGAGTTTTAGAGAATTAGGACATAACTGTTACATCTCAAAAGATTACAAAGTAGACACTTATACTGAGTTTCCATAGAATAAAAAAACTCTTAAAAAGAAACATGTCTAGTTCCATGTTTTATATAGCATGACTTTCCCTTGATCCCATCATTGACCCTATTCCACATTAAGTCTTGTGAAAAACATTTCAAAAAAACTTGGGGTGAGCATAAAAAGCTCAGTAAAGGATACACAAAGAATGAAAACTGTTAGTTTTTCAAAATAACAAGTAAACCATGTATACTTTATCAAAGTAATACTTTTCACCGTTTCAATGTAGAAAAAACTCTTCACTGAATAAAAGTTAATTACTTACCCTTATGTAACCAAAAGATTACCATAATACCCATATAAAGATCACATAACATATAAAGGTAACATGGGACATAAACATACTTAAGTGGAATAACCATAAGGTCGACTTCCACACATATCACTTAATGGAATAGCCATTCGGCTAACATCCATACATACTTAATGGAATATCCATACGGCCGACTTCCATACCCAATGCATTGGAGGTTATAACGTAACCACCAGTCCTGGTATTCACGGCACCACCCGTCATATGGTTTATTACGTAACCACCCGTAAAATGTCCAAGTACCATCATTACACATAAAATATTGAAAATATAAACATTTCAATAACAACATTTCATTTGCAATCACAATAAGTAATTCCCAGATATTGAATTAATCAATCCATTTTCAAAAACCATTTAAAAGAGATTTTTGAATCAAAGTCTCCCATACCACTTTGAAGCTTTTAATGGAATTATAATTTTAAAATAGTAATTTCCATATAAATAAATACTGAAAACCATTTTGAAAACATGGACATTAAATATAAACATTTAGAATAAAAAATCTTTAAAACATTTAAAACTATATTTTTGTTAAATAGTTTTTAACAAAATGAGAGACTCTTGAATTCAAATAATAGAGGAATAAAATTTAATCCATACATTATAATGTCATGAGAATAATGGTATTCATGATATAATATTTCAAAGGACAGTATACATACCATATAATAGTGAATTGGTGCATAACAACAATAAAGTCTCAAAAGAAATGTAAAATGAGATGAAATCCATTATAAAGAAGGTATCCTTAAATTAAGGATAAATCAATCTCATAATTATGTGTGACAAATATAAATACACCAAATATAAGTGGATATTAAGTGTAAAAAAATCAAATGTTATTCACACATATTAAAAGGATGACATATTCAATAACTACATGTTGAACCCAAAGAAATCAAAATTGGGTTAAGAAGTTCCCTTGGTAAAATTCGACAGCCTAACGGCGTCACATAAAATTTTACAAAAAGGGTTGATGAGAGAGATAAAGGGGATCTCATCACTTGGACATAAAATTTACATAAATAAGAATATATAAGAACATATCCCAACATAATAGTATATGAATTAAAATACATAACAAAAGAAGTCTTTTAAAAAAAAGGAGGGTGAAAGGTCCCCTTACCGAGTTGGGTAACTTTCGAAACGTACACCCCATGGAAGAAGGGTCATAAAATGAAGATGTAAATACCCATAAATGAAATTATAATACACAAAGTTTCTAATAATGGGCAGTACATACACCACTCAAAGGAAATAGTGGCAAACGTAGCATAAATGTCACAGGAATAAAAGTGAGATGAAAAATCTTTTACAAAAACTCGGCAGCCTAACGACGCCACTTAAAACTTCAAAAAATGGATTTATGAGATCAAATAGGGTCTCCCATAATATGAACATAAAAATTAAAGTATGATGAATTTAAAATAACATCCCCAAAAATAAGAAATATGGTCTGAAAAGAAATTACATAAATGAGATTACTTAAAAAAGAAATAGAGAGGTTGGATCCCTTATGGAAATTCGGCAGCCTAAAGGTGCCACTCAAAAGTTCCAAAATGGATTGATGAGAGAGAATAGGGTCTCTAATCATATGAACTCAAAAATATCAGTAAGAGTAATATAAAATAACATCCCAATCACAAGAATTCTGAGCTTAAAAATAATGACATAGAAGAGTGTACTTAAAAAGAAAGAAAGGAGTAGGATCCCTTACCTCGGGTCCGACTTGACTCGATCATTCTTTAATCTCCAGAATAATATACTTGAGTTAATTTCTACTTGATTAAGAACATTTTTCAAGCTTATTATTCCTTTTATATCACTTAATTCCATGTTATAAACATTATTTAATCATTAAGTTAATAATGTTTGTTTTGTCGATATTTGCTTCTTAAGTCGAAAGTGGACTTCTTACAATTACATATTGTTCGTGTGGTAAAAGGTTCTTTATATCCAGAATGAAATTCCGGATTTGGATATCATATATATCCAGAATATACATGTATTTATAATATCACATAATCATTTAGAGGAAATAAATGAAATGCTCCATTCATTGAGACGGTAAGCCGTACGTACGCATGAACGCTACTTTAATTTCTATGTCATATTAATGGAATTAAAACTATATGAGAGGTATGTATATTTTAATTCCAGAATTATATTAATCATTTAGATGTAACAAACATAATATATATCCATTATATATATGTACTCATAATAATACATTACATTTGGGGATAAGAAATGAAATGCACCGTTCATGGAGACGGTAAGCTGTACGTACGCATGAACGCTACTTTCATTTCTATCTCATACTTTAATAGAAAGAAAATAATAATGATATAAAGGTATATTATAATTCCAGTATAACATCATATATAATAACTTTAAATCCATCTTTTATACTTCCCACATATGGCATTAACGAATCACATCACTTTGAGGGGGCGGTAGTCCGCACTTCCTAAAATGAAGATATCGTGTTTACCCATAATGTAAACCATAATGGTATGCCATAAATGAAAAATAAAGAATCTTAAGTAAAACATAAACATATAATATATAATATATAAGTATTGTATCATCTTAATGTCCACCTTTGAAGTTGTTAAAAGAATGTTGAACAATCATCGTTTCGGGAGGCACAAATTCGCCATCCACGGAAACAGTATGTTCTTTAACCATTAGATGTAGGTGTGTGTATGTATAGCTCGAATAATTAATATAAAAAAATCCTATTATATTGATGATACTGGAGTTGTTACAAAAGAAATGAATAAAAAGAGTTTAAGGGGTTGGAGAAGCAAAATAAAACAAAAGGACTCAAGTGAAGACATTACATTAAAATCGGGTAACTCCCTTTGGTATGGGATCAAAGGCTTCCTTGGGAAGACTTCTGCCCAAAGTGAGGCTTCAAGGAGTAATATAGAGATGTTCAGAGCCAAAATGGGTAGGGTTTGTCCGAGCAAAAGGCTTTGGATGTGTGGGTAAGGAGGTAGAGGTGGGGGCCTTTTATAAGAGGAGAGGAGGGGCACTCTTGGAACGTAAAGAAAAGTCACTTTATTTTAAAATGATATTCGGATTTATGAGATCCCACATTGATGTAGTTCAAGGATAAGGTGATAACGGTTCTAAATATACCCATAAAATAGGTTTTGGACATGTGTAGGGCTTAGATTTTACATTGTCTTTCCATTTTTTAAAATCCTTTATTAATGAGGTAATCACTGCATCATCGTGATGTCATAAATAATTTAATTTATATAATGTCTAAAAATTATAAAAAAAATACTATGATGTAGTACATCTTTTTATCTTTCCAATGAATATTTATAGTCCAAAAGATCATTTATGTAGACAAAATTAAAAATATTTTACATAGATGTTACATTCTTTGTTACATTTAACATTTTTTAAAAATAAAAAGATAAAAAGTCACTTTCTCACAAAATTGATTACATGGGGCCCCCAAGTTTGGCACAAGGCATCCCATGGTCGGACATGAGACAAAACGTACCCTTAGGACACATGTTGTGGTGATTTTCTATTATTATGATATTATTTTATTATCTTTAACTACCCGATTACTCATTAATCAAGATAATTAAAGATAAATACCGTCGTTACTATTCATAATGTCCAAAAACAAAAGAGTCTTAATTACATAATTTGGACCTTCTGATTCCAAATATGTAATTAATTTTACCAAATTCCAAACAAATAAATTACAATAATTAATTTAAAAAAACTTCTCGTTGTCAAAACAAATAGCGGGTTTTTTTAGAAACAATATTTATGAAACGTTTGGCACTTGTTTATGCATAATTCCAAAGTGAAATTAATCCAAATGACCATAATTTAATTAAATGGTAAAAATATATTCTAATTACACTTTAAAATAAATTAAAAAGATAATATAACCATATAATTAAATTATATGAAAAAGAAGTTTTGATGTAAAATGCGGTATTTTTCACTATTCATTGAAAAATGAACATTGTCAGAAAAATACCAAAAATTAACCCAAGGTAAATTTCAATGTCCCAATAATAAATAATATGTTTATTTCGAAAAATAGAGCTTACAAAATTGTAAAAAAATGGATTTAAAAGGGGTTCACCATCAAAAGGCGGTTAATCGACCTTTTAAAGAATATTAGAATGTTTATGCTTAAAAACTGGATTCATTTGCATTTGTAATCCTCTAACATTTATTGTAAAGAGTAAAAATATTTGACAAACATATATAATCATATTTTAGATATTTCTATCCTTTCCCGACAATACAACGACAATGTGTTAACTACCATTTAAAATAATATTATTTTATTATTAGAGTGCAACGTAAGATTCCCAAGAAACTCATTGTTGCGTATTGGGTATGCCATCGAGCATAGCATCCCCTTTAAAGTAATATTAATATTTTATTCACAAATATGGATAAATATAAAGATGTCATATTCTTTATTTACCTGGGGTGTTACATCCTTCCCCCCTTTTGGGAATTGCGTCCTCGCAATTTTAATATTGGGCTTGGAAACATCCTTGAAAGTACCACATCGGAACAAGAGTCGGTAAAACAATCACTTTAAAATAAAGAAAGATAAGTACAAAGGTCACCCGAGTTAACCCATACTAGGGTTCCAAGTATGAAAATATGGACATGGAGGAAAAAAACAAAGGGTCATGTTCTGATGGAGAGTGATAGAAAACATGTTTAAGAGAAAGTTAACCACAAGAAAATCACAAACTTGTGATGTGTTAAACGGTATTTGATTCCCCAGTAGTAAAATTTAGTAGACAACATTTTTTCCTTAAGTTACTTTTTATTGGGGAATTTATTCATAAGGAAACATAATCACTTATCAGGTTGACTTTTAACTTTTATTAGATTCCTTAAACAAACTCATATTTTCCCCCAAAGACGAGTATTTAGGAAGACTTCTTCACATTAAGAGTACAATAATCAACTTCTAGAGAATCACCTAATCCACAAAAGATAACTATATACTTCACATGTCTTTAGACTTTAACCAAAACCAAAACCAAAAAGGTTAGTACAAGATCAGATAATCCAGAAAAGGATAACCCTTTATAAAAAGAAAATCTATTCTTAATCTCCAAAATTTGTCCAACAAAACCCAAAGTTCAACGAGGACCATTCGATAATCAATTTGTCCATAAAATTATTCAAAATAAACCAAACTAAGATTGAAACCCAGATATTTAAAGGATTTAGTCACATAGTCTTCCGAGTTAAATCGTAACATTTATCTCGATGCAACATCAGTTGCTCTTAATGTCTCATATTGAAAAGTAATTAACCTAATCACATATCCTCCATGATAGGTTAATAAATATCCATAGATAACCCAAAATGAACTTACTCTTAATTCATAAAATCATCTAACTAAAAAGAATCAGTCAAACTAACCAGGGACATCACGTAGTCCAGTGGTAGGCAATAAAACTAGTTGCACTTTGGTTGTGGGTTCGATTCCCGCAGCTTTTTCTGACGTGACGGGTAGCCACATGGTCTGCGTGTTGTCCTTTTTCCAAAACTATATAATTATCAAATAATTCCCCAAAAAGAGATAAAATCGTCAAAAATAACCATTACATAATTTAACCTCACTTTTATGTCAAGCCTTTCACTTCAATCATAACATATAGTAACCCATAATTACCTCAAAAGTAAGGATCATATAAACCCAAATGGTTCTTTATAACTATGTCTACAAAAGAACAGATAACTACTCCTTGAATAAAATTTTCATTTATTAAAGATCATGGTTACACATACTATAAAAATTCTTCTAATGTAACCCCATCATCAAAAGACACTTAATACTCTTAAGAAGTTCACCATAACTCTTGAAGCCCTTATATGTTTACATCTTACTCATTCAACATTCTTCATGATCCATTAACCATTCCTTTCCAACTTATTCTGAAATACTTCTTTCCTACAACCAAAATCATGAATCATATCCTAAGATTCCAAAATAGGAAAACAATAGTTATGAAATAATCCATACCTTTGATTGGTCATTTTCAGTTTCTTCATCCTCAACCGAAATGGAATTAGCTATTGGTAAATGAACATTTGTACGATCTTGGTGATACCATTCATGAAACTTCTTCATAGGACATGTGTTTGCCTAATTACCATGCACACCACATTTAAAACATTCAATTGATCCCTCAGAAATAGCTTCTTTCCCTTTCCTCGAGTTAACTGGATGCTTCCTTTTTCCATGGCAGGTTCTTGCTTTATGACCTTCATTTCTACATCTATAGCATATTTCTGTCCCTTTGAAACATTTTCCTAGGTGTTTCTTTCCACATTTTTGACACATAGGTTTTTGAACACACTTACCTTTATGATTATTACCTGTAGTTCCGTAGGGATTTGTTTCTCGCATATATGATGCCTTAGAAAAATAACCAAGGTTTAGGTGGTCAATAATGACTCCAGATAGTTGTTTGAGGATAATCACAAGAGTTCTCATTGCATCTCCCATATCATTTAGTTGCTTTCTCAAATAACTGTCACAGTTTCCGTCACATCCATTGTTACTTTGGTGCCTGCTAGATCCAGCCATTTACTAAAACCAAAAAGGTCAGTGTGAGTATATCAACAAAACCATCATGTACTAATGAGGAAGATAAACACTAATATATACTTACTCATTCACTTTATCTAAAACTAGGACTCTTTCTGAAATCCTAACCATTATGGTAATGTCAATTATGCTTAAATAATACCATAACCTCTAAAGTTATCTAAACCAATCTTTGATACCAATTATAAGGACCCAGCCTTAAACCTTACTTAATATTTAATTAAATGAATAATTCACATTGAGGATCTTTTCAGGATTATAGTTTTAGAGAATTAGGACATAACTATTACATCTCAAAAGATTACAAAGTAGACACTTCTACTGAGCTTCCATAGAATAAAAAAACTCTTAAAAAGAAACATGTCTAGTTCCATGTTTTATATAGCATGACTTTCCCTTGATCCCATCCTTGACCCTATTCCACATTAAGTCCTGTGAAAAACATTTCAAAAAAACTTTGGGTGAGCATAAAAAGCTCAGTAAAGGATACACAAAGAATGAAAACTGTTAGTTTTTCAAAACAACAATTAAACCATGTATACATTATCAAAGGAATACTTTTCACCTTTTTGAAGTATAAAAAACTCTTCACTGAATAAAAGTTCATTACTTACCCTTCTGTAACCAAAAGATTACCATAACACCCATATAAAGATCACATAACATATAAAGGTAACTTGGGACATAAACATACTTAAGTGGAATAACCATAAGGTCGAATTCCACACATATAACTTAATGTAATAGCCATTTGGCCAACTTCCATACATACTTAATGGAATATCCATACGGCCGACTTTCATACCCAATGCATTGGAGGTTATAACGTAACCATCCATCCTGGTATTCACGGCACCACCCGTCATATGGATTATCACGTAACCACCCATAAAATCTCCAAGTACCATCATTACACATAAAATATTGAAAATATAAACATTTCAATAACAACAGTTCATTTTCAATCATAATAAGTAATTCCCATATATTGAATTAATCAATCCATTTTCAAAACCCATTTAAAAGAGATTTTTGAATCAAAGTGTCCCATTCCACTTCGAAGATTTTAATAGAATTATAATTTTAAAATATTTATGTCCATATAAATAAATAGTAAAAACCATTTTGAAAACATGGACATTAAAGATAAAGCTTTAGAATAAAAAATCTTTAAAACATTTAAAACGATATTTTTGTTAAATTGTTTTTAACAAAATGCGAGACTCTTGAATTCAAATAATAGCGGAATAACATTTAATCTGAACTTTATAATATCATGAGAATAAAGGGATTCATGATATAATATGTAAAAGGACAGTATACACACCATATAAGAGTGAATTGGTGCATAACAACAATTAAGTCTCAAAAGAAATGTAAAATGAGATGAAATCCATTATAAAGAAGGTATCCTTAAATTAACGATAAATAAATCTCATAATTATGTGTGACAAATATAAATACACCCAATATAAGTGGATATTAAGTGTAAAAAAATCAACGGTTATTCACACATATTCAATGGATGACTATTCAATAACTACATGTTGAACCCAAAGAAATCGAAATTGGGTTAAGAAGTTCCCTTGGTAAAATTCGACAGCCTAACGGCGTCACATAAAATTTTACAAAAAGGGTTGATGAGAGAGATAAAGGGGATCTCATCACTTGAACATAGAATTTACATAAATAAGGATATAGAAGAACATATCCCAACATAATAGTATGTGAATTAAAAGACATAACAAAAGAAGTCTTTTAAAAAAAGGAGGGTGAAAGGTCCCCTTACCCAGTTGGGTAACTTTCGAAAAGTACACCCCATGGAAGAAGGGTCATACAATGAAGATGAAAATACCCATAAATGAAATTATACTACACAAAGTGTATAATAATGGGCAGTACATACACCACTAAAAGGAAATAGTGGCAAATGTAGCATAAATGTCACGGGAATAAAAGTGAGATGAAAAATCCCTTACAAAAATCTGGCAGCCTAACGACGCCACTTAAAACTTCCAAAAATGGATTTATGAGATCAAATAGGGTCTCCCATAATATGAACATAAAAATTAAAGTATTATGAATATAAAAGAACATCCCCAAATATAATAAATATGGTCTTAAAAGCAATGAAATAAATGATATTACTTAAAAATGAAATAGAGAGGTTGGATCCCTTACGAAAATTCGGCAGCCTAACAGTGCCACTCAAAACTTCCAAAATGGATTGATGAGAGAGAATAGGGTCTCTAATCATATGAAAACAAAAATTTAGTAATAGTAATATAAAATAACATCCCAATGAAAAGAATTATGAGCTTAAAAGTAATGACATAAAAGAGTGTACTTAAAATGAAAGAGAGGAGTAGGATCCCTTACCTCGGGTCCGACTTGACTCGATCGTTCTTTAATCTCCTAAATAATAAACTTGAGTTAATTTCTACTTGATTACGAACCTTTTTCAAGTTTATTATTCCTTTTATATCACTTATTTCCATGTTATAACCACTATGTAATCATTAAGTTAATAATGTTTGTTTTGTCGATATTTGGTTCTTAAGTCGAAAGTGGACTTCTTACAATTACATGTTGTTCGTGTGGTCAAAGGTTCTTTATATCCAGAATGACATTCCTTATTTGGATATCATATATATCCATAATATACATGTATTTATAATATCACATAATCATTTAGAGGAAATAAATGAAATGCACCGTTCATGGAGACGGTAAGCCGTACGTACGAATGAACGCGACTTTCATTTCTATGTCATATTAATGGTATTAAAACTATATGAGAGGTGTGTATATTTTAATTCCATATTTATATTAATCATTTATATGTAACAAATATCATATATATCCATTATATATTTGTACTCATAATAATACATTATATTTTGGGATAAGAAATGAAATGCACCGTTCATGGAGACGGTAAGCCGTACGTACGCATGAACGCTACTTTCATTTCTATCTCATAATTTAATGGAAAGAAAATAATAACGATAAAAAGGTATATTATAATTCCAGTATAACATAATATATAATAACTTTAAATCCATCCTTTATACCCCCCACGTATGGCATTAACGAATCAAATCACTTTGAGAGGGCGGTAGTCTGCACTTCCTAAAAGGAAGATATCGCGTTTACCCATAATGGAAACCATAATGGTATGCCATAAATGAAAAATACAGAAGCTAAAGTAAAACATAAACATATTATACATATTATATAAGTATATTTTCATCTTAATGGCCACCTTTGAAGGTGTTAAAATAATGTTGAACAATCATCGTTTCGGGAGGCAGAAATTCACCATCCACGGAAACAGTATGTTCTTTAACCATTAGATGTAAGTTTGTGTAATTGTAGCTCGAATACATCTTATAACAAAATCCTAGTATATTGAAGATACTGGAGTTGTTACAAAAGAAATGAATAAAAAGAGTTTAGGGGGTTAGATAAGCAAAATAAAACAAAACGACTCAAGTGAACACATTACCTTAAAATCGGGTAACTCCCTTTGGTTTGGGCTCAAAGGCTTCCTTGGGAAGACTTCTACCCAAAGTGAGGCTTCAAGGAGTAATAGAGGGATGTGTAGAGCCAAAATGGGCAGGGTTTTCCCGATCCAAAGGCTTTGTAACTGTGGGTAAAGAGGTAGATGTGGGGGCCTTTTATAAGAGAAGAGGAGGGGCACTCTTGGAAAGTAAAGGAAATTCACTTTATTTTAAAATTATATTCAGATTTAAGAGATCCCAAATTGATGTAGTTCGAGTATAAGGTGATAAGGGTTCTAAATATACCCATAAAATAGGTTCTGGACATGTTTAGGTCTTATATTTTACATTATCTTTCCATTTTATTTAAATCCTTTATTAATGAGGTAATCGTTGCATCATCGTGATGTCATAAATAATTTAATTTATTTAATGTCTAAAAATTATAAAAAAAATACTATGATGTAGGAAATCCTTGTATATTTCCAATGAATATTTATAGTCGAAAATATCATTTATCTAGACAAAATTAAAAATATTTTACTTAGGTGATACATTCTTTGTTACATTTAACATTCTTTAAAAATAAAAAGATAAAAAGTCACTTTCTCACAAAAGTGATTCCATGGGGCCCCCAAGTTTGGCACAAGGCATCCCATGGTCGTCCATGAGACAAACAGTAGCCTTAGGACACATGTTGTTGTCATTTTTGATTATTATGATATTATTTTATAATCTTTAACTACCTGATTACTCATTAATCAAGATAATTAAAGATAATTACCATCGTTACTATTCATAATGTCCAAAAACAAAAGAGTCTTAATTACATAACTTGGACCTTCTGATTCCAAATATGTAATTCATTTTACCAAATTCCAAACAAATAAATTGCAATAATTAATTTAAAAAAACTTCCTGTTGTCAAAACAAATAGCGGGTTTTTTTAGAAACAATATTTATGAAAAGTTTGGCACTTGTTTATGCATAATTCCAAAGTGAAATTAATCCCAATGACCATAATTGAATTACATGGTAAAAATATATTTTAATTACACTTTAAAACAAATTAAAAATATAATATAACAATATAATTAAATTATATGAAAAAGAAGTTTTGATGTAAAATGATGTATTTTTCACTATTCATTGAAAAATGAACATTGTCAGAAAAATACCAAAAATTAACCCAAGGTAATTTTCAATGTCCCAATCATAAATAATATGTTTATTTAGAAAAATAGAGCTTACAAAATTTTCAAAAAGTGGATTTAAAAGGGGCTCGCCATCAAAAGGCGATAAATCGACCTTTTAAAGAATATTAGAATGTTTATGCTTAAAAACTGGATCCATTTGCATTTGTAATCCTCTAACATTTATTGTAAAGAGTAAAAATATTTGGCCAACATATATAATCATATTTTTGTTATTTCTATCCTTTCCCACCAATACAACGACAATGTGTTAACTACCATTTAAAATAATATTTTTTTATTATTACGGTGCAACGTAAGATTCCCAAGAAACTCATTGTTGCGTATTGGGTACGCCATCGAGCATAGAATCCCCTTTAAAGTAATATTAATATTTTATTCACAAATATGGGTAAATTTAATGATGTCATATTCTTTATTTACCTGGGGTGTTACATCCTTCCCCCCTTTTGGGAATTGCGTCCTCGCAATTCTAATATTGGGCTTGGAAACATCCTTTAATGTCCCACATCGGAACAAGAGTCGGTAAAACAATCACTTTAAAATAAAGAAATATAAGTACAAAGGTCACCCGAGTTAACCCATACAAGGCTTCCAAGTATGAAAATATGGACATGGAGGAAAAAAAGGGTCATGTTCTGATGGAGAGTGATAGAAAAAATGTTTAAGAGAAAGTTAACCACAAGAAAATCACAAACTTGTGATGGGTTAAACGATATTCTATTCCCCAGTAGGAAAAGATAATAGACAACATTTTTGTCTTATGTTACTTTTTATTGAGGAATTTATTCATAAAGAAACACAATCACTTATCATTTTGACTTTCAACTTTTATTAGATTCCTTAAACAAACTCATATTTTCTCCAAAAGACGACTATTTTGGAAGACTTGTTCACATTAAGAGTATTGTAATCAACTTCTAGAGAATCAACTATTCCACAAAAGAGAACAATATACTTCCCATGTCTTTAGACATTAACCAAAACCAAAACCAAAAATGTTAGTACAAAATCAGATTATCCAGAAAAGGATAACCCTTTATAAAAAGAAAATCGATTCTTAATCTCCAAAATTTGTCCAACAAAACCCAAAGTTCAATGAGGACCATTCGATAATCAATTTTTCCATAAAATTATTCAATGTAAACCAAACTAATATTGAAACCCAAATATTTGAAGGATTTAGTCACATAGTCTTCCAAGTTAAATCGTAACATTTATCTCCAAACAACATCAGTTTCTCTTAATGTCTCGTATTGAAAAGTAATTAAACTAATCACATATCCTCCATGATAGGTTAATAAATATCCATATATAACCCAAAATCAACATACTCTTAATTCATAAAATCATCTAACTAAAAAGAATCAGTCAAACTAACCAGGGACTTCACGTAGTCCAGTGGTAGGTGATAAATTCCAGTTGCACTTTGGTTGTGGGTTTGATTCCCGCAGCTTTGTCCGACGCGACGGGTTCTCACACGGTCTGTGTGTTGTCCATTTTCCAAAACTATATAATTCTCAAATAATTCCCCAAAAAGAGATAAAATCGTCAAAAATAACCATAACATAATTTAACCTCAATTTTATCTCAAGCCTTTCACTTCCATCATAACATATAATAACCCATAATTACCTCAAAAGTAAGGATCATATAAACCCAAATGGTTCTTTATAACTATGTCCACAAAAGAACAGATAACTATTACTTGAATAAAATTTTCATATATTAAACATCAGGGTTACACATACTATAAAAAGTCTTCTAATATAACCCCATAATCAAAAGAGACTTAATACTCTTATGAATTTCACCATAACTCTTGAAGCCCTTATATGTTGACATATTACTCATTCAACATTCATCATGATCCATTAACCATTCCTTTCCAACTTATTCTGAAATACTTCTTTCCTACAAACAAAATCATGAATCATATCCTAAGATTCCAAAATAGGAAAACAATTGTTATGAAATAATCCATACCTTTGATTGGTCATTTTTCAGTTTCTTCATCCTCAATCGGAATGGCATTAGGTATTGGTAAACGAAAATTTGTACGATCTTGGTGATCCCATTCACGAAACTTCTTCCTAGGACATGTTTTTTCATAATGACCATGCACACCACATTTAAAACATTCAATTGATCCCTCGGAAAGAACTTCTTTCCATTTCCTCGAGTCAACAGGATGCTTCCTTTTTCAATGGCAGGTTCTTGCTTTATGACCTTCATTTCCACATCTATATCATATTTTTATCCCTTTGAAACATTTTCCTAGGTGTTTCTTTCCACATTTTTGACACATAGGTTTTTGAACACACTTACCTTTATGATTATTACCTGTAGTTTCGTAGGGATTTGTTTCTCGCATATATGATGCCTTAGATAAATCACCAAGGTTTAGGTGGTTAATAATGACTCCAAATAGTTGGTTGAGGATAATCACAAGAGTTCTCATTGCATCTCACATATCATTTAGTTTCTTGCTCAAAAAACTGTCACAGTTTCCTTCACATCCCCTGTTACTTTGGTGCCTGCTAGATCCAGCCATTTACTAAAACCAAAAAGGTCAGTGTGAGTATATCAACAAAACCATCATGTACTAATGAGGATGATAAACACTAAGATATACTAACTCATTCACATTATCTAAAACTCGGACTCTTTCTGAAATCCTAACCATTATGGTAATATCACTTATGCTTAAAGAATACCCTAACCTCTAAAGTTATCTAAACCGACCTTTGATACCAACTATAAGGCCCCAGCCTTAAACCTTACTTAATATTGAATTAAATGAATAATTCACATTGAGTATCTTTTCAGGTTTAGAGTTTTAGACAATTAGGACATAATTGTTACTTTTCAAAAGATTACAAAGTAGACACTTCTACTGAGTTTCCATAGAATAAAAAAACTCTTAAAAATAAACATGTCTAGTTCCATGTTTTATATAGCATGACTTTCCCTTGATCCCATCCTTGACCCTATTCCGCATTAAGTGCTGTGAAAAACATTTTAAAAAAACTTGGGGTGAGCATAAAAAGCTCAGTAAGGGATACACAAAGAATGAAAACCATTAGTTTTTCAAAACAACATGTAAACCATGTATACTTTATCAAAGTAATACTTTTCACCTTTTTGAAGTAGAAAAAACACTTCAATGAATAAAAGTTCATTACTTACCCTTCTGTAACCAAAAGATTACCATAACACCCATATAAAGATCACATAACATATAAAGGTAACTTGGGACATAAACATACTTAAGTGGAATAACCATAAGGTCGACTTCCACACATATCACTTAATGGAATGGCCATTCAGCCAACTTCCATACATACTTAATGGAATATCCATACGGCCGACTTCCATACCCAATGCATTGGAGGTTATAACGTAACCACTTGTCCTGGTATTCACAGCACCACCCGTCATATGGTTTATCATGTAACCACCCGTAAAATGTCCAAGTACCATCATTACACATAAAATATTGAAAATATAAACATTTCAATAACAACATTTCATTTTCAATCACAATAAGTAATTCCCAGATATTGAATTAATCAATCCATTTTCAAAAACCATTTAAAAGAGATTTTTGAATCAAAGTGTCACATACCACTTTGAAGCTTTTAATGGAATTATAATTTTAAAACATTAATTTCCATATAAATAAATACTGAAAACCATTTTGAAAACATGGAAATTAAAGATAAAGATTTAGAATAATAAATCATTAAAACGTTTAAAACAATATTTTTGTTAAATAGTTTTTAACAAAATGAGAGACTCTTGAATTCAAATAATAGCGGAATAACATTTAATCCGAACTTTATAATATCATGAGAATAAAGGGATTAATGATATAATATGTCAAAGGACAGTATACACACCCTATAAGAGTGAATTGGTGCATAACAACAATAATGTCTCAAAAGAAATGTAAAATGAGATGAAATCCATTATAGAGAAGGTATCCCTAAATTAAGAATAAATCAATCTCATAATTATGTGTGACAAATATAAATACACCCAATATAAGTGGATATTAAGTGTAAAACAATCAAAGGTTATTCACACATATTCAAAGGATTACATATTCAATAACTACATGTTGAAACCAAAGAAATCGAAATGGGGTTAAGAAGTTCCCTTGGTAAAATTCGACAGCTTAACGGCGTCACATAAAATTTTACAAAAAGGGTTGATGAGAAAGATAAAGGGGATCTCATCACTTGGACATAAAATTTACATATATAAGGATATAGAAGAACATATCCCAACATAATAGTATGTGAATTAAAAAACATAACAAAAGAAGTCTTTTAAAAAAAAGGAGGGTGAAAGGTCCCCTTACCGAGTTGGGTAACTTTCAAAAAGTACACCCCATGGAACAAGGGTCATACAATGAAGATGTAAATACACAAAAATAAAATTATACTACACAAAGTGTATAATAATGGGCATTACATACACCACTCAATGTAAATAGTGTCAAACGTAGCATAAATGTCACGGGAATAAAAGTGAGATGAAAAATACCTTACAAAAACTCGACAGCCTAACGACGCCACTTAAAACTTCCAAAAATGGATTTATGAGATCGAATAGGGTCTCCCATAATTTTAACATAAAAAAGTAAAGTATGAGGAATATAAAATAACATCCCCAAACATAATAAATATGGTCTTAAAATAACTGACATAAATGAAAGTACTTAAAAAAGAAATAGAGAGGTTGGATCCCTTACAAAAATTTGGCAGCCTAACGGTGCCACTCAAAACTTCCAAAATGGATTGATGAGAGAGAATAGGGTCTCTCATCATATGAACACAAAAATTACAGTATTGGTAATATAAAATAACATCCCAATCACAAGAATGATGTTCTTAAAAGGAATGACATAAAAGAGTGTACTTAAAAAGAAAGAGAGGAGTAGGATCCCTTACCTCGGGTCCGACTTGACTCGATCGGTCTATAATCTCCTAAATAATAAACTTGATTTAATTTATACTTGATTAAGAACATTTTTCAAGCTTATTATTTATTTTATATCACTTATTTTCATGTTATAAACATTATGTAATCATTAAGTTAATAATGTTTGTTTTGTCAATATTTGGTTCTTAAGTCGAAAGTGGACTTCTTACAATTACATGTTGTTTATGTGGTAAAAGGTTAATTATATCCAGGATGAAATTCCTGATTTGGATATCATATATATCCAACATATACATGTATTTATAATATCACATAATCATTTAGAGGAAATAAATTAAATGCACCTTTCATGGAGACGGTAAGCCGTACATACACATGAACGCTACTTTCATTTCTATGTCATACTAATGGAATTAAAACTATATGAGAGGTATGTATATTTTAATTACAGAATTATATTAATAATTTAGATGTAACATAAATCATATATATCCATTATATATATGTACTCATAATAATACATTACATTTGGGGATAAGAAATGAAATGCACCTTTCATGGAGACGGTGAGTCGTACGTACGCATGCACGCTACTTTCATTTCTATCTCATACATTAATGGAAAGAAAATAATAATGATATAAAGTTATATTATAATTCCAGTATAACATCATATATAATAACTTTAAATCCATCCTTTATACGTCCCACATATGGCATTAACGAATCACATCACTTTGAGGGAGCGGTAGTCCGCACTTTCTAAGATGAAGATATCGCGTTTACCCATAATGGAAACCAAAAAGGTATGCCATAAATGAAAAATACAGAAGCTTAAGTAAAACATAAACATAGTATATCTCATATATAAGTATAGTTTCATCTTCATGGCCACCTTTGAAGGTGTTAAAAGAATGTTGAACAATCATCATTTTGGGAGGCAGAAATTCGCCATCCACGAAAACAGTATGTTCTTTGACCATTAGATGTAGGTGTGTGTAAGTGTAGCTCGAATACCTCTTATAAAAAAATACTATTATATTTAAGATACTGTATTTGTTACAAAATAAATGAATAAAAAGAGTTTAGGGGGTTGGAGAAGCAAAATAAAACAAAAGGACTCAAGTGAAGACATTACCTTGAAATCGGGTAACTCCCTTTTGTTTGAGCTCAAAGGCTTCCTTGGGAAGACTTCTGCCCAAAGTGAGGCTTAAAGGAGTAATAGAGGGATGTGGAGAGCCAATATGGGCAGGGGTTGTCCAATCCAAAGGCTTTGGATGTGTGGGTAAAGAGGTAGAGGTGTGGGCCTTCTATAAGAGGAGAGGAGGGGAACTCTTGGAAAGTAAAGAAAAGTCACTTTATTTTAAAAGTATATTCGGATTTAAGAGGTCCCACATTGATTTAGTTCGAGGATAAGGTGATAAGGGTTCTAAATATACCCATACAATAGGTTTTGGACATGTTTAGGTCTTATATTTTACATAATCTTTCCATTTTATTTAAATCCTCTATTAATGAGGTAATTGCTGCATCATCGTGATGTCATAAATAATTTAATTTATTTAATGTCTAAAAATTATATAAAAAAACTACTATGATGTAGGAAATCTTTTTATCTTTCCAATGAATATTTATAGTCCAAAATATCATTTATGTAGACAAAATTAAAAATATTTTACTTAGGTGATACATTCTTTGTTACATTCAACATTCTTTAAAAATAAAAAGATAAAAAGTCACTTTCTCACAAATGTGATTCCATGGGGCCCCCAAGTTTTGCACAAGGAATCCCATGGTTGGCCATGAGACAACCAGTAGCATTAGGACACATTTTCTGGTCATTTTTTATTATTATGATATTATTTTATTATCTTTAACTACCCGATTACTCATTAATCAATATAATTAAAGATAATTATCGTCGTTACTATTCATAATGTCCAAAACAAAAGAGTCTTAATTACATAATTTGGGCCTTCTGATTCCAAATATGTAATTCATTTTACCAAATTCCAAACACATAAATTGCAATAATTAATTTAAAAAAACATCCCATTGTCAAAACAAATAGCAGGTTTTTTTAGAAACAATATTTATGAAAAGTTTGGCACTTGTTTATGCATAATTCCAAAGTGAAATTAATCCCAATGACCATCATTGAATTACATGGTAAAAATATATTCTAATTACACTTTAAAACAAATTAAAAATATAATATAACCATATAATTAAATTATATGAAAAAACAGTTTTGATGTAAAATGCAGTATTTTTCACTATTCATTAAAAAATAAACATTGTCAGAAAAATACCAAAAATTAACCCAAGGTAAATTTCAATGTCCCAATTATAAATAATATGTTTATTTAGAAAAATAGAGCTTAAAAAATTGTCAAAAGTGGATTTAAAATGTGTTCTCCATCAAAAGGTGGTTAATCGACCTTTTAATGAATATTAGAATGTTTATGCTTAAAAACTGGATTCATTTGCATTTGTAATCCTCTAACATTTATTGTAAAGGGTAAAAATATTTGACAAACATATATAATCATATTTTAGTTATTTCTATCATTTCCCTCCAATACAATGTCTATGTGTTAACTACCATTTAAAATAATATTATTTTATTATTAGAGTGCAACGTAAGATTCCCTAGAAACTCGTTGTTGCGTATTGGGTACACCATCGAGCATAGAATCCCATTTAAAGTAATATTAATATTTTATTCACAAATATGGATAAATATAAAGATTTCATATTCTTTATTTACCTGGGGTGTTACATCCTTACCCCCTTTTGGGAATTGCGTCCTTGCAATTTTAATATTGGGCTTAGAAACATCCTTGAAAGTCCCACATCGGAACAAGAGTCGGTAAAACAATCACTTTAAAATAACGAAAGATAAGTACATAGGTCACCCGAGTTAACCCATACTAGGCTTCCAAGTATGAAAATATGAACATGGAGGAAAAAAACAAAGGGTCATGTTCTGATGGAGAGTGATAGAAAACATGTTTAAGAAAAAGTTAACCACAAGAAAATCACAAACTTGTGATGGGTTAAACGGTATTTGATTCCCCAGTAGGAAAAGTTAATAGACAACATTTTTTTCTTAAGTTACTTTTTATTGAGGAATTTATTCAAAAGGAAACATAATCACTTATCATGTTGACTTTCAACTTTTATTATATTCCTTAAACAAACTCATATTTTCTCCAAAAGATGAGTATTTTGTAAGACTTGTTCACATTAAGAGTACTATAATAATCTTCTAGATAATCACCTAATACACAAAAGAGAACTAATACTTCCCATGTCTTTAGACATTAACCAAAACCAAACCCAAAAAGGTTAGTACAAGATCAGATAATCCAGAAAAGGATAACCCTTTATAAAAATAAAATCTATTCTTAATCTCTATAATTTGTCCAAAAAAACCCAAAGTTCAACGAGGACCATTAGATAATCAATTTGTCCATAAAAGTCTTCAAAGTAAACCAAACTAAGATTGAAACCCAAATATTTGAATGATTTAGTCACATAGTCTTCCAAGTTAAATCGTAACATTTATCTCCAAACAACATCAGTTGCTCTTAATGTCTCATATTGAAAAGTAATTAACCTAATCACATATCCTTCATGATAGGTTAATAAATATCCATAGATAACCCAAAATAAAATTACTCTTAATTCATAAAATCATCTAACTAAAAAGAATCAGTCAAACTAACCAGGGACTTCACGTAGTCCAGTGGTGGGCGATAAATACCAGTTGCACTTTGGTTGTGGGTTCGATTCTCGCAGTTTTGTCTGACGCGACGGGTTGTCACACGGTCTATGTGTTTTCATTTTTCCAAAACTATATAATTCTCAAATAATTCCCCAAAAAGAGATAAAATAGTCAAAAATAACCATAACATAATTTAACCTCAATTTTATCACAAGCCTTTCACTTCCATCATAACATATAGTAACCCATAATTACCTCATAAGTAAGGATCATATAAACCCCAATGGTTCTTTATAACTATGTCCAAAAAAGAACAGATAACTATTCCTTGAATAAAATTTTCATATATTAAACATCAGGGTTACACATACTATAAAAAGTCTTCTAATGTAACCCCATCATCAAAAGAGACTTAATACTCTTAATAATTTCACCATAACTCTTGAAGCCCTTATATGTTGACATCTTACTCATTCAACATTCTTCATAATCCATTAACCATTCCTTTCCATCTTATTCTGAAATACTTCTTTCCTACAAACAAAATCATGAATCATATCCTATGATTCTAAAATAGGAAAACAATAGTTATGTAATAATCCATACCTTTGATTGGTCATTTTCAGTTTCTTCATCCTCAATTGGAATGGCATTAGGTATTGGTAAACGAACATTTGTACGATCTTGGTGATCCCATTCATGAAACTTCTTCATAGGACATGTGTTTGAATAATGACCATGCACACCACATTTAAAACATTCAATTGATCCCTCAGAAAGAACTTCTTTCCCTTTCCTCGAGTCAACTGGATGCTTCCTTTTTCCATGGCAGGTTCATGCTTTATGACCTTCATTTCCACATCTATAGAATATTTATGTCCCTTTGAAACATTTTCCTAGGTGTTTCTTTCCACATTTTTTACACATAGGTTTTTGAACACACTTACCTTTATGATTATTACCTGTAGTTCCGTAGGGATTTGTTTCTCGCATATATGATGCCTTAGAGAAATCACCAAGGTTTACGTGGTCAATAATGACTCCAGATAGTTGGTTGAGGATAATCACAAGAGTTCTCATTGCATCTCCCATATCATTTAGTTTTTTTCTCAAAAAACTGTCATAGTTTCCTTCACATCCACTGTTACTTTGGTGCCTGCTAGATCCAGCCATTTACTAAAACCAAAAAGGTCAGTGTGAGTATATCAACAAAACCATCATGTACTAATGAGGAAGATAAACACTATGATATACTTACTCATTCACTTTATCTAAAACTAGGACTCTTTATGAAATCCTAACCATTATGGTAATTTCACTTATGCTTAAAGAATACCCTAACCTCTAAAGTTATCTAAACCGACCATTGATACCAACTATAAGGCCCCAGCCTTAAACCTTACTTAATATTGAATTAAATGAATAATTCACATTGAGGATCTTTTCTGGTTTAGATTTTTAGAGAATTAGGACATAACTGTTATATCTCAAAATATTACAAAGTAGACACTTCTACTGAGTTTCCATAGAATAAAAAAAACTCTTAAAAAGAAACATGTCTAGTTCCATGTTTTATATAGCATGACTTTCCCTTGATCCCATCCTTGACCCTATTCCACATTAAGTCCTGTGAAAAACATTTCAAAAAAACTTGGGGTGAGCATAAAAATCCCAGTAAGGGATACACAAAAAATGAAAACTGTTAGTTTTTCAGAACAACAAGTAAACCATGTATACTTTATCAAAGTAATTATTTTCATCTTTTCTAAGTAGAAAAAACTCTTCACTAAATAAAAGTTCATATACTTACCCTTCTGTAACCAAAATATTACCATAACACCCATATAAAGATCACATAACATATAAAGGTAACTTGAGACATAAACATACATAAGTGGAATAAGCATAAGGTCAACTTCCACACATATCACTTAATGAAATAGCCATTCGGCCAACTTCCATACATACTTAATGGAATAGCCATACAGCCAACTTCCATACCCAATGCATTGGAGGTTATAATGTAACCACCCGTCCTGGTATTTACGGCACCACCCGTCATATGGTTTATCACGTAACCACCCGTAAAATGTCCAAGTACCATCATTACACATAAAATATTGAAAATATAAACATTTCAATAACAACATTTCATTTTCAATCACAATAATTAATTCCCAGATATTGAATTAATCAATCCATTTTCAAAAACCATTTAAAAGAGATTTTTGAATCAAAGTGTCCCATACCACTTTGAAGCTTTTAATGGAATTATAATTTTAAAACATTAATGGACATATAAATAAATACTGAAAACAATTTTGAACAAATGGACATTAAAGATAAATATTTAGAATAATAAAACTTTAAAACATTTAAAATCATATTTTTGTTAAATAGTTTTTAACAAAATGAGAGACTCTTGAATTCAAATAATAGCGGAATAACATTTTATCCGAACTTTATAATATCATGAGAATAAATGGATTCATGATATAATATGTCAAAGGATAGTATACACACCATATAAGAGTGAATTGGTGCATAACAACAATTAAGTCTCAAAAGAAATTTAAAATGAGATGAAATCCATTATAAAGAAGGTATCCTTAAATTAAGGATAAATCAATCTCATAATTATTTGTGACAAATATAAATAAACCCAATATAAGTGGATATTAAGTGTAAAACAATCAATGTTTATTCACACATATTCAAAGGATGACATATTCAATAACTACATGTTGAACCCAAAGAAATCTAAATTGGGTTAAGAAGTTCCCTTGGTAAAATTCGACAGCCTAACGGCGTCACATAAAATTTTACAAAAAGGGATGATGAGAGAGATAAATGGGATCTCATCACTTGGACATAAAATTTACATAAATATGTATATAGAAGAACATATCCCAACATAATAGTATGTGAATTAAAAGACATAACAAAATAAGTCTTTTAAAAAAAAGAGGGTGAAAGGTCCCCTTATCGAGTTGGGAAACATTTGAAAAGTACACCCCATGGAAGAAGGGTCATACAATGAAGATGTAAATACCCATAAAGGAAATTATACTAAAAATAGTGTATAATAATGGGCAGTACATACACCACTCAAAGGAAATAATGGAAAATGTAGCATAAATGTCACGGGAAGAAAAGTGAGATGAAAAATCCCTTACAAAAACTCGGCAGCCTAATGACGCCACTTAAAACATCCAAAAATGGATTTATGAGATGAAATAGGGTCTCCCATAATATGAACATAAAAATTAAATTATGAGGAATATAAAATAACATCCCCAAACATAAGAAAGATGGTCTTAAAAGAAATGACATAAATGAGAGTACTTAAAAAAAATATAGAGGTTGGATCCCTTACGAAAATTCGGCAGCCTAATGGTGCCACTCAAAACTTCCAAAATGGATTGATGAGAGAGAATATGATCTCTCATAATATGAACACAAAAATTAGAGTAAGAGTAATATAAAAGAACATCCCAATAACAAGAATTATGAGCTTAAAAGGAATGACATAAAAAAGTGTACTTAAAAAGAAAGAGGGGAGTAGTATCCCTTACCTCAGGTCCGACTTGACTTGATCATTCTTTAATCTCCTGAATAATAAACTTGAGTTAATTTATACTTGATTAAGAACCTTTTTCAAGCTTATTATTCCTTTTATATCACTTATTTCCATGTTATAAACATTATGTAATCATTAAGTTAATAATGTTTGTTTTGTCGATATTTGGTTCTTCAGTCGAAAGTGGAATTCTTACAATTACATGTTGTTTGTGTGGTCAAAGGTTCTTTATATACAGAATGACATTCCTGATTTGGATATAATATATATCCAGAATATACATGTATTTATAATATCACATAATCATTTAGAGGAAATAAATTCAATGCACCGTTCATTGAGACGGTAAGCCGTACGTACGCATGAACGCTACTTTCATTTCTATGTCATATTAATGGAATTAAGACTATTTGAGAGGTAAGTATATTTTAATTCCAGAATTATATTAATCATTTTGTTGTAACATACATCATATATATCCATTATATATATGTACTCATAATAATACATTGCATTTAGGGATAAGAAATGAAATGCACCGTTCATAGAGACGGTAAGCCGTACGTACGCATGAACGCTACTTTCATTTCTATCTCATACTTTAATGGGAAGAAAATAATAATGATATAAAGGTATATTATAATTCCAGTATAACATCATATATAATAACTTTAAATCCATCCTTTATACGTCCCACGTATGGCATTAACGAATCACATCACTTTGAGGGGGTGGTAGTCCACACTTCCTAAAATGAAGATATCGCGTTTACCCATAATGGAAACCATAAAGGTATGCCATAAATGAAAAATACAGAATCTTTAGTAAAACATAAACATATTATATATTATATATAATTATATTGTCATCTTAATGGCCACCTTTGAAGGTGTTAAAAGAATGTTGAACAATCATCGTTTCGGGAGGCAGAAATTCGCCATCCACGGAAACAGTATGTTCATTAGATGTAGGTGTGTGTAAGTGTAGCTCGAATAATTCTTATAATTAAATCCTAGTATATTGAAGATACTGGGGTTGTTACAAAAGAAATGAATAAAAAGAGTTTAGGGGGTTGGAGAAGCAAAATAAAACAAAACAACTCAAGTGAAGACATTACCTTAAAATCGGGTAACTGCCTTTGGTTTGAGATAAAAGGCTTCCTTGGGAAGACTTCTACCCAAAGTGAGGCTTCAAGGAGTAATATATGGATGTGGAGAGCCAAAATGGGCAGGGTTTTGCCGAGCCAAAGGCTTTGAATGTGTGGTTAAAGAGGTAGAGGTGGGGGCCTTTTATAAGAGGAGAGGAGGGGCACTCTTGGAAAGTAAAGAAATGTCACATTATTTTAAAATGATATTCGAATTTAAGAGGTCCCACATTGATGTAGTTCTAGGATAATGTGATAAGGGTTCGAAATATACCCATACAATAGGTTTTGGACATGTGTAGGTCTTATATTTTACATTATCATTCCATTTTTTTTAATTCTTTTATTAATGTGGTAATCGATGCATCATCGTGATGTCATAAATAATTTAATTTATTTAATGTCTAAAAATTATAAACAAAATACTATGATGTAGGAAATCTTTTTCTCTTTACAATTAATATTTATAGTCTAAAAGATCATTTATGTAGACAAAATTAAAAATATTTTACTTAGGTGATACATTCTTTGTTACAATTAACATTCTTTAAAAATAAAAAGATAAAAAGTCACTTTCTCACAAAAGTGATTCCATGGGGCCCCCAAGTTTGGCACAAGTCATCCCATGGTCGGACATGAGACAACCAGTAGCCTTAGGACACATTTTGTGGTCATTTTGTATTACTATGATGTTATTTTATTATCTTTAACTACCCGATTAATCATTAATCAAGATAATTAAAGATAATTACTATTGTTACTATTCATAATGTTCAAAAACAAAAGAGTCTTAATTACATAATTTGGACCTTATGATTCCAAATATGTAATTCATTTTACCAAATTCCAAACACATAAATTGCAATAATTAATTTAAAAAAACATCCCGTTGTCAAAACAAATAGCGGGTTTTTTTAGAAACAATATTTATGAAAAGTTTGGCACTTGTTTATGCATAATTCCAAAGTGAAATTAATCCAAATGACCATCATTGAATTACATGGTAAAAATATATTATAATTACACTTTAAAAAAAATTATAAAGATAATATAACCATATAATTAAATTATATGAAAAAGCAGTTTTGATGTAAAATGCGGTATTCTTCACTATTCATTGAAAAATGACCATTGTCAGAAAAATACCAAAAATTAACCCAAGGTAAATTTAAATGTCCCAATAATAAATAATATGTTTATTTAGAAAAATAGAGCTTACAAAATTGTCAAAAAGTGTATTTAAAATGGGTTCTCCATCAAAAGGCGGTTAATCGACCTTTTAAAGAATATTAGAATGTTTATGCTTAAAAACTGGATTCATTTTCATTTGTAATCCTCTAACATTTATTGTAAAGAGTAAAAATATTTGACAAACATATATAATCATATTTTAGTTATTTCTATCCTTTCCCGCCAATACAACGGCTATGTGTTAACTACCATTTAAAATAATATTATTTTATTATTAGAGTGCATCGTAAGATTCCCAAGAAACTCGTTGTTGCGTATTGGGAACGCCATCGAGCATAGCATCCCCTTTAAAGTAATATTAATATTTTATTCACAAATATGGATAAATATAAAGATGTCATATTCTTTATTTACCTGGGGTGTTACATCCTTCCCCCCTTTTGGGAATTTCGTCCTCGCAATTTTAATATTGGGCTTGGAAACATCCTTGAAAGTCCCACATCGGAACAAGAGTCGGTAAAACAATCACTTTAAAATAAAGAAAGATAAGTAAAAAGGTCACCCGAGTTAACCCATACTAGGCTTCCAAGTATGAAAATATGGACATGGAGGAAAAAAACAAAGGGTCATGTCCTGATGGAGAGTGATAGAAAACATGTTTAAGAGAAAGTTAACCACAAGAAAATCAAAAACTTGTGATGGGTTAAACGGTATTCGATTCCACAGTAGGAAAAGTTAATAGACAACATTTTTGTCTTAAGTTACTTTTTATTGAAAAATTTATTAATAAGGAAACATAATCACTTATCATGTTGACTTTCAACTTTTATTAGATTAACAAACTCATATTTTCTCCAAAAGATGAGTATTTTGGAAGACTTGTTCACATTAAGAGTACTATAATCAACTTCTAGAGAATCACCTAATCCACAAAAGAGAACTATATACTTCCCATGTCTTTATACTTTAACCAAAACCAAAACCAAAAAGGTTAGTACTAGATCAGATAATCCAGAAAAGGATAACCCTTTATAAAAAGAAAATCTATTCTTAATCTCCAAAATTTGTCCAACAAAACCCAAAGTTCAACGAGGACCATTCGATAATCAATTTGTCCATAAAATTATTCAAAGTAAACCAAACTAAGATTGAAACCCAAATATTTGAAGGATTTAGTCACATAGTCTTCCAATTTAAATCATAACATTTATCTCCAAACAACATCAGTTGCTCTTAATGTCTCGTATTGAAACGTAATTAACCTAATCACATATCATCCATGATAGGTTAATAAATATCCATAGATAACCCAAAATCAACTTACTCATAATTCATAAAATCATATAACTAAAAAGAATCTGCTAAACTAACCAGGGACTTCACATAGTCTAGTGGTAGGCGATAAATACCAGTTGCACTTTGGTTGTGGGTTCGATTCCCGCAGCTTTGTTGTCACACGGTCTGCATGTTGTCCTTTTTCCAAAACTATATAATTTTCAAATCATTCCCCAAAAAGAGATAAAATCGTCAAAAATAACCATAACATAATTTAACCTCAATTTTATCTCAAGCCTTTCACTTCCATCATAACATATAGTAACCCATAATTACCTCAAAAGTAAGGATCATATAAACCCAAATGGTTCTTTATAACTATGTCCACAAAAGAACAAATAACTATTCCTTGAATAAAATTTTCATATATTAAACATCAGGGTTACACATACTATAAAAAGTCTTCTAATGTAACCCCATCATCAAAAGAGACTTAATACTCTTAAGAATTTCACCATAACTCTTGAAGCCCTTATATGTTGACATCTTACTCATTCAACATTCTTCATGATCCATTAACCATTCCTTTCCAACTTATTCTGAAATACTTCCTTCCTACAAACAAAATCAGGAATCATATCCTAAGATTCCAAAATATGAAAACAATAGTTATGAAATAATCCATACCTTTGATTGGTCATTTTCAGTTTCTTCATCCTCAATCGGAATGGCATTAGGTATTGGTAAACAAGCATTTGTATGATCTTGGTGATCCCATTCACGAAACATCTTCATAGGACATTTGTTTGCATAATGACCATGCACACCACATTTAAAACATTCAATTGATCCCTCAGAAAGAACTTCTTTCCCTTTCCTCGAGTCAACTGGATGTTTCCTTTTTTCCATGGCAGGTTCTTGCTTTATGACCTTCATTTCCACATCTATAGCATATTTATGTCCCTTTGAAACATTTTCCTAGGTGTTTTTTTCCACATTTTTGACACATAGGTTTTTGAACACACTTACCTTTATGATTATTACCTGTAGTTCCGTAGGGATTAGTTTCTCTCATATATGATGTCTCAAATAAATCACCAAGGTTTAGGTGGTCAATAATGACTCCAGATAGTTGGTTGCAGATAATCACAAGAGTTCTCATTGTAGCTCCCATATCATTTAGTTTCTTGATCAAAAAACGGTCACAGTTTCCTTCACATCCCCTGTTACTTTGGTGCCTGCTAGATCCGGCCATTTACTAAAACCAAAAAGGTCAGTGTGAGTATATCAACAAAACCATCATGTACTAATGAGGAAGATAAACACTAAGATATACTTACTCATTCAGTTTTTATAAAACTAGGACTCTTTTTGAAATCCTAACCATTATGGTAATGTCACTTATGCTTAAAGAATACCCTAACCTCTAAAGTTATCTAAACAGACCTTTGATACCAACTATAAGGCCCCATCCTTAAACCTTACATAATATTGAATTAAATGAATAATTCACATTAAGGATCTTTTCAGGTTTGGAGTTTTAGAGAATTAGGACTTAACGCTTATATCTCATAATATTACAAAGTAGACACTTCTACTGAGTTTCCATAGTATAAAAAAACTCTTAAGAAGAAACATTTCTAGTTCCATGTTTTATATAGCATGACTTTCCCTTGATCCCATCCTTGACCCTATTACACATTATGTCCAGTGAAAAACATTTCAAAAAAACTTGGGCTGAGCATAAAAAGCTCAGTAAGGGATACATAAAGAATGAAAACTGTTAGTTTTTCAAAACAACAAGTAAACCATGTATACATTATCAAAGAAATACTTTTCACCTTTTCAAAGTAGTTAAAACTCTTCACTGAATAAAAGTTCCTTACTTACACTTCTGTAACCAAAATATTACCATAACACCCATATAAAGATCACATAACATATAAAGGTAACATGGGACAAAAACATACTTAAGTGGAATTAACATAAGGTCTACTTCCACACATATCACTTAATGGAATTTCCATTCGGCCAACTTCCATATATACTTAATGGAATAGCCTTACGGCCGACTTCCATACCCAATGCATTAGAGGTTATAACGTAACCACTCGTCCTGGTATTCACGACACCACCCGTCATATGGTTTATCACGTAACCACCCGTAAAATGTCCAAGTACCATAATTACACATAAAATATTGAAAATATAAACATTTCAATAACAACATTTCATTTTAAATCACAATAAGTAATTCCCATATATTGAATTAATCAATCCATTTTCAAAAACCATTTAAAAGAGATTTTTGAATCAAAGTTTCCCATTCCACTTTGAATCTTCTAATGGAATTATAATTTTAAAACATTAATATCCATATAAATAAAAACTGAAAACCATTTTGAAAACATGGACATTGAAGATAATGATTTAGAATAATATATCTTTAAAACATTTAAAACGATATTTTTGTTAAATAGTTTTTAACAAAATGCAAGACTCTAGAATTCAAATAATAGCGAAATAAAATTTAATACGAACTTTATAATATCATGAGAATAAAGAGATTCATGATATAATATGTCAAAGGATAGTATACACACCATATAAGAGTGAATTGGTTCATAACAATAGTGAAGTCTCAAAATAAATGTAAAATGAGATAAAATCCATTATAAAGAAGGTATCCTTAAATTAAGGATAAATCAATCTCATAATTATGTGTGACAAATATAAATACACCCAATATAAGTGGATATTAAGTGTAAAATATTCAAAGGTTATTCACACATATTCAAAGGATGAAATATTCAATAACTACATGTTGAACCCAAAGAAATTGAAATTGGGTTCAGAAGTTCCCTTGGTAAAATTCGACAGCCTAACGGCGTCACATAAAATTTTACAAAAAGGGTTGATGAGAGAGATAAAGGGGATATCATAACTTGGACATAAAATTAACATAAATAAGTATATAGAAGAACATATCCCAACATAATATTATGTGAATTAAAAGACATAACAAAATAAGTCTTTTAAAAAAAAGGAGGGTGAAAGGTCCCCTTACCGAGTTGGGTAACTTTCGAAAAGTACACCCCATGGAAGAAGGGTCATACAATGAAGATGTAAATACCCATAAATGAAATTATACTACACAAAGTTTATAATAATGGTCAGTACATAGACCACTCAAAGTAAATAGTGGCAAATGTAGCATAAATGTCACGGGAATAAAAGTGAAATGAAAAATCCCTTACAAAAACTCAGCAGCCTAACGACACCACTTAAAACTTCAAAAAATGGATTTATGAGATCAAATAGGGTATCCCATAATATGAAAATAAAAAATTAAATTATGAGGAATATAAAATAACATCCCCAAACATAAGAAATTTGGTCTTAAAAGAAATTACATAAATGAGAGTACTTAAAAAAGAAATAGAGAGGTTGGATCCCTTACGAAAATTTGGCAGCCTAACAGCGCCACTCAAAACTTCCAAAATGAATTGATGAGAGAGAATAGGGTCTCTAATCATATGAACACAAAAATTACAGTAAGAGTAATATATAAGAACATCCCAATCACAATAATGATGAGCTTAAAAGGAATGACATAAAAGAGTGTACTTAAAAAGAAAGAGAGGAGTAGGATCCCTTACCTCAGGTCCGACTTGACTCGATCGTTCTTTAATATCCTGAATAATAAACTTGAGTTAATTTCTACTTTATTAAGAACCTTTTTCAAGCTTATTATTCCTTTTATATCACTTATTTATATGTTATAAACATTATGTAATCATTAAGTTAATAATGTTTGTTTTGTCGATATTTGGTTCTTAAGTCGAAAGTGGACTTCTTACAATTACAAGTTGTTCATGTGGTAAAAGTTTCTTTATATCCAGAATGACATTCTTGATTTGTATATCATATATATCTAGAATATACATGTATTTATAATATCACATAATCATTTAGAGGAAATAAATGAAATGCACCGTTCATGGAGACGGTAATCCGTACGTACGCATGAACGCTATTTTCATTTCTATGTCATATTAATGGAATTAAAACTATATGAGAGGTATTTGTATTTTAATTCCAGAATTATATTAATAATTTATATGTAACATAAATAATCTATATCCATTATATATATGTACTCATAATAATACATTACATTTGGGGATAAGAAATGAAATGCACCGTTCATGGAGACGGTAAGCCCTACGTACACATGAACGCTACATTCATTTCTATCTCATACTTTAATGGAAAGAAAATAAAAATGATATAAAGGTATATTATAATTCCAGTATAACATCATATATAATAACTTTAAATCCATCCTTTATACGTCCCACATATGGCATTAACGAATCACATCACTTTGAGGGGGAGGTAGTCCGCACTTCCTAAAATGAAGATATCGTGTTTACCCATAATGGAAACCATAAAGGTATGACATAAATGAAAAATACAGAAACTTAAGTAAAACATAAACATATTATATATCATATATATAAGTATAGTTTCATCTTAATGGAGACCTTTGAAAGTTTTAAAATAATGTTGAATAATCATCGTTTCGGGAGGCAGAAATTTTCCATCCACGAAAACAATATGTTCTTTAACCATTAGATGTAGGTGTGTGTAATTGAAGCTCAAATAATTCTTATAAAAACATCCTAGTATATTGAATATACTGGAGTTGTTACGAAAGAAATGAATAAAAATATTTTAGGGGGTTGGAGAAGCAAAATAAAACAAAAGGACTCAAATGAAGACATTACCTTAAAATTGGGTAACTCCCTTTGGTTTGAGCTCAAAAGCTTCCTTGGGAAGACTTCTGCCTAAAGTAAGGCTTAAAGGAGTAAGAGAGGGATTTTTAGAGCCAAAATGGGCAGGGTTTGGCCGAGCCAAAGGCTTTGGAAGTGTGGGTAAAGAGGTAGAGGTGGGGGCCTTTTATAAGAGGAGAGGAGGGGCACTCTTGGAAAGTAAAGAAAAGTCACTTTATTTTAAAATGATATTCGGATTTAAGACGTCCAACATTGATGTATTTCGGGTATACGGTGATAAGGGTTTGAAATATACCCATAAAATAGGTTATGGACATGTGTAGGTCCTATATTTTACATTATCTTTCCATTTTATTTAAATCCTTTATTAATGAGGTAATCGTTGCATCATCGTAATGTCATAAATAATTTAATTTATTTAATTTCTAAAAATTATAAGAAAATTACTATGATGTAGGAAATCTTATTATATTTCCATTGAATATTTATAGTCCAAAATATCATTTATGTAGACAAAATTAAAATTATTTTACTTAGGTGATACATTCTTTGATACATTTAACATTCTTTACAAATAAAAAGATAAAAAGTCGCTTTCTCACAAAAGTGATTCCATGGGGCACCCATGTTTGGCACAAGGCATCCCATGGTCGGCCATGAGACAACCAGTAGCCTTAGGACACATTTTGTGGTCATTTTTTATTATTATGATATTATTTTATTATCTTTAACTACCCGATTACTCATTAATCAAGATAATTAAAGATAATTACCGTCGTTACTATTCATAAAGTCCAAAAACAAAAGAGTCTTAATTACATAATTTGGTCCTTCTGATTCCAAATATTTAATTCATTTTAAAAAATTCCAAAAACATAAATTGAAATAATTGATTTAAAAAAACTTCTCGTTGTCAAAACAAATAGCGGGTTTTTTTAGAAACAATATTTATAAAAAGTTTGGCACTTGTTTATGCCTAATTCCAAAGTAAAATTAATCCCAATGACCATAATTGAATTAAATGGTAAAAATATATTCTAATGAAACTTTAAAATAAATTAAAAAGATAATATAACCATATAATTAAATTATATGAAAAAGCAGTTTTGATGTAAAATGTGGTATTTTTCACTATTCATTGAAAAATGAACATTGTCAGAAAAATACCAAAAATTAACCCAAGGTAAATTTCAATGTCCCAATCATAAATAATATGTTTATTTAGAAAAATATATCTTAAAAAATTGTTAAAAATTGGATTTAAAAATGGTTCGTCATCAAAAGGCGGTTAATTGACCTTTTAAAGAATATTAGAATGTTTATGCTTAAAAACTGGATTCATTTGCATTTGTAATCCTATAACATTTATTGTAAAGAGTAAAAATATTTGAAAAACATATATAATCATATTTTAGTTATTTATATCCTTTCCCGCCAAAACAACGGCTATGTGTTAACTACCATTTAAAATAATATTATTTTATTAATAGAGTGCAACGTAAGATTCCCAAGAAACTCATTGTTGCATATTGGGTACGCCATCGAGCATAGCATCCCCTTTAAAGTAATATTAATATTTTATTCACAAATATGGATAAATATAAATATGTCATATTATTTATTTACCTGGGGTGTTACAATCTCAGCACACACATTTTTATGTTTCTTTATCTCCAAGTTATGATTAATGGGTTTATTATGTAGGGTATTCAAATAAAATCAGATAAAAAATATTTACTACACATGATGAATTATTATTCACCTTGGATAACTTATGCCCATTAAATGTTTATTAATCAATATGGGAAAACTGATATAAAATAATAAAATCTTCATGATTAGGAAATAAAAGGGAACATTTTTAACCATGAGTATCACCAATAGTCAAAAATACATAAAATGAGAAATATCAAAAATAAATGAGAATTAATTATGAAAATATATAATAGGAAATAATAAATGTTCCTTGTGATGAGAGAGTGGAAAGAGAAATTTTTTTAGTAAGTCTATATATAAGAATGAAATATGGGAATTATAAATATAGTTATTAAAAATATGGTTGTTAATAGAATGGTCATTTATTATATAAAAAATAGTTATACAAAAATCAATTGTTGTTAAGTAGTAAATATAAAATAATATATCTCAAAATAAGATATAAATATGAAAATAAAATATCATAAATGTGTATATTTATGTGTTACATGTAATAAATATTATTAATTAAATTAAAATATGACATGACGTATAAATAAAATTAATATAAATTTCTAAAAACAATGAAATTTTAAAATGATACTTTAGAATATAAATAATTATTTTTAATTTCTTTTTTAACGTTTATTTATTAAAACAACAATATATCACTTTTCAAATAACAGTTTTGTTATGTATTATATATTTTTATAGATTAAAGTAGTCAAAATTAAAATATTATATTTTAACTATCACATTAACATTTTTTGAATTATAAAATTATATGAAATAATATTATGAAAAAAAAGATTAACAACAATATTTTTCAATAAAAACCATTTTTCTTTATATTTTGTATCTTAATTTAAAATTTTAATATATATATTTTTGAATATAAATTAGATTAATATAAATTAATTTTTAGGATTAAGATTTCATAATAATCTTAGTATGTATTTTTCATATATGTCAAAAATTATTTATTTTTAGGTGTATAGTGAAATAGAACATTTTTTTCTAATTTGTAACTATTATGAAATTATTCTATGAGAATTCCAAGAATATTTTTGACATAATGTTTACAAATTTTTTATAAATTTATTATATAAAATTTAACAAGGAGATTTTAAATATAAAACACTATTGAAACATTTCATAAGGTATAGGTAATATTTTAATGAACTTTTTTTATATGTTTCTTATAAAAAATCACATAATGGATTTAGGGTATAGAGTAATTTTAACATTGACTATGTCTAATTTGAATAATAAAAAAATAAATTTCAAATGAATCAAAAAAATTGATATTTTTATCCTAAACTTAAATATTTCACAAAAAAAATAATCTTTTTTTTGAAAAAGGGTCATTCTTCTCTTCATATATGAATATTAAAATTTATTTTTTTTAGAAAATAATTTAATTTGATAAATTGGATTTCATACTTACATTCATAATATTCAAAATATATTAAAATTCATTTTTTCTTTAAAGGATTATAAAAATAAACTACATAAGTAAAAAAAAGTTACATCGATAAAATAAAAAATGGTAAATTTAAAATTCAACTAGTAAATTACATAAAAACCTATTTAAAACATGTGTAGAAAATTTTGGTTGTGGATAGATTGAACATAAACCTTACAACAAATTATTATTCAAACATTGGTTACTCATTCCATTTGAAACAATTGTTATTATTTTATTAAAGAGTTATATGTGCTAAAAATTCACTTATCTTTATTTCTAAGTGTAATTACCTCCTCTCCCACTCTCTTAAGGTAGATTAGACCCATACTCTCGGATCTATTACTCATAAATACTTACTTCACTTAATTTCTTTGATACCAAATATAAAATCCTGAATATAACAATCCATATTTTAATTTTTATAATGAGTATTAAATCACTTACATCTGATGGATCTTTTCATGTTTTTATCTTTAGATAATTACAAATAAACATAAATAAATCCCTCATTATTTATAAAAAATTGAGAACTTTTAATCATATATGATTGTACTTAATTGCGTACGTGTCTTCAAAATCTTAAAAAGGTTATTCAAAACGTATTATCATTTTAAAAAAAAGAATTTTTTACCACTTTTCACCATTACATGTGTAAATGGAATCAAAATAATGGTGGATCTCCAAAACAAAGGGAAACATATAACTAAAATAATTGTTTTGTAAAAATGGAATACATACTAATGTAACAATCAGTAGAAAACATTAATCCATCAAATAATGTAATTAGTGTCATGAATTATAATTATAATATAATAAAACATATATATTAATAGTTACAACCACATACTAAAGAAATTCATATTGTCAAAAATCAAAAAACTATTTCTAAGGCCTTCTAAAAAGGTAATTTTCCTAATAATAAGATCATAATATATATAAACTACTTTCAAGGAATTTTTTGAAGACACTATACTGGTATGGGAAGTGGTATACAACGAAACCCAACCCGCTTTTTCTCATGATAACTATAAATATATCAATGATATATAAATTGAGGAATCCACCCATCAAATTTTTAATTCCAATTAATTCACTATAATATAAAATAAATATAAAACAACTAATAAAACATTCCAATAATGATCCTTATAGAAATAAAGTAATATGATATTAAAATAATTCTTTCTATATCAATAAATTGAATACCCCGATAATAACCAATATATAGGAAGAAGGTGGGTAGATAACCAGTACATTGTCAATATTACAATAACAATACATGTTAGAATTAAAATTCATTTCCCAATTTCAATATATTATCATCATCATTAAGATCATCACTTATTTATTTTGAAAATAGTGTATAATATAAACAAAAAATAAGTGATAAATCAAAAAAAGCATAATGGAGGCTTAAAATAGTGGATCATGAGTGCATCCCCCTATCAAGGTTCTCCCCCTATGATAGAAATGAGGCCATGATTTGAAATCAAGTAATGGTGTCGCCTTGGACCTCTATTGATTCCAAATAACCCGCCACCATGTTTTCCTCGTGCTAGATGTGCAAGACATTCATTTAGTTGTTGATGATCTCCCTAAATCTTACAGTGATATAATATATTATGCATGTCATGTTACCTATGCTATGCATAGAATATTCAAGAATACTTGAATCCATTTCCACCACCACAGGGTTGATATTCCTTTTCCTATATAGGTGATTCTGTCTTAACATTTCCATTGATTTAGTTAGAAGGGACTGACCATTGAAAAAATGCATAGAAAAAGAAAAGATGATGAACCCTCTGGGGATGTGAACTATTCCACCACCATGAATGAAAAACATATTACATGAGCCATAAGTATTGATTTTTTACCCCTTCAGATGGGGTTATATTCAAACAATGCAGCCTTGCTTTATTCTATGGATCAGTTGTTCAGTAGAGTTACAAGTCATGAGTGGAATAATGGTTGGGTAATTTTCACGGTTTTTCTATAGTTGGATTATATCAACTAGGATCCACCTAGTTCTGGATACAAGAGATTTCCTTGAGTTGATAATCCAATAATTATAGGCCAAATTCCACTCCTTTTATATGTTCCAAAAACCTACAGTCATCACCATGGACATTTCCTTCCATTCGAGCCCAGCTAAACACAAACCATGGAACCAATTATAATGTAATGAGAAACACAAACTCTCTCTAAGAGAGATTGTAGTGAGATCCCCAAAAAAATCCAAACCATGTTGGCCCATCCTCTATTAAAAAATAGAGGATTCACACTCCCCTCATGATGTACCCTATATCATAAGATCTTGGAATCAAAATTGATGATTGTGTGTTTAATGTTTTCATTAGTGAGAAGATCCGATATATAACCCCACAAATAAAGAGGTATTACTTTGTAAGAAATTTCTTACAGAAAAGTTATTCACCAAATCTATCAATGTAATCAAGAGACGTCATCGGCCCTAAAAGGTCTTTCATAAAGAAGTCCCCCGAAGTAGATTTGGTTAAGATTCACTTATCAGTACATTTTTTTATTTCAATGAGATCAAATAGTTCAGATTTATTTTTCTCCATAAAGATGCTGATGAAACTCCAATAACTGATATAATGAACTAATAGGATATCCCTAATAGGAGAGGTAGGTAATTCATGTTTAGTGACCACTAAGTTATGATACGAAAACAATTTGTCACCCATCATCTTAATTAATGATTGTGGGATTGAAGAGTCTGGATATGTGGGTAGATCGTGGATCATATTGATGTTGAGTTCCATCCCATAGTTTTTATTTTACCCTATGATTTTTTCACACATAGACTTACCCAATAGGGATCCGTCCCAGGAAACATCACACTCTAGATCCTCATGAATTCCATTCACCATGTTGGAAATATTCTACATGTTGATTCCCCCATTCATCATTAGTATGTGTATCCTATCCAAGAAAGCCCAATAGTGATTTCCATCCTCATGATCATCCAAAATAAAAATGTAAATATTTTAATTAATTTTGGAGATATCATTTTTTCAATCCCTAATATCTGAAAGAGAATGAATGGTCTTTAGAGATAGCATGATGTCAACCAAAGTAATTCTTCCACCAAAAGGGAGGTATCTATTCTTTCAGTTCATAACTCGACCTGTGATCCTTCTAGTAATATAATAAAAATGAGGGATGTTCCATATTCATTTGGATATTGGATTACCCTAGAAGTCCATGGTTATGTTCCTATATTGAAAATCCAAAATGGTACTTAATGTCAAAACAATCCAATCTAATAACATGTTGGTGATCATTAAATTGGTCTTCAAACGGTAGATGTTTTCCCTATCTATTTGTAGTAGACTTAAAGAATCTTATTAATACTAAAAAATGATAACTTTTTAGAGTTCATGAATATATTTTTTTAATATTCAATCATGATATGGGAAATATAAAAATATTTCCATATAAATTGAAAGGGAATAATGATACCCTTTAAAATTCACATGTTGCTGAGGTGGATATGAACATTCTGGGTGAGAATAAAAATTCTTGTTGAGAGTAGATCACCATTTCTAATGAAATATTTTTATTCCAAAATACTAACATTTTCCCCCAAGAAAATGATAGACAATAATGTCAAACTGCAACACCTAAAAATATGATCAACTGCCTTTGAGAAGAAACCTATTCTTAGAAAAATATTGATCATTAAGCTCAATTTGGCCCTGTTATATTCCTTATCCATAACTAGTTTGAGGACCATATTTGATCCCACATCCTTCTAATTAATATCACTTACCATTTCCTACACAAATTATATATCTCCTTGGATTGATCTTCATTTAATAAACCCATCTTTATTATAGAGTTTTTTTTAAAGAAATTTATATCGATAGTATATGTGACACACAACAACATGTATTAACAGACCTTTATATTCTATTAATGTTATTAGTAAATCATTACCATTATAACCTAGACATTAAATATTATTTCATGAATATGAAAAAGCACATTTTTAAAATTAATTAGGAATTATAATGAAAATATATTGAAAAATAAGAACTTAATTTTTTTTAAAGTCCTTATAGGCTATGAAAATATTTTTTACCAAAAAAATAATTTTTTATTTATTTCAGAAAATAAAAAAAAATTAATTTCATGTAATTTTACACTATTTATTTGGTAATATGAACTTCATTTTCTCAATAATTTAGCATTATCATATCTTGCGTTTTTGGTATTTTTCTAAAATTTATATTTTAAAAAAAAGATTAAAATTTTTTTTATTGACAAATTATTTTTCTTATAAATCATTTAAAAGGATATAATCTTCATTAAGATTTTCTACATGTAAAATTATTTCAAATATTTTTTTAATTAATCAAATTTATTTCATTGGATTCAATTTCATATTAAGATACTATATTAAAATATTTTATAGTTATGGAAACTTTCTCTTTTGGAAAAATGATTTCTCACCACGTCTAGGGGTTCAATTTTAAATTATGTTCTTCACTTTTTTTGAATTTAATTTGTAAAAATTTATTAAATACATTTATAATAAAAATTAATATTATATAAATAATTAAAATTAATTTTTTTCATAATATATAGTTAAAATATGAAAAATTAATTACATGAAGTAAGTTTAAAATGAGTTTACGAGGAGTAAATGAAAATTATAATGGTAAAATGATTTAAAAAAATGTAAAAATCATATTTTATGGACATATATAGACCTTATATAATCTAAAATTCTTAAATGACCCATTTTAGATCCTTATGGAACATGTAAAATAAAGGTATAATGTTTTATTTTCAAAAATTCCAAGTGTGTTCTCTGTCCCATTTTAAAAGGGAACCACCTATCTTATAATATGTAGAATTCAAAATACAAAAGTTTTCATAAAATACCAACCCAAATACATTAATTACTTCAAATATCACATTCTAGAGACATTTTTTATTAGAATTACAATATATAGAGGCTTTGGGTACAATATTAATGAGGTGGCCCAAAGAAGAGATATATTATTAACCAATATTATCTATTTTAATTCATCATCAAAATATTTATAATTATACTAAATAGTTATGAAATAATAACATAAGTATACATAATATACTAACTTTTTATAATATTATTTGAAAAGAATAATATTTTATCCACCTCTATCAAATGGGAATCAAAACAATCATTTGTTTGAATGGCGGACTTACACCTCATTAACAAATGAAATTCATCTTCCATCAACTCCTCTCATTTATTTTTATGAGTATTTTTTTAATATTTTTTTATGAAATAATTTACATATTAATCATTATATAAAATTTATATTTAATATAACTTCATAACATACCATCCATTGGAAAAAATAACATCATTCGTGTGTACAGTGGAAAAACTCCTTGTGAAGTGGTGTAATCTATTAATTATTACAACATTACATGGATGATTTTTCAATGTGCATTTAATGAAGTAATATAATATTTATAGTATATATTTCATCATAAAAATATATTGGAAACACTTACCTTTTTTATATTTTTGTGGTTGGAAAATGGAAATGTTTCACTTGTGTACATAAGGATTAAAATATCAATGAATGTAATGTATTCCGTTCATCCTAACAATAATTCATTGTTATTTTTTAAATTATAATTTATTAATAAAAAATATAACTATTGATGGAATATTTTTATATATTAATAAATAATAACCTCTCCGAGTTTTGTCATATTTCAAATTTTATTTTTCATACATGAGATGAACATCATCAAGACATATTACATAAACCTAAATGATTAAGTAATTGAATATTACCTGATAATAAATAAAATAAAATAAAACTATATATATCAAAATGGTTTTAAATAATTAAATAATTCTATTAATTCTATTAATCATGAAGATAATGAAATCACACGATGAATCATGCTTGAGTAAATGAATAACACTAAACCACCCTTTCCTTTGGGTAATGCCATTTTCTCCCTAACTCACATTATCTATATCTATCATTAATGATATAAACTATTGATAAATTATTTATATATGTCTCTCACATATATACCTATATTACCATCCTTTCTATTCATAAGGTAATAATTCTCATACGTTTGTTTCTAGAATTACTTCATAATGAAATTTATTTTCATTATGATATTAGGAATGGTAATGATAATTATTTAATTTCCATGGTTATTTTTTATGTTATCCCTTATGCTTCATTTTCTTTTTTGCGGTACACATAAATCGTGATCATATTATGATGAGTGTTATTTTACATTTCTATAATTGATTGTGTAATGATTTAGAATCTTGAGATAGCATGTCTGGGATTAGGGAGTAAACCAAATACATTATGGGATTTTGTTTTCCACCATGTGATGTTATCTAGGAAGTCATCATTGACTCATGTTTATCTCATTTTATATTTCATTGACACATTTCGTATATTTTCTTGATCTTATGATAACATTTTCTTTTTTTTATACATCTATGTTATTATTCATCAGACTTCACTTTTAATATATCATTTTACTCCATTGAGATATATTTTGTGTATCCATGTCATATTTTTTTCCCATACTAGGATTTCAAGATCACTAATTCCTCTTATATATTTACATGGATTTCTTATGATTTCTTAAGGGATTAAATTTATTTAAGAACACTTTTTGGAGAATAAAATAATTATTTCATGTTTTATATTCATGTGATGTATCGTGAACCTAGACTTCCAAAAACACTAGCCCTTACATTATTTAGGGTTGTACTTGTTGGATATTTATATTTAGAAACAATTTAATAATATATGAAAAAGTTATGGTTCATTATAGATTGTTTCAGAACAAGGTATAGTTATTTTAGGAGATTAATACTACAACATATTTTGATACCTCTAGGTATAAACCAAAATAAAATATAGTTATATCAAAACATCAAGTAGTTATGGTGATGTAAAAATTTAGTGGGTTCCTAGAATTGCATTCATGTCAGAATACTGAAAGTGGATGTGCCTCTTGTATGGTTAAACCATGGTATTTTAACTCCACAAATGGTGCGCAGAGATAGAATAAATTTTCACTGATTTCATGAAAATGGGTATTGCTACATTCCTGGTTTGATACACACATGCTATATGCATTAGATATTTAGAAAACTCTTTATGAACCATTACGAAGGACTCAAATAAATTATTAGAATAGAAACCATAATTATAAAATTACAATAGATAAAATATATTAAAACATATTAACTTATATATTAGGATATACATATCATTAATAAGTTTTTAATCCAATGTTTTTATGTTTATTTATTGTAAATTTATTATTTAATGTATTCTATTTTTTTCTGCTATCAGTTAATGGCATGAAAGAGGATAAATTATTCTAAAAACCAACATGATAAAAAATATGGTTATTTCACCGATGAAATTCATAATCATATGACAGATTGAGATGAGATATTCTATGATGTATTGGATCAACAAGTTTATGTTATAAAGAATAATATGAATCATGAAGAGTTACAGACTCCTCATAGCAATGATCATGTTCAATTTGAGCCTTTTTTATGATAAAGGCATCTAACCATTAATGGATATTCTAGGACCCTCATCATGACAAATTGTACTAAGTCTATTGAGAAGATATTCTCAGTTTTACAGTGCTTAGTGAAAGATAAATTGGAATTTTCTATTTATAACATTGAGGGAGGAGCCATTTAACATTGGACAATGATCTAGAATATGAATTTCAAATACGGTATTGATTATAGGGAATAGGAAAAAATCAGGAAAATAATTTTCATTAAATATCATCCTTGAACACTATATATTTAAATGGAGAGGTAGTTCATCATTTTGATAAAAAATTATGATGATTCTATCATGAAATATAAGGAAAAATCATTAAGATTGAATGTAATCCCTCTATCATTTTCAAAAATGCCAAATGTAAGGTATAAAATCATTATAGGATTAAATACAGGTCTTTGAGAATATTGGGAGATTTGAGACTTTGATATCTATGAAGAGATTGTCTATTATTCTATAAATGTTGAGATGGAGATTACGGAATCTCATTATCCTTGGGGTACTGGAGGAAAAAACATAAAATAGGGTTTTTTTCAATGTATCAATAAATAAATATTTTAGAGGAAAAAATACAACATACCAATTTTTAAAAGCATGGGATGAATCATACATGAAGCTATCTTATGATAACCAAGAGATATTTAAAATTTATAAACGAGTGGATCAAGATAATATGTTCTAGAGCGAATTGAAGAACCCCAATAATGTGGACGAATAAAAGAATGTCAATATCAACACTCAACCTTCTATATAGTGTTTGATATGAAATGAACACCTGAATTATGAAATACAATTCCCTAATCCATGGGTTGTTAGGGATAATTAATTACAACAACCTCAATGTCCTAGAGATCCTTTAAGTGTGTATACCAATACTACTGCTTGTGTGGATACTAACAATGATTTAGTGACATGTATGCTAATTCTTCATTTGAAAAGGAATGTCGATCCAAAATGATAGAGATCATGGAGATTATTAAGCTTTAGGACATGAATATTTTGAGGGATTATAAGGATGTATTCTATAAATATTTCCCTAGTCTTCCTCAGGGCCAGAAGGTTGAGTTCTCAATTGAAAACATACCTGTATTTATTCCCATTTTAAATAAACTATATATATTGTCCAATTTTTAGTTATAAGTGATTAAGAAATAGTTACAATACAATAGGAAAAGTGTTTTGTAAGACTATGTTCATTATTGTGGTCTGAACCTGTACGGTTCATGAAGAACAAGGATATGTTAATGAGACTATGTGTTGATTATCATGAACATCAAAAAATCATGATTAAGAAAAATCACCCCTTTATAAATATAGATGAAATTTTTAATCAACTACTTGAACCTTGTTATTTCTATAAGGTTGATCATTGATTTACATATCACTAATTACAGGTGTAGAAGGAAGATATTTCCAAAAGAGCCTTTCAAAAAATGTATGGTAACTCTGATTTTATAGTGATTCTTTTCAGACTCTCTAATTCAATATAATCCTTTTTAGATATAATGAATAGATTCTTTGGGGATTACCTCAATAAATTTTATGGTGGACCTATTAGATTATATTCTAAATTACTATAAAATAAAGGAGGAACAAGTGGAGCACTTGAAAACTATGCAAATGTATTTGAGAAAGGAGAATATATATGAAAATTATAATAAATGTAAATTATAGATTATGGAATTATCATTATTTTTTAATATTATCACCAGTAAAGAAATTTTATTAGACACCTCTTGGTTAAAGAAAACTATAGACTATCCTAGACTTTTATCCTTAATGGATATCCATTGTTTCATTAGTCTAGATATGTATTTCGAACAATTTGTGAGAAACATAAAACAGTTTTCAAAACAACTAACTAATATACCATATAAGGCTGTGAATATTTTTTGGGACCATTTAACTCAAAGACTGATTTAAAAATATGAAAATGAGTCTTATCACTATGTCAGTACTCACACTTCCCTCATGTTTGTAATGTTATGTTGCATATAATGGTGTTTTAAAAAAGACTTGGACTGCCTAAAAATATAGAATGATAATGTGATTGAATATAAATTAATGAAGTTAAAAGTTCAGGTGAAGTATAATCCCTTTCCTAATTTGAATTTGAATTTTTTTATCATTTCATTGAAAATATTAAGGCATTATCTCTATTAGGAGAAGTGTGGAATATGTACAAACTATAAGTTCCATAAGTATATATTCACATCGAAGGAAAAAAAATGAAATAGTGAAGATGGTTAGAGTTGACTAAGGACTATGAATACTCAATCCATCACCATCCTAGGAAACAAAATACTGTGGTAGATTCACAAAATTTAATGGCTATAAAAACCATATATCTAATGTTAATTTATAATGATTCAATATTCTTAGACATGAAAATGATGGACATGGGAATCATAATGGAAGTTACATCATTATTCTTTACTGATACTATTTCTCTATCAACCCTTGTAGATATTTTAATACATTCACAAATAGATGATGTGGAGTTTCTAATGAAGGTGGAATATATAAGAAAAAGTAAATCACCTACTTTTAAAATTGAATAAGAAAGAGTTATATGATTTGGATCATGGTTATGGAAACTATAAAATATTAACATAAAAAATAAGTTATTGAATGATGCAATACCTCAATGTTATCTATCTACCCATAAGGAATATTGATGTGTTTAGACCTCTGAGGGAATTATTTGGGGGACAATATAAATAATCCTATCATAGAATACACAATAAATGTGGAGACCCATGCTTAATGTAAATGGACATTACATTTCGTTTGTGAAATACTTAATACATGAAAAAAAAATCCCAAATCCCGTATTTGTGTTTGTGTATTTGGAAACTCGAAAAATAATCTTCTAATTAAGGTGAGCGATCTGTGAAATCTCCCATAAAAATATTCCTCTTTTTTTCTATATAAAACATTTTTTTACATCCTAGGTAAATAAAACATAGAAAGGGTGAGCTCAATTTCTAAGAAAGGGTAAACATGTAGAACATAAAACAAACCATAAACATTTTAACATAAAAAAGCATAATGTTTAAACTTCAAAATCTTGAGCAATGAAATAAGTCTTGGAAGTATGTAAGGAATGGATCATAAAAAAACATTAACCATGATTGAATAACATTGGAAGAAAAAATTTAATTGTAGAAAACTAATAAGCACATAATATGATTTCTATATTAGTCAAGGTATTGTTGTCAAGGCCATCATAGTGGATGAAGTCCATTACTGAACTAAGTTTACTTGTCATTCCAGCCTTGTATTACTGAACCAAATTTACTTATTATTCAAATCATGTATATATCATGAGATATAAATCTTTACCTAATTAATTTTAGGGAGATATAATTCACACCCATCTCATAAGGAAATCATTCTTATATGTTCCAAAAAAACATAAATCATTCAGTAGAGCATAACCCGTTAAATAAAATGGGATTCATAAACATCATGCCATCATAACAAATATGTATAAGATAAATGGACCTCATAAAAATAATTCCATCAAATAAAAGTAATAATATGTATAGAAACATAACCCTATTTCATATTAGATGGAAAATAATTTTGATAAAACACTTGAACATAATTTTTGAGGAAAATACCCTTTTTTTCTATAAAAGCATTTTCTTTTCTAAAAATGTCAGGAAATTTTAAAGAAAAATAATCTATTTGAAAAGAACATGAAATATTATAGAGAAATATTCATGGAAATAAGGCATTAATAATACTTAAAAAAATTTCATGTTGTATAAGTTAAAAAACATTCTCCTCATACTTTTATTGAAAAAGTCAAAAAGTACCTTGTATGTTAAATAAATGAAAGATTCCTTCCATAAAATGTAGTAAAAGTAAAAAATGGGTAAAATGACTTTAAACATACATAGAAGAATTATAACCAATTTATTAAAAAAAATTATTAAACGTGGACATGGATGATAAATACATCCCTTGAAAATTCTTACATATAAACAGTCTTAGATAAAAATGAGATTGCAAAATTATCCCTTACCTTAAGTAGGATTTCTTCTGTATGTGTCTGAACTCTTGTATAGTGGGTTTAAAAATATTATTAACTTTTAAAAACCCATAATAATATTTAGATTTATCATATATTATTCACTTACGACATTATATTACCCATTCATTTCTCAATTCAATGTTAAAGCAACGTTTTGGGTAATTATCATTTCTTTTATCATACTTGTTTGGACTTGTTATTATTCATATGGTAAATTAGATCATGATAAAATTACATCCAAAATTTAAAAAATGATTTATATATCATATATATTCATTATATAAATATATATAATATATCAATAAATGGATGGAATACGCCGTTCATGGAGACGGTAGGTCTTACGTACGCATAAACGCTGTTTTGGTTTCCTTATTAAATTGAATGGAAGTATGTGAAGGAAATATATATATATATACACATAAATAAAGTAGAATTATTATGTCATATATTATTTATTATTTATTATATATACTTTATAAACATTCTTGAATGGTTAACATGGAGAATGAATCTCATCTCATCGTGGAGATGGTAAGTCATATGTACGCACGAGCGATGATATCGTTCCCATAGTTGTTGAACGATATTGAAGTGGATGGTGTATAACATCTCTAAATTATTATCATGTTATAATAATAACATATAGTTATTATTTACTCCATTATACCCATCCAATTAAGGTGGTGGGGAAAAATAGATTACACCACAGCGTGGAGACGGTAATTCATACATATGCACATGCGGTGATTTCATTCTTCAAAGGATGGATAAAAGGTGAAATAGGGTTGTTTCATATTTATAATAACAAATCAGTATATGATTTATTCTTATGTTATTAATTTATAATGAAACAAATAAATGATAGGAAGTATAAGGAGAAATAAATTTGAAAGAATCGGTAGAAGAGATTACCACTACCTCGACATGTCTCCTTTAAATTTCCTCTTATAGAACTAGAGTTCGTATTTTTAGAATTTAAGCACCTCTAGAATATAACTAGTGAAATTTTTAAGATAAATTGGTAGGGGTTATCCATGCATTAAGGATCATAATTGAGTGATGTGGAGAGAGAGGATGTGCCCTTTTATAAGAGAGGAGAGGGGTACTTTAGGAATGTTCCAAAATATTAATTTATTATAAATTAAATTTCGATTTAAAATGGCCCAAAACATATTTAATTATAATTTAAGATTAATTTGGTTCAATTACCCATTATACAATAATTTTTTATATGTTTTGTATATTTTTATCCTTATTGTTTTCGTTTTACCCTTGTTTTACCCATTTTAATTTTATTGAGATATCATGTTATCTACACATTGTGGGTTAATGTAATTACCATATCATGTCAAAAGACCCAGAAAAAGTTATTTATGACATATTTGGACTTATATTTACCATTTGGATGAATCATATATTTTTAGGAATTTAATATCATTTAATAAACTATTTTATGTCTTAAGTTATGAATTGTTTCAATTTTGGACACTATTCATACTTGACTTTTTTTAAAAACATCGTAACATGATTCCTTATAGAATAAAGAATTAAATAAAAAATGATATGTCAATATCATCCAGAAAGTTAGTGTATGCTATCAAAATAACCAAATTAAATTTGTTTTAATATTTATAAATTCATTTATTTGAATCTTTCATTAATGAGGTAATCACTACATCATAATTGTGTCATAAATAAATATATTTTTCTTATGTCTAAAAATTATAAATTAAATAATATGATGTAGTTAATATTTTTATCTTTATAATTAATATTTATATACATAGATATTTGTTACATAGCCCCATATTAAAATCAATTTAATAAATGATATATGTGTATGTTATAATTATCATTACATTAAATTAATTATTAAAAAATTTCATTTTCACATCCAAGTGAACCCATGGCATCCCAAAATATAACTAAGGATGCCAATTATTATAAATATATTATCAAATAGGATTAAGGAATTTTTTATGGTAGTTTAATATTATTATAATATTATTTTTTTACCCTTATTTACCGGATTTACCCTTTAGGTATGGTAAATAAAATAATTACTGATGTTATTATTCCTAATGTCGAAAAATAAAAGTACCTATTTATAAAATTTGAACATTCTGATTGCAAATATGGAATCCATTTTTTAAAATTCAAAACATATAAGTTGTAGTAATTAATTTAAAATTAATCATGTTGTCGAAAAAAAAGGTTTTTTGTTTAAAAAATTTCAAAAGATTGAAATGTTTTTACATATTAATTCAATGTAAATTAATAAAAATTAATTAAATTGTCTTAAAATATAATAATATGTTATATATATAATTTAAAACCATTCAATAATATATATTATCCATATAAATTATTTCGATGAAAAAAATTTCAATTAAAACTTAGTGTGTTTTCACCATTCATCAAAATTTGAAAGTTCTCATAAAAATATCAAGAATTTATCCAAAGTAAATTTTTAGGTCCCACTTCCAAAGAATAAGTTTATTCTGTTAAATTGGACTTCTGAAAGTGTCAAATAGTATATTTAAAATGGGTGAGCCATTAAAAGATAGCAAAACTGAATTTTTTAGAAAATAATTATTTTAATCGAAAAAATTATTTTTTTCTCATAACATGTTCTAGAAAATCTTTATGATGAATGATAATGTTATAAAATTAAAAATATTATTAGTACTATTCATAAAGTATAATTTATATCCTATTAAATAATAATATTTTAATAATATATCATTGTTTAGTGAAACTCAGTGACACGTACAATGTAAGCTATCGAGGAAGATTTCTCTTGCGTGTAATGCAATCCAAGTCAGTGATGCGTGTAGTGAAAGATTCCAATGGTGTTGCATGTAATTTAATCCAAAATTAGTTCATTTATACAGTGAACAAAATCGATACTCTGTTTTGTGTGAAATGAATTCTATCAAAAGAACTTATAATTATGTGCAACACAAGATAAGAATAGTGTTTCATATTCTGCAAGCTAAAATGATGTTGTGTATAGATCAAGTTAATCTTAGTGTAGCATAAAACACAAGACATAAAAGAAATTAAAAGGAATATATCTCATAAAATCTTGGGGTGTTACATTATACACCCCTTAAAATGAATTTCTCCCTCTAAATTTGTCGGGGTTATATGGATTACTACTTGAATGTTTCTTTTCTGGAAACACACATCGTAAAAAGGAATACTAAAACATCATTTTTAAAAGGAATGTTAGAAAATAATGGTTAAACAAAGTAACTCATCACTGGGTTTCCACAAAGGAGAACATATTTGGGAAGTGAAAACATGGATATGGAAGAGAAATCTAAGAATCAAATTCTAATGGATAGCGATATAGAATATGGTTTGGATAAAGTTAACTACTAGAAAGCCATAAATCTGTAATGATTTAAGGGACCATCTGATTTACCGTATAAGAGGGTACTAGGGTGAAATTTTTGGTTTTCAATATCATTTACCTAAAGTTGATTAATTTTTTCATAAGGATAAATACTAACTTGATTTCAGTGTAATATCATCATTGGTCATTCACCGAAAAATTTCCACTTCATATATTATTTAAATAAATGGTGTTGAATTTTTCATTCTGGAAGTATTTGCAGGTCATACGATTGAATGATAGGTCATTCCATATGTCTCCGAAAAAGGTTTATAATAGATTATTAAATATGCATAAGTCTACCTATAGTGAAAAAATACATTAATCTAAAAAACATCAACCAGAATATAAATTATACTATCCATAAAAGTATTTCATTAAAATCCTTCCAAAAACTAAAAATATAAAACTGTAGAAGGAGATGAACTAAATCGACGTAAAATTTATCTCCCGTATCTTATTTGGTAGTTCTTGGTTGTCACATTCCAAATAACCGAATTCCTTAATCATGTATTCTATTGAAATATGATAATAACAAAAATTACCATAGAACCTTAGTGACAACATTCATTCTATCAAAATTAACTCTTTACACACACCAAATATACCAAAAATTCTATATACTCAAACAATGATATAACTTTGTCCCCTTTATCAACATGAGCTCATTAATACTATCAAACATATTATTTTCTCTTTATACCTTCATTGTGCACATATCATTTTCTTTCTAAAAATATTTCAATCACTTTTCATGGTAATCAGTACCATATAATTATGGAAAACCATAATAGACCAATACATAGATATTCCAATATTCTATAATATTATAAATGAGATTCCCCAGCACTATTTTAAAATCCCATCACATAAACACTTAATCATTCTACTACTTTTTTGTCATAATCAACCTCGCCAATAATGATCTCATGTAACTTCCCTATTTATTTTTCCTTAAGGGGATGTTGATGGTGATCATCATTAACCCTTTTATTAGGGAATTGGATAGCATAATTCCCTATTTCCTTGCACTTATAGCATGGAAGTGTTGGTGGTGTGTTCTTTGTAGTCTTTTCTCCATTAACATCATTAGAAACCTTTTTCTCATTACTTCAGCACTCAACTGCTCGATGACTTTCTTTTCCACACTTGAAACATTTTCTAGTCCCTTTAAGACAATATCCACCATGTGTATTCCCACACTTTAAGCATAAGGAAACATTTATCTTCTTTTTCACCATTGTTTTGAGATTTTCCCTTGAACAACATCTTTCGTTTCTTGTCAAAACCATGAGATGGGTATGTAACACCAACTTCGAGTTCCACATTAATAGTAAAACGCACAATCTATTCCTAGGTATTGAAGTCACTTATATCAAATTTTCTTCGAAGACATGGTTTTAATCCACTGAAGAATCAACCAACATTATATTCAGGTTGGATAATAAAGCTAAAAGCATACCTTGAAAGTCTTGTAAAATTCACTTGTATGTACCAATAGATTCATCATTCTTTTTCATAAGCTCAAGGAACTCTTTTTACATCTTTTTTCAAAAATACGAGGGAAATAATTATTTAAAAATAAGTTCTTCAACTCGTCACATTCCATGGATTCAATTTCATCTCAGTGCCTTGTATTCTTAATTAGAGTCCATAACTGGTTGGATGAACCTTCTAAATGATAGAAATACAATATGTCATTTTCATATTCCAAACAGCGAAAGATGGAAAATATCTGTTCAATGGTACTGACCCATTTCTCAGCAACAAGTGGATTAGAAGACCCAATAAAAGAATGTGGTTGTTTCCTCATGAAGGACTTAATAGAATGTTCTTCCTTTTTCTACTCATTTTAGAGTCCAAAATATTTCATAGCTTGGGTAAGTATAGAAATAAGATTTTTCATTCCATTTCCCATAAAAATTGGTTTTTTATGAGGAAAATCATTGCATTTTCCAGTGCATTGGTCACTAACAATATTCCTTCTTGTTCCATCCATTATCTAAAACCTAAAAAGAGTAGTGTGAGAAGCAAAAATAATACTTGAAAAAAACATTATCACATGGGAGTGCATTAAATATCTAACATCATAGGTTCTATTCTAGGTTATTTATGACTATTACCATAATTTTAGGACTGTAGCCTATACATATACTTAGACTTAGGTACATCCCTAGACATACCTTAGAAATATCTCTAGGGATCCAACTAATGTTTTCGCATCCTAGTTTCCAAAGGTTAACTAAACCATAACTCTAATACCAACAATAGAGACCCAAGATTGACGTACATGGACATTACATTTGCTTTTCATAATACTTAATGAATGACACAAAAAAATTCTTAAATACTGTATTATTTTTGTGTCTTTGGAAACTTGGAAAATAATCATATAATCATGGTGAAAGATCTTCAACATCTCCCATAAAGATCTTTACCATTTTGTTTTACTAACTAAAACCATTCTTTATATCATGGGGAAAATAAAACATCAAAATGGTGAGCTCAAACGATCAGTAATGGTAAACATGGAGAACATAAAACAAACCATAAACATTTGAACATAAAAACAAGAACATAAAGTTTAAACATCAAAATATTGTGCAATGACATAAGTCTTGGTTGTACGTATGGCATGGATCATAAAGGAACATTAACCATGATAGAATATAACTGCAATAAAACATGTAATTGTGGATAACTAATAATAATATAATATTATTTCTATAGTATCCAAGGCAATTCTTCTAAGACCATCATAGTGGATAAAGTCCATCACTGAACCGAGTTTACTTGTCATTCTAGCCAGGTATTACTGAACTCGATTTACTTTTCATTCCATTCATATATATCATGAGATATAAATCATTACCCAATGCATTTTAGGGATATATATGTCCCACCAATCTCATAATGAAATCATTATTCTATGTTCCACAAAAACATAAATCATTCAGCACAGCATAACCCGTGAAATAAAATGGGATTCTTAAACATCATTCCATCATAACATAATTCATATAAGATAAATAGACATCATAAAATTAATTCCATTAATAAAAGTAATAATAGGGATCGAAACATATACTTATGTCATCTTATATTGAAAATAATTTTGATAAAACCATTGAAGTTAATTCCTGGGGAAAATGTCCTTTCTTCATTAAAAAAGTTTTCCTTTCTCAAAATGTTGTGCAATTTTAAAAGAAAACAATTAATTTGAAAATAAAATTTAAATATTATATAGGAATATTTATATAAATAATGTGTTAAAAATACATAGAAATATCTGCATGTCGTATAAGAAAAAATAACATTCTCCTCGTAATTTTACAAAAAAAGTCAAAAAACACCTCGTATATTAAACAGAAGAACGATTCCTTCCATACAATGTAGTAAAAGTAAAAAATGGTTAAAATGAATTTAAAAATACATAGAATAATTATAAAATTTTAGGAAAACATTTTTATAAAATATGTAAATGGATGATAAATATATCCCCATAAAATACTAACGTATAAACAATCTCAGATAAAAATGATATTGCAAAATTATCCCTTACCTTAGGTTCGATTTCTTTCATATGTGTTCGGAAATCCTGTATTATGTGTCTATAAATATTATAAGCTTTTAGAAAAATAATAATTATATTTATGATATCAAATATGATTCACTTACAACATTATATTACACGTTCATTTCTCAATTCTATATTAAAGTAATGTTTTGGGTAATAGTCATTTCATTTATCATACGTGTTTGGAATTGTTATTCTTTATATGATTACTTGTATCATGATTTACTTACATAATTAATATAAAATATTATTTATATATCATATATATTCAGTATATAAATATATATAATAGATCGATAAATGGAATGGAAAACACCATTCATGGAAACAATAGATCGTACGTACGTATGAACGCTATTTTTGTTTCCTTATTAAATTGAATGGAACTATGTAAATGACATATATATATATATACATAAATCCAGTAGAATTATTATGTAATATATTTCATGATTATTTATTATATATACTATATAATCATTCTTGAATGGTTAACATGGAGAATGAATATCATTGCATCATGGAGATACCAAGTTTTACCTATGCATGAGCGACGATATCGTTCCCATAGTTGATAAATGATATTAAATTATATGGTGTATAATATATAAAAATTAGTATCATGTTATAATAATCATATATATTTATTATTTTCACCATTATACCCATCCACGTAAGTTGGTAGTGAAAAATAGATTACACCACGGCGTGGAGACGGTAATCTGTACGTACGCATGTGTGATGATTTTATTTTTTATAGGATGAATAAAAGGTGAAATAGGGTTGTTTCATATTTATAATAAAATATTTATATTAGTTATACTTATTTTATTACTTTATAATGAAACAACTAAAGAACATGAATTAAAATAAGAAATAAACTTAAAAGAATCGGTAGAAGAGATTACCTCTTCCTCAACATGCCACCTTTAAACTTACTCTTAGGGCACTAGAGTTAGTATTTTGAGAAGTTAATCACCTATATAATATAACTAGGGATTAGGGGAAGATAAATGGGCATGTTTTGTCATAGAATTAAGGCAAAAATAAAGTTAATAGTTGGGGAGGAGGTTCCCTTTTATAAGACATAAGAGGGGCACTTTAGGAATGTTTTAAAATATAATATTATTATAATTTAAATTTTGATTTAAAATGGTCCAAAATAAATTTAATTATTAGATAATATTATATTGGTTTGAATACCCATCATCCAATAATTGTTTGACATGTTTTGAAATTTTTTGTCTTTATCTTTTTGGTTTTAAACCTGTTTTACCCTTCTTAATCTTTCTGTGATATCATGTTATTTACACATTGTGGGTTAATGAAATTACCATATCATGTCAAAAGACCCAAAAAATTTATTTATGAAATATTTTCACTAATATTAACCATTTCTTAGAATATTATATTTTTAGAATTTAATATCATTTAATAAACTATTTTATGTTTTAAGTTATGAATTGTGCCTATTTTAGACACTATTCATACATGACTTTTTAATAAAATTCATAACAACCTGATTCCTTCAAAAATAAGTTATTACCAAAAATATAATATGTAAATGTCTTATAAAAAATTCTTGGATGACATCAAAATTACCAAATTACATTTGTTTTAATATTTATAAATTATTTTATTTGAATCTTTCATTAATGAGGTAATCACTACATCATAATTGTGTCATAAATAAATATATTTATCTGAGATATAAAAATTATAAATAAAATAACATTATGTATGAAATATTTTGATATTTACAATTACAATTTAAAGACATAGATATATGTTATATAACCCCATATTAAAATCGGTTTAATAAAAGATATATGTTTAGGTAATAATTATCATTACTTTAAATTAATTATTATAAAATGTCATATTCAAATCCATGTGAATCCATGGGGTCCCAAAATCGACCCATATATGACCATGTTCAGACATATATCATCAAATAGGATTAGGGAATGTGTTATGGTAGTTTAATATTATTGTAAAAAAAATTCTACCCTTATTTACCATATTTACCTTTTAATAGTGGTTGATAAAATAATTACTGAAGTTATGATTCATAAGGTCCAAACATAAATAGTAAATATTTACACATTTTGAACCTTATGATTGCAAATATGGAATCCTTTTTTTCAAATTAAATTCATAAAAGTTTCAGTTATTAATTTAAAATTAATCTCGTTGTCGAGAAAAACGGATAATTGTTTAAAACATTGCAAAAGATTGAAATGTTTTTACATATGAATTCAATGTAAAATTAATTAAAATGAAATAAATTGTATTAAAATGTAAAAATATTTTCTATTTATACTTTAAAACCATTCAATAATATACCTTAAACATATAAATTATTTTGATGAAAAATGTTCTTTTCAATTAAAATTTAGCGTATTTTTACTATTCCTCAAAATATGAAAGTTATCAGAAAAATATAAAAAAAATATCCAAAGTAAATTTTTATGTCCTTATTACAAATAAGAAGTTTATTTTGTAAAATGTATCTTATTAATGATTCAAAAACTAGATTTAAAATGGGGGCACCATTAAAAGGCGGAAAAACTACATTTTCGGAAAAATACATATTTTGTCAAAAAAAAATATTTTTTTCTCATACCATGTTCTAGAAAATGTGTAAGATGAATGATAATGTTATAAAATTAAAAATGTGGTTAATACTATTCATAATGTCTAGTTTATATCCCATTAAATAATAATATTTTAATAATATATTATTGTTTAGAAAAACTCGGTATCACGTACATCGCAAGAAATCAAGGAAGATTGCTCTTGTGTGTAATATATGAAATGTTTTGTGTGTAGTGAAATATTATTTTGTTTTTTCATATAACATAATCTAAAATTAGTTCATTTATAAATTGAATAAAATTTGTACTTAGTGTTTTGTGAAATTAATTCTATCAAAAGAAATTAAAATTATGTGCAACACAAGATAAGAATAGTGTTGCATATACTGCAAGATAATACGGTTTTATGTATAGAACAAGCTAATCATGGTGTAGCTTAAAACATAAGACATCAAATAAATTAAAAAGAATCTATCTCATAAAATCTCAGGGAGTTACCTTAAATTATATGGTATGTCATTAATTGAAGGTTGAAAGGAAATATTATAAGGGGTGATGAAACCATTACCATACCTAAATGGAAATGGGTAAAAATCACCATGATGTTTTTCACCAGTTAACCAAATACATCAACAGTAAACAATTTCATAATGGTTGTGGTGGATCATCATACAAATTCTTCTCACTTCATTTCAATTATGGGGGACATCTCACTTAACTAGTATATATTGATATATAAAAGAGAGGTGGTGAGGCTACAAGAAACACAACTATCAATTGTATCTAAGTGAGGTTATATATTTACCTATATTTTTTGAAAGAGCCTATAATATTCCCTAAATGGTAATTTGAAATTTATTATGACTTATCACCTTCAACTAATAAAAAATCTGAGCATAAAAATCCAATAAATGATTACATGTTAAGAGAATATTCAATGGACATAGGAGTAGGATGATCTGAACATATTCCTCTAGTAGATTTATCATACGACTATAGATTCCACTCATGAATTCAAATGGTTATATTTGAATCCAATTATGGGAACAGATATAGAATCCCATAATTTTGGAGTCCACTTGGTCCCATGTTTTCCTTAGTTGTGGATTGGTTTTTCACTTTTGGGGATTATAAATATTCAGGAATCATTGGATGAAAAAGGGTATTTTAGAGAATTTGGAATGGAAAATGGTTAAGGATGACCATTATTTTAAGTGTAACCATTATCTTTCACTAGGTTATTGAATAAGGAGGATTCGCATGATTTTAGCTAGGTAACAGAAACCATGTGGGTGAGCAATAAAACCTATGGAAGATCTTGGGTTTGTCTAGGGGTGCACATATTTATGGTGCATGATTATTTTAACCATGGTACCTTAGTGAAAACCATGATACCTTAAAAAATGAATTGATTGGTAGGGTGAATGGTTTAGGGTCATTAATAATTTAATTGTGTTTCCTCCTATAGGAAACAATGTGACCTCACTCCAAACTCATAATGGCTCATAATAAAACTTTTATAACACTTTTGTGGTATCTCCCTCAGTATATTGGTGGAATTATTTCATTCATGAGGGATCACATAAAAATATCATTCTTTTTTATCTGGTATCTCATTTTCATTATATATCCTTGATAGGTCTCTTATTCTTTTATATTGTATAAACCAAAGGTGATGTTTATGATTGATTCACTGGTATTAATGATGCATTGATGTATTCTATTATGTATATTGAATTTTTATGATCTTATATACTATTCACCAATCATCATTATCATAAGTGAATTGTTTGATCTCCATTTTTAGGTTTTTGTTACTATAGAAATTTTTATTTCTATGAATTACTTGTCATTATATTAAAATTATATTATTTTATTCATCTATTTTATGTGATTTTTGGTCTTAATGGATTTATTGGATGGATAAATGTTTTTAATGTGGTTTTACACTAGAAATGTGGATTTTCACACAAAGGGATTGATTAAATGATTGCATGATGCTTTTAATTGGAAATGATTTTTCAAACACTAATGTAGCAAGGACTGGATTTGAAATTGTTTTTATAAATTTAGGGTACAGTTTTTAAATCTATTTATTGTTTCCTATAACATTAGGAACCTTGGGCTTGTTGGGAATGATAAATGGGTGACCCTACTGTCTGTGGAACCACTGGAGAATACTTTGGTATATCGTTGGACATTGGCCAGACTCAATATTGGATGGTAAAAAAAGTGTGCATAGTTTAGGATATATTATGTTTAGTATATATTCCCATATTCTATGGCCTAATATAAAGTAAATAATCATTTATGGTTTATTTATCGCATGATGGATTGTGTCACGGATTTTTCTTCACTTGTTTTCATATGTGGTTTTATCAAATGGCCCACATGATGGGTTATGTCATGGATAAGGGTTTAATTTATTACATTATAATATATGCAGATGAATTATTTTTTATCACTTATTCATTTCATATTTCATTCATTGTGAATCTGAAATTAATTTATGAAAACCAAAATAAAAATTATTCACAAATTGTTTTGGATTAATGATAATTATTTATCAAAGTATTTCTGTTTTGAAAGATAGAACTATTTTATTCTTGATATTAGTACTTGTATATAATATATGGTGGTATCCAACAAGGATTCTTTTATCATACCCAATATTTTCCTTTAGGTGTAATTACATGTTATAAGTTTGGATTCATGTAAAGGGAAGTAAATTTTGTGGCATCTAGGCATCTCTTATGTGACTACCTTCAGTTTTCTATGGTGTGTAGGTGTTGATTATCCACATGGAGAATTTTTTTCCATGTTTGATATATAAAATTATGGGTTTTCTAGATTTGAATTTATTGAATGGGTCTTATTTTTTCGTTTTATACCACTTTTAACATGGGTTTATGTCTTATTTTTTATATCAAATACTTGATTCTTTATCTTTGTATTTACATCACTGCGATGTACTAACTCAGGGGGCTTATCTAGTGGACTTTGGTTTGTTTTTAATTATTTGGAATATATGGGATGATTATCATGAATGTTTTTAACACTGTATGAAAATGGTTTTGTGTCTTAGGTATATATGAGTCAGTATAGTTAGAATTCAGGTAGTAAGAGTAGGAGGGTTTCTGGAAATCACAATTCTCTATATAAACTCTCAAGTTACCATTGCTGGTCAGAAAAGTTTTTCTAGGTTTGAAAAAAAAAATTGAGTTCATTAGAATGTACTTAATGTGATGATTATTTTAAATGAATTTTTCTTTCGTAATGAATTGTTTGTTCCATTTTGGAATTCATGATCTCATTAAATTCTTGATGTATTAATCAACGGATGTGAATCATCTATGTTGGTCTTATAATTTTTGAATATTCATTAAATATGATTGGTAATTATCTTGTGACTAAAATAAAATTATTCTAAGAATGGGTCCTTGAAATTCAAGAGAGAATTATTTGAGAGAGTATCTTTATGATAACCCTCCAGTGTAACCCTCTATTATTCCTGTAACACCCTAGATTTTTATAAGAAATATTTTGTTTTTATTTTATATAAATCATCAAAGGAATCTTTCACTACACACAACACTGGCTTGGCTTTCTTTACACGCAATCGCGACCTTCCTTGATAGCTAGTATCGTACGCAATACCGAGTTTCACTAAACAACGATATGCTATTAAAATATTTTTAAAACTAGCCGTTATGAATAGTAATAAAGACTTTATGAAATTTTGTAACTTTTATTTTTCAAAATGGACTTCATTTTTGGATTCGGAATATCAAAATTAGCCTAGGGTGAAATTTTGGTATTTTTCTGGAAACTTTCAATTTTTGATGAATAGTGAAAACACTGGGTTACTATTTAAAAACTGATTTTTTATTTAAATAATTATATATTTTATTTAAATTTATTTTAGGTCAAAATTGATACATAATACCTATATAATTTCAATGTAATTCATTGGAGTAATTTTATAATAATTTTAGATATATAAAAATTTTATTGAAATTTTCACCATCTTTTACCCACCTCCTAGGAGAATTTTCAAATTTATATAAAACATAATTTTACCACTTATGTGAGTGGAATTTCAAAAATTCGAGAGACACAGTTGATGTCAGTAAGTAAAATGTGGTTCAATGAGATGAAAATAATTTTTGGTGAATAGTAACTTTTTGCATTTATTTACCACGGTTAAAAGTAAATAGGATAATTAAGGGTAAAAATGATATTATTATTACGCTAATACATGTCCTAATTCTATTGGATAAGAGTAATTAGACCAAAAACAACCTTAGGAATAAAATATTACCATTTAGGTCCACTTGGATTAGATTAGGACATTTAATATTAATTTATTTAAAGAAGGGTTAAAATAGTTAAAATCGATGTTTAATAAGTAAGTCATTTTTAATATAGGGTTATACATAAGATAAATTTGACTATAAATATTAATTAAAAATCTAAAACGAGTTCCTACATAATGGTATTTTATTTATAATTTTTAGACATTAAATAATTTAATTTATTTATGACACAAAGATGATGCAGTAATTATCTTATTAATGAAATATTGATATAATTAATGTTATAAATACCCAAATAAATGTAATTTCAGACTCTTTATGAATTACACTAATTTTATAGGTTAATATGACATGTTAGTATTGATTTAGTTAACTTTTTGTGAACTAATAATTCTGTTATTAGTTTCACAAAAATCAATTACCAAATAGTCTCAAAATTGACATAAAATGGTTTTTAAAACAAATATTATATTATTGATTGTAATTTTATTTATAAAAATATAATTTTCGGTAAAATTACTTAGATAAGGTTATATATATAAATAATAAACAACTTGGGGTTCCTTTTCCTTGTTATATTATGTTTATTAACCTTATAGTGTAAGAAAACAAGAAGACACGGTAAAAGTTAAATTATCTAACTTAAAGTTAAATCTAAATGATAGGGTTAAAATATAAATCTAAACTTGTCTAAATTATATTGGATTAGACGATTTCTACCCATCCCTACCTTAGCTTTGAAATTACTCACTTTTGATCTATTAAAAAACTAATATGACTTTATAATAAAATAATATTTTTAGTTATTCCAAAGGTGCCCCTCTCCTCCCTTATAAAAGGGCACCTCCTCCCTCTCTTCCTCACACCACTTTGACCCTTCATGCTCAGAAAACCCCTAAACAATTCTCTTCTCCACTTCCCTAGAAACATCCTAGAGGTCCTGGTCTTCTTCAATGACCAATTTTAGTGCCCTAAGAGGAGGTCTCAAAGAGGTGCTTCAAAGAAGAGGTAATGTCCATTACCGATTCTTTCAACATTATTTCTTCTTCCACTTCTTCTGCTTTAGTTTTTTCATTATGAAGTAATAACGTCAGTATCACTCATATAATTATACGTTATTATATGTATAAAACAACCATATTTCACCATCTATCCATCCTATGGAAAATGAAATCACCGCGCGTGTGTACGTACGGAATATCGTCTCCACGCCGTGGTGTAAAATATTTTCCACCACCACCTTACTTGGATGGGTATAATGGTGAAAGTAATGAATATATATGATTATTGTAAAGTGATATTGATTCTGTAATATTATACATACACTTTAATACAATTCGACGATCATGGGAATGATATTATCGCTCGTGCGTACGTACAGAATACCGTCTCCATGACCCGATGAGATTCACTCTCCATGATGACCATTCAAGAATGATTATAAAGTATATAAAATAAGTAATAATGAAATATATGACATAATAATGCTACTGGATTTATGTATATACATATTTATGTCATCTACTTAATTTCATTCAATTCCATAAGGAAACGAAAATAGCATTCATGCGTACGTACGGTCTACCGTCTCCATGAACGGTGTATTTCTTTCAATTTATCGATCCACTATATATATGTATATTCTGAATATATATTATATATAAATAATGTTTTAAATTTTTGATGTAATTTATCATGATCTAAGTAATCATATGAATAATTACAAGTTAAAACACGAATGATAAATGAGACGATTTTACCGAAAACGCTACTTTAACATGAATTTACAAAAGAACGGGTAATATAAAGTCATAAGTGAACCATATATGATATAATAACAATGAGTATGATTCTATAATAATTCAATGACATTATTTAAATCATTATAAAGGAGGTTCAGACACTTACAAAGAAAATCGGGCCTAAGGTAAGGGAAATATCACAATCTCATTTTTATTCGAGATTGTTTATACTTTGGAATTTACTGGGGTGTATTTTATCATCCACATCCATGTTTCCTCAATATGTAATACTATTTCCATCCACCTAAAATTGTTTAAATCCAATTTTACTCTTCGGTGAGTTTTTAGTAAAAGATATTAAAGGAATCTTTTGTCGTTTTTCGTACGAGGCACTTTTTGACTTTTCTGACAAAAGTACGAGAAGAATGTTTTTTTAACTTATACGGCATGAATGGATTTTTAAAAAATTATTTCCAAGAAGATTCCTTAACAAGTTTTCATGTTTATTTTTAATCAACTTATTTTAGTTTAAAATTGTATGACATGTTAATAAATGAAAAATGTTTTTGAAGTAGAAAGGATATTTTCCTCAAGAATGGAGTTCAAGTGTTTCATCAAAAGTATTTTACATCTAAGATAATATAGGGTTCTATTTATATCCCTCTTAATACATTGATTTGATTATGTTGTAATGGAATTATTTTTATGAATTCCTTTATCTTATATGAATTGTTTTATGATTTCATGATGTTTAAGAATCCCATTTTTATTACATGGGTTTCTCAATGAAGTATGATTTATGATTTTGTGGAACACATAATAATAGTATCATTATGAGATGGGTGGGACCTATATCTACCTCCAATGCATTGGGTAAAGATTTTATATCTCATGAGATAGACATGGCTGGAACGGCAGGTTAAACTGGTTCAGTGAAACAGGACTGGAACGGGGAATAAACTCGGTTCATAAATGGACTTTGTCCACTAAGATAGTCTTGGAAATGAGTCTTGACTAATAAGAAATGATTCTCTATGATTATGTGTGTATGCCACAAAACTTCATGTTTTATGTTATGATTATTGTGATTACATTTCACTACCATGATTTATCCCATGTTATGAAATTATGACCTCTTTTGCAGGAGAATATTTTCAAAATGTTATGTTCTTATGAATAAGATGTGATTGATATTTCTTTTGTTTACCCTTACATAGCATTTGAGATCACCCTTTTGTATGTTTTCTTTCCCAAGGTCAGGTAGAATGTTATTACGTAAGATATGCCAAAAGGGACTACAGATATGATGAAATAAATGGGAGACAATGTAGATGCTTTATGAACCAGTTGTTTATGTTTCCCAGTTTCTAAAGACACTATACTATACGGTCCTTTCCTGGTTTTGTTATATGTTGTAATAAGTGTGCTTCAATTTTGAAGTATTAACAATGTATGTAAAGTATGGGTCGTTATAGTTGGTATCAGAGGAAAGGTATAGTCAACCTTTGGAAACTAGGATGTGAAAGCCTTAGTAAGATTCATAAGGATAAGTATAAGCATAGAACACAATCTTTGTGTTTTAGAAATGTCCATGAATAACCTAGGATAAGACCTTAAGTTTGAAATTCTATTCTTGAATGTGTAATTTTCCTATTATAATTAGTGTTGCTCACACTATTCTACTTGGTTTTAGTCAATGGATGGAGCCTGAAGGAACCGTGTTAATGTGGAATGCGACGGGAAATGCAATGATTGTCCCCCTCAGCAACCAAACATTATGGGAGATGGAATGAAAAATCTTGTAGCCATGCTCACACAACTTTCTCAAGCTATGATTCATGAATGAATTACAAACGAGAAAAGGAAGGAGCAACATTCTGTTGAATCCTTCTTGAGACAGCGTCCACCTTCATTCAGCGGGTCTTCTGATCCACTTGTTGCTGAACAATGGATCAGTACCACTGAAAAGATATTTTCAGTTCTTCAATGTTCTGAACATGATAAAGTTATCTTAGCAGTATATCATTTGGAAGGTGAAGCTGATCAATGGTGGAATCTTATCAAGAAAATGAGGCCAAGAGATGAAATTGATTCCATGGAATGGGATGAGTTCAAGAACTTATTTTTCAATAAGTACTTCCCTCGTATTCTTCGAACAAATATGTAGGAGTTTCTTGAACTAAAGCAAAAGGATGATGAATCTGTTGGTATATATGAAGCGAATTTTACAAGGCTTGCAAGGTATGCATCTGGCTTTATCATCCAACCTGAAAGTAAAGTTGATCGATTCTTTAGTGGATTAAAACCAAATATTCTAAGGGCATTATCTATAAGAGACTTTAGTAGCTATGAATAAATTGTGCGTTGTGCTATCAAGGTAGAAATGGAAGTTGGTGTTACTTATCCATCTCATGGTTTTGACAAGAAACGAAAGATGGAGTTCAAGGAGAAATCTTACAATAATGTTGAAAAGAAGATGAATGTTTCCTTATGCTCAATGTATGGAAAGAAGCATGGTGGAGAGTGTCTTAAAGGGACTAGAAAATGTTTTAAGTGTGGAAAAGAAGGTCATCGAGCAGCTGAGTGTCGAAGTAATGGAAAAAGGGTTGCTAATGATGTGAGTAAAGAAAATACTATAGATAAAGCACCACCAACACATCAATGCTTCAAGTGCAAGTAAATGGGGAATTATGCTAATAAATTCCATAATCCAAGGGTTAGTGATGATCGACATGAGCAACCACTTAAGGAAAAGGACAAAGGGAAGTCACATGCGATCACTATTGGCTACGTTGAATATGAAAATGATGTGGTGGAATGATTAAGTGTTTATGTAATGGGATTCCAAGATAATGTTTTATGTAGTATCGTGGAATATTGGAATATTTATGTATTGGTCTATTGTAGTTTTCAATAATATTATGGTACCAGTAACCATAGAAAGTGATTGAGATATTTTTGGAAAAAAGATGATATGTGCATAATGAAGGGATAAAGAGAAAATTAAATGTTTGACATTATTCATGAGCTCATGACTGAAATAAGAGAATAGTTATATCATTGTTTGAGTATATAGAATTTTGGGGTTTTGGTATGTGGAAAGAGTTAACTTTTGACAGCACTCATGTTTTCACTAAGATTCAATGGGTATTCATTTTTCAAGAGAATACATTATTAAGGCCTTCTAATTTTTGGAATGTAACCAACAAGACATATCTTATGATATATGGGGATCGACGATGGTATTAACATGCTTGTTATATGAAATATCTGGTAATCATTTTCACTATAATATGAGAGTGGACTGCAGTATTATGGATAATCCTAAAGATTGGAATGCATTATATTGGACATAAGTTAGTATTGTTTAAGGATATAAGTTTTTTCGATATTATTGATGGGATGTTATAGTAATGTAGTTTTAGAAAAAGGACAACCTATAGGATGGGCGACAACCCATCGCGTCGGACAAGGCTATGGGAATCAAACCCACAACTGAAGTGCGACTGGCCTTTATCGCCTACCACTGGCATACAGGAAGTCCCTGTTTAGTAGAAACTAGTTTTATTATATTAAGAAGTATGATATATTAAGTATAAGTCCATTTTAAGAAACATATATGATTAATCTCACTATAGATGGACTTGTGTATTTTTGATAACTTTTATAACCTTTTGTTTGAGACAGATGGAATGACCCATCATTCTATCGCATGCTCTGCTAACACTTCACGAATGACAAATTCAACTTCATTTCATTAAGATAGGAAGTGGAAATTGTTCAAAGAACGACCAACAGTGAGACTGTACTAAAATCACGAAAGTATTTCTTCTAATTCCAATTTCATCAACATTAGGGAAATGATCTTGAAAACCAAAAATGTTGCCCTAGTGCCCTTATATTCGATGAATCAGATGGTACCATAGATCATCAAAAATATATGGCTTTGTGATTTATGGCTTTTTCATAGCCATGTTCTCTACCACTCTCCATCAGAACATGATAGTTAGATTTCTCCTCCATATCCATATTTTCACCTATGTTCTCCTATATGGAAACCCAGTGATGAGTTATTCGGGTATCTGTTTTGTTTCTAACATTCCTTTTTTAAATGAAGTTTTAGTATTCCTTTATACGATGTCGGTTTCTATGAAATAAACTCTCGTTTAATAAACCATTTATAACCCCCGACGAATTTCGAGGGTGAAATTCATTTTAAGGGGGGTAGAATGTGACACCTGATACTTTTATAAGAAATATTTTGTTTTTATTTTATATAAATCATCAAAGGAATCTTTCACTACACACAACACTATCTTGGCTTTCTTTACACGCAATCGTGACCTTCCTTGATAGCTTGCGTCGTATGCAATACCGAGTTTCACTAAACAACGATATTCTATTAAAATATTATTAAAACTAGCCGTTATGAATAGTAATAACCACTTTTTGAAATTTTTTAAATTCAATTTTTCAAAATGGACTTCATTTTTGGATTCGGAATATCGAAATTATCCTAGGGTGAAATTTTGGTATTTTTCTGAAAACTTTCAATTTTTGATGAATAGTGAAAACACTAGGTTACTATTTAAGACCAACTTTTTATTTAAATAATTATTTATTTTATTTAAATTTATTTTAGGTAAAAATTGATACATAATACCTATATAAGTTCAATGTAATTAATTGGAGTAATTTTATAATAATTTTAGATATATAAAAAGTTTATTGAACTTTTCACCGTCTTTTACCCACCTCCTAGGAGAATTTGAAAATTTACATAAAACATAATTTTACTGCTTTTGTGAGTGGAATTTTAAAAATCTGAGAGACACGGTTGATGTCAGTAAGTACAATGTGTTTCAATGAGATGAAAATAATTTTTGGTGAATAGTAACTTTTTACTTTTATTTTCCACGGTTAAAAGTAAATAGGATAATTAAGGGTAAAAATGATATTATTATTACCCTAACAAATGTTCTAATTCTATTGGATAAGAGTAATTAGACAAAAAACAACCTTAGGAATAAAATATAACCATTTAGGCCCACTTGGATTTGATTAGGACATTTAATATTAATTTATTTGAAGACGGGTTAAACTAGTTAAAATCAATGTTTAATAAGTAAATCATTTTAATATAGGGTTATGGGTAAGATAAATTCGACTATAAATATTAATTATAAAGATAAAACTATTTCCTACATAATGGTATTTTATTTATAATTTTTAGACATTAAATAATTTAATTTATTTATGACACAATGACGATGCATTAATTATCTTATTAATGAAATATTGACATAATTGATGTTATAAATACCCAGATTAATGTAATTTGAGGATTTTATGAATTCCACTAATTTTCTAGGTTAATATGACATTTTAGTATTGATTTAGTTAACTTTTTTAGAACTAATCATTCTGTTTTTAGTTTCACAAAAATCAATTACCAAATAGTCTAAAAATTGACATAAAATAGTTTTTAAAACAAATATTATATTATTAATTGTTATTTTATTTCTAAAAATCTAAGGTTCGGCCAAAAGACTTAGATAAGGTTTTATATATTAATAATAAACAACTTGGGGTTCGTTTTCGTTGTTATAGTAACTTTATTAACCTTATAGTGTAAGAAAACAAGAAGACACAGTAAAAGTTAAATTATCTAACTTAAAGTTAAATCTATATGATAAGGTTAAAACAGAAACCTAAACTTGTCTAAATTATATTGGATTAGAGAATTTCGACCCATCCCCACCTTAGATTAGAAATAACTCAATTTGGAGGTATTAAAACCGAATATGACTTTATAATAAAATAATATATTTCGTTATTCCAAAGATGCCCCTCTCCTCCCTTATAAAAGGGCACCTCATCCCTCTCTTCCTCACTCCACTTTGAGCCTTCAAGAATGGCCAAACCCTGACAAATTCTCTTCTCCACTTCCCTAGAAACATACTAGAGGTCCTGGTCTTCTTAAAATACCAATTTTAGTACCCTAAGAGGAGGTCTCAAAGAGGCGCTTCAAAGAAGAGGTAATGTCCGTTACCGATTGTTTCAACATTATTTCTTCTTCCAATTCTTCTTCTTTAGTTGTTTCATTATGAAGTAATAAAATCAGTATCACTCATATACTGATATGTTATTATAAGTATGAAACAACCATATTTCACCATCTATCCATCCTACATAAAACGAAATCACCGCGCGTGCGTACGTACGGAATACCGTCTCCACGTCGTGGTGTAATCTATTTTCCACCACCACCTTACTTGGATGGGTATAATAGTGAAAGTAATGAATATATATGATTATTGTAAAGTTATATTGATTCTTTAATATTATACATACACTTTAATACAATTCTACGATCATGGGAGTAATATCATCGCTCGTGCGTACGTATAGAATACTGTCCCACGACGCGATGAGATTCACTCTCCATGATAACCATTCAAGAATGATTATAAAGTATATATAATAAGTAATCATGAAATATATGACATAATAATTCTACATAATTTATTTATATATATATATTTATGTCATCTACTTAATTTCATTCAATTCAATAAGGAAACGAAAACAGCGTTCATGCGTACGTACGGCCTACTGTCTCCATGAACGGTGTATTTCGTTCCATTTATCGATCAATTATATATATGAATATTTTGAATATATATTATATATAAATCATGTTTTACATTCTGGATTTATGTAATCAAGATCTAAGTAATCATATGAATAATTACAAGTTAAAACACGAACGACAAATGAGACGATTTTACCCAAAACGCTACTTTAAGATGAATTTACAAAAGAACGGGTAATATAAAGTCCAAAGTTAACCATATATGATATCATAACAATTAGTATGATTATGGAATAAGTCAATGACATTATATAAATCATTATACAGGAGGTTCGGACAATTACAAAGCAAATCGGACCTAAGGTAAGGGAAATATCACAATCTCATTTTTATCCGAGATTGTTTATACTTTGGAATTTACTGGGGTGTATTTTATCATCCACATCCATTTTTCCTCAATATGTAATATTATTTCCATCCACCTACAATTGTTTAAATCCAATTTTACCCTTAGTTGAGTTTTTAGTAAAATATATGAAATGAATCTTTTTTCGTTTTTCGTACGAGGTACTTTTTGACTTTTCTGACAAAAGTACGAGAAGAATGTTTTTTTAACTTATAAGGCATGAATGGATTTTTAAAACATTATTTCCAAGAAGATTACTTTACAAGTTTTCATGTTTATTTTTAATCAACGTCTTTTATTTTAAAATTGTATGACATTTTAAGAAAGGAAAAAAAATTTGAAGTAGAAAGGATATTTTCCTAAAGAATGGAGTTCAAGTGTTTTATCAAAAGTATTTTCCATCTAAGATAATATAGGTTTCTGTTTATATCCCTATTATTACATTGATTTTATTATGTTGTGATGGGATTATTTTTATGAATTCCTTTATCTTATATGAATTGTTTTATGATGTCACAATGTTTAAGAATCCCATTTTTATTACATGGGTTATGCAATGAAGTATGATTTATGATTTGGTGGCACACATAAGAATGGTATCATTATGAGATGGGTGGGACCTATATCTTACTCCAATGCATTGGGGAATTATTTAATATCTAATTAGATAGACATGGCTGGAATGGCAGGTTAAACCGGTTCAGTGAAACAGGACTGGAACGAGAAATGAAATCAGTTCCGAAATGGACTTTGTCCACTAAGATAGTCTTGGAAATGAGTCTTGACTAATAAGAAATGAGTCTCTATGATTATGTGTGTATGCCACAAAGCTTAATGTTTTAAATTATGATTATTGTGATTACATTTCACTACCATGATTTATCCCATGTTATGCAATTATGATCTCTTTTGCAGGGTAAGATTTCAAAAATGTTATGTTCTTATTAATATGATGTGACTGATATTTCTTTTTCTTACCCTTAAAAAGCATTTGATCTCACCCTTTTGTATGTTTTCTTTCCCTAGGTCAGGAATAATGTTATTAAGTAATATATGCCAAAAGGGACTATAGATATGATGAAATAAATGGGAGACAATGTAGACACTTTATGAACCAGTTGTTTATGTTTCCTAGTTTCTAAAGACACTATACCTACACGGTCCTTTCCTGGTTTTGTTATATGTTATAATAAGTGTTCTTAAATTTTGAATTATTAACAATTTATGTAAAGTATGGGTCGTTATAATTCAGGCCATAATCCATATAATTAATATTTTTTGTAATGCTTTTATCAAAAACCTAGGGCATTTGGTTGATCATGGATCTAAATTCACTAAGAAAAATCCACCAATATTTATGGTGATAAAAAACACATAAATCTGGTGAGTTTATTAAGTGGATTGATTGGATATTCAACATAATAATTTCTCTTAATGAATCTGATGTGTGTTTCTCCACCTATATTCTCAAGGTAATAGTAAGAATAATGTGGGACTTAATCATGAAGGAATGTTACCCAAGGACGTTACCTATAATTTAGTTAGGAAAATATATAATTATTACTTTTACCCTGAGACATTTCATGCAGTGAATATCCATGAGTTTCTGACTATAGATTAAATAGAGTGTACCTTTATTGGTATTCCACCCATTTTTGAGTTTTTTGCATTTGGCATATAAGATTTTCATTAATGTGTAGCTGAGAGAATTGATGTTTAAGTATAGATTGAGGATGGATATTTAGTATATTTTGATTCTCATGTTCTTTCCAACCTCCATTTAGGTGCTTGAAAAATAATATTTGTATGAGGAAGACAATGATAGAAATATTGGTTTCGGTCGAGTTTCTCTTGGTGATGTTATTAGTTAGGGAGTATCTATTTTCTATAAAAGAAAAAAATACGTTATTAGTATTATTAAAGACTAATTTTACAGGATTCTTAAGAAACAAATAGAATTTCTAGTATTATTGTGGGAGGACTGGTCAAACCAATCATAACTATACGAAGGTTACTAAGTCTTGTTACCGTTGTTGATTATCAGTCTATATAAGGCATTTCTGAGAAAGGATATACCAATTATGTAAGGAAAGATCCACTAATAAAAAGGGATCAATGGATCATAATAATCATTCAAATGGTGTTAGTTATAATCATCATTCCAAATGGGATTTTCATGTTCCAATTTCTATAAAACTACTTACAAAAGAGTATGTGCTCGAGGAATTTGATGTAGGGATAGCTAATGTTTGAGGTACTATTTTTATTTCATCTTTTGTAGTGAATTATTTTTTAATATAACTTCTACACATTAATTTAAATTTTAATAGTTATTTGATGTTTTTTTATTACATTAAAAACCTATTCCAAATTAATTGGATCCTTTAACAAATTTGGGAAAGAGCTCCAAACAATGTTTCAAGTGTCTCACATGTCAGGTGATGATAACTGACTTCGATGTGGTGCTGGAATTTTTAGTTATTTATATTGAAATCACTGAACTAATACATAGCTTGTATTGGATTATTATTTTTAAGGAAAATATAGATTTTCATCATCATTATGATCATTTTTATCTTCTGATGGGGTCAAAAATACATTTCAGGGTGAGTGAGACTCTGTATAAGGGTGGATCATGTTATATCTTATACTAGAGTAATATCATGCTAGTTATTAGTGATGGTTCTTGAATCTATAGACCATTTTTTGGTAGAATGCATCCTATAGAGGTTTTTACATACCCCAATTCCTTTTTGAAGGATTTTACTTGTTTATCGCCACATATAGATGTCATGTTTACTATTGACCTTCTCCCTAGTATGCTTCCCATTAATATGCCATCTTGTCGAATGATACTTGTTGAGTTATTAGAATGTAACGTATAACTTATGGACATAGAGGATAAGGGATGAATTCATCCTATCAAGTAACTTTAATATATTCCAATCCTCTTTTCTAAGAAGGACGACAGGAGAATCATAATTTATATGGATTATAAAAAGGTAAATTTGTTGAACATTAAGAAGAAATATATTTTTCCATTAATTGATAATATTCTTGACTAGATTAGAGGGGAATATTTGTTATCAAAGATATACTATTGTTCAGGGTACCGCCAGCTGACATTCTGATAATACGATATATCTAATATAGTGTTTTGGATCCATTATGGTCATTTTGAGTTTCTTGTTATTCTATTCAGAATCAAAAACTCTCATACTGTTTTTATGTATTTTATGAATCTAATCATTCATTAAATCTTGCACACTTTATTTTTTTGTTCATGGATGTTATTTTGGTTTACTCAATGTAAGAGATATATTATAAAAACCATTTGGGTAGCATTCTATTAAAATAAAATGAGCATAATAAATATGGTAAGTTTTTCAAATGTGATTTTTGGATTCAGGAAGAGAAATTTATATGACTTATGATATCATTGAGGAGAATATCAGTGGATCATGAAATGATATAGGATATTATGTCATAGAAATATCCCATAAATGTGTATGATATATGAAACATCCAGGGGTTTTATAGCTATTATAGATGGGTTGTTTAAAAAATTTCCATTATTTCATCTTCAATGAATGCTTTAACCCGTAAGGGTGTAATGTTTGAATGAAATTAACAAAATTTGGGAAATTTTTTGGAGTTCATGGTGTGGTTGACTTCAAGAGCAATTTTTATTCTTTTACAAATGGGTTTGGGTGTGAGTTATTTGGAGATTCTTCATGTATGGGTTTTCAAAGTGTCTCAATAAATAGGAAATATGTTGTTGCCTATATATTATTATAGTTAATACTTAATGAGAATAAGTACCATAACCATGATATTTATTTTGAATCAATTTTTTACAGTCAAAATTTGGTGTCACTAATGAGGTCATTTCATAAGATGATATTTTGAGTGGAAGATATTGGAGTAATTTTTTTGATCGATGTGATAAAAACTAACTCATCAATTTATGATCATGTTTTGCTTGAGTAGGCAATTGAAACTGAGTGAAATTATTTGGTGAAATTTTATAGTGTTTCGAGACCTCAGTTGAGTGGTGTTTGTCTCCAAGTGTAATTTTTTCCTTCTTTAATAGGTTGTTTGTTTTGATTTCACTAAGGAAATAGTTAGTGGAAAGTCGAAACCAATCATGTTGTTCCATACACCTTGTGTATTCCATGATTTATCATGACATCAGACGTAAAAATTTGTTTCTATGGATGAGAATTTTGATTACAGATTTTGTTTTATGGTGTCTCTCATATCCTGAAATTAAGGAATAACGCTACATACTTGATTTTTTTGAAACCTTTACTCAGTGTGATATAGAAGTGGGATGAGATTTACATGTACATATTTGTTTGTTTTACATGGAAACCTAGTGAGATGTAGGCTATTTGGGTTATCGTTAATCAAAATATGAAAATATATAATTTCTTGCCTATCTGGGAGACGATAAAAGTTCAACTGCTTAGGGACTTGTTTGTATGAGAGATTGTGAGACATCTTGGGTTTCCATCTATGTATATATCAAATATGGGTCTAAAGATTACTTCATGGTTTTGAAATGGTTTTCAGGAAGCTATGGATACCCTGTAGAAATTGATGATGATCTTATAATTATCATTTGGATTGATAGAGAGATAATAGAATCCTCTTTCTTGGGGATATGCTTCTGGCTTTCATAAGTGATTTTGGAGGATCTTGTGAAATGAATTTTCCTTTAGGTGAATTCGACTATAAAAGTAGTTATCAATATTCGTGAAATATGTATCCCTTTGAATAATTGTATGAGATTTCATATAAATCTCCCTTGTATTGGATAGAGTTAGGAGAGAAGACTATGTTTGTGCCAAGCCACATTCATGAGATATTGTAAAAGGTTTAGTAGATCTGGAAGAGGTTGGTAATAACATAGATCTATTAGAAATATTATACTTCACTTCATCATTTTCCACTAGAGTCTATGGTTTGTGATTGGGTTTTTCTAATAGTATCAGCTCACATTTTACATCGTCAGTTGGGTAAGTAGGCTATATAGGCACAGAGGTTTATTGGCCCCTTTGAGATCATGGAGATACTCAGAAAGGTGGTATATCAGTTGGAATTACCAATTCAATTGAATTTGATCCATTACATGTTTCATCTTTCAAATATGAGTATGTATCTCCCAGATCTGTTCCATGTGATTGGATTGGATCATGTCGATCTTATTCCTAATACCACCATTGTTGAGAAACTTGTTTAGATTATGGACATCTAGGAGAAGGTATTTCTTGGTAAAATTATTCCCATGGAATGAGTACTATGGAAGTGAGAACTAGATATCAATTATACATGGGAGAAGGAATCATTGATGAAGTAGTAGTATCTATATATTTTAGTGGGTCAAGAATATTGATGACTTTTTTGGGGTAAGAACGAGATTTTGGTGGGTAGAAGAGTGATGCCCTCTGGTTTATAGGAACACATTAGTTGAGAATTTTGATTTCTATTTTGGGGATTATAAATATTCAGGTAATAATATGTTGAAAATTTTTTTTTGAGAGAACCTGGAAAGGAACTCAATTATTTTAATCATGTAGTAATAATGTAGTTTTTATCTATATTTTAATAGAGTGGATTCACATGGTTTGAGCATAGTTAATGAAGACATGACGTTCAATAGTTGAATCTATTTGGGATATGGTTCTTGTCCAGGGTTGTAAGATGGTTAAGGATCATAGATAATTTGACCATGTAGACTTATTAATAACCACCCAACCCCCTAAAAATAATGGACAGTATTGCCACATAGCTATGGAGCATGACTAGTTCAACCATGTTCCCTCCTCCAAGAAACCAGGTGACCTCTCATTGAAATCATAAAAATGGGATTTTACCCTTTCCCCTTACAAATTTTAAATACTAATCACCCATTAATATCATATTGTCTCATCCAAAACCTTCCCTTACTCTTTAGAGGTCTCCACCATAGTATTCTATGTGGAATTCCTTTATTCATGATGGATAAAAGTGAGGTAATTCGCAATTTTTTATTTGGTTAGTCCTCTTATATGTATACCATTTCTATATCCCGTTTCTACTGTTATTGTAGAACCCAAAGGGGATGAGTTTTCTAGATCAAAGGATTTTTATATATGACTAACATTGTCTCTTTTGGTTCCAAGATCAAGAGGACTTGATCCACTCTTCCTCGATTGCTGTTTTCATAGGTGCATTTTTTACCTCTATTTTATAGTCTATGTTTCTATAAAAATGGATAGTTATATGAATTAATTACTTTTAATGTAAATATAATTTTGTTTATTAATTTATTTTTGGTGATTTGTTGTTTCAAGGGATTTATTTTAATGATAAAAATTATTAATGTAGTTTTCTAAAAAAACATGTTTTTTCACATGAAGTGTTTGATTGAATTCTTAAATGGTGGTTCGATTTGGAATTGTGTTTTAAAATATTAAATAGTATTGGATTGTAATTGAAAATGCTTTTATAAATTATGACCATGTTTTTCAAATTTAATTTTTTTGGATTATAACATTGGGAACCTGGGAGCATCTAGAAAGTGACATGGGTGACTCTAGTGTTTGTTTCACCACTAGGTTTTACTTTTGGATATTGATATACTGTGATAGGACTCGATATTGGTTCATACCAACATATGACTAGTTTATGATCTGTTATTTCTAGTACTTATTACAATATTCTAGTTCCCTATATTGAGTTATTTTTCATTTATGGTGTACCTATCACTTGATGGAAAATATCATTTATTAATGCTCACATGTTGTTATATTACATTGTATCACATGGCATGAAAGATGGTTTATTTCATAGATAAGTGTTTACCTGTTCACTTTATGAAATATGGATTTGATTAAAAGAATATCAATTATACTTTTCATATTCCATGCTTTGTGAATATGAAAGGATTTTATGAAAACAAAATTTAAATGATTTACAAATGGTGTTATATTTGTAAAAATTATTTGAAATACGTTGTATTTTTTAATGAATAGAAATAATACGTTCGTGACATTTGAACTTTTATAGACTCTATATTTTTATCTTTTTATGATTGGTTTTCACACCCTGTATTTTCCTTTGGGAGATTATAGTGTTTTTATTGTATGGCTCGGTCAAAGGGAAGGGGATATTGTAGCATGTTGGCTACTCGTGTTTTGCAGCCTTCAGTTTGTGACTTTTTGGATATGATAACGGGTCACATGGAGACTTGATGGTATTTTTTGATACATAATTTTGTAGTTTATTAGTGTTGTATTTGATTTTAGGTATCCTTGTTGTATCTTTTTCTTCCTCTTTTACCTCTAGTTGTATGTATAATTTCTTTATATTCAATAGCTGTTTTTGTTATCTTTGTTAACCCTCACTAAGATAGGAATAATTATTTGGACTTTCTAGTTAACCTATGATGTCTTATTACAATCATTTTGGGATGTTGTTGGTAAAGACAATCTATTGGGGCCTTAAATTATTTTGGGAATTATAGAAAATTCTAAGACCATTTGGTAACACATTAGGACATCTTAGTGTCTAAAAATATCTATACTGACAATCATAAATCAAAACATGAGTTTGAGGTTGAGGATAATGTGTTTATGCACATATCTTCATGGAAGAGATTAATCGGATTTGGGAAGAAGAGAATGTTAGTCCCTAGGTACATCAAAAAAAAATTTATTTTTGATTGAATTAGAGTTTTGGTTTGTTGAATTTAATTTACAACAACCCTTTTATATGTATAAGGAAAATTCCATGTGCCTATAACGGGGAAGTAAATAAAATATCCCTCACATGTACAGAATTCACAGGTCATACATTTGGAAATTTATCTTTATTATGAGGAGTAACCAGTGAAGATATTGGACCACATATTTAAAGTTATATACAATAAGATGATTCATTCATTCAATGTTATCGCATAACCATAAAAATGAGTAGAAAACTTAGGAACTGGAAATTGCAATTGAGAAAAATTAAACTCACCTATTTATAACAGGATATGTAATATGAAATTTTAGAGAGAAATTCTTTATGGTGGAGTAACATAACACCCTGTGTTTTAAAATAAAGAAATCTATGTTGGTAGTGTATGCAACTCGAGACAGAAAATTTTTAAGAATACCAATTTACTATTACTATTAATATATAAACATGAAAATTATAACATAATCATTTAATTTGGAATTATTAATATGAATAATAATATTTTTAAAATTTTATTATATAGGATAAATAAAATTTATTGTTATATAATACTTAATTTCTGCAAGAGTTAAAAATATTTAAAAATACTTCGTTACAAAAAATTTATTTCTAATACATTTTGTAAACATAAAATAAATTTTTTTTTTAAAATTTTATAAATTATATATGAAAACGTGAAACTCAATTTTGGAATCAACATGTCAAAATTTTCACAGGATGAATTTTTGGGATTTTTCTAAAAATTGTAAATTTTCAATGAATATAAAAAAACTTTTTTATTAAAATTAACCTTTCATTTAGACAATTTAAAATTTTCTATTTTGTTTATAATGATTTAAAAGTAAATTTAGTTTAATTAATTTTTATTAATCTAATTTACTTCATTATAATCATTTTAATTTAAATTTTTGATATAAAATTTTATTATACTTATGGAATCATCTTCGTTGAAAAACGGTTTTTCTCTAAATCTATAGGTTTAATTTTAAATTAAATTTTGAAAAATATTTGAATTATATTTAAAAATAATAATTAAATATTTGGAATAATATAATTAATATTATATAATAAGTTAAAATTAATTTTGTCTCATACTGATTAGTTACAAAACTGATAACTACGGTTAAGGTTAAACAGGTTAATAGAGGGTTAATATAAAGAGATAAATGCCCAAATGAGATAAATTTTTTTCAAAATAAGATTTTACAGACCTACTTATACCTTATATAATATAAGGTTAAATAATGAGCCATTTTTTATCCTTTTTATTTTTATAAAAAGGTACAATAACTTTTTGTTTTCGAAAAGTTCAAGTGTGTTATCCCCCCACATTTAAATGGGAACACCCTCTCCTCTCCCCATTATGATTATTTATCATTGTGGTTTGGAAAATACCATCTTAAATTGATTAAATTATTCCATCCAAATTTCCTTGTGTATTTTTTTTATCGTAACATCAATATAGGAAGGCATTAGGTGTTACTTGAAAGTGGTGGTTTGACGAAGAGGTATCATTAATAACTAAGAATGTCAATATTATTTCATCTTCCACCATATTAAGATATTACTCAATCATTATTATTTAATAACTTAATTATTTACCATATATTATTTTTTTTATTATGTTAATGGAATAACATCAATCCATATCCACTTCCATTAAATAGGAATGAAAATCATCATTCACTTGTACTACAGACTACCGCCTCATTAACCGATGTAATCTTATTTCCTTCATCACCTATAATGACTATTCATAAAGATGGATTTAATTTTTATGGATTATACTTAAGAAAAATTAATAATTATATAAAATTACTATATAATATACCTTCTTCACACACAATCCATTGAAAAAAGATAACATCATTTGTGTGAATAGTGGACTACCACATAGAGAAGTGATGTGATTCATTTTATTATTACCAAATAAAATTGATGGTATATGTAAGTATATTTAATGAAATAACATTATATTTATTATATAATAATCATTTTTAATGAAAAATTTACTTGATCCTTCTTTTCATTGTGATTTTTAAAAAATGGAAATATTACACAAGCGTATGTATGACCTACCATCTCCATGATTTTAACATAGTTCATTGTTCATAAACAATACTCAATAGAGTATTTATAATTTTAATTTATATATAAAAGTTATAATTATTTCATGATAATTATTTCAAATATTATTAAATGATAATAACTTTTACCTTAGTCAACTTTCCAAGGTGATTTTGTATATATGTGATCAATATATTTAAAACATCTGACATGAACCATAATGATTATTTAATTGAATATAACATGATAAATAATTATATAAAATTAATAACACAATTGAAAAATGTTTTATAATAAATTGTATAATTTACATAATTTTATTATTAAGGATGATAAGGAACACATGTGACAAATCCAGCTCAATGTAAGGGATTGTTCTAAATATACCCTTCAATTGGGTTATGAAAATACCCTCTCTAAATCACTTTATATCTCAATTAAATATTATGTAATTATTAAAAATTATTTATATATTTCCTTAATATATGTAACTTCTTTATTATCCCTCACATTTATGTGTTAATAAATCACTTATTCTTATTTATCAATTAAATTCACTATGAAATTTCCTTTTATTATTATATATAGATTGACTATGATTACAATTTTTATTCCATGAGTAATTATTATGTCGCACAATATGATTGATTGACATTTTATGGAACATATAAATCATGAACATTTGATTATTTGTAAACCCAAATATCACACCAATTCATTGGTAAATCTTTAGTCTCGTAAGACATCAAATATGAGATTAGGGAGTAAAAAAAATTAATAATGGGACTTTTTACACCATGTGATATTGTCTTGGTAGTTATCCTTGACCCATGTTTATGTCAGTTTATATGTTTATTCCACATTTCCAAGGATTCAATGATATTATGATTCTATATTAATTATTTTTCATTCCATGTTATTACTCTGGATCCTTATATTTTATGAGATAAATTTATATTGTTGACTCACATTTTATGTTTTCTTAGAATTTTTTTCCATTAATTTGATATTTATCTCACCCATTTGTTTCATGTATTCCCCAGTTTATTCAATTTAGTTATATGGTCTCAAATTCATTTGGGTGCTCATAATTTAGAATATAATTAGGATCTAATTTATTAGTTTTCTTTTTATGTATCATAAATCTTGCCCAAAAAATAATATATGACTCATGATATTTTTTGTTTTACTTATTATATGTTTATGTTTAAAAACCATGTAATAAAATGTGTAAATTTCATGGGGCGTTATACCAAAGATCCTCACTGCTGAGAAAACAACTAAATCAATAGCCACTTCAATAAGGGAATATTATTTTTAATGTAAATTCAATTAAATAAAAGTAATAAATCATTCATGACTTATTCAATCAATTGGACACCAAAGAAAGGGAACATGGTGCAAAAAAATGTATTATGTCCCAGTGAAAGATAATTAAAAGAAAGAAAATACATTGAACTAAATTGTTTTGAATTAAACCCCCTTAAAAGAGTGATATTTGAATGAAACATAAAATACCATGACTAAAATATAATTTACGATATGATTTCTCAAATAATAAATATGTACACCACAAAAAATAAAGTAGGTGTATAAAAAATATTTATCTGAATGAATGGAAATTGAGGTGAAAACCCTTACAACTTTTCCTATGTTCCATGAACATACGTTAAACTATTTTATAACAAATATATATATATATATATATCATAATAACATAATTAATAATAATATTCATAAATATTTTACTTCATATTCTTTATAAAAACTAATTCTGTATATGATTTTTTCTGATTTTTCACATCTAGTGCTTAATTGTTTGATCTGGTGCACTAGATTCATAATATAGGTGTCTATGTTTATGCTCTATAAAAATTGAATCATCAATATATCATTTATTATATAATAATACACATTTTATGATATTTTATATGGTAATAAGTTCATTTATTTTTTTTTTATTTATAAATGATGGTGATGAAATTAATGATTATATTGTTTCACGGATTCTAAGGGAAAAATGTGTTCTATAATTTATGGAGTTAAATTTTTCTATAAATTAACCATAGAAACATTATATAAAAATATAATTCATATTACCTTGAAAAAAAATTTGGTATAGACACCCATGACACAAATCTAGTGTATTGTTTGATTAGATAGTTAAATAGAATGAAAAATGAATATACCATGCATTAGTGAGTTATTATATAGTGGTTTAGTTTTAATATCATTATAATGGAAGAATAATAACAATATTTGGTTACTATTACTGTGATATATGTAAAACCTAGGTTTTTAACATTTACATCATTCTAGTTTGGGTCGATTTCATGGTCATTTTCCCGAGATCCAGGTGTGATAGTTTTAAAATTTTGGGGCATTATCTCTTTTTTATAATTGGACAATATTTCCCCCTAAGTTCCCTCTAAGTACCCCTTTTATTTGGATGAAAATGGGCATGTTTTGGGATGACAGAATAGGACAAACATTTTTCCCGCACATTCTACTAAACCATGCAGCCGTACCGTGCATAGGTGTCCAGGTCATAAAATATGTTTTTTTTCTAAAATTCCCCCTTTCAGGAGTAACTGTAGTTTTTCCATTTATTCTCCCATTCAATCCATACATCCATGAAAGCCTCTCGTGCTCCCTAAATCCTCCCTGGAACCCATTTTTGAAAAAAAAAATTCTGGGGGAACTTCAAGATTCTTTAGTATGTGATTTCCTCTATTGCTTCTTTCATTCTCCTTAGGGTTTCTTCCCTCTTTATCGATGTTACACTTGTCTAGTAGATATTTATTTGTAAATATGGTTTTATATTGAGTTTATTGTATCAATATTGTGGATTATGGTTCATTTTCACTCCCTTATAGTGTAGCAGGGGTGTAGTTGAAGTTTATCACAATGATTTGGGGAATTTTGACATATAAGGTTGGTGATTCCAGGTATAGAAATTAATTGATTAATTTATCTTGCTTAATTGTACTATTTTTCTTATTTTCATTCAACTTTGTTTCATATAAAAAACATTTTTTATAATATTGGTTCTGTTGTAGATTTTAAAGTATCATTTTTGTGTGAAAATCAGTGTTTTTCATTTGAAATCCTTGTTGTATCTATTTCAGTCATTTTTTGATTCATGGAATAGTTTGATCAAAGGATTTTAGGGCTTAAATTTCAGTATTATCATGGTCTTGGTGTGGTTTTGGCCATAAAAGTGTGGTTTTTAAGGGGTTTTATGTGAAAAACCTTATTATGCTTCCTAAAATGGTTTTATAAAAATTTTAATGGTTTATTTAGTTACTCAAAGGGTGAAAAGTATGTATGGGTATTTTTGGTGTATGTAGGGTACATAAATTTTATTTTTATGTGAAAATGGTATTTATAACATGTGGAACTTTTTTGATCATAATGAGAGAAACACGGGTATCTAGGTGGGCGGACTAGGACTAGTAAGCTTTTGAACCGGAGTGGTATCTTCCCTACTTCACATAGAAAGCTTGATGATGACAACACTAACTAAAAATTGATGATGTTCGGGACCACTATTCCATTGGGTTTTTCTCTCTTAGTGGCTTGTTCCTGAGGAGTATATTTGTTATGGTTACTTTCAAATCGAGATACGATGTACCTTGGGCCCCACAACTATCTAGTAACTAGGGATGTTCTCGTGACAAGAGATCATTGGATATTTTGTACGTACCATTGGTATATGGTTCGTTTTTTTGGAGAAACTAGTTTCATGTGTGTTTTATTTAAATGTGTTCATTCTTTAATTTATCCTCCTTGAAAACTATTTTCATTTTCAGTTGCATCTCTTTGAAGTTGTTACTATCATTCTTGTTTATAAAACTTGCAAGCTTTCATTATCTTAAACTGATTATTGCATGGAATTATTTTAGGTTGAATCCTATTGAGATTAATATCACACCCTACATAATACATTTATTATATATATACATTTTAATAATTGTCATAGGTTTGGGTAATTCTCTTTTAACTGGTGTTTCAGGTTACTAGCGGTCCTTCTTGATACAGTGTCGTGGAGATGGATTAAGGGAATTGCCTTCATTCCATGAGGTGGTTATTGGGCTGTTAGTTTTTTTATTTCATCTCTTTTGGTTGCCTTTGGGATTTTTTATAAACCATGTAATCCAATTATTAATTTAATTTAATGCTTGTTTGGTTTAAAATTTTCAGATCCATTTTATCTGTTATCATATATCGTTTTGTGATTCTAAAATTGGGTAAAATGTTCCCAAACATTTAATTATCAAATCCAAGAACTTGTGGTAGCCCATGGATATATGGAATTCCCATCAGTAATTTCCATGGACCGGGTCGGATTCTGGTTTTTATGGTGACCAGATATATTTTGTTAAAAAATGGTATCATAGAGGTTCACTCTTTTCTGGTCATGTCCTTTTGGGAAAGATTTTGGGTATACAAGAGTTGTAATTGTCTAGACATAGCATCTGGAATAAAATTAGTGTGCCCAAGTATCACACCTCATGGCAGGATTCATGTATCCAGAGGATGTGGGGTTTTATTAGAGTTATTTTGTTCTCATGGACCATTGATGACTAGGGGAATGAAAAGAGTGTTGGTTCAATGGTCTCAATGACCTTTTAGGGCCTGGAAGTCCATGTGGAGTTTGGGATATTTTCCTAGAATGATATTTATGATATTGAAGTGATTGGAATATGGCCACCAACCTTATGTCCAAGCCACCCTCCCACACTAATTTCCTCTCACAATGTCATGTGTATCTTTCCTTTGTAATCATAGAACCTTGGTTTTAAAGAAACAATGACTTTGTTATGTGAAGGTGGAAAAAAGATTTATAGAATTTACTAAAAGTATGTTTTTGGAATGTGAAATATTATTGAAATTATTTTCCTATAAAGAAGAAATGATTTGATTTCTAGAAGGGAGGAAATGAGTTTTTAGAATTGTTCTGAATGAAAGATTAGGGAAATGAATTTTTTTAATCAGTCTTTTTGTAGAAATAAGATTGTATTTTAATACTCTAAAACCTGTGGTTTAATGACATAAATTGTTTAGAATGTATGATTTATGTAATATATGATTTTTAAAATCTATTTTAAATGGGATTTCATGAAATGTGGATAATTTTTTTCAATGGGATGAAATGTTTTCGAATTTATATGTACGTTTTGTAAATAGATTTTGATTTGGTAACTAGTGAGCATTTGAAAAGTTTTATGTATTATTGTATCCTTATTTTAAATAAAAATAGATGATATTTAATTAAATTGGTGTTGATGAAATAGATTTTTTTAATATAACTATATTTGTATGATGTTAATTTCTAAGAATTGAAAGTGATTTTGTTTGAATGATTGGGGATTTTTTGAAAAGGTTTTTAAGATGTAAATTGGGGTTTGATTTTGTGGTTAGAGATCATGAGAAAGAGAAGGTGTATGTAAAATTTATTTATTTTGAAAAGAGTAATGGTTCAGTTTTTGTTTTTGGTATCCCCATGGGTGACCACATGCATGGGTATAAATTGGAATATGTATCGTTAATTTCATGATTGGTTGAGTGTTGGGATTAATATGAGGAGGTTTCCTAGTGTGGAATAGAAACAAGAATATGTGAAGACCATTCGATACCATTGATGAATTTTCTATGCACCAACCCATTTTACCTTCAATGAAATGTTTTTTAAGGAAATTTTTATTTTTTTAAAACTGATATTTGGTTGGTGTTATTTATATTTTTTGGGGATTTTTTTCATCTGTTGTTTTGAGTTTAAGAACAACGTTTTTGAATGGTTTTGGGTTTTTGTTTCGTCGGTAAGTTAGGTTGAAGTGTTTGTCAGTTTTTCCTTTACGAGGACTATGTTGTAGAGATCTTATAGTAGATCCCCTCATGTCTTTGGTTCTACTTTGTGGTATATTCTTACCAATGGACCAGCTTTGTTGGGCCCTTGGTTTTTCAAGTTGTCTAAGGTATTCCCCCATGAAGAGTTAATGAACAATTTATGTGTGGTCATAGGTGATTCACCATTGGTAGGTCCTCTTGTTGATCAAAATATGGAATCTATTCTTGGGATTCATGGTTGAGTGTATCTCTCATCATTTCTATATTTCATAGAACCTCTCATAATGGAAGAGTGGATGTTGAACGAGTTGAAAGGAGTAATGGTTTCATGAGTTACATGAATCGTCAAAGGTGATGTTTGACACTATTGGGTCTATAGGTTTTCTTTGGAAGTGGTGAAGTGGAATTCTAGTGAGGAAGGTTAAAGTGTTATTTGTTTTTTACGATATAATGCATTCCTAAAGGGCCTTTGGGTCATTCATTAGTCTCCTAGAAGAAAGGTTTCATGTTATCCACCAGTGTAAAAAATTTGGTCATTAAAGGATGTTAAGGTTGCATGCAGTAATCTCAAACTGTCTACAAATATTTTCAGGATTCCACTTCTGTTAACGTCCCTATAACTTCAAAGGGTCATGTTTGGTGGTGTCTTGTTTTGTTGTGTTTGATTTCAATAGAAAAGGTGGATATTGAAGAACATTTCAAGGTATTCTTCTTAAATTAATGTCTGGATCTCTTTCATGAATCTATGAATTCCTTATTCTAAGTGAAGGTGTATTCTGTGTTTTTCTACTTCTACTATTTCTTATTCAGATTAAAAGAGGTGATGCATCTTCATATTCTATGTCCCTGGCTTGGTGGAGGTTCCTTGAAAAGTTAAGTGGTTTCTAGTATGTGTTGTGTTTTTTTATGCTATTGGATCATGGTGTAGTTGCTTGTGGAAATAGATGAAGAATTTCTGTTTGGGTGTTTTAGTGCTTGACTATGAGGAAGAAGCTTCTTAAATCATCAGTGATACAAACATAGGTCCTAAATTGAAGTCATCGCGTAGTTAGGAAAACCAATAGTGTAAGGGACTATGTTTTAACTTCTATCTCTAGTGTGGGATGTCGAGACAGTTTTATGTTTTGATGTGTTGGTTTTGTTCCTAGTGGTCTAGTGTAGTGGAAATGGACATACGGACCTTGTCCTTTAGGGTTTTAATCTGTGTCAGTGGAATATTCCCTACTTGGTTATAAGATAGAGGGGTGGTCTCATTTTCTCAACCCCCAGTGCTCGAACCCTTGTTGGTGAAACTCTCTATATGGTTGTTCATGTATTAATATCCATGTAGGCTCTTTTTTATCTTGGTTTTAGTCAAACTCATTAGAGGATGGTAATTTTCATGGGAGTCGTGAGCCGAATAATTTCCCTGTTAGTTTGGGTTGTGTTGATTAACCCCCCCCCCCCCCATGTAGTGGGGATTGGGTCTTATGGAGTATTTTTCATGTCTTCTAGTTCTATTTGGATAAGACAGTTGGATCTTATGGTGGGGAGACCCTCCATGGGTTTCATGTAAGTTATTTTGGAATTAGTTTAATGTTAGTCTATCCCATATGGTGGGGAGACTATTCGGGCCTCCCCATGTTGTTGTCCTGGTTCTGTCTGAGGAAATTAAGTTCTCCCTTATGGTGGAGAGTCCGTTTGGGTCTCCCCATATCTGTAACATTATTTTTTTCATGGTCCTGGATTAATGTTAGTAGTCTTGTTCGGAGCTACCTAACCGCCAACTTCTTTATTGAGTAAATGTTGGGATTAGAGTGCGCCCAATAGTTTATTGAAGTATGGTTTTGGTTGCCTCATTCGAATTTGTTGGTCATTCCAAGTAAATTGCTTGAGATTAATCTAGAAGTGATTAAGGTGTTTGGTCTCAGGATGTGATTTCATTAGTATTTCCTATTCTAGAATGTGGTGTCAATTTTGGTTGGTGAGAGTATCCTTTCATTTTCTTGATCAACTAGAGGTTTTTTTGGATTTTGTGAAATAGATAAACATAACGGAGGAGTCCTTCTTGGTCACTCGTGTTATTCCATAGCCCATTTTTCCTACTATTAACATTTTTTTTATGTTCATTGGGACCCCCCCTAATTTGGAAATGGTATTGAGTTTGATTTTTTATATGGTCTTGTTATGGCTTTCTTGGGATTGAAATCGTTATGGTGGGAAGAATTGTCAAAACTATGCTTTTAACTTTAACTTCATCCCAGTTTGGGTCGAATTCATGGTCGTTTTCTCAGGAGCTGGTGTGATAGGATTGAAATTATAGGGAATTATTTATCTTCAATTTTGGGTATATCTTTCCCCCTAGGTTCACCCTAAGTCCCCATTACATTTGGATGAATATGGGAATGTTATGGGTGGACATAATAGGCTGCACGGTTTACTAAACCTTGCAGCCAAACCATGAACAGGTTTCCAGGACATAAAAAATGTTTTTTTTTTAAATTGTTCCCTTCTAAGCCTAACCCTAATGCTCAAATTTCTTCCCATAAACGTTTTTACATCCATGTAAGGCCCTCGAGATCCCTCATTCCTCCTTAGAATCCTTTTTATGGGGTTTTTGGTGGTGTAAATTTATGATTCTTCATGTAAGTGATTCCCTCTCTTGTATCTTTATTTCTCTTTAGGGGTTTTTTCCCACATTCTTGATTTTCCAATTCTCCAATAGCATGGTATTTTTATGTAGGGGTTTTTTTTGAGTTTCTTGGTTCATTCTTGTGTATTAGGGTTCATTTTAACTACTTAGTGGTGTGACGATGGTGTGGTTGAAGTACCGCACAATTTTTTAGGGGTTTTTAAATATAAAGTAGGTGATCCCATGTGTAGAAATTATTTGAGTAATTTATCTTACTTTATTTCCTCATTATTCATATTCTAATTCCATTTTCTTTGGTGAGAAAACCATTTTTTGTAACATTCATTAAGCGGTTGATTTTATTGTAACATTTTTGTGTGAAAATGAGTGTTTTTCATGTGAAATTCATGTTGTATCTTCTGTTGTCATTTTATGATTACTAAAATTGTTTTATTAAAGGATTCAGGGGCTTTCATTTCTATTTTGGCATAGTTTTGGTGTTATTTTGGACTTAAAAGTATGCCTTTGAATGTGTTTTATGTGTAAAACCTTGTTATGCTTCCTGAAATGGTTTTAGGAAAACTTTTAATGGTTTATTGAATTCCTCAAAGGGTGAAAAGTGTGTGTTCGTGCTGTTTGGTGTCTGTATGGTCCATAAACGGTATTTTCGTGTGAAAATGGTGTTGATAGAAATTGGAACTTGTTTGAGCACAAAGAGGGAAACCTGGGTATTTAGGTGGGAGGACTAGTAATAGTATGCTACTGATCATGAGTGGTATCGTCCATGATTCACATAGCATGTTTGATGTTGAAAACACTTATAAAACATTGATGACATTGGGGACCACTAGGACATGGGTTTTTTCCCTCTTACTGGTGTATGCACAATAAATATATATTTTTTTGTTACATTTAAATCATGCTACGATGTACCCAGGGCCCCACATCCAGCTAGTGCCTAGGGGTGTTCCTGTGACTAGTGCTCACTCTATATTTTGAACTTACAATAGGCATAAAGTGTGTTTTATTGGAGAAACCAGTAAAATGTATGTTTTATTTAAATTTTTTCTTTATTTAAAGTATCCTTTTTGAAAACTATTTTCATTTTATGTTTCATCTCTTTTAAGTTGTTACAAAAATTGTTGTTTATAAAACATGAAATATTTCTGTAAGGAACCAACCTTAAACATTACATAATATTTAGTGAAGCCAATAATTCAATATTGGGATCATTTCAGGTTTTGAGTTTTAGAGAATTAGGCTGTAACAATTAAATTACATCTCAAAAGATTAAAATGTAGACAATTCTAATCTATCCAATTTTCTCACAATAATAAAATTCCTTAAATAACACAAGAATTATTTTCTTGATATAAATATTCTTGAATTCATCTATTCCATTAACCATCCTTATACCCTGTGAAAAAAAATTCAAACACTTGGGATGATCATAAAAACCTCAGTAAGGGTTGTTAAAAAAGGAAATAAAACATTAGTCCATCAATACATACAAATCAATGAAATCATAGTTTTTAATCATAAAACATAATCTCTTTCACATAACTCACAAAATCATAATATTTATAAATTACACATAGAAATAATAAATCAAAAAGTTAACGTGGGGCATCTATGTAATTCTTACATTGTAGCTTTCACAGCAACATAAGGAGTTACGTTTGGAATACCCATCACAATATATTCTTTAAATATCTTAGAAGAAACATTAACGTTTACCTCCATCATGTTACCCAATGCATTGGAGAGATATATCAGGCTCACCCACCCTTGTTTTATCATGGAACCACCCATATCTGTAAACAATTCCCAAGAACCTTAACATATTCATAACACATAAAATAACCTTAACGGAAAGACTACAATCACAATATATCATTTCAAGATATTGACATAATAAATGCTTTCTCAAAACCATTTTCAATAACAAAATACATAGGAATGGTATATGGTATTTATTTTTCTTCTAAAAACACTACAACTTGTTAAGGAAGTTATATATCAAATAATACTTGTGGCTGGAGAAAAGTCATTGTCATCGCCTGCGTTAAAAAGAAACATTCCTTTTGTCATTTAGTAAAACACGTTGTACAAAAAATATTACCATTGATTGAAATGAAAAGTTAAAGGGGTTTATAAGCCTCATAAAATAATTTTGTGTATAAATAAAAATATTCCTCAATGAATGGATATTGAGGTGAAGTCCCTTATGAAAATTCAGCATCCTAATAGTGTCACATAAAATTTCAGAAAATGATTTGATGAAAGAGAAAAGTGTATCTCAATACTTGGACATAAAATGTACACAAATAATGATATATGAGAACATATCCCAAAATAATAAAATATAAATTAAACAACATAACATAAAATAAGTCACAGAGTAAAAGAAGAGCGTGAAAGGTTCCATTATCTTGAGTCTGACTTGTCATGTAAGTTCTTTGTTCTACCAGAATAATAAATTTAAGTCAATTTATACTTTCTTCAAAACCTTTTTCATGTTTATTATTCCTTTTTTATCACCATTTTATAAACATTACTTAATTATCTAAGTTAATATCATTCGTTTTTTCGATAATTGGTACTTGAGTCAAAAATGAACATGTTCAAATTACAAATTGTCCATGGGGTCAAAATTACATTATATATAGAATTATATTAATGATTTAGATATCATATATAACATAAATATTCAGTATATATATGTATTTATAATATTAAATAACATTTGGAGATAAAAAATAAAATGCACTATTCATGAAGACACTAAGTCGTATGTATGCATGAATGCTACTTTCATTTATTGTTTATATTTGAAGGAATGAAAACTAAAAGATACAAAGGTATATTATAATTCCATTATGATATTTATTTTATGAAAGTTACATAATTTCATTAATTTCATCTTTTATGTGTTCCATATATAGCATGAACGATTCATATCACTTTGAGGCGGCAGTAGTCCGCACTTCCTCAAATGAAATTATCGTATTTATACAAAAATACAAGCATAAAGGTATGTTCTAAATGAGAATTACAAAATCATATATGTAACAACCCAAGATTTTATGAGAAGTATTATTTTTAATTTATTTAATGTCTTGTGTTGTATGCTACACCAATATTATCTTGCGCTATACGCAACACCGTATTAGCTTGCAGTATACGCAACACAATTCATGGATCGTGTTATACACAATTTTGAGTTCATTTGATAGAAGTTATGCTAACCAACTTTGAGTGTATATATATATATATTCATTGTATAAATTAAATATGGTTGGATTCTGTTATAAGCAACTACAAAGGAGTCTTGCACTACATGCAACCCTGACTAGGCTTTCATTACACGCAATCGCGACCTTCCACGATAGCGTGTGTTGTACGCAATACCGGGTTTCACTAAACAACAATATATGGTTATAATATTATCACGAACTAGCCTTTATGAATATTATTAACTATATTTTGAATTTTATATCATTATTATTCATCTTATAAATTTTCTAAAATATTTTATGTGAACAAAATAAATTTTTCGGGTAAAATAAGTATTTTTCAAAAAAATGCAGTTTTGCCGCCTTTTGATGGCGCACCCACTTTAAATCTAGTTTTTGACATGTTTATAAGTTCAATTTTACAAAATAAAATTATAATTTTGAATCAGGATATAAAAATTTACATTGGATAAAGTTTTGATATTTTTCTGATAACATTCATATTTTAATGAATAGTAAAAACACGCTATATTTTAATTAAAAACAAATTTTTTTCATCGTAATAATTTATATAGTTAAATTATAATATTGAATGGTTTTAAAGTATAAATAGAATATATTTTTACCATTTAATATAATTTATGTCATTAGCATTGATTTTACCTTGAATTTGTAGGTTAAATCAATTCAATCTTTTCCAATGATTTAAAGAAAAACCCATTTTCTATCGACAACGGGATTAATTTTAATTTAATTTCTGAAACTTTTGGGTATTGAATTTGTAAAAATGGATTACATATTTGGAATCATTAGGTCTAAATTATGTTAATAATATACTTTTTATTTTTGGGAATTATGAATAATAACTACCGTAAATTTTATTTACCATAGTTAAAGATAAATCGGGTAATTAAGGGTAAATATAAGATTATAAAATTACCCTAACACCTTCCAAAATCCTATTGGATGACTAAAAGTCAATCCATATCACCTAAGGGTCAGATTATAATCATTTAATAGACTTTTGTCCATGAAAATAACTTAATTATTATTAAAACCAAAGAAAGTGACAACATGTCACTCTCTTAAATCTTATAAGTAAATTAATTTTAGTTTAGTGATAAACTACATGAAACTTCGAACATGAATAGTCTCCAGAAAGATAATGAAATTATATACATCATATAAATTATTTATAATTTTTAGGTATTAAATAATTATCATTAAGTTTTACACAATAGGGATGCAGAAATTACTTATTTAGTGAAAAATCAATAATATAGTTTTTATTGAAATATTAATACATATCCAAAGGCCCGAAAATATGCACTAAACTTATTATTAGTGTATATATAAACCCTAGTCATCCATAGGCCGAAGTTCTGACCATTTTAATCCTTATTAAGATGATTATGACACTAATATTATTTTATTTTAAATGATGTCAAAGTTGTCACCTTCATAATTTAATAAATATAAAAATTTAAATATTGTAATTTTAAGATGATAAATTCGATTAAAAAGTATTATTGTGAATTTTAATAGATTTATCTTCATCATAGGATTTTATTTTTAATTTTTAGGCAAAAAATAAGTATAGTAAATAATTATAAAAAAAATGATGTAGTAATTATTTTATTAAGAGAAAAACCAAATAAATTGTTTTAAAAATAATAAAATAAATATTATATGAACTATTTAATGTTCTCCAATAATTTTATAGATACATATGACCTTTTATTAATCTATTAAAGCTTTTATTTTGAACATATATTCTGTTTATATTTTATTTTAATTCAAATAAATGAATAGTGTCAAAATTGACACTATTGTTATTTTATAAAAATAATATATTATAAAATTGTTTAAAAATCACAAAAATATTTACAAATTATATATTTAAATTTATATAGTATAAAATGTTATAAAGTATCCAATTATGGACAATTCACAACAAATAATTAATTATTTGTTATAATTTAAAATTTAGAATGTTATTACCACAAATAAAATAAAACTGATTAAATAAGGATAAATCAAGTTGATAATGTTTAAATTAAATTCATAACATGTCTAAATTTTATTGGTTGATGATATTATAACCCTATCTCATCTAATATTCGGATATGAGTCATTTTTGGTGGTTTTTAAGAGGGGTTAGATTTATTATAAATTAATATTTTTAAGAATTCCAAAGGTGCCCCTCTCCTCCCTTATAAAAGGGCACCTCATCCCTCTCTTCCTCACACCAATTTGAGCATTAAATCTCGGCCAAACCCTGCCTATTTCACTTCCCCACTTCATTATAAACCTACTATAGGTATTTTTCTTCTCAAAAGACCAACTCTAGTACCTTAAGAGAAAGTTTAAAGGAGACACTTCGAGAAAGAGGTAATACCTTCTACCGTTATCTTCAAGTTCCATTCTTCTTCTACTCCCTCTTCTTTAGTTGTTTCATTGTGAGGTAATAACATAGGTATCCCTAATATACTGATATGTTATTATAAATATGAAACAACCCTATTTCACCTCTTATCCATCCTATGGAAAACGAAATCACCGCGCGTGCGTACGTGTGGAATATCGTCTCCAGGCTGTGGTGCAATCTATTTTCCACCACCACCTTACATGTATTGGTATAATGGTGTAAATAATGACTATATATGATTATTGTAAAGTGATATTGATTCTTTAATAGTATACATACACTCCAATAAAATTCCACGATCATGGGAACAATATCATTGCTCGTGCGTACGTACGGAATACCGTCTCCACGACGCGATGAGATTCATTCTCAATGATTAACCGTTCATAAATTATTATAAATTTATATAATAAGTAATCATGAAATATATGACATAATAATTATATTGTATTTATGTATATATATATGTATGTCATCTAATTAATTCCATTCAATTCAACGAGGAAACGAAAACAACGTTCATGCGTACGTACGGCCTACCGTCTCCATGAACAGTGTATTTCCTTCCATTTATCAATCTATTATATATATGTATATTCTGAATATATATTATATATATATCCTGTATTATATTCTGGAATTAAGTAATCATGATCTAAGTAATCATATGAATAATTACAAGTCAAAACACGGACGACAAATGAAACGGTTTTCCCCAAAACGCTACTTTAACATAAATTTACAAAAGAACGGGTAATATAAAGTCATAAGTGAACAATATATGATATAATAACAATTAATATGATTCTTTAACAAGTAAATGACATTATTTAAATCATTATACATGAGTTTTGGATACGTACGAAGCATATTGGACCTACGGTGAGGGATAATTTTTCAAATCTCATTTTTATCCGAGATTGCTTATTCGTAAGTATTTACTGGGGTTATTTCTATCATCCATGTCCATGTTTTATAAAAGTGTTTTCATGTTTGTTTAAAGTCCTTTTTACCCATTTTGACTTTTACCCAATGGTATGTAAGGAATCTTTCTTTTATTTACCCTATAAGGTACTTTTTGACTTTTTCAACAAAAGTACGAGAAGAATGTTTTTTTAACGTATACGGCATGAAAGGATTTTTACTGTTTTATAAAGCCTTATTTCATGAAGCTTCCTCCAAAAGATTTCGTGAATATTTTCAACAAAATCCTTTTCTTTTAAAATTTCATGACATTTTGTGAAAAGAAAATGATTTTGAAGAAAAAAGGATATTTTCCTCAAGAATTCATTTCAAGTGTTTTATCAAAACCATTTTTCATCTAAGATGACATTATTTCATATGTGTATGTTTCAAGTATAATGTCTCTATGATTTACATGGTTTCACTTCTCTTATTATGAAATTATATCCATTTATTTTATAAGGATTAAGTGATGATGGGATGATTTTTATGAAACCCATTTTATTTATGGGGTTTTTATGAATGATGTATGTTTATTTTGTGGCACAAGTAAGAATGATTTCATTATGAGATGGGTGGGACCTATATCTCCCTCCAATGCATTGGTTAAAGATTTATATCTCATGAGATAGACATGACTGGAACGGTAAGTTAATCTGGTTCAGTATTACAGGACTAGAACGAGGAGTGAACTCGATTCAGAAAGGGACTTTGTCCACTAAGATTGTCTTGGAAACAATGCCTTGGATACTATGGAAATCATTACATGTGCTTAATGGATGACACAATTACATGTTTTATTCCCATGCTATTTTATCATGATTTGTGTTCCATTATGATCTATGCCTTATGTACTTCCACGATTTATGTCTTTGCTCAAGATTTTGATGTTTAAACATTATGTTCATGTTTTTAAGTTCAAATGTATATGATATGTTTTATTTTATCCATGCTTACCCTTACTGAGCATTTGAGCTCACCATTTATATGTTTTCTTTTCCCCAGGATATATATAAAGGTTTTAGGTAAGAAAACAAAAGGGGAAGATCTTTATGGGAGATGTTGAAGAACTTTCACCAGGATTAGAAGATTACATTCCATATTTCCAAAGACACTAAACTATTACGGTCCTTATGTGTCTGTTTTTGTTATGTATTAAGTATTCCGCAAAAGTAATGTAATGTCCATGTATGTCAAGCTTTGAGTCTCTACAGTTGGTATCAGAGGAAAGGTTTAGTCAACCATTGGAAACTAGGATGCGATAACTTTAGTGAGTTCCCTAGAGATATTTCTAACATATGTCTAGGGATGTCCCTAAGGTTAAGTATAAGTATACGTTACAGTTATAGAATTATGGTAACGATCTTAGAATTAAACCTAAGAAGTTAGATATTGAAGGTACTCCCCCTTTATTAGGTTGTTTTCCCTAGCATGATTTTTTCTTCTCACACTATTCTTTTTGGGTTTTAGACGATGGCTGGAACCCGAAAGAACCATGTTGATCAATGCAATGGACAATGCAATGATTGTCCTCCTGAATAAACAAATGTTATGGGAGATGGAGTTCAAAATCTTATATCTATAATTACACAAGCTATGAATCATTCTGGACTTCCAAATGAGCAGAGAGGGGAACAATATTCTATTGAGTCTTTCATGAGGCAACGTCCACCTTCATTCAGTGGGTCTTCTGATCCACTTGTTGCTGAACAATGGATCAGTACCACTAAAATGATATTTTCAGTTCCTCAATGTTCTGAACATGATAAAGTCATCTTAGCAGTATATCGTTTGGAAGGTGAAGCTGATCAATGGTGGAATATTATCAAGAATATGAGGCCAAGAGATGAAATTGAGTCCATGGAATGGGACGAGTTCAAGAACTTATTTTTCAATAAGTACTTCCCTCGTATTATTCAAACAAATATGGAGAAGGAGTTTCTTGAAATAAAGAAAAAGGATGATGAATCTGTTGGTGTATACGAAGCGAATTTTACAAGGCTTGCAAGGTATGCATCTGGCTTTATCATCCAACCTGAAAGTAAAGTTGATCGATTTTTCAGTGGCTTAAAACCAAATCTTCGAAGGGAATTAGCTATAAGAGACTTCAATAGCTATGAGGAAATTGTGAATTGTGCTATCAAGGTAGAAATGGAAGTTGGTGTTACTTATCCATATCATAATTTTGACAAGAAACAAAAGATGGAGTTCAAGGAGAAATCTCAGAATAATGGTGAAAAGAAGATGAATATTACTTTATGCTCAAAGTGTGGAAAGTAGCATGGTGGAGATTGTCTTAAAGGGACTATAAAATGTTTTAAGTGTGGAATAGAAGGTTATCGAGCAGCTGAGTGTTGAAGTAATGGAAAAAAGGGTTTCTAAGGATGTGAATAAAGAAAAGACTATAGAGAACGCACCACCAAAACTTCAATGCTTCAAGTGCAAGGAAATGGGGAATTATGCTAATAAATGCCCTAATCCAAGGGTTAGTGATGATCGACATGAGCAACCACTTAAGGCAAAGGACAAAGGGAAGTCACATGCGATCACTATTGGCGATGTTGAATATGAAAACGATGTTTTGGAATGATTAATTGTTTATGGGATTCCAAAATAATGTTGTATATAGTATCGTGGAATATTGGAATATTTATGTATTGGTCTATTTTGGTTTTCAATAATTTTATGATACCGGTAACCATGGATAGTGATTGAGATATTTTTTGAAAAAAAGAGATGATATGCGCATAATAAAGGGATAAAGAGAAAATGAAATGTTTGACAGTATTCATGAGCTCATGACTGATATAAGGAAACAGTTATATCAGGGTTTGAGGTTTTGGTATGTGAAAAGAGTTAACTTTTGACAGCACTCATGTTTTCACTAAGATTCAATGGATATTCATTTTTCAGGAGAATACATGAGTAAGGCCTTCGAATGTTTGGAATGTGGCCAACAAGACATATCTCATGATATATGGGGATCAACGATGGTATTAACATGCTTGTTATATGAACTCTTTGGTAATAATTTTCACTATAATATGTGATTGGACATCAGTATTTTGGATAACCCTAAAGATTGGAATGGATTATGTTGAACATTACTTAGTATTGTTTAAGGATAAATGTTTTTTCAATATTATTGATAGGATGTTATAGTAATGTAGTTTTAGAAAAAGGACAACCTACAAGATGGGTGATAGCCCATCGGGTCGGACAAGGCTGTGGGAATCGAACCCACAACCGAAGTGTGACTGGCCTTTATCGCCTACCACGGGCCTACAGGAAGTCCCTGGTTAGTAGAAACTAGTTTTATTTTATTATGCGGTATGATATATGAAGTAAAAGTTCATTTTTGGAATCGTATATGATTAACCTCACCATAGATGGACTTATATATATTTGATAACTTTTTCTTGAAACAGTTGGAATGACCCATCATTCTATCACATGATCTGCTAACTCTTCACTAATAACAACTTCAACTTCATTTCATTAAGAGATGAAGTGGAAATTGTCCAATGAACGACCAACGGTGAGACTGTACCAAAATCACGAAAGTATTTCTTCTAATTCCAATTTCATCAACTTTAGGGAAATGATCTTGAAAACCAAAAATGTTTTCCTAGTTCCCTTATATCTGATGAATCATATGGCACCTTAGATCATCACAAATCTATGGCTTTGTGATTGATTTCTTTTTCATAGCCATGTTCTCTACCACTCTCAATCATAACTTGATGGTCAGATTTTTCTTCCATATCCATATTTTTACCTATGTTCTCCAATATGGAAACCTAGTGATGAGTTACTTTGGGTAATCATTTTATTTCATACTTTAGTTTTTCAAATTAAGTTTTATTATTCCTTTTTACGATGTGGGTTTCTATAAATAGTAAACGATTTATAATCCCGACGAATTTTGAGGGCGAAATTCATTTTAAGGGGGGTAGAATGTAACAACCCAAGATTTTATGAGAAGTATTATTTTTAATTTATTTAATGTCTTGTGTTGTATGCTACACCAAGATTATCTTGAGCTATACGCAACACTATATTAGCTTGCAGTATACGCAACACAATTCTTGGATCGTGTTATACACAATTTCAAGTTCATTTGATAGAAGTTATGCTACGAAAATTTGAGTGTATATATATATATTCAGTGTATAAGTTAAATATGGTTGGATTCTGTTATATGCAACAACAAATTAGTCTTTTACTACACGCAACCATGACTTGGCTTTCATTACATGCAATCGCGACCTTTCTCGATAGCGTGTGTTGTACGCAATATTAGGTTTCACTAAACAACGATATATGGTTATAATATTATCAAGAACTAGCCGTTATGAATATTATTAACTACATTTTGAATTTTATAACATTATTATTCATCTTATAAATTTTCTAAAACATTTTATGTGAACAAAACAAATATTTCGGGTAAAATAAGTATTTTTCAAAAAAATGCAGTTTTGCCGCCTTTTAATGGAGAACCAACTTTAAATCTAGTTTTTGACATGTTTATAAGTTCAATTTTACAAAATAAAATTATAATTTTGAATCAGGATATAAAAATTTAAATTGGATAAAGTTTTGATATTTTTCTGATAACATTCATATTTAAATGAATAGTAAAAACACGCTATATTTTAATTAAAAACAACTTTTTTTCATCGTAATATTTTATATAGTTAAATTATAATATTTAATGGTTTTAAAGTATAAATAGAATATATTTTTACCATTTAATATAATATATGTCATTAGCATTGATTTTAACTTGAATTTATAGGTTAAATCAATTCAATCTTTTGCAATGTTTTAAAGAAAAACTCATTTTCTTTCGACAACGGGATTAATGTTAATTTAATTTCTGCAACTTTTGGGTATTGAATTTGGAAAAATGGATTCCATATTTGGAATCAGTGGGTCCAAATTATGTTAATAAACTACTTTTTATTTTTGGGCATTATGAATAGTAACTACGGTAAATTTTATTTACCATAGTTAAAGGTAAATCAGGTAATTAAGGATAAATATAAGATTATAAAATTACCCTAACACCTGCCAAAATCCTGTTGTATGACTAAAAGTCAACCCATATCACCTAAGGGTCGGATTAGAATCTTGTAATGGAATTTGTTCCATGAAAATAACTTAATTATTATTAAAACCAAAGAAAGTGACAACATGTCGCTCTCTTAAATCTTATAAGTATATTAATTTTAATTTAGTGATAAACTTCATGAAACTTAGAACATGAATAGTCTCAATAAAGATAATGAAATTATCTGCATCATATAAATTTATTTATAATTTTTAGTTATTAAATAATTATCATTAATTTTGACATAATAGGGATGCAGAAATTATTTATTTAGTGAAAAATCAATAATATAGTTTTTATTGAATTATTAATACATATCAAAAGGCCCAAAAATCTGCACAAAAATTATTATTAGTGTATATATAAACCCTAATCATCCATTGGCCGAATTTTTGACATTTTGGATCCTTATTAAGATGATTATGACACTTATATTATTTTATTTTAAATGATGCCAAAGTTGTCACCTTCATAATTTAACAAATATAACAATTTAAATATTATGATTTTAAGATGATAAATTAGATTAAAAGTATTATTAGGAAAATGTAATAGATTTATCTTCATTATAGGATTTTTTTTAGTTTTTAGGCAAAAAATACGTATATTAAATAATTATACAAAAAATGATGTAGTAATTATTTTATTAAGATATAAACCAAATAAATGGTTTTAAAAATAATAAAATAAATATCATATGAACAATTTAATGTGCTCCACTAATCTTCTAAATACATATGACCTTTTATTAATCTATTGAATATTTTAGTTCGAACATATCTTCTGTATATATTTTATTTAAATTCAAATAAATGAATAGCGTCAAAATTGACACTATTGTTATTTTATAAAAATAATATATTATAAAATATTTTAAAAATCACAAAAATATTTAAAAATTATAAATTTAAATTTATATTGTATAAAATGTTATAAATTATCCAATTATGGACAATTCACAACTAATAAGTAATTATTTGTTATAATTTAAAATTTAGAATGTTATTACCACAAATAAAATTAAATTGATTAAATAATGATAAATCAAGTTGATAATGTTTAAAATAAATTCCAAACATGTCTAAATTTTTTTGGTTGATGATATTACAACCCTGTCTCACTTAATCATCGGATATGAGTCATTTTTGGAGGTTTTTAAGTGGGGTTAAATTTATTATAAATTAATATTTTTAAGAATTCCAAAGGTGCCCCTCTCCTCCCTTATAAAAGGGCACCTCCTCCCTCTCTTCCTCACACCAATTTGAGCCTTCACTCTCATCCAACCCATGCCCATTTCACTTCCCCACTTCCTTAGAAACCTACTAGAGGTACTGGACTTCTCAAAATACCAACTCTAGGGCCTTAAGAGAAAGTTTAAAGGAGACACTTCGAGAAAGAGGTAATACCTTCTACCGTTTTCTTCAAGTTCCATTCTTCTTCTACTCCCTCTTCTTTTGTTGTTTCATTATGAGGTAATAACATCAGTATCTCTAATATAATGATATGTTATTATAAATATGAAACAACCCTATTTCACCTCTTATCCATCCTATGTAGAACGAAATCACCGCGCGTGCGTACGTACGGAATACCATCTCTACGACGTGGTGTAATCAATTTTCCACCACCACCTTAATTGGATGGGTATAATTGTGTAAATAATAACTATATATTATTATTGTAAAATGATATTTATTCTATAATAGTATACATGCACTCCAATAAAATTCCACGATCATGGGAACGATATCATCGCTCGTGCGTACGTACGGAATATCGTCTCCACGACGCGATGAGATTCATTCTCAATGATTAACCATTCATAAATGATTATAAAGTATATATAATAAGTAATCATTAAATATATGACATAATAATGATACTGTATTTATATATATATATATATATATGTATTTTATCCAATTAATTCCATTTAATTCAACGAGGAAACGAAAACATCATTCATACGTACGTACGGCCTACGGTCTCCATGAACGATGTATTTCATTCCATTTATCGATCTTTTATATATATGTATATTCTGAATATATATTATATATAAATCATGTTTTATATTCTATAATTAAGTAATCATGATCTCAGTAATCATATGAATAATTACAAGTCAAAACACGGACGACAAATGAAATGATTTTACCCAAAACCCCACTTTAACATAAATTTACAAAAGAACGGGTAATATAAAGTCATAAATGAACCATATATGATATAATAACAATGAATATGATTCTGTAATAATTCAATGACATTATTTAAATCATTATAAAGGAGGTTTGGATACGTACGAAACATATCGGACCTACGGTAAGGGATAATTTTGAAAATCTCATTTTTATCTGAGATTTCTTATTCGTAAGTATTTACTGGGGTTATTTCTATCATCCATGTCCATGTTTTATAGAAGTGTTTTCATGTATGTTTAAAGTCCTTTTTACCCATTTTGACTTTTACCCAATGGTATGGAAGGAATCTTTCTTTTATTTACCCTACAAGGTACTTTTTGACTTTTTCGACAAAAGTACGAGAAGAATGTTTTTTTAACGTATACGGCATGAAATGATTTTTACGGTTTTATAAAGCCTTGTTTCCATGAAGCTTCCTCCAAAAGATTTCATGAATATTTTCAACAAAATCATTTTCTTTTAAAATTGCATGACTTTTTGTGAAAATAAAATGATTTTGAAGAAAAAAGGATATTTTCCTCAAGAATTCATTTCAAGTGTTTTATCAAAACCATTTTTCATCTAAGATAACATTATTTCATATGTGTATGTTTCAAGTATAATGTCTCTATGATTTATATGGATTCACTTCTCTTATTATGAAATGATATCCATTTCTTTTATATGGATTATGTGATGATGGGATGATGTTTATAAAACCGATTTTATTTATTGGGTTTTTATGAATGATGTATGTTTATTTTGTGGCACAAGTAAAAATGATTTCATTATGAGATGGTGGGACCTATATCTCCCTCCAATGCATTGGGTAATGATTTATATCTCATGATATAGACATTACTGGAATGATAAGTTAATCTGGTTCAGTATTACAGGACTGGAAAGAGGAGTGAACTCAATTCAGGAAGGGAATTTGTCCACTAAGACGGTCTTGGCAGTAATGCCTTGGCTACTATGGAAATCATTACATGTGCTTAATGGATGCCACAATTACATGTTTTATTCCCATGCTATTTTGTCATTATTTATGTTCCATTATGATATATTCCTTATGTACTTCCACAATTTATTTCATTGCTCAAGATTTTGATGTTTAAAGATTATGTTCATGTTTTTAAGTTCAATTTTATATGGTATGTTTTATTTTATCCATGCTTACCCTTACTGAGCATTTGAGCTCACCCTTTATATGTTTTCTTTCCCCCGGGATATAAAGAATGGTTTTAGGTAAGAAAACATAAGGGGAAGTTCTTTATGGGAGATGTTGAAAAGATTTCACCACGATTAGAAGATTATGTTCCAAGTTTCCAAAGACACTAATCTATTATGGTCCTTGTGTGTCTGTTTTTGTTATGTATTAAGTATTCCGCAAAAGTAATGTAATGTCCATGTACGTAAAGCTTCAGGTCTCTAAAATATATTTAAAATAAATATTTTATATAATTACAGTGACATCATAATGGTCATCATAATTGGTTCTAGGAGAAGATTAAACAATCATCATTTTGTGAGGGAGTTGTTCGTCATCTACAGAAACAGTATGTTCTATACCAAATAGTTAGAGGTGTGTGTATGTTTAGTTAGATATCTATCTCATAAAAACAGCCTATTATATTTAAGGTACTGGTTTTTTATAAAAAAATTTAATTAATAGAGTTAGGGGGTTGGAGAAGGAAAATAAGTGGAGGAAGCTTGAGAGAAGACATTACCTTAAATCGGGTAAATACTTTTGATTTAAGCTAAAAGGAATTCTTGAATTTCCCTATGACCAAGGTAATTCTTCTAGAGGTAAGGTAGGTATGTTGGGAGATTATTTGGGATGATTTTAGACGATCCAAGGGGTCTTGATAGGTGTGAATAAGGGTTATAGGTGGTGGCCTTTTATAAGAAGGTGGAGGGGAACTTAAGGAATATCATGAAATATTATTTATTACAAATTCTATTTAGATTATAAAAGAGTCTGAATTAAGATAATTATAAGATAAAATGAATTGAAGTAAAAAAAAAATCATCCAATAAGAATTAGATAGGTATTGGAAATTTTTTAATCCTTGTCATTTTTATTTAATCATTTTTTACACTTATCGTTTTATCAAGCATTTAATACTTTGAGAATCAAAATATTTACCAAAACATGAAAAATATCCAAATAAATATTGAATAATAAAATTTTATACATATGATAAATATTTTTCTAAATCATATATTTTTTGGAATTCTATAATAATTAATAAAATATTTTATATTTTAAAATATGAATTATGTCAATTTTGACACTATTCATATCATGACTTTTTAAAAAATCCATAACAACTTGGTTACTTAGAAAAAAAATAATTAATAAAAATCTAACATGTAACTATAATCCAAAAGAAAATATGACATAAAAATAACAAAATTACATTCATTTTAACATTTATAATATCATTTATTTTAATCTTTTATTAATGAAGCAATCAATGCATCACCATTATGTCATAATTAAATTTATTTATATAATGTATAAAAACTATAAATAAAATAACATGATTTAGAAAAATAATTATCTTTATAATTAATATTTATAGTCGATGAGATAACTTGTATAACCCCATATAAAACTTGTTTTACTAAAATATATTTTTTTAGGTTTTATGTTCCTTAACATTAAATTAAAAGAAATTAATTTTCATTTTCATACACAAGTGGCTCCATGGGGTCCTAAAATTGACACTAATATGTACATGGTCATAAATATCTCACCCAATAGGGTTATTACATGTGTTAGGGTAATTTAATATTATTATAATATTATTTTTTACCCTTATTTACCAGAATTACCCTTTAACAATAGTAAATAAAATATTTACTGATGTTACAATTCATAATGTCTAAATATAAAAGTTACCTATTTACACAATTTTAACCTTCTAATTCTAAATATGTATTCAATTTTTCAAAATTCAAAATAAAGAAGTTGCAGAAATTAATTTAAAATTTATTCTCGTTGTCAGAACCAAGAAACCTATTTTTAAGAGGTAAAAACTACTAAAATATTGGCACGAATTTATGTCCAATTTCAAAGTAAAATTACAAAAAAGGACCAAATTTGGATTAAATAGTAAATATATAATCCAATTACACTTTAAAACCACTTAAAAGTAAAATCTATCGATATAAAAAAAATTATATTAAAATGTAGTTTTGCATTAAAATTCAGTATTTTCATTATTCATTTAAAAAGGAACTTTATCAGTAAAATACCAAAATTTCCTAAAATGTAAATTTTGAGGTCCCTATTCTAAATAATAATATTATTTTTTAAAATAGAACATATAAATGCGACAAAAACTAGATTTAAAAATGGTTCTCCATCAAAAGGTGGTAAAAGGACCTTTTAAAAATATTATAGTTTTTCATACTTAAAATCGTATTCATTTTTATTTTAAGCATCCAAAATTTATTTGGTTAGTGTAAATAAATTTAATAATAATATTTTAGTTAGTTCTCTTTATTCTCTGTAATATAATTGCTAGGCATTAACTATCATTTTAAATAATAATATTATTATATTATTTTTTTAGTATAACTCAAAGTTGTGTGCAACGTAAGATTTCAAAGAAACATGTTGTTGTGTGTTGAGTATGAAATCAGAAAAAGTGTTCCCTTTAAAATAAAATTAATTTCGTATTCATAAGTATTAATATATATGAAAATGTATTATTCTCTAAATACTTTGGTCGTTACATCCTCCCCCCACCCCTTGGGAAATTGCATCCTCGCAATTTTAAAATTGGGCTTGGAAACATCATTGAAATTCCCACATTGGAAAATGAGTAAATATAACTATGTAATTAAAAGAAATAAATATAATTATAAATGTCACCTAATATAATAAATACTATGATTCCATGAAAATATGGATACAGAGGGGAAACTAAGTGTTATGTTCTGATAGAGAGTGATAAAAAACATGATCGGAAGAAAGTTAACCACCAGAAAACCACAAACATGTGGTAGGCTAAACGGTCTTCGATTCCCCTATAGGAAAAGTAAAAAAACAGAGTTTTTTTTTGTTTTAGGTTACCTTTCATAAAGTTTGAGAATTTATTTATGATATTTACTAATAACATAAGTAAATATACTTACTTTTCAAGTAGTGCTTGATCCTTTAATAAGTTTCTATCAAAAACTCATATTTTCTCTAAACAATGAGTATTCAAGTTAACATAGTCACACCTTGAAGCACAAGAATCAAATTCTAGATAATATCATGATCCAAAAAATATAATACATATATTTCCCCTCTCTTTAGACAATATCCAAAACCAAAAAATTTAGTACAAGATCAGATAATTCCCAAAAAGGATAATCTTTTATAAAAAAAGAAATACTACTCTTAATCTTGTAAATTTGTACAATCATTGCCCAAATATCAACAAAGACCATTCAATAAAAAATTTCTATAAAATTATTCAAAATAATCCAAACTGACTTTTAAACCCAAAACATAGAACAATTTGATCATATATTCTTTCATGATAAATCTTACTATTTATCTCCAAATAACATCAACTACTCTTAAAGTCTCTTAAAGAAAAGTAATTAACCTAATCACATGTTCTCCAAAATAGTTTAATAATTTCAATAAATTACCCTAATTTATATATATACACAATAGAAACATAGATTATTCCAAAATAAAATTCCACCATTACTCATATAAAATCTCATAGTATTCTATTTTCCTTAGGCGTATAATGTTCCAAAAATAGAAAATTTCTTCCAAAATAACATTTATCACTTAATCAAAAAATCATTTTCCTATACTAAGGATATCCATTTGATAAAACATAAAATCCAAAATCAACTTATTCATAATCTATAAAATAATTTAACTATAAAGAATAAGTCATGTTAATTGGGTTCTTCACATAGGCCAGTGGAAGGCGATGCACCCTTATCGCTCATTTGTTATGGGTTCGATTCATGTGGCCCTGTCGGATGTGACTGGTTATCACCCATCATGTGGGTTATCCTTTTTCTAAAACCATATCATTCTTATAACATTATCAAAATTAAGATAATTTCCTCAAAAATACCCATAACCTATTTTATCGTCAATGTTTATCTAATACCTTTCATTTTGCATCCCCAAATGTAATAACCATTTATCAACTCAAAAAAAAGATCATATGAACCAATAAGTTTATACATTATGTCCACCCAAGAAAAGATAATTCTTTCCCGAATAACATTTTCACATATCAAAATTTAGGGTTACACATACTAGAAAAAGTCTTTCAATGTAATCCCACCATCAAAAAAACCTTAATAATTTTATGAATTTCATCATCCTAAAATATTCCATAACTTTTGAACCCATTATATGTAGGATTATTACTCATTAAATGTTATTCATTATCCATTGACCATTATTTTTCAACTTATTCCCTAATAATTCTTTCCTACAAACAAATCATGAATCATATCCTAAGATTCAATAATTTCAAAACATCATCTATGAAATAATCCATACATTTCATTGGTCATTGTCAGTTTTCTCATCCTAAACTGGAATGTAATTATGTATTTGTAAGCATATATTTTTACGGTCATGATGATCCCATTCCTGATCCTTCTTCATAGGAAATATATTTTTGTAATGACCATACACACCACATTTAAAACATTCAATTGATCCCTCAGAAATAATTTATTTACCTTTCTTGGAGTCAACTGGACGCTTACTTTTTCCATGGCAGGTTATTATTTTATGAACTTGATTACCAAATCTATATAATCTTATTTTCCCTTTGAATCATTTTCCTAGGTGTTTCTTTCCACATCCTTAACACATAGGTTTTTTAATATACTTACCTTTAGGATTATTACGTGAACATTCGTAGGGTTTTGTTTCTCTCATATGTGATTCCTTATAAAAATAACCAAGGTTTAGGTGGTCAATCATGACTCCAGATTGTTGGTTGATAATAACCATAATATTTCTCATTTTAGCTCCCATTTCATTCGGTTTCTTATTCAAAAAACCACCGCAGTTTCCTTCACATACATTATTACTTTGGTTCTTGCTAGATCCAGCCATTTACTAAAACCAAAAAGGTTAGTGTGATTATATAATTAAAATAATCATATAATATTTTATGAGGAGGGTAAACAATAAGATATACTTATTCATGTTATATTAAACTCATTCAATTTATCTAAAATAACTATGACTCTTTCTAATATTCTAACCATTATGGTTATGTCACTTATGCTTAAATAACACCCTAACCTCTAAAGTTATCTAACCCGACCTATGATACCGACTATAAGGCCCTAGACATAAACATTACATAATCTTGTTTTAATTAAATAATTCACATTGAGGATATATTCAGTATTAGAGTTTTAGAGTATTAGGCTATTACTATTACATTGCATCTCAAAAAATTACAAAGTGGACACTTCTACTCTATCCAATTTGTTTCACAACAATAAAACGCCTTAAATAACACAAGAAATATATTCTTGATATAAATATTATTGAATTATTCTATTCCCCTGTCCTTCCTTATACCCTATGAAAAACATTTCAAAAATATGGGATGAGCATAAAAATCTCGGTAAGGGTTATAAAACAAGGAAAAAACATTAGTCCATCAATACATAGAAATCATTGAAATAATATTTTTCAATCATAAAACATAAGATATTTAACATACCTAAAAAATCATAAGATTTATGAATAACACATAGAAATCATAAATCCTAAAGGTAAATTATGGAATCCATATAAATCTTACATTGTAGCTTTCACATCTACATAGGGAGTTACATTTGGAATACCCATCATATTATATTCCCTAAATCTCTTAGGAGAAACATTAATGTTTAACTCCTTAATGTTACCCAATGAATTTTGAGAGCTATCTAGCTTTCACATCTACATATGTCTTGTTAAAGAATCCAAATATCAAATAATACTCATAGTGGCGGAAAAGTCAATGTCACCGCGTACATTAAATAGAAACATTCATTTTTTCATTTAGTAAAATGATTCATAGAAAAAAAAAATTCCCATTGAATGAAATGAAAATTCAAAGAGTTTTATACACCGTATAAAATAATTTCAGGTATAAATCAAAATATTCCTCAATGAAAGAAGATTGAGATGAAGTCCCTTACAAAAATTGGGCAGCCTAATAGCATCACTTAAAATTTCATAAAATGAGTTGATGAGAGAGAAAAGGGTATCTCATCACTGGGATATAAAAATTACTTCCATAAGGATATAGAATATAAAATTCCAACATAAGAAAATATAAATTAAAACACATAACATAAAAGTAGTCTTTGACTAAAAGAAGAGGGTGAAATGTTCCCTTACCTTGATTCTGACTTGTCAAGTAAGTTCCTTGTTATTCCTAAATAATAAACTTAAGTTAATTTGTATATGATTAAGACCCTTTTTCATATTTATTATTCATTTTTTATCACCATGTTATAAACATTAAATAATTATTTAAGTTAATATCGGTCGTTTTGTCGATATATGGTATTTGAGTCAAAAATGAACATGTTCTAATTACAAATTGTCCATGGGGTCAAAATTACATTATCTCCAGAATGATATTAATGATTTAGATATCATATATATCATATATATCTAGTATATAAATGTATTTATAATATTACATAACATTTGGAGACAAGAAATGAAATTCACCGTTCATGGAGATGGTAATCCGTACGTACGCATGAACACTACTTTCATTTATTTTTCATATTTAATGGAAATAAAAATAAATGATATATAGGTATATTATAATTACAGTATAATATATATGTTATATATGTTAAAATAAATGCATTAATTCCATCCTTTATATGTTCCATGTATAGAATGAATGAGTTATATCACTTTTAGGGGGCGGTAGTCCGCACTTTCTTAAATGAAATTATCCTATTTATACAACATTAAAACCATAAAGGTATGTTAAAAATGAGAATTAAAGAACCATATAGATAAATTAAGTATAATAAATATCATATATAATTACATTTCCACTGTAATGGCCACCATAATAGGTCGTAGGATAAGATTGAACAATCATCATTTCGTGAGGTAGTTGTTCACCGTCCACAAAAAACAGAATGTTAAATACCCATTAGACAGAGGTTTGTATAGGTTTAGTTAGAGATAACTCTCATAAAATACCTATTATATTGAAGATACTGGTTTTTTTCATAATTTAATTGAATTAATAGAGTTTATGGGATTGGAGAAGGAAAATAAATGGAAGAATCTTGAGACAAAACATTACCATAAATCGGGTAACTCCTTTTGATTTAAGCCAAAATGCCTTTTTGAATTGCCTTATTCACAAGTTATTTAATTTAGTAGTAAGGTATGGATGTTGAGAGATTATTTGGGGAGTTTTGGTATTATAAAAGGGGACTTGAGATGTGTGAGTAAGTGTTAGAGGTGGTGTCCTTTTTATAAGAGGGAGGAGGGGCACTTAAGAAATATCTTGAAATATTAATTTATTATAAATTTTATTTCTATTATAAAAGAGTCCAAATTAATTTAGTTAGAATATATGATTAATATAATTAGAAAGAAAATAAACCTATAAGAATTATATGGGTTTTTTATATTTTTTAATCCTTATCATTTTTATTTAACCCTTTTTTTACTGTTAATGTTTTATCAAGCATTTAACACTTTGAGAATCAAAATAGTTACCAAAACATGAAAAATATCAAATTGAAAAGTAAATAATAAAATTTTAGACTTATTTTAACTATTTGGAATAATCTTATATATTTTGGAATTTGATAATATTTAATAAAATGTGTTATATTTTAAAATATGAATTATGTCAATTTTGACACTATTCATATCATAACTTTTTAAAAAATCTATAACAACTTGATTAATTTTGAAAAACTTCATTAATACAAATATATCATGTAAATATAATCCAAAAAATCATATATGACATCAAAATAACAAAATTACATTTATTTTAACATTTATAAAATCATTTATTTGAAACCTTTATTAATGAAGCAATCACTACATCACCATTGTGTTATAATTAAATTTGTTTATTTAATGTCTAAAAATTATAAATAAATTATAATGATGTATAAAATTTGTTTATATTTATAATTAATATTTATAGTCTAATATATCATTTATATAACCCCGTATAAAAAATATTTAGCAAAAGATATATGTTTAGGTTATATTTTCTATAACATTAAATTAAAAACAATTAAATGTCGTTTTCACCCAAAAGTGGTTCCATGGGTCATAAAATAGACTCAAGGATTCCCATGGTTAGGAATATCCCATAAAATGTGGTTAGGACATATGTTAGGGTAATTTAATATTATTATAATATAATTTTTTACCCTTATTTACCAGATATACCTTTTAACCATGGTAAATAAAATATTTACTAAAGTTACTATTCATAATGTATAAAAATATAAGTTGCATATTTAAACAATTTGAACCTATTGATTCCAAATATATAATCTATTTCCAAATTAAAAATATAGAAGTTGCAGAAATTGATTTAAAAATAATTATCATTGTCAAAAACAAAACGAGTGTTTTTAAGAAGTTAAAACTACCAAATGATTGACAATCATTTTGTCTAATTTCGAGGTGAAATTACTTCCAATGACAAAAATTTGATTAAATTATAAATATATAATAAAATTTACTTTAAACCCTATTAAATGTACAATAAAACTATATAAATAAATTAGATTAAAATGTAGTTTTGAATTAAAATTCAGTATTTTTCACTATTCATTTAAAAATGAACATTATTAGTAAAATACCAAAATTTCATCCGATGTAAATTTTGATGTCCCTCTTCTAACTAAGAATATTATTTTTTTCATATATAAAATGTAAAAGTGACAAAAACAAGATTTAAAAAATGTTTTCCATCAAAAGGAAGTAAAACGTCCTTTTAAAAATATTGGTGTTTTTAATTCTTAAACTATCATTTAAAATAATAATAATATTATATAATTTTTTGGTATAACTCAATGTTGTGTGCAATGTAAGATTTCAATGAAACTTTTTGTTGTGTGTTGAGTATGATATCGTAAAAAGTGTCTTATTTAAAATAATATTAATATCTTATTCATAAATATTAATTGATATGAGAATGTATTATTCTATAAATATCAGGGTCGTTACAATTTCATTATCTTAAAATTATTATTACATGAAGTCTTTTTGGGTGGAATATTATTGGGATTAGTAGCACAACCTCCTTACACATTTCTATGTATGTAGACTTGGTAATGTTTGTCACCCGTTTGGGTAAAGCTCTTTGAACTGGTGGTTCAAGTTACTAGAGTTCCTTCTTGATGTGGTGTCATTGAGATGGCTAGAGAGAGTTTCCCCCTTTCCATGGGGTGGTTCTTGGTCTGTTATTTTTGGATTTCTTTTATTTTTTGTAGTCCTTGGGGTTTTGTATAATCCTTTTAATCCAATTCATAATCTTATTTTATTTTTAAGAAATTTTTATATTTAGTTTATCTGTTATTGTAAGTTGTTTTTTTATTCTAAAATCAGGTAAATCATTCCCATACATTTATTTATCATACTCGGGCACTTCCACCAGCCCATGGGGAAAGGAAAATCCCATCAGGAATTTCCATGGACCGGGTCGGGTGCCGATTTTGATGGAGAATGGATCTGGTGAATGATAATATATTTGAATATGACATAATTATATTATGATTTCAGGGATATGAAATTATTACAAAATTTTAATACAAGATTATCCTCCAAGCATGCCTATTTTATATCATTAAATTAATGATGATATTTTATTATTTATATTATTAATAAGATATTATATTTTTATATTATAACATTAATGTTTAAAAAATAATTTTTATCATTTAATAGCATACTTATATCTATCCTTGTATATTGGTGAAGTATAACAAAACACATTACATCGTGGAGTCTCTAGTTTAAACAAAACATGAACAAATATTTTTTCATAATTGATGGGGTAGAAAAATGTATACTGATAATAAAATTAATATTGTAAAATTAAAGTTTATAAATGATACAAATATCATTATATTAATGTTTCTAGAATAAATATAAAAAAAGATAATTAATAAGAAAACAAAGTAGTTCATAATACTCGTGTCACGGACATGCATTTTCCTTGTAATCCACCTTAGTTTTTAATGAATTAGGATAAAAATGAGTGAGAAGGTTTATATTTTATTATGATATAGTTATAGGGATAACAAAAGTGAATAGTTTGAAGGAGAAATTTGATGGTAATGTGCCTATTGAAATGGGGAATTGTTCCCCTTTTATAAGTGATGCAAAATATTCTTTTTGGAAAAACTTTACATTTTTTCAAAATTCCATGAAACTATTCTAGGGTAAATGGATCAATAGTGTAATAAATTGTAATGGTCACATGTATTGGTTGATCCAAAACACAACCATTCATTTCTTCAAAAATAATGTTTTAAGTCTTTTAAACTAGGATAAACTCTTCTTACCCCCTTTCTACTTTAACCTTGGTAAATAATTTCTTACCTAAGTTATTAATTTTTATGAAAAAATTAAGATTGAAAATTGTACCTAATTTTATACATAAAATTTTGAATTTGAGAATTATTTTATATAAAAATTCTAATGATTTTAAACAGTTATTTTTTAATTAAACACATTTAATCACATAAAAACAATTTATTAAAAAATATTTTTTACTGATTAAATTTCTATATCAGATAAATTATAATGGTTAAGGATTAGAATTAAAAAATGATTTATTATAATCGAATATTGTTTTTGACTCTTACAATGTTATTGATAACAAAATATATATTGAGAAAATTTTCTTTTAAATAAATGTACAGAAATTATTTTCCATGTTAAAGTAACATTTTAATTTTCTATAAAAATATTTGGAATATATTTTTTTAAATAAAGTGAATGTTTCGAAATATATAATGTATTTTATTAACTTCATATTTTATAACTTTAATGGTTCTTAAATCATATATGGTTTACTTGCACAGTGATATAATCATGGAAACTATAATTTTTGTAAATCCAACATTTTGTGACTAAAAATTAACCTTTTTAGAAAAATCTCAAAAAATCACACTAACTAAATTTTGATATGAGGAATTAAAAAAGATTATTTTATTAAATTAAAATTCAATAATTTATATATTCAATTTTTGAATGATATTATAATATATAAAGAAAACCCATTTTTTCATAAAATGATATTTTAATATATTAACAGATTGTTTTCCATTTTAATATAATTTTTATAACTAAATTGGTGTAAAAAATTATTTATATCAAAAATATTTTATTATAAATAATATTTTTTGTGATATATAAATGAGTATCACAAAAAATAACTTTCTTTATAAAAATAATTTTCCAGAAAATATATTATTTTATTAGTTGTTTTAGGTAAACTATTTGAATTTAATTTACTTAAATATTAGATGTTATTTTAATCATAAATATATTTCAAAATGTGGTTACTCAAATTCATTTCCACTAACTCAATGTCTAGGTCTTAACATTCATATTTTTTAATATATATTTTATCCAAATATATCACAGTTTGGTTTATGTTTAGGGGTTCATATAGAGAAAATTATCAAACATGTCAAATTATTTATATGATAATCATACCACTAGAAGTTATTATAATTAAACATACAGTTGATGGTGAATAATTATATAAAATAGAATACTAAAATATTTGGTGAAAATTTACTATTTGAACCATTATTAGTAGTTTTATAAGTTCTTTTTTATTCACATTTTTATTATAGAGTATATCCCTCTTTGGCCTCAGGATTGGGACATTGAGTTGGGTTGTCACGACCCGACCCTACCCGGGCTCGAGCCACAACTACCCCAAGACTGCCTCCATAGGGCAGGGGCTGGAGACCAGCGCCGAAGGCACAACAACTTGGGGAGGCCTTTTCCTAAGAACCTGTACACACACACGCAACACACTCAATGCAAAAGTGCAGAGTAAAAAAGGAAATTAAGGTACCAACTGTGATAAATAAACCACAAAAGTGAATCGACCTCTAAACAGTACACAACAAGTGCTGAAAGTAAACTGAAAAGAAAAGGGGAAAAAACACACACCCAACCAGAAAAGTGCCACAACCCGGCAACAGGTAAACAAAAGAAAGATAGATGGAAGAGTCCCCCACCTGGAACACATCTACGAAAACCGCACGCGGTCCAAGCTCCTGAACTCCTAAGCTCCAATGAAGTCATGACCAACCCGTCTGTCATCTGCAATGGCACACCAAGTGCAGGCAAAGCCCATGCAGGGGTGAGTATAAAAATACTCAATAGGATACCCCGAAGGCTCGAGGGAGAAAAAAAGGAGGTACCGAAGGGTGATCAGTAGAGCGAACCGGGAAAAGTAAAGGGGGTACAACCGAGAGTGCAGTAAGAGTAAAACAAGGAGTGCAGTAAAGGGTCCATCTCAACCCAACAAGAGAAAGGAGGTAGACTCATCCAGACACAAGTAGTTGGAAATGGTGAGAAGATGAACTTCTCATCGATTCTTTTCTACCTATAGCAGGAGAGTAGACTCGTCCAACCACGAGAAGCTAGACACGGAAAGCACGTGGCATACCCCGCGCGTCTTCACCTCTCCTGGAAGGAGAGTAACCAAACCAAAGATGTGGGTACTGGAAAAAGGTATATACATATTTATATGCTTAATCAAGAAGCCCGAACAAGATCGTAAGGGGATCTCCATCCCGTATCTCTGCCCAAGAAAGCGAGTAGCTAACAGTCCCAGAAGTAAACTCCATCATCGATGCCCAGAATACCACACATCAACCCCGAACTTCATGTCAAGGGGTTCAAATCACCGCACCTCGACACTATCCACTTTGGGAGGCACTGAATCACCTGCACGGTTTTAGGTTCCGTCGCAAGGATGCGTCTCGGTGGGGATAGCGCCCCTCGTACATGAGAGTTCGGGTTAAGTCACCCCACACCTTCTCACTGTCCCACATTCGAGAGGTCTGCCCAAAGTCAAAGTTGTCACACCACTGACCCATACAAACAAGGGTCCCACTCTGGTAGTGACAAAGTAAATCCATAAACTAGCCTAGTATAAAGGACTGAGTCTGAGATACCAACAGGTGACCCACTTCCTAGCACTGCTGGAGGGAAATTCATAGTAAGATATCGGGTGACCCACTGCCCAGCCCTGTTGAAGGGTAAACCCTAATACATCATCAGGTGACCCAATGCCTAGCCCTGATGGAGGGTAGACCTAGAATAAATGACAGGCGACCCACTACCCAGCCCTGTTGGAGGGTAGACCTGGATTAAGTCGAGAGACGACCCACTGCCCAGCCCTGCTGGAGGGTAGACCTGGAAGAAGTCGACAGGCGACCCACTGCCCAGCCCTGCTGGAGGGTAAACCTGAAACAAGACGACGGACGACCCACTTCCCAGCCCTGCTGGAGGGTAGACCCTCAAGAGTCGTCAGATGAACCACTGCCTAGTCTCTGCTAGAGGGTAAACCCTGAGAAGTCAATGAGAAACCCACTGCCCATCCCCACTGGAGGGTAAAACTCAGAACTGCTCTGGCCATCTCTACCGGAGGGTACAACACTGGCCAACCGAACACGGAGTGGGTATCGTGTAACCACCCAACTCCAGAACAACTCGCCTAATAGAGGTTCATCTCCCGTTCCAACACTGGGTGCCACTAGCTCCGCTACCGGTCAAACCATTGAGAATAGAACTAGGGGAAAACTCAACCTTGCTGGTCAACCCACGAGAATAGAGGAACCCTCTACATCCCGAGAGGTCAAAATTACGCAAAGCAGAGCACGACAAGCACATGGGGCCCACACGACGTGTGGCCCCAAGTCAACCCAACTGAACGTACAAACGTTCTCAGGTACAAACAAACACATGTACCTCCAAGAATTCCTGTATACTCCCAGAGTATACCAAGTTCCAGCCCAAAGGCTTTCGTGAACACGGCACCCAACATCAACGTGAAGCTGTAACGTAACATCTCCAACCTACCACCTCAACGGCTGAGGCATATCCAACCACATTTCTTCAAGCACTTACATCACTCACACGGGAGTGCACGCGATCACACGACAAGGGTCCGTTACCAACAAGGTAGATGAACCTACACCGGGGCATCTTCATATTTCCAAATTTAATAAGATCGCGTATGAGGCCTTGCTCGCCTGAATAGATTACACCATTGTAATCCTCGTGGACAAACATGCGAGATAGACTACTTAATCGCCTCAAAAGGATATCCAACGAAAAAGTTTCCAACACCGATTTACGCCCGAACAACGTCTTGTGACCCTGATCCTCGGCCTCGAAAATAGTTGGGTGCATCACACCATTGTGATCCCCTCGGGAAAAAATGTCAAAAGGACTACTCACTTGAGTGCAACGGATATCCGGAGAAAAAGATGCATTCCGGCACACCGCACATGAGCGGTGCTACGTGGGACCCGCATCCCGGTCTCGAAACTTAATGGAAATATCACACCGTTGAGATCCTATCGAAAAATTACACAAGTTCGATTAATCACTTGTCCAAAATAGACACCCGGTGATTAATCTGGAAATCATCGCAACTAGCGAAACGACCCTCGTGGGGCCCGCACCAGCATGCTGAATCAAAGTGGGTGGAATGCATCATTGCAATGCCCTCGGAAAAACACCCAAAAATGACTACTCGCATGCCCTGAACAGACGTCCGATGAAAAATTTGTAAAAAGCTACATACAGCTTGAACGGAGGACCGTGCGGGCCACGCCTCAACTCCGAATAAATTATCCAATATTGGACTCAAAAAGACCGTCTCATTGTCGGGACTACGCAGTCGTAGATGATGTGTCAAACAGACACTTTATGGGGGTTTTATCTCATAAAAACCAATTATTAACAATAATAAAAATATTATTTCTTGGGTGTTTTATTGACCCGCTCCACGATTCACCGAAAGATACCCAAAGTTGGTCTTAAACAGACCGTATTGAAAACTGAGGAACACTGCCACTGACGGCGCATGATTTGGACGACGCACGGGGAAGTTACGCCCGATTCAGCGTTTTAATAATTATAACATTGTCATAATTATTAAAATCAATTTTATATATATATATATATATATATTTCCCTAAAGGCATTTCTCTCTCCAATAAAGGGAGATTTCTCCCACGCATTTCTTTTCTCCGTTTTTTCTCTTCTTTTTTTGTTAACCTGCTTTTGCAAGTCAGCTCCAGTAGAGACCCGCAACAGCGTGTCTCCTCTTCCACCAGGGTCGCGCGACCCTGGTGGTCCATCGACTCCATCATCGGCCAGCCACTCGGCCAGCCACTCCTCTACAACACGCCCCCCAGACCGCCTTTCTCACCCGCACGCGCCGATGCCCTCAGCAGCCCCACAGACCGTGAGCCATCGACACACCCAACTCGCTCGCGCTCCCACAACCCGCTCACCGCCTCCATCTGGTGACCCTGCTCGCCGAGCCTCTGAAGCCCGTGGCTGCCTCCACTGAAGGGAGCCCGCCCCCACCGCGCTCGGCCTCACTGCCTGGAGCTGACGCCTCATGCTCCTGCCGAACTGCCGAAACCCTCAAAACCAGCCGGAAAACTCCAAACCACCGGAAAACTTGCAAACTTCACCGGACCGCTGCGGGCAGCTCGAGACTCGGAAATTCAACCTGAAACAAGCGTTGAAAAGAGCATAAAAAGTACTACGCAACCTTGGGATTTTCTCATAAATTAAACATAAATTAGACACATATAAATGCGTTCAAATAAGGTGTTGTAGTTTAAAATAATAAACGCACAATCCTACCTACAGGGGCGTCGCCCGACACTTCGTGACGATCTGCCGGAGCTGTCACGCCTCACCGGAGCTGTCCCGCCTCTCCGGAGAGATGGAGGAGAGGAGGAGTTCCTCCTTGAGAGCTCCTTCCATGGAAGTGGAGAGGGGAGGAAGAAGGGGGGAAAGATGGGTTAAATAAGTGAAATTAATTAATCCCTTAATTAAAAACTCATCCCAAATTAAATCCGCATCTGAAACCCCAAACGCAGTCGAATTTAGGCCATTCCTAGGGTAGAAACCACTTCCCAAGCACAAAGGCGGTCTCAGAATTTTAATCTGACACCCCGTTCAAAAGTTATTAACCTCAACACCTGAGGCCTCCAAATTACGAAAATGCCCCAAGGGCCATTTTTCACAGACGGCCCGCGCCCGTGAAACTTACACCCCTTCTAGGGTAAAAGGCATGCTACGAACTCAACGGTTCCCTCGGTTTTCCAATACGACCCATCATTTAAGAGATACTTGAGTTTATCCATTAAACAAATAAATAAATTAATTAATTAACCCGTTTAACGTTCTGGAAGCGAGCGAGGGGTCCAAACATCCCGCGCCGACATGTTTTATGTTGTTTCTAGGGTAAACACCTCATTCCGGACCCATCCGTCCACTCAGATCTCTGACCCGAAACACCGTTTAGGATTTAACCCATTTATTTGGCATTTCCAGTGTGAACGCACTGAAATTTTAATTACGGCCACACTGGGGCTCGGAATCGAACGCCGTCTGAAGGCACTGCTCTGGAATAATATAAAGAATATTCCAAAGTCTTATATAGCCAAAAACTGGGTTCTTACATCATTCCTTCCTTCACGCTTTTCGCCCCGAAAAATCAAAACCAAGGAACAACTCAGGGTGCTAATCCCGCAACTGGCTCTTCCGTACCCAGAAGAACTCTTGCACAGTTCTGCGCAACCGTACACAAACCCAAGGATTTTATCTATTCACGTTAGGTCTTCTCTTGAAAATGTTGTGCATAGAAGCACACACACATCTGTTCAGGTAAACCACGTGGGAGACATCGTGCACCCACTCCAGACATTGGGGTCAGGGCAAGGCTGTAGGGAACCTCGCCATCCCTTCGCACGGTCTAAAACGGCCCAAAGGCTCTCGGAGGTAGCTCACCTCCCCAACTGAACCCCTACGTCGCACGCCGTGACTGGAATCACCGCTCGCACCCGGATCAAGGCCCAGTGATTCCCTCCTTCAGAACATCCATATAGTGAAACACCCAAGGATATCTGGTCACGCAAGATTTCACAGTCGATGTCTCGCAACCAAGACTCTCTTACACGCTCGGAAGGCGATGGAGTTGACCCCATCGACTAAAGAAAAAGGTCCCATGCCTTTTATCATACCAACACAGGGTTACACCGACGCCACACGCCGCCCTAGTAATGCCTCAAACTAGGAGCAGGAAGAAAAGCATTTCACACACAGGGTCCAACAATTCTACTGCAAAAAGTAGAAGAGTTGTAGAGCGTACCTCTTATCACCTCATTCTCTGCAGGATCGTAGACGTCCAAAGTCCGCAGCTGTCCACGGTCCCAACTGTCAACTCCTGGAGCCTGACGTGGACTGCCTAGTGGTGATGGGAAGACCTCGTGTAGTCATCCCCCACTACCATCTCCTTTCACTCCTCTTCTAGCACCACCTCTCAAGGCGCTACTCTGATCACGGCACTGCTCTAGCACCCCGGTATATATGGAAATTCCCAAAGATACTATGACAGCACAAATCTCTCTGCGGAGACACTGCTCAAACTTTCGCACTCGGGAGTTTCCATTGTGGACTAAGTCTGGGTAAAAGCGTGCATGGTCTGCAAAACAAGACGTGTACTCGGCCACTATCATCCCTCCCTGCTGAAACTGCAGGAGCTCCTGAATCCGAACGGAGTGCAAGCAGGAGGGGAAAAACTCCTCATGAAATAAAAACTTAATGTCGCCCCACTAAAGAGAAAAATCGTCAAGAAATAGAGTCACCAGACTCCACCAACGCCGAGCTGCTCCATGAAAAAGGATGGCTGCCAAAGCCACTCTCTGATCTATCGGCGTCTGCACGAGCTTGAGAAGGAGAACCACTATCTCAAGAAAAACATTTTCTTCCTGAGGGTCTGGCTCACCAGTAAACCTTAGCGATCTCTACCGCTGGAACTCACGGAGCATGTTCAACCTGTTCTCAAGCCCCACCTGCTCTACTGAAGCTGTCTGCTTCTCAACAGGTGGGGGTGCTGCTACCGGCCAACCCGGAAAAAGGAGCTCGCATGATGGGTCCTTGACTGAGGTCTCATATCTCACAGGGTCGTCGTCACGAACCAAAGCCGGTATCCTTGCCGGCTGTCTTCACGGAGAAATCCTGAATGTTACTAAGGAGTGCCGCGAGTAGATGAGCATAATGTATATACCACTAACAACAATGGGGAGCTAACTCAAGAAGGACAGTCAAAGACTCAATCCTATGTGATGCACAAAACAAATTTTCCCTGTAACAAGTGTCTCAGCATGCCGAGTCTACAAGAGGGTTATCAGGGTCCTGGTGAATGGATACGTCAGCAATCGCACCATCACTGGACTCTCTGGCCTGAGAGCCGCTCTCGAGACACGTTAACATCATTGCCCAAAGTCCCAACCAATTCCTCTTTTAGGGACTTCTGCACAACGTCCCAAGGAATGAACCACCTCTGATACCACTTTGTCACGACCCAACCCTACCCAGGCTCGAGCCTCAACTACCCCAAGCCCGCCTTCGTAGGCCAGGGGCTGGCGACCAGTGCCGAAGGCACAACAACAAGGGGAGGCCTTTGCCTAAGAACCTGTACACACACACGTAGCACACTCAATGAAAAAGTGCAGAGTAAAAAAGGAAAGTAAGGTACCAACTGCGATAAATAAACCACAAAAGTGCATCGACCTCTAAATATTAAAAAGCAAGTGCTGAAAGTAAACTGAAAAGAAAAGGGGGAAAAACACGCACCCAACCAGAAAAGTTCCACAACCCTGCAATAGGTAAACAAAAGAAAGATAGCTGGAAGGGTCCCCCACCTAGAACCCGTCTACGACCACCGCACGCGGTCCATGCTCCTGAACTCCTAAGCTCTACTAAAGTCACGACCAACCTGTCCATCGTCTGTAAGGGCACACCATGTGCGGGGAATGCCCAAGCAGGGGTGAGTATAAAAATACTCAGTAGGATACCCCGAAGGCTCAAGGGAGAAACAAAGGAGGTACCTAAGGGTGAGCAGTAGAGAGAAATGGGAAAATTAAAGGGGGTACAACCGAGAGTGCAGTAAGAGTACAAAAAGGAGTGCAGTAAAGAGTCCAGCTCAACCCAATAAGAGAAAGGAGGTAGATTCATCCAGACACAAGGATCTGGAAATAGTGAGAAGATAAATGTCTCGTCGAGTCTTCGCTACCTATAGCAGGAGAGTAGACTCGTCCAACCACGAGAAGCTAGACATGGAAAGCACGTGGCATACCACGCGCGTCTTCGCCTCTCCTGGAAGGAGAGTAACCAAACCCAAGAAGTGGGTACTGGAACAAAGTATATACATATTCATATACTCAATCAAGAAGCCCAAATAAGATCATAAGGTGATCTCCATCCCGTAGCTCAGCCCAAGAAAGCGAGTATCCAACAGTCCCAGAAGTAAACTCCATCATCGAAGCCCATAATCCCACACATCTACCCCAAACTGCAAGTCAAGGGGCTTAAATCAACGCACCTCGACACTATCCGCTTTGGGCGGCACTAACTCGCCCAGAGGGTTTTAGGTTGCGTCAAAAGGACGTGTCTCGGTGGGGTAAGTGCCCCTCGTACTTGAGAGTACGGGTTAAGTCACCCCACACCTTGTCACTGTCCCACATTCGAGAGGTCTGCCCAGAGTCAAGGCTGTCACATCACTGACCCGTACAAACAAGGGTCTCACTCCTGTAGTGACGGAGTAAATCCACAAACTAGCTTAGTATAAAGGACTGAGTCTGAGATACCAACAGGTGACCCACTACCCAGCCCTACTGGAGGGAAATTCATATTAAGATATCGGGTGACCCACTGCCCAGCCCTGCTGGAGGGTAAACCCTAATACATCATCAGGGGACCCACTGCCCAGCCCTGCTGGAGGGTAGACCTGCAATAAGTCGATAGGCGACCCACTGCCCAGCCCTGCTGGAGGGTAAACCTGAAACAAGACGATGGGCGACCCACTGCCCAGCCCTACTGGAGGGCAGACCCTCAAGAGTTGTCGAGTGACCCACTGCCTAGTCTCTACTAAAGGGTAAACCCAAAGAAGTCAATGAGAAACCCACTGCCTAGCCCCACTGGAGGGTAAAACTCAGTTTTTATCTGGCCATCTCTACCGGAGGGTACAACACTGGCCAATCGAACACGGAGTGGGTATCACGCAACCACCCAACTCCAGAACAACTCACCTAATAGAGTTTCAGTGCCCGTTCCATCACTAGGTTCCACTAGCACCGCTACCGGTCAAACCATCGAGAACATAACTAGGGAAAAACTCAACCCTGCTAGTCAACCCACGAGAACAGAGGAACCCTCTACGTCGCGAGAGGTCAAAAGTACGCAAAGCAGAACATGACACATACATGGGGCCCACATGACGTGTGGCTTGAAGTCAACCCCAACCGAACGTACAAATGTTCTCAGGTACAAACAACCACATGTACTTCCAAGTTTTCCCGTATAATCCCAGATTATACCAGGTTCCATCCCAAAGGCTATCGTGCATACGGCACCCAATGTCAATGTGAAGGCGTTATGTAACATCTTCAACCTGCCACCTCAACGGCTGAGGCACATCCAACCACATTTCTTCAAGAACTTACATCACTCACACGGGAGTGCACGCGATCACATGGCAAGGGTCCGCTACCAACACGGTAGAAGAACCGCCACCAGAGCACTTTCACATTTCCACATTTAATAAGATTTTGTATGAGGCTCTGCTCGCTTGAACATAATACACCGTTGTAATCCTCATGGAAAAACATGCAAGAAAAACTACTTACACGCCTCAAACGGATATCCGACGGAAAATTTGCCAACACCGCTTTACGCCCGAACAATGTCCCGTGACCCCGATCCTCGGCCTCAAAAACAGTTGGGCGCATCGCACCATGGCGATCCCCATAGGAAAACATGTCAAAAGGACTGCTCACTTGAGTGCAACGGATATTTGGAGAAAAAGATGCATTCCGGTGCACCGCACACGAGCGGTGCTGCGTGGGACCTGCATCCCTATCCTGAAACTCAACGGACGGATCGCACCGTTGTGATCCTATCGAAAAATTACACAAGTTCGACTAATTACTTGTCTAAAACAGACACCCGGTGATAAAGATGGAAATCACCGTAAACTCCTGAAACGACCCTCGTGGGGCCCGCACCAGCATGCCGAATCAAAGTGGGTGGACTGCTTCATTGCAATGCCCTCGGAAAAACACCCAAAAACGACTACTCGCACGCCCCAAACGGATGTCCAATGAAAGAGTTGTAAAAATCTGCGTACAACTCAAACGGAGGCCCGTGCGGGCCACACCTCAACTCCGAATTAAGTATCCAATATTGGACTCAAAAATACCCTCTCATTGTCGGGACTACGCAGCCATAGAAGACATGTCAAATGGACACTGTATGGGGGTTTTATCTCAGAAATCCCAATTATTAACAATAATAAAAATATTATTTCTTGGGTGTTTTATTGACCCACTCCACGATTCACCGAAAGATACCCAAAGTTGGTCTTAAACAGACCGTATTGAAAACTGAGGCACACTGCCACTGACAGCGCATGATTTGGACGACGCACGGGGAAGTTATGCCCGATTCAGTGTTTTAATAATTATAACATTATTATAATTATTAAAATAAATTTTATATATATATATATATATTCCTAAGGGCGTTTCTCTCTCCAATTAAGGGAGATTTCTCCCACGAATTTCTTTTCTCTGTTTTTTTTTCTTCTTTTTTTGTTAACCTGCTTTTGCTGGTTAGCTTCAGCAGAGACCCACAACAGTGGGTCTCCTCTTCCACCAGGGTCGCGCGACCCTGGTGGTCCGACGACTCCAGCACCGGCCGACCACTCGGCCAGCCGCTCCTCCGCAACACGCCCCCCAGACCGCCTCGCTCACCCACACGCACCAACGCCCTCAGCAGCCCCACAGATCGTGTGCCACCGTCGCCCCAAGCTCACCCGCGCTCCCGCAACACACTCGCCGTCTCCAGCCGGTGACACTGCTCGCCGAGCCTCTTAAGCCCACAGTTGCCTTCGCTGAAGGGAGCCCGCCCCACCGCGCTCGGCCTCACTGCCTAGAGCCGACGCCTCACGCTGCTACCGAACCGCTGAAACCCTCAATACCCGCCAGAAAACTCCAATGCACCGGAAAACCAGCAAAATTCGTCGGACCACTGCAGACAGCTTGGGACTCGGAAATTCAACCCGAAACAAGCATCAGAAATATCATAAATAGTACTAAGAAACCAAGGTATTTTATCAGAAATTAAAAAGCAGTTAGACACATATAAATGGGTTCAAAGAAGGTGATGGAGTTTAAAATAATAAACACACGATCCTACCTGTAGGGGCGTAGCCCGATGCTTCGCGACGATCCGCCGGAGCTGTCGCGCCTCACCGGAGCTGTCACGCCTCGCTGGAGAGGTGGAGGAGAGGAGGAGTTCCTCCTTGAGAGCTCCTTCTAGGGAAGTGGAGAGGGGAGGAAGAAGGGGGACATAGATGGGTTAAATAAGGGAAATTGATTAATCCTTTAATTAAAAACTCATCCCAAATTAAATCTGCATCCGAAACCCCAAACACAGTAGAATTTAGGCCATTCCTAGGGTAAAAACCGCTTCCCAAGAACAACGGCTGTCTCAAAATTTTAATCTGAGGCCCCGTTCAAGAGTTACTAAACTCAACGCCTGAGGCCTCCAAATTACGAAAATGCCCCTAGGGCCATTTTTCACAGACGGCCCGCGCCCGTGAAACTTGCACTCCTTCTAGGGTAAACGGCACACTTCGAACACAACGGTGCCCTCAGTTTTCCAATTAAATCCACCGTTTAAGAGATACTTGAGTTTATCCATTAAACGAATAAATTAATTAATTAATTTACCTGTTTAACGTTCTGAAAGCGAGCGAGGGGTCCAAACATCGCGTGCTGACATGTTTTATGTCGTTCCTAGGGTAAATACCCCATTCTTAACTCATTCGTACACTCAGATATCTGGCCCAAAACACAGTTTAGGAGTTAACCCATTTATTTGGCATTTCTAGTGTCAACGCACTGAAAGTTTAATTCCAGCCACACCGGGGTTCGGAATCGAACACAGTCTGAAGGCACTGCTCCGGAATAGCATTAAGAATATTCCAAAGCCTTTTAAAGCCAAAACCTGGGTTCTTACATGGGTAATAATGACCTATCTTGTAATTAAAGAATCATATATTTTTATCTTTTTTATTTCCCATTCAATAGTGAGTTTGATGATATTCATCACCTGATCTTTCATTATACTCCATCTTTCTCATATTTTATGATTTTTTTAATTCATCCGTATCCTCAATTTTAAACATATTTTTGGATACATAGTTCATAATAATAATTAATTTATCTACTTTTATCCTATTTTGATGCGTTATACATCGAGTTAATCTTCAAATTGTCCTTCAAATCAGTAGTCCCTTCTAGTTTTATCCATTACTAAAACAAAAATATTTATCTTCAATGATGGTCATTATAATTAAATTATTTAAAATAACCATAGAATGATTTGACCTAATGAAGTATCATTTGATAACATTATCACGTTAGCCTATAATTAGTACAAATTAACTTGTATCAAGCTCTGCTCAACATATATCATGTTGTATATAATTCTTAATTCATCCTAGATTACTGTGACTTGGGATCTCTCATACATATTATCCAAATCCTCATAATATAGATTTCAAGTTACCATGATATTTCATTAAATTTTATAATACCAATATTAATATAAATATATTCTCTCAAAAATATTTCATATCCAACAACATGAATCATTAGTTTTTCAAATAATCATATACCAATGTATGTATATACCCTAATAATATACAGTCAATAATATACCTTTATCCAAATCATTTATTCTCCATGTCATTAAAAAATGGTGCGATTATGTATACATGTAAAATCGTACTCTATATGTAACCCTAAAAAGATATTAAAAAATAGTAAATAACATCCCACGCAAGTCACTTTATATCATAATACAAAAAATGAGATGATCTTCCCCAAAAATATAATAAGTAAATTATCAATACAAAGGATAAAAATTACTATCTATCTTACCAATTCAAAATCAAAACACATTTTGTTATAGAAATATAATTTGTATACTAAATATTAGATTCATCCATACATCAATCATATTTTTTTCAAATATTTATTTCCAACAATTTATCATTGATGAAAAATCACTTTTCAAGGTTATTGATACCATTTTATATATGTCAATACAAGTTTAATATTAATGTATCGATCAATTATACTTTGATGTCTCACCTAATCCTTATAACATTTATAATATACCTAAATATCATTTATAAATATCACTCATGAATGAAAACATTTATGTGATTATTGAATATATCAATCTCACTACCATAGGTTATACTAGGAATCTCATATTTTCCATCATAATATAAATAATTAAACTTCATAAACATTTTTTACACTCCCTTATTGGGTTATTAGACATAGTGGTTTATAATTATATAAATTAATAATATTTATTTCAATGAATTTTTTTAACCAAATACTAACATAAGAAATATTTATCATAATATCAAAAACATGAATATGAAAAAATCAATATGAATTTGTATTAAATTATGAAAACAAATTTAATATATGATACATTCATATCAACCTTGACTCTCTTTTTTAAATCCTTGGTTATTAGTGGTATTTTTGTATTTGGATATTTAACCTAATTAATTGAAATAATTCATAAATCCTACATATTGTTTCACAAATAAAATTTAATTAACCACAAAATTACCCCTACAGTGTCTCTCTAGGTGTGAATTCTTAGGAACACTCATCATTTATCATAGTGATGATTGATTAAATTATGAGTAAAATAGTTTATGATGGTTTTTTAGGTGCATATCTCCCACAATTGAATCCACATTCCAATATATAAATAGGGATGCACTTTTAGGAAAACATCAAAATATTTAGTTTAACAAAATATCAGGATATTATCAATTACATAGACTTAATCCAATTGATTTTACTTGTCTTATTTAACCCTAATCCCCAAAAAAGTTGTTCATTGTCACATAAACTTAAAATATTATAAAATTCCAATGGGTTACCTATACCATAAAAATTATGATCAACCATAACATTTCAATATTTAAATTATCCTCAAAAAAACATCATAATCTACACTATTTTCTAAACATTTCCTTTGATACTAGATAGGATTCTTCATACCTATACTATTGGATCTATTACTCATCGGCACATACATTTCATAAATTCTTTAATACTAGCTATATTATCCTAGATATAAACATCCATAATTAAAAAATAAATAAATATAATTTCATATACTACATAAGAAGGATCTTTTTAGGTTTAGATATTTAGAGAATTATGACACAATATAAAAAAATAAAAAGCAAGTTTTTGAGTCAAATAATCAATTTAGCCATCATATATAAAATAGAATAATTCATGAAAAATTCTTAAATGTCGCCTTAATGTTAATTAGAATGTGTTATCCCTAAAAATGTTTCATGTTTACTACATTTATCTATTAATTAAAAAAACATTAATTTAATAACTGGTGAGATAAAATGATTTTTAATGGAAACATAAAACTAAAACAAGCATTTCATACATATAATTCAAAAAAGAGTTAAAAAACATGAATCCATAATCATCACGAAACTGGGAGACATATATGTGTGTGTGTGTGTTTGTGTGTGTCTATTAGAGTAAATGAAAAAGGATATCAATAATAATTATTTCAATATAATATAATTTATAATACCCGATAACCAAAACCAGATATCAATGCCTTTTTCCATGACAATTTACTTATGATCAATACCATAGTCAAGAAACCTATCTTTCAAGCCATTATGTCAAGATAATATCCTATTATGGGAAGATACAGATACCAGAAATAAACCTTTTTTGTCTTGTGGGACCCATAGATACGTTGAGGATGAATATATTTTCAAGCTCCACATGTCACTTATTTAAGTCAAATTCTTTAACCTTAAGATAAAATTAATAAAAAATATTTAATCAACCATAAAAATAATAATCCATGCTAAAATAAAAACAAAAAAAATTATAAGGGGTTTACATATGTAAATAAAATTGATATCATATTTGTAACCCACCTAGAGGAAGAAGGTGTATGGATAAACAATACATAACCACCATTCAGATAATAATATATATTGTAATTCCAATAAGTTTTTCCATGTCAATAAAATATCATACATTATTGTAATGTGCCGATCATTTATGAATAAAATTAAATTTCATTTAATGTCTTATAGATATAGAAAAACAATCACTTATTATTATTATTATTATTTGGTTTAAATGATTGTTAAGTATCATTACTGTTGATAATATAGTTGTTTAATAGTGATCACACAACTAATATAAATATAATGTTTTAACAAATTCTTCCGGCAGAGACAATGTAGATTATGACCTTGTCCACTAGACTTGGGTCGTACGAAGCACATTTTTCAGTGCATGGAAAGTAGGTTGTTTAACTATGCCTAGATCTTGACCAAGTCCAAGACATGATTCAACACATTAACCTTGAATGGAGTCTCCTCGGAGAGAAGTACAAGTTACAAGAGATTCCCACCAGAGCGATGTTATCCGAGTTGCCCAAAGTATTTGTCTGCATTGCACACCTTATCCTTAGGTCATATGCGGGTTTTATATGGGGTTATGTAACAAGGTAATAGTTACTTATTTTTTAATACTTTTTTATAAATAAAAGTCTTATTTTATCAATTCCATTATGGGATTAGTCTTTCATTAAAAACAATGAATTTGAAAAAATTGTTTTTTTGGGAAAAATGGTACTTTTTAGAAATATATCATTATTATATTAAACTATGTTTTTATTAATAATATTAAAAAAATAAGTATTATAAATGATGATTATATTGGTAACTAATCTATAAATGATTAGGTAATCAGTTTGATAAGAGTTATATTTCTATACGATATTATAAAAAATGTATTTTTAAATAATTTATTTTAAGGAATTATTTAATTTTTTAAATAATTATTAATTTAATAAAATATTATTATCAAATTGCTTTTAATAATAATAAATTAATTCATAATTTTTATGAAATCAAATTTAAATTTTTATTAAGGTTTACAAAATGTTTTTGTCAAAATGGGTCATTTTTTTAATAAATAAATGTTGGTTCTAATTTTAAATGTAAAATCACATATTTATAATATTATTTAGATAAAATGAATATTATTTTTTGAATCAAGATATTTAAATTATCTAATGATTAAATTTTCATAACTTTATGAGACAGTCGAATTTTTGGTTAAAAAATTAATGATAAGTATATTATGTGTTTTATAAAATCATAATGACAAAGTGGTGATAAAATAAAATGGATCAACAGCCTAATCTAGGTTTTAAATTTAAAATAATTTTATTTTAGATTTATTTGACATATAATATAATGCCTTCTAGAATCCTTCAAAATGTATGACATATTTTATGATTTTATGATCATTTTTTTAATAATGTGACTCACCTCCACATAAAAACGGCTAATATTTTACTATTTTTTGTCCATGCCTTATAAAATAATTACTTCCACTCCACTTTGAAAAAAACCTTGGTAATATTTTTGGTTTTTAATATTTAATTATAGAGATTCCAAACCTAATCATGTGAAATATTAAAAAATTCCCCTCTTGTTTCCTATATAAACCCACCCAACCTCCCACTTCTCTTAACTCAAAATACATGGATCACATCCCTACTATCTCTTCCCTTCTTTATAATCCTCCCATGGTACCCCAAGATCTCAATAATTCCCTCTTCAATATTTTAATATCACACACTCAAGTAAGGTTTTCCTTCCTTTCTCGTTTTTATCCAAGTTTCCTTATATTGTTACAAAATTATAATTTCTATTAAAAATGATGGGGTATGTTTTTGAACCTCCACCATACTTCCCTTATTATGTTTTAATGATGAGAGACCATTTTCTCTCTCCTTAATCCCCCCATTTACAACTGTTACCATGCCAAAATTTCCTAAGAGTTATTTTATTCCCCTTCACTCTTCAAGTGTCTTTATTATGTTACACATTCTATTTTAAAATTACTCATGTTAGAACATAAATTTATATGATAACCTTGGTTCCAATTTCATGTATATATGATGAGATACCTATTTCTCTCTCTTCAACCCATTTTATGAATCCCCATGTGATGTTGTTATGCTACTGAAATTGCAGCATCATTTTCCATGCCAAAACATTATGTACATAATACCATGCCCATTCCTCTATCAAGGGTATTCATATTTATGAACATATACATATTTATTTTATAATTTCATATATATATTATTAAATATTCCTTTATCATGTAATAAATTATGATGTTGAATGAATCCATGTATTATGATCTATGGGGAACACTTAAGCATGAGATTAAAATGTTCATGAAGGTGAAACCAGCTAGAGTTCTAATGAAATTGGAATTATTTAGTATCATGATTATTCATTTAGGGATATGGGTTTTCCTAATTCCTTTATAGGACATTTTCCCATCATGTTGAGATATGGTTTTACCTAATTCCATTATGTTAATGATTTAGTGTTTTAAGTTGTATCCACATTTCCATGTTATGATGATCATGTTATATCATGCCTTTATGTTCATGTTTCTCTTATTCTCCATTTATATATATATATATATATATATCATAATATGTATTATTTTCTTCATGTTATGCCTTATTTAATCTCTTTCTTGTATTTATAGCTCACCCTTTTCTTATGTATGTCCTCTGGTTATCCCATTAAATGATAAGTATGAAGCAATGTTTTGGTCATCACTACTGGAATAGTTGGATATACCAACACTTTCATGCCAACGGTTTGAGAAAACCATTGGAATAGTTTATTGTTTCCAATGATTTAAGGAAACCGTTGAGACATCTCCCATTATAACACTTTTTCCAAATGGTTTCCTTAAACTATTAAGAAATATATATTTTTAACATCATTTACCAACGGTTATACAAAGTCGTTGGTAAAGAATACCATTCCCAACGGTTTTTTAAAACCGTTGGAAAAGTTTTCCTCCAAATTCCCAGAACCCCCAATTCCCTGTCTGCATGTGACTGCGCTAGCTCATTGTCTCTCCCGAAGTTATCTCATTACCCACTTTTTGAAACTCCTTCCATCCTCTTCAATCAATACTCTTCTTGTTCTACACTGCAAATCAGAAAGTCCTATATTTGTTTTGTTGTAATGATTCTATGATTCTTTGTTTTCTATTATGATTTGGATTTATGAATCTATGAATTTTTGTTTTATTTTTTGATTTGGATTAATTTCTGTTTCAATTTGGGGTGGGGGAGGGTGTGAAGATGGGGTGGGGGAGGATGTCAAGGGCTATCCAAGTGGTGTTGGGGAGGGGCTATCTAGGTAGGGTGGGGTAGGGGGTTGGGTTGTCCAAATGGGTTGGGGGTAGGGCTGTTTGGGGTGGGGGAGGGTGTGCAGGTGGGGAGGGGGAGGGGCTGTCTAGGTACGGTGGGGGAGATGGTTTGTCCAAGTGGGGTGACGGTAGGGCTGTCCAGGTGGGGTGGGGGCTGGGTTTTCCAAGTTGGGTGTGGGGGTAGGGGTGTCCAGGTGGGGTAGGGGGGTTGGGTTTTCCCAGTGGGGTGGGGGTAGGGATGTCCAAGTGGGGTGTGTGTGTGTGTGGGGGGGGGGGGGGGCTGGGTTGTCCAAGTGGGGTGGGGGTGGGGCTGTCCAAGTGGGGTGGGGTGGGGTTGGGATGTCCAAGTGGGATGGGGATAGGGTTTCCAAGTGGGGTGGGGGTAGGGTTGTCCAAGTGGGGTGGGGGTAGGGATGTCCAAGTGGGTGGGGGGATGGGTTGTCCATGTGGGGTGGGGGTAGGGATATCCAAGTGGGGTGGGGGGGTTGGGTTGTCCAAGTGGGGTGTGGGTAGGGTTGTCCAAGTGGGGTGGGGGTAGGGATGTCCAAGTGGGGTGGGGGCTAGGTTGTCCAAGTTGGGTGGGGGTAGGGATTTCCAAGTGGGGTGGGGGGCTGGGGTGTCAAAGTGTGGTGGGGGTAGGGTTGTCCAAGTGGGGTGGGGGGCTGGGTTGTCCAAGTGGGGTGGGGGTAGGGTTGTCTAAGTGTGGTGGCGGGGGGGCTGGGTTGTCCAAGTGTAGTGGGGGTAGGGTTGTCCAAGTGGGGCGGGGGTAGGTTTGTCCGAGTGTGGTGGGGGGGCCTGGGTTGTCCATGTGGGGTGGTGGTAGGGTTTTCCAAGTGGGGTGGGGAGGGTGTGCTAGTGGATGAAGCTCATAACTATAAACTCTCTATAAATTCTAGAAGTATGAAAATGTATAGGGACATTCGTGATCATTTTTTGGTGGGATAACATAAAAAGTATTTGATTTTTTTATTCATTTTTTATTTGGAGTTTCTTTTGATGTTGATGTTTCTTATTGATACCTATGATGGAATTTATTTTAGTTTCAAAATTGGCTGAGTCTCCCCCACAATGCACAGTGTATGCAACCTCTAACCTTATTTAACTATTATTTTTACACAGCCTATGTAACCTCTACACTCATTTAATCAAGGAACTCAATTCATTAATTCAATCCTTCATTCTCACTAGCATGTAAGAAATTGAATGATGTATATCTATCCTCACATGATTTCTTACCTTAGATAGTGTCCAACAAATGTAATACGAGCTTTTGAATTCATCAGTTAACCAGGATCATATGTTCCATTTCCCCCAAGATGACTGTACTAATATAACTTTATGGTCAATTAAATATGGTTCTCATAGTACGTTGTATATTATGTGTCCTTCTTGGCCAATACTCACTTTTATGAGGGTGGGGTGCTTTTCACTAGCCATGCTGGCATGTGTAGACATCCATAAAAATGTTAGATAAGTCACAAGTTTAATTCAGTAATGTTGTTATCATTGATATACTTTATTATTAATCTCAAATTTAAAAATAAATGTTTTTGTCTATACTTTATGAAATTAAATCTTTTTACAAGCCATGAACAACATATTAGTGTAGAAGCCTAAAATTTATTCACCCATGGGGTGCGCTTGACTTGGGGAAGTAATTGGGTAATGAAAGGTATGGTCATAGAGGTGCCAATAATGAGTTATTGAACATGAGTGAATGATTTGGGATGCCTATAACACATAATGGTACCTGAGGCATGTGCCTCTTATAGACCTAATGAAAATGAATATAAATAAATTTTAATTTAATTTTTTGAGTACTTGGTCTTTATATTATTTTAATAGTTCACTATGTCGACTAGAAACTTCTTCCTTTATCGTTTACTTGAATTTATTTCCTATTAATGTTAAATCCTACTGAATTGTTTATGACAAAATGACTTATATAAATTCTTTTTACAGAATGGACAGAAGTTTGACGTATGAAACCGATCGAATCTCAAGCGATTTTTAAAACAATTTGGAGAGCTTTATAAATTTTTCATTTCACAAGGCTTCAGTTAGTGGGCGCATACACTACCCATGTTCCAATTGTGTTGGTAGACCTTGGTTGAGACATGAAGAAGTCAGCTACAACATAACCAAATATGGTTTTCAAGCAAACTACTTTTTGTGGTATCACAATTGGGAGAAAATGAAATCTCAAATTGGTGATGATTGAAATGAAAGGCTCGAATGGATAATTTGTTAGATGATCGGTTTCCATTTATTCGTCATCATGAAAAAGAAAGGATTTCGACTCACGAAGACTTTGATATGAGGATAGAAGATACATCTAGGGAGAATGATGATATTGGTAGGCTGAAAAAATTGAATGATGCTGCCATGACTCCAGTATATCGACAATGCAATATAATGAAAAAGCTGTAATTTTTAATCCGATTGTTTCCTGGGAAAACTATGTATGGGATTTATAATATAGAAATCGATTAAATTCTTACCCTATTGAAGGATTTACTTCCAGATGATGCAGATATTCCCTCAAACCACTATATAGCATGGAAGTTAGTTGAAGAACTTGGATTTTCAAGAAACAAAATTCATGCTTTCCCGAAAGATTGCAGTTTATTCGGGGATGAAACCGATGAACGAAATGATTGTATAAAAGGTGGAACATCTCGTTGGAAGTCAAAATATGATGGAACACCATACTGCATTCCACAGAAAGTAATGTGGCACTTTTCATTGATCCTCAGACTCCAGAACATTTTTATGTCTGATGACATATCAATAAAAATGAGATGGCATGATACCGAGATAATGAAGACTAATGATGAGTTGGTTCATCCTGCAGATGGAATTTCATGGTAGATATTTGATGCTCAACATCATGATTTTGCATCTGATGTGCATAATGTGAGGATGGGTCTTTCATGTGACATTTTTAATCCATTTGGGCAGATTCTTACTTCGCACAGCACATGACCAGTTTTTATACACATTTATAATCTTCCACCGTGGTTGTGTATGAAAAAACCTTTCACTTTCATGAGTATACTCAGATCTGGTCCTTCGGATCCTGTCAATGATATTTATGTATACATGAAGCCTTTAATAAAAGAGTTGAAACTTCTTTGGGATGTGGGTGTGAGCATATTCGATGCATGTTCGAAAGGCATATTTTAGATGTGTGCTGCGCATATGTGTATGATCAATGATTTTCTGCCTTATGCAATGATGTATGGATGGAGCACGAAGGGAAAACTATCATGTCCAGTTTGTATGAAGAATACACGATCCAGAAGACTGAAACATCATTGTAGTTTCAGCTTTATGGGACATCGTCGATTCTTGCCTAAGGATCATGCATATAGAATGAATCATCGAAGATTTGATAATACCATAGAGACCGATGATCTACCTTAGCGAATGTCTGGAACTGATGTGCTTAATGAATTGAAATATTTCAGTTTTTCATTCGGGAAGGGTCAAATGAAATCTAGAAAGAGATAGAATGTTTCCACTGAAACCTGTTACAATTGGAGGAAGAGGATTATCTTTTTTGATTTGCCTTATTGGTCAACCAATTTGTTACTTCATTGCTTAGACGTAATACATATTGAAGAGAATATATGTGAAATGTTGCTTTTGGTTCTTCTAAATGTCAAGGGGAAGAAAAAAGATGATTTACGATCTCGGTGTGACTTGGTGGATTGGGGCATCAGACCAGAATTGCATCCTATGCATATCAGTGAAAATAAATGGAAACTTCCATGTTCTTATTATGTGATGACACCTACAGAAAAAAACAATTTCTAGAAGTATTAGAGACTATTAGAGTTCTTTATGTCTATTCAAGGAACATATCTAAATGGGTCAACAGAAGAGAGTTGAAGCTAAAATCTTTGAAGACTCGTGATTATCACATTCTACTGCATGAGTTGCTTCCAATAACAATCCGTCATCTTTTGTCCAATAATGTAAGGGTGACTGTTATTCGGTTGTGCCATTTGTTTAGAGATATTTGTGCTAAGAAGTTCTTCAAGTCTTTCTTGCAAAAAATGTTGACAGATGCCCCATTAATTTTGTCTGAGTTGGAGAAAATATTTCCTCTATCATTTTTCACATGCATGTTGCATCTGACTATCCATATGCCCCCTGAAATACTCCTTGGAGGATATGTTTCTTTTCATTGGATTTATCCAACTGAAAGAAATATGTACAAATTAAATTCTTATTTCCGAAACAGGAATCATCCCGAAGGTTCTATCGTGAACAGTTACCTGGATCAAGAATGTATGGACTTATGCTCAATGTATTTATCTGATCTTACTACAAGAATGAACAGACTAATGAGAAATGAAGAAGAATAGTATGAGAAAATTGATCCTCGTTTCCCATCACTTCCTCAAACAGGAGGAATTCCTGGATCATATACATTGAAGACATTAAGCCATGAAGAGCGAGAGATTCCACATCGCACAGTTTTTTTCAACTGTGATTTTTTCGATGACTATATCAGGTAACTAAATTGAATATGTATATCTTACATATATATCTGTTAAAATATTCATATTTTTTATCTACATGGAACATAAAACAATGATAAGTAGAAAGTATTGTTCTTTATCTTTGAGAAGGAGGGAGACTTTTCATAGCAAAGAGTTTTCTTCTAGGTTAAAATTGAAGGTAAAAATATTACTATTTAAGATAATTATATCAATATTTAATTAAGTTTAATAGTCATTTATATTGTAGTTATTGAGTTTGTCTGCTGAATTTGTCTCTGAGGAAATAAGAGCTTTAGCTTTTGGTCCTAATACTGTGGTTTGTGAGTTAAATAAATTGTTATCAATGGGTACAAATTTATTGTCACTGAACGAGAAAATAACATGAGAACACAACATGATGGTGTTATGGTTACTACCACAACAGATTTTTATTCTAGTTCATCAGCTAGTAGACTGTGATTTGAAAATGTGGGTTATTATGGAGTCGTTGAGAAAATAATAATATTGGATTATTACTCACATGGATGAGTCACAATGATGAAATGCCATTGGTTTGATTTGATGAAGAGATAGATAACATGTATTGATGATTGTGGATTTCGATTAATTAATATGACTCACACTCTTACTACAGAAGAACCATATTTGTTGGCATCAATGGCTAAACAAGTTTTTTATGTCAAAGACCAACTTCAACCTGAATTTGGTGTCATAGTTGAAGTAATTCCAAGAAATATTTTTGATGATGGTGATGATGGAATTGAAACTTTCCCTAGTGCCATTAGAACCAATCTGTTTATTTCTTTTGATGACTCCAATAACTCAATTTTCAGAGTTGATTTTGAACCTGAAGTTGTGGTTGAAAATATATAGAATCATTCATCCATGTTCTCAATTCTTTTGGTTTACCTCGAGTTGGGTTGTTAAGGTTGGTAATATTCCAATTGATTTAGTATTGATCACAAATATGTTTTAGCTGACTTGACCATTATGTAAATTTTCAATTTTTATTGGTTGCTATTTTATTTGTATTGCATTTTCTAATTTGGAATTGAACTGTATTCAAACCTATTCAAACAATATTTCTAACTTGGTGAACATTACAACTTGTATGATTTATTAAATCTATTCAAGCTCTTCTAAAACAATTGATAGCTAAATTACCAATGAATCCCCCTATTCCCTCATATATTTAGTTTTTTGGGTTACACATTAGTTTCCTTTTTCCAATTAATTACATATTTGTTTTCAAAAGTAGGAAATGCAGCCAATTGAAGAGAGACGAAGGGAAAAAATATGGAGAACAATCGTTGAATGATGGAGATGGGCATTCCACCATTAGTTCCTACAGTGAGTACTTTATTTCAAATATATATTTAAAAAATATATAATGTCATGTGATTAATTTTTTTGTAAATATTTTTGTAGGATCCACCTATACGTCAACAGTTATTCAATGAGGAGACTAGTATTGGTCATAGTACTCAGGATGGTGGTACAAGGAGGGTTCGTACCAGAGGTGGAAGAGCAGCTTTGGATACCCGACTAGACCCTACCCCTCCCACTGACATGTCATCCATACCACATTCTGATCCCGGTGTGTCATTAGGGACACACGGGATATTTAGGCCTCCCATGTTTTCGCTACCTTTTGCATCTTCTGGCCCATCTTTTTCATATCCCATGATGATTCCCACTCCCCAGTCAGAACCCGGTCATACAGTTGTCCCATATTCTTTTTCTTCTACTTCTGTCTCTCCGAGATTCTATATTCCATCGTCTTCGACTCCTGTTCCATCACAGGGTTTTCCATCAGTTTCTGTGGATCCAGTGGCTCTCAGCGATCAGACTGAGTAGGTATATTTATAGAACCCTAACAAATTTTTATAGAAATATTTATTTTCATTATAACATGTTTTGATAAAATATTTGTTTTTCTTTCATGATAGATAAATATACTGATAGAAGGTGGGGGCGGGGGCCTATATGCATGTGTGTGGTGTGGAACCGCCGCACACAGGTTATGGTGGATTACAATGAATAAAACCAAATGGTTGAGAAAATAGGGCAGCAATGTCGGATTTTTTTGGCGACGCTTGCCAAATACTCGGACATCATTCCTGTCAGCCCGCTGTCATGGACACATTTGCCACATGAGTTCAAGGATAGATCTTGGGCAGAGATATGTGTAAAAAAATCTATTGTATTTAATTCCATGAATTAATTTTTTATTTATATGAATTAATATTTTGATGTCATCATCGATTTAATTTTCTTGATAATGAGGGTGCACGACCGGAACGTCTAAAGGATTTAGGTGAGCTTCGGATAGCCTACAAGCATGAGTTTTATATTGGTTGGTGTGCTAGAGTTGGCACTAAGTTATAGGTGGTACCAGTCATGGATGACTATCCTATAGATCAGTATCATCAGATGATTACTCATTGGATGACTACCCAGTTTAAGGTATTAATTACATTTGAGGTATTTAAATAATAACTTTCATGTTTTTCATTAATACTATCTTTTTCATTATCGAATTTTATTTAGGAATCATCTAGAAAAAATAAAGAAAACAATGATGCAAAAAAATACCTCCACAAACTGGGACGTACTACGATGCCAGATCATGAGAGGAAGCTAGTATGACAATTGTTTATAAGTTTTCTTTACAGATTACACTTTTTTTGTTTCCTCAATTATTTAATAGTTTCTAAAAGTTTTCATATAACATTAGTTTTGAATTTCATTGTAGAGGCAAATACAAAATATTAAAGGACGTGTGCCTCAAGCAAAACTGTTTTGCTCGAGTAGATGGAAAAAGGATGGAAGTGTCATCAACGAAGTGACTCAGTAGAAGATTATATGTTTTAATATGTTGATTTATATTTTGATATCTATTTTTTAACTTAATAATATATTTATATTTGTAATAGGATGCTTTCAAGGCCCTCGATTCCCATGAACCAGACAATTTTCGGCCAACAAATCATTTACATCAGGTGTTGGGAGAGGAGCATCCTTGCAGAGTATGTTGTCGAACTAGGATAGCCCCGACGAGGTATTGGTCCACCTCAGGTACGAGTTTTAGTGCCACCGAGCTATAGATTGTTAGGGAACAGGTAGAATAGGCTGACAAAAGGACCATAGAGACGGTAGAATAGTCTGCTAGGGCAAACAGTGCATTTATGAAATTTATTTAAGTTCTACGTCCAACACTTCCACTAGATGCCAGCCCAACTTTTGATGAATATATGGCATCGATACATTCTATATATGATGCACGAGGTGGCGGTTCTAGTGGAGTTCAAGATGATGTCCATCCTAACGATGATGATGGCGAGGAGTCTGATGTGGAAGAGGAGGTAGAGGAGGAGGACGAGGCAAATCGCGAGGGCGAGGAGGAGGTCATTGAGGAGGGAAAGGACAAGGACCAGGGTGATGATGATGGTGATGATGGTGATGGTGATTTGGGACAAGTTGATCTGTTACATTTTGGACTAATATTACTGAGATTTTATGTTTAATATATTCCAGTTTTTTGTTTTATCTAGACATGTAGTATAGTATTAGAGTTGAGTTATTTTTATATATTGTTTGTTTTCATGGATGTTGATGTCTTTTAGTGGTTGTGGTGTATCTTTATCATGTTTATAGTGTTTTTTGTGTTTGGTAACTCCCTAGATTGCCCCCTCCTTCCTAGACCCTGGATAACCGCCCACCTTCCTCCTTGGACCCCAGACAGCCCCCCGGACAGCACCCCCCCCCCCACCCTCCTCCCGGAACCCCAGACAGCCCCCCACCCTCCTCGCTGGACCCCCAGACAGCCCCCACCCTCCTCCTTGATTTCACATGCCTTTTTTTATTTATCTGATCATGCAATGTTATTTAGGATTATTCCATTTTTGTATGTCTTGAATTATATGAATGTCTTGGTAAGATTATTAGCTCAGTCTCATCAAATGCATGTGATGATATGCTTTAATTTGAATACAAATCTGTGTTGTACATTCTCCATGTTATGTGAATTATGCCTTGTTTGATTTGGTTTACTTGTCAATTGTTAGGATAAGACATGTGTTTCATGTTAAGGACTCATGGACGGTCTCGTCATGCTCAGGGAATTTAGACTTGAAATTCCAAGATGTATGCTTTGGTTTCTAGGTGAGGGCGATGAGGATTGGGTTGATACTTTAGGAAAATGATCCATGGTTTATTTTTTATGTGTATGAGTCAACCCCGTCTAAATCTGAGGTGCGGTGTGGACGGTAGAACTCTAACTATGTCTCTTTTTATTAAAATGGATGGTATTTTAAGTGAAAAGAACAACTGACATACGGAAAACCGACCAAACACATTATTATTCTTTTGATACTTTATAAAAATGATCTATGGGTCATATGTGATGTATAAGAGTAAAACTCGGCTCAATCCGAGTTGCGGTGTGGTCGGGATCACTCTAAGTGACTCTCTTGTGTTTAAAATGGACAACATTTTAAGTACATGTGGAAAACTGACCAAACAGATTTTGAATGTGTTGATACTTTATCACAATGATCAATGGGTCATATGTGATGTGTATGAGTCAACCCCGCCTCAATCTGAGGTGTGGTGTGGCCGGCACCATTCGAAGTGTCTCACTTTTGTTTGAAATGGATAACATTTTAAGTGAAAAGTACAACTAACATACGGAAAACTGACCAAATGCATTTGGATTGTGTTGATACTTTAGGACAATGATCCTTGGGTCATTTTTGACTTCTAATAGTTAAACCATCCTCAATCTGAGGTGCAGAGTGGCCGACACCACTCGAAGTGTCTCTCTATATTTTAAAATGGACTTCATTTTAATTGAAAACAACAACTGACATACAGAAAACCGACCAAACACATTCAGATTCTGTTGAAACATTATGAAAACGTTCCATGAGTCATTTTTGACGTTTAGGAGTCAACTCCGCCTCAATCCGAGGACATGTGTCGCCGAAACCACTCAAAGTGTCTCAGGTTTATTTGAAATAGACAACATTTTAAATGAAAACAACAACTGACATACGGAAAATTTACTAAACACATTCGGATTCAGTTGAAATTTAGTAAAATGATCCATCTGTCATTTGTGACGTATACAAGTGAACCCCACTTCAATCCAGGGCACGGTGTGGCCGGAACCTATCTAAGTGTCTCACTTTTGTTTGAAATGGATAACATTTTAAGTGAAAAATACAACTGACATACAAAAAACTGACCATACGCATTTGGATTGTGTTGATACTTTAGGAAAATGATCCTTGGGTCATTTGTGACTTGTACGAGTCAACCCAGCCTCAATCTGAGACGCAGAGTGGTTGGAACCACTCGAAGTGTCTCTCAATAGTTTAAAATGGACTTCATTCTAATTAAAAACAATAACTGCCATACGGAAAACTGACCAAACACATTTATATTCTATTGAAACATTAGGAAAACATTCCATTAGTCATTTTTTATGTGTACGAGTCAACCTCTCCTCAATCCTAGGCCAGGTGTGGCCTGTACCACTTGAAGTTTCTCAGGTTTATTTGAAATAGACAACATTTTAAATGAAAACAACAACTGACATATAGATAACAAATTTCATTCGGATTCAGTTGAAACTTTAGGAAAATGATCCATGGGTAATATGTGACATGTACGAGTCAACCCCACCTCAATTTGAGTCGCGATGTGGTCGACGCCATTCGATGTGTCTCACTTTTTTTTTGAAATGGAAAACATTTTAAGTGAAAAGTACAAATGAAATACGTAAAACTAACCAAACACATTCTTATTGTATTTATACATTAGTAAAATGATCCTTGTGTCATTTTTGACGTGTACGAGTCAACTTAGCCTCAATCTGAGGCGCGGAGTGGCTGACACAACTCGATGTGTCTCTCTATAGTTTAAAAGGACTTCATTTTAATTGAAAACAATAACTGACATACGGAAAACTGACCAAACGCATTCATATTCTATTGAAACATTAGGAAAATGTTCCATGAGTCATTTGTGACGTGTACGAGTCAAACTCGCCTCAATACGGGGCCAGGTGTGGCTGGAACCACTCAAAGTGCGTCAGGTTTATTTGAAATAGACAACATTTTAAATGAAAACAACAACTGACATACGGAAAACTGACCAAATGCATTTAGATTCAGTTGAAACTTTAGGACATTGATACATGGGTCATATGTGACGTTTACGTTCCAACCCAGCCTCAATCCGAGGCATGGAGTGTCTGGAACCACTCGAAGCATCTCTCTATAGTTTAAAATGGAATTTATTTTAATTGAAAACAACCACTGACATACATTAAACCGACCAAATGCATTCATATTATGTTGAAACATTAGGAAAATGATCCATGGGTCATATGTGAAGTTTACGAGTCAATCACATCTCATTCTGAGTCACAGTGTGGCCAGGATCACTCTATGTTTCTCTCTTTTGTTTAAAATGGACAACATTTTAAGTACATGTGCAAAACCAACCAAACGGATTCTTATTTTGTTGATACTTTATCACAATGATCCATGGGTCATATATGATGTGAACGAGTCAACACTGCCTCAATATGAGGTGTGGTGTGGCCAGCACCACTCAAAGTTTCTCTCTTTAGTTTAAAATGGACTTCATTTTAAGTGAAAACAACAACTGACATACAGAAAACTGACCAAATGCATTTGGATTCTATTCAAACTTTATTAAAATGATCCATGGGTCATTTGTGGCGTGTTAGAGTCAACCCGGCCTCAATATAAGGCACGTTGTGTCCAAAACCACTCAAGTTGTCTCTCTTTCTTTTAAAATGGATTTCATTTTAAGTGAAAATAGTAAATGACATACAGGAAACCGACCAAATGAATTCGGATTATATTGAAACTTTAGAAAAATTATACATGGGTCATATTTGACGTGTATGAATCAATCTCACCGCAATCTGAGTCCTGGTGTGGCCGGCACCACTCAAAGTGTCTCACATTTATTTGAAATGGACAACATTTTAATTGAGAACAACTATTGGCATACGAAAAACCGACCAAACACATTTGGAAAGTGTTGAAAGTATAGAAAAACGATCAATGGGTCATATGTGACATGTAAGAGTCAACCCTGCCTTAATCCAAGGCATGGTGTGACCAGAACCTCTCAAAGTGTCTCTTTTTTTTTGAAATGAAAAACATTTTAAATGAAAAGAACAACTATCATATGGAAAACCGACTAAACGGATTTAGATTCAGTTGAAACTTTAGGAAAACGATCCATGGGTCATATGAGAGGTTTACATGTCAACCTATCCACAATCTGAGGTGCGGAGTGGCCGGAACCACTCAAAGTGTCTCTCTACAGTTGAAAATGGACTTCATTTTAATTGAAAACAACAACTGGCATACGGTAAACCAACCAAACGCATTCGGATTCTGTTGAAAGATTAGAAAAACAATCCATGGGTCATATGTGATGTGTACGAGTCAACCAAACCACAATCCGATTCACAGTGTGGCTAGGATAACTCTTAGTGTGTCTCTTTTGTTTAAAATAGATAGCATTTTAAGTACATACATAAAACCGACCAAACGGATTATGATTGTGTTGATACTTTAGAACAATGATCCATAGGTCATATATGACGTTCAAAAGTCAACCCCACCTCAATCCATGGTGCGGTGTGTCCAGTACCACTCAAAGTGTCTCTCTTTAGATTAATATGGACTTCATTTTTAGTGAAAATAACAATTGGCATACGGAAAACTGACCCAACGCATTTGGATTCCATTGAACCTTTAGTACAATGATATATGGGTCATTTTTTACATGAAAAATTCAACCTTGCCTCAATCAAAGGCACGGTGTGGCTGGAACCACTCAAATTGTCTCTCTTTTCTTTAAAATATACTTTATTTTAAGTGAAAACAATAAATGACATACAGAAAACTGACCAAATGCATTCAGATTCTATTGAAACTTTAGGAAAATGATTCATGGGTAATATCTGATGTGTACGAGTCAACCCCGGCTCAATCCGAGGACCGGTGTCGTCAGAACCACTCAAAGTGTCTCACATTTATTTGAAATTGACAACATTTTAATTAAAAATAACTACTGGAAAATGGAAAGCAGACCAAACACATTAGGAATGTGTTGAAAGATTAGAAAAATGATCAATGGGTCATATGTGACGTGTACGAGTCAGACCTATCTTAATTTGAGGCATGGTGTGACCGGAACCACTCAATGTGTCTCATTTTTTTTTGAAATGAACTACATTTTAAGTGAAAACAACAACTAACATACGGAAAACCAACCAAATGCATTCTGAATGGGTTTATGATTTAGGAAAATGATACATGGGTTATATGTGACATTTAAAAGTCAACCCCGCCTCAATCTAAGGTGCGGTGTGGCCCGAACCACTCAAAGTGTCTCTCTTTGTTATTAAATGGACATCATTTTAAGTGAAAAAAACAACAGATATATGGAAAACTGACCAAACGCATTCAGATTCCATTGAAACTTTAGGAAAACGATCCATCATATGTGATTTTAATGATTCAACCCTGCCTAAATCCAAGGCGTAGTGTGGTCGTTACAACTCGAAGTGTCTCAGTTTTATTTGAAATGGACAACATTTTAAGTGAAAAGTACAACTTGCATACGGAAAACAGACCAAACGCATTCGTATTCTGTTCAAACTTTAGGAAAATGATCCATGGGTCATATGTGATGTTTAAAAGTCAACCTCGTCTCAATTCAAGGCACGGTGTGGCCATAACCACTCAAAGTATATCTCTTTTGTTTCAAAAGGACATCATTTTAAGCGAAAACAACAACTGACATACGGAAAACTGATGAAATGCATTCGGATTCTGTTGAAACTTTAGGACAACGATCCACAAGTCATATGTGATGTGTATGAGTCAACCCTGCCTCAATCTGAGGCCTGGTGTGACCTACACCACTTAATGTGTCTCATATTTATTTGAAATGGACAAAATTTTAATTGAAAACAACTACTGGCATATGGAAAACTAACCAAACGCATTTTGAATTTGTTGAAACTTTAGCAAAATGATCAATGAGTCATATGTGACATATACGAGTTAACCCCACCTGAATCTGAGGCATGGTGTGGCCAGCACCACTCAAAGTGTCTCATTTTTTTTAAATGAATAACATTTTAAGTGAAAACAATAACTGGAATACGGAAAACTGACCAAACACTTTCAAAATATGTTGATACTTTAGGACAATGATCCATGGGCCATATGTAACATGTACGAGTCATCCCCCCCCCCCCCACAATTCGAGGCATGGTGTGTCTGATATCACTCTAAGTGTATGTATTTTGTTTAAAATGGACATCATTTTTAGTAAAAACTACTGGTATACGAAAAACCGAACAAACGTATTTAGATTCGGTTGATACTTATTCAGTTTTTTATGTATTTTATTGATAATTGATAGTTAAATTATGTATGTATTCAATTATGAACTGAATTCCAGATTCCACATATAATTGTCATCTAAATTTTAAATTGAATTCTTAATCAATTATGTATGTTTATAATTACGTTATGAATTATGATTTAATTCTAGATGTGTATCGTTGAAGAATGAAATATATGTTAAATGTGTATGAATTTGTTCTCTATATGTATGTCTTAGTTTGTTATTGTAGGTATAGTAATTGGAAAGGAGGAGAATGGACATCATTAGAGGCTGCTATGAAAATAGCAGGCTACTGTGCAATTTTCATAGCATAGCCTATGCCAATGGTTTCAAACCGTAGGCATAGGCTTGTAATAACCCTTTCCCAACGGTTTAAAAACCATTGGGAAAGGTTTCTAGGGATTTTTTTTCAACGGTTGAATGAGAACCGTTGGAAAAAACAATTCCCAAGGGTTTCTAAACCGTCGGGAAAGAGTTGATTTCCTTAGTTTTACCAACGGTTTTCTGTAAACTATTGGTAAAACTTATGCCAACGGTTTGGCCAAACCTTTGGAATAGGTTAATTTTACAAACTATACCAACGGTTCTTTGTAAACCGTTGGGATAGGTTTTCCCAACGGCTTACTTCCCCACGGTTTTCAAAGCCGTTGGTATAACTTATACCAATGGTTCTGCAGGATTTCCGAATGGATCAGAACTGTTGGGAAAGACCCCATTTCCAATAGTGCATATAAATTAAGTTCTCGATAAAGATGTTGTATTTTATGTCTTATGTTTTCTTGTAATGTTCTTAATCCCCAAATACACTACACCTCTGGATCTTCTAGTTTGTATTTAGTTAATTTTTATTTAATAAATCATATCTAAATATGAAATAAATATCAGGGTAGTTATAGTTGGTATTGGAGGATGGCTTTAGTAATTTTTGGGATTAAGATTAGAAAACCCTAGTAAAAGTCCTAGGGATAATACTAAGTATATGAAATAAATACCTAAATTTTGGTTATTATAGTGTAATTTTTTTATCAAGAATTTATATCCCTGTCTAGATAAGAACAAGTAGATATGTCTCTTGCATAGATGTATTTATGGGTAATACTCAAAAACCCCAATTTGAGTTAAACTCGAATGGGCACTGGTGAACAAAAACGCACCTTGTTTCACTGTTGGTTCAAAACTACCAAGGTATATGCTTCGGTAAATTCATAAGCTTAGTACAAACCATTTTTAAGGGAACATAAAAATTCCCCTAAATATATATGTTAGGAAGTAAATCATGGATATCTTTGATCAAATCATATAAATTCATATGTTAAGGAGATAAATGTAATTTATAATTTATCACTTTCTGTAATTGGATTCCCATTTATGTGTTTAAGTGTTTAAAATAATTTCCCATAATTCTATTTTTATTCTATTCAATAGGTAGTAATAGGAGGACTTAGGATAATGACTAATGCGAAGATTAATGTGATTATTTTTCTAATTAGATGCCCAATCCTATGGGAGTGGGAATCGCAAACATCATCATGATACTCTATCAGTTAAATCATGTTTTTAAGAAAATAATTGGTTAATATAAATATAAAAACCACCCTAAGAATGAACCAGTCAAAATCGATAGCTTGATGAGAAAATTCCTCCAGCTTTCAATGGATCATCATATCCCTAAATCACCGAAAAATGGATAAAATCTATTGAGAAGGTCTTCCACATCCTTCAATGATCCAAAAAAGATAAGGATCTTTTTCAGCTTATCAAATGGAGGGTGAATCTGATCAAGGGTGGAAATTGAACAAAAATACGAAGCCTGAAGGAGATCTAGGTGATGGGATGGAAGGATTACTAAAAAAATCAATAGATATTTTCCCCACCCTATCCATCTTAATATGGAATGAGATTTACTTGAGCTCAAAAAAAAGACCATTAATCTTTTGGGATGTATGAGGAAAAAATCACCAAACATGCATGATAAGCCTCTAGTTTTGTCGTTACAATTGAATTCAAGGTTAACCACTTCATTAGTGGGATAAAACCTAGCCTATGGAAATCCCTGGTGATCAGAGAAATTGACAGCTATGAGGAGATTGTCTGATGTTCCCTCAAAGTTGAGATGGAGATCTACAAATATTAGGGGTATCATGGGGATAAGAAGTGGAAAGTGGACTTTAATTCTGGTGGTCTGATGTATAAATCCAATAGTTCTAATAAATTACAGCATCCCACTTGCCAAAGGTGCGGAAAGACGTACAATGAAAGTTGCCTAAAAGGGATGGGGAAATTCTTTGGGTGAAGTAAGGAGGGGAACATATCCAATGATTGCAGGCAAGAAAAAACTAAAACTATGACATAGGAAATGAATTCTCCGTTTGATCCTCAATTCATTGTTCATTGATACAACTACAAAGAACTAGGGAACATTGTGAACCTATGCCTTTTGCTATGGTTTTTTAGAGGCATCCAACAGCCTCCAAGGAAACAAGAAAATTTATTTTCCATCACTACCACTATAGTGATTTCCAATAACAAAGTGGTGATAGGTACACTAGTTATTCATTCATGAATATATAACATACATTTGGATTCTATTTCTACGCATTATTTTATATACAAATGGTTTATTAGAACAATATGAACATCACCACAAATAATGGAAGTTGAGATGTCAGTGAAAATGGAAAATGGATAAATTATTACATGCCTTAAATATAACTCCTCCTCTATCAATATTTGTGGATTGAACTTCCCAAATAACCCCATCATACTTCCCTTGGTTTAATTTTACGCAATTATTTTCATTGATTGGCTATCCCTATATAGATCCAACATAAGTTGTCATGAGAGGGAAATCACTCTCCATATGGTAAATCAACCCTTGATTCTATAAAAGTTAAATGAGGAGGATGAATATTCATGAAAATCATCATAAAAATAATGGATATTAATTCTATATAAGCATTCATATCTTTATAAGATGATTGATTGTAAGGAAGGAACCATCCTCAAAGACATGCCTATTGTGAGGGAATTTTCTAATGTGTTTCCAGAGAAATTTCAGAGTCTTCCTCTTAGAGAAGATGTCGAATTATTCATTGATCTTATACTTGGTGCATTTCCAATATCTGAAACTCTATATATAAAGGATTTTTTGGATCTTGAGGTGCTAAATAAAGAACTATAAGAGAATATGGTTAAGTATTTATATGACCAAGTGCTTCACCGTGGGGTGAACCAATCCACTTCGTCAAATAGAAGGATGGTTTGATGTACCTTTGCATTGATTATCGTGAGATCAAAAAAATCATGATAAATAACAAGTATCCTTTTCCAAAAATTGATAACTTTTTCAATTAGCTATGTAGAGAAGAATACTTCTCCAAGGTAGATCTGTGGTCAAGATATTACCAAGTAAGCATGAAGAAGGAGGATATCCCCAAGACTACTTTTCATACAAGTACAGGCACTATGAATTCATAGTAATGACTTTAAGACTCACTAATTATCCACCAATCATTATGGACATGATGAATATAGACTTTATATATTACCACATCAAATTTTGGTTGTCTTTATAGACAATATTTTAATATTCTCCAAAACCAAGGAGGAGCATGAGAATCATCTAAGCACTATACTAGAGACCTTACTAAAGGAGAACATCTATGAACAGTAATGAAATGGTGAGTTCTGGTTGAAGGAAGTCACATTATTGGGGAATATCCTCATAAGAAATGGGAAATCTGGGGATCCTTCAAAAAAAATTCAATTGAGGGATGTATGAGGCTGACATTTGTGACCGATATCCGTAGCTTCCTTGGGTAATATGGATACTATCACCAATTTTTGAGAAATTTCACATGATTTTCAAACCCTCTTATAATGAAAACTCATATGAGAGTTAAGTTTTCATTGAATGATACATGTGAAGAAGGATTCAAGGAGTTAAATAAAGGGCTTATCACTACCCATGTTCACACACTACCCATAAGTGGGGACCATTTGTAACTTTAAGTGATTCTTCAAAGAAGGGCATGGGTTGTTTGTTGATGCAGAATGATAAAGTAAGTACCTAATTCTCAAGGAAGTTGAATATTCATGGGGAAAACTATCCCACACAGTATATGGAGTTCGAAGCATTGATATTTGTGCTTAAAATATGATAACATTATCTCTTTAGGGAATAGTGTGAAATATATACGAATCAAAAAATGTTTAAAATATATATTCTCAAAGAAATAGATGAACATGTGCTAGTGAATATGGTTAGACATCATTATGGACTAGGAATACTCAATCCATTACCACCCTAGGAAATAAAACAAGGTGGAAGATGCTCTAAGTATAAAGGATCATGTTATTCTATCATTGATGAGAATTGAACAGGATCAAATCTTCTTAGATTTGGTGAAGATAGGTATGGGAATCATAACTAAGGGATCATCATCAATCCATTCAAAAATTATTTCTCAACCACCTCATTTGGAAAGGTTAAGGGATGCTCATAAAGATGATTTTGGAATTCTGAAGAAAGTGGAAACTATAAAAAAAATTGAAATCCTCGGAGTTCAATGTTAATAAAGTAAGAATTGTGAGATATGGGTAAAGACTATATATTCAATCAAATATTAAGACAAATAAAGATATTTTGTATGATGCACATAGAGTGAATTTCAAAATTCACCCTAGAAACACAAGGATGTATCAGGATCTTTGAGAACATTATTTGTGGGATAACACGAAGAAGGGGGACGTTTAATGTACATCAATGTGCCTGGTATGTTAGTAAGTGAAGTATGAGAGGTCGATGTATATGTGGATGATGAAACTATTACTCATACCAACATGGAAACGGGAGAATATCATCATGAACTTTGTCATTGGACTTTCAAAAATATACAATGGAAATAATGATATCTGAGTTATGGTGTGGATTGTATTATAAATACTACACACTTAATTTTGATTTGATAGGATTTATCATTACATCAAATGGAACTGATATACATTAGAGAAGTGTTCAGGCTTCATAGTGTATCACTATTGGTTGTATCCAATTGACATCTAAGATTCACCTCTATGTTATAGAAGAGTCTCCAACACGCTCTTAAAACTGAGTTGAACATCAGTATGAATTATCATCCACAAATTGATGGCCAATATGAGTGAACTATCCAAACACTTGAGGAAATGTTGAGACCATTTTTTATAGATTAAAAAATGAATATTAGATCAATATCTTCGTATTGTTTAGTTATATTACAACAATAGTTTCCACTCAAGCATCCAAACGGCTCCTTATGAAGCCTTTTATGGGAAGAGGTGCATAACACCAGCATGTTGGGATGATGTTGCAGAGTTAAAACATCGTATTCTATAAATTTTGACGATATGATGCAGAATGATAAAACCCTCCATAGTCACATCAAATCGTCTCAGAGTTGACAAAAGAGCTATGTTGACAATCTTCGACGAGACCTAGAGTTTGATGTTAAAGAAATGGTTTTCCTCTATATATCTCCACGGAATAGAGTAATGATATTTGGGAAGAACGGAAAGATTGGTCCAAGGTACATCGACCTTTTTGAGATCCTTGATCGCATTGGAGCAGTGGCCTATTGACTAGAACTCCCACTGAACTTATCTCAAGTACTTGATGTATTCCTTATTTCACTCTTGAGAATGTACACACCAGACCTATCGCATGTACTCAATCTAGATGTGTTTCCTTTTGGTAATTACCTTTACAAGGAGAAGCTAATGAAGATCTTAGATTCTAAGGAAAAAGTTCAAAAAAATAAGATAATTTCCCTTATCAAAGTGTAGTAGAGAAACCACATGTTTGAAGAGGAAACATGGGATGCATAGGAAGTCATGAGTCAGAGATACCCTCATCTACTTTAGTGTTGGGAAATGAAATTTCTATGGAGAATTTTGTTAAGGGGGGTGGTTGTAAGAAACCCAATAATTTATGAATAAAATTACCTTTATTTTAATGTCTTATGGATATAGAAAATACATGCACTTATTATTACTATTATTGGGTTTAGATGACCATTAAGTATCATTACCATTGATTATATAGCCTTTTAACAATGATCTAAAAAATAATATATATATATATAAGGTTTCATAAAAACCTTTCAAAATAGACAAATTAGATGATGTACTCATCCAATACACTCAGGTCATACGAATCTCATTTGATTGAGCTTGGAAAGGAGGTAGTTTCACTGGGATTCTCTCTTGGCCTAGCCCTATTCAAGCTTTAACATGTTAATCTTGAATAGAATTTCCTATGAGATAAGTTCATGTTAATAGAGATTACAACCAGGGTGACGTCATTCGAGCCACCCCAAGAGTCTATCACCAACATACACCTAACTCTTAGGTCTTATGTTGGTGTTATAAGGAGTTATGTAATAGGTTATTAGGTACTTATTGGGTAATCCCTTTCTATAAATAATTGTGATATTCCATCACTTCCATTATGGGAGTCATCCTTCATAAAAATATAATGAATTTGATAAATTGATTTTTTAGGTAAAAATAGTAATTTGGAGAAATATATTAATTATAAATATTAATCTATATTTTTTGTTAATAATAGTATAAAAAAATTCGTATAATTGATGATTATATCGATTCCTTAATTGTAAATGATTAGGTAATTAGTTTGATAAGAGTTATATTTTTATACGATAAAATTGATAGTGTATTTTTAAAGATTATATTTTAAGGAATTAATTAATTTTTGAAATAATTAATATTTTAATAAAATATTATTATCAAATTACTTTAATTAATAATAAATCTATATATAATTTTATAAAATAAAATTTATTTGTTTTTATTAATGTTTGAAAACATTTGTTTTCAAAACCAGTCAATTTTCAATAAATGTCAGTTCTCATTTTAAAATTGAAAATTACAATATTTATAAAATTATTTAGATAAAATGAATATTATTTTTGTAATCATGATGTCAAAATTATCCAACATGAATTTTCCAAAATTTTCAGAGATAGTTGAATTTTTTGCGTAAAAATTAAATAATATATTACTATACTATTTGTTTTATGACATCATAATGAACCAATGGTGATCTATTAAAATGGATAATAGACCAAATCTGTGTTTTAAATTCAAAATAATGTTATTTTAGATTTATTTTACTTATTTTTTAATGCCATAGTGAATCCTCCAAAATGTATAACATATTTTATGATTTTAAGTTTATTTCTTTAATAATATGACTCACCTCCAAATAAGCAGGGCTAGTATTTTAATATCTTCACCCCACGGCCTTATAAAATAATTTTTTCCATTAATATTTGGAAAAAACCAAGGGAAAAAACTATTGGACGGTTTGTTCCTTTCAATATTTAATTATATAGATTCTAAAAACTATGTTTTTGAAATATTAATGAATTCCTCTATCATTTCCTACATAAACCCACTCATTCTACCACTTACCTTCAATAAAAATCAACATAGAACATCCCTACTTAGTAATACCCTCTCTAGAACTCTCTCAAGGTGACCCAAGTTCTCATGAAGCCTCTCTTCAAGCTTTTGACGTCACACACTCATGTAGGGGTATTCTTACTTTCTCATTTTATCCAAGTTTCCTTATATTGTTACACCATTTTATATTCAATTATAATTATTGAGTCTATTTTATAAAATACCCCATATTTCCATTATTATGGTTTAATGATCAGAGGCCCCTTTAACTCCCATTAATCCCTCCCATGTACACCCATTACCATGTCAAAATTTCATAACAGTTATTTCATTCCTCCTCCTTCTTCAAGTTTCATTGTTATGTTACACATTCTATTTAAAAATTACACATTTTGTAACACATATTAATATAATCCCTTTACTAACCATTTCATGTCTATATTATGAGATACCCATTTCTCTCTCATCAATGCATTTTAGGAATCCCCAGATGATGTCATTATGATACCGAAATTGCACGGCGATTTTCCATGACAAATCATCATGTTGTGAATTCCATACCCATTTATCTATCTAGGGTATTCACCTTTATGCACGTATAATTATTTATTATACACTTTCATATATTTATACAACATTCCATTATCCGATAATAAATAATTATGTTTAATGAATCCATGTTCTATGATCTATGTGGAACACATAAGCATGACATTAAAATGTTAAGGACGGATGCACCCTATTAATTCTTCAATGCATTGGGTACTATTGAGTATCAAAATACATCATGTTGGGAAAGGGGTGTACATAATTCCTTTATAGGAATTTTTTCCATCATGTTGTGAGAGGGGTTTACTAGATTCCAATATGTTAATGATATAGTGTTTTATGTTGTTACAACATTTCCATGTTATGATGATCATTCTATACGATGCATTTACATTCATGTTTCTCTTATGATCCATTGATATTTATATTGACTAACATGTATTATATTCTTCATGTTATGCCATATTTACTCCCATATTAGGCTTTATAGCTCATCCTTTTCTTATTTATATCCTCAATTTATCATATACAATGATAAGTATGGTAGAATGTTGTGGTCATGCAAAATACATTTTCATGAACAAATATTGTATTTTATGTCTTAACATTTCATGTAATATTCCTAAGACCCAAATAAACTATACCTATCGATCATTTGGGTTGTACTAAGTGCATTTTTATGTAATGAATCATGTCTAAATATGAAATAAAGAACCCGGTTGTTATATTTATAGGTGAAAATAAAACAATATTTTTTATGTACTATTTATCATTTGGACTGTATAGATAAATGAATATATGACTATGACAATACAAGAATAACAAGATATTAATCCATTAAGATAAATAAGGTGGATAGTATATATAGAATATATACCAAGAAGTGGGATATTTTTACCAAAGGTAATATGTGTTATGAAATTATATCCCCAAAAATTAACAAGATAATATAACATAATATAATAAAATAGAATAATGTACCCCACATATATGTAATAATTCTAAAGAACGATAATAACTCAATGACTGAAAATTATGTTTCCAAAAATCCACACTACTATTGAATAAAATAAATAACTACAAACATGAATAGAGGAACATGATTTGGAATGAATATCCTATCAAATAAATGGTAATGAGAATGCATGGTATAGTAAATCAATAAAAACCAAAATATGGGACCATGCTACATTTAAATCATTATGTCTTAGAGCATTAAAGTTGAGGCTCAAAAACTCCATACAGTGTAGAAATATTTGAATAAAACCCATTAAATATATGGATTTAAATTGAATATAAACTGATGTGATTAAAAGATAATATGTGATATCATATCTCAAATTGGCAATATTTACTACTCATAAATTAAATAAGGTTCACAATTATAATACTTTTCTCAATAATGGTAAATTGAGACAAAAAAATTAACTCTACTCTTGTATTCATTGAATGTACTTTAACCTCATATAACCTAGAAATATATGTTATAATAACATTATTAATATCCATAATCATATCAACTTTCATTCATACTATTCATTAATATTCATTCTCTACATGAATTCTTTTGATATTTTGCATCAGGTGTTTATAGTTTTGATGGTTTATACTAGTTTCCTATTAATAGATTTCATATTTATTATTATTCAAATATTCATCATTAATATAACATATAATATCCTATAATTTATGCTCTAATATAATTTATGATGTCATAATTTCATTTAATTTTATTTATTGTTATGAATTACGATGATTAAACCAATGATGATCATGTTTCGAAGATTTTTAAAGAATAAAAGGTGTTTTAATAATTAATTTGATGAATGATGATATTATAATTTGATTAAAAACATTAGTTACATATTTATATGATATTAAACATGTAAATATTTTCTCATATACTTCCATGACAAAAAAATGTTATTATTGTTTAATTAGGTGGTTAAATCAACCCAAACATGAAAATTCCCTGATTTAATGAATTACTATGAGGTTCTTTGCTAGTAATATAATTATAGAAGGACAATAACTCACTTATTTGGTTCATATAAGAGTGATTTATCAGAATTATATTGATTTATAAGAGGATTTAATGGATACGAAAATATTACATAATTTGAATAAAATGTTATCCTCCTTGCATGATTGTTTTAAATGATTAAATTAATGATGATCATTTATTGTTCATATAACTAATAGGTTATTAAATTTTTAATACCATAAACATAATTATACAATAAAATTAATATTTATTCATCAATTATATCTTAATTTCGATCCTTTTATAGGGGTGAATGAACATTAAGCATGTCACATCGTGGATGTGGTAGACCGCCCAATGCACAAAAAACAATTTTGTTTTTCTAAATGGTTGGGGTATGTGAATAAATAATGATATTGAAAATAATATAGTGTAATTAAAATATATAAATTATAGTAATATAATTATATTTATGTGTCCACAACTTATTTGAAACAATTTAATTAAGAATAAATCTAAGTAGTTGATAGTACTCTTATCGGGGAATTATAATTTCCTTAGAAGTCTCGGTGGATTTGAAGGGATTGAGATACCTATGAGTGAATAGGGTATTATGTTCATGGGTTAGGGTTACATGAATTGGTAAATTATGTAGTTTGAAGGTTTTATAATAAGATAAGTTTAGTCTTGAAGTGGTGACGATGTTACGCATTTATAAATAAAGGTAATTATAGTTTTGAGAAAACCATTATATTTTTCAACAATTCTATTACACTATTCAATACAAAATGGATAAAAAATAAAATAAAAAGTATATTAAAAACATGTATTGGTCAAGAAGACATTAACCATTAATTAATAGAAACTTTTTTTAAAATATTTTATGTTTTTTACAGTTAATCAAACTCAATTTACCCCTTTCTTACTTTTTACCAATATAATTAATTTCTAAACACAACAATTAATATTAATTATAATTAATAAGAATGTAATTTTTAGAAAATTTAATAATTATAAATTATAATTTCAGAATAATGTTACCAAATAAAATTTCAAAATGTATGAATGGTTAATTATAAGATAACCACACTTAACAGCGTAAATACATTTTTTAGAAAAGTTCAATTTTAGGCATTAAATATATATATATAATATAAAATTCATTTTTGTTAATTTTAATTAAATAAATTGATTTATAAGAAGAATAATAATGGGTTGGTTTCTTTCAATTAAATGAAAATTTTAATCTCTCTTAAAAATCCTTATTTATGAAAAATAACGAAAATAGTTTCTTTGTTAAAGTAAAATTTTAAATTTTCATAAAAAAAACATGGAATAGGATTCATAGGTAAACAAATATTTCAAAATGCATAATTGTATTCCTTAACTTCATATTCTATTACTTTAATGTTTTTACGATCTTCTATGTTATTCTTATATAATGAAGAAATATTGGAAATTAGAATTTTTTTAAATCACTCATTTTTCATCCAGAAATCGTCATTTTTAAAAAATGTTAAAAAATTAATAATAATAAAAATTTTATATGAGAAATTAAAATATTATGTTCACTTTATTATTTCAATTTTAAATATTTATAAAATAAATTTTTAATAAAATCATAAAATATAATGAAAACATGTTTTTCATAAAATGATATATAAAAATATTAACTAAAATTATTCTTATTTCATGTAATTTAAAAAATTAATTGGTTTTAAAAAATTATTATAACAATTATATTTTATCGTTAATAATATTTTTCTTAAGATATAAAAGTGTATTAGATAAAAGGAATTTTTTAGATGAATTGGTATTCTAATCAATAAATGATATTATTAGTCAATTTAGGTAAACTAATTGAATTTCAATCATTTTAAAAGTAAAATTTATTTTACTTATAAATATATTTCATAATTTGGTTACTCTTATTCGTTCTAGATAATTCAACTACTGTTTTTTATTTGCTGTATTTAAATATTTATATTTTATTTAAAAATACTATGGTATCTTTTAGTTTCAGTGTTGTGTGCATAGAAAGATATCAATAAAATTAATATATTAAAAGGTTATAACATATTAAATTTTTTGGTTGTTATATTCCAACCACACCTTAAATAAATTTCATCATTTAAATTTTCCTCATCAAATTAGAGTTATTCTAGTAGGGAACATGAAATTAACCATATACCAATACTTAGCCATGGGGTTTTTTAGGATGTGGAAAGAGATTTATCTAGGGGAAAAATTATTATATACTCTTTATAAATGGATATAACTCATTACTTATTTCACATATAATTATACTAAAGAATCTTGATATTTATCCATATGGAAAAACTTACTACATACCCTGAAAATTAATTATAAGATAATTATATCACTATGAGTTTTTATAATTTAATATCATTTTGTTGGTAAAGACATAAGGGAATATGATACTTGAAAATATTGTGTGAAAACAAACTATATGATCCATTAGAAGAAGTTGAACTGTATTTTCCTTTTTTCACATTTTTTGTGACTAATTACCTCATTGGATATTGAATTAAGACATTGATTCATATAAATTCCACTCTATTACAATTTAAAGAACATAATTTTATAGCTTTTCTCTCCTATACCCTTATGAGTTTTATGGGATTAATCACGTTATCTTTCACAAGACTCAACCATTATCTTATTTTGTGTATTTGGTAATTCATCTATGTTCCCATAGATAATCATATTTAGTGATACCATGTTTGGAATAATCAAAAAATTTCCCTCTCAAACTCACATTCTGATGGGTTCTTTGTTGCACAAATAACTACATTGTACCTCATACAAATGGTTCCTGTTAGTAATTTCCATTACTAAAACCAAATTAGTTATCATGAGTGATGATTATTATATGTTAATTATCCAAAATAAAAGTAGAAAAATTTAACCTCAATATTTAAGGAATTATAACACTATACTATTAGCATTTAATTATTATAATTCAACATTTATCAGACATTGTTCAACCCATATCACTCTCACATATAATTAATTGTTAAACATAGATTACATTGATATTGGTTATCTCATACTTATTAACATTAACCCATAAAGAATATATCCCTAATTACCATAAACATTTATAAAATTTTCTAAAACCTGTAATCAAAGAAATCAATGATATGAAATAACACTTATTATTCCTTAAGAATCATATTTCATTCCTACAATTATATATACATGTATGTTTATACCCTAATCACATACTCTCAATAACCTAAATTTACCAAAACATTGTTATTTTCTATGACATATAACAACAATGAAATTATATATTCTTCTAAAAAATAACCCTATATTTAATCCTCAATAATTATAGACAAATTCTTCATATGGTCACAAACTTGTCACTATATGTCATAATAAAAAATGAGATGAACATAAAAAATATCTGGAATCATTTATCTGTCTAAAGGATACCAATTACTATCTATAATACTTTTTCAAGAGTAAAACACACTTTTATATCTCATCAGCGTCTATATATTAAACTTATGATTTATCTATACCTAAATCATGTGTTCCCCAACAGTTTCTCTAAGAAATATATCACTAAAGTAAAATAAATTTTTATGGTATTGATACAAGTTAATATATTCCATAAAATTTTTAAAGTAAAACTACTAATAAATAATCCTTATATGTTTTAAATAATCCCAATACATTTTATAATATATATAAATATTATTGAGAAATAGAAATAACTAATGGAAATATATATTGGTTTCAAGATTATATCAGTCTCACTACCTTAGGTAATATTAGGAAGCTCACATTCTCCATCATAATTAAAATTCACAACCATTAATGTATTCTCAATTATTTTCATATAAGACATAGTGGTTTTTAGGTATATACCATTCTGAGCTTCATATCTATGATCCCGTTTCAACAAAATACTAAAACAAAAAATGTTTATGATAATATATAAAATATAAATATTAAAACATCAATACAAATATTTATTCCCTTACAGAACCATTTTTTCACATATGATACTCCCAGATAAACCTGTGACTATATTTTTTCAATCTTTTTTTATCCAAGGTCATTTTTTATAATTAGTTCACTAACCTAACGAGTTTACATAATTCATAAATCCATTATAAATTTTCAAAAATGGAATGTGATTAATCCAAAAATATCCTCTCAAATTATCTAACTAGGTGTGCAGTATTAGGAAATATTATCATGTATCATTTTGATGATGGATTTAATTATCAATAAAATATTTTAGGGTGATTACCCATAGGTCCATATCAACCACTTTCAAATACCCAGATATGTGTATATTGTTAGTAAAATCATCATAATCTCTATTGTAATAAAATTTCAGGAAATTCTAAAATATATAGATATATTTTTATGGTTTTTACTAAGGTTATGTGTCCTTAATCACCAAATAACATATTCATTATTATCCTAAGGTCAAATCATATTATTTTCCAAAGGGATATTTATACCTTTGAAATTTTGATGGACTTTAACTTATAAATCCTTACTTTATCCTAAATTAACATCCTAATCTACAATGATATCTAAACATATCCTTTGATTCCAACTATGACTCCACAAACCATCACCCTGAGATCAGGTTCTAAAAGATAGATAGATTACACAATTTAATTCATACCAACAGTAAAATCAAAAATATAATAGTATATATTTGGAAAATAAAAAAACATCTATTACATATAAATGATATTTTCTTATTTATATATTAATAAAATTTATAAAAAACATTAACTATTAAATAAAATTTTCTTTTTATCAAATAGATAATTTTCCCACCATATACAAAAATTATTAATTCATGAAAAGTCTTTAACATGTCCAAAATATTATTTCACAATGTCGTCTTTTTAAACATGTCATATCTAATAATTATCACCATAACCTATAGAAATAAAAACAGAAAATAGTTTGAGATAAAAATCATATAAAGGGAATAATATAACAAAAAAAATAATTGAATAACTATGTAATAAATATTATGAAAGGTATAGGTAAAAACATGAATCTATAATAAACTTGAAATGGGTATCATGATATATATGTGGAACTAAATGAATACATTGATATAAATTATATAGATCTTATATAGATATGATTCATAATGATAGACATAAAAAAACATTCTATCAAGGCCTTATGACAAGACACATTACTTTTCATCATATACATTGTCAATACATCCTACCATCAAGCCTTTTTGCAAGACATGTTAGTATTATGGAAATAATTGTAATCCAAAACCAAAACTATTTTCTCTCATTGGATATGATGATTCATCTAGGGGATATATAATGTTAGGCCCCACACATAACTTGTTTAAGTCCAATACATTAATCATAAGAGAAAACTAATAAAAAATATATGTTTAACCTTAAAAATAGTCATATTAATTGAAATAAATGAAAACATTTTTTCCCATTTCAATAAAGTCATTACCTAATCATAAACCATTCTGAGAATGAATATTTATTGATAAGAAATACATTTCCATTATTCAAATAATAATATATATTGGAATGATAATTATTTTCCCATGTCAATATAATATCATAATTTATAGTTCAACATCATCAAATATATGTTATGTAATCTATGATGTTCAAACGTGTTTGATAAAATTTTTTATGAATAAGTAAATAATCGAAAAACATTATTTTAATCATTAAGAATAAATAAGGTGGATGGATTAAATAGAATATACGCTATGAAAAGATAAATATTTTTCAAATGATATATGTGTTAGTAATTTATATCCATTAATAATAGTGACATAAAGAACAGAATAGAATCTAAGGGTATAATGTTTTAAAATTTTATGAATTAGTTATGAAGAACCATTATAAAAAATGAATAAAAATTGAGTTACCATAAATCATCACTACTATAAATAAAACTAAATTAAATAAAAACAATAAATAATGGAACATAATTTGGGTATTAAATCCCATAAAATATAATGAATGTAAAATTCAGGTGATATTAAATCAATTGAACACAATACAAAGGGAACAATATGCATAAACTAATTTATGTCTCAAGGAATGAGAATTTAGACCATGAAAAGCATTATATCAATGGAGCTTCTAAATAAAAAACCCATGAAAGAGAGGTATTAAAATTGAACATGAAATAACACGATTAATGGATAATTCATGTTATGATATCTAAAATATGTAATATATACACTATATAAATGATAATATGTGTATAAATACAATACTTATCTTAGTGAATAAATTTTGGGATCAGAATACTTAACTATTTTCATGAATACCATGAAAAAAAATTAACATGGAATAATATATATATATATATATTAATCAATAATCATAATCATAACCATTCTCATTTATACTCTTCATAAAAAGTCATTCTCTATATAAATTCATTCGATTTTCTACATCATGTTATTATAGATTTGATTAATTGTACTATTTTAATAAAAGAGTAGTATATGTTTATTATTATTTCAATGTGAATCATAAATTGATCATATAATCTCATGGAATATATCTTAGCTTATAGTTTATAATGTTTTAATTTCAATTAATTTTAGTTTTGGTTACAAACTATACTGATGAAATCAATGATGATCATGTTTCTGGGGTTCATAATGAACAAAATGTGTTTTCTTACATAATGAGTTAAATGTGGATATAATCATAATATAATCAAAAAACATTTTATATATATTTATATATAATATTAAACTCATAAATATATTCTCATAGTAATCCATGACATAAAATCAATGTATTGTTTGATTAGGTGGTTAAACCAATACAAAAATGAACACAACATGATTTACTGAATGATTATGAGGTGGTTCAATTGTATTATCATTATAACAGAATCACAATGATCTTATTTTATGATTATTTTTATTATATATCAAAATTATATTTAATTTGAATAATTTTTATTATATATTAAAATAATACACAATGTGAAAAAAATATTATCTTCTTTTCATTTTTTTAAAATGATTAAATTAACGATTATTATTTTTTCATATAGTTAATATGTTATTATATTATTCACACTATATCCTTATTGATGTATTAAATTTCAAATTTATCATTCAATAAAATAAATATTTCAATCCATTTATTGTAGTTAAGTAAAACAAAACAAATTTCTTCATCGAGGCCGTAGTCCATGTAATACATTAACAGTAGTTATTTTTTTCTTAAGTGAGAGGGTAGTGGAATAAATAACGATAATAAACATAATATTGAAATATATATATATATATATATTATACTAATTTTATTATATTAGTTTTTCAAGAATATATTTTCAATAATATTATTAATAATATTAGTAATTAGTTGGAAATACTAACATGTGGGATGTGATTGATCCTTCAAAGCCTCCTTAGATTTGAAGAAATTGGGCTAACTATGTGTGACTGTGGTATTTTTTATGGGAGCTAAATCTATAGAGGGTAAAATTATATAGTTTTATGTATTAATTATTTGGTATGTTATGTCTTGATGTGGTGAAGATGATACCCTTTTATAATTTAAGGAAAGAATAATTTTGGAAACAGATTTACATTTTTCAATAATTACAGGAATCTATTCAATGCTAAATGAAACAAAAGAATAAAAAGATGTAGAAAAAATATTGGTTTATCCAAGGCTCAACTATTTATTTATAGGATATTTTTCTATATTTTTATGTCTTTTACACTATGTTTAACTCAATTTTCCCTCATTTACTTCTCAGTTGGTAATTAATTTACAACCTCTATAATTAATTGTAATGTTTGATATTAAGAAGGAAATGTTTTATCCAAGATGATTTTTTTAATTTAAAATGTTAATATCATTTTATAAGATAAATTTATAATGACGAGGAAGGTTCATTTTAAGATAAACAAACTTACTCATGTAATAATGGTTTTAGAAAAATATTGTTCTTAAGAACTATTAATATATGTATTAGATAAAATTGTCTAGGATATTGATTTTAATGACATAAATTTACTTAATATAAAATAAATAAAGTGCATGAGGCTTTCAAGGAAAACCAAAACTACTTTTATCTTTAAAATAATTTCTTTTAAACAAATAATATTGAAAATATTTACCATATTAATGTAACAATTCAATTATGTATAAAATTGTGTTAATATGTGTTATATCAATAAATTATATAAAAAATGAATAATATTATTCATTATATTAATATATGATTACTCTTATGGTTTTAAAATCTTTTATGTTATTCATATATAATGATAAAATTATGGAAATTATAATTATTGTAAACCCTACATTTTTGGAATAAAAATAAGCCTTTAAAAAAAATGATAAAAAAATCCTAGAAAATAAATTTTTATATTCAGAATTGAAAAATTATGCACATTTTTATAATTTCAAATTTAATAATGTATAATTTTAATAATTAATGTAATAATATAATATTATGAAAAAATATTATCATAAAGTATCATTTTATACTAATAAATTTAATTATTCTTATTTAATATAATATACCAAATAAATTGTTGTTAACAAATTATTAATATCATAAAAAATTTATCATTAATAATATGTTTCTTAAAATAGAAATGTGATGGGAATAAAATTCATTTTTTAGAATAATAATTTTCTAAAAAGTAAATAATATATTAGTCCTTTTTAGGTAAACTGGTTGAATTTCATTCATTTTAAATGTATCATTTATTTCACATATACATATATTTCATAAATAGGTCAATCATATTTATTCCTAATAATTCATTGAATAGTTTTTCATTGTCATAATTAAACATTTATATTTTATCAAAATATATTGAAATATATTTTATGTTTTCTGTTGCGTGTGGAGTAAGTTATCGAAAAAATTAAATTATTTAAAGGTTATAATATATTGTAATTTCAAGGTGTTCTATTATCTCCCCCTTAAATATATTTCATCCTTGAATTTTTTCTCATTAAATTAAATTAATTCCAATACAGAAATTGTAATCAGGAATATACAACTAGATGATTAGGGGATTATTTATGATGTGGAAAGATATATATATATGTATGAAAAAATTGTTATAATTTACTTAATAAGGGTTCTAAATAATTTTTAAAATAAAATATAATTATATGAAGGGACGTTGATCTATATCTGTAAGAAATGACCCTATATAAATAGGGAAAATATTTTATACAATAATCAAACATCTAGGGTATTTTATTATTCAATATCAAGTAATTGGTGAAGAATTACATGAAATAAGAAACTATAAGATATAGATTGAACAACGATTATCAGACCAATTAGTGGTAGTTTTGTAGTATTTTTCTTGTTCCCGTATTTGTTGGTGAAAAGTTCCCTCATTGTATTTTGCATTGGGACATTGATTTTTTCAATGCCCAAATCTTTTAAAATTTAAGTAACCGATTTTTTTAGCATCCATATCTCCTATAAACATTGAGTATGAAGTCATTATTAAATTCATAATTTATAATACACAAACATTATATTTTATGGTGAGTTTTTTACTCTAACTATGTTCACATTGATAATAATATTTTTTGTGCTAGATTTCAATAGTCAATAAATTTCCCACTATAGTTCCCATTATAATGGGTTATTCGTCAATGTGATATCCACATTTTCCCTAAAAACATGGGAAACTTCAAGTTCTATCTAGTAATTAAACAGAAAGAGTTATACTATGTGATGATCATTATAAATTAATTATCAAAAATATGTATTTAAATTTTTAACCACAAGATTTCTTTATTCATTACAATGTAAGACTAGAGTATAATTCATACAACTCATATTATATCATACTCGATTCAACCTATATCATTGTCATAAATAAATCATGGTTTATCAATGGTTACTTTGAGTAGGGTTCTCTAATATTGTTTCACATAATCCTTAAAATATAGATACCTAAATATCATAGAAATTCATAAAAATTTCTCAACCCAATAATCATAGATATATATTATAAAAAATCCAACTTTTCCTTCATTATAAAACATTACTCATCCCTACAATCATTTAACCAATTATTTATATACAATAGTTATATACTATAAATATAAAAAACATTCCCAAAACTAATTTATCCCTTATTAAATTATAGAAAATGATATTATAGATTCCTCTATGAATTAAATAAATATATATAACCTTCAAATAGTATTATCCACTAGTTTATAAGGTCACACCTTAGTCAATATATTTCATAATACCAAATATGAAATGAAAACCCCAAAAAATATCATGATTCAATAATCAATCTGAATGTCAATAATATTTATCCAGTTACTCAATCAAAACCAATCCACCCTTTATTATATCAACATCAACAGTATATTAATCATAAGATTTATGCATACATCATTCATTTTTTTCTCCAAAACATATTCCAAAAAATATAACCTTGATGTAAAATTAATTTTCTAGGTTGTTGATACAATTTAATATATTTCAACATATTACTAATGTAATACAAGGGACGAATAATCCTTAAATATTTTACATAATCACTAAAACATTTAGAATATACCTAAATATATTTGATAAATATCACATGATAATGAAAATAGTGAATAGTTTCATTATTATATAAATCACACTACCTTAGGTAAGTCTAGTAAACCCGAATTTCCCATAATAATAAGAATATACTAAAATTAATAACCATTTAACTATTCTACCTTATTAGGTTATAATACATAGTTTATTGAAGATACATAGTTTTATTATCTTGATTTTCACGATTATGTTTCAACCAAATATGAAACCAATGGTTATGATAATATCCAAAATATTAATATGAATTCATCATTCTGAATATGTCTTCTATTATGAATTTTTTTTAACATATCATAATTTTATATCAACCTATGAATATCATTGTTCAATACTTGGTTTTCCTTGGTTACGATTCTATTAGGATCTATAACTTTATTAGTTAAAATCATATTTAAATCATTCATAATTATTTGAAATGATAATTTTATTAAGCACAATAAATACCTCGGGAGTATCTATTCCAAAAATATATCCACATTCAAATATCTATATATATATACATACATAAATAAAAAATAAATAAATATTATTTCATCTCTTACATATGATGGAACTTTTCAGGATTAGATATTTAGAAAATTATTACATAACATAAACAAAAAACCCAATGTTCATTTTACAAAATAGAAATTTTTCCAATCATATACTCAACTAATTATTTCCGAAAAAGTCTTAAATTCCTTCAAAAAATTAATTCATGAAAATATCCTTCTTAAAATTTCATATGTAATACTTTTTCACATAACCTTGGAAAATACAAACATAATATTGAGTGATTTTAAATTCATATAAAGGTACATATTTAACTAAAAAAATAAGGTCATAATCATGGAATTAATATTATGAAAGTAATAGGTAATAAACATTAACCCATAGTCAAATTGAAACTAGGAACATGATAAATACTTAAAGAAAATACATATCTATATTTTAATAATAATTATATCATTTTGATTGAATTTATAATTTCAAATATCAAAAACCTGATATCAGTGACATGTGCTAAGATACTTTACATGTTTTCGAGACATCAATAAAGACATACCACTATAATGTATTTTTACCAGGATAATATCTTGTTATGGGAATATTCATCCACAAAAAACTAACATGTTTTCTCTCATTATTCATGTCAATGCATCAAGGGGATATATAATTTCACCCCCCCCCCCCCCCCCCCGACCACTTATTTTACTCAAAAGACATTCACTATAAGTGAAATTTAATAAAGAGTACATAAAACCAATGAAATAATTATACATATTGAAATAATGAAAACACATAATTACAACATGTTTCCCCATGTTAATAAAATATATAACCTGGTCAAAATCCATCTGGAAGAAGAAGGTGAATGGATAAAAAAACATAGCCAACATGAAAATATAAATCTAAATTAGAATGTCAATAAGTTTCCAACGTTAATAGAATATCAAATATTCTTGGGTGAACATATCCCAATATATATTATGTAACATTTTATGTTAAAACATTATAAATAATTGGGATTACCTCTATGTAAGTACCATAATAATATAATCATTATCCATCTTGAGAAATAAAGTGGATTTCTTCCATAGTATATATCAAAACAGGATAGAAACTTTTTTTCAAAGAGTTTATATGGTAGTAATGTATATATATATAATACAATGATAGAAAAAAACATAATATAATCAATTGAAAAAATGTAAAAAAATAATTTGAAATGTTTTTAAATAATTATTATTACTCGATGAGAAAAAATTAGATTGCAAAAATCCTCACTGCAGAAAAAATAACTGAATCACAAGACATGTTGATAAAGGAACATTATCATGGATATAAAATACCATAATTAAAATTAATGAACATTCATGGTATATTAAATCAATATAACACCATATGAAGATAACATGGTCCATAAAATATATTATGTCTCAAAGAATGATAATTGAGATCATGAAACTCCGTATAACATCGAATCATTAAAATCAAAACCCCATGAAAGAGTGTGAATTCAATTGTACTTAAAATTCCATGATATAAAGATAATAAATGATATTATACTGAAAATAGGAAATATATAAACCACATAAATAAAATAAGGTGAAGATATATAATATTTTTCATCATAAAGGGATGTTGTGACTATAATATTTACCTCTTGTCTTATAAAAAATATTTAACCTTTTACATCATTAATGTAACGACCCAAACATTCATTAATGGAAATCCCTCTTAATCTAATTAAAATTATATTGATGTAAAAATTTTATATAAAATGTCAACTTCTTTGGTTTTATGTTTTTGGATTTTAAAATACTGTTATGAATTGTGACAATTGTAAATATAGCCATTGAACAGTGATCACATGATTAGTATAAATACATGGCTTTAACAAATCCAATTTACTCAGAAAAAGGAAGCGATGGCCTCATCTAGTAGATGTGACCCATGCGAATCCCATTTTTCAGAGCTCGGAAAATTGGTTGCATCTTTGGGCTTCGCTCTTGACTAAGCCCAAGCTGAGCTTTAATATGTTATGCTCGAGTGGGACCGCCTGCAAGAGAAGTGGAAGTTGATAGAGATTACCACCCAAGCAATGTTATCTGAGCCACCCCAAGAGTCTATCACCACCACACACCTTAATCTTCTGTCTTATATGGGTGTTATAAGTGGTTATGTAACAAGACCTTAGCACTATGGTTATGTACATTATTTTTTGTATAATAATGAATATGCTTTAATTTTATTATTTTTACCTTGTAAATATTTTTTAAAGCACAAATAGTATTTTAAGTTAATGTTCAACTAAGAAGGATATTTTGATGAATTAATGGATTTTTTAATTTAATAATATTTTAATAAAATATTATTATTATTGTTAAATTAATTTTTAATAAATATAATTTATCGTATAATTTTATGAATGCAATTGTAATTTTTATTAATGTTTGAAAGCCATTTTTGTCAAAACCCATGAATTTTTTATAAATGTTGGTTTTTATTTTTAAAGTTATAATTAACATATTTATAAAATTATTTACATAAAATTAATATTATTTTAGGAATCAGGATGTCGAAATTATCCAACGGAGAATTTTTCATAATTTTCTGATACAATCAAATTTTTTGGTAAAAATTAAATACAATTTAACAATATAATGTGTTTTATGACATCATAATGACCAAATAGTGATGTAATAAAATACTATAAACTTTATTTTCGGACAATATATTTTTTACCATTAAAATAATGTGATTTTTGTTTCGTTTGATTTATTTTACAAAGCTTTAATGGACCCTTCAAGACTTATTAAACATTTTATATTTTTAAATTGTTTTTCTTGGGAGTGTGTCTCACCTCCACATAAGCAACCACATTATTTTAAAAAGTTAGGACTTTGGACTTATAAAATATTTTTTTCCAATTCCCTTTTTCATAAACCATAGGCAAAAACCATGGGCTGGTTTGTGGTTTGGATTATTTTAATGTGAGGTGTCCCAAACCTAAATAATAAAGAATTTCCTCACCTTTCCTATATAAACCCACCCAAGATCCCACTTCATCCTCACTCAAAGCATTTTTATTTCGTCCAAAATCTGCCCTCATCTCTCTAGAATCCTCCCAAGGTGCCCCAAGTTCCCAAGAAGCCTCTCTCAATCCTTTGGAAGCACACTTCCATTTAACGGTTTTTCTTCCTTTCTCATTTTTGTACAATTTTCTTAATGTTGTTATGACCTTTTGATTTCAATTATAAATGTTGGGGAATGGTTTCACACCTCCCCTATACTTCCATATTTATGTTTTAATTATTATATACCCTTTTATCTTTCAATGAATTCCTCCCATGCACACATGTTACTATGCTGAAATTCTGAAAGGAATTTATCTCTCCTCACTTACATTCAAGCAATTCTTTTATATCATGAATATAAATTCCATTAAAATTATTGGGACATGTATCTATATTACCCCTTTACTGTCCATTTCATGTAAATATTATGAGACACCCCTTTCTCTCTCATCAACCTTTTTTATGAATTCTTACGTCACGCCGTTACGCTGCCGAAATTGCACCGATTTTCCAAGCCAATGTCATTGTGTATTGAATAATATTCCCATTTCTCTATCAAGGGTATTCACCTTTATGGACATTTAATTATTGATTATAAAGTTTCATTTACGAATTACACATTCCTTTATCTTGGAATAAATGATGATGTTTTATGAATCCATGTTATATGATCCATGTGGCACACTTATGCATGAAATGAAATGTTTAAGAAGGGTGTGCCCTTATAGCGCTCCAATGCATTGGGTATAGTATAGTATCATGATACGTCATTTGCAATGGGTGTTTACTCATGCTAATTCAAATTTAATAAGGGTTTACTAATTCTTCATGTGAAATGAGGGTTTACTCATGCTCCATCAACAATTATCCTTAGCTCATGATATTTCTATGTTAGGTGTTGTTTCCAAATTTCCATGTTTTGATTATCATGTTTTATCATGACTTTATGTTTAAGATTCTCTTGTGCTCAATTGATATGCCTATTGTCTAAAATTTATTTTATTCTTCATTTTATTCCATGATTATTCCCTTACTGTGCTTTATAGCTCACCATTTTTCTTATACATGTCCTCAGGTTATCCCATACAATGTTAAGTACGAGGGAATGTAGTGGTCATGTAAGGAAGTTTTCAATAAAGATGTTGTATTTCATGTTTTAAGTTGTTATGTAATTATCCTAATCCCCAAATACACTATACCTCTCTATCTTCTATCAAGTGAATTTTATGTATAAATTAGGTTTAATTGTGTAATAAAAAGTAGGGTTGTCATAGTTGGTATCAGAGGATAGGTTTTGTTATTTTTGGGATTAGGATTAGAAAACCCTAGTAAAGCCTTAGAGACAAGACTAAGTGTAATAAAAACATCCCTAAGTTTTGTTGAGTATTGATTAAGTGGTTTATCATGAAAATACACCCCGGTCTGGATACGAGCAGGTAGAGGCAGATCTGGAACAGATGTATCCTAGGGGTAAAACCTGAAAACAACACTTTGAGCTAGACTTGAATGGGAAACAGTGCATGACAATGGGCCTTGTTGCACTCTTGGTTACAACCCTCCCATGGGATATACTTTGGTAAATTCATAAGCTTAGTATGAACCCTTATTAAGGGAATAAAAAAATGACCCTAAGAATATATGTTAGAAAGTAGATCATGGATAGCATATATTGAAGCCTATGGATTCATAAGTTGCGGAAATAAAAGTTATTTATAAGTCATTAGTTTTTTCCTTGTGATAACCTTTATTTGTTACCCCTAACTTTCCTTTTATTCCATCCTATGGATGGTAATAGGAGGACTCGAGCTAACAACCGATGTGAAGATCAATGTGATGACTATACTGATGAGATGCCCAATCCAATGGGAGCGGGAATCACAAACTTTTTCACACTTCTCTCTTATCTAACTCAAGATTTGAATAGAAACATGGGTCAATAGTAACTTTCAACCCCCCATAAGAAAGAACAATTCACTATCGAGAGCTTCATGAGACAAAGGCCTCCTACTTTTAATGGATCATCTGATCCCTCAATCGCTGAACAATCGGTCAACTCCATTTAAAAGATCTTCTCCATCCTTCAATGTTCTGAACAAGAGATGTCTCTCCTTGCTGCTTATTGTATAGAGGGTGGAGCTGATAAATGATAGACGTTTATCAAAAATACGAATCCTGAGGAGGATATCGAGGCGTTTGGAATGAAAGGATTTCCAGAAGATGTTTTTTGATAAATATTTTCCACGCTCCCTCCAGCATAAGATGGAAAGGGACTTCCTTGACCTCAAGAAAAAAAGATGACGAATCTATCGGATTGTACGAGGAAAACTTCACAAGGTTTCAGGATACGCCTTTGTCTTTGTTATTACCCCCAAAAGCATGGTTGGACGCTTTTTTGGTAGGCTTAAACCTAGCCTGCAGAAAGCATTGGCGATTCGTGACTTCGACAGCTACGAGGAAATTGTCCAATATGACCTCAAGGTCAAAATGGAGATTGGAGAATCTTAGGGGTATCATGGGGAAAAGAATAATAAGGTGGACTTCAATACTGGCAGTATGATGGATAGATCCAATGGTGTTAAGAAGATCCAGCACCCCACTTGCCAAAGGTGCATAAAGAAGCACCCTAGAAATTGCCTGAAGGGGATGAGGAAATGATTTAGGTGTGGAAGACAAGGGAACCTAGCTATTAAAAGTTAGAAATAAAGACTCATGGTTATTAAAGAGGATAGGAATTCTCCATTCGAACATCAACACATGGTTCATTGATAAAATTGAAAATAACTTGGGAATCTTGTAAATTAGTTCCTTAAGCCAAGGGTTTTCGGAGGCAACCCACAACCTCCAAGGAAGAAAGGGTGAGATTTTTCTATCACTACTGCTGAAGTGAACCCCAACAATGAAGTGGTGAAGGTACACTTATTCATTCAAGAATAGCGAACATACTTTTTGATTCAGGTTCTATGCATTCTTTTATATCTCAAAAGTTTAGTAGAACAATCCCAGCACCAACAGAAATCATGGAAGTGAAGATGTCGGTGAGTATGTAAAATAGGGAAATCACTGTATCCCATGAATATAACTCCTCCCATATCATAATCTATGGATTGAACTTCCTGGAAAACTTCTTCATACTCCCTCTAGTGGAATTTGATGCAGTTCTTGGCATGGATTGGCTTTTTTTATATAGATCCAACATAAATTTTCGTGAGAGGGAAATCACTCTCCATGTGAAAAATCAACCCCTTGTTCATTACAAGTGCATGGAGGAAGATGAACTTTCTTTAGATCCATCATATCAAGCGTGGATATTACTACCCTATAAGCACGCGTATCTGGCTCAGATGATTGAGTCTAAGGAGGCAACCATCCATGAGGACATGCCTATTTTGAGGGAATTCACTGAAGTGTTTCCCGAGTAATTTACTGGTCTTCCTCCTAGAAGGGATGATGAATTATCAATTGATCTTATACCTGGGGTGTTTCCAATATCCAAGACTCTATATAGAATGGCTTTTGTGGAGCTTGAGGAGTTGAAGAAATAACTACACAAGAATCTGGATAAAGGGTTTATACACCCAATTGCTTCACCATGGGGTGCATCAGTCCTCTTCCTCAAGAAGAAGGATGGGTCAATGTGCCTTTTCATCGATTATCATGAGCTTAACAAAATCAATATAAAGAATAAGTATCCTCTCCCATGAGTTGATGACTTGTTCGATCAGCAGCGTCGAGCACAATACTTCTCCAAGGTGGATTTTTCATTGGGATATTATCAAGTAAGGGTGAAGGAGGAAGATATCCCCAAGACTACTTTGTGTACCAGATACGGTCACTATTAATTCATAGTAATTCCTTTCATACTCAGTAATTCTCCAAAAATCTTATTGGAATTGATGAATATAGTCTTTAAAGATTACCTTGACAAATTTTTGGTAGTCTTTATAGATGACATTCTAATATACTCCAAAACCAAGGAGGATCATGAGGAGCATCAAAGAACTGTTCTAGAGACCTTTTGGAAGGATAATCTCTATGAAATGTACATCAAGTGTGAGTTCAAGTTAAAGGAGGTCTCATTATTGGTCCATATAATCACAAGCAATGGGATATATGTGGATCCCTCCAAAACATATGCAATTGAGGGATGGCTGAGGCCAACATCGATAACAGATATCCTTAGTTTCTTAGGCTTATCTGGATATCACCGACGATTTGTGAGAAATTTCTCACTATTGTAGAACCCTATTACCAAGCTAACTTGAAAGGGAGTAAAGTTTGCATTGATTTATGAATGCTAAGAAAGCTTCAAGGAGTTAAAAGGGGGCTTATCATTATGCTTGTACTCACTTTACCCACAAGTGGAGAACTCTTTGTGGTATTTAGTGATGCTTTGAAGAAGGGAATGGGATATGTGTTGATGAAAAATGACAAAGTCATTGGCTATGCTTCAAGGAAATTTAAATTTCATGAACAGAACTGTCCAACACATAACCTCAAGTTGGATACATGGATCTTCGCTTTGAAAATTTGGCGACATTACCTCTTTGGGGAGAAATCGGAAATATATATGGACCAGATAAGCCTTATGAATATATTCACACAGAAATATTTGAACATGCGCCAATGAAAATGGTTAGAGTTGATCAAAGACTATGACTTCTCAATCCATTACCACCCTGGGAAAGTGAACAAGGTGGTATATACCCTAATTAAAAAGGACCCAGTGATTTTATCATTGATGAGAATTGAAAAGGATCTAATATTCTTAGATTTGATGAATATGGGAATGGTAATCATAAATAAGGTAACATCATCAATCATTTCACAAATGATCACTCAACCGTCACTTTTGTAAAGGTTGAAGGATGCTAAAATGGATGATGTGGGAATTCAAGAAAAACAGGAAGCTATCGGAAAAGGGAAATCCTCAGAGTTTAATGTTAATGAAGAAGTAATTGTGAGATTTGGGAAAATATTTTGTGTTCCATCAAGTCTTGACCTGAAGAAGGAACTTTTGGATAATGGACATAGTTCAAATTTATCTATTCACATAGGAAACACAAAGATGTATCAAGATCTCCAAGAACATTATTGGTGGGATATTATGAATAAGGAGATCGATGAATATACATCAATGTTCCTGGTGTGTCAGAAAGTGAAGGTGGAGAGGCAGAAGTCTAAGGGAATGATACAACCATTGCTCGTACTAGAATGGAAATGGGAGAACATAACCATAGACTTTGTCACCGTACATATGAAGACATCCAAAGGCAACAATTCAATCTGGGTTATTGTGGATCGTCTTACAAAGGGTGTACACTTCATTGCTATTCGGGAGGATTTATTATTGGATCAATTGGCACAGATATATTTCAGGTAAGTGGTAAGGCTTCATGGAGTACCACTATATATTGTGTCCGATCAAGATCCAAGATTCAACTCTAAGGATGGGAATAGTCCTCAACATGATCTGAATACTGAACTAAACTTCAGTACAGCCTATCATCCTCAAACTGATGGCCAATCCGAGCAGACTATCTAAACACTTGAGGATATGTTGAGAGCATTCTCAATGGACTTTAAAAGAGGATGTGATTAACATCTTCCTCTGGTTGAGTTCTCTTATAATAAAAATTTACACTCAAGCATCCAAATGGTGCCATATGAAGCCCTTTTTGGGAAAAGGTGCAGAACACCATTGTGTTGGGATGAGGTCGGTGAGCCTAAGCTGCTTGGACTAGAAATGGTCAAAGAAATGGTAGAGAAGGTGAAAACCATTCAACAACATATCAAGGCAGCCCATAGTAGACATAAGAGTTATGAATATAACCGTTGATGATACCTTGAGTTTAAAGTTGTAAACATGGTATTTATATGCATATCTCCATGGAAGTAGTTCATGAGGTTTGGAAAGAAAGGGAAGTTAAGTCCAAGGTACATCGGCCCCTTCGATATTATTGATCATGTCTAGGTTTTGGCCTATCGACTAGCACTTACACCTACCATGGCCAAAGTACATGATGTATTTCATGTATCCCTCTTAAGGAAGTACATACCAGACCCTTCACATGTACTCTCTTCAAAGGTGGTACAGTTAGAGGATGATCTTTCTTATGAGGAGAAACCAGTGAAGATCTTAGATAGTAGAGAAAAAGTTCTATGAAATAAGAAAATTCCCCTCATCAAGGTGTTGTGAAGAAACCACAAGTTTGAATAAGAGACATGGGAAATGGTGGAAATGATGAAGTAGAGTTACCCAAATCGGTTTTAGTTTGGGAAAAGGAAATTTTGATTGCGAAATTTCCTCAGGGGGGAAGATTGTAACGACCCAAACATTCATTAATGGAAATCCCTCTTGATCTAATTAAACGTCTCTTCAGGTAAAATATTTATATAAAATGTTCACTTATTTGGTTTTATGTTTTTGAATTTTAAAATACTATAAATAATTGAGACCATTGCTAATATAGCCATTGAATAGTGATCAGGTGATTAGAATAAATATAGGGCTTTAACAAATCCAATTTACTCAGACAAAGGAAGTGATGGCCTTATCAAGAAGACCTGACCCATACAAAGCTCGTTTCTCAGATCTCGAAAAGTAGGTTGCATCTTTGGGCTTTTTTTTACCAAGCCCAAGCTGAGCATGAATATGTTAAGCTTGAGTGGGACCGCCTACGAGAGAATTGGAATTTGACAGAGATTACCACTCGAGCAATGTTATTCGAGCCACCCCAAGAGTCTGTCACCATCACACACATTACTCTTCGGTCTTATGCGGGTGTTATAAGGAGTTATGTAACAAGTCCTTAGCACTATGTTTATGTACATTATTTTTTTATATAATAATGAATATACTTTCATTTTATTATTTTTACCTTGTAAATAGTTTTTAAAGCACAAATAGTATTTTTAGTTAATGTCCAACTAAGAAATCTATTTTGATAAATTAATGGATTTTTCAATTTAATAATATTTTAATAAATTATTATTATTAATATTAAATTAAATTTCATTAAATATAAATGATCATATAATTTTATGAATGCAATTGTAATTTTTTTAATGTTTGAAAGCCATTTTTTGTCAAAACACATGAACCTTCAATAAATGTAGGTTTTTATTTTAAAAGTAAAAATTAACATATTTATAAAATTATTTATATTAAATGAATATTATTTCTAGAATCTGAATGTCAAAATTATCAAACGGTGAATTTTTCATAATTTTTTGAGACAGTCAAATTTTTGGGTAAAAATTAAATACCTTTTAAATATATAATGTGTTTTATGACATCATAATGACCAAATAGTGATGTAATAAAATACTATAAACTTTATTTTCGGCCAATATATGTTTTACCATTAAAATAATTTGATTTTGGGTTTGTTTGATATATTTTACAAAGCTTTAGGGGACCCTTCAAGACATATTAAACATTTTGTCTTTTCAAATTGTTTTTTAAGAGTGTGACTCGCCTCCACATAAGATACCCAATTATTTTAAGAATTTATGACTTTGGAATTGTAAAATATTGTATTCCACTTCCCTTTTCCAAAAACCATGGGCAAAAACCATGGTTCGGTTTGTGGTTTGGATTAGTTTAATGTGAGGTGTCCCAAACCTAAATAATAAAGAATTCCCTCACCTTTCCTATATAAACCCACCCAAGCTCCCGCTTCCTCCTCACTAAAATCCTTTAGAGTTATTCTAACCTCTGAAATTATCTATTTATAATCCTCCCAAGGTGCCCCAAGCTCCCAATAAGCCTCCCTCAAGCGTCTCTCAAACCTTTGGAAGCATACTTCCAAGTAAGGGTTTTTCTGCCTTCTCATTTTTGTCAAATTTTCTTTATATTGTTATTCCCTTTTAATTTCAATTATAAATGCTGGGGTATGGTTTTTTACCTCCCCCATACTACTCTCTTTATGTTTGAATTATGATAGGCCCCTTTCTATCTCAATAAATTCCTTCCATGTACACCTGTTACTATGCTGAAATTCCGAAAGAAATTTATCTCTCCTCACTTACATTCAAGCAATTAATTTATAACATAAATCTAAATTCCATTAAAATTGTTGGGACATGTATCTATATGACCCCCCTTACTATCCATTTCATGTACATATGATGAGATACCTTTTTCTATCTAATCAACCATTTTTATGAATTCTTACGTCACGCTGTTACGCTACCGAAATTGCACCGATTTTCCAAGCCAATGTCATTGTGTAGTGAATACCATGCCCATTTCTCTATCAAGGGTATTCACCTTTATACACATTTACTTATTGATTATAAATTTTCATGTATTAATTCTAAATTCCTTTATGATGGAATAAATGATTATTTTTTATGAATCCATGTCATATGATCCATGTGGCACACTTATGCATGAAATGAAATGTTTAAGATGGGAACGCCCTTATAGCACTCCAATGCATCAGGTAAAGTATAGTATCATGATAAGTCAGGTAAAATGGGTGTTTACTCATGATAATTCAAGTTAAATGAGGGTTTACTCGTACTTCACGTGTAATGAGGGTTTACTCATGCTCCATGTGCAATGATCCTTGGCTCAAGCTAATTCCATGTTAAGTGTTGTTGACACATTTCCATGTTATGATTATCATGATTTATCATTCCCTTATGTTTATGCTTATATTTTTCTCTATTGATATGCCTATTGTCTAAAATTTATTGTATTCGTCGTGTTATTCCATGATTATTCCCTTACTGGGATTTATATCTCACCCTTTTTCTTATGCATGTCCTAAGGTTATCCCATGAAATGCAAAGTACGAGGGAATGTAGTGGTCATGTAAATGAAGTTTTCAATAAATATGTTGTATTTCAGGTTTTATGTTGTTATGTAATGATCCTAATCTCAAAAGACACTAGACCTCTAAATATTCAATCAAGTGAAGTTTATGTAATAAATTATGTTTAATTGTGTAATAAAAAGTAGGGTTGTCATAATTAACATGGATATCATTATAAAATAATTAAGAACCATAATCTTATCCATTATCATTAGAACACTTCATAAATAATCAATCTCTACATGAATTCTTCCATTATTCAACATCAAATGTTAATAGTTTCGATAGTTTATTCTGGTTTTATCATAACAGTGCATGTGTTTATTCTTCTTGAAATTGATATCATTAATAGAACATATATTCTACTGGAACATATATTTTAGGATATTTTAAAAAAAATAACTTCATTTAATTATTTTTTTATGAACTAGGAAGATGTAATCAAAAATGATATTGTTTATGGAATTCTTAAGAACAAAAGGGGTTTTCTGAAGTATTGAGTAAATTTTTGATATGACTATATCAGAACAAAAAATATTAATTACATATTTATATCATATTACATCGATATATATTTTCTCATATTCATCCATGTCACAAACTTTTCATATTGTTGGATGGGTTTTTTATACTGATCCAAACATGAATATACCCTAATTTATTAAATGATTATGAGGTGGTTTAATTCTAATATCATTATAATAGAAGAATAATGACATAATATTATTATTATTATTGAAATATGTATAATTATAATGAATTATAATAATATTAAAAAATAGAAATATTAAAAAAATTGAATAAAAGATTATCCATGTAGTACCTTTTTTTATATGATTAAGTAAATGAAAACCATTTATTATTTATATCAATAATAGATAATTATATATTTCTTTTAAAAAACTTAATAATATAATAATAATCATATTTATCCCTTAATATCATCCTTAGATCCATCCTTCTATGGTGGTGAGGGAAAACAAAACATGTGATGTCGTGGAGATGGTAGTTCACACAACGCACAAACAATGGTATTTTTATTCTTAATGGATTTGGAGCACAAATAGATATTTATAATTATATTGAAATAATAAAATTAAATTATATAAATAAAACTGATATCCTTATATTATTTTTTATTTTATTAATTTAATAGAAAATAATTACGAATAAAACAAAGTATTTTATAATTCTCACATTAGTGACTTGAATTTTCTTGTAAAGTCTCCTTGAATTTGATGGGATTAGGCTAAATATGACTGACTATGGGTTAATATTATTGGTAGAGGCTTCTAGAAAGACTAATAATTAAGTTTTTAAGGAATAATTCTATGATAAGGTATGTATTTATGTGGTGTTGACGTTTTCCTTTATAAGTAAAGGAAATGGTAGTTTTCGGAACACTTTTGCAGCTTTCAATATTGTAGTGACACTATTCCATGGAACATTTATAAAAGTGTTTGAAAGTGTAGGTTGAAACATTACTAGTTGGTAAAAATCGCATCCATACATTTCTATGAACATTTTATAAATATTTTAGGTCCTTTACACTAGGATATAGTCAATTTACCATACCTTGGTAACTATTTTATATCCTTAGTACTTAATTTTAATTAAAAGATAAATATTGAAATTTTCATCAAATTTGATTCATCTAATTTGAAATTAAAAAATATCATTATCTTATTAAATTATAGATGGTGTTAAAGGTTAATTTTTATATAAAGACATTTAATTTCATCAAAATATGTTTTAGACAAATAATATTTTATGATTTAAATATATATGTAAGATAAAATTTCCATGGGTAATTATTGTAATGAAATGAAATGATTTTTTTAAAACAAATAATTGATATAATCAATTAAATATAATTAAAAAATGAATCTATCCAGAAAATAATTTCATCAAAGAAATACCAAAAAATTTTATATATTAAAGTAACATTTTTATTAGTTATAAAATATTTACATAAGGTTACTCATCAATAAATTATATTTAAAAAATTATAATGTTGTTCCTAAACATTAAATCTAATTAATTTAATTTTTTTCAAATCATCCTGGTAATTCTTATGTATTGATAAATTCATAAAAATTATATTTTTTTACATACCCTTCATTTTACAACAAAAAATAAATAATTTTATAAAATGATATATAATTAATAAAAATTAAATTTTAATATGAGGATTACAAAAAATTAATTTATTTCTATTAATATTTGATTTAAGAATTTAAGAATTTGTTTTTGAATAAAATTAGAAAATATAATGAAAATATTTTTTATTGGAAAGTGAATTAAAAAAATATTTCTATTATTCTTGTTACATATAGTTTACCAATTAAATTGAATTAAAATATTATTAATATCATTGATAATTTATCAATAATTGTTTATTTTTATAAATATTATTGTGTATCAGATAAATAAATATTTTTAGAAACATACTTTTCTAAACAATATTTGATCATATTAGTATTTTTTGGGAACCTAATTAAATTAAATTCATTTTAGTGGCAGCCTATGTTTTCGTTAAACATAAATTTAAAAAAGTAGTATATTATATTAATTTCATCAAATTATATATCTAATTTTCAATGGTCATGTTTTAAAATTTATATTTTATGTAAATATATCATGGTTTCATTTAAGCCTGGTGTTACATGAGGACAAAGCTATTGAACAAATTATCATATATAAAGTTAATCATATATAAGAAATTCAGGGTGTAACATAACCAAACATACAATTTACCTTTTTATTAACACAAAATAAAACCTAGTCTCGCATTAAACACATCCCCATATCCTATAATCATTGATATATCCAAAAGAACATGCTAATGTTCCTTTTGGTGATGACCAAAAAAAATATCCAAAGTAGGAGGAAATATTTTCTAACCTAATTTCTAAATTATTTTCAACTTATACCACCACAAACCTCTTATATCCGAGATTTTATGATAACAAAAGTATTGTTAATAATTTATTATGTTTTTTTACAGATGGAAGATCGATTGTATACCTTCCTCCAAAATAAATGATAAAAATCAAAACATCATCATGGATGTGTGTGAACTACCGCCTCTATAAACATCATGTAAAATTTTCAATAACATATATTTTTGGATATATTAAAAGTTTATTTACAATGATAAAATGAAATATTTAAAAATTTAATAATTCTAAGAGAATAATTTAAATTATTTTATACCTACTTTATGATCTGTAAAGCTGATAGCATCTTTCAAGTGTATATACAGATCATTTCCTCCACTTGAATTTGTTTCTATTTCATGTTCCATGGAAACTATAATGGGTGGAATAAATAATTTATGTAATTTATAAATAGTTTATCTGCTAAATCATTAATAATTTTGAGTTTTAATATTAGACATTCCATATGTGATATTACCAATAAATTGTTGTAGTAAATATAACCTCAAAAAAGGATATATCAATTTATTTCATGAAATTTGAGTCCATTCATAGGAAAAATTGTATTTATAAATTATATGAATATTTGATAATAAATGACATTATATTATATGATTTTGGAGATTATAGAACTATTTCTCAACAATTTGGTCTTGGTAAACATAACAAGAATGTTTCCAATAAAATAATAGAAGAACATCATGTAACACAAATAACATGAAATGATGTAATAAATTAGAGACAAAAGATGATAGATAGTAATTATAAAAACAAGTATAGATCTATAAGGTTTAAAGTAATTATTGTAGTAATTTTTTCAATTATTTATGAATTAAAGTGAATTTTTATAGTTTTTTTAGAAACAAGGTAAGAGACTCTATGTCTATCATACTTCATCGATGCATGCTTTGATATTAGAAACCATCATTTTATGTATTTTCTAAATTACACCCCCATAATTTTTAAAATCATAAATTATTAATGAAACAATCAATTGACTTCAATTCATTCTCTTCCTTATTTTTAGAAATCAATTATTTCTTCCCTAAAATATAAAGGACATTATTAAATTTATTTTCGATATTGATTTATAATGTTTTACATAGAGTTTCATAATTAATGTCATATAGTATACTCTATTTCAATATTGAGAGATAATTTTTTATTCAATTATTCTTTATTTATGTGTTTTAATCGGTTATGAAAATTCAATAATACTATGAATAATTCCCATTATCTTAAACGATGATTTCTCATCAATTTCATTAATTTCACATCCCACTAAATTTTATTAATCGAGAAACTAATTATATTTTATCTCATGTGAATATAAAATTTACCTTATAATATTTTTAAAATAATGTCTTACTATATTTTTAATGTATTGGTATTTCAACAAAGGTGTTTTAAAATAAAAAAAGGTGTCTACTGTTACTCCTCCATGACTTTCTAGTTACACATTCTCCTTCTTTTTCTTCATTTTATTTAATATTATTCTAATAAAACTATTCTATTGATGTAAAAGTGTCCATTAATTATATAACTAGTTACATATCCATTTAATTTATTGCGTTATATAAGTATTATATCCCTCAAAAATTCCCACTTTTAAGTAAACAAAGTTTAAGGGATCCATTCTGTATCTTATAACACCTCATGAATTACCCCCATAAAATATTTATAAAACTTTAAGAGTACCTTTTAAAATCATTATTCTATAGATAAACCTCTAGAATATATATTATATTTATAGAAAAAATATTTTCTTTATTTAAAAAAAATTAATTTACTTATTTCACAATGTACAACCCATGTTGTTCATTTTTACTAATTGTTTTCCTAGATCCTTTTAATACATTTTCTTATTTGGAACTCCATGTTTGAGAATTTTCCCCCTTTTTACAGTATTAGATTTCAAAATGATTTCTGTCGGTCGGGTAGTTTACTCAAGAGGGGAGGGGTTAATTGAGTAACTATAAAAATTTCTGTTACAAAAATATTTTTCTAAAAGAAATGGTTTTCCCCAAAAATAGATACAGCCTAGTTAATAAAGGTTATACTATTATAAGAGTTCGTTTATTTAAACAACTTCTTAGAACATTGATTAATTCTCAGTAATCTTAATATGTATTATTAATATTACTTTTGAAGTTATCCTACTAAGACAAATCAGGTGTAACTTCTTTCCAAGACTAACTATCAAAGTTAAATTAGTGTTTTATGGATTATGCAACAAAGTAGTAAAATAGAGAAGACTAAATTTAAATAGCACAGCGGATATGAAACAAGTGGTTCAGTATCAAGCCGAGACATAATCCACTCCACTTGGTTATCACATTCCACCAAGAATTTTATATAAAAAAACTTTGATCCACACCCTGGATCGGGGTTAACAACCGTACACAGACTGTTCAGGTCACATAGGGACCTCTTCCACAGTTTTCCTGGGTAAACAAAAATAATAACCAGGCCACATAGGGACCTCTTCCATAGTTTTTGTGGGTAAACAACAGTATAAATAGTATGGAGTAAGGATTTAGAAATCCTTTAGTTTAGCACATGAGTCAGTGCGTGTATGGAATATATAGAGTACACAAACTGCTCAAAATTAAGTAAAAGAATCACTGGGAGAGAGTAGATATGAGTTTATAATGCTCTAGTTTTTTGAAGAGAATCTCTAGACTCCATTGATTAACCAGAAATTCTTCTGAGTCCTTATATGGTTTTTTTCTTGAAAAACAGAGTGTCATAATCCGACTTGTGTTCTTCACGAGCTTTGATAATGTAAAGGTGTTCTATGGATTCCAGTGTACTTAGTATGTTCTTTAGTAGTGTCAGATTTCTTGTATGAGACAATTCTATCATTGAAAATCTTACAATGTGTTCTTTACGGTCATGCTCATAGGCTTTTTTCTCGTTCAGTATCGCGCTATGTGGTTTTTGGGAACTCACTACTCTTTATCTTCTAATGCATGTGTTTTAGCTGACAGGTTCCATGTGTTTCATACCTTGTACCTCGTACTATGTCTACAAAGAAACATTAATTATTTTAGTGCATTAAAGGCATCAAATATGACTGTTAAACATTAAATTGAACGATGACAAAATAGTTTAAGAAACTGTGTCACAGTATGTTATGAAAATAGTGTCTCGTTCACACGGTGTCTGAGTGTCACGGTCTTAGTGTCACAGTGTCTTCTTTACTATGTCCTGCTCACAGTGTCTTGCTCACGGTGTCTTGATCATGGTGTCTTGGTCACGGTTTCTTGCTCACGGTGTGTAACACCCCAGGTAAATAATGAATATGAAATTTTCATATTTATCAGTATTTGTGAATAAAATATTAATATGACTTTAAAGGGGACGCTATGCTCGATGGCGTACCCAACACGCAACAACGAGTTTCTTGGGAATCTTACGTTGCACTCTAATAATAAAATAATATTATTTCAAATGGTAGTTAACATGTAGCCGTTGTATTGGCGGGAATGGATAGAAATAACTAAAATATGTTTATATATGTTTTTTAAATGTTTTTACATTTATCCAATAAAAGCTAAAGGCTTAAAATACAGAAAGAATTCAATTTTAGGCGTATATGCCCTAGTTTTCACTAAAGGTTCACTTATCGCCTTTTAATGGAGAACTGTAATTAAATATAGTTTTGTTCACTCTTAAACATTCTTTTGGACCAAATAAAACTCTTATTAAGAATCGGGACATCAAATTTTACTTTGTGTAATTTTTTGGTATTTTTCCGATAAAGTTCATTTTTTAATGAATAGTGTAAAATGTTGTATTTTAATTCAAAACCTCTTTTTAATCTAATTTATTTATATGATTAGATTATATTTTGAGTTGGTTTTAAAGTGAAATTAGAAAATATTTTTACCATTAAATCCAATAGTGGTCGTTGGAATTAATTTCACTTTGAAATCAGACTTAAACTAGTGTCAATCTTTTGATACTTATTGTTTTATAAAAACACGTTATTTGCTCTGACAACGGGAATTAATTATTAAATTAATTAATGTGACTAATATGTTCTGAAATTTGTAAAACGGACTTCATTTTTGAATTCAGAATATCAAATATAGCTCAGGGTGAATTTTTGGGATTTTTCTGAAAAACTTCAATTTTTGATGAATAGTGAAACCACTAAGTGGTACTTATAAAAGCTGATTTTCCGTTTAAATGAAATTTTTCCATCATTGTGTTTTGAATTTCAAAAATCTGACATACATGGTTGTCATTAAGAAGTAAAATGTGGTTCAATGAGATTATAATAATTTTTGGTGAATAGTAACTTATTAAGTTCTTAATCGCGATTGGAGGTAATTAGTGTAATTTAAGGTAAAAATGATATTATAAGAATGTGAAAACACAATGACACTTGTCCTACACCTATTGGGTGAGTCATGGCCGACCAATACAAGCCATGGGCCAACTTGGGGACCCCATGGAGACACTTTGGTTGGGAAATGACATAAATAACATTTTATTTAATGTAAAAGTAAAATTGACACAAACATGATATGTTTTACTAAAACAATTTTTAAGTGGGGTTATACAAGTCATATTTTTGATTATAAATATTAATTGGAAATCTAAAAAGATTTCCTACATCATAGTATTTGTTTTATAATTTTTAGACATTAAATAAATTAAATTATTTATGACATAATAATGATACAGCGATGACATCATTATTTGACGATTTAAATAAAATGGAAAGATAATGTAAAATATATGAACTACACTTGTCCAAAACTTATTGGATGAGTTAATTTCGAAGCCTTATCACCTTATCCACGAATTATATCAATGTGTGACCTTTTGAAACCGAAACACATTTTCAAATAAATTAATATTTCCTTACTTTCCAAAAGTGCCCCTCATCTCCTCTTATAAAAGGCCCCCACCTCTACCCAATTTAACACACTCCTCAGGCCTTTGGCTCGGCCAACCCCTGCCCCTTTACTCTCTCCACATCCCTATCCTCATCCTAGAGGACTCCCTTTGGGCAGAATCCTTTCAAAGGAAGCCTTTAGGCTTAAATCAAAAGGAGTTACACTTTTAAAGGTAATTCATTCTCTCATGTTCATTTGTTTTATTTTGCTTCTCCAACCCCCTAAACTCTTTTTATTTACTTATTTTGTAATAACACCAGTATCCTCAATATACTAGGATGTTGTTATAAGATTTATTCGAGCTACACTCTCACACAACTACATCAAATGGTTAAAGAACATACGGTTTCCGTGGATGGTGAAATTCTGCCTCCCGGAACGATGATTGTTCAATACTCATTTAACACCTTCAAAGGTGGCCATTATGATGTCACTATTTTTATATATGATATATAATATGTTTATGTTTTATTTATTCTTCTGTATTTTTCATTTTTTTCTTACCTTTATGGATTCCATTGTGGGTATACGCGATATCTTCATTTAAGGAAGTGCGGACTACCGCCCCCTCAAAGTGATTTGATTCGTTAAATACCATATGTGGGATGTATAAAGGATGGAAATATGATATTATATATGATATTATACTGGAATTATAATATACCTTTATATCATTGTTATTCCATTCTATAAAATACGAAATAGAAATGAAAGTAGCGTTCATGCGTACGTACGGCTTACCGTCTCCATGAACGGTGCATTTCATTTCTTACCTCTAAATGATTATGTAATGTTATAAATGCATGCATGTACTGGATATATATGACATATATGATATATAAATAATGAATACAATTATGGATATAATAAACATTTGGCCACACGAACAACATGTAATTGTAAGAAGTCCACTTTCGACTTAAGAACCAAATATCGGCAAAACAAATATTATTAACTTAAATAATTACATAATGTTTATGACATGGTAATAAGTGATATAAAAGGAATAATGAACTTGAAAAATGTTCTTAAGGAAGTATAAATTAACTCAAGTTTATTATTCAGGAGATTAAAGAACGATCGAGTCAAGTCGGACCCGAGGTAAGGGATCCTACAACTCTCTTTCTTTTTAAGTACACTTTTTTATGTCATTTATTTTAAGCTCATCTTTCTTATGATTGGGATGTTATTTTATATTAAATTTACTGTAATTTTTAGGTTCTTGTGATGAGAGACCCTATTCTCTCTCATTAATCCATTTTGGAAGTTTTAAGTGGCGCCGTTAGGCTGCTGAGTTTTCGTAAGGGATTTTTCATCTCACTTTTATTCTCGTGAGATTTATGCTACATTTGCCACAAATTCCATTGAGTGGTGTATGTACTGCCCATTATTCTACTCTTTGTGTAATATACATTCATTTATGAGTATTTACATCAATGATCTATTGTCCTTCTTTCATGGGGTGTATGTTTTGAATGATACCCAAGTCGGTAAGGGAACCTTTCACCCTCCTCTTTTTTTTAAAAGACTTCTTTTGTTGGGTCTTTTAATTTACATATTGTTATGTTGGGATATGTTCTCATATATCCTTATTGATTTAAATTTTATGTCCAAGTGATGAGATACACTTTTTATCTCTCATAAACTCATTTTGATGTGATGTCGTTAGGCTGTCAAGGGAACTTTTTAACCCAATTTCGATTTCTTTGGGTTCAACATGTAGTCATTGAATATGTCATCTATTGAATATGTGTGAATGAAATTTTATTGTTTTACACTTAATATCCACTTATATTGGGTGTATTTATATTTTTCACACATATTTTTGAGATTGATTTGTCCTTAATTTAAGGATACCTTCTTTATAAGGGATTTCATCACATTTGACATTTCTATTGATGGTTCATTGTTGTTATGCACCAATTCACTCTTATATGGTGTATATACTGTCCTTTGGAGTATTATATCATGAATCCATTTATTCTCATGATATTATAAAGTTCTGAATAAATGTTATTCCTCAATCATTGTATTCAAGTGTCTCTGATTTTGGTAAAACCCCTTTAACCAAAATATCGTTTTAAATGTTTTAATTATTTGTACTTATTAATATCCATGTTTTCAAAATGGTTTTAAGGATTTATTTATATGGATATTAGTGGTTTAAAATGTTAAAAGCGTCAAGGTGGTATGGGACACTTTGATTCAAAAATCTCTTTATTAAATGTTTTAAATGGTTTTGGAAATGGTTTCTTTTTGAATGGATTCATTATTTCAATATCCTAAAATGTTATATTGTGATTGAAATGTGGGAATGTTATGTTTCCTTTATTCATGTTTATGTGATACGATTATGTTATGGTTCTTGGGCATTGTTATGAAGAACGGGTGGTTCCGTGATAAACTAAGGGCGGGTGAGCCCGATATAGCTCTCCAATGCATTGGGTAACGCGAAGGAGTGAATCGTTAAGGTTTCTCCGAAGAGATTTAGGGAATATACTGTGATGGGTATTCCAAACGTAACCAAGAGGGTTACTCCCTACGTAAGAATGTTATGAATGCCTCAAGTTACCTTTATGTCTTATGTTTTCTATGATTTATTCATGATTTGATATGCCTATGTTTTATGGGTAAAGTGTGATTTCATTCTAATGTATATTTGAACTCATGTTTCCTTTCCATATTTTTTATAACTCTTACTGAGCTTTTTATGCTCATCCCATGTTTTTGAAATGTTTTTCACAGTTCAAGGTAAAGGTACATAATGTGGTGATAGTGTCAAGGATGTGTCAAGAAAGAATCCATGTTTTATTTTCAATATGTTTTCGTTGATGGGGAGAATGAATATTTTCTTTTATGTAACCACTTTGTTTAAATGTGGAATGTAATGCATGTTTCATGATCTAATTATCTAAAACTCTAAACCTGAAAAGATCCTCAATGTGTAATCTTGTAATAACTCAAGATTAAGTAAGGTTTAAGGCTGGGGCCTTATAGTTGGTATCAAAGGTCGGTTTAGATAACTTTAGAGGTTAGGGTATTCTTTAAGCACAAGTGGCATTACCATAATGGTTAGAGTCATAGTTTTAGATAAAGTGAATTAGTAAGTGTATCTTAGTGTTTACCTTACTCATTAGTACATGATGGTTTTGTTGATATACTCACACTGACATTTCTGTTCTTAGTGAATGGATGGATCTAGCAGGAACCAAAGAGACAAGAGGGTTGAAGGAAACTGTGGTGGTTCTATGATTAAGATACAAGATAAAATGGGGGATTCAATGAGGAAACTCGTGGTTGTTCTAAACCAACTATCAAGGAGTCATGATCAACCACTTGAACCTTGGTATTATCTTTAATGCATCATGTACGAGATGGCCAGTCGATGTGGAAGTTCAGGTAATAATTATAAAGGTAACCATTAGAGTTTATATGATCCTTACTTTTGAGGTAATTATGGGTTATTATATGATATGCTGGGAAATGAAAGGCATGAGATAAACTTGAGGTTAAAATATAAAGATTTTATCTCATTTTGGGGAATGTTTTAAGAATTATATAGTTTTGGAAAAAGGACAACACGCAGACCGTGTGACATCCCGTCGCGTCAGACAAAGCCGCGGGAATCGAACCCACAACCAAAGTGCGACTGGTATTTATCGCCTACCACTGGACTACGTGAAGTCCCTGGTAAGTTTGACTGATTATTTTTTTAAGAGTAAGTTGATTTTGGTTTATTTATGAAAATGATTAACCTATCATGGAGGATATGTGATTAGGATAATTACTTTTCAATGTGAGACTTTAAGAGCAACTGATTTTTTTTGGAGATAAATGTTACGATTTAACTTGGAAGACTATGTGACTAAATCCTTCAAATATTTGGGTTTCAATCTTATATTTGTTTACTTTGAAGAATTTTATGGAAAAATTGTTTATCTAATGGTCCTCATTTAACTTTGGGTTTTGTTGGACAAATTTTGGAGATTAAGAATAGATTTTCTTTTTATAAAGGGTTATCCTTTTCTGGATTATCTGATCATGTACTAGCCTTTTTGGTTTTGGTTTTGGTTAAAGTATAAAGACATGGGAAGTATATAGTTCTCTTTTGTGGATTAGGCACTTCTCTAAAAGTTGATTATAGTACTCTTAATGTGAACAAGTCTTCCTAAATACTCGTCTTTTGGAGAAAATATGAGTTTGTGTAAGGAATCTAATAAAAGTTGAAAGTCAATATGATAAGTGATTATGTTTCCTTATGAATAAATTCCTCAATAAAAAGTAACTTAAAACAAAAATGTTGTCTATTAACTTTTCCTACTGGGGAATCGAATACTGTTTAACCCATCACAAGTTTTTGATTTTCTCGTGGTTAACATTCTCCTAAACATGTTTTCTATCACTCTCTATCAGAACATGACCCTTTTTTTTCCTCCATGTCCATATTTTCATACTTGGAATCCTAGTATGGGTTAACTCGGGTGACCTCTGTGCTTATCATTCTTTATTTTAAAGTGATTGTTTTACCGACTCTTGTTCCGATGTGGGACTTTCAAGGATGTTTCCAAGCGCAATTTTAAAATTGCGAGGACGCAATTCCCAAAAGGGGGGAAGGATGTAACACCCCAGGTAAATAATGAATATTAAATTTTCATGTTAATCAATATTTGTGAATAAAATATTAATATGACTTTAAAGGGGACGCTATGCTCGATGGCGTACCCAACACGCAACAACGAGTTTCTTGGGAATCTTACGTTGCACTCTAATAATAAAATAATATTAATTCAAATGGTAGTTAACATGTAGCCGTTGTATTGGCGGGAATGGATAGAAATACCTAAAATATGATTATATATGTTTTTTAAATGTTTTTACATTTATCCAATAAAAGCTAAAGGCTTAAAATACGGAAAGAATTCAATTTTAGGCGTATATGCCCTAGTTTTCACTAACGGTTCACTTATCGCCTTTTAATGGAGAACTGTAATTAAATATAGTTTTGTTCACTCTTAAACATTCTTTTGGACCAAATAAAACTCTTATTAAGAATCGGGACATCAAATTTTACTTTGTGTAATTTTTTGGTATTTTTCCGATAAAGTTCATTTTTTAACGAATAGTGTAAAATGTTGTATTTTAATTCAAACCCTCTTTTTAATCTAATTTATTTATATGATTAGATTATCTTTTGAGTTGGTTTTAAAGTGAAATTAGAAAATATTTTTACCATTAAATCCAATAGTGGTCGTTGGAATTAATTTCACTTTGAAATCAGACTTAAACTAGTGTCAATCTTTTGATACTTATTGTTTTATAAAAACACGCTATTTGCTCTGACAGCGGGAATTAATTATTAAATTAATTAATGTGACTAATATTTTCTGAATTTTGTAAAACGGACTTCATTTTTGAATTCAGAATATCAAATATAGCTCAGGGTGAATTTTTGGGATTTTTCTGAAAAACTTCAATTTTTGATGAATAGTGAAACCACTAAGTGGTACTTATAAAAGCTGATTTTCCGTTTAAATGAAATTTTGCCATCATTGTGTTTTGAATTTCAAAAATCCGACATACATGGTTGTCATTAAGAAATAAAATGTGGTTCAATGAGATTATAATAATTTTTTGGTGAATAGTAACTTATTAAGTTCTTAATCGCGATTAGAGGTAATTAGTGTAATTTAAGGTAAAAATGAAATTATAAGAATGTGAAAACACCATGACACTTGTCCTACACATATTGGGTGAGTCATGGCAGACCAAGAAAATCCATGGGCCAACTTGGGGACCCCATGGAGACACTTTGGTTGGGAAATGACATAAATAACATTTTATTTAATGTAAAAGTAAAATTGACACAAACATGATATGTTTTACTAAAACAATTTTTAAGTGGGGTTATACAAGTCATATTTTTGATTATAAATATTAATTGGAAATATAAAAATATTTCCTACATCATAGTATTTTTTTTATAATTTTTAGACATTAAATAAATAAAATTATTTATGACATAATAATGATGCAGCGATGACATCATTATTTGACGATTTAAATAAAATGGAAAGATAATGTAAAATCTATGAACTAAACATGTACAAAACTTATTGGATGAGTTAATTTAGAAGCCTTATCACCTTATCCACGAATTATATCAATGTGGGACCTTTTGATACCGAAACACATTTTCAGATAAAGTAATATTTCTTTACTTTCCAAAAGTGCCCCTCCTCTCCTCTTATAAAAGGCCCCCAACTCTACCCCATTTAACACACTCCTCAAGCCTTTGGCTCGGCCAACCCCTGCCCATTTACTCTCTCCACATCCCTCTCCTCATCCTAGAGGACTCCCTTTGGGCATAATCCTTTCAAAGGAAGCCTTTAGTCTTAAATCAAAAGGAGTTACACTTTTAAAGGTAATTCATTCTCTCATGTTCATTTGTTTTATTTTTCTTCTCCAACCCCCTAAACTCTTTTTATTTACTTCTTTTGTAACATCACCAGTATCCTAAATATACTAGGATGTTGTTATAAGATTTATTCGAGCTAAACTCTCACACAACTACATCAAATGGTTAAAGAACATACGGTTTCCGTGGATGGTGAAATTTTGCCTCCCAAAAAGATGATTGTTCAATACTCATTTAACACCTTCAAAGGTGGCCATTATGATGTCACTATTTTTATATATGATATATAATATGTTTATGTTTTATTTATTCTTCTGTATTTTTCATTTTTGTCTTACCTTTATGGCTTCCATTGTGGGTATACGCGATATCTTCATTTAAGGAAGTGCGGACTACCGCCCCCTCAAAGTGATTTGATTCGTTAAATACCATATGTGGGATGTATAAAGGATGGAAATATGATATTATATATGATATTATACTGGAATTATAATATACCTTTATATTATTATTATTCCATTCTATAAAATACGGAATAGAAATGAAAGTAGCGTTCATGCGTACGTACGGCTTACCGTCTCCATGAACGGTGCATTTCATTTCTTACCTCTAAATGATTATGTAATGTTATAAATGCATGCATGTACTGGATATATATGACATATATGATATCTAAATAATGAATACAATTTTGGATATAATAAACATTTGGCCACACGAACAACATGTAATTGTAAGAAGTCCACTTTCGACTTAAGAACCAAATATCGGCAAAACAAATATTATTAACTTAAATGATTACATAATGTTTATGACATGGTAATAAGAGATATAAAAGGAATAATGAACTTTAAAAATGTTCTTAAGGAAGTATAAATTAACTCAAGTTTATTATTCAGGAGATTAAAGAACGATCGAGTCAAGTCGGACCCGAGGTAAGGGATCCTACAACTCTCTTTCTTTTTAAGTACACTCTTTTATGTCATTTATTTTAAGCTCAACTTTCTTATTATTGGGATGTTATTTTATATTAAATTTATTGTAATTTTTATGTTCTTGTGATGAGAGACCCTATTCTCTCTCATCAATCCATTTTGTAAGTTTTAAGTGGCGCCGTTAGGCTGCTGAGTTTTCGTAAGGGATTTTTCATCTCACTTTTATTCTCGTGAGATTTATGCTACATTTGCCACAAATTCCATTGAGTGGTGTATTTACTTCCCATTATTCTACTCTTTGTGTAATATACATTCATTTATGAGTATTTACATCAATGATCTATTGTCCTTCTTTCATGGGGTGTATGTTTTGAATGATACCCAAGTCGGTAAGGGAACCTTTCACCCTCCTCTTTTTTTAAAAAGACCTCTTTTGTTGGGTCTTTTAATTTACATATTGTTATATTGGGATATGTTCTCATATATCCTTATTGATGTAAATTTTATGTCCAAGTGATGAGATACACTTTTTATCTCTCATCAACTCATTTTGATGTGATGCCGTTAGGCTGTCAAGGGAACTTTTTAACCCAATTTCGATTTCTTTGGGTTCAACATGTAGTCATTGAATATGTCATCTATTGAATATGTGTGAATGAAATTTTATTGTTTTACAATTAATATCAACTTATATTGGGTGTATTTATATTTTTCACACATATTTTTTAGATTGATTTGTCCTTAATTTAAGGATACCTTCTTTATAAGGGATTTCATCACATTTGACATTTCTATTGAGGGTTCATTGTTGTTATGCACCAATTCACTCTTATATGGTGTATATACTGTCCTTTGGAGTATTATATCATGAATCCATTTATTCTCATGATATTATAAAGTTCTGAATAAATGTTATTCCTCAATCATTGTATTCAAGTGTCTCTGATTTTGGTAAAACCCCTTTAACCAAAATATCGTTTTAAATGTTTTAATTATTTGTTCTTATTAATATCCATGTTTTAAAAATGGTTTTAAGGATTTATTTATATGGATATTAATGGTTTAAAATGTTAAAAGCTTCAAGGTGGTATGGGACACTTTGATTCAAAAATCTCTTTATTAAATGTTTTAAATGGTTTTGGAAATGGTTTCTTTTTGAATGGATTCATTATTTCAATATCCTAAAATGTTATATTGTGATTGAAATGTTGAAATGTTATGTTTCCTTTATTCATGTTTATGTGATACGATTATGTTATGGTTCTTGGGCATTGTTATGAAGAACGGGTGGTTCCGTGATAAACTATGGGCGGGTGAGCCCGATATAGCTCTCCAATGCATTGGGTAACGCGAAGGAGTGAAACGTTAAGGTTTCACCGAAGATATTTAGGGAATATACTGTGATGGGAATTCCAAACGTAACCAAGATGGTTACTCCCTACGTAAGAATGTTATGAATGCCTAAAGTTACCTTTATGTCTTATGTTTTCTATGATTTATTCATGATTTGATATGCCTATGTTTTATGGGTAATGTGTGATTTCATTCTAATGTATATTTGAACTCATGTTTCCTTTCCATATTTTTTATAACTCTTACTGAGCTTTTTATGCTCATCCCAAGTTTTTGAAATGTTTTTCATAGGTCAAGGGAAAGGTACATGATGTGGTGATAGTGTCAAGGATGTGTCAAGAAAGAATCCATGTTTTATTTTCAATATGTTTCCGTTGATGGGAAGAATGAATATTTTCTTTTATGTAACCACTTTGTTTAAATGTGGAATGTAATGCAAGTTTCATGATCTAATTCTCTAAAACTCTAAACCTGAAAAGATCCACAATGTGTAATCTTGTAATAACTCAAGATTAAGTAAGGTTTAAGGCTGGGGCCTTATACAGTGTCTTTCTCACGGTGTCTTTCTCACGATGTCTTGCTCACGGTGTCATTCTCATGGTGTCTTTCTCACGATGCCTTTCTCTTAGGCAAATAACAGTATTCGGACTTAAACAATAATATGCATGAAATGGATTGAGCATAACCATTATAAATAATGAGTGAACTGGAAACATAAATACACATGATTGGATATAACTTATAGTAGTTATCTAGGTTGAATAAGATTTATGATTATTAATGAGATTTGTAATCATTAAAACATGATTAATACATGAGGAGTCCAACAATCTCCACCTTTATTATGATCATAAATCATACACAGTTAAAGTGTAAATTAGATGCAACTATAGAGAAAATAGCATATAGAAACTTCTCCCCCTTTTGGGATTATCAAAATTTTGAATGAAAGAGAGGGTAAATAGTGCATATTCTATTAATAGGAAACAGTTCAGTACATAATAAATGAGAAATATAATAATAATGAAATCCCCATCAAAAAAGAGTAAGCACTGGCCTTTTTCAAGAATTGGGCTTCTCTTTACCTTTATCAGCAGTAGAAGAGGAATCCATAGGGGAAATGGTTGATTTAGAAGAAGGCAGAGAGGTGGTAGATAGAGAGGGAAATGGAGACCTTCAAAGATTGAGGGAGCCAAGGTAGGAGAAGTAGAAGATTGAGGCAGTTTCTGATCAAGAATGATAGGCCTGATCTAACTGAGAGCTTGGCCAATAGGCATGATAGTTGAGGCTAAGGCAGAAGTGAATGTTGGCAGTCCAGGTCTAAGAGGTGCAACTGCTGGAGAAACAATTGTTGTACTTTGTACATGAAGACAGGGTCGTAGATGTTTGATGAAGTCTTCAATAATCTCTCCACCATACTACAGTGCTTTTTCAAAGTCATATTTTTTTTCTATAAACTTGTCCAACAATCTGGTAAACTCGGTTAGCTTCTGGACTTGGCTTTTTAAGGCTTGAGTTATATGAGGAATTTTCATATTCTCTACAAGGTATTTGAAGTGGTTGGTCATATTAGTCTTGGATAAACTTTAGTTGAAATAGAAATCCACTTTCTTAGAAATCTCCTGCTGGGAATCATGTGCATTCTTGGACTGAATTTACACAAGGTCAAGCACTCTATCACTATTCTTGGAAACTTCATAGAAAGAAGCCACATTAAATCCACTGAAATAATTCTGAAGCTCTTCTTTGACTATATATCTGAGCAAAGTATTGTCCAAGTAATGTGTAGAGGATTCACCAGAGGTATTAGAAGCTTTAACAGTTGTGGTTAGAGATTTGAGCTGATTCAATACCTTTTGAAGACAACCAGTGTACTCATCAGTGAGTTTATTTAGGTTCACCATAAGCTCTCTCATTTCCTTCAACAACTGTTTGTGCCTTTCTGAAATCTTTTCATTGAAGGATAATAGATAAGGTTGAATCTGAGACACAAAATCTCAAAATATTTGAGAAACATTGGGTTCTAGAGGAGCAGTAGCAGGTTTTAATCTTGAATCCAGCTCTTTCTGCATGTCTTCCATCATGCTTCTACAGGTTGTGACTTCATTACAGAGCAACTTATTTTCAACTCGTACTTCTTGAATCTCATGGAGCATTTTAGGTTGGATCTTCCAAATGATCTTCTCTAAAAGTAGTGAGGCATCTCTCTCACTTAGATTTGTCACAACACGAGGTTGGGAGTTCATAAGCTTGTCAACTCCAGATAAGATAGTATCTCCAAAATCCTTCAAATCATCCCTACTGATAAAGGGTAGCTATTCAGGTAAAGATTCGGGTGAAGGTTTATGTGAAGGAATAGTTGTAGCAATTGGTACAGGGGCAGGTTCAAGTTCTGGTTCATTCTCAGGGGAAAAGTTAGAAACTGACTTCAACTGAAACAGGGAATAGTGATCAAGCCCAGTTGCAGTAACCTACTAAGACTCACTCACATCATAAAAACTAGGAAATTTGTACTGATTGTCTACAAGACTTGACTCAGTTGGATGTGAGGCTTCATCAGACTCAATATTTTGGGTTTCCTCCCCCTCAATAGGTGCATCCTTTTCAGGATTGAGAGGCTCAAGAGCTTGGTCTAAATCTACAGTTTCATTTCTAAGTTCCTCATTTACCTCTTTCATAGCCAGCTGAAACGCTATCTCTATCCTCTCTTTAGTAGAGGGTATTATTTTAGGAATAGGTTGTTCTACAGGGAGTTCTTCCATATTTTATCCTTGTATAATAGGTATTTCTTCTATATTTTCTTCTTGTACACCTGGGAGTTCTTCCATATTTTCTTCTTGTACACCAGGGAGTTCTTCTAGAACAGGCTCTTCCCTGGATTTCTGCTCAGATTCTGTCACACCTGATTCTTTTTCATCCTCGGGTTGGATTTCTAGATTGACATATCCACTAGGGGTAACAACTTCTTCTTTATGAACAATAGGTGGAACAATAGTACTTTCTTCCTCAACAGTAACTTCTTCCCTATGAGGTAATTCAGCTTCTTCTTCCTCTTCTTCTGAATACTCAACAAGTTCATCTGGTTCCAAAACATGATTATAAATGCCTTTCAGCCTTGATGGATAATCCCCAGGATTAAAATTCCCATAAAACATATCATTGTCTTCCACCCACTCTTTTTTCCATGGTTTCTAGTTTATCTTCATTCTCCTGAGAGTGGCTTTAGAGAGACAGTACTCATAGTCCATAAGCACTTCTTCATTAGGTCCAACTATTCCTTTTGCAACAAGCATGGCTGATATCAACCGAGAGTAGAACAAAGAGGTGGACTTTGATGTAACCTTGATCAACTCACACATATGGTGAAGGATATAATTTCACAGTTTAATCTTTTATCTATTCTTCATAAGATGAATTAAAAACACATCTTGATACATTAATACAGAAAAGTCACCTTTCCTTGGACTAACCATATTTTGAATAAATTTAAATAGAAGTCTTGTTTCTCCATCAAGTTCTGCAGCGATGGCCCTTCACTTGGTTCCATTTCTAGTTAGGGTTTTCAGAGCATCTTCAAGATCAAAGAAATCAGTTTTAGGTGGAGTTTCTCTCTGATAATCATCACATATTCCTTAATGAGGTATCCTAAGGAATTCATCCCATAATCTCGATGAGAAGGGGCATCTTTGGCCATTAATCCAGCTCCTCACAACAAAACATTCACCAGAGTCAAAAGAAAGTTGTGCGTACTGGTAGAACTGAGCTACTAATCTTGGATAGATAGGTATTTTCTCCCTTGACAACCATTCCAACCAGCCTTGTTCTTTTAACACTTTCAATACTATAGATTTTCTTGATAAAATCCATTCGGGGAAATTTTCTTTCTTAGGAACAACACTACGATTTACCAGGTTCAGATTCAGAGGACCTTTAGGTGTCGGCTTGGGTGATATCTTCTTCTTCTTTGGGCAGCGCTTCTCAGGTGTGGATGACGACAAATGTTTCATTATTGGCACCCACTAAAGGTTCGAGAGAGAGAAAAAGAGAGAAGGGTTTTCAAGGTTGAAAGGGTTCGAAACGAGAGAGAGTCTAAGTGAAGAAACAAGTGAAACTTTTTGTTTTATCATTTGGGAATGACAATCGTCACAAAAGTAAAAACGCGGGAATGTAAGAGAGGTGAAATAAAAATTACCACGATACGGGTTTAAATAAAATCATAAATAATTTTCACGGTGAGACCGTAAGTAGTCATCATGGTGAGACAATGATATGTCGTCACGGTGCGACATTAAATGAATGTCATGGTGAGACAGTGAGTAAACATCATGGTGAGACAGTGATTGAACGTCACGGTGAGACATTGAGTGAACTTTTCAGTGCGCTTTACGGTGATACAGTAAGTGTCAGACCATAAGTACAAAGTGCAAACGTTGAGACCGTAAACATTAGAGACAGTAACTGAGAAACCGTAATCATGAAACAGTAAAGTAAAACATAGTAAAATATTGAACAGTAAGACAAGTAAGATATCTATTTGATATTTATCATGCCAAGATCATTTGTAATGTATTCTATTCTCTAAGAATTTAATGGTTTGGTGAATATGTTAGCAAGTTGACATTCAATACCAATGAATTTCATGGTGATATCACCTTTTTCATAATGATCACTCAAAAAGTGTTGTCTTACATCAATATGTTTTGTCCTAGAATGTGAAATAGGATTTTTTGAGATGTTAATAGCACTTGTCTTGTCACAATTTATTGGTACATTTCTGAATTGATATCCATAATCTAGTAAAGTGTGTTTCATCCAAAAAATTTGTGCACAACAACTGCCAGCAACAATGTATTCAGTTTCTGCAGTAGATAATGCAACAAAATTTTGTTTCTTAATACACCATGATACTAGTGACATGCCTAAAAGGTGACATATTCCAGAGGTTCTCTTTCTATCTAACTTACATCCACTGAATTCAGCATCAGAATAACTAACTAGTTCAAATGATTATCCTTTAGGATAGAATAGTCCTAGATTTGGTGTATTCTTGAGGTATTTGAAAATTCTCTTTACAACATTTAAATGAGATTCTTTAGGGTTTTATTGAAAATGAACACACATAAACACACTAAACATAATGTCTGGATGGCTAGAAGTTAAGTAGAGTAAACTTCTAATCATTCCTCTATAAGTGGTTTGATCAACAGATTTTCCATCTTCATCAAGATCCAACTTATAGGTAGTACTCATGGGAGTGTCACTACTTTTAGTGCTTTCTAATCCAAAATGTTTTAGAAGAACTATAGTGTATTTACTTTGATTTAAAACAATTACATCATAATTTTGAAATATTTGAAATCCAAGAAAGATTTTTAGTTCACCCATTAAACTCATTTCAAATTTTTTTGCATCATTTTAGAAAAATCAATACATAATGAATTTTTTTAAGATCCAAAAATAATATCATCTACATAGATTTGAACAACTAAAACATCATTAGAAATTCATTTTATAAAGAGGTTATGATTAGCTATTCCTTTTGTAAATCCTTTAGAAATAAGAAAAGTTCTCAATCTGTCATACTGAGCTCTTGGATCTTACTTTAAACGATATAAAGCTTTTGATAGTTTGAAAATATGATTGGGAAAATGAGTATCTATAAATCCATGGGTTTTTCAACAAAGACATCCTCAGTTATATACCCATTTATGAATGCACACTAAACATCCATCTGATATAGTTTAAAATTCAGATGTGCATCATAGTCAAGTAGGATTATGATGGCTTCAAATCTAGCTACTGGAGAAAAGGTCTCCACATAGTCAATTTTTTCTTCTTGACTGTAGCTTTGTGCAACTAATATATCCTTATTCCTAACTATATTTCCAGCTTCATCTACCTTATTTCTAAACACCCATTTAGTTCCTATGATGAAAGTATCCTTGGGACTTTCAACAAGTTTCCAAACATTGTTTCTTTCAAACTGATTAAGTTCTTATTGCATAGCCATTACCCAAAATTCATCGTTTATGGCATCATCAATGTTTTTAGGTTCAAGATGTGAAAAGAAGGCTTGATGCTCAACCCGGTTTCTACGAGAAGCTCTAGTTTGTGTTCCTTTCTCTAAGTCTCATACAACAGAATCTAAGGGATGCTTTTTAAGGGTTCTAACCTTTCTAGAAAATGAGGGGCAAGTGATTTCAAGTTCATCAACAGATTCAGGTACATTATGACTTGATTTTAGAGAATTTCCAGAATTGGAAGTTTTCACAGATTCTTTCACAGAGGATTTTGAGGATTTTGATTCGATGTTCAGATTTGATACATCATCCTATAGATCTTCTAGGATGGTTTTAGGCTCATGTGGATCTGTTTCATCAAACATGATATGAACAGATTCTTCTACCCATTTAGTTCTCTTATTGAATACTCTATAATATTTACTTAATATTAAGTAACCTAGAAAAATTCCTTTATCACTTTTGCATGAAAATTTGTCAAGATTATCCATAGTGTTGAGAATAAATACTTTTCAACCAAAAACTCTAAAGTAATTAACCTTAGGCTTCCTATTGTTCCAAAGTTCATATGGGGTATTTTTTAGAATAGTTCTAATCAAGACTCTATTGATTATGTAGCATGATTTATTAACAGCTTCATCCCAAAAGTAAATAGGTAAGTCATATTCACTAAGAATTGTTCTAGCAATTTCTTGAAGGGTTCTATTTCTTCTTTCTAGAACACCATTATTATGAGGTGTTCTAGGGGTAGAGAAATTGTGACTATAACCATTTTGTGAGCAAAAGGATTCAAAATCTGGATTTTTAAACTCACAGCCATGATCACTTCTTAAATATTTAATTTTAAGGCCACTAATATTTTCTATAGACTTGGTATACTTAGTAAAATAAGAGCAGGATTAACTTTTGTGAGCCATGAAGAAGGTCCAGGTATATCTAGAAAAATCATCTACCAGAACATAAACATAGTACTTCCCATTTAAACTAGAAACTCTAGATGGTCCAAATAAATCCATGTGAACCAATTCGAGAGGTTGAGAAGTAGAAACTTATTTCTTTGATTTGAAAGATATTTTGTGTTGTTTTCTCTTTTGACAAGGATTACAAACATTGTCATGTGGAAACTCATGTTTGGGTAAGTCTTTAAATTGTCCTTTTCTAGTTAGATTTCTAAAGGAGTGAACATTATAGTGTCCTAGTCTCCTATGCCAGAGCCAAGGTTCTTTATGAAATACACTTAAGCATGAAACATTTTGAGAAGCTAAGGAATATAAGTTAACAGAATAAATGTTATCATTCCCTGATGCAGAAAATACTAATTCATCTTTAGAATTAAAGACATTACAGACATCATTTTCAAATTTAACATAAGATCCATCATCACATAATTGTAAGATACTAAGCAGATTATATTTTAAGCCATTAACAAATTGTACTTTATAAAGTAAAATCGAATCAGAGTTACCAATCTAGCCTAATCCAATGATTAAACCTTTGGCATTGTCACTATATGTGACATGTCCCCCATCTACTTTTATAGGGTTCTTGAAGCCTGAGTAGTCTCCTGTCATTTTCCTTGAACATCCACTATCCAAGTACCATATATTTTTTCAGGAGCTCTTTAAGCAGCATTCCAATAACATGATCAAGAAAAGACATATTTTGGTACCCATACTTGTTTGGGTCTAGTAAAATTAGTAATAAGTGCTTTAGAATATGATATTTGTCTCATAGGTTTCCTATAAGTATTATGTAAAGTATTTAAAAAATAAATTGTATTTGGTCCACAAAAACTTCAAACAGTAGAGTATGTATCATGACTTGATCTAGTTGAGTTGTGTCCTGTAACAGCCCGAGATTTTATTCTTTTTAATTTTATTAATGTCTTGTGTTGTATGCTACACCAAAAGGAGCTTGCACAACACGCATCCTTGACTTGCCTTGCATTACATTCAATCGCAACCTTCCTCGATAGCGTGTGTAGTACGCAATACTGAGTTTCACGAAACAACGATATGCTATTAAAATATTATTAAAACTAGCTGTTATGAATAGTAATAACCACTTTTTAAAATTTTTAGCTCTCAAAATGGACTTCATTTTTGGATTCGGAGTATCGAATTTAGCCTAAGTTGAAATTTTGGTACCTTTCGGATAACTTTCATATTCTGATGAATAGTGAAAATTACTAAATTATAATTAAAAACAACTTTTTTAATCAAAATAATTAATAGTGATAAATTATTAATTTGAGTGATTTTAAAGTATATTTAGAATATATTTTTACAATTTAATACAATGTTGGTCATTGGATGTAATTTCACATTTAAACCAGACATAATCAAGTGTCAATCTTTTGATAGAAATTGTTTCTTAAAAAAACACGCTATTTGTTTTAACAGTGGGATTTAATTATAAAATTAATTAATTCAACTTATATGTTATGAATTTGGTAAAATAGACTTCATTTTTGAATTCGGAATATGAAATATAGCTTAGGATGAAATTTTCACATTGTTCTGAAAAACATCAATTTTTGATGAATAGTGAAACTACTAAGTGGTAGTTAAAAAAACTGAATTTTTCATAAAACGTAATTTTACCGCTTCTGTGAATGGAATTTCAAAAAATCCGAGAGACACGGTTGATATCAGTAAGTAAAATGTGGTTCAATGAGATGAAAATAATTTTTGGTGAATAGTAACTTTTTACTTTTATTTACCACGGTTAAAAGTAAATAGGGTAATTAAGGGTAAGAATGATATTAATATTACCATAACACATGTCCTAATTCTATTGGACAAGTTTATATCGACCAAAAACAACCTTAAGTGTAAAATATTATCATTTAGGCCCACTTGGATTAGATTAGGACATTTATTATTATTTAATTCAAAGAAGAGTTAAAAGAGTTAAAATCAAAGTTTATTTACTAAAACATTTTTAATATAGGGTTATACATAAGATAAATTAGATTGCAAATATTCATTAGAAAGCTAAAAAGATTTCCTACATGATGGTATTTTATTTATAATTTTTAGACATTAAATAATTTAATTTATTTATGACACAATGATGATGAAGTAATTATCTTATTAATAAAATATTGACATAATTGATGTTATAAACACCAAAATAAATGTAATTTGAGACTTTTTATGAATTCCACTAATTTTATAAGTTACTATGATATATTAGTGTTGATTTAATCAACTTGGTTCGAACATATAATTCTGTTATGACTTTCACAAAAATCATATATCAAATAGTGTCAAAATTGACACAAAATAACTTTAAATCAAATATTATATTATTAATTGTTATTTTATTCCTAAAAATCTAAGGTTCGGCCAAATGACTTAGATAATGATATATATATTAATAATAAAAAATTTGGGGTTCGTTTGGCATGTTATTGTAAGTGTATTACCATATAGTGTAAGAATACAAAAAGACACGGTAAAAGTTAAATTATTTAACTTAGAGTTAAATCTAATTGATAAGGTTAAAATAATACACTAAACTTGTCTAAATCCTATTGGATGATAGGATTTAGACCCATCCCCACTTTAGCTTCGAAATAAGACCTTTTGGAACCATTATAAACCGATTTTGACTTTAATATAAAATAATATTTTGAGATATTCCTAAGGTGCCCCTCTCCTCCCTTATAAAAGGGCACCTCCTCCCCCTCCTCCTCACACCAATTTGAGCACTCAAGCTCGGCCAACCCCTGCCAAAATCCCTTCTCCACTTCCCTAAAATAATCCTAGAGGTCCTGGTTTCTTCAAAGACCAATCTTATTTTCCTAAGTGGAGGATTCAAAGAGGCGTTCCAAAGAAGAGGAGGTTCGGACACTTAAGAAGCAAATCGGACCTAAGGTAAGGGAAATATCACAATCTCATTTTTATCCGAGATTGTTTATACTTTGGAATTTACTGAGGTGTATTTTATCATCCACATCCTTGTTTCCTCAATATGTAATATTTATATCCTTATACAGTAGTTTATATTCAATTTTACCCTTCGGTGAATATTTAGTAAAGGATATGAAAGGAATCTTTTGTTGTTTTTTCGTACGAGGTACTTTTTGACTTTTCCGACAAAAGTACGAAGAATGTTTTTTTTTTAACTTATACGGCATGAATGGATTTTTAAAACATTATTTCCAACAAGCTTCCTTTACAAGTTTTCATGTTTATTTTTGATCAACTTCTTTTAGTTTATAATTGTATTACATGTTAAGAAAAGAAGAGTGTTTTTTTTGAAGTACAAAGGATATTTTCCTCAAGAATGGAGTTCAAGTATTTTATCAAAATTATTTTCCATCTAAGATAATAAAAGGGTTCTGTTTTTATCCCTATTATTACATGGATTTGATTATGTTGTAATGGAAATATTTTTATGAATTCCTTTATCTTATATGAGTTGTTTTATGATGTCATGTTGTTTAAGAATTCCATTTTTATTACATGGGTTACGCTATGATGTATGTTTTTTTTTAATTATGCGGCACACATAAGAAAGGATTCATTATAAGATTGGTGGGACCTATATCTCCCTCCAATTCATTGGGTAATGATTTTATATCTCATGAGATAGACATGGATGGAACGGTAGGTTATACTGGTTCAGTGAAACAGGACTGGAACGAGGGTTACTCGATTCAGAAAGGGACATTGTCCACTAAGATAGTCTTGGCAATGAGTCTTGACTAACAAGAAATGATTATCTATGATTATGTGTGAATGCCACAAATTTTCATGTTTTAAGTTATGATTATTGGGATTTCATTTCACTACTATGATTTATCCCATGTTATGAAATTATGCTCTCTTCTGCAGGTTAAGATTTCTAAAAGTTATGTTCTTATGAATATGATGTGATTGATTTTTCTTTTGTTTACCCTTACTGAGCATTTGAGCTCACCCTTTTATGTTTTCTTTTCCCCAGGATATAAATAAAGGTTTTAGGTAAAAAAAGGGAAGATCTTTATGGGAGATATTGAAGATCTTTCACCACGATTAGAAGATTACGTTCCGAGCTTCCAAAGACACTAAAATATTACGATCCTTGTGTGTGTGTGTTTTTTATGTACTAAGTATTCCGCAAAAGTAATGTAATGTTCATGTACGTTAAGCTTCGGGTCTCTACAGTTGGTATCAGAGGAAAGGTTTAGTCAACCTTTGGAAACTAGGATGTGAGAACGTTAGTGAGATCCCTAGAGATATTTCTAAGGTATGTCTAGGGATGTCCCTAAGGATAAGTATACATATAGGATATAGTCCTAGAACTATGGTAACGATATTAGATTAAACCTAAGATGTTAGATATTGAAGTTACTCCCCCTTTATTATGATTTTTTCCTCTAACACTATTCTTTTTGGGTTTTAGAAAATGGCTGGAAACAAGATGATTCACGATAATGGAGGATATGATGGACAATGGAATGATATTCTTCATAATGAAATGGGATTTGGAAGTCCAAACATCATTATTATGCCGAATCAGCAATCTCATAATATGATCAATAAAGTAAAATTTGGTAAGTTTCCTGACTCGGCTAATAAGAGAAAGATTTAGTTTCATGATGATCATTGAGGAAAGAAAGTTCAATTTCCCCTATGTAAATCATGTGGGAAGAGGCATCAAGGAGAATGTTTCAAAGGAACTGGAAGATGCTTTGGGTGTGGAAAAGAAGGACACAAAGCCAGTAAGTGCAAAGGAAAAGGTTCAGTTAACACCAGGGATGAGGATAATGGTATTGCTACGACATCAACAATGGTTAAATGTTTTAAATGTGGAATGTACGGGCATTATGCAAACTAATGCCCTAAGGGAAAGTCTCATGAAGAGAATCAGTACGGCCATATGGGTAGTATTTATGTTGATGATGATGAAGAGACTACAAATGATATGTGAAATGAAAGAATTGTTGAAGCTCGGTCAATGGTTTAAGAATGTAGTGGAATGATGACATGTTTATCATGTGTAATGTTGTATAAGTAATCTCATGGTACTATGGAATAAAGAGACATCTAAGGATTGTTACACTGTTGTCTTTCCTTGAGTTTTGAAAGTGCATGATTAATAGTACCAGTATCCATGAAAGGTTATTCAGATATTTTTGGAATGTAGATGATATGCGCATAATGAAGGGATAAGACGATAATGAGATGTTTGACTGTATTCATGAGCTCATGATTGATATAATGACTAAGTGATATCATGGTTTGAGTATATAGAATTTTGAGGATTTTGGTATATGGAAAGTGTTAACTTTTAACTGCATTCATGTTTTCACTAAGGTATTCAAGAGAATACATGATTAAGGCCTTTGAATGTTTGGAATATGACCAATAAGATATATCTTATGATAAATGGGGATCAACGACAGTATTAAATCTCTGGTAATCGTTTTCACTATATTATGAGAGTGGACTGCAGTATTATGGATAAGCCTAAAGATTAGAATGGATTATGTTGGAAATAAGTTAGTATTGTTTAAGGATAAAATTTTTTTCGATATTATTGATGAGATGTTATAGTAATATAGTTTTAGAAAAAGGACAACCTGCCGGACGGGCGACAACCCATCGCGTCGGACAAGGTTGTGGAAATCGAACCCACAATCGAAGTGCGACTGGCCTTTATCGCCTACCACTGGCCTACAGGAAGTCCCTATTTAGTAGAAACTAGTTTTATTATATTAAGCAGTATGATATATGAAGTATAAGTCCATTTTAGGAACCATATATGATTAATCTCACTATAGATCGACTTATGTATATAATTTTTGCTAACCTTTTGTTTGAGATAGATGGAATGACCTCTCATTCTATCACATGATCTGCTAACACTTCACGAATAACAAATTCAACTTCATTTATTTAAGAGATGAAGTGGAAATTGTTAAAGGCACGAACAACAGTGAGATTGTACCAAAATAAAGTAAGTATTTATTCTAATTCAAATTCTTTAACTTTAGGGAAACGATCTTGAAAACCTAAAATGTTGTCCTAGTGCACTTATATCTGATAAATCAGATGGTACCTTAGATCATCACAAATCTATGGCTTTGTGATTGTTGGCTATTTCATAGCAATGTTCTCTACCACTCTCTATCAGAACATGATGGTTAGATTTCTCTTCCATATCCATATTTTCACCTATGTGGAAACCCTGTGATTAGTTTATTCGGGTAATCGTTACATTTCATACTTTAGTTTTTAAAGACAAGTTTTGGTATTCCTTTTTACGATGTGGGTTTCTATTAAAGAAACTTTCGAATAGTAAACTATTTATAACCCCGACGAATTTCGAGGGCGAAATTCATTTTAAGGGGGGTAGAATGTAACAGCCCGAGATTTTATTCTTTTTAATTTTATTAATGTCTTGTGTTGTATGCTACACCAAAAGGATCTTGCACAACACTCATCCTTGACTTGCCTTGCATTACACGCAATCGCAACCTTCCTCGATAGCGTGTGTAGTACGCAATACTGAGTTTCACGAAACAACGATATGCTATGAAAATATTATTAAAACTAGCCGTTATGAATAGTAATAACCACTTTTTAAAATTTTTAGCTCTCAAAATGGACTTCATTTTTGGATTTGGAGTATCGAATTTAGCCTAAGGTGAAATTTTGGTACTTTTCGGATAACTTTCATATTCTGATGAATAGTGAAAATTACTAAATTATAATTAAAAACAACTTTTTTAATCAAAATAATTAATAGTGATAAATTATTAATTTTAGTGATTTTAAAGTATATTTAGAATATATTTTTACAATTTAATAAAATGTTGGTCATTGGATTTAATTTCACATTTAAACAAGACATAATCAAGTGTCAATCTTTTGATAGAAATTGTTTCTTAAAAAAACACGCTATTTGTATTAATAGTGGGATTTAATTTTAAAATTAATTAATGCAACTTCTATGTTATGAATTTGGTAAAATAGACTTCATTTTTGAATTCGGAATATGAAATATAGCTTAGGCTGAAATTTTGGCATTGTTCTGAAAAACATCAATTTTTGATGAATAGTGAAACTACTAAGTGGTAGTTAAAAAAACTGAATTTTTCATAAAACTTAATTTTACCGCTTCTGTGAATGGAATTTCAAAAAATCAGAGAGACACGGTTGATGTCAGTAAGTAAAATGTGGTTCAATGAGATGAAAATAATTTTTGGTGAATAGTAACTTTTTACTTTTATTTACCACGGTTAAAAGTAAATAGGGTAATTAAGGGTAAGAATGATATTAATATTACCATAACACATGTCCTAATTCTATTGGACAAGTTTATCTCGACCAAAAACAACCTTAAGTGTAAAATATTATCATTTAGGCCCACTTGGATTAGATTAGGACATTTATTATTATTTAATTCATAGAAGAGTTAAAAGAGTTAAAATCAATGTTTATTTACTAAAACATTTTTAATATAGGTTTATACATAAGATAAATTCGATTGTAAATATTAATTAGAAAGCTAAAAATATTTCCTACATGATGGTATTTTATTTATAATTTTTAGACATTAAATAATTTAATTTATTTATGACACAATGATGATGCAGTAATTATCTTATTAATAAAATATTGACATAATTGATTTTATAAACACCAAAATAAATGTAATTTGAGACTTTTTATGAATTCCACTAATTTTATAAGTTACTATGATATATTAGTGTTGATTTAATCAACTTGGTTCGAACATATAATTCTGTTATGACTTTCACAAAAATCATATATCAAATAGTGTCAAAATTGACACAAAATACTTTTTAAATCAAATATTATATTATTAATTGTTATTTTATTCCTAAAAATCTAAGGTTCTGCCAAATGACTTAGATAAGGATATATATATTAATAATAAACAATTTGGGGTTCTTTTGGAATGTTATTGTAAGTGTATTAACCATATAGTGTAAGAAAAAAAAAGACACGGTAAAAGTTAAATTATTTAACTTAGAGTTTAATCTAATTGATAAGGTTAATATAATACACTAAACTTGTCTAAATCCTATTGGATGATAGGATTTAGACCCATCCCCACTTTAGCTTAGAAATAAGACCCTTTGGAACCATTATAAACCGATTTTGACTTTAATATAAAATAATATTTTGAGATATTCCTAAGGTGCCCCTCTCCTCCCTTATAAAAGGGAACCTCCTCCCCCTCCTCCTCACACCAATTTGAGCACTCAAGCTCGGCCAACCCCTGCCAAAATCCCTTCTACACTTCCCTAAAATAATCCTAGAGGTCCTGGTATTCTTCAAAGACCAATCTTAGTTTCCTAAGTGGAGGATTCAAAGAGGCGTTCCAAAGAAGAGGAGGTTCGGACACTTACGAAGCAAATCGGACCTAAGGTAAGGGAAATATCACAATCTCATTTTTATCCGAGATTGTTTATACTTTGGAATTTACTGGGGTGTATTTTATCATCCACATCCATGTTTCCTCAATATGTAATATTTATGTCATTATACAATAGTTTATATTCAATTTTACCCTTCGGTGAATATTTAGTAAAGGATATGAAAGGAATCTTTTGTCGTTTTTTCGTACGAGGTACTTTTTGACTTTTCCAAAAAAAGTACGAAGAATGTTTTTTTTAACTTATACGGCATGAATGTATTTTTAAAACATTATTTCCAAGTAGCTTCCTTTACAAGTTTTCAAGTTTATTTTTGATCAACTTCTTTTAGTTTATAATTGTATTACATGTTAAGAAAAGAAGAGTGTTTTTTTTGAAGTACAAAGGATATTTTCCTCAAGAATGGAGTTCAAGTATTTTATCAAAATTATTTTCCATCTAAGATAATAAAAGGGTTCTGTTTTTATCCCTATTATTACATGGATTTGATTATGTTGTGATGGAAATATTTTTATGAATTCCTTTATCTTATAAGAGTTGTTTTATGATGTCATGTTGTTTAAGAATTCCATTTTTATTACATGGGTTATGCTATGATGTATGTTTTTTTATGTGGCACACATAAGAAAGGATTCATTATAAGATGGGTGGGACCTATATCTCCCTCCAATGCATTGGGTAAAGATTTTATATCTCATGAGATAGACATGGCTGGAACGGTAGGTTATACCGATTCAGTGAAACAGGACTGGAACGAGGGTTGCTCGATTCAGAAAGGGACTTTGTCCACTAAGATAGTCTTGGCAATGAGTCTTGACTAACAAGAAATGATTCTCTATGATTATGTGTGAATGCCACAAATTTTCATGTTTTAAGTTATGATTATTGGGATTTCATTTCACTACTATGATTTATCCCATGTTATGAAATTATGCTCTCTTTTGCAGGTTAAGATTTCTAAAAGTTATGTTCTTATGAATATGATGTGATTGATTTTTCTTTTGTTTACCCTTACTGAGCATTCGAGCTCACCCTTTTATGTTTTCTTTTCCCCAGGATATAAATAAAGGTTTTAGGTAAAAAAAGGGAAGATCTTAATGGGAGATATTGAAGATCTTTCACCACGATTAGAAGATTACGTTCCGAGTTTCCAAAGACACTAAACTATTACGATCCTTGGGTGTGTGTTTTTTTTATGTACTAAGTATTCCGCAAAAGAAATGTAATGTTCATGTACGTTATGGTTCGGGTCTCTACATGTCCTACACTAAGTACAAAATTATATGTCATAGGTTTTGAAACAAAATTTTTTCTACCAAGGTTTCTTTTACCAGGTTGATAACCAATGCCAGTATTATATTTGGGGGCAATTTTTTTCCTAGAATTTGGGTAAGGGTATTTTTTCCATTAGTAATATTTTCTAAGTCACTTTTTAATTGCTCATTAGACATTTTTAATTCATTATTTTCTTTGAGTAGTTGAGAATTTTTCTCCTTTTCAAAAGTAAGTTCAGATTTAAAATTTACAGTGATAGTATGTTGTTTCTTTAATGATTTATATTTATCCTTTAATTCATTGCATGTATCTTCAAGCATGTTACAGTATTCAAAAATTTCATTATTAGTCATATTTTTATAGTCACTTTCCTCTTTAGAATAGTATGGATTATGTACAGAAGAATTCAGTGTTACCTCATATGTGTTTGTCATAAAACACATATTGGATTTGTTAGCTTGTTCATCATGTGATGTCTCTAAGTCGCTTGAACTATCCTTAGAGGCACTCCAGGTTTCCTTCATTTACATTTTTTACTTCTTATCCTCATCCTCATATTTCTTCTTATACTTAATCTTTGGATATTCAGCCTTTATATGTCCTTCGTTCTTACATTCATAGCATATAATTTCATCAGTTTTGTCATTTATTTTTTAGTCCTTTTTTCAATTTCCTTTTAGATCATAATTTCCCTTTAAGTTAGGCTTTCTAAAAAAGTTCTTCTTTTTGTAAAATCATTTGAATCTTTTGGCCAGTTCATCCATCTCCTCATCACTATCAGGTGATGATTGTTCAGTGTTGGAACTTTCTATAGGATCTTCCAGTTTCCCTTTGTCTTTGTGCTTCGAAAAGGTGATCTTGAATGCTACATAATTCCTCTTTGGTTCATCCTCTTCATCTTTGTTGACTTTCATCTCTTCCTCATACACCATCAGTTTCCCAATGAGTTATTTTACAGGTAGTTTTCTGATGTCGCACGATTATTTAATTGAGACAGAGGTTCCCCTCCATCTATCAGGTAGACATCTAAGGATTATCATGATCTTTTATTTGGTAGTGACTTCTCTTCCAAGAGAAATCATTGTGTTGACAATCTCATTGAACCTGAGATACATGTTAGAAATAGGATCATCAGGTTTCATTTTAAAATTATTATATTTTATAGTAAAAGTATTAAGTCTCGTTTACTTTACACTAGATGTTCCTTCATGTGAGATAGACATGGTATCCCAAATTTCATGGGTAGTTTTACAAGTAGAAATCATATTAAATTCTTCATCTCCTAAGGAAAAGTACAGATCATTCATGGCTTTTCAATTGTTATTGTAAGAATGTTTTGTAGGTTCATCCCATGTAATTTGATTAGTCGCAGGAAGTATGTATTCATCTATAATGGATGAGAAAATTTCAAAGCTCATACTCTCTAGATGCATTTTCATTTTAATTTTCCATTGAGTATAGTTGGTTCCATTGAAGAATGGTGGTCTGTTTGTTGCAGCACCTTCCAATGTATTATCCATACTAATGAATTACTTTAAAAGAGCTAGAAATTTAGAATTAACATAAATATATAGATCGTTAAAGTACAAATACAATCACAGTTGAGTAAGAGTGTATAGAGTCCTAATAAACCTTTCCTCTGATACCAAATGTTGGTAGGAGTAGTTTACTCAAGAGGGGAGGGGTGAATTGAGTAACTATAAAAATTTCTATTACAACAATATTATTTAAAAAAAATGGTTCTCCCCAAAAATAGATACAGCCCAGTTAATCAAGGTTATACTGTTATAAGAGTTTGACTATTTAAACAACTTCTAAGAAGATTTATTAAATTTCAAAAATCATAATATGTATTATTAATATTACTTTTAAAGTTATCCTACTAAGAAAAATCAGTAATAACATCTTTCTATATGTAACTATCAAAGTGAAATTATTGTTTTCTGGATTATGAAATAATGTAGTAAAACAGATAAGACTAAATTTAAATAGCACAGCGAATATGAAACAAGTGGATCAGTCTCAAACCGAGACTTAATCCACTCCACTTGGTGATCACCTGCCACCAAGAAGTTTATATAAATAAACTTTGATCCACACCCTGGATCGGGGTTAACAACAGTACACAGACTGTCCAAGTCACACAGGGACCTCTTCCATATTTTCCGTGGGTAAACAAAAATAATAACCAGGCCACATAGGGACCTCTTCCACAGTTGTCGTGGGTAAACAAGTGTATAAAGAGTTTGGTTTAAGGATTTATAAATACTTCAGCTTAGCACAGGAGTCAGTGTGTGTATGGAATATACAGAGTACACAAACTTCTCAAAAGTAAGTAAAAGAATCACTGAGAGATAGTAGATATGAGTTTAGAATGCTCTAGTGATTTGAAGTGTAGCTCTGGACTCCTTTGATTAAGCAGAAATACTTCTGAGTCCTTCTCTGGTTTTTTCTTGAAAAACAGAGTGTCGTAATCCGGATTGTGTTCTTCATGATCTTTTGTAATGTAAAGGTTTTCTCTGGATTCCAGTGAACTTCGTATGTTCTTCAGTAGTGTCGGATTGCATGTATGAGACAATGCTATCTTTGAAAATCTTGCACTGTGTTCTTCGAGGTCGTGCTCACAGGCTTGTTTCTTGTTCAGTATCGTGCAATGTCGTTGTTGGGCACTCACCACTCTTTATCTTCGAATTCATGTGTTTTAGCTGATAGGTTCCTTGTGTTTCGTACCTCGTACCTCGTACTATGTCTACAAAGAAACATTAATTATGTCAGTGCATTAAAGTCATCAAATATTAATGTTAAACATTAAATTGAAAGACGAAAAAATTGTTTAAGAAACAGTGTCATAGTATGTTGTGAAAATGGTGTCTCCTTCACATGGTGTCTGAGTGTCACAGTGTCTTCATTATGGTGTCTTTCTCACGGTGTCTTTCTCACGTTTTCTTGCTCACGGTGTCTTTCTCACAGTGTCTTGCTCACGATGTTTTGCTCACGGTGTCTTGCTCACGGTGTCTTGCTAACAGTGTCTTTCTCTTAGGCAAAAAACAGTATTCAGACTTAAACAATAATATGCATGAAATGGATTGAGCATAACCACTATAAAGCTTGGGTGAACTGGAAACATAAATACACATGATTGGATATAAGTTATAGGAGTTAGATGGGTTGAATAAGATTTATGATTATTAATGAGATTTGTGATCATTGATGAGATTTGTGTTCATTAAAACATGATTAATACATGAGGAGTCCAAAAATTTCATTCCTTATAATTTTAGGGACTTTTATTTTTTATCCTTTAGTTATAATAGGAATCAAAATTATGAATCCCACATCAACCCAATGGGCTTGTCATGCTTATGTATTTGTAACATCCCAAGTAAATAAAGAATAATACATTTTCATATTTATTAATATTTTTGAATTAAATATTAATGTTATTTTAAAGAGGATGCTATGTTCGATGGCGTACTCGATATGCAAAAATGGGTTTCTTTGAAGACTAATATTACACACAATGTTGAGTCATACTAAAACATAATAATATAATATTATTTTAAATGGTAGTTAACGTCAAGATGTTGTATTGGCGGGAATGAATTGAACTAACTAAAATATGATTATACATGTTTTTTAAATGTTTTTTTACATTTTTTCAATAAAACATAGAGGCTTAAAATGTGAATGAATCTAATTTTAAGCATAAATACTCTAATATTTTTTAAAAGGTCGATTTACCACCTTTTAATGGTGGACCCTATTTAAATCTATTTTTGGTCACTTTTATAAGTTATATTTGAAAAAATAAAATTATTCTTTATAATTGGGACATCCAAATTTACATTGGGTAAATTTCTTGTATTTTTCATGATAAAATTATTTTTTTAATGAATAGTGAAAAATACTGTATTTTAATTCAGAACTGCCTTTTAATATAATTTATTTATATAGATAGATTATCTTTTTAATTGGTTTTAAAGTTTAATTATATTATATTTTTACCATTTATTCCAATGTTGGTCATTGGATGTAATTTCACTTTTAAATTGGGCATAAACAAGTGTCAATCTTTTGATAGTTATTATTTCTTGAAAACATGCTTTCTGTTTTGACAACAGGAATTAATTTTAAATTAATTAATTCAACATTTTTGTATTGAATTTTATAAAATATACATCATTTTTGAATTCAGAATATAAAATGTATATTAGGCTGAATTTTTGGTATTTTTCTGAAAAACATCAATTTTTTATGAATACTGAAAACACTTGGTAGTAGTTAAAAAGATGACTTTTTAATTTAAATAAAATTTAACTTCTTCTATGAATTTAATTTAAAAAATATGACATACATGGTTATTATTAGTAAGTAAAATTTGGTTCAATAAGATGAAAATAAATTTTGGTGAATAGTAACTTTTGACTTTTATTTACCGCGGTTAAATGTATATAGGGTAATTCAAGGTAAAAAACAATATTATAATAATATAAATTTACCTTAAAACTTGTCCTAGCCATATTGGATGAAAAAAATCTGACCACGAAAATCCTTGGGTGATACTTTTGTCCTTTTAAAGCCACTTGGGTAAGATAAGGATATTAATAACTTTTTATTTATAGTAAAAAATAAAAATATCATAAATATGAATTGTTTTACTAAAACAATTTTAATTTGGTGTTATATAATTGATATATTTGAATATAAATATTCATTAGGAAGATAAAAATATTTCCTAAATCATGTTATTTTATTTGTAATTTTTAGACATCAAATAAATAAAATTATTTATGACACAATAAGGATGCAGTGTTTACCTCATTAATGAATGATTTAAATAAATAAGATTATAAATATTAAAACAAATATAAAAAACCTATCCAATTATTATTTGATAATTTTATTTCGAACAAGAATCTTCTTATCTTGTACTTTAATAAGTTTTGGACCTTTAGAAACCAAAAATCATTATTTAATAAAATAATATTTCCATAATTTCCAAAAGAGTCCCTCATCCCCCTTATAAAAAGCCCTCACCTCTAACCCATTACTCACACCTCTCAAGCCCCTTGTCTCTCCCAACCTCTGCCTAAATAAGCTCTCAAGATTCCTCTCTACCACCTAGAAGCCTTACCTTAGGCACAATTCACTTCAAAAAAATCATTTTGGTTCAAACCAAAGGGAGTTACCGGATTTAAAGGTAACGTCTTCTTTTAAGTTATTTTCTTTTATTTTACTTATGTAACTCCCTAAAATCTTTTTATTCCTTTATTTTATAACAAAAATAGTATCCTCAATATATTAGGTTTTTTTATGAGAATTATTCGAACTACACTTACACACACCTCCATCTAATGGGTAAATAGCATATTGTTTATGTGGACAGAGAACTACTCCCTCATGAAATGATGATTGTTCAATCTTCTACTACCACCTCATATGGTGGCCATTATGATGGAACTGTATTTATATGTGATATATATTATATTTATTTTGTCTCTATGCTTCTATATTTTTCATTTTTATCATACCTTTATTGTTTCCATAAGGGGTAAATGCGATAATTTCATTTGAGGAAGTGCGGACAACCGCCCCCTCAAAGTGATATGACTCGTTCATTCCATACATGAAATGTATAAAGGATGGAGTTACTAAAATTATATATGATATTATACTAGAATTATAATATACTTATTTATCAATAGGTTTTCATTCCATTAAAAATATGAAATAGAAATTAAAGTAGTGTTCATGCGTACGTATGGCTTACCGTCTCCATGAAAGGTGCATTTCATTTCTTACCTCCAAATGATATGTACTATTATAAATAAATATATATACTGGATATATATGATATATATGATATCTAAATATTGAATAAAATTCTGTAGATAATGAAATTTTTACCACATGGACAACTTATAAATATAAGAATTTCATTTTTGACTCAAGTACCAAATATCGACAAAATGACCATTATTAACTTAAATGATTACATAATGTTTATAAAATGGAATTAAGTGATATAAAAAGAGTAATAAACTTGAAAAAGGTTCTTAATCAAGTAGAAATTAACTTCTTTTTATTATTCAAGAGATTAAATAATGAACGGTTCAAGTCGGGCACGAGGTAAGGGACTTCATCTCAATCTCCTTTCATTGAGGAATATTTTGTTATATACATGAATTTATTTTATACGGTGTATAAACACCTTTTACTTTTCATTTCATTCAAAGGGAATTTTTTTCTATGAGGAATTTTACTAAATGAAAAAAAGGAATGTTTGTTTTAACATATGTGGTGACAACAACCTTTTCTGTCACCGCGAGTATTATTTGATCTGTGTCTTCCTTAACAAGCCATAATGTTTTTAAAAGGAAAATAAATACCGTATACTCTTTTATGTATTTTTTTTATTGAAAATTGTTTGGATAATGGATTGGTTATGTCAATATATTTAAATGATATATTGTGATTGAAATATAGAAATGTTATCTTTCATTTATGTTTTTTTTATGTGCTATGAATGTGTTATGGTTCTTGGGAATTGTTTATATATATGGGTGGATCCATGATAAACCTAGGGAGGGTGAGCCCAAAATAGCTCTCCAATGCATTGGGTAATGTGATGGAGGTAAACATGAATGTTTCTTTTAAGATATTTAGGGAATATACTATGATGGGTATTCCAAATGTAACTCCCTACGTAGTTTTGACAGCTACAACGTAAGTATGTTATGGATGCCACAAGATACCTTTATTATTTGTGATTACTATGTGTTATTCATAAATCTTATGATTTCATGAGGTATGTTAAAATTCTTATGTTTTTATGGACTAATGTTTTCTTTCATTATTTTATAACCCTTACTAATCTTTTTATGCTCATCCCAAGTTTTGAAATATTTTTCACAGGACATAAAGATGAATAGGGTCAAGGATGGGATCAAGTAAAAGTCATGCTATCTAAACCATGGAACTAAACATGACTCTTTTTTCCAAGAGTTTTTATTTTATGAAAAAATGGAAACTGAGTAAAAGTGTCTACTTTATAATTTTTGAGATGTAATGTAATAGTTATGGCCTAATTCTCTAAAACTCTAAACCTGAAAATATCCTCAATGTGAATTATCTATTTAATTCAAAATTATGTAATTTTTTAAGGTTGGGTACTTATAGTTTGTATCATAGGTCAGTTTAGATAACTTTAGGAGTTAGGATATTGTTAAATTAATATCTATAAATTAATTTATGTTAATATTGATATGATATAGCATTTACAGATTGCCATATTGATTCGCCAAAGATATTTTTGTTTTCAGAATGGTTTTCCGTAGAGGAAACAGGGTAGTTATGATGGCACGACATCATGAGGAAGAAAACCTTCCAAATTAGCAACCTAAGATTATCGGAATCAGAAATGAATAGTTTGTTGTAGTGACGGAACATTTCACTCAGGATATAAATGGTTGTGGTATCCATGCACGATATGATCCAAATAAACGACAGAGAAACATGTCAGTAGTGGATCATTAAATGAGGAAACATCCCCCATAATTCATAGGATCATTTTACCATGTTCTAGGTGAAGGGTGGATTAAAGCAATAGATAATATTCTTGATGTCATGGGGTGTTCATAACGTCAAAATGATAGTCTTTCTATTTACCATTTTTAAGTTGAAGTCGATCAGTGGTGGTCGATGGTGAAAAATATCCGGGATAGTGAGGAGATTGATGATATTGATTGGGATGAATTCAAATTTATGTTTCGTGAGAAATATTTTCCTAATGTGGTTTGTCTTAGGATGGAAAAACAATTCCTATAATTGAGGTAGGACGATGACTCAGTGGCTGCTTATGAAGCAAAATTCACTCGACTGGAATGGTATGCTCCAACTTTATACGAGCTCTTAATAGTAAAATCTACTATTTTTACTCGGAATTAAATCCAAAGTATCAAAGGGATTTATCTTCTCATGAGATCAAAAGTTATGAAAAACTTGTTCGATGTGCAGAGAAGGTGTAAATGGAGTTTGTATATGATTATGTATTCTTTGAAAAACAAAGGAATAAGAGGCCGTGGTGGAAAATGAAAGGGATGAACTCTTAAAAAAAGTCTAATGGTAAGAAACCTAAGTTTACAGTTTTTGAAAATTGTGGTAAAAATCAGGTTGGGGAATGTCTTTTGAATTATGGTAAGTGTTACCGATGTGGTAAAATGGAACATAAGGCTTGTAATTTCACTGAAAAATATAAGGTTAATGGTAAGACAAAATCTGATTTACATTTAGTAAAATGTTTTAAGTGCAATGAAATGGGTCCTTATGCAAATGAGTGTCCAATGAAGAACTCTACTGAGGGAAAGCAGCCAGAATAAAAGCAGAAAAGGGTTTTGAAATCATTTTCAACTACTTTAGTAGATGTTGGTCCATCAGATGAAGTAGTATCAGGTACACTATTTGTTTGTTCAGATTATGTTAATGTGTTTCTTGATTCAGGGTCTACACATTCGTTCATTTCTGAGAAGTTTTCTAGTAAATTGGTAATTCCATCTCAAGATATGAATCCTGAACTTATGGTAAAAACACTAAGAGGAAATTTTGATATAAAAAGAAAGTATAAGAACCTTCTTTTCCTTGTGTGCGGAAAGAATCTACCTGCAAACCTTATAGTTTCTCCTCTAGTAGAGTTTGATGTTATTTTGGGTATGGATTGGATTTCTGTTTATCATGTTAATATTGACTTTAGATATAAAGGGATTTATTTTTAGAAATATTTTCATTTTGTGTATAAGAATGAACCCTTACTTTTGATAACATATCAGGAAGCTAAAAAACTAGTAAAATATGGAAATAAATGTTACCTTGCACATATTGTTGAAAATAATGGAATTGATCCGATTAATGATGTTCCAGTGGTAAATGAGTATCTTGATGTTTTTTCTAGTGAGTTTCCTGGTATTATACCTGATCGAGAAGTTGAATTTACTGTTGACTTAGTTCTTGATGCTAAGACAATTTCAAAACCACCTTATCGAATGGATCAAATTGAACTTTTAGAGTTAAAGAAGAAATTGTAGGAGTTATTAGATAAAGGTTTCATTCAACCTAGCACATCACCATGGAGATATCCTATATTGTTTGTTAAAAAGAAATATGGTTCAATGAGACTTTTCATTGATTATAGAGGCTTTAATAATATCATTGTTAAGAACAAGTATCCTTTACCTCGTATTGATGATTTGTTTGATCAGCTCCAGGGATCTCCGTATATTTCGAAGATCGACTTGAGGTCGGGGCACCGTCAGTTGAATGTAAATTAAGGAGACAATCCATAGACTATGTTTCATACTAGATATGGCCATTATGAATTTATGGTTATGCCTTTTGGATTAAGAAATTCACTTACTGTATTCATGGATCTTATGAATAGAATTTTTTGTGAGTTCTTAGATAAGTTTGTGGTTGTGTGAATTGATGATATTTTGGTTTATTCAAAAATTAAAGAGGAATATGAATGTCATTTAAGGGTTGTCTTGAAAACCTTAAAAGAAAAGAAACTGTTTGGGAAATTCAGAAAGTGTGAGTTTTGGTTAAAACAAATTTCATTCCATGGTCACATTGTTTCAAAAAATGGCATCACTATTGATCCAACTAAAACAAAAGTTGTTGAAGAATTTACAAGACCCACAAATATAACTGAGATCCATAGTTTTCTTGGTTTGGTAGGTTATTACCAGAGGTTTTTTGAACATTTTTCACAGTTATCTGGCTCCCTAACTATGTTAACTAGAAAATGTGTTAAGTTCATTTAGACAATAGAATGTGATTATTGTTTTCAGGAATTGAAAAGAAGATTGGTGAATGATCTTATTTTGGCACTACCTTCTAGAAATGGTGATTTTTTTTATCTACAGTGATGCTTAGTTGAAAGAAATTGGATGTGTCCTTATGCAGAATGATCAGATAATTACTTATTCTTCACATCATTTGAAACCTTATGAGTTAAATTACCCTACACATGATTTGGAATTAGCTGCTATTGTTTTTCTTTAAAAATTTGGAGGCATCATTTGTATAGAGTAAAATGTGAAATATATACTGACCACAAAAGATTAAAGTATATATTCACTCAGAAAGAATTAAACATGAGACATAGGAGATGGCTGGAATTAATCAAGGATTATGATTACATGATCCATTACCATCTGGGAAAATAAAATAAAGTGGATGATGCTTTGAGTCGAAAAAGTAATGCTTCATTAACCATGCTATGTTTGGAACTATATTCATTGGTTTTGGAATTGATGAACTTTTGCATAGAAGTTGTTGGTGTGGGAAATTCCTCTGTTTTGTTTCAGGTGTAAGTGAAATCATCTCTATCAAACAGAATTAAGCAAGTGCAGAAGGAAGACAGTGAGTTACAGAAAAAGGTAGATTTGGTTTAGAATGGTATGTTTCCTAATTTTAACATTTCTAATGATTGATTTTTGAGGTTTGGGAAGAGATTATGTGTTCCTTGTGATTCAAAGTTGAAGAAATAGTTATTATGTGAAACTAATAGTTCTTTGTTTTTAGTTCATCCAAGAATTGCTACGATGTACGGAGATCTTTGGGAGTATTACCGGTGGGATGGAATGAAAAGAAATATTATTGACTTTACTGTGAATTGTTTTGACTTGTAAACAGGTTAAAGTAGAGTGGCAATTACCGAAAGGGATGCTTCAGTATTTACCAGTTCCAGAGTGGAAATGGGAAAATATATCCATGGACTTTGTTGTGGTATTACCAAATACATCTGGATGTAATAATTAAATCTGTTTTGTTGTTGATCGATTGACTAAATATGCTCATTTCATTCCTATTCAAGATACTTTGTCTCTAAATCAAATTTTCCAGTTGAATGTTAAAGAGATAGTCAGGTTGCATGGAGTCCCGTATCCATTGTATATGATCTTGATCCCAGGTTTACTTCTAACTTTTAGAAATACCTTCAGAAGTCATTTGGTACTGAATTAAATTTTAGTACAGCTTTTCATCCTCAATCAAATGGGCAGTCAAAATGAACAATTCATACCTTGGAGGATATGTTACGTTCTTGATCACTGGATTACCATGGATGTTGGGACCAACATATTTATTTGATTGAATTTTATTATAATAAAAATTTCATTCTAGTATACAGATGCCTCCATTTGAGAAATTATATTAGAAGCGTTGTCGAACTATAGCTTTGTGGGATAAAGTAGCTGAAAGGAAGCTGATGGGACCATAATTGGTAGAAGAGATGGTAGAAAATGTTCAATTGATTCAAAAGCACATGAGAACATCTCAGAGTAGGAAGAATAGTTATGTCGATAACTAGAGGAAGTATCTTTCTTTTGAGGTAGGTGATCATGTCTTTCTCAAATTTTCTCTATGGAAAAGTTTGACGTGTTTTGGTAAGAAGGGAAAGTTGAGTTTGAGGTTCATTGGACCTTATGAAATCTGGGAGAAAGCTGGATCAGTTGCCTACAAAGTAACTTTACCTCCAATTTTATCCCAGGTACACAATGTTTTTTATGTTTCAATGTTGATAATGTATATGCTGGATCCATCTCATGTTTTGAGCCTAGAGGTAGTTCAGTTGGAAGAGAATCTCTCTTACGAGGAACAACCAGTCCAGATTCTTGACCGAAGAGAGCAAGTGTTTTGGAATAAGGTAATTCATCGGGTAATGGTTTAGTGGAAAGAACCATATGGTTGAATAGGCAATCTGGGTATCTAAAAATTCTATGAGGGATAAATACCCCCTCTTATTTGATAAGTGAATAAAAATTGTGAGGGCGCAATTTCCGAAAGGGGGGAAGGATGTAACATCCCATGTAAATAAAGAATTATACATTTTCATATTTATTAATATTTTGAATTAAATATTAAATTTATTTTAAATAGGATGTAATGTTTTATAGCGTACCCGATATGCAACAATAGGTTTCTTTGAAGTCTAATGTTACACACAATGCTGAGTCATACTAAAACATAATAATATAATATTATTTAAAATGGTAGTTAATGCCTAGCCGTTGTATTGGAGGGAATTAATAGAACTAACTAAAATATGATTATACATGTTTGTTAAATGTTTTTATATTTATCCAATAAAATTTAGTGCCTTAAAATGTGAATGAATCTAATTTTAATCATAAATACTCTAATATTCATTAAAATGTCGATTTACCGCCTTTTGAGGGTGAACCCTCATTAAATCTAGTTTTTTTCAATTTTATATTTTCTATTTGACAAAATAAAATTCTTCTTTAGAATCCGGACATCAAAATTTACTTTGGGTAAATTTTTTGTATATCTTCTCATAAAATTCATTTTTTAATGAATAGTGAAAAATATTGTATTTTAATTCAAAACTGCCTTTTAATATAATTTATTTATATGGATATATTATCTTATTAATTGGTTTTAAAGTGTAATTAGATTATAATTTTACAATTTATACCAATTTTTGTCATTTCAAGTAATTTCACTTTAAAATTGTACATAAACAAGTGGCAATCTTTTGATAGTCATTATTTCTTAAAAACGCGTTTTCTGTTTTGACAACGGGAATTAATTTTAAATTAATTAATCCAACATATATGTTTTGAATTTGGTAAAATAGACATAATTTTTTATTTTGGAATATCAAATAAATCTTCGGCTTAATTTTTGGTATTTTTCTGAAAAACATCAATTTTTGATGAATAGTGAAAACACTCAATAGTAGTTAAAAGGCTGACTTTTTCATTTAAATGAAATTTTACCACTTTTGTGAATTTAATTTCAAAAATATAACATAAATGGTTGTTATTAGTAAGTAAAATTTCTTTCAATAAGATGAGAATAATTTTTGATGAATAGTAACTTTTGACTTTTATTTACCACGAGTAAAGGTAAATAGGGTAATTCAAGGTAAAAAAAATATTCTAACAATATAAAATTTCCTTAAAAATTTTCCTAACATTATTGAATGAGTAATTCCCGACCAATAGGATCATTGGGTGAGACTTTTGGCCATTTAAAGGCACTTGGTTAAGATAATGATATTAATATCTTTTTATTTAAAGTAAAAATAAAAATATCATAAACACAAATTGTTTTGCTAAAAAAAATTTAATGTGGAGTTATATATTTGATATATTTGAATATAAATATTAAATATAAATATAAAAATATTTCTTACATCATGGTATTTTATTAATAATTTTTAGATAACAAATAAATAAAATTATTTATGACACAATAAAGATGTGGTGTTTACCTCATTAATGAATGATTTAAATAAATAAGATTATAAAGATTAAAAAAAATATCCAAAACCTGTCCAATTCAAATTGGATGATTTTATTTCCAACAAGATTCATCTTATCTTTGACATTAATAAGTTTTGGATCTTTAGAATCCAAAAATCATTATTTAATAACAATATATTTTCAACCTTTCCTAAAGAGCCCTTTCCACCTTATAAAAAGCCCTCACCTCTAACCCATTACTCACACCTCTCAAGCCCCTTGTATCACCCAAAATCTACCCAAATAATCTCTCAAGATACCTCTATTCCACCTACAAGTATTACCATATGTATAAGGCACTTCAAGAAATCCTTTTTGGTTCAAACCAAAGGGAGTTACCCAAGTTAAAGGTAACATCTTCTTTTAAGTTGTTTTCTTTGATTTTACTTCTCCAAACCCCTAAAATATTTTTATTCCTTTATTTTATAACAACACCGGTATCCTCAATATACTAGGTTGTTTTTATGAGAATTATTATAACTACACTTACACACACCTTCATCTAATGGGTAAAGAACATAATATTTCTGGGGACGGCGAACTACTGTCTCATGAAACAATGATTGTTCAATCTTCTCCTACCACCTCTTATGGTGGATATTTTGATTGCACTGTATTTATTTTTGATATATATTGTATTTATATTTTCTCTATTCTTCTTTATTTTTAATTTATAAAGTACCTTTATGGTTTCCATAATGGTTAAACGTGATAATTTTATTTCAGGAATTGCGGACTACCGCCCCCTCAAAGTGATATGACCCGTTCATGCCATACGTGGAACGTAAAAAGGATATAGTTAATGAAATTATATATGATATTATACTATAATTATAATATACCTATTTATCATTAGTTTTCCATTTCATTAAAAATACTAAATAGAAATGAATGTAGTGTTCATTCGTACGTACAGCTTACCGTCTCCATGAACGGTGCATTTCATTTATTACCTCCAAATGTTATGTACTGTTATAAATACACATATATATATATACAAAATATATATGATATATATGATATCTATATCAAGAATATCATTCTGGAGATAATGAAATTTTGACCACATGGACAACTTGTAAATATAAGATGTTCATTTTTGACTCAAGTACCAAATATCGAAAAAATGACCATTATTATCTTAAATGATTACATAATGTTTATAACATGGAAATAAGTGATATTAAAAGTATAAAAAACTTGAAAAATGTTCTTAATAAATTATAAATTAACTTTAGTTTATTATTTGGGAGATTAAAGAATGAACGATTCAAGTCGAACATGAGGTAATGGACTTTGTCTCAATCTTCATTCATTGAGGCATAGTTTGTTTTATACATGACATTATTTTATATGGTGTATAAAATTATTTGACTTTCTATTTCATTAAAAGGGAATATTTTTCTACAAGTCATTTTACTAAATGACAAAAAATAATGTTTGTTTTAACCTAAGCGATAACAACGACCTTTTCCACCGCCGCGAGTATTATTTGATCTATGGCTTCCTTAACAAGCCATAATGTTTCTAAAAGGAAAATAAATTCATATACTCTTTTACGTATTTTGGTATAGAAAATGGTTTTGATAATGGATTTTTTATGTGAATATATTTAAATTATATATTGTGATTGAAATGTGGAAATCTTATCTTTTCTTTATATTTGTTTTCTGTGTTATGAATATATTATGGTTCTTGGGAATTATTTACATATATGGGTGGTTATTTGATAAACCTAGGGTGGGTGAGCCTGAGATAGTTATCCAATTCCTTGGGTAACGTGATAGAGGTAAATTTTAATGTTTATCCTAAGAGATTTAGGGAATATACTGTGATGGTTATTCGAAATGTAACTCCCTACATAACTGTAAAATCTGCAACATAAGTATCCTATGGATGCCACAAGTTTCCTTTATGATTTTTGATTACTATGTGTTATTCATAAATCTTTTTATTTCATTAGTTATGTTAATAATATTATGTTTTTATGGAATAATGTTTTCTTTCTTTATTTTATAACCCTTAATGATAATTTTATTCTCGCCCCACGTTTTGAAAAAAAAAATTACCGGACTTAAAGATGAATAGGGTCAAGGATGGGATCAAGGAAAAGTCATGTTTTCTAAAACATGGAACTAGACATGACTCTTTTTTCAAGATTTTTTATTTTATGAAAGAAAATATAAACTGAGTAGAAGTGTCTACTTTGTAATTTTTGAGATACAATGTATTAGTTATGGCCTAATTCTCTAAAACTCTAAACCCGAAAAGATCCTCAATGTGAATAATCCATTTAATTCAAAATTATGTAATTTTTTAAGGCTGGGTCCTAATAGTATTATTCATTGTTAATTTTCCATATCTTTCACACATATGTTTTGTTTTAATTTATGTAATGGTTGGGACCAAAAAAATTATGAAATAAAATATGTTGGATATATATTTATATCTCATGAGGCATTTTGTAAGGGACCAGGGAGTGAACCTAATCCAATATGGTATGTTTTCCACTTTAATATGATTTTATTGGGAGTGAACATTGACTAATGTTTATGTAATGATGAATATATTGTTTCCTCATGTATATAATGAGATGAAATCATTTCATTATCACATGTATTGATGACTATGATCTTTCTCATTATGATATCTTTTTATGACTATCGACTCTCATGTTAATATTTGTTTCCATATGTATTCCCTTACTAGTATTTCAAGATCACCCATTTCTTATGTATTTTACCTTGGAAATCCTATTTAGTTTTACAATATCTATTGGATTTTGGAAACTAATGTGGAGTTTTAAATAATGATGATGTTTTTATAGTTATGATTATGTATTTTTATGTATAATTCATAAAAGAAATAAGATCTCTACATCCCATCTTGTATTTTTTGGAAAATCATGTTAGGAATTATGAAATAAATCATGGTTAAGGTTTGGGTCTCCGTATGTAAGGTATTTATATAAAAGTTTTATATTTCAGAACATTATAAAAGATGTTTAATACCTTTGATAAAATAATTGTATTATGTATATAATCCCCAAATACAATAAAAAATTATAGATTTTTAATTCAAATTATTATTATATATATTTAATATTCATCTATATAATGATGTAATATTTATATATTTAATTTTTTGGATGATTCTATTGGTAAGAGTTCATGGTTTAGTTATTTTTATAGATTATGATTTGAAACAAAATGGTGAGAACAGAGGGATAAGTCTACATTTAGGATATCATCATCAAAAAATGATAAAATATAGATTATAGGTTTCCATAAAATCAAATCCCTCTCTAGATAAAAAAATTTGATTTAAGTTCTAGTATAGTTTAGTCTAGGTTAATAATATTGAAAAGGTTGTTTGGGGATCAAATAAATATTCACCGAGTGCATGAAAAATAGGCCTAACATCATGCATAGTTAGAATCTGTCAAGGGATATGATTTGGTAATTTAACATTCCATAAAGGAACCGTTTTGATGAATTTGAGGACAAAATCTATGAAATGTTGTGATAATACAAGGTCATAAGATATGAACATGTATTATAATGGGTTGAGTTAACTCTTCATAATTTAGGATAGTAAAAACAATTTCCTTAATATTGTTATTGGTTAGTCTTATCATTGATGTTTTACAAAAACATAAAGATATTTGGTGTTAGTCAATGGAATGAGATATAAGTAATTGTGAAAATAATTAATTTTATGGACAATGTAATGACCATACTATTGAAACAAAATGCATGGGATATGGGTTGAAGAAACATGTTTTTATACCTCTTAAAAAAATTATAATACTAATTAAAAAACAAATCTAATTTAAAATTCCAATGAAGATAAAACTCTAGTTTTAAGATTTATTAGGTGATAAATCCAAAGGAATAAATTAGATTCAATTTTTTATATATCAAGAATGTGGGAAGAAAAACCCAAGTAAATGTATCAATGGAATAAGAATGTTTTTAATGTCTCTAAAAGAAAGGCATAGTGAAATTTGTTCTCGAGGGAAAAAAAATTGATGTGGGGAAATAATGTTCATCCTATGGAATCAATAATTTTCTAATGTATTAAATGCTGTAACCTTGTTAATTGTCAAAGAAAATGACCTAATACATGGGATAAAAATTATGATACTCATTAGAATAGGTAAATACTAATTGAATAAGGGGAATTATATTTAATCACAACTAATTAAATGGGTAATGGAAATGAAGTGAAGTTAAATACACTGAAAATTCACTCAAGAAAATCTAGTATTGAAATTGCATCATGTTAATCCCATTTATTTACACCTAGAATGTTTGATAAGAACATAAAATAACCAACCCAATTAGTAGAAATTTAATTATATATAAAAGTATTCTATAATTATTTTGATTGCATCTCACATCCATAAATCCTCCCTAATAAAAGTATTTTGGGAATTTACTTCTTGAAAATCATGTTATTCTATATATAGTCAAATTTGATATTATATAATACATGAAATAAATCACTTTATATCAACCCCATATCAATTATTGAGTAAATGAATCCTCAATTTTTATTTTGAATACACATATCATCATTTATAGGTTTTATTAAGAATATAAAAGTTCTAATTTTAATTACATACATTAAATTTGTTTTACTACCTAATCATGAGTTGTATTTATCTCAAATGGTTTCTAAGAGGCCCAAAATTTATAATATAGAGTAATTTTCTATATGATTAATTTTGAGACATATACACTAATCATAAAATATTTATGTAAATATTCACAAGGAAATTGTTGAATATGCACCATGGGGGATGGATGGAGTTGATTAAAGATTATGACTACTCAATAAATTATGACCATGGGAAGGAGAACAAGGTGGCCTATATTATGGATTGGATGGACCATGATTGTTTTTCCACAATTTTAACTTAATTTGAACCAATAATTTTATATTTTTTGATGATGGATCATGAAATTATTAATAATGGGGAAAGATATTATCATTCTCAAATTAATGTCCTAGAAAAAAATTATGTAAATATTAAAGTGGCACTGAAGGAGGATCTAGATGTATATAAAAAGGTACAAAATGTTATTGAGTTCAACTATGATTATCATGGAATCATATGGTTATGTAATCATGTATGATTCATATCAATAACATACACGATGAATGAGTTTTTTAATGATTCTCATAGTTTATAATTCTTTATTCATCCAGAATGTATTAAGAAATATGGATGTCTTAAAGGGAATTTATCATGGGATGAAATTGAAATGGTTATTTTAAAGTGAGCATCTTTATTCCTGATATGTTTTAATTCTAAGGATAATAAATGAAATTTTAATGGGATTCTGGAACCATAACTCATATCAGAATGGTAATTGGAAAAAATCACCATGGATTTCATCATTATACTCCAAAAATGGCTAAATGGTATAATTATATTTGGGATGATGTTGATCACCTTATCAAATTAGTACAAATAATTTCTATTAAATAAGATTTATCACCTGATCAGTTCCCCGTGTTATATGTTATGAATATTGTAAGGGTTTATTGAGAACAAAATTCTATTATATTTGATTGATATTCAATGTTCACCCTAAAATTTAGGAGAAGTCTTTAGTAATATTTTAATACATAGTTGAAATTTAGAACTAAATATCATCCTCATATGGATTTTTAATCTAAGTTTAATATATAAAAAATAAAATACACATTGGGATCTTGTTCTATGTATTTAAAAGTTGGTTAGGACTAACATATTCCTCTATTCAAATTTTCTCAAAAACGTAATTTTCACTAAAGTATTCATATGGTTATTAATGAATCCCTTTATGGAAGGAAGTCTATAAATTTAACATGTTGGGGTGAAGTTAGAGAAATAAGTATTCTATTGCCTAAAATATTTGAATTTTAAAATAATGTTATATATATTTAGTATTATATTAGGGTAGATTAGAGTCGATAGAAGAGTTATGGTGAATATAATTATTGAGATATAGTGTTTGAAGTTAGAAACATGGAATTCCTTTGAATACCACCTTGGAATTTGGTAATGATATTTGAATATAATGAGAGGTTGATCCCTAGATATAATTCCTCCTTTCAAGTTTGTATATATACTAGGACCATTAATTATTGATTAGAACTCCTATAGAACCCCTCCCTTGTCAATGATGTGTTCCATGTATTACTTATAAAGAAGCACATACCTGATCCTTCACATGTATTAAACTAAATATTTGTACATCTATATTATAATATTTCTTAGGAGGAACAACTAGTGTAGATTTTGGATTTTAGGGAGAAATTTTTATTGAAAAAAACCACATAATAAGGCAATATTTTTTTGTGAAACTGTAAATTTTAGGAATCTATGTGGGAACTAGAGGACACGATGAGGTACTAGTATATCCATTGGTTTTTTTCTAGTTTAATAAAATTTTATTAGAAAAATTAAAATAAATGGTTATAATGTTACACACTGTGATCTTAAAATATATACTTCTTTATAATAAATTTTATTTCTTCAATAGCTTGTATATCATGAAGCACCTAAATGAAATGAACCTTTAATTGAAATATTATATTATATTATATATTTCCTAGCTATTGGATTATATTATATTTATAAAAAATTATTAAATATATGAATTAAATATTTCCATAAAACATATTTATTAAACCACAAGAAGGAAAATGAGTAGTCAATTACAAATATTTAGAATACAATTATTTAAGGTTAATGTACCTATTTTCTATGATATTTTATTTATATTAAAATAATATGTCATGATCACTAATGAACATTGATATTGATGAAATATATTTAATGTTAATATAAAATAAATAATACATTGGTTTCTAATTATATAAAAATAAATAAAAAATAATTTAAAGGTAAAAGGTTAAATTTTTAGAAAAGTATTTTTATTGGCACAATGTATTTCTATTGTAACAAATTAAAATAATCTCTTCTTATTAATAATTGTATTGAAGAACTTATATAATATATTATATAATTTTTTTAAAAATTTGTAAAATTATTATAAATAGGAAAATATAATGAGTAAGTAATGTCTATATAATGAAAAAAAATTGGAACGCCCTAAGATTTTGTTAATTATTTTTTCGAAATAATTAAATCATTTCTATATATTTCATCTCATATAACAACGAAAATAGTTTCATTTATATTAAATCACAAATTTTTCTTCTATTATATGAAACACCAAGTTAATTTTGTGCTAAATACTACATAAACTTTAGGTTTCTCAATCTATATCACTGAGGTTTTCTAGTGTTACACAGAACAATGACGTTCCTTGATGAATTTCATAACACACATGACTGAAATTTTCGTAATAAATTTTTTTTATTAATATATTATTATTTAATATAAAAATATATAACCAAGTATTTAAATTAGTTATTATGAACAATATTAACTAATTTTTTAATATATATTGTTTGCGCAAATAAAATAGGAATTCATAACTCATCAATTAATTAGATATGAATATGAAAATTGATTGAATATAAAGAAAAATATTAATATTTTTAAGGCCACAAAACAATTTTACCCAAATAGAATAAATAAATTGAAATTGTTTACTGATATTAATGTAATATATATTTTATATTTTAAGTCAAATATTTTTGGAATTCATCCAATAGATTTGAAAGGAATAAGATAAGAACAAACTGAATTTTGTTCATATAAACCTATATTTTTTATAGAGGTAGTTTTAATGCCTATTTATGGAGAAAAGATTTTAAATCCAATTTTTGGAACTTTTATATACTTAATATTTCATAATAAATATTATATTTATATGGAAAGCATAAAAAGTTTGGTTAGGTTAAAGGTTCGGTATTTTTCTATAAGGTGTCATTTTTAATGAATTGTTAAAAATACTGGATTTTAATTCAAAACATATTTTTCATATAAATTATTTATAAGGTTAAATTAAAATTTAAATTTATTTAAATGTTTTATTAGATAATATTTTTATTATGTAATCCAATTTTGGTAATTAGAACCTTTTTCAAATAGAAATTTGATATAAAAACATAGAAAATATTTGATCATTTTTACTTTAAAACCCCATAGGGTTATCCATGTTAGCAGGATTACTTTTAAATTAATTTCTACAAATTATATTTATTTAAATTATAAAAATGGATTACATATTTGGAAAATTAATATTTAATAATGTAAAATATGGTCATCTATGTTTTTAACCTAAAATATTAGTGAATTTAATTAAAATTAATGACATTGATTGAGGTAAAATTATGCTTAACTAAAAAATAAACTAATATTTAAGATTCAAAAAAACCTAGAAACTTTTACAACACCCATTGGATGGAATTATTTCTACACATTCAACACATTTATCAACTTTGGACCATTATTTTATCCACTTGCGACATGAAAAATGAGGATGGAATTATCTGTTCAAATATTTACAAGAGTGACAATACTCCTCCACTATAAAAAGATATCATTTAATCCCAATTATTCAAACCTATAATGCCCAATGGCTCACCCAAACTATGCTAAATTTAAAAAACAACATCTCTACCATCCTCATTGATGCCTCCATAAAGTCTTCAAAGGAATCCTTTTGGAACAAACCAAATGGGGTTACTCGATTAAGAGGTAATGTCTTCTCTCAAACTCTATTTTAATATAATTATCTACCCCATCCACTATCTTTAATACATGATTTTATAAAAACAATAGTATCTCAAATATACTAGGATTTTTTTAAGAAAAGTTTTATACCTAAACATACGCACAGCTTTATCAATTGGTTGACAAACACATTGTTTATGTGTATAGTAAACTTCCACCTCACTAAACGATGATTGTTCAATTTTCCTTTACCGCCTCTCATGGTGGACATTATGATGGAATTTCTTTATATATGAAATATTTTATATTTATTATTTATTTAATATTATTTATTCCTTTTATAACAGATATCTTTTTACTTTCCATTTGGTGTAAATATGATAATTTCATTTGAGGAAGCGTGGACTATCACCCTCTCAAAGTGATGTGATTTGTTCACACACCACATGGAATTTATTAAGGATGGGTTTAGTAAAATTATATTATATATATATATATATAATTATAATAATAATTTAATGATATTATATAAATATATACATATATTTTCTTTTCTTTATTTCGTTAATTATGACAATAAAAATGTAAAGAACATTCATGTGTATGTACGACTTAAAGTCTCCATGAATGGTATATTCTATTTGGTACTCCTATATTTTATAGATTGTCATAATAAATATATAAATGATATAAATGATATTTATATCATGGTTTACTTTATGTAATCATGATATAAGTATATGGGATAACAATATACCAACATAATATAGCTGCGAAGAACAAAGTGAATAATACCCGGTGTGAAAAAAGAACGTAGTAATGTTAACAAGACGGTAATATTTAGTAACAATAAAACCATATATGGTATTAGATAAAAAATATGGTTCATTAAAAGATGTATAATGCATTTATATTTAATATACATGTGGTTTGAAGGATTACATTGAGATTAAGGATAGGTAAGGGGATTTAATCTCACTTTTTATTTTCGTGATATACATTCTATCTTTACCACTCTTTCCTTTTGGGTGGTGTATGTACATCCAATGATTTTATTATATATGTCTTATAATTAAATTTATGGGTATTCACATATCCTTTTTAAGATCTTTATTTCATGGCGTTTATTTTTCCAATGTTACCAAATTGTTGACATTGTTTTGTCTCAACTCCCCGTTATTGAGACTCATGTTTTGTTATGCACCTAAATTATCTTTTGAGTTGTATATACTTTCATTTTACATATTATATCATTAATTTACATAATTTCATGATATTTTAAGTACCATGTAATTTTCCTTTCATACATGAATAGTATAATATCAATTTTCTATGTCATAATATTTTATTGAGACAATCTCATCTATTTTAAATATTATTTTTGTTTATGCTTCCTTTGATGAAAAATTATGATCCAACTATAAAAAAATCATAAAATTTTTTCTCCTCAATTTATTAATGATTTATCCTCTTATTGGTGTAATTTCATCCAATCCTTATCAAATAAGTATTTTGTGAAATTTTTTCAAGAAAGCCTAACTTTACCCTCTCTTTGGTCAGAAATCTATGTTCTTTCAAAATCATATTTTCCAAAAAGGATTTCAAAGAATATTCTACAAATATCCTATGATCATTAAAAGAAAATTTTACTCTTTTTTTGTTTACCAATGTTTTCAATGGAATATTATTTTCCCTTTTTGAATGAGGCACGTATCTAACCTTTTTAGCGTGTCAATGGAATGTTATTTTTACCTTAAATTACATGTATAGATTTATCCACAATAAATCCACTGAAGATTTAGTTTCATGTTTAAGGAACAATTTTTAAGAAAATTATTTTCAAAAATATTTAAAAGAAAGTGTTTTAGAAGGTTTTTCAAGCATCATTTATATGTTTTCAAGGAAAATTGTATTCAAAATGTTTTTAGACAATATTTACCAAATTTCATAGTTATTTTCAAAGAAATGGTTTTCAAATTTTTTTCAAAAATTACTTAAATAGTTTAAAATTTATTTTCAAATTAATGGTTTTAAAAATATTTTAAATCATTATTTATAAGTTTTCAATGTATTTTCAATGAAATTGTCTTTAAAAAATTTTCAATCCTTCTTTATATGTTTTCAAAGTATTTTCAAATAAATGGTTTTCAATAAATTTTCAATCTTCTTTTACAGGTTTTCAAGTAATTTTTTTTGAAAATATTCTCAAAATTTGATTGCATGTTTTAAAAGTTATTTTCAAGGAAATGGATTTCAAATAATTTTCACACTTTATTTACATTTTTTTGAAAGTTATTTTCAAAGTAAAAACTTTCAAAATGTTTTAAATAATTTTTTATAATTTTTTATGTTATTTTCTATGAAAATTAATATAAAACGGTTTTATGTGTCCAAGGCTCTTTTGAAATGAAGAAAGGATATTTTCCTAAGGAAAAGTTTTTGAAATATATTTCAAAAATATTTTCCACATAAGATGAAATATGTTGGTGTAACTCATTAAATTTTAGGATGTTTTATAAAGGTAACATTTATATTCATTTTATGAATGGGATACACTTAATTTCTTGGTCTTTATGAAACATGTTTTTCTTTCACAGGTTATATGGTATTAAACCCTTCTTCTTTTAACAGGTTATTCTTTTGATAAAAATATTATGAAACCTTACTTTTTACATAGGTTATGATGTGATTAGATGTTTATTATAACCATTTTATTTCCTTAGTTATGATATGATTATTTATGATCTTGTGAAACATGAATGTATGAATTCATTATGAGATGGGTGGGACCTATATCACCCTCAAATGCATTGGGTGTAGATTTATATGTCATAAGATTGACTAAAATAGTATTGGTAATGATCCTTGACTACTAAGATGGACATGGGAGTGAACCATGACTACTAATATGACATGGGAAGTGAACTCATGCTACCGATATGGAAATGGGAGTGATCTATTACTACCAAGATGTTATGGGGAGTGGACTCATACTACCATGGTGGTCTTTGTAGTGATTCCTTGGATACTATAGAAATCATATTATATAATAATGTGTCTAAAAATATTCCTTTTTTCATTCCTATATTATGATTTAATATATTATGTTCATTATTTTCTTATAATTCATGTCTTATGGATTTCTAGGATTTATGGCATGAATCATGTATATGATCTTTAATATGAAAGGTATGATCTTCTCTTTTCGTGATCATGTTATCATACCCTTATACTCATAATTATGACTACAAATCCCCATTATTTATCCATATTGATAATTACATCTCAACCATTTTTATGTTTCCTTCAATTGTATAATACCTTGATATTTTGTGAATTAATTTTGTTTTTAATTAATTTTTTTCTGATATTTTTAATTTCACATGACATTATAAATGGTTCATTATATATATGTATTAAAACACTAAGGTAAACATTATTATCATGTATCACAGACATGGACTATGCTACATGAAATAGGGGATTTCCTTGCAACACACACAATACTTACATGGCTTGTGTTACACGCAACACTCTCTTAATGTATGTTACATGCAATACTGACCTGTCTTGCACCACATGCAATACCGACATGGATTCTTCAACTTAATTTAAAAAAATATTAATGTCAAAGTATATTTTAAATTGGTTTCAATGTCACATTAGATCAATTATACATATATTAATACAATTTAGATAATTATAATTAAATTCACATTGAAATTTATTATAATAACATAATAAAATTTTGAACTTCTTTCTACTTTAAAAACTCGTAAGTTCTTTCCATCTGTAGGATTAGAATTAATCTTCAATTTTCCTCAACTATGAATTGAAATTTAAAAACAAATATAAAACATTGGAATCAGTATAATATTTAGATTATAAATATATCATGTTGATTTTTTACCAAAATGTTTAGTAAAAGTGATTAATGTTAATCACAATGATTAAGGTCAAATTATGATTAATTAGGGACTAAACCATAATATTAGGGGTCCAAATGACCTATAAACAAGTAAAAACCACATTTTATGGAATTATTTCTGAAACAAACCATCTATTATTTATATATTTTGGGTTTTTATGTATTTATATCGGTAATAATATTTGTACACCTAACTTGTTTTCAAAAATTCAAGTGAGTCCTTTTCCTTCCCTATAAAAGGCCACCACCTCTCCCACTTCCTCACACCACTAAAGTATATTATGTTTTTCCAAGATCTTACAAATATAATTTTAAAAAATCCTCCCTTCCTCTTAGAGGTATTACCTTGGGAAAACGGGAATCCATGTAATCCTTTCGGCACAGTCCAAATTGAGTTACCTGATTAAGAGGTAAAATATTTTCTGAAGTCGTTCCTACTATTTTTATTCACCGCCACCTCCAATTTATTTTTGTAAAATATTGTATAAAAACATAATTATCATAAATATACTAGGATGTTGTTATGATATGGTTTTAACCTACACTAACACACACCTGCATCATATGGATAATAATCATAATTTTTATGTGTACGTAGAACTACCACCTCACTACACAATGATTGTTCAATTTTCTTTACCACCTCTCAAGGTGTAAATTATGATGGAAACTATATTTATATATGTTATATATTATTTTTGTTATTTCATTATGAATATGTATCCCTTTTAAAACACATATCGTTTTACCTTCCATTTGGTGCTATATGATTATTTCATTTGAGGATGTGTGGACTACCACCCCTCAAAGTAATGTGATTTTTTCACAATGTACAGGGAATGTATTAAGGATATATTTAGAAAATATATATGATATATATGATATAATAAATATATGTTAATAATGATATATAAAAACACATATATATATATATATGCACATATGTCTTTTACTTTGTTTCTATCAACATGATAATTAAACAGATATAACATTCAAGCGTACGTACGGCCTACGATCTCCATTAAGGGTGTACTCCTATTCATACTTATATATTATATAGATAATTATAATACACATATACAGTATGTAAATTTTATTTATATCATGGGTTACATTCTATAATCTTGATAACAAAATATGACACATATGAAAAACAAATCAAATATTACTAAAAATGAAACATTAATATAGGATAGTTAAAAGGATGCTAATAAAGTCATAATAAAACCATATGTGGTATTAGATATAAGAATAGGGTTATGAAAAATATTTATAATAAATTTATATTTGTTATAGAGAGTTTTTTAATGGGTACAATGAGAGTCAAGACACACTGTAAGGGAATTTCATCTCACTGTTTATTTTCATGAGATACATGATATGCTCATGACTCTTTCCTTTTTTATGGTGTATGTACTACCCATGATTGTATTCTATGTTACCCATAAGTAATTTTAAGGTTATTCATATATCCATTTTATGATCTTTCTTTCACGGGGTTTAATTTTCAAATGTAACCAATTTGGGGAAATAGTTTTGTCTCAATTTTCATTCTTTGATACTCATGTTTTTTTATGGACCTAAATTATCATTTGAGTTGTATATAATTACATTTTACATTTTATATCATGAATTTAAATATTTTCATGATATTTTATGTTTCATGTAATTTCATTTTCTTACATGGAGTGTATGATCCAAAGCTTCAAAGATATGAGAATTGTTTGAACCAATCTCACTATTTTTCAAATTTGTTTATTTTTATTCTTCCTTTGACGAAATATTTTGATCAATATATCAGGAAAATTCATGAATTTTATTCTAAAATGGTTATTAATGATTTATTAATATATTTTAACCATTTATTGGACTTTTTGATACATATGATAATTTGGAAATAGTTTTTATGAAATACAAGATTTACCCTATGATCAGTAAGAAATCAATGTTCCTTCATACCCATGTTTTCTAAAAAGGGTTCCCAAGAATATTTTACCATTATCCATTGATATTTAAAAATTATTTTTCATGATTTTTTTATTTTACCAATGTATTCAAAGAAATATTCTTTTTTCTTTCCGAATGATGCATTTTTTCAACCATTTTAGCATTGAAAATGAATGCCCTTTTTACCTCATAAAAAATGTACGGATTTACCCAACATCATTTCTTTGGATATTCCTTTTCATTTTTAAATGGGTAATTTTTAAGAAAATTATTTTAAAATTAATTTTCATGGAAAATTATTTTCAAAATGTTTTCAGGCTTCTTTTATATGTTTTCAAGGAAAAAAAATTTCGATATTTTTTCAATCCTTATTTATATATTTTCAAAGTATTTTAAAAGAAAGTTATTTCAAAAAAATCATGAATCATTCATAGGTTTTTATTTAAAAATGATTTAAAAAAAATATCAAGCATTCTTTATATGTTTTCATAGTGTTTTTGATGAAAAAGGTTTTTAAAAGGTTTTTATGGTTATTTTATCAATTTTCAAGTGTAAAATCTGTAAATTCCATGTAATTTTTTTATTTAAATGGAATTATTACAAGATTTTAAAAATTGATGGAACATGATTCCAACACTCAGAGTGCCCATAATGATCTGTTGAAAAATGTTAAGCTTTAAATAGCGCATGTGAGTAGTTTTCTTGATGAATTAAAATAACTCTTAAATGGGTTCCCAGATCAAAACTCTGAGGGAACCATTGCGTTCAGGATGGTGGGTTTATCCTGGGCGCGACATAAGTTTAGTCGGCATAGGCCTCCAATGAGAAAACCCAAAAATGGAATAACTATAAATAAAATTATTAAATAAAATTATTTTTTCCAAATTTTTATAACCCATGAACGGTAACTCGGATTAAAAATATGAGACCACCACTGGACTCATGAGGGTATTCTTTCCTTAGGAAGATCCTAACATTGGTTGGCATGGGAAAAAATTGAAGTTATTTTTTGATCATAAATAAAATAATTATGTAACAATTATTTTATTTTCAAATCCTTATAACTCCTAAATGATAACTTGGATTGGAAATTTGAGAGTACCATAGAGCTTGTGAGGGCATGTTCCCCTTAGGAAGAGGCTAACCTCGACCGGTGTGGGTCAAGGGTGACAATTAATAATTTTTGAACTTTTTTTATGGTACGTTCACTTAATGTGTGAGCGGTGATTTATATCTTTTTAATCGGTGCTCAGATTAAAAATTAGAGGGTACCGTTGAATTCGCAGTGCTGATATTTTATTAAGGGAATCTTATCCTTGTTCAGAAAAATTCATACATAAAAGTTAATTTTTTGACTTTACAAAAAAATAATAAAATAACTCCATGAGTTGTTTTATTCATTTCTTGTAACCATTGAGTGATGGTGGTGGGACCGTAGTACAATGTCAGACATTAAATAAGGGGAATTTAATGTCTTGAACCTTTCATTTCTTTGGTTTTGTAACAACCATGCTTGTGTGTTTAATTGACCTATTAATTATGTTAATTAATGAATCATATTATTAAATAGGACAAGGTAGATTATTCTATTATTTAAACAAATATTGGGAAGGAGTTTCAGTAACTCATGAGAGGATCCTCTGACGAAGTTCTGACGATGTCTTCCACCAATGTAGAATGGAACTTTGACGACTATTGAGAGATTTGAACCGTACAACAACGAGCGACGACGAACATCTTCGAACGCAGGTTCATCTCCGGCATCTGCAGCGTCTTCAAATGAGTTCGAGGTAGGGGTTTTGTTTAAAGTTTTTATGTTTCATTTCAATTTGATGATGTGGAACCCTTCCCATGTTATGATTCTAACATAGAGGGCATAGGTTTAATCGAACAAGGCCCAGACCCTCCGTCGATATCAGTATTGATTAAATTATTCATGGGTGACTGAACAATATAGCGGCAAGATGAAATAGGGGGACAAACAATGATGGTTATATCCCTAAAGGCATGTAGGTGAAATATGAAAGAAAATCGAACCACAGAAGATTCATCTATGGCCTATGGATGCACCACTGGTGACTGGTGGCGACGACGACCGGTGTTGACGGCACCCAATGGCGACAGAGACTGGCGGTGGGCAGCTCTCACCGGCTGCATTGAAGTTGGGCGGCGTACCACGACAGCACGTCGCGGAGGAGTTCTCATGACTCTGAGCTTGGGAAGTGGGTGAAGGGAAGACCCTTTCCCGAAGGTCCCACCGTTGACCGGTCCACATGGACTAGCCAAGTGGAGCTGCGCCAACTGGCTCCATTGATTGTGAAGCCGAATAGACAACTTGTCCATTTGGGAGAGAAGAGAAACCCTGCGCCTAGCTAGAGGGATGCACCCAGCCATTGAGCCAGGACAATCCAGCAGCATGGTGGGCTGCGCCCATCCTGGTGGATCATGGCCAGCATAGTGGGCCGCGCCCAGCCAGGTGGGCTTGGTTGGTCCTACAGCCTGATCCCAAGGCCCTACGGGCCGAGCCCAAGGCCCAAACATTCGAGCTCATGGCCCAGCCCCTTCATGTCATTCCCAACAGAACCAGGTCGGACCCATCCCCTTCAAGACTAGTCCAGCGGGTCGGGTCGGGTTAGTCTGACTGGGTCGGGTCAGTCTGACCGGGTCGGACTGGACCCAGACCCATTCAAGCTCAGTTTCACTTAAAGGGGAACATATCCTAAACTGAATATTCATTGGTTGAACTGTCTTCCGAAATGGAACCTTTAGTACGAGGTGCTCATTTTCAGATACTCCACTTGGGTTTTGGTGAAAGTTGGAGTATTTCCAGGTTGAATCAGACTCAAATCTAGCAGGGCCACTGGCACAAAAATTCATATAACATATAGACCGGGCATTCGATAGACGTGCCATATATTACGTTGAAACCCTTATAACATAGTAGATATTTTAGTTAATTCTTTATAGGACTTCATGGTGGTTGAAATACAGTCTATGGATAGTGAAGAGGATCCTCTGAAAAACAAGCATGCCTAGTGTGGGAATCTTGTGGTTGGCTGTCAAGCATCATAAAGACCCTTTGTGGATCGGCATTAGAATGACCCTTTGTGGATCAACAGTAGCGCATCCCGATGTGGACCAGCCTTAGAGAAGCCCATCGTGGATCAGCAACTTACGACCCTGTGTGGATCTATGACTTACGACCCTATGTGGATCAACGACTTATGACCCTTTGTGGATCAACGACTTAAAACCCTATGTGGATCGATGACTTACGACCCTGTGTGGATCAGCAGTAGCGTGACTCAATGAGGACTAGCCTTAGAGTGGCCTGTCATGGATCAACGACTTACGACCCTATGTGTATCGACGACTTACATCCCTATGTGGATCGGTGACTTACAACCTTATGTTGATTAGTGATAGAGTGAATTTTACATGGTTCAGCAGTGGAACTTCTCAATGGAATAAGATGAATTGTCTTTATATCTAATCATCATTATTCTTATTCTTTAAGTTATATACCTGGTGTGAGTTTTCTTTTTTAATTTCTGCTTTATGATTATGATAATTCTTTGTGGTTTTTCCTTTGTTGAATTCTGAGAGACCTTCGGGGGTATCGAGGTCCCTACTGAGTAATGTTATAATCACCCCTGCACAATTTTCACCTGCACCTTGTTGCATCTTGTGTAGATGAGAGATGGATTGATTGAGTCTTGGAGATCTAGGTCTATATGGAGCTCAGAGGTGATTTTTAGAAGTGAGGAGTGGATGTGATGACCAATGATGATCTATACCTACCATTCAGGTAGGATCCTTGGTGGAAGACCTATAGAGCATGGTTTTCCCTTTTTGAAGTACTTTCTTTCCAGTTGGGCTTGTACACTATCCCCTTTACTTTAAGTACTTACTTTTACTCTCAGTGGTGGTTTTTAGTAGTGGGTGTAATTTCCCTTTTCCTTTGTGTTTTACTTGTGTGTAGTGTGTCCTATATGTGTGTGTACAGGTTTAAAGGCAATGCCATACAATATTTTGGGTCTCACCTTTCCGGTGCTAGTCACTAGCCCCTAGCCGATGGAAGGCGGGCTTGCGGTAGTCACGGAATGGGCCCCGGGGGATAGGTCGTGTCAAAGTGATATCAAAGTTAGTTTGTTCTAATAGAATAAATAAGAGTCTATGTTTTCAATGGAGCAATAATGTTAAGTGTATTGAGTTCATATTATAGTCCAGGGAGTCCAGTGTTTGTGCGGAGGGTAATATATCCATACAATAGGACCTTGAATTCTTTTTTCTGACTTGGTACATGAAAAGACTAGTTTTATTTGTTTTCAAAATGTTTTTCTATTGATCTCTTTTGAGTAATCTCACCATGTATTACGTATTTACTAAGGTTCATCTTCATTCTCTTTCAAGATTCCTCCACACAGACATCAATCCAGGATTCCAATGAGTGACCATGAGTATGGTCCAAAGAGTGGTGAGGATTCAGTATAAGGACAGTTTCCCAAGATGGTACCTTTGTACAGTGTCCCCACGATACCACTTCCTGTTGATCAGTAGTTACTACTGGCGCTACTGGTAGAGGACCCACGTAGTCTCAGTGCCTTACACGAGTTTCAGTGTCAGATACCCCACAAGATATGAGGTGATGCCAACTCACAGCAGCTAAGGAATGGCGTGATGTGGTGATTGATTTTCCATCTATCCATGGCACCATTAGATCAGATGGTGGTCTTGTAAGTGAGCATTCTGCGTGGATCAACAGGGTGATGGTAGGGTTTGGATTACTCTGATCTTATGATGAGGTGACTTTTCCATGGAAAGAGCTTGAGAACCTTCCTTATAGAAGGGGTCTCTTTCCATAAAAACCTATGGCTTATGTGTTCCCAAGAGCTTCTACTGCTTTGGCAGGACAAAATGTCAGTAGCTGAGTAATCGTCTAGGTGTACCGACCATTCTAGGTACTCGATGAATATGATACGAACAGTGTTTTAGGGATTAGACCTCCTAGAAATATGTGTTTAGGGACATCTGAACCAGTATTATTCCTCTGTTCAGTCTTACATATGTTAGGGTACTTGAAAGAACCTTTTTAGTTGAAAATTCTTTGGCTGAATAGATATATCCAATGAATGCCAGCAGTGGGAAAGTAAGAAACCAGCATATGTCTCAAATACATGGATGTGTAAAATGTTTCAGAAAGAGGAAGTGATAGGTAAAAATGAATATATAGGGCAGCATAAGTGGAAGATGAGCTAAGAGAGTAACATGAGGTGGTATACATTTTGACATGTTATAACCACCACCGCAATGTGGTCCCCACCAGGCTTAGGGGTATGGAGGATAGGAAAATGGAGTAGCTTCATGTGTTCAATGAGTGTGATTAAAGGGCTCTATGAATGATTCGAAGTATGGTCTATGTTTATTACTAGTTTCTGTATTAATATGCATAGGTACTAATATTTCCTTATTGTCACGAATCTTGTTCAAGACCTAGAGTTTCTGGTTAAAATGTTGACCTGACCCTTATGTCTGTAGATACCTATGGGAGGAGACTCAATAATCACACTTATGCCAACAGTGTGATCTGACCCTTGAGGTGATAGTTTTGGTTGGAACCTCTTGGTGGCAGCATTGAGGCCTTACTATATTAGTTTGGGTATGGATAGGTGATTCACAGTTCATTCATAGATTGATTGTTTTAGGAAAAAATGTTGTGGTACATCTACAGCGTTGGAATGGGGTTTTCCTTGGTAAGTGAAGAATGGACCTCAGGCATCAAAGGATAAACTCATGCATAGGAGGGTGCAGCCGATCACTCTTGAGTCGGCTAGCTATACCCTTACGATAGCAGGTGTTTTTGAGTTTTTAGTTCCCAACAGCAGTGGCTGAGTTTGGGAAAATTCTTTCAAAACACATTTCCAGGATTACCTCCATGTAGGAAGAGGGACTTTTAAATTGGCTTATACCCAAGGACAACACCAATATCTACAACTGTATATCGGATGGATCCTGTATAGCTTTGAGTGTTGGGATTATAGTTGGGAGAATAGTTTATTATATACTCTGATAACAAGAGTCTCATGTATATCTTCTCATAAAAGGACATGAACTTGAGATAGTGGCGATGGATGGAGTTCCTCTAGGACTATGGAATTAAGATATTATACACTCCTATGAAGGGGAAAATGGTGGGAGACACACTCAGTAGGACTTTTGGACTAGAGTTTCCAAGTGAGGTGATAGAGCAGCTAGCCGTGTTGTAGATATCCTTTGTGGATAGTGATGGAGCAGCTTACCTCTAGTCTATGACAGAGACTCCCCCACTCCTTCAGCGAGTCAGGGATTCATAGCTTGGGTACATTGAATGGAAGTCCCAATGTGCTCATATATCCTCATGATGGGATCCAGAATGATTTTCTGAAGGTGGGGAGCATTTCAACTTTTTCATAGGATGCACCATGGTACCAGTGATTCTATGAGAGGAGGTGTTGAAGGAGTTCCACACATCCCCTTTAGTGGTACATCCTGGTGTGGAGAAGTTGTACCTGGACCTCCAACATCATTATTGGTAGTCAAGGATGAATAAAGAAGTGGCAGAGTTCATATCGTGATGCCTCACTTGTCAGCAAGTGAAGGCTGTGCATTAGGTTCAAGCACACTTTAGCATAGATTTTACCCCCATATAGATGATAAGATGGAGCAGATCATACAGACCTTGGAGGAAATTCTTCGTGCTTGTGTCCTGGATTTTTGTCACAGTTGGAAGGACAACCTACCACTGGTAGAGTTTGCGTACAGCAATAGCTATCACTCCACCGTTGGCATGCCACCGTTGGAGGCCTTGTACGGGTGGCCATGCAGATCACCTCTATGCCAAACATACCAAGGGGAGTTAGTATTCATGGGTCCATAGCTATTGCGGGTTACCACTAAGATGGTGAATATCATCTAGGAGCAGATAAAGACTGAACAGAGTAGGAAGAAGCCTTATGCCGAAAGGAGAAAGGGACTCTGGGAGTTCGATGTGGGAGGCAATGTATTCATATAGGTCTCACCCGAATGAGGATTGCCGAGATTTCACCAGGGTGAAAATCTATTTTCAAGTTTCATTAGACCTTTCTAGATCCTCAGAAGAGTAAGAGAGGTGGAATATCTCCATGCTCTTCCCCACAGATGCACTAGGTTCATAATTTTTTCCATGTGTCCCAGCTGAGGAGGTATGTTCTTGATCCATCGCATATTATCGACTAGGTTGAGTTGTACATTGATGATGGGGAAAATTTATCGGAGTTCCTGGTAGAGATAGAGTATCAATAATAGTGGTTCCTTCATGGATGGTTGATCCCTCTGGTGTGAATTTGATGGCAACATGGGAACATCTAGGAGAGCATATGGTAGCGAGAGGCTCAGATTCATGCTCAGTACCCCCATTTGTTTTCTTAGCCTTTGTTGTAGATTTTGAGACAAAAATCCCTAATGTGGGGTGAATATAAAGACCCGTAAATTCCAAGTAATTTATTTTTAATTAATTGTAATTATTATGAGACTTCAAAAATTTACAAAATATGATATCGAGGCCCGGAGAGCCTGAAATAATCTGCCAAAAAATGCTAAACTCTAAATAGCATGCATGAGTAGTTTTCCTGAAAAAGGTATAATAACATATAAACGGGTTCCCATATCAAAAATCAGAGGGCACCATTGCGTTCAAGATGATAGGTTTACCCTAGGAGAGACTTAAGTATAGTTAGAATAGGACTCCATTGAGAAAACCTGAAAATGAAATAACAATAAATAAAATTATCTTATTCTTCAAATGCTTATAACTCTCGAACGGTGACTCAGATTAAATATATAAGACCACTGCTAAACTCATGAGGATATTCATTCCTTGGGTAGATCCTAACATTGGCCGGCGCGGTCCAACATTGGAAGTTAGTTATTGGTTGTAAATAAAATAATAAAGGAACAATTATTTTATTGTCAAATATTTATAACTCCTAAACGATAACTCGGATTGGATATTTGAGAGAACTGTTGATCTCATGAGAGTGTTTTCCCCATAGGAACAGCCTAACCTCAACCAGTGCGAGTCGAGGGTGACTATTAATAATTTTTGAAATTTTCTTAATGTACATTTAGTAAACATGCGAGCGGTAATTTCTATATTTCTAATTTGTGCTCAGATTAAAAATATGAGGTCACCATTGATTTTATAACTCCAGGATTCACTTAAGGGAAGCTTAGATTTTTTCAGAAAAATTCAGACAAAAAAGTTAATTTTTGGACTTTGTAAAAAAATAATAAAATAACTCCATGAGATAATTTATTCTTTCCTTGGAACCATTGAATGATGGTGGTGGGACCGTAGTGAAATGTCAGAAATTAAATAAGGTAATTTTAATGTCTTGAACCTCTTGTTTCATTGGTCTTGTAACGACCATGCCTAAGTGTTTAATTGACTCATTAATTAAGTTAATTAATGAATTATAATATTAAACATAGTTTGGGAGATTATTCTCTTTTTTAAATAAATATTTGACATGGGTTTGGTCACTCATGAGAGGAACCTCTCATGATGTGCCAACGACGTCTTCCACCAACATAGAATGGAGCTACGATGACTGTTGGGGGATTCAAACCTGACAATGATGGGCGACAACAAACACCTTCGAATGCGGGTTCATCTCCCTCATCTGTAGCATCTTCAAACGAGTTTTAGGTGGGGGTTTTATTTAAGGGTTTTATTTTTAATCTCCTTTTTATGATGTTGAACCCTTCCCATGTTATGATGCTTACACGAAGGGTGCGGGCCGAACCGAACAAGGCCCGGACCCTCCACTATTGCGTTCTTCATGGGATACCAACCAATACGGTGGCAAGATGAAACTGGGGCCATAAAGTGAAGGATACATCCAAAAAGGCTCATTGGGGCAGTTGGGAAGAAAATAACACCACCAGAGCTTCAATGGTGGCCTGCGGAAGCACTGGCGGCAGCGGCGACCAGCAGCGGTCGTTGACAGGCGGTGGCCACAACTGGTGGTGGATGGCTCTAGGTGGCTGTGTTTAAGCTGAGTGGTGTGCCACGGTTGCACGACACATAGGAGGTTTTGGGAATCTAAGCCGTGGAAGTGGATAAAGGGTGGACTCACACCCATGGGTCCCGCCGTTGATTGGACCACGCAGACTGGCCAGGTGGAGCAACCCCTGCTGGCGCTGCTGATTTACAAGTTGAACGGAAAACTTGTCTGTTCGGGAGGGGAGCAGACCCCCATGCCCAGCTGGAGGGCCACGCCCATCCAATGGGCCGGGTTGGTCCAACGGGATGGTGGGTTGGGCCTGTCCCGCAGCCTAGCCTCTTCAGGCTGGGCCCAGCGGGCTGAGTCGGATCGGACATGGACCCATTAGAGCCCAATTTCGCTTAAAGGGAAATATCTCCTAAAACAGACGTTCATTGGATGAACAGTCTATGAAACTGAAACCCTAAGGGGGAGGCGGTCCTTTTCATATACTCCACTTTGGTTTTGGAGAATTTTGGAGTACATCCTAGTTGGATCAGACTAGAATCTAATCGCGCCCCTGGCACTAAAATTCCTATAACATACAGACTGGGCGTCCGATAGACGCGTCGTCAATTGCATTGGAACCCTTATGACATAACAGATCGTTGGGTTACTTATTATTTTTAGTTTTTAGTAGTTGAAATATTTTTGATGGCTTGTGGAACAGAACCTACAGAAATCAAGTGTGCTTAGTGTGGGAATCCTATGGCCGGTTGTCAAGAATCAGAACGACCCTTTGTGGATAGCATCAGAATGACCCTGTGTGTATCAACATTATTGTGACCTGACATGGACCAGCCTTAGAGTGGCCCATCTTGGATTAGTGACTTATGACCCTATGTGGATCTGCCACTTATGAGCCTGTGTGGATCGACTACTTACGAACCTGTCTGGATTAAAGACTTATGACCCTTTGTGGATTGACGACATATGACCCTATGTGGATCAGCAGTAGCGTGACCCAACAAGGACCCACCTTAGATATTCCCATCATGGATTAGTGACTTACGACCCTATGTAGATTGACGACTTATGACCCTGTGTGGATCAGTAAATTAAGACCCTGTTTGAATCGGTGATAGAGTGAATTCCTCGTGGTTCAGTAGTGGAACTTCACAATGGAATAAGATGAATTGTCTTTATAAATAACCTTCATTATTCCTATTCATTAATTTATACACCTGGTGTGAGATGTCTTTTACTCTGTGCTTTATGATTGAGATCATGCTTTGTGGTTTTTTCCTTTGTGGAATTCGAAGATTTATTTGGGGGTATCAGGGTCCCTCCAGGGTAATGTTATACTCACCCCAACACGGGATTCACCCGCACCTTGTTATGTCTTGTGCATATGAGTTACAGCTTGACTAAGTCTTGGAGATCCAAGGATAGACGTAGCTCAGCGGTCATTATTAAATGTGAGGAATGGCAGTGGTGATAGACGATGCATTGTACCTACCCTTTAGGTAGGATCCTTGGTTGACAACCTCCAAAGCACGTTTTTCCCTTTTTCTATACTTTCTTTCTAGTTGGGCTTGTATACTGGCCCCTTTACTTTCAGTACTTACTTTTTCTCTCAGTGGTGCTCTTTAGTAGTGGGTGCACTTCTCATTTCTATTGTGTTTTACTTGTGTGTAGTGTGACCTATCTATGTGTGTACAGGTTTAAAGGCAATACCTTCCCATTTTTTTGGTTTTTCATTTCCGATGCTAGTCACCAGCCCCTAGACTATAGAAGGTGGATATGGGGTAGTCACAACACAAGCCCTAGAGGATGGGTCATGACATTAAGGGAAAAGGTTTTCAAAATGATTTCAAGTATTCTTTATATATTTTCAAGGTATTTTCTATGAAAATGATTCATAATTGGTTTTATGTATTAAAAATCCTTCTTAAATGAATAAAGGATATTTTTCTCATGAAACATTATGGAATGAAATTTCAAAATTAATTTCCATCAATGCTTACATCCATTTATGTTACTCATTCTCATATAAGAAATTATCTAAAGGACCAATTCATATTTATTCTATTAATGGGAATTTCTTAATGACGTTGTCCTTATGAAGCCCATTTCCGTTTATTAGGTTATTTATTTATGAAACTCGCTTCTTTTCATGAGTTATGATTTGATTAATTGGATATTAAACCTATCACTTTACATAGGATATTATGTGATGAAATGTTAATGATACACATTTTATTTCATGCGTTATGATTTTATATTTTTAAAACCTATGTATTTTGTGGTATATGATATGATGAATGTATTATTATCTTATGGAGAATTCATGAATGATTTCATTATGAGATGGTTGGGACCTATATCTCTCTACAATTAATTAGGCAATGATAAATGTTTTATGAGATCAAATCGTACATTGGAGGGCATCCTAAGTGTAAAAAAGATGTTATATTGGAGTACATCGCAATCCCAAAACAAGAGGTTGTATGGGAGTATATCCCATGCCTGATACAAGAGGGTAAAAGAAGGATATTCCATGACATAAGTATGAGGGCACATGAGAGGACATCCAAAGACCATAACAAGAGGATACATGGGAGGATATCCAATGTTTGAAACAAGTGGGTACATGGGAGTACATACCATTCCCAAAATAAGAGGGTAAATAGGAGGAAATCCCAAACCCAAAACAAGATGGTACACATGTGGAAATCCCAAGACCATAAAAAGAGGGTGCATGTGAGGAAATCTCATGACCGAAACAAGAGGGTACATGGGATGACATCTTAATCCCAAAACAGGAGGGTAAACGGGAAGAAATCCCAAGCCTGAAACATGAGCATAAATGCGAGGACATGCCAAGCCCAAAATAAGAGGGTGAAAAGGAGGACCTATCATACCTGAAACAATAGGTTACATGGAAGGGAATCACATGACAAAAGCATGTACATGGGTGATTAACCCAATCCTAACATGTCACAAAGAACATGATAGGCCACCTTGACATAGGGTTTTTATATGTGTTTTCCACAATTTCATGTCTTATTAAAACGTTATGGTTTCATAGTTTATGTTCTTAATTTCCTTTAGAATAATACTTTATGAACAACCAAAAATTATTCTATGATTCATTTATATGGTCTTTGATATATATGGTATGATCTTCTATATTTATTATCATATTTTCATACACTTACACCCATTATTATGCTTACATATCTCCCTTTTTTACCTTTACTGGTTAATTGAGATCATCCCTTATTTATTTTCCTTTCCCAAAGATATGATGAATGGTTTTAGGGAAAATTACTAAAGGTGGAGATCATTATGGGATATGTTGACGATCTTTCCACAGGATAGAAGATTTTGTTTCCATGTTTCTAAAAACACTAAACTATTAGGAATTTATTTTTTTAATTCACTAACTATTCAACAAAAATGATGCAATATCCATTTATGTCATGATTGGGTCATTATAGTTGGTATCAATGAAATGGTTTAGACATCAATTAGAAACCAGGATGAGAAACAATTAGTGATATCCCATGGTATATTTCTATGGATGTGTCTAAGGATGTATCCAATGACAACTATAAGGATGAATTAACATTGAGGAAAATGTCTCGGAATTTTGGAAAAGGATATAGGGAGTAGTTTCCTTGAAATACATCCATTTATGGATATAACATGTGGATGTGGATCTTACATATTTGTACCTAGGGGTAACAACTCTCACAAGATGTTTCGAGCCTAACTATACGTAATCTAGTACACAGTAATAGGACTTTCTACAAACCTAGTTTGGAACTCCTTGGGGATATGATTTGGGAATACGAAGACTCTTCATGAACCATGATGAAGGATTTAAACATATTTTGTCTTTGAATAGACTAGGATGAACCTAGGGTGTCATAAATTAATGATAGTGTCATAATGTAGACATAATATAAGTAATTATTTTCATGACTATGTGGTTTTATTCTATGACAAGTAATACTCATAGAATGCTTCTAGTTTTAGTCAATGGTGGGGACTAGAAGGAACTGGATTGATGTTGAATGTGATAGATGATTTTCTGATGATCAGTTAAGTGGGATGACCACTAGTGCGAATGATGTTTTGATCATGTCAAATCAATTTTCATGGAACATGATTTACAATGTATACCTTAACAAATCTTAGACTCATCTAGGAAAATAAAGAATCAGTTCACTAAGAGTTCTAGTAATGTAGACCATTAAGGAATGAATATTGAATTTCATTTTTTTTATGAATGTGGAAGGAATCAACTATGTTAATGTCTTAGAGTAATGAGAAGATGGTTTGACTGTGGTAAATAATGACACAAAGGAAGTGACTGGAAGGGAAAATTTAAGAGTTCGAATAATGAAATGGATGATAATATTGGTGTCCCTAATACATCATCAAAGGGTAATTATTTTATTTGTGGATTGAATGGTCATTATGCAACTCAATGTCCCAGGATGAAGGCTCCTAAAGGGAACCAACATGGTAGTGTGAGTAATGGTAAGATTGATGCAGATGATGAGACTACAGATGAAATATGAAAGGAAAGAGGTATTGTATAATAGGATGAGGTATCCTCGATAGTGGAATAAGGACGAAGTGGGATAATAACATTTTTATGAATTTGGGTTCATGAATTATGTTATACGAAAGTTGAAATATATATGGATTGTTCAATTTATGTTTGTCACTATGGATTTACAATGACAAGTTGAATGGTTCCAATGGAATAGAAAAGTGATAATATGGAAAGGTGATGTCCTTGGAAAAAACATGATTAATGGAAATATAACCTTTAATAAGTTCCTTATTTTATGATAATTTTGGTTGGATAAAGATATGTGGGATATAAATAAGTAATTTGGAAGGAATTGTTTACCTTGGAACTAATTAAGGACATGCTGAAAATTAGTTCATGTTATCATGGATAAAGTATACACAATATTTTATTTATGGAATATATATAGTAATATATAGAAGAACGATGAATGCATGTTTTCTAGAAGTATTTATGGTAATTCGGTTATTACCATGTTTCAAGAGAATATATGATAAAGGTATTCAAATGTTTAGAATGTGATGAAAAAGAGTTAATTTGTGATATATAGGGAATAAAATGTGATGTTTATTTTGTGGAACTCTTTCTAAGGTTTTGGATTTTTCATATTTTATAAGGGTTATAATGTAAACCATTGATGAAATTTTTTGCTAAACTTCAAAGGAAGTATTTATGCACTGAGTTTGTATTGAAATCCTTAGTTAAAAGATTGTTTAGTGAGTAACCTTTTTTCAAAGATTTCCATCATATTTTAGAAATTGTATTACTATGGATTTAGAAAAAGACATCATGTATTTCAGGTGACAAACAATCATGTTAGGAAAGGAAACAATTGATGAACACATGACTGAAGGAAGATAAGGGTATCACACCTACCATTGGCCAATGTTATTTCCTGGTTATGTAGAGTTATTTTTGATCAATAATTATTTATGAGTAAAAAATAGTGTGATTTTTTTTAGTGATTAATGTTTTAACCATATTTGATGTTAATATTAGTTATAGAAAAATAGTTATACTTTTCATTATTTTATGTTCCTTAATATCGACTAAAAGTGTATTTTAGTGCTTTGGGAATCAATGTAAATTTCTTTTACATCCATTTATTGAAATAATGGATGAATTAGAAATTCAGAAAATAAAAAATAAGGAATGAAATATTGTTTATATAAATATTCCATCTATGTATATTTTGATTTATTTTTTGTCAATAAATTAATGATTCAAAGTTGGGATAATGAAAAAAAGTAAATATGTTGTTCTAATACTTTAATTTTGTTGAAATAATGGCCTTCCAAATCAACACAAATTTAGGACTTTAAGGTCCTAAAAATTTATTTGATCATTAACATATTAGTTATAGTTGAAATCAATAACTACCTATAAATATTTAGTCATTTCATCAATGTCCAATATTCACTCCCAACCGATGTTCTTCTATGTCAAAACCTAGTTATATGTTATATTGGGTAATCAATATGGTCCAAACTTTCCCTTTTGAAGGGACATTTTAGTATTCATTTTTACGATATGGGTTTCTAGGAATGAAATGTTCAAGTATTAAACCTTTGATAACCCAAATGAATTTCAAGGGTGAAATTAATTTTATGGGGGGTAAAACGAAGAAACCTGATATTTTGTGAGTTTTTTTGAATAAATTTATCTTTTTTATATTTTAAATTTTGCATGACACTATAAATAGTTCTATATATATGTATATATATTAAAGAACTATGTAAAAAATTAATTTCACATGACACAGACTTGGCATTTGCCAAATGAAATACCGACTTGGTGTGTGCTACATGAAATACTGACTTGGATTTCACTATATTTAACACTAATTTGGCATGCGTTTCATGCAACACTAACTCAACATATGTCACATGCAACACAAATGTCTCTACGAAACATAGTTTTATTGTAATATTTAATTAAATGAGATAATTATAACCTATATATTAAAAATAATTATTTGAATGGTAATAAATAATTTTCAAATATTATTTATAATTTTTTAATATTGATAAATCATATTGGTAATGAATGTTATTATATTTGGTAAAGTCCTTTTATGTTTAGAAATACTGCTTTCTCAAATAAATCTATTTTAGTAATAAAATTAATTTTAAAAACATTTATATATTGAATTTGACAAAATAAAATTTATTTTTTAATTTTTAATGTTGAAATTATATTAAGGTTAATTTTTTTATTTTTCTGAGAAACATAATTTTTTGATGAATAGTGAAAAGTACTGCTTTATAGTTAAAAAATCCCTTTTCATTTAAATAATTATAAATTTTAAATTATATTATAATTTTTTTTTAACATCTCATTAGATCAATTATACATCTATTAATACAATTTAGGCCATTATAATCAATTTCACATTGAAATTGAATAAAAAAACATAATAAACTTTTGAACATCTCTATACTTTAAAACCAATAATTTTATCCTGTCTACGGGACTGGCATTATTTATAAATTTCATGCTTCTGTGAAATGAATTTTGAAAAAAACATGCAATCTATATTAAATAGTATAATATTTAGTGTTTAATTATTTATTTTTGATTTTTGACCAAAATTATTTTCTAGAGTGATTAAGATTAATCATAGAAATTAAGGTGAAATTAAGCTTAATTAAGGACTAAACCTTAATATTAGGATGCCAAATGTCCTATAATATAATCCAAAACCCATTTTATAGACATGTTTATTAAATAAACCTTCATTTATTTGCTTAATTTGGTTTGATATGGCTCTTTTTTTGTAATAACATGTGTACACATAACATATTTTTGAAAATTCCATGTGATTACTTTTCCTTCCCCATAAAAGGCCACCACCTATCCCACCTCCTCACACCTCTGAAATATCTTAATTTCAGCAAATATTTTCCCAATCTTCTTCCCAGAAATTTTCAATTACTCTTATATGACTTACCTTGGGAAGAGGAAAATCCTTGGAAGCCTTTTGGCACACACCAAAAAGTTTTATCTGATTAAGAGGTAACATCTTCTCTCAATTCCTTTCTATTATTTTATTTTTTCCACCCACTACACATTATTTTTTTCATTATTTTATAAAAAAATTAGTATCCTTAGTATACATGGATTTTTTTTATTCTATGGTTACAACCAACACTTACATACACCTCCATCTAATGGATAACGAACATATTGTTTATGTGTACGATGAACTACCTTCTCACTGTACGGCGATTGATCAATTTTCCTTACCACCTCTCATGTTGGGAATAATGATGGAAACCAAGTATATATATGTTATATATTATATTTATTATTTATTTTAGCATATTTATCCCTTTTACAAACCCTAACTGTTTTACCTTCTATTTATTGTTGATATGATACTTTTGTTTGAGGAATTGTTGTCTTTTTCCCCCTCAATTGATGTAATTCATTCACATACTACATGGAATGTACTAAGGTTTTATTTAGTGAATATATATATATATGTGTTATATATGGTATAATAATTCTATTTTTGTAATTATATATATTCAAATATATACATGTATGTCATTTACATTCTTTCGCTTAACAATAAGATTAAAAGAAAATTGAGTTCAAACGATTGTACGACCTACCATCTCCATGAACGATGTATTCCATTTAAAGAACATATATTATATAGAGTATTAAAATAAAAATATAATGTATATAAATAATATTTATATCATTTTTTACATTCTGTAACCATGATAACAAATTAAGAAACATCCCAAAAATAAAGAGAATATTACCCGAAGTGAATCCTTAACATAGGATGGTTAAAAAGCATGTATTATATGGTTATAATCACACCATATATTGTATTATATATAATTATATTGTTTTGTAAGGGATTTATAATAAATTTATTTTTATTATACATTTGGTTTGGATGAGTACGATAAGAGACAAGACAGGAGGTATGGGGATTTCATCTCACTTTTAATTTTCTTGAGATACATACTAATTACTAACCATGATTTAATTATATTTACCATATACATAATTTTATTCATATTCACATATCCATTTTAATGTCTTTTTTAATGGGTTTTATGTTATAAAAGCTACCAAATTGGTGAAATATTTTTGTCTCAGTTTTTATTCTTCGATACTGATGTTTTTTTATGCACCTGAATTCTCTATAGAGGTGTATACACTTCTATTTTACATGTTATATCTTGAATTTACATTTTATCATGATATTTTATATTTCAAATAAATTTATTATCATACATGTATTTTATAATCCAATTTTAACATGTTATAAAAAGTTATTGAGGGAATATTATTGTTTTTCATGATTGTTTATTTTTATGCTTCCTTTGATGAACTATTATAATCCATCTATCAAAAAAATTCACGGAATTTTCTATCCTATGGTTATTAATTATTTATTCAAATATGGTTATAATTTCTTCCACTGTTTGGTATAAAAAAAGTTAGAATTTTTTTTAAGAAATTCTGACTTTAACCTCTCCTCAGTCATAAATCTATCGTCCTTCAAAACCGTGTTTTCTAAAAAGTGTCTATAATAATTTTTCACAATTATACATTGATATATAATTTTATTTTATCCATTTTGTCTTTTAAAATTTTTTTCAAAGAAATATTAATTTCATTTTCTAAATGAGGTAATTTCCAAAACTTTTCCCATGAAAAATTAATGTTTTTTTAACTAATATTTCATTTGTCATCATTTCATTGAAGCTTCCTTTTCATTTTTAAAGGCATGATATTTATGATTTTTTTAAAATTAAATTTCAATGAATTCTTTTTCAAAATGTTTTCAATCTTAAATTATAATTTTTCAAGGAAAAGTATTTTCAAAATGTTTCCAAGCCACACTTATATGTTTTCAAGGTATATTAAAGGAAATTTAAAAAAAATCATGTTTATTTAATGTTTTTATGTAAAACAATTTTATAAATAGTTTCAAAATTTCATTATAAGTTTTCAATGTTTTTTTGGAAGAAAAAAGGTTTTAAATTTTTTTGAACATTATTTTAGATTTTTCAAGGAAAAAGTTTTTCAAAATGATTTTAGGTATTATTTATACGTTTTAAATTTCTTTTATATGAATATTATTTTTAAATTGTTTTATGTGTTAAAATTCAATTTTCAAAGAGGAATGGATATTTTCCTCTAGAATTGTTTTTGAAAGATTTTCAGAAATTAATTTCCATCTTTGATAAAAATCATAGTTGTTACTCCTTTCATTCTCAAAAATTATCTAATGGTCCCACTAATAATCTTTATATGAATCTGTTATGATTAATGTCATTTTATTTATGAATCATATTTCCCTTTTTTTGGATTGAAATGATAAATGATATTGATTATAGTATCATAATAACATTATAGATGTTAAATATACAAGAGGGGGGTGAATTGTATACATTAAAAATTATTTGGAACTTTTAATGATGAAGATGTTTAGCAAGGTTAAACAAATTAATTCAAAAAACCTCTAGTTCTACACACATGCTTGATTCCGGAAATATGATTCTGAGGATGCAATTCCAGAAAAGTGAATCTGGAAATGACACATAACAAATGTTTACAAAGATAAAGATTCTACCTTAAAGCATATAGAATCTTACTAAATCAGAGTGTTCAAGTATAAGGAAGTATAAGATAGTTATAATTTACTGAACAATCAAAATGCAGTGGAAAATTTGAAAAAATTCAAGTAACAAGTAGTAAATATTTTAACCCAAAGAGAAGGGTTTCTAACAAACATGGATAAAGGTCCCTTGATTTATAATTTCAAGATAGTATGTCTTACCCACACCAGGGTAATCCCCCGATACAATGACCGGTGTCTATCTTGTTATCCCCACAATCCCTCAACTTCAAGGTATTCGGCACCTCTTTCTTCCTCAGCAAGGAAGTCCTCAAACTTTAAGGTAGTCATCACCTCTGTCTTCCTATCCCGGGAATCCATCCAATGTACTCAGTAACATTCAGAGTCATACGAAGCAATCTGAACAAGATGTTCAGTACGCACTAAGCATGAGGGTATCTTTCTAGAAATCACTTCATCAGTATGTAATCTCTAGATTCATATAATTGTATTGATCTTGTTCACATGAGATCCTATTTATAGGAACATCTTCAACGGCCGGCTCCCTCCTCCAACAGTCATATTTTTCCTTGAATTTCAGAGGGACTTATACACATGTCACTCAAACAATGGTTTGTTAGTAACTAAATGCATGGAATCATTTTATAATCAAAAAATGAGTAAAAAAATATGGTTACTTAACCAAATTAATTTTTCGGAATGTAAGAGAAAAATGAAAGTTCGAAGTCTACCTAAAAACTATTAGGAGTCTATAATATATGGATATTTGGATGCTATTTATCAGAAGAATTAAGAGTTGTAATTTTATAGAATTCGTAACCAGAATTCAGAGAAAGAATTCATAAGAATTCGTAACCAGAATTCAGAGTATGAATTCATAAGAATTCATAACCAGAATTCGGAGTCAAAACTCAGAAGATTTCGAAGTCTGAATTTAGATAACTCGGAGTCAGAACTCATAAAAGTTCAGAGTCTGAATTCAGATAAATTGGAGTCAGAACATAGAAAAGTTTGGAGTTTGAATTCAGAGAACTCGGAGTCAGAACTCATAAAATTTCAGAGTCTGAATTCAGAAAATTCTAAGTCAGAACTCAGAGGTGTTCGGAGTCTGAATTCAGAGAACTCAGAGTTAGAACTCAGAAGAGTTCAGAGTCTAAATTCAGAGAACTCGGAACCTAAATTAGGATCCTGAAAATAGAATGATTTAGATCTAAGTATATATATTATTCTGAGGTTTTGGATACTAAACTAAATTTTATACATAGAAAAAATGAATAATGAAAAACATGGTAAGGATAAATTTCCTTGGTGAAGAAAAATTTTCCTTATGAAAGTAAAACATAGGGTAAATAAAATTTTCCTTAAGATAAGGTGTTTGTGATTTTCAAAACATGAAGAAATGGTAAAGTCATAAGGAAACATTATTGACTCGACAATCTCACCAAACATGAAGGAATAGAAAATTCATAAGGAAACCTTATTGACTCAACAATCTCACCCTTTTTGGAAATCACAAACATCCTTACGAAAAAGAAAATAAGGACTTTAGAAAATATTTTTCTGAACTCTAAAAGTAAAACATATCTCCCTTAACCCATGGGCACAGATGAATACGACTAACTCCTCCTTAGACTTTGGAACACTAAGGATCGTATTCTAGATTTCCAGAATGATATTTTTCATTATATTGAATACCTAAATCTTTGTAATGAAAACTCCCCCTTAGATGAACTCCCCCTTACTTAGGGAAATTTCTTCTTTACTTAGTATTCTTTTTCCTTTCTCCCCCTTTTTTATTTTCAAAAAGAAATACAGGGAATGGAAAAGTAAATATGGTACTTGAAATATTAGTGCAAAACATCCAAACAAAAATGAGCAACCAAAATTTCAATAAGATTGGAAAAAAAATTATACAAAAAAAGATCAGATTTAAACAAAGTTATCCTTCCTTTTCATTGAGCATCATCTTCTTCACTATTGTTTTGACCTTCTTAAGCTCCTTGTGGTCTTCCTTTTCACTTTTGAGAATCTGATCCTAATCCTCATCTTTTTTCTCTAAGACTTTGATTTTTTTTTTCTTTTTGAGCCTTGATATCCTCTACCTAAGCCTTCATCAGTTCATCTTCCTTAGCAAGATTTTCTTCAATCTCAATCCAAAGATCTCTTTCTCTCTTCTATCTTTGAGAAACTGAATATAGTTTCCCATTCAAATCCTTCACTTCTTGAATCCAAGAATTTTTTTCTAGAGTCATCTTTTCTTCAAAAGTGCTTATGAGATCCTTGATCTTCCCATCTTCAGTGCCAAAGGCCTCCTTGACACTATCTTGGAACTCACCAAGATTTCCCATGTCCTCTATGGTTTTCCTTGACCAAATGGTCATCTTCTTGTATGATATTTTATGGGCTTCATAGTTGATGAAAAATTCTTGAAATCATCCTCAAGCTTGACAAACTTATCCATTACCATGGATACTGAATCCAATTTTTTATTTAGATTGTGTTGAAATATCTGGTATCTCGAATCAATGCTTGGAAAAATCAGAATGGTCCCAACAAGAATTCAGAAAGATTGAACTATGAAATCATGTCCAAGGGAATATTATTCTGAATCTAAGGCTTTGCTTGGTGAGGTTTCTTTTTCTAGCTCAGCGAGTTTCCTCTTTGAAGATCCACCAGCTTCCTTCTTCTTTAAAATATCTTTACTAGGTGTATCAACAACGACTTGTTTTCCCTTATCATGTTTCAGAATGTCTTCCTCATCTAGAGATTCATGTTCACTGTCAGACAGCTGAACAATTTTATCTTCATCTATATCTTCTTTCTCAGCTCTTGCCTCAGCATCCTCTGGGTGTATGAAATCATGATTAAAACTTTATTCTTTAGAAATCTTATTCACTTCTTCTTCAATATTTTCATATAACCTAGGGGTAGCAAGATTTGAAGATTCAGCTTGAGAGGTTCAGATTGACAGCTTCTCCAATGGACTTTCCTTCTCATGGAAATATTCAACTTTATTAATGAGATCTTCAGTATCACCACTGCTCTCTTCTTCTTCCCCTTCTTCCACTACTTTTTCTTCTTCAATATATTTTTCTTGGGCTATATCCGGAGTGACAAAATTCTTTCTAGGGGTTTCAGGTAAGTGTTCTACCATGAATGATTTTGGTACTGGGATATTCTCTAATGCTTTCTCAGTAGCCTTCAAAAGAGATTGGACAATCTCTACATCATCCATTTTCTTCTTTTGCTTCTTTTCTTTAGATTTCTTCTCAAGCTCATTAGCAGTCTTTTCTTTTAAATATTTGGCTTCAGCAGGATCCAAACCAAAACTTGGCTCCCCTGCTTTCTTATTTTTCTTATCTTCCCTCCACTTTGCTATAACCTCATCAGGATATTCTTTTTGCTTCTTAGGATATGGGGGTGTAGATTGGGTTTCCATGGGCTCTAGAGTTTTTCCTTCCACTACTAGTTCCTTCAACTTCCTCTTCCTTCCTCCCTTTTTGGATGGTTCAACCACTTCTTGTTTTTTTAGAACAACTGCAGCTTCTTCCTCTGGTAAGTTATTAAATTCTTCGGAGTCTGTAGAAACACCAATGTTCATCCTCTTCAGGGTATCATCACTGACTATCATGACTTTTCAATTCCTTGGCTTCGAGCTACAAGGAATTTTAAAATATTCTAAGCACCAAGCAATTATCTTGGAGAGAATGGTTGGATACATGATTATCTAAGCCTTTAAGTTTCCATTCTTAATATTCTTAATCGTAATGAGAATATGCTTAACCAGATTGATCTTTCGTTGGTTCACCACGAAATCCAAGATATACATATCACTCTTCTTCAATGTTTCCATGTCCCCTTTTCTCTGAATGATGAATCCTTGAACCTATAATTCGAGAATCCGATGATTTTTAGACAAGTGGGTGATCTTCGGAGTCTTTACATCAGAGATTCCAAGACATGCCATAGCCTTATCCTTAACAAAACTTCCTTTGACATCTGGAAACTTATGAGAACAGAAATCAGCTTCCCCTTCGTATGGAATACCAACCAAATTAACTACCTTAGTATATGAAAGAGCATAATTATTTCCATAGCTCTTGAACGAAAACTTCTCTCTGCCTTATTCCTTGAAGAAACTAACTGGTTCATAGAATTTGACTATCAAGTCCAGATATACTAAATCTTGAACCCCTGGCTTCGATATGGAAACACTTTCCCATCCGTTCATCTTAATGTTCTTCAAGATGATTGAATCATACTTGGAAAATAAGTTTGGATGCACCAACCATTACCTATAAACCTGCCACATTGAAATTTCCTTTATAGTAGACATATCTTTCTGAGAGGATTCTTCTACAGACATTTGGACTTGAGAAAGTTCTAAGAAGTTCAGAACGGGCTTAAGTAGAAGGGTAGAACTTCATCATGTGAGAGCTTGAGTTTTGATGTGGGACTAACATCGGGGGGGTCCTTTATATAGGTGTTTGAAGCGATGGTTCATCTTCCATACCCAATCCAACGGTTGAGAAACTTTTTGATCAGATCTAATGGTTGAAAAGATAGCCACATAGAGATTTTGACAGAATCCGTTTTTTTGAGGTTTTAATAAAAACATTCGGATTTAAGGGAAAGTGAATCCGAAAAATTTAAAAACAAAAGAAAATACCAGAAAGAAAAAACTCATGAAAGGAAACATACCTTTATGATTTCTAGGAATATTATTCATATTGAGAAAAATTCTTCTTAAAGAACTTTAGATTTTGAATAGAATTTGATTATGAAAAAAAAATTAATACGAAAATTTCAATTATGAAAATTTTAAGTACGAAAATATTCATTAAAAAATTTTATGTACAAAAATCTTCATTACAAAAATTTAGAAAATCTTCTTTACGAAAATTTAAGAAAAAATTCATTACAAAAATTTAAGAAAAACATCATTACGAAAAATTTAAGTACAAAAATCGTCATTACAAAAAATTAAGTACGAAAATGTTCATTTTGAAAATTTTCATTATGAAAGATTTAGAAAATATTACTACTAAAAATTTCCATTAAGAAAGATTTGAAAAATATGACTATGAAAATTTCCATTCCAAAAGATTTTGAAAAATCTGACTACGAAAATATCTATTATGAAAGATTTGAAAAACCTGACTATGAAAATTTTCATTACGAAAATTTTGATCTAACTAACGAGAAAATGTGCTCCCTCTATGAAAAGGAGTTTGTTACTGTAAGGAGATTGGTTTCAATAGAAAGTTAAAAAGGAATATCACATTATGTTTATCATTCCTAACTTCTGTTTAATATATTCAAATCTATCGAAGGTTAATGATTTTGTGAAAATATCTGCAAGTTGATCTTGTGTTCCGATAAATTGAAGAATGATATCTCCTTTTTGTGTGTGATCTGTAAGAAAGTGATGCCTAATATCTATGTGTTTTGAACGAGAGTGATGTGCAGGGTTTTTACTAAGGGAAATGACACTAGTATTATCACACAAAATTTCTATTTTGGTAAAACTCAAACCATAGTCTGTGAGTGTGTGTTGCATCCACAACACTTGAGCACAACAACTTCCAGCCGCTACATATTCAGCTTCAGTAGTGGAAAGTGCTACTGAGTGTTAATTTTTTCATGACCAAGAAACCAATGAATCTCTTAAGAAATGAAAAGTTCTGAATGTACTCTTTCTATCTATTCTACATCCACCAAATTCATCATCTCAAAAACTATTCAAAAAAATCATTTTAAAAAGTATAAAAGAATCCAAGATCCATGGTTCCCTTTAATTAGCTAAAAATTCTTTTCACTTCCTTTAAATGACATTCCTTAGGATTGGATTGATATCTTTCACATAAGTATACAGAAAACATTAAGTCTGGATGACTATCTGTCAAGTAAAGTAAACTTCCTATCATACCTCTAAAAGATGTTTAATCTACTAGTTTCCCATATTCATCAAGATCAAGTGTGTTTGAGGTACCAATGGGAGTACTAATACTCTTAGTGTTGTCATATACATACTTTTTAAGAAGATATTTAATATACTTATGTTGGGATATATATATTTTTTCTGGTTTTTGAGAAATTTGAAAACCAAGGAAAAATGTTAACTCACCCATCATACTCATTTCAAACTCATATTTCATAAGATCCGCAAAGGAATCAGTTAAAGATTGCTGAGTTGAACTAAATATAATGTCATCAAAATAAATTTGAACAATCAAAACTTTTTTCTCATATTTATTTATAAAAAGGGTTGGATCAGCATTTCCCTGAATATAGTTATTTTTAATCAAAAATCTTGTAATTCTATCATACCAAGCTCGAGGGGATTGCTTAAATCCATAAAAAGCTTTGGTGAGTTTGAAAACATGTTCAGGATGTTTTGTATCTTCAAAACCAGGAGGTTGTTCAACAAAAACTTCCTCTTGAACATAACCGTTAAGGAAAGCACATTTCACATCCATTATAAAAAATTTGATGTTGAAGAATGCTGCAAAGTAAAGTAGAATACGAATAGATTCAAGTCTAGCTACTGGAGTATAGGTTTCTTCATAGTTTATTCCTTCTTGTTGATTATAGCCTTTAGCAACCAATCTATCTTTATTTCTTACAATGATTCCATTTTCATCACACTTATTTTTGAAGACCCATTTTACTACAATAACAGAAGTTTCTTTAGGTCTTTCAACTGAGTTCCAAACTTTATTCCTTTCGAATTCATTTAGCTCATATGGCATAGCTTTTATCCAATCGTCATCACCTAAAGCTTCATCAGTGCTTTTTGGTTCTAATTGGGAAAGAAATTATGGATATTCTAATTCATTTATTAAGGAAGATCTAGTCCTTACAGGTTTATTTACATCACCAATGATACTATCACTAGGATGATTCATAAGAAACAACTTATTTGGGTTTTGTGAAACCTGTTCATCAATATAGGTTAGGAAATCTTCTGGGGTAAATGTTTCATAATTATCTTCTTGGAAAATTTCCTTACCAGAAGGATCTTCTATCATGGGTTGATAATCAATTTTTGAAAACACATCTGAGGATGTAGGTTGGGGTTGTGTAAAAAAAAGGGATCAGTTTCATCAAATTTGACATGCACTATTTCTTCAATTGTACAAGTGTTTTTATTGAAAACTCTATAAGCCTTAAAAGTTGTGGAGTAGCCTAAGAATATTCCTTCATTAGATTTTGGTTTGAATTTGTGTAAATTATCATTAGTATTCAGAATTAATACTTTGAAAAAAAAACCTTGAAGTAGGAAAGTCTAGGTTTTCTACCATTCCGTAACTCATAAGGGGTTTTATTTAGAAAAGGTCTAATCAAAACTCAATTTATAGTATAAAAAGAAGTACTTACAGCATCATCCCAAAAATGTTTGGCTATAGAATATTCACTCAACATGGTTCTTGTTATCTCTTGAATAATTCTATTTCTTCTTTCAACAATACCATTTTGTTGAGGTGTTCTGGGTGTTGAGAAGTTATGAGTAATGATTTTTTTACTACAAAAAGTTTCAAAATCAGAATTTTGAAATTCTCCTCCATGATCACTATGAATAGTTATCAAAGGAAGGTTTTTCTCATTTTTAAATTGGGCTCTAAAACTTTTGAAATAAGAAAAAGCTTCAGATTTATTTTCTAGAAAATAGACCCATGTAAATCTAGTGCAATCATCAACTAAGACAAATACATAATATTTTCTTACAATGATTCCAGTTTGTGTTGGGCCAAAAAGATCCATATACACTAACAGTAATGCATTAGTGGTTGAGAATTCAATTACTGACTTAAAACATGATTTATGTTGCTTTCCATATTTACAAGGATCAAAAACATTTTAACAATCAAATCTAAGCCCCGATAGATCCTTAACTAATATTTTCTTAGAGAGTTTTCATAGGTTCCTAATGCTACAGTGTCCTAAACATCTATGCCACAACCAAGATTGATCTTACATTGCACTAAGGCAAGGTAGGTCTTGGCTCCTTAGGTCTTCTAAGTTTAGAGTATAAACATTCTCTTGCCTATTGGCAGAAAGAATTAATTCTTCCTTGGAATTGTGTACTAAGAACTTATCATTCCTAAAATTCACAAGGTAACCTTAATCACATAATTGATTTTTTCTAATGAGGTTGTGCTTAAGACCTTTTATAAATAAAACATTTGAAATCAATGTTTTTCCAAGAATAACAATATTACCTATACTAATAATTTCTCCCTTAGCATTATCTCTAAAATTTACTTTTCCACCTTTTGTCTTGATAATATATTCAAAGAAGTTTTTATTACCTGTAATATGTCGGGAACATCCACTATCCATGTACCATGTATTTCTGTTGGTACTTTCTTTATTTTCCTAAAAATAAGAATGTCAGACATTCGAAACCCAAACATTCTTGGATCCAGAAATTTTAAAAAGAAAAATCTTAGGCACCCACATTTTCATAGAAAAATAAACTTTATGAATTATTAAAGACTAAGTTTTGTTTAAGGAATAACTTTTTTCCCAGTGTCCACCACAACGACACTTAGTGCAGAATGAATCACTTTGAGGAACAAAATAATTGTTACTAAAAATCGGTTTTGAACAAGTATAACCAAATCCAGAATTATTCCTAAGAGGTCAGATTTGAGAATACATCTTATCAAAATTTTCCTTACCTAAGGTAAATTTTGAAAAAAAATTCCTCAAGGAAAATATATCTGAATTTAATCTAATAACTAAGTTCTTATCTTCCAAAACAATAGCACTTGAGTTAGGCTTGACAACATTTTTCTTAGAAATTACTTTTTCTAGATCCTTATAAATTTTATCCTTCTTAGAATTTACTTCCTCAAGGTTTTTTGAAATACTTTCAAAATCGAGGCTTTTCTTATCAATATATTTAGAAAGATCTGATATTTCCATAGTAAGAATAGTATTTGTAAAATATTCCTTATCAAGTTTTTCTTGAGTTTTGAATTCTCATTCTCAAGAAGCATAGCAAACCTAGAAACTTCTTCATAGGTAGGTAAAGTATTATCTTCATCAAAAGAAGATTCTTCATTAGAAGATTCAAAATATTTACTATCATCATAATTATAATTCAAAGATACATTGGTCATGGATTCGTCATTGTGTACCTTAGCCATTAAGCAATGATTTTCAATAGGTAGTCTGGCTATTAAAATAAGATTATTCTTTCCAGAAGATTCGTAATATGATGATTCATCTAAAGAGTCTCCACCACTGGCACTCTAGGTGTCATTAGCTTTCAAAACATTCTTAGCTTTAGCTTTGTAGTACTTCTTTCTATTTCTCTCAGAATTATTTTCCTTTCTTTCTTTTCTCTTAAGCGTAGGACAATCTTTCCTTATATGTCTATCTCTTTTGCATTCATAACATGTGACTTCCGAGTCTTTATTATATTTCCATTATTTATTCTTGTATCTAGATTTAAAGTTCTTCTATTCAACAATCTTGTTCATCCTTTGAGCAATATTGGCTAACTCATTTTCTGAAGATTCAATTCCACTAGATTCAGATTGAATAACAACCTTCTTAGATTTAGATCTTGTAACTCTCTAAGGAGTCTTGGATTTCATATGATTTTTAGTTCTAGTAAAAGCAACACTATCATTCCCATTATTATTCTTAATATTATCAGAATATATCTTCATTATAGTCTCATGTTGAAGAAGAGTTCCAAAAAGTTCATTAAGAGAAATCTGAGTAACCTTTATATTCTCATCAATAGTTGTTCTCTTGGATTACCACTCATTGGGAATGATGTCTATGATCTTTTCCACAAGAGCTTCATCATCTAATCCTTTCTCACCCATATATTTTAAATTATTAACAATAGTTATAAATCTCTGTTGCACCTTACATATGGGTTCTCCATAATGAAAGAAAAAACCATGATATTCAGCTCTGAGCATGGCTCTTCTAGTTTCAATAACATTGGAAGTTCCAAAGAGTGTAACTTCATGTTTCTTCCAAATACAATTTTTTGCTTCATAGTATGAAATTTGGAAACATATGTTTCTAGTCATAGAACAAAGCAATGTATTGTGTACTATATAATTCAGTTGATATTCATGCTTTTCTTGGTTGGTGAAGGTACTAAATTCATTGTCAGGTATTTTGTATCCTCCATTATGAATAACAAAATTATCTACTCCAGTATTGATAATTAATGTCTTCATGAGTTCTCTCCAATATTCGTAATAATTCCCATCAAAAATAAGTGGTCTAGTTCGATTTATTTTGTCTATGGAACCAACACTGATTCCTGCCATATTAAAGAAAAACTTTCCACACAAACTTATTGGTAATAAAAGTTTGTAAAAAAACATAAAACTATCCTAAGCAAGGAAAATATATAACAATAGTATCTTTAAAAAGAGTATGTGTCTAGACTTGTGAGTCAAAAATTCTAATGCTGAAAATAAGAAGAAGAAGATGAATTCTCTTCTGAATCTAATTGTGAGATTAATTCAGATTGAACCAATCCCTCTGATACCAATTGTTGGATCGAAATGATAGATGATACTGATTGTAGTATCGTAATAATAATGGAGATTCTCAATATAAAATAGGTGTGAATTGTATACTTTAAAAATTCTTTGGAACTTTTAATGATGAAGATGTTTAACAAGGTTAAATAAGGTAATGCACAAAACCTCTAGTTCTACACACTTGCTTGATTCCAGAAATATGATTCCAAGGACGAAATTCTAGAAAAGTTAATCCGGAAATGAAACATAACAAAATTTTACAATGATAAAGATTATACCTTAAAGCATATAGAATCTTACTAAATCAGATTGTACAAGTATAAGGAAGTATAAGATAGTTATACAATTCTCAACAATGTAAATGCAGTAGAAAACTTGAAACAATACAAGTAACAAGCCGTAAATCTTTTAACTCAAAGAGAAGGGTATCAAACAACCTTGGATAAAGGTCCCTTGATTTATAATTTTAAGAAAGTATATCTTACCCACACTAGGGCAAGCCCTCAAAAAGAAGATCGGTGTCTGTCTTGCTATCCCTGCAAGCCCTCAACTTCATGGTAGTCGGCACCTCTGTCTTCCTCAGTTAGGAAGTCCTCGAACATTAAGGTAGTCGTCACCTTTGTCTTCCTATCCCTGGAAGCCCTTGAATGTACTCTGCAACATTTGGAGTCACACGAAGCAATCTGAACTAGATGTTCAGTACACACTAAGCATGAGAGTATCTCTTTAGAAATCACTTCAGCAGAATGTAATCTCTAGAGTCATAGAACCATATTGAGATCATTTAAATGAGCTCCTATTTATAGGCACATCTTCGACGGTCAGCTCCCTCCTCCAACGGTCATATTTTTCCTTGAATTTCAGAGGGACCTGTACACATGTCACTCAAATAATGGTTATTTAGTAACGGAATGCACAACATCATTTTATAATCAAAACATGAGTAAAAAAAATATGGTTACTTAATCAAATTAATTTTTTGGAATGTAAGAAAAAAATAAAAGTTCAGAGTCTACCCAAAAACTATTTGGAGTATATAATATATGGATATTCAGATTCTTTTTATCAGAAGAATTTGGAGTTAGAATTCTATAGAATTCGTAACTAGAAATTGGAGTATGAATTCATAAGAATTCGTAACCATTATTTGAAGTATGAATTTATATGAATTCGTCACCAGAATTCAGAGTCAGAACTCAGAAGAGTTCGGAGTATGAATTTAGAGAACACGGAGTTAGAACTCATAAAATTTCAGAGTCTAAATTCAGAGAACTTGGAGTCAGAACTCAGAAAAGTTCACAGTCTAAATTTAGAGAACTCGGAGTCAGAACTTAGAAAAGTTCAGAGTCTAAATTCAGAGAACTCGGAGTCAGAACTCAGAAGCATTTGGAGTCTGAATTCAGAGAACTCAGAGTCAGAACTTAGAAGAGTTCGGAGTCTGAATTCAGAGAACTTGGAACGAAAATTCAGATCCTGAAAATATAATTCTTTATATCTAAGTATATAAATGATTCCGAGGTTTTGGATACTAAAACTAATTTTATAATTAAACAAAATGAACAATGAAAAACATGGTAAGGATAAATTTACTTGGGGAAGGAAAGTTTTCCTTATGAAAGTAAAACATAGGGTAAATGAAATTTTCCTTAAGATAAGGTGTTTTTTATTTTCAAAACATGAAGAAATGGTAAAGTCATAAGGAAACCTTATTGACTCAACAATCTCCCCAAACATGAAGGAATGGAAAATTCATAAGGAAACCTTATTGACTCAACACCTTTCACAGGTTATAAGTTTATGAAATCCATAACATTTCACGTGTTATGATTTGATGAAATGATTATAAAACCTATTTCTTTTCCTTTAGATATGATATTATGAAATGTTAATGATATTTTTGGCACCAAAATCTGGGCCGAAGAGGGATCAAGAGTAGTTGAATTAGGTGTGACGACATTTTCCCCATCAAAAGATCAAAAATAATCAAAGGGGAATTCCTTGCGAGGCTCCATCACAAATCCCATTGCTGCCAAGAGCTAAGAAATGATAGCAGCACAGACTCCTCTATGACATCTACTGAGCACTATGATGAAAGCCTCTATGAGTACAACAAGCACCACAACTATTGTAGAGAAGCATGCCATAATCCTTAAAGATTATGATAGATCTGTCTCCAATCATGAAGGGAATTTCCACAGAGAGTAACCCTTAGAGAATCGTGATGTTGTGTTTATATAAATAGGTGGCTCACCACCACCTTGAAGGATCGCCACCCTAACATTTCACCTTTCTCAATCTCATTTCGTAAAGACCCCTTATCTCTATGAACCAGTCAAGAAAATGAGTCACCCATGGTATTTGAGCTTTGCAAACAAACTTTCCATCTGCTAATTTTTTCCCCCCCTTCAAGAGGGGATTTCTTTCTCAAATCCCTATGGCCATCATGAAGGTAAAATTCCCTTTTGGGGCACATTGGTCTTTGCATAGCATTTAGTCTTCACAAAGCACCCTCCAAGAACATGTATAAAATATATCTCGGTTGTGTAATCATTATTCATGAACCTCCTCCATTCACAGAGATCCCTTTCACCATCCTTCATGGAGAAACTTCTTTCGTGAAGCCCCTATTCTTCACGAAGTACCCAAGCTTCATGAATCCCCTCTCTATGAAGCCTTATTCTTCGAAAATCATTCTTCTGTGTGGTCTTCTAGGCTCGTACTAAGTGACTTAATGGTTTCACAAGTAGATTTTCAAACATCGTTGCCCTGCCTCATGCTTCTTCACATAGTCGTGCTAAAGGCTATTGATTCATTGCATTGACACACTAATGTGGCCCACTCAATTGACCAATCCTCCAACTCACTCTCATTGGAAATTCCTTGTCCCTTCCCTTCCCCATATTTAGGATGGTACAAATTATGTAATTCATTGGGGTGAGGAGTGATTCCTCATCGTCTGAGCTACAAGACGTTAAACTTTTATTCACCTTCATCCACAACACATGACGTTAAACTCTAAGTTTCCACATCCATGTAATCCCATAGTGAATTAGAGATAGGATAATACCGATAGCTATTTTCTTTCCTCCTTTTAAATCCTCCTTCTCTCTCCCAATGTGTTTTTTCAGCATGTGTGCCTTAGGCAGTCTCCATGTATTCCATGAAATCCACCTTTAGAGGTTTCTCTGGGTACGATGGTGAGATCCTCCTCATACATTTGGACAACCTACTTGGTCTTACCTCAAGGAGTATTTCCCAATCTCCATCTCCTCAGGTCACCTCAATGTGTAATACCCACACAATAACCCTTATGGTCGCGGCTCTCATGACATGATCATCAGGTCTGATGCTACGTCTTGTTTTCCACACCAAGCATGAATAAAATGGGCTCAGAGTAAGTATCAACCATGAAATCCACTCTAGGATTCTAGCCACGGGTAATCCTCAGGACCCTTTATGAAGAACTATGTGTAATTTGATCCCTATCTTCTAGAAAGTGTACATAGGAATCCTCCTTGAGGTTCAAGTCTGTCATCCATTGATCCTGACAACTTGATGTCATTTCACTCTCCTCATGCATGGCGTTAAACTATATTTCCACACTATGTGGTTTTTGATCCCGATCTTCTATACAAGTTATGTAGGAATCATCCTCTTGGTTCAACACTGACCAATAGTAAACTTGGGTGATCCCTCCTTTGGACATATCATCATGATGTCATATCTTCCCTTTTTGGGAAACCTATCTTGGTTCCGCCTCTATGAGGTGTTCTGATCCATCAAAGAAGCTAATCATCCCTAAGCCCCACACACATGATCTATAATCTTCCAACCATGATTATCCCTCTTACTATGGGATACAAACCCTTTGTAAGCTCCAGCATGTCTTCAGGGTATTGTCCTTTGTGTAGACCCCGAATTATTACCCCATATTGAACTATGTAGACATTGATTACCTACAATGGGGAAATGTAGGAAACTTTATAAGGTACAATTCCATCATCAAAGTCTCATCCCAGTATCTCCCTTCTGACCTTGGGTTTTGGGAATATCATGCCTCAAACCAAGTTTCCACTTCCTTCAAGTCCCATCCATGCATCCATTCTAATGAGTCGCCTCCTTGGGTGACTCATCTCCCCATCTCAGAACTACCTTGACATTCATCCCTACCTCCCAAGAAGGGAATGTAGGAAAAATCCATGAGTTTGAATACCAACACTATCATATTCAAATAATTTTCACTCCATTCAGTTCATCTGATTCATTAAATCATCCATCATCTATCCTAATTCTTACCTAGGTTTCCATATCCCAGTTGGATCACACCATTTATATAGGAATATAACCATGCATAAGCCCCGACAATCTAATCCATCACCCTAACCTTATCACGATGGGTTCATCTCATCCACATGGGTTATCTTAGTGTGTAATCCTCAATCATACATACGATTTCTTCTACTAGAATCACCTAGGTCATCTCAGTGTTTAATCCCCACATGATCTAACCAAGAGTGCTCCTCTTGTGATAGGTCGACTTAGTGTGTAATCCCTAAATCACCCCTTTGAACTACACTAACTTTGAACCCCATCTTATATACAGTGTGCGTATGAAGCCTCCACAAGGTTCAATCCCAACACATAGTAAATCTTGGTGTGCCCCACTTTGGGCCCACCTCCTTTAATCTGCCCTTTGTGGTGTCCATGTCAGCCTTCATGGTGTAACATCTTCCCTTTGTAGGGACATTCCATCCCTGGTCTGTCCTCATTGGAAATCTTCTCTCATCAATCTAGTAAACCCTCTATGTGTTCCACCAAGGTATGAACCCATTCAGTTCACTATTTTCAGTGTTCAGGTCAGTATAATTTGTCTCCTCTAGATGTTAAAAATGCGGCATAACCCAAGTTAAACATGGGAATATGAGGAAAACCTCAGTGATATGCATCTTGGATAACATACCCAAAAATCATCATGGGAAGCCTCAGGTTTATAAACCCTTAAGTATCCCTATGATGAGGAATAATACATGTGTTACAATGTTATAACGTCAAAACATGCCACAAATTCCTCAGTGTCTCTAATCACTTAACTCAAGGTTGCTACCCTAACTCAACCCTTTGGAATATCTTGGTCGAAGCAGCATAATTAACCAGAATCCATGAAAAGATGGAACTGGGGATGAGTTTCACAAATAATGTATTAATCTATAAGGGATACATAGACTAGGCAATAATATCTGAGGATGAATCCATAGAAGGAGGAAATGACATCCCATCAAACCATTTAAATCACGGATAAAATATCACTAAAGATGTGATGGATTTCACCTTCCATTGTAAAGTAGAAATGTGAAGTATAGTGTGACCATTAGAGAATGTCAAAATATGTTTGTATAGAATGTCTAGGTAGAAACGCATCAGAATTAAAAATGGTGATCCCGACATGATTCTATTAGAATTAAAGTGGGGATTAGTAGTGTTTGAGACATTTGAAGATGATCATGTAACTAGATTTAGATATACGGTGTCAGGACCCACAATGAAAATAGTGGGCTTGGTGTGGAACTCACTAGAGTTTGGGGTAGTTAATCGTTGGGAATTCTGGTCTATCTAATTGTTAATGTGGATCTTTCTCTCTTACCATAGAATAATGAACAGCACTAGGGCACTAATAATTGCTTTCCACATATCTGTACTGATGGATAAATCATTCTTCTTTTCAGGGCCCAAGATGAATCCACAGAAAACCAATTACCTCACACCTACAGATGCATGGGTTAAGTGGAAAGCTAATGCAACCATCCCATACAGCTCTACCTCAGATATGATGTCTTCTATGGCTATAGGGATCCCACACCCAATCTCACCTCAAGGGTTTATCCAGATGAGTTCGATCGACACACTTGTTCTATAATAGGAATAGAAGGTGGTCATCTTAATGAGGGATATGGCCTGCCAAGATCTTGAGGCTTTTGGGCCTCATTAACACTTCCCCCAAGGGACCCATAGAGAGCCGCTTATACAATCTCTGACATCCAACTATTTCATAAGTATCTCCCTAAAACTCTTTTATGATTCTCTCCCATAAGAAGATGTGTTAAGTGGTGTTCTTTTAATCCTATATACTTTGGATAGGCAGCTTCCAAGGAGGGATACCACTATCCTGAATCAATGCCACCATCAAGTCTCATAGACTAAAGAGCAGGCAGTCTACAGCACTGCCCATATGTCCCTAGTTTGGATGACCCAATACAACATCTAGTGCTGAATCAGGAAGACACCTATCAGGGGGAGTCATCTTCCACATCTTCATGGGCCCCTTCCCTAAGGATGCATAATATCTATCTCATGTTACTACAGTGAAGTGGAACATCTATACCCTGATCGGGATTGAGGCCCAAGCCATCCCATGGGCATTTTGACCATTTCAGTCACTGAAGTGAGTAGTAGTTATCACATTCCAACCTGTGATGGTTTTTTTCCATAAGGAGTCCCTCCCCATTTCATCACTAGCCAGCCTAGAGGTTCCTACCATGTCATCATCATTGGTCCAACTGGAGGTCCTAACCACCTTGTCGACACCCATCACGGTGGTCCTCCCTGTGACCATGATCTCATGTATGAAATGTTTTCCCGTATTTTAGTTCATTAAAACAAAGTAACTCTTCAAAATTGACACTATCTCAAGAGGAATCCCTCCCTATGATAACACCAACCAAATAGAAGGTCCTTCTTTCTCTTCCATCCATCATCTTGGAGGCCAAATCCATGGTATCACCAGATCTAACAAAGGTCCTTCATAATCTAGCACTCTTTACCATAGAGTCCCTCCCCACACACCAGGTAACATACACAGGGTTCTTCCCCATGTTTTGTTCATCATTTTCCTAGGGGATCCTCACAGCCGACCCACCAAAACAGAGGTCCTATCCACTTTGATGGAAATAGGTGAAAAGGTCCTCCTCATGTCGCAACCATCTTAGGCGGATGCCCTCCCTGCTCTCGCACCAACTTGTGTAGGGGACCTCCCCATGTCTAATATCTCTTTTACCCTGTAGAATAATTCTGGGGCAGTAGAGAGAACTACCATCAATGGAGGAAGATTCCCAAGAAGTGCTAGATCATCATCTGTCATGTCCAATTCTCAGATTATGAATAGGAGTAAGAATCGATAGTGGATCCTTCACCATGATCCTCTATGTTAGGGTTTTGGAAAAAAAATTCAGTGTGTAAAATTCATCCTCTTAGAAAGAGAGATAAACCAAATCCCTAAAACCCTTCATAGATATATATATATATAGGAGGAGGAGGGTTTTATACCATTCTAGGGTATTGTTGTGTAGTATTCTCTACTATTTCCCAATTCACACTCTACCTTTACACAAGATCATGGAGATTTTTTTGATGGTTGGTAGATGATGAACCCCATCATGATCCACTGCCTATGACAACCACCCTTACATAGGAAGCAGCGGTCAACACCCCATCCTACTAGGATGCGGTGATGCAATCAGTATGGTCTTTGGTAGATAGCTCATTGTGTAGTGGATTGTCATCTCACATTCTATACTCCCAACTAACTATTCAACTGCCATAGCGATATGTATCAGTGTCGTTTCCAGTTCTACATCCTCCCCCAAATGATGAATGGGGAAATCAATCATCAGATATCACTACTGAGTGAAGGAGTCGGAGGGACATTCTCACCGCAAATCACTTCCCCTAAATGTTTTGGCCAACTATGACTCTAGACATCATCATTCCGGAGTCCCTCGCCCATGAGGAGATCATATGCTTCTGCCGAACACTTTGGGTGATGTATTTCTACTTACTCCATCATCAGCTAGCTATTCCAATTACCTAAAATCACTATGATGAAATTATCCATCAACGTCCCCTAGTAGAATTGGATTGCCTTCCCATCTTTCAATACCCCACATTTCCCAGTTATCACTAGACCATAAAAAATGATGCCTTCATAGCATTACATTGCCCCATAGGATTTTTGTTGAGGCATCACCATATGTTCATATCTGTGGATGGGGATAGTATGTAGCTCTCCATTTAATTTTGATCCTGCGATGGTTAGATCTACTCAATGACATTGAGGATATTCCCCTAGGCATATTCAAGGTTAACATGGATGAACTAATAGTGTAGGAAAACTATAAGGGACTCCTTTAGGAGAACCTATCCTTTAGGGAAATTCCAACTATGTTGGATCCCCTGTGCATTTTCACTCGCTAGTAGAAACATTTTCTTGGCCTCTCTAGGACCAATGAGTCATTGCCTTTTGGTAGGGACCCTAATAAGGGAAAAAGATACACTAGAACTGTCAAGCCTTCTGACCCATCTGGTTTAGTGAAAATGATGGAAGATCATCTCGATAAGGAAACATTTCACAAGTAGCTTGCAGAATAGAAAAGGACCATTGAAGAACTCCATAGAACATGTGTTGTAGAATGTTGTCCAGATTTTGATGATCCTTTTTATGATCCCATCCATCCTCTACTAGGTAATAATGGGTAGCTGCAGGTCCTTATCATCATGTTTAAATCTTTTTATCCCTCCAACAATGCTCATCCTTACATGATAGAGGCTAGAACATGTGGTAAACGACCACAATAAGCATCACCGAACCTGCCTAAATTATGGGAGAACCATACTCAGGTATCATTTAGCTTATTCCTCCAGTATCTCTATAAGTTGTCCCTAAATTATTTCCTATGGTTGATCAACATGCTTCTCAACAAGCTACTAGGCCTTTCTACCATGTTTAAGACCCACACACCATACTAGTTTGGAATCATCATCATGATAGGAGACCCCCTTCGGTCATTATGATGGAACATCTCATTGACCACCTGGAGGATCTTGAGATGGGACCAGTGGGGATCCCACCTAATGTCATGTTGTATCCCACATGGGTAGACGACATTCCAGCACCTCCAGATATTCAAAATATGACCTTCTCACCCTTTAATGGAATTAGCGACCCACTCCAACATTTGGTCCAATTCATCTTTAGGTATAGACCCATTCTAGGGAATCCAGTGTTGTAGGAATCCACCAAGCACTAGTGTTTCATATAGACACTAGAAGGGTTAGTATTTATATGGTACAACCAACTACTCATTAGGTCTACAGCTGGTTGGGAGGATCTTCATAGGATGTTCATATATCAATTCAGTTACCATGCACGGAAGGCCAATATTTTTGACCTCTTAAAATGAAAGTAATAGATATATGAGTGAGTCACTGACCTTGTTGCCAAGTGGAAAGGCCTCATGTATTCACTAGACATGTCACTGACCTAGGAGAAATTGCCAATGATGTACATGGCCAATGTGAAAATAGAATTGGTCCCCTACCTTATCACTCAAAATTTCCCCAATGGATTCCAAGACTTCTCTAACAAGGCCCAGTGCATGGAGGATTCATTTTAGTTAGAAAATAAGGTGTTTTAATTACCTCTACTAGAACTGTGAGAAGATATGTTAAGCTTGAGGTATCCACGACTACACAGGTTGAGACCCCCATACCACTAAAGTTATTATAGGCAAAGCCTCCTTCACAACCTTTCTGAAGAAAATAGACTCTGGCTTAGCCTTAGGGACAGTATCACCATCTTCATAATAGGACATCACCAACCCACAAACTACCACAAACCATGTGAGATAATCAAGATCTACCTCCTTGTTAGCCTCCAACCACTTGTTAGGTCCAGGATCATAGGGTTCCTTTCCCGGATAGGATAAACAATACCTACTCTTTTGAAGAGTGTCATGTTCCTAGATATTTCCAATGTGGTTTGGATCAGGGATACTTGATGTTGAAGATATATAGAAATCCCAAAGAGTCTTATCTCACGAATCACCACAACTATTTCCCCTCTCACTATATCCTTGGGTGTACTCTCAAGTAGTGATATGTTTTTAAGGAATGGCTCTAGGACCAGGTTGACAACAATGTAGTTAGACTGGGACTAGCCCCATCATAGGTGGAATGTGTGTATTCACAACTCGATAGCGACAGTGAGGGTCAATAAAAGAAGGTCTCTAGTTATGGAGCTCATAAGTTTGATGATTGGATGGCTCCCAAGGCCTTATCCCACACTCACAGTATCATATAATCCCTTTTGAATAAGTCAAATCCTTCTGAGGCCACCAAACCTCCTCCCACTGCCATTTCTACATCCTCTTCTTAGTCATCCACCTCTCGTAGGGGTAGGTGTCAATATCCCAAGGGAAATAAAAGTCCCCTGGTTGTTCTGAAGACATCTCGTACACCTGGTGACTTCATGCCCCTGGAGATGGGGTTCCCCCTAGATATCTCATAGTGATGGAAGATTCTTAAAGTGGTGAACATGAGTATGCCTCAGTAAACACCATCGAGTAGCTGGACCCTTATATGGTTCCCAACCATGTGGAACACCAAACTACTCATACTAGTGTCCCTATTTGATGTCAGCATCAACAAAAATATGGATATGTGAATGGACAAGATTCCTTGGATGATGCTTCTACAAAATATATGCATTCCACTAATACTAGACAACTAGATCAGTATAGATAATAGCACTCATAGTCCTCTCATCATGTTCTGACAGGCTCACTTCCATAGTCTTTTGTGTAACAAGATCAGGCAGGGCTGCTTCTACCATGTTATGATCAATCGTGTTCAACTATTGATCGATCGCAATCATCTAACTATCAGACGGTAGTCATTTTTTATGGTTCAACTAGTGATTATTTGGATATCCCTAGCAATAGTATGAATTGTTCGGATTGATCAATGACGCCTATCATGCCATTTTTAAAAGAGTAACCTCCTTTCGAGATGAATGTGCACCTCGAACCTATGTACGCTGTTCTTAAGCAACATGGAAGCATTCCTGTGAAACTCTTTATTCGTGAAGTTGTCCATCTTTCAGAAGACATGCATGAAGCCCTCGTAGGGGCATTGAAAAACCCCCTCTAGTTTGAAACTGAGGTACCCTCCATATATTTCTTCCATGCAAAGGAAATTGATCTTGAATAATTCCAAGCCATCATCTCGTTATTAGGATAAGATGATGGTTCCCCCATATAGGGGAACATCTGCCCGATGTACTTGACACAATAGCTCAATGGTGTAGAATTTCATCATTGCCTTATCAATATGAGTTTTTAGATCAATATCATCCTGATCCGAACCCTCCACAAACTGGGAATCTCTAATGTAGATCAAAGTCCCTATGAACAAAACATTTAGGGTTATGACTGGACTAAGTAGAGGTCATGTGGAACAATTCACTTGAACACTCAATTAAATGGACTGATGGTCAGCATCGAAATCATGGTTGTCTCATAGGACACTGCCTACAATTCAATAATGGATCAACCCTATCTCCACCTACATGAAGCAGTTCCCTCCTCATATCATCAGTTCCTCCAGTATTCCCTCAATGGTTTAGTGGGAATTCTCTAGGGTGATTCCTCTCCCTTATACATGTGTGAATCCCAATATCTAGATGTCGACTATTATAGGATCAAGTAAAAGGAGGCTCAAACTAATGATGTTTAGAACTCTACTCTTTCAACTGATCTGTGGCCATATTTCAATGATATCTTCATTTTCCATATTCGTCAATTAGAGGCCATAACTCCAGACATGGGATAATACTTCATTATTTCCAAAACAAGTTGAAGTTATGTTCCTAAATACAAGGGTCATTGTATGATTACCTCATATTCCTACACATGATAGTCTCGGGTGATTATATAACTCATTACTCCTATTATGTATCGACATGTTTTCCCAATGGCCACAACAGTACGTCACACATTCTTGTTCCACCATGCCAGGATAAGCTGGCTCGATCCAACACGCCACCCATGATTTGACATTACCAAGAATGGGACTCTTGGTAGGAGGCCCATTGGTTTTGGGTCGATAGTTTTTGTCGCCATGGTAGAAATTATACTAAAGTCTCTCGATGAAGTTTCCCCTATTGCTCAGGCCAGTACTAGCACCCCTCCCAGGATGGACTCAGAAGAACTGCATGTAGATGCTAGTCCTCTTGTCATAGATGAAGAAGAGGATTTAGAACATGCTCCTCCTGCATTTTAAGGAGTCTTCGCCACTATCAATGAATTTCTGTAGGTGAACCTCAGTACCAAGGAAGACCCAAAGGCCACACTAATCATAGTAGAGATGAATGCCAAGAAACAGTAGTGGTATATTAATTTTATTTAACATAACCATAATATATTTTCATAAAACAATGATGATATCCCATGACTAGATCCTTAGGTCGCAGCCACCTCCTTGGGCTTTTAGTGAATCATTGTTGGTTTAAACAACCTTCTATAAATATTCACCCCTATCATGGTTCTATGGTCATGGATGAGGTTAAGAGTCTCATTAAAGACAACTTCATTAAGAATATCAATTAACCCATGTGGTTATCCAATATCATCCCCATATGGAAGAAGAATAGACATATCAAATTTTTTATTTACTTTCGGGATCTCAGTCATCATTCTCTGAAGGATGCTTTTCCCCTTCCTATGGTAGAGCTATTGATTGAAGACACTACTAAAATGTAGGCTCTTTCCAATGTGTATGGGTATTCCATGTATAATCAGGTCCATGTGGCCCCCAAAGATGAAGAGTCCACCACTTTTAGAGTGCTACAGGGTACCATCTATTATCAGGTAATTCCATTTGGATTGATAAATGTAGGAGCCACTTATCATCATTCCATGTACCGCATCTTCAATCCAATCCTTGGTACATTATTGGAATGCAATGTGGATGAGTTTGTGGTGAAGTCCCACCAGTTTCAAGACCATCTCAGTGACCTTGAGAAATTGTTCAGCCTCCTCTATTGCCAATATCTGAAGATAAACCCATTAAAGTGTTCCTCCTAAGTCACATTTGGGAAGTTTCTAAGTTTTTTTCATAAGGTATAGGTGTATTTATATTGACTTGAATAATATCAGGGTTATTTGTTAGATTAATCCATTGAGAAAACCTCGATAACTCTAAGCATCTAAGGCCACATATCCTATATATTCTAATTCGTTGTGAATCTAGTCGACAAGTGTAAATATCTTTTCCTAACACATGAAGAAAGGTGTAATCTACTAGAGGGATGAAGAGTGTCAAAACACCTTCATGGAGATCAAATTTCATTTTTTATAGCCTCTGGTGCTGATGTAACCCATCTTCGGAAAGCCATTGGTCCTTTATGTGACCCCCCCCCCCCCTAGAATGATTCCTCAATGACCTTCTCGCCCAGAAGAATAATGAAGAGGCATAGAACAGTTTATACAACCTTAGTTGTATTCTCCTAAACACTGATGCCAAATATACCTCTTTTGAAAATAGCTACCTCGTGATAGTCTTCACAGTGCAAACTTTGTAGTATTATAAGTAGCATCATGAGATACATATGGTGTCCCATGTGGACCCACTAAAGTATATTCTGAATCTCCATATACTGATAGGCCATCTATCTTGGTGGGTTGTGATCCATCAGTAGTTAGACATTATGTTTGTCCCATAGAATGTTTTCAAGGGTTAGGAACTGGCATATTTCTTCACCACCCATCTAGCCCCTATAGAGTAGTCATGGTATCTTGACATTCTAGATGAGGGAATCCAATTGGAATAGGTCGTTCCATTATGGAAAATTCACATTGATGGCACTTCCCGAAGTAAAAATGATAGAAGGCTCAAAAATCATAAACTCAAAAGTGTAGGATTGGGTATCATCTGCATCATTCCTTCAAAGGCTGTCTTGTCGTACTCATTATTATTATCAGTATGATTCACCAACAATGAGGTAGAGTATGGGGCCCTCATTACTAGTCTCGAGCTTCCCCTTAAGGTTGATTTTTCCAACCTATATTTGAAGGGGGACTCTGAGCTAGTCATCAAGAAAATTAATGGTGATTATTTCATCATAAATCTAGAGCTCGTAGCCTTATTATAGTGTGATATCCATCTACTAGACCAATTCCCTTCTCTACTAAAGGCTAGTCATGTATTGAGATCATATAGGTTGATCTGATGCCTTATTCAACCATGGATCTTCCCTCATGGAGCCTAGCCAATATGATTTGTTTATTCATGTGGTGCATCGAAGGCTCATCACTCCTTCATCCTCAGAAAATGATGGTAATTAGAAGTTAAGTCACCTTACTGTCGATGTCTTCACATATAGACCACTTGATTACCCCACTACCCTAGTAAAGACCACAAATTGTACAATTTACTTTTTTGAGTATATCAAATATGGATGTTTCCCAATAGATAGAGTTGAACATGGGTGAATCCATAGACGTGCAATGTAGTTCACCCACTATAGTGTTCCTAGCCTCAAGAAGATCCTCCACCGGCATGGGTTCAATGGATTCCTATTCTATTTCATTTTTGGGAGGTGATATCCAATAGTTTATGGAGTATTTTCATTCTAGTTCTTGTGGAACTCATCAGGATGGGTTAAAAATCATCCGTCTGATTTAAAGGTGGGGAAATTATGGCACACCATGTTCTATGACTGTATTGAGTTTTCCAAGTGGTGTTACACATTCCAGATCGATGAAAATTTAATGAATTGGTCATTAGATCCCCTCCATACTTCCAATTTCTCTTGGAACATTGCATACTAGAGTTTCAATGTCATGGGATCATATCCAATAGTTATGTTTCACCAGTTCAGGTTCATTCTAACTACCAATTATTTCTTCTCCATGTGGGTAGAAGTGATCCTTCTCAAGGATGTCAAGGCCCTTTCTATCATTGATTTTTTGATCTCCCAAATAATCCATATATTTAGAGTCCCTAAAACTATCCCCACTAATAACAACACCAATTTCTAATTAGCTGAGATAAATAGATTGTATGTCATGTAAAACATTCGTTCCAACCACACTTCTTGTTACCATGCATAGAAAAATGGATAGATTGAGGCATTCAAAAAAACCTCTTCAACATTTTTCAGAATATAGTTGGTCAAAACAAGAATATTTTTCTGAAAAAGCTCCCAAATTCTCTATGGTATAACCAGATTACATCCCACAATTCCACCCAAGTGAGCCCATATACCTTGGTCTACGAAAAATCAGTTTTCCTACCCATTGAGATTAAGTTTCCATCACTCTGCATAGCTGTATATGACCAGTAGACCTCAGAAAATATTGAAGAAGTCAATCTTGTTTATCAATAAACCCTTGGTGAGAATAGGCTTCAGGCCATGAAAAATCTATATAGGCACTAGATGAAAATATCCAAGGCTTTCAAGAAGAAGGATCATCTTCGCTCGTACCATCAAGGTGATCTAATATTGTCTCTCAAACACCAATGGTACATGGTAGGAAGCTTCCAATGTTGGATCCCAAATGGTAAGGACCCTATATGTTTTATAAGGTTTACCAGAATAGTACATAATCTCGGGTCACTATGGATGGTGACTGCATTAATCATCCTACCAATTCCATGTTCCTTAGGAAGTTCTTCGTATAAGTGATCATTCATCCTGCATGAAGATAAATTTCAAAGGGAGATTATGCCTTTTGGTTGAGTTCTATGAACACAAATTAGGATCACCTATATCCTAGACACATGAAAATAAACTGGTTTACAACCATTCATCCTTAACACATGATGTTAAACTACACATCATCTATAGAACTTCATATGGATTGATTCCTTCCCTCACATGATATGTAGGAACGCCTGGATATTTCATCTTCGGGTCAAGTCCCAGCTCCCCCATTTCTATTTTTACAACCTGAGGTTCCTTTTGGGATTTCATGGTATGTAGTGGACCTCTTTGTTCCACATTCACGTCGAGTTTACAATGGCTGCACCGTTTTCATTCTTTAGAAATTTATACCTACCCTAATTCATCCTTACTGCATGTTGATACACTATAAAACATTTCCAAAACCATGTAGGGCTTAATTATTTCCCTTGAATGATATGTAGGAACACTCAATCATTTAATCATTAGGTCCAACCCAAGGTACCAAAAATCATACCTTCTTTCTAGTCCCTTGGCCTATGTCCCATTTAGGGAATGAATGGTGTTGTGTGGACCTCCTTGGTCCTCATTCATGTTGGGTTTTCTTTATCATGCCATGAAAATATCCTTCAAGACCTTGTTCCACGACTTTGTCCTTACCACATGACAATAAATTGCATGAAACCTCTAGAACTATGTATGGATTGATTCCTTCCCTCACATCATACATAGGAATGCTCAGAAGTTTTTTCCTTGGGTCCATCCCAAGGTTTTTTAGTCTATTTACCCATATTTACATAGTCATCCTTTTGATTCATATGCCTAGTTGAACCAGTCGACCTCAGTCTTGCCACATAAACATTCCCAAATGCATCGTGTTATTGGACTTAGATTATTGGATTTTTCAAGGAGATTCCCTCTTCCCACCACATCACTTCGCAGGCCCCCTCTCTTTGGATCTCCATTATCTTTCACATCTGAAAGGACCCCCAGAAGGCGTGGTCTCATACCACTTTGGATCACCTAAAATCCTTGGCCAACTTCCTAGAGGATCTCCAATATAAACTTGACACATGTACAACATTATAAATATGGTCAGCGATTGATGATCCATTTTTTGTTCCCATTATAGGTCACACGATGTGGATATTGTGTTACAAACATGGTCAGTAGTTATCCTTCATCATTATAGTCATTCAATTTCCTCCTCAAATCATTATGTATAGATGTAATTTTGATACAAAATGTATTATTCCTCAGTGCATCGTTATGTGTTTAGTAGGCGAACCGGTGTCATGGGGTCATCCCTGGCCATCGAACCTCCATTCCCTTATCTTGTGTGTATATTTGTTGTATAAATCTGTTCTACCCCTTTTTCCCAGACCGATCATGGAACACATGATCTCAGAGGTTTTTATAATTTTTATACCCACATGGAATGTCTCACACCTTTCCATCCAAACTCTATGACCATAAACAAGGATTCCAAGCCAAAATTCCATGAATCATGACTTTAAACTATGTGTGAATTATTTTGAGAATTTGTAATGCGGTGAATACACTTTGGTCCTCAATCATGTTGGGTTTCATTTTAGTGACATATTTATCAACTTATTCTCATGGTTGGAGCTCTATGACCATAGACTATGATTTCCTTAGTCCTTACAACATGACATTATACTTCATGGCCATTTCCCCAATACAAAACCTTAAATTGGGAACCTTTTGTTCTGAACTCTATAACATTAATCTATGATTTTTAGTGTCTATGTTCAGATGACACTATATTGTGTAACAACCACAATTTTTCTCACTTGAGAGATTTTGGCCACACTTTGGTATTGGTCTCCTACCATGCCATTTCTAGACATTTTTTTGGCTTGATTCACTTCCTTATGGGATATGAAAAGACACACAGACATCACATCCATGGTCCATCCATATTTCCTTTCATCCATTCAGCCCATTTCATCTTTGGGTCCCCCAAGGGTATGTGGTGTGTGGTCCTCATTTATGTTAGGTTATGATGGTCGTTCCAAGTGATTCATTTGAGAGTACCTCTCCATTCCTTTTTACTTACCACATGACGTAAAAATAGATGGGTGCATCCATGCTTCATGTGCCCCATTTATTTCGAGATCTATAATATTTCACATCTGAAAGAACCCCTAAATGTCATAGTATTATTACCCTATTTCTCTAATAATTTCATGGGCCAACGTCCCAAAGGATCTCTGATGATAACTTGATACAAGTCCCATGCTGTGAATATGGTCATCGGTTGAACCTTAGTTGCTTATTTCTATTCTAGGTCACATGATTTGGATACTATGATTTGAAAAAGTTTGAAAATTATCATCAATCATTGCACCACCTCCATTTTGTCCCAAATATCGACTGTCATGATTCATATTTTCTTTCCCTTTTATCCCTCCGACCATCTGCGTATGTCGATCAGGAATGTTGGTCTGGTTAGGGGTTTCCAACCCAACATTTCTCCTCTATTGATGTGTACTCTCATGTGATGGGGAAATCCTAATGACACCCCTTTTTTACACCAATCAGGGATCATGTGTGCTTGGGAGTTTTGGTGAGGTAATACCACATACAGGATTGTACATCTCCATATTCCAAGCTCTATGACCATTAAACTAAGATCTCTACTATCTAGGACTTGTGTCGTTAAACTATGACACCACATCTGATATGAATTTAAATTAATAATTCTTTAACATATGAAATCAAACTATATGGAATTGAGGAACTTCATATGAATTATTCATGTTGCACTTGATATGTAGTGACATCTATACATCTCATCCCTAGGTCTAGCCATGGGATTTTATACTCCTCATTCCATCTTATTTAGACTTCTCTTTCTTCTAAAAACGATTGTTGTGGTGTAGAATTCTCTGTCGTCATTTATGTCGATTTATATACCAGATTACAAATTTTTATTATTAGATACCCATATCCTAGTCGTATGAAAATAAAATAAATCTCGAAATTCATCCCACATGACATTAAATGGTATGGAATTTAAGAACAATGTATTGCTTGATTCCCTCTTTATCAAGATACATAGAAGCACCCGAACATTCTATCTTCAGGTCCATCCTGAGGTTCATTTACCTCATTGGCCCATTGGCCCCTACTACGACCCAAACTCTATGACCTTAAACTGGGATCCCCAAGTCTATACAACACAACTTTAAAATTTTGGTGGGGTCCATGCATTATGACATGAAACTATGTGAAATGTTCTTGTCATAAGATGTTATACTAATCCATGTATCATCCACATCGTATGATGCTAAACTATAGGCATGTCATCGTCACCACAAGAAATCATAGGACTTCTATAGAAAGGTCCTGTCTGGAAGTAAGATTGATCTAAATTCAAACTAATATGCTTACCAAATATTATTTTCTCACAGTGGTGTAATTTAAAGAGTTTTGGACCCCATTCGAACATCTCATCACTCTATATGCATGCTTCGTATTCCCTATATTTGGATCATCATCCTCCTCCACATCTAAAGGACCCCCTAACATCCTATTCCCATGTCACTTTGGCTCACCTACCATCATGTTCCAGTGTTCTGGAAGACATCATATTACACTTTGAGTTTGGCCTCGTGTTGTGAACATGGTTAGCGGTTGGCCATCATTTTTTCCATTTTAGGCTAACCAGATATGGATATTGTGTTGAAAACATGGTCAGTTGTTATCCCCTTTCATCATTCCTCCATCACCATGTTCTGAATTTTTCATACCATGATTCACACATCTCATTCCAATTTGTTCAGATTGATTACAACACCCCTGGAGTTATACCTCTCATGCACCAGAGAACATTGGAAAAGGTGGTTTGGCAGCTCAAAGAACCCTATATCTGAGTTACATCCCCCTTTCTCATTCTAAAACTCTGGGAAATATGTTGGACCTTAGGTGTTCGATGATTGAATAGCTCCCCCACACCCAAAGTATTAAGTCACCTGGCTGTCCATTTTTTCTCACACCCGGCATGGCCCAAATGAGCGTGAGTACCATTTATTAGTTTTTTAGCTATGGTCAGGGTGTAATGACCTAAGAAGTAACAAGATTTTCATTCATTGTTTCTGAATAAGAATGAAATAATGAAGATATTTTTTTATTTCTGTAAAATATATCCCATATGGATTGGCCACCTCGATGGAGCACCTCAGCTCCACCACCCTTTGGTGCATGGCATCCAAGAGTTGTTGCAGTGATTCCCCAGTTCTCTAAGATGTGTTTTCTGCGCACTAATGCAAGTAACCTAGTTCACAATGATCATTCTAGGAGGTGTTGGAGCTTTGTGATTCAAGACCTTGAGCACAAGTTTGTAAAGAAAGATGAGGACAAGAGAAGGGACCTCATGTCATATTTATATGCAATGACCTTGCAATATCCTCAGTGCACCATTCTTCACACTGAGATGCATGGAAATCTCACCCAAAACCTTCATGCACATTATTTATGAAGCGGCTTCACAATCTTAATTTTTGTTTTTAGTGATATCCCCTCAGAATCCAACCATAGTTTTCTCCTAGACTCCAATTATTAGTGGGGGATTTTTTCCCACTGAAATCTAGGCCCGAGAAGGATCAAGAGTGGTTGAAGCATGTGGAGTGACATTTTACCCATAAAAAGAATGAAAATCATCAAAGGGTATATCCTTCTGTAGCCCCGTTGCAAATCTACTTGCCATAGTGAACAGCATGAGGGTAACAACACAGAATCCTCTATAACCACTACAGAGTGTTGTGACGGAATCCTCTCCGAATATGAAAAGAACTATGATTGCCACGAAGAAGAGTGACAGAAGACTTCACGATTGGGATGGATATGTATCCGATCATGAAGTTCAATTTCTTCCATAGTGCACCCTCAGAGAATAATGAACCCAAGTGCCTATAAATAAGTGGATCACCCCATCCTAAAGGATCGCCACCTTGACCATTCACCTTATATTCTCTCATTTTTTTGTAAAGCCCCCTTTACTCCATGAACTAGCAAGAAAATGTACAACCCAAAGTATTTGAGCATTGGAAATCAGATTTACCTTTGGACCTCTTTCCTCTTCTTCAAGTTAGGATTGCCTTAATGAAGGCTTATGTCCATCGTGAATTTTGGAGTCCATTTTGGGAACACAAGTCTTCACAAAGAATTCACCATTTTTTAAGCAACGTCCAAGAACATGTAGACTCCTTGACTCGGTTAGGTCATCATACATTGCAAATCTCCTCCCTTCACATAGATCCTTTTCAATTTCCTTCATGAATCCCCCCTTCTTCATGAAGCACTAGATCATCACAAATCCCTTATCTATGAATCCTACTACTTTATGAAACCTTCTATAGTGATGCCCTCTAAGATCATATGATGTGACGTCATGGTTCCCTGAGTAGTGTTTTGTACAACATTTTCATTCCTCATGATTCTTCTCATAAGCATGCTAACGTCTATTTCATAATCACATAACCACACTAATGTAGACCATAAAATTGAACACTCCACCACCTCACTCCCATCTAGAATTTATTATACCATCCCTTCCCTAGGTGCGGGTTGGTACAAGTTATGTAATTATTAGGGGTGAGGAGTGAGTCCTCATTATCCGAGCTGGTGGAATTTAAACTTTCATGCACCTTCATCCCAAACAAATCATTTTAAACTATTAGTTTCCACATGCGTGGAAGGATTCATTGGCTGAGAGGGAGTATGTGACTATGAGCTATTTTCTTCACACCTTTTCAATACACTTTCTCACCCTCATTGGGTGTTGTATCTATGAGTGCATGTTGACACCATGAAATGTGTTTCATGCACTTTTCCATAGAGTAGAGATATGATTCTCACATAGAAGAAAACTGTAATGTATGGGTAAAGATGTCTTTACCATAAAGTAAGAAGATTCAAGATGGATTTCTACATTCCAAATTAAAAATCCATACCAATAGATATGTGGATTGATTCCCCATCCAGAAGTAGGCAGTGGATTTCCAAGTTCAATGACGAAAATGTGTTAACACGTTAATTTCTATTTCCGAGTTTTATCTGAGAAGACTTCGTATATTTACCATATCAAGAAGTGTAGATCTTTTCAAGACCTTTTATTTGACTGGTCGTAGAGCCCAAATAGGCTTACGGATCAAAAGTTATGGCACTCGAAAGACGGATACAATTTCCCAAAGGGACCTACGTGAGGGACCTACATTGAGGACATGCGTGGACAACTTCCCTTCGGCCAGGTCCCCTCTTTGCCTATAAATAGAGCCCTTGGAATCCCCATTTAAAGGAGGGAAAAAGTTGGGAGATGTCCCAAATCTCATATTGCATAGCTCTTTCGCCAAGATCCCCCAATTGTTCTCAGGTGGTTCTCTAAAACATGAGAGAAGAGAGAATTAAATGGGGAAACATTGTTCAAAGCCCCATCATGGTCTAGAAAACATGGAACTTCACAGAGTACCTTCATGGAGCACCTTCGTGGAGCATCTCTGTAGAGCATCTGTGAGGAGAATCTGCGCAGAGCATCTGTGCGGAGCATCTGCACAGAGCACCTGCACAGTGCACCTGTGCGGAGCACTTGTGCGCTGCACTTGCGCGGAGGACTTCCGCGGGGGAGCTACACGGAGCACCTACGCGAGGAACCTTGGCGAAGCACCTGCGCGACCCCACTGGTCCATACTGCGGGGGCGCAGCCCCTGCACCCCCTGCTTGGGCTCAGTGCCGGGCTGTGGTCCTGGCCCTTCGGGCTCGTCCCTTCACTTCCGTCACTGACCCCCATGAAAAATAGAGAGTCACACCGCGAACTTTTCAGATCCGGTCGAGGACATTTTCTATTGTTCCCTTTCTGTAGCCATACTTCCAACCTTGTAATACCATGATCTGAGACACTCCATCACACTCATTGAAGTTCCTTGAGTCGACTTACTCCTCTTGGTTACTTTCGCATGTTATGAGTTTGGACTCTCCTTATGGATTCCTCGAGTACCTTGAGTCGATACAATCCTTAAGAAACTCCTCAAACCTCATCACCTGACTTCTTTTCCAGGTTAAACTTCAAATGGTCATCCTCCATAGGAGTAAGCCCCAACCAATTCCAAATGGGCATCCTTCATAGGATTTATCCACAACCAAACCTCAAATGGGCATCCTCCTTAGGAGTAAGCCCCAACTAATTTCAATAGGGCAGCCATCCAGTATAAGCCCCTCACCTTCACCCCTTCTTCCTTACATTGGACCCTTATCTAATGTAAATAGAACAAAGGGAAGGCTCTTCATCCCGCCCTCTTCCACGGTCGACGCGCCCTCTTCCATCAACATGGAGGAAAAATTTGGAAGTATGAGTGTCATTGTGGAATCTTTCACATACTCTTGTTTCTCACATCGAGCATGACTCACGTGGGCTTAGAGATATGTGATGATTACAACATGTGCACAAACACTCTCATTGAAAAGAACTACGAGAACTCTGATTCCTTTTCAAAATAAAATACGTAGGAATCCCTTTCAGGGCCCGAGCTCACTAGATATCCTCCTCAGGAATCCAACCCTAATTTCCAAATTTGGGAAACCTCCATAGGAAATAAGACCCAAATTCCATCCTCAAATAATCAAGGAATCCTTTTTCAGGGAGTTAGCTCAAACTCATCTTTCTCAGAGGATTATACTCTCTTATGAGATTTATCAAACTATGTGGGCTTTTATTCCCATTAATATGGGATACGTATGAAGCCTCCTTGATGTTTAAACCCAACACATCAAATCAACCCTATTCTCTTTGGGCCATGTTCCCAATAGGGTTTGATCCTATTTGGAAACCTATATCCTTTCCAAAGTTACTTGGGTTGTTTCAACTTAATCCCCACACTAAGTTGTAACTAAGAACCTTTCGCTTAGGAGTCCTTATCACATGACCTTAAAAGGTATGATGTTTCCCATTAAGTGGCACCGAACTACGAGGGTTCTGATTCCTTTCACAAGGATACGTAGGTAGCTCATTTTATGAGTACGATCCCAAGATCAAAACAAAACTTTGTCTCCCTGGATGATAATAAACTTCATAGCGTCCCACTGAGTGGCTTAAAAACCAGTATCATCATAAATAATGCTTAAAATAATCTCTAATTAGTATATTAGAGGATACCATTGATGGAAAACCTCGAATACATACTGATAATTCTAAAATTTTATACATGTTAAATAAGTGATTTTAAATCCCAAGGTATACTAATGATATAATTTGTCAATTAATAAGGATTCATGAAAATATTTTAATTTCAAAAGAGAGCCTCGGAGTAGACAATAATTCCCCCCAAAAGGGTGTGATGAGTCTGACCTCCCATCCTCTCAACCAATGCATGTTTTTAAGTATCATAAAGTTCAAAACTTAACGAACGTCTGCCTTTGGAAGGTAGGTCCTCTTTCAATAAAGAATCGTCGGAAGTTTTTGATTCCATGAATAAATCCAATGGAAACCGCCTGAAAACAAGAATTCTTAAATCTAGAATATCATGTTTCAAGGACTTATAAAACAGCACCTCAGGAAGTCTCCACATAAGCCCCAATATAAACCTTTATAGGGCGATCCTGGTATGATGGCTGGATATACCTCATACATCTAGACACCCTCCTCAGGCTTCCCTCTACGAGTAATACACAATATCCATCTCCTATGTCCACCTCAATGTGTATGCCCCACATAATATCCCTGGTGGTCACACCTCTTGTGACACAATCATCATGTCTGATAATACCTCTTGTTTCTCACAACATGCAGGACTCACATGGTCTTAGAGTAAGTATCGACCATGAAATCTTCTCTGGGCCACTAACTATGTGTAACCCCATGCCCCTTGATGATGAACTATGAATAATTTGATCACTATATTCTACAAAAGGTATGTAGGAAGCCGCCTTGTGGTTCAAGCCTGTCATACATAATTCTTGACCACTTCACATCAGTTCACCCTCATCCCACATGATATTAAACAGTATATCTAAACTACATGGGTTTTGATCCTTATATTCTATATATGTTATATATAAATCCTTCTTGAGGTTCAACCCTAAATAATCGTAAATTTTTGTGCTCCATCCTAGGGTCATACCCTCCGGATGTGACATATTTATTTTCTAGGAACAATATTCTAGATACGCCTCTATGAGGTGTTCTTATCTATTTGTGTAGCTAACCACACAAATCCCCACACACTCGATCCATAATCTTCCAAACAATATTATACCTCTTATAATGGGCTTCTAACCATACGTAAGCCCCATCATGTCTCTTGGTCACTACCCCTAGTGTACACCCCTATTCATTGCCCCATACTAAATGATATGGACTTTGATTCACTTCCTTGGGGATAGGTTGGAATCCTTCCTGAGGATTAATCCCATCATGCATTCCTAATACTAGTATATCCCTTGAGAACTCATGTTTCAAGAATATCATTCCTCAACCCATGTTTCCACTTCCCTCAGGTCCCATCCATGCATCCATTCTCATGATCCACTTGCTCAGGTGACTCATCCCCCTATTTCATAACTATGTTGATATTGATCCCTACCTCCTAGGCATGGTATGTAGGAAACCTCCTTGAGGTTAAATCCCAACACCACCATCTTCAAATCAGTTTCACTCCATTCATATCATACACTTCATTAAATCATCCATCATCTATCTTGATTCTTACATGGGACCCACCTCATAGTGGGATCATTCCATTTATATAGGTAGCTAACCATACATAATCCATGAACATCTACTCCATCACCCCACCATTACAATAGTAGATCACATTATCTACATGGGTCATCTTAGTCTATAAACACCATTCATCCATATTATTGTTGCTTTTAGAAGAACCTAGGACATATCATTGTGTAATTCACACACAATCCAACCAGGAGAGATCCTATTGCAATGTGCCACCTTAGTGTGTAAGACCTGAATAATCCATTTGAACTATGTGGGTTTTAATCGGGTACATGGAAAGGGGTCTTAATGCACAACTAGTTTGAAAGTCCCATGGGATATGGTTTGCTAATTCAAAAACTCTTCACGAACCATAATGAACGATTTAAATATAAGGTTTCTATGAATAACCTAGGATGAAACCAGGGTGACATAGATTAAGGAAGATGTCATGATTTACACATCCTATATGTAATTATTTTCATTGCTATGTGGTTTTCTTCTATGATAATAAATGTTCACAGTATGCTTCTGGTTTTAGTTAACAGTATAAACTTGAAGGAAAATGATTAACATTGAATGTTATGGATGATTTTTTGATGAGCAGTCATGTGGTTTGATCAGTGGAGTGAGAGATGATATGATCATTCCTAATCAGTATTCAAGGATTGTTCTACTTAATTTTTTTTGTTATTATTTACATGTTTATATTGAATGTTCCTGATAGAATAGTGATGTTATTTAATGACAATGTGATATTTTAACTAAGGGAAGGTAACCCTTAATATGTTCTTTATGTTACGATAATGTTGTTATGAATACATATTTGGATGTTACTAATAACATTGGAACTAATTGTGGACTTTTTTATAAGTATTTTATGTTTCATGGATGAATTTTGCAACTTGTTAGATTTAGATAACATATTTAGTAATCTATGATATAAAGAAGCATGCATGTTTTCTAAATGTATTTATGGTAATTTAGGTTGTTACCATGTTCCAAGAGAATTTACCATGAGGGTATTCAAATGTTTGGAATGTGATATCCAACAGTTACATTGTGATATATGGGGGTAAATGTTAAGATGATTTCATGAATCTCTTTCTAATGTTTCGATTTTTCATCTTTTATAGGGGTTAAAATTTTAACAATCATGATAATTTTAAGTTAAACGTTTGAGGAAGTATTTATGCAATGAGTCTGGATTGAAAACCTTGGTCAAAATGATATTTATTGTATAAAATTATTTCAAATTTTTTAATTATATTTGGTAAATTATATTAGAATAGATTTAGAAAAGGACATCATGTATGTCGAGTGAAAACCAATCATGTCTGGAAAGTCCTTGGGTCTTGAACCCATGACTATAGGATGATAAGGTTTTCATGGCTACCATTGGCCAATATGATGTCCTAGTTAATGTATAATTATATTTTATGATTAACTATTTATGATGAAACAGTATTGTAAATTTTATGTTTAGATATTAATGTATTAACCATATTGGGTTTATAAAAATATTTATTGATGAATTGTTATACTTTCCATTCATTTATGGGCCTCAAGATCTGCTAAAAGTGTATTTTAGCACATTAATTTGTGGATTTCCATTAATTGTTGTAATGGATAAATTAGAAATTGATAAAATCAGAACTAAAGGATGAAATTTTGTTTGTAGAAATATGTCATGGAAGTATATTTTCTTATATTCTTGGTCAAAAAACGAATTATTCAATTCTATTATCATGATTAAAATAAAATGCGTTGTCCTAATACCATAATTGATTAGAATTTATGGCCATTTAAATCATCAAATATTTATGAATTTGAGACCCTCTTGTTTTCTTTTAACATTCACTTATTTGTGATTGATGACCTTAATCACTCCCTATAAATATTTACTTTTTTACTCCATATCTAATATTCCATCCCAACATCTATTCTCTTATCTGGATAGCCATTTTTATGTTACATTGGGTAACTATTTTCATTCCAACTTTCCATTTTTATTGGAATTTTTATTGTCCATTTTTATGGCATTTCTTTAAGGATTTTTAGACTACTTCCCCCTCAAAGAAATGTGATTCATTTACACTCCACATGGAATTTGTTAAAGATGGTTTTAGTGAAAATATTTTATATATAAAACATTATAATACTACTTTATTGATATTATATACATATATACATATATTTCATTTTCTTTATTTCTTTCAATATGATAATAAAAATGGAAACATCGTTCATTCGTACGTATGACTTACCGTCTCCATGAATGGTGTATTAAATTTCATACTATATTATTATATATATTATTATAATGTAAATATAATTTTTATACATGATATTTATATAATGGTTTATATTCTGGAATCATGATATATATTTATGGACCAATGATATAGAAAATTAAGACACATGTGAAGAACAAAGTGAATATTACCCGATGTGAAACCTTGACATAGGATTGTTAACAAGAGGATAATATAAGGTCATAATCAAACCATGTATGTTATTAGATATAATAATATGGTTTTCTATAATATTTATAGTAAATTTATATTTATTATACAGGTGGTTTTAATGAGGATGATGAGAGTCAAGACACAAGGTAAGGTTATTTCATATCACTTTTTATTTCTATGAGATGCATCTTATCTTTGCCACTCTTTGATTTTGTGTGGTGTATGTACTGACCATAATTTTATATTATTTTTATTATAAAAAAAATATTGGTATTAACATATCCATTTTATGATCTTTCTTTCATGGGGTTTAGGTTTCAAAAGTTACAAAATCGTTGATATAGTTTTGTCTCAATTATCCTTCTTTGAGCTTTATGTTTTTTTATTCACCTAAATTCTCTTTTGAGGTGTATATACTTCCATTTTACATGTTATATGATGAATTTAATTCTTTTCATGATATTTTCAGCTTCAGGTAATTTCATTTTCTTACATTCATATTATCATCCAAAGATAACATGTTATAATAGTTTATTAATACAATCTCATTTCTTTTCAAGATTGTTTATGTTTATGCTTCCTTTCATGAAATATTATGATCCATATCTCAAGAAAATTCATGAAATTTCATCTCTTATGGTTATTAATGATTTATTAATATATTGGAACCATTTCATCCACTCTTTTTTTACATAATATAGTTAATAAAGTATTTTCTAGAAATCCCAATTTTACCCTCTCTTCGGTCAAAAATCTATGTACTTTAAAACCCATGTTTTCTAAAAAGAGTTTCCAAGAATATCATAATAATCTCCTATGCTCATTTAAATACATTTTTATCCTTTTTAATTTTTATAATATTTTCAATGGAATCATCTTGTCTCTTTCCAAATGATGCATTTCTAAACCCTTTTAGTGTGTAAAAGGAATGTTCTTTTTAAATCATATGACATGTACATATTTATCTGCTATAAATACTTTGAGGCTTTGTTTTCATGTTTTAAGTTTTATTTGTAAGAAAAAATTTTAATAAATATTTTCAAATAAATGGTTTGCAAAGGTTTTTCATGGTTCTTTTATATGTTTTCAATGAAAATTGTTTTCAAAATATTTTCAAACTTTAATAAAATGTTTTCGATGTTATTTACAAAGAAATGGTTTTCAAAAAAATCATGATTTATTTACATGTTTTTAATGTTCATTTAAATGTAATGGTTTTGAAAATGTTCTCAATATTTTGTATAGGTTTTCAAATTATTTTTAAGGAAATATTTTTCAGGACATTTCCAAGGATTATTTATAAGTTTTTTAAGTATTTTTAATGATATAGTCTTAAAAAGGTTTTCATAATTTATTTATAACTCTTAAAGGAAAATTGTATTCAAAATGATTTCAAACAATATTTGTATGTTTTCAATGTTTTTTTAAAATAATTTTTTTTCTAAAGATATTCACAATTTCTTTTCATATTTTCCAAGATCTTTTAAAAGTAATGGTTTTTGTAACATCTTCATGATTTATTTATAAGTTTTAATTTTATTTTCTATGAAAATGATTTCCAAGTGGTTTTATGTATTAAAAATACTTGTTCAATGAAAAAAGTATATTATACTTAAGAATTGTTTTTGAAATATATTAAAAATTTATTTTCCATCTAATATGACATCTCTTGATATCACTCATGCCTTTTTAGGATATTATCTTAAGGTTTCATTCATATTCTTTCTATGAATGGGTTACACATAATGTTGTGGTCTTATATATAGCGTGTTTCTCTTTCACGAGTTATATTCTTTTGAAACCATCTTCTTTTCACAAGTTATTCTTTTGATAAAATTATTATGAATCCTATCTTTTCCCACTGGTTATGATTTGATTACATGTTTATGATAACCATTTCATTTCACAGGGTATGATATGAATATTTTTGATCTTGTGGCACATGTATGTATGATTCAATTATGAGATTATTGGGACCTATATCTCCATACAATTCATTTGGTAATTATTTATATCTCATGAGATATACTATGATTATCATGGGAATGAACCTTGATTACTAAGATGGCCCTCAGAGTGAACCATGACTACCAAGATGGTATGAGTAGTGAACTCATTATTATAAGATGTCCATGGGAGTGAACCATGACAACCAATATGGTATGGGGAGTGAACCCATATTGCCAAGATGATATTGGAAGCATTTCGTTGGATACTATAGAAATCAAATTATATGTTTATGTGTGTGCCACAATTTCATGTTTTATTTAAATGTTATGCTTTCAAGTTTATTTTCATTATTTCTATATGATTCATGTCTTATAAACTTCCATGATTTATGCAATGACTCATGTATATGATCATTGATATGAAAGGTATGATCTTCCATTTTCATGATCTTGTTCTTATACCCTTATTATCATAATTATGCTTACATATCTCCCTTATATACCTGTATTGGTCATTTGATCTCACCCCTTTTAATGTTTCCTTCTCCTTATTAGAAACAAATGGTTTATATAGAAGTACTAAAGGTGGAGATATTTAGAGGAGATGTTGAAGATCTTTCACGAGGAAAGAGTACTTTTCCCATGATTCTAAATACACTAAACTATTATGGTCCTAGGGAATGAAATTTTGAAATGTAAAAATCATTCATATAAAATGATGGAATATCCATCTTTGTTAATTTTAGGTCTATATATGATTTTTCTACAAAAATCATCCCATTTTGTGGGATTATTTATAATATAATTCCAATAATTATGGGAACTAAATTGGATAAAATGGTTTCATTATTTTATATTAAAAATTCTATAATTTCTAAACAATTTAATCTCATTTTTTCTTATAATAAATTTTAACTGAGGTAAAAATTCATTACTATAGTAAATGTTAAAAGGGAAGGATCAGTAAAAATAAAGAGATAAAAGTTAAAATAACATAAATTGTTTCAAAATATTATTTTTTTGAATTGATTTAAACACTTTAACTTCCCATATTTTATATTTATCAAATTTTGACACACTTTTCTATGAGATTATATTTATTATATATTAATGTTCTTAATATTTACATGTTTTTTCTAACTAAATGATTAAAGGTAATATCATATACTCTATTATAAACACCTTATTGAGCCACATATACCTAAAAAATATACCAAAAAAACTCAAAAGCATCCAACTCGTGACCTAGATGTTCTGGACCCTCCAAAAGAGAAATCTATAAGGATAAATGTTTAAGCCAAATAAGGTTTTCCAATGAAAAGTTATAACTCTTAACAAAGTTATTTCATATTTATTTATTCTTTTAACTAATTTAAACCTATAATAATCATGGTGGTATAATACCATAATCATAAAAAAATAAATATAAATTATAATATGCTTATGGTAGACGAATTTTCCATCTTCATCTCTATTTGATTGGAAATTAAAACATCGCTTAAGCATACATTTTGACTAACCCTTCCCTGAAGCGATGTGTTTTGTTTTTTCATATATGTCACTCATGGATGGATTTATATCTATATTTAATGGTAATATATTATTTTAATATCATATTTATGATTCAATAAAGATTAAATATTATCTCTCTAATTACCTTCTCATCTGTTGAAAATATTAACACAGCTCATTCATATGTGTGGACTACTACAACAACAAATAAATGTGATTCATTTTCCATTTATGTATATATTTTATGATAATAAGGATATATTTAATAAATATATATCATTTTAATTGTTTTTTTATTGTTTTATTTTTTTACCTTTTTTATTCTACCCTGGAAAATTGAAAACATTACTTATGTGTATACACAGATTACCATCAATATGAAGTAATGTAATAAATTTTTCATCACCAACTTATATTAATAGTTATTATATTTTATATAGATCATAAATATAATATTTATTAAATTATTGATATTTTGGAGATGATGAATCCATGACCAAGATGGATGGATTGGAATATTTGAACCAAGACACACATGGAAAATTGACCAGTTTTCACCAAAATAATTATTTTAATAAAGAATTATTAATTAAATGGTAATAGAAAAACTATGAAATGATATATAGTAATATAAAAATTAATATTTTTTATGAATATACTCATATATATATATATATATTCCATATTTATTATACAATAGGGTTTAATGCATATGAATCCACTCTAAATAATATGTAAGGGTTTCTTATCGCAATTTTATTTCTATGAGACATATATGATATCTATCACTATATTAATTTTTGTTGAGTATATAATTTTAATTAATATATTTTATTATTATTTTCATGAAATTTATTAGGATTTAAAAATTAATATTTGTTACTCAATTTCTGGATTTTTTTATTCAAATATCACTAAAACAGCAAGGGTTCGTTTGAATGTTGTTTCATTAGAAAGGATTCATGTTATGAACCTATCTATGTTTATATGGGTTATATAATACCTCTTTGAAAAATTATATCATGAATAAATTTATATTAATAGTACTTAATGTTTCATTTTATTTACTTTCATTAAATTTGATTACAATTTTAAATTTGCAAAGTGGTAAGGGTTTGTGTTACAATATAATTTCTTTTTGGGATTGTCTATGATAAATTTCTAATTAAGTAAATTATATAATCCATATTCTATAAGAAAAATCAATTTTCTATCCTGTGGTTACTAATATAAGTTTTAGGTGTTAATACTACTTTCAAAATGACAATAACAAAAATGGTTAATGAAATATTATTATGAAAAGATGGAATTATTTAATCTTTTGTCGGTAAAAATTTTCATCCATTACCATGCTATTAAATAAAATTTATATATCTTTTATTATATAAATATTCATTAGAAAAGACTATTTTTATTAACGTTATACTTATTTATAAATGATTAATATTAATTTTATAAAATGTTTTACATAAGCCCAACTTTTGAATTTTTAAAAAAGTATGAAAATAATGTTCTATATTAACTTATATGATTAGTTTTAAATTTACATCCATCATGAAAATTATTTCCATGATGTTTCCTATAAAATTTTCAAATTTTATTCTCTATGAAATGAAATTTATCAATAATATGTGAATTTTTATTTAAAATTTAATTGATATAAAATAATTGTTTCCTCATATTTTGAAAGAATTATTAAAATTATTTTTAAATAAATGTATATCTTATATCAATATATTTGAACTTTTCTTATGATTCATTGGGGTTTTTGTTAATATGACTCCCTTCACATTATCTCTTCAGATGGATTAGGATCCTAGGATTTTATGTTTGATTTAATGAAACCTACTTCTTTCTAATTGTTTAGTCATGGATTGATGAGATAAAGAATTTTTTTATGATACCATAAACTTATTTTATTTAGATGGATTATGAATATGTGATGAATAAATTTTTATGAAACCCATTTTTTCATTTTTTATGCTATGATTAAATGATTTTTTTTTATGATCATGTTCCACACTTATATATTGTTTTAATTATTTTATGTGTGGTCCAGGAATTCTATTTCACTTTAATGAATTGGGTAAATAATGTTATATCATGAGATAATATGTATTAGAATTTAGAGTGAACTCATGGATCAAGATTTATTATTAATTATTATACACTCTTATTATTTATGTATTTTGTTATGAAGATGAAATATTACATAAATTAGGATTAATGAACATTCACTGATTAGGTATTTATTTCATAAGTTATGATCATATTTTCTTACCCATATACTAGTATTATGATATCTTATGATCATTGGTTGATTTATCCTTTTTTTATCTTTTTTTATATAGCCTCATCATTTCATATATTTCTATTTTACCATAATATAAATAATATATTTATTTAAGGTATTTCTAAGAAGGGTTATATGTGAGAATAATATTTTTTGAATATGTTAAATATAATTCATCAAATAAGTTATTATGTCTATAGTCTCGAAAGAAACTATACCATTACAACTCTAGGTTGTGTATTATTTTGAGATGTATTTCATATCTATATAAAATTCTATAATATTTATTTACGTAATGTTCGATTCACATTAGATCACATAAAATTAAAATTAATTCCACCATATCCTAAAATATTACTATCAATAGAAGGTGTAATGTTAAATACTCAAGAACATAAACATGCATGAACTTATTTCTCAGTGGATATTATCATACATGGTAAAAATGTATATATAAATTGATTATACAAATATATAAATATATTTACATAGTAAATTAATTAATATAGAAATCTATGTTAATTAATTTGATGATTAATAAGAATAATTATGTATTAAAAATGATAAAATATACACCCCTATCATGTGATGAATATTGAATTTTAGATATTGGGTAATAATATTGATTATGATGGTCACTATGTAAATAATTTAATTTATATATTTCCTATAGTTGGAGACTAAATAAATTATCGATAAATCCCTATAAAAATCAGGAGTAGGTAATTACATGTATTTTATATATATTAGTTATATAAAATTTGATTAAGGGAAAACTTATATGTTGATGTACATTAATATTAAAGGATAACTGATTCCAAAATTGAGTTCAATACAATTGGGAGTATATTGAATATCCAAAAACATAATTCCACTATCGTTTGTTATATAAGGATCCTTTAATAGAAAAATTATTTCCATAACACCACCAATATAAGACATATTGTGGCCATTTTTGTTGTTGGTAAAAAATAATTTATTGCCTATTGGGTGAGTTTATTCATTATAAAGGAATATAAAATGTTTATAGTGTGAGTTAAATGGTGTAACACAAAAAGATTTTGTGAAATATTTTTTTAAATTAATTTAATCTTTTTATATTTTTCATTCCATGAAAAACTAAAAATAATCTATTTTATATTAAGGAACTATGTTTGGACTGCATTATAGGAAACACCAAATTAATAATAAGCTAACCAAAACATAAATTTTAGCTTTATTTACATGGAACACTCATGTTATCTTTTGTTACACGCAACAATGACATTCTTTAATGGATTTTGTAACACGCCAGATTGAGTTTTACAGAATAATAGTGTATTATTAGAATGTTATTATGTAATATAATTAGATATAATATAGAAATTAATTTAGAAATTATGATTAGTATTAACTAATTTATGAAAATATATGTTTTATAAAATTATAAGATGATTTCTTATTTTACTAATTAATTATAAATATATATGAAAACTGATTGAATATAAAAGAAATATTATTATTAGTATAAACTGTTTACCCTATTGAATTGAATTAGTTACCATTAATGAGTGATGTTAATATATTATATATGTTATATATTCAGTACTTTTTTTGATATTCATCAGATTTATATGATAGATATAAGATATATCCAATGTAATTTTATGCTTAAAACCCTATATTTTTTAGTATAAAAGTGGTCTTACCACATTTTAATAGAGAAACCATTTTCCATACTTTTATAGAAATTTTATAGATTTAATATTTCAAAATAACCTCCATATTTGGAAGTGAAACATAAAAATTTAGTTATGATAGATTTTTTTTATTTTTCTGTAAGGTTTCAATTTTTAATTAATAGTTAAAATGGTAGATTTTAATTCAAAACTACTTTTTCATCAACAATATTTATAAGGATAAATTGTATTTTATATTAGTTTAAAAGTTTCATTAGATCATGTTTTATCCATTAATATAATTTAAGACATTTTAACCAATTATAAGATATAAAAACTTATAAACATTTGATCTTTTTTACTTTAAAGACCCATAGTGTCGTCCCATTATTGGGATTAATTTTAAATTTATTTATGCCACCTAAATTAATAGAACATGGAAAAATGGATTCCATATTTTTTTATTATATTAATTTATAATTTATAATAATTTCAAAAAAAATTACAATAATGATTAGTGGTAGTGAATAAAATTAATTACAATTGTTAAGATAAGTATTATGTTGATAGAGAACTAATCCTTAAATTTAAGACACAAAATAACCTATAAACTTGTCCCTAACCCATTATTTGTCCATTATTCTTCATTTGACCTATAATTATTGATAATTTTTAGTTTTATATGACTTTTTATGGAAAAACATGGGAACACCTAACTTGTTTTTAAGATTCCAAGTGTATACTTTCTGTTCCTTATAAAAGGCCACCACATCTCCCTCTTCTTAACAACACACAAACCACTTAGCTTCAGAGAATAATTACCCAATAAGATTTATAAAATTCATAATGTCCTCTTGAATCCTTCCATTGGTCATATATCAATCCACAGAAGCCTTTTGGCACAAACCAATAGGGGTTACTTGATTAAGAGGTAACACCTTCTCTCAAACTCATTTTTTTTATTTTATTTGTCCATCCCTCCACTCTCTTTATTACATGATTGTATAACAACAACAAAATCATAAAGGTACTATTATTTTTTTATGTGAATGGTTAGATATAAACTTACAAAATACACGATCTAATGGGTAATGAACATACAATTTACGTGTACTATAATCTACCACATCACTAAATGATTATTGTTAATTTATCATTTACTGCCCCTCATGGTGGAAATTATGATAGAAAATACTATTATACATGTCATATATTATCATTATTGTGTATTTATAATTTTTTATTCCTTTAAGACACATCTATTTTTTACATTCCATTAGGTGTAAATACAATAATTTCATTTGTGGAAGAGTGGACTACTTCCCCCTCAAAGCAATGTGATTTGTTCACCCAGTATATGGACTGTATTAAGGATGGGATTAATGAAATTATATTATATATATGATATAATAATGATAATTTAATAATTCTATATATATATATACATATATGTATTTTACTTTCTTTCAACATGATAATGATACAGAAATAGAATTCATGCGTACATACGGTATATCGTATCCATGAATAGTGTATTCATTTTCATACAAATATAATCTATAGATTATTATAACACAAATATAGATTATATAAATTATATTTAACAGTGGTTTAAATGTTTTAAATCATGATATAATGAAAAAAAATAAAAAAAATTAATGCACATGCGAAAAAAAGATGATATTACCCGAAGTGAAGCATTAACACAGAATTGTTAACAAGAGGGTAAAATAAAGAAATAATCAATCGTAATATAATATAACATGTAAGAATGTGATTTTTTTATATATGTATAATAAATTAATATTTATCATACATGAGAATTGAATTAGTACGATGAGGGTTAGGACACAAGGAAGTGGAGTTTTATCTCACTTTTTATATCTATGAGATACATGCTTACTCACGACCCCTTTCATTTGTGTGGTGTTTGTACTACCCAGGGAAGTATTATATATTTATTATAAGTAAATTTATGGGTATTTAAATATCCATTTTATTATATTTCATTTATGGGGACTGTGTTTCAAAAGATACCAAATCAGAAACATGATTTTGTCTCAATTTTCATTCTTTTAGAAACATGGATTATTATGCACCTATATTTTTTCATGAGTTGTATATACTAAATTTGAAATATTATATCATGAATATTTTTATATTCATGATATTTTATGCTTAATTTAATTTAATGATCTTAAATGTGGAGTGTTGTTCAATGTTTCTAAGTTGTAAGAGTTTATTTAAATAATCTCACCGCTTTTTGATATTATTTATGATTATGCTTCCTTTATTGAAATATTTTGATTCATCTCTCAAGAATACTCATGAAATATTATTCTACAATGTTTTTTAATATATAACCATGTTTTAGTAGTAATTTCCCAATATTTTGTACCTAAGATAATTAGGAAAATGATTTTGGGAACAAAATTCTGTATTTCTCCCTTCAGTCAGAAATCTATTTTATTTCAAAAACAATGTTTTGAAAAATGTTTTCAAATGACCCCTAAATACCTTTTTCAGGGAAAAGTATTTTAACATTGTTTTATTTTTTCATTTTTTCCTTTAAAATATATCAAATATATTTTCAAATTAATTTTTTTTTAAGAATGTTTTATTTTTAAGAAGTATTTTAATCATTTTCAAGAATTATTTTTATATTTTAAAATAAAAATTTTTCTAAAATTATTTCCCATATTTATTTATAATTTTTATTGTTTATTTTCAAGGAAATGTTTTTCAGAAGTTTTTATGATTTAAAAAGTAATTTCTTTCAAATTTGAATAGATATTTACATCCAAAAATGTTTTTAAAAGTTATTTCAATATTATTCTCCTTCTATGATGAAATTGATTGATGATACTCATGCCTTTCTTGGAAATGATCTAAACATTCCATTATTATTATTCATTTTAATTTTTTGTTCTTTCATTTTATTAAGTTTATGAAAATCATTTCTCTTCCAAAATTTATATTCTTTAGTAAACCTCTTCTTTTCAAAAGTTAAACTTTTAGGAAGTGATTATGAAACCTCTCTATTTTAATAGATTATTATTTTATGAAATGTAAATGATACCCATTTCATTTCATGGGTTATGATTTGATATTTATAAAAACTATGTATTTTTATGGTTCATGGTATGATAAATTTTTTATTTTGTGGAACAAGTTTGAATGATGTTATTATGAGATGGGTGGAACCTATATCTCCCTCCAATGCATTGGGTAATGATGTATGACTCATGAATATAAATGTTATACATGAACTTGATTAAATGTTCACAATGTCATGCATGGACCAATATGAATTCCCATAAGTTTATGAATGAACCTGATTACATGTTCATAATGTTATGAGGTAACCTTATTATGTGTTCAAAATATTATGAAAGGACCATGATTCATGTCCATAAGATTATGTCTGAACTTGATTATGTGTTCATAGTGTTATGTGTGTACCTTATTACACGTTTAGAAAGTTATGCATGGACTTGATTTCTATTATATATAGTTATTAGTGAACCTGATTACACATTCATAATGTTATGTATGGACCTAGTAACATGTCTGTAAGTTGATATAGGGGCCTGATTTCATGTCATTAACTTTATTAGTGAACGTTTTTATACTTATAGATGTTCACAAAGTTATAAAAAAAATGTGCATGCCATAAGTTCCTTGTATTTTTTCTATTTTATGCTTCAATGAAATATTCTATTAATTTTATAATGAACCATGTCTTATGAAATGAAAAAATTTATTATGATCTCTAATATGAAAGGTATGATCTTTAAATTTTATGATCAAGTTATATAACCTTTTTTCCTATTATGATTACACATTTCCTTTATTTACCCTTACTATGCAACTGAGCTTAACCCTTACATATGTTTCCTTTCACCATGTTCTGAAGAATGGTTTTGGGTAGATATACTAATTGTGTAAATCTTTATTAGAGTTTTTAATATGTTTCACCAGGATAGAAGATTTTATTTCCTTATTTACAAAGACACTAAAAAATTATGGTCCCTGGGTATGCATTTTCTATATTGTAGTGAAAATTAATCTATAATGTTGTAATATATATTTTTGCTATGTCTGGGTCACTATAGTAGGTATTAAAGGAATAGATTATCCATCATTTGGAATGTATGATGAAAAAAAATAGTGGTATCCGTATGTATATTTATAAATATATGTCCTTGGATGTCTTTAAGGAAAAGTATAAGGATGAGTTAATGTTTAGGAGAATGTCTTGGAATTTTGGTAAAGGATAGAGTGAGTGGTTTCCTAGAAATAAATCCATCTCTAGATACAACATGTGGATATTTTTCTAGAATAGATGTACCTATGGGTATCAACTCTGAAAAGATGTTCTGGGTCTGACATGGGGTAATCTGGTACACGACAAAAGGCCTTATTTCACTCCAACTTTGAAAGTCTAGAGGGATATACTTTGGAAATTTACAAAAATCTTCCTGAACCATCATAAAGGATTTAGATGGAGGATGACTATGAATATCCTAGGATAAACCTATGGTTTCATAGACTAAAGAAGTAGGATCCATGATTTAGGCACTATATAGGTAATTTTTCATGATTATATGGTATCCCAATATGATAAATGATTCTCACACTATGAATTATGGTTTTAGTCTATGTAGAAAACTCAAATTAACATGGTTCACATTTAATATTTCATAAATTGAATGTATGGGCATATTTGAATCTATTACCCAATTGGAAGTATCATAAATAGAATTAGGAAAGTGGTATGAGTATTGTTAATACTTATGAAGATAAAGATACCCCAAACGACATGTGAAAGCTATGTGATGTTCTTATACTAATTTTTACATTAAACATAACAATCATGATTATATTTAGGTTAAAGAACCTTATGACATGATGCATATTATATATTATATGAAATATGTATTAAGGAATAAGTTGATGATGCCTAAGTAACTGTTTAAGTATAATGTTATAGGAATTATGTAATTATGTTTGGTAATTAAATAATTATGTGATATGAATAGTGAAATATATGATTATTTTCAGTATATGGTTTAATTAATTTTTGAAAATAACATGTTAAATGGTGATGAAAACATAAGAAATGATTTTATGGAAGATGATATTTTGATTAAGAGAATGTAACCTTTAATTAATTCCTAACGTTGATATAATGATGTTGGATAATGATATGGTGGATATGAAAAAGTAAATTGGATGGTATGGATTACCCTAGAACTGATTATGGACAAAATGTTCTAGGTAATCACTGATGATGTTTACAGATTCATGGATTTAATGAATAAATATAGTAATCATTGGTGTAAGGAATAATGCATGTTTTCCAAAGGTTTTTATGGTTTTTAAGGTTATTAGCATGCTTCAAGAGAATATATGATAAGGGTATTCACATGTTAGGATTGTGAAAAACAATTGGTACATTGTCATATATGGTGGATCATTATTAAGCCTATTTGAAGACTTTCTTTCTAAAGCATTTAATTTTCATCTTTAAAAATGGTTATAAGGGTAACCATTTATAGGATGTCTATATAAAACATAATATGAACATTGTGAGAATGAATCATTATCTTACCACATGAGGCTTTAATCATATTGGATAACCTGTTATAAAAATGTGGTGTTGATGATAACTGATGATAGGTAGGATGTCATATCATGGATATCATGATCTATTAGTGCTATGATAATGAAAATTTTACCTTCCTTTATGGAGAAAGATGTTAAATGGATCAATGAACATTAAAGGTTAAGGTTGTTTTGAAATCATGCAAGTATATATTTTCAGTAAAATTCATTAACTTTAGGAAAAATGAACTTGAATACCAAAATTTTATCCCAGTACCACCATCTCTAATAAATCAGATGGTCCCTTAGTTCATCATAGATTTATAAATTTCTGATTGTAAAATTTCTCCTAACATTATATCTCTCACTCTCCATTAGAACATTATGGTTATATTTATATTCCATTTTTAGGTTTTCACTTTCCACCTATGTTCCCCCATGTGGAAACCTGGTTATATGTTACTTTGGGAAACTATTATGTTTCCAACGTTCCATTGTTAAAGGAATTTTTAGTATTCATTTTTGTGATGTGAGTTTCTATGAAGAAATCTTCCACAAATTAATCCTTTGATATTTGAGAAAAAATTTAAAGGAAAATTTATTTTAAGGGGTGTAGAATGTACCACCCTGATATTTTGTAAAATATTGTTTTCTAATTAATTTATTCTTTTTCTATGTTTCATTTCATGTAACACTAAAAATAGTTCATTTTATATTAAATAATTGTGTTTGGATTGTGTTATATGCAACACCGAGTTAGTAGACACTTCATGAAATATAAATTATTCCTTTCTCCTCATGGAACACCAAGGTTAGCTTGCGTTACACACAACAATGACTTTCCTTGATGGCTTGTGTAACATGAAAGACGGAGTTTTACTTAATAATAGTATATCATTAAAATGTTATTATTTAATGTAAATAGATATAACAATGATATCAAGTTAGAAGTTCTAAATAGTATTAACTAATTTTTTAAACTATATTTTTTATAAAAACATAAGTTGAATTCATAGGTTAACAATTAATTATAAATATATATGGAAAATGATTGAATATAAAGAAAAAAATTATTATTAATATAAGATAATTTACCTTATTAAATTAAGTTAATTATTATTAGTGATTTATATTAAGATAATATATATTATATATATTCAATAAAAAATTATATTCATCCAATAGATTTGATAGACATAAGATATGAAGAAAGTCAATTTTTTAATTACAATCCTTTTTAAGTGGTTTGACCGCCTTTCAATAGAGAACTGATTTTAAATCCAATTTTTGAACTTTTATAGATTTAATATGTAATATAAAATTTATCTTTGGATTTAAAATATAAAAATTCTTTTATGATAAATTTTTAGTATTTTTTGTATTGTTTTATTTTTAAATGAATAGTTAAAAATACCAGATTTTAGATAAAAAAATATTTTTTTCCTAATTTATTTATAAGAATAAATTATATTTTATATTATTTTAAATTTTTATTAGAGACTTTTTCTATCAATTAATAAAATTTAGGTCATTGGAACCTATTTCAACATGAAATTAGATATAAAAACTTTGCAAGCTTCTGATCTTTTTAACTTTAAAACCCCAAAATGTCATCTCGTCAAAGAGATTATTTGTAAATTAAAATCTATACTTCTCTGAATATACTTATGAAAAATTTATTCCATATTTTGAATCATCATAATTTATAATTTATAATATGCTCATCTTTGTTTTTGACCAAAAAAAATTAGTGAAAGTGATTAAAATTAATTACAATGGTTAAGAGAAAAATTGGGTTGATAATGTACTAAACCTTAAATTTTAGACCCAAAACGACCTAAAAACATGTCCAACACCCATTGGCTATCAATGATTCATAAATTCACCTTCAATTATAGATTTTTGTTTTTTATGACTTTATTTTGGTATAAACGTGGGAAAACCTAACTTGTTTAAAAAAATTGAATTGTTTCATTTCCCTTCCCTATAAACAACCACCACCTCTCTCTCTTCATCACACATCTCAAACCAAATAGGATCAGAAACAATCTAAAAAATACACTTTCCAACATACCTACCCTTCTCTTTGCAGCCTCCATTTTTGCATAAATCAATCCAATTATGTCTTTTGGAACAAACCAAAAGGAGTTACCTGAATAAGAGGTAACACCTTCTCTGAAGCCACTTTCTTTTATTTCATTTCTTCACCCCTCCAATCTCTTTATTCCATTATTTTATAAAAAAATAGAATCCTCAATATACTATGATTTTTGTAGGCTATGGTTTTTACTGAAACATACACACACCTCCATCTAATGGGTAACTAAAATTCAATTTACATGTATGGCGAACTATCGCCTCACAAAATGATTCGTAAAAATTTATTCCTTTACCACCTCTCATGGTGGAATTTATGATGGAAATTATTTTTATATATTTGATATATTATATTTAGTATGTATTTAATCATCTTTATTCTTTTATTAACCATATTTTTTTTCTTCTCATTTGGTTTAAATATGATAAATTTGTTTGAGAAAGTGTGGACTACCTCCCCCTTAAAGTGATGTGATTCATTCAGAAACTACACATAATGAATTAAGGATGAGTTTAATTAAATAATATGATATATGTGATATTCTAATATAATAATTATATATATATATACATATATTTCTATCAATTTATTTATTTCATCATAATAATTAAACGGAAACAGCGTTCATACGTACCTATGACTTACCGTCTCTAGGAATAGTGCATTCCATTACATAATTATATATTCTATGGATTGATATAATAAAAATATAAATTATATAAATTATATTTAAATAGTGGTTTACATTTTTTAAATCATTATATAAGTATATTGACCAATGATATAACAAATTATGGCACATGCAAAACACAAAGTGTATATTACTAGACGTGAAACCTTAACATAGAATTGTTAAGAAAATGGTAATACAAATCCTTAATAAAACCATATATATGGTATTAAAAGTAATAAGATGGTTATTTTATATATGTTTTATAAATTTATATCTATTATGAAGTAGGTTTTAACGACGAGGGTCAATACACAATGTAATAGAGTTTCATTTCACTTTTTATTTCCATGTGATACAAGCTTTATCCCCCACCCAATTCTTTTGTGTGGAGTATATACTTACCAAGGATGTTTTATATGATTATTATACTTAAATTTATGGTTATTTACATATATTTTTTATTATATTTTATTCATGGGTACAATGCTTCAAAATATACCAAATTGGTTAAATGATTTTGTCTCAATTTTTCTTCTTTGAGACAAAAGCCATTTAATGAACCTATATTATTTCATGAGGTTTATATACTTACATATATATGTTATATCATGAATACAATTGTATTCATGGTATTTTAAGATTCATGTATTTTCATTTTATTAAATGGGGAGTATGGTTCAATTTTATCAGGTGGTAAGAGTTTATTGAAATAATCTCATTGCTCTTTGAGATTGTTTATGATTATTCTTTCGTTTATCAAATATTATGATACATATCTCAAGAAAACTCATTACATTTCTTCACCCTTTGTTTATTCAAGATATATCCATGTATTATTACTATTTTTTGATTATTTGGTACATAACATAAATAAGAAAATGTTTTTTAAAAAAATTGATTGTATTTCTCCCTTCAGTCGGAAATGTATTTTATATCAAAGACATTATTTTAAAAAAAATGTTTTCAAATGACCCTTGATGACTGTTTTCAAGGAAAAAGTAATTTAAAATTTTTTATTGTTCTTAATTACTCCTTCATACTAATAAAAATCAATTTTCAATAAAAAATGTGTTCAAGAAGGTTTTACGTTTAAGAAATGTTTTCAACATTTTCAAACATTCATTATATTTTTCAATTAAAAAGATATCCCAAATGATTTCAAAGATTTATATATATGATTTCATTTTTATTTTAAATTAAATGGTTTTAAAAAGTTTTAATGTTTTGAAAATTATTTTTTTTCAAATAAGAAAGGATATTTTTGTCAATAATTTTTTTTCGAAAGATGTTTCAAAATTATATTCCATCTATGATGAAATTTGTTGATCTTACTCATGAATTTGTAGGAAATGATATAAAAATTTCATTAATATTATTTCTAAGAATGGTTTATTATTTTATGTCATTGTTTTTATAGAACTCATTTCTCTTCCACAAGTTATATGGTTTTATAACTCACCTATGTTCAAGGACTATGTTTTCCTCATGTGATTACAAAACCTATCTATTTTCATAGTTTATGAGTTGATGAAATGTTAATGATAACTATTTCATTTAACGGGTTATGATTTTATTTTTATAAAACCAATGAATTTTTATGGGTCATGATATAAAAAATATTTTATTTTGTTGAATATGTATGAATGATGTTATTATAATATGGGTGGGACCTGTATCTCCCCCCAAGGCATTAGGTAACAATGGATGACTCATGAGTATAAATATTATTTGTGAACCTAATTACATGTTCTAAATGTTATACATGGACCTGAATTCAAGTCTATATTTTAATGTGTGAACCTGATTACATGTTTATAGTGTTATGAGTGACCCTTATTACATGTTCAAAATATTATGAATGGACCTATTTTCAAGTCTATAAGTTTATGCATGAACCCTATTACCTATTCGCAAATTCATGTGTAAATCTGATTACATGTCCACAAATTTATGGATGGACCTGGTTTCATATACATAAGGTTATGTGTAAACCTGATTACACATTCCCAATGTCATGTATGGACGTGGTTTCAAGTCCATAAGATGATTTGGGGCCTTATTTCATGTTTTTAACATACTAAGTGAACATATTTCTACAAATACATGTTCATAATGTTATAAACAAATGTTCATGACACAAATTCCATATATTATTCCTATGTTACAATTTCTTGAATTATGATATTAATCCTCATATTATACATATATTATGAACTTTCAAACTTTATTATGATCTCTAATATGAAGGGTATGATCTTCAAATGTTATACTCAAGTTCCATACCCTTTCTTCATGTTAAGCTTACACATTTCCTTTATTTACCCTTACTACGAATCTAAGAGCACCCCATTCTTATGTTTAATTTTCCCAAGTAATGTATTAATGTTTTAGGTAGAAGTAATAAAGTTGGAGATCTTTATGGGAGATTTTTAATATCTTTCACTAGGATATAATATTTTTTCCCGTGTTTCAAAATGAACTAAACGGTTATGGTACTCGATCAAGTATTCTTATAATGTACTAAATATTCAACTAAAATAATTTAATATCCATGTATGATAATCCCAGTTCACTATAAATGGGGTCTCACGTGAATATGATATAATATAGAAAATACTAATAAATTTATCAAAAAAATATGGGATTAAAACATATAAATTGAAAAGGACATCGCAATTGTAACGTCCTAGATATGGGTGCTGCCCAAAGGGTCCCCATTCTTGGTTAACCACATAGTCTCAAGCAAATTTCCCCAAATTCCATAGGCAACCGACTATAATTGAGGTCCTATGGGGTCATAGTTGAGAAACTATCCCCTCAATTGGTAGAGTAAGCACAGCAAAAAACAAATAGTAGCAATATCTGAAGCAGTAATACCATACAAAAGAAGTAAATAGTGAAAGAATGATAGTAATAAAAAAATGGTATCCATATCATATATATATATTGATGGATTTCATATGTGTCTATGAAAACATCCAAAAAAGGTCACAATGCTAGAAATACAATATAATACAAAATAAGGAAAAATCAAGTAAAATCGAATAGCATTACAAGCCTCAGCTTGGTCCCATGCTCTCTAGCTCCAACATACATCAATCAAGTACCTGATAAAGAAGGTCACATTCCCTTATCTATACCTACAATAATATAATTTTTTTGGGTCGAAAACATGACACAAATAGGGTGTTAAACAAATCCCAGTAGGAAACCACCAAAATATCTATTTGTAACCGTCAATGAATATATATATATATAGCAGGTAATATGAAGAAATGAAGAAATAAAGTATGAAGTACTCAAATGTAAACAATCATATAGTTTTCAATTATATTAATTTACATTTATTATTCAATCTATCGAATCATGTAAACCTTGGGATCTATCCTATGTTATGTATCCCCTATGTAAGTAACAAAACATATGTCTCAGAAGACCATCTAAAAAATCATGTAAGACCAAGACCATGCTAATGCTTTGTCATGGTAGACTTTTCCAAATCATTCAATTAATCACAAACGACCCTCTAGGAAGCTCTGATGGTATGACCCCACTGGTTCCACATAGTATTGTTCAACTATAAATGACCACCTACGTAGCTCTCACGGTCAATACCCCTTGGTCAAAATAGAATCAATAGATTATAAATGGCCACCTGGGAATCACTAATGGCCACTACCCATTGGTCAACATAGAATAAATCAATTATAAATAACCACCTAGGTAGCTGTCATGGTCAATAACCTTGGGTTAATCATCTACACCAAGGCTCTCATTGTCCTCTATAAATAATCTAGAAGTCCCCTCAGTCTTCATAGTCCAAGGATCTCATGGTCCATTGGAGAAATAACGTACATACTATATCAAATCATCTCATGTAATCTATAAATACTACATGGAAAATCATTTTCAAAGCATATCACATGCATTTCATATAAACAACAAGTCCATCTTAACAAGAGAAAGTATGGAAAACAAGGCAAGACTAACAGAAATCCTAGACCGAATAGCCAAAAACAATCAATTAAGGTAAATGAACCCATGGGGTTTCCCATCAACAATGTATCCAACCTTATGCATAAAGAACATCAATTTATCAATGAATCAGATAATAATAGGTGATAAATGGGATTAAATTACAAATCAATAAATACCCCAAAAATTGGTATGCAACACTTTTAGACTATATAATCCATAGACTAACAACGAATGGTTCAGACCACCTACCATGATGTCGTACAATTGATAAACATGAACATCGACCCGTCAATCAGACTATATCGGTGTAGATCTAAAAAAAGATAAAAAACACCCAACCTTGAATAATTAAATCGATAGAAGGAATTAGGAAGAGGGGCTCTAGGGGTTTTGAGAACCCACTGGTGGGATTCCAATGCACCAAATGGTGTCATAATTGTAGCATGGACTAAGAATCAGGGGGTTCAATCTCCATTCATCATTCCTGAGAACTCTTGTACGAATCAAGGGAATAAGAAGTCATTTATGAACATGAGACTTGCTCCTTCTCTGAAATTTCAAATAAAAGGAAAAGTACAAGACCTGTTCATTTAAACTACATGTCGTATACTAGCCTCATTCGGCCCTCAACTTAAGTAGTTTGTTAGGAAACCACATGGCCATGTATCTGACCATTACATGGCCAACACGTGGTTTAACAAAGCAAGAAAGGTACATGGTGTGTACTTAGAGAAGCCTCTTTTCTTCCTTTTTCCTCAAACAACTAGAAAAACAAGATCCATGCCTGAAATGAAGATATAGGTTCTTAAACAATTCCCCCTTTAATGAAATTTGTCCCCAAATTTCCCTTCTAAGGGTTGTGAAAACAAAACTGCAAAAAACTTCATCCAATATGATCATATGTCAACCGCCCTCTCCCAAGTCTCATTTTTCACTCGGCCATACTACCATAGCACCTATACCAAAGCAACATACTAGACACAATGAACCTTTTTTATGTGATCCACAATCCAAATAGGGTTCTCCTCAAAGGATTCATCCACCTATAACTCAACCACCTTAAGTTGAAAAACATTATACATGTCTAAAAATTAATTTCATATATGAGAAATAAGAATGAATTTTTTCATAGACCAGTACCTATGAGGTAACTAAAACTGATAGAAAACTAACCCAACTCTCTCAAAAACCAAAAATGGCCTAATGTATCTCAGTGAAATCATCCATTGTCTCTTATTCCACCTCTGTCCCAACCTCATTGTGACGTGTAGTAAAACTATATCTCTGAACTTGAACTCAAGAGGTTTTCTTCATCGATCAACATAATATTTCTAGTGAGACTATTCAATATCCATCCTTTTCTAAATCAACTCCACCTTCTCTATGGTCTCCTAGAAAATATGAGGTCCCAACCTAGCTGCCTCTCCTACCTCCAACCAATATAGGGATGATCAACATAGCCTATCGTGTTGGGACCACATTGTGTATGAAGATTGTTTTTTTGTCAATGGGTTTCAATGGATATAAATGATGATCAACATGAATAAAGGAACTATCCTAAGTGAAATGGAGATTGGAAATTCAGATGATTGATACGATGGTCCTAGGTTCCAAATATGTGTATCAAGAGTGATACATTTCCTAAAAAAATTAAGGATGGTTGGAATGTTCTGTGGAAGGAGTTAAAGAAAATGAGAAGAAGAGGGTATGGAGGAGGATTGGAATTCTAAGGTGGCCAATGCATGAGTTTTGATATAGAAAGTGGCCATTAATTTCAATGCATACTTAGTTTTCTACTAAGTATTTTTATATACCTTACCTAAAAAATAGGTCCATCCCCCTAGCTAGCCAGCTAGACTCAACCCAAGGTTCAAGAGAGACCACATGGGTTGACTATGACCATGGGGAAACCATTCTGGACATCCCGAAAGAGGCACATGGGAGTCATGTATAATCCCCTAGGGTATGCATAGTGGGTGCTAGCTGCGTGCCCTAGGAAAAAGAGTGGGCGCTAAGAACACGCCTGAGGAGAACCGGTGTGGTGTGGCACCAGAGGGGTAAAACCCATTCATCAATATAGGTTAGGAAATCTTCTGGGGTAAATGTTTCATAATTATCTTCTTGGAAAATTTCCTTATCAGAAGGATCTTCTATCATGGGTTGATAATCAGTTTTTGAAAACACATCTGAAGATGTAGGTTGGGATTGTGTAAAAAAAAAGGGATCAGTTTCATCAAGTTTGACATGCACTATTTCTTCAACTGTACAAGTGTTTTTATTGAAAACTCTATAACCCTTAAAAGTTGTGGGGTAGCCTAAGAATATTCCTTCATTAGATTTTGGTGTGAATTTCTGTAAATTATCATTAGTATTCAGAATTAATACTTTGCAAAAAAAAACCTTGAAGTAGGAAAGTCTAGGTTTTCTACTATTCCATAACTCATAATGGGTTTTATTTAGAAAAGGTCTAATAAAAACTTGATTTATAGTATAAAAAGAAGTACTTACAGCATCATCCCAAAAATTTTTGTCTATAGAATATTCACTCAACATGTCCCTTGTTATCTCTTGAATAATTCTATTTCTTCTTTCAACAATACCATTTTGTTGAGGTGTTCAGGGTGTTGAGAAGTTATGAGTAATGCTTTTTTTACTACAAAAAGTTTCAAAATCAGAATTTTGAAATTCTCCTCCATGATCACTATGAATAGTTATCAAAGGAAGGTTTTTCTCATTTTTAACTTGGGCTCTAAAACTTTTGAAAGAAGAAAAAGCTTCAGATTAATTTTCTAGAAAATAGACCCATGTAAATCTAGTGTAATCATCAACTAAGACAAATACATAATATTTTCTTACAATGATTCCAGTTTGTGTTGGGCCAAAAAGATCCATATAAACTAACAGTAATGCATTAGTGGTTGAGAATTCAACGACTGACTTAAAACATGATTTATGTTGCTTTCCATATTTACAAGGATCAAAAACTTTTTAAGAATCAAATCTAAGCTCCGATAGATCCTTAACTAATATTTTCTTAGAGAGTTTTCATAGGTTCCTAATGTTACAGTGTTCTAAACTTCTATGCTACAACCAATATTGATCTTACATTGCACTATGGCAAGGTAGGTCTTGGCTCCTTAGGTCTTCTAAGTTTTTAGTATAAACATTCTCTTGCCTATTGGCGGAAAGAATTAATTCTTCCTTGTAATTGTGTACTAAGCACTTATCATTCCTAAAATTCACAAGGTAACCCTAATCACATAATTGATTTATGCTAATGAGGTTGTGCTTAAGACCTTTTATAAATAAAACATTTGAAATAAAAGTTTTTCCAAGAATAACGATGTTACCTATACTAATAATTTCTCCCTTAGCATTATCTCTAAAAGTTACTTTTCCTCCTTTTGTCTTGATAATATATTCAAAGAAGTTTTTATTACCTGTAATATGTCGGGAACATCCACTATCCATGTACCATGTATTTCTGTTGGTACTTTCTTTATTTTCCTAAAAATAAGAATGTCAGACTTTCGAAACCCAAACATTCTTGGATCCAGAAATTTTAAAAAGCAAAATCTTAGGCACCCACATTTTCATAGAAAAAATAAGCTTTATGAATTATTAAAGACTATGTTTTGTTTAAGGAATAACTTTTTGCCCAGTTTCCACCACACCGACACTTAGTGCAGAATGAAGCACTTTGAGGAACAAAATAATTGTTACTAAAAATCGGTTTTGAACAAGTATAACCAAATCCAGAATTATTCCTAAGAGGTCGGATTTGAGAATACATCTTATCAAAATTTTCCTTACCTAAGGTAAAGTTTGAAAAAAAACTTCCTCAAGGAAAATATATTTGACTTTAGTCTAATAACTAAGTTCTTATCTTCCAAAACATTAGCACTTGAGTTAGGCTCGACAACATTTTTCTTAGAAATTACTTTTTCTAGATCCTTATAAATTTTATCCTTCTTAGAATTTACTTCCTCAAGGTTTTTTTAAATACTTTCAAAATCGAGGATTTTCTTATCAATATATTTAGAAAAATCTAATATTTCTATAGTAAGAATAGTATTTTTAAAATATTCCTTATCAAGTTTTTCTTGAGTTTTGAATTCTCATTCTCAAGAAGCATAGAAAACCTAGAAACTTCTTCATAGGTAGGTAAAGTATTATTTTCATCAAAAGAAGATTCTTCATTAGAAGATTCATAATATTTACTATCATCATAATTATAATTCAAAGATACATTGGTCATGGATTCGTCATTGTGTACCTTAGCCATTAAGCAATGATTTTAAATAGGTAGTCTGGCTATTAAACCAAGATTATTCTGTCCAGAAGATTCGTAATAAGATTATTCATCTGAAGAGTCTCCACCACTGGCACTCCAGGTGTCATTATCTTTCAAAACATTCTTAGCTTTAGCTTTGTAGTACTTCTTTCTATTTCTCTCAGAATTCTTTTCCTTTCTTTCTTTTCTCTTAAGCGTATGACAATCTTGCCTTATATGTCTAGCTCTTTTGCATTCATAACATGTGACTTCCGAGTCTTTCTTATATTTCCTTTATTTATTCTTGTATCTAGATTTTAAGTTCTTCTATCCAACAATCTTGTTCATCCTTTGAGCAAGATTGGCTAACTCATTTTCTGAAGATTCAATTCCACTAGATTCAGATTGAATAACAACCTTCTTAGATATAGATCTTGTAACTCTCTAAGGAGTCTTGGATTTCATATGATTTTTAGTTCTAGTAAAAGCAACACTATCATTCCCATTCTTATTCTTAATATTATCAGAATATATCTTCATTATAGTCTCATGTTGAAGAAGAGTTCCAAAAAGTTCATTAATAGAAATCTGAGTAACCTTTATATTCTCATCAATAGTTGTTCTCTTGGATTACCACTCATTGGGCATGATGTATATGATCTTGTCCACAAGAGCTTCATCATCTAATCCTTTCTCACCCATATATTTTAAATTATTAACAATAGTCATAAATCTCTGTTGCACCTTACATATGGGTTCTCCATAATGAAAGAAAAAACCATGATATTCAGCTCTGAGCATGGCTCTTCTAGATTCAATAACATTGGAAGTTCCAAAGAGTGTAACTTAATGTTTCTTCCAAATACAATTTGCTGCTTCATAGTATGAAATTTGGCTACATATGTTTCTAGTCATAGAACAAAGCAATGTATTGTGTACTATATAATTCAGTTGATATTCATGCTTTTCTTGGTTGGTGAAGGTACTAAATTCATTGTCAGGTATTTTGTATCCTCCAATATGAATAACAAAATTATCTACTCCAGTATTGATAATGAATGTCTTCATGCGATCTCTCCAATATTCGTAATAATTCCCATAAAAAATAAGTGGTTTAGTTCGATTTATTTTGTCTATGGAACCAACACTGATTCTTGCCATATTAAAGAAAAACTTTACACAGAAACTTATTGGTAATAAAAGTTTGTAAAAAAAGATAAAACTATCCTAAGCAAGGAAAATATATAGCAAGAGTATCTTTAAAAAGAGTTTGTGTCCAGACTTGTGAGTCAAAAATTCTAATGCTGAAAATAAGAAGTAGAAGATGAATTCTCTTCTGAATCTAATCGTGAGATTAATTCAGATTGAACCAATCCCTCTGATACCAATTGTTGGATCGAAATGATAGATGATACTAATTGTAGTATCGTAATAATAACGTAGATTCTCAATATAAAATAGGGGGTGAATTGTATACTTTAAAAATTCTTTGTAACTTTTAATGAAGAAGATGTTTAACAAGGTTAAATAAGGTAATGCTCAAAACCTCTAGTTCTACACACTTGCTTGATTCCAGAAATATGATTCCAAGGATGAAATTCTAGAAAAGTTAATCCGGAAATGAAACATAACAAAATTTTACAATGATAAAGATTCTACCTTAAAGCATATAGAATCTTACTAAATCAGAGTGTACAAGTATAAGGAAGTATAAGATAGTTATACATTTCTCAACAATATAAATGCAGTAGTAAACTTGAAACAATACAAGTAACAAGCTGTAAATATTTTAACCCAAAGAGAAGGGTATCAAACAACCTTGGATAAAGGTCCCTTGATTTATACTTTTAAGAAAGTATGTCTTACCCACACTAGGGTAAGACCTCAATAAGAAGATCGGTGTCTGTCTTGCTATCCCTGCAAGCCCTCAACTTCAAGGTAGTCGGCACCTCTGTCTTCCTCAGTTAGGAAGTCCTCGAACTTTAAGGTAGTCGTCACCTTTGTCTTCTTATCCCTGGAAGCCCTTGAATGTACTCTGCAACATTCGGAGTCGCACGAAGCAATATGAACAAGATGTTTAGTACACACTAAGCATGAGAGTCTCTCTTTAGAAATCACTTCAGCAGAATGTAATCTCTAGAGTCATAGAACCGTATTGAGCTCATTAAAATGAGCTCCTATTTATAGGCACATCTTCGACGGTCAGCTCCCTCCTCCAATGGTCATATTTTTCCTTGAATTTCAGAGGGACCTGTACACATGTCACTCAAATAATGGTTATTTAGTAACGGAATGCACAACATCATTTTATAATCAAAACATGAGTAAAAAAAATATGGTTACTTAATCAAATTCATTTTTTGGAATGTAAGAAAAAATAAAAGTTCAGAGTCTACCCAAAGACTATTCGGAGTATATAATATATGGATATTCAGATTCTTTTTATCAGAAGAATTTGGAGTTAGAATTCTATAGAATTCGTAACTAGAAATTGGAGTATGAATTCATAAGAATTCGTAACCAGAATTTGAAGTATGAATTCATATGAATTCGTAACCAGAATTCAGAGTCAGAACTCAGAAGAGTTCGGAGTCTGAATTTAGAGAACACGGAGTCAGAACTCATAAAATTTTAGAGTCTAAATTCAGAGAACTTGGATTCAGAACTCAGAAAAGTTCACAGTCTAAATTCAGAGAACTCGGAGTCAGAACATAGAAAAGTTTGGAGTCTGAATTCAGAGAACTCGAAGTCAGAACTCAGAAGAATTTGGAGTCTGAATTCAGAGAACTCAGAGTCAGAACATAGAAGAGTTCGGAGTCTGAATTCAGAGAACTTGGAACCTAAATTCAGATCCTGAAAATAGAATGCTTTATATCTAAGTATATAAATGATTCCGAGGTTTTGGATACTAAAACTAATTTTATAATTAAACAAAATGAACAATGAAAAACATGGTAAGGATAAATTTACTTGGGGAAGGAAAGTTTTCCTTATGAAAGTAAAACATAGGGTAAATGAAATTTTCCTTAAGATAAGGTGTTTTTTATTTTCAAAACATGAAGAAATGGTAAAGTCATAAGGAAACCTTATTGACTCAACAATCTCCCCAAACATGAAGGAATGGAAAAGTCATAAGGAAACCTTATTGACTCAACACCTTTCACAGGTTATAAGTTTATGAAATCCATAACATTTCACGTGTTATGATTTGATGAAATGATTATAAAACCTATTTCTTTTCCTTTAGTTATGATATTATGAAATGTTAATGATATTTTTGGCACCAAAATCTGGGCCGAAGAGGGATCAAGAGCAGTTGAATTAGGTGTGATGACATTTTCCCCATCCAAAGATCAAAAATAATCAAAGGGGAATTCCTTGCAAGGCTCCATCACAAAGCCCATTGCTGCCAAGAACTAAGAAAAGATAGCAGCACAGACTCCTCTATGACATCTGTAGAGCACTGTAATGAAAGCCTCTACGAGTACAACAAGCACCACAACTGTTGTAGAGAAGCATGCCAGAATCCTTAATGATTATGATAGATCTGTCTCCAATCATGAAGGTAATTTCCACAGCGAGTAACCCTTAGAGAATCGTGATGTTGGGTTTATATAAATAGGTGGCTCACCACCACCTTGAAGGATCGCCACCCTAACATTTCACCTTTCTCAATCTCATTTCGTAAAGACCCCTTATCTCTATGAACCAGTCAAGAAAATGAGTCACCCATGGTATTTGAGCTTTGCAAACAAACTTTCCATCTGCTAATTTTTTCCTCCGCTTCAAGAGGGGATTTCTTTATCAAATACCTATTGCCATCATAAAGGTAAAAGTCCCTTTTAGGGAACATTGGTCTTTGCATAGCATTTAGTCTTCACAAATCACCCTCTAATAACATGTATACAATATATCTCGGTTGTGTAATCATTATTCATGAACCTCCTCCATTCACAGAGAGCCCTTTCACCATCCTTCATGGAGAAACTTCTTTCGTGAAGCCCCTATTCTTCACGAAGTACCCGAGCTTCATGAATCCTCTCTCTATGAATCCTTATTCTTCGAAAATCATTCTTCTATGTGGTCTTCTAGGCTCGAACTAAGTGACTTAATGGTTTCACAAGTAGATTTTCAAACATCGTTGCCCTGCCTCAAGCTTCTTCACATAGTCGTGCTAAAGGCTATTGATTCATTACATTGACACACTAATGTGGCCCACTCAATTGACCAATCCTCCAACTCACTCTCATTGGAAATTCCTTGTCCCTTCCCTTCCCCATATTCAGGATGGTACAAATTATGTAATTCATTGGGGTGAGGAGTGATTCCTCATCGTCCAAGCTACAAGACGTTAAAATTTTATTCACCTTCATCCACAACACATGATGTTAAACTCTAAGTTTCCACATCCATGTAATCCCTTAGTGAATTAGAGATAGGATAATACCGATAGCTATTTTCTTTCCTCCTTTTAAATCCTCCTTCTCTCTCCCAATGTGTTTTGTCGGCATGTGTGCCTTAGGAAGTCTCCATGTATTCCTTGAAATCCACCTTTAGAGGTTTCTCTGGGTACGATGGGGAGATCCTCCTCATACATTTGGACAACCTACTTGGTCTTACCTCAAGGAGTATTTCCCAATCTCCATCTCCTCAGGTCACCTCAGTGTGTAATACCCACACAATAACCCTTATGGTCGCGGCTCTCATGACATGATCATCAGGTCTGATGCTACGTCTTGTTTTCCACACCAAGCATGAATAAATGGGCTCAGAGTAAGTATCAACCATGAAATCCACTCTATGATTCTAGCCACGGGTAAACCTCAGGACCCTTTATGAAGAACTATGTGTAATTTGATCCCTAGCTTCTAGAAAGTGTATGTAGGAATCATCCTTGAGGTTCAAGTCTGTCATCCATTGATCCTGACAAATTGATGTCATTTCACTCTCCTCATGCATGACGTTAAACTATATTTCCACACTATGTGGTTTTTGATCCCTATCTTCTATACAAGATATGTAGGAATCATCCTATTGGTTCAACACTGACCAACTGTAAACTTGGGTGATCCCTCCTTTGGACATATCATCATGATGTCATATCTTCCCTTTTTGGGAAACCTATCTTGGTTCCGCCTCTATGAGGTGTTCCGATCCATCCAAGAAGCTAATCATCCCTAAGCCCCACACACATGATCCATAATCTTCCAACCATGATTATCCCCCTTACTATGGGATACAAACCCTTCGTAAGCTCCAGCATGTCTTCAGGGTACTGTCCTTTGTGTAGACCCCGAATTATTACCCCATATTGAACTATGTAGACATTGATTACCTACAATGGGGAAATGTAGGAAACTTTATAAGGTACAATTCCATCATCAAAGTCTCATCCCAGTATCTCCCTTCTGACCTTGGGTTTTGGGAATATCATGCCTCAACCCAAGATTCCACTTCCTTCAAGTCCCATCCGTGCATCCATTCTAATGAGTCGCCTCCTTGGGTGACTCATCACCCCATCTCAGAACTACCTTGACATTCATCCCTACCTCCCAAGAAGGGAATGTAGGAAAAATCCATGAGTTTGAATACCAACACTATCATATTCAAATAATTTTCACTCCATTCAGTTCATCTGATTCATTAAATCATCCATCATCTATCCTAATTCTTACCTAGGTTTCCATATCCCAGTTGGATCACACCATTTATACAGGAATATAACCATGCATAAGCCCCGACAATCTACTCCATCACCCTAACCTTTTCACGATGGGTTCATCTCATCCACATGGGTTATCTTAGTGTGTAATCCTCAATCATACAAATGATTTCTGCTACTAGAATCACCTAGGCCATCTCAGTGTGTAATCCCCACATGATCTAACCAAGAGTGCTCCTCTTGTGATAGGTCGACTTAGTGTGTAATCCCTAAATCACCCCTTTGAACTACACTAACTTTGAACCCCATATTATATATAGTCTGCATATGAATCCTCCACAAGGTTCAATCCCAACACATAGTAAATCTTGGTGTGCCCCACTTTGGGCCCACCTCCTTTAATCTACCCTTTCTGGTGTCCAAGTCAGCCTTCATGGTGTAACATCTTCCCTTTGTAGGGACATTCCATCCCTAGTCTGTCCTCATTGGAAATCATGTCTCATCAATCTAGTAAACCCTCCATGTGTTCCACCAAGGTATGAACCCATTCAGTTCACTATTTTCAGTGTTCAGGTCAGTATAATTTGTCTCCTCTAGATGTTAAAATTGCGGCATAACCCAAGTTAAACATGGGAATATGAGGAAAACCTCATTGATATGCATCTTGGATAACATACCCAAAAATCATCATGGGAAGCCTTAGGTTTATAAACCCTTAAGTATCCCTATGATGGGGAATAATACTTGTGTTACAATGTTATAACGTCCAAACATGCCACAAATTCCTCAGTGTCTCTAATCACTTAACTCAAGGTTGCTACCCTAACTCAACCCTTTGGAATATCTTGGTCGAAGCAGCATAATTAACCAGAATCCATGAAAAGATGGAACTGGGAATGAGTTTCACAAATAATGTATTAATCTATAAGGGAGACATAGACTAGGCAATAATATCTGAGGAGGAATCCATAGAAGGAGGAAATTACATACCATCAAACCATTTAAATCACGGATAAAATATCACTAAAGATGTGATGGATTTCACCTTCCATTGTAAAGTAGAAATGTGGAGTATAGTGTGACCATTATAGAATGTCAAAATATGTTTGTATAGAATGTCTAGGTAGAAAAGCATCAGAATTAAAAATGGTGATCCCGACATGATTCTATTAGAATAAAAGTGGGGATTAGTAATGTTTGAGACATTTGAAGATGATCATGTAACTGGATTCAGATATACGGTGTCAGGACCCACAATGAAAATAGTGGGCTTGGTGTGGAACACACTAGATTTTGGGGTAGTTAATCGTTGGGAATTCTGGTCTATCTAATTGTTAATGTGGATCTTTCTCTCTTACCATAGAATAATGAACAACACTAGGGAACTAATAATTGCTTTCCACATATCTATCCTGATTGATAAATCATTCTTCTTTTCAGGGCCCAAGATGAAGCCACAGAAAACCAATTACCTCACACCTACAGATGCATGGGTTAAGTGGAAAGCCGATGCAACCATCCCATACAGCTCTACCTCAGCTATGATGTCTTCTATGGCTATAGGGATCCCACACCCAATCTCACCTCGAGGGTTTATCCAGATGAGTTCGATCGACACACTTGTTCTATAATAGGAATAGAAGGTGGTCATCTTAATGAGGGATATGGCCTGCCAAGATCTTGAGGCTTTTGGGCCTCATTAACACTGCCCCCAAGGGACCCATAGAGAGCCGCTTATACAATCTCTGACATCCAACTATTTCATAAGTATCTACCTGAAACTCTTATATGATTCTCTCCCTTAAGAAGATGTGTTAAGGGGTGTTATTTTAATCCCATCTACTTTGGATAGGCAGCTTCCAAGGAGGGATACCGACATCCTGAATCAATGCCACCATCAAGTCTCATAGACTAAGGAGCAGGCAGTCTACAGCACTGCCCATCCGTCCCTAGTTTGGATGACCCAATACAACATCTAGTGCTGAATCAGGAAGACACCTATCAGGGGGATTCATCTTCCACATCTTCATGGGCCCCTTCCCTAAGGATGCATAATATCTATCTCGTGTTACTATAGTGAAGGGGAACATCTATACCCTAATCGGGATTGAGGGCCAAGCCACCCCATGGCCATTTTGACCATTTCGGTCACTGAAGTGAGTAATAGTTATCACATTCCAACCTGTGATGATTTTTTCCCATAAGGAGGCCCTCCCCATTTCATCACTAGCCAGCCTAGAGGTTCCTACCATGTCATCATCATCGGTCCAACTGGAGGTCCTCCCAACCTTGTCGACACCCATCACGGTGGTCCTCCCTATGACCATGATCTCATGTATGGAAGGTTTTCCCGTATTTTAGTTCATTAAAACAAAGGAACTCTTCAAAATTGACACTATCTCAAGAGGAATCCCTCCCTATGATAACACCAACCAAATAGAAGGTCCTCCTTTCTCTTCCATCCATCATCTTGGAGGCCCAATCCATGGTATCACCAGATCTAACAAAGGTCCTTCGTAATCTAGCACTCTTTACCATAGAGTCCCTCCCCACACACCAGGTAACATACACGGGGTTCTTCCCCATGTTTTGTTCATCATTTTCCTAGGGGATCCTCACAGCCGACCCACCAAAACAGAGGTCCTGTCCACTTTGATGGAAATAGGTGAAAAGGTCCTCCTCATGTCGCAGCCATCTTAGGCGGATGCCCTCCCTGCTCTAGCACCAACTTGTGTAGGGGACCTCCCCATGTCTAATATCTCTTTTACCCTATAGAATAACTCTGGGGAAGTAGAGAGAACTACCATCAACGGAGGAAGATTCCCAAGAAGTTCTAGATCATCATCTGTCATGTCCACTTCTCAGATTATGAATAGGAGTAAGACTCGATGGTGGATCCTTCACCCTGATCCTCTATGTCAGGGTTTTGGAAAAAAAGTCAGTGTGTAAACTTCGTCCTCTTAGAAAGAGACATAAACCAAATCCCTGAAACCCTTCATAGATATATATATAGGAGGAGGAGGGTTTTATACCATTCTAGGGTATTGTTGTGTAGTCTTCTCTACTATCGCCCAATTCACACTCTACCTCTACACAAGATCATGGAGATTTTTTTGGATGTTTGGTAGATGATGAACCCCATCATGATCCACTACCTATGGCAACCACCCTTTCATAAGAAGCAGCGGTCAACACCCCATCCTACTAGGATGCGGTGATGCAGTCAGTATGGTCTTCGATAGATAGCTCAATGTGCAGTGGATTGTCATCTCACATTCTATACTCCCAAATAACTATTCAACTGCCATAGCGATATGTATCAGTGTCGTTTCCAGATCTACATCCTCCCCCAAATGATGAATAGGGAAATCAATCATCAGATATCACTACTGAGTGAAGGAGTCGGTGGGACATTCTCACCGCAAATCACTTCCCCTAAATGTCTTGGCCAACTATGACTCTAGACATCATCATTCCGGAGTCCCTCACCCATGAGGAGATCATATGCTTCTGCCGAACACTTTGGGTGATGTATTTCTACTTACGCCATCATCAGCTAGCTATTCCAATTACCTAAAATCACTATGATGAAATTATCCATCAACGTCCCCTGGTCGAATTGGATTGCCTTCCCATCATTCAACACCCCACATTTCCCAGTTATCACTAGACCATAAAAAAATGATGCCTTCATAGCATTACATTTCCTCATAGGATTTTTGTTGAGGCATCACCACATGTTCATATCTGTGGATGGGGATAGTATGTAGCTCTCCATTTCATTTTGATTCTGTGATGGTTAGATCTACTCAATGACATCGAGGATATTCCCCTAGGCATATTCAAGGTTAACATAGATGAACTAATAGAGTAGGAAAACTGTATGGGACTTCTTTAGGATAACCTATCCTTTAGGGAAATTCCAACTATGTTGGATCCCCCATGCATTTTCACTCGCTAGTAGAAACATTTTCTTGGCCTCTCTAAGACCAATGAGTCATTACCTTTTGGTAGGGGCCCTAATAAGGGAAAAAGATACACTAGAACTGTCAAGCCTTCTGACCCATCTGGTTTAGTGAAAATGATGGAAGATCATCTTGATAAGGAAACATTTCACAAGTAGCTTGCAGAGTAGAAAAGGACCATTGAAGAACTCCATAGAACATGTGTTGTAGAATGTTGTCCAGATTTTGATGATCCTTTTTATGATCTCATACATCCTCTACTAGGTAAGAATGGGTAGCGGCAGGTCCTTATCATCAAGTTTAAATCTGTTGATCCCTCCAACAATGCTCATCCTTACATGATAGAGGCTAGAACATGTGGTAAACGACCACAATAAGCATCACCGAACCTGCCTAAATTATGGGAGAACCATACTCAGGTATAATTTAGCTTATTCCTCTAGTATCTCTATAAGTTGTCCCTAAATTATTTCCTATTGTTGATCAACATGCTTCTTAACAAGCTACTAGGCCTTTCTACCATGTTTAAGACCCACACTCCATACTTATTTGTTTGGAATAATCATCATGATAGGAGAACCCCTTCGGTCATTCTGATGGAACATCTCATTGATCACCTGGAGGATCTTGAGATAGGACCAGTGGGGATCCCACCTAATGTCATGTTGTATCCCACATGGGTAGACGACATTCCAACACCTCCAGATATTCAAAATATGACCTTCTCACCCTTTAATGGAATTAGTGACCCACTCCAACATTTGGTCAAATTCATCTCTTGGTATAGACCCATTCTAGGGAATCCAGTGTTGTAGGAATCCACCAAGCACTAGTGTTTCATATAGACACTAGAAGGGTTAGTATTTATATGGTACAACCAACTACTCATTAGGTCTACAGCTGGTTGGGAGGATCTTCATAGGATGTTCATATATCAATTCAGTTACAATGCATGGAAGGCCAATATTTTTGACCTCTTAAAATGAAAGTAATAGATATATGAGTGAGTCACAGACCTTGTTGCCAAGTGGAAAGGCCTCATGTATTCACTAGACATGTCACTGACCTAGGAGAAACTGCCAATTATATACATGGCCAATGTGAAAATAGAATTGGTCCCCTACCTTATCACTCAAAATTTCCCCAATAGATTCCAAGACTTCTCTAACAATGCCCAGTGCATGGAGGATTCATTTTAGTTAGAAAACAAGGAGTTTTAATTACCTCTACTAGACATGTGAGAATATATGTTAAGCTTGAGGTATCCACGACTACACAGGTTAAGACCCCCATACCACTAAAGTTATTATAGGCAGAGCCTCCTTCACAACCTTTCTGAAGAAAATAGACTCTGGCTTAGCCTTAGGGACAGTATCACCATCTTCATAATAGGACATCACCAACCCACAAACTACCACAACCCATGTGAGATAATCAAGATCTACCTCCTTGTTATCCTCCAACCACTTGTTAGGTCTAGGCTCATAGGGTTCCTTTCCCGGATAGGACAAACAATACCTACTCTTTTGAAGAGTGTCATGTTCCTAGATATTTCCAATGTGGTATGGATCAGGGATTATTGATGTTGAAGATATATAGCAATCCCCAAGAGTCTTATCTCACGAATCACCACAACTATTTCCCCTCTCACTATATCCTTGGGTGTACTCTCAAGTAGTGATATGTTTTTAAGGAATGGCTCTAGGACCAGGTTGACAACAATGTAGTTAGACTGGGACTGGCCCCATCATAGGTGGAATTTGTGTATTCACAACTCAATAGCGACAGTGAGGGTGAATAAAAGAAGGTCTCTAGTTATGGAGCTCATAAGTTTGATGATTGTATGGCTCCCAAGGCCTTATCCCACACTCACAGGATTATATAATCCCTTTTGAATAAGGCAAATCCTTCTGAGGCCACCAAACCTCCTCCCACTGCCATTTCTACATCCTCTTCTTAGTCATCCACCTCTCTTAGGGGTAGGTGCCAATAGCCCAAGGGAAATAAAAGTCCCCTGGTTGTTCTGATGACATCTCGTACACCTGGTGACTTCATGCCCCTGGAGATGGGGTTCCCCCTAGATATCTCATAGTGATGGAAGATTCATAAAGTGGTGACCATGAGTATGCCTTAGTAAACACCATCGAGTAGCTGGACCCTTATATGGTTCCCAACCATGTGGAACACCAAACTCCTCCTACTAGTGTCCCTATTTGATGTCAGCATCAACGAAAATATGGATATGTGAATGGACAAGATTCCTTGGACGATGCTTCTAGAAAATATATGCATTCCACTAATACTTGACAACTATATCAGTATAGATAATAGCACTCATAGTCCTCTCATCATGTTCTGACAGGCTCACTTCCATAGTCATTTGTGTAACAAGATCAGGAAGGGCTGCTTCTACCATGCTATGATCAATCGTGTTCAACTATTGATCGATCGCAATCATCTAACTATAAGATGGTAGTCATTTTTTATGGTTCAACTAGTGATTAGTTGGATATCCCTATAAATAGTATGAATTGTTCGGATTGATCAATGACGCCTATCATGCCATTTTTAAAAGAGTAACCTCCTTTCGAGATGAATGTGCATCTCGAACCTATGTATGATGTTCTTAAGCAACATGGAAGCATTCCTGTGAAACTCTTTATTCGTGAAGTTGTCCATCTTTCAGAAGACATGCATGAAGCCCTCGTAGGGGCATTGAAAAACCCCCTCTAGTTTGAAACTGAGGTAGCCTCCATAGATTTCTTCCATGCAAAGGAAATCGATCTTGAATAATTCCAAGCCATCATCTCGTTATTAGGATAAGATGATGGTTCTCCCATATAGGGGAACATCTGCCCGATGTACTTGACACAATAGCTCAATGGTGTAGAATTTCATCATTTCCTTATCAATATGAGTTTTTAGATCAATATCATCCTGACCCGAACCCTCCACAAACTGGGACTGTCTAATGTAGATCAAAGTCCCTATGACCAAAACATTTAGGGTTATGACTGGACTGAGTAGAGGTCATGTAGAACAATTCACTTGAACACTCAATTAAATGGACTGGTGGTCAGCATCGAAATCATGGTTGTCTCATAGGACACTGCCTACAATTCAATAATGGATCAACCCTATCTCCACCTACATGAAGCAGTTCCCTCCTCATATCATCAGTTCCTCATGTATTACCTCAATGGTTGAGTGGGAATGCTCTAGGGTGATTCCTCTTTCTTATACATGTGTGAATCCCAATATCTAGATGTCAACTATTATAGGATCAAGTAAAAGGAGGCTCAAACTGATGATGTTTAGAACTCTACTCTTTCAACTGATCTGTGGCCATATTTAAATGATATCTTCATTCTCCATATTTTTCGATTAGAGGCCATAACTCCAGAAATGGGATAATACTTCATTATTTCCAAAAAAAGGTGAAGTTATGTTCCTAAATACAAGGGTCATTGTATGATTACCTCATATTCCTACACATGATAGGCTCGGGTGATTATATAACCCATTACTCCTATTATGTATCGACATGTTTTCCCAATGGCCACAACAGTACGTCACACATTCTTGTTCCACCATTCCAGGATAAGCTGGCTCGATCCAACATGCCACCCATGATTTGACATTATCAAGAACGGGACTCTTGGTAGGAGGCCCATTGGTTTTGGGTCGATAGTTTTTGTCGCCATGGTAGAAATTGTACTAAAGTCTCTCGATGAAGTTTCCCCTATTTCTCAGGCCAGTACTAGCACCCCTCTCAGGATGGACTTAGAAGAACTGCATGCAGATGCTAGTCCTCTTGTCATAGATGAAGAAGAGGATTTAGAAGATGCTCCTCCTGCATTTTAAGGAGTCTTCGGCACTATCAATGAATTTTTGTAGGTGAACCTCAGTACCAAGGCAGACCCAAAGGCCACACTAATCATAGTAGAGATGAATGCCAAGAAACAGCAGTGGTATGTTAATTTTATTTAACATAACCATAATATATTTTCATAAAACTATGATGATATGCCATGACTAGATCCTTAGGTCGCAGCCACCTCCTTGGGCTTTTAGTGAATCATTGTTGGTTTAAACAACCTTCTATAAAGATTCACCCCTATCATGGTTCTATGGTCATGGATGAGGTTAAGAGTCTCATTAAAGACAACTTCATTAAGAATATCAATTAACCCATGTGGTTATCTAATATCATCCCCATATGGAGGAAGAATAGACATATCAAATTTTTTATTTACTTTCGGGATCTCAATCATCATTCTCTGAAGGATGCTTTTCCCCTTCCTATGGTAGAGGTATTGATTGAAGACACTACTAAAATGTAGGCTCTTTCCAATGTGTATGGGTATTCCATGTATAATCAGATCCATATGGCCCCCAAAGAGGAAGAGTCCACCACTTTTAGAGTGCTACAGGGTACCATCTATTATCAGGTAATTCCATTTGTATTGATAAATGCAGGAGCCACATATCAGCATTCCATGTACCGCATCTTCAATCTAATCCTTGGTACATTATTGGAATGCAATGTGGATGAGTTGGTGGTGAAGTCCCACCAGTTTCAAGACCATCTCAGTGACCTTGAGAAATTGTTCAGCCTCCTCTATTTCCAATATCTGAAGATAAACCCATTAAATTGTTCCTCCTAAGTCACCTTTGGGAAGTTTCTATGTTTTTTTCCTAAGGTATAGGTGTATTTAGATTGTCTTGAAGAATATCAGGGTTATTTGTTAGATTAATCAATTGAGAAAACCTCGATAACTCTAAGAATCTAAGGCCACATATCCTATATATTCTAATTCGTTGTGAATCTAGCCGACAAGTGTAAATATCTTTTCCTAACACATGAAGAAAGGTGTAATCTACCAGAGGGATGAAGAGTTTCAAAACACCTTCATGGAGATCAAATTTCATTTTTTATAGCCTCTGGTGCTGATGTAACCCATCTTCGGAAATCCATTGGTCCTTTATGTGACCCCCCCCCCTAGAATGATTCCTCATTGACCTTCTCACCCAGAAGAATAATGAAGAGACATAGAACAGTTTATACTACCTTAGCTGTATTCTCCTAAACACTGATGCCAAATATACCTCTTTCGAAAATAGCTACCTCGTGCTAGTCTTCACAATGCAAACTTTGTAGTATTATAAGTAGCATCATGAGACACAGATGGTGTCCCATGTGGACCCACTAAAGTATATTCTGAATCTCCATATACTGATAGGCCATCTATCTTGGTGGGTTGTGATCCATCAGTAGTTAGACATTAGGTTTGTCCCATAGAAAGTTTTCAAGGGTTAGGAACTGGCATATTTCTTCACCACCCATCTAGCCCCTATAGAGTGGTCATGGTATCTTGACATTCTAGATGAGGGAATCTCATTGGAATAGGTCGTTCCATTATGGAAAATTCACATTGATGGCACTTCCTGAAGTAAAAATGATAGAAGGATCAAAAATCCTAAACTTAAAAGTGTAGGATTGGGTATCGTCTACATCATTCCTTCAAAGGTTGTCTTTTCATACTCATTATTATTATCAGTATGATTCACCAACAATGAGGTAGATTATGGGGCCCTCATTACTAGTCTCGAGCTTCCCCTTAAGGTTGATTTTTCCAACCTATATTTGAAGGGGGACTCTGAGCTAGTCATCAAGAAAATTAATGGTGATTATTTCATCATAAATCTAGAGCTCGTAGCCTTATTATAGTGTGATATCCATCTACTAGACCAATTCCCTTCTATGCTAAAGGCTAGTCAGGTATTGAGATCATATAGGTTGATCTGATGCCTTATTCAACCATGGATCTTCCCTCATGGAGCCTAGCCAATATGATTTGTTTATTCATGTGGTGCATCAAAGGCTCATCACTCCTTCATCCTCAGAAAATGATGATAATTAGAAGTTAAGTCACCTTACTGTCGATGTCTTCACATATAGTCCACTTGATTACCCCACTACCCTAGTAAAGACCACAAAGTGTACAATTTACTTTGTTGAGTATATCAAATATGGATGTTTCCCAATAGATAGAGCTGAACATGGGTGAATCCATCAACGTGCAATGTAGTTCACCCACTATAGTGTTCCTAGCCTCAAGAAGATCCTCTACCGGCATGGGTTCGATGGATTCCTATTCTATTTCATTTTTTGGAGGTGATATCCAATAGTTTATGGAGTATTTTCATTCTAGTTCTTGTGGAACTCATCGGGATGGGTTAAAAATCATCCGTCTGATTTAAAGGTGGGGAAATTATGGAACACCATGGTCTATGACTGTATTGAGTTTTCCAAGTGGTGTTACACATTCAAGATCGATGAAAATTTAATAAATTGGTCATTAGATCCCATCCATACTTCCAATTTCTCTTGGAAAATTGCATACTAGAGTTTCAATATCATGGGATCATATCCAATAGTTATGTTTCACCAATTCAGGTTCATTCTAACTACCAATTATGTCTTCTTCATGTGGGTAGAAGTGATCCTTCTCAAGGATGTCAAGGCCCTTTCTATCATTGATTTTTTGATCTCCCAAATAATCCATATATTTAGAGTCCCTAAAACTATCCCCACTAATAACAACACCAATTTCTAAGTAGCTGAGATAAATAGATTGTACTTCATGTACAACATTCATTCCAACCACACTTCTTGTTACCATGCATAGAAAAATGGATAGATTGAGGCATTCAAAAAAACCCTCTTCAACATTTTTCAGAATATAGTTGGTCAAAACAAGAATATTTTTCTGAAAAAGCTCCCAAATTCTCTCTGGTATAACCAGATTACATCCCACAATTCCACCCAAGTGAGACCATATACCTTGGTCTATGAAAAATCAGTTTTCCTACCCATTGAGATTCAGTTTCCATCACTCTGTATAGCTGTATATGACCAGCAGACCTCAAAAGATATTGAATAAGTCAATCTTGTTTAGCAATAAACCCTTAATGAGAATAGGCTTCAGGACATGCAAAATCTATAGAGGCACTAGATGAAAATATCCAAGGCTTTCAAGAAAAAGGATCATCTTCGCTCATACCATCAAGGTGATCCAATATTGTCTCTCAAACACCAATGGTACATGGTAGGAAGCATCCAATTTTGGATCCCAAGTGGTAAGGACCCTATATGTTTTATAAGGTCTACCAGAATAGTACATAATCTCGGGTCACTATGGATTGTGACTGCATTAATCATCCTACCAATTCCATGTTCCTTAGGAAGTACTTCGTATAAGTGATCATTCATCCTGCATGAAGATAAATTGAAAAGGGAGATTATGCCTTTTGGTTGAGTTCTATGAACACAAAATAGGATCACCTATATCCTAGACACATGACAATAAACTGGTTTACAACCATTCATCCTTAACACATGATGTTAAACTACACATCATCTATAGAACTTCATATGGATTGATTCCTTCCCTCACATGATATGTAGGAACGCCTGGATATTTCATCTTCGGGTCAAGTCCCAGCTCCCCCATTTCTATTTTTACGACCTGAGGTTCCTTTTGGGAGTTCATGGTATGTAGTGGACCTCTTTGGTCCACATTCACGTCGAGTTTACAATGGCTGCACCATTTTCATTCTTTAGAAATGTATACCTACCCTAATTCATCCTTACTGCATGTTGATACACTATAAAAAATTTCCAAAACCATGTAGGGCTTAATTATTTCCCTTGAATGATATGTAGGAACACTCAAGCATTTAATCATTAGGTCCAACCCAAGGTACCAAAAATCCTACCTTCTTTCTAGTCCCTTGGCCTATGTCCCATTTAGGGAATGCATGGTGTTGTGTGGACCTCCTTGGTCCTCATTCATGTTGGTTTTTCTTTATCATTCCATGAAAATATCCTTCAGGACCTTGATCCACGACTTTGTCCTTACCACATGACAATAAATTGCATGAAACCTCTAGAACTATGTATGGATTGATTCCTTCCCTCACATCATACATAGGAATGCTCAGAAGTTTTTTCCTTGGGTCCATCCCAAGGTTTTTTAGTCTATTTACCCATATTTACATAGTCATCATTTTGATTCATATACCTAGTTGAACCAGTCGACCTCAGTCTTGCCACATCAACATTCCCAAATGCATCGTGTTATTGGACTTAGATTATTGGATTTTTCAAGGAGATTCCCTCTTCCCACCACATCACTTCACAGGCCCCCTCTCTTTGGATCTCCATTATCTTTCACATCTGAAAGGACCCCCAGAAGGCCTGGTCTCATACCACTTTGGATCACCTAAAATCCTTGGCCAACTTCCTAGAGGATCTCCAACATAAACTTGATACATGTACAACATTATAAATATGGTCAGCGATTGATGATCCATTTTTTGTTCCCATTATAGGTCACACGATGTGGATATTCTGTTATAAACATGGTCAGTAGTTATCCTTCATCATTATAGTCATTCAATTTCCACCTCAAATCATTATGTATAGATGGAATTTTGATACAAAATGTATTATTCCTCAGTGCATCGTTGTGTGTTGAGTAGGCGAACCGGTGTCATGGGGTCATCCTTGGCCATCGAACCTCCATTCCCTTATCTTCTGTTTATATTTGTTGTATAAATCTGTTCTACCCCTTTTTCCCAGACCGATCATGGATTACATGATCTCAGAGGTTTTTAAAAGTTTTATACCCACATGGAATGTCGCACACCTTTCCATCCAAACTCTATGACCATAAATAAGGATTCCAATCCAAAATTCCATGAATCATGACTTTAAACTATGTGTGCATTATTTTGAGAATTTGTAATGCGGTGAATACACTTTGGTCCTCATTCATGTTGGGTTTCATTTTAGTGCCATATTTATCAACTTATTCTCATGGTTGGAGCTCTATGACCATAGACTATGATTTCCTTATTCCTTACAACATGACATTAAACTTCATGGCCATTTCCCCAATACAAAACCTTAAATTGGGAACCTTTTGTTCTGAACTCTATAACATTAATCTATGATTTTTAGTGTCTATGTTCAGATGACACTATATTGTGTAACAACCAAAATTTTTCTCACTTGAGAGATTTTGGCCACACTTTGGTATTGGTCTCCTACCATGCCATTTCTAGAAAAATGTTTGGCTTGATTCACTTCCTTATGGGATATGAAAAGACACACAGACATCACATCCATGGTCCAGCCATATTTCCTTTCATCCATTAATCCCATTTCATCTTTGGGTCCCCCAAGGGTATGTGGTGTGTGGTCCTCATTTATGTTAGGTTATGATGGTCATTCCAAGTGCTTCATTTGAGAGTACCTCTCCATTCCTTTTTCCTTACCACATGATGTAAAACTAGATGGGTGCATCCATGCTTCATGTGCCCCATTTATTTCAGGATCTATAATATTTCACATCTGAAAGAACCCCTAAATTTCATAGTATCATTACCCTATTTCTCAAATAATTTCATGGGCCAACGTCCCAGAGGATCTCTGATGGTAACTTGATACAAGTCCCATGCTATGAATATGGTCATCTGTTGAACCTTAGTTGTTTATTTCTATTCTAGGTCACATGATTTGGATACTATGATTTGAACATGTTTGAAAATTATCATCAATCATTGCACCACCTCCATTTTGTCCCAAATATCGACTGTCATAATTCACATTTTCTTTCCCTTTTATCCCTCCACCCATCTGCGTATGTCGATCAGGAATTTTGGTTTGGTTAGGGGTTTCCAACCCAACATTTATCCTCTATTGATGTGTACTCTCATGTGATGGGGAAATCCTAATGAAACCCCTTTTTTTAAACCAATCAGGGATCATGTGTGCTTTGGAGTTTTGGTGAGGTATTACGACGTACAGGATTGCACATCTCCATATTCCAAGATCTATGACCATTAAACTAAGATCTCTACTATCTAGGACTTGTGTCGTTAAACTATGACACCACATCTGATATGAATTTAAATTGATAATTCTTTAACATATGAAGTCAAACTATATGGAATTGAGGAACTTCATATGACTTATTCATGCTACACATGATATGTAGTGACATCTATACATCTCATCCCTAGGTCTAGCCATTGGATTTTATACTCCTCATTCCATCTTATTGAGACTTATCATTCTTCTAAAAACGATTGTTGTGGTGTAGAATTCTCTGTCGTCATTCATGTCGATTTATATACCAGATTACACATTTTTATTTTTAGATACCCATATCCTAGTCGTATGAAAATAAACTAAATCTCGAAATTCATCCCACATGACATTAAATGGTATGGAATTTAAGAACAATGTATGGCTTGATTCCCTCTTTATCAAGATACATAGAAGCACCCGAACATTCTATCTTCAGGTCCATCCTGAGGTTCATTTACCTCATTGGCCCATTGGCCCCTACTACGACCCAAACTCTATGACCTTAAACTGGGATCCCCAAGTCTATACAACACAACTTTAAAATTTTGGTGGGGTCCATGCATTATGACATGAAACTATGTGAAATTTTCTTGTCATATGATGTTATACTACTCCATGTATCATCCTCATCGTATGATGCTAAACTATAGGCATGTCATCGTCACCACAAGAAATCATAGGACTTCTATAGAAAGGTCCGGTCTGGAAGTAAGATTGATCTAAATTCAGACTAATTTGCTTACCAAATATTATTTTCTCACAGTGGTGTAATTTAAAGAGTTTTGGACCCCATTCGAACATCTCATCACTCTATATGCATGCTTCGTATTCCCTATATTTGGATCATCATCCTCCTCCACATCTAAAGTACCCCCTAACATCCTATTCCCATGTCACTTCGGCTCACCTACCATCTTGTTCCAATGTTCTGGAAGACATCATATTACACTTTGAGTTTGGCCTCGTGTTGTGAACATGGTTAGCGGTTGGCAATCATTTTTTCCATTTTAGGATAACCCGATATGGATATTGTGTTGAAAACATGGTTAGTAGTTATCCCCTTTCATCATTCCTCCATCACCATGTTCTGAATTTTTCATACCATGATTCACACATCTCATTCCAATTTGTTCAGATTGATTACAACACCCCTGGAGTTATACCTCTCATGCACCAGAGAACATTGGAAAAGGTGGTTTGGCTGCTCAAAGAACCCTATATCTGAGTTACATCCCCCTTTCTCATTCTAAAACTCTGGGAAATATGTTGGACCCTTGGTGTTCGATGATTGAACAGCTCCCCTACACCCAAAGTATTAAGTTACCTGGCTGTCCATTTTTTCTCACACCCGGCATGGCCCAAATGAGTGTGGGTACCATTTATTAGTTTTTTAGCTATGGTCAGGTTGTAATGACCTAAGAGGTAACAAGATTTTCATTCATTTATTCTAAATAAGAATGAAATAATGAAGATATTTTTTTTATTTCTGTAAAATATATCCCATATGGATTGGCCACCTCGATGGAGCACCTTAGCTCCACCACCCATTGGTGCATGGCATCCAAGAGTTGTTGCAGTGATGCCCCAGTTCTCTAAGATGTGTTTTTTGTGCACTAATGCAAGGAACCCAGTTCACAATGATCATTCTAGGAGGTGTTGGAGCTTTGTGATTCAAGACCTTGAGCAAAAGTTTGTAAAGAAAGATGAGGACAAGATAAGGGACCTCATGTCATATTTATATGTAATGACCTTACAATATCCGCAGTACACCATTCTTCACACCGAGATGCATGGAAATCTCACCCAAAACCTTCACGCACATTATTTATGAAGTGGCTTCACAATCTTAATTTTTGTTTTTAGTGATATCCCCTTAGAATCCAACCATAGTTTTCTCCTAGACTCCAATTATTAGTGGGGGATTTTTTCCCACTAAAATCTAGGCCCGAGAAGGATCAAGAGTGGTTGAAGCATGTGGAGTGACATTTTCCCAATAAAAAGAATGAAAATCATCAAAGGGTATATCCTTCTGTAGCCCTGTTGCAAATCTACTTGCCATAGTGAACAGCATGAGGGTAACAACACAGAATCCTCTATAACCACTACAGAGTGTTATGACGGAATCCTCTCCGAATATGACAAGAACTATGATTGCCACGAAGAAGAGTGACATAAGACTTCACGATTGGGAAGGATATGTATCCGATCACGAAGTTCAATTTCTTCCATAGTGCACCCTCAAAGAATCATGACCCCAAGTGCCTATAAATAAGTGGATCACCCCATCCTAAAGGATAGCCACCTTGACTATTCACATTATATGCTCTCATTTTTTGTAAAGCCCCCTTTGCTCCATGAACTAGCAAGAAAATGTACAACCCAAAGTATTTGAGCATTAGAAATCAAATTTACCTTTCGACCTTTTTCCTCTTCTTCAAGTTAGGATTACCTTAATAAAGGCTTATGTCCATCGTGAATTTAGGAGTCCATTTTGGGAACACAAGTCTTCACAAAGAATTCACCATTTTTTAAGCAACATCCAAGAACGTGTAGACTCCTTTACTCGGTTGGGTCATCATACATTGCAAATCTCCTCCCTTCACATAGATCCTTTTCAATTTCCTTCATGAATCCCACCTTCTTTATGAAGCACTAGATCATCACAAATCCCTTATCTATGAATCCTACTACTTTATGAACCCTTCTATAGTGATGCCCTCTAAGATCATAGGGTGTGACGTCATGGTTCCCTGAGTAGTGTTTTGTACAACATTTCCATTCCTCATGATTCTTCTCATAAGCATGCTAACATCTATTTCATCATCACATAACCACACTAATGTAGACAATAAAATTGAACACTCCACCACCTCACTCCCATATAGAATTTATTATACCATCCCTTCCCTAGGTGCGGGTTGGTACAAGTTATGTAATTATTAGGGGTGAGGATTGAGTCCTCATTATCCGAGCTGGTGGAATTTAAACTATCATGCACCTTCATCCCAAACAAATGATTTTAAACTATTAGTTTCCACATGCGTGGAAGGATTCATTGGTTGAGAGGGAGTATGTGACTATGAGCTATTTTCTTCACACCTTTTCAATATGTTTTCTCACTCTCATTGGGTGTTGTATCTATGAGTGCCTGTTGACACCATGAAATGTGTTTCATGCACTTTTCCATAGAGTAGAGATATGATTCCCACATAGGAGAAAACTGTAATGTATGGGTAAAGATGTCTTTACCATAAAGTAAGAAGATTCAAGATGGATTTATACATTCCAAAGTACAAATACATACCAATAGATATGTGGAATGATTCCCCATCCAGAAGTAGGAAGTGGATTTCCAAGTTCAATGACGAAAATGTGTTGACACATTAATTTCTATTTTCGAGTTTTATCTGAGAAGACTTGGTATATTTACCATATCAAGAAGTGTAGATCTTTTCAAGACATTTTATTTGACTGGTCTTAGAGCCCAAATAGGCTTACGGATCAAAAGTTATGGCACTCGAAAGACGGATACAATTTCCCAAAGGGACCTACGTGAGGGACCTGCATGGAGGACCTGCGTGGACAACTTCCCTTCGGCCAGGTCCCCTCTTGGCCTATAAATAGAGCCCTTGGGATCCCCATTTAAAGGAGGGAAAAGTTGGTAGATGTCCCAAAGCTCATATTTCATAGCTCTTTCGCCAAGATCCCCCAATTATTCTCAGGTGGCTCTCTAAAACATGAGAGAAGAGAGAATTAAATGGGGAAACATTGTTCAAAGCCCCATCATGGTCTAGAAAACATGGACCTTCGCAGAGAACCTTCATGGAGCACCTTCGTGGAGCATCTCCGCAGAGCATCTGTGAGGAGAATATGCGCAGAGCATCTATGTGGAGCATCTGCACAGAGCACCTGCACAGTGCACCTGTGCGGAGCACTTGTGCGCTGCACTTGCATGGAGGACTTCCGCGGGGGAGCTACACGGAGAACCTACACGAGTAACCTTGGTGAAGCACCTGCGCGACCCCACTGGTCCATACCGCGGGGGTGCAGCCCCTGCACCCCCTGCTAGGGCTCAGTGTCAGGCTGTGGTCCCGGCCCTTCGGGCTCGTCCCTTCACTTCCGTCACTGACCCCCATGAAAAATAGAGAGTCACACCGCGAACTTTTCGGATCCGGTCGAGGACATTTTCTATTGTTCCCTTTCTGTAGCCATACTTCCAACCTTGTAATACCATGATTTGAGACACTCCATCACACTCATTGAAGTTCCTTGAGTCTACTTACTTCTCTTGGTTACTTTCGCATGTTATGAGTTTGGACTCTCCTTATCGATTCCTTGAGTACCTTGAGTCGATACAATCCTTAAGAAACTCCTCAAACCTCATCACCTGACTTCTTTTCCAAGTTAAACTTCAAATGGGCATCCTCCTTAGGAGTAAGCCCCAACCAATTCCAAATGGGCATCCTTCATAGGATTTAGCCCCAACCAAACCTCAAATGGGCATACTCCTTAGGAGTAAGCCCCAACCAATTTCAATAGGGCAGCCATCCGGTATAAGCCCCTCACCTTCACCCCTTCTTCCTTACATTGGACCCTTATCTAATGTAAATAGAACAAAGGGAAGGCTCTTCATCCTGCCCTCTTCCATGGTCGACGTGCCCACTTCCATCAACATGGAGGAAAAATTTGGAAGTATGAGTGTCATTGTGGAATCTTTCACATCCTCTTGTTTCTCACACCGAGCATGACTCACGTGGGCTTAGAGATATGTGATGATTACAACATGTGCACAAACACTCTCATTGAAAATAACTAAGAGAAATCTGATTCCTTTTCAAAATAAAATACGTAGGAATCCCTTTCAGGGCCCGAGTTCACTGGATATCCTCCTCAGGAATCCAACCCTAATTCCCAAATTTGGGAATCCTCCATAGGAAATAAGACCCAAATTCAATCCTCAAATAATCAAGGCATCCTTTTTCAGGGAGTAAGTCCAAACTCATCTTTCTCAGAGGATTATACTCTACTATGAGATTTATCAAACTATGTGCGCTTTGATTCCCATTAATATGGGATATGTATGAAGCCTCCTTGAGGTTTAAACCCAACACATCAAATCAACCCTATTCTCTTTGGGCCATGTTCCCAATAGGGTTTGATCCTATTTGAAAACCTATATCCTTTCCAAAGTTACTTGGGTTGTTTCAACTTAATCCCCACACCAAGTTGTAACTAAGAACCTTACACTTAGGGGTCCTTATCACATGACCTTAAAAGGTATGATGTGTCCCATTAAGTGGCACTGAACTACGAGGGTTCTGATTCCTTTCACAAGGATACGTAGGTAGCTCATTTTATGAGTACGATCCCAAGATCAAAACAAAACTTTGTCTCCCTAGATGATAATAAACTTCATAGTGTCCCACTTAGTGGCTTAAAAACCAGTATCATCATAAATAATGATTAAAATAATCTTTAATTAGTATATTAGAGGATACCATTGATGGAAAACCTCGAATACATACTGATAATTCTAAAATTTTATACATGTAAAATAAGTGATTTTAAATCCCAAGGTATACTTATGATATAATTTGTCAATTTATAAGGATTGATGAAAATATTTTAATTTCAAAAGAGAGCCTTGGAGTAGACAATAATTCCCCCCAAAAGGGTGTGATGAGTCTGACCTCCCATCCTCTCAACCAATGCATGTTTTTAAGTATCATAAAGTTCAAAACTTAACGAACGTCTGCCTTTGGAAGGTAGGTCCTCTTTCAATAAAGAACCGTTGGAAGTTTTTGATTCCATGAATAAATCCAATGGAAACCGCCTGAAAACAAGAATTCTTAAATCTAGAATATCATGTTTCAAGGACTTATAAAATAGCACCTCAGGAAGTCTCCACATAAGCCCCAATATAAACCTTTATAGGGTGATCCTGGTATGATGGCCGGATCTACCTCATACATCTAGACACCCTCCTCAGGCTTCCGTCTACGAGTAATACACAATATCCATCTCTTATGTCCACCTCAATCTGTATGCCCCACATAATATCCCTGGTGGTCACACCTCTTGTGACACAATCATCATGTCTGATCATACCTCTTGTTTCTCACAACATGCATGACTCACATGGTCTTAGAGTAAGTATAGACCATGAAATCTTCTCTGGCCACTAACTATGTGTAACCCCATGCCCCTTAATGATGAACTATGAATAATTTGATCACTATATTCTAAGAAAGGTATGTAGGAAGCCGCCTTGTGGTTCAATCCTGTCATACATCATTCTTGACCACTTCACATCAGTTCACCCTCATCCCACATGATATTAAACAGTATGTCTAAACTACATGGGTTTTGATACTTATATTCTATATATGGTATATAGGAATCCTTTTTGAGGTTCAACCCTAAATAATCGTAAATTTTTGTGCTCCATCCTAGGGTCATACCCTCCGGATGTGACATCTTTCTTTTCTAGGAACAATATTCTAGATACGCCTCTATGAGGTGTTCTTATCTATTTGTGTAGCTAACCACACAAATCCCCACACACTCGATCCATAATCTTCCAAACAATATTATCCCTCTTATAATGGGCTTCTAACCATACGTAAGCCCCATCATGTCTCTTGGTCACTACCCTTTGTGTACACCCCTATTCATTGCCCCATACTAAATGATATGGACTTTGATTCACTTCCTTGGGGATAGGTTGGAATCCTTCCTCAGGTTTAATCCCATCATGCATTTCTAATACTAGTCTCTCCCTTGAGACCTCATGTTTCAAGAATATCATTCCTCAACCCATGTTTCCACTTCCATCAGGTCCCATCCATGCATCCATTATCATGATCCACTTGCTCAGGTGACTCATCCCCCTATTTCATAACTATGTTGACATTGATCCCTACCTCCTAGGCAAGCTATGTAGGAAACCTCCTTGAGGTTTAATCCCAACACCACCATCATCACATCAGTTTCACTCCATTCATATCATACACTTCATTAAATCATCCATCATCTATCTTGATTCTTACATGGGACCCACCTCATAGTGGGATCATGCCATTTATATAGGTAGCTAACCATGCATAATCCATTAACATCTACTCCATCACCCCACCATTACAATAGTAGATCACATTATCTACATGGGTCATCTTAGTCTATAAACACCATTCATCCATATTATTGTTGCTTTTAGAAGAACCTAGGACATCTCATTGTGTAATTCACACACAATCCAACCAGGAGAGCTCCTATTTCAATGCACCACCTTAGTGTGTAAGCCCTGAATAATCCATTTGAACTATGTGGGTTTTAATCGGGTACATGGAAAGGGGTCTTAATGCACAACTAGTTTGAAAGTCCCATGGGATATGGTTTGCGAATTCAAAAACTCTTCACGAACCATCATGAAGGATTTAAATATAAGGTTTCTATGAATAACCTAGGATGAAACCAGGGTGACATAGATTAAGGAAGTTGTCATGATTTACACATCCTATATGTAATTATTTTCATTGCTATGTGGTTTTTTGCTATGATAATAAATGTTCACAATATGCTTCTGGTTTTAGTTAACAGTTTAAACTTGAAGAAAAATGATTAACATTGAATGTTATGGATGATTTTTTTATGAGAAGTCAAGTGGTTTGATCAGTGGAGTGAGAGATGATATGATCATTCCTAATCAGTATTCAAGGATTGTTCTACTTAATTTTTTTGTTATTATTTACATGTTTATATTGAATGTTCCTGATAGAATAGTGATGTTATTTAATGACAATGTGATATTTTAACTAAGGGAAGGTAACCCTTAATATGTTCTTTATGTTACGATAATGTTGTTATGAATACATATTTGGATGTTACTAATAACATTGGAACTAATTGTAGACTTTTTTTATAAGTATTTTATGTTTCATGGATGAATTTTTCAACTTGTTAGATTTAGATAACATATTTAGTAATCTATGATATAAAGAAGCATGCATGTTTTCTAAATGTATTTATGGTAATTTAGGTTGTTACCATGTTCCAAGAGAATTTACCATGAGGGTATTCAAATGTTTGGAATGTGATATCCAACAGTTACATTGTGATATATGGGGGTAAATGTTAAGATGATTTCATGAATCTCTTTCTAATGTTTCGAATTTTCATCTTTTATAGGGGTTAAAATTTTAACAATCATGATAATTTTAAGTTAAACGTTTGAGGAAGTATTTATGCAATGAGTCTGGATTGAAAACCTTGGTCAAAATGATATTTATTGTATAAACTTATTTCCAGTTTTTTAATAATATTTGGTAAATTATATTAGAATGGATTTAGAAAAGGACATCATGTATGTCGAGTGACAACCAATCATGTCTGGAAAGTCCTTGGGTCTTGAACCCATGACTATAGGATGATAAGGGTTTCACGGCTACCATTGGCCAATATGATGTCCTAGTTAATGTATAATTATTTTTTATGATTAACTATTTATGATGAAACAGTATTGTAAATTTTATGTTTAGATATTAATGTATTAACCATATTGGGTTTATAAAAATATTTATTGATGAATTGTTATACTTTCCATTCATTTATGGGCCTCAAGATCCGCTAAAAGTGTATTTTAGCACATTAATTTGTGGATTTCCATTAATTGATGTAATGGATAAATTAGAAATTGATAAAATCAGAACTAAAGGATGAAATTTGGTTTGTAGAAATATGTCATGTAAGTATATTTTCTTATATTCTTGTTCAATAAACGAATTATTCAATGCTATTATCATGATTAAAAGAAAATGTGTTGTCCTAATACCATAATTGATTAGAATTTATGGCCATTTAAATCATCAAATATTTATGAATTTGAGACCCTCAGGTTTTCTTTTAACATTCACTTATTTGTGATTAATGACCTTAATCAATCCCTATAAATATTTACTTTTTTACTCCATATCTAATATTCCATCCTAACATATATTCTCTTATCAGGATAGCCATTTTTATGTTACATTGGGTAACTATTTTCATTCCAACTTTCCATTTCTATTGGAATTTTTATTATCCATTTTTATGAAATTTCTTTAAGGATTTGTAGACTACTTCCCCCTCAAAGCAATGTGATTCATTTACACTCCACATGGAATTTGTTAAGGATGGTTTTAGTGAAAATATTTTATATATAAAACATTATAATACTACTTTATTGATATTATATACATATATACATATATTTCATTTTCTTTATTTCTTTCAATATGATAATAAAAATGGAAACATTGTTCACTCGTATGTATGACTTACCGTCTCCATGAATGGTGTATTCAATTTCATACTATATTATTATATATATTATTATAATGTAAATATAATTTTTATACATGATATTTATATAATGGTTTATATTCTGGAATCATGATATATATTTATGGACCAATGATATAGCAAATTAAGACACATGTGAAGAACAAAGTGAATATTACCTGATGTGAAACCTTGACATAGGATTGTTAACAAGAGGATAATATAAGGTCATAATCAAACCATATATGTTATTAGATATAATAATATGGTTTTCTAAAATATTTATAGTAAATTTATATTTATTATACAGGTGGTTTTAATGAGTATGATGAGAGTCAAGACACATGGTAAGGTTATTTCATATCACTTTTTATTTCTATGAGATGCATCTTATCTTCGCCACTCTTTGATTTTGTATGGTGTATGTACTGACCATTATTTTATATTATTTTTATTATAAAAAAAATTATTGGTATTCACATATCCATTTTATGATCTTTCTTTCATGGGGTTTAGGTTTCAAAAGTTACAAAATCGTTGATATAGTTTTGTCTCAATTATCCTTCTTTGAGCTTTATGTTTTTTTATTCACCTAAATTGTCTTTTGAGGTGTATATACTTCCATTTTACATGTTATATGATGAATTTAATTCTTTTCATGATATTTTAAGCTTCAGGTAATTTCATTTTCTTACATTCAGATTATCATCCAAAGATAAAATGTTATAATAGTTTATTAATACAATCTCAGTTCTTTTCAAGATTGTTTATGTTTATGCTTCCTTTCATGAAATATTATGATCCATATCTCAAGAAAATTCATGAAATTTATTCTCTTATGGTTATTAAAAATTTATTAATATATTGGAACCATTTCATCCACTCTTTTTTTACATAAGATAGTTAATAAAGTATTTTCTAGAAATCCCAATTTTACCCTCTCTTCGGTCAAAAATCTATGTACTTTAAAACCCATGTTTTCTAAAAAGATTTTCCAATAATATCATAATAATGTCATATGCTCATTTAAATACATTTTATACTTTTTAATTTTTATAATATTTTCAAGGGAATCATCTTTTCTCTTTCCAAATGATGCATTTCTAAACCCTTTTAGTGTATAAAAGGAATGTTCTTTTTAAATCATATGACATGTATAGATTTATCTACTATAAATACTTTGAGTCTTTGTTTTCATGTTTTATGTTTTATTTTTAAGAAAAAATTTTAATAAATATTTTCAAATAAATGGTTTGCAAAGGTTTTTCATGCTTCTTTTATATGTTTTCATTGAAAATTGTTTTCAAATTATTTTCAAACTTTAATAAAATGTTTTCGAAGTTATTTACAAAGAAATGGTTTTCAAAAAAAAATCATGATTTATTTACATGTTTTTAATGTTCATTTCAATGTAATGGTTTTGAAAATGTTCTCAATATTTTGTATAGGTTTTCAAATTATTTTTAAGGAAATATTTTTCAGAACATTTCCAAGGATTATTTATAAGTTTTTTAAGTATTTTTAATGATATAGTATTAAAAAGGTTTTCATAATTTATTTATAAGTCTTAAAGGAAAATTGTATTAAAAATGATTTCAAACAATATTTGTATTTTTTCAATGTTTTTTTAAAATAATGTGTTTTCTAAAGCTATTCACAATTTCTTTACATGTTTTCCAAGATCTTTTAAAAGTAATGGTTTTTGTAACATCTTCATGATTTATTTATAAGTTTTAATTTTATTTTCTATGAAAATGATTTCCAAGTGGTTTTATGTATTAAAAATCCTTTTTCAGTGAAAAAAGTATATTATACTCAAGAATTGTTTTTGAAATATATTAAAAATTTATTTTCCATCTAATATGACATATCTTGATATCACTCATGCCTTTTTAGGATATTATCTTAAGGTTTCATTCATATTCTTTCTATGAATGGGTTACACATAATGTTGTGGTCTTATATATAACGTGTTTCTCTTTCACGAGTTATATTCTTTTGAAACCATCTTCTTTTCACAAGTTATTCTTTTGATAAAATTATTATGAATACTATCTTTTCCCACTGGTTATGATTTGATTACATGTTTATGATAACCATTTCATTTCACGGGGTATGATATGAATATTGTTTATCATATGGCACATGTATGTATGATTCAATTATGAGATTATTGGGACCTATATCTCCATACAATTCATTTGGTAATTATGTATATCTCATGAGATATATTATGATTATCATGGGAATGAACCTTGATTACTAAGATAGCCCTCAGAGTGAACCATGACTACCAAGATGGTATGAGTAGTGAACTCATTATTATAATATGTCCATGGGAGTGAACCATGACAACCAATATGGTATGGGGAGTGAACCCATATTGCCAAGATGATATTGGAAGCATTTCCTTATATACTATAGAAATCAAATTCTATGTTTATGTGTGTGCCACAATTTCATGTTTTATTTAAATGTTATGCTTTCAAGTTTATTTTCATTATTTCTATATGATTCATGTCTTATAAACTTCCATGATTTATGCAATGACTCATGTATATGATCATTGATATGCAAGGCATGATCTTCCATTTTCATGATCTTGTTCTTATACCCTTATTATCATAATTATGCTTACATATCTCCTTTATTTATCTGTATTGGTCATTTGAGCTCACCCCTTTTAATGATTCCTTTTACTTATTAGAAACAAAGGTTTTATATAGAAGTACTAAAGGTGGAGATATTTAGAGGAGATGTTGAAGATCTTTCACGATGAAAGAGTACTTTTCCCATGATTCTAAATACACTAAACTATTATGGTCCTAGGGAATGAAATTTTGAAATGTAAAAATCATTCAAATAAAATGATGTAATATCCATCTTTGTTAATTTTAGGTCTATATATGATTTCTCTAGAAAAAGCATCCCATTTTGTGGGATTATTTATAAAATAATTCCAATAATTATGGGAACTAAATTGGATAAAATGGTTTCATTATTTTATATTAAAAATTCTATAATTTTTAAACAATTTAATCTCATTTTTTCTTATATTAAATTTTAACTGAGGTAAAAATTCATTACTATAGTATATGTTAAAAGGGAAGGATCAGTCAAAATAAAGAGATAAAAGTTAAAATAAAATAAATTGTTTCAAAATATTATTTTTTTTTGAATTGGTTTAAACGCTTTAACTTCCCATATTTTATATTTATCAAATTTTGACACACTTTTCTATGAGATTATATTTATTATATATTAATGTTCTTAATATTTACATGTTTTCCTACCTAAATGATTAAAGGTAATATCATATACTCTATTATAAACACCTTATTGAGCCACATATCCCTAAAAAATATACCAAAATAAACTCAAAAGCATCCAACTCATGACCTAGATGTTCTGGACCCTCCAAAAGAGAAATCTAGAAGGATAAATGTTTAATCCAAATAAGGTTTTCCAATGAAAAGTTATAACTCTTAACAAAGTTATTTCATATTTATTTATTCTTTTAACTAATTTAAACCTATAATAATCATGGTGGTATAATACCATAATCATAAAAAAATAAATATAAATTATAATATGCTTATGGTAGACGAATTTCCCATCTTCATCTCTATTTGATTGGAAATGAAAACATCGCTTAAGAATACATTTTGACTAACCCTTCCCTGAAGCGATGTGTTTTTTTTTCATATATGTCACTCATGGATGGATTTATATCTATATTTAATGGGTATATATTATTTTAATATCATATTTATGATTCAATAAATATTAAATATTATCTCTCTAATTACCTTCTCATCTGTTGAAAATATTAACACAGCTCATTCATATGTGTGGACTACTACAACAACAAATAAATGTGATTCATTTTCCATTTATGTATATATTTTATGATAATAAGGATATATTTAATAAATATATATCATTTTAATTGTTTTTTATTGTTTTATTTTTTTACCTTTTTTATTCTACCCTAGAAAATTGAAAACATTAATTGTGTGTATACACAGATTACCATCAATATGAAGTAATGTAATAAATTTTTCATCACCAACTTATATTAATAGTTATTATATTTTATATAGATCATAAATATAATATTTATTAAATTATTTATATTTTGGAGATGATGAATCCATGACCAAGATAGATGGATTGGAATATTTGAACCAAGACACACATGGAAAATTGACCAGTTTTCACCAAAATAATTATTTTAATAAAGAATTATTAATTAAATGGTAATAAAAAAACTATGAAATGATATATAGTAATATAAAAATTAATATTTTTTATGAATATATATATATATTCCATATTTATTATACAATAGGGTTTAATGCATATGAATCCACTCTAAATAATATGTAAGGGTTTCTTATCTCAATTTTATTTCTATGAGACATATATGATATCTATCACTATATTAATTTTTGTTGAGTATATAATTTTAATTAATATATTTTATTATTATTTTCATGAAATTTATTTGGATTTAATAATTAATATTTGTTTCTCCATTTCTGGATTTTTTTATTCAAATATTACTAAAACAGCAAGGGTTCGTTTGAATGTTGTTTCATTAGAAAGGATTCATGTTATGAACCTATCTATGTTTATATGGGTTATATAATACCTATTTGAAAAATTATATCATGAATAAATTTATATTAATAGTACTTAATGTTTCATTTTATTTACTTTCATTAAATTTGATTACAATTTTAAATTTGCAAAGTGGTAAGGGTTTGTGTTACAATATAATTTCTTTTTGGGATTGTCTATGATAAATTTCTAATTAAGTAAATTATATAATCCATATTCTATAGGCAAAATAAATTTTCTATCCTTTGGTTACTAATATAAGTTTTAGGTGTTAATACTACTTTCAAAATGACAATACCAAAAATGGTTAATGAAATATTATTATGAAAAGATGGAGTTATTTAATCTTTTGTCGGTAAAAATTTTCATCCATTACCATGATATTAAATAAAATTTATATATCTTTTATTATATAAATAATCATTAGGAAAGACTATTTTTATTAACGTTATACATATTTATAAATGATTAATATTAATTTTATAAAATGTTTTACATAAGCCCAACTTTTGAATTTTTAAAAAAGTATGAAAATAATGTTCTCTATTAACTTATATGATTAGTTTTAAATTTACATCCATCATGAAAATTATTTCCATGATGTTTCCTATAAAATTTTCAAAGTTTATTCTCTATGAAATGAAATTTATCAATAATATGTGAATTTTTATTTAAAATTTAATTGATATAAAATAATTGTTTCCTCATATTTTGAAAGAATTATTAAAATTATTTTTAAATAAATGTATATCTTATATCAATATATTTGAACTTTTCTTATGATTCATTGGGGTTTTTGTTAATATGATTCCCTTCATATTATCTCCTCAGATGGATTAGGATCCTGGAATTTTATGTGTGATTTAATGAAACCTGCTTCTTTTTAATTGTTTAGTCATGGATTGATGAGATAAAGAATTTTTTATGATACCATCAACTTATTTTATATAGATGGATTATGAATATGTGATGAATACATTTTTATGAAACCCATTTTTTCATTTTTATGCTATGATTAAATGATTATTTTTTTATGATCTTGTTCCACACTTATATATTGTTTTAATTATTTTATGTGTGGTCCAGGAATTCTATTTCACTTTAATGAATCGGGTAAATAATGATATATCATGATATAATATGTATTATAATTTAGAGTGAACTCATGGATCAGGATTTATTATTAATTATTAGACACTATTATTTTTTATGTATTTTGTTATGAACATGAAATATTACATAAATTAGGATTAATGAACATTCACTGATTAGGTATTTATTTCATAAGTTATGATCATATTTTCTTACCCATATGCTAGTATTATGATATCTTATGATCATTGGTTGATTTATCCTTTTTTTATCTTTTTTTATATAGCCTCATCATTTCAAATATTTCTATTTTACCACAATATAAATAATATAATTATTTAAGGTATTTCTAAGAAGGGTTATATGTGAGAATAATATTTTTTGAATATGTTAAATATAATTCATCAAATAAGTTATTATGTCTATAGTCTCGAAAGAAACTATACCATTACAACTCTAGGTTGTGTATTATTTTGAGATGTATTTCATATCTATATAAAATTCTATAATATCTATTTAAGTAATGTTCGATTCACATTAGATCACATAAAATTAAAATTAATTCCACCATATCCTAAAATATTACTATCAACAGAAGGTGTAATGTTAAATACTCAAGAACATAAACATGCATGAACTTATTTCTCAGTGTATATTATCATACATGGTAAAAATGTATATATAAATTGATTATACAAATATATAAATATATTTACATAGTAAATTAATTAATATAGAAATCTATGTTAATTAATTTTATGATTAATCAGAATAATTATGTATTAAAAATGATAAAATATACACCCCTATCATGTGATGAATATTGAATTTTAGATATTGGGTAATAATATTGATTATGATGGTCACTATGTAAATAATTTAATTCATATATTTCCTATAGTTGGAGACTAAATAAATTATCGATAAATCCCTATAAAAATTAGGAGTAGGTAATTACATGTATTTTATATATATTAGTTATATAAAATTTGATTAAGGGAAAACTTATATGTTGATGTACATTAATATTAAAGGATAAAGGATTCCAAAATTGTGTTCAATACAATTGGGAGTATATTGAGTATCCAAAAACATAATTCCACTATCGTTCTTTATATAAGGATCCTTTAATAGAAAAATTATTTCCATAACACCACCAATATAAGACATATTGTGGCCATTTTTGTTATTGGTAAAAAATAATTTATTACCTATTGGGTGAGTTTATTCATTATAAAGGAATATAAAATGTTTATAGTGTGAGTTAAATGGTGTAACACAAAAAGATTTTGTGAAATATTTTTTTTAAATTAATTTAATCTTTTTATATTTTTCATTCCATGAAAAACTAAAAATAATCTATTTTATATTAAGGAACTATGTTTGGACTGCATTATAGGAAACACCAAATTAATAATAAGCTAACCAAAACATAAATTTTAGCTTTATTTACATGGAACACTCATGTTATCTTTTGTTAAACGCAACAATGACATTCCTTAATGGATTTTGTAACACGCCAGATTGAGTTTTACAAAATAATAGTGTATTATTAGAATGTTATTATGTAATATAATTAGATATAATATAGAAATTAATTTAGAAATTATGATTAGTATTAACTAATTTATGAAAATATATGTTTTATAAAATTATAATTTGATTTATTATGTTACTAATTAATTATAAATATATATGAAAACCGATTGAATAAAAAAGAAATATTATTATTAGTATAAACGGTTTACCCTATTTAATTGAATTAGTTACCATTAATGAGTGATATTAATATATTATATATGTTATATATTCAGTACTTTTTTTGATATTCATTAGATTTATATGATAGATATAAGATAAATCCAATGTAATTTTATGCTTAAAAGCATATATTTTTTAGTATAAAAGTGGTCTTGACACATTTTAATAGAGAAACCATTTTCCATACTTGTATAGAAATTTTATAGATTTAATATTTCAAAATAACCTCCATATTTGGAAGTGAAACATAAAAATTTAGTTATGATAGACTTTTTTTATTTTTCTGTTAGGTTTCAATTTTTAATTAATAGTTAAAATGGTAGATTTTAATTCAAAACTACTTGTTCATCAACATTATTTATAAGGATAAATTGTATTTTATATTGGTTTAAAAGTTTCATTAGATATTTTTTTATCCATTAATATAATTTAAGACATTTTAACCAATTATAAGTTATAAAAACTTATAAACATTTGATCTTTTTTACTTTAAATACCCATAGTGTCATCCCATTATTGGGATTAATTTTAAATTTATTTATGCCACCTAAATTAATAGAACATGGAAAAATGGATTCCATATTTTTTTATTATATTAATTTATAATATATAATAATTTCAAAAAAAAATTACAATAATGATTAGTGGTAGTGAATAAAATTAATTACAATTGTTAAGAGAAGTATTATGTTGATAGAGAACTAATCCTTAAATTTAAGACACAAAATGACCTATAAACTTGTACCTAACCCATTATTTGACCATTATTCCTCATTCAACCTTTAATTATTTATAATTTTTAGTTTTATATGACTTTTTATGGAAAAACATGGGAACACCTAACTTGTTTTTAAGATTCCAAGTGTATACTTTCTGTTCCCTATAAAAGGCCACCACATCTCCCTCTTCTTAACAACACACAAACCACTTAAGTTCAGAGAATAATTACCCAATAATATTTATAAAATTCATAATGTCCTCCTTGAATCCTTCCATTGGTCATAAATCAATCAACGGAAGCCTTTTGGCACAAACCAATAGGGGTTACTTGATTAAGAGGTAACACTTTCTCTCAAACTCGTTTTTTTTATTTTCTTTCTCCATCCTTCCACTCTCTTTATTACATGATTGTATAACAACAACAAAATCATAAAGGTACTATTATTTTTTTATGTGAATGGTTAGATATAAACTTACAAAATACACCATCTAATGGGTAATGAAGATACAATTTACGTGTACTATAAACTACCACATCACTAAATGATTATTGTTAATTTATCATTTACTGCCCCTTATGGTGGAAATTATGATAGAAAATATTATTATACATGTCATATATTATCTTTATTGTGTATTTATAATTTTTTATTCCTTTAATACACATCTATTTTTTACATTCCATTAGGTGTAAATACAATAATTTCATTTGTGGAAGAGTGGACTACTTCCCCCTCAAAGAAATGTGATTTGTTCACACAGTATATGGAATGTATTAAGGATGGGATTAATGAAATTATATAATATATATTATATAATAATGATACTTTAATAATTCTATATATATATATATATATTTATTTTACTTTCTTTCATCATGATAATGATACAGAAATAGAATTCATGCGTATATACGGTATATCGTATCCATGAATAGTGTATTCATTTTCATACAAATATAATATATAGATTATTATAACACAAATATAGATTATATAAATTATATTTAACAGTGGTTTAAATTTTTGAAATCATGATATAATGAAAAAAAATAAAAAAAATTAATGCACATGTGAAAAAAAGATGATATTACCCGAAGTGAAGCCTTAACACAGAATTGTTAACAAGAGGGTAAAATAAAGAAATAATAAATCATAATATAATATTACATGTAAGAATGTGATTTTTTTATATATTTATAATAAATTTATATTTATCATACATGAGAATTGAATTAGTACGATGAGGGTTAGGACACAAGGAAGTGGAGTTTTATCTCACTTTTTATATCTATGAGATACATGCTTACTCACGACCCCTTTCTTTTGTGTGGTGTTTTTACTACCCATTGAAATATTATATATTTATTATAAGTAAATTTATGGGTATTTAAATATCCATTTTATTATATTTCATTTATGGGGACTGTGTTTCAAAACATACCAAATCAGAAACATGATTTTGTCTCAATTTTCATTCTTTGAGAAACATGGCTTATTATGCACCTATATTTTTCCATGAGTTGTATATACTAAATTTGAAATATTATATCATGAATATTTTTATATTCAAGATATTTTATGCTTCATTTAATTTAATGATCTTAAATGTGGAGTGTTGTTCAATGTTTCTAAGTTGTAAGAGTTTATTTAAATAATCTCACCGCTTTTTGATATTATTTATGATTATGCTTCCTTTATTGAAATACTGTGATTCATCTCTCAAGAACACTCATGAAATATTATTCTACAATTTTTTTTAATATATAACCATGTTTTAGTAATAATTTCCCAATATTTTGTACCTAAGATAATTAGGAAAAAAAATTTGGGAAAAAAATTCTGTATTTCTCCCTTCAGTCAGAAATCTATTTTATTTCAAAAACCATGTTTTGAAAAATGTTTTAAAATAACCCCTAAATACCTTTTTCAGGGATAAAGTATTTTAAAACTGTTTTATTTTTTCATTTTTTCCTTTAAAAAATATCAAATATATTTTCAAATTAAATTTTTTTTAAGAATTTTTTATTTTTAATAAGTATTTTAATCATTTTCAAGAATTTTTTTTATATTTTAAAATAAAAATGTTTCTAAAATTATTTCCAATATTTATTTATAATTTTTCTTGTTTATTTTCAAGGAAATGTTTTTCAAAAGTTTTTATGATTTAAAAAGTAATTTCTTTCAAATTTGAATAGATATTTACATCCAAAAATGTTTTTAAAAGTTATTCCAAAATTATTCTCCTTCTAAGATGAAATTGATTAATGATACTCATGCATTGCTTGGAAATGATCTAAACATTCCATTATTATTCTTCATTTTAATTTTTTGTTCTTTCATTTTATTAAGTTTATGAAAATCATTTCTCTTCCAAAATTTATATTCTTTAGTAAACCTCTTCTTTTCAAAAGTTAAACTTTTAGGAAGTGATTATGAAACCTATCTATTTTAATAGATTATTATTTGATGAAATGTAAATGATACCCATTTCATTTCATGGGTTATGATTTGATATTTATAAAAACTTTGTATATTTATGGTTCATGATATGATAAGTTTTTTATTTTGTGGAACATGTTTGAATTATGTTATTATGAGATGGGTGGAACCTATATCTCCCTCCAATGCATTGGGTAATGATGTATGACTCATGAATATAAATGTTATACATGAACTTGATTAAATGTTCACAATGTCATGCATGGACCAATATGAATTCCCATAAGTTTATGAATGAACCTGATTACATGTTCATAATGTTATGAGGTAACCTTATTATGTGTTCAAAATATTATGAAAGGATCAGGATTCATGTCCATAAGAATATGTCTGAACTTGATTATGTGTTCACAGTATTATGTGTGTACCTTATTACACGTTTAGAAAGTTATGAATGGACTTGATTTCTATTATATATAGTTATTCGTGAACCTGATTACACATTCATAATGTTATGTATGGACCAAGTAACATGTCTGTAAGTTGATATAGGGGCATGATTTCATGTCATTAACTTTATTAGTGAACTTTTTTATACTTATAGATGTTCAAAAAGTTATAAAAAAATGTGCATGCCATAAGTTCCTTGTATTTTTCCTATTTTATGCTTCAATGAATTATTCTATTAATTTTATAATGAACCATGTCTTATGAAATGAAAAAATTTATTATGATCTCTAATATGAAAGGTATGATCTTTAAATTTAATGATCAAGTTATATAACCTTTTTTTCCTATTATGATTACACATTTCCTTTATTTACCCTTACTGTGCAACTGAGCTTAACCCTTACATATGTTTCCTTTCACCATGTTCTGAAGAATGGTTTTCGGTAGATATACTAATTGTGTAAATCTTTATTGGAGTTTTTTAATATGTTTCACCAGGATAGAAGATTTTATTTCCTTATTTACAAAGACACTACAAAATTATGGTCCTTGGGTATGCGTTTTCAATATTGTAGTGAAAATTAATCTAAAATGTTGTAATATATATTTTTACTATGTCTGGGTCACTATAGTAGGTATCAAAGGAATATATTATCCATCATTTGGAATGTATGATGAAAAAAATAGTGGTATCCGTATGTATATTTATAAATATATGTCCCAGGATGTCTTTAAGGACAAGAATAAGGATGAGTTAATGTTTAGGAGAATGTCTTGGAATTTTGGTAAAGGATAGAGTGAGTGGTCTCCTAGAAATAAATCCATATCTAGTTATAACATGTGGATATTTTTCTAGAATAGATGTACCTGTGGGTATCAACTCTGAAAAGATGTTCTGGGTCTGACATGGGGTAATCTGGTACACGACAAAAGGCCTTGTTTCACTCGAACTTTGAAAGTCTAGAGGGATATACTTTGGAAATTTACAAAAATCTTCCTGAACCATCATAAAGGATTTAGATAGAGGATGACTATGAATATCCTAGGATAAACCTATGGTTTCATAGACTAAAGAAGTAGGATCCATGATTTAGGCACTATATAGGTAATTTTTCATGATTATATGGTATCCCAATATGATAAATTATTCTCACACTATGAATTATGGTTTTAGTCTATGTAGAAAACTCAAATTAACATGGTTCACATTTAATATTTCATAAATTGAATGTATGGGAATATTTGAATCTATTACCCAATTGGAAATATCATAAATAGAATTAGGAAAGTGGTACGAGTATTGTTAATACTTCTGAAGAAAAAGATACCCCAAACGACATGTGAAAGCTATGTGATGTTCTTATACTACTTTTTACATTAAACATAACAATCATGATTATATTGAGGTTAAAGAACCTTATGACATGATCATTATTATATATTCTAGGAAATATTTATTAAGGAATAAGTTGATGATGCCTAAGTAACGGTTTATGTATAATGTTATAGGAATTATGTACTTATGTTTGGTAATTAAATAATTATGTGATGTGAATAGTGAAATATATGATTATTTTCAGTATATGGTTTAATTAATTTTTGAAAATAACATGTTAAATGGTGATGAAAACATAAGAAATGATTTTATGGAAGATGATATTTTGATTAAGCGAATGTAACCTTTAATTAATTCCTAACGTTGATATAATGATGTTGGATAATGATATGGTGGATATGAATAAGTAAATTAGATGGTATGGATTACCCTAGAACTGATTATGGAGAAAATGTTCTAGGTAATCACTGACGATGTTTACAGATTCATGGATTTAATGAATAAATATAGTAATAATTGGTGTAAATAATAATGAATGTTTTCCAAAGGTTTTTATGGTTTTTAATGTTATTAGCATGCTTCAAGAGAATATATGATAAGGGTATTCACATGTTAGGATTGTGAAAAACAATTGGTACATTGTCATATATGGTGGATCATTATTAAGCCTATTTCATGACTTTCTTTCTAAAGCATTTAATTTTCATCTTTAAAAATGGTTATAAGGGTAACCATTTATAGGATGTATATATAAAACATAATATGAACATTGTGAGAATGAATCATTATCTTACCACATGAGGATTTAATCATATTGGATAACCTGATATAAAAACGTGGTGTTGATGATAACTGATGATAGATAGGATGTCATGTCATGGATATCATGATCTGTTAGTGATATGATAATGAAAAATTTACCTTCCATTATGGAGAAATATGTTAAATGGATCAATGAACATTAAAGGGTAAGGTTGTTTTGAAATCATGCAAGTATATATTTTTAGTAAAATTCATTAACAATAAGAAAAATGAACTTGAATCCCAAAATTTTATCCCAGTACCACCATCTCTAATAAATCAGATGGTCCCTTAGTTCATCATAGATTTATGAATTTATGATTGTAAAATGTATCCTAACATTATATCTCTCACTCTCCATTAGAACATTATGGTTATATTTATATTCCATGTTTATGTTTTCACTTTCCACCTATGTTCCCCCATGTGGAAACCTAGTTATATGTTACTTTGGGAAACTATTATGTTTCCAACGTTCCATTGTTAAAGGAATTTTTAGTATTAATTTTTGTGATGTGAATTTCTATGAAGGAATCTTCCACATATTAATCCTTTGATATTTGAGAAAAATTTTAAAGGAAAATTTATTTTAATGGGTGTAGAATGTACCACCCTGATATTTTATAAAATATTGTTTTCTAATTAATTTATTATTTTTATATGTTTCATTTCATGTAACACTAAAAATAGTTCATTTTATATTAAATAATTGTGTTTGGATTGTGTTATATGCAACGCCAAGTTAGTAGACACTTCATGAAATATAAATTATTCCTTTCTCCTCATGGAACACCAAGGTTAGCTTGCGTTACACACAACAATGACTTTCCTTGATGTCTTGTGTAACACGAAAGACGGAGTTTTACTTAATAATAGTATATCATTAAAATGTTATTATTTAATATAAATAGATATAACAATGATATTAAGTTAGAAGTTCTGAATAGTATTAACTAATTTTTTAAACTATATTTTTTATAAAAACATAAGTTGAATTCATAGGTTAACAATTAATTATAAATATATGTGGAAAATGATTGAATAGAAAGAAAAAAATTATTATTAATATAAGATAATTTACCTTATTAAATTAAGTTAATTACTATTAGTGATTGATATTAAGATAATATATATTATATATATTCAATAAAAAAATATATTCATCCAATAGATTTGATAGACATGAGATATGAAGAAAGTCAATTTTTTAATTACAATCTTTTTTAAGTGGTTTGATCGCCTTTCAATAGAGAACTGATTTTAAATCCAATTTTTGAACTTTTATAGATTTAATATGTAATATAAAATTTATCTTTGGATTTAAAATATAAAAATTCTATTAGGATAAATTTTTAGTATTTTTTGTATTGTTTTATTTTTAAATGAATAGTTAAAAATACTAGATTTTAGATAAAAAAATATTTTTCTCCTAATTTATTTATAAAAATAAATTATATTTTATATTATTTTAAATTTTTATTAGAGAATTTTTCTATCAATTAATAAAATTTAGGTCATTGGAACCTATTTCAACATGAAATTGGATATAAAAACTTTGCAAGCTTCGGATCTTTTTAACTTTAAAACCCCCAAATGTCATCTCGTCAAAGAGGTTATTTGTAAATTAAAATCTATACTTCTCTGAATATACTTATGAAAAATTTATTCCATATTTTGAATCATCATAATTTATAATTTATAATATGGTCATCTTTGTTTTTGACCAAAAAAAATTAGTGAAAGTGATTAAAATTAATTACAATGGTTAAGAGAAAAATTGGGTTGATAATGTACTAAACCTTAAATTTTGGACCCAAAACGACCTAAAAACATGTCCAACACCCATTGGCTATCCATGATTCATAAATTCACCTTCAGTTATAGATTTTTGTTTTTTATGACTTTATTTTGGTATAAACGTGGGAAAACCTAACTTGTTTAAAAAAATTGAATTGTTTCCTTTCCCTTCCCTATAAACGACCACCACCTCTCCCTCTTCATCACACATCTCAAACCAAATAGGATCAGAAACAATATAAAAAATACAATTTCCAACATACCTACCCTTCTCTTTGGAGCCTCCATTTTTGCAGAAATCAATCCAATTATATCTTTTGGAACAAACCAAAAGGAGTTACCTGAATAAGAGGTAACACCTTCTCTTAAGCCACTTTCTTTTATTTCATTTCTTTACCCCACCAATCTCTTTATTCCATGATTTTATAAAAAAATAGAATCCTCAAAATACTATGATGTTTGTAGGCTATGGTTTTGACTGAAACATAGACACACCTCCATCTAATGGGTAACTAAAATTCAATTTACATGTATGGCGAACTATCGCCTCGCAAAATGATTCGTAAAAATTTGTTCCTTTACCACCTCTCATGGTGGAATTTATGATGGAAATTATTTTTATATATTTGATATATTATATTTATTATGTATTTAATCATATTTATTCTTTTATTACCCATATTTTTTTACTTCCCATTTGGTTTAAATATGATAAATTTGTTTGAGAAAGTGTGGACTACCTCCCCCTTAAAGTGATGTGATTCATTCAGAAACTACACATAATGAATTAAGGTTGAGTTTAATTAAATAATATGATATATCTGATATTCTAATATAATAATTATATATATATACATATATTTCTTTCAATTTATTTATTTCATCATAATAATTAAACGGAAACAGCGTTCATACGTACGTATGACTTACCGTCTCTAGGAATAGTGCATTCCATTACATAATTATATATTCTATGGATTTATATAATAAAAATATAAATTATATAAATTATATTTAAATAATGGTTTATATTTTTTAAATCATTATATAAGTATATGGACCAATGATATAACAAATTATGGCACATGAAAAACACAAAGTGTATATTACTGGATGTGAAACCTTAACATAGAATTGTTAAGAAAATGGTAATACAAATCCTTAATAAAACCATATATATGGTATTAAAAGTAATAAGATAGTTATTTTATATATGTTTTATAAATTTATATCTATTATGAAGGAGGTTTTAAATAGTACGATGAGGGTCAATACACAATGTAATAGAGTTTCATTTCACTTTTTATTTCCATGTGATACAAGCTTTAGCCCCCACCCAATCCTTTTGTGTGGAGTATATACTTACCAAGGATGTTTTATATGATTATTATACTTAAATTTATGGTTATTTACATATATTTTTTATTATATTTTATTCATGGGTAAAATGTTTCAAAATATACCAAATTGGTTAAATGATTTTGTCTCAATTTTTCTTCTTCGAGACAAAAGCCATTTAATGCACCTATATTATTTCATGAGGTTTATATACTTACATATATATGTTATATCATGAATATAATTGTATTCATGGTATTTTAAGCTTCATGTATTTTTATTTTATTAAATGGGGATTATGGTTCAATTTTATCATGTGGTAAGAGTTTATTGAAATAATATCATCGCTCTTTGAGGTTGTTTATGATTATTCTTTCGTTTATCAAATATTATGATCCATATCTCAAGAAAACTCATTAAATTTCTTCACCCTTTGTTTATTCAAGATATATTCATGTATTATTACTATTTTTTGATTATTTGGTACATAACATAAATAAGAAAATGTTTTTAAAAAAAATTGATTGTATTTCTCCCTTCAGTCGGAAATGTATTTTATATCAAAGGCCTTATTTTAAAAAAAATGTTTTCAAATGACCCTTGATGACTATTTTCAAGGAAAAAGTAATTTAAAATTTTTTATTGTTCTTAATTACTCCTTCATACTATTAAAAATAAATTTTCACTAAAAAATGTGTTCAAGAAGGTTTTACGTTTAAGAAATGTTTTCAACATTTTCAAACATTCATTATATTTTTTCAATTAAAAAGGTATCCCAAATGATTTCAAAGATTTATATATATGATTTCATGTTTATTTTAAATTAAATGGTTTTAAAAAGTTTTAATGTTTTGAAAATTAATTTTTTTCAAATAAGAAAGGATATTTTTGTCAATAAATTTTTTTCGAAAGATGTTTCAAAATTATATTCCATCTAGGATGAAATTTGTTGATCTTACTCATGAATTTGTAGGAAATGATATAAAAATTTCATTAAAATTATTTCTAAGAATGGTTTATTATTTTATGTCATTGTTTTTATATAACTCATTTCTCTTCCACAAGTTATATGGTTTTATAACTCACCTATGTTCAAGGACTATGTTTTCCTCATGTGATTACAAAACCTATCTATTTTCATAGTTTATGAGTTGATGAAATGTTAATGATAACTATTTCATTTAATGGGTTATGATTTTATTTTTATAAAACCAATGAATTTTTATGGGTCATGATATAAAAAATGTTTTATTTTGTTGAAAATGTATGAATGATGTTATTATAAGATGGGTGGGACCTATATCTCCCCCCCAAGGCATTAGGTAACAATGGATGACTCATGAGTATAAATACTATGTGTGAACCTAATTACATGTTCTAAATGTTATGCATGGACCTGGATTAAAGTCTATATGTTTATGTGTGAACCTGATTACATGTTTATAGTGTTATGAGTGACCCTTATTACATGTTCAAAATATTATGAATGGACCTATTTTCAAGCCTATAAGATTATGCATGAACCCTATTACCTATTCACAAATTCATGTGTAAACCTGATTACATGTCCACAAATTTATGGATGGACCTGGTTTCATATACATAAGGTTATGTGTAAACCTGATTACACATTCCCAATGTCATGTATGGACGTGGTTTCATGTCCATAAGATGATTTGGGGCCTGATTTCATGTCCTTAACATACTGAGTGAACATATTTCTACAAATACATGTTTATAATGTTATAAACAAATGTTCATGACACAAATTCCATATATTATTCATATGTTACGATTTCATGAATTATGATATTAAACCTCATATTATACATATATTATAAACTTTGAAACTATATTATGATCTCTAATATGAAGGGTATGATCATCAAATGTTATACTCAAGTCCCATACCCTTTCTTCATGTTAAGATTACACATTTCCTTTATTTACCCTTACTACGAATCTAAGAGCACCCCATTCTTATGTTTATTTTTCCCAAGTAATGTATTAATGTTTTAGGTAGAAGTAATAAAGTTGGAGATCTTTATGGGAGATTTTTAATATCTTTCACTAGGATATAATATTTTTTTCCCATGTTTCAAAATAAACTAAACAGTTATGGTACTCGGGCAAGTATTCTTATAATGTACTAAATATTCAATTAAAATAATTTAATATCCATGTATGATAATCCCAGTTCACTATAAATGGGGTCTCACGTGAATATGATATAATATAGAAAATACTAATAAATTTATCAAAAGAATATGGGATTAAAACATATAAATTTAAAAGGACATCGCAATTGTAACGTCCTAGATCCGGGTGCTGCCCAAAGGGTCCCCATTCTTGGTTAACCACATAGTCTCAAGAAAATTTCCCCAAATTCCATAGGCAATCGACTATAATTGAGGTCTTATGGTGTCATATTGAGAAACTATCCCCTCAATTGGTAGAGTAAGCACATCAAAAAACAAATAGTAGCAATATCTGAAGCAGTAATACCATACAAAAGAAGTAAATAGTGAAAGACTAATAGTAATAAAAAAACAGTATCCATATCAAATATATATATTGATGGATTTCATATGTGTCTATGAAAACATCCAAAAAAGGTCACAATGCTAGAAATACAATATAATACAAAACAAGGAAAAATCAAGTAAAATCGAATAGCATTGCAAGCCTCAGCTTGGTCCCATGCTCTCTAGCTCCAACATACATCAATCAAGTACCTGATAAAGAAGGTCACATTCCCTTATCTATACCTACAATAATATAATTTTTTTGGGTCGAAAACATGACAAAAATAGGGTGTTAAACGAATCCCAGTAGGAAACCACCAAAATATCTATTTGTAACCGTCAAATATATATATATATATATATATATATCAGGTAATATGAAGAAATGAAGCAATAAAGTATGAAGTACTCAAATGTAAACAATCATATAGTTTTCAATTATATTAATTTACATTTATTATTCAATCTATTGAATCATGTAAACCTTGGGATCTATCCTATGTTATGTATCCCCTATGTAAGTAACAAAACAGATGTCTTAGAAGACCATCTAAAAAATCATGTAAGACCAAGACCATGCTAGTTCTTTGTCATGGTAGACTTTTCCAAATCATTCAATTAATCACAAACGACCCTCTAGGAAGCTCTGATGGTATGACCCCACTGGTTCCACATAGTATTCTTCAACTATAAATGACCACCTACGTAGCTCTCGCGGTCAATACCCCTTGGTCAAAATAGCATCAATAGATTATAAATGGCCACCTGGGAATCACTCATGGCCACTACCCCTTGGTCAACATAGAATAAATCAATTATAAATAACCACCTAGGTAGCTGTCATGGTCAATAACCTTGGGTTAATCATCTACACCAAGGCTCTCATTGTCCTCTATAAATAATCTAGAAGTCCCCTCAGTCTTCATAGTCCAAGGATCTCATGGTCCATTGGAGAAATAGCGTACATACTATATCAAATAATCTCATGTAATCTATAACTACTACATGGAAAAACATTTTCAAATCATATCACATGCATTTCATATAAACAACAAGTCCATCTTAACAAGATAAGGTATGGAAAACAAGGCAAGACTAACAGGCATCCTAGACCGAATAGCCAAAAACAATCAATTAAGGTAAATGAACCCATGGGGTTTCCCATCAACAATGTATCCAACCTTATGCATAAAGAACAACAATTTATCAATGAATCAGATAATAATAGGTGATAAATGGGATTAAATTACAAATCAATAAATACCCCAAAAATTGGTATGCAACACTTTTAGCCTATATAATCCATAGACTAACAACGAATGGTTCAGACCACCTACCATGATGTCGTACAATTGATAAACATGAACATCGACCCGTCAATCATACTATATCGGTGTAGATCTAAAAAAAGATGAAAAACACCCAACCTTGAATAATTAAATCGATAGAAGGAATCAGGAAGAGGGGCTCTAGGGGTTTTGAGAACTCATTGGTGGGATTCCAATGCACCAAATGGTGTCACAATTGTAGCATGGACTAAAAATCAAGGGTTTCAATCTCTATTCATCATTCCTGAGAACTCTTATACGAATCAAGGGAATAAGAAGTCATTTATGAACATGAGACTTGATCCCTCTCTGAAATTTCAAATAAAAGGAAACGTACATGACCTGTTCATTTAAACTACATGTCGTATACTAGCCTCATTCGGCCCTGAACTTAAGAAGTTTGTTAGGAAACCACATGGACATGTATCTGACCATTACATGGCCAACACATGGTTTAACACAGCAAGAAAGGTACATGGTGTGTACTTAGAAAATCCTCTTTTCTTCCTTTTTCCTCAAACAACCAGAAAAACAAGACCATGCCTGAAATGAAGATATAGGTTCTTAAAAAATTCCCCCTTTAATGAAATTTGTCCCCAAATTTCCCTTCTAAGGGTGGTGAAAACAAAACTGCAAAAAACTTCAGCCAATGTGATCATATGTCAACCGCCCTCTCCCAAGTCTCATTTTTTACTCGGCCATACTACCATAGCACCTATACCAAAGAAACATACTAGACACAATGAACCTTTGTTATGTGATCCACAATCCAAATAGGGTTCTCCTCAATGGATTCATCCACCTCTAACTCAACCACCTTAAGTTGAAAAACATTATACATGTCTAAAAATTAATTTCATAGCTGAGAAATAAGAATGAATTTTTTTCATAGACCAGTACCTCTGAGGTAACTAAAACTGATAGAAAACTAACCCAACTCTCTCAAAAACCAAAAATGGCCTAATTTATCTCAGTGAAATCATCCATTGTCTCTTATTCCACCTCTATCCCAACCTCATTGTGACGTGTGGTAAAACTATATCTCTGACCTTGAACTCAAGAGGTTTTCTTCATCGATCAACATAATATTTCTAGCGAGACTATACAATATCCATCCTTTTCTAAATCAACTCCACCTTCTCTATGGTCTCCTAGAAAATATGAGGTCCCAACCTAGCTACCTCTCCTACCTCCAACCAATATAGGGATGATCAACATAGCCTATCGTGTTGGGACCACATTGTGTATGAAGATTGTATTTTTTGTCAATGGGTTTCAATGGATATAAATGATGATCAACATGAATAAAGGAACTATCCTAAGTGAAATGGAGATTGGAAATTCAGATGATTGATACAATGGTCCTAAGTTCCAAATATGTGTATCAAGAGTGGTACATTTCCTACAAAAATTAAGGATGGTTGGAATGTTCTGTGGAAGGAGTTAAAGAAAATGAGAAGAAGAGGGTGTGGAGGAGGCTTGGAATTCTAAGGTGGCCAATGAATGAGTTTTGATGTAGAAAGTGGCCATGAATTTCAATGCATACTTAGTTTTCTACTAAGTATTTTTATATACCTTACCTAAAAAATAGGTCCATCCCCCTAGCTAGCCTGCTAGACTCAACCCAAGGTTCAAGAGAGACCACATGGGTTGACTATGACCATGGGGAAACCATTCTGGAAATCGCGAAAGAGGCACATGGGAGTCATGTATAAGACCCCAGGGTATGCATAGTGGGTACTGGCTGCGTGCCCTAGGAAAAAGAGTGGGCGCTAAGAACATGTCTGAGCAGAACCGGTGTGGTGTGGCACTAGAGGGGGAGAGGAGTAATCTAGAGCTAAGGCTGAACACAATGATTGATAAACTATGTTTTTTTACATCTCTATTTTTATGTTGGACGCATTTCAAAAAATAGAAACATGATCTCAATTATTCATCTAATCACGCATCTCACCCAACGGCCCGATCAATCTATAGAAGATGGATCTAATTGTGGCAGTCCATCATCCCACGCCGCACTAAATTGTACCAGTACCATTGATCTTCCATGACATTAAAATAAGCCTACGCAAATGTCTTCTTCCTCCAGCACTCACTGGCACCGCTGCATCTCGCTGGAGATAATGAGAAACCATGATCTAATCACCATGAAGATAATTTCGGTATCATGAGGAACACTTGAACATACAAAATGCATGCATTAAATGTACATTTTTCATGCATGTGAATGTCTCTAAGGGGAATTTTGGCCAATGAAAACGAAGTTCTCAAGGAAAAAAGGATTCATGTAAAGATCTAAAATGAGATACATGTGTTCTCGTATGCATGCACTTGATCAAGGAGAAGTCTGTGATCTTGAAAAGGAAAAAATCGAGAATATTGGTGTATCTCATGAACATGGTTTGAAGATTTCAAAACCAAAATATTCACACAAAATATCGATGATTTAGGATGTGGAAAAGATTTTATCTCTATTGATCAAAAGGTATCCACTGATCTGAGAAGGGGTTGCTACTTCCAAGCCTTTTGAGAGCTCCTATTATGATAAATAGAGTTTTTCTGATTTTCATGTATGAGAAGGGGAATGAAAGATCTAAGAACTATTCTAGGTTTGTGAAGAGTACCCCACATACCAATCTGGTTCTCATAGAGGAGAACCACATACCACTCTGGTTCGTGAAGAATAAGATGTGAAAATCAATTCTAGTTCGTGAAGAGAAGGTCATGCATACTGTTTTGGGTTTGCGGAGTAAAGTTCATGCATACCACTTTGTTCTACTACATACCACTCTAGTTTGCAAGGAAGATTGTCCCGCATGGGGAAGTCCCATGTCCCACTTAGTTCGCATAGGATAACCACGTGCCACTTGGTATATGAAGGAAGTCTATACTTCATGTGCGAAGGAATCTCGCACATCCCTTGTGCAAGGAGGAGTTGTGAACCATCCATATTCACTAAGGAGACAAGAACACTATACCATACCCAAATACACACATTAATGTTTGGATAAAATAAAATGCTTATAAATATAAAATAATCAAAGTAAATAGTGTGTATTGAGGAAGGGAGAAGGAAGATTTTTCATGGTGATGGGAAGTGCATGTATATATTCTTATGCATGATTTGAAGAACACTGATAAAGTGTAGGAACATCTGAACCAAGTGGTAAGAAAAGAAAAGAATGAGAAGGGGATAGGAGTCCACCTGTGTGCTTAACAGAACCATACCCATTTGGTCCTTCACACAATAAAATATAAGAGTAAGTGCACGCATTCATGCATACACATGCATACGTGATATATTTGAAGATAAGAATCCTAGACCGAGGGTGCACATGTGTAAAAAAGTGAAGAGGAAGAGCACATCTAAATTGTCACATGCATTGTCACATGAACACATGGATTAATAAGAGCTTATTCTAATGATACCTAGTGATATGTTTTTTAGTTTTTGAACAATCACAAAAGGATTTTTGATTCTAGTCAAGAAGAATAAGAAGTCTTAGTAAATATGGTTGTTGCACTAGATAAGAATATTGAACATTAAAGAGAATCAAATATGGACCTCGATGAAAGAAAAGTCTCATGTTGAACAAGGGAAAAACACTTCCATGCCTATCCATTTAAGAGAACTTAATGTCTATAAACTGAGTGAGACTTCACCCAAGGAAATGATCTAGGGGGAGTCAACGGAAGTGATATGAGGGGAGCGGTGAGCTATCCATGAACTTTTGTAAAAGTATTGTTCCTGGGACAGAGTGATTGTACCTAAACCTTGTAATCCACATCTATTGAAGATTAGTGTAATTAGGTATCATCAGAAACCTATCGACATATTCTCCTTGGACATAGCCCTTAGTGGTGAACCAAGTAAATGTTATGTGTTTTCCTTATAGATGTGAATGTTTTAATTACTATACATATCCATTATACAGGTTTTAATATATTCTTACCAATGTGGGAACAAGATCCAATAAAAAGGAGAAAAAGTTGACACCCTGATTCACCCCCCCCCCCTCAGGGTGACCTAGGGTTCTTCAATTGTTATTAGAGAGAAAAGGTTTGTGTATGTTTGATACTCTTTGGTAATTATATCTAGAATAGGATTTGATTTTTATTTCCTATGTCAATAATGAAGTTGAGTTTTGATGGAAATTCAGTTACATCTGAGCATAATTTTATATCTAGGAAGACCCTAACAAATAGGAAAAATAATGAGAAGAAGTAGTTGAAGAAGTCCCTCATTTCTAAAGAAGATATAATATCATGTTCTCTATGCCTTATTAATAATGAATAAATTTCAGGATTGGAATGTAAAGATCATGTGGCTCAGGTTTCCACAAAAATCAAGGATTCTAACAAAAGTGGTGATGATGATCAAATATTTACTTCACATAAGCTGACAATGGAGAAATTAAGAACATATCTGCATAATATTCCTAAAGAAAGTGATGTTGTGGTTTGTAGAATATTTCAATGTATGAAGGTTGTGATCATCCAACTGGAAAGAGAAGATGATAATGTGGAAAAGGTCTTGGAAGAGAAAATTATTGAATGTTTAAAACTCTCCTTATGGATTGATGCCTTTTAAGAGAAAGAGGAAGTTAATAAGACTCTAGAAGAAAAGATCCATGCATTTAAAGATAATATGAAAAAGAGAATTGAAGTCAAGGTTTTAAATTTGGAAGAATCTTCCAAGAAGAGCATATAGCATGAATCTTTGTTACAAAGAAAAATTAAGATGCGTGAATATGGGTTTGAAATATTGCAAAAGTCATGTGATGAGATGATGATTGTGATTGAAGATCAGAAGATCATCCTCAATATGGAATGTCTAAAATTGGAATCCCAGTTGACCAATATTGAGAAGACACATATTGAGCCTTCACAAATGAAGGAAATAGTTTCTTCTAGTATTAAATTCTCAACAGAAGATTCTACTGTCAAAATATCTCAATCATGTGATAATAAGATCATGACTTTAGTTACTGATCTATCACAAGCTGCTGAGATATCAAAGGTATCATCCATACTAACTTGTACTATTGTTTCTTAATATGTTTCTACAAAAAGTGCAGGTTGGGAGAAATATTCTAAGAAAGTATGGATGAGGAAAGGAGATGATAATGAACTTATCACCATGGCTATGGTGGATGGGAAGAAGAATCTGGAAGATATTTCTCCAGATAGAGTACAACACATTAAGAAGAAGGATAAACGACATTATACTTAATATATAAAGAAGACATGATTTGTGGGTCAATTTTGGTGCTTTAATAGATTTGATAATTGTGCAATATATTGTTGGTACAATCCTTTTAATAAAAAAATAGAGAAAGCCTATTTCAAAAAGGAGAAAACCAGAGAAAAAGAAGAAACATCAACAAATCCAGAAGCATATTTATACTGCAAATAGATTGGGAATTCTATACAACATCTATGATGTATTAAATGGGAGTGGTCTCAATAATGGATCATACTTATCTCATCATATATCTATATATGATAAGAATATAATATCATAGAAGCTAGCTAAGAAAGAAGAAGATACCTTGGGAAGAAATTAGAAAAATGTTACAAACGAAAATTATCCCAAGAAGACTCCAAGAAGGAAATTTGAGAAGTCCTTGGATTCAAAATCCAAGAAGTTAAAGAGTGGTAAATCCAAATTAATTCCTAAAAATGATGACACTCTAAAGAGTCAATGTGGAAAATCCAAACTTACTACCATTTTTTCTAGAGACATGTTGGTTATCTGACCTCAAGATTTGTAAAGAATGATAATGAAAGTCGATTATCAGGATAAGGATAGTTAAATAATAAATAAGAAGATTCCACATGACTTTAGAGTTTTCTTGTGTGTGCAGTACAACAAGACAGGTCACACTGTTAATAATTGTAGTTCATTCATTCCATCTCAAGAATAATTCCACAAGAAGATGAAATTTTCAAGATAAAATTATAGTTATTTGAAAGCTCTTGAATAAATAAGACTCACACACAAAGAGGTGGAAGAAATATTGGGATCCACACAATCAAAGCCATAACTAAAGATCAAATGTGAAAGTGTGAGGAGTGGAGAAAACAGAGCATCTTGGTTGATAAAATCATCTCAGCCTTCATTCTCACATTGAAGAAGTAAGGAGGATCCACCTTATTCTCTTAAATATATGTTTATTATATATGTTCTTATCATATAGGTAATTGAATTTGAAGCAAACTATCAGGGGGAGAACCTGAGAATCAGTTTTGAGAAGTGTTCCCTTGAGGTGGAGGCACATATAAAGAAGCTTCCAGAGTTATTATTTTTATTATTATCCACTTCATTTGGTATCAAATTCAATTTCTCTAATGATTTTCTGAAAATCATGTCATTGATAAAGGTATGTAATTTATCAATCTCTCATCATTGGTTACACAAAATTAAATTTATTTTATAAAGGGGGTGTAACTAAATAAAAAAGAGACATAAGAAAATTGGAAGTGCCTCAATATCACTTATCCAACTTATTACACTTGAATGTATTGATCCATGTGTTTAAGTGAGTGTAAGAGTTTTAGGTTGAATTTTATTAAAAATATTTCATATCTTTAACTTGGAATGAAAGTGGAAAGGCCCTTGAGGATAAGTATATGAGTTCTCATCACATGAGGTATCATGAGAAGGGGATAATGGACAACTTTGTTGTCTAGATCAAATCTACTTGTTTTCTACACCGAGCATGATCATGTAGACATAGAGTGAAATTATTGATGGAACATTTCTTAATTATGTACTGATACCCTCTCTACCATAAAATTTTTATTTCTTGTTAATAAGGAAGATATAAAATGAAGAAATTGAAAGTGAAAGTTGAAAAGTGAAAGGGAGAGAGAAGATAGAAGAGTCTCATTTTGACATTGACATACTCATTTTAGAGAACATTTAAGTATTCAAAAAAAACACAAAGGGAGATATTGTTGGTACCACTTAGTGTATGAAGATTTTATCTATTGTCAATGGGTTCCAATGGATGTCAATGATGATCAACATGAAGAAAGGAACTCTCCTAAGTGAAATGGAGATTCAAAATTCAGATGATTGATGCACTGATCCTAAGTTCCAAATATGTGTATCAGGAGTGATACATTGTCTACAAAAATTAAGGATGGATAGAGTGTTCTTTAGAAGGAGTAAAAGAAAATTATAAGAAGAGGTTGTGGAGGAGGATTGGAATTTTAAGGTGGACAATGCGTGAGTTTTGAAATAGAAAGTATCCATGCATTTCAAAGCATACTTAATTTTCTACTAAGTATTTTTATAATCCTTACTTAAAAAATAGGGCCAGCCTACTAGTCATCAAGCCAGCCTCAACATGAGGTTCATACAGGACCACAGGGGTTGACCAAGCCCATGGGGAAGCCAGCTAGGCCGGCCTGCAAGAGGTGCATGTGGTCGTGTATAATCCCCTAGGGTATGCATAGTGGGCACTAGGTGCGCGCCTGAGGATGCAAAGTGGGAAATAAGAGCCCGCCCGAGGAGAAATGGTGCAGGGAGGCATCGGAGGTGGGAGAGGAGTAATCTATCTCAAAGGACACATGAATTTATTGATAAACTGTGGTTTTTCTACATCTCCATTTTAATGTGGGACACATTTTAAAAAACACGGATGCGATATCGACCGTTCATCTAATCCCACATCTGGCTCAACCGCCTGATCAATCTACAAAAGATGGATCTAATCATGGTTGTCCATCATCTTATGCTATGCTAAATTGAACCATGACTTTTGATCTTTCACGAAATTTGAATAAGCTTGTGTTAACATCTTCTTCTTCCAATGCTCACTGGAGCCACTTCATCTCACCAGAGATAATGAAGAACCATGATCTGATCACCATGATGATCATTTCAGTATCATGAGGACCATTATAACATAACAATGGCATGCATGAAATGTACATTGTTCATGAATGTGAATGTCTTGAAGGTGATTTTTGGCTAAGGAAAACAGAGTTTCCCAGGCCACAAGGATTCGTGTGAAGATCTAAAATGAGATACGTGTTTTTTTAATGCATGCACGTGATTAAGGAGAAGTACATGAGATTGAAAAGAAAACAATTGAGAATATTTGTGTATCTCATTACCATGGTTTGAAGATTTCTAAACCATGATCTTTGTGGAAAATCTCAAGGATTTCAAATGTGGAAAATATTTGATCTCAGTTGATAAAAAGGGATCCATAGATCTGAGAAGAGGTTGCTGCTGCCAAGATATTCAAGAGCTTTTGTTCTAAGAAACAGATTTTCTCCGATCTTCATGTTCGAGAAGGGGAAGGCATGATCTATGAACCATTATAGGTTCGTGAAGAGTATCTTGTGTACCGACCTGGTTCACAGATAAGAGAACCGTGTAACACTCTGGTTCATGAATAAGAAGATCCGTGAACCACTTTTGGTTTGTGAGGATAAGTCCCCGCGTACCATTTTGGGTGTGCGGAGAAATGTTCCCACATACCACTTGGTTCAACCATGCATTTCTCTGGTTTTTGAGGAAGAGTGTCTCATTGGGGGATGATCCGCGTACCACTTATTTCACGGAGGAGAACCACGTGCCACATGGTACGTGGAAGAATTTCTCACTTCTTATGTGAAGGAATCCCACACATCCCTTGCACAAGGTGGAGTCGTAAACCATTTGGGTTCGCAGAGGAGACAAGAACACTATGCCATACCCAAATACACATATTGATGTTTGAATAAAATCACATTCTTATAAAAATGAACAAATCAAAGTAAATAGTGTGTGTTGAGGAAGGTAGAAGGAAGATTGTTCATGGTGATGGGAAGTTAATTTATATATTATTATGCATGATTTGAATAATAACACACATAATGTGTAAGAACATCCAAACCATGTGGTAAGAAAAGAAAATAAAGATAAGGGGATAGGAGGTCATGCATGTGGTTAACAGAACCATACCCATTTGGACCTTTACACAAGAAAGTAGAAGAGGAAGTTCATGCATTCATTCATGCACTTGCATATATAAAGTCTTTGAAGAGAAGCATCCTAATTTGAGGGTGCACGTGTGTAAAAAGGATTAGAGGAAGAGCACATCTAAATTGCCACAATAATGGTAACATGTACACATGGAAGAAGAAGAGTTGATTTTGATGATGCATAATGAGATGATTTTACTTTTGGAACAATCACAAAATGATTTTTGATTCTAGAAAATAAAAATAAGAAGTCTAAGTACATCTTTTTGTTGCATTAGAGAAGAAAATTAGACGTTAAATTGCATCAACTCTAGACCTTGATGCAATTAATGTCTCATGTTGAACATGAGATAAAGACTTCCATGCCTATCCATTGAAGAGAAATTCACATCTATAAACTGAGTGAGACTTTACCCAAGGAAGTGAGCTAGGGGTAGTCAACAGAAGTTATCCAAGTGGAGTAGGGATATATCCCTAAAATTTTTTAAAGGTATTTTTCCTGGGATAGAGTGACAGTACCTAAACCTTATAATCCATATCTAGTAAAGATTAGTGGAATTAGGTATTACCAGAAACCTGTCAGTGTATGCTCCATAGATGTAGCCCTTAGTGGTGAACCATGTAAAAGTGATGTGTTTTCCTTATGCATGTGAATGTTTTAGTTACTTCACATATCCATCATACAGGTTTAATTAAGTTTCTACCAATGTGGGAAGAAGATCCAATAAAATAAATAAAAATTTGACACCATGATTCACCCCCCCTAAGGGTGACCTAGGGTTTTTCATATAGTACAAAGTCTCAAAAGGTTCCATCTGAATCATTTCATGAAAAATATTATTGTTGGAAAACTCCAGAAGAGGTGTGTGTCTCTCCAAATACCCCTCAAAAGCTAGTACTAATGTTCACAACATGTGCTCCAAAACCAGAATTGTATGCTCAGACTGCCCATCTGTTTGGGGATGGTAAGTTGTACTCAGAAGTAATTGTGTATCCAAATCCCTCTATAGTCCCTTCCAGACATGATAATTAAACCATGAGTCCCTATCAGAAACAATAGAGTGCATAAACTTGTGAAAACTTACTATATCTTGGATGTACAAACATTCAATCTCATCAACACTAAAGGTTTCCTTGATAGGCAAGAAATGTGAAACCTTCGTGACTTTGTCAACAACATCCCATACATAGTAATTTACTTTAGGATACCTTGGTAAACCCATCACAAAATCCATTGTGACATAATTACACTCCCACTTGGGAATGGTTAACTACTGTAATATCCATGTCGGTCACTGATGCTCCACATTCACTTTCATACATGTAGAACATCTCATAAAAAAACTGGTTACATCCCCATTCATTCCTTGCCACCAATACTGATGATGTAGATCTTGATACATCTTGGTGACTCCCAGATAAACTACCCATACGGAGGAATGAAAATATTGAAAAATCTCCTCATGTATGTCTATTAATACCCATACACGCACATGAAAATGAAAAAACTCACCCTCACATATGGTCCACCCAAGAGTAGGGTCCTTGCCTGACACACTCTCCCATAGGACTATGCCTTTGGGATCTGATAGCTTCCTCATTCACACTCCATCCAGTAGAGTAGTGGTAATAGCTATATAAGAAAGAAACGTCTGCCCCCATTTCTAGTGAACCTTTAAATGAATTTCAGAGAACAGAGCCATAATATTCCACTCACTGTTGGCCTCCTAAAATGCCTCTATCTCAGTCCTCCTACTCAATGCATCATCAAATGTGTTTCTTTTTCCAGGTGTGTAGGCAAGATAAAATTCAAAAGAATAAAGGTACTCAAACCACCTTTTCTATCTCAAATTCAGATCTCATTGAGAAAATTTATACTTGATGATTTTTTTGTCTGTGTACACCAAAAAAATCTCTCTTAAAAGGTAATTTCTCCAACAGAGAAAAGAATGCATAACTATGGATAACGCGAGATCATGTGTCGGTTAGTTCCTCTCATGTGGACTTAATTTCTAAGACCTGTATGAAATGAAGCATTCCCCCTATATAAGCACAACTCCCAAATTGATACCTGATGCATCGCAGTACACAGTGTAAATCTTTCCCAGTTCCAGAAAAATCAGTATTGGTGCTGAATTCAATCTCCCTTTCATCTCCTGAAAGGCTGAATCACAGGAATCTATCAACAAGTACTTTTGACCCTTCTTATTCAAGCCTGTCATTGGCACTGCTAAGCATGAGAAGTCCTAAATAAATAATCTTTAGCAACCAACCAACCCCAGAAAACTCCATACCTCAAAGATATTCCTTGGATACTCCAAGTAAACTACTATTCTAATGTACTCTAGGTCTACTGATACTTTTTTCTCAGAGATAACATGACCCATGAAATGAATCATATCCATCCAAAATTGGAATTTTGTGAGCTTTGAATATGATTGATTCTCTCTCAGTGTACTTAATATAATCTCAATATGGGTGGTGTAGTCATGTCGATTGTGAGATTACACCAAGATATCATCCATGAAGACTACCACAAAATAATCCAAGTAAGGATGGAACACTTTTTTCATCAGTGCCATAAAAACTGTCGGTGCATTCGTGAGACTGAACAGCATAACCAAATAATCGTATAGACTATAACTGCTCTGAAAGGCTGTAAGATGTATATATGATGGTCTAACATGCAACTAATGATAACCATATCTCAATTAAATATTTTATAACACTCAAGCTCCTCGAATATGATCAAAGATATCATTAATCCTTGTCAAGGGATATTGGTTCTTAACCATCAACTGGTTCGGCTTCTGATAATCCACAAAAAGTCTGAGGTTACCATCTGCCTTCTTTGTAAAATGGGCAGGCGAACCCTAAGGAGAAGTACTTGGTTGGATGAAAACCTTTTCCTAAAACTCCTCTAACTACATCTTGATCTCATGTAACTCTGGTGTAGCCATACTTCATAGAAGAATGGACACTGGTGCTCCTCCTAGACATTCTCACTAGATAAATCCACCACTTGCTTCAGATGTAAACTAGAAATATTTTCTAGGAAGACATATCTGAAAAAATACACCACTAATGGAAAGTCCGTCTGTGAAGTCCCCTAGTCATCTAGATATAATCTAGAAATCTGGGATGTAATTCATCCCAACCCATGATGCTCGGGTCCATCTCTGCTTGCCTGGACATCCTATTCACCCATGTGTAGGAAAGATCCACCCTCTAGTGATGTGAAACTCACCCTACGGTGATAGTAGTCAAAAAATACCTAAAAATAGACCAACCAGTACATTATGATAATAAAATCGAATCCTACCATCTCTAATAAATATAGGTCCCATAAGAAGTCACACCCACCATCCTCAAGAGGGCACTGCTTGAAATGATGTACACTAATCATCCTAATCCCCAAAGGAGTGTCTAGCATCAAAACATAATCAAAAGTAAAGATATATAGATCAAGGATCTCCACAATTTCCACAAAAATAAAACTATGGGAATCCCGTAAATAAAAAATAGAATAATCTAAAACTGTGTCAACTAGAATTGTACCTTTAACCATAGTGGGTCTAGGATTATGCTCCTACTAGGTTTGTTCCATCGCAAAAGTATGACCTGCACCACTCCCCTGTGACCATGCCTGGCTACCCTGAGCTGATCCACCATGTTGTTGCTGAAAACCTGTCGTCTAGCAACCATGGCCACAACCGCCTCCTCAGCCTGAATGGCCTGACGAACTCAAGTTCCCCGACTGATGAGGAACTAGTGTTCCTACTCCTAAATTTGGAGTCCTAACAGATCCCCTCTCACTCACTACTGGTGAGAAAATCTTACAAAAACGCTGAAGATGGACCATCTTGCTTCAATATTGGAACTCAATTGGGACCCTTGGGAAATGTGGTCTCAAATTCCCACTCTTTCCGCACTGGTGGCACACAACTTGGATACCTGAAGAAACATCCCTGCGGAGCTTCCTACTATCAGTCGAAGGAGTACCGGCCCTGGATGCTAAACCATCGTGGATCTCATCTCCAAACTCCCTTAAATTATGCTCAGTAATCATAGTCTGGTTTACAATAGTATTCATCGAAGTCAACATGAAAACATTCACCTACAATTAGATATCATACCTGATACCATCCACAAATTTCATATCCAGTGATAACTCGTCACCTCCCAAAATAAGAGTGAAGTGTTGAAGATATTTAAAGAGAGAAGAGTAATCCATCACCTAAAGAGAACCCTACTTTTAATTCATGAAATACTGGGCTCATTCGGCCCTCATTGTCTCAAGGTATAAGTAATCATAGAAGGTCCTCTAAAACTCTTCCTAATCCAAATTCTGATGAAATCCCACCTGTGAGATAACATCCCACCATCTCTTAGAGGAATCACATATAATGTAATTTGAAAGCTTCACTCCCCTCTATGGAGGTGTCTCTAGATGATCGAAGATAGATATCATGGCCTCCAACCCTAACTCTTCAGTTTGTGGTCCTCTATCCCCTGAAAAAATTGGAATGATGGTGTAGCTGGAACACCCGCGTCAGCTCTGCCATTGTCGGGGTAGGATGTGGTTTACCCTAATAAGTCTATATCATCCTCAGAAACCCATCACAGAACAATTCATCAACATCTATGTTTGGTATATCTACTGGTTCCAATATTGGCATGACAGGTGGATCTTCTTTCAATCCTTAATCTTCCATTTCACATCTCTGAACATCGCCCTATACATGGCGTACAACCAGAGGACATCTTGGTGGCATAACTCTATAAGGTCAATCTCACACCTCAGTATAATATTATAAATAACTGAAACTTATAAGTGACAGAATGGAATAGTTGCTGGAAAACATTCATGTTTTACAAAAGAGGGTTACACGACCTATTCCCTTAAGACATAACATGGGCGTGTATCCATTCCAACCTGGTTGTGCAACACACCATACATGTAACGTCCCAGACCTGGGTGCCACTCAACGGGTGCCCCGAACCCGGTTCTCCACGTAACCTCAAGCACATTTCCCCAAATTCCAGAGGCTACCGACTAGCAATGAGGGGCCAGGACTGATAGTGGGGAAATTATGCACTCATTTGTCAAAGTGTAGCGCAGCGGAATACCAAAATAAACATACAACAAACAGCGGAAGAAGTAAACCGTACACAACTGAAATAACTACAGCAGTGGATATAACCAATAGTATATGAGTGATGATGCTACATGTTTCAAGTTCTAAGGAAACAGCCAGAACATGTTATACATCAATATAGTACAGCAGAAAACATAGTATAGCCAAACAATCAAAACAGCTGGAAACGGCATTGCGAGCCTTGGCTTGGTCCCATGCCCTCCTACTCCTCAGCAACAGTCAAGTACCTATATAGGGAATCTTTCCCCTATCTACACCTGCAGCAACGTAATCTGTTTGGGTCGAAAAGAATGACCCAAACAAGGTGTGAGAAATATATCTCAGTAGGCACCCACCAAAGTCATGTGCCCAACTTTGTGTAAGCATGCAACAACAGTGTGCAGTAGTAAAATTAAATAAATTAACCAGTACTAAAAAGTAACTAATTACCAGTTATATTTCCATTTCATTATCCATTTAATCCATTTAAATATTAGAAACCACCACAATGCATTTCTATGTAAACAGTCCACATCCTCAGACAAACAAAACCTTACCCTCAGGTAAACAGAATCCAACCCGCAGGTATAGCCCTCAGGTGTAACAAAAATTGCCCTCATGCGTAGGAAGTTTCGCCCTCAGGCACAGAAGTCAATCCCTCATGCACGAAAGGTTTCCCTCAGGTGAAAATAACTACATCCCTCGGGCTAAATCGTGCAGTGCCCTCAGGCTAATCACAACAACGCCCTCAGGCTAAATACAAAAACGCCCTCAGGCTAAATAGGTAATCAGGCCATGCCCAACAGGTAAACAAGCAGTAACAAGAAATTCCTCTCAAGGAAATTCTACAATTACTACTTTGAAGGCATACCCTCAGGTATCCTGGCCAAATAGCTAAACAGAGAAACACACCCCGAGGGTGGTTCCAGATCCAAGCAACGATCCCAACCAGCATTTTATTATCATAATTAAATACATAATCAATTCTAGGTATTAAATATAGAAATGGCCTCAGCCACACGACACCCCAACATGGGTTTGTGGCACAAAAATGCACAAAACACACAGTAGTTGGAAAACTAAACACAAAACCACCTGCCTTATACGTCAACGAGCGTTATACTCGATTGCCGATTCTAGAAACGCCCAAGAATGGTATAGATCTGATGAAGAAAAAAATCATTTAAACGTAAATAACTTACGTTAGGAGAAGAATTGGAAAGAATGGTACCAGGAGAGGAGAGGGCTTACCCATGTAGTTCCAACAAAATCGTCCGAAGCTGAATCGAATTCCAGACGAACGCCCAGTGGATCTTCAAAGATCTGGCCTCCTCCTTTGGCTCCAAAATGGCTCAAGTGCCTCCTCTTCCAAATGAGGAGGCTACTGCCTGTTTTAATCTGAAAAAACAAAGTACACGGCGTGTACTTCTGAGTACACGATGTGTACTTCTTTCATTTAACTGTTTATTTGGCGGCACCGCCACCCTATTCATCTATCGACCTGAGTACACGGCATGTACTCCTGAGTACACGGTGTGTACTGTCGCCCAGCTGGCGGAAACGCCACCGCCTTACTGTTTAAGCCTGCCGACTGACTACACGGCGTGTAAGGTACCACTACACGGCGTGTAGTGGTTCCTACACCCTTTGTCACCGGCATGGCTACATGCCCCGTGTACTCATCCCAACACGGCCAAAAGTACACGGCATGTGGATAAATTACACGGCGTGTAGTTCCAAAATTCAGGATTTTTCCCCATTTTCCATATTTTCTCAAAAACACTTAAGGAAAAGGAAAGGAAGAAGCTCGTACCTCTAAAATAAGAACCAGGTTCTTACAAACTTCCCCCCTTATAGAAATTCATCACCGAATTTCCATTCCCAGGGTGGTGGAAAATAAGCTCAGAACAGCTATGGCCACTGAGCATGTACGTCGGCCTCCCACTCCTAGGTCTCGTCCTGCACTCGGTCGTGCTGCCATAGCACCTGTACAAGAGGAACTGACCGGCCTTAATGAACCTTCATGCTCCTGTCAACAATATGGATCGGATGCTCCTCAAAGGATGCATCATGCTGAAGCTCAACCTCCTCTGGCTGAAAGGTGTGAGACGGGTCTGAATGGTAGCGATGCAACTGAGACACGTGGAAGACGTCGTTCATGGCTCGGTACCGCTGCGGTAACTGAAACCGATAGGCAACCAGCCCGACTCTCTCCAGAATCTCGAATGGCCCCACATACCTCGGTGAAATCTTACCCTGTCTCTTGATCCGTTTGTGTCCCAGCCTCGCCGAAACACGCAAGAAACCCTGATCCCCAACCACGAACTCCAAAGGTCGTCTGCGGCGATCATCATAAGACTTTTGACAAGACTTCGCGGTAGCCATCTGCCTTCGAATCAAATGGACCTGCTCAGATATCTCCTGCACGAGCTGTGGCCCCAGTAAAGCTGCCTCACCTGCCTCTAACCAGCACAAAGGTGACCGGCATGGCCTACCATAAAAAGCCTTGTATGGTGCCATCTCAATAGTTTCCTGAAAACTATTGTTATTGGAAAACTCAACTAAGGGTATATGCTTCTCCCAAGAGCCCCCAAAGTCTAGGACGCATGCACGCAGCATGTCTTCTAGCACCTGTATCATCCGCTCTGACTGGCCATCTGTCTGAGGGTGGTATGTTGTGCTCAGAAGCACCTGTGTACCCAGCGCCCTCTGAAAACTCTGTCAGAAACGAGACATAAAGTGGGTGTCCCTATCTGAAACGATAGAACATGGGACCCCATGAAGACGTACGATCTCTCGGATATACAGCCTTCCGAGCTCGTCCACACCGAAGGTCTCCTTGATCGGCAAGAAGTGAGGTATCTTCGTGAGTCTGTCCATGACAACCCACATGGAATTGTTGCCTCAAGGTGACCTCGACAAACCCATCAAGAAATCCATCACGACATCATCCCGTTTACACTCTGGAATGGGCAACTGTTGTAACAGCCCAGCTGGGCTATGGTGCTCTACCATCTCCGGCTGACAGGGGGAACACCTTGTAACAAAACCAGCTATCTCTCTCTTCATACCCAGCCACCAGTACTGACGTCTCAAGTCTCGGTACATCTTGGTAACCCTAGGATGAACTGCCCAAGATAAAGCATGAATCTCCTACATCATCTCCTCACGTATATCCCCTGGAACTCATACTCGTCCATGGAAACACAAAACCTCATCATCGCCTATCGTCCAACCGGGAGGAGGGTCCTCACTTGCCACTAACTCCCGTAGAACTAGGCCTTCTGAATCCGATAGCTGCCTCATCCTCACTCTGTCCAGGAGGGTAGAAGTCACAGCTAATGAGGAAAGATAATTCTGCCCCTAACTGTCATGCACCTCCAAATGCATCTCAGAGAACAAAGCCATAAGCTGCCACTCACCACTAGCCTCCTGCACTGGCTGTATCTGAGTCTTCCTGCTCAGTACATCAACTACGGAATTACCTTTACTAGGTGTATAGACAAGCTCAAAATTGAAGGACTGTAGGTACTCGACCCACCTTCTCTGCCTCAGATTCAGTTCACGCTGAGTAAAGATATACTTGAGGCTTTTGTGGTCGGTGAAAACCACAAAATGCTCTCCCAACAGATAATGTCTCCAACAGCGCAACGCATGCACAACCGCAGCCAACTCGAGATCATGCGTCGGGTAATTCCTCTCATGTGGCCTCAATTGCTAAGACCCGTACGCCACAACTCAGTCGCCCTGCATCAAAACGGCTCCCAGCCCAATCCCCGATGCATCACAGTAAACTGTATAGCTCTTCCCCTACTTCGGGAGTATCAAGATCGGTGCTGATGTCAGCCTTCCCTTCAGGTCCTGAAAAGCTATCTCATAAGCTTCTGACCAAACAAACTTCACACCCTTCTTGGTCAGACATGTCAACGATTCTTCTAAGCAGGATAAGTCATGTATGAAGCGCATGTAGTAACCAGACTTCCCTAAGACACTTCGTATCTCAAACACGTTCTTGGGCTTCTCCCAGTAAACTACTGCTCTCACCTTCTCTGGGTCTACTGCAACTCCTTCCTCTGAGATGATATGACCCAGGAAGTGAATCTGGTCCATCCAAAAGTGGAACTTCAAGAGCTTATCATATAGCTGATGCTCTCTTAGTGTACTCAATACGATCTCAAGATGGGTGACATGGTCGTGTCGAGTGTGAGAGTACACCATGATTTCGTCCATGAATACTACCACAAATGAATCAAGATATGGATGGAACACATGATTCATCAGAGCCATAAAAACTGATGGCGCGTTCGTGAGTCTGAACGGCATAACTGTATACTCATATAGACCATACCTACTCCGAAAAGCTGTAAGCGGTATATCTGATGGTCTAACGCGCAACTGATGATATCCAAATCTCATGTCAATCTTAGAGAACACTCATGCTCCACGAAGCTGATCAAACAGATCATCTATCCTCGGCAAGGGATATCGGTTCTTAATCGTCAACTGGTTCAGCTTCTGATAATCCACAAAAAGTCTGAGGGTACCATCCTCCTTCTTCGCAAAAAGGACCGGAGAACCCCAAGGAGATGTACTGGTTCAGATAAAACCCTTTTCCTGTAACTCCTCTAACTGCCTCTTGAGCTCCTGCAACTCAGGCATGGCCATCCTATAAGGAGGAATGGACACCGGTGCTGCTCCTGGAACTAGCTCGATAGAGAAATTCACCTCGCGCAATGGAGGTAGACCTGAAATGTCATCTGGGAAGACATCCTTGAAATGATCAACAACTGGAGGGAAATCCGTCTAACAAGTCCCCTGGTCATCCAGATATAAGCTCGCAATCTGGGATGTGACTCCACCTCGCCCATGATGCTTTGGTCTGGCTCAACTCGCCCGAACATCCCACTCGCCGTTGTATAGAAACTCCCTACCCTCTAGTGACGTGAAACGCACCCTGCGACAGTAGCAGTCTATGAAGGCTCGAAAGGGAACCGACCAGTCCATCTTGAGAATGACGTCATAGCTCGTCATCTCCAGGACATAGAGGTCCCAAAGGAAGTGACACCCACCAACCTCAAGAGGGCACTCCTTGCACTAACGCACACCAACCATCCTAGTCCCCAACGGAGCGTCTAGCATCAAGATATTAGAAGAAGTAGAATCACCGAGCCCAAGGCTCTATACAATGGTTACAGATATAAAACTATGTGTAGCACCCGTATCAAAAAGTATTGAAGACAAGAAAAAAGCTACTAGAATAGTACCTTTGACTGTCGAAGGTCTGGGATCCTACTCCTGCTGGGTCTGTTGCACTGCATATGCCTGCCCAGTGCCGCGGCCCTATGACACATCCTGGCTACCTTGAGTTGTCCCGCCTTGCTGCCTTTATGATCCTGGTGTCTGGATACCACGGCCGCGACCACCATCAATGCCTGCACGCCCTGACGTGTTCTAGTTCCCAGACTCGTAAGAAGCCACTGGTCCTGCTCCCGCACGTGGAGTCTTCACAGAACCCCTCTCACTAGGCACTGGTAGAAACGCCCTACAAAGCGCTGCAGATGACACATCTTGCCGCAAGCTCGGCACTCCACTGGGTCTCGTGGACACTGTGGCCTCTTGTGCCCCTCTCTGCCACACTGGTAGCACCTGACTGATCCACCTGAAGAAGCTTCCTGGCTGGTACTGCCGCCCTGAGAGAAGTCCATCTGTCTCTTCCTCTTGCCAGCAGAAATATTACCAGTAACTGGTGCTGAACCGCCCTGGCCCACACCACTTGATTCCCGTAGGTTCCTCTCTATAATCAGCGCCTGATTCACAATCGCGTGTACAGTAGGCAACCTGAAAACATTTACTAGTGCTCTGATGTCATACCGAAGACCATCCTCAAAACGTATGGCTCTCAACATCTCATCACCCACCAGCACGGGTGCAAAACGTTGAAGCTCCGTAAAACGCGCAGAATAGTCCATCACCGATATAGCGCCCTGCTGCAGATTCATGAACTCTCGAGCTCTATCTACCCCCAACATCTCGGGAAAGAAGAAGTCATAGAAGACTGCCTGAAAATCATCCCACACCATGTCCCTGTGATGCTCTGACTGGGTGGTAACATCTCACCACCTCTTGGCGGAATCACGCAGCATATAAATCGCGATCTTGACCCTCCGCCCTGGAGGCTTCTCCAGATGCTCAAAAATAGTCTGCATCTATCCTAGCCAAGACTTTGCATCCTGTGGTCCGCCATCCCCTAAAAACGTAGGCGGATGCTGCTGCTGAAAGATACGTGTTAGCTCGGCCATAGATGTGGCAGCCTGTGGTGCTCCCTGAAAGGTCTGCATGAACTGCAATAAGCCTTCACAGAACTGCGCCTCCGAGCTTGTGTCCGGTATAACAGCTGGTGCCACATATGGCTCTGATGGTGGATCAACTGGTAGCCCATAGCCCACCATCTCCGGGGTATAATCGTCGCTGCTCTCCTGGCGAACAACTCGCGGTCGTCTAGGTGGCATGACTCTACAAGGTCAAAAGCACGCCTCAGATTCAAGATTATTAAGACTGAAAGAGAAGGAACCACAAAGGGAACAAGAGGAATAAGGTATTCAAAATTGGTAAAACAAGACTACATGGCGTGTACAATGACTACACGGCATGTACTTGCCTTCCCTTCCCCTTCCCGGGTCCTTCTACACTGATAAGCCACATGGCTTCCGTTCAAAAAAACTACATGGCATGTATAATATCTACACGGCATGTACTGTGTTATTTTACAACTGCCTGTGTCATCTGTGACATGGCCAACTACTCGGCTTTACTTCACACGGTGTGTTACACCTGTACACGGCATGTACAACACCTCGTTTCCCAGCCACACGGCTAACCCCACACGGTCTGTCCTCAGACAAGACTACACGGCATGTCCCAAAGGTACACAGCGTGTTCAGGGAGAGGTGACACCAGCCCGTGTTGTTAGTTACACGGCCGAGTCCCCAGGTCACACTACACGGCGTGTCTATAACTGACATGGCGTGTTCTGTCAAGGAGTTCACCGACCCTTGTTGTTAGTTACACGGTCGGACTCCGGGTCACACTACACGGCGTGCACAAAAACTGCATGGCGTGTTTTACCCAAGCCCTTCCATACCCCGTGTCGCCGCCCACATGGTTTGTGACACGGGAAGAGACTACACGGCGTGTACTCAAAAAGATTTTTTTTCTTCCCGAACAGAATAACACACACGGCATGTATAAGGTCCTACACGGCGTGTATTCTGGGATTTCTGGACAGTATGCCTCAGAAACTTCCCCGGAACCTAGAAAATACTGAAAAACAACACCTAAGTGTCAAATTCTGACCCGTGGGGGCCCATACACCCCACGAATCAAAGTTTGACATCTTATTTATGTTATAACCAATAACAGTCAATGATCCACCAAATTCCGGTCAATGGGGGCCCATACTCCCCAAAAACCAAAGTTTGGCGTACATCCTATAAACAAGATCAACCAAACAGGCAGGTATTTATCAAGCATCTATCACAACAACATGCTTTCTTAGCACATCAACTATCACAACAAAATGAAATTTCTAATGCACCTACATGGCATGGAAACTATGCATGGCATGTGATTTCTAGCATGTGCCAATATGATGCATGAGATGACATACCCTCATATCATCGGGTTGTAAATAAATAGCACCCACGGATAAAATATAAACAGCAAAATCCAAGTGCGTCACCCAACGGTGAAAACATATCAACCGTAAAATTGCAAAATCAAATAATGAAAAATACAAGGTAGACTGGCTTTTCCCTGTACATGGGTTAGCTACGCCCGGGCACAGCTTATTACCAACTACCGTTCTGTCCTATCCCTGACTACGGCTCTAAATAGTAAGTCAAAGAAAAGAAACCCCTTTGATATCACTTTGTAACGTCCCAGACCTGGGTGCCACTCAACGGGTGCCCCGAACCTGGTTCGCCACGTAACCTCAAGCGCATTTCCCCAAGGGCCAGAGGCTTCCGACTAGCAGCGAGGTCCCAGGTCTGATAGTGGGGAAACTATTCCCTCATTTGTCAAAGTGTAGCACAGTGGAATACCAAAATAAACATACAACAAACAGCGGAAGCAGTAAACCATACAAAACTAAAATAACTACAGCAGTGGATATAACTAACAGTATATGAGTGATGATGCTACATGTTTCAAGTTCTACGAAAATAGCCAGAACATGTTATACATCAATACAGTACAACAAAAAACAGAGTACTACCAAACAAGAAAAACAGCTGGCAGCGGCATCACGAGCCTAGGCTCAGTCCCATGCCCTCCAAGTCCTCAACAATAGTCAAGTACCTGTATAGGGAATCTTTCCCCTATCTACACCTGCAGCAATGTAATCTGTTTGGGCCAAAAATCATGACCCAAATAGTGTGTGAGAAATATATCTCAGTAGGCACCCACCAAAGGCATGTGCCCAACTGTGTGTAAGCATGAAACAACAGTGTGCAGTAGTAAAATGCAATAAAGTAAGCAGTACTCAAAAGTAACTAATTACCAGTTATATTTCTATTTCATTATCCATTTAATCCATTTAAATATTAGAAACCACCACAGTGCATTTCTAAGTAAACAGTTCACGTCCTCAGACAAACAAAACCTTACCCTCAGTTAAGCAGAATCCAACCCGCAGGTATAACCCTCAGGCGTAACGGAAATTTCCCTCAGGCGTAGGAAGTGCCTCCCTCAGGCACAGAAATCAAGTCCTCAGGCACGAAAGGTTTCCCTCAGGCGAAAATAACTACAGCCCTCGGGCTAAATAGTGCAGTTCCCTCGGGCTAATCACAACAATGACCTCTGGCTAAATACAAAAACGCCCTCAGGCTAAACAGGTAATCGGGCCATGCCCAACAGGTAAACAAGCAGTAACAAGCAATTCCTCTGAAGGAAATTCTACAATTACTACTTTGAAGGCATACCCTCAGGTATCCTAGCCAAACAGCTAAACAGAGAAACACACCCCGGGGGTGGTTCCGAATCCAAGCAACGATCCCAACCAGTATTTTATTATCACAATTAAATACCTAATCAATTCTAGTTATTAAATATAGCAACAGCCTCAGCCACACGACACCCCAACATGGTTTTGTGGCACAAAAATGCACAAAACACACAGCGGTTGGAAAACTAAACACAAATCCACCTACCTTATACGTAAACGAGTGTTATACTCGAATGCCGATTCTAGAAACGCCCAAGAACGGCGTAGATCTGACGAAGAAAAAAAACTCATTTAAATGTAAATACATACGTTAGGAGAAGAATTGGAAAGAACGGTACCAGGAGAGGAGAGGGCTTACCCGTGCGATTCCAACGAAATCGTTCGAAGCCAAATCGGATTCCAGACAAACGCCCGGTGGATCTTCAAAGATCCAGCCTCCTCCTTTGGCTCCAAAATGGCTCAAGTGCCTCCTCTGCCAAATGAGGAGGCTACTGCCTGTTTTAAGCCAAAAAAACAAAGTACACGGCATGTACTTCTGAGTACACGGCGTGTACTTCTTTCATTTAACAGTTCATTTGGCGGCACTGCCACACTGTTCATTCGTCGACCTAAGTACGTGGCATGTACTCCTGAGTACACAGCGTGTACTGTCACCAAGCTGGCGGCAACGCCACTGCCTTACTGTTTAAGCCTGCAGACTGACTACACAGCGTGTAAGGTACCACTACACGGCGTGTAGTGGTTCCTACACCCTTCGTCGCCGGCATGGCTACATGCCCCGTGTACTCATCCCAACATGGCCAAAAGTACACGGCCTGTGGATAAAGTACACGGCGTGTAGTTCCAAAATTCATGATGTTTCCCCATTTTCAATATTTTCTCAAAAACACTTAAGGAAAAGGAAAAAGAAGAAGCTCGTACCTCTAAAATAAGAACCGGGTTCTTACAATACACACGGAAAGTTCCTATTGCGACACAAAATGTACTTGAATATTACCTCTTTCCCATGTACTTATACATGGCTGGAACTAAATGGTTCTTCTAGGGTAACACTACACGATGTTCACACTCTAGAAATGATGTGTACAATATAAATTCTATCCACCCGTGTCATTAGTCGCACAGTTGATTACAACACGACATGTACTCCCAATACACGGTGTGTTCTACCAAAAGTTTTCCATCCCCATGTCTCTTCTCACATAGCCAGTCACATGTTGAACCACTACATAGCATGTACAAATGGTACATGATGTGTACTTAAGAAGAGGAATTTATTCTAGAACAGAAGAACACATGGTGTGTGTTCATAGCATCACATGTCATGTTTTCTAGGTTTTCCAAATAGTAAGACTCTAAAACTTCTCTAGAACCCCAAAATTGTAAAATTTCTCCAAGTAAGGCCATTTTCCAATATGTGATAGCCCATACTCCACATGAATCAATGATTGACATCCTTATTCATGTCATATCTTAACCGAAATCAATTAAAGTTCAAACTTGATCCACCAAAGTTTGATCCAAGAGGGACCATAACACCTCAGGGACCAAATCATGGAATACATCCTAATGAAATGTTACATATACCAATACTCTATCAAAATAACAAGTATTTCTATCATGACATCTATCACAACAGCATGAATACCTAGCACAACATCTATCACAATAGCATGAAATCAGTAATGCACCCTAAATGGCATGACTAGAATGCATGACATGTGATATCTTGAAAGTACCTATATGATGCATGAGATGGAATACCCTCATATTATAGGGTTTCAAAATAAATTGAACAAAAATGATATCAATCATAATAGCACAAAATAAGTGTATCACCCAACGGTGAAATCAAATCAACTATAAAAATTCCAAAACCAAAAAAATTACAATACATGAGGTATCATGGATTTTACCTTTACATGAGTTATATACTACTAAAACATATTATTACCAACTAACTATTACTTCTTATCCCATTCTATTGGATTCAAAAAGTAAGGCAAATCAAAAAAAGCAATCTCCTCTCATACCCCTTTGTAACGACCCTGATCCAGGTGCCACCCAAAGGTTCCCCGTACCTAGTTGGCCAAATGGACTCAAGCACATTTCCCTAAATTCCATATTCATATAACTAGAAGAAAGGGCCTTGGGTTTGATAGTGTGGAAACTATTCCCTCATTGGTATAGTAAGCATAGCGGAAAACAAATAGTAGCAATATAGAAAGTATAAATACCATACAAAAGAAGTAAATAGTGGAAGACTGATATTAATAAAAAAAATGAAGCCATATCATACATATAATGATTCATGTCATATGTGTCTAAGAAAACATCCAAAATAGGACACAATTATAGAAATATTATACAATCCAAAACAAGTAAAAAAAGAGTAAGCTCCAACCGCATCACAAGCCTCATTTTGGTCTCATTCTCTCCAGCTCCAACATATAGCAATAAATTACCTGATGAAGAAGGGAACTTTCCCTTATCTATACTTGCAATCATATAATTTGATTGGGTCCAAAACATGACCGAAATAGGGTGTGAGATGAGTCCTAGTAGGAATCCACCAAAATATTTGTGCCTAACTGTCAGTGAATATATATAGCAGGTAATATTCTGAAAGGAGGAAATAAACAAGGAAGTACTCAAAAGTAATAAATCTTACAGTTTTAAATTACATTAAATTACATTTATTATTCAATATGTTGAATCATGTAAAACTTTAGATCTAGCCTAAGATCAATATTCCTTATGTAATTAACAAAATATATGTCTTAGAAGACCATCTAAATAATCATGTAAGACTGAGTCTAAGCTTGTTCTTTGGCTTGGTAGACTCATCACAATAATTCGATTATTCACAATCGACCCTCTGGGAAGATCTCACAGACTAACCCCTTTGGTTCCGCATAGTATAGATCAATTAAAAATGACCACCTGAGAAGCTCTCACGGTCAATACCACTTGATCAACATAACATCAATTAAATATAAATGACCACCTGGGCAGCTCCCACGATCAGTACCCCTTGGTCAACATAGCATAAATCAAATATAAATGACCACTTGAGAAGATATAATGGTCAATACCCCTTTATCAATCATCTACACCAAGGATCTCATGGTCCTCTGTAAATAATTTGGATATCCCCTCAGTCTTCCTAGTCCAATGCTCTAATGGTCCATTGGATAAATAGTGCACATATCATATCAAAGTATCTCTTGTAATATATAACTAATACATGGATAATCATTCAAAAATAATAGAACATTATTTTTATGTAAACCAAAACCCCATCCTATCAAGATAATGTATGGAAAAAAAATGCAAGTCTAAAAAGAATCCTAAAACAAACGGCCATAAATAATCAATCAAGGGAAAGACATCTTTGGGGTGTCCCATAAACAAGGTAGCCAACCTTATGCATAAAAAATAACCCTTTATCAGTCAATCAATCCATAGCAGGTAATAAATTAGGATAAATTAAAAATCAATCAATACCCTAAACATGGGTATGCAACAAATTTAGAATATATAATCCAAAGACGAATAATAAAAGGCAGAAATCACCTACCTCTATTTTGTATGATCGATATAATTGAATGTTGGCGCTTGAATCATACTAGATTAGTGTATATCTAAAAAACGTCAAAAACACCCAACCATGAATAACTAAATCGAGAGAAGTAATCTGGAAGATAGGCTCTATGGTTTGTGAGAACTCACCAGTGGGATTCCAATGCAACAGAAGGTGTCTCAATTAGATTTTAGATGGAGAATCGAGGGTTCGATCATTGTCTGTCGTTCCTGAGGGCTCCTATATGAAAAACTAGAAGAATTCATTTACAAACATGAGACGTGAACATTCTCTGATATTTCAAATAAAAATAAAGTACACATCATGTTCATTTAAACTACATGTCGTGTACTAGCCCCATCTGGCCCCCAACATAAGTGGTCTGCCAGGTCACCACACATCCAGAACGCAGTTGTATGTGGCACACTAGGTATGTGGCTTGTACTCAGAAGTACAAAGTGTGTGCTCATAAAAACCTCTTTTATTCATTTTTCATCGAACTACCTAAAAAAACATTATCCATAGCTGAAATGAAGATCTAGGTTCTTACAAACTATAAAAATGTAAATTGGAATGGAAAAGATAGAGGAATAGGACCCATACCTCACTTAAGATTCTTAGCCTAGATACAACCCTTATATATAATCAATCCCTTTAATATTAAAGTGATACACATGGGATTATTGGTAGGGATATGAATAAAAAATTCAACATTGGTTTGTGGAAAAATGAGAAGTTTGGGAGGTTATTTATTATTATGGTAAGTGGAATCTCATGGAATCTCATGGAATAATATATTAGGTATTTTATTTTTATGTTATCATAAGTTATCTACTACCCCACATAGAGCCCCATTACAATTCATTATACACCAATATAATTCATAGTTCCATATGTTGGAAAGTATATCTACCTCAAACGTGTCTATTCAGAATATATATATATATATATATATATATATATATATATGATGTCATATTTAGCATAGTTCACCGTATTTTACCATTTTTTATGTATTTTATAATTTTTACATTAAATTACCAAAATTCACAACATATATTTTTTTAAAACCTGGTAATAAATATGAAATCCATTTTATCCATTTAAATCTCTAATTATGCAAATTTAATATTTTAAATATGGATGATATAATTATTATAAAATGTGTCATCGTGGAAAAATATAATTTCTTACCAAATCAGTTTTCACATTAGTATTATATATTCCATATATAAATAACTCCTTAATAAATTGACATAGTTCTTAAGGGTATGATGTTTATTTTTATTACATTCATTGTATTTTTCAATAAACATTGATCTGGTATTGTTTTCTACTAGCTTCATATTATACCATAGAAGATTGTTCTTGAACATTAAATGATAATGGCAGAACTTGGCCTGGTTGAGGGATAAAATAGTTACACCAACTCCGTTAAAATATCTAATGAATATAATATATATTTAATTTTTCTATTGTGTAAATCTATATTTTATCCCTTTTGTATGATTTAAAACTTGTTTTATCCCATCAATGTTCCCCATGAATGAGTTTCACCATGTGGGTGTAGAATCAACTGTTGTTTCTTTTATGATTTATTAATTAAAAACCCACCTCTAAAATTAGTTACTATATATAAAATAAAAAATATCTCAAAATTACCCTGAAAAAATTGAAATACAAGGAAAACATGTTACATTAAATTTTCACATGGTTCGGTCCTAAGGTGTGGACATGCTTATTCATGACTTCAGTTATAAACACCAGTTCACAAATTTTATATTATAAATACATCTAATTATAATAGGAATCATCCTGGTACCATAGTTCATTACACAAATCCACACAATATATCAACATGATTTATAACCTCTCACTGCCAAAAATAGTAATATCAGAACAATGATAGAAATATCACATGAAGGTATATGATTCTTCTGAAAAAGATGATAATGATCTCCTACATTGAGAATTAATAATGGAATGATAAAAATGTCAACATAAATTTAAGAAAATATTATTTTGATACCATTATAGTAATCCAAGTTCACATCATTTATAATATTTTGATTATATTCTTCTCAGTCATCTTCTCAATTATGAAACAATAAAATATAAGGGTCACGAAATTTTTTATAACCGTTATTTTTCTTTGACATCATCCTTTATTTTTTCTAATATTTACCCATATATATGATTAATATAGTCTCTAAATTAAATAATCTCCTTAATAAGACATTATAGATTTTTTAAAATTAGATAAATTATAATAATATTTTACATAACTTTTCATTGGTTATTTTTTCTCACAACCAAATTGTATAAATTAATTCTTAATGCATTTTCTCAATCTTCCATCCATGTGGGAATATTATCATGGTCATTAAATATTATCTTCCCAATTTATGCACATTGTCTATTATAATTCAAATTAACCCTTTTTCTCATTTAATATATTAAATAATATGATTGGGTAAACATGTATAGTAATCACTATTGAAAATAATTTTAAAAAATAGGTGAATTTGAGTAGGTTCCTTTAGAGACCTTCTATTAATTCCAATAAACCAATTTCAATTAACATCAAATAAATACTACTAAAATAATTATTGAAATCATTATTTCATGTCAATATTTGATAACTCAGACACTTAACAACTTTGAAACATGAAAAATCAATAGGAATAACCAAATTATTTTCATGTGAATAATGAACTTATGATTAACAATTCTTTTTCATATTTTAATTTTAAAAATTGATCCATATTTAACAAAAAAAATTATTTTCCAATTAAGTGATTTTATGTACATCAATAATTTTAAGTTTTGATATAATAAATTAAAATCATTATTTTGTATCTTAATCATGATAATCAAAAATTACATCAAAAGGTCTGATTTTCTTTCAAAATCTTTTTTCGAGGAATCTCAAAAAAATTATTATACATTTTGAAACCTTATAAAGATTGTTATATTATTACTTTTTTAAGGATAAACTTATAGGGTCTGGTGTCTACTTTATAAAATTAAAATATCACATTAATGACTTTGGAGTTCCTATTATGCTATTCAGATATCTCCTTGCAGACTTTTCTATTAAGTCTATATATTCTGAAAAAAGACTATGCAAAGATTTGATTCAACATTATGTTCCTTAGGGATCACATTAAGGAGTATAAAGTTTAACATTATGTTTTCTAGGAAACACATTATAAACTCCATATATCACCTTATAAATTCTATATTACACCTTGTGAACTTCAGATTTCATCTTATAATGTCCATCAAAAATAGTTTATATAATATATGAAACAAATATGGTAGTTTGGTTTTAACCATAATAATTTCAAAAAGTTTTAATTTTCTAAATTTTATAATCAATTAAAATTTTATAAAATTATATCATTTTAATTATTTATGTAATCAAAGAGACTTCATGACTTTGAAAATTTTCATTAATGTAATTATGGACTTCTATGAATATTAGATTTAATATATAGAATTCCATATCTTCATCATAGTATCAGATAATATCTTTTATTCTGAAGAAATATATAAAATACCTCTAAAAAATTTAAAACTTTTCAAATAAATTTATATTTTTCTTCAATGTCTTCAATTACGGTTGATTAAAAATAAAAACATTCTAAAATTAAATAGGTTTATTCAATCATAATCATTGATTTTTTTATGAATGTCATACAAATATTGGTGATATTGCTTAATTATTTTAAGATTATTCATTTCTCATGGGAAATATCAAATCACAGTTTTCTCATATGAGAAGTTTATTCACACAACACTATTAGATAAGGTAATGTTATTCAGAAAATTCCATCTCTTAGTTACAAGAAATTGTTTCCAAGAGTCATTTGTGATATCCCCCAAAACACATTACCCTAATGATGAAATAAACACAACTTCATATTACTAAAAGTTAAATAATGAGTTTCACATCCTTTCACTATGTATAATAATATATCAATCCCCCTTTAGAAAAAGAATCTAAATTCTTATGGTGGTTCTTTCTGAACATCCTTAATTGAGAGGGGAAGGCTGGTCATGATGTTTTCACCTTAATAAAAAAAATAATTATCATGGAATTATATATATAAGTATATCCATAATTATTTTTATTAGAATTTTTTTGTATCCTCTAGGTCATAGGTATGGTTTATTTTTTCATGTTCTATCTATCTGGTGGTTTTAAAGTTGTAAAGTAAATCATATATGGTTCTTGATGGATTATGGTGACTTTTGGGAATTTTTAGGTTGACGGCCGCTAACACCATTTTGTGGTGTAGGTTGTTTTATGTCTAAAACTTGTATGTTTCACATAGGAAGGACCAACACACTTGTGGTGGGACATATTCTCGAGTATGGGATGATAAGGGGGTATTACTATTGACCACACTAAGAATATGAAATGAAATTATATAGTGGAGGTAATGTTGGGTACAAAATGGAAATTTTTTTACCCCACTCCATATAGGGCTATTGTATTGGTCTTCCTAGGCATGGTGTGATCTAGGCCACCATAATTATGGTGGGAATAACTATACCATGGTGATAGTTATTTCAAAATTTGAAATGTATGATTCATTTGGTGTTCATTTTGATAATTTTATACCTCTTAATAAATACATAAATGATCATTAATAGGGTAGTTTTAATGTATTATTAACTATATTTCCCCTTTATTAATCCATTCACCCTCCTCCTCTTTGAATAATTTTCAATACAGTCGATTACAATAAGGGTTTTGATGTTATTTCTTCATCAATTAGAAAACTTTGGTGATCCATTACCTCTTATAATTTCATTTATTTATCTATTATTGTTTGGATTTTATTCCCTTTATTTCAATTAATCATTTTCTAATGTGGATATTTTTTCTCCATTGAATAGGTAAGTGTGTCTATATAATGATTCTTTATCAGGTCATGCCTTGTTATTATTTAGTTTTCCTTTTTTATGATAATGATTGATTTGATATCTCTGTGGACTATTTTGTGTAAGTGTATATTTAGTTTCTGGGAAAATGGTTATAAATGGGTTTTCATTAAAAAAAATCACACACATCTTATTTTTTATGAAATTTATAAAATATGGGTTTGACTATAAATTTTTTTGAATCATCATAGATGTAATTATTTTCTAATAGAAGTGTTTAATAAAATTTATGGAAATTTATACTTAAACATTTTAAGAAAAAATAGTACATGAGATCCTTGGGTGCATTGGGATAAGAACATATGTGACTAAAAAATAGTGTGGAACCATTAGGGGTATTTTTATTGATATAGGTAGAAAAATGAAGGATGTTGTATCATTAGGATTCACATTTTCATTGGCTAGTGTTCAATTAATATCCTTGTTACGTGTTCCCTTAAGCTAGATCCCATTTCTTCTTGGTTTTATTCAGGATGGTGATGTTTCAAACCGTGATTTTTCATCTACTTTCTCATGGATAGTATGATTATTTCCATATATATATATATATATATATATATCATTATATTTGGTCATATTCCCAGCTTATTTGATTAAAAATGTTTGAAAGGAAATGAAAGGATGTTTTATGATAAATTTATTAAAATAAAATGTTTTTATCAATCTTATTTTGTTTTAATTCTATAACTAATGGTTTCATAGTGACATACATTATATAGATTCATGGTGCGATCCAACTAGGAATTTTCCTCACACCCTATGAAGGCCTTTGGGAGTATGAATACATGGTTTTATTGGATCCCCATAAAGAGAAGGATGTGTGTTAACTTGAATACAACTCTTTGTAAACACCTATTTATAATTTTTTGGAATGGTGGTGATAGATTTTTCCTTTGAGGCATGGTTTTGGATTTGTTTTATTTCTGAGTTTAGCCTTATGGATTTTTTTATATCCCATGGATTTGTACCTTTCTTCGATGATCTACATTTATTTTTTATCATTATATTTTTATACATGAGACATATTTTATTTTTATTTCTATGTGAAATATTTAAAATGGTTTTTCATTTTTGTAACCATGTGCTTTTAACCAGGTTGGGTGATTGGGAATGCACATTGGGCTTTATGGTGTAGAAAATTATGCTACATTATAGGTTGACCTAGCTTTGTTCATTAAAAAATGGTACTATAGATAAATAGTTTTTTTTGGATAGTTGGTTGAATTGATTTAATACTAGTAGAACATGGATAGTAAGTGAAGATGTGATCCTAACAAGATAACTTTCACATTTACTTCATGTTTACATGGGTGGTTCTGAATTTTTATTCAATCCTTGAGCATGATTTTGGTCTAATTTTGATGAACCTTGTTTTTATTTTATGTTGGTTTTTTATTTCCTTAATATATAATTTTCATGATAATGTTTTTATTTAGAGATGTATTTCTAATATAATAATTTTATATCTCCTTTGTTTAATAGATAATGCATAATATAAGGATATCATCAAATCAAAGGGTTGTAACTGCATATAATCTATCATAGTGAAAACCCCCATTCAACCCTAGTTTATTTGAAATAGTAATTCATATTATACAATACATTGTTTAAGAGGGTGATATGTAACACCCCAAGGTTTTTAAAATAAATATGGAATGAAATTTTATAATCTATCCATTAAACACAACTTTGCCTCTTCTATGTTTTTAATTTTGAAAAATGGTCATCTAGAGTTGTGTTCAGTAAGTCATTTAGAGTCTGATAGAACAAACTTGATTTTTGGTGAATAGTAACATACCCTTATGAATTTTAATATGAATAGTAATATGACCCTTATAAATAGTAAATAATAATATTATTTTATTTTCTTAGGGAAATATGATAATGGGATCTTAATTAATTTTTCAATGTCACATAAAACTAATTGCACTTCAAGATTGTTATTTTTCGAATTAACTATGACCTTATTTAAAAATTAAATTAATAATATTTAGAAAATTATTTTTGAAAAATAGATTTTACTTTTGAATTCTACACATAAAAAAATGGTAGGGGTGAATTTTTGGGATTTTTCTGAAATTATTGATTTTTTTATGAATAATGAAATACGGTAAAATACCGTATATTCAATTTATCAGTTAAATAAACTATATATGACATCATAAGTGATGTAAGGACACTTTATTCGAACTCACGTGATCTTATTACTATTAGGGGTCACATGAAACAATACTATTGGTTGTCTTGATGGAAATAGTAAAATATTGAATTAAATATTCAAAATTTACTCCTCTCCTCCACTATAAAAACCCCTCACCACTCCCTTTTCTCTTCACTCTTATAAGCCTTGAAGCTCCTAAAAGTTTTTCCCAATTACCCTTCCCTAGTCTCTCCCCACATCCAAGAATCTTTTGGTCTTTCCAAAAGAACAAAACCCCTTCCTTTAAGGAGTTTCTCAAGGAGGTTATTTCAAGAGGTAAAGTACCCTTCTTTTTCATTTGGTTTCATTTCAATTTATCTTCTTTTGTTATCCTCTCCTCACATAATCTGTCAAAATGATCACGATAACTCCATTAACATATATATTGTGGATTTATATATTGTTAATTGAAGAACCCTCATAAATATGCTTACTCCCTCCCTTTTATTTTATAAACGAAATCCATGAGGTTCTGATTTATAACCTTCGTGGGCGACAAAGTTTCGTTCTTCAAATTATTATTCATTACTGGTCCTGAAACCATATTTGTGGTTGAACCAGACTACAATATATGTTTTATAATGTAATTAATATTCAGGAACCATAATATGTACATATAATTAAGTTATGTGACAAAACTAGTTCATAATATTCCAAATACCGCCGAATAATCAAAGTGGTTGTCATCTAATGATTCATCCTCATTCCATGTAAAAAATGATATAAATGAACATTAAAAATTCTTTATGTTCATAAATAATATATAATTCCAATTATAGAGATTTATAACCATTCCACGTGAACTCCACATACTTAAAAACAAGTGAACTGATTATGAAAATAAAGAAAATGAACATCCTGGAACAATGAAATTCAATACAACAACTTATTAATAAAGATATAAATTAACTAAACAGAATTATGATAAACTAAATTCATGTATAATTGGTTCTGAAATAAGTTAGTAATAATTATAATTTCATATTCTAGGAGCTTAAGTACAAGAGCAGAACACGTTCGGAATTAAGGTATGGGTTTTCCACCCGAACTTCCATTTTCATTCGGGTTACTTTTATTTTATAATATCCTAGATGAAATTATTATTTATTGTTTTGTACTCCTAATAAATTATGTGTGAGTATTCTATATATGTATACCAACCATAATCCTTCCCTATTTTCTGGATAGTTACATGTTTTAAAAGGAGCTCTCAAAACTGTTTCCAAAGATACGAGCCCGATACAGGGGAATTTCTCAAATTCATATCTATTTTCAAGGGAAAGCTATAATATATTTTTGGAAACCATTATCCTTATAAAAACACTCATTTTATCATAAAATAATATCTTACTTCACTTTTGGTTTTATACAAAGATTTTTTCAAAAAGAACTCTTCTTTTCAAAATAAAAGAGTATTTATCTCAAGAATTGCTTAATGATTTTATAAGAGTGTTTTTGTCTAATTCAACACTCTTGTTGATTCCATGGTATTATTGGGTTTAATAATTTATGAATTAATCTACCATATTTTACTTAATGGTTTATGACTAACTCTATTGTGCATTATTTTTCCTAAAACCATTTACCATATTATTCTGAATGGTTAGTGTTTATGTTCAATAATTGGGGAAAGTCTGTTACATTTAATGTGATAGTTTAGATATGAATGTATATGTCGTTTGTGTTTATCTTAGCTCATATGAGGAATGCATTCGACTTATTATGTGATGGTTGAGACCCACTATATCCCCTAGATGCATCGGTAGGTCTCATGAGACAACTAGATGAGGAATTGGCCGAGGCATTTCCCAATGTGATATGGATTTTGGTTGAGGCCTTAATCATTAGACGTCTTGGCTGGGGCCTTGAAAAAATGTTTAAGAATGTCTGGAATTATGCATTCTATTATTATGAGTTCATCTATTGATATTTCATGTGGTTATTCGACTAGTAGAATACCCATGATTATGTTTTATTATGGCATTATTTACTCACCTCATATTCCTGCCATAATGTGTTCAAGTTTATTATTAAAGTCATGTGTTTTAAATTACTCACCATGTCTAATGTTTATATTATCTTCTGTTGTATTGCTTAATCTTACTAAGCGTTTGATCTCACCCCTTTATTATGTTTCATTTTCTCAGGTCAAGTAGAATTCTATTATGAATGACATACTGGAATAACCTAGGAGTTATGGAACTTGTCTAAGGAGTTTCTATGTTCTTTTCCATTTCAAGTTATAATGATGAACTTATGTATGTATCTTGTTTCCAATAGTACTAAACTACTCGGTCCTTCGGGATTCGTATTCCTTTTTTGTACGCCAACTTAATCAAATAAGGCACCAACTCTGGGCAACTGGGGTCGGGTCCTTACATGATAGAAGTCTAGAATTGATGGTGAATCATGATTTTGAGTTTTCCAAAAAAAACCACCAATCCTCCATGGTGAAAAATGAATCAAAAAACCTACAGAATAGATTTATAGAATAGAATGTATTTTCCAATTTTGGAAGAAACTAGTGGAATTTAAGGAGGTATTTTTCTCTTGTATAATTGATGGACCAGGAATGAAATATAGGGATTCCATTTTGAATTTCAAATTATATGGGAACCTCACTTGGACTAAATTCAATAAAGAAATCAACTAATAGTAATGTCATGAGACATTGGGTGTTGCAAAGACTCAAGAGTTTGTGACCACAGGTGATATATTATTCTACTCGTTTCACTAATATTTTTTAATCTATCTACAAAACATCTGAAAAAGTACTGCATAAAGGATATATGATTAAAGATGAGTCTAATTCCTAAGAGCTAATAAATGTTTATTATCTTATGTATGTTAACCTTTTCTGAGGTATTTAATTATGTACTATAGCTAATAAAGACTTAAAAAAAGAATCATAGTAAGGGGGTCTATTTAATTAAGTATAAGTTACTGGGGATTATTTGGGATAAAACAAGGATGTTTTATTTTAGTGTGACATAACTGACAATACAAATCCTTATATTGTGGTAGCACCATAGATTTACCTTTAATTTGGACATTCTATTCATATTAATCATTTTTACAGATTACTATCCTAGAGTAGTATAAATGTATCTACCCATAAAAGAGGATCCCATGACCACTCATATGGAGTGAAAAGTGGTGGACCTCATTATAATTCCAAGGGGGGTACTCATATAGTGAATAAGGTATATAAAAGGGATAATGTTTAATATCATAATGTGGTATATTATATATGGTTGTAATCCGATGTGGCCCTAACTACTATGAGTGGTACAAAGTTTATTTCATCCTCTATGTTCTTGTATTTGTTTTATATCGATTAATATATTTATTTTATGTCATTTATATTGGTTATCTTGCTTGGGTTATGAATAGATCTTATTTCATTAATGATAGATCATTCCACTCCATTAGGAAGGAGGAAATAACATGGCTTTAAATGTCCCGAGTTCCATGTTTTAATCACTGACTATGAGGACACATGATATTTCCAAATATTTGTTCTTGATATCTATAAAATCATTATTGGAATTGATTTTATAATTTATTTTAAGGACTATATTGGATTTTATCATCATCAATCTTCCTTTTTGTCTCCCAATGATTTTACTCTTATATTTCCTGGTTTGTGAGATCTATGATCCTAGAGAATGCGGCTCATTATTCTTGAGGATGAAATGATTTAATGATATTTGTCATAGGTGTTTCATGATGTTGTCACCTAGAAATCATGTGGTCCTCTTTATTCCATGGTGAATGTGTACCCTGATGTATTTCCTAATTATTTTTAGGGTACTTCCCCAAATAGATGCATGTTTACAATTGATCTTCTTCTATGGATGAGTCTCCTATCACTTCTATATTATCCTAGGGAACCCACTGAGTTAAAAAACATACAGATCATTATAAGGATCTTGAGGGTAATATATTCTTTTCTCTCAGAATAGCACCTTGGGTATCATCAGCTCTATTTACAAAGATATCAAATGAAAGTATCTAATATTATATTGAATACCGAATGATTAATTAGGGAAATTATAAGAACATGTATCCTTTACATGTGATTCATGAAATTTTTTATCAACAGAGGTAATCATGATGGTTTTATATTATGGATCTCAAAACAAGGTACCAATAGATAATATCTTAAGTGGAGGATATATAAATAAGGAAACATTCAGAAGTAGTTATAGACATTATTTAGGTTTTTTTTCTTTTTCCTTTCCAAAACTACTTTGGTGTTTTTAAAATTGATGAATCAGATAATATATTAATTATTAGAACCATTCATGGTTGTTTTATAAATGATATATTGATTTATTCAATGATTAAGTAATAACATAAGGAACATCTGAATATGGCTACTAGAACTCTGAAAGAAAATCATCTTTACAAAATTCATTCTAAAAGTAAATTTTGTATCCAAGAAGTAATGTTTCTAGGATACATTATACATGAAATTTTAATCTTATAGGATCCTAAAATCATTATGTTAGTTATATCATGTGATAAACCTAGGAATGTGTTTTATATTTAGATATTCTAGGGTTTAGATGGGTATTATAGTTTTTCTCATGATTTATTCAATCATGGATCAACTATGATATATTTTTACATGTAAGGATGTTATGTTTTAATGTAAACATATGTTTAAAATATCATTTTAGGAAGTAAGAGTGAGGTTGAATTTAGCTCCATTTATTGTTGTTCTTGAACCAAGATTGTGTTATGATGTTCTTTATGGTAACTCATATATGTGATTTGGATGTGTTTTTGTGTAATAGAAAATGGTTGTATATTATAGATCTGACCAACAATTCCATTATGAGAATAATTATTCTATACCTGATCTCAAATTTACTTTTGTAATGAATACTATCCTGAATTATCTCCACTTTATCTATGTTAAATAGGATACTATATATTCAGATCATAAGAGACTAAATTAAATTTTTACTTAAATGGATCAAAATATACAACAGAGACACTAGGAAAAGTATATCCATATTTTTTATATTTATTTTTCATACACAATGGTAAATGGAATTTTTTTACTAATGCATTGATCATGAATTTACCGACTCAGTCCGTAAATAATTCTTTGGATGAATGGGATTTGATGGGTCTATTCACTAAGATGTTCTTGAATAAAGAAGAATCTAAAGTACAGTCAGTGTTATCTTGTGTAAAATCTATTTCATCATTTTATGATAATATTTTTCTTTGAAAATGAAAAAAATAATAAATTTTATAGTTTTTTGAAATCATTTTTTTTAGTTATAGATTAGCTGAGAAGATTTCATCTGCAGATGGTGTCATGTGTTTCCAAAGAAGATTGGTCATTCAGATAACTCGATTTTAGTATTTAATTAACAATGGAAATAAAACTAAATGGTTTATAAAACCTATTAATATTATGATGTATCATGAATTGATACATCAATATTTTTTGTCAATGATGAGTTAGTCAATTGCATACATCATATTTGGATACCTTACCTACCACAAAATAAATTTGGATCTCCATTATCCATTCCAGTATTAAAGTTGAATTTTATATCCATGGAATTTATTGTTGGTATACCATATATTCCTTGTGAGAAAAGGTGATATTTTTAATCATAAATTGATTAAAAAATTTCTAATTTCTTTTTCATTAAAGAGATAACTAATGTAGAGGAGATAAGGTACATGTATCATTGATATATCATGAAACTCTATGGAGTAAATTATACTATGGATTTTTATTATGAAAAAATGATTTATATGGAACTTTTGAAGTTATTAAAATAGAAAATTGGGCTTTATATGAAGTTAAGAATAATGTATCACCCTCATATAGATGAAAAAAAATGAGTGATCTATTAAAATACATAAAGATAAACATAGAGCATGAATGATTTACTTTTATGGGTCATGAAAAAATAATATCCCCTTTTCTGAGTTATCAAATAATAAAAATTATAAATAATCATTTAAAATTTTTCCTTTTGAAGTTAAAATTAAGGAGTACATAAATAGCTCAGAGCCATCATAAATCCAATGCGGATTTTCATCACCTCCTGATAGAGATTAGAGTAGGCGGTCATTTTTCTCTTAGGGGTTCACATTATTTGGGACATATTCATTTTGGAATACAATGTAATATGTAACTCATTCTTATTAACCAATTATATATTGTCAAATTTTCTAAAGTGATGTCATACATGTGGGACATTTTATTTCTCTTAACTCTGATTCATGATTTGTTACATGTTTCCAAATCGATGTGGTATCAACCAGACCCATATCATGTGATAGATTATGATGTTTTGACCATGATATTGACATTATATTAGTTGGGAAATTAGTTTAGATTATAGATTTTCAGAATAATTTTATACATAGTAAAATGATTCCCTTGCTCTATGTAATATGGTAGTGAAGATGTAACAACCATGAAATGTTGGAGCATGGAGTGTTGATGATTCCATAGTGGCCTTATATCTTCATATGTATAGAATACTAACTTCATTTTTAGTAAAAAAGTTGAATGGTTGTATAATTGTGACGTACTTTAGGTCACCAATATGGTTAAATTTTTGTTATTTTATATGGCTAAAAGTTTTTATGGTTCATGAGAAATCATGTAAGGTTCCTATTAGATTATGGTCACTTTTTATTATTTTCTAGTGCTTCTGGGGTTGGATCATGTTGTGGTGTAGGACTTTTTGTGCCTAGAAGCATCTTTTTTGGAACATATAGGATCAAAATAATTGTGGTGGGGTATGGTCTAAGTAATTGTATTTTGGGGGTATTTATATTCACCATATCTAGAATGGCCACCACCACAAAATGGTGTAGGGTGTAGTGTGTCCAACAAAGCCATGGAATGTAAACCACATTAAAGAGGGTCTTTATGTGGGGATTTCTCGTATTGGCATGATTGAGGACACTATGACCATGGTTGGAATCACTACACATTGGTGATAACTATTTTTTTATTAAAAATATCCAATTTGGTCAATTATATTTTTGGGAATGTTTCACATCATAATGATGTGATTTGTAATCATTAAAGGGGGATCATAATGATGTTTCACATCATAATGATGTTATTTGTAAACTCAATTTACTCTATATTAAGTTATCCTTCCTTTTCCTTTATAATGGGTATCTAATCATGTAAATTATATGAATGTTTTGGGATGTTCATCCTTTATCAAGTAGTTGATTAGAAATCTACCATCCATCTCATACATTTTCATTTTTATCTAGGATTGAAGGGATATCACTCTATTTTTTTCGTCAATGTTTTTAAAAGAGAAAACATTTCCACTATCCATGAGGTTTGTATAACCCCAAGCATCCATGGTACATTTCCCTTTGAATAATGTAATATCATGTATTGTACGCAACTTCGAGATTCTAACACACCGCGATCAATCAAAGTAGCTGTTAGGAATAGTAATACCCACTTTTTAAAATTTTAAAAATTTTATCTTTCAAAATGGACTTCATTTTTGGATTTTTAATATCAAAATTATCTTAGGGTGAATTTTTAGTATTTTTCTGATAACTTTCATATTTTGATGAATAGTGAAAATTACTAAATTTTAATTAAAAACAACTTTTTTAATCGAAATAATTAATAGTTTTAAATTATGAATTTGTGTGGTTTTAAAGTATAATTAGATTATATTTTTACCATTTAAGCCAATTTTTCTCATTGGACATAATTTCACATTTAAACTGGACATAAGCAAGTGTCAATCTTTTGATAGTTATTATTTCTTAAAAAACTCTTTTTATTTTGACAACGGGAATTAATTTTAAATTAATTTCTGCCACTTCTATGTTTTGAATTTGGAAAAATAGATTTCATATTTAGAATCATTATGTCTAAATTGTGTAAATATTTATCTTTTATTTTTATACATTTTGAAGAATTACTTCAGTAAATATTTTATTTATCATGGTTAAAAGGTAAATCTGGTAAATAAGGGTATGAAAATAATATTATAATAATATTAAATTACCCTAAAACGTGTCCTAACCCTATTAGATGATACATGTCAGGACATGGGCATCCTTGGGTCTATTTTGGGACCCCATTGAGCCACTTTTAAGTGATAATGACACTTTATATTAATTAAGTTAAAGTAAATACAAAAATGGCATAAGCATATATCTTTTAGTAAAACAATTTTTACATAAGGTTATACATGTTATATATTCAACTATAAATATTCAATAAAAATATAAAGATATTTCCTACAAAATGGTACTTTATTTATAATTTTTAGACATTGAATAATTAAATTTATTAATGACACAATGATGATGCAGTATTTTCTTTATTAATGAATGAATCAAATAATTGGTATTATAAATGTTAAAATAAATATAATTTGAAAGTTTTTATGCCATCCAAGAATTTTATAGACTAATATGACATGTTAGTATTTGTTAAATGAATTTTTTTTTGAATTAATAAATTTGTTAATACTTTAACACAAATCAATTATTAAATAGAGTCAAAATTGACATAAAGGTGTTTTTAAAACAAATATTATATTATTAAGTTATATAATATTCCTAAAAATATAAGGCTCAGAAAAATGACTTATATAATGATAGTTGTATCATTAATGAACCACTTGGGGTTATCTTGGAAGTTTATAATAAGTTTATTAACCATATAATATAAAAATACAAAGAGACATGGTAAATGTCAAACTATTTAACTAAGAGTTAAATCTAAAAGATAAGGTTAATATAGTTACCCAAACCTGTATAAAATCTATTGGTTGGGTATTTTTTGACCCTTCCACACCTTATACTTTAAATAATACACTTTGGTTCCATTAGAAACTGAAAATGATTTTATTATAAAATAATATTTCTAGCTTTTCCTAAGGTACCCTTCACTCCTCTTATAAAAGGGCACTCCCCCTTCTCTCTAATTCACACCTTCAAAGCCATTTGGATCGGCCAAACCCTGGCCAAATACCCTATAAACTATCATGAATTCATCCTATAGGCCTTAATTTAGTCATAAATCCAACCTATGGAGCCATTTTTATCAAATCAAAAGGAAGAACCTGAAGAAGAGGTAAATATTTCATCACCTCTTTCAAGTTTGTTTCTTCTTCCACTTCCTTTTTCTTTGTTGTTTCCATTATAAAATAATAACTGCAGTATCTTCTATATAATGTTATATTATTATAAATATATTACAACCAAATTCATTATTCTATCCGTCCTTTTAATGACATGTCATCATACGTGCGTACGTACTACTTACCGTCTCCACGTCATGGTGTAATTATTATTCAATACATTATTATTTAGATGGGTATAATAATGATGTGAAATTGATGTAAATAATAAATATAACATGATAATAATTCTGTATATATGATATACCATCCAATTATATAATTTTTTTATATCAAAAGAATGATATTGTTGCTTGTGCGTACGTACAGATTACCGTCTCCACAAACGCGATGAGATTCATTCCCCATCGTATCCATTCAAGAATAATTTTCATTTGATGATTAAAAATAATGTTTAAGGACAAGACATCATTCTGGATATGAATAAGATACATCCCTTCCACAACAAATATGACTCACATAATAAAGAATATAAAGGAAAATGGACCCGTTAACACCCGAAACAACGATAATACTAAAATATTATTAACAAAGAAATATTAGAAGATCATATATGATATCATATTTATGTATATGATTCTTGTATAATTTAATAAGAATGATTTAACTATTATACAGGATGTTAACCTACCCTCAACCAAGGAAAAGTACAAGGCAAGGGTTTATTTCACAATCTCTTCGTTATCCGAGATTGTTTATACGTAATTATCTACTGGGACCTCTTTATCATCCACATCCATGTTTCTTAAAAATGTATTTCAAAACATTCTTACTATTTTATAGACTATGGGTTAAAGTCATTTATTCCCTTGTATGACTTTTATAATATGTTTATAAAGGAATCTTTCCATCGTTTTCCAAACAAGGTCATTTTTAACCTTTTCGACAAAATTAAGGTAAGAATGTCTTTTTTTAACTTATACGGCAGATGCGGCTATTTTCTTCCATTATAAAATCATTGAAGCTTCCCTTAAAAGCTTATAAGAATATTTTAAAAGTAAATTTTTTCTTTTATAATTATTTGAATATTAAATGATTTGAAAAAATAGATATTTCTCTTAAATAGTTTTGATTTCATCTATGTCAACATCCTTTGATGGATTTTAAGCTTATTTCAAGTTGATTTGTTATGATACAAAACATCTAAATTGTATTGAAGGTTTTGTGATATTTTTTATTTTGGATGTGTTATTTTTATACCATTCATGGTTTATGGAGAAATTATTGACATTTCGTATGCTATTTTTCATACGAATGTTTATGTTATGTTTAAACCTGTTCATATGAGGAATTCATTGGATTTAGTAAGTGATGGGTGGAGCCCATTATAGCTCCTAGATGGGTCGGTATGTCTCATGAGCCAAACTAGTATCTTAGAACAAGGCCTTGACAAAATATTATTTGTAGTCTTGGCACAAGGCCTTGAATATGTGGTTATGATAGTCTGGATTATGCATTCCATCATTATGAAAGTGGTTATTGATACTACATGTGATTATTCAACTAGTATAATATCAATGTGAATATGTAAATGGAATTATTTCATTTTATTTTTTCCATATTATGCTGAAGTTAAAGTATAAAAGGCTTTTATTTTAGTTATACATTACCTTAAAATTTTATGCTTATTTATAAAAGTTTCCACTATATTGTTATCCTTACTGAGCATCTGAGCTCACCCCTTTCTATGTTTTATTTTTCCTAGGATGTGAAAAAGTATTTTATGACTGACCTACAGGTATATTCTGAGGGGATATGAGTGTGAACTATGGAGACTATGTTGTTTTAGTTTTTTACTTTATCATGTAATGTAAGACTTATGAATGTATCTAGTGTTTCCAAGGTTACTAAACTAATAGGTCTTTTGAAACTTGATCTTTTGTAATCGTGCCAATGTTATGTAATAATGCACTGAATCTAGGTAACTAGGGTTGGGGAATTATAGTTGGTATCAGAGGAAGTTTAGTTCAAACCTTGGAAGCTAGATTTACATAAACTCTGATTAGATCACATTACCCTAAGATAAACTTTGAAGATTAGTATAGAAGAACTTCCTATAATTTTGGTATTGTAGATATTTTGTGAGTTTTCCAAGCAATACATCCTTGTTTGGATACGAGCAGGTAGAGGTGGCTCTGGAACATATGTACCTAGAGGTAAAACCTGAAATCTCCGCTTTGAGATAGACTCGAACAGGAACTGGTGCACAACAATGGGTATTGCTGCACTCTTGGTTACGACACTCCCGGGGGATATGCTTAGGATAATTCTAATTTTCTTTACAAACCATTATGAAGGGTTTATGAGTATATACTTCCTCAAAGAAAACATTTTTATGATTATGGATTATATCCATAAATTGTTCAGTTTATGTTAAGTGTTTTACAAGTTGGGATTTATGTATTTCGATTCATAAACTAATCTAGTTTATGCCATTTTTTAGAAATGGAGCCTAGTGGAAGGAATGGAAATTGTATCAGTTCATGCACTCCATGTAGGAATTTCCCTCCTACTCAAGATAATTATAGTGGATCTGGTGATACAAGTGGTACTGATCATCTTATCACTATACTGGTATAACTCACTCAGGTTATGAATAATAACCTTACTCGTATGGAGCACCCTGATCCGCAGCGTAGAGGATCAATGTTAGATCACTTCATGAGGCAACAACCACCAACATTCAATGGGAGTAAAAATCCACTAGTAGCCTAGAAATGGATAAATTCCTTAAAGAAAATATTTCAGGATTTGGGGAGTAGTTAATGGGAAAAAGTTATCATTGTAGTTTACCACCTCACTGGAGATGCTGATCAATGGTGGTCATTGATTCAAAACACAAAGGAAGATGATGAAGTATCAAATATGGAATGTAGGGAGTTTAAAGATATTTTCTTAGAAAAATACTTTCCTCATGACCATCAAACAGATATGGAAAGACAATTTCTGAGTCTGAGGCAAAAGGAGGACAAGAATGTTGAAAAGTATGAGTCTAACTTTACAAGGTTAGCAAGGCATGCTGCAAATTATATACGTAACCCAAGAAGTAGGATTGATAATTTATTTGATGGGTTAAAACCATTTCTCTATCGAGCATTAGTCTCACAATCCTTCTTGTCATATGAATAAATTATCTCATGTTCTATCAAGACAGAAAAGTAATTCTCTAAGTCTTACAACTTTAAAGCAAAGCAAGAGAAGAAGAGATCTTCTGATCACTCTGGAAATGGAAATAAGGGGAAGAAGGGAAAAGTTGAATATCCATCCTGTAGTAAATGTTGGAAGAAACACCCTGGTACTTTCTTTAAGGGAGTGGGATTCTGTTACAAGTGTGGTGAAAAAGGCCACCAAGCTCGTGATTGTTAGGGGAATAAAGAAGCTACCGATATTCAATGCTACAATTACAGGGAGATGGGACATTATGCAAATGAATTTCCTAAGCATTAAGGAAACTTACCTCAGAAAAGGAAAAGGGATCAAGGCCAAGCTTATGCAATCACTACTGCTGAGGTTGAAGCTTCAAAATATGTATTGGCAGGTAATTTAATGGTTTCCTCAAGTTTATCCAATACTTTATTTGATTCTGGATCATCGCATTGTTTCATATCTTCCCAGTTTTCTAGGAAAATTAGATATTTTCAATTTGATTTAACAAGGGAGTTATCAGTCAAAAGTCCTAAGGGAAGTGTCATTGCAATAAATTTTTGTGAATCAGTTCCCATTGAGGCATATAAATGTTATTTATCTGCTGATCTCATCATCATACCCATGATGGAATTTGATATAATCCTCAATGTGGATTGGATTTAGGACCATGATGTGAAAATTTATTGTAATAAGAAGGAGGTTACAATTTTTTATGATGATAAGTAGTACCTTATCTTTAGAGAAGAAACGTCACCACCTAATTCTTATCTAGATACACCCCCAGTAGCTCAACTAAATTCAATTATTAGGGAGGAAGAGAGTGAAATAACTGTGGGTGAGGAAAGGAATACTTGAATAGAGTATGTACCTATTGTGAAAGAATATGTTGATTTTTTTCCAGAGGATTTACCTAGACATCATCCAGAATGAGAAATTGAGTTTTGCATTGACTTAATTCCTAGTTCAAGGCCCATATTGAAGACCCCTTATAGAATGGCCAGTGTGGAATTAGTGGAACTAAAGAAACAACTCGAATAATTGAGTAATAAGGGATTTATTCACCCTAGTGTTTCTCCATGGGGAGCCCCTGTTCTTTTTGTCAATAAGAAAGATGGATCTGTGAGGTTATGCATTAACTACAGGGAGATCAATTCTATAACAATAAAGAACAAGTATCCCCTACCTTGCATTGATGATTTATTATAACAACTTCATGGAGCTCAATACTTTTCAAAGATTGACCTTCGATTTGGATATCATTAGTTGTGTGTAAAGAAGGAAAACATTTTGAAAACAGCATTTCGAACCAGGTACGGGCATTATGAGTTTACAGTAATGCCTTTTGGGCTGACTAATGCACCCTCAGTTTTCATAGATCTAATGAACAGGGTTTTCAAGGAATATCTTGATGAATTTGTAGTGGTATTTATTGATGATATCTTGGTATACTCCAAAAGCTTCGAAGATCATGAAAATCACTTGCGCATTATCCTGAAGACTCTTAAAATACATGTTGAGATCTTTCTCACTTGACTTTCAAGGTATGTGGGATCAATATTTACCTCTGATAGAATTTTACTATAACAATAGCTTCCATTAAAGTATTCAGATGGCACCATATGAAGAGTTATATGGAAAGAGATGTCGCACACCAACCTGTTGGGATCATATTGGTGAAATAAAACTCGTAGGCCCAGAACTTGTGGAGTAAACGATGGAAAAGGTGATGGTAATCCAAAACCACATCAAAGCAACTCAAAGTAGGCAGAAGAGCTATGCCAACCGAAAGAAGGATTTGGAATTTCAGGTAGGAGATTATGTTTTCTTGAAGGTATCTCCAGGGAAGGGTGTTATACATTTTGGTAAGATGGGTAAATTGAGTCCCAGGTACATCGGACCTTTCGAAATTCTAGAATGAATTGGTGTTGTAGCTTACTGTTTGGAAATTCCGCCAAGTCTCTCCAAAGTCCATGATGTATTCCACGTATCACTATTGAGAAAATACATGCTCGACCCAACTCTTGTACTCACCTATGAGGAATTAGAACTGGAACCTGATATGTCTTATTGCGAAGATATCATCAGGATTCTTTATACTAGAGAACAAGTGTTGAGAAACCGGACGACTCGTCTAGTAAAAGTTCTATGGAGAAACTATAAGATGGAAGAGGCAACGTGGGAACCCTAGGAACTTATGATGAAGAACCACCTGAGTCTTTTTATGCAGTAATATTTTAGAAATTTCAAGGAAAAAATTATTTTAAGTAGGGTAGAATGTAACACCCCAAGCTTCCATAGTACGTTTCCCTTTGAATAATGCAATAGCTTGCATTGTACGCAACTTCGAGATTCTAACACACTGCGACCAATCAAAGTAGTCGTTGTGAATAGTAATACCCACATTTTAAAATTTTACAAATTTTACCTTCAAAAATGGACTTCATTTTTGGATTTTGAATATCGAAATTAGCTTAGTCTGAATTTTTGGTATTTTTTTGAGAACTTTCATATTTTGATGAATAGTGAAAATTACTAAATTTTAACTAAAAACAACTTTTTTAATCGAAATAATTAATAGTGATAAATTATGCATTTGAGTGGTTTTAAAGTATAATTAGATTATATTTTTACCATTTAATCCAATTTTGGTCATTGGATATAATTTCACTTTTAAACTGGACAAAATCAAGTGTCAATCTTTTGATAGTTAATATTTCTTAAAAACACGCTTTTTGTTTTGACAATGGGAATTAATTTTAAATTAATTTCTGCCACTTCTGTGTTTTGAATTTCGAAAAATGGATTCCATATTTATAATCATGAGTTCCAAATTGTGTAAATACATAACTTTTATTTTTAGACATTGGAAAATTTTTACTTCGGCAAATATTTTATTTACCATGGTTAAAGGTTAAATATGGTAAATAAGGGTGAAAAAATAATATTATAATAATATTAAATTACCCTAAAACGTGTTATACCCCTATTTTATGATACATGTCCTACCATGGGAATCTTTGGGTCGATTTGGGGTCCCCATGGAGCCACTTGTAAGTGATAATGACACTTTATATTAATTAAGTTAAAGTTAATACAAAAATGGCATAAGCATATATCTTTTAGTAAAGCAATATTTACATAGGGTTATACATGTTATCTCTTCAACTATAAATATTCATTAGAAATATAAAAATATTTCCTACATAATGGTACTTTATTTATAATTTTTATACATTTAATAATTAAATTTATTTATGACACAATGATGATGCAGTATTTTCCTTATTAATGAAAGAATAAAATAATTAGTATTTTAAATGTTAAAATAAATATAATTTGAAAGTTTTGATTACATCCACGAATTTTATTGGTTAATATGACATGTTAGTATTGACTAAATGAATTTGGTTCGAATTAATAAAGTTTTTAAGACTTTAATAAAAATCAATTATTAAATAGTGTCAAAATTGACATAAAGGAGTTTTTAAAACAAATATTATATTATTAATTGATATAATACTCCTAAAAATATAAGGTTTGTCCAAATTACTTATATAATTATAGGTGTATAATTATTTAACCACTTGTGTTCTCTTGTAAGTTTATAATAAGTTTATTTACCATATAATATAAAAATACAAAGAGACATGGTAAATGTCAAACTATTTAACTAAGAGATAAATCTAAAAGATAAGGTTAATATAGTGACCCAAACCTGTCTAGAACCTATTGGTTGGGTGGTTTTCGACCCATCCCCACATTATACTTTAAATAATCCACTTTGGAGCCATTATAAATTGAAAATTATTTTATTATAAAACAATATTTCTAGCTTTTCATAAGGTACCCCTTACTCCTCTTATAAAAGGGAACTCCCCCTTCTCTCTAATTCACACCTTAAAATCCATTTGGATAGGCCAACCCCTGCCCAAATACCCTATAAACTATCCTTCCTTCATCTTAGAGGCATTACTTTAGTCATAAATCCAACTTAAAGAGCCCTTTTGATCAAATCAAATGGAAGAACCCGAAGAAGAGGTAAATATTTCATCACCTCTTTCAAGTTCCTTTCTTCTTCCACTTCCTTTTTATTTTTTTTTCATTATAAAATAATAACTCTAGTATATTCTATATACTGTTATTTTATTATAAATATGGTACAACCAAATTCATTATTCTATCCATACTTTTAATGACATGTCCCCATACATGCGTACGTACGGCCTAACGTCTCCATGTCATGGTGTAATTGTTATTCACTACATTATTATTTATATGGGTATAATAATGATGTGAAATTGATGTAAACAATAAATATAACATGATAATTATTCTTTATATATGATATATCATTAAATTATATAATATTTTAATATCAAAATAATGATATTGTCGCTCGTGCGTACGTACGGATTACCGTCTCCACGAAGGCGATGAGATTCATTCCCCGTCGTATCCATTCAAGACTAATTTTCATTTGATGATTAAAAATAATGTTTAAGGAATTGATATCATTCTGTATATGAATAAGATACATCCCATCCACAAAAACTATGACTCACATAACAAATAATATAAAGGAAAACGAATCTATTAACACCTGAAACAATGATAATACTAAAATATTATTAACAAAGCAATATTATAATATCATATATTATATCATATTTATGTATATGATTCTCGTATAATTTAATAACAATTATTTAACTATTATACAGGAGGTTAAACTACCCTTGACCAAGTAAAAGTACAAGTTAAGGGTTTATTTTACAATCTCTTTATTATCCGAGATTGTTTATACAAAATTATCTACTGGGACCTTTTTATCATCCACATCCATGTTTCTTAAAAATATATTTCAAAACATTATTACTATTTTATAGACTATGGGTTAAAGTCATTTATACACTTTTTTAATTTTATAAGATGTTTATAAATGAATCTTTCCATCGTTTTCCAAACAAGGTCCTCTTTAACCTTTTTGACAAAATTAAAGTAAGAATGTCTTTTTTTTAACTTATACGGTGGGTGCGGCTATTTTCCGCCATTATAAAATAGTCTAAGCTTCCCCTAAAAGATTATAAGAATATTTTAAAAGTAAATGTTTTATTTTATAATTATGTGACTTTTAAATTATTTCAAAAAAGAGATATTTCTCTCAAATTGTTTTGATTTCATCTCTGTCAACATCCTTTGATGGATTTTAAGCTTATTTGAATTTGATTTATTATAATACAAAACTTACATATTGTATTGAAGGTTTTATGATATTTTTTATTGCGGATGTGTTATTTTTATATAATTCATGGTTTATGGAGAAATTATTGACATTTCGTATGCTAGTTTTAATACGAATGTTTATGTTATATTTGAACATGTTAATATGAGGAATGCACTGAACTTAGTAAGTGACGGGTGGAGCCCGCTATAGCTTCTCGATGTATCGGTAGGTCTCATGAGAAAAACTAGTGTCTTAGCACAAGGCCTTGAAAAAATATTATTTGTAGTCTTGGCACAAGGCCTTGACTATGTGGTTATGATAGTCTGGCATTATGCATTCCATCATTATGAAAGTGGTTATTGATATTTCATGTGATTATTCGACTAGTAGAATATCCATGTGAATAAGTAAATGGAATTATTTTATTTTATTTTTTCAATATTATTCTGAAGTTCAAGTTTAAAAGGCTTTTGTTCTAGTTATACATTACCTTAAAAGTTTATTCTTATTTATGAAAGTTTCTTATATATTGTTATCCTTACTGAGCATCTGAGCTCACCCCTTTCAATGTTTTATTTTTCAAAAGATGTGAAGAATTATTTTATGACTGACCTGTAGGGATAGTATGAGGGGATATGAGTGTGGACTATAGAGACTATGTTGTTGTTGTTTTTCACTTTATCATGTAATGTAAGACTTATCAATGTATCTAGTTTTTTCAAGGCTATTAAACTAATCAGTCATTCGAGACTTGATCTTTTGTGATCATGCCAATGTTATGTAATAATGCACCGACTCTGGGTAACGAGGTTCGGGGCGTTACAAGGTTTGAGTGTCTATTCAATGTATTTTCTAATTAATATCTTATTGATCATGCTTTTTCATTTTTTGGATTTTGATAATGGTTGATATGATATTTATGAGTAATTATGTTGTTTCACTACATATCCGGTATCATATAAAATTGTTTTGAAGGATTTTTTACTTGAAAATGGTTTAATGAAAATCATTTATTTGATTAAATGTATAAAATATGGTTTAGACTATAAAATGGGTTTTCTTACATTATTTTAGAAACACTAGTTCTATAAAAATATTTTATTATGTTTTGGTAATTTAATTTAATAAAATTTTGAGAAACAAATGGGAACCTTGGATGGAGCACATTGTTTCATAGTTTTATTCATAATTATGATGTTCATGAATTTATTATTCACATGTTTATCTTATTAATGTTTTTACTATTTCAATATATTAATAAATCATTCATTATAATAATAATATTTTCTTATTTTAATATAGAATGTTTTAATGGAAAATAAATTTTGTATTATCAAAAAAAATCAAATGTAATTTCTTTATGGAACCTATTTTTTAAAAGATTGAAATAATAGTTTAATGGTAAAAAAAATTATATAGATTCATGGTGGTATCATAATTGAAATTTCACTAATACATTTCAAATGGTTTTGGTAAATATAAACTTGGATTATTATGATCTATGTATAGGGAAGGGTTTTATTATACTTGACATATTCTCTTGGTCAATTTCAATTCAAGGGGGTCTTGGTTGGGGGTGATGGTATGTCATATGAAGGCTTGGTTTTGGTTTGTTTATAGTTTTACCATTCTATATTTTTTATTTATACCTCATGGTCATATACCTATTTATATTTAATGTATTTATATTTTTTATCACTATATTATTATAAATAAAACATTTTGTGTTGTGATTTTTTGGTGAAATCATTCTCATGGTTATGTGTTTTGGAAACTTGTTTCTTATCTTATTCCCATGGTGATCAAGAATGTGATTTAGGGATTGTCGTGATCCATCATGGGTGAGGTTTCAGGTTGATCTAGATTGGATTTTAATGATTTATACAACACTCGCATCGATATTATCCACTATTTCAATGATAAAATGACATCAGATGATATTGTTCTTTGATCATATGTGCTGAATAGGGCACATTAATTAGTCAATAATTATATTATTTTCATAAGAAATATTCATCATGTTATCAACATGAAATTACATGACTTATAGTTACACTTTAATTCATTTAATCTAAGTATAATAATTTGTTACAACTATATATTTTGTTTCTACTATACTAGGCATAAATAAATTAATCTTTTTTTCTATACAAAATCATATAACCATAACTAAGAAATAATATTAAAATTATTGTATATTAAATTTCAGTAAAATCACTTACATATATATATATATATTAAGCCCAGTAGATTTAGTTATAAAATTTTTATATATTTCAGTCTATAACTCGGTGTTCCTTTCACATATCTAAGTAATTTTTTTCCAACTGTATGATAGTAGTTTAGATCACTCTAAAATGTTGGACAGAGAGTTACTATATAATCTATATCTATCATTGAATTTATTTTGTAGAATAGGTTTTCAATGATTCTTTTAAATTTTATTTTATTAAGACCACTTCTATCATTGTCCATATATTTTTCCATTCCAACTAGTATTGGTGATGAACCATCTCTTGATTCAACAATGACAGAAATTTTCAACAATTAAATATCTCATAGGATATGAATATATAAGCTTCTTTTTGACAAATATAAAATCCTAGAAAGTATTTCATTTCACGTAGAATTGACATATCAAAATAATTTTTCATCTACTAAATAATGTTGACACAATTATTTTATTTTCCATGAGAAAATATAATATCATCAACCTAGACTGTGACCATGTGAGTACCCATGGACATTATTTTGCAAAAAGGTTTCTATAAAACATTCCTTTTAGGAATTCCATTTCATTCAGAAAACTATTTAACATAGAGTACTTGGCATTGAGATCCTTTTTTAATCCATAAAAACCATTTTTGGTTCTTCACACAATACATCATTTTTAATCTAGAGTGGTGCATTCGGGATGTTCAATAAACACTTCGTCTTCATGGTATCTATTTAGGAAGGAATGTTTCGCATATATTTGATAAAATATCAAATGTATCTATGTTACCACTGCCAAAAACATTGTTATTGATTGTATACTTACTTTTGGTAAAAACAATTCTTCAAATTATATTTCTTCTACCCATAAGTATCCATGAAAAACATGTATTGTATTATTTATTGACACTAAACCATTCTAATAAATATTTTTTCATAAATACATCTCGGTTCATATTAATTTTTTCCCATTTATTGAAAAAATATTCCAATTTTATTTCATCAAAATCTATTAATGTTCTTAATTCTTGGAATTAATCCCTTACTCAAGCACTACATCTTTTGAAGTAATTTTTGGTACAACTTGTTAAATGAGAGCAGTATGGGTTTCAAGAATTAAATATCCTCTTATTTGGATGGGTGCATTTTGATTCCATATGATATTTTTATAATAAAAATGGTTCTATAATATTTAGTGCCTCATAATTTAATTTCCAATAGTATTATATTCATAACTGGTTTGATCGGAATAGATATCAATAGAGATGGACTCTTTATCAGCTTTATTTTGTTATGTTTTTTTATAATCTACAAGATATCTACTCTGAAGTTTTATAAATATTCTATAAAAGTTCCATATAATTTTAACATAATTGGAATTTTTTTCATCAAAATAGGAAACTAGTTTTTCATCATCTAGCAACTACTGTTTGATACATAACCCATTAAGATCCATTTTTCATTTTTTTCAACAAAAGTTTATATGTCTATTATTTTTAGTCCTCAAATAATAAGTAAAAACAAATAAATTTAAAGTATTTTGCAATTGTATTCTACATGTACCACATTTTATAACATTTCATATTATTTTAATGTCTCATTAGAAACCAATACTGTATTTTTTCATCCATATAAACATCAACACTCTATAAAATTTGAGATCATATATTCAAACAACATTGTTCTACCTATATCAATAGTACATCTGTTATTATCACCAATTAAACCATTTTTTGGGGAGTATATGGTGTACTTTATTGATTAATAATTCTATTTTTATATATATAACTTCAAAAGAACAATAAATATACTCTTTAACATTATTTTAACTTACATTCTCAATGTAAAGTCCTAAATCCTTCTCAACCTATCACCCAATGATTCTGAACATCTTTAAACCCTCTATGTTACTCATTATAAACAAGAAATTGGTAATATATGTATAATAATCAATTAAATTAATAATATATATATTTCATATAGTATAATATTTTATCATTGGTCAACATATGTCAATTTGAATAAGATCAAGTGGTCTGGTAAAGAAAATATATACTACATTTTGAGACAATTGTGTATTTTTACCTCTTTTAAATGGTTCAAAGACATTATCTCTATCACTATTAATCTTGAAAAAATAACTCTCAATATCATAATTTATAATTTTACTCAATCCTCTTTGTCCATAATGACCATGTCTTCCGTTTGATACCTCTTTTTTATCATTGGTAATCAAATAACATGAGCTAGTAAGATCTCTAATTTGAAATATATTCCCATTTTCCATTATTACTTGAGTAATTATCCTTCAATACATTATTATATTGTTGATATATTATTCATTCTTGAAGATAACCTCATTCGTGTCTTAATAAAGTTGACTAAAACTCAATATATTATTTTTAAACCCCTCTAAAAATAGTACATGATTGGAATTTATATTTTGATATTTTATTTCTACCAATTAAACTCCATTGTTTCTTAGATAAGATTCATTACAAAAATACACTACTTCTATTTCATTTTTTTCAATTTTCTTCAGAATTTTTGTGCCACTAGACATGTTTGAGGAAAACCCACATTTAATTATCCAAGACTTAGTTTTACTATAAAAATATAATAAAACTTCAAAAAATATGACTTTAATCCATTAACTTATTTAATTGACATTAATCTATCACCATGTAAAATCATTTTAGGAAGACTATTCATACTCTCCTTAGCATAATGACCCACCAGTTCACATATAAAATTGAAATCCACCAATAATTCACACATGTTCTATGTAGTTATACTTTTTATTTATTAGTAACATCGTTATTTTTTTGTATCAAGATTTATGGAAATGGAAAAAGGATTTACCCACTACTGTGAAATAGAATTTCCTGAATGAGCCTCCTATTTTTGAATTTCCTATGAGTTCTAGGTGGATTTAGTAGCTCTAGTGGTGGAAATTCCTCTATTCCAGTGTCCAGATGATGTGACCCCATAATCATGCAAGTCATCTAGTGATTTGTACCCCCTTATTGATGTGTTTCCTAATGGATATGAATTGTTTGTAGAATAGGTACTTTCTCTCAAAGAGGTTCTTATCCAGCGTATTCCTTACCTATGACCATCTTCTCTCCCAATATTCCTAGAAATTACATTTCTGAATTTCCATAAATAATTCTTGGAGGGGTCTCCAGTTATCATATACACATCCAATTTAGTCAAGGTGGATTTCTCTCTTAAAATATGTAATCTTGTGGTGATATTTGGCATGGACAAGTTGTCTCTTCTTTGTGTTAGGTTTTCATAGGGTCATGGGGTATGGATTATTGAGCTACAGTTTCAGTTCATAGTCTTTAGACATTCCATATCTTCCCCTAATTCATTGAATATTTCATTATATAGTGGGTCATTATCTCCATATATGTTTTCTAACGACACTTCTCCTTTTTACAATGGTCTTTAGAGGTTCATCATGGGAGAGAGTCATCAAAGCTCATGGTAAGGATTCTGAAACCCCGTACCCCTCTTACATTCCTCAACCTCAACTTCCATTGAATTATTTTGGATTTCCTTAGTGTATTTCAACATGATGATGATTAGTAATATATATCTTTGTGAATCCTTAGTCACCCTGATCAACATCACAATAGATCTCTCCCATGATCCCTCATCCTGAATTGTTTTTTGGATTGAAGCAGTGAAAAAATAATTAATACCCTATCTTGTACCAACCATACCATATTATGCACATAATATCACATCCTTAGTCATTTTATGTCAGACTATATATGTTGGAAGGAAAATATCTCAATAAATCAATAACTAGACACCTCAATCGGTGAAATGTGGTCATCTCTATCACCCGTTGACTATCCCACTATAGCCCTTGATCCATCTCTAGCTTACTTCTCTTGTGGATACCATATTCCTCCTTATCTCCCTTAATAGGATCCTCCCCTAGTTTATTGTCTTATTCCCCATATAATAACTATATTTTCTAATCAAAATAATCATTTCTATGAACTAGGTTCCATTCAGTATAAGGACGAATCCCTCACCCTAGGTTAGTGAGGTCTTGATCTGGTAAGCAATTCTTAGTTGGAATCATTTTCAAAGAATGAATATTGTACCTATAGTATCTCCTCCTCATACACTCCATTACACTAAGATAGTACCCTTTGAGATATCTTTGGAATCCTCTTTATATTATAATAGATCTTCTTTGATTTCCTAGAATGTTTAGTTTTGAGATATCTTACCATGTGACTCAAAAACCTCAGCTAGTTCTCTTATATAAATCATGAACCCCTACACTGCATTATCACATTTACAAGATGATGATTCCCTTAATTCTCCTTCTCCAGTTTTAATTCTTTGTGGTGTTTATAACATATCCTATTCCAAGAAAGTTTCTTCATATCCTTGTCATCAATCTATTGGTCGTGAGACACCAGGGTCCAATACTAGGTTCACCCATTTTAGATTATCTGATTCATTATTTTGGATGTTATTTAACCTCGATGCACAAGTGAATATGGAATTTAGTTTAATTAACTCTCTATAAAAAACATATCTTTTTGTGGTGTTCGAGCCAAAATTTTCCTATATAAAAATTAAATTTTTTCTAAATAGATGGGGTTACTAACTCCATGAATGTTCAACCCATAAATCATTGTATATAAATATTTGGGTGTTTTTTCAATTTTATTTTATGGTATCCTCAACCATTATTCCATGGTGAAGGATAGTTATTGTAATGATACATATTTTTTATCTTTTATTTTTGTAAAATGTGATCTGAGTGCTAGAGAAATTTTGTGGAAATACCTTGAAGTATTTGATATAGGGAACTCAATTTTTTTCATAGGAGGAGACTTAAATATGATCATGAATTCATCTGATATATGGTTGGAGGGTTATATGTGTGGAGTCAAATGAATAATTTCTCATTGTTTTCATCTTATAAATGTATTATGTACTTGGGGTTCATCAGATACATGTTATCTGGTGCAACAATAAAAAATTAAATCATCATACATGGAGTAGAATTATTCGATGCTTGGAAAAAATTAATTATTTATATTCTCATCCAAATTTTAATATCAATCACCTATTCTATTCCTTGTCATACAATTTATGGCTTCTACTTTTTCAGTTTCCTATAGTAGAAACTTTTCCAAAATTCTACTACTCTAAGAAAAGGAAACTAGATCCTGATAATCATTTTGTGGTGCAAGAATCATGGAGTGAACCTATAAATGATATATAATTGAACAGACTTTAGAAAAACCTAGATAGATTAAATTTTATCTCTAGGTATGGATCAGGAACCATTCTATGGGATTCCAAATTATTAAAACTATGGAACTTTAGATCGAATCAGCTGAGTTCAGACTCAATGTATACAATAATTGAAACTATTTTTAATTATATAGTGCAAAAGAATAATAATTTTTAAAGAATGATTCTAGATTAGGATATCATTACTCAAAAGAAATAAAAATATCATTGGATTAATTCAAGAGACAGAAACATATTATTTTTTAGTTTTGTTTCAATGAGAAGAAATGGGTAGTTTTACCCAAAATCTTATTAGAGTATGGAACAATGAAATTAAGGTTGTGGGACACATGGTAGAATATATATTTAAAAATATACTTTTTTTTGTCAACCCAATCATGAAGTTGGGATATCTAAGGTAAAAAATCATATTATGTGATGATATCCACAATTTGGTGTCATATAATGTGAACTAAGGGATTTAGATAATTCATAATGATGCATATATCTAGGACATGGTGGTATCTATCAACCAAGGGAGCTCTCTATGAACCAATGGATATTTGGTATCCTTCAATGTGTCCTATTGGGATCTTATTAAATTAGACTATTTATAAGTTATTCATGTTATCAATCTTGGAGGTAGCATGCCTCATGTATCCATTAAAACCACACATATTCTTATTTCTATGTTAACAAACCCTTATTCTATTATGAATTACAGAAAAATTATTATGTGTAACATTCTATACAAGGACCATGATAGTGTTCTTAATTAGACACCCTTAATGAATCTCCATTAGTGGGTTGCAGAGGAACACTATGGTTTCATTAATGGGAGTTCCACTAGTTTTTTCCAAGATCATTCCTAATAAATTATTAGATACATTAACAAAATACCCACCACTTATATATTTTTATTAAAATTAAAAACGACAAGGATTGTGACAGACTAGAATGGGGATTCATTCAAATGGTGATTTCTTCCATGAGATTATATGTATGGGTATCTATTTTATTCTTCTACTAATTTATCTCACCATGTGTTGTGGTTAATATAATGGGTAATTATTGTGGTTTCTTAAAATCTATGATATTTCTACAATAGGGTGACACATTTCTTTTAGTATCTTCATTATAGATAAATACTCCACTATAAAACTATTGTCCACCTACATTTATGATAGAATGATACTCCCTTTAAAATTAAATTTTCATTTTCATGGCATATCTCACCTTATTTTGAAAATTTTCATCATTCATCTCATCAATGGTAGTATGACATCTCTTCCATGCATTAACAGGATTATGTAAGAATATTTCAAATGGGGTGTTCAATCCATAAACTATGATAATAGAAATATTTATATTCCAAATTCATATTCGGATCACTAAGAAAAAATAATTATACAACTAATAATATTTATGTGGAATTCCATTCCTCTAGATTACCTAGGATCACAAATCTCTCTTGTATTTCTTCACATACTCCACTTTGAATTCTTGGTATCCAAAAAATAGCGGTTGTTACTACAATTGGAAGAGTTGTTTTTTATACATTGGGGGATAGATTAACTTGGTAAATTGTGTTCTCACATCAATTTTGATGCATGTAAAATCCACTCTCAAAACAAAAAAATAGAGATTAACAAAATTGAGAAAATCATGTCATCCTTACTTGGGATTTCTATATGGATTTCCACAGTTACCATGAAGCTTGGTTGAGAATAGACAAACCAATTGAGGAAGGAGGTGTTGTGATTATAATTATGATCGATACTGTGAAAAGCGTCGTGAAAAGTTAGTGTGTGAGTTCATGGAAGACTAATCTCTATGGGGAAATTTTAATTAGGGAAGTATAGAGTTGATTTATGTAATATTAATGGGAATGTTTATATTCTTTGGTATTAGTTATAGGGGAATATTCCTGTGATAAAAAGTCAATTCAAGAGTATTTTTTGTCACCGAGAGATCAGCTATAAGAAAATCAATTGTGTGGGAGTCTCCATTGGTTTTTCATGATATCTTATACATGATATATAATTCTCCAAAACATTGTAATTTTTGAAAATAATCTAGGCCACACTAGAACATATTTAGTGACACAGCTTCAACAACATTCACATTTCATCTAAACTGGGATGACTCTTATTCACTAAGACTTCATCATGGTATTTTTCGGCCATGGATTACTTTATGTACTTCTAGGAATATCTCATATTATGAAATGGAAATATTATTTTGGTAAATTACATTTTGATCAAGTTTAATTTTCACATTTGGAATATTTGAAATCATGATGTCCCAATGGATGAGGTGATCACGTGCAATGGAATTCCCCTTGTTTCCAAATGAATATATTGTCATATATGAAAAGAAGAAACAACTGATCATTTATATTTTGAGAGTGATTGGAGATGAACTATTTAGATACGATTCATGAAGGTCATTAGAATCAATCACATAGAGGTAAATGAGAATAATTTTATACATTTATAGTTACAAGGTGTGCGGGTGAATGGTCCAGAGTAGAAGTTGAGGGACATTATTATATTAGTAGGATGTTGGATCATCTGGAACACCAGAAATAAAGTGTTGGTGGAAGGTAATTAATCATCATTCAAAGACATTAAAATTAAATCTAGGAAATTTTTAGTTAATCTAGGTTAACATACAAGATAATAGGATAACTCACATTCCGTGGGTATGGTGATGAGTTTAGCAGACCTACACCTACTTCATAGAGGGTGTCTCGGTCGAGTATATGGGTTCGTTCAAACATCTTGAGCAATGGGTTAAAATTCAACAATGATAGTTCATGTAATTTCTACATCATGAGGGGATGGATATGTTGTTTGGGACACCAATAGATCATTGGTTATTTATTTCAATAGATTCTATGGATAAGGAGACCCTATTATGAAAGAGTAAAATATTTTTCTCAGTGGAATGGTTATTTTCCTTCCCAAAAAATATTTCCATTTTAGATATTTAAATTCAAACCTTGGTTTACTGCATCTCTCTCCATGGAACTTATGATTCCCCCATGTTTTATTTTTTATATCTCATGGAGATTATAGAATCTCATTGGTGGAGAATTTTTGAACAATTCCTAGAATGATGGTAATTTTTTTAGGAATATATCACCTCATAGCGAAGTATTCCCGGTATTTTTTTCATATCAGGCTCCCTTCCCCCAAATTTTAATAAATTTTTAAGAGAATATTCTCATAAAATTCAGTACATCAGGCCTCATGAACATTGTTTCTTCCATTTTATCTATGATTAATAAAATAATTTCTACTTTTATTATGTTTTAATTTTTATTGTTTCATCAATTTTACACATCAATTTATGCCTTTTCACTAGGAGTGACATATTGAACCAATGATAATTTTTTTCATGAACACTCCATAACACTGACATTAGCCTATAAACCACGATATTTATTAATTATAACAGTTAAATAAAAACTATTGTCACATATACATTACTATAAACCATATCTATCATTGATTAGGGAGAATATACCTTTTTAAGTTATTAATCTTTTATATTAAACTAAATTTTGAATTCTTATAAATTTATATGAGCCAAATAGATCTTAATTTTTTCCTTTGAATCTGAACTATTAGAGAAACCCAATTTATTTTGAGGCTTTATAGGACAAGAAATAACATACCTATTTGGAAATATATTTTCAATATCCTATTTTGATTTTGATTTAACATAATCTTCTTTATTAAAGAGTTGTATTTTCTTCTTTAGATTATTCTTACCTTTAAGACATTTTGATTATGTCATTAATTGTTAATCATCTCTCATGTCATGTTTTTCCTTCATGATCTTTAACTATAATATATTTATCAACGTCTTTTAACTTTAAATTTTTTATTTCATCAATATATGTTTCATCCCTATTAATATAAATATCATTTCCCCCAATCATATTATCATTTCCTTTTATCAATAACCACTCCTTCCTCTAGTGTTTATATTATTTATAAGAAATTTTTCTTGTTCATCCAACACCATATGTTTTTAATTTTTTATTTTACATATATATTTTTTTCATGAACACTCCACAACTCATGTTGACTTTTTAATGTAAGGATAATATCATCAAGGATTTTCCATTTAAAATCACGAATAATTATCATTTTTATGTAAGGAGAATATCATCCTATTTTTCAAGATTATGATCCACATTTTTCATATATTCATTATATATTAGGATCAAATGTATCAAGAAAATTCACATTGACTTTTAGACAATTATAGAATCATCCAGATTTTCTCAATACCCTTGGATATTAATGAATGTATCATTGAATCTTATAATGTTTTCATTAATGTTTTCCTCATAAGATTTATTTATATCCTAATATATTCTTCTCAAAATTTATAATTTGGCCCCCTTGACATTAATGTTATTTTTATATCTTATTTCTAGTTATTTTAATATTTCATTATATGTTTCATCCCTATATTATTTTTATAAACCGTTTTATTGATATATATGAATGGAATTTTTGGATTTCCCATCCAATTGTATGTTTTATTTATTTTAAAATTACTTTTAATTATTTCATTAAATTGGAAGAAATATAAATGTTTATATGTCATTAGAATAGTGTATATGAAATAAAATTTAATGGAACATCATGTACTTACTACTGTGTTAATTTTTAATATCAAAAGAGAGTACATCCTTATTAGTAATATAATTAAAATTATCTAGATTTAGAAATATTTGGATCTAATAGAGGGAAACTCAAAACAATATTATGAATTAAGGATACCCTGGAATGATTTACACCACTAATATGTGGTAGGGGGAGTTGAATCAGTGGTGTTATCCTTTTATGATTCCATTATTCAAAATAATACTATAAAATCATTTATGATTTAATAAACTCTAATATAACTCAAAAAATCAACATAATAAATGTGATTTTCAGAGAATACAAGGTATATGAAATTCTTACAAGGATCATTACCATATTTTGTACCTACTCCATACTATGATAAATTATACCCCACAAATTAATATATTTTATAGAATAAAGATAACCAGTTACAACCGATATCCTCTTGATAACAAAATGAATCACACACCAACATAGAGTATCTCAATAAGTTTAAAAGTCTATCAAACCTATAATATGGAACACACAAAAATGATTCTCCCTTTAGGACACCGATATATTATGATGAAATGAAGAACAACACCTCTAGAACACCACCATCAAATAATCAATATTGATACTATTCATTCCATCCTTTCTAAATATATATAGAATAAGATAATGATCAGCTTCACAATCTTATTCTCAATATCGAATCACTAAAATCATAGTCTCATGAATATTTTCTACTCTATGGTGATATCTTTTTTAATGAAGTATTTTTTTTAATATTTATCTATCTCAGTAATGAATATATTCTAATAAACTCTCTATCAACTACTCTCCTTAATTGTAAATTTTCAAAATTATAGAACTAAGTAAATATTGAATATAAATTATAACTTATTTCAATGAGTATTTTTTTTCTCAAAAATAATTGAAAAATTGAATACTCTAAGAATTTCCTCTATCATCTCTTCATGAGTGAATGTTCCCACAATATATTGATATTCCCCTTTTTATTTAATTTTTATATCATGTATAATTATAGTACATACAATATTCTCATTTCATATACTAAATAAAATGTTTGGGTAAACATTATTAAAAATTAATATTTCTAATATATCATAAATAAATGTATTTGGGAATAAAAAAATGTTCCTTTAGAAATATTCTCTTCAATCCACTATATAATCTTTAGTCATCATCAAATGTAACCTACTTGATAATTGAAAAAACATATCAAAACTAAAATAATTTGAAAACTATGACACATAATAATTGTAATTATTTATAACTCATCATGATTCATGAAATTATTTTCATAGAAATAATAAAATTAAGATCCATAAAACATAGTCCAAATTGAATTCTATAAACTGATAAAAAAATTGATCACTATTCATGTTTTTCAACTATATGTATTTGAATTCCAAAAAAATAATCATACATAACACATTTTGATTTCACACATAAACATATTGAATCATAATCTTTATTATTAGGTTTGGATAAATTAATAATAGAACTAGAATAATATTGTTTAATTTTAATTAAAATTAATTATTCTTGATATATCATAAAAAATTATTATGTTTTTGAAACTTATGAAGTTGGATATAAAATTATCTTTCTTAGGGGAAACATAATTAATTTTGGTGTCCACCATAAAAAATAACAAACCTATATTGAAATTTTTTGAGTTTACATTTATTATAGAAGATATAATATAAACAATAGATTTCAACATATATAGTTTAAAAAAAACAGAAAAAAGTATTTTTATTACATTTCATTCCTCACGGATCGTATTATGGAGTTTCAATGTTCAACTTAAAATGTCTGATAAACAACTTATAAACACTATATATCAACTTATAATTTCTATATAGAACCTTATGAACAACATATTTCATCCTATAAATTCTGTAAAAGACATTATAAATAGTCCAAGAGACACCTTATATAGTCTGGGGTTCACCTTATGAAGTTAGTCATTAACATTATCAAGTTCATGCCTTTTCATCATCTTTTAATTCTTCTGAATAACACCATTATGAAATAAGAATTTTTCATTTCCCCAATACGCAATGTGACCTCAAGAACATTTCAAAATTAACATAAATAGTTCAAAAAATTCCTAAATATAATCTTTAATCTCTATAATTCCATATATTTTTGAAATTATCATATAAACTCTTTCATTCACATTATTGGTTTTTAGGAAATAATAAAAACATTTTGAAATTTTTTTAAAATAAATTAAGATGATTAATTTTTCTTTAAATTTATGGTTGATAAAAATATAAACATTCAATACATTAATACGGTCATCTACTTTAATATACACTAATTATTATTAACACATTTAGATTAATATTTCAAAATATATATATAATTAAAATTGGTCAAGTAATGACCATATTTACTCTTACTTATTATAAATTCATTCATATCAACCATCCAAATAAAAATAATAATTTTTTAGTTCTTTCCAAAATATAATTCCATTAATTAAATTATTTTTATTTTTTAGTATATGTTTCATAGTTGTGTTGTGGGTTATATAATATGATCTATAAGATATTACAATTGTACTCGCATTATTTTCTTTTGATTGTTTTCTATTATTATGTATAATATTATAAATAAATTAGTATATTAATTTTTTACATCATCATTTCTATAATAATATATTTCTATTTATTACCAAAATTTATGAGTAGTTACATAGAAAATGAACACATGTGAAGATTTATATTTATTCATTATACAATAAACAATTACAAGATAGAAAGAATTGATCAAGAAAAATGGAATAAATTTCATAATTAATTAAAAATAGATACCCATTTAAAAATAATACACCATCATATCATTATCATCATAGGAACTATATTTTATGAAAAAAATCATTAGTAGGTCTATAAAATACAATAAAACATTGTACATCATTCCTTTCCTATAGCTATAATAACATTATTTTAATAAACTCGATTTTATTATTTAGTTCTTTATCATTTTTGAAGTATATTGTTATATTTTTTATAATTTAATCTAATGATGGAACATTTTAGATTTAATATATTGTGTATTGTTGAAAAGTGAATTTTTTTTCTATTTATTGATAGAGAGACCTAGAAGGTACATTTTTGGGTCACACCAGATACCCAATGAGGGAGAAAAATGTAGAAAAATATAATACAATGACCACTATGTAGCCAGTGGCCTCGCACTGAGTATACAATAACATTATATTAGGTACCTATTGGAATTTTGGAATATGAACCACGATACCTTATTATAAATTTTTATATAATTATTTTAAGAATTATTTATTTACCATTTTTCTTTTTGGAATATACAACAGAAATATCACATGTTTTTTCTTCTCCCCAACCATTGGATTGGTCCAAACATCTTCCATTTATTTAGAGCCCAGATCCATTTCTGGAATCAATATATTAATAAAAATACTATTTTTTTCATCTATCCATATTGGATTCCATAAATGTTTAGTTTTGAAATGTCTAAAATTGTGCTTTGTATCTCCTTTATTAGTTTTCCTTTAATATTATAATGATATTGGTTTCATTATGTTGTTTCTTAGAAGAAGCTGAAATTAATGATCATTTAATAAATATTTATCATACCTCAAAATTTATTATGTTATTCATTAATATATGCATGAATTTTTTTTAATCCCAAACAGAATTCCATAAAAATTGTAGTCCAACATGTTTGGGAATTAATGTGTAAATAATATAGCTTGTTTCCACTATTATTATAATTCATTCAAGGAATTTCATAATATTGAGGTGGATTATTTGCAAAATCATAGATATTTATTGAGTATGAATAAGGAATAAATGTGTTAATGATTTGAATTATAATATATTGATAATAGGTTAATTATATTGATTTGTCTTCCATGTGTGCAGCCCAATTGTTTCTTATGGAATTAATATATAGGAGGGTTAAAAAAGTAGTGATTTAGAATATTTTATTGAATTATTTTTGTAATAATGTAAAACATGTTTCATGTGAATATTTATAACCATGGAATAATGGTATATATTTGTATTAAAGTCCATAGAACCTAATAGTATTGTGATTCTTGGGAATATGATTTTTGTGTAAACATGGGGGTTAATCTATTATGTGGAAAAAATATGGATAAATTTTTATATTGTGAGTAAAGGGTTAATATATAATTTTCAATCCAAGGTTTAAATGTTGAGAAATTTAAATATTGATATGATTTATCCCAAAATTGTATATTGTGACCCAATTTATAGGGACAATGATATAAATTTTATATGAGGATTGTGTAGAATGATGAGTTATAATTTCTAGTTTTATTAAGGGTTAATGTGGTGTCAAAAAAATTAAATTTTCATTAGAGACTCACCTAGTAACCTTTAGGTGAATTTATCACATTATTACACATATAATAGTGATATTTATTTTACCATGTATGTAAAATTTCAACTGATAAATTTGTAATAAATATTTTTTCTATAAATAAATATCTTCTTAGACACTATAATTATTATTTTTGATCCATTATTCTAAAGATATATATATATATAACTCCCTTGGAATAGATAATTCCTTCTCCCTTCAATAGATATAGGTATTTCAACTCAAACAATAGAAATTGTCGTGTTTATCTTTCTTTTTGTTATTCGTTTTTTTCTATAATTTTTGCAACAAATTATATTATAGCATAGTTTTTGGTTTGGGGATGAATCTTTTTTTAGAATAATAAATGAATATAAAGTATAATTTATGATTGACAAGTTTTATGGAAATTAATTTATATTCTAGATTATATATATTGAATATCCATTATATCAAAAGAAGAATTAAAAACAACTAATGGGGGAAAATTAGTAATGATGTTGGATGTGCATTCAGAATTACTTGATAGCCTGGACCTTGGAATTATATCACTAACATTATAGATAAATTTCACATCCAATATCAATTTTGAGATAGAAACAGTTATTTTCAATACAACACTGTCACGTATATAGGAAAATACATATATATTATATAATGTGCTCATGATGTGTAATAATTCATCTTTAATAGGATTAAATGTATGTAAATAGTAGATCGAATAAATAAATTTAATATTAATTCAATATAGTTGAGTTTTTTGAAAGTTAACCTCATGGTTTAAATCAATTTGTTGATTATACTTTCATCATAGTACGAATGTTTGGATATAATTATAACCATTGTGATTAGTTCTTATTTTAACTCAAAATTGAATTAAATAATTTTCATGATTATTCCTCAGTGTAAAATTACAAATATTACACCCAAAAAAATATATACAAAATCAATGAATATTAATGGAAAGGGTATATCATCAAATAAAGTATGTTCAAGAGGTAGGTCAATGTCGGGAAGATAATGTTAAGAGAAACAAAAGGATATAGACTCACATGTTGGAGTTGTGGGAATAAAGGAAATGAAAAGAAGGAATTCAATATGAGACAAAATATATAAGTACTGATATGATGAAAACTACATTAAAAATATATTTTAACACACTATTTCTCAATGTAAACATTCCATTAGAGTCTTTGATATTATACTTTGAAAATTATATGAATTTAATAATGGATAATTAATGTCTTCAAATGTTTTTTCTAGGAACATTTAAAAATGAATATCATGAAGAAAATAAACCTTTGAATATTTTCATGAAAGATAATGTGAAATTTCAAACATTATTTGGAAATTTTTTATGTTGAATAATGTATGATGTATTCTTAGACACTGAAAATAATTAATATACATTGGAATACAAGGTGATATTGGATATTAAAAACATTTATAATGGTATTATGGAAAATAATAAAAGTTAAAATAGTCCTATAACTGGGAGGGAATAACATAAAAATTTATATGATAGATGATTAGTATAATTTAATGACATCATTGGATTCAAAAATTGAATCCAAAACTAGGAATTTCAAACTATGTTATATAAGTGAGAATGTAATTAAGGTAATTATTGTGTGTGGGAATTATAAAATAGATGAAATTATTGAATATTAAATTCTATGAAGTCTTTTTTTCAAATAAAATGAATTTTTCTATTATAAATGGAGTAATAACACCAATGTTATGAAAATTATGCTTGATACACTATTATATATAGAGAACCACGCCTATAGATTCTCTTAGTGGATCAATTTATATGTTACATTCATGATTTACATGACTTGGATGGGGTGGGTATATTTTTTGAATATAAGTATTATTTTTTATACATTTTATAAATGGAAGAGTCTTATAAAGAATGTTGAATTGATGACGGTGAAGTGTTTGAGATTCCAAAATGCTCGAGAGTAATATAGTTATAATTTTATGTTGTTTTATGTGTAAAATTAAATCTGTATTGGGAATAAATTTCCTAAAAAACAGGAAAAATGGTTTCATAAAATAGGTTGTATAATCATTGATTGAAAATGGTATGAGTATACAATTTCATGTGGAAGTATCTATGGTTTTTTAACTAATTTTATTAACATAAAAGTGTATAGGATAAATAATAGCCTATATATACCATTGAGAGAATAAATACCACTTTTTTATAGACTAAAAATAAGGTATATTATTTATATTTAATGATATTAGGTTATCTATATTATAATCATGTTGAATTTAATTATTAGGATAATTTGGATGTGATGTCCCATAATTTTTTCATTGGATATTAATTGGAATGGTTTGGTAACCGCTTCTAGGATGATGAAAATAAAATTATCATTAAAAGTAGGAATGTAATAATTTATGAACATGATGTTTATAATTTTTTTTCATGATTTTGAATCAACAACTTGGAGGAAATAAAGCTTTTATCACGATTTTGTCTAGATTAAAGGAATCTGAAAAAAGAAGAATGTGGGGAATGATAATGAGATAGACCAATTGATTATATAAAGAAAATTTTGAAAGTTAATGAGGGAATATAATATAATGAAATTTTATGAATTATATATTCATTATATATTATTAATTGAGGGTGGAGACCCTAACTGTTATAATGATGATGTGTAAATGAAGGACTCAGGAAACTAGGATATGGAAATGAAGGATGAATTTTCATTATTTCAGGATAATGATACCTAGTAACTTTCTAATATACTATAAGGAAATAATAATTTCATAACAAATGGGTGTACCATGTCAAGTAAGAATTTGAATTTAGTATATGGTAAATGGGATTCGTTATTTTTATGGAATATCAACAAAATTTGGGTTTTCATTAGACTCGTTTTAGTCTATTTTTTTGTTAACCACCATCATGTCTTGTTGAGATTTATTTCCATATAGAGAATACATTTGTAGTAGATAGACACTAAGACCAATTTTAATAATACAAAAATGGTGGAATATAGTTACATTGTGTAACATAATGGGATTATTGATTATAGAAAATAGGATATAGTTTTCATTTTTAACTAGAGACTATATGTGATAATGTATTAACATAGTTAGTGTAATTGAAAATGTGATGAATTCATGGTAAAAATGACTACAATAGATGTTACATGGTTTATTTTAGTAATATAAATTATTTTGGTAATTTCTATGACATTTTGTTTCTTTACACATATGATATTATTACTATATGGGATTGTAAGAAATTGGTTAAGGATTTAAAGCTGTAATGAGAATTTGTTTTTTGAAATAACGGATGTTTTTTGGGGAAAATTATAATTATAATGTGGATAAATCAATATCATATCACATAATAATTAAATATTTCAAAAAAAATATGACATGGATAATTTTTGAGTAGGTTTAATATAATAGACATAAAATTTCTTATATACCTCTTGTGATTCAATTCATGTTACCAAAGGAGAAGTCACAAAAAATAATTATAAACATGAATAAAAAGAAACCAATATCTTATAAGTAATAGAAAAAATATTATTGTTCTATTACATTTTAAAATTTGGGTGTTAGAGATTTCAATACACTTTTTGAGAAAGGAATTTGTTGTTACAGTTGAGATATTATTTGGAGATGTGCATTGAGGAAAAATTGTAAATATTATCTATGAGTTGTTAGTTAGAGAGTTGGGATGTAGTGAAAAGTAATATCATGGCATGGAGAGTGAGCTATGTGTGATATGTATTTCATTGTTTTAGTGAGAATTTAATGATATGGTGTGAATGGTGTTGGTTTTTTCATAAATACTTCTAGCATCACTATATGTGAATTTAGTATTAGTGTGAAGTATTATGACATAGTGTGATGGGTGTGAAGTTTTTTTAATATTCCAGTAACCTTGTCACAACATTTTCTTTTTTAGTTTTGAAATTAATTTATATAGTATATTTATACATGATCAAGTTTATTTATTAAATATAACATGATATTTTGTGATTAAAATATGTGTGACACTCTTGTGAAATGAATTTATACACTGTTACAAGGATTCTTGGGTGTATCATGTTAGGTTCATTCATTTTATGTATAGTTATTCCATGTTTCCATTATTGTGGCATGGTTTAGTTTAGGTTTTGTTTTGGGTGAGTTGAGAAGTCTGTGCTTTGTCATATTATTTTTGAAGGATCATGTATTATAGTGGGGCAACGTTGGTGGAATAGTGACCTTACATAAACATGTATTATGGTGGGGATACCTTTCCACACCATGATTTAATGACTATATAGTTTTAGTAGAAATTTCAAATCCAAATTTAATTATTATAAATCCATTCATTCTTCCCCAAAAACAAGTTCTCTAATGGTGCATCAATAGAGATACTTGATACCCATTTGATTGGTTTTTTCTCTCAACTTTAAGGGATCAACCACTTCATAATCTAATGACATTATTCATCCCTTATTATTAACTCACTTATCATTACTTATAATTGTATAATTATTTTACAACAAAATTAATTCCTATTTGGTTTTTTTATATTTTTCTCTCAATGGCTAATGGATGAGCATAGGCCTTTTGGATGATCCTCTTATACTGGGTGGTCTATAATTAGGGTTTGTTCTTTATCCATTAAATTATTTTGAATATTTAGCTGAATAAGGGTATTGAAGACTTATAATTATTTATTTGGTTGTAGAATGTTGATGAACCATTAGTTTTATTTCTTTTTATGGATAATAATTTTTTACCTAATAAAGATATATATTTGGACTAAAGAAAATTTATGGTACTGGTTTGAATTGCATTTTATTTATGAAATTACAATATATTGTTTTATTTTTATGGTTTTATTTATATTACTAATATATATTTTTTATACTGCTATGATATACATTTCATGATACTATATATATGTTTTAGTAACCAAGAATAGTGGTTTAATTACATAAGGATTGTAATAAATTGGTTGTGTGAATATGTGGAATTTTTCTATTTTTTTGGGAAAATTATGTTCCAATTTAATATCAAATTAGGATTGACATGGGAATATTTGAAGTGATACACTATTATGTTTTCCTTTTTTGTGCTAAATTTGGTTATTTCCTCCCTATGGTTAAATATTTAATGACTAGTTGTGGTGGTGTGGTATGGATATATTATTGTAGTGTGGGATGGGTTGTCATTTTATTTTGGTGGTGGTGGTATGGGTAGTTATGTGGTAATTGTATGGTTTCGATGATATAATTGTGGATATAAATTTTTTTTGGGGTGGTTATTATTGTGATGGATTTTATTGTTGGGGGGAGATGATATAGTTTTATACTTGTATGGAATATGGTTGGAAATATTGAATTTAGTAATGTTAAATGTTTTGAAATTGATAAATAATTGTATATATAAGGAAAAATGCTAATTTATAGATTAGTTGTGATTTTTAAATGATAAAGCATATAATGAATATAAATTTCTAATAATGAATATATTGAAGAAAAAAGTTGATTATGAATGGATTGAAAGTAAATATAGATAAATAAATGGTTTAATGAATGTGATGATGCTAGTAAATAGTGATTCTAGTAGATATAAAGACAATATTATTAAATTGTAAATTGGGGATGTTATTATGGATGTTTTTTGAGGATATATAGGTGTGGTTTTATTGTATAGATGGAATTGGTTACCCTTGAATGGTAGTAATATTGTGGTTGTAGTTGTTGATGAAATTTGGGTTTGTTTGGCATGGATCTATATGTTACAATTCTATGTATATATGTAGTTTATTATATTTTATTGTTATTAATAATGCACTACCACTCATATAGGATACTCATACAACCATACATATATAATTGTGTTTCAAGTGTTTACCCAACATCTAGATATAGGGGGAATAGATTTATAACTATAGAGTCTTCCTCATTCACCATTTTAGGTGTCTTACATGATATAATTGATCATGGTATGTATATATATATATATAGATTCTAATATCATAAAGGATTTAATGTGTAATTGTATGGATTAATTAATTATATGGTTGTGATGATGACACATAGTTAGATACGGGCATGGTAAGAGGAGGGAATGATGTTGGTTTCATTCATGTTCACATTACTATATCTTATTATGGTTGTGATATGCAGTTGTGTTGTGGTGTGTTTCAATTATTGGTATATGTTTGTATGGTGGTATGTGGTGGTATATGTGTGATAATAATGATTATGTGTCTATGGTATATGGTTTATGCTTGTGATATGGGATATGATGTGTGATGGAATGACTGAACATGGGATGATAGGAACTAACATTTTTCATTTGGGAATAAGAGTGATATACCAGTTTTGAAGTGGTTTTAAGGTACCATCATGATATATATTTTATTTTATTATTATATTATTATAATATTATGCTATATTTTATGAGTGATCCACGATGATTAGTAGAGATATATTACTTAACATAGGTGTCTATATGTTATGTTGTTTATTCATTGATGAATTTGTATGCGTATTCTATATTTTCATGAAATGTAATTAGGATGATCCTACTGAGTATACTGGTATTCTTGAACCAATATATTTAGATAAAAAATATAAATTTTATGTAAAGAGTTGGCGACATATTTTAAAATTACTTAATAATAGATCTAATTATTATAAGAGAAAATATAATAAATGTTTCTTGCAATATTTACATAGGGGTTTTGTTTTACTATGATGATTAAATAGACTATAGGACATTGGTTTGGAATTTATTTTATAGATATGGTTAGTGGTTTTTCATATATATTGTATGTAATTTATGTTTTTGGAAATGTATGAATAATTTATAAAACTTCTATAATTCATCCTAGTGGATGATCAGGTCCATCTTTCAAGGATTCTAGTAAAAAATATTCCACATTCCACTCACATAGGTTTATTTTTGGATTTATTTTCATATTTTTTTAATTTAATAAGAAGGGAATTGATTTTTAGTAATCGACTCAATAATAAAAAATTATAATTCATAACATAATTCAATATAAATGATTAATATACCCCTAAATATATCATTGTGATCCTTCCATGTCTCATAGTCATGACACTCAATATAATTCATTGTGTGTTTGAAAATACTATACATTTCTTAACTTCTTAAAATTATTTAAGGATTTTCATAATCATGATTAATCTCCATTTTGATTATTTCATCACTCTCCAATATGGGACACAATTGTGATCCAATATATTGACCAAACCACTAATCCCATTATACATTAGTAATATGAACTAGGGGAGTGGAATAAACATCCAAGAAAGTGAAAACAGATGGGAAGTAATGATACATGTTTTACAATCATAATTTTGGAATCTCTATTTCACATTATCCTTAGAATATGAAGAAAATAAAATCATTCTAGGATTTTGGACTATAGATGACTAGTTTTAATAAAATATGGGAAACTTGGGATAGGCATCAATCAATAATGGAAGCATGAGAAATAAAAATAAAAACACAATGTAATAAGAATGATTAAAAGGAGGAGAGAAATCCATGATGAATATCATATAATATGGAATTAATATTAATTATAATATTTATTGTGAAATAAATCTAATCTACTAAGTCAAAGGCCAAGTTTCAAATCCTTTATAAATGGGGATGGGAAAACATTTAAATGAATTGAAGAACCTTATTCTTGTTTCCCCTAAATGTTAGTCTGGTGGGATTAAGTTCCCCACCATTCCTAGATAGATTCCATTTGTCTAAGATGAGGTTACATATTCACATCACTCTATTATTGAACATTCTTGGATATTATCCCATAATAATGCTCCATATGACATCAAGAAGAATTTGGGACAATGTGCTTGGCTTTGCAATGAATTTAGGGGAAGATGAGTGTTTCAAAGAATACAAAATCATATACATAATGTAATAGGAAGGATTGAGAATGTAATAGGTATTCCAAATTACATTTAGTAAATCATTCTTTGAATGAGATATATTTTACATGTTCTATATTTGTGTCTAGAGTGGTGAGAAAAGACCCATAATTTTGATCATGAGATACATTATCCTGAAGTGTTCTGTGATTATTTCTTTTCCCAAACATTATGTGTACTTGTTTTGACCTTATTCTGAATCGGTACACAGTGATATTTCTAGATGTAAAATCATGGATCGTGTTTGGTGGTATTGATATTCTCTTGAAGTGTGACATAGAGATGTGATGATGTGTTTTAGCACAGGAGTGGAGATATTGATGGAAAATATGTGTTAGATTTGTGTTTGATTTGGAAAACCATATTACAATTAAATAGAGTATAGAAAATATTGAATAAAGGAATATATATTTTAGTATATATATATTTTGTTTTAGGTTAAAATTATATATATATAATCTATTTGGGTCATATTGTTTTGCACCATGTGTGAGAGTCACTTTAACCATGGTGCCTGTGAATAAGGAAGGATTGAGACCACACTATTTTCAAACCTATAGAATGACTAATTATAGTAGGCTGAAATGCAATTTTCAATTTTTTTTAGTTCTCATGCAGGTCATGCATGGTGGATGAGTTGACATTCAAGGAATCGAAATTTCTATTATGATGAATGTATACAGTCATGAAACCATTTTTGTGGAATGTGATGTGGGAATTAATAGATTAATATTCAAGGTAAAATGGATATTGGATTTCATGATTTTAACATTTTTTGAAAATATAGGTCATAAAAGAACTATGAAGGTCTCAATAAGAGATTTGATGTCTTCAGGATGCACCATAGGTGGGATAGATCGAACTTATGTTTTTGATAGAATTGGACTCCCATATCTAGTTATAAGGTGAGGTTCATTTTATTTAGCTACTTCAAAGTTGAATCATCATGAGTCCAGTCTACTGTGGTCAATTAGTGTTGGGGGAGATGGTGGATTCTTTTTCTTTTGTGATATTTTCTTACAAGACCAATAGAGTGAATCTGGTTCCTTCATGTAGTTGTTTGGGGTTTATTATGTTGATTACTATGTCATATGGATTCCATTATTTGATCAATTACTCTATAGGATAGGTTGAGTCTATACATACCATTGGATCATTGGTCGTGAGTGGCATGGTAACATGGTGCAGTTTTTATGGTTAGTCTATCTCTTTTCTTATGGTTAATGCAATGAATTTATGACTGATTTGGAAAGTTCAAAAACCTTTTTTTTAGTAGAGGATTTATCATATTAATCATGTAATTAATAAAAATAATAAAAGATATTTTCAAAATCCTTTAAAAGACAAATATCCATTATCCAAAAAAATAGATTCTGATTAATTCAAAATATAAATAAAATTTTGAAAAATATTGTTTAAATCCATTTAAATTTGAATTATCTATTTCAAATTATAAATTAAGAATGTATTAATTAACTCATTTATAAATTTTTATGTGTTTTAAATTCATTTGAAATGCAAATAAAAATATGAAAAATATTGGGTATCAACATTCACTCTCACTTATGTTATTTCATTAGGTGTAAATATAAGTAATTAAATTTACAAAAAGAGACTTTAGACTTTAGTAAAGAGTCCATAAAAAACTAAATTGGTAAATTCACACATTTTTCTAATTATGATTTTTTTTCTCTGAATTGATTTAATTTTCTCAATTCAATTAAGTTCATGTTGAAGTTCCAGTAGATAAATAGATATATTTTATTGGAATTATAATTTTAACAAGGGGGAAAATTTTATACCTTTATTATATTTTACATAAACTAGAGTTCCAATTTACACTTCCTTGATTCATCTCACAGAAATTGGTTATTTTTCAATTCCTTTATTCTTCATCTATGTCTAATATTCCCCTATGGTGAATAGATTCATTTTTATAATTGGAAAATTATTAATTTTTTTACATCCATGATTATGTAATAAACTTATAGAATTTTGAAATCGAATTTTTTACTCACACACCCATTTCCCACCATCTCAGGGTTTCATTATGGGATCCAAAAAATCCCATTTCACTATAGTTTCAATGGACATATATAAATTTCCTTTGAGATTAATACCTAAGGTGGTATTTTTTAAAAACATGGAATTCGCCTTGAATTATGTTCAAAATTATAGTGTCCTAGTTTTATTATTTACTTTCCAAAATTGTATTTTCACTCACACTACTTTTTATAGTTATATTATTAGATATTCCATGAAAAACAGAGACCAAATATATTAAAAATACATTTAAATCTCATAATTATATAATCAATGAACACCTTTAATTTGGGAATAAAATTTTTCCTTAACATGAAAACATTACCTCAAGTTATTCATACCAATTATACTCTACAAATCTATATTATAAAATAGTAATAACATATATTTTTTTATTTACAGATACTGAAAAACATATTTTCTAAAAACTAAAAATGAATATTACATCCCCTCACACTTCCTCATCACTCACACATATAATTCATCAAAATTCAATGAAATTTACATTGAGTGAAAAAATATGATAAATTAGAAATAAATTAATGTTTATTGATCCAAAATGTTTGAGTTAATCTCTCCCTTAATTTTCATGATGGTATCTTGATCTATCTCCTTTGTTTCAATCTACTATGAAAAACCTATATAAAAATATTTTGACATCAATATTTTTATTCAAAAATAAATAAATAAAATGAAAAAATGGTTTTACCCCCATGTGGGAATAAGGTATTCACTACCTATAGTGGAAAATATTATTTATTAACCCCAATCAAGGGAGGGTTATTTTATTGGATAGAAACAACCAAATGTTGTTTTTACATATATCAAGGAGTGTTAGTTGGATATTAAAATCAAGATGAGTGAATTTAAAAGTTCCCATTAAAAAATTTATTTAAAGAATATATAGATTAAAAAAGAATGGAGAAGAAATTATTGGGTCTCCATATTTGTAGTTATCTTGCCCCTACATAGTGTTAAATTTGTAGTTGAGGGTATATTGTATTTCCTACTGGTTCTAGGTACTATTCTTCTTCTTCAACAACATATTGGTTATATACTTTCACACTATTCAGGGCAGGTTATATCAATTTTTCTTTAAATTTTCATATGTTAGGTCTTTAAAATGTTTTTAATCCATTGGTGAAACTCCTTCTAGAGTGTCTTTGTGTCTATTTCAGGATACTTATTTATCCAACACATATTCTTCAGGTTGAGTATCATATTATTGAAATATCACCTCTATACATTCCATAATGGTTGTTGAATTAACTTCATCATCACTATAAAGATAAAAATGTGTCTTTTCATGAGATATAAATTCAATAAATTTGGAATCATATTATAATTCACATATTTAAATATAATATTATAGTTATTACATGGAATGATATAACTCCATGTGTTCAAATACCTCAAGATTATATTCTTCATAGAATATAATTATTCTTGTTTCCTTAGAAGAGGGTAGTAGATCAAAAAATGTTTCAATAAATCCTATAATCTCCACATATGCATATTCTTCAATTGAATAATTATGTATACTAAATAAATATCAATAAAGAAAATCATTTTACATTTTAATTGAATTTGATAAAATTTTATTAAAAGATAGTTTATATTTTGGTCAAATGCTTTTAAAGTTATAGTTGGTAGCTCATACATCTCCATTAGTACCTTAGGTAACATTTTAAAATGTTTGGGAGAGAGGTATTATCATTTAATTTATCCACCTGTTAGATTTCTTTATTACCAATTTATATATACTATAATTCAGATTATTATTATTTCCTCATTTACTCTTTATGTTCCTGGAATGTGGTGACTATTATTAGTGTCATATCCTTCAATATTCATAGTTCATTATCATGATATTATTCCATAAATTATAGGGACAAAATTATATTTGATAATTATTTTATTTTCCTATGTGATATATTCATTTTTATGTTATGGGGGCTAGTATTGTTGATGTTGATATCCATTCTGGTGGATGTTTCTTCCAACATGCTACCAATTTATGTATAGTAAATCATTATCCTATCTTCCATGAAAATTATCATCCCTAATCCCCTAGGGGATTGTAAACATGCTATAGAGTTAGTGATATTTTATTTCATAATGGACCCCTTTAATTATTATTCAATATTATATATGAATTAAATAATGATATAGGAAAAATCAAAAGCAATAAATGAAAATGAAATGAAAATAGTATTTACGGTTGTATGAAAAATGTGAAATACATAGAAAAACTACCCCTCAATGACACAAATGATGTAAAGGTGATTATGGGAATTAAATATAGTAATAATAAAAGTCCCATAATGAAGACCAGTATATGACCATAGTTTCATGTAAAGGAGTTATGCCTATGAGTTTTTATTATCCTGGAAGTAATGTTTTTTTTTGAGATTTTTTATTTTGTTTAATAGTAGCTAGAATGGGAATTTATTTTCGGCTTATTAAATAGAAACAAACAATGGAACTAAAAAATAGAATAAAATTCAAGAGAAGGTAAAACCCCTAGATTAAACTTATTTATCCTTTATTTTCACTCATTCTTGAGTCTCAATTAATTTCATTATGTGTTTTTACCAGTTAAAAATATCTTCTATATAAAAAAATGTGTGAATCATAATTACATTGAGTGAGAATACCTTAAGTGAATATATTATCAATCACCCAAATGGGTCATAATCATTATACCATCATCTCCCCAAACAAACTCTACCATTTTAAAATAGTAGTTTTATAATGGGATAGGATGAGAAGGTCAATATTGAGAAAGGAAATCGCTTGGTATGATAAAAGAGGTAAAATCATCTAATATGACTCACATTATGATGAGAACATTAGAATAAGAATAAATAAATCAATATTATAGTTTGGAATACCCATGAATAGTTTTTTATCTAGGATTTTACCCCCATGTTAGAATTATATCAATAATAGAATCATGAGGGATCACAATAACAACACAAATTGAGAAGAATGAATCAAAGGGGAAGGTTAGAATAACATTATGAACAAAATAAAATAATATAATTAAAATTAATTTATGAAATTACATTAAACTAAACATAATCCAGTTGAGTACATTCCATTATTCTATTCTTTTAATTTTGGGTGGGGAAAAATAATTTATAAGAATTGAAGAACCTTATTCATCCTACTACTAAATTTTAGTTTCATGATCATTATTTTTTAACCTTTTTAAAAAGGATTATTTGTGTCTAATAAAATGTTTTTGATTAGTGTCACTCATATTTTATAGCTTCATGGAAATTCTCACATATATAAGATCCATTCACCTTCATTATTAAGTATGGATGAAGTGTTTGGCTCTATCACAACCATAGGGGATAAAGTGTGATTCATAAAATAATTGGTCACATGATATCTTATATGGGAAATATTAGTCATGGGAATGGTATTTAAAATTTAATTCAGTTAATAAGTCCTAGAATAAGAGAAATTGATCTTGGTTTGTACTTTGTTTCTAAGGGTTATCATGAGGCTAAAATGTTATTTTTTCATGATACTGGACCAATCTAATTTTAGATCTTGGCTAGTCTTGGACTTAGTGAAGAATTTCCTAGAATATATTGTAAATTGGATAACACAGAGATTGGTGTATATAGACATGTGGATCAAATATTTTCCTATTTGGATTATCATTAAGTGTGAAATGGATGTAAACTTTTGTGGATGGAAAGCTAGTGTAGGGACTTTTGAAATAGGTGTGTTCATTTTGAGTTTAATCAAGTAGATGTTTTTGTTGTTCCTCAGACTAGTAGAGATCATTTGTGGAGGTAGATGGATATTAGAATTGATATTTTTGGGTGTTCTAGTAATATTGGAATTAAATTATCACCTTGTGGGAATATCTTTATAGGTTTATATTTTTTGTAAATTAGGTACATATCAAATGATTTAGATAATGAAACAATTAACATAGACATTATTTAATAATCATGAATGAATCCTTTTTTTTACATCATATTTCCCCACACTATAGGGTATTTCCTAGGTAAATACATCAATATAAAAGAGTTATCATGAAATCTTGTAAGGGATAAATAAATATAATGGAATATATGTGATCATAATGGATAAAATATTATTTATATAATGATACCATAATCATAAGATAGTGATATATAACATGAAAATGTGATTTCAATGAAAATATAGACAATTATAAGAATATCACTATGGTTAAATATGAAGGTGTCATAAAACATAGTATCATGGTAATACACCAATAAATCATGAAATATGTAATCACCAGAGATTAATTATTTAGTCAATGAAAAGGTGTACTATTAGGTAACACCCTTTATAATTCTTCATCCATGTGTCCCACAGAGAACATAGTAAATTATTTCAATGATTACATATGGAAGATAAATAATTGAATTCAAAAAAAAATTGAGTACATAAATTTTTAAAGATATTAACATTCCATCAATTATAACATATTATAAGGGAATGTGGTATTCATACATGTAAACAACTAATATATGATTTATAATTAAAAATATTTTAATTCCATGAATAAAAACATGTGTATGTATTCATAATATAAATAGAGAGGAACATAAGATAGATGTTTGATTTAATAAACATAATATCTATACAAAATGGATGATGGAAATATATTAGTGAGTGGGAATTGAAGTATCTCATTGATACAAAAAAATTTGGATAACTATTAAATGATCATAAATCCATGAGGAAATAAACAATTTTTAAATTAAAAGTTTAACTACAAAGGGCATACCTGGATTTAAATAGAGAGGAAGTGAATTTATTACATTGAGAGATACCATATTAAAGCAGGAGGGGAGTTCCATGGAACCTTTGAAAATATATGGAATGGATATATAGATGTAAAATGAGTGTTATATAAAGCTTAATGGATTTTTATTGAATAAAATGAGGTGGTTAGGTTAGTGTTTTTAGGAAATATGGGGGGTTATTAATTTTTAAATATAGTCTATAGAAATCTTGGTTTTGGAAAATTGAAAAACATTAGATTACCCAAGATTTTGGATCATGTTTAATAAAATTATGATTTATCTTTTGAAATATTTGACTTCCATAACCAAAATTAAATGTTTTAAATTACATTGGTAATGTGAAGAGAGTTTTTCCACAAAATAATGTTTTTAAAAAATTTAATTCAATTTTATAATTTGTAATATTTTTTAGATTTTATAAATTAATTTTAATTAACTAAAATTAAATATATTAATTAAATGACCGATTTTTTTGTTAATTTAGTTTTATTATATATTAGATCATTATTAAAAATTTATAAAGTCCTAAAACATACTTAAAACATAAAATTGTTTTTTTACTGTTGACTGAAACAAACGTATTTTTTAAAATTCTCAAAATTTCACCCTAACCTAAGTTTGACATGAATATTAAAAAATAATGTTAATAATATCAAAAAAATTTCAAATTATGAGAATCTTAACTATAAATCCTTATTTATTCAAATAAAACACTTTTTATGACATAATAAACTTTTTAACACTTAGGAAAACTACCTTGGGCACTGTAGAGTTATATTATAATTTATAATTGAATAAATAAAAAAATTTAAGACTATTTAATGAAAATTAAATTTTTTAGAATACATACTTTTTTCATAAATATTAATATGGCTCTAAAAATAAAATTATTTTTTATTTATATTCAAAATTTTATATATCCTACTCCTATTATATTCTAGTTTATTTTGATAAATAAAATAATAATTAAAATGGAATTGAAGAAACCAATATTTCATTTACAAATAGAAAATTACTCCTTTATACTAATAAGGTCTTGATATATAACAGCTTATTACAACAACATACACTATAAGGTTATGGTGAGTGATTTTGGAAATTTCGTGCATGTACATTAGCTAATATTGACCTAGTAGAGATCTCCACTGACATTAAATTCTCCCATATTTGACTCGTCTTGATCCTTAAATGCTAAATCTCTACATGGGCATGGCCAAGGGGGAACCCCATTGACAGTAACTCTTTTCCTATTTCTTATGAATGGGATTCAAAAGGAATGATCCTAATATATGAGAACATAATTTCTCTATTCATCATGAATTATATTTCTTCAATAAAATGTATAAACACTAATTCAAATTATAAAATTATTATCAATGGAAGTGCTCAGGTAATTATCAGATAATAATACTCACTTTTACCTTTATACCATATATATAATATTCTATTCTTATACCAAAAAATTTATTACATTTCTTCAAAATTTTCTTCACTTCCATTGATAATATCTATCATATTCCTAACTAACATATTTCTATTTATAGTTTTTATATAATGAGAGATATTCATTAGATAATTTGATCATATATAATTAATATTAGTGTGTGTGTTGTTAAATTTTTTTTATCTCTCTATATTATTTCATGATATTTTAGTTATTATTAATTCAAGACACATAATGTTGTTATGAATTGTAATAATATTTCTATGTTCTTATAAATAAAATAGTCATTGATAAATAAGAATTCTTAAAAAAGAAAGGATTATTTTGGGATGTTACATTCTACCCCCATAAGAAATTTCATCCTCAAAATTTGTATCTCGCCTCAAAAAATGGAGGTATTCCATGTTCATAACTTCTTTAGGATCTATAATTTTATTTCTTTGAACATGTAATTTTTCCACAAGACTTTCAGGATTCAGGTTCCATTGTTCATCAACACTATTTTACTTTCATCAAGAATATAAATTATTTTTTCTTCATAAGATATCCTATGTTTCAAATCCATATCATTTTTTCTATTATATGTGTTGGTTCTGATATATAAATTCTTAATAGATACAAATATATGTAATTGTGGACATTAGAAATATTTAGATGTTGTGATATCTGATAGGAAACATCTCAAACATAATACATAATCTCAAATGATTCAATATATGTTGGACTTAGTTTCCTTTGTTTTCAAACCTCATTACCACCTTCCATCAATATATTTAAATAAATACAAGATCATTGACATGAAACATTATATCTATCATTTAATAGATGATATAACAATTTTTATGACTTTGAGAATCTTTGAAATGTTTTTAAGATCACATGTATCTTCTCTATATTTTATTTTATAATTAATTTTCCCAAAATTTTCTTTATATAACATCCTCTTAGAATTAAGTAGTTCTACAACTCATTCCATAGACTTATTCAAAAGGATCCATTTTAATGCTACAAGGAAAACTGTTGTTATAAGATAATGTAATAATTTTAAAATTTTGATACAAACTCTCATTAAAATCTTCTAAGATCTCACATAAAATGAAATAAAATATTTTAATATTCCTCTTAGAATTCCCATAAATTTTATGATAGAATGTTTTTATAATTATTACATCATTATTAATATCATTTTGATTGATCCATGAGAACATAAAAGTAGATATTTGATCACATACTATAGAAATTAATATTGGTCCCCCATGAAGTCTTTCTACATCTTGAATATACTAAAGATAAAATTGGTTAAAAAATAATAATCTCATATGGAGATAAAATGTGAATAGATTTCATAATCTATCAATGATTACAAATATATAATTGTTCACATAGTTGTATTTTCAAGGGTAGTAAAAAATTTAATTGTGATGACATCCCACATCCATAAATTTATGTATAGTGTTTAAAACACACTTTTAGGTAGTTATTTCTCATCATTCACTTGGGGGTATACTAAAAATCTTTTATTATAATTAATATACTCTTCTTTAATGTTTTACCTAAAATAATGTTCTCATAGGTCTATATATATTTTTGTGATTCTGGAATATATGGAGAATATAAATCTATGAGCTTTATCCATACATTCCATCATTAACTTTGTATCATATAGGATATAGAGCCTCATAAAAGACCTAAGTTCTCACTCTTGATTGACATTGAACTCGAAAAACTTCTCATTTTTCACAACATTCATATTTATTGTAACATATGACCATATCTTTGAGCATTATTTGTATTCATTAATAATAATGGTTGTGAAATAATTTAGAATAAGATTAATTATGACCCATCCATCATGAATTCAATGTTCATATTTAATAATTATAGGATCAATGGATCGCTTTAAATTCTCCTAATAATGTGAACTGAAGTTTTTTTCCTACAAAATGCATTAGTGACTTATTTTTCAAGGGACATAATGGATAGAGGAATCATAGTATTTATGATTTTATAACCAAATACTTTTTCCCGTGTTTATTTCCTTCTAGGTAAGTATATATATTTTCGACTTTTTTATTGAGGTATGTATCAATCAGCTCTCAAAAAAGATATTGTCTCTTTATATTTAGTGGAATAATTACTACAACTCACTCTATATGAAAAGTTGGATAATTATATTGATGGTAATTTAACTATAGGAATGAAATGGAAACCACCTTATCAATTTTTTATGAGTAAACATCCAATTCCATTAAAGATTCATCACTATAATGGAATAATACTTCACCATTAGAGGGTAAATTTATCATAGGTTCACTAACAACATGTTATTCAATATTTTAAAACATCATTAACATTATGTTTTCTAAATATATTGTACTCCATTTTGAGTTAACATTGTTAATGGTTTATAAAGTTATTAAATTATATTCAGAAACCTTCCATAGTATCTTTCCATGAAAATAAAACTACGAATCTCAATTACTACTATAGGACATGGCCACTCCTCTATGACCTTATTCTTTTCTAGATCAATAACGATTTCTTCACTAGTCATAATGTGTCCCATGAATTTTAATTTTGATATATAGAACACACATTTGATGAATTTACTAAATAATTTCTATTTCCTCAGTGTTTTTAATATATCCCTTACATGAACATCATGTTATTCGTGAAATTTTTTACTATTTTAGAATATCATCAATAAAACAATTTTTTTTCAATTTATACCCTCAAGAATATATTTATAAAATAAAATAATATCTTAGGATAATTAGTTAATCCAATGAGAATAAGAAAACTCATTTTCTCTATATCAACCCTTTATTCTTCTTCTTCACCAATCATTTCTATGATGAAGTCAAAAAAAGGAGGTTCTTGAATAAAATCAAGATTTTATATCTATACTTTGATGATATTTATAGTTTTTTCCTTCATCAAAATAATTTTTTTATTTAATATAAATATTAACTTGGTATTATAATTTTAAAATAGAACCATCCCAGGTATTATGTTAAATTCCACCATTGGAATAACCACCGGTATTATGGAGAAATTTTTCACACCAATTTTAAAATTGGAATCCATATATATCATTGATTCTTTTATAGTCAATCTATATATTATAACCATCATCTATTACACAATATTTTAGATTCATAACTAGATGTTCATTGTAAGACTCGGTGAAAAAGAAAAAATCATAGAACTAAAATTAAAAAAAAATTCTAGATATCTTTGAATTTATGATGTGTTTAAGTTTCAAGACATCACTTGGAGACTCAAATTGAACTTTCATGATTGAAAAACCTGAAAATTCACCCATGGCCTATGTTGTAGTTGATGGGGGTTTCTATCCAATATTTTTTATTTCAGACATTGATTATAGAAGTGTCTATAATCCCCATACGTGATTCATTTCACATAAAGTTTTTTCCTTCACCATATTCCATTTATAATTAGAATTCATATATTTATTATTAAGAAATATAATGTAGTTTCATGATATATGGGAATCTCTTTAAAAAAATTACCACTTTCCACTTCCTTGTAGACAATTCTATAAATGAATCATACCTAATATTTTTCACATGGGATATTGTTCATTCATTACATATGGATTCTTTAAAATAAATTTCTCCATCCATATATTCATTTAATGTTATCCATGAGTCCATTTGGTGTCTCCAAAAAACATTTCAACATTTAAATAACAATGCAATGTCTCTTCAAAACTCCTAAAGTCTTGAATATCCAATTCAATTTATATATGTGGTCGCACTCCACAAAATAATTCATTGATATTCCCATGAGAATAAATTAATGTTATTGAAGTGTATCACTAAATCCTTGTAATGTTATTCTCATAATTCCCCATTGATTCATTTTCCCATTTCTTCAAATCAATGATTTAATATCCATATTCTATGAGAGTGTTAGAGGAAAATAATTATTGAAAAATTAATTTTCGATGTCTTCCCAATTCATGGATCCCACATCATCCCTTGTATTTGAATTCTTGATCAATATATTCCACTGATAAATATATCATTTTAAGAAATTTACTTCTAACATAACATTCTATTTCTCAAAACTATGGAGTCTAGAAATATTTTTTAAATAGTTTAAATCAATTTTTTTACTATTAGTGGACAAGAGGTTCCATGAAAAAATAGATGGTCATTGATGTAAGAAGGATACAAAAAAATTATCTCCATACATAATAAAGCTAGATGATCTACATGGTTTAGTTTGTTATTTTTATCATGAGTAAACTAAAACATCGTCATCATGAATTTATAAATTCCACATTTTGGAATAATAAGAAGTCTATTGTTGCATTATATATTGCATTAAATATTTAAATAATTCCTTTTATTTAGTAGATTTTTTCTAGAATAATAGAACCAAACAAATAAATTAATTTCTATTCTAAATATTATAATAATTCTAAAAGAAACATTAATCATAATATTTTACAATATCGTGATAATTGGATGATATACATCAATCGTAAAAAATGATTACAAGACCTATATATCCTTCCAAATGTTTTGTAAAAAGAATAGAATTTACCAATGAATATACCATTGGAGTATCAAAACAGGTGGGAATCACATCCTATTCTTTGTTCACTTACTATCAACTGAATTAATACCCAATGTTCCCTTATTGCGGTTATTATCATAAGGTACATCTATGGTAGAACCAAATCCCCATGTAGTATATCAAAAGAGATTTTATTATATATAAACCACTTGAATTGCACTTCACCAAAATTTATGGATGTTATCTTACATATAGAATTAACACTAAGGTTCTTAATAATGATTTCTAGACCTAATTTATACAAATAAAAAAACATTACACTTTATACAAAGCACAGAGACCTATATTTTTAATACATTATTATAAACATAATTCAATAACACAATATTACATTAATAACATTAGAGTTACCTTTGAGGGTTGGTTTTATTGGAAAATAATTTTCAATACATTGAACAAATAATGGAAAAACATAAAATTAATTTAATCCTTGGAAAAGTATCCTTTATTATTTAATCCTAATTTAGCACACTATAAGTGATAATTTGGGGATATAAATCAAGAAAAAACGATAATCATAAATCCTAGTAAGGGATAAACAAAGGAAACAAAATGTGAAATATGGTCAATGATAAAAAAAATGTTATATATTTAGTGAGAATAATAAAACAACATGATATATAACATGTAAATATGTCTATAATATAAAAATGTGACATTCATATGAATATCACTAAGGCTCAATGTCATGTTGTCATATAATATAATACCAATGATATTCACCAAGGAACCATAAAACAATATCTATCTAGAGATCAATTAATTACCCAATGAATTTGAGTGATTTATAATTAAATCCATCATATGTACTAATTAATGATTGAAACATAGATCATAATAAAAAATTTAATTAATTACTCATGGAAAATAATAAATGAGTTTCACATAAAATCATTTACTACAAAAAAATTTAATTGATTGAAATTTTTACCATTTAAAACCCATAAGGAGGGAATTTGGGTTTCACGCATTTAAAAAACCAATAAATGATGTATAAGTATATATATATGAATACCAATAAATAAAAATATCATTTCATATCCAAAACATAAAAAAGGGTGATTGAAAATAAAAAGATGATTTTGAAAGCATAATAGGTATAAAACGTAGTTTATGGAATGAGAAGAATGATAAAAATAGAAGTATATTATTAGTTGAAAAATATTTGGATTTTAATGTAATATTAATATTTTCATGAAAACATAATGAAATAATATCATTTTAATTATAAAGAAAACATTTATGTAAAAGGATAAAAATGTTGGGGAAGCTAATCCCTTACTATGTGAGATAGATCATTAAATATTGAGGAGAGATCAATGGAACCATATAAACTATTTGTAATGGATGTAGAGTGGGAGAATTAGGGGTGATTCATTCTTAATTTATAGGGAATAAATGGAATGAGTGTATAGGAGGCTATTTAAATCAAATATGGGAGTTTTTTTTATTAATTTTTTAATATATGTGTTGAAAATCAATGTTGTGAAAATGGAAAACCACTGAAAAACACATAGTTGTTTCTTTGGTTTAATGAAATTAAGAAGTTGGTTTTTAAATATTCTTAGTTTTAAAATAATGATAAATTTTTATATATAATTTGGAATGGGAAGATAATTTTTCCACATATTAATGTTTTTGAGACCTTAATTTCAATTGTTTTCTTTGAAATTTTATTTATAGGTTTGGAAATTAATATTAATTCAATAAAATTAAACATATTATTAAAATAATAAATTTTTTGGATTTAGTTTTGCTAACTTTTACATTGTTATTAAATATTTATGAAATCATGACACATATGGATAACACATGACTCTAATTTTACTATTCAGTTAAAAATAAAATATTTTAGAAAATTATCAAAATTATACCCTAAACTAATTTTGATATGATAATTTTAAAAATAATATTAATTTTATATTAATAAATTTCTAAATATGAATATTTTATCTTATTAATATAAATATTTATTTATGGAAAAATAATACTTTTAAAGACATATTCAACAATTTTACCCATCTGGAATTTTCCTTGGACATTAAAAATTTATATTATTATCTATGTTTAAATATATAATTTTTTTATAACACTATTTCATGAAAATAAATCTTACTTACATAACCTAAAATTTTCATTAAATTATATATATTTTATAAAATTATAACATTATTTTATTTTTATTTAAAAGACTATTTACCATATCCCTTCAATATTCATTTTTATTTTATTAAATAGAAAATGATGAAAATTTAATTGGAAAAACCTCTATTTAGTTTATAGAAATAAAATTAAAACATTATAATACAATGTTTTAGATACATATTCCCTTATTACGCTAAAATACACCCAAAGGGTAATGTGCGTGATGGTGGAACATTCATGGGTTGGCATGGCTATCATTGACCTCATTGTGATCTCTAGTAACTTGAACATCTCTTGTAGTCGATTATGCTAAATTTATACTTGTTAAAGATATACAGAGAAATTGACAATGGTGATTGATAGTGACACTACCTCCCTACCATGTTCTGAGAAAATAGGCTTCAAAAGGATGATTGCAATGGTTGAGAAAAATTTATATCATATTTACATTAAATATATTTTTTTCAATACACTTTATAAACAGAAATTATAATGGAAAAATTACCACAAACCATCATATTTCCCAATGGTCATATTGAACAATGGTTAGGAAATGTTCTGATTGAAACAACCAATTTTACTTTTATACACTATATATAATCTACCATTATCATGATTAAAAATCCATTACATTGATAACAAAGATTATCCACATCCCTTGTAAATGTGTATCATATTACAATCTCTTTTCTTTATATTTACTACTTTTATAGGAGAGATCTTAATTGGATAATACAATCTGATGGATTTTATATTACTATGTACATTGTTTTTTTCAATAACCCTCTATTGGTTCTATCAATTATAAATAATATTAACTAATGATATGTAATGTTATGATGGATTGAAATAGTATTTATATTTTATTATAATTTAAATTTTCATTGAAAATTAATATTTTTTTAATAACATATGGTATTTTTTATTGTTTTAGTTAGGAAGATGAACAAAGTTAGTCACTAGTGAGGGATACATGGGTTTGGTTGGGAAATGGAATTATTAAAAAATATTGTTTGATTCAACATGAGATACTAGATAATAAACATGCAATTTGTTCCCTTATAATTTGACATAAGTATTGTATACTTGTAGAATACCCTTGGGGAGTTTTTTTTATTATAGGGAAGAGACATTAGACAGGTACATGCATATTATTTTATTCTTATTTTGGTTGAATTTGGGTGAATTTGGGGAAGATAAAATTATATAATTATGTGATCTCTAATTAATTCCATTTTCCTAGGATTATGAGATTTCTTCATCAACATATAGTGATAGTTTCTATTAATCATTTTTTTGATGTTTATATCAACAAGTTGAACTAGGAAGATCTATTTGGATATTGGAAGGTTAAACTAAGTGATTATTATGAGCCAATGAGGAATATACTGCAATACATACAGTGTTAGTTCATGATGAAGTGTGAGGGGAGTCTCTCTAATTTTGAGATGCTTTACTAGTTACATAACTTAGATAATTTCATTAGTTTGATACATTTTTTCATGGAGAATTAGGTCCCATTAGTTCTTATTCTAGTTAGAGGAGCTTCGAGTTAGTGGTGGTTACTATTTCATGGAGAGTGTCAGGAGTCGAGTAATTCATCAGAAAATGTATATAATTTATTATATATAGGGTTTGGTTTATAAATTATTATGGTGATGAATATGGATTATTTTCTATCATTTCGTTATGGGAACAAGTTGTCATGGGAGGTCTAAAATTAATTTAAGGATATTCTCTATATTCCCTGATCTTTTTCAATATGTGTGTGAGAAAGAATGATGTTTTGAGGAGGATCTATATACAGACATTTGGAATTTGGATGGAAAATTTATATTATCTATGTATTTATAGGATTTTTTGAAGGAATATATGATCAAGTGGATTAACGCATTATAAGGATCATGTTAAGAGAGGATTCATTATATCTTGATGAGGAGAAGAGCTTCTAATACGGGATCTTATATATTGGGGTAGTCAAGATTCTAAGAAGTATAGAGTCTGCCTTAGTAATCATTTTATCACATCTATGGAGATTGTATTATTTTTCATATAGAAGGGGCCATGTTCAATATTTTATTTCTTATGTAGGTCATGGAAATTTATTTTTATGTTCTTTATTATTCTCAATGGATATTATGGAATAATAAATATGTTTCTAGTTTAACCTCAGTACCAGTTTCGTTAGAATACTTATTTTAAATAATATCAACAAGATTTTTTGTTATTGTTCAGAGTTTTAGTTGATATGGTATAGACTCATAATGCACCACATCCTATGGTATATATTTTTTAATAACCTAATGGAGGGGAAATTAGTATGGTCAGTTAGTAATAGGACCAGGAAATTGATAGTTTCATTCTATGGAGATATCGGTGTATGGTGCGCCAAAGATAATTTTAGGTATTATATTCTTATCTACCACAATGGATTTCAATTTTTTTCATTGTTTCACTTTATTTGTTTCATTCAATGGGAATTATGTTGGAGATATTTCTAGTTCATCTAGTGTTGACTATTGTATTAAGAGGGCAATGTAGTTTTCAAGATTTCTGATAGGTTTTTGACCTTAATATGGAGAAACATTGGACATTAGGAGATTTATCTTACTATTTGTGAAAACATGTGATATAATTAATAACATGGATTAGTTTCATTCTATACATATTCTAAATCATTAATTAAAGAGTATTTTTTTATTCTATTATGAGTACAGAAATATTATGGTTTTTTTTGGTGAATGATTCCATTATATGGGTCATATAGATTCATATAATCTTAATCTTAGCCAGTGGAGTTATTATTGGGTTTAGTTGAGGAACAAGCAATGGTTTTTGTTATTTTTTTCAATGAATTTATGAATGTTTTCCAAGAATTGGTTGCGATTTTAAACCTTTGATATTAAAATGTTACTAAGAAATTGTTATAGAAAAATTTCTATTTGATTTCAAGGGATCCTAATTTGGTAACACCTTATGAGTATTATGAGTGGAGAATTTAGATTTATGATTTGATATAAAAGGGTATAATCTTCCTAAATTTGATTTTGATGTGAGGGAAATTTTTTTTCACCAAGAATTTATATTTTAGTTTAAGGATATATATAGATTAAATGTGATGGATTCTTTTGACACATCTGAACTATTTTCCACTGCCCAATAATTTTATTTATCTGTTAATGGTGTCCATATTGTTTTAAAAGATCAATCATTGGATTAGGTATATCTAGATAATGGTAATGGAGGGTGATATCTCAAATAAATATTTATGGATATTTTTTGGAACATTTAATTCATAGATATTGCTTTCAGTGTCAATAAAACTCATTTTATTTTCATGGGACTCGAGTTTCAAAACCCGTACCAAATAGGAATGTTCTGCGACTACCCCAAGCCCGAATCCAATAGTCCAAGGGATAAAGACCATCCCTGAGTATGTGTATCACACACAAGGGAGTAAATATCATAATTTACATGTAAATATAAACACACACTCACACATATACAAGCCCATATCAATGTGGAAATATAAAATAAATTATAACCATGAAGGAATACATCAAAAACCCCACCATCAGAGTGTGAAAACAAGTACTGGAATGAATAAGGGGAAGATAAAATCCCACTATAAAGAAACTAAAAAAAATCCAACCTATAAATTGGGTGAGTACTATTATCAAGGTAACTATAGGAACACATATTGTTCTATCCAAATCACTATGATACACCTATTCCTGGTCCCTCTAGGAGTCCTTAAAAAGGTTGGTCATCTGCATAAGGCAGGACATGTGCAAGAAAATCCAATTTAGAGGTGAGTATAACAACATAATAAAGGATAACACAAAATCACTAAGAAAATATAATCAAAAAAATTATCTCATCACATGTATATGTCAAAAACACATATAATAAGAATATCTAGATATACTAAAAAAAACACACAGTCTGAAGGTAATGTAACAACCATAATTCCAACCTAGGATTCTGGAATAATTCTTCAATAGAGAACTTCTATGGGGGATCACGCTACATAATTAAAATAGAACTAATATCATTCATTCATTATTTCATGCTCATTTGGTCTCACCATAGGATGTACATGAAAGAAGTTTGAAGTGAATGATACATATAAGGGGATCACACCCAAGTCCATGTGGTATAAAAATAACCCAATCTAGATTAATCCACTAAGTAGAGGATCAACAACCACATAGTTTTTCTCATAAAAACACCAATAACTCTACCTAGGGAAAATATTATGATAGAGGATCTCATTATAGGCCACATGGAAATATTATAATGAATTTATCCTTGACTAATGTCCCTATGTAATGATCACTAACAGATATATAGGATCTAATTCCATACTAACCCTCGGGGAATGAATCATGGGAATTTACATGAATGAAACTCATCCAAGATGAATAGTAAAATAGTTGTATGCTTTTTATGATGAAGCACACAGTGTGTAATAGTTGTACATGATGTTTCCATTCATCACTAAGTCCAACCAATGTGTCATGACCCATGCCTGTGTTTGTGTCTCTGCCTTAGTACATGGTATGTTCGAGAACATATACTCCTGGCCATGTACAATTACATAGCTCTATCCGTGTACACCAAGCATGGAAATGACTGTGTCTGAGTACATTTCATGTATGATGCCATGTAATCTTTTTCATGTTTTGGCACTCTTTTAGGTACATGATGAACCTCCAGTTATGGTTCAGACACCGTGTGATAGATATCACACTCTATATGATATTTATCATAATGTGGAAAAATTATCACTGTAGAAGGGGTTCACTGATTGTGTGTAATCCTTAAAAACACATAGTTTAAAAAAAGGATTTCATTTAACCTATGGGTTCTTAATCTACATACAACCATGCTTCTATTTCCTCTAATTCCATTAGCAATATCTCACAGAGATTGATGATCTGGTATGACTGGACCTTACTGTTTCTGTTCATCAGAGCATGGCCACCAAAATGCTTGAGAAAACATTCTCCTTTGGTCCCTATCACCATCAAACACATGGCATGAATTGGAGGTAACAAATCCATCCTCAATCCATTGTAACCATTATTATATCTTTATCCTATCATCAATACAAATGTTGATTTGTGATATCAATCTGTTGGTTCATAAAATGGGCGTGTAACGATTGATTATTTGGTATTTTGGTCGAACCATCCATCAAAAGAAAGAGTAGTGATGAATGAATGAAAAATGTGGGAGAAAAAAAAGAAACATGAAAATGTTGAATGAACCTCATCAATTTTCAGATCATCCTAGATCTATTTCCACTAGAACATAAAATGATAACGCAATAAAATAAAAAATTTCCCCCAATAATCCCATAAGAAATAAGCTTTAACCCTCATTATGATAAAACCAGGAAGCCATCCATTAGTATTTTTATTTGTGTTTGTTGCAGGATAATAAAATGTTGACAATTAAAAATAAAAAAATTTCTTACTTCATAGTGGATCGATCACTGATGATGAATGGATCTATTGCATTTTGGGGGGATATCATTGATTTTTGTTACACATCGATTAATAATCCATGATTTTATCATCGTTATCTCATTAAAACTACACCAATTCTCCCTCAATTGGAACTAGGGTTATGCTTTTAACCATGATATTCCATCATAACTGTATCCTTATAGGAAGAATTAGGCAATGTAATTTTAATTAAATAAATAAATTTAATTTATTTATTTATTTTAAATGTTCCCCCATGACTGTACCCAACCCGAACGTTCGATGAACTATAAGGTTAAGTTGTATATGGGGTAAAAACCATGCTTGAAACTCAATGAAAACATCATATTTCTGATACATGTCCCTATTTAACATTTATTTAGTTATTTGAGGAATAATTCATTGGCCTGACTTTTAATATATTTCAATAATTAATTCTAGTCACCTTAGGCTATGGAATCATTCATTATCTCATTACAAAGCTCCAAAAATAATTCATATAATATTAAAAATAAATAAATGTAAAAATATGGTTTGTTACATTCTCCCCACCTTGTGGATTTACCTCCCATAAATCCAAAAAATAATGATACATAAAAAAAGATGTGTCTAATGATCCTAAATCTAGGTCTCCCTCTCCCATGTGATTTTCTGAATATTCTCGTGCTACTAATGGACACATAATAGGGTAATAGATCAATCAAAAATGATCATATCCTACTAATCCTCAATCTTTACTTAGTAATCATCAGTATTATCTATATCCTTGATATCCATATTTCCCTAGTCAATAACATGTGATGGGTCCTTCATGTACCTCTTTAACTACGACATGTGGAAGACATCATGAACCTGGTCTAATTGAAGTGGTAGAACTAAGAGATACACCACCTCACTATCTCTACATAGTATCTTGAAAGGGGTAATGGATCTTGGATACATCATTCTACTCCGTCCAAATATCTACAACCCATGTTGAGGTGAGAAAATAAAGAAAATGTGGTCTCCTTCCTCTAACTCCATATGACTCTATTGTCAGTCCATATAGGACATTTGATGAATTTGTGCTATCATCATTTTCTACTAGAATATATGCACATTTATTTTAGTGTCTCAAATTAACATTGGTCTCATAAATACTGACTCACCTGGTTCTGTCAATAATTATGGGGACCTTTAGGGTATCCAGTATGAGGAATTGAATGGTTCCATATTAATGGATGAATGGTAGATATTTTCTTACACAAAATAATCCAATGAAATGGGATCCTACATACTATGAAAAACTTATATCATGAAATCATGTATCATTTCCTCTAGGATATAAATGGTCCTCTCAGTCTAGTTTTCATTCTAGGGGTGGAACTTTTTTCTCAAACATGACTAAGTACCAAAGAATCCTACAATTCCTTCCATAACTAGGATTTAAAGGTAGCACCATGGGAATAAGTGGTCATCATAGGAACCCCATTTATTCATACTATGTCATGTTTGTAGAGGCATGCCCTAATATCCACTAAAAATTCATCTAGAATAGATAGGAAGTGTGATGACATGGTGTGTCAGTCTACATTAAAAAAATGGAATCCATTCCCTTGGACATATGTTGCAACCCTATCATAATGTCCTTGGATATCCTATACCCATTAGACTATAGAACTTAAATGTGTTAATCTAAACCATTTGGATCCCTGTATACCACCATCACATACTAACAAGTATGGAATCAATCGGAAAAAATCCCTAAGTCCCATCTTCATCATTAGCTAGAAGAACATTTATCAAAGGTCCTGGTGTGTCTTCTCCACAAATGTATATACCACTAAGTTTGATGTATGGAACTCCATAATAAACCCCTCTCTTAGTGAAACTTTTACTCTAATCCTTCCTATGAAAATAATGAAAATCTCTCCACTATAATAAAAGACTTAAACAGCATGTTTAGTGACTATATGAGTATGTAGGTCATGATTTTTGGTATCATAAATATATTTCTCCCATACATACTATAAATGTGGAGGGGTAACAACTATCTAATAGGGGTAATATTATCCATCAGCATCCATAACGGAGAACTGTAAAGAGGGTAACAACTTTTACCCCTAACTCAGTAACTATGAAGAAGATATCCCTCTTAGATCATATGATACAATGTTCCAATTCCTAGTAGAATCGATAATCGTTATTTTATAGACCTAGTGGGACTATCATATCACCACTCTATAAAGTTATGATAATTTTGAGGGAATATATACTTGATAATATTATAGTTATAATAGATTATAAACCGCACTCCCATCAGGTAGTATCACCACATCATTACTACGATAACTATCGATACTCACTCATGATCATGGGTCACATAGATCTAATCATGTGTCCCCAACAGATGTGAACCATAGGAAATCACCACATTCCTCTACATCAGAATAAAACAAAGATCAGTCCTTAATTCATTATAGTACACTATTTACTTCACACCCTCCTCTAGAAATCTCTTGATGGGAGTAATCATTAATCACATACTCAACTCCATGAATTTGTACTGAAAAATATCTATAAAAAACAAATGCTACCCTTTTGGGTTTTGTATTTCAAGAGATATGATATCATAGATATATTTGGTTTGAATTTCTAATAGTTTCCTACAAAGCTAAGGAATATCCACACATCCTTCATGGTCTTCAGTGGATCCCATGCTATAACATTCATTACCTTTTCCATGTCCACAGCTACACCATATTCTGAGATAATGTTTCCTATAAAGGGCACCTCATAAATCTATAAAATAATTTTTAAAAGATTCATATAATTATGGATCTCTCAAAGTACACTTAGAACCATTCTCGACTTTCTTGTTTGTTCCTCCCCAGATTGTGAATACACTAGTATATCCCTGAAGAAGACTACCTTAAAATTGTTCATGAAAGTCATAAAGACCGATTTTAGGAGTCCAATGATCACTGATGGAACATTTCGCATGCTAAGGGGCATCACCATGTACTCATAGAGTCTCTAATAAATTTGGAAAGAATTCATTGGTATTTCCTCATATCGTACTCTCAATAAGTGATTTCCTAATGTAAGGTAAATCCTTGAGAACCATCAATCCCCTCTCAACTAATCAAAGAGGTAATTGATCCTAGGTATTGGATATTCACTCTTTATGTTCACATATCTTAGGAAACAATAATCCATATAAAACCTCATGATCCCATCCACCTTCTCATAGAACAATACTATTACCTCCCGAGGTGAAACATTGGGTCTTACAAATCTCGTCCTCTATAAGAAGTAAAACTTCACCCTTAGCTTGAAAAAAATATGGGAGCTGTATTATTTCCATGAGCATATATATAGGATTTTATAGGGTTTAGATAAATGAATATGTCTATCCCGCATTAGGGAGGTATGACTTGCACATCCTTCATAAATATGTCCTCGTACTCTGTCACAACTGTAGGAAACTGAGGGCCTATAGAATCCAATGAATCAAGGGTCATGTTACCCAACTGGTGTGTAAGTTTTTGCACCCTCTTGTGAAATATCACATCTTTCTATTTTTTTGGTTTACTTCCAACCAAAAGGGTAATGTTGTCCAATCACTATAGAATCCACACATCCTCCACCTAAAATAGTCTCTATGGGAAAGAAATACTGATAAACATTCTATTGATATGATTAAATCATATGGACTCATTAAGGACAAAATGAGACCAGCAAAGAAAATATCACCTATATGAGTAAGGTAACACAATTAGAATATGTTTTTGATTCACAGGTCACCTCTAGTTAGAGTCTCTAAGTGCAAGGGTTGAGTAAAATGTTGAACTATAATATTCATGTGTTGTACTAGATAGTTGAAATATATGAATAAATCATACCTATGTCTATTAGTAATTAAATTAAGTTATAAAAAATAATTTTTAACATTTTATAATACCTTGATCCACTAGGTCATTATCCTCAACCACATGCATCTTCACTCTTCCATATCCCACAGCTCCCTTATCCTAGCGTAGACCACCTGAGGGTGGTGGTGGAAACACGTGATTACATATGCTACCTCTATCTTCTCTCCCATATTGATTTCCATGTAACTTTCCCTATAGGCCTTACTTATCATATCAATTCCTATTATTTAGTTGACTATCCTATGTATCCAAACCAATATTACATAGAGTCAAACAATCCCATACATGATTTCCCTTATCGTCAAAAGTGTATCACACCAATACCTCATCAGACTATATCTATAATGGGAGACATTAAATGAGAATAATCTATCTTATTACCACCTATATAAATGTATTTCATGTCTAGGTACCTTTTTCTATCATCAAATTCCTACCACTATAGTCTCAAATCCTCTGTGCCCCCCATTGGCACCAACCATCGACCTCTACTCATCCAAGAAACTCTCAACCAAAAAATAATTCTCTAGAACCAAAATATAGGTAGGAATTCATTGAGTTTTCATGATGGAATTTAGGTATCTTCATATTCCTCAATCAATGGTTTTATCCCAAAATAGTTGATAACACACCATATCCATCATGTGCTGAGAGAGGTTAGAGAACCATTAATAATACTCATCCTCAATCGCACTTCACTAACTAAGATACAAAATCTCTTGAATGTGTACGTCCATAAATTTAGTTGTTGAAAACTAAACCCTGAAAAGTAACTCAAAAATTGATAATTATAAAGTCACATCATCATAACACAGGGTCACTAATCCCCACCATTGTCTTGAAGATCCATAGAAAAGGATAATTTCTAGGACCACCATGTATTCTGATGGTGTCCGGACAAGATGGAATAATCATGAAACTTCATCAAGCCAATCAACAGCCACCTAAGTGTTGAGTTTTCCACATAATCTAAAGACTCAGTGTTACTGAATCTCATGAAGATAACTCATCCCATGAACCTCATTTGTTGGTATTGTTAGTATTAGTTACAACTCGAATAGTGATGGTGATATTGGTTCACCACCTCAATCTATATGGAAATGGAAACCACAACACATTATTCTATGATTCATTCAGAAATGTTTCCCAAAAAAAGTGTATTAATATACCAAGACAACAATATGTTTATCAAAGTCCTAGTGTATAGATAAAATGGCTACCACACCAATACTAGAGTCCCTAGACTAAGATCTAAACTCAAAATACTAAACACTATTTTCCAAAATCACTATCATTGAACCAAATCATAAGGTAAAACCTCATCTAATACCACTATATAATGACCCATCCCAGTGGGGCCCATTTCAGGACTATCCAAAGCCTACCTCCAATAGGATAGGGGATGGACGCTAGTTATGAGTATTTATATCACACATATAGGAAGCCTTAGAGTTATGTACATGTACACATAAACACATGTCCAAGCCCATATAAATTCTAAAATGTAAAACAACAAATAAATATGTATACATAAACCTAAAATACCACCATTATAGTTATACAAATAGAACTGGAAAAGAAATTGAAAAACTAAATGTTCTCTACAAAGAAATAGAAAAAAATTCCAACCAGTAATGTTGATGAGGAAAACTTTCAAGGTTACCTCATAAACAGACCATGGTTTTTTTCACCTCACTATTCTCCACTGGATCCTGGTCCCTATAGGCCTCAATTAAATAGTTTTTTTTCTTCTTAATACATGACAATTTCAGTAAAATCCCAAGTAGGGTGTCTATATCAATACCCAGTATGATACCCACAAATCACTAAGAATATAGTTTTAATAATATAAGTCATCTTATCAATGGTATATTTAAACAACACATATAATAATAATATCTTGATATGCACAACATAGAAACACACTCTCAATATAATTTCACACCTGTAAAAAAATATTAGGAATCCAGCTCCAATGTTTCACGTAGTACTCTTCTGGGAGAACAAACTCTTTAAGTCAAATAGCATTGATGATATCCATCTTATATTTTTTTCATGATAAGTCTATCCATAGGAAGTACATGCTAAAAGTATGAATATAACAGTACAAATAATGGGGTCACAACCAAGGACATGGGTTAAACCAAAAACCCAATTTGGATTAACCCTCTAAGTAGAGGATGGACACTTGTATAGTGTTGGTAACAACAGTACGAAAAATTCAACATAGGTAGAATATGACAACAGAGGATCTCACTCTAGGACTCACAGAAGGATTCCAATTACTCTATCAAAGATTTAAGACCCTTTGAATAGATTAACATCCTTTTTATAGGATGTGATTCCATAGTAACCCTGATGGGATGGATTAATGGAATGAAACCCAATGAATCTCATCCAAGAGGAAGAGAAAAATGGAACCATGAATTATTTGAGGAAGTACACAGAGTTCACTAGTAGTAAACGACATGTTACTTCAACACTAACTCCTTCCCATGTATCATGGCTCATTCCCATGTTCATTTTCATGCCTAAGTACATTGAGTGTTTCAATCTGTGTACTCTTGGCCTTGTCCAAGTACACAACTCGTCCACTGTATACCTAGTATTTCCATGTTCATGTACAAATAAATAGCATGTCCAATTCAATGTGTTCTTAGCCAAATTTTTGTACACTCAAAGGTATATTATCTTTTATAAAGTATGGGTAACACACTCTGTACTAGCTATCACACACCATGTGATATTTCTCTTCTTGTATAAATCTTAAAACCACACAATGGGGTCCCACAATGAGTGTAATATTGAAAAACATGATGTGTATCCTATAATGTCCCATAACCTATATGTTCTTCCTCCATTTACTCCAAAACCACTATCACTGCCGATTTCTCCACCAATCTCCCAAGGATATTGAAGATCTGGTCAGACAGAACCACACCATTGTCACTCCTCGGATTCTGGCCACCAAAACACATGGGAAAATGATGGTTATTGGTCCCCTTTTCCATATCTTTTCATATTTTAACTAGTCTATAATATAAATTCATAATCCTTTATCACCATCGATAAAACTCAAATCATTCATCATCTCATACTCATATTTGTATTATCAACCCATTTCTCTAAGAAACAGGTGCATACTAATCAATTATCTGGTATTTTGGTTGAACCACCAGTGAAATGAAAAAAAGATGATGAACTCTTAAATAAATGTGGGATAAAACAATGAAATGTGAAAAATAGAAAATAACATAAATTGTGATTTAATTTTCCTCAATTCATTTCCCATTTATGAGGAACAAATATGTAACAAAATAAACTGGTTCTCCTAATAATCCCCACAAAAATAATCCTACTCCAGCAATATGACTGAAATAAAAACCCACTAGTTTGATGATTTATTCACATTCAATATATAATAATAATAAAAGGATAAATAAACTTCATTAAAATTTTCTACCTCAAGGTGGATTGATCACTGATGATGAAAAAATATATGGCATTATCATTGGTGAGATCCCCGAGTTCCATTGCACACAGATCAATGATCCCTAATACAGTCATCGTTCTCTCATAAAAGCTCCACCAATTCTCTACAATATGGCTCCATGGTTATGCAGTTAACCCTTAGTTTGGAATCATAACAACATATTTATATGAAAAATTTAGTCATAGAATTTTAATTAAATAAATATATTTATTTATTTATTTTATTTTAAATGTTCTCCACTTAGAGTCCCAACCTGAATGTCTGACTTTCTATATGGTTAGGTCGCACATAGGGTACAATCGACTCTCTGAACACAACAGATTAATTTCATTTGAAATCTATGTCCCCATTTAAGAGTTATTCAATTATTTTCAAAAAACTATCCATGCATGATATTTAATAAATTTCAAAAATTTCAAAAATCAATTCTCGACACACCTTGCCTCAAAATACCAAAATGACTCAACACCAATCTCTAAAAAATAATCCATACAATATTCAAAATTAATACATTAAAAAACTAGAGTCATTAAGGAATTTTAATTTCAAGAGTCCCTCAATCAGTTCGGGTTTGTTTTCATCGATTACATCCACATACACTTAATATTAGAGAAGGACTGTGCAGAATATCATTGGGATACTTTGAAAGTACATAGATGATATTAAGTATATGGTATGATATCGAAGTGTATGTTATGTACACATGAGGAGAATTTTCTTAGGCATATGGTGTATTAATAGGGACATATTGTTGATCCTTCAATATTTGATACAATTGTTTCTTATAAAGAACATAATAATGTTGTCATGGTTTGTAGATTATGATTCCTTATAGGATTTTATTAGAGTTTTATTTCCAATACCAATATGATTAAAATCCCTTTGATAGACTTGAATAGAAAGAACTATATTTTTTATGGACTGATCAGTTTTAGGAACCTTTCGACTACCTGAAGAAGAATTTGACTAGTGATCATTGTTGTCCCTAGAGGGGGGGTCTCATGATCAAGGTTTTATATTAATCTTCCTATCATATCCTTTCTTGTGTCTTGATATAGTAAAGGGTAATGTTTTCATATTTTTCAAATAAATTTCAATTAGGAATGGTGAATACTGATTCATGTTCTGACATCATTATTGAAAAATGTGGAACTCTAAAAGATATATTTTGATGATTTAATATAGTTTAAGGATGATCCAACAATGGAATTATATTCAAGTGATAATATATTCTGATGGGTGTGTGATGTTTATGGGTCATAATGAAATTTTAATGGAAATAATGAGTTCTATGTTGTGTTCATTAATGATATAATTTCAAATATTTCTTCATATTGTTTTTTGAAAAAGGTGATAGAGTGTAAAATTCATTAAAATAAAGATATGAAAAAATTTCACTACTCATCAAATGTAAGTGGTCATTGATGAAGTTTCTCTATTTAAATAGTGGTCCCCATTCTCAATAGTGGGTTCTAAAAAATAATATGAGGTTCATTGAACTAGATGACTGGATGAGGCCCACTATAATTGGATAGGACCACATATAAATTTTTTATGATTACTTTCACTGAAAAAATAATATATTAGTGTAAATTAATTATTATAATTGTAAATAATTGTAAAATTTTAATTGAATTAGTTTCCCCTCAAAGTAGTATGGAATAATTTCTGAACCATTTAAAATCAACAATTTTCTTCTATTTATGTTTTATTTTCAAGCATGTTTTAATGTTGGAGAGTTTTTTTATGAGTGTGTGTGAAGAGTTAAACTTTTTTTAATATTTTATACTATAATAATATATTAATAAGTTCCATGACATAAATTTAAGGGAGTCATTTCAATCTAGGAGTTTACAGTGGATCTGTTTTCATTATGTTTCAATTATGGTTGATAAATTCACAGGAACATGATTCAAAATATTTAAAAAATAAATATTAATTATTATAGTTGATGGCCTAGAAACACACACTCAATAGACATTGCTAAAATTCACATTCCATATTTTTTTAATTAAGTGGTAGTTTACTAGTACTAGATTTTATTGAACAATAATATCATAGGGTCTTAATAAATATGTTTGGTTAGTAAAACTATGGATTCAAGGGAATTTTTGTGGAGGACTATCTTATTCCAAAGGACATTAATGTTCCTTTATCTATTTTTACATTAGTGAATATGTATAATGTGTAGTAGGAATGTATGTATAAAATGGAACATAGGATTTCTATGATGTCATTGGAATATAACATAGTCTTCAATATTAGGATGACGAAGACCATAGTTGTACTGATGAATTATTTTGAAGATATGTATGTGAATACAACAACATTGAATAAAGCATTAATTATATGCCATGGTCTTAAAAATTATACTTTTAGAATATAGACCTACAATTTACAATGTAATTGATTTTAACATGTTTCAAGGTATGTTTATGTGAGTCAAATAAAAATTTATTAATGATGTGTTAGTGTTTATATTGTTATGATTACTATTGTAATGTAGGTATATGATGGTAAGGGTTAAAAGAAATTACATTGAGTATACTAAATTGTTGAATTAGGATTTCATAAATTTATTATTAATTAAGTAATAATATGAAGGGAAGTACATAAAACTTTTGAAAATGTTATAATTATCTAAGGAAGAGTTAGATCATCTCAAAGGGTAAGTAATAAGTAATCATAATAGTGGTCATTAGAAATTACAGGAGGTTAATTGGGATGTCCTGTATGTATATGTCAAAATTGTGGGAAAAGAGGACGTCTCAAGATAGACACCATATATCATAGGTAAAATTCCATAAGGGAATCTTCCAAGTGTTTATGTTCAAGGAATTTTGTTTTGTGCAATAACAACTTAGTTCTAAGTGTCAACACCCATGTTTAATCATGGATTATTGATTTTGGTACATTTCTTCACTAATTGGAAAATAATGAATCCATTGGAATGTTTTATAAAAAATATTTGTAAATGTACATTTAATGTATTATGAGGCTCTTGAAGTTATGATGAAATTAATTTTCAACATTAATATCTAGAATAGTAAATTATTAATATTGAAATATGTAAGAAAAATATATGACATTTGTAAGATTCTAAATTATATTGGATTACTTGATGAGGCATTATTTGGAACAACATTTTGTAACTTAGTTTTGGGGATTACTTGAGGATCCATGGTGGAGGCCCAATGTGTTTTGGATGTTACATTATATCTGATTGGATGATCATAAAGAGGGATAATATAAAAAGTATCAACATTTTATTATTTTGAGTTGTGGAATTACCCTCAGGTATACCTTAGTGATAAGAACAATAAGGTTTTAATGGAAAGGAATGATAATTCTTGATCATGGAGAGTTCAAATTTTTTTATTGTTATGTTCTTTGGAATTAGAGGATAGTTTCATTCATTCTAAATTATAGTAATCCCATTTCTCCAATGATAGATCTTGTTTACTCAAAATTTTAGGGGATAACCCTGTTCTAATATAACATAGGGTTAGTTTACTTTGTGACATTAATTAATGAATCGAAAAGGATGGTTTGAGTTAATTATATAAAAAGAAGTCTAATTATTTCATAGGGTTAATTCAATATAAGTTAAAGTTTCAATGGGAAATAGGTTGGAAGATACAATGCCTATAATCCCAATTTAATGGGGAGTATATTTAGATAAACTTCCAAAATATCTTTTGGATGAAGGGGATTAGGATGGATAATATTGTTTCTAATAAAACATTATATAATTTTGTAGAATTAATAATTAATAAACAATTACCAATGATAGAACATATCATGAGGGTGCACTTAGTAATTTATAATGGAATTTCAGTGAGAGTAGTGAGCATGGAAATATTCCTAGTTAAAAAAATAAATCACTATATTGGGTGATGATATTATATTGAATATATGGTTTTTTAAACCTATAAAAGTTATCCACCATAATATTTTATAGAGATTATACTATCTAAAAGTTGATTTCAATTAAAGAAACAAACACTAGGTAAAAAAAATAGAAATATTTATGGGATATAGTAATGAAATTTTTTTATTCTTTCTCTAGTATTATGATCCTCATATAATAATTAAGAGTTGGGATATTCTCATTAATGATAATGTCTTATAGAGAGATCAAAACATTAATGATAATTATGTTTGTAACAAAGAATAAATTGACCAGGTATACGTTGATCTCAGAGGGAGTCCAAAAAAACACATGTTTTGTAGTGTTCTGTTAAAGCACTAAAATTGAAATACATATACTAGTGAAATACGTTCAAGAATGTTTTTGGACTACATAGGATTAAATCAAAGATCTTGAAATTGGTGCTACAGAAAATAGTGTATCAAATTTTTTATCATTATAAGGAGATGATTCATATATGAAAAAATAGTGATATATTTGGGTTAGAAAATTAGTTCATTGGTTTTGTGCTAACATGAAAATTCAGTTTTAAATGGATGGTGGCTATCCTTTAATACCATAAGAGGAAACTAGTCTCAGTGAAATCTAAAATTTTTAGTCACTGTTATAAGAATAAATATCATTATTTTATTATAAAATAACATGGGGAAAACTATGTTCCCATAGTGGAACGAATCCATCATGAATAAGTATATTTTCTATTTAGTGGAGAATGATGGTAGAATTAAATACATGAAATGAATGGGGGGAATAGATTTCAATAGAAATAATGAATCATAACCTAAAAAATATTTTTCACTAGTATTTAATCTTGTAACCAACATGATAGTGATGAGAATGGTTTCTACTGATTATATGAATTTAAATAATATAGATCTATATATAGCATTTCTTCACTATTACTTAGAGTAGAAGATTCATATGAATTATCTACTAGGTTTCATGGATCAATGGAGTAATGACTTGATGCATAAGATAAAGATAAATCTTTATGGATCAATGAATGAACAAAGATTATAAAATATGAATTTTGATTCCTTCATTACAAAGGAAGGATTCACTTGGACTAATATGGATCATTATTTCTATTAATAGACATGGAATGATGGTACATTCCTCATCCTTCCACTTTTTATAGTTGAAATGATTCTGGTAGGTTTATAAATTAAGAGTATTCATGATTTTAGGTATGATTATTCTAGAATATTTTTATTGAGTAATCATGGAAGTGAAAAAAAATATTGGGAATACATACTGAGATATATGGTGATATTGAGACTTTGGTTCTATCTCTAATGTGTTACATTGGAATGATTTTTGAATGGGTTTCATTGTATGTATGTATGATGGTTTCAACTTCATTACTTTAAAACATTAAATTATCCAAAGTTAAAGCATAAAAAATCGAAATGAGTAGAATTATATGTTGAAAATTTTATTTTTATCCATTGTATGAAGGATTTTGTATTCTATAGTGCATAGTAATCATGAAATTTTATTTTTATTGGAGTTCATCGGCTGGTACATTGAAAATATAGGGAAGGAACTTTGGGATACCGTGAATAAATCATATAATATCTACATAGATCTAAATTCATAACTATATTCCTTGTTATGTATTATCTATTTTAAGGTAATATTGATACTGTCTTTTTTTGGGATTTTAAGAATTAAAAGAGAACAATTTTTTTGGGTTCACCTATAGTGGAATGAAAATTAAATTGATTTCATGGATATAACATGTGATTAAATTGTGAAAAATTAATGACTTGTATATAGAAGAAATATAAGTGGTAAAGTAATTGGTTTTTCTGATGTACTTATTGAAGTAGCTTTGGGATTCCGAAGGGTGAAGTGTTATTCTGGGATGATCAAAGCATAATCCATTTAGATATGAAGCTAGTATTTAATATGAATATGAAAAAAATTAACTAGAAATAACATTTCATCTAAAAAAATCTAGAGGATAAAACAAAGGAGATTTTGAAAAAAATAAGACACCAAAATCCACCGGACACGTTCACCAATGTGCTCATCTAGGAAATTATAAGGAAAAATTATTCATAAATGGTACATTGGTGAATGAAAGTAGGTGAAGAAACTATATATTTTATAAGATGAAATATTTTTTTAGTAAATTGGTAGAGTTTTCAATGGTTTTCATTAATTAATACTCAAATGTGTTTATTCTAGGAAAAAATGATTTTTTTCAGGTTTTGATTTAGTTTTATTAGATATAGTATATTTGGAAGATATATTTAAATGATTAGATGCATTGGAAGTATGATCAAATAGTGGAAATTTATATAGATGATATTATCTTTCTATATAAGTGTTCTAGTTAGTTTCTTATATGGTGTTTGAATAAATGATAAGATATTTATGTTTTATACCTTGATGATGTGATGTTGATGTATTCCCCCATGGTGTTGTAGTAATGGGGATGGATTCAAAGGTTCATTTAATGACATTTATGTGTAACATTCCCTATTTATTCAATATTTCTGGTCATGGATTATGTTGATATATTGAGTCAAACATCACTATCTTAAAGTATGGATTTCTTATATAATTCAAAGTTTAGCGGATCATGATGACTACATAAGACCCAGTAGAAGTTGGTGGGACAAATTCTCATGTGTGATAATTAAATGGATTGAAAAGGTAGTGTGATATTAGTGGGAATTAAAAATTTTAATTAGAAAACAATATAACATTTGAGTAATAAAATTGAAGTATTGTTCAATAATAGACATATGATATAATATCTAAAACATTTAAATCATTTTCTTTTTATAATTTTTTATAATTTCGTCTTGATTGATGGTTTTATAGGTGTTATGTTTGTAACACCCAAAGATTTCATAGTACGTTAGTTCTTTAAATTAATTCAATAACTTACACTGCACGCAACATCGAGTTCAAGCGCATCACGACTTACCAAACTAGCCGTTCAAAAGCGGTTATAAATGTTATTAACATAATTTTGAACTTTATATAACCCTTATAATTTTATAATCCATATTATGAGTTTCTTAGACATAATATAAGGACAAATTAATTTTTTTTATAGATAAAAGAAGTATTTTTCAAAAAAATGCAATTTTACCTCCTTTTAATGGAGAACCTTTTTTAAATACAATATTTGACACTTTTATATATTAAATTTGACAAAAGAAACTTCTTCTTTAAGATCAAAAAATAATAATTTAGTTTCAATAAATTTTTGGTGTTTTTCTGATAACTTTCATATTTGGGTGAATAATGAAAAATAATATATTTTAACTGAAAATAACTTTTTTAATAAAAATAATTTATAATGTTCAACTATACATATGAATGGTTTGGATGTATAATTATATTATATTTTTACCATTTAATTCAATGTTGGTCATTGTAAGTAATTTCACTTTGAAATTGGACATAAACAAATGTCAATATTTTGAAAGTTATTATTTCTTAAAAAACATGCTTTTTGTTTTGACAACGGGAATTAATTTTAAATTAATTTCTGCCACTTATGTGTTTTGAATTTAGAAAAATGGATTCCATATCTAGAATTAGGAGGTCCAAATTTTTTAAATAGTTAACTTTTATTTTTATACATTTTGAATAATTACTTCAGTAAATATTTTATTTACCATGGTTAAAGGGTAAATTTGGTAAATAAGGGTAAAAAACTAATATTAAATTACCCTAACACATGTCCTAACACTATTTGATGATACATGTCCGACCATTTGTATCTTTGGGTCGATTTGGGGACCCCATGGAGCCACTTGTAAGTGAAGATAACACTTTATATTAATTAAGTTAAAGTAAATACAAAAATGACATAAGCATATATCTTTTAGTAAAACAATTTTTACATAGGGTTATATATGTTATATCTTCGACTATAAATATTAATTAACAAGATAAAAATATTTCCTAAATAATGGTATTTTATTTATAATTTTTAGACATTTAATAATTAAAGTTATTTATGACACAATGATGATGCAGTATTTTTTTATTAATGAAAGAATCAAACAAATGGTATTATAATTGTTAAAATAAATATAATTTGAAAGTTTTCATGACATCCACGAATTTTATAGGTTACTATGACATGTTAGGATTTATTAAATAAATTTTTTTGAATTAATAAAGTTTTTATGGCATTAAAAAAAATCAATTATTAAATAGTGTCAAAATTGACATAAAACTGTTTTTAAAAAAATATTATATTATTAATTGATATAATATTCCTAAAAATATAAGTTCCAGCCAAATAACTTATATAATGATATTTATATCATTAAGTAACCACTTGTGGTTCTATTGGTAGTTTATATTAATTTTATTAACCATAAAATATAAAACTACAAAGAGACATGGTAAATGTCAAACTAATTAACTAAGAGTTAAATCTAAAAGATAAGGTTAATATAGTGACCCAAACCTGTCTAAAACCTATTGGTTGAGTGGTTTTCGACCCATCCCCACCACATACTTGAAGTAAATTAATTTTGAGCCATTATAAACTGGACATTAATTTATTATAAAATATTACTTTATGTTTTCCTAAGGTGCCCCTCACCCCTCTTATAAAAGGGTACTCCCACTTCCCTAACATTCACACCTTCAAATGCATTTGGATTGGAAAAACTATGCCCAAATACCCTATAAACTATCCTCAATTCATCCTAGAGGACTTAATTTATTCAAAAAGCCAACCTAAGGATCCCTTTTGATAAAATCAAAAGGAAGAACCCGAAGAAGAGGTAAATATTTCATCACCTCTTTCAAGTTTCTTTCTTCTTCCACTTCCTCTTTCTTTGTTGTTTCCCTTCTAAAATAATAAATCCAGTATCTTCTATATACTTGGATGTTATTATGAATATGGTACAACTATATTCATTATTCTATCCATCCTTTGAATGATATGTCACCATACGTGCGTACGTACGGCTTACCGTCTCCACGTCGTGGTGTAATTGTCATTCAATACATTATTATTTGGATGGGTATAATAATGATGTATAATTGATGTAAATAATAAATATAACATGATAATGATTCTTTATATATTATATACTATCCAGTTCTATATTATTTTAATATCAAATGAATGATATTGTTGCTCATGCATACGTACAGATTACCGTCTCCTCGAACGTGATGAGAATCATTCCCCATTGTATCCATTCAAGACTAATTTTCTTTTGATGATTAAAAATAATGTATAGAGACATGATATAATCTTGTATATGAATAAGATACATCCCATCCATAACAAATATGAATCACATAACAAAGAATATAAAGGAAAACGAATCTGTTAACACCCAAAACAACGATAATACTAAGATATTATTAACAAAGAAATGTTAAAAGATCATATATGATATCATATTAATGTATATAATTCTTGTATAATTTAATAAAAATTATTTCACCATTATACAGGAGGTTAACCTACCATAGACCAAGGAAAATTACAAGGTAAGGGGTTTCTTATCTCACTTTTAATTCCGTGAGATTTCCATTGTTCACCACTTATTTATTGCATGTGGTGTGTGTATTGCCCATGATTGTATTAATTTTGTAATATAATTTAATTTATGGAAATTTACATCATCATTTTATGATCCATATTTCATGGTATGTATGTTTCGTAAGTTACCAAATTGGTAAGGGAATTTCAAATTTCAATTTCCACTCATTCGGCTTTACACATACTTTGTTGATTATTTTACTCCAAGATTATGAGTAGAATCACTATTAATTTGATTATGTCATGATTTACACTCCCCTTTATGTGTATATACTTTTGATACACATAATGACTCCATTGATAAATTCTGAAGTCATCGATATGAACTTGATAAGAGTAATTCTAACTCAATCTCCATTTGTTGAGTTAAATATTCAATTCATTGCTGTTGTTTTTACAAGAATATGTGTGAATGTCCTCTGATTTATTGACACTGAATATCCAATTATATTGAGTGTATTTATATTTTTCACACATAATTATGTCGTTGATTTATCCTTAACCTAAGGATACTATCTTTATAGGAGATATCATCTCAATTTACATTCCAGTGAGAGTTATTTGTTGTTATACACCAATTCACTTTTATATGGTGTATATAATGTACTTTGACATAGTATATCATGAATAATTTTATTATCATGATATTAAAAAGTTTTTATTACCTCAATTATTTGTATTCAAGTGTCTCTATTTTGGTTAGTAACTCTAACTAAAATATCATTTTAAATGTTTTAAAGATTTATTATTCTAAATCTTTCTCATTAATTCCCATGTTTTAAAAATGGTTTTAAGGATTTATTTATATGGACATTAAAGTTTTAAAATTAAAATTCCTTTTAAAAGTTTCAAATTGGTATGGGGCACTTTGATTCAAAAATCTATTTTTAAATGGATTCTTGAAAAATAGTGTGACTTTTAAATGTTTTCAAGAAAAAGGTGGATATTTCTCTCAAATAGTTTTGAGGATTATTTTCATCTATGTCAATATCATTCATTATTCTCGATTGAGGTTAATCTGTTACAATACAATCTTCTATATTGTATTAAATGAGTTATGTTTGACTGTGGATGTGCAATTTTTATATCATTCATGGTTTGTGGATAAAGTATTGACTTTTCGTATACTAGTTTTAATACGAATGTTTATGTTATGTTTCAAACTTTTAAATGAGGAATGAATTGGACTTTGTAAGTGACAGGTGGAGCCTGCTATAGCTCCTTGATGCATCAGTAGGTCTCATGAGACAAACTAGTGTATTGGCACAAGGCCTTGACAAAATCTTATTTGTAGTCTTAGCACAAGGCCTTGACTATGTGGTTATGATAGTCTGGCATTATGCATTCCATCATTATGAAAGTGGTTATTGATATTGCATTTGATTATTCAAATACTTGAATATCCATGTGAATAAGTAAATGACATTATTTGATTTTATCTTTTCCATTTTATGCTGAAGTTCAAGTTTAAAAAGATTTTTTTTAGTATTATACACTACCTTAAATGTTTATTCTTATTTATAAAAGTTTCTACTATAATGTTATCCTTACTGAGCATATGAGATCACCCCTTTCTGTGTTTTATTTTTTTCCAGGATGCAAAGAAGTATATTATGACTAACATTTAGGGATATTCTATGGGGTCTCAGTGTTTTCTATGGAAACAATGTTGTTGTAGTCTTCCATTTTATGATGTAATGTAAACCTTATGAATGTATCTAGTACTTCCAAGGATACTACACTAATTGGTCTTTTGATACTTGATCTTTTATGATCATGACAATTATACGTAATAATGCACCGACTCTAGGCTTATGGGATCGGGGCGTTACAGTTGGTATCAGAGGAATTTTAATACAAACCTTGGAAGCTAGATTTAGATAAACTCTAATTAGAGCACATAGGCCTAAGATATACTTTGAAGATTAGTATAGAAGAACTTCCTAAAATTTTGGTATTATAGAGATTGTGTTAGTTTTACAAGCATTACATCCCTATCTTGATACGAGCAGGTAGAGGCGGCTTTGGCACAGATGTACCTAGGGGTAAAACCCGAAAACATCGCTTTGAGATAGACTTGAATGGGAACTAGTGCATGACAATGGTACTTGCTGCACTCTTGGTTATGACACTCCTGGGGGATATACTCAGTATAATTTACATTTTCTTTACAAACCGATTTAAATTATTTTAATATAAAATGAGAATAAATGACCATGGTTAATCCTAAGGTGTTTCAAATTGAAAATATAGTGTCGTGATATTCTCTAAATGATTTTATGACTACTATTACTCCCATAATGCTTTCTGGTTTTATTCAATGGATGGATTCCAAGGAAATCATAGTAACTTTGAGAATGATGTACAAGGTGGGAACAGTGGTGGAAATGAGCAACAAAATGGAATGTTGATAGGTGTAAAAGATATCGTGTTCATGCCAAATCAGTTTTTCAAAAATATGATCCACAACATATATATTAACCACTCCCAGACTCAATAAAGAAGAGAAAAGTGATGAATGATAAGAGCTCCAGCAGTGGAGACTATGGAGAAAAGAATCCTCAATTTTCATCATGTAGAAAATTTGGAAGGAGACACCCAATAAAGTGTCTCAATAGAATAAAGAAATGCTTTACATGTGGGAAAGAATGACATAAAGTTAAGAATTGCCGAGGAAAAATGAAGAGTACTATGGAAGAAAATAAAAATGGTCCCAAGAATCCATTTACAGTCATTTTCTGTAAATATAGGGGACATGGACATTACCCAAGTGAATGTCCTATTCTATAGGACATTTTCTTTTTCAAATAAGAATCTATGTGGAAATAAATGGTTGGAGAAATTTTTAAATGTATTAGTGCTCCTTGTTGATGGGATTACTTTGGAATAATTTTCTCTTGTATTTTTAACCCTGAAGTTTGTCATGTGAAAGTGATATTTGAGGAAGACTTATCTTTTCTATTGTGGATATAGTTATAAATAACCATTTGGTTTTATATGATCATTGGGTTTGAAGCAATTACAAGCTATTATATTTTGGGATGAAAATGCAAGGTATGAGATAACATTTGTGGTTAAATTATGTTATGGTTATTTTGAGGAATTTATTTCATTTTGGTAATGTTATAAAATATAGTTTTTGAAAAAGGACAACACATAGATCGTGTGAAAACCCATCGTGTCGGACAAAGCTGTGGGAATAGAACCCACAACCAGAGTGCGATTGGGATTTATCACCTACCACTGGACTATGTGAAGTCCCTGGTTAGTGTGACTAATTATTTTTAGTTAAATGATTTTATTTATCAATAATAAGTTGATTTGGGATCTTATATCTTATCAAATGAATAACCTTAGTATAGGAAAATGATTTGTTGATTAAGTGATAAATGTTATTTTGGAATACTTTCGCTTTTTTGGGAACACTATATGCCCAAGGAAAATAGAATACTATGGGATTTCATTTGAGGAGTAATGGTGGATTTTTATCTATGTTTTTATTGTGGATTTATAGTGATTTGGGTTATTTATGGAAATTATTAACCTATAATAGAGAATATTTGATTATGTTAATTACTTTTAAGTATGTTACTTTAAGAGTAGTTGATGTCATTTGGAGATACAATTTAACATGGAAGACTACATAACAAAATTCTTCTAAGTTTTGGGTTTCAATATTAGTTTGGGTTATATTGAAGGATTTTAAGGACAATTTTTTATTTAATGGTATTTATTTAACTTTGGAGTATTGTTGGTTTAATTTTAGAAATTAAGATTAGTGTTTATTTCTCTAAAGGAATATCTTTTGGGGGGATCATCAGACCTTATACTAACTGTTTTGGTATTGATTAATCTCTAAAGACAAGGTAAATATATAGTTTATCCTTTTTGGATCATGTGATTCTCTAGAAGTTTATTCTAGCTCTTTCAATGTGACCAAGTCTTCATGAATACTCATCGTTTAAAAAAGATTTAGTGGTAGAAATTTATTAAAGAATGAAACTCTACTTAAAAATTAAGTATATCTCTTTATGTTCTTAGTCAATCTCATAAATAAATTCCTCATCTTTATGAAATGTAACTTAAAAAAATGTTTTCCGTTTACTTTTCATACTGGGAAACTAATTACTATTTGTCCCATCACAATTTTGTGGTTTTCTTTTTGTTAAATTTCACATGATCATGTTTTCTATCCCTCTCCATAAGAACTTGACACTTATTTTATCATCCATATCCATGTTTTCCTACATGGAATCCTAGTGTGGGTTATCTTGGGTGACCTTTTTACTTCTCTTTCTTTCTTTTAAAGTGATAGTTTTATTGACTCTTTTTCTGATGTGGGACTTTCCATTATATTCCCAATACCAATTTTAAAAATTGAAAGGATGCAATTTATTTAAGGAGGGAAGAATGTAACACCCCAAGATTTCATAGTATGTTAGTTCTTCAAAGTAATTCAATAACTTATACTGCACGCAACATCGTGTTCAAGCGCATCACGACTTACCAAACTAGCCGTTCAAAAGCGGTTATGAATAGTATTAACAGAATTTTGAACTTTATATAACCCTTATAATTTTAGAATCCATATTATGAGTTTCTTAGACATAATATAAGGACAAATTCATTTTTTTCATATAAAAGAAGTATTTTTCAAAAAATGTAATTTTACCGCCTTTTAATGGCGAACCTTTTTTAAATCCAATATTTGAAACTTTTATATATTCAATTTGAAAAAATAAAATTCTAATTTGGGATCAGGACATGAGAATTTAGTTTCAATTTTTGGTGCTTTTCTAATAACTTTCATATTTAGGTGAATAGTGAAAAATAATATATTTTAACTGAAAACAAATTTTTAATCAAAATAATTTATAGTGTTCAACTATACATATGAATGGTTTGGATGTATAATTAGATTATATTTTTACCATTTAGTCCAATTTTGGTCATTGTAAGTAATTTCACTTTGAAATTGGACATAAACAAATGTCAATATTTTGATAGTTATTATTTCTTAAAAAACACGCTTTTTGTTTTGACAATGGGAATTAATTTTAAATTAATTTTTGACACATCTATGTTTTGAATTTAGAAAAATGGATTCCATATTTCTAATTAGGAGTTCCAAATTGTGTGAATAGGTAACTTTTATTTTTATACATTTTGAATAATTACTTCGGTAAATATTTTATTTACCATGGTTAAAGGGTAAATTCGGAAAATAAGGGTAAAAAATAATATTAAATTACCCTAACACATGTCCTAACACTATTTTATGATACATTGTCGACCATGGGAATCTTTGGGTCGATTTTGGGACCCCATGGATCCACTTGTAAGTGAAAATGACACTTTATATTAATTAAGTTAAAGTAAATACACAAATGACATAAGTATATATCTTTTAGCAAAAAACAATTTACATAGGGTTATATATGTTATCTCTTAGACTATAAATATTAATTATAAATATATAAATATTCAATACATAATGTTATTCTATTTATAATTTTTATACATTGAATAATTAAAATTATTTATGACACAATGATGATGCAGTATTTTCCTTATTAATGAAAGAATCAAATAAATGGTATTATAAATGTTAAAATAAATATAATTTGAAAGTTTTGATTCCATCACCAAATTTTATAGGTTACTATGACATGTTAGTATTGACTAAATAATTTTTTTTAATTAATAATGTTTTTATGACTTTAACAAAAATCAATTATTAAATAGTGTCAAAATTGACATAAAAGAGTTTTTAAAAAAATATTATATTATTAATTGATATAATATTCCTAAAAATCTAAGGTTCATCCAAAGGACTTATATTATGATAGTTATATCATTAATTAACCACTTGGGGTTCGATTGGTTGTTTATAGTAAGTTTATTAACCATATAATATAAAAATACAAAGAGACATGGTAAATGTCAAACTAATTAACTAAGAGTTAAATCTAGAAGATAAGGTTAATATAGTGACCCAAACCTATATAAAACCTATTTTTTGAGTGTTTTTCGACCCAGAACCACCAAATACTTGAAATAAATTAATTTTGAGCCATTATAAATCGAACATGAATTTATTATAAAATAATACATTAATTTTTCCTAAGGCGCCCCTCACCCCTCTTATAAAAGGGAACTCACCCTTCCCTAAAATTCACACCTTCAAATCCTTTTAGCTTGGCCAAACTCTGCCCAAATACCATATAAACTATCCTCACTTCATCTTAGAGGCCTTAATTTAGTAATAAAGCCAACCCAAGGAGCCCTTTTGATCAAATCAAAAGGAAGAACCTGAAGAAGAGGTAAATATTTCGTCACCTCTTTCATGTTCCTTTCTTCTTCCACTTCCTCTTTCTTTGTTGTTTCTATTCTAAAATAATAAATCCAGTATCTTCTATATACTTTAATATTATTATGAATATGTTACAACCATATTCATTATTCTATCCATCCTTTGAATGACATGTCACCATACATGCGTACGTACGGTTTACCGTCTCCACGTCGTGGTGTAATTGTTATTCAATGCATTATTATTTGGATGGGTATAATAATGATGTATAATTGATGTAAATAATAAATATAACATGATAATGATTCTTTATATATTATATACCATACAATTATATGTTATTTTAATACCAAAATAATGATATTGTTTCTCATGCGTACATACGGATTACCATCTCCACGAACGTGAGGAGAATCATTCCCCAACATATCCATTCAAGACTAATTTTCATTTTATGATTAAAAATAATGTTTTCAGACTTGATATAATTCTGGATATGAATAGGATACATCCCATACATAACAAATATGACTCACATAACAAATAATATAAAGGAAAACGAATCCGTTAACACCCAAACGATGATAATACTAAGATATTGTTAACAAAGCAATGTTAAAAGATCATATATGATATCATATTAATGTATATAATTCTTTTATAATTTAATAAAAATTATTTCACCATTATACAGGAGGTTAACCTACCATATACCAAGGAAAAGTATAAGGTAAGGGGTTTCTTATCTCACTTTTAATTCTGTGAGATTTCCATTGTTCACCACTTATTTATTGCATGTGGTGTGTGTACTGCCCATGATTGTATTCATTGTATAATATACTTTAATTTATGTATATTTAAATCATCATTTTATTATATATCTTTCATGGGATGTATGTTTCGTAAGTTACCAAATTGGTAATGGAATTACAAATTTTAATTTCCACTCATTCAACTTTACGCATACTTTGTTGATTATTTTACTCCAAGATTATGAGTAGAATCACTATTAATTTACTTATGTCATAATTTCCACTCCCCTTTATGTGGATATACTTTTTATACACATAATCACTCCATTGATAAATTCTCAAGTCATCAATATGAACTTGATAAGATTAATTTTAACTCAATCTCTATTTGTTGAGTTAAATATCCAATTCATTGGTGTTGTTTTTACATGAATATGTGTGAATGTCCTCTGATTGATTTACACTGAATATACAATCATATTAAGTTTATTTATATTTTTCACACATAATTATGACGTTGATTTATCCCTAACCTAGGGATACGGTCTTTATAATAGATTTCATCTCAATTTACATTCTAGTGAGAGTTATTTGTTGTTATACACCAATTCACTTTAATATGGTGTATATAATGTACTTTGACATAGTATATCATGAATACCTTTATTCTCATGATATTATAAAGTTTTTATTACCTAAATTATTTGTATTCAAGTGTCTCTCTTTTGGTTAGGAACTCTAACTAAAATATCATTTTATATGTTTTAAAGATTTATTATTCTAAATCTTTCTCATTAATGCCCATGTTTTAAAAATGGTTTTAAGGATTTATTTATATGGACATTAAAGTTTTAAAATTAAAATTCCTTTTAAAATTTTCAAAGTGGTATGGGAAACTTTGATTTAAAAATCTATTTTCAAACGTCTTCTTGACAAATAGTGTGACTTTTAAATGTTTTCAAGAAAAAGGGGGATATTTCTCTCAAATAGTTTTGATGATTATTTTCATCTATGTCAATATCATTCATTATTCTTGATTGAGGTTAATCTGTTACAATACAATCTTCCATATTTTATTGAATGGGTTATGTTTAATTGTGGATGTGTTATTTTTATACCATTCATGGTTTGTGGATAAAGTATTGACTTTTCGTATGCTAGTTTTAATATGAATGTTTATGTTATGTTTCAAAATTTTATATGAGGAATGCATTGGACTTAGTAAGTGACTGGTGGAGCCTGCTATAGATCCTCGATGCATCGGTAGGTCTCATGAGACAAACTAGTGTCTTGGCACAAGGCCTTAACAAAATCTTATTTGTAGTCTTGGCACAAGGCCTTGATTATGTGGTTATGATAGTCTGGAATTATGCATTCCATCATTATGAAAGTGGTTATTGATATTGCATGTGATTATTCTACTAGTATAATATCCATGTGAATAAGTAAATGGCATTTTTTGATTTTATCTTTTCCATTTTATGCTGAATTTCAAGTTTAAAAGGCTTTTGTTTTAGTCTTATACACTGCCTTAAATTTTTATGCTTATTTATGAAAGTTTCTGCTATAATGTTATCCTTACTGAGCATCTGAGCTCACCCCTTTCTATGTTTTATTTTTTTCCAGGATGCAAAGAAGTATATTATGACTGACCTGTAGGGATAGTCTATGGGGTCTCAGTGTTGTCTATGGAAGCAATGTTGTTGTAGTTTTCCATTTTATGATGTAATGTTAACCTTATGAATATATCTAGTACTTCCAAGGATACTAAACTAATCGGTCTTTTGAGACTTGATCTTTTATGATCATGCCAATGATACGTAATAATGCACCAACTCTGGGCTTCTGGGGTCAGGGCCTTACAATGTGTTTGTGTTAATAGAGTTTAACCTAGTGCTGTTTTTAGGGTGTGAACTTTACTTACTAATTTTTGGTACATTAACTTGGTGGTGTTATAAAAATCATGGAATTTATAAAGTTAATATTTCTACTATGTGGTTCTTTTGTGGATAAATTATAGAGAATATTTCTTCAATATATTCCCAATAGTTATATCCTTTGCTGATAAACTATTCCACCCATAATTTTGAGTCAGTTGTACTTTTTTCTCTATGAAGTTATGGTGTGCCAATATCCTCGATGAATTCTTGATTTTCTTTATAGATCATAAGTACTTGAGTTATATCATTACATAGAGGGATATGAATTTTTATCATCCATGGATAATGATTTTCTTCTAGGTTTATGAAATAATTATCTATTACACCATATGGAAAGGGAATGTATTGGATGATGCATTGAGTTATAATTCCTAAGGCAATGCTATTCAGGATTCACATGACGCATATAGAGTAATGGAGGATCTTGTAGTCATGTATCATGATGTCGAGAAGGATGGTGGTAGTGGGTGAATATACCATATGCTATTTAAATAATCCTCTTTTCACAAGGTGAAAGAGTCATAGTGGGGAGGCTCAATGCTACAAATGTTACACGATCAATCCTTTGATGAGGATACTCCATTAGGATAGTCAAAGGGTGATCAAAATTAGGTGTTTTTTCTAGGGGTTTTGTAAATATCAGAGGATGTTATTAATGGGTTTCATAACACACACTTATTAGGGAATCATGGTATGTACTTGAAATATTATTACATGAGGATTCTATTATAGTGGCTGGGGACAAATTGTTCCATAGTGGAGTCCTTATCACAATGTTTGTTCTATCAATAGGAAAAATAAATGTATCATCCTCCTGGTAGTTTTTTGGAGCCACTAGTAGTCATCTTGTGGATGTTAGAAGAAATTTATATGTATTTTTTACAAGTTATCTTTATGTTCATGTAGGATGGGATACTATTTGGGTGATTAGGCATTATTTTACAATATAATATTATTTTTTAGTAATTATAGTGTATATGTCAATATATATTTTGAAGAGACTATATACAAATGAGATGGAAAAGAATTATGGTGGTCTAGGGACAATTGTTTCAGATTGGGATTCCCATTATACCTCACATGTATGGGGAGATCATCAGTGTGATTTTGGATCTTAGATACACCTTATAATAACATTTAATCCTTAGATATAAAATCAAAAATAAAATTCCATATAGACACTGGATAATATTTTGAAAGACTGCGTTTTGGAATTTAGTGTTTCATGGGTGAATCACCTATATTTCATCAAAATTTCCAATAATAATAGATATCACATGACCATTATCACGTCTCTATTTGAGGAATTTTATGGGATTACTTGAAAATATTCACTATACTAGATTGTTGATGTAGATTTTTCATTTGTTGGACCATATGTTGAATAGAGAAAGGGAATGATTTTGTATATGATTGGGACAAAATTTTAGTTGTGTAGGACCATCAAAAATCATATACTTCTAGATGGAGGAGGGATTTGTAGTTTTGGGTTGGAGACCATGTATTCCTAAATTTTTCTACTAATCATTAGTAGGGGATCTTCAATAGTGTGAGTAATCATCTTCCTTTTTATAGGTCTATTTGAGGTGTTGAAATATGTAATCATGGTGGTGTATTATTTATCAGTCCCTTCAATGTGTTTAAGATCCAAATTTTTTCAAAGTGTCACATCGTCAACAATATCTTCTTGTTAACTCCTAAGTTATATATTGAGGTGATTTAGTTGTAGAAGAGGAAATGAAATTTATTGAGTGGCCAATTGAGATTCAGAATCATCAAAATAATATTTTTAATGGATGTGTTATTACATTGGTCCACAAATTATAATGGAATTGTGGTTTGGAAGAGTTTCCATGGTAACACAATTTAAAAATATGCACTTTTTATCCTTAATTTTTTTAATCAATTTTTTCATTAATGATGAGATATCTAATTTAGTACTTATTTTATTAAAATTGATTATCCTTGAGCCACGTTGTGATATTTGATGTCATAATTTCAATATGAGAGGCATCTATTGGAGGGGGCTTGGGTTTGGCTCACATACTTATCCTTTTTTGTTTGGTTTTGATTTTATGGAAGATAATAATTTTATTTTTATCCATTTTAAAATCCTAAAACATTAAAAACTATTAACTTTCATCTTTTCGGTGTTATAGATCTTGAGATAAGATTTTGATAAAGTAATGTGGAATTTGATCCAAGATTTTAGTTAGAGAAGTTCATTGAAGCATGATTTTATGTGTTTCACCATGAGTGGTTGATTAAAGTGTTGGGATGTAGTGTATTTTTTTGTTACATGTATGGGTAATATCCATGGGAGTTTTGTGTTTCTTTATCTTGAGGTATAAGTATAATTGTCTCATAATGGGTGTTGGTTACAATGTGATTCTATTTAAATACACCATAACTGAATTTTATTGCATTAATGACTACTCTGAAATGATATGAAGAGACTTGTTCTATTTTGATATAATATTCCTCATGTATAGTCACATACTAGATTTTTTCAATTGTGGCATGAATGTATGTAGATTATTTTTACATTGTGATGATTCTTGGGCTCATATCTTTTGAGGTTTTGAGATCTCCTCGAAGGAGGCTTCTATGTGGAATAAATTTATACTCTATGCCATGGATTCATGTGTGGAATATTTTATGGTATCACCTTTTAATTATTATTTCACTGCATTTTAGTTACTGCATTGTGGTTTGGTTCAGGGTGCATTATGGTTGATGTGAGATGTCTTAGGTTTACATCCTATTTTTTGTTAGGTAATGTCTAGAAGTGTGGAAAATATGGATTCACTATTACATTCTTTAATAATGATTTTTTGAGTTTTTATAATGTTATTTGGGGATAGCTAAGTAGGGGTTAGGTCATGTTTTTCAGAGGTACCCCATTGCAACATTACCATGACCCACCATGCTCTAATTCCTATGACTTCCCTTTGAATCATTTTTTCTACAAATATCAAGTTGTTGGACCCTTCATGATCCAAGGAGATTCTTTTTTATATTCTTCTTAAATATATTATTGTACCTTCATCATGAAATTGATCATGATAAAGGTTATTATTTGGAGTTTGTTCTATTATGTTTCACTCTTAGTAGGTCATGGTCAAGCATATTCTTTATGGTTGATCATCGTTTGTTGGGTGGTTGGTAATTTTATTTTTTTATATCATGTGATTATTATGATGTTTTAGTTAAGGTAGGGTATTTAAAACATATTCTTATTTAATTTGGTATTAAATTTTGATATATCATGATTTTGATTCATTTATAGCGCTGATAAAGATTAACCTAATAAAAATAATGATTTTGACTAAAGAATAATTAATGGTCAAGAGTGAATCACATGTTCTTTATGAAGTTCCATGATAATGTTATATTTTGATGGAATGTTTTATGTTTCTACTAGATATTTTTTTTACTACTAAGCTATATATTTCTTTATTGTCATAATACTTTAGAATAACCATGTATTAGAGGATAGTCACATAACATTTGTAATAAACCATTTTTGTAGTAATATGTATTTTTTGTGTTGGTGTTCGAACATGGAATTATAATTTTATATATTAAAATAATTGATGTTGGTAACTTTAATGTGAATATTTTTTATGTTTCCCATTTTTAGTACTAAATTTTGGGATACCCTCACTATGGATAGATTATTTAGGGAAGCATTTTCATATGGTTTTAGTGGTGGTTTTGGATTTATTATGGTGGTAGTGGAGTTGTTGTCATGAGATTTAAGTGGTGTAGGTATGGATATTTATTTGGAAGGGATGTTTTTTTGGATGTTATAATGTGTCATGGGGAGTTGAATAATGTGATAGGATTTGTTTTTTTGGGTTTGTGTTGTATTTTCAAAATATCATGGTATATGGGTTGAAATAATGAAATGAGAAATGGGAAATTGATTACAACAAGGAAAAATTGGTTTTAAAATGAAAAATGGTAATGGATAGGATGGTTGTGATTAATAAATTATGGTGGATTTAATATATATTAATGTATAAAAATTAATATCTTGGTTTAGAAATGGATTTATGAATGGATTTAAATTACTTGTTGATAAATAAAATGAATAATTATTTTAAAGAGGATGGTAAATGGAAATTTAGGTAGTTTTAATGATGCTATAGTTAAAAATAAAATTGAGAATGTTGTTATGGATATTTTAGGTGAATGTATGGGGATAGTTTTGTTGTAGATATGGATATAATTTTTAGTTAATGTAAATGATGTCATATTGTTATTTATAGGTGATGGTAGTATTGGATTAGAGTGAAACCATAGGTTGACCTTTTGGATATATGATATTAATTGTATTTTTTTATTATTTCTATCATACCTCAACAAGATTCAAATAACATTACCAAAACCCATATGGATTTGGGTTCTGCATGTTCTCCAAAATTCCATACTATTTAGGGAATCAATGTATAACTTCCTCTTCTTTTCCTACCATTCCACATGTAGTGTGAGCTATTATGAATATGGTAGTTTTTTAAATATAGGATATAATGGCTTAATGTTCTAGTATAAAATATGAAATATACATGGATATTTAGTTTCAATGATGATAATTTGTAGGTAACATGAATGGTTGGAGGATGGCATGAAGTTAATGTCCCTCATGATCACATTACCTTACAATGATAAGTTTTCAATGTTCAGTTTCAGTGTGTTATGTAGTGATTATGCAATTATGGATGTGAGATGGTATATGGGGTATATTTTTATGAATATAATTACATGGTTGTGGTATTTAGTTTTTTATTATTACATGGTATTTAATGTGAAGTAGAATTACTACTGAAGGGATGGGATCACCAGGACATTTTCCACTGGGAAATGAGAGTGAAAAAATACTGGGGAAGTAGTTGTAGGGTACCTTTTCAATATATTTTTTATTTTTTCATAGAGTTTTTATATTCATATTAAAAAAGTGGGTAAGTGGTCCTTAGTTAGTTTGGGTGGTAGTTTATCTAAAAGAGGTACATTTTGATTATAATATTTTTTCAATGAATCATTAGTATGCTTCTTCAACATTTTCATAATAGATTTTCTATAGTATTCTATTGAATATACTTGAATAATCAATGTTATATATTTAAATTTTTTTTATAGTCTACTAATAGTAATTTAGGGTAAATTATTTAAATTATAATCATGTGCTTACTACTTCTATGAGAGTCTCTATTGCAGGAGTTTATTTTGGAACATTGGGTTTTTTATGTTTATGACATTTATATTTATTTTGTGATATTGGTTTTCAGTTTATATTATGGAGTTAGCTGAATTTTTTATTTACCTAATCCTAATATTATGAGTTTAATGCATCATATATATGTGTTATTATACACTCATTGCAAATCTGTAACCTGTGACCATATTGGGAAGGGATTTTATGGTTACCCTCATCTACAAAATTAGGCCAGGTGGGTTTCCTTGTGTCGGGGATTCAAAAATAATTCAGTAGTATGAGTTTGATTTATATCATGTTTTTTATATAAATTGATAGAGCACATGTAGTTGGGGGTTTCCGTAGGTACACGGTTAATCAAGTAATAAAAAATGGGGAGGTTGTAATGTAGGTGGTGAGATACATGAAGGGGTTAAATGATATGTATCTATACATCTAGTGAGGAATATGTTTATATGGATTTGTTGATGTAAACATTGGTGTATTTATTGATAGAAGGATTACAATCAGATATAGTTATACCATTGGAGGAAAACATATTATTTGGGTATCATAATTAAAAAATATTTTGACTTTTTCATTTATGGAGTCAGAATATATTATTGTCACTGAAGAAATCTAAGAGATGATATAGATGAAAAGTTTGATAAAGGATTTTGTTAAATAAAAAGTAGATAACGTGTTGTATTTTTCCACCTCTACATTGATAAATCATACAAATAATTATGTATTTCATTATAGAAAAAAAGAATATTTAAGTGGAATACGATTTCATTATAGGATAATTAAACAATGTATCATTAGAATTGAGAAAGATACACGAAATCCAAAATCCTACTAACATGATGATAAATGTGATGATTATTGAAAAATTGTGGAAATTTTTTGCATCAATTTGACTTAAGGGTTAGATAGGGAGTGAGGTGAGTAATGATATACGGACTATTGGAGGAGAATTTTATTGGATGGGAGCATCTTTATGGTCATGTTTTTTTCAGGTATTATCCTCTTTGGGATTTGAAAGAACCAAATTTTTATTGTGTTTTCCTTCTTCATTAAACCTTGGTGGTTGTGTCTCTTTGGGGGATGTATATGTTTTTTGGGATAATGACCTATAGTTCAATTATGTATGATTGTTTGAATAAATGGAGTACTTTTATAAGAATTTCATTATATTATGAGGGGATTTTACAGTTTAGAAGGCTTCAAAGGCTGTTCAGGTTGTTTATGCAGAATTTGGGTGGTGCACTGTCAGACATGCACTTTCACATTGGGAACTTGTTACACAATGTGTACTTGTCTCTTAGAAGATGTTGTGAACTTGTTCAGAGTGGGAAATTTTACATGCAATTAAAATGTTTCACATAATGAAATGGTCAATTGGGGTTATTTATTTAGAGTCAACCAATTTTTTAAAATATATAATAAATTAAGAAATTCATGTTATGAAATGGATTCATGTTGTTAATATGTTGGGTCCAGTAATTTTGAACCATGAAGTACTTATGATTATATTTCATCTTCCATGAACCCTTATCTCTCAAACCTGAGGGAGACTCTAGGTGATTTTGAGTGATCCATTCCCTTTATGTTGTCTCGTTCTGTTGTTTATTTTCCAGTGAGTTTCATTTCTTTTGTTTTTTTCTTTTCTTCTACTATTCTCAATTATCACAGTGTGATCACTTGACCATGGTTGAATCATGTTTTTATATTTATGTTTTTCTAATCTAGTTTTTCCCTTATGATCACCATCTCCTGTGTTCCTTGTTGTTGTCAGCTATTGAAAGCATTACATTTCTCACCAGATAAAGGTAGGTGTTCTAGAAAAAACACCTCGAGTCTATTTCTACATTTTTATGCATGTGAAATATTATGTTATTGTGCTGACTCAACATGAATTTTGACTAACCAACTTCTAGTTGATAATAATCATGTTTTTGGAAAACATTTTGGATCCCTATAGATGAAAAGGTGTTGAGAACTGGCCAGCAACTACATATAGGGTGAGCCTACCCTCAAACAATAATGAATTGGCTATTGGATTAAAACATGAATTAGTATGAAATGATACCATAGGTGATTGGTCTTATATGATTACATAGAAAAATGAATTTATTTTTTATTAAAATGACTAGAAATATTATTCAATCATACGGTTATATACACTATCTTGTTAATGATTTAATACATAACATGATGAATGAAAGGAAATAAATTGATAAAATATAATTTTCTAAAGTTGACTTTGTGTTACATATGGTATGTTCTTTTATTCATGTCATTAGGAATAATTTTCTGATTCATGATGAAATTATTTTATGAATGGATTGTTCTGATTATTACGGAAGGATTATATAGATTTCTTTTGAAATTCTTATCTATAGGGCTTGGCCTGGTTATGATGTAATGATTATAGGGCTCGACTCAGTTATTCAGAAATGATTATATAGACTGATTGGATAGGTTATTCTACAATTCTTATTGGTATTGGACTAGTTATGCTGAAATGCTTTTACATAGGTCTCTTGACAAGTTATGTGATTATGCCATGGATTTTTGGTTGAGGTTGGAATGACTTATCTACATGCTTATATATATTACAGCATGTTGTTGAAGCATTATGATATTATTATTATTGGAATTGGTTAATTAATACACTTGTTTATAACTTTGTTGGATGCACTTTTTATGTGGACTATGTTTACACATGGCAGTGTCAAGCATCTAAGATTTACTCATACCATATTCTAGATTCCATTTGGTACCCGATAAGATTAAAAGGATAGAAGTTGTGATAAGGTAAATAGACATTGTATATTATTATTCCTTTCAAGATGGGTGGGAGCATGGAGATGGGACTAACCAAGGATTCAAGACCGGGATGTTTTGAGTTTATTTGGTTCATACTGTAATTTTATTAGATTGAATTTTATCATGTATATAAATTCATCACAGACTAACATTTCAAGGTTAATTATATTTTTTTACATGGTTCATCCATTATCTTTTAGTTATATGATCTATTGTTTCAATTTTTTATGTTACTCTGATATTTTTTTTATTTCTGTTGAATTGAAACTATATACCAGGGGTTATTGTCTCCCCACAATTTTCTCAACACCCTCGTCATTAGTTGGCATCATCTGACATATTTGGAGGCATGCTTGGTGTCTAATAACCAACTGGATTTGTCCATGTGAGAGACTTCCTAATCAGGAAATGTTAAAAAGTTTTATTATAGGTTTAGGATTTTCTTTTCTATTTCATTAATATTTAGGAAAGGCTAATTAGATACTAGGATATGTGAATACATGGTGATGTACTTGTCTATGGGAGTAACTAACCCATGTAAGGGGGAAATCTATGTGCCTAGTGATGGGATTTTTGTTCTTGTTATTTATTTTTAAGGTTGATATTATTTCAGCTTTGGAGACTCACAAGTTCTATGATGTTACAGTTTCTTAATATTTATACACATGGACTGGTTTGGTTCAAGATGGGTTTGAATGAATAATTGATGTGGCCGGAGGTCGTCACGACCCTCAAAATTATATTTATAGACCTTCACTAATACAGTATTGATGGGTCGAACTGCCAGAAACGAAGGTGAGTGTTCTTATGTTTTTTTCTTAAAGCTGACTACTGTCAGCATTGGGTAATTTTTTTTAAACTTTTGAATTTTAATATTTTTTTAAAAAAATTCATATAAGAAGGAATTTGAAAATAAGATTTTCAAAAAGAAACTAAATCTTATACTAAATTAATGATGAACTATAAAATAAATTAGTGAACAAAAACGTAGCAGGAAAGACAAAGGAGCACAAATCAAGATAGACACTCGAAAATTTTAATCTTACTGGTCAAAAGAATGAATACTTCACTGAATTTTATTGAATCACACCTAAAAAATTGGTCAGTGCATCTTCCTCGCTAGAAGATGCATCAAACAGATGTATGTCCTTTGGAGTTTGCCACTACAAAGTTCATTGACTGTTACAAATTTCAAAAGACAACTGTTGGAAAAAAAAAATTCATAAAACTCCAACTATTATGACAATAAATATCTGAAAAGATGTTGTTCAAGTTCAATCTCACCGATTTTACCTGAAGATTTGAATTTGAAAGAATGCAGGGCGTGATCAATTTAATTGAACATCAAAATTGATCTCGACGATCAATTCTAATGTCAATCAAGGATAAGTGAAAATTTAGAATAATAAAACCACAAAATTTTAAAACTCCTGAGCTAAAAAATTAAACCTAATATTGTATTGATTTCAAACACTAAAAACATCAAAAAAAAAGAGTATAAGAATTAAGGATAGAGGGAGGAAGAACTCCCCTAGTGTTGCTCTGCTCTCGGGCTCCATCGTCTCTAGTAATTCTCTTCGTGTCTCCCAGGAGAATTTTCTCTCGTATGATGTGTGGCGTGGAGTGTCAGAATGGAAGTTGTTTTCTTGTTTCTTGTTGTTGCTTTGTTCTAATACCCCCCATCATCTGCTCCTTGTCACCATTTGTTTCCACATACATAGTTTGGTTCTTCCTTGTTGCACCGCATACGTGTGTTTTAGTACGGATCACACTTCATTGTATCTTTTCCCTTGTAACTAACTCTGCTCTAGGCAGTTGAGTGAACCTGGACAGAAAATGAAGTCCTATTTGAATCTACTGAATAAAACAGAAAAAGTTAGCACAATAAAAATATTTTAAAAAACTATTTTCTTAAATACTTAATTAGGAAAAAATATTAAATTACTATTATTATTTACTATTAATTTATTAATACTTAAACTATTTTATTTATTTCATTTTATTTAAGACTTTTATTTAATTATTATAGTGTTATCATATTTAACTAACATAATTAAAGTTATTAATTTATTGAAATAATAAAATATTTTTATTTATGTTATTATTTTAAGACATACGAGTTATTATTTAATTAATTATTTTATTATTATTGTTATTATAGTCATTTTATTTTAAATTTTAAATTATAATTATAAATATTAAATTATTAAATTTGTTAGATTTTTAAATAATTTATTAAGAAAACAAATTAATTTTATTTTTAATTTAATATTTTATTATTAATTTAATATTTTATTATTATAGTTTTATTAATTAGCTAATTATTATATTAGTACAATTTTTTATTTTTATAAAAAAAATTAATATGTTTAACATTATTTTATTTATTTATTTTATTATGTTTATTATTATTATTATCTTTTATTTAAAATTTTTTATTCTCCCCCACCCCCTATATTCTTCCATGCGGAGGGGATAGGGGGGATAATTTTTTAATATGGGTTTTAAAAAAACAAAAATTAGGTAAAAGGGGTTAGGGTTCCGATATTTTTAAAACTGGGTCCAAGATGCGTGAACCCCGTTCACGCATCACTGACCCCGGGAAGATGCGTGAACGGGGTTCACACTTCTTAACCGCGCTGAAGGATGCATGAACGGGGTTCACGCATCCTACAGTAACTTTTTTTTAAAATTTTTATTTTTATTTTTTTTGTTTTGTTTTATATATATATATATATACAAACAAAATATAAAATTCAGCAGAATTTATCTGCTATTTAATATCCAGCAGAACTGCCATTACAGCAGTCTGGATTCTGACAGAAACCATCACCCAGGGCTCTCTTTTATAAGAGGGCTTGTCCAGGAAATCATACTGCATTTCCGATGTGGGATTCAGGTTCTCTTTTCCTGCACAGAACATTCTGCATTTCCGATGCGAGATTCTGTTTCAAGTACGTGACTTTGAAAGACTGTAAAATACAAACTATACGACCACTATAAATGAAACTTAAAACATGGATTAAACATATAATAAATAGTTGAAAATGAAATGAATTTCGTAAAAAGGGTTGATGAATAATAATTTATAAGCTTTCAAAACCACCAACTTGAAACTTAAAAAAGTTTCAAGTATGTGACTTTGAAAGACCATAAAATAAAAACTATAAGACCAATATGAATGAAACTTAAAACATGGATTAAACATACAAGAAATAGTTGAAAATAAAAAAAAATTCATAAAAAGTGTTGATGAATAATAATTTATAAGCTTTCAAAACCACCAACTTGAAACTTAAAAATGTTTCAAGTACGTGTCTTTGAAAGATTATAAAATACAAACTATATAACCAATATGAATGAAACTTAATATACGGATTAAACATATAAGAAATAGTTGAAAATAAAAAGAATTTCATAAAAAAAATTAATGAAAAATAATTTATAAGCTTTCAAAACCACCAACTTGAAACTTAAATACGTTTACGTGCCTTTGAAAGCCTATGAAATACAAACTATAAAACCAATATAAATGAAAATTATAACATGGATTAAACATATAACAAATAGTTAATAATTAATTAGTTAATTAGTAATATAATTATTATTTAGTTAATAATTAATATAATTATTAATTACTAATTACTAATATACAATAATTAATTAGTTAATTAGTAATATAATTATATAATAGTTAATTAGTTAATTAGTAGTATAATTATTAATTGATAATTACTTAGTTAATTAGTAATATAAATATTAATAGTAATTATTAATTATAATTATAATTATTAATTATTAATTATTAATTATATAATAATTAATTAGTTAATTAATAATATAATTATTAAATATAATTATTTATTATTTATTATATAATAATTAATTAGCTAATTAGTAATATATTTATTAATTATAATTATTTTTTATTTATCTATAATTATTATTTAGTTAATTTGTAATATAATTATTAATTATAAAATAAGTAATTGATTAATTATATAATTAGTGATTATAATTATTTATTATAATTATTAATTATTAATTATTAATTATTAATTATTAATTATATAATAATTAAGTAGCTAATTACCAATATAATGATTAACTATTAAAAATTAATTGGTTATTTAGTACTATAATTATTAACTATAATTATTATATATTAATTAGTAATATAATTATTTATTATAATTAGTAATATAATTAGTAATTATAATTAGTAATATAATTATTAATTATAATTAGTAATTATTAATTATATAATAATTAATTAGTTAATTACCAATATAATTATTAATTATTAAAAAATAATTATATATTAATTAATTAGTTAATTAGTAATATAATTATTAATTATTAATTATATAACAATTAATTAGTTAATTAGTAATATAATCATTAATTATATAATTAATAATTATAATAATAATTAAAAATTATATTACTAATTAACTAATTAATTATTATATAATTAATTATTAATAATTAATAACTAATAATTGTAATGAATATTTGTAATTATTTATTATATTACTAATTTACTAATTAACTAATTAATTATTATGTAATTAATAATTATATGTTTAATCCGTATATTAAGTTTCATTTATATTGGTCATATAGTTTGTATTTTATAATCTTTCAAAGACACGTACTTGAAACATTTTTAAGTTTCAAGTTGGTGGTTTTGAAAGCTTATAAATTATTATTTATCAACACTTTTTATGAAATTGTTTTTATTTTCAACTATTTCTTGTATGTTTAATCCATGTTTTAAGTTTCATTCATATTGGTCTTATAGTTTTTATTTTATGATCTTTCAAAGTCACGTACTTGAAACTTTTTTAAGTTTCAAGTTGGTGGTTTTGAAAGCTTATAAATTATTATTCATCAACCTTTTTTACGAAATTCTTTTCATTTTCAACTATTTATTATATGTTTAATACATGTTTTAAGTTTCATTTATATTGGTCGTATAGTTTGTATTTTACAGTCTTTCAAAGTCACGTACTTGAAACAGAATCCCGCATCGGATATGCAGAATGTTCTGTGCAGGAAAAAAGAACCTGAATCCCACATCGGAAATGCAGTATGATTTCCTGGGCAAGCCCTCTTATAAAAGAGAGCCATGGGTGATGGTTTCTGTCAGAATCCAGACTGTTGTAATGGCAGTTCTGCTGGATATTAAATAGCAGATAAATTCTGCTGAATTTTATGTTTTGTTTGTATATATATATATAAAACAAAACAAAAAAAATAAAAATAAAAATTTTAAAAAAAAGTTACTGTAGGATATGTGAATCCCGTTCACGCATCCTTCATCAACTTCGTGAAGGATGCGTGAACGCGGTTCACGCATCCTTCAGCGCGGTTAAGATGCGTGAACCCCGTTCACGCATCTTCTCGGGGTCAGTGATGCGTGAATGGGGTTCACGCATCTTGGACCCAGTTTTAAAAATATCGGAACCCTAACCCCTTTTACCTAATTTTTGTTTTTTTAAAACCTATATTAAAAAATTACCCGGAATAGGGGTGTTCAATTTCTTCTCCAAGAAGGTGGTGACAGGCCGGAGCTCCACCACAACCGCGATACATGTGGATCTCTTCTCGCGGAGCAAGTGTCCAGAGGGGCGTGGCAGGCTTCCTTCCAGCGGTAGCGGCGTTAGCTTCAGCGGCTCAGCTCCTCCAGGCGACGACGACTTGGTCCTCCAGCACAGCGGCTTCCCTCCCAAAGCATCGACGACTAATCTCCTCGAAGGCATTGCGGCGCTTAAGTGTGACTCAATTCCAAATCCAGTGGAGGCCACCTTGAATCTGTGCAAGGGAAGTTCGGTTTTCATCAGATCTGAGAATCTGTTGGGGATTTTGTTCAGTGGAATCAAGATCGGCCTCCATCCATGGGTTGGGGTTCAACTCAGTTGTATGATGTTTTGGCCTGAATAACATATCTATATCCAGTGGATCTGATCGTGAATTTTCTTAGATTCTAGTACGAATCTTGGATCTGTTTGTTTGTGGATAAAGAATTCGGGTAGCAACGGTGTATCACAGAAGCTGTGTGAAGGATGGTCGCACCGGTGGAGATGTCAAGGCATGGGAAGCGTCAGTGAGATGTGTAGAGGGCTTTCGGTAGATGGGTGAGAGACCGATGGGGCACAGGGGAGAGGAGGGTGCACATTAGTTGATGAAATAGAGGTGCGTCGGTGAGACCGACGGCTTGCGAGGGTTGTTAGTAGGAAGGTCATTGCACTATCAGTGAGTGAAAATTGTTTCGGTGAGTGCGTGTTGGGAGACTGTCGGTCGTAGAAAAAATGAAAGCATCAGAGGTAAGAAAAATGAAGGCGTCGTTAGCAGGCTGTGGGAAAGTGGCCTCGGTCTCACATAAAAAAAATGAACCGTCGGTCTCATAAAAATAATCTGCAAAAATAAACATAAAATAACTAATTAAATGAGACTAAAAACTGAAACATAAATTATATAGAGTGATTAATCATCTTATTCATAAAAAACATATAGCTAAAAATAAACATAAACTAATATTAAAAATTAATATAATGTTAACTACAAAAAAATGCAACTAAATTAACACTTTAATTATCTATATGAATTAAGATTAAAAAAATTGAAAAAAAATAAAACATAAAATATTAAAAATTGAAAATAATTATTTGATCAAAGGAATGTGTTCTCTATGTATATTTAAATAATGGAAAAGTGTAAATTGAATCACTGACTATGTGAATGGAACGATGTGGTGTGCCGGTAGCTTGTGCAACTGACTGTTTGTGCATGTATGTCAGTGAGACCGACATACCAATTAAATTAGTGCATTAAAAGTTTAAAATTGAAAACATAAAATTAAAACATTAAGGTTAAGAAAAAAATTAATAATCTAAAACAAATAATTAATTTACTAAATGAAGACTAAAATCACATTATTTTATTAAATTATATCTTTTGAACAAAACATATACCAATTAATAGAATAATTAAACATAAAAAAATAATAATGTTAATTTTTTTTAATCATTCTAAATTAAATGATATGATATTAAATTAAAAACTATGTTAATTAATTTCATAGAAGTTGATTAATTTGTTAATAATAAAAATGTCATTTTAATAAAAAGTCAAGCAGATTAAGATTACTGAACTAATTAATAAATTATAAGCCTATAAAAATTAATAAGACTAAATTAAATAATTTAAAGAAAAAAAGATAATTAATTATAAAAATTTATTAATTAAGTAGTTTAATAATAAAAATACAAAATTGTGAATATTTCAAAAACTCCATTATATTTATTAACTAAATCATTAAAAATCCAATAAGACGTGGAAAACTATGTCAAATTAGAGAGACATCAAATTCCCCCAAAATTAAACATTGTTTATCCCCCAAAAGTTTCACGTTTTATTATATTTGAAAAAAATTACAAGTGCATTTTATTATCAACACAAACATGTAACATGCTAAATAGTTTCAAAACAGAGGACTAAAAACTATCAGTGAGCTTTTGAAATGTAATACTCAAATGAAATATTGCCTAGTTTGAAACTCTTACTAGTAATCTAGAAATCATAAAATCATCTACCTAAGAGAGTGTCCTTACTCATATATGTAACTTCCTAATGACGTACAACCATTTAGGGCCATGTTCTATATCTAATAGTGATATGATGTTACAAAGCACTGGAATTAACAACATAAAAATAGAAACATTGTACTTTGACTTTCACGCAGGTTCCAAAAATAATTTTATTTAATAACCATATTGATATAACCAAAATGATCCCATATAAATCTATTGTCCCCTTCTTCATCTGGCGTTCAACATTCCTATTACCTTAATAAACTCATTTTTAACCCTAGAAACATTATTTTATTTTTCCCTAGACATGTAACATGTACTAAACACTGTGCAATGCACATATTTAAAGTCCACAGAGGGATTATAGTTAAATGAAATGCACCCAGCTCCTAAGGTCTCAAAGATGATTCATAGTGGGATCCAAAATTTCCATTTAACTCCAGTTACAAAAGATTTATAAACCCATTTAAACTAGCTCACTTAGTTGATTACTTTTAAAATTTATTGAAAAGTGTGTCCCCTATGATCATGTACAAACTTATATTCTATAAGATATGATCATAAATCGACTAACATGTCACTCAAATCACTCTCAAATAAATTCCTAAATTGAATATTCAAAAATTTAGTAAACAGAATCACTCACCAATCATTCACCCTTAGAAAATTCAAATTAAAAACAACTACCCATTATCATCAATGAAATTGTTCTTAGGCAATACCCATTTGAGAATAGTGTTAAGCCTAAAGAACAAAAAATGTGAAACAATTTTGAAAAAATAACAATTTTTAAAAAAAAAATGTTTGAAGTAATAGTGGGAATTGATGACCTTCATTAAGAACAATTTATCTCTATCATGAATTGACACCCTCCCCCACACATGAAACCAAAATTTGACCACAATGTTGAATTCCAAAGAGGAGGGGACAATAATTAAACAGTGGAAGGTCAAAATATATTTCCATTACAGTAGATTATTGACATGTTTGGAGTTCTTAGTTAAACTCAAAAGTGTGTTTGCCACAATAATTTCATTACAATAGGATTACATGAATTATCAATTAAGGTAGTGAAAAATAAATTCAATATAGTTCAAAATGGTTCATGTGTAACATGTGGGTGCACAATGATTTTGGGGTTAAGAAAGTTTAAAAATATCATTAAAAAATATTCTCATTTATGCAAGAAAATGTTAGTTAAAACACACAAAAGATACACGAAGATTCAATATAACAAACATTCCATCCTACCTTTATCCCCCTCCCCCCAATTAATTTTTATCCATGAATGGATTTAATATCAATGAGCTACAATTTCTAGTAAGGAGGAACATACAAAATATTTTTAAAAATAGTGACATATAGAAAAATATTAATGCAGCAGAAAAATTTTTATTAATAAAAAACTATAAAATACATTTTTTGATATACATAAAATGAAGAAGATTTTTTTGAAACCAAGACATACAGTAATTTTTTTTATCAAAGGCACATATAGCATAATTTTCAAGAAAATCAGCACAAGTAGTAAATATTTCCAGGAGAAGCCATGTGCCAATTTTTTTTTGCAACAACATAAAATTATTGACATACTGACACTACCGCCAATGATTCACTGTTGAGATGACTCACCAACAGTAGTGTGTCACTGACTCAAATGAACTATCAATGACTTATCAGAGAATTTTACATAAAAAAATGAAAGTAACAAGGCACAAAAAATAAACATAGAAATAAAAATGAAAGAACATCCTTATAAAATTTTATCATTAATGCTCAAGCATGGGAATTCCACACTCCAGTGTCACTATCACTAAATACTATAAGTATAGGAACAAGGCACACCAAGTAAAAACAAAAAAAATATTTAATTCAAAAACAAAGCATTTGTAAAAATAAAAACAAAACATGAACCATGGGTTAACTCCCATGAAACACTAAATTTTATGTCTTAAGTTAGACTTTATTTATTTATAGTTTTTTATTAAAATGAAGGAAAAAATCACAGATTTCCACCCATGATGTGCTATAATTAAAGTCCCTAATCGTACTCACAAAGAACTAGCTGTAGTCACTAGGTGGGTGTGGTATCCTTAGTAGGAACAACCGAATGTGTTCGGAGTAATTGTTTTTAACTATTAATTTTGAATTGAGGGCACAATTAATTATGAAAACACAAATTAGATTTTCATCAACTAAAAAAATCCCTAATCAACACCATTTAACAGTTGTGGGAATAATGTTTCCAACATACAAAATAGTATCAGATTTTAAAAAATTAACATTATTTTGATGGGACAACGATGTATTAGGTACTACTAAGTGTATGAAATTATTCTCAATAATTTCTTTCACCAGTTCAACTCTAACAGAATCAAATTATAGTGTTCTTGTTGGTGAGATCTGAAAAGAAGGTTCAGGAAGGGGATTAAGAGCGTGCAAAATAGAATCATGAACAATGGAACTCAAGTGTGTCACCCCTAATAAATTACACTAATTATTAAGATGATATTTTTAACCCAACTAATATGAGTGAGGAAGTGAAAAATAGGGAATATAATTTATTTGACCATTCAAAGATTCATGTTTTATAATGTTATAAATTTCTTCCAAAATATCATCATCTGTTAATAATCACTCATTATCTACTGCTTCTGAAAAATCATTTCTGAAACCATCATTGAGTGTGTGTTCAACCTCTACTTCATGTTCAATTTTAAATGGCTCATTCTCAAAATCAACGACTGTTGATAATTCTAGAATGTTCAGATTAGGGGAAGAATTGTTCAATTCAACATTAAGAAATTCATTTTCAAGAGTGTTCAAGTTTTAACAGTTCCCCCTATATTGATCGACATGGTTTTCCATTTTAGTACATACTGTCTCAGAAAAGAGATTAATCATTTAATGAGGCATTGAAATCTCAAAGGTTATCCTTTCATTAAATAACAAACCCCTATCATTTTCCTTAAACATAATATAAGTTATTATTGTGTCTCAAGTTTCAAAATGTGGAATAGTGGTTTCTGAAGAAGGCTCATGTAATTGAGGTTCTATAACATCTAATTTATTATTCTCTTTTAGATTATACCCAATTTCAGGTTCATGTCATTATTGATGATTTATGCAAGGATGGGTGAATAGTTTTTGACATTCATGTTCTCATTTTCATGTTTTTCTTCATCCCGGGTGATTTCCTTTACAATATTTCTAAAAAATTGATTTTTCACTAATGTAGGAATAATGAAGAGAACTGGGATTTCATTTCAATCAGTTTTAGTTCATTTGGAAAATTATCCAACCCAACTTTATTTCAGTTAATAATAGGATCCTCAATGTTATTTTCATTATATAGTAAGTTGGTTATTTCAAATTTTGGTTCATCAGAATCAAATTTTTCACAGTATAAGGATTGTTTCACAGGTTATAAATCACTCTCCACTTCAACTTCATTTTAAAATAATCTATAAACATTTTTAAATTCACTCATCTCAACTTCTTTTTGTTCTTTAACCCTTTTCTATAATTTTAAGAGAATTATTTAAAACCATTCATGTTTTTAATCTTACTATTAACAATCTCTAACTTGTATTTCATGTGTTTTAGTTAACAAAGTGATCCACATATCCTCCATAGCTTCCATTAAATTCAATTAATTGATGATTAGGTAGGATATTAGGATTAGGCTGAAAGTGTTCATTTTCTTCAATTTAATCAATCGGTTGGGGTTGGTTAAAGACACACTGCCAGTAAGTGTACCCCTAACAGCCACAACATACACAGTAAGGTCCAGGATGATCATTCCATGATTTTAAAAAAACTAAAAGAGGTTAAAAACCCAACCAATTTCAAATAACAATTTTTTTAAAATTTCAAAACAAGAAGTAGATGTTTTTATATTGATTTTTTGGTGTGTTTTTTAAGGTTGCTTTTAGATTTTTCTAAAACCCTAGGCACACATTGCATAACCTCCCCAGCAACGTGACCAAATTTTGACGTGGCCAGAGGTCCTCATGACCCTCAAAATATATTTATAGACATACACTAGTTCAGTACTGAAGGTTCAAACCACATGGAAGGTAGGTGAGTGTTCTTAGGTTTTTTTCATAAAACCCAAAATTGTCAACAGTGGGTAATTTTTATTTAAACATTTGACATTTTTATATTTTTTTAATCTTATTACAAGAAGGAATGAGAAAACACAATTTTCAAAAAGAAACTAAATCTTATACTAAAGTAGTGAGGCATTGTAAAATAAATCGATGAACTAAAACATAGAAAGAAAGACAATAGAGCCTAGATCAAGATAGACAGTCTGGAATTCTAATCATTCTAGTCAAAATAATGAATACATAAGTGAATTTTGTTGATTCCCACCTTAAAAATTAGTTCATACATCTTCCTTTTTAGAAGATTCTTCAAAAAGTAGCATGAAAATTGGAGTTTTCCACTCAAAATTCATCGGCGATTAAAAATTTCTAATTAAAAGAGTTGGAAAAACTCGCTGAAAAACTCTAATTGTTATGACAATAATGCTTTTAAATGATGATGTTCAATCTCTCCGATTTAACTTGATGTATTTAATTTTAAAAAATCAAATGTGAGAATAATGTAATTGAACATCAAAATAGAACTTGCCGATAAATTCTAATGTCAAACAAGGATAAGTGAAGAGTTAGAAGAACAAACTAGAAAAAATTAAATACTACTGAGATAAACGATTCAACTTAAGATCATATTGATATCAAACACTAAAAACATCCAAAAATAGATTATATTAATTAAGGACGACGAGAGTAATAACTCAACTTTTGTTGCTCTACTCTCGGGCTCCTTCGCCTCTGGCACTACTCTTTATGTCACCCTGGAGAATATTCTCTCGTATGGTGTGTGACATGGAGTGTTAGAATAAAAGTCCTTCCCATGTTTCTCACTTCTGTCATGTTCTAATACCCTTCATTATCTGTAGCTCGTCACCAATAGTCTCCACATACATTGTCCAGTTCTTCCTTCTTGCACTGCACACATGCATTTAGTACACATCATACTTCATTTTATCTTTTTTCTTGTAACTAACTCAACTACAGATAGTTCAGCGAACCTGGACGGAAAATGAAGTCATGTTTGGATCTGCACAATAAAACAGAGCAAGTTAGCACCATAAAAATATATAAAAAACTATTTTCTTAAATACTTAATTAGGAAAAAATGTTAAATTACTATTTTTATTTACTAGTCATTTATAAATACATAAACTATTTTATTTATTTCATTTTATTTAAAAAAATTATTCAATTATTAATGTATTAACTTATTTAACTAACGCAATTAATGTTATTAATATGATAACATAATAAAATATTATTATTTATGTTATTATTTTAATATATATGAGTTATTATTTAAATAATTATTTTATTATTATTACTATTATAATAATTTAATTTTAACATTTAAATTATAATTATAAATATTAAATTATTAAGGTTATTATATTTATAAAAATTTATTTTAATTAAACAATTTAATTTAAATTTAATATTTTATTACTATACTTTTATCATTATATTATTACAATTTTATTTTTTTATAAAAAAAGTAATAAATTAATTAAATATATTTTATTTTTTATTAAGGTGTTAATTAAAAAATAATAATTTTATTTATTTTATCCCACACCCTCCTATCTACTTCCACATGCAGGGGTGAGGTTGTCCCACATCTTCTCCAAGGAGGTGACGACGAGCTGGAGCTCCTCTAGGCGATGACAGCTTGATCCTCCAGCATTGCGAATTCCCTCCTCAAGAATCGGCAGTTATGCTCCATGAAGGCAGTGCATCGATTAAGGGTGACTCAATTCCACATCGGTAGATGAAATAGATGTGTGTCGATGAGACCGACAGATTGCAAGGGTTGTCGATAGGAAGGTGAGCATTGCACAATCGGTGTGTCAAAATGCTTTCGGGGAGTGCATATATGGAGAGTGTTGATAGAAGAAAAAATGAAAGCGTAAGTTGTATGAAAAATGATGGCGTCAGTAGAAGGCTGTGGAAAAACAGTGACGATCTCACATAAAAAAAAATGAACTTTTGGCCTCATAAATATATTCTCCAAAAGTAAACATAAAATAACTAATTAAATGAGACTAAAAACATAAACATAAATTATTTAATGTGATTAATCAACTTATTAATAATAAACATAAATTTAAAATTAAACATAAATTATGATTAAAAACTATGATAAAGTTAATTAAAAAAATCAACTAAATTAACATTTTAATTAATTAACTGAATTGAGATTCAACAAAATTGAAAAATATTAAAAATTGAACATAATAATTTTATCAAAGGAATGTGTTGTGTCTATGAATCGTAAAATAATTGAAATGTATAAATTCAATCACCGACAGTATGAATGGAAAGATGTGGTGTGTCAATAGCGTGTGCTAATGACAGTTGGTGCATGTATATATATATATACATATATATCTATATATATATATCTGGATATATCTATCTCTATATACATATATCTATAGATACATATATCTATATATCTCTATATATATATATATATATCTATACATATATATATATATTAATATATATATATATATATCTATCTCTATCTCTATATACATATATCTCTTTATATATCTGTATATATACATACATCTATATATATATCTACCTATATATCTATATATACATGTATCTTTATACATTTATATTTATCTATATATGTATCTATAGATGTGTGTGTGTGTGTGTGTGTGTGTATTTCTATCTATATGTGCATATATCATTATATATTAACAAAAAATGATATTATATATACATATAATTATTATTATATATAATTATAATGTGTGTATAAATATATATATACAACAATATATAATTATATATATAATAGTTTATATATATAATTATATATATAATAGTTTATATATATAAACAAAGCCATTAATAATATATATGAATTAAGTGTGGTTTTTAAAAATCCATTAATAATATATATATGTGTGTGTGTGTGTGTGTGTATATGTATATGTATATGATATAATATAATATATATGTATATAAACAAAGCTATTAATATATATATATATATCGATGATTTAATATAATAGTGTATATATATAAACAAAGCCATTAATAATATACATTAATTAAGTGTGATTTTTAAAAATCCATTAATAATATATATATGTATGTATGTATATGTATATGTATATGATTTAATATAATATATATATATATATATATAAACAAAGCAATATATATATATATATATATATCAATGATTTAATACTATATATATATAATAACTTGTTGTATATTAATAAAAAAATAACACACTCGCCTAATGATGTTCGTGCAAGTCCCTCAACTTCGTTAATTTTTTTAAGTCCATTGCAACATTCATAAATTATATATACTATGCATATATAAATCTATTTAGAAAAAAAAAATTAACTCACCCAATGATGTTCGCGCACACCCCCAATATATATATAAACAAAGCCATTAACTCACCCAATGATGTTCGCGCACACCCCCTAATTATTTTTTTTACAATTTTATCATATTATATATATATATATATAATAACTTATTATATATGAACAAAAAATAACTACTCACTAAATGATATTCGCACACCCCCAACCTCATTATTTTTTTTAAAATATGATAAAACTTTCATATATTACATATACTATATATACATATATAAATTTATTTATAAAAAAATTAACTCACCCACTACTGCGCACCCGCTAAGGGTGTAATTTCAGTCCAGACCGGGCCGGGTCGGGCCTGCCCTGCAAAAAAATTAAAAAATGTTTAAAAAAATGTTTTAAATTAAACAAACGCTAAAAAATACTTTTAATAAATAAGTTAAAAAAATAAATGTAAAAAACGTTTTAAATAACTGATAAAAAACATTTAAATAAAATACTTTAAACTCACCACTCACTACTGCGCACCCCCCAATAACTCATTATTATTATTTTTAATTTGTACATAATATATATAAATTAATAGACATGTATAAATCTATTTAAAAAAATAACATATTCACCCACTGTAAAATGTTTTTACAAAAAACGTGTAAAATGTTTAAAAAAAATACATGTAAAAAATATGCGTTCAATTTTTTTTAAATTAAACGTCTAAAAATAAATGTAAAAAAAACATTTTAAACAAGTATTAAAAAATGGTTTAAATAAAGTTTTTAAAACAATCATTTAAATTAATTTTTTTAAAACAAACACTTAAAAAATACTTTTTATATTAAAATGTGAAAAAAAGTTAAATGTTTTAAAAAAAATAATTGTAAAATGCATGCGTTTAAAAAAATTCAAAAATGTTTTAAATTAATCATTTAAAAATAAATGTAAAAAAATGTTTTAAACATATGTTATAAAAACAGTTTAAATAAAAATGTTTAAATAAAAAATACTAACAAACGTTTAAAAATTATAAATAAGTTAAAAAAAATAAATGTAAAAAATGTTTTAAATAAATGTTAGAAAAATGTTTAAATAATAAGGCTTTAAACTCACCCACGGCAGCTGCGCACCCCTCATTATTTTTTTTACAATTTGCAAATAATATATATATTTAGACAAAAAACATATTCACCCACTGTAAAATGTTAATAAAAAATAAAATAAACGTTTTTACAAAAAACATGCATTTAAAAATAAATGTAAAGAAACGTTTTAAATAAATGTTATAAAAATGTTTAAATAAAAAAAATTAAGAGACAATTATTTTGAAAATAATAAAAGCCCACCACGACCTGATTTGAAAAAGCCCGGCCCTGCCCGAAAAAGCCCGACCCGGCCCGATGGTTTGGGCCGGCCCGGCCCGAATAGTGGTCAGCGGCCCGACACTTTGCATGGCTGACCCGGCCCGGCCCGACCCAGGCCGAAATTACACCCCTAAATGTTTACAAAAGATTTAATAATCTAAAATAAATAAATAAAAAACCAAATGAAGACTAAAATCAAATTATTTTATTAAATTATAACTTATGAACATTACATTTAACAATTAACATAATAATTAAACATAAAAAATTAATAAAGTTTACTTATTTTAGTCAATCTAAATTAAAAAAAATAAGATATTAAATTAAGAACTATGATAATTAATTTCATAAAAGTTTATTAATTAGTTAATAATAAAAATCTCATATATATAAAAAGTCAAAAAAATTAAGTTTACTAAACTAATTACTAAATTATTAGTCTATAGAAATAAATAAAACTAAATTAATTATTTTAAAAGAAAAAAATACATAATTAAGTACAAATATTGATTAATCAATAAATTTAAAAATAAAAATCCAAAAGTGTGAATATTTTGAATAATGTGTAAAACTAATTAATAAAATAATTAAAAATCTAATTAGAATATGTGTCAAACTATGTCAAATTAGAGACACATCAACAATCAAAGGCACATACGAATATTTATTGATATGCATTTTTTCAAATTGGGAAACATTTATTCGATACGATATATTTTCCTTTATGAACCATGAAATGAAATCCATGTTATATAGAGACACATGATTTTCATACCTAGATGTTATATATTTTTATATGAATATTCAATCATTACATAGACATGCACTAGAGGACCATAATATTTTATTTTCATTAGAGACATTGTACACAATCTTTCAATTTGGGGAATGATCGTCAACATTTCACATAACAATCTTTCCTTTTTTTTAACTATTCATAAAAATCCCTACATAAAACCTTTCTATATAACCGAATGAAATGAAAAATAAGAATGGGTGAGCTCAGATGCCTATAAATTGTAAATAATAGTGATACGTAAGAATAAAATTTAGATAAGCATTTAAGGACATGAGCATAACATTTTAAAACAATAGTATACATATAAAATATCATAATATTTAGTCATGTAATTTGATTATCACTTTAAAAGAAATAAATCACAATGGAATTGAAGAACCTGATCAAATAGATAAGAAAATTGGCATTAGATAATGATTTGGGGAATACATATAAGGAAATAATTTTTTCCATTGTAGCCAAGGCTCACAACCAGGTATATAATAGTGGAATTTTTATACCCCCCAAACTATCATAGTAGTCAAGGGTCACTCCCAAAACCATCATAGAAAAAATATCCCTTAATTAAACCTAGTTCTCTCTGTTAAATCAAAAGACTTCTTTTGACCTTTATGTATTTTGTTTTGGAAATCACAAATCTCTTTTTACTCAATTCTCAAATAAATGATTTACTTTGAATATGGTTTGTAATTCATCGTACTCAATATTTTATCATACCAAATATTTTATCATACCAAATATTTTATCATACCCACACTATCCATCATATGTATACTGATTATTGTACTCATTATTTCATCGTACCCACTCTGTTTATCATAATGACTCTAACCATCATACTCACAATGTGCATAGTACCCACTTTGCATCACATCAGTATTTTTCATTATATTCTTATTGACCAGCGATATTAATCGTACTCATGTTATAATTTATAACATTCATATTTTAATTTTTTATCAAAACACATGTTTTATATCAATCGCACACATGTTATCAGTTTCATATATATGTTGTTTTAACCAAAATGATGTCATAGAGTTTTTTGTAAACTAATCAAAATGACGTTGTGTTTTCTATTTCAATATTACCATTATAATTACAGGTGTCCAAGTCCCTCTTAATTTTCCAATGAAATATGACCATTGGAGAAAATGTCACCATTAGAACCTGGGGCCAATAAATAGGAGGTCATTTGAAGTAGAGATAAGAACTTTTACTTATTTCTAGTTCTAGAGAGAGATTGTGTGAATTCTCTCCTGCTTCATGAGAACGCCTTAAAATTAAAAAACATGAATGAATATTTCTTAGATTTTTTATTTAAATAAGTGATTTGTTTTTCTTTGTGCATATGATCATGTGATAACGATTGAGGTCTATCAGGGAAAGGTAGATGTTGTGACTGATCATCGTATTGAGGGCTTTGATGTGTTTGAATGACATAGGTTCTGATTACCTGCAAAATCGAGGGCTTGAGGGGATTACAAGATAGATGTGCCGATCATCGTATCCAGGGATTAATGGTGTTGGTAAGACATACCTATTATCCTAGGTGATAGGATACCATACTCTTTAGGATAAAATAATTGTAACAACTTAATCTTTTTCATTACTTGTTATAATAAGAAGAGAATCCTTTTATTTTTTCATTCAATTTGTATTCCATTATATTGTAATTGTTTCAGTTACAGTTTATACTTTTTAGTACTGATTTTATACGATATATGGTAGATTAATTACAACTTGAAATACTCTAATACTTGTATTCAATTCAATTAAAATTGTTTCATAACATGTGGTATCATATCATTGGACCGAGAGTCAGTCCAATAATTTGTTTAATTTTAAGGGGCATCGTGAATTGTTTTAGTTTATGTTGTATCGAACTATGAACCATACATAATGGGTTTAATAGATATTTATTAAACTTAAAATTCACCCCTCTTGTATTTGTGCCATCTCATATCCATTTCTATCTAACAATTGGTATCAGAGGTAATTTTCAACTGCTCTATAAATTTTTTAGTTACTTTGTTTTTCTATATTAATAAATACACTAACCTATATTTGTGGAAAAAGGATTTTGTTTCTTTATGAAGGAAAATATGATGAATGTTGGTTCAATTGACAATCTTAATCTTACCAGACCACATATATTTTATGGCAATGACATTGAATATTGGAGAGATCAAATGAAGGATTTTATCATAAATACTATTGTATAAAACTTCATTATGCTCCCTGGTGACAATAAGATTCTTGAGAATGAAGTCAGAAGATTTACAGCACATGAAAAACATGAATATTAGATAAAATATAAGCTACACAATAATTTATTATGTTTTATAAGAATTAATATTTAAAATCATATCACTTCACATAAAGCGGTAAATAACATATGGATGAAATTATATATTACACACTTTGGTACTTCCAAATATGTTAAAACAAGTAGGGCTATGCTAAGAGCTAACTATCTTTATATTGAATTTTCTTATGGTAAAGTTGTATTTAAGGTTCAACAAATATTTATGATTATTGTTAATAGTCTTCAAGATATGGGATAGAAAAATTTAGAAGATAAAGTTTTATTTGAGAAGATCATAGACATTATGCTAAATGAATGTGAATCTTAGAGGACCACAATTTATGAGTCTAGAATGATTACTAATCATACTATTGATGATCTCTTGGGATATTTATTGCAATCTGATGGAAAAATTAAGAGAGATGTAGATAAAGTGAAAAAGAAGAATGGTGGAGTATCATTAACTACCACATCAAATCCTTTCGTATCTCAATCACCTGTGAATACCATGTCATGAAAGAGAAAAATTGGTGTCTCATTAGATTCTAGTGATACTGAGTAGTCCAAGGAAGACAAATTCTACACTATTGTCCTATTCTAAGAAGGAAGGATAGAAAGGAAATAAATTTAGGGAAAAATGAAAATAAATACTGGAAATCCAAGGGAATGAATGTCTTGAATGTTAATGACTCTAAGAGTGCAAGTGGAGGTGATTATTCTGAAGACTCTTCTGATAGTGATACATTAAATTCAAATAATGTTTTTCTCCTTTAAGAAACTCCATATAATTTCTTAATGGACAAGGTACACATTTATGAATTTCTTACTAATATTTCATTGAGTTACAATTATCTAGATAAAGATTATTCTTCAGATGATGAAACATCCTAATTAGAGAATGATAATTAATTACCTTCTTATGAAGAATTATCTATGTTTTCTAAACTAATAGAAAATGAAAATTTTAATTTTTCTTGGAGACATGAGAAATAAAATACTAGGATTTTCATTTTAGCAAGAGAAGTATCATATCTCTCTAAAGATCTTGATTCTAAAACTCTTGAGATTGAATATTTTTATAAAAACCATCATAAAATGAATTTTGAAAATAACTAACATTCTAATGATTTTAATAATATAATTTCTGAGAAAAATATTTTAGAAGAAAAACATAATTCCAAAACTAATAAAAACGAGGATAATAATTTGGTCATTAGTCAAAAATCTGAGATCTTTTCATTGAAAAAATTCTTATCTAATTTTACATTTACAAAGGAAAATTTTGATAAGATTTATTCTCAAAAAATACCTCATGGTAATTGTCAAGGAATAGGTTACATCCATTCAAAACCTATTTTTAAAAATTACTTTTTTATTCCTAAAAAGGCCCCATTCTGCACAAAGTTTCAAAGTGGAAGTCATTGGAATAAAGATTGTTCTTTAAATAAAACAAAATATTTATATTTCCACAAATCAAACTTTTCAAAACAATTGTAGATTACAAATTTTTTTATTTCTAAAATTTCAGGATCCAAACATATTTGGATTCCAAAAGTTTAATTGTTTTTGTTTCAGAATCAAAAAATAAGAAATAATAACAATACATGGTATATGGATAGTTGAATTTCCAGGATCATGAATAGAAACTTAAACTTCTTTGAAAAAGTTATCAAGGCAAAAGGTGGAAAAGTAAACTTTGGAGACAATTCTCAAGGAAGGCTTTTTGTTACAGGTAATATTTTTTTCCTTGGTAAAATTTTGATTTCTATTATTTTACTTGTGAATGGTCTTAAGAAAAACCTCATTAGAATAATTCAATTATGTGATGAGGGTTACCTTGTGAATTTTAGGAATGATAAATGTATTGTTCACAATTCCAAGGGTGATTTCATTCTATATGCACATAGGCATGAGAATGTTTACACATTGAACATAGAAGACCTTAGGAGGAAATATATACATTTTCTAAGTGCATTGGAAGACCAATCTTGGTTATGGAATAGAAATAAGGACACAATAATATTAGGAAATTATATAAACTCTCTAGGAAAGAACTTTTTAAATATATACCTGAGCTTAGGCTTGATTATTCAAAAGATTGTGACCCTTGTCAGTATGGAAAACAACATAAGTCAATCCATAAATCAATCAATGAGGTCACAACTACTAATATAATAAAAATAGTGCACATAGATCTTTTTGGTTCTACACAAACTAGAAGCATTAGAGGAGATTACTATGTATTTGTTTTAGTTGATGATTTCACTATATTTACATGGTTATATTTTATTGCCAAAAAATCAGATGTTTTTTTCTTTAAAATGATTATTGATAAAGTAAAAAATAAAAAACAACCATTTATAACTATCTAAGTGATCATGGTGGAGAATTTGTAATTTATTATTTTGACACTTTTTTTGTAAGAATGGTATCACTCGTACCTTTTCTACACCAGGAACACCTTAGTAAAAAGGTGTTGTTGAAGTAGGAAATAGAATTCTTCAAGAGATAATAAGAACCATGTTGAGAGAATACTCAATAGAAAAATATTTTTGGGTATAATCTATTAGTACTACTTTTTATTCTTCAAATCATGTTTTAATTCGACCTTTTCTGAATAAAACTCTTTATGAGTTGTGGACATGCCAAAAAAAAAGTTTTATACTCTATAGTATTTGGTTGCAATGTATTTATTTTTAATACAAAAGATAACATATATATGTTTTCACGTAAATCTAATAAGGAAATAATTTTAGGTTATTCCACAAGCTCTAAATCATATATAATTTTAAATAAAAACACTTGTGTTGTTGAAGAAACAACACATGTTAAGTGTGATAATACAATTCTTTTTTTTAAATCCTCCAAATATTACTTCTGATGTGTTTTCCAAAAATTATTATCATCCTTTGATAGAAGATTCCTCAAACATTGTAAATACTCAAGAAATTGATTCTAAGATATTTACACCTGAATACTTAAAACCTTATGTTGATGAGAATGTTTTAAAAAATCCTAATCAGTTATTACTTATGAATCATCCCAGTGATAACATCATCAGTGATGTAAATAAACTAGTAAGGACTAGTAATTCCATAAGAAATGAAATAGAATATCTTGCTATTATATCTCAATTTGAACCTAAATCTACAAGTTAGTCATTAAGTGCTGAGGATTGGTTAAAGTATATTCATGATGAACTAAATTAATTCAAAAGGAATAAATTCTTTACCTTGGTTAAAAAACTAAGGATACAACTGTTATTGGAGTAAAACGTGTTTTCATAAACCAATGAGATGAAAATGGTATCATTTTAATAAATAAATCTATACTTCGTGCTAAAGGCTATAATCCACAAGATGTCATAGACTATGAAGAAACCTAAATTCCAGTAGCAAGACTCGAATATATTATAATTCTATTAGCCTTTGCAGAATTCTTTAATTTCAAACATTATCAAATGGATGGAAAGTGTTCTTTCCTTAATGGATATGTACACTTGGAAGTCTATGTAGACCAACCCCCTGGTTTTGAAGATACAAAACATCTTGAATTTGTTTACAAACTTAACAAGGCCCTTTATGGACATAAAAAAGACCCAAGAGATTGGTATTATTAGTTAAAATGATTTTTGTTACAAAAAAATTACATTAAGGGAACATCTGATCCAATTATTTTTATAAATAAAGAAAACAAATATCTTATGATTTTTCAAATTTATGTCGATCACATCATTATCAAATCAACTCAAAAGTCTTTAATAGATTCATTTGTGAATCTAATGAAGTATGTGTTTGGAATGAGTCTGATGGGTTAATTAACGGTCATTATTGGTTTTCAAATTTTCCAAAAACTAGAAGTTACTTATATATCTCAATATAAGTATATATAAGATTTACTCAAAAAGTATGGAAATGAAAATTCTAAAATTATTAGTACTCTGATTGGAACCCCAAACACCCTTGATCTTGATAAAGCTAGACAACCAGTTGATCAAAAAAAATTTATAGTTATTATTGGATGTTTACTATATTTAATAGCTAGACATCCAGACTTTAGGTTTTCTGTATGCTTATGTTCTAGATATCAATAAAATCCAAAAGAATCCCATTTAAAAGATGTGAAAAGAATTTTCTAGTATTTAAAAGGAACATTGGATTTATCCCTTTTATATTCATCAGGATATGATTTTGAATTGAATCATTTTTTAGATGCTGACTTTGGTGGTTTTAGAAAAGATATAAACATTACTTTAGGAACTTTTCATTTAATAAGAGATTCTATAGTTTCTTGGTCATGTAAAAAACAACACTCAGGTGTAATCTCCACCACTAAAGTTGAATATGTGGCAGATGGAAGGTTTTGTGATCAAAGGTTGTGGATGCAACACACACTCATAGACTATGGCATGAGTTTTATTAAAACTCAAATATTGTGAGATAACACAAGTTCCATTGCATTAAATAAAAACCTCACAAATCACTCTCGTGCAAAACACATAGATATTAGGCATCAATTTTTTAGGGATCAAACAAAAAATGGAGATATAATTTTACAATTTATTGGAACACCAAAACAACTTGCTAATATTTTTAAAAAACCATTACCTTCAGATAGATTTTAATATATTAAACATAAACTGGGAATTATTACAATAAAATAATCATTCACATATACTTTCTATTTTTACAATCTACTTACATTAAAACACTCATATTAAAAAGTGGAGAACGTCAGTATTTTGTTCTAGGTTTTATCTATTTTATACTTTTTTTTAATATTTCATATATTTTTTATTCTTTATTATTTATCTTATTTTTTGTATTTTATCTTAATTCTTTAGTTTATTGTTCTATTTATTTTATTTTTTTCATTAGTATATTTATTTTTATTTGTTTTATGTCTTTCGACTTCACTTTTAGTAAATTTTTATCCCTTTCTATTGGTTTGACACCCTATATATCGATTTCACACCATTTAAAATTGGTCTAATAGAGCCTAGTTTATCAACTTCACAACCTAGACTAATGAATTTGTTTCTAATCATTCTGAAAAATATAGTTTATCCTCTTGAAAACCTTGGCTAATGACTTCATTTCTAATCGGTCTAATAAAATCTTTTTTATTGGTTTGAAAACCTAGGGTAATGACTTTGTTTCTAATCGGTCTGAAAAAAATCTAATTTATCAGTTTAACAAACTATACTATTGACATTGTTTTTCATCTTCTTGACAACATATGGTATTGAATTTGTTTTCCATCTTCTTGAAAACCTATGTTATTGACATTGTTTTCCATTTGATTGAAATCCTATGGTATTGAATTTTTTTTCCATCAGCATGACAACCTATGGTATTGACTTTGTTTTACACCAGCATGACAACCAATGGTATTCAATCTATTTTCCATTGGATTGAAAATCAGGAATATTCAATTTCTTTATTATAAAATTGATATTTTATCGTACTCACTTTTCTTATTTTGGGTATTTCTTTTATGTATTGTATTATGTTTTCCCTTTCATAATAGTATGAAACCAACAACTCACTTGAAATATTTGAATGGTACATTATCATTTCCTTTTGTATTGCTTTTATTTTCTATTATAGTTCCTCATTTAAAAAAAAATATATAATATTTCTAAAAAAAATAAAAAAAAAATCATTTATTATCTACCGTTGGATCCTTTATCTTGTAATCTCAATCATAGAAGACAAATGGTCACCCAAATTAGTCTATTAATAGGTATCACCCTATCCTCAAACCCACACTAGTTCTTCATAATTTCTCAGCGAAGCTCTTATCCTCCACTTAAGTCTCAATACAATTATTTCTTTCATTAATCAGATTTATGTCTTAGTCTTCTGCCAATACACCTGCCAATATGTCTTCAAAGAGTTTCTCAGAAATGTATTTCTTCATATAAATGTTAGTTACTCAAGATTTATTTGATAGTTTTATTCTTCGATTAAAATGATCATTTTTTTCCATGGCTGGGAACACCTTTGTGCCGAGAAACCTATATCTCAGGATCTAATTTTTGTTTGAAGAGGTTATAGAATTCTATAATATAGTGATTTTTGAGAAGAATATGATGATTAATTTTTCTATCTATGATAAAATGTTTTATTTGTCAGTGAAACAAGCATCACACTTTCTGAATGTCTCTACTTAATGGGACTCCTTTTGTTCATCTCATAAGATACCTGAGGAAGTTGGTATGTCTAATAAGGAAGAAGCTGAAAATCCCTCTTTCTTATCAATGAGGAGAAAAATAAAGGTAGCCCATATCTCTGCATATAATCGATTCATCACCCTATGGATGCAAGGGTTTCTTATTCTGAGGAAAGGGGATAGAGAAACTCTTAAAATTTCTGATATCTTTATGTCATATTATCTTGTGAATATGAGAATGGTAAATCTCATGGGTTAAATTTTCAAAAAAATTAAGAATGTGAATTCTGAAGTGATTAAGTCTCATCTAATCATGTATCCAACCATTCATAAAATGTTTATTATTTAATGTTTCATGTTATGAAATTTCCAGTGATAGGATAATTTAAAGTGTTGAAGAGCTTATGGATTAAAGAGGATAAAATCAGAAAATTGAACATTCATTTTCATGCTGAATCCAAATTGTTTGTCGAAGATGTGTAAGAATATAAACCAATTCAATAGGTACCAATTCTAGTAGAATCAGCTATAGCAATTAATGTTTCTAAAATTACAGAACCTCAAAATTTTTCAATGTCTAAAAATAAAAGAAAAATATAGTAAAGAGGTTGTAACCAAGTGGATAAAGGGGAACGAAAAAAGAAACGAAGGTGATCCATAGTTCAGTCTTGACCTAGTCAAAGCTTTAGCTGAAAAAATAAGGATAGAAGATACCCTACAATATAAGAAAAAGAAGAAGAAACTTTTGAAAAAAATATATGAGTATTTTGATATTCCCAAGATACTAAAATATGTTTAGTTAGAAAGTTATCCACTGATAGAAGAAATATAATAAGAACTGATCGTACAGACTGTTCCATAGAAAGGGAAAGAAAAAGTGCTATAAGTAATTCAATCGGCTTTACAATAGGAAGCTAAAGAAGAAGAGGAAGATGAATTTCTTATCGAATATCTTTAGAGTTCTATGAGAAGTAGAGAAGAACCTTCTCTTCAAAAATAGGGTGAAGGAGTTTAACAACAGAATGCTCATGCTGATCAATCACAAATACAATCTATAGAAACTAAATCAGAAAGATCTCCCTCTCTAGTCATGAAAATGGATCAAATTTACCATGTCGATAGGTACATTATCATTAGTGATAATGTTAATGAATAAAGAGTTGAAAAGGAAAAGGAGAAAGGAAAATGAACAAAACCAAATAAAGACTCAATCTAATCTAATGAACTTGAATCGTACGATGAGGACATAGATTCAGACCACACCATTTCTCTCAAAAAACGAGATTACATTTTCCTTGTTCTAAGAAGGATTGAGAAGAATATTCCATATCTCCAATAATAGATTTAATGATTGGTTTCATCATAGAGAATCAATGTAATAAATTTGGTTCAGTAAGAGAGCTCAGAATGAAAGTGATGTTAGTGGAGGACGATCTAAAATTTTGAGTGATAGTTATAACGCTCATAAGAAGGCTTGTAACAGGATGAAAAAATGGTCATACAAAATAGAGAGTTCAGTAAATGAACATGAGGAGTCCATTTAAGACTTAATGAGGCTTTAAAATGATATTGACATTGATTTTAATAATCATGATAAAGAAATAGTTGAGAGGTTGAAATAAATTCCCAAAACCCATGGTGTTGATGCCCATTCAGTGAAATTATTTCAAGAATGGTTCAATTATTTCCAGGTAGAGTTTTCAATGGTTTCATATTTCAAAGATGAAATTTTCATGTTCAAGAAACCAAACACCTTGATGGATGAAGAAAATAATAATATTCAGGAAAGAATTGATACTCTCAATGAAGTGATTAGAATCTATGACGAAACCCTCAAAAAATGATTATCTATTTGCATACCAACAGGAGTTTCACAAATATCAGGGTTTTTCTATCTCAGAACACAATAAATAGATAATTAATATCATGGTTTCTCTATATGAGTTGATTAAGAATGAAAAATAAAGGGAAAATAAATTAATGTTTTGTTGTATTATTTTGTTCTTGATTATATTTTTTTTTTGAACTTTTGAAAATTCAAGGGGCTTTATATTTGCATTTCCATTATTTTGTATTATGTTTCTCTCTATCCTTTTTAGGCTATACAAGATTACTTCATTCATTTTTTAAATTAAAAAGGGGGTGAATATTTTATAAAAGGGGATAATGTTTTGCAAAGGGGGTGAATCCTTAATGTTTTACTAAAATGTAATACATTGAACAAATGAATAATCTAAAACAAGGAAAATCTGAATGAATAAAATCTTTATGAAGGTATATACCAAAGTGGGAGTTATTTGTATTAATTTCTTTATTCATAAGAGTTTTCAAAACTCATGGGGAGATAAGTATTTCTTTCTTGTTTTACTTTGGGTTTTTTTCTTTTCAAAAGGGGGAGATTATTAAGTCAAAAGTATTCTTTTGACTTTCATGTATTATTTTTTGGAAATTAAAAATCTCATTTTACTCAACTCTCAAATAAAGTATTTACATTGAATATGGTTTCTATTTATCATACTCATTATTTTATCATACCCATACTATCCATCGTATGAATACTAATTATCGTACTCACTATTTCATCATAACCTATATGTTTATCATACTAACTCTGATCATCATACTCACAATGTTCATCATATCCAATTTACATCACGTTATTATTTTTTGTTATATTCATATTGACAAGAAATATTAATCATACTCACGTCATACATTTATCACATGTATATTTTAATTCTTTTATCAAAACAAAAGTTTTATATCAATCGTACTCATGTTTTCATTTTCATATATCTACTGTTTAACTAAAATAATTCTCGGGATTTAGTTATAAACTAATCAAAACAATGTCGTGATTTCTATTTCAATATGATCGTTATAATGATAGGTGCCCAAGTCCCTCAGAATTTTCCAAATAAATAGGACTATTTGGAGAAAATGTGACTGTTGGAACCAGAGGTATATAAATAGGAGTTCATTTGAAGAAAACATAATAACTTTTAATTATTCCATATTCTAGAGAGAGACTATATGACTTCTCTCTTGAATCATGAAAAATATTTGAAATTAAAAAAATGTGAATGTCTTGTTCTTAGTTTTTTTATTTTAATAAGTTCTTTGTTTTGATTTGTGCATCCAATCATGTGATAATGATCAAGGGCTACTGGGGATAGGAAAATGGTGCAACCGATCATTGTATCGATGGCATTCAAGTGTTTGATAGATAGATGTGATGATTACCTTTAAAATTGAGGGCATACGTGGATAGAAAGATGGACATGTCGATCATTGTATCGAGGGATTGATGGTATTGGTAAGACATACCTATTATCCTAAGTTAAATGATACCCTATTCTTTGGGATAAAAAATTGTAATACCTTTTACTTTTCCACAAATTATTATAATAGAAAGTGAATCCTTTTATTTCTTCATTCTATTTGTATTCTTTTATATTGATTTTTTTTCATTTATAGTTTATAATTTTTAGTATTGATTCTTTACGCTACATGGTAGAATAATTTACACTTAAAATACAATGATATTTGTATTCAACCTGATTATAATTTTTTCATAACCTATGAAATCATATCATCGGACTGAGAGTCAGTCTGATCATTTTTTTTCTTTCCAGAGGCATTTTGAATTGTATTATATTATGTTGTATTAAACTAAGAATATTACTTTAGGGTTTTAATAGAAATTTTTCAAATATAAAAATCACCTACCTCTTGTATTTTTTCCATCTCATATCCATTTCGATCCAACACTCTCCCCATTCCATTCCTTTATATCCAATGGTATATATATATATATACACAATGAATTTGAGGGAGATAAAGGTCCCACACATTATATTTTTAAAATTATACATATGTATTCCAGAAGGTCATAAAACATTTATCATAAAATAATCCCTTATTTGAAATGTTATTCATAAAAATTACATCAAATCATAAATAGTGCGAAATAAATAGTTTTTATAATAATTTCATCATTACTTCATCCCATAACCCATGGAATAATAATTGGTTTTCATAAGAATTTTTTCATGGTATAACTCATGAAAGATAAAACGGTTTCATAAACATCATGAAATCATAAAAATAAACAACTGATAAATGGAATAAGAATGGTATCCTTGTACAATATCCCCACTATATCATCTGTAACTTCCAAGGATATCATCTTAGATGGAGAATGATTTTGAATGAAAAATCACATAGCATTATTCTGGATAAAAATAAAAATTCTTCGATAAACAAATTTGAAAATTTACCTTCATAAAATATTTTTGAAATCCTTTTATTTGAAAATAATATTGATAACCTATTAATTAATTATTAAAAATCATTCAATACATTTCTCAGAAAAGGTATCATTAAAAAAATTTAAAAACAAAAAAATTATGAACATGATTATCTCTGAAAATTTACTTCAAAAAAATTTATTGAATAATTAAAACATTTTGATTACATGATGGAGGAATATTCCACACATGTCATATAGGGTTAAATAACTATTTTTTCACATTTTTGATAAAATTATAACAATCATTGTTTGGAAATTGAATTGATGATTCTTAAAAAAAAAAAATTAAATCACGTGTAAAAATTTATTTTATAAATAATTTTTGGAATGTGAAAACATTTTTTAAAACATTGTTATAAACATGGTTTTTAATGAAAATGATTTCCAAACAAAGTGATAAATAATGTTATATTTTCTTGAAAATATTTTCTCTTCAATTTCAAGTATCAATTAATGAAAAAATGAATTTAATAATACCATGAGTGACCATAGAAGAAGAAAATTAATGATATTTCTTGAGAGGTGGATTATACTTTTTAAAAAATGGACACTTAATCATAATCAATTAAAATAATTAAGGATATTGTAACATAAAAGTCATGACAATTTGATAGACCAGAATCATATAACCCATGAAAGGATAGAATTAAATGAAAATTAAAATATAATTAAATTATATAGCATCATGATATTAAATGTATAATGGGATTTATATACAACTCATAAAAGAGTATAGGTTTATAACATGACATAAGTGTTAAAGAAGGAAAATTGAGACAAAAAATCCAATACCACATCAGTAATATATTAATGTATAGTCCTGAATAAATAATTTCATCAAATAAAACATTTAATATCATTAAAATAAGGATATTAATTTTATAAATTTCAAATGGTCAGTATATATACCACACATAATAAATGGATGGTGAAATTCTATGCATCGTTAAAATAAAATAATGACTAGAAAATCCCTTAATCTATGCATGGACATCCATCATAAATATTCAATACTCATGTGTAATAAATATATTTTTATTATAAATCTATTATAGGACAATAAATATATAAACCTTACCATATATTATTTTCTTATTACCTTTTATTACTTGTTTATTAACAATTCCATGTTAATGTTACATTTTTCGTAAAAGATGATTTGTTTTTCATAAATGGTTTGATTTGTTAGTTTTTTACCTCTTAAATTGATCATGGTTTAATAATATATAGAATTTTAATAAGGATATAAATATAATATATATTCATTATATATTTATTTTGATTAATCCATAATTTTTTTGGATTAAAATGATATACATAATTTATGGAGATGTTAGGCCATACGTATGCATGAACGTTGTTTACATTTTTTTATCGGGTCGAAATAATGAAAGTTAACCCATATAATACAAATAAATAATTATTTTCAAGAAATAAATATCCCATATTTTCATTAATAATGTATTTACTTCTTTCCATGAAAAGAGTGACTCAATCATATCACTTTATGATGTTGTAGTCCGCCGTACACACGAGCAACATTATTTTATTCTCTCAAAATGGAGTTTATAATAGAATGTGTTATATGATAATTACAGATGTGTAATAATATTACTAATAAAATAATTAAATAATATATCAGTCATTATGTTCTTCCTCAATTTTTGGAAATGGAAAAATTAAGGAAATTTGTTCCTGAGGTGATAGTCTGCTGTACACCCAAATGATGATTTTGTATCCCTAATGATGGAGGTAGAGATTGTTGTAGGTCATAGACATAACATAAAAAATCTAAGTATATGGATGATACTAACGATTTTATATCATATTGGTACTATCACAATTAACTGTTGTTTTTTAATAATTAAAACGTAAATTTTTATTGATGAACATTACCTCTTCATTAGGTATCCTCTTTAGGTTTTCACCAAATGCCCTCTTATGGTGTATTTTTATTAAATATAATGAATCTATGATGAGAGGAAGGAAGTAGTGAAGTTATTTAGGAACATAATCTCTGAACTAATAGGGTTTGAATGTTTGAATAATTGATGAGTGGTAGAGGCCTTTTATGAGTGGGGGAAAGGTACCCACTTGGAAACTACTGGGATATTTCCAAATAGTCACCAACATAATAAAGTAATTCAAAAAAAAGCTTCCAAATGAAAATATATTAAATTATAATAATTAAACTATGTAAATATGTGTTAAAATAGGATTTAAACATGTTTTGGGTTATTCTTTACACTTATATTTTTAGTCTCACCCATGGTAAAACCAATTTTACCATAAATGCAGTAATTAACATTCAATGTTTTTAAATTTAACTTTTGTGAAACATTATTTTTAACATAATGGATAATTTTAATTATTTTGATCTTAAATAACTAATCCAATTTTCCAAAATCATTTCACATAATTGAATGATTTTACTTTAAAATAAATCACACAGACGCGATGATAAAGCCTGATTTTAAAGGGAAGATGTTCAAAAGTTTACAATGATTTTATTTAAAACTTTATTATGACATAGATTAAAATGACATATATTGGACACATTGATATATAATTTAATTTATTTTAATTTAAAACCAAATATATATATACATTTTTATAATAAATAAATTTAATGGAAATTGGGTTTTCAATTAAAACTCAGTATATTTCATTATTCAATAAAAAATGAATCTTTTAAGAAAAAGCCTAAAAACATACCATATTCTAATTTTTATATAATTATTTTAAAAATTAATTTATTTTTGAAAATTAATATTATAATATTTTAAAATTTTTGTTTCAATATAAGTGCACAAAAAGTTAAAAATAGTGTATTTTGAAAAAGAGAATTTTAAGAATAAAATTGTATTTATTATTAAATATTGTCTAGAAAAAATCCTTAAATTATTATTAACTAGTTTATTAAAAATTCAATATATTAATTTAATTATAATAATTTATAAAATATGGGTTTCTTAATATATTTTATGTAAAATGTTTTTGTACACATAAAAGTAGTTTTTCATGAATAGATTTCCTTTATTATTAAATTGTTTTTTTTTCATTTATAAGTAATTAGGCACAAAAAAATTAAATTTATATACATTTTTAAATCATATATTTATTTATTCAAATGAATGACCACTTAATCCAATGTATAGGTGATAAATATCATTATAATATTTTAATAATATGTCAATTTTCATTTAAGCTCAGTGTTTTGTGTAACTCATGCCAAACTCAGTATTGTGTATAACAAAAGCTATGAAAAAAATAAAAATTAATTTGAAAACATATTTCATAAAAAATCATGATGCCACATTATAATCCCCTTAATTTTTTTTGTCCCTCAAAATTTATTTGTGACACCATATATTTAAAAAATGAAAATTGCTTAATAGAAACCCACATCATAATAAGGGTTAATGAAACATCCTCTTGAAAAAGAAAAAGGTATTTTTTATTGTAATATAGAATAACATATAATAATTTTCTTAATATGAAAAAATAACTATTATTTGAAGATATGTAAATTTAATAAAATTTTAAATAATTATAGTGAGTGAGAGATAATTGTTCCCAAGAAAGTGGGTGATCTAAATAATGTTAGTGACCAAAAATATATAAAACTAAGAGTTGTGAAAAAGTTCATTGGTTTGATAAAACATGATCATAGTGGGTCAAAATTTTATTTCAACAACCATTTCGTAATGTTGGATAATTTTTTTCATATTTATTGAGAACATATGAAAATATACTTGATATATTTTTGTTTCATTTGAACAATTTCATCCTTTGGTTGTTCCTTGATTTGTTTCCCCTTCATATCATACTATAATTACTGAATTTTTCATGTCTAATGTAATAAATAAGATCTATAAAAATAGTTATAATTCATTCATTCTATGTCTACTCAAAAAATGGTTAAACTAGTTATCTTATATGGAAACAAATCATTATATGGTGATATAATATGTTAATTTATAAACCCTCATCCAATAATCAAGATAAACTATTCCATAAGATGTTATCCTAATGATCCATCTACAATTTATAAATTATAAATAATATCACTAAATTTCTCAAAATAAGCACTACATTAATCATATAAATATATTTTTGTATCTTTTATTGGTCACAATCAAAAAATGAGAATAGATTGGTAATATATTCTCCTAAATGTTGTTATCAACCCGAACTAATAAAACATCTAAATAGAAACTTGAATTCTTCCTCATTCCTTTAATAAGAAAATATATTATTAAAAATGTCCCATACATCAAATATTTTTTAAAACACCATCAATGATAACATAAACCAATTTATCAATAAATCATTTATCAGCTCTCTAGTCATCAATACTATTTAATTTAACTTATCCACAACAATCATCACATTATCCAAACTAAAAACCATTTTCTCAACCTTATGAACATGTTAATGATCAAATTAACTTATTAAAAAAATCACCTTGACATTAAATATTTTTTTTATTCCATTAGTACCATTAAAAATATTTTTGAAAATACATAATGAAAAACAAATACTGAAAAATCCTTAAATTTTTCGTGATTCATATAAGATATTTCTTCAATTAAAATACATAATCACATTAATATTTCCACCTCATCCACAATCCATTAATTAGTATTCTTAAAATTAATCCTTAATAATTATTTACTTTCTTATTTCATACATAGTATCTTCATAATCAAAAGTATGACCAATACTCATATCACCATGCTGATTCTCCTCCAAAGCTTTCCACCTAAGACATCGATTTGAATAGTGCCTATAATTTACCTAGATAAAAAATTATTCAATTGAGAAACTATTAGGGACTAAAATATTCCCATCCATTATGTTGAATAAAAATATCAATTTTACTCAGAAATCATATATGTTGTGTCCTTCTTCTGCTCACATAAAGTATATTCTTACTCAATTCAGATATTCTCTTGAGTGGTTATTTTAACAATATTGAAATATAGGAAACTGTAACATATTTTATCCACAGTATACATTCCCTAAATTATCAATTAACATTATGAATCTTCCTATTGGTGATTCCATGATTGAGTTAAGGTGCATGTTGTTAATATTTTTTGATAATAACTGATTAAGAATAATCACAATATCCATTACTGTAGTAATCATCCCAATTGGCTTCTCATTAAAAAATTTTATTTCAAATTAAATATTTAACTACTTCCTTTTATATGTCCCTACTTACAAAAATAAAAAAGAATAGTGTGAAAAATATTATTCCAAAATGAAAATCAAATAATCATGAGAAACACTTATAAAATGTCTAAATCATGAGACTATCTTTTTAATCTATGAAACCTCAGGTTTTTCCTAGGTCATTCATTGATATAATTTATATAAATCCATCATGATGGTTTATATTTATTTTTTGAATTTTCAAATCATATATCATAGAAGGATAAAACTAGGTGTGAAATGAGGCCTGTTTTCATGCACTAGTTGACGATTGAGTGTAGCTCAATGTGACCTTTTTAAAGTTATCACCCCTATGTACATCTCTAGTAGTTCCACATCCACCCGTATTGTCTAGAAATATATTTAACTTCTTGGAAACCACTCTATATATAATTTACCAAAATTCTATGAAATTAACCATTACATTGACTCATTCTTATACTTATCCTTAGTGACATTTGTAGATATATCCTAAATATATCCCAAGAAATCCCACTATGCATCCTCATCCAAGATTGTAATAGTTAATTAAACATATCATCCAATACCAACCATTTTAGTTTGGAATTACTTATAGTATACTATAATTGATACTTATTAGATCACAACATAATTTTGACCCCTATGTGGGACTCACCACCATCCCCAGTGGCAACCCGTACTTCATGAATCCCTTAGACAGATTTCTAAGCATTTCCCAATTCTCACACATGATTTTTCCCAATGATCTTATTCTATCCATTGCCTCTAGTATAAACTATAGAGACATATTATTTTCATTAATATATATTACTAATATTTAGAGAAATATTCAGTACATTACACAAACACAAACCTAAGGACCTTATATGTTTAGTGTCTTTAGTGACTGGGAACACAATCTTCAAATTTGGTGAAAGACATTCAATGTCTCTCATAAAGATATTCATCTATAGTAATCTTTACAAAATTACCCTACATAAAACCATTCATTATAATCTAGGTAAGGGAAACATATGAAAGGGTGGTATCAGATGCTTAATAATGGTAAAAAAGGGAGGTAAATAACCATAGAATTAATATAAGGGCATGATAACATGAGAAATAAATTACAAAACCATACCCTTCATATCATGTATCATAATTATAATACACGCATAAGGATAATAATTTAATAAAACATGAATCATAATGGAATTAATGAGCATAAACCATGAGTTTATAATAGTGGAATAAAAAATATATTTATGGATTATACATAAGCATTGAAAATCAATTCCATTATAGTCCAGCCTTATCTTCAAGGCTATAATAGTTGTTTAGCTTATCTCCCCAAAAAATAAGAGTAGACAAGGTTCACTCCCAAGACCATCATGTGGAAAAGTACTTTACTAAAATGAATTTACTCACCATTATTGTTCTACCTATCTCATGATATACAAATCTTTACCCAATCCATTGGAGGGTGGTATAGGTTCAACATTTCACATAAGGATAATCATACATATGTATGCTGCAATATCATATAACATTCAGAATATCATAAACCATGAAATGAAATGTGTTTCATAAGAATTTATTAATATCCCATCCTCCGAAAAATAAACATGTTTCATAATCATTTTATCCTTTTATCATAGCATAGCCCATGAAAAAAGAATTGGTTTTCACAATAATGTTATACTATAATAACCCATGGAAGAGAAATAGGTTTCAAAAACATCACAACATCATAAAAATAAACCACTCATAGATGGAATATGAATGGATTCATCAGATCATATTACTACTAAAAAACAAGTAACCTCAAAATATATAATATTAGAAGGAGAGTTATTATGAATGAAAAATCACTTGGTACATTGCATGAAGAAAATAAAATTTCTTTGAAAATCACATTAAAAAAAAATAATTATAACATATTTTTTAATATCTTTTCTTTGAAAATAATCTTGGAAAATTATAAATGATACATTTAAATTTATTTAAAATATTTCATATGAAAAATATCATTAAAAAACACTTTTTAATACGTAAAAAATTTATAAAAAAACATTATTTTTTCTGAAAATAACCCTGAAAACATTTAATGTATTCTTTTAAAGATTTTATGATCATGACCTCATAAAATTATGTACATATAGTATAAGTTAAAACAAATTCTCCCTTCATGTTTTCGATAAATTCCAAATGGGCATTACATTGAAAACGATTAAATATTCCTTTCAAATATTTTTCTAGAAACTAAATCATGTGATAAATTATATTTAATAAATCATGTTTTGAATGTTATATTATTTTTTAAAATACATTTAGAAAAAATGTATTAAAATAAAAACTGATTCCCATCCAAGAGAGAAATAAAGTTATATTTTCATGCAATTACTATCTCAAAAAAATTAATTACCAAAGAGTGGAAAATATGGTACTATAAATATATTGAATAAATATTTTAGAAGAAAAATAATTGGAATTATTTGGTTGAATATTAAAATTATTCATCATTAGAGACTTAATGAAAAGAAATCCTAGTACATGTTGACATTGTATCATAAATATCATACCAATGTAGTAACTCTAAATCGTAAGCCCCATGAAAGGATAATTGTGAATAGAACATAAAATTTCCTGAAAATAAAAAAAAAAAAAAATTTAAATGGAATTTATATACACCTCATAAAATATTATTGGTTCATAAAATGACTAAGTCCCAAAGAAAGGGATTTTGAGGTAAAAAACCATTTACAACTTTAGTAATAATAAGAATCATAATACCGAATAAAAAATAATTTCAACTGAAACATTAAATATCATTAAAATTGGGATAATAATGATATAACATGTCATAGGATCAATATATAAACCAGAAAAATGTAGTAGTGGTAAATTTTCATATGTCTCTTAAAAATAAAAGAGAGACTAGAAAATCCCTTACATTAAGTCTTAACTTCCATCGTAATTGTTCAAAGCTCCTATATAATATCTATAAGACTAATATTATATATATATTAATGAAACATAAAAATATATATATCATAGAATATATGAATTTATTATAACCATTTATTACCTGTTCATTAAAAATTCCACATTAATGTTATATTTCGAGTAATAACATCTTTTTTTCATATTTTGTTTTCATTTTTTATTTTTCTTCCTAGTATATAAATAATTATTAAATCACCTCCATAATTTAAATCAAGATTTAAATATCATATTTTTTTAGAGTATATGTATTTAATGTTACACTTCAAATTATGTGATAGAAAATGAAATGCACCGTTCATGGAGATGGTATAGAATACATACACATGGATGCTGTTTCAATTTTCATGAAGGATTAAAGTAAATAAAGTTAAATGATATATTATCGTTAAAAATTACTTTTTTGTCATATATATATATATATATATATATCTTATTTTCAATTATACCAATCCATATTAGATTCCATGTAATATATTAATGAATCAAATCACTTTGTGATGTGGTTGTACATTATACACATGAGCAATTTTACAGTATTCCCACAAAATGGACAATATGAATGTAATTTTCATATAATAATTTCATAAGTTCAATGATATCATATATAAATAATAAATCCATAATAATTTCCTCACTTTATATCATATAATGGAAAAATGTATGACATTAGTCCATGAGGTGGTAGTCCCCTACACACATAAATAATGATTTCGTAACCCATTTAATTGAAGTGGATACAGTTCTATGCCATGAAATTAAAATAAAAAAAATCATAGTATACGTATGATACAAAGAATATTATTTCATAATGTTATAATAATAATTTGTGTAGGCGGAGAAAAAATGATCGTTTATGATCATTAATTCTTATCTGAGTATCCACCTTGGGTTTTCACTAAAATACTTACTTTATAGGTTTTATGTAAAAATTAATAATGTTGAAAGGGAATATAATTGGGTAGATATATTGGATCCCATGGTAGAGGGGCATGTTACCAGCATGCTATGCAGTCTACTCAGGCTAGTTTGTTTGTAAGAAAATTTTCCATTGTAGGTATGATTCATGTATCATATACCTTGGATTGAATTTTTTTATATATCATCATTTAATTATTTTATATCTTCTAATGTTTCAAATTTTTTGGTCTTGGATTTTGAATGTTTGGATGATTTATTGTTTATCCACACATCTTTGGGTGTGGATTGGGATAGTATCAAAAGATCCATAGAATGTTCTATAAATGTTAGAAGATTTCATTTTATTTGGAAAATTTTTATGTTGGAAATTTCAGTCTCTGACTTGATTCTATGTTTATATTTTTTAGTTCTATAAAAAACTCATATCGACTGATACTAGAGGAGAGTAACTATTTTATCCCCAGATAGAGGAATCTATTTTCACTATGGTTACTAGGATCTTTTGGCTAATCAGGGAGGAAAAATTCATTGGAGACAAGATTGACCCGTTGATTTGATAGTTGACCTTTCTGTAGATGACGTTGGAATTTATTAGGATACATTTCATCCTAGAGAAGACCAATTTCAGGATGTGTTTACTAAAGACTTTCATATCATACCAACTGAGCGGGTGATCACATTCATGATTGAGTTTGTTCCGAGTGGGGGGGTGGCAAGTTTCTATTCCACCTTATAAGATGGAACCAGTAGAGTTTTTTGATTTGAATTTTAATATGGATGATTTGGTAAATAATACATTCATATGTTCTTGTACATTACCATGGGGTTCTACCATTCTTTTCTAGAATAAGGATGATGTTACTTTGTTCTTATGGGTTGACCATTAGAGATTAAACTAAATGATTGTAAAAAATTGGTATCCTTGTACTCATATTGAATATCTTTTTGATTAGCTGAGAGGTGACTATATTTTAACTAAGATTGAATTTAGGTCAAGGATTAATCAATTGAGAGTTAGAACATAAGATATACATTATAATTCTTTTTAGAGTATTTATATATTTTATGAGTTCTTATGTATTCTTTTTTGTCTACAAAATACAGAAAATGTAATCAAGGCCTTGATGAATTGGATATATCATCCTAATATAGATCATTTTTATGGTTTTCATGAACCACATTTTTGTGTACCTCTATTCAGTATATGATCATTCCAAAAATCATGAAATTGTCTATAGTACATTGAGGGTGATTCTATTTTACTCTAATACAACCAAATATAGTTTTTTTACTATTAATTTGGAGTTCACAGGCTATGTAATCTCAAAGTTTAGTGTGTCAGTGGAATAAATGTGGGTTCCTTCTATCGCATTTTTGGAAAGGCATAATAATTTATTTGTTATTTAGTTATTTCTAGGTTTTTACATGTTATTATCAGCAATTTATCGAGGACTTATCCCATGTGGAAAAATTGATATCAAGATAAAATATAAATAAATCAAGATTGTTTGTTTAGATTCTAGTGAGAGATATTTTCATGGGATGATGGTTAGACAGACATCATCACTGATGCAAACCTTACCTATTTTTGGTAAGGAAGATATATTCTATTCTGAAATTTCTGGAGTTTGAATCAATTATGTTCTGAAATAGGAGGACCAAGTGGTTCCATATGGATCCATAAAGATGATATTCCATTATAGGAATTATCCTACCCATGATCTAGAGTTATCTATAGTGGTATGTTCTCTATGATGTACGAGGCACTATATTTTTGTATAGTGGTTTTTTGGTGTACATGGACTATAAGATACCCAATAATATCATTTATCATTGTGGACTGAAGGTTATGTGAAGAATCTAGGTCAAGTTTATTTAATATTTCAGCTTTGAGTTGTATTATAACTGGGTAATGGTAATGTCATTGTTGATTCAATGATCATAAAGACACAAACATAGGCATTTCAAGTGTGTTGCGACAAGTAGAATATTATGTGACTCTTTTCAGATATGAATCTATATGTTAATGAGTCCCAAGGATGAGTAAAAATGACGTCTAAATTTATAATACCCATGATGTTTTAGTATATCATGACTTTATATATATATGATGATGAGAGAATAACTCAGAGGGACAACTTATAATGTAGGGAGCCAGCGTCAAGATGATGCATTTTTAGTGAAAATTATCATCTTTATTATAGAAGTGTATAGATTCTAATGATATTTCTTGAAGAGATGATGATAGTGTTTAGAGATTATAGAAGGTTACTACATCCAGGTATAAGAATTATTTATCATTATCTCACTAGATATTACTTATGGTACATAATAAATAATGAGGTAGACAACTTCACAGTGGGATGTTCGACCTGTTAGTAGGCTAAGGACATGCATCAAAGGAAAACTAAGCTATTGTATCCTATTCTTAATGGGTAGTGGGAATGGGATGATGTAGTTGTGGACATCAAAAGGGTATTACCTAAGACACCTCACAATAAAAAGCAATATGGGTGATTGTAGATCGAAAATTAAAGGTATCCCTGTTTTTTTTATGAGGGGACTATCACTATTGATGAACTGGATAGTTTTTACATGGTGGAGATAGTTAAATTGCACGATGTTCTACAGACTACCATTTCTGATAGATATCTTCATTTCCTATCTCGGTTACAGTAGTGTTTTCAAAAGGCTCTTAGATCCTGTTTTAAATTTATTAAAACCTATCATACACAAATTAATTGAAAAATTATATAGGATTTTCAGATTATAGTGGATATGTTATGAGCTTATGTTCTAGATTTTGGATGTCTATAAGAATTTCATTTATTAATCAATGATTTCAATTATAATAACATATTTTAGGAATCATTCCAAATTTAACATTTTGGGGATTTATATGGATGTTTTTTTCTTTATCCTATTTGTTAGTTGTAAGTTGGTGAGTCGGTGCTTATACAACCTAATCACATTTAAGATACATCTAATACTGTATTGTTAATTAGGAGGAATTGGGTATCCACAATATGTATGATGAAATCTTAAACCAACCAGTAGAGAAGAAATATTGAGTTTGATGTTAGCCATCTTGTTTTCTATAGTTATCTCCTAGGTTTGGTTAATACCGTATTATGAAACAGGGAATAATATCTCCCAAAATTTTTAGAATGTTTGTGATATTGGACATGGTTGGTAAAGTGGTGTACCAATTGACCCTTCCACAGCACTACTATTCTATGTATGACATGTTTCATGTGTTTTAGTTTTTGAAATACCATCCTGCCCCTTATCATGTGATAGAAGTTGATGATATCGAGAATGATGTAGATGAATCCTTTTAGGAGAATATGATATGGCTGTTGGAAAACATTGAGAATTATCTTTGAGGACTGACTATACCTTTTGTTTTATGGTAATGAGAACATGGGTTTTTCCAAGAGTGAACTTGGGAGAAGGAATCATATATGCAAGAATGGTTTCCATCCATGTTCTATGATTCCCCATAGTAATTCTCAGATGATCTTATGGATGAGATATTATATGATGGGGATGATGTAAGATCCCATATTTTTAGGGAACATACCACTTAGAGCTCTTGTATAACTTTTTTGGTTTTCCATATTCTCCTCATGAATATGTTACATGACATGGACTAGTTTACATAAATATACCATTAACCGGTTCATATCAAGAAAGTTTACAATCTATGAAACTGTTTGACATTGTGAAATAGTAAATCATGTTTATTTTAACATAAGATGAAAAATCATTCATCATATTTTATAAATTGAAAAATTCAACTCTTGAAAGGGTCTCACATCATGAATATCTCACGACCCATGATTTTAATCAATGATCTATGCATTATTTTATTTCATCAACCACAAATCCATATCTCACGAAACCTAGGTTGACTCCATGTGATTTTTTCGATATACATTTCTATATAGTCACCTCAATCTAGAATTTAATATCAACTATGTTTCTTCAATTTTTAATTTCCCTTTATTCATCCATTAATTATTTTTATGGCGTGATCTCCTCAATGTGTTTGAGTCATCTTTTTCATCTTGATGTATGTGTGATCTAGGTGTTTCATTTTTATCACCATCACATTCTTTCCATGTTGGCATTACAAGTTAAAATTATTGCATTGTTCACCAGATAAATATAGGTGTCCTAAAACAAAGACCCATTGGTTGTTTCAATATGATTAACTACATGAAATATAATGTTATTGCAATGACACAACCTTCATGTTAACAAGTGGAATAATGGTTTATAACAATCCTAGGTTTGGAAAAATTCTTGGATAACTTTATATATATATTTTTAGAGATCTATCTTGTAGATACCCATAGGGCATGCCTACCATAAAACAATAAAGAACATAATACTATCCCAAAATATGAATTTGGACGAAATGAGACCTTATGTGATTTTGATGATAAGATAACATTGTAAAATTGATTATTTTGTTGTTGAAATGACTTCCAATGCTTTGATATGATAAGGTTGTGTACAATATAATGATAATTTTTTATGACATAACATGATGAATGAAATGGAATTAAAATATAAAAGGAAATTGACTAAATTCACCATTATGTCTTATGTTGAATGTTGTTTTATTTATTACATTATGCAATGTGTTTTGGTTTATGTTGAAATGATTATATAAAGGGAATGACATGTTTATTATAAAATTATTAAATCAAGGGCATGATCTAGTTATATTATACTACTTATAGGGAATGGACTAGTTATACTGAAATGATTATATAGAGATCTCGACCTAGATATTTTATATTGCTTATGGTGCTCATCCTTATTAGACTAAAATTATTATATAGAGGGAATGATACAATTATGTTGTTATTCTTATAAGGATTGGACATGTTATAATGAAATTAATATATAGATTTGGTTTTCCAAGTTATGTTAATTTTCAATGTATCTATAGTTAATATTGGAATGGGTAGGTTAAAATATCATTGATATTTCTACATGGTTCTGAAGAAGATTGATTGTTTTATTATATTTATTTTTTAATTAATTAACCTTTTAGATGCTTTATTGAATAAATATATTATCATACTGATATTGAATAGAAGTGGTGGTTTTTACTTACTGAGTATTACAAACACCCTAATTAGTCCACTTTTTGGAACCTAAAAATTATTACATGGATGCCAGTTTAGAAAATGGAAAGCAACTATTTTGTCTATTTTTTCATTTAGGATAGGTTGGAGAATAGAGATGAGACTGAATAGGGTTTTGAGATTAGGTTCATTTATGTTTATTTGTGTTATCTTATTCTTTTATCAGTGTGAATTAAAACATTTCACTTTGTTCATTATATCCTGAAATTACATTTCCCATATTTATTTGTTTTACTTTATTCAACCATTATAATCTAGTTTTATGATATATAGTTTCATCTATTTCTGTTAGTCTGACATTTTTTATTTCAATTATATTAGAACTATATTGTATGGGTTATAGTGTCCCCACAATTTTATCTACTCCACACCCCTATTTAGAAACCTATGGTGTATATGGTGGTGTGGTTGAGGTCCTATAACCAACCTTATTTGGACACATGATAGAGTGTAAGATCATGGTATGTTATAGTAACTCATGAATTAGTCTACAATGCACATATTTTTAAGATATGTATATCTTAGTATAATACTATGAATTTCATCTAGAGTTATCACTCAAAGTAGAGTTATAATTATTAGTTTTATTAAAGGTACACAACTGGTCAAAAAAATAAATGTTTCACATGGGATAAACTGGGATTAGAAGAGGTCATATTTTCATATTTATACACACATTATGGGACATTTTTTTTCATATAGGATGAAATATGAAATAAAAAATTTATTATAATATATTTCTCATTGTAATATATTTATATTGGGATGATATGATTTGGTATTTACACATATAATATTAAAAATATCTATAACTCCACCCCTGAAACAATGAATTTCAACTCCCCTTCATGGATGTAGGGTTTTCTTCTCAAGCTATGTAAATTATTGTGTTGATTATTCATATTGTTTTTCATTCATTAATTTTTAAAATAGAATATTTGTTACATACGATATAAGTGATAATGAGACATTTATAATTTATTACATAATATATCACATGTGATACAAGATCTACTTCATTGAAAACCAAAACTGGTGATATAAGATCTAATAAATTAATCATGAATAATAGAACATTTGGATGTAGACTATCGGATCTGTAGAAGTATACAATGTGGTATATGTGGGTAGACAAGTGGTTATTGATTGATTATGTGATAATGAGGATATATCCATCCTAAAATATATGAACTAATATAAATTATAACAACTTCATGGTCTTTAATATAGGTATAATTTTATATTTCACTTTTTAGATAACATAAGAACACTTTATATTATAAATACACTGTGAGTAAGAGTTACACCATTGCATCACATTAATTAAAATTATACTGAATGTTTTTCAAAATTTTCCGTATTGATATCCTAATTCATACTTATACTATCAATAATTATTCACTCATTATATTTATATATATATAATTTCATAGCTTATGTTATAAGTTGTTAAAGGGATATATGAGGAATGGTAGTGGTTGATGGCGGTGATAACATAGAGCTATCACTTGGTTGGTCAGATGATACCAATACCATTTTTTAACATAGAATGTTTATAGATGACTATACTCATGAATATTTTACATTTTTTCATCTGATGTATGTTTTATATCTAATTTCAAGGAATAGGTTTGATTAATTCATGAGATATTTATGTATATATATTTCTTGTGTCAATTTATTATTATTATTGTAGTTATATCTATAATGTGGTATTGATGATATAGTTTATTATTATTAAAGATATATTATTATAAAGTGGTAAATATTTTCCTAATGATTTATATTGAATCTAATGATCCTCATTTTCATGCTCATGTGATCGTCGATTACGCTTAAGATTAACAGGAACTATAGTTCAATCCATATGGTTAATAAAGGGTCTAAGTTATATAAAATGTTATCATATACTAAATATTATATATTTTATGATTTTAAGATAGTTTTAAGTTATATACTATATTTTTTCATGCTATATATGGATATTATAGTTATAAATTGAAAATATCTCTATATTGGATGTCTATGTTACTATGATTATATAGTATTTGATTTTTAGAACAATTATTCTATAAATTTATAATATTTTTATATATTGACTCAAATGATGATATAAATATATTATCCTCTCACACAGTGATGCAAGAGTTCTTTATTTCTTTAACCACACATTTTTTTATCGCATGACACGTGTGTGTTTAAATATGACTATGGTTTTGAATTGATAATTAATATTGTTCACATTAATTGAAAACTCTTCGATTAATTATTTAGTGTTATATAAAATAAATGGAAGGTATAAATTTGATTAACATTTTCCATGATATACTTCTTTAACCACAATCATTTTTTGAGGTTTATTGTTTTATGAATTGACATATGAGTATGTAGGATGTTCTTAATAAATGAATTAATGAAATGGAATGTATTAATATTTTTTTATGAAATCATGGGATTCTGTTATGAAATTGTATATTCTGTAATGGGATAAGTACATCTTATATGTTGTTGAAAATATTTTATTTACATAATAATATGTAATATGTATTATTTCATGTGTTGATAATAGTGAATTAATTTTTTATTGAAATTAATTCCAAATTACTGCATGGAATTTGATGATAGGAATTATAGGATAGCACGCTAGAGTGAATTATAATAATGTTAGTATGATATCCATTTTTGGATGAGTATCTCCATGAGGTATTAGTTTGGATCACTTATTTTTGGAATAAGATACTTATTTAGGGTGATCAAAGCATCCCTGAACCCACACTCCTAGTTTCAGTTCCAAACATACATAATTTACACACATACTCTTATTCTGACTAAGATGACCCAAAAAGATATGATTTATTTTTCAGAGTTTCACATATCATCTCAATGATAAAAAAACCTTCTAAGAAACCTATCAACTATTTTCATTATAAATTAGATAAGTAACCATCATATTAGACAATATTTTTTTAAGGTATCCCATAAAAGTTTCCACAAAATTTTCTCCCCTAAATACTAGTGAATGATATTTATATAAAAACAAGGAATTATAAGAATTATTAGAGATAAAATCAGGTGTGGGGTTAAGATAATATAAATTATATCTATAGTTTTAGATCAGAAAAATGTGATAAAACACGCACATAAAATAAATATTTGATTAAATAGAAATATTTAGTTGATGAAAAATAATAATCGAAGTGGAAAGAAATATTTTTGAAGAATTTTTATTTGTTTTATGTAATCAATATTGTTAAAAATAATATTAATATTCATTTTGATTCAAATTAAAGTAAAATATGAGTGTTATAATGATATTGAATATATATCTTTAATAATAATAAAATTGTGGTATGATAGAACTTGGACATGGAATAAAAATACACGAAATAGGTTGTTTATATTATTACTTTATAACAACATATCCTTAAGAGGAATTAATCGATCATAAATAATATTTTGGTAAAAAATAATTTTCCTTAAAAATATAGAGAACACATCACTTAGGATATGAAAATTTGATAATATAACAAACTTAAAATAATATAGTATAATAAAAATGATTATTACTCAATAAAAGAATATTGTTTCATGAAAAATCCTTACATCATTGGTAATGAAGGAATCAAAAGTAAATGGAAGATTTACCATTAAATGTACTTAAAAATCATATGAATCAAAAGTGAATTATGATTACAAGATTAAAATTGGGTAGTAGATACACTATGTCAATGTAAATAGGTGAATAATTTTAAAAATTCATCAATAATGGGAAATTCAGTTAAAAACTATTACAATGTTATATTTTTTGATATAAGAATCAATTGAAAAGTATATTATGAAAAATAAATTTCATTATATAGAAAAGATATTAAATAAAACATAATGATATCATATTTTAGAATAAATCAAATTTATATTGATATAGTATAAGAAGTAGGTGTATGACTTAATGAAAATAGATTGAGTCAAAAAAATAATACTATTGATTCCTTGATTTTTGGACATTATCTAAATTTAGGTATAATATAGTTAAATTACATAATATGATATTTCAAAAATTTATTTATATTTTTTAATTAGTATTATTATCTTTTATTCTTATTTGTTTCATAGTTATTACATATTTTTAGTTTATATTTATGTTCATTAGTTAGTAGTTTCATCTATTTACTGACTATTTTGTTATGGATATCTTGATAACTTTTCCATGACCATGATTTCAGCATCTAAATTATACTAAAGATACTTTCATAATACATCCATAATTAATTATGAAATTCATTGATCATTTAATGGTATTTTCACGAACTATTTCTAAAAATGAAATATACAAAGAGTAGATTTTATTAAATTTTAATAGACATAAGGATTTGTATTAATAAAGAGTTATATATTGATATCAATATCAATATAACTATAAAAATGTTGGTTACATACTTATATCATATCCTAATATGAATTATGATTTCATAACCATCCACCCTAAAACTTTATAGCATTGTCAATGTAATTAGATAAACAGAACCAAATATAAAAATTCTTTAATCAATGGATGTATGTGATTTTGAAATAATTTTACTAAATTATCAATAATATATAATTAAAATTAAATTATTTATATTATATTAATATAATTAGAGGCAATTTGTGAGTAATATGGGTTGAAGGTAAATGGAAAATAAGGATTATAAGTTATCACTTACAAAAATAAAACATATTATCTATTGAAAATCATCTATGTTTTTAAGTACTTGGGGGATAATCTTGATGTTAGGTGTAATATATAAAATTTATAATGAGGTAAAGTTCATTTTTTTATTATTTTTTATTATCCCATTAAAATGATTAATGAAATGAAAATTAGGTGTAATGAAGGTTTGCAGAGTGTCTCAGGGAATGTGGATATGAAAAACTAGGATGAAGGGACATGGAAACTAGAGATCATGATTAGTGAATAATTAGTTCTAACTTTCAACCATAACCATGAAAACTAGAGACAATGGATGCATGTTTTTTAAACCATACACGGGGGTACCTTGAAACATTGTGAGGATATGAAGATCCATTCACAAATATTTCATTAGTTTCTTCACACTATGTAAGTTACCCAACAAACCATATTACACATTCCTTTCATAGATAGAGAATACCACATTATTATCTCATAGTTTTCCAAACCATGTGGCATATCAATGTGTCCCTTTAAATGTGGAAAATTGATTAATTTTTCCTATGATTCCATATAAAATCTATCATTTTTCTTCCTCCTTTCATTCCTAGTATCCTTATGTGATAAAAAACACTCATAACTCTTATAAGTTGAATTATACTTCAATTTAAGAAATTTATATTCCTTTTAGTGTGATTTGATGCCCCATTTAATTATCCAAATATGTTTCCTTAAATTTTATGGGTGAATCAATTTTTATTATGTTATATTCTCTTGAATATCACGAGACATATTTATAGGGAGTTCTATACCTTTATTATTGAGTTCATTTTAGCTTAAATCAAGGTATAAGGTTGCATGAATTTTGGTATACAACTATAAGGTATGTGCTCTATATTCATTCTCCCATATTCATGATGTAAATATTATATATATAGTTGTTACTTTGTGCAACTGTGCTGTATATTGTTTTCCATGAATAATAAAATTAAATAAGATCTTAAATTGATATGTTAGACCTTTAATGGACCCCTTTGGTTATATTTATCATTTTTATATCAGATCAATGGATAACTATGGTGATTTTAATCCCATAAAAATTGTGAGGTGAGTATTAAATAGGAAATTATATGGATTTTGAGATTAAAATTGTTTTCCCTAAATTTGGTATGTTTTTATGGTATTAAAGGATTTATCATGTGGTTAAATGATTTGATAGAATTCCTAATGGTAATGGTTATTAATGAATAGTAAAATTTATATGTTATTTAACTGATTTGAATGTTTCAAATGGAATAAACTATGTAAATGTAGATAAATTAAAAGGTAAATCCTTATTGTCATTGCTGTTAAAAAGGTCACAAGGGATGATTCCAAGTAATAATTGAATAATAATGGGGTTTTGATGTTGGTATGGGGATAATACTACTTGATTTTGGACTAATTGATACTCAAAGACACATTTATATATTTTCTTGTTTGGATACTAGATTAATCCTAAAAGATCATATTATTTGTCGATGATATGGGTACATAGATTGATGCTTGAAGGTAAATTCAGTTAATGTTAATTGATAAATTTATGACCATATGGATTAAATAGTATAAAAATTATGGTGTAGGATTTATACCCTCGTAATGGGATAAATATGTTTATACTTTTTCATGTTTCACTTTGAATATTGGGTATACTATTATTAATTAATAATTATTTTAAATATAAAACCCTATTCATATAATTGTATAATATTACATTTTACCTCTACTTATATAGTTATTATAATAGATATTACATTAAAACTATTGGTGGTGGCCTAATATGTTTTACTCACACCCTACAAGTTCTACCATTGTTACCCAATCATATTTCATGGTTTCTTGTCTAAATAATTAAAAAATCCCTTTGATATATGGTAGAGTCTATATGCCTGGATAAGGAATTTATTGGGAAACCATATATGATTTTGTGACCTATTGTAGGAATTTTCAATTCATTTTATTTTGAGTTTTCATAATTACTTTAAACTACTATGACATGACATGTTATGCTAATTTTGTTTTGGGAAATTAACCAGGTTTGGGTACTTACTACGAGATATGTGGTCGTTTTTGGGTATTGGGAATTGTTAATATTGTTGTTGTTTATATGATTATATAGTTTTTTATTACACTAGTATAGAGGGTATAATATTCTCACAAACCTTTTTATATCCTTACTGCTAGTTTAAATGCTTTTGAACATGGGGAATCTCATTTGAGGTCATGGGGTGAGTCGGTTTAGGGAATTTTTTCTGTGGAACATGATATAGGAAATTATAAATTATTATAAGAGGTTTTTATTTTTGTCTATTTAATAAATAGTAAATTTGGATAGGAGATTAATAGGTGTTAATATTTTGTAATAAGATTATTCAATAGAGTAATAAACCCATGTATATAAGAAATCTCGGATTCCTTGGGTTATATTCCTATTAATGAATTTCTATTTTTATGGTTGTATGTTATTTCAGCCTGGGTGAGACACTTTACTGAGACCCATAAATTTTATACACAGAAATTAGTTCTTAATAGATGAATATATATATATATATATATATATATCATTTTCAACTATGCTATAATAATTTAGGTCTAGTATCTTTTAAAATTCAAAAACAAAAAAACTAGTTCATAAAATATCAATATCATCTCCCACTAATTTTATTATAAATAGAACCCTTTTAGACCTATCATACTCAATAACATTCTTCATAACCTGGGGGAAAGGATAAATAATAAAATGTTGAGCTTAAATGCTTAGTAAGGGTAATCAATGAATATATTAATGATCATAAATTCCTAACATGATCATTAGGGTATAATAAAATGGTCCTAATATTTTAAAACCATACCCTACATATAATGGATCATAATCTTACTTCATGGAACCAATTTAGGTAGTTCACAATACATGAATCATTTGTGAATCAAATAACATGAACCATGAATGTTTAATATTGGAATTCAACATTGAATGTTTTCCTAAACATAAACATAAAGAATCATTTCTTTAATACATATGAGATTAATTCAAAACATTGAAATTTTTTAAAACCATATCCTTCCACTCCAAGGCCATGAAATGTGGATTATCTGTTAGGAAGATATTAATTTATGTGATACAAAATTATTTGGCAGCTGATTTGGATTTATAAGATTCCAACCTACAAAAATTTCATTCAAAGTTTCCTGCACATATCCCAATTATATTCATCTTATTATTGATGATGATCATTGAATATTATTTAATCTTATATAGTTCAACAGTGATCCGAAAAAATGTTTTTCCTAGGATAGCCTATCAGGGATTTATCTACCAAATTGTACTGTATGTTAATGCATGAAAGAAATTACATGTACGATTGGAGAGATAACATGTCATGTTGAGATATCCCATCAAATTACAATTTTATCATATGGATTGTGGGAAACCAAGTGATTCCTCTGGAAAAATCCATCCATTGAAAAGGTATCCAAATTGATTATCTGTTTTTTTGATTCTATAACCCAAAAAATAATCTTATTTTCATATATTCTTCTCTGGAAGGTGGTCCTCTAATATATCGATGTATATTGGAGTCATCACTAGAGGATCATATCAGACTTCTCGTTGTGATGATTTATTTAGGAATGGATACACAATGCATGGAATAGTCCCCAAGAAATGAAGGCGAGAGAAAATTTACTATTAGTCAGGTGTTGGTGCATTTGGAACACTAGGAACATATCCCATATCTATGGAAGAAATGGAATGGATTTATCATTGGTTTCTAGGACCATGTTCATAGTGGTGGATCTTATTACACAACTCAAGGGATAAGATCTTCCTCTTTCTATTAGAATATTTTCATAAAACCCTATTATCACAATGAATAATTCCAATCCCATTTCTTAGGGCCATTTGGTTCATTGGAATCCAGTTCCATTATTACTCCAACTAATTGTTGAAGGATCACATATTTCGGGCTTAATGTGGGGTGGAGGTATCATTTATGATTCTGAAGGATTAAATCTCTATACTTTCTCTCCCATATTTTGGATATTAGACTCTATCACATAGGAGGCATGTGCAATATTAAAGGGTCTTTAGTCATTTAGTATGAATCATGTTGAGAAGGATGTTGTTGAAACAATCCCAAAAATTACATATGAGTCCCAATATGGCCAAATTTTCATTCCATGGAATCTACTTTTTCACATCTATCGGTGTATATGTCTCATCTCAAATAGGATTCATATTTTTCATACATAGAATGAAGGGAATTGTGTAGTATATTTACTTGAATCCAAGATGGATTGTGATCATACACTTTACTTCTTTGATAGTATGGGATCCCTTCCTAGTGAGTGTATTAATATCATTAGAGGGGATCTTCTTGGCCTGCACCACTTTAGACCCCTTTGAATTGTTTTCATGTTTTTTCATCGCTGAATTGTCCAAATCATTAATAAAAATATTTTTTATGTTGTCATGAATCATTTCATTAATATCCAAGTATCATTGAAAATGCTATTATAGTGGAATTAGTTCAATTAACAATCAATCATTGAATTAAAGGTTCACACCGAAGACTATCATATGGGAAAAAGTCCATTACTTATGTTGGAACAATAACTATTAAAGTACTATTTTTATCATGAGATATTAATAATTACCCATTAAATTGGAGGGAGATATTGGTACCACATGTAAAATAATAAACATAATACATATGTGTTTCATAGGATTATGAATAATCTATCATATTATAAACAATGGAAAGAAATGGGTTTCATAAACATGTCATCATAGTATAACCTATGTAAAAAATATGGTTATTATAAAAATGTCAGTATTTTATCATAGCATATCCCATTAAAAAGAAACTAATTGCGTAAATATCTCATCACCATAATCATTAAACATCAATAGAATGAATAAGGATTATATCATTGGATCATATCAATAGTAAAGAATATGTGAAATAAAGCATTGTTTAATTTTATGAATATAAATACCATTAAAACACCATTAAAACTTTATTGAGCAAAATAAATTTCCATTTTGAAATAATTTATTAATAAAACAGTTAAAATATAAAGGAAAAATTTTTCATTGAAAAATACATTATAATCTAATAATATAATCTTTTATGAAATAATTATTCATAATAGAGGGAAAATCTATCTATGTTGTATATGTTAGAAAATCAGCGATTTCACACTATCTAAAAAAGTTAAAAATTTCTGTAATGTTGCATCTTTTTCAGGTTATGGACCTCATTAATGTTGGATTTGAGACTCTTAGATTGCGTTTTCATTCTTTTTTATACCTTAGTGGGGGAATTCATTTGTGAATAGAGAGAATTTTATGTGAAAAATGGAATAATATTTTGGGATATATGTTTTTTTAATTAATGGAGTCTATGTAAAAATATGATAATGTGGATTATGAGGGTTCTCCATGTGGTTGTAATGCTTCAATAGTGGTTTAGGCCCTACTTTGAGATCTATGATGAGAGATGTCTTCTTGAAATTTAATCATTGTGTACATTTTACATGATTTGTAAATTATAGCTATGAGGACATTGGGAACAGGTTCATAACATGATGTGTTACACTCCATGATACTTTTTCATTCCATGTAAAGTCCGATCATGGTTATTTTAACATAAAGAGATATTTTTTTCAGAATAACTCAAAAATAAAGACATATATTACATTAGAGGGATACACACCACGTATGTCTCATTCCTAGTAGTTTTAATTCCATGACTCTAATATAAATTAATTTTAATTGTGTGAATCCATTATCACCCAATGAATTGGGAACTCTTCATGAATTTAGAGTTCTTTTATCACATCCATACATCATGATCTAACATCTAATTCCTAGTTAGTTGATTTTTTTCATTTCCCACCATTCAATTTGTCGCATGTTATCACGATGTAATATTTTGAACATGGTGGAATATGGTGTTAATATCAATCTTGTGTGATCTAGGTTATTATGGTTATCATATTTGTCCTTGTTCTTGTTGGAATTACCTAATTGAAGTGTTTTTCAAATAACTAGGTAAATGTTGTTATAAATCATATCCATTTTCATAATTTAATTATTGATATCATAATAGAAATTTTTAATCACACATGAATTCTATGCATGAGACCTAATTAATTGGACAAGACCTATTAAATAATATTACTTCTTATTAGACTATCCACTAGATTCCATTGGGTTCATAGGCAAGGAGACTGAGACCTACAACGATCTAAATATTTTTCCAAGTCTGTAAATTTTTTATGATGGGTCCAAATAACATTAATTTCCTATGATATATTTGAAAAATTGATTGTCTATATTTTTAATATTATAAATTTTAATAACATGAAAATTTTGTGATTACATAAGGTAGAATAACCTCCACTAAATAGGTTTATTTGACATGATAATGACATTATGGTTAAATGATATATAAAATAGGTTTTATATAATTATATTGATAATTAGTAACACATATTAAGGAAATTAATTTAGTTTTATAGATTATAATTTCACAAGTTGATCATCGTGTCAAATGATTATATATCGGGTGTAGTTTTATTGGCCTTGTGATTTTTCTTAAATAGATTTTGTGTTTATGTGCCAATATGTTAATTTACATGTGTGTGTGGGATGTTTTGAGGCATGTTGAGGTTTTAATGATACAACACATGGATTATGTGGATTCCAAAGGGACCGGTTCATGGTTTTCATACCACTATAGTGATATGATCATATGTACATGATTCCCAACATAAGAGTATATGATTATATTGGAGGTTTAAGGTTAAAATGTGTAGTTATTGGATTACCTTGGGTGAGATTATGGAAAAACTATAGGAGGAGTCCATTTGTGTACATTTTTATTGGAGTGATTCATCTTTTAAGAGGAATTTTACCATTGATTGGGTGATCTATACTAATATAAGAGGATCTATCGATAACTAGTGATATCCATTAGGGTGACGAAGCAGGTTTGGGGATGGCCTTGTGTGTCACCCAAAAACCTGAGTGTTAAATTATTTATTTCTTATATAGTATTAAATTATTAATTTAATGTTATGCAATTTGATTTATTACATGCACTACATTTATCAAAATATTTTTTTAAGTAATGATTGTATTGACATAATGAGTTTTACCCATCCCTTATGTAGGATTCCATTTGGTACCATGATATATTTCATGGATATTGGATTAGAAACAGGAAAGAGACACTATTGTTGATTTATGCCTTGATGGATAGGTTTGATTTTGGAGACAATACTGACATGGGGTTTATGATTGTGTTATTTATGAGTCTTTATTGTAGTCTGATTCATAATTTATTGACATTAATTTCACATTACCATTTATTTATATTCCTCTTTTCATTAAATTATTCTTTTTTTATTTAGATTTCATCAATTGGTCCGTTTTCAACTTGGTTGTATGTATATTTATTCATATTATTTCAACTATTTATGCTATAATAATATTATTTTCTTCCTTCATTACAACTCTTTAATAGATGTTATTTCCCCCCACTACTTTTTTTAGACCCTCACTGCTAGTCCGTAGACTACCTCAAATGAGGAGTCATGACAAAGGACACATAGAAAACCAGCTCAATCACTTGTGGGGTGAACTAGGATGGAGTTTTATATAGTGGTATCAAGGGAATCAGGTTTTGATTTTATTTATTTACTTCATGGGAAAGGTAGAATGGATACTATGAACTTTTGGGACATGGTAATGATCTTATTCATGGGAGTAGCTATCCCATGTATGGTGAAAAATCCAATTTCATAGGGATGAAATTGTTGTTTATGATTTTCTCCTATTATGGATTTATTTTATTTCACCATGGGTGATTAACATGTCAGGTGGTTTTTCTTTTAGAGATGTATATTAATGGAATAGTGTTTCAAGAGATTTGAAAACAAACATTATGATTGGCACATAGGGATATGTATTGATAAACACTGTTTAGGATAGGGACATATTTATGGAATGTGATATAATTACCTATAGTAACTATGTAATGAGATCTATATTATATATATTGAAAATGTGAATAAATGAAATTTCATCTCATTCTATTTCACACGATAATACATGTTTCAAGAGACCATGAGCTAGTGTTTCATTGTTTTTGTCACATTTTGAGGTGGCCATTTCTTTATCCAGTGTTCATTTGTCTCATAGAGATGATTTTTCATCATTTTATACAAATTTAGTGTTAGGTGAACAACAATTAGTATGCTCATATTACAGCTAAGGTGGAGATTCATGTCATTCCTATTAATCTGTTGGATGTTCTGCGTTACAATGTATTAATGTGGTTGATGTGATCCATGGATGGGTAGACTATCCAGAAAATGCATTCAATGTTTCATAATATTAAAGAGTTTCATCTATAGCATCTGTGTAACATCCCAGGTAAATAAAGAATAATACATTTTCATATTTATTAATATTTGCGGATTAAATATTAATTTTACTTTAAATGGGTTGCTATGTTCGATAGCGTACCCGATACACAATAAAGAGTTTCTTTGAAATAGTACGTTGCACACTAGTAATAAAATAATATTATTTTAAATGTTAGTTAACACATAGCCGTTGTACTGGCAGGAATGGATAGAAATAACTAAAATATGATTATATATGTTTGTTAAATGTTTTTACATTTATCTAATAAAGGATAAATGCTTAAAATACGAAAAGAATTCAATTTTAGGCTTATATACTCTAATTTTCACGAAAGGTCCACTTATCAACATTTGATGGTGAACCGTCATTAAATATAGTTTTGGTCACTCTTATACATTCTATTGGACGAAATAAAACTCTTCTTTAGAATCAGGACGTTAAATTTTACTTTGTGTAATTTTTTGGTATTTTTTCCGATAAAGTTTATTTTTTAATGAATAGTGAAAAATGTTGTATTTTAATTCAAAACCTCTTTTTAATATAATTTATTAAGATGATTAGATAATCTTTTGAATTGGTTTTTAAGTGCAATTAGAATATATTTTTACCATTTAATCCAATAGTGGTCGTTGGAATTAATTTCACTTTTAAATTGGACTTAAACTAGTGTCAATCTTTTGAAACTTATTGTTTCATAAAAACATGCTATTTGTTTTGACAGTGGGAATTAATTATTAAATTAATTAATTCAACTTATATGTTTTGAATTTTGTAAAATAGACATCATTTTTGAATTCGGAATATCAAATATAGCTTAGGGTGAAGTTTTGGTTTTTTTCTGAAAAACTTCAATTTTTAATGAATAGTGAAACTGCAAAGTTGTGGATACAAAATTTGATTTTTTGTTTAAATGGGACTTTACCAATTCTGTGTTTTGAATCTCAAAAATCCAATTTAAATTATTTTCATTGTTAAGTAAAATGTGGTTCAATGGGATTAAAATAATTTTTTTGGTGAATAATAACTTTTCTGTTTTATTAATCGCGATTAAATGTAATTAGTGTAATTTAAGGTAAAAATGATATTATAATAAAATTAAAATATCTTGAAACTTGTCCTAACCCTATTGGATGAGTTATGTCCGACCAAGACAACCCATGGGTCGATTTTTGGTACCCCATGGAGCCACTTGGGTATGATAATGACATTTATGCCTTTTATTTAAAGTTAAAGTAAAAATGACACAAACATGAGATGTTTTACTAAACCAATTTTTACATGGGTTTATACAAGTAATATTTTTGACTATAAATATTAATTAGAAAGATAAAAAGATTTCCTACATTATAGTATTTTTTTATAATTTTTAGACATTAAATAAATTAAATTATTTATGACACCATGATGATGCAGCGAGTGCCTCATTATTTAACAATTTAAATAAAATGGAAAGATAATGTAAAATATAAGACCTACACATGTCCAAAACCTATTGTATGGGTGGATTTCGAACTCTTATCACCTTATCCTCGACACACATCAATGTGGGACCATTAAAATCTGAAACTCATTCTATAATAAAGTAACATTTCCTTACTTTCCAAGAGTGCCCCTCCTCTCCTCTTATAAAAGGCCCCCACCTCTACCACCTTACCCACACTTCCAAAGCCTTTGGCTCAGACAACCCATGATAATTTTGTCTCTCCACATCCCTCTATAACTCCTTTAAGCCTCACTTTGGGCAGAAGTCTTCCCAAGGAAGCCTTTGAGATCAAATCTAAGAGAGTTACCCGATTTTAAGGTAATGTCTTCACTTGAGTCGTTTTGTTTTATTTTGCTTCTCCAACCCCCTAAACTCTTTTAATTCATTTCTTTTGTAACAACTACAGTATATTAAATATACTAGGATGTTGTTATAAGAATATTTCAATCTAAACTTACACACATCTACATCTAATGGTTAAAGAACATACTGTTTCTGTGATTGGTGAATTTCTGCCTCACGAAACGATGATTGTTCAATCCTCTTTTAAACACCTTTAATGGTGGCCATTAAGATGTCACTATATTTATATATGATATATATTATGTTTATTTTTTCCTTATGCTTATTTATTTTTCATTTTTTTTATACCTTTATGGTTTCCATTGTGGGTAAACACGACAATTTCATTTTAGGAAGTACGGACTACCGCCCCCTCAAAGTGATGTGATTCGTTAATGCTATATGTGGGACATATAAAGGATGGATTTAAAGTTATTATATATGATGTTATACTGGAATTATAATATACCTCTATATCATTATTATTTATTTCCATTAATTTATGATATAGAAATGAATTAGCGTTCATGCGTACGTACGACTTACCGTCTCCATGAACGGTACATTTCATTTCTTATCCCCAAATGTAATGTACTATTATAAGTAAATATATATAATGGATATATATGATGTATGTTACATATAAATGTTTAATATAATTCTGGAATTAAAATATACATACCTCTCATTTAGTTTTAATTCCATTAATATGACATAAAAATGAAAGTAGCGTTTATGCGTACGTACAGCTTACCGTCTCAATGAACGGTGCATTTCATTTCTTACCTCTAAATTATTATGTGATATTATAAATACATGTATATTCTAGATATATATGATATATATGATATCCAAATCAGGAATGTCATTCTGGATATAATGATCCTTTGACTACACGAACAACATGTAATTGTAAGAAGTCCACTTTCGACTTAAGGACCAAATATCGACAAAACAAACATTATTAACTTAAATGATTACATAATGTTTATAAAATGGCGATAAGTGATATAAAAAGAATAATAAACTCGAAAAAGGTTCTTAAACAAGTAGAAATTAACTCATGTTTATTATTCAGGAGATTAAAGAACGACCGAGTCAAGTCGGACCCGAGGTAAGGGACTTTGTCTCAATCTCCTTTCATTGAGGAATATTTCGTTTTATACACAACTTTCTTTTATACAGTGTATAAAACCCGTTGACTTTTACTTTTATACAAAAGTAATCTTTTTATACGAAGCATTTTACAAAATGACAAAAAGGAATGTTTCTTTTAACGTACGCGGTGACAACGACCTTTTCTGCCGCTGCGAGTATTATTTGGTCTTTGGCTTCCTGAACAAGCCGTAATGTTTTTTTAAAATGAAATAAATACCATATACTCTTTTATGTATTTTGGTATTGAAAATGTTTTTTATAATGGATTTGTTATGTCAATATATTTAAGTGATATATTGTGATCAAAGTGTGGAAATGTTTTCTTTCCATTATATTTGTTTTATGTATTATGATTTTTATAATGGTACTTGGACATTTGACAGGTGGTTATGTGATAAACCATATGACGGGTGGTGCCGTGAATACCAGGATGGGTGGTTACGTTATAACCTCCAATGCATTGGGTATGGAAGTCGGCCGTATGGCTATTCAATTAAGTATGTATGGAAGTTGTCCGTATGGCTATTACATTAAGTGATATGTGTGGAAGTCGACCGTATGGTTATTCCACTTAAGTATGTTTATGTCCCAAGTTACCTTTATATGTTATGTGTTCTTTATATGGGTTTTATGGTAATACTTTGGTTACAAAAGGGTAAGTAATGATATTTTATTCAGTGAAGAGTTTTTACTACTTCATGAAGGTGAAGGTATTACTTTGATAAAGTATACATGGTTTACTTGATGTTTGAAAAACTAACAGTTTTCATTCTTTGTGTATCCCTCACTGAGCTTTTTATGCTCACCCCAAGTTTTTTTTGAAATGTTTTTCATAGGACTTAATGTGGAATAGGGTCAAGGATGGGATCAAGGGAAAGTCATGCTATATAAAAGATGGAACTAGACATGTTTCTTTTTAAGAGTTTTTTTATTCTATGGAAACTCAGTTGAAGTGTCTACTTTGTAATCTTTTGAGATGTAACAGTTATGTACTAATTCTTTTAAACTCTAAACCTGAAAAGATCCTCAATGTGAATTATTCATTTAATTCAATATTAAGTAATGTTTAAGGCCGGAGCCTTATAGTTGTTATCAAAGGTCGGTTTAGACAACTTTAGGAGTTAGAAAAGTGTAGAATTATAAGTTAATTTATGGTATGATTGAAATGATATAGAATTTAAAGATTACCATGTTTCTTCACCTAAGATATTTCTATGTTCAAAATGGTTTTCCGCAGAGGAAACAAAGCAGCTATGTTGGGACGACATCATGAGGAAGACAACCTTCCAAATCAGCAACCTGAGATGGTCGGAATTGGAACTGAACAGTTTGTTGCAGTGATGGCACAGTTGAATCAGGCTGTAAATGGTGGTGGTATCCATGCATGAGATCATCTAGATCACCCGTAGAAGAACATGTCAGTGGTGGAACATTTCATGAGGCAACATCCCCCATAATTCAGAGGATCATCTGACCCCGTGCAAGCTGAAGGGTGGATTAAAGCACTGGAGAAGATTTTTGATGTCATGGGGTGTTCAGAACATCAAAAGGTTAGTCTTGCTGTTTACCATTTTGAAGGTGAAGCAGATCAGTGGTGGTCGATGGTAAAAAATATTAGGGATAGTGATGAGATTGAGGATCTTCACTGGGACTAATTCAATTGTATGTTTCTTGAGAAATATTTTCCTAAGGTGGTTCGTCTTAGGATGGAAAAACAGTTACTAGAATTGAGGTAGGAGGATGATTCTGTGGCTACTTATGAAGCAAATTTCACTAGATTGGCAAGGTATGCTCCAAACTTCATACGAGATCTTGATAGTAAAATAAACCATTTTTACTCAGGGTTAAAGCCAAATTATCTAAGGGCTTTAGCTTCTCGTGAGTTCAAAAGTTATGAAAAACATGTTCGATGTGCGGAGAAGGTGGAAATGGAGTTTGCTGATGATCAAATGTTCTATGACAAACAGCGGAATAAGAGGTCCAGTTGGCAGGAAAAGGGGAAGAATTCATCAATGAAGCAAGGAAGTAAGAAAACCAAATATCCATCCTGTGAGAAGTGTGGTAAAATTCATCCTGGAGAATGTTTATCCAAGTCTGGTAAGTGCTTTCGGTGTGGTAAGTCTGGTCATATTGCTCGTAACTATAAGGAAGATGATCAGGCAGGCAATGAAAAGCCAGCAGTAAGATGTTTTAAGTGTAATTAAATGGGTCATTATTCAAATGAGTGTCTAACGAAGAACTCAACTGGGGGAAAGCATCCAGACTACTAGCAGAAAGGGGTGGTGAAATCCTTTGCAACAACTTCAGCAGATGATGGGCCATCGAATGAAGTAGTATCAAGTACACTGTTTATTTTTTCAGATTATGCCAATATGTTGTTTGATTCAGGGTTTACACATTCTTTCATTTCTGAGAAGTTTTCTATTAAATTGGAAATTCCATCTCAAGATATGAAACCTGAACTTATGGTGAAAACACCCAGAGGGAACGTTGAGACAAAAATGAATTATAAGAACCTTCCTATCCTTGTGTGTGGAAAGAATCTACCATCAAACCTTATTGTTTTGCCTCTAGTAGAGTTTGATGTTATTTTGGGCATTGATTGGATTTTTGTTTATCATGCTAAGATTGACTGCAGGGCTAAAATTGTTTCTTTTTAGAAATATTTTCAGTTTGTGTACAAGAATGAACCCTTTCTTTTGATAACATATCATAAAGTTGAGAAACTAGTAAAAGAAGGAAATGAATGTTACCTTGCACATATTGTTGAAAATAAAGGAACTGTTCAGATTAATGATGTGCCAGTGGTAAATGAGTATCTTGCTATTTTTCCTGATGAGTTGCCTGGTATTATTCATGATCGGAAAGTTGAATTTACTGTTGACTTAGTTCCCGATTCTAAGCAAATTTCAAAACCCCCTTATCGAATGGCTCAAGTTGAGCTTTTAGATTTAAAGAAACAATTGCAGGAGTTATTAGAAAAAGGTTTCATTCGACCTAGCACATCGCCATGGGGTGCTCCTGTCTTGTTTGTTAAAAAGAAATATGGCTCAATGAGACTTTGCATTGATTATAGAGCCTTGAATAATATTACTGTTAAGAAAAAGTATCCTTTGCCTCATATTGATGATTTGTTTGATCAGATCCAGGGAGCTCAGTATTTTTCAAAGATTGACTTGAGGTCGGGGTACCATCAGTAGAAATTAAAAGAAGCAGACAATCCAAAGACTGCATTCCGTACTAGATATGGCCATTATGAATTTGTAGTTATTGCTTTTGGGTTAACTAATGCACCTGTTGTATTCATGGACCTTATGAATATAATTTTCCATGAGTTCTTGGATAAGTTTGTGGTTGTTTTCATCGATGATATTTTGGTGTTTTATAAAAGTAAAGAGGAGCATGAAAGTCATTTAAGGGTTATCTTGCAAACCTTAAAAGAAAAGAAACTATATGGAAAATTCAGCAAGTGTGAGTTTTGGTTACAAAAAATTTCTTTCCTGGGTCACATTGTTTCAAAAGATGGCATAACTGTTGATCCTGCTAAAACAAAAGTTGTTGAAGAATGGCCAAGGCCCACAAATGTAACCGAGATCCGTAGTTTTCTTGGTTTGGCAGGTTACTACCAAAGGTTTGTTGAAATTTTTTCACGGTTATCTGGTCCAATGACTAAGATAACTCGAAAGGGTGTTAAGTTTATCTCGAAAAAGGAATGTGATGATTGTTTTCAGGAGTTGAAAAGAAGATTGGTGAATGCTCCAGTTTTGGAACTTCCTTCCAGGAATGGTGAGTTTGTTATATACAGTGATGCTTCATTGAAGGGACATGGCTGTGTCCTTATGTAGAATGATCAGGTTATTTCATATGCTTCACGTCAGTTGAAAACTCATGAGGTAAATTACCATCCACATGATTTGGAATTAGATGCTGTTGTTTTTGCTTTAAAAATTTGGAGGCATCATTTGTATGGAGTAAAGTTTGAAATATATACTGATAACAAAAGTTTAAAGTATATATTCACTCAGAAAGAATTGAACATGAGACAGAGGAGATGGCTGGAATTAATCAAGGATTATGATTGTATAATTCACTACCATCCGGGAAAAGCCAATAAAGTTGCTGATGCTTTGAGTAGAAAAAGTAATGCTTCATTAACGATGTTGCATTTGGAACTTGATCCTTTGGTTAAGGATTTGATGAACTTTGGCATAGAAGTTGTTGGTGAAGGATGTCCTTATGTTTTGTTTCAGGTATCTGTGAGATCTTCTCTATCAGACAGAATCAAGAAAGCACAGAAGCAAGACAGTGAGTTGCAGAGAAAGGTAGAGCTGGTTCAGAAAGGTAAGTTGCATGAATTCAACATTGATAGTGATTGTGTTTTGAGATTTGGGAAGAGATTGTGTGTGCCTTTTGATTCACAGTTTAAGAGAGAGTTGTTATGTGAAGCTCATAGTTCTCCGTTTTCAGTTCATCCTGGTAGTACTAAGATGTACAGAGATCTGCGGGAGTATTATTGGTGGGATGGAATGAAAAGAGATATTGCTGATTTTACTGTGAAGTGTTTGACTTGTTAGCAGGTTAAAGCAGAGCGACAGTTACCGAAAGGGATGCTTCAGCCTCTACCAGTGCCAGAGTGGAAATGGGAGAATATATCCATGTACTTTGTTGTGGGATTACCGAAGACATCTCGAGGTAATAATGCAATCTGGGTTATTGTTGATCGCTTGACTAAATCTACTCATTTCCTTCATATACGAGATAATCCCTAGATCAACTTTCCTGTTTCTATCTTAAAGATATAGTTAGGTTACATGGATTTCATCTCTCTATTGTATCTAACCGTGATCCTAGGTTTACTTCTAACTTTTGGAAAGGCCTTCAGAAGTCGTTGGGTACTGAATTAAATTTTAGTACAGCTTTTCATCCTTAATCAGATGGGCAGTCAGAACGAACAATTCAGACCTTGGAGGATATGCTACGAACTTGTTTGATGGATTATTAGGGAAGTTGGGACCAACATCTTTCTTGGGTTGAGTTTTCTTATAATAACAGTTTTCATTCCAGTATACATATGGCACCATTTGAGGCATTATATGGGAAGCGGTGTCGAACTCCATCATTTTGGGATGAAGTGGGTGAAAGGAAGCTGATGGGACCAGAATTGGTAGAAGAGATGGCAGAAAAAGTTTAGTTGATTCAAAAACACATGAGAACAGCTCAGAGAAGGCAGAAGAGTTATGCAGATAACCGGAGGAAGGATCTATCTTTCGAGGTAGGTGGTCATGTTTTTCTCAAGGTTTCTCCATGGAAAAGTGTGATGAGATTTGGTAAGAAAGGAAAGCTGAGTCCAAGGTTTATTGGACCATATAAAATTCTGGAGAAAGTTGGATCAGTTGCTTTACCTCTGAGTTTACCTCAGGTACACAATGTTTTTCATGTTTCGATGTTGAGGAAGTATATTCCAGATCTATCTCATGTTTTGTGCCCAGAGGTAGTTCAGTTGGAAGAGAATATATCTTATGAAGAACAACCAGTCTAGATTCATGACCGAAGAGAGAAAGTATTGCGAAATAAGGTAATTCACCAGGTAAAGGTTTTGTGAAAAAACCATATGGTTGAAGAGGCAACGTGGGAATCTGAAAATGATATGAGGGATAAATACCCCCACTTATTTTGATAATCACTACTGGAAATATGAATTTTACCGACGGTTTTGGCCAAACCATTGGTATAGGTCATTAATTTGGACCTATACCAACGGTTTGGCCAAAACCGTTGGTATAGGTCACTTATATGGACCTATACCGACGGTTTTGGACAAACTGTTGGTATAGGGGGGGACCTATAGGACCTATACCAATGGTTTTGGCCAAACCGTTGGTATAGGTCCATTATAGAGACCCTATACCAACGGTTTGGCCAAACCGTTGGTATAGGTCCCCCCTATACCAACGGTTTGTCCAAAACCATTGGTATAGGTCCCCATATACCAACGGTTTGTCCAAAACCGTTGGTATAAGTCCTAAAATCAAAGGACCTATACCAACAGTTTTGAGAACCGTTGGTATAGGTCCTTCAATTTTTAATCGAATCTTCTTACCGAGAACATTATATAAATCAAAATTTAAAATTATTAAAACAATACATATAAATATTTATGAAATTATGTTCACAAAAGTGATGTTAGGTTAGTGGTTAAGTCATTCAATTATAAACTAGAGGTCTTGGGATCAAATCCCACCGAATGGTTTTTTTGAAATACATATACCAACAGTTTTGAGAACCGTTGGTATAGGTTTACATATTACTTATACCAATGGTTTTCAAAACCGTTGGTATAGGTCTATACCAACGGTTTTCCCAATACTGTTGGTATAGACCTATTTTCACGGCTTACTTGCCAACGGTCCTCCAAACCGTTGGTATAGCCTATACCAATGGTTTGAGGGCCTATTCCAATGGTTCCAAACCGTTGGTATAGGGTATTTTTCCAGTAGTGAAGTGAATAAAATTGCAAGGACGCAATTCCCAAAAGGGGGGAAGGATGTAACATCCCATGTAAATAAAGAATAATACATTTTCATATTTATTAATATTTGCGAATTAAATATTAATTTTACTTTAAAGGGGTTGCTATGTTTGATAGCGTACCCAATACGCAACAAAGAGTTTCTTTGAAATCGTACGTTGCACACTAGTAATAAAATAATATTATTTTTAATGTTAGTTAATACATAGCCGTTGTACTGGTGGGAATGGATAGAAATAACTAAAATATGATTATATATTTTTGTTAAATGTTTTTACATCTATCAAATAAAGGATAAATGCTTAAAATACGAAAAGAATTCAATTTTAGGCTTATATACTCTAATTTTCACGAAAGGTCCACTTATCAACATTTGATGGAGAACCATCATTAAATATAGTTTTGGTCACTCTTATGCATTCTATTGGACCAAATAAAACTCTTCTTTTGAATCGGGACATCAAATTTTACTTTGTGTAATTTTTTGGTATTTTTTCTGATAAAGTTCATTTTTTTTAATGAATAGTGAAAAATGTTGTATTTTAATTCAAAACCTTGTTTTAATCTAATTTATAAAATGACTAGATAATATTTTGAATTGGTTTTTAAGTGAAATTAGAATATATTTTTACCATTTAATCCAATAGTGGTCCTTGGAATTAATTTCACTTTGAAATTGGACTTAAACTGGTGTCAATCTTTTGATACTTATTGATTCATAAAAACACACTATTTGTTTTGAAAGCGGGAATTATTTATTAAATTAATTAATGCAACTTATATGTTTTGAATTCTATAAAATAGACATCATTTTTGAATTCAGAATATCAAATATAGCTTAGGGTGAAGTTTTGGTTTTTTTCTGAAAAACTTCAATTTTTGATGAATAGTGAAACCGCAAAGTGGTGGTTACAAAATTTGATTTTTCGTTTAAATGGGACTTTACCACTTCTGTGTTTTGAATCTCAAAAATCCAATTTAAATTATTTTCATTATTAAGTAAAATGTGGTTCAATGGGATTAAAATAATTTTTTGGTGAATAGTAACTTTTATGTTTTATTAATCGCGATTAAAGGTAATTAGTGTAGTTTAAGGTAAAAATGATATTATAATAAAATGAAAATATCTTGACACTTGTCCTAACCCTATTGGATGAGTTATGGTAGACCAAGACAACCCATGGGTCGATTTATGGTACCCCATGGAGCCACTTGGGTACGATAATGTCATTTATGCCTTTTATTTAAAGTTAAAGTAAAAATGACACAAACACGAGATGTTTTACTAAAACAATTTTTACATGGGGTTATACAAGTCAGATATTTTAATATAAATATTAATTGGAAATCTAAAAAGATTTCCTACATCGTATTATTTTTTTATAATTTTTATACATTAAATAAATTAAATTATTTATGACACCATGATGATGTAGCTATTACCTCATTATTTAACGATTTAAATAAAATGGAAAGATAATGTAAAATATAAGACCTAAACATGTCCAAAACCTATTGGATGGGTGGATATAGAACCCTTATCACCTTATCCTAGAAAAACATCAATGTGGGACCATTAAAATCTGAAACTCATTCGATAATAAAGTAACATTTCCTTACTTTCCAAGAGATCCCCTCCTCTCCTGTTATAAAAGGCCCCCACCTCTACCACCTTACCCAAACATCCCAAGCCTTTGGATCAGCCAAAACCTGCTCATTTTGTCTCTCCACATCCCACTATAACTCCTTGAAGCCTAAATTTGGGCAGAAGTCTTACCAAGGAAGCCTTTGAGCTCAAATCTAAGAGAGTTACCCGATTTTAAGGTAATGTCTTCACTTGAGTTGTTTTGTTTTATTTTGCTTCTCCAACCCCCTAAACTCTTTTTATTAATTTATTTTGTAACAAATACAGTATCTTAAATATACTAGGATGTTTTTATAATAAGATTTAGAGATACAATTACACACATCTACATCTAATGGTTAAAGAACATACTGTTTCTGTGGTTGGCGAATTTCTGCCTCACGAAACGATGATTGTTAAATCTTCTTTTAAACACCTTTAATGGTGGCTGTTAAGATGTAAATATATTTATATATGATATATATTATGTTTATTTTTTTCTTATTCTTATTTATTTTTCATTTGTGGTATACCTTTATGGTTTCCATTGTGGGTAAACATGATAATTTCATTTTAGGAAGTGCGGACTACCGCCCCCTCAAAGTGATGTGATTCATTAATGCCATATATGGGATGTATAAAGGATGGATTTAAAGTTATTATATATGTTGTTATAATGGAATTATAATATACCTCTATATCATTATTATTTATTTCTATTGATGTATGATATAGAAATGAAAGTAGCGTTCATGTGTACGTACGACTTACCGTCTCCATGAACAGTGCATTTCATTTCTTATCCCCAAATGTAATGTAATATTATAAGTAAATATATATAATGGATATATATGATTTATGTTACATCCAAATGTTTAATATTATTATGGAATTAAAATATACATACCTCTCATTTAGTTTTAATTCCATTAATATGACATAGAAATGAAAGTAGCGTTCAAGCGTACGTACAACTTACCGTCTCCATGAACGGTGCATTTCATTTATTACCTATATATTATTATGTGATATTATAAATACATGTATATGATAGATATATATGATATATATGATATCCAAATCAGGAATTTCATTCTGGATATAATGATACTTTGACTACACGAACAACATGTAATTGTAAGAAGTCCACTTTCGACTTAAGGACCAAATATCGACAAAACAAACATTATTAACTTAAATGATTACATAATGTTTATAGCATGGAAATAAGTGATATAAAAGGAATAATGAACTTGAAAAAGGTTCTTAAACAAGTATAAATTAACTCAAGTTTATTATTCAGGAGATTAAAGAACGACCAAGTCAAGTCGGACCCGAGGTAAGGGACTTCGTCTCAATCTCCTTTCATTGAGGCATATTTCGTTTTATACACAACTTTCTTTTATATGGTGTATAAACCCCTTTGAATTTTATTATTATACAAAAGGAATCTTTTTCTACGAATCGTTTTACAAAACGACAAAAAGGAATGTTTCCTTTAACGTATGCGGTGACAACGACCTTTTCCGCCGCTGCGAGTATTATTTGGTCTTTGGCTTCCTGAACAAGCTGTAATGTTTTTTTTAAAATGAAATAAATACCATATACTCTTTTATTTATTTTGGTATTGAAAATGTTTTTTTTATAATGGATTTTTTATGTCAATATATTTAAGTGATATATTGTGATCAAAGTGTGGAAATGTTTTCTTTCCATTATATTTGTTTTATGTCTTATGATTTTTATAATGGTACTTGGACATTTGATGGGTGGTTATGTGATAAACCCTATGACGGGTGGTGCCGTGAATACCAGGATGGGTGGTTACGTTATAACCTCCAATGCATTGGGTATGGAAGTCAGCCGTATGGCTATTCCATTAAGTATGTATGGAAGTTGGCCGTATGGCTATTCCATTAAGTGATATGTGTGGAAGTCGACCGTATGGTTATTCCACTTAAGTATGTTTATGTCCCAAGTTACCTTTATATGTTATGTGTTCTTTATATGGGTTTTATGGTAATCCTTTGGTTACAAAAGGGTAAGTAATGATATTTTATTCAGTGAAGAGTTTTTACTAATTCATGAAGGTGACTTTGATAAAGTATACATGGTTTACTTGATGTTTGAAAAACTAACAGTTTTCATTCTTTGTGTATCCCTTACTGAGATTTTTATGCTCACCCCAAGTTTTTTTGAAATATTTTTCACAGGACTTAATGTGGAATAGGGTCAAGGATGGGATCAAGGGAAAGTTATGCTATATAAAACACGAAACTAGACATTTGACTTTTTAAGAGTTTTTTTATTCTATGGAAACTCAGTAGAAGTGTCTAATTTGTAATCTTTTGAGATGTAACAGTTATGTCCTAATTCTCTAAAACTCTAAAACTGAAAAGATCCTCAATTTGAATCATTCATTTAATTCAATATTAAGTAATGTTTAAGGCCATGGCCTTATAATCTGCCTATGTTTACTAAGTATGGATTCCCCTAGGAAAACAAGATCTTGGTCGAGTCAGTCTATGAGATATTTAAGATTCTCAAAGAACCCACATATCATAGGTATTTTCTTTCTAATTACATGTTTTTCTGATCCTCCTTGCATTGGTGGTACATTCTAGAGCATTATGGGAAGAAATATGAGTGATCTGGGATATACTTCGAGGTAATGTTTGTAAGTCACTTATATAATGAGGTGTAGAGCAATGAAAAAAATCATGAGTTAATTTATATCACATATGAGATCTTTTCAATGATGGACTACACCATATGGTTCATCAAACTGTAGTTCTTTTCTCCATCCTGAAAGGCTGATGCGATTTCTATGGTGTTTTATTTTTAGTATATGAATCACTATGTGAACATGTAAAATGTGAACATCATTTTCTTGATAAGACTTGAAGATGTGATGAAAAATGTAGTCACCATGGAAGGGAATCTAATAGTGGACCTATGTGGTGGGAATAATTCTTTAGGAGGGATATCTGAGGACTATTTTTTAGTGGAATGATGTGTATCTATAAAAGCTTCTGTGAAGGTAGTAACATGTAGGGTAATCAAGGGAGTCGACTTAAAAATTATGATTATTTTTCCGGGTAGTTTTCTCAATGTGGAATTTTGGGCAAATACCATCTATAATGTCATCACTATGCAGTGGAGTTCTAGGTTTTTCATAGGATAAGTTTTCTTCATAATTTATGTGTGAAATTCTAATAAAATAGTCATGGAAGGGGATCAGGATACACACCAAAGTATGTGAGGGAATCATCTAGCCTCAAAAGACTTATAGCTGATGTTCCATTGGTCTTTTAGTCCATGAAATGGGACATGGTACCCTAGTTCTACATAAGTAGTACTAGGAAGAGAGAAAGAGATTGGGGAGTTATCCTAGAGCCCATGGAAGTGGTTCAAGCTAGATTTATGCAAAGTAGTCTACTCTATATAGAATAGATCAAGGACATTATTCCATCAAAGGTATGGTTCTTATATCATTTACACATGGTTCTTTTTTTACATAACATCATAACATTTATTTATATCTATTATTTATTTCAAACTATTTGGTAATTTTTTGGAATGTTTGGATGGTCTTTTGACCATTGATACACCATTGGAAGTACAATTATAGAATATCCAACATTTAAATTAATATTCTATATAAATTGGTGGTTAATGTTTATTTTGATGACCATTAATACTAGAAATGTTAGGTTTTTAATTGATTGGTTTTATGGATTCTCTAGTTTTATATCAGGTTCATGTTGACTATTAACCAAGGATAATTTTATCTCTATCTCTAAAAGAAGGAAGTTGTATTCCCCCAGGTGAGTGGGATCCTGAGGCTAGTTTTGTAGGACCAATTCAGTGATGATTAGAGTATTTCATGGACCAGATAAATTTTTTCTCCTATATGATTTTGGAATGTACTAGGTTACCTTTACTATTGTAGTGGAAAAGTTTCCATATTTTTTGTTGGATGTGTTTTATGGCTTACCACCCTGAGCAGAAGATCATGATAACAATTTGATTGAAGCTGATATTAGATCTAGTTTCTATTCCACCTTTAATGATGTCACTAGCAGTGATTTGGGAGTTGAATATAAAGTTGGATGATCTTGAAGGTTATGGTTTGATACAGTCTATTACATCACTATGGGGTACTCCAGTTATTTTCTTCAAGAATGATGATGGAACATTATTCTTATATTTACATTATCAAAGATTGAACCAGATGATGGCCACTAACCAGTATCCCCTTATTTGGATTGATAATATATTTGATCACATGAGATGTTATAGGATCATATCTATGATCGATTTGAGATCAATATATCACCATTTAAGGATAATATCCTTATACATACTTCACACTGCCTTTAGGAGTATGTATGCATTGTATGAGTTTGTAGTGATGTCATTTGTTTTAAAGAATTCAATAATGGTTTTCATGTCCTTAATGACTTAGATATGTCATAATTTTTTGGAAATATTTTTGGTAGTTCCATTTAATGAAATAGTATTTTAATCCCAGTCAGCAGCCAATATTTCCCCCTATATTGACATCATCTTTCGTACATTGAGGGAGAATTGTTTTTACTCAAAACTTAATAAATATAGTTTATATATTCATAACATTAATTTATTAGGTCATTTCATCTTAAAAGATAGAGTGTGAGTGGATCCATATAATTATATCTCATTTTTATATTGGGAGATACCCAAGAATGATATTTAGATTCATAGTTTTCTATGTTTATAAGTCTATTACCAGTGTTTTTTGAGGACTTCTCCCATCTGGAAGCATTGGTGATCAGGATAACCAAGAAGGTGGTGATTTTTGTTTCTTATGATACTTATCTGAATGTCTTCCAAGAGATTAATAGTTATCTTACCTGAACAATGAAACTCACCTTTCCTGATCCTAATAAGGAGTATTCATTGTACTGTGATGCATTTGGAGTCAGAATCAGAGGAGTTTCGATGTAGGAGGACTGATTGGTTTCTTAGGGTTCTAGACAACTGAGACACCATTAATAGAATTATATTACTCATGATATAGAAAAATATGTAGTGGAAAATTAATTGATATTCTAGAGACATTATATTTTAGAGATGATATTTTTGTGTACATGAACCACATAAGCTTCATGTATGTCTTAGAGAGACCTAAACATTATATAGAGAAGGTGGGTCGAGTGACTATAATATTTCATCTTTGAGTTGGATTCTACACTAGGAAAGGGATTTTTTTTGATTCCTTGAGCAAGATTATGTATATTGGGGAAGTCAATGTTTCATGTGATGAGTGATAGGTGGTGGAACTCTTTATAGACATGAATCCTAATGCTTAGGAGTCTTAGGGATGAGTATCTTTGAATTCCAAGTCTGTTATACCAATGTTTTTAGATTGAATTAAAATCGATAAGTTTTTTAATCCATAGAGATTATCTTGGAGTGATAAATTATTTATTGTAGAGACTCGATCAGGATGGTATCATGATAGCGATGATATTCTTCTTTTCCTTCAGAGAGTATGGGTTACTAAAGGTTTGCATGAGGTTCTTCCAAAAGTTTTATAGGCTTCTATATAGAAGGTACATCTTGGTTTGATTATGATGTATTATTACCTTTGTAGAGAGTATTGGTTTCTAGAGATGAAGAAGGAGATAAAAGGAATCATGGACATATGTTTTACATTTCAATTAGTGGAGACCAAGCATCAGAGGCTTGTTGGGTTGTTAAATCATATTCAAATTCCATAGAGGAAGTGGATTTATGTCCCAATGTATTTAGGGATATGATTTCACATGAAAAACAAATGAATGGTGTTTTATGGATAATTTTGGATTTACTGATGAAGGTATCCAAATTCCTACCATTATGGGATACATTTATTGTTGATTATATAAGTAGTCTTTACAAGCATGAAATATTTTGGTCACCTGGTGATCTGTGGATAATTGTTCAAGATCAAGATTCTCATTGAAATTCTAAGTTTTTGTATGGTATATAGAATAATATTGGATAATAGGTTATCTATATGAAAACATATTATCCATATATTGACAACCAATCTAAGTGGACTATTCAGATTTTGTAGGATATGTGCAGAGCCTATGTTTTGGATTTCTCTAGTTTATGGGAGTATAATAAAGAACTCACTGAGTTTGTGAATAATGATAAACTAAAAGAATCCATTCAATTGGATCCATTAGAGATGACCTTAGGACATTTATGTTGGTCATAATTTTTTCTATTAGGGATGACCTTAGGACATTGAGGTTGGTCATAATGTTTTCCTTCGGGTGTCTACTAGGTTGGGTCAACACCATATTCATAAAAATATAAAGCTAGTTCCCATGATTAATGATCTGTATGCATATTTTAATTAATGATTTATTTTTATAAATTTTGTTAATGGGGATTATGAGTGTTCTTCATGATTTTGGAATATTTCAGATGCGGTTTAGGTTATTTTGTGAAACTATATATTTGAGATTTACACTATAAATCTACATGTACTGTACAAATTACATAATATGAAAATGATTCCATGTAAATGTTATAAATTGGTTCCAGATGTGAAGTGGTTACATGATGTGAAACTATTTCACGTTATTTAATTTTCAATCACAGTTTTTAAACCAAAGCGGTGTGTTTTTTTTCATAAATAAAAAATATAATAGAACACAATGTTAAATAGTTACATGCCATCTATTTCTAGAGATTAATAGTCTTAAAGAAATTACGATTCTATGAATTAATTTCATTCATGTGTAGATATTTGACCTCAATTCCTAGATAAACTCTTGGAATTTTTGGAGTGATTTCTCCCCTTCTAGATGCATGGTCAAGTGTCTGATTCAAGGTTTTTCCTTTTTCTTTGGTTTCCACCTCTCTTCTACCTGTTCTTATTTATTAAAATGAAATCAATAGTCTATTTTGGAATCGATTGTTGATTTGGAATTTATTTAACAGAGGTTTTTTTATCTGTAACACCATCAATCATGTTGGTGTTAGCCTTTGCATGTTTATTCTGATCACCATATAAAGGTAGGTGGTCTAAATCTTAACCCTTTTGTAATATTGTATTATACAATGTATATGTAAAATTTTTATTTCATGGAAAAGTTGCACACACGAACTAATTAATTTTAAAATCCATGTTAAATAATAATCCTTTTTATTAGAATATCTATTTTATCTTATTATCCACATAGGAATGGAGACTAAGATTGTGGCCACCCAATTATTGTGATTCCCATCGGCCTTGTTGAGGATTTGTCCACTTGACATTAAAGCCCAAGAATATAATTGGAAAAAGGATTTATTTTCAGATTATTCTTTTTAATTGGTATAAAATGTAAATTATGTGATTTTTTAAGGAAGAATTACCATGACTAAATTGGTTTAATTAATATTTTAATTTAAATATAGTTAAATGATAATTACAACTAGTTTTATATAATTTTTCTGATTATTATGAACCTGAATGAATGAAATTAATTTAGTTAGACAAATGAGAACATGATAAACCTATAATTGTGTCTTTTGATGATATATCTACTATTATTGTTATTGAAAGTTTTATTTTTCATGTATATCTAATGTTTTTATATGGAAATTAGGTGATTAACACCTATGAGTTGGATGTATTGATGAATTTTGATATTTTTGTTAATTTGAAACATGATTTATGGTAATTATTGAGGGCTTGGTTCATGATTTTTGTACCTAATGTGGGATATGAAAACATGTAATTAACACCTGTGGGGCTAGAATATAATAATATCAGATGTATAAGGATTATATGTATTGTCACTGGATCATTGAGGGTGAGATTATAGATAACTTGTGAGCAAAGGATATTTTTATTCTTGATGCTTTGTATATTTCATCATTTGTAGGTGTATATTTTAGTAATTGGTTGATTTATCATGCATATGGAGGTTCCTTCCTAGGATAGAGATATCTGGTTGGGAAAAAATAAGGTCCTGGGTTATCCCTTGGTGCCACCCAAGAACATGAGGCTCATGATTTTTATCTCATGTTCATTATTAATTTATTAAATTGATACATTATTATTCTATTTTTTTCATTGACTAATTTTTGTAGACTGTAATGTTTTTAAACATGTTGGTTTTTTCCTACTAAGTCGTACACACACTATTTATAGTCCAAGGTTCGGTACTCGAATATATTTCATGGATATATGTTTAGACATGGGAATAGAACCATGTTGTTGATTTGAGGCTTGTTGGATAGATTAGAGAATTGAGATGGGAATGAATTTGGGTTCATGACTATAGACATTTTGAGTATTTCAAGGAATAAAATTTTCATTTTATCTGTATGACTTTGATATTTTCAATTATATAAATTCATATTTACATTACATATTTCTTTTATTATTTAGATTTATTAAGTTGATGTTTTATCAACATAGCATTCTGATTACTTATTAATATTCTTTCCACTATTTCTGTTACTATGAAATTATTTTTCTCTTTCATTGTAACTATTTACCTGTGAGATTAGCCTCTCGAGAATTCTCCATAGACCCTAACTAATAGTCATAATCTTCTATAATATAAGGATGTGTTTTGGAATTCACATATCCAATAGTTTCCACCACTTGATGGAGCACCAAATCAAGGACATTACAAATATCTCATTATGAAAAAGTAAAAAAATTCAATGAAAACAATTTTCTAAAAAATAAATCATAGTTATAAATGAATTAAAATAATAATATAACAATATAAAAAATTTATTTAAATCATTTTTGGAAAATACGGGTTTGAAAGAATACTATTTTTGATAGGAGAGATAAATGATGACAATTTTACAAAAATACATCATTTTCAGTGTCTTAATTATATAATATAATGAAAATGAAGGGAAATAATGTATTTTAATGAACTAACTAGAGGTGAATAAAATTCATTTTTCTCATGAGTGGAATAATATAATAATTCAGCTTTAGAGGAATATTCATAATCAATCCTGATAAAAAATGTGATTGTGAAAGAAAATCCTTACATCGAGTACTCCATATTTCAAAAGAAATAAAAACTCATATATAATGAAATTAAATTTATTATAATTAAACACAAATGTCATGATAATACTTATTATATCCTATAAGATCCATTTTAAAAATTTCAAGACTCTATTTTTTCAATAATTCCATATTAAAATCATTATTTTTGGTAGTTAACTGTTTCATATATCATGAGTATTTCAGCTCAGCGGTTTTGATCCATGCACAATTTTTCTATTCCATCCTCCCAAAAATATTAATAATTATATATTTACCATAAAAATTCCTTATATTAATTTATCTATTAATCCATAAAAGTTATATATGTAAAAATTAGTTACGCCATTCATGGAAATGATATGACATATATATATATATATCAGAATGCTATTTTCATTTTTAAATTGACATAAAATAACAAAGGTTATTATTAATTAACTTATATGGGAACATTATTATATCATATATATAAAAAATATTCAACACTATTCTTCCTCACTACTGAAAAATTATAATATACAAAAAAATCTCATCGCTTCATTGAGGTGGTAGTCCACACATACACATGAAAGATGTTATCATTTCCTAAAGATATGGATGATATATAGGTAAAAAAAATACAATAATTCTGAAAGTAAAATTATTTTATAAATTTATTATATAAAAATTAAACACAACATAACAACCATCTATAATAGTCATATATAAAAAATGAATTGTATTGTTACATGGAGATGGTAAGCCTTATGTATGCATGAGAGATACTCTCACATATCATCTGATGGGAAAGTGGTTGTATATTTGTATTTTCAAAACCATAATAAAATTAATTAATATTTAATATAGAAAACTAATAAATTTGAGATAATTAGATTATATTTAGATGAGGTAATGGGGAATAGAAAAGAAAAAGATCGGTAATGGTGATTACCTCTTCTTGGAAACAACTCCTTTAGATCTCCACTAAAGGACCATAGTGTTGGTATTTTATGAAGAAAATAATCTCTAGAATGTGAATAATTATTTTCAAAAGAAAAATTGTTAGATTTTTCTCTATCTAGAAGGCTTGATGTGACATAAATAAGTGATATTGGGGGTTCCCTTTTATAATTTCATTGAGTGGAATATTTAGAATTTCTCAAAATATTAATTTATATTAAATTTATTCTCACGGGAAATTACTCAAAATGGATTTGGACTCTATGTTAATATTGGATATGGTTTTTATACCATCAACCAATTTACTTTATATTTCTTTTTGTGTAATTTTAAATACTTTCATTTTGAATCAACATAAGTTATCAAATTTAAATTTTTACTATGGTAAGACAATTTCAATATTGATTATTTCCAAATTATGACTATAATGAAAAAATTGGACCATAAGTGGAGTTTTTAAGGAATATTTGACAAAATAAAATCCACATTATATTATTTAATAATATTATCATTTTTGAAAAAAATTAATAAAATAATACTTTCATAAATATCATTATTTTTAATTATGACATGTTTAATTTGTGTTGAATTACAATTCATAATATTAAATTTAGAATTTGAATATTATATTAAAAAAACAATAGTATGTCAAATTTACCTATAATATTATTGGAATACTGTTACGAAATCAATCTATATTACTTTATATATTTTTAAAATAATTTATTCTCCTTTTCCATTAATTGAATAAATACTATTATGGTATTGTATAAGAAATTAATGTAATTATATAATACCTAAAAAAATTAAATAAATTAACTAAATGAATATAATTTAAATATGTATAAAATTACTATTAATATTTCTTCCTAATTAATGGTCCCACAATTATAACACATAAATGACATTTTAAATGAAGAGAGTGGAATTTTGTAACATTCTTTGACTTAAATAATATATAAATCCCTTTCATTGAAAATGCAGAATAAATAAATTAATTTTGAGCCTAATTTCATAAGGGTAAAATTACCTTTACCCAATATGAATTAGAATGAATAATTATTTCTTTATCTGTTATTTTTAATCCATATTATCCTAATTTACACATTACTGGGTTGATAGATTTTACCACATTAACTATTCGTATTGGATAAAAATAAATGAAACATATTTATAAAATTGGAAACACTTGATTATATGTATAATTAAATTTATATAATTCAATAACTTTAAATATAATTACATAATATTAATATTAGTGCACAAAATGTGATAAAACTGCTTTTAGGGAAAATTACTTTTTATCATAAAATTGGATTTATTCTTGTCCTATTCCTAGAAAAATATTTATTTAATGATTCAAAAAATATATAATGTAAAAGAATATATTTTGCATCAAAATAATTTTCTAATACATATTAATTCAAATTATGAATATAAAAATACATTTCCATCATAAAAACAATTTTTCATAAAAATCAACACTTTAATTTTCCATTTTTTTAATTATAATATATTGATAAGAAATGAATTAATTTTATAAATGTGTAGACCATATATTTTTAAAAATTTATTTATTACTATTTTTATATGAAAATAAAATTTCTATGTGATAAGGGAAAATTAAATTTTAATAATGTTCCATGGTTTCTCTAAACATGTTGTTTCATGTAACCCATGATATCTAATAAATCAAGTTATAAAAAGAGAATTTTTTTCTTAAAAATATCATTTTGATTCATTATAAACCAAATTAAATTAAATTTAAGATACATATTCATTAGTTTGATATATATTAAAAAGGTTACTTCTTCCTCATGAAATCACCCGATTCCCATGTAGCTTCTTCAAATTGTGGGTTTCACCACAAAACATTGACCAAGATAGTTTTTATATTTCATAAAATTTGAAATCCTTGATTTAAAAACACAATAATGTATTATTCATATGAATGATCATTCACCAGGAGCCTGACCTCTTAGTTAATTACATGATATGGATCAGGTAGCTACTTTTTCAAGAGAGATACATAGAACATGTCATGAAATTGATAGATATTCCATGAAAGCTTCAATCGATAAGATACCATACCAATACATTCAATAATTTAAAATATACTGATATAACAAGGGTTTGGAATAACCATATTTCTAAATACCATTTCCCTCTTCATAGGAGGAATTACTCAGAATACCCTATTACCAACTTTAAACTCTATATTTTTTCAATGATTGTCATAATAATTTTTTTGTTGGAGATAATATTATACTATTCTCTATTAAATGGAACTATCCATATATGTAATTTTCTAATATAGATGATGTCCCAAAATATTTATTTCTCCATCTTCATTCCATAATGTGTTATTTTTCACTTTTTTCAATAGAGGTCTCCATACAGTGAAATCTGAATGCTCGAGTAAAATTGTTTATTGTAAGAAAATTTCACTAGGGGATGTCATTAATCCCAATATCCATTGAAATTGATATAGAATTTTCTCAACATTTCTTCTAGTGTTTTAATGGTCATATAAGTCTGATGATCTATCTAATCATGATAAAAAAAATTCTTAAACATAACTCTCTACATAGAGAATTCTAACGACTTTACTAAAACATATTAGTAATGCATCGATCCTGATTTGATAAACATGATAGTCATAAATCATGTAACAATACCACTTATGTAATGTATAACAGAGTTATGTTATTGAGATATAAATCATATCTAATAAGAATAAAGTATAGAGACTTCATATGGAGATCAACATCAACCCAATTAGAATTGTTCTCCATAGATAATTTGGGGACTCCAAAGACAAAAAATCTATCATGATGTTTTCCCATTTCCATTTTAGTATAGGTAATGGTTGAAACATACCATTATACAACTATCGCCATTATTTAATATTATGAAATAACATGTACTAGGTAACATACACTCCAATATTTATCTTCTCTACATCCCACCAAAAACACTATTTTAAATCTCTATACACATACATTATTCGATTCTGTATAGATAATAACGTACTATGAGATTCATACAATAGATCCATCAATAGTTATGGCACTAACATCACAGAAATATAGATTCTGTATTATTTCCTATATTCTATTGTACCTCTTCAACTTCTATCACTACCTCTTTAATCATCACATTAATAGATGGATTAACACAAATTTTAGAAAGACAATAATTCTCCCCTTCCATCATTATCTCAATATCCATACATTTCAAATTCCAAAATATTGTATCATCTGAGCTCCTCATCATTAATCAACTAGCATGACCCTTTCAACTCATAGAATCATCCATATTGTTTGTATTTCCATGGTGGTATTTTTTGAGATTTAATAATCCTTAATCTTCTCTGATCAACTTATTCTGTGAAAGATTGGATATTTTTGAGTAAAAATATTCTTTAGAATTCTTTGATTAGTATTTAATTTATATAATTCTATATTAAGATAATTAATTTATGACATTATATATAAATTACCATATATTAGTCCAAATCTATATTTTGGTAAATTTTCTCATGGATCATCAGCTACTATGAGGCATATTATATTACCATATCAGTATGCATGTGGATTCATCTTGATCACTTTATTGATGTATCATTATTGATCAAAATACATTATCCACACTACGGAATATTAAGGAAAAGTTCACTGACTAGACTTATAATCAGATCCTTAAAACATTCATCATATCAATTAATCCAAAGGAACATGGATCCCTTCCAAGATAACAAGGAGAGTGGATTCAATTTCAATGTTATTTTAAACAAAAAAGAAAGATAATATCCTAAAAATATATGAAAACGATGTATTACAGTCACACTGGTTAGTCTGGGAAAATGTTTAATATTTTTTTTATTTTAATAATCTACTAAAATAACCAACCATGAGATTATATAATCGAATAATGAAGCTTTATGAATCCATAATTCACACATCATAAATATTTAAAAATGGTTGTCCTTATATTGGGTCTAGTGCACTATTCTCAAATGATATTCTAGATATTTGTTGATCTTTTAAAAAATAATAATATCATCTATAAATACTACCACAAACTGATTAATATAATATTTAAAGACTCAATTCCGTAAATATATGAATGAAGTTGGTGGATTAAGAAGACTAAATGGATTTACCATAAATTCATATTTTATATACAATGTAAAAAATGATATATTATGTATATCTTCCATCTTGACCCTCAATTGAGGATATCCATAATGATGATAAATTTTAGAAAAGTATTGAGATATAAAAAATTCATCAATTTTTTTTATCAATAATGGATAAAGGATATATGTTATATATATATATATTGGTATATTCTAAATAATCAATGAAAATTCAAATTAATCTATAGTTCATCAGAAAAAATATAACAGGTTCACTCCATTGTGATTCATCTAGCTAAATGAATAACTTTTCAAAATAATCCTTCATATTCTTTATAAATTACAACAAATCAATTGAGGATATTCAATTTGGAGTCATATAAATAGTTGTAGCAGAAGGTTATGTTTTTTTAACAAAAATTCAAATTCATAATTTAGTGTAATAATAAAAAAATTATTTTAAGATATGCCATTAAACACCTGAACAACTATCATTCTATCAATATTTAGTTCTTCCCAAATCACTATTTACAAACTCCCCTTTGGAATAGAAGTCATAACCCATAAGATTGATTTAATTTCCATTAGAGGTTATATTTTTCATCACATTGATAGGAAATCAATAGCTGTTTTGAAATAACAACAATAAAATCCCTTATTTGGAAATTGATCTAGAAGTTATGTAATAAATCCAATCCATGACAAAAATAACTTATAATTCAACTAGAGGAAGAATTATATGATTTAAAAGAAAAAATTCCAAAAAAAATTAATAGGAATTGAAACATAGACTTGGGATGAGATCATCATTCCAATATGGATTTTTAAAAATAATTCAATATCTAATTTTATAATTTGGGATTTGATACCCATAAAAAATAAATTGCATATATTATAGAGGGTAGATACAAAATAGAATAGGATAATAACTATTCTAGAGTGGATGGTTAGTTTCCCTTTCCCTTGATGTTATCTTACCCCTTATCAAAAATAGTGATTATACAAAATTACACTTCATCTCCTGGATTTGGATGTTTTTGTGGCCAATGATCATCATTTACCTTCTCTTTTGGTAATTAGATAACACATCCTTAATTCACTAATTGAAAACACTAGAGTGTGGATAGTGAATTCTATTGAGAATTATCTCTATTCACATCAATATCTAACATCTTCCCACCCTTGTGGAATTTGATATCCTAATGACCTTCCATTCCACAATTGAATCATTTTTCTGATCCCTTAACAAATATTTTCCCATGTTTCCATTCACACATCAATCATTAGTGGAGGATCAGCTTCTTCTCTCTATGGTTTTTTGAATTTGAATTGAATTCCATTTTTATTTTTGTATAAATACCAAGAGAATGATGAGTAACTCCAATATCAATCTCCAACTTGAGAGAAATAAAAATATTTCTTCATATCTACTAATTTCACTTATGGATAACTCCATTTGGAGACTTAGTATTAATACAGTAAACAATATTTAAATCTCAGTTTCGAGTTGGATGAAAATATGAGAATTGTACCTCACATGTCTGGTGAAATTTTCTTCATATGTACCAACATATTAATTATTATTAATAATTAAATCATTAAATCATTTATCCATTTTCATATGAATAATATTAGGAAATAATATATTGAAAAATATTTTTTAATATTCATCTCACTCCATAGATTCACTTCCTTATTATTCTCTCAAGTTCATGATAATATTTCACCACAAATATTATTCTCAATAAAATCAATAAACAAATATAAAAACATTCTAATGTTCCATAAAATGAAGAAATAAATTATTTTTTTGGTATTGATACATTAATTAGAGAGAAAAGGACAAGAAGAACAAATGAAACTTGATTGTCGTTTCCTCATAAAGGACGCAATAGAACATTTTTCCTCTTTTTCATTTGGAATATAAGTTTGATTCATAGATTAGGAATGTTGTGTAAGGAAATCAATATGATTGATTGTTCTAACACCCATAAGAATCAGTTTCTCCAGATGATAATTATTACATTGTCTATCGCATGCATTATTAGCATGGTTGCTTCAGGTTTCATCAATTTATGAAAACTAAAAATCATGGTGTGAAAAAAAAATGGTGGGAAACCATTAATCATGAAAAATCATATACAGGATATTTAAATCATGATACTTTCATCTATGGAACCTCTACTTTAACATAAATCATTAATTATCAATACCAATACTATAGAATTTTATCATATATATACTCTTGAACTGATGGTTCTTAATAAATATTTCTTATCTGGATTTCCAATCATTAACAATACATTACATTAAAAAAAACAATAGTGACCCAAATTTTTCATAAATAAATATAACATATTTATATATTAATATTTATTTCATTAAAATTTGATCCATACATGAATCGTTTAGGAATAATATCTTTAGAAAATTGGAAACATAAAAAAAATGGTTCACAATATAACTATATTATCTCTCACATATTTCATCATTAAATTCACCCTTTTTAGAAATATCATACATAATAAATTTCTTTATAACATGGGGAATGGAAATATATGAAAATATCAACATCATATGGTTATTAAGGGTAAACAATAAAGATATAAAATATCACACATGCATAACACAAGCATAATAGTATAATAACAAGATCGTAGCACTTGAAATCCATACCCTACATAACAATGGTCATAATATACATTCATTTCAAACATCATGGATGTTCATTTTACATTAATAATATGGGAATCAAGGAACATAAACCATGAATGTGTAATATATGCATAATGCATTGATTTATTGAAAACACATATGAATGAAAAATCAATCCCTTGGAAGGAAAGGATCATTTCCAAGTCTATCATATTGGAATTTTTTCACTACCAAACCCATTTTATTTATCAAGGATCACTAAAAATTCTATCATAGTTGACATTGTCCATTGAAAAACATGTTTTAATCCCTATTATAGTATTGTTTATCTTATGAGATATAAAAATTTACTAAATTAATTATAGGATGATATGGGTCCCACCAATCATAGAATGTAAATCATACATATGGTTGAAATCATAAAATAAATAATTTATCATATTATAACCCATGAAAAGAAATCATTTTTATAAATAATTCATTATATCATGACCAATAGAAAAATAGATTTATAAAAATTACATCATTTCATAAAAGCATAACCCATGGAAATGGTTTTCATAAAAATATTTTCAACAAAAACATAATAAATCCTGAGAATGAGTAAATATGTAATAAATATTTCATATAACTAATAAATTATAAGTGATATTAAGGGTTTTTTTCTTTGATGAATATATAGACAATTAAAATTTCATTAAAACATTCCTGACTAAAATATTTAATCCATTTTAAAATAAACTATTAATAGAACTAAGTAAATAGAAAAGAAATAATTTTCTTTGATGATAAAATTGTAAAATTTTAAAGTAATATTTAATTTAAAAACTATTCATGATGGTGAAAAAATGATTTGTTACTATATTTTGTAAAAAACATAGCATTCAAACTGTTAATAAAAAGATAAAAAATTCTCTATTTAGAAAATGAAAAGAATATTCCTTAAAAACCACTATGAAAAATATAAAACATATAAAATAATAAATTTATGAAATCATAGGAGAATATTAAAAAAAAATTTATTTTTCTCATAACATATTTTAATGGATGAAAAAGGTTTTTTGGCTGAAGAGAAAAATGAAGTAAATTTTCTATAAAAACTATTTTTGGTCTCTTAGGTACATAAGATGAGGGAACATAAATGAAAAAGGGTATTTTAAATAAATTAAAATATGAGAATAAAATTACATAGCTTTTATAGGTGGTATCTTATATAATTTCATCATGAGAGGAAAAATCATAATCAATCATTATAAACAATGAGAATGTGACATAAAACTATTACCTCAAGTTATCATAGATTTGAAAGAACTATAACATCATGTATAATAAACATAAAATTGTTATAATTAAATATTAGTTTTACTTTCATACATTTAATATAATAAATGACCTCTTTATAATATTAATACACCATATTTTATCGATAATTCCCTATTAAAATCATTATTTCCAGGTGTTATCTCCATCATTTATCTTGAGTATTTGAGCTTTGTAGTTCCAAAAAATTTACATTTATCTGGGTTCCATCATCTTTAAAATGTTAATAATTATATAAATATCATATATATTCATTATATACATATTTATAATCATCCATAATATATATATATATATATAAACTACACCATTCATGAAGACTAAAGGTTGCATGTACACATGAATGTTTGTTTTTTACAGATATAATATATGAAATGATATTATTAATTAAAAATTAAATTATAATTAAAGTATAATATATGTCATAAATTTCCATAAAATTCATCCTCATTACCATCCAATTAAAATATCATTGAAAAATGAATCACATCTCTTCATGGAGGTAGTATCCACAAGGATACACAATCAATGTTATCAGTTCCCAATTGATTGGAGGGTATGTAGGAAGATTTGATTTTATAATTAAAAAGTATAATTACTTATTAAATATAAAATACAAAAATTAAACACATCATAATATCAACCCATAAATGATATTGAAGAAACTATATTATATCTTTATGTGGAGATGGTAATCCATACATTTTTAGGAGGAATACCTTCATTTAAAATTTTATAGAGCTGAGTGTGTATACTGGTATTTTATTATTAATAATAAAATTTATTAATGTTTATGATAAATATGTTATTATTTTACAAAAAAATCCATTTATTTAGATGAGGTAAATATGGGTATAAAATAAAAGGATTAGTTAAGATGATTACATCTTTTCGAAATAAATCCTTTATATATTCTCTAATGGGATACAAGGATTGTATTTTGGGAAGATAAAAACATTTAGAATGTTGGTAAAAAATTTTAAAAGATAAATTTTTATCGTTTGGTCAGGATATAAGGGTTATTTTTATTTAAATTAGTCATGGATGTCATTCCATTTATAATTAATGATGAGGGCAATAATTATAATTTCCCAAAAGATTAAAAAGTCATAAAATAATTAGAAATCTAAATGACACCAAATTTTAAGGTATTAAATGATATGATAGGATAAGTATGTTATAAAATTGACAAATTTAATTTAGAAAGTATTTGTGTCATTTTAATCTATATCATTTTTATTAGTACATTGTTAACAAATTTAATTTTAGCACTGACAACAACTTATTCAATATTGATGGTTTGTAATTTAAACATAGAATGATAAAATTCAACAATTAATTGAATAATTATAAAAATTTTATCCATATCAAATCCACCACATATTATATAAATATTTTTTTTGATTTTTAAATATTTAAATAATATATTATTTTGATAAATATATTTATTTTAAATTTTTACACTATTTTTCCTTAGAATACAAAAATGTCATGTTGAAATAGGAATATATTATTTTAACAAAAAATTAATATTTCATATTCACATTATGAATTCATGCGACATAATGACATAATCAAATTATATCACATTTAATGGTTTCAAAATCTTATATTTTATTTTTTTCATTACTTGTATAAATAATGTGTTTTCTTTTATATGAATTAAATTTTATTATATAATTACAAAAAACTAGAAAAAATTTCACTCATGAATATTATTTCATTATTCTAAGAATGACTATTAATATTCATTAATTACTACATTCTTCACTACACTAACCAAAAATGATATTTGTAACTATGAAAGTACAATTTTGTAAATCTCATTCATTAAAATAAAATATAAATCATTTTCTTGGAAAAGTGCCCATTAAATAATATAATTTTAAAAATAATGATATAAGGGTTGAATTTTATCCATACATTAAGAAGTAGGATGGATTATTATAGTCTATCCATATATTATTAATATATATAATCTTGACTTACCCTTTACTGAGTTGATAAATTTAACCACAATTACTATTCATATAGAAATAAATAAAAGGGGCCATTTTTTAAAAATTTAACCACTTAATTATAAATAGGTAATTCAGTTTATATAATTAAATAACTATAAATTACATAAATTATATTTTATTTAAGTGAGAAAAATGCGACAAAAATTTCTTTTTAGAAAAAAATACATTGTTAAGAAAAAATGTGATTTATTCATTTCTTTTGAAAAAAAACTATTTTTTGAATATTATATTAATTTGGTCAATTTAATAATATATATTTTTCATTAAATTAATTCACCAATATTTAATAATTTAATATATTAATATATAAATACATTTCATGCATTAAAATAATTTTTAAGAACTTTTTTTTATTTTCAAATAATTTTTTTAATTCTAATCATTTGATAAATAATGAATTAATTTTATACACATGTAGAATACATATATTTCAAAATTTATTTATTAATTTTCATATCAAAAAATATAATGGTGAGGTATAAAATAAGAAATAATATTTTAATAATGTTATATAGTTATTTTAAACACATTCGTTCATATAACACATGCTATGAAATAAAATAATTATTTAAATAGTTATGTTTTATAAAAAAAATATAGTGTTACTCACTTGTTGTGTGATGATAGTTTTTTATAATATTTTACTCATGGTTTGGTATAGTATGAGGTTTTTTTATTCATGCAACAATTTAGGTACTTAGAGATGTATGTAAGATGCATCATATTTGGAACACCCAATAAACACCTTTTTGGGCGTGCATCCTTTAAATAAGGAAATTGGGTTATTGAAAATAAGAATATTTTCTTATTCTTGTTTAGTTTTAAATAAGTATCACCTTTTAAATAAATTTATTTTCTAAATTTAATGATTTTAATTAAAATGGTTAATGTTGTGAAGGATGAGGAACCGGTGATTTGGAAGTTTGGTTTACCCTGGGTTATTCGTGGACATGTTAGTGATGGTGGAGGTTAGTTAATGTATTGTTGTTATAATCATAGGGAGAATTTATTCTATGTGAATTGTTTATAGATAATTATGTCCCATATATTGTGAAACTATATAATTATATGTTATGTTTCCTGATATAAATGTTTTGTATTATAGAGAGATGCCTCCACAATCACATCTACAAATTGGGAGATAAAAGGGTATCATTGTAAATGTGCCTCGGTTAGTGTATCAAAAAGCACAAGTTTTATTGTGTGTTATGATGAATGAGAAGAACCTAAAATAAATTTCATGGTTTATGAGTATTATGGAGAGGGACCATGGGTGGGGTGTATCCAATATTTTTTTATATATAAGTAATTACGACTACAACATCATCAGACATTTATTAGATAGGGTGTGACAATGGTATCTGAATTCTAGAATTAGTATATCCAGATGATTCAGTGTCATATAGAGATTCCTCTAGAAATGAGGTTAGAGTTGGTAGTATGTATTTTATGGGTATAAGAAAATAAATGCTGGGAAACTCATTCTCATGATGAGTAGTTGGAGTTCATGGTATGGAAGGATTTACAAAAAAAATATCGGAACACTTTTACCTCAAGACCCTGATGTGAGACAGAGAAGCTAAGATTTTTTTTAACATGGGGACCTGGTTAGTGATGGCTTATTATATAGTCCACTTAATTGATTTTCAAGAATTTTTTCTAATGCTAATGGGTGATGAAAAATATATAGGAAACAATTTATTGGATGAGAATAGATGTTAGATCATGTCCAAGGAAAATAACATCCATTTCAAGAAGTTTTCTACGATGGTGACATAGAAAATCATTTCTATGGTGATATGTGAGGAGGTATCTAATGGTGGATAAATGTTTTTAGCTCGATGATCCAGTTGTTTTTCCTTCAGATGTAAGAATATATGTTTTGAAAAAATTTCATGGGGTTTTGGCGGAAAGAGTATCCAAGGGAGGATCAATGTCATAGTGTAATGATAGAGTGTTCTTCTATCAATATGAAAGACTGGGCCACATGGATGTTCAATGTGGTCGACCACCATTGACATTACAAGGTTTTAGTATTATGGTATTTTATATATGTTCTACAGGAAGAAATGTTTGATGGGTAATAATGGAGGACCCAGACCAAAAAAAATACTAGGGGATCTTCCACCCAATTTCATTATGGAAATTGGAGTTCCACCAACCATATAATTCAGGGTGGCATAAAATGTACATTAGGGATAGAAAATACATTTTATAATACAAGTACAGTTAATTTGAATTAGAAAATAGATTAGGGTAGAGGAAAACATTAGATGCATGCAGTTCAGCCCACTCTAGATGATAGTGAGGTTGAACCCTCAATAGTCCGAGGTACAATTCTCGTGGCCTCTATAATTTCTATCGTTTATTTTACACAATTGTTTACCATTAATTTATATATTATCCAATAGTGAACTTATTTGGGTAGGTTTTTTAGTTTATTTTTTGGGTTATATCAATAAAAAAACTATTAGGGGTGTGATCTGAAGTTATCCATCAATGTAAGAAGTATTCGATCATGATTGGTGGGAACTATCTCTTTTGGGAATTACTGCTGCATGATATTTCATGTCTTGATTTAGTACTAGGAAATAAGATTTTTTCCATATCATACTCACATTTAATGTTCCCATTAATGTGTAACATTCACATATCTTGAGGATGAAACTTATCTTCACCATATGGAATGTGACATCACAAAATAATGTACAAGGATAGTACAATAACCTTTATAAAATCCTATATCTCATGTTCTAATTATTATTATTTATTATGAGGGGATTAAAAATGTTTATTCCCGTTAATTTTAGATCTATTTTGGGATATGATTAATGAGGAGTTCTCAAGATTTCCAACTAATATAGAGGTTGATCTGATGATTGTGTTTTTTGAAGGTGTTAATCGAGTTTCTGTTAAACTATACCGGATGTAACCCCTATAAAATGATGATATTAATAATAAATTATAAGTTTCATTAGATAAAGGACTCATCGATTCTAGTATTTCACCATGTGGATCCACAGTTTCCTTCACCTTGATTGTTGCCAGAAAGTTGTGTTTTTGTGTCTATAAACATATGTTGGATCAGATGACAATTAAGAACTGATATCCTTTTACACATATTTATAAATGTTTGAGTAGCTAAGGGATTCCTTCATTATTTGTAATATTGATTTTATATTACGTCATTATCAGCATAGCATGATACCTTCCACTATACCCTAAATGTCTTTAAATAGTAAGTATAATTTGAATGAGTTCTCTATAATTTCATATGTGATAAAAAAAATCTTTTACTATATTTATCATATTTACAAACTAAAATTTTCACCCATAATTTTCCCATTTTTTGGTTCTCTTTATTGATGAAATCATAGTGTACTCCATCACTCATGTCGGTCATGCTAAAAATCATGACATTATATTGACTACACTAGGAGAGAATCAACTATATAAGAAGATATAAAATTATCATTTATAGTTCTAAAAAGTAAAATATATAGTCCACATTATCTTAGATGAAGGCCTATCAGTAGACTACTAGAAGGTACAAGTGGTTGTTGGTTAACAACAACAGAAAAATATAATTGATATCCCAATATTTTTGGTTTTGATAGGATACAAAAAAATGTTCACAAATGAATTATCTCACGTAGAGGAACTACTCTTTGTGCTGAATAAGAATGGTATAAAATTTTAGTTCTTATAGGTATATGAAAATGAATTCTAGGAACTAAAGAGTTGCCTTACCACATTACCAATTTGGATCAAACCCAATATGCGTAAGGAGTATAATCCATTTTGTGTTGAACATGGTATCAGACATGGGGGAGTGTTTATGAATAGGGGTTGATTTTTTGTGTATATATCAATAATTTTTTTTAAATAGGAATATAAATATCCCACACATGATCTTGAGTTGGAAATAATGGTTTATGCCTTGAAGTGATGGCCCTTTTTTCTTCTAGGTGATAGTTTTATTAATAATATGGATCACAAGAGCCTCAAATGTATCTTTTTTCAGTGGGATATAAATATATATTATTATAGGAGGGATGATTAAAAGAAATCATTGAACATAAACCAAGATAATATATTGGGATAATGTAATTTAGTGGTTGAATCATTGAACACAATGACACACACACAAGGAGTTTGATAGTCCGGTTATGAGTGGAAGATGATTGAATTATTGGAAGAGATTCATATATGTGTTTGATAGGAACATGAATAGGTGAATATCATGTATTGATCTATTTTTACCTATCATTAGATATTAATCAAGATGAGGTAGTAAAATGATACATAGGGTATGAAATTGAGGGACAACTTTGATGGTGGGGGGTTGCAACATTATTTTACCATCAATTATGATGAGATTATAAACATCATTTTTTATTATATTTTATATACTAGTATGGACAATGAGATGATGTGTGAGTTTCATACATTGAATTAGCTGGTTCACCCTAGTTTAAATAAAAGTTATCATTATATTTATAGATATTATTAGTGTGGAGGAAATAAGAAGGATATTGTAGGTTTTTTTGGCATGATCTAATACCTATCAGTAGGTGAAGGATGAGAATCAATGTCCTTATGGTCGGTTATATCCATTGTCCATTTTGAAATGATAGTGGGATGATTTTACCAAGGTCATGATGGTAGGCATATGGAGGAATCCTCTAAATATTTATGTGATATGGGTGATTGCAGTCATGTTTACAAAGGTACAAAATTTCATGACATGTTGGGATATAATCACCATCGTTGAGTAGGGTGAAATATTTGTGAAAGATATATTATATTTTCATGTGGATACCATGATTATTATTTTATTATTGGGGACCATCATTTTACCATGCATCTAGAGAGATAATTAAAAATGGGACTTGTTCATGTATTTTTTTCATCTTTCCAACCATATAAATATCGATAATTAGAAGATACTATCCAAGAGTTAGAGGACATGTTGAGAGAATGAATACAATATTTTAGTAGAACATAGGAAAATAATCCAGTTCTTGTTGATTTTTTTGTATAAAAATAGTTATTCATAGACTATTAAGATTAATGAATATGATAAATAATATGGAAATCATTATAGATCACCATTAAACTGGGTTGAAGTTGGAGAGTTAGCATTACTGGCATCAAGTTTCATATAGGATATGTTATATCCTGTTTAATTGATCCACAAATGTATTGTTTTGGCTTATATTAGATAAAAGTCTTAAACTTAACAACGTAATTGACCTCTTGTGTTTATTAACGAAGACCATGTGTTCCTCCAAGTATAACTATGATTCGATCAACATTAGATTTAGAAATATGTTATTTTGGTTGATAAATATTTCAGGCCATTTGAAGTTGTATTGGGGAGATGACAAATATTGTATTGGTTGACTCTTACACATCAATATAGTATCAGGAATGATATTTTTGAAATTTCCAAAATTCAATAGTATCACCAAAACCCTTCTCATGTAATTTACATTTAGTTTTTTTGATCGTTAGACCAATTAAACTATTGAGGGGAATCTAATTTGTACTGTTTATCATAGTGGGATAATTATTTTAGGAAATATTATGCCATTGGTCTGAGTGTTGTGGAAGAATTTATTTACCTAGGATGAAACATGGGAGAAAAAACATCATTAGTAGGCCTAGTGCCCCAAAATTTTTACCTAGCAGGCTTGGTGATGCTGGGGAGTATATCTTGAGGATGAGTCATTATAAGGAGGATATGTTATATGATCCAGACCATTTGATGATGTATGTTTCATTTCAATTTTTCATAATCTCCATTTAAAATTGATTATGAGTTTTTCTTGAGTATGGATGATTATAAGAGTTTCATGGGGTTCATATATATAAAAAATATGGATTAAGGGACACATAATACGTCATTTACCTCTTTTATATAGTTAGTACTAACATATCCCCATGACCATGTGCTCTATAGAAGGGGGATTCATGGCTTTTATCCTTACACGGGGGGACATAGAATCCTTATGAAGATGAATATAACCATATAGAATGATTCCAAATTGTTTTAAAAACTATGGGGGTACCCTAGAAAACAAATTCATCATATTACTTCAATAGAAAAAGTAAACCATGTAGTTATAAAATAGTGCACCAATCATTATGGCTGAACCATATAGTACATCAAAATTGAAAATATCAATATTTTACATCACAAACCTTAAATGATTTAACTTTATTTTATTCTATATTTCACCGCTATCATCCTTAAGTGTGAATTAAACCCACTAAAATATTCCAAGGATTATTCTCCCACAATTATATAGAATTTTTGGAGTTTTTTAGTATTATTCAAATACCCAAGATAGTCATAGACTTGGTTCCCTTCTATTTTTTGGTAGAATCATTATTTCTTTGTTTCTCTTATATTAAATATTATTTGAAAAATTTATGGTAATTTCATATTCTTTGTGATTGCGGTTGTATTATATAGAATCAAGCGACGTGGGTGGCTGAGTTTTCTTCTACCTGTATAGTGTTGGTGCTCTATAAAATTTCTCTCATAGTCTTGATGTAATTTTTTGTTTTGCAGTTGTTCTATAATGCTTGTTATCAACACATTTAGTCCTCTGAATGTAAGATCAACCTAAAGACCACCCATTGTATGTGTTAGTCCTCTGAAAATGTAAAAGTGAGTTGTTAAATTGAAAATTATAGGGTTTATGAGGATAAAATATTTATTAATTTTTTCATTCACATGATATAAGAGGAATTTTTTTATAGTTAAATGGTTTGAATGAATTGGAAATGGTCATGGTTAATGAAAAAGATATGGAATTGAGTAAAAGTTGTAAAATCTAATGAATAATGTAAATTTTGAAAAATGTTAAGGGTCATGATTGCTTTTAGTATTGATAAAAAAGACACTAGGATTATTATTTTAATTATGGGAATAATGGTATGGTTTTAATATTGGAATTAGGATCATCATTTTTGGTTTGGTACATATATGTTCTCTAGTCCCCACCAATATATTTTGTGGTTGGATACTGGAGTGATTCTATAAGATATGATGGTTTGTTTGTAGAATTGGTACCTACATTGATTCTCAAAGGAACATTGGGTTTATGTGAATTAATAAATTAATTCCATTAGGAATTAATGATCTAAAAAACTATGGTGTATGATTTAGACATCAATTAGGGGATGAACTATGTCATATTGGCTCAGGTGCCACTTGGAACCCATGATATAATGTGGCTAATTGATAACAATTAAAATTATGAAAAATGTTTCTATTATTTAGATGATTATTAAACAATAATACTCCTAAAAAAGTTTTTATTAGATTATATAATCTATTTAAATCATTGGTGGGGGATTATAGTATTGTACTCAGACACATATTGCGACGTTGTTGGTACCCAATCTATTTTAATAGTTACATGTAATGATATGGTTAAGGGAAATATATTTGATGGATGAGTTGGGATATTGGGATGGAGGACGGATGAGGGGACCATACTTGATTTTAGTACTCATTATGGGGATAAATTATGCATATATATTTTCGGATCACATATAAAAATTCCACTACTATGACACGATATTTTATACATATTTGTTTGATGGAATTTACCTAGATGTTGGTCCGTGAATTGAGGAAAAGGTTTATTGTTGGTTATGGACAATTTTTTACATTGGTTGTCTATTTTTTAATTTTTTACTTGTGTTACTCTAGGAAAAAGTGAATAATCTCACCATGTAACTTGTTAGACCCATGCATTTAGTCCGAATCATTGGTTATTTAGGGAGGCATGTTTGAGGCAATGTGGTGAACTAACATGGGGAAATGGTTTATGGGTCCCCAACAAAAGATAATACACAAGGAGATAAAAAATTTGATGGTGGATTCTTAGAGAAGTAAATATTTTAAATCATAAGGGAAATTCATATTTTGTGAGTTTTTTTAGAAAGGCTAGTAGTGGAGAACATTTATATCCGAGGATGGGTGTCATTTTTTCAAAATCACCTTTCTTATTTTATAATACAAATAATTATTCTTAGTAATTGAGACCATATTTTTCAAGGTTAAAAGTTAGGTTGTTATATATATCATACCAATAGTTAACAGATGACTTATAGAGGTACTTTATCTTTTTTATTCATTAAATTAACTATATATCCCTTTTTATCATTTACTCTAGAAATTGTTAAATTTATTTTTTTCAAAAAAAATACATTGAACATATTATACAATATTAAATATAATTTCTCATAATTATTACATTTAATAAAATTCTAATGTTCAAAGGTATAAAAATAAAATTTTAAAATAAAGAACTTATAATATATACAAACAAGTTTTTTTAAACAAATAATACATTTTTTTGAATAAAAATGGGTTTATTCTTCCTCAATACTTAATTGTAATCAATATGTGAATGTTAATTTATTTTCATATATATAATACAAATATATTATTTTGAAATAATTCTTAACAGTGATCAGTTAAATTTATAATTATGAAAATACATAATCCATTGAAAAAAAATCATTAATTTTTTTTATATTTATTATAATAAGTTAACAATATATTCATAAATTCTTATTTATTTTTTATTTTTTATTAAAAAAAATTAATTTTATTATATATTCCAAAATATAAAAAAAATTCTTTTAAATAAAAATATATGTTAAGAAATATAATTTATTGAAATAAAATATATTTTTATATTACGTCATTAATGGGATGTGCACAAAAATTAAGGTGGGGTTGGTGAATTTGTTTTTTTATTATTTTAATCCAATATAAATTTTTATCTGATTTCCCCTATTAACATGTCTAATGAATGGATATATCTCCAATGAATAACTCACCATTGATAATTAAAAATACTGATATAAATAGGAATGAAGCATCGTAAGAATATCATGGTTTGTAAACATGTTTAACCACCATTTTGGATGACTACATCCCCAATTTATTGTGGTTATTAACATAAATGCATTCAAATTTATTATAATTATAAAAATATGAATAGAATATTGTATTTTCTTGGAAATTTTATCAAAGAATACAATATTTCTAATATATGAAATGAATTATATATATATATTTATGTTAAGATATAGCTCCTTATGAGTTGGGATTAGAAAATCTGAACTGGTATTTTATTGACCCAAACAGTCTGATCTCCTTGAATAGTTTGTAGTAATATTCAATAGTTCATCAATTAACTATGAGTCCCTCAACATAAATATGATCCAAAGTAGAGAAGTTCTATTTTCCTATCTCTTATTCATCATAATCTTTTTACTGTACTATAATTATATTGGGTCTCTCTTTCTTTCCTTAATACATAGATTGTATAGTAGATATTATATTATATGTATTTATCCTTTCACTTTAAACATGTATAATATTTCTTAGAAATACAATATAGAGAACCTAACCACTCTTTATTCCTATCCAAATATATATATTCATGGATTGGGTGAATATTATTTTCAATAATAATCAAAAATTTTCCCCAAAAAGATCCAATAATTTCAATATCCAGTAATCTCTCAATTAAAAACTCAATATCTTCAATCATTTAATTCCTACTAAATCATGTATATTCTATCTATTAAACGTACAATAGATATTCTTAATTATTTATATTAAATGTTAATCTCATTTCACTATTTTAATATATTTGATACTTATATAAAAAAACTCTTCTCTATGAAGACTAATTGTGTATACCTTATAAATATTGTCTCATGCACCATATGATAATTTGAAACACACTATATAATTCACAAGTACCTTATAATAATTCCTATAATCATAGAATTTATTCATAATAACTTAATATCCTTAGTTCATGTACTGTATTAAATCCTAAAGCATTCATTTTCATTCAATACTAATTTAATTTCTTTCATTCATGGCATACTTATTTTTCTTGAAAATCTTTTCAAGAATTTATCATCATCATTCTCAATCTATTGCCCTGATCATAATTCTACAAGAAATATTCACCTTCAATATTAATTTACTCCTTTAATATGTAAATCAATTGTAGCTATATTGATCTTACTCTAATTATATTTACCCAGATCCAATGTTCCATATGCCTCAATCGTTGTCTATTGATATTTTGAATTTCTAAATGCTTGAATGAACATCATTTGACCCATGATCAATTATATAACTTATAATCACACAATAAATTTTTCCAGCAAAAATAAATTGATATGGATAATATATCGTTGGATTTATAGAATAATGAGTTCAAAAATTATTTTATATAGTGTTTTATAAACACATTTACATATGATGAACAATTCATGACATGTATGTGTCCTAAATCGAAAGAAACATTAGAATTATGTATACTTATTAGTACACATGATCCATTAGCCTCTCAAAAAATCCCTTAGGTCCCAAACAACTTAAAGGATACTAATGATTCCATAAGAAGTATTTCCTCTATTTAATATAATGAATTTATTTTTTGGATCCTACCAACTTCACAAAACTAAACATTGGAACCAACCGTTGGGATTTGTAGTTTTTCTATGTAATGCTTAGTCTACACAAGGGTTTGAACTAGATAAGTGTTTGACACATATTTTTTTATTTTGAAACATATATATATATATATATATATACCAGTACATAGATTTAATATTTACATAATGATGTAGGATCAAGGTGAGGTTATGCGCAATACCCATTGATCGGGAGAACAGGTGAAAATTGATGATAGTAGGAAGCAGTTAAAGGGTGATTCAAATGTCGACGATTATGAGCTCATTGGGAATTAGAACGTATTCCATGTTTGTGAAACAAATATTATATGTCTATCATAACTTGGTGATGGGTCAGAATTAGAGAATAACATTGTAGATGTTTTCAAATCCTAGGTAATATCTCTTTCATATATTGTAATTCACTTCCCCATTAAAGTATTAGTAAGAACGGTTAAATAATGCATGTCTTATAAAATAAAAATGTTATTGAGGAATTTTTGAACCAATGTAAATTTTTAATTATTGAGTGTGACTTAATCTAAAAGGTGATAAACCTAAGAAATGTCATGAGCTAATTTGTAGGATCAATGAGGTACGGGGATTTGATGATTGGAAATTGACATCACTAGGCCATGGATTTAATAAATTTTTGTTCTATTATATAAATGAAAAAACATGATTGGGGACTAGTTTCAGTTTCATTGAATCCTATTTTTCTATGGATTCATGAATGGGATCAAAATTTTGATCCAAACAATGTTAATAGCACACATGGTCCGATTTTGATTTATGTGTAAAAATTGAATTGGTTGTATTGGAACTCACAAAATCTTTGGGACATTTCCATTTATATTAGAAATACTATTAGGTTGGACATGAAGATGGATAATCCATGTTTTTTCCATTATTAAAGGAATATTATTGAGGTAGCTATGTCCACAAATCTTGTTGAAGTGGTTGTCTTAACCACTATATATGACAATATCAACATAGTGATTTTCTATTAATGAAAACCTAAATTATGTGTGAATTTTGAATTTTTTTGTTATATGTTCTCTATCTTCAATAGGAACAAATTGGGTAATTTTTGTATGATTTTAGGAAATGATGATTCCAACAGAAAGAAAACGAATGATAAGGGAAAGGGTAAATCCCCTAATGATTCTAGTCCATATATGGACAAGAAATCTCCTTTTAATGAGGGTGGACTCTCGGCTGATTGACACACCTCTGGTCACATGAAGATGGAGACAATTTATGGGCTCGTTCTTATATTGATGTGAACTAAATTAAATATTATTATATTTTTGGTGTGTTTGTTAATGATCTTGTGAAGGCTACCTCTGATGATCACAATTTTACTTCTTGCCAAGATGTATGGTTTACTGTTCAAGAAAAATATTTGCTACATGAGAAGGCTAGTAGATATGTCACTAAGTTAGAACCATATTCTGTTATGGTTTCAAACCCACAACAGGCTTCCAAACCTACCATTGGTATGGAACATGAGAAGAATGTTGTTTTGGCTAACACTATTGTTTCTATTTCCTCTAATAATAAGGACAACTCCCCATTTAATAATTCCCCGTATATTCAATACTTGTAGGATGATCCTACTAATTCATTAGACTCTTCAATGCTGAATGATGTGAATGATTCCTTATATTCTCAACATATAGGTGATATCTCACAGGTTCCATATTTTAAGAATATGAAGAGAAAAATATGTGAAGGTTTTACTATACCAGTTGAATTATCCAATATGTTTGATTCTTTGTGTTTCGAACCTTTTACATAAGATGGTAAGGATTTATTATATGAGAAAGACCCAAATGATCCATCCTCTATTGGTCCAGTAGCATGAAAGGGTTACAAGGTTATGGATTCATTTTTTCTTGATAAAGGCATGAAACAAATTCATGGTGGGTAAAGCACCACACTTAGCTCTAGGAATTAATGAATATTATCTTCTTGAACTGCCATGGTATTTGGAATTCTCCCATGGTCCAAACCCCTATGCACTTTATTATGAAAAAAACAATACTAATTGATCTTTCAAATCCATGAATGATGTTTGATAATTGTATAGATTTTATGTGGTGTTCCCAAGGATACTTATTTGATTCCAATAATAACTTTGATGTTTCTATATAATCCTTGTGGTTTCTTAAGCATTATTGTATCTTTATTGACTCCATTTTAATGAATTTTAGACTTTAACCATATCCTATAGTGTCAATAAAAATATCTTCTCTATTAAATTTGATTATTACTTCAATATTTATATGAGATGAAGATATCTATGGTAAAATATGGCTTCTATATTAGAGATTTTGAGTAACATTTGGATTTTTCATGTTTAATTTAATGTTTTTTTGGGGTATGATGAATTTAATGTCTACAATTTGAATTTAATTTTAGCTAATTAATTATCCTCCTGAATTTTAATTTTTTATTTTTTTATGTTCCCATATCTAAAGCTAATTATACATAGAGTTGGTATACTTTAAATTGAAGGATGGTGAGTAAAATAGATATATGCTTTGTGCAGATGGATAAGATGAATGGTGTAGTGGATATATCTGGCCTCACCTATCCAAAATTTCTTTTTTATCACAATACTTTATTTATTGATAATGTTGTTAATAAATGGTCTTCCCCAATACCTTTTAATTTTAAAAATTCTTGACCTGTTTTTCATGGTTGGAGATTAGTTGTTTTGGAGGCATGGAAGGTTGACTGTTTGGGAATCCCACATCAAATTTTTTATTATAAGATGAACATTTTTATTTTCAATAATAAATGATGGAGTAAATATTCTTTTTCTAATGTTGATTAATATATCTAGGAATCCAAGTCCCATATGGTATTCTTTGCAAAACATCATATTGCAAGATGTACCTTCTTAAGAGGAGATACACACTTGTTCCAAACATGATAGTATCCTGAATCTAAAGATGAGTCATTCCTGTAATCAATTCATCATTGTTTGTATAATGGAAGGTGATAGGAATTGAATATTATTTTATTAAATTAATAGGGATAAAAAAACAAAAAAAATTCTCAATTCTCATATAATTGATGGAAATTTGATTAGTTCTAAGAAGAAAATTTCTAATCCTTTGACACGTTTTTTTGAAGATAACTACTCAAATAATGGATTGAAAAAAACTCATAAAATGTTTAAAATAATTGATCGAAGTATTTTTGAAACTCTAAATCAAAGGCCTGTTGAGGATCCTAGTGAAAAAAAGATTCATAGTGCTCTCTTTTCCTTAAATATAGATAGTTTTGTTGGTTCGGATGGCTTCACTAACAAATTATTCATATTCTATTGGGACACTGTTCACCTTGAGGTAATAAATTATTTTAGAGGATTATTTGTTCATTCATCAATTCCCTTTGGTGTGAATTCTAATTTTATTTTATTAATCCCAATGAAAGTAAATGCTCTAGATATAATGGATTTTAGGAATGTTTCTATTCAAAACTCTATACCAATGTTAATTATCAAAATCATTACAAACATGTAGGGTGAAATTTCAAAGGGATTTCATTCTTCAAACCTATTTGAATTTTTTACTAGGGGAACATACATAACTACCTTTATAGTATGACTAAATGTTTGAATATTATGAAGAGGAAGGATACATATGATAATAGGTCCCTGATGATTGATATTTCTGAAGCCTTTTGACATAGTTAAGTGGATTTTCATTTTTCTATTTTGGTAATTCTTGGCCTCTCACATAGATTTATTGGGAATAATTGTTCTATTCTGAATAGTGTTAGGATTTCTATTTTTATCAATGGTTACCCATGTGGTTTCATTTAGTGATCTAGATGGGTCGGGTAGGGGGATCCCTTACTAGAATTCACATTTCCATTGTATAGTACTTTCAATGTTGGTGTGCTACCAACACGGTTAATGTTGGTCTTTATCGGAGGATGAAAGTTGGAAGATATTTTTATGCCCCTCATATTTGTTATATGTAGATAAAATATTAGTTTTTGGGAAATCTGATAGTGTTACTATCTATTACATCAAGAGAATTTTATTAACACCATAAAGAAGTTTTGAGGCATATTACTATCTGGAACAAGTCCTCTATCATGTTTAGAAATGGATCTCTTATCTCTAATAAGAAAAGGGTTTCTCGGATCAACGGTGTGACGAGAGGATCTTTTGCGTTTAATTATCTTGGAGTGCCCCTTTTGGGTAAAGTTGAAAAGATGATATGTGTAGAATAGATCTCAAAAGATTGATAACTATCAAGAAACAAGGAAGGGAAAGAAAATGTCTCATGTATGTATAGTTTTATTGTTAAACTTTATTGTCACCTCAATGTTTGTATATTCCTTTTCATTAAACAAATGGCCTAAGGACCTCATAAGGGAGTTGCAAAGAATTATCATTAATTTTATATAGACTAGTTCTACTTAAGAGAAAAATCTAGTTATATTTTCCTAGAATGATTGGGTCAAACCTATTAATATGGGTGGGTCGGGAGTCAGTGATCATAAAATATTAAATTACAGATTGGTTAAATAAATTACATGGATAATAAATTCCACATCTGATTCAACTTTAGATTTTCTTTCCACCACATTTTTTAATAACTAGTATAAGAGATATGTCATGTATCTTTCCTCTTTGGTATGGATTGTGGTTTATAATGAATAAAGTTACATTACGGGCTATTAAAAATGGGTGGTGTACAGGTAGTCATCCATGATTGTTAGGATAATTCATTGGATCTTTTATCCTATAATTAATTATGTTGATATATCTTCTTATATGAAGAATTTAACTATATCTATGATCCATATTAACAATAAAGTGATTGATATTCTGAATATTCATCTTGTTGAGGATACATTCAGTTACAACTATTCTGATTTTGATGCTCTATTGAGGATTCCCAATATTGATGGAAGGTTCACTACTAGGTATTACTAAAGGATATAATGTGGTTCCTTGATCTTTCTCTCAGTTTGGGTATCAGGTTTTTGAAAATCCTTTATACCTTCTACTGATACTCTATTGATCTGGAAAACCAATTTCCCATCCAATATTGTATTTAGCGTAATGTAATACATACTACTTCTACATTTTTTTTCTACGTGAATGTTGAGGAGTCCATTTAACACATGTTTGTGTGTTCTGAATATACTCACAAAATATTGAAATATATGCAGGGTCATTTTTCGCCATAGCTTTATCTCTCAGAGCCTTAACATGCTACATAACTCTATATACAACATGTCATGTAGTGTACATATTTAATCTCTATTTCAAGTTGTTGCATTTAGTGTTTTTTGATTCAATTGTGGAGTAAGCAATGATATGTTATTTAATAATCATCCACCTTCCTTTTATGTTGGTTCTTATTCCATACATTGTGGGATTATTCTAGCACTTATATTACAATCTAAGGAAGCAAATAATGACTTTTATGATCTAGTTATTTTTAGATCACATGGGGATAGTGGTAGGGTTTAGAATCCATTGGTGGAAAAATCAATTAGATGGATACCTCCAATACTAGGGCAGCTAAGTTCAATGATGTTGGGGATTCTTTAGGTGCACCAAGGCCCTCAGGCTATGGTTTTCTATCATTCACTTATCGGGGACTCATTAATGGGTTTTTATTTAATTTTATTGTGAATGGTTATTATAATGAAGCTGATATTTGGGCTATAATAAAGGAAATCATGTATACTGTCTAATATGGTTGGAATCAGATTCATCTGTTATAGTGAAAATTCTAAAAATATGATCTAAGAATGTTCCATAGAGAATCCAAATATCATGGATTGATTTTCACCGGCTTTTGGATTCTACATACCTTGATGTTACTCATGTCTATATTGTGTAAATATATTTGTTGATGTTCTCTCTAAAAGATCAATCCTAGAGGTGAGTTCAAATTTATATTTTTTGTTACCAGAATATTGATCTAGTTTTGTTGATTTATATTCTTGTGGAGATGTTCACAACCATATTTTAAAGGCCTCTTTGTAATGATTTGTCTAACACATTATGTTTTTCATAAAATTTCTTAAGATCAGGTTCACCTACCTCCTAAACCATCTCACATGATCTAATATTGATTTTATGAATATCATAAGAGTCATTATCATATCAAAAAATATACCAGGATATGAACTCATAAAAAATAGTAATGAAATCCATGATAGCTTCACTAACAACCAATAAACATAAATTACCCATTAAGCATCAAACATGTATATTTCAAAAACTAATATCTTTTTAAAATCATGATTATTTTAGCGATGGAATATAATCATCATATAGTATTATTTCTCAAACATGTATGATCTATATAATACAAAAAAATATTAAATCAAATAATGTGATATATTCAAAAAAACTCTTCAATACTCCAATACAATTTATATATAATCACCATATTTGGGAACATGGTTTTTTCTTCTCAATCATTCATGGGAATTCCAAATTATTCTCAGTATTCTTGGGAGCAACCAAAAAATATCCACAAAACAATTTATCAATATATTATCATCATGAAACTCCTCTTAATGTGTTTTACCATTTCAAATAATAAAGAATAATAATAAAGAGGTTTAAATAATATCACTGTTTGTATTTCTATTAATACAAATATAATACAAATGGTATATAAATATGCCAAAGAATTTTTCATATTCCTTCATAATCATTTATTCTCACCCAATTTACCATGTAATTTATTAATTTTATTCTCTCCCCTTTATTTAAAATAAATATAAATCATTTTATATGGGATAATATCACTTAATAATCAAATAACATTCCATTAATCCTCCCAATCAATGTCTATGTGATCTATTTTTGGCATATAAATTATGAGGGTTTAATTTTAGTATCATAGTTCTCCATAATTCCAATAATATAATACCATATCAAATGAAATTACATATATATGTGATTAATGATTGATTGGACAATATTTATTATGTGAGAATGGGTTGATCCATTTTAATATAAATTGTAACGCCCCGACCCCAGCTACCTAGAGTCGGTGCATTACTTCGTAACATTGGCATGATCACAAAAGATCAAGTCTCGAAAGACCGATTAGTTTAGTAGCCTTGGAAACACTAGATACATTCATAAGTCTTACATTACATCATAAAGTGAAAAACTAATAATAAAGTCTTCATAGTCCACACTCATATCCTCTTCTGACTATCCCTGCAGGTCATTCATAAAATACTTCTTCACATCCTGGAAAATATTAAAACATTGAAAGGGGTGAGCTCAGATGCTCAGTAAGGAAAACAATATTGCGGAAGCTTTCATAAATAAACATAAAAATTTAAGGTAATGTATAACTAAAACAAAATCCTTTTAAACTTGAACATCAACATAATATGGCAAAAGTAAAATGAGATAATGCCATTCACTTCTTCACATGGATATTCTACTGGTCGAATAATCACATGCAATATCAATAACTACTTTCATAATAATGGAATGCATAATACCAGACTATCTTAACCACGTAGTAAAGGCCTCGTGCCAAGACCACAAATAATATTTCGTCAAGGCCTTGTGCCAAGACACTAGTTTGTCTCATGAGACCTGCCGATGCATCGAGGAGCTATAGCGGGCTCCACCCGTCACTTATTAAGTCCAATGCATTCCTCATATGAATAGGTTTAAACATATCATAAACCATAACATAATCATATCACATAAAACATGCATAAAGGAAACATAACATTTCCACATTTCAATCACAAGATATAAATACAACACATTGATATAATAAAAACGCTTTCAAAACCATTTTCAATACCAAAATAAAAGAAAGTTAAAACTTTGTATTTATTTTTCATTAAAAAAAATGATGGCTTGTAGAGGAAGACGAAACTCAAATAATGGTCACGGCGGCGGAGAAGTCATTGTCGCCGCATAAGTACAGAAATAAAAACATTCCCTTTTTGTCTTTTAGTAAAACGCTTCGTATAAAAAAGATTCTTTTTGAATAAATGTAAAAGTCAAAGGGGTTTATACACCGTATAAAAGAAAGTTGTGTATAAAACCAAATATGCCTCAATGAAAGGGGATTGAGACGAAGTCCTTAAAAGATAATTTTTAAAATGAAATAGATATATTATGTGTATTCACTATAGGTACACATAAAGAAAGTAAAAATACAAAATAAGACATAATAATATCATGACATAATTTGAAAGTAGGAGATTAACCCAAAGAATGGAAGTTGGGTTAAGAAATTCCCTTACCTTGTGTCCGACTTGACTCAACCGTTCTTTAACCTCCTGAATAATAAACTAGAGTTAATATCTACCTTATTAAGAACCATTTTCAATTTCATTGTCCTTTTTATATCACTTATTACAATGTTATGAACATTATTTAATTATTTAAGTTAATAACGGTGGTTTTTTCGATCCTTGGTACTTGAGTCAACAATAAACTTCTTATAATTACAAGTTGTTCATGTGGTAGAATATCAATTATATCCAGAAATATATTCATGATTTAGATGTCATATATATCTTATATATCCAGTATATACATTCATTTATAATATTACGTAACATTTAGAGGTAAGAAATGAAATGCACCGTTCATGGAGACGGTAAGCCGTACGTACGCATGAACGCTACTTTAATTTCAATTTAATATTCAATGGAACAAAATCATAATGATATAAATGTATAATATAATTCCAGTATAATATAGTATATAGTACCATTTACTCCATCCTTTATACATCCCACATATGGCATTAACGATTCAAATCACTTTGAGGGGGCGGTAGTCCGCACTTCCTAAAATGAAATTATCGCGTTTTACCCATAATGGAAATCATAAAGTATGCCATAAATGAGAAATACAGAAGCATAAGTAAAACATAAACATATTATATATCATATATAAAAATAGTGACATCTTAATGGCCACCTTTTAAGGTGTTATATGAGTGTTGAACAATCATCGTTTCGTGAGGCAGAAATTCGCCATCCACAGAAACCGTATGTTCTTTAACCATTAGATGTAGGTGTGTGTAAGTGTAGCTCGAATACTTCTTATAACGACATACTAGTATATTGAGGATACTGGTGTTGTTACAAAAGAAATGAATAAAATGAGTTTAGGGGGTTGGAGAAGAAAAATAAAATAAAACAACATTAGAGAAGACATTACCTCAAAATCGGGTAACTCTTTTTGATTTGAGCCAAAGGCTTCCTTGAGAAGAGTTCTGCCCAAAGTGAGGCTTCTAGGAGTAAGAGAGGGATGTTGGGAGTGTATTTGGGCAGAGTTTGGCCGAGCCAAATGGCTTGAAAGTGTAAATGAGGTGGGAGAGGTGGGGGCCTTTTATAAGTGGAGAGGAGGGGCACTTTTGGAAAGATTGAAATGTTACATTATTTCACAATGCTTTTCGGATTCTAAAGGTCCCACACTTATATAATTCGAGGGTAAGGTGATAAGGTTTCGAAATCTCCTCATCCAATAGGCTTTGGAAAAGTTTAAGCCTTGGATTTTGCATTATCTTCTCATTTTATTTAAATCGTTAAATAATGAGGTCATCGCTGCATCATAATGATGTCATAAATAATTTAATTTATTTAATGTTTAAAAATTATAAAAAAAATACTATGATGTAGGAAATCTTTTTATCTTTCTAATGAATATTTATAATCAAAATTTGGACTTGTGTAACCCCACTTAAAAATTGTTTTAGTAAAACATTTTATGTTTGTGTCATTTTTTACTTTAACATTAAATAAAAGGTGTTTATGTCATTTTCTAACTAAAGTGGCTCCATGGGGTCCCCAAGTTGACCCATGGGTTGTCTTGGTTGGCCAGGACTCATCCAATAGGAGTAGGACAAGTTTCAAGCTCATATCATATTATTAAAACATTGTTTTTACCTTTAACTACACTAATTACCTCTAATCGCGATTAAGAACTTAAAAGTTACTATTCACCAAAAATTATTTTAATCTCATTGAACCACATTTTACTTCTTAATGACAACCATGTATGTCAGATTTTTGAAAATCAAATCACAGAAGTGGTAATATTTCATTTAAATGAAAAATCAGTTATTTAACTACCACTTAGTGGTTTCACTATTCATCAAAAATTGAAGTTTTTCAAAACAAGGCCAAAATTTCACCCTAAGCTATAATTGATATTCCAAATTCAAAAATGATGTCTATTTTACAAAATTCCAAACATATAAGTTTCATTAGTTAATTTTATAATTAATTCCCGCTGTCACAACAAATAGTGTGTTTTTAAGAAACAATTTATATCAAAAGATTGGCAATTGTTTATGTCCAATTTCAATGTTAAATTAATTCTAATGACCACCATTGGATAAAATGGTAAAAATATATTCTAATTATACTTTAAAACCACTAAATAGTATAATTTATCATTATAAATTATTTTGATTAAAAAAGTTGTTTTTAAGTAATTTTCACTATTCATAAAAAATTAGAAGTTCTCAGAAAAATACCAAAAATTCAACATAGGCTAATTTCGATATTACGAATACAAAAATGAAGTCCATTTTGAAATATAAAATTTCTATAATTTTAAAAAGTTTTTATTACTATTCATAACGGCTACTTTGATTAGTCACGATGTTTTACAACTCGAACTTGCGTACAATGCAAGCTATTGCATTATTGAAAGAGAGGCGTATCATGGAAGCTCGGGGTGTTACATAAATTCTCATGAAATATCTATACATGAATTCCTATACTAAATTTAACAAAAATGTCAAAAAACATGATGAAAATTGGAAGGTTCTTAACATTAGTTATTAGCCACTTAATTAAAAAAATAAAAGTATTATATTGTTAATAAATAAATTTATCCAAAATAATATTAGAGTTTCATTCTTATGAATTGAGGAAGAGAGTATATAAATAAATACCTTTTAAGGACCATTGTTAGGAACCATTGATAATTTTAGATTCAAATAGAACAATAAATTTTTCACTAACTATAGATACGCTACTATATAACATATTAACTCCAGCTTAACTTTATCATGTTATACCTTTTTTCCTCTAATGATATTTTTAATATAAAATGATAAATTATACCAATATGGTGACCTTTATCATATATGTAATTATAATTCTACTATATCTTTATTCATTAGTACCCTCCATGTGATTTCAATTCAATTTAAATTATATATAAATAATTTAAAAATATAAAAGAAAAACTATTTGGAAATATGGTTGAATAGAATTATCATAAATATGAGTAGTTAGGTTGATAATATTTCTCAATCAGTATATACCTTTTCTTTTTTACATTAGGTTTAGTTGGATTTATTATGTTTGGTATCTTGTTTTTCAAGAAGGTTCTCTTTGGAACAATGTAAATTTTGTCTCTTTTATACACTTCTATTTTTTAGATATTATTTTCGAGATGATCTATCATGGAATATGCATCACTTGATGCACCATTTTTTTAGGAATTCATCATGGTATTTGTTGATTATAGAACAATAAATTTAATTGACCCCAAAAATCTTTCACCAATAAAACAACACCTCATAATAAATTTGGCCATCATGTTATTGATAACATCTCATTAAATTCTTATTATTCACATAGAATTAAATAATTAAATTTTTTACATGAATTTTTTTGTGCTTATTCAGGTTTTTGTTAATTCTCTAAGATAGATAGAATATTAATCCATCATCAATAGGTATATTCTCAACAATCTTTATATTCCAAAATTCTTTCTTAGAGAACATATTTGTCAAATTATCCTTCTTGTTTTTATCATTGATGGATTTTCCATTTAGATCATTCATTATTCCTTTAATACATACATCCATGTATTTTTTCATATGTAAATGGTATATACCATTAATGCAGAGTTGAAGAAGATGACATGATTTTTTGTATCCCCCTTTATTGAAATTTTTTTGAGGAGACCCAAATAAAATAGACATATTTAACAAATCATTCTACATAAATAATCCTTTCATATAATAATATTAACAACATGAAAATAAATTTTTACTATATTTGGTGATTACTTACATAAAAAAATCATTGTAAAATATATTAAATATATCACAAAAATAATTCTCTCACATGAAACTCTATATACAAACCATACAAAATATTTTAATTCAAAACCTAGTGAATGGAAACAATAGAAATGTTGAGCTCATATTCCTAGTAATGGTCAACATAAGATATAACAATTAAAATATTATAAGTGAGAATAAGATAAAAATGTGGGTTTGAGAGTATAATTAAAATACCTGATCCAAATATAAGGGAATAATCCCTAATAAAACATTGACCATATTAAACGTGTCACAAAATATGGTATTAATATTATATATGACACAATCTATATGAGAGTGGAAACAAGAGTCAATAATCATGATCCATAAGAATAAAACATTGGTATATTTCACAACATAATATAGAAATAAGAACTTAAGAATAAAAATAATTCATTATTCCATCATCTCTTAGTTGACATTGTCCCATAGTGGATTGTATTCATTATATATTCCCATAAATATAGTGTATAGAGTCCCATAGTGGATTCAGTATACTCTACAATCCCATACATATCATCTCATGAGATATAATACATTATCTAATTACATGGACGAATATAAAGGATCCACCCATAATATAATGATATATAATATATATGTGTTCCTGTTAGATAGGAAAACATTCCTAATATTATCATAGATTAAATAACCAGTGAAGATGAAACAACTATCATGAAAGTATTAACATAATATATCCATAATCCATCTATATAAAGTAGGTGGATGGTATTATTATATCCTAACCACAATAATGTATATTAAACATTAAAGGATGTTGAAATAGATGAATACCGAAATAAATATACCATAAAAAATCATTATTCAAAAAAAGAATAAAATCATCCCGTATTAATAAATATTACATTTTTCTTTTTCTAAATATTAAATTAAAAGGGGAAATAACAACAAAATATGAATATATAATACATTTTAAAAACATGAATAATTTGTTTGGATCCTTTATTATGATAAATGGTTAAAATATTATGAAAGGGAATTCACTCCGTATATGTTAAAAAGTTAAATTATTTTCATAACTTATTTTTACAAACTCAGGGTTATATTAAAATGAATACACAAAATATAGTAAATAAATATTACCTTTGTAAAGGCTATGATGTGAATTAAAAATTAACTTTGTAAATCATAGAATTATATATAAGGATTAACATAAAATATAATTCAGAATATAGAACTAAATGTAAAATATTCCCAATAACAATTAATAGGTATGATCTATTTCTCATATGAACAATTCATAAGTTAAATTATGAACTAGAAGAGGGATGTGAAATAGTATGTATACACAATGAACTCATGAATAATTAATGGATAATTAAATAAATATGTATTAAAATTATTATTATTATAGAATTATCCATGATTGATATTTTGATAAAATATGTAATAATCCCATGTAATATAGGAATGAAAATACATAAATTTACTCCCATCTTAAAACTATGCACTTCAAAGACACGTCCAGTAAACATAAAATTCATAATAACAAATTTCATGCCCTTATTCATATATATTAAATTTTAATTGATTTATTTATAATCCTTTATGACACATATTCTAATTATATAATTCTTATAATGATCAATAGATGTTTGTTATACTGATTATTTCATTCATGTTCCATAAGGAAGATATCACTCCCCATTCATTGGTACCAAGTTGTATATAATCAGATTAGTAAATATAGTGGAATAATAATTTTTAATTATTTATTTATCCCACATGTCATTTTATAATAATTATAAGTATTTCATATGGTAATGGAATAAAAATGAATTTTTGTTTGAGTAATTCATTAATAATAGCGAGTTACCTAATATTAATCATTAATTTTTGTGTCATCCTTATAAAATAATATTCATCGAATATATTAATATATAACATCATATATTATAATTATTAATTCCATGATACTTATTCATGGTGGAAATGAAAATATTGATATTGCATCGTTCATGTAAGTGGTTGAACCAACCCAATAAAAACATGTTATACCATTGAATGTGTGTGAGTTTAGAGTTATGTAATAGTAGTATAATTAGTTTTTAAGAATAATAATTGTAATACATCATTATTATAGTGGATAATAACATTTATAATGATTTTATAACAAAACATTTTTGAAAAATCTATATAATAATTTAAACACATGATGAATGTTATCCTTCTCTACACAGGTACCTTTGGAATGAAGGCCTTAGGATTCCTACTGGGAATTGGATTCCGTTAAACATATAAGAAGGTTATTGAGAGGGTAAATGGGTTGTGATTAATGAGATAACTAAATGTTTTCAGTGGGTTTAGATGGATTGATGATGTTTCCTTTTATATATAAATTTGTAGTTGAATTTTAGTAAATATTAATTCCTTAACATATAAGGAAGTAATTTTAATATAAAAGATGATAAAAAGTAAAAATTAGTTGATATAGGATATGTCTTCAATGATAAATATATTATCTTAAAATTTATAAATTGGTCTTTATGATAGTTTTTGTTTTTACCCATATGTTTAACCCATTTTAACTTATTTTATCTTTACCATGTTATCTCATTTTCCACCTTGGGAAATTATTTTTTATACAAAAAAAATGAAATTGAAATATTTACCTAAATTTGATATTATGATTGATGATTTGGATTCCATTTAATATATTCCAATTTTTAATTGGGTAAAATTTATTTTTTAATTGAATACATTTAATATATAGATAAAATAATTTTACCGAAGAATAATTTTTTAAACATTATTAGATAATAATTTTTTTTAATATCAATTACTACTAAAATGAGTGTTAATATATTTTTTTAATCTTTAAAAAAATTATATTCATACTTAAAATTTTGTTAAATTTAATTTATTAATACAAAAAATAAACTATACTTATAAACAATTGTTCAAAAAATTTAATTTTAAACCTTAAAGAATTGTAACCACGTCGTGTTAAAATTAATTATCCATATTCTTTGAATTTACTTTTATCATGACATTGGTATTAAAAAAATAATTTAAAATTTATAAGAATATATTATTATTTAATAAAAAACAATATGTAACATGTAAAACATATATATTTTATAATAAAATGTTCCAATTAATTTATATCATTTATTTTAAATTAAATATTATACTATTTCCAATAACATATCTTACCAATTGGATATAACCAATGAATATAAATCTATAGACTATAATAAAATATCCATGTATCTATCAACCATATTTTAGTTGATAATATATATATGTATAATAGTTAGTTTTAATACTTAGATAGGGAATTATATACATTATTAGAATAACTTATCCTCCTCATTTACTTATCACTCAATATGGCTATTATATTTTAAATTCAATATAAAATTTAAAAATATTTAATTAGTGTAATTATCTTCATGGGAAATGTCATGGATAAATATTTTATGATTGTAGATTATTTATTTACTTGTGTTTTTATTCAACTTATAGTTTCATTAATTATGTTTCATTTTTAAATTTAACAAAGTATTAATGTTTAGCTTCCATTGTATTATTGAATCTCAGTAAAATGTATTTTTGTTTTTTTAGATTACTGTTGGCTATAAAATAAGATATTAAATATTGTATTTATTTAAAAAGGAAATACATCTTAAAATCATGGGTATTATATTATACCCCTTAATAGAATTTAACCCAATTTTTTTTTACTATGATGAAAACAAATGCGGGTACTTATGTATCAGTGCTTCTTTAGGTTCCCACATTTCTTACTCAAAGGTATGATTCTATTATATAACCTTAAACATGAGAGTGGTTTTTTCTTATAATTTTATCTCTATAATCTAATATTTATATTTGTTATTCCTCATAATATGTTTCAAATTCTAGTTGTACTACACTTGAGTTCCATAAATGTGAAGTTCAAGGTATATACTTTGAAAAATATGATATATAGGAAACTTCATTTAATGGAAGAGGATCAGTAAATGTTTAAAATAAAAATGTGTTATCCCCCCATGATAAAGGATTTATATGGGAAACAATCATATAGGTCCAAACATACCATTTTTATAAAATCACATAAGCCTCTTATTTGGTTATATTTGAACAAATGCCAAGTATCTGACTTCAAACTCTAGATCTCATAAATGGTTTCTAGTTAAATTTTTTTACATTGTAAAATATTAATTTAAAATATAAATTGTTTGAATTTTCACTAATATTTTATGAGAATTATCTATACCCATAAATTTACACTATCCAATATCTTCCCATCATGTTGGATATTTGAAAAACATTCAATATAGATCCTCATATTGTTCCGTTTAAAATATATAATAGGAATTGTTTTAATATAAAATCTATATTATAATAAATTTTTGAACCATAATCATTTAGAACCTATTTAATTGGATACAAAGGTTTTTTATGGAGTTTTAACGTTCCTTTTTAATTTAACGTTATTTATAGGATGATATGGGGTGTTAAGGCTCAACAATATATCAAATTCTTGATGAAGAAATATTAAAATAATTAATTTAACACTCATATCTCAATCACATACAATTTATAGTGTTAATCAATAATTCTTTATCACATCAATTATATATAACCTTTCATATTGATCAAGAAATAAATCATATCAAATAGTAATGAATGGTAATGAATTCATAATATGATTAACAATAAATAAAATTAAATAATAACCATTAGAAGTATTTGGAAGTGTTAAAATAAATTCCATGGTGATGTTATCCAATTTTGATACATTTTTGGTGTAATATCCATAGTTTTTAAAAAGGAAATTCTATTTTAGATAATATAAAAAATATGCCACATCAAGATTAAATTAATAATTTATGGTTATTCTTAAAATGTTACCTTTATAACTTATATATTAGAATAAATGGTATTAAAATTAGTAAATTAATTATGAAAATAATAATTAAACATTTATATATATTTAATTAATTGGAATCCAATTAATTATAAGTGAAAATAAAACATTTTGTAAAATAAATGGAAATATTTTTTCAATTTTTTTTGAAATGTGCACAAGTGTGATTATAAAATAAAAAAACATTCTTTATGTATTATATTAATTAAATATATATAAAATATAATTATTAAAATTTATCATATATTTTCTATTGACTTTATATAAGAACAAATCTAATTATATGCAGAAAAGATGCATTTTTCTAGAAAGACAGTTTTACTGCCTTATAGTGTAACAATTTGTTTAAATATAGATTTTTAAAAATTTATACATTTTATTTGAAAAAATAACCATATTATTTTCAATCATAATATAATTTTTTTTATATTTATATGATAAATTTCATTTTTTAATGAATAGTGAAAAATACATTATTTTAATTGAAAATTGTTTTTTCATCAAAGTAATTTATAGTGTTAACTTTTCTTTAGGATTTGTTTTAAAATATAATTAGTTTAATTTTATATTATTTGATCCAATATAAGTCATTTTAATCAATTTTACACTGAATGTGGATATTTAAATATTTCAATTTTTTCATATCATTCAACTTAAAACCCTGTTTTCTCATCCTGTAGAGGGTATTAATTTTAAATTAATTTTATCTAATTATGTGTTTAGAATTTTGAAAAATGGATTCCATATTTGAAATAATATGTTACATATTTATAAAACAATTCCAAGTTATCTTAAAAAAATATGAATTCTAAAATTTGTAATTTTAATTACTATAGTTAAAGGTAAATCAAGTAATTAAGTATAAAAATGATATTATAAATATAATAAAATTACCAAAACACCGATCCTAATTTTAATTTATGAGTTATTGTTGGACCATTATATAATTCAGAATATTTTTTATCCTTTTTGAGCCATTTAGACGACTGTAATATTTTAACATTATTTTATTTTAATAAAAGTTAAATATCTCACACCCATTCATTTAAGAAGTATTGAATTTATAATATGGGGTAATTAAAAAGATATGTAACACCCCAAGACTCCATGGTATGTTTCTGTAACACCCCGAGTCCAAGTGCACCTGACTTATCAAACTAAACGTTTAAAAATAGGTTATGAATAATAATAACCACATTTTGAAATTTATATATAGCTTATATAATTTTAATATTCAAATTTTGTGTTTCATAGACATTATATAAGTTAAAATTCAAATTTTCAGATAAAAGAAGTATTTTTTTAAAAATGTGGTTCTCTGCCTTTTAATGGAGAACCCTTTTTAAATATAATATTTGGAACTTTTATATATTCAATTTGATGAAATTAAATTCTTCTATTGAATAAGGACATATAAATTTAGTTAGGATAAATTTTTAGTGTTTTTTATCATAACATTCTTATTTTGATGAATAATGAAGGATACTTAATTTTAATTGAAAACAACTTTTTCAATCAAAATAATTTATATTTTTTAATTATACTTTTGAATGGTTTTGATGTATAATTAGATTATGTTTTTATCATTTAATACAACGTTGGTCATTAGAATTAATTTCACATTTAAATTGGACATAAACACATATCAATCTTTTGATAGTTTTTACTTCTCAAAAATTCACTTTTTGGTTTTAAAAATGAGAATTAATTTTAAATTAATTAATAAAACTTCTATACTTTGAATTTGGTAAAATATATGTCACTTTTTAATTTGGAATATCAAAATTATCTTTGGGTGAATTGTTGTTATTTTTCTGAATACTTTTAGTTTTTAATGAAAGTGAAAAACACCGAGTTATTGTTTAAAACTGAATTTTTATTAAATAATTATTTATTTTATTTAAATTTATTTTAATTTTAAATTTATAAATAATTATTATATTATTTCAATGTAATTCATTGGAGTCATTTTATAATAATATTAGATGTATAAAATTTTATTGAACGCTTTAATGTCTTTTATCCATCTTCTAGGCACATTTGTTAATTTGCCTAAATCGTAATTTTACCACTTCTGTGAATTTAATTTCAAAAATATGAGAGACAAAGTTGAAATCGGTAATTTAAATCTGGTTTAATAAGATGAAAATAATATTTGGTGAATAGTAACATTTGACTTTTATTTACCACAGTAAAAAGTAATTATGGTAATTAAAGGTAAAAATGATTTTATTGTTATCCTAAAACATGTCCTAATTCTATTGGAAAAAGTGTATTTCGACGTAAATCGACCATAGTAATAAAATATGATCCTTTTTATCCACTTGGATTAGATTAGGACATTTATAATTATTTTATTTAAAAAAGAGTTAAAATTGTTAAATTCAACTATTAAGAACTAATTTTTTTTAATATAGCGTTATACATAAGATAAATTCTACTATAAATATTCATTAGAAAGATAAAACTATTTCATATATAATGGTATTTTATTTATAATTTTTAGACATTAAATAATTAAATTTAAATATGACACAATTATGAGGCACTAATTACCTTATTAACGCATGATTAAAATAATTGCTATTATAAATATACAAATAACTGTAAAGTGATACTTTTGATGCATTAAACTAATTTTATATATTAATATGACATTTTAGGATTCATTAATTTATTTCTTTCAAAGTAATCAAGTTTTTTTTTATTTTGAAAAAAACCAAATACAAAATAGTGTCAAAATTGACATAAATGAGTTATAAAACAGATAATATATTATTAAATGATATAATATTCCTAAAAATCTATGGTTTCGAAAAAAGGACTAATATAGTGATATATATATCATTAATGAACCATTTTGGGTTCTCTTGGCATTTTATAGTGTGTTTAATAACTATGTAATATATAAATACAAGAAGTCATTGTAGAAGATAAAATATTTAACTATAAGTTAAATCTAAAAGGCAAGGATAAAATAGTAACCTAAAATTTTCTAAAACCTATTGGTTGAGAGTATTTCGACCCATTTTCACCATATACATGAAATAAATGCATTTTGAGCCATTATAAACCGAATATTATTTTATATTAAAATAATATTTCATGCTTTCCCTAAAGTGATCATCAACTCTCTTATAAAAGGGTACTTACCCTTCCCTCAAAAGCACAAATACAAAGCCATTTGGCTCAGCCAAACCCTGATCAAATATCCTCCCAAATACCCTCACTTCAACTTAGAGGCCTTAATTTGATCATAATGCCAACTTATTAATCCATTTTGATCAAATCAAAAAGAAGCACCTGAAGAAGAGGTAATTATTTCATCACCTCTTTCAAAGTTATTTTCTTCTTCCACTTCCTCTTTCTTTGTTGTTTCCATACCAAAATAATAACTCCACTACCTTCCACATACTATGATATTATTATAAATATGTTACAACAATATTCAGTATTCTATCAGTCTTTTGATCAAACAATATTTTTTTTTCATTTCATAATGTAATGTAAAACTTATTTATGAATCTAGTACTTCCAAGGCTACTGAAATAATCAGTCTTTTGAGATTGAGTCCCTTGTGATCATGCCAATGTTATATAATAATGCACTGAATCTGGATAACTAGGGTCAGGGTGTTAAATTTAGTATCATAATAAGTTTTGTATAAACCTTGGAAGCAAGATTTAGAAAAATACTGATGAGAGAATATTACCATAAAATAGACTTTGAGGAATAGAATAAAATAACTTCCAAGAATTTTAGTAATGTAGAAATTTTGTGTATTTTCTAAACAATACATCCCTGTCTTGATATGAGATGGTAGAGACGGATCTGGAATAGATATACCTAGGAGTGAAAACACTGACAAGGAGTTTCATGCATGGCCTAAGATATCCCTGTACAGGACAACATGCCTTGCTGCACTCTTGGTTACGACACTCCTAGGGGATATGCTTAGGATAATTCACATTTTCATTAAAAAATATTATGATGATTTATGAGTAAATACTTCCACAAATATTTTTTTATGATTATGGATTATATCCACATATTTTTCAATTTATGTTAAGTGTTTTACAAGTTTGGAATTATGTATTATTATTCATAAACTAATTTATTATATACCATTGTTTAGAAATGACCCCTAGTGGAAGGAATGAAAACCATATCAATGAACGAAATCCAAGTAGGAATTTTACTCCCATTCAAGATAATTATAGTGGAACTGGTGATTCAACTAGTACTGATCAACTTATCACTATACTGGGACAACTCACTCAGGTTATGAATAATAACCATACCCATATGAAGCACCCTGATCTACAACATAGAGGATCAATGTTATACGTTTTCATGAGGCAAAAACCACTAAAATTCAATGGGACTTCAAATCCATTTGTAGCTCAGCAATGGATAATTTCTTTAGAGAAAATATTTCATGATTTGGGGTGTAGTGAAAGGGAAAAAGTTTTCATGGCAGTTTATTGAATCAGAGGAGATGGAGATCAATGGTGTTCATTAGTTCAAAATAAAAAGGAGGATGAAGAAGTATCAAATATAGAATAGGGGGTGTTTAAAGTTATTTTATTATAAAAATACTTTCTTCATGAATATCCATCGGATATGGAAGGAAAATTTATGAGTCTGAGGAAAATAGAGGATGAGAATGTCACAAAGTATGAGGCTGACATTAAAGGTCTATCAAGGCATGCTACAGATTATATATGTAACCTAAGAAGTAAGATTTACCGATTCATTAATGTGTTAAAATCATTTCTACATCGAGCATTAGTCTCACAATCCTTCTCATATTATGAAGATATTGTTTCATGTGATATCAAGACAGAAAATGAATTCTATAAGTCTTATGAAATTAATGTAAAGAAAGAGAAGAAGATAATAGTGGAGAAAGAGATAGATAAAGGGAAAAATGGAGAGGAGTATTTTCCCTTATGTGATAATTGGGGGAAGAAATACCCGGGTACTTTCCTAAAAGGAATGGGAGTTTGTTACAAGGGTGGAGAAAAAGGCCCCCAATATTGTGATTTCAAGGGAAAGAAAGAGGCTGTAAATGTTGAATGTTACATTTATAGAGAAATGGGGAATTATACAAATTAATGTCCTATGTGCCAAGAAAACTTACCTAAAAAAATGCCAATGGATCAAAGATAATATTATACTTTTACTACAATTGAAGTGGAATAATTAATTTATTTGTGCTTTTTGATTCAAGAATTATATTCTCATTATAAGAAGAATGTGATATATAAAAGGATTGTACTACAATATTTTTTTTCATTATGTTTTTAATATGATGAAGGTAATCATATTTTCAGTATGCGAGAATAATAGAATCTTTACGTTGTTTGGGGAATCTGATATTACAATTTATTTTGGAATTTAGAGACTATTTAGAGAGAGTTTGGACACAAGTATTTTGGATAACTATAATGATTGGAATGGATTAATTTAGACATTGGATACTATTGTTTTTTGTTAAAATATTTCTTAATATTATTTCTGGATTGTAATAAAAAGGACAACCCAGAGATCGGGTGACAACCCGTCACATCTGGCTAGGATGTAAGACTTGAACCCATAACTGATGGACAACAAGGGTACATCACCTACCACTGGACTACGTGATGTCCTTGTTTATATAATGTAGTTTTTTTTAAAATGTTATGATATATGAATTATAAATTCATTTTTTGGGAACCCTATATGATTATGATAAATATAATATTTTTGAGTTCTATTTTCTTTTAGAATAAAAGATGAGTGTGGTAGAAATTAGTTAAGGTATGGAACTATCCATGTTAACAATAATATTCTTCTATTCGAAATCCTAATTTGGTGGTGACTATTTCATTTCCCTTTCCCTCTTATTAACACTATATTTTATTAACCCTAATTCTGATGTGGGTTTTCCACAAAGGTATTTTCTATTTTGTAACCTTTTATTTTCGAATAACAATTTCAAATTAAGCGGATGAAATTTATTGAATGATGGAAGAATTTAACCCCCCATGCTTCCAATGTATGTTTCTCATTGAATAATACAATAGCGTGTGATGTATGCAACACCGAGTTCAAGCTCACCACAACCTATTAAACTAACCAATTAAAAAGCTGTTATGAATAGTAATAACCACATTTTAAAATTTATATACTTCCTATATAATTTTAACATTCATATTTTTTGTTTCTTAGACATAATATATGGATAAATTCAATTTTTCATATAAAAGAAGTATTTTTCAAAAAATGAAGTTTTTTCATCTTTTAATGGAGACCCCTTTTTAAATCCAATATTTTATAGTTTTATATATTCAATTTGTTTAAATTAAATTATTCTTTAGAATATGGACATAAAAATTTAGTCTGGATAATTTTTTGGTGTTTTTCTGATAACATTCATATTTTGATGAATAGTGAAAGATACTAAATTTTAATTGAATTTTTTTTAATCAAAATAATTTATAGTGCTAAATTATACATTTAAATTGTTTTGAACTATAATTAGATTATATTTTTATCATTTAATCTAATTTTGGTTATTGGATGTAATTTCACGTTTAAATAGGACATAAACACATATCAATCTTTTCATAGTTTTTTACTTCTCAAAAACCCGCTTTCTGGTTTTGACAACGGGAATTCATTATAAATTAATTAATGAAACTTGTATGTTTTGAATTTGATAAAATAGACATCATTTTTTAATTTGGAATATACAAATTAGATTTGGGTAAATTTTTGGTATTTTTCTAAAAACATTAAATTTTGATCAATATTGAATACACTGAATTATTGTTTAAAAATAAATTTTTATTTAAATAAATTTTTATTTAAATTAAATTTATTTTAGGTAAAAATATATTTATAATTCCTATATTAGTTCAATGCAATTCATTAGAGTCATTTTATAATATATGAGATTTATAAAATTTTATTAAACTTTTTAACGTCTTTTAACCACCTTCTATGCACATTTGCAAATTTGCATAAATTGTAAAATTACTGCTTCTGGGAATTGAATTTAAAAAATCTAAGAGACACCGTTGACATTAGTAAGTAATTTTTTTTTCCAATAAGATGAAAATAATTTTTGGTGAATAGTAAATTTTGACTTTTATTTAACATGGTTAAAAGTAAATAGGGTTATTAAAGGTAAAAAATATATTATAATTACCCTAACACATGTGATAATTATATTGGATAAGTTTATTTCAACCTAAAGAAACCTTATGAATAAAATATGATCATTTTTGAACCACATGGATTCGATTAAGACATTTATTATTATTTTATTTAAAGAAGAGTTAAAAGTGTTAAACTTCAAATTTTAATAACTAATCCATTTTTAATATAGGGTTTTACATAAGATAAATTTGACTATAAACATTAATTCGAAAGATAAAAATATTTCCTACATAATGGTCTTTTATTTAGAATTTTTAGACATTAAATAGTTAAATTTCATTATGACACATTGATGATGCAGTAATTACCTTATTAATGAACGATTAAAATAATTGATATTATAAATATCCCAATAAATGTAAATTGAGACTTTTGATGAGTTCCACAAATTTTATAGGTTATTATGAAATGTTATGGTTTATTTATTGATTTTTTTCCAAAGTAGTCATGTTGTTAGGACTTTAACAAAAAATGAAATACTAAATAGTGTCAAAATTGACATAATGAGCTTTTAAAACAAATACTATATTATTAATTGATATAATATTAATAAAAATATAAGGTTCATCTGAAGGACTCAAATAATGATATATATGTCATTAATCAACCATTTTGGATTCTGTTGGCATTTTATAGTAATTTTATTAACCATGTAATATAAAAAAACAAGAATACATTTTTAAAGTTAAACTATTTAACTAAGAGTTAAATCTAAATGATTAGGTTAAAATAGTGACATAAACATGTCTAAAACCTATTGGTTGAGAGGAAATATAACCATAACCACCATATCCTAGGAATAAATCCATTCAGTGCCATTATAAACTGAATATGATTTTATAATAAAATAATATTCCAAGATTTTCCTAAAGTGACCCTCACCTCTCTTATAAAAGGGTACATCACCTTCTCTCAAAATAACACCTCTAAAGCCATTTTTCTCAGCCAAAACCTATTCAAATATTCTCCCATATATCCTCACTTAAACTTGGAGTACTTACTTTTCTCAAAAAGACAACCTAAGGAGCCCTTTTGATCAAATCAAAAGAAGGAACTTGAAGAAGAGTTAATTATTTCATCACCTCTTTCAAAGTTCTTTTCTTCTCCCACGTCCTATTTCTTTGTTGTTTCTATACCAAAATAATAAATCCAGTACCTTATACATAATGTGATGTTATTATAAATATGTTACAACTATATCCATTATTCTATCCATCCTATGAATGACAAAGTCACCATACGTGCATACGTACAGCTTACCAACTCCACGTCATGGTGTAGTTTTTTATTCAACACTTCATTTTTGGATGGGTATAATAATGAGTATAATTGATGTAAATAATAAATATAAAATGTTAATGATTCTTTATATATGATATAACATCCAATTAAATATTATTTTACCATTAATAGAATGTTACTATCACTCGTGCGTACGTACAGATTACCGTCTCCTCAAATGCGATGAGATTCATTCTCTATCGTAACCATTCAAGAATAATTTTCATTTTATGTTTATTATTTTTTAAGACATAATATCATTCTGTATATGAATCAAATACAACCTATCTATAATGAACATGACTTTCTTAACAAAAAATTTTAAGGAAAAAAATTAGTAACACGAAACAATAATACTAATGCAATATTATTAACAAAGCAATATTAAAGGATCATATATGATATCATATTAATGTATGTGGTAATTGTATAACGTAATAACAATTATTTAACTATTATACATTACGTTAATTCACCCTCTACTAAATGAGAATACAAGGTAACTGTTAATTCTATAATCTGTTCATTATCCAAGGATGTTTATATATAAGTATCTAATGAGACCTCTTTATCATCCACATTCGTGTTTCTAAAAAATGTATTTCAAATTTTTTTATTATTTCCAAGACTATGGTTAAATTAATTTATTCCCCTGTTTGAATTTTTATAAATTTTTTATAGGAATCTTTCAGTTGTTTCCCAACCAAGGTAATTTATGACCTTTTAGACAATATTAAGGAAAGAATATTTTTTTAACTTATACATTAGGTGCAGCTATTTTTTCTGCTATTTTAACACCTTCAAATATTCCCTTACAATCTTATAAAAATATTTTCAAAAAAATATTTTCTTTTATAATTTTGTGACTGTTATGTTATTTCAAAATAGAAATTGATATTTCTCACAATTAGATTTGATTTCATCTATGTAAACATCATTTTATGGATTTTACACTTATTTGATGTTGATTTATTAAGATATAATCATCCATATTATATTAAAGGTTTTGTGATATGTTTGACTGTGGATGTGTTATTTTTATACCATTCATGGTTTATGTTTAATGTAATAAAATTACTTATCCTAGTTTTAATATGAATGTTTAGGTTATGTTTCATCCTTTTCAAATTAGGAATGAATTGGACATAGTAAGTGATAGGTGGAGCCTACTATAGCTCCTCGATGCATTGGAAGGTCTCATGAAACAAACTAGTTTCTTGGAAAAAGGCCTTGACAAAATCGTATTTGTAATCTTGGCATGAGGCCTTGATTATGTGGTTATGATCTCCAACATTATTCACTCCATCATTATGAAATTGGCTATTGATATTACATGTGATTATTCAACTAGTAGAATATCCATGTGAATAAGATAATGGAATTATTTAACTTATATTTTCAATATTATACTGATGTTTAAGTTTAAAATGCTTGTGTTTTAGTCCTATACATTTCCTTAAAATTTTATGCTTACTTGTGAATGTTACTACAATATTATTATACATACTGGGCATCTAAGATCACCCCTTTCTATTTTTTATTTTTCCCTGGTTATGAAAAAGTATATTATGACTGACCTGCATTGATAGACTAAATGATATGACTATTTTCAAAGGAGACACAATTTTTTTGTTTTTTATTTCATAATGTAATTTAAAATATATGTATTTGTCTAGTACTTCCAAGGCTACTGAACTAATTGGTCTTTCAAGATTTGATCCCTTGTGATCATGCTAATGGTATGTAATAATGTACCAAATATGGTTAACTAGGGTCGGGGCGTTACATGATAACTTAAAATATAATTATTAATTTTAAATCTAAAATGTTTTTCTTCATCATGGTGATTTACATTTAATTATTTGGAAATAAATAATAATCGTAATGGATTACACAAGGATGATGCAATAATTATTTAATTAATCAAAATATCAAACAAATGATAATTAATGATGTAAAATAAATATAATTTAAAATAATTAATGTAATTGAATATTTTTCAATAAAAAATTGATATTTTATTTATGTATTAAATTATTTTGTTTTAAGATATTTGGTTTTACTGGTTTTTGTAAAAGTACATGTAATTAATAGTCTCAAAATCGACATTAATGTCATATAAAAAATTATATTTTATTAAATGATAAAAAATTTATAAATATCTAAAAACCATTAATATTATGTAGATATGGTTTAAAATTTTATACATGATTCAATTATGTTTATTTTGTCATATTATTTTAAAATTATTTACCCTATAATATATAAAATCAATGTTATCAATGGATTAACTAAGGGTTAAAATTGAAAGATAAGTTTAAGAATATAACCTAAACATGTATAAAATTTATTAGGAGATATAATGTCTCCAATAATAATCTTAAAATTGAATTTTTTTTTTTTATATTTTAAATTAAAATTGTATTTATATTACATCAATATTTTGATAGTTTCTAAAAGATCCCTTCACCTCAATTATAAGAAAGAACATACTCCCTCCATTTTTCCCACCACATTGAGAATTATAGATCGACAAAACAATACCAATTTATCTTAAAAAATCATTATATATGTTCTTATGATCCCATTATTTCCAAAAGACCAACCCTATATCTCATATGAAGATATCTAAATGAAGTCCTTTGAAGAATAGGTAATCATTTTGACAAAATCATCAAAGTTCATTCTACTTATACATATCTTTAGGTGTTGTATACATGATAAAGTAATAAATAAAGTATCATAAGTATTATTAGATTTTTATATGATTATGTTTCATCAATAATTATCCTTTTAACCATACAATAGAAAACCAAATCATTTTATGTGCATACTTACGATTTACCATCTCCACCTCATGGTTTTATATGTTTTTCATCATCAAATTACATGGATTCATATAATAAATGAATATATATATATATATATATATATGATATTTATGACATGATATTTACTCTATAATTTAATATACCATTAAATTCCAAAACGTTTCACCAATAATGGAATGATACCATTACTCATGAATATGTACGACCTACCATCTCCACGACGCGATACAATTCATTTTCCCAATTAACCATTAAATAATGAATATAAATATAAATATATATATATATATATATAGATAATGAAAAAATATGATATCTATGACCTTAATATAATTATATATATAATATAGGTATATCCATTACACATTAATTTGGACATACACAATGAAACATTCATAGGAAAATGATGTAGTTAATAGTCAAAATAAAGGTAAGAACAAGATGTTATTAACAAAAGGGTGATACGATGATATAAGAAGATCATATATGAAATCATAGATATCAATATAGTTTTATTACAAATTAATAAATTTATTTAAAACATTAGACATGTGCACTATATACATATAAACTAAATCACACCTAAGGTAAGGGATTTCATAACTGAATTTTCATTCATTGGGTCAAACTTAGATTTCATTGACTAAGTTATACGTGAAAAGAATTTAAATAATATAATGTTTTAGATAATCATTATTTTTGAGGATTTATAGTGGAAACACATAATCAATACATTTTGTTATTGATATTATCCTTTTAAGGGTTTAATTCAAAATCTCATCATTGATAAGGAATGTTTCTGTTTTATGTATCCATTAAGGGATATTTCCCTTCCATGTAAGTGTGTTCTAAAAAAATAAAAAAAAAAAAATTATCCTATGAACATTTAAATTATTTTATTTACCCATATTTCAATTTCTATAAATTATTTTAAATGAGTATTTTAGTAATTTTCAAATGAGTTACATTATGAATTTTATAACAATAATATAAAATAAGTGTTTTTAACAAACGTAGAATGAGAGTGTTATTCCTCTATTATAAGGATTTGATATTTTTAATGATAATATATGGGTTTACAAGATAATTTTCAAATAAAGTTTTTTCATTTATAATTTAGTGTCTTTTTAAATAAATTATTTCAAAGTAAAAAGGTCATTTCTCTCAAAAAAATCAATGATTTTAGTAGATTACTTTGATCTATATAAACTAACTCTATTGAATCAATTATTAATTGAGTTTGATATCTTATGATATCATTTAACATATTTTATTGAATGGTTTATGATTATGTTTGTCTATGGATTTTCTATTTTGATACCATTTATATTTTGTGGTTAAGGTATTCTCATTTCATATGATATTTTTCAATATAACTATTTAAGTTGATTATGTTTCATCCCATTTATATAAGGAATTAATTTTAATTATTAAGTGAGTGGTAGGGATTTCTATATCATTTAATGAATCAGTAGGTCCCATGAGTCAAACTAGTTTGGATATCTTTAGATGCCCTAACCATTTATGAATGGTGTCTCGACTGAAGCCTTGCCGATGTGTTTATGATGACACGCATAATATATTACCTCTTTATGAGATTACGTTCTTATATTCTATGTGATTATTCTATTATTAAAATATCCATGGTTATATTTCATTATCAAGTTATTATTTATGTCGAATTATATGATTATTATTTATTTATGAATCAATATTCTAATCATTATGTTTAAATGGATTGTGATTCCATAATTCAAAGTGACATAATGATTATTCATATTTAATCATTATAGCTTATCATTTATGCATTCCATTACTGAGAATTTGAGATCTCTTCTTTCTTATGTTTTATTTTTCTATGGGATTCTTATAAGTATACTTTGGCTGATGTGTAGGGTTTCTCTATAGGGAATAATGGTGTTCTCAAAGAAAATATTGTATTTATTTTATGTGTAAAATTTATTTTGAATTATAAATATGTTATTGTATTAAAAAACCTATATAAGTATTCTATACATTTAGATGTGATTACATGTATCATATTCCATTTTAATAATGTAACAATCGAATATAGAATATTAGGGTCAGGGTTATTACAGTTGGTATTAGAGTCAAGTTTACTTGAAACATTGGGAACACGATTTTGGAAAACATAGAGTTGGGAACACATCCTTTCGATCAAATATTTAGGATAATTCTATTATCACATCATATAGATTTTGTAATGACCATGGAAAACCAATGATATACCTATGAATTCACATATTGGTAATGTGTTATGATTAATGATTCTTTATGACTATGTTATTTATCACAATGGTTGTTGTTTCTCATAATGTTCTTTCTGTTTTAGTCAATTGATGGAACCAAAAGGAACTAGTATAAAATTGAATTAGTTAGATATTGTGTTGAAGAATTATTTCACTAATGGTTTGATAGATAGAACAAGACTGCAATTTCCAAGGAATTATATTGATATATTTTTATTAATATAAGAGTTATAGATTTCATCATAGATATACATGTTTAATGTGCTTAAACACCATTTTTATTTTTTATGTTTTTGGGATTTTGGGAGATATTTGTGGTAACACAACCCATTAGTTTAGTTTATGTGATAAAGTTATTGAAGGATTAATGAATTATATAGTTTTAATATGTGTTTCACTATTAGTAGGACCATTAGGGATTAAATGATATTTGAATTTATATTAATTATGAGTTAATGTATTATTCGGTATACAAATTGAAATTTATGAGATACCCTTTGTAGAGAAAAAATATTTTTTAATGATGAATATATTTAGTTTATTTATGAGTATTATTATCAACTTTTTTAATTATATTAATATTTTTTTATAAAAAGGAAGACCCACAGGTCGGGTGAGAAACCATCGCATCTCGCAAGCCCTCAAGGATTGAACACCTGATCGATCAGAAGAATGGTTACATTGCCTACCCATATACTACATGAAGTCCTCATTATAATTAATTTTTTTTTAAAATATCTAATGTGTAAGGGTTATTTTATTTTAGGGACATTTTATTTATTAAAAAGATAATGATGGGATTTAAAATTGATATGGTTATTATGTGATTAATGTTATTTCAGATGACTGTTGCTATTTTGGGAATCAAATAGGATGTATGTAAATTGATTATTATGTGGAATAATGATTGAATTAACATTTTGGAGTCAAATATTATTTTATTGTGTATATATATTGATTCTAGTTTTTTATTGAAATGTATATCATACATGTAGATTATGTGATTTAGGAAATTATTTTTTTGGTATGAGACATTAAGAGGGATTGATGTTATTTGGTGATAACATTAAATACCATCATGAATGTGAATATGATAAATCCTTATAATTTTGGGTTATGATAATAGTCTAGTATTATTTTAAGTAAATTCATGGATAGTTATATATTAAATTCTACATGTTGAACTTTGGTTATTACTATCGAATTTTAGAGATTAAAAGGTCTTTTATACATATAAATTTTTATTATTTTTAGTGAATTTTCTTATCCTATACTAACAATTTTGGTTTTTGTAAATTAATAAATAAATATATAATTATAATTATCGTTTTTGGTTTTTTTGATCTATTGAAATTGATTCTAATGCTTTAGGCTGGAAAAATTCATATATAATACTTATAATTTGGAGAAAAAGATGAATTTGCAGTGGAATTTGATTAAATGATGAAACTATCCTTATAAATTATGTATATTTCCTTATGTTATTATTCAAGGAATTAAATAAATTCCCTAAATACATGAAAATGAGATTATAACAAAAATGTTATCCATTTAATATTATTAAAATGAATTCAATCTCCTTTTAACCCAATAATGAATTATAATTTTGTGATTGATAACATTATAATGACTATGTTCTCTACTAGTCTCCATTATAACATTATAGTTTGATTTCTGTTAAATTCCCATGTTTTCATATATCGAATGCTAATATATGATATCTCAGGTGACCTTTGTACTCTCCATTCACTCTTTTAAAATAGATGTTTCATTGAACCTTTTTCCTTTGTGGGATTTAAGTTAAGTTACATTGAAAATTCAAAAACTAGTTACAAATTACAACTTCAAAATGTGAGGAATAAATTTATTAATGGTGGGTTTAATGTAACATCTATATTTTTACAAAAGAAGAGATTATGTTATATAATGTAAATCATATGCCACGTCAAGCTTAAATTAATAAGTAAAAAAAATATTTAAAATTTACCACTAAAATGGATGGTTTGAACATGAATAACTAAGTTATGAAAATATTATTTACAAATGTATATATAATTAATTATATGGTAACAAAATTAATTATAAATAAATTTTTATAAACAAAATTACTTTTTCTCTAAAAAAATATTTACATGTTCACAAATATGTTTATCAAATAATCAATCAATATTAATTGATTATATTAATTAAATATATATTAAATATAATTTCTAATATTCATATTATCTATTTTTTATACACGATATAAGAACATATCCAAATTTATGCATAAAATATGTATTCCTCTAAAAACACACTTCTTTCGCCTATTGATGACACAATAGTTTTAAATATTATTTTTGAAACTATTATAAATTTATTTGAAAATATAAATTTAATCATTTATTAATAATATAAAAAGTTACATTGGTTATATTTTTCATATTTTTTGGTAAGTCTCATGTTTTGATGAATAGTGAAAATAATACAACATTTTAATTGAAGACAACCTTTTTATTTAAATAATTTAAATTGTTAGATAATATTTCGGATTGGTTTAACAGTATAATTAGATCAATTTTATGTCATTTAACAAAATATAAGTAATTTGAGTGAATTTTATAATGAAATTGGATATAAAAACATTTGAATCATTTGGAATTTTCCACTTTAGAAACCCATTTTCTTGTTCCGACAATGAGATTAATTTTAAATTAATTTTAGCCAATTATGTGTTTTGAATATTTAAAAATGGATTCGTTATTTATAATAATATGTTATAATTTTATTATATATGTATCATTTTTTTCAAATACTAATGGAAATGTTAGAAATTTAAATTACTGTAGTTAAAGATAAATAGTGTAATTAAGAATAAAATTAATATTATAAATATTTGAAAACAACACTAAAAATAATCCAAATTATATTTTATTAATTTTGTTTGAAAAAAACATACTTTCTATAATTATATGGCCTCTTAGAAACACATTATGACCTTAATCCTCTTATATTAATTTTTTTTACCAAAAGTCAAATATGACATATTCATTTTTATAAGTATTATAATTATTGTAAGTGGTAATTATGAACATATAATCAACTATAAATATTTATTTTAAATATAAAATATTTATACTAATAATAGTTATTTAATTTTAATTTTTTTGGAAATTAATATTAATCTTAATGGCTTACATAATGATGATGTAGTAATTGTATAACTAATGGAAATAACAAATAAATGATTATAAAAATATTAATATAAATATAATTTGAGATAATTAATGTCATAAAATAATTTAGAATACATATTTTACATTTTAGTGATGTGTTTAAATTTTTATTTTCAATATATATTGTTTTATTGATTTTATAAAATACTACGTAATGAATGGTGTCCAAATTTACATTAATGTTAAATTACAATACATAATATATTATTAAATGATATAAATTATAAAAAGGATAAAAATAGTCCCACTGACATAAATAAGGTTTAAAAATTTATAGTTAATTAATTTATGGTTATCTTTTCATTTTATCAAATCAATAATGACCCTCAATGGTTAAAAATATATATTTTCCAAGTAAGATTTAATGGGTTTAAATAAGGCTCAAATCCAAATTATAAAGGTAAAAATGAAACATATACTTATCTAAAAATTATTTTATAAGATTATTTAGATCCATATTATTATTATTATATTTGATAAAAATCACTCTGGATCAATTTAAAATTGAAAAATAGTATATGTTAATTTAAAAATGTGAGAGTTTCCAAAAGAGTCCCTCACCTTAATTATAAAAGGGAACTTCCTAACTCACTTATTCACACAAATTTGTGTCTTATAGATAAAAACACCAACCATTTCACTTACCAAAATTAGGATACCAGTTCTGGAGATTCTAGAATTTAAAAAATACAATCTATATATCCCTTAAAAACAGTTGTAAAGGAATCATGCTTAAGAGGAGGTAATCATTTTTACCAAGTCATCCTACTTCATTTCATTTACATACAATTCATGTGTTTTTTAAAGATAATGTAATAAATATAGGATCATATCTATTATAATATGTTATCTGATAATGGGACAACCATGTTTTACCTTTTATCCATCATATAGAAAATGAAAGCACCACGTGTGAGTACATACAACATATTGTCTCCACATCATGGTGTAATTAATTATTCATCACAAAAATTCATGGATGGGTATAATTATGTAAATAATATATTAATATGATAAATATGAAATAATATTTATTTTATAATAATTATTATTCCAACCAAATCATTACCCTTTCACTGGTAATGGAATGATACCATCACTTGTGCGTACATAGGTCCTACCGTGTCCATGACGTGATGCGTTTCATTTTTAATGTTCAAAATTCATGAATAATTATATAAATTTATATAATAAATAAATATGATATTTATGACCATAATATCATTCTATAGATTACATAACTATATCTTATGCATAATAATTAAGACCCACACAAGGAAATACAAATAGGGAAATGAAGTTGTTCACACTTGAATCAAGGGTAGTAATGAAATATTATTAACAGAAGTGTGATCAAAGGATATAAGAACATAATATAGGACAAAATATATAGGAATATGATTCTTTTATAAATTATTAACATTCTTTATACCATTAATAAGAAGGTTTAAATATGTAAAAATGAAATCATACCTAAGTTATGGTGATTCTTAACTTAGTTTTCATTCATTGAGTTAAAAATATATTTCGTTGATTATGTTATCTTTGAAATGAATTTAAACTATATTATACTATATTTCCAATTGTTTTATGTATATTGAATTTGTATACACATAATAATTTTTCTAATGATATTGTATTTGTAAGGGATTAATTCATAATCGCATCAGAAATCGAGATTTTTTCTGTTTTAAGTCTCCATTGGGGATTATTACTAATCAAGATTAGGGTACTATAAATTTTTTAAATTATTAATTCAATATTATCCTATTAAAGTTAAAATTAATTTCTCTATTACAGATTTAATTTTAACAAAATGGGTTAAAAGAATTTTTTTTTTCATTTTAAAAAATGAGTTAATTTATTCATTTTCTAATAAAAAAGGAATGTTTTTTATCTTATATGGAATGAGCATATTTTCCATTCCATTATGATACATTAATATATTTATGATTCCATTATAATTTTACTTTGTTCTTTTGAATGAAAATTTCCTCATTTATAGTCTCACATATTTTGAAATCAATGATTTCAAAGTAAAATGGTCTTTTCTCACAAAAGAATCAATGATTTTATTAGATTATTTTCATCTATATCAACTAAATTTGTTGAACATTATGATTAATTGGGGTTCATCTCTTATAATATCATTTGAAATATTTTATTTATTGTTTAATGATTATTTTTTATTATGGATGTGATAATTTTATCTCATTCACAATTTATAGTTAATGTATTGACATATGATATTTTTTTTAATATTAATGTTTATGTTGTTTACGTTTCACTAATTTATTTAAAGAATACAATTGAATTAGTATGATATGGTTGAGACCTACTATATACCATTTATGAGTAATTAGGTATCATGAAGAAAACATGTTTTTGAATTGGCCGAGGCCTTACCCATTTATGTATGGTGTCTTGGGAAAAGCCTTAATGGTATGTGTATGACGTTCCATATTATGTATTCCCTCACTATGCGATTAGTTATTGAATTTACATGTGATTATTTTATTAGATTAATATACATGGTTATGTTTCATTCTTATGTGATAATTTTTATATAATTGTTTGTTTATCATTTATTTTTTCGATGTTATGATCAAGATTTTGTTTAAATGGATTGTGGTTTAGTTATTACCCATGAATTAATGTTCATTCATATTTATACATTATATTTTATTCTGTACACAGAACCTTAATAAACATTTGAGGTCAATACATTACAATTTTTTATTTTTATATAGGATTTCATGAAGTATATTTTGACTTATATACATGGTTATGATAAGGTGAATAACGGTGTTCTCAAAGAATATATTGTTATTATTTTATTTTTAAAATGATATTTGAATTTAAAATATTTTTTCTAGTTTACCAAGAATACTAAACTATTCATTCCATTGGGATGTGGATATTTATATCATATTATATTTTAATAATGTATCCCCTAACTCCATGATACCAGGGCCATTTACCTTATATGTTGTTAGTGGTTGTATTATCCTATTAATCAAAAGTTATTTCAAAATAACTTACTTGATTACCAAGAATCATGATATATACCCTAAAATAACCCAATTAATATTTTCCTTCCAAATATGATTATGTTAATCTCTATATAACATTAAGATTCTATGATAGGTAGATAATGAAGAGAAATGTTAATTATCCAATATCAATTTTAAAAAATCTAGTATTTATGGAAAAAATATTTATTTACTAAATATTATAATTATATTATATTAGAATTTATAGAAATAGAATATTCCAATTGTTTTTAGCTTTACATCCTCTATATATTCATCCTTGATCACTAGCTTCACAGATGACCGAGCAGTCCTTTGGAAAGATAGTATTTATTCTCTTATCTCATTATTTCAAGTTTAATAATTTTAAAATACACGAGTATTGGGTCTCTTAAAAAAATCATCATGGATAATGTATCATTACCCTTACTACATAGATCATTAGTGGCCGTGATTTCATTACATGTTTGGTAATGTATCAAGCAGTCAGGGTTCTAAAACAACTCCTACTATCTATATCAGTGAATGTTCGTCTCCTTATGTGTTAATTTATACATAAATATCATATGATTAATATATAATTCATAGTTTTAACCACATAGGTAATTCATCTATATCTATAATGAATGTTTCATAGATTTTATCTCTAATATATGTGTGAGGAAATATTTTTGGTTAATATTTAACATAATATTGGAATAACATACCATAAATTCACTTTGTATGAGGGAACATCCCGATCAATTTTATAATTTATGGATATATATTAGAAACCCTTATACATTATAGATTAATGTGAGTAGCTGTGCACTAAAAAACCATATATTGAACTTTTTCAAATTTTTATCTCATTCATCTTTCTATTGGAATTTCCCTCCCTTTTGAGTTATCTATTTAGTGGAATTTAAATTCATGATAAATTTCTCATAGTGAATTGAAAATATCCCGAAAATCTATGAAATATATATATATATATATATCAGTTCTATTGGTTGGTTTAACCCATTATTCAATAACCTCTTTCATTGAAGGATCCATAAATGTATCCCCATTGGTTTTCATGTGACCCAAGAATGATACTTTTGTAGCCCAAATTCACACTTGCTAAACTTTTCATAAAAATTATCCTTCATATTTGACTATAGATCAATAGCCAAATAATATTTATGACATTCCTTACTCTTGGAATATATGGAAATATCATTTATAATGTCCACATAAACTGGTTGAGGTAATCTATAAAAAATCCATTTATCCTATCAAAATAGGAAGAAAGTTTATTTTTATTCTTGTATGGAATCATTATTAATTCATAGTGCCCATTTATTATATTAAATGATATATTGGTATACCCTCTCTTTTAACCTATAATTAGTTATATCAAGATCAAAGGTAATTTGTTGAGAAGTGTTGATGCCCTTTTAGATGATCACAAAAATCATCAATACTGGTTAGAGGATACATGTTCATAATTCTGATTATTTAACATTACCATTAATCAACAATTTAACACACTGATCAACAATTATTTTTAATAAATATTAACACTATACCCTATGATGATGCACCTAGTTATATAAATTTATTATCTATATTATCAATAATTTTCCACTAAAACCCCTCTAATTAATTTAGGTATATTATCTATGATGCCTTTTAGATAAGAAGAGCACCAGGAATGATTTATATTAAAAACAAAACTTTATGTTTAGGTAGAATAATATGATACACTTCCTAGAATATATCGACATTTTTTTAACAATTGGAATATATTCACTATCAATATTTTCCATGACCATTTGTGATAAATACCACTCAAGATATGGTATTGAGACCTTTATTATGGAATTAATTTTCATAAGAATTTCATGGGTTTCATTCCACTAATAAATGATCATTAGTTTATTCAGTATATTAAATGTTACTTATTATATAAATTGTTTGGATACCAGCAAGCCATTGGTTACCATTCAGTCAGTTGGGATGGGGAACCCTGGAAGTCAATTTGGAAACTCAACATTCCCCAAAAAATCCATTACTTTTGGTGGCAGGTGTGCACGGGAAACCTTCCTACCATGAGCCTTCTCGCCTTCTGGCATATTTCCAGTGACGATTCTTTCCCTATCTGCCCGAACGTCCCAGAATCTTCCTCGCATGCCATCTTCCAATGCCCAGGGGCTAATGAAATTTGGAATAAATGGGGAACTACTTCAGACACTTCACTAGCCATGGCCTCTGACCTACCATCCTTCCTGATGCAATGGTGCTCCTCTTTCTCATCAGCTAAAGCAGGTTCACTTTACACCCTAGCCTGGATCATTTGGGTCCGTCGCAACAAGGCGGTTTTCAACCATGTTCACAGAACCCCCTAATTCTGTATTGAATGGTAATTTTCATGGATTGAGAGCTGGAAGCACCACAATGGTCAACATAAGCCCTTTAAAACCCCTTCTATTCCCTCCATTTGGATTCATTCAAGTGAAAGTATTCTTAAGATTAATGTGGATGCATCTCTCCCCAAGGATGGGCCTATCGCCCTTAACATCCTGGTCCAGAATCATCAAGGTAAAATCGTTGCGGCCAAACATGAATCATACTTCGATTTTTGGGAACCTGTGGTGGCTGAAGATACTTCCATTCGTGTAGGTATGATGCTCGCCAAGGATCGTAGATGGGATAAAATCAACCTCGAATCAGACTATCTCACCATTATCAAAGCTATCAATTTCAACGACGGCGGCCTCCAGTCTTTTGGATCCCTCATCAGGAGAATCCTTTCACTCCATCAAGGCTTATCAATTTGCACTTTCTCATTTAATAAAAGGGAAGGAAACAATGATACCCATCAGTTGGTAGCCTCATACCCCTATGATGTTAACCAGCTCTGGTTGGACCATTTCCCTTCATGGCTTTACGATTGTACGTTCTCTGATCTTCAACGTTAATGAATCTGTCTTTTCAAAAAAAAAGAGACCAACCATACCAAAAATCATATAAAATGTCAATAAAGGATAAATAATGAGGTTTTCAAGAATAATATTCAAAAAAACATCTAATGGATATTATTTGTAGATTTACGATGAAATCATCCTGACACTAAGAGTTTTCACTGATAATTTAATATCTATATTTTGGGTTAGTGATTCTATGCCCTTATAAATATTAACAATTATGTATAGAGCAGGTAGATATATAATAAAGTATTAAATTTCAAGGTATATAGTAGATGATAAATAAATCATTCACCATTTTTTATTTATAACCCACTTTACTAGTTTTGATTTTATAGGATTTATTTTTTTCCATCAGATTAGGAGGTTGAATAAATTTATTCAAATCCTTAACCCTTGGTGAAATTGTTGGTGTAATATCCATTTCCAAAACAATTCAGTCATTAGAGTGTCGATGATTAAGTATTAATGCTTCCATTTTGTTAGTGTAAGTATCAAGGAACAATAATCAATGAATTTAAATCATATGACAATGAATATCAATCATAATTTTTCATAAATTTAGGCAGCTTCATTTCAACCAACGATATTTTTGTTTTATCCTATATATATTTTTGTTCATTATAGGAATATTTATATTTTATCATCTTATTCTCAATATATGAATTCCCAAATATAACTAATCTACTCTCTAATGACAACTGAGGTGATTAGAGAATAGCATATATAAATATTAAAACAGTTTATATGAATATCAATACATATCATAATAAATCACACCATGGAAACCTAACTATTTAGTGTCTTTATAGATTATACACATAAAAAAATTATTTTAAAACATTTACAACATCTTGTACATATATTATTCTCACATGATACCCATTCAGACACATCATACTTAATGTTAAGTTTCAATACCCAAGGAATGTAAATGTGTGAAATAATGATCTCAAATTACCAGAAATGATAAATATAATATATATCTATCAAATATTATAGGTGAAAATAAGATAATAATGTGAGTATTCTTTCACGACCCACCCTCGGGGCCCGTTCCGTGACTACCCCAATCCCGCCTTCCATAGGCCAGGGGCTAGCGACTAGCACCAAGGCGTAAATCCCGGTAAAAATGGAAGACATTGCCTTTGTAAAGTAAACAAGCACCACAGAGTAAGCGAGCGGAAAAGTAAACACTAAGTAAAAACAGAGTACAACTGAATGTGCAGAAAAGTAAATGGGCCAGTATACAAACCCAAAATGAAAGTAAAGTACAACTCAAAATGGAAAATATCAACTGTAAAGTAAAAGCCGCTACAACGAGCTGTCCACTGGAAATCCCACCTAAAGGGTGGGTAAAGATAGATCCACTGCTCCCCAGGTCCCTCCGTCTGCTCCGAGCACGTCCCGCCCAGTGGTCCACCTCCAGGTACCATCCTGCTCTGCAAGCCTCAACCACGATCAACGCTGTCCGTCGTCTGCAACCAACACAACATTGTGCGGGCATAGCCCGTGCAGGGGTGAGTATAAGCTACTCAGTAGGGACCTCGAGACCCCCGAAGGTCTCCTAAAATCCACAAAGGATAAACCAAAAAAGAAAGATACAGTCACGAAGTAACAACCGACACTGCTTAGGTATATTCCCATACATATACCTAAGTCATCAATTCCAAATACGCTCAAACCTCTGAGCCCAAGTACAACTCAGTCCACATAGGAAAGTATACGTATTCCACATAGGAAAGCAAACGTAATCCACACAGGATAACACAACACAATCCACACAGGAAAGCAAACAGGATTCAGCTCACATAGGTATACTTCTTCGGATGACGATAAAGATGATCACTGATCCATCTAAGTCATCGGACCCACAAAGGATCGATAGGTACTAACCCCCGCAAAGACCCACAAAGGATCGACCCCACACAGGACCTGTAGGCGCTGGTTCACACAGAACCGCTGAGCGCTGACCCACACAGGATCGGACCCACACAGGATCGGGCCCACACAGGACCTGTAGCACTGACCCGTAAGGGATCGCTGAGTTCTATAGTCGTCGTCGTCGAATCAACTAAGGATCTCTGTACAGTCGTCGTCGCAGTCACAGTAGCAGTCGCAGCCAGCACTAGGGTTCCCACACACAGCAAGCTCGTTCGGGAGGGTCCGCTCCATAAGCCGAGAGGCTGATACATCAACTGACACATAGTCCAGAGTTGATGTATCCAAAAGTTCCGTATCACCAACAGAAACTCAACGTCGCAGACGGCGCGTCAATCAGACGCCCGATCTGAGAGTTATCGGCTTTTTCGTCCCAGGGGCCCGGTTGGGTTTTAAGGCAAAACCAACCCGACCATACACCACCTACATCCAAACCTCGGGCGGAGTATGTCAAAAGATCCGTCTCACTAAGAGGAACTCAACAAAACTGACGGCACGTCAATCAGACGTTCGTAGCTCAAGATATGAGCGTTTCCGCTCCAAGGGTCCGGTTGGTTTTGTGTACGAACCAACCCGACTGAAATCAAAGTATTTTGAAACCTTGAGTGCGATATACCGAAACGACCATCTCGATCCAAGGATCGCATCTCCGCTGACGGCGCGTCGTTTGGAGGTCCGTAGCTTTAGTTATGGGCATTTGAACCTAAACAGTTCGGTATCGGGGGTGTCGGGCCCGGGCCGACCCGACCCGAGACCCCCCAGTTGGCCCGAACCGGGTCGACCCACCCCGGACAGGGTCGAACTGGCCTGGCCCGGCCTGGCAGACCGGCCAGGCGCCGGTCCTGCTCAAGGCAGCGCGCTGGGCGCGCAGCCAGCTCGGGCTTTGGCCGAGCTGATTAAAAAAAACGGGGGCCGCCTGCCCCCCCCCCCTTGTAACCGCAACCCCCCTCATAATGGGGGGCCGTTAAATGCTGGATGGGGGAATTTAATTCCCCCGGCCTCCCCCATTCCGGCTGGCCCGACCTGGCCGGCCGGTTCCTTCTCAACAGGACCGGCAAAGGCCGGTCCTCTTCCGGCTTCCTACACCGGTGGCCCGGCTGGCCACCGGTCACCTTGTTCCGCCGTGGCCCGGAACCGGCCACGGCCTTTGTCGTCCGGTGCGGTGTGATGGCACCGCGCCCCTCCGCCGCGGCCCCGTTCCAGCCGCGACGTCCCCAGTTTCCTTCGACACGGCGCGACGGCGTCGCGTCCTTGAATTTCTTTCCACGGCGTGGCGCGACGGTGCCGCACATATGTTCCGCAAGAATCCACGTGGTGCGACGGTATCACGCTCCCTTGTACCAACCACAAAGAAAACATTTAAGAAAAAGGAGGAGGGTCTGCCGTATTTGTGCGGACCGGCCCCCTCGCATTATTCGATAACAACTAGTTGAAAACCACGTAATTCGACATGTCAGAATCAAGAATGGAAAAATAATTTAAAATTAAACCCCTACCTCGGTTTCAAGAGCGGAGCACATCAACAAGCCGCGGAAGACAAGCGTCGCGGAGGTTGGGAATCGCGGTAATCGTACGTCGATTCCGTTGACGTCGAGGTGCGTCCGAAGAGGTACGTCGCTGGAGAATCTTCGTAAGCTGACGGAGAAAGCCCGAGGAGGAAGCGACGTCTCCTTTCGTTGACACGGGAAGAAGATCGAAAGAAGCGGCATCGTCGATCTTCGGAAACACACCGGCTGCGAAGAAGAGAAAAGACGACACGTCTTTCTCTTCTTATGGTGATGACGTTCTTCGTCGAAGCCTAAGTGTTTTTCGCGTTCTTCGTCGTGGTTTGAAGAAGAAGAAGAAAGCTTCCCAAATCCTCTCAAGGTGGCAAGAGAAAACTAACCAAAATAAAATAAGTCTAAGGCTTATTTTATTTACACAACTAATCCACTTTGAATTTAAAAAGTTTGAAATTAAGTCACTCATCTTAATTAATAACACAAGTTGTCAAAATTAAAAAGAGTGGAGTTATTGGGGAGTTAAAGGGGAGTTGAAGAGTTTGGGCTCGTGTGGGTCCCACCACACTTAATCCTCTCAAGGGAGGTTATGTGGGTGTGGGTCCCACCTCTAACTCCCTTTGGGAGGAAATAACCAACATGGATAAAAATAAATTGTGTTTCCACAATTTATTTAACTTCATTTAATTTCCCCTAAAACTAACTCTCAACCCGCATAAAACGCAACCTCAGAAAAGGTCTCCTTAAGTGAATATCGGCACTACGAGTTCATCGGTGCCCTCAGAATTCGATTCCGGGCACCAGTTCAAAAGTTAGAAATTCCCTCTCATTCATTCACTGAACATACCCGAGCCAAACTTCGGAAAATTATTCCGAGCACACCGGGCCTCGGAATCAGGTGCCTCAGAAACTGCGCTCTTGTAAAATTCCAAAGAAAATTAAGAAAAAATTTCCCTTGAATTTTACGGGTCTTTACATTACTCCCACCTCAGGGCTTTACGTCCCCGTAAAGATACATCAAAACTAGGGGAACAAATGAGGGTACTGAGCACGCATCTGAGCCTCCCGCTCCCAAGTGTTCTCCTGGAGATTCCCGTGCTGCCATCTGATGCGCACTAGAGGAATCGACCATCCACGTAGGACCCGCTCCCTTCGATCCTCGATCTCCACCGGGATCTATGTAAAAGTCGCCCCATCATCAACGTTAAGCTCCCCATGGTCAATGATGTGCGTCGGGTCGTGCACGTATCTCCTCAGCTGAGACACGTGGAATACGTCATGCACCCGGTGCAACTGAGGTGGTAGAGCCAGGCGATAAGCCACCTCGCCAATCCTGCTGAGGACCTGTAAGGGTCCGGTGAAGCGCGAAGATAACTTGCCGCCTCAACCAAATCTCCATATACCACGTCGAGGTGAGACCCGCAAAAAGACATGGTCTCCATCCTCAAACTCTAGTGGCCTCCACCTCCTATCAGAATAAGACTTCTGCCGGCTCTGAGCTGTCCTCATCTGCTCCTGGATGACCTGAACCTTCTCTGTCGTGGCCTGGACCATCTCTGGTCCCACAAGTGTTGACTCCCCAGGGTCTATCCAGCACAAAGGAGATCTACAAGGTCGGCCATAAAAACGCCTCGTACGGTGCCATCCCGATGGTGGAGTGGTAGCTGTTGTTGTACGCAAACTCCACCAAGGGTATGTGGTTCTCCCAGCTACGAACAAAGTCAAGGAAACATGCGCGGAGCATGTCCTCGAGAGTCTGAATGGTTCTCTCCGTCTGACCATCCGTCTGAGGATGAAAGGCTGTGCTCAGACGTAGCTATGTCTCGAACGCCTCCTGTAATCCCTTCCATAGCCAGGAAGTAAAGCGAGCATCTCGATCGGAGATGATAGATGATGGCACACCGTGAAGCCGCACAATCTCTTGAATGTAAAGACGTCCCAAGCTCTCCACTGAGCCCTGCTCTCGGATGGGTAAGAAGTGAGCCGACTTGGTGAGTCGGTCGACAATCACCCAGATGGAGTCATGACCTCTGGAAGTGCGTGGAAGTCTAGTCACGAAGTCCATAGATATCCCATCCCACTTCCACTCCAGTACCTCCAAGGGCTGTACCAAGCCTGCTGGTACCTGGTGCTCAACCTTCACCTGCTGGCAGGTGAGGCATCGAGAAACAAACTCTGCCACAACCTTCTTCATGCCCGGCCACCAGTGCTGTCGTCTGAGGTTCGGGTACATCTTCGCCACTCCAGGATGTACCGCCAAGGGAGAAGTGTGAAACTCTCTCAGTACATCCTCCCGTAAAGCGAATGGTACCATGGTACGTCCTCTGAAAAGGATGTCGTGCTCTGCTCCAAAGGAGAAACCATCAGGTGCCTGTCCTGAGGATATCTGTGCACACCGCGTCTCACAGTCAGCGTCCCCATGCTGTGCCTCTCTAACCCGCTGCAGTAGTGCAGGAGTGACTATGAGAGACTGAAGGAAGGCTTCTCTATCTCTATCCACGAAGGATATCTGCAAAGAGGCTAGCTGCTCCGTCGCCTCCTCAAGTAGCTGAATGCCCGTCCTCCTGCTGAGGGCATCGGCTACTACGTTCCCCATTCCATGATATAGACTATCTTAAAGTCATAGTCTTGGAGGAACTCGAGCCATTTCCATTATCTCAGATTCAGATCCTTCTGAGAGAATATGTACCCGAGACTCCGATGGTCAGAAAAGACTGTAAAGCGCTCGCCCATCAGATAGTGTCGCCATGTCTTCCGAGCGAAGACCACTGCTGCTAACTCCAGGTCATGGGTAGCGTAGTTGTTTTATGTGGCCTCAACTAACGTGATCCTTAGGCGATCACTGCCCGTTCCTGCATCAGGACACATCCGAGTCTGGTCCCTGAGGCATCGCAATAAACTACGTACCCTACTCCCTCCTCAGGCAACCTCAAGATAGGTGCACTGGTCAATCTCTGTCTCAGCTCCTGGAAGCTCTGCTGGCATCTGTCTGACCACACGAAGGGTTTACCCTTCTTCTCTAAAAGCTGAGAGTGGTGCCACAACTCTAGAGAAGTCTGGCACGAATCTCCGATAGTATCCGGCTAGTCGCAAGAAACTCCGAACCTCCATCACGCTCCTAGGTGGCTCCCAAGCTAACACTGCCTCGATCTTCGCAGGATCCACTGCAACTCCTGACTCAGAAATGACGTGTCCCAAGAAGTGGACCTCACGTATCGAGAACTGGCACTTCGAGAGAATACCATAAAGTTGGTGCTCTCGGAGTGTGTCTAGTATAACCCGCAGGTGGTAGGCGTGTTCCTCCTCAGTCGTCGAGTAAATCAAAATGTCATCGATGAAGACCATGACAAATCGATCGAGGTATGGCTGAAAGATCCTGTTCATGAGGGCCATGAACACTGCTGGAGCATTGGTTATGCCAAAGGGCATAACCAAGAACTCATAGTGGCCATACTGACATCTGGAGGCCGTCTTCTGTATGTCCTCGTCTCGAACTCTGAGCTGGTGGTAGCCTGACCTGAGGTCTATCTTCGAGAACCACCGTGCTCCCTTGAGCTGATCAAAGAGGTCATCAATCCTCGGTAGTGGATACTTGTTCCTCACTGTCACCTGGTTCAGGTGACGATAGTCAAAAAAATGTCGCAAGCTCTCGTCCGCCTTCTTGGCAACAAAATCGGGGAAGCCCACAGTGAAACACTGGGTTGGATGAACCCCTTGCCCTGCAAGTCCTCCAACTGTACCCGTAGCTCTCGAAGCTCGGCGGGGGCTATCCGATATGCTGGAGTCGATATCGGAGTTTTCCCGGTGTACAGGTCAATATAAAAGTCTACCTCTCTGCGAGGAGGTTGCCCTGGAACGTCGTCGGGGAAAACGTCCGCAAACTGATCCACCACTGTAGGAAAACCAGGACTCCGCACGTCAACTGCTCCAAGGATGAGGATAGACAACTGATGAGTGATGGGCTGTCCTATCCTCTGTGAGAGTCCATCCTATGCTGCAAAGGCTCCCTTCTCGCCGGTGAAGGTGAACCTGCTCCCGTCAGTGCGTACACATCGCACCTTGCGCCTAAAACAGTCAATCTGTGCATGGACCGTAGATAACCAATCCATGCCCAAGATGACGTTGTAAGGCCACGATGCTGCTACAAGAAGATCCTAGCCGAAGCTCTCGCCTCCTAGAGTAAGCTCACACTGCCGGCACCAGTGCGTAATCGTTGAGTCTGCTCTCGTAGGAGTCTCTAGCCGTAAGGATCGAGCCAATGGCTCTGTCGGAATCTCCGAGCTCCGAACAAGGGCAGCATCTATGAAAGAGTGACTCGCTCCTGTGTCTATAAGTACTGCAGCAAGGGTGGAATAGACACAGATGGTACCTTGAATCATCTCGAGCGCGCCGTGGTCGTAGGTCTCTGCTGCCTGGAGCTATGCCTGTCTCTGCCCGCCAGCTCCTTGTGGTCGGGGCGGACCTCCTGGTGGTGGTGGTGGTAGATCCTCAAAGCGTCGCCCACCACCCGCTGCTCGGCCATCTCCTCTGCCTCATCTGCCTCCTCCCTGCAGATCGCTACGGTAGACCCTCTTCCTCTACCTCGGTGGTCCCTCAACCGTCTGCTGCTCCTCGGCACGGCGGGTCGGGCAGTCACGAGCCATGTGGCCCTGCCTGCCGCACGAGTAGCACTGTCTGCCTCTCGAAAGACTGGCTCCGCGCTGTGTGCCCCACACTGCTGAGCTAGTGTCCTGAGGTCGTCTGCCTAAGGGTCTGGTCTGCCTGGACCCCTGAGTCATCCATCGACTACCTGCTGCAGAAGACTCTGCCATGTGCCACCCTGTGGTGGGTCTCGGCATTGGTGTAGACTCAACAAGAAAGCTCTCGATCAAAAGGGCCCGCTCTAGTACTCCCGTCTGAGTCGGTATGCTAAGGGAGATCAGCGATGCCCTGATCTCGTGTCTCAAACCATTCTCAAAGGTCCGGGCCTGAAAGAATGGTTCCCGTACCATGTCGGTCGAGTAGCGCGAGAGATCTGTAAATCTCGCCGAGTACTGAGCGACCGTCATGCTGCCCTACCGCAGCTGAAGAAGCTTCTGTATGCGCACTGCATGGAGGGTGGCTGGGACGAACTCTGAGCGGAAGAGGCTCTCAAAGTCCGTCCAAAGTAGAGATGCCTCATCTTGCACCTGGAGCATCAAGCTCCACCATCGGCCCGCTGCTGCGTGCAGTAGGCTCGCAGCGAGGATCACCATGAGGTCTGCTGGTGTCCTCACTAGCCTGAAAAATCACACCACTGCCTCCAGCCAGTCCTCGGCTGCCTGGGGGACCGTCTCCCCACAAAACCTGGGCGGTCGATGGCGCTGAAACTCATGCAGTGCGCTGAGGCGACATGCATCGTCAGAGGCTGGTGCTGGAAGTATCAGTGGCTCGGCGGGTAGAGCTACCGCCGGTGCCACTGCTGACAAAGGGCCCTGCACCGAGCCCTCGTCGCTCGGTGGGCTGTCATCACGCTCGACTCTCGGAACCCTAGCTGGCTGCCATCGTGGGGCCATCTTGAAAAGGAAACTGGTACGCCACGGTTATAAGAGTATACCTAGTGAGCTGATATAAAGTAATCACAAAGAAAACTTGAAACACACACGCAATCAATGTTTTCATGCATTAATTCAGAAATCAGAAGTCAGAGTCCTAGTGTACGGATACATCGGCCGCCGCACCAACACTGGACTCCCTGGACTGATAACCACACTCAATATGCTAAACACTATTGCTTCACATAGAAAAGATCAGAGTTCGTGGTAGAACCGAACTCCTTTGATACCAATTTGTCACGACCCGCCCTCGGGGCCCGTGCCGTGACTACCCCAAGCCTGCCTTCCATAGGCCAGGGGCTGGCGACTAGCACCAAGGCGTAAATCCCAGTAAAAAAGGAAGGCATTGCCTTTGTAAAGTAAACAAGCACCACAGAGTAAGAAAGCGGAAAAGTAAACACTAAGTAAAAACAGAGTACAACTGAAAGTGCGGAAAAGTAAATGGGCCAGTATACAAACCCAAACTAAAAAGTAAAGTACAACTCGAAAGGGAAAACAACAACTATAAAGTAAAAGCCGCTACACTGAGCTGTCCACTGGAAATCCCACCTGAAGGGTGGGTATAGATAGCTCCACTGCTCCTCGGGTCCCGCCGTCCGCTCCGAGCATGTCCCGCCCAGTGGTCCACCACGAGGTACCGTCCTGCTCTGCGAGCCTCAACCACGATCAATGCTGTCCGTATTCTGCAACCAACACAACGTAGTGCAGGCATAGCCCGTATAGGGGTGAGTATAAGCTACTCAGTAGGGACCCCGAGACCCCCGAAGGTCTCCCAAAATCCACAAAGGATAAACCACAAAAGAAAGATACAATCACGAAGTAACAACCGACACTGCTTAGGTATATGCCCATACATATACCTAAGTCATCAATTCGAAATATGCTCCAACCTCCGAGCCCAAGTACAACTCAGTCCACATAGGAAAGTATACGTATTCCAAACAGGAAAGCAAACATAATCCACACAGGATAACACAACACAATCCACACAGGAAAGCAAACAGGATTCAGCTCACACATGTATACTTATTCGGATGACGATTAAGATGATCACTGATCCATCTAAGTCGTCGGACCCACAAAGGATCGATAGGTACTAACCCCCGCAAAGACCCACACAGGATCGGGCCCACATAGGAACTGTAGGCGCTGGATCACACAGAACCGCTGAGCGCTGACCCACACAGGATCAGACCCACACAGGATCGGGCCCACACAGGACCTGTAGCACTGACCCGCAATGGATCGCTGAGTGCTGTAGTCGTCGTCGTCGAATCCACTAAGGATCTTTGCACAGTCGTCGTCGCAGTCACAGTAGCAGTCGCAGCCAGTTCTAGGGTTCCCACACACAGCAAGCTCGTTCGAGAGGGTCCGCTCCACGAGTCAAGAGGCTGATACATCAACTGACACATAGTCCAGAGTTGATGTATCCAAATGTTTCGTATCGCCAACAGGAACTCAACGTCGCAGACGGCGCGTCAATCGGACGCCCGGTCTGAGAGTTATCAGCTTTTTCATCCCAGGGGCCCGGTTGGTTTTTAAGGCAAAACCAACCCGACTGTACTCCACCTGCGTCCAAACCTCGGGCGGAGTATGCCAAAAGATCCGTCTCACTAAGAGAAACTCAACAAAACTGACGTCACATCAATCGGACGTTCGTAGCTCAAGATATGAGCATTTCCGCTCCGAGGGCCCGGTTGGTTTCGTGTACGAACCAACCCGGCCGGAATCAAAGTATTTCGAAAACATGAGTGTGATATACCGAAACGACCGTCTCGATCCAAGGATAGTATCGCCGCTGACGGCGCGTCGTTTGGAGGTTCGTAGCCCGAGTTATGGGCATTTGAACTTAAACAGTTCGGTATCGGGGGTTTCGGGCCCGGGCCGACCCGGCCCGTGACCCCCAGTTCGCCCGAACCGGGCCGAACCGCCCCGGACAGTGTCGACCCGGCCCGGACCGGCGCGGCCCAGCCCGGCAGACCGGCCAGGCACCGGTCCGGCTCAAGGAAGCGTGCTGGGCGCGCTGCCAGCTCGGCCTTTGGCCGAGCTGATTGAAAAAAACGGGGGGCGCCTGCCCCCCTTGTAACCGCGCCCCCACCCTCATAATGGGGAGCCGTTAAATGCTGGATGGGGGAATTTAATTCCCCCAGCCTTCCCCATTCTGGCCAGCCCGACCTGGCTGGTCGGTTCCTTCTCAACAGGACCGGCAAAGGCCGGTCCTCTTCCGGCTTCCGACACCGGCGGCCCGGCTGGCCGTCGGTCACCTTGTTCCATCGCGGCCCGGAACCGGCCGCAACCTTTGTCGTCCGGCGCGGTGCGACGGTACCACGCCCCTCCGCTGCGGCCCCATTCCGGCCACGGCATCCCCGGTTTCCTTCGAAGCGGCGCGATGACGTCGCGTCCTTGAATTTCTTTCCACGGCGCGGCGTGACAGCGCCACGCATATGTTCCGCAAGAATCCGCGTGGTGCGACGGTACCAAGATCCCTCATACCAACCACAAAGAAAACATTTAAGAAAAAGGAGGAGGGTCAGCCGTGTTTGTGCGGACTGGCCCCCTCGCATTATTCGATACCAACTAGTCGAAAACCAAGTAATTCGACATGCCAGAGTCAAGAATGGAAAAATAATTTAAAATAAAACTCCTACCTCGGTTTCAAGAGAGGAGCACGTCAACAAGCCGCGGAAGACAAGCGTCGCGGAGGTCGGGCGTTGCGTTAATCGTACGTCGATTCCGTTGACGTCGAGGTGCGTCCGAAGAGGTACGTCGCTGGAGAAGCCTCGTAAGCTGACGGAGAAAGGCTGAGGAGGAAGCGGCATCTCCTTTCGTTGACACGGGATGAAGATCGAAAGAAGAGGCGTCGTCGATCTTTGGAAACACACCGGCTGTGAAGAAGAGAAAAGACGACACGTCTTTCTCTTCTTATGGTGACAGCGTTCTTCGTCGGAGCCTAAGTGTTCTTCGCGTTCTTCGTCGTGGTTTGAAGAAGAAGAAGAAAGCTTCCCAAATCCTCTCAAGGTGGCAAGAGAAAACTAACCAAAATAAAATAAGTCTAAGGCTTATTTTATTTACACAACTAAACCACTTTGAATTTCAAAAGTTTGAAATTAAGTCACTCATCTTAATTAATAACACAAGTTGTCAAAATTAAAAAGAGTGGAGTTATTGGGGAGTTAAAGGGGAGTTGAAGAGTTAGGGCTCGTGTAGGCCCCACCACACTTAATCCTCTCAAGGGAGGTTATGTGGGTGTGGGTCTCACCTCTAACTCCCTTTGGGAGGAAATAACCAACATGGATAAAAATAAATTTTGTTTCCACAATTTATTTAACTTCATTTAATTTCCCCTAAAACTAACTCTCAACCCGCATAAAACGCAACCTCGGAAAAGGTCTCCTTAAGCGAATATCGGCGCTGCGAGTTTATCGGTGCCCTCAGAATTCGATTCCAGGCACCGGTTCAAAAGTTAGAAATTCCCGCTCGTTTGTTCACTGAACGTACCCGAGCCAAACTTCGGAAAATGATTCCGGGCACACCAGGCCTCGGAATCAGGTGCCGTCAGAAACCGCGCTCTTGTAAAATTACAAAGAAAATTAAGAAAAAAATTTCCCTTGAATTTTACGGGTCATTACATATGCAAACATAATGATGGTATATCATCTTATCCTAAGAGTATCTTACCAAAGTAAAATATATATGATAAATCTTGAGTAAAATAATAAGTCATGGAATAACACAAGATAATAGTAATTGGACTTTGGAAACATGATACAAAATATTCACTAATACATATGTTTGAAACATGAGAATGAAAACATTACCAATTACATAATAGCCTAATTAACCTATAAAGATAAAATAAAAATCCCGAAAACATTATCGTAATGTAATTTTAAATATAATGGAGATATTTGATGGAGGGAATTACTAAAAAATACCCCTAGTGAATCATAAGAAAATTAAATGTATATTGATTGAGATGAAAACATATTTTATAAGAGAATCAATAAATTTATTTAAAAAATAATAATAAGTATATTTTTTTTATAAAATATATTTTTTAAAACAAATAAATTATAAAAAATGGGAAATGATATTAGATTTTGAAATTGTGGAAAATTTAAGCATATTAATCATTATAAATAAATAATAATAACACATGAAAATTTACTTTATAAAAAAAATATAAAAATGGAATATTATTTTTACACTTTTCTATAGAGTGTCAATGTTAGTAGAAATGTAGTGAACTAGAAATGGTAATGGAATATTTCTTTTGTAATGAAATTCATGTTAATTGAAAAAGACCTTATGTGGAAATATTATTAGTTATAAGAAAATCGATAAATTAAAATAAGGAATATGTATGCAGAGGAAAACATTTCTAACCAAAAAGTAATTGTTAAAGTCAATTTATATTTTAATAATTACTTTAGAAAAAATATGAACAACAAGGTGTAATTTAAATAAAAAATGGTTAAAAATAGGTAAAACCAAAATATAATAAGAAAGTGGTTTTCTAGAGAGAAATATCATATAATTTTCTTCTATTAATTTTTTTTTCAAAATAGTATATAATTAAATTTCATATTTGAAATAAAACCCTTATATTTAATACTAAAATCCATATAAGTACCATAATAAAAAATAAAAAATATTTATAATATATTTAATAACGATAATCATAGAGGTTACCTCTAATACTCAAATATTATAATCATTAATTAGGCATATATTATTTTCACAATGTTTATTTTCATTATGATATGTTGTTAATATTTAAGATTTATTACATGTTTTATGATGGTCATGTCAGTCCCTATTCATTTATAACATGTTGATCATCCCCAAATTATTTATGTATTGGAATTACTGTGATTAAATGATTTATTTAGTCCCCTATTCATATGATAGAATATATGGTATCATTTTTTCGAATGGAATCCCTAAGGAATATATTACATGTAATTCAATGCTAATAAAGTGTTATATAATATTGAAAATTAATTTTTGGGAAATACTTCAAAAAAAACAGTTCATCACATATAATAATATTTACAATCAAATATTACAATTAATATTATTATAGTATTTATTCATGAAAAAAATGAAAAAGATGATATAAAATCACTCGTGTAGGTTTTTGGACAAACACAAATAAAAACATGGTATAATCTTGAATATGTAAGAGTAGAGAGTTATATAATAGTAGAATAATTTTTTAAAAGTCATTATTATATTTATATAAATTTATTATATTGTTTAATGATGTTTAAAATGGTAGGATATGATAAGTTAATTTAAAAAGTTATACAAGATCATAGATAATTACTTGATGAATATTAAATTTCTTGATAAAGGATCCATTGAAATAAATCCTTTAGGATTCCTTCTTTGAATTAGAATATATCTAACAACTAATAAGGGTTTGTGGGAAAACCATGAAAATTATAATATTAAATTAGTTTATATTAGTCTTTAAAAATATATAAATATTGGATTCATATATAATATGAAAATTTTAATTATTTTTAAGATAGAAAATATGTAATTTTTTACTAAATAAATTATTTTCCTTTAATTGTATTATTTATTTTGAAATGCGAATGTATAAATTTTATCAATTTAAATTTCACAATAGAAATTTATATTTTTATTTAAAATATATAATTTTTCTTTTGGTGAATGTTTGGTATTTTTATAATTTTTTTGATTTATTTGTTATTAGTTAAAAATAACTATTTTTCTTAAGAATATATTTTATTTATAATATTATAAAAAGACCAATTCTATCTGTATTGGTAATAAAGATTCAATATAACACTTTGAATAAAAATAATAAAAATAATTCAACATAAATTAGTACAATTTTACATTTTAGTATAAAATAATTGTTTTCATAAAAAAGCTATAAAATAATAGTTTTCGGTTATTCATACACAAATATTGAATTTAATTTTTCAATCTTATATAATTTGAATATTTGGAAAATATATTTCATATTTTGAATGATTATTTTCAAATTTTTTAATGTGGAAAATTTCATTTCGAATAATAATGAATAGTTACTATGGTAAAACAATATCACCTAGGTAAAGATAAAATGGTTTAATTGAGGGGGGTGGGTGTTATGTATGATATAAGAGATAAATTATTTCTAAAAAAATTCCAATAATATTATTAATCTTATTGGTTGAATGATTTTTTTACATAAACTATCATGTATTTGAAATTGTTCCATTTTTTTTCACCTATCTATGAGAAAGAAATTTCTTATGTTTACATGTTTAATGTATTTACAAACATTTCACTTCCCTCACTTTCAATCAAGAAAAAAGTCTGCATACTTTATCACACATTTTAGACCACTTATTTTGACCCTGATTTTCCTAAATTACATACCAATATCCACAATACCATCATAGAGGTAATTTTTATCTCATAAAGACAAATATTATAAGTTGTAAGGTGTAATCCAAAGATTTATGCCTGTGGTGGAGGGTAAATATATGAATGATTCGAGTTAGGACTTGAGGTAAGGTAATTTATTTTAAAATGCATGTTTTATTGTAATTATTTGAATTCATTATCTTCTTTTTCGAGGAAAATATAAATGTTTTATATTTTATTAATTATTCCTTGATTGTTTATAAAATTAAAATTAATTATTTATTAGTTTTTTTTAAAAATTTTCTTTTTGACATTTTATATATTGGTTATTTTATACTTTTTAGAAAAGTATATAAAATAATGTTTTTAATATATACGACATCACTGCACCTTTCTATATTATTATAAATAATTAATTATCAAGAATAAATAAAATTATTCCATGGTAATTTTCATATAAATGACTTCTCTCATTATTATTGATTTTTTATTTACCAAATAAATTTCAATGGAAAAATAATATTTTTCTCATCATTATCTGAAAACTGATCGTGTTATTATATATGGGCTAGAATTCAAATTTGAAATAAATTAATTATTAAATTGAATACTATTTTTATTTTATTCATAATTTAGTTCATATAATTTTTTTTATAAATGATGGGTGAGACTAATACAGCTCTGATGATGAGTGATCCCTGTATATCTCACCAACTAAACTAGTAAAGGGACATTTTTACGAGTGATAGGATAATATGAAAAAATATGGAAACTACATAGTTAGGTGATTTAATTTAATGGATTCCTATAAGGATGAATGGAATGCTATTTTCTTATGGCACCTATATAATACAATTGAAATAGTGTCTAAATGGAATATTTTTATTTCAAAAGGTTAGAAAATGTGAATATTCTGTTAAAGATTTCTAAATATTTTTTAAAAAATTGTGAAAATATATTTTGTAAATAAACATAAATCATTATTTTTCATGTTTTATAAGATACCCATTATGATTATGATTTTTTCAAAGATCATTTCTTATTATTATTTTATGAAGTCTATTGATAAATTAAATTATTATTTTACAAAAGTAGATAGTTAATTAAGATCCAATGTTTATTATGAAAATATAAATCCTTCTTATAGATTTCATAGGTTTATAAATGTAATAATTCACTTTTATTAATTTATTTTACCTATTGAGAAATATTTTTCTCCTCTCAAAATTTTCAATTTTTTTTACATGGTTTATGGATGTGTATTATTTTTCATAAATTTAGAGTTCCATTTCTGTGAGTTTCCTTGAAATAAAAAGATTTGTTTATAAACAAATGGTTTTTATGAAAAATTTATATCTTTTAAAAGAGTCCACATTGTAATATATTATTTTTCAAAATTATATTATAAAAAAATATTATATATTATATAAATATAAGAAAATGAATCCCTTATTAAAAATATTTTAATTATATAATGATTATGGAGAATGTTTTTGTAGTTGTTATTTGAATAAATATTTCAATAAAATTAGTGGTTATGATTATATTAAAATATACTCAAAATGGATTCAATTTTATGGGAGTACTGTCAAATGATATATTTTGAGGATTTCTTTGTCTTATTATCTCATCTATGTTTAATAAATATAGGTTTCCACCGAGGAAACATGATATCTATTGTAGAAAGGAAATAATATGATAAAATCCTTGAAAACTGGTAAACTAGAATTATTATAATTCAAACAACATATTTCAAAGTACTGTTAACTCAATTAATAAAGTCTATTAATATAAGAACATTTTCAAGGGTGTAAAAAATCATAGCATATAATAATATATAAATTGTTTAAAATTTCATGATAAAAAACTATTCAAATTTTGGTGTATATTCTAACCCCCATCAAAGCTGAAAGATGGATTATATAACCTCTCCGAACCCATAAAATCTGAACCGATGAATTAATAAAAAATGATATAAATATATATATATTTATAGAATTGAAATTGGTTTTTGGGAACCAAGTTTATCCATAAACGTCTTACACCATCATAAATGAGAAATTGGATTTACTTACATTTTAGTAGACCTTCTAGATTTAGAGTTTCATAGAAATAGGATAAACTATTTCCAATTAAATTTCTATGTATTGAATGGATAATTTATCCCACTCATGGTAACAATAATTATTTCAAATTATACCATCATTATATCCATATGAAAGCATTTTGGATATAATTCCTTAAAAATAATTCATGATAACCTATGGAAAATAATATAAAATAATGTTGTGATAAAATTATAAATAAGGGTAAACATATGCTTTAATTGTTGAATTTCATTAATTATAATAAGATATGTATACTAGAATAGAATATTTCAAGAGTGAATCCTAAAATAACTAAACCCTATCAACCCCAAAATCATTAATAATGATACATGGAATAATTCTTTATAAAGGAATATTACAAAAGAATCAATAATCATGAGCCTTGTGATTTCAATATTTATCAAAGGAAACATTATAAAGCAATGAAAATCATAGATAAAATGTGTTGGTGTCTTGAAACATTATATTTATAGAGCCTTTATATAAACCGTATAATTGGAATAACTATACAACCTACTTCCAAAATAATTTTATGGATTATATAATCATTACACAATGCATTATAGTGTTATCTAATCACATCAATCGTAAAAGAAATATCTGGATCACCCAATGTTATAGGGGTGCACCCAAAATATATAAATATCCAAGAACCATAAATAATGTACATAGAGATTTAATTTCATTATAAAACTCATAAAAATAATATTTATTTATATTGTAACTTTATTAACCTATTGAAATGAAATGGGTTCCCGAACAATATATTTGAAACATGATTATCTTATATAAAAGAAAATGGTTCCATAAAAATATCTTTGAGACAAAATTAACTAGTGGAAAGGAAATATATTACATAATAATCTATTTGATACATGATTAACCCATGAAAAATAATTATTTTCCATAAAAGTATTTTTCAAACATGAAAACCAATGGAAAATAAATGGGTTCATAAACATTGTTTCATCATAAACATAAAACACCCATATAAAGAATAATAATTGTATCCTTCAATTATATTTCCAGTAAATCATAAGTATCATCAATTGATGTAATCATATATCAAAAATGATTTTGAATTAAAATTTGGATAATTTATAAAGGATAATAAAATTTCCATGAAAATAATTTTTTAAAACAAATCATTCTTAAAAAAGAATGGAATTCATTTTTTATAAATATATATATGAAATAATATATAGGATTATTTATAAATCCATTAATAAATTTCATAATAAATATATCCATTACTCTTTAGAAATTACTTTTTAAAATATAAAAATATTAAAAAAATTCATTGAATTGAACCATTAAAAAATATAAGGAAACCTACAATCAAATAATGGTCATGATGGCATGGAATTACATTCATGACATACATGTTAAAACAATGATTACTTTCACATTGTCAGTAAATGAAAAATGTGATTTATTGGAAAATGACATGAATACTACTTTCAAAACATTGTGTCAAAATTTTGACATGGAAAAAAATGTATTTAATAAATAATTTCATGAAGGTTTATAAAAATTTATGAAAACATTTTTATAAATAATTATTTTTTAAGAAAAATGGTTTTAAACCAAGGATAGAAATATATATTATTTTTTATAAAAACAATATTTGAAACACTAGAGTACATAAAGAGAGGAAAATTAAGGGAAAAATGTAGTCTAATGAAATAAATAGATTATAATAAAATTTAATTTCTCTAGAAAATAAATCATATAATTTCATCCAAATTAAACATGCCCAAAAGAAATCCTGAATGGAATGATATTGGGACACAAAGACTTTTCCTCTTTGGTAACTCATTAATTATAATCACCAAGAAAGTTATTCATCCAATGAGTTATTAAATATCATGACAAAAATATACATAATATAATATTCGAAAAGTATAGTATATACACATCATAAAAATTATAGTTACATGATAAAAACATATGTCTCAAATAAAGGAATTTTGGGATGATTGACCCTTAAATGTTTTACCATTATATTGACATTTGTTTAATAGATATATTATGTTTAATAAATTTAAATTCATAAAAACCATGTTTAAATAATTAATAAAACAATTTAATGATTAATTCAGACATAATCATTTAATAATGAAGTTATTCAATAAGTTTTAATACCCAATAAAATGATATTGAGTTGACAAACTCTTTACTAGTTGGTAACTTTCATGTAAATCCCCTTGGATAAATTAATTTAAATTAAAAAAAAATACCATTATGTATGAAGGATAACTATCATTAAATCTAAAATGGAGAGTATATACACTACAAAATAAAATCTTGTGGTGGATATCAAATATGTCGCATACAAGTAAATATGAGATTAGAAACCATTACATCGAGTCTAGAAATTTATCATATATTCTATAAATACTATTTTATAAGCTTGAAATAAAATTCATTTATTATGAACCCATTTCAAGTATAATAAATTATACATAAATAATTTATTTAATTCTTCTTTAAATAACATATTTAAATATTTATTTAGTTATGTTAAAATCAGGGGCTTTGTGGAGATTTGGGTCATTATTTAAATATGGATTCGGTGTGTGGTACATGGTCAAAGAGATAATTATTTCATCCTATATAATGTAATAATAATGAAATAATTATCATAATTATTATTTAATTATACTATTAAAAAAATGTATGAAAAATGGTTGGTAAAAAATGAACTATATTATGATCATAGAGACCATCGAACTTATGTATGCATAAGTAACGTTCCCATTTTTTAATGATCGTTATGGAAAGATGTTGTGAATTTTTTTCATTAAATTATGATAATAATTTAATAAAAACATATTATTTCTTTTCATATACTATTAAATTCCATTCTTATGATGTGGTTATGAATGAAATAATGACATCGCTTCATTGTGGATCTAGTACAAACATTCACAGACGATGTTATAATTTTTTAGTGTAAGAAGGAAAATAATATATTATATTTTAGAAATGATAAATATGTCATTTATATTATTATTATTTCATTTATATGTCATATATTCATTAAAAGTATATCTAATTACTTCAATTTAAATTGTTAGTGACAAAAAATCACATCACTTCATGAGGAGGAAATCTGTCATACACATGAGAAATATTATTTTACCCACAATAGAATGGATTGTAAGAAGGTGTTATGTCTACTAGGTAAAATCACATGATATGAGGGTAAATCAGGGTATGAAATATTAAAACTACTACCCTTTTGGATCTTGTTTCACTATTAAAAAAACACCTTTCTCTCTTTCTCCCAAAGAAATATATGAATAGAAATTAAATCAGGAAAATTAAAAAACAATTTTACTTGGTTCACCTTCACTGGGATATATCCAAGAAGCATACAATAAATATATTTCAATGTACTAAATACACCCACAATCACTACTAATTACAAGGTTCAAGCACGATTATTTCTATACCTATGATCATTTCCATTAAAAGATTTAGGGTATGCTCACTGTATCTTCAAAGGTCACTCCCAATATCTCTATATTTGGGTCACTATCAGTGGAATGGATCAATTTCTTCCTCTTCCATTGCTTACTGCTTTAGGAATAGATCTACTCAGAGTCTGTGGACATGTAGGTCCCTTCATTTGCATAAAATAATTCATCCACAATTGAAATTAGATGCTCTATTGAAGTCCCTATTTCACCCATAGACTAAATCCACTTTTCTATATACTATGAATTTTTGGAAATTGGTTTCAAAAACTATTTAAGTCCCTTCTAGAACAAACTACGCCCTCCACAAACCACATTACACTACATAGAATGTATGCTTTTCAGATAACCTCATTGTTTGAATTCCTACACTTCTTCTTCCACATACCGCCTTTATGTACCACCAATGTGAACCACCTCAATGTACAAGTTCCACGTATATCCTCCACATACTACCTCTGCTTCCGCAGACCACTTTTCTTTATGGAAAAATTCTTCTTCCAAAAAATATTCTATTCTTTGTAGAAAAATTTTATTTTGCAATATTTTGACCCCCAAAAATAATTTCATGGAATATTCCCGGGAACAACATAACATCTTATAATCCTTCATAATGAAAAAATTTCAGACATAGTATAATTCTTCTAGAGAAATTATATTCTCAAACGAAAATAGATCTGCATAATAATGGTATTAGCATTCCTTATATATGAAAATAGATCTAATAAATTTTGAAATCTGTTTTAATCAAATCATCGATGTGGTATAGTCTTCACCGCATACTTCTTCTCCTATGAACCATTCTTTGCATACCATTTTGATCCACTACGATGGCTGAATTATTCCACGAATTAATCACTTCATTTATTAAAATATCACAACCTCATTTTCACTAATGATGATCCATCATTCATACCATGGTCCCCTTCCTCGATCTACTTTCCTCCAGTGAACCACATTCCTTCCTTCGAACCATTTTCCCTCATGTGGTTTGCGTACTCTGTCACGGTCTGCATATCACCTTTCATGGTCTACATAGCGTTTCTATAGAGAAACCCTATCTTTTTCAATTTTCCATTTCTATTTTTCAAACTCCTTTATAGAAAAACATTCATTTTCTAAAAACCAAACTCTTGATTTTGAGTCCCATGAATTTGGAAGAAAATGGGAACCTATACCACCTTAAAAACCTCCTTCGTTACCCAACAACCATACTAATTCACAATCATATATATTTTGTCAACAAAAAACCCAAAAACATCAAAAGGACAAATAGAAATATTTTTCCATAATAATATACCCTTTGGGTTTTTTGAAAACATATTACATTTTTATATCTCATTAAAGATTATTTCATCTTCAACAACCATTTGCTTCTTGGGATTCATACACTGATCAAGTATTTACTCAATACACACTCTAAGACCACATGAGCCATGCTCGGGGTGAGAAAAAAAGAGTAATTTTCAAATTTAATCAATGAATCACTTCAAGTCATTCCAAAACCACGCTTCTACTTTCATTACGAACCATAACTGTCATAATATGTAACCTTTCACTGGTCACTTATAGCATCATCAGAATTAATATTCTTTTTGTTTCACTAATCCCCTTATCTCACCACTCCACCTATCAGCTTCTCCCCATATCTTGATAATGAATTTATTTCCCTTTTAAAAGACACAATTTCTCCCCCTTTATCAACGAACCCAAAGGGCACTTCAGGTGTTTCTACAATAGGTTAGTGAATACATATTAGTACATTAGGTAAAATCACACCATACCTTGGGGAGAGGGGGATCAACATTGACACATTTTCAAGTACGTGGATTTGAGTGAACTCCCAGATCCAGTAAATGTCTCTCAAATAGTTCTTTGGGTAAGGCCTTTATTATAATTACCACAACTTATTATTCTCTAGGAACATATTTATATTTTACAACCCATTTATCCTCATTCTCATTGATTAAATAATACTTTATCACAATGTTTGTTTTCCTTGAGTGAGGGAATGGATTTTTTATAATATTTATAGAACTATAATTATCTTAATGGATACTGATTGAATATTTCACTTTAACTCTCATATCATCAAGATGATTCTTTATAAACAATAATTGTGTTCATTCTTGAGTAGCCACAATATATATAGATTTTTTGGTGCTGAATGAAATGAAATCATATTTCTTATATAGACATGAGATTCAAAATCATCAAAGGTGGAATATACCTCCCGATGTCAAATTTATATCATCTTCTGATCCAACCCAATCTATATTTGTATATAACAAAAAATCCACTTAATATTTTTCATTGTACATATAAAAAAAATCCACCATACCCTGGATATAAAAATTATTCATTTTACAAAAATAATTTTTGCTTTCCTTGGAATTTCTATGTTACCATGCTACTAGAAACATGAAAAAAACAATATTTAGTCATGTCATTGTTATGTACAACAAGCTTCCAATGATATTCTTATATTCTATGACATTTACCACTTTTTATTCATCATCTAGAGAGAGTTTAATCTGGGTAACTACTAGAGTCATCATCTCTTTGGAATTTTCCATTCCAAATCTTCCCATAACCACCATGGAATATTTTTATTGAGAAATTAATGCACCATTCTTTCCTTATGTACCCTATAAACCATGTAAAAACATTAGTACACCAACTATTATACATTGATTACTTTAATTGTTGATATATAGATTGTAATCAACTCCACCATGCCGAATGATATGATTCTTCCAAAATATATATATACTTAAAAACCATGCTCTTAGTTATTTCATTATCCATATTAATCCTTTTTCGATTGAGAACTCTATTATTATATTCATGAATGAGAAAACCATATAGATTTTAAATACAAACATATTCTTCCATAAAACCATTAATAAATTCTATCATGACATCCATGTGGAAAACAATGAACATTCATTACACTACTATGTAAGAGAATAATTTTACTATCTCTATCCTTGAAACTAGTGAAAATTATTTATCAATATCAATACCCTCTGTCACAGAGTACCCTTTTCACACTTGTCATTATTTATATAGAATAAAAACACAATATTCATTCAACTTGTTATTTAAGACACATTTTGTTACAATGAAATTCTTAAATGTTGGTCTCGAAAAAATAACATATGTCTAATTCTTCTCAACTTTTTTATGATTTTTTTAATATCCTGAACCCAATTCTCATCACTAACTACTTCACCAAAACATTTAGGCTCTACCTATGATAAATTTGATTCTTGATGTAGTGTCTTCATCCTCTATGTTTACATTGGTGTTTTCGGATCACCAATTGTGTTCCCTTTATCAATTTTGGATGTTCTATTATATATTTGTGCACATACTAAATTGTGTAAATCCATTTCATTATATGATGATTTTTCTACATCGAATTCTAGAACTTTATCATCCCATGATCTTTTATTCTCTTCATCACTATCCTCATGAAACTGGTGATGTATTTTTTTTTGAATATTCTGATCATTCTCCAATATAGTAACATCATGACATTCAAATATTGTTCATAGATGATTATTGATGCATTTATAGTCTTTTTTTCTTTGATTGGCCAAAAATTTCCCTTCACCTCCATGGGATTTAATATTCTCATGTTTCCCCTCATTTAGAATGAAACACATACTTCCAAAGACTCAAATGTACTTCAATAATGGATCCCTTCCATTCCATAGCTCATATGAAATATTCTCTTCTCTCAGGCATAAAAAGTATCTATTTGATGTGTAGACTGCTATCATCACTGCTTCTTTCCAAAATTTATCAGGAAGGTCTTTCTTAAGGGGCGTTGTTATTGCCTTTTTGTTTCCAATATAATTTCTTCTCTCAAATAATCCATTATTCTGTGGAATTCTGACCACTTATTCTTGATTCCCAATCCCATGTTTCTTTTTGTAATCCTATACTTTTCTATTTGTGAACTATGTTACATTATTTGATTGGTTCTTCAAGGTTTTATAACCTAGAATATTTTAAAATTATCTTATATATCTTGTAATGAAACTGAATAGCTTAGACTTGTGGGTAATGATTGATACACATCCCATTCTATTATAATTATCAATGAAGAGAACATAATATCTCCTCCCATTAAGATATATTGGTTAAATTGGTTTTCAAATAACAATGTGAACCAACTCAAGAAATTTTGTCGACCTTTTTTCATTTTCCTTATATGTCTTTTGAATGATCTTTCCATATTGTTAGGCATTGAAAGTATGTGTATGATAACATGGTAATCTATAGAGATCTCAATAAGCATAATATTTCACTAGATATTCAAAGTACATTTAAATCTCATGGATAATATGTTTGTGCCAAAACTTATTTTCTTCTTCCTTGGATAGAAATAAAACATATTTTTCTCTACTCACGTTGTAGAGATTCATTTTTGTACGATTTACCTACAATAGAACATCAAAATATTTTTACAATATGACACATAATTTCCTGGAAAATCTTATGGCATTTTTCGAGTCACATAATTAACATACACTTAATATGTTGTTATTATAACCTTTAATAACCAATACATTTTCATGACAAATGTCCTTTCCCCCAAACTTTTATTTCCTAGATCCAATAATTTTCAATAGTTCATCATTAAAAAATCATAGTATATATTATTAATTTTACCTGATTCCCTTCATAGGACTATTTTTTCTATTCATATTTGAGTTGCATATACTATCAATGATCTGTATCTTAGTGTGATCTCATGCGTTGAACATAATTTCAGCAACCACTACTGACTCTGATCTTTTCTTTCTTAATCTATGTTTTTGAATTCATACCTATTATAGATTGATACTATTGATATTCTAGTGAATATGATGGACCCAAATTATATTTTAGAGTTTCAAATCATTTTTTAAATTTAAAATCATTTAATTATACATCTTTATCCTACTTATAACTATCCTCAGTCGACTTCAGCACATTACTCTATATTGTTGATGATCAATATATTTCAATGTGTTCAAATCCTCCTCACCTGAAACAATGACCATAAAATGATGAAAAAGAAAATTGGGCTCTGTATAACTCTATTGTTTATCTTCCCATGAGTACCTATTTTCTATAGAACAAACCATTTTTGAGTTTCCCATCTATCCATAATAATAGAATCTTATGATTGGTACATTCTAGTGTGGAAATACTGCAACCACTAGTTATCCGTTAGATTCTTGTAATATTCTAATTATGATGCATACCCAAATCAATATTCAATATTTTTTTAGGTACTTATGGTCTATAATCAATAATTTTTTCTTTCTATTATTGATTAAGCCCCATATCATCCTTATCATTTGAATAGGACTATGTCTTATGTTCTACTAGATAACTATTCTCCACTTTCATTATTTCTATTTCCTATGTTATCTATTTTCATGATGTTGCTCTGCAAGTCATTAGGTTTTCTGGATCTCTAGCACTTCATCATAGAACAACGAAATCCCCTGAATTTTATTCAATACATTCGATTTGAATGTTTTTAGTTTTAACCAAACTATTGATTTCTCTTTTCTATTCTTCAATTTTGAGCTTGTATTTTACAATCTTAACTGAGCACTCTGGCATTGAATACTTTAGATTTCCAATTCCTTTATTCATCTCAAACATCACCTCTTCCTTCTTCTACATGTATAGTTTTGCATCATGAACCACTTTGTTAGATTGCTTCATTTTAGTTCTGAATACATCTATTTCTTCAAGAATATCTCCTAATTAAAACTATAGTTTAAGTCTTCCATCATCTTCTCATTCTCTATTGTCACTTTCTTATTTTGTTATGGAATTTTGTATAACCTCCACCAATGAAACTGGTGCATGATCCTTACTACCCTCCAACTCTTCTGTATGAGATTCTTCTGAACATTCATCTTATTTTAAAAGCATATTATTCTTTTTGAATAACATTCTCTTGGAACTTCTCCTACCTTTCACAATGGATGAATACTCATTTTGTTTATTTTCATCATTTTCGTCATTGTCATCTTAAATCTTCATGGGGAACTTTGCTGTAAAATGTCTTATATTTCCACATTGAAAGCATGTAAGTATAATTTTACCTTTGAACCTTACACTTACTCTTTGCAGATTTGAGTAATGAAATGACATGATTTCATCCAAATTTTCTTTCTCATGACTATCCTCAATAGAAATATTATTCCTGGACTCGAATGCCACTTCATTGTACTTAACCTTTTCCATATCATCATTTTAATCATTTTTTAAAATTATATTCAATAAGAGTATTGTGAATTTTATCCAATGTCATCTACATTAGATCTCTATCTTCAAATATAGAAACCTTTAGATTAAACTATGTTTGATGTTATATCATGATGTGCTTGGAAATATTTATATCTTCAATTATTTATACAAGACCAGAATTTCACCCACAAAAATAGTCACTTGATCAATGTATGTATCAATAGACTCAATAGGGTGAATTCTGAGATCCTCATATTTTTTCCAATGAAAAAGAATATTTGCTTCTCTTAAATTTGAGTTTGCCTCATAAATATTTAGAATCCTTTCCTAGATATCATGTGATCGCATACAAGACATCACCTTTGTTTTAATTTCATTTGATAGAGCTCCCACTAAAGCATTTATACCTTTAGAATTAGCATTTAATTCTCTTTTATCAGCTTCTGATAAATCACCAATATCAATATTTACTAATTTTCCTTGAATACCTAATGTAAAGACGTCTGTTCTTCATGATTGGAAGTAGTGACACATCCAATTCTTCTATAACTGGTTTTTTTTCAATCAATCATCATTATCCCATTATGATTGGAAGACTCTATTTATTATACTGATAGATAACCACTGACATTTAACAATTCCCTATGATACCAATTTATAGGACCACTAGGTCAAATACACTGATAGGGGGGGTGTGAATTAGTGTATGACTGTTTAAATATTATTCCTATCTAAATATTGTTTCATTGTTAAAAATAGACAACTCTCTATTTCTCCTATAATAATATATGAATAAAAATAAAATCATGCACATTACACAACAATTTCAAATGGTTTACCCTCACTGGGATACATCCAAGGAGTATACAACGACGATTTTCATAATGTATAAAACCCACTATAGATAATTTGAAATTATAAGGTTCTAACTAGATCACATCCATGCACAGTATCTCTGCCTTTACATGATTTAGGGTATTCTCACTATATTCCCAATGGTCAATACCTTTTTCACTTTCTCTAGCTCACTTTTGGTGGAAAGGATCATTGTTTTCCTCTTCATTTCCTCACTTATCTTGGAATGGATCCACCCAAAGTTTATAGACATATAGGTACTTTTATTTTCCTAAATTCATGAATCCAAAATAGTGGGTAGATGATCTGTGGAAGTCCCTTTTTTCACCCATAGATGAAATCCACTTTTCAATGTAATGTGCATTAGTGGAAATTGTTTTTTTGAACTGTATAAGTCTTTATGCAAACAATTTTCTTCCTTCATGAAATATTATACATTACGTAGTGCATATGATTCGTAGATCAGTGCTTTTGTAGACTGTCTCCTCTTCTGTTTCCGCATACTACCTTCGCATACCGCCTTTGTGAACCACCTGAACATACCTCTTCTATCTATCAAAATCATGTATTACCTCATCTTTCATTGACCACTTCCCTCTACCAACCACTTATTCTTCTACAGATCACTTCCTCCTTCACAAAACTCTCTCCTTTGTGAGATTTATAGCCCCTAAAAATCATTCGCGTACTGCCCCCGTGAACTACTTCACTTGATGTAATCCTTCCACGTAAACCTATTTCAAACATTTCTGAATTATACCATAGTAATGATATTCTATAATGAATATCTTTATTCATAATTTTGGGATTAGTAGTCCTTATATAGGAAGATCTACAAAATATGTTAATCAGTTTTACTTAAATATTCAATGTGGTAGAGTATTCAATGCGTACTACTTCTCCTGTGAACCATTCTCCCTTATGTGGTCTATTTAATATTTTTATCCCCTCTGGTGGCTGATCACTTCTATGGATGAATCCCTCCACGGCTTCACAAATCACAACCTCATTTTCTTGAACGACGAGTCATCCTTCATATCGTAAGACCCATTCGCAAACAACATGCCACATGTGAACTACAATCCTCCATACAAACCATTTTCCTATTCATTTCGCATACCGTGGTGTGGTCCACATACAATAATTTACAGTCCATAAAAGGTTTCTATGTAGAAACCCTAACTTTTTTTATTTTCCTTTTCCATTTTATAAACTTCTTTTCATAAAAACATTCCTTTTCCAAAATCCAAACTCTAGATTTAGAGGCCCATGAATTTGGAAAACACTGGAAAAAATTCCTACCATAAGCACTTACTTCAGAAAACACCAACTATTCATATTATGGTCATCTGGCTTTTTCCACAAACATAAACAACCCAAAATCAACTAAAAGACACCTTGACATATTTTTTCCAGATAAAATTTATATGTAATTTTATTACTATAAAAGAATAAATAAGTTTAAATTTTCTTAAATATATATATTAAATCCATCATTAAAAAAGATGTGATAAGATATGATATAAAATTAATGGCTTTGAGTTATGAGGTGGTAGTCCTCTGTACACATGAAAGATGATTTCAAATCCCATTAGATAGAATATGAGATAGATTTAGTTTATTCAATTAATAGAGTACCCTATTAATATATATTATTTCTATTTTTATCATTTGATCACCATTGATTATTATGTTATGTATGTGGATTAAGAAATAAAACAAAAATTCATAGTTTGGAATTTTATCCCTTCTCTCACCAACTCTTTATGATTATTCTTAATGTATCCCAAGAATTGATTTTTGAAAAAATGAAGGAATATAAGGACATGGTATGTAATTTTTTAAGTTATTTTGGATTTTCTTGGCAAAAGAAAAATGTTTTTAGTGTGTGAGTAATTGGGGACAAAGTGTGGCCTTTTATATGTGAGGTTAGTTGCACATTTGGATTTTTTGAAAGGGAAAAGGTGTACCCACATTTTTCTCATTACAAATGGGTCAGAAAGGTATTATTATGGATCCTTATAAAAGAAAAAGTCTAAATATATCATGAAAATAATTTTTAGATATGTTTTTTGTCATTTTTTTATTATAATTTTCATTTTAACCCCCGGGAAAAAACAATTTTACCTTAATAACATTAAATTGTTTTTACTATTTCATTATTCATTATTTAAAAAAATATTAACTGTATTATATTATATAAATTATTTTGTTTAGAAATATTGAATAAATTTTAGTAAATTATTAACCATGTTATATTATATAAATTTCCGTAATATAATTTTAAATTTCTTAATTTATTTAAAATAAATTATATTTTAACATAAATCATTATATTCATTATATATTGAAAAATCAATATTAAAAAAAAAAATAATTTAACCCAACGTAAATTTTGATATGATGATTTAGTTTTTTTAAATTTTTTCAAATAAATTTTATAAATTCAACAAAAAAAATTAATATTTTTTCTTGAAAAGTAATGAAATAATTTACAAAGAAAACATATATTTGATGAATAAAATTACTTTAATAAAAAATTCACTAACTACTTACTAAAAAATTTACAATATTTTATATTAAATATGAAATTTTAATGTATATATATGTATATATCATAATCAATTTAATAATATTCATACAATTGAATTTAAATGATTTTTTATAAAAGTAATATATATTATGGGTGGTTTAAGCTTAGTGTAGAGTATTGAAAATGATTTCAAACACAATATTCTATTCTAAATTATTTCAGTGTTACATCCTACCGAATTAATAAATAATGCACATGAAATTAAAACATTATCTTGGTAACCAAAGTTTTGATATTTAAATGTACCATTTTTTTGGAAACCCACATCATAAATTGGGATAATAAATAATCCACTTGATAAGAGAAGAAAGGATATATAAAGGACATGTGGAATAAGACATAATTGGTTTCCAAATAAGAGAACATTGTTGGGAAGTGATGATTTTTTCATGGAAGAAAAGAATAAATAATTATGGAGAATTTTATATATCATTGATCATATGAAATTTAATGATCAAGATAATCTTTTCAACCACCAAAACCCTAAACCAATTGTTTTTCAAAAAACACAATGATATCATCATAAATAAAGGTAATATGAAATAAAATCAAGATAATTTTCTTATATTATATGATTTCATTTTCCATATATATTAGGATAATATATACATATATACTTACTTGATGAGTATAATTTCATCCTTTTTTCAATTTTAACCACTATATCACCATTTTCCTTAAACGATGAGTATCAAGATTAATTTTTCATTCCTGAAAAAAATAAAAATTTAAAGGATCATATAATTATAAAAAGGAATAAATATATATTCCACCTTGATTAATACCTTATTCGAAAAAAATGGTCATCACATGGAAGGATAAATCACAAAAATGAGTAAACATTTATATAATGAAATAATAAATTAATCTACCAAATTAAATAATCATACCCCAAGTTAAAAGTAAATAATCCCAAAATAACATAAAAATTAATGAGTGTTTGATCATAAATGGTATCTTATACCTTTCAAATTTCATTCCATAAAATATGGAGATATTGTTTTAATGTATTATTTATCACTTAGTCACCAAATTAATTTTATGTATCATGGTTATCTATACAATAAAACATGTTCTATCTATATAACATAAATTAAAAATCCTAAATGTTATCTTTATCTAGAATATTATCTCAAAAAGTAAGAAAATACATACTTCATTTAAAACCATAACATTAAATATAAATAATTCTATCAAAAATATCATTAAAGGTAATAAATCACATTATGAACTCATCTCTTAAAACATTAAATAGGTGTTTAAGACATTGTAATTATGATCAAACATATTCTTATAGACCTATGGTGGTATCCCTAACTCTTATGATAATCTCACTTGAAGGAATCCTAATCACTATATTTATCAAAACCATTCCTTTGATAATAAAAATAATAGTCTGGACTGATATCTGGTGTAATCGACTTGGTACTTATTAGGGAACTCCATGGTTGCCTATAACTAGTATTAGGGACACACCAATATCCTTAGTGGAATCCCTTTCTTCATGAATCCATTGGGAGGAGAGTTATAATTCTCTAAATGTCCACATGTGATATTTCTCAATGATCGGAACACGTCTATTTCTTCTGATACCCACAATAATAGCCTCAAGCCACACTCCCATATTCAGTGCTAAAATTATAAACATTAAATTCCTACCTTGGAAGCCGATGATGGTGACCTTATTTTCACCATCCAAAACATACAACATCAAAATTAAAACACTATTCACATAATTTGAAATGAAACCTTCAGGATTACAGGTCAACAAATTTATGACAAACTCTTATATAAACATTATTGAGGTCCTTATATTAGTATTTCTCCCACTTAACCCAACATTTATTATTTCATATTAAGTCATCATCGTCGTCTATATAATGAAACCCTAGACATAACTCATTAAACACCATTGTTGATAATCTTGGGAAAAGGAAACATTAGAATAGTGAACTCAAATTCTCAATAAGGGTAAACAAAAACAATAAAAATTGAATTCCATCAATGATAATAATAAATTCATAAGTGTATGCAGACATAATCAGAGTTCACCAGTGAATCATAATAGATCTCACATACATCTATATCTGAAGCATCAATCATTAATAATTAAATATGGATTTTAAAAATTAAATGTCTGTACCTATAAATTATTATGATCTATGTGATATCAACCTTATTCAAATAGAAAATTATAAATCCATTGGTTTCGTAGACAAAACTATTAGTATCTGGGAAATTCATGATGACATAACACTTATAGAACTCTTACAAATGGAAGAACCATACAAAAAACTTCTTCCATTATTATACATAGAACACAATCATTACTAAATTTATTAGAGGAAAAACTAGTTTCAATTACTATATAAGATCTATTGAGCTCACCTAGAACTATTTGGGATTATCCATTATTGGAAAATGTAGTACAAACATACATAAATTATATAAAACATAAATTTTACTATAAAAGTGATAAAAACAATAATTTATTTAATAATATGATTAAAATAGGGTAAATAAATTTTTTCTATTTCAATCTCTTTGAATCTTGATTAACCCATATAAATAAAACGGGGTCCATTACAATCACATTGAAACATGATTAACCCATTAAAAAGAAAAGTGTTACAAATTAATATCATTGAAATATGATTAACACATGGAAACAAAATGGGTTCAACAAAAATATTTTTGAAACATGAATAACCCCTATAATATAAACTATTTTATAAATATCTTTTCATAAAAAACATAAACCATCTAGATTTTTAATAAGGTTATCCTTGGATCATGTACCTAGTAAATCATAACTAACATAAAATGTTTTTATCTTACATGATAAATTATTTTTATAGTTTCTTGTAACATTTTATAAGGAAAATTTCATTTCATTAAAAATAAAATTTTAAAACTAAAAATTCATAAAATATTTTTGAAAATCTATTCTTTGGAAATATATCTGAATAATTATAAAGGAGTCTTTAAAAATCATTTAAAACAGTTCATGGTTAAAATATTATTTTCACTTTGAAAAATATACTTTTGAAAAAAATGATTTACTTTTATATTAAAATACACTTAAAAACATATAAAGTATGATTTAGTGAAAATAATTTTCTTGAAAGTGGGATATTCAATTCATTCAAATCACATTAAAACAAATATTCCATTTATATTTTAGTTAAAATCCATAAAAGAGTAGTTTGGAAAATGATAAGAGGATTCCTCTAAGAATGTTTTCTAAAATTTAAAAAATGGGTAACAATTTCATTATAAATCATAGTATGAATGTCAATTAACATTTTTGAAATCATTATATAAAACATGTGCTTGATGAGAAACTATTTTCTAAAGAAGAGGCAAAAAAATATGATTTCTGATAAATACATTCCTTTCGACCATTGAGTATATAAAGAGTAGAACATGGAGAGAAATAATGTATTATATTTAAATAATGAATTTATAATGATATATATTTGGTTTAATAAAATTGTAACATATTATTTTCTTTTAAAAAATATAAGTATAAAAAAAATCCCGAAATAAAGAAGATTGTTACATAATGCCTTTTACATCTTTATAACAGTTTAATTGTAATCAAAATGAAATATTAACATAAAATTAATCATTTAAGATAATGGAAATAATAATATAAATGATATAACATGTACAAATGTTATTATATAATCCTCATAATGTAAACATATAGATATCATAAAAATAAATACCAATGAAAGGCATTTGGGATGATTATTCATTAAAGATATCATATCACTAAATTGAGAGTTAATAAATGTAAATATTATATTTCAGAAATTTTAATCCATAACATAATAGTGGAAATATAAAATAAAAACATTTATAGATCAATTAACACATATTCAAATCATAATAGATTCAAGGAAGATGTTTTGTATCCCAATGAAAAGGAATTATGTTACGAAATTTATTACCACTTAGTAATTTCCATGTCAACCCCCTTTGATATATAAATTAAAATAAAAACATAAAATACTAATATCTATGAAGTATTCATTATACTTCATGTATAATGTATTTTATATACACCACATAATAAGGATGAGTTATTAATATTGAACATGTCTCATAAAAGTAAAATCATGAAGAGAACCACTGACATTAAGTCCAGGTAGTCCTTGTATAGCCCTAAACTCCCTCCAAATAAGATTAAATAAATTGTTCTATTTCATGGGAATATTTTTTAGGGTTAATATATTATACTTAAATCATTTATTTTATTTATTTTTGAACATATTTTATAAATATTTATTTATTTAAGTACATTTTGTGTGTTTTGATGATGTTCAGTTCATCATTGAAAAATGGATTTGATGATTTGAACGTGGTAAAAGTGTTAATTATTTCAACATCTCCATAAATTTCATATTTATTCATTAATTATAATTTAAAAATGTTTTATGAAAAATGTAAATGAAAGTTGAATTATTTTATTATCATGGAGTCGATATTCCATACGTACACATGAGTAGTGTTTCAATATAACAATGATCATTATGGAAAGATGGTCTGAATTATATTATCATTATATAATGATAATAATATCATAAATATTATTTTATTTCTTTAAATATACTTATATATATATATCATTAATATGATGCGTTGATAAACCAAGATCTCATTAGTTCATAGAAGTGGTAGTCCAAATGTAGATGAATGATGTTATCATTTTTCTTTGTAAGAATGTAAATGATATATTATCATTTTAGAATGATAAATTTTAATAAATATAATTATGATTTAATTAATATATAATTTTTTTATCCTTTTACTTATAACCTTTCATTAAAATCATTAATGAAAAATGAATCACATCACTTCGTGAGGTGGTAGTCTTTTGTATAGATGAGTGACATTATCGTATCTCACATAGAATTAAAATTAACAAGTTTTATGTGATATAAAAACAAAAAATGTATAAATGTTTAAAAAATTTCATATATATATATATATATATTTATATATATATTAAATTCATCATTACTACATTCCCTGATAGGCGATGATTGAAAATGAATAAAATTAGTTCGTGAGGCCGTAGTCCCCCACACAAAAAATCAATGATTTCATATCCAATTTTATGAAAGGGGATATGAATTTTGGTGATATAATTAATGTAATAACATCTAATTATATAATATATTATTTATTTAACATATTATAATTTTTTAATAATATTTTAAGGAGGTGGATGTTTAAATAAAACAAAAATTCATGTTTAGGATTTTCACCACTTTACAGACTACCTCAATAGGATTTAACCTTATATTTTAATTTAATAGATTTATACCATATAAAAGGCTTCTAGGATGCGTTTATGGGATTTTTTATTTTGTTTTGGTGTGGGTTTTCTAATAAAATAGGGGTTTAAGGTGTTAATTGTAACACCCCGATATTTTATGAAAAATATTCTTTTTAATTTCATTAATGTCTTGTGTTGTACGCTTCACCAAAAGGATCTTGCACAACACACATGCTTGACTTGCCTTTCATTACACACAATCACAACCTTCCTTGATAGCGTGTGTAGTACGCAATACCGAGTTTCACTAAACAACGATATGCTATTAAAATATTATTAAAACTAGTCGTTATGAATAGTAATAACCACTTATTGAAATTTTGTAAATTTTATTTTTCAAAATGGATTTCATTTTTGGATTTGGAATATCGAAATTAGCTTAGGGTGAAATTTTGGTAATTTTCGGATAACTTTCATTTTTTGATGAATAGTGGAAATTACTAAATTTTAATTAAAAACAACTTTTTCAATCAAAATAATTAATAGTGATAAATTATTAATTTTAGTGGTTTTAAAGTATATTTAGAATATATTTTTACAATTTAATACAATGATGGTCATTGGATTTAATTTCACATTTAAACCAGTTATAAACAATTTCAATCTTTTGATAGTTATTATCTCTTAAAAACACGCTATTTGTTTTGACGACAGGAATTAGTTTTTAAATTAGTTAATGAAACTGATATGTTTTGAATTTGGTAAAATAGACATCATTTTTGAGTTCATAATATCAAATATATCTTAGGCCTAATTTTTGGTATTTTTCTGAAAACTTTCAATTTTTGATGAATAGTGAAACCACTAAGTGGTAGTTAAAAAAACTGAATTGTTCATAAAACTTAATTTTACCACTTCTGTGAGTGGAATTTCAAAAATCCGAGAGACACGGTTGATGTCATTAAGTAAAATGTGGTTCAATGAGATGAAAATAATTTTTTTTGGTGAATAGTAACTTTTTACTTTTTTTACCACGGTTAAAAGTAAATAGGGTAATTATGGGTAGAAATGATATTATTATTACCCTAACACATGTAGAAATTCTATTGGACAAGTGTAATTCGACCAAAAACAAAATTAGGAATAAATAATGACCATTTAGGCCCACTTGGATTAGATTAGGACATTTATTATTAATTTATTTATAGAAGGATTAAAAGAGTTAAAATCAAAGTTTATCTACTAAATCATTTTTAATATGGGGTTATACATAAGATAAATTCGAGTATAAATATTAATTAGAAATATACAAAAGATTTACTAGATAATTGTTGTTTATTTGTAATTTTTAGAAATTAAATAATTTAATTTATTTATGACACAACGATGATGCAGTAATTATCTTATTAATAAAATATTGACATAATTGATGTTATAAATACCAAAATAAATATAATTTGAGACTTTTTATGAATTACACTAATTTTCTAGGTTAATATGACATGTTAGTATTGATTTAATTAACTTTTTTCGAACTTATCATTCTGTTATGATTTTCACAAAAATCAATTACTAAATTGTGTCAAAATTGACATAAAATAGTTTTTTAAAAAATATATTATATTATTAATTGTTATTTTATTCCTAAAAATCTAATGTTCGGCCAAATTAATTAGATAAGGTTATATATATTAATAATAAATAATTTCGGGTTCGTTTGGCTTCTTATAGTAAGTTTATTACCCTTATAGTGTAAGAACACAAGAAGTCACGGTAAAAGTTAAATTATTTAACTTAGAGTTAAATCTAATTGATAAGGTTAAAATAATAACCTAAACTTGTCTAAATTCTATTGGATGAGATGATTTCGACCCATACCCACCATAGCTTAGAAATAAATCAATTTGGAGCTATTTAAAACCGAACTTGGCTTTATAATAAAATAATATTTTTAGTTATTTCAAAGGTGCCCCTCTCCTCTCTTATAAAAGGGCACCTCCTCCCTCTCCTCCCCACACCAATTTGAGCATTCAAGCTCGGCCAACCCCTGCCAAAATCTCTTCTCCACTTCCCCAGTATCATCCTAGAGGTCCTGGTCTTCTTAAAAGACCAATTTTAATTCCCTAAAAGGAGGTCTCAAAGAAGCACTTCAAAGAACAGGTAATATCCATTTCCGATCCTTTCCAATTTCTTTCTTCTTCAACTTCTTCTTCTTTAGTTGTTTCATTATGAAGTAATAATATCAGTATCACTCATATAATGATATGTTATTATAAGTATGAAACAACCCTATTTAACCATCTATCCATCCAACGGAAAATGAAATCACCGCGCGTGCGTACGTACGGAATACCGTCTCCACGCCGTGGTGTAATCTATTTTCCACCACCACCTTAATAGGATGGGTATAATGGTGTAATGAGTAACTATATATGATTATTATAAATTGATATTGATACTGAAATAGTATACATACACTTTAACACAATTCCACGACCATGGGAACGATATCATCGCTCGTGCGTATGTACGGACTACCGTCTCCACGACGCGATGAGATTCATTCTCCACATTAACCATTCATGAATGATTATAAAGTATATATAATAAGTACTAATTAAATATATTACATAATAATGATACTGTATTTATGCATATTTATATGTATGTCATCTACTTAATTCCATTCAATTCAATAAGGAAACGAAAACAACGTTCATGCGTACGTACGGACTACCGTCTCCATGAACAGTGTATTTCATTCCATTTAATGATTTATTATATATATGTATATCCTGAATATATATATATATATATAAATCATGTTTTATGTTCTGGAATTAAGTAATCATGATCTAAGTAATCATATGAATAATTACAAGTCAAAACACAGACGACAAATGAAACAATTTTACCCAAAACACTCTTTAACATGGAATTTACAAAAGAACGGGTAATATAAAGTCATAAGTGAACCATATATGATATAATAACAATGAATATGATTCTGTAATAAGTAAATGACATTATTTAAATCATTATACAGGAGGTTCGGACACTTACGAAGCAAATCAGACCTATGGTAAGGGAAATATCACTATCTCATTTTTATCCGAGATTGTTTATTCGTAAGTATTTAATGGGGTGTATTTTATCATCCACATCCATGTTCCCTAAATATGTAATATTGTTTCCATCCACTTACAATAGTTTAAATCCAATTTTACCCTTCGGTGAGTTTTTAGTAAAGAATATGAAAGGAATATTTTGTCATTTTTTCGTACGAGGTACTTTTTGACCTTTTCGACAAAAGTACGAAGAATGTTATTTTTAACTTATATGGCATGAATGGATTCTTAAAACATTATTTCCAAGAAGATTCCTTTACAAGTATTCAAGTTTATTTTTAATCAACTTCTTTTAGTTTAAAATTGTATGACATGTTAAGAAAGGAAAAGTGTTTTTGAAGTAGAAAGGATATTTTCCTCAAGAATGGAGTTCAAGTATTTTATCAAAATTACTTTCCATCTAAGATAATAAAAGGGTTCTGTTTTTATCCCTATTATTACACGGATTTGATTATGTTGTGATGGAAATATTTTTATGAATTCCTTTATCTTATATGAATTGTTTTATGATGTCATGTTGTTTAAGAATCCCATTTTTATTACATGGGTTACGCTATGATGTATGGTTTATGGTTATGTGGCACACATAAGAAAGGATTCATTATAAGATGGTTGGGACCTATATCTCCCTCCAATACATTGGGTAAAGATTTTATATCTCATGAGATAGACATGGCTGAAATGGCAGGTTATACCGGTTCAGTAAAACAGGACTGAAACGAGGGTTACTCGATTCAGAAAGGGACCTTATCCACTAAGATAGGCTTGGAAATGAGTCTTGACTAACAAGAAATGATTCTCTATGATTATGTGTGTATGACACAAAGTTTCATGTTTTAAGTTATGATTATTGGGATTTCATTTCACTACTATGATTTATCCCATGTTATGAAATTATGCTCTCTTTTGTAGGTTAAGATTTCCAAAAGTTATGTTCTTATGAATATGATGTGATTGATTTTTCTTTTGTATACCCTTACTGAGAATTTGAGCTCACCCTTTTATGTTTTCTTTTCCCCAGGATATAAAGAAAGGTTTTAGGTAAAAAAAAGGGAAGATATTTATGGGAGATATTGAAGATCTTTCACCACGATTAGAAGATTACGTTCCGAGTTTCCAAAGACACTAAACTATTACGATCCTTGTGTGTGTGCTTTTGTTATGTACTAAGTATTCCGAAAATGTAATGTAATGTCCATGTACGTCAAGATACGGGTCTCTACAGTTGGTATCAGAGGAAAAGGAGGTAGGAATGTATCCGATCCTTGGGAACTCTCACATGTGAGCATTGGACGAAGCATGGCTCTCCGCCAAAGGGATTCATGAGGAAATGGCTGCCACTGGGGATGGTGGTGTGTCCCGCCCAGGGGGTGTAGCCTCCCATGGAGTGCCCTGATAGGTATCAATTATAGTCCACTGGAAGTAATTCCAGACTGCTACAGTTGGTATCAGAGGAAAGGTTTAGTCAACCTTTGGAAAATAGGATGCGAGAACTTTAGTGAGATCCCTAGAGATATTTATAAGGTATGTCTAGGGATGTCCCTAAGGATAAGTATACATATAGGATACAGTACTATAACTACGGTAATGATCATAGAATTTAACATAAGATGTTAGATATTGAGGGTAATCCCCCTTTATAATGTTGTTTTCCCTAGCATGATTTTTTCCTCTCACACTATTCTTTTTTGGGTTTTAGAAAATGGATGGAAACAAGATGATTCATGATAATGGAGGATATGATGGACAATGGAATGATATTCTTCATAATGAAATGGGATTTGGAAGTCCAAACATCATTATTATGCCGAATTAGCAATCTCATAATATGATCAATAAAGTAAAATTTGGTAAGTTTCCTGACTCGGCTAATAAGAGAAAGATGGAGTTTCGTGATGATCATAGAGGAAAGAAAGTTCAATTTCCCCTATGTAAATCATGTGGGAAGAGGCATCAAGGAGAATGTTTCAAAGGAACTGGAAGATGCTTTGGGTGTGCAAAAGAAGGACAAAAAGCAAGTAAATGTAATGGAAAAGGTTCAGTTAACAACATGGATGAGGATAATGGTATTTCTACGACATCAACAATGGTTAAATGTTTTAAATGTGGAATGTACGGGAATTATCCAAACCAATGACCTAAGGGAAAGTCTCATGAAGATAATCAGTATGGTCGTATGGGAAGTATTTATGTGGATGATGATGAAGAGACTACAAATGATATGTGAGATGAAAGAATTGTTGAAGCTCGGTCAATGGTTTAAGAATGTAGTGGAATGATTACATGTTTATCATGTGTAATTTTGTATAAGTAATATCATGGTACTATGGAATAAAGAGACATGTAAGGATTGTTACACTGTTGTCTTATTAATGTTACCAGTATCCATGAAAGGTTATTCAGATATTTTTGGAATGTAGATGATATGCACATATTGAAGGGATAAGGAGAAAATTAAATGTTTGATAGTATTCATGAGCTCATGACTGGTATAAGGAGAAGGTTATATCATGGTTTGAGTATATAGAATTTTTGGATTTTGGTATGTGGAAAGAGTTAACTTTTGACAGCATTCATGTTTTCACTAAGGTTTAATGGGTATTCATTTTTTTCAAGAGAATACATCATTAAAGTATTCACATGATTGGAATGTGACCAACAAGATATATCGGGGATAAATGATGGTATTCACATGATTGGTTGGCGACATTTCAAGTAATCATTTTCTTTATACTATAAGCTTGGACCGAAGTATTTTAGATAAGCCTAAAGATTGTAATGGATTCTGTTAACCATAAGTTAGTATTGTTTAAGTATAGAACTTTTTTTGATATTATTTATGTGATGTTATAGTAATGTAGTTTTAGAAAAAGGAAAACCTGCAGGACGGGTGACATCCCATCACTTTGGACAAGGCTGTGGGAATCAAACCCACAACCGAAGTGCGACTGGCCTTTATCGCCTACAACTGACCTACATGAAGTCCCTGTTTAGTAGAAACTAGTTTTATTATATTAAGCAGTATGATATGTGAAGTATAAGTTCATTTTAGGAACCATATATGATTAATATCACTATAGATGGACTTATGTATTTTTTGATAACTTTTCTAACCTTTTGTTTGAGACAGATGGAATGACCCATCATTCTATAACATGATCTGATAACACATCATGAATGACAAATTCAACTTCATTTCTTTAAGAGATGAAGTGGAAATTGTCCAAAGAACGACAAACGGTGAGACTATACCAAAATCACGAAAGTATTTCTTCTAATTCCAATTTCATCAACTTTAGGGAAATGATCTTGAATACCAAAAATGTTGTCCTAGTGCTCTTATATCTGATTAATCAGATGGTACCTTAGATCGTCACAAATTTATGGATTTGTGATTGTGGGCTTTTCCATATCCATGTTCTCTACCACTCTCCCTCAGAACATGATGGTTAGATTTCTCTTCCATATCCATATTTTCACCTATATGGAAACCCAGTGATTAGTTTATTCGGGTAACCATTACGTTTCATACTTTTGTTTTTAAAGATTGGTTTTGGTATTCCTTTTTATGATGTGTGTTTCTATTAAATAAACTTTCGAGTAGTAAACCATTTATAACCCCGACGAATTTCGAGGGCGAAATTCATTTTAAGGGGGGTAGAATGTAACACCCCGAGATTTTATGAAAAATATTCTTTTTAATTTCATTAATGTCTTGTGTTGTACACTACACCAAAAGGAGCTTGCATAACACGCATTCTTGACTTGCCTTTCATTACACGCAATCACAACCTTCCTTGATAGCATGTGTAGTACGCAATACTGAGTTTCACTAAACAACGATATGCTATTAAAATATTATTAAAACTAACCGTTATGAATAGTAATGACCACTTTTTGAAATTTTGTAAATTTTATTTTTCAAAATGGATTTCATTTTTGGATTTGGAATATCGAAATTAGCTTAGGGTGAAATTTTGGTAATTTTCGGATAACTTTCATTTTTTGATGAATAGTGGAAATTACAAAATTTTAATTAAAAACAACTTTTTCAATCAAAATAATTAATAGTGATAAATAATTAATTTTAGTGGTTTTAAAGTATATTTAGAATATATTTTTAAAATTTAATACAATGATGGTCATTAGATGTAATTTCACATCTAAACCAGTTATAAACAAGTTTCAATCTTTTGATAGTTATTATCTCTTAAAAACACGCTATTTGGTTTGACGACGGAAATTAATTTTTAAATTAGTTAATGCAACTGATATGTTTTGAATTTGGTAAAATAGAAATCATTTTTGAGTTCATAATATCAAATATAGCTTAGGCCTAATTTTTGGTATTTTTCTGAAAACTTTCAAATTTTGATGAATAGTGAAACCACTAAGTGGTAGTTAAAAAAACTGAATTGTTCATAAAACTTAATTTTACCACTTCTGTGAGTGGAATTTCAAAAATCCGAGAAACACGGTTGATGTCAGTAAGTAAAATGTGGTTCAATGAGATAAAAATAATTTTTTTGGTGAATAGTAACTTTTTACTTTTTTTACCACGGTTAAAAGTAAATACGGTAATTATGGGTAGAAATGATATTATTATTACCCTAACACATGTCTTAATTCTATTGGACAAGTGTAATTCGACCAAAAACAAACTTAGGAATAAATTATGACCATTTAGGCCCACTTGGATTAGATTAGGACATTTATTATTAATTTATTTAAAGAAGGATTAAAAGAGTTAAAATCAAAGTTTATTTACTAAATCATTTTTAATATGGAGTTATACATAAGATAAATTCGATTATAAATATTAATTATAAAGATAAAAATATTTCCAACATAATTGTTTTTTATTTGTAATTTTTAGACATTAAATAATTTAATTTATTTATGACACAACGATGATGTAGTAATTATCTTATTAATAAAATATTGACATAATTGATGTTATAAATACCCAAATAAATATAATTTGAGACTTTTTATGAATTCATCTAATTTTCTAGGTTAATATGACATGTTAGTATTGATTTAATTAACCTTTTTAGAACTTATCATTCTGTTATGATTTTCACAAAAATCAATTACTAAATAGTGTCAAAATTGACATAAAATAGTTTTTAAAACAAATATTATATTATTAATTGTTATTTTATTCCTAAAAATATAAGGTTCGGCCAAATGACTTATATAAGTTTATATATATTAATAATAAACAATTTCAGGTTCGTTTGGCTTCTTATAGTAAGTTTATTAACCTTATAGTGTAAGAACACAAGAAGACATGGTAAAAGTTAAATTATTTATCTTAGAGTTAAATCTAATTGATAAGGTTAAAATAATAACCTAAACTTATCTAAATTCTATTGGATGAGAGGATTTCCACCCATACCAACCTTATCTTAGAAATAAATCAATTTGGAGCTATTTAAAACCGAACTTGGCTTTATAAGAAAATAATATTTTTAGTTATTCCAAAGGTGCCCCTCTCCTCTCTTATAAAAGGGCACCTCCTCCCTCTCCTCCTCACACCAATTTGAGCATTCAAGCTCGGCCAAACCCTTCCAAAATCTCTTCTCCACTTCCCTAGTATCATCCTAGAGGTCCTGGTCTTCTTAAAAGACCAATTTTAATTCCCTAAAAGGAGGTCTCAAAGAAGCACTTCAAAGAACAGGTAATATCCATTACCGATCCTTTCCAATTTCTTTCTTCTTCAACTTCTTCTTCTTTAGTTGTTTCATTATGAAGTAATAATATCAGTATCACTAATATAATGATATGTTATTATAATTATGAAACAACCCTATTTAACCATCTATCCATCCTACGGAAAATGAAATCACCGCGCGTGCGTACGTACGGAATACCGTCTCCACGCCGTGGTGTAATCTATTTTCCACCACCACCTTAATAGGATGGGTATAATGGTGTAATGAGTAACTATATATGATTATTATAAATTGATATTGATACTGAAATAGTATACATACACTTTAACACAATTCCACGACCATGGGAACGATATCATCGCTCGTGCGTACGTACGGACTATAGTCTCCACGACGCGATGAGATTCATTCTCCACATTAACCATTCATGAATGATTATAAAGTATATATAATAAGTACTAATGAAATATATGACATAATAATGATACTGGATTTATGAATATTTATATGTTTGTCATCTACTTAATTCCATTCAATTCAATAAGGAAACGAAAACAACGTTCATGCGTACGTACGGACTACCGTCTCTATGAACGGTGTATTTCATTCCATTTAATGATTTAATATATATATGTATATCCTGAATATATATATATATATATATATATATCATGTTTTATGTTCTGGAATTAAGTAATCATGATCTAAGTTATCATATGAATAATTACAAGTCAAAACACGGACGACAAATGAAACAATTTTACCCAAAACACTCTTTAACATGGAATTTACAAAAGAACGGGTACTATAAAGTCATAAGTGAACCATATATGATATAATAACAATGAATATGATTATATAATAAGTAAATGACATTATTTAAATCATTATACAGGAGGTTCGGACACTTACGAAGCAAATCAGACCTAAGGTAAGGGAAATATCACAATCTCATTTTTATCCGAGATTGTTTATTCGTAAGTATTTACTGGGGTGTATTTTATCATCCAAATACATGTTCCATAAATAGGTAATATTGTTTCCATCCACTTACAATAGTTTAAATCCAATTTTACCCTTCGGTGAGTTTTTAGTAAAGAATATTAAAGGAATCTTTTGTCGTTTTTTCTTACGAGGTACTTTTTTACTTTTCCGACAAAAGTACGAAGAATGTTTTTTTAACTTATACGGCATAAATGGATTCTTAAAACATTATTTCCAAGAAGCTTCCTTTACAAGTATTCAAGTTTATTTTTAATCAACTTCTTTTAGTTTAAAATTGTATGACATGTTAAGAAAGGAAAAGTGTTTTTGAAGTAGAAAGGATATTTTCCTCAAGAATGGAGTTCAAGTATTTTATCAAAATTATTTTCCATCTAAGATAATAAAAGAGTTCTGTTTTTATCCCTATTATTACATGGATTTGATTATGTTGTGATGGAAATATTTTTATGAATTCCTTTATCTTATATGAATTGTTTTATGATGTCATGTTGTTTAAGAATCCCATTTTTATTACATGGGTTACGCTATGATGTATGGTTTATGATTATGTGGCACACATAAGAAAGGATTCTTTATAAGATGGGTGGGACCTATATCTCCCTCCAATGCATTGGGTAAAGATTTTATATCTCATGAGATAGACATGGCTGAAATGGTAGGTTATACCAGTTCAGTGAAACAGGACTGAAATGAGGGTTACTCGATTCAGAAAGGGACCTTGTCCACTAAGATAGGCTTGGCAATGAGTATTGACTAACAAGAAATGATTCTCTATGATTATGTGTGTATTACACAAAGTTTCATGTTTTAAGATATGATTATTGGGATTTCATTTCACTACTATGATTTATCCCATGTTATGAAATTATTCTCTCTTTTGCAGATTAAGATTTCCAAAAGTTATGTTCTTATGAATATGATGTGATTGATTTTTCTTTTGTATACCCTTACTGAGAATTTGAGCTCACCCTTTTATGTTTTCTTTTCCCCAGGATATAAAGAAAGGTTTTAGGTAAAAAAAAGGGAAGATCTTTATGGGAGATATTGAAGATCTTTCACCACGATTAGAAGATTACCTTCCGAGTTTCCAAAGACACTAAACTATTACGATCCTTGTGTGTGTTCTTTTGTTATGTACTAAGTATTCCGAAAATGTAATGTAATGTCCATGTACGTCAAGATACGAGTCTCTACATTAATAATAGTGGAGATTATGTGTCATTTAGTATTTGAGGTGAGTGACAGAGATGTAGTTTTTTTAAAAAAAAATTGCTTACCAGCATTTTTTACATGATAAATGGTAAAAAGAGTATTATTTATTGTTAGATATTATAAGTTATAATTATATATATAAAAGTGTTTAAAAGAAATTGTTCATTTTGATTCTTATATTTTTTATTTTAACCAATGAAAAACTAATATTTACCTTCACTACAACAATTCATTTTTTATGTTTTCATTATTAAAAATGGTCAAAAAATATATTTAAAAATATAGATAATATATATAATTTTGATTAAAAATATTGAATACATTTTACCAAATTAAATTAAAAAATGTGGCGACATATAACTTTATATTAAATCGGTACGAATGACTAAAAAGAGAGTTTTCAAGAAGTTTTTTCAATGAAATGTTTATTTTCTATTAACTCTTTGACTAATAAAAATATTGTATGAATTATAACTAATATTTATTTATTAATAATATATAAATTTTAATTAAAACATTTTAAATTATTTAATATCATAATTAATTAATATGGAGAAACATTATCCATTTTAAAATAGTTTTTAGAAAAATAACATTTTTGAACCCAAAAACTAACTTATACTAAAATAAATAATGATATTGATTAAAAATAAATTATGTGGATTAAATATAACTAAATAATACTTATATATTTTAAATAATATTTTAAATATAATGGGACTATTAATTTTCTTAATTTATTTAAATTAATTGATATTTCTACAAAAAATTGTATTTCCCTATTCAATAAAGATGCCTTATTCCAAAAATCCAAAAATATCACCAAAAGTAAATTTTTATGTTATAATTTCAAAAATTATGTTAACTATTTCAAATAACATTTCTAAAAGTTCAAATAATTATAAAGAATACTCTTTAAAGAAAATTAATTATTTTAATAAAAAACCTATTTTCCAAGAATAAATTTATAATACTAAGAAATTGATAAATTATTATTGAAATGTTAATAATTTATATTTTGTACGAAATTTACATATATATATATACATCTTCCATAAAATATTTAATACACTCAATATGTTCCAATTTAATGTCAAAGGTTATATATGTTATATAATTCATTAATTGATTTAAGCATGGTCTAGCATGCTAAATACACTATTTAATTTATTTTTCCTTTCTAAAATATCAAGGTGTATGTTCAATCAGGATCTAAAGATGTTGATGAGGTATTCCCAATGGGCTGGATTTTTGGGGTTTTGTGTTGTTTATAATCATGAACATCGAGCTATCATTTTATTGAACTCATAATGGTTCCCTCATCCATAATTGGGTACATACCAACTTTCTAATGGCAGGCAATCACTTTGGTTTTCAGAAAACAACTCTTTGGGACTCACATTGGTCAATTGGATTGGTGGTTGGGCTCATCACACCAATATGGGGGGACTTTCTTCCTACTCCAATACTCTCTTAGAAATTTAAGATATGTTGGTGAATATCTTCCCAATCCCAAAATGAGACTTATTGACATAAAAAAACATCCATAGGAAAATTTTTATTCATGTGAAAAATATTGGGATCACTTTAGTGAATCCATATGTAAGAATCTGAGGTTATCCATCATATTCCTATAATGGATGGTTTCTTATGTTCTAAAACCATAAAAACAAGCGATTCAGAATTCTTTAACCCATAAAGAGGTGTGGTATATTTTAAGGATGGTATTGATCCATTATGAGGCATTCTATGTATCATAGTAATTATAGAAATAAAAACCCATGTATTTTATTGGACCCTTGTAGTTTGAAGACATGCATATATTACTTATATGGGTTCTTTTCGACACCAAGAATTCAAGCTAGAGTCTTGGAGGGAATTCCTACGTATCCTGAGTGTAGAGAGAATCATAGTTTCAATAGTTTATTTCTTAAGAGATTATCTTTTGAGGTCACCCCTATCATTATAGAGACTCATTGTGTAGTTGATATTATTATTACAATTCCTTAATCTCAGGTGATCTATGCTCTTTGTGAGAAACAATGGTTTGAAAATGACCACTTTGTTGATCATGTTATGGGACATGCATGAATGTACAATCCTGATAGGATTTTTTATTGATATTAGGCCTCAAATTTATGTCTTACATATCCTGGTTAGGGAAAGAATCAGAGTCACTTTAGTTCAATTGATTTCTCATTCCAGTTATGCATAAGGTAGGGTGATCATCTCATGGGAATAATTGGGTTCTTATGGATGAGATGTCAGAGTCATAAATGGAATTTCATAGAATGGGGTGTTTATTTGATCTCGGGCCTTAAAAAGTAATCCTATGTATCCAGGTTATTATAGGAATCATAGTTCTCATAGTTTAATCTATTTGGGCTTACACTCTAACATTTACCTTACCATTGTGGAGGTTTATAGAACATATGCTAGGATTATTGAAACATGATAGGCCATCATGATCCAATTTCATTGTGAGAAAATAGATATATCAATTAATAAATTTTTTTACTTTGAATAAGGTTAACATGTATTGGGATTACCTTGGATGATCAATATGGAGCTTGAACCTCCAGGATAGGTGGCCTACATATATTGAATATGGAAGGAATCAGAGTTACCATAGTTCACTTTATTGAGTATTACACACTGATTCATCCCTAACACACCAAGGAAAGATAAGATTATCATTTTATGTGATGTCCTTGTTACCTGGGATGCTTTTTTCGAGGGTGTCGCAATACCCAGTTGACTTTTCCTGAGGTCATCCCATGATGCAGATAGTTTGTCTTAGAATCCATCGCATGACCTTACTGGCTTGTCCATGTCGTATCATATGATCCAACTAAAATTTCCTAATTTCATTCATAATAGTTTTCCAGACACATATAGAGTGTGTATTAAGATTATATACACCATTACTCAAATTATATCAAATATCATGGATAATATCCCTATAGGGAATCTTGATACCTAGTTGAAATTTCTGGAAGGAACCATGATTCTTCGCTGAATTTCCCAAAGGGTGTCATGAGGGCTTAGTTGACATGCCCAAATAAAACTACATGACAGGAATGAAATTAGTGTATCCCATTATATGAGTTAGAAGATGCATTAGTATTATATCGTGGGGCTTGGGTGATAGACCCAAAGATTTTTTGAAACAATAATGGTGTGCCCTGGAAAATCGTATGACTTTCTCAGACTTGTCTAGAGGATTTCACTTGTCTTAAATAACATTCTAAAGGAGAATCACGAGATAAAGGAAATTTGACTTGGTGATATCATGTGTCTTGGTTAACTCACTCAAATTTAATTTGGACTAGTGATCATGTTTTTATATTATGACTTCCACTAGTAATCTTCATTGTGGCACATCTACTGTAAAGGACTTAGGATTATTTAGTATTAGTTTCTTTATGTATTGTGTGATCTAGATGACATGTGGTATTCTCTTCACCTTTTTTATATTATCACTTCTTGTGATCTATCAATGATCACAGGAAGTACCTCATGTGTGGTGCATGATTTCTCTAGTTATTCTCTGGTGTATTACCTAATAGAAGACTTTCCAATCATAATATCAGCCATCTAAGAAGGCCGCTCTAGCCCTTGCACCTATGCTTATTGAGTTCAATAGTTTAACCCTTCATCATGTTATGGTGGGGAATATGTAGACATTTCCACCATAGTTATTTTCTTGTTTGAGTGGCATATCTTTCATGGATACAAGCTGGAGTCAATGAAGGACCCCTGTACCACACGTCTTCTTGATTCTTTGTCATGGATCTTACTAATGGAATCACCTTATATTCAGTGACAACAATTCCCCTTCATCATCAACTCAATAATGGGACTATTTATAATTAATGGGGGCTCATTAAATCATGAGGATATGATACAGGGCATCCAAATTATCATATTGACATGTCCAAGGGCCTTCGTGAGATCAAGATTTATTTTGAATTGTCTTTTCTTTATATAAGTTGACATTTATAGGAGTCTTGTAAGATTTTATCGTGGACCTCCTTGGCACTTGTCATGGGTTTTATGACTGCATGTGCCTCCACCTCATTCAATATTAATTTTTTTTATGTGACAAATGATGGGAGTCATGCGTGATTTCATGAGTAATGTCAAGGACAATTAATCTATTTTTGGATGATGCATCATGTGACCAATAAAGGTTATATAGGTTTGTGTGAGTGTTTTTTGGACAAAACCATCCATTTTTCTATAGGGAGAAAAAGGGAAACACATGGTTACCCTAGGCAGACTCGATGCTTTCCATGTGATGAGGATAACAAGGTAAAGGGACATCGTGAGATGAGGCTGACATTTCATCAGGAAATAGCAGTGTCTGGTGTATATCTATGGGTGTGCCTCATGTTTTTCAATGACCATGGGTAGTTCCCTCCATGAAACCATATATTTACTTTTTAAAATTTTAAAAATTATTGGGGGCCTTGTGAGTTTGTTCAGTTATATTTTTCCATAATTATGCTTCCCATTGCAGATAATTCATGTAAGAATTTTGACTTCTATTGGTATCCACATTTTAGGAATATTTCATACAATTTTCAATGAATTTTTAGATTTGATTTTATGTTTCTTGTTTCTGAGAACTCATGTGGCCATGGGGACCTCATACGGCTTCCTCCATGTGGCTACACATCATTCGGAGTTCATACACAAATGAAATGGGGCTCATTGAAATGTACTTCAAGGGATCCAAAAAACATTAAGCTCTATGTGTGGAGTCTTTTCATGACCTTATACTGGTCACAAGATATCTAGTCTCTTTAAGGATCACATGATCTGAAGGTCTCAACAATATTATTCTTCGTTTAATTTTGAGGGGAAAATAATACCCATATTCAATTATTTTAACCATTATAAATTTATTTATTCTCATTTTGATGATTTCCAAAATAACACCAGGTGAGACATCCAGGGGGACAAGGGATCGATTTTGAGAAATGAGAATTCCCTTTAGAGTTATTGGTGTTGTGAATCAGTGTCTGAGGTGATGTTTTGTCTACCAAGACATACATGGTATTCTGAAGAACTCCCTAGATATAGAGGGTCAGGGAGAAGCTTTATTCACCAATTACCATTATATTAGAGCTCTCTCACATGTCTCCATCACATTCTCTTATGGAATAACCAGTTTTTTAATCCTTACCATGAGACCCCTTTAAGAGTCTTTGTCATGTGATCAATTTCACAAGACCATTTTTCCCAAATGATTTTCCAGTCTGATCCATACATTAGTTATTCATTTTAAACAAAGACCATGAGGTATAACAATTTTATTGAGGTTTTCTCAAGGTCTTCTTGCTTAATCATTCAATTGACTGATTTGTGTGACCATGTCTAGGAAAGTTGATCATGAATCTCCCAAGGGGCCATGTGATTGTGTGAATCCCTTGGGGATTATGTGATCAATGAGTCCTTCATATATTAATGGATTAGAAAACCCTTTATGTGTTTTATAATTTCATTGCGGATTCATGAAATATTCATAATGTTACAGGAAAATTAATGTAATTGTTTTTTTGGAAATATTTTATATACTATTTTCCTTACATGTTCAACATAATGATTTTTTGATAGATTCAGGTTTTTATCATGGTTCCCCAGATTCTACCAATCATATAGCCATGATTTATAGTAATCCTAATGAAAATCCTCCATATCACATGCATATTGGTAAGAAAATCCTGAATAATTTTCTCTCATCCAGGATCAATAATTATCCATTATCTCATAAAAATCCTCTATACATGTTTGGATCACTATATAACGATACTCTTCCTCATAAAAATTTGAATCTACCATCCTGCATGGTGTCTAATTCTCTTTAATGCGTTCAAACTATTATTGATAATGATGGTTGGATGGTTATAGATCGATCTCATGGTTTGCATTATCTACTGGATAACTATAATGTAGTCCTAGATGACCATGACTTCTCCCATCAACCAATTTCATGGAGTTATTTGGGAATAAAAAAATATTACCTGAATAATCCTAGCAGTGTATCATCCTCAAAATGGGATCTCTATCACATAAAAAATTTCTTTGATGAGTGGGTGTGACCCTTCTAGGTTAGACAAAGCTCTATGGATTTTGCTGATAACTTATATAGGGTTCATCTCTATGAATCTATGTGGGTCTCCTAATTTACTGACTATCTCCTACTTGACCTCATTTGAGAGATGATCAGTCATTTGTGTGCTAGAACAAACTCATTTTATTTGTCCCATAGTTATGCATGCATCAATCTATGGTACACCTATCAGTTGGGTGAGATTCCACCCCATTGAGAAATGTACGATGAGTTCCCCTGGCATAGTTTCTTTGGATTATCCTTCACAAAATCTAAATTTTTTGAAAGATATGATTATTATTGTGAAAGAGAAGTCAAATACAGAGAGGAATATACACTCTATTATATCATTCAAGTATTGTACTGACATTTTCCTCTATAGCTGGAGTGTTAGACCAACTACTATTCACCCACATCTCTGCCTTTCCCAACATGTCTGTGATAGTGATGGATTATATTGGTCCATAATATAGGATGAAGATTATACCTAGTGTTTATGTCATTTTAACTCAATGATCTATTTGAGACTAAGATTGACAGGATTTAAAGGAATGTTATTTAATGAGTGATAATTTTCAGTTGGGGATACACTTTCATGAATCCATTTTAGCACACTTTTTATGATAACATGACTTCAAAATGGGAAATGCCTCAATCTAGAAGTAATGATCCTCTCACACCTTCACCATATCCAGGGTCATATATAATATAGTAACACACCATAGAGGATCTATATAACCCTCAAGTTTTTATTCAGCAGGATAGAATATTATTTCCAATATTATTAAAATTAGAACACTACCAGGATCCAGTACGACTCTTTCCATCCTAGATTATTGAACCTATCTAGGGTTTGAGATATTTCCATGATCCCTACTGAGTTTATTCGCATGATACATCAACCTGATAGCTTTCACATTACCCCTTACCACACACTTTTTGAGCTGATCACTATCAATGGTAGTGGTTACATTAATGAAAGGTCTAATATGATCTTACATTGAGATGGAGTTCTTATATCCAGTGTGGATGAGATAATAATCTATGATACTTATACACCATATCAATTTTATCATTAGTTTGGTTGAAGTCAAATGGTCTCCCCACATCCCCTTGATGGTGTACAAGGAGAGCGACTTCCTAGGGTGATCTGTCATTTTTGGATGATACTGGTGTGTAATGTTTTTTGGATACAAGTTCATTCCTACACCAACTGATACCTGTCTCTCACTTACCCAAGATTATTCTTAGCCAATTGTTCAATCATGTGGACAAGAATTTCTCTTTTCCAACCCATTCTTAGAGGCAACGATGGAATTGTTTGATGATGTGGATGAGACTTTGAGAAATATACCGTGTTCAAGTGTTGAATAATTTGATGGTGAAACTAATTCTATTGAGGAGTTTAATAGTCCAACATTGGTTACAAATGATATACTTGTTGACATAAGGTCATATGGGTCTCCTTATAATGTTTTCACATTGTTCAAGCTACTTATTCTTCCTCCTATTGTTTTGACCAAATTTTCTTTGTAGGCTCAGAAACTATGTAATCTAATTTGGGGAAATTTTCATTCCTTGATAACTGATACTTCCTTTGATGTATTTAGAGAGCAAAGAGAACAACTTAACAAGTTATTTCAAAACATGGGGGCATTTTGTTTTGATAAGAAACTTTTCAATGAAAATATGTAGAAAATAATCTTAACCCAATGAGACCTGGACACAAATGAATGGGATATTCAAAATATTGTAATTCATCCTCACCATTACATTTATATGAGGGATACGATGGAGTAATTGGAGAAGGTTCATCAATTGTTATATAAACTGCAAGCTTAGATGGATTCTTGGACTGCGTAGATATAGATATGTGAGGAAATTAATTCCAATGTATGGTCACCCATTTCAACATCATCATCCTCAATAGAAAATACTCAGATGTTGGTTAAAGATATTACTACTCTAGTTGAAGCTATCCTTACTAGGGAAGAAGCATAAGAAGGAAGGGAGAGAGGCACTCCAACATTGAGTTGACTCTTCTTTCCAGACTCTAGCTCATCTTACCCGTGTATCCAACCAACTTTTATCTTGATTGAACATTTGTACTGCACTCAGTTTTTGATAAATCCTCACAGAGTATCCAAAATGTCGAGTTTTATCCCTCATTTTCATACTATGAATAGATGAATTGTCATAACATTATATAACTACATTTAGTTTTATTTACTCAAAATGTGCAAGATATCTCACTTTTCTGATATTTTATGAATCGTCAACAATACACAAAAATTTCATTATTTATTATGAACATGATATAAAAGAATTTAATGTTGAAATTATAATATATTTCATTTATGATATGCTCACAAATTCACAACAACACGACATTCTTTATTGATAATATGTTTTAGCTATCATGAACTCACTCGATTTGTAGACGGATCATCCTAGTAGGACATATGCCTTGATGGGAGAGTGTTTTGTATTTAAATTAAGGTTATATTCTTAGATAGGGAAGATAAATTCTGTTAAGGTCATGAAGTGGTCCTCAAATTCTTTTGTAGGATAAATAATTTCCACATCCTTTAGTTTAGGGACTTTTTGCTAAGAATTGATGACTCTTTATTTTATGATCATTTAGATCAAAATATATATCATAGTAGTTTATGGTATTTTGGATCAGACCTTCTATCACTTTAGATTATGGTATCTTATCTCGAACCTTAAATCGCTTTAGTTTACAGTCTATTTGATTAGAACATTTATCTATTTAGATTTAAGGTCTTTTATATCAAAACTTATATCACTTTAGTTTGAGGTATTCTAGCTTAGAACTTTTATCACTTTTCTTTAATGTAATTTAGCACAATAATTATTTTAATTTATTTTAAGGTCTTTTAAATTGGAAATTATATCCCTTTAGTTTAACACCTTTCACACCGAACCTTCTATAAATTTATTTTATGATCTTTTATCTCAGACCTTCAATCACTTTATTTTATATAATTTTAGCTCAGAACATGTGTAATAACATGGTATATGATGTTGACATGATAGGAATAACATAAAACACTCTAAGGTATATGGTTCTATAATGGTGTTTCTAAGGCTTGTGAGTATTAGTAATCACTTTTTTATTGATTGATGCATTTGGTTAAAGACCATAGGCACATATGGAAGATCCATGGGAATTCAAGTATTATCATGCGAAGGGTCCCTTGAAAGAGGTTTTCTTTTCCAATGGTCATGAAATATTTATAGAGATTATATTGGTTGAGGATAAAATACTAGTGATACTTGGTCCACATGTAAAGATGATGTATGGATGATGTAAATAATAACACAGAAGCTTGATTTTATAGATATAGGATGGAACAATCATGCCATGGATGACCCATAAAACTATGAGGTTCCTAGTTACTCTGCAGTGTTACTAGGGATTGCACAGATTAAAGATCATTTCTATCAAGGAGGATATGCCTTTTGTAATTAGGTGTGAGACCTAATTAATTTTCTTCATTTACATGTAATGGTTATCTCCACTTCCTTATGAGGGTTATTATATGAATGTGAAGACTCAAACGTCATGAAAATGAAGTTGAATATAGAACAAAGCATTCCAGGAAATATTTGGGCTCCTTAGGGATGTTTAGATCTTAATGTGAAGCTTCTCCTCTATTACTTATGGTCATGAATCTTGAGGTGTGGGACATAAAAGGTTCGAGAAAGGAATGTATCATTCCTTCCTTGATAAAGGGTACAAAACATTGTGATGTTACATTGAGGATGTCAAATAATATTGGATAGTTTGGAATGGAGATTGTAAATCATGTTCTAAAGTACTTAGATCAGGATGAAAATATGCAATAGTCATATTGGGTGTAGTTCCAAAACACTAAGGTGTGGAGTGCTTCTATGAATATTTCATGGCTCTCAAGGATTGGAATTTCATTTTTTAGAGTGAGGCATTTGGTTGATGACCATGGTCACATATGTATGAGTCATAGGCATGCATGCATAGTCAGGAACTGGGTCCCATGAAGCTAAATATCCTTTCGATGGGCCATGAATGTTTTAAGATTATCTAATGTACCAAAATCATGAAGTTTTATTTTCATATAGTGTAACATCCAAGAAGGGTTCAAACAACCAAAAGGATGTGCTATATCATAGAGAACCTATACTCACAACAAGGAGATGTAAAAATCAAAGCTCTTATTTTCTTCACAGATTGGGGGTATATTAAGAATAACATGTATTTTAATGGGTCCAAATATTAAACCCTATGACCTTTATACTTTATAAATTTTTCCAATTTTTTCTTAAACTATAGAGATGAAGTGTTTAAGGAATATAGACATAGACTTTTAAGGTTTCTCTTTGCATGTTTTTAACCTAAAACATTTTGTGTCTCTTTCTATTGATGTTTATAGTCATTTGAATTGGAAAATTATAATATAGAGTTTATGGTCGTATAGATTTGACCGAACCAAACGTATTTTAAGACTATGACTAACATGGAACAAATATGGGATATGCTACAGAAGAACCTACTATGGATACCCAAGGTCAAGAGAACTCAAACTTCTTCCCAAGTATTGGATAAAGATGTTTTAAATCATTGCATGAGTTTCTAAGGTCATGAGTATTGATATGGGACAATGATACCAGGATTAGTTAAGATAAACTAAGGTGTTGAGTTCAACCACAGTGGTGTCAGGGCTCATAAGGATTGTAATTTCCCTTTTGCAGAGTGAAAATTTTGGTTGACATCCATAGGCTCATATGAAAGATCCATTTGTATGTTTTAATAGTCATTAAAAGGGTCTATTGAATCCAGATATCATTTCCAATGGCCATGAAAGGTATATTTTGACATGATATGCTCAAGAAATGAAGTGTGGTATAAAGAATGATGTTCTTTTTAAAATTCAAGATACACCATCTACTCTGGCTGATCGTGGTAAGTCTCTTATTGTCCATTGATAAGGGATTATAATGGTTGATGGACTTCGAAATTTATTATCTTATACTATGGTCACTGTTCAGGTAGTTTAATGTCATCTAGTATGGAAGTTTGTTGTATAATTTTACATCATAGGGTAAGGTAATTTTATGCGCTATTTATCATGATGAAGAAAGGATCTAGGAATCAACATGAGCAGATGGAAATGTTGTGGTAAGTCCCATGGGTGACAGTCCTAGAGTCACTATGTATCACATGAAAATTAGAATTAAACCACACATAGTACATTATTATCATGTAGTTTAATGTAATGAAGTTATTACATTGATACCCTAACATGTAAATCTGGAATGTAGGTTGGGCCCATGACTAGAAATATGGGTGTTACTACATATCCCATGGAGATGGTAATCAATCCATACAATGTTCTTAAATGAGTAACTCAAAATTTTCCAGTCTAGCCTGTATAGAGTGGTGTAACTTTTTCCATTTATTGACATATCTTGGACCATGATTAGAGCTCTAGGTGACACTACATTTCTTCTATTGGTAGGAATCAAGTAACACATAGTTTTTTAATGAACCGTGAATTTTAATGTCATGCGACAAGGTAGAAGTTGGACCGATGAGAAAAAGTGTTAATGTTGTAGCTAGGCCCAAGGATAGATGTTTGAGAGTCCCTACATATCCAATATAATATGATAATCAAGACTATATATTTCAGTTAGAACCATGTTGTTTAACATCATGCTGTGAGGACATGTTCATGTGCAGTTTAATGTGATGTGGCAAGAATGTATGGAACGCCTTTTACGATATTTCATTAAGGACTAATATGCGACTGCTAAAAAATAATATTAATTTATTTTGTAGGGAATCTCATACCGAGACTCTTAAGACCATATGATCTATGGTCAGTGTGAGAATAACGGAATGAAAAGGGCCCCTCTCACTATATTGATGCATTTAAGGGTCGGACATAGGCATTTTTTTTATCATGTGGTGGATGGAAAATTATATAGGATTAGGGTGTACCTATGTGTCTCATTGGAAATGAGAATAAGAACTTTTTAGTTCAATGAAACCTATGAATTTCAACATCATTCAATAAAGGTGTTCTTCCATGCAGCTTTTCATTATGTGGTAAGGATATATGTGGCTTTTCATGAAGGAAGATTGTGGATCCATGTAGTTTTATATCATATAGTAAGGACATTGGATTAGTTGATGTGAAAGGAAAGTAACCCTATGGCTTGGTCGAAGAATAGTTATTATGGCATCAATATGTATCTTATTATTATCATAATTAAGGCATACATAGTTCGTCAACCAAGAAATTTAACATCATGAAACAAGGAAGATCATCTGTACAATTTACCTTTATTTGGTTAGGAAGAATCTGTACTATCTAATGTCCTTTACAATGGAAGAATGAATTGGATTACTCTGATATGGATTCCCTGGCCAATAAAATCTTTAGAAAATTATTTCTTGATAATTCTCACATTGGTGGGTAGTGTTACATGCTCCCCATCCACGGTGGCCAATGAGTATGAATCATTATGATTAACCTTATGTATAATATTTTGTCCTTCCCACTTGGATTCCAATTTCAGTGACTTATTTCTTAGTTTAGTTAGGGTTTTGTGACCCAAAAATAGTTTTACATGGAGGAATTAATAAAGGAGAACCTTTTTATTAATTTTTTTCCCAATCCTATTCTAATGGGCCTCCATGTTGTGCAATGTATCCAATCTATTCTCATCTAGCCATTCCAATTCATCCATCCACTTTTGTGATTGTTGATCATCTAAGAGTTTCCTAGAAATGGATATTTTGTGTGAAGGTAGCTAAAACACTATCGATAAAAATGACTTGGACTCATTCACCAATAATTATAGTGTTTCCTATGTGGTGGTACACATGGTGGTACAGTTTTCCCACAAAGCATGGAGGAGTGTATCTGTCCAAGAATTCTTGTCCATACACACCATCTTATACAGTATATTCAATGTTGTCTTATTGAAGGATTCCATGTATCAATATTCTAATACATGATTTTTATATGACTGATTGGACTCGATATTCTAATCTTGGTATAGCTTTTCCAACATCACGAGACATAAATTGGTGTCATTATCGGTTAATATTGTCTGAGGGACTCTAAACCTGGTGATGATATGGGAATTCCCAAATATGATGATACTATTCATCTTTCATTCTTTGATATGTAATCCTTATACCATTTTTAAAATATGTTAGTATAAATAAGGATGTACATGAACTGCTTATCTGTGGATTGGGGATATGGCCCCACAACATAAATTCCCTAAATAGAAAATAGACCGACATATATATCTATTTGTAGAAATTTCACGGTCGATGGATGATGTTTTAATGAATCTAGCATGCATGAAATATCATTGTGAATTTCATTCCATTCTATATCATTTTTAATTAGTAATACCTCCAAATCATGATTTGAGGGGAGTGTCAGGTTCCAGATTGTTGAGTATTGTAGGATCCTATATGGACTTCTTCCATGACGATGGGAATTTCTCCCTTTTATATACAACTAATAAGGATTCCATAAAATCAACATTTTTAGAGGAATTATTTCTCATTTATAATATCCTTTATAGTGATGTATTATTCCCCATCCTAAATTGGTTCCCTTCCTTCATGATCTATTAAGAGAATCCCATTTTTGGAGATAACAAATAATAGTCTCTATCCATCCAGGAGTGATCATTTCTTCACCATGCTCCAGGGTGGTGATGAAGTGGTTTATTTCATCCGTATCACATATAGAAATTTAAGAGGAGATTATTTGATGTGTGATATATAATAATTCTTCCTCCTAATCAGGTTCGTCCAGGATAGTGATTTCATTAGCTAGTGCATAATCACATTAATTTCGTGATTGGGGAACATGATAAAATGAGGCTTTAAAAGGGAATCATTCCATCAATCCACTGACATAGATAATTAGGGGGAACATTCATCCTTTATAATGGTACATTCACCACTTATTTTCTTTATCTCCAATTATGAGTCCCCTTTGATATTTTTGTAGTCTATGTGCAAGTGTAGGGCTAGTTCCAATATAGGGATGAGGACCTGAAATTCATCCTCATTATTCGTGGAACCTTAAAAAAGTAAGAGAAGAGTAAAAAATATTTTTCTTAAAATACATATACATTACCTATAAAAAACTAGTTGAAATTTTTTTTTCATCATTGTGACAATAGGACTCTTGGTGGTTCCATCAAAGTATACATCTTATGTCTGTGGAGATTCATGGGAAAATAATACCTCCTCATCTGGAAGTTCAGTGTTGTCTGATGTATTATCCTAGGAAGGATTTGATGTGAAGAAATAATCAATGTATTACACTCTCAATAACATATGTGATATGAACTGTATGTCATATTACAACAGAATTACCACCCATCGAGTCATGCAACCATTAAATATAGGGATACCATTGATTTACTTGAGTGGATCAATAAGAGTGATAGGTTTTAATTCATGGAGATTCAAGTAATTCCTAAACATTTTCATTGAAAAGATAGGAAGAAGGCTATTATTCTGAAAATTATAATATCTTGACTTAGTACCTAGTACAATTAGTCTGAGTAAGTAGAGACAATTCTCTCTCACCACATCTTTTTTTGTGTGTGAGGAGGGTTCTTGGTGTGTGTTACGTAGTAGCCACATATAAGACTAGTGGCCAACCATACACCTAATGAATCATCACTTGTGGGTTAATCATGTAATTATAGAGAGATTAAATGGATTATTGACAATCATCATCCCATTGGTAGGTGATTCCCTTCTGAATTAACAAGGTGTAGTGGAGAGATTTTCTAACCAGGTTGGCTATGAATCACTGAAATAAGGTGAGTATCCCTTGGAGTCCCCTCAGTGTATTGACATTTCTTTGGGATGATATTTCTAAAATTAGACTATTATTATTATGATCAACCTCAATTCCATTTTGGAATACGATAATTAAATGGTACATTGTTGATGTTACCCTGAAAGAACACTTCATTGGATTCATCTTTAAATTGTATTATTGCATCTTGTCGAATATTGCTTGGAGATCCGTGAAGTGATCACATTGATGTTCATATTCAACAACAAGGTCATTGAAATAACACTTTTATATCCTTCCTAGATGTTTAATAAATAGAAGGTGCATGGTGTTATGGTATGTGGAGACAACATTTTTTAATCCTATAAAAAAGACCTGGAATCAAGAGATCTCATGAGGTTCTCTAAAAGTAATATTTTCATCATCTTCATGGGAAATATTGACTAGATTGTACCCATAGTTCCCCTACATGAAGAAAATGGATTATAATATAGTATTTTCATCGATCATGTTTTTTGTTATCGACAATGGGAAATTTTCCTTTTGTAAATACTGATTAAGGTCTCTGAAATCATTCAAAACCCTATTCTTCCTATTTTTTCCTAATAGAGACAATGTTGGAAATCCATCACTGGTATTTCACTTCTCTGATAATGTTTTAATTTAGAAAAATATCAACATATACCTATATATTTTTGGAATGAGAGGATACATCCTCCTATATTCATGTTTTATTCCTTGATGCTATTCGAGTAGTCTGAGATGGTGCTTGCCACATCAGGATATAGTCCTTGAATATCTGTATAGTTTCATTTAGACACATATCAAAGCTTTTTTAGAAATTAAATGTACATCTCTTTCTCTTGGAGGGGGAATGGAGGAACTAATTAGAGTAGTCTTAGGGCCATATTTTGTCCCCTAATTTATTTGTTTGAGCTCATATACGGTGGTGAAGACACCTTCCTCAAATGATGGAGGGGGCATTCCAAAGGTCATCCTCATCCTCATCCTCTTCAATACCTAAATCTATGGTTCCATATTTAGGTAAAGATGGATGTATGTGGGATTTAATATCACTATGTGGGTGAGGGATGAAATTAGATGAGACAACATAATCCTTTGATATCTGAGTTGTCATAGAGATATGACAGGGATAATTATTTTTTACACTATCACTGAAGAAAATAGGGGATTGGAACTATGGGATTGAATATTCTACTTCTACCATATTTATGGGGAGAAAATAGTTGTTGTCTTATATACTACAATGATTCTCAGGGGTGGTCCCCACGACATTGGGAGCTTATACGTATATATAATCATCCGTTGTTGGTTTCTTGCCTCACATATTGTATAATTATACTTTTGTATTTGTGCCTCTAGAATTTTTTAAGGGGGTTATATCACCATGTTTTATGCTAACCTTTACATTAATGGGGTACTTTAGACATTTATTAAATATTGATGGTGCCTCCCAAAGTATATAGAGCCATGGACCCCTGAGCCGGACATTATATGCAATGGCATACTAGATAACCCAGATATCCACATCAGACGTGAGTTCCCCAATTTGGGAATTTAGTTTGATATTCCAAATATGTCTTTGCATATGCATATCATACCCTTGAATTTTTATATTTGTTAAGGATATTTCCCCTTCACTATATCCCAATTTTTGGATTGTTCAAACTGGGATAAGATTAATCCCAGATCTATTATCATTCAACACCCTTTGGATATTGATATTATTGGATCTGGACAAGACATATAGGGGCCTGATGTGCCCTGGGATGGCCTATTACTAGTCCTAATCAGTGAATTAGATGATGAAATCAACTTATAAGGACGTAGTCTCCACTTAATAGACTTCCTCTATAATGAATTCTATCTCAAATTCCTACAAGATATAGAGGGATTCGACAAGTGCCTCTATGAGTTAATTTGAGATATTGAGTGAATTGTGGATTTATAACTTATATGGGAATACATAAAAACGTTATAGGTCATTGTTTTTGTTGTGAGAATCATCTGCACTTGCAGATATGGGGATGCTCAGGGCCATGTGGTTCCAGAGCAGATGAATTTTTGTTGGATGGGCCTGGTGTCTGTAAAGAGGTTGTGGGAGAATCTATTTCTAGTGTTCTATGTCATGATGGACTTCCCCTTTCTCTGAGTTGTTAGGATGATCAAACCCCTACTAGGTGATCATAAAATACTGTTAGGTCCGTACGGCCGCTGGAGGGTTTTGGGGAACCTCCACATCTTTTTTAAGTTTTTGGTGTTCTTTACCACAATTTATAGATTCATATATGTCATCCATGGGAATCTTATAAGAATATTGAGTCTCAAGACATCTGTGATGTCCTCTATTAAATCAATTCCAGTTCATACGGCCTTCGGTTCCCTAGTTATGTGTAGGAAAAATATATTCAGGGGTATATTAATCACTGTATAAGGGGTATTCCATGTTTATTATGTTTCAATAACCAAATATGATCTCTTTGTCCAATAAGGATTTATTTGGTGGGGGATATTCCCATTACACTAATGTATTAGTGAAGAAATATTGAAGATTTAGGGATTGTTTTGGAGCATAATATTAATGATTCTCTTATTTCTCTTCCTGCTTCTAGTTATCACAACCTCCTTTGGGAGGAACATATAATATCTCTTTATTGGGTGGTGGATCTATTGTGGGATTCTGAAACTATTAATTTAGATTTTCATTATCTCGATAAAAAATATTTTTGATTCACACATTTTTCAAATGTTTTTCTCATTCCTAGCCAGAAAATTCTACCGAAAATCCTGTTCTTATAACTAGATGACTATTATGAAAGCCACCTGCTCTGGGGATTTCTCTACCATCAGCTATCCAGATTCAACCATTCCTTGACAGATTAATTATAAGATGAATAAATCTTGGATATTTTGACCCAACCATCAATGGTAAGGGAAGTAGTCAGGATGGTCAGTAAGTTCAACCTCATCAGAACTTTTAGTTTGTGGGAGCATGAGAAGGTTTGTTCCCCTTAATTCCAGGATATAACTAGGGAATTGTTCATTTGTAAAGGATTATAGTTTTTTCATCTATTCATAAAATCTCAAATGCCCATAATTTCTCAGTACTTATGGTTGAGGGAGAATATGTGGTTGTCTCTTCTCTATAAGAGGTGTTGGGAATTTTGAAGCCTTCCTAGGTGCTCGGATGGGAACTACTACTAGCTTGAGGGTGAAAGCTGCATCTTATGCTCTACCTAGATTTTTTCCCAATGTAAAGGGAATAACTCAATACAAGGATCTGGTTAACTGAATAGACTCCTCATGAGTTTGTTCCATTTTAGTGAATTCTCATAACCCATCGGGATATTTCATGAGGATTTGCAGTGTCTAAAACACATCCTTGAGATTTTTAGAAGAACATTCCAATATCTTCCCCTATGAAGTAGGGAAGATGAGTGAATAATTGAAATATTTCCATCATTATATTATATCAGACAAACTATTGTTATCATGTTGGTTTTAGTTTTTCCGGTCAATGATCATTGGTTTTTTAGTGTGGAGGAAAATATTTAAAGGAACTGATAACGAAGGTCTTACCATCCTGCATCAGATCATGTTAGAGGATACTATACAAAACAATGGATTTCCCTATTTGATTTTGTATGAAATATCTTAGATTCATTTCTTCATATTGATATAAATGTCCCATCATCAGCCCACATCGGTATACGATGTGTGTGAGATGTTTTTCAGGGTCACCTGCATCATCAATGGTAGATAAGTTAGGGGTGCCGATGATGGGTAGAGGTGGTGTATCATCCAAAATTAGGGACACGACTTACTATTAGGATATATAGGTTCAAGTAACCCTTCCTTGGATTCTGTTTGAGTTTTAAGGGACACAATGACGTTATGTAACCTCAGGGAACTATGTTCTATGCCACCTCCCATACAAAAGGAGTGGGAGTGGTCCGATGATGTGTTCTCATCTTCATTTCCCCCTGATTCTGATTTTTTCCTATGATTGAATGATTTATATTATGAGGGAGATGTTTTCATCGCAATTGAGGGATGTCATGATCATTTTTAAATTCCGCATTTATGTGGATTTCCAATCAAGATCTATATAAAATATGATGTTCTGATACCTCTCATGTTAGTGATTCAGATAAGGGATGAAGATATTAAAAAATTACTAGAGATGGTACCTAGTAGGAATACTTCCCTAGAGTATATTCTCATTGATTTTATAGAGTTCTCATATTTCACACTCATATTGTGAAAAATCATCCTCCATAGAAGGTACCTCAGTTCTTACGGGTGATGATTGGGATGCGGTGGTACCTTTTAATTTTTCTTTGGAGGATCTTCTCCATAGAAGTGGAAACTCATTATTTGGTGGTTCCAAATTTTTAATCCTCATTATTTAGTGTGTGTGAAACATTATTTGGTGCATCTAAATCACCCTCCTCCTATGGTAACATTTTTATGTTATGACCCATTTTATTTTCATCATGATTGATTTCCTCCATGTTGATAATGACTAAATTCAGAGAATAAAATCAGGAAATGGTGGTTGTGCCATTAAATTCAATGAAACATACTGATTTCTCCCTATATTCATCAGGTTCCTTATTTGAAACCTTGTCATGGTTGGGCGGATTTTTATTGCGACCTAGGTGGGGTCTGATCTCTTTTATTATATGGACTCCATGTCTCTGCCTATGAACAATGAATTTGAGGGAGTTTTTGGTTTTTGTTGTGTATGGGCCCTAACCAACTAGGATTTTTTCATACGGTGGGAAGAAAAGGTTGGATGACAACCATTGATTTTTCCCTCCCAATACAGAGAATACAGATTCTATCCATATTGATAATGATGATGAAACTTCCCCTAGCTCTATGGGGCCAAGGTCATTTGGTGCTACCATGTTAACTTATCGGTCTTGTTGTGGGGGATTCAATGACTCCAGTCCCATACTTGATGTTTCTTAGGACAAACATGGGGATATAAATAATGCCCTCTTAGTAGTATAGGGTGATCCGTAATCACCACTGATTCTTCTAGGACCCTCTTAGGGGATGATGAACATGTATATAGTGATTGAGATATAAATTCCCATATCCCACTAGAAAGGGGTTGACCTACATCTTTCTCAGATATATCCTGAATCCCCTTAGTAATTTAAGATCAAATGGGTGAATGGTGTGGTAAATATTCTCTAGGCTCGGGTGGCTAAGTCCTCTCATTGATTAATGCTATGGAAGCTTCTATTCTGGTCTGTTTGATGGTGCCCAAATGTGCTCACATGGGAGATGGGTGATATAAAATCCCATAATGGGAACTTTTGTTTATGGGAAACTATATGGACAAATGCAACATCATTACCCATGTCTGAAATGTTATCTCATTGAATCAAGGGGCCCATATTGATGTCTGGTTTGCTATCCTCATCCTCTATTTGAGATGTTTCTACATTATTGATGAGATTTCATTCCATTTTAGTGACCAAATTGCTTGAGAATTACTTAGTCCCATTATTTTTTTATATTATATAACATTATAGGATGCTGAATCTCAAGGGTTCTTTTGATAAAGTGGTGTAAAAATGTATAATGATCCATATTATCCCCATCCTCAAATACACATGCTTGATGTGGATTTAATGATTTGATTACAAACCATCAAAATGAAATAGAGGCAAGCATGTTACATATGTTCTCTATGATTTTTTCGTTTTGGATCCGAGGCTATAGAGATAGTAGCCCGGTTGAACTGATAATAGAGTATCTTGATTGTCTGATGGTGAAAATCATATCTTGTTAAAGGGAGATATCGATACTTGCACTGTATATGAGTATCCCACATGTTTTTTCATTAATAAGGATTGAAATAATTTTATAGCTCATCTAGGATCTCATATCTATAAGTATTGAGGGTCCAAAACACGATGGGGAGGTTTTTTCAGGAGATCATTCTCAATATGTCAAGGTTGGATACCTCCTCATCAAACTAATATAGATATATCTAGTCAAGTCATTGACGATTGATCTGATGGTTGCCTTCTGACAGGAGTGGAATGTTATGGGAAGTTCATGGGGGAACCATATATAGTTGACACCTATGTTTTGAAACCCTCTTTATATGACGATGTTAGAAATATTAACACCTCTATATATGGAGATGTCTGGGAAATGATACTATTTTCCTATCCATGGGGAGGTTGACAACAGTTTATTTCTATAGTAGAGTCTCTGTGATCCATCTCCACAATACCACAAGGATTAATATCATGGTAATAAACATCATCTATATCTACTTGATAGAAAAGTCAAAGGACCCTCATGGTGTTGAGAATGTTTCTAAAAAACATCAAGGACACTATCATTGAGTATATTTGGAATATGGGCCATGTTTTATGTCATAGATGTAATATACCAGCCTTCCTTTTGAGATTTTGTAGGGATATGGGCATGTTGTGTGATGGTTTCTAGAACAAGAGTATAACCATATGGTGATCCGGGAGTATGATCCCACTATTGAGAAGTTATTCAAATATTTCATTATGATGTATTTTTATTTAAGGGATTATAAAACTTTCATAAGGCATGAACCATTCTTCCATGGTGAGCCTCAGTCAGGACAAGAGTATGAGCCCGATCATGAGCATTTGGGATACTCTGCTGGTCCTTCATGGTAGAAGTATGATCCTAATGTGATTTATGTGCCACTGTCACCTAGTGATCTTCCATTGGAATAGAAATATGATCCTTGAAAGTCTATCCATTCCCACCGGAATATTTAGATAGACCTCCAGAATGGGAGAAGGAATATGAGCCTCCTTATATATTTCCAGGGAATGATACTGAAGTAGTCATTCGTTAGTGGAAGTAGGAATATATTCCTTGATTCCTTGATCTCCTGTTGTATTCCATGTCTATTTTCTAACAAAAATATGAGCATGTCCCAAGGATTCTTCCATTCAGTTTGGTTTTCCATATCCAAAACTAGGATATTTTCCAAATCATGGGCCTTTGGAGTATGTCGCATGAATTATTCGATAGAGATATGAACCTGTCCCAAGGAATGTTCCTCTCTCAAATTATGAGCCCCCCCCATAATAGGGATATGATCCTAATCCTTATCCATTGGAATATTATTCTAGTCCTTTTTTATAGGCTTGTGACCCTTTCCCGAGGTGTTTGTTGCTCTCAGCTGGTGATCCCTGGTTGGAACAGATATCTAATATCATTTTTATTCCTCATCCTTTTTTAGAATATGCTGATAATCATCCTAGGCAGGAAAAAGATTGTGGTATTTCTCTGGTAAAAATAATTATTCACAATGATCATAGTGTTGAGTTTCCTTGGCTACAAGGATAGGAGTATGCGACTATCCCATTATCTTCAATAGTGTTGAAATACTCTAGTGTAGATCTTCATCTATTGCTAAAATAGATTAGAAATTTTGAAAAGTGTGCATAGGGATATAAGACTGCATGATTTACATAACTATTATACATAGTCATATGTCTTTGATGGAAGAGGGGATATTCACCCACTTTTCCCTCCTTATTCCATTGTATTATGACGATGGGCTTAATGCATGGGGGTAGGGATAGACACATCCCCCATGCCTCCTATGGAAATATTCCCACATGCTTGATTTGAATCAGTAGGGATATGAGCCTGATTTCTAGTTCTTGTGGGAATATTCCATTAGGATTCCTCAGCAAGAGTGGGGATTTCATGTACCTCCAGGATATCCAACACTTTGGTCCCTCGATGATGCTTCCTTGCTGCCTATGCATGGGTATCATTGGTGGTAGCATGTTGTGTGGTACCCTCAAAAACCGACTCATGGGTACCAATTAGATGATTACAATGACATTGGTTGGTAGGTTCCCTCCTCAGTGGAACCTAAACCGAAAGGGATCCATATTTGGCTTCCTCATCGACCTTCATCAAATATGGATGGCAGATTTTTTTTTCTTAGGGGAAAAGTTATTGAATTAGTTGGTTTTCATGATGATAGCTACTCACATAGCAGCAAAATTCGTCTATTGATAGAGATTTTTTTGGATCCCATTCTTAGATATCGTCACATCAATCATCCATGGTAAGGATTGTGTAATGTCATAGGTAGCCTCAGACCCTCGTATTTTCCACTTGCCATTGGATCTACTTAGTAGAGGAGATCACTTTGTGAGTCATGGGGGTTGCAGCCACACATGATTTAATGGAGAAAACAATGGAAGATGATGGAATTTTATTTATTTAGGATGTTGAAAATATCTACAGTCATACAGAATATAAATAACAAGGTCACCAATTAGTGAATTATCTTATGCATAATGGGTTCAATCAGATACGCATGGTTAAATTTGTTTTCCTATTGTTATCATTTCAACTATTATTTTCATTTGGAATTGTCAAAATAAGGATTCATATATGAGAAATCTGGTTATATAGGATAAAATTTATCATCATTTTGGTCATAATTCGTTTTTTTATAATGTTTAAAAAACAGTGTGTCCTAACATATTAATGTCAGGATTTTCAGTGTTATATGCATATGGGGTGAAAAAAATGGCTCAAAAAATTATAACACAATTGTTTTTATTATATATATTCACTTAACAGTTGCATTTTTTCATGTATAGTGGCCGAAAAAATGGTCTGATAGATTATAACATGATTATTTTTTTTATTTTTGTGATTCATGTCAGTTTTACCATTCTTGATTAGTTGGGATTTGAGAATGAAAATGGGGTCTTCCCGACATGTCTGATTGTGGGGGGGGTGTTGTGAACAATCATGAACATCAGGATTCTATTTTCACTCTTATTAGGTACTCCCAATGGTACCCACATCCATAACTAGGTACAGAACTACTTTCTAAAGGCATACACTCACCTTGGTTTTCAGGCACAAGGACTCTTGGGGACTCACATTAGTTGATAGGATGAGAGTTTGGGCTCATCACACCCTTTTGGGAGAAATAGTTTCCCACTCTAATAATTTATTAGAGATTTAAGATATGTTCCTAAATCTCTTCTTATTTAGGATATGGGACCGATTACCTTAAAAAATGAATATATGTAAATTCTCTTTCATGTGAAAATGATTGGGGTCACTTTAGTGAATCTATATATATATATGTGTATGCGGTTATCCATCATTTTATAGTAATGGGTGGATTCTCATATTTTAATAATGAATAACCATGTGCTTCAAAAAATTCATCCCCAGAAGGAGGTGATTAATTTTCCTTGGAGGGGATTGAGCCATTGTGAGTCATCCTACGTATCCTTGTTATTTCACGAATCAAAACCCATGTAGTTCGTTGGACCCATGATGTTTACCTTCATGAAGAAAGGACTTATATGGGTTCTCTAGGACACTATGTATTCATGATCGTGTTCTATAGATATCTCTTATGTATCCCGAGTACAGATAGAATCAATGTTTCTATAGTTCATTGGTTTATGGATTATATATTTTGGTCACCCCAATCATTTTTTATACTCATGGTGAAGATTATATGACTATTTTAATTCCTTAAAGTCATGTGACCTATGATCAGTGTAAGAAAAAAATTGAAGAAAAATGATCATTTTATTTCTCATGTTATGTGACTTACATGTTGAGACTACCCTAAGATGATTTATTATGGAACATGGGCCATAGAATGATATCCTAAATATTCTAGTAATTGTTAGAATAAGAGACATCATAGTTTAGTGGATTTCTCAATCCATTTATCAATGAGGTCGGGTGAATAGATCATGGGAATAATAGGGTTTTGACAGATGATATTTCAAAGTCAAATAAGGACATAAATTAAAAGGGGTGTTTATTTGAGATTAGGCCTTATGAAGGTGTCCTATGTATCATGGTTATTATATGAATTAGAGTTCTCATAGTTCATTCTATTGGGGATTACACTCTATGATTTCCTTTACCATTATGAAGTTTTATAGAACATATGTTATGATCATTTCAACTACTTAAGCCTATGTAAGCCATTCTCATTGTGAGTAACAAGGGATATAAACTAATCAATGTCATTGGTTTGAATAAGGGACATAAATTATGGGATTTCCCTAGATGATCAATATGGATCTTTCACCTTATGGATATGTGTCATGTGTATCCTGAATATAGAAGGAATCATAGTCAGCATAGTTCTTTTTAATAGGTATTACACACTGGGGCTTCCCCTTTTACTAGGGATAACACCCCAAGGATGGATAATATTATTATGTTTGAGTATTCACTTGTGAAATGGCCTTCTTGTCTGGAGGGTGTCTCAAGACCAATTTTATTTTTCCAGAGGACATCCAATGACCTAGATGGTTTATCCTGGAATTCATCACATGACTTGGATGGCTTTTCTAAGGGTGTCTCATGATCCAGCTGACATTCCCCATTGTCATTCACATGAGTTGATCAGTCACATATGGAGGGTGTTTAATGATTCAATATGACATGGTTTAAAGGATGTCACATATCATTGATAAAATCAATGGATCGAATTGTGATACCTAACTGAAATGTCTAAAAGGTGCCACATGTATCAGATGACTTTCCCAGAGGGCATTGTGAGGGATTAGTTGACAAGCTAAGATGCATCTGCGATACTTGACAGACGTGACCATGCACTATTATATGAATCATGTGGCTTATCTAAAGGATGTCACAAGGGATGTGAATTAGACCTAGAGGTTTTTGTGAGACAAAAGTGGTGTTCATTGGGAGGCTATATACTTTTACATGTTTGGAGGATTTCATATGTCCCAAATAACATTCTTAAGGAACATTATAAGATCCAGGAGATGATTCATAGTGATTTCAAAAATCTTGGATATCTCATGTGAAGTACATGAGGTCTGTAGAGCATGTTTTTCTCTCTTTTATTCCACTTTTAATCATTATTCTAGAACTTTTATTGTGAAGGAATCGGGATTATTAGGTATTAGTTTCTTTGAGTTTCATGTGATTTTGAGATCATACAGTATATTCTTAGCACATCATTCTAGTATTCATTTATGTGATCCATGAATTATTACATTACGTGAATCATGTATAGAGAATTATTTATTTGGATGTCCATTGATATAATACATAATGGAAGTCTAACTGGTCATGAGATCTGCCACTCTGAGAAGGAATCTTTTTCCCTTTCACCCGAGAGTCTATAGGTCAAGACATAAACACTATTTTCCTGTTTGGTCGAGAAATTTATAGGCATATCCACCATGGTTTTTCACTAGATTATTTGACGTATATGGCACAGATCATGCAAAAAGTTGGAGAAGGGGTTTGGTGCCACACGTATTTGAGATCCTTTTTCATTGATCACTTCGAGGGAATCACATAATTTTCAAATTCCTCAAGTACCTCTCTTCAATTCCTCCATTATTGGATTATTTACAACTAATAGGTAATTATTGAATCATGAAGGTATGCTAAAGGAATTTTATATATTCATATTGACATATACAAGGACCTTCACGAGATTATGATTCCTGTTGAACAAGCTCCACCTGATCATGGTTGACATGTCCATATGTATCATGAGATTTTATTGTAGAAATCACTAGTTCATCACATGGTTTTTATGACGATGAGTGCTTCTTCCTCCTTAACTTTTATTTCCTTAGTTTTATGTGACAAATATTGGGAGTCATACGACATTGAAGGAGTAATGTCAAGGAAAATTACTCTCTTTTTTATGTGATGTTCCTTGAACAATAAAGGTCCTATGGGGGTGTGTACGAATTTTATGGAAAAACCCATCCATTGGTCCTTAGGGAGCCAAAGGGTAGATAATCTTTTCATGGAGATACCCAAGGCCTTCCATGTTATGAGGCTGAAAATCCAAAGGGACTTCACATGATGATTTAGGCATATCTATAGGGATTCGTAGTGTCTTTCAGATGGCCATGGTTGTACCACATGTATTTCAAAGACCACGAGTTTCTCTCCTTTAATTCCCATTTATTTACATTGTTTTATTGAACAAATATTCATGGGTCTTCCATGTTTGTTTAGGTGTCATTTAGCATAATTCTCCTTCCCACCGATGAAGATTCATGTGAACATTATGACTGCTAGGGGAATCTATATTTTGGGAATCTTTATCCCCATTTTAAATGGATTTTAATATTGGATTTCAATGTGCTTGTGCCCAACAAGATGTGTGTCTGAGGGGAGTTCATGTAGCCTCCACCTCAAAACTACTCCTTGTTCTAAGAACCTTCCTAAAAGTATAGGGTCTCATTGAAAGGGGCTTCATGGGATCCACCATAGGTTATGTGTTGTGCATGGAGTCTTTAAATGTCCTTATAATTGTAATGTAATAACGAGTCCCTTTAAGTTTCACACTATCTATATGTCTTTTCCATCTTCTACTTCATTTTCTTTGTAGGGGAAATAATACCCATATTCAGGTATTTGGTCATTGTTAAATTTTTAGATTCTCATTTTTAGGTGTCAGCAATGTTACTAATTAACTATATGGAGAATGTAACCTATGTTATGGGATTTGTGGAATATTATATAGTAGACCTTATAATTTGTCACTTTGAAGGTGAATCAGATTAATGATTGTTTCTAATGAAAATCGGTAAGGAAAAAGAAATAAAGTTATGTCATGAATTGGATGATATTGAAAGATATATTACATGAAATTTATTTACGCAATGTCTATTCACATAGATTTAAATGGAAATTCCTAGAGATGAAGAAAAATATAGAGGAATATATTTCCACCTATGATGCTCATAATACATGATAGGATAGTTATGCACTGAATTTAATTCTAGACTATGATCATAAAATTGACTAACTTTAATGATGATTGAATCCAAGATAGTGAAGGTATATAGTTACTTATTAGTTAAAATATTTTTAGGATATATTCTGGTGTCATGAGAAATAATATATAGTGTTACTAGTATTTTACAATTACAAGGAAAAGAAGCAATCTAGGTGCTAGGAAATGAGTTATAACTCAACCATGAAACTAGGATGGTAATAAATTTCAACTTCCCTCTTGTGATAAGAGTGGAGAAAATAATTTTGGAGAACATCATATGAGATCATGGAATTTTTACCAACGTGGTATGGCTTCCAACATGGATCATTACTATAAATAACAGAGGAATCGTAAGAGTAAAACTAGTAAGGATAAGAAGGAAATGAATTGTTTTAAAAAAATTAGTTGGTACATTTTGATAATGCATGTTTGATGTTATTTAGTAAATTTGGTTATCATCATGATTAGAAATAGAATGGTACTATAAATACCTTTTCCATTTCCAGTGTCACAAACCCCTCCCTCCAATGAAAACCCTCCTAGGATGTAAATGGAGAATGGGAGATGATGACCTCCAAGTCCCACCTCTTATAGATACTGGTGTGGCGATCATCACCAGGGGAATACAATCATATAAAATGTGAGGCATTGCCAATTTTAGAAAAAAAAGATTAGGAAAAAATATGGTCCATCCAAAAACAAATACAACACTCATACAAAAACTCTCTCTCTCACACACACATAAAGAATGTTCAAATATATCCCACTTTAATGTTTAAAATGAATCTATTACCAATGCAATAAAAATCCAAAGTATGTACCCAATGTAAAAAATAAGAAGCGACAAAACAAATACCTAAAATTCCAATCTAGTAAGGTCCATCATAGTCTTTTTAATCCCGCTAGAATCATAAATTTTTTTTTTATATACATAGGGTGATAATACATGTATACTCAGTAGGAAAACAAATTCTCTCAAGCACATGTGAAAGGATCATACTAATGCCCTGGTGAGAAATTTTTAGAACCAAGTAGCACCTACGAAGGCATACTAATGACCACAAAATCACCCATTCACAATCACAAAATAACAATATTAGTGTAATGTAATATAATTCACATTAATAATAGGGTACCTAGCACCACATTCCCACTAATTATCCTCTCTAACAACCTAACCGAAAATGTCCTGGAACTCTCACCTCATCCAAACACACCACATAACAACCCAACCGCACAAACCTATGCCTCACGACAACATCTCACCCACAGACACCTAGGACACATACCACATCACATACTTCTCATAGACACTTGGGCCACATACAATGCAGCATCATGATAACACTTGGGAATTCACAAAACATATCATCACAAGGAATCCTAGGATGAAACAACACATCTCATCCCTATGAAACATGGGAAAACAAAACACATCTCATCCCAAAGACATAAGGGGAAAAAACTTTCCCACACACAACTGGGCCCCACATACCACAACTTGCCCGAAGAATCTTGGGATAATGCCACCAGGAAGAAGGAGAAGGGAAGCGAGGGTGGACATCCATCCATCATCCCGCTAATATTTTTGGGAAATACACCCTACCCTATTATTATTGGGGTGTTTGATGCATTGTGCACAACTAGGTTGGGGTGTGTATAGAAATCACCAAGGTAATACTTGTATATAAATATATGACACCACACACAAATTCCCATATTATGGGTTCTCAATAAACGAACAAGATATAAACAATACCAACCTTGCTTCTACATCTAAATGAAATTACCACACAATAAACCATAGCTTCTTTCCAATTACCAAACAATTTTGTTAAGCCATTACCATTCATCATTCAAAATTCATTTATTCATTTTATTATGATAACCAACCTATGTATGTACCAAATTTTTTTAATCAATTATTTATTCAATGATTCCATTATTATTCAGGATATTACCATGAACAACACATAACAAGAAACACAAACAAGGAAAAACATTGAAAAACTCTAGATGATTAATTCATTACAAAAACAAAGTACCCAAATCTCAACCAAATACATCAACAACACCAAGCACAACCTTAATGTAGCCCTAATGCACTGAACTTTTCATCTATTTTATAATCAATCAATATCCCAACTTGATATTTTATTACATGGTCAATTTGTTGTATCATCTACAAGTTCATTCACCGGATCATCTAGAACAACCACAACTCACACTTGTTCTTCACAAATGTACCACAACATGAACCCAAGATTATCAACACATAAAATATAGTAACATTACATTCGATCTATACCTCACTAACACACAAAACCATAACCAAATATATCAAATAACAACATAATTCCATATTTAATGAATAATCCTTTATTTAATTACACTTGATAATTTGGGGGTTTTCATATAAGCTGGTTAATCCCGGGGAATCTGTTTATTAAAAAATAGTATGTGATTTATTAGTTTCCATTTAGGGTGATACCACAATAACCACAACCAATGTATCTCAAAAAATAGATATAACCAGTGAGAAAAAGAATCCACCAATGGACACCAATTTCATCAGGGCGTTCATACTGCATAATAAGAATATCACCAAAAAATAAAATCTACAAAAAGCATATAATAAACCCCTCTATAAATTCAATTCATGTATACATTTCTTTTTCTTTGAGTAAGATCAAGCAACCATAATCTATGTGTAAAAAATGTAAATCCACTTCCACATGATGCACAAATAAATAAAGACAAGAGAATCCCTACCTTGAAGGGGTTTCAGTGTTCTTTTCATGAGAATATATCATGTAACGGTCCTCTAATGACATATCCTGCAAGACATGCATCTATCTAAGGATTCTACGACACAAAAACATGAACATAAATCAAGGGAGACCCCATTAGGAAGAATGGAAAAGAACATGTCATGGAATGGGGAGGAGATATGGAAGTGAATAAGAACAAAATAGAGGGAAACTATTATAAAACAAAGTGATAAAATACCTTTGATCACCATAGATCTCCAACGAATGGTCACCAAGATCAAAAAATCAGAGATAGAGGAAAACGGTTTAATGAACTTCTTGGGGGTGCCTATAGTTAGTCTGGAATGAGTGGTAAGAGATTAAATAGATGATTGAATGAATGTTCGTCCATTTTATTGAAAATAGAATCGGGCTTCGGTATTACATGATGTGTAATACCCTTTCACATCATGTAATACCTGAGTATCATTTATGGCCGAAAAATGTGTCACCTCCTAATTTTATTTTATTTTTAAAACCTCTAAATATTACACACCTTGAATCCCTAGGTCCCACCATGTAAAATTATGAACATTTTGAATCATTCTAGGATAAATAGTGAAACCGAACATCATGTTGTTATATCAATTTACAAAACATGTAACCTCCCTACATCATGATTATTACAACTGAACATCTCCAAACTCCCTCCAAGCCTCCTACAAGAACATCCAATAAAAAAACACACAATATAACAGATTGTGAAGGCAAGGACCATTACATTGGATGGTTCTCAAATTATTATCATCCTTGAGAATCCAAAAGAAAGACTACAATAAAATGTCATATGAACAACCACACGATGAGAAACCTCTCAGTGACCTCACTATACATGATACACTACAAAAAACAAACACATATATATTCAATGATAAACCACTCTTTGATAATCAAAATCTAGAGTGCAAACCCCCATATGTAAGAACACCTCCTCTGACACATGAAACCATGCCTTGTCACATGAACCCAAATGACCACAAGTCACACCACAAGAGAAGAATGACCACACTATTTGAATACATAATCTAGGAATTCCATCCTCCATGTCAAGATATTATCTTCTATGGGAAACACCAAATCTCCCACATGTCATTAATCACATGGCATTTAATGATTCTTGATTATAAATATCGTCCTCCCCTTTCAACACATCAGGAAATCAACACATATGGCACCACACACAACAATACATAGGGAAAATGGCTGAACTGATAAAAAATCGGATCAAGAATTACATTTTTAAACTAAATATAATAAGGAAAAAATCATAACAACATCTGGTACTGGGTAGACAACTACATTTCAAGCACTGAATTACTCTCATCCAGGACATAATGCCTGCACAAATCGAAAACTAAGGGAATGGTCCATTCAAAAAACACCTTCTCTCAAATATATTGGATCTCTATCAGTCATTCCATGTATGTCACATTTCCCTCAATATCCAACTCTCTCATGTTAAGTAAATGGGATCCATAATAGAAATACTGATGAAGCTATGAGACATGGAATTCATCATGGATCCTCTCCAACTACTGTGGCAATGCCAATAATTACTCCACTTTTCCAACTCGACCCAACTCATAAAATGGTCCAACGAAATAGGGAAAAATCATGCTCCATATTCTAAACCTCCACTTCCCACATCTATTTAAAACCATCACGAACACGTGGTCCCCAACCTTGTACTACACAAGACTCCTACTATAATCAACATATGACTTCTTCCAGTCTTACATTGCCTTCATCCGTTCATAGACAAGCTAAAACTTCTATTTTATGTTGTTCAGCACACCCCGACCATGAACAATTGTCTCCCCAACAATTATCCAACACAATGGATAATGCAATGATCTCCCATTCCACCCCTCAAATGAAGAGATTCCAATGTAATAGTGATAGATATTATTATAGAGAACTCCACAAAGGGAATGTGGTCTACCAAAGATCCACCAAAGTCCAAGACGCATGCCTATAACATATAATCTAATGTATAGATACTAATATCTGTCCGCCCATCTATCTGATGGTTGAATGCGGTGCTAAGGCATAACACGTTTCAAAAATCCTATTGTAATCCCCTCCAGACTCGGGTGGTAAACTAAAAATCCCGGTCAGTGATAATAGACATCAGAACATCATGAAACATGACCACTAAATTCACATACCCCTTGGGTATGGAATCCACAGTGCCCAAATCTTGATTGATAAGATGTGATCTGATCTCTTTAGCTGATCCATTACTACCTAGATTGAATAATTTCTTCCCTAATCCCTGGGTAACTATATGAAAAAATCCATCAACATGTCATAACTGTTCCACTTAGTGATAACAAAGTGTTGTGAAATCCCACTATGATCACGATCCTCAACCTTTACATGATGACAGAAGATGGTTTTTTCCCCAAACATTTCTACTTCCCATTTCATCCAAGGCCATGAAAACTATATCTTCTATTGACAGAATAGTTTAGAAATTCGTGGGTGTAATATTAATGGTCTGTTATGAAAATCATGATGAAACCGCACACACATTTATACAATAATAATAAATCTCCCATGGAACAACATCTCAATGCGGTAATCCTTTGACCATCCCTCCAGAGCATCTCCATTGCCAACATGATCACATAACACCTCCTCCTCCGAGTCTCCCCACTGAGACTCCTCCTCTAGCTGCATTAGAGAAGACTACACTGTCGTCTGAAACAAAGATCCTCTACCGAAATCATTTCCAACATCTATGTGAATGGATTCCATATCCCCCATCCCTTTCCTAGAATCTACATATTCCCAAACAAACTCCTTCAGTGAATTTCAAATCAAAGAATCATCCATGACATTCCCCTTTACTGAGGTGTTGGAGATATCAAAACCATTGTATGGAAGAGACTCCATCCACCTCCACTATTTCAGAATCAAATCGTGATGGGAAATGATATACCACAAACTGTTGTAATATGTGAAGACCACAAAATGCACCCCTATGTGGTAATTTTGCCACAACATAATTGCAAACATGACCACTAATAACTCAAGATCATGGGTTGCACAGTTACGCCTCTATGGGAATAACTTCCGGGACCCATAAGAGATCAGTGCTCACTATTGCATCAAGACACATCCCAATCCCAAATGAGAATCATTACAGAACACCTCACACATCATTGCTTCTTCTTGATGCCAATGAACTGGAGCACTAACCAACACCCACTACAGATACCTAAAGGCTTCATGAAACTGCTCACTCCATACAAAATATTGGTCATTTGGGGTCATATTTGTCAATAGATCTACATATAAAGAGAAATCAGGTAAAAATGTATGGTAATAGACGAAGGGACCTAGAAATATATGAACTTATTCCAAATTATTTTTGTGATTACTAAGAAACAAAAAAATCAACCTTTAATGGGCTGACTTACACACCCTATTGGGACACATCATTCCCATGAAAACACACCTCTCATTTCATGAAATTACACTTGGAAAAATTTTTGTAGAGCTGGTGTCATTGAAGAACCGGAAAGATAGTTCTAAGATGCTTTGTGTTATCCTCCTCTATGTTCATGTAGATTAGGATATCATTGATGTATTCAATGAAAAACTAGTCCAATAACTCACAAAATAAAGAGTTCCTAATAGCCATGAACACGAGTGGTTAATTCTTAACCCCAAATGGTATTACTATGATCTTGAAGTGCCAATACCTACATCCAAAAGTATTATTATAGATAATTCCTCCTTCATCCTTAACTAGTGATATCTAGAAAACATACTAATAATACAAAATAGAATATTCCCTATCATCTTGTAAAAAAGATCATGTATCATCGGAAGAAGGTAACCATTCTTGACCATCACCTGATTCAGTCTCCAGTAGTCTATGAACCACCTGAGGCTACCATCTTCCTTCATTGAGAAAAACATTGGATTAACCGACACAGAAATATTGAGCCAGATTAATCCCTTCTCCATCAGATTATCTATTGTAATCCACAACTCCTGACACTCATATGGTTCCTTTTATAAGGATCCAACAAAATCAGAGAATCATCTGGACGCAAGTCTATCCAAAACTCAACATCATATTTTGTGTGTGGGTGGGTGGGGGGAGTAGGGTTACAAACTTCTTTTGGAAAACATTTAGGAACTTCCAAAAAACTTTTGGAAACATCAATGTCCCACCATATATAGATTCCACTAATGGATTAGCCATCATGGGAGGACAAGTCTCTACTCACCGACCACCCACCTGACAACCCCACTCACCGAAAAAAAGTACATGCTGGCCATCAATGACTAAAAAACAATTATTCTCCTATCATAGTTGATAACAACATACATGGAATACAAATAGTTGATTCTGATAATGAAATCATATGGATTCATCTGTAGAAAGAAATTTTCCCTATGGGATTGATGTTGTCCCATCCTCAGTCTACACCCTTGTTAGACATCAAATAAGTTAGTCTAACCTATGACTGGCATACTCAACACCTAGGGATTAGGATTCCTCTCTACTTCATGTCCCAAAGCATGGTCTAGACTGGGTGAAACAATGGAGTGTGAATCACTTGAATCCAAAAAATCACTTGAATGACACTAAAAAAGATGATTGTAACTATAATTATCTCTAGTCCTTCTGGAACTGCTACCTCCATTGTGTGAAACATACCAGGAAATGATCCTCCTCCCCTATACTGAAGACAACTTCCATGAACACGCCCGGGTCAAGGTCCTTGAGGAATTCCCAGAGGCCACACATTACCTTCTCTCTCATCACATGGTGGAGCATGAGCCTATTATACCTACTACTGAAACAACATTTACTAGAAACTGCAATGAGGCTAGTGCTAAAAAATTACACCTCCGCCATAAGGATCTCGATTGGCCGCTGGAAAATGATTCTAATTATGGTCATGTACCCCACAAAATAAACCCATCACACCCAAGAGCATTCAAAAGGCACAGAGACCACTGGAACCAAAAGGCAATAAAGAAAACTGCTGAGGTTGCCTCCCATTTAGTCAAAACCTCCAAGGTCTCGATGCAAAAATTCTATCACTAATAGCACTACCTCTCTAGGAAATCTGTTATCTCCAATATAATTTTAAACATTTTCATGTGTGAGTCCTCTCAATCACTTACGTGATATTTTGGACCTCCATATATGTTGTAAATGTAAAATGAAAAAAATACTAGATGGAAGGGTTGAGGGCATACAAAATCCATCTCTCTTGAGACTCCTCGTCCTGAAAGAGATTTGGGGTGATGTAAAGAAGATCCCAGAACATGATCCCAAATTCCCTAAAAGAACACTCTTTGGTGGAAGGGAGAGTAGCTCACACCTCTTCTAATAATTCATAGTTGATAAAAGGAACTCCTCCTAGAATTCCTTTTGTATGTTGACCCAAAAAATGTTTTCCTCTTTCATCTTCACCGAATAAAGAGTCCACCATTGATGTGAAGCTCCTCGAATCTAATTCACTGCCAATGGAACCTAGTGCTCATGTCATAGCCCATATCAAACTGAAGGTGATCTCAATCTCCACAATCCATATCTCTATATCCAATTAATGAACCACTTACCTTGTACATTCCCAAACCCTTCCAATAGAAATCATGAAACATTCTATGCCACTGACCATTCTCCTCTAGTAGATCAATACTATAAGGATATATCAGATCACCCTGTTGAGCCTCAACAACCAAATCCACACACAACTGATGACTGGGTGGCATAGATGAATGGTAAACAAGGAATTACTAATCCTGAGTAGTATGAAATTTTATTTAATATTTATTTTAACTCCCCATTTTCATTCTTTCCATTTTATAATTCCCAAAACAACCCAATTCAAATAAGAATACAAGTCATTATTATACATGTACTTTTCCTATGTATCTACCATGAAAGTTTTGTATCTTAACGTGGTAATTCAGTAGGCTCAGAGTCCATTCATTGGGTCATGGGGGGCCCTAGAATTCATTTTCCTAGGTGGTCTTCCCTATCCTATGTCACACACAATGTTTTCTTGACACAGTTTCACTGCCAACCTATGAAATCCTCCATATACATTACTCTGAACTCCATACAATCTCTCAACCATATGCTCTAATACCATTATATCATGACCACATTTGTCCAGAGATACCCTTATTGGACTGGAAATGATGAAAGGGAGATAATGACTCATGAGTCCCACCTCTAGTTGGCCCCGGGGTAGGGACCAACACAAAGGGTATACAATCTGACAAAATGGGAGGCATTTCCATTTTTATAAAAATGAGATCAAGTGATAAGTTGGTACATCACAAAACAAACCAAACACACACACACACAGATATATATATATATATATATATATATGATATCAAAAATCCATCCCACATTCATGTTTAAAATAAAATAGTTGAAAATTCAATAATACTCCAAAGCAAGTACCTAATGTAATACAAAGCTATTACAAAATATGTGTCCAAATGTATCAATCTAATATGGTCCATCACGGTCCATGTAATCCCCATGGAAACTTAAAAAAAAATTATATACATAGTGTGACCATATAGATATACTGTGTTTGAAAAACAAAGTCTCTCATCCACATGTGAAAGAATCATACTAATTCCCCTGTGAGAAAATAACAGATCAAAATAGATCATATGTAGGTATTCTTGCCACCAAAACCTCACCAAGGCATACTATCCAAATAAAACAAATCATGTAATATAATAAATATCGATAAAATTGTACCCTACACCACATTACCACTAATTATCCTCTCACACACTTGAGAACAGATGTCCTGATGCTCCCACATCTTCTGAAAACAACACATCAAAAATCACCCACGCACACACGGATATCACAACCACATCTCTCTCGTAGACACCTGGGACACATACCAAGTCACATCCCACCCATAGACAATGGTCCACATACGAAGCTACATCATACCCATAGACACCTGGGATATATAACACGTTAAATCCAAAAAAACTCCTTTTAAGGAAAAACACAAATCATCCTAAGGACACCTGGGAAAACACAAAACATCTCATCCTAAGGACACCTGGGAAAACAGAACTCGCCCACACACACATGGGTCCCACAAAACACAACCTACCTAAAGAATCCTGCCATTCCATAAACTAGATGATGGAGCAGAGAAAAGAGAGTGTCTATCAATCTATCCTCCTACTGGGATGTTTGGGAAATAAACCATCCCCTGTAAATATGGGGTTGTTTGGAACATAGTTCTTAACTAGGGTGGGGTGCATATAGAAATTATAAGGTAAATACAAGTATATATATATGATACCAAACCCTCATGAACATCCTATGGGTTCTCATATAGCCAACCATCTCTCAACACTTCCAACCTTTCTACTACCTCAAAATGAAATTAACACTTAATACACCACTTTTTATTTCTAATTCCCAACCAATTTTGTTAAATCATTACAATTATTCATTAAAAATTCATGTATTCATTCCCTTAACCAAACCAACCAAATCCTATCTGAAAATTTATTAATCAATTATTTATTCATATATTACAAAACTATAGGGGAAACTAAAAAGATCAACACATAACAAGAAACACAACAAAAAAATAATATCAAAACACTGGGAAAATTACCCATACCAACAAAAACAAGTTCCCAACTTCTACCACATCCAGAAACACAAAAAAAGCACAACCTGATTGGAGCCCTTCTGCACAAAACTGTTCATCCATTACACAATCAATAAATATCTCACCCTGAGATTCCATTACATGGTAAGGTTGATGTATCATCAATATGTTCATCCACCACACCACACAAACCAACCCATAACACACACTAATGCTTCAGAAATATACCACATCATAAACTAGAGCGTATCCACACATCATATCTTTTCCACCTCACATTCCATCTGTTTCACACAAAGTAAGACACTAACCCACACAACCATCACCCCATTTACCAATTCCTAACAGAATTTAGAATTTAATGAAGCATCCATTATTTAATTCTCCTTGTTAATTTAGGTGTTATCAAATAAGTTGTGTAATCCTAGGGAATCCTTGTATTATCCATGTGTAGGAAATTTGAATGTTTCAATTTAGAGTGATACCACAACATCCAAAGCCAAATAATCTCATAAAATAGATATAAATAGCATAAACAATTCCACCAACAACAACCATTTTCAGTGGGGTGTTTAGACTGTATAGTCACAATATCACAAACAATGAAAAGCTTTGAATGTCATGAAATAAAAACCTCCACCCATTCAATTTAATTATCTAGTTATTTATATTTTATTATGTTAGAAACAATATAATCCATGGTTAAAAAAAATAAAAAACTCTCCCACATGTTGCTCAAATAATGAGAAACAATGGTATCTTTACCTTGAAGGGGTATACAAATTATTTTCATGAGAAAAAATCACATAACGGTCCTATGATAAACTATCCTACATGTTCTTCATCCATCCAAGGATGTCGCAACACCAACTCACCAAAGGAAACCAAGATTTACCCCATTCGGAAACATGTATCATAAAATTCCATGACACTATGAGTTGATTTTGATGATAGTGAGACCCAACCCGAGGGAAACTTCTAGAAAACAAAGGGAGAATGTACCTTCGATCACCACCAACAACCAATGAATGATCACTGAGATCCGAAATTCGAAGTGGGTGAAAGAGGGTTCAAATAGCTCCTCGTGGAACCTAGAGTTCTTCTAAAGTGAGAGGTAGGAGAGAAAATGGCCAAGAAGATGCATGTTCAAAGGAAAATAAATTTTAAAATAGAATTGGGTTGAGGTATTACACAGTGTGTAATACCCAGTAATTTAATTTAATACCTGGGTTTTAGTTTATATCAAAAATCAAATCACCTATGTATTTTATTTTATTTTCAAAAAACTATAATATTACATATCATGAATCCCACCTTCATGCCACATAAATGTTTTCACGTCATGATGCTGACCAGCACAAACCATGAAACCAAACATTACATCATGAAATCAAGTTACCTAATGTGTGACCTCCCTCCATCTAGATTTTAACAACATTAATTATACAAACTCCATCTAGGCCTCCTCCAAGAACATCCAATGACCAATGTCTCAGTGTAATGGATTAGGAAGGAACTGACCATTACAACTAGAACCGATGCGTGGATGTGAAATAAATTTTTTAATTTTAAATTACAAATTTATTAATATTATTCCTTTTCCTTGTTTGATTCTAAATCCATTTTTTTCTAGATAGGAAATTTTACATTATAATGGATACACCATCTTAATAAATAAAATCAAAAATCATGAAAGAAACTCCCCTGGATAGTTTAAAGGATTCAAGAATTAAATAAAATATTTTCATACAATATGTGGGATTATTTATCATGAAAATATTTTTTTCAATACCATTATAGTGTTTGATGTTATTATGGGCATGTATTATATTTTAGATTACCATGATAAGATATATTTCATATTTAGAGATGTTATTTTTCATAATGAGTTTCCTTTTGAATATAAGAATGAATTTCTAACTTTCATAATATATCATGAATCTATGAAACTGATTAAAGATATAATTTAATGTTATCTTTCAGGTATTATTATCTAGAATATAATTATTTGAATTAGTTATGTGTTAGTGGTAAATGAATATCTGGATGTATTTATAGATTATTTTCCTAGTATTGTCCTATATCAAGTGGTTGTTTTTAAAATTGTCTTAGTTCTTTATTTTAATAAAATTTGAATACATACATATTTGGTAGGTTCATATGACTTGTTATATTTCAAAATGTAGTTACTAGAAATTCATAATAATTTGTTCATGCTTACTAGGAATTCAACTACTGAACATCCTATTCTATTTGTTAAAAAATTATATTTCCATGTTCATTTTCATTAATTATATATCACATGATAACATAAATATTAATAATAAGTATCAATTTCCTCAAATTCATGTCTTATTTGATGCGCTTGAGGGAGAAAAATATTTTTTGAGGATTGATCTCATGTATGGGTACTATAAGAAAACGATGAAGGAACATGATATTATGATGATGTCTTTCATGAAATGGTATTTACAATATGTGTTTTTGGTTATTCCTTTCAGGTTAAAAACTCACTTACTTTATATATGGATCTAATGAATATAGTTTTCCATGAGCTATTAGATAAATCTATGGTTGTGTTTGTCAATGATATTTTTTTTACACTAAAAGTTATTAGGAACATGATAAACATATTTGGAAATTTCTATAGAAATTAAAATATTATAAGTTTAATAAAAAATATTTAAATATGAATTTTGGTTTTATTAAATTTCAATTGATGGGTATATTGTTTCAAATGATGATATAAAAAATGATACAGCTAAAATGAATGTGGTGGAAAATTTGAAATGGAGAGTAAAAGTCACTGAGTTGTGAATATTTATTGTATTTTTGGGTTACTACTAATGGTTTTGTAATAAAATTTCATGGTTATATATCCCACTAAATAACATAACTCAAAAATTATTATAATTGAATTTAACAAATGAATATGATGAATGTTTAAAATAATGAAAAAGGTTGTTTAATGATTTAGTGTTGGCATTTGTATTAAGAAATTGTTTGCTTATGTTTATAGTGATTTGTATTTAATGGTCTAGGGTTGTGTCTTGATGAAAATTGATCAAGTTATGATGTATGCATCTCATCAATTGAAACCCCATGGGAAGAATCATCATACCCATGATCTTGCTATTGTTGATAATTTTTTTTTAAAAATATGGATCCATCATTTATATCAGGTTTAATGAGAAATAAATAATTAATATAAAATACTAAACTATATACTTACTCAAAAATAAAATAATTACAGGGAAATAATATGGATATAACTTATTAAAAACTTTTATTTCACAACTGAATATCATCTATGTATATAAAACATAGTAGTTGATTCCTTGAGTTGAAAATATAATGCATCATTAACCATGTAATGTCTGGAACATGATACTTAGTTAATGATTTAAAATAATTCGGATTTTATATTTTGAATGAAAAAAAATGTTTATATTATACTCCGGTATATGTACTATAATGATTTCAACAAATAATTAAAAAGGCTCATAAAAAAATCATTGGTTGTAAGAAAATTTAGAATGGGTTAGGGAATGTATATTTACTAAATTAAATGACAAAAAAAGGTTATATGAGGTTTTTAAGGAGGTTATGTGTTCCATGTAATTCCCTATAGATGAAAGAATTATAAATTTAATCTCAAAACACTCCATTTCTATTCATCATGGCAACACCATGATGTTTAGACACCTTAAAGAATATTATTGGTGAAGAATTATGGGAATGGACATAGATAATTTCACCATTAAATAATTAACTTGTTGTCAGGTCAATAATGAATGAATACTATTGAAGGGAATACATCAGACTTTTCTAGTGCTATAATTGAAATTGGATAAAATATATATATAATTTTTTTTGTGGTGGGATTACCAAACACATGTCAAGGTAAGAATGTGATTTATATTATTTTTAATGGTTTAACAAAATATATGCATTTTATTCCTATTTGAGATAGTAATACTTTTGAAAAATTTACAAGACAATTTTTAAGGATATATTTAGGTTACATGGATTTCATATCTATATTTTATCCTATATTTATTATATGTTTACATCAATTTTTTTTTTAAAATTATTAGTAAGTCGATGGATACTGAATTATTTTCTATTAAAACTTGTCATCCTCAATCCGATGGAAAATTTAAGAGTGAAATTTAGATTTATGAGGATATGATTCAAGAATACACATTTAATTACCATTTATTTTAGGATCATCATCTATATATAGTTGATTTTTTATAATAACACCTTTCATTTATGTATATAGATGAAAACATAGGAGACATTATACAAAAAACCATTTTTTGATCTGACATGTAAGGGTGAAATCTATGAGAGTAACTTATATGGAAACTATTATAAATAAGTTATTTCTGAGATGGTAAGAATTAATTAACACCACATTAAAGATTCATACAGTAATTAAAACCTTTAATTTATTGTTAAACTCCAATTACTTCATAAAATATATATATGGAAAGGTGTAGTGTATTTTAGGAAAAATGGAATGTTGACCCTTAGTTCAATATAAACCATGAAATTATAGATACTATGGGATTAGTGGATTACCGAGTTTCCCTACCTCTAAGATTATATAAGGTACATTATGCGTCTTGATTTTTCTTTCTAAGAAACTATTTACCTAATGCATCTCATATTTTTATCCCAAAAGTGTTTTAGTTAGAGGAGAGTCTCTCCTTGGAAGAAATGCATGTTCAAATATTGGATCATAGGGATAAATTACAGAGAAATAAGGTTCTTCAAAATGTATAGTTTTTATTGAATAATTAAATGATTGAATTAGAAACATAGTAATAAAAAAAAGGTATTAGGTAATCATACCATCAATTATTTATATAATGATTGAAATAATTAGGATACTCTTTCTAAAAGTGGGAAAATTTTATAATATAAGTAAATATAATAGTGAATTAATTTATTGTTTTATTTATGTTCAAAAATACATTTTATGGATTTATATATAATATGATAGTTTTATTTAATTTTTAGTTAATATGAAATTGTTTTATTTTAGCTGATAAAATTTCTATCTAATATATAGTAATATTTAGAAATAAAATTATAAATATTAGAGTTTGGAATTGAAAAATTGAACCTAATTTTTTTATTACATATATCGTAATTATTGTATGGTGGATATTTGATATTTTTATGGAAATAGAGATTTTGGGGTGAATATTGGAAAATACAAAATTTTTTCAAACTATCATTTGTTTTCATATACTTGAAGAAGATCCATTCTATTTTGATAAGATATAAAGTCAAATTATCCACATTGACTAAATAAATACAAGTAATTCATTAGGAGAAAGTATATAATTTTATCTGCAATAAAACTTATTTTATTATTAAAATTTAAATTTAATAAAAAAATGGTTTTCATTTCAGTTTGCAGACATATATTAAAATTATCACGACCTGTCCCCCGAGGCCCATTCCATGACTACCCCAAGCCCGACATCTGTAGGCCTAGGGATGATTAATAGAACCGAAAGGCATGCTCACTAAAATGGGAAGGCATTGCATTTAATTCTATACAAAAACATGGTCCAAGAACACATCAAGAAGCAACTGTGAAGTAAACTGCTGTAGTAAAAGAGTGATGAAAGTAAAAGTGGATAGAATACAAGCCCGACTAGAAAGGTACAAGTATAAATGAAAATAAAAAACAACTGAAAGAAAAAATGGAAACAACTACTGGGTCATCCTTTGAGGTTCCAACCAGAAGGGTAGGTACAGATCATCTCCTTAGCACTCCATGTTCGCTCGTCTCCTCCGTGCACCGCCTGGTCCTCGCTCCCTCAAACCTTAGCCCAGTTGCTCGTCATCTGCACAAGACACAACAAGGTGCGTGTAATGTCCTGGTAATTCCATATAAATTTTTTAATTATAAGGAATTATTTCAAGACCGAAAAATCTGACGACGCACCATTCTATGGCCCAGAGTGCCCGGAATGATCCGTTGATTTTTTGTTAAGCATTAATTAGTGCACATAAGCAGTTTTCTTGAAAAAGTGGAATAACTCTTAAACAGGTACTCGAATCAGAAATCTATGGGCATAATTGCACTCAGGATAACTGGTTTACCCTAGTCATGACTTATATTTAGTCTGTGTGGGCCTCGTGTGAGAAAAACCAATAATGGGATAATTGTAAATAAAATAAATAAATAAATTATTTTATTTTTCAAATGTTTATAACTCAAAAAGGGTAACTCAGAATAAAAATCTGAGACCACCGCTGAACTTTTGAGGATATGATTTATTTAGGCATATAATAACTTTGGTCGGTGCAGGCCACCAATGAATGTTAGTTTTTGGACGTAAATAAAATAATTAAGCCGTTTACTTGACCCTCACGTCTGGAAATACCTTTGGGAGGAGACTCGATAATCAAACATATGTTGATGGTGTGATCTGATCCTTGATGTGATAGTTTCGGTTGGAACCTATTGGTGGAAGCGTCAAGGCCTTACGAAGTTAGTTTGGGTACGGAATGAACATCAATAGTTCATACTCAGATTGACTGTATTAGGAAAAAATGGTGGTGGTTTACCTACAAAATTTGAATGTGATTTTACTTGGTCGGTGAAAAAGGAAACCCCAGAAGCACATCATAAAATCATGCATAGGAGGGTGCAACTGACCACTCTTGATTTTGCCAGACTTACCCTCGTCGCAGCTGGAGTTTTGAGTTTTTAGTTCGAAACAGGAGTGGCAGAGCATGGGGACATCTATTCAAAATATGTTTCCAGTATTAACTCCTTGAAGGGAGAGGGACGTCTGCTTTGGCAAGGTACTACCAGAGATTTGTACCCGACTTCTCCAGGGTAGAAGCACCCAAGTTAGCTTTGACGAAAAATGGGGAGCCTTTCCTGTGGACAGAGAAGTATCAGCAGAGCGTTTAGGAGATGAGACAGAGACTGAAAAGTAGAACTACGCTACCCATGACCTGGATATAGAAGTAGTGGTCTTTGCGCTAAAGTTGGGGAAACAATACTTGATGGGCGAACGTTTTATAGTCTACTATGATCACAAGAGTCTCAGGTATATCTTATCTTGGAAGCACCTGAACCTGAGACAATGACGATGGATAGAGTTCCTCCAGGACTATGACTTTAAGATAATCTATACTTCTGGGAAGGGGAACATGGTAGCATATGAACTCAGAAGGAGGCATGATCGGTAGTGGCTGAGTGAGGCGACATAGTAGCTAGTTGCGTTGCAGATATCCTTCATGGATAGAGATGGAGCATAATTCCTCCAGTCTATGATAGTCACTCCCCCACTTCTTCAGTGCGTCAGGGAGGCACAACTTGAGGATGATGACTGTGAGGCTGGACGTGCTTAGATATCCACAAGACAAGCACCTGATGCATTTTCTAAATATGGGGAGCACGTCATCCTCTTAATAGGCATTACTATGGAACCAGTGGAACATAGGGAGGAAGTGTTGATGGAGTTTCATATGTCCCCTCTAGAGGTACACCCTGGAGTGGAGAAGATGTACCGGGACCTCCGACATCAACACTGGTGGATGGGAATGAAGAAGGCAGTGGAAAAGTTTGTCTCTCGATGCCTCACTTATCAGCAAGTGAAGCCAGATCATCAGGTTCAGGCAGGCTTTGTTCAGCCATTATAGGTTCCAAAGTGGAAGTGGAATGGTATTTACATGGACTTCGTGACGGGTCTTCCACGCACGTCCAGGGGACCTGATTCAATCTGGGTGATCATGGACCGACTCCCCAAGTCAGCCCAATTCCTACCTATTTGAGAGTAGGGTTCTGTATATGTCTTGGGACTCTTCTACATACATGAGATTTTATGACTTAATGGAGTTCCATCTACTTATTTATCTGATCGTGATGTATGGTTTACTTCTCGGCTATTGAAGGGGTTTCTGGAGGCATTCAGGACACAACTTCGGTTGAGCACTGCCTTACATCCTCAGAAGAATGGCCCGAACTAGTGGACCATTTGGACCCTTGAGGACATTCTATGTTCATGCGTCCTTGATTTTGTCCGTAGCTGGGAGGATCACTTTCCCTTAGTGGAGTTTGCATACAACAACTGTTATCACTCCACTATCTGTATTCCATCATTTGAGGTGTTTTACGGATGACCTTGCAGATCACATTTGTGCTGGAAAAATATAAGGGAGTCTACACTCATGGGAATAGAGATGGTGTGAGCTACTAAAGAAAAGGTGGAGATCATCCAGGAGAGGATGAATACTACACAGAGTAGGCAGAAGTCTTATGCCTACTAGATACAGATACCTTTGGAGTTCTAGGAGGGGGAACAAATTTTTTTGCAACACTCCCCTCGATAGGGACGACAAAGATTTGGTCGAGGTGACATGTGATCACTGAGGTTTATCGAACCACTTATGATACTTCAAAGAATTGGCAGGGTGCCATACCACTTGGCACTACCACCACAGTTGGAGAGGGTGCACGATGTCTTCCACATATCTTAGTGGAGAAGATGCGTGCATGACCCATCTCACGTCATCGACCACAGCGAGCTGGACATTGATTATGGGGAAACGTTTACAGAGGTTCCAGTAGAGATTTAGGATCGATAGAAGTGGGTCCTTCATAGGTGGTCGATACCTATGGTGTGCGTTCACTAGCAGCATGGGAACCTCCATAAGAGCACATGAGAGCATGAGGCTCCGATTCGTGCTCAGTACCCCCACATATTTCCCTAGTTTATGTTGTGGATTTTGGGGACGTAAAGCCAAAAGGTGGGGTGAATGTAATGTCCCAGATATTGTGTATATTTTTTTTTAATTATAAAGAATTATTTTGGGACTGTAAAATTTGACGGCGCACGATTATGAGGTCCGGAGTGCCCAGAATGATTCATCGAAGTTTTGTTAAGCATTAATTGGAGCGTGTAAGAAGTTTTCATAAAAATATTTAATAAATCTTAAATGGATACTTGGATCAGAAATCTGAGGGCACCGTTGCACTCAGGATGGTAGGTTTACCCTAGGCATGACTTAAGTTTAGTCGGCTTGGGCCTCCTGTGAGAAAACCCGAAAATGGAATAACCGTAAAGGTAACAACACAAAGGTAAAAGTACTCAGTTGGGACCCTGATACCCCGTAGGTCTCCTAAAGTTCAACAAAGGAAAGCCACAAAGCAAGACATCAACTATAATTAGGTATATGCAGATACATACACCTATGTTATCAAGATAAACACATCCCATACATGAGGGAATGATACCACAAAGGTTACACCACGAAGTTAACACCACGAAGGTAAAAGTACCACACTGGTATCACTACAAAGATAGTACCATGAAGGTAAAAGTACCACAGAGGTATCACCACGAAGATAGTACCACAAAGGTAAACGTACCATACAGGTACCACCACAATGATTTTACCATGAAGGTAAAAGTACCACACATGTATCACCATGAAGATATCACAATGAAGGTAAAAGCACCACACAACATGACCTCAATCACATGAAAAAAGTAAAGACAACTCACACCAGGATTTATTCTAGGGGTAGTAACAATTAACATCCCCAGTCACAATTTCAGATGCCTTGGTTGCTAGAGAAATCCTCCTATATAGAGTACAATGGGCCTACCATGTCACATAGAGGCACTTCCCAATAACCCTGGACTACTAAGGTGCTCCTCCTATCGACCATCGTTGGTCTGATGCATTTCATATGCTTATAACTCATAAACGGTAACTCAAATTAAAAATATGATACCACTGCTGAACTCATGAGGATATGATTTATTTATGAAGATACTAACTTTGGCCAGTGTGGGACACCAGTGAATGTTAGTTTTTGGCCGTAAATAATTTATTTAGTTATCTTATTTATAGTATTTCCATTTTTGGGTTTTCTCACAGGAGGCCCACGTTGACTAAACATAAGTCATGACTAGGGTAAAACTGCCATCCTGAGTGCAAAGGTGAACTCATATTTCTGATTAGAGTAACTTTTAAAGATTTATTCCACTATTTTAGGAAAACTGCTTACACAAGCTAATTAACGCTTAACAAATTTTCGACAGATCATTCCGGGAACTTCAGGCCTCAGAATTGCACACTATCAGATTTAGAGGTCTTAAAATAATTCTATATAACTAGAAAAAAATTATACTGAATTTTCAGGACAATACATTCTCCCCACATTAGGGATTCAGGTCCCTGAAATCCACATATAGACTAAGGAATCAAATGGGGTACTAAACATTAATTTGAGCCTCCCACTCCCATGTGCTCTCTTGAAGGTTCCCGTGCTGCCAGCAAACATGCACCAGAGGTATCAACTACCCACAAAGGACCCACACCTATCAATCCTCAAAATCTACTATAGCCTCTGTAAATTTCACCCCATCGTCTATGTTTAGCTTACTATGGTCTATGATGTGAGATGGTTCGTGCATGTATCTCCCCAAATGCGATACGTGGAAGATGTTATGCACCCGGTGCATCTGTGGGGGAAATGATAGATGGTATGCCACCTCACTAACTCTGATGAGAATCTAAAAAGTTCCGATGAACCATGGAGATAAATTACCGCCTCGGTCAAATCTCCGCAAACCTCATCTAGGTAGACCCGTAGAAAGACATGGTCACCATCCTCGAACACAAGATGTATACATATCCTTTCATCATAGGATTTATGCCTACTCTGTGCAGTCTTCATCCGCTCCAAGATGATCTTCACCTTCTATATGGTAGCATGTACCATCTCTGGTCCCACGAGTTCTGACTCCCCTGGGTTAGTCCAGCACAATGATGATCTACAAGGTCACCCGTACAATGCCTCTAATGGTGCCATACTGATAGTGGATTAATAACTTTTGTTGTATGAAAAATACACCATAGGAAATTTATCCTCCCAGCTATGGCTAAAATCAAGGACACAAGCACGTAGCATGTTTTCGAGGGTCTGAATGGTCCACTCCGTCTGACCATCCATCTATGTATGGAAGGTAGTGCTCAACCGAAGTTGTGTCCCAAATTCCTCCAGAAACCCCCTCCATAGCCAGGAAGTAAAATTTTCATCACGATTAGAGTCAATCATAGATGTCACTCCATGATGCTATATAATCTCTTTCACTTAGAGGTGTCCCACGCTTTCTAATGATCCCTTCTCTATGATAGGTAATAAGTAGGCCGACTTGGTGAGTCGGTCAACGATCACCCATATAGAATCATGAATCGTGGATGTGCGTGGAATTCCCATCATGAAGTCCATGGAAATTTCATCAAACTTCCACTCTAGCACCCCTACTGGAAGAACTAAGCCTATTGGAACCTGATGTTCTGTCTTCACTTACTGACAAGTGAGGCACCGAGAGACAAACTATACTATATCTTTCTTCATTCCCAACCATAAGTACAAATGCCAAAGGTCCTGGTACATCTTCTCCACTCTTGGATGTACCGCTAGAGGAGATGTATCGAACTCCCTCAACACCTCCTTCTATAGTGTAACTGGTACCATGGTACATCATCTGCAGAGGATGACGTGCTCCCCATGTTCAAAAAATCCATCAGGTGCCTGCCCTGAGGATATCTGAGCACGTCAAGCCTCACAGTCAGTGTCCCGAAGCTACGCCTCCCTAACATGCTGAAGGAGTGGGGGTGTGACTATCATAGACTGGAGGTATGCTACTCAATTTATATACATGAAGGATATCTGTAGCGTGTCTAGCTGCTCTATCATCTAACTCACCAACTGCAGACCAGACCTGCTGCTAAGTGCATCTGATACATCATTCCCCTTCCCAGAAGTATAGACTATCTAAATGTTATAGTCCTAGAGGAACTCTAGCCATCACTGCTATATCAGGTTTAGGTCCTTCCGAGAGAAGATAAACCTGAGACTCTTGTGATCAGAGTAGACTATAATACGTTCTCCCATCAAATAGTGCCACCACATCTGTAGAGACCCGAAACTTGATGTACATGGACATTACATTACTTTTGCGGAATACTTAGTACATAACAAAAACACACACACAAGGATCGTAATAGTTTAGTGTCTTTGGAAACTCGGAATATAATCTTCTAATCGTGGTGAAAGATCTTCAACATCTCCCATAAAGATCTTCTTTTTTTACCTAAAACCATTATTTATATCCTGGGGAAAAGAAAACATAAAAGGGTGAGCTCAAATGCTCAGTAAGGGTAAACAAAAGAAATATCAATCACATCATATTCATAAGAACATAACATTTTGGAAATCTTAACCTGCAAAAGAGAGCATAATTTCATAACATGGGATAAATCATGGCAGTGAAATGTAATCACAATAATCATAACATAAAACATGAAACTTTGTGTCATACACACATAATTATAGAGAATCATTTCTTGTTAGTCAAGACTCATTTCCAAGACTATCTTAGTGGACAAAATCCCTTTCTGAACCGAGTCACCCTCGTTTTAGTCCTATTTCACTGAACCGGTATAACCTACCGTTCCAGCCATGTCTATCTCATGAGATATAAAATCTTTACCCAATGCATTGGAGGGAGATATAGGTCCCACCCATCTCATAATGATACCATTCTTATGTGCGCCACAAATTCATAAATCATACATCATTGCATAACCCATGTAATAAAAAAGGGAATCATAAACATCATGACATCATAAAACAATTCATATATGATAAAGGAATTCATAAAAATAATTCTATCACAACATAATCAAATCAATGTAATAATAGGGATAAAAACAGAACCCTTTATTATCTTAGATGGAAAATAATTTTGATAAAACACTTGAACTTCATTCTTGAGGAAAATATCCTTTCTATTTCAAATTTTTTTTTCCTTTCTTAACATGTCATAAAATTTTAAACTAAAAGAAGTTGATTAAAAATAAACTTGAAAACTTGTAAAGTATGCTTCTTTGAAATAATGTTTTAAAAATCCATTCATGCCGTATAAGTTAAAAAAAACATTCTTCGTACTTTTGTCGGAAAAGTAAAAAAGTACCATGTACGAAAAACGACAAAAGATTCCTTTCATATCTTTTACTAAAAACTCACCGAAGGGTAAAATTGGATTTAAACAATTGTAGGTAGATGGAAATAATATTACCTATTGAGGAAACATGGATTTGGATGATAAAATACACCCCAGTAAATACTAAGGTATAAACAATCTCGGATAAAAATGAGATTGTGATATTTCCCCTTACCTTAGGTCCGATTTGCTTCGTAAGTGTCCGAACCTCCCGTATAATGATTTAAATAATGTCATTTACTTATTACAGAATTGTATTCATTGTTATGATATCATATATGGTTCACTTATGACTTTATATTACCTGTTCTTTTGTAAATTCCATGTTAAAGAGCGTTTTGGGTAAAATTGTTTCATTTGTCGTCCGTGTTTTGACTTGTAATTTATTCATATGATTACTTAGATCATGATTAATTAATTCTAGAATATAAAACATGATTTATATATATATATTCAGAATATACATATATATATTAAATTAGTAAATGGAAAGAAATACACCGTTCATGGAGACGGTAGTCCGTACGTACGCATGAACGCTGTTTTCGTTTCCTTATTGAATTGAATGGAATTAAGTAGATGACATAAATATACATAAATTCAGTATCATTATTATGTCATATATTTCATTAGTACTTATTATATATACTTTATAATCATTCATGAATGGTTAATCATTGAGAATGAATCTCATCGCGTCGTGGAGACGGTAGTCCGTACGTACGCACGAGCGATGATATCGTTCCCATGGTTGTGGAATTGTGTTGAAGTGTAAGTATACTATTTCAGTATCAATATCACTTTATAATAATCATATATAGTTACTCATTACACCATTATACCCATCCAATTAAGGTGGTGGCGGAAAATAGATTACACCACGATGTGGAGACGGTATTCCGTACGTACGTACGCGCGGTGATTTCCTTTTTCCGTAGGATGGATAAAAGGTTAATTAGAGTTGTTACATATTTATAATAACATATCAGTATATAATAAATACTGATGTTATTACTTTATCATGAAACAACTAAAGAAGAATAAGTTGAAGAAGAAAGAAATTGAAAAAGATCGGTAATGGATATTAACTCTTTTTGACGCACCTTTTCTTAGCCTCCACTTAAAGAACTAAGGATGGTATTTGAAGAAGACCAGGACCTCTAGGATGATACTAGTTAAGTAGAGAAGAGAGTTTCTCAGGGGTTGACCGAGCTTGAAGGCTCAAAGTTGTGTGAGGAAGAGAGGGAGGAGGTGCCCTTTTATAAGGGAGGAGAGGGGCACCTTTGGAATAACTAAAAATATTATTTTATTATAAAGTCAAGTTCGATTTTAAATAGATACAAATTGATTTATTTAAAGGATAAGGTGGGTATGGGTCGAAATCCTCTCATCCAATAGAATTTAGACAAGTTTAGGTTCCTATTTTAACCTTATCATTTAGATTTAACATTAAGTTAAATAATTTTACTTTTACCGTGTCTTCTTGTGTTCTTAAACTATAAGGTTAATAAGCTTACTATAAGAAGCCAAACGAACCCCAAGTTGTTTATTATTAATATATCTAAGTCATTTGGCCGAACCTTAGATTTTTAGGAATTAAATAACAATTAATAATATAATATTTGTTTTAAAAACTAATTTCTGTCAATTTTGACACTATTTGGTACATGATTTTTATGAAATTTCTAACAGAATGATAAGTTCGAACCAAGTTACTTAAATCAACAATAACATGTCATATTAACCTATAAAATTAGTGTAATTCATAAAAAGTCTCAACTTATACTTATTTAGGCATTTATAATATCAATTATTCTAATTTTTCAATATTATGGTAATTACTGCATTATCATTGTGTCATAAATAAATTGAATTATTTAGAGTCTAAAAATTAAAAATAAAATTCAATTATGTAGGAAATCTTTTTAGATTTCTAATTAATATTTATAGTCGAAATTATATTATGTATAACCCTATATTAAAAATGTTTTAGTAAATAAACATTGATTTTAACTCTTTTAACTCTTCTCTGAATTAAATGATAATAAATGTCCTAATCTAATCCAAGTGGGCCTAAATGATAATATTTTACACTTAAGGTTGTTTTTGGTCGAGATAAATTTGTCCAATAGGATTAGTACATGTGTTAGGGTAATATTAATATCATTTTTACCTTTAATTACCCTATTTACCTTTAACCGTGGTAAATTAAAGTAAAAAGTTACTATTCACCAAAAATTATTTTCATCTCATTGAACCACATTTTACTTACTGAAATCAACCGTGTCTCTCGGATTTTTGAAATTCCATTCAGAGAAGCGGTAAAATTAAGTTTTATGAAAAATTCATTTTTTTTAACTACCACTTAGTAGTTTCACTATTCATCAAAAATTGATGTTTTTCAGAACAATGCCAAAATTTCATCCTAAACTATATTTCATATTCCGAATTCAAAAATGAAGTCTATTTTACCAAATTAATAACATGGAAGTTTCATTAATTAATTTTATAATTAAATCCCGCTGTTAAAACAAATAGCGTGTTTTTAAGAAACAATATCTATCAAAAGATTGACACTTGTTTATGTCTGGTTTAAATGTGAAATTACATCCAATGACCATCATTGTATTAAATTGTAAAAATATATTCTAAATATACTTTAAAACCACTCAAATTAATAATTTATCACTATTAATTATTTCGATTGAAAAAGTTGTTTTTAACTAAAATTTAGTAATTTTCACTATTCATCAAAATATGAAAGTTATCCGAAAATTACCAAAATTTCACCCTAAGCTAATTTCGATATTCCGAATCCAAAAATGAAGTCCATTTTGAAAAATAAGATTTAAAAAATTTCAAAAAGTGGTTATTACTATTCATAACGGCTAGTTTTAATATTATTTTAATAGCATATCGTTGTTTAGTGAAACTCGGTATTGTGTATTACACACGCTATCGAGGAAGGTCACGATTGCATGTAATACAGGGAAAGTCAAGGATGCGTGTTGAGCAAGCTCCTTTTGGTGTAGCGTACAACACAAAACTTTAACAAAATTAAAAAGAATATTTTTCATAAAATCTCGGGCTGTTACATTCTACCCCCCTTAAAAAGAATTTCGCCCTCGAAATTCGTCGGGGTTATAAATGGTTTACTACTCGAAAGTTTATTTAATAGAAACCCACATCGTAAAAAGGAATACCAAAACTTGGCTTTAAAAACTAAAGTACGAAATGTAACGATTACCCAAATAAACTAATCACTGGGTTTCCACATAGGTGAAAATATGGATATGGAAGAGAAATTTAACCATCATGTTCTGATGGAGAGTGGTGGAGAACATGGCTATGGAAAAGCCAGCAATCACAAAGCCATAAATTTGTGACGATCTAAGGTACCATCTGATTCATCAGATTTTAGAGCACTAGGACAACATTTTTGGTTTTCAAGATCATTTCCCTAAAGTTGATGAAATTGGAATTAGAAGAAATACTTTCGTGATTTTGGTATAGTCTCACTGTTTGTCGTTCTTTGGACAATTTCCACTTCATATCTTAAATAAATGAAGTTGAATTTGTTATTCGTGAAGTGTTAGCAGATCATGTGATAGAATGACGGGTCATTCCATCTGTCTCAAACAAAAGGTTAGCAAAAGTTATTAAATATACATAAGTCATTATATAGTTAGATTAATCATATATGGTTCCTAAAATGGACTTATACATCATATATCATACTGCTTAATATAATAAAACTAGTTTCTACTAAACAGGGACTTACTGTAGGTCAGTGGTAGGCGATAAAGGCCAGTCACACTTCGGTTGTGGGTTCGATTCCCATAGCCTTGTCTGACGCGATGGGATGTCGCCCGTCCTACAGGTTGTCCTTTTTCTAAAACTACATTACTATAACATCACATCAATAATATCGAAAAAAGAACTTCTATCCTTAAACAATACTAATTTATGTCCAACATAATCCATTCTAGTCTTTAGGCTTATCCATAATACTGCAGTCCATTGTCATAATATAGTGAAAACGATTACCAGAGATTTAATACCATCTTTGATCCCCATATATCATAAGATATGTTTTGTTGGTCACATTCCAAACATTCAAAGTCCTTAATCATGTATTCTCTTGACGAATGAATACCCATTGAACCTTAGTGAAAACATGAATGCAGTTAAAAGTTAACACTTTCCACATACCAAAATCCTAGAAATTCTATATACTCAAACCATGATGTCACTTAGTCCTTATATCAATAATGAGCTCATGAATACTGTTAAACATTTCATTTTCTCGTTTTCCCTTAATTATGTGCATATCATCTTATTTCCAAAAATATCTCAATCACTTTGAATACCACATTAGACCAATACATAAATATTCCAATACTTTATGATACAACATTATTTTGGAATCCCATTACATAAACACTTAATCATTCCACCACATCGTTGTCATATTCAACATCACCAACAGTGATCGCATGTGACTTCCCTTTGTCCTTTTCCTTAAGCGGTTGCTCATGTTGATCATCACTAACCCTTGGATTAGGGAATTTATTAGCATAATGCCCCATTTACTTGCACTTTTATCATTGAAGTGTTGGTGGTGCGTTCTCTGCAGTGTTTGCTTTGTTCACATCATTAGAAACCCTTTTTCCATTACTTCGACACTCAGCTGCTTGATGAACTTCTTTTCCACACTTAAAACATTTTCTAGTCCCTTTAAGACAATCTCCACCATGATTCTTTCCACACTTTGAGAATAAGGAAACATTCATTTTCTTTTCACCATTATTCTGAGATTTCTCCTTGAACTCCATCTTTCGTTTCTTGTTAAAACCATGAGATGGATATGTAACACCAATTTCCATTTATACCTTGATAGCACAACACACAATTTCTTCATAGCTACTGAAGTATCTTATAGATAATGCCCTTCGAAGAATTGGTTTTAAGCCACTGAAAAATCGATCAACTTTTCTTTCAGGTTGGATGATAATGCCAGATGCATACCTTGCAACTCTTGTAAAATTCGCTTCGTATATACCAACAGATTCATCATCCTTCTGTTTCATCTCAAGAAACTTCTTTTCCTTCTTCGTTCGAAGAATACGAGGGAATTACTTACTGAAAAACAAGTTCTTGAACTCGTCCCATTCCATGGAATCAATTTCATCTCTTTGCCTCGTATTCTTGATAAGATTCCACCATTGATCAACTTCACCTTCCAAACGATATACTGCTAAGATGACTTTATCATGTTCAGAACATTGAACAACTGAAAATATCTTTTCAGTGGTACTGATCCATTGTTCAACAACAATTGGATCGGAAGACCCACTAAAAGAAGGTGGACGTTGCCTCATGAAGGACTCAATAGAATATTGTTCCCTTCTCTGCTCATTTGGAAGTCCAGAATGATTCATAGCTTGTGTAAGTATAGCAATAAGATTTTGCACTCCATATCCCATAACATTTGTTTTTTCATGAGGGATATCATTGCATTGTCCATTGCATTGATCAACACGGTTCCTTCGGGTTCCAGCCATTGTCTAAAACCCAAAAAGAATAGTGTGAGAGGAAAAAAATCATGCTAGGGAAAACAACATAATAAAGGGGGATTACCTTCAATATCTAACATCTTAGGATTAATTCTAGGATCGTTAGCGAAATTATAGTACTATAACCTATACGTATACTTAACCTTAGGGACATCCCTAGACATACCTTAGAAATATCTCTAGGGATCTCACTAACATTTTCGCATCCTAGTTTCCAAAGGTTGACTAAACCTTTCCTCTGATACCAACTGTAGAGACCCGAAACTTGATGTACATGGACATTACATTACTTTTTCGGAATACTTAGTACATAACAAAAACACACACACAAGGATCGTAATAGTTTAGTGTCTTTGGAAACTCGGAATATAATCTTCTAATCGTGGTGAAAGATCTTCAACATCTCCCATAAAGATCTTCTTTTTTTACCTAAAATCTTTATTTATATCCTGGGGAAAAGAAAACATAAAAGGGTGATCTCAAATGCTCAGTAAGGGTAAACAAAAGAAATATCAATCACATCATATTCATAAGAACATAACATTTTGGAAATCTTAACCTGCAAAAGTGAGCATAATTTCATAACATGGGATAAATCATGGCAGTGAAATGTAATCACAATAATCATAAATTAAAACATGAAACTTTGTGTCATTCACACATAATTATAGAGAATCATTTCTTGTTAGTCAAGACTCATTTCCAAGACTATCTTAGTGGACAAAGTCCCTTTCTGAACCGAGTCACCCTCGTTTCAGTCCTGTTTCACTGAACCAGTATAACCTACCGTTCCAGCCATGTCTATCTCATGAGATATAAAATCATTACCCAATGCATTGGATGGAGATATAGGTCCCACCCATCTCATAATGATACCATTCTTATGTGTGCCACAAATTCATAAATCATACATCATTGCATAACCCATGTAATAAAAAAGGGAATCTTAAACATCATGACATCATAAAACAATTCATATATGATAAAGGAATTCATAAAAATAATTCTATCACAACATAATCAAATCAATGTAATAATAGGGATAAAAACAGAACCCTTTATTATCTTAGATGGAAAATAATTTTGATAAAACACTTGAACTTCATTCTTGAGGAAAATATCCTTTCTATTTCAAAAACATTTTTCCTTTCTTAACATGTCATACAATTTTAAACTAAAAGAAGTTGATTAAAAATAAAATTGAAAACTTGTAAAGGATGCTTCTTGGAAATAATGTTTTAAAAATCCATTCATGCCGTATAAGTAAAAAAAAAACATTCTTCATACTTTTGTCGGAAACGTCAAAAAGTACCTTGTACGAAAAACGACAATAGATTCCTTTCATATCTTTTACTAAAAACTCACTGAAGGGTAAAATTGGATTTAAAAAATTGTAGGTAGATGGAAATAATATTACCTATTGAGGAAACATGGATTTGGATGATAAAATACACCCTAGTAAATACTAAAGTATAAACAATCTCGGATAAAAATGAGATTGTGATATTTCCCCTTACCTTTGGTCCTATTTGCTTCGTAAGTGTCCGAACCTCCTGTATAATGATTTAAATAATGTCATTGACTTATTACAGAATCATATTCATTGTTATGATATCATATATGGTTCACTTATGACTTTATATTACCCGTTCTTTTGTAAATTCCATGTTAAAGAGTGTTTTGGGTAAAATTGCTTCATTTGTCGTCCGTGTTTTGACTTGTAATTTATTCATATGATTACTTAGATCATGATTAATTAATTCCATAATATAAAACATGATTTATATATATATATTCAGAATATAAATATATATAATAAATCAGTAAATGGAACGAAATACACCATTCATGGAGACGGTAGTCCGTACGTACGCATGAACACTGTTTTCGTTTCCTTATTGAATTGAATGGAATTAAGTAGATGACATAAATATACATAAATACAGTATCATTATTATGTCATATATTTCATTAGTACTTATTATATATACTTTATAATCATTCATGAATGGTTAATCATTGAGAATGAATCTCATCGCGTCGTGGAGACGGTAGTCCGTACGTACGTACGAGCGATGATATCGTTCCAATGGTCGTGGAATTGTGTTGAAGTGTATGTATACTATTTCAGTATCAATATCAATTTATAATAATCATATATAGTTACTCATTACACCATTATACCCATCCAATTAAGGTGGTGGCGGAAAATAGATTACACCACGGCGTGGAGACGGTATTCCGTATGTACGCACGCGCGGTGATTTACTTTTTCCGTAGGATGGATAAAAGGTTAATTAGAGTTGTTCCATATTTATAATAAAATATCAGTATATAATAAATACTGATGTTATTAATTTATCATGAAACAACTAAAGAAGAAGAAGTTGAAGAAGAAAGAAATTGAAAAAGATCGGTAATGGATATTACCTCTTTTGACGCGCCTTTTCTTAGCCTCCACTTAAGGAACTAAGGATGGTCTTTGAAGAAGACCAGGACCTCTAGGATGATACTAGGGAAGTAGAGAAGAGATTTTGGTAGTGTTTGGACGATCTTGAAGGCTCATAGTTGTGTGAGGAAGAGAGGGAGGAGGTGCCCTTTTATAAGGGAGGAGAGGGGCACCATTGGAATAACTAAAAATATTATTTTATTATAAAGTCAAGTTCGGTTTTAAATATATCCAAATTGATTTATTTCAAGGCTAAGGTGGGGATGGGTCTAAATAATCTCATCCAATAGATTTTAGACACGTTTAGGTTCCTATTTTAACCTTATCATTTAGATTTAACATTAAGTTAAATAATTTTACTTTTACCGTGTCTTCTTGTGTTCTTACACTATAAGGTTAATAAACTTACTATAAGAATCCAAACGAACCCTAAATTGTTTATTATTAATATATCTAAGTAATTTGGCCGAACCTTAGATTTTTAGGAATTAAATAACAATTAATAATATAATATTTTTTTTAAAAACTAATTTATGTCAATTTTGACACTATTTGGTACATGATTTTTATGAAATTTCTAACAGAATGATAAGTTCGAACCAAGTTACTTAAATCAACAATAACATGTCATATTAACCTATAAAATTAGTTTAATTCATAAAAAGTCTCAACTTATACTTATTTAGGCATTTATAATATCAATTTTTCCAATTTGTCACTATTATGGTAATTACTGCATCATCATTGTGTCATTAATAATTTGAATTATTTAAAGTCTAAAAATTACAAATAAAATACCATTATGTAGGAAATAGTTTTAGATTTCTAATGAATATTTATAGTCGAAATTATATTTTGTATAACCCTATATTAAAAATGTTTTAGTAAATAAACTTTGATTTTACCTCTTTTAACTCTTCTTTGAATTAAATAATAATAAATGTCCTAATCTAATCCAAGTGGGCCTAAATGATAATATTTTACACTTAAGGTTGTTTTTGGTCGAGATACACTTGTACAATAGGATTATGACTTGTGTTAGGTTAATATTAATATCATTTTTACCCTTAATTACCCTATTTACCTTTAACCGTGGTAAATAAAAGTAAAAAGTTACTATTCACCAAAAATTATTTTCATCTCATTGAACCAAATTTTACTTACTGACATCAACCGTGTCTCTCGGATTTTTGAAATTCTATTCAGAGAAGCGGTAAAAATAAGTTTTATGAAAAATTCAGTTTTTTTAACTACCACTTAATAGTTTCACTATTCATCAAAAATGGATGTTTTTCAGAACAATGCCAAAATTTCATCCTAAACTATATTTCATATTACGAATTCAAAAATGAAGTCTATTTTACCAAATTCATAACATAGAAGTTGCATTAAATAATTTTATAATTAAATCCCGCTGTTAAAACAAATAGCGTGTTTTTAAGAAACAATATCTATCAAAAGATTGACACTTGTTTATGTCTGGTTTAAATGTGAAATTACATCCAATGACCAAAATTGTATTAAATTGTAAAAATATATTCTAAATATACTTTAAAACCACTCAAATTAATAATTTATCACTATTAATTATTTCGATTGAAAAAGTTGTTTTTAACTAAAATTTAGTAATTTTTACTATTCATAAAAATATGAAAGTTATCCGAAAATTACCAAAATTTCACCCTAAGCTAATTTCGATATTCCGAATCCAAAAATGAAGTCCATTTTGAAAAATAAGATTTACAAAATTTCAAAAAGTGGTTATTACTATTCATAATGGCTAGTTTTAATAATATTTTAATAGCATATCGTTGTTTAGTGAAACTCGGTATTGCGTATTACACACGCTATCGAGGAAGGTCGCGATTGTGTGTAATACAAGGCAAGTCAAGGATGCGTGTTGAGCAAGCTCCTTTTGGTGTAGCGTACAACACAAAACATTAATAAAATTAAAAAGAATATTTTTCATAAAATCTCGGGCTGTTACAACATCATTAGAGCAAAGACCACATCTGCTAAGTCCAAATCATGTGTAGTATAGTTCTACTTGTAATTCTCAGTATCAGCTTATGAAAGAATTGCTGACACATCTCCGTCCACATGAGAGGCTCCAACTTTTTCTTCACAGCTGACAAAGGTGTTGCTACCCTAGAGAAATAAGGTACAAATCTCTTTTAGTACCTACCCAAAGTAGACATCCCTATCCCTTAAAAAAGGTATTCCTGGAATCATATTTTGAAAATATGTCCCCATTATCTTCCACTCCTATATGGAACTAAAAAATAAAAACTCCTACTGCAACAAGGGTAAGTCTGGCCAACTCATGAGTGATCGACTGCACCCTCCAATGCACGAGTTTATCCAGTGATGCTCGGGTTTCCTTTTTCACCAACCAAGGAAACCCAATTACAATGTTGTAGGTAAACCACAACATTTTTTCATAATATAGTCAATCTATGTATGAACTAAAAATGTCCAGTCCATACCCAAAATAACGTCGTAAGGCCTCGATGCTACCACCAAGAGGTTCCGACTGAAACACTTGCCTCTAGGGTCTGATCACACCATCAGCATAAGTGTGATTATCAAGTCACCTCCCAAAAGAATCTATAGACATGAGGGTCAAGTCAATTTCTTAACTAGAAACTCTAGTTCTTGAACATGATTCGTGGAAAGAATAAATGACTGGTACTTATCTCTATTGATACATCAGCTAGTAGTAGATAGTGACCGTACCTAGAATCATTCCTAGAGACCTTTGTTCAAAATCATCTACTGCATGAAGCTACTCCCTTCCACTTTCCTGCAGCTCCCTGAGCCTGGTGGGTTCCACAAAAGGGGGGGGGGTGCTTGTGACATGTCGAAATGTTCACCATGTCATACTACTCTCCTAGATCTTCTTCCACGTCTGCTGCACTATAGATTCATCTGTCCCTATCACATCCTCTTACTGAATCATTTTACATGACCAAGTCTCTGAGGCTGGTGCCGGTTTTCTACTTTCCCACTACTAACATTCAATGGTTGTATCCGCTCAGCCAAAGAACATTCAACCGCAAGGGTTATCTCTAGCACCATAACACAGGTAGGAATTCAAAGAGGAATAGGGCTAGCTCAGACTTCCTTAAACACACCGTGCTCGGAAGTCTAAACCCTAAAGCACTAATCATATCGTATTCAGCAAGTACTTGGAATGGTCGATACATCTTGATGAATACTCAGCTACCGACATGTCATCCCACCAAAGCTATAGAATCTCTAGAGAACTATCAACCACCTCTTCAAGCTAGTTCTCATCCACCTATGAGTCGGGCTCACCTTGGAACCTAAAGGGTATTTGTTTCTGAAACACGTGTAAGGAAAGAAGTCTACAAGTGTCCTCTACTGTTACTGCTGGTCGTAACTACTGACCAACTGGTAGTGATATAGCTGGCACACTAACTGAAGGCACCATCTTGGGAAATAGTACACACCAGACCATCCCCATGGTCACTCACTGGAAAAGACTAATAGATAAAATCACCATCTACCCTACTGGTGTCTCAAATTGGTTGACAACTCTATCCACAGCCTCTAGCCAATCCTTAGCCACCTGTGGATCTGTCTCACCCAAGAACCTTAGTGGTCTTTGGCGCAGGAACTCGTGCAACGCGCTCAAGCGGTGTACACCCTCTACTGCAAGGGCTGGGGGCATCAACTACCCAACGGCTAGGGGCGATGCAGGTACACCACCTGATAGTACAACTACCGTAAGGGGGCCCTGCACCGAATCCTCATAGCTTAGTGGGATATCATCACATACTCTATCTCGAAACCTAGGTGGATGTCTACGTGGAGACATACTGATAAGGAACAGGTGCACCACAGTAATTAAGTTATACCTGGTGAGATGAATCTAAGGAATTCAAAGGAAAAAATTTTCAAAACACACACACAATTAGTGTTTTCATGCACTGAGTTAGAAATCATAATTCAGGGTCCTCATGAATGGATAGGTCAGCCACCATACCAACACTGGACTCCCTGAACTGAAAACTACACTCATCACACTTAACACTATTGAAAAATAGAAAAATATCAGAGTTCCTAGTTCATAGATAGAACCGAACTCATCTGATACCAATCTGTCAAGATTCGTCCCTCGGGGCCTATGCCGTGACTACCCCAAGCCCACCTTCCATAGGCCACGGGCTGACTACTATCACCAAAAGGCATATTATTTGAAAACGAGAAGGCATTGCCTTTATAACCTGTAAACTCACATAACTAAGCACAAATAAAGAAACAATCACAAAGTAAAACTATATAGTAAAAATGGTGTATACATAAAGTAAAAGGGGCTAGAATACAAGCCCAACTGTAAAGTACATGGAAATTGAAAAGTACAAGTAAAACTGAAAACAACTCAAGTGAACACCTACCAAGGATCCTACCTGATGGGTAGGTACAACTCTCGAATGGTCGTCTCTGTGGTACACCACCTCTAAATTCCACATCCAAGCTACCTCTAGTCCTAGTATCCTTGTCCTCGGTCAATGTTTTCCATCATCTGCATCAAACACAACATGATGTGGTCATATCCCATACAGGGGTGACTATAACGATACTCAGTAGGGACCCCAAGACCCCATAGGTCTCATAGAGTTACACAAAGGAAAAACCACCAAGAAAGATCCCAACTCTATTTAGGTATATGCCCATACAAATACCGAAGTTATCAAGATATACTCATCTCATACATGTGGGAAGTAAGATATGAAGGTAACACCACGAAGGTGAAGTATCACATAGAATAACCTCAATTACAAGCACAATGTAAAGACAACTCACACCAAGATTTATTCTAGGGGTAGAAACAAGTAACATCCCCAGTCACATCGCCGAACACCTTGTATATTGGAAAAATCCTCCTCTAATGAGTATAGTGGGCCTACCAAGTCACACAGAGGTGCTTCCCACTAATATCAGACTACTGAGGTACTCCTCCTATCATGTACCGTGGGTGTGCCATGTCACACACACATGCTCCCCATCATGGGTCTGCCACATCACACGAAGGTGCTCCCCCTCATGGCCTGCTAAGGTACTCCTCATGTCGATTACCATGGGTTTTCTGCATCACATAGTGGTGCTCTCCACTATGGGTCTGCTGCATCATAGAGAGGCGCTCCCCACTGGGCCTATTGAGTCACTCCGAGTCGTAATGGTCAGCAGTCGTCAGATCTCAGCCAGTCGCAGGGTTCTCCACGTAGCGTGCTTGGGAGAACCTCTCCCCAAGCCATCAGTAATACCTGAACCACCCCGAAAATCCAATAAAATATATCCCAAAGGTCTGTCGGGTCAAAAGGGTCCCAATGTAACATATGTCACGTCAATCGGATTCCCGGTCTGAAAGTTATTAGCGTTTCCGCTCTGAGGGCCTGGTTAGATTCAGGGTCTAATTCAATACAGACATACTATAATCTTATACAAAACTGAAGTGAAGTATAACAGAAGGACCGTCTCGATCCAAGGATTCTAGTCCTATCGATAGTTCGTCAAAAAAATGCCCCTTTCTCAAGATATGGCCAAAATGGCGAAAATGGGTCTGAATGGGCCCGGGTCCGGTCTGACCCGGTCAGACCGACCTGGCCGATGCAGACCCACCCATTTTGGGTCGACCGAGCCTAACATGGGTCCGTCCCAAATGGCCTAGGCCTTGGTGGGCCTAGACTGGCCCGCGAACGGGGTGGCCTGACCCAGCACACTAGCGCGGCCCGACCCGCATAGGGCACAACCAGTTGGGAGCAGTCTGGGGGTGCGGCCCGGGGGTGTGGGCCAATATCCACCGCGGACCTCCCAAGCCGGAACCAAAGGTGTGTGCCCCCCCTTCTGGTTTTCCCAAATGGTCTGTGGGACCATTTAGTTGGGCAGCATGTGGGACCCATCAGAGGGTTCCTTCCCGCTCTGGCACGGCCAGACTTCCTCCTAGCAGTGAGGTCATGCGTTGCTGCTCCCCCATGGCCGGCTAGAAGGTCGGCCAACATTCAGCCTTTACCATGGCCAAGCGGTCGCGAACTCTTGCTCCAGCGGTGGCGTGGATGCACGATGCCGCTACGCCACGTTGACGGCTAGATACTAGCTGCAAATGATGGGTCGTGACCTCTTTCTCAACCTGCGGTGTAGATGCGTGCCGCCCCACCTTCCTCATTGCCAACCAGATGCCACCCGCCGATTTCATCCACAAGCCATTGAAGCTTCATTCCAAGACATAAAAATTAAATGATCACATATTCACAATACTCATGTTGATGGCTCCACATCCATATATCTCACTCATAAAAAATCCGTGTTTCCAGCATCAATAAATATTAGACGTTGAAGAATGCACCAATAACACACAAAGAATAAAAAGAAAGTGGACCAAGGTTTATGTGCAGGTCAATGGCCATGTTCTTTTGGCCATCTTCATCATGAATTTAGGATATAAATAATCAATTGAATAAAATTCAACGTACATAAAACCACTACCTCAATTTTCCATTGGAGGTGGTGTGATAAAGTAGACAAATTTGTTGAATAGAATGCTGGTGTTCGTCACTCAAGACGCTTCTGTTCCGGGCTCAGGTGTTGGTTCCTCATTCGTCACCTCCTGTTGGTTCCAGCTTCATCCTCTAAGGGTTTGGCATCACTGAACTTTGTCAGCACTTCATTGCTTGGCAAAGCAATGCTGAAACCTCTCCCCAATCTCCATATAAATAGGATAGGGGGAGCGTGTGCAACGTTCGTTGAATTAATGGAGGCCCATAATTTAGGAACCTTCCTAATTCCCCAACAGTGTAGTTACTTATAATGAATGTTCAAGTAGGCCACAAGGGGGAGTACCTCTGTGTGACACTGCAGACCCATGGTGGGGAGAACCTCTATGTGATACGGTAGACCCATAGTACTCAATAGAAGGAGTACCTTAGTTTTCCAAGATTAGTAGGAAGTGCCACTGTGTGACGCCACAGGCCACTGTACTCGATAGAGGAGGAGTTCTCCCATAGCTGAGGTGTTCAACAATGTGACTAGGGATGTAACTTGTTACTACCCCTAGAATAATTCTTGGTGTGAGCAGTCTTTACTTTGTGCTTGTGATTAAGGTTATGCTATGTGATACTTCACTTTGTGGTGTTACCTTTGTGGTCTACTTCCCACATGTATGAGATGAGTTTAGCTTGATAACATACATATATGTATGGGAATATATCTAAGTAGAGTTGGGATCTTTCTTTGTGGTCTTACCATTGTGGAACTCTAGGAGACCTATGGGGTCTCGGGGTCCCTACTGAGTATAGTCATATCACCCCTTCACGGGCTATGCACATACCTTTTTGTGTTTGATGTAGATGACATACAACGCTGACTAAGGGTAAAGGTACCAGGACTGGAGGTAGCTCATAGGTGGACTTTAGATGAGCCGTACTGCAGAGACGACCATTCTAGAGCTTTAACTACCCTTCAGGTAGGATCCTTGGTGGGTGTTCACCGGAGCTATTTTCAGTTTTACTTGTACTTTTGAACTTACATGTACTTTATAGCTGGGCTTGTATTCTGACCCCTTTTTATTTTTGTACACACCCTGTTTACTATATAGTTTTACTTTGAGCTTGTATCCTTCATTTTGATTAGTTTTGTGAGTTTACAGGTTATAAAGGCAATGTCTTCCCTTATTTATGGAATATGACTTTTGGTGCTAGTCACCAGCCCCTAGACTATGGAAGGCGAGCTTGGGGTAGCCACAGAATGGGCCCTGAGGGATGGGTTGGGATAGTGCGTGCAAAGCCTATACAGGGTTGAGTATAACGATACACAGTAGGGACCTCGAGACCCCGAAGGTCTCCTATAATTCCACAAAGAAAAATCACAGGGTAACACCACGAAGGTAAAGTACCAAACATGTAGAGTACCACATAGAATGACCTCAATCACAAGCAAAAAGTAAAGACAGGTCGCACCAGGATTAATACTAGGTGTAGTAACATGTAACATCCCCAGTCATAACATCGAACGCCTCAGCTGCTGGATAACGCCTCCTCTATCGAGCACAGTGGGTCTGCTGTGTCATACAAAGGCACTTCCCACTAACCTTGGACTACTGAGGTACTCCTCCTGTCAAATACCATGGGTCATCCTGGTCTCACAGAGGTGCTCCCCACCATGGATCTGCTGCGTCACACAGAGGCGATCTCCCTCGTGGCCTAATGAGGTACTCCTCCTATCGAGTACCTAGGGTCTACTACATCACACAGAGGTGCTCCCCACCATGGGTCTGCTGCATAACACAGAGGCACTCCCCACTGGGCATGTCGAGTCACTCAAAGTCGTAATGGTCAGCAATCTTCAAGTCTCATCTAGTTGTTGGGTTCCGTATGTAGCCCGATTTGAATAACCACTCACCAAGCCATTTTTCATACATAAACCACCCCTAAGTATAACTAAGAAGTATCCCAAAGGTCCATCATGTCAAAATGGACCCAACTAAACATATGCTGCATCAATCAGACGCCCGTTCTATAAGTTATTAGCATTTCCGCTCTAAGGCCCCGATTGGATTCGGTGTCTGATCCAACTTGGATGTACTCCAAACTTATAAAAAACTCAAGTGGAGTATACCAAAAGTACCGTCTTGATACAAGGATTCTGTAACAGCTGATGGTTCATCAAATGGACGCCCAGATCACAGGTTATGGAAAAAAAAGAAAAACTGGGTCGCGCTGGGCCCGGATCCGGTCTTACCCCAGTCGTACCGACCCATCCTGGGCCAACACGACCCAGTTTGGGTCCGACCCGAATGACCTAGGCCTTGGCGGGCCCGGCTTTCTGGGTCGTTGTCCGGCCCGACCCATGAAGGGGCGGCCCGACCTCGTTCGTTGGTGCGGCCCGATGGTGCGGCCCGCTGGGTCGGGCTCAAGCGTCATCCTCTTTCTTCTTTGGAGAATCACCATTGTGGGAGAATGTGTTCTCCAAAGCTCTCCCCCCATGTTCTCTCCTTTCCAAAAATTTCCCCAACCTAAAGAATGGTGAGGAGCTAACATATAAATTAAACTAATTGAGTTGGCACAATAGTTATGTTTAAGTTGGCATAATTAATTCAGGGGAGAAACCAAGGGTCACCACCCACATTAATGAGGGATTTCATGTGTTGGGTGGTCCCCATAATTAATTTCAAAATAGGAGGTTTCAAGCCCAGGTAGTCGCCACCACAGAATTCAAATGGGAGGATTCACAAAGAAAAATAAAATAAAATATGTTTTATTCTATTTTTATTCTTTTTAAACACCCACAAAAAGTCTGGAAAACTTACATTCACCATCGACCTTCTGCGGTTGAGGTGAATGTCTCCTTAAGAGAATATCGGTGCTGGGAGATCAACGGTGTGGTTAGATTTCATTTCCATGCACCGGTTCAAAAGTTACAAAATTCCACTTGCGCGTTTACTGAACGTACCCAAAAAAAGTTTGAAAAATTATTAACAGTCACCCTCGACCCATTCCGGTCAAGGTTAGGGTCTACCTAAGTGAAAAACTCCCCAAAAAACCCAACAGTACTCTCATATTTCTAATCCGTGTTACCGTTTAAAAGTTATGGATTTTACAATAAAATAATTGTAACCTAAATATTTTATTTTGGCCAAAACAAACTTTCACTGGTGGCCCACATTGGCCAATGTTAGAATCTACGTAAATAATGAATACCCTCATGAGTTCAGAGGTGGTCTCATATTTTTAATCTGAGTTACCGTTTGTATGTTATAAGAATTTGAAAAATAAAATTACTTTATTTAATTACTTTATTTACGGTTATGCTATTTTCAGGTTTTGTCACAGGAGGCCCGCACCGACTAAAATTAAGTCGAGCCTGGACTAAACCTACCATATTAAGCGCAAAAGTGCCCTCAGATTTCTGATCTGAGTAACCATTTAAGAGTTATTCCACTTTTTCAGGAAAATTGCTTACATGCGTTAATAAAAGCTTAATAAAACTTCAACGGATCATTCCGGGCACTCTAGGCCTCAGAATCACGCACCGTCAGATTTTCAGTCTCAAAATTATTCTCTATAATTAAAAAAAATTATACAGAATTCTCGGGACATTAAATTCTCCCCACCTTAGGGAATTACGTCCCTGAAAGCCAAAATAAAGGAAAAACAACTAAAAGAGGGTACTGAGAACGAATCTATTCCCCCTTATCCCTTGTCCTCTCCTGGAGGTTCTCATGCTACCAACGTACATTCACAAGAGGTATCATTCTCCCATGAATGACCTGCTCTTTTCGATCTTCAATCTCCACTGGAACCTCCGAAAATGTCTGTCCATTGTCGATATCCACCTCGCCCCAGTCAATGATGTGCGAAGGATCAAGTACGCTTGTACTCAGCTGGGATACATGGAAAACGACGTGCACCCGGTGCAACTGAGGTGGAAGATATAAGTAGTAATCCACCTCACCAACTCTACTGAGGACCTGAAAGGTTCCGATGAACCTTAGAGATATCTTGTTGCCCCAAAAAATATCCACAAACCTGGACGAGGTGAGACTCGCAAGAAAATGTGGTCCCCCTCCTGAAACTCCAAAGGTATCTGTCTCTTTTCGGCATAAGGCTTCTGCCAACTCTGTGCACTCTTCACTTCCTAACAAGTGAGACATCTTGATACAAACTCTGCCACTGGTTTCTTCATCCATGTCCACCAGTGCAGACATCGTAGGTCCTGGTACATCTTCGCCACTCATGGATGTACCACTAGTGGGGACGTATGGATCTCCCACAACACATCCTCCTGCAGTACCACCGATACCATAGTACATCCTCTGAAGATGATAACATGCTCCCCAACTTTAGAAAATCCATCTAGTGTTTTTCCTGTGGATATCTGAGCACGTCGAGTCTCGCAGTTAGTGTCCCCAAGCTATGCCTCCTTGACTCGCTGAAAGAGTGGGGGAGTGACTATCAAAGACTGATGATAAGCTGGTCCATCTCTATCCATGATGGATATATGCAAAGCGGCTAGATAATCTTTCACCCCACTTATTAACTGCAGACAAGACCTCCTAATGAGTGCATCTGCTACATGTTCCCCTTCCTAGGAGTATATACTATCTCAAATTTATACTCCTAGAACAAATCTATCCATCGTCACTATCTCAGGTTCTGGTTCTTCTGAGTGAAGATATACCTGATAATCTTGTGATTAGAGCAAAATGTAAAACGTTTTCCCTCAAGTAGTGTTGCCACATCTTTAATGGAAAGAACACTAATACTAACTTCCATTCATGGGTAGAATATTTCTACTTGTCAGTCTCTATCTTATCTCTTGAAATATTTTCTGAAACTTCTCCACACACAAGAAAGGTTCCCCCTTCTTCGTCAAAGCTGAAAAGGGTGCCTCTACCCTAGAGAAGTTGGGTAAAAATATCTGGTAGTACCTAGACAAAGAAGACATCCCTCTCCCTTCAGGGATGTAATCCTGGAAACATATTCTGAAAAGATGTCCCCATGCTTTGCCAATCCTGTTTGGAACTAAAAAATCGAAACTCCTATTGCCACGAGGGTAAGTCTGGCCGACACAAGAGTGATTGAAGGCACCCTCCTATGCATGATTTTCTCCTGTGCTGCCTGGGTTTCATTTTTCGTTGACCAAGTAAAATCCCATTCCAATGTTGTAGGTAAAACAAAACCCTTTTTGCCTAATACAGTCAATCTGAGTATGAACTGGGGATGTCCAGTCATACCCAATCTAACATCTTAAGGCCTCGATGCTATCACCAATAGGTTCAAACCGGAACTCTCACCTCAAGGGTTAGATCACACAATCAGTGTAAGTGTGATTATCAAGTCTCCTTCCAAAGGTATCTCTAGATGTGAGGGTCACGAAAATAGTTTAACATGAATTTCTAGGTCCTAGACTAGGTTCGTGGAAGTAAGGAATGATTGGTACCTATGTCTATTGATAAAAAAAACTAATAGTAGACACAGACCATACATCTAATCATTTCTGGAGTCCTTGGGTCACACTCCTTAAACACATGTAGGTACACCCTTCCTCTGTCCTCTAGCTATCGGAGCCTGGTGGGGACCACATTGAGGAGTTGGTTATAACAATTCAAAATGTATACCACCAAATACTGCTCCCCTAGATACACATCCACTTTTGTTGCCCTACAGATTCATCTATCTCTAACACTTCCTCTTCTCGAAACATTTTACATGCCCAAGTCTCCAAGACTAGCATCATTTTCCTACATTCATACTGCTAACATTCATTGGATGTATTACCTCATCCGAATAACATTCAACGAAAAATGTTCTCTCGAGCATCCTAACATAAGTAGGAATTCATAGGGGATTAGTTTGGCCTTGGATGTCCCTAAACACACCTCGCTCGGAGGTCCGAGCCCTGAAGCCCTGATCTTATAGTATTCATCGAGTACGTAGGATGGTCGGTATGCCTCGATGAATAATCAACTACCGACATGTCATTCTTCCAAATCTCTATAAGCTCTTGGGAACTCTCATACCTTATCTCTTTATAGAAAGATACTCCCTTCTCCAAGGAAGTTTCTAAATCTCATCCCCATAAAAAGTCCCCTCTTCGCAAGATCAGGGTAATCTAAACCCTGTCATCATCCTGCTGAGCCACATAGAAGGCTCTCTACCAAGACCACCATCTATTCGAATGGCACCCTGGATAGATGGAAACTCAACCTCCTCTTCAACCCAGTCCTTAGCCACCTATGAGTCAGGCTCGCCTCGAAACCTGAGGGGTATCTGATACCAAAATACGTGTAAGAAAAAAATCCTAAATGTGTCCTCTAATAGTACTTCTGGATGTAACTGCTGACCAACATGTAATGATATAACAGAAACACTACCTGAAGGTACTATCTCGGGAAATGGTCCACCTACCAAAGCCTCATCACTAGGCGGACCATCCACATGGTCACTCACTATAAAAGGCTAGAATCTATGATCACCATCTACTCTACCAGTGTCTCAACTAGGCAGAAAAATCTAGCCACAACCTCTAACCAGTCCTCAGCTACCTGGTAATCTATCTCGCCTCTAAACCTTAGATGCCTCTGTCATTGGAACTCATGTAACACACTCAGTCGGCGTGCATCCTCTACTGATGGGCTGGTGACAACGCTCGTCCAACGAGTAGTGGTGCCACTGGTACACCACCCGAAGGTGCTAATGCCTTAAGAGGGCCCTCCACCGAGGCTTCTTTGCTTGGTGGGCTGTCATCGCGTACTCTCTCTGGAAACCTGGGTGGATGTCTTTGTGGGGGCATCCTGATAATGAACAGGTGCACCATGATCATTAAGTTATACATGGTCAGCTGACTCGAAAGAAATCAAAAGAAAAACTTTTCAAAAACACCTCCAATCAGTGTTTTCATACATTGAGTCAGAAATCAGAATTCTGGTTCCTGGTGTATGGATACGTCATCCGTCACAGTAACACTGGACTCGTAGAACTGAAAACCACAGTCAAAACATTTAACAATATTTCTCCACACAGAAAAGAGCAGAGTCCTAGTTCTTTGGTAGAACCGAACTCCTTTGATACCACTTTGTTATGACCCATCCCTGGGGGCCCATGTCGTGACTACCCCAAGCCCTCCTTCTATTGGCCAGGGGCTAGCAACTAGCACCGAAAGGCACACTCTCTAAAATGGGAAGACAATGCATTTAATCCTGTATGAACCCATAGTCCAAGAACATGGAAAGAAGAAACTGTGAAGTAAACTTCTATAGTAAAAGAGTGATGAAAGTAAAAGGGGCCGAAATACATGCCCAAATGTAAAGGTACAAGTACAACTGAAAATACAATACAACTGAAAGAAAAAGGAAAATAGCTATTGCGTCATCCTCCAAGGTTCCTACCTAAAGGGTAGTTATAGATCGCCTCCTTTGCACTCCACATCCTCCCATCTCCTCCATGCACCACTAGGTCCTAGCTCCCTCAAACCTCAACCCAACTACTCATCTTTTGCACAAGACACAACAAGGTGCGGGCATAGCCCGTGTAAGGGTGAGTATAACAATACACAATATGGACCCAGAGACCTTGAAGTTCTCCTAGAATTCCACAAAGAAAAACCATAATGTAACACCATGAAGGGAAAGTAACTCACAGGTAGAGTACCACATAGCATGACCTGAATCACAAACACAAAGTAAAGACAACTCAAACTAGGATTTATTCTAGAGGTAATAACAAGTAACATACCCAGTCACAACATCGAACGCCTCAGATGCTTGAGAAATCCCCCTCTATCGAGTATATCGGGCATGACGCATCACACAGAGGTGCTTCCAACTAACCATGGATTGCTATGTCACTCCTCCTATCAAGTACCATTGGTCTACCGCGTCACATAGTGGCGCTCCCCACCATGGGTCTGCCACGTCACACAGAGGCCCTCCCCCTCATGGCCTACTAAGTTACTTCTCCTATCGTGTACTGTGGGTATGCTGTGTCATACAGAGGCGCTTCCCACCATGGGTCTACCGCATCATACAGAGGCTCTCCCCACTAGGCATGTCGAGTCACTCCGAGTCGTAATGTTCAGCACTCCTCATGTCTCAGCCAGTCCTAGGGTTCTGTACGTAGCCTACTTGGGAGAACTGCTCCTCAATACATCATTCATACCTCAAACACCCTAAAATCCCACGAAGAAGTATCCCAAAGGTCCGTCACATCAAAATGGACTCAATGCAATAGGCGACACGTCAATCGGACGCCCGATCAGTAAGTTATTTTCATTTCTCCTCCGAGGGCCCGGTTGGATTTGGGGTCCGATCCAACCTGAACATACTCCAACCTTATCCAAAACTCAGGTGTATTATACTAAAAGGACTATATCGATCCAAGGATTCTGGCACCACTAACGGTTCATCAAACGGATGCTCGGATCACATGTTATGGCTAAAAAGGTGAAACTGGGTCTAGATGGGACTGGGTCTGGTCCGACCCCGGTGGGACCGACCCGACCCGACCTGTCCTAGGCCAACCTGACCTGGTTCAGGTTGAACCACCCAGTTTGGGTCCGGCACGGATGACCTAGGCCTTGGCGGGCTCGGCCCAGCCCGCGAAGGGGCGGCCCACTGCGGGGTGGCTCACTGGCCGCGCAGTCCGCCTGAGCGGGCGCCGAAGGGGGATGTAGAGACCTAAAGCTTGACATACATGGAAATTACATTAATTTTGTGGAATAAATAATACATAACTAAAACAGACACACAAGGACCATAATAGTTTAGTGTCTTTGGAAACTCGGAAAATAATCTTCTAATCGTGGTGAAAGATCTTCAATATCTCCCATATTGATCTTACCCTTTTTTTTATTATCTAAAACATTTCTTTAAAGCCTGGGGAAAAGAAAACTTATAATGGGTGAGCTCAAATGCTCAGTAAGGGTAAGCATAGAGAATATAAAACAATCCATAAACATTTGAATGCAAAAACTTGAACACCAAATCTAAACATCAAAATCTTGAGTAAAGACATAAATCTTGGAAGTATGTAAAGAATATATCATAAAGGAACATCAATCATGATAAAATATCTTGGAAATAAAACTTGTAATTGTGGAAAAACATTAATCACCTGATATGATTTCCATAGTATCCAAGGCATTGCTGCAAAGACCATCTTAATGGACCAAGTCCCTTTCTGAATCGAGTTCACTCCTTGTTTCAGTCCTGTATCACTGAACCAGATTAACATACCATTACAGCCATGTTTATCTCATGAGATATAAATCTTTACCCAATGAATTGGAGAGATATATAGGACCTACCCATCTCATAATGAAATCATTCTTACTTATGCCACAAAATAAACATAAAACATTCATCATAACCCAAAGAATAAAATGGGTTTCATAAACATCATCCCATCATAACATAATCCATATAAAACAAATCGATATATTTTCATCACACGAGAAGTAAATCCATGTAAATAATAGAGACATTATACTTGAAACATACACATATGAAATAATGTCATCTTAGATGGAAAATGGTTTTGATAAAACAATTGAAATGAATTCTTGAGGAAAATATCCTTTCTTCTTCAAAATCATTTTCTTTTCACAAAATTCCATGCAATTTTAATAGAAAAGTATTTTTTTTGAAAATAGTCATACAATATTGTAGAGTAAGTTTCATGAAAATGAGGCGTTTGGAAACCATAAAAATCCGTTCTCGTTGTATAAGTTAAAAATAACATTCTTCTCGTACTTTTGTTAGAAAAGTCAAAAAGTACCTCGTATGGTAAACAAAAGAAAGATTCCTTCCATATGATGGGGTAAAAGTAAAAAAAGGGTAAGAGTGACTTTAAAAATACATGGAAGAAATGTAAACATTTTATGAAAACAATTTGAGAACATATGGACATGGATGATAAACATAACCCCAATAAATATTTACGAATAAACAATCTTTGGATAAGAACGAGATTGGAAAAGTTATCCCTTACCTTATGTCTGATATGATTAGTATGTTTCCAAACCTCCTGTATAATGATTTAAATAATTTAATTGACTTATTATAGAATCATATTCATTGTTATGATATCATATATGGTTCCCTTATGACTTTATATTACCCGTTCTTTTGTAAATTCCATGTTCAAACACTGTTTTGGGTAAAATCCATTCATTTATTGTACGTGTTTTGACTTGTTGTTCTTGATATTATTACTTATATCCTGATTTAATTAATTCCAGAATGTAAAAATGATTTATATATAATATATATTCAGCATATACATATATATATGATAGATCAATAATGGAAATAAATACACCATTCATGGAGACAACATTCCGTACGTACGCTTGAACGCTGTTTTTCGTTTCCTTATTGAATTGAATGGAATTAAGTAGATGACATACATAAATATATATATATATATATTAATAAATACAGTATAATTATTATGTCATATATTTCATGATTATTTATTATATATAATTTATAATCATTCATTAATGGTTAACAAGGAGAATGAATCTCATCGCATTGTGGAGACGGTAGTCTATACATACGCACGAGCGATGATATCATTATGATGATCGTGGAATTGTATTCAAGTGTATGTATAATATTCCAGAATCAATATCTCTTTACAATAATCATATATAGTTATTTATTTATAGCATTATACCCATCCAAGTAAGGTGGTGGTCGAAAACAGATTACACCATAGCGTGGAGACGGTATTCCGTACGTATGCACGTGTGGTGATTTAGTTTTCCGTAGGATGGATAGAAGGTGAAATAGGGTTGTTTTATATTTATAATAACATATAAGTTTATAAGTAATACTGATGTTATTACATTATAACGATACAACTAAAGAAGAATATGTAGAAGAAGAAGGAAAATTGAGAGAATCGGAAGAAGAGATTATCTCTTCTTCAACGCACATCCTTTAAGCCCTCTCTTAAGGAAGTAGAGTTGGTATTTTGAGAATACCAGAGCCTCCAGAATGTTACTAGGGAAGTGTAGAAGAGAAATGGGTAGGGTTTGGCCGAGCTTCAAGGATCAAAAGGGTGTGAAGAGCAGAGGGAAGGGGTTCCCTTTTTATAGGGGAGGAGAGGGGCACCTTTGGAAAAACATAACATATTATTTTATAATAAGGTCATATTCAGTTTTTAATAGCTCAAAATTGATTTATTTCGATGATAAGGTTGGTATGGGTCTAAATAATCTCATTAAATATAATTTATACATGTTTAGTTTTCTATTTTAACCTTATCATTTAGATTTAACTTTAAGTTAAATAATTTTACTTTTACCGTGTCTTCTTATTTTCTTACACTATAAGGTTAATAAACATACTACAACAAGCCAAATGAACCCCAAGTGGTTCATTATTAATATATATATCTTTATCTAAGTCATTTGACCGAACCTTAGATTTTTAGGAATAAAATAACAATTAATAATATAATATTTGTTTTAAAAACTATTTTATGTCAATTTTGAAACTATTTGATAATTTATTTTTTTGAAAATCATAACAGAATTATTATTTGGAAAATAGTTAATTAAATCAATACTAACATGTCATATTAACCTAGAAAATTATTTTAATTCATAAAAAGTCTCAAATTACATTTATTTGGGTATTTATAATATCAATTATTTTAATATTTCATTATTTAGGTAATTACTGCATCACCATTGTGTCATATATAACTTGAATTATTTAATGTCTAAAAATTATAAATAAAATACCATTATGTAGTAAATCGTTTTATGTTTCTAATGAATATTTATAGTCGAATTTATCTTATGTATAACCCTATATTAAAAATTAATTAGTTATTAAAATTTGATTTTAACTATTTTAACCCTTCTTTAAATAAATTAATAATAAATGTCCTAATCTAATCCAGGTGGACCTAAATGGTCATATTTTATTCCTAAGGTTGTTTTTGGTCGAATTACACTTATCTAATAGAATTAGGACATGTTTTAGGATAATAATAATATCATTTTTACCCTTAATTACCATATTTACATTTAACCGTGGTAAATAAAAGTAAAAAGTTACTATTCAATAAAAATTATTTTCATCTCATTGAACCACATTTTAGTCCTTGATATTAACCGTGTCTCTTGGATTTTCTAAATTTCACTCACAGAAGCGGTAAAAATATGTTTTATGTGAATTTCCAAATTCTCCTAGGAGGTGGGTAAAAGACGGTGAAAAGTTCAATAAAATTTTTATATACCTAAAATTATTATAAAATGACTCCAATGAATTAAATTGAACTTATATAGGTATTATGTATCAATTTTCACCTAAAATAAATTTAAATAAAATAAAAAATTATTTAAATAAAAAGTTGGTTTTTAAATAGTAACCCATCGTTTTCACTATTCATCAAAAAATTGAGAGTTTTCAGAAAAATACCAAAATTTCACCCTAGGATAATTTTGATATTCCGAATCAAAAAATGAAGTCAATTTTGAAATATAAAATTTATAAAATTTAAAAAGTGGGTATTACTATTCATAATGGCTAGTTTATATAACATATCATTGTTTAGTGAAACTCGGTATTGCGTACAACACAAGCTATCGTGGAAGGTCACGATTACGTGTAATGCAAGACAAGTCAGGGATGCATGTAGTGCAAGCACCTTTTGGTGTAGCGTACAACATAATACGTCAATAAAATTAAAAAGAATATTTTTTATAAAATCTCGGGGTGTTACATTCTACCCCCTTAAAAGGAATTTCGCCCTCGAAATTCGTCGGGGTTATAAATGGTTTACTACTTGAAAGTTTCTTTAATATAAACCCACATAATAAAAAGGAATTCCAAAACCAATATTTAAATACTAAAGTATGAAACGTAATGGTTACCCAAATTAACTAATCACTGGGTTTCCACATAGGAGAACATAGGTGAAAATATGGATATCGAAGAGAAATATAACCATCATGTTCTGATGGAGAGTGGTAGAGAACATGGCTATGAAAAATCGAACAATCACAAAGACATAGATTTGTGACTATATAAGGTACCATCTGATTCATCGGATATAAGGGCACTGGGACAAAATTTTTGGTTTTCAAGATCATTTCCCTAAAGTTGATGAAATTGGAATTAAAAGAAATACTTTCTTGATTATGGTACAGTCTCAGCATTGGTCGTTACTTGGACAATTTCCACTTCATCCCTTAAATAAATGAAGTTGAATTTTTCATTCGTGAAGTGTTAGCAGATCATGTGATAGAATGATGGGTCATTCCATCTGTCTCAAACAAAAGGTTAAAAAGAGTTATCAAAAATACATAAGTCCATCTATAGTGAGATTAATCATATATGGTTTCTAAAATGGACTTATACTTCATATATCATACTGCTTAATATAATAAAACTGGTTTCTACTAAACAGGGACTTCCTGTAGGCCAGTGGTATGTGGTAAAGGCATGTCGCACTTCGGTTGTTGGTTCGATTCCTGCAACCTTGTCCGACGCGATGGGTTGTCACCCGTTCTGCAGGTTGTCCCTTTTCTTAAACTACAATATTATAAAATTCTATCAATAATATCAAAAAAATTCTATACATAAACAATACTAACTTATGTTCAACATAATCAATTCCAATCTTTAGGCTTATCTAAAATACTTCTTTCCAAACTCATAGTATAGAGAGAATGATTACAAAAAAGGTCATATAACAAGAACATAAATACCATCATTTATCCCTCATATATCAAAAGATATATCTTGTTAATCGCATTCCAAACATTTGAATACCTTAATCTTGTATTCTCTTGAAAAATGAATACCCATTGAATCTTAGTGAAAACATGAATGCTGTAAAAATTTAACTCTTTCCACATACCAAAATCCAAAAATTCTATATACTCAAACCATGATATAACATCTTCCTTATATCAGTCATGAGCTCATGAATACTGTCAAACATTTAAATTTCTCTTTATCCATTCCTTATGCGCATATCACCTTCTTTACAAAAATATCTCAACCACTTTCCATGGTTACCGGTACCATAAAATTATTGAATACCACAATAGACCAATACATAAATATTCCAATATTCCACGATACAATATACAACATTATTTTGGAATCCCATTACATAAACACTTAATCATTCCACCAAATCATTGTCATATTCAACATCACCAATAGTGATCGCATGTGACTTCCCTTTGTCCTTTTCCTTAAGTGGTTTCTCATGTCGATCATCATTAACCCTTTGATTAGGGCATTGATTAGCATTATTCCCCATTTCTTTTCACTTGAAGCATTGGATTGTTGGTGGTGTATTGTCTGCAGTATTTTCTTTATTCACATCATTAACAACCATTTTTCCATTACTTCAATACTCAGATGCTTGATGAACTTCTTTTCCACACTTAAAACATTTTCTAGTCCCTCTAAGACAATATCCACCATGCTTCTTTCCACAATTTGAGCATAAAGAAAGATTCATTTTCTTTTCACCATTATTCTGAGATTTCTCCTTGAACTGCATCTTTCTTTTCTTGTCAAAACCATGAGATGGATATGTTACACCAACTTACAGTTCTACATTGATAAAAAAACGCACAATTTCTTCATAGATACTGAAGTCTCTTATAGCTAATGCCTTTCGAAGACTTGGTTTTAAGCCACTAAAAAATTGATCAACTTTACTTTCAGGTTGGATGATAAAGCTAGATGAATACCTTGAAAGTCTTGTAAAATTAGCTTCGTATATACCAACAGATTCATCATCCTTCTGCTTAAGCTCAAGAAACTTCTTTTTCATCTTTGTTTGAATAATACAAGGGAAGTACTTACTGAAAAACAAGTTCTTGAACTCATCCCATTCCATGGATTCAATTTCATCTTGGGGCCTTGTATTCTTAATTAGAGTCCACCACTAGTCTGCTTCACCTTCTAAATGGTAAACAACTAAAATGAATTTTTCATGTTCTAAACACCGAAGTATGGAAAATATCTTTTCAATGGTACTGATCCATTGTTCAGAAAAAAGTGGATCAGATGACCCATTGAAAGACGGTGGGCGTTTCCTCATGAAGGACTCAATAGAATATTGTTCCCTTGTCTGATCATTTGAAAATCCATAATGATTCATATCTTGTATAAGTATAGAAATAAGATTTTTCACTCCATCTCCCATCACATTTGGTTTCTCGGGAGGACAATCATTGCATTTTCCATTACATTGATCAACATGGTTCCTTCAGGTTCCAACCATCGTCTAAAACCCAAAAAGAACAGTGTGAGAGGAAAAAATAATTCTAGGAAAACAACATAATAAAGGGGGACTACCTTCAATATCTAACATCTTAGGTTTAATTATAATATCGTTACCATAATTCTATGACTATAACCTATACTTATACTTAACCTTAGGGACAACCCTAGACATACCTTAGAAATATTTCTAGGGATCTCACTAAAGTTTTCACATCCTAGTTTCCAAAGGTTAACTAAACCTTTCCTATGATACCAACTGTAGAGACCCAAATCTTGACATACATGGACATTACATTACTTTTACGGAATACATAATACATAACGAAAACAGACATAGAAGGACCATAATAGTTTAGTGTCTTTGGAAACTCGTAAAATAATCTTCAAATCGTGGTGAAAGATCTTCAATATCTCCCACAAAGATCTTCCCCTTTTGTTTTCTTACCTAAAACCTTTCTTTAAAGCCTGGGGAAAATAAAAATTATAAAGGGTGAGCTCAAATGCTCAGTAAGGGTAAGCATAGAGAACATAAAACAATCCATAAACATTTGAATGCAAAAACTTGAACACCAAATCTAAACATCAAAATCTTGAGTAAAGACATAAATCTTGGAAGTACGTAAGGCATATATCATAAAGGAACATCAATCATGATAAAATAGCTTGGAAATAAAACTTGTAATTGTGGAAAAAAATTAAGCTCATGATATGATTTCCATAGTAGCCAAGGCATTGCTTCCAAGACCATCTTAGTGGACAAAGTCCCGTTCTGAATCGAGTTCACTCCTTGTTTTAGTCCAGTATCATTGAACCAGATTAACATACCATTCCAGCCATGTCTATCTCATGAGATATAAATCATTACCCAATGCATTGGAGGGAGATATAGGTCCCACCCATCTCATAATGAAATCATTCTTACTTGTGGCACAAAATAAACATAAAACATTTATTATAACCCAAATAATAAAATGGGTTTCATAAACATCATCCCATCATAACATAATCCATATAAAACAAATTGATATAATTTCATCAAAAGAGAAGTAAATCCATGTAAATCATAGAGATATTATACTTGAAAAATACAGATATTAAATAATTTCATCTTAGATGGAAAATGGTTTTGATTAAACACTTGAAATGGATTCTTGAGGAAAATATCCTTTCTTCTTCAAAATCATTTTATTTTCACAAAATTCCATGAAATTTTAATAAAAAAAGTATTTTTTTGAAAATTGTAATAAAATCTTGTAGAGTGAGCTTCATGAAAGTGAGGCGTTAGGAAATCGTAAAAATCCGTTCATGCCATATAATTTAAAAATAACATTCTTCTTGTACTTTTTTCAAAAAAGTCAAAAAGTACCTCATATGGAAAACAAAAGAAAGATTCCTTCCATACGATGTGGTAAAAGTGAAAAAGGGGTAAGAATGAATTTAAACATACATGGAAAATAGTAAAAATTTTATGAAATCATTTTGAGAACATATGGACATGGATGATAAACATAACCCCAGTAAATACTTATGAATAAACAATCTCGGATAAGAATGAGATTGGAAAAGTTTTCCCTTAACTTATGTCTGATATGCTTCATATGTTTCCGAACCTCCTGTATAATGATTTAAATAATGTCATTGAATTATTACAGAATCATATTCATTGTTATGATATCATATATGGTTCACTTAGGACTTTATATTACCCGTTATTTTGTAAATTCCATGTTAGAACACCGTTTTGGGTAAAATCGTTTCATTTATTGTACGTGTTTCGACTTTTTGTTCTTGATATTATTACTTATATCCTAATTTAATTAATTCTAGAATGTAAAACATGATTTATATATAATATATATTCAGAATATACATATATATATGATAGATCGATAATGTAATGAAATACACCAGTCATGTAGATGGTAAGTCGTACGTACGAATGAACGCTGTTTTTCGTTTCCTTATTGAATTGAATGGAATTATGTAGATGAAATACATATACATATATATATATATATATTAAGAAGTCCTGTATAATTATTAGATCATATATTTCATGATTACTTATTATATATACTTTATAATCATTCGTGAATGGTTAACATGGAGAATGAATCTCACCGCGTCCTGGAGACGGTAGTCTGTACATATGCACGAGTGATGATATCATTCTCATGATCGTGGAATTTTATTGAAGTGTATGTATAATATTTCATAATCAATATCACATTACAATAATCATATATAGTTATTTATTTACACCATTATACCCATCCAAGTATGGTGGTGGTCGAAAACAGATTACACCACAGCGTGGAGACGGTATTCCGTACGTACGCACGCGCGGTGATTTCATTTTCCTGAGGATTGATAGAAGGTGAAATAGGGTTGTTTCATATTTATAATAACATATTAGTATATAAGTAATACTTATGTTATTACTTTATAATGATACAACTAAAGAAGAAGAAGTAGAATACGAAAGAAACTTGAGAGAGTCGGAAGAAGAGATTGCCTCTTCTTTGACACACCTCCTTTAAGATTTATATTAAGGAAGTAGAGTAGGTATTTTGAGAATACCAGAACCTCCAGAATGTTTCTAGGGAAGTGGAGAAAAGAAATGGGTAGGGGTTGGCCGAGATTAAAGGCTCAAAAGGGTGTGAAGAGAAGAGGGAAGGGGTGCCCTTTTTATAGGGGAGGAGAGGGGTACCTTTGGAAAAACATAAAATATTATTTTATAATAAAGTCATATTCGGTTTTTATTAGCTCTAAATTGATTTATTTCGAAGATAAGGTGGGTATGGGTCGAAATAATCTCATACAATATAATTTAGACATGTTTAGGTTTCTATTTTAAGCTTATCATTTAGATTTAACTATAAGGTAAATAATTTTACTTTTACCGTGTCTTCTTATTTTCTTACACTATAAGGACAATAAACTTAATATAACCAGCCAAAGGAACCCCAAGTGGTTAATTATTAATATATATCCTTATCTATGTCATTTGGACAAACTGTAGATTTTTAGGAATAAAATAACAATTAATAATATAATATTTGTTTTAAAAACTATTTTATGTCAATTTTGACACTATTTGGTAATAGATATTTGTGAAACTCATAACAGCATTATTAGTTCAAAAACAGTTAATTAAATCAATACTAACATATCATACTAACCTAGAAAATTAGTGGAATTCATAAAAAGTATCAAATTACATTTATTTGGGTATTTATATTATCAATTATTTTAATATTTCATTATTTAGGTAATTACTCCATCACCATTGTGTCATATATAACTTAACTTATTTAATGTCTAGAAATTATAAATAAAATACCATTAGGTAGGAAATAGTTTTAGCTTTCTAATGAATATTTATAGTCGAATTTATCTTTTTTATAACCCTATATTAAAAATGAATTAGTTATTAAACTTTTATTTTAACAATTTTAACCATTCTTTAAATAAATTAATAATAAATGTCCTAATCTAATCCAAGTGGACCTAAATAGTAATATTTCATTACTAAGGTTTTCTGGTCAAATTACACTTATCCAATAGAATTAGGGCATGTGTTAGGGTAATAATAATATCATTTTTACCCTTACTTACCCTATTTTCTTTTAACCATAGTAAATAAAAGTAAAAAGTTACTATTCACCGAAAATTATTTTTATATCATTGAACCACATTTTAGTTATTTATATTAACCTTGTGTCTTGTATTTTAGAAATTCCACTCACAGAAGCCGTAAAATTAAGTTTTATGTGAATTTCCAAATTCTCCTAGGAGGTGGGTAAAAGACGGTGAAAAGTTCAATAAAAGTTTTATATATATCTAAAATTATTATAAAATGACTCCAATGAATTATATTGAACTTATATAGGTATTAAGAATCAATTTTTACCTAAAATAAATTTAAACAAAATAAATAATTATTTAAATAAAAAGTCGGTTTTTAAATAGTAACCCAGTGTTTTCACTATTCATCAAAAATTGAAAGTTTTCAGAAAAATACCAAAATTTCACCCTAGGCTAATTTCGATATTCCGAATCGAAAAATGAAGTCCATTTTGAAATATAAAATTTATAAAATTTAAAAAAGTGGGTGTTAATATTCATAACGGCTAGTTTATATAACATATCATTGTTTAGTGAAACTCGGTATTGCGTACAACACAAGCTATCGGGGAAGGCCGCAATTGCATCTAATGCAAGACAAGTCAGGGATGCGTGTAGTGAAAGCTACTTTTGGTGTAGCATAAAACACAAGACATCAATAAAATTAAAAAGAATATTTTTCATAAAATCTCGGGGTGTTACAGGGGAGGTCCCCCCCTTCCAGATTTCCCTAACGGTCCGTTGGACCGTTCGATTGGGTGGCATGCAGGACCCGCCGGAAGGGTCCTGCTCGGTCGTGTATGACTAACCAGTATTCCTCCTAGAGGAATGGTCATGCGCCACTTCTCCACTATGGTCGACTGGAAGGACGGCCACCCTTTGGCCTCCGCCACTGCCAAGAGGCCGCAACCCCCTACTGCACTATCTGCACGGACGAGCGATGTCGCTTCACAACGCGGTCGGTCGTCGTGAAGGCCACCACCACTTGCTTCGCCATGGATGACTGGCCATATCCTCCTAATATTCCGGCGGTGAAAATGCTCACCGCCCTTCTTACATGTGGCTGGCTAGGTGCCAGTCACCGCCTTCTTCTGCGAGCCATTGCGGTTTCATTCCAAGCCTGAAAAATTAATCGATCTCATATTCACGATCCTCATGTTGAGGGATCCTCATCCTTATGTCATGATCAGAAAAACATAGTGTGTCTAGCATCAATAAATATTTGGCATTGAATAACGCATGAAGAATGCATAGTGAATAAAAAGATAAGAGGCAAGGTTTAAGTGTGGGATGATGGCCATGTTCGTTTGGCCATCATTGTAATGAATTAAGAATACGAAGGATCAATAAATATAATCAATCATATTAAAAACCCCTGCATCAACCTGCAATAATTATTCCTAATCCAACAAGAATAAAGCATTCTTGGATCAACTAGTTAGTGAGTTGATCAACATTCTTCATTTAGAAGAGAAGAACATGTGAAACAATAATCACAAATATTTAAACCCCTACCTTGTTTCTTGGAGAGGGTGTGAGGAAGAAGACTAATTTGATGGAGGGGACGTCGACATTCGTCACTTCCGCAAGATGCTTCTGATCTGGGATCAAGCATCATCCTCTTTCTTCATTGGAGAATCACCTTTGTTAGAGAATGTGTTTTCCAAAGCTCTCCCTCCAAGTACTATCCATTTCAACAATTCACCCAACACAGATAAAGGTGAGGAGACAACATATAAGTTAAATAAATTGAGTTGGCATAATAATTATGTTTAAGTTGACACAATTAATTCAGGGGAGAAACCAAGAGTCACCTCCCACATTAAAGAGTGAGTTCAAGTGTCGGGTGGTCCCCACCATTAATTTCTTAATGGGTGGTTTCGTGCTCGGGTGGTCCCCACCACCAAATTCAAATGGGAGGTTTTACAAGGAAAAATAAATTAAAAGATGTTTCATTGTATTTTTAATCTTTTAACACAACCATGAAAAGTCCAAAAACTAACTTTCACCCTTGACCTACTACAATCAAGGTGAAGGTCTCCTTAAGCGAATATCGACACTGCGAGTTCAATGGTGTCCTCAGATTTAAATTCCAAGAACCGTTTCTAAAGTTACAAAAGGATTCTCGCGCGATTACTGTACCTACCTGCAAAATCATTTAGAAAATTATTAACAGTAACCCTCGACCCGCGCCGGTCAAGGTTAGGCTCTACCTAAGTTAAAATTGACCCAATGAACTCAATGTTACTCTCAGATTTCCAATCCAAGTTACCTTTTAAATGTTATGGATTTTACAATAAAATAATTGTCAATTAATTATTTTATTTACAGCCAAAAACTATCATTCACTCGTAGCCCACGCCTGCATGTGTTAGTATCTGCCTAACGAAAGAATACCCTCACGAGTTCATCGATGGTCTCATATTTTTAATCTGATTTACCTTTTGTGAGTTATAAGCATTTGAAAAATAAAATAACTTATTTAATTATTTTTTTATGGTTATGCCATTTTCGTATTTTCTCACAGGATTCCCACAAAAACTAAACATAAGTCACGCCTATGGTAAACCCGCCATCCTGAGCACAATAGTGCCCACAGATTTCTGATCCAAGTAACCATTTAATAGTTATTACACTTTTTCTGGAAAATTGTTCACACACGCTAATAAAAGCATAAAAAAACTTCGATGGATCATTCCTGGCACTCCAGGCCTCTTTATCACATGCCGTTAGATTTTTAGATCTCCAAATAATTCTATATAATTAAAATAAAATTTATACAAAATTTCCGGGACATTAAAAAAACTAATTTCCAACACATCTACAAATTTATCAAAGAAAATTAATTTTATATTTGGATTTTATATGTTCAAATTAATGTAATGTTTTCAATTTTATTTTTTTCATAATGAACTCTTACCATAGTAAAAAATTATCACATGGGTGAAGGTTAATATGATTAATTGGGTGAGTGGGGTTAAACTAACAAATAAGTAATTAAATATGTATAAAACATGGATAAATTTGATTGGTTGAGTGTATTTTTACATTACACTATATTTGTTTTGAAAATTTGAAATTATTTTACACTTATCCTTATGAAATACGTATATTAAATTTAATTTTATATATTATTTTAAAATGTTACATTCCACTCACTTGTAAAAGGTAACCTTATCTCCTCAATTATTCACACATTTTGAGAAAATAAGTTCGACCATGATCTACAAAAATCAATTCCCAACATCACTCATCAAACCCCTAAGGGTATTGTTTTTCTTAATGAACCAAACCTATATGTATTAATGTGTAATTAAAATATATTTATTCAAGGAATAGGCAGGTAAACATAATAAATACACTAGTGAGGACTCTAGTTAAGGTGCATTCATTCAAAAATATTCTTTTATAATTTTCCTTCAAACTCTTTTATACTTAGGATGAGGTTATTTTAGATGTTTAAATAATGTTATTAACCCATCTAAAAGGTTAGTAATGTTCATTTCTAATTAATTTTTTACTTTCTTTACAATGTAATAAAAAATAATCATGTCAACATTTACTATAGGTGTTATTTTTTTATTTTTTCAAAAGTTAAAAAAATTATTCTATACGGAAAGATTGTACATTAAAAATTCAATAATTATTATTCATTATCAAGATTAATTTATATATTTATAATTTTATTTTGAAATAAAATTATTATATAATATTTTGTGAAATTTTAGTTTTAAAAAAATTCTATGGAAACACAATCATTTTCTCATATTTTTTAGATATTTTAATGTTTAATAACATATGTTATTTAATGAAAATTGCAATGGGTTTTATGATTAATTTACAAAATGTTTTTTTATTCAGGTTATAGTTATTGTAATTATATATATATAAATAAACGGTGATATAGAAATAGATTTGATGATGTGGGATCATGTTATAGATATCCAATACATTTTTATTATCGATGTAGTCTATCATTGATTGGTTACTCTGAAGTGATATGGAAAAGATCTATCTTGTTAGTATATTTAATTGGTTATTTATGGATAACTATATGTTTCATATCTATAGATACCTACACGATATGAGTTTAATGGAATCTAACAAAATATTTTTATTTTAAAAGGTATTAAATGTGGTGATTTTTAATGAATGTTATTGATTTAATTTAAAACAATTGAAGGGATTGTTTTTCAATGTTTTTATTCATGATATTTTATATTTTTGAGAAATATATTATGATTTCAGATTTATGATTCTATAGAAAATATTTTATGAATTATATTTAGAAATTAAGTTATTTTCATGTAAAATAGATGTATAATTGATCTCAATGGTTTATTATGAAAAAGGAAAATGTTCTTATAAATTTATATGCATTACAAATTTTATAATGAGTATCTTTTCAACTATTTAAAATTATGAGGTTTTTTTCAACCATTCATTTCTAATGGGTTTAACTTGGAATAAGGATGAATAGAAAAAATAATAAATATATAGTTTTAGATATGGGAGTTACAGGAGAATAATAAATTATGTCTCTATAATGACATTATTTTAATGAAAAAATTTACTCTGTATGTAGTTTCCTCATTATTATATAATGTTTAACCTAATAAAATATAACCATATACTGAAAAAACCTCAAAATGTAATAATGTGAAACCCATCTAATTAGTCTTATAATTATGTGTTGATTAATATATGAATTATTATCGATTGTGATATAGGAAATATGTGGGTTTTAATGAGATAATTTAATGGTTTTGGATGTTTGGGAGGGGTGTTGAAGGGTTCCATTTATAGGTGTGTTTTGAGTGTTATTTCGACAAATATTAATTATATATTATTTATGGTAGTCCTTTTGAAAGGAAATCATATAAAAATTTGAAAACAATAAATATTGGATATATTATGGTTGATAAATACCACGTCCACACATTTATATATATAATTTTAGGGTATTTATTTTATTTCCACATATTTTAACACCATTTTACGTTGTTTTACCTAAACTATGATGGCTAATTTTTTAACATGGTAAATTATTTTTATGCTAAAAAATAAAATTTTCTTATTTAAATATATTTTTTCTGATTATTAAATTTTTTTACTATATTAAATCTAAATCAATTTAAAAATTTGTGATATTTATCATCTAATTGGAAAATGAAATTATAAAAACCCTATTTTTATTGATAATTTTTTTGATAACACTATATATTCATGAATCCATTTCATATAAATTATCAATTAAATTAGATTTAATCAATTTATTTATTCATTGAACCACTGCATTACCATCACCATTAAAAACTAATCAATTAAATTAATTAAGATAGAAATCCACAATTTATTAAAAATACTCCATTAAAAATATCATTTTAACAATAAATAATTATTACCATATGAAATTAAAAAATTATTTTTCTTCTTTCAAAAAATTAATTTTATTAATTCAATTAGTATTAAAATATTTATTTTCAATTTATAAATAAATAAATTCACTTTAATTATAATAATAAATCTTAATGCATAAATAAATATAAAATTATATGAAAAGATTTTAATTAAACATTAAATTTTTATATAAACCAAAAATATAATATTTTCTATTAAAAAACATAATAATTGTATATATCCAACAGAAACAAATTTAAAAAATGTTTTCTAATAACCATATTTCTAAATTCCATACTTCCAATGTCTATATATATATAATGGTAAGATTTCCTCAACCACATATTCCAGAAAAATATGCTCATTGTTACTCCTCTTACATAACCTCTTATATTTGTTCTAATATTAAACATTCAGACAATGTTATCTTATTGTGATAAAAATGGTTATTATTCAATAATTCAATCCTAATTGTTAGATAAAACCATGTATGGGTGGAAATTTGAATGAGGATGTGATAACCCCTTATAATACGAAATACATATATATGGTTATGATGTAATTAAATGATCCTTACAAATATGGTTTTTTTCAACCTCGCATTATTCTAGAAATTTAGTTGTATCTTTTTGTTAAAAGTAACACACTTTTTGGACACTAACTTCATCAGGCCCACTCAATTCTAGAGATTGATATAAGTAAAAAAATTGAATAAATAACCATTACATCCCTCAGGTTGTTGGAATTTAAAAGGACACTCATCCCACCATTGAATTTACTATTGATTTAGAGTATATATGGACACCCGTAACCACTTCATATCATATAGTAGAGAATTGGGATACATATTGCACTATCCTTCCACCCCTATCTTAGATATTTGGATAGAATCAACCACATCTTTTTCACCAGTAATTTCAATTCAAATTACTTGGATTATGTTAAAGCTATGTTTGTATGAATGTTGAATATGTAAATCATTGAGTGTAAGATTAACTTTATCAATGATTTTGAACATTTGGATGAGGTTCAAAAATTTCAACATATATCCACTATTGATACCATTGACTATATATAGAGTGCATGTAACTGGATTTCATTTTAGAACTAGGATACATCCATGCATGTGGTGGTTAATACCATTCATATTGAGGTTAATATGTCCTTAAAACTCAAAAATAGGTCCAATTAAAATTATCATATCGACCATATATTCTTGTGTTTTTACAGTGTTCCTAGAATGTCTAATAAACAACTAGTGATGATTTTTTTCACATTTATCTCTCTCATTCCACAATTGTTAATTTTAATGTGGATGGTGTAGTCACGTGAACACGAGGAACCTTGGGGTGTGGTGGTGTTTTATACACTCATTACATATTTGATAAATGTTATTATTATCATTTCATATGTGAAAGATGTTACTTTAAAGAAATATTATGGGTGATGGTCAAGGATAACCAATAATTTTTTCATCATGGTTATAGGTTCATCTGGATAGAATGAACTCAATATTTGTAGTGAAATCAATGAAGTCCCTCTCAAGAAACACACAGTGGAAAGTGTTTTTATATTTTATTGAATATACCTAGATTTCTGAAAAATATTACTTAAATTTCATGATTTCTTATTGGGAAGCTAACTAGGTAGTAAATACACATTCAAATTGAAAAGTTATAGATGTATTATCAAGATGGTCTTTTATGATCCCAAATTTCTATATATATCATGTGTTCAGTTTATTATGAATTGTTAATTTAAAGACCCGAAAATTATATATATATATATTTCTAATTTATTTGGGATTTTTACGAGACTTTTAAAAATAACGGCACGTGATTCTGAGACCTGGTGTGCCCGAAAAGGAATTTTGAAATTTTTTGAAGGTTTGTTCAGTAAATATTCAAGTGGAAATTTCTATCTTTTGAAATGGTGCTCTGAATTGAAATCTGAGGGAACTTTTGAACTCACAACACCGATATTGTCTTATGGGTGACTTAACTACAACAATAGTAGGTTAGGTGAAAAAGATAGTTTTGCAGACTTTTTGGATGGATAATAAAATAACATAAAAATGTTATTTTAAATTTCCTACCACTTCTTGATCAGAAGTGGATGGGACCACGGAGGTGGTTAGGAATTTAATGAGGGATATTGAATGCCCAGTTATAGATAGGATGTGTAACCACCCATTGTTTAATTAATAGGTTCATTAGTTACGCCAATTAATGAGAGATTAATTGAATGGAGGTTTGATCACTTTAATTCATCCTTTGGATTTTAAAATCCTAGGAAAAGGGGAGAGGGTGGGGGATTGGTGGAAGAACTCCGACGAAGCACCAATGCTCAACCCTTCCCATGATGAATATAATCATGAATGGTTCCTATTGAGGAAATTATCCAGGATCGACGAACACCAGCAGCTTCAATGAACATAGATTCTCGCACCACAAGTTCAATATCACCCAACAGATCTCAAGGTAGGGGGGTTTTTCCTTGATTAATATTTAAAGTTTGAATATGAATTAATCTCACCGCTATTATGATGCAAACATTTAGGGCACATGCCAAACTAATAAGGCCCAGACCCTCCACCACTCTGATCATTATTGTGTTCTTTGTGGGAAACTGGAAATTAGAGTGGTAAGATGAATCCGGATGCCACGCAGTGTTGGCAGCATCTATGGAGGCCCGTAGGTGATTTAAGAAGGGAAACAGACCACAAGAACTCACCTGTTGGCCTGTGGAAGACCAATCGATGCATCACCGGTGTGGAGGCACTGATGACTGGTGCATGCGGGTGAAGGCGGTGGCTGACGCTCACCAACCACAGAAGAGGTTACACTGCATGGTGCAATGTCGGTCCAGTAGGGGCAGTTGGCTTTTTCCCGACCGCGTTGGTGGAAGGGAAGCACACCATCACGCACCACAGATGGTGGCTACAGCTTCGAAGCCACAACGAAGGAGGACCTGCGCCCTACGGGTCCCGCAGACAGTGAGGTGGTGCCACGTGGTGACGCTGGTTGAAGAGCTGAATGGCTCTTGAGGCATTCAGAAAGAAGGGGTCTTGAGAACCCTCTCGTGGGTTGTGCTTAGCCAGTGGCGAAGCCAGTCCGTGGCCCTAGTGGGCCGAGCCTGTCGCGGCGCAGCCGATTTGGACCTAACACAACCCCTTTATGGCTCAACTTTTCTTAAAAGACCGTATCATACAGACCAGACGTCCGCTTGATGAGCCTTCTGTATCATTTGAATCATTGGTATGGGAAGATCCTTTTGAGATACTCCACCTATGTTTTGTATAATGATGGAGTATAACCGGGTTGGATCGTACTCGAATCCAACCGGGCCCTCGACACTAAAATGCATATTACTCTCAGACCAGACATTCGATTGAGGCGCTGTTTGTTGAGTTGGAGCCCTTATGAAATGATGGATCATTGGGGTTACTTTTGAATTAAAATTCATGTTTTTTGATGTATTACCGATGTATTGGGGATCAAATCCTCGCAGAATCAAGAATACTATTTACAAGAATCAAGTGGATACCTAAGACATATTGAATGAATAGCAATCCTGTGTGGATCAGTACCTAGTGATCTTGTGTGTATCAACATATAGTGATCATGTGTGGATCAATACCTAGCGATCCTCTATGGATCAACACCGAGTGGTCCTGTGTGTATCATAAGTAGAACCATTGATAGAATAAGATGATATAGCTTTACAAAAAATCATTTGTACTTCTGTACCTAAGTTATACCTAATTCGAGCTAAGTCTTTTTCTTTGTGCTTTGTGATTGAGATAGTGCTTCTCGGTTTTCCATTGTGGAATTATGAGATTCCTTTGGGGGTCTTGGGATCCATACAGGGTATTTTTATACTCACCCCTGCACGGGCCTCACCAACACCTTGTTGTGTCTTGTGCATATGAGGGGAAACCTTTACTGAGACTCGATAAGCTAGGACCTGATGTTGGGTGGCGGTGACTGTTTACGTAGAGAGATGCAGAGACGGTTTGTACCTACCCCTTCATGTAGGATCCTTGGTGGATGATATCAGACGATTTTTTCTATTTTCTATTGTAGTTGTATCTTTTTAGTTGAGATTTTATTCCTACCCCATTATTTTTAGTACACACATTTTCTATTGTAGTACTACTACGTGGTTTTCATATTATAATGTTCATGGTCTATGTGTTTGTAGGATTAAAGGTAATACCTTCCTCTTTTATGGATACACCTTTCTAATGCTACTAAACAACTTCTAGCCTATGGATGGAGGGATTGGGTTAATCATGACACAATCCCTAGGGACGGGTCATGAAAATTAATTTCCCAATAAATTTTATACACTCTCATTGTAGTGTCACTTTCTAAACATTTTAATAATAATTTTTAAATATGTTCTTACCTTTCCCCTGAACCATTTTAACATATATCCATTCATACAATTCATTTAATTCTATCTAAAAGTGTCATTTACAATTATATTTTTATTCTTTTTTCCATAGTATCAATTAGGGCCACGATCTTCTGGACAAGGCATATAGATATGGATTTTATTTTCATTGTAATTTTTTACATGTGCTTTTATAACTCTTGTATCTTTTTTATGATGTTCCATATTGAATTTCCATAATATATTAATGTTTATATTCCATTGTTTGATTTTATATTAATATAATATTTTCTGGTTGATATTGGTTTAGATTTTATTTGAAAAAATCTATTAATTATAATATTTATTTAAAAGAGTATTATAAATTAAACTCATGTGGTGTTATATTTTACATACTCATATCATATGCAGTTTTTTGATACTTTCCCAAGGTAGAATTACTTTTTGTTTGTAGCTTATATGGTCTCCCATTTTCATTTGATTTTAAGACATTCTCAATTTATTTATATTATCAAGGATGAATCATGTGACCTCATTTGTTTCAAATTGCATAAAAAACATAATACAATCAAATATATTTATGGAAAATTTATTTTAAGAGTGAAATCATCAGTTAGAATTAAGAAACCCATTCTCCCACATGAGGTATGAATTTTTTTCTTCAATATATTAAAAATATTTACAAAAAATATGCAAGAAACTGAAAATAATAGTTATTTCACCACTAGTGCCACACAAACTATTATCATTCACTTTTAAAAGGAATCCCGAAACTATTTCATTCTATTTTTGTTTCTTTTCGTTAAATAAATGGGATTCCATAGTGGTAATTTTCTCACACACTTTCATCCAACCACCATGGATGTAGTTGTAGTATTCTTAAGATTTTAATCATATATATTATTAAAAAGTATAAATTAAATATGAAACTATTTATGAAAATTGATTTTTCATAATCAATATACACACAAGTGGATGTGACAATTTTTAGGCTGCATGATTTTGATAGGTAGATGATCTGAGGGTGTTCTTGACACAACATGGGGATAATATTAAAATAATATCCAAATCATATTTTTTCATGGAAAATGCATGTTTATTTGGATTTTGTGTTTAATTATCTTGTATATTTTCTAGATTTTATAATCTATATTCCAAATGGAATACATTTTATATAATCAATTCATTTATCTTCATCATCTGATTATATACTTCACACCCCTCTTGATTTTCATAACATGGTCTTCAAGTATTTAGGTATTTTATTTTATGGAAATATTATTATCCATTATCATATTGGATTTAATATCTAATTGATAATCTGTGTCATAAGTTACTTATTTTAAATTAGGTTTCTTTTTTTTCACTTTATTGTATTATTCTCTCTCATTAACTATACTGATCCATTAATTCTTAAAAAGGGGATTATCTCTATCTTGTTCCTCATTTATAGAATTAAATTTTCTTAAAATTTTGTTGGGATTTATTAACATCAAAAACCATTGTTCCAATCCATTCATTACGTTCTCTAATTTTTCCTCATGTTGAGTAATCACCTCCTTTATTATCTTTATAGATCCAAAAATATATGTTACTTTATATACGGTAAATCTCTAGATGGTCTTCATTTAATAAGTACATAAATCATGATATATCCCATTAAATAATTTCAAAATGATATGATGTTGAACACTTGTATATGGATCCTCTATATAAATGTTTTGATAAGGAAATTTTAAGAACCTTCTTCTAATAGAGATGGAAAAGTATATGGTGACCAATTTTGTCCATAACATTCATTATTAATTCCACCAGAATATCTTCATCTTCAAGACATATTTATTTCATTATGATCACCTCATTAATAAAATATTTCATTTAATGTTTTACAAAAAATATCTATCTTATTCAATTTTTTCATTTCATTACTCCTTATATTCATTGGATTCTTATAAGATCCATGTATTAACCAATGTCATCATTGGTTGGATATTACTGATAGAATATTAACTATCTTTGGAGGTTGTTTCACATTGGGATCATGGGTTTAGAAAGGTAATATGAGAATTTGAGAAAGACTAGGATATGGTTTCTAATGTTGGATGGGGTTTATAGGAGATATAATATGCTCCGGATAGAGTGTGAGCTAGATTGAGATGGAAGAGTTTATGAATGTAAGTAGCTTCATGCTATGAGATAGTTGCCTAACTTGGAAAATATAACCAATGGAAGGAAATTGGTGCCTATTATGTTTTTATAAAGTTCATGTTGGTAATTTACCAACCCACCCCATAGTTAATTAACTTGAACTCGAGGGTAGGGGTGATGGTTTTGTCTAATGGCACTTCTCCACATACACTCCATTAGCCCCCATGAAGGGGTTGGTTTTTGGCACATATATATAGAGAATGTGGGAATGTTCTTTTATTATTTACTAATTATTTCTATTGTTTATTATAATTTCATGTGATTTGGTATAGTTTTTTATAGTAATCCCCTTAATCATGGTGGAATAATTTTATTATGATAGGAAATTTTCCCATATCATATAGAACATTTTCTAAGATGTTGTAAACAAGTCCACATTCATTGTTTTTTCTGATATACGTTTCATTGTGAAGTTATTTTGGTATTTTAAATATATTTTTCAACAATGATCAGTAAATTAGGTTGGATATGTAACATATACATCTTATATAAAGGAAAATCATATTAAAAAAATTCCTATGTAATGTAGTTATTGAAAAAACATGCACTACTCAATATTATTTTAACTATTATAGTATGTATAATTTAATATATAATTAACGATCATAACCATTGATAATGAAGTTATTCTAATGTGAACATTAATACTAGTATATATTAAAGACCATTAAAATCTGTTATATTAATATACAAAAGAAGTGATGGCATTGACTAGTATGATCATCCCTATAAAGGCTATGTATCAAATAGTTTATAAGATATGAAATCAATATGATTTTCCATTAACCCATCCCATTAAAAGATTCATTAACTAAAACATAAGTGGAATAATTTATGGGATATGTTAGATCTTACGTAGATCACGACCAATACCCTATTTTCCGATCCACCCTAGTTATGTGCCACCATCATACACCTTACCCTTATAGTGTACGTTAGTGTAATAAGGGGTTTTGTGTCTATACCATAGTAGTATCAATTAGTATATTTTATTTAATGAAAAATAGTTATTATATTTAACCCTTATTTTTATTAATTTAAAAAGGAATAATGATTTTGATAAAAATTAGATTTTTATATGGTGAAATCCAAAATTTATATTTAGGAAATATATATAGTTTCAATTAAAAATTATTTTATAGTTCAATAATTTCTCATTTAAATGATATTTTTATACAATATTCATATTAAATATTATTTATATAAAAATAAATGATAATTTGATTTAATGAAGTATAATTTAATTATTATATAATTTAGGATGTTATGAGTGTCATAAAAACAAGTATTTTATGTTAAATATGATTTTATTATTTGAAGTTACGAACTATCATATTTTGAATTATTTTGGTAATGGAAATATTATTAATGAAATCCTTAAATTGAAATTTTATGATGGTTGTAGTTTCATTATTTTATGTCATAGTATAATTTTTTGGGAAAATGTGAAGTATAATATTAATATATTTCTATAATTTGACATAATTATTGCCCAAATTTAATTTAATAAATTATATAATTGGAATAAATGACCAGATAATGATGTCCCTTTTAAAATAATGTGTTTTTATGATACTTTAATAATTTTTATAACTATTAAGGGATCTTCCAAGTTATAAATTTTAATTTATGGTCTTAAAGTCAATTACATATAAACAAGAATCACATTCACCACACTAATGGAAGTATTTTCATATGTTGAGATAATGAAATTAAAAAATATTGAAATCCAATCTTCTATGATAGAATCTATGGTAATTATCATTTGGTGATTTATGGTTTTGATTAATTTATAATATAGAGTCCAAACCCTATATTTAGAAATTAACAAGGAATTCCCATCTCTTTGGTAATAAATAATCACAAAACCTACCTTTATTATTAAATCATAATCCATTGAACACTAAGTGTGTCTCAATATATATCTCTAAATTCCTCCATATGTGTTACCTATATCCTATAATTCACCTATAAATATTTTTTAATCTCCCTCTCATGGTATGTAATTTCTCATTATTTTATCAAATCAAGAGCCATCACTTTAATTATCCTTTTCAATATCAATAGATTATATTGAAATATATTTAAAAATACCATTATACAATGAAAAATTATTACTATGAATGATTTATTATTCATAAACTATTTTGATAATCTTTAACTAAGTTGATACTTTTCCAATGTAAGGGAATCTCTCCTCTTCCTTTTATTTTCAAGTGATTTCTTTTACTAAGACTTTTTATTTCAAAATTTTCATATTTCAATGCATTTTTTAACATCACTCCATTCTCCTCATGATTCCAAAATAATGAGGGAACCCCATACCCTCTTAGAAAACCATTTATTGAACCGTTGTGTGAACATGTTTTAATGATGATTTTTTCATGATTTTCCAAGACATATATTAGTATTGTGAATACACATCACCATTGTTTGTATTTTTTAGTTACCTATATGTAAATAACATTCATCGATTCTGGGATTCCATGTATGTATCACACAATTATTAATAATGTAATGAATAGTGAATAAAATATTTTTGACATTGTATTATTTATGTGGAATAAAAATGCATGCATATGATATGAATGTTAATGGTGGGATGAAAATTATATAACCCTAAAATCCATTGGGTGAAATAATTATCTCATAGGATACCATGTATTTTGTTTTGGTAGGTTATCATAATCAAAATATGTAATAAAATCCTTGGTGGTTATCCTTGACATATGCTTATGATGTCGTGTTTTATGATGCTGACACATTTCTTATAATGACTTGATGATATTATCTTATACAATGAATCTTCATTCAGGATTATTATTCTCTACTTTAAATGAAATCATGTTATGAACCATTACTCACATTTTACAAAACATATGATTTTTTAATCCCTTATTATGAATTATAGGCCACCCCTTTCTTATGTATGCCACAAGGTTATATTGTTATGTGTAAGAATATCAATGGATTGTCTGGGAATGTTATTTTGGGGTTTTAATAATGTTGAGGTATTAATATTATATGTGATTATTATATGTACCTAATTTCGCAAATTCACTATGACTCTAGATCATTAGGTATTGTATTTTATGTAAATTTATATAAAATATTAAGAAATAACGTATAAAAATGATGTGGGTTGTCATAGTTTGTCTTTGTGGAATGGTCTAGTTATTTTTGGGGATTATGAATTTAAAATCATTTTTAATCATTATGGATAAGAGTAAACATATTAAAACACCCACAAATTGTGGAAATTTATAGACTGAGTTATTTCTAAGAATCAAGTTCCTAAATAAATACTACAAGTGGATGTGGCTTTAATACTGTTTTATAAAGGTGTAATAACCCTAAAATGGGAAGATTTTGAATCAAATTGATCATAACATAGTGTATGCTGATTAGGTATTTCTACATAGCTAGTTTGAAACTCTTGGGGGATATTAATTGTAAAATTTACCAGAACCTTACGAACCAATATTTAGGGAAAAAAATTTCTAGGATATTTTATATTTGTAAATGACCCATTGATAAATTAAAACCTACAAATTAATTAATTTAGGAATATATTTAATTTATTTTTTATTCATTATATGTTAATATTTTACATTTATGAGTTTAATAGTTTGAAAATACTCTTCCCTACTTTTTCATTTATTTTAGTCAATGTATGGAAATAAGTGGAATATAGTCATTAACCAATGTGTTGGGATATTTGGTGACTTCCAAAATGACTTGCATAACAGAACATGAGATAATGTAATATGTCTTATTATTTTTCTAAACTATCTATTTGAAATTTTTACTAACAGATATGACATAGTTCAATATATGAACATGTGGAAGAATAGGTGGATATCGTCTCGTGTATGTGCATGTGAAAAATGGGATTATTTAACGAAGATTCAATTTCCTACATGTCAAAAATGAGGATAGATACTATAATTAAAAAACCTTTAAAGAACCATAAGATGTTTTATGTCTGAAAAAAATATTTTAAAAAGTATTTAGTTTCCATGAAAACTGATGAATTATATTATCATACTAGAGAAAAATAATTTACAATATAATTTACCATCAACATTTCTATGAAATATATGTTGGATAAAAGGGAATTATACATGAATATTTTCTATTTAATGTGCTATCAAATATCAAGAGAATCACCAATCTCCAAGTATAAGGGAACAAGGAAGGCCATATGTTATTAAATTCACCATGATTGATCATAATGACTTAGGTACTTTTATCCTATACTATAAGGTTGTATTTGTATTTTGGGAATTATATTCCTACCACACATTCATATATAGTACGTTTTCTAAATACATTGATTCACCACCACTAATTATTTGACATCATTAGGGAAAAAATCTATGATTAATGCTTAATAATTTGTGGTTTTTTTGAATGTAAATAATGAAAATAAAATCATTTTCCATTTTGAGTAATTTTATTATATCCAAGGTATTGATTGTTTTTTTCTATTGAGAAAACATAATCATCCTAGAGATGGAATTCACCCTCCTTATCATGAATCACCCTTTGATTTTAGATATGTTTACGAAGGAGGATGAATCTATTTATTAATCATCATATAAATAATATGTATTCTTTAATTATGAGAAACTGTATCAGGCTCAAATATTTTAGGCTAAAGAATGTATCAACCTTGATAAAATGCTCATTATGATGGAAAACACATATTTTTTCATGAATAATTTTCTGCACATCCACCAAAGCGAGTGTTTGAGTACTCAATCAAACTTTTTCTTGGGGAATTTATCATTTTTGGGTTAACTTATCATTATAAATAATATATGTGTGCATTCTTTGAAAATAGAGGTAATTAATGGAAATATAATTCCAATATATTTGATATATATATAGTTTTCATTGATTCAATGGGTAGTGGAGTTTATTTGTGAGAGACTTCTCATGATTTTTATGTCCACTAACACAAATATCATTGAATGCAGTTGAGTTTTTTGTGACTTATGATTGAGAGGAATTATTTAAACAGATAAATAAGCATCTAATCAGTATAAAATGTAAAGGCCCATAAATTTCAAGGAAATATTTTTCTTAATTTTCTTTGGAATTTTAAAAGAACGCAGTTTCTGACGGCACCTGATTCCGAGGCCCGGTGTGCTCGGAATCATTTTCCGAAGTTTGGCTCGGGTACGTTCAGTGAACGAACAAGAGGGTTTTTCTAACTTTTGAACCGGTGCTCGGAATCAAATTCCGAGGGCACCGATGGAATCACAACGCCGTTATTTTCTTAGAAACGCCTCTTCTGGAGTTGCGTTTGCTCGGGTGTGGTTTTTAATTTTTGGGATTTAAGTTAAGAAATAAAATAATGTGGTACGACAAACTTTATTTTATTTCACTTAAGGTCGCTTAAAAGACACTTAAAGCTGCTTAAGCTGAGTTGAAGCGGATAAGGTGGAACCCAAAAATATCCTACCCTCTTGGTAGGATATTTGTGAGGTGGGGCCTGCATGAGCCCCACCGTTTCTTTTCTGCTAAGTAACGCAGCCACGAAAACCCTTTTTAATGAAATTCAACTGGGGCTTTTTCTTAAACAATTAAACGCTCCTATTAATTGGGAGATTAATTCGTTGAAATTAATTCTATGAATTAATTTTTTTGTTTCTTAACCTGTTTTCAAACCATTGGAATATTATTAAAATAAGACCAACACACCTTTCTTCTGGGGTGCGTCTTGTTGAGAGGATTTGACAGAGACTTAAGATCTTCATCCTCCTTCGTGAAGAACGCGAAGAACGTGAAGAACGCGAAGAACGCGAAGAACTCCAGATTCTGAAAAAGGGCGACGTAGAATTCCAAACCCCCAGAGATCGATGATGTGACACCGACGATTCTACGTTCGCAATGCTTCTTCCACGATGAACCATCCCCGTGAAAATCTTTGATCGACATCTTGAGGTAAGGGATTGCGGACCTTTTAATTCTTTGTGGTTTATAACAACAACATGGATTTAATTGTTATAATTAAATCTGTGTGTTTCTTTAACCCTCGGAGATCGTCGACAGGACGTCCTTCCGCGACGCGACGATCACCTCCTACCGCGACGGTCAATTCCGCGACGTACTCACACTCGTCCGACGACAGCTACGAGGTAGGGGTTGTTTAGAAAATGATAATACTCCATATTTGTTTCCCTTCAAGGCATGAACGCGGACCAACTTATTAACAAGTTGGTTCGTGGATTATTATTGTGGTTCGGGGTTTATAAAATTGATGGGAAATATTATGGTATTGTTTCAAACCGCTAATGCGGTGGGTGCGGACCAACGAACAAGTCCGAACCACCGCATTCTTTCTCATTATTAGTGTGTGGAATGACGGACGACGATAAACGGGGCCGCAAGGGCGATTTGAGGGCCTTGTAGTGAAGGTCGGGTCCCGGGAGGACCACTGGCGAAGACCGCACGTAAAACGGACCACCGGAGCGCGTCCGGTGGTTCGCGGAATCTCACGTCGGTGCGGCACGCCAGGTGTTGCGGAGCGGCCCCCGCGCGGGGGCCGCTGTTCCTTCCCTCGGTCACTCGGCCGAGCCGAGCCGACCCACCGGGCCGGGTCGCGCCCAGGCCCGGCCGGGCCACCCTGGCCGGGCCGGGTCACACCAAACCGAGGCGGACCCGGACCCGGGTCGGGTCGACCCAGTTCGGGCCGACCCAGGGGGGGGTCGGGTCGGGTCGGTCCGGGCCCCGACCCCCGTTTTCGGCCCATTTTTGGTTTTTCGCCCATATCTTGGGCTACGGACCTCCAATCGACGTGCCGTCAGCGGCAACGTGATCCTTGGATCGAGACGGTCGTTTAGATATACTACTCCTAAGGTTTCAGAATACTTTGGGTTCAGCCGTGTTGGTTCGTACACGAAACCAATCGGGCCCTCGGAGCGAAAACGCTTATAACTTGAGCTCCGGACGTACAATTGACGTACCATCGACTTTGATGGATTCCTCTTAGTGAGACGGATCTTTTGGCTTACTCCGCCCGAGGTTTGGATGTAGGTGGAGCATGGTCGGGTTGGTTTTTCCTTAAAAACCAACCGGGCCCCTGGAACGAAAAAGCCAATTACTCTCAGACCGAGCGTCCGATTGACGCACCGTCTGTTGCGTTGAGTTCCTATTGACGATACAGAACTTTTCGAAACCTCAACTCCGGACTTTGTGTCAGTTGATGTATCAGCCTCTCGGCTCGTGGAGCGGACCCTCCCAAATGAGCTTGCTATGTGCAGGAACCCTAGAGCTGGCGGCGACTACGACGATGATGAAAATAGTACGGGAATCCTCCGTGTTTTCGGCAGTGACCACTACGGTACATCTTGGGATACATCAACTCCAGACTAAATTTCAGTTGATGCATCGACCTCTTAGCTCATGGAGTGGACCCTCCCAGAATGAGCATGCTGTGTGCGGAAACCCTAGAGCCGGTTGAGACTTGACGACTGTTGATCGAACGACTCGGTGTGTTACAGATAGCCCAGTGGGAAGCGCTTGGTTGTAGCAGTAGACCCACAGTGGAGGAGCGCTTGGTTGTAGCGGCAGACGCACGGTACTCAACCGAAGGAGTACCTCTGGAGGCTATGAGGGGGAGGGCATGGTTGTAGCGCCAGACCCACGACGGAGGAGCGCTTTGTTGTAGCAGCATGGGGGAGCGCTTGGTTGTAGCGGCAGACCCACGACGGATGAGCGCTTGGTTGTAGCAGCATGGGGGAGCTCTTGGTTGTAGCAGGAGACCCACGACGGAGGAGCACTTGGTTGTAGCGGCTTACCCATGGTACTCAACAGAAGGAGTACCTCTAGAGGCTATGAGGGGGAGCGCTTGGTTGTAGCAGCAGAACCATGGTGGGAAGCGCTTGGTTGTAGTAGCAGACCCACAGTACTCGATAGGTGGAGTACTACAACAGTCCAAGGTTAGAGGGAAACATTTGGTTGTAGCGGCATAAACACTGTACTTGATGGAGAAGGAGTTTCCCAATAGCTATGGTTACAACTTCATGATCGATCCTATGTGGGTCATTGCGGGGGTTAGTACCTACCGATCCTTTGTGGGTCTGACGGCTTAGATGAATCAATGGCTACATATGGTCATCTCTATCGTCTTACGAAGAAGTATATCCTGTGTGAGCTGAATCCTGTTTTGCTTTCCTTTGTGGATTGTGTTGTGCTATCCTCTGTGGATTTACGTTTTGCTTTCCTGTGTGGACTGGGTTGTACTTGATCTCGGGTGTTGGAGTCAAGCGAGAATTGATGACTTAGGTATATGTATGGGCATATACCTAAGAAGTGTCGGATGTTACTTCGTGATTGTATCTTTCCTTTTTGGTTATCCTTTGTGGATTCTGGGAGACCTTAGGGGGTCTCGGGGTCCCTACTGAGTAGCTTATACTCACCCCTGCACGGGCTATGCCCGCACTACGTTGTGTTGGTTGCAGACGACGGACATCGCTGATCGTGGTGGAGGCTTGCGGAGCAGGATGGTACCTGGAGGTGGACCACTGGGCGGGACGTACTCGGAGCAGTCGGCTAGACCTGAGGAGCAGTGGAGGCTTTCTGTACCCACCCTTCAGGTGGGACTTCCATTGGACGTCTCGACGTTGCGGCTTTACTTTTCAGTTGTTGTTTTCCCTTTCGAGTTGTACTTTACTTTTAGTTTGAGTTTGTATTCTGGCCCACTTACTTTCCGCACTTACTGTTGTACCAGTTTTTACTTAGTGTTTACTTCTTCCTGCTTACTCTGTGGTATTTTTTGTTTACTTTACAAAGGGAATTCCTTCCCCTTTACCGGGATTTACGCCTTGGTGCTAGTCGCCAGCCCCTGGCCTATGGAAGGTGGGCTTGGGGTAGTCACGACACGGGCCCCGAGGACGGGTCGTGAGAAATTGGTGTCAGAGGAGTTCGGTTCTACCGCAGAACTTGGGACTCTGATCTTTTCTATGTGAAGCAATAGTGTTAAGCGTATTGGGTGTGGTTATCAGTCCAGGGAGCCCAATGTTGGTGCAGCGGCCGACATATCCATACACCAGGACCCTGACTTCTGATTTCCGACTTAATGCAAGAAAACATTGATTACATGTGTGTTACAAGTTTTCATTGTGATTACTTTATGTCAGATCACCAGGTATACTGTTCTGACTATGGCGCATCTGTTTCCTTTTCAGGATGGCCCCACTACGACAACCAGCTAGGGTTCCAAGAGTTGAGCGTGACAACAGCCCACCGAGCGATGAGGCCTCGGTGCATGGCCCTTTGATAGTAGAGGCACCAGCAGTACCTCTACCAGCCGAGTCACTGATGCTTTTAGCCCCAGCCGCTGACGATGCACGTCGCCTTAATGCACTACATGAGTTCCAGCGCCAGCGACCGACCAGGTTCCGCGGGGAGACGGACCCCCAGGCACCCGAGGACTGGCTGGAGGTGGTTTTATGAGTTTTCCAGTTAGTGAGGACACCAGCAGACCTTATGGTGGTCCTTGGAGCGAGCCTCCTGCTTGCGGCAGTAGGCAGATGGTGGAGCTTGATGATCCAGGTGCATGACAAGGCATCACTCCTTTAGATGGACATTGAGAGCCTTTTTCGCTCAGAGTTCGTCCCAGCCACCCTCCGAGCGGTGCGCATCCAGGAGCTACTACAGCTGCGGAAGGGTAGCATGACAATAACCTAGTACGCGGCGAGGTTTACCGATCTCTCACGCTATTCCATGGACATGGTATGAGACCCATTCTTCCGGGCCAGAACCTTCGAGCAGGGGATTAGGCGAGAGATCAGAGCTTCAGTTGTTTCTCACAACATTCCGACACAGACAGGAGTGTTAGAGCGAGCCCTCTTAGTGGAGATTTTCCTTGCTGAGTAGTCTCCTACAATAGGACCCACCACTAGCTGGCATGCGGCAGAGTCTTCTGCAGCGGGCAGTAGACAGATGACGCAGGGGTCCAAGAGGACTAGACCTTCCGGTGGTCGACTGCGTGACACATGATCGTTTGTGCGTGGCACCCGAGGTGGACAACGACTTACCATGAGCGGACAGTGTTACTCCTGCGGCGGGGTTGGTCACATGGCTCGTGACTGACCGACCCTCCATACGGATGACCAGCAGATGAATAATGGACCTCCCAGGCAGAGGGAGAGGTTCAATCAAGGCGGATCGCATGGAGTAGGAGACCGTGGCAGGGGAGCTGGCCATGCAGCTGGGGGTGGACGACGCTTCGAGGTGTTTCTACCACCACCACTAGGAGGTCCACCCCGACCACAGGGAGATAGTGGACATGGGAGAGCTCAGCTTCATGCAGCTGAGGCCTACGATCGTGGTGCTCTGGGAGCAGATGAACATGAGTGGTACTAGCTCCAGCCCTGGAGACTTTTGTTTATGCTGCTTCTAACGTTGTTGATTTTTGTTTGTAGATGTTTTGTGTCTTTGTACTTTGAGCTACAGTAATAAAAGACACTTTTCTTGTGGCTTTTACCTTCCTGTCCTCTCTTTTAGTTGTTACTAAGAGGTCCCGGTTTAAACACCGTTGACGTGACCCTCACTTTGAGATACCTACTGGAGGAGACCCAGTGACCACACACTGATGCTGACAGTGTGACTCAACCCTTGGAGGCGAGAGTAATGGTTGGATCTCTTAGTAGTAGCGTCGAGGCCTTACGACATCATCTTTGGTATGGAATAATATCATCCACTTCAGGATTGACTGTATTAGGCGAAGAACATGGTTTATCCAGGGGATGAGACCGGATTTCTCTTATCTGCAAAGAAGAAATCTCAGCAGCACTTGTAGGACCATAAAGGTCCAAGTCATCCAAGAGAGGTTGAGGATAGCTCAGAGCCGGCATTAGTCTTATGCTGATAGGAGGTGGAGGCCACTAGAGTTCGAGGATGGCGACCATGTCTTCTTGCGTGTCTCACCTCAACGTGGACTAAAGAGATTTGGCCGAGGCGGCAAGTTTTCTCCACGCTTCATCGGACCATTCCAAGTCCTCAGCAGGATTGGCGAGGTGGTTTATCTCCTCACACTACCACCTCAGTTGCACCGGGTGCACGACGTCTTCCACACATCTCATCTGAGGAGATACGTGCACGACCCGACACACATCATTGACCATGGGGAGCTACATGTTGATGATGGGGAGACTTTTGCGGTGGTCCCGGTGGAGATCGAGGATCGACAGGAGCGGGTCCTACATGGACGGTCTATTCCTCTAGTGCGCATCAGATGGCAGCACAGGAACCTCCAGGAGAGCACTTGGGAGAAGGAGGCTCAGATGCGTGCTCAGTACCCACATTTGTTTCCCTAGCTTATGATGTATCTTTACGGGGATGTAAAGCCCTGAGGTGGGAGTGATGTAAAGACCTGTAAATTTCAAGGAAATTGTTTTCTTAATTTTCTTTGGAATTTTACAAGAACACAATTTTTGACGGCACCTGATTCCGAGGCTCGATGTGCTCGGAATCATTTTCCGAAGTTTGGCTCGGGTACGTTCAGTGAACAAACGAGCGAGTTTTTTCTAACTTTTGAACCGGTGCTCGGAATCAAATTCCGAGGGCACCGATGGAATCACAACGCCGATATTTTCTTAGAAACGCCTCTTCCGGAGTTGCGTTTGCTCGGGTGTGGTTTTTAATTTTTGGGCTTTAAGTTAAGAAATAAAATAATGTGGTACGACAAACATTATTTTTTTTCACTTAAGGCCGCTTAAAAGCCACTTAAAGCTACTTAAGAAGAGTTAACGCGGATAGGGTGGAACCCAAAAATATCCTACCCTCTTGGTAGGATATTTGTGAGGTGGGTCCCGCACAAGCCCCACCGTTTCTTTTCCGCTAAGTAATGCACCTATGAAAACCCTTTTCAATGAATGTCAAATGGGGCATTTTCTTAAAAAATTAAATGCTCCTATTAATTGGGCAGTTCATTCATTGAAATTAATTCTATGAATTAATTTGTTCGTTTCTTAACCTGTTTTCAAACTGTTGGCATATTATTAAAATAAGACCAGCACACCTTTCTTCTGGGGTGTGTTTTGTTAAGAGGATTTGACAAAGACTTAAGATCTTCATCCTCCTTCGTGAAGAACGTGAAGAACGCGAAGAACGCAAAGAACACCGACTTCCAACAAAGGGCGATGAAGAACGCCAAACCCCCGGAGATCGACGACGTGACACCGACGATTCTCCCTCCGCAACGCTTCTTCCACGACGAACCATCTCCGCGACAATATTTGATCGGCATCTTGAGGTAGGGGATTGCAGACCTTTTAATTCTTTGTGGTTTATAACCACAACATGGATTTAATTGTTATAATTAAATCAGTGTGTTTCTTTAATACTCGGAGATCGTCGACACGACGCCCTTCCGCGAAGACGCGACGCCCTTTCGAGACGCGACGATCACCTCCTACCGCGACGGTCAATTCCGCGACGTACGCGCACTCGTCTGATGACAGCTACGAGGTAGGAGTTGTTTTGAAAATGATAATACTCCATATTTGTTTCCCTTCAAGGCATGAATGCAGATGAACTAATTAAAAAGTTGGTTCATGGATTATTATTATGGTTCGGGGTTTATCAAATTGATGGGAAATATTATGGTGTTGTTTCAAACCGCTAACATGGTGGGTGCGAACCAACGAACAAGTCTGAACCACCACATTCTTTCTCATTCTTAGTGTGCGGAACGGAGAACGACGACAAACGGGGCCGCAAGGGAGATTTGATGGCCTTGCAGTGAAGGTCGGGTCCCAGGAGGACCACTGGAGAAGACCACACGTAAAACGGACCACCGGAGCACGTCCGGTAGTAGCAGACCCATGGTGGGAAGTGCTTGGTTATAGTAGCAGGCCCACAGTACTCGATAGGTGGAGTAATACAGCAGTCAAAGGTTAGAGGGAAGCGCCTGGTTGTAGCGACATAACCACTGTACTTGATGGAGAAGCAGTTTCCCAATAGCTATGGTTTCAACTTCATGATCGATTCTATGTGGGTCATTGCGGGGGTTAGTACCTACCGATCCTTTGTGGGTCTGACGGCTTAGATGAATTAGTGGCTACATCTGATCATATCTATCATCTTACAAAGAAGTATATCCTATGTGAGATGAATCCTATTTTTCATTCCTTTGTGGATTGTGTTGTGCTATCCTGTGTGGATTTACATTTTGCTTTCCTGTGTGGACTGGGTTGTATTTGAGATCGGGTGTTGGAGCCGAGCGAGAATTGATGACTTAGGTATATGTATGGGCATATACCTAAGCAATGTCAGATGTTACTTCGTGATTGTATCTTTCCTTTGTGGTTATCCTTTGTGGATTCTGGGAGACCTTCAGGGGTCTCGGGGTCCCTATTGAGTAGCTTATACTCACCCCTGCACGGGCTATGCCCGCACTACGTTGTGTTGGTTGCAGACGACGGACAACGCTGATCCTGGTGGAGGCTTGCAGAGAAGGACAGTACCTAGAGGTGGACCACTGGGCGGGACGTACTCAGAGCAGTCGGCTGGACCCGTGGAGCAGTGGAGGCTTTCTGTACCCGCCCTTCAGGTGGGACTTCCAGTGTATAACTTGACGTTGCGGCTTTACTTTTCAGTTGTTGTTTTCCTTTTCGAGTTGTACTTTACTTTCAATTTGGGTTTGTATTCTGGCCCACTTACTTTCCGCACTTACTGTTGTACCAGTTTTTACTTAGCGTTTACTTCTCCTTGCTTACTCCGTGGTGTTTGTTGTTTACTTTACAAAGGCAATGCCTTCCCCTTTACTGGGATTTACGCCTTGGTGCTAGTCGCCAGCCCCTAGCCTATAGAAGGCGGTCTTGGGGTAGTCACGGCACGGGCCCCAAGGACGGGTCATGACATAAAAATACTACCATTAACCACAAGTGGATTTGGATTTATGATCTAGAGTGATGTATCAAAAAAATTATGGGATATTAATACTCATGCAATAAGAAAAGTTGATATCCAATGCCTCTAACAAAATAAAGAATCACTAGTAAAACTAACCAACGTATGATCTCAAATTCTCTATATTAATATTCATATTGAATATTTTGTGAAATTGTTTCTATAAGTAAAAATTTATCATTTATAATTAATTTAAAATCCATGAGTATACACTCAAAAAGAACGATCCCAATACATTTCAATGAAGGTGGTTAGAGCTAATCAATGATTATTGTTGTTTAATATACAATTATCGTTGGATGGTGAACAAATCATCAGAAGATCTTTGTTGAATGGATTCTCTAATCTTATACCTAATGAATATTAAAGGGAATAATATTCATGGACATGAAAAGTATGTACATGAATATCAAAAAAAAATAACATCATCATACTATATTAAAAAACAACATAACCATCCATTCATGAAAGGATAAAGGATCCATCAATAGATGATGTGGAGATACTAAAAAATATAGAGAATATTCATGATTTAAAATTTTCTATAATGGAGTTATAAGCGTGGAACCTAGTTATGAATCGTCTAAAAACCATAGAAGAATAGGGAACTTCTGGTTGATTGACATATCTTATACCAACCAATTAATATATGTTGTCAAAATATGTATTAATATCAGAATATAAATGTTTGGTGGGGTATTAAGAATTTAGAGATTTCGTAATTTGTATTTTGATTTGTAGTATTCCAACATATCAAGTATAAATGAGAAAAGTAATATGGTATGATTCATACATAGAGTCTACCTATATGGAATTGGGAAATTGTAACCATAGATCTCATCACATGACTCCCTTGGACATATAAAAAATTTAACAAATTCTGGGGGGTTTCCAATCCCCTTAAATGGTCAGTTCATCTAATTTATATCAGGATAGATTTCTCCCTTAAACTAATCATTAAAATACACATAATTCAAGTGGTATGAAATCATATACTACTATAAAGGTATTTGATCAAGATTCAATGATTTCCTCAGGGTTTTGGAGAAGTCTTCCAAATGATTTGGATTCAAAGATGTGTTTCAAAAATAATTATCACACTTATATTAATGGTTATAATAAAATAGCCATTAATACTCTACATGATATGTTGAAATCTGATTTAATGGATTTACAAGTATTTTGGGATCAACACCATCCCATAATGGAGTTCTACTATAAAATAAGATTCCATTCTATCATTTAAATGGAACCTTGTGTGTCATTGTATGGGAAGAGGTTTCGGACTCTGACATGTTGGGATGGAGCTAGATAAAATTTTCTAATAGGACCTGATCTGATCCAGGATGTGAAAGAGAACGTCCAAACCATTCAACAACATTTGAAATCATTTTAATGTGCAAAAAATATAACTTCAAATAGTTATTTATGTGACCCAATATTTTTGGACAAACGCCAAATTTTCATTCATATAAAACAATAGAATAAATTCATGATACTTTGGAAGAATGTAATCATTATCCCTCAATACATCAACCCCTTTGTGATATTTTATGGCATAAGAGATGTGGAATATATACTATAACTCCCACTAAATATATATCATGTATATTATGTGTTCTATATATCGCTCATATGGAAGAAGAAAACCATAACCCTCACATGTTTAAAATACATAGGTGGTACTGTTTGAGAATTATCTTTTATTCAAGGAAGGACTAGGAAATATATTATATTTTAACGATACTGTTCTATGAAATATGATAGTTTACATGGTAAATGTAATATGAATGGACTACTAGTTAAAATAATGAATCATAGGAAAAATAAGAGTAAATGGAACATAATTAATCTCATATGTTTTAGTGTAAAAAATAAATATCAAATGTGAAATTTATGGGGTAAAAATATAATGAAAAAATCATTTATAAATAAAATCATCATTTTAATAAAATAAATTTATTATTATGTAATCATTTTATAGAAAACCCATACACTACATTGGTTCTATTGAACTTTTATAGCCAATTTTATTTTTAAAATATGTATTTCTCATTATTGTTGATAATATCAACATTGTATAATGATAATTTAGAATATTATATATTATTGTTTGGGATAATGTCTGTAAATCAAAAATAAAAGAATCAATGGCATCAACTGGATGGATTGAATCATACAAAGAATATTTATCGACACTTCTCAGGGAGATTCCATCATTGAGAATTTACCATTACTAATTCCATGATGAGATTATATAATTGAAACATAGGAAAACCCATTTACGATAGATGTTCATGATTATCTTTTCCATGACCCAAAACTATGTTCATCTACCCACCCTCATTAATGTTCCATGATCACATACCATGCCCTCATGGAATAAGTTTGTCTAATAACGGGTTATGTATATAGACCATAGTAGAATAAATTTATTAAAATTAATTTAAATAATAAAATTATTATATTTATCCATTTTTAATATTAATTTATAAATTATTAATGAGTTTGATAAAATTAATATTTTGATGTTATGAAATAAAAATTCATATTTCTAGGAAAAATATATATAGTTTCAATCAAGACACACTTTTTGATCATTAATTTTTTAAATAATAAATATTATTTTAAATAAATATACTTTTGAAATGATATATATTTTTATATAAATGATAATATAATTTAATTAAGTCCAACATAATTGTTAAATGTATATAATGTTTTTAGTGTCATAAAAAATTATAATCTCATGTAAATAGAATTTTATTTAAAAGTTAAAATTCATATATTCATAAAATTATATTATTTACATAAAAATTATTCTTGAAATTACTATTTCAAAATTATCCAATGGTCATTTTTTCCTAATATTATGAGATAGTTCCATTTTGGGTAAAAATTAAATACACTATATATAAAGAGTCTATAATATGACATCATAATATAGAAAAAGTGATGCGATAAATTCTATAAAAGGAAGACACAACCAATAATAGGATTCCCCTTTAAAATAATTTTCATAATGTTATTTGATTAATCATATAAACCATTAATCTATCCTTCAAAACATTTATTGAATCTTATGGATTTAAAATCAATTCATTTGGAACATTACACCTGTACGCATCCCCATTAGAATTATTTTAATATGATTCATTTTTTGGCATTATATAATCTTGATGGAAACTTTACTCTCATAGAAACCATCTTCCTAAAACATGGTTTGTTTTTTGGTTTGTATTGTTTTCTTATATAGAGTCCAAAACCAATGTTCATCAATTAATATATTATTCCATTATATTTTTCAACAAATTCAGAACCAAAATTCAACTACTCATTACTCAAATATCCTTATGAAGAATAATCATTCGTTATTTCACATTCAATCCATCTAGTGATTTTCCCAATATCTTCATAATATCCTCAAATGATTTTAGAAGTTCCCTCTCAATGTATGGGATAAATCTCTCTTCTTTTGTATTCAGGAACCATCCTTTTATATAACCTTTTAAATATCAATTGATTATATTTTTATTTATTTAAAAAATAAACTATAACAATCCATTTAATTTTATAATAATGATATATTATTTTTTCCCTCTCATTATATCATTTACCTAATTCTTTACATTGTTTATGTAAGGGATTATCTCCTCAATTTTTTTTATTTTATGTACATTATTTGTACTATGAATTTTTTGTTCATAATTTTCAGGATGAAATTTATTTTTAAACATGAATTTATCATCCTTATGATTCCCATATAATTATATAGAATTTTTCACTCTCATTTAATAATTATAAGAACATTATATAAACTTATTGTGATTCCAATTTTTTTTTTTCATTATTTTACGAGAAAATTATTTTTTTGTAAATAAAAATCCACATATCTACTCATAGGGTATTCACCTATATGTAATAGTCCTTAGTTTGTTGGGGAAATCCATGTATGTAACCCAAACTTCATAATCTTTAGAATAATAGTGATGAAAAAATTTCTTATGTTTTATGAATAATGTGGAATAAATGCATGTACATGATATAAATGTGAACTATGGGATCAATAATATATTTAACTCCAATTAATTGGGTAATGTTATTTTCTAATTACGTACCATGTATGGTGACTGATAGGTTATCCTATTAATAACATGTTTGGAATTCTCGAAAAATTCATTATGTTTATGATGTCATGTATTTTATTGTTTCCACATTCTTTAAATTTACTTAATGATATGATCTTATACCATGCATCGATGCTCATTATTTTCATTTTTACATTTCATTTTCCAAATTTTATGGCTACTGAATCACATGAAATTTATAAACATACATTATTCTTATATATTTTTATATTTTGATTTAAAATTCACCCCATTCTTATATACATTACCATGTTATCCTATTCTATATTTGAAGATTAATTGATCAGAATGTCATGATATAGTGTAAAAAATAATGTAAGTGTATCCTTGATACATGTTATTATGTGGTCTATCTAATTTAAAAAATAAACTTGGCTTCTAGATATTCTCATATTGGATTATGTATTTACTTATGAAATAAATCATGAAATAATTTTTAAAAACATATGGGTTGTTATAGGTAAATGTGGAATTTTAATGTATTAGACTCTATGGTGAATATAGAGTGGATCAAACATAGTTTCTTATGAGTCCAACTACGTTAGACCGCCTGATGACTTTGGAACCTATTATGAAAATTTGGATAAATTATTTTTATAAGATTATTTAATATTTTTGAGTCCAATAATTATTTATAACATCTTATAATTTTTTATGACAATGGGGCATGAGGATGGTACTCCGGAGTTGAGGCATGTCATTATCAAGCATTGACATCAATTTATAGTTTATCGCATTTTAATTGAATGGATTTACTTGTGGTATGGGCCTTAATATTACTTTTTCTCTTAATTAATTAGTGATTATATGTTTTTATTCCATAACTAGTGCTACAGACTTCATATTTCAAATTTTATATGTATTTCACCCTAAGGTTATGGAGAGACTATGTTAGACTAATAGTTATTTTGGAATGTACAATTTACTAAATGGTTTGATACAATTACATAAAGGAATGAGTTTTAGGTTCCATGTTTATAATTTTTTTTGGTGTGCATTGGGTTTTAAAGAAAAATGGCTTTCTTTTGATTTTTGTTAAATTTTTCTTGTGATAAAATGTAATTTCAAATAAAATTCATGATTTAATCAAGTGATTCTAATAGGTTATTTCAAAATCAGGTTTTTTTAACATTAATAAATTTTATCTAATGAATTAGAACAAGTAAGAAGTCCTAATGTGCCTTTTAAAATAGTTTTTAATATGGTTAATTGAAATGGTTTTTAAAGTAAAACTAGAAATTATTGACATGATATATTTCGATAGATTTGATAATAGGGTGGAAATAATTTACTTTTTCAAAGAATATTTTATAGTATTGATTTTTGTTTTCATTTCCTAATGTGATGTTTATGCGTATTATTCAAGTATCCCCATGAAAAATATTTTATTGATGATACAAGTTGTGTGGATAATATAATTTTAACTATATTTGTAGTTTAAAAGTGATTGGTGGTACAAATATGTGTAAGAAACCCCTTTGAGTTCCATAATTACTAGTGGATTGTGTTTATGACATGAGACTAGGTCAAGAGAGACTAGTTCCCTAGTGATGAGTTAGTGGGTAGTGATATTGCCTATGTGAACATTTTTATTAATAATGTGTGATTTTTTGTGGTCTATCAATACTCTATGGGGATAAAGAAAGTTTCTAAATAGACCAAACCATATTTTCTAGGGATTTATTAGTGGGATGAATGTGACCTAGCCATTCAGAAATTAGTTTGAGGATATTTATAGACACAACATTGGTCATTAGGTGTGAAGTTAGTTTATACACTAAGTGATATGGTGGTTGTTATCAAAGATTAATTTTCCATGAGTGAGAAGGCATGAATTACCATGTAATGAGTGACAATGTTTGTGTTAATGAGGAACATAATTTAGGGACCCCTCTCAAGTGATGGTGTATAGTTTTAGGATCATGAATATATGACTATTCCTTATCCCTTCAGGGGTGGGTAATGGTTATTGATGACACACTACCATATGTTATTGGTTGTGTGATGGACATTTTTTTTCATGAAAAATATCTTGAATGTATAGGTATGAATCATCATTCTGTATGAGGTGAATTATTCCTCCTCATATGGTGTTGAAGCATGTAATTTATTACATATAGCATAAACCAGAGTAATCATATTGTCAAAGCATGTATTGTTTTGGTTTTGGTTTAGTTGGATCAAAACATGGTGCAAAATATTGTATAATTTTATGTCAATTTTGTTTTATGTTTTCCTATGTGTGTCATTCATGGAAATAACTACAGCTATTAATATGTATTTCATACACATAAAAAAGATTACAATAAAACTTGATATTGTCTGTGAACTATGGATTCCATCAATGTCATTGGACTCAAAACCTATACTTTATATGATATGGTTCTTGTTGTATATGGAAAAAATATTCAATTTTATCTAAGGTTACATTTACCACATGGATTTTGATAGAAGATATAGGTATATATGTTCATAGAGGTTTAGGATTCATCTAAATGGTTTGTAAATTCAAATGGACAGGGTTCCATTTTAATTATTTATATCATTCTATGTTCGTTTAATTAGTTTTTAGGTTTTACCACATCCTAAATATTATATTATACATTTTATTAAATGTAATATAATCCATATTACTATGTTAGGACCAAACCACTAGTTGAAATCTTATGGCATACTGGGAGGCAAACCTCAGGTCACGTAACTTCCCCGCTTGAGCTTCATTCGGATGGATGAGGATAGGGTATTAAAAAATGAAATAAGATCATGTATAAGGACCAGTAGTGTAGTTATATATGGAATTAGTATGTTGGGACTCAGGAGGTGTATATAGTTCTTACATTTCTATCATAACATCAATTGAAGCTTTGGATGTAATGGGATATCCCATTTTGGGACTAGGAACTCTAGGTGGAGCGAGGTGTTTTATTTGACCCTGAATCAAATGAGGGATGGATGATCATGGGGATGATTCATTGGTCTGGTCTTGAATCCAATTATTTTTTCAATTACCACGATATTGGAGTGACACATAGAACAATGTGTGTTGTTCTTTAAAATAATACCTCATCATAATCCATATTAAATGATGAAAATCATAATATAAACAATGTTTTATCACATATTTTATAAGGGTTAATTAGATTAATATGGATATTATTATATTGGATCATTGATATTTATGTGTTTTTTGGCCACCATAGGGAAAATGATTTTAATTTAATTTTGAATTTCATAATAAAATGGTTTTGGATAAAAAACTATTATGGTGGTGTGAGGTGTTTGTTAAATGGTTTTTAATGATGGATTTGTAAAAAATTATTATAGAGATAATGACTTTTAACTGTGTTTAGATTTCCTAATTTTTAGAAAATATGAAAAAATTGTTTTCAATGAGAATTATGGATTTTTTTTCATAATTTATTTTTTTAATGGGGTCTGTTTTCAAGAAAATGGCCATCTAGGCTGGGGATTTTGATGTTTTCTTTTTTGAAGAATCTTTTATATAAAAATAATTTTTTTGATAACTCATTAGAGTTTTATTGTGTGTAAAATATTTAGAATGTATTTTTGAAAATGATAACCATTATTTTTTTAAACTAGTATACAATGGTTTTGTGTTTTGGATAAAAGTGGAATGTATTATTGAATTTTATGATTGGAATGTATGTTATTTTTCATAGAAACCACTAAATGAGGTTAGAGGGTGTGTGTGCATGGGGGTGTGTTAAACAAAATTCATCAGGTGCCCATGTAGAATAATATTATAGATTTTCAATGGTCTACCTATCATTACCATGGTTTTTTATTCATGTGGGGTGGGTATGATGCAAATATTTATAAATATTGTCTTATAGAGGGTTCAAGGATTATGTGTTGTGGGATACACTTTTGGTATTATTGTAGATAAAGTTTTATATTGTGATTGAGTAGTCAAGTATGAATTTTTGGTATGTGTTTTGATTATTTGGGGGGTTGGACTGCTTATTGTGTGTTTGGATGAGGAAGTAATAATAAAAAATTGAATTATGTTTCTATGGACAATACATACGGTGGGGAGCAACATTTTTTGAAATATTTAATTGGTTGATGGTTGAAATAGAAGTGATCATGATAAGGATCATATTTATATTTCTGTTAAGACATTAGTGTTTATGAATAAAAAAGTGCAGATGGGAATAGTCTTATACCTTAGTGGTCTGTGTTTTATTGATGCCCTTTGGGGTGAGGATGGGGAAAAGTAAATCAATACGTGTGATGATTGATTAAATGAGGGAACATGATATTAGGTAATGGTTTGGGGAACTGAAAACCAAGATACTCATATAGAGGGTAGCATCAAATCCATCGCAGGGTATACAACCCTCATGTATGTTTGTGGTCATTGTGATATTGGCTAGCTAAAAATAGAAATGGTTGTGGGATACCGGTGACCAAATGGACCCATATAAAAATTTTATGTTTTCATTTCATTTTATTTGGTGTGTCAAAACTTATTTTGGGGTGGTGGTAGTATGATCTTATGGTGATTTAGATTATTAATTACTCAGTGCTGTAGGAATATTGTTATATCAGATGTAGACATTGATAAAAAAATGGAGTTAGATTGAATATTAGGCCCAAAACATTCAATTGATTCCAGATGATTCAATTATAAAACATAGAGTTTGGGCATCATGATTCAAAATTGTGGAAATCCACCAACAATTTTTATGGGGGTGTTTCAAGGAAATATTTTCTATTAATGGACTGAATAATATATTGGTCATAAACATATATTTTCAGTTAGAACCACATTAGAAGAATAATTAGTTATCAGGTTAATGGGGGTTAGGGATCGAAGAAGGAGTTTTTTAGGATGTTCAATCTATTTAGGCATGGTAATAATAATTTTAAAGAGAAATCCTATTTATAATATGAGATGATACACAAAGAATAAATACTAGTTTGAAGAAAATAATAGTTTATGTTTATGATCAATGAAATACACTAACATCTCTAGGAGTAGTACTGTTATTTTTAGGAGTTTCAAATGACCCAAATTGCCATTGTTTATAAAATATAAGTTAAATGTGATCATTTAAATGTTGGTGGGTATGATTTTAGAACTATGATTGAAAATTGGGATTCTTGAATTAGGAAATATCAATAATATTCTTTTTAAAAATGATGTTCATAAGAGATACATGATTCTAGGGATAGCTTCATTGAAGGATTGGGGTGGAGGGTTTTCTTCATTTCAATATAAGTGTTCCACTAGAAAGGTGTTGGGTAGGTACATGCTAGCCTATGGAGCCTATTTTATTTTTTAGGGGATGTTTTGAAATTTACTATCCCAATCATAAAATTTTCTCTGAAAAATTATGGTGGGTGTCTATTTTGTTCTGTGACACCCATCATCTTTGTCTACACTCCCATTTAAGGTGGTTATTTGTGGTGATTTTTCATGGGGATGGTTTGTAGGTTTCTCGGTTATATAATTGTTCTTTCATTTTCATTGGATTTCATTTAATTTCAAGAAATATTGAATTGGGTTTTTGAAATAATTCCACCTGATAATGGTTGAATCATTTATTTATGATGAATAATTTCCTCATCTCATGTATAGGACATCTCAAGACTTCATAAGTGAGGCATCATTATTCATTTTCTGTAACGTTTTTTAAATCATTAATTTATTTAGTTATTTGTTATATGTTATGTTAAATTGAACATTTAAAAGGGATGTTAAATTAGGGATTTATCGTGGGATTAGATTTAGGTGCATCAAGATTAGATCATACATAGTTTTAAATGATTATGATATTATTATAATTTCAAGTGGATTTGGTGCCTATTATGAGAATTTTGGGAAACATTTCTAAAATAATTGTTTAATTTTTTTGATTAGGAAAATTAATTATATATTTTTAATATTTAAATTTTGGGAAATGGGTCTTTAGGAAGGTGATTTGGATCCAAGGAAAATCATTAGTGAGACAAATAAGTGATGGTCATGTTTCTGAATTTACATAAATTCAAAAACAGTTCCAAATGAAATTAATTAATAATCCCAAATTAATAAATATATTCATGAAATCATCTTAATTAAAATATAAATATAGAAGAAAACTATTCCTGACCGAATAAAAAAAGGAGGTTTTCCTTGAAAAATTCTCTTAGAATTTTGGTGAAATAAAGAGTATAAAATGAATTGAAAAATGATTAATTTACCAAAAAAATTATTGTATATGAAAATATATAGGGTTTAAGATCAAAATATCATATAATTTTAGTAAGTTTAGCTTAAACAAAAAATTCCCAATTATTGATGAGGTTTTGAAATAAACTCTAAACACATTAGTAAAATAAAAACCAAAGACCCTATTTGTAAATCATTCAAATTATACCATTAAATAACATGAATTAGATGTGAACCACAATATAAAATGAAAAAGTCGATGTATATACACCTCATAAACAATGATTTCTACATAATGTCTCAATAATGAATTATTGGGTTGGAAATACCTTATCTTAGGTCCCATATTCATTATATGTAACTTGAAAATATTGTGTAATAAATTTAAAATTATTATATTTCTATAATATATCCATATAAATAATTATATTATGATATATGACCAACATATACCAATTAAACATTCATTTATCAGTAATTCATTATTAAAATCATTATTTATGGTTGTTAACTATTTCATTTTTGATGTGTGATTAAGATTAATAGTATTGGTCCATGATTATTTCTCATTTTTCCATGTTCTATATAATTTTAATAATTATATAAATATCATATATATTCTTATTAAATTTATAAATACTTCTCCTTTAAAGGAGGGGATGAAAAATGAATCACATCACATTGTTGATGTGGTAGTACAAATATACAACTGAGTGACGTTATAATTTATTAATGAGAGAAACTGTATAAATAAATATGATATATTATATTTCAAGAATCATAATATGGAAATAATTGGAATATATATTTATCAGTTAAATCTTTATAATCATCCAACCAATGTGGAGATGAAATAACAAATACACTATTTTTTTTGAGAAAGTAAGTCATACATTCTCACAAGTGATGTTTCCTTTAAAAAAATATATAATAGATATTAATGTTTTCTTAACATGAGATTAATAACTTTTATGTATATTTAATATTCTGATTTTCTTATATTACAAACATTTTTGATGATTTCAAGGTGTTAGAAGAGGGAATAAAATGAAAATCCATTATTTCATGTTACACATCTTCTTTTGTAAACCACATTTCGCATATAATATAAGAATTATATGACGGTATTTTTATGATAAAAGTGAATTTTGGAAATGAGGTGGATTATTGGAATAATATCTTTTAAGGAATGGATAGGTTAACTGGATCATGATGCGTGATTAATATATGATAAGTGGTTTCTTTTATATGTGGGGGAATTGAAACACTTGGAACTACTTAAAATATTTTAAAAATAAAAAGTAATATTCTTATGAAAGTGTATAATTTTTTTTAAAATATATGAATTTGATAATTTTATTAATCTAAATAAAATCATAGAATTAATTTAAGACAAGTTTATGTGTAATTTCTATATTTATCTCTTTGTTTTAACCCACATTTACCATTCTGACATTTACTATGATATCAACTTTTTTTACATATAAGGGGTAAATAATTTTACTAAAAAAGTAATATTAACTGATAAGTTGGTAATGGAGGATATTATAGAACATTTTCAATTCCTCTACCCATTAATTATGTTTCTGTTAATTTAAATAATTTAATAAAATATTATTTAATATGTAATACTATTAATTTCATTTTCAGGTTTATTTACTTAATTTGACATGAAAAAATAAAGACATAAATTAAATAATAAATAAATATTTAACAAATTAGTAAAATATTATTATATATAATTTTTGAAAACCCATACTATTCCAAAAAAATATTACTTTCAGTTTTTTAAATCATTCATCTAGTTTTTCTACTTCTTTCTTAAGTAATTTATCTACCTTTTGTAACAATTTAAGGTAGTTATTTCATCAGAAAAATATAAATTAATTATGATCATGAAATAAATTAATTAATATTTATAATAAACTTTTATATCTATTAATTAATTTTCTTATCCCTATCACAAAATATTATAGATACTAAATGTAAGAAAGAGTTATTTTGGATTTTTCCTTTAATTAAAATAATATAAATGTTCAAATCACAGAATAATTGCACCAAAATTCCATTTTTTTAAATATGTGAATCTGATAGTAGAATTACACTCATATAATGAAAATTATTCATGTGTATGGATGTTTTTGAAACCTTATTCCATTGCTTTAACTATGTTTTAATTGTTTTAGCCCTATTAGGGTGACAATATTTTTACTAAGGTTGCAATTTATCATGAAAAAAATTAATGTGGAAATATTTACCAAATTTATATATTCTGATTAATAATATTTAATCTATATTTTCATATTAAAACCATACTATTATATGAAACTAATTTTTAAATAAACCCTCAAATGTGAAAAATAATATTATCTTTAAAAACTCATTTTTATGTATAAAAATATTTGTAAAACAAAATTAATAAATTTTTTGATTTAAATTACATTAATTGTATTAATTATAATAAAAAATAAATCATGATTTTCTTTAAAAAATTAATTTTTATACATTTGAATCAAAAATATATTAATCCATATAATCATTAATTTTTATTATTCACAAAAAATATTATTTTCATAAAAATCCAAATAATTCACCTTAATATAAATTTGATATGATTATTAAAATGATGATTTAAATTTTATAAAATAATATTTCTAGATGTCTCATAATTTTATTATACAATTTACACATAAAATGTGATAAGGTTTTTTGAACATATGGTATTTTCCATACCTAAAATGACTTCCTTAAAAATTAAATGCTTATTTCTAAATAATTATTCAATTCATTTTTTTTGATAATGAACCATATAAATATATTAGCTAATTTAGTTTCTCATATTCATACCCCACCAATCAATGGTTAGTTTATAATTGTTAGAATTGAAGTTATATTATTTCATGGTCTAACTAAGATCTGTGTTGTGTGTCATATACACTTTAAAAATGGATTTATATAGGGGAAATAGTTATATGTACTATACCATATAGATCTGGTTTCCCAATTTTCCTCACCCTTTTCAAAATGCCTTCATTATAAATGTGATAGTTGACCAGATTGGGTGTTTGTTATGAGGTGATGAATTTACCTGTTGTGTGATACACCCCATGTGTTTCTAAGTATGCATTAAAATGAATTTTCAATGGTTATACATCATCAAATATGGGAATTGGTTGGTTGTGATGATGTATTTAGTCAACAAAACATATATAAGGAGTTTCTTAGGTTTTCCATCATTTTTCTCTACCAAAGGAATTTGAAATCCAGATGTTGTCAATATAGAGGTCATCATGGTATTGGAAATTCCCAAGATCAAGATGCTACAGTGGGATTGTCTAACTCTTTAATGATGGTTTAATTTATGATCCAACCACTATTTAGGTGCATGATAAATCCTCTATCAAAAATCCTCTCATGAAGACCCAGGGAAACCCATGTTCTATATTAAATGGTATTGTGGTTATACCTATGGTATGTTTTGATAAATGGGATAATTTGGAGATAAGTTTATTTCCAAAAATTTTATCGCATTATGAGTTCTCTACCATTGATTTTGGGATGGAATATTAAGGTGTTATCACTATTATTCCAAGTGGTTCCTCCTCATAATAGTTGTACGGATTTCTATTTCACGATTTGTCTGTAGGGAATGTTTCAAACATGGAGGGTGGGGGACCTTTTTTCCTCACAATGTGTTTTTTGGAGATGGTTTTAGCTACATAGGATCCCTATATATCTCTAGTGATTAAATTGAAATAATTGGTTGTGAATGAATTTGGTTTTTCTCTATAAGAAGGTGGGGTGGAATTTTTTTTGCAAGAACTATTCCTCATTCCCGATTGGTGACATGGTTGTTCATAATACATGGTAGTTCACCTGCAATCCATAGTGGGGAGAAGGATGTGAAGGAAATAAAATTGTAGCCTCACCTATTAAAGAATTAGAAACCTTGGAAAATTGGGATTTGTGATCATAGTTTGAAATCCATTCATTATGACTTTTCATGGAATCATTCATAGATCCTATAAACCATGGTTGAGTTTTTAATTCTCAAAAAATAGTTTTTTAAATGAAGAGTGACCTATAATATGAAACCTTCAACCAAATATCTCCAATTCTCGTACACTTTCCTCAAGGGTAATGGTCACAAACATGTTACCAGTGAAATCAGTTAACTATCTTGACATGAGGAGTCGAACCATATGTTTATTAAAGTGATAAATTAAATGTTTCCCAAGATCGAATCCTAAATTATGGATTGAATGAGGGTAATATCATGTCAATTTCATGGAATTAACTTATTTTTCTAATTTCATCTGGAAAAATATAATGATGTTCTGTGAAATATTTCTCCATTCATTTTTTTGTTCAGTGTTCTAGTTCACACATGACCCCTAATATGTATTTCTTCCCCGGAAAAATATTTCATTTTCTATCAGAAAGGTATTATTAATACCATAATGTATAAATAAATGAAATTAAAAAGATAAATTTTTTATTTTAATTTCATCTTTATAATGCTGAGGTATTATATTGTCTTCAAAATATAGGAAATGATAAAATATACATATATGAATTTTTTCCACTTCATAAGAATCATTTCTTGTATTGGTTATGCTTACTAAAAGTTATTCCTTCTATCTAAAACAAATTTGTTAATACATGAAAAAATAACAAGTGTTATAAATAATCCTTAATATGAGAAAAAAATTATTATCCATATCCTCAACCGAAATTCATCTAAAATAATATCAAATGTAACTAATCATAAAACTATAAATTATTATTGACCATTTTGAATCCCAAAAAATCCAAAATATTTGTCCAAATATTATTATGATTTTATTATTTAGTTTCTCTCTAAAAAATTAATCAGTAATAAACTCATATACATAACACATATTAAACAAATATTATAATATCTAAAATGTGATAATATTTCAAATAAATATTTAGAATCAATAAAAAGACACAATAAAATCATATTATATTCCAAAATACTACTAGACCATTGTTCATAAAATAAAATCCAATCATGGTATAATATATTTCAATTTAAATTAATCATATAAGTTTTCACATATAAATAACTTATTCAAAAATAATATTAATCTCTATTTTCCAAATTTTTGTTATCCCATGGTTATTTTTATGATAAAATTTTATCACTCTTTTATACAAATTAACTAAAATAAAATCAATTATTATATAAATCATAAAGGTCATCAATACCTTTCAACTAATGTCAACAAAATATAAAATAATTCTACTTAAAATACCAAATATTTTTATATCATGATTCCTACCAATGAATCAAGGGGATATATAATTAAAGTACCCTTCCATTACAAGACATGTATAATTAATTAATTATATTAATAAACAATAAAACTCATTTAATACACAATAATAATCAATGACTATCAATATTATAAGAAATATAATATATAATTTGTGTACTTTACTCAATAAAAATGATCATAAGCCATGTCGTTAAATATATTTTATGGTATAAATATATTATATCCTATATAAAGAATACGATTCATAATAATATTTCATGTTAGGAGAAAATTCCTTCAAAATTTCACTAGAATATTTCTTGAGGGAAATATAATTTTTATTTTGAAATAAAAAATTTAAAATCTAAAAATTTGAAATAAAATATTCTTTGAAATAAACCACAATATTTTTTTCCTTTTTTTTCAAATAAAATATTATTCATGATGGTGAGATAATGTTTTCTTATGGTGTATGCTTAAGAAAATATTTCATTCAGACCAACGTTATTATGTGTATTATTTTCTAAACAACAGTAATATGAAATTTATAAAAATTATAAATATAAAAATATGGGAAATATTAGTTTAATAAGACATTTGTTAATTGTAAAAAAATTCATCATATTATTTCAATAAAAATATGACCCTAGAATAAAAACATACCAATTTAAAAAAAAAGAAAATAATGTATTTTTTTCAAAAAAAATCCAATTTTTATTTCATAAAGAGAGTAAATAGAATGAAATTGTTTTAATTTCCCAAAATAAACATATAAGAATATAATATTTGATCTTGAAGATAAAAATAACATATGATTTCCGCAGGGGAAACATAATTATAATCATAACTGAATATTGGAAATATTTTAAAATAAACACTCACCACATTGGTAACGTTAGAATCAAAACCACATGGATGAAATAATAATATTATTAACTTTAAATACCATAAATTATGAATAATAAAAGACATAAATATTATAAGAAACATTATATAAACATTATAAATGTTAGTAAGGTTTTATCATCAAATATTACTCAAAAAAAATATTGAGATAAAGAATCCTTACCTCATGTTTGATTTTCATCATATGTTATTTTAAATTCCATGATAAACCTAACAAACACACTTTTTTTTGGATATTTTTCAAATAAGGTATGATCATTAATTATTTTATAATAGAGTAGTTTTTGATGTGTTTTTATGATGAATATTAACTAAATAATAATATGAGGAGATTCTTGGAAAAAATTGGACATCACACATCCTGAATATCAATTATAGTATATGTATTCCTCTTGAAGACCACTTGTGTTAGATGATATCTAGAACATGAATCCAATGTACAAGTGATTAAACAATTAAATTACATGAATTCATGTTACCTATCCTTAAATAATTGAGTCTGAACCCAATGAATATACCTATAGTGATTCTCAAACATGACACACAAAATTCAAAGCCTAATTACCAATGATGATTCAAGATGTGATATCTAGAGATCAAATATCATTAATGAAAACTTCAAATCTAAAGTACATGAAATGAAAACAACATACATGAAATGAAACACTCAATTTAGAGTAAACGTAATAGAGTTTCATGACATGAATCCAATTTACAAATTGTGTAATTCATAGATCGATATATATGTGTGCGCCCCGACATGAACAAGAAATATTTAGACACCCAAAATCTATTCCTTATATCTTCATATTTTCCATCCTATTTTATTTACAATTTTTTCATATAGATTTATTTTATTATTTTATTCACTTATTTTTTACAACATCTGATTTGATGACCCATTATTTAATTATTTTCTATTCTAATTAGTGAATTCAATTTCACTTTCAATGAAATATTGATTGATGATGTATTCTAAATTTTTTCTTCATTATAAGAAGTTTTTAATTGATTTATATTTATTTAAATTATAGATTGATATATTTTGAGTTGTTTATTTATTATTTTAAGCATTTTTCCATTCATTTCCCTACATTTTTTAATACCATCACAAGTGACTAATCCAGTTAGGTTTAGGGTTTGAGAGTAGGAGTGTGTTTTAATGTAATTAATATAAAACTAAAAAAATTTAACCTATTGATAGTAATTAGATTAAAAAATGTTAATCTCATTCATAATCATGTAACTAGACCAACATAAGTGTAATCAAAGGACCCTCACCTAATGGGTGTTGACTGAGGTTGGACCAACAACTCATGGATTTTTATTCCTAGAAGATAATCCACATACACCTGGGATATATGCTATCTATAGAACAATGATTGATTCCATACTAGTTATTACCAACTAGTTGGGACAAGATCAATTAGTAACCTTTTGACTGCTTCATATCCTTGTCCAAAGGTCTATCCCAAGATATATTTATTAATATATTTTTCCTAAACTCCAAAATTAACCTGAAACATTCCTTTTAATTTAAATTAAGACCCTTGATTTGTACTTTATAAAACCATAAACCTAATATATTTTAGGAGAATTCCTACCAAATGGTTCATTACACTATGTTTCATTCTAAATAGCTTTCATTATGTGTTCTTCCTCACAGTACTAGTGTTATTTACCTTAGTAGTTTGGTTTTTTATGGGAAATATAAATTTTAGTCTGATAAAATCCCATTTCTAATGAATGATAAAATTAAATAACATAAAATTTTAGCAACACTAATAGGGATATATGGGATTATGTATATATATCTTCAGTATGAATCATGGATTATATCATCCCCATACATGATTACATTTTTGTACCATTTTCTTCTCACGAAATAGAAATAAAATCCTCTATTATTCACCATAGTGTATGAACGATGGTTCCTTGACATGATCAAGGATATATGAGGATCATGAACCACTCAATTATGATCCCAAAATTGATAGATTTCTAGATAAATTCCAATTCTTAACTAGGGTTTAGTGCAACAAGCTATCCCCACTTAGCCTCTAATATGTTCAATATGAATATAAGGGAGAGAAACAAGTGTTATATGAGGGAACCATTATGGATTATGAATTTCCATAAATTAGATATTATATAAGAAACATTTTGATACCTTCTATTTATGGCACATCATCTTGAAATAGAACCTGGAATTATCAATATGATCAAGAACTTGAAGAAATTTAGTTGAATACAAAGAGATGATCCACATGAATAATTTTTTTAATTTTATGAATGATTGTGAAACCTTTTAAAATGGTGGTGTACCATGTGAAACTATCATAGTATGTGTATTTATTCTCTCCTTGCATGATAGAGTGACATATTGGATTAAATTTGACATTCCAAAGTCGATCACTACTTGAGATGGTCTAGAAATGAAATTCCTTGACAAATATTTCCCACTCATATGAACCTAGAAGAAAAGGGAGGGAATCTATAACTACAACCATGTAGAGAATTTTATAAGGAGGAATGGATACATTATAATGAACTCACATAGAAATTCACACATAATGGACTTGATGTGTGGCTACAGCTCCAAAATATCTATAAAGGAATCCATATAGAAACACATAAAGATGAGGATGCCATAGGGGATTATAGAATTATGCTAAAAATTACCAAAGTTAGAATGGAATTATTAGATGACATTTCACACAATTTTAATATTTAGAATATTGTTGGAAGACCTGAACAATGTGGAATCCATCACCTGGAAGAGACTGCAAGCATGGTGGGCCAGGTTGAAGCCCTGAAAAAAATGATTGAGTAGATTATATTGCCAACTAGACCCCTCCTTCCCCTGTATTTGACATACAGACATATGATAAGTGTTGAGTATCTCACCCATATTAATACTATTAGTAAATAATTAATGATACATAAATCAAATATTTTAATTCTTTAATTATAATAAAAAATCAATAGTTTAAATAGCCCCATTCATATCAACCGTAGTACTAATAGCAGAGACTAGACCAATAATGACAACAAGTAAATCTAGGTTACTATCAATAGGTAAGTTTACATATTTCACCATATAATTAAGTACCACCTAGGTACCCACTATATATTCCATCTCCTTGACTGGAATAAAAAATCCTGTCGAAAACTTTTCCCATGAGAGCTCCAAAATTTTCACATACAAAATAATAATAATAAAAATAAACTCTAAAAATGTAACACCCCAGGTAAATAAAGAATATGTAATTTTTATATTTATCCCTATTTGTGGAAAAATATTAATATTACTTTAAAGGGGATGCTATGCTTGATGGCGTACCCAATACACAATAACGAGTTTCTTGGGAATCTTACGTTGCACTCTAATAATAAAATAATATTATTTTAAATAGTAGTTAACGCTTAGCCGTTGTAATGGCGGGAATGAACAGAAATAACTACAAAATTATTATATATGTTTTTCAAATATTTTTACTCTTTACAATAAATGTTAGAAGATTAAAAATGTGAATGAATCCAATTTTAAGCGTAGACATTCTAATATTCTTTAAAAGGTCGATTAACTGCCTTTTGAAGGCGAACCTCTTTTAAATCCACTTTTTGACAATTTTTTGTGTTATATTTGACAAAATAAAATTCTTATTTAGAATCGGGACATCAAAATTTTCTTTGTGTAAATTTTTGGTATCTTTCCGATAAAGTTCATTTTTTAATGAATAGTGAAAAATGTTGTATTTTAATTCAAAGCCACTTTTTAATCTAATTAATTTATATGATTAGATTATCTTTTGAATTGTTTTTAAAGTAAAATTAGAATATATTTTTACTATTTAATCCAATATTGGTCGTTGGAATTAATTTCACTTTGAAATTGGACTTAAACTAGTGTCAATCTTTTGAAACTTTTTTTTTTCATAAAAACACGATATTTGTTTTGACAGCGGGAATTAATTATTAAATTAATTAATGAAACTTATATGTTTTGAATTTTGTAAAATAGACATCATTTTTGAATTCATAATATCAAATATATATTAGGGTGAATTTTTGGTAATTTTCTGAAAAACTTCAATTTTTGATGAATAGTGAAACCACTAAGTGGTACTTATAAAAACTGATATTTCCATTTAAATGAAAATTTTCCATCTTTTTGTTTTGAATTTAAAAGATCCAACATACATGGTTGTCATTAAGAAGTAAAATTTTGTTCAATGGGATTAGAATAATTTTTGGTGAATAGTAACTTATTAAGTTTTTAATCACGATCAAAGGTAATTAGTGTAGTTTAAGGTAAGAATAATGTTTTAAAAAACAGAAATGACCTAGACACATGTCCTACCCTCATTGGATGTGTCATGGACGACCAAGAAAATCCATGGGGAAACTTGGGGACCCTATGGAGCCACTTTGGTTTGAAAATGACATAAATACCTTTTTATTTATTGTTAAAGTAAAAATGACACAAACATGAGATGTTTTACTAAGCTAATTTTTACATGGGGTTATACAAGTAATATTTTTGACTATAAATATTCATTGGAAAGATAATACGATTTTCTACATCACAGTATTATTTTTATAATTTTTAGACATTAAATAAATTAAATTATTTATGACATCATGATGATGCAGCGATGACCTCATTATTTAACGATTTAAATAAAATGGAAAGATAATGTACAATATAAGAACTAAAAATGTCCAAAACCTATTTTATGGTTGGATTTAGAACCCTTATCACCTTATCCTCGAAACAAATCAATGTGGGACCATTAAAATCCGAAACTCATTCTAAAATAAAGTAACATTTCTTTACTTTCCATGAGTGCCCCTCCTTCCCTCTTATAAAAGGCCCCCACCTCTACCTCCTTACCCACACTTCCAAAGCCTTTGGATTGGACAACCCCTGCCCATTGTGTATCTCCACATCCATATATAACTCCTTGAAGACTCACTTTGGGCAGAAGTCATCCCAATGAAGCCTTTTAGCTCAAACCAAAGAGAGTTACCCGATTTTAAGGTAATGTCTTCACTTGAGTCCTTCTGTTTTATTTTGCTTCTACAACCCCCTAAAATCTTTTAATTAATTTATTTTGTAACAAATACAGTATCTTGAATATACTAGGATGTTGTTATAAGAAGGATTCGAGCTACACGTACACACACCTTCGTCTAATCGTTAAAGAACATACTGTTTCTGTGGTTGGAGATTTTCTGCCTCACGAAACGATGATTGTTCAATATTATTTTGACACCTTTAAAGGTGGCCATTATGATGTCAATGTATTTTATATATGATATATATGGTATTTATGTTTACTATATGCTTCTTTATTTTATATTTAAAACATACATTTATTCTTTTCATGTTGTGTAAATGCGATAATTTCATATGAGGAAGTGTGGACTGCTGCCCCCTCAAGTGATGTGACTCATACATGCAATACATGGAATGTATAAAGAATGAAATTAATGAACATATATGACCTATATAACATATATATTATACTGGAATTATAATATATATATGTATATCATTTATTTTTAATTCCATTAATATGAAAAAAAAATTAAAGTAGCGTTCATGCGTAGGTACGGCCTACCATCTCCATGAACGGTGCTTTTTGTTTTTATATCCAAATGATATGGAATATTATAAAATTAATATGTACTGGATATATATGATATTTTAATCATTAATAATATTCTGGAAATTATTTACTTATAACTATATGGGACATCATTTTTCAAACAAGTTCATTTTTGACTCATGTACCAAACATCAGCAGAAACGTCTGATATGAACTAACATTATTAAACAATTATTATAACATTATAATATGTGATATGAACTGAATAATAATATTTAAAGGAGGTATTTAGGCAATTATAAATTGAACAATGTTTATTATTCAGGAATATAATGAAACGAACAAGACAAGTCCGACTTGAGGTAAGAGATCCTACTCCTCTCTTTCTTTTAAGTACACTCTTTTATGTCACTTATTTTAAGCTCCTCTTTGTTATGTTGGGGGAGGTTATTTTATATTCCTATTTCTATAAAATTTATGTTAATATTTTGAGATACCCTATTTGATCTCATCAATCCTTTTTTGTAAGTTTTAAGTGGCGCCGTTAGGCTGCCGAGTTTTCGTAAGGTATTTTTCATCTCACTTTTATTCCCGTGAGATTTATGCTACATTTTCCAAAATTTACTTTGAGTGGTGTATGTACTGCACATTATTTTACTCATTGTGTAATATACTTTCATTTATGAGTATTTACATCAATGTTTTATTGTCCTTATTTCACATGGTGTATGTTTCGAAAGATACCCATGTCGGTAAGGGAACCTTTCACCCTCCTCTTTTTAAAAGACTTCTTTTGTTATGTATTTTAATTCACATACTATTATGTTGGGATATGTTCTTATATATCCTTATTGATTTAAATTTTAGGTCCATGTGATGAGTTACCCTTTTTTATCTCTCATCAACTCATTTTCTGTATTTTTTAGTGACGCCGTTAGGCTGTCAAATTTTTGCAAGGAAATTTCTTAACCCAAATTTGATTATTTGGGATAAACTTGTACTCCTTGAATATTTCATTATATGAATATTTGTGAATATACTCTGATTGTTTTACAGATAATATCCACTTATATTTGGTGTATTCGTTTGTCACACATAATTATGTAATTGATTTATCCTTAAACCAAGGATACTGTCTTTGTATGGGACTTCGTCTCAATCTCCATTCATTGAGGCATATTTTGTTTTATACACAACTTTCTTTTATACGGTGTATAAACCCCTTTGACTTTTATGTTTATCCAAAAAGGAATACTTTTTATACAAAGCATTTTACTAAATGACAAAAGGAAATGTTTTTGTCGTACGTATGCGGCGACAACGACTTCTCCACCGCCGTGACCATTATTTGAGTTTCGGATTCCTCTACAAGCCATACCTTCTTTTTAAAAGAATAATAAATACCATGTTTTAATTTTCTTTTTTTTGGTATTGAAAATGGTTTTTCATAATGTTTTTATATCAATGTGTTGTATTTATATCTTGTGATTGAAAATTGGAAATGTTATGTTTCCTTTATGCATGTTTTATGTGATACGATTATGTTATGGTTCTTGGGAATTATTATGAGGACAGGTGGTTCCGTGATAAACTAAGGGCGGGTGAGCCCGATATAGCTCTCCAATGCATTGGGTAACGCGAAGGAGTGAAATGTTAAGGTTTCTCCAAAGAGATTTAGGGAATATACTGTGGTGGGTATTCCAAACGTAACCAAGAGGGTTACTCCCTACGTAAGAATGTTATTAATGCCTCAAGTTACCTTTTATGTCTTATGATTTATATTATTTATTCATGATTTGATGAGGTATGTTAAGTTGCCTATGTTTTATGGGTAAAGTATGATTTCATTCTTATGTATATATGAAGTCATGTTTCCTTTCCATATTTTTATATCCTTTACTGAGCTTTTTATGCTAATCCCATGTTTTTGAAATGTTTTTCACAGGTCAAGGGAAGGGTATATGATATGATGATAGTGTCAAGGAAGTGTCAAGAAAGAATCCATGTTTTATTTTAAATATGTTTCCGTTGATGGGAAAATGAATACTATCTTTTATGTAACCACTTTGTTTAAATGTGGAATGTAATGCAAGTTTTATGGTCTAATTATCTAAAACTATAAACCTGAAAAGATCCTCCATGTGTAATCATGTAATAACTCAATATTAAGTAAGGTTTAAGGCTGGGGCCTTATAGTTGGTATCAAAGGTCGGTTTAGACAACTTTAGGGATTATGAGTTTTTGTTAGACACATGATTAGTCCCTATATCTATTATTTCAGTTAAATCCTTGTTTTATAACTTTTTTCAGGTCAAGTAAAGTCGGTTATGAATGGAAGGAGAAGGATCTCAAATGACATTCCTATCTCTTCCTGATGACATGCTTGCCATAATTATTACAAAGTCATGTTCGGATGATTGTGAAACTTTGTTTAGCATACAACTCAATTGCAAGCAGTTGTTTGAGAATTCAAACACCTCCACTATACCTCGTTATCATCGTGGATCATGGGTTGTTTTTAGACAAATACTATTTTCACAATATTCTCATATTTTTAAGAAAGGTATATATTATCCATGTATTTTTAAATATTTTACCTTATCACAAGAATTTGAAGCATATTATGATTTAAAAAAAATGGTGCTGAGGAAGGAGACCCTTGCGCAACCTATTTATATTTGCTTTTAAAATATAGTCTCTCAGCACATACTTATGGTATTTTAAAAGGACCAATAATATAATGTTTCAACTCAAATTCTATGCGACTATTTTATAGAAATCATGTTTTATCAGATGTTTTGGAATTATATGTCATACATGATTATTTTCCAAAGCTGTTTTTCTGTGAACACCCATATGACCCATGTTGTACAAGGTGTATTTGGATGGAGGAAGCAAATGATTTTGAAAGATCTCTAAATCATTGTTGTAATGCATGAGACTTCTACCTACATGAGCAAGATGATGATGAAACTGAGTGGATGCCATGATCAAGGCATGCTGTTATTCATTTTGAGAATCATTTTATTTTATCTTATGGTGGTGAAATAAGACTTCAAGAATTAAGATGTTGAGATCATAACGAATTTGGATGAAAATGATAGGTATAAGGAAACTATTGAGATTAAAACATGTTAGGGTTATTTTTGGAGTTTTATAAAAAGGAAAACACGTAGACCGTGTGACAACCCGTCGCGTCGGACAAAGTTACGAGAATCGAACCCACAACCAAAGTGCAATTGGTATTGATCGCCTACCACTGGACTATGTGAAGTCCCTGGTTAGTTTGACTGATTCTTTTTAGTTAGATAATTTTATCAATTAAAAGTAAGTTGATTTTGGGTTATCTATGGAAATTTATTAACCTATCATGGAGGATATGTGATTAGGTTAATTGCTTTTCAATACGAGACATTAAGAGCAACCGATGTTGTTTGGAGATAAATGTTACGATTTAACTTGGAAGACTATGTGACTAAATCCTTCAAATATTTGGGTTTCAATCTTAGTTTGGTTTACTTTGAAGAATTTTATGGACAAATTGTTTAACGAATGGTCCTTGTTGAACTTCGGGTTTTATTGGACAAATTTTGGAGATTAAGAATAGATTTTTTATATATAAAGGGTTATCCTTTTCTGGATTATCTGATCTTGTACTAACTTTTTGGTTTTGGTTTTGGTTAAAGTCTAAAGACATGGGAAGTATATAGTTCTCTTTTGTGGATTAGGTGATTCTCTAGAAGTTGATTATTGTACTTTTATGTGAACAAGTCTTCCTAAATACCCGTCTTTTGGAGAAAATATGAGTTTGTGTAAAGAATATAATAAATGTTTAAAGTCAACATTATAAGTGATTATGTTTCCTTATGAATAAATTCCTCAATAAAATGTAACTTAAAACAAAAATGTTGTCTATTAACTTTTCCTACTGGGGAATCTAATACCGTTTAACCCATCACAAGTTTGTGATTTTCTTATGGTTAACTTTCTCCTAGAAATGTTTTCTATCACTCTCTATCAGAACATGACCCTATGTTTTCTCCTCCATTTCCATGTATTCCTACATGGAATCCTAGTATGGGTTAACTCGGGTGACCTCTGTACTTCTCTTTCTTTATTTTAAAGTGATTGTTTTACCGACTCTTTTTCTGATGTGGGACATTCAATGGAGTTTCTAAGCCCAATTTTGAAATTGAGAGGACACAATTCCCAAAAGGGGGGAAGGATGTAACACCCCAGGTAAATAAAGAATATGAAATTTTGATATTATCCCTATTTGTGACAAAATATTAATATTACTTTAAAGGGGATTCTATGCTCGATGGAGTACCCAATACACAACAACAAGTTTCTTGGGAATCTTACGTTGCACTCTAATAATAAAATAATATTATTTTAAATAGTAGTTAACGCCTAGCCGTTGTAATGGAGGGAATGAATAGAACTAACTACAAAATTATTATATATGTTTGTCAAATATTTTTACTCTTTACAATAAATGTTAGAGGATTAAAAATGCGAATGACTCCAATTTTAAGCGTAGACATTCTAGTATTCTTTAAAAGGTTGATTAACCACCTTTTGAAGGAGAACCTCTTTTAAATCCACTTTTTGAAAATTTTATGTGTTATATTTGACAAAATAAAATTCTTATTTAGAATCGGGACATCAAAATTTTCTTTGTGTAAATTTTTGGTATCTTTCCGATAAAGTTCATTTTTTAATGAATAGTGAAAAATGTTGTATTTTAATTCAATACCTCTTTTTAATCTAATTTATTTATATGATTAGATTATGTTTTGAATTGTTTTTAAAGTAAAATTAGAATATATTTTTACCATTAAATCCAATAGTGGTCATTGGAATTAATTTCACTTTGAAATTGGACTTAAACTAGTGTCAATCTTTTGATACTTTTTGTTTCATAAAAACACGCTATTTGTTTTGACAGTGGGAATTAATTAATAAATTAATTAATGCAACTTATATGTTTTGAATTTTTTAAAATAGTCATCATTTTTGAATTCAGAATATCAAATATAGCTTAGGGTGAATTTTTGGTAATTTTCTGAAAAACTTCAATTTTTGATTAATAGTGAAACCACTAAGTGGTACTTATAAAAACTGATTTTTCCATTTAAATGAAATTTTTCCATCTTTGTGTTTTGAATTTCAAAAATCCGACCTACATGGTTGTCATTAAGAAGTAAAATGTGGTTCAATGTGATTAGAATAATTTTTTTGGTGAATAGTAACTTATTATGTTTTTAATCGCGATTAGAGGTAATTAGTGTAGTTTAAGGTAAGAATAATGTTTTAATAAAATGAAATGACCTAGACTCATTTACTACCCTCATTGGATGTGTCATGGACGACCAAGACAATCCATGGGTCAACTTGGGGACCCCATGGAGCCACTTTGGTTGGAAAATTACATAAATACCTTTTTATTTTATGTTAAAGTAAAAATGACACAAACATGAGATGTTTTACTAAAAAATTTTTTACATGGGGTTATACATGTCAGATTTTTGACTATAAATATTCATTGGAAGTCTAAAAATATTTCCTACATCATAGTTTTTTTATAATTTTTATACATTAAATAAATTAAATTGTTTATGACATCATGATGATGCAGCGATGACCTCATTATTTAACGATTTAAATAAAATGGAAAGATAATGTAAAATATAAGACCTAAACATGTCCAAAACCAATTATATGGGTGTATTTTGAACCCTTATCACCGTATCCTTGAAACACATCAATGTGGGACCATTAAAATCTGAAACACATTCTAAAATAAAGTAACATTTCTTTACTTTCCAAGAGTGCCCCTCCTCTCCTCTAATAAAAGGCCCCCACCTCTACCTCCTTAACCACACTTCCAAAGCCTTTGGCTTGGCCAAACCCAGACCATTTTGTATTTCCACATCCCTCTATAACTCCTTGAAGCCTCACATTGGGAAGAAGTCTTCCCAAGGAATCCTTTGAGCTCAAACCAAAGAGAGTTACCCAATTTTAAGGTAATGTCTTCACTTGAGTCCTTATGTTTTATTTTGCTTCTCCAACCCCCTAAACTCTTTTTATTCATTTCTTTGGTAACAACTCCAGTATCTTCAATATACTAGGATGTTGTTATAAGAAGGATTTGAGATACACTTACACACACCTTCGTATAATGGTTAAAGAACATACTGTTTCTGTGGTTGGCGATTTTCTGCCTCACGAAACGACGATTGTTCAATATTCTTTTAACACCTTTAAAGGTGGACATTATGATGTCACTGTATTTTATATAATATATATATGGTATTTATGTTTACTATATGCTTCTGTATTTTATATTTAAAACATACCTTTATTCTTTTCATGTTGTGTAAATGCGATAATTTCATATGAGGAATTGTGGACTACCGCCCCCTCAAGTGATGTGACTCGTATATGCAATAATGGAATGTATAAAGAATGAAATTAATGAACATATGTGACCTATATAACATATATATTATACTGGAATTATAATATATATATGTATATCATTTATTTTTAATTCCATTAATATGACAAAAAAAATGAAAGTAGCGTTCATGCGTACATACGACCTACCGTCTCCATGAACCGTGCTTTTCGTTTTTATCTCCAAATGTTATGGACTAGTATAAAATGAATATGTAATGGATATATATGATATTTTAATCATTAATACTATTCTGGAAATTATTTACGTATAACTACATGGACAATCATTTTTCAAACAAGTTCATTTTTGACTCATGTACCAAACATCGGCAAAAACGTCTGATATGAACTAACATTATTAAAAAATTATTATAACATTATAATATGTGATTTGAACTGAATAATAATATTTAAAGGATTTCCTTAGGAAATTATAAATTGACCAAAGTTTAATATTCAGGAATATAATGAAACGAACAGGACAAGTCTGATTTGAGGTAAGGGATCCTACTCCTCTCTTTCTTTTAAGTACACTCTTTTATGTCACTTCTTTTAAGCTCCTTTTTGTTATGTTGGGGGATGTTATTTTATATTCCTATTTATCTAAACTTTTTGTTAATATGATGAGATACCCTATTTGATCTCATCAATCCTTTTTTGTATGTTTTAAGTGGAGCTGTTAGGCTGCCGAGTTTTCGTATGGGATTTTTCATCTCACATTTATTCCTGTGAAATTTATGCTACATTTTCCACAATTTCCTTTGAGTTGTGTATGTACTACCCATTATTTTACTCATTATGTAATATAATTTCATTTATGAGTATTTACACCAATGTTGTATTTTCCTTCTTTCACGGGGTGTATGTTTCAAAAGATACCCATGTTGGTAAGGGAACCTTTCACCCTCCTCTTTTTAAAAGACGTATTTTGTTATGTATTTTAATTCACATACTATTATGTTGGGATATTTTCTTCTATATCATTATTGATTTAAATTTTCGGTCCATGTGATGAGATACCCTTTTTATCTCTCATCAACTCATTTTCTGTATTTTGTAGTGACGCCGTTAGGCTATCAAATTTTTGCAAGGAAACTACTTAACCCAAATTTGATTCTTTGGGATAAACTTGTAATCCTTGAATATGTCGTTCTATGAATATGTGTGAATAACCTCTGATTGTTTTACACTTAATATCCACTTATATTTGGTGTATTCTTTTGTCACACATAATTATGTAATTTATTTATCCTTAAACCAAGGATACCATCTTTGTATGAGACTTCGTCTCAATCTCCATTCATTGAGGCATATTTTGTTTTATACACAACTTTATTTTATACGGTGTATAAACCCCTTTGAAATTTACGTTTATCCAAAAAGGAATCATTTTTATACAATGTGTTTTACTAAATGACAAAAGGGAATGTTTTTGTCGTACGTATGCGGCGACAACGACTTCTCCGCCGCTGTGACCATTATTTGAGTTTTGACTTCCTCTACAAGACATACCATCTTTTTAAAAGAAAAATAAATACCATGTTTTCATTTTCTTTTATTTTGGTATTGAAAATGGTTTTTCATAATGTTTTTATATCAATGTTTTGTATTGATATCTTGTGATTGAAAAGTGGAAATGTTATGTTTCCTTTATGCACGTTTTATGTGATACGATTATGTTATGGTTCTTGGGAATTATTATCAAGACAGGTGGTTCTGTGATAAACTAAGGGCGGGTGAGCCCGATATAGCTCTCCAATGCATTGGGTAACATGAAGGAGTGAAATGTTAAGGTTTCTCCGAAGAGATTTAGGGAATATGCTGTGGTGGGTATTCCAAACGTAACTAAGAGGGTTACTCCATACGTAAGAATGTTATGAATGCCTCAAGTTACCTTTTTTGTCTTATGATTTCTATGATTTATTCATGATTTGATGAGGTATATTAAAGTGACTATGTTTTATGGGTAAAGTATGATTTCATTCTTATATATATATGAACTCATGTTTCCTTTCCATATTTTTATATCCCTTACTGAGTTTTTTATGCTCATCCTAAGTTTTTGAAATGTTATTCACAGGTCAAGGGAAGGGTACATGGTATGATGATAGTTTCAAGGAAGTGTCAAGAAAGAATCCATGTTTTATTTTAAATATCATTCCGTTGATGGGAAAAATGAATACTATCTTTTATGTAACCACTTTGTTTAAATGTGTAATGTAATGCAAGTTTTATGATCTAATTCTCTAAAACTCTATACCTGAAAAGATCCTCAATGTGCAATCTTGTAATAACTCAAGATTAAGTAAGGTTTAAGGCTGGGTCCTTATAAAAAAGGTATCAATAGTCAGCCCACATTAACAATAAATTATGGACGACCTACTAATATTCTTTGTAAAATAATAATAATAGAGGATGACTAAAAAAGAGATTGAAATTATGAATCAAAGGTAATACCTACACAACCATTTTTCACAAAACTGGGTATATATCCAAAACATTATTAGATCAATTTTTGGGTATATATACTAGAAATACTGAGACCTATCCCAGAGAGGATGAAAATTCTGTGGTCCATATAAGAGGAAGAATTATTTATTTTCAAAATCCAATCATATGTGAGGAAAATAGTATTTTATAACATAATTAATGTAAAAAAATCATCTTCATGGGAGGTGATGATGGAATAATAAATTTTTCTAGGTGAAAAATATAGAATCATTAACAATACCAAAATCTCTAGGTTAAGAGAAGTTTGATGAAATTTTTTTTTATGTTGAACCATAACCATTAAATCCCCCTATCACTTTTCCAAAGAATAAGGGACATTCCAAAAGAGTTGGAAATTAAAAAAAAATATAGAGATGGATTAAAATTTAACATGAACATCCCCTTTGTAGATTCCATATCTTAGATTCCATATTATGAAAAATTATTACAAATAATTAATATACAACAAATATTAAATATAATATCGATGGGTTATCTTCTAAACTGAAAAAATTAATGCTATTTTTAGATATAATATTCAACAAAAAATACCAACCCCTATGAGTTTCTCAACTCTTATCACTCTAGGGTCTTGTAATATTGTAGAATCCTTTATAAATATTAGTATGAGTATCAATAACTTTATTATGTGGGTAATAAAAAATCTATGAAATGAATAATATAAATCAATAAGTGTTTCATTCAAACTGGTTGACTCTTTAGTCAAGTTCCCTTGAAGACAACTTCAGAAAAGTTTCTTCAATATTGGTAAATTCATGTTTTTTGATGATTTCCGTATCCTACACATTGGGGATGAAGGTGATTAAAACATTATTAAAGGGAGACTATTTCACGCCACTAGATAATCATTGATTGATTAAAATATAAAATTTTGATATCTATAGTTGGAGAGGAGCATATTGTTTTCGATTAAGTGAAATCCGCTAACAAAAATAGGAAGACAGTGGATTTTCAGTCGTTTTTTATTTCTGATAAGGACGATGATTACATTAAACATGCAGATGACATAGAGTTTTTGTCTCATGATGAAAATGGAAAAAGTGATATTGAGGATTTTAATTACACAAGACCTCTAATGATTGATTCCATCCCACATTTTATACCCACATTTCATACCCTCATCCATCAAGACACTAACATTGGAATTGAATCATATACCAAACAAATTATAATATTGATTATTTGAAAAAAATTCTAATAAAATAGTAATGTTTTGTCTTAAACATACTCAAATACAATAATAAAAACACATTAAAGTCTTAAAAGGATCAAAAATTCAATTTATTGTGGAGTAGTTGACATTAAAGGGATTAGTTCCATGATATGCACTCACAGTATTTTTTTTGGAGGAAGGTGAAAAGAACATATGAGAATCCCAAAGGTGACTCAAACGTCCAATTAGAGAGGTAGTAAAATAGGTAGTAGTGAATCCACTTGATGCTTGTATTAAATTTTCAATCTCTTATAGGTGGTTGGGTGAGCTCACTGACAATAGTCTCAAGGTAAGGTGGTATGAATATTGTTAAAAATAATTAAGAGGTTTTGAAATCAAATTGAACCATATAATTGATGGAGAGTATGTGTAGATTATAGACATATAAACAAAGAAACTAAAAAAATATCATTTTTCACTTTCTTTCATATATCAAAAGGTGAAGAGACTCAATAGGAATATGTTCAATTATTCTCGAGATGGATATTTTAGATATAATTAAATTGTATTTTACCTTGTATGTTACTCCAAAACTACAATCAAATGTTATTTTGCTATATTTTCTAAAATAATGATGTAATTATTAATATGAAACACAGTAGTGAAATTTCAATGGTTCGTGACACCAATCATTCATGATATATATGAGGAATTCCCAAATATTTTCATGGATGATTTCTTGGAGAATGGAATATTGTTTGAGGTTTTCCTAAATAATCAAGGCATAATTTTCTAGTGATATGAATATATGTTTCTAGTGCTAAATTGGGGAAAACAAAAATTAAAGGTCCAAGAAGGAATAGTATTTAGAAACAAAAAATCAATGTAATAAATGGAAGTTGATCATTTAGAGATCAAATAAATTAATGAAATACCTAAACCAATGACTATAGAAGGTATTAGGAGTCTTCTAGGCTACAAATGATTTTATCTCCATGTTGTTGAGGACTTTTAAAGAATATACCACCCATCATTGAATATTATATCAATGTAAATTAATTTTGGCATCACTAAAGAGTCTTTATTCATTCAACCCTCTAAATAATAGCAATGTGTCCACTTCTAATGAAATTATTCTAAATATAAATACAAAAAATAACTACGTTTTTCATATATTACTATATATTATTCCATGTGAACACATTATCCCCTTCCCTTATAATGAAAGTGTCAATTCTTAGTTGAGGCCTCACATGATTACAATGATGATCCAATAAAAATTATGTGATGTAATGATGGATTAATGCGACATGACATCCAAGAATATGAAATTCAAATAATGCTCAAGATGTGTCACAAATATTTAGTTGAAGAAATCATGATCCTAAGTACAATATTGATAATATTCTTCAATGAATATTATTCTGTCCCACCCTCAATTTGGGTATAATTTGTTTCTTTTAAAATTGTTATTGGTTCTTGTGAATAGTCACCATTGTCAAAAAGAAACTAAATACCCCGTAATCGAGTTATAGATGTTGAAATGGTTGACATATGTGGAACCAATTTTTTGGGCCCATTCACAAATTATAAAGGGAAATATTAAATTGTGGTCAGTGTGGATTATGTTTATATGTAAATAGTATTTGAGAACACCACCCACAAAATAACATCACGGGTCAGGAATTTTTTAAGGAAAATAATTATATCAAGATTTAAATTTCCCCAATTACTCATTAGTTATTGGATAACTATGATTTTAAATAATTAAATTAAAGTATTTCTTAAAAAATATAGTATCTATAATAATAAAAAAAATCCATACAGCCCATAGACATGTTGTCATGTTAAATTGACTAATATAAAGACTAACAAAATTCTTTAAAAGATTTTGGAAACATGAAAGAAGAAATGGATTCTCAAACTAGATGAAACACTTTGAGAATATCTCAATATGTATAAAGCACCCATCGAAACTACTATATTTCATATTTTTTACCTGAATCCATGTCACTTGCTGGTTGAATTAGACTATCCCACATATTTAATAATTAAGAAACAAAACCAAGATTCTAAAAAAGAATGATTACTTTTAATGATACAAATTGATGACCTTGAAGTGATTATAAGGTATGATTACAAAAATTCACATATTTATAAAGAATAAAATGAATAAATACAATCAGTAATGAAATAAATGATGAATATTCACACCATGGTCTAAAGTTATAGTTTTAATTTTTTATTGAAATTATTATCTATGAAATTGAAATCCCTATGTTTGGGTCCTATTTAAGTATTCAATGTGGTTCTTATGGGGAAATTGAAATTACAAAAGGTGAAGGACCATCCTTTAAGGCTAATGGATAGAGAAAAAATACATATTATGAACCATTTCATGAATTGTGTAACCTTATTTTTTAAATTAATCTAAAATATTTTCCATCCATCGTGATGAGGACAACATTTTTATAACATTATTGAAGGGAACCCATATTTTTTCTATATTTTATTGGGAGTATATGACATTTTATATTAAATGTCTAGAATTTTTCACAATATTATTCATCCTATACACCATTTTTGATAATTCCACAATTTATTCCTGAAACTTTCACTAACTATTTACTTTGTTAACCTATCCAATTTTATACTTCCATATTTCACAATACATATAGACTGATGTTTTATCTATTGGTGGTATTTGTGTTTCTAATTTTGTATAGGAAGCATAATTATACATCCCCATATAATAATTCCACCCATAAAAGTATTTTAAATATTGGGAAATATTAATTCAATATATTAAATTAATATTATTCATTTTAAATATTTATATGATTATATTTTTATCTATCCCTTATCTCTTTCTTTAATATTGTAGTCACTGAATCAATCTATGGGTGGGGGGGAATTTAATGATATTTATTGTCTATATTATGTTATATTTTCTTTTTTTCATTATTATTTGACACATTTTTCATTAAAAGAATGTATTAACAATAAATTTAATTTCCAAAATTAAAACAAAAGAAAAATATTGGTCAAATATTATTAAAATCCATTTTTATTGAAATTTAAAATTTTAAGATGATTAATGAGTTTAGAATATAATTATTAGTATAGATTCTTGATATTAATTTTTACTGACTAAATAATGGATTCTATGCCTTGGGTGATTGTTGGTAATTTTATATATTCCCTTTCCTGATAGGATTTCAAGATCTAAACTGTAATCTTCTTCTCTGACCACATTTCTTATGAGAAACATGGGTCATAGAAACCAATCAGAACTCGGATTGGATTCATAATGATGATATTAATTAATAAATACACCATTAAAATGATTGAGTTATTATTTTTTATCCATTAATCATAATATCTACCTTTAAATCTATCCTTATTTGGCCTATAGTGTCCTTGAATCACCTTATTAATATAGAGCCATTTCAAGGATTTTATTTCATAATACATTACCCATGGTGATAATAATGATTTTACTTCAATCAATTATGGGGGATTTTTCATATTATCAATACAGGATATGTTCATTGGTGAGAAGTCATATGGTTTCTTCATCACCAGATTGTAATGACATGCTTCATGAATATCATTAGAGTTCTATATCCAAACCCTCTTCATTTTAATAATGATATATATATATATATATATATTGGTTTAGTATTATGATAGTAAAATATCACCATTATTAGACTGATCAATTTTATGATGGATCATAATTGGATTAGTGATGGATGTGAGATCTAGACAAACCTGATTTTTGAAAAAAAGAGAAAGGAACAAAAAACATTCATTATGCTTTATTGACATATTCATGGAACCTTTTTGATCTTTTTATAGCACAAAATAATTTTCTTCTCACATGAGTTTCTTTATTGCACTATTCAAGAATATTATTCATTATACTATATATCATATACTAAATTTTTTAGATTACATTTTATCATTTAACCACAAAACCTTATCCTCATTAACATTTAATCATAATTTCTTAATCCCACCTTATTAATTTTGTATTCATCATTTTATTTTTGTGATGTTCAAACCAATGAAATCTATTGATTATAAACATGTATTCATGGTACGATCATAACTAATATTTTACTTTTCCTTGAGCGATGATATAATATTTATTATAATGTAAATTGTAAAATAAGTGTACCTTCATAACAATAGTTATGTAATTTCAATTATAGGATGAATGAATATGAATAAATAAAATAACTATGAGGCATGATTTATTTTCTCTGCATGATTTATTCAGGTGGAATTTAAATTTTTCCTTTAAATTTGTTTTATTTTCATCCTTCTAATACATTTTTCAAATTTAAAAATTATTCATTTAGAATCCATGTTGAGATATGTTTTTCTTGAGGATGAGAAATCGATAATGTGTGCTGGAATTTAATAATAAAAATACATCTAAATAAAATTGGTATATTTATTTAATGTTAGATCATGCATTATTTGATAAGATAATGGGATTTGAGTTGTTTTCCATGTAATTGGTATTAATGTCTGAAAGGGGGATATTCAGGGAAAATAGGAAAATTGGACATTTCATAGTGTGAATAACAAGTATGATTTCTTTATTCTTCATGTATACTAACATTATGATCTGAAGGCCTGACCATGAATACAATGAATAAGTCTTGAACCAAGTATATAATATGAATCTAGATACAATTTCATGAAAAAATGAGTATGAAACTAATAAAGATAAACGACATGAACCTCATACCAGATGTGCAATGTTTGAAACCATTGAAGATAGATAGCATAAGATACATAGATCTGTTATATTGAGAATTAATTTAGTATTCAAAGAACATTTAATTAAATACACTTTCATTCATTTAATCCTTATTGAAGATTCCACTGGAAGGATTTACACGGTGTGTAACGCATTTACATGTTGTGTAATGGTTGACTCCATATATATATGTGATCACAACCTCTATAGATATGAAAGATTTAGACACACGAAAACTTTTCGTTCTCACGTATCCATTTCATTCCATTTTTACTGCTTTCGTTATCAAGACTCATTATTATCTTGTTTGTTTTTACAATGTTAGAACCAATTACTCTTTCAATTGATATTTGATTTCCATTTATTTATTCATTTTTTCCTCTTCTTTGAAGTTGGTATTTGATTTATTTTTCATTAATTTAAACTTGGATTAGTTTATTTGTAGTTTTTTATTTATCATTTCTTAGTATGTATCCATCTATTTACTTGATTTTGTTTAAAACTGAAATGCATGACTAGTCCACATATGGTTAGGGGCCTAGATAATGGGCATGTTTTAATATAATTAATCTCTAAATCAATACATGGTAGCCCTATGGATATTAATTATATTAAAAAAATTTAATACCATTAATTCTCTTAAATACTAATAATTATAGGTTTAATCCAGGGACCCGAACCTAATTATTGTTGAGCGAGATTTGTCCAACAGATCCAGAGAATTTCTTCCTAGAAACTAATTTTCCTACACCTATATTATTGAATTTAATTTGAACAAATAGTAGTTAATATTTATGTAGGTCAAATTGGATGGAACATGATCAATTTGAGAACATTTCATCTCTTTGTAGCATAATATTTATGTCTACCCCTTTCAAGATTTAGGATTACCTTTTTCCTAAAACCTAAAATTGACCATGAACCCTTAATTTTAATTGGAATTTATATCCCTAATATATAGTAATAGTAAATAGAAACCATAATAAAATTGTGAGTAATGATACCAAAGAGTTCCAACAAATAGGTTTCTTTCATACCAGTTGTCATTGTTGGTTTGACCATGTACTATAACTATGAAACACCATTGTAGCTTGGTGTTGTTTAGGAAATATATATATTAATATATGAAATGATCACATGTAATCAATTAATCCTAAAGGCATGGTTACTTGTATATAATATATTTAAATTTGTTAGAATTATATAAAAATATAATATACATACAGAAAATATCATATATTATCCAATTATATCATTTAAATATTTGTTAATAGATAATTCATTATTAAAATCACAGTTTCTGAGTGTTAAAATTTTCATTTTTCATGTATATTTTGGTTTTTTAGTTTAGGCCCCGGAATATTGGTCATGATTCCATATCCTAAATTATTTTAATCATGATATAAATATTATATATAGTCATTATATAATTTTTTTTAATTTTCCTTGAATAGAGGTCATGAAAATTGAATCACATCACTTCATACAGGTGATAGTCAATATGTAAACATAAAAAATGTTATCATTATTTAATGATTGAAGGGTATACATGTAAATGATATATTACTTAATTGAATAATAATTAATACATTAATATCATATATATTTATTATTGAAATATTTATAACCATCATTGTAAATTGGTGATAAAAAAATAATTATAAACCAAAATCAAGATAATATTTTTTACAGATGTGTGATTGGTCTTTTCATTTTACATAAGATGTAAATGTGATGAATATATGGTTTTCCCATAAAAAAAGTAATTTTAATAAATTTATCAGAATTGTTTATTGTAATTTCATGGTTAGAAAATATTTGAAGGAGATAGAAGTGGAAATAGAATGAATAAACATGGTTAAAATTAATATATCTATTTTATAGAACCAATTTTTAATTAAACAATAATACGTATTGGTTGTAATTATAACAAAACAAGATAATATTTTTAATCGAGAGAAAAATTGGTAACATATTTTGGTAGGTATATTTTAAATATATGTGGATAATTGTGTGAATAATCAGAGATATGTGGTTCCCTTCTATACGTGAGGGAAATGGCACACATGCAATTACATAAATGATGTTATTTATTAAAAAAAGTGTCATGGTTTCTAAAAATTGTAAAATATTCAATAAAATTAATGTTAACATTGAAATTAAACAAGAAGATGCCATTTGAAAATATTTTATTGGAATTTATACATTTATATCAATATTTTAACCATATGTCAATCCTTTTCACGGTTAACAGAACAATAATGTTTATTATATATAGTGGTAAAAAAGGTTACTATAAAATAGAAACTAAAACCATAGGGGATAATTTTTTAAATGAAAAAATATATCATGTTCTATTTATGAAATACAAAAATTATATAAACTATAATTAATTTAAGAGAACATTATTTAATATAAAATACCATTAATGCCAATTTTAGTAGCATTCAAATAATTTTTCTTAAAAATATACAATAAATAATATAATAATAATATAATTTTTTTAAACCTCACAATTATATTATATATATGTTAAAATTACTGTAACACCTTAATTACCAAAAAAATTATTACTTATATTGTTTTTAAAATCATTTTCTTATTTTTTAAATTTCATGAACAAGAATTGTGTTGACATTGCTTAGTCATTTAAGGTATTCATTTATTGATTAAAAATTAAAATTAAATGACCAAAATGAGATAATTTTGTCATATAAAAATTTTCCATTTATAATAATTAATAATTGTTTTTATCTCTACCATAAAATCTTGTAGATATTAATATTTTGAAAGAGGCAATTTGGAATTTTCAAATACTTAAAATAATATAATAGTATTTATTCAAGAATAATTGGGAACAAAATTCCATATGTTAGATTATAAGAATGTGGAGGTATTATTAAAATCAGAAAATTTTATATTGGAATCATTATGGATTATATTATATCCTTATCATAGTTTTAACATTGTTCAACACGTTTTAACCATATATTTGTGACATCATTTTTTAATACGGTTATTAGTAAATATGGTAAAAATTAAATTTAAAATATTTAAACACCCTATAAATTATGATTAAAAATAAGTAATAAATTTTTAAAATTCAGTCCCTATATGTTTGATACATTACTTTTGAAATACACTAAGTAAAAACTAAAATAAATATTATTTCATAAAAATGAATTTTAGTTCTAAAAATGTTTTTATAAAAAAAGTAAGCATAACATAAATTACAATTAAATTAAATAGATAATGTTCAATAAAAATGATATTATTATATTTTAATTATAATTGAGAATCATATTTTAATTTTTATGTACTTGAATAGAAATGATAGTTTTCTAAAAAACCAATATTGTTTTTACTATACATTAAGGAAATAGTCATTTTTTGGAAATCAAGAAATTTAACCAAATGATAATTTTGATATGATTATTCAATAAAATGATATCTTTATTATGGAATTAGTTTCAAAAATTGGAATAAATTAATTATAATAACTTCTCAGAAAAATTAATAATAACCATTTTTGAAGGAGACTTGTTATTAAAGCATAAAATGGATTTATATAGGAAAGGGTTCATATTTCATAAGAAATAATAATTAAATTTCTATTAAGTATGATCATTATATATATAAATATATATTCCATAATTCGAATTCTCATATTCATATCCACCGAGTTTGTGGGTAGTTAATAATGACCACATATAAAATAAAGTTACTTCATGTTACATTTATGCTCGATGTTGCATGTCATCTATGATATCAAAACTTATATTATTTATAAATCATTATGAATTACACTATAAAACCATTGGAATCCTATTGTCATCGAGTATCATACTGAAATTCCTATCCAATGCCTAGTGCGATCTCTTTTATTATATCATCTTCCAACTGAACAAATATTGTACTTTCCATGAGTGCCGACACATTTATATCCTAACACACCCAGTTAATCAAAAACCTAGTAGACCAAAACAGCTTCGGTTAGGATACCTAAAATAATGTATTACAATTCATACTTGAGATTTATTGAAGAATAAATATATAATCATATCCATTTAATAACTGAAATCTAAATTCCAAAATGATTATCTAATATTCAGTCGGATACTCCCATAACAGGTTTAACACGATGGTTGTATTTACATGGAAATTTTCATAGTCAAAATAATAGGAGTGACCATATCCTCATATCCCATTATCAAAACATGAAATCCAAGGACTATGAACTATCCATAATCATAAAATATTAATAGACACAATCAAACCTACTCAGGGATGAATAACTTCACAACAACAAAAGATTTTCTTCCTTAGTTTTGTAGATCAACATTAACAAAATATAGGAAAATGATATTAATAATTATGTCCTCAAACACCTCTAGGTGAGGGAGAACTCCCCACCATAGTTCTTTCTATATACCGCTTCTTAGTTGCATGGTCATCTAGTTTATCTCTAACAGGATGCATATAACTCCTCCTGAACCACAATCATCTACTGCTAACCCTTAAAACCACATATTAATGAAAATATATGTCAAGTTTAACCATTTCATTATCACGACCCGTCCTCGGGGCCCGTGCCATGACTACCCCAAGCCCGCCTTCCATAGGCCAGGGGCTGGCGACAAGCACCAAGGCGTAAATTCCAGTAAAAAGGGAAGGCATTGCCTTTGTAAAGTAAACAAGCACCTCAGAGTAAACAAGCGGAAAAGTAAACACTAAGTAAAAAGCTGATACAATAGTAAGTGCGGAAAAGTAAAAGGGGCCGAAAATACAGGCCCAACTGTAAAGTACAACTCGAAAGGGAAAACAACAACTGTAATGTAAAGCCGCTACGCCGAGCTGTCCACTGGAAATCCCACCTGAAGGGTGGGTACAGATAGCTCCACTGGTCCTCGGGTCCTGCCGTTTACTCCGAGTACGTTCCACCCAGTGGTCCACCTCCAGGTACCGTTCTGCTCTGCAAGCCTCAACCACGATCAATGATGTCCGTCGTCTGCAACCAACACAACGTAGTGCGGGCATAGCCTGTGCAGGGGTGAGTATAAGCTAATTAGTAGGGACCCCGAGACCCCTGAAGGTCTCCCAAAATCCACAAAGGATAAACCACAAAGGAAAGATACAATCACAAAGTAACATCTGACACTGCTTAGGTATATGCCCATACATATACCTAAGTCATCAATTCCAATACGCTCCAACCTCCGAGCCCAAGTGTAACCTAGTCCACACAGGAAAGTATACGTATTCCACACAGGAAAGCAAAACGTAATCCACATAGGATAGCACAACTCAATCCACACAGGAAAGCAAACAGGATTCAGCTCACACAGGTATACTTCTTCAAAGACGATAGAGATGATCACTGATCCATCTAATTCGTCGGACCCACAAAGGATCGATACGTACTAACCCCCAGAAAGACCCACACAGGATCGGACCCACACAGGATCGGTAGCACTGATCCACATAGGAACGCTGAGTGCTGTAGTCGTTGTCGTCGAATCCACTGAGGATCTCTGCACAGTCGTCGTCGCAGTCACAGTAGCAGTCGCAGCCAGCTCTAGGGTTCCCGTACACAGCAAGCTCGTTCGGGAGGGTCCGCTCCACGAGCCGATAGGCTGATACATCAACTATCACATAGTCCATATTTGATGTATCCAAAAGTTCCGTATCGTCAACATGAACTCAACGCAACAGACGGTGCGTCAATCGGACACCCGGTCTGAGAGTTATTGGCCTTTTCGTTCCAGGGGCCCGGTTGGTTTTTAAGGCAAAACCAACACGACCGTACTCCACCTGCGTCCAAACCTCGGGCAGAGTATTCCAAAAAGATCCGTCTCACTAATAGTAACTCAATAAAGTTGACGGCACGTCATTCGGACGTCCGTAGCTCAAGATATGAGTGTTTCCACTCCGAGGGCCCGGTTGGTTTCGTGTACGAACCAACCCGGCCGAACGCAAAGTATTCCGAAACCTTGAGTGAGATATACCGAAACGACCGCCTCGATCCAAGGATCGTATCTCCGCTGACGGTGCGTCGTTTGGAGGACCATAGCCTGTGATATGGGCAATTTAACCCAAACGGTCCGAAAATGGGGGTTTCGGGCCCGGACCGACCCGGCCCGAGACCCCCCGGTTGGCCCAGACGGCTGGGCGCGGCCCGGCCTGGCCGACTGGCCAGGCTCCGGTCTGGCTGGGGACAGCGCGCCCAGCGCGCTGTCTGGCTCGACCCTTTGGCCGAGTCGTTTTGGCAAAGGGGGGGCGCCTGCACCCCTGTGTAACCGCGACCCCCCTCATTTATGGGGGGCCGTTGAAGCTGGCCGGGGGAATTTAATTCCCCTGGCTTTTCCCCTTTCGGACGGCCTGACCTAGCCGGCCTGGTCCTTCTCAACGAGACTGGTGGTGGCCGGTCCCCTTCCGGCTCCAACACTGGCGGCCCGGCTGGCTGCCGGTCACCATGCTCCGCCGTGGCCCAGAACCGGCCGTGACCCTTGTCGTCCGGCACGGTGCGACGGCACTGCACCTCTCCGCCGTGGTCCCGCTCCGGCCGCGACACCTTCGATTTCCTTTGACGCGGTGTGACGACATCACATTCTTGTTCGACTTCTCCGCGTGGCGCGATGGCGTGTGTAATACTTGTCGAGCGATTCTCGCATGGTGCGATGGCACCACGCCATCCCGTTCCATTCACAAAGAAACAATCATGAACATAGGAGGGGGTTAGGCCGTGTTTGTGCGGTCTGGCCCCCTCTCGTTAAACGATAACATTTAGTCGATTAACCACGAAGTTCGACATGCTAGAATCAAGAACGGAAATAATTTAATAAAATAACAATAATCCCCTACCTCGGTTCAGGAACGGTGTTCGCCAACGACCCGCAAAAGACGAGCGTCACGGAGGTCGGGCGTCGCGGGGAAAGAACGTCGACATCGCGGAGCGATGATTCGAAGTCATTGACGGCGATTTCGTCGCGGAAAACTGTCGCGGAAGAGACAACATGGAAGAAGAACATCACGTCGCGGAAGAATCGTTTTCTTCGGTGGAGAAGTTCTTCGTCGAAGAACGGTGTTCTTTGCATTCTTCGTCGAGGAAGAAGGTGTTCCTTAGCTTTTTCTCCAGAAAGCTCTCAAACCCTAATAAAATAAGTTCTAAACTTATTTTATTAACAGAACAAAGCATTTGAAATTCAATTGTTTGAATTTCAAAAACTTACATGTAACTCACAAAATTAATTACAACAAGTTGTCAAATATTAATGAAGGTGAGTTAATGGGGAGTTAGGAATGTGAGGGGTTAAGAGGGGTTAGGGAGTTAGGGAAAAATTGAAAAGGTGGGGGGTTCGTGTGGGCCCCACCCTTTTAATTATCTACACATGGGATGTTGGGTGGATGTGGGCCCCACCACCAACTTCCCATGGGAGAAACTAACCACCTTGAAAAAGAAATAAAATTTATTTAACAATTTTATTTACTTTTTTTTTAATTAAACCCCATTAATTAACTTCTTATCCCGCATAAACGTAACTACGGTAAAGGTTCCCCTACGTGATTACCGGCGTTGCAAGTTCATCGGTGCCATCAGATTTCAATTCCGAGCACCAATTCAAAAGATAGGAAAACCCACTTGTTCGTTCACTGAACGTACCCGAGCGAAACTTCGGAAATTGATTTCGGGCACACTGGGCCTCGGAATCAGGTGCCGTCAAAAACTGCGTTCTTGAAAATTTCCAAAGAAAATTAAGAAAAAGTTTCCCTTTAATTTTACGGGTCTTTACATTCATAGAACCCAGTACATTTTCAATGCCTACTATATCATGGATAGTCAATTGAAATTCTATTCCATTGGCATGTGCCATTATGTCTACAAACATAACATATATCTCTTCATCCCTTGACGCACGCATGAACTCTCACTGATGAATGTTTTGACATGAATTATTATTCATGATTTCTTGAAAACTTGTTCTGATTGAATCCCAAGGGATTTATTAATTTTCTATATACAATAATTAAATCCATAATAACTGCTATTTCAGTTTCACGTCGATGAAATTGATGGGACAAAATCAAAAACCTGCCCAATCGTCATTGAATCCGGATATTTAATAGCCTTATATGTTCATACTATGTAACTAAGAGATTCATAATGATATCATCAAATAAAAAATCTCATTAAAGGTAAATATTGTTTTAAAATACAACTGTCATATCCAAAATGTCTAACTTCATCATCGAATCACTCTTGGTCAGTCGAAAAACCAAAATACCGAACCATACCTATACCGTACATTGTAATATATTCAGTTCATCATTCGAATCACCTCATGCAGTTAAAAATTATTCCATCATAATAGGAACACTTAATCATAACCTAACCCCTATTATGGGATTCCTGAGATTATTTCAAGGGTCTAGAAAACTAAACATTAGGTATTATCTCATGGATTAGAACTCATCAGAAACAACTCATCTTACCATATCAATCATGATACCCAAATTTAGTAATAAAAAATCTTTGTTCTCATACGATATAATGTCATCACATTCCATATCAATGGAATATCAGTAATTTATTATAAATGAAAATCATCGCATAGGACTTCTCCCTCAAGAACCATGATCTCAATCTTTTTTTCCTAACATTGTTTGATACGATCCTTTCCATGGAACAAATTTAATTTGGATTCATTAGTTAGAACAGATTTATATATTATATGGTAAAATATAATATTGTTTTTTAGTGATCACATTAAATAACCTAACCAGCACAAAACTAAACCCATTAGGGGTCACCATTAAGATTTTTATTTCCCTTACGAACTCTTCAAAGTCTCTACACATCCCATTTCTGAAGGTTCCATAACACATTCATCACAGAAATGTCAATATTACCTATAACCAAAAAAAATATGTATAAATGTTATCCAATAATAGTATGATTCCACTAGGTATTATTTCAGAAACATTTTATAATAATTTGATGACACTTTTAATAGTTTATCCTCAATCATCAGTAATGATGGTCACACTAGAATCCCTATATCTTGTAGATCATATGTGTCTAGTAGAATGTATGAGTTGAATACAAAACGTTTATCTCTCTAATGGGTAAAGAATTAGAAATTAAATAACTCATATGTTGAAAATCAGCAAACACATGTCCGTCACATGAGCTAAAAATCATACCAACCATAATATCACAAGGGGAAAACAATATCTAACCAATTTCAACCTATAAATTTAGGGAGATAACAATACATGATATACAATTCCATGGTCAATCACAAGCATTGATACATTCCTATATCTATTATCTACCAAATCCAAAAAAAGTAACATAACAATTAAAATTGATCTGATATAAATTTGTAATATTCATGTCCCCATGGCTAGTGAGATGTTCCTTGGATTAGTTTTCCATAAGAACTAAAGATCACCTCCATGAGGTCAAAGGATACTGACTAGTTGTGATGGATTATAGAGGTATCATGTGGAGGCTATACAACATGTTTCATAGTTTATAGTAGAATATAAAATAACTAAATATCATCCATTATGCTAAGCTAAAAATAGAATCACTAAAATCATTATATATAATAAATTAATTATACTAAATTAACCAATTCCAAAGACAAAATATCTAGACACAAACTGGTTTGGTCACATTACACTACTAAAATAGAGGCCTTTAGCAATGCTAGAATAGACCATTATCAACATAAAAAATGGATAACTACTGGAGTGTGGTTAGAAGCCCTAGGGTTTTATCAGAACTAGAAAAACACTAATAAATGTGTAATTTATTAGTAAAATAATTGAGAAGATAAATCACCCATCTATCAGTTATTTTTTAGTATTGTTAAATGAGCCTTTTGACAATGCTTTATGTAACACTCTTAAAGGGACTCTTTAATAATGCATTTATAATTTGTATTAAATGGGAACATTACTAGTGCTATAAAAAGCACTGTTATAGGTGGTGAAATTATATTTTTGAAAACATCTATGAGGAAAACACCTTTATCATCACTTGTAAAAAATAGTTAACAATTATCAACCCCCTATCATTGCTTTTCACCACACCTCCCATTTATCAATGCTTTGCAAATTTCTAGCTTCATGCGTACCTGCCTGGATTCGAACCCTACACCTCTCCGTTGAAGTTGAATTACTTTACCATTACACAATATTGTTTTTTTCGATATAATATTATATATATATATATATATATTAACTTATATATTTATTATTCATATGTTTATATAATTATTTTTAAATAATATACAAAATATATGTATGTGTGATATATATATACTTATATTTATTTAAATTAATTATATATTATATTCATGTACTTATAATAGAATCTTATAGAATTATATATATTTTTATTAATACCAAAAGATATGCGTATATAAATATTATATATGTGTTTTTATATTGTAAAAAATAGTTAGATATTATTTTAAATAAATTTTTAGAATATATATATATTTACATATATTATAATATACATATATACATATATATATTTATTAATTATTGACACACACATGTTTCTAAATAAAAAATAATTGTATAGGTATACATATACCTATTATTTCATTATTAATAGGTAATTAAAATAGATAATTTTTTACTTAAAATAAAATTAATATTAAATATTTTTTATATATATTTAAAAATATAGTGTTACATAGAAATGTTGATAAATGTATTTATATAAGTAATTTATTATAAGTAAATATAAGAGTATAAGAATATATTTAATTATAAATAAATCTATATTATGAAAAATGATAACATTACAAGACCATAAGAAGACAGGGGTCATGCCATGTCTCTTGGGCATATATCTCATAACATACATCGATTTGACATGTTTTAGATCCCAAATAGAAATATGGATCAACAATTATGGTTTTTTAATGATTAAGTTATGTATTCACATTAATTTTGATTTTTTAGATATTTTTTTTGAATCATTAAATTTATATTAAATGAATATTACAAAGTAATAATTAGAAAATTATTAATTAAAAATGTTTTTACAATTATTTTATAATCTAAAATAACTAAATATCTTATATATTATGTGTAAATTACTATTTTTACACATCTAGAACATATTTAAATAATATCTAATATATTCATATAAATATATTTATACTTAAATATTAATATAATATTTGTAATGAAATATTTTTTTTTGAAATACAACCTTTTTAGTGCTTCTAAGAAAGAAATTATAATGGGGAGTCATTATTCACACTTCTAAAAAAGTGATGATAATGACCCCACCATTGTGAGCGCTTTTTTACAAGTGCTGATAAAACCCCCCTTTATCAGTACTATTTTACTAGTAATTGAAAGGAAGACCCTTCATTAGTTATTTATTACTAACTTTATTAAAGGGGGGCATTATTAGTGATTTATTAGAAGCACTGATATTGAAACCCATTTTAACAGTAATGAAAAAGGAATTATTAAATTCCACCTGTAACATTATTTTTATAATGCTGATAAAGGGGTCTTTTATAGAACATTTATCTAGCATTGTTAAAGCCTTATCATGGGATAAGTAATTTTTTTTATTATTGTATACATAATTGTAATATAATTGTAAAGGGTTCTAACTCAAAAACTGAACTGAGATGTACCTAAAACCCATCCCCATCCTATTTTCAGTCATTAAATTGATAATTATATTTACGGCCTTATCCCAATCCCATGCATACAATAACAATATGAGATCCTCTCAAGAATACATGTGTAATTAAAAATTGAGTAGGGTGTCAGTAAAAAACTAAGTCGAACACCAACGTGGTCCTATAGAAAACAATATAAAATTTGATATGTGATTATTTCTTGATCAATATATATTAATAATCTACTAAATTATAAATATATTATATCAACTATATTTATTTCAAACTAATATTGAATATTTTATATCATGTCTCATGGAATGTGGCTACCCATGTGCCAAAGCCAAACCATTATCGATATTTTGTATGATGAACTTGATTGTTATTAACTACATTATATAGTACTAGGTATCTTTAAGAACATTATGATATCATGAAAACCTTATAAATACTATATCCTAGGGTTTGAGCTAGGAAATTAAAATTCTCAATCTAAAATTGGAAACTTTATATCTTGAATGAATCCAATGCCAGATCTCATGTTTCATGAGAATTTTTAAAAACAAAATGTATAAATAATGGAATGAAGATATTTATCTTTCATTTGGAGTATTCAATAAACTAAATTCATTCCCCAATCCAGCATGAGAAACAACGAGATCCAATTTATTTTAGACATCTTGATAATGAAGGAACAATTCCATAAGTCTTAACTAGATGGATCCTAGGGTTGGCCAAATAATCTCTTCATCGTAACAGAAGTGATTAAAATAACCAAGATTTCATGTTTATATTCTATACAGTCTATGAATCCTAGGTACAAATGGGGTTTAGAGAATCACATATACACTCAAGGTCAAATAAGGATGCCTTGGGAATTCTTCCAATGATTCAACAATGGGATACTATGATTCACACTATGAAACGTAGATGATATAATTACATCCCGACCATTTATCAACCGTAAAACATATGTCCCATGGTTATATCCCATGGAAACCCTCGAGGCATCAACTATATCATCATCAAATCTCGCACAAAACTCAGGTCCTAGGAATGAAGTTTGAAAAACAATTATTTATTTACAATAAATACATGAAGGAAATAAATAAAATTCATTTGGCGGATGAATGAACTAAACCATCACTATAATACATGGTCCCATGGGATTAAAAATTTATTGTAGGATCTAAGGTTAATCGAAAAACCATATCTACGTAATTAACTTTCACTATATTAGGGAAGGAAAGTCATTGGGGGATCATTTACGGTTTCATAGGTCAGAATACTATAGGGGCAACCTAACTTGATTCCATAGTCTCTATTTAGGCCTTGGTTAAAAATAATAATATCTATAGGTGTTACATACCACAACATTATAAGAAGGGTGTCATGGCTATGTCGGCTACATTAGGTCCTCCATATAGTACAACGCTCAAGAGAAGACTCATGACCCATCTCATTCCTCAAGGATCAACTTAGCTTGTTCAATCATAGAACCCATGCCTGTTCCAAGTAAAATCCATGAAATATACCATGAAGGTAGGGTATCAAATTAAACATAATAATAATTCCAAACAACAATCCTTAGTGATCAGTGAATTTAACTAGATTACAAGGTCTTGTCACGAACTATGGCTTTGTATATGATCTATGGGATCTAATTAAACTAATTACACCATTTAATTTATTACAATTATCCACATACCTTATGAAATTATCTTAATTACCTTGGTTATCACTATTCATAGAATTTCTTCGTGTAATAATATATAAATATTATAAATTCAATGTAACATACAGTGAGTACAATGACCACCATCCATTTAAAAAAAACCTACACTTATTTATAGTGCAATAACTCTACCAATTATTGCAAATAACCATCTATTTATATTCCTATGTCATGTAACCCTTTGATCTCATAAACCATTCTAAGAAGATAAAAAACAATTAATTATATGAAATATATTAATTTTAAAAATTTAACTTAAATCGATCATATTTGGAGAAAACATAGAATGTTTTTGTATCAAAACTAAAAAAATAAAACTATCCATTAGAGGTCTATAAGAGACCCCTGATACAAATATAGACCCTATACCAACATTACCAAAACATATTCATAATTTTTTTTATTTAATATAACCAGAAAACCTTATGTGAAACCATTTTTTAACATACCTTTGATGAAACAATGATTATAGAGTCACATTTCCATTAAAGTATATCCCTTATCTTGGTTGTTTTAATTTTTTTTATGGATTTAGAATATTTATACACTCTCTAATGAAATTATCAAAAAAATACTAAATCTAAATATCTCAAAAACAAGTTTAAAGAATATTGATATGAGTTAGATGTAGGGATATGAACCCATTCCTTTCATTTCAATTAAGAATCCCTACAAAATCCACCCCAAATAATGTGCGATCCATTGGAAGAGAGGGAAGGGGAGGCTATGAACCCACGTGTGATATTTAAGGGGGGTGAACCCTATAAAATCACAAGGGAAATAAGATTAACCTCCATCCATAATTATCCTTCCAGAGAGATAATGGTAATTAAATGTAGCTACTTTTACTTGAAGACAACATTGGGTAGCTTGTGGTGTCGAATGTAGAGTTAGTGGATCAACTATAACTTTGATTTTAGCAGCAACCCATTCTCTCCTAAGGCCTCTCCAAGACCACATGATGAATCCCTAGCCTAAAATCATATCTTAATGACATCATTAATGAATTTGAAACACTCAAAACTGAATTAAATATCCCAAATCTCAAATCAACCTGACCACTATTGGGGATTTCAAATTCCTCATGAAATTCTACTCTCATACAGACATGATATATTATATTTGGTTTATGGTATGAGGTTTAATTTTCATTTTAGAAGGGATTTAAATTAGGAAATGTATGGGTTATAATAAAACATTGATTTGGTCATGGTGAAAATATTTCTTTTAAAGTTTGTGGAATAAGTTTAATCCCAATATAGATATGAAGATTTATGATTGAATGTTCATGGTGTGTTATGATTATAGGTGGGTGTGTTATGTAGATATTACTTCTCCTATATATATGTATTATACACACACCCCATTGGTTATAGTATTAATAAGTATTATTGAGTTACTAGGGTTATATAACATGTTTTTGGATTCAATCTATTACTATGAGAATTACATGGGTGTCTTTATACATGGGTGGGATCTTTTAATATTTCATATGAAAAGGGAATGTAATTTACCTAGGCGATTGGTATATGAGAACCAATATGTTAATGTTATGTTTATTTATGATCATTAATTTATCCCTTGGTACATTTTGCATTTCTTGGGTTCTAAGGGTTGTAATTGGAGTTTTGGGGGGGGGGGGGGAAAGACCAATGTGCATAGTTTGTCTAACTGTGCAACAAACCGTGTGATGATTGCTGTGGTTTTTCATAGTCTAATTTTTCATGGTTTAAACATGGGTTTTAAAAAAGTTAAAATACCATGGAAAATAATTTGGACTGTTTTTTATATAAGGTAGAACATCCCACATGGTTTACACACCTTTTTCCTACCAATGTTACTATACCGTGTAGTTTTTCCATCACAATAATTTTTTTTACAAAAAAAATATGTTGTATTATTTTTAATAACAAAGCCTCAGATAAACTTTAGTTAATGTACTTACCCTATCCATTTATTTTTAATAGACCTATCTAATTTTGTTGTATTTTATTTGGATCTATGGTGTTGTTGCTTGAGGTATGTCTATTTCCTTGAGTTGTTTCCCTATCACCTTTATTATTGTTGTTCTTATAGTCACATGGATGTCTGGATCCCAAAACTATGGGGTCGACAAACCTAGTGTAATAATGGGGTTTTTATTTTATTTTATATGTATCAGGTGTGTATGAAACTATTATTCCTATTTCATGTTTTTTCCTATCAGTCAAAATGAGTTTGGAATAATTTTTGAGGGAGGTGTATTTATTTAAGGGAGTTTTCCATGTCATACATTTATATTCTAAATCAAAATTGTATTAGGATTAATAAAATCCTATTTAATAGATTAATGGATTATATTTATAACATTTACGATATGTTCCATGTTTAGGTTTCGAAATTGGATGTTTAATGTGAGTTTTCATAATGGGGGCGACTTGGTGACTATAAATGTTTTATCAAACAGATCAAAGCTGATTAAAAATTATATTTATTATTTAAAAAAAAATTAATGGAAGATTGAAAACCCATGAATTAATAAAATAAAAATCACTAAAAACCATAGTATATGGATGTACCATTAAGGTCTAATTTTATCTTATTTTACACATTATCCTTAAATAATATCAAATGAAGAATATTTACCTCTATAGCTCCATCATCTTTTACATGTCAACTATACTAATACGCCATATATTCCCATTTCTGAATGTAATACTCCATTTTTAATTTCCCTACCTTGAAACTTCTTACTAGAATAAGGTATTTATTTTTTATCCACTTCATATTCTCATTATTAGTATCCACAATTTAAATCTCTCAGTCATCTTTTATGAATCATAATTTAAGGAATTAACCACAAGTTATTCCTCCTTAATTTCTTCCTTATAGTGGATATTCATCATCAAAATGTTGAAACTATTTTAAACCATTTTGATTCCTCCATTTAATGGTTATTAGGTGTACCATTAATGAGATCATCTCAGCTAGTGGTATTGTCCACCACTACCAAGGCTTCTTAAATGAAACTTATTTCTCCAATCACACCTCCAACTTCTTGATCAATTTTGTCAGTCAATTGGTTTCCACCATGAACATCACACTCACCTAATTATACATCACACTATCATGAGTTTTGAGGTATGGATCCATAGGACTCAAATTCATTGTATACAATTCCACCATTAGTTTAGGTAGGTATGGGAAGTCCTTTCATCCTTTAGGATTTGTTTTTTTGTAGAGGAATGAAGCTACATGAATCTATGTTTTCTTTCTAGCCCTTCTCCCTCCTCAGATTGTGGATCCCTCTTCAATGTTTCACCCTCCACAAAATCATCTGATAAATTGTTTGAGATCCAATCACTAAACATTTCCTCGAGGATTCATCAACCTTCATGAGAACCCTTAACCTAGATTTCATCCCTTGGTGTAGATTATGCTTTCTTGGTTGAGCTTTATGATTTTATGATATATGTTTGTGCCTTATATTATGTGATATCATGTTTTATTCCCATTTACATTTATATTGTTACACAATGGTAGTTTTTGTGCATAAAATTATTTTGATTTAATAGGTATGTTGTGTATGTTGTGCAATAGGTATTTTTTTTTCATTTATTTAATCCATGTTAGTAAATGTTTTGGAGGAATTGTTTTATTATAAAAAAACTAATGTTATTTCAAAGGATTATTTAAATAATGATTTTTTATGTGTGGTTTATTTTTTACTAATGTATTTTGAACAGGTTTATTGGTTTTCATGGATTAAGATACTAAAATATATTTATAGTGGTATAATTCTTTGATTTTTCCTTCACAACATAGATATTCTTTTTGGATTATGTAGAAATTGTTTTTGAGGACATAAGTATAGGATATAACACTTCTTATATAGGTTTCTCTTCAAGATTACCATCATACATAATTTTTTTGGAGGATATAAGGTCTCATATGGGTGGCACAAGGTGGGTATATTTTTGAGTTTATCCCCTAGGTTGTTTGTTTTTTATTTTTATTATCCTTGCTACCAATTTTTTAGTTCCTGTATTTTGAGTAGAGATAAAATCTATATGTCCTTGTTTGTAATGTTTTTAAAAGTTTTATGTTGTTACCTATTCTATCATAGTAACACATTATATGTTTTTATTGTTTTTTATATAGTATTGAATTGTATTTGATGAAATTAGTGTATCCATTCCATTTCATGGATGGTTCAGGTTGGTTTACAATAGGAGAGAACAATATAATGTGGATATATGTAATTTTCAGTGATTTTATCTAGGACAGAGTGATCTATATGTATCATTAGGTCATGGGGGTGATGACTCAGGTGTCAGGTTGAGTAGAACCCATTTAGTTCATTAAAAAAATGTATTAGAGGTCATTTTTAGTTGGGTCTCAATGCCAGACTATTGATAAGATGATCAAGACTAGAGATTTAAGAGTGGTGGAATGCCTAGATATCACTTCTTCATGTCAAACCTCGAGTTAGCATCAATGTTTGATGATTTTATTTATGTTTGGGGATCATTTATGTGTTGTTTTGATGATATTTTTAGGTAATCATCTATTGGTTATTAGCCTCAGTTTGAGACCAAGGTCTATTTTTTGTCTTGGGGTGAAATCATGGAATTATATACGAGGTTCCAATATTAAGCACATGATTAGTAGTATCCAGCATAAACGCATGGGAAAATTCCTACCATTCCTAATGAAAACGATAAGTCTTATGCACATTTTTCGTGACAATGTCTGAAAACCGTGAATAGTCGTAAATGCTCAATTTTTTTTATTTTTCCTATCTGTTTACATTAAAATTTCTCTTTTTTTCTAGTATTTATTGTTGACACCCTATGTAATTGTTTCTTTTGATCTATTAGATGGTATTTGGGTTTACATGATCTTTGATCGAGATTATTCTTTATGTCTTATAGATAATGACTCCTAAAAGGACCAAATATATGAATATAGAGGGCGAGGGAAAGAAAACCCTATATAAAAACCATCTTATTGAAATGGATCAAATGGAGTGTGTGATTTAGATGATCAAATTATTATTAAAGTATGTTGTTTTGGGAAGGCACATGTGGGGGAAACTGCGCAAGAGTTTACTATAATTAATCAACCATATTTTTTATTATGATAAGGGACCCTATCATCCTAATGAGTGGTTTAGTCATATTTAGAGGATATTTTAGTTTTGGAAGACCCCTGATAACTCTATGATATTTTTCTACATTAATTTTCCGAAATGACATGGTAGGAAGTTGTGGGAATCAATGGTGGTGGAATGGAAACATGATGATTTCATTTTAAATAATTTTAATGTATCCTTTAATAAATAATTATATTGAGACTCCCTGAGAGTTGTAAAGGCCCACATGTTCTTGAAGATAGAGTAAGGAGATGATTTTCAGATGGACTATACCTCTTCTTTAACTACATTGGTTTATACTTCCACATATATACACACAAATGAATAACCTAATCATTGATGTTTTCATATGTTCTTTAATCCATACAATAGGTCTATGGTACATATTATATGATTAATGAACTATTTGCAGGCATTTGATAAGGTGTCTATAGAAGAGGTAGATTTGACTATGAATTCCAGTCTTACTGGTATTCCTTCAATCAATTTTTTCTAGATCTACACATCGAGTTAGAATAAAATGTTAGAGGAGCCCCATTAGGGAAGTAGTATGAGTGATTACAACCATCCAATATTTCTTGAGTACATCTATGAGGAAAAAGATAGTTTTATGATGTTAGTGTATAAAGGGTGGTCACACTTGAATAAATAGTCCATAGATTCAGGGGGAGTTCCTCTAAATTTTTTAGGCTATCTTCTTCTCTAATATTTGGATTTTCTATATGTAAGTAGTGTATTCTCTATGTTCTTAAAGGGTTCTATGGTGCAGTTTGATGCTACCAATGGTGGAGGATCTTATTGTCATGGAAATAGATATTCTCACCAATTTAAGACGTAAAGTGGAAGGCAATGTTTTCAAAATATTTATGCAGTTTAGGTTTGTATAGAGGATTGAGATTCTAAAATATCCAACATGAGTAGTACAGTGTTTATTACTTCTTACAGTTCATTAATTCATTTGGATTCCGGTGCATACCATAATTTTATCTACTTGAAATTTTATAAATAATAATGTATGTGAGTATAGTTGATACCTTTTTTTAGGGATCATCATATCCCTTTTGGTTGGAAGAATGAATAGTGATTAAATATATCTAAATTCCATGTCCTAGTTTCTGATATGAATGTGGATTGTTATTTACTTTTTTTGAACATGGATATTTTCAACATTACCATCAGCTTGGAATTGACAATTAGATTCATTATATAAATTTAATACTATCATTATATGTTCCTATTAAATACTCTTTATGGGGGAATTCACAAAATTTTAGATGTGATTTGGATCCTTTCCCAGACAGGGAAGATATCTTTTTTCTGATTTGATTTCATTTAATTTCTATTTTCCTTTTTTTTCATAGAGACATTAGAGAAGTGTGTTTTTGTTGGACTTCCTGTTGTCATGGAGAAGTTCCCTTCATATCATTCCACATATATTTTCATGGTTTCTTCCCAAGAAAGATGTTTATTTTTTTTAATGATATTCCCATCAATATGACCCCCATCATCTTATAGTGTAACGAGGCAGCTCCAACTATGATTAATTGGATGATAATTCAAAAAGTGTATCTTGTGGGAAGGGGATTTATCCGTCCCACTGTGTCACTAGTTCTATTTTCAAATAATGTGTATGTAAACCTTTTACATTGTTTAAATTATTGTATGAATAACTAGGAGACTAAAAAGAATAACTATTTTCATTTCTATGAATCCATGATCTGTTCAATAATTTTAAAAGGGATTTATAGTTTTTAATGGTTGATTTTCTATTTGATTACTACAAGTAGAGGGTTTGGGAAGAGGATTACCTTAATATTTATTTTCAATGCTGTTATGGTCATTTTAGTTATTTTTTTCCTTTTTGTCTTTCCAATACTCTTTTTATCTTTATAGAATATGTGAAATGGAAATTCCACTACTTTTTAGATTTCTCCATTTTCGTGTTCTTTGGTAATATATTATTGTATTCCATGAAATAGGAGGACTATACTAAATATCTAGAGGATTTATTTAAGGTAATGGGGGAGAAATTTCTATATGTGATGTTTACAAAATTCTAGTTTTGGATCAAGGAAGTGATATTCTTAGGCCATGTGAATATATAGTGAAGAGTTTAACTGAATCTAGATATGGTTTTACCAGTCATATCATAAGAGTATACCAATAATGAATGAAGATTTAAATATTTTTAGGTTTATCTTTCTATTATATATTCTTTTTTGGGTCATATATATTATATCTTCACCCTAGATGGTTTTGACTGGGAAACATGTGTTCTTCAAATGGGTTAATAAGTGTAATCATTTTTTTAGAAGTTTCACTACCATTTGATATACTACACTCTTTTTATTCTATTCAATATTTATAGAGCTTATTAAATGTATTCTAACTCATTTGGTGTGTGTTCTTGATGTATGATGATATTGGATAACCATGCTGTGGCCTATGAATCATGGTAGCTGCATCCAACTGAAAAAAAAATCCCTATAAATGACATAGATTTAGCAAGTGTGATTCTTTCACTAAATACATGTTGAGATTATGAATTTGGTCAATATTTTATAGTTTTTGTGAATTATAAAAAAAAGTACATTAATTTATAAATGGAAACAATCCTCATATTGGGATTCTTGGAAAAATAAATTCATACTTTTTATTTAGATATTTTATATATTATAGTTAAGGGAAATCCAGTCACCGATGTATTGAGATAGAATCTTACAATGTAGTCTATTTGAGAATTTATGGATAAGTGGGCATAATGGGGTTGTTTACTGATAAATGTCTTGAGGTGAATGTGGATGAAGGGAAACTAGTTTTGGCTAGTTTTTAAGGAATACCACCTATAAATGATCATGTTAGGAGTGAGGAGTTATTTTCACCCAATCTATAGAAGAATATCATTTTTATAAATATTAGGGAGTCCTTGGGTGATTATATACATTCTAATATTTCCTCTCTTCTTTTAAAAAAGTTAAGGGTGGAAATATTATGCTTGAGATAGGAATTGATGAATAAGGTGAATATTTGTTGTTTGTCTTTATACCCTGTGGATTAAATATTTATTATTCCTTGAGGGTAAGTATTGGTGGCCAAGGATGAAATGTAAAATAGATGATTTTTTTCCTATTGTTTGACCATCCATATATTCAAAACTATGAACCAAAGGCCTTCTTAGTTATTGAAAACTCTTCCCATCCTAGTGTGTATTTGGGATGATATATCAATGTGTTTTTATTTTGTGTACCTCATAATCATTGTGGGAATGATGTTATATGGGTGATTTCATATAATTCTATGAAATCACCCCACTATCATCCTATCATGTAGCCAAAAAAGTTATAGGAACTCAGAATTTAAAATGTTCGAGGGGTGGGGTTATGGTCCATATAGTTCCCTCAACTTTAGTTTCATATTATAATGAATATTTTCCATCTCAATTTTGGAAGGTAATCATGTAAGAATTTTTAATAATGATGAGTTTGCGCACCATGTATCACTGAAAGATGGATTGTCAGTTGGAGTGGACTATGTATAATATTAAGGATATGTTTTTAATTTATGTTCATTATTTTAGATATTTTTGGGAATGAAACGTATCATTGACAATGTTTTCATACAATAATATTTTACATGCCTTGAACCAGATGACTTTGTTTGTGGTGTTTAATGTGTGTTCATGCCAGCCATCACTCTATTGAGAAGATGTGGATGTGAATTCCTTATTTGAATTAATACTCATACATGTTATAATAAATGTTGTAAAATTTATTCTTATTTTTTTATTCACAACCTAGAGTCCCCAAATGTCGTATGTTGATCGACATCTTCATCGAATGAAGTATTGAGTAGGGATTTGGTGTTTCATCAGGTGTCTATTCATTTGGGAAAACATTTAATAGGAATATAGAGAATTTTGGTAGAAAATTATATCAAGATATTCAGAGTTGTGGAGAATATTCAGAAGGTATCCTATTAGTTCGAGTTTCGACCATATCTGACCTCAATCCATGCCATCTTTAATGTTTTACTTTTTAATGGATACCAACTAGACCCATATCTTGTTTTTTGGTGGGAATACATTGAGTTTTTTCCTGATTATACTATTTTGGAATACCCTTTTCATATCATGAATTATAATAATATGGCGATTCTTGTAAAATCTATGTGGTTGGACTCTATGCTAGGAACATATAGTGGTGACTTCCATGAGACATGGGAGTGGGATTATTTTTGGGAGGGAGCACTGACCTCATCTTAGTATCCTCATGATTTGATCTTTTGCAGGAACAACTTTCCCCAGTGAGCTTATTGTATTGACTATCTCATTAAACCTGAGATACATATCAGAAATAGATTCATGAGGCCTAATTTTAAAATTATCATATTTAATAGTGTATGTGTTTAATCACATTTCTTTAACATTTGTTGTTCCATCATGAGAAATAACCAAGGTATCCCAGATTTTAAAAGCAGTCATACAAGAAGATAATCGATTAAATTCATCATCTCCTAAAGCACAATACATGGAATTCATTCCGTTACAATTATTATTGTAAGCAAATTTATTTGTATTATCCCTAGTAGTTCTAATTGTTTCTGGAATCTTATATTGAGTCTCTATAGCAGTCCAGATGTCAAAACCCATACGTTCTAAATGAATTTTAATTTTCATTTTCCAAAGGGCATAATTAACACCATTAAAGAAGGGTGGCATGTTGGTAGCTTCACCTTCTAATCTGTTATCCATAATACTTATGTTATATAAAGATATAAAAATTTCGAATTAACATAAATTTTAAGATCACTAAGATACAATTAATATCACAGTTGAAAACTTTTCACAAATAGCGTGTTTTGAAAATTAACAAAACCTCGGATACAAAATGTTGGTTGGAGTGGATACTCAAGAGGGGGGGGGGGTGAATTGAGTTCCAATTAAAAATTTCTATTTTAAAAGACTTCTATTAAAGTCCCAAAATTTAAATAAAAATATAAACTGTAGTGAATTAGTAATACAGTAAATGTTCAGTTAGGTTCTCAAGTGATTGATTAGTTCTCAGTTAATCTAATATAAAGATTATATTAGATTTTGAAACTAACCTACTAGTTTACAATAAATACAAAAACATGCTAGTTTATCTATCAGAGTAACTTTAAAATGGATTTATATTTAAAGTAATTAGCAAGGTAATATTCAAAATAGTTTTAAAAAAGGAAGAAAGCGGATTAGTTTTAAAACAAGAGGTTCAGTCTCAAGGTGAGACTTAGTCCTCTCAGACAGTTTATATAAACTATGATCCACACCCTGGATCGAGGTTTTACATCAGTACTCAAACTATTCAGGTCCTCATACCTCTACCAATATTCTTCGTGGGTAAACAACAACAACAACATTAAGGATGTCCAGGTCACACATGACCTCTTCCACAATTCACAATGGGATACAATGAGGTGTAAAAAGTCTCGTGTGAGGATTTAGTATCCTCCAGTTTAGCCCAGGAGTCAGTGTGTGTCTAAATTGAAAAATGTATGTACACTGCTCAAAATGTTAAACAGAGGTATACAGCAGAGGAAATAAATGGATAATGAGTTTAGAATGCTCTGAATGATTGCAGATGAGCTCTAGACTCATTTGGATGTTTTAGATGTTATTCTAGTCCTTTCTGGTGAAGATGACACCAAACAGAGTGTCATTGTTCTTCCCAACTACAATTATTTACCCTTGTGCATATGATGTTCAGTAAGGCACAACAACTCGGCATCAATGTTTTTTCTATGTGAATGATCTTCTTGAAGCTCCTTGGTTTTTACAGGTGTTCTTTAAGTTCTTATTTTGTTTTGTAGACCTTCACACACACGCACGTTCTTTTTCTTCTTGTGTGTCTTTATCTGTCTATATTTGTGTCTATTTCACTATAGATTGATCTTCCATTATATTCCTTGAGATCTGGTAAAGGGAATAATTACTTTCTGAAAGGTATGAGGTACGTTTCCCTGACATCCAACAACCAACATTAATTAATATTAGGTGCATTAAATTAAGAAAATATGACCGTTGGTATTAAATAAGAGTTAATAAAAATTCAAACAGTTTTCATGACTATCGGTGAGTCATGACACTGGTAGGTCATTTGAATTTTCATCGGTATCGGTAGGTCATTTGATCAATATCATCTTTGATAAGTCATTTGATCAACATCATCTTCTTTAGGTCATTTGATTAGCATCAAATTCGATAGGTCATTTGATAAAAATCGGCTTCGGTAGGTCATTTGATTAGCATCAGCATCGATAGATCATTTGATCAGTATCAGCTTCGTTAGGTCATTTAATCAGCATTAGTGAGACAATTGTATCATTAGTGTGACCATTCTCATCAGTGAGATCATTGTCATCGGTGCGACCATTGTCATCGGTTCAACCATTTTCATCGGTGTAACCATTGCCATCGGTTTGTCACATCGGTGACTCATTACTTTAACTATCGGTGACTCAAGAATATAACTAGCAGTGAGTCAAAAACATCAAATTCTCACAAAGTGCCTATATAATACAAAATACTTCTAGGTCAATATTAAACCATAAATAATCATAGATAAACATATATAGAAATGATTAAACATATATAATCACATTTAGAACAGATTGAACAATTGACTAAATTGACTTATAAAAAAACAACAGTGATTTGTGATTATTAAAATAATTATCTCTCAGAGGGTTCAACCCTCATTATATCCATGTTAATGTGTCTTGTGGATAGTTTATTTAAATGATTTTTCATTTTCAATCCCACCTAATTATTTTTATTATAGTTTTCTATATGTATGGAAATAAATTTTTTTGGGAGATCATGGATGGAGTTTTAAAAATATTTTAGGTTTTATTTCTTGTGGTTTAGGTGTGCGAGGCCTTTTTCTTCCTATTTCATCTGTTTTCACCAATGTATATGAGGATGGAACAATTATTTAGGTAATTTTATCTATTTAAAGATATTTTCCATTCCATACCATTAAATTAAAAATTACCTAATGAATTTTTCAGATAAATTTATATTTAAATGATTTAATTGTTGAATATAATTTGATTTTTCATGTGTCTAATGGATGTGTTTTGAAATAGAATGTATAAAGTGATTTTTTTTCAATAGGGTGGTGAATTGGGAGAATATAAAATGTTTAGTAAAATGTCACAATGTGGTTTTGTTTTTTCAAATAGTTTTCTAAATGGATTTTAGAAATTATTTTACTTTGTAGGAAGAAGTTTTTTTTAATATTATTTTTCATATTATTATTTTTTATAAAGATTATGATTTGTGAAACTTGTGATATGTTTTTTACCGACATTATATATGTCATTAGAATACCATGGGTATGATCATGGGTTATCCAAGCGACCGGAGGAGCCTTTGGTAGGGTGATTTATATATATTCTATTGGTTATTGAAATGGATGTGATGGTTTTTAGTAGCAAGAGAATGAGAGGTTCCACTTTTTTTGTTAGGGGGCTTTGAGAACCCCTGGATTTGGGCCCAAGGAAGGTCGTGGGAGTTTCCACATTTTATATATAACTATATATTTTTTAATAGTCTCACTCGCATTAGGACATTATGATTAGATCCATTAGTGAAAATTACTCATATATGGTTTAAAATTTCAACTTTTATGCATTATGTTAGTTTGTTGATTAGCATGATATCATTTTTTATTCCCATTCCCATTTGTAAGGTTATAGGATGGTCATGTTTCTTCTCAAACTTTTTATGATTTTTTGAGTATGTTTATCATGTTTTATTGTATGTCTATGATCCTTTATTTGATCCATGTTAGTAATTATTTTATAAATTATTAATTATTTTTAAATGAGACCATATGTATTTAGAATTATTGTTTAATTGAGTATTTTTTATAGGTTTTATATTATAAATATTTTTTGAATGTATATTATTTGTTTTAAAGCATTATAATTCATAAATATATTCATTGTAGTATCCAAATATGTTTTGTTACTTAGACCATACATAATCATTTTAGTGTATATAAAATTCCGACTGCAAGACATAGCAACAAGAAACAAAAATATATATATTGTTTTCTGCTTTCATGGATAGTTCATGGTGGATAACAATGGATGATACAATTACTCTGTAAATATTTGTTATTTATATTTCTTTTTTCCGACTTGTGGTAATCATGAATGAATATTGTACCTTAATGCCTGCTGACTCAGGGGGCTGTTTCGGTCAACCTGGGTAAGTTCATTACTAGATTCATGTTTGGAAAGTCATTGAGGACATGAATTTATAGGATGGTAAGTGAGTAATGAATTTTAATTTATTTGTTTGATTCCATGTTCAACTACATCCTCTTGTGGGTTACTGCATTATGTAGAATATTTTCAACTTTTTATTAGTGGGAATAGTCTCCCCATAATTTTGTTACACCCTCACCACTACCACAGGCTGTAGCATAGAGTGAGGCATCCCTAAGGTCATGTAGTTACCCACATGTGTACCATTTGGGTGGTCTATACAATGTGTGGAAAGGGAAACAATATAAAATCCATACATAAAAATAATGTAATTTTTTTACATGATACATAATGTGTATTGGAAAATGAAAACTATTTAAGATATTATATAAACCAATAATAGGTGATACTTGATAATGTAATAAAAATTTATAAGATCATACAGGGATGTGTCAAAAACCAAAATAGTGAATAACATACATATGTTTTTTTTTATTATTCAAATTGAATACTCAATTACTATTCATCTCTTCACATGTTTAGTGAATGGATCTATCTAGTTCTATATATCTTCTTTGAATGGTGTGTATTTAGATATAAATAAGAAAAAATTCAAAATATCACCAATTAATGTAAACTATCTTCATATCCTCTTAGGAATAAAATGAACTCATTGTATGGTGGTTACTATCCCACTCACTCGTAGTTTCCTACTTATTTTTAAAAAAACATGGACTACAAAAAAATAGATTATCTGAGAATAAATCAATTACATTTCATGCAAGGACATATTTTTATATAATTTTTTATAGAATATATGATATAATATACTCTTCATTAAGTTTTATTAGAAACTCATATACAGAAATTTATTTTCAAAAAAATTATGATATTGTTACTCAGTATGAATCAGTATTCAGTATAGTCCAAATTATTTTTCAATCCCATATAATGAATATGATCAACAGTATAGAAAGCTAGATGTTTTATTCTGTCAATAACCAACCTTGGTCGACCCTAAACTATTCACCCGAGAGGGCCTGCAACATGGACCGAGGGGCGTTCCCGATCCCCACGGGCTGACAACTAGTGTCAGGCATCAAAACTAGACAAGAGGGAATGATTTCACCTAATAAAAAAAAAGTAGTGGAAAAGTAGAACAACCCAATGTAAATAAGTGACACTGAAAAGAAAGAATGATTAGCAACAACCAACTAACCTGACCATGACCAACACCCCTCGTGACTTTGCGAGTCGTTCACCAGTCCACAACCAACTCTCACCCACGACCAGCATGATCGAGTCAAACCTGCAACAGAAACTAAAAACAAGAAAACACTATAGGCGTGAGTATTAAAACTCAGTAGGCATGCCCAAAAAAATATTCCCAATGTACTACCTTTAAAGAAAGAAATTTTTACTAATTCCAGGTTTGAACTAAGTTATAAAAAATATGGGTTTTCACACACACACTTCCAATTCTAAGAGAATTAACAGTCCATTTCCCTTTTTAACTTAAAACATGTTTAATTTTTGAAAGGAACATGTGTATTTCATTTTAAGAAATTTCTGTGAGCAATTTAGAAATTTGAAATTTAATTGCTAGTCAAAAGGAAAAACCACACACAACACACCCCACACACTAAGGGAAATGGAAAAGAAGTGGAACACATGGGCCAGCAACTGAACAAGACCTCTCAATCGTCTGCCACATAAAAATAAACACTAAAGAAAACATGGGCCAAACCTAGGATATTGTGAACAATCCAGAACATACCATACATGTTACTCATCCGGAAGGCATGTCCAAACTCGATGATGTCATAATTCCCAAACACTCGGCATAGTCCTACATGGCCTAACCGAGGGGCCCAATCCCCATAGTAGCAATAACTCAGTATTCCCATACTATGGGGCCACTAGCCAGTGTGTAATATAAACTAGTGCAGCAATCATTCTCAGAAGATTCACTCAATATTCCAGGTTCCCATGTCAACACATACAATAAAATGGGTTGCGTCCATAATGAAAGTCAATTAGTCACGATGCCCAAACATCAAATACAGCTCACGCCATCAACGCACACCAAGGATCACCCCTAAGTGGATTTTCCAAAATAATTTATTTTATTAATATTCCAAACAGGCCTTCACCAATTTTAAAGAAAAAACTCATTTTTTAGAAAAACCCAAAACACTCGTTCACACTTCAGAAGAAATAATTTATCATTTAGACCAAAACTACATTTTAAATTCCATGAATTATGTTTAAAATCCAAAGGGCAATTCTTTCACTACTGGGTGTCAGTTTTTCTATAAAATATTTCAAGTGTTCGGTTTAAAATAAACAGCTCTTTTTACCCCAAATAATCATTTAAAATTTAATTATCTTATATTATTTCTCATTTATTAAAATTAATAAAACATCAATAAATTAATAAATACTAAATTTAATGGTGATTGCAATGGGGGACCTACCTCAACTTGGAGCTCGAACAGGATGACGCGAGACACCTCGCAAAGTTGTGCAAGCGCGCACACGCCGAAGATTGTAGTGTCACGGGTTTCCTCACCGACACACTGCAACAACCACAGAAACAACTAAAACACATATACATGGACATAAAATGATCCAAATGAACTAATCAACGCAAAATAACTAGCTCGACTTGTTTTGAAAAAAATATCACATCAAAATACATATCAAAACATAACTAATCTATAAAAAATTTTATAATATAATACACCCGTTTGTAGACACAATACATCGCCGCTTTTAATTAAAAATTATGTTCGCAACACTTACACATGTTCACCACCATAAAATATAATTCAAACCCTAAAAACAATTGATTAAACACTTCTATTAAATAACCAAAACAAAACCAAAATGAAAAACACATCATTTTTAATATAAAAAACAATTTCATCACACACACATGCCCAAATAATTGTACAGAGCATTTCACGCCTTCCAAGCACTCTTAAAACCCATTTTGAAACCATGCACACACCGCTTTAAAAACTGTAAAACAAAAAGTTTACTTTTGAAATCAAGCGTGCGTCAAAATACTCCCAAAACACAATTTTCACCACATATAATATTTATTAAACTAGTTAAAAGGATAAAAAACAATTTTAATAACATCGCAAGCCACCAATTAGTTATCACAAACAAAGCCCAAAACAAGAAACCAGTTAATACTAAAAATATATTTGTACAAAATGGGAAACTCACCTCAAATGATGAATAACATCTCGAAAATTGTGCAAAACACTGTTCGCACCTCGACCACACTTGCGAAGAACCCAAATACCCCTAAACAACAACCTCAGACCATTAATTTTGGAATTAAACCCTAGAATCTATGATTTGAAAAAATAATAATAATTATAATAAAAATAAAATAAAAATAAAAATAAAACTCCACTAAGTGAGGGAAGGAGACTACCAATGAGGATGGGGGTTGTCGCCGAAAGATGTCGTTACTGGCTAGAGGGGCGCCGGAAAAAGGAAGACTGCTGGGAATCTGGCATGAAAGAAGGGGTCGCCAGAGGGGGCCTTGGCTGGTGCAGCTCGCACAGCTAGTGGCTATTCAGGGAAGCCAGTAAATGGTTGGTCGCGACTAGAGGGAATGGAGGATCTTGGTGTGTGATGGAAGGAGGAGTTTGGATGGGCAGGGAGAACCGGGGAGCGAGCAGGGAGGCGAGTCGGTGCAAGGTGAATGGGGAAAGCGGCGATGCCGGGGATTGACGTGGGGTGTAGTTTTTGCGGAGTGGAAGGACCTAGACAAGCTCAACAAGGCTGGGTCGATCGAGTATATCCTGGAGTGAGGATGGTGAGGTGTGCTAAGGGTGGTGAGGCCGATGACCTGGGCGATGGCGGGCAGGGAACGAAAGCCGGCGCGGGTTGATGAAAATGGAGGTGGGTGCTTGGTGGGGGTTGATATTAGGGAGGGCGAGCAATGCGACTGTAGGAAGGCGAGGGAGTAAGGGGGTGGCGGCTCATGTGTATAAGGAGGGGGGGTCAGGTAAAATTTGGGTTAGAATTAGTTATTTTTTTAATAAAATAACAATAATAATAATAAAACTAATAATAATAATAATAGTAACAATAACACAAATAATAATGATAATAATAATAAAATTAACAATAACAAAGATAATAATAATTAATATTACCTACAAGAAAAATAATAACTATTTCAATAATAATAAAATAACAATGACGATGAGAAATTAATTATAATAGCTTTAATATAATAGTAATTATAATAATAAAATTTTTAATCATTTTTAAAAAATAACAATAATAGAAATAAAATAATGAGCAATTTCACGACACTTGGGCCAACTGTGTGACCACTGCCAACCGTGTGGTGACCGCGCACGGGTCCAAACCCCATTAAAAACATTAAACACCAAAATTTTTGACCTGGGACCCCACTCAGACTTTGGAGAAAGAACTCAAGGACAAGAATTAAATAAATAAAAATGAATTAAATGTTTAGGTGTGACAATTCTCCCCACCATAGAGTGTTTTTCCCCCTAGAAAGTCACCCGACCGAAAATAGACAAAACAAGACTCCATGCCCAACTGAGAACAAAAGAAACCACAATACGAGAGAACATGAGAACATGAGAGGGTTCTCCCCACCGCAAGAGCTCAACTAATGCACAAATTTTAAAACCCAAACATACCACCCAGGGAAGGGGGGTCCACGCGGGAACTCCCAAATTATCTAAACTAAGTTCTATAGAACGAGCAAAAAACACCCCCACAAAAGCCTAGAACTCATGACCAAGACCAAACACAACCAAAACATGGGGAAAACCTTCGATCGGAACATAGCCCAAGCATTGAACCCGAGAACAACCACAAACATATGCTCTTTCATAAGCACTTACATCTCCAAACAAACATAGCTAAACCAAAATTAACCAATGAAAGGTCCAAACATACTTTTAAGAAAAACACACGATTCAGAACACAATAATCAAATAAATGAGACTGTTTCTATTACAAATGAACACATTTATCCAAACCTCACGGTGACATAATTAACCTACAACAATGCCAAAACATTAACAGTGGAAGGACAAGAACGGAAGAACTTTAAATGTTTTATTTCCAACACGGAACACGAAACCCGAACTGAGGCGTCACACCCGCGACAACTCCTGACTATGCGTGAGCTTCACCCCAAGACCTACGGCTGGGGATTTGATGGTTGAAGCATCTCCTTCCTCATAATCAGGCACTGGAATATTCTGGTCACAGTGTCTTCCTCAGACGACGCTTCCTGCAAATATTCTCTAGATGACCTAGACACCTGCAATGATGGAATGTCCTCTGTGGGGTGTGACATGATGGATTTGAATTCCCTAAATGTTAACACTGACAGAACACCATTAGACAATCCGTTGAACTAGAAACTAGAGTCACTATAGAGGACTCTTTAGAAATGGATCCATCTAACACACTCTTCTCGCCAGATGGGGGACCTTCACGAGAAACTGGTTATGGTGGATTGTCTACCGTCTGCGCTCTGGAGACCAACTCAGCTAAAAAAACCTCATGAACCAACTTTTCAAAATGATGGTCCCAAAAAGGGAAGACCCACTCTTTGATCTCTGGATGAAGACTGCTGATGAAGGGAGGAGTCCTCATCAAATCATGCGATGCTACCTCCATATAAAGACACAAGTTCCTTGAAATTTTCAACACACAATTTCACCATATGTTGGCCCTGTTGAATATGTATGAGCTCTTACACTTTCATTGTCTTCTCCACTTCAATTATAAAACATCAGACGTAGAAAAATTTAATGAAATACCACGTTATCACAACTTGCAGTGATGGCGGGGAAAACAACTCCTACTCGTCAAGAGATGGAACTTCATACATGCCCAAAACGGCATGCACTCTAACAGCTTCGGGAGTTCCCAATACCCTGAAGACACGCTCGACCTCTTCAAGTCATTGCACAGTCTCTAACAGACTCCAATCACCATGAAGGGAAGAAAACGTCCAAGAAGGACCAAAATCTGGGCATGAATCATCAGAATCTTTGGGGACCTTTCTGGGCTGCATTTCTGAAAAACATATAAAACACCAATCTGAAACTGATATCATTCGAAGCAACATCAGAGAAAATGAATTAATCCAAAACAACTAGCTCCAAAGAAATAATAAAATGAAAACACAATCCAAAATTCTTTTTTCAAAATCCCCTCTTTTTTAGTTTATATTTCCAAACCGCCTTCTTTCAAGGCCATTTTCAAAATACTAAACCCACTTTTCAAACCAAATTCAATTTTCCAAAAGTCATTTTTCCTCTTTATAAGCAAATTTTTTAAAAAAGGTCAAGGCTTTAATATCAAACACACCCAGGTAATCCCATGAACTGTTGCACATGTCTTCTTCCACATTCATTCATACGCACCAACACGCACTTTCCACACATTCTCTCACATGTGCAAATGTTCATAAGGAGTACCTGGGTTTTCACCCCAAACCATTCTCGACCAATTTCCAAGCAAAAACCAATTTTCCAAACCAATAGATTTCTGTTTTAAAACCCATCTCATAAAGTTAAAGTAATTTAAAAGAAATTAGTCCCATTTTCAAAAACCCTTATTCATTTCCAAAAAATGCACTTACACCAACCTGAATAAAAACGACACTCAACTTGCATCAAACCACTAGAGTGAGGGACTAGCGGTCACACTTAACCTGGCGACATGGTAGTGGGCCATTCCCCAAGTAATTTTCAAAAACTAGGAGGAATTGAAATCGTGTACCCGAACTCCACATGGGTAACTACTCCATGTGAGATAGTGATGTAACATCGGTTTACCTTTGATGTCATCCCTCAATCCAAAACAAACTAGAACGAAACAATGACTCAATTCCCGGACTACCCCTAGAAAATCGAGGTTCGTAATGAGCGAGGGTTCTTGACGTCCTTCCATACCTACCTCTCGAGTCCGGACAGTCCTAATCTCCATCTATTAGACAACCCAAATAATAAGGGTGGGATCTGATACCATTTTGTCATGAACCAACCTGGTTCGACCCTGAACCGGTCAACCAAGCCGGCCCACGACACGGACTGAGGGGCGTTCCCAATCCCCACGGGGTGACAACTAGTACTGGGCATCAAAACTAGATAAGAGGGTATGATTTAGGCCTGTAAAAAAATAGCGGAAAAGTAGAACAACACAATGTAAAGAAATGACACCGAAAAGAAAGAATGATCAACAACAACCAACTAAACTGACCACGACTGAAACCCCATGCGACTCCAAGAGTCGCTCACTAGTCCACAACCAACTCTCACCCACGTCGAGAAATCTCAAGTCAAACCTGCAACAAAAACTAAAAATAGGAAAACAATATAGATGTGATTATTAAAACACTGTTTGCATTCTCAACAAACTATTCCCAATTCACTACCTTTAAATAAAGAAATTTACTAATTCCAGGTTTGAACTAAGTCATACAAAATATGGGTTTCTACACACACACACACTTTCATTTCTAATACAAGTAACAGTCCATTGCCCTTTTTAACTTAAAAAAAGTTTAATGTTTGAAATGAACATGTGTATTTCATTTTAAAACATTTCTGCGAGCAATTTAGAAATTAGAAATTTAGTTTCTAGTCAAAGGAAAAACCCCACACAACACACCACACAAACTAAGGGAAGTAGAAAAGAAGTGGCACATAGGGGCCAGCAAAAGAACTAGACCACTCAATCATCCTCCACATAAAAATAAACACTAAAGAAAACATGGGTCGAACCCGGGGGATCATGAACAATCTAGAACATACCATACATGTGACTTATCTAGAAGGCATGGACTAACATGATAATGCCATAACTCCCTAATTATCCGTATAGCCCTACATGGCCTAACCGAGGGGCCCAATCCCCATAGCAGCAATAACTCTGTTTTCCCTGTTATGTGGCCACTAGCCAGTGCATAATCTAAACAAGTGAAACAATCATTCTCATAAGATTTACTCACTATTCCAGGATCCCATGTCAACACATACAACAAAAAGGGTTTCATACAAAATGACATTCAATCAGTCAGGATGCAAAAACATAAAATAATGCTCATGAAATCAACTCACACCAAGGGTCACCACCGAGTGGGTTTTCCAAAATAATTTATTTTATTAAAGGGCCAAACAGGCCTTCACCAATATTAATGAAAAACCTCATTTCTCAGAAAAACCCAAAACACTACTTCACACTTCAGAAGAAATCATTTATCATTTAAACCAAAACTACATTTGAAATTTCAGGAATTATTTTTAAAAGCCAAAGGGGCATTCTTTCACTACTATGTGTCCATTCTCCGATAAAATATTTCAAGTGTTCGGTATAAAATAAACAGCTCTTTTTACATCAAATAATCATTTAAAAATTAATTATCTTATATAATTTCTCATTTATTAAAATTAATAAAACATAAAGATATTAATAAATTATAAATTTAAAGGTGAATGCAGTGGGGGACCTACCTCAACTTGTAGCTCGAACACGATGACGCAACACGCCTCACAAAGGTGTGAAATCACCCACACACTGATGATCATTGTATCGTGGGTTTCCTCACTGACATAATGCTACCACCACACAAACAACTAAAACAAATTAAAATGTACTTAAAACAATCCAAACGAACAATCAACGCAAAATAACTAGCTCGACATGTTTTGAAAGAAATTTCACATCAAAACACATATCAAAACAAAACCAATCTATAAAAAGTTTTATAAAATAACGCACCCATTTGTAGACACAAAACATCCCTACATTCAATTCAAATTTTTTTTCACATCACATACACATGTTCACCACCTTAAAATATAATTCACACCCAGCATGAAATTGATTAAACACTTATATAAAATAACCAAAACAAAACCAAAATGAAAAACACACCATTTCTAATAGAAAATAAAATTTCCTCACACACACATGCCAAAAAAATTGTAAAGCGCATTTCACACCTTCAAAGCACTCGTAAAACCCATTTTTAAACCATGCACACACCGCTTTAAAAACCGTAAAGCAAAAAGTCCACCTTTGAAATCAAGCGCGCCTCAAAATACTCCCAAAACACAACCCGCACCACAAATAATATTTATTAAACTAGATAAAAAGATATAAAACAATTTTAATAACATCAAAATCCTCCAATTAATTATCACAAAGAAAGCACAAAACATGAAAAAAGTTATGAATAAAAAAAGATTTTTTCAAATTTGGAAACTCACCTTAAATGATGAATAACTTCCTGAAAATGATGTGAAAAATGTTCGAACCTCGACCGCACCAGTGAGGAACTGAAATATCCCTAAACCACAACCTCAGACAATTAATTTTGGAATTAAACTCTAGCATCTAAGATTTGGATAAAAAATAATAATTATAATAAATATAAATTAAAAATAAAAATAAAACTCCACCAAGGGAGGGATGGATACTACCAAAGAGGATGGGGGGTTGTAGCCAGAAGAAGTTGCTGCTAGCCGAGGGGCGCCTGAAAAGGGAAGGCCACTGGGAATCTGGTTGGAAAAAAAGGGGTTGACGGAGGGGGCCTTGGCTGGTGGAGCTCGCATGACCAGTGGCTGCACAGGGAATCCAGAAAATGGGTGGTCGTGACTAGAGTGAATGTTGGATCTGGGTGTGCACCAGAAGGAGGAGTCCGTCTAGGTAGGGAGAACCGTGGATTGAGAAGGGAGGTGAGTCAGCGCAAGGTGACTGGGGTAAGCGGCGACGCTAGGGATTGACATGGGGTGCTGTTACAGCAGAGTGTAAGGACCTGGACAAGCTCAACAAGGCTTCGGGGTCGGGTGCATCCTAGAGTGAGGATGGCGAGGTGTTCTTAGGGGGGTGAGGCCGACAACCTGGGTGATGGAAGGCAGGGAACGAGAGATGATGTGGGGTGATGAAAATAGAGCTGTGTGCTTGGCGTGACGAGAGATTAGGGAGGGTGAGCAGTGCAACTATAGGAGGGTGAGGGAGTAAGGGGTGGCGGCTTTTGTGTATAAGGAGGGGGGGGGTCGGGTAAAATTAGGGTTAGTCTTAGTTAGTTTTTTATATTTTTAATAAAATAACAATAATAATAAAAAACTATTAATAATAATAATAATAATAATAATAATAGTAACAATAACACAAATAATAATGATAATAATAATAAAATTAACAATAACAAAGATAATAATAATTAAAATTACCTATAATAAAAATAATAACTATTTCAATAATAATAAAATAAAAATGATGATAAGAAACTAATTATAATAGCTTTAATACAATAATAATTATAATAATAATAATTTTAATCATTTAAGAAAAACAATAACAATAATAGTAATAAAATAATGAGCAATTTCACCACACTTGGGAAAACTACGTGGCTATCGCCAACCGTGCGGGGACCGCGCATGGGTCCTAACCCCACTACAAACATTAAACGCCAAGAATTTTGACTCGGGACCCTGCTCGGACCTTGGCGAGAGATCTTAAGGCCAAGAATTAAATAAATAAAAATGAATTAAATGTCAAGGTGTGACATATTCACTTCATCATCTTAAATTAACTATAATAAAAATGGGTCACTATTTCAATCTTCAATACAATGAGTATTCAATAGAAGGTATATAATATCTCATTTAACATAAAGATAATTTCATCAGCATAGAAAGTTGAGAACCTCACCTCTCTTTATTCTTCTTCCCCAAATATATATCCATAGTTTTTTGGAATATTATTTTCTATAATATGAAATTTTTTCCCTAAATATCCAATCATTTTATGCTCATGATATAATTCCATTTAAAAGACATTATCATTGGTCTTTTGTCTCATGTTAACTCACTAGTAGACTATCCATTAAATAAAATCATATACTATTCATTGTTCCAAAAAAAGGTGTATCTCCTTTGATGTTTATAAAATTGGTCATATAATATTATAAAACCATATATACTTTTTTTTCATTATGCGATTACAATGTAGAAAATTCATCACAACATATAATCTTAGAATGGATCAAACCATATATTTTTATGGTTGTTTGTAATCTATATAGATTTAAATGTACCACATGATGCATAATTTACATCTTATGATGCGTTTTTATATACCCTATGAACCCAAATCTACAAATGGTTTCTATTTATTACGTATAATGATTATCCCATGTATTATTCCCTGATTTATGAATTACTATATAAGGAAAATGTACCATATGATGTCACAATTACTTTATAAATATCATCAAAACACCTTATAATCTTCAATAGATGTACTATAAAATCTTATGATGCCTTTATTTTTATTCACGTATCATTCATTATCTATTTTCAATTTCTATTTCTTATTTCGATGATTTTTAATAATTTCACCTTGATCAGTATTTATCAATCAAGCATTCATATGATACTTCTCATATAAATAAAATTTATTTCACTATTTATAAAATCATTCATAGTTTCAATAAGAAATCACTTATTTGATCTTCATCTACTTATTTTTACCATGAACATTAGTTTTATGTACCTAATGTTTCTTATATATATATTATGAACTTTATAAAACACTTATGAATTTATGGTGTCTGTTGATTAATTTATAACTTCATATCACCAAATTATTTTTTCATGCCACTATAAAGGAGTTGTGGACCTTCAATTGATATAAAATCTTGAGGATTTTTGAGAGAAAAATCATTCTATAGTTTCATATAAGTTCAATTTACAATTTATGAATTGTGCATAACATGAATGAGAACTATATTGAAATAATTATTATGACATAACTTTTTTATAAGAAACTTTCCTCCATTAGCCATTCGATAAATCCCTTTGGGAGTGATATACCTTGAATTTCACTATATTGATATAGAATGTGTTACCTCTCCTCGATCCATTATTGAATTATTATTTCTTCCATCTACATTCATGCTACACTCTTTTAGCACCAAGTATTCTTCTTGGTAAAGTGTCTTTTGATACTCAGTATACTCAGGTTTTTAGTTGGATAACAATTGGAAATATTTTATGATATATAGATTCTTATTTTAAATAGATATTAATAGAATAATATTAAATCTAATCATTATATAAAGATTCATACTTACCACAACACACATATAGAAAAAAACTAACTCATACAGAACACTCATGTAGTCTAATCTAGAATTATTATTAGCCTGCAAATAGATGTTACTCCTCAAATATAACTCATATAGATTACTAAGAGTTTGTTAATTTTTCATGATCGATTAATACATGTATGGAACATATATTTATTAATGTATTATTATATATAAATGTATTCTTCATGAAATGTATAATTTTTTAGTAATTCAAAACACTTACATGAATCAAGATAAGACTTCAAGCTTCATTTAATATTATCATTCTATCTCCTTTTATTGGAATCAACATTAATTCTTTAAAAACATTATTATGAATACTAAATTATTCTCAACATGATTGAGGAATTCAATTTAAATTTCAATAATAATTTAATTAATATATCTTTATCATGAATCTTCAATTAATTCTGTTGATCCTAATTAAAATTAAATAAAATACAAATAGAAAGTGAGTTCATTATTTCTATTAACATTAAACATTAATGTAATATTTATCATTGTTATTAAATTAATTACATGATCTTTTATATTTTTTAATCAAATTTATTTTATATCTATTAGTCCATTTTATCTAATTAATGTTTTTAATGTATTACACCCAATACTAATATATATTTAATAAATAATATTTTTTGAATCAATGATATTTCCCCATGAGATTTTTTATTTTTTTCAACTATATTTATTATCCCATTTTAATTTAATCAATTTTAAGTTATATAAGCATTGATGTTATTTAATACTTTGTTTCATGTAAATTTTTTGTAAAGTTTTACTATGAGTCACATATGGGTTGTTAATTTGATTCATATCTTGTGTGATGTGTTATCTAAAAATGATTCAAATCATTATAACAAATTAAACTTGTATCTTTTTGAAGTAAAATTTATATATAAATTTTGGATTCCACATCCCCCATAAATAAATTTCATATTTTAATTTTTAATTATCCATTACTAATAATAATAGTTTACTGTATCTATAAGATATAAATGCATTAATATATTATGTATAGTGAGACATAAACCTCACAAAATTTTATAATTATTGGAAAATAATATTTTCCATTATAATATACATATTTTGGTAATAATATCACTATCTATCATTTATTCTCAATATGATTCCTTGGTTTATTCTTTGACTGAAGAGTTTCTAGAGATGGGAATATCACAACATAATTTTAATTATCTTGCTCCCAAACAAATATTAAAATAAATTCTTGTTAATGACTCACAAAAACATAGTAAATAAATAAGTTAATATGGAAAACGAATTCTAACAATTATTATCCAATTAGAACATCATTTCAACCCATGATAATTTCAACTCTACTACAAAAATATGTTATTAAACTATAACACATTTGTTTAAAAAACATTAGAAGAAAAATAAAACAAAGTTTTCTATACAATTATAATATTATTTCTCTCATTATTTTGCAATAATATAACTAACCCATTTTCTGATACAAACTTATAAGACCATAACATAACTTCATAGATCATGTATCATTTCATATATCACATAACTTGGTGGATCATTCATCTCTACCTTCAACCCACAAAATATTGGATAAAAAACCGCTACATATGTATCCTAATAATCTCATGAGATATAATTCCTTACCAAATTCACATGTGATATTTATTATTTCCAACTATCATATTATGATAAGCCATACATTTGTGTTCCACATGTAATAATTAAAAATCATAACCTGAATAACACATAAAAATTAATGTCCTACATATAAACATTCATGATGTAAAAACCATCTAAATAATAAAACAGGATACCAAGGTAAATATAAAACCCCATGACCAAATATGTATATTGTTTGAAATAATCTTGATTTATTTTTTTGATTTCATTACACGAAACACTATATTTAAACAAACCATGATATTACATTGAATTATTAATATTTAAATGTGATCAATTTAACCTAGTGGTAATATTTTATTCATGGATAAGAATAAACAAAATATTTAAATTACCAATAATGGTTTTATATAATGAAAATATATTTATTCATATATAATAATTATACATTATAATTTCAATATTTTCATTTTATGCCTCAAAAATATGTTTTGATATGATATGGGTGATGTTGAATTTGTTTTTGATATTATAATAAATTTATACAAATTCTGAAAATATAATTCATTTATAATTATTACATTTTTTAAATGAAGAAATAAATATTACCTTGTGGAAATATTTTTTTTAAATGATTATTTTTTTCCATGAATATTGAAAAATACCGTTTTATAGAGAATTGAAATTTCTATTCTAGAATTCACAACGTTCAATTTTGTTTTAAGTTGGTTTTGAAATTTTATTATTTACCATTGATTTAACATAATAAAATAAATTTAAATTTAATTTCTATTTTTCTTATTTTTGGTGAAAAATAATTCTTATACATTAATATTCATGTTTTTGAAAATCTGTTTTTCATTTTGTTTTTTTGGATTTTTTGAAAATGAATTTCTAACAGTTATAGAAGCTAAATCATGAAATTTTTTAATAAAATAAACTATCATAATTGTAATTATGTAATAGTTTAAACTTTGTTTTTATCAAAATTAATTGAAAAAAATTAAATATTTTCCACTAAAGAAAATGGGTTAATCGGGTTGCCCATGCCTAAAAATAAGAGATATGAAAATAAAATTTCATGAAATTTTTTTTGATGACATTATTTTTAATAATACCACATTAGTATAGAAATTGAAATTTCTATGAGACATTTTTTTTATGAAAATTAATTAATCATGTTTTAATACTTTGAAGTATTCACGATTTATCCCTCCCCCAATTTATAAAAGATAACCTCCTATCCTATTATATATATAATAAGGAGAGAAAAACATATAAAAAACCATATCCAATTTGTTTATAAACATCAATATACCTTAATTAGAGGTACTGGTGTTCTTAGATGAAAATTCCAAGGGCCCTAAAGATGTGATCTAATGGTGTTATAGTAAAGAAGACGAAATCATCTTTCAGGACATATTTCAATTTATTTCTTCTTCATTATCATTTAAATATATGGTGGTCCACATAAAATAGTATCTATAGTATCATTAATATAATAAAATTATTATTATTAGGTAACCACCATTATCCACCATATTTTATAACATGTGGGAAATGAAATGTATCACTTCCATGTATGTGTGGATTTCATCCTCTAGAGTTAGAATTTATTATTAATTATTATAATGGATGGTTAATTATTATTATGGAATTATTTTTTATATTTTATGTTAATAATATAATTATTGGTATGAATTAACAAAATAATAATTATATTTATTTCATATTTTTTGTTAGAAAATGAAAATAGTGTTCATGCCTATGTAGAAACTACAATCTACATAAATGGTGTAATTTATTTTTCTATCAATACCTTTTATGGATGAATATTAATATGAATATACTAAATATATATGTTATTTATATCTTATTAATTTTTAGAATAATTTGTAACCATTATAAACTTACATGGAACATTAGTTCGGAATCAAAACATACATAACTACAAAATCGAATAATTCATGAAAAATAAAATAGTTATCATATGGAAACAATGATTTAAATATAAAGTTATTAATAAAAATCTTCAAAAATTCATAAGTGGATTATATAAGATATTATATTTTATATATGTATCTTTTTTATAATTATGACAAATTTAAATTTATTATACATGGGTATATAAATCATAATAATCAAGACAAACATAAGGTATGGTTTTCTCAACTAACTTTGTTTTTCTATGAGTTATATTCCATTTTGGACAAATATTTTATTCATGTTTTTCATATAATTCAACAATTACATTTTACTTCATGAATAAATTTTTATTAATGGTATTAATTCTTTTATTATAATATATTTATTTCATGGGGGTTATGTTTCAAAATTTTAAAAAGTGGTAAATGTTCTATATTACAATTCTGTTTTTACCGAGATTGTTTTTTCTTAGATTTATAATGATTAAATTGTTTTATATTTCCCCCCAAAATATTATCTATTTTCATATTAGATGGATATTTTTAGAATAATTTTTTTATTTCATTTTAATCAATTTATGAACTCAAAATAGGGAAATTGTTTTAAGCAGAACCAACATTTTTTTACAATTGGGTATATATTCCTTTTATTATATTACTATAATTTTAAAAAAAATCACTAATATTATTAATATTATACTATAAATTTTTAAATGCATTTTTATTAGTTTTAAATTTTTATTATTTTATTTAAAACAATTAAAATTTTATTTTTTTGAACAACATACTTTTGAAATTTCATGAAACAAATGTTGAAGAAAGTGTTGTTTTAGAGTACATGGCATGAATAGAAACTACTGTTATAATTCCTAATCAATGATTTGAAGATTTATTTTTTATATTTACATTATTATTTTTAATTAAATTTATTTCTTTAACATATTGTAAATATCTATAATTGTAATAAATTATTGAAAATTGAAAAATCTATTTTTATCAATAAATATTCTTGTGATATTTCAAAGTCATTTTTCATTTATGGTAACATCATTTTTTTTCACTTATGATTTAATGGATATAATATCATATGATAAAATCCTTATTATTCTTATTTATGGTATATTATTGGCTTAATTCGATGATTACAATCCCATTTTCATTCCATGGTTTATGGAATATTGATATTATATTTATTTTATGATATTGTGGTACACATATTACGGGGTTTTCATTATGTGATTTGTGGGATTAAGAATTTATATCCCTCTAAAGAATTTTTTATAATGTATATCTCGTGAGATAATAATTACTATAATGGTGGTAAACCTAGATCAATTAAGGAGACTATGCACTATGATAGACTAGGTAGTGAACATTGACTATAGTAATAATGGAATTTGGAGTGAAAACAATCCATTATGAAATACATTGAAGTGATAAGTTAAAAAATTGATATTCTATTATTGTGTGTGTTCCAAAAACTTATATCTTATTATTATGATATGTTACAAGGGAATATGATTGATTAATGATGATTTAAAAAACATTTTTAACATAGATTTATATTGAAAATCATTATAAAATTATTCATGATGAATAAACTTTGACGGATAAGTTATGATTATTATAAGTAATTATTATATACTCACACACTTATTCTTATGTTAGTCTTTTTTACAATCATCGATTGATAATACCTCTATGTACCCATTAGGAGAAACTGAGTTCACCCTTTATTATGTTTCATTTTCCTCATGATATGAGGAACATTTTCATGTATTATGTGTCAAAAAAGGGTGGTAGTTATAAAGAACTTAGTGGGAAAAGTTGTAAATATTGTATTTATGATTTGTTTATGCATCTATGTTTCTAATTACACTAAAAATTTAATGTTTTGAAGTAGATCATCATGTTATATTTTTAATATTTATATAATTATATATAGTTTTTATTTATTTATTTTTTGATATCCTTATCTATTATCTGTATAGTGACCACTTATATTTGATAAAAATGAGGAAACATTTGTGATAACACTAAGTGTACACCAATGATAGGATAACATCTAATGTTATAGTGAAGAAAAAACTATTGTTATCGTATAAAATATAGAAATGTCTAGATAATATAATTTGGATATAGTTATAGAGTAGAATCACCTAGGGGAAATGTGTCCAAAAGGAGAAGAATTGGCATTAACTCAATCATCAGTAGTTCAGAATCAGTGGGTCTATGACTACACACCTAGCTAGACGCTAATAATAGATATTCTTATGCTAACCTACATATTCCTCATAATAAAGTCTGATTTATTTTTATGGATAATGACTATGAATGAAATAAATTAAAAATATAGTTTCATAGTTTTGAATGACTTTGTCCTGATTTATCAATTTATTGAATTATTTTACTTTATTAAATGGTTCCTCACTATGATGATTGATTCCTAGGAAAACCATTTTGGATTTTGGAAGGGAATGAATATAGAATGATTATGTTGATGTGTTTACATGAATTATCACATGTTTAATAATGTTATTTTTTTGTAGTTATATGAATAAAATTATATCAGGAAATGTTTAAAATTATATTTATTTATATTCTCAATTATATGATATCAATTTAATTGTTCAAAACCCTAATGAAATGATGATCAAATACCTTGTCTATGTGTCATTTAGGATTAATGATTTGTTAATGTACATCTTGAAAAAATTATTACACTCCCTCTAGTTAAAATTTAATTTCTTTGAAGTTGATTAGATATTTTAAATAAATACCATACCTATTGATGAATAAGGGATGCTATGTTTTTTAATCCAAAATATCATATTATCATCTGTTGGTGTGACAATAAATATTACTATTCATTGTAAAATGAATCCATTTTATGTGTCTTGATTTCTACTCAAAAATGGATTTTTTCTTGAATTTATGGGGAGAAAATAAACATCCTATATATGTTTTCTTTTCAAGTGGTTGCTGAAGTCTTTTTAAATGGGTTTTTAGGTATTCCTATAAATCAGGAAGTTTGATTTTTAATATAACTCATACATGATTCTAAACCTATATTAAAAAAAGAAAATAGAATATCCCCAAATGTGTTATATAAATATATGAAACAAATCCTAATGAATCTTGATAAGATATTAATTCACCCATGTACATCACCCTAAGGTGCACCTGTATATTTTGTATAGAACAATGATGAATAGTTGAGACACATAATTAATTATATTGAATTGAACAAGATCCTAAGGAAGAATATGTATCCTCTTCCCTTTATCAACAATTTAATCAATAAATTATTATGTGATCAATATTTTTCCATGATTGACCTTTGATCTAGATTTTTTCAATTGATGTTAAAATTTGATGGAATAATCAATATATTATTCTATAAAATTTATTGACATAATAAATTTATAATGATTCCTTTGAGTCTTAATAATTACCCTACTATATTTATTGATTTAATGAATTCATTCATATGAGATTACCTTAACCTTTTAATTACAGTTTTTATAGGTGATATTCATATATATATTCCATGAGGATGTAAGAACATGAGGATAAAATGAGGATTTCACCATTGAAAAAAGGATAAGATGTATGAAAAATATACCATGTGGGAATTTTACCAATAAAATATAATAATTTTGGTTCATATTATCATAAGATAAGGGATATAAGTGAAACCATCAAAGAATGATGTTATTCAATATTATACCATACCAATAATGTTGACGAAGGTCTATAGTTTTCATATTCAAGATAGATATACATTATTCCATTTTAAAAGTTTTTCTGAACTAGATAATCCAATTTCAATGTTATCTCCAAATATAATCAACTTGCATATGAAAGATGAATGTGATGAAAATTTCAATGAGCTGAAAAGTATGTTAATTTCTACACCATTAATCTCACTACCACGCATTGGATAATTTATTATGATATATAGTGATTCAAAAAATGTTATTTTTTACATATCCTCATGTACAGTTATATGGTGATATCTTATGGGTCATTCTAATTTATGTCTTTTGAGTAAAATTACATGAATTTTCATTTGGATTCTATTATGGAAATTTGGGTATTAAATATATGAGGTAATTATATTTCTAGATAATTGTTTTAGACATATGTTGATGATAAAATTTTAATGAATATATTCACTTAGAATAAGATTAATATTCAATTGAGAATATGGTTTGTGTTGATTAATGAATATGAATTCTCAAAAAATTACCACCTTTGGGAGGAGGATAAGGATCCCAATGTTTTGATTTAAAAGGATCATTATAGATTATATATGATCAATATCTCAAAAGATTATATAATTATAGAAATTAAATGAATGTATTTGAAAACATTAAAGGAATGGTAGAAATAATATATTTGTAAAATTAATTTTTAACCATATATCCATGTAATTATTAAAAAGGCATAGAGGGAATATATAGAGTTAGAAAAGGGTTAGAAATTTCATTATTTTTGAATTTATTATGATTGAATAATAATGTGTAAGAATGGAGTTTGTGTTTCTATAATTCCAGAAATGATGATTGGGATACCAGAATAATATCATAGCTCATCAATCACTATTGATCCTTGATGTATGAATACATATAAAAATATAATCGAGTATTTATAGTGGATAAAAATGAATGGAATTATTGTAGAGTATGTATCATGGTTCTTGGTATGTTAGAAAGTTATTAATAAGATATAAAATTTTAGGGGGATACTACTACCATTATCCATAATAAAATTTAACTGGGAAAACATTAATACCAATTTTATTGTGAAACTATCCAAAATATATAATTTCCACAATTAAATTTCGGTTATTTGTTAAACTCATTACAAGTAAAAAATATTTATTAATATTATTGGAGATTTATTTCTTGTTCAACATGAAAAAATATATATTAAGTAATTGGTATGGTTTAATAGAGTACTACATTAAATTATATGTATTCAATATATTACGTTTACCTCAATGTTTTGGTGAATACTTATTCATTCTCTAGATATAGATTTGTGTTTCGTTGATGTTTTTCATCCTCAAAAAGATTTTAAATCTGAAAGGATCATTAAAACCCTTGATGACATGTTGTGATTCTTTTTATTTGATTTAGAATGTTTTTAGTATCACAATATTCACCTTTTGAAATTATTTTATAAAAATCGAATTCTCTTGAACATTTATATGGATGAGACAGTGGTATAGAACGCTAATATGTTGGGATAAAGATGGGTAATGTAAAATATTGGATGTCGAGATAACTTATGAAATGGAATAGACTATTAGAATCTTTCTGCAGAACATCAATGTAGCATAGAGTTGATAGAAAAGTTTTGCTGAGAATCATTAGTGAAATATGGAATTAAATGTGGGTGATAAGGTATTCCTCTGAATTTATCAATGGAATAAGGTTATGAGATTCAGAAAAAAGATGTATTTACCAATAGGTATATTGTTACCTTCTATATTATCAATTCAGTATTGATGGTTTCTTATCACATGGTGCTTCAACTAATTATCTTATATTCTCAAGATGTGTTCCATATATATCTCTTTGGGAAGTACATTCTCATTTTCCACATATATAGAACTCTAAGGTTATAAAAATAGACATTCATCTTTCTAATGATGAAAAATCACTAAAAATAATATATCATAGTGATAACATAATATTGAACAATATTACTCACCTAATTATCATTTATTGATTGAATTAGTAATTTAAAAAAGATACATGTGAAACCTGGGATGTGAAATTAGGGAGATATCCTAATTTTTAAAATTAGAGTTATTGAATCAAGAAGTAAAATTTTATATTAAGGTGGTTTGAATTAAACAATAAATGATTTTATATGAATTTAATTTTAAATAATCATGATGTATTTGAATACCATTTTTATAGGAAGCATTAATTTCAAATGAATAAAGATATACTATTGAATTATTATTACATAAATATAAACATTTTAATCAAAGTGTTTAATTTTCAGTGTAATTAAGAGTAAATACATTATTAAAATTATTTATAAATTATTTATAATATTAAAATGTATTTATTAATCACTAATAATTATATACTCAATTATAAATTATAATTTTATGCTTTAAATATATGTGTTTCTCAAAAATAGGTTTTATTTAATTTATTAAAATATATTATAAGTGATTTTATGTAAATTCATAAAATTAATTTTTTAAATTAGATATAATTTTAAAATCATAATATCAATTTTGTCTGAAGTTAAAATGTTCCCATTTTTCTGATTTTTTTCTGTGAATAGTGAAAAATAATAATTTAATGAAACTATTCTTTTCTATTTAATAATGTAAAATTAACCATCTTGGTATAAATTTGATTAAAAATATAATTATTCACTTTCAAATAAATATAATATAATTAATGTAATTATAATCAACATTATTCAAAATTTTGGAATATTAAAATTCTTATAAAGAAAAGTTTAATTTAATGGATAACTATTTTCAACAACATTTTTCAATTTTATATTAAAATTAATTTCAAAAAAATAATATATAAATTATATATTTTAAAATGAATTAAATATTATAAATAATCATAATTAATATTTTTGAATATTGTTAAAATAATTTTTGATCATAATGAAAATTAAAAATTAAAAAAAGACTACACCACAATGAAAGGGTAAATTAGATTGACCTCTGTTAAAACAAATTGATACTACAACAATTTTTGACATAATTATTATTTTATGAATTAATTTCAACTTCCATCACCGTAGGCTAAAAATATAATGGTTTACCATATTATTTTACTTTAAAATGAATTAATAATATTTTAATCTAGTGAACTATTCAAGGTGTGTCTCTCCCCCACATGTAAAGGAGAATCTCCTCTCATATTTTCATTACACCTTAATAATCCTCCCAAATCAACAAAAACATGACAAATTATGTTCTAAACAACCATAAAAATGGAATAAATTCATTTTTTCATAATTTTACATTCCAAGGGCCCATAAGAAGGGATCTGAATGGGGTCTACCAAATTAGAGGTAATCATATTAATTGACCCCATTAAATTTATTTAAAATTCTATATACCTTGAATCAATTTAATTCATCATAATTTTTTTAGTTATTCTCAAATAAAGAATGAGATTTTATTATGATTATTGAATATCCATTATCCACCCTCCTTAATGTTTTTGTAATTATACCACCAATAATCCTTCTTTAGGATGTTTTTTAATATAAATATGAGATTGTTATGAAACCTATTTCCTTTATAGGGGTTATGAAATTTTGATATGTTTAATTATTATTGTATTATTGAATATATATGTATACTATTTATTATATTATGGGTGGGTCAAGAATTATATATCCATATAATGCATTGGGTAATTATGGATATCTATTGAGAAAATAATTAATTTAATATGGATCTAATTCAGTTTAGTAGGTGGCTTTGTACACTATTATAGTCCTAGGATTGAACCTTGACTAAAGAAGTGATGGAATGTTGTAGCGATCCTTGAATGTGGAAATGAGTTTCTATGATTATGTGTATTCCAAAAAAGGAAAATTATGTTTATGCTATGTCATCATGGTGACTAATTAATTATTACTTATTGAACACTCTTATATATTAAGTATTTTGGTTAAAAAAACCTTATTCCAGGATTCATGATTAAATATAATTGATTTCTTAGGATTTATTATTGTATGTTAAGATTGTGTTTTAAAACCCCTTTCATTTCAAATACATGAAAATTTCAATTGATATATCTTATTTTTAACCTTATTGTGTGTTTGAGATCACCCTTCAACATGTTTCCTATTCCATTGAAAATTAATAAATTATCTCCCTACAATGTATTTAAGAAGGCTGGTCATTGGGATGAACATAGTGATACACGATGTAAATATGTTATGTACTAGAGTATTATGTATCAATGATTTGAAATACATTAATCCATTATAGATATATCATAGATAATAATTTTATTTATTTATTATTTTTCAAATAAGTTTAAATATTTAGATATGTAATTTATGGGTCACATCATTGAATACCCATTAATTAAAATAATTGTGGTTAGAGAATTACCATTTTTTAAAAAATAGTATATGGTATTGGTGATAAATTTACCTATTAATTCAAATGGTTTGGTAATATTGGTAAATACATATCAATCAGGAGAAGGAAACCTAGGGTACAAAAAAATTATTTTGAATAATTTTTATAATTAAAAAATGATATTGATAATTAATGATTGAGGAAATCAATGATCAATATTCTTTTTGATTTTTCATCACCTAATCTCTATAAACATTTTGATAAGGAATAAATAGATTATTTTACAATATGAGGGACTTGATTAAAATGTATAATGAAAAAAAATATAACAAAAATAAATTTAATATGATGAAATATAAAATGATACAAAAATATAATAATAATCCTCTTGAGGAACATATAAAATTGTATATGGTCTGAGAAAACTACTCAATTTATTTTATTAAAGGTTGAAATAATCTCAAAAACTAGATTAATATAATATTTATTGAAATATTAGATGTATAAGGATATTACCATATAAATGTTATAAATAACTTTGAAACATAATATATATATATATATATATATTATCATTAAAATTAAACATGATAATAATGGGTAGAAAATGGATAATAAATATCAAAAGAGATTCCTATATGATTTACTAAAGATATTATAAAATGAAAAGTGTCATTCAAAATCATTTTTTTATAAAATGTGAAAAATAATTTTAAAAAACTGATATATTTCCATATAATTATAATTTTAATGTAATTAATGTAATGAATTATAAATATAGAGTAGAATATACAAAATTCAAAAAAGTTCTTTTAAAATGATTTTTAATTAAGTAAAGAAACCTACAGTGTTAATAATGACCTAATTTTTTTTTCAACATATATAAATATAAATATTAGAGTTATATAATTTAATATATATTATTTATTCATAATATAAAAGTAATATTTTATATATGCGGGAACACACACATGGAAGAAAAGTACCCAAAATAGAAAGTGCATGTTTTTCCTTCTTAACAATAGATCGTTACGAGGTAATATTTATTGAAATATATTATTTAAGTAAAATAATATTTAATCCATGGAATTTAATTTAATATAATGAATATTATAGAGAGATATAAAAACAAAACTATCCTATAATATAATATTCCATGGAGAATGATTATGACTTAATGAAAATATATTGTGCATAGAAAATTCCTTATGGCTTTGGTAACATAAGAATCAAAAGATAATGGAAGAGACATCTTGAAATGAAATTTGACATAGAATTTATCAATATTGGATTTCAAAATATATGAAAATAGTGTAGTAGATAAAACATATAATAGAAAATTGATTCTAAGTGGAAACATTCTTTGATAAAGGGAAATTTTGAAAGAAATAAAGAGGTTTTTTTGTTTTATAATGTTGGAATCAATTAAAAAATGAAAATGAAAAATAGAAAATTACTAAAAATATAATGACTATGTTAAATATAATAAAATCATATATTTTAATATATAATATGTTGAAGGATATCATCATAAAATGACTTGTTCGAATCAATAATGTGATATAAAGTCAGCAAAACACTTACCATAGATTCATTTTTTAAAATATACCCTAATATCATATATAATTTTTTTTAGAAATTTATCATATATTTAGAAAACATTTTCTATATATTACTCTTTATATAAAAGTTTTATAATAATTTTTTTCATAGTTATTATTTATTTTTTACTTAATAATGATCATCTGTTGTTATTAGTTTTGACTACTCCATTATATTTTATTATGGTAGTATTTATCTTCATTCATAGTTCATGAGTTTGAAATCTATAGAATAATCAACGAAATTTTCTAACTGTTATAAATTATTTATGAAGTTATGATTTTGTTATATGGTAGTTTTAGGTATGATTTACCAAGGTGAAATCCATTAAAATATTTATACCTTAACATTTGTCAATCCTAGTACGTTATATTAATGATTTGTAAAATATTAAAATAAAAAATACATAAAAATACTATTAACTTATTAATATAATATTTTACCAGTAATTAATTATTCATAACCATCCTTGATAAATATTTATAGCATAAACAATGTAGTTAGTCAAATTAACACAAATAACAACACGATATAATCCAAAAATAAGTATGATTAAATATAAATTTTGGTAAACTATAATTACTACATAAGTATAATGATTTAATTTAGTTGTTAGTATTTTAATAAATAAAAAAATAGTGTTTTACGGTGAAGATAAATTAAAATGTGATATTATAAGTCACTATATTGAATAATAAATGACATCATCACTTTGATGTATTATTTCTATTGATGGATTTGGGGAATCCCCTAGAGGTCATGGATTAAAAATATATATGGGAGTTATTAGGTAATTAAATATTGGAGAATATGAGGATTAATTATAATTTTTTTTGTGTTTTAGAATATATGGAGGGGTACTTTTTTATGTGAGGAGGATTTAAATTTTCTGTGACATCCAAGCATATTAATTTTTTTTCATAGAAATAAAATATAATTGTACGAAAATAATTTTTGGTTGATATTACTCACATAAATTACATTAAGTGATTATATACAAATATATTCTTTCAATATTTTTTAAATTAACAATTTATCATCTTTTACCCTTTATCAAGGTAACTTTTACATCGATAAATTACTGTTCAAAAAAATTATATCGATCATATTTTGTAATTGAAAATTTATTATTATATATATATATATAAATATTTCATTTTATCGCAATTCTAAATGAAATAATTTTCCTAAATATGAAATGAAAAAATAAAAAAAATTATATGAAATATTATTTTAATAAAAAAATGAAGCTATTCTTATTCATTTCCTTATAATAATAAATATATGATTGTTAATGAATTATTATATTTATAGAAAATAAATCATGTCAAAATAAATCATTAACAATAGTCAATGAAATATATTACGATAAAAACACATACTACATAGAAAAACATTACTTAAAAAATACTGGATTTTCGGCATTAGATGATATCTTATTTATTTCTAACAAAATTAATAATAAATGCATGAATTATTATTCCGCTATTTTTTTACAATTAATATGGTTTTTAAATTTGAATACTCTAAATAAGATAACATTCAATTTTATATAAATTCAAATAATATATAAAAAACAAATTTTTTGAATAAAAATAATTCATTGGGATAATCCCTTAAATTAGTATTCTGTATAGTTACTATTTTTTAAAAGTTTTTTAACTATTTTAAAAATAATTTAATGAGTTTTATGAATCTATTTTATTAATATAATTATTTAAATTTTGAATTTTTTTTAAAAAATATATATAATTCTGAAAATATATATTTTTTCAATAAATAGTATTTTCTGAAATTAAATATATATTTTTTAATTTTTTGTAATTATTGTATCATTCTATTTTATACATAATTTTTATATATGACAATACAATTTATGTAACATTCATATTCATATTCATTCATTATAAGGATTGATTTGATTAATTAGTTTTATGTTAATTTGTTCCATATGATTTAAGATTTATTTTATTCAAGTTGTTTTTATCATTAAAATGAATTATGTAACTATGGGAAAAATTATACATGAATCATAGTTTTTCTTTCCATGAACCCTCTATCCAAATATACCCCACCTGAGTTGGACATAGATAAAGAGAGATAATGACCCCCTGAGTCCTGCCTCCACTAGTCCCTGGTGTAGCGACCTACACCATGGTTATACAAATTTCGAAAAATGATAGGCATTACACTTTTAATAGTATCCTATATTGGGAGATAATATGTATCAAACAAAAAATAACTACAAGACCTATATAATAGAAATACAAAATCCATCCCACATGCATGATTAAAAATATACCTACGGAAAATACAACAAACTCCAATGTAAGTACCAAAAGAACAAAGCTAAGAAGCAGCCCAAAAATTGTCCCCATGTCCAAGCCTGTAATGTGAAACATAGTCCATATAATCCTCCAAGAAACCAAAAAAGAAATTTATATACATATGGTGAGCATATCTGTATACTCAAAAATAAAAACCAAGGTCTCTAATGAACAATTTGGATAATCATAATAATTCTTATGTGAGAAATCAACAAAAATCAACATCACCTATCAAGGAATACTAGCCATCCCATCCTCACCAAGACATCCTCACCAAATAATGAAAGTCAAGTAAGGTATAATAATAACCGCATCTAGGTTTGGTTACACACACCACCTCCTACTAGATAACTTCTGGTACCCTAACGGAAAAAATTCTTGCACTTCAACACTCTTCCAGAATCCCTATGTAAAAAAACTTCCCATATACACCTATCCCATAGAGGTAGTCTTGAAACCTGAGAAAAAGAAGTTCCCCACACCCTTACTCCTAACATATGGGCCACAACCATACCAAATCCTACTCACAGAGACCTGGGACACCACCATACCTCATACTGATGTCACCTAGGAAATCACACTATATCTCATCTCATAGAGACCTAGGAAAGAACACCTCACCTGCAGACACCCAAGCCTCACAACCATACCGCAAACAACCCATAGAGTCTTGCGATACCAACAACTAGTAGAGGTAGTTGGTAAGATCCAATTACCATCCATCTATCCACCCACTGGGATGTTGAAAAAAGAAACCCTCCCCCATGGCAATAGGGGTGTTGGGAAAATAGTTCTCATCTAGGGTGGGGTGAATATAGAAATCACAAGTATGTACAAACACACACACACACACATGTATATATAGTTATCAAAAACACATCCAAACATATGGGGTTTTCTAGATAAAAAAATCCCACAAAACGGCCTTCGTTAGTACCTCTAAATTCACAACACACAACAATCAATAATTTGATTAATTACCCCAACCATCTCATTTAACCAATTATATTTCTTTATTAAGATATCCATTTATTCAATCCATTCCGACCTATGATGTTACCAAACACAGTACATCACATGTCACACTTCATAATCCACCTAGAGGAATAATACAAAATTTAAAACATCCCACTCCACATTTCCTCTCCAATTTATTCCCTTTCTAATAACTTCCATAATCTCTCTTCGTAGTAATTCTTCCCAATCCACCATATCAACAAAAACAAAACCACTTAAAGCTCACAGCAAATCCCATCATATCCCCTTATAACTACCATTAGTAACCTCGCTAAAGAAACCCACCACACACATCTTTACAATCAATACACAACTCGATTTTAGTCCCACTACACAACAACTACCATCCATTCCAGAGTACAAAAAACACACATCCCACAAAAAAACCACTTTATCAACCATATATTTCACATCCACAACAATAACTCTCATATAATGCATCACCCCACATACTAAATCATAAAATAATTAAAAATTAAATAAAAGATACCACTATTAATTCTACCTATTAATTAAAGGGATTACCACAAAAAAAACTATATGATCTTAGGGCATCCATTTATTAGAAAATTGTACATAATTTTCCTTTTTCAATTTTCAGGTTTTTCACAATAACTAACAAAAAATAAACATGTTTAGATTGCAATCAAGGAATAACAATCAAAATTATTTTTATTGGGGAATTTATCTTGGATAATTACAAACATCACGAACATGATCAAGGCCATAAAAAGCATGCAAACACAGCCAAAATCCATTTTCAATTAAATTATCCAATTTTTTATCTATTATTAAGGTGTAAAAACTATGATTTAAAGGAAAAATAATTATAAACTTCTTGTATGATACACAATTAACATGAAACAAAGGATAATCCCTACCTCGAAGAAGATTTCTAATTCGTCATGACACCATAAGGCTAAGAAGAAAGCCCGCAAGTGACAATTTCACCACTAGAAACAAGGATCAACCTATTACATACAAAAGGATCATCAAAACACTATGAAAACACTCATACCAAGACAACATAAATTACAATATCAAATTCTAGTGGGAGTGTGGGATAAGAGAAAATTGATGAAATGGAGGGGAAACATACCATGGGTTTATAACAAATTTCCTAGGAATAAACACTTGATTCAATTAAGAAGGGGGGGGGGAGTGGGGATCCAAGGTCTCTACAGGGAACCTCAGGTTCATCTAGAAAAAAGTGAAGAAAGAGGTAATGACCAAATGAGATAAAGTTCAGATGAAAGATAACATTAAAATAAAAATGGATCGGGGGAATACACCACTTGAAATCCCTTTTCATGCTATGAAACCCATTAAAGGTCCAATTATTTCAAAAAATGTGTTGCCTCTCAAATTATATTATTTTACAGACCAAGAGTCTCACCATGTTGGGAACCCTTACAGACAAACCAAGAAACTGAGATTCATGTCATGTAACCTAATTACATTTCATGTAAACCTACCACTTCCATCCTTTAGCACCCGAACCAATCCAAACTCCCTCTGAACATTTCTAACATAGAAAACCTATAATGTAATGGACCGTGGAGACCCAAACCCTTACATTATATATCTCTCAAATGATTATCGTCCTCAAGAACTAAATACCATTCTTATATGGAAGAGGGGTTTAGAAAACCACCCCATGAGATACCTATCCAGGATTCCTCCAGGAATGAAACACCTATACTGACAAAACAGATCAATGGTCAATAATAACCACACTATGTTGCTCAAAATATGGAGTATAAAACATCCTCATCAAGAAAAACCTCCACCATCATATTCCAAATCAACAAAACAAAATACACACCACACAAGCACACCATCCTCACGATAAAAACACATGAATCAGGTAGTTCAATCCTCCATGTAATGATATTATCCACTCCGATCATCACTATATCTCCCACACAATTTTAGTTACATCGAAATTAATGTCTCTCGACTAACAATTAGGTTCTCATCTTTTCAAGTGTTAGGATATTATCACACATCACAGAACAAGGAAACAAGTAATCTTATATAAAAAAGGTTCAAACATTAAATGAGATGGAAAAGCAGAACAATAAAAAACACTGAACAACTTCATGTATTGGGAACACATATGCACTTCCCACTCCCATGTACCCTCCCCCAGTCCACCATGCCTCCAAAAAACAAGAACAAATGGAATGGTCTATCAAAACATCACATTCTACCAATGATAATTGATCTCTATCGGATACTCAACATACTTCGTGTCATCTTCGATATCCAACTCTCCCTAGTCATTATCATTGGAGTCATTGTGATGATCCTGAGAATGCTGAGAGACTTGAAAGACATTGTCGATCCTCTATAACTAAGGATGATATTCAAATTTGTATGAAACATTTCTAACTCATCCCTACTATTAAAAGGGTCTTATAAAGCTGGGAGAAATCTTAATCCCTCTACCAAACCTCTTCTTCCCCCACTGAGGGAAAACCCTTCAGGAACATGTGGTCCCCAACCTCGAAATCAAAGGGCCTCTTCCTACGATCGACAAACAAGTTCTTTAGGTCATGTTCTGCTTCAACCTCTCATGAACGAGATGAAACTTCTCTATCATGCTTAGCACAACCTCATGGACAAAAACATATGTCTCCCCAAACACATTCTAGCACAATGTTGAACAACATGTTCTTTCGTACAGGTCTTTAAGTAGAGCCATGCCAATCAAAGAGTGATATCTATTATTGTATTAAATCTCTACTATAAGGCCCCATCCTTAAACATTACATAATCTTGAATTAAGTTAATAATTCACATTGAGGATCTTTTCATATTTAGATTTTTAGATAATTAGGCCCTAACTATTATATTACATCTCAAAAATTACAATGTATACACTTCTACTCTGTATCCATTATTTTCATAAAATTAAAATTCATAAAAGAAAACAATAATTCTTTTTCTTGATATAAATATTCACGCGTTATTCCTTTCTCTTACCCTACCTTATACCATGTGAAAAACATTTCAAAAACTTGGTATGAGCATAAAAAGATCAGTAAGGGTTATAAAATAATGAAGGAAAACATTAGTTCAACAATACATACAAAACACAAGCTCTTTAAAATACCTCATGAAATCCTAAGATTTACGAATAACACATAGAAATAAAAATTCAAAAAGGTAACTTGTGCCATCCATATCAAACTTACATTGTAGCTTTCATAGATATGTAGGGTGATACATTTGGAATACCCATAAATGTATATTCCCAAAATATCTTAGTAGAAACATTAATGTTTACCTCTGTCACGTTACCTATTGCAATAAAGAGTTATCTCGGGCTCAACCGCACTGGTTTTATTACTGAACCACCCGTATACATAAAAAATTCCCTATAACCATAAAATATTCATAACACATAAAACAATAATAAAGGAAAGATATAATTTACACATTTCAATAACAATATATCCTTTTAAGATATTTACATAATCAATTCATTATCTAACCATTTTCAAAACCATTTAAAAGATTTAATAAAGGTATTTTTGAATAAAAGTGTCCCATAAAACTTTGAATCATTTAAATAGATTAAAATTATAAAACATTAAGGTCAATATAAATAAATTCTTAAAACTATTTCAAAAACATGGACATTAATGAAAAATATTTAGAAGAATAAATCTTTAAAAAAATATTTTAGTTATAGAGTTCTTAACCAAATGAGATATGATTGAATTCAAATAATTGAGAAATAATAATTAATGAAAACATTATAATATCATGAGAATAAGGATATTCGTGATATAATATGTCAAAGGTCAAAATATACACCATATAAAAGTGAATTGGTGTATAACCACAAATAAGCCTCAATGGAATGTAAATTGAGACAATGTCCCTTACAAAGATTGTATCCTAATATTAAGTATAAATCAATGACATAATTATATGTGAGAAATATGAATACACACAATATAAGTGGATATTATGTTTAAAATAGTAATTGGACATTCACACATATTCATATCACAACATAATCAAGAAGTAGAAGTTTAACCCAAAGAATTTTCATTGGGTTATGATGTTCTCTTACATAAATTTGACAGCCTAATGGCATCGCTATAAAATTAAAAAAATGATTTGATGAGAGTGAAGAGGGTGTCTCATCACATGGACATAAAATTTACAGAATTAATCACATTTAAGAACATTTCCCAACATAAGAAAATGTAAATTTAAAAGTCATAACATAAAATAAGTCTTTTATTAGGAGAGGAGAGTGAAAGGTTCCCTTACCGATTTGGTATCTTACAAAACATACACCACATGAAAGAAAAATCATACGATGAATATTTAAATACCCATAAATTAAATTATATTAAAGAATTAATACAATCATGGGATGTACATACACCTCCCAAAAGGATAATAGTGGAAATATTTCATGAATCTCACATGAAAAAGAAGTGAGATGAAAACCCCTTACCACGTTGTAATCAATCAAGTCATACGACAAAAAGTTAATAACCACCAAATTAATCATAGAATACCATGAATATAAATATAATTATGATAATATATATCAAATTTCATAACAAAATACACCACATGTAATAAATAAGTGGTGAACAATGGAAATCTCATGAAATTAAAAGTGAGATAAGAAATCATTTACCTCGTGTTTGACTTGAATAATATGTTCTGTGTTCTTTCGGAATAATAAAATTAAGAATATTTAATATTCCTTAAGAAAAATTTTCATATTTATTATTACTTTTATATAACTTATTACCTTTATATAAAAATTAGTTAATTATTTGAGTTCGTATAGGATATTTTGTCAATGTTGGGAACTTTAGTGAAAAATGATCTTCTTATAATTACAAATAGTTCAAGTGGTAAAATTTCCATTATCTATAGAATTATATTAACGATTTAGATATCATATATATCATATATATATATAGTGTATATGTATTTATAATATTCCATATCATTTCGAGTTAAGAAATGAAACACACTATTCAAGGAGCCGGTAAGCCGTACGTACGCATGGATGCTACTTTCATTTATATTTTATATTTAATGAAATGAAAACATAATAATACCTAGGTATATTATAATTCCAGTATAATTTCCATGTTATGTAATTTAATTAACTCCATCCTTTATACATTCCACGTATGGAATGAATGATTCATATCACTTTTAGAGGGCGGTTGTCCGCACTTACTCAAATGAAATTATCATATTTACCCATTATGGAAACCATAAGGTATGATATGAATGAAAAATAAAGAAGTATATAGAAAATATAAATAATATATATATATATATATAACATGTAAATATAGTTCCATCTTAATGGCCACCATAAGAGGTGCTAGGAAAAGATTGAACAATCATCGTTTCGTGAGGCAATTGTTCACTGTCCATAGAAATTTTGTGTTAATTACCCATTAGACATAGGTTTGTGTATGTGTAGTTATAATAAATCTCATATAAACAACCTAGTATATTGAAGATATTGGTTTTTTTATAAAATAAATGAATAAACATAGTTTAGGTGGCTGGAGATGTAAAATAAAAGAAAAGAACTTACGAAAAGACTTTACCTTTAAATCGGATAACTCCCTTTAGTTTGAAAGTAAAGGATTTCTTGATGTGCCTTCTACATAAGTTATGGATTTAAGGAGGAATATAGGGATCCTGAAATATTATTTGGGTAGAGTATGGGCGATCCATGGGGCTTGAGAGGTGTGAGTAATGGGTTAGCGTGGAGGGATTTTTATAGGGGGGGGGGCTCTTTAAGAACATTTGAAAATATTATTTTATTATATAATGAATTTAGGTTTATAAAGGTCCAAAACTTATTAAAGTAAAATATAAGATGACTATTATTTTAAATAAAATCATCTAATAATAATTGGGAAGGTTTTGGATATTTTTTTAATCAATATAATCTTATTTATTTAAATCATTCTTTAATGAGGTAAACACTGCATCATTATTGTGTCACAAATAATTTTATTTATTTGTTGTCTAAAAATTATAAAAAATATAACATGCCTTAGGAAATATTTTTATCATTAAAATTAATATTTATAGTTGAAGTGATATTTTATATAACCCCATATAAGAATTGATTTACAAAAAGATATATGTTTATGTCATTTTTGTCATTACTTTAAATTAATTATTATAACGTGTCATTTTCACTCTTAAGTGAATAAATGGGGTCCAAAAATCGACCCAAGAATTCCCATTGTCGAAAATGTATCAACAAATTGGATTAGAACACATGTTAGGGTAATTTAATATTATTATAATATTATTTTTACGTTGAGTTACACTATTTACCTTTAACTGCGGTAAATAAAATTTAAAAGCTACTATTCACCAAAATTATGTTCATCTTATTGAACCAAATTTTAATGACTAATAAGAACCATGTATGTCATATTTTAGAAATTCAATTCATATAAGAGGTAAAATTTCATCTAAATGAAAAATATCGGGTTTTAAACTACTACTAAGTGTTTTCACTATTCATCAAAAATTGATGTTTTTCAGAAAAATAGTAAAAATTCGGCCTAAGATATATATGATATTCCGAATTCAAAAATGATGTATATTTTACCAAATTAAAAGCATAGAAGTTTCATTAATTAGTTTAAAATTAATTCCCATTGTCCAAAAAAACCGTGTATTTTAAGAAGTAATAACAATCCAAAGATTAACACTTGTTTATATCCATTTTCAAAGTAAAATTACTTCCAATTACCAAAATTGAATTAAATGGTAAAAATATAATCTGATTACATTTTAAAACCAATTAAAAGGATAATATAACCATAGAAATAAATTATATTAAAAGGCAGTTTTTAATTAAAATATACTATTTTTCCATATTCATTAAAAAATGAATTTTATCAGATAAATACCAAAAATTTACTCAAAGTAAATTTTTATGTCTCGATTCTAAATAAGAATTTTATTTTATCAAATACAACATATTAATGTGACCAAAATAATATTTAAGTAGGGTTCTCCATCAAAAGGTAGAAAATCGACCTTTTAAAGTATATTAGAATATTTATGCTTAAAATTTGATTCATTCACATTTTAAGGCTCTAAAATTTATTGGATAAATGTAAAAACATTTAAGAAAAAAGCTTAAGAACAATATGGTTAGTTCAGTTCATTCTCTCTAATATAATGGCTAGGTGTTAACTACTATTTAAAATAATATTATATTATTATTCTTTAGTATGACCCAACATTGTGTGAAACATAAGATTTCAAAGAATCTCATTGTTGCGTATAGGGTAAGCCGTCAGACATAGAATCCCCTTTAAAATAAAATTAATATTTAATTCAAAAGTATTAATAAATATGAAAATGTATTGTTCTTTATTTACTTTTGATGTTACTTCTACTAAGGGTTGGTTTTATACACAAGATCTACCGTTGTCCAATAAACATGCTCGCTACATTTACTCCAAAATATGGATAATATCTTCTACCTACCCATCAAATTTATAGTGGAAAGTAGTGCTGGAACATAACTATTTTTCCTAAGCATAGTTCAATACCATCCAAACTCATGAGGTAAAACATGTATCCCGATCTGAGGCAAGTATCTCGAAACACCATACAACTGCACCACCACATCCACACACCTCATATCCAAGGAATACAATATTAATGGATCATTGATTTCTAATAAGTGAGGTGATTTTATCTCCCGATCAACCACTAACTAGATTCTATTATAGCCTCTATGATCTCTAGGTAACCCTATGATGAAATTCACAAACAATTCATCCTACTTCCATTTAGGGATATCTAAGAGCTACATGAAATCCCCTAGGAAATAGTAATTAACCTTCACATACATGCATACTAAGAAATTTTCCAAAGACTCTTCCACTCCCTACTTCTTCCCTGGCCACCCGAAATACTCCCTCAATCTAGAGTACATATTTTCCACTCCTAGGTTCAAAACTAAGGGTGATCTATGAAAATCATGGATTACTCCATCATGCACCACCACTGGAAAAATAGCCTCCCATTGAACAAAATCTGATTCAAAATATCCTTCGACCATACCTACGGAGCACCACCAATTTCAAGGTGATTATACATCACCTTTTCCATCAAGTCTTCCCCAAGAGACTCCTCTGCCTGATGCATTAGAGATTACTGCACAATCATCTAAAATTTATAGACTCTACCACCGTCCTTTCCTACATCTAAGTGCATAGAATCAAAATCCTCCATTGCCTTCCAAGAATCTATAGATTACGAAACTAACTCCTTCTACAACTTCATGCTCATGGAATCCACCATGAAATTCCACTTTACATAGGTGTAATAGATCTCAAAATCATAGTCCTTGAGAAACTCCACCAACCTCCTTTGTTTCATGTTAAAATATTTCTAGGAGAAGATATACCTCAAACTCTTATAATCTGTGAGGACCAAAAAGATCTCAGCAATGAGGTAATGCCACAACAGCTTCTGGGAAAACACAACCATTCCCAACAATAGATCATGGGTGACATAGTTACGTTTGTGGGGACAGAATTTCCTAGACACATAATATATCACTCCATACTACTGTATCAACATGAATCCTAATCCCAAATTGGAATCATCAAAAAACACTTCAAACTTCACTCCTTCCTCCAGAAACTATAACACCAGAGAACTGACCAACATCCCCTTCAGATCGCCAAATACTACCAGGCACTACATTATCAACACAAAATCTTTTTCCTTTATAGTTAGAGCTATCAACAGAGTTAAAAATTGAGATAAATCAGATACAAATCTACAGTAATATCTCACAAGAATAAGAAAACTATAAACCTTCAAAACATTCTTGGGTTCTTCCCAAGAAACAATTACCTCGATATTTGAGAGGTCTACTAATACAACATACCGTGACACCATATTTCTAAGGAAATTCACCTATCATGTATCGAACATTCACTTGTATAGCTTTCTGTAGAGATGGTGGCGTCAAAGGACCTGTAGGACATTCTTGAGATACTCAGTAAGATCCTACTCTATCTTCCAGTAGATCAATATGTAATCTTAAAATACGGGGATGAACTAGTCTATGAACTCATATAAGACAATGTTTTTAATCCACTTGAAAATGGTTGGTGTGTTCATAACTCTGAATGAGATGACTATGAACTTAAAGTGCCCATACCTAAATCTGAATGCAGTCTTCGAGGTGTCACCCTCCTTCAGCCTCAACTGCTGATATTCAGAGAAGAAATCAATATTAAAAAACAAACATGCATCCCTCATCTATTCAAAAATAACATATATCCTATGGATATGGTTACATTTCTTGACCATCAACTGATTAAACCTATGGTATTCTCTTCACAACCTCAAACCTCCATATTACTCTATTGATAAAAACACTAGAACACCCCACTATGGCACACTAGGCTTGATAATGCCCTTCTTATTCTTCTGATCATCAATCTGGATCCACAACTCACACATCAAAAAATGTTCTATCCCATAAGGGACATTGAAATTGAACATGAAAAGAGATGTAAAACTATCCCAAAGAAGGCATCGTGTCGAGGGGTAGAGTAACTAAATACTATTGTATAACATCTAAAAACTCCCCCAAAAACTCTAGGAACCAAAATTATCCCATTATCCAATGATCCCACTGAAATATCTACCAATAATGAAGGAAGGGGTTCCACACGCTGATTTCCCACATGAAAACTCTAATAGCCATGGAAAGTCAAATACTGGATATCCATGTTAGAAATCATGAATATACTTTTGAAGCATTAAATATTAGCATGATTAGAATAAAAAGATTTTATGATAAAAAAAACATTGTATAACTACCTCTATATTAAGAATATATCCCCACATGAAAAATGCAGTCTCATCATTAGTCCACATCCCTGACAGACATCAAACAAGCTAGTCTGACCTCCGAGGGGAATAAAAAACACCAGAGGAATTGAAAGACTATCTATGACTAGTCTTAGATAATGTTGTATTGTGGGTGAAATGAACAAGAGTGGCTCCCATATAAAAAAATCACAAACAAGATTACTAAAAAAATTGATCATACATCGAATGATCTCTGGACCTCATGGAGGTTGTTACCTCTATGGCGTGAAGCAGACCACACCCAGATCATTTACCCCTCTATTGAAGACCACATCCAAGACCATTCTCAGGTCAAGGTCCCTAATGAACACCCCCTTGGTCGACCTCCCCCTACTCTGTCTCCTCTTTGTGGAGTAGGAGCTTGTTTTCCCTTCTGTTGAAATAACCTTGCTAGCAACTCCTGTTATGTTGGGTGCTGAAAATTCCTACCTCCACTATAATGAGATCAAAATGCCATCAAACACTGACACTAATGATGTAAACAGTCTCTATAAGTGAAATACATCAGTCCCATGTTCATAGGAAAATCATGTTGACCTAAATAAAAAAATAGAAAATGTTATGGTTGATTACCTACTAGTCGAAACCAGAATGGACCTGGTGCTTGATACCAATTCCTAATAGACTTTCCCCTAGATGTACCTTGTTGGATCCCCTCCCAAGGTATACCACCACATGAGTACATCCACTGATCTACATCTTTATTATTCCAGACATACAATTTTGTTGGAACAGTAGAGGGAGTAACCGTGTATTGGAGAGAAGGATGAAGTGCCTCTTCTAAATGTCATACAAAAAATTCCTCATCTGGAACGAGATCTGGGGAAATTGAAGGAAATTATTGGACATGATCATCAACACTTGTACTAACAAAATTCAATATTGGAGGGAGAGTAAATCCTACCTCTTCTATGCCATTATGGTAGAATAATGGAATTCTTCTTGGAACTAACTTTCAAAATCGACGCATAGAACATCCGTCTCCCTCCTCTATCCTAGGAACTACTTCCACCACTGATGAAAAACTTCCCGCATCTGGTTCAAAACTAAAGGATAATAGTAATCTTTCAGGGCCTGAATCAAGTTGAAGGATATCACAAGCTCTTCAATCCATCTCTTTATCTCAATGCATGAAATTATACCCTGTTATAATCCAAGAGTCTACTGATGGAATGAACATAGAATCCTATTCCACTAATAAAACTCATCTTCTTGATCAATAATCCATCGATTGAACAGGGTATCTAGCTTATCATGCACTACCAGCACTACATGTAGATGAAGACTGGGTGCCATAGCTGAAAAGGCTAAACAAGTAATTCCCATGACTAAGTAGTATGGAATTTTATTTATGATTCATCTTTACTCATTTTTTATTTTAAATTCCCCAAAACCCAAAATTAAAAGAGGAAGTCAATTTATTATGATGTATGTACATTCCCTAGTGTCTCTACCCTACAAAAAGTGTAGCCTCACTTGTTTGTTCTGTCGGCTTAGAGTCCTCGCATCGGATCAAGTGGGACCTAAAATCCCATGTCTTAGCCGGTCTTCCCTGGACAATGACACACACTAATTTCTCCTAGCACTATTTCCTAACCAACCCATGCAATTCTCACGTTTCCTAAATCCAAACTCCACCATATCTCTCAACCATCACCTCTACAACCATTTTTTCATGACCCCGTCCCTCTGAAGATTCCCCTTCTGAGCTGCCAAGGGAGAAAGAGAGATAATGACCCCTGAGTCCCGACTCTAGTATGTCCCGGGGTTTCAAACAACATTAAAAGAATACAACTATCACAAAATGGGGGGAAATAACCTTATTAGTAACCATTATCAAGAGATACAAAATATATTAACCACAGAACAACTCCATGAAATATATAAATGAAATCCACAATCTATCCCATATTAATGTGTAAAAATAATACTTCTAAAAATAGAATAAACCTGAAATTATTTACCAAAATAAAAAAAACTAAGAAGTGAAACAACAAATATCCCCATGTACGAGCTAGTGAAGTCAATAACGGTCCATATAATCCTCCTAGAAACCTAAAAAAAGTTTTTATGTATGTAGGGTGAGCATACGAGTATACTGAATAGGGAAACCCAAGGCCTCTCATGAAAAAGTGGGAGATGCATACTAATACCCATATGAGAAAAAAAAACCAATAGCCCCAAACAAGGAAAACCAACCATCAAAACCTCACCAAGAAATGATTACCAAATAATGTGTGTCATGTAAGGTAATATAAAAAGAACATCTATGTTTTGGTACCCTGCACCACTTCCCACCAATTAACTACTAATACCATGACAAAAAACCTTTAGGTGAATCAATACTCTTCCACAAGACCTATATCACAACCTTCCCACCACACACATGGGCCTTAGATAATTTCTTGCAACCTAAAAAAGTTAATCTCACCTCATCCCACCCATAGAAATCTAGACCACAAATGTTCCTCATCCAGCCCACATACACCTAGGCCATAACCATTCCTCATCCAAAGACACCTAGGAAGGTACACCACATCTCATCCCAAAGACACCTGGGAAAGAACAACATTCCCCAAACACCTAGTCCTCACAACCATTCTACAACCTTCCCAAAGAGTCTTCATCTAATAATTCCTAGAAGATGGATCATGGAAGGACCGAAAAACAGCCTTTCATCCTCCCACTCGGAGGTTGGGAAATGACTCGCTCCCCCATGATAATGGGTTTTTTCGACACATAGTTCCCTACTAAGGTTGGGTACCAATAGGAATGATATCTAAGTACAACTATATATATATTAGAACAAAAAACTCAACATAAACTATTGATTTTTCCAAACAAGAATGAATCCCAAAAAATAACCTTTGATTCTACATTTAAATGCACAACTACATGACAGGCAACAATTCCATTCATAACCCCAACATGCTAATTGAACCCACTAGCATTAATTATTATGAAATCCATTAAAAAAATATATTCCTACCTAGAGAGCTACCAAGAACATCACATCACAATTCACAACGCATTAACCACACAGTAGTAGAAGAAAAAATTTAGAACATCCCACTCCACATTTCCTCTCCTCAATATCCCCATGTCAACCACTTATATAATAATTTTTCAAATTAATTACACAAAATCCAATATCTCAACCACAAAAAAAAACCACTAACACACAACCACTCCCATAATGTTTTGTTATTTCAACCATCAACAACCTCTGTGCACAAACACCCCACAACCATCAACAAAAACAAAAATAACCGAGTTGTAGTCCAAATAAACAACACCACCCATCCATTACACATTCAAATTTGACCCACATTCCAGAACACAACCACTTCATGACTCTTTTATCTCTCACACTCAATCACATTCATCCCAGATAATTCCTCACCCCACATACAAATAGATAACAAAATTATAGATTAATCAAAGAATCTGATTATCAATACAAATAATTAATATAGTGGATTATCATAAATACATTATGATCAGGGGGAATATATTAATTATCCAAGTTAATATAATTAATCAATTTCCTTTATCAAGTGTATAACAAGAACTAACCAACATGCAAATTTTTTATTGTGAAATCAAGGACCACTAATGGACGCTATTTTCAGTGAGGTTTATAGCCCATATAATCACAACATCAAAACAAGATCAAGGATGTAAAAAGCATTAAAACACACCCCATATATATTTTCAATTCAGTTATACAATTACTTATCTTTGATTAGGGTGGCAAGAAACCGATCTGTAGGAAAAATATTTTATACCTCCTACTTGATACACAATTAAAGAGAAATGAAGCAGAAACCATACCTCGAAGAATATTTGCAATTCATATGGGCACTACAGGATGAAGAAGATTGGTGTCAAGATAGAACCTCACTTCTAGAAATGTGGATCAACCTATTCTATACCAAATGAATAATAAAAACATGCCCCAAACACTCATCCTATGATGAATAAAATTTTCATAGTGTATTCTGGAAGGAGGTGGAATTACAAGAGAAAAAATATGAAATGGAGGGGGAAACGTAACATAGGTTGATAAGAGATTGCCAAAAAACAACCACCAGATTCAGTTGAATAAGGAGTGAGGAGTGGGGCATGATGGTCTTCCTGGGGTTCCTAGGGTTCTCCAAGAATAAGAGTGATAATATTGAAGGCTGCTTAAAATATTCTTCGGTCGAATGAAATCAATAAAATAAAACAGGTTTGGGGGATGACATGATGTTTTATCCACTCAAATTCCACAAAACCCTTCAAGGTACAATTACAATGAAAAAAGTGTATCCTCTTAAAATATTTTATTCTTTAGACCAGGAATCAACTCATGTTGTGAACCATTCTAGACTAGACATGAAAACAATATTCACATCAAGTATCCAAATTAAAACATATATAATCCTCCAACATTTATCCTTTATAACCTAAACCTATAAAAACTCTCTTAGATCATTTCTAACCTCTAAAACCCGCAAGGTAATAGACCATGACATGAAGCATTACAATATAGTAAATATAAGATATATTTTATCAGATAATTTTTTTTATTAAAATGACTTAAAAATCATAGAGGATATAGTGGACCATAGTGAAAAAGAAATAGATAGGTAGAATTCAAAGGATCATCAAGATGATGGAAAAACTAATGGAATATTTTATATCTTTCTGTATTTCTATATTTGGGATAGATTATATACTATTGATGAAATATATTATAAACCACAATGTTTACAAAATTGATAAAAATAATAATTTGAGTAATTAATTTACAAATACATTTACCCTTAAATATTCCAGATATAGAGATTCTATTTTTTTCCACTGATATGTCAGAGTATATCTAATATCTCAATACTTTGGAAAAATAAAGGCAATGTTCGATTGTAAATAAGATATTCCACACCAACCATAATAATGAAATAAAAAATCATTATATAATTTCCACCTTTATAATATAACAATTAAAGTCGATGGAATTAATTGTATTACTCTCATTATGAAATATATAATTTTCATAGTCATTGATAATATATTATTTAATTTTTTTAAAAAGGCACCCGATTTTTCATAATGTCTTCTTATACTTAAATAATATATTTTCTTAGAAAATAGTGTTTCTTGAAATTATTAGCTAATGGTATAACTAAATTCCGGAAATTTTGGAAAATTATTTTGAAAAAATAAATAACTTTTTTGAAATCATCATATCATGATTATAATCTATTAAAATTTGATATATTTCTCAAAAGATATAATTTTCAATAAAGAGTTAAAAATATTGATTTTTTTAAAAAATATTGTTTTCTTCTAAATTATTTTTAAAGACAAATTATATTTTTTATTAATTTTGAACAATATATTATTAGATTTATTTAAATCTATTGTCATGTTTGAATGAGTTTTATACTTGAATTTATTATTAAATAATTTTATACTAGAAAAGGTATTTTCCTAATTTTTTTTCCATTTTGTTTTTATGTATTAATTATTATTTAAATTATGAAACCACTATGTTATATATTTTTAATCAAGAGGTAATTTTTTTTAATTATTTATTTTTTATTTTTAGTAATTATTAATAGTAACAATTATAATTTTTTTACCATGTTAATGAGAAATTCTTGTAATCAGCGGAAAAAAGAAAAAGAAAAAGAATAGAAAATGATTCCTACACTTTCATTAATATTATTTTAGGATTTTGTTTCATCCATAATAATAAATATTTTTTTATATGACCATTTTCTTTCCTTTTGGATGTGGTTATGTCTTTTATAATATTTGATTTAATGAAAATTAAAAATGACACACTATTATTGTTAATAAATATAATATTTTGAACATAGAGGAAAACATTGAATATGTTTGGTTACAAATATTCATATTAAATTTTAATTATTTATCATATTCATGTTTTTATGATTTTAATTCGTAGGAATAAATTATTTACTTAAATGATTACACACCCAACTGCATTAATTATTCAATTAATGAAGAAATATAATAAAAGATATTTAAAATATGAAATGTGTTATAATTTGTAATCATTTATCTGGTTCATTAATTTTACTGATGAATATATAATTTTAGGCATATATTAACAATTTTTTTGAAATTTCATTTTTTAATTTGAAGATATTAATTTCAATTTAATGAATATTAATAAAAATGTCATTAATGATATGTTATAAGAAATAATATTTTTTAAAATGATTTAAAATTTATAAAAATCATATATTTGGCAAAATAAATGTGATATGTTTATTAAAATACTATATGATCCATTTCTGGTTCATTAATCATTTTTATCATGACATTATTACCCCATTATGGGTATATAACTCTAATATTGTTGTAATTTTGAAAAGGATTAGTAAAGTGTGAATGAAAAAAATAAATGGTTGAAATGTTATCAAAACATACCCAAATTTTATCGGATGATACTTTCTCACACATAATCATATAAAATTCTAAAATTTTCAATTTTTATTCATTTTCAAATGAAAATTCATTTATATAAATTTAATATATTATGAAGATTAGAAGTGTCCCTTCTCCTCTCTTATAAAATGGAACCTCTTATTCTAAATTAATCACAATTCCTAACCCATTCAGTTAATTGATTATCTATATAAATATATTTCGAATATCCCTCACCAAATTCTTGTGATGTAATTTTGTTGTAATAGTAATCATAGAGGTCTTAAGGTGTTAAGAAAGGTATAATGTTTTATGAGGATGTAATTTTTTTAATCCCTTATTTTGGTTATATATTTTTTAAACATCATTTAAATATTCTTAAAATTTTGTAAAATAATTAAAATAATATATTAAATATATTTAGATGTTTTTATGTTAAAGGAATAACATACATCAATATCCAACCTACATCAAATAGAAATAGAATCCATCATTTATGTGTACAGAAGTAAAAGGCCTCACAAACAGCTATAATTCAGTTTCCATCACCTCCTCTCACAGATATTTATCAAGATGGAATTAATGTTAATATATGATATTAGTATCATTTTAATCCTAATAAAATAAAATATATAATTTTCTTTACTAAAATTACATACATAGAAAAATAATAAATTCATTCATTCATATGTTTGGACTACCACCTCCACGAATAGATGTAATTAGTTTTTCATCACCATATAACATGGATGATAAATATAAGTATATTTAAATATGTAATATGATATTTATGAGATTATTATTATTATGGGTATATTATATATTAAGTATGATCATTTCAAAATTATCATTGAAAAATAGAAACATTACCCATGCGTATATAACCTACCATCTCCATGATTGTAACATAGTTAATATTTCAAAACCATATGTATAATTTTGATATAAAAGATTAATTTGTTTATAAAAATGATAATTTTTTCGTTTTTATTATTATGTATATGATTTAATAATAATCATTTTGATCTTAGTAAGCTGACTAATGTCATCTTGTGCATATGAATAAAGAAACATCAACACATCAGATTTGAATAGAAATTATTATGTAATTGTAATAACATAGTAATAAGTGAAATTAATTAATAATAAATTTGAAAAAGGAACTCAATAATGAATAATAATTATCATAATTTTATTATTTTTTATTTTATATAATAAACATGATTAGTCAGACTCAAGTTATGTGACTTTTTAAAAAATCTTCTGTTAATTATTCCCTTAAAACACACTTTTTCTTCAATGTCCCTATTAATAAAATAATTTTAGGGATGTATTTATATTGGATAGAAATAATTATATTCTACATTTTATGTCTCTTTTTAATTTCAATCAAAATTCTCCAATAGGAATCGTTTTAATGAGTTTTCGACTTTCATTAAAATAGATAAATGGATTATTTTATAATAATTTAATCATAAAAATGTTGTTTCTAACTACTGTAAATATTATTTTATGTTTTTATTCTTTTATTATACTTTAGTATTTTATTAGATAAAAAAACTATTTACATTTTTTCTAGGAATTTTTTTTGAAAATTCTTTTTAAATGAAATGGGATATATCAATATCCTATTATTCTTTATTGTGGGTGAAAATAATGTTTTTATAGTCTTAATTTTTTTCTTTATGATTATGTTATTGTTGTTGGGAGTTTTTTATGATGACTAGTGGTTCCATTAAACCCATGAACGGATTTCTTCCCTACATTTCAATGATGTGTGGCTATATTATTAACAATTTATGGGTGATTTTGTGAAAAATCAATGGTCACGTGAGCCCATTATATAACTTAAATGCATTCATTAAAGGCAAGGAGACAACAGATTAGGTTTCATATAATAAAACTAGAATTTAATAATTAAATATTACATAATTTAGAATAATATTCAATATAGTTCAAAAACACACACGATATCACCCCAACAATATAATGTAGTAACACCGTATTCGATAGTGTGTGTGACACGCAACACCAAGCACCAAATGGAATATAATATCCCTATAATTTATAATATATTTACAATTTTAAATAAATTAAATATATTTTTTATAATGAAATAAATGAACCACTGAGTTAACGTATATTTTAACAGACAATGATTTTCCTCAATGGCTTCTGTTAGACCCAAGATTGAGTTTTACAAAACATAAATATATTATAAAAATAAAATTATAGGATACAACATAAACGATAAAATAATGTTTCTAATTATATTAAATGAATTATTTATATCTATGGTTTTAATAAATATAGAATTAATTAATTGGATAAAAATTAATTACAAATGAATATAATAACCAAAATATGAATAGATTTTTTAAAATAAAACTATTTTTCTTCCCATAAGGATATTTTAGCCTAAAACATTAAACTCATTACAATTCACGAGTGGAATCAATATAATTTATATATATTAGTTACATAATTTTTTTATATTTATTCAATATATTTTATTGTCATTAGATAAAAAAATATGAATTTTACTTATAGAATACAATATTTTATAACGGTGGTTTTTTCACCATTTAATAGAGAACATAATTTAAATAATTTTGTTGAACATTTTATAAAATTTAGATTTAAAAATTATATTCTAATTTGAATGAAAAAAATAAAAATTATTTTAGGATTACGCTTTTTTTATTTTCTATGAATTTTCATTTTTAGATGAAAAGTAAAAAATACATAATTTTAATTCCTAACTTATTTTTCATCTAATTTATGTATATTGTTAAATTAAATTTTTTTTTGGTTTTAAATTTTAATTATCTATCTCTTACATTAATTTATCCAATTTAGGTGATTTGAATAAATTTTACTTTGATATTGAGTAAAAAAAATTTCCAATCTTTTTGATGTTTTTAAATTAAACCCCAGAATTGTCATCACGTCTACGGGATTAAATTTAAATTAATTTTTTTAACATATGTGATTATAATTTTAAAAAATAAATTAAATATTTTAAATTAAAATAATTAATATTTTCTAATATTGTCATGTTGTATTTTTACAAAAATTATCAATGAAATTAATTACAATTCTTTACAATGATTAAGTAGAAATTATGCTTAACAATGGACTAATCCTAAAACTTAAGGACCAAAATAATCTTGATGGTTGTAAAAATTACGTTGGATAGAAATTTCTAAACCCAATAATCCCATTTCACTAATTTGGTCCATTATTCGGTCTATGTGACATTTGAAAAAACATTTGTGGAATTTCATTTCAAAAAATTTAAAATAGTGCCAGTCCTCTCAATTATTAAAATTAACTCATACCTCCCACCTCCTCACATATATCAAAGAACTTTGTATCAAAATAAATCTAACCAAATATGTCCTAAAATCCCTTTACTAATCATATAATCATCACATTATTCATAAATAAAAACAAAGACTCCCTTTGCTGCAAACCAAGAGGAGTTACTTGAATAATAGGTAACACCTTTTCTCAAGATCTTTAGATTTACATTTTTTATCCACCTGATAAAATCTTCTTAATCATTGATTATATAGGAAAATTATTATAAATATAATAGAACATTTTTATTATATGTTTATCACCTACACTTACACACACTTATATCTAATGGGAAATGAACATATTGTTTCTATGTACGAAGAACTATCACCATACAAAATAATGATTGTTCCTTCATCCTATACCGCATATCAGGGAGAAAATTATGATTGGAACTATTTTTATATTTTAAAAATATGATACTTTTAATTTCCTTATTATTATTGAATTTTTATAAATATCACACCTTAATAATTTCCATTTTGTGTAAATAGGATAACATTGTTCGTGGATGTGTGAAATACTACTTACTAAAAGCAATGAGAATTGATCACACAAAACATAGAATGTATATAGGATGGTTTAAATAAATATATGTTTCATAAAACAAATAAATATTATATTTATGAAATAATTACAATTTTGGAAATATAATATATATCATTTTCATTTTCCCTTTCACACAATGCAATGTGATAACATCGGTCACAGACGTGTGGACTACCACCTCCCCAACATTATATGATTCATTTCAAATAAAAATAATTTTATATATAAGTATATAAAATTATATAACATAGTATTTAGGATATTATTATATTATGATAATACTATAATGCAATAATTTTACTTAGCTTATTTCATTAATGATCATTGAATATTTCGAACATTACTCATGCGTATCTATGAACTACTATCTCAATGATTGTAACAATGGATTGTTTTAAATAGAAATATTAAATGATTTGTTTTATCAGTATAATTTAATTAAAAATATGTTAATTATTCTATTATTTTTATTCTGTATATGTTATATAATGAACCCTTTGATAATATTTGACATTGCAATGTTGTTTTTGATAGATATACAGAATTTTCTCAAACCACAAGACATAAACTCAATTGATTAAGTAGTTTTATTAAAAATGGAAATAATTAAAAAAAATTAATAAGAAAACGGAAATTTTTTATAATGTATGTAAATAATTAATATAAGTTTATTATTTCTGAATATAATGACACATGATTCATGTAGGACTCCAGGTATTATATTTTCATCTCACTATTTACGTCTATTATATAAATAACTTATTGAACACTTAATTATTTCTATGGTGTATCTAATTACCATTTTAAAATATCCTATTCTTAATAACTACATATTCATTTTATTTATAAATCTATTTTAATATTATTCATTCATGAGTTTTATTATTTAAAAGTTTTTAATGCGTTATGGGACACTTTGGAATGTTTAAAATTTATTTTCATCAAGAATAATTTTAATAATCATTCAGAGGTATTTATTTTAGAGGAAATTAAATGAGAATTGATAAATAAAACCTTAAATTAATTACTCAACATGTTATTCATGTCCTTTTTAATTATTTTTACTATTTTTCCACTCTTTGTACTCAAAATTATTTTGAAAATATTTTAAAAAAACCAAACTATGTATCTCTCTTTATTCAGAGAACCAATTTTCTTCTAAAAACCATGATTTGGTAAAGTGTTTTAAAAAAATGTTTTTAACCTTTTCAAAAATTTTAATACAAATTTTCCCTTTTTTCTTTTACCTTGATTTTCAAAATAATATTAATTTATATTTAAAAATAAGGCAATTTTTCTAATAATTTTATAGTGTAAAATGAATGTTCATTTAACCACATATGAAATTTTTGGATTTACATGCCTAAATTTCAATGAAAATTCCTTTTCATGTTTAAAAAGATACTTTTTAAATAAAATGTTTTTGAAATTCATTTTAAACCAAATGGGTTTTTAAAATATTTTCCAAAAAAATAGTTATTTTCCTCACGAATGCTTAAATGATATTTTTGTTGAATTTCATTTCATAAATGGTAAAAAATATTAATTTTACTCTACTTGGGATATGTTTTATTGATATTATCCATATTGTTTCTCTGGGTGTCTTATGATAGATTTATCTAAGTATAGTATTGAAATTCACTGCCTTTATTCCTTATATCCACCTTTAAATATTCAATTTATTATGATCATTTGACATTGAATTTACCCTATGCATCCATTTATCTTTTTATGTATATGATTATTTCATGAACCATATACACGTTTTTCATATAATGTTTACTTTTAATTTTATTTGAATATTTTGGTAAATAGTGATAGCTATGTATTATTTATTCAATATGGATATTTGACAAGGCATATTGTTTATTAAATATGATGATTGAATTGGACATGTAATACACTGGTTGGTGACCATTTAAGGATACCCCTATTGGTTGGGGACCAGTTAATATAAGCCCCCTAATGCATCATTAGTCTCATGATATGAAATTACATGGTGTAATACCCTTTGAATTTGTTTCCATGAAGAATAGATGTGTTTATTACAATAGTTTTAAACTGTACATAAGATAGATGTTGGTAGTAGTAGTTTTCATGTTCCTCAGACATGATGACGAATAATTAAGAATTTCCTTCATTTTGATTCAGTTATTATTTATACATGAGTTTTTTATCAAAATATATATGGTTTCACTTCACTATTTGTTCCCTGAATTTATGGCATGTATTTTAGTTTCATACAATTCAATATTTATTATGAATTATCTACTAATTTTAATGGAATGTTTTTCATGTTATTATCATTCCATATTGCTTATACACTTCCTTCTCCATTAGTTGATTACATGGTATATGTGTTTAGTTATTTAACCTGCCACAATGATTATTATCATTGATTAATTATTTCATAATCTATACATAACCCCTACTAATTATTTGATCTTACCCAGATTTTTTTCCTTTTTATAGGAATTCACAAATCATACTATGAAAGATATGTATCTATATAATAGATTTAATAAATTTATCCTCCAAGGGAAAAAAAATATTTTTTAATGGGGTTATTAATATGTAAAACAAGATTCATATGTGTATCTGGTTTACATGTAAAACTAAAAGGTTTAGTCCTCTAGGACGTAGTTTACATGTATCCTATTCCAATATAATGGTAGCTGACACTGGGTCAGGACACACTAGGGCTCGGTCACTAGAGTTGGTAATAGAGCATGTTTACTTTTATCCATGGGAACTATATTTAAAATTTTATTGTATAAAAGAGATAACCCTAAGGTATTATTTGAGGATAATCACATAAGACCATCCTAATGTTTTACTTAAAAATATATTATGTGGTTTTACAAATAATAAAGCCTTTTCCCGATACTACAATTGAACGTGGTTCTGGAAATGTTGTACAGTGTTATAACAACTACAAGAAGATGCGTCAGGCCTAGCTCAGCATAACTAGGTACATGAAATAGGCCTTAATGTGAACCATGTTTGATACTATCGAGGATACTCTTATGATAATTCATATTTTCATTACAAACCATTATAGAGGAGTTTAGTAGATTATAACAACAAATAACCTTGGTTAAACCTGAGGAGTCCTAGATTGAAAATATTGTGTCCTAATTTAGACATCCTAAAAATTATTATATTGGTTTTTCAATATGATAATTGATAATCACACTGTGGTTTTTGTTTCTATGTATTCCCATCATCTATAGGATGAAATCGAAACCAATAAAGAAACTATGTAGAAATAGGTAGATTAAGTATTTATGTATTGAGGTTATAATTTTTACCATTTTTAAAAGTTTATTTAGTGTGTGATATTATTTCAAGGATGTATATCTTATTTATTTTTAAATTATTTAAATATGGATTTAGGAAAGGACATTAAATATATTGGGTGAAACCTCATAAAATTCTGTAAGCCTGTAGGGCTTAGATTTATGACTGAATTATGATAATGGTTTCATGACAAACACTGACCTATAAAATTTCTGGTTAATATGTCATTATTTTTAGATAAACAATTATATGAATAAATATATATGATGTTACATTAGTGTATAATTTTAATTTTAGAGAGTATTTTATTAACTATATTGGTTTTTGATAATATTTAGAGAAAAATGTGAAGACCTTTAACCCTTTTATATGTATTATGATCTGTTAAATAATTATTTGAGTCTTTGAAAAATCAATAATAATTATTGGAAATTAATTTCTTTAATAAAATTTTGAATTATAATTTGATAGAAGAAAAACAAAAACATGGAATTGATCATATAAAATTAAATCATACAATGTAGGTAAATTGCCTTGTATTCTTATATAGTAATATAATTTCTCAACATGTGGAAAGGGATCTTAATTTTTTTTCGAATACATTAAGTTTGGTAAAAATATTGGTCTTCTAAATCATCAAAGATTTATTGATTAGAGTCTTTCATCCTTCCATTGATCATTCAATTGTTTTTTATTAATGAAATCAATCACCCATATAAGTATTAATCTTTTCCTCCATGTATATATCTCAACATTCCCCATTTTTTTTCTTTTTATAGATATAGTTATATGCTATTTAGTGTGACCATTTTACTTCACATTATCTATTTAAAGAGGATTTCTTATAATCCCTTCTCACAATGTGGGAATTTGAAAATAGGAAATAAAAAAACAATTTATCACCCAAACCGAGTTTATATTGCAAGGATGAAATTTAATTAAGGTAAGAAGAATGAAATTCTATGAAAATATAATATAGGAACATTTTATTTAATGGAGCGTCTGGAATGAAAAACCATGTAGTTAAGGGACAGTAATATCCTGATAATTTATATTATATTTAATATTTAAAATAAATTAAACATAATTATATCTTTCAAATAATTAAAAACTGAGTTAATATAAATTGCACGTAACAACATATTATATTAATGGATTACGTTACAAACAAGACTATGTTTTACCAAAAAACAATATATAGTTGATATATTATTATAGGATATAACCAAGACATTAAATTAGGATTTATGAATAGTAATAAATTATTTTTTAAATCAATAGTTTACTAATGTATAAAATGAATTCAAAAGATAAAAATTAATTAGAAATGAATTTAAGAACCAATTAATAAAAATATAATATTTTATAGAAAAATATTTTTATTCTCACAAAGCAATTTTATCCTAATAAATTAAATTTAATATCATTAGAGAGTCATTTTAATGTAATAAATATATTATATATGCAATCAATTACTTTTTATATTAAATAAATATATCTTATATGCATTAAAAAACTAATATTACACATGAAATAATATATTTATATATAGGTGTTTTCCACCTTTTAATAGAGACCCAATTTTAAATATTTTTTTGAACATTTTATAAATTTTATATGTAAAACTAAACAACGTATTTGAAATATAATCATTAATATAAGGTTCGTATGAATGTTTTGTGTTTTCCTATGAGGTTTTATTTTTGGATCAATAGTGAAATATATCAAATTTTAATTCAAAACAACTTTTTCATATAATTTATTTATAAAGATATTATATATTTTTTTATTGAATTAAATAATAAATAAATAATTTTTACAAAAAATTATCCAATTTATGTAATTGTAATCAATTTAAAATTGAAATAGTGCATAAAAAATAAGCTAATTTTAGGAAATTTTTATTATCAAAACCCACATTGTCATCTCATGTGCAAGATTAATTTTGAAATAATTTTTTTTACATCTGTGATGGGAATTATTATAAATGGAATACATATTTAGAAAAATAATAATTTATAATTTCTAATAAATTCAACATTTATATTTATCAAAAATATTTGTGAATTTAATTTAAATTTATTACAACAACTAATGTGAAATTAATATTAATAATGGACTAAAAATTAATCCTATGGGAGAAATTAACAAATAAAATTTTTAAAAATCAATTTTATTGACACATTTAGGCCATATATAAATTATAATCTATTTTTTGTCATTATTTTCTCCACATAAAATGTGAAAAATCATGGGTGGAATTATCTTTCCAAAAAATTACAAGAGTGACACTCCTCTTCACTATAAAAGTCACTCATCCCTCCCACATCCTCAAATATCTAAACAGAAATTTTCCTAGAAAATATCATACCAAATATATATTAAATATCCCTCTACTCAACATAGAAGCATCACCTTGGTCAGAAATCCTTAAATGGAATCCATTTGGTGCAGTTCAAAAGGAGTTTCCCAAATAAGATGTAACAACTTTCCTCAAGCTATTTAGTTTTATTTCCATTATCCACCACCTCAACTCTTCCTATTACACAGTTATAAAAAGAAAATTTTATCCTAAATAAAATATGATGTTTTTATATAATGTTTTTGACATACACTTATAGACACATCCATCTGATGGGTAAAGACCACATCGTTTATATGTATAGTGAACTACCGCATCATGGAATGATGATTTTTCATTATTCCTTTACCACCTCTCATTGTGGGAATTATGATGGTATTAATGTTTAAATATGATATTAAGGATATTTTTAAAGTTATTAGGCTTTATTAATTTTCATATAGTACATACCTTTATTATTTACATTTTTTTAAAACATGATAACAATGTTTTCATAAGTGTGGACTACCACATCCTAAAAGGGATATGATTCAATCACTTGATACATGGAATGTATAAATGATGGTTTTAGTTAAAAAAATGTGACATAAAAACATGAATATTAAATTCATGACATAACAAATGTTAGGAAAATATAATATATATCACTTTGTTTATTACCCTCTCACACAGTAAAATGTTATACCATCAGTTGTGGACATGTAGAATAACTCCTCTTTGACAAGATGTGATTAATTTTACATAAAAATAATTCAATATATAATTAAATATTATTAAATTAAATGTTATTTATAATATAATATTTAGTCAGGAATTATATAATGTAAACTAACATATTTCCATAATGATCATTGAAAAACTATAATGTCACTCATTGTAACACCCCAAGCTTCTATATTACACTTATCTTTGAATGATAGAATAACTTGCGTTGTACGAAACCCTGAGTTCTACCACACCATAACAAATAAAACTAGACATTTAGAAAGTTGTTATGAATAGTAATACCCACTTTTTGAAATTTTATAAATCATACTTTTCGAAATGGACTTCATTTTTGGATTCGTAATATCAAAATTTTCTTAGAGTTAATTTTTGGTATTTTTCTAAAAACATCCAATTTTTGATGAATAGTGAAAACAATACGTTATTGATTAAAATAAAATTTTTATTTAAATAATAATTTTGAAATTTAAATTTATTTTAAAGTAAAAATAGATACAGAATACCTATATTAATCCAATGTAATTCATTTGAGTCATTTTATAATAAGATTAAGTATATAAAATTTTATTGAACTTCTTAATGTCTTTTAACCCACCATTTAGGCACATTTACAAATTTGAATAAAAAGTAATTTAACAACTTATTTTAATTGAATTTAAAAACATGTAAGAGACACTATTGACATCAGTTAGTAAAATGTTGTTCAATAAGATGAAAATATTTTTTTGGTGAATAATAACTTTTGAAATTTATTTACCAAAGTTAAAAGTAAATACATTAATTAAAGGTAAAAATGATATTATAATTACCTCAACACATTTACTAATTCTATTGGATAAGTGTATTTCAACCAAAATCATCCTTAGGAAAAAATATGATCCTTTTTTATACACATGGATTAGATTAGAACATTTATTATATTTTATTTATATAAGAGTTAAAAGTGTTAAATTCAAATTTTTAAAACTAATCCAATTTTAATAGTGGGTTATACATAATATAAATTCTACTATAAATATTAATTAGAAAGATAAAATTATTTTATACATCATGATTTTTTATGATTTTTAGACATTAAATAATTATATTTATTTATGACACAATGATGATGCAGTAATTACCTTAATAATGAAAGATTAAAATAATTGATATTATATATATTAAGATCATTGTAAATTGAGAATTTTGATGAATTAAATGAATTTTATAGTTTAATATTACACTATAGTGTTGATTTAATTAATTTTTTTTCAATGTAATCAAGTTATTATGACTTTAAGGAAAATCAATTACTAAATAGTGTCAAAATTGCCATAAATGAGTTTATAAAAAACAAATACTATATTATTAAATGGTATAATATTCCTAAAAATATAAGATTCGTCAAAATGACTTATATAAGGTTATATATGTCATTAATGAACCATATGAGATTCTCTTGGAAATTTATAGTATGTTTATTAACTGTGTAATATAAAAATACAAGAAGACATGGTAAATGATAAAACATTTTAATAAGAGTTAAATATAAAAGATAATGTTAAAAAGCTGACCTAAACATGTATAAAACCTATTTTTAGTGTTTTTTGACACATCCCTACCATAGCATCGAAATAAATTATTTTTAATCTATTAGAAACTGAAAATGGTTTTATAATAAATTAATATTTCAAGCTTTTCCTAAAGTGCCCCTCACCTCTCTTGTAAAAGGATACTTCCCCTTATCATAAAGTCACACACCCAAAACCATATGGATCATCCAAACCCTAATCAAATCTCCTCCCAACTACCATCACTTAAACCTAGAGTCCTTACTTTTATCAGAAAGCCATCCTAAGGATCCCTTTTGTTCAAATTCAAAGGAAGAACCTGAAGAAGAGGTAGTTATTTTATCACTCCTTTCAAAGTTATTTTTTACACTACCTATTTCATTGTTATTTACATACCAAAATAATAAATACACTACCTTCTACATAGTGAGATATTATTATAAATATGGTAAAACCATATTCATTATTCTATCCATCCTATGAATGAAAACGTTACCGTACGTTTATATGTACAACTTACTGTTTGCATGTCATGGTGTAATTTTTTATTCAAAAATTCATTATTTGGATGGGTATATTAATGAGTATAATTAATGTAAATAATAAATTTAAATTTTTAGTAATTCTTTATATATAACATACCATACAATTACATACTATTTCACAATCAATAGAATGATATTGTCTTTCATGCATACGTACAACTTACCGTCTCTACGATGCGATGAGATTTAGTTCCCCATAGAAATCATTTATGAAAAATTTTAATTTCATGATTAAAAATAATATATAAAAACATAATATAATTCTGTATAGGAATGAAATAAATCTTGTCCATTACAAACACAACATACGTGACAAAACATATAAACTAAAATGAACCACTTAACACCCAAAACAATGCTACAACTACAATATTGTTAACAAAGAAATATTAGAAGATCATATATGATTTATTATTTATGTATGTGGTTCTTGTATAATTTAATAACAATGATTTAACTATTATACATGAGGTTAACATACCATGGACTATGGAAATGTACATGGTAAGGGTAAATTTTACAATATCTTTATTATCTAAGATTGTTTATATATGAGTATCAACCGGGACCACTTTATCATCCACATATATGTTTCTTAAAAAGGAATTTGAAAACATTTTTACTATTTCCTAGAGTATGGATATTTTCACTTATACCATTGTTTTACTTTTTATAAATTTTTTGAATGAAATCATCTTGTAATTTTCCAAACAAGGTATTTTATAACCTTTTTGAAAAATTATGGAAATAATGATTTTAACTTATATAGGTGGTGCATCTACTTTCCACCATTATAAAACCTTCAATGCTTCCCTTAAAAACTAATAAAATATTTTTTTTAAAAAATTAATTACTTTTAAATAATTTCAAATTAGAAAGTTATATTTCAATCAAATAGTTCATAGATTGATTTCATATATGCAAACATCCTTTGTTAGATTTTATTCTTGTTTGATGTTGAGTTATTACGATACAATCATACATATTGTATTGAAGGTTTTGTGATATCTTTGATAATGGATGTGATATTTTTATTCCATTCCTCGTTTATAGTTAACATATTAACATTTAGTATGATAGTTTTAATACGATTGTTTTTGTAATGTTTCAACCATTTCTTATGAGGAATGAATTGGATATAGTAAGTGATGGGCGAGGCCCGCTATAGCCCCTCGATGCATCGGATGGTCTCATGAGACAAATTAGTGTCTTGGAACAAGTCCTTGAAAAAATATTTATTTGTAGTCTTGGAACAATGCCTTGACTATGTTATTATGATGTTCGACATTATGCATTCCATTATTATGAAACTAGCTATTGATATTATATGTGATTATTAGACTAGTAGAATATCAACGTGATTAAGTAAATGGAATTATTCGATTTATCATTACCATATTATTATGATGTTTATGTTTAAAAGGAATGTGTTTTAGTCTTATAAATTTCCTTTAATGTTTACTCTTATTTATAATTTTTTTGGATATATTGTTAACCTTACCGAGCATATGAGCTGAACCCATTTTTTGATTTATTTTTTCCCGGATGTGAAGAAGTATATTACGATTAACCTACAGAAATAGGCTGAGAGATATTAATTTGTTCAAAGGGGACACAATGTTGTTGTAATCCTATTTTATAATGTAATGAAAAACTTATGTATGTATATAGTACTTCCAAGGTAACTATATCGATCGGTATTTCAGGACTTGATCTCTTGCGATCATGCCAATGTTATGTAATAATGCACCAACTCTTGGTAACTGGGGTTGGGGTGTTAGAGTTGGTATTAGAGAAAGATTAGTACAAACCTTGGAATCTAGATTTAGAAAAACTCTAATTAGAGACCACTACCCTAACATCTACTTTGAGGGTTAGTATTGAAGAACATCCAAAAATTTTAGTAATGTATATATTATGTGGGTTTTAGAAGTAATAATTTTCAGTCTAAATACTGCAAATGGATGTGGTTCAGGAATAGATGTACCTAAGAGTGAAAACATCGACAAGTAGTTTCGGGCATGACATGTGGTATCTTGGTACACAATAATGGTCCTTGCTATGAACCTAGTTTGACAATAACATGGGATATGCTTAGGATAATTCTCATTTTCATTACAAACCATTATGAAGGATTTATGAGTCAATAATTCTCAGAGAAAACATTTTTTTACTAAGTATTATATGCATACACTATTCAATTTATGTTATGTATTTTATAAGTTTGGAATTATGCATTGCGATTCATAAACTAATCAAGTGTTTTCCATTATTTAGAAATGACAACTATTGGAGGGAATGAAAATCGTATCAACACACGTAATCTATGTATGGATTTCCCTCCTACTCAAGATAATTATAGTGGATCTGGAAATGTTACTGGTGCATATTTGCGTATAACCATACGGAGAAAACTCAGTCAGGTTATGAATAATAACCTTACACGTATGGAGCACCCTGATCCAAAATGCGGAGGATAAATGTTAGACCGCTTCAAGAGGAAACTACCACAGACATCAAATGTGACTACAAATCCATTTGTAGATGAGGAATGGATATGTTCCTTGGAGAAAATATTTCATTTCTGAAGGAGTAGTGAAAGGGAAAACGTTTTCATGGAAGTTTATAGCCTCAGAGGAGATGCTGATCAATGGTGGTAATTAATTCAAAAAAAATGATGAAGAAGTAGTATAAAATATGTAATTTAGGGAGTTTAAATAGATTTTATTAGAAAAATAATTTCCTCATGAACATCAAGCGGATATGGAAAGGAAATTTCTGAGTCTAAGGAATTGGGAGGATAAGAATGTCGAAAAGTGTGAGGCTAACATTACAAGGCTATCAAGGCATTCTACTGATTATATACATGACTAGAGAAGTAAGATTGATCAATTATTTGATGGGTTAAAACCATTTATATGTCGAGAATTAGTCTCACAATCCTTCTCATCGTACGATGATGTATTCTCTTGTGCTATCAAGATAGAAAAGAAATTATCTAATTCTTATTAATTTAATGTGAATCAAGAGAAGAAGAGATCTGCTGAACACTCTGAAAAAGGAAATAAGGGGATGAATGGAAATGTTGACCTTCCACCGTACAGTAAATGTGGTATGGAACACCCAGGTAATTTCTTGAAGGGGATGAGAGGTTATTACATGTATGGAGAAAAAGGCCACTAAGCTCGTGATTGTAAGGGAATGAAAGAGGCTTTTAGTGATGAATGATACAATTTTACAGAAATGTGGAATTATGGAAGTGATTATCTTAAGCACTCAGGAAACATACCCCATAAAATTCTAAGGGAGCAAGGTCAAGCATATGCGATCACTACTGCTAAGGTTTAGGTTCCTAATGTAGTGGTGGCAGGTACTTTAACAGTTTCATCAAAATTAGGCAATGATTTATTTGATTTTGTGTCATTGCATTCTATAATATCTTCCTAGTTGTCCATGAAAATTAGATATTTCCAATTTTACATAACAAGGGAGTTGTCAGTAAAAACTCTTAAGGTAGGTTTAATTCAATAAAGGTTTTTCAATTAGTTTCCATAATGTCATATTTTCATGCTTTATCTTCTGATCATATTATCATACCTATGATTGAATTTTATATAATACTTAGTATGAATTTTCATTCTGACTATGATGCGAAAAATTATAGTGTGAAGAAAAAGGTTACAATTTTTGATGATGATAAAGCCTTTCCATATATTTAGAGCATAAATGACACCATATGATTATCATCTAGATCCACCCATAAAAGCTCTAATAAATTAAATTATTAGGGAGAAAGGGAGTGAAATAACTATGGGTGAGGAAAAGATTGTTCAGATAGAGGATGTACATATTTTTCAATAATATGATGATGTGTTTATTGAGGATTTTCTTGGAAATCCTCCAGAATGTGAAATTGAATTTTCTATTGACATAATTCCTGGTTCAACGCCCATGTTGAAGACCACTTATAGAATGAACACTATGGAATTAGTAGAACTGAAGAAAAAATAGAGGAATTGAGTAATTAAGGATTTATTATCCCTAGTGTTTCTTTATGGGGAGCCCCTATTTTTTTGTTAAAAAAAGATAGGTTTATGAGGTTGTGCATTGACTACCGGTAAATCAATTTTATAACAATAAAGAAAAAGTATTCCATACTTCGCATTGATTATTTATTCAATCAACTTCATGGAGTTAAATATTTTTAAAAGGTTGACCTTCGATCTGGATACCATCAGTTGTGCATGAAAAAGGAAGTCATTCCAAATATAGCATTTCGAACCAAGTACTGGCATTATGAGTTTACAGTAATGTCTTTTGGACTTACTAATGTACCATCTATTTTCAAGGATCTATTAAATAGTTTTTCAATGAATGTATTGATGAATTAATAGTGGTATTTATTGATTATATCTTGGTATAATCCAAAAGCTATAGTGATCATGAAAATCACTTGCACACTATTCTAAAGACTTTTAGAATAAATGAATTATATCATACGTTTAGCAAGTTTGAATTATGGATTTATCTGATTTCTTTTCTTGGACATATTGTCTCCAAAGATGGAATCTCTACTGATCCTTATAATACAAGAGAAATCCAAGAATGTCTAGAAACGACGAGTATAACTGAAGTAAATAGTTTTATTTGTTTAGTAGGATATTATCAATGATTCATGCCGAATTTTCCCCTGATTGGTTAACCCATTAAGAAAGATCACATGTAAAGGAGTTAAATTTTTTTGGACATTAGAGGGTGAAGAATGTTTTGAAAAACCGAAGAGAAGATTATTCAATGCTCTACTCTTTACTCTACCATTTGTGAATGATTGGTTTTTTATTTGTAGTGATGATTAAAATAAGGGTCTTGGTTACGTCCTTATTAAGAATTATAGAGTTATTGCCTATGTATCATTGCAGCTAAAAATTCATGAACAAAACTGTCCTACTATTGATATTTAGTTATAAGCTATAATATTTACTCTGAAGATATTGAGAAAATATCTCTACGGTAAAAAATGTGAGATATATACAAATAAAAAGAGTTTTAAGTATATTTTACCACAGAAAAACTCAACATGAGGCAAAGGCGTTGGATCGAACTCTCAAGGATTATGATTGCACTGTACACTACCACATGGGGAAAGAAAATAATGTGGAAGAAGCATTGAGAAGAAAGGATCATGGAGTTATGAACAATATGGGAGTTGAAAGGGATCCTATGCTCATGGATATAGTAATGATGGATATGGAAATAATCATGGAAGGTGAAACATCATTACTTTTTTCAACTGGTTACCAAACCATCTTTATTATAATGGATAAAAAGTTATCAGCCTGTTGATGGGGAGTTCCAAAAGTGAATTAAAGATGTGAATGATGGGACATTTATTGACTTCATATATGAAGATGGAATTTTGAAATTTTGGAAAAGGATTTGTCTTCTTGATATACATAATCTAAAAAGGGAACTGTTGGATGATGCTCATAGCTCCATTTTCACTATACACCATGGGAGAACAAATATGTACACATATTTGAAAGAACATTTTTGGTGTTGCAACATGAAGATGGATATTGATGATTATTCATCAAGATTTATGGTTTCTCAACAGGTGGAGGATGGAATACAACATCCTAGAGGAGTCATAAAAACTATTCCCATTCCTGAGATGAAATAGGATGATTTTATGATGGACATTTTCATGGGTGTACCAAATACTCCTAGAAGGAATGATGCAATATGTGTCATTGTTGATCGTCTTACCAATTCGGCACATTTTCTTTCTATATAATAATATTTTACACTTAAAAATTTAAAAAGACTATATTTTAATGATGTTTTAGAACTTTACGGGGTACCACAATCAATTGTTTCTGATCATGATCCTTTCTTTACATCAAGATTCTAGAAAAGTATTCAGAAATACCATGATATTGAAATTCATTTGAGCACTACCTACCACCCTCAAACTAATGGACAATCAGAACAGACTATTCAAAACCCAAAATACATGTTGAGAACTTACTGACATTAAATTCAAGTAATATGGGATTAATTTTTAACTCTTGTATAATTTACTTATAACAATAGCTTATGTTCATGTTTATAGATGGTACTATATAAAGTGTTATATGAAATGAGATGTCGCTCACCGACTTGTTGTGATGATCTTGGTGAAAGGAAACTCTTTGCCCCAGAACATGCTGTGGAAACAATGGAAAATGTGAAGATTATACAAACCCATACCAAAGAAGCTCAAAGTAAGAAAAAGGGCTATGTCAATAATTGAAGGAAGGATATAAAATTTAAAGTAGGAGATCATGTTTTCTTGAAGGTATCTCCACGTAAGGGTGTTATATGATTTGATAAGTTGGTTAAATTAAATCCCATATATATTAGTCCTTTTGATATTCTAGAATGAATTTGAGTTGTACCGTACAGTTTGGAAATGACACCATGTCTATCTAATGTTCATGATGTGTTCCACATATCACTATTGAGAAAATACCTATCAGACCTAATGCATGTACTCACTTATGAATAAATTGAACAAGAACAAGATTTGTCTTATTATGAAGAGCCTATCAAGATTATTGATACCAGAGAACATGTGTTTAGAAACTGGACAACCCGTAGGGTTAAAATGCTTTGGAGAAACCATAAAATGGAATAGGAAACATGGGAACCTGAGAGCCTTATGATGAAGAACCACACAAATCTTTTTATTCAGTAATATTAAATAAATTTTGAGGATGAAATTATTTAATGGATGGAAGAATGTAACACCCCAATCTTCCATGATATGCTTCCCTTTTAATAACAAAATTACTTGCGTTGTACGCAACCCTCAGTTCTAGCACACCATGACTAATTAAACTATCCATTTAAAAAGAATTTATGAATAGTAATTCCCACATTTTGAAATTTTATAAATTTTATTTTTCAAAATGGAATTTATTTTGGGATTTTCAATATAAAAATTATCTTAAGGTGTATTTTTTATATTTTTCTAAAATCAACCAATTTTTGATGAAAGGTGAAAACACTATGTTATTGTTTAAAAACTAAATTTTATATAAATAATTGTTATTAAATTTAAATTTATTTTATAGTAAAAATAGATATATAATATATATATTAATACAATTTAATTCATTGAAGTCAATTTATTATAAGATTAGATATATAAAATTTTGTTGAATTTTTCAATGTCTTTTACCCACCATCTTGGCACATTTTCAAATTTGCATAAAACGTAATTTTACCACTTCTATTAATTGAATTTCGAAAATCTAAGAGACATAGCTGAAATCAGTATGTAATATGTGGTTCAATAGGATGAAATAATTTTTGGTGCATAATAACTTTTGAATTTCATTTACCAATGTAAAATGTAAATAGAGTAATCAAAGGTAAAAATGTTATTATAATTATCCCAACACATTTCATAATTCAATTGGATAATTTCATTCCAACCAAAATCAACCATAAAACAAAAATATGATCCTTTTTTCCACTTGGATTAGATGAGGACATTTATTATATTTTATTTAATGAAGCGTTAAAATTCTTAAAATCAAATTTTAATAACTAAACCATTTTTAATATAGGGTTTTATATAATATAAATTTGACTATAAATATTCATTATAAATATAAAAAAACTTATAAATCAATTTTTTTTAATTTTTATACATTAAATAATTAAATTTATTTATGACACAATGACGAGGAAGTAATTACCTTATTAATTAAAGAATAAAATAATTGATTTTATAAATTTTAAAATGAATTTAAATTGAGACTTTTGAAGCATTACAAGAATTTCATAGGTTAATATTACATGTTATGTTAGAATCAATGAGTTTTTTTCGAATTAATAAAGTTTTTATGACTTTAACAAAAATCAATTACTAAATAGTGTCAAAATTGACATAAATGAGTGTTAAAAAATACTATTTTATTAAATTATATAATATTCTTAAAAATATAAGATTCATAAAAAGTACTTATATAAGGTTATATATTTCATTAATTAACCACTTTAGGTTCTATTTTCATCTTATATTAAGTATAATAACCATTTAATATAAAAAAACAAGAAGACATGGTAAAAGTTAAACAATTTAATTAAGAGTTAAATCTAAAAGATAAGGTTAAAGTGGTGACCTAATCTTGACTAAAACCTATTAGTTGAGAGTTTTTAGACCCATCCACACCTTATCCTCTAAATAAATCCTTTTATATCTATTTTAAACTAGAAATTATTTTATGAGAAATTAATATATAAAAATTTTCCAAAAGTTCCCCTCACCTCTCTTATAAAAGGGTACTTCCCCTTGTCTAAAACTCACACCGCCAAAGAAATTTTTCTTTTCCAAACCATACTCAAATCACCTTCCAACTAACCTAAATTAAAAATATAGTCCTTAAATTGATATTAAATCAATCTTTAGGAGTCCTTTTGTTCAAATAAAATGGAAGAACCCAAAGAAGAGGTAGTTATTTTATCACCATTTTAAATGTTCATTTCTTCTTCACTTCCGCTTTCTTTATTGTTTCCCTACTAAAATAATAAATCATGTACCTTCTACATACTGATACGTTATTATAAATATGGTAAAATTGTGGTCATTATTCTATCCATCATATTAATGAACCAGTGACCATACGTGCATACGTATGGCTTACCATCTCCACGTTGTGGTGTAGTTTGTTATTCAATTCTTCATTATTTGGATAGGTATAATATTTAGTATAATTTAGGTGAATAATAAATATTACATTTTAATTATTATGTAAACATAATATAATATCAAATTACATAAAATTTCACTATCAATAGAATGATATTGTCACTCGTTCATACGTACGGCTTACCGTCTCCACGATGCGATGTGATTTTGTTACCCATATTAACCATTAAAGAATAATTATAATTTTATGATTAAAATTATAGTTTAAGAACATTATATCAATATGTATAAGAATAAAATAAATACTATCCATAACAATCATGACTTATGTAACAAAACATATAAATGAACATGAATCAGGTAACACTCGAAACAATGATACTACTAAATATTATTAACAAGGCTGTATCAGAGGATTATATATGATATCTTATTTATGTATGTGGTTGTTTTATAATTTAATAAAAATTATTTAACTATTATACATGAGTTTAATGTACCCTCTACTAAGGAAAATTACAAGTTAAGGGTTAATTTTACAATCTCTTTATTATCCAAGGCTATTTATATGTGAATCAGCTGGGACATCTTTATCATCCATATCCCTATTTCATAAAAATGTATTTCAAAACATTTTTACTATTTATTATACTATGAGATAATTTCACTTATATTATTTGTTTTTGTATTTTTATAATTTTTTTTGAAAATAATCATTCCATCGTTTTCCAAACAAGGTACTTTATGACCTTTTCAAAAAATTATAAAAAGTGTATTGTTTAACATATATAGAAGGTGAAAATATTTTCCCCCATTATAAAACCTTCGAAGATTCCCTTAAAAAATTATTAGAACATTTTCAAAATAAAAGTTTTCTTTAATTATAAATTATTTTAAATTAGAAAGAGATATTTTATTCAAATAGTTTTTGGATTTATTTCACTTATGTTAACATCCATTGTTAGATTTTATGAATGTTTGAAGTTGATTTAATATGATATAATCTTACTTATTTTATTGAAGGTTTTGTGATATGTTTGACTGTGGATATGATATTTTTATACCATTCATGGTTTATGGTTATTGTATTAACATTTCATATGCTTGTTTCAATATGAATGTTTATGTTATGTTTCAACCTTTTCGTATGAGGAATGCATTGGATGTAGTAAGTGATGGGAAAGGCCCGCTATATCCCCTCGATGCATCGGTATGTCTCATGAGAAAAATTAGAGTCTTGGCACAAGGCCTTTAAAAAATATTTATTTTTAGTCTAGGAATGATGCCTTGACAATGTCATTATGATGTCTGTAATTATGCATTATATCATTATGAAATTAGTTATTGATATTCAATGTGATTATTATACTAGTATAATATCAATGTGAATATGTAAATGGAATTATTTATTTTTCTTTCCAATATTATTCTGAATTTTAAGTTTAAAAATATTGTGTATTATTATTATGAATTTCCTTAAATGTTTATGCTCATTTATGATAGTTTTGGCCATACTGTTATCCTTACCGAGAATCTGAGCTCACCCATTTCTTATATATTATTTTTTCCATGATGCGTAGAAGTATATTATGATTAACCTATAGGAATAGGCTAAGGGATATGAGTGTGTTCGAAGGGGACATATTGTTGTTGTTTTCCTATTTCATAATGTAATGAAAAACTTATATATGTATATAGTACTTCCAAGGCTACTAAATAGATCAGTCTTTTGGGACTTGATCACTTGTGATCTTTCCAATGTTAGTAAATAATTCACCATATCTAGATAACTAGGGTTGGGGTATTACACTTATGCATACATAAAACCTATAATCTACATGATTGAAATGTTCATTCGTTTATCATAAAAATATTTGATGATTGGTTTTAAAAGTATAATTTATTTATAAATATTATTATTATGTAATTATTATTATTATATATATGTTAAATAATTTCCCATTTCACCATATTTGAAATACCAATGTTTTTTAAACTGAATTTGATCGAAACGCCTGATAAAAACATAAATTTTTATGTAGTTTTATAAAATATTTTTTTTAAATAAAATAAAAATAATTATAAACAAATTTATTTTATGAATAATATAAGAAATTAAAATATGTTTATTATTCATGAATATAATGACATATGAGACAAGTCAAACTCATGGTATGGAATTTTCATCTCATTTTTTTATTCTAAGAGATAAACATCTTATTTAGCACTTACATATTTTTTGTGGTGTATATAATATCCCATTTCATGTATCATATCATTAATAAATTTATATATAGGATATTTATAACTTTCATTTAATTTTATTCTATGATGAGAATTATTTTTTTAATATTTTTCAAATCACTATGGGACACTTTAGAATGATTAATTAATATTTTTATGAGGAATAATTTTATTAAAATAAAAATTTAATTTATATTTGATGAAATTATTTGAAAATTATTCAATAAAAACTCTAATATTCATCTCATATGGTTAATCATTTCATATTTCATGTATTAGTAGCATTTTACTACTCATTGGTAATAAAAAATTTGTCAAAATGTTTTTATGAAAAACCTGACTACATCTATAACTTCAATCATAGAAACATAATTCTACTAAAAATCAAGTTGGATTACAGTTTTATTATTTTTTTTAACTTTTATTAAAAAAAATTATAAATTTTTTTACCCTTTTTTCTTTCATTAATGTTTTAAATGGAATATTCTTTTCACTGTACAAACTAATCAGTTTTTTATCCTTTTTACCATGAAAAATGAATTTTCATTTTACCTCATATAACATGTATAGATTCAAATAACTTCATTTCCATGAATATTAATTTTCATGTTTAAAAGGTATCATTTTAAATAAAATGTTTTCAAATTTAAATTTCATAGAAACAGTTTCTAAAAATGTTTTTCAACACAAAATGTTATTTTCATCAAGAATGTTTTAAAACATTTTTCTATTGTATTCCTATTAATCAATGGAAACAACCATTTATTTCTAATAAACATATGATATTTTGTATTGATACCATATTTATTCTTCCTTTTTATAGTTTATTATTGATCTAGACAAGGATAATGTTTAATTAACTACCCAAATTCCTTTTAGTCCCATTGAAGTATTTAATTTCGTATGATCATTTAACATTGAATTTTCCCAAAGTATCGAATCAATTTTTCATGGATATGATTAGTTCCTGAACCATATACCATTTTTAATATAGTGTATACATTTAATTTTACTTGATTATTTGGTGAAATATAGATAGATCTGTATTCTTTATTAAATTCACAAATTTGATAAGGCATTTTTTTATTCAATATGAGGAATTCATTAGACATGAATCACATGGGTTGGGGGCTATTTAAAAAAAATCTATATGGGTTGGGAACCATTTAATATTATCCCCATTATATATTAATACTGACATTAGATTAATATATCTAGCTAAAATCACCATGATTTTGTTTCTTAGAATAATATACATGTTTCTACACATTGTTTTCATATATCTAGAGGACAGATCTTGAAAACATAGGTTTTCAAGTTCGTTAGAAATGGAACCCAATAATTAAACATTTCATTCATTTTTATTATGTTATAATTTAACTATGATATTTTTCATTGAAATGTCAACAGTTTTGTTTCAATCTATGTTCATTGATTAAATGAAATATGTTTTAGTTTAATTCCTTCCCATTTTTTTTCCAATAACTAGTTATTTGAATGGAGTGAGATTCAAGTTATTAACTTTTCATATTGAAATATAATTAAATCTTAGTTTATTGATTACATGGTATTTTTTCACTTATTTACCAATCTATAATTATTATTCTCATTGATTCATTATTGCTTCAATTATACATTACCATTACTAATCATTTGATCTCGCTCTTATTTTTTTTCCTTTCCCTATGAATCCAAGAAGCGTACTATGAATGATATGTAAGTATTTAGTAGATGAAATTAATTATTCTCCCAATTAATGAAAAAATCATATTTTAATTGCTGTATTAATTTTAAACAAAAGACACATGTATGTATCATATTTACAATGAATATTATTATTTTTTATTTGGGACACTATTTACTTATATATTATAGCAATGTATTTGTAGTAGTCAATGAATTTGGGATCACTAGGGTTGGGTATCTAGATTCACCCAAGGACCTCAATGTTTTAGTGTCACTAAATACTAGGTACAAAAACCTCATATTTAATGAAAGACCTTTAACCTCTTAAATAAGCACATTACTATTTTTACTCTAAATAAACATAAATTACATAAGACTTATCTTCAAAACTTAGTGGATGTAAATATAATAAAGGGTTAGCTCATATTCAAAGTAAGGGTGACCATGTCATATATGATTATGTGATCATGTTATATAATAAGATACGATTTAGGGAATTATATCATTGACATAACTAATCAATTTAATATCCAAAATGTCAAAGATCTTAAACATGATTAATGGAATAAAGCATTGTCATTCTAGAAGACATGATTGTGAAGGGTTTTAATTCTACATCATTATTGAACCATTGGCTCATGTCATAAAATTGTGGTTCCAACAATATTATAAAAAAATTAATTTTTCATGGTTAACTACCAACACCATAAAATTAACAAAATATGCCACATCACATATTTCCAAATAATATAGAATGGATCAGCCTATATTTCATTATGTATAAAGAGCATTGAATTGTTTCCATTATTATATCTTGATATATAAATAATAACCCAATGCATTAGAGGGAGATATAGGTCATAACCTCTTCTACATATAACCATACCTCTATCCATTGTCATAACATAACCACTTCCCATTGTTATAATGTAAGCACAATCCCTGTTTACAACATTACCACCATCACATAATGAAAACTATACATAAGTGTTCTACAATATCACACAACATTAATAATATCATAACCAATAAAATTTTAAGGATCTCATAAACATTCCATCCTAGAAGAAACTATGGAAATGAAATTAGTCCCATTGTAATTTCATCAATACATTATAGAATAACCTATATAGAAGGAAAATGATTCACAAACATATCATCATCATAATCATAAACCAAGATTATATAGAATATGGATGGTACATTTGGGTAATATACTGGCCAATGAATAATTAACATTAAATCATGACATTTTAGATGAAAAATGATTCAAATATATCCCTTGGAAATTTTTAATAGGGAAACATCCTCACCACATTGAATTTTTTTAATACTACATTTTCACAAAACAATTTCAAAATACATTCATTTGTAAATATTTTTAGAATATTATAAAGGAAAATTTAAATAATTTATCAGTCATTATTGTATAATATTATGTTTTTGTAACACATGTTAAAAACATTATTCCATTCAAATTTCAAGAAAACCCAGAAGGAAATTTTTTTTAAATCTAAACGGATATTAGATTTTATTTTTTAGAAAAATTTATAAAATGGGTAGATAGTTCATTAAAAATTATTTTTATAATTTTTTAATAATCATTCAATTCATTTTTTTGAAAAAATATACATAGTAGATTTTTTTGATCAAATAGAGAGATAAAGATGGTTTTCTTCGAAACATTATATGGAAATCCTTAATCTATTAAGATAGGGAAAAGGAAGGAAAAGTTTTATTTTCCATAAGTAACCTTATGTAAATAAAAAATGTGATATTCTTAATGAACGTATCATAAGATCTCATTCGCAAATTTATATCATAATCAATATTGTTAGACCCTGAGTTGGGCATTAAAACCATTCCAATTTAGTATCATTTGAATAATAACGAAATTAAAATAAGAACATGAAATGGAAATTTATATCGTATAATTATAATTTTATGGATCATAATATTAATTGATGAGTAGTATTTACACCACACAAAAGAAATTGGTGGTGTACGTGGCATGTGGTACATAGAACTAAACATAAAATGAAAATCATAGACCTTATGTCTTGATTTCCTTATTTCAGGATAAAAAAACCAATTTGAAAAATATAAGTTTATTAAATATATATTAAAAACTATAATAATTTGTACATTTACTTGTATTATTTACTTACTACATTATATTACAAATTTTCTAATAATTCCTTATTAATATAAAATTTCAGTTTATAAATAATTTTTTTTCATGTATGTTTAGGTCAAAGATTAATGTTTGTTTTAAAATCATAATGCTTCCATGTTAATTTTTTTTTGATAAAATATATAAAAATCTTATATATTAGTTATTTGTTTATTTTTAGTAATCCATTATTGTATGTATTAGAAAATATGTTCCATTATTCTTGGAGTTAATATTCAATACATATGCGTGAATGTTATATCAATTTTCCCAATGGATGAAATTAAATAAAGTAAAAAATATATTATACAATAATAATAAAACTAAGTTCATATATATATATACTATATTTTAATTAATACTAACCTTATTACATTCAATTTATATTTTATGTTAAATAAAAATTACATCGCTTCGTGAGGTAGTTGTCTGTTGTACACAAGTGAGATATTTTCATATTCCCATATATTAGAATATATGAAGTTCAATGTGATATTATAATTGAACAATTTATAATTATTTGATAAATTTAATAAAAATACAATTAATCCATAATTATAACAAGTCATGAGAGGTGGTGATTGAAAATGAATTCAATCGATTTGAGAAGAGGTAGTCCTCCATACACACAATCAATGGTTTAATTTCCCCCTAAGAAGAAGAGATAGATGTCTGCCATTAAATTCAAATAAATAAAACATTTTATGATATATATTGATTATATTATGTCAGAATGGTTTATAAATATTTTAAGGTGTTAGAGGAAGAAATAAAACATATATAAAAGTTTATGTATTTTACATCTTCATTGGAAAACGTCATTAGGATTACATATAATGAAATACGAGGAAGGTTTACTAATTGATATAAGAACAATATGATTAGTATAGAGACATAAGGAATATATTTTGGTCATTAATGGCTGAAAAATGGTTTTGTAAGAGATAATATTAGATGAGTTGTGCCTAACTTTTATTTGTGGGTGACATGAAACTCTTGTATTTGTTTTTAAAAATGATGTTTACCAACATTATTCACATTCCAAAAAGCCCAAATATTGGAAATTTTACTTATTTAAGAGATATATATTGTATATATAGATGTATAATTGGATTTTAACAATTCTCATGGTAATTTTATCTCTTATCATTTTAGTTTAACCCCTAGTAAACTAGTTATAACAATAACCATAGTAATGAATTTTTATTATTTTAACTTTTCATTTTGACTAAAAAATGTATTATACTTATTAAATGTTATTAATTATTCCTAATAAAAATTTTGAAACTAGTTTTATGAATTCAGTTCATAAATTTTTAAAAATATAATTTAAAATTAAACTTGTAGATGTGATTAAAAGTTATTTTCCAAAGAGTGAATTTTCATAATTACTAAATGTTAAAATATTAAAATTCAATAAAAATTTGATTTTTAATTACCTATAATAGATTAAAAAAATTAAAAATGAATAAAATTTAATTTTAAAACTCATCTTAAAATAATGGGAGGCTTATAAATCATTTAAATTTAATTTCTTTTTTTAATAAAAATTTGATTTTTTAAACTACTTATCAAAAATATAATATTTTCATAAAATTATATAAAATCAAGTAAAATATAATTTTGATATGTGGATTTTAAAATGAATCATATTTCTTAAAATTTATTATATATATTTTTAAAATATTGTTTTTGATTCATTTATAAAAATAAATTAAAACATTTTTTTGATGATTGAATTTATGTAACATATAAGAAAATAAAATAAAAAAATAATGACATTATTATAAATATATTTTATTTATGTAAAACTGTTATACATAATATTTGAATGTTGTTAAATCATACTCATTATATATTGTTTAACATATAGTATGTAAAAATCATTTTCAAATAATAATTTTAATTGTATATTGTGGTTAATTATAACTCGGTGTTGCGTGTAATGCAATATATCAAAAAAATTAAATTTATTTAAAAAATTCACAATAACTAGTCGTGATACATTATAACCTTTGTAAAATGAATTTTTCCCTCCAAATTATGTCGCATTGGTACAAACAACTGAGGATACTTCTACCTCATTACATCCTCGAGTTCCCATGTATCTTCCTCAAGCAAGTAGTTTTTTCACAAAACATTGACCTCAAGAGTGGTCTTCCTTCATAACACTTCCTCTATGTAATCTAGTATCACCATGGATTTTCCATATATAAAAGAACATTCTCCAATTATAGGACCAATGAGTTCAATACTTGAGATGGATCATGCTTGAACTTCCCATTGAGTGATATAAGGAAAACATTGTGAACCTAAGAGAGATATGTTATAATATCCAAGAGATAAGATACATTATTTATATGATAATTAATTTTACGGCGAATTATTTACCAAAGTATTAGTTTACCCATATTTCAAAATTACATTACCTTATTCCATGTATAAATTCATTGAAGCACTTTATAACTAACTTCGTAATTCGAATCTCATGGGTGATTATCATGATTCCTTTCTTTAGGAAATTGTACTGCTCTTATGTATTGTATTATTTCTCCAACCTTCACATTAATTTCTTCTCATAGCTCATGTAATAATAGAGCTATTTCTAATAATTCATCAAACTACTATGGAGTGATATACCTATTTCTATTGAGGTCATTATTATGGGGCATCTAAATACTCGAGAGAAATCTTTTATTGTATAAAAACCCTATTAGAGGAAGCAGTTGGTCCCAACAAATTTGGATGTCTGTAGAACAAAATATAAACCTATCCTTTACAATTAAAATTGATATCTTAGTCTAACTATCTATATAGGGATTTTATGTATCTCTAATACTCAACTCTATATGTTTATCCTCATTAGTATTTCTCCAAAACATCGAGTAAAACATCAGATCCTGATTGCGCATAACAGAATTTCATACTCCATAAAACAATATCACATACATAATTGGAATCATAAAAAGGTGATATAGAGAGAAATATTATATTATAGTTATGAATTCTGTTTATTTTGAAACGAGATATACTAATACACATATAAAACTTCTGACATTATATGTTTTTGGGAGTCCAATATCAAAATCCATTGTGATGTTATCCAATTTACATTATAGTATTGGTAATGGTTTTAACATCCCCTTATAATTTTTTTCACTCATCCTTATCTTTATGAGAAAAATATATAAATAGATACATAGTTATGAATATTACTCTTCATGTTTTTCTATTAGAAAATAAATTTCATATGGGCCAATGGTAGGTGTTATACCCATTTTTTTATTTGGGTGTAGGTTAAAGCCCCATGGCCTTGCTGGATATGATAGGTTATCACAACAAATTAAAGTCTAATTTTTTCAAAGCTATATTAATATAAATCATATAACATCCCAAAATTTCAAAAAAAAAATTACATAAAAACTAAATATTAGATAAACTATACTGGTTATGAAAACCTTTAATATAATTTACCAAAAATTTATAGGACATCTTATTCAAATATCATTTTCACTAAGAAATATATAATGCCAAATGGTTGTATTTTATATATGTGTCTCCCAAAATACCCCTAATAATTATACACTCCCATCACATATAACCTCAAAATTTGAGTCGATAAAGTTTTACTTTTGATAAAACTAAAACTCATAAACACATGAAGGTATACATAACTCTAATGATAATATTACATGGATACATATAAGATTCCAAGAGATATTTTATCCTTTATTTGTTAAATAATGTATTTTATTATTAAAAATTAAAACTAAAATTATGGTTTCATACTTTCACTGATATAATATCAAAAGTGATTTTAATATTCTAGAATCTGTATAGATGGATATAATCAATGGTTAGAATAAAATAACATTTCACTAAAGGATTAACAATAAGATGCTCATATGGATCATTTATACAAAATCAGACATGGAATTTCCAACTAAGTAGTGGATGATATGTGTTCCCCAATTGTTGTGGTTTCCATCACAAATTATGATTGAAAATGTTTTTCACTTAATCATTTTTCTATATATGTTGTTGTTTATTAGAAACTAGATTAGTCTTGGTATTGGGGAATTGATTCACATAATTACCAAAAACATTAAACATGAATAATTAGAGTGTGGTGTGTATTGTTTTGGATCATTCTATGTATTTGAATCATTAACTAATGTATTCCAATCAATCCTATTTCAGCCTCTAGTTGAACTTATTTTCCCAAAATTAATCATTTTGTAGTACCCTTAATAAATGTTTCTCCATGATTCATCCCACATATTTGATATAAAATAAATCTAATAATTTTTAAATGGTTTTTATATTTTCTATGAATTTATTATTAATTTATTTATCAAATCCATATGATTGATGGGTCACACCAATAGCCATTTCCGCTGTAATAGTTAAATGAACGAATTAGTCATTGCTATAGAATTCCCTTATGGATAACTCGCATTTGAGACATTTTTTTTAAGCCACCTATGAAAAAGTATACCATAAATCTAGTTCAGATTGTAATAAATAAGTGCACCTCAGATGTACTATAAAAGTTACCCCATATAAACCATTAGATTTATCATATTTATATTTAATCTCAAATAATTCCCTCTCAATTATTGTTTGTATATAAAATGAATAATTTTTTTTTATAATTTGATCATAAACACTTCAAAATCCATGGATTTTATTTATTCCTATTTCTTGTAATTCATTATCAGAGCCTTACAATGATCCACATCTCCTTATAAACAAAATATATAAAAAATGAAATTTTCATGGCCTAAAAACTATAAAATAGAATTATCAAATCAATGGTATTGATCTATATCATAGTGACTAGTGAATCTACAGAACCACTAAGTAGAGGTGTATTTTTCCTCATGAAGGACTCAATAGAACAACATTCCTTCAATTTATAGTTCAGAATCATAGAATTATTAATTTAATTGGAATTGTTTTTGAAAATATAAGGAATTATCTTCATCACAAATCTAATATCATTTGGTTCTATCATTGTAAACTCATTTCATTGTATATCAGATTTTTAATTATTATGGTTCCTTCTATTAATAGCAATTTACTGAAGCAAAATATAATAGTGAATACCACACTAGTTGTTAGGGGAAGACACATATGGGTGAGTAACAATTTATTTGTTTTATATGTCTTGGCACCTTAATTTTAAAATAAGGCACATAGGGTATTAATTATTTCATTAGTGATTATCAACTAATAAATTCCATCATGGTTTATTATAGATAATATATGCATTAACTAAGTCAAATTCCCTAGTACTGATAAACTAGGTGTTCAGTAAGGCCCGTTGTCATCTAGTGAGTAACACGAGAGTCAATCTTGATGTTCCCTTTTCAATTTTATTACCCCTATGTATATCTATTGGTGAACTAAACCCAATTTTATTATATATAATGGGATGCATTAATAGGTTAACCAGCTAACTTCTTCTTTACAAAAATATTTCGATATTATCCTATACATATGCTAATCGTGATGGTTCTCACTAATTTTTTCTCAACCTAATTTATAATTGTTTACTAATCCTAACTATGATACTATCTTTATTGAAATGTGATTTTTAAATATAATCTTTAAATCTTTTAAGTTAATATTAAATATATTTTGGAAATACTTCTCTGGACAATAAAGGTTTAGTGACCTTTCATACTGGCTATAAAAGTTTTTATATAGTGAATTATCATAAACATCTTCCATAAGGATCTTCCTATATTTACTATTCATAAAAAATCATAATTTAATACTTTATTTATGACCATATTTAAGGATATCTAAGTAAAGGTGTGATTAGATGCTTTTTAAGGGTGAAAATGAGTGATATCTCTCTATGATGATATAAAATCATAAGATAAGAATAATTTGATGAGATGATTGAAGTTACATATTATTTTCATAATAATTCATATATTTTAAAAATGATCCATCTCAGAATTAATTATCATTCCCAAAGACAGGATTAATATGAGTGTGAAATCATAATAATTTATGAACCAAATGTTCATTTCATAATGGTGTGACACCAATATATTTTTTGAATCCATTTCATTTGTCAAGGTTAAATATAAAAATCACAAAACATATTGGATCAAACCCATTTTCCGATTTCACATTATATATTTATCCCATAATAATGTTTCCCACTTGGGATCAATATTTTTGACTTCTTTTCCATTATTAACTAATTTAATATAAATCATTACCCAGTGCATTTTAGGGATATCTAATCCCTTCCAGTTTTTGGTAACTATATGAAAACCATAATTTGTTATTACATAACCACAATCCATGGTTATAAAGTAACAAACATCCTTGTATATAACATAACCACCATTAGATAATGTAAACAATAAATAATTTTTCTAGAAGATCATGATATATTCATCATATCATTAACCATGAAAAAAATGTTCTCATAAAAATTATATCATAGAATAATCGATATAAATTAAATGATTATCATAATCATCTCAACAATTAACCATTTAATAAACCATGGAAAAATGAATTTCATAAACATATATTAATCATAATAATTAACCATTTAATTAATGAATAAGGTAGGTGAAATTGGATCATATCCCTAGTAAATCATTAATTACATCAATGGAAGCCATATGAGATGGGAAATTATTTTGAAATATGACTTCGATGATTTTTTGAGTAAAATATACTTTCCACTTTGAAAATATAATATTTAAACTAAAATTTTGAAAAAATCAATTTTATTGAAAATTACCTTAGAAACATATATAAGATGCTTTAAATCATTGATCAGTCATGATTACATAATATTTCTTTCAGGCCATACTTTTTAACATAATGATTCCTTTCAAATTTTGATAAAATTGAAAAGTTTATTTTTTTAAAAATAAAATTAATATTCCATTTTAAATATTTTATGAATATTAAATTTTTTTTAAAGCTTTCCTTAAATAATAATTTCATAATTTGGAAAAATTAATTAAATATTTTTTTACAAAAGGTGGATATTGAATATAATGTTTTTTTCAAACAAATTGATTAATAAATATGATTTTTCTTAAATGTATGATTTTTATAGTGTAATAATTTGAGAGAGTAATATATATTTTAAAGAAATAACCAAATAATAAGTAAATTTAATGAGTTTCTTGAGAGGTTGATAAAAAATATCTTTATTCGAATTATATCATAAACAATCTAGTTACATAATGAGATTATGCCATTAAACCATTACCACATTGGTTTCCATTGAATCATAAGCCACAGGAACCCAATAACATTATATAGATATTTAAATACCATAATTATATTGATATGAATCATAAAATACATTCATGGGATCTATATACAACACAAAAAAGGAATATGTGGTGTATATGGCATGCATCCAACATAAATAAAAGTGAGACAAAAACCCATTCTTATTAGTATCAATGTTTATCAACCAGATACTAATATATAGTATAAAAATTATAATTTAATTATTCATATTATAGAAAAATAATAAAATGTATCATTATATAAATTATTTAATTATAATTTTTTTAACTGTTTGTTAATAATTTATTGTTATAATAGCATTTCGGGTTAAATTTGTTTTTTATTTATGTTTGTTTTTATTCGGTATTTTTTACTTTAACATTTATCCTAGTTCCATAATAATATAAATTATATTCATGATATGAATATAATATATATCCAATTAATATGTTTTTAATATTAATCGTATAATTTTTAATACTTCAAATGAATTACACTTTTCATGGAGATGGAAGGGCATAAGTACAGATAAATGATTAATATATTTTCATGATTGATGAAATGATATAAAGGTAAATAATATATTAAATAAACAAAATAATTTCTAGTTCTAATATATCACATATTATTATTAATCCTCTCCTTATTACCTTCCAGTTAAACCATTTGTGCAAAAGAAATCACATCGTTCCAAGATGCGGTAGCCCTCAATACACAATAGTAACATTATCATATTATCACAGAATATAAATTAAGAATATATAGAAGATGTTATTATTAAAAAATTATCATTATTTAAAAAATATAATAAAATTTTGTTAGAATCATCAATATTTCTAGTTACGTGAGGTGTTTACGAAAACGGGCTGCATCAGTTCATGAGGAGTTATTCTATTGTACACCCAACTGACAATTTCATTTCTCATAAATTGGATGAAGATAATGATGTAGGTAATGAGAATAAAATTATAAAATCTACATTAATGGGAGATAATTATGTTGTTATATAATCATGGTATAATAATATATTTCATATTTAGTGGATGAAATAATGAAAAAATTATATTATATGAATTCTACCTCTTCATCGATAAACCCCTTTAGGAATATGCCTAAATCCTTATTAGGAGTGTTTCTTAATAATAAAATGTAATCCTGTATGTGGGGAGGGATTTATGTAATATATTGTTTCTTCCATTTCCCTAATAAAAATGTTTTGTAAGTGTGAAGGGAAGAGGTGAGTGGGTGACCATTTATAAGTGTGGTAGACGTAAATATATTTTTTTAAATGAATAAAGTGTTCCCTCATTTATAAAACTCAATAAAGACTAAAAATGGATCATTATCAACCCTATGTTGATATAATAAATATATATTTCTATAAAATTTGTTATTTATATGTTAATATGTTATTTTACCACTTATGATTTTAGTTTATCCAATAGTAACCCGTTTTAACCATTACCATGGAAATTAATTTTTTTATTATAACAATTAATAATGAAAAAAATAAGTATAACATATCATTAAATATTAATTATTCATTTTAAAATTATAGAATACATTTATCAAAATTCTATTCTTATAATTGTATTAGATGCATTTAAAATAAAACATTAACATACGAAGAATATGCTTCTCTCAAAAAAATATTTTCATAAGTATAACTATTTTTAATATAAATAATTAATATGTAATTTATTGAGATTACCTATTTTGTATAAGAAAATTTATATTTATTCTAATTTTACAATGAAACACATCATTATATGTAATTTATCTTTTATATTCACTATTCAAAAAATTGATTTTAATAAAAATGATTTTGTATCGAAAAACAATTCTTTTTTTTGAAAAGTTTTAAAATTTCACTCAAATATAATGATGATATAAATATTTTTTAAAAAAAATTTACTTCCAAAATTAATTTTTTTTATTGGAAGAAATAAATTTTATTAATTTTTTATAGAAAAATATTGAAAACAATTGTTTCTAATAAAATTTAATTTTAAGAATATATAAATTCTTTTCAAAAAAATTAAGTAAATTTTTTCAATAAATTTTATTTAAATAAAAAAATTATAAAGAATATTTACATGGTGGTTATTAATTTCCATACCACAAGGATTAATTGATATTTAATACCATTCATGTTTAAATAATAATATTAATAGTATATCTAGGTTCATTAAACCTTTTCCTATTGTGTAATTCAAGATATCAACGAAATTAAATTCACATGAAAAAATAATAATAAAATATTGGTATGTTACATTTATCATATGAGATTTTAGGAATGAACTGCTATGGTTATTCCAAGTTAAAAAGTGATGGTTATTTTATATGTAACTCTAATGGTTACTCAAAGAATAATCTAGATCACTATTCAATGTGAATATAAAAGTGATATAAAAATACTCCCTCATGCATGACACATGAATTATTGACAATATCAATGGGTTTTTAGGATTCAAAAATTTAATTAAATTTATATTCTACTTTTTATTGTTGAAAATTATGGCTTTTTGAAAAATATATTATGATATTTAGAATTTAAAAGAAACCATTATGAGTATTATTCTACTACATGACTTAATATAAAATGTTTTATTAAAATATTTTGGTTGGGAATATGATTTTTTGAGTAAGAAAATGCTTATTGTGAGCCTAATATTTATATTGGAATAGGAAAATTTTTATAAGAATTCATGGACTAATGGTTTCTTATGTTATTTTTCTATCCCTTCCAAAGATTATTATAACACCTAGTTGTTTTTATGGAAAAGATTCTCTAAATAGTTTTAATTCTCAAATAGCTTTCATTACAATGAGTAATGAGTTTAAATAAACCATGAAATTCACATAATTTGGAATGAACATTTTATCCCAGTAGTTCGATTAGTGGGAATAAATACAACCATATTATGAAAATTTATGGTGTTTTCATTCAGTACAAATTATTTATGAAAAAATATAAATCAATTATATATTTTTTTAATTTTTTATAAATAAATGTAGTGAATTTCTATTAGTAAATTAAATTAATGAGATATATGTTATATACTAAATAAAATATGTTTTATATTCATCCAATATATATTTTTTATATAGTTTAATAAATCATATTTGATGTATAAAAACCTATAATTTTAAAAAAGAAAATTTTACAACCATTAAATGGAAAATCCTTTTAAAATTATTATTTGAACAGATTAATCATTTTTATATGACAAAAAAACTTTTTCATTGGAAGCGGTATATACAAATTTAATTTTGAGGAATTTTTAATATTTTTTTGACAACTTTATAATTTTATTGAATAGTAAAATACACCAATTTTTAATTAAAAACCTTCTTTTTCATTAGATTAATTTTTATTGTTAAATTATAATATTTAATTTTTTTAAAATATAAATAGAATTTATTTTTATCATTCAATATAATTTATGCCATTAACATTAATTTTACATTGAATTCAGATGTGAAAACATTTCAATAATTAACAATGTTTTATCTTTTAAAATATTGTTCTATATTTCTAACAATATAAATATTTTTACTAAATTAATTCATAATATATGTTATTAATTTTTAAAAATGGATTCCGTTTTTGGAATCAGTATTCCAAATTATCTAAATATGTTTAATTAATTTTTGAGAATTATGTATAGAAACACTAGTAATTTTTATTAATATGGTAAAAGGGTAAATCTGGTAATTAAGGGTTAAAATACTATCATAAAATTATCCCAACACTTGTCCTAATATCATTGGATTATTTTCATTAGAACTAAATAATATTTTTTTCAAAATGGTGTCCTTTGGATGCCACTTGGATGCGATTAGGACTTGCAATTTATTTTATTTAAAGCAAACTTAAATATGTCTCACTCAGATTCAAATAATTAAGAATTTTTTTATTTAAAGTTATATAGATGAAAGATTCGATTATAAATAATAATTTAAAATATAATTCTTATTTCATCATCGTTGTAATTTATTTGTAAATTTTATGAAATAAATAATTAAAATAAATAATTCTACTTTGATGATGTAAGAATCAATTAATTAATGTGAAATCATAATAACATTTTTTATTAATCATATAATAACCATCAAAGGACACCAACACATGAAAAAAATTTGGTCAAATATATTCTTAACATAACCATCCAATCGTAAATTATGTGACCATTTGGAGCATTATAGAAGTGATTTTACTCTTATATTATTTTAGTTATGGTGATGTTAATATTGTCACATTTATAATTTAATAAGTATAACATTTTAAATGTTTTATTTTTTTCATAATATAAATTATACTACATAAATTATTTTGATATCTAGTAGATTTATCCTCATTCTAGTATATTATTTTTAATTTTTATTCAAAAAATATGTATACTAAATAATTAAAAAAATTGTTGAAGTATTTATTTTATTAATCGAGATAATAAATAAAAGTTTTTAAAAATATTAAGGTAAATATGATTTGGGATAATTAATATCTATAATGAATCTTATATAAATAATTGACCACCTAGGAATATAATAAAATATTTTTATTTTGGTTATCTTGTTAAATTAAAATTTTTAGAAATCAATGAATTGAATAGTGTCTAAATGGACATTATTTATTGTTCATCAAATAAATGTTTTAATAAATTATTTATTTACAGTGAAAATTTTAAAAATATATTGAATAATAATCATATGCTCTAAAATTATATATGTTCTTTATTTATGGTCTAATTGACATCAAGTGGGTAAATGTGACACCCTTTTAATACTAATTTTTTTTATCATAGTTAAAAACTGAATAGGATAACTAAGTGTTAATTAAAATGATAATATTTTAATTGAAAAAATACATGTAAAAAATTAGTTGGTTTTTGTGATTAAAACCTTATCAAATATTAGATTCTAATTTGGATCTTTTTTTTTGGTTTTTTGATGTGGTTGTATTTTGTTATAAATTAATATTTTTAGAGATCCCAAAATTGACCCTCACCTCAATTATAAATGAGAACCTCTTCCCTCACCTATTCACTTCACATTGAGACTTCAATAAAAAACACATCCCATCCTTTTTCACTTATCATATTCATTAGTTATATTCTAGAGTTTATAGTCTTCCTAAAAGACTAATTGTACTACTCTAAGAGGTGATTTGAAGGAAGAACACTAAGGAAGATGTAATATCTTTTACCAATTCTTTCAAATTTCTTTCCTCTTATATATTCTCTTAATGAGTTGTTTCATTATATTGTAATTAATCTAATATCAGTAATATATTAAAATTTTATTGTAATTATGAAACAAACATATTCCCCCTCAGATATGTTCTATGAAAAAAATCACTATGCATGCGTACGTATAGCTTATCGTCTCCACACTTTGGTGTAATCCTTTTCTCAACACAACCATAATTGTGTGGGAATAATTATGGAAATAGTAATTATACAAGATTATTGAAACATTATATTTATTCTGAAATATTATACACAATTCCCTTAAAATACAATTCCATAATTATGTGGGTGATATTCTCGCTCTTGTGTATGTATGACCTATCGTCTCCATGATGATATGTGATTATGTCTACATCGTAATCATTAAATAATGATTATATAAATTTATATAATACTTAATAATGATATATATAATGTTAATATCATTTTTCATTGATATAAAATGAACTATGATGGACTACCAAAATTATTCAACAAAACATGCATATGAAAATGAAGCAGTTAATACATGAATAACAAGTAATAATGAAATTTTATTAAAAAAATAACGATCATATGATCATATATGATATGATAAAAATGAATATTATTATGAAATTAGTTAATTAAATTATTTAAATATTTATTCAGGAGGTTTATAAACATAAAAATAAAATCATATCAATGGTATGTGATAATTTTGAAATCTCATTATTATCCCACATTGTATTAATGGGGTAAATTTATCATCCACTTCAAGGTTTACTAAATATATAATACTATTTAAATTAATTTAATCTTTTTTGAGGTAATTTGTTCCCATTGGTGAATTTTTTATATAGATTGAAAATAATCTTTTGTTGTTATTTGATCAAGTTACTTTTTGACTTTTCTGAAAAAATTATGAGGAGAATGTTTTTTTCTTATACGGAATGAAGGGATTTTTATGTCTTAATATTTACATATTTCATTTATTCATAATATAAAATATTTCAAGTTTATTTTAAAATAAATTATTTTCTATTAAAATTTCTCAACATGTTGAGAAAAGAAAATGTTTTTTAGAGGAAAGGATTTTTTATCAAGAATTATCTACAAGGGTCATATAAAAATTATCTTTCATATAAGATGGAATTATTTAATAAGTTTAATTTTATAGTTTAATATAATTATTTTTCTTATGATTTGATTGTATTTATGATGTAATTATATTTATCAAACCAATTTTTTTACATGGATTATGTTATGGTGTAATGATGTTTAAAGAAACCCATTTTATTAATTATGTTGTAAGGAATGATTTATATTATTTTGGAACACATAATAATGATTTATTTATGAGTTGGGTGGTATATATATCTCCCTACAATGAATTGGGTAATGATTTATATATTAGGATATAGACATATCGGGAATGGGAAATTATCACTATTCAATAATGCAAAGCAGGAATGAGTAGTGAGCTCAGTTCATTAATGGACTTTGTATACTATGATGGTAATGGAAATGATACATGAATAATATAAAATGATTTTCAATTATTATGTGTTTTCCAAAAAAACATCATTCCTTAAGTCATGAGTTTTGTCCTTACTTTCATATATTCTTATGAACATTCATGATAAATCATGTGGCATGATATCATGATCTTTTATATACATGATAATGTTTTCAAATGTTATATTTTAATATCTGATGAATATGATATGAATTATATTTCCTTTGTTTACACTTACTTTGAGTTTGAGATCAAATATTCATATGTTTCTTCTCCCTTGGCCACGATAAAGAATATTAAGTTAGATATGTTATAATGGGGTCCAGTTATGATTAAATAAGTGGGAGGAAATAAAGATGTATTATGAACCATTTGATTATATTTCCAATTTTATATAGACATTATTCTTATATAGTCATGTCCTGTCATTATTATATTTTGTAATGAATATTTTTAAAGTTTGATTTAATATCAATGTATATATAGTATGGGTCACTATAGTTGGTATGAGTGTAAAGGTATAATTAACCATTTCAATCTATTATCAGAATACCTTAGTAAGAACCTAAAGGATATGAATACGTATAGGTTAAAATCCATTTTTTTTGAAATGATCATAGATAACCATTGATAAAACATAAAGTGTCCAACTGAAATTTTATTCTTGATTATGTTGTTTTCTCATTCTAATTAGAGTTTATCCCAATATGCTTCGTTGTTTTAGTAAATAAATGGATATTGAAGGAACCACATTAATTCTAAAGGCGACCTTAAATGGAATGATTATCCTATTGAACGATAAAATGTTTTCGGAGATGGAATGGAAAATCTTTTATCTATTCTCACACAAAGTTTTGAAGCTATGAATCATGCAGTACATCCATAAAAAATGGAGGGAAAAAAATTATACTGAGTCTTTGATGAGGCATAATCCAAATTCTTTTAGTGTGTCTTATGATCCATTAGTATCTGAACAATGGATCAGTACCATAGAAAATATATTTTCAATTCTCCAATGTTTAGAGTATGATAAAGTCATCTTTCCAATATATCAATAGGAAGGTGAATATTATTACTGGTGGAACCTTATCTAGATTATTAGGCAAAGAGGTGAAATTGAATCAATTGAATTGGATGTGTTCAAGAACATATTTTTCAATAAGTACATTACTCACATTCTTCAAAAAACTACATATAATGAGTTTCGTGTTCTTAAGAAAAAGGATGATGAGTCTTTCGGTACCTAGGAATTTTTTTTACAAGAATTTCAAGGTACACATCTATAATTATTATCCAACATGTGAGTAAAATTGATCGATTATTTTGTGGATTAAGACCAATAATCTAAAAGAAATAATCCATATGGGACTTCAATAGCTATGAATATATAATTTGATGTTCCATAAAGGTTGATATGGAGATTAGAGTAACCCATCGGTCATATGGGTTTGATAAGTATAGAAAAATAGAATTCAAGGGATAATCAAAGGACAACACTGAAAAAAAGAAGCGTTTTCCATTATCCTTAATCTGTGTCATAAAACAATTATTGAAATTTTGTTAAAGGGACTATTAAATGTTTTAAGTGTGAAAAAGAAGTACATCAAGTAGTTGAATGTTTTAGTGATGGGAAAAATATGTCTAATGATGTGAATAGAGAAAAGGATAAATAGAATTAACCTTATACAATTCAATGTTACACTAGAAAGGAAATGATAAATAATGACAATAAATGTCCTAATCTAAGAGTCATTGATTATGATTGACATTAGAATAATCTTAAGGACAAAGGCAAAGTCATGTCACATGTGACCAGTATCAGCGATATGGAGTATGATAATGAAGTGGTGAAGGGTAAACTTACCATCCACTATAATTTAGGAATTTTTTTAATTGATTTTGTATCCACCCACTCTTTCTTATCTAAATAATTTTTTAATTGTATCACTATATTACCTCAGCATTTAGATGTTGTGTTAGCTGTGAGAACTTCTAATGGCACAACATTAGAATCCAGATATTATAATTCTTCTTTACTTTATGTTTGTGGGAAAGTGCTTCCTCAAAATCTTATGGTCCCACCAATAGTGTAATTAAATTTGATTATGATAATAGATTGGATTTCTCTATGTGGATATCATATCAATTTCCTTGTAAGGGATGTCTCATTTCATATTCTAGATCAATAGATGATCATCTATCAAAGCAAGTTTGAGTATGAATTTCTTGTATAAATTTGTTCCATCTTATTGGTCTTGATCCCTATAAATGAAGGTTCTCCATCTCTAATGGTTTCAGAGAAAATCCAAATTATGAATAAGCCAATTGTATGAGAGTTTGATGATATATTTCTAGAAGAATTACTAGGACTTCCACCAACCCGTGAAGTTGAGTTTTCAATAATCTCATACTAGGTGTTATTCCTATTTACAATACATCTTATAAAATGGACCCAACTGAGTTATTAGATTTGAAGAATAATCAGTAAGATAATATTTAGAAGGTATTCATATTCCCTATTATGTCTCCATGTGTTTCACCTATTTATTTTGTAATGAAACAATATGGATCAATGAGACTCGTCATTGATTATCTCAATCATAACAGTATCACTATAAAAAAATAGCATCTTACCTCCATTGATGAGTTATTTGACCAACATTGCAGAGCTGAAAGCTTTTACAAGATCGATTTTAATTTAGTATATAATCAACTAATGGTCAAGACAGATGATATGCCAAAGATGACAGTCCATTGATGGTATGGACACTATATATTTATAGTTATTACTTTTAGTCTTACTAATAGACATAGATTCGTCATGGATGTAATTAATAGAGTATTTATAGACTTTCTTTTAATTTTTTTATAGTCTTTAAATATGTTATTCTTGTCTATTTGAAGAGAAATAATGAACATGAATATCTCTTGATTATTGTATAAAATTTCTGGGAAAATGAGAGGCTTTATGAAAAACTTACCATTTGTGAATGTTGGATTATTTTTTTTCTATTTTTGGGTCACATAACCTCACAAGAGAGGATATACATGGATCCAACAGAAATATAAGTTATCTAATGGTTCCCAAGAGAAAAAACAGTAACTAAGATTTTTTGTTTTATTGGTTTGGCATGATATTATCGATGTTTTTGAAATATTTACCATGATTATATAATATACTCACCATGTTGACTAAAAAGGAGTTAAGTTCATGTGGATGGTGGAATGTGAAGAGAAGTTCAATAAGCTCAAAATATTTTTATCCAGTGCACTAATTCTTAGACTACAATGTATGGAAGAATGGTTTCTGATGTAGAGTGATGTATCCAAAAAGAATTTGGGCGGTTTTTATCATTTAAAATTATATGGTTATAACTTATGGATATTGACAATTGAAAATGAAAGATAAATACGACCCAAATCATGATTTGGTGTCAGTTTTAATATTATTTGAACTAAAAATATTGTAGCATTATAGTTTGGTTGAATAGAGTGATATATATACTGATTATAATAGATTAATGTATTTTTTCACACAAATGGAGCTGAATATTCACCAATGAATATGGATGGTGTTGATTAATGATTACGACTACTTAATAAATTACCACAATTGGAAATAGAACAAGGTGGCCAATTCTTTGAGTCAAAAGGCCCATGCTAGCCAATATACAATCAGGATAAAAAATGATCCAATATTTATGGATTTACGAAGGGTGGATCATCAAAATTTAAAGGGGATAAATGTTATCTTTTTCAATTGAATGTTAAACAATCTATACAATTTAAAATTTAGGAGGCACATAAGGAGGATGTAGAGAAACAAAATAAGGTGAGAAATGTTCAAGAATTCAACACTGATTGTGATGGAATAATAAGGTTGAGGAATTAGGTTTGTATTCCTATTATACCATAAATAATGATCGATATATTGGATGAGGGTCATAGTTCTTCATTCAATATTAACCCTGAAAGCACAATGTGGTACATGAAATAATAATAGTATTTCTGGTGGAATGACATGAAGAGAGATGTTGCTGAATATGTCTCTCGGTGCTTGGTTTATCAGCATGTTAAGGATGAAAGACAGAATTCAAAGGGAAGGTTATAATATTAGACATACCATAATAGAAATGGGAAAACAACACTATGTTCATTGGTCTTCAGACATCCAAAAACATATAGAGGCCATAATTCTATATTTTTAAGAGTTGATCACCTTACGAAGTCAGAAAACTTAATTTCAATGAGAGAATATTTATCTCTTGACTACCCTGTCAGGATATATGTATCGAATGTTTCAAGATTTTTTAGAGTACCACATTACATTATATCTAATTGAGATTTGAGTTTTACCTAGATGACTAGGTGAATTCCTCAGTTGGATCTACATAAAGAGTTATGTTTTATAAATTCTTATCATCCTCAAGAAAAATGTTATTGTTAGGGGACAATTAAAACTCTAGAAGACATGTTTAGAGATTCATCTGTGGATTTCAATGACGGTTGGGATCAACAACTTACTTGGGTGAAATTTTATTAAAAAAATAACTTTCACTGAAGTATTTATATAGATCCTTATAAACACCACTATGAAAATAATGGATGAAATCAAAATTAATGGGTTGAAGTTGGATAAAGAAAGCTATTAGGACCTGATCTTGTTGATAAAATGGTAGAAAAGGTGAAATCTATTCAACCACACAAAGATGCATCACAACGTAAACAAAAATGATATGCTGACATTTGAAGAAAATACTTAGATTTTGAAGTGCGTGACAATGTGTTTATCAAAATATCTCTATGGAATTGTGTAATGATATTTTGAAAGAAGGGAATGTCGAGCCTTTGTTATATCAATCCTTTTGAAATTATGGATCGTATTAGGAATATATAATACCGATTGAATATTGCACTAAATATGTCTCATATTCATGATGTATTCTATGTATATCTCTTTAGAAAGTATAAAACCTATACTTGTAATGAACTAATCTCAGAAGTCCTACCATTTAAGAAAGATATTTCTTATAAATAAAACTAATACAGATTATGGATAGTTGAGAAAAATTTCTTCAAACCAAGACCAGTCGCTTGGTTAATGTTTTGTGATGGAACCACTAATTTGATAAATATATATGGGAACATGAGTATGTGATGATGAAGAAATATCCTCATATATTTTATATAACTAATGAATTTTAAGGGATAAATTCTAATTAAGGGGGGTAGAATATAACACCCATATGTTATTATGAAATATTTCCTCCAAATAATTTTAATTCTTCCATAGCTTACATTGTAGGAAATCATGAGTTTAAATTACCCGAAAGATGACCTTAGTATAAAATGACCTTTTTGTCCAAGCAGTTTGGATAGTAGGAATAAATATAACTAACTTATGAAAATCTATGGTGAAGTCATTTGCTACCAATTATATAGGAAAAATATAAAACAATTATATAATTTTAATTTTTTTATTAATAAATTTAGTGAATTAAAATTAGTAAATGAAATTAGTTAAATATATGTTATATTTTTAATAAAATATTTTTGAGATTTATCTAATAGAGATTTTTTGTCTTTGGTTATGAATAAATTCTACTTGATGTATGAAAATATATATTATTAAAAGGAAATTTTACCACATTTTAATGGAGATCCCTTTTTGAATTATGATTTCGGCACATTAATAATGTTTATAAAACATAAAAATTATTTTCTATGGAATCGAGATATAAAAAATTTCTTTTGATGATGTATTAATATTTATCTTAAAACATTCAAATTTTTATGAATAGTAAAAATACGCTAAATTATAATTGAAAACTATCTTTTTAATAAAAATAATTTACCTAGTAAAATTATAATATTTAAATGTTTTACATTATAAATTGAGTAAATTATTATTATTCAATATAATTTATGTCATTTGCAATAATTTTACATTGTATTAAGATGTAAAAACATTTCAATCATTCAGAAAGATTTATCTTTTAAAAATATGTTCTCTATTTTTGATAAGGGGAATAATTTTAAAGTAATTAGTACCACTTATATTTTTTTAATTAGAAAAAATGGATTAAATATTTGGAATAAATAGGTCCAAATTATTTAAATAACTGCATCTTATTTTTGGGCCTTATGAATAGTAACTTTGGTACGTTTTTTAATACGGTAAAAATGAAAATCAGATAAATAAAAGTAAATATACTATTATAAAATTATCTTATTTTTTTTATAATATTATTGGATGAGTTTATTTCAACCTAACTAAACCTTTTGTCGAAATGGTGTCCTTTGGAAGACACATTGATGAGATTAGGACATTTAATTTAGTATTTTTTAAAAATGTTTAATATGCCTTACTCAAATTTTAATAAATAAATCCTTTTTTATATAAGGTTATATAAAAGATAAATTAGATTATAAATACACATATGAAATCTAAATTTTTTATTTATAATTATAATTTATTTTTAATTTTTATGAAATAAATAATTACCTTAAAAGAATATTCATTGATGAGGTAAATTTTTTTAATTGATGGGAAATCAATAAAAAAATAATAAATAAAATTATAATAACAATTAATAGTCCAAAAAACATGAAATAATAATATTTTTTGAATATATCTAGACCATAAACATCCATGGGTTGAGTTAGAGACCATTTGGAGCCTTATAGATTAGATTGTGAGACATATATTATTTTATTTTAAGTCATGTTAAAGTTGTCACATTCCAAATTTAGTATGTATAACATTTTAAATAATTTATTCCACAAAAGAAAAAAATGAATAAATATATTATTATGAAGTATTGTAGATTTAACATCATAATATTATTTTATTTATAATTTTTATTCAAAAAAATGTATATTATATAATTACTCAAAATTGATGTAGTAATTGTTTTATTAATTGAGAAAAGAAATAAATGGTATTAAAAATATTAAAGAAAATATAATTTTGAGTAATTAATATTTATAATGAAATTTTGAGATGACATATACCTCCTAGGAATATAATAAAATAATTTTTAGTGACATTTTATTATTATAGAAATATTTTTAAAAATAAATGTATTGAATAGTGTCCAAATTGACAATATTGATTGTTTATCAAAATAATGTTTTATTAAAATATTTTAAAACCATAAATTTTTTTAAAAAATATAATAATTATTATATGGTCTAAAATGATCAAAGGTATTTATTTATTTTATAGTTGACATCATATATATATATATATATATGGTACCATTTTAGTATTGAAATATTTGTTACCATAGTTAAATTTTAAATAAGATAACTGTAACAGCCCAAGATTTCATGAAAAATATTCTTTTTAATTTCATTAATGTCTTGTGTTCTACGCTACACCAAAAGGAGCTTGCACAACACACATCCTTGACTTGCCTTGTATTACACGCAATCACGACCTTCCTCGATAGCGTGTGTAGTACGCAATACCGATTTTCACTAAACAACGATATGCTATTAAAATATTATTAAAACTGGCCGTTATGAATAGTAATAACCACCATTTAAAATTTTAGAAATTTTAGCTCTCAAAATGGACTTCATTTTTGGATTCGGAGTTTCGAATTTAGCCTAAGGTGAAATTTTGGTACTTTTCGGATAACTTTCATATTCTGATGAATAGTGAAAATTATTAAATTTTAATTAAAAACAACTTTTTTAATCGAAATAATTAATAGTGATAAATTATTAATTTTAGTGGTTTTAAAGTATATTTAGAATATATTTTTACAATTCAATACAATGTTGGTCATTGGATGTAATTTCACATTTACACCAGACATAAACAAGTGTTAATCTTTTGATAGTTATTATCTCTTAAAAACACGCTATTTGTTGGGAAAACGGTTATATAATTAATTAATGAAACTTATATGTTGGGAATTTTGAAAAATAGAAATCATTTTTGAATTCAGAATATCAATTATAGTTTAGGGTGAAATTTTGGCATTTTTCTGAAAAACTTCATTTTTTGATGAATAGTGAAACTACTAAGTGGTAGTTAAAAAAATTAATTTTTTCATAAATCTTAATTTTACCGCTTCTGTGAATGGAATTTCAAAAATCCGAGAGACACTGTTGATGTCAGTAAGTAAAATGTGGTTCAATGAGCTGAAAATAATTTTTGGTGAATAGTAACTTTTTACTTTTATTTACCACCGTTAAAAGTAAATAGGGTAATTAAGGGTAAAAATGATATTAATATTACCCTAACACATGTCCTAATCCAATTGGACAAGTGTATCTCGACCAAAAACAACCTTAAGTGTAAAATATTATCATTTAGGCCCACTTGGATTAGATTAAGACATTTATTATTATTTAATTCAAAGAAGAGTTAAAAGAGTTAAAATCAACGTTTATTTACTAAAACATTTTTAATATAGGGTTATACATAATATAATTTCGACTATAAATATTCATTAGAAAGCTAAAACGATTTACTACATAATGGTATTTTATTTGTAATTTTTATACTTTAAATAATTTAATTTATTTAAGACACAACGATGATGCAGTAAGTACCTTTTTAAGAAAATATTAACATAATTGATGTTATAAATGCCCAAATAAATGTAATATGGGACTTTTATTGACTTAAACTAATTATGTAGGTTAATATGACATGTTATTGTTGATTTAAGTAACTTGGTTCGAACTTATCATTCTGTTAAAAATTTCATAAAAATCATGTACCAAATAGTGTCAAAATTGACATAAATTAGTGTTTAAAACAAATATTATATTATTTACTGTTATTTAATTTCTAAAAATATAAGGTTCGGACAAATGACTTAGATAAGGATATATATATTAATAATAAACAACTTGGGGTTCTTTTGGCATGTTATAGTAAGTTTATTAACCATATAGTGTAAGAAAAAAAAAGTCACGGTAAAAGATAAATTAGTTAACTTAGAGTTAAATCTAATTGATAAGGTTAAAATAATAACCTAAACATGTCTAAATCCAATTGGTTGATAGGATTTCGACCCATCCCCACTTTAACTTCGAAATAAGACCCTTTGGAACCATTATAAACAAATTTTGACTTTAATATAAAATACTATTTTGAGATATTCCTAAGGTGCCCCTCTCCTCCCTTATAATAGGGCACCTCCTCCCCCTCCTCCCCACACAAATTTGAGCACTCAAGCTCATCCAAACACTGAAAAAATCCCTCCTCCACTTTCCTAGAATAATCCTAGAGGTCCTGATATTCTTCAAAGGCCAATCTTAGTTCCCTAAGTGGAGGATTCAAAGAGGCGTTTCAAAGAAGATGTAATATCCATTACCGATCTTTTCAATTTCTTTCTTCTTCAACTTCTTCTTCTTTAGTTGTTTCATGATAAAGTAATAACATAAGTATTAATTACATAATGATATGTTATTATAAATATGAAACAACCCTAATTCACCTTCTATCCATCCTACGGAAAAATGAAATCACCGCGCGTGCGTACGTACGGAATACCGTCTCCATGCCGTGGTGTAATCTATTTTGCACCATCACCATACAAGGATGGGTATAATGGTGTAATTAGTAACTATATATGATTATTATAAAGTTATATTGATACTGAAATAGTATAAATACAATTAAATACAATTCCACGATCATGGAAAAAATATCATCGCTCGTGCGTACGTACGGAATACCGTCTCCACGATGTGATGCGACTCGTTCTACATGATCATCATTACATAGTAATTATATAAATGAATTGAATGAATAAATATGATACATGTTACACTAATACCATTCTTGATATAAGGTATCTATAACCTTAAAAGAAGAATAAGAATTTATTCGGCAAAACACGCATAAGAACAAAAGGCAATAAAGACCCGAGTAACAAGTAACAATGAAATATTACTAATAAGAAGCTAAGAATATGACCATATATGATATCATATCAGTATGTATGATTCTGGAATAAGTCAATAAAATTATTTAAACCATTATAAAGGAGCTTCGGACACGTACAAAGCATATCAGACCTAAGGTAAGGGAAATATCACAATTTCATTTTTATCCGAGATTGTTTATACTTTGGCATTTACTGGGGTGTATTTTATCATCCACATCCATGTTTCCTCAATATGTAATATTATTTCCATATACCTAAAATTGTTTAAATCCAATTTTACCCTTCGGTGAGTTTTTAGTAAAGGATATGAAATGAATCTTTTGTCGTTTTTCGTACGAGGTACTTTTTGACATTCCGACAAAAGTAAGAAGAATGTTTTTTTAACTTATACGGCATGAACGGATTTTTAAAACATTATTTCCAAAAAGATTCCTTTACAAGTTTTCAAGTTTATTTCTAATCAACTTCTTTTAGTTTAAAGTCGTATGACATGTTAAGAAAGGAAATTTTTTTTTGAAGAATAAAGGATATTTTCCTCAAGAATGAAGTTCAATTGTTTTATCAAAATTATTTTTCATCTAAGATAATATAGGGTTCTGTTTCTATCCCTATTATTACATGGATTTGATTATGTTGTGAAGGAAATATTTTTATGAATTCCTTTATCTTATATGAATTGTTTTATGAAGTCATGTTGTTTACGAATCCCATTTTTATTACATGGGTTATGCAATGATGTATGATTTATGATTTTGTGGAACACATAAGAATGGTATCATTATGAGATGGGTGGGACCTATATCTACCTCCAATTCATTGGGTAAATATTTTATATCTCATGAGATAGACCTGGCTGGAACGATAGGTTATACCGGTTCAGTGAAACAGGACTGAAACGAGGGTGACTCGGTTCAGAAAGAGACTTTGTCCACTAAGATAGTCTTGACAATGAGTCTTGACTAACAAGAAATGATTCTCTGTGATTATGTGTGAATACCAAAAAGATTCATGTTTTATGTTATGATTATTGGGATTTCATTTCACTATTTTGATTTATCCCATGTTAGGAAATTATGCTCTCTTTAGCAGGTTAATATTTCCAAAAGTTCTGTTATTATGAATATGATGTGATTGATTTTTCTTTTGTTTACCCTTACTGAGCATTTGAGCTCACCCTTTTATGTTTTCTTTTCCCCAGGATATAAAGAAATGTTTTAGGTCAAAAAAAGGGGAAGATCTTTATGGGAGATATTGAAGATCTTTCACCACGATTAGAAGATTACGTTCCGAGTTTCCGAAGACACTAAACTATTACGATCCTTGTGTGTGTGTTTTTTTGTTATGTACTAAGTATTCCGCAAAAGTAATGTAATGTTCCTGTATGTTAAGATTCGGGTCACTACAGTTGGTATTAGAGGAAAGGTTTAGTCAACCTTTGGAAACTAGGATGTGAAAACGTTAGTGAGATCCCTAGAGATATTTCTATGGTATGTCTAGGGATGTCCCTAAGGTTAAGTATACGTACAGGTTATAGTACTAGAATTACGCTAACGATCATAGAATTAAACCTAAGATGTTAGATATTGAAGGTACTCCCCCTTTATTATGTTGTTTTCCCTAGCAAGATTTTGGCCTCTCACACTATTCTTTTTGGGTTTTAGACGATGGCTGGAACCCGAAGGAACCGTGTTGATCAATGCAATGGACAATGCAATGATTGCCCTCATGAACAAACAAATGTTATGGGAGATGGATTGGAAAATCTTATTTCTATACTTACACAAGCTATTAATCATTCTGGACTTCCAAATGAGCAGAGAAGGGAACAATATTCTATTGAGTCCATCATGAGGCAACGCCCACCTTCTTTTAGTGGGTCTTACGATCCACTTGTTGCTGAACAATGGATCAGTACCATTGAAAAGATATTTTCAGTTCTTCAATGTTCTGAACATGATAAAGTCATCTTAGCAGTATATCGTTTGGAAGGTGAAGCTGATCAATGGTGGAATCTTATCAAGAATACGAGCCAAAGAGATGAAATTGATTCCATGGAATGGGACGAGTTCAAGAACTTGTTTTTCAGTAAGTACTTCCCTCATATTCTTCGAACGAAGAAGGAAAAGGAGTTTCTTGAGCTGAAACAGAAGGATGATGAATCTGTTGGTATATACGAAGCAAATTTTACAAGACTTGCAAGGTATGCATCTGGCATTATCATCCAACCAGAAAGTAAAGTTGATCGATTTTTCAGTGGCCTAAAACCAAGTCTTCGAAGGGCATTAGCTATAAGAGACTTCATTAGCTATAAATAAATTGTGCATTGTGCTATCAAGGTAGAAATGGAAGTTGGTGTTACATATCCATCTCATGGTTTTGACAAGAAACGAAAGATGGAGTTCAAGGAGAAATCTCGGAATAATGGTGAAAATAAAATGAATGTTTCCTTATGCTCAAAGTGTGGAAATAAGCATGGTGGAGATTTTATTAAAGGGACTAGAAAATGATTTAAGTGTGGAAAAAAAGGTCATCGACCAGCTGAGTGTCGAAGTAATGGAAAAAGGGTTTCTAATGATGTGAACAAAGAAAAAACTGCAGAGAACGCACCACCAACACTTCAATGTTACAAGTGCAAGGAAATGGGGCATTATGCTAATAAATGCCCTAATCCAAGGGTTAGTGATGATCAACATGAGCAACCGCTTAAGGCAAAGGACAAAGGGAAGTCACATGCGATCACTATTGGCGATGTTGAATATGACAACGATGTGGTGGAATGATTAAGTGTTTATGTAATGGGATTCGAAAATAATGTTGTATAATAAAGTATTGGAATATTTATGTATTGGTCTAATGTGGTATTCAAAGTGATTGAGATATTTTTGTAAATAAGATGATAGGCACATAATGAAGGGAAAACAGGAAAACAAAATGTTTAACAGTATTCATGAGCTCATGATTGATTTAAGGACTAAGTGATATCATAGTTTGAGTATATAGAATTTTGAGGATTTTGGTATGTGGAAAGTGTTAACTTTTAACTGCATTCATGTTTTCACCAAGGTTATTCAAGAGAATACATGATTAAGGACTTTGAATGTTTGGAATGTGACCAACAAAACATATCTTATGATATATGGGGATCATCGATGGTATTAAATCTCTGGTAATCGTTTTCACTATGAGAGTGGACTGCAGTATTATGGATAAGCCTAATGATTGGAATGGATTATGTTGGACATAAGTTAGTATTTTTTAAGGATAGAAGTTTTTTCGATATTATTGATGGGATGTTATAGTTTTAGAAAAAGGACAACCTGCAGGACGGGCGAAAGCCCATCACGTCGGACAAGACTGTGGGAATCGAACCCACAACCGAAGTGCGACTGGCCTTTATCGCCTACCACTGGCCTACAGGAAGTACCTGTTTAGTAGAAACGAGTTTTATTATATTATGCAGTATGATATATGAAGTATAAGTCCATTTTTGGAACCATATATGATTAATCTCACTATAGAATGGCTTATGTATATTTAATAACTTTTGTTAACCTTTTGTTTGAGACAGATGGAATGACCCGTCATTCTATCACATGATCTGCTAACACTTCACGAATAACAAGTTCAACTTCATTTATTTATGAGAAGAAGTGGAAATTGTTCAAGGCACGAAAAACAGTGAGATTGTACCAAAATAAAGTAAGTATTTATTCAAATTCAAAATTTTCTACTTTAGGGAAATGATCTTGAGAACAAAAAATGTTGTCCTAGTGCCCTTATATCCGATGAATCAGATGGTAACCTAGATCATAAAAAATTTATGGACTTGTGATTGTTGGCTTTTCCATATACATGTTCTCTACCACTCTCCATCAGAACATGATGGTTAGATTTCTCTTCCATATCCATAATTTCACCTATGTGGAAACCCGATGATTAGTTTATTTGGGTAACCGTTATGTTTCATACTTTCGTTTTTCAAGATTGGTTTTGGTATTCCTTTTTATGATGTGGGTTTCTATTAAAGAAACTTTTGAATAGTAAACCATTTATAACCCCGACGAATTTCGAGGGCGAAATTCATTTTAAGGGGGGTAGAATGTAACAGCCCAAGATTTTATGAAAAATATTCTTTTTAATTTCATTAATGTCTTGTGTCGTACGCTACACCAAAAGGAGCTTGCACAACACGCATCCTTGACTTGCCTTGTATTACATGCAATCACGACCTTCCTCGATAGCGTGTGTAGTACGCAATACCGAGTTTCACTCAACAATGATATGCTATTAAAATATTATTAAAACTAGCCGTTATGAATAGTAATAACCACCTTTTAAAATTTTAGAAATTTTAGCTCTCAAAATGGACTTCATTTTTGGATTCGGAGTATCGAATTTAGCCTAAGGTGAAATTTTGGTACTTTTCGGATAAATTTCATATTCTGATGAATAGTGAAAATAACTAAATTTTAATTAAAAACAACTTTTTTAATCGAAATAATTAATATTGATAAATTATTAATTTGAGGGGTTTCAAAGCATATTTAGAATATATTTTTACAATTCAATATAATGTTGGTCATTGGATGTAATTTCACATTTACAGCAGACATAAACAAGTGTTAATCTTTTGATAGTTATTATCTCTTAAAAACACGCTATTTGTTGTGACAACGGAAATTAATTATAAAATTAACTAATGCAACTTATATGTTGGGAATTTTGTAAAATAGAAATCATTTTTGAATTCAGAATATCAATTATAGTTTAGGGTGAAATTTTGGCATTTTTCTGAAAAACATCAATTTTTGATGAATAGTGAAACTACTAAGTGGTAGTTAAAAAAATTAATTTTTTCGTAAATCATAATCTTACCGCTTCTGTGAATGGAATTTCAAAAATCCGAGAGACACGGTTGATGTCAGTAAGTAAAATGTGGTTCAATGAGATGAAAATAATTTTTGGTGAATAGTAACTTTTTACTTTTATTTACCACGATTAAAAGTAAATAGGGTAATTAAGGGTAAAAATGATATTAATATTACCCTAACACATGTCCTAATCCTATTGGACAAGTGTATATCGACCAAAAAAACCTCAAGTGTAAAATATTATCATTTAGGCCCACTTGGATTAGATTAGGACATTTATTATTATTTAATTCAAAAAAGAGTTAAAAGAGTTAAAATCAATGTTTATTTACTAAAACATTTTTAATATAGGGTTATACATAATATAATTTCGACTATAAATATTAATTAGAAAGATAAAAATCTTTCGTACATAATGGTATTTTATTTGTAATTTTTATACTTTAAATAATTTAAATTATTTATGACACAACTATGATGCAGTAATTACCTTTTTTAAGAAAATATTAACATAATTGATGTTATAAATGAAAAAATAAATGTAATTTGAGACTTTTTATGACTTAAACTAATTTTATAGGTTAATATGACATGTTATTGTTGATTTAAGTAACTTTGTTAGAACTTATCATTCTGTTAAAAATTTCATAAAAATCATGTACCAAATAGTGTCAAAATTGACATAAATTAGTTTTTAAAACAAATATTATATTATTAATTGTTATTTAATTTCTAAAAATATAAGGTTCGGAAAAATGACTTAGATAAGGATATATATATTAATAATAAACAACTTGGGGTTCGTTTGGCATGTTATAGTAAGTGTATTAACCATATAGTGTATGAAAAAAAGTCACGGTAAAAGTTAAAATAGTTAACTTAGAGTTAAATCTAATTGATAAGGTTAAAATAATAACCTAAACTTGTCTAAATCCTATTGGTTGATAGGATTTCGACCCATACCCACTTTACCTTAGAAATTAGACCCTTTAAAACCATTATAAACCGATTTTGAATTTAATATAAAATAATATTTTGAGATATTCCTAAGGTGCCGCTCTCCTCCCTTATAAAAGGGCACCTCCTCCCCCTCCTCCTCACACCAATTTGAGCACTCAAGCTCGGCCAACCCCTGACAAAATCCCTCATCCACTTCCCTAGAATAATCCTAGAGGTCCTGGTCTTCTTCAAAGACCAATCTTAGTTCCCTAAGTGGAGGATTCAAAGAGGCGTTTCAAAGAAGAGGTAATATCCATTACCGATCTTTTCAATTTCTTTCTTCTTCAAATTCCACTTCTTTAGTTGTTTCATGATAAAGTAATAACATCAGTATTAATTACATACTGATATGTTATTATAAATATGAAACAACCCTAATTCACCTTCTATCCATCCTACGGAAAAATGAAATCACCGCGCGTGCGTACGTACGGAATACCGTCTCCACGCCGTGGTGTAATCTATTTTCCACCATCAACATACAAGGATGGGTATAATGGTGTAATGAGTAACTATATATGATTATTATAAAGTTATATTGATACTGAAATAGTATAAATACAATTAAATACAATGCCACGATCATGGGAATAATGTCATCGCTCGTGCGTACGTACGGAATACCGTCTCCACGATGTGATACGACTCGTTCTACATGATCATCATTACATAGTAATTATATAAATGACTTTAATGAATAAATATGATATATGTTACACTAATACCATTCTGGATATAAGGTATCTATAACCTTAAAATAAGAATAAGAATTTATTCGGCAAAACACGCATAAGAACAAAAGGCAATAAAGACCCGAGTAACAAGTAACAATGAAATATTACTAATAAGAAGCTAAGAATATGACCATATATGATATCATATCATTATGTATGATTCTATAATAAGTCAATAATATTATTTAAACCATTATACAGGAGCTTCAGACACGTACAAAGCAAATCAGACATAAGGTAAGGGAAATATCACAATTTCATTTTTATCCGAGATTGTTTATACTTTGGCATTTACTGGGGTGTATTTTATCATCCACATCCATGTTTCCTCAATATGTAATATTATTTCCATCCACATACAATTGTTTAAATCCAATTTTACCCTTTGGTGAGTTTTTAGTAAAGGATATGAAAGGAATCTTTTGTCGTTTTTCGTACGAGGTACTTTTTGACTTTTCCGACAAAAGTACGAAGAATGTTTTTTTAACTTATACGGCATGAACGGATTTTTAAAACATTATTTCCAAGAAGCTTCCTTTACAAGTTTTAAAGTTTATTTTTAATTAAATTCTTTTATTTTAAAGTCGTATAACATGTTAAGAAAGGAAAAATATTTTTAAAGAAGAAAAGATATTTTCCTCAAGAATGAAGTTCAATTGTTTTTTCAAAATTATTTTCCATCTAAGATAATATAAGGTTCTGTTTCTATCCCTATTATTACATGGATTTGATTATGTTGGGATGGAAATATTTTTATGAATTCCTTTATCTTATATGAATTTTTTATGATGTCATGTTGTTTAAGAATCCCATATTTATTACATGGGTTATGCCATGATGTATGATTTATGATTTTGTGGCACACATAAGAATGGTATCATTATGAGATGGGTGGGACCTATATCTCCCTCCAATTCATTGGGTAAAGATTTTATATCTCATGAGATAGACATGGCTGGAACGGTAGGTTATACCGGTTCAGTGAAACAGGGCTGAAATGAGGGTGATTCGGTTCAGAAAGGGACTTTGTCCACTAAGATAGTCTTGGAAATGAGTCTTGACTAACAAGAAATGATTCTCTATGATTATGTGTGAATGCCACAAAGTTTCATGTTTTAAGTTATGATTATTGGGATTTCATTTCACTACTATGATTTATCCCATGTTATGAAATTATGCTCTCTTTTGCAGGTTAAGATTTCCAAAAGTTATGTTCTTATGAATATGATGTGATTGATTTTTCTTTTGTTTACCCTTACTGAGCATTTGAGCTCACCCTTTTATGTTTTCTATTCCCCAGGATATAAAAAAAGGTTTTAGGTAAAAAAAGGGGAAGATCTTTATGGGAGATATTGAAGATCTTTCACCACTATTAGAAGATTACGTTCCGAGTTTCCAAAGACACTAAAATATTACGATCCTTGTGTGTGTGTTTTTTTGTTATGTACTAAGTATTCCGCAAAAGTAATGTAATGTTCATGTACGTTATGCTTCGGGTCTCTACAGTTGGTATCAGAGGAAAGGTTTAGTCAACCTTTGGAAACTAGGATGCGAAAACGTTAGTGAGATCCCTAGAGATATTTCTAAGGTATGTCTAGGGATGTCCCTAAGGTTAAGTATACATATAGGTTATAGTACTAGAATTACGCTAAAGAACATAGAATTAAACCTAAGATGTTAGATATTGAAGGTACCCCCCCTTTATTATGTTGTTTTCCCTAGCATGATTTTTTCCTCTCACACTATTCTTTTTGGGTTTTAGACGATGGCTGGAACCCGAAGGAACCATGTTGATCAATGCAATGGAAAATGAAATGATTGCCCTCATGAACAAACAAATGTTATGGGAGATGGAGTGCAAAATCTTATTGTTATACTTACACAAGCTATGAATCATTCTGGACTTCCAAATGAGCAGAGAAGGGAACAATATTCTATTGAGTCCTTCATGAGGCAACGTCCACCTTCTTTGAGTGGGTCTTCCGATCCACTTGTTGCTGAACAATGGATCGGTACCACTGAAAAGATATTTTCAGTTCATCAATGTTCTGAACATGATAAAGTCATCTTAGCAGTATATCGTTTGGAAGGTGAAGCTTATCAATGGTGGAATCTTATCAAGAATACGAGGCAAAGAGATGAAATTGATTCCATGGAATGGGACGAGTTCAAGAACTTGTTTTTCAGTAAGTACTTCCCTCGTATTCTTCGAACGAAGAAGGAAAAGGAGTTTCTTGAGCTAAAACAGAAGGATGATGAATCTGTTGGTATATACGAAGAGAATTTTACAAGTCTTGCAAGGTATGAATCTATCATTATCATCCAACCTGAAAGTAAAGTTGATCGATTTTTCAGTGGCTTAAAACCAAGTCTTCGAAGGGCATTAGCTATAAGAGACTTCAGTAGATATGAAGAAATTGTGTGTTGTGATATCAAGGTAGAAATGGAAGTTGGTGTTACATATCCATCTCACGGTTTTGACAAGAAACGAAAGATGGAGTTCAAGGAGAAATCTCAGTATAATGGTGAAAAGAATATGAATGTTTCCTTATGCTCAAAGTGTGGAAAGAAGCATGGTGGAGATTGTCTTAAAGGGAATAGAAAATGTTTTAAGTGTGGAAAATATGGTCATCGAGCAGCTGAGTGTTGATGTAATGGAAAAAGGATTTCTAATGATGTGAACAAAGCAAACACTGCAGAGAACGCACCACCAACACTTCAATATTTCAAGTGCAAGGAAATGGGGAATTATTCTAATAAATGCCCTAATCCAAGGGTTAGTGATGATCAACATGAGCAACCTCTTAAGGCAAAGGACAAAGGGAAGTCACATGCGATCAGTATTGGCGATGTTGAATATGACAACGATGTGGTGGAATGATTAAGTGTTTATGTAATGGGATTCCAAAATAATGTTGTATCATAAAGTATTGGAATATTTATGTATTGGTCTAATGTGGTACTCAATGTGATTGAGATATTTTTGGAAATAAGATGATATGCACATAATGAAGGGAAAACGAGAAAACGAAATGTTTAACAGTATTCATGAGCTCATGATTGATATAAGGACTAAGTGATATCATGGTTTGAGTATATAGAATTTTGAGGATTTTGGTATGTGGAAAGTGTTAACTTTTAACTGCATTCATGTTTTCACCAAGGGTATTCAAGAGAATACATGATTAAGGACTTTGAATGTTTGGAATGTGACCAACAAAACATATCTTATGATATATGGGGATCAACGATGGTATTAAATCTCGGGTAATCATTTTCACTATGAGATTGGACTGCAGTATTATGGATAAGCCTAAAGATTAGAATGGATTATGTTGGACATAAGTTAGTATTGTTTAAGGATAGAAGTTTTTTCGATATTATTGATGGGATGTTATAGTTTTAGAAAAAGGACAACCTGCAGGACGGGCGACAACCCATCGTGTCGGACAAGGCTGTGGGAATCGAACCCACAACTGAAGTGCAACTAGCCTTTATCACCTACCACTGGCCTACAGGAAGTCCCTGTTTAGTAGAAACTATTTTTATTATATTAATCAGTATGATATATGAAGTATAAGTCCATTTTAGGAACCATATATGATTAATCTCACTATAGAATGACTTATGAATATTTAATAACTTTTGCTAACATTTTGTTTGAGACAGATGGAATGACCTGTCATTCTATCACATGATCTGCTAACACTTCACGAATAACAAATTCAACTTCATTTATTTAAGAGATGAAGGGGAAATTGTTCAAGGCACGCACAACAGTGAGATTGTACCAAAATAAAGTAAGTATTTATTCTAATTCAAAATTTTCAACTTTAGGGAAATGATATTGAAAACCAAAAATGTTGTCCTAGTGCCCTTATATCTGATGAATCAGATGGTACCCTAGATCATCACAAATTTATGGATTTGTGATTGTTGGATTTTCTATAGCCATGTTCTCTACCACTCTCCATCAGAACATGATGGTTAGATTTCTCTTCCATATCCATATTTTCACCTATGTGGAAACCCAGTGATTAGTTTATTTGGGTAACCGTTATGTTTCGTACCTTCGTTTTTCAAGATTGGTTTTGGTATTCCATTTTACGATGTGGGTTTCTATTAAAGAAAATTTCAAATAGTAAACCATTTATAACCCTGACAAATTTTGAGGGCGAAATTCATTTTAAGGGGGGTAGAATGTAACAGCCCAAGATTTTATGAAAAATATTCTTTTTAATTTCATTAATTTCTTGTGTTGTACGCTACACCAAAAAGAGCTTGAACAATACACATCCTTGACTTGCCTTGTATTACACGCAATCACGACCTTCCTCGATAGCGTGTGTAGTACGCATACTGAGTTTCACTCAACAATGATATGCTATTAAAATATTATTAAAACTAGCCGTTATGAATAGTAATAACCACCTTTTAAAATTTTAGAAATTTTAGCTCTCAAAATGGACTTCACTTTTGGATTCGGAGTATCGAATTTAGCCTAAGGTGAAATTTTGGTACTTTTCGGATAACTTTAATATTCTGATGAATAGTGAAAATTACTAAATTTTAATTAAAAACAACTTTTTTAATCGAAATAATTAATAGTGATAAATTATTAATTTGAGTGGTTTTAAAGTATATTTTGAATATATTTTTACAATTCAATACAATGTTGGTCATTGGATGTAATTTCACATTTACACCAGACATAAACAAGTGTTAATATTTTGATAGTTATTATCTCTTAAAAACACGCTATTTGTTGTGACAGTGGAAATTAATTATAAAATTAATTAATGCAACTTATATGTTGGGAATTTTGTAAAATAGAAATCATTTTTGAATTCGTAATATCAATTATAGTTTACGGTGAAATTTTGGCATTTTTCTGAAAAACTTCAAATTTTTGATGAATAGTGAAACTACTAAGTGGTAGTTAAAAAAATTAATTTTTAATAAATCTTAATTTTACCGCTTCTGTGAATGGAATTTCAAAAATCTGAGAGACACGGTTGATGTTAGTAAGTAAAATGTGGTTCAATGAGATGAAAATAATTTTTGGTGAATAGTAACTTTTTACTTTTATTTACCACGGTTAAAAGTAAATAGGGTAATTAAGGGTACAAATTATATTAATATTACCCTAACACATGTCCTAATCCTATTGGACAAGTGTATGTCGACCAAAAACAACCTTATGTGTAAAAGATTATCATTTAGGACCACTTGGATTAGATTAGGACATTTATTATTATTTAATTCAAAGAAGAGTTAAAAGAGTTAAAATCATAGTTTATTTACTAAAACATTTCTAATATAGGGTTATACATAATATAATTTCGACTATAAATATTCATTATAAATATAAAAATATTTTCTACATAATTGTATTTTATTTGTAATTTTTATACATTAAATAATTTAATTTATTTATGACACAACGATGATGCAGTAATTACCTTTTTAAGAAAATATTAACATAATTGATGTTATAAATGCCCAAATAAATGTAATTTGAGACTTTTTATGACTTAAACTAATTTGCTAGGTTAATATGACATATGATTGTTGATTTAAGTTACTTGGTTGGAACTTATCATTCTGTTAAAAATTTCATAAAAATCATGTACCAAATAGTGTCAAAATTGACATAAATTAGTTTTTTAAGAAAATATTATATTATTAATTGTTATTTAATTTCTTAAAATATAAGGTTAGTCCAAATTACTTATATAAGGATATATATATTAATAATAAACAACTTGGGGTTCTTTTGGCATGTTATAGTAAGTGTATTAACCATATAGTGTAAGAAAACAAAAAGTCACGGTAAAAGTTAAATTAGTTAACTTAGAGTTAAATCTAATTGATAAGGTTAAAATAATAACCTAAACTTGTCTAAATCCTATTGGTTGATATGATTTCGACCCATCCCTACTATACCTTCGAAATAAGACCCTTTGGAACCATTATAAACCGATTTTGACTTTAATATAATATAATATTTTGAGATATTCCTAAGGTGCCCCTCTCCTCCCTTATAAAAGGGCACCTCCTCCCCCTCCTCCTCACACCAATTTTAGCACTCAAACTCGTCCAACCCCTTTCAAAATCCATTCTCCGATTCCATAGAATAATCCTAGAGTTCCTGGTCCTCTTCAAAGACCAATCATAGTTCCCTAAGTGGAGGAATCAAAGAGGCGTTTCAAAGAAGAGGTAATATCAATTACCGATCTTTTCAATTTCTTTCTTCTTCAACTTCTTCTTCTTTAGTTGTTTCATGATAAAGTAATTACATAAGTATTACTTACATACTGATATGTTATTATAAATATGAAACAACCCTAATTCACCTTCTATCCATCCTATGGAAAAATGAAATCACCGCGCGTGCGTACGTACGGAATACCGTCTCCACGCTGTGGTGTAATCTATTTTCCACCATCACCTTACAAGGATGGGTATAATGGTGTAATGAGTAACTATATATGATTATTATAAAGTGATATTGATACTAAAATAGTATAAATACACTTAAATACAATTACACGATCATGGGAACAATATCATCGCTCGTGCGTACGTACGGAATACCGTGTCCACGATGTAATGCGACTCGTTCTACATGATCATCATTACATAGTAATTATATAAATGAATTGAATGAATAAATATGATATATGTTACACTAATACAATTATGGATATAAGGTATCTATAACCTTAAAAGAAGAATAAGAATTTATTCGGCAAAGCACGCATAATAACAAAAGGCAATAAAGACCCGAGTAACAAGTAACAATGAAATATTAATAATAAGAAGCCAAGAATATGACCATATATGATATCATATCAGTATGTATGATTCTATAATAAGTAAATAACATTATATAAACCATTATACAGGAGCTTCGGACACGTACAAAGCAAATCGGACCTAAGGTAAGAGAAATATCACAATCTCATTTTTATCCGAGATTGTTTATACTTTGGCATTTATTGGGGTGTATTTTATCATCCACATCCATGTTTCCTAAATATGTAATATTATTTCCATCCACCTACAATTTTTTAAATCCAATTTTACCCGTCGGTGAGTTTTTAGTAAAGGATATGAAAGGAATATTTTGTCATTTGTCGTACGAGGTACTTTTTGACTTTTCCGACAAAAGTACGAAGAATGTTTTTTTATCTTATACGGCATGAACGAATTTTTAAAACATTATTTCCAAGAATCTTCCTTTACAAATTTTCAAGTTTATTTTTAATCGACTTCTTTTAGTTTAAAGTCGTATGACATGTTAAGAAAGGAAAAATGTTTTTGAAGAAGAAAGGATATTTTCCTCAAGAATGAAGTATAATTGTTTTATCAAAATTATTTTCCATCTAAGATAATATAGGGTTATGTTTCTATATCTATTATTACATGTATTTGATTATGTTGTGATGGAAATATTTTTATTAATTCCTTTATCTTATATGAATTGTTTTATGATGTCATATTGTTTAAGAATCCCATTTTTATTACATGGGTTATGTAATGATGTATGATTTATGATTTTGTGGCACACATAAGAATGGTATCATTATGAGATGGGTGGGACCTATATATCCCTCCAATTCATTTGGTAAAGATTTTATATCTCATGAGATAGACATGGCTGGAAAGGTAGGTTATACCGGTTCAGTGAAACAGGACTGAAACGAGGGTGACTCGGTTCAAAAAGGGACTTTGTCCACTAAGATAGTCTTGGAAATGAGTCTTGACTAACAAGAAATGATTCTCTATGATTATGTGTGAATGCCAAAAAGTTTCATGTTTTAAGTAATGATTATTGGGATTTCATTTCACTACTATGATTTATCCCATGTTATGAAATTATTCTCTCTTTTGCAGGTTAAGATTTCCAAAAGTTATGTTCTTATGAATGTGATGTGATTGATTTTTCTTTTGTTTACCCTTACTGAGCTTTTGAGCTCACCCTTTTATGTTTTCTTTTCGCCAGGATATAAAGAAAGGTTATAGGTAAAAAAAGGGAAGATCTTTATGGGAGATATTGAAGATCTTTCACCACGATTAGAAGATTACGTTCCGAGTTTCCAAATACACTAAACTATTAAGATCCTTGTGTGTGTGTTTTTTTGTTATGTACTAAGTATTCCGCAAAAGTAATGTAATGTTCATGTACGTTAAGCTTAGGGTCTCTAAAATAACTATGATTTAATTAAAATTATATGGTTTAAATTGATATAAAAATTTGTCAGAATTACATTGTTTTATGATTTTGAAACCCTATCTAATATCATATTATAATGTGGGTCATTTTGGTGATTTTGGGAGGGTTTTTATTTTATTATAAATTAATATGTTTGGAGATCCCAAAATTGACCCTGAACTCAATTATAATAGGGAATATCATCCCTCACCTATTAACATTACTTTGATATTTAAAGATTGGAAATACCCTATAATTTTTCCTTATATGCCACCATAGTCACATTATGGAGGTTCTTTTCTTATTCAAAGGCCAACTCTATTAAACTTAATGGAGAATTAGTGGAAGAACATCGTATAAGAGGTAATCTCCTCTACTGATTCCTTTAAGCTTGTTTCTTCTTATACTTCCTCCTCATGCGATGATTCATTATAAATAAAATACTCTATTATAAATTATATACATTGATTTTATTATAATTATAATAGAACCACATTACACCTTTTATCCATCCTATAGAAAATGAGATCACCAAGTGTGTGTACGTATGACTTACTGTCTCCATGCTGTGGTGTAATATTTTTTCCACCACCACCTTACAGAGATGATTATAATTATGGAACTAATTACAATATAACATTATTATAAAATGATATTATTTGAGAAATATTATACACCAATAACTTTAATACCATTCCAAGAATTATGGGCAAGATATCATCGCTTCTACGTACATACAGCATACAGTATCCATGATGCGGTATGTTTCATTATACATGATTTTAATTAAGTCATGATAATATAAATTTATATAATGAATAAATATGATATATATAATTTTAGTATCATTTTTTAATTATATAACTATTTACTATGATTGAGAACTATAACTTATTCGACAAAACATGAATAAGTGAATGAAGCAGTTAATACAACAATAATAAAAAATAATGAAATGTTATTAACAAATGGATGATAATATTATCATATATGATATCATAAAAATAACAAAGAATACTAATTAAGTGAATGATGTTATTTAACTCATTATACATAATTTTTGGATACAAATAATGTAAAACAGAACTATGGTAATGGATAATTTCACAATCTCATTATTATCCAAGATTGTTTTTAGGGTATATTTATCATCTATATCCATGTTTCATAAAAATTTAATATTACTTATATTATTAAAAAAAAATTAATGTCAATTTTTCACAGTGGTAATTTTTTTAAATTCTATTAAGTGATTCTTTTTTTGTTAATTTATATGAGTTACTTTCTGAAAATTCCAGTAAAAGTATAAGGAAAAGGTTTTTTTACTTATACTGTATGAATGAATTTTATTGACTTCAAAATGACTTCTTTACATAAATTGTACTATAAAATATTTCATTTTTATTTTCAAATAAATTATTATCTTTTAAAATTTTACAACATTTTGAGAAAGGAGAAAATTTTTCTAGAAAAAAGGATATTATCCTGAAGAATTAATTTCAATTGTTATATCAAAATAATTTTCTATATAATATAGAGTTACTTAATAATGATATGGTTCAAGCATAATATTATTATTGTCCATATTATGTTATTGTGTTTATGATGAAATTCTATTTCTGAAATCATTTTTTTCCAAGGATTATTTTATGGTGGAATGATGTTTAAAGAATCCCATTTTATTCCTGAAGATATATGGAATGATTTATGTAATTGTGGGACACAAAATAATGATTTAATTAAGATATGGTTTGAAAATATATCTACCTACAATTAAATGGTTAAATATTTATATCTCATGAGATGGAAATGGCCGGAATAGAAAATGATCATAGTTTATTAATATAAGGATGAAACATAGATTGAAATCTGTTCAATAATGGATGTTTTCCACAATGATGGTCAGTGAAATGAGCGTTGAATAATATGAAATGATTTTATATTCATTTTTTATGCCAAAAAACATCATGCGTAATATTATAAATTTTGGTATTACATATATTGATTCTTATAAGCTGTTAAGATTAATCCAATGGCATTATAACAAGGTCTTCCATATGAAGGATATAATCTTTAAATGTTATGTTTTTATGTCTTATGATTATGATATGGTTGATATATATATTTTTTACCCTTAATGGGAATTTGAGATCGCCCTTTCATATGTATCTTCTCCCCAGGTCATGAAGAATGATATTAAGTAAGATATTTCAAAAAGGGATCTAGTAAAGATTAAATATGTGGGAGACAATGAAGATTTATTATAAACAAATTGATTATGTTTCAAAAATTTATAATGAAACTAAACCTATATATTCATGTCATAGATTGATTATATTTTTAAATGAATGTTCTTTACAATTGAAGTAATATAATGGTATGTAATTTAAGGGTCATTGTAATTATTTTTCTCATTATTCATTTTTTAAAAAAGTTGTCAAAGATATTATGGATGGGTAAAGGGAAAAGCTATGTGAAATTCATTATATTGATGATTTTTAATGAAATTAAATCATCAATAATTTTAAATGTTTTACCTTTATAATTAATGGATACTAATCGAAAGTATTCACAATATAAAATATATATTTGTATGTAATATTTAGGAATATATTTATTAAATCATGAAAACAAAAATAACATTTAGATGACTCTAAAGTGAAATATTGTTTATTAAATGTTGAATAGGTTATAATAAATTTCAATTCATTATATTTGGTATTAAGGAAAGTTTTAGATAACTGTATAGGTTAATATCATATTTTTCATAAGTTTTAAGTTTTCTATAACTGAAATAGTTAATATGTTAGAGATAAATAGGTTTATTTTGATTAATATATATAATTTAATATATGAAAACAGTGTTAAGAATATTTTAGTGTTTATCCACCACATATTATAATTTACTATGATGGTTTTTGATATGTTGATAGTATCCATTTTTTGGTTTTAGTTAATGGATACATCAATAAAAAAAAGGTAACAATAGATGTAAAATAAAATTTAGTTGTTTTTTAAAATGAGAAACTAACCGTAATTGGATCTATAATAAAAACAATTATTTTTATTCTAAAAAATATACAACAAGAACTGATTAATAACCTGATCCTAGGTGATTTTCCTAACTCTCAATTAAAATATTAAAAAAGATATGTGGATGATCATGTGATAATTTCCATAAAGATTAAAACATTTTATGACCTATGTGTGATGAATGTGGGAAGAAATACCTCAGGAATATGGCATAAAAAAAGGGAAAACATTTTTTATATTGTAATGAAAGAAATAAAGAAAATATATTTCAAAGATAATGGAAAAATATTGTTAACACCATGAAGTGGAATAAAGTTCATCCTATGTTATCCATTTAATTTTTTAAAAGCAGGAATTATGCTACACATAAAGATCAATATTCTAAAGGTAGATCTCAAGAACGAGATAAGAAGGAATGCACTGTTAAATGTTTAGAAATTAATAATTCAATTATGTGTGAGGAAAAAGAGAATGCATTATGTAAGGTATGGATTATTAATTACATTATGTTTTGAAATTTATTAATCATATGGACAGATTCATATTTTATGTAGGAATGAAGTATTAGGGAAAACTATAGAGAAAAAAGATTAATGTTTTATGATTAATGTTTATGTATTATGATTTCAACATATATTTATTCTAGTGATATAATGTAGTGGTATATTTTTGGTTTATTTTATGATTAAATAATCAAATGCACGTTTTGAGTTAATATGTGATGGGAATATTTTGAGAGACATTTATTGAGTTTTTATAGATGATTGAGGTATATGTAACCCCTATGTTTAACAAGTGAAAAATTTAATGAAATTTGAATTCTATTTTCCATTTATGAATGCATATTTAATGTAATAGATAACCATTAGGTTTTATATGATCTTTTATGATTAGGTTTATTTTTTAGGTTTCTGTTATATATATGGGAAAATTTTAGTAAATATATTGATTTTATTTATTAATATAAAAACCTACTATCTAGGCCACAACCCATCACATCTTGTACGGTCGTAAGGATTGAACCCACAGCTGATAGGGGAAAAGGGTGTAACACACACCAGTAGCCTATGTGAACTATTTTTTACAATGAATTCATATTTTATGAAATGTTTTATAGAAAATGATTACATTGTTTTTGGGAACATATGTTTTATTATATTCATTTTGTTGTCGATCAAATGTAATTTGTTTATTTGGTGATAAATGTTATTTTAGAATAAGTTCACTATTTTTGATCCTTAGTTGAATAAGGTAAACAAAATCTTATGGTATTTTTTGATGATTAAAAATTGAATTATATTTTGGATTGATAAAATAATTTACTATTTCTTTCTTGTGGTTTTGGTCATTAATGAAAATTAATACAGTAAAATAGGGATTCTGTGATTAGGTAATATAATTTTTGGTATGTTATTATTATTTATTGATGTTATTTAAATATAATTTTTAAATTTATCTTGTCATAATATGTAACAAAATCCTTCTCATTTTTAGTTTTAGGCTTGATTGGGAACATTTTAATAAATTTTAATCATAATTGTCTATGGAATGATTCAGTTTGATCATTGTGTAATACTTTTGATTCATGAATATTACATTTTTTTTCATCAAGGGAAGGTTTGTTCTTTTGGGAATTTTAATTATCTTGTGGAAACCATTTTTATTTGGTTATTGTTTAGGTCAACCTAAATTTATTATTATACTTTTATGGATTTTTATGATCTGATGGAAGTGCTTTATGCGTTAAATTAAATAATCTTGGATGCTTATAGTTTCGAGGAAATGAGATACTGTGGAAGAAGTTGATAAGAGGATGTTATTCTATTAAATGGATAAGTATAATTCTTGTACGTTCGTAGTATAAATGATATATTAATTCCTAAAATCAAAGAAAAGTGTCCAGAAAAATCATTAACTGTTAAATTTTGTTATTGATAAATCAATTATATTTTTACCAACCATAGATTTATGGTTTTGTGATATGTAACTCTCTTCTAATCACATTATTTGTCACTATATATCATTCTTTTGGAATTTATTTTTGGTCATTATCGACATTTAAATATCCCATCAATGGTTTTATAAATTAAATTTCATTATGTGTTATTTTATATTTCATCCCTACTCCCCTTTATCTCTTAACAAGAAGTTGTATTATTACCCCATTTAACAATGTCTGATTTCAATAATGGTACGTTAAAATTCAAACCTCATGTTAATGAGCATGAGATTAAATTTTAAGGTTGGTATTATTTAAATGGGGGATTATTTAATTTCCAATAATTATTGAAAAGGAAATAATATATTTAATAGCATACATACTACACTTCACCATATTTAAATGAACAAAAAAATATTATTATTTAATTTTTATCTTTATTACCCAGCTATTAATTTAGCAGGAATTCATAGTATTTACCATATTTGGAAATATATAATTGTTCTATTTGTTTCAAAAAAAATTAATTAGATATTTTTAAATGAGAACTCTATTTTTGTAATGTATTTTACTCCCCAAAAATATGTTTTCATCAGAAATTGGTTTTCTTGTTTTTTATGATTGTATAATATATTTAATATATATTTTTTAGAAAATGTATGTGTTAATATTAAAGAATTTTTTAAATTCAGAAAATCCAATGTATCATATAGGGAAAATTATCTATTTTTTTGAAAATATTGATTTATCAATTAATACATAAAAATATATATTTTTATTAAAATTTATTTTTCTATTTTAGTATGATTAATGTAAACTTTTATATTTGATTATTTTTTATATTTAATTAGTTCCTTATGAGTTAAAATAATGGGGTTTTCAATTATTTTTATAAATGATTTTAGTATAAAATCATTTTTTTCTTAAAGAATGATTTTTTAGAAAACCTATTTTATTCTTGTTTCTTTAATTAAATTTTAAATGAAATTATTAACTTCTAGGTTTTGGATTTTTTTCAAAATGGATTCCATATTTGGAATCCATAGGACTAAATTTGGTAAATCAGATGCTTTTACATTTATTCCACATGAATTTTAACCATAGTTACTTCGTAACCATAGTAAAAGGTAAATTAGACAATTAACGGTTAAAAATAATATTATATGGACTAGACAACGACCATAAAACATATCTAAATATTAATGGATTATACCATATCATCCATAATCATAAATGACATGGTTATATGATTTTTTTAATTGGATTATGCCTTTTATAATATTTTATTTAATTAAATGTAAAAAATGTAATAGTATTATTATTAAGAACTATAATATTTTTATCATGAAAGAAAACTGAGGATATGTTCAGTTATAAATATTTATTTGAATTCAAAATGAATTATATTAATTATCATTATTTAATATTATTTAATTGAATAAATAATTACCTTAAATTGCTATAGAATACTGAATTGATTATTATTCTATTAATTAAAAAAATAATTGATATTTAAAATATTAAAAGTAGAATAATATTAATGAATCAATGTGATCACTAAATTATATAGATGAATATAATAGTATATATATATTTAAAATATAATTTATGTTCTTTTTATAATCTTATTAAAGACAATGTAATAAATAGTTCTAAAATTAACATTACTGATATGTTGTAGGATATAAATTTTTACTTAAATATATGAAATTTATAAAAAAAATTATTATGGCACTGTGAAAATTATAAATGAGTTTTTTTATTTGATATTGTATAAATTCCTGAGACATTATGGTCTATTTATTATTTTAAATAAATTTAATATATTCTATAATTTTTAATGCAGACAACATATAGTTATCTTACATTACATGAATAAATGAATTTCATTGATAACTTCTGTTATATATAAAATTGAGATTTAATGAACAATAATATATTAAATAAACATAATAATATAATATAATTATATATCTCTTAGACATTAAACTAGAGGACATTATTAGTAGTAAAAAAAATTAAATTTATATTGTCTATAAAAATATAATATTAATTCAATGCTTTCAAATTAAATAGAAATGAAAATATAAACCATCTTTATAAAAATGAAATAATTTTATTTTATTCTCCAAAATTTGGTTTGTATTAAAATTATTAACTAATTAAATTTAATGAATGATATTATTGAAATATACATGTTATATATTCAATGAAATATTTTTGATATTTATCCAATTTATTTTATAGGCATATGATTTGAACAAACACTTTGTTATTCATAAAATCCTATATTTTATAATAGTAATTTTACCTCATTTTAATGGATAACTTATATAAAATCAAATTTTTGGAACATTTAAAAATTTTATATGTCAAAATAATATTCATTTATTAAATAGGAACATAAAAACTAGATTTTTCTGAATTTTTTGTATTTTTTGTGAGGTTTTATTTTGTTGATGAATAATGGAAAATATTGAATTTTATGTTAAAAATGATTTTTAATCTCCTTTATTTATAAGGATAAATTATATCCTTGTTTGGATAAAAATTAATATTAGAAAAATTAAATTTTATTTCATCATGTATATAATATTTTAATCATTTTATCATTGAAATTTGATATAAAAAAATCCCAAATTATTTAACAGTATTAATTTTAGAACCTCATTTGTCGTCACATTTGCAGGATTATATTCAAATTAATGTCTACCACTAAAATTATTGTATTGTGGAAAATATTAATCCATAATGTTAATAATAATAATATATAATGTCTAATAAGTTCAACATAATATTTTTACAATAATATTTATGAAATTGAAAATAATTAATTATGGTGATTAAGGGGGAAATTAGCATAACAATGTACTAAATGATGAAATGAAGAACTAAAATGACATATAAACATGTCAAAAATAAATTATATGTTCCTATTTTTATCCTATCCTACTATAGATAGAATATTTAGTGTTATTAGTGGGAAATTATGCAATAGATACCCCTTAATAGTGTTTACATTTTTAAAATTGAAAGAATACCATTCCTCTTCCACTATAAAAAGTAACTCACCTCTCCCAATTATTCCCACTTATAATTCCATTTTTATCTTCAATAAATTCCTAAAATAAGATCTAAAATTTCATCCCTAACCCTATTGGTTGAAATTTGGATTGAAATTCATCCAACAATCACATTGGTGCAGTCCAAAAGGATTTACCGAAAATAGAGGAAATGTTCTTTAATGATTACTTTTGTGTTATTTCTTTCTAAAACCATGAAAATATTCTCATTCCAAGTTTATATAGAAAAATTAGTTTCATTAATATACATAAATATTTTTAGTTAAACGGTTTTACCTACATCTAAACAAACCTCAGTTTATTGATAACATGGCATGTGTGTTTAGTTATTTACAATTCAATATTGTTTACGCACATATTTTTGGTTTATTGATTACATGGAATGTGGTATGAGTTATATACCTTCCAATATTTTTTATTAACATCCATTATTTTTATTTATTACAAGAAATCTGTGTTTAGTAATTTTCTTATCTATATTTTATACACAATCCCAATCATTAAATTTATTTCATTCCATAAGTGTTCAGTTATTAACTATGCTCATCGATTATGAATATTGAATCACTGTGGCTTCCTCTATGAATAAACCCTAATAATAATTTAATATCACTCATTTATTCCTTTCCCTGGGAATCAATATTTTTACTAATAACTATTTTTAACGATATTCATGATAGAAAAAACTTATTAACCATTAACAAAAAACATTACATTGTAATTAGTGTACTAATTTATAATACAAGACTCATTTATGTATCATGTTTTCAAATATTAATAAACTATTTAGTCCTTTAGTATTTGATCCCTATTATTGATGCTAATGTAATGATAGTATAAATGAACTCTGGGTATCTGGTGTCTGTCTGTATAATTATTTTATAGTTCCAAGTCTATATAATTTTATCATTGAGAGGGGGTAGGGGTGAATCAATGATATTTTTTTTCTTTTTATGATTTATTGAAAATGAAACAACCTTAAACTCCTGTTAAATATTTCACTCCCTAATAAAAAAACAAAAACACTACAATAAAAAAATAATAATTTATAAGGTTAACTATTTAATAAGAATAACTTCTTCCATGGAATGGTTTGGAAATTATCCACTACCACACAATTCACTTTGAAAATTCATTTTGTGTGGAATACAATGAGTAGGATATACTCTTTTACTGAACTATATATAATTTTCATTTCATCCCTGTATTACAGAAGCATATTTAAATTACTTTCCAGCCCCATCTATCTCATTATATATAAATCGTTACCTAATGTATTGGAGCGAGATACAGGTCCCACCCATCTCATAATGAAATCATTTTTACATATTCCAAAAAACATAAAACATCCATCGTATCATAACCTAAGAAAAAATTGGTTTCTTAAACATCAGTAAATCATAATGCATATAAAATAAATGGATTTCATAAAAAAATAATCATTGATTCAAAAAATAAAATTAATAATAGGGATATGAAAATAACCCTATGTTATCTTAGATGGAAATTAATTTTTATAAAATACATGAAATTAAATCTTCATGAAAATATCATTTATTTTTCAAAAAAAATCTTTTCTCAAAATTCAAAAAAATATAAAATAAAAATAATTTAATTAAAAATACACGTGAAATCATGTAATGTTAGATTCCTGGAAATAAGGTCTTATGAATGAATAATAATTCATTCAATCCATATAAGATAAAAAAATTCTCCTTGTACTTCTTCCATAGAAGTCAAAAAGTACCTTGTATCGAATACATACAATATATCACATTCTTACCATTTAGAAAAAAAATTATCCAATGGGTAAAATTTTGTTAATTTTTTTAGAATAATATAAATAGTATTTCGTGTTTAGGGAACATGAATGTGGATGATAAATATACCCCAGTAAATAATTACATATAAACAATCTTAGATAATAATGATATTTCAAAATTATCCCTTACCCGAGGTCTGATTTCCTTAGTATGTGTCTAAACCTCATGTATAAGGATTTAAATAATTTTATTGACTCATTCTAGTATCATAATCTCTTTTATGATATCATATATGATTATATTATAATATGTTTGTTAGTAACATTTCTTTGTCATTTATTATTCGAATATTAACTACATTATTTTATTATGAATGTTTTGTTGGATAATATAATGTTTCAATTATTAGGATACAGTTATATCATTTACATAATGATATTATTATAATATATATCATTTTTATTTATTCCATTCATGTATATAATAATGGATTAATTAATATTTTGTAGAATTTATCACATCACATCGTGGAGACTGTAGGATGTACGTACACATGATCAACAATATCATTCACTTAATGGATAAATGGTATAATAATTATAAAAAATAATTATCATTACATATTTATTATTTAAATCGATTATACACATCATTATACCCATCCTAAATATGTATTGTTGAATAATAAATTACCCCACATCATAGAGACGGTAAGCCATACGTATGCAGGCATTGTTATATTGTTATTATTATAATTGATAAAAGAAGTTATAAGGTCCTCCAATAATTATAATAAAATAGAAAAAAATAAAAAATAATAGATTTATTACTTTGTTATGGAAAGGATATAAGAAGTGTAAGTATAAGAAGAAAATAATGTCAAAAGATGTGGTAAAACAATTACCTCCTTTTCACATATCTCATTTTGATTTTCACAAAAGGTATCGACATGATGTATTTCTGTCCAAAATTGTGGTATATAAGAGGAAGGTAGTGATTTTGGGAGATTATTTGAGTTGAATTTTTAGAATCCAACAGTCTTGAGAGTTGTGAGTAAGTGGGTAGATGTGGTGGCCTTTTATAAGAGGGAGGAGGGACACATTAGGAATGTCTTGAGATATTATTTTATTATAATTTTATTTTATAATTATAGTATCTCAAAAGTGATATATATAGATGATAATATGAGTATTGTTATAAATCCTCTCAACCAATAGATTATATAATATTTTATGTCACAAATTGTACCTTATCATTTAGCTTTAACACGTAGTTAAATAAATTAACTCTTTTTATGTCTTTTTATATATTTATACTATATGGTGAATATAAGTACTATAAAATGTCAAGAGAACATCAAGTAAATCAGTAATGAAATTTTTTACACTATATTTTTAATTTGTCCGAATTTTATATTTTTATTACTATTATATCATATAATAAATTAGTATTTTTTTTAAAAACTCATTTATATCAATTTTTAGAATTGTTGGTAATTGGTTTTTAAATCCATAAAAATGTGATTCGTTTGAAAAAATGGATTATATAATCCCTAAAATATCCATTATATCCAAAACATTCATGTATAGAATCCAGAATCTCGTATCACATTTATTTTAATATTAATTAAATCATTATTTTCAATCAATCATTAATAAGGTCATCAACAAATTATCAATTTGTCATAAATAAATAATGTTATTTTATGCCTAAAATTATAAATAAAATACCATGATGTTGAATATAATTTTATTTTTATAATTAATATTTATAGTCAAATATTTCAATTATATATCCCCTTATTAAATTTTTTTAGTAAAATGATATATGTTTTTGTAACATTTCTCGTTACATTAAATTAATTATTATATCATATCATTATTACAACCATGTTGATCACAAACTTCAAATGTGTGTCCCAAGTGTTTTCATGGTTTCCCATAACTCATCAAATTGGATTAGGTTAAGTGTTATGGTACTTTTATATTATTATAATGTTACTTTCACCCTTATTTACCCCATTTTCACTTTAACCGTGGTAAAACAAATAATTACTAAAGGTAATATTTGTAATGTTCAAAAATATAAGTGGAATATTTACAAAATTTGGAACTTTTAATTAAAAATAAGGAATTCATTTTTACATTTTCAAAACACTGAATTGGAATAAATTTATTTAAAATTAATTCACGTTGTCAAAACAATAAAAACTATTCAGAAAAAGAAAAAACTATCAAAAAATTCATATGCGTTTCTATATAATTTAAATGTGAAATTAATAAAAATGAAAAAAATATATTAAATGATAAAAAACAATCCCATTAATCTTTAAAACAATTTAAAAATATAATATAAATATATAAATAAATTTGATAAAAAGGAAATTTTGAATAAAAATGCAGTTTTTTCTCTATTCATTAAAATATTATTTTTATTAAAAAATATTACAAATTCAACCAATTTTTTTTTTATATATTTATTATAATATAGAATTATATTTTTTTAAAAAGTAACATATAAAATTTTAAATATATATATTTAAAATTGGTGTGCCATTAAAATGCTATAAAATTACATTTTTTGTAAAAAACATCTTTTATCTGAAAATTTTAATTTGTTAGTTTATAATGCCAAAAAAACAAATAAGATGAATTTAAATTTCATATAAAATTAAAAAAATGGTTAATAATATTCATAAATTCTGTTTTATATCCCATTATATAATAATATTTTAATAATATTTTGTTGTTAGTGAATATCGGTATTCTGTACAATAGAGATACTATGGAAGGTCGCTTTTGAGTGTAACACAATTCAAGTCTATGTTTCATGTAGTAAAATAATACATTTTTGTTTCATATAAAAAAAATTCAATATTATTTCTTTAATACATAAAAAAAATCAATAATCATTGTTGCGTGTATTTTATGCGAACTCGGTGTTTTGTGTAACACACAACAAGCCAGTTTAGTGTGAATGGAATGTTTGACTCAGTGAATTGTATGATATAAATGAAAACATTAATTTATTTTAAAAAAATCGTCTTTAATAACTCAAGGTGTAACATTATACCCCCTTAAAATTAATTTCACCCTTGAAATTCATTAGGGTTATAAAAGTTATAATACTTGAATATTTCACCCATGGAAACCCACATCTTAAAAATAACTACTAAAACTTAATTTTAAAAATCATTGAAAGAAATATAGTCGTTACCAAAAGTAACACATCATTGAGTTTACACAAATGATAAAATTGGTGGGAAGTGAAAACATGGATATGGAAGAAATATCTAACCATCATGTTCTGATGGATATTGATAGAGAAGAAGGTTTTAAGAAAGTTAAAAACTAGAAACCCATTAATCTGAATTTTTAAGGGACCACCTAATTCATTTGATAAGAAGGTACTAAGATAAACATATTTATTTCAAGATACATTACATAATGATAATTAAATGACAATAAATACTTACTTTATTTCAGTACAATATTTCTGTTGCTCATGCTTTGAATAATTTCCACTTCATCTATTATTCAATGAAATGATGTTGAATTTTTCATTCCTAAAGTGGTTGAAGATCATGAGATTTATAAATAGAATGATAGGTCATTCCATATATCTTAAAAAAGGCTAACATAGAATATCAAATATGAATAATTAAATTTATAGTGAGATATTACATTAATCTAACAAACATCAACTGGAGTATATCTTATACTATCCAAAATTCGATAAACATAAAATCCTTCCAAAAACTAAAAATATAAAACTTTTTAAAGAGGTGCCCTGAAGAGGTTTTAAATTTATCTCATATATATCATATGTTAGTTCTTTTGTGTCACATTCCCAAAAATACAATACTTTAATCATGTATTCTCTTGAGTCACATTAATAACCAGAACTATCAGATATCCTTATTGAAAACATGCATGTTTTCTTATTCTTAAGTCCAAAAAGCTATAATTGTTATCCGAGATAGAATAACCCATATGTTAGTAAATCAATAACTATTTATAAAGTATCTAATATCATCTAATTTACTTATTCCTATCTAGCATACCTTTATCAAAGAATTATTATCTTTAAATCATGCTTATATTAAGGGTTATCCTTTCATTAATTATGTGTTTTACAAAAATATCACCTAATTACCTTAATCAATTTTCAATGTTACAAGTAAAACTCATCATATAATTTCAAATACAAGTGTAAATACATAGTGGACCACTACATATATATTTCATTATTCCATAATACTATAAAATTAATTCTACAATATTATTTTGGATTCCCATTACATAAAATACCAAATCATTCCACCACTTCATTTTGATACTCAATATTTCTAACAGTTGTCACTTGTGATTTACCTTTATACATGTCCTTAATATGTTTTTGATGTCTATCATCATTGATAAACCTTGGATTAGGGAATTGGTTAACGTAATTCCCTATTTCAATTCACTTGTAGTGTTGAAGTGTGGGCGGTGAATTCTCTATAGCCTTTTAATTATTCACATAATTAGATACCCTTTTCTCATTATAATGGCACTCAACATACCTATGAACTTCTTTTCAACATAGTAAAAATTTTCTATTCCCTTTAATACAATCTCCACCTTGCTTTTTTCAACACTTTGAGCATAATAAAACACTCATCTTCTTTTCACCGTTGTTTTGTGATTTTCCTTTGAACTACATCTTACTTTTCATGTCAAAACCATGAGATTGATATGTAACACAAAATTTAATTTCTACCTTGATATCACACAACAAAATATCTTTATAGAAACTAATGTCTCTTACAGGTAGTTCTCTTCTAAGACATGGGTTAATGCCACTAAAGAATCGATCAACTTTACTTTTAGGATGGATGATAAATCCATAAGAATACCCTGAACGTGTTGTAAAATATTCTTTGTATATACTAATGGATCCATCATAGTTTTTATTAAAATCATAGAACTCCAATAAATAATTTTTTTGAATAATAATATAAAATTACTTATTGAAATATATGTTCTTGAACTCCTTCTATTCTATGGATTCTATTTCATATTATTTTCTCGTATTCTTGATTTGAGTGAACTGATGGTCTTCTATTCCTTCTAAAAAATAAGGATCCAAAGTGAAATTTTCATTTTCCGAACAATGAAGGATGGAATTTTTTTTAATGGTATTGACCTATTGTTCAGCAAGACATGGATCTGAATACCCATAGTGAGAAGTTGGATGTTTCATTTTGAAGGACTCAAAAAATTCTGTTCCATTATATTCTCATTTGGAATTACATAATGATTGATAAATTGTGAAATTATAGAATTAATATTTTTCATTCCATCTCCTATTAAATTTATTTGTTCAGGATGAGAATCATTTCATTGATCATTTACACAGTTCCTCTAGGTTCAAGCCATTGTCTAGAACCCAAAAAAGAATAGTATGAATTGAAAAAATCATACTAGGAAAAAAAATAATCATGGGGTTGTATTTTCACCCTATAACATCTTAGGTTTAATATTAGTTTATTCATGATCATTAACCTACTTCTAGGACTGTAACCAATAATTATACATATCCTTAGTTAATCCCTTATAAATATCTTTAGGGATCATACAATAGATTTCAGATCCTAGTTTCTAAAGGTTGACTAAACCATTCCTATGATACCAACTATAATGTCCCAATCATGATGTATATGAATATTTAATCTTTTTAGATGAATATTTATTACATTTTATAAATGAAATCTTGAGGACCATAACAGTTCAGTGCTTTGGAATCTTGGAATACATTCTACTATCTTGTGAACGATCTTCAACATCTACCATAAAGATCATCCCCTGTAGTACTTCTAACTAATATGATTTGTTTATAACACGAGGAAGAGAAACATATGAAAGGGTGATATTTGATTCTCAGTAAGGGAAGGAAAACAATATATGAACATATAAATGTAAAAAACATTAAAATATATTGTGAATATCAAAATTTTCATTCAAGAATAAAATCATTAGCAGTTCATAAGTCATAAATCTTAAGGGAACATTAACTATGATAAAATAGAGTTGTAATAAAAAATGATCTTTTGTAATAAAAATAGGCAAAGAAAATAATTTCCATATTATAAAAGGATCATATCCAATACCATAATAGTGGAAAAAATCCATTACTAAAAAATTTTTACTCCTCGTTCCGGCCCTATATTACTGAACTAGATATACTTTCCGTTTCAGTACTATATTACTGAAACTAATTTACTTTCCTTTCTAGTCATATCTATCTTAAGAAATATAAATATTTAACAAATAAATTGGAGGAATATATAGGTTTCACCCCTCTGATAATGAAATAATTCATACATGTTTAACAAAAACATAAACCATTCATCATAGCATAACCCAAGGAACAAAAAATGGGTTTCTTAAACATCATTATATCATAATCTGTATAAAATAAATGGATTTCATAAAAAAATCCATAATAAACAAAATAAAATCATTGTAATAATAGTGATAGAAACACTAACATATTCCATCTTATATGTAAAATAATTTTGATAAATTACTTCAAATTATTTCTTGAGGAAAATATCTTTTTTTCATCAAAAAATGTTTTCTTTTCTCAAAATGAAAAATATTTTTAAAAGAAAAAAAAATTAATTGAAAATAAAATTTAAGTCATGTAATTTATGGTACCTAGAAATAATTCTATATGAATTCATAAAAATCCATTCATACCATATAAGATAAAAAATCATTCTCCACGTTCTTTTGTAGGAAAATTAATAAAAGTACCCTCTATCGAATAAGGAAAAAATATTCAATTCATACCATTTAGTAAAAATTAAGAAATGGGTTATATTTACTTTAATTTTTTCTATAGGAATAGAAATATTAGTAAATAATTCATTAACATGGATGTGGATGAAAAATATACCCCTAATAAATAATTATATATAAACAATCTCAAATGATAATGAGGTTGAAAAATTATCCCTTACATGAGGTTTGGTAACTTATTTATGTATCTGAACCTCTTGTATAATGATTTATATAATGTTAATTAATTATTCCAGAATCATGATAATTTTTATTATATCATAAATGATAATATTATCATATGTTTGTTAGTAATATTTCAATGTCACTAGTTATTCGGATATTAACTACATTATGTTCTTATGCAAGTTTTGTCAAATATTTTCATGTTCCAATTAATAGTTTATAGTTATATAATTTAAAGAATGATATTAGAATAACATATGTCATATTTATTCATTGTATTCCTACATTTAATGTAGGTTTAATGAACATCATGTATAATGAATCACATCACATCATGGAGTCGATAAGTTGTATGTACGCACGAGCGACGATATCCATCACTTAATGGTTAAATGATATGGAATTGGATGGTATATTAATTATATATAATAATAATCTTATTATATTATTTATTTACATCCATTATACTCATCATTATACCCATCCAAATTAAGTATTGTTGAATACAATATTACCCATGATGTGAAAACGGTAAGTCATACCTACGCATAGATGGTCGTATTGTTATTCATCGGATGGATAAATTGAGGTATATAGTTATACCATAATTATAATAAAATATCATCATGTATAATATACTATATTTAAAAATTTATTATGGAAATAACATAAGACGAGGAAATAGAAGAAGAAAAGAATTTTGAACGAGGTGATAAAACAATTACCTCTTTTTCGAGTATATATTTTGGATTTTCACAAAGGGAATCCATATGATTGATTTAATCCTAGAGTGTGGATAGTACAAGGATTAGAGTGATTTTAGGTGGTCATTTTATTATAATTTGGAGGAACGAAGGGGCTTGAGAGGTGTCAGTAAGTGGGTAGATGTGATGGCCTTTTCTAAGAGGGGGATGGGTACTTTAGGAAAGTCTTGAAATAATATTTTATTATAAATTTATTTTGATTTATAATAGCTGTAAACTATTATATTTAGTAGATAAAAACATTTTAGTACTAAATAATCTCATAAAATAGGTTTTAGATAGGTTTAGATCACAAATTTAACCTTATCTTTTAGCTTTATCCCTTAGTAAAATAAATTAACTCTTTTTTTGTCTTCTTGTATTTTTATATTATATCGTTAATATTATTACTATGAAATGAAAATAGAACCTAAATTGAATCATTAATGAAATCTTAAATACAAAATAATTCATTTGGCTGAATGATAGATTTTTATGACTAATATATCATTTAATAAAATAGTATTTTTTTTGAAAACACATTTTTGTCTATTTTGACACTATTTAGTAACTGATATTTTAATGTCATAAAAACTTTATTACTTTGAAAAAAATGAAATATATCATCACTAGCAGGTCAATTATATCCAAAATATTCTTCTATGGCAACAAAAATGTCAAATTAAATTTATTTTAATATTTATAATATCATTTATTTCAATCATTCAGTAATAAGGTAATCGATGGATCATCACTGGGTCACAAATAAATATTTTTATTTAATGACTAAAAAGTATAAACAAAATACCATGATATGGGAAATAATTTTATATTTCAAATGACAATTTTGATTTATATATATTAGTTCTATATCCCCATATTAATTTTTTTTGTAAACAACTTTATGTTTATATTATATTTCTCTTTACTTTAATTAATTATTATAACATGTCATTATCAGACAAAAGCGGCACAAAAGTCAAAATCTTCTTCCCATGTGTTTTCTTTGTCGACCATAACTCATCCAATAGGATTAGGATAGTTGTTAGAGTAGTTTTATATTATTATAATATTAATCTAACCCTTATTTAACTTATTTACCCTTTAAGCATGGAGATTAAAAATAATTACTAAACTATTCATAATATCCCAAAATAAAAGGTTCATATTTACATAATTTTGAAATTGTGATTAAAAATAATGAATCCATTTTTCAAAATTCAAAACACATAATTAGATGAAATTAATTTAAAATTAATTCCCATTATTAAAACAAGGAAACATGTTTTTATGAAGTAAAAACTATCAAAAGTTTGACATGTGTTTCTCCTTAATTTATATTTTATATGACATAAAATGAGAAAAAATTAATTAAATGATAAAAATATAATCCAATTACACTTTATAACCAATTAAAAATATAATCTATCAAAAACAATTAGATGAAAATGCAGTTTTGAATTAAAATGCAGTATTTTTAACTATTCATTAAAATTTGAATGTTATCAAACAAATACCAAAAATTCAACCAAAGTTAATTTTTGTATCCTAATTCAAAATAATATGGTCATTTTTAATAAATAAATTATAAATTTTTATAATAATATATTTAAAATTGGTGTGCCATGAAAAGGCTCCAAAACTACATTTTTGGAAAACTACTTCTTTTATCTGAAAAAATTGAATTTTTTCTTATATCATGTCTAAAAAACACATAAAATAAATTTTAATGTTATATAAAATTAAAAATTTAATTAATAATATTCATAAAGGACAGTTTATATCCTGTTAAATAATAATATTTCAATAATATATCATTGTTTAGGGAAAATATATATTGTAAATAACGCAAGCTTTCGAGGAAGGTTTCCCTTGTGTGTAAGACAAGCATAGTCAGTGTTGCGTGGAGTGGAAGATTCCATTGTTTTTGTGTATAACATAATCCAAATGCAATTATTTTATACATTTAACAAAATATATACTAATTTGTGTGTGTATCGTACGCCAAGTCGATGTTTCCTGTAACATAGGATAAGTTAGTTTCGTTGAAAAGGAATGTTTGAATTAGTTAATTGCAAGATATAAACAAACATTTTCATTTATTTAAAAAAATGGTCCAAAAAAACTAGGGCTGTCACAATATATATAAATATGGATTTGGAATATATGTTTAATAAATCAATAATTATTATATGAGTGGATTGACTATATATGAATCGAGATAAGGCTTGAGGTTATGGTTTCATGTATCACATTGATTAGTGTTATAAATATCCCATATTCCAGGATTTTTTCTTTCCTCTAGTTTATATAAAAACCATGGATAAATTTTATAATGATTTTAATGAAGATTTTTTGGATTTTAATGTACACCTATGGTTCTCTATTTCATGAGTTTTTTATTAATATATTAATAATTCTCTATTTGTTCTTCATCTTAGTATTGTTTCATCAAGAAATGTTTTATATTACCCATATATTTTTTTTCTAGGGTTAATATACTTCCCATTTGATATATTATATCCTTAATATCATCACATTCATTGTATTTAAATATCTATTTAAATTTATTTCATTCATGTGTTTAATGCATCCAAATTTTGTGAAGCTTCAATGGTTATATTAAAATATTATATCATTTTTTGGTTATATATATTTAAATTTATAAATGAGAAATAATATGATCCTTATATATTATACCCATATGTTTTATTCTCCTCATATTGTTTCTAATTTTCAATGTATTTTTACCATATTCATATCATTGGTGGTCAAAATGATCGAGAAAATATATATATCAAATATGAAAATACTTCTTATTATGGGTTAGTAATCTCTCTCATCCATGTATATGATTACGGAAATTATTTATGGATATTTTTATATATTTGTTATGTTTTGTTATGTCTTATTTTTAAAACATTTTAATTTCATTTAAAACTATTAAATTATTATTTTCAATTTTTTTTCATCTGTTACACATTTTAACCCTCAATAACGTAAGAAATAATGTTATATTTCAACATATACAACATTAATATATTTTATCACCATCATGTCCTTCCATATTCAATGAATATTTAATTACTCTCTTCTAAGGGTTTTCAATGAAAATAATTTTCCCAATTCTATGAGAATTATGGTTTTAAATTGTACTGAACGAAATGGGATGCATTATATTTATTTTAGATTTTTTTATTTTAACTAATTTTTTGAAATAGATATTTCAACATTGTTAACCTCCTTAAGGAATTTTTACTGTACATATGGGATATGATCTTATGAAACCATCCACATGAATTCAGTATATGATTTAGGATGAATTGTTTAAAGGAGTGTATCATGATAACCATTTCATTTCAAAAATTTAATTAATCTATGATGTAATAATGAATGTTTTTATGATTCCACCCACTTCACATCAATAGATTAATTATTATTTTATGATAATGAACTGTGTAAGATCCTGGACATTATACATGTTTGTATCCATTTAAATATTGGGTTCAATATCTCATTTTTAGTTACTGAAATTGATCTAGGGAGTATGTCAAGTATTGTTATGCTCCAATGGTTCAGGACATGAGGAAGTGGATAATCAGGATAATTTGTACAGGGCACAAAGTTGGTGCACGATTAATCAAATTGTGTAGAACTCCCATGTAACTTTGTTGCCCTGGACATATGATTAATGCACAATCAGTGCATGGTTTGTCAAGCTCTAGGACATTCCCATGTAATTGTGCAACACATATTTTTTTGGAATGTGGCTAGAATAGGTTTTACAGATGGTTTTTCAAACTGTGTGGGTAAACTGTGTTCCCTTTTAAATTTTGAATACAAAATTAAAAAACATCCACTATATAATTTTAAAACCTCACTTGATTTTCTCCCCTATGTCCTCCCTTGAACCCAAGTGATGAAAATGTCCTCACAAGGGCTTTTAATGGTGATTCAAAATCATCCATAGGTCATATGGAGTGTTGTTGCGTGTAGATCGAAGATATGGATAAGTCTAATCCCTCTCTTGCTTCTTTTTTGGTTTCGATTTGCACCCTTATATTATCTCTATCCAAATAACTAAACCCCTTATTTTACAGAGATATATAGGTTTAGGCATTAAAGGGTGGTTGAATCGAGATCAAAGGGTTCAATTAAAAGAGTTTTCATTAATATATTTGAGGTATACTGTCTATATGTTATATCTCTAGAGTTTTACTTATATTTTTTAATGTTTCATTATGATATTATTCATTCATTAATAATTTCTTGGTGTCTTTTTCATGATTTTATATAATGAGTGTCAAAATAACCAATTGAACACCCTCATGATCCCCATGGTATTCATAGTGGATTATTTGATCAATATAGGGACACCCATGGGTTGTTTTAACCCTTCCAAATATGGTTAACGTAAGTGTGATGTGTGAAATTGACTTTTGAATAAGTGTATGCCTAGGATAATATATAAATGGGTTCATTTAATTATTATGAAATGATTATGGGTAGATGTTTCAATGAATCAGGTTTTGTATTTGAATATTATTAGTGATATAGGATTGATAAATGGGAATTAGAAAAATTGATTATGTGATGTCGATGATAAAAGTGATACTTGATTTTGGACAAATATTGATTCTAAATTTAGTTGATGTTTTTTGAGATATTTATAACGATGTTTGTTATTCCTATTTGTAATTTGGTCATGTGTGGTGATCAGAAAAATAAGTATGTGATGATGGCCTTTTAGAGTGATCTATTGACATGAAGTTCTATGCCCACTAATTGAGTAGGACTGAGGCTCTAAACTCCCCCCCCCTCATTGCATGGGATTGGGAACAGGATGAAGTTAAATTCCCCTAATGGATTCATTCCACCCAGACTGAGGTTTTGAGTATAGGATACTATTGTTGTTGTATTGAGTTTATCTAGTGAGATATGGCTTTATTTATTCTGAAAAACCATGCAATTATTGAACATGACTTGTTTATTTAACACATGATAAGTGTGAATTAAAGACTCAGATGTTATAAGTACTGAACTTGAAGTTATTGGAGGTTTATCGTAGAGGAAACCTTATTACAAAAGGCTACTATAATTTTATTTTGTTTACATAACATTATTTATCAATTTCATGGACTGTCTATTTATAATGGATATTTTGTAGACATCAATTGTGGTGGCCTACGGAGTTGTACTCCCACCCTACTCAGGCCATCTTTGGGTACTAGAGAATACTACATGGTTTCAGGTCTCGTAAAGATAAATGTAATGGTTCTCATAAGTTGAGTCATATTTGGAATGTGTGTGTATGTGGATCTGTAATTGGAGATAGGACCATTTTGGGGAATTTGTTATTTTATTCATTTGGGGTATTATTCACTTGGTATTATAGTTGGAAATGTCATTTGAATTGTGTGTTGTAATTGGTTACCTATTTTTTGAAATGGTTATTTACGCATGTTCATTGATTATTATATGTTATTTCATATTTTATATTTATTTTCAACTATGGAGTACTATATAAAAGAGGGTATAATCTGTCTATGTGACTTTCAGACCCTTGGTACTAGTCAATAACCTCGGGAATACATGTAGAAACACATGAGTTCATGTGGAAACCTGTCTTGGGGCACCAATTTAGTGGCATTTAGGTTGGTGATTTTATAAAATGGTATCAACGGAAATATTTTCTATGATTCACTATTTTATAATGGTATAAATGTGGATAGAAAGTCATTGGGCCTTGGAAATGAGCTCATTCTAGTTACTATCTAACCAATGTATGTGGGAAAACCCATTCCAACTAGGGTTTTATCCTTCCAATTTTATTAGATGTCTCTTTGGAGACCCAACTAGGGTGTTAATTGTTGTTATTATTATCCGTTGTTACAGTTGATGATATTAAACCATTGGTTTATGAAAATGTTTTGTGATGTTAATTTTTTATAATATTTTTCTATTGAAGAAAATAAAATGGGATTGTGTATTCATGTATTCTTATAGAAACCCAGGTATATAGGATACATTCATCCTAAAAGGAACACACCAGATGGGTGTGTAGAGCATAAAGGGGAGGATGCATCGAACTTTTCTTGAAGTTAATGAAATCAGTCTCAAATGATTTGATGTATATGGGTGAAAAGGGGAATTAAAATTTTAAATAATTATTAAATAATTGTTCATGGTATGGGTATTTTAATGAATCAAACTTCTGTCGGAGTAGATAGTGAAATATAATGTGTTTTAAAATGAGTAGAAGGTAAGGCCTGTAACCATGTGAGTTGGTTATATTGTGTTAGCTATGACCTTTTGGGTGATGGTCGAGGGTACTATTTTTGGTATTCTCTGGCCTATTCAGGTAGTGTATGATTTTTTTTTGTTTATGGATATTGGTAATTCTTTCCTTATATATTGTCAAACCATAATGGTTTATGTCCAAAAGCTCTTGTTTTTCATTTTAGAGAAATTACACCATAAAGGCCTATCATGATTGGGAGATAAGAATAAGTTTCCTAGAACACTCATCCCATATTAGAGAAGGACAAAGTGGTTATCCAAGAAAATAGAGAGGTGTAGTTCCATGAGATCATTTATTGATTGATAAAGATTATAGAACATGACTGATGGTGGTTTGCACAATGTATGTTCAGGTTAACCATGGAGATCTAGCTCCAACACCCTCTAATCTATATCAGAGAGGGTGGAAAAGAATTAGTATAGTTCTTGATAGAGTCTATCTATAATATTCCTGATCATTTGGATAATCCTTTCAATAAAAGTGTTGTGTTAGATACCTATATGTTGGGAGGCCCTGTAAAGTGTTTGTTAGACATCTTGGTTGAAATAGAAAAAGCTAAAAGAATGATGTGGAATAATTTTCAAGAGATGTTCTTTGAAAATTTCTATCCAAAATCCTTGATGCTATAAAAGTACATGGATTTTATGGGCTTGACATAAGGGGAATTATCAGTGAAGTATTGTGACAGTTGTTTGACTAATTTTCACAACTTCATTACAAAACTAGGAGAAGATAATGATGTTTTTAAAACATTTTAAGGATGGGCTGAGGTAGGAGATCTAGTCCTAGGAGAGCATAATCCTTCTGAAATTATTTTTCAAAGTAGTGGATTAAATCCTTCTCTCTATAGTGTACCTTAAGGGATATTTGGGTGATGTGCTTCCGGTTCTAGAAAGGTGGGAATGTGGTGAAACTTCCGGGAGAAGGAAGAACTATTTTGGGAGTATCCATCCGAGTGGAAGTAAAAAGTTTTGTTCAGATAGGGGGAAAACATCTTAGGGTGGTGAACATTTTTTATGTCACTAGTTTGGTAGGTCCAAGCACATCCACAATAAGTGTCCCCAAACATGAGTTGAGTGTTCAGTATGCAGCATGTTGGACCATGTACATAGGTTGTACATGACCCCATGACAGTCAGGAAATGATGGAGGTTAGAGGCATATGTTGATTGTAGGCAGTGGGTCAGTGACTCCATCCGAAGTAAGTATATGATGATATATGGATCATACTATTAGGGTTGATAGATGTGAAACTCTAGGGAGATATCATTAATTCAAAAAAGGGAATACATTGCAGGACCTTCATGTTTGATATCAATGTATATGGGTGGGGCATCTTCATGTAGTTTATTCTATACCAAAAGGAAGCGAGGTTGTACCATCTACTATTAGAGGTACAATTCTTATAGCCTCAATTATCTCTAGTTCATTAATTAATATAGGCTTCCCACACTGTTTTATCTCTGTAGAGTTTTTAGTCGTATTCGACCTATGTGTGGATTATGTGTGTGGGGTTTTATCGATTGAAAAATTGTTAGGTGTACAAGATGAGGGTATCAGATAGTGTAATGGTTGTTCTTTCGAGGTTTGTGGGTACCATTTTATGTGGGAATTTTTTATTCCTAAGATGACTGGTTTTTACCTGATATTTGGTATGGGTTAGTTGGTCTTGTATTAGGAACATATATATCGTTACCAACATTGGGTGAAATTCAAGTCTCTTGATGGAGACACTTATGTCCTTTAAAGTGAGTGGGATATTTTCGATTTCTGTTCGTGGACACTTTTTTGGAAGTTTGGAGAACTGACAAACCAATTTTCTTTCCTTTCTCTAGATGAATGAGGTAGGGAACAACCATTATTTCATCTCACTCTGGATCATTTTTAGGATTTGTTTACAAATTATTTCTTTGGGATACCACCTGAGAGAGATTTTGAGATAACAATTGAATTGATGTTGGGGGTGGATCCAATTTCTATTCCACCATATCAACTGGCACCAGAAGAAATTCAGATACATAATGTTAGATATAGGAGTTGCAGAATAAAGGGTTTATCTATCCATGTATGTCATCTTGGGGATCTCCCATACAATTTTCTAAGATGTTTGACGGATCATTGAGGCTATGTGTTGATTAAGGGATGTTGAATCGGATGATATTCAAGAAATGATAATTTCTCATTATAATCAATGAAAATTTTGATCAATTCAGGTGTGCCTCAATGTTTTCCTAGATTGATTTAAGATTAGGATATCAATGAATCCTCCAATCTCACTTTGGAAAAAATTTTAGAGTAGGTAAAGGTTATATGAGTTTGTGGTAATGCTGTTAGGGCTGAAAAACGCACCACCTATGTTCATTTCCATGATAAACTAGATATTCCACCAATAACTATATTAGTCCATAGTCATCTTCATTCATGAAATCATGGTGTACTCAACAAAACATGATGATCCCGGAAAACATCTGAACATCATCTTGAGTACACTAAGAGTACACGGTAATTATGCCCAACTATCAAATCGTTTCTTATGTATTGATGGATTGAATTTAATGGGGCACATAATATCTAACTACGAGGTGTTGGTGGATCCAAATAAAGTACATGCTATTGTATCTTTTAATAATCCCAATTATGTTTCTTACTTGAAGTGATTTCTGGGCTTGGCTGGTTATTACCAATGGCTCATTCTGTACTAATCCAAGATAGTAGTTCCAATCCTATGATTGACTAAGGATGGAGTGATGTTTGAGTTTTTAGATTCATGAGAGAGTACTTTTAAATAATTAAGGAATCCATTGAATACAACACATATTATAATCATTCCTAAGCCTTGTAATAGGTACACCTTGTTCAGTGATATGTTTGGTGTTGTACATGGGGAAGTGTTGATGTTGGATGATCGAGTTGTAGCTTATAGTTCCAGATAGTTAGTCCCTCATGAATGAAATTACAAAACTCATGACATTGAGCTAGATGTTGTGGTTTTTGAAATTACGTGTTGGAGGATTTTCATGTTGTCAGAATGGTTTATGGTGCTTACCAAGCATAAAAGTCTTATGTACATTTTTTCTTAGTATGAATTAAATCTTAAGTGGTTGATGTGGGTTGACTACCTAATATCTTTAGATTTCAAGATGGTTTACACAAAAGGAAAAGTGAATAGTTTAGTGGAATCCCTGAGTTAGAGGACTCATAATCAAGTGGTTTACAAATTCAACTCTAAGTGGATGTCCTTATTTGTTGACATGCTCCTTGAAATACATGATCAGAATGAAAAAATGAACCTCGAGTCTATATAAATCTTTTCCATTTTTTTATTTAGGTCATGTTGAGTCAAATGGGGATATAGATTATTAGAATATGATGTAATTTCATAAAGGTAGGGATTCACCTTTACGATGGGCTATTGGTGATGACATAATTTTCAATGTGTGTGGTCATGTGGTTATACAAGTGTGTATGTGGGAAGAGTTAATGTGGAAGTTTCATGTAATAATTTGGGTGGTGCATCCTGTTCTGACTATGATGTATCATGATATTTATAGGAAGTATTCATAGTCCAGAATGAAGAAATAGGTTGTGGGTTTTGTGGAACGATGCCTTACCTATATGTAGGTAAAAGATAAGCATTATTGCCCTGGTGGTCTGTTACAATCATTTCCCATTTTGGAGTGGAAGTAGAATGAAGTAATGATGGTCTTGGTAGTGAGTATTCTGATGATTCCTCAGAAGAATGATGTAGTATGGGTAGTCATCGACGGAATGACTAGGGTGGTCCATTTCTTATTGATCCAAGAGACCTACATAGATGATGAATAGGGAGAGTTATATGTTTGATAGATAGTGTGGAATCATGGTCTGCCAAGAACAATAGTTTCAGATCATGGTCCTTGTTTCACATCAAACTTCTGGAATGGATTAAATAAGGTGTTGGTAAACATGTTTTTTTAGTATGAATTATCACCCATAGATTAGTAGGAATTAATAGAATACTCTTCAGGTATTATAAGATATTTTGAATTAATTTGTTCTAGATTTCAGTGGTACTTGGGAAATAAACATTCCACTCATAAATTTTTATTACATAAATAGTTTTCAGGATACCATTCTGATGAAACCTTTTTAGGAACTCATTGGAACAACATTTATACCTCTACTATGATTGTTGGAAGCTGGAGATTATGAGCTATTGGGACTGGGGTACTTACGGGATACATCGTAGAACGATTGATTGATATAGAATTGTATGAAAATAGACCAGAGTATGTCGAAGTAATATATAGATTGTAATCATAGATTCCTTGAGTGTTTGGTGGATTATATTTTGTTTCCTCTGGTGTTTCCAAGGTTGGGTCACCATCAAATTTAGAAATATATCAATTTGGTGCCTAGGTATATGGGACCAGTATAGATCGTGGAGTGAATTAGACAACTGTACTACCAATTGGCTCTTCCACTGTAGTGTAGTGTTATGTATGATGTTTTTCTAGTCTTGACTCAATAACAATATCTCCCTGATCTAGCTCACATGATAAATTATGAGAATATAGAGTTGGAGGCTGATGATTATTTCGAGGATCATCCTATTTGTATTGTAGAAAATAGTCTGAAAGCCTTACATGGCACGATAGTGCCCTTAGTTCAATTTTTTCAACATGGAATCATTTGAGAAGAATCCTGGTAACATGATTCATATATGAAGGCCTTGTTCCCCGATCTTATTTCTTTGTAAACTCATTAATTATTGGTAATAGTGGCTCGAGGATGAGTCATCATAAGGTGGGGAGGCTGTATGATCCTAGACATCATGGGGTTATGTCACTATTTAAATTTTGTTTTCAATCTCTTAGTTCTATTGATGAAATGGCTCTTGGGACTATGTTAGGTCTTGGGGGGTATTCTAATGGTTCCATACAAGATAAAGGGGAGAATAGAGAATATCGATGCACGGTGGATGTTGGGGCATGGTTAATCTGACAGTATAGAATTACTAGGTAACCATGTAGCCTTGGATAGAAGCATAACACATGGTCGACACATGGTCTATAAAACTGTGTATCCAGTATAGGTAATATTTTGACCCATCCTTCCTTGGATAGAAGTTAGTACATAAAATTTTATCATTTCATAAAACTGTGTTAGTTAACTGTGTTACTCTGTAAGGCTGGGATAAAATTACAAAATAAACATTAAGTGATTTTATACCCTCAAATAATTTCTAAATCTTATATCCTCCCTTGAACCCTAGTGTCATACAAAATATCCTAAGGGAATCCAAGGGTGATTATCTACAATCCATTGGTTGTTTGGTGTGTGTTTTGGTGAAAATAAATGATCTAGGTATGTATAATGCCTATATTTCTTCTATTTTTGGTTTTTCATTCTTATATTATCTTCATCTAATGATCTAAACCCATTATTTTCTGATGAGATCTAGGATGAAGCTTTAAAGTGTTTTTTAATTTGGATCTATGTATTTGATTAGTATTGTGTTCATTGATGGATTTGATGTATATTGTCTATAAGTTATTTCTCTTTGTTTTTACCTAGATTGGGGCATGTGGGGTTATGTTATAGTTTTTTCCTTGATTTTTTCAAGGATCCATTTTCAAGTTTTGATATAAAAATGTTCAATATAACCAATTAATGCCCATCATGATCCATGTGGGATGCATAAAATAATTCTTGACAAATTTGGGGACACTCATGGGGTGTGCTGACCCTCCTATATGGGGTTAATGGAGGTGTAAAGTGTAACATTGAATTGTATTTAAGAATATCCCTAGGTGAATTCATAAATGGGATATTTTAGTGATTAATATGGATTATGTAGAGCACTTGGTGAATTCATTAATGGATTGTGGTATAACATAGATTCCAATTTTAGGTTATATTGTTTAAGATATTGGTAATGATTTTTTAATGATTTTGTTTAATTTGTTTATGTGTGTTTATTGGAGTAATATTAATTTTCACATGGATTGGTATATTGGGGTATTGACATGAGGTTATACATCCACAAGTTGAGTAGGACCCAGGATCTAAACTCCACCCCTCAATTCATGGGTTAAGAAAGGGGAAGGAGTTCGATTCCCCTAACCATTTCATTCCACCCAGACTATGGTGTTGAGGTTAGAGTATTATAGTTGTTGTGATGGGTTTACCTAGTGAGATAGTACTTGAGTAATTCCCATATTCCATGTGATTTTTGAAAATTCCAAACCCCTTAATCACATGAAATCTTTGAAATAAGCACAAATATATTATAGATATTGAATAAAAATTTAATGGTGTATTGTCTTAGTGGAAGCCTTTTTACAAATGGATACATTGAAATGTGGCTATAACTTAAAACATTGCATCATTAACATAAAATAATCAGGTAAATCCCAATCCCAACATGGTGGAAAACTTTAAAAAATATAATCGGGTAAACCCATGTCCCAACACAACATATCCTGATAATAAAAATTACCCAATACATTGGAGAACTATTTGGGTGCACCTGTCACAATCATTTCAATCTCCCACTTATGTGTGCCGCATAGATAATATAACACGAATTAAGTGAACATCATAATTTATTCCATAATAAAGGTATATGGAATAAATACATTAAATTATATAATAAATAAGTATATGTTCTTAAAGGTGAATACCCTTTATAAAGAAATGGGCATGGTATTCACAACACGATGATTTTTTCATGGGAAAGCGCAGTGCAATTTCGGCAGCCTAACGACCTCAGATAAAAATTCATAAATTTTTTTGAGTGATAAAGGTGTCTCTCATTATATGTACAAGAAATATATTGTAATAGGGTAATATATATACATGTTACAAAATAAATAATTTTGAGATAGAAGGCCTAACATAAAAAAGAATCTTGAATAAATAGGAAAAATGGAACAACTCTTAAGAAATTTTGAAATGGTAATAGATGTACATGGTAGTGATTAATGAGAGAGAAATATGCTAATAATCATTAAAACATTAGTAGGGAATTATATGGGAGGTGATAAATCATACCCCAACATTTTTTATCGAAAATGAATGAGTATTACAACATAAAAAACATTGAAAAAAATGAGAAAGTAATGAATCCCTTATGAATATTCGACATAGTAATTGGTGTACATAAGGGATAATAGGTGAGATAAATGAGAGTTAAATAGGACCTATTAATTTTTAAGTCAAGTGGTCAGTAATTAGGAAATTTAATAACATAAATTTACATAGTAATAAATGAAATTAAAATACATAGCATGAAAAGAATGCGTGATTCAAGAGGAGGGTGGAAGATCCCTTACTTGGATGTGTTACTTTAAAATCATGGAGAGGGGCTTCATGAGATCTTGGGGAGTCTTGGATAGATTCTATATAGTAGAGTATAGAGTAGCAATGCCATCCAACTATTGTTAGTGAAGAGAAGTGGGTTATTGGGCATGTTTATATAGGAAATGAGAGTGAAATTCTTAAATATTTCAGAAACACAGGTTATTGGAAATTATATAATTAAATAATCAAAACCAAAAATCACCCCATGATTTTTCCCATTGTTTTTCCCAATTTGGGGTTGAAAATATTATTTTATAAGGAAAATCGATGAGCATATTAAATGATTATCCTTTCTTGTGTGGAGATGAGTCACATTATTAAAGAAATGAATTTAAAATCATAAGATATAATATACATTTTGGAGGTCTCACTAAGGCTTTATAAAATGAATAAAACAAATATAAAATAAAATAATAGTAATTAGAAAACATATATTGGGAATATAATACCCAATATAGTATTTATTACATCATTTTTGTGTGATTATGATGTCATAAAACATACTATATATTTATATATTATTTAATTTTTACCCAAAAAATAAATTGTCATAGAAAATAATGAAAAATTCACCATTTGATAATTTCAACATCCAGATTCCCAAAAAAATATTAATTTTATCTAAATAATTTTATAAATATGTTAATTTTCACTTTTAAAATGAAAAACGACATTTATTGATAATTCACGGGTATTGACAAAAGTAGTTTTCAAACCTTGTTAAAAATTACATTTGACTACATAAAAATTATATACCCATTTATTAATCATAAAAGTAATTTGAGGATAATATTTTATTAATATTTTAATTGTTTAAATAATTCATTGCTTCCTTAAAATAAAGTCTATAAAAAATACACATTCTCTTTTATTGTATAAAAAAATATAACTCATATCAAACTGATTACCAAATCATTTATAGATAAATAATTGATATAATCATAATTTATGATATTTTTTTAAATATTATTAATAAGAAACTTATTTTAATATAATAATGTATATATTTTTCAAAATTCCCATTTTAACCTTATAACTCAATTTATCAAATTTAACATTCCTTTTAGAGAGACTATGCTCATAAATGAATTGATGGAATGAGACTTTTATTTATAAAAATAGATTACACAATAGGTAACTAACTAATTATTAAATTACCCTTTATAACACACGCATAAGATTTGAAGGCAAGGTGTGTGATAGTGAATAACTTTTGGTATGGATCAAATAACGTCTCTTGGGTGGTAATGTGTGTTAACTTGAACTTCCCTTGTTGGCGATTCCATTCATACTGAACAATTTGAAACTCCTCATGGTATTGGTCAAAAGAAAATATTAGTGATTCTATCTCCTTCCCAAGATCTGAAAAAGTGCTTCGAACAACTAGAGTCCACTAGATGAGGCCATCCTCTCCATTGTGTGTGTTGAAAGTATTTTTTAAACATTGTATTTATATCAATTGTGTGGTTACTATTCAACGACTATATTTTCCTTGGTAATGATACTTAATGTTAATTTAAACCCAAAAATAATAATAAAAGTGTACATTTGTTTTCTATATCCATAAGACATTAAAAAATGAATTTCATTCATAATGTTTTGGGTCACTACAACATTCCCCTTAAGAAACTTCTCTATGAAAATTTATTTTTCCCACAGTAAAATAGATGAGGGTAACTCTATCTCATCGCTTCGTCTAGTTTCCATGTTGATTCTTCAATCATGTGGTTTCTCCCCAACACATTGAAGAGGTATATTGTCTTATTTTAAAGAACATTTTCCCTACAATATAGGATCTTCTATAGCTTCTTTTCATAGTAATGGTCATTATCCAAAGGTACCACCACTGGATTGAGTACATGCTATTGGGAAGCTAAGTACATACTCCAATGTGAAACATGGAATACATCATATACTTGATATATATTTTGTGGGGCTAATCGTTGAAAGGCCACTACTCTGATGCGATCAAGGATCTCAAAAGGGTTGATGTACCTTGGACTAAGTTTTCTCTTCTTCCCAAAATCTCATCACTCTATTATATAGAGATATGTGAAGGAAAACCATATCTCCCACATCAAAATATAGGTCTCGTTAATGGTTTTCATCATAGAACTTTTGTCAACTCTAATAAAATTTGATGTGCTACATAGTGGTCTTAACCTTCTCCACCATTTCATAGACCATTTCTGTACCTAGATGTTTTCTCTCCCCAACTTCATCCCAATATACCAGTGTTTTGCATTTCTTCCCATAAAGGGATTCATATAGATCAATTTTTATTCTTTAGCGTAAAAGGTTGTTGGTAGAGAACTCAACAGGAGGAAGATGTTGATCCCATACTCCTTTGTAGTCCATTTAGAATTCCCTCAACATGTCCTCATGTTTTTCGATAGTCTTCTAAGATTGGCCATTAGTTTGAGGATGATATATTGTACTAAAGTTCAACTCAGTATTCAAATCATGTTGGAGTCTCTTCTAAAAAATAGAGGTGAATCTTGGATATATATCAGATATAACTGATAGTTGTACACCATGCAACCTTACCAATTATCTGAATTATATCCATGCCATTAGATCCAATGAGAAATACTCTCAAATTGTAATGAAGTGTGCAATATTTATAAGATGATCCACGATAACCCAGATATCATTTTTTCCATTGGATGCCTTTGGAAATCTGGTGACAAAAACCATGGTGAAGTTATTCCACTTCCATGATGGTATGGGTAATGGTTGCATCATTCACTTAGACTTCTACCTCTCAGACATTACTTGCTGACATACCAGCCACCTTAATGTATACTCATCTATATCCTTCTTCTTGTTATCCCACCGGTAATCCATTCGGATATCCTGATATATCTTTTTTTTCCTATGAGGATGGATAAATTTCAACTATGCGAATCATCCAAAACATCTTTCATTAAATCCAGATTTTAAGGAACACATTTTTGGAAAAAAAAGTGCACAATTACTTATTCATTAAAATTAAACTCCAAGGATTTCCCTTTTCTAATAGTTTCCACTTTCTTCTAAAATCCAAAATAATCTATTTGATAATACTTTAATATCTAAAACAGATATGTTTGAGAAATCATTTGTGAAAGGATTGATGATGTTAACTTCATTATGATTCCCATGTCAATTTTTATTAAATCTATGATGAAGGGATCCTTTTCAATTCACATTAATGATAGAATTCCAAGGCCCATTGTACATAGATCATCTTCCACCCTGTTCACTTTTTCAGTGTGGTAATGAATTGAGTAGTCATAATACTTGATGAGCTCTAACCTTCTTCATGGTCAAGTTTTTCTCTCTTTCTTTGTGAATATATATTTGAGATTTTTTTTATTCTAATATATTTAAAACTCTTCCCCAAATAGATAATGTTGACATATTTTCATTGAAAAGGTCACATATTTAAAGTATAGATCATTCATGGGAATATTTTTCTCATGAATTTTCAACTCGCTTGAGTCATAGGCAATGACATTGCCATTCTGCATCAACAAACAGACCATGGCCTTCTTTGAAGCATCACTGAAGATTAATAAAAGCTCCCAACTTGTGGGTAGTGTGAGCATAGGGGTAGTGATAATAATCGTATTCAACTACATTAATCATAAGTCACATTAATAATTCATAACAAACAATACCCCTTCCATGTTATCTTGGTAAAGGGGTTTGGAAATAATGAGAATTTTCACATGAATCAGTGATAATATCCAGCTAACCCTAGGAAGATAGAGATATCCCTCTCAGATTTTGGCCTCGGCCATCCCTCAATTGCTTTGGTTTGGAGTGATCCATATATATCCCTTCCCTTGAGATGATATGTCCCACGAATGGGAATTCTTTCAACTATAACTCGGACTTTATATACATTTATTGCAGCTTCTCCTTTTGCAGGGACTCTAATATAGTGCTTAGATGTTCCTCATGCTCCTCCTTGGTTTTGGTGTATATTAGAATATAATCAATAAAGACTATCAAAAATTTGTATAGGTAATATAGAAAGAATCTATTCATCTTGTTTATGAAGATTTCTGGAGCATTAACAAGTATGAAAGGAATAACTATGAATTCATAGTGCCTCTAACATGTTCAAAAATAAGTATTGGGGATATTCTCCTTCTTCACCCTTACATGGAAATATCCCAACCATAGATCCACCTTGGAGATTTATTTTTCTCCACATAGGTGATCAAAAAAGTTATCAATTTAGGGAAAAGGATACCTATTCTTTATCATGATTATGTTTTGATCATTATAATCAATAAAAGGGCGTATTGACCCATCCTTCATCTTAATAAAGAAGAATGGTGCTCCCCATGGGGAAGCACTTGGGAATATAAACCCTTTATATAGATTATTTTGTACTTGATTCTTTAGATCATCAAGATCCACAACTGAAATTATATATAGAGTCTTAGATATTGTCAATGCCCAAGGTATATTATCAATCGAGAATTTAACATCTCTTATATGACGAAGTCTAAACAGTTCCCTGAGAAACAGATCTGCAAATTCCCTTACAATAGGAATGCCTTCAAGTATGGTTCCTTTGTTAAACTAAATCCTCTAAGAGAGATATTTGTTCTCATAAGGATGTAATATCAATGATTTTGATGACGGCGCAGAAGAAGATTCTTCCTCCTCCTTACACTTCTATAGAATTAGTGGTCTATTCACCATATAGAGAGTGATTTACTTCTCATGGAAATTTATGTTGGCTCTATAGAGAGTGATTTCATTTGGTAGGTGGGATGCTGGAATTTTATAGAACCGTTGATTTTTCCTATTAGACCACTATAATTAAAGTCCAATTTCTACATCTTACATCCATGATACCCGTATGATTCACTAATGTACATCTCAAAATTGAGGGAACATTGGACAATATCCTCATATCCTTCAATGTTGCAAATATCCAGTTCTTTCTTTAGGACATGATTTATCCCTCCAAAAAAGAAATCCAACATGCAATGGTGGCTAATGACCAAACTAGAGGCATATCGTTCAACTATGGTAATGTTTTCATTGTATGACCCAAAAGATTTGTCATCATTTTTTCTTTACTTAATGTAAACATCCTTAAATCTTAAGGCATAGGTTGTGGGGAAACTATTTACCGAAAATCATTTTTTGGGAATCCTTCCATTCTAATGCCTCAATATCTTCTTTAGGATTTGTATTTTTGATCAATGTTCACCATTGATCAACCTCACCCCCCCTAAAAATTGTAACCAGAAGAACCTTCTATTGTTTATAACTTATAAGTATGGATGATATCATCTCAATGGAGTTGATCCATTGATCAACGATTAAGGGATTAGATGATAAATTGAAAGTAGGGGGCCTTTATCTCATGATGCTCTCATTTTCAACCTCATCATTCTGGGGGGGGTGGACATTCCACTTGACCCATTGTTCTATTCCAAACATTAGTTTACTAAGAGAGTATCTTGACAAAGTTTGTGATCCTCACTCCCATCAAATTGGGCATCTCACTAGAAAAGTCACCACAATGGTCTCTACATTAGTTGATAGCCCGAGTCCTACTATTACTATCAATTGGATAGAATAATAGGAATATTAGGGTATTTATTTTAATCTATTAAACATATAAAGTGGAATCCAATTACAAAAAGGGATAAATTATAAATTACATCTATCTCATTAACTTATGAATTTCTAGGCTTCAATCTATGTTATCCATGATCTACTTCCTAAGGTATAATATTATAGGATTTTTCTCCATTTATAATGATTCACACTATGATTTTTAATTTAACCAAGCATATCCCATGGGAGTGTCGAACCACATGTGCAGCAAGGCCCATTTTTGTGTACTAGTTCTTGTTTGAGTCCAACTCAAAGAGGTGTTTTCATGTTTTACCACTAGATACATCTGGGATAGAAAATCCCCTACTTGTTAATATCCATATAGGGATGTATATCCTTGATAAACCACTTACTCAATAGACACTAAAAGTTATGGATTATTTTCATATGCTCATTTTCCCTAAGGATTTCAGAAGAGTTTTATAACCCTAATCCCAATAATAACTAAACCATTAATATGATACCAACTATAACAACCCTACTATTTATTACACATTTATGTTTTCATCATTACATAACAATTCAATTAATACAACCTATACGATTGGGAGGTATAGATTTATTGGGGTTAGGAATATTACATGAAAAGTTAAGACCTAAAATAAAATATCTTTATTGAAAACATCTTTTAAATTACCACACCATTCCTTCATACTTTTCATTTATTGTGATAACCTACGGACACACACAAGAAAAGGGTGTGATGAAATCCCATTAAGGGAGTAAAAATGTATAACATGATGAATAAAATACATTTTCAGAAATTGGCATAACAATGGTGTGTAAAAGAAACATGAACACGGTGGAATGTTATAAAATAAATGTCATAACATGGAAATGTGGTAACAACATACAAAATTTTATCATTAACATAAAGGAATCAGGTAACCCCCTATCCCAAAACGGTGGAAAATTTTCATAAAAATAATCATCCAAAATACTATCCCAAAATAGTGCATCATGATACAAAACATTACCTAATGCCTTAGAGCGCTATCTGGGAACACCCTTCATAATGATTTCAATCTCATTCTTATGTTTTCCACATAGATCATATAACATGGATTCATTCAACATAATCATTTATTACATGACAAAATAATGTTGAATAAATACATGAAATTATATAACCAAGAAGTATATGTTCATAAAGGGGAATACCCTTGATAGATAAATGGGCACAATATTCACTACAAGATAATTTTGTTATAGAAAATCATGATGCAATTTCAGTAGCTTAAATCCATGACATATAAATTCATAAAAATTATTGATGAGAGAGAATGAGGTGTCTAACATTATGTACATGAAATGGATTTTAAGTGGGTCATATAGATAAATTTTCCAACATAATCAATTTAGAGTTAGATAACCTATCATAATAATGAAACACGAAGAAATAAGATAAATGGAATACCTCTTATGAAATTTTGGCATGGTAACAGGTGTACATCAGAGGGATTAATGAGAGAGAAAGATGTATATCATCATTAAAACATAAGGAGGAAGTATGGGGGAGGTTATAAATTAGAAAATATCATTTTAAATTTTAAATAAAAGTGTATACCTATATAAATAAACTAGGAGAAAATGAGAATGAAAATAATTCCTTATGAACAATTGGCATGGTAATGGTTGTACAAAAGGGTTCATATGAGGTATAAATGATAGTGAAATGGGATGAAATCAATTCTAAATAAAATTATGTGTAATGATTATATTTAATAACATATCCCAACATCAGAATAAATGAAATTAAATGACATAACATGAAAATAATGCTTGATAAAATACGAGCGTGAAGATCCCTTACTTGGATGTGTGACTTAAAAATCGTAAAGAGGGGATTCTTGAGATCTTGGGGAATCTCAAGGGGGTGATTCTAGATAGGGTATGAGAGAGTAAGGATGTTATCCAATTATTTTTAGTGAAGATAATTGGGTTATTCGGTGGGATTATATAGGAAAGTAGAGTGGAATACTTTAATATTACAAAAAATAATATTTTGGGACCTATATAGTTAAATACTCAAAACCACATAACTTCCCACGGGGTTTTCCAAATTGTAGTGGATAAAATTATTTTTTAAGGCCAATGTCTAAACATATTAAAATATTATCCTTTCTTATGTAGGTTTGAGTCACATTATTAAATAAATGAATTTAAAATCAGAAGATATATTTTTCATTTTCTAGGATTAACTAAGGCTTTATAAAATAAATAAAACAAATCTAAAATAACATAATTTTAATGGTAAAACATATATTGGTATGATAAAACACATTAAAGTATTTATTACATATTTTCGGGTCATTATAATGTCATAAAATATACTATATATTTTTATATTATTTAATTATTACCCCAATTTTGACTATCACATAAAATTATGAAAAACTCACCATTTCATAATTTCAATGTTCTTATTAAAAAAATAATATTCATTTTATCAAAATTGTTTTATGCTTATTTTAATTTTCAATTTTAAAAATAAAACCGACATTGTTTGAAAATTCACTGGTTTTGACGAAAAAAGTATTCAAGCCTTAATTAAAATAACATTTGACTTCATAAAAATTATATACTAATTTATAATTCATAAAATTAATTTGAAGATAATATTTTATTAAAATATTAATTATTTAAAAAATTAATTAATTCCTTAAAATAAATTCATTAAAAATACACATTCTATTTTTCCGTATAAACAAATATAACTCTTATCAAACCGATTACCTAATAATTTATATATAAATAACTAATATAATCATCATATATAATCAATTTTTATAAAATTATTAATAAATAAACATATTTTAATATAAAAATGTATATATTTATCAAAATTAACATTTTTACCTAGAAACTCAATTTATCAAATTTATTATTAATATAAGAAATATTAGTCTCATAAACAAATTGATAAAAGATTAATTTTATTTATAAAAATATATTACAAGATAAGTAACTAAAACCATATTATATAACCACTTATAACACCTGAAAAAGACATAAGGGTAATGTGTGTGATGGTGAAATACTCTTGGGGAGGCTCAGATAACAACAACTTGGTGATAATATCTATTAACATGAACTTCTACCATATATTATTCTATTCATCCTTATCATGTTGAATCTTGGCATAGGCTTGGCCAAGATAAAATCTTAATGACACTTCCTCCTTCCAAGATCTGACAAATGAGCTTCATATGACTTGAGTCTACTGGATGAGACCATCCTCTCCTTTTTCTAGGATGATAGTATTTTTTTAAACCTACTATTTATATCAGTTGTATGATCAATATTCAATGATGATATAATCATAGCTAACAATATTGAATGATAATTTAAGCCCAAAAATAAAAAAAAGCGTTCATGTGTTTTCTATATCTATAAGTCATTACAATAAAAATGGAATGTAATTCATAAATGTTCTAGTTGTTACAATCCTAAATTATATAATCCACCAATGAATTGGGTAAATAATGATATCTCATGAGATAATATATACTTTAATTGAGAGGTAACCCAATTTAGTAAGGGTCCTTATCTACAATTACAGTCATGTGAGTGAACATTGACTAAGAAAATAAAGAAATGGGTAATTATCCTAATCTAATAGAGGAAATTTTCAACTTTGATGGACTTGGATGTGATCCATGACTAAGGAAATGGTTTTGTAGAATTTTTTGTGTATAAAATTTATATATATTATACATTTGATATAATATCATTGATTATGATTGAATATTAGTGATTCAGAAATCTTATGAACTTTTTATTTTGTTATAATTAAAAACCATATGACATGACTCGTGATTACTGTTCTTTAATAGGTGGGGTTTATATTTTATGATTTATAATCATTTTAATAAACCCTTATTCTTATATTATTCTCAAACATTTTCATTTACATATATCTCCAATTTTTACCCTTAATGATCATCATATATTACCCTTTATTATATTTACACTATTATAGGCTATGGAGAAAGGTTTTAAATATGTTGTGTCTCTATAGTGAACAATATATGAAGAAAATTGCGGATCATATTGAATATATTTCATAAAATATTGTGATTATATATCCTATCTCTATGGTTAATAATCCTTTAGGGTTTTGGGGAATGTATCAATGTGATATGTATTCAATTTTATACAAAAATTATGTAATATTTATGTATGTAATGTGAGTGTTATCTCAACAAAAAAAATTCATTCTCATAATGGAATGAATACTACACACCTACATGAAGATATGTACATAAATAAGGTCATTTAATAGCCATCAATGAAGATGAATTCATAGACAATGAAATGTGGTCTAATAAATAGCCTCTAATTGTAATTTTTAAAATTAAATAGCCCCAAAACATATCTTAAGACCCATAACACTTTCGTAGTACAATTAATTAGTTTCTAAATTAGTTAAATATAAAGAATCCGTTTAATAAATTTTATTTTTCATGTATTTTTTTGGATATTGTATTTATTATTTTTGATACATGGATTTGATATGACTTGTGATTCTGATATCAGTGTTCCCGGAATAAATGTTTTAAATATATTGAATATATTAAATATCACACACACATAATTTTATTGAAAAAATTAGAATAAATTCAAAATACGGATCGAAATTAAAAATATGATGTCACTATTGAGTTTAGAACATGTGTTTTATATTAGGCAGGACCTAACCATTTCGGTACTGGATTTTGTGGAAAAGTCATACTGAGCATGAGATGAATAAAATAATTAAATAAATTATTTTATTTTTATTTCATTGATACAACAAATTTTTTTTCATTAATTAAACTATTATAGTGAAATACAGAGCTGTATAAACATAGAGCTACTAGGGAACAATTGAAGTGAGAGAACTGGAGTAACTATCTTAGATGAACATTTGTCAGATCATGGATCCATGATTGATGTTGAATAGAATCGAATGATATTTCCATTGAAAATGACACCCCATCCCTATTCATTATCCAACAATCAAAATTGATTTAGGATTTTTTATTATTTTTTTCATTCCCCAATATCAATTCCTTTGAAGAATTCTAATCCATCAACAAACATAATGATCTATGGTTTGGTCATCTTGGGGGATCGTTTTATTTGTGGGGTGATTTTTGGAGAATTTATTGATGATTATTGACTATTCACATGTCTTTTTAATGGATATGGATCTAGGATAACAAAAACATTGGTTCAGGTTTGTACCCCATGTTTTTGGTTTTTCATTTGTCTCGTATTTCATCATTCATCTCGAACATTATTCATTTGTCCCATGATTCGATGAATAAAATAAATTCAATAATTTCCCAACTAGTTCATGTTACAATGAATCACAGTAGGAAATATAATTTTGGAATGATGTAATGTTGGTTCAAAAAATGATGTTGTAACAGATCAGTGGGTTTTGGATACCCGATTCCCTATTATTCAATGTGCAATGAATAACACAATATGAAGATATTTTGCAAAATAATCAAAGGGTATGAACAAGATAATTGATTGTAGAGTGATTCATCTAGACATGGTTTATGATTTTATGGTGATCTCATTACCAAATTGAAGGATGGATGAATTGTCAAAGAAGTGGAGACCATATATATAAATATGAAAAATTATACATGACACATCATGTAACATGGAGTCACAAAGTGGGTGGTCTCCTATTAGTAGCTGTTAGGTATTCTGTAAGGATAGAAGTATCACATGGAATGTTGTCCAATTTTGTGCACACTACATGTACATAGGAGGGTACACGAACATAGGCTAGAGTACATAGGCATGGGAACACTATGTACTCCCAAAAAAATGATTAGGATTGGTATGCATCTGCTAAGACATGTATCAGGACATAGGGTGATGTAAATAGGTAGTAGTGCACTATGTACCTTCATATAGACACCGACATGGACACATACATGGGATGTTTAATGATAAGGACTGAGGGTTGATGGGAAAAAATGTGTAACCCTACAACACACCGTGTACTACTAGAATGTTGGCATGAATCCATAGTCTTCTGCATCATAGTCCTTTTTCTGGGGGTACAGTCCCTATATAGATTACTTGAGAGTTAGTATGGAATCTCCTCCTACAAATGATAAAAATATCTCTTAAAAATACTTCCTAGATAGATTTCGTGGAATCCTTCCATGAGTTTTGGAGTGAGATACTCTATTCATATTCAGGAACTAGGTGGAGTTCTCGATATCATCGTGACCAACACTTCATAGGAACTGATACTCTACATATCACATTAATCAAGATTTAGTTATTTTTATACCCCATGAACTTTTGAGTGATCCTCATCTTTTTATCGTATCTTTTTTCAATTTTATAATGTTCAATATAGTGACACTGAATGAGAATTACCCCTTAGAAATATATCATCAGTGATATAAGGCTCTCAAAGTGTGTTCTCTTAGATGACTGCTTTGTGGAACCATCAAGTGGGAATCCTTGGATAACATTATGGTAGTGAATTACATTCATACTTTTTGACTTTTTGAGTATATCTGGATATTCTTATTTTATGTTCTACAGACATACACCTATATAGATTTAACTATTTTAATTTGTTGAATTCTCTGTGGTTTTTATGATTCCTACAAGGTAAATTTATACTCACCCATGTATGGGAATTACTGTCATGTTGTGTGTCTTGTGTAGAATATTGACCACTTTTTAAAGTCATAGTTGGACTAGTACTAGTCAGTGCTTTGTGATTCTTGAATGAAAAAGGTGTGATTGTGTGGTATGTTGACTAGAATACATAGTTTTACTTTTAGGATTTCTTTTTTAGACACATTGTTGTGGGATTCTATTTGTCCCCATTTAATTTCTTTTATATCCTTTTGTACATTAGTTCTCGTATTTTAAAGTATTCATGCATGATTGTTAATTTTTTTATAAATTTTATCCTTTTATTGTCAAGGATATGTGTGTGTGTGTGTGTACAATTACATAGGGTATGTCCTCCCAAGGTAGTGATATTAGTACTCGGTGCTAGTCACCAGCCCCTAGATTATTGGAGGATGGGGGGGGGGAGTCACGACATAGGCCCTACTGTGTTGTGTCCTGACAGAGTGGTATGTGAGATGTCAGTTTCACAATAGAACTAAAGTATGTATGAATGGTTTGTGGAAACATAGTTAAGGGTTTCATATTTGTATTACTAGCCTGGGAAACCAAATTTGTTGTAGCATAGGGAATTTATATACACCAGGACTCTGATCACCAACTTTTTGACTTGATAAAAATGAATACTGGTTTTAGGGAAAAATATCATATTCATCATATAATAATGGATTCTAATTTCCATGTCATTCATGAGTCATCTATCAAGATATACTCATTGAACATGGTATCTCTAGTTTATAATTAGTATTCCTTCATGATTTATTCCATCTAAGATTCAACATCATGACCATGAGGTTGACCCCCTTAGTGATGAAGCATCAATACATGGAATAGATCTAGGGGTTTTACCTACGGGCGGTGAACCATCTATACCAACACACATATATAAGCATAGTTTACCAGACATATGAGAGGATGTGGTGCACAAGATGGGATCACTTTATGAGTTTCAGGTGATAAGTGTCCATATACTATATTGGGATGGTGACCTTTGTTTTCTGTCTATCTAAGACACCAATAAGAGGTAGAACAACATGAATTAGTAGATTTATTGAAATTTTACCACCACCACCCCTAGATGGTCCATGGTATGCTCTGGGAACTAGAGGACATTGGTGTTGGGTAGCGGTAGGATGTGGAGGCTAATGAATCAAAGGTTCCAGGAATGATAAGGGGTCTGATATGTGTCTTTAATGACTTAGCTAAAGTACTGATAAACATAGGTTTTAGTCAATCCATTATTTCCACCTATATTTTTTGAGACATATTTATTCCATTTAATCCCATGTCTTGAGCTTTATGGTTGGATATTACTACTGGACATGACTCAGTGATCAACAACATGTGCTGGATGTCTGAACTATCTCTTAGAGGTGAGAGTTTCTATTTGGGATCTCATTATATCAATGATGAGGACTTATTATGTAATCATATGTATTTAAAGTTTATCCATAGTTAAGTTCAATATTGTCTCTTTCATGTGGTCAATGAGGTGCACCCTAATTGTTTGAAAAATATTCTCATTCTTCACAGAAAAAGGAAAACTAAGAATCGCATGATTAACTATTTGATAGGAGGTTGAAACTGATCACTCAATATCTGGAAATCAATACCCTTAGTGTATTGGATTTTATAAGTTCTATGTTTCTAGGAATGTTGATAGAGTATGATTACATATTTGCAGAGGATGTTAATGGATTTTCTCCCCATGGTGAGATGGATATATGAATTTATCTACACATCAAGACAACACCAATATCTTCACCAGCATATAGGATGTCTCCATTAGAGTTTCAGGAGTTGAGGGTTCATTTGGAGGACTTGAAGATGAAGGGATTTGTTATACCTAATGATTCACACTACGACTCCCCAGTATTGTTCACTATGATGGTGGATGGGAATTTGAGGTTATTTGTGAGTTTCTGGTGCCTAAAACATGTGATTATGACGAACATGCATCCAATATTGTCTACCGATGACAATTTTATTATTGGAGAGGGTGATTGTGGTTATCAAAGGTTTAACTTTTACAAGGCAATAACCTATTATGTGTACAAGATGTGGGTACACTAATGATGAAATTCATATGTCTCTATAGTAAATATGAGGCCATGGTGTTTCCTTTTCTCATGAAGAAGGTCCCAATAGAGTTTGTGGGACTCATTGACTTGATATTTCATCATTTCATAGATCAATTCATGATAGTCTTCGTCAATGATGTTCTATTGTACTCCACATATGAGGAGGAGAATGCGAGTCACTTGAGGATGGTTCTAGATATACATTGAGAGAACCATCTTTGTGGAAAGCTCATGAAATTTCTGTTCTATAATCTTGAGGTCCACAGTTTTGGACTAGTTATCTTAGAAGATAGTGTGGCATTAGACCTAGACATGGTTGAGCCAATGTTATCTTGGTAGCTACCCAAGATTGTGAATGATGTGCAAACATTCCTTAGGATGGATGAATATTACATGATATTAATTCCTAATTTATCGAGTGTATCATCACCCATAACAAATATGACCTAATAGGATTATCATTTTTTGTGGATAGAGAGGTTCCAAAAATATTTTCACTAGTCGAGGAAAAATTTAAAAATCCCTCCCATCATGATATTTTCAGATATGGGTGCATATTACATAGTATTCTACGATGCCTCAAGAACCAGTTTTGGTTGTGTTCTAATTTAGTGGAGTGTGGTTATCACATATCGTTCAAGTCAATTGAGGAAAAATGAAAAAAACTAAATGAAAAATTATATTGATTTAGAAGCAATAGTATTTTAAATAATGATTTCTAACACTACCTGATGTGTGATCGGTATATAATCCAATCTAATCACAAGATTGTAAAGTATATATTATCTAAAAAGGTTCTGAACATTAGATTCAAGAGATGGCATGTTTTCCTCCAAGATTAGAAAATAATAATATTATATACTACAAGGAATTAGATCATGGTATTATATAACAGTAATATGAGACTGTGTTCGAAACAGCACAATGAGGTGTTAGAGTAGTTGACCTCATTTCAGTTGTCCTTGATGGATGGATATCAATAACTTTACCCCTAGTTAATGGTTTTCTCCCCTCTTCTATTGGTATTAGATAAGGAGGAAAATATTTGGGATGTTGTCAGTGAGACCCTACACCATCATTGTAACATCCTAGGAAAATAAAGAATAATACATTCTCATATTTTTTTAATATTTACTAATTAAATATTAATTTTACTTTGAAGGGGTTTCTATGTTCGATAGCGTACCCAATACGCAACAAAGAGTTTCTTTGAAATCTTACGTTTCACACTAGTAATAAAATAATATTATTTTAAATTGTAGTTAACACGTAGCCGTTGTATTGGTGGGAATGAATAGAAATAACTGAAATAGGATTATATATGTTTGTTAAATATTTTTACATTTATCCAATAAAGGATAAAGGCTTAAAATACGAAAAGAATTCAATTTTAGGCAGATATACTCTAATTTTCACTAAAAGGTCGAACTATCGCCTTTTAATGGAGAACCCTCTTTAAATATAGTTTTGGTAACTCTAATATATTCTTTCGAACCAAATAAAATTCTTTTTTAGAATAGGTACATGAAAATTTACTTTGTGTAAATTTTTGGTATTTTTCCGATAAAGTTCATTTTTTTAATGAATAGTGAAAAATGTTGTATTTTAATTCAAAACCTCTTTTTAATCTAATTTATTTATATTATTAGATTATATTTTGAATTGTTTTTAAAGTGAAATTAGAATATATTTTTACCATTTAATCCAACGGTGGTCATTGGAATTAATTTCACTATGAATTTCGACTTAAACTAGTGTCAATCGTTTGATATATATTGTTTCATAAAAACACGCTATTTGTCCTGAAAGCGGGAATTAATTATTAAATTAATTGACGTAACTTATTGGTTTTTAATTTTGTAAAATTGACATCATTTTTGAATTTGGAATATCAATTATAGCTTAGGGTGTAGTTTTGGTAGTTTTCTGAAAAACTTCAATTTTTGATGAATAGTGAAACCACTAAGTGGTACTTAAAAAAACTGATTTTTCATTTAAATGAAATTTTACCACCTCTGAGTTTTGAATTTTAAAAATCTGACATACATGGTTTTCATTAAGAAGTAAAATTTGGTTCAATGGGATTAAAATAATTTTTTCGTGAATAATAACTTTTAAGTTTTTAATCGCGATTAGATGTAATTAGTGTAATTTAAAGTAAAAATGATATTATAATAAAATGAAAATATCTTCAAACTTGTCCTAACCCTATTGGATGAGTCATTACTGACCAAAAAAACCCATGGATCTATTTTTGGGACCCCATGAAGCCACTTGGGTAAGATAATGACACTAATGCCTTTTATTTAATGTAAAAGTAAAAATGACACAAACATGTATTGTTTTACTAAAACAATTTTTACATGGGGTTATACATGTAAGATTTTTGACTATAAATATTAATTGGAAAGATAAAACTATTTCCTACATCATAGTAGTTTTTTATGGTTTTTAGACATTAAATAAATTAAATTATGTATGACATCATGATGAAGCAACGATTACCTCATTATTTAACAATTTAAATAAAATGAAATGATAATTTACAATCTAAAACCTAAACATGTAAAAATCCTATTGGATTGGTATATATCAAACCATTATCACCTTATCCTCAAAATAAATCAATTTTTGACCTTTAAAATCCGAAACTCATTTGAAAATAATTTAACATTTTATACCTTTCCAAGAGTGCCCCTCCTCTCCTCTTATAAAAGGCCCCCACCCCTACCTCCTTACCCACACCTATCAAGCCTTTGGATCGGCCATACCCTGCCCATTTTGTCTCTACACATATATCTATTACTCCTAGAAGCCTCACTTTGGGCAGAATTCTTTCCAAGGAAGCCTTTGAGCTCAAATCAAAAAGAGTTACCCGTTCTAAAGGTAGTGTCTTCTCTTGTGTTCTTATGTTTTATTTTTCTTCTCCAACCCCCTAAACTCTTTTTATTCATTTAATTTATAACAAAAAAAGTATCTTAAATATACTAGGATGTTTTTTTGAGATGTATTAGAGCTACACTTACACACACCTTCATCAAATGGTTAAAGAGATTACTGTTTCCGTGGATGGCGAATTTCTGCCTCACGAAACGATGATTGTTCAATATTCTTCTAACACAGTCAAAGGTGGCCATTAAGATGAAAATATATTAATATATGATATATATTATGTTTATGTTTTCCTTATTCTTCTGTATTTTTCATTTTTGGAATACCGTTATGGTTTCCATCGTGGGTAAACACGATAATTTCATTTTAGGTAGTGCGGACTACCGCCCCATCAATGTGATTTGATTCATTAATACCATATGTGGTACGTATAAAGGATAGATTTAATGATATTATATATGATACCATACTGGAATTATAATACTATTATGTATCATTATGTTTTAATTCCATTAAATATAAAATAGAAATGGAAGTAGCGTTCATGCGTACGTACGGCTTACCGTCTCCATGAACGGTGCATTTCATTTCTTACCTCTAAATGTTATGTAATATTATAAATGCATGTATGTAATGGATATATATGATATATATGATATCTAAATAATGAATATAATTCTGGATATAATGGATATTTTACCCCATGAACAAACATGTAATTATAAAGAGTTTATTTTTGACTCAAGTAGCAAATGATCGACAAAACGACCATTATTATCTTAAATAATTACATAGTGTTGATAACATGGTAATAAGTGATATAAAACGAATAATGAACAAGAAAAAGGTTCTTAAGAAAGTATAAATTATCCTATGTTTATTATTTATGATGTTAAAGAATGATCGAGTCATGTCACACCCGAGGTAAGGGTCTTCGTCTCAATCTCCATTCATTAAGGCATATTTTGGTTTATACACAACATAATTTTATATGGTGTATAAAAACATTTTAATTTTACATTTATTCAAAAGGAATAATTTTATACGAAGCATTTACTAAATGACAAGAGGGAATGTTTTTTTGGTCGTACGTATGCGACGACAATGACTTCTCCGCCGCCGTGATAATTATTTGAGTTTCGGCTTCCTTTACAAGCCACAACTTTTCTTAAAGAAAAATAAATACCATGTTTTACTTTTCTTTTATTTTGGTATTGAAACTGGTTTTGAAAATGTTTTTATTATATCAATGTGTTATTAATATCTTGTGATTGAAATGTGGAAATGTTATGTTTCCTTTATGCATGTTTTATGTGATACGATTATGTTATGGTTCTTGGGCATTGTTTATGAATATGGGTGGTTCCATGATAAACTAAGGTAGGGTGAGCCTGATATAGATCTCCAATACATTGGGTAACGTGATGGAGTTAAAAGTTAAGGTTTCTCCGAAGAGATTTAGGGAATATACTGTGATGGGTATTCCAAACATAACCAAGAGGGTTACTCCCTACGTAAGAATGTTATGAATGCCTCAAGTTACCTTTATGTATTATGATTTATATGATTTATTCATGATTTGATGAGGTATGTTAAATTGCTTATGTTTTATGGGAAAATTATGATTTCATTCTTATGTATATATGTACTCATGTTTTCTTTCCATATTTTTTTATAACCCTTACTGATATTTTTATGCTCATCCCAAGTTTTTTAAATGTTTTTCACTGGTCAGGGGAATAGTACATGATATAATGATAGTGTCAAGAAAGTGTCAATAAATAATCCATGTTTTATTTTAAATATGTTTCCGTTGATGGGAGAAATGAATACGATCTTTTATTATAACCACTTTGTTTAAATGTGGGATGTAATGCATGTTTTGTGATCTAATTCTCATAAAATCTAAACCTGAAAAGATCCTCAAGGTGTATTCTTAAAATATCTCAAGATTAAGTAATGTTTAAGGATGGGGCCTTATAGTTGGTATCAAAGATTGGTTTAGATAACTTTAGGAGTTAGAATTATATTAAATGATTATCCAAAAATATTTTTTATGGTCAAATTGAAATGATATAGCATTTGAAGATTACCATGTTCCTTCATCTAAGAAATGTTTGTTCAGAATGGATTTCCGTAGAGGAAATAGGGAAGCAGTGCTAGGAAGGCATACATAAGGAAATAACCATCCGAATCAGCATCCTGAGATGGTCGGAATTGGAACTGAAGTGTTTGTTGTAGTAATGGTGTAGTTGACTCAAGCGATAAATGGTGGTGGTATCCATGCATGAGATCAGCTAGATCAACCGCATAGGAACATGTCAGTGGTGGAACATTTCATGTGGTAACATCCCCCATCATTCAGAGGATCATCTGACCATGTGCTATCTGAAGGGTGGATTAAAGCACTGGAGAAGATTTTCGATTTCATGGGGTGTTCAGACAATCAAAAGGTTAGTCTTGCTATTTACCGTTTGGAGGGTGAACCAGATTAGTGGTGGTCAATGGTTAAAAATATCAGGGACGCTGATGAGATTGATGCTCTCGACTGGGATGAATTCAAAGGTATGTTTCTTGAGAAGTATTTTCCTAAGGCTGTTCAACATAGGATGGAAAAAAAATCAAGGAATTGAGGAAAGAGGAATACTTAGTGGCTACCTATGAAGAAAGGTTCACTCGATTGTCAAGGTATGCTCCAAATTTTATCTAAGACCTTGATAGTAAAATCAATCGTTTTTACTCAGGATTAAAGCCAAAATATCGAAGGGATTTAGCTTCTCGTGAGTTCAAAAGCTATAAAAAGCTTGTTTGATGTGCTAAGAAGGTGGAAATGGAGTTTCCTAATGATCAAGTGTTCTATAACAACCAACAGAAGAAGAGACCGAGGTGGCAGGAGAAAGGGAAGAATTCTTCAAAAAGGTCTGATGGTAAGAAAACTAAGTTTCCAGTTTGTGATAAATGTGGTAAAAGGCATGCTGGGGAATGTGTTATGAATTCTGGAAAGTGCTACCGATGCGGTAAGATGGGTCATAAGGCTCATGATTGCACTAAAAAAGATCAGGGTGATGGTAAGACCAAATTTGATTTACAGTTAGTGAAATGTTTTAAGTGCAATGAGATGGGTCACTATGCAAATGAGTGTCCGACAAAGAGCTTGAGTGATGGGAGGTAGTTATAATACAAGCAGAAAGGGGTGGTGAAATCCTTTGCAACTACTTCAGTAGATGTTAGGCCATCAAATGAAGTTGTATCAGGTACTTTGTTTGTTTTTTCAGATTATGCCAGTGTGTTGTTTGATTCGGGGTCTACACATTCTTTCATCTCTGAAAAATTTTCAAGTGAAATGGGAATACCATCTCAAGAAATGACTTCTGAACTTGTGATAAAAACACTTGGGGGAAAATTTTGAGGCAAAAAGAATTTATAAGAACTGTCCTATCCTTATCCGTGGAAAGAACCTACTTGAAAACCTTATTGTTTTACCTCTAGTAGAGTTTGATGTTATCCTGGGAATAGATTGGCTCTCTATTTAGCATTCTAAGATTGAATATAGAGCTAAAGAAGTTTCTTTTAAAAAAGACTTTTATTTTGTGTACAGGAATGAACCCTTACTATTGATAACATATCAAGAGGCCGAGAAACTAGTAAAAGATGTAAATGAATGTTACCTTGAACATATCATTGGAAACAAGGGAACTGTTCAAATTAATGATGTGCCGATGGTAAATGAGTATCCTGATGTTTTTCCTGATGAGTTTCCTGGAATAATACCAGATCGGGAAGTTTAATTTATTGTTGACTTTATTCCTGATTCTAATCCCATTTCAAAACCCCCATATCGAATGGCTCAAACTGAACTTTTATAGTTGAAGGAGCAATTGCAAGATTTATTAGGGAAAGGTTTCATTCGACCTAGCACATCACCATGGGGTGCTCCTATTTTATTTGTTAAAAATAAAGACGGTTCAATGAAACTTTTCATTGAATATATAGCCTTGAATAATATCATTGTTAATAACAAATATCCTTTGCCTCATATCGATGATTTGTTTGATCAGCTCCAGGGTGCTCAGTTTTTTTCAAAGATTGACCTGAGATCAGGGTACCATCAGTTGAAGGTATAGGAAGCAGATATTCCGAAGACTGTGTTTAGTACAAGATATGGCCATTATGAATTTGTAGTAATGCCTTTTGGGCTATCTGATGCACCTGTTGTATTCATGGACCTTATGAATAGAATTTTTCATGACTCCTTGGATAAGTTTGTGGTTGTTTTCATTGATGATATTTTGGGGTTTTCTAAAAGTAAAAAGGAACATGAAAGACATTTAAGGGTTATTTTTCAAACCTTAAAAGAAAAGAAATTGTATGGGAAATTCATCAAGTGTGAGTTTTGGTTGCAACAAATTTCTCTCCTTGGTCTTATAGTTTCTAAAGATGGGATAACTGTTGATCCTGCAAAATCAAAGGTTGTTGAAGAATGTCCAAGACCCACAAATGTAACTGATAATCTTAGATTCCTTGGTTTGGAAAGATATTACCAAAGGTTATAAATTTTTCACGGTTATCTAGTCCAATGACTAAGCTAACTTAGAATGGTGTTAAGTTTTTCTGGACAAAAGAATGTGATGATTGTTTTCAGGAACTGAAAATAAGATTGATGAATGCTCCTGTTTTGGCACTACCTTCTAGGAATGGTGAGTTTGTTATCTACAGTGATGATTCATTGAAAGGAGTTGGTTGCGTCCTAATGCAGAATGATCAGGTAATTGCTTATTCTTCATGATAGTTGAAAACTCATGAGGTAAATTATCCTACAAATGATTTGGAATTAGCTTCTGCTTTTTTCGCTTTAAAAATTTGGAGGCATCATTTGGATGGAGTAAAGTGTGAAATATATATCGATCACAAAAGTTTAAAGTATATATTCACTCAGAATGAATTGAACATGAGATAGAGGATATGTCTAGAATTAATCATGGATTATTATTTTACAATTCATTACCATCTGGGAAAAGCAAATAAGGTGGATGATGCATTGAGTCGAAAAAGTAATGCTTCATTAACCATACTACGTTTGGAACAAGATCCTTTTGTTTTTGATTTGATGAAATTTGGAATAAAAGTTGTTGGTGCAGGATATCCTTCTGGTTTGTTTCAGGTTTCAGTGAAATCTTCTCTATCATATAGAATAAAGCAAGCACATAAGCAAGACAGTGAGTTGCAGAAAAAGGTAGAGCTGGTCCAGAAGGGTAAGTTTCCTGAATTCAACATCGATAGTGATTGTGTTTTGAGATTTGGGAAGAGATTGTCCATGCCTTGTGATTCACAGTTGAAGAGAGAGTTGTTATGTGAAGCTCATAGTTCTCCATTTTTAGTTCATCCTGGAAGTACTAATATGTACAGAGATCTGCGGGAGTATTACTAGTGGGATGGAATGAAAAGAGATATTGCTAATTTTACTGTGAATTGATTGACTTGTCAGTAGGTAAAAGAAGCGTGGCAGTTACCGAAAGGGATGCTTCAGCCTTTACCAGTGCCAGAGTGGAAATGGGAAAACATATCCATGGACATTGTTGTGGGATTACCGAAGACATCTCGAGGTAGTAATACAATCTGGGTTATTGTTGATCTCTTGACTAAATCTGCTCATTTATTTCCTATTCGAGATACTTTTTCCTAAGAACAACTTTTTCATTTGTATCTTAAAGATATAGTCAGGTTACATGGAGTTACACTCTCCATTGTATCTGATCTTGATCCCAGGTTTACTTCTAACTTTTGGAAAGGCCTTCAGAAGTCGTTGGGTACTAAAATAAAATTTAGTACAGCTTTTCATCCTCAATCAGATGGGCAGTCAGAATGAACAATTCAGACTTCTGAGGATATGCTATGTTCTTAGTCAATGGATTATTAGGGATGTTGGGACCGATATCTTTCTTTGGTTGAATTTTCATATAATAATAGTTTTCATTCCAGTATACAGATGGCACCGTTTGAGGCATTATATGGGAAGCGGTGTGGAACTCCAGCTTTTTGGGATGAAGTGGGTGAAAGGAAGATGATGGGACCAGAATTGGTAGAAGAGATGGCAGAAAAAGTTCAGTTGATTAAAAAACACATGAGAACATCTCAGAGCAGACAGAAAAGTTATGCACACAATAGGAGGAAGGAGATATCTTTGATTGTAGGTGATCATTTTTTTCTCAACGTTTCACCGTGGAAAATTGTGATGCGATTTGGTAAGAAAGGAAAGCTGAGGACAAGGTTCATTGGACCATATGAAATTCTGGAGAAAGTTGGATCAGTTGCTTACTGAGTGGCTTTACCTCCAAGTTTATCTCAGGTACACAATGTTTTTCATGTTTCTATGTTGAGAATATATATGCCAGATCCATCTCATGTTTTGAGTCCAGAGGTAGTTCAGCTGGAAGAGAATATCTCTTATGAAGAACAACCAGTCCAGATTCTCGACCGAAGAGTGCAAGTGTTGCGAAATAAGGTAATTCACCAGGTAAAGGTTTTGTGGAAAAACCATATGGTTGAAGAAGCAACGTGGGAATATGAAAATGCTATGAGGGATAAATACCCCCACTTATTTTGATAAGTGAATAAAACTGCGAGGAAATAATTCCCAAAAGGGGGGAAGGATGTAACATCCTAGGTAAATAAAGAATAATACATTCTCATATTTATTAATATTTATGAAATAAATATTAATTTTACTTTTAAGGGGTTTCTATGTTCGATAGCGTACCCGATATGCAACAAAGAGTTTCTTTGAAATCTTACGTTGCACACTAGTAATAAAATAATATTATTTTAAATTGTAGTTAACATGTAACCGTTGTATTGGCGGGAATGAATAGAAATAACTAAAATATGATTATATATGTTTGTTAATTGTTTTTACATTTATCCAATAAAGGATAAAGGCTTAAAATATGAAAAGAATTCAATTTTAGGCATATATACTCTAATTTTCACTAAAAGGTCGAACTATCGCCTTTTGATGGAAAACCCTCTTTAAATATAGTTCTGGTCACTCTTATACATTCTATTGGACCAAAAAAAATTCTTCAATAGAATCAGCACATCAAAATTTACTTTGTGTAATTTTTTGGTATTTTTCTGATAAAGTTCATTTTTTTTAATGAATAGTGAAAAATGTTGTATTTTAATTCAAAACCTATTTATAATATAATTTATTTATATGATTAGATTATATTTTGAATTGGTTTTAAAGTGAAATTAGAATATTTTTTGACCATTTAATCTAATGGTGGTTATTGGAATTAATTTCACTTTTAATTTGGACTTATACTATTGTCAATCTTTTGATATATATTGTTTCATAAAAACACGCTATTTGTCCTGACAGCAGGAATCAATTATTAAATTAATTGATGTAACTTATATATTATGAATTTTTTAAAACAGACATCATTTTTGAATTCGGAATATAAAATATATCTTAGGGTGATGTTTTGTAATTTTTCTGAAAAACTTCAATTTTTGATGAATAGTGAAACCACTAAGTGGTACTTAAAAAAACTGATTTTTCATTTAACTGAAATTTTACCACATCTGTGTTTTGAATTTCAAAAATCCGACCTACATGGTAGTCATTAAGAAGTAAAATTTGGTTCAATGGGACTAAAATAATTTTTTCATGAATAGTAACTTTTAAGTTTTTAATCGCGATTAGATGTAATTAGTGTAATTTAAGGTAAAAATGATATTATAATAAAATCAAAATATCACGAAACATTTCCTAACCATATTGGATGAGTCATGTACGACCATGAAAACCCATGGGTCGATTTTTGGGACCCCATGGAGCCACTTGGGTAAGATAATGACCTTAATGCCTTTTATTTAAAGTAAAAGTAAAAATGACACAAACATGTATTGTTTTACTAAAACAATTTTTAAATGGGGTTATACAAGTCAGATTATTTACTATAAATAGTCATTGGAAAGCTAAAAATATTTCATACATCATTGTATTTTTATTATTATTTTTTTATATTAAATAAATTAAATTATTTATGACATCATGATGATGCATTGATTACCTCATTATTTAACGATTTAAATAAAATGAAAAGATAATGTAAAATATAAGACCTACACATGTCAAAAACCTATTGGATGAGTATATCTCTAACCCTTATCAACTTATCCTCAAAATACATCAATGTGGGACCTTTAAAATCCGAAACTAATTTGAAAATAAAGTAACATTTTATACCTTTCCAAGAGTGCCCCTCCTCTCCTCTTATAAAAGGCCCCCACCTCTACCTCCTTACTGAAACCTATCAAGCCTTTGGCTCGGCCAAACCCTACCCATTTTGTCTCTCCACATCTATCTCTTACTCCTAGAAGCCTCATTTCGAGCAGAAGTCTTTCCAAGGAAGCCTTTGATCTCAAATCAAAAAGAGTTACCCGTTTTAAAGGTAGTGTCTTCTCTTGTGTTCTTATGTATTATTTTACTTCTCCAACCCCCTAAAATCGTTTTATTACTTTCTTTTGTAACAAAAACTTCATCTTAAATATACTATGATGTTTTTATGATATGTATTAGATCTACACTCACACACACCTTCATCAAATGGTTAAAGAGCATACTGTTTCTGTGGATGAAAAATTTCTGTCTCACGAAACGATGATTGTTCAATATTATTCTAACACCGTCAAAGGTGGAAATTAAGATGAAACTATATTAATCTATTATATATATTATGTTTATGTTTTCCTTATGCTTCTGTATTTTTCATTAATGGCATACCTTTAGGGTTTCCATCATGGGTAAACACGATAATTTCATTTTAGGAAGTACGGACTACCGCCCCCTCAAAGTGATTTGATTCATTAATACCATATGTGGTACATATAAAGGATAGATTTAACGATATTATATATGATACCATACTGGAATTATAATACTATTATGTATCATTATGTTATAATTCCATTAAATATGAAATAGAAATGGAAGTAGCGTTCATGCGTACGTATGGCTTACCGTCTCCATGAACGGTGCATTTCATTTCTTAACTCTAAATGTTATGTAATATTATAAATTCATGTATATAATGGATATATATATTATATATATTATATCTACATAATTAATATAATTCAGGATATAATGTATATTTTACCCCATGAACAAACATGTAATTATAAAGAGTTTATTTTTGACTCAAGTTGAAAATGATCGACAAAACGACCATTATTAACTTAAATAATTACGTAGTGTTCATAACATTTTAATAAGTGATATAAAAGGAATAATGAACTTAAAAAAGGTTCTTAAGTAATTATAAATTAACTCAAGTTTATTATTCACGAGGTTAAAGAACAATCGAGTCAAGTCGGACCCGAGGTAAAGGACATTGTCTCAATCTCCTTTCATTGAGGCATATTTTGTATTATACACAACTTTATTTTATATGGTGTATAAACCCCTTTTACTTTTACATTTATTCAAAAGGAATCTTTTTATATGAAGCATTTACTAAATTAAAAATGGGAATGTTTTTTTTGGTCGTACGTATGCGGCGGCAATGACTTCACCACCGCCGTGACCGTTATTTGAGTTTCGGCTTCCTCTACAAGCCATAACCTTTTTTAATGAAAAATAAATACCATGTTTTACTTTTCTTTTATTTTGGTATTTAAAATGGTTTTGTTAATGTTTTTATTATATCAATGCGTAATTGATATCTTTTGATTGAAATGTGGAAATGTTATGTTTCTTTTATGCATGTTTTATGTGATATGATTATGTTATGGTTCTTGGGCATTGCTTATGAAGATGAGTGGTTCCGTGATAAAATAAGGGCGAGTGAGCCTGATATATCTCTCCAATGCATTGGGTAACATGAAGGAGTTAAATGTTAAGGTTTCTCTGAAGAGATTTATGGAATATACTGTGATGGGTATTCCAAACATAACCAAGAGGGTTACTCCCTACGTACGAATGTTATGAATGCCTCAAGTTACCTTTATGTCTCATGATTTCTATGATTTATTCATGATTTGATGTGTTATGTTAAAATTCTTATGTTTTATGGGAAAAGAATGATTTCATTCTTATGTATATATGTACTCATGTTTCCTTTCCATATTTTTTTATAACCCTTACTGATCTTTTTATACTCATCCCAAGTTTTTGAAATGTTTTTCACAGGTCCAGGGAATGGTACATGAAATGATGATAGTGTCAAGGAAGTGTCAAGAAAGAATCCATGTTATATTTTAAATATGTTTTTGTTGATGGAAAAAATGAATACTATCTTTTATTGTAACCACATTGTTTAAATTTGTGATATAATGCATGTTTTATGATCTAATTCTCTAAAACATTAAACCTAAAAAGATCCTCAAGGTGTACTCTTGAAATATCTCAAGATTAAGTAATGTTTAAGGCAGGTGACTTATAATCATATATCCATTGAACATTCAATTGGGGGTTTTTTATGGTTGGTAGCATACCATTATTTTTATTGGCCATATGATTGTACCAGTGATGTTATGGTAGGATTTTCTAAGAGAGATTCATACATCTCCTTTGGAAGTACATCAAGGTGTGGAAAAGATATATATGGACATTTGATGTATTTTTGGGGGTAATTTATGAAGAATGGAGTTAGATATAATGTCTCAATACAATAATTATTCATCAAGGGAGTACTAAGAATCATGTTCGAGTTGGTTTAGCTCAATACATGAAGGTGCCAAAGTGGAAGTGGGATTAGATATACATGGAATTTGTGATGGGATTAAATCATATGTGTAGGGGTCAAGATTCTATCTGGGTGATGATAGACTAACTCAACCTGTTTGATCAGTTCATAGATATCCATGGGTAGTGTTTAGTATAGATCTTGAGACCCGGGTATATATAGGATATAGTTTGAATCAATGGAGTTACCTCAATGATAATTTCAATCCATGATGACATCTTCACATATCAGTTATGTAATAGATTTGGGGAATATTTTTGGACTTAGTTATTATTGAGAACAAAAATTCACCACTAAATTTATGGGTGGAATGAACGGACCAATGAGGTATTGTATGAACGACCCTATAGGATACAACTTTGACTGGATGTCCTAGGAGATTCAACATTCATGAGCCCAGATTTGGTGTGGGAAACTACAAAGAAGATATAGATCATCCAAAAATGGATGAAGAAAACATAGATACATCAAAAGTCTTATGAATACTGATGATAGTGGACTTTACAGTTCTAGGAGGGAAGAAATGGGTTCCTACGAATTTCAACATAATGTGTATTATGGTGTTTTTTCTAGGTCTGAATGCTATCTATTAGAGTCATAATATCATTAAAGATACATTTTATTATTTGTGAGGTGGTTTTCCTCTTAACTATACATCCATATCATGACTTGATACACAATTTTTTCCATCTATCGTGATTGTGTAGGTACGTGAATGACCCATCCCATATCATCGATTAGAGCAAGATGGAAATCAATAATGGAGCTACCTTTGGTGAGTACCATATAGTGATTTAGTAGCAGTAGAAGGAGATCCTTTGAGAAAAACTAATCCCTTAGTGTGGGTTTGGTCGTAGCACCAGAATACTCAGGATATTACAAGGGAGTGGGAGGAACAAATATATACCTAGTACCCATATATCTTTGTGTAGGCTTTATTTTTTTTGGGATGTAAATACCCATGGTGGGGATAATGTAATGACACATATATTATATGTATTAATTTTGGATATTATATAGATTATTTTTGATCTTATTCATAGGGAGGGAATGAGAATCCAAGGACAAATGTTCCCAAGAAAAATATTTCAACTACAATAAATATATTAAATAGTATTCATGTAATGATTTACTAAATAATAGGAATAATTTATAAATAAGGGTCAGATCAGAAATTTTATGGCACTGTTGATGTCAAAATGGAGGTTTTATTCAAGGTATGACATTACATTTTTCAAAATAAGGTTTTTGTGGACAAGACATTACAGGCAGGAAATGAGTAAAATAATTAAATATATTTTTTCATTTACACAAAAACTAACAAGAAATTAATTTGACTATTATGATGAAATTAAAGGTTTATCTAAATAACTCTATAGCATATAGAGACCCTTCGAGTGGGAGCAATGGGGGATCTCTCTTATAAAAACATCATCCAGATCATGGACCGATGATCAATATGCAATGGAATTTAAGGATCTTCCCAACAATAATGTCACTTCTTATTTCTATATTATAAATCGATACATAATTATATAGGGAATTTGTTAAGTATGGATTCTTTCCCCATTAATAATTCCAATGATGAACCTGAATCAATAAACCAAAAAATTAATCATTGGTTTGGTTATATTTTTATGGGTATATTTGTGATGTTATTTTGGGAGAAAGTATTATTTTTTATTATTTCATAAATTTTAATTCCAATGTAGAATAATCAAGGATAACATGAACATTGGATATTGTTCATTAATCATGTTTTTGGTTTTGTATTTCTCCAATTTTTCTTGGATCAACTAGGGAATTCTTCAATTTTTATATGGTTTGACCGATACTATAAAATCAATCATTTGGAACCCATTTAATTTTCAACAACTTGATATTTTCAACTTGTTATTGGAATGATGTCATGGTAGAGAAATACCTGAATTATTGTAGGATAGATTTATTTTAGAAATCTGATTTTGTGTCCATCATCACACAATAAAGGACAACATTTTAATTCATATTACAAATGAATTGATGTTCCAAAATATTTTAGTCAATGATTTTGTGACTCATTAGGACATGGTTAATGATTTTATAACAAGTATATTGATATATTTATTTCCTAATAAATTACAAAAGATGTGGAATCTAGATCTAGAATTCTGTAAAATTTCACACTACAAGACACGTAAATCTATTCCAAATATCATGTGGTACTCTATTAATGGAGTATAGGGTTTTGATAAGGGTATACATATCACATGTAATGTGACCTTGTACCAAAACATGAAGTCCCCTTTGGTTAGTTTGACAAGTACCTAGGATGGTACAAAAAAATGAGCTGGAGTACATGGTAATGGGAATGCCATGTACTCCTATAGAGACATGTCCAGGCTAGACCTACACATGCTATGTCATATACTAGGAAAAGGGGTTAAGTGAAGGGGAATCAAATATCCCTGTATATTCACTAGGAAATTGATATAGATAGGGACACAAGCCTCTTACATAGGCACGAATCAAGGATGAAGGGACACAGTGTGTAACTATACTATACACTGTGTACTCCTAAGAAGTTTTATTGGACCGTTTTCCTCTACATCATAGACATATTTCTTTTGGGTGTGTTCACTATATCCATTCCTAGAGGGATAATATAGAATCACCTCATACACATTGAATATTAATCCCTTCAGTACGACTTCATTGATGGAGTTGTCAGAAGAATTATATGACGTCTAGGTTGATATCCTTTATTCATCTTCATGACGAAGCTGAAGATCATGGTATTGTAGTGACCAACACTACATAGGTGTCGATCCTCTACATAACACAATAATATGGAATGATTTTATTGTATACACCATGGCCTTATGAATGATCCATATATGTGTATATTATCTCTTTGTACATTTATCATGTAATTCCTAGAATGGCTTCATGTTCATTATATTTGTAGAGACCCGTATCTTGACGTACATTGACATTACATTACTTTTGCGGAATACGTAGTACATAACAAAAACACACACACAAGGATCGTAATAGTTTAGTGTCTTTGGAAACTCGGAATAAAATCTTCTAATCGTGGTGAAAGATCTTCAACATCTCCCATAAAGATCTTCCTTTTTTTACCTAAAACCTTTCTTTATATCCTGGGGAAAAGAAAACATAAAAGGGTGAGCTCAAATGCTCAGCAAGGGCAAATAAAGGAAATAAAATTCATATCATATCTTTTTGAAAATCAAAACCTGCAAAAGAGATCATAATATCTTAACATGGAATAAATCATAGAAGTGAAAATGAAATCATAACTTAAAACATTACTCATTGTGGCATACACACATAATCATAGAGAATCATTTCTTGTTAGTCATGACTCATTGCCAAGACTATCTTAGTGGACAAAGTCCCTTTCTGAATCGAGTAACCCTCGTTTCAGTCCTGTTTCACTGAACCGGTAAAACCTACCGTTCCAGCCCTGTCTATCTCATGAGATATGAAATATTTACCCAATGCATTGGAGGGAGATATAGGTCCCACCCATCTCTTAATGAATCCTTTCTTATGTGTGCCACAAAATCATAAATCATACATCATCGCATAACACATGTAATAAAAATGGGATTCTTGAAACATCATGGCATCATAAATCAATTCATATAAGATAAAGGAATTCATAAACATAATTCCATCACAACATAGTCAAATCAATGTAAAAATATGGATAGAAACAGAACCCTTTATTATCTTAGATGGAAAATAATTTTGATAAAACACTTGAAATGAATTCTTGAGGAAAATATCCTTTCTTCTTCAAAATCAATTTCTTTTCACAAAACATCATGCAATTTTAAAAGAAGGAGATTTTATTGAAAATAGTCATGAAATCTTTTAGAGGAAGCTTCATGAAAATAAGGCTTTATAAAACAGTAGAAATCCGTTCGTGCCGTATAAGTTAAAAAAAACATTCTTCGTACTTTTGTCGGAAAAGTCAAAAAGTACCTCGTACGAAAAACGACAAAAGATTCCTTTCATACGTATTACTAAAAACTCACCGAAGGTTAAAAATGGATTTAAACAATTTTAGGTGGATGGAAATAATATTACATATTGATAAAACATGGATGTGGATGATAAAATACACCCCAGTAAATACTTACGAATAAACAATCTCGGATAAAAATGAGATTGTGATATTTCCCTTACCTTAGGTCCGATTTGCTTCGTATGTGTCCGAACCTCCTGTATAATGATTTAAATAATTTCATTGACTTATTACAGAATGATATCATATATGGTTCACTTATGACTTTATATTACCCGTTCTTTTGTAAATTCTATGTTAAAGAAGCGTTTTGGGTAAAATCGTTTCATTTATCGTAGGTGTTTTGACTTGTTGTTCTTGACATTATTATTACTTATATCATGATTTACTTACTTCCAGAATATAAAATATGATTTATATATCATATATATTCAGTATATATATATATATAATAGATAGATAAATGAAATGAAAAACACCGCTCATGGAGACGGTAGTCCGTACGTACGCATGAGCGCTGTTTTACTTTCCTTATTGTCTTGAAATGGAAGTAAGTAGATGACATACATATATATATATACATAAATCCAGTAGCTTTATAATGTCATATATTTCATTATTATTTCTTATATATACTTTATAATCATTCTTAAATTGGTTAACATGGAGAATGAATCTCATCGCGTCGTGGAGACGGTATTCCGTACGTACGCACGAGCGATGATATCATTTCCATAAATATTGAACTGAATTGGAGTGGATTATACAATATATCAGAATCAATATGATGTTGTAATAACTATGTATAGTTATTCTTTACACCATTATACCCATCCATGTAAGGTGGTGGTGGAAAATAGATTACACCACGGCGTGGAGACGGTATTCCGTACGTACGCACGCGCGGTGATTTCTTTTTCCGTAGGATGGATAGATGGTGAAATAGGGTTGTTTAATACTTATAATAACATATCAGTATATGAGTGATACTGATGTTATTACTTCATAATGAAACAACCTAAGAAGAAGAAGTGGAAGAAGAAATAAAGATGAAAGAATTGGTAACGGTAATTACCTCTTCTTTGAAGCGCCTCTTTGAGACCTCCTCTTAGGGCACTAAAATTGGTCTTTGAGGAAGACCAGAACCTCTAGGATGTTTCTAGGGAAGTGGAGAATAGATTTTGTCAGGGGCTGGCCGAGCTTGAGTGCTCAAATTGGTGTGAGGAGGAGGGGGAGGAGGTGTCCTTTTATAGGGGAGGAGAGGGGCACCTTAGGAATATCTCAAAATATTATTTTATATTAAAGTCAAAATCGGTTTATAATGGTTCCAAAGGGTCTTATTTAGAAGCTAAAGTAAGGATGGGTCGAAATCCTATCAACCAATAGAATTTAGACAAGTTTAAGATATTATTTTAACCTTATCAATTAGATTTAACTCTAAGTTAATTAATTTAACTTTTACCGTGTCTTTTTGTTTTCTTTCACTATATGGTTAATACACTTACTATAACATGCCAAACGAACCCCAAATTGTTTATTATTAATATATATATCCTTATCTAAGTCATTTGGCCGAACCTTAGATTTTTAGGAATAAAATAACAATTAATAATATAATATTTGATTTAAAAACTATTTTGTGTCAATTTTGACACTATTTGATATATGATTTTTGTGAAAGTCATAACAGAATTATATGTTCGAACCAAGTTGATTACATCAACACTAATATATCATAGTAACCTAGAAAATTCGTGGAATTCATAAAAAGTCTTAAATTACATTTATTTTGGTATTTATATTATCAATTATGTCAATATTTCATTAATAAGATAATTACTGCATCATTTTTGTGTCATAAATAAATTATATTATTTGATGTCTAAAAATTACAAATAAAATACCATAATGTAGGAAATCTTTTTAGCTTTCTAATGAATATTTACAATCGAATATATCTTATGTATAACCCCATATTAAAAATGATTTACTTATTAAACTTTGATTTTAACTATTTTAACCTTTCTTTAAAAAAATTAATAATAAATGTCCTAATCTAATCCAAGTGGGCCTAAATGGTCATATTTTATTCCTAAGTTTGTTTTTGGTCGAATTACACTTGTCCAATAGAATTAGGACATGTGTTAGGGTAATAGTAATATCATATTTACCCTTAGTTACCCTATTTACTATTAACCGCGGTAAAAAAAAGTAAAAAGTTACTATTCACCAAAAATTATTTTCATCTCATTGAACCACATTTTAGTCCTTGATATTAACCGTGTCTCTCGGATTTTCGAAATTCCATTCACAGAAGCGGTAAAATTAAGTTTTATGCAAAATTCAGTTTTTAACCTACCACTTTGTAGTTTCACTATTCATCAAAAATTGATGTTTTTCAGAACAATGCCAAAATTTCATCCCAAGCTATACTTCATATTCCGAATTCAAAAATGAAGTCTATTTTACCAAATTCATAACATAAAAGTTGCATTAATTAATTTTATAATTAAATCCCGCTGTTAAAACAAATAGCGTGTTTTTTTAAGAAACAATATCTATCAAAAGATTGACACTTGTTTATGTCTAGTTTAAATGTGAAATTACATCCAATGACCAACATTGTATTAAATTGTAAAAATATATTCTAAATATACTTTAAAACCACTCAAATTAATGATTTATCACTATTAATTATTTCGATTAAAAAAGTTGTTTTTAATTATAATTTAGTAATTTTCACTATTCATCAGAATATGAAAGTTATCCGAAAAGTACCAAAATTTCACCTTAGGCTAAATTCGATACTCCGAATCCAAAAATGAAGTCCATTTTGAGAGTTAAAATTTCTAAAATTTAAAAAGTGGTTATTACTATTCATAACGGCTAGTTTTAATAATATTTTAATAGCATATCATTGTTTCGTGAAACTCAGGATTACGTACCACACACGCTATCGAGGAAGGTTGCGATTGCGTGTAATGCAAGGCAAGTCAAGGATGCGTGTTGTGCAAGCTCCTTTTGGTGTAGCGTATAACACAAGACATTAGTAAAATAAGAAAGAATATTTTTCATAAAATCTCGGGCTGTTACATTCTACCCCCCTTAAAATGAATTTCGCCCTCGAAATTCGTCGGGGTTATAAATGGTTTACTATTCGAAAGTTTCTTTAATAGAAACCCACATCGTAAAAGGGACTACCAAAACTTGGCTTTAAAAACTAAAGTATGAAATGTAACGATTACCCAAATAAACTAATTGTTGGGTTTCCACATAGGTAAAAATATGGATATGGAAGAAAAATCTAACCATCATGTTCTGATGGAGAGTGGTAGAGAACATGGCTATGGAAAAGCCAAAAATCACAAATCCATAAATTTGTGATGATATAAGGTACCATCTGATTCCTCAGGTATAAGATCACTAGGACAACATTTTTGGTTTTCAAGATCATTTCCCTAAAGTTGAAAATTTGAATTAGAATAAATACTTACTTTATTTTGGTACAATCTCACTGTTGTTCATGCTTTGAACAATTTCCACTTCATATCTTAAATAAATGAAGTTGAATTTGTTATTCGTGAAGTGTTAGCAGATCATGTGATAGAATGACAGGTCATTCCATCTGTCTCAAACAAAAGGTTAGCAAAACGTATATACATAAGTCGATCTATAGTGAGATTAATCATATATGGTTACTAAAATGGACTTATACTTCATATATCATACTGCTTAATATAATAAAACTAGTTTCTACTAAACAGGGACTTCCTGTAGGTCAGTGGTAGGCGATAAAGGCCAGTCGCACTTCGGTTGTGGGTTCGATTCCTACAGCCTTGTCCGAAGCGATGGGCTGTCGCCCGTCCTGCAGGTTGTCCCTTTTTCTAAAACTACGTTACTATAACATCCCTTCAATAATATCGAAAATCTTCTATCCTTAAACAATACTAACTTATGTCCAACATAATCCAGTCTAATCTTTAGGCTTATAATACTGCAGTCCACTCTCATAATATAGTGACAACGATTACCAGAGATTTAATACTGTCGTTGATCCCCACATATCATAAGATATGTCTTGTTGGTCACATTCCAAACATTCAAAGTCCTTAATCGTGTATTCTCTTGAATACCTTAGTGAAAACATGAGTGCAGTTAAAAGTTAACACTTTCCACATACCAAAATCCTCAAAATTCTATATACTCAAACCATGATATCACTTAGTCCTTATATCAATCATGAGCTCATGAATACTATTAAACATTTCATTTTCTCGTCTTCATTATGCGCATATCATCTTATTTCCAAAAAATATCTCAATCACTTTGAATACCACATCAATAAATATTGCAATACTCAATGATACAACATTATTTTGGAATCCCATTACATAAACACTTAATCATTCCACCACATCGTTGTCATATTCAACATTGCCAATAGTGATCGCATGTGATTTCCCTTTGTCCTTTGCCTTCAGTGGTTGCTCATGTTGATCATCACTAACCCTTGGATTAGGGCAATTATTAGCATAATGCCCCATTTCCTTGCACTTGAAGCATTGAAGTGTTGGCGGTGCGTTCTCTGCAGTGTTTTCTTTATTCACATCATTAGAAACCCTTTTTCCATTACTTCGACACTCAGCTTCTCGATGACCTTCTTTTCCACACTTAAAACATTTTCTAGTCCCTTTTAGACAATCTCCACCATGCTTCTTTCCACACTTTGTGCATAAGGAAACATTCATCTTCTTTTCACCATTATTCTGAGATTTCTCCTTGAACTCCATCTTTCGTTTCTTGTCAAAACCATGAGATGGATATGTAACACCAACTTCCATTTCTACCTTGATAGCACAACACACAATTTCTTCATAGCTACTGAAGTCTCTTATAGCTAATGCCCTTCGAAGACTTGGTTTTAAGCCACTGAAAAATCGATCAACTTTACTTTCAGGTTGGATGATAATTCCAGAAGCATACCTTGCAAGTCTTGTAAAATTTGCTTCATAGGTACCAACAGATTCATCATCCCTTTGCTTTAGTTCAAGAAACTCTTTCTCCATCTTTGTTCGAAGAATACGAGGGAAGTACTTACTGAAAAACAAGTTCTTGAACTCGTCCCATTCCATGGACTGAATTTCATCTCTTGGCCTCGTATTCTTGATAAGATTCCACCATTGATCAGCTTCACCTTCCAAACGATATACTGCTAAGATGACTTTATCATGTTCAGAACATTGAAGAACTGAAAATATCTTTTCAGTAGTACTAATCCATTGTTCAGCAACTAATGGATCAGTAGACCCACTGAAAGAAGGTGGACGTTGCCTCATGAAGGACTCAATAGAATATTGTTCCCTTCTCTGCTCATTTGGAAGTCCAGAATGATTCATAGCTTGTGTAAGTATAGCAATAAGATTTTGCACTCCATCTCCCATAACATTTGTTTGTTCAGGAGGGCAATCATTGCATTGTCCATTGCATTGATCAACACGGTTCCTTCGGGTTCCAGCCATCGTCTAAAACCCATAAAGAATAGCGTGAGAGGCAAAAATCATGCTAGGGAAAACAACATAATAAAGGGGGAGTACCTTCAATATCCAACATCTTAGGTTTAATTCTATGATCGTTAGCGTAATTCTATTACTATAACCTATATGTATACTTAACCTTAGAGACATCCCTAGACATACCTTATAAATATCTCTAGGGATCTCACTAAAGTTCTCGCATCCTAGTTTCCAAAGGTTGACTAAACCTTTCCTCTGATACCAACTATAGAGACCCGTATCTTGACGTACATTGACATTACATTACTTTTGCGGAATACGTAGTACATAACAAAAACACACACACAAGGATCGTAATAGTTTAGTGTCTTTGGAAACTCGGAATAAAATCTTCTAATCGTGGTGAAAGATCTTCAACATCTCCCATAAAGATCTTCCTTTTTTTACCTAAAACCTTTCTTTATATCCTGGGGAAAAGAAAACATAAAAGGGTGAGCTCAAATGCTCAGTAAGGGCAAATAAAGGAAATAAAATTCATATCATATCTTTTTGAAAATCAAAACCTGCAAAAGAGATCATAATATCTTAACATGGAATAAATCATAGAAGTGAAAATGAAATCATAACTTAAAACATTACTCATTGTGGCATACACACATAATCATAGAGAATCATTTCTTGTTAGTCATGACTCATTGCCATGACTATCTTAGTGGACAAAGTCCCTTTCTGAATCGAGTAACCCTCGTTTCAGTCCTGTTTCACTGAACCGGTAAAACCTACCGTTCCAGCCCTGTCTATCTCATGAGATATGAAATCTTTACCCAATGCATTGGAGGGAGATATAGGTCCCACCCATCTCTTAATGAATCCTTTCTTATGTGTGCCACAAAATCATAAATCATACATCATCGCATAACACATGTAATAAAAATGGGATTCTTGAAACATCATGGCATCATAAATCAATTCATATAAGATAAAGGAATTCATAAACATAATTCCATCACAACATAGTCAAATCAATGTAAAAATATGGATAGAAACAGAACCCTTTATTATCTTAGATGGAAAATAATTTTGATAAAACACTTGAAATGAATTCTTGAGGAAAATATCCTTTCTTCTTCAAATTCAATTTCTTTTCACAAAACATCATGCAATTTTAAAAGAAGGAGATTTTATTGAAAATAGTCATGAAATCTTTTAGAGGAAGCTTCATGAAAATAAGGCTTTATAAAACAGTAGAAATCCGTTCGTGCCGTATAAGTTAAAAAAAACATTCTTCGTACTTTTGTCGGAAAAGTCAAAAAGTACCTCGTACGAAAAACGACAAAAGATTCCTTTCATACGTATTACTAAAAACTCACCGAAGGTTAAAAATGGATTTAAACAATTTTAGGTGGATGGATATAATATTACATATTGATAAAACATGGATGTGGATGATAAAATACACCCCAGTAAATACTTACGAATAAACAATCTCGGATAAAAATGAGATTGTGATATTTCCCTTACCTTAGGTCCGATTTGCTTCGTATGTGTCCGAACCTCCTGTATAATGATTTAAATAATGTCATTGACTTATTACAGAATGATATCATATATGGTTCACTTATGACTTTATATTACCCGTTCTTTTGTAAATTCTATGTTAAAGAAGCGTTTTGGGTAAAATCGTTTCATTTATCGTAGGTGTTTTGACTTGTTGTTCTTGACATTATTATTACTTATATCATGATTTACTTACTTCCAGAATATAAAATATGATTTATATATCATATATATTCAGTATATATATATATATAATAGATAGATAAATGAAATGAAAAACACCGCTCATGGAGACGGTAGTCCGTACGTACGCATGAGCGCTGTTTTACTTTCCTTATTGTCTTGAAATGGAAGTAAGTAGATGACATACATATATATATACATAAATCCAGTAGCTTTATAATGTCATATATTTCATTATTATTTCTTATATATACTTTATAATCATTCTTAAATTGGTTAACATGGAGAATGAATCTCATCGCGTCGTGGAGACGGTATTCCGTACGTACGCACGAGCGATGATATCATTTCCATAAATATTGAACTGAATTGGAGTGGATTATACAATATATCGGAATCAATATGATGTTGTAATAACTATGTATAGTTATTCTTTACACCATTATACCCATCCATGTAAGGTGGTGGTGGAAAATAGATTACACCACGGCGTGGAGACGGTATTCCGTACGTACGCACGCGCGGTGATTTCTTTTTCCGTAGGATGGATAGATGGTGAAATAGGGTTGTTTAATACTTATAATAACATATCAGTATATGAGTGATACTGATGTTGTTACTTCATAATGAAACAACCTAAGAAGAAGAAGTGGAAGAAGAAATAAAGATGAAAGAATTGGTAACGGTAATTACCTCTTCTTTGAAGCGCCTCTTTGAGACCTCCTCTTAGGGCACTAAAATTGGTCTTTGAGGAAGACCAGAACCTCTAGGATGTTTCTAGGGAAGTGGAGAATAGATTTTGGCAGGGGCTGGCCGAGCTTGAGTGCTCAAATTGGTGTGAGGAGGAGGGGGAGGAGGTGTCCTTTTATAGGGGAGGAGAGGGGCACCTTAGGAATATCTCAAAATATTATTTTATATTAAAGTCAAAATCGGTTTATAATGGTTCCAAAGGGTCTTATTTAGAAGCTAAAGTAAGGATGGGTCGAAATCCTATCAACCAATAGAATTTAGACAAGTTTAAGATATTATTTTAACCTTATCAATTAGATTTAACTCTAAGTTAATTAATTTAACTTTTACCGTGTCTTTTTGTTTTCTTTCACTATATGGTTAATACACTTACTATAACATTCCAAACGAACCCCAAATTGTTTATTATTAATATATATATCCTTATCTAAGTCATTTGGCCGAACCTTAGATTTTTAGGAATAAAATAACAATTAATAATATAATATTTGATTTAAAAACTATTTTGTGTCAATTTTGACACTATTTGATATATGATTTTTGTGAAAGTCATAACAGAATTATATGTTCGAACCAAGTTGATTAAATCAACACTAATATATCATAGTAACCTAGAAAATTCGTGGAATTCATAAAAAGTCTTAAATTACATTTATTTTGGTATTTATATTATCAATTATGTCAATATTTCATTAATAAGATAATTACTGCATCATTTTTGTGTCATAAATAAATTATATTATTTGATGTCTAAAAATTACAAATAAAATACCATAATGTAGGAAATCTTTTTAGCTTTCTAATGAATATTTACAATCGAATATATCTTATGTATAACCCCATATTAAAAATGATTTACTTATTAAACTTTGATTTTAACTATTTTAACCTTTCTTTAAAAAAATTAATAATAAATGTCCTAATCTAATCCAAGTGGGCCTAAATGGTCATATTTTATTCCTAAGTTTGTTTTTGGTCGAATTACACTTGTCCAATAGAATTAGGACATGTGTTAGGGTAATAGTAATATCATATTTACCCTTAGTTACCCTATTTACTATTAACCGCGGTAAAAAAAAGTAAAAAGTTACTATTCACCAAAAATTATTTTCATCTCATTGAACCACATTTTAGTCCTTGATATTAACCGTGTCTCTCGGATTTTCGAAATTCCATTCACAGAAGCGGTAAAATTAAGTTTTATGCAAAATTCAGTTTTTAACCTACCACTTTGTAGTTTCACTATTCATCAAAAATTGATGTTTTTCAGAACAATGCCAAAATTTAATCCCAAGCTATACTTCATATTCCGAATTCAAAAATGAAGTCTATTTTACCAAATTCATAACATAAAAGTTGCATTAATTAATTTTATAATTAAATCCCGCTGTTAAAACAAATAGCGTGTTTTTTTAAGAAACAATATCTATCAAAAGATTGACACTTGTTTATGTCTAGTTTAAATGTGAAATTACATCCAATGACCAACATTGTATTAAATTGTAAAAATATATTCTAAATATACTTTAAAACCACTCAAATTAATGATTTATCACTATTAATTATTTCGATTAAAAAAGTTGTTTTTAATTATAATTTAGTAATTTTCACTATTCATCAGAATATGAAAGTTATCCGAAAAGTACCAAAATTTCACCTTAGGCTAAATTCGATACTCCGAATCCAAAAATGAAGTCCATTTTGAGAGTTAAAATTTCTAAAATTTAAAAAGTGGTTATTACTATTCATAACGGCTAGTTTTAATAATATTTTAATAGCATATCATTGTTTCGTGAAACTCAGGATTACGTACCACACACGCTATCGAGGAAGGTTGCGATTGCGTGTAATGCAAGGCAAGTCAAGGATGCGTGTTGTGCAAGCTCCTTTTGGTGTAGCGTATAACACAAGACATTAGTAAAATAAGAAAGAATATTTTTCATAAAATCTCGGGCTGTTACATTCTACCCCCCTTAAAATGAATTTCGCCCTCGAAATTCGTCGGGGTTATAAATGGTTTACTATTCGAAAGTTTCTTTAATAGAAACCCACATCGTAAAAGGGACTACCAAAACTTGGCTTTAAAAACTAAAGTATGAAATGTAACGATTACCCAAATAAACTAATTGTTGGGTTTCCACATAGGTAAAAATATGGATATGGAAGAAAAATCTAACCATCATGTTCTGATGGAGAGTGGTAGAGAACATGGCTATGGAAAAGCCAAAAATCACAAATCCATAAATTTGTGATGATATAAGGTACCATCTGATTCCTCAGGTATAAGATCACTAGGACAACATTTTTGGTTTTCAAGATCATTTCCCTAAAGTTGAAAATTTGAATTAGAATAAATACTTACTTTATTTTGGTACAATCTCACTGTTGTTCATGCTTTGAACAATTTCCACTTCATATCTTAAATAAATGAAGTTGAATTTGTTATTCGTGAAGTGTTAGCAGATCATGTGATAGAATGACAGGTCATTCCATCTGTCTCAAACAAAAGGTTAGCAAAACGTATATACATAAGTCGATCTATAGTGAGATTAATCATATATGGTTACTAAAATGGACTTATACTTCATATATCATACTGCTTAATATAATAAAACTAGTTTCTACTAAACAGGGACTTCCTGTAGGTCAGTGGTAGGCGATAAAGGCCAGTCGCACTTCGGTTGTGGGTTCGATTCCTACAGCCTTGTCCGAAGCGATGGGCTGTCGCCCGTCCTGCAGGTTGTCCCTTTTTCTAAAACTACGTTACTATAACATCCCTTCAATAATATCGAAAATCTTCTATCCTTAAACAATACTAACTTATGTCCAACATAATCCAGTCTAATCTTTAGGCTTATAATACTGCAGTCCACTCTCATAATATAGTGACAACGATTACCAGAGATTTAATACTGTCGTTGATCCCCACATATCATAAGATATGTCTTGTTGGTCACATTCCAAACATTCAAAGTCCTTAATCGTGTATTCTCTTGAATACCTTAGTGAAAACATGAGTGCAGTTAAAAGTTAACACTTTCCACATACCAAAATCCTCAAAATTCTATATACTCAAACCATGATATCACTTAGTCCTTATATCAATCATGAGCTCATGAATACTATTAAACATTTCATTTTCTCGTCTTCATTATGCGCATATCATCTTATTTCCAAAAAATATCTCAATCACTTTGAATACCACATCAATAAATATTGCAATACTCAATGATACAACATTATTTTGGAATCCCATTACATAAACACTTAATCATTCCACCACATCGTTGTCATATTCAACATTGCCAATAGTGATCGCATGTGATTTCCCTTTGTCCTTTGCCTTCAGTGGTTGCTCATGTTGATCATCACTAACCCTTGGATTAGGGCAATTATTAGCATAATGCCCCATTTCCTTGCACTTGAAGCATTGAAGTGTTGGCGGTGCGTTCTCTGCAGTGTTTTCTTTATTCACATCATTAGAAACCCTTTTTCCATTACTTCGACACTCAGCTTCTCGATGACCTTCTTTTCCACACTTAAAACATTTTCTAGTCCCTTTTAGACAATCTCCACCATGCTTATTTCCACACTTTGTGCATAAGGAAACATTCATCTTCTTTTCACCATTATTCTGAGATTTCTCCTTGAACTCCATCTTTCGTTTCTTGTCAAAACCATGAGATGGATATGTAACACCAACTTCCATTTCTACCTTGATAGCACAACACACAATTTCTTCATAGCTACTGAAGTCTCTTATAGCTAATGCCCTTCGAAGACTTGGTTTTAAGCCACTGAAAAATCGATCAACTTTACTTTCAGGTTGGATGATAATTCCAGAAGCATACTTTGCAAGTCTTGTAAAATTTGCTTCATAGGTACCAACAGATTCATCATCCCTTTGCTTTAGTTCAAGAAACTCTTTCTCCATCTTTGTTCGAAGAATACGAGGGAAGTACTTACTGAAAAACAAGTTCTTGAACTCGTCCCATTCCATGGACTGAATTTCATCTCTTGGCCTCGTATTCTTGATAAGATTCCACCATTGATCAGCTTCACCTTCCAAACGATATACTGCTAAGATGACTTTATCATGTTCAGAACATTGAAGAACTGAAAATATCTTTTCAGTAGTACTAATCCATTGTTCAGCAACTAATGGATCAGTAGACCCACTGAAAGAAGGTGGACGTTGCCTCATGAAGGACTCAATAGAATATTGTTCCCTTCTCTGCTCATTTGGAAGTCCAGAATGATTCATAGCTTGTGTAAGTATAGCAATAAGATTTTGCACTCCATCTCCCATAACATTTGTTTGTTCAGGAGGGCAATCATTGCATTGTCCATTGCATTGATCAACACGGTTCCTTCGGGTTCCAGCCATCGTCTAAAACCCATAAAGAATAGCGTGAGAGGCAAAAATCATGCTAGGGAAAACAACATAATAAAGGGGGAGTACCTTCAATATCCAACATCTTAGGTTTAATTCTATGATCGTTAGCGTAATTCTATTACTATAACCTATACGTATACTTAACCTTAGAGACATCCCTAGACATACCTTATAAATATCTCTAGGGATCTCACTAAAGTTCTCGCATCCTAGTTTCCAAAGGTTGACTAAACCTTTCCTCTGATACCAACTATAGAGACCCGTATCTTGACGTACATTGACATTACATTACTTTTGCGGAATACGTAGTACATAACAAAAACACACACACAAGGATCGTAATAGTTTAGTGTCTTTGGAAACTCGGAATAAAATCTTCTAATCGTGGTGAAAGATCTTCAACATCTCCCATAAAGATCTTCCTTTTTTTACCTAAAACCTTTCTTTATATCCTGGGGAAAAGAAAACATAAAAGGGTGAGCTCAAATGCTCAGCAAGGGCAAATAAAGGAAATAAAATTCATATCATATCTTTTTGAAAATCAAAACCTGCAAAAGAGATCATAATATCTTAACATGGAATAAATCATAGAAGTGAAAATGAAATCATAACTTAAAACATTACTCATTGTGGCATACACACATAATCATAGAGAATCATTTCTTGTTAGTCATGACTCATTGCCATGACTATCTTAGTGGACAAAGTCCCTTTCTGAATCGAGTAACCCTCGTTTCAGTCCTGTTTCACTGAACCGGTAAAACCTACCGTTCCAGCCCTGTCTATCTCATGAGATATGAAATCTTTACCCAATGCATTGGAGGGAGATATAGGTCCCACCCATCTCTTAATGAATCCTTTCTTATGTGTGCCACAAAATCATAAATCATACATCATCGCATAACACATGTAATAAAAATGGGATTCTTGAAACATCATGGCATCATAAATCAATTCATATAAGATAAAGGAATTCATAAACATAATTCCATCACAACATAGTCAAATCAATGTAAAAATATGGATAGAAACAGAACCCTTTATTATCTTAGATGGAAAATAATTTTGATAAAACACTTGAAATGAATTCTTGAGGAAAATATCCTTTCTTCTTCAAAATCAATTTCTTTTCACAAAACATCATGCAATTTTAAAAGAAGGAGATTTTATTGAAAATAGTCATGAAATCTTTTAGAGGAAGCTTCATGAAAATAAGGCTTTATAAAACAGTAGAAATCCGTTCGTGCCGTATAAGTTAAAAAAATCATTCTTCGTACTTTTGTCGGAAAAGTCAAAAAGTACCTCGTACGAAAAACGACAAAAGATTCCTTTCATACGTATTACTAAAAACTCACCGAAGGTTAAAAATGGATTTAAACAATTTTAGGTGGATGGAAATAATATTACATATTGATAAAACATGGATGTGGATGATAAAATACACCCCAGTAAATACTTACGAATAAACAATCTCGGATAAAAATGAGATTGTGATATTTCCCTTACCTTAGGTCCGATTTGCTTCGTATGTGTCCGAACCTCCTGTATAATGATTTAAATAATGTCACTGACTTATTACAGAATGATATCATATATGGTTCACTTATGACTTTATATTACCCGTTCTTTTGTAAATTCTATGTTAAAGAAGCGTTTTGGGTAAAATCGTTTCATTTATCGTAGGTGTTTTGACTTGTTGTTCTTGACATTATTATTACTTATATCATGATTTACTTACTTCCAGAATATAAAATATGATTTATATATCATATATATTCAGTATATATATATATATAATAGATAGATAAATGAAATGAAAAACACCGCTCATGGAGACGGTAGTCCGTACGTACGCATGAGCGCTGTTTTACTTTCCTTATTGTCTTGAAATGGAAGTAAGTAGATGACATACATATATATATACATAAATCCAGTAGCTTTATAATGTCATATATTTCATTATTATTTCTTATATATACTTTATAATCATTCTTAAATTGGTTAACATGGAGAATGAATCTCATCGCGTCGTGGAGACGGTATTCCGTACGTACGCACGAGCGATGATATCATTTCCATAAATATTGAACTGAATTGGAGTGGATTATACAATATATCGGAATCAATATGATGTTGTAATAACTATGTATAGTTATTCTTTACACCATTATACCCATCCATGTAAGGTGGTGGTGGAAAATAGATTACACCACGGCGTGGAGACGGTATTCCGTACGTACGCACGCGCGGTGATTTCTTTTTCCGTAGGATGGATAGATGGTGAAATAGGGTTGTTTAATACTTATAATAACATATCAGTATATGAGTGATACTGATGTTATTACTTCATAATGAAACAACCTAAGAAGAAGAAGTGGAAGAAGAAATAAAGATGAAAGAATTGGTAACGGTAATTACCTCTTCTTTGAAGCGCCTCTTTGAGACCTCCTCTTAGGGCACTAAAATTGGTCTTTGAGGAAGACCAGAACCTCTAGGATGTTTCTAGGGAAGTGGAGAATAGATTTTGTCAGGGGCTGGCCGAGCTTGAGTGCTCAAATTGGTGTGAGGAGGAGGGGGAGGAGGTGTCCTTTTATAGGGGAGGAGAGGGGCACCTTAGGAATATCTCAAAATATTATTTTATATTAAAGTCAAAATCGGTTTATAATGGTTCCAAAGGGTCTTATTTAGAAGCTAAAGTAAGGATGGGTCGAAATCCTATCAACCAATAGAATTTAGACAAGTTTAAGATATTATTTTAACCTTATCAATTAGATTTAACTCTAAGTTAATTAATTTAACTTTTACCGTGTCTTTTTGTTTTCTTTCACTATATGGTTAATACACTTACTATAACATGCCAAACGAACCCCAAATTGTTTATTATTAATATATATATCCTTATCTAAGTCATTTGGCCGAACCTTAGATTTTTAGGAATAAAATAACAATTAATAATATAATATTTGATTTAAAAACTATTTTGTGTCAATTTTGACACTATTTGATATATGATTTTTGTGAAAGTCATAACAGAATTATATGTTCGAACCAAGTTGATTAAATCAACACTAATATATCATAGTAACCTAGAAAATTCGTGGAATTCATAAAAAGTCTTAAATTACATTTATTTTGGTATTTATATTATCAATTATGTCAATATTTCATTAATAAGATAATTACTGCATCATTTTTGTGTCATAAATAAATTATATTATTTGATGTCTAAAAATTACAAATAAAATACCATAATGTAGGAAATCTTTTTAGCTTTCTAATGAATATTTACAATCGAATATATCTTATGTATAACCCCATATTAAAAATGATTTACTTATTAAACTTTGATTTTAACTATTTTAACCTTTCTTTAAATAAATTAATAATAAATGTCCTAATCTAATCCAAGTGGGCCTAAATAGTCATATTTTATTCCTAAGTTTGTTTTTGGTCGAATTACACTTGTCCAATAGAATTAGGACATGTGTTAGGGTAATAGTAATATCATATTTACCCTTAGTTACCCTATTTACTATTAACCGCGGTAAAAAAGAGTAAAAAGTTACTATTCACCAAAAATTATTTTCATCTCATTGAACCACATTTTAGTCCTTGATATTAACCGTGTCTCTCGGATTTTCGAAATTCCATTCACAGATGCGGTAAAATTAAGTTTTATGCAAAATTCAGTTTTTAACCTACCACTTAGTAGTTTCACTATTCATCAAAAATTGATGTTTTTCAGAACAATGCCAAAATTTCATCCCAAGCTATACTTCATATTCCGAATTCAAAAATGAAGTCTATTTTACCAAATTCATAACATAAAAGTTGCATTAATTAATTTTATAATTAAATCCCGCTGTTAAAACAAATAGCGTGTTTTTTTTAAGAAACAATATCTATCAAAAGATTGACACTTGTTTATGTCTAGTTTAAATGTGAAATTACATCCAATGACCAACATTGTATTAAATTGTAAAAATATATTCTAAATATACTTTAAAACCACTCAAATTAATGATTTATCACTATTAATTATTTCGATTAAAAAAGTTGTTTTTAATTATAATTTAGTAATTTTCACTATTCATCAGAATATGAAAGTTATCCGAAAAGTACCAAAATTTCAACTTAGGATAAATTCGATACTCCGAATCCAAAAATGAAGTCCATTTTGAGAGTTAAAATTTCTAAAATTTAAAAAGTGGTTATTACTATTCATAACGGCTAGTTTTAATAATATTTTAATAGCATATCATTGTTTCGTGAAACTCAGGATTACGTACCACACACGCTATCGAGGAAGGTTGCGATTGCGTGTAATGCAAGGCAAGTCAAGGATGCGTGTTGTGCAAGCTCCTTTTGGTGTAGCGTATAACACAAGACATTAGTAAAATAAGAAAGAATATTTTTCATAAAATCTCGGGCTGTTACAATATTATATACGGACATCATCAGTTCTATCACACTCCTGGAGTGTGTTCTCCTAAATGTTTTCTATGTGGAATTTTTGAGCTCGAATCCTCTGATAGTGTTATATATTTGGATTACCATTAAACTATGTGTATTGTAGAGTATATATACATATTCTTATAATATATAGTGTTGACATATACTTATGTTGATCCGATTTTATTCATTTGTAGTTAGGTTTTTCGTATCGGAGGTTTTTACTGGGTATTGTTACAGTCACTCGTGCCCGATCTTTTCCCTTATATGTTGTTTCTAGTGAAGATGGTCAACTATTTGGAAGAGTGTTTAACAAAACCAAAATAGATGGGGATTATTGAGACTAGAAAGACTAATGTGTGTCCTTATGGTATCCTAATAGATGTCCCTTTTTCTAATTTCTGGTTGGAATTTTTTTCAGGCACTTTTTTGGTCTGGAATTTAGCCTTGTTTACATTCCATTACTTCATTTCATACTCTGGATGAGGGATTTAGACGTATGCATTCCTGTTTGTTTAGTTATTTTTACATATCAAAAATTTATGATCTTGTAGATGTGTGTATGTGTTCACGTATATAGACTGATTCGTCCGATGATAGTGATATGCCTACTCGACCTAAGATGCCATCCCCAACCCTATATGAGGCAGGCATGGGGAGTCATAGGATGGGACCTATTGGGATGATTCGTTAAAAAGACCTACATAAATAGTGGGTTATGTTGGGATTATGATTTTTCCACAGGAAATGGGAATTGAAATGAATTTTCTCCTTTCCCCAGCCTAAATCTAATTTTTGAATATTCATTTCCTCATTCTTAGGTATGAATAATATAAATAACTCATCATTAATATAATAATGCTACATTAATTATATAATTTAAATAATTATTTCATTTAAGTGTTCAAATTTTTAATAAATAGATATTATTTTTTCTATATAATAAACATAAATATAATTACACAAAAAATAATCACATCAGTTTAAAAATTCTGTTAAGCATTATCTCATGTATGATCTGATTGGTCTTGTATATAGTAATCAATACTTATGCTTCACATTCATAATCATATACTTTGATTAATATATTTAAACACATCATAGATACAATAATTTCATTAGGTTTTAGTGTTATCCAGTCCACCATATTCCCATTATAAAATTTTCTCAATTCTTAACATCAATAACAAGAAAATATTTATGGATAATTTCTATCCTATATAGCTTATATACTTTTCTAAATTCATTTTTCGTATAAATATTTCATAATTATATCAAATTTAATTTTCATCGAATTACTATACACTAAATAAAAAATCAATTGAGGACCCTGAGGTGATAACATATAACGAGAGTAGACACTTACTATCATGGTTAATCAAATTCATATCGAATATTATAAATTCTAATTTAAAATTATTGATCCAAATTTCAAAATAAAGTAAATCATGTATCATATAATGAATACACACATGTAGGGAAATTATTTGATAAACATATTTTGACGGATAAATTTCCAATGTTCACATAAGTATCAAAAAAGAGATATATATTCCAAAATACAAGTGTTATACATTAGGATATCCATTTATAATTCATGTTTAGTAACTTATATCTGTTGAGTTACATGTCTCCATTAAACTGATCCATCTGAAATTGATCTTACAATTTCATCACAACCTTATATAATGATGATCCATAATGGATAATCTTATAATACATATATTAATTGATTTTATTATCATATCATATCACATATTAAATGAAAAAGACATAATGATAATATATTAATGTTAATATACATTACAAGATACAAAATGACTATATATGAGAAAAAATGAACTAAATTATTGTAAAAGTATTTAAAATATCACAATTTCACTAAATCCAATCACACATTCATTTTATAAAAAACATTGGTGATTATTTCTTGATTTGTTTTTTTAAGAGTGTTTTTTAGGGTTTTATAATCTGATCCACAATAAGAACATGAAACATATTATTATCATGCCATTTAATTTTCTATGGACTAAGATAGAAGGTATGTAAAATATTCTCGGATCATTAAGGATACTAGGTTTCCATATATCATGGAACCACTCTGCTATTATCAAAACATCATTTGATTATATACATTTTATTTAGAATAAAAACATGTTTGGTGATGAATTTATTTTTCTATGTTGAGTGCATATAGTTATAAAATAATGTTTTATATATTGATTTAATTTTATTGTCAATCATTAGTGATCTATTATAAAATTTCTTTCTTAAAAATCCACCATTTAGGATAAACAAAAATTCCAAACATGATCAAAATGAATCTTTATTATTCTTGAAACTAGAATCATTGTAATGAATTATAATAGGATATTACACACCCCAAAAGACTATAAATACACTATTATTTCATTTAATGTTCTAAAGGATGTTATTTACATCTCGGAAATTAAATTCACTAGGAATTTATTAGTATCTACTCATCATAATTATTACTTATGATACTTTTGGAAAAATACATAACATAATATACATGATAGATCCAATTTACATTGTATATGAAATATTACCCATATGATGTTATTAGTTAGTAATTTTATTATGATGTGTCATCCAAAGGTCGTTCGATATACCATTGGTAATGATTTCCTTTTTTTATTTTTGGTTTAAAACCAGTTAACACATTTATGATATATGTGTTTCGAAAAACCCTAAAAGTATATATTAAAGTAGTATTTATAAATATCCACATAAGGTAGGAATTTTGATTCACTGATATTTTTAACTGAGATTAAATATCCAAACAATAATTTCACTAATTTTTATATTAGTTTTTCACTTATGATAAGGAGTATATCATTGATATACTATATGTGATAGAAATCCATATTAATAGTAACTCATATAAATATAGATGGTTCTTATTTACTATTGATACAATATGAATCATTACCAAAATTATCAAAATAAATAATCAAAAACTAATAATATTTATTCAATAAATAAATAGATCATTGTATCTTATAAATATTACCACCATTTATCTAATCATTAAAACCGTTAGGTTATCTCTTATATAAATCCTCAAACTGTTACCCTTAATGGAGTATAATTTTAATATATATTTTATATATCCCATAATCACAATACACTTTCATGGGTCTAGGAATCCTAATTTAAGTGATCATATAAAATATATCAATGGGGTTTTCCTAGCCAATATAAATTGTATTTTAAAAAACACTAACTATTATAAAATATATACAGATAGAAAATATACTATCCATAGAGATATTCAACCAAAATAACCACTTTCACCAAATATTGTACCCCAATAAGTGTGTTTATAGGGTTCCAAACATAATTAGTGTACATAGATTCCATGTTATATTCAATTATTTTATATTTTTATTAGAGTTAAAAATCATAATGGACTCTTACATGAGGTCACACAAACATTTCAATTTTTATTTATATTTTGAAATATTTTATATTAATGTGGGTTTATTTATGTTTTTATGACTTTCTTTCCTTAAATAAATAAAATCTAGTGTTTCCCATTGATGCATTAATTTTATACATACATTTTGGGAAACATTTTGGTTATTGTTATACAACAAGTTTTTAATTCATTAAATATAGTTCATGGTTGTCTGATATGGGTAGTTCATGGTTTCGTGTAATACATGTTATGTGTAGTGGAAACTATCTGAGTCTCTTTTGGGATAATGATTTTTCAATGACCATTAATGGGGTTAGTACAAACAATTCAGTACCCAGGTTTTAGGTCTATTATTTTTTAATTCTTTTTCTCATAGTAAGTGCATGACATGTAAAACATTAGAAGAAACCTTGTGATAATATATTTATTTTATAGTTCCATCCACTTAGTTGGCTCCCATTCTTAAGAACTATGTATCCAAACTATATGACCACCTTAGTTTTCATAAAAAAATTATTTTAATTTTGGACCCTTGGGATTCATGTATATGTCCACCCATTCTAATTGACATGTTTTCCAGATCTAGGTTGCACATAAGAGATCTTCCTATATTTCACCTCTGTTATCTATGAGGCGCTTTCTCCAATAGTTTTTAGTAGTTAATACATATATATTCGTATTTTATTCTCCTACATTAACAAATTTCACTATCTATAGGGTTTTAGTATTCCCAAGAGCACAAAAAATTATTTTAGGTACGATTAGGATTTATATAGGAATTAATTATGTGGATTAGTTTAGGAAAATGGAGGATTTCTATTTCTTAGGTTGTTAATTTTCCATTAAAGGGTTAATTCTCCAAATTGTGCTTCTTGAAAAATGTTATGTGTTTTTGTAACATCCCAAGTAATTATAGAATAAATCCTTTTCATATCAATTTATATTTATGAATTAGGTAGTGGTTTTACCTTAATGGGGAAGCTATATCTAATGGAATACTTGATGTACATCAACCGGTTCCTCTGAAATCTTATGTTTCCCAAAATAATGAGTTATACTGAAAAATAATACAATAGTAGTATTATTTTTCAAAATGGTATTTAAGACCTAGATAGTGTATTAGAGGGAATGATCAGAAAAAAATATAATAGGATTACACATGTTTGTTAAATGTTTTCACATTTATCCAATTAATTTTAGAGGCTAAAAATGAGGATAAATAAAATTTTAATCATTAAATAATTAAATATTTTTAAAAAGTAGTTTTACAGCCTTTTGATAGAGAACCATTTTTAATCTAGTTTTTGAAAATTTTATTTATTCTTTTTGGCATAATATTATTCTTCTATAGAATAATGAAAAAAATTAATTTGGAGGAATTTTTGGTATTTTTCAAATAAAATTCATATTTAATAAATAGTGAAAAATACTACATTTTAATTCAAAACGATATTTTTATCTAATATATTTATATAGTTATATTATCATTTTAATGGGTTAAAAAGTGTAATTAGATTATTTATTTATCATTTAATCCATTTTTTGTCATTTTAAGTAATTTAACATTTAAATTGGACATAAACACATGTCAACATTTTTAATTTTTTTCCTCATAAAAAACTCATTTTTGGTTTTGATAATTTGAAATAATTTTAAAATAATTAATAAATCATCTATGTTTTGAATTTGGAAAAAAGTATTACATATTTGGAATCTTAAGTTACAAATTTTTTAAATAAGTACCTTTTATTTTTGGTCATTAAGAATTGTAACTTGAGTAATTATTTTTATTCACAATAGTAAAAGGATTAATTTGGTAAATATGGGTACAAATAATATTTTAATTACAATAAACTACCCTAAAACATGTCCTAATATTATTGGATGAGTCATGGGAGACCAAAAAACACTTGGCCCTAATTTTTTTTCCTTTTAGAGGCTCTTGGGTGTCATAATGACATTTTATAATAGTTAATTTAAAGTAAAGAGAAATATAACATAAACATGTCTCTTTTTAATAAAATAATTTTTTAATCAGTTATATAACTAATATATTTGACTATAAATAGTAATAGGAATGCTAAAAATATCTATTATATCATGGTATTTTATTGATAACTTTTAGACATTAAATGAATTATATTATTTATGAAACATTGATGATGTTGTGATTATCTTATTAATGAATGATTCGAATAAATAATATTTTGAATATTAAAATAAACCAGGTTTGAAAATTTTGATGCCACCCAAGTATTTTATAGTTTATTATGATAAGATATATTTTATTTAATGATGTTTCTTCTAAATACTAATGTTTTTATGACTTTAACCAAAATAAATTACTAATTAGTGTCATAAATGACATAAATAAGTTTTTACAAAAATAATATTTTTAAATGATATAATCATTATAAATATATATGATTAAGAAAAATGACATAGATTATGTTAGAAATTACATTAATTATCCACATTATGTTCACTTGTCATTTTATAGTAACTATATTAACCATATAGCGTAAAAATACAAGAAGACATGGTAAGAGTTAATTTAGTTAACTATGGGTTAAATCATTATGATAAGGTTACATTTGTGACATAAAAAGGTGTAAAATTTTTGGTTGAGATAATTTAGACCCATACTAATATTATCCTAGAAATATTTCACATTATAGGTATGATAATTAGAATATCATTTTATATTAAAATAATAATTCATGTCTTTCGTAAAGTGTCCCTCCTCCCTCATATAAAAGGACACCACCTCTACCAAAATTATCACACCACACAAGACAAATGAATAATCCAATTTGTGATCAAATAATCTTTTAACATTCCTAAATTACTCTTAGAGGCCTTAACTTGGGTAGAAGGAAATTCATGAAATCCTTTTGCCTCAAATCAAAAAGTGTTACCCGATTTAGAGGTAATCTCGTCTCTCATGCTCCATTCCTTTATTTTCCTTATCCATAACCTATACTATTATTATTATATAACTACATTAAAACAACATTATACTCAATATTCATTGATGTTGTTATGATAAGGGTTAGACCTAAACATACACACACCTCCATCTAGTGGATATATACCATAGTGTTTCTGTGTACGACGAACTATTGCCTCATGAAAAGATGATTGCTCAATATTCTTCTAATACCTCACATGGTGGCCATTATGATTGTACTATATTTATATATGATATATATTATATTATTAATATATCTATGCTTCTCTTATTTTTATTATAACATACCTTTATGGATTCCATAATGTGTAAATATGATAATTTCATCTGAGTAAGTGTGGACTACCATCCCCTCAAAGTGATATGACTCGTTTATTCTATATGTGGAATGTATAAAGAAATTAGTTAATGAACTTTTTTAAAATATATAACATATATATTATATTGTAATTATAATATACATATGTATCATTTAGTTTTCATTCCATCAGTAAGATAATGAAATAAATGAAACGTTTATATGTACGTACGACCTATCGTCTCATTTGATGGGGAGTGTCTTTTCTTATATGAAAATATTATGTATTTTTGTAAATACATATATACTGTTTATTAATGATATTTAAATGATGAATATTATTTTAGAGTTAAAGGAATTATAACCACAAGGCTAATTTTTAATCCTAAAATGTTCATTTTTTTACTCATGTACAGAATATCGACCAAAATATTGATATGAACTCAAATAATTAAATAATTGGTATTTAATTATTATAAGAAATATAAAACAAATAATAAACATGAAAATTTTATTAATTAGGTACAACTTAGCTTATATTTATTATTATGTAATATATCTAATTAATGAGTGATGTTGGAATCGATGTAAGGGAAAACATAACTCAATCTACATTCATTGATTTAAATATCCATGTCATTGTTTTTGTTTTTCCATAAATATGTTTGAATAACCTCATAATGTTTTACACTAAATATCCAGCTATATTGGGTGTATTTATAATTTTTACAAATAATTATGTAATTTATTTATCATTAATGTAATAATATGATCTTTGGAAGGGGCTTCATCTCATTGTCCTTTTATTGAAGCATATCAGGATGTTATGAACCTTTATTATCCTATAAGGTATGTATACTACCCTTTTGACACGTTATATCATGGAATTGTATTTTATCTTGATAATTAATGTTTTTTTTGATAATTATTTTTATTCACGTGTTTCCCAAGTGGTAAGGGACTTTTTAACAAATACATTGTTTTTAAACTTTTTAATATTTATTATTCTAAAAAATTATATTCCATGTATATGTTTTAAAAATGGTTTTTATGAAATTATTTATAAATACATGAATTTTTTTAAATGTTAAATTTTTTAAATTTTTTAGTGTGGTATGGGACCCTTTGATTCAAAAGTCTCTTTATAAACTGTTTAAATGGTTTTTCGAAATGGATTGAATATTTCAATATCTTAAAATGATTTCCTATGATTTAAAATGAAAATTCAATAGAAAAAGGTAGATAATTGAAATATTTTATGTTTTATAATTCAATAATAGTAATTGGACATTTTATGGGTTGTTAAGAAATAAACCGGAGATGGGTGGTTACGTGATAAACCAATGATAGGGAGTTTTGTGATAAACCAAGGATGGGTGGTTATGTTATAACCTCTTATGCAATGTGTTTGGAAGTCGGTCGTTTTCCTATTACATTTTGTGTTATATGTGGAAGTAGACAATATGGTTATTCCATATTAATATGATTATGTCCCATGTTACCTTTATATGTTAAATTTTGTTTTTATGGGTTTTATGGTTATATTTTTTTAAAAAAGGGTATGCAATGAGATTATATTGGGTGAAGAGTATTTAATACTTCATAATGTAGAAAATTATTAATTTATGATTGTGTATTCATGGTTTTCTAGGTTTTGTCAAGAATAATATTTTTACTTCTTTATGCCTCTCTTAATGATCTATTTATCCTCAAACATTATTTTGAAATCTTTTTGAAATATATTAATTATAAATAGATTCAAGGATAGGATCATGGAAATGTTATGATATTAAACAAAAATATGTTTTATATTAAGTAGAAAACTATACTATGTTCATGGAGGCTCGAGTCGCTCCTACTTCTCCCTCCTAATCAATGCCCTAGACCTAATGCCACCGAATCTAGCTCCCCCTTCACGATCAGAGGGGGGAGACTTGCGATTTTATCTACAGGAGAATAATATGTTAGATCTTGGCTCAATTATGCCCTTCTTGAGAATCCCTCTTTCACTTAAAGTATGACCTTGGCCTTGTAAATGAAGATAGAGTGGATGGGTAGGAAGTGTATTCTAGAGGAAGGGTGATCATGGTCTCTTCTGGAAATAGATTCCTTGATCCTGAAAATGAGGAAGAATTGCAGGGAGAGGAGAATGATGCAAGGAAGGAAGGTGGCCTCCTGTAGCTTGTTATTTCTTCATTGGTTACTGCAACTGGGGAAGACATACAAAACCTAGTGGATCGGCCACAATATCTTGCATTAGTGGATGCTAACAGTTAGGTCCAGCTATTTATTGGAGTGGAAGAGGGTTATCAAGAGGTGAAAATCATGGGAAAGTGGAGTGACATCTCGGATAATGACGAGGAAAAGGATAGTTGCGTGGTCCATACCTCCTATAGTGATGTTGTTCAGGGCTAAAGGATAAAGGTTCATGGTGAAGAAGTTATTAAGACTGGCCCACCATGACAAAGACCAAGAAAATATTATTCTTATTATCCAAATTTAGTGTCTACTATATCTTCTTTTGGGATGGAAAGCTAGGATATGAAATCCTCTAAGGAGTTCCTAGCCTTGGAGAAGCTAAATCTTAGAAGGAAATATGCCATGGGTCTTAAGCATTATGAAATCTCGGAGTGTGAAACAAACATTGCAGAGGACATAATTTCTAATGGGGGTGGCAATGGGTGTCATTTATATTATTTTTAGTTGTTTTTCAGACTTTTTGTACCTATTTAATGCTTTCTCTTTTATTAATAAATGGTCAGAGGCTTGCCTCTAACTGAGCGTTTCTTTTATATTTCATTTAAAAAGTTTTTGTTTTATAAAAATATACATAGTTAGTAGAATTTTCTCATTTTTAATATTTAACCTCTTCTATATGAGTTAGGTCCTAATTATCTAAATTTATAAACGTGAAAACATCTACAATATGAAATAAGGTAAAAATATTGACTAACTAAAGATTATGTAATATTTATGGACACGACCTTATATTTTTCATCAAAGGATAGTATAGACAACTATAGAGATTATGATTTTTTTGTAAGATTTTTGGATATCAAAATGGGTTTATAGTTATAAGACTGATCATACTTTCAAGGTCTTAGAAACCCTTTTTGAGGATTATGATATGAAATTTTAAGGTAATTAATGGTATTTTTGGAGACATTTATTTTCAAGGTAGTTTTGCGTTAATAATTTTGGGGATGAAAAATGAATGGTATTGAATGACCGTTGAGTTTAAAACATGTTATGGTTATTTTGGTGTATTTTATCTCATTTTCTTATTGATATATGAATTATACTATTTTTGAAAAGTACAACACGAAGAACGTTTTCCAACCTGACATGTTGGACAAGGTTGTGGGAATCGAACCCAAAATCAGAGTGTGATATGAATTTATCTCCTACCACTAGCCTATATAAAGTCACCTGCTAGTAGGACTTATTCTTTTTTATTTCGATTATTTTATTGATTAAGAATAATTTGATTTGGGGGACATATATTTTATCAAATGGATATCCATTGTATTGGAAATTTATTGGGTGATTACATGATAAATCTTATTTTGGAAGACATTCACTATTTTTGGATCATTGTATGATTAAGTTAAATAGAACACTATGGGGTTTTAATTGAGTAATAGTTGAATTATATTTTTGAAGAATCTATGATTTTATGTGTGGAATTATGGTAATTAGTTTATTTATTGAAATGGCTATCCTATCACTGAGAATAGATATTTATGTTAATTAGTTTTTACTATGAGACTTTAAAATTGATGGATTTTAATTAGAGATACATGTTAATGTTTATCTTGGAAGATAGTTATATCAAATTCCTCTGAGTTTTTAGTTTTTTTCTTAGTTGTATTAATTTTAGGAATTTTAAAGAATTTTTTTGTGGAATGGTTTGTGTTTACCTTTGGGTATTACTACTTAATTTTGGAGATTAGAAGTAGTCATTCTCTTTATAAAGGATTATTCTTCTTGGGGAATTATCTTAACATGTATAAACTTTCTGTATTTCATTAATGTTTCAAGATAAGAGAATGAGATATTTTATATTTTCTGTGTTAACAATTTCATTAATTTTGAATACCCATAATTTGGAGAAATATATGAGTTTGTGGTAGAATATTATTAAAGGATAAGACTCTACTTTTCAAGTAAGTAAATTTCATTATTATATTATTATAAGTATTATTATATTTCATGAACATTATGATAAGGATATTAAAACAAAAAATTTATTCATTTATTTTTTCTTACAGAGAAATCAAAAAATGTTTAAACTGTCAAATGTTATTAATTTCTAATTGTTAACTTTCTTAGGATCATGTTTTAAATCACTCTCCATCAAAACATGATTTTTAGTTTTTTTCTGCATCAATTTTTTACAATATGGTACCCTAGTATGTGTTATCTCTAGTGACCATTGTAATTCACATTCTATCATTTATGGTTGAAGTTTTCGTAACCATATTTCTCATGTGGGTGGGCAATAATGGTATTTTGAAAATTCATACCCTAGTTACCAGCCCAAATTTTAAAATTGTGAGGGTGAAATATCAAAAATGGGGGAAGGATGTAACATCCAAAGTAATTATAGAATAAAACCTTTTACACATATATTAATATTTATTAATTAGATAGTGGTTTTATCTAAAATATAATGTTACCTCTGATATCATACTCGATAAGAAACAATGGGTTTCTCTAAAATCTTATATTGCACACAAAAGTGAGTTATACACCAAAATAATATAATAGTATTATAATTTTTTTAAATGGTAGTTTAACACCTATATATTGTATTGGTGGGAATGAACATAATAAACTATAATATGATTACGCATGTCTTTTAAATGTTTTAAATTTTATCCAATAAATTTGAGATGCATAAAATGGATATAAATCCACTTTTAAGCATTAAATACTCTTATATTTTTAAAAGGTATTTTAACTCTTTTTGATGGGGAACACTTTTTAAATCTATTATATGTCAAATTTAAAAGTTCTAATAAATTTATTAAAATTAATTTTTAGATGTGGGAAATCATAATTTATTTTGTTTTATTTTTTTGGAATTTTTCTAATAAAATTCATATTTAAATAAATAGTAAAAAACACATTTTAAATCAAAATATAATTTTCATCAAATTTATTTATATGGTATTGTTATCCATTAAATTTTCTTAGAAGATTAAATGGATTAAGTTGTTATCATTTAATACAATATTGGTTATTGGAAGTAATTTCACATATAAATTGGACATAAACACATGTTAATATTTTGAAAAGTTTTACCTCTTAAAAACATGTTTTCCGGTATTGATAATGATAATTAATTCTATATTAGTTAATGAAACTTCATCATTTTGAATTTGGAATTAAGTATTAAATATTTTAATCATAACATACAAATTATTTAAACTGGTACCATTTATTTTTGGACATTATGAAAAGTAACCTCTTTATTTATTAAAATTTACCATGGTTAAAGGGTAAATTAAGAAAATAATGGTAAAAATAAAATTATAATAACACAAAACTACCATAACACATGACTTAATCATACTGGATGAGTCATGAGAGACAAAAAAATCCCTAGTCTTAATTTATTTCATTTTAGAGACACTTTGGTGTGATAATGACATGTTATAGTAATTAATATAATGTAAAGAGAAATATAACAAAAAGATGCATCTCTTTATTAATTTTTTTATATAGGGATATAAAATTAATCACAATGAGTGTAAATAGTCATTAGAATGATAAAAATATTTACGACATCAAGGTATCTTATTTATTATTCTTATATGTTAAATAAATAAATTTATCTATGAAAAAATGATGATGTAGCGATTACATTATTAATGAAAGATTCAAATAAATAGTATTATAAAAATTTGGATAAAGATAATTCGATACATATTATTACATACATGAATTTTCTAAATGATTATGAAATTTTATATTTTATTTAGTGTAGATTTTTTTAATGAATAATGTTTTTATGACTTTAACAAAAATCAATTACTAAATACAGTAAGAATTGACATATGAGAGGTTTTAAAACAACTAAAATTTTATTAAATGATATAATATTCATAATAAATAATATTCATCCAAATAAAGTAAATTATCTTACATATTTCATTAATTATCAACATGATGTTGTCTAAGAATTATATTGTAACTATATTAACCAAATAGTGTAACAATACAAGAATACATGGTAGGAGTTAATTTATTTAACTAAGGGTTGTTGCTAAAATATAAGTTTAACATTGTTACCTTAACATGACTAAAACCTATTGGTTGAGATAATTTTTAACCATCCTCATCCTATCCCCTAAATATATCACTTTGGAATTTTTACAATTTGATAATAATTTTATAAAAAAATAATATTTCAAGACATTCCTAAAGTACCCCTCCCCCTCTTATAAAAGGCTACCACCTCTACCCACATACTCACACCTCTAATGCCCCTTGGATAATAAAACATGTACAAAAATAAGCTACCAAAATTCCTACCTTTCTCATAGATTCTTTATGTCGTGATAAAGTAAATAATATAAATCCTTTTGTCTCAAATCAAAAACAGGTACCTGATTTGGAGGTGATGTATTCTCTCAAGACCCTTTACTTTATTTTCTTTCTAGAAACCCTATGATCTTATTATTCTATGATTACATAAAAAAACCAGTATAATAAATATTATAGGATGTTATTATGATAAGGTTTCATCTTATAATTACACACACCTCCATCTAATAGATTTAGAACATGCTGTTTCGGTGTATGACGAACTACTGTCTCACTAAATGATGACTGTTTAATTTTAGTCTACTCACATTCATGGTGTCAGTTATGATAAAACTTTATTTACATATGAAACATATTACATTTATTCTATCTCTATGCATCAGTAATTTTTATTATATAATACCTTTATTCATTCTATAATGTGTAAAAACAATAATTTAATTTGAGGAAGTGTGGAGTACCGCCCCCTCAAATTGATATAACTCATTGACATCATACATGGAACATATAAAGGATGTAGTTACTGATCGTATTTATCATATATTACAAATATATTATACTGGTGTTATTATATACATTTTTATCATTTTTTTGGAATTCATTTATTATGACAAGGAAATCAAAGTAGCGTTTATGCATACGTATGACCCACCATCTCCATGGATGGTGAAATTCAGTTCTTATATCTAATAATGATGGATTTTTATATATACATATATAATGGATATATGAGATATTTAAATCTATAATTATATTCTATTGATAATGTACTTATGAACACATGGACAATTTTGAATCATAACATGTTCATTTTTAACTCATGTACCGAACATCGACAAAATGTCTGATATTAACTCAAATAATAAAATAATTTCTATAACATGGAAATAAGTAATATAAAATGAATAATAAACATAAAAAGGTTCTGAATCAAGTATAAATTAACATATTTTTTTATTTATGAATATAAATAATGAATGAGACATGTCATACTAGAGGTAAGGGAAATTTTAACTCAATCTGTATTCACTATGTTAAATAACTATTTCATTGATTTTAAATTTCCAAGAAAATGAGTGAGTGAACTCTAGTTGTTTTGTAATTTATATCCCCTTATATTCAATGTATTTATATTTTCACACATAATCATGTCATATATTTATCATTAATATAATAATAATATATTTGTAAGGGACTTCTTCTCAATCTCATTTCATTGAGGAATAGCTTGATGTTATGAGCCATTATTATCCTATATGGTGTATATAAATCCCTTATGACATATTATATCATGGAATTGTAATTTATCATGATAATTATTTTTTTTAATGTTATTACATACTAATTTTTATTCAATTGTTTCTCATGAGGAAAGGGACTCTTTAACTAAAAGATAATTTTTAATGCTTTAATGATTTATTAATATAAAACATTCTATTTAATGTAAATGTTTTCAAAATGGAATTTATGAACATTTTTATATGGACATGAATGTTTTAAAATGTGAATTTCTTTCAAAAGTATCATAGTAGAACGTGACATATTGACTCAAATGTCTCTTTATTAAATGTTTTTAATGGTTTTTAGAAATGGATTGAATATTTCAATATCATGAAATGAATTATTATGATTTCAAGTGAAGTTTTATGAGAGAAATATTGATAATTGAAATATTTTAAGTGTTGTGATCATATAATGATACTTTGACATTTGACGGGTGGTTACGTGATAACCCAGATATGGGTGGGTTTGTGATAAACCAATGAAGGGGGGTTCCGTGATAAAACAAGGATATATGGTTATGTTATAAACTCTGATTAATTTCGAATGGAAGTTATCCATATACGTATTTCATTTAGTGATAAGTGTGGAAGTCAACTGTATGGTTATTCTATTTAAGTATGATTATGTACTAAGTATCATTTATATGTTATATTTTTTTTCTATGGGGTTTATGATAATACTATGGTTATAAAATGGTAGGAAATGAGAATATATTCACTAAAGAGTATTTAAAACTTCATAAAGGTTAAAATGTTTACATGACGACAATGTATTAATGGTTTAAATATTTTCAAAAGAATAACATTTTTTATTCTTTATGTATCCATTACTCATCTTTCTATACACATCCCATGTTTTGATATTTGTTTCGCAGGACAAAAAGAAGAATATAGTCATGGACGGGATCATGGAAAAGTTATGCTATGAAATGAAACCATGTTTATTTTAAAAAAAATTATTTATAAACGAAATTGATATTGAGTAAAAGTTTATAATTTTTAACATTTAACTTATTATATATGATTTATGTATAAATTATTGAAATCTCTAAACTTGAATATATCCTCAATGTGTTATAATATCAAATTATTTACTAACATAATATTATGTAATGTTTAAAGCCATTCAATTATTTTTTGAATCAGAGGATGGTTTAGAATAATTTGGACATTAAGATAGGTTCTTAAGAGTAATGGATATCATCCTGAATTTATAATTTTATGGTTGATCATATGTTCAATTCCTTAGAAACCCCTTTTGAGTCTTATGCTATGAAATTTCAAAGTAATTAATGGTATTTTTTATGAAATTTATTTTCTAGGTAGCTATGGGTTAGTACTTTTGGGGATGAAAATTCAATGGTATAGAGTTAACTATTAGGATAAAACAGGTTATGCTTATTTTTGAGGATTTTAACTCATTTTTAATGTTATAAGAATTATACAGTTTTTGAAAAAGGAAAACATAAAGACTGTGTGATAACTCGTCACATCGGACAAGGCTGCCGGAACAAAACCCACATTCATATTGTGACGGGACTTTTTAACCTACCACTACCCTATGTGAAGTCCATAATTAGTATGAATTATTATTTTTTGTAATATTTTTTATTGATTAAGAATAAGTTGATTTTGGAGACATATATTTCATACAATGGATATGCTTATTATTGGAAATTGATTTGGGTATTATTTGATAAATGTTATTTTGGACGTCATTTTTTATTTTAAAAGATTTATATGATTAAGGTAAATAAAACTCATTGGGATTTTAATGGAGTAATGGTAGAATTATATTTTGGAAGAATCTATGATTTTGATTGTGTAATTCTGGTAATTTCTTTATTTATATAAATTATTAACCTATAATAGAGAATATAGATTACTTACTTTTCATAATGAGACTTTAAAATTTATCGACATTATTTACAGATACATGTTAAATATTATATTGGAAGGAAATGTTATCAAACACTATTGATTTTTTGGTTTTTATATTAATTAGATTATTTTGAGGAATTTATAGGAAATTTATTTGTTGAATGGTCTATATTGAACATAGGGTATTCATGTTGAATTTTGGAGATTAATATTAGTCTTTCTCCTTCTAAAGGATTATGATTTTTGGGGGATTATTTGATCATGTACTAACCATTTTGGTTTCAGTTTATATTTAAAGATATGATAAATGTATAGATTATCATTTGTAGATAAATAAGTATATTCATCCTGTATACTCATTATTTGGATAAATATATGAATCGTTGGTGTACATTAATTAATGGATAAAACTCTACTTTTTTCAATTAAGTAAATTTCTTTATGTTCTCATTCAAATTAGTAAAATAATTTCTATACTTTATGAAAAATATCTTAAAACAAAAAATTTTCCATTTAACATTACTACTACAATATCAAATAACATTAAACCAATCACTGATTTTTGGATTTATAATTGTTAATTTTCTCCTGATCATGTTTTCAATCACTCTATTTTAGAACATGATGGTTAGATTTTTCACCCAAATCCATGTTTTTCAACAAGGAACCCTAGTATGTGTTATATTGGGTGACTATTTTACATCACTTTCTATCTTTTAAGTTGATAATTTTATTAATCCTTTTTTCTATTTTTGTTTTCAATAATAGTATTTAGAAAAGTCATACCCTAGTTACCAAGACAAAATTTTAAAATTGCGGGGATGTAATTTCAACAGGGGGGAGATTTAACTTTATAGGTAATTATAGAAGAATACCATTTTATATCTATTAATATTTATGAATTAGGTAGTTATTTTACCTTAATAGGGATTCTATCTTTGATAGTCTACTTAATACGCAACAATGGTTTTCACTGATATCTTACATTACAAGCCACAATTATTTATACTAAAAAGTAATACAATAATAGTATTATTTTTTTAAAGGCTATTTAATGTGTTGCCATTTTATTGGTGTGAATGAACCGAAATAAATATAATATTATTACGCATTTTTGTTAATTTTTTTTACATTTACCCAAAAATTTGAGAGGGATTAAATAAAAAGTCTAATTTTAGGCATAAATACTCTAATATTCAAAAAATGTGTTTTCCTCCTTTTTTTGGGGATCCCTTTGTCAATATAATTTTTGAAAATTTAATAAAATATAATTGAAATATTAAACATATTATTTACAAGTAGGACATAAAAATTTATTTTGGTTGATATTTTTTGATTTTTCTAATAAAATTCTTATTTTAATGAATAGTTAATATACTACTTTTTAATTCAAAACTACAATTTCGTATAATTTATTTATATAGTTTTGTTATTTAGTTAATTATTTTTAAATTATAATTGTCATATGTTTTTATCATTTAATCAAATTTTTTCATTGGAAGTAATTCCACATTTTAATTGTATATACTCACATGATAATCATTTAATAGTTTTTACAACTTAAAAACCAGCTTTCTGGTTTTGACAATGGCAATTAATTTACATTAATTAATTAAAATTCTACGACATGAATTTGGAAACAAGGATTATATATTTTGAATTATGATTACCAAATTATATAAATATAAATATTTTATTTTTGGTCATTATGAATAGTAACTTCAGTAATTATTTTAATTTACTACTATTAAAGGGTAAATTAGTTTAATAAGGATGAAATAATGTTATAATAATATAAATCTACCCTAACATGTGTCATAATCAATTTGTATGAGTCACTGGAGACCAAAAAACTCATAGGCCTCATATTGGGCATTGGAAAGTCACTTGGGTTTGATAATGACATGTTATAATAATTAATTTAATGTAAGGATAAATATAACCAAAATATATATCTTTTTACTAAACAATATTTATATAGTATTATATAATTGATATCATTAACTATAAATAGTCATTATAAATTTAAAATAATTTCCTACATCATGGAATATTATTTAGAATAATTATATATTATATAAATTAATTAATTTATTAAATAATAGAGATGTAGTGATTAGTTTATTAATGAATGATTCAGATAAATGATATTGAAAAAATTAAAAATAAATGAAATTTGAAAATTTTGAAGCCATACAGGAATTTTTTGGATATTTATGAAATTATATATATTATTTATCATATTGTTTTGAATGAATTTTGTTTTTATAAATTTAAGAAAAATCATTTACTAAATACTTTCAAAATATACCTAAATTAGTTTTTTCTAAAAAAAATACTATTTTATTAAATGATATAATAGTCCTAAAAAGTATATTCATCCAAATTACATAGATAATGTGAAAAATTTAATTAATTATCCACGTGAGGTTCTCTTGGAATTTTATTGTATCAGTATTAACCATATAGTGTAAAAAACCAAGAAGACATGGTAAGAGATAATTTATTTAACTAAAGGTTAAAGCAAAAAAGTAAAGGATAAATTTTTGATCTAAACATGTCTAAAACCTATTAGTTGTGATTATTTTGACTCATCATCAACATATCCTTGAAATATATCACTTTGGTGCTTTTAGAATTTAAAAATCATTTTATAATAATATAATATTTCAATACTTTCATTTTTTCCCCTCCTCCATATTAAAAAAAGGCCACCACCTCTACCCACATACTCACACATATCAATCCCATTGGAATTTAAAAACACTCCTAAAATAATCTCCATGCATCCCTCCCTTCATCTTACAATCTGTACATTTGAATGAAGGCAATTACTATAATCCTTTTTGGCTCAAATAAAAATAGTTACATGATTTAGAGGTAATGTCTTCTCTCAAGATCCTTTCCTATATTTTCCTTCTCCACACCCTATGGTATTGTTATTTTATGATTACATGACAACATCAGTATCCTCAATATTCTAGAATGTTCTTATGAAATATTTTATATCTAAAACTACACACACCTCCATCTAATAGAAATGTAATATATTGTTATTGTGTACGGTGAACTGCTACGTCACGAAACAATGGCTGGTTAATTCTTTTCTAACACCTATCATGGTGGAAATTATGGTGGAACTATATTTATATATGATATATGATATATTTATACTATATATAATATTATTTAATTTTTAGTCTAACATACCTTTATTCTATCAATAATGTGTAAATGTGAAAATTTCTTTTAAGGTAGTGTGGACTACCATCCCCATAGAGTGATATGACTTGTTCATGCCATACATGGAACATATAAATGATGAAATTAAGGAACATATGTAAAATATATTACAATTATATTATACTGGAATTATAATATACATGGGTATCAGTTATATTTAATTCCTTTAATAAGACAAAAATAGTAGTATTCAGGCGTACGTACGACCTACCGTCTCCATCGACGGTGCATTTAATTTTTTATCTTGAAATATTATGGAATATAATAAATATATATATACAAAATATATATGATATTTATATCATTAACAATATTATGGAGATAATTTACCTTTGACCACATGAACAATTTGTAATCATAACGTGTTCATTTTTTGAATCATGTACCGATCATCAAAAAAATGCACGTTATGAACTCAAATAATTAACTAATTTCTATAAAATGGTAATAGGAAATATAAAATGAATAATAAAAATGAAAAGGGTAATGAAAAAAATAATAAATTAACCTATTTTTATTAATATGAAATATAAATAATGTATGAGACAAGTCGAACTCGAGGAAAGTGAAATATTAACTCAATCTCAATTCATTGAGTTAAATATCCATTTCATTGAGTGTGATTTTCTAGGAATATGTGTGAACTAACTCTGATTGTTTTACACTATATATACACTTATATTGGGTGTATTTATATTTTTCACACATAATTATGCCATTTATTTATCCTTACTCTAACGATATGATATTTTTAAGGGACTTCATCTCAATCTCATTTCATTGATTCATATCTTGATGGTATGCACCTTAATTATCCTATAATGTGTATATAATAACTTTTTCACATGTTATATCTTGGGGAAGTATATTATCTAGATATTTAATGTTTTTTTAATATTATTCGTTAAGTATATTTCTTCATTTGTTTCTCTCGTGGCAATGGACTCTTTATCTAAAACATCATTTTTAATATTTTTATGATTTATTTTTATAAATACTTTTATTTCACATCCATGATTTCAGAATGGTTTTTATGAACATATTTATATGGACATAAATTTTTTAAAAGGTTATTTTCTTACAAAACCTTCAATGTGGTATGGGGCACATTTATTCAAAATAATCGTTATTAAATATTTTAATTTTTTTAAATGGATTGAATATTTCAATATCTTAATATTATTTATTGTGATTGAAAATGAAATTTTATGAGGGAAATATTTAATGTTGAAATATTTTATATTTTAGTATTATATAATGGTACTTGGATGTTTTATTGATGGTTATGTGATAAACTAATGATGGATTGTTCCATGATAAACCAAGGACAAGTGGATACATTATATACTCCAATGCATTGGGTATGGCAGGCGGCCATATGTCTATTCAATTTAGTGATATGTGTGGAAGTAGACCATATGGTTATTCCATTTAAGTATCATTATGTTCCATGTAACATTTATATGCTATATATTTCCTTCATGTGGTTTTATAGTAACCTTTTGGTTACAAAAGGTTGTGCAATGAGCATATATTCTGTGAAAAGTATTTACAACTTCATCAATGTGAAATGTATTACATTATGATAATTTTTTCATTGTTTTCATTTTTCTAAAAAGAATACTATATCTTTTTATTTATGTATCCCTTAATATGATTTTTATGCTCATATCATGTTTTGAAATGTTTTTCAAAGGACTTGAAGAAGAATAGAGTCATATATGGGATCATAGAAAATATATTCTATGAAATGAAACCATGATTCTTTTTAAATGTTTTTTAATTATAAAAAATTAATAGTGACTAAAAATGTATAATTTTTAATATTTAATATATTATGTAGGATTTATGTCCAAATTATCTAAATCTCTAAACTTAGAAAGATCCCCAATTTGAAATAAAATAAAATTTTGACTAATTCAAGATTATGAATTTTTTTAAGGATGCACCCTTATTTTTCATGGAATTTAAATGTGTTTCATATTATAAAATTATTTTATATTCTGAAATTTTCCATTAAGAAAATATAGACACATTATATTCCTGTAGTATTCTTGAAATTATAGTCAAATAGGTTTTTTTAATTATCAGGGATGGGTGACATTCAATGTTATTATAGAAATTATAGAGTGGAACATTATAAATGATTCAAGTATTATGAATTTTTTCATATGTAATTATATGTGTATTATATATCATTATTAGTATTGAATTCATTCAGATTCTTCAAGAACATAGAAAAGAATTTGTTAGATTCCATGTTTCTTAAAATAGCCAAGAGGATTTTATGATGAGATTTAATTTATTAAAATATTTTTTGAGGATATATAACATTTAAAAATGGGTTTGTGAGGTTTTACAGTCAGGTTTTATAAAATTTATGGATTTTAAATTAATTTTATTTACGTAGTTTCCAGACAGTATGAAATAATTTTAAATATTTTGGAAACATGGGTCATATTGTTTCTTTGAACAATTTTAAAAATGTATGTATGTTTTTCTAAAAGATTTTTTTCCCATTTCAATTATTTTTAAATTGGTATTTTATATTATTAAATAACTTTTGAAAATAATTATGTTACAAAATAATAATTCATTTTTATTTTTTTATGTTTGTTTTCAACTATATTATATTATTTTTATTTCCAATAGTTTGAAAATAGATTATATTCCCAATTACTTTGGTGTATTCCCCATTAACACTATACTTTTTGTTTTTTATAAATTTTTGAGTCCCTAAATTGATAAATGTTTTTTTTTATTTTACCCATTATGGCATATAATCCATTGGAGAATATATAAAAAATTAAAAATATTAAAAATATTATACATGTCTGTGAAAGGGGTTGTTTAATGTGAGGTTATAATAGGTTAGGTATAGGATGTTTTAAATGATTAATTTTTTTTGATTCATTTTTATAAACACCAATATTTATAAATTATTTAAATCCTACAGGAATTTTAGGGATTCAGATAGGTTATAGAATTATATAATATTGGATTCCTTATATTTGGATCAAGTAAGGCTGATTGAATCAATGAGATTTTATCATAGACCTATAACAAAGTGGATGGGCAGAAGAATTTCCTACGACCTCCCCAATCATGATAAATATGAGTTAGTTCAACAAAAAAATTTGGACCTAAACAATTTATTTATTCAATACTTGGATCATTATGCATAGTTTGGGATCATGGTATGTGATTCTTATGATTATTCTCATGATACATTGGTCTTTCACAAGAGGTTTTAATGGGTTTAATTCCACTACCCGATTACAATATTATATTATTATTTATTATATGGCTCATTTTTTGGTTTTTTTATTAGACTATGTATAATATTTATTTTAGTTTCTATGTTTGATTATTGTACCACCATTTCTGTGATATGGTTTACATTCAAAATATTTTTTAAAAATGGTTGTTAATTGTGATCAAAATAGAAAAATGACTTCTTATAACTTAATAAATTTTTATTAAATGAAATTTCATTAACATTATTTATAAATAATAATTTTTAAGAAAATTTAGGAAAATAGGGTAAATGGTGGTTTTGATTTACATACTATTTTTAGAGGCCCTATTTCTTAAAATGAGATTCTATATTTATATTTTTATCCAAAATTATTTTGTTTTATAAAAAGTGTTTAATTAAAAACAATTTAGTGGATTATTATTATACATTTTATAAAAACTATGAAAAAAAAATTTATATATAATATTAAGACTATTTCATAATAAATTATATAAATAAGGTATTTCTATACTATCAGTGAGTAGTGATCAACATGGAAATTTAGCTCATGATTACATTGATATCTTTAGTGATTCAAGAGGCTTGTTCTAGATTTTTTCATTATAATTTGGTTGGTTCATGGATTTATGGTTGGGTGGGATGAGGTATTGAGTGTCCCCAATGGTGGTGTTAGAATTTTTCATTTTCAATTTCCAAATTGATTTTATATTGTCTACCCTTTTTTCTTTTTTTTCAAGGATTATTATATATGTCTTGAATAAATTTTTAAATATCAGTTTTTATCCATATATGGATGTTTATTTAGTATGACATATTTTTTTTAGTAGTACTATTTATACGAATGTTTTCTTCTATATTATTATCGTTTGTTAGATTTTTACAAAATTTAATTATTGATAACCCAGAACAACATACCAAACTATGGGGATTAGGAACAACCTTCACTATATTTTTGGATCATTATGGGTTCATTTTTATATGGAAACAATTTTTGGTACATTAAAATTTTTAACACAGCCTAGGATTCTTAGTAGGGACAATGAAACATGAGAAAAATCACTGGGGGTTAAATGAAATGAATATGTTTTGATTTTCATTAGTACTAAAAAATTTGGACATGATAAGTATATTTATGACCATCATTATTGAGAATAAGTGAGTTTCCATGGGTATTGTGGCTTGAAATTTCAATTTATAATTTCATATTAATCCATTTTTATGATTTATTTCTCTTCATTTGAATATGGTGTTTTTTGTGAGGGTTGTGTTTCTATTTTGGGATGAGAAAAGAAGGCATATTTATAGAGTGATATTGGTTTTAGAAGCCTAATAATAGTATTAGTGACCAAAAATAGGATCATTAAAATGTTACATAGATTGATTCATAAGTGGACCATGGCCAATCAAACCACGTTGTTGAGTCAAGAATTTAGAAAAACCCCATTTTCCTTATTTTTAGACATTTCATGAGGAATTTACATTACTATGAAATAAATAAAGTTGGTTTAGTGAATTTTTCATCCCATAGATCCAATTATTATTATTATTTGTGGTGTGCAAAAAAATGAGTATGATTTTTATGATAATTTTATTTTAAAAATGGTGGATTTTATAAGAATCAATTTTTATTTGATATTTAGCCTTCATAGTTTTCTTAAATGTAGTTTGTTTCTAGAAACAATTTTGGATGTGTTTTTTAATAATTTCATAATCTAATTATGAATTATATAAAACACTTGGTTTGGAAATTTGTTAGGTACTTAAGTTAAATAGTTTTTTAATCTCTTGGGTTATGAATTAAAAATATATTTTTTAAAATTTATTATAAATTAATCAATAATTTTTTTTGGACTTCTTAATAATTTAATTTCACAAGCCTAAGATGTTTTTTATTATTATAAGAAATTAGTATTTCTAAATGTTGTTTTATTGGTTTTTTTAATTCCATTATTGAATTAAATATTTAGATGAAGTTGATTCTTTTAAATGGCTTGTTTAATTTAACTTGTAGTCAATTTTAATGAAATGGGTTTTATATATTTATAATTATGGAGGTTTTTGCTAGAATTGTATTTTTTAATGTAGTTTTCATGTACTTATTTTTATTTTTAGATTTTTTCCCTCCATGTGGGTTGAGACAAATATATTTGATACGAGAAAAATGATCGGGTTGGGAATTTTTTTGTTATATTTCACTTATGGATCCCATAATTTTTCATATAACAAATCGTTTTTATCCCTCAGGGTAATTTCATCATTTGTTTTTGGATCGTATATAGTATTTTAATATATTTAATAGAATCATTTTCTATATTATATAATGTATTGGGGTTTTAAACATCATATTTTTTTTTGGGATACTAGGCTTGTAGAGAGTTTACAATATAGTTGTATGAATTTATAAGAAACAATATGCCCGGGTTTTTATAGTGAGGTTCTATTTTAATTAATCAAGCTCAGTGTTTTTAGATATTTAAAGCCTTCATATTGTATTTTATGTTGCGACACATTGGGTTTCTTATGTTTTTCTCATTTTGAACTGTTATTGATTAGACATGTTTATGCCTCTTTTGTATCTTAAGTCATTTGGATACTTCAGTAGTGATGTCCGTATGTTGAGAACCATGAATTTATTTTGTTTCATTATTTGGATGTGGGTTTTCCATGGATATGACATTTTTGGGACCTGGATATTAATGATATCGGTTGAGATTTTGGAAGGGATGAGGTTTGATTAAATATGGATGGGTTACTCATCTATTAGTAACCCTTTTATGAGGTCTTAGTTGAATCTGTTTCCCTCATTTTGTGATTTTAGGTTAGTGGTCATTAATTTTTCCCTAACGACACATTTCTTTAGTCCCTTCATGCTTTCGTTAGATCATATATATTTTTTATGGGTCATCTTGATGACCCAATCCAATGTATCATGAATTATTCTTCATTTTTAAAATTGAGGAAGCCTTTTTGGATTTCTATGATAAGATGAATCCAGTTTTTTTATTTTATTGAATTTGGAATCATTGTAGACTTGGAGGATCTCATGGTATGATCAATAGTTGTTACTTCAATATATAGATTAATTTTAAATAGTGTGAGATCCCATAAATTCTCTCTTATTTATTGTTATTATTTGTATTCCAATGGTTGATCCATTATTAAATAGGACTCATTGAGTGATTGATTGGGTTATATATTTTCATATAAAATCACCATTTTATTGTTCCTCAATCAATCTATTTCATGTTATGTAGTGACTTGTTTTCTAATTTAACTATATTCTTTTATTAAGATGTGATTTCTTGTTGGATGAATGTGCAACAGTTTGGAGAAAAATGACTCCCTAATTTTGATATTACATTATTTTATCTATTACTTTTTTTATAACATTTTTGTGACTTTGGATTCTAATAAATTTTATTACTAACCAAGAAAAACATTTAATCTTTAATTTATTACATCATTTTTATGTAGGGTTTTATAGAAACTTTTCTACTACCAAAATGAAATAAGGGTTTTATATTATTCTATATCGAACACAATTTTCATATATGGGTAGAATATTTTTGGTCAAAATAGTGCAATGTATATGGGATATAATGTGATTTATATTTGTGAATCGGGGTTGGGAAACAAAATTAAATAGTTCTAAAAATCCCATGTAAAACTGTATGACTTGTGTATTTTTTATGGTGATTTTTATAAATTATAATATGCATTATTAATAATTACACTAAACCACAAGAGCCCATTTTTGTAAGGTATTACCACTATAATGTTTATATATGGATCAGAAAACCATCCATATAAACCCTATTCCCATCCATGATTTCATAAAAATAGTGAATTTCCATTTTTTCTCAATAGTATATTTTTTCTATCCATTCACTTCCTCTTATTCAAATGAACCTAGATAAACAAGGGAGTGTGTCCTACCATCTTCTTCCATAAATTATGGGGTCATTTTTCTTTATATTTCAAGCTGTTAATCCTTCTTTCTTTCTTAGTTCTTCTCATCTCTTCTTCCATTTCCCTCTATGTCACTTTTTCATAATTTATCAATCAATAACCACTTTTTATATTTACATTAGGTTTTATGGAGGTTTAATAAAGGGTAATTTGTTCTGTTCATGTATGCATTATTATATCTTGGACTGATTGTTCATTCTCTATTGAAATTAAAATTGTCCATCTATTTCATATTAAAATGAGGTAGGAATTACTTTGGGATTTACATTTTATTATGGTTAAAAAATTATTTTATTATAAATGTGTTATTATGAATTTAGTATATTTTGAATACCCATAGAATAATGTAAATTGTTTTAAAATATAATTTCAACATGGATTAATAATGTATCATTCCAATTTCATATTAAAATTTCTGAGTGGAACATTTAAACTAATTCATTTATTTTTAAATGTTTTTATGGAATTATATGTTTATGAAAAAAATTATTGTTTTGTTCTTAATGGATTTCAGTGGTTTTGAAACATGCTATGGAGTTAGGTCGGAGGATAAGTGTTTTTAAAATTTATGAGAGGCATTTCTATTGAGATTTAAATGTTTTGAAAGAATGTTTGATACTTAGTCCATTATACTAATAGTTATTTTTTGTTTTCAAGGAATATTTTATAAGATGGTTGGAATTTATATTCTTTCTATTCAAATTATTTTGAGATTATTTTACATTACATTAAATGTTTAGGATCATTTGGCCTTTATTTCTTTCTTAATTATTTGAAAAGTGAAGTGATGCCCTATGATAGTAATCTTTCCACTAACTAACTTCCTTTTAATATTGCTTCATTAGTTCACCATCATATTTTTTAAATATTTGGGTATTAAAATGGTATTTCAAGTCAGTATTGATAATTGTTTTTGAAATCAAATTAATATTTTTATATTCAAATTGTGTGAAAATGTCCTGGATTACCGATCAAATTTTCGAATTCCCTATTTTAACGTTATGTGATGTTGTATTTAAAATTTATAAGACCCCAAATTGATCCCCATATGTTTATTGATATATTAGTTTCTTATAACTTCATGGGAGAATATTATGAAATTTTATGCATATTAGTAATCATATGTATGTATATGAATGTGTATATTTCTTATGAGGGTTAATGAGGTGATGTGTCAAATGTTAAAGATGATTTATTTTTTTATATGCCTTTTTATCACATATATTTTGAATTTTCATGGGAGTCATAATGATAAAGTACTGATATAGAAATTTTCAAGCCATTTGGTAAAGTATTTTACCCTGGTTAAAGACCCAATCTGACCGAGTGAGCTGATGGGATGTTTATATAGACCCGAATCAATGTAAAAGGGACCAATGATTTCTATTTAGATCTCTATTTGTAAGAAATCATGATTAACTCTATATTATTACAAGGATATGTGTTTTTCAAAAGTAAAAGATTTGGTTCATCATCATGAGTACATGATCTAAATATAAGATTATTAATATATTAGACATATTGTTTCGGTCCTTATCAGGATTATTTAGAGGATTTATTTCATTATCTTGGTTATAGTCCACTAGTTTTAATTATTATATAGAACCATTTATTATTTTTATAGGAATATATATCCATAAATTTATTGTTCCTTTGTGATGTTTCATTAGAACCGTGAGTGTGTATTTGTTTTAAAAAAAATGGATGTTTTAGAGTTGTTTGAAGGTGTGATTTGAAAATTAAATTGAATTAGTTATTTCTTAAGAGTGATTTATGAAATTATTATAACTTGATGGTTTTTATGAAAAATGATTTTTTTAATGTTTGGATTGTGGGATAATTAGTTTTTTATTTTACTCATTATTTTTAAATCATTAGTTTCTTAGAGGTTAATGATTTATTAAACATTTTATCCATCATTTTGGTTATTTTATAAAATGGATTATATTTTTTTAAAATTTTATGTTATATTTTGTTTTAATTTCTTAATAAATAATATGTTAAATCCAATTGAAATGTTATATTAAAATGGGGTCTATATTTATTATATCACTAAAGTATTTCCATTGTTTTTATAGGAAGATACCTACTAGGTTATTTAGTTACTACCACTATAGATATATGGTAGAATTATAGTGCACAATTCTATTTATGTTCATGATGTTTGGGTTGGTCCATGGATTAGTGGTTGGATTTGATGAGTGATTGATGTACTAATGGGTGATATTTGGAATTTTTGACAACAGTTCCCCATTTTATTTTATTCAGTTATATATTTGTGACTTTTGTAATGGGATTATTAAATATATATTCCTCCTTTTTTTATTTAATTTTTTCATCCTTATGTGGATATTTATTTCTTAATCCCTTTTGTGTTATTATTATTTATTTTTTTGGAACTAGTTTATTATCGTTATCAATGGTAAAATAAATCCTAATGTCCATTCATGAAACATGGATACTAGTTTTGATGTCATAAGTATCATAGATTCCCTTCATGCCATTAGTGGATTGCTTCATTGGTAATATTTGAGGGAATCCTAATATTGGTTCATTACATGATGTTATTTAACATTATATGAATACTACTTCACATTCACTAAAAATTATTAATCCATATCCCTCACATTATTCATGAAATATATAAATCCATCATTGTTCATGTGTGTAGTGAGTTGGTTTAGTATCGATAAAATTTGGCATTTCAAACTCAAGCATACCAATATTAACATCATTTCATTGGTTTTTATCTTCATAATGTTTTAATTTACATTGACTATTTAAATTATAAATAAATTAAAATTATATAAAGAATTTTATAGGGATATGAAAACACAATGATCTAATTGATTAGTGAATTAATAACCCATTACTTCTTTGGAGTATCCTATCAATTACCCTTTATATAATTTTATATCTAATTTACTCAATGTTATAGATCTCACATATTGACTACAACCTCAAATCATCCTCAAATGAAAATATATATTCTCAACATTTGGAATCTCATGTGACATCATTTGAACAATCATTGACTAAAAATTATAGAGTATGAATATTTTAGTATATCAAGAAAAATACATAAACTAAATAGGATATTATGAATGAGTCATCATTGAAGAAACCATGGGTAACTGTTTTTCATTTATCCTTTTGAATACACCATTTAAGTGTACTATATTAAGAATATTGAGTAATGATATTATATCAAAATATCCTTTGTATTCATGAAATTTTCAACAGATATATTCTATACCTAAATTATTTCAACGTATTTCAACACTTACAAACTTATTTTTTACAATGTTTTTAATTCATAGATGATTTGAAAGGAATCAAAATTGGGTTAAAAACATATATGTTTCGACTAAATTCATCAACAATGGTAATTATTTAACGAAATTCAATTTGGGACCCATTAATTATTGGAACGCATAAATTACAATGAAATATTTCTAATAAACTATTATATTATATCCATTTACCTATAAATGGTTATTTGGTCATTTTTATAATAAAAATTATAAACATATATTGAATGTTTCATTATAATTAAAATCCAAAAATTAATCATTTTTGATTCCATGAATGTTATTTTTATTAATATAACATTGATGACAATAACAAATATAAGTGGAATTCAAATAATTTACTTTTACATCTAATTATAAATATTATAGATAATAATGTCAAGTTATAATATTTATTATATATTAAAAATGATAAAAACCCCATAGAAGATTTTATCCATACGTATATTATAATAATATCTCTTTATTAAATATTCTAATCATAGAATATATAAGTATGTTTTAAAAATAAAATATAAATTTTTTTATATTACTTGATAATATCCTTCAGTAAATAATGAAAATCCACTTGGGATAAGTAGATTAACTCTCACCATAAATAATGTATATTCGATTTCTCTTTTTAAAAATAATTTGTCAAATTTTACATTAATCAATTTCAAGTAACGATTGAGTTGTTTTGAATCAATAGAATAATACAATGCACATATGATATCTATTTCCCATTATTCAAACATTGATAAACCTATTTCTATTACAAATAATTATTCAAGCCTATGAATTTTGGATTTCTTTTTTTTGGTATTCTATCACATTGAATGATTTCATGTCCATAAATTATGGTCGATAGAACATGGAATCTAATATCATATACAGAATTCTAATATTTTTCATAAGTATATTTTACCACATGTGAGGTCGAAGAGGATAACTCAAATAATTATGGTTTCTTAAAAGGATATAATTTCATCTCTTTGTCAATAATAATTTTAAAATTTTTATTCCAATTTATGTAATTATTACTATAATTTTAACATTCTCAAGAATATATCTTAAGGGTAAAATTTATTTTCTATTTGATTCCATGAAAAACTTCAAAAAATATGCATTTCATTAGTATCAAGTATTTTATCATTTAATATAGTACTAAATTATATATTATAGCACTAAATAACAATCCTTCACTATATTAAATATATATGGAAATGATCCATTTTTTACTTGTCTCAATTCATAACTTCTATTCCCTTAAACATTGTATTCTTATATAAAAAAACTATTTAATTGAATTAAATAAAAATCTTACACTATTAATTAAAAAAACTCTTACCCAACATGTCTCATCAAAATCCTAAAAACCATACCATTTTATGTTAATATTATCATGTTACCTATTCATGTGTCACCCAATCATTACATGTTGATAATTGATAGAATTTTAACATGACATAAATTTTTTTATTGATTCATGTATGTTAATGACAATTTTATTTGATTGGTCAATATATTGATGAATGTAAGTCTTTTTGGAAGGAATCAGATAGATGCATATTTAATGTGGGATATTTTATTTAGTGTCATTGGTAATAGTTCCCAAATCATATAAATTATACTTATGATTGTATGAATATCACATTAATTTTACTCATCATATTCATAAAAATGAATCTCAATAATAATGATAATAATAATATTCATTTATAATTTTATCAAATAGAAATGTTTATAAATCTTATAACTTTAAATTGATAAATTATTGGAATATATGTTATTTCTAGTAAGATGTAATCATTAAGAGTGTTATAGGGGCCAAATAACTAAATTATAGGGAATGTGATATTTATCATGGGGCCCCAAATTTTACTCACTGTATATAATTAACCTTTCATAGAAAAAACGAAATCTATAATTTTTTTTATCAATGTTCCATGTGAGTCAAAATGAATTTTTTTCATCCAAATATTTCAATAGACTATAAAATATTCTAACATTTAGTTTTTTTATTTCACATTTATCATGTTTGTCCTAGATTCCACTATAGGAGTATTATGGTCATATCCCTTATATAAAAATGTTCAAATTTACATACATATGAACCCACTAGAGATATTCATTTCCCTCAAGCCATGGGTGATGTTACATACAACATTAATAATGGAACTCCTCGTTGGAGAATCATATTACATCAGAAATAAATGTTTGAGTGTTTATATGAATTAGATAACCATTAAATTATTTTCTAGTACCAAAAATAGGTATTAGTGACATTAATGAACCTCAGTGTATAGATTGACCAATTATAAAACCAATTTCAGAGAGAACAATTAAATAAATAAATTGATAATATTAATCATTAATTATTTAAATAAAAATTACTTATTATTTATTTAATTAATTAAATTTTATTTAATTAAGTATATATATGTTGTGTAAAAAATTATTATTTTTATAAAAAACATACATACACATGAACTTATCATATTAGTCCAGTATTACTAGTTAGAATTATCATATCTATTTCCCAATGTCCTATTGTATTCTTGGAATTAATTATGATTATAATTAATAATAAAAAAATAATAATAGTGGTTTCTTGAAATGAATCATTTAGACCCAAACGAAGAAGTCATTTGGTGTGATCTAATACATCATATTACCATTAGAAATATTTATTTTTCATTTACAATGAGATTAATCATATGACCTCAATAATGTAAATATAATATATGTTAATTCTTTTTTTATTCCCTAACATACTTAAAAATATAAAATCTCACCACATTTAATTATATTTGAATAGAAAAAATGTTTGTTCTATTTTGTCACAATAGTTCATATGGGTGAACATATTTTCTCTTAGATAGTCAACTTCATCCTTCTGATTTTCCTCATATCCAATTACATTCTATTATGAAAAATTCTCTAATGAAATTAGATATATATCATTGTAAAAAAAACACAACTAGGGAAACTATTTGACAACCGGTAGTTGATGTATTTACAACAAATGTTTACACAAGTAAAACTAGTGGAATATACCATAAAATCAATGTGTTACACTTTATATCCTTTGAGTGATCAACTGTATCATTATTGAGGTGATCATACTCATTTTATTCTTAATACCTCATCATATCCTATTATGATTAGAATTATATTGGTTTAATATGACTCCCTGAGCTAGAGATTCTATATTCTCTACTAAAATATAATGTTTATCGTTTTATAGAATCAATTAAATAATTACACAACACATTAAAAATCTATGTCCTTTAATGGTCTATGTTTTTGTGAATATAAAATCCTTTAATTTTTATGATATCTTTTCAAAAATAAAGGAGAAAAACAAATTTAATATATATCAGGTGTGTTAACCCTTTATCTAACCCTACCAACATAGAATATCAAAGTCACCAATGGAAATAAATTTTAATATATAGCGTGATCATACATGATACACAATAATGTGTTTTGAAGATATTAGTAAAACATTTTAAATATTTTCATTGAAAAAATTAATATTCTTAAAATTTTGTTTTCCACAATATTGGAATATATATATATATATTAGAAATAATGTTAATTTCAAAAAAAAAATTCCTTTGAAAAGATCATTGGGATTTATCCATTGATAATACTAAATTTTGGTGGGTAATTTTTGATACATAGAAGACCATTTAAAAAACATAAATTCTCTGGTCTTAACTAATATGGAACAAAGTCCCCTAAATATTTATGGGTTCAACCCCCATAACATCCCTTAACATTCATTATACAAGTTCCAATTTTTTGAAAAACTCTTTTAATGGACCTTCCCTTCTAAATCATAACTTAAAACATATCAAAATACACTCATAAAAATTATTTACCTTAAAATAAAATATCCTTCATTTTAACATGTCATAAAAATTTCCTTGAGAAATTACAAAACCATTTTATAGAGAATCCCATGCGTGAAATAACTATCCTATATTGACAATCCCAAATAAAATGGATAATGAAATAAATGAAAAATTGATCTAAAAATGAATATATAAATTGTTTTTCATAAAATAATAATAGAAAATAAAAATTTATGTTTCAAACATAAAATTATAAAATAATTTTTTTAATTAAAACATTTTAAAGCATGAGGAAATCTATACACTTAATAATTTTAGAAGTAAACCACAAAATTTAAATTGAAATCATGAATTTATTTTTAATTCAATGTATGTCGATGTTATTCATAATATATGTACATGAAAATAATAAAATATGACATCTTTAATTTCAATATAAAATGATGACATTCTTAACATTAAAGGAACATTATTTTAGAAACACCACAATAATATTATAAACATGACAATATAATTATAAAAATCATAATAAATATTTCATCCATATATATATATATATATAAACTATGATGTATCCCATAAAATTAAGATATATATTTATATATATGTGTATATTTGACACAGAATTTATAATACTGATAATTTAATAACAAATTCATGTCTAAACAAATCTCTGGTAAACAAAAAATAATCGTTTCAAATAAATATTAATATAGGGAAACATATTTGTAAATAAAAAATACTTAAAAAAAATAATTTTAAAATATATTTATTGAAATTCATAAACTCCCATAATAATTTTAAAAATATGTCATTTTAAATTATCATTTTTAAATACATGATTATTGTAAAACAATGAAAATAAATTTCCATTACTAATAAAATAATCTATGACGGCAATTTGAAAAAAAATTCAATATAACACATAAAAATTCAAAAATATATTATATTAATATTTTCAAAATAGGAATTTAATTCATCAGTGAAAATTATACCTCACAACAAATTTTCAAAATATAATTTATATAAATAAAAAAAACATATAAATAAAATGATATCTTACTTGACTAGATGAACCCTATCCTTAGGACTTGTTCTACAAAACAAACACTCTCATCCTCTCCTGGACTAGAAAAATGGACTTCTAGAATAATTTTTACACTAATATGAGGATTTTATAGCCATGTTATTTTTTATGTATATATTGACATAAATATTCAATATCTAAACATTATCAGCAAACTAGATGTTATTTTTTATACTTCTAAAAAACAATAGATACCATCTTGTGGTGCAAGGGGTGTTTATAGATGTCGACATCAAATGGGGAAAAAATTAATAGACACATTATGATAGAATAATCCAAGAAATGTAACAAAAAACACTGGATTAAAAATAAAAAAAATATAATAGGGAAAAACAAATAAAACAGCTGCATACCAAACTGCAATTCCATAGATGGAATTATCAATTTTGATTGAAAGAATGGTGCATATATTAATATGATATTTATACAAACAGGGAATATAAAAATTATATAATTTCATAATTCCACTATTACATATTCATCCAAAATAATGGTAAAAATAACCATTTAGAATAATTGGAACAAATACATCTGAATCATTCGTGGTAAGAAAGTAAAGAAATGAAAAAAACCAGATTCACAATGAGGAAGGGATGATAGTTCATAATAAAGAAAAGAAAAATGAGTAATGAAATGGATAGGGAAAATTAGGACACCTAGAATAGAAAAAATACCTTCCTTGAAGCATATTTGGAAAAAGTTATCCAGAAGGTAGATGTTGATGAAAAATAACCGTCTATACTCGAAGCGATCAAGATCTTCTCCGATTTACCAATTCGAGACCGAACCCTAGACCACATTTGAGACCTGATGACACTACTCAGTCCAAAAAACATCAGTGATTGAGACTTCTAAATGTGGTAATACCCAGGGTTGAATCCTTCTTCTTTCTTGAAATATACTCTCACAACATGATGAACTCAACTAGAAATGATATAAAATAACTTTTCTTCAACTCTCAACGATGTCGCTCAGAACTATTGCTTGACTACCATCACTACCTCTCCATTAACTGGATTAAGTCTGAACTTCTTAACACATAGAGGAGAAGAATCCCTAAAACCCTATTGTATATAATTCATGATTTCCTGTATGTTTTAAATCACATTATCATTCCATTTTTATACATAAAGAACAATATAATTATTATAACAAAACAATATAATTTTATACAAGTAATTTAATCTTGATTAAAAAAATATAATATTATATATATATATGTATCATATTTCCAAAATCAAAAATAAAACCAAAATAATTATATACATTTATTAATATAATTTTGATTTTATATATTATATTAAATAACTATTTCATATCAATAATTAATTAAATAAATATAGTTATTTTAAAATACTCTATTAACCAATGAAAAAAATATTTGTTTTTTGAATAAATTTGAATAATATAAGGAAAATTATTTATAAGAATTATAATTTACTAATAATAAGATTAATTTAAGAGAATAATTTTGGTTATTATTTTTAATGAAATTTTTCTCAATTTTTTTTTTGTAATTATCAAATTTAATAAAATGATTACATGAATTTTTTTTCGATTCTAGGATGTCACATTCTTAACAAATTAAATAACTTATTCCCTAATAATTAATTCATTAGAATAAAAGGATTTTAGAATTTAAATCTTTGTAATTAAGAAAAAATATGATTCCTAACACATATACTCAATCGTAGATACAACAATATCTAATCACTAGATTTTTTCTAGCGTATTACTTTGATATAAACTATAATGATCTGACCTTTCACTTCTAGAAATGGTGCTAAAACAAGATGTGTAATTTTTTAGAATAATAAAAAAATATCAAATATACATTATGTACATTAAACCGTTATTTATGTCACACAACATTGAACTTCAGAGTGACATATCAAAATAAATTAAAACATACAGTGAGAATTTAATACGCCCTGTAATGGGTTTTGAAAATGATTATAAAACATTAAATGTTTTTTATTTAAATAAATGTACATACTTACTATTAGGTTTTCCAAAATATTGGAATCAATATAAATATTTTACAATAACCATTAATTTCTCTAAATAAGTATCTTTGAAAAGATCATTGGTATTTCATAATCGAAAATAATAATTTTTTTGTGTCATTTTTGATACACGGTAGACCATATAAAAAACATATGGCCACTACTCATAAATCATATGGAAAAATTTCCCTTAAATTTTATTGGTTCACTCCCCCAAACATCACTTAACATTATTTAAAATAGTATTTATTTTTAGATGAACACTTTTAATGGACCTGCCTTTCTCAATAATAACAAAATACATTTCAAAATACATATATTAAATTATTTAATTTAATATAAAATAACCTTCCTTATGACATGTCATAATTATTTTCTTATGAATTTTAATATTCCTTATTAGTGAATCGCATCCTTACAATAACTATTCTTGTTTATAAATCATAAATAAATTGTATAATTAAATAAATTCAATCTTGATATAAAAATTCTTTTATAATTATTACTACATAAAATAATCACAAAAAATATGTAAATAATATTTAAACATAAAATTATGAAAGATAAATTTTAAATAAATTCGTTTTATGCATGAAAGAATCCATGTAAATAATAATTTCTTAAATAAACCATAAAACTTATATTGAAATCCTGAATTTATTTTGAACTCAAGGTATGTAGATGTCCTGAATAATGAATGGACATGAATATATAAAAATTATAGATCCTTAATTTCAATATAAGAAGATAACATATGTAATTTTCTATATGCATTGTTTTAGAAACACGGTTATAAAATTATAAACATGATAATTAAATTATAGACATGATAATAAACATTTTACCCTTATATATATAAACCATGAATATAAATTCTAAAAAAATGAACATGATGTTTCCTATAAAAATTATATATATATATATGACATTAAATTTTTAATACTCATTATCACCGAATAAATTCATGTTTAAAAAAAACATCAACCAACAAAAAATATCCATGATAATTAAATTTCTAAAGGAGGAAAATTATTATAATATAAACATTACCATAAATAAAAAAATAATTCTGAAATAATTTGGTAACACCTTATAAAATCTATTAATATTTTTTAAAATAAAACATTTTAAATTATAACTATTAAGAAAACAAATGTATAAAAATAGTGCAATGTAATTTCCCTTACTAATTCAAAAATCTAGAAAAATAATTTTAAAAAAATCAATGTCACCTTTACAAATAAATAACTCCAATTTAATAAAATTTTTAAAAAAATTGATTCAATAAAAAAATATTCTCTTATATCATATATTCAAAACATTATTTAGATAAAAATAAATAATAAATCATATAAATAAAATGATCCCTTATATGACTAGAAGACCAAAGGCTGCAGAAATTCTGCTACCCACACACAGTCCAATCCTCTCCTGGACTGAAAGAAATGGGTTTCTAGAATAATATTCATCATTATATGAGGATTTATTGGCCAAATTAACAATTTTTCACATAGAAACATAAATAATCAATAGATAAATTTTTTAGTGGACCATAATATATTTTTCATACCTTTAAATAGCGGTATATTCGAGCTTGTAGTGGAAATTGAGTTTATGGATGCATACATCAAATTTAAAACAAAATCAACTACTCAATTTGAATAAATAATAATAATAAAATATACAATAAATTTTGGATGGATTGAGAATAATATAAATATAAAATTAACAAATTAATTGGACATTTGAAGACCAAATAGGATTCACAAAGACAACATTATCAAACATGAGTAGAAAGATGGGGAAGAAATGATTAATATATCAATAAGAAAATTTAATATTTCAATTTTATAATTTAATTCATTCTCTATAACATACTCATCCAAAGAAAAATTGACAAAACAACAATTTAAAATAATAGTAACAAAGAGGTCTAAATTGTTGATTGTAAACAAAGGATAAAATAAGAAAAAATAGATTAACAACCATGATGGTGTGACTACGAATTAAGAAGAAAATATAAATAATTAAAGATACAAATAGAGAATATTTAGTCCCCTAGAACAAAAAATAAACACATACAAAGAAAATATTCAAAAAAATGAGACCAAAAAGGTAAGTGTTGATGGAGAAGAATATCCCACACTCGAAGAGACCTATTTTTGGTTTGACTCGCCCTTTGCAATCGATCCCAAGACCGTGTTAGAGACCTATAGATGGCACATGGTCTACAAATTATAGTGGTTGATACTTCCAGACAAACCCATACCCAGTGTTGAACCTTATTGTTTTTTCAAATTTGACTCTCACTATTCAAAGACATCTGCTCTACTTAAGGGAATGCAACTCGACTTTAGCTATGCACAATGTTTCTTGGAAGAACTAATCAACCTCAATCATGGCATCTCCCTTAAGTAGCATGAGCCCACACTACATAACACCATGAGTAGTAGAATCCCAAAAACATGATTTTACCAAATTCACGATTTTCTCACCTTTTTAACCACATTTTAATTATCATTTAAAAATTAAAACAGATAAAATTATCATAACAAGACATAATGGTTTTATAAAAGTAATTTAATAATGATTAATTAAAATCACATATTTCATATACACTCACAGACATACATATACACACACACAAATATATATATATATATATATATATCATATGTCAAAAATATGAAAAAAAAACAAATTAATTATATTAGTTTATTATTATAATTATAATTTTAAATTTTCTATTTAATAACTATTTGATAAATATAAAAAATTAAAAGAATAAATTTATTTCAAGAAATTATTTAAGAAAATAAAAAATATTATTATTTTTGAAAAGATTTGAAATCTATATGTATGATTAATTTTATATTTTATATTTAACTGATAATAAAATTAATTAAATAAAATAATTTCAATTATTGTTTTTAAAGAGTATCATCTCATAAATATTATTAGTTCTTTTTAATTAATCTATTTGGTAAAATTTTTATATAATAAAACTACTTTTTTAAATTTTGTGTTTTCACTTATAACATGGTATTAAATATTTTATAGGGGATGTTTTTATGGTGTTTAGTGGATGACCTATTTTTTAGTTAACATGTCAAGACACTAGAAGTTAACTCACTGAATGAAATTCATGGAAGACCATGGATAAAGGTTGAGTACGAACACCATGGAATTTTTTGAATAGAATTAGAAATTAAGATCTCTAGTCATAGAAGTAGTTTCAGTTTAAAAAAATCTGAATTGCTACATCATAATATTTGCTCAGTGAAAGTAAAATGGATCATGAGATCACTAAATGTGTAGGTCAGTGAAAAGAGTCGATTTAGTTTTAGTATGGGGGTTATAATATACTGGAATTTGAGTTTCTAATGCTGATAAGGAATAATTGATTGATGTAGTAAGAGATTGATGAATGTTTTTGAGGTTATTTTATGTTATATGTAAGGGATAATTATGGTAACTGAACAAAATTTTGGAGGTAGTGATTCAATGTTATTAGGTTCATGACTTTCTGAAATTCACTATTTTGTAGGAAATAATCATATTTACACATTCAGGAATAAAATAAATTGTTTTTGGAAGTCAATATTGTGAAAAAAATGAAGAATTAACTATTCATAATGTATAGATGTCAAATAAATGAATACACTAAGGAAACATAGTTTTAATTTTTGAATGAAGGGATCCCCACACATGTTAGATGGAAGGGGTGACCGTATAACTGGTTTGATATAATATATTAAAAGGGATTGGTTCACTTTTAATGGTATGTTATAAAAATCATAGATAGATGGATAGAGAAGCTTGATAAACATATAGGGATATCCCAAAGGAGTGTACTCGAGAACATATGGAAAAAGAGGATGAAATGTCCATGGATAAAAGGTTGAAGGCTGAATGAAGTTAATGGGATTTTTAAATGAATAGATGATAGAATTAGTGATATATCATGCATTATAATGATTATGTTTAAAATAATCTGGGTTAAACATGTCAAATATATATATTTTATTTCTAATTAATGAAATTAGATGATTCTATTCTCCTATAAATGTGGGGGACTCTCTATTAATAATGTAATCATTTTTTGAATTGTGTTGGTTAATTGTTTTGTTTATTTGGGTTCATCTTGTGATTATTTTTTCATGAATTTTTCAAAAGGATGTTCATGAGGTTATAGGATCTATTCTAGTAAGAACATCATAATTCAATCGCTATTGTTTCTGGTATTCTCATCTTAGACTTTAATGTCATGGGGGTTTCTTCATCGATGTGAGTCACAACTAATTATTGAAGTTCCATTGTGATTTAGAATCATAAGTAAGAATTTTTTTGGATTAAATAACATTACTTCATATCCTAAAATGTGTTTCAAAAATTTTATATAGTACATTGTGGATGAAAATGGATGAAATTTGATTAGTGCGGTAATTAGTCTGGGACTTGAAAATACATTACCTGAAGAATCACAATGGCACCTAGGGATTATAGGTAATCAAAATTACTTCAATCCTAATGTTGAAATAGGGATTTTTTAGTTTGTTAGTGAGACATATTAATGGAAAAATATTGGTTTCTCACTATTTGGTGGTTTATTTGGTTACCTAAATAATGTCACATGAATATTGTTGTTGTACAAGTGGAATAATTAGGAATATCAAAATTCCAGATGGTTAAAAGTAGTAATACATTATGTTATTTCATTGAGGTCTAAGTCTAGAACATGGTTTAAGGATACTAAAAACAGTTGGAAGATATTGAACCATTAGAATATTGGATGTCACATTTCAATAAAAATCTTCTTTTGTTCGATAGGAACAATTAGATGAACTGATAGTATAAGATCCATACAATTTAAAGCAAAAGTGATGCATCTCGTAATGTATTTAAGATCCTTTGGATCAACATGTCAGAATAGATAAATGGATATAATATTGGATGCCAATAATAATAAGAATTGTGATTGTTTTAAATGATTAATGTAAATAAAGAGATGAATCACGAAACTAAAAGGTGTTATTAGTATATAATCCATATGTTAGTTCAATTTTAAGATAATCAATTACAATAAGATGTTATTTTTCAAGAACATGTTATTTTTAGAATCATTATAACCATTATTGGGGATTGTCGGATTGGGGTTAGGTTTTACCGAAAATGTTACTATGTGTTCTCTTAATTACGACTCCTCAAGATATAATTTCCTTTGGTGTTTCATCAATCAATATACATTATGTGGGATTATGTGTTTTTTTCATTGATTTTATCATATGTGATGGTTCAATAAGGAAATGGTATCAGATTTTGTGGTGTGTCACGGTCCAAGTTTATTGCATAATATTTTTCTATAAAGTTGGTGGAATTAAGAAATTGTGTATGAAATATAAAATGGGGATTTATGGTTATTTAAAGTGTAGATAAATTTCATTCTCATAAAGAATAAATTCAAGTGGTATATTGTAATGCATGGAAAAGACAAATGTAATATGGAGTCTATGGGATGATTTTCATTATAACATGAGATTCAAAGAGGTGGAAGAATGAGAATTTCAATTCATGGGATGAAATAATAGAACAAAATTATTGAGTGTGTAATATTATTAATAACAGTATGGTGTTTATGATATTGTTATCTCATAAAAATAGTTGTAGTTAAGATTACATTCATCGGATAAAGAAGAACCATGATATAGTTGGGCCGATATTTGGTCCTAAGCATGAGAAATGAAAATAAGAGGATGATCTACATAACTAATAGCTAAGTTTTCATAAATAAAATAATATTAACATGGAACAATGAATGATGGTTTCCATACATAGTGGGGTCATTTTCAAGTATCCTAGGTTGGATCATTGAAAATTCATTCATAAAATTAAATATGATAGTGCAGTCAGGTGGTGGGTTCTGAAAACTATTCTACAATAATATTGGTTATAGACATAACATGTGGTAGGGTGTTTGAATTCATTTAGGGAAGATGTATTTTAGGGTATATATTAAAAGGTTTGGAAGGAGTTGTTTTTTAATAATATTCTATATATATGGATGTTTTTATCCTTGACCCATTGAATCCATAGAAGGGATAACCCAATTTACTCACACATGTTTCTTTGAAATGGATTCAAAATCTATTGAAATGAACAATGAATTATTTTTAGACCGTTGTAATCATGTTTTGAATTTTAGTGAGATCCTTTAGTGTTAGAACCTTTTATAAAATTTTTATTTAATGGACCACATATTCCATGGTTGTGTTGATCATATGTTTAATGCAATTTTATCATGCCCATGGCATTATATTTTTTGATAATGTGATATTCATGTTGGTGGTTGGATTTAAGGATGTTTTGGAGTTAATTGTATTGGAAATATCCTTAAATTCTTGATCGTAGAGAATAGACAATCAAATAAAACATTATGATGTTCAGTTCTGAGCACACTGTTCATGTTGAATGATATTGGTGGGAATATAAATAGTTTAATGAATAGAAGATAAATTCATTTTACTTTTAGTGGAAATCAATATAAGAATTATTTTGAGATTTATTGATTCATAGGAATGATAAAATGTGGTTTTGGTAATCTTATGGGGAATACATAAGTGGGAGCGTGGATAAAAATAAGATGCATTTCATGGAGAACCTAGAAGATGATGTACAAGGAGGATAAACATGATCTAACTAATGGGACTTGTGTGAGTATGGGAATAGGAATCATGTAGATAATTTTTGGACAAAACAATTGAAAATAATTCTCAATTGGGATATTGTTGGGTTTTGTTCTAGAAATAATTTCTAGTTCAAGTTTAATACCTATCTATGTTTAATCACTGGTAGATATTTTTGATAGATCCTAGGGGAAGTATGAACACCTATACCAGGGATGTATGATTTTATGTTGATAAATTCATTTAATGGTATAATGAAAATGTGTGAGTCTAAGGGTTGTTCGACTACAGTCTTGGAGTATTGGTTTTGTGTATGTAAACTTGATATAAATAGAAGTTAAGGTCAGTAGAAGGAGAGTTTTCCTAAATTTGAATAACATCTTCAATATAATGGTTAATTTTCTAATGAAAATAGGAATTTAAATTTTTTAACTCTAAAATGTATTTAGTTTATCATTAATAATGAATATCAAATAAACATAAAAATTACAGTTATTAAAAATTATGTAAATTTGAAAACCAAATAATTTATGTAAAATATTTATAAAATTAGATACATTGATTAAGAAAAAGTAAATTTGGTCTGAAGAAAATTGAAAACATCTATCAAATGTAAAAGTATTGATTACTAGTACTATGAATGATAAAAAATATAGAGCATTAATCTACATTCCAGATACCCTATCAAAGGATATTATAAATACCATACTTTTTTGTAGAGTTAAAGAGTATATTTTGGAATTTATTCGCGGTACTTGTCTTGATTCACCAAAAATCCATCGACATAAACAAGTCATAAAGCATCATGTCATCCAATCCTTAGACATGCTCAATATCATAGGATCAATAAAATAACTCTCTTCATGTCGCTGATTTCCCCCAATCCTATAGGATTTGAAACTCAGTGATTAGTGTAAGGGAACATTAAGAATTTTCAATTAATTCTCATGATGAAATTCTACAATAAAAAAAATCATTGTTAAATGATACATCCATTAGAAGATTGATAGGTTACATGAAATGATGAGATTCCAAAGGGATTAAGAAGTACATTCTGAAATTATGATATCTTGTATCACTGTTTTCACACACATTTTCCCATTCCTAATCAATGATGATATAAAACTCTTATAAAAATTCTTTCAACAGATGGATTTAAAATTATTCCGAGCAAGTTACCACAACATCATACGAAGTTTCATCAACTCCATATGATTTGAACATTATATAAAATATATATATGATGTTATTCATTTTCTTATATGTATATTTTACATTAAATAATTATATATATTGGAATCAAATATAGTTATTTGGAATATAATCTTTTCATATAAAAAATATATATGTAATTTTTTTATTATACCCAAAAAAATATAAAAATTCAATTAACACCATGTAATTATTATGTGTATTGTGGTTTTAAAAAATAAAAATGGAAATTTTAATTATATCAACTATCTGACACTTTCTAAATGAAGATTGTAAAACATTAATAGTTGATATGTTCCACTAAATATTTAATAGATACTTCATATAATATTTGAAGAACTAAACATCTTCCTTATTCTATAGAAAATTTTAACCTAACATATTAGTCCTGATTAAATTTCTCCCCATTTCATTAAAATACATTTAAACATAAATTAAAAAAAATTATCCTCAATTTTTACAAAATCAATTTAAAAATACATTTAAAATACATTTTTGTTTTTTAAGAAAATCATTTGGAATTCAAATCATTTATGATGAAATAATGTAATAAAAAATAATTCTATTGTTTTTTTCAGAAATAATTATTTTTTATAATATATCCAATTTATAAAAACATTTATAAGATTTTATTGTGAAAAAATAAATAGAATGTTTATTTTCAATTATCAATTAATATAAATCTCTTGGAATATCATTTTTTTTCATCTAATGAAAGTAGAGTGTTAACCCTGCTATCTAATTCTATTTTATATTAACAATTGTTTTATAAAAAAAACTATTTTATTACTTCATAATATAATTTTTTAAAATATAAAAAATAACTAAATTTGGTATTTTTAATCTCTATAAATAAATTATATTACAATTATAAAGGATTATCTTCTTAATTCAAAGATTGTTTCATTGAAAATTATAATATGAAATTAATTTATTCCATTCAATGACATTTATATATTATTGAGACATTTTTTAAAAAATTTATAACTATAACTTATATGAAAGAAATATAAAAATTGAAATAGAATAGAGTTTAGGATTGAAATAATAATGTTTAAATGCCTCTTCCACGAAGTTTGTTTTCAATGAATCTAAAAATTTTCATCGGTAACAATTTTGGAATCTATGAATGTTGAAAAATGTTAGATGATGTATCCAAACCCTTTTATGTATTTTTTAGTGATAGGAGATTAGTCATAAAATAAATAAATCAAATCCTATTTTAAATTAATCATTCCTTACATTATTTTGTTATATTAGATTCATTCGTAATTTAATGGTTTTGTAATAATATCACCTAGATAATTTGTATATGAATAAATATATTAAAAATATATGTTTCTTATGTCTCTCCTTTAGTTAAGTTGTGTCTTTTATCTATGTTATTTTCGTTGGAGTTATCCTATGGGTTCCAAGATAAATAAACTTGCACAGTATTATTATAAAAGATTGAATTTTGAGTAAATTTAAAAGTAATATTTTTATTTTATTATGCATTCACGATTACTCTTAAAACAACGTCCATTTTAAAAATATTCAATTTAAATAGTTTGGTTTGAAAAATATTATATCATTTAGCAATACCATGAAAATAAATCTTCTCCAAGGAAATGTCATGTTTTATAATTACTCTCTAAATAAAATCTAATGGTTATAAAGTCAATATCTGAGTAAGAATTGATTGAAAAATATGTTCCATACAATTAAAAAAACGAATTTATATGGAATCCTTCATCTAATATCATTTGAATTTTACCACATTTAGTTTTTATTCCTTTAAATTCCGTTGAAGTATTACACACAAACATATATAAAACATATTACTCATTCAAAGTGTTTCTAAATATAGAAAGCATATAATAAAATATATTTAAATTTTTTAGCCAACTAGTTTCCCATATCACCATTATATTTTTTTTATTTAGGTAGCTAAAGGACAACTAATACTAATGGATTTATTAGAATAGAAAATAAATAATAAATTATTAATATATTAATATTTATTTATATTGATCTCTTTTAGTGTTTGATATATTTTATACAATTAAATTTTTTTACTTCACCCATGTTGTTCATTTCAAAAAGTAATATTCATATGATTGGGAAATAAAAGGTCATATATTTTTTAGTAAAGAAAAAAAATAATGACCTTAATATATATTTGATTAGGGATGGATAATTTAAATATAATTTTTGTTCAAATATTTGGATTATCAATTCCCTTAGCAAAACCCTTTAATATTAAAAATATGGTAATTCTATTTGACTAGGATCTTTGGTATTTTTTAATTCTATAGAGTGATTTAATACTTTTTAAAACTAGTCCCAAAATTTTAATATTTCAAAAAAATCTATTTATTCAATATAAATTTCCCCCTGACCATATCCATTTATAAAATCAAAATTATAATCCATTTGAAATAAATTAAAACCCAAAATGAATAGAAAAAAATTTAATATTTTCATAGAATCATGTATTTTTACTAGTTTAAAAGAACAACCATAGTAAATTACATCTTTGATAGAGATACAATTGTTAATAATTCATTCATTAATCCACTGTTTTTTAAAAAAAATATTATTGAATCTAAAAACCTATTTGTATCCAATCATTGATAAATATTTAGTTCTATTAATTAATTTCCAAAAACTATTCCTTTAAAATTGACTATGTTCACCTTCCATGTAAACTATCACAAATTTCAAAACTTGTGTCTTCATATTCTCATTTAGGATAGATATTTTATAGGAATTCTTAATGATTACACTTAATTTAAATTTACATTAAATTTTAAACTGGTTGAGTTACATCACTAGTGATATTAGTAGTGGGATGATATTTTAATATCAACTTGTTCATTGGTAAATTCATAAGTTATTAGTCAAATATCTTTTTTTTATAATATCTATAAATATATTTTAGATATTAAAAATTATATTGAACTAAATTCAATAGGATTCAATCTTTATGGTTTTAGTTTATCTTCTTGTAATAGAATAGTTGAAATTTTGAAAACATCCCTGGAGGGATTAACATTCAGAGGTTTTACAAAAACATAAAGAAAAATTACATCCAAAATTATAAGAATGGTTTCATCAAAATCATTATATCATTTAAAAATCACTATATATGACATTATTAATGAATAATAACTTTGAAAAATTACTTTATTGGATTCGTGATAAAATATAATTAATTCATCGTTAGTATCTGGGTTAAATAATTTACACCCAAACACACTAAATTAGGAATTAATTTACATTCTTCTATTCCACTTCTCACAAAGACAATTATTTAGAAAAATGATGAATTAGAACTTAATTTAAATTATATTAAGAAATATTAATCACCTTGTCCAAAAAATTAGTTTAAATTGAATACTCACATGTCATTATTGTATTCATTCATTGAACAATTTAACTTCAATTTTTAACCACTCTATTTTGATGACATGTTCCTTTTGGGGAAAAATTACTAGTTTTACATTTTCTTATATAATAATTTTCAAAATAAAATTTTTTTGAATCAATATCATGATCACTCTACAAAAAAATCTCATATTCAAGATTTTCTCATTTTGAACACAATTTTGTAATTTCATAAAATAATATATAGTTATACATTACGATTATCCCAAATATGTCTAAATATATCTATGTAATCATCAACAAGATCATACAATTTTGTTTTATTAAGTTGTTGTAGTTTTTTTTGAACAATAAAATCCATCTTCACATAATTTAAATCACGAGATGTTGAGAATTCACTATTAGGTTTAAAACTACCCATGAGTTGTCTACCAAATTAACAGTGTTCAAAGACTCTTGTTGAGTTCATCATTAATTATAGATGATCATGAACATGAAATTTTCTAGAATTTTAATATAAATTCCACGAGTTAATGTGACCTAATCATCTTTTCCAAAAGCTAAGAATAATCATAAAAAACAGTAAAAAATTGTAAATTACTATCAAAATATATTCTATTTATAGAATAAAAATTTTCTTATGCCCATCTTTGGAATGGAAGGATATAAATTTCAATGTTTTAATAGATAATTTATCATTTATTTTGTTCATAATACAAACCTTGTCACATATTTAGATTACTCTAATCATGTTATTATTAATCCCTAAATCATATAAAATATCATAAATTAAATATTTTCAATTTAAATAAATATATAGGATTATGAATATTTCAGAATTTTTATTTCCTATAAAAGTGACTCCACTGTTAGACTTCTTTATGATCAGTAAAATGGTTTTACGTCCTATCAGGTTTTGGGATTAACCACTTTAATTATTACACATGTTTCAGTTTTTCTTACTAAAAAAATTTAAATATACAACCTATATTCTTTGTTCTAGCACATCATTGGGTCTAGAAATGATTGTAAACATAATTTTTGGAACCAAATCTATTAAAATATTTTATTATATACAGTTATTAGTTATATATAAAGAATATAATTGGGACATAACATGATTGAAAAATATTTAACCCACAAAAATTTCCTTGATTACCTCCCTATATAATTTTTTATAAGATGGATAACATTTGGTAAAATATAATTTGAATGAATATAACATATATATGAACTATATACCATTCGATTAGATATTTTGTATGGATTTATTTGTTTATAAATTTTTATCAAAAGCTTACCTAATAGAAACTATGTTTTAATAATATTTTTCAAGTACCCCATTTCAAATTTCATTTTTAAAATCAATTTTAGATAATTATATGGTAAAATAAAACTGTGTTTAGCTTCTGATTTTGTTCAATGTTATGAAAAGTTATTAGTATGTATTTATTTTGATTCATTATATTTTAAAAAATAAGCATTATTATTATCATAGTTATTTTTTAAAATTTTAATTTTCTTTTTCTAAATAATACTTATATCTTTGAATTTACCCAAAGAAGAATAATGTTCCTTTCCATATGATGGTATTTTTAATCTTCTGGTGGATTAGTTTTTTCATCATCTGATGAAGATGTGTAGTAATTTTCAAGGGTAAAACAAATATTTCAATATAATTATTTCCTTTATTTTTAGTGAAATATTTTTCAAAATATAGTATTCAAATGTATGAATATTAGAATAGAGACTAATAATATTATGACTATCACATCAATTTTCAGTCAATTAGTTTTCAAAAGTGATGACACACCTATATTCACTGCATGTATCAATGTATTTTAAAATATTAAACCCTATACTTTTAAAAATTATTATAGATATTCATCATTGTTTTCAACCTCATGTAATAAGGCCAAATTATTTCTATTTTGTTTATATTCATAAAATATAAAATCTGAAGATTATTTCTTCCATTGCCTTTCTTTTCTATCATTTCAATAATAAAATGGTATGTTTCAATTTTTTATCATCTTATTCATTCTATTTACTAACTGATAATTTTTACATTCATGATACAAATTATTTCATTTAGCCAATGAATTTTTGGATGAATTATTTGTATATTTATTTCATGGAATTATTTTCCTGGAATCAAAATTAGAATATATAGATACAAATTCAATCCATTATTCCTCTAATACTTCTCAGTACCTCTTTTCAATGTACTCTCATATTTTATGATATTTTGAATCATGTAATAAGGATTTTGCTTTTTTTATTGATTCATATAATAAAATATATATTTTTGAATCCAACTATATTACATATATCTCTATCAAATTTTCTACCAGAGAATTATCCAATATAAATTTTCTAACAATTCATTGTAAATTGTTTACTGTAACCTTGAATCATTGTTTAATTTCATTAAAAAAAATTCCACATAGAAAATATAATTCATGATAATATACATATAATATAAAAATTCTTTTTTTGAGAGCATTAGATGTAAAAAAATGATAAAATATTAGATTCATAAAAATTTTGTTAGTATTTTAACAAAAATCAATATAAGAGTATATATTTATCATCATATAATACAAAACTTAATTCCACACATTATATATTTCCTAACCTTAATTATTTCTGTCATTCAAAAATGTCACACATGGACTTTTGAGATGATTTTATTTTTATAATTTTATTTTTCATTGAGATATTTTGTTGAGTTCTAGGTTGATCCCATTTTGAAATTTTTTATTTTTGGTGTTAATTAAAGGTTTTAGTCTTTTCAGTGCTTGATGCATGGGGAGGGTAAGGTTGATGCCACACATCTTCACTAAACCACCTTGTGTCCTGCTCGGTGCACAACTAATTAGTTAAATAATAAAATAAAATGTTCAATAAAAAAATGAAGTTATTTAAAATTGTGATAATGTGAAAATAAGAAAAAATAATAAAACAATAATTAACATTAATGAATTCCTTTAATGGTAATAATAATATTATTATTTGAGGATATTATTATTATTAGTGATAAGGATAAGAATTATATGATGTTATTATTATATTTATCATCATCATTTGATTAAACTTTTTTTGTGTTGTGTGGGCTAACATCACAATTTCCCAAAAATTTAAAATAAAAATAATAAAAATATGTTTAATGGATTATATTAATGAAAATAAATATGGTAATGATGGTAATAATAATAATAATTAGCATTAATAATATGTTTATAGTTTTTTTATTTTTAATCTTTTAATTTAAGAACATTGTAATTGTTAATATAATTATTAGTATAATTAATATAAAAATATTATTCTTTACATTACTTATTAATAATAATAATATTATTATCCAAATAACACTTTTTTGGTGGATCCTCTCTCCCTCACCCCCCTTCCCCACAACCATGCATCCCCCCATTATATGACCGCAACACACACCCCTTCCCTTAAAACCCTATGTCACGCACTTCTTCCCTTGGCTATCCCACCACTATATCCTTTACAGTTAGTCGATCACATTTTATCTAGAATCCTAACCCCTTTCGAAGAATCCTCATTCTAGTTCCCCCCTTCTGGTCGTGGCTCTGTCTGGTGCACACCCTACTGGCTGACCCTCTCTGACTTGACTCTTTCACTTCCAGCCTTTCTTCTGGTAACTATGACTAGGAAAAAATCTCTACTTCTATCAAATATTCTCTCTATGAGCCCCTCCTCCTCTTAGTTAGGGTTTATTTAACATTGGTTTGAGATTTTAAGACTCTATTTTGTTGTTTTTGGGGCCAATTTAATGATTTGTGGTCTGCTTTAGGTCCCATGTTCTGTGATTGGAATGTGACAGAAGTTTTGCTCAAAATATTTGAGGTTATCTTAACCGAGGTAGGTGGTTCCATGACCTAGAATATTTAGGTTATTTAATTTGTAGCTTATATAATTTTTTAAGCTGTTCTAATGGTAAATGTTTTGGTGCGAAATCCATTTTTGATATAATTCAAGATGCTTGGATGATGAATTTTATTTTTATAATTGAAATTTGTATGTCACGAACTGTGCCACGGGCCCCGTATCGTGTCTACCCCATGAACACCTTCTAATGTCCAGGGGATGGCGACTAGAACCAAAGGCGTAATTCCCTAAAACTGGGAAGGCATTGCCTTTATAAATTGTAAACACACACAACCAGAGTACAAGCGGAAGCATACTTTAAGTAAAAGCTGTATAAAAAGTGTACTGAAAGTAAAGGGGGCTAGAATACAATCCCAAATATAAAGTAAAAATATAACAAAAAAACAAGTAAAACTGTTAATGTGACAAATAACTGAAAGGTGATAGCAGCACCAGGATTTTCCTCCAGGGTTCCTACCTGATGGTTAGGTACAGATGGACTCCACAACACTCCATGTATGTCAGACTCAACTGTGTAAAGATACGTCATATGGTCCTCCTCTGGGTACCGTCCAGTCCTGGCGCTCTCGGCCTACGTCCCCACTATCCGTCGTCTGCATCCAACACAAAGAGTTGCAGGCATAACCCGTGCTGGGGTGAGTATAACAATACTCAGTCATGACCCCAAGACCCTCAAGGTCTCACAAAATACAACAAGGATAAACCAAAAAGTATGAAATCAATAGATAACCATTACTTAGGTATGTGCCCATACATATACCAATGTTATCAAGTAACCCCTCTCAATAATGAGGAAAACAAAAAGGTCATTGACTCAGCTCAAACTAGGATTTTCATTATCGAATCCATCACTAGTGGAGAACTCCTCCTCTTTCAAGAACAGTGGGCCTGTCGCAACATTAAGGAGCTTCTCACTAACCTTGGACTACTGAGGTACTCCTCCTATCGAGTACCACTAGTCTGCTAAAAAATACCGAGAGCTTCGTCGGCTGTGGGTCTACCGCCAAATACCGGGTGCTCCCCCTAATATCCTACATAGGTACTCATCCTATTGAGTACCGTGGGTCTTCTTCCAACTACAAGGTGCTCCGTCTGCCATGAGTCTACCACCAAATACAGAGAGCTCCTCACAGGGCTAGTCGAATCACTCCGAGTCGAATCAGTCAAGCAGTTGTCAGGTCGGTCAGCTACTTGGTCTCCGTACTCTATACGCTCATCTTCGGGAGGATCCGATCCATGATCTACTGGTCAATAATCCAAGTGTCACGAAGTATTACGTGGAAGTATCTCAACGGTTCAACAAGTCATAGTGGTCTCAAAGGGACTACTATGATCCAAGAATACCGGCACCGTTGATGGTTCATCAAACGGACGTCTGGTGCCAAAGATATGGCCCAAGAAGATAACGGTTTAGTAATGGGCCCGGGTCCGGTCTGACGCAAACAGACCGACTAGGCCCAACCCGGGCTGGGCCGACCCGGTCTGGGTTGGCCCGTTCAGACTTTCTGGATCTGACCTGGCCATTAGGCGGGTCAGCCCATTAGTCAACACGTAGGCGGCTCAGTTACTCGACCCGGGAGATCGGGCCAGTTTAGCCAGCGTCACCGCGGGGGACACCGTGAGTCGACTAGGGAGTCCACCAGGCAGGCCGCACGGGGCGCGGGCCGGCCGTCTAGTCACCAGCAGGCCGCGGGAGCACCGAGCAGGGTGCAACAGGCCGCGGGGACACTGTTCTAGCCACGACAGGGTGTGGGGGATACGAACAGGCCACCGGTAGGGGCTGGGAAGGCCGTTGGAAGGGGTGTGGGATTTCCGGGTAGGCCGCCGGACGGGTGCAGGGCACCGGGCAGTGTGATGGGACGCGGGCAGGGCACCGACAGTGCCGTCCAGCGCGCCGTGGGCGTGGGAAGCGGGCTGGTGGGGCTGGGCAGTGCACCTGGGACGTGGGAAGCGTGCCTACGAGGTGTGGGCAACGCGCTGGGGTGCTGCGGGGAGGCGGTTCGGGCGCCTCTTTGCCGACAATTTTTTTCCGGGAGCACCAGTGCACCGTGGGGTAGTGCGGTTTGTAGAGGCCGCGGGTAGCGCGACATCATTTTTGTCGACTTCGTCGTCTTACCATAGAACACCACAAGAGATCAGGAATCCACGAAGGATGTCGAGCCATGTTAGATTGGCCTGAATCCTCCGCGTTTAAGGTGATAAAAAATGGCTCACTAGTATTAAGCATAACTACGATCGTCCTTCATTTTGTGATAAAATAATAACATGGGGAAAAGTTCATTCTTTAAATATAATCAAACCCCCACCACTGATATTAGGGTAGTCAATCGATTATGTTATGGAAGGATGGCCGTGAATATGTGGTAGATGATCACGTCCCACGTCGAAGGGGTTCGACGAAGAAGGCTGGAGAAGCAGAGTGTCGCCGACATTCTTCACATTCATCAGGTTCTTCGTTGGGAGAACAATTCATCTTTTGGAGATTTTTCTCCATAGCTTTCCTTTCCCCCATTCCACAAAAATGATATATGCCAATTGAAATAATAGGTAGGCTATATTATAATTCTGTTGGAAATAGTATTCAAGTTGGTGATTTAATTATGAGTCTCTTCCTAATTAATTCATGAAAGTTGGCATGAATTAATTAGGGGGGTTTAGGTGCATTATGGTGGGGAAAGGTGGAGAGGCTCTCCCTCATTAATGAGGGAGAGTTGAGAGGTTAAGGTCTCCTCTCATTAATGAGGGGTCGGGTGGCCTCGTGTGGTCCCCACCACATTTAACCTCACATGGGAGGTTGGGTTCAGGTATTCCCCACCCCCATAACCTCTCATTGGTGGTTAGGGTGTGGCGGTTACACCACCAACTCCCAAGTGGAGGTTCCAACTACCCGCACTCACATAGCGGCTGGAATAAAATAAAGTCTGGGTACACTTTATTTTATTATATTTTTTATAAAAATCCAAAACTAACTTTTATTTCGGACCATCCACTATCAATGTGAAAGTCTTCTTAAGTGAATACCGGTGCTACAAGTTCAACGGTGCCCTCAAATTTCCATTTTGAGCACTGTTTCAAAAGTTATAAAAACCCTCTCATATGTTTACTGATCGTACCTAGAAAAAACTTCAGAAATTGATTTCGGACACACCGGGCCTCAGAATCAAGCACCGTTAGAAACTGAAGAATTTTAAAATTTCCATGTATTTAAAAAAAATTCCCTGAGAAATATGGGTCTTTAAATTTTCCCCACCTTAGGGATTTACATCCAAGTAAGCTACAACTCGAACTATGGGAACAAATGGGTGTACTGACCACACATCTGAAACATCCCGCTCCCAAGTGCTCTTCTATAGGTTCCAATGCTATCAGAAAACGCACACCAGAGGTATCGACTGTCCATGTAGGACCCGATCCTGTCAATACTCAATCTCTGCTGGAACCTCCGTGAATTTCATCCCATCATCGATGTCCAGCTCTCCAAGGTCGATGATGTGGGATGGGTCATGCACGTATCTCCTCAGATGATATACGCGGAAGATTCCGTGCACCCGGTGCAACTGAGGTAGAAGGGCCAAGCTATAAGCCATGTCACCTACTCTACTAAGGACCCAGAAAGGTTCGGTGAACATCAGATTTTGCTTGCTGCCTCGGCCAAATATTCGTAGACCTCGTTGAGTTCAGAACCATAGGAAGACATGGTTTCCATCCTCGAACTTCGAAGGCCTCAATCTCCTATCAGTATATGACTTCTATTTTCTTTGTGCAGTCTTCATCTACTCCAGGATGATTTGAACCTTCTCGATGGTAGCCTGTTCCATCTCTGGTCCCACTAGTGCTGATTCCCCTTGGTCTTTCCAGCATAGTGGTGATCTGAAAGGTCGTCAGTGCAAAGCCTCAAAAGGTTCCATACTGATGGTGGATTGATAGCTGTAGTTGTAGGAAAACTCCACCAAACATAGGTTATCCTCCTAGCTACGACCGAAGTCGAGGACACATGCACGAAGCATTTCCTAAAGGGTCCGGATGGTTCTCTCGGTCTGACCATCTGTCTGAGGATGGAAGTTGGTGCTCAAGCTAATTTGTGTCCGAAAAGCGTCATGAAACCCATTCCATAGCCAGGAAGTAAATCGTGTGTCATGGTCAGAGACAACAGAAGAAGGTACTCTATGTAACCGCACAATCTTCTACACATAGGGACGTCACAGGCTTTCTACTGAGCCCTGCTCTCTAATCGGTAGGAAGTAGGCCGACTTGGTGAGTTGGTTGAAGAGCACCCAAACCGAGTCGTGACCCCTGGATATATGTGGATGACCTATTACGAAGTCCATGGATATCTCATCCCACTTCCACTCTAGGACCTCTAAGGGATGAACCAATCCTGCTGGTACCTGGTGCTCAGCCTTCACATGCTGACAAGTGAGGCACCATGAGACAAACTCCTCTACTGTCTTCTTCATACCTGGTCACTAATGCTGTCAGCAAAGGTCCTGGTACATCTTCTCCACTTTTGGATGTATCGCTAGAGGGGATGTGTGGAACTCCCTCAACGCTTCCTCCTGAAGTGCAACTGGTACCATGGTACATCCTCTAAAGAGGATGTTGTATTCCCCACCTTCATAAAATCCATCAGGTTCCTGCAATATGGATAGCTAAGCACATCACATCTCATAGTAAGTGTCCCCATACTGTGCCTCCCTAAATCGCTGAAGACTTGGGGGAGTGACTATATGAGACTATAGATAGGCTACTCCATATCTATCCACAAAGGATATCTGTAAGGTAGCAAGCTATTATATCGACTCTCCTACCAGCTATATACCAGTCCACCTACTGAGCACATCTGCAACAACATTACCCTTCCTATGATTATAGACTATCTCAAATTCATAGTCTTGGAGGAACTCTAGCCAACACCATTGTCTCAGGGTCAGGTCGTTCTGAGAGAAGATATACCAGAGACTCTTGTGATCAGAGTTCATGGTAAAACGTTCACCCATCAAATAGTTCCACATCTTCATCAAAGAAAGACCACTGCTGCTAACTCTTGGTCATGTGTAGTGTAGTTCTACTCATTTTGTCTCATATTCCTAGAACCATATGCGATCACTACTTGCTCATGCATCAGGACACACCAGAGTCCAGTCCCTAATGCATCACAGTAGACTACGTACCGTACGCCTTCCCCTGGAAGACTCAAGATTTGGGCACTAGTTAGCTTCTGCCTCAGCTCCTGAGATCTCTGAAAGCATCTCTCCGACCACATGAATGGATTCTCCTTCTTCGTCAAGGCTGAAAGTGGTGCTACAACTTTGGAGAAATCTGGAACGAATCTACGGTAGTATCCATCCAAGCCCAGGAAACTCTGTACCTCCGTCACACTCCTGGGTGGATCCCAAGAAAGTTCCACCTTGATATTAGCTGGATCCACCGCAACTCTAGCCTCTGAGATGACGTGCCCCAAAAAGTGAACATATCGAATCCAAAATTTGAACTTCAAGAGCTTACCATAAAGCTAGTTCTCTCGGAGTGTGTCCAGTACTATCTGTAAATGGTAGGCGTGCTGCTCCTTAGTAGTCGAGTAGATCAAAAAGTCTTTAATGAATACTACTTCAAAGAGATCGAGGTAAGGATAGAAGACCCTATTCATGAGACAAATGAACACTGCTGGAGCATTGGTTACGCTGAAGGGAATATCCCAGAACTCATAGTGGTCATACCGACACCTGAAGGTTGTCTTCTGCACATCCTAATATTGAACTCTAAGCTGGTGATAGCCTAATCTGAGGTCTATCATTGAGATACTTCATGCTCCCTTGAGCTAATCAAAGAGGTCTTCAATCCATAGAAGTGGGTACTTGTTCTTCACAATCACCGGTTTCAGGCGACGATAGTCGACACAGAGCCTCAAGCTCCCATCCAACTTCTTGGCATACATAATCAGGGTTTCCCAGAGAGAAACATGGGGCTAGATGAATCCCTTTCCCTTCAAGTCCTCTAGGTGTACCCGTAGCTCATAAAGCTCTGTGGGAGCCATCCGATATGCTGGATTAGATATCATAGCAGTCCTGGGTTATAAGTCAATGTAGAAGTCCACCTATTTGCGAGGAGGTAGTCCTGGGACATCATCAGGGAAAACATCTGAGTACTGGTCCACCACTACAGGATATGTCAGACTCTCCACATCAACTGCTCATAGGGAAAGGCAATAAAATTGGTGATTTATCAGCTACACCCACCTTCGAGTAAGTCCACCCCGTGCTGAAAAGGTACCCTTCTCGCCGGTGAAGGTGAACCTGGTCCCATCCGTGAGGACACACTGAACCTTTCTCCTAATAATGTCGATCTGAGCATGGACTGTAGATAACTAGTCCATATCCAAGATGATTTCGTAAGGCCTCGATGCCACTACGAGGATATCTCATCTGAAGTTCTCGGCTCCTATAGTAACCTCACACTGCTGGCACCAGTGCGTAATCGTCGAGTCTGCTCCCATAGGAGTCTCTAGCTGTAAGGATCGAGCCAACAACTCCATCAGAATCTTTGAGATCTGAATGAGGGTAGTGGGAATGAAAGAGTGAATGGAACTTGTGTCTATAAGAACTACATCTATGGTGGAGTAGACATAGATCATACCTCGTATCATCTTCTGAGTGCTATGGTTGTTGGCCTCAGCTGCCTGATGCTGAGCTCTCCCCTGTCCAGTCGCTACCTGTGGTTGGGGTGGACCTCCTACTGGTGGTGGCGGTTGCACATCGTATCATCATCCACCGCCAGCTATACATACAACTCCTCTTCCACGTCCTCCACCTCCGTACAAACTACATCGATCAAACCTCTGCCTCAGCTCGGAAGGTTCCTCAACTGTCTACTGATCATCAGTACGTCAGACAGTCATGAGCCATGTGACAATGCCTGCTGCAGGATTAACACTGTCTACTCCTGGTATGTTTGCCTCTGTCTCCACTCTGGGTGCCCCGCACAACCGATCCTGAGACGTTCAGTTGACCACCTATGGGTCTTTTCCTCTTGGACCTCTGCGTCATCTGTCTACTACCAGCTGCAGAAGACTTCGCTACAAGTCGACTAGTGGTGGATCTAGCTGCTAGAGACTACTCATTAAGGAAACTCTCCACTAGGAGGGCTCGCTCCAACACCTCCGTCTACGTCGGGATGCTGTGGGAGATAACTAAAGCTCTCATCTCTCTCCTGAGTTCCTGCTCAAAATTCCAGGCCCTGAAAAACGGATCCTGTACCATATCAGTGGAGTACCATGAGAGGTCGTTGAACCACGCTAAGTATTGAGCCACTATCATGATACCCTATTGTAGATGCAGTTGCTCTTGTATCCACACCGCTCGTAGGGTCGCTGGAACAAAATCCACCCGGAACAGGCTCTCGACGTCTTCCCAAAGATGTGACACCACATCAAGCATCTGGAGAATCAAGCTCCACCATTTGCCTACTGGTGCCTGAAGGAGGATGTCAGCAAGGATCACCCGGAAGTCGGCTGGTGTCCCTACAAGTATGAAGACTCTCACCACTGCCTCCATCCAATCCATAGGTGCATGCGGGTCTGTATCTCCCCTAAACCTGGGTGGACTCTAGCACTCGAACTCGTGGAGTACGCTCAAGCGGCATGCACTCTCGACTGCTCGGGCTGGTAGCATCGGTGTCCCAACAGGGAGTATTATCGCTGGTGCCTCTACTGGTTCCTCAACTGGAATAGGGCCTTGTACTGAGGCATCATCGCTCAGTGTGTTGTCAGTATGTACAACTCTTGGGGATCTAGCTGGTCGTCAGTGGGAGGCATCTTAAAAGAAAGAGATGTGACACGGTCAAAAGAATATACCTGGTTAGCTGGCGTGATTGAGTTTACTTAAAGAAAATCTTTTGGAAACACACACTCAATTAGTTTTTTCCTGCACTGAGTTGGAAATCCAATGTCAGGGTCCTGGTGTATGGATACGTCGGATGACCACACCAACACTAGACTCCCTGAACTGAAAACCACACTTATCACCCTTAACAATATTGATTTTTAAAAAACAAATTTCAGAGTCCTATGTTCTGCGTTAGAACCAACGTCCTCTGATACCAATTTGTCATGAACCATCCCCCAGGGCCCATATCATGACTACCCCAAGCCCACCTTCCTTAGGCCAGGGGCTGGAGACTATCATCAAAGGAGTAATTCACTTAAACTGGGAAGGCATTACCTTTATAAATTGTAAACACACACAACCAGAGTAAAATAGGAAGAAAACACTAAGTAAAATATGTATAAAAAGTTTACTGAAAGTAAAGGGGGACAGAATACAAGACCAACTGTAATGTACAAATACAATAGAAAACAAGTACAACTGAAAAAGGGAAAAATAGCTGAAAGGTGAAAGAAGCTCCTGGATCATCCTCCGGGGTTCCTACCTGAAGGGTAGGTATAGATGGCCTCCACAACACTCCTCGTTCATCAGACTCCACCATGTACCAATACCTCATAAGGTCCTCCTCCGGGTACCTTCCAGTCCAGGAGCAGTTGACCTTCATCAGCTCTGTCTATCGTCTGCATCCAACACAACGAGGTGCGAGCATAGTCCGTGCAGGGGTGAGTATAACGATACTCTTTAGGGACATCGAGACCCTCAAGGTCTCACAAAATACAACAAGGATAAACCAAAAAGTATGAAATAAATGGATAACCATTACATAGATATATTCCAATACATATACCCAAGTTATCAAGTAACCCATCTTAATCATGAGGAAAACACAAAGGTCATTGACTCAGATAAAACCAGGATTTTCATTATCGAAACCACAGCTGATGGAGAACTCCTCCTTTTCCTAGAATAGTGGGCCTGTCGCAACACTTAGACTGTTCTCACTAGCCTTGGACTATTGTGGTACTCCTCCTGTCGAGTACCGCGGGTCTGCTGCCAAATACCAGGCACTTCGTCCACTGTGGGTCAACAACCAAATATCGGGTGCTCCCCCTAATAACCTACAGAGGTAGTCCTCCTGTTGAGTATCATGGGTCTGCTGGAAACTACTAGGTGCTCCGTCCGCCATGGGTCTGCCACCAAATACCAAGATCTCCCCACTAGGCAAGTCAAATCACTCCGAGTTGAATCAGTCAGGTAGTCGTCAGGTCTATCATCTACTATGTCTCTGCACTCTGTACGCTCGTCTCTGGGAGGATCCGCTCCACGAGCTACTAGTCGATACTCCAAGTGTCACGAAGTCTCACATGGAAGTATCTCAACGGTCTGACATGTCATAGGGGTCTCAACGCAGCAGATGGCGTGTCAATCGGACCCCCAGTCTATGAGTTATTAGCATTTTAGTCTCGGGGGCCCGATTGGATTTGTGTATGAACCAACCTGAATGTGACACAACTATACCCCGAACTACAGTGGTGTATACTCAAAGGGACTAATATGATCCAAGAATACCAGTGCCTCTAATGGTTTGTCAAATGGGCATCCGATGCCCAAGATATGGCACAAGAAGATAATTGGTGTGTAATGGGCCTAGGTCTGGTCCGTCCCGGTCGGACAGACTCGACCCAACACAGTCTAGGTCGAATCACCCTTATAGTCCACAAGGTCGGGCCCAGTGGGCCGGGTCAAAACATAGTGGGCTGACCCACCCAATGGGCTGGGTCAGACCCAGCGAGTCTGACCGGGTCGGCCAAGACGGGGTTGGGCCGCATCGGTCTGACCAGGTCGGACCAGACTTGAGCCCGTTACTGAACCATTACCTTCTTGGGCCATATCTTTAGCACCAGTCGTCAGTTTGACGAACCGTCAGCAGCACTGATATTCTTGGAGCATAGCCGTCCCTTTGAGTATACCCCACTGGAATTTGGGATATAGTTGAGGCATGATCAGGTTGGTTCATACACAAATCCAAACGGGCCCCAAGACTAAAATGATAATAACTCACATACCGGGGGACTGATTGACGCGTTGTATGTTGCGTTGAGACCCCTATTACATGGAGGACATTTGAGATACTTCCTCATGGGAATTCGTGAAACTTACAGTATCGACTAGTAGTTCGTTGAGCGGATCCTCCACGAGGCAAGCGTTCAGAGTGTGGAGACCTAGTAGCTGACAAACCTGACGACTGCTTGAACGATTCGACTCAGAGTGATTCGCTAGCCTAGTGGGGAGCGCCCGGTATTTAGCGGCAAACCCATGGCGGATAGAGTGCCTGGTAGTTGGCAGCAGACCCACAATACTCGATAGGTGGAGTACCTCTGAAGGTTATTAGGGGGAGCGCTCGATACTTGGCGGCAGACCCACAACGGATGAAGTGCCCGATATTTGGTAGTAGACCCGTGGTACTCGAAAAGAGGAGTACCTCAGTAGTCCAAGGATAGTGAGAAGTGCCTTAGTGTCACGACATGCCCACTGTTCATGATATATGAGGAGTTTCTCAGCAAACATGGTTTTGATAATGAAAATCCTGGTTTGAGCTGAGTCTATAACCTTTGTGTTTTCCTCAGGATTGAGATGTGTTACTTGAAAACTTAGGTATATGTATGGGAATATACCTAAGTAATGGTTATCCATTTATTTCAAACTATGTGGTTTATCCTTGTTGGATTTTGTGAGACCTTGAGGGTCTCGGGGTCCCTACTGAGTATCGTTATACTCACCCCTGCACGAGCTATGCCCGCACCTCATTGTGTTGGATACAGACAACGGGCATCGCTGACAAAGGCTGAGAGCGCCATGACTGGATAGTACCCAGAGGAGGACCTTACGACGTATCATTACATGGTGGAATCTGACAGAAATGGAGTGCTCTGGAGGCCATCTATACCTACCCTTCATGTAGGAACTGCGGAGGACGATCCAGGAGGTTCTTTCACCTTTGAGTTGTTTTTCCCTTTTTCAGTTGTACCTTTTTTCAGTTGCATTTTTACTTTATTGTTGGGATTGTATTCTGGACCACTTTACTTTCAGTACACTTGTTATACAGCTTTTACTTAGTGTTTTATTCCCCTTGTACTTTGGGTGTGTGTGTTTACGATTTTTAAAGGCAATGCCTTCCTAATTTTAGGGAATTACGGCTTTGGTGCTAGTCGCTAGCCCCTGGCCCATGGAAGGCGAGCTTGGGGTATACAGGATACAAGACCCAGGGGATGGGTCGTGGAAACCTATGTATTCTATATGCGTTATTTGTGAAAATAATTTTATTGGTTTAATTAATGGGTTATGGTATGAATATTTTGTTTTTCAAGAACTCTTGATGTGCGAGTGTCATTAATGTTGAGTTTTCAAAAGAAGATAAACCCTTATTGACATGTTGATTTTTATTTTTAACCATGATGTAGGATTTAGGGGTATGACTAGGTTTTAGAAGGGTTGGGATGTGAAATTGTTTCAAAATGGGTTTTTATGTGAAATTGGTGTCTTTTTAAGTGGGGACTCATGGTATGCTTGTTAGATGTTTTATAAATAGACCATTTGTTTTTTTAAGCGGTGTTTGGAATTAGGAACATTATTGGAATGGTATTTTTGTTTTGTTTGTTGGTGTTATATATATATATATATTGAATTTGATTTGTATATTTCTATTTGTGGATTTTAATTTGAAAATGAATTGTTTCTTGGGTATGTTTTCCTTATTTGTATTTTTTAATATAATTTGTGAAATTATTCAAAAATTGATAATCTTATTTTTAAAAAAGTTTAATTTATGAGTGGTTTTATAAAGGGGCTTGGACATTGTTTTAGTTGGTCTTCATTGGGTGTTTTAGTGTGTTATAAAATGGGGGTAATTATGAATTATTTATAAGTGATGATAAATGTATTGTCACCCTCTTTTCAATGGTGTGAATGAATAGAAATGAGATATTTTAAAGGAACTATGTTCTCATTGAAATGGTTAGACTTTGATATTAAATATGTGGGGTGTGTGTATGTGAACATTAACATGAGGCCAATGGGAAAACCTTAGATATCTAGGGGTGGACTAGGACTAGTACTATTGATGATATGTAAGTGGTTTATCCTATTTTCATCTAGTAGGATTGATGCTACAACACTAATTAAAAATTTGTGATGATTGGAGACCAGTATTTTATGGGTGTGTACTGTTCTAATGGATCATGCCTGATAGCATCGATCATTATGGTTCCTATGACATGTTACACCAAGATATATTGTCTCAAGGGCCCTAATAGAGCTAGATTAACCATAGTTGATCACCCATGGTGCTCTACTATTCACAATGTGGTTCCTTATATTGGAATATAGAGGACCACTAGAGTGTGTATCTGTGTTATTTATGAACATTCTCTTCATCATTAATGTACTATTTGCGAAAAGGTTTTCATCAAGTGTTTCTTTTTAACTTTTATATTTTAAATGTTTTCCTTAAAAGTGTTTTAAATTAATTAATTTGAATAAACATGTTGAATTATCTATTTGACAATACGACATGGAATCTTTTTATTATGTGGAATCCTACCGGTCTTTTGGATCACACACTACATACACCATTTGATGTATTTAGGCCTTGTTCTTTGTGTATCCTCGTATATGGCATCATGATTAGCAATTGAGGTTCAGGTTGTTGATGTTCATTGCGAGAAGGATAGTGTTGGTTTCTTAGGGATTTAGATTCTCATTTGAATTTGAGGTTTGTATTTAAGTTTTAGTTTTCAATCATTGTTTTAGATACCTTTGGGGTTTGAGATGAGTTTTATACATTGAATTTATCATAGGTTAAGGCTCAGATTAATTTTCAACTTCCAGTTTTATTTTATTTATTTTCATAGGTTTTTGGTGTTTATTATTTCAGATAAATCATTTCCATGTATTGTTTTTACACCCCGTCTCTTTTTCCTACTCGTGGGGATCAGGAACACCCATTAAGCCTTTCCCCAGACTAGGTTTAGTGCCAATTTAGATAGCAACCCGACTTGGTGAATAGAAAATAGTTTTAAAGGAAGTTTATCACTTTTGGGTCATATTTCTTGAGGAAGAGTCAGGGTAAAGCAGAATTATGAATATTGGAACTCGATGATCCGGCTATGAGTAAGGTTCCAATCAAGCCCACCTCATGGTGGGACTCAAGTTATCAGGGGATTTTGGGTTTTATCTGAGGTCGTTGGTCCTTTTAGATATTCATTTTTAGGGGAAATGAAAAGGGATTAGGGTCGATGGTCTCATCAAGCTCGCAGGGCCTGGAATTCCAATGGGAGATGAGGACAGGGACCTGTTATGATCTCTGTGATGGTGGAGTGATTAGTGTATGGGAACCAACCATATGTCCAATTCATTATCTAACACTAATTTCCTATTTATTTTCATTGTGATCTTTTTGGTTTTGGAAATAATATTTAAAACCTCTGTTTGAAAATTAATGAAATTCTTCTTTTTACGCGGAAATGGGTTGGTTGTCAATGTGGGTTGTCATTAAATTGTATGTGTTTAGAAATGGGGTGAAATGTATTGAGATTATTGTGTAAGAGTTTAAAAAGTGTTTTTATGTGAATGGATGATGTTTTTCCAAAATGGTTGTTATGATTTGAATTGGTTTTAACCATGTGACCTGTGGTTTTGAAATGCGGGGTTGTGGGATGATTGTTGTATTATGGAATTGGAAGAATTTTGTTCTAACCTTTGTTATTTTCATGCGATACCATAGGACTGAGGCACATGTCAATGATGAATTGGTGCCCAGTTAGCGTGAGATAATGTATGTGTGAGCCCCATTGTCTTCCATTGGGGATTGGTCATCCTACCCTCCCTCAATTATTTTTGAAATAATTTTGAAGGAGTGGATGCGGTGATTGTTGACCGATAGCACTATGGTATGTAATTTTTTTGTTTTTGTGAATCTTTAAGTGGGGTGTTCTGAGTTTTGGAATCCTATCTTGATTGGATTATGATCCATGTTGGCGTCTTATAGGAAATTTTATTTAAGGTGTTGGTTCATATTATTATCTGATATGTTTTTCAGGAGGTCTTTGTTGTGGTTATTCCCATGCATTTGTTGTTTTTTCATGGTATTCTTGACCAACAAACTAGTTTGTTTGGGTCTGTAGTTATTCTTCCTGGTTAGTTTATACGCCCCATAGGAGATAATATTATTTTGATATGTGGATCTATTTATTCACAATTTTTTTCCCTCCAGTTGATCATAGAGAGGACATTCATTTCGAGTTCAAGTGTCATGTTTATCATTTTTTTCATGCTGGTTAAGTAAATAATTTCATAGCAGGAGAGTGGATAAGAGAGGGTGGATGAAGTTTTATTTTCCTTGAACCATTTTATTATCAATGTGTGAAGTTCTACTTCGATATTTTTGATGTGTTGTCTATAATTAGCCTATAGTTGTTGGCGCATGTTGGTATTTTAAATGACCCTTTGTGTGATTCATTGGTTTCGTCTTTGGAAGAGTTCTTGATAGGCTAATAGTGTGCGAGTTTGGTCATAAGAGGATAATATGGACATTTTAAGATATCTCATGATGTTTAAGACTCAGTTTAAACTATTTTTTCTGGTAAATTTTCTTTCGGTAGAATGGGTCATGTTTGGTGATGTTTGGCGGTGTTGTGCTCTAGTTCAGTTGCAAGGGAGAAGGTTGTGGGACTTTATAAGGGACTCTATCTAGATAGAAGTTTATTATACGCTATTAAATTTCAAATTCCTCAGTTTTATAAGAATTTTTATTTTATGATTCATTCTTGTTGATGTTTCTCATTCGGATTAAGAAGGGGTGATGCACATTCTCTATCCAAGCTTTCTTGTTGGTGATGTTTTATGTCTATGTACGGGGATGTCATGGTGTGTTGGGTATGATGGTGTTTCCTCGATTATGATATGGATTATTGTCACACCAGAAAGAGGAGTTTAGTTCAAGGGTTTCTACAACCTGACTATAATGTTGGAGATATTTCAATCATCTGATCTCCAGCCATTGGTATTGGAGTGAAGCTAACTCATAGTCAGAGAAAACCCAGGGTCACGAATGGAGTGGTAAAAACTCTTGTTTTTAGGGTGGAAGAGGTATTTAATTTAAACATACAACATCATTAACTTATTTAATTTGTTCCATTCATGTGGGAAGTGGTGGGAGGGCCTCGTTTCCACATGTAACCTATTTGAGAGTAGGGGTTATCCCTTTGGTATGTGAAGGCTTAGTCATTCTGCTTCCCGATACCCTAGGGGTCTTTCCTCACTAGGATAATTACTCTAGTTAACAACTCATATAATTTATTTTTGGGTAAATCGGTCATAGTATTGTTTTTGGGTCATCCAAGTATGTGAAGTGGTTGGTTTTTCTTTGACCAGGGTTTTGACCCTCTAGTAGTTGACATCTTCCCTCCCTGCCTGTAATGGTGGGGGTGTTTTGTTACTACTAGGAAATTTTGATGTTTTTGTATCATCAGTCAATTATAATGGTGGGGACACACATGATGGGTCTCACTCAAATGTCTTTGGAATGAATCAGTGTTATCCTTTTTACAATGGTAGGGAGTCCATTCGGGCCTCCCCATGTCGGTTAGTTGGTTTTTTGTCTCATTGGTTGGATGGTTTCCAAGGGTGGGGAGTCCATTCAGAACTCCCCATGTCAATCCTTTAAGTTTTTTCCAAGAAACGGTTTAGTTCTAATTGTTTACTTTGGACTAGTGGTGTGTTTTTTTGGAATTGCATTAGGTATTTTGGTATGAGATATTGGATTATGTTGGAGTGAAAATTTCGACCCTTGATCGATCAAAAGGAGGATTAATAGATCTTTGGCGTAGGTGAAACATAAACAAAATATTTTTATGGGTGTATTGAGGTTTTTATTTATGTATATTTATCTGATCACGGTGAATTTACCTATTTTCGGTTGATTTTTGTATGTGTACTCTTTGAACAGTAACATAGTATCAGTTTTGTTTGGTCGTTGTCTTGTTGTAGCTTTCAAGGGTGGAAAGCCATATAGTGGTGAAAAGTTTCAAACATCGTCTTTTGAGATAATTTAATTTATATAATTTTATTTTTCTATGATATATTTTGCCTATTTGTAGGCCAGTCTTAATTGAAAATTTTCATTTTTACTGATAAATAATGGTTTTTGACTTGTCAGTTCCATGTGTGTCGGCATGGCACAATTGAAGCCACATTGCTTTGCAAAACCACCTAGTGGCCTGCCCGGTGCATGAATAATTATTTAATTAACTAAATAAAATGATCAATACGTAAATGAAATTCAAAGAGTGATAAAGAGAATGTAAGATAAAATAAGAAGAGGGTAATTAACATTAATGAATAGTTTTAATGGTAATAATAATATTATTTGAGGATATTATTGTTTTTATTAGTTCCAAGGATTTGATTTTTATTAAGTTGTTTTTATTATTATTATCATCATTCTATGAAAAATTTTATGGGTCAAGCAGGGTAGCCGCACAGTTTCCCGACACTTTAAAATAAAAATAATAATATAATGTTTAAGGAATAATTTTAATTTTTATTAAAATTGTAATTATTATTATTATTTAAATTTATATTAATATTATTTATATTAATAATATGTTTATAATTATTTTTTTGTAAAGTTTTTTGATTAAGAGAATTGTTATTATTAAGATTACTATTATTATCATTATTAGAGAGATATTATTCGTGGAATTATTTATAATTAGTAGTATTATTATTTTGTAATTAACTATTTTTTCTGGATCATCTCTCCCTAACCCACTTCCCTACGACCACACCCCCCTTCTATCTGGTTAGGGTGCACACTCCCTCCCATGAAACCCTACATCATGCTCTGCTTCCCTTTTCTAGTCGGCATCCATCTCCCATCTGGTCGGCTGACCTGTATTTCGTCGGTGTCCAACTACAATCCATGGAATCCCCAGCCTAGCATGCACCCCACATCTGGTTATGGCCCTATCCAGAGCAACCCCAACTATCCGACCCTCTCCGATGCGCCTCCTATGCTGATGGCCTTTCTTTCAGTAATATCAACCCGAATGCCAGCTCGTCTCCCATCACATCATTTCTAGGTGATCCAATTCTACAATTCTTTTTTTTTCTCAATGGGTTTTAATATTAATAATCTATATTGATGTTTTTGGGTTCAATTTCATGATTTATGCTTCTCTTAAGGTTAATCATGGGGAGATTGGTGCACGACAGAAGTTTCATGCTATATTTTGGCGGGTTATAGACCGAGGTAGGTGGTTACGTGCCCTAGAATCTTTATGAGATTTAATTTTTTATATAAATATTTTTATATCATGTTCTAATGATAAATTTCATGGTGATAATTATATTTTTGATGTTATTTGTCATGCATACATGATTAATTTGATTTTCTTAATGGAAATTCATATGTATTCTATATGAATTCTATTGTGAAAACATTTATACATGTTTAATTAATTTGTTACGGTATGAATATTTGTTTTTTCAAAAATTCATCAGGTTTGAGTGGCAGTAAATTTTTGTTTTCAAAATATGATAAACTATTTTGACATGTTGATTTTTATTGTGGAACATGAAGTATGTTTAGGGGTTAGAATGGGTTTTATAAGGGTTGGGATGTGCAATTGTTTTAAAATGGGTTTATATGTGAAATTGGTGTGTTTTTAGTGAGGCCTTAGATTATGAATGTATGATGTTTTATAAATTAAGTAGTTATTTATTTAAGTAGTTTTTGGAATGAGGAACATGATTGGAATGGTTTTTGGGTTTGTTTGGTGTATACATTATATAAATATACATATAATTAGGGAATTTGAGATATATATTATTATATGGGGATTTTAATTGTAAAATGAATCATTATTGGTCCATGATTTCCATACTGTGCATTTTATGTATAATATGTGAAATGTTGGAAATAGTGACAAGCTCGTTTTAAACAACATTTAAAAATGATTAGTTTTTTGAAGGGGCTTGTACATTGTTTTCGTTGATATTAATTAGTTGTTTCCTGGTGTTATAAGAAGGTGGAATTAGGAAATATTTATAAGTGATGACTGAAGTATTGAATATCACTTTTCAATGGTGTGAATGGAAGAAAATGTGTTGTTTGAATGAAAATATATTTTCATTAAAATGGTTGGTCTTTGATATAAAAGATATAGTGTGTGTGAAAATTAATTGTAGAACAAGTGGATCTCCTAGGTATCTATGTGGGTGGACTATAACTACTATGATAGATGATATGTAAGTGGTTTTTCCTAGTTTTGTCTAGAAAGATTGACTCTACAATACTAATTAAACATTTTTTATGATTGGAGACCATTAGGTTATGGGTGTGTTCCTTACTAGTGACTCATGTATGATAATGTAGATCATTGTGGTTCTTATTACACATTAACACTAAAATAAGATATCTTTAGGGTCCCATACATGCTATATGAACCTTAAGGGATTACCCACGGTGCACTATGATTCATGATGTGGAGCCTTCCATCATCATATGGAGAATCAATTGAGTTTGTATTTTTCCTTTATGAATTTTAACTTCCACAGTAAAGTAGTGTTTGTCAAATGGGTTTTCTTTGGATTTACCTTTTTAACTTTAAATTTGTAAAAGTTTTCTAAAAAGTGTTTTAAAATCATGAATTTGAATAATCATGTTAAAATATCACATATATATTATGGCATGGATCATTTTTTTTGGGCGGAATCCCACTGGGATTCTTTCTCACACCCTATGTACACCCTTGGGTGAATATAGAGCTTTTTATTTGTGTATACCAAGATGAGGCGTCATTCTTAGTGATGGCGGTTCAGGTTGTTTTTGGTGTTCGAGTGAAGGATTGTGTTGGTAGGTCAAGTATGTGGCTTCTCATCATGCATAGATGTTTGTATTGGAGTTTTAGTTTTCTTTATTTTTTTATTTCCCATTGGGTTTTGAGTTTAATTATAGACATTGAATCTGATCATAGTTTAAAGGTAGGATTGGTTTTTTCTAGCATTTGTATCTTTATTTTGTTTGTTATTTTGTGTTTATTGTTTCTGGTAAATCGTTCACATGTTTTGTTTCTAATACATAGGAACTTGTGAGAGCCTATTAGTATGGGTAATTAATTTTGTGTCATGATGTGGACTGGGTCGGGCACAGGGTTGGTTGGGGACTGGGTTGGGTTCGTGACTAAAATCATAGCCATATCCTTCTTCAGAATCATATAATTTATTATCCTTATTTGATAGGTATTCACTTCCATTATTATCATTAAATATTCATATAGTCACATTATTATGCATAATCATTACCTTTAACTATATAAGGATTATTATAAATTTGTTTTTCTATAGTGAAAACATAAATTCATATCAATTAAAATTAAAATCATTTATCCACCACCCAAAAATGGGTAAGGACACTTCCTTATTATGACCTAATTAAACAATAAAAAAAAGTAAAACTGATTAATAGATCCAAGGAGAGACATTCTCACTTATTAATTATTTCCCCATAAGTGAATAATTGGTAGAAACCCAAAGAGGATTAATTATAAAATAAAAAAATAGACTTTAATGTTTTAAAACAAATTGTGTACTTAGTTTGTTTGTAGTCATTATCTTTTGATATACTCAGAAATTATTGATATTGAAAATATCATATATTATCTATTTAAAAACTAATAAATTGGAACATAAAAAATTTGATCCACAAATTAGTCAAACTGTAAATTTTATATGATGAAAATTAAAAAAATACTTCACATTTACAAAAAATAAGTATATGAAATATTAAAAAATTAAAATAAAAATTAATATTTGGTAATAATAGAAATGCATATAAAAATTAAATTTAAAAAATTACACCTTTCAATAATATGTATGGGGGATATTTTGTAACTCAACGAATTAACCTATGTACATCTTCCTAGAATATGTTAATTTAAATAAAATATTAGTTTTTCTATTATTAATATGCACAAAATTACTTGTCCTGAATGGATCAAACCAATATATATCAATTATTCCAAAATTCATATGATCATTTGGTTTCTCATACAAAATTATTAGGAAATAAAAAAATATAGAATTTCTAATGGAAAACTAATGAGCATATTTTATTGGTAAAAATATAGGAGAGAAATTATAAAACTAAAAAAATCAATATATGAAACATGATTTTTTAATATTCAAAATGATATAAGAAAATACTTTTGAAATTCTAATTAATATTATAATTTTTGTTATATTAATTTTATCTTTTTCTTCCTTCAATGTTGCGAGTATTAAATAGACAATAATTTAATGATACAATTCCTCATTCATCATAGATTGTTTCAATATAATTCATATTATATTTTTCATTTCTTATGATTTTATAATCAAATCACATATTTTTTGGATGTTATTCCTACGTCGCTACAAATCATTCACATCTAAAAAAACATGGTGTTCAATGTAGTTCCTTTATTTTTTTTTATTTTATACTAAAACATAAAAAATTTAATTTATTAGATATACATTCTACACAAAATAATAACTAAAAATAAACATCATGTTAAATAATTTTATTATTATTTGTATTATAATTTTCAAAAAAGGACCCGGATTCTATGGAATCATATGTAAAAATTTGTGTTCCAATCTAATGAATGGAGAATAATGGAATATAAATAAATAATTAAATGAATGAAATTATAAAACATGTATTTTATATGTTGGAATATTTCTATAGTATGGAATATTTTGTGTTGAAGAGGTAGTTTATATTCTAAAAACAATATATTTTAGGTGGTGATGATATGTACAGAGGATAAAAATTTATACATAGAAATTGATTGTTGGATGATAAAATATTTCATCATTGATGAGGGAATGTAAATATTTTCAAAGACATGAATTTGAGTCGAAATGAAACATTCAATATCCATCAGGGATGGATGTTACAAAATCAAATGATACCTGTAAATATAGGTTTCATAGTCCAATGAAGGTAAACCCCCCCAAGACAAATTGATGTGACGATTGGATGGCTAGAAAGACCCAATATATAAAGGGGTAATGGTCCAAATTTCCACCGATATTATAAAAAATGTTGGAATATATTTTATAATGAAATAAATGATTATGTGGAAATTTATTGAGTGAAACATGTATTATCCATAAACCTAAGGATGGAATGTTGAAGGTAGAAAAACTGAAGACTAATGGGAGAAGAGGTGGATTGGTAACAACCAGAAGATCCACTTTATATGAATTATCACATTTAATGTATTGGGTATAATATAATATTTTTTCCTTTTAACAGATATAAAATCTATTTCGGATTAATAAAATAATATATTGATTTTTTCCCCATTAATGATGGACATAATGGAATAACAACATAATATTTCAAGGTATTATGTTTATCCTTTATTCACGTCTCCATCAGTGTGTCATCTTATTTTTATGTTATATATTTTGCAGAATGAAGATTATGAGGTGGTTGTGAAATTTTGGTGAATGATGACTCTACATGATGGATAATGTCATTAGAATACCATGTTTCATTCTTTTAATCGATGATGGATGTTCGATCATAGAAATTCAATTTTGACGGTTAGACTTCCACTGCATTGGAAAACAAAATCAAAAAATATTGGGGATTCAAATGTTATAAATGATCTCTAATATAAACCTTTAATCTTATGTATTCACTATTAAATAAATAAATAGTATGAAGATACATATTTGAAGAGAATTCTCCATCCCTTATTTTTTCAATCCACGATGTACATGGGGTACTAAAAAAATATTTTTTTGAGTAAAATTAAACATTATCAGTATTTCTGTAAACAAAACATAAGAATTATAATGGTAGACTAAAGGAGACCATCTAAAACATCCAATCACCAAAATACCAATGGTACTAAAAAACACAATTGGAGTGAAAATAAAATTTATTCACATCACTCAATAATTATTACTCTCGTGGAACTACAATAAATTTGTATAATGTACTCCCCTGCCAAATAATAACCCTTTAAAATTTAAAACATAATAAAATTTGTAACACCCACCCATTGTTAATATATTTTTGGCCACAAAGGAGGTATGTTATTCTAAAAATTAGATGAATAATTTACCTCCAAAATTTTACAACCGAAGGAATTTTAATATATCTTTCATTTTATTATATTAATAATATATTTCTCCAATATCATTTTATGTGTTGATATAATATCATTCACAATAGTAACTAGATTTTGTATGAATCATATAAATCATATATATGTATTAAAAAAATTGGTTGATCAAATGATAAATTACCCATGAGGATTGACTTAAGAAATTTTTGTTTAAGTGAATTAGTTTTTCTTTTTTATAGACTTTATTATTTTAGATAAAATAAATTGAGGACCCCCATTCTATTAGGAAATAAATATTTTAAAACACGAAAGGGAATAAATAAATTATAAATATGGTGTTATTATAGTGAATTTATATAGGTTTCGTAAAATTTAATATTCATATTGAAATAAATAGATGAAATAAAGTATAATAAAAAATAAATGATGAAATTTTGCTATAATTTTTAGATATTACTTTTTTTTATTAAAATAATGATTCAAAAGTTAAAAAGAATTTTTTTTGAAAAAATATATAAAATGATATATTATTTTATGCATGATGTTGTTTAGTAATACCTAATGGAAGTCATGTTTGTTTAATGAGTCATTGATTGGATATTTAAATTTAATTAATTACTAATGTCCACATTACTATATTAATATAAATTAAAAAATACTAAGTAACTGAAAATTTTGAATTATTAAAAAATATGGAAGGAGGACTTTCTATATTGTTGAAAATATATTTGGAATATTCATTTATTATTTCACTTCTTCTATCACATGATCTCTAGTGAGGTAAGATATATCTAATATAACTATATGTAAATCATTTTTCCGGAGGAAACCAATATTCAAAATTAATTTCATAATAATGTTTTCTTATGAATTATTTTAGGATTGATATAAGATTAAAAAACAACATTTATTTCATTATATTAAATGTTCATAAGAGTTTTCATTCACATGTCTATTTTAATTTTTTGGTAATTTAAAGAAGGGGTCTTAGAGATAATGAATGTAAGGTTTCAAAAATATGAATCATTGATAGTTTTCTAATAATTTTATTAATGTTATGATATTTTTAAATTTCATATATTTATATATTTAAATTTAAATTTATTTTCACACATTCAAATTAATAAATTATTTTTCAAGAGTATAAAATAAAATACAAATTAAAACCACTATAAATTGTTTTAAATACATTATTAAATTAATTTAAATGTGTTCTAAGAGATATGTAAAGTCCTAATTTAAATATTTTTAAAATTAATTGTTATTTTTATGATATTATTTCTTTATATATATGTTTTTATAAAACATTTTACATAAAAAATTGATATTATATTTATTCAATTTTATTTAAGTGTTTAATTAGTGTATTTTTATGTCCAAAATAAATTAAGAGTATGTAGTTAGGGTTATTTGAATGAAAATTCATTAAAAATATCTTTAGACTTGACATTGACTATAGAATCTACCCCCTTAAAATCTTAATTACAATTTTTTTGCGGGGATTATTGATAAGGATAATGGTTTCTTTATTTGTTTTAATTTTAAGGGTGAAATTGAAATATATTAACTAAATTCCAATTAAACATTTCTAAAAATTATATAATTAAATATATATAATGAAATATAATAAAATTAATTTGGTTTTTATGTTTTTAAAAATAATAATAAACTTTAATATTAGAGAAACATGTGAGTTAAATTGTAGATGTGGATGTATCATAAATATGAATAATTTATGTTTGAAATGGGATTAATTAAAAATATTTTTTAATTAATATATATGATAAGGGATGAGTTATTAATTCATTTCATATGCATATTAATAATTTTTTAAAAATTAATTATTAAATATCTTTTATTAGATATGATATTGAAAAATTATTATGATGAGTAATTTAATGTTTATATAGTGTTATATTATTCATGATAAGAAAGGATTAAATTGTGGGGTTATTTAAAAAGTGAAAAATATCAACAATGTGTTGTTTTTATTTTTTAAATAAATGTAAATATAATGTTAGTTTTATGGAATATTTTATTTATATAACATAATATTGAAATTTTAAAAATTATTACTAATTTATATTAATGATAACTAATTATGGTAATTTTAATTCATAAAATTCCACTGTAATTTTTATCATAAAATTTCAAAAGGTAATAAACATAGAATCATTTAGTGACGTTCAAATATTTTAAAAAAGAAATATCATAGTACAGGGACATATATAAGGTTAATTTATGATTCATAGTAATATAAAATATGGGTTTTAGAAAGTACAAAAATGTTTAAAATACGAGTGAAATCCTCTATTCAAGGTGGAGACAAAATTTAGAGCTAAGAACTTCTAGAAAATCGCAAATTACCTAATATAGTATTTTTGACTACTTTAAAATATTCAAGATAAATATTATTTTTCATATAAATATTGGTGAGATATTCTAAAACTATTTTATGTGAAATCACTAATTAATATAGGTTCAATCCATTTGTGAAATAGTTTAAATGTAATGTTAAATATTTAACAAAATTTAAAAATGTTATAAATTATAATTTACTGTTATTGAATGTTTATTTCCTTATCCATATGATTCCTTTTTTATTGTTATGGGTAATATAATTAGAGTTATAGGCAATCTGATCCCTTATAAAATATATTTTCTTGGTTTTTTAAATCCATTAACAATATTGAGGTTCTTTACTTTTGAAATCAATTCTAGATCAATTGTTTATTAAATTAATTGTTTATTTTGATCATGGTGTTATTGATTTTAGTTTATAATGAAAAAATAACAATATCATGAATTTTTTTAAATATAATTTAGATAAAATTCAATTATTACAGAATATTTTTGATAACAATCAATTCATGATCGTTGATATTAAAATGAATGAATTTCAATTCAAAAAAAGTTATTTTTTTAGGATTATGCTTTCTTTAGTTCTAATTTAAAATAATTAATAAAATAATGTAATGATTAATTATAAATTATTTAATATAGGGCATGATATCATCTTTTTAGCATAAACACTATATGATTCTCTATACTGCGATTGAGTAGTTTAGTTTACAAGACGTTCTATAATAGATATTTATATTTTTATACATTTTGGAATTAATGAAATAGAAATTTGAAAAAAAATGTCATTGTTTGATAATTATATAGTAATGAGTATATGTGGTGATTAATAATATATCATCCCATGGAATATAGCACATACTATCCCAAATCTACTATTGCTATAACATGGCGAAGGAGGCCATGAATTAAAATCTAGAGAATAAAATCAATTTTTGAATGGTTAACTAAATGAAGGAATTAGAAAACACATTAATATAATATTTTATGTGTTTAAATAATAAATATTACGTTTTGAATTTATTAATTATATTGAAATTATAAAGATTAATTTTTAATGATACATCCCTCACATTATAATTTAATGATAAGCATGATATTTAAATTGGATCTTACTACAGAAATGAGTGATGAATAAAAAAAGAAGCATAGTTGAATGTGAGATAAAGGATAATATAGAAATGATTTAAATACAATTATCATGATCATAGACTCAATCCATGTCAATGTATAAGTAATATGTAAATTATAAAAAAAACTATAAAAAATAATACATCAATAAAGTTAATAATTTATTACATCCATCAAAATTAAACACGATGATTTTTATTATCGTAATTTACTTATTAACATTATTCAAACATGATTTTAAATAATGAACTCAAAAAAATTACATTAATTTCATGATTCATATTCAACATTAATAAAATATAATAATTTCAATGAATCTGGTTAAAATAAAAAGTCACTAAAGGAGATTAAATTTTGAAATTATTTAATCTATGGAAATAAAAATAACATTATATATTATGTTTAACATGGTATCACTAATATCTATGTGTGATAGGTAATTTATCAATAACATTTTAACATGTAATTTATTTCTACATGATTTTCTCTAATATTCCAAAACAATACTTGAGATATATTATAATTATAACAAAATTTTTTATGGTCCCTTCCATAAACAATACAAATTCTCATGAATCTAAAATATACATTACATTTTATCATTTCCAAATATTCTTTTACTGTGTAGTTTAGGATAATTAGGTAATACGTCCTACATAAAAAAACCCATAAACTTGTAAAATTTAATCTTTGACTTAGAATCTGGTTTTTAAAAATACAAATTCTTTTATATAAAAAATAATTTATTTTCATGGCAAATATTCAAGAATTTAAACATGACTTATTTTTTTCACTTACGCAATATTAAACCATATTAAACACGTGATAAAATGTTGTATTCAGTCATAAATCTCAGTAAGAAACATAAATATTATAAAATTTTTGTTCTAATTAATAAAATAAAAAACATTAAAAACCAATTTCATAAATAAATACATATTTATTGGTAAAATATTTAATTATAATTCAAATACTTCATTTTTATACATTTTTAGATCAAAAAGTTCCTAATAATATTCAATATAATGTATATAAAACTAATGTAATTTCAATGTTACATCATCATCATAGACACTAACATATCCATTACTATTTAGATAAAATTTCGACCGACTTCTAATACTATTATCTAGAGAACATAATCAATATCTAATGCATTGGTGAGATATATTGGTGAACCCATTTCATATCCTATAGTAGTATGATATTTTATATATAATGGTGATAAACCACTAGTATATGAAGTATTTATCTCAGAGAAGAGCTATAATTGGGTAAAAAAATTCATTAATAATGTGTAAGACCTATATAATCAACAAAAAACATAAAAACACTTGTATATTACTATGAAAAATAATTTCAAATAAAAAAATAACCATCCCATTTAAAAAAACATTTTCAATATAAATATATAGAGAATAATTATTAGAGGGTTCTTCAAAGAATAAAACACAAAAATAGTATAGGAATCTTGGAATCATCCAAATTTCTCAAGAAATTTCCTTTCTGAAAATCCAGTCTTTTTGGTTTTCTTGGTGGACATAGTGGATTGTTTCGGGAGTTTATTGAAAAACCATTTTTTTTATATAGTTTCACCGAATGCTGCCTCACTGAATGGCTGAACCAAATGAAACCTCATTAAATGGGGAGCACTGAAAAGTGCCTCTCCAAATGGTGCCTCACCCAATTGTGCCAACAGTGACTCACCCAATGGTGATTCACTTCTAAAATTTTTCCAAATTTATTGTTTTTCCATTTTTTTCAGTTTTGCCGCTATTACGTATTATTTGTTGTAGATTTTGTTTAAATGATTTTTTGGGAATTTCTAAAGTATTATGAAAGGATATTAATTTTTTCATAATATCCTAACTCTATGAGGTATTTGGAATATTCCAACTATGTGGTATTGGTCATGATCTTACTTTAATGACTTTAGAAATCATTCTTCCATTAATATATGATATGGATCTTCAATAACAGGATATTCTTATCCCACTATGTTTCTGTTCCCTCTTGGTGATCCAAGAGCCTTCACTTCACTTCGAGTCTCATATTCGGTTGTATTCATCGATCAATTTTTCCTTATAGTTTTTTCTTGGTGTTTTCCCACTGTTCACATGACATGCTATTTTGGTAGAAGGATGAATCATTGGTCAAGAATTATTCCATGTGGGGTTTCCTTCATCTCTTTTTAATTTAGGAATCATGTGGGGTGGGCCTACTAATGTTTTTTTGTTAAAACTACATAATCCCACATTTAACAATGATAAATTAGAGTAAAATATTGATAAAGGACTGGGAGTGGATTGATGTTGATCGTATGTTTTATTTGTTATCAATTTTGATGATGTTTTCTGCTGTGGCTATATGGTTTTTGAAAATCAGGACCATTGGTGTTCTTTGCCTTCTCATGGGTGATATGTAATAACTGTTGTCGTTTCATAGTGAATAACTTCATTAAATATCAATCTGATTAATCTTATATACAATGTTAAATAAAATGGATACCTGTGATGAAAACCATAGTGTGATCTCCCCGTTTATCAATGTAAAATATTAAGAATAACACTAGAAAAAATGGATACACCATATTTGATATGTCTGGTTATGTGATTTATGTCGTTCTTTTTGACCCTATGTCTGTGTTGTTTGAGTTGTGCTTTGGCTGGGAGAGTGGTTTTCTATTAGGCGTGGTGCATGTTTTGTAATGGAATCATAGGGTGAGATATTGATTGATTATGGTATGGATGAACATGATATGTAGTTGGACTATATATTGGTAGTTTTTGGGAAGCGGGGATATCTGCCTCATCTATCATGATTTCATGATTATGGATATGTCAGGTATGTTGCTGGTATGAAATTAAACTAACATCTAGATTACTAATTTTTTTATGAATGAGTGTAAAAACGGATGCCTTACCTTGGACCATCTTCCATTTTTAGACTTGGTAGGTTTTAGTGACTTTTAGAATTCTAAAAATGTTTGAAGATGTTGTCTCAATAGGTTTCCTAGAAGAAATATAATAACTAATGTTAATGATCAATAACATTGTATTGAATCTGATTAATCATGGAATAAGTATGAACACTCTTTAGTTAATCAGGCTCTTCTCCTTCTGAGAATAGTTGCTGGTGTTATGATTTTCAATTTCCCACATATGTTAAGAAATAAATAAATAAATGAATAAATTGAAAAATGAAGAATGAAAATTGGTTAAATTATTGGGGTTGGTTAATTTATTGTTTATGGATATTATGTGGCGGTGCATGTTGGGGTATCAGAAAAAGTGTTTTTGTGTGGGAGGGTTATTTGTTTGGAAACCCATAGGTTGGGATGAGTGTTTACTTACCAATATGTATAATCTTTTAGTTCCTTGTACTTTCTATATTCACCCCACCCAAGTTGACCACTATGTTCCAAACACCCCCATCGTTGTTGTGGGAGGGTTTCCATTCGCAACATCTATATTTTAGGATGGATGGCTAGTTATTGGCTCTTCTTCTCTCCCTCTTCTAGGATTTTATCACCCATGTCATATTCGAGCAGGATGTAATGGATTTGGGCTTATGACTAGATTTATGGTATTGGTTATGTGAGAGGTGGTTCTTTTACAAGGTGTCATCGTGATGAGGCCAAGGTTTTTTCTGGAAAGGGTGGTATCTAGGAGGCCTAGGTGTTTGTGGGAAGTATTTTGGTGAGGTAATGGTCCATGATTCTTTGGGAAGGATGTGTGTGTGATTTGTGTCTTTGGTGTGTGAGGGTAGGTTTTGACAGTAGAGATTATGAAAGAGCATGGTTGAGTTATGACATTCAACATTAATTATGAGTAGTTAACTAATGGGATATAGTGTGAAGTACCCAAATATCAGTGTTCTTACTACATTACATTACATTACTTAAGTTATTTGGTGAGAATTCTATTATGTGGCTTAGTGGTTAGAATAATGTGTAGGTTCTTTTGATTTTCTGTTGTTTGATCACAGGGGCATTAGTATTGTTCTGCCACATTGGAATATGTCACTTTGGTTTTCCTTACTGAGTATACTTGTAATTATAATAATATAATTTTAGGATATTATTGTTATTATTAGTGCTATGGATAATAATTTGATGAATTTATTATTATAATTATTATCATCGTTCTATTAAAATGTTTATGGGCCGTTTGTGGTAACAACATAATTTAACAGCACATTAAAATAAAAATAATAAAAACAAGGTTAATGAATTAATTTAATGATAATAAAAATGGTATTTATGATTTTTATTATTGTTATTATGTTTATAGTTTTTAATAATTTAATTTTTTTTATTTAATAATATTTTTTTTCTTAAAATAATAATAATAATTATTACTATAGAAGAATTATTCTTTCTAATACATATTATTATTATTATTTAATTAAAACTTTTTTGTTTGATCCTCTCTCCCTCATCCCCCCTTCCCTACTACGACGCATGCACCCCCCAATATATGGTTACAACGCACACCACATCCCCTAAATCCCAATGTCATTCCCTTTATCCCTTGGCTATCCTTCTACTATATCCCTTCGGATTAGCCTATATCTACTCCTATGGAATACTACCCCCTTTCGATGAATCCCCATCCAGGCAATGACCCTCCCTTCTGGTCGTGGTCCTTTTCGGTGAACCCCCTATAGGATGACTCTCTCTGACCTTCCCCCATCACTGTCATCCGTTCATTTGGTAACTATAACCTAGGAAACAACTCTAATTATGTAAAATATTTCCTCTATAACCCCCTCCTCCATATCGTTAGGGTATTGTTTTCTCAAAGGTATGCAATTTTGATACTCAGTTTGGTTATTTTTGGGGTTGACTACTTGATTTATGGACTGCTTTAGGTCCCATGCTATGTGATTGGAATGTGTAAAAAGTTTCACACATAATATTTGAGGTTTTCTAAAACTAGGTAGGTGGTTCCAAGCCCTTTAATCTTTATGTTATTTAATTTTCAGCTTATATAATTTTTTAACGCGCTATAATGATAAATTGAATGGTGCGAAGTCAATTTTTTATATAATTTGACATATTGGCAGGATGAATTTTATTTTTCACAAGGAAATGCCTATGTATTCAATATGTGTTTTTTTGTGAAAACTTTTTTGACATGATTAATTAATGTGTTAGGGGATGATATTTTTGTATTTCAAAAACTCTTGATGTACGAGTGTCATTACCGTTGGGTTTTTAAAAGAAGATAATCTTTTATTGACATGTTGAGGATTAATTATAACCTTGAAGTATTATTTAGGGGAATTAATTGGTTTTATAAGGTTTGGGATGTGAAAATGTTTTAAAATGTGGTTTTATGTGTAATTGGTGTGTTTGAATGTGATTCCTTAGGGTATTCCTGTTAGATGATTAATAAATTGATCAGTTGATTATTTAAGCGGTGCTTGGAATGAGGAACATGAATGGAATGGTATTTGGGTTTTTTAGAGGTGTGATATATATATATATATATCATTTTAGTTGTATATATCTATATGGGGATTTAAATTTAATAATGAATCGTTTATGGGGTATATTTTCTATGTTGTGAATGTTATGTATAATTTTTGAAAAGATTCAAAAGGAGAAAATCATATTTTAAAAATAGTTTAATTCAATAGTTGTTATATAAAGGGGATTGTTCGTTGTATTGGTTGGTATTTAATAGGTGTTTTATTGTGTTATAAAAAGGAGTAATTATGAATTATTTATAAGTGGTGAGAAGTGTTTTGAATGTCTCTTTTTAATGGTGTACATGTATAGAAATGAGTTGTTTGAAAGGAATTATGTTTTAATTGAAACTGATGGTGTTTGATATGAAATAGGTTGTGTGTTTTTCATTATGTGAACTTTAACATTATCCCAAGGGAAAACCAAGGGTATATAGGGGGTGAAATAAGACTACTACTCTAGATGATACGTAAGTGGTTCATCCCATTTTCTCCTAGTAGGATTTCCACTACCACACTATTAAAAAACATGTGATGATTGGAGTCCACTATGTTATGGGTATGTTCCCTACTACTGGCTCGTGCATGAGAATATAGATCATTGAGGTTTTATTCCATTTTACCCTGAGATATGACCTCTCTAGGGTCCCAATCGGGCTAGATTAACCATGGTGGATTAATCATGGTGCTCAACTATTCACGACGTGGTGCCTTCTATCGGAATATGGAAGACCTCTTGAGTGTGTGTGTTTCATTTATGAATTTCCTCTTTAACTATAATGTACATTTTGGGAAATGGGTTTCATTATGTGTTCCTTTTTAACTTTTATCTTGTAAATGTTTTCCATAAAAGTGTTTTAATATAATTAATTTGAATAAACAAGTTGAATTATCTCTTTGACATTATGGCATGAAACCTTATTATTCGGTGGAATCCTACTGGGATTTTGGTTCATATACTACATACACCTTTTGATATATGTAGACCATGTTCAATGTGTATCCTAGGATGAGGCATCATGATTAGAGATTGTGGTTCAGAATGTTTATGTTCTTTGTGAGAAGGATGGTTTTGGTAGCTTGGGGATGTGGATTCTCTTGTTTCATGGAGTTTTGTATTTCAGTTTTAGTATTCATTCATTGTTTTAGTTCCCTTTGGGATTTGGTTGAGTTTTAGACATTGAATCATATCATAATTTAGGGGTTTGTTTAGTTGTCTACTTCAAGTTTTATTTTCTATATTTTCTTAGTGGTTTTGTGTTTATTTTTTCAAGTAAATCATTACTATGTATTGTTTTTTATTCCCAGACACTTGTGCCTACCTGTGGGGATTGGGAACACCCTTTAGGCCATTCCACGGAACAGGTTGAGTGCCAGGGTAGATAGTGACTTAACTTGGTGAATGGAAAATGGGGTCAAAGGAAGGTTATCACTTTTGGGTCATGTGTCTCGAGGAAGAGTTAGGGTAAACAAGAGTAATGAATGTTAGAAGTTGGTGTTCTGGCTACAAGTAAGGTTCCTAGCCAACAAACCTCATGGTGAGACTCATGTTTCTAGGGGAAGTTGGGTTTTACTAGGAATATTGGTATTTGGTTATTCATTTTTAGGGTAAATGAAAAGTGGTTAGGGTCAATGGTCTCACAAAGATCCCAAGGTTGAGAATGCATTGGGTAGTTGAGGAAATAGCCCTAGTATTCTCTCTGTGATGGTGGAGTGATTGGAATATGTCCACCAGCCATATTTCCAAGTCACCCACTAACACTATATTCCTCTTGAATTGCATTTTGTCATTTTTTGTTTTGGAAATTATATTGAAAACTATTGTTTGAAAATTTATGAAATATGGATTTTAAAGTGGAAATGATTTGGTATTCAAATGAGATTTTCATTAAATTGTATGTGTTTTGAAATGAAGTGAAATGTATTGAGATTATTTTGTAAGAGTTTAAAGTGAGTTTTGGTGTTATTGGATGGTGTTTTTTCGAAAACATTATTATTCTTTGAATTGTGTTTAACCATGTAACTTCTAGATTTGAAATGTGGGGTTGTGGGATAAATTTTGTATTGGAATCTTTTTTATTTTCATGGGAGACCATCACCATGGGGCATATGCGAATGATAAGTTGGTTCTCAATTGGAATATGAGAATGAATTTTTAATCCCCATGGGGTTCCATTGGTGAATGGGAATCCCACCCTCACTTATTTATTTCTGAATGAATTTTATATGAAAGGATGGGGTGATTGATGTCCCATAGATTTGTGGGATGTATTTTTGGGTTTTTTGTGAATCTTTTAGTGGGGTATTTTGAGTTTTGGAATCCTATATTGTTTGGATGATAATGCATGTTGGTGTCAATTAAATAATTTTATTTAAGGGTTTGGTTCATAGTATTATATGAGAAGTGTTTCAAGAGGTCTATGTTGTGGGTTTTCCCAAGCAATGGGTGTTTTATCATGGTATGCTTGACAAATGAAGTAGTTTCTTTGGGTTTGTAGTTATTTTTCATGGTTAGTGTATGCCCCCATTTGGATATAATATGCTTTTGAGATGTGGCCATGGTGATTCACCATTGTTTGTCCCTCAAGTTGATCACAAAAATGACATTCATTTTCAGTGCTAGTGTCAAGTTTATCTTTTTTTCTTCCCAGTTAAGTAAATAATGTCATAGAAGGAGATTTTATGTGATAGGGTGAAGGATGTTTTGGTTTCCTTGAACAATTTTATTTTTAATGATTGAATTTACACTTCGATAATTTTGATGTATTGTCTAGAATCAGTCTTTAGTTTCAGTGAAAGAGGATATTTTATATGTCGTATGGGTCATTCGTTGAGTTATTCCATGGAAGAGATCTTTATAGGACACTATTGTGCAAGTTTGGTCCTAAGATTCTATTTTGGCCGCTTGCGGAAATATCATGATGTTTTAGACTCAGTTGAAAAAACGTTTTCTTGTAATGTTTCTTCAAGTAGCATGGTTCATGTTTGGTGATGTTTGGAGGTGTTGGGATGTTATTCAGTTTCAAGGGAGAAGGTTGTGGGATTATCTAAGGGCCTCTGTATGGATAGAAGTTTATTATCCCTATGTAAATTTCAAATTCCTCTATTTTATAGGAATATGTCTTTTATGTGCCATCATAGTCGATTTTTTTTGTTCGGAGTAAGAAGGGGTGATGCACATTCACTATCATAGATTTTGTTTTTGTGATGTTCTGTGTCGAAGTATGTGGATGTCAGGGTGTGTAGTGTCTAATGGAGTTTCCTCGATTTTGGTATGGTTTCTTATCGCATATGAAAGATGAGTTTTGGTTGGGAGTTTCTACAACCTGACTACAATATAGGTTATGCATCAATCATCTGAGCTCCAACCATTGTTCTAGGAGTGGATCTAGTTCATTTTCAGGGAAAACCCAGGGTCATGGAAGGCTTGGGCCTAATTCATGTTTTTAGGGTGGAATATGGAGATAATTTAAACCTCCAAAACCATTAACCTATTTTATTTTTTCCAATTCATTGGAAAGTTTTGGGAGGAAATTGATTCCACATGTGACCTATTTTAGAGTAGGGGGTATCCATTGGGTATGTGAAGGATTTGACTTTCTTCTTCCCGAGACCCTAGTGCTCATATCCCACTGGGAGCATGCCTCTTGTTAACAGCCCTTACAAGTTCTTTTTGTGTAAATCAGTTTTAATTTTGTTTTTATGGTCATATGAGGATGTGAAGTGGTTGGTTTGCCTTCAACCATGGTTTTTATGCTCTGGTAGTTGGGATATTCCTTCCCCACCTATTATGGTGGGGGTGTTCAGTCACTATTGGGAAATAATTATGTTTGTATATCATCAATTAGTTCAAATGGCAGGGACACCCATGATGGGTCTCGCTCAAATGTCTCTGGAATGAATTAGTGTCATCCTTTTTTGTAATGATAGAGAGTCTATTCAGGCCGCCCCGTGTCCGTTAGTTGGTTTTTGTCTAAGGGGTTTGATGGTTTCTAATGGTTGGTAGTCTATTCAGGACCCCCATGTCGATTATTTGTATTGGTTCCTAGAAATGGTTTAGATCTACCTGTTTTATTTGGAAACGTGGTGTGGTTTTTTAGGTAATGTTTGACATTCTTTGGTTTGAGAGAATGGATTATGCAGGAGTGAAAATTTCAAACCTTGATCGATGAACTAGAGGTTTACTATCTCTAGGGGGAGGGTGACACATTGAAAATGTTATTTTTACGGGTGGAATGAGGTTTTTATTTAAGTCACATTATCTGAACACGATGCATTCCCCCCTTTTTGGTTGTTTTCGTTGGGGTACTATTTGAACCTTAATGGGGTATTACTTTTATTTGGTCTTTGTCTAGTTGTATATTTTTAGGGTTGGAAAGTGATATGGTAGGGAAAATTGTCAAACATGGTCTTTGGAGATAATTTTATTTTTGTAATATTATTTTCGTGTGAAATATAATATCTAGTTGCAATCCAATCATGATTGAAACATTACATTTTTGTTGATAAATAATTTTTTTAGACTTTTCTGTTCCTATTGTGTCGGCATGGCACAATTGAAGTCGTGCGACATCGCTAAACCACCTGGCGGACTTCCCGGTGCATGAAAAAATAATTAATTAATTAAATTAAACGATAAATACATAAATGAAATTAAAAGAGTGATAAAGGGAAAATAATATAACATAAGAAGAGTTTAATTAACATTAATTATTATGTTTACTAGTAATAGTAATATTATTTTACTACATTATTATTATTAGTACTAATGATATTAATTTTATTTAGTGGTTATTATTATCATAATCATGCTATTAAAATTTTTATGGGTCATGCAGTGTAGATACACAGTTTCTTAACACATTAATAAAAAATAAAACCAAGTTTGAAGAATTATTTTAATGATAATAAAATGGTAATTATTATTATTTTTATTACTATTTTTATTAATATTGTTAATATTATTAATATGTTTATAATTATTGTTATTGTTAATGTTTTTATTTAAGAACATTTTTATTATTAATATAACTATTATTATCATTATTATAAAGATATTATTCATTCCATTAGTTATTATTTATTTACTATTATTTTTTAATTAACTCGTATTTTTGTGGATCCTCTCTCCCTCACCCACTTCCCTTCTACCATACCCCCTTCTGTCTGGTCACGACATACACCCCCTCCCCTAAAACACTACATCGCACACTACTTCCCTTTTCCAGCCTTCATCCATCCCCCTTCCAGTTGGCCGACCTATACTTCGCTGGTATCCTACTCCTATATAGAGAATCTCTAGTCTGGCGCACACCCCCTTCTAGTTGTCGCCCTTTCCATTGCACCCCTGATGGCCGACCTTCTCTGATGCACCTCCTATGCTGATGGCCCTTCTTCTAGTAATAGAAACCTAGATGCTGGCACCTCTCCTATTGCATTATTCCTAGGTGATCCCATCCTTCACTTCCTTTGGGTTTTTGTTTCTTATAGGGTTCTAATTTTATGAATCTATTTTTTTGTTTTGGGTTAGATTTATGGATTTATGGTTATCTTTAGGTCAATCATGGTTTGATTGGTGTGCGATAGATGTTTCGTGCCAAATGTTTTAGGTTCTCTACACCGAGGTAGATGGTTCTGTGTTCTATAATCCTTATGAGATTTAATTTTATGTATGGATATTTTTTTACATGTTTTAAAGATAAATTGTGTGGAGATAAAACTATTTTTGATATAATTTTACATGCATAAATGATTAATTAGATTTTTCTATTAGAAATTCTTATATATTCTATATGAATTTTGATGTGACTACATTTAGACACATTTAGTTAATTTGTTATGGTATGCAAATTTGGGTTTTCAAAAAATTATTGAGGTGCGAGTCTTAGTAAATTGGGGTTTTCAAAATAAGAAAAACTATTTTGACATGTTCATTTTTATTATGAACCTTGAAGTCTGTTTTAGTGGTGAGAATGGGGTTTTTTAAGTGTTGGGATGTGAAATTGTTTTAATATGGGTTTTTATGGGAAATTGGAGTGTTTTGAAATGAGGCCTTAGGTAATGAATGTAATATGTTTTATAAATTGAGTAGTTGTTTATTTTAATAGTGATTGGACTGAGGAACATAGTTGGAATGGTTTTTGGGTTTGTTTTTTCGTGCGATATATATATATATTTATCTATCTAATTAAGGAATTTGATTTTCATATGTCTATATGTGGATTTTAATTTTAAAATGAATCATTTTTGGGATATGTTTTCCTTGTTTTTAATTTTATGTGTAATTTGTGAAATGTTTGAAATGGTGAAAAGATCATTTTAAAAATAGTTTAAAAATGAGTTGTTTTATGAAGGGGCTTGGCCGTTGTTTTGGTTGGTATTAATAGGTTGTTTTATTTTGTTATAAAAATGGCGAATTGGGAAATATTTATAAGTAATGAAAAAAGTATTGAAAGTCACTTTTCAATGGTGTGCATGGATGGAAATGAGTTGTTTGAATGGAATGTGGTTTTCATTGAAATGGTTGGTCACTGATATGAAATATGTGGTGTGTTTGTGTGTGTTTGTGTTTGTGTGAACTTTAACTAGAGAAAAATTTGAACCCCAAGGTATCTAGGTGGGTGGATATGGACTAGTAAACTAGATGATACATAAGTGGTTTGTCTTGGAATTGTATAGTAGGATTGATGATACAATAGTAATTAAACATTTGTGATGTTTGGAGAGCATTAGGTTATGGGTGTGTTCACTACTAGTGTCTCATGAATGATTATGTAGATCATTGTGTTTCCTATGACATGTTAGCACCAAGATATGATGACTCTAGGGCCCCACACATGCTAGAGGAACTATAGGGTATTACCCTTGGAGATCTACGATTCATGACGTGGTTCCATGCATTAGCATACAAAGGACCATTTGAGTTTGTGTTTCTTCATTATTTATTTTCTCTTCCCCTTTATTGTAGTGTTTGTGAAATGGTTTTTCTTCAACTATTCATTTCTAACTTTTAGTTTATACATTTTTTCCCTAAAAGTCTTTTAAAAGCGCGAATTTGAATAATCATGTTAAATTATATCTTTGACATTATGGAATGAAACATTTTTATTGGGTGTAATCTTATTGGGGTTCTATCTCATACACTATATACACCTTTGGGTTAATGTAGATCTTGTTCTTTTTGTATCCCAGAATGAGGCGACATGCTTAGCGATGGTGGATCAGGTTACTGTTGGTGTTCTGCTGAAGATTGTTATTAGTAGCTTAAGGATGTGGCTTCTCATCTTTCATGGAGGTTTGTAATGGAGTTTTAGTTTTATATATTTTATGAAGTTCCCATAGGGGTTTGTGTTGAGTTATAGAATTTGAATCTGATCAGAGATTAAGGGTATGTTTGGTTTTATTCTTCAAGTTTTAGTATCTTTATTTTTTTTATTCTTTTTTGTTTATTATTTCTGGTAATTTATTCCCATGTATTGTTTTTGATAGCCAGGCACCTGTGAAAGCCCATTGGGATTTGGAATGCCCTTTGGGCCTTGGTGTGGACCGGGTTGGGCACATGGTTGGATGGAGACTGGATTGGGTTCGTGACAAAAATCATAGATATATCCTTCTTCATAATCATATTATTGATTATCCTTATAAGATAGGTCCTCATTACAATTATTATCACTAAATATTCATATTGTCACATTATTTTTCATAATAATTACATTAAAATATTTAAGGATTATTATAAATTTATTTTTCTATAGAGAAATCATGATTTCCTATCACTGCAAAAGAAAATAATTTCTCCACCACCCAGCAATGGGTAAGGAAAAATACATATTAAATCCTAATAAAAAAATAAAAAAAGTAAAACTGATTAATAGATCCTAGGAAATACATTCTCATTTACTAATTATTTTCCCATATGTGAATAATTAGTACATAACCAATGGGGGTGAATTATAAAATAAAAATTGGACTTTCAAATTTTAAAACATATTTTGTACTTATTTTTTTAGTAGTCATGATCTTTTGACAAACTCAAAAATTATAGTTATAGAATATATTGTGTATTCCCTATTTAGAAACTAATGAAATGGAACCTAAAAAATTTGATTCACAAATTAATCACAGTATATATTTTATATGATGAAAATTGAAAAAATCCTTTACATTTACAAAAACTATGTATATAAACAATGAAAAAAATATTTTCTTTGAATATTTGGTAATAATAAAAATAAATCATAAAATTAGTTTTTAAAAATAAATATTTTTGATAATGTGTGTGGGGGATCTTTTGCAACTCATTGAGTGTCCCTATACTCATCTCCCTAGAAGGAGATACTTTAAATAAAATGGATTTTATTCTAATACTAATATCCACAAAATCCAATGACTTAATATGATCAAGACAAAATATATCATCTATTCCCAAATTCCCATGTTCATTCGATTTCTAAAAAATGATTACAATAATAAAAAATACCAGAATTTATAATAAAAAACTAATGATCATATTTTCATGGTAAAAATATCAGAGAGAAATTATAAAACAAAAAATATGAATATATGATACAAGATATTTAAATCTTCAAAATGATATAAGAAACAACTTTTGAAATTCTGATTAATATTATAATTTTTGTTTTAGTAATTTTCTTCTTTCCATTTTTGATGTTGCAAGTATATAATGGTGAATACTTTAATGAAAATATTCCTCATTCATCAGTGTTTGTTTTAACTTAATTCAGATTATATTTTTTAATTTTTTATGACCTCAGAATCAGATCACATATTATGAGGAAGTTATTCTGACGTCGCTACAATTCGTTGACATCTAAAAAATGGGCTGTGAAATATAGTTGGTTGATTTTTTTTACCACTAAAACAAAAAAAATTTAATTTATTAGATATATATTCTATAGAAAAAACAACGAAAAATAAAAATCAAGTGAAATAATGTTACTATTATGTGTATTGTTATTATGAAAAAAAGGATGATCTGGATTCTATGAAATAATATATAGTAATATATATTTCAATATAACGAATGGATAATAATAGAATCAAAAGAAAAAAATAAAATGAATGAAAATATAATTCATGTATTTATTAAGTTAGAATATTTCCATAGTATTGAATATATTGGGTTTAAGAGGTATGTATCTATTAAGAAAAAACATTTTTTGTGTGGCGATGATATGTAATGGGATCATAATTTATAGAATGTCATTGATGGTTGGATAATAAAATATTTCATCATTGATGATGGAATGTAAATATTTTCAATTCCATGAATTTGAGTTGAAATGAAACATTCAATATTCATCAGGTTGGATGTTAAGGAATAAAATGATACTAGTAAATATATGTTGCACAATCCAATGAAGGTAAACCCACCCAAGAATTATTGATGTGATGATTGGATGACTATATCGACCCTAAATATAAAGGGGGAATGGTCCACATTTTTACCTATATTATAAAAAATATTGGAATATATTTGATAATTAAAGAAATTATTATGTTGAAATTTAAGGAGTGAACCTTTTAATATCGATACACCTAAGGCTATATTATTTAAGGATGAAAAACTAAAGACTGATAAGAGAAAAGGTGGAGTGGTAACAACCAAAATATTGAGTTTGTAGGAATTATCCCATTTAATGTATTGGGTATAATATAATACGTTTTCCTTTTAACTTATATAAACTCTCTTTCTAATTAATAAAATAAGATATTGATGTTTTCTTATAGATTTAGGACATTATAGAATAACAACATAATATTTCAAGGTATTGTGTTTAGCCATTATTCATGTTTGGGTCTGTTTATCATATGATTTTTCTATTATATATTTATTAGAAGGAAGACTATGAGGTGATTGTGACATTTTGGTGAATGATGACACAACTTGATGGATAATGTTCTCATAATACCCTGTTTTATTATTTTAATCCATGATTGATGTTTGATTATAGAAATTCACTTTAAATGGTAGGAATTACACTACATTGGATTATAAAATCAAAAAATAGTTGTGATTCAAATATATTCAATGATCTCTAATATATACCTCTAATCCAATGGATCCACTATGAAATAATTAAATATTATTAAGAAATATATTTGAAGGGAATTGTCCATCACATATTTTTTCAATCTAGAATGCATATGGGGTTCTAAAAAAATATATTTTTGGAGTAATATTACACATAGTCATTATTTCTATATAAAAACATAAGAATTATAGTGGTAGTACAATGGATACTACCTATAAAACCCCATCACCCAAACTCCATCGGTACTACAAAAAACACAAATTTAGTGAAAATAACATCGATTCACATTACTCATTAATTATTAATCTCATGTAACTCCAATGGATTTGTATAATATACTCCCCTACACAATAATAACCCGTTTAAATTTAAAACATCATAAAATTCGTAACACCCAACTACTGTTAATCTATTTTATCCCACAAATGAGGTATGTTCTTCTAAAAGTTGGATAAATAATTTCCCTCTAAAATTTTATAACAGAAGGACTCCAATATATCATCAATTTAGTTATATTCATAATATATTTCTCCAATATCGTTTTATGTTTTTCTATAACATCATTCACAAAAGTAAATAGATTTGGTATGAATGACAGAAATCACATACATGTTTTACAATTTTTTTTGATCAAATGATAATGTACCCATGAGGATTGACTTAATTTTTTTTTCTGTGAATGAGTTTTACTTTATTATATACTTTCTTATTTTATATAGAATATATTAAGGACACCCATTCTATTAGGAAATAAATTTTTTAAAACATGAAAGGTAATAAATAATGTTTTAATATGGTGTTATTATAGTGAGTTTATATAGGTTATGTAAAATTTAATATTCATTGTTAAATTAATAGATCAAATAAAATATAATAAAAAATGGGGAAATTATGATATAATTTTTAGATATTAATTTATTTGATTAAAATAATGATTCAAAAGTTAAAAATATTTATTTTTTGATAAAATATATTAAATTTCAGAAGATTTTATGCATGAAATTATACATTAAGAAATAAATTATGTTTAGTTTGTTTAATTAGTCATTGATTGACTATTGAAATTTTATTAATTACTAATTTTCACTTTTCTATTTTAATATATATAAACAACATACTAACTAAATGAAAAGTGTGTCTTATTTAAAAATATGGAACGAGAATCTTCTATATTGCCGAGAATAAATATAGACTATTCATTGATTATTTCCCTTAGACTTTAACTTGATCCCTTGTGAGGTAAGGTATTTCTAATATAACTATTTATAAATAAATTTTCACGAGGAAACAAATATTTAAAATTATTATCATAATAAATTTTCATATGAATTATTTTAGGATTGATATAGGATTAAAAAACAATATATATTTCATTTTATTAAATTGTCATAATATTTTACTTTCACATATCTATTATAATTTTTTTGGTAATTTAATGAAAGGGTATTAGAGATTATGAATGTAATAGTTCATAAATATGAATCATTAATATTTTTCCTGTAATTGATTATTGTTCTAATTTTTTTTAATTTAATATATTTTTATTTTAAATTTAAATTTATTTTCACACATTCAAATTGATAAATTATATTTCTATAGGATAAAATAAAATAAAAATTAATGCCATTATAAAATGTTTTAGATACATTATTATATTAATTAAAATGTGTTGTAAGAGATATGTAAAGATATAATTTTAATATTTTTAAAATAAGCCATTATTTTTGGGATTTTATTTCTTTATGTATGTGGTTTTTTAAAACATGAATCATAAACAATTGAAATGATATTTATTCAATGTTATTTAAATATTTCATGAGTTGATTTTGATGTTCTCAATAAATAGAGAGTATGTTTTTGGTGTTATTTTGGAATGAGAATTCATTAAAGATATTCATTGACAATGCATTGACTAGAGAATCTTCCCCCTTAAAATCATAGTTACAATTTTTTGTGTTGGGATTAAAGATGAGGATAGTGGTTTTGTGATTTTTTTGAATTTTAATGGTGAAAGTGAAATAGATTAATTAAATTCCCACTAAAAAATTATAAAAATTAATAATTAAATTTATATAAGACATTTTAATAAAATTATTTTGGCTTTTATGTTTTTCAAAATAATACAAAAAATTTAATATTAAAAAAAGTGTTAATTAAAAGGTAGAGGTGAAAGTATCATAACTAGGAAAAATTTATGTTTGAAATGGTATGAATTGTAAATATATATTTTTTAATATATATAATGTGGGATGAATTTAGAAGTTGTTCCATATGCTTATTAATATTTTGGTCAAAATTAATTATTATATATAATTTATTAGATATTATTTTTAAACATGATTATGTTGAGTTATTTTATGTATCTATGGTGTTATATGATTCATGATAAGAAATGATTTAATTGTGGGGTTATTTAAAAAGTGAAAATTATAAACATTATATTGTTTTAATTTTTTTAATTAAATGTATATATAATGTTACTGTTATGATATAATTTATTTTGATAATATAATATTAAATTTGAAAATTTTATTACTAATGATGAATAATGAGAACTATTTATGGAAATTTTGATTCATTAAATTACACCATAATTTTTATCATAAAATTAAAACAGTAAAATAAACATATAATCATTTATTGAAGTTAAAATATTTTAAAAAAGAAATATCATAGTACAACGAATTATATAAGGTTAATTTATGATTCATTGTTATGTTAAATATGGGTTTTACCAAAGAAATATATTTAAAATATGATTGAAAGCCTCTATGCAAGGTGGAGAAAAAATTTCTATATGAGATCTTCATGAAAACCTCTAAATTATTAATATAATATTTTTGAATTCACTAAAATATTCTAGATAAATATTATTTTTCATTACATTATTGGTGAGATATTCTAAAACTATTTCATTGAAATCACTAACTAATATTAGGTTAAGCCATTGTTGCAATGGCTTCATTGTAATGTTAAATATTTAATAAAATTTAGAAATGATATAAATTAAAATTTATTGTGATTGAATGTTCATTTACATATCAATATTATTTTTTTTTATTCATGGGTTATGTAATTAGAGTTATGGGTAATACGATCACTTATTGAATATATTGTCTACAATTTTTATAACCATTACCAATATTGAGGTTATTTAATTTTGAAAATTATTCTAGAATAATTGACTATTAAATAAATTGTTTATATTTATCAAGGTGTTATTGATTTTAGTTTATAATGAACAAATACCAATAAAATGAATTTTTATACATAATTCAGATGAAATTCAACTATTACTTAAGATATTGGGGAACTATCTATTCATGATCATAGATATTAAACTAAATGAATTTCAATCCAATAAAAGTTATTTTTTTAGATTAAGTTTTCTTTAATTCTAATTAAAAATAATTAAAAGAATAATTTCATGAATTAATTATAAATGTTTTAATATAAGGATTAATATAGTCTTTGTATCATAAAAAATAAATTATTCAATATAATGTTATTGAGTAGTTTAGTTTATAATATTCCCTATAATAGATATTTATATTTTTATACATTTTGGAATTAAAAAATAGAACATCCAAAAAAATGTAATTGTTGGATAATTATATAGTAATGTTTATATGTGGTGATGATCCTTACACTTTCCCATAGAATATAGGACATATTATCCAAAATCTATGATGGAGATAAAATGGAGAAGGAGGACCTGAATTAAAATCTAAAGAATAATATAAATTTTTGAATGGTTACCAAAATGAAGGAATTTAAAAACACATTAATATAATATTATATCTGTTTAAATAAAAAATACGAATTTATGAATTGATTAATTTTATTAAAATTATAATTATTAATTCTAATGATACTTTTCTCACATTATAAGGTAATGATATACATGATTTTTAAATCTGATCTTAGTCTAAATATGAGTGATGAAACAAAAAAGAAACATGGTTGAAAGTTAGAAAAATATCAATAAATAAATTATTTATATAAATTTATCATCATGATAAATGCAATTCAAGTCAATGCATAAGTATTATATAAATTATAAACAAATCTATAAAAAATAATACTTCAATAATGTTAATAAGTTATTACAAACATCAACATTAAACACAATAATTTTTGTAATAATAATTCACTTATTAACATTACTCAAACATGATTTTAAATAATGAACATAAAACATTTATTATATAAATTTTATGATTCATAATCAAAATAAATAAAATAAAATAATTTCAATTAATATTATTAATATAAAAAGACCCTCAAGTAGATCAAAATATGAAATTATTTAATTTATGGTGATTAAATACCTTTATATACTATGTTTAACATGGAATTGCTAATATGTACATGTAATAGGTAATTAATCAATAAAAGTTTAACATTTCAGGTATTTCTACATGATTTTAACCAGAATTCCGTAAAAATAATTAAATTATATTATAATTGTTACAACATTTTTTAATGTCCTATTCATAAACAATACATATTCTAGTGAATCTAAAATGTACATCACATTTTAGCATTTCCAAAGATCATTTTCATGTGTTTTTTAAGATAATTATAATATAAATCCAATATAAAAAACCCCATAAATTTATAAAATTTAATCATCTTATTTGTATCAAATTTTCAACAATACGAATTTTTTATATAAAAAATAATTTATTTACAAGCCAACTATTCAAAAATTTCAACATGACTTCATCGTTTCATTTACCCACCATTAAACCCTATTAAACCCTTGATAAATTTTTTAATGAGAAAAGAAATCTCAATATGAAACATAAATAGAAAGAATTGTTATTATAGTTAATAAAAAAACCATTGAAATCCCATTTTTTATATTTATATCGATTTATCTGTAAAAATTATATTTTTTGATTAAATATTTCCTTTTTATTAAATTTTTAATCAAATTAGTCCCAATAAAATTCAGTAGAAAGGATGGAAAACTCATGTAATTTCATTGTTATATCATCATCATAGACACTTACAAAAATATTATTATTTAGATGACATTATGACCAACTTCCAATAATATTATATGAAGAACAAAATCAATATCCAATGCATTGGTGCGATATATTGGTGAACCCATTTCATAACCTATATTAGTATGAACATTGATATATAATGGTGATCATCCTATAGTATATGAAGTATTTCTCTCATAGAAGAGATATAATAGGGTACAAAACATCCTCAATAATGTCTCAGAATTATATGACGAATAAAACCCTTAAAAAATTGTATACTACTATGCAAAATAATTTCAAATAATAAGATAACCATCCCATTTTAAAAAATAATTTCAATAGAAAAATATTGAGAAAAAGTGTTAGAGGGTTCTTTAAAGAAAAAATCCTGAAAAATATTAGCGGATTCCTAGTATTACCTAAATCTTTTTGCGACATTCCTTTGATAAAATCCAATGTCTTTGTCTTTATTGGTGGACATAGTTGATTGTTTTGGGAGTTTACTGAAAATCCATTTTTTTCAATGGTCGCACAAAACGGTGCCCCACTGAATGGTTGAACAGAATAATGCCTCATCAAATAGGGGCCAAAGAGTTGTTCCTCACCAAATAGTACCTCACCTAATAGTTCCATCAGTGTCTCACCCCATAGTTAGTCACTTCCTATAGTTTTCCAAATTTCTTAGTTTTTCCCATTTTTTCTAGTTTCATCCCTATTACGTATTATTTGTTGTAAATCGATTTTAAAGGCTTTTTTGGTAATTTATAAAGAAATTTCAAAGGATATTAATTATATCTTAATATCATAACTCAGTGAGAGATTTGGAGTAATCCAACTCTGTGGTCTTGGCCATGATCTGACTTTAATGACTTTAAAAATTGTTCTTTCATTGATATATGATATGCCTCTTCAAAACTGAGATCTTCTCATACCATTGTGTTTCTGTTCCCTTTTATTGATCCAAGATCCTTTCTTTGACATGGATTCGCATATTATGTCTTAGTCGTCGATCAAGCTTTCCTTATAGTTTTTTCATGGAGTTTTCCTACTGCTCACAGAAACCGCTGTTTTGGTAGAAGGATGAATCATTGGTTGACTATTATTTAATGTGGGGATTTCCTTTGTCTCTATTTTATTTTGGAATCAATTAGTATGGTACTACTAATTTTTTTTGTTAAAATTGACAATTACAACATTTAACAATGTTAAATTCTAATACACACTTGATAATGGTCTGGGAGTGGATTGATGTTGATCACATGTTTTATTTGTTGTCTTTATTGATTATATTATCTGTTGTGGCAATATGGTTTTTGAAAATCAAGACCATTGGTGTTCTTAGAATTGGCATGGGTGATACATTATTATTGTTGTCATTTCCTTCTAAATAATTTCATTATATATCAAATTTGATTAATCACGTATACACTATTAAATAAAATTGATATCCCATTATAAAAACACTATGGTGATCAACCCTTCTTATTAAAGTGAATTTTAAATAATAACACTGGCCAAAACTAATACATCATATTTGATAGGTGTGGATATATTCTTTATATGGTTTTGTTTGACCTTGTGTATGTTTTGTTTCTATTTTGATTTGGCTGGGACTGTGACATTGTGTATGGGGTGGTGCTTGTTGTGTAATTGAATCATACGGGGAGAGATTGATTGATTATGGTATGGATGAACTTGATATGTAGTGGGACACACTAGTGCAGAAAACATTTTTTACGTCAGTTATTTTTCATTTTTTACGTCGGTTTCTAGCCGACGTTAATACGTGTGAGGTTATAAATAAGGGTTTTGACGTCGGTTATTTAAAAACCGACATCAAAAACATAAAATCGCGATGTTTATCATGTCGGTTATTTTATAACAGACGTGATAAAGAAAATGGGAAGGGTTTATCACGTCAGCTATTTAACAATCGACGTGATAAAAGGCCCGGAAAATGGTTTACCACGTCGGTTATTAAACTACCGATGTGATAAATAGGGGTGAGGTGGGTTTTTCACATCGGTTCATATAGAACCGACGTGATAAACCAGGGTGAGGGGGGTTTATCATGTCGGTTCTTATAAAACAGAAATGATAAACAAGGGTGAGCGTGGTTTATCACGTCGGTTCATATAAAACCGACATGAAAAACCGGGGGAGGGGGGTTTATCACAACGGTTACTATATAACCTCCATGATAAACCGGCGGGAGGCGGTTTATCACGTCGGTTATTCAATAACTGACGTGATAAACCATTGTCCAGGCCTTTTATCACGGCGGTTATTCAAAAACTGATGTGATAAACCATTTTCTAGTCTTTTATCACATCGGTTATTCAATAACCGACGTGATAAACCATTGTCCAGGCCTTTAATCACGTCGGTTATTGAATAACCGACGTGATAAACCATTTTCCAGGCCTTTTATCATGTCAGTTATTCAATAACCGACGTGAAAAACCATTCTCCAGGCCATTTATCATGTCAGTTATTTAATAACCGACGTGATAAAACATTATCCTGGCCTTTTATCACGTCGGTTATTAAATAAGCGACGTGATAAACCATTATCCATGCCTTTTATCACGTCGGTTATTAAATAAGCGACGCGATAAACTATTTTCCAGGCATTTTATCACGTCGGTTATTAAATAACCGACGTGATAAACTATTTTTCAGGCATTTTATAATGTCGGTTATTTAATAATCGACGTGATAAACCCAATTTTTTTTAAACAGAATGCAGTCATCTTCTCTCCACCAGAATCAACTAGAAAACAAATCAAGAAATCGTACCAAAAAAACAGATGTAGATCAAAATTAAGCATGTACAGTGATAACATATAAAACTTACCCCCTAGACAGCCCCCACCCTCATTTATACCACATGGACAGCCCTCCCCCACCCCGTTGGAGCCCTCACCCTCATGTATACCCCCTGGACAGCCCTCCCCACCCCATTGGAGCTCCCACCCTCATGTATACCCCTTGGACAACCCTCCCCCACCCCCATTGGATCCCCCACCACACTCCTGGACTACCCCTCGACCCCCGAACACCCCCAAACACCCCTCGACAACCCCCCACCCTCCTGAACAGAACCCCCTTACCCCCTCACCCCACTTGACATCCCCCACCACACCCCTGGACAGCCCCAAACACCCTTGGACAACACTCCCACACCCCTAGACCGCCTTCCAACACCCCTGGACATCCCTGACACCCCCCAATACTGTCCTCCACCCCACCGGACAGCCCTCCTAGACCATGGGACACCCCCAACCCCACTGAACACACCCCCACACCCTTGGAACCCCTCTGCCACAGACCCAAATCCATATCAGAAAAACCATCAAAAGTAGACCAAAACAAGAAGTAGAGGAAAATTAAACATTCACTTATATAACATTCAAAACTTACACTGTCAACTTAAAGAAAACTATATCCAACCTAAACAACTACCAAATACACAATTAAAACGACAATATTAAAAATAACATTTTACATTACAAACAACTAAAATTCAATCAAACCTATAAAATAATTTGACCACTCCACTTGTACATATTTTATGTCTTCAGCAGTATAGGGTTGAGTGTCATCAAAAAGCTACAAATGAAAAATAAGATAGTTAACATGTATAATGAATAAATCAAATTGAAATATTATGGAAAAGTTTAAGAGGAAATCGTACCAGGTCAAAATTCACAACTATCCCAGTTGTTATTATTTCATACATAAATCTTAACATATAATATCCGCATTCGATGATGCCTTGTTATTCATGAAAATTCTGTTTGAATGAGTGTAAATTCAATATATTATTTTTATGTAATAAATAAAAAAGTACAAATTATAAATGGAAATTTACCTTCGCATTTACATATTTGATCTTTGCATTTCTTTTCTTTTTGTTTTTTCGAAAGTAGGCCCATGAACTTTTAGAAAATAATACGAATGGGGTAAATTTAAAATTCATTATAATATATAAAACTATTGAGAAATTGAAACATACTTTTCCAATATATTCTTAAAACTTTCCCGCACATCACCATGAACAGAGCATATCCAATAAAGAGCTTTCTCCCTTGGGCAAAAAATCCCTAACATCCAATGATCACGGATAAAAAGAAATTTAATGTTAGTGGTTTTTTATGTTAAAAGATAATTAACTCTTTGAGAGAAATGTGTTTCATACCTCTCACAAAAAGGCATCATCCAAAATTCTGTGATTATATTCTTTTAAAATCTTTCAGCAATATAAACCATTATTTGTTACTCATTCAATGCACATGCTTCAGGGGAAATCAATTGAGGGTCCATGAATCTATATACTTCTGTCAGATCATTCCTCTCACAAATTTTATAAAGATACCTAATACAAAACATACATAAGTATACATTTTTAATAAATATAATGCAGGGAAAAGGTGTTAAGACTTACATGGAAAAAATTTGCACCACGTTGATGCCCAACTTATCTCCAGTTACAAGCTCCATGATATCAGTTTTTGTAATCCCCACACTTATTTCATGTCCAAAAACATGAGATTCCATTGGAAACTCATAAAACCCCAACAACAAATGTGAATATCTTGAAAATCTGTTAAGACCACTGGAATCTGTATCTGATGTCATAGCATGTTGTCTTTGTTGTTGTCTATACAGTATTTCATTACCTTTGAAGTATTCCTGTGAAAAACAAATTGAAAAATATAGTAGTTTTCAAATGATAAAACAACGTTAATAAAAAAATAAAATAAATTATATAACATTCATACCTCTATGGTAATGAGTCGAAGAAGTCTGGATGGCCAAACTAAAAAATGGCCGATACTCTGTCCAACTATTGCCACCTCATCTGTAGGTATTGGTACCCTAGCTGATCTATATATAATATCATGTACAATGACCCTCTAATTCTCTACCTCTAATTTTTGGTGATGAACTGTATCTCCTATACAATATACCAACCTGTATGCTACTATTTGATGTTGAGAATCATCAACATACAACTCACAATATGTAGGAAGCTGCGGCAGAGGCGTATGATAAAAAATGGGGTCCTCAGGCTGAGGTGGGGGAGTGGGAGCTACTGGCGAAGGTGGAGGATAAATAATGGGGTCTCCAGGGGGAGGTGGAGGAGTGGGAGCTGTAGTCTGAAATTGTCTTTGCATTTCTGCAAACATAGACTGCACCGACTCTCTAATCTTGTCCTCCATCATCGCATTATTATTTTTGATCTTCAGCCTCCAAGGATTCTATTTTTTTTATAAACCCCCTCAATTTTAGAAGTTGAAGAACGTGGAAACAATTTTCTTACCGATACACCTGCCGGATATCCTCTTACACGACCAAGATGTTCGGGCTGTCCCAATGCTGCAAATAAAATATCTTCCCTCCCAGTAGCTATAAATGTCCCCTTTGAACTCTGCTCCTCAAGAGAGTCCTGTATTAATTAATTGAACATTTCTGTAGTGATTGAAACTTATATGAAGAAAAAATTTAACTTAAATAAATTAAATAGATATATTACAATCCTCTCAGTTACGATTCTCGATTCTTCTGAAAGATATTTCCATTTTTCCCTTCCGAGCTCTCTTCCATTTTTCATGTCTAAATGGAGGGGATGGAGGGGCCACCTCTCCAGAGCTTGAAGACTCAGCTCTTAGTTGTTGAAATTTTTCCGCCATCATTTTTTCTTCCAATAATGCATACCCTCCCCGAGATAAACTATGAGGGTATACATTTTTATATTGGATCTCTTGATGAGCTTTCCTTGTTTTCTGTAATTTAAGAAGAATAAATCATTAACAAAACATTAATAAAATCATTTATATAAGAAAGTTTATAAAAGTTTACATTGACCTTACCAGAAATGAATTTTTTTTCTACATTCAAAAAACTGTCTCCATGTGTCTTTATCTATAAAAGGATATATACGACATGGATTATCATGACTCCTATGACCATAAATGTAATCAGATGAGAGGGTTGATTTGAAATCCCACCATCTCCTGGCAGGCAATGATAAGCATTTCTTCCTGACTCCTCTAGTGTCAGGAATATCAAATGTCATCTGATAATGAAGAGGTTAAACATATTATATATACTAGAAACATTAAAAGAATGGTCAAACAATGGAAAAAGATCTTACCAAAATCGTCTCCCACAACTGAGAGATAATCGCTTTATCCACACCTCTCCAATCATCATACAGAATGCTTACTTTGGTCTTAGCCTGAGTTGCAACAAAACTCTTAAAATCATTGGCATTCAGACCTCTAGGAATATCATCATCATCAAACTCAATGACTATCCTCTGATCCTACGTACGAGCAAGTGATAATTTTGGTAAACGTGTGCACCCACGTTTATCATCCGTTGAACTCTTTGTTGTAATAGGATCACGTGAATGTTCATCCCCAGAGGTATGACCAGCAATATGATCCTCTCTAGAATCATGTGGTTGATCATCTTGAATGATCTGTCATTATCCTTCAAATCAAAAAAACAAATGTCAGTTCAAAAATATACAAATTCAAATATTTTAATACTACTGTAATCAGAAAATATAAAAGTGTATGAAGTTACATAATAGTAAACATTGGTAATATGGTAAGCATGTTAAACAATTGTAAAGATGGAAAAGATGGTCAAGATGGTCAAGATGGTAAAAATGGTAAAAATGGTAAACCTAGTAAACATTTTAAACATGGTAAAGTAATTGTCAGTGAACAAAAATAAGCATTTTAAAATTCTTGTAATGGTTATAAACATGATAAAGTAAACTAAACAAACTTAAAACAAACAAAAACATATACTTATTTTATTTTAAAATAGGTTTTAATAAATAAAAAACTTACAATATCTAACATTTATGAAAAAAATAATTGTAAACAAGAAATAAACATATGTTACCTGTAATTTTAGGAATGTACAAATGGGTTGTTTTCCCAAATTCCTTCGTCGTGATCGTTCCTTATGGCACAAACTATGTCTTCAACATGATCACCATTTTGTTCTGTTAATATTTACATGGAAGTAGGGATCTCACATAAGTCAGCATATTCATCAAGTTCATCCTCACCAACATATTGTTTTTCCCTTGTAAAACAACAGCCCACTACATATCTGATTGATCTACTACATGGAAATTTTTTTTTGCATGTGTTGCCATTATAAAAGAATCAGCTGTGTCTTCCAATCTATTCAGATTAACAAGTGTCATTCCAAATTCATCATGTCTGACACTGTTGTTACCGTTAAAACATTTACAGTTAAAAATGGGAACTTTAATTTTAAAGTAATCATCCTCCCATATGTCTTCAATCACTCCATAATATGCACTTGATGCAGAAATTGGGTTTTTGTCCTTAGCACTCGAAAAATGCATTGCATCTGCAAACACCAATACACCACTATTCTGATCTGCATTTCTGTTGTCATGAGCTTTTGTATGAAATGTATAACCATTAATGTAATAACCAGACCATGTTATCACATTTAAACATGGACCACCCAGTATCCATTTTAATGTCTCTAATACATCTGATCTACCAAGCAATATCTTTTTAATCCATGACAAAAAAGTTTTGTTGTGCTCATTCAAAATACACATTTCTTTCTTCTTTGGATGACATTGTTTCAACTTATTAATATGCAATGTGATATACAGTTGAGCATCAGCTATGTTATTCAAGATGTATGATTCTAACTTCTTCATCTATTCAGCTGACAATGATTTGACTTTCAAGCTGCGAATCCCCTTTCCCTCATTATTAACTCGTTCATTGCGAGATATAGGCAAACCTATGTGTTCCACCGCAGCCAAGTAGATCGTACAAAACTCTACTACCTCCTCAAAAATAAACTTTTCAATAATGGAGGCATCAGGTCTATATAGATTTTTAACATACCCCTTTAATATTTTCATATACCTTTCAAAATGTTACATCCAACAAAGATATACAGGTCCACAAAGCTTTATTTCTCGAACCAGATGAATCATTAAATGCACCATTATATAAAAAAAAAGTTGGAGGAAAATACATTTCCAATTGACAATGTATAAAAATTGCATCCTTTTCCAAAATGTTCAAAGCATTCACATCAATCGCCTTGTTACAAATTGAATTGAAAAAATAACACGACTTCATTAAATTCTTTCTGACATGAATGGGAAATATTCCACGCAATGCAACTGGTAGAATTTGTTACATCATGACGTGACAATCATGTGATTTAATACCTATCAACTTCAAGTCCTTCAATGAGACAAAATTATTTACATTAGAAGAATAACCTTGAGGCACTTTGGTATCATGAAGACACTGACAGAAACTATTTTTCTCCCTCTTCGATAATGTATGACAAGCCGGGGGGATGAAATGTCCGTCTTCCTTTAGGAGTGGGAGCTAACTCCAAATGTATTCCCATTGATAGTAAGTCTAATCTTGCATTCAACCCATCTTTAGTCTTTCCTTTAATATCTAAAAATTTTCCAATAAAATAATCACACATATTCTGCTCCACATGCATGAAATCAATATTACGTTTATGTTCATGATACCTCCAATATGGTAGCTCAAAAAAATTGACCTTTTATTCCAAATATGTCTATCATTACAAGATTTCTGTGTCTTTCCCAATGTCACGTCAAGGTTTTTCACCCTCTCAAAATACAGATCAGGGGATAAAGGTTTTGGAGTAGTATCAAATTCTTGTGAGCCATTGAATGCCTTTTCTAGTCTTCTATAATGGTGTTCCATAGGCAAAAACTTTCGATGACCCATGTACACTGTTTTCCTCCCATGATGCAATTGACAATATGACGTCTGTTGTTTGAAAATTGGACATGCTTTATTCCCTTTAACATAGTATCCAGACAAATTTCCATACGCTAGGAAGTCATTTATAGCGAACAGAAGCACTGCATGCAGTTGAAAATATTCCATTTTATAAGAATCATACACCCTAATACCATCAGTCCATAAGATTTTCAAATCATCAATCAACGGTGACAAGTAAACATCAATATCATTACCGGGTTTCTTTGGACCATAGATCATTGTACTCAACATGAAATATTTGCGCTTCATACAAACATCATGAGAGAGGTTTTAAATTACCAATAAAACAGGCCATGAACTATGTGTGCTACTGTGTTTTCGGTATAGATTCATTCCATCTGTGCACAACCCTAGTATGAGATTTCTAATTTCATTTCCAAATGTAGAATAATGCACATCAATTTTCTTCCATTGTGGACAATCAGCTGGATTTCGTATTTTTCCATCACATACCCACTCTTCATCATGCCATCTTAACCTTTTTTCATCATGTGAATTAGCAAATAAACACTTGAAACGATTAATTATAGGAAGATACCAAAATATCTTTGAAGGGAGCTTTGTAATCTCTACATCAGCCTGTGATTTTTCTTTCACCTTATACGTGATGTCCGACATTTAGGACACTCTGATAGAAAATCATATTCCTTCCTATATATAATGCAGTCATTCGGACAAGCATGTATTTTCTTGTATCCGAATCCCACCGGGCATAATATTTTCTTGGCTTTGTAATGTGAATCTGGAAGATCGTTATCTTTTGGAAGAATGTCTTTCATCAATTGTAGCAGCTCTGTAAAACTTCTGTCACTCCATCCATGTTTCGCCTTCAGGTTAATCAATCTTAACACTACTGACAAAACCGTAAAATCTGTACAACCAGGATATAATGGTTTTGCAGCATCACCATATAGACGTGCAACTGTCGGTTCTATCTCAATTTGTTCTACTACAATATCGTGAATCATTTCTTCAATTCCCTCGGAGTTACCATCTTGCAAATCATCATCATCAGTGACATTCCGTCTAGTTTCACCATGCCAAATCCAAGGGCTGTAACTTGGATTAAAACTATGACAATTCAGATGATCTTTTATCTCTCTACTTTTCAACTTCTTCATATTCAATCATTTCATGCATGGACATAAAAAAATGTCACTACTTGGAACATTTCGTTTTGCAAATTCCAAAAAGGCATCAACACCTTCCTCAAATTCATTTCTCATTCGATGTGCTGTAATCCATCTTCGACTCATTATTACCTATAACAAAGATCAACAAAAAATATATATTTTTAAGATAATACAAATATATGTTTATATGAAAAAAATCATAATTTGAAGGTAAAAAAATTTAAAATATAAAACAAATCTATAGGTATTTAAAAAAATATGCTTGAATATTATTTTTAAAACAAAATATAGTTAGATATAACAGTTTTAAATTTCATTGAATCAAAGAAAACCATGACGCCTACGTAGTTTAATATTGATTGCGGTTTTGATGTTTTAATATATTAGATAAACTACCTATTTAACATGTTATTAATGGTTTTTATAGACCCTAAATCCATTTGGTAAATATTTTCACACAATTATAAAAATCAATGGAAGTGTTTTTGGGAGGAATATGTTCAATCATTTGATTTTGATGTCCTGTATTCTATATCAAAAGGCAATGTGGATACCAAATCCCTTAGTTTGGTTTTTTATTCTCAAAGGGTTTGTGATGAAAAAGAAGAGTATAAGTTGATGTATATGATAAATAAAATACAACTATATTTTCTTTATAGTTATGATAGAATGAATTCATACCATATAATTTAGGATCTTCTCCCACCAAAAGTAACCCTCCTCAGTTCGAAATGAATAAATTTAGATAATTATGCATGAATTAATACATGTATTATTGTACATAAACCAAAAAGAAGATTATTAGTACTAAAAGTAAAACTAGGAAGAAACAATAAACTATATATACTCATGAATGCTACTCCACAACACTTCTATGCTACTAAAATCTATAAAAAACTACAAATTTCTTTTAAAAACCAAAAAAATTGTTTATATTTATGTGTGGTGGGCATAACATGTATACATAGTAAGATCCTCCCTAAAACATCTCATGAAAATGTTGAGGAAGCACACTAAAGCCCTATAAAAAAAGGAATATAAATCATCACCTAAACATGGAAAAATAATTTCATATACTCACTATGGATCCCTCACAATATAATTCATATAAATAAACCTTTTTGTACAAAAAATTATATATATATATATATTAAAATTAAGGTTCTCGAATACCACTTCTCCACTAGTTTTCCCCTCACACCCCAATGCGCTACTCTAGAACACTTCCATGCTACTAACATCTATAAAAAACTAAAAATTGATTTTAAAAACAAAAAAAATTGTTTATATTTATGTATGGTGGGCATAACATATATACATAGTAATATCCTCTATAAAACATCTCATGAAAATGTTGAGGAAGCACACTAAAGCCCTATGAAAAAAGGAATCTAAATCATCACCTAAACATGGAAAAATAGTTTCATATACTCACTATGGATCACTCAAAAAATAATTCATATAAATGAACCTTTTCGTATAAAAAATTATATATATATATATATATTAAAATTAAGGTTCTCGGATACCGCTTCTCTACTAGTTTTCCTCTCACACACCAATGCTAATGACATGGTCTCACCCCGCCCATAAATCATCCTACACCTTGTGAAATTGTATCACTTCCATCAATGAATCATATGTATCTTAGATTATCTCATCACCATCTTATCAAAATAGTAATGAGGTGCATACTTGGAAACCACTACATCTTGTTTACATTAAATGTACAAAAATCTCAAAACATAATTATAGAATATCTGTGAAAAAAATGAATGAAATAAATTCATGGAAGGCTTACTTGAATGTTGCGGGTTGAGATGATAGATCCGAGAGGAGTGAAGAATATAAAAAATGAAGCCAAAACGAGTTTAACACAGGTCGATCGATGATCCGATTAGGGTTTACCGTGCGAGAGAGACGAGCCGGCAGACTGTCTATCGAAAAATCGTAAATGACAGTCCATAGGGCTTTAATTTCTTTAAAAGTTTTATAACATCAGTTATTATATAACTGATGTTATAAACTATTTTTTAAATTTATAATGTCGGTTATTTTAAAAACGACGTAAAAAACCAAAGCACGGGGGTTTTTTTACATTGTTTATAAAATAACCAACGTAAAAAACCCGTAGGCATCTCTTTTTTTACGTCGGTTATAAAATAACCGATGTAAAAAACTGGTAGATATCTCGTTTTTTACATCGGTTATAAAATAACCGATGTACAAAACCCCGCGCTTTGGTTTTTTACGTCGGTTATTTGATAACCGACATAAAAAATGCGTAGATATTGGGTTTTTTACATAGGTTTCCAAATAACTGATGTAAAAAAACCCCCACGCATTGGTTTTTTACGTCGGTTAAAGGATAACCGTCGTAAATACCGAACAAGCACGATTTGTAACGTCGGTTATATATAACCGATGTAAAAAATTGTGACGTAAAAAATGTTTTCTGCACTAGTGACAATATCTGGGTAGTTTTTAGGAAGTGGGGAAATAAGAATGATCTATCATGATTTCATGATTATGGATGTTCTGGTTATGGTGTTGCATTGAAATGGAACTAAAATCCAGTTTTCTCTGCTTTTTTATTAATGAGTTTTAAAATGGATGCCATAAATTGGTCCCTCTTTCCTTTTCTTACTTGGTAGTTTTTAATGTCCTTTATCCTTATAAAAATAGTTGGAGATGTTTTGTCTATGGGTTTCTCGGTATGGATGTAATAACTAATGTTAATGATTAATAACATTGTTTTTAACAGGAGTATTCTTGGAATTCGAATGATCCTACTTTAGTAAAGCTGGCTCTTCTCTTTCAGATAATGGTTACCGGTATTGTTGTTGTTGGTTGCCCAAGTAGGTTAGGAAAGAAAGAAATAAATCAATTAATTGATAAATGCTGAATGAAAACTGGTTAAATGAATGGGGTGGGTCGATGTTTTGGTTATGGCTATTATGTGGCGGTGCATGTAGGGGAAGCAGAAAAAGTTGTTTTGTGTGGGCATGTTTTTTTTGGAAACCCATAACATGGGCTGAGTGATTACTTACATAAATGCATAAACATTAATTCCTTGTAATTTCTATATTCACCCCATCTGTGTTGACAACTTTGTGTCAAACACCCCCATCATTGTGGTGGAGGGTGTCCTTTCCCATCATACATATGGGAGGATGGATGGTTGGTTATTGGCACATCTTCTCTCCATCTTCTAAGATTTTATCACCCATTACTTATTCAAGAAGGATATAATGGATTGGGGTTTATTACAAGATTTATGGTATTGGTTGTGTGATAAGTGATTTGTTTCAAAGGTTTCTTCGTGATGAGGGCCAATTGTTTTCAGGTTGGGGTGGTATATAGGTGGAATAGGTTTCTGTGTGTAGGATTGTAGTGTGGTAATGGTCTAGGTGTATTTATGAAGGATTTGTGTCTGATTTGTGGCTTAGGTGAGTGTGTGTAGGTTGTGACAGTGGAGATTATGAAAGAGCATGGTTGAGTTAGGACATTAAATATTAAGGATTAGTAGTTAAGTAGTGGTATGTATTGTGATGTACCCAAATAGCGATGTTCTTACTACATTACATTACATTACATATGTTATTTGGTGAGCATTCCATTTTGAGGCATGGTGGTTAGTATACCTTGTAGGTTATTTTTATTTTTTGTTGTTTCCTCACAAGGGAATTAGTATGCTTCTTCCACATTGGAATTAGACACTTTGGTTTTCCCTACCAGGTATACTTGTATAATCACCCTACATATATAAAAGTATTTTCAAGTTTTCAGGGTGATTAAGTGGACTGTGTTGAACCTTACTTGCTTAGATGTTGGGAAATATTATTGTGTTGCAACTTAGTTTCATTTTGGTACTCACTTTATAATTCCCCCTTTATTTCTACCAGTTTTACTTTAAAAATGCATGTGGGATGTAGTTTTGTTTCCTTATATATATATATATATATAAATGTGTGTTTGTGTGTGTGTCTTAGAGTTGTTCGAGGGTGATAAATCTTATCTCACAATCACTTTTTTATTAAAAATGGCAATTCCACCCATTTGTGTGAATATTTACCTACCCTTTGTGCTGATTGCCACCCTAGGGTCTGTTGGAGGTGGGACATGAGAGTATTATCTCTCCATTATCTCGAGGAATCAATGTCTCAACATATTTCTATACCTTCCTTCATCTCGAAAAAGGAGGTTCATGATCGAATGGTATCATAGCTGACGGTTGAGAGATAGGATGGTGTTTGGAGTTAGGCATAGTTAGGATTTCATGGGTTGGTAGTAAAATAGTGTTATATGATCCTCGTGCGTGATATAGGCCAAGGAAGACTAACTAGGACATGAGATATTTGGGCCCCCATGATCTGATACAAGGAATATGAGCTTACCAAATGACCAAGTGATGAAATAACATTTGCGGGGTAAAGACCCTAGGAAATGTACATACATTATGATAAATTGTTTTCCTATTTTAAATAGTATTTTTTAATGAAATTAAAATTAAAAATGACTTAAAAAAAACTTAAACAGATTCCATACTACCCAAAATTAAGAGTTCATTGTTTTCCTTTTATTTGTGGAACCTTGACCTCACATGTGTGTGGTAAGAGTAGTATAGGGTTTTCTGGTTGACCTGGTTGACCAAAAGAGGGTTCACCTATAGGAGGAGTAAAATCAGTGGAAGAAGATGCTTCATGCTTTTAAGCAGAAGAATCTTGGAAAGCACAATGGAAGTTTCTAAGTCATGGAGAAAGAGAGTATGCTCGAAGAGATGGTGATCACGTTCTCATTGATCCAGGATCCAAAGAATTACTTAGTCCTTCTAGTGGTGATCCAGATGAGAGGAGAAGTGCGCTAGAGGTGGATGTGTTACATTAGGGAGAAGAAGAAGACTGATGTTTCATGGGATGACATTGAGAATGAATTTGAGGTGGCATTCCTTTCTTCCATGATAATTTCCAAGATGAGAGAGGGGCATATCTCCCTCTTATAGTGAAGTATATCAGTGATGGAATTGAGGATCATGTTCAAGGATATCCTATGATTTTCTCTAGATCTCTTTCTGGATGAGGAGTCTCAGGGGAGGCTCTTATAGGATCAAATATTTCCTTCTCTTCTAGTATATGGTTACTCCCATCACTCTACTAACATACATAGAGGTTCTGAATAAGGATGCAGTGGTGTAAAGGATTCACTAATCAGGATGTCTACCATAACAGGTAAGTCAGCTGTGTTCTTTAATGGGGAAGGCCATTAGTAGAAAGTCACAGGTGTCAGGGCCTTCCTTGTTTCTTCTTACAGGGATCTCACCCTAGATGTTTCAGTTTCAACCCTCTGGTCCACTCCCTCTTCCCATCATTCTGGGGCTGAGGTATTTTTCTTATGGAATTCATGGTTACCTCTAGTGATAGTGCACAACTCGAGATCAATATGGTGAAGGTGGGAAGGGTCAGTTACAATACGAAGAGGTAACAATTCTAGTGGGGCCTGAGATCAATAGATATATGATTAATTTTTTTAGTAGTCTTGCTTGTGATTTGTTTGATTCAAGATATTCTCACTTCTTAATTGCACCCTTTATATCCCACTCCATAGGACTAGACATAGATATATTTTTGTTCCCCTTGTAATGAGTACACAAGTTTGAAGTCAAAACAATTTATTTGATGTTTGATGGGGATGCAGACTAATTTTGGTGATGCATCCATGCAGTGGGAATATCTTCCTCTTAAAATTTATTAATGTGATGTCATCATTAGAATAAAATGACTGTTTTCAGTGAGTTCTATTATTGACTGATCTGGTGGAGATTCAGGTTTTATGAAATGAATGGCCAGTGGGTAGCTTTTGTTGGTGATCTGAGCTACTGGGTGGGCATCCAGAGTATAGAGCCTTTTATTTCCATGATATCCAAAATTTTAGTGGGATCATTGGGTACAGAGATGTTGGGGACTCCTAAGGTCATTGGGGAGTTCATTTATGTTTTTCATTAAGAGGTTACCACTCTACCCCATTGAGGTGACGTTATGTTTTGGTTATAATTTCAACTCAATGCTTCTCTAATTTTGATGGCTCCTTATGGGATGGAGCCATGTGAGTTATAGAAGTTGGGGTTTTAGATTGGTGATATGATGAAGAACGGACTTTTCAGGCCATGGGTGTCACCTTGGGGTGCTTCGTTCTTATTCAAAGATAAGGGAGATTGTGGTCTGAGGCTTTGTGTAGACTACTAGAGGTTGTACTAAGTAATGACCAAGAAATATTACCCTCTCCTGAGGATAGATGACCTTTTCAAATAGATGGGAGATAGATTTATTTTTCTATGATTAATCTGTGGTCTGGATATCACTTGTTGAGGGTGAAGGAGGGTGACATTCCAAAGACATCTTTCTTGTGCATGTATGGGAACATTGAGTTTGTAGTTATGCAATTCGGTGTTTCAAATGCGCCTGCCGTGTTCGTGGGGATCATGAAATATATCATTAATGAGTTCCTACAAATTTTCATTATAATTTTCATTTATTACATTCTAATTTACTCAATGGAATTGGAGGAGAAAACTGAGCATCTGAGGGTTTTCCAAGAGATCCTTCGGCCCCTACAGCTCTATAAATATATATCTAAGTGAATATTTTTGAATCAAGAGGTCTACATTCTTTGGAATTTTATGTCTCAATATGGCATATAGGTGGATTAATCAAAGAAAGAGGTAGTTTTTTCTTGTTCAACACCTATGAATTTGTTACTAGTTCGCAATTTTCTCAGTCTGGAATGATACTATCATAGATTGGTACCTAGGTTTCTCTCAGGTAGAATCCCTGTTGATGGATCTAAGTAGAAAGGGCCTAACCTTTGTGTGATTTGTGAATTATGGAGAATGATTCATTTATCTAAAGGGACTGTTGGTCACTATCCCAATTCATATGGTTTTATAGGAAGGAGTGATGTTCTAGTTGTTTTGAGATGCTTCCCATTTGGGATAGGGTTGCGTGATCGTGCAGAAATTGGGGGTGATCTCCCTTGGGTCAATGAATTTAAATCCCCTAGAATTTAAACGTTCCAACGATGATCTGGAACTTGCAGTGGTCATGTTTGTGCTTAAGGTATGGTAGCATTACCTCATCAAAATGATCTTTGTGGTCTCCATAGATCACAAAAGCTCTAGTTATATCTTTTCTCAGTGAGATCAAATCTTGCGATAATGAAGATTGTTGGTGTTTCTCTTGGAGAGTAATTTTATAATCTCCATAAACATAATAAAGTGGAATATTGGGGATGATTATTTTAGAGAATATCATAGAAGGATATGATCTTGAATCTCTGGACGCTTTGAGAGCAATGGTGGAGTTGGATCCCTTGCACATAGATATAGGAATGGATTGTGTAAGGGGATGTCAATTTCAGATGATGGGGAATTCATATATGAAGTTAGGGTAGAGGATTATTAATGAGGAGACTCAGATGTAGAGGTGATACAAGACCACCTTGACCCGGTAAATGCTCTATAGGGATGGTTATAAGATGGTCAAAATTAAATATTTTCTAAAGGAAGATGTTCTTCGCAATGAAAATTCATGGGGGAGTTCCCATTGACTTTCAAAACTCACCCATGGTTATACACCTTGTAGTTTCCGAGATGTACATGGGCTTGAGGGAATTGTTTGGGTTGCCTAGGATAAAGAGGGCATTGGGAGAGCTAGTGGAAATGTGCTTGGTGTGCCAGCAAGTGATGGCCAAGCACTGTGTTTCTCTTGGTTTTTTCATCCCTTAGAGGTATCAGAGTGTATGTGGGATGAAATATCAATGGGATTCATCATAGGGTTACCCAAGGATTAGATAGGATGTGATGTAATCTGCGTGGAAGTGAATCAATTGACGAAGTCTGCAAACTTTTTAGTGATCAAGGAGTCAAGTGCAGTAGATGCCTTAGCGTAGTGGTTTGTGAATGTTGTGGTGTGGAAGCATGGAGTTTCAAGTTTTTTGCTTCATATTGGGATACAAATTTTACATCGTGAGTCTTGATGGGATTTCAACTTGACTTTAGCACTCAGTTATGACTCGGCACTACATTCCACCCTCAAATGGATAGAGAAAAAGAGAAAAACATCAAGAAAATAGAGGACATGTTTTCATAATGTTTTCTGGACTTTACTGGTTCTTGGGTGAAACATTTATCCATGGTAGTGATTACTAAAATAATAGATATCATTGTTCCATTGGTATGGCTCCGTCAGAAGCATTAAATGGAAGATCATGTCATTGACCGATATAATTGAAAAACGTTTTGGTGATAGATTATCTTTGTCTGAGCATGGTTCATAGTTTGATAGGGAAGGAGATTCTTTTCCATGAGATAATAAAGGCCACATAGGACCTGAATAATTAAAATAAATATTGAAGGAGAAGGCCATTGGAATTTAAGGTTGGGGACCATATATTCTGGATGTTTTCCACTTGATGTGGGAAGCATAGGTTTGGAAGAGGGAGTACGTTTTCATCCATGTTAATCTGACCTTTAGAGGTTTTGGGATGATTTGGCATAGTAGAAAATCACCTAGAATTTCCCCCATAGTTGTCGAGGATCAAAGATGTCTTTCATGTCTCCCATCTTTGTCAGTATCATCACTATGACTCACATATCCCTGATTGGAGGGATTTGGATATCAAGGATGATGTAATGTACGTGGAGAAGCAAGTAGAGATCTAGAATCTTTAGGATAAGATTATGAGTGGGTAGACCATTCCCTTGGTCCATGTTTTGTGGATGTATGGTCGCCTAGTGAAGAGTACATGGGATAAAGAGGCGCATATTCTTTTCCAAGTACCCAGAGTTGTTTTGAGTTTTACTTATTCATTTTGATATGTGATTTATAGCATGAACTTGTTTTCTATGTGATGTATTTTTTCTATGGAATATAATCTATGATAATCTACTAACATGTGGAAATGGATAACCTGATTCCTAATCAAGAAACATTAATTTTGATGCGATTAAACTCGTATGGGTGAGGTAGTGTCATCTAAATAAGATAGGATCTTGACATGGGGGGAGGTTATTCCATAATTCATGTTTATGGAATATTGGTTTTAGGTTAACTTGTTGGTATTTGGGATAATAGATGTGGGATGAGGTTTTCATCGTTGTTGAGGTTTTAGATCATATTTTAAGCAACTATGAGGTTTATTCTTTAGAAGTATCTTATGTGGTGGTTTTTCAAAACCCTGCTTCTTTTGGATTATTTTTGAATTCATAGGAACACAAACAGTATGTGATGTGTCTAATGTAATGACCTAGATGTTCATGTGACCTTTCTCTATGAAAATCCAATTTTTGTGGTTTTCTTGGTGGGCAGATAGGCTTGTTTTCAGAGTTTACAAAAAATTCATTTTTTTGCAATGGTGACACCGAACGGTGGCACCAAACGGTGCCTCCCAAAATGGTGCCTCATCGAATGGTGACTCACTAAACGATGACCCTGGTGACTCACCCAATGGTGAGCCACTTCAGACATTTTTCTATATTTTTCATTTTTCCCCAGTTTCTTTCACTTCTTCAAGTTTTCCACTTTTTACGAATTATCTGACATAAATCATATTTAAAACATTCTTTGAATATTTTTTAAAAGTGTCTCAAATGATATTAATTGTATCATAATATCCCAACTCTCTGGGGGCACTGGAATAATACAACCACGTGGTATTTTCCACGATCTAACATTAATGTTATTTGAAATCATTCTACCTTTGATATGGGATCTGGCTCTTCAAAGTTAGCATCTTCCCTTCGCATAATTTTTTCATTTCCTCTTGGGGTACCTATATCTTTCCCATCCCATAGAGTCTCATGTTATATCGTAGCCAAAAATCCAGATTTCCTTAGAATTTTTTCTTTCAATTTTTCTACATCTCATGCGACCCTCTCTTTTTGAACAAGAAAGAATAGTTGGTCCATTGTTGATCCAAGTAGGGATTTCCTTCATCTCTATTTTTTTTCATGTGAGGTTGGAGTAGTAACTTTCTTTTGTGAAAACTACTAAATCTCACATTAAACATTGATAATTGAAAATATGAACTGGATAATCGGCTAGGAGTGGATTGATGTTGATCGTCAGTTTTATTTGTTATCTTTTCTGATGATGTGATCTTTTGTGCATGTATGGATTCTAAAAATCATGACCATTGGTTGTCTTTTCCTACCAATGGGATATTCTATATGACATTTTTTGTTTCCTTGTGAATAATTTCTATAAATATTAATATGACTAATCATGTATACCCGGTTAAATGATGTTGATGCTATAGGATTAAAAACCTTATGTAATCACCCATGCTTATCAACATAAAATTTAAAGAACAATGATGGACGAATCTAAATACACTATGTTTTATTGGTGTGGATGTGTGATGTGATTTTTTTGACCATCACCCTATGATGTTTCTGTGCTATTGTGGATGGGACTGTGGTGGTGTGTATGTGGTGGTGCATGTCATGTAATGGAATCTCAGGTTGAGAGATTGATTTATTGTGGAATGGATGAAAAAATTATGCAGCGGGACTACATATAGGTAGTGTTTGGTAGTGGGGATGTAGGACTGGGCTGTCAATATTTCATCGTTATGGGTGTGTTGGGTATAGTATTGTTGTGCATTGGTACTACATGCTATTTTTCATTGTTTCTTTTATGAATTGATGTTAAAATGGATGACTTACATTGGTCCCTCTTTCCCTGTTGAATTTTGCAATGTTTAGTGGATTTTACCCTTCATAAAATAGTTGTAGTTATTGGGTCCATTACTTCTATGTGTATGGATGGATTAACTATGGTTAATCCATAATAATGTTGTTTCGAATGGGTGTAATCTTGTAATAAGTATGAACCCACTTTAGTTAATCCAGGTCTTCACATTCTAATAATGGTTTATGGTGTTGTGGTTGTTTGTTTCCCAGGTAGGGTTTGGAAAAAATAAATAAATGAATAAATTGATAAATATAGATTGAAAATTGGTTAATTTAAAGGGGTGGATTGATGTTTTTTTGTGGATGTTATGTGGTGGTTCATTTAAAGGATTTAGAAAATGTTGTTTTGGGTGGGCTTGTTGTTTTTTAGAAACCCAATGGTTGGTTTGAGTGTTCTGTTACCTATATGTATAAACAAGTAGTTCCTTGTGATTTTAATATACACCCACCCTTTTTGAGAACTATGTTCTAAACACCCCTATTGTTATTGGTGGAGGGTGTACTTTCCCAACATCCTATTGGGAGGAAGGAAGGATAGTTATTGGATTTTTTCTTCTCCATCAATTAGGCTTTTATCTCCCATGGATTATACAAGATGGTTGTAATGCCTTGAGGATTATTACTAGATTCATGGTATCTGTTCTGTGATAGGTGTTTTTTGAAAGGTTTCTATAGAATTAGGACAATGTGTTTTCAGATAGGGGACCGTTTGTATGAGGTCCAGGTGTTTGGGGGTAGGATTGAAGTGTGGTAGTGGGAAAGGTGACTGTGAGTAGAATATGTATGCAGTTTGTGTCTTATGTGTTTATGGGAATATTTTGATAGTGGGGCATGTAAAAGATCGTGGTATAGTTACGACCTTAACCATTAGGTATGAGTAGTTAACCAGTGGGAAGTGATGCAGTGTACCCAAATATCAGTGTTATTAGTACATTACTGTATTTTTATTTTTTTGGTGAGCATGACTTGGGGAGGATGGGTGGTTAGTATACCTTTTAAGGAATTATTCATTTCTTTTGATTCATCACAAGGCAATTATTATGCTTCTCCAACTATTCCATACATTATTTTGTTTTTTACCAACTGAGTATACTTGTATACTCACCCAATGTATATAAAACTATTTTTTATTTTTTAGGGAGATTACATGGACAGTGCTGGACCTTACTAGCTCAGATGTTGTGTACAATTGTTGTGTTTCTTCTTTACTTCATTTTTTACTTACTATAGTGTTCTCCATTATTCATTAGACTTTTACATTAAACATATATGTGGGATGGAGTTTTTTCCTTATATATATGTGTCATGGAGTTGTTTGAGGTTATTATATCTTATCTCCCAATACGATTATCAATAAAATGGGAAATGATTCCATTTTTTGAATGTTGCCCTACCCTTGGGGATAGTCTCCACCCCGAGGCCTATTAGAGCGGGGGCTCGAGGGTCATTTTCTCTACTTCATCATGAGGAAGGAAGGTTTAGACATCTTCATATCCCACCCCTCATCTTGAAGAAGACATGACATGAAAAATCTAAAATCCAAATAATTGTTAAATTTGTTATAAATTTTCTCGGTCACCATATATATTAAAATTGAACAATACATTTATATTATGTCAGTAAAGCCCATCATTTCATAAAAAGACACCAATTTGAAACCCATTAAAGTAAATATGAATAAAACATTCATTATATTTATTTGGATTCGATAGAAATATATTTATAAAATGTTTTTAATAACATCATAATTGGAAGAGAAATACATTGAAATGAAATACTAATAACATTTTAATTAATTTTATATACTGAAGTGTCTAGTACCGAGAGTATGGTTCATCATGTATGTTATTTATCATCCTCAATAAAAAACAATTATTAATTAAATACTTATACTACATTTTTTTTTAATTTTTATTATTACCTTTTTTGTTACCGTTCCATATAAATTTACTAAATAATTTATTCTTATTTCATACATTTTGAGGATATAATTTACAAAATGACTGTGGTGGAATAAATTTTGGAAAATTAGCCATTATTAGATATTATTCAGAGTAATAATCCTTGATTAATTATCATTTTTAAAAAGAAATTATATTTTGAAACCCTATCATGAAATATTGTTTTGAAAACTGAACTATGTTACAATAATTGAAATGAGAGGCCCAACGTTTGAATTAGCTTAGATTCCATTTTCCAAGGGCCGTTATGAAAAGAAGGTATGTAAACTTTTATTATTAAATAATTATAATAATATTATTTATACCATATTATTTATTTGTATACACTTACATATATCATCATTTTTATTTGGTGATGAAAAATGGATCACATCCCATCGTGGAGGGGGTTGTCCACTCCTACAGATGAATGAATTTATTAGTTTTATTTAATGGAATGGTAAAAAATAATGTAATATACTAATGTCTCAGAATGATAAATATATCAATAATTTCATATATATAAATTAATTTGATTGTCATATCTAGCGGTGAGATATGTCTATGGAAAATGAATTACATTGCTTCAAGTGGCGGTAGTCCGACATTAATAAGAATGATGGTTTTGTTTCCAATTTGAAGGATGAGAAAATGGATATAATTTGTAACATTAATTTTAAAAAATAATTATATTTAAAATTATATTTATATAATATAATCATGTATAATTGTTATTTTAATAAAGTGGAATGAGAAATATAATTGAGATTATCTATTAAGAACAATAATGTTTTTTCAGACACCCTCTTATACATAACACCTTATGATTGAGGAGGTGGGTATTCATTAATAACTAATCCCACTAGAACATGGGGATAAATTTTATGAAGGTATTTTAGAATATATTGTCTAATAAAAATTGTTTACTAAATGAGAAGTGATGGGATGAAGATATTCCATTTCATAAGATTGGGGAGAGACTCATTGAATTTCTCAAAAAAATTAGTTCATATAAATTAATGTTCAACTAAAAATGGCAAAAATATAATTTCCATTTATGATATAAGGAGTACGTATTGATATAATATCATAGAATAAAAATTTATCATGTATTAAATATATTTTTAAACTTATTATTTTTTTAGTAGCACTCATCAACCCCTTTTACACTTGTCGTGAAACTATGTATTTCCTCACATTAAGAGTCCATATAATTACTATAAATGGAAGAAAATACAATACATTCTATCTATTGTTAGTATAAAAAATATAATAATTAATTGGTAAAATATAATATTTTAAGGAGTTTAATATCATTCAATATATTATTATTTATTATAAAGTATTTTTAATGTCATTTTTTAGATATATTCCTTACATTGAAATTAAAACCTCTAAAAAATTAAAATTTGAAAAAAATATAATCACATACCTACCATATAATATTAATCAATAATATTAATGGATCAAATTTATTATCTCAATTTGTGTTATATTTCATATTTTTAATGTGTTTTTTTATTTATCCATTAGTTGAATAATTTATGTGTCAACTTTGTGTAAAAAATTAAAAAAACTATTTATTTAATTAAAATATAATTACATTTTCATGAAAAAAATTATTTTTTATTTTAAAGGAATATTTACAACCAAACATATACCTCGATTATCTATTTGATAATGTTTTTAAGTTTATTAAAAAAATAGGATGACATTTTTTGGACTTTCATTAATTATAATAGTATAATGGTTATAATCAAACAAAAATATAATAAAAATGTCATATATTAAAACTAAATATTATTATGGATGATATATACTCTTCTAATAAAATTTTCCAAGTTTTATGGTTATTTGTTAGTCTACAGTATATTATTTTCAAAAAATATTCATCTGATTAACCCTTTAATGTGATATAAAAAATATTATTCTTATTATTTCTATTTGACCAATATTGAAAATAGAACTGTTTAGAAAAAACATCCTTAACAATTCCAAGTATGGAATGATTTTTCCAATATTAATTTCACTTAATTATCATTATTTAATTAAAAATTCAAGAAAAACACAGTAAATAAAAATCTTTTTAGAAAAATGTTTTTCTTATTGTAAAAATGTATCTCTAAAAAATTCATGTGTAAAAAATTATAAAAACACATTATTGGATTATTTTTTATAAAATGGATGTAATGAAATTTTAATTCTCATTAAATATAGAATTTTAAATTTTAAATACATGACGAGAAATACAGTTTTTTAAAAAATAATAATGTTTTTTTATTCAATAAATGATTAGTGTTTTCAGGAAATTACGAAAAATTGATCATAAGTTAGTCTTTAAGTTATGATTTAAAATTTAAAATTCGTTTTTTCATATTAAAATTATCTAATATTAAAGATAAACATTTAAACAATACGTAGTAATAAAGGGTTTAAATAAAACTACTTATTTTTTATTTAAAAATATCCTGACCCCCTTCTTCATGATTAGGTAAGGGATGTAGATACCATCCTTCCTCAATATAAAGGAGAGATAACGAACCATGATTCCTACCTCCAATAGTTCATACGGTGGATACCAACACCAAGGGGATTGAAAGCTCAAAAAAATGGGAAGCATTTCCCTTTTTATAGTAACCCAGATCAGGAGATTTGATGTATCGACCTCAACAAACTCCAAGAAAAATATATATATAAAGAAACCAAAATCCATCACACATACTTGATTATGTAAATTTATATAAATATAAGGAAAAATCGAAATTATGTACCAAAATAAAACAAATCAATCACACAACTACCATCCCAAACATTTGAGATAGTATGTTCCAGCACGATCGGCGTAATTTCCCTACATAACTAAAAAATATTATATACGTAGGGTGAGCCTAAATTTATACTTAGTAGGGAAAACCAAAGTCACTTGTGCATAAGATGGAGAATAATAATAATACCCTTATGAGAAAATAAAAATAATTCAAATGCACCTAAAAAGGTATACTATCCTCCCTAGCCTCACTAATGAACACTCAATAAATAATAGAGGTATAGTAATGTATAGTAGTAAGAACGTCAATATTTTGGTGCCCCACACCACTTTGCAATGTCTAATGGCTTATCCCTAACAATGAACATCCTGATGCTACCACGCTCTTCCACATTCCCCACTATCCCAACCTTACCTTATACACTTGATCTGTACACCACATTACATTTTTTCCACAGAATGTTGGGCCACAACCACAACACATCTCTCCTAAAAACACATGGTCCTCATCCCAATGAAAGTTGAAAAAAACCCTCTCAAACAGCCAATACCATAAGTTTTCTATTAAATTTCAAGCCATTACAGCAAACCCAAAGTGTCTTGGGAGATAAATTCATTGAATATGGAGTATGGTAAAGTCAGAAACAATCCATCCATCCTCCTACCAGGATGATGGGAACGACACCCTCCCCCATAATAAGGGGGTGTTCAGAACATAGTTCTCAACATGGGAGTGGTGTGTATAGAATAAACAAGGAACTAAAGGTTTATACATATAGGTTACAAGAACTCATCCCATACAACGGTTTTCTAAACATACAACTAGACCACTTAAAACCACATTTGACGCTACCCCTACATGCATGTACCACCCCTGAATTACGGGCACATGAATGTCACTTCATACAAGCCCCATATCGAATCATACCCCAAACAGAGTCATTTAATAAATCAATATTCTATATTATCAAATTATTCAATCATTTATATCCACCCCTAATCAAGAAACTATCAAACACTTCATCCAAAATAGGGTGAAGTAACCATACCAATCACTACAAAGTCAAAAAAATAAGGAATCTTCCCACAATATTCTTCAATGTTATCCGGCCCAAATCTTCCTCTCACAAAAAATCCCAAAAGCCACTCTATATAACAACACTACACCAAGACACCCATAAACATAAAATCATGAAACAAACCAATTTTGTTGCCTCACTGCCCAATCACTACCAAGATATTGTCCGACTGCATAATAAGTCTATCCATCCGACAATCAATCAATATCTTAAATGGAAATTCCTCCACACATCTTACACTACCTCATACACAAATCCCATTACAACCACCACTAAACCACAACCTTTCTTCACACATATAACACACACTTCTCACAGAACTATCTCATTTTCCCACCCATGTTCCCACAACCATGCTACCAACACCACCACCATATATACCTCATAAATTAAGAAACCCAACAAGACCCACACAACTAACAACCGCACTGAAAGAAGCTAAGAATATTTGGATTTATCCCACAAAGGTTCATTAATTCCACTTTGATAAACATCGGAGATCACAAATTAAGATTGATCATAAAGAATACCTTTAATTTAGCCTATTATACATGCTCTATTAGATCTCATGATTACATTTATTTAATGATATAAACAATGATAAGAATGAATTATCATGGATGTTCATTACACTACCATAGATGACCATGATTTTCAATGGGATACAACCCATACAATTCACATTACTTATCAAAGATAATAGATAAATGTAATAAATCATCATAATCTTCTCATCCCCATTAATTCCTTCCTATTATATTATTTAAACTGGTCTTACTGGTATTTAATAGGAGATAAGAGTACAACCACCATGCATGATACACAAGTAAAAGTGATATGATGGAACTACCTACCTGGAACAATAGTTGAGTAACAATTATTCCTTTCACCAAAACAAGGGATTCACACAATAAGAAGACTCCAAAGAAAACTAAATAAGGAGAGCTATAACATTGATTCACATCTAGTATGGTAAGAAATGTTCTACATACACCAATAGAAAAGAGAATAGAGGACCTCTGATTTAGAAAAATTAAGATCGTATATCTAAAAAAGGAAGTGTTTCCAAGGCCATTGAAGTCAAATCATGGCCAAGACCACGTGGCACAACTATTTCAATGTCTCATGATCATTGGGATATTAAATATATATCTAATATCCATTAAAACACATTTTGATACACCCAAACATGGATTTAAACTCAATTTACACCAAATAAAATGTAAGAGGGGTGAAACTGGAAAACTGGAAATGAGTAACCAATGGGTATGTCACTAACAGCAAGCCATTGACAACGTCCCACTGATAATGAGTCACTTATACTGAGATATCTATGTTGAGGAACCAACGCTGAGCCACAGATGTGACCTACCGATGCCTGAATCACTGGTTCCATGACTCACCGACACCCTGAATCCCCAATACTCATACTCATCAACACCCTAAATCTCCAATAATCAGACTCACCAACACTTTGACTCACCTATTCCTTGACTCACCAACCCCCATGGCTTAGAAACGCCCTAACTCAACACCTCCCTGGCTCACAGACTCCTTGACACACTGATTCCCTAACTCAATGATGTATTGACACACCAATTCCCTAACTCACTGATGTCCTTATCTACGGACGCCCTAACCTACTAATGTCGTGACCTACCATCATAAAAACATGTAATTTGGAAAAATCTTAAATGAGATACAGTTGCCTCCCAAAATATCCCAAACAATGGATTTTGACACATTAATGGACCATTGAAGTCCATGCCATTACATCAGATACATTTCAATCAATTATCTCCATAGATAATTAAAAACCTACCCTAGAATATATTGGGGGTATGAACAACCACCCTGTAAGATACCTCTCAAAGATAAAACACCATGTTGGAGTGAAACCTCTACATCCATGAACAACCCCTATAATTGATTCTCATCCAAAAACTGCATGAAATACCACATAACAACCAAAAGAAACACATCTCAGACATATGAATCAGGAAATTTCATTCCCACATGTCAAGAAACTATATGTTTTGGGAAGCATTGACTTTCTTTCTTGGGTTTAATCGGATCTTAATTAATGCATCTTGATTAGGGATCATCTCCTCCCTGCCTTATAATTCATCACATTATCATAATCCACATGGAAATGAATCAAATAATCTCATTTAAATCATGTTTCAATCATTACATAAATTATTCAAACACACAATAAAACCTCAAATCAACTCCGGGTACTGGGCACACATTTTCACCTCTTTCTCCCAAGTACTCTCAACTAGGCCACCATGCCTCCACAACACATGAACCATGTGAATAGGATTTCCACAATGTTTGTTCTCCTAATGATACTAGAACTCCCCTGGTCACTCCACAAACGATGTTTCAACCTTGATATCCAAATTTCCATGATCAACGATGTGGGATTCATCATGAAGATACACACAAATTTGGGACACATGAAAGAAGTCATGGATACTCAGAAACTACGGTGGATATGCCAGAAGATATTCCACCACGCCAAATCATCCCAAGACCTAAAAAGGTCATATGAACCAATAACAAGGATTACACCTAGTGATGAAACTTTTCTAGAAATGTCTAGGGGAAACATTTAAGAATACATGGTCCCCAACATTGAACTTCATGGGCCATCTCCTCTGATCGGCATATCAATTCTTCATGTCCTACGCTATCATCATCATCTCACGGACATGATACACTTTCACTGTCATACTCTACACCACATCTAGTCCATGAGTAGCTTCCTCTTCAACATCTTTCTAGAACATGGGTGAGTGACACAACCTCCCCTACAAGGGCTTGAATGAATCCATGCCAATTGATGAGTGATGGATATTATTATAATTGAACTCTAACAAGGGAAAATATTTCTCCTAGGGCACACTATGTTCCAAAACACAAGCCTGTAACATGTCCTCTTATGTTTGGATGGTCCACTTTAGTTTCCCATCTGTTTGAGGGTGGAAAGTAGTTCTGAGGAATAACTGAGTACCATAGGAATACTGAAATAGCCTCTAGAATTGCAACATAAAATGTATATCCTAGTCAAATAAAATAGATATTGGAACTCCATGCATCCATACCACCTCATCCACATACCTTTGATCTAAGACATCCATTATGCTTGACTCCAAGATTGCTAAGAATATAACCGATGTGTTCAACCGTTCAAATAATACCAATATAAAATCACATCATCCCTAATCCTTGGGTAATCCTATAACTAAATACATTGAGAAGTCATCCCAATTCCACTCAAGGACATGTAGGATCTGAAATAATCCATCTGGAACATGGTGCTCATCCGTCACTTGCTGGAACACTAAGCACTTTGCCACAAACTACCCCACTACCTACTTCATCCCGGGCCATAGGAACTGTTCCCTCAAGCCCCAATACATCATTGAAACTCATGGGTTTACAACTAGAGGTGATCTAGAAAACTCATAGAGAACATCCTCATGCATTTACACCATAATAATCCACTTCTTATAGAACAAAAAGTGATTCTGACCATCCCCCTAGAACATTACCTTCGTCAGTGTTGTCACACAACACATCTATGTCTGAGTCGCCCAAATGAGACTCCTCCACCTTCTACCTTAGAGATTATTGTACCTTCATATGAAACCAATGGACTTTTCCTCCATCCATTCCAACATCTATGTGCAAGGTATCTAACTCATCCATCACCCTAAAAGAGTCTGTATATTCTTGAACTACATCCTTCTTAGAGAATCAGCTACAAACTTCCCCTTTCCAGAATTGTAGGAGATCTAAAAACTGTAATAATGGATAAAATCCTTCCACATCCTCTGCACATGTTCATTTCACATTGGGAAAATATGTACCTCAAACTCTTCTGATCCGTGAAGAACACTTAGTGCACCCTAATGAATTAATGTCTCTAAAACATTAGTGCTAACAATACTAATGCTAGTTCCAAGGAATTTTTGTCATAGTGATGTTTATGGGGGACATAACTGAATATACCATTAGGATATCAATCCTCATTACTTCATTTAGACACAATAAAAACATATATTGGAAGCGTCACAAAATACCTAAAAAATTTCCCCTTCCTCTTCCAGCCAGAGCATTGGAACAGTGACCAGCTTCCCCATTAGATAGACATATTCTACGAAGAACTGCTCACTCGACACAAAATATTAGTCTTTTCTGGTCAGAATTGTCAAAAGAGCTACTACTCAGGATAAATCATGTATGAATCTCTAGTAGTATCCAATCAGACTGAGAAAACTATGAATCTCTGCCAAATTCATGGGTTCTTCCCAAAAAAAATCATCCTCAACCATCGATGAAAAAACATTCCCTGTTGGGACACCACATGCACAAGGATGTGGACCTCCTATGTCCAAAACATTCACTTGGACAACTTTTCGTAGATCTTGTGGGGTCAAAGTACCTCTAGGACAGTCCTGAGATACTCGGTATAATACTCATATAACATTGAGTAGATTGGGATTTTCTCAATGAATATGATGATGAACCAGTCCATGATCTCATGTACAATAGATTTCATGATCCCCATGAGCATATATGGTGTGTTTGTAACACTGATTTATGTAACAATGAATTCAAATTTTTTATACCTACTATATAATTTACTCTTTGGCATGTCACCCTCTTTCAACCTTAATTAGGGATATGAAGACCACATATCTATCTTGGAAATCCAACTCGATCCCCACAGCTGATTGAAAATGTCATCATTCCATGGGAGAGGGAAAAGTTTCTCAACCATTACCTGATTTAGCCTCTAGTAGCATATGCATAGCCTCCTATGACTATCTTCATTCTTCAAAAACAACACTAGAGCACCCCACGATGATGCACTAGGTTGGATGAAACCCTTCCTCAACTGGTCTACAATTGGGACCCATAACTCCCACAGCTTAAAAGGCTTTATCATATAAGGAGCTATATAAATCGGACTACCAAAGGGTTGTCAGTCTATCCAAAAATCGACATCACGTCGAGGGGGTAGAATCCCATCCTTCTTAGGGAAAACATCCTGAATCTCACCAAAAACACATAGAACCTCATCCATCTCATCATCCATCGATCCCACTCAATTATTGGATAAAATAGTAGGAAGTGGATCCATATGAAAACAAGACAACTGAATGATCTTCTCACGAATGAAATCTATAAGCTGGACTTTCACCTTTGAAAACACAAAAATTCTATAGAAGTAGTCAATAGTAGAATGCATAAAAAAACCAGTAGATTCCATGTATGACATCATATAGTTAAATATATAAAATAAATAGATACCCATGGGACTGATGGGGCCCCAACATCAGTCTACACCCCCAACAAACATCAAACAAGCCGGTGTAACCTTCGACTGGTGTACTAAACAACAAGAGAATGTAATGTGTTTCCATGTATAGTCCAAATGAATGGGAACAGTTGGGTTCAAAAAAGGATTCTATGGCTTCCGAATCAAACAAGTAACAATCAAGAATACTAATAAAACTGATCCTACATATACCAATATCCATCCCTACAAGAATTTTTGCCTATACAGCATTTAACTACCCACACCTGGCTGATCCAACCCTAAGATTTTGGTCACCTCCTAGACCATACACTGGTCAAGCTCCCTGAGGATCACCCTTAGGATGGCCTCCTCCTGCATTGTCCGCCCTTTGTGCAGTATCATCATGCTATCTCTGCTGCTAGAAAGGTCTAAATAGCAACTACTACTGAGGTGAGAACTGAAACGCACTACCCCTACCATACTGATGTCAAAACCGAAAATATCCCTAGAGGTTCAAATGGATTCTGAATGAAAAACACCTCAGTACCTATCCCATGGGAAAAGTTTAAGGACCATTGGGTCATAACTAAAATAGATGGGGTCTGATCCCCAATGGAAGAAACCTAGAAGTCCGTGAACAGAACTCAGCTGGCTCCCCATTGAATAACTTCACTAACTCCCCTCCCACGACATATCTCCTTACATGTTATTGATTTCAACTAACTTATCCTTCTTATAAACTGTTATGTAAATCTATAGGGGGAGGGGTTTAACTGTATGACGATGATATGGATTGGGTGCCTCCTCTAAGTGCCTCTCCCGAGACTCCTCATCTAGAAAGTAATCTAGAGAAAGCGTAGAAGATCCTTAAACTAAATACCTAATTACCTCACCATAGAACTCCTATTCAAGAAGGATATTTTATTTTGAATGTTCTCAACATTCATTGTGGAAGAATGAAATTTTTTCAAGAACTCCTTCTAAATGCCATCCAATGAAACATTAGCCTCCTTCCTCTTCCTGAGGTAAAGTGTCCACCACTGATGTGCTGCTCCCCTCATCTGGATCCCTACTAGTAGAACCCAATACTCAATAAGATCTGAAATCAAGTTAAAAGTGATCAAAAACTCCGGAAGCCATCTTTCTGTCTCCATGTCTGAGACACTTCCCACGTACATTCCCAGAGTCTGCTGAATGAACGAAGGAAGTGTCTTCTTCAATGATCATACCAATCTGCTGAATTAACCCTCCACTGTTCAATTGGGATAGCTTTCTGACCCTCCACTTCTCTTAACACACTCGAGAGACATTTGGGATCCATAACTGAATGGAAAACAAGGAAATCTTAATAACATGTAGTGAAAGATTAGTTAGGATTCATTTTAATTCATTGTTCATTTTAATTTCCAGAAATACCAAAAACAAACAAGAAAACAATCCATCAATATGTTTGTACTATTCCTAGGATCTCTACCATAAAATAGGTTTAGGATCACTTGGTCATTTGGTAAGCACATAGTCCGTGCATCAGATCACAGTGGGTAGGGGGGATTAAAATCCCATTTGCTAGCCATTATTACATGGCATACCTCATGCACCAATATTATCAAACATTGTTTCCCTACCAACCCTTACAATCCTCACTGTACCTAACTCCATTCTACATCCTATCTCTCAACCATCACATCTGATACAATTCTATCACGAGCTTTCTTATTCACGATGATGGAAGGGATATAAAGATTCCAAGACCTTCCTTCCTTAAGATGAAGGAGAGTTAATGACCCCTGATTCCCACCTACAAAATTCCCCAGGGTAGTGACCAACACCATGGGTTTTAAAATCACACAAAAATTGGAGGAATTTTCCTTTTTATAGTAACAAATAATAGAAGATCTGATGTATCAGCATGAAAAACACATAGAAATTTTATTTAATGAAAAAAATCCACACAATTTCATTTCACCCACTTCATCCCAAAATTTAGAGTCTGACGTCTCTTTCCACATAATTTCTCCAATGGTGTCATCATTATACTGAAATGATAAATGTTATTGTAAGAAAAATAAACTAATAAAAGATATTGATACTAAATTCCATTGTATTCCATCGGGAAAAAATAATGAATATCTTCCAATGTTTTTATATCTTTCCATAATTTTGTAATAGATTGAGGATAAAAAGTGGTATAGAATTTTAAATGTTTACCCAAATATCTCTATATAAATTTTAAAAAAATTAAAAGAGAATCTGGGATCATGATAAGATATAATGAAGATATGAAATACTTGTAACCATTCTATATTGTTGTTGTTGAATTAGTAACATTTATCCTTATATACTAAATTGTAATAGATTAAAATTCACATATTTTGTGAATAAATATATCATAACCAATATCACATTATTACCTTGATTTTTATTTGTAAATATCACTATGAAATCTATCGATTAATTTCCCAATTGTACATTGTCAATATAAATTACAAATAATAACTTTTAGTAATTGTAATTATCATTTAACCTTTTAAATAGTAAAAAATATCATGGAAATCCCAACAATATCTATTTTAATTCAAACCCACCAGTAATATTCCAAGCAGTATTTGTACATATTAATGCTAAGAGAAAGAATGGAATTGATATAACAATATGCATTAATCAAAAATTACCTCATCAACATGGGATAATAATGCACACAATATCATTTCTGAAATCATAAAAAATAATCTATGTTAATATTAAATTCAGGAAATATAACCTTCTTAACGAATTATACTTTTTACTATAACTGACAATATTACTTATGATATTTTATAATTATTTCTATATTAGATGATTGTACTGACAGATAAAACAAAAAAGACAATGTCCTACATCCATAAATTATACGCTAAAATTCACCAACTCATGACCTAAATAGTTTTGATCAAATTTTAACATTTTTAATGGTGTATTATTTTTATCACTCACATCATCTACTATATTTTTTTCTAGGATAAAAACTAATCTTGTAGTCACAATACTCAATCAGTTATACCCATCTTTTATACCTCATGTTCACCTATTTCTGAGTGAATAGATACTTACAATTTTTTTTATCTTTATATATTTCACACTTGGATAGTTATATTAATTCATCCATATTTTGAAATAAATTAACATGAATGTTATTTTGAGATCATATGTATGATAATTGAACTGATAAGGTTTCTGATATCAAAAAGAAAAATCAATTACCTAATCATTCTATATTATAAGACAACCATGTCCCTTAAAAAAATAATCACATTAAATGAAAAATTCCTAATCTCTAGAGAGAAAGGAAAAAAATGGATATTTCAAAAATAAAATTTTTATTCATGAAAAAAATAACTATATTCTTTTATCTAGTGTAATTTCATGACCTTTTAAGTTATCATTTCATATGGCCTACCTAATTGAGAAATATTTTCTAAAAAATTATTATAGTAACTTGATAAACTATGAAAATTATCAATATTAGTGAAATCAGTCTATCTTTTAAGTTAACATTTCATATGGCCTACCTAATTGAGAAATATTTTCTAAAAAATTATTCTAGTAACATGATAAACTATGACAATTATGAATATTAGTGAAATCAGTCTATCGTTTCCACAAAAAAAAATTTATTATAGTTAACCATTATTCAATATGTAGATAAAATATTCCAATGAATTCAAATTTAGGGAAATAAAAAATATGTATTATTAATTTTACCATGTAGTTTCATTTCCATAAGGGTTTTCAAAAAAATATCATCTTCCATTCGTGTTCCTCATTAATAATATAATATATCAGAATTTCATTAGAAAAAAACACACATATATAAAAATAATCATGTAAGAATATTTTCATAGGACCCATAAATAATACTGGTGTATTAAACCACCCAAATGGAATAACTAAAAAATCATAATTCTCATATATTGTCTAAAATATAGTCTTTTTAAGAACATACTGCTTCAAAATTAAATGTTGGTACCCTGACCTGAGATCGATCATTGAAAATTATTTTCATCCATCGAGAAACTTCTAATAAATTTTTTTCCAATTCATCAAAAATAGTAGTACAAAAATCACTTCCACATAATTTTCATTTCATTCTTGACAATTTCTATCCTGCATATCTAACTTCGGAAACATGTTACAATAATGAACCACTTCAATAAAAATAAAAACTATTAATAATTTCTGGATATAAATTACCATTCCATGATTTTTTAGGAATATTTTTATTATAGTCATGATATCTAGGACCAATCATTAAAATATTTTAATTGATAATAAAATGATTGAACATTACTCAAGATATCATACATTCCATTGAACCGTGGACATAGATTTAAAAATTTACCAAAACATATCATATTGTTACATGGATAAACATTAACGAAAAATGATCACAAATATTGAATGAATTTTTTTTTGGAAATTATCATCATAAATGTATTTCCAACACTAATATGAATTCAAATGTTTCGAAATTAACTTCACATTTTCAACTATTTACTCTACCAATTATAGACCCAGTTACTTCCTTTAACCAAAATCTTCCAAAAACCTTGTAGTCTAACATATCTTTCCACCAAATTCGTCAAATGGTTTCATCTATGTATTGATATGAATACTATTATTTTAAGAAAACTCATCAAAATAATTATTTTGATCCTAAATTCCTTGTTAATCCATTGAAAGAACATGAAGAACACCCTCCAATGTTTTAATAGTTTTCCAGAATTTTGTATCTGATTGAGGATGAAAAGAGGTATAAAATTTTAAATTTTTCCCCAATAACCTCTATGGGATTTTTAAAAAATATTAAAAGATAATCTGGGATCATAATAATATACAATGGATATAGGAAATCCATGTAACCTAACTATATCCTTGGAATATAATTGATAAAATTTATCCAAATTTATTATATTGAATTAGATTAAAATGCACATATCTTTTTTAATTGATCAATAATAAAGAAAATCACATTATAACCTTCAGTTGTCTTTGTAAATCCCACTATGAAATCCATCAATACATTTCCAATTTAATTCTTTTAAATCAAAATTCTGAATAATACATTTTCGTTATTGTAATTATAATTTAACCTATTAAATAGTAATACATATCATTATAAATCCAACAATATATCATGTAATTTCTTCCCATGAGTAACACTCTAGCTGGTCATTGTACATCTTAGTACTATGAAAATAAAATAAATATATGGTACTATAAGAATAATTCCAAATTTTCATCTTTAAATGGGACTCATAATGCAAATATAATATATTACCAAATCGTAAAAAATAATATCTGTTAATATCAAATTCCAGAAACAAAAAATTCTTAAAAAATTATACTTTTTCCTATAACTCAAAATATTCCTTTAGATATTTCATAATTTTATTGTTTTATATTATTGTACTAACACCTAAAACAAAAAAGAGGATGTTCGTACATCCATAAATTCTAGGTGAAAATTTACCCAATTATAAACCAAATTGTCATGATGTAATTATAAAATTGTTAATAATGTATTATTTTTATTAATCACATCATCTACTATAATTGTTTGACTTCTAGGTTGAAAATCAATCGTGTAGTAGTTATTATTAATCCATTCTAGCCATATTCTATGCCACGGGTTCATCTATTTCTATGTGAATTGATACTTCAAAAAACATTTCTCAGTATTTATTTTACACTTGTATAATAATAAATAATTCATCAAACTTTTTTAATAATTAACATGGATATTAATTTGCGATCATGTGTATGAAAACTTAAGTGATAAAGTTATAGATGTTGTAAACGATGATCAATTATATAATCATTTTACATTATATGACAATGAAGTCCCTTAAACAAAGAATCAATATAGATGATAAATTCCATAAATAGAGAGGGAAAGGATCAAATTGGATTATTCACAAATCATAAATTTTACTCATGAAAATAATCACCAATTGTTTTTTTGTCTAGTTGAATTCCCATACATTTTGAGTTAACATTTCCAATTACTAACCTAATTGAGTCATGTTTTCAAAAAAATGATTCTGGTAACAAGATAAACTATAAAAACTATGAATAATATTGTAATTAGATTGAATTTTCCACATATAAAAATATTTCTTAGGTATAGACATTAATAAATATGATAAAAAAATAGTCCAATGAAAATAAATTCGGGGTAATCAAAAGCAGGCCTTATTAATTTTACTTTGTATTTACTTTTCTATTATGTTGATCCAATCTATTCTCATGTGTTATCCATGACCCTAATTAATTTTAGAATATAACAATATATAATCAGAAAAAACAAACACATCCATATTAAAATAATCATGGAAGACTCTATTCATAGGATCTATAAATAATAATGGTGCATTAGATATCCCATAAGGAATAACTACAAAATCATAATGATCATATCTATTCTAAAATATAGAGTTTTTTATTTCTTACACCCTCATCATTAAATTTTGGAACCCCAACCTGAGATCAATAAATGAAAATTATTTTACACCATAGTGATATTCCAACTCAAATATATGTCCATGCATCCAGAATATTAGTTGAAAGATAAATTCCTTATCTTTTTGTATTAATTCTTGACAATTATCATTCTAAGTATCTTACTTGAGATTCATGTTATTTTAATGATCCAAATAAATGAAACTAAACCCTATAACTGATTTTGGGATATTATTTAGCACATTACATGATTGTTATGGAATATTTTGGTTGTATTCATGATCTACATGACCAATCATTACACTATAGTAATGATTCATAGTATTTACTATAAAATCAATATTAATCATTTTAGCACACTAATAAAAAATTTAAGAATTAATTTTCTTACCAATATATTTAGTTGATGTATGCGTCTCAATTTAATTTCATCATGAACTTTTTGCCTTATTTATTTTCCTGAAATACATGATCAGTAGTGAGCTCAATTTCTACCCTCTCAACAAACAAAACAATACTCTAAAGAATTCTAAATTTATGGTAATCTAGTGCCCCATAGTATTATGGATTTAACACTGAGTAAAATAATTAATATTGAGATTAAGTTCTTAGTAAAAATCCATAAGATATATAGTAAATCTTGTAAAAATTATTTATTCATACCTAAGGAATCATTTTTATTTTTCAGTATTTCCAATTTTTTTATCAATCCCAATTCGAAAAATGTTAGGTAAATATTTATTAAGTAATATATTATTAATTGATTCACATTCAATTGAATCTATAAAATATCTCTCATCTGTATTTAGAACCTAATACTACCATCGATTAATATAAGCATCAAATTAAAAAATGGAAATTGTTATCTTATGATGTTCTATCCACCTCATGAGTTTAAATGATTTCAACTAAGTATTGATCCATCCTAAGTATACCATGGGGCCAGAAGAGCCAATGAATGTTCATTTATGTTGTTTCATAAAATTCTATACTATTAAAATGTTTTTATGTGATATATATTAATTATTTATATCATTAATTCCACCACCATTTATATCCTTTATAAACAAGTACATCACCATACAAAACCGTTGAGTTCTAATTTGATCCATTTTGGGTTGTTAAATTGGAATGATATCATCACCTTTGTGTTGTCTGAATATATTCTTCTTATTTACTCTATAAGAAAAATCCTTAACAATCATGGTTTTTATGAAGAAACATGTTATTTTTGATATAATATACCATTTATACATAAAAATTAAGTATAATTTTTAAGGGTTTTTTGTTAACATTATAGAACCCCCTCAAGTTATCTAAACCACTAGTCTCATAATATCTATATGTACTATGAATAAAATAGAATTCAATTTCATGTCTTCCAAAATATTATATAGGTTTATATTTGTGGGTTTTCAATTTATAACCCTTACCTAAATTCCATATATATATATATATAGTGTACACTTTTAAAAAATAGACATCTTTCCTAGAATATTCTACTTTTAAAATAAAATAAGATATATTTTTCTGAAAAATCATTATACCTTCCCAAAATAATACCTCCATCCATTTACCCATCCTTAACCGATTATAAGGGAACATGAATACTTTTTCTGAGAATAAAAAACATCGCTAAGGTAAATAATAGGTAGAAATCTAGAAGTCCATTTAAAAATATAAATACCTAAAAACCAAAAAAAAAATCATAAATAAATTCCTTTATATCTTGGAAGAAAATCATATTACATTAAAAATATAATTATCATACCTTTTATAATAAAATTATTTCTATGATAACTCATTATAAATCATAGAAAAGTCATATATGAATATTGGGACATCATAATCGTTGAGCCCATAAAGGACCCATGGAAATTTAAATAACATACTTCTGTATTTTAAAAGAATTATATGTCAAAAAATTATATTACCCAATTTATTATATATTTATCTGATATGACCCATCATATATGCTATATTGGCCACACATATGAGTTGTAATGGGGATCAAAACATTGTTTAAGTTATCTTGGGATCACTTGGGATCTGTAATGTGGTTCACACCATCATAATAAATGTATATGGACCATATCTTTATTAAATCCCATGAAAACCTCATATAAACCACGTGTGAAAAACACATTCATTTATAAAAAATCCATTTCTTTTAAAACCCAATTTTCAATACCAAATTACCTAGTAATTGGGAATTTGAATTTATTTTAAATTAAACATGAAATTCTATAGAGTAATCGAAAAATAAAATAATAGGTATGATGGAGGGAATATTCATTGTCAACGTTTATGTGAAAAAATATCATTACATTTGTCATTGGGAATGAATGTAATAAATTATTTAAAATAATTCATCTTTAAACCCATTTAAATAAAGTGGAATAAAATTTTAATTATAGATATATTATTTTAAATAAATAAAATAAAAATATAATTTTAGAATCCTGGACACAAAATATAGTGAAATTGAAAAAAATCATTATAACGTTTAAAAAGGGGATTAAAGTTAATGTGTCCCTTACCTCGAGTTATACTTTTCACATAAGTTTATTATCTTCCCTTATAATAAAATTAATTAAATTTGTTACATTATTAAGTTCCATTTTTCTTTTTATTCTCCCTTTTATTTTATTTAATTCCATGTCATATATAATTAGTTTATGATATATATTTTTGTCATAATGTTTTATGATATTTGGTTCATAAGTAAAAAATCCCATTGGTAGGTTGACTATGGGTGATGAATACATTATTCCATAATAGTAATAATAATAATGAAATATATATCATTTTTAAAACATTATGTTTTTAAACCAATCATGAAATATGGTTAGGAAAAATGAACTACATTAAAGTCATAGAGATATTATGTCATACATTTGAATTGGTAATAGCTCCATTTTTTAAAGATCAACTTAAAAAGAAGGTATGTGTTATTTTATATTTCATTAAAAATAATTATATAAAAAATATGAAAATATATCATGAATATATACTTATTTATATCATCAATGTGATGTTGTGATGTAAAATGAATCACATCATTTCGTGGAGGTGGAAGTCCACACATACTGACGAAAAATGCTATCAATTTTCTAGGAATGGAATAGTAAGAATAAGAACAATATATTAAATTTTTAGAATGATAAATAATAAATAAATAACATATATATATTTATATATTAATTTTATAATTATTTCTATCTGGGAGTGATGGTGATGGAAAAACGATTCATTGGTTCTTAAGGTGGTTGTCAGTGGTTTACATGGATAATGGTTTTATTTTTCATTTCTATGAATGTGGTGATTTATTTTGATTATTACATTTATTTAAAAATACCAAAGTATAAATAATATATATTATTAATATAATAATGTTTATGAAACAATTTAATGCGGTGGGAGAAAAAATAAAATAGAAATTCTCAGTTAATAATGATATATGTTCATCAAACAACCTTCATTTCCAAACTCCTTAAGACAACTAAGGTTAGTTTTATTCTATAACTAATAGCTTTATAATATGTACATGAATGCTAATTTTTTTATGGGGTTATAGGATGAGAAAATGGGGTTTAAATTATTATGCAAATGGTTGAAAATATGCCCTTATGTAATATAGTGGAGGGGAACACATTCAATTTCTCAACCTATTAAATTAATATAATTAAAATTCAATAAAAAATGGTTCAAAATTTATTTTATTAGAAGAAAGAATATTTTTGGATATAAATACTCTTATTAGTTAAAAATTATACATGTTTTTACTATTTTATTTTACATTTTTTAGTTTTAACACCTTATTATCCCTTTTCACACTCATCATGATTGTATGGTTTTTTACAGTTTCAGGGTCCAGATAATTTCTATATGTAGAAAAAAATCCCACAAAGTGAAATTTTTTAATTATAAACCATATCCTAATAATTTTAATGGATATAATATTTATTGAATTTTATATCATTTAATAAAATATAATTTATTATAAAACCTCATAAAAGTAAATATTTTAAAACTTTTCATTACACTGATTTTAATAATTTCATGAAAAAGTTGAAATTTTAAAAAGATATTTTCTTACTCCAGAACAATTTAATGTTAATATATTAAAATCATGCATCACATTAATTATATTATGTTATTTTCGGTTTAATATTTTTGATATCATATATTTTTGTTTTTCATTAACTTAATAATTACTGTTTTAGTGTTGCCTAAGCATTAATGTATTTATTTCTTCACTAAAAATTTTAAATTATATATGAAAAATTTTGAGAAATATTTTATCATTAAAAGTAATATTTACAACAGAACATATTATATTTTTATTTCCATTTATAAAATAGTATAAAATTTGAAAACAATTGGAAGAGATTTTTTATTTTATTAATAAAACATATTGTTATGTTTTAATCACATCCAATTGTTTAAAAACGATAATATATATTCCATTGGGAAGATTATGGAAAATATATACACGTAATATACAATTTAATGTGTTTTACATGTCATTATTTAGTCCTTTAAATTTTAATTTTAAATATTAATTACCTAATTTACCCTTTATAATTGTTACAAAAACTACAATGGTAGGAAATAATATTGAAAAAAATAAATATGACCTCTATATAAAAACTAGACCCCCAGATTCCTAATACAAGCTCAATTAATTATTATTCAATTCAATATAGTGGTACAATTTAATTTTAAATTTTATCTTAAAAACACGATGAAATACAATTATTCATAAAAATTCCCTTTTAATGTAAAAATGATTTTATATTAAATTCACGTAAAAAAATATTTTCAAAATCATTTATAATATTATTATAAATAAAATAATCTAAATAGATATTAATACTAATATTAATAATAATAATTTTCTCTGTAAGTACAAGAAATATAAAACAAATTTATATAAAAAAATCAGAATTATTCACTATTCATTATATAATCACATTTTCATAAGATTCTCAAATATTCATTATAATATAATATTTAAATGCTAATATAAAAAATGAAATTAATTTTTTCTTATACAAAATATATTTTATCAAAATTAAACATAAAATCAAGAAAGAATAGTTTTATTTAATTGATTCTTTTTTAATAAAATATTTTGAATATTTTTATGATTAACCTGACAATCTGATTCATCAATTGTATAAATTAAGAGAATGAATTTTTTATTATCATTACTATGTAGTTTAAAAATATTCATGAAAATATATTTTTTCCTAGAATACTAATCTTCAGACTAAACAAGATTCATTGATAACTCATCCAAAAAAATTAATAAGAAGCATGTTATGTATCAAAGAAGTTTATACATCATAGAATTTTATATAGAAAAAATATAGACATAATTTTATAGAATTTTCTTTGTTTATTTATATTTTCTTCATAACTATTGTAAATTAATCTTATTATTATAATATAAAATAAACATTATAAATTAAATTCATACAATAGACAAACTATCAGTGGAACAAAAAAACATTATATTGAAACTGTTCTCTATTCTATTATCAATTATTTAACAATTTATTAATATAAAATCACTCACCAAGAATAACCCTAAAATTAAACACATAAGAAAATAAAAAACTATACCATTAGAAATATATAATTCATATTTTATATCAATATATATTAAATTAGTCGATAATATAATTACCTATGAGTGTTTAAACATACCCACACTTCATATTATATTTAACAATAATAAATCATCATCAATACATGCACATCAATATAAATAAAAACATTATTTATTATAATAAATCCAAAAAAAATCACCCCCATATCTAAAAAATATTCAATGATGATGATATATGTAACTCTCCTTTAATTATACCATGGTAATAATATCATTTTTATTAAACAAGTTCAACTAGATATTGTGGTCCTTACATTGAATAATTGGGTACATATTTATCATTACTTATGTCCCTATATAACATCAAATGATATTTTTAATAAAACATCATTCCCTTCAAATAATGGAAACCTCAGTAATACCTTATTTAAAAACACCATCATAAAAAATATATTGGATCCAATACAACATATCTATAATTAAATTTTATTGTGACTTACCTGAGTTGGTGATGAGATATAGAGTTACCCTTTTTTACCTCTTCCAATAGACATTGAATTACTGACTGGAACCATGGTTGTAAGATCACATTTTGGGATTAATTACCCATTTTAAATCATAGGAAAAAAACCACAAATAATCATTACGGTTTTACATAAATAGAAACCCCATTAATAACATATCACTATATGATAATGTACCCAACCATGATAAAAATAAACATGAAGAATTAGACCTATTATTTCTCAATGGAATAGAATATACATTATAAAGTTACATGAATTTTGGTACTCATTCTATATGAGATAAAACAATATAGACAACTAAATAGAAAATGGTATGTGGGTAATCCTTTGGATGTTCATGATAGGCTCATAATTCAAATAACTATGAATTAATGTGACACAAATTTTCCATAATTGACATGTGAGAAATAAAATAAATCTAACAATAATGAATCACGTAACAAAAATTCATAAAACAATACTATATTTTCCATACATTATATAACATCACCAATTCACTACACTAAGATAATATTTTTCCTTCCATAATTTTGATAATATCAAAAACTAGTGCAACCACATAGTAATTCATAACAAATACTTACATCTTTTTATTTCTACAACTAAAATATAAGTGAAAATTTCTAATTTTAATAAAAACAAATTATCAATAAAATTGGAAATTTAATAATAAATCAGTACATTATAAATATAATAAATCATAATTGATATATCATTATAAAAAAAATCTATGCAAAAAAAAAATTATAATAATAATAATAATCGATATTTAAAATATAATTAACAATTCCATCAAATGTACACTCTATATATTAATGTAACAATACAAGTTAATATTCATTTTAAAACTAACAAACCATGAAAATACATTCATGAATTTAATTTCCAATTATTCTACTACAACACATCACATTAAAAATTTCTTTACTTTATAATAAGTTCTATGTAACCAGAAATTCTAATAATATTTTACACCATCATCGAATTACTTCATCCCCACCCAATAAACAGATCATAATTACATAAAATATATAGTCCACCACCACACATTCACTTTCAAAATTTCTCCATGTCTAAATTATAACTTCAAATTTCTTCCAAAATTCGACCATGCATCTTTATCCACCACTACTACATTACATTAAAATCATATTACAAAAAATTGAGTGAATAACATATTGTACAACATATAGAAATTTTCCATGTATAACCACCAACTATATAACTAATTAAACAAATGGAATAACATCGAAAATATAATAAAAACAAAAAAATAGTCAACTACTACATTAAATCTGGAATATAATGAAATTATATTGTAGAAAATACCATTATATCACAAAAATTACGTTCCCACTACCAATTTATTTATACATTAAAATTGAATAACAAAATAATATAATTCAACACCTTTCCACACCAAATCTCATTCCGTTTAGCAACCATGAAATATCCTTAATCAATTGAACCAGTATAAAAGACATAGAAATAATACAGGAACCCCACAATATTTTACTACCCAACCTATTAATTCTATCAATCAATCCAAATTCATCTATATGAAACCAACCTTATAAATTCCCCCTATCATATAGTAGGGTCATACATCCTATTCCAACCCTCCTTAACCAAAACATTCTATAAAAGAAAATATAAAATCAATGACTTGAAACATATTCCATCACTAAATATTATACATAACTGGTATTAATGAAATTTAATTTATTGAAAACTAATCAGCATATCCATCATCTATTTTTCCTCAACATTTTCATGCTGAGAATATAAAAAAGTTATCCATATCCACTGAAAATCATCACAAAACTGTTAAAAATGTGACAATATTCCACATTCAAATCCTAAAATAAATAATATCGATCCATCACTCAAAAAAATCCTATCCCCAATAATTATTGGAGAAAAATGAAACAAAACCTAAAAAATATGATTTAAATCTTCCGAATAAGAAGTCATAAAAAATTATTTGACAATATGGAAGAGAACAATGAAATAATACAATAATTTAATAAAACTTTTTAATTTAAAATTTAAATAATATTTTTATATTCGAAATAACTATCTAATTCATGAATGATATAAATATAAAAAAGGATTATTTTATTGGTACCAATATTGTTGCATTCATCCCTCTTTTATAATTTTCACCCTTATAGTTTTATTCACATATTAAGAATGTGGGTATTCCTTTCCCTCAGAGAATTTTGGAACTCCCATGTTTCTTCTTTAACCATACGGGTTTTCTAAAAAAACATATGATGGTGAATAAAATTATTCTTTAATGCATTATCTATATGGTAAGTAATCTAAATAAGAATTTTTTTCATAAGAAATGTTATCTTCTAGAAATACTAACTTAGGGATCAAAACATGAGATGAATCCAACATATATTTTCACATTTTAGAAAAAGAAAAAACATTTTATAGCTTAGATAAAATTATATGAGAGGATATATGATAAGAAAATGATTGAAAATTCAAAAATATTTTATACATTTTATTGAGATGTTGACCTAGATTCCATATTTTATAAAAGCATATCAAAATGTTCAATGTATAAAAAATAAGGAAAAAAATCACATAGATTGAAGGAAATATTTTCCCCATTTATCACCGTAAAAGACATTCTTACTCAAATAAATCATTATATGTTTCCAAATTTACTTCACCTTTTAAAATATTTAATCATCCAATTATAGTCCCATTAACATCATGTCACCCAGTTTATCTAAAAAATAAATATTTTAATACTCTTTTCACAAAATTCTTGTAGTGGTGTCAGTTGTATATTAGAATGAAAATTGTTATTATAAGAAGATTGTACTAAAGAAATATAATGATTCTAAATTCCTTGGTAATCTATATAAAAACATAAAGAATATTTTCCAATGGTTTAATAGTTTTCCATTATTTTTGATCAAATTGAGGATGAAAAGTCATATGTAAATTTTGAATTTTACCCAACACACTCTAAAGGAATTTTAAAAAAAAAGATAATCCAAGATCACGATGGGATACAATAGTAATATGAAATCCATGTAACCATACTATATCCTTGGTATATAATTGATAAAATTTATACAAATATATTATATTGAAAAATATTAAATTGAACATAACTTGGGAATAGATAAATAATATCCAAAATCAAATTGTTACCTTGAGTTGTCTCTGTAAATTCCACCGTGAAATCTATCGATACATTTCCCATTACAACTTTGTCACTCAGAATTCCATATAATTCATTTTTTTAATTATAATTATCATTTAAAATATTAAATAGTAAATATTTTCTTGGTAATTCCATCAATATCTTTTTTCACTCCTTCCCCCCAAAAATTATATTGCCAATCATTTTACATCTTGTTACTAAGATGATGAATAGAATACATGGAACTATATTCTTCTTTAAAAGACCTACTCTTCAATAAGGAACCATATCGCACTCAAAATATATTCCCTAATCATAATAAATAATCTATATTAATATTATATTCATGAATCCTATCCTTCTTTACCAATTATTCTTTTTTCAGTTACTCAAAGTATTCCTTCTAATCCTTCAAAATTCTTTCTATGTGAGATGATTGTACTGATGCCTAAAACAAAGAAGGGTAAGTTCCTAAATCCATAAATTCTAGTAAAAAACAAACCAAATAATGAACCAAATGGTCCTGATTCTATTTTAAAACTGTTCAAAATGTTTTATTTTTATGACTCACATCATCCACTACATTTATTTGTTTTCTAAGATGAAAATTAATCTTGTAGTCATAATATTAAATTATTTCTACCCATCTTCTATACCTCATGTTCCCTTACTTCTGAGTGAATAGACACACTTAAAAAAATTTGATCATTATATATTTCACAATTTTATAATTATAAATAATGCATCCAATTTTTTTAAATCAACTTACAAGGTTATTAATTTGAGTTCCTGTGTAGGATAATTTAACAGGTAAGGTTTCAAATTTTATAAAGAATAAGCTATTAACAAATTAATCTACAGTATAAAAAAACTAGGTCCTTTAAATAATGAATCACTTTAGGTGGAAAATTCCCTATCTCTAGATGGAATTGATCAAGTTATAGAATAAACCGATTATAATTTTTATTCCTGAAAAAATTCATCAAAATTTTCTTTTTCTAGATGAATTTCACTTCCATTTGAGTTAACATTACCGATGGGATACCTATCTGAGAAATGTTTAAAAAAATTACTTCTGTTATCATGAAAAACTATGAATAATATAAATATCAATGAAATTAGTATGTCTATTCCATACATAGAAATTTTTATTTTTAGTAGGATTAAATATTATTCACTCTATAGGAAAAATAATCCAATGGAAATAAATTTGTGGTATGAAAAACTAGACCATATTAATTTTACCATGTATTTTCTTTTCCATTATGGTTTTCCAAAAAATTGTCATGTGCCATTCATGATACTCATTAATTTTAGAATATACTAATATATCACTAGTAAAAATGCACATCCATATCCAAAAAATCATGGAAGACTCTATTCGTAGGATCGATAAATAATATTGGTGCATTAGTCCACCCAAATGGGATGACTAAAATATCATAATGCTCATATATAGTTTAAAAAAGTCACATTATTATGTCATACTGCTTCACCGTTAAATGTTAGTACCCTGACCTACGATCAATCAATTAATTTTTTTTACTCCCTATGAATATTTCCACAGTAATAGATACCAATGAATCAACCAAAGTAGTAGAAAAATAACTTCCACATCCTTCTGTTTTCATTCATGAAAATTTCTATAGAATGTAACTAACTTCAAATTGATTATAGAATAATGACCCAAATTAATGAAACTCAAATGTATTATTGTTTTATGTATATTAGTTTCCCTATTCTATCATTGCTCAAGAATAATTTTTTTAGTAATCATGATCTCAATGATGAATTATGGTACTCTAGTAATGATTCACATCATTTACTAGATATTCCCCATTATTCATTTTACCATACTAATCACATGATGAGGAATTGTTTTTCTATCCTCTATATTTAGTTGATAAATACTTCTACATTGTCATTTATCTTGACCATACCCTCTTATTGATTTCGTGAAATACATGACCATTAGTGAACTCCAGTTATACCTTCTTAGTAAACTGAAAAAGTTTCCCATGTCTTATAAATACAAGGTAATCATTTATACCTCAATATCAAGGATTCAAAACGGAATAAAAATAACTAATATTGGAATTAAGATCCCGATAGAAATCTATAAGATACATGAAACATCTTGAAAAATATATATTTATTCATAGTTATAAAATCCTCAAATATTTTCAACATTTCTAATTTTTTCCCCATCCAGATTTTATAGGCCATAGGTATATATTTATCAAGAATTATATTATTAAATGATTAAATTTCCACCGAATCAATAAAATCTCCATCATTTGAATTCTAAACAAATAAATACCACATATCAACTTAACCTTAAAATGAGAAAATGAAAATGGTTATCTTTTCATATTCAAATAAACTCTTGAATTTAAATATTTTATATAAGGAATTGATCCATCCTTTGAAATTAAAGTGGTAAGAAGAAAAAATGAATGGTCATATATGTTGCCTCATAAAATTATATATTATCAACTTGTTTCTATGCAGTAGATATGGATTATCTATAAAATGGATTACACAACAATTTGTAGTTTATAACGTCTAGTCCATCACTACAAAAAACTTATGAGATCTAATTCAATCCATTTTGGGTCATTGATTTGGATGGATATCATCACCTTGGTGACATATAGGATTCACATTCATATGATCCAAAATATAATATATGTTTAGATTTTTATATTTTTATTTCATATAACTAATATATAAAATCTAAATATATATATAAAGTGTACACTTTTAAAAAATATCCTTCAATTCCTCAAATATACATCTTTTAAAATAAAACATGATTGATTTTCTTAACAAATATTAAAGCCATCCAAAAATAATTCTTATATTCCATTACCCGTGCCAAAACCATTAGAAGGGAATTTTAAAATTAATGGTGATAATAAAAAAGTCCAATATGGGAATTAATAATAATAAATCTGTTATTCTGTTTTAAAAAATAAAAATCTATAAATAATTTCATAAATAAATTCCATTATATCTAAATAGAAATTCTTTTTACAAGGAAAATGTATTTATTATTTATTTGTAAATCAAATTATTTCCATGATAACTCATTAGAAGTCATAGAAATGTAATGTAGGTTCATTGGGTTAGCAGAATCATGGAACCCATGTAGACCGTTTAAATTTTAACTAACATACTGCCATATTCAAATATCATTATATTTTGAACATAATCTGTAACCAATTTAATTTATTTCTATCAGGGAGGAGCCATTATATATGATATATTTGCCTCACCTATGAGATTTAATATGGAAAAACCCTTTTTTAAGAAATATTGGGCTTACCTATGAGATATAATAGGGTTCACACCTTTGTAATGAATGTATTTGGACCATATCATTAGTAAAACCATAGAATACCTCATTTACTACCTTGTGAAAAACACATTCATATATCAAATTAAACACTTCTTTTAAAAAAATTCAGTATAAAAATACCTATAAAGTGTAAATGTAGATTTTTCTTTCAAAAACCATTAAATATTCTTCATAAATCCAAAAATCAAATAATAGATATAGTGGAGGGAAGATTCATTGTCACCAAATATGGTAAAACATATCATTACATTTTGTTTTGATAATTAAAGTCAAACATTCTTTAAAACAATTAGTTTTTGAAAACCATTTAACTAAAGTGGAATAAAATAACCATTATAGTTTTTTAGTGTCTATAGAAATAAAATCATAAAATAACTTTATAATCATGTACATAGAATATAGGTATATGGGAAAAAATCATTATAACATTTAAAATGAGGCATTTATTAGAAGGTTCTCTTACCTCGAGTTATACTTTTACCATATCTTCATTATATTCCTGAATAATAAAATCATATCAATTTTTAACATTATTGAATGTCATTTTACTTTTTATTATTACCAATAGTTTATTTATTTTCTAGTAATGAATAATTATTTTTTCATTTATCTTTTTTTCAGACATTATGATGAAATTTTTTTCATTGGTAAATAATACCATTGATAGGTTGACTATAAATGAAGAGTTCATTATTGAATCATCATTATAAAAATAATAACCAAATAATTATCAATTATATTCCTAAATTATTCAATTGAAACCAGTAATTAATGAAGGTTATGAAAAATGAACTAAATTACAATCATGGAGACATTATTCCATACATATTCATTTGTAACATTTAAAATTTCAATAATCATTAGTAAGAAGGTTTGTATTATTTTAAATGTTAGTAATTATCAATATTTAAAAAATATGATAATTTTTCATTAAAATGTACTTATATATATCATCAATTTTATGTTTTGATTAAAACATAATCACATCATTTCGTGGAGGTGGTTGTATACACATACAAAGGAATAGCGTTATCAATATTCCATGAATGGAATGGTAGGAATGTAAATGATTTATTAAATTTTCTGAATCATAAATATTACATCATTATTGTGTGTGTATATATATATTACATCATTATAACCATCTCAGAGAGACAGGTATAAAAAGGGGTTTCATCAGTTCACATGTCGGTTCTGGGTTGTCCACATAGATAATGGTTTTATTTCCTTTTTTATGGAAGTGGTGGTGAATATTTTCCAATCCTTTAACATATAAAATAAAAAAAGGATAAATAATATATATTTTTAATATAATAATGTTTATGAAACATTTTAATGAGGTGGGGAAAAAATAAAATAGAAATGCACAGTTGAGAATGATATATCTTCTTCAGACAACCTCTATTTCAAAACTCATTATAACCACTAAGGTTGTTACTATTCCATAACTAATAACATTATAATGTGTAGATGAATGTTAAATATTTTGGGGGTGACAAGATAAACCATAAGTGTTTTTATGTGTTATTTAAAGGGTTGAGAAGATGCCATTTATAATAGAGGGCAGTGGAACTCAAGGAACATCTCAAAATATTAAAATAATATAAATTAATAGTAATATAAAAATGGTTTCAAAATTAATTTTTTAGAATATATGATCCTTATAAATCTAAATAATCTGATTAGATAAAAATTATATAATATTTTATTATTTTATTTCACTTTTCATTTTAATTTTAACCCCTTATTAAAACTTTTCAAACATTACACCACAAAAATGTTTTTTACACATCGAGGGTCAAGATAGTTTCTATAAATGGAAAGAAAAGCCAATAATAGACCATTTATTTAATAGTAATACTTATCCTAATAATGTTTCTGAATTTAATATTTATTTAATTATGTATCATTTTTTGAAATATAATTTATTATAAAATATCATTAATGTATATTTTTAGAAGTATTCATTAAATTGACTGTAATAATGTCAGGAAAAATTTATTTTGAAAAATATTATTTTATTAAAACCCTAAAATTTTATATTAATATTTTAATATACCATATCACATTAATTATCTAAACTTATTTTATGGTTAAAATTTTCGATATCGTTTTTTTAGTTTTCAATTAATTGAATAAGTACTGCGTTAGCATTTCCTGATCATTTAAGTAATTATTTATAATATAAAAATTATAAATTATATATAATAAATGAATGGAAATATATTATCACTCATAATAATAATTATAAAAAAAGTTATTCTCTTTTAAACCCCATGTTAAAAATAAAATAATATTTAAAAATAATTGGATAACATTTTTGACTTTTATTAATATAACATATTATTCTATTGTAATCCCATACAATTTGAAAAAAAATTCTTATATTGGGCCTTTGGATGCTTATAGGAAATATATACTCAAAAAATTAAATTTAAGGAGTTTTACATGTCATAATTTAGTCCCTCTCAATTTTAATTTTGATATTAATTACCTCATTTACCAATTATCATTTTAACAAAAACTATGATTATAACTAATGATATCAAAAAAAATTAAAATGGTATTATAAAAACATAGACCCACTAATTCCAAATACGAAATTGATGTTTCACAATTCATTTCACTGTAGTGGTAAAATTTATTTTTAAAAAAAATCTGAAAAATAGAATGAAAAACTATTTTTCAGAAAAAATTTTGTTTGAATTTTAAAATTATTTTTTATTAAATTCATGAATAAAATTTATTTTCCGAATATTAATAACATTTTTATAAATAAAAATAATAAAAATAGATATTAATACTAATAAAAAATATAATTTTTCTTTGTAAATACATGAAATAAAATACAATTTTATATAACAAAATAAAAGTTTTTAGTATTCAATATGAAATCACTCCTTTCAAAAGTTTTCAAAAAGAGGATATAATATATTATAAAAATAATAATATTAAAAATGAAGTTAATTTCGTCATATAAAAATTCTATTTTTGAAAATTTAATATACAAACATGATCTTATTGGAGAATATTTTAATTAAACTTTTTCTTTTTTAAATAATGCATTATGAATATTTTAATAATTTACCTAAAAATTTTATTCATGAATTATATTTATTAAGAAATTATTTTTTTCTTTCATGAACAGTTTTTTATCATTAATCATGAAAATATATTTTTTCCTACTATACTAATCATCATATTATAAAAGGTTCTTTGATAACTCATATACAACAGAATTAACAAGAAGCCTGTTATATATCAAAGAATTTTATACATTATAGCAGGTTATCTAGGAAAATTGAAAACGTAAATATATATAAAATTCATTATTTATTTATATTTTCATTGTTTGAATTGTTCCTTAAACTTATAATCATGAAATCAAATAATCATAAGTCATGAAATTGATATAATATAAAAATGATCAATGTCTCAAAAAAAACATTATGTTGAAACCATTCTCCTTCATATTATCATTTAGTTTACCATTTATTAACATAAATCAATCACCAAGATTATACCTAAAATTAAACAAATATCAAAATAAAAAATAATACCTTTAGAAATATATAATTTATATTTTATAACAAAATATATTTAATTAATCCATAACAATAATTACCTCTGAGAGTTTAAACATTCACCCACATCATCTTATATTTAACAATATGAAGTCATCATTAATACAAGCACTTCATTGTAATCAAAAACCTGATTTTTATAATAAATCAAAAACATTTCGTCCTCATAGATGATTAATATTCAATGATGATGATATATTTAACTCAACTAGGTTTATACCAAGGAAATAGTGTCGTTTTTATAAAACATGTTCAATAAGATACCATGGTCATTCTATTTAATCACCGAGTACCTATTTTTTATTACTAGTGTCCCTTTATGAAATCACATGCTATTTTTTAAAAAAAACAACAAACATCATTCCCTAGAAAATAAATTGAATCCTCAGTAATAGATTATGTAAAAACTCCATCCTAAAACCTATATTAAATTCAATACAACATATCTGTCATTAAATCGTATTGAGACATACCTGTATTGGTGATGAAATCATGTTTTACAACTATGGACCACCTCTAATAGATCAGAGCTTACAGACTAGAACCAAGGTTTAATGATCACATAACGAGAGGAATTCACCATTTTAAATCATAGTAAAAAAAATAACCACAAATAAACATTGAGGAGTCACTGAACTAGTATCTCCCATAACTAATATATCACTATATGATAATGTACCCAACCATGATAAAAATAGACATCCATAATTTTTCCTCTTTTTACTCAATGGAATAAAATATAAAATAACTGAGTTGTATTAATTGTTGAACTCCAACCATATCACATAAAAAAAATACACTACTCAATAGAAAACTATCGGTTGGTAATCATTTGTAAGTTCATGGTAGGGTCATAATTTAAAAAATCCAAACCTATGTGACATAAATTTTTATGAATAGATATATGATAAATCATCGAAAACTAATGATAATGAATCTAGAAATAAAAAAAAATCATAAAACACTACAATATTTACCATACTTTCAGTAATATCACACATTCACTAAACTAAACCAATTTTTATCCTCCTATATTAAACATAATATCCGAATAAAGGGAAACCACATAGTAATTAATAGAGAAAAATATCATCTTTTTATTTCTAGAACAAAACTATTAGTGAAAATTTCTTATTTCAATTCTAAAAAAAATCAATAAAATTAGAAATTGAATATAAATAAATCCAATAATTATAAATATAAGAAATTATAATTCACATATCAATTGATAAGAAATATATTTAATAACAAAAATAAATTCATTTAAAAACGATCTATATTTACACAGCACTTACATATTAGTTTAGGAGAATACTCAATATAATAATTTATCAATACGGGTTACAATATCCATTTTAAAACTAGTAGACAATGAAACAAATTTTAAAAAATTTATTTTCAATAATTATTTTATAACACCTCACATTAATTTTTTTAACATTTTAACACCCCAACCCCAGAAGCCAAGAGCTGGAGCATTATTTTTCAACATTGTCCTGATTACAAGGAATGAATTCCCGAAGGACCAATCAATTTAGTAATCTTGGAAAACAGAATACATACCTGAAAATTACATTAAATATAAAAACATAAAACACAACATAAATAATCCATTTAGAACGCCTTTATTCTCCTAGCTTAACCATTCATATCAAATGTAATACATTTTTTGAAATTTCAGGAAAACAAAAAATAAGAATGGGGTGATCTCAAATGCTCAGTAAGGGTAAATAATTTATAGGAAGCTATAAAATTTTAATAAAAGATGTGTATTAAAAAAATACTTTTATACAAATACATGAACATAAGATGGAAAAAATAATTCCAAAATTACCTTATAAACATGCAGAGGATATTCTACTAGTAGAATAATCACATGTAATAATTAATTAAATAATGAGAGAATGACTAATACCAGACATCATCACCACAAAGCCGAGGCCTCGTACCTTGAATACCAATAAAATTTTTGTCAAGGCCTTGTTCCATGATATTAGTTTTTCTCATGATACCTACTGATGCATCAAGAGGCTATAGCAGGCCCCACCTATCACTTACCAATTCCACTGCATTCCTCATATGAAAATGTTGAAACATAACATAATAATTCATACTAATAATACCATACAAATTTCAAAACCACAACCACAAGCCATAAAGGGTATAAAAGTAGCACATCCATAGTCAAACATATCATTACTCATTCAATATAATATGGAAGATTGTAGTATAATAAATCAACCTTAATCAATAATAATATCTAGTAAAAAATGTTAACATTGAAGAAAATGATCAGTAAAACGTTTTTTTGAAAAAATTCCATTTTGTGAAATCATTTAATAATCACACATTTATAAAGGAAGTCAATTAAAATATATTTTTTAATCAATGTTTCATGTACCAATTTGAAACTTTTTAAATGAAATAAATTTTAAAACAATTATATCCATATAAATAAATCCATAAAACCATTTTGAAAACATGGACATTAATGAGAATGATTTAGAAGAATAAATATTTACAACATTTAAAATGATGTTTTAGTTAATGAGTACCTTAAAGAATAATTTTTAAATGTATTTTATGAAACAAGGACATGGATAATAAATATGTACCAGAAAATACATACACATAATCAATCTCAGATAATAATTAAATTGAGTAATTAACCATTACCTTGCACTTTACTTTGGATTTGGGAACATTTAACATCTTGTATAATGACCATAGTATGTTATTAAATTATACTAGAACTATATTCAAATTTATTATATCATAAAAGATTCATTTATGACTTTATACTAAACATTTAATAATGATATTCATGTCAAATTAACATTTCAGGTAATAATAGCTTTCTTTATCGTACATGTTTTTGCATTTTAATCTTGACCGTATCATATAGATCATGATTTAAACACTTCCAGAATATAAAATATGATTTCTATATAATATATATTTCAAATATAAATATATATTTAAAAGATAGATATATGAAATGTAAAACACCATTTATGGAGATGGTATGTCATACGTACGCATAAACGTTGTTTCTATTTTCATATAATATTGTAATGAAGTAAGTGAATAAGATACATGTAAGTAAATATATATATATATATATATATATATATATATATATATATTTACAGTAGCATTATTATTTCATATTTTACATAATTATTAATTATATATATTTTTATAATCATTGTTGAATGGAAACCTGGTAACAAATCTCATCACGTCGTGGAGATGGTTAGGCGTACGTACACACGAGCGACGATATCATTTCCATGATGATTAAAAGCTGTGGAATTGGATGGTATATTAATTGTAAAGAGAAATTACCATGTTATTTTTATTATTTATATACATATTACTGATCATTGTATCCATCCAAATAATATAGTGTGGAATAAAAAATTACACCATGGCATGGAGAAGGTAAGCCAATCGTACGCACACATGGTGACATTAAAAGAGAGGTGTGGGTTACTTTATGAACATATTGAAATATTATTTTATTATAAAATCATTTTTGGTTTATAATGGCTCTAAATTGATTTAATTAGAAGATAAGGTGGTGATTGGTCGAAATACTCCCAACCTATAGATTTCAGATATGTTTAGGTCACCATATTAACCCTATCTTATAGATTTAACTCTCAATTAAATAGTTTATCTTTTACCATGTCCACAAGTATTATTATAATAAAAGGTTAATAAACATTCTATAAAAATCCATGAAAACTAAAAGTGGTTAATTATTGATATATCTAATCTTATCTATGTATTTTTTCCGAACAATATATTTTTTGAAATATTATATAAATTAATAATATAGTATTTGTTTAAAAAATCATTTCTTTCAATTTTGAGACTATTTTTTATTTTTTTTATGTTAAAGTCATAACAAATTTATGACTTCAAAAAAAATATCCGATAAACCCTAACATGTCAAATTAACCTAGACAGTTCATGGATGAAATCAAAAGCCTCGATTTACATTTATGTTTATATTTACAATTTCAATTATTTTAATCTTTCATTGATAAAGTAATTATTGCATCATCATTGTGTCATAAATAAAATTAATTATTTAATTAAAAAATAATAAATAAAATATTATTATGTAGGAAATATATTTATCTTTATAATTAATATTTATAGTCAAATTTATCTCATGTATAACCATATATTAAAAAAGGTCTAGTTGTTAAACATTGAACTTACCACTTTTAACTCTTCTTTAAATAAAATAATAATAAATATCATATCCTTATCCATGTGGACCAAAAGGATCATATTTTATTCCTAATGTTCATTTTGGACGAAATAAACTTATCCAATAGAATTAGGACATGTTTTAGGGTAATTATAATGTCATTTTTACCTTTAATAACCCTATTTACTCTGAACTCTGGTAAATAAAAGTCAAAAGTTACTATTCATCAAAAAATATATTCATTTTATTGAACCACATTTTACTTATTGATGTCATATGTTTCTCTTGGATTTTTGAAATTCATTTCACGATAGTGGTAAAGTTACATTTTATTCAAATTTGCAAATGTGCCTAGAAGGTGAGTAAAAGTGGTTTAAAAGATCAAAAAAATTTATACATCTTATTTTATTATAAAATGACTCCAATGAATTAAATTGTACATATATAGGTATTATATATCTATATTTACTTAAAATATGTATAAATCTAATAAATACATTTCTAAATAAAATGTCAGTTTTAAACAATAACATAGTGTTTTTCACTATTCATCAAAAATTGAAAGTTTTCAGAAAAATACAAAAATTTCACCCTATGATAATTGTGAAATTCCTAATTCAAAAATGAATTATATTTTACCAAATTCAAAACATATATGTTTCATTTATTAATTTAAAATTAATTCCTGTTTCAAAACCAAAAGGATGGTTTAAAAGAAAATAAAAACCATCAAAAGATTTACATGTGTTTTTGTCAAATTTATAGGTGAAATTACTTATAATGACAAAAATTTTATTAAATGTTAAAAATATAATCTAATATATTTATAAATAATTTAAATATATAATTTTACACTATTAATTTGTTTTATTAAAAAATTTGTTTTCAATTAAAATTTAGTATTTTACACTATTCACTAAAATATGAAAGTTATTAGAAAAAATCAAAAATTTTATCAAATATAAATTTTTATATCCTGATTTAAAGAAGATGTTTATTTTGTTAAATTGAATATATAAAAGTGTTAAATATTGGATTTAAAAAATGGTATCTCTATTAAAAGGGAGTAAAATTTCATTTTCTAAAAAATACATCCTTTATCTAAAAAATTGAATTTGTTCTTATATTATGTCTAAGAAATAAATAATAAGGATGTTAAAATCATATAGATTATATTAAATTCAATATGAATTTAATAATATTCATAATTTCTTTTTGAACAGCTAGTTTGGTATGTCATGGTGCACTCGAACACGGTGTTGCGTGTAGCACAAGTTATTTAATAACATTGAAAAGATAATGTAGTATAAAATATTGGCGTGTAACATTCTCCACTACTTTAATAAATTACATCATTGAAATTTGAAACATTTCTTCAAAAATATAAGGTTAAAAATAGAATAATACGTTGTGAAAAACTCACATTGGAAATTGGGTTAATAAAATTTATTCTTAATAAGGGGGAAAGAGAAAGGAAAATGTCACCTCCAAATTATGATATCGATTAGGATAAAAATAGTGGCCATTAGAAATAGATAATTTGATGAAAACACAAATATTTATAGGGAGTGATTGAGATCATCAGTCACAAAAAAGTGTAAAATTGAGGGCCTTAAAGCCATGAGTCTATGAGGATTTAAAATATCATTAGTTCAACAAAACATAAGGTATTATGATAACACATTTTTTGTTTTAATAACCCTTCTCTAAAGTTTAAGAATTAATTTATTCACATAAAAAGTGGAAAAAATATATTTTAAAACAATAGTTTCATCCTTCAACTAATTTCTACCCCAAACTCATCATTCCAACCAAAAGATAAGGGAATTAAAAAATATTCTATTTATCGTAATCATATAGGGTTCAAAAAAAATAATTTATATTTCATTTGAAAGACTACATAAAAAAATTATATTATACAAACTAGGACATCACCTTGTCCAGTGGTTGGTGATACACCCTTGTCTCCCTTCGGTGGTGGGTTCAAGTCTCACAGACTTGCCAGAGACGACCTGTTGTTTCCCGACATTTGGGTTGTTCTTTTTATAACAACCAGAAACAATCTTAAGAAATAATTTAATGTTAACAGTAATATCCAATTTAAAACATAATCAATTCCATCAATTAAACTTATCCAAAATACTTCCGTCCAAACTCACAGTCCAAAATTTATAAGGAAGGTAACCACAATGAAAATCTTTTTTTTCCATGTAATAACTTTTGAATACCTTCATCATCTATTCTTTTAAAACACAATAATTCCTAGAATTATCAAAAAACCGTATAGATTACATTCCTTCTCCCTTATTCCTTATATAATATTGGATATACTAATTATATGTAAAAATGTTGTAAACTACAACAATAATGGAATAAACAAACAATTAATTTGTTTCAATGTAGTCAATAATGTTGAATATAATTTATCCAAATCAATAATATCTTATTCCAAAATCAATAACTCAGTATGAAAATGATATTAAAGTTTATCTTTTATTCAACCATGTATTTTACAAATAGTTTAAATTTCTATTGATTCATTTTTGATAGAACCATATAATCTCTAATCCATAATGAAATTGTACTACCATACAATCCTTATTTATATCTATAATTCATATGACCAGTACATCATTGATAAAAAAATAAAATGAAATAATTCCTTAATAAAAACATAATAACAGTAGTCATTCCTCTTTAGCTGTGGAGTATCATAACATGATTATTATCTAATAACATCATTTGGGGAATACTCTGATGATTGGGACATTGATTCGCGTAGTGTCCCAACTACTTGCCGATGAAGCATTGTGCATTTGAAACCTTTTTCTTACCCTTGCAATCACATACTTGGTGTCCCTTTTCTCCACACTTATAAAAAACTCTCATTCCCTTCTAGCATTTACCAAGGTGATTCTTTCCAAAGTTATCACATATGGGAAAATTATTCTTTACCCTCTTCCATTAATCCATCTTTCTCTCGACCATCCTTTTCTTCTCTTGCTTCCCTTAAAAACCATAGGACATAGAGAATTAATTTAATATCTTATTAACACATTATACTATTTATTCACAATATGGGAATATGTGGGAGACTATTTACCTTGTAAATATTGTCTTAATACAATGAATGATATGATCCTTATTACTCTTTTGATCATGCGTATTACTGGAGTTCTCATTCCTTCTACTAGACTCCTTTTCTATACAATTTCATACACTAGGTTAGTTTATGAATCACATTTCATAGTTACAAACATGTAAAATACCCAATATAAATTGAAAATATTATTCATATAATTTATAATCATAAAAAAAGTTTTCTTTGAGGATATATTTACTCCTAAATCCTTCATAAGGGTTTGTAAAGAAAATGTGAATTATACTAAGCATATCCCCTGGGAGTGTCTTAAACAAGAGTGCACCTAGGCCTATTGTCATGTACCAGGATTCCTCGAGTCAATCCCAAAACTCTTTGTTAGAGTTTTCACTCCTTAGTACATCTGTTCTAGAGTTGACTATACCTACTCATAACAAGACATGGATGTATTTATTGGAAAATAAAAAAAATCTCCACATTACGTAATTCTAGAAAGTTCTTTTATACTATTTGTCTCTATCTTATGTAAATTTTTTCTAATTAACTTTTTTGTTAATATAATTCCCAAGGATTTTACTAAACATCCTCTAATACCAACTGTAATGACCCGACCCTAGAAACCCTAAGTCGGTGCATTATTTTAATACATTGGAATGATTACAAGGAATCAATTCATGGAGGACTAACTGTCTTAGTAGTCTTGGAAAATAGATTACATACATGAATGTTACATTACAAATTCAAAAATAAAACATAACATAAAAAATAATTTTATAATGAAAATATTCCCCTGGATTAACCCTGTATATCAAACATAATACACTTCTTAGAATCCTAGGAAAAAAACATAAGAAAGGGGTGAGCTTAGATGCTCAGTAAGGGTAAATAATTTAGCAGAAGCTATAATCATTTATGGAAACATGTGTAATAAAAAACATCCTTTTAAACATAATCTTGAACATAATTTGGTGAAAATAAATCAAACATTACCAGATAAACATGCACATGGATATTATACTTTTTGAATAATAAAATTTAATAATTAATTTCATAATGAGGGAATACCTAATGCTGGACATCATTACCACATTGTCAAGGCCTCGTGCCATGAATAAAAGTACAATTTTTGTCAAGGCCTTGTACCATGACCCTAGTTTGTCTCATGAGACCTACTAATGTATTGAAGGGATATTGTAGGCCCCACACATCATTTACTAAGTCCACTTCATTCCTCATATGAAAATGTTAAAACATAACATAAACATTCGGATTAAAACTATCATACGAAATGTCAATACTTCAACCATAAAACATGAAGGGTATAAAAATAGCACATCTACATTCAAACATACCATCACACATTCAATACAATATAGAAGATTGTATTTTACTAAATCAACCTTAATCAAGAATAATATCTAGTAAATTAAGTTTACATAGTTGAAAATGATCGATAATGCCTTTTGAGAGAAATATCCATTTTTGTGAAATCATTTAAAAGTCACACATTTATAAAGGAATTATATTAAAATATATTTTTGAATAAAAGTTTCCTATACAACTTTGAAAATTTTTAAAGGAATTGATATTTAAAAAAAATCATGTCCATATAAATAAATCGTTAAAACCATATTGAAAACATGGACATTAATGAGAATTATTTAGAAGAATAAATATTTAAAACATTTAAAATGATGTTTTAGTTAAAGAGTACCTTAATAAAATCATTTTGAAGTTTATTTTATGAAATATAGACATGGATAATTAATATGTCCCAGAAAATACTTACATATAAACAATATCCAACAATAATGAAATTGATTAATTTACACTCACCTTGCACATTCCTTTAGTCGAGGGTACGTTCAACCTCCTGTATAATTACCATAGTATGTTATCAAATTATATCAGAACCAGAATCATATTTATTATATCATACATGATTTATTTATTACATTATAATACCCTTTTAATAATTATTTCCATGTTAAATTGACATTTAATGTAATAATATATTTCTTTATTGTATGTGTTTTAACTTGTTATTGTGGAATGTATCATTTAGATCATGATTTAAACACTTCTTGAATATAAAACATTATTTATATACACCAAATGATATTTTTGTTTTCTTATCATATTGAATAGAAATAAGTGAATAAGATATATGTAAGTATATATATATATATATATATCTCCAGTATCATTTTTATGTCATATATTACATAATTATTAATAATATATATTTTTAAAATCATCATTAAATGGTGAACCTGGAAATGAATCTCATCACGTCATGGAGATAGTAAGCCATACATACACACGAGTGACGATATCATTTAATTAATGATTAAAAGGTGTGGAATCTGATGGTATATTAATTTTACAGAGAAATTAGAATATTATTTTCATTATTTATATATATATATTACTCATCCTTATATGCATCAAAATAAAATAGTGTCGAATATAAAATTACACCACGGTGTGGAGACATTAAGTCGTATGTACGCACGCATGGTGAAATTATCATTCATAGGATGGATAGAATAAATAGTGTGGTTGTACAATATTTATAATAATATCACCTTATGTAGAAGGTACTATATTTTTTTTATTTTGGTATGGAAATAAAAATGAAATAGGATGTGGAAGAAGAAAATAACAATGAATGAGGTGATAAAATAATTACATCTTCTTTGGGTGTTTCATTTGGATTTGAACAAAAGGGATCCTTAGGATGGATTTTTTCTCAAGGGTAGGCCTCTAGGTTTAATTGAGTGATGTTGGGAGGATATCTGGGTAGCGTTTGGATGAGAAAAATGGTATTGGAGGTGGGATTTGGAGAAAAGGGGAACTACCCTTTTATAAAAGAGGTGATGGTCGCTTTAGGAAAGATTGGAATATTAATTTTTTATTATAAAATAATTTTTTGTTTCTATTGAATCCAAATTGATTAATTTCAAAGATAAGGTAGAGATGGGTCGAAATACTTTGAACCAATAGGTTTTAGATAAGTGTAGGTCACCATATTAACCATATCTTTTAGATTTAACTCTTAGTTGAATAGTTTAACTTTTATCATGTCCTCTTGTAATATTATAATAAATGGTTAACAAACATACTATAAAAATACATGTGAATTAAAAGTGGTTGATAATTTATATATTTAACCTTATATATGTTCTTTGGCAAAAGATTGTATTTTTAGGAATATTATATATATTAATAATAAGGTATTTGTTTTAAAAAATAATTTTTGTCAATTTTGACATTATTTAGTATTTTGTTTATGTTAAAGTCATAAAAAAATTATCAGTTCAAAAACTTTATTTAATATACCCTAACATGTCATATTAACCTAGAAAATTCATTGATGGAATTAAAATACTCTATTTACATTAATTCTTATATTTATAATATCAATTATTTTAATCTTTCATTTATAAAATAATTACTACATCATCATTGAGGAATAAATGAATTTAATTATATAATATCTAAAAATAATAAATAAAATAAAAAAATTTAATAAATATTGTTATTGTTATAATTAAAATTTATAGTCGAATTTATCTTATGTATAACCCTATATTAAAAATGGTTTAGTTATTAAACATTGAATTTAACTCTTTTAACTCTTCTTTAAGTAAAATAATAATAAATGACCTAATATAATATAACTGGACCAAAAGGATCATATTTTATTCCTAATGTTTGTTTTGGTATATATACACTTATCAACTAGAATTATGACATGTGTTTGGGTAATTATAATGTCATTTTAACCTTTAATTTCCATATTTACATTTAATTCTGGTAAATAAAATCAAAAGTTCCTATTTATAAAAAATTATTTTCATTTTATTGAACCAAATTTTACTTACTGAGGTCAAAATTTTCTCTCGTATTTTTGAAATTAAATTCACGGATGTGGTTAAATTATGTTTTATGAAAATTTTCAAATGTTCCTAGAAGGTGGATAAAAGAGGTTAAAAAGTTAAATAAAATTTCATACATCTACATTTATTATAAAATGACTCCAATGAATTAAATTAAAGTTATATAGGTTATATATATATTTATACTTCAAATAATTTTAAATAATATAAACAATTATTTAAATAAAAAGTTAGTTTTAAACAATATGGCATTGCTTTTCACTATTAATTACAAATTGAATGTTTTCAGAAAAATACCAAAACATTACCCTAATATGATTTTGATATTCCAAATTCAAAAATTTATTCAATTTTACAAAATTCAAAACATAGATGTTTCATTAGATAATTTAACATTAATTCCTGTTGTCAAAACCAAAAAGATGGTTTCTTAAAAAGTAAAAACTATCAAAAGATTGACATGTGTTTATGTCAAATTTAAATTTGAAATTACTTATAATGACCAAAATTATATTAAATGATAAAAATATAATATAATTATACTTCCAAACCATTAAAATGCATAATTTAACACTATACATTTTTTTATTAAAAAAGATGTTTTCAATTAAAATTTAGTATTTTTTCACTATTCACCAGAATATGAAAGTAATCATTAAAACACCAAATATTCATCAAAACTAAATTTTTATATCTCGATTCTAATGATTAAGTTTAATTTATCAAATTTAATATATAATAGTGTCCAATATTGGATTTAAAAAAATGGTTTTCCATTAAAAGGCTGTAAAATTGAATTTTCAAAAAAATAAACCCATTATTTGAAAAATATAATATTTTCTTATATTATGTCTAAGAAACACATAATATGGATGTTTAAATTATATTTAGTATATTAAATTCAAAATGTAGTTAATAATATTCATAATCTCTTTTTAATAGCTAGTTTGGTAAGTCGTGGTGCGCTCGAACTAGGTGTTACGTGTAGCACACATTATTGAATAACTTTGAAGAGATAAAATACTATGAAATATTTGTGTGTTAAAAAATTTATAATAAATCCAATGTAACCACACAATAAAATTATATTTTACACCATCAATTCATTATTGAATCCCCACTAAATAAACACAACCTAATTATGTTAAATTAATAGTCACTATTATATATTAACTTCAACAATTTTTCCTTGTCACAATTATCTTTTATAATTTCTTCCAAAATTCCCCCACACATCTTTATCCAGCACTACTAAATCCATTTAAAATCACACTGTAAATAAAAATAGTTATTATCATATTGAAAAACCTGGTGAAATTATCTTAGTATAATCACCAACTGTATATCTTATTAATTAATGGAATGACATGGTAAATAAAATAACAATAAAAGAAGTCAACCACAACATTAAATCTGTAATATAATAAGATGATGTTTTAATAAATTCATTTCTATCATAAAAATTACATTCCTAATATTTATTCCATTATAAATTAAAATTGAATCATAATGTAATAATATTAAATATCTTTCCACCACATCTCCATTTTCCTTTTATCAACCACGAAATAACCTAAATCATTTGAATAAGTATAAAAACATATTAAGAAGATAGGAAACCCACAATATTATAATACCCAACCTAATAAACCCATAAACCAAACCAAATTCATCTATATGAAACTAACATCTTAATTTCCCACTATCATATAGTTTTCTTACACTACCTAAGACAACATGCTATAACAAAAACATTCAATGACTAAAAATATAGAGACTATAAACTTGAAATATATTCTATCACTAAATATTATATATAATTGTTATTAATAAATTATAGATTATTGAAAACTAAAAAATATATCCATCTTATATTTTATGTCCACATTTTCATGATATGAACTTAAAAAAGTCACCCCCATCCCATTAAAATCATCACAAAACTCTCGAAAATGAGACAAATTTTACCACAGAAATCCAAAAATAAAAAATATCTAGCCATAAGTCAATAAAAATATATAGCCCCAATAATTATTATAAAAAATGTAATGAAAAAAAGCCTGAAAATATAATATTTTATAAATCCTATAAGGATGAAATCATAAAAGTTGAATTTACAATATGAATGGGAATGACCGAATAATAGATTGTTTTTATAAAATTCCTATATTTTATTTCAAAATAAAAAAAATTATATTTAAAATAAATATATATTTCATTAATAATATAAATATGTAAAATATTTATATTATTTTCACCTTTTTGTTACATTTCCCCCCTTTCAAAAATTTCATCCTTGTAATTTTATTCATTTTTTAAATAAGATAGGGTACCTTTCCCTCATAACATTTTCTATCTCTCATGTTTGTTCTTCAACAATTTTGTTTTTCTATAAAAAAATAGCCAGGTCAATTACCTTGTTCATTAATGAATTCTATATATGGTAGGTAATCTAAATTGATTGTTAATAATAATAAATATTTTCTTCCCACTGAATTAACTCTTGGACTAAAACATGAGACAAAGCATACATATATTATCATAATATAAAAATGTGAAAAACATTATATAACCAGGATAAACTCAAATGAGAGGCTACATGATAAGAAAATGATTGAATATTTTTTAATATTTCATTCATTCAATTGAACCCTAGACTAAGATTCCAAATTTTACCAAATCATATCAGTTTTTTCCATCGATAAAACATTAGAAAAAAATGATCACATATCCTGAATGAATGATTATTCCCCAATTGGCATCATAAAGTTATTTCCCTATCTAAGATATCTTCATATATTTATAAAATATCTTTACCTTTTCAACCATTTACAAATCCAATTCTAGTTTCACTGACCTCTTTTAACCGACTTCTTCCCAAAAATCTGGTGTATAACATCTCGTTCAACATAATTTCTCTAATGGTGTAATATCTATATTGGAATGGAAATTGTTATTATAATAAAACATAACTAAAGAATTATACTTATCCAAAATTACATGGTAATCCATTGAAAAAACACAAATAATTTAATCCAATATTTGAATTGTATTCTAGTATTTTGTATCGGATTGTGGTATAATAGTTATATATAAATATAAAATTTGAACCAATTCAATCTATAGACATTCAAAAAAAATTAAAAGTTAATATGCGATCACTATACGATATATTGTAGATATGAAATTTAAGTATCCTAATTATATCCTTGCTATGAAATTGATAACACTTCTTCAAATATATAAAAATTAGTTATTTTAAAATGATTTTTTTATTTGGACAAAAATAAAAAAATATTATTCCCTTGAGATGTATTTGTCAATCCCACTACAAAATCAATGTATACATTTTCTATTTCAACTTTGTCACTAGAAATTCTAAAATAATCCCTTTGGTAATTGAAATTATCATTTATCCTAATAAATAATAAAACAGTTCATGGTAATGCCATCAAGATTTCTTTTCATTCTATCCCACAAGTAATGATATTTGTGGTCTTTTTACGTCTTGTTACTGTGAAGATGAATGGAATACGAGGAATTTTAAGAATAATTCAAAAATTACCTCTTAGATTGGGAATCATAATGCACTCAAAATATATTCTAAAGTCATAAAAATTAATCTGTGTTAATATTAAATTAATGTTACCTAACCATCATAAAAAATTATAAATTATCCTAAAACTCACAATCATCATTCTTATCTTTCACAATTCATTCTCTCTGAGATGATTCTACTAAAATCTAAATAAAAAAGGGGATATGTTCCTACATCCATAAATTCTAGGCCATAATTCAGCAAATAATGAACAAAATGGTAATGATCAAACTGTAACAATATTAATGAATATTATTTTTATGACTCACATCATCTAATTTTTCACATACATGACTTATTTTAATGTTAAATTACATTTAATTTTCATTTATTCTTTATTTTTGGGGTTTCACAAGCTTTTAATGTGGAATGGGTGAGTTTTCATCAATTGGTCCAAACTGTGAACCCAATTCCATATTTAAAAATAAATTTTGTTTATTTTATAACTTTTTCAATTTTTAATATTATTCACCCATTAATGTCACTAAATGGTCTCCCCTGACATATTAACACCACCATTGTAGTTTGGAGCCTTTAGAAATCCATAAACAAGTTGTATATGGGTTTTTATTTAAGGGATTGGGCCTGACCGAAAGCCCAATTCCAGTTTTAAAAATAAAATTTGTTTAAATAATAACATATAAAATATTAAAGATTTCTTAGTGATTTCAAGCCTCACACATGACCATTGAACCCAACCGCATGTCCCGTATCCTTCCACCCTCTTTTCAGCTCATTTGCCTCGCAGTGTAGGTCGAAACTTCTGAATAACTCACATTTCAGGTAGATTAATAAAGGTAAATTGGTTACTTCATAACTCCTTCAATTATCACTCTTTTTTCACCATTAAAATTCTTAAACGATCTCCTTATTCTTATTTGAACCTCCCATAAATGTTTGGTTGATTTTAAATTCAGTTACTCATGTATGTGAGGCGATTTCTACAATATCCCTCAAGTAAGTTGGTCTTCTTCATTCTTCTTTAAATTTGTTTAAGGTTATATTTAATGTGATTAGTGTTTCATACCTTATCCATAGGGTTGATAATGTCCAGAAGTTAGGGATCAAACCTAGGGTTTGATTTCTTGTCTTTTGGGTGAATACTTCTGGTTTTAAGTGGGATTTCAATTTCTTGAGGTGCGGTGGTGGTGCGGTTTTTGTTTCGTACCATGTGTTGAGTGTTTCAACATAAAAGGTAGGTGATTCCATTTTTTCATGTGTACATTTTGTGGTATTGTTTTAGGTATTTGTATAAAACATAGGGGTGGTTAAACAAATGTTTTTAGGGCTGCCAATTCTTCTTTGGATTGTTATTGGCATTTTTTTGGTCTTGATATAGGTTTTTGAAATGGGTATTGTTTGCAAACCATGGTTGCACCTCTTGGGTTGGTTTTATGAAAATTATAAATGATTTAATGAGTTAAAAAAAGTTTGAAATGGTTTCTTATGTAATGTTTTGGTGATATTATGTTAATAAAATGAGTTTTTCAAACATAAAGTCTCCATTTATATTGAAAAACTTTTTTATAATGTTTTATAATTTGTTGAGGTGATTTATGAAATTTGGATGCGGGTGCGAAATGTGTTTTCGGGCTATTTTTTTTTGAGTTTGATGTGAAAAAATGGACTTTTTTATGAAAGGGGTATTATGTAACATGTGGGTGGGCTCTTATGTGATATTTATAAGCTTGGTAAAGATTTTATAAAATGTTTAACAAATTTGTTGAATTGTGAAAGATGTGAAAGATGTGTTGTGGGGTATTTTTGGTGTGAGTATGATTTGAAAATTCATTTGAATGACAAAGTGGATTTTTAGACTTTTGTGGAATACATGTTGGCTTTTTTTTAAACTTGTGGTGTGGAAATGATATTTTCATGTGCAGTGTATATTTATTGACTTGTTGAACTTGTCTGAGTATAAGGGGAAACCCCAGGCAACTAGGTGGGTGGACGAGAACTAGTATGCTAGTGAATCTATGGGGTTTGGCCTCAGTTACACTTAGAACGATTTACGCTTAAAAATCTAACTAAAATATAATGATGATGATTGGGGACCACTAGGTTATGGTTATGTTTCCTACTACTGGATCGTGCACGAGGACCGATATTGTGATGGTTACTCTCACCGAGATACGAGTTACATGGTACCAAAAACGAGCTAGTGCCTTGGGGTCATTTACTATTTCTTGTGCTCATTAGTTACTTTGTGATTACCATCAGCATATGGTATAGTTGTCTAGAAAATTCATTAGTGTTGACATTATTTTTAAAAGTGTTTATTCTTAATGATATCCAACTTGAAAACATGAATGATTTTTGTCTTTAATGTTTATCACATGGAATCTCATAGTGGTGGTATCCTACTGGGCATTGTCTCACACCCTACTTACACCCTTGGGTGTTGTTATATTTTTTTTATTTTGTTGTTTTAGGTTTGGATACAGTTTTTAGTTCCAGTGGTTTTGGATTCTAGCATATCCTTGGTGGTGAAGTCTTGTGGAGATGGCTTGAGGCCGGTGCCCCTTTACATGAGGGTTCTTGTACTGTTTCATTTTGATTTTTGACCTTTTTTATAGTATTTTTGAGTTGTCTTAAAAGATGTAATTCAGTTATAAATTTTGTAAAAGATGGGTTTAGTTGAAATATCCAGATTCGTTTTGTTGAGTTTGTTTGCTGATTAATGTTTATAAACATGGGTAAATCATTCCCAAAAATCATTTTATGATACTCGGGCACTTGTGCCAGCCCGTGGGGATCGAGAACGCCCATCAGGCCTTATTGCGGGTCTGGTCGGGTGCTGGTTTTGATGGCGACCAGATTTTGTTCGTGACAAAATGGTATCAGAGGGGGTTCGCTCTTTTTGTGTCATGTTATTTGGGGAACAGTTAGGACAGTCTAGAGTTAGGAATTCTGGGATAAGGAATTTCAGTTATGAGTAGTGTGGCTGATCACCACACCTTAGGATTGGATTCAGGTCTCTAGGGGATATCGGGACATTTTAGAATCTTTTGGTTTTCATGGTTTAATGATGATTAGAGGAAATGAAAAGAGAGTTGGGTTAATGGTCTCAGTGAGCTCGCATGGCCTGGAAAGCCATGTGGAGCCAGGGATATTCCCTAGAACACTCTCTACAACAGTGAAGTGATTATAATATTTCCACCAACCATATGTCCAATTCACCCACTGAAACTAGTTTCCTCTCGCATTGTCTTGTGTTCTTTAATTTTGAAATCTTGGATCTTTGGTTTTAAAGTGACTTGGTTTTAAGATGTGTTTAGTTTTTGTGAAATTATCTTCAAATACAGATATAATGATTTTATTTATGAAATGGTGGGAGTGAATTTTCATAATTATATTCAAATGTAAAATGGTGTGCTTACACCTCTTTTTAAAAGTAGAAACTATACAAAAGTTGGGTTTGAAAAAGTGTTTCTAATAGAGTTTTCCAAACTATAAAAGGGTGTTTTAATGGGATAAGAGGATATGAAATTGATGTGAATAACATGAAAGTGTGTTGTTTTATAAATGTTTGTGTCTTTCTGAAACGTTTAGTAAGATTTGAATTGGGATTTTGATCTTCTGGTTAGTGGTTTTGAGAAAGAGGATGTGTTGGTTGACCGTTTTGTTTTTGAAAAGTGGAAAGAATATTTTTTTAACCTTTGGTATTTTCATGAGCTACCACATGCATGTGGGTATATGGGATGATGGATGGTTGGGGGCATGACTGGATGAGTGCCGGAATGGATATGAGGAGGGTGCCTGGTGTGGCACCAAAACATGCATGAGTGAGGCCCATGGGGTACCATTAGTGGAAACGATTACCGCTGAACCATTTGTTTTCAAAGAAATAGTTTTATTGAAAAACATGATGTCTTGATAAATAGTTTGGGATGGTGTGTATTACGTGTTTTTGAAAAATTTGATGTTCTGGGATGATTTGAGTCCAAGAATCCCTTATGTTTGAATTGTGTTTTGGGTTTGTGTTTGGTCAGTAAGTTGTGTTGTAGGGATGGTTAGTGGTCTCTCTTGAAAAAAAATTGGATGCCTTTACGGTGGTTCCCTTCTTGTGTTTGGATATGGTTTGTGGTTTATATTGACCAATGTTCCATCTTGGTTGGGTCCTTTGGTTCAATCATTGGATAAGGTACACCCCATTAAGTGTTAGTGTACAACTAAAGTGCAACCCAGATTGTTTCACCATTTGAAGACCCTCCAGTTGATCAATAAAAGGAATATTTTTCTTGAGATTTTTAGATTGAGTATATACCCTTTCCTTCACTGGTTTGGTGTATCCTCTTGTAGTGGGAGAGTGATCATGGAAGGTTTTAAGAGACCATAGCTTCTTATGTTTTCAGATTTTCCTAAGGTGGAAGTGGTATGGGGTTTTTAGCATGGATGAGTATCTAGATGGTGTCTAAGAAGTCCTCTCGGTCCATCGTAGTCTCTTTGAAGAAAGAGTTCACAATAAACTACCAGTGTGGGAAATTTTGTCACAAGAGGATATTGTGGCCAATTTCAATAATTTTGTGTCATTTGGGGATATAGTATAAGGTCCCTTTCCATTCATTTCTTATATTAGTCTAAATGGTCATGTTCAGTGACTCCTTATGATATCATGGGCTAGATTGACCCTAATGTTTAAATTCATGCAATACTTTGAGAGTCTCTATTATTTTGGGAGAATGTATCCCTTGTAAAAACTTCAAAATCCACCATTTATTTACGAAGGTGAGTATAGGTGTTATTTACTTCAATTGTTTCTCACCCGAAGAAACAAGGTGTTATTTGGGTTCATCTTCTAAGCCCTTGTTTCAGGGAAATATTGGGTTAGGGTAAAGTGAGTTTGGAATGTGTTATGTCTTGGTAATCCTATCGGGGATTGAAGTGTAGTTTTTGGTGGCACCAAAATAATAATTCTCATTCCGGGGGTTTCCATGGACTAACTACGAGGTTGAATATGCTTTGATAATTTGAGCTCCAGCCATAGGTCTCGGAGAGAAGCTGGCTCGTAGTTAGGGGATATCCCTGGGTCATTTAAACCCTTTTACAATGTCATATCCTCAGCGTGAAAGATAGGATGTGTTTATGTAGAGACCCTAAGCTTAACATACGTAGATATTACATTACTTTTGCGGAATACTTAGTACGTAACAAAACACACCCACAAGGACCATAATAGTTTAGTGTCTTTGGAAACTCGGAATAAAATCTTCTAATCGTGGTGAAAGATCTTCAATATCTCCCATAAAGATCTTTTTTTTTTCCTAAAACCTTTCTTTATATCCTGGGGAAAATAAAACATAAAAGGGTGAGATCAAATGCTCAATAAGGGTAAACAAAAGAAATATCAATCACATCATATACATAAGAATATAGCTTTTGGAAATCTTAACCAGCAAAAGAGCTCATAATATCATAACATGGGATAAATCATAAAAGTGAAATGTAATCCCAATAATCACAACTTAAAACATGAAACTTTGTGGAATACACACATAATCATCATTTCTTGATAGTCAAGACTCATTGCCATGACTATCTTAGTGGACAAAGTCCCTTTCTGAACTGAGTCACCCTCGTTTCAGTCCTATTTCACTGAACAGGTATAACCTACCATTCCAGCCATGTCTATCTCATGAGATATAAAATCTTTACCCAATGAATTTGAGGGAGATATAGGTCCCAACCATCTCATAATGAAACCATTCTTATGTGTTCCACAAAATCATAAACCATACATCATAGCATAACCCATGTAATAAAAATGGGAATCTAAAACATCGTGACATCATAAAACAATTCTTATAAGATAAAGGAATTCATAAACATAATTCTATCACAACACAATAAAATCAATGTAATAATAGGGATAAAAAATAGAACCCTTTATTATCTTAGATGGAAAATAATTTTGATAAAACACTTGAACTCCATTCTTGAGGAAAATATCCTTTCTTCTTCAAAAACATTTTTCCTTTCTTAATAGGTCATACGACTTTAAACTAAAAGAATTTGATTAAAAATAAACTCGAAAACTTGAAAAGGAAGCTTCTTGGAAATTATATTTTAAAAATCCATTCATGCCGTATAATTTAAAAAAAACATTCTTCCCGTACTTTTTTCGGAAAAGTCAAAAAAAGTACCTCGTACGAAAAATGACAAAAGATTCCTTTCATATCTTTTACTAAAAACTCACCGATGGGTAAAATAGGATTTAAAAAATTGTAGGTGAATGGAAATAATATTACATATTTAGGAAACATGGATTTGGATGATAAAATACACCCCAGTAAATACCAAAGTATAAACAATCTCGGATAAAAATGAGATTGTGATATTTCCCTTACCTTAGGTCCGACTTGCTTTGTAAGTGTCCAAACCTCCTGTATAATGATTTAAATCATGTTATTGACTTATTCCCGAATCATATTCACTGTTATTATATCATATATGGTCCACTTATGACATTATATTACCCGTTCTTTTGTAAATTCATGTTAAAGTAGCATTTTGGGTAAAATCGTCTCATTTGTCGTTCGTGTTTTAAACTTGTAATTATTCATATGATTACTTAGATCATGATTACTTAATTCCAGAATATAAAACATGATTTATATATATATATATATATATATATATATTCAGAATATAAATATATAATAAATCAGTAAATGGAAAGAAATACACCGTTCATGGAGATGGTAGTCCGTACGTACGCATGAACGCTGTTTTCGTTTCCTTATTGAATTGAATGGAATTAAGTAGATGACATACATATAAATATAAATAATTCCAGTATCAATATAACTTTCTAATAATCATATATAGTTACTCATTACACCATTATACTCATCCAATTAAGGTGGTGACGGAAAATAGATTACACCACGGCGTGGAGACGGTATTCCGTACATACGCACACGCGGTGATTTCCTTTTTCCGTAGGATGGATAGAAGGTTAATTTGAGTTGTTTCATATTTATAATAACATATAAGTATATAATAAATACTTATGTTATTACTTTATCATGAAACAACTAATGAAGAAGAAGTTGAAGAAGAAAGAAATTGAAAAAGATCGATAATGGATATTACCTCTTTTTGATGCACCTTCACATATCCTCCACTTAAAGAACTAAGGATGGTCTTTGAAGAAGACCAGGACCTCTAGAATGATACTAGGTAATTGGAGAAGAGATTTTGGCAGGGGTTGGGCGAGCTTGAATGCTCAAATTGGTGTGAGGAGGAGAGGGAGGAGGTGCCCTTTTATAAGGGAGGAGAGGGGCACCTTTGGAATAACTAACAATATTATTTTATTATAAAGCCAAATTCAGTTTTAAATAGCTCCAAATTGATTTATTTCGAAGCTAAGGTGGGTATTTGCCTAAATCCTCTCATCCAATAGAATTTAGACAAGTTTAGGTTCCTATTGTAACCTTATCATTTAGATTTAACATTAAGTTAAATAATTTAACTTTTACTGTGTCTTTTTGTTTTCTTACACTATATGGTTAATAAACTTACTATATCAAGGCAAACGAACTCCAAGTTGTTTATTATTAATATATCTATCCTTATATATGTCATTTGGACGATCCTAAGATTTTTAAGAATTATGTAACAATTAATAATAAAATATTTGTTTTAAAAACTAATTTATGTCAATTTTGACACTATTTGGTACATGATTTTTATGAAATTTCTAACAGAATTATAAGTTCGATCCAAGTTACTTAAATCAACAATAACATGTCATATTAACCTAGAAAATTAGTTTCAGTCATAAAAAGTCTCAAATTACATTTATTTGGGCATTTATAACATCAATTATGTTAATAGTTTCTTAAAAAGGTTATTACTACATCATCGTTGTGTCATAAATAAATTAAATTATTTAAAGTATAAAAATTACAAATAAAATACCATTATGTAGGAATTTTTTTTTATTTCTAATGAATATTTATAGTAGAAATTATATTATGTATAACGCTAAATTAAAAATGTTTTAGTAAATAAACATTGATTTTAACTCTTTTAACTCTTCTTTGAATTAAATAATAATAAATGTCCTAATCTAATCCAAGTGGGCCAAAATGATAATATTTTACACTTACGGTAGTTTTTGGTTGAGATACACTTGTCCAATAGGATTAGGACATGTGTTAGGGTAATATTAATATCATTTTTACCCTTAATAACCCTATTTACTTTTAACCGTGGTAAATAAAAGTAAAAAGTTACTATTCACAAAAATTATTTTCATCTCATTGAACCACATTTTACTTACTGACATCAACCGTGTCTCTCGGATTTTTGAAATTCCATTCACAGAAGTGGTAAAATTAAGATTTATGAAAAAATTAATTTTTTTAACTACCACTTAGTAGTTTCACTATTCATCAAAAATTGAAGTTTTTCAGAAAAATGCCGAAATTTCACCCTAAGCTATAATTGATATTCCAAGTTCAAAAATGATTTCTATTTTACAAAATTCCCAAAATATAAGTTGCATTAATTAATTTTATAATTAATTTCCACTGTCACAACAAATAGCGTGTTTTTAAGAGATAATAACTATCAAAAGATTAACATTTGTTTATGTCTGGTGTAAATGTGAAATTACATCCAATGACCAACATTGTATTGAATTGTAAAAATATATACTAGATATACTTTAAAACCACTAAAATTAATAATTTATCACTATTAATTATTTCGATTAAAAATGTTGTTTTTAATTAAAATTTAGTAATTTTCACTATTCATCAGAAAATGAAAGTTATCCGAAAAGTACCAAAATTTCACCCTAAGATAATTTCGATATTAAGAATCCAAAAATAAAGTCCATTTTGAAAAATAAAATTTACAAAATTTCAAAAAGTGGTTATTACTATTCATAACGGCTAGTTTTAATAATATTTTAATAGCATATTGCTGTTTAGTGAATATCATTTTTGTGTACTACACACGCTATTGAGGAAGGTTGCGATTGCGTGTAATGGAAGGAAATTCAAGGATGTGTGTTGTGAAACTTCTTTTGGTGTAGAGTACAACACAAGAAATTAATGACATTAAAAAGAATATTTTTCATAAAAGATCGGGGTGTTACATTCTACCCCCTTAAAATGAATTTCACCCTCGAAATTCGTCGGGGTTATAAATGGTTTACTATTAGAAAGTTTCATTAATAGAAACCCACATCCTAAAAAGGAATACCAAAAAAATCTTTAAAAACAAAAGTATGAAACGTAACGGTTACCCAAATAAACTAATCACTGGGTTTCCACATAGGTGAAAATATGGATATGGAAGAGAAATCTAACCATCATGTTCTGATGGAGAGTGGTAGAGAAAATGGCTATGGAAAAGCCAGCAATCACAAAGCCATAAATTTGTGATGATCTAGGGTACCATCTGATTCATCGGATATAAGGGCACTAGGACAACATTTTTGGTTTTCAAGATCATTTCCCTAAAGTTAAAAATTTGAATTAGAATAAATACTTACTTTATTTTGTTACAATCTCACTGTTGTTCATGCCTTGAACAATTTCCACTTCATCTCTTAAATAAATGAAGTTGAATTTGTTATTCGTGAAGTGTTAGCAGATCATGTGATAGAATGACGGGTCATTCCATCTGTCTCAAATAAAAGTTTAGAAAAAATTGTATACATAAGTCGATCTATAGTGAGATTAATCATATATGGTTCCTAAAATAGACTTATACTTCATATATCATACTGTTTAATATAATAAAACTAGTTTCTACTAAACAGGGACTTCTTGTAGGCCAGTGGTAGGCGATAAAGGCCAGTCGCACTTCGGTTGTGGGTTCGATTCCCACAACCTTGTCCGACGCGATGGGCTGTCGCCCGTCCTGCAGGTTGTCCTTTTTCTAAAACTACATTACTATAACATCCCATCAATAATATCGAAAAAACTTCTATCCTTAAACAATACTAACTTATGTCCAACATAATCCATTCCAATCTTTAGGCTTATCCATTATACTGCAGTCCACTCTCATAACATAGTGAAAATGATTACCAGAGATTTAATACCATCATTGATCCCCATATATCATAAGATATGTTTTGTTGGTCACATTCCAAACATTCAAAGTCCATAATCATGTATTCTCTTTAATACACATTGAAACTTAGTGAAAACATGAATGTAGTTAAAAGGTAACACTTTCCACATATCAAAATCCTCAAAATTCTATATACTCAAACCATGATATCACTTAGTCCTTATATCAATCATGAGCTCATGAATACTGTTAAACATTTCATTTTATCGTTTTCCCTTCATTATGCGCATAATATCTCAATCACTTTGAATACCACATTAGACCAATACATAAATATTCCAATACTCCAAGATACAACATTATTTTGGATTCCCATTACATAAACACTTAATCATTCCACCACATCGTTGTCATATTCAAAATTGCCAATAGCGATCGCATGTGACTTCCCTTTGTCCTTTGCCTTAAGTGGATGCTCATGTCGATCATCACTAACCCTTGGATTAGGGCATTTATTAGAATAATTCCCAATTTCCTTGAACTTGAAGCATTGAAGTGTTGGTTGTGCGTTCTCTGCAGTGTTTGCTTTATTCACATCATTAGAATCCCTTTTTCCATTACTTCGACACTCAGCTGCTCGATGACCTTCTTTTCCACACTTAAAACATTTTCTAGTCCCTTTAAGACAATCTCCACCATGATTCTTTACAGACTATGAGCATAAGGAAACATTCATCTTCTTTTCACCATTATTTTGAGATTTCTCCTTGAACTCCATCTTTCGTTTCTTGTCAAAACCATGAGATGGATATGTAACACCAACTTTCATTTCTACCTTGATAGCACAATGCACAATTTCTTCATAGCTACTGAAGTCTCTTATAGCTAATGCCCTTCGAAGACTTGGTTTTAAGCCACTGAATAATCGATCAACGTTACTTTCAGGTTGGATGATAATGCCATATGCATACCTTGCAAGTCCTGTAAAATTCTCTTTGTATATACCAACAGATTCATCATACTTTTGCTTTAGTTCAAGAAACTCCTTCTCCATATTTGTTCTAAGAATATGAGGGAAGTACTTATTGAAAAATAAGTTCTTGAACTCGTCCCATTCCATGGACTCAATTTCATCTCTTGGCCTCGTATTCTTGATAAGATTCCACCATTTATCAGCTTCACCTTCCAAACGATACACTATTAAGATGAATTTATCTTATTCAGAACATTGAAGAACTGAAAATTTCTTTTCAGTGCTACTGATCCATTATTCAGCAACAAGTGGATTAGAAGACCCACTGAAAGAAGGTGGGAGCTGCCTCATGAAGGAATCAATAGAATATTGTTCCCTTCTCTGCTCATTTGGAAGTCCAGAATGATTCATAGCTTGAGTAAGTATAGAAATAAGATTTTTCACTCTATCTCCCATAACATTTTTTTGTTCAGGAGGAAAATAATTGCATTGTCCATTGCATTGATCAACACAGTTCCTTCGGTTTCCAGCCATCGTCTAAAACACAAAAAGAATAGTGTGAGAGGCAAAAATCATACTAGGGAAAACAAAAAAATAAAGGGGGAGTACCTTCAATATCTAACATATTAGGTTTAATTCTATGATCGTTAGCGTAATTCTATTACTATAACCAATACGTATACTTAACCTTAGGGACATCCCTAGACATACATTAGAAATATCTATAGGGATCTCACTAACGTTTTCGCATCCTAGTTTCCAAAGGTTGACTAAACCATTCCTCTAATACCAACTGTAGAGACCCGAAGCTTAACGTACATAGATATTACATTTTTTTGCGGAATACTTAGTACATAACAAAACACACACACAAGGACCGTAATAGTTTAGTGTCTTTGGAAACTCGGAATAAAATCTTCTAATCGTGGTGAAAGATCATCAATATCTTCCATAATGATCTTTTTTTCCTAAAACCTTTCTTTATATCCTGGGGAAAAGAAAACATAAAAGGGTGAGCTCAAATGCTCAGTAAGGGTAATCAAAAGAAATATCAATCACATCATATACATAAGAATATAGCTTTTGGAAATCTTAACCTGCAAAAGAGCTCATAATATCATAACATGGGATAAATCATATAAGTGAAATGTAATACCAATAATCACAACTTAAAACATGAAACTTTGTGGCATACAAACATAATCATCATTTATTGTTAGTCAAGACTCATTTCCAAGACTATCTTAGTGGACAAAGTCCCTTTCTGAACTGAGTCACGCTCATTTCAGTCCTGTTTCACTGAATCGGTATAACCTACCATTCCAGCCATGTCTATCTCATGAGATATAAAATCATTACCCAATGCAATGGAGGGAGATATAGGTCCCACCCATCTCATAATGAAACCATTCATATGTGTGCCACAAAATCATAAACCATACATCATAGCATAACCCATGTAATAAAAATGGGAATCTTAAACATCATGACATCATAAAACAATTCATATAAGATAAAGGAATTCATAAAAATAATTCCATCCCAACATAATCAAATCAATGTAATAATAGTTATAAAAAACAGAACCCTTTATTATCTTAGATGGAAAATAATTTTGATAAATCACTTGAACTCCATTCTTGAGGAAAATATCCTTTCTTCTTCAAAAACATCTTTCCTTTCTTAACAGGTCATACAACTATAAACTAAAAGAAGTTGATTAAAAATAAACATGAAAACTTGTAAAGGAAACTTCTTGGAAATTATGTTTTTAAAATCCATTCATGCCGTATATGTTAAAAAAAACATTCTTCCCATACTTTTGTCAGAAAAGTCAAAAAAAGTACCTCGTACAAAAAACGACAAAAGATTCCTTTCATATCTTTTACTAAAAACTCACCGAAGGGTAAAATATGATTTAAAAAATTGTAGGTGAATGGAAATAATATTACATATTGAGGAAACATGGATGTGGATTATAAAATACACCCCAGTAAATACCAAAGTATAAACAATCTCGGATAAAAATGAGATTGTGATATTTCCCTTACCTTAGGTCCGACTTGCTTTGTAAGTGTCCGAACCTCCTGTATAATGATTTAAATCATCTTATTGACTTATTCCAGAATCATATTCATTGTTATTATATCATATATGGTCCACTTATGACTTTATATTACCCGTTATTTTGTAAATTCATGTTAAAGTAGCGTTTTGGGTAAAATCGTCTCATTTTTCGTTCGTGTTTTTAACTTGTAATTATTCAAATGATTACTTAGATCATGATTACATAATTACAGAATATAAAACATGATTTATATATACATATATTCAGAATATAAATATATAATAAATCAGTAAATGGAAAGGAATACACCGTTCATGGAGACGGTAGTCCGTACGTACGCATGAACGCTGTTTTCGTTTCCTTATTGAATTGAATGGAATTAAGTAGATGACATACATATAAATATAAATAATTCCAGTTTCAATATCACTTTCTAATAATAATATATAGTTACTCATTACACCATTATAACCATTCAATTAAGGTGGTGACGGAAAATAGATTACACCACGGCGTGGAGACGGTATTCCGTATATACGCACGCACGATGATTTCCTTTTTCCGTAGGATGGATAGAAGGTTAATTAGAGTTGTTTCATATTTATAATAACATATCAGTATATAAGAAATAATTATGTTATTACTTTGTCATGAAACAACTAAAGAAGAAGAAGTTGAAGAAGAAAGAAATTGAAAAAGATCGGTAATGGATATTACCTCTTTTTGACTCGCCTTCACCTATCCTCCACTTAAAGAACTAAGGATGGTATTTGAAGAAGACCAGGACCTCTTGGATGATACTAGGGAAGTGTAGAAGAGATTTTGGCAGGGGTTGGCCGAGCATGAATGCTCAAATTGTGTGAGGAGGAGAGGGAGGTGGTTCCCTTTTATAAGGGAGGAGAGGGGCACCTTTGGAATAACAAAAAATATTATTTTCTAATAAAGCCAAATTCGGTTTTAAATAGCTCCAAATTGATTTATTTAGAATCTAAGGTGGGGATGTTTCGAAATCCTCTCATCCAATAGAATTTAGACAAGTTTATGTTCCTATTTTAACCTTATCATTTAGATATAACATTAAGTGAAATAATTTAACTTTTACTGTGTATTTTTGTTTTCTTACACTATATTGTTAATAAACTTACTATATCAAGTCAAAAGAACCCCAAGTTGTTTATTATTAATATGTCTATCCTTAGCTAAGTCATTTGGACGAATCCCTAGATTTTTAGGAATTAAGTAACAATTCATAATATAATATTTGTTTTAAAAACTAATTTATGTCAATTTTGACACTATTTGGTACATGATTTTTATGAAATTTATAACAGAATGATAAGTTCGAACCAAGTTACTTAAATCAACAATTACATGTCATATTAACCTATAAAATTAGTGTACGTCATAAAAAGTCTCAAATTACATTTATTTGGGCATTTATAACATCAATTATGTTAATATTTTCTTAAAAAGGTAATTACTACATCATCGTTGTGTCATAAATAAATTAAATTATTTAAAGTATAAAAATTACTAATAAACTACCATTATTTAGTAAATCTTTTTATCTTTCTAATGAATATTTATAGTCGAAATTATATTATGTATAAACCTATATTAAAAATGTTTTAGTAAATAAACATTGATTTTAACTCTTTTAACTCTTCTTTGAATTAAATAATAATAAATGTCCTAATCTTATCCAAGTGGGCCTAAATGATAATATTTTACACTTAAGGTAGTTTTTGGTCGAGATACACTTGTCCAATAGGATTAGGACATGTGTTAGGGTAATATCAATATCATTTTTACCCTTAATTACCCTATTTACTTTTAACTGTGGTAAATAAATGTAAAAAGTTACTATTCACCAAAAATTATTTTCATCTCATTGAACCACATTTTACTTTCTGACATCAACCGTGTCTCTCGGATTTTTGAAATTCCATTCACAGAAGCGGTAAAATTAAGATTTATAAAAAAATTAAGTTTTTTAACTACCACTTAGTAGTTTCACTATTCATCAAAAATTGATGTTTTTCAGAAAAATGCCGAAATTTCACCCTAAGCTATAATTGATATTCAAAGTTAAAAAATTATTTCTATTTTACAAAATTACCAACATATAAGTTGGATGAATTAATTTTATAATTAATTTCCGCTGTCACAACAAATAGCTTGTTTTTAAGAGATAATAACTATCAAAAGAGCAACATTTGTTTATGTCTGGTGTAAATGTGAAATTACATCCAATGACCAACATTCTATTGAATTGTAAAAATATATTCTAGATATACTTTAAAACCACTAAAATTAATAATTTATCACTATTAATTATTTCGATTAAAAAAGTTGTTTTTAATTAAAATTTAGTAATTTTCACTATTCATCAGAAAATGAAAGTTATCCGTAAAGTACCAAAATTTCACCCTAAGATAATTTTGATATTAAGAATCCAAAAATAAAGTCCATTTTGAAAAATAAAATTTACAAAATTTCAAAAAGTGGTTATTACTATTCATAACGGCTAGTTTTAATAATAATTTAATAGCATATTGCTGTTTAGTGAAACTCGTTATTGCGTACTACACACGCTATAGAGGAAGGTTGCGATTGCGTGTAATGGAAGGAAAGTCAAGGATGCGTGTAGTGAAAGCTTATTTTGGTGTAGAATACAACACAAGACATTAATGAAATTAAAAAGAATAATTTTCATAAAATTTCGGGGTGTTACAGTTTAAATCTATGGTGTCATCATCTTCCATCTTTTGTTCTTGTTCGGTGGAAATAGGTGGAGGGCCTTGTACCCATGTCATCACCTATTGTTATTCCCTCCCCCTTTGGTTTCCATTGAGTACTTGGATAATTGTTGGAAATTTGTCTAGAAAGTTTGAGCACACATTTTGGGCATGATTATTAGTGACAGTGTGCTAGGAAGCCCCTTGGAAAGAATGATCTGCATAGTTAGTGCATGGTTTCCCAAACTGTGCAGACTGACCCTGCACCCTTCCCAAATCATTAAAAAAAATTGGGTCTTTTTGTGTTGGCCAATGCTGGTCAGTTAAGATGGTTGGTTCTTATAGAGGAGAGAGACACAATGATTCTCATGTATGTTCCTTCGTAAATTGTGAATGGAATTATACACTTTGTACTAGGGAGTTTGTTCAGGACTCCCCTGTTAGTGTCTTGATTCTATCTCTGAAAATAATACAGGTTGCCTCTTATGGTTGGGTGCCTATTTGTGTCCCCCCATACCAATATCTCAGATTTATCCATGGTATTGGCTTTGTGGAATGTAGTCTCATTCGGAGAAATCTAGATATGAACATCTTCATTGAGTAAATTTTGGGATTGGAGAGCTCCCAATGGTTTAGTTAATGTTAGGTAAGTGTAACATTGTTTGAAGTTGTTGTTCGTTTGGGTGAATTGCTTGAGTCTTGTTCGGATAGCGTTCGAGGAGTTCCATTTTCGAATAATGCATGAATGTGATTGATCATTTAAGTAAAGTGGTGGAAGTTTGAGTTGTGAGATTAATCATTATTTAATTGATCACTGGAGGTGTTTTGGCCCTTTGGGGCGAAGCTTGGTAAAGAAGTACATCTTGGTTTATTGGTTGGGTTTGGTTTTGGTATCTGGACTTGTTGTAGCTTTCCAGGGACGAAAAGTTTTCATGGTGGAGATAATTTTCACATAAATGAATTATTTTAAAGTTAAATTTCATTTAATTTCCATTTATGATTTGATTTTGGGGTTTTCAAGCTTTTATGGTGGAATGAGTGAGTTTTCATGAATTGAGCCAAATCGTGAGCACAATTCCAGATTTAAAAATAAATTTTGTTTCTTTTATAAAATTTTCAATATTTAATATTTTTCACCCATTAAAGTTTTTAAATGGTCTCCCCTGACATAGTAAAACGACCATTGTAGTTTGGAGCCTTTATAAATCAATAAACAAGTTATATACGGGATTTTATTTAAGGGTTAGGCCTGTCTGAAAGCCCAATTCCAGTTTTAAAAATAAAATTTGTTTAATTAATAACATATCCAATATTAATGAGTTTTCATTGATTCTAAGCCCCAAAGACGCCCATTGAACCCTGACACGCGTCCAGTATCCTTCCACCCTCGTTGCAGATCATCTTCCTTATAGTGTAGGTCTAAACCTCTGAAGAACTCACATTTCGGGCAGATTAATAAATGTAATTTTTTTACTTCATAACTCCTTCAATTCTCACTCTTTTTCCCCCATTAAAATTCCTAAATGGTCTCTTTATCCTTGTCTAAACATAACTTAAATGTTTTCCTGTTTTCAAATTCAGATACTGGTGTATGTGAGGTTATTTCTACAAGATCCCTCAAGTAAGTTGGTCTTCTTCATTCTTCTTTCAATTTCCTTAGGGTTACATTCAATGTGATTGGGGTTTCATATCTTATCCATAGATTATATAATGTTTAGAATTTAGGTTTTAAACCTAGTGTTTTATTTCTTTTCTTTTGGTTGAATGATTCTTGTTTTAGGTTGGATTTCAATTCCTCAAGGTGTGGCGGTGGTGTGGTTTATGTTTCACACCATGTGTTTAGTGTTTCAACATAAAAGGTAGGTGATTCCATGTATAACCATTTTATGATGAGTTATATTGATTGGTTTATTAATTTAGTAAGTCCCAAATCTGTTTTGTGTGGTGAGAAAACTATTTTTTGATGGATTTAGTTAACTGTTCAATTTTGTAGTTTCATTTTTGCTCAGAATTGGGTGCTTCTCATGAGTGGCTCTTGGGGAAATATTTGGGTGTATTTTATAACATATGAAAGTGATTTATTAGTGTTGAAAGGGGCTGAAAATTCTGTTTTGTTAATGCCTTAATTTCATGTGGGACCTGTAATGGGTTTTTTGAATGGTTGAAATGTGTGAAACCATGTTGTACTTCTTGAACGTGATTTGTGAAATCATGGGTTTTTTCATGTGTACCTTTTGTGGTATTGTTTGAGGTATTTTTATAAAACATGGGGATGGATTAATAAATGATTTTAGGGCTTCCAATTATGATTTGGATTGTTATTGGAATTGTTTTGGTCTTGAATTAGGTTTTCAAAATGGGTTTTGTATGCAAACTATGTTTGCACATCTTTGGTTGGTTTTATGAAAATTATAAATGATTTAATGAGTTACACAAAGTGTGAAATGGTTCCTTATTTACAGTTTTGGTGATAGTATGTTCCTAAAATGAGTTTTTGAAACATAAAGTGGTCAGTTATGTTGTAAAACATTTTGGTAATGTTTTGTAATTTTTCGAGGTGATTTATAAAATAGGGATGTGGGTGCGAAACGTGATTTCGGGCTGTTTTGCGTGAGTGTGATGTGATAAATGGAATTTGTTTATGTAAAGGGTATTATATAACATGTTATTGAAATGTTATGTGATGTTTAGAATCTTGGGAATGATATTATGAAATTGTTTACAGATTTGTTGAATTGTAAAAGATGTGAAAAATGTGTTGTGGGATATTTTTGGAGTGAGTATGATTTCAAAAATCATTTGAATGAAAAAGTTGATTTTTTGACTTCTGTGGAATACATGTTGGATTTTTGGTGAGCTTGTGATGTGAAAATGATATTTTCATGTGATGTGAATATTTATTGACTTATTGAACTTGTCTGATCACAAGGGGAAATCCTGGGTATCTATATGGGTGGGCGAGTACTAGTATGCTAGTGAATCCGTGGGGTATGGCCTCAGTTTCACTTAGCACGATTGACGCTTAAAACTCTAAATAAACTATGATGATGATGATTGGGGACCACTAGATTAGGGTTATGTTCTCTACTAGTGTCTCGTGCATGAGAAGATACATTGTGATGGTTACTCTCACCGAGATACGAGGTACCTTGGACCCACAACGAGCTAGTGCCTAGGGGTCATTTCCTATTGCTTGTTCTCATTAGTTACTTTGTGCTTACCATCGTCCAATGGTATATTTGGATGGAAAATTCAGTAGTGTTGACATTATTTTTAAAAGTGTTTATTCTTAATGGTATCCCACTTGAAAACTGTTCTATGTTTTTTAGTTTCATATTTTAGAAATTATAACTAGCATTTTCTGTTTATGAAAACTTCCATGATTTTTGTCTCTGAATGTTTATCACATGGAATCTCATAGTGGTGGTATCCTAATTGGAATTGTCTAACACCCTACTTACACCCTTTGGTGTAAGTAGATTGAGTTATTTTTTTGTTTCAGGTTTTGATACGGTTTTTAGTTCCAGTGGTTCGGGTATCTAGCATGTCCATGGTGGTGAAGTATTGTGGAGATGGCTTGAGGGCGGTGCCCCTTTCCATGAGGGTTCTTGGGCTATTTCATTTTGATTTTTTTACCTTTTTTATAGTCTTGTTGAGTTGTTCTACAATATGTAATTTAGTTCTGAATTTTGTAAAATAGGGGTTTAGTTGAAAAATCCAGATTGGTTTTGTTGAGTTTATTTGTTGTTTAATGTTTATAAACTTGGGTAAATCATTCCCAAACATCATTTTATGATACCCGGGTACCTGTGCTAGACCGTGGTGATCGGGAACGCCCTTCGGGCCTTGTTGCGGGCTGTGTCGGGTGCCGGTTTTGTTGGCGACCAGATTTTGTTCATGACATAATATTTTTTCTAGGAATAAAATGAATAGTGTAGTCATAATACATATTCATTTATACCCATATTATTTAACACATATACACCTATTTCAAAGTGAATAGAATATTTAAAAACTTTTGATCAGTATATATTTAACACTTGGATAAATATAAATATTTCATCCATGTTTATAAATCAATTAATATGGATGATATTTTGTGATCATGGGTAGGATAATTTAATGGATTTGGTTTCATATATCATAATGAATAAGTAAATACCAATTCATTCTATATTAGAAAACTGCCATGTCCCATAAACAATGAATAACTATAAATGATAAATTTCCCATCTCTAGATTTAACGGAACAAAATGGATAATTCAACAATCTTAATTTTTTTCATGAAAATAATCATCACATTGTTTTTTCATGATTAAATTCACTCCATTTTAACCGAAAATTAGCGATGGGCTACCTATCTAGAATATGTTTTCCAAAAACAACATTTTCTAAAAACATAAACTATGAAAATTGTGAATATTTGTTAAATTAGTATATATTTTCCACAAATAAAAAATATTACTATTAATAGGGTCAACCATTATTCAATCCGTAGAAAACAATTTCCAATCAAATGAAATTTTGGGCCAACAAAATCTATACTTACTAATTTTACCATGTAGTTTTTTTCGTTTACGGTTTTCAAAACAATTATCATGTGTAATTAATGATCTTTATTAATTTTAGAATATAAAAATATATCATAAGTAAACACAAAAACATAATTATCTAGATAATCATTGAAGACTATACAGATAAGATCCATAAATAATACTATTTCATTAGACCACATAAAGGTAATAACTACAAAATCATAATGCCCATATCTAGTCTGAAACATAGTCTTTTTTATATCTTAATCCATATCCATTAAGCATTGGTACCCTGACCTAAGATCAATCATGGAAAATTATTTTAATACCTGGGGATATTTCCACTTAAGTAGATTTCCATTAATCAACCATAGTAGTAGAAAAATAATTTCCACATCATTTTTTTATTTATGAAAATTTCAATCCTAAGTAATTAAATTAATACCCATGTTACAATAATTCCCCACTAAATGAAACCAAACCATATCATTGATTTTTTTCTATCATTAGCCGCATTACAATATTGTTCAAGAATCTTTTTTATGTAGTCATGCGCTTTATAACCATTCATTACACTATAGTAATGATTCATAGATTTTACTGGGTATTCCCTACTATAGAAATTATCTAACTAATCACAATATGAAGAACCAATTCACTTAACTAAAGATGTAGTTGAATGAAGTATAACCATTTTTTCTTCTTAACCTCTTCCCTAATTTTTTTCATGAATCAAATGATCATTAGTGAACACCATTTCTACCTTCCTAGAAAATCAAACATGTTTCTCATCTCTTATAACATCAATTTAATCTAATTATACTCAGTAGCATTGATTCAACACATTGAAAAAATAATTAATATTTCGATTAATATCCTGTTCAAAATCCATCACATACAAGGAAAATCATGTAAAAGTTTTTTATTCATAGCTATTAAATCCAAATTATTTTCCCTTATTTCAAATATTTTTTCTCAATCATTGTTCAAAAAAATTCAGTAATTTTTTATCAACAAATAAATTTTTAAATGAGTCACATTCCATTTAATCATGAAAATATCCCACAGTGGTCTTCAAAACAAAAAACTAACTTAAATAAACATAACCTTTAAATTGTAAAATGTAAATGATTATCTTTTGATGTTCTAATCACCTCAGGTCTTTAAATATTTTCTATAAGTCATTGATCCATCCCTCAAAAACCACAGGGTCAGAAGAAATAATGATTTTCATGGATTTTGTCTCAGAAAATTCAATACTATCAACTTGGTTCTATGTGGTAGATATGGATTATCAATATTATGGATTCCACCACCATTTAAAGATTGTATAAACTTTTACATTACCACAAAAAACTTCTAATTTGTAATTCTTTCCATTTTATGATGATGATTTGGAAGTATATCATCATCTTGGTGAAACATGGGCACATACTCCCAATCTACAATATAAAAACACTTCTTATTAATCATAGTTTAGATGAATAATCATGAACATTCTGAAATAATATATCATTTCAACATAAAAATTACATTTAATATTTTACAGGTATTCTATAAACATTATAGAAACTGCTATGTTCTCGAAACCATTAATCTCAGAAAATATATAAGGACTATAAATATTATATAATTCACATTCATACATTACAAAATATTATTTTGGTTTAGAGTTTTATATTTTTGGCTCATAAAACATACATAATAAATCATTATATATACAAAGTGATCAATTATAAAAAATATAATTCCTCCCTAGAATATAACTCTATTAAAATAAATCATGATTGATTTTCCTAAGAAGAATTATTTCCCTATGATATGAATTTTTTACTTTCCTTTATCCATCCTTCAACCATTTAATAGAAATTTTTAAATTTATGATGTGAATAAAAAAGCTCAATGACATAAATAATTATGAGAAATTTTTTAGTCCATCTAAAATCATAAAGACAAAAAAATAAAAAGTAAATTCTTTTAAATATGAAGATAAAATAATTCTACATTAAAATTATCCTAATTAATCTTTTTAAAATAAAATTATTTCAATGAAAAATCATTAGAAATAATATAATAGTCATGAAGGTAAATTTTAGAAGCATAATAATATAACCCATACGAGACCCTTGATATTTTATCTAACAAACATCTATATTATAATAAAATTATATGTTTAACAATATCATTACCAAATTAATTTGGGTTCTATTTGATATGAGACATCGTATATGGTACATTGGCATCACTTGTGAGATGCTATGGGGAACAAACCTTTGTTGAAGAAATATCGGGTTTGCCTGGGAGCCCTAACGGGTTTCACACCATTTTATTCAATATATATACACCATATCATTAGAAATACTATATAAAAACTTATTCAAACCCATGACAAAAATACATTTAGATATCAATATAAAATTTTCATTTAAAACCAAATTTTCAATTACAAAATACACAGAAATTGCGAATATAGATTTTTTCCTTTAATAGAACATGAAATACAACAGAGGAATCCCAATGTCAATGAAAATTATAGTGGAGGGAATATTCATTGTCACCATATACATTAGAACATATCATTACATTTTTCATTGGCAAGGAATGTAAAACATTCAATAAAATTGTTACTTTTTTAAAAACATTTCAATAAAGTGGAATACAATATCAACTATATTTATTTTGTTTCTATAGAAATACAATCATACAAAAATTTTTGAATGATGGACATTAAAGACAGCTACATTGATAAAAAATCATTATTAAATGTAATACGATGTTTTAAGAGTCTTCCTTACCTCAATTCATACTTTTCACATATTTTCATTACATTACAGATTAAAAAAATCATGTCAATTTTTTACATTCATCAGTACCGTTTTAATTTTTATTATTTAATTTATTTTATTGATTTTTATTTATTGTATAATAGATTTATTATTTATATTTTTTGTCGGCCATTTTGATTACATTTGGTTCATAAGCCAAAATTAGAATTATTAGTTTGACTATGGGTGAAGAGTTAATTATCCCATCATATTTATATAAATAATAATTAAATAATTATCTTATTTATACATAAATTATTCTATTAAAACAAATAATGAATTATTGTTATGAAAAATCAACTATAATTCAATCTTGGATACATTATGCCATACATATGAATGGGTAACATTTCAATTTTCAATGATAATTTTTGAAAGAATGTATGTATTATTTTAAAATATCATAATTATCATTATATCAAAAATATTATAATATTTCATTAAAATATACTTATATATATCATCCATGTGATTTCCTGATGAAAAATAAATCACATTATTTTGTCGAAGTGGTAGTTCGCACATACCAATAAACAACGTTATCAATTTTCCATGAATGGAATGGTAGGAATATAAATGATTTATTAAATTTAGAGAATGATAAATATTAAATCATTTATATATATATATATATATATATATATTAATCCTTTCATTATAACAATCTGGGAGAGATGGTAATTGAAAATGAGTTTCATCGGTTTGTATGGTGGTTGTCGCTCATCCACATAGATAATGGTTTTATTTCACTTTTTATAGAAGTGGTCACTAATATAGGTTATTAAATTAACATAAAAATAACCAACTATAAATAATATATATTTTTAATATAATCATGTTGATCAAACATTTAAATGATGTTTGAGGAAAAATAAAATAGAAATTTTCAGTGAGAAGTTTATCACTTCTTTAGAAAACATCTATATCATAACACGTTATGAGCACTAAGGTTGGTATTATTCTATAACTAATACCTTTATAATTTAAAAAAATGTTAAAAAGATTTTTGGGGGCTATAAGATGAACCAAATGGGTTTTTAAGTGTTGTATAAAGTGTTGAAAAATTCCCTTTTATAATAGAGTGGAGGGGAACTCATGGAAGTTTTCAAAATATTAAATTAATATAAATTAAAATTCAATTAAAAATGGTTAAAAATTTATTTTATTAGAATATCAGATCATTATATATCATAATAATTTAATTATATACAACTTATACTTGTTATTAATATTTTATTAGACATTTAATTTTATATTTAACCCCTTTCTTATCTGCTTTCACAGATGTCACAACAATAATGTTTTTTACACTTTGGGGGTTATGATAGTTTTTATAAATAGGAAAAAGCACATAAATACACCAATTTTTAATTATAAACCATATCCTAATAATTTTTTTGAATTTAATATTTTTTATTTTAATATAATTTATTAAAATATAATTTATTATAAAATATCATTAATTTCAATTTTCGAACTATTCATTTCATTGAATTTAATAATTTCAGTAAAATATTGAAATTTAAAAAAAAAATTATTACACCCCTAAAATATTATATTAATCTATTAATATCCTTTTTTATATTAAGTATCTACAATTATTTTTCATTTAATATTTTTGATATAATTTATTTGAGTTTTCCATTAATTGAATAACTAATACTTCAGCATTGCCAAAGAATTTTAGGAAATAATTTCTTCACTAAGTGTTACAAATTATTTAAAAAAACAAGAGAGAAATATTTTATCATTAGACATTGTATTTATCACATAACATATTCTCTTTTTATAAACATGATAAAAATAGTATAATTATTGAAAACAAATGGATGTAATATTTGACTTTTATTAATAAAAAATATTATTAAGAATTAATCTCATGATGTTGGATCCAAAAGTTCAAATATTGGCCCTTGGGATTATTATAGAAAATATATACTCATAAATTAAAATTTAATGAGTTTTAAATGAAATCATTTTGTCCTTTTCATTTTAATTTTTTATTTTAATTACATGATTTACCCGTTGTCATGGTAACAAAATGTACTATGGTAACTAGTCATTGTTGAAAAAAATAAAATGGGCGTATTTAAAATAATTAGAACCACTGAATCCTAATTTGGAATCAATTTTTTTATTCAATTTAATGTAGGGGTATTATTTAATTTTAAATTAAATATGAAAAACACGATGAACGAAATTATTCAAAAAAATGAACTTTTAATGTAAAAATGATTTTATATTTTATTAATGTAAAAGATTGATTTTAAAAAACATTAATCTTATTATTATATATAAAAATTATATAAATATATATTAATACTAATATAAAAATATAATATTTCTCTGTAAATAATTGAAATGAAATAAAATATTATATAACAAAAAAAATCACTATTTATTATAAAATCATTATTTTAATAAGATTCTCAAAAATTCAAGTCAATATAATATTTAAATGATGATATAAAAATTGATATTAATTTTATTATATAGAAATTATATTTAAAAAAACTATACATATAAACATGAACATCTAATAAAATATTTTATTTAATTGTTCTAATTTCTTTTAAATTTATTTTAAATATTTTTAAAATTTACATAATAATCTGATTCATGAATTATAGAAATTAAGAGAATTATTTTTTTCTATCATTACCTAATTTTCACAAATTTCACATGAAATTATATTTGTTCCTATCATAATAATCATTATATTAAAAAAGATTCATTGATAACTCATATGGTACATAATTAACCAAAATCATGTTATATATAAAATAATTTTATACATCGTAGAAGATAATATAGGAAAAATAAAAAACATTATTATCCTTAATTTTCTTTGGTTATTTATATTTTCACTGTATCAAAAGTTCCTTAATCATATAATTATTAAACTAAATAAACATAAGAAATGAAATTCATATAATTGTTATATTATCAATATCACAAAAAACATTATGTTAAATCTATTCTTCTTCCCATTGTCAATTATTTTCCAATTTTTTACATATAATCACTCAAATAGTAGAACCCTAAAATTTAAAACATAATAAAAAAATAATAATACCATTAGAACTATATAATTCCTATTTTCTAGAAATTTTTTTAATTAATTCATAAAAAATAATTTCCTCCGAGAGTTGAAACATTCACCCACTTCATCATACATTTTACAATATGAAATCATCACCAAGATAAGAACTTAAATATAAATAAAAAATGAATTATTATATTAAATCAAGAAAATTATCTTCCAAATATCTAAACAATAGTCAATGCTGATGATATATATAATTCACCTAGGTTTTTACATTGGAACTAATATCACTTTTCTAAAATATGTTCAACAGGAAACTATGGTCCTTAAAATAAATCATTGGGAATCTATTTATCAATTATTGTATCCCAATCTGACATCAAATTCTATTTTAAAAAAAATAATAATTCGATACTAAAAAAATGAACACCTCACTAATACATTTTGTAAATACTCTATCATAATACATATATTGGATCCAATAAAATAAATCTAGTGCTGAATCCTATTTTCACTGTATCAAAAGTTGCTTAATCATATAATCATATGAATGGGTAACATTTCAATTTTCATTGATAATTTTTGAATGAATGTATGCATTATTTTAAATTATCAAAATTATTATTATGTCAAAAATATTATAATATTTCATTAAAATATACTTATATATATCATCTATGTGATTTTCTGATGAAAAATCAATCACATTATTTTGTGGAGGTGGTAGTTCGCACATACCAATGAACAACATTATCAATTTTCCATGAATGGAATGGTAGGAATATAAATGTTTTATGAAATTTAGAGAATGATAAATATTAAATCATTTATATATATATATATATATATATTAATCCTATCATTATAACAATATGGGAGATATGGTATTTGAAAATGAGTTTCATCGGTTTGTATGGTGGTTGTCACTCATCCACATAGATAATGGTTTCATTTCCCTTTTTATAGAAGTGGTCACTGATATAAGTTATTAAATTAACAAAAAAATAACCAACTATAAATAATATATATTTTTAATATAATCATGTTTATCAAACATTTAAGTGATGTTTGAGGAAAAATAAAATAGAAATTTCCAGTGAGATGTATATCACTTCTTCAGAAAACATCTATATCATAACACGTTATGATCACTAAGGTTGGTATTATTCTATAACTAATACCTTTATAATTTAAAAAAATGATTAAAAGTTTTGTGGGGGCTATAGGATGAACCAAATGGGTTTTTAAGTGTTGCATAATGTGTTGAAACTATTTCCTTTTATAATAGAGTTCAGGGGAACTCATGGAAGTTTCCAAAATATTAAATTCATATAAATTAAAATTCAATTAAAAATGGTTAAAAATTTATTTTATTAGAATATCAGATCATTATATATCATAATAATTTAATTATATACAATTTATACTTGTTATTAATATTTTATTAGACATTTAATTTTATATTTAACCCCTTTCTTATCTACCTTCACACATGTCGCAACAATAATGTTTTTTACACTTTGGGGGTTATGATAGTTTCTATAAATAGGAAAAAGCACAAAAATAGACAATTTTTTAATTTTAAACCATATCCTCGTATTTTTTTTTGAATTTAATATTTTTTATTTTAATATAATTTATTAAAATATAATTTATTATAAAATATCATTAATTTCAATTTCAAAACTATTTATTTCATTGAATTTAATAATTTTAGGAAAATATTGAAATTAAAAAAATTATTACACCCCTAAAAAATTATATTAATATATTAATATCCTATATTATATTAATTATATACAATTATTTTTCATTTAATATTTTCGATGTCATTTATTTGAGTTTTCCATTAATTGAATAACTAATGCTTCAGCGTTGCCAAAGAATTTTAGGAAATAACTTCTTCACTAAATGTTACAAATTATTTAAAAAAACCAGAGAGAAATATTTTATCATTATACATTGTATTTATAACATAACATATTATCTTTTTATACACATGATAAAAATAGTATAATTATTGAAAACAAATAGATGTAATATTTGACTTTTATTAATAAAAATTATTATTAAGAATTAATCACATGAAGTTGGATCCAAAATTTCAAATATTAGCCCTTGGGATTATTACAGAAAATATATACTCATAAATTAAAATTTAATGAGTTTTAAATGAAATTATTTTGTCCTTTTCATTTTAATTTTTTATTTTAATTACCTGATTTACCCGTTATCATGGTAACAAAGTGTACTATGGTAACTAGTCATTGTTGAAAAAAATAAAATGGGCATATTTAAAATAATTAGAACCACTGAATCCTAATTTGGAATCAATTTTTTTATTCAATTTAATGTGGTGGTATTATTTAATTTTAAATTAAATATGATAAAAACGATGAAAGAAATTATTCAAAAAAATGAACTTTTAATGTAAAAATGATTTTATATTTTATTAATGTAAAAGATTGATTTTAAAAAACATTAAACTTATTATTATTATATAAAAATAATATAAATATATATTAATACAAATTTAAAAATAAAATATTTATCTGTAAATAATTGAAATGAAATAAAATATTATATAACAAAAAAATTCACTATTTACTATAAAATTTGTATTTTAATAAGATTCTAAAATATTCAAGTCAATATAATATTTAAATAATGATATAAAAATTGATATTAATTTTGTTATATAGAAATTATATTTATAAAAACTATACATATGAACATGAACATCTGGTAAAATATTTTAATTAATTATTCTAAATTTATTTAAATTTATTTTAAATATTTTTAAATTTTTAATAATAATCTGATTCATGAATTTTAGAAATTAAGAGAATTATTTTTTTCTATCATTACCTAATTTTCACAAATTTCTCATGAAATTATATTTGTTCCTACCATAATAATCATTATATTAAAAAAGATTCATTGATAACTCATATGATACATAATGAACCAAAAGCATGTTATATATAAAAGAATTTTATACATCGTAGAAGATAATATAGAAAAAATAAAAAAAATTATTGTCCAGAATTTTCTTTGGTTATTTATATTTTCACTATATCAAAATTTCCTTAATCATATAATCATTAAACTAAATAAACATATGAAATGAAATTCATATAATTGTTATATTATCAATATCACAAAAAACATTATGTTAAATCTATTCTTCTTCCCATTGTCAATTATTTCCCCATTTTTAACATATAATTACACAAATAGTAGAACCCGAAAATTGAACACATAATAAAAAAATAATAATACCATTATAACTATATAATTCCTATTTTCTAGAAATTTTATTAATTAATTCATAAAAAATAATTTCCTATGAGAGTTGAAACATTCACCCACTTCATCATACATTTTACAATATGAAATCATCACCAAGACAAGAACTTAAATATAAATAAAAAATGAATTATTATATTAAATCAAGAAAATTATCTTCCAAATATCTAAATAATAGTCAGTGCTGATGATATATGTAATTCAACTAGGTTTTTACAATGGAACTAATATCACTTTTCTAAAAGATGTTCAACAGGAAACTATGGACCTTACAATAAATCATTGGGAATATATTTATCAATTATTGTATCCTTATCTGACATCACATTCTATATTTTTTTGAAAAATAATTCGATACAAAAAAATTGAACACCTCACTAATACATTTTGTAAAAACTATATCATAAAACATATATTGGATCCAATAAAATAAATCCAGCGCTGAATCCTATTGAGACTTACCTATGTTGGTGATGATATATAGTGTGACCCCTAAGGACCCCCTCTAATATACCAAGACATAATGAGTGTAACCATGGTTGTAAGATCACCTAACGTGAGAAATTAAACATTTTGAATGAAAGAAAAAAAACAAAACCACAAATAAACATTGATGTTTTCTTTAAATAGTAAATCTCATAACTAATATAACACAATATATTAATGTACCCAACCATGATTATAATAGAAATGAATAATTATACATATTCTTACTCAAATAAATAAAATATACTTTAATGTATTTACATGAATCGTGGAACTCAATCCCTATCACATCAAATAACATTGACAACTCAATAGAAAACTATAGGTGGGTAATAATTTAAAATAACATGATCGGGTCATATTATAAAAAACAATGAATATAGGTCACATAAATTTCCCAAAATATACATGTGATAAATAAAAAAACTAATTATAATGAATCATGAGATAAAAATTCATTAAACACTATAATATTTTCCATACTTTCCATATAATCAACCTACATCTTCACAAAAACTATTTTTATCCTTCTATATTGAACATAATACTAGAAAACAAGGAAACCATGTAGTAATTAATAACCAAAGATGTCGAAATTTTATTTCTATGATGAAAATATTAGTGGATATTTCTTATTTAAATAAATAAAAATATCAATAAATTATAAATTAAATATAAAAAAATCAATAAATTAAAAATAAAAAAATCATAATTCACAAATCAACAGAAAAGAAATGTGTGAAATAACAAAAAATAATAATTATTATAATAATGATCTACATTTACACATCAAATACCTATAAGTTCAAAAGTATATCCTGCATAATAATGATCTAATACAAGTTAGAATAGTGATTTTAAAACTAACAATCCATTACATAACATTAAATAATTTTATTTTAAATTATCCCACTATAAAACCTCTTTTAAAAATATTTATTTATAATACTTCTTGTATAACCACACATTCATATAACATTTTACAGTATAATTTCATTATTTTAACTCCACCAAATAACCACGTCCAAATTATGTAACATCAATAGTCAACGACTACACATTCTCTTCAATAATTTTTCCACGTCTAAATTATCTTTTCAAATTTATTGCAAAATTACACAACACATATTCATCCACCACTACCACATCACTTTAAAATCACATTAAAAAATAAATGCACTGAATAACATATTGAACAACATGGGGAAATTATCCAATTATAAACAATGACTATAAATCTAATTAAATAAAAAAATGATATTGTAAAAATAACTATAAAAAATAGTCAACCACCACCTTAAATATGGAATATAATAAGATGATGTTGTAATGAAGAACTTTTCTATCATAAAAATCACATTCCCACAGTAAATTATTTAAAAAAATTTAAATTGGATCACAACATAATAATATCTAATGCCTTTCCACTATATATCAATTTTCCAATTAGCAACCATGATATATCCTAAATCAATGGAATCAATATAGACGTAACATGAATAAGATATGGACCCCGTAATATTTTACAACCCAAAAAATTAATAACATTAACCAATGAAAATTCCAATATATAAAACTATGATATAAAATTCATCTATCATATAGTAGGCTTAAACTACCTAATCCAACCTTCCACAATGAAAACATTCATAGAAAGAAACTATTGAAAAAATGACATTGAGACATATTCCATCCCCAAATATAATTCTTAAATAGAATTAAATAAAGTTAAATTATTTAAAAATATTCATCATATCCATCTTCTATTTTATCTCCACATTTTCTAGATGAGAACTTAAAAAAAGTCACCCAATCCCCTAAAAATCATAACTAAACTATTGAAAACAAGACAATGTTCCCCACAAAAATCCCAAAATAAATAATATCTATCCATCGCACTATAAAAACTATATCCTCAAATATTATTTTAAAAAAATATTGACATAAAACCCTTAAAAAGATGAATTAAATCCTATGAGGTTGATATCTTTAAAAATTATTTTACAAGATGGAATAACACCACAAAATATTTGTTTATTTAGAGAACATTTTAATTAAGAATTAAATTTATTTCAAATATATTTACCTCATCTGATTGATGAAAAATATAAAATCATATTCCATAAATTATTTCCAAAATTATTAATTAATATATATAAAATATTAAACAAAGAAATATTCGCATAAGAACTATTTATAATATTTATCCAAATAAATGAATTTAATGTCAAATCTACGTATGCACTGGACAAATACTTTAGATCATCATGGATTACATTGGATCTACCCTATGTCACAGTCGGAAAAGAGTTGTGATAAACAATAAATGAGGTTCACTAAATATAAAATCATTCAATAATATCTAAACTAGGGAATCACTTCAAAATAAGAATATCATGATTTTTTTGTTGTTGATGGAAATCTAAAAAAACAGAATCTAACTTCATCCTCCTTATATGCTAAGAAGATTTTTATCCATTAAAGTTTAATCCTTTACTAAAACCATGATGTGTATATTACAAGTATTATAGGTGTTTATTATGACTTCTTAAACCATTAGATATGTCCATTACCACACCACTAGGACCATTTCATCTTCCACAACATATTGTAAAACCAAATCTTTTTCTAACTCTCAATTTCAATTATGTGTTCCAGGATAATACAAATAAATACCATTATAATAAAAACTCATATTTCAATTAACCAATTTCATGTATAAATAAAAAATGATGTAATTTATTAAATTTGGATAATGGATACAACTCCATCATTATACCAAAAATAAAGATTTCACCTACCATGATGATAATAAATATAAGGATGAATAATTAACAAAGTAACATTTTTTACTTAACACCAAGACATGGATTCCCTTAATCCTTGATTAATTTGAATTCATCAATTATTTAACCCTTAAACTCACTCAAAATTCCCTTAATAACTGTTAACACAAAAACACGAGGATTTAGAAAATTCATGGATATATATTAAATACCTTTAATGTGATTAACTTCAAAAGAATAAAAAAAATAATGGAATCATAATAAAATTTACCTATATATTATGATACCTCCCGTATAGTACTGAATCCATCACAAAAATCACAAATTCACACCTCAAGATAAGTTTCATAGTAATAATCTAGGTTCTTACATCACTAAAAAATCATCTATTATAACCTCAACATGATTTAATTTTTCCATCCATGTTTATATTTCACCTAATACACTGGTTTTTGGGACTCTGTTCTAAATATTGGATCAAAATATGATTCTATCCCAAATTCAGATGCTATAAAATGTATTAGCTGACAAAAAATTTTCTATAATGCATTCATATACAATGTACCTAATAATAACCTTGTAAAATGGTCCTTATGGATGTTTAAAAATTTATTCCACTTTCACATAATGGATAAAAATATTCATGGAGAACATAAAAAACAATTCCCAAATCCCAACATTCTGGAGACAATGTTGGATTTCCAACTGATTAATATTGTATCTTAAAAAAACCACTACCAAGGTAACTCATAATTAATTTGTATCTTCTATATCTCTAAGGAAAATAAAATATCCTTTAACCATTTATCAACATCATTATCTAGTGTTTTATAAATATATTTTTGTACAAAATTCTACTCAAAATTTAATAACACTTTATCCCTTGGATCCTCCTTATATTTCATATGTCCATCCTCTAAAAGAATCATCATTGACATATCTTAAAATATGACTTAAAATTTAATAAAGGTTATCATGAATATTTAAATCATATAAGGATGTATGAATAACATTAACATATCATAAATAAATATAAATTATTTGAAAAATTTAACATAAAATCACAAAATATTTCTTCCAAAAAGCATGCTAACATTTATCCAGATTCATCCCACATCTAATTATTATATCATCCCCACAGGGTTAATCTACTACCCCTATTTCACAATGATACAGTTAACAAAAATTTCAAATCTACCCTATAAACCATTCTAACCACTCCAAAATAACTACATTGATTCTATAATAAAATAATTAAAATATGAATAATTTTCCCAAACATTAAAACATTTTCCTTGATATATCAGAAATTATCATCATCACATTGAAAAAAATTATTCTCAATTTTTTTTAATGTAATACATTTAAAAAAATTATATCCTCAATTTAATCTACATCATAAATTTAATATTAACCCATATAAAGTGAATAAAATATATGTTATCGAAAAATAAGGTCAATAGTACAAATAACATTATGCATTATTCACTATATAAAACTTGAATAAAAATAAAAATTTATTTCACCCATATAAAGTAATAATGATAATATTTATTATATTTAAATGGTTAATAAATTATTCTATTATGATTTTAGGTCATTGATGGAAATTATGAAATGCTTCACTATCAATATTCATAAACAATATATATTATCAAAACATCATGTTAATATTATAACTTGTTCGAGGAGATCAAAATTTTAAATTATTTAACCCAAAAAATAAGAAATAATTGAACCTATTATGTTTAACCTGTAATTCACAATAACATTTTCAAACACGGGATTCAAAATTAATATTTTTTCATGCTAATATTTCCGTATACAATTATACCATGATATATCTGTATTATTTCGATTTCTTATTGTCTTCACCATGTTTCCCATCAAAATTCAAATATACATACTTTATTAAAATCTTCATTAAACATGAATCATTACTAACCAAAAAAAAGTTGAATTTACATGATTCATTCTTTAAATAAAACATTATATACATCTCAATAGACTATAACGTATAAATATAATGAAAATAAAAATTAAATTGTTCTATACATCTAAAACAACTTGTATCATCTCAAATATACATATATATATTTTAATCATAATATAAAATTAACAAATGCAATGTTATTCATATAATATATAAATTATTAATGTAACCTGAACCATTATACTAAAACTATTTTTTATTATATAGAACCATATTTAAATTTAGTAATATATTATCAATTACCAAGAAGTACACCAAAATCAATCACATAATCCCACAACTATGAAAGAATTTAATAATTGTTAAATCAAAATTTACCTAAACAATGAATTTATATTCATATACAAAAACTCAATATTATAGTTTAATAGAAAACATTCAAAAAAATTAAAATTAATAATATGAAATATGTGAAAATAAAATTTAATAAAAAATGAAAATAATATTCATTATAAAAATATTCAAAAACCTCATCCTCAAATAATATAAAAAATTAATGATGATAATTCATGTACATAAACTACATTTGTTACCTAAAAATGGTACACATTAGTTTAAAAATATTAAGTATACTATCTTGGTCCTTGTGTCATATTAAAGGTCCAGTTTATTTATTTTTTAGTCTCACAATCCAATTTAACAAACAGTATTTTAAATGATTTGATTTCATTACCAAAACAATTTAATCTATGTAGTATCTATAATAAAACTAAAAATATTTTCAAATCTGGTTTTCATACAACACTATTATGAAATAAACAAACCAAGACCCTACCAATGTTAGTGATGAGATCGAGTTTCCCCGAAACAAATGCCACAAATTTGACCCACATCAATGCCTATAACATATCTTGGAAATTGATATTACTCAAGGAACTACACATTTTAGAATACCAGTAAATAGATAAACCAACTGCATAATTCCATAGTTTATATTAAATTATGACTTCTAAAATATATATATAATATTATATTAATGTACACAATAATGATAAAAAAAGGTACATTCATAATAAATCATTTACATAATATATTAACCCTACTACGCTCCAATAAATCAACCCAAACACAAACACTAAATATTCATCACATCATCCTAAAACCAAAATAGACAAAAAAAAAATATATGGTGGAGAATTGGTATGTACTTGATAGGTTCATATTTCAATAAAATTATTATATATTTTAAATATTTATTGTAGTATTTAAATATGATTAGTCATCAAAAAAATGAAAACAAATAAGGATTAAGTAGATTATAGTAGACAATAATTTATAACATACTATCCATAACATCCCAGATGAATTAAGCTACCTTAATTTCTATGATTCCACACAAAACGTCATATAACAAACCGTGACCAATGAATAGTCCATGAAAGAAATCAACGAATAAATATTTCAATTAATATAATAAAAATATGGCAGGCCCAAAAATCTTAATTGGTTAAAAAAACAAAACAATAAAATGAAATATAAAATCTGATAAATCCAAAACCAGAGGACTAGAAATTTCCAAATCCAAAAATCTCATACTAATTAAAAAATAGTTAATATAAATACTACCACCAAACGTAAATGAATAAGGGATCAATTTAACGCTACACATAAATATTTATTCCAAATATATTCCCTCAAAATAAATTAGAAATACATGGTTGATCATCCAATCACTACAATATAATGTATTATGAGACTAATAACAACGTATACCACAACACGCAACAACTATTATTTCAATGATTTATCCACATCATTATATATTCCAACATTCTTAAGTTATGATATATCAAAAATGATAATAGCACCACAATCTAATTTATATATCATCATCAAATAACTACATTTTAACCAAATAGAACAATGTATCCTCATCAAAATACCTCAAATCTTCCAATTATATATAGTTAAAACTTCCAAATAATTGGTTCATTACTCTTTCAACATGATTCTTCACTTCCGTATCCCACAAAACCACATCACCACATGATCAAATTACAATAATAAAAAACTATTGATTTTAATTTTATATTAAAAAAATATCACATTTTAAACAATTCATTATTGTTGATGAAAATTATTGAAAAAAATATTTCAAAAAAACCAAATCAATCATTATTTTTACACATAAATTATATCCTTTATATATAAATGTTTCTGAGGAATAATTATGTCATAATAAAAATATCCTATTTTCAATTATAAACCCCAAGTATCTACACCCCAAATCATAAGATAATAAAACAAAATAAATTCATTCATTAACTCATTTCAATTTTTAGTGACAAAAAAACTTCCTAAAATTATGATCAAAATAGTATCAACACAATAATAAAATAGGCAAAAATATTTACCCCCAAGATTTCACTTCCCAAACAATTCATTTCATGAACTAATCAAACCTACTACATATGGAGCTAAAAAATTGCATTACTCATTTCCTATAGAAATACCACACAACCAAACTCCACTCATAATGTAAATATTGATCAATGAAAAACAAATATATAAATGGACCCCTGCAAGAATATAATATTAACAAACATAGCCAAAAAGATCTAATTCAACTCCTCTTAAACATAAAAAACTTGTCATAAAATTTTAATCATATATCTCCCCTTTTATATGAATAGAACATCTTCAACAATTTCCCAACTTCATTTCATTATGTATAAAACCCCATGATAATCACAATGTATTTTTTATTGATTTTTATATTTATTTTTAATTATTTATAAATCTAATGAGTAAGGATTGGGGTAGAATGAAGATAAATATGGATCTACATATATTTTATAATCCACTATTTTAGAATATTTTATTATAGAGTAAGGAAAAGTTTTAGCTCTGAAAATAAATTTTGAATGAATTCTCACAGTCGTCCTAATACCAAATTATGTTAAATATTAGAAGATTATTTAGGTGAACATAATATGAATCCATAAAATATGTGTTTGGTTATTTAAATAACTATACTATTCATTTTTTAATATTATTATGAAAAATAATCAATGGTCTTATAAATAATTTAATTTCATGATTAAAATTTAACAAAACATGGATGTTGTCAAAGGTGTAATGTTACAAGAAAAGTGATTCAAATATTAGTCTTCAGAAGTCATAATTTTGTAATATAATCTAATTAAGTAGACATTAATGGTACTGAAATATTTTTATCTAGATTTTTTTTGAATATAAATGTCAAAATATTTGAAGATGTTATTTTGATTTATAGTTACAGAATATTATAGATTTTGGATGTGTTGAAGTCCCATGATAGTCCAAATATATTTTAGAATATATATGATATTATCTAGATGATTCATTACAAGTAAAATAAAGTTAAGTTTATTAATAAAAAAATTCATTGATAAAAAATAATATTTAATATGTGTTGGATAATTTTAATGATATTTAATATAGTTTCCACTGAGTTATGGAATAATAAAAAACCTTACATTAATATATAAGATATTTTGAGCATGTATAATATTTTAAAGAATATAGATATATAAATTTAAGAATATAAAATACATAAATTCAAGGAAAAATTAATACCTTTCATTATTTTAATTTGGAAACATATTTCTATTCAATTAAAAAAATGCATTCTGGGATATTTTTGAATTTATTTTCATTAAAATAAAAGAAAATATTTTAATTTAATAAAAATGAAATAAATTTTTATTTTTATAATTAAATTTATATCCATGATGAATGATTTTTTATCATTATATATTGTATTGAAATTTTCATTATTTATTAATATGGGTTCAATGCAATGAAATTTAGTCAAATCTATTGAATTTTTTATTTCTTTGATTAAAGGATATTGGATAAATAATTTCATTGAATAATCAAGGGATATCAAATGTTATGTTAATTTATTTAAATACTCATAAAATAAATGATTTTAGGGTATAATTGATATACTATTGTAAATAGTTCAAAATTATTGATGGAATGATTCTTCATGAAATCTTGACAAATGATGTCTATCATACAAATGAAAAAAATTAATAATTGATGAATGTTAATATTAATGTTGATGTAACACTATCCTCTAGAAATATATGATGATTATTGATCAAGGGAACTATAAAATTAATGATTGTTGAATAAGTGTTTAAAAATATTTTTTACTCTTTTTAAACAGTTTTAATAACAGGTTTTTCTGGTATGGGTGTAAATTTTTACTTTAGATAAGATTTTTTATTCAAAATTGTTTGTTAAAATATTAATGTTTATATAATTAATCAAAATTGTTGCTCTAAATTCTCCTCTAATTTAATTATATATTATATAATTTGAAAAAAAAAACAGAAATGATAAACTGTAACTTTATTGAAATCAAATAATATACTTCATGGAACACATTAATATACTATCATAAAAAATTATGAATAATTAGAAAATAAACTACATGAGGTATAAAACATCATGTAACTAAAAATTAAATAAACATGAAAACTATATCCTTATAGTTTGAACTAATGATAGTACCTATTATTATTAAAAGTAATTGTCTGAAAGACATCGGATGTATAATATACATTTTTTGAATGAAGTGAAGTGATATGATTAATGATTTATAGAGATGTTTGTGAGTTTATATATTAAAAGTTAATATTACCATTATATATATATGTTTAGTTGTTTTATATTGATGTTGTTATTATATCGATGATGATACACTCATTAAGGATATGAACAATTTGTGACACAAATTATAACAATTATTTTTATAAAATTTGACCACTATAACATATCCATTAAATTGGAGGGAATAAATAAAATAAAAAATTATTTAATCTATGTACTTAGTAGAACTAAAGGAATTATATAGTAGGAGTTAAATTTAAAATTCCCATTTCATGAATCTTGGAATATAGGTAGAATTATAAGGGTTATCCATAGATAAACCACTTACTAAATGTCAACAAGTATGAATGGATTGAAATTTTCTACCAGAGTAGTTCATGTTCATGGGAGTCACTACAAGATCAATATAAACTGAGTCACCACCTATGATTATCATTATTTATTATCTTAAACTATGAAATATATAATGTTCTAGAAGTTTTTTATATGTATAAAATAAGATGATATAAAAATTTATATAATATATGATATATATATATATCCACTATTATGTTTATTTTAGTAAATTTATTATTTTTTTAAAATTTACTTTTAAAGACTTAATCTAACAAGAAAGTTATTTAAGATTAAAATTTATTGACAAAATTAAATTGTTTTTTATTAAATAAATAAATAGTTTTATATAATTATAAATAAAATCATATATTTTTCAAATATGTATTTACTATGCTTTTTTGTCAAATTTTTTTTAGTATTGTTAGCCTAATAAATTTAATTAGTCATAATTAAAGAATAGTTTAAAAAAATTATTGATGTTAAATATAATATAATTAATTAACTTGGATATATTGATTAGTAACTATATTTCATTAAAAATATGTTCATTTTATTAATAAAAATACGTATTTTAAATTACGTAATAAGGTAAATTTCATTTTTTTCCGAATAAAAGATTATTGGGATAAAAATTGAGTTACCACATTGAAGGTAAACTGAGATAAATGGGTTGAAGTGATGGGTAAAGATCTAAAGATTAATGAATTATTATTTCCAAATATGTGTATGTTGTAATCATAGAGATATATTTAAATTAAATAAATCATTTTCCTACATTCAATTGACATTAAATAATAAATTATATTATTTAGTAATTAAGGATTGAGTATGTGAAAACGGTCCACTCTAGCTCCCATATAAATGGAACCTCTTACTACCAACCTCATATGAAAACATTATTTCTTTTCCCTGCATAAATAAACACCAAAACTAAATCCTTAACATATATCTCATATTTAGTTAGATCTGGTAAAAAATATGATTCCTAATACTTTTATTTCCAATAAGTGTTCAATGAGATGATTCAAGTCTCCAACAAACATATTATCCACTATGTAATAATTTCTTCTTTATATATTTCATCTAACTCATTGAATTTTTTCAAATAATTAAAAACATTATTTTAATGTAGTTAATAAATTTTAAATGTTACGTGACTACAATAAAATTACATGTTCATACTCATTCTATTGTCATAAGGAGTTTTAGTTTTATCTAGTTCAACTAGATAGATGAATGTTGTCATAATATTAATATCATGAATGATTAAGAAAAATTAAATACCAGTAATATTATATAATAATTATGACATTTTTTGTTTTATTAATAATTCAATGAATTTATAGATATACATATTAATATTTTCATTTAGAGTATAAATTCATTAGTTAGAAATGATGTTCGCAAAAAATGATATTGTCACTACTCTTTAATTATTTTCCTCATAACATTCATAAAATGAATCTTAGAGTTTATAATTATATCAAACAAACTGATTTTTATTCCAGGAATATTATATACATGACAAACACATGATAAATGATTAATAAACAAAACCACTTTATCAGAGTGAACAAAGGACAAATGAGGTATGTTAGACATAATATTAATTTTAACAAAGAATGTTTAATATATTCATAATAATAATTTATAAGTGAATATTAAAAATTAGAATAAATTTAAACATTATATTAACCGACTCTAGGTCACCCTTTTACCACTATCAAGAAGCTACACATGTCATAACCTAGGTGCGTTACTAATCTCCCCTTTAAGGATCCACTATGATGTCTATAATGAAAACTCCATGCATTATTGCTCCATGAAAATCAGTATATAAGTACATAAAAAATAGTAACAAAAAAAAACATATATATAATTTACATAAAAATTATAAATAAAAATAAAACAATAGTGGGTCAAAATAAAAATCCAAATAATTGAGGTCTAAATGGCTGATACACATAGTATATGAAAAATAAATATCAACACCAAGATACTAGACACAATCTCTGTACAATATATTTTAAAAAATCCATTAAAAAATTAAAACCACTAATATGGGTATCAATATCCATAACATGAAAATTAAAAACCACTAAAATTTATATCCACTATGTTGAAAAAGTATGGTTTTAGAAAAAAAAACATCTTATTTTGTTAATAGAACAAATTCCATACATTTACATTACAAAAAACAACAAGAAACTCTAGATTGATTTTTTTTCAAAATATGGGTTTACTAATTTTATGGAAAATAAATCACCAAATTTTATAACCCCCACCTTTTTAAAATCAAATGAACATTAATAAGAAATGTTAATGTTCTATTGTAAAAATATTTTAAAACATGTCTTTAGAAATAGACATTTTAATAAAACATTCAACATGACCATAATAGATATAAAATTTACAACAAATAACAACCATCCAAATAAATAAGTGAAGTTAGAAAAGATGTCCAAAAATTAATTTTGCAGAACAAGGTGGGTACAATGAAATTATAATGAAAATATAAAATTATAAAACATATCCAGTAGAAATATTAAAAAATGGAAGGTAAAAGATAACTACAATATAAATATCTAAAAAAAATATAGAAATATAGATTATATAATTAAGGGAAATTCATTAACATCCTAGGTGGTGACCATAGAAGTACCCTAGTTGGAATTGTCTTTAGGCCAAGGGATACATTATTAATTATATTACCAACTCGATTCTCTTAATAATCCACATCAATTAAACTCTACCAAATCTTTTTACTATTCCATAATTAGGGGATGTAATCTATCTAGTCAATACCATATACTAGTTATCTCTTATCACTCATTAGGATTTCTAGGATCCCCCTGATGATTTTAGTGGGTGGTGTGGTTTTCATTTCATAAAACAAGTCCAATTAGAATCAAAATTAAAAAAATATTTTCTCAGCCCACCTCTATACACCCATCAATGAAAAAACCCTATTTAAAATATGAACAAGACATCTCAAAATAACTAGATGTTAGGGGATTGCCTATAGCTGCACACATTATTTGAAAATAAATCAATATATCAAATGGGCCATATCTTTAGACAAAAATAATAATTAGTTAGTAAAAAATTCTTCATTACAATTCCATTCAAAAACCTATTGTAAATGTTAATAAATTTATTCAAGGTTCCAAAAACACCTATAAATAAGGTATTTTAAAAACACATAGCAGATATCTCGTTTTAAAAAATAATAGGAATCCATAAAAATATTTTAGAACGCACATTTTATAAAGGAATCGAATTAATTTCTATATATATACACACACATAAAATATATATATATATATATTTGTTCACATGAATATATATATATATATATATATATATATTGTTTCCATCTCTATTCACACACACCCATATATATTTAGTAGAATTCATATGAAATTACAAAAATAGAAAACAATGAGTTATATTTCATTTAAACTATCAAAACATAAGATCATCATTGAAATCAATAATTCAAAATACTAAAAAACCAAAAAAATACTATTCAACCTCAAGAACCAAAATTCATAAAATATCAAAGAAAATAATTATTTAAAAAAAATTAAAAATTACCCATTGGAATTATAGAAAACACAATGTATATATATATATATTAAAAAAATAAAATCAATTAATGCCTAGGAATATCCCCTCTTTAAAAAAACTCAATCTCAATAAGAATTACAAATCCATTTATAGATTTAAAAACAAAGTAAATTTAAATATAATAAATTTATAAAACTCCATAAATCTATTATTGTGCTATGGAAATGAATGGAATAAGAACTCCTACCACAAAAAGAATTTGGATGTGAAGGAACATTCAAATAACAATGGAGTAAGATAGAAAGAAAAACATGTAACTTAGAAATCAATAGAGAGAATGATTTTTGTTCACAACCCCACCATAGGGAGTTCACAACATGAAACTAAGGCAATAGGACATTGAACAATAGAGATATATGTATATGAGTAGTGGACTAAGCCTTTAAAAATGAAACCACCACGAGAAAAAGGTTGATAATAAAATAAATATAAATGATTTGGTAGGGAGAATGAACCTGAGTCTCATCTTCGAGTAGCTGGGATGATTTGGGTGAGATAAGACCCCCATTTTCAAATTAATTTGAGGGAGACAAATATTTATTTCTGCATATTAATGAATCTAGGTATTTCATTTTTTTGGAGTGTAAATTTTCCGATCCCTGATTCAACTATGGTCACCTCGTAAGAAACATAAAGCATAAATTTAACCCAACATGGTCTTTTGTAGTACTGTTTACCATACCAGGTAACAACTATGAATAATATCTCTACCAAAAACTGTATACATCTAATCATTTAGTATTAATAATCTAGGAATATATATTTCCATGCATTGTGTATACAAATTTTAAAATATTAATTGATATATTAGTATAATGTCAATTAAAAAAACATAAAATGATATAAATAAATAAATAGGGAAATTATGGTTGGCGATTGAAAATTTTTTGACCATAAAACTTTTACCCCATAGAATTATAAAATTATATATGGATAATGGAATCATGGATTGGAAACCCATAAATATAGTACTTCACAAATGATAACCTCTATACCGATCCAAAAAAAAATCAAAACTACCATGATGGACCAACTCATAGGTCCACATGTCAATCCTGATAATGAAATTCATGAACCAAAAACTATGAGACCAATAGTGAAACTACCCTATATAATTATATTCTTCTAGAATAGTGATTTACTGTAAAAATGAAAGAATGGGAACACAACATAACATGAAATGATTATATAATAAGAAAAGATCTACCATAGATCACCTGATTAAGACACCATCCCCAAATCTATATGGAATTTGACTCTAAAATCAAGAACAAGATATATTTTCAACTAAAATACAATTCATAAATGAATTATAATCTAATTAGAATTAAATGGTTTTTATGAAAGAGAAAAGTCTACATATTGTTGTAACAAATAATTGGAATAACCACAATCTTTATTCCATGGTTAGTAAAGAAATATACATATTTTTATTCAATGACATCAACACATAAAATTTACAAATGAGTCCCAATATACCACATTGATGATAATAAATTCATATAATCAGAGAAGGATGGACGAAAATTTACAAACACTCCATAATAGAAACATACATGATAATGCATAGATTACAATGAAGTATAACAATAAGAATAAGTCATCCCCAAATTAGTTACCTATGGTTTCCAATAATCATTATATATGGAACCATAATTAGAACAATAATAAGTATACTTCCACCAGAAATTGGTGTTCATCTAGAAATGAACATCAACATATAATCCACATCTACTAAATTTGAAAATTATATCAAAAAACGATAGTATTATATGAGTAATGTTTAGATGATGATCCTTTATAAATAGATGATCCTTTACTGAATCACTATATATAATCTTTATAGGGAATGGTATCACCTCATTAAAGTGGATAATATAAATATTCACCCATTGATGTTCTAATTTAAGCCTCCTAATTTTCAATATATACTTATAAATTGTATATTGTGAATTTTTTTTACAAATATGGAATTAAATATTTTTTTCTTTATATCTTCCAAAAAGAATTAATTGACAATATTACATAGATCTATAGTCGGTATATTTAATATAACTTGAAAAAATATTACCCTTAAGGATTCTAGGGTCCCTATGATCCTAAATATTCCATCAATTTACATTATCCACTCCACATCCTTTAGTGGATCCAAATCACCTAAAAAGATTGAAACAAATTAAGACAGGTCTGGCTCTAATTTTCTTCTTAGTGTATATATACGGTCAACAACTAAATGAAGGAAATTTATACTCTTTTATAACAAAATCTTATGATCTTATGGGACCTGTTTGGGTGACATACTCAAAAACCCCTCAAAAAATATAACATAATAAATAAAAAACTAATCCTTAAATCATTCCCAACCAAAAATAATCTCAATTAAAAATAATTTACCATATAATTAAGTCATTAAAATAATCATGAAATCTATAATAAGGAACAAAATTAAATGAAATATTTTAAACAAATTTTAAATGATTTCATTTTAGTTCTAAAAATCACAATGATTCACTTTAATGTCAATTTTTTATAACAAAATATAATTAAGAATATTAAAAACATTATTCATTTATCATTAGAAACACACATATTTGTTTCCAAACACCAACCATTCACCAATCAATAATTTCACATATTAGAAAAACTACCCTATATAGGGACATGTGGTTCTGTATAATAGGAAGAATGTGTTTATCAGAACATGTTCTAATCGATCGGTTGACACTACAATTCATGTAAATTAATGAACTCGGTCTCCACTATATTTGTTAGGATATTATAGCTCAATGTGTGATGCTATATCAACTCCCATTATCAAACCCTATAATATAGAAATAATTTGAAAACATTGATTACTATAAAATTTTCCACATTGTGTCATAAACTCATATGTAAATAGTTACATCCTAATATCTCATTATAAAATAATTCCTGGATTGAAAAATTTATTACAAGATACTTCCCACTCATAGCACTAATTTTCCAAAAATGAAATTACTAATCTACTAGACATCATAAATAATAATGGAAACTGAATGAATATATCCACCAATAAGATCATAGCCTATGATATCTTTTTTTATGAACCAATTCTTTGAAACCCCTCAATTAGGCAATCAATGTGGCATGTGACATATCTGATGTATGATATCAATCTCTTTAGGCTAGAAACTAATTCTAGTGCATCAAATAAGATCTCTTGTGAATGTATATTCCTAATCAATAGTAATAGACAAGAATCTTCCACATAGATTTCAAATGTGAAAACACATTACTTTATAGATATTTGTGGAAAATAAAATAAAAATATCAAAAATGTTTATAAAAAAATAACTAGAAGTTACATCAATAATAAAATAAAAAATAAAAAATATGTGAAACAATAATGGTGTAGGATATAGGTGGACAATGTGGAAAACATTCCAACTACAAAAAATATAACACAAAAAATAAAATCCTAGCATAAATGTAACACCCCTTGGTTTTAAAAATAAATTAAAATGAATGAAACTATGTTTTAATTAGATAGTTATAACTTTCCTTTAAACATAATTTTTCAGTATCTATGTTTTTTATTTCAAAAAATGGTCATCGAAAGTTGGGATTAGAAAGTTATTTCATGTTTGATAGAACCAACATGTTTTTATGAATAGTAATATAACCTATTGAATTGTAATATGAATAGTTATATTACCCTTATGAATTGTAAATCATATTATTATTGTATTTTATTATGCTTAAAAGACAATGGGATGTTGAATAAATTTTCAAGGTGTTATGAAATGAGTTACAGATTAAAAATTACTATTTTTGAATAAATATGATTTTATTTTAAAATTAAATTATTAATATACAAAAAATTAATATATAAAAAGAGAGTTTATTTTTAAATTCTACTGGTCAATAAATGGTCAGGGTAAAATTTTTGGGTTTTATTGAAATAAATGAATTTTTTATGAATAATAAAATACGATAAATTATGAAAAATTTTAAATACATGTTTTACTGCATAATAGGTAATGAAGGGATGATTTATGCCCACTTGGTTCGAAATAATATTCAATGATTGATATTTTATCACAATAATGGATACTATTAATAGTGATGAACAAAAATATCAAAATAATGATATAAATAATGTAAAATCCCTTATCCCATTGAAAATAAATATATACCACCCTTATTCCCCTCTTCCTTTAACACCTAAAATGCCTTGATCATTGCCTATGTTCTGAAAAATAAACTCCCCAGGGAACTTCTCCACATCCTAGACCTTGGGGTCTCACCAAAAGGCCAATACCAAAGGCCTTATGGAGGATGTCAAGGAGAATATATCAAGAGGTAAGAATCCTCTTTCTTTTTCATGTGTTTTATTTTCAATTATGTTATTTTCATATACTCTCGTTCAATACCCTTATATAAGAGGTATGATATCTCCAGAATATTATATTTTCGGTATTTTATCATTTTCATGTAAAAATATTCATAATATCTCTTCCTCTCTTCTACATCTTATTCTAAAAAAAATAAAAACATCGTCTGTTATGTGCCAATTTACCAAAATCATGGGCGATGGGTTTTTAATTTCCATTATGTCCTTAAAATATGACCATAAAACCATTTTAATGGTCTAAATAGAATTTAAAGTGTATGATGTAACCTGTTTTATTCTCTTTAATTTATTTCTATGTATGATATTAAATTATATAATTAAACAAGTTCATAATTATTGAGGAACCACAAAAAATGATCAAAACAAATATTATGGTTGTTTTATCTAAAGATTCAAAATAATATATGACAAAATAACATTTATGGTAAAATTATATATTAGGTAAAAATATTAATACCATTTCAATCATCTTCAGGAATTTTATTTCTATACGATAATAAAATCTAATACAATCAAGCCATGGAAATCAGGTAAAAATGCTCAAAAAACAATGGAATGAACAAAATACGAATAATTAAAGCTAAAATGATGTTATTAAATGATCATATAAGGTTATATAAACATTAATAAATTTCTATAAGATATTGATAACACTATTTTAACCATTATACTGGTGTTTTATCCATGTTTTAAAAAAGGAAAACCTGAGGTAAATGAATTCATTACCCGATTTCCATTCTTCAGGTTAACATTCTACTTCTTAATTTATGTGTTACTAAAATTCTTTTTGTGATGAATTTTGTTTATATTATGTATAATTTTGCTTATTTACCATTTATATACATATTACATCCAATATATTAAGTAAAACATTTGTTATACTATATTTTTTAGGGAATCTTCTTTTAACATCCTGTTTTAAAATTCTATTTCAAAAATTCAAAAGTAATGTTTTTATGAAATTATTCTTGTTGTATGATTGTTTTCTGGTTCTATGGAATTTTTTATGATGAAGGTAGGGACCTATATATCCCTCTAATGAATTGGGAATGTTTATGTTTGGGGTTGGTTGTATGGTAACTCCATGTGTAACTGGGATGGATACACAATATGACCGAATGGCCCAATGGACTTCATTTTTATTGATTTTTGTTAACCCCCTCTCAAGGGATGAGGGGGAACCCTTACAAACCCCGTAGGCTCATAGATTACATGGCTCGAAATATTAGGAGATTACATGACCCGAAGGTCTTAGGAAATTCAACTAGACTATCTACAAAGGAACTACCCCTCCCCAGCATCTGCATCATGATAGTAGCTCTCCACCTTCGCATGGTCGTTTGGATAGGCTTCCCATCGAAGCATTGGCCGGTCCAGATGGCATATCCATACCATCTAATTCTTAAATATCCATTTTAATATACTCTGGTGAGTTAACCTGCTCAGAATCCTCTTCTAGGGCTGCTCCATTTTTATAGTGTGTTTGGGGAAACTACATGTGGCCAGAAGGCCTTGAGGTGGCCCGAAGGCCTTATAGGTGGCCTGAAAGCCCTACTGACCGGAATTCCTGGGTGGCCCGAAAGCCTTATGGACTCCAAGCCCAAACAGGTGGCCCAGGGTGAATACATCCAGCAACTATAGTACCAAGCAGTACCTACTATAATACCTGCTACAGTACCACACAGTGTACAGTGCTGCTAAAGTACCTGCTACAGTACTGCTAGAGTACTCAGAATTATGCATCTTCCTAGTTTTGAACCTGGTTCTTGTGGATTCACTTATGGATTCCTCACCAACTAGGCTGAGGCTCATGTGTGATGGTTACACAATATGGTAGGTGTGAGGGTTACATTGTAACATAGCCATAAGGGTTACAAATTATAATGGAGTTGATAGTGTTATAATACAATGTAATTAACTCCCCATGATACCTTCAGGGTTCTATTTATATTCTATATGTTTTGTGTAAATCTCTTGGAAGTCATAATTTTAATAAAGTATGTATATATTTGTGACATTAATGTCTTTTTGAAGATGATATAACACATTACATGTATTCATGGTGTAACACCCCGAGATTTTATGAAAAACATTCTTTTTAATTTCATTAATGTCTTGTGTTGTACGCTACAACAAAAGGATCTTTCACAACACGCATCCTTGACTTGCCTTTCATTACATGCATGTGCGACCTTCCGCGATAGCGTGTGTTGTTCGCAATACGGAGTTTCGCTAAATAATGATATGCTATTAAAATATTATTAAAACTAGCCATTATGAAAAGTAATAACCACTTTTTAAAATTTTTTAAATTTTATTTTTCAAAATGGACTTCATTTTTGGATTCGGAATATCGAAATTAGCTTAGGGTGAAATTTTGGTACTTTTCAGATAACTTTCATTTTTTTATGAATAGTGAAAATTACTAAATTTTAATTAAAAACAACCGTTTTAATAGAAATAATTAATAGTGATAAATTATTAATTTGATTAGTTTTAAAGTATATTTAGAATATATTTTTACAATTTAATACAATGTTTGTCATTGGATGTAATTTCACATTTAAACCAGACATAAACAAATGTCAATCTTTTGATATTTACTATCTCTTAAGAACACGCTATTTGTTTGGACGACAAGAATTAATTTTTAAATTAATTAATGAAACTGATATGTTCTGAATTTGGTAAAATAGACATCATTTTTGAATTCATAATATCAAATATAGCATAGGCCTAATTTTTGGTATTTTTCTGGAAACTTTCATTTTTTGATGAATAGTGAAACCACTAAGTGGTAGTTTAAAAAAATGATTTTTTCATAAAACATAATTTTACCACTTCGTTGAGTGGAATTTCAAAAATCTGAGAAACACAGTTGATGTCAGTAAGTAAAATGTGGTTCAATGAGATGAAAATAATTTTTGGTGAATAGTAACTTTTTACTTTTTTTACCATGGCTAAAAGTAAATAGGGTAATTAAGGGTAAAAATGATTTTATTATTACCCTAAAACATTTTATAATTCTATTGGACAAGTGTAATTCGAGTGAAAACAACTTTAGGAATACAATATGACCATTTAGGCCCACTTGGATTAGATTAGGACATGTATTATTAATTTATTCAAAGAAGGGTTAAAATAGTAAAAATCAATGTTTAATAAGTAAATCATTTTTAATATGGGGTTATACATAAGATAAATTCGACTATAAATATTCATTAGAAAGATAATAAGATTTCCTACATAATGGTATTTTATTTGTAATTTTTAGAAATTAAATAATTTAATTTATTTATGACACAATAATAATGCAGTAATTATCTTATTAATGAAATATTGACATAATTGGTGTTATAAATACCCAAATAAATGTAATTTGAGTCTTTTTATGAATTCCACTAATTTTAGAGGTTACTATGACATGTTATTATTTATTTAATTATCTTTTTTCGAACTAATCGTTCTGTTATGATTTTCAAAAAAATCAATTACTAAATAGTGTAAAACATTACATAAAAGAGTTTTTTAAAAAAATATTATATTATTAATTGTTATTTTATTCCTAAAAATATAAGGTTTGGAAAAATGACTTAGATAAGGTTATATATATTAATAATAAATAACTTGGGGTTTGTTTTTCTGCTTATAGTAAGTTTATTAACCTTATAGTATAATAACACAAGAAGACACGGTAAAAGTAATATTATTTAACTTAATGTTAAATCTAAATGATAAGGTTAAAATAGGAACCTAAACTTGTCTAAATTCTATTGGATTAGAGTATTTCGTCCCATACCCACCTTGGCTTATAAATAAATCAATTTGGATCTATTTAAAACTTAATTTGGCTTTATAATAAAATAATATATTTTGTTATTCCAAAGGTGCCCCTCTTCTCCCTTATAAAAGGGAACCTCCTCCCTCTCTTCCTCACACCACATTGAGCCTTAATGCTTGGACAAACCCTACCACATTGTCTTATCCACTTACCTAGAAACATCTAAGAGGTTCTTTTCTTCCTCAAAGACCAATTTTAGTTCCCTAAAAGGAGATTTCAAAGAGGCGCTTCAAAGAAGAGGTAAATGTCTGTTACCGATTCTTTCAACATAATTTCTTCTTCCACTTCTTATTTTTAGGTTGTTTCATTATGAAGTAATAACATTAGTTTCAATCATATACTGATATGTTATTATAATTATGAAACAACCCAATTTCACCTTCTATCCATCTTACGGAAAACGAAATCACCGCGCATGCGTACATACGAAATATCGTCTCCACGCCGTGGTGTAATCTATTTTCCACCACCACCTTACTTGGATGGGTATAATGGTGTAAATAATTACTATATATGACTTTTGTAAAGTGATATTGATTCTGAAATAGTATACATACACTCCAATATAATTCAATGATCATGAGAACGATTTCATCGCTCGTGCGTACGTACGGATTACCGTCTCCACGACGCGATGAGATTCATTCTCCACGTTAACCATTAATGAATGATTATAAAGTATATATAATAAGTAATCATGAAATATATGACATAATAATGATACTGGATTTATGTGTATATATATGTATTTCATCTACTTAATTCCATTCAACTCAATAAGGAAACGAAAACAGCGTTCTTGCGTACGTACGACCTACCATCTCCATGAACGGTGTATTTCTTTCCATTTATCTATACATTATATATATGTATATTCTGAATATATATTACATAAAAATAATGTTCTACATTATTTATTTAAGTAATCATGATCTAAGTAATCATATAAATAATTACAAGTGAAAACACGGATGAAAAATGAAACGATTTTACCCAAAACGCTCTTTAACATGGAATTTACAAAAGAATATGTAATATAAAGTCATAAGTGAACCACATATGATATCATAACAATGATTATGATTCTGGAATAAGTCTATGACATTATTTAAATCATTATACAGTATGTTCGGACACTTATGAAGCAAATCAGACTGAAGGTAAGGGAAATATCACAATCTCATTTTTATCCGAGATTGTTTATACTTTGAAATTTACTGGGGTGTATTTTATCATCCACATCCATGGTTCCTCAATATGTAATATTATTTCCATCCACCTAAAATTTCTTAAATCCAATTTTACCCTTTAGTGAGTTTTTGTTAAAAGATATGAAAGGAATCTTTTGTCGTTTTTCATACAAGGTACTTTTTGACTTTTCCGACAAAAGTACGAGAAGAATGTTTTTTTACTTATACGGCATGAATGGATTTTTAAAACATTATTTCCAAGAAGATTCATTTACAAGTTTTCAAGTTTATTTTTAATCAACTTCTTCTAGTTTATAATTTTAGGACATGTTAAGAAAGGAAAAGTGTTTTTGAAGTAGGAAGGATATTTTCCTCAAGAATGGAGTTCAAGTGTTTTATCAAAATTATTTTCCATCTAAGATAATAAAGGGTTCTGTTTCTATCCCTATTATTACATTGATTTGATAATGTTGTGATGGACATATTTTTATGAATTCCTTTATCTTATATGAATTTTTTTATGATGTCATGATGTTTAAGAATTCCATTTTTATTACATGGGTTATGCAATGATGTATGATTTATGATTTTGTGGCACACATAAGAATGGTATCATTATGAGATGGGTGGGACCAATATCTCCATCCAATTCATTGGGTAAAGATTTTATATCTCATGAGATAGACATGGCTGGAACGGTAGGTTATACCGGTTCAGTGAAACAGGACTGAAACGAGGAGTGAACTCGGTTCAGAAATAGAATTTGTCCACTAAGATTGTCTTGGCAATGAGTCTTGACTAACAAGAAATGATTCTATATGATTATGTGTGTATGACACAAAGTTTCATGTTTTAAGATATGATTATTGGGATTACATTTCACTATTATGATTTATCCCATGTTATGATATTATGATCTGTTTTGCAGGTTAAGATTTCCAAAATGTTATGTTCTTATGAATATGATGAGATTGATATTTCTTTTGTTTACTCTTACTGATCATTTGAGCTTACCCTTTTATGTTTTCTTTTCCCTAGGATATAAATAAAGGTTTTAGGTAGACAAAAAAGGAAGATCTTTATGGGAGATGTTGAAGATCTTTCACCACGATTAGAAGACAATATTCCGAGTTTCCAAAGACACTAGACTATTACTGTCCTTGTGTGTGTGTTTTTGTTATGTAATAAGTATTCCACAAAAGTAATGTAATGACAATGTACGTTAAGATTAGGGTCTCTACACATGGGATAATGTTTTCATTCCTTTTTTTTATATCCCTTACCGATCATTTTGTGTTCACCAAAGGTTTTGAAATAATTTTCATAGGTTATAAGGGTTTTTATGAAAAATAAGGAACCCTAGTTAAATGTTATGATTATTTTTCAAAGAATACAAGATTGATTTGAAAGGTTTTATATTTATGAAAAAATGGATACTATTTTTGTTATATCCACTCTATATAAATATGGAATGTTTTGTATGTTTTACTTCCCAAATCTATAATATCGTAAATATGAAAATATCCTCATCATGAAAGGAATTGAGTTCGTGACTAAAATTCAATATTTTGTAATGTAATAAGGATAGGTTCTAATAATAACCAACAAGATCTCATTGTCACCTACTGTTTACCATTATCATAAAAAAATTACCACTCCGAGAGATATCATGAACCACAACCTAAAAATTAATATATATTTTTTATACTTCTGATTTTTGGAAGACATTGGTTGTGAGTATAAAACAACCATTTATATAATAACAAGATAATACATTTATTACACTACTAAAAATAAAAAAATTATTTTTTGAAAATAGATTTGTTCAAAAACATTATTTCATCACATGATGGAGAAAATTATCAAAATATCTTTTAACCCCCTTTTAGTAAACTCAAATCCACATAAAAATTAATGCTCCATAAATAAATTCCATTCAAAAATTTCCTTAGATATATCCTTTAATTGAACCATATAATAAAATAAATAGAAACCCATGGAATCAAAAAACAAATAAATAAGATTTCATAGAAATATGGAATTTAAATTATAATTAACAGAAACAATCTTGTAAAAGGAAATAATAAAATAAACCTCAAACTGGTAAATCATATCTGGTGAAAATTATAATAAATATAATTTATGTATGAATAAAACACTATATATTATGTAAATTATAGGAAATATATATTATGTATCATGGAACCGTTTTAGACATCTTGAGTGGAAAAATGAAATATTTTGGAAGGAACCATCTTTTTACATCATGATTCCTTCCTACGTCTATAACCAACTGTCTTTTCTAAACTGGACACACAAGTGGATCTCTCCCCAATAATTTTTTCAAACAATACCACAGGGGATCTGAATCATATAATCAAGAATATATAGTGTCAATTTTTCATCCACCAATAATATACCAAGGGTTAAAAAGATCATATTAATGGGAAGTGATATATCAATTAGATAGAATATATCAACCAAGAGTCATCGTAAGACGATCAAAATTTTCCAACCCACCTCCATACACCAATCCTTAAAAATCTCTCTATAAAAAACATTTTATTTCAATAAAACTAAACTAGAAGGGATTCTATGCAGTTCGACACATTATATGCAAAAAATTATGTATATCAACTGGGCCATATCATTTGGTCCTTCTATCAATTTTTTACGAAAAAAAGCTCTACAAATATCATTTAAAACCCTAAACTAATCTTTAAACAATATCTTCAATGTGAAACATTAATATCTGATTTTTTACAAAAAAAATGACAATTGAATCCATTTTTAGAGAATCGTTTTGGAATCTATGTGGAAATTTGAAAACCAATGTGTTATAGTGGAATGCTAGGAATATATATATATATATATATATATATATATATATATATATATATATACATTCACATATATATATTCACATGAACCTATATATTTATGTAATGAAAAATATGAATATATATATATATATATATATATATTAGGATTCATTGGAAATTCCAAATGCATTAAAATAGAGAAATAAAACAAGTCACCTATAAAATCATAAGAAATTAAAATGAAAATTACTAATGCCTAAAAATAGTGTCATCCTAAAGAAACTAATAAAACCCCCAAGAAAAATATTACATAAATAATCATATAAATATTATCCTCAGAAACACAATGTAATTTTAATATAAGAAACTTATGTATTGTAGTAATCATATAATATATATATATATATATGCATACATTCAGCACAATACAAAATATGATTGAGAACTTTCATAGAGATGTATTCGTATCATGTAATGTTAATATTTTTACATGTGTTGATTAAATTTCATTTTTTTACCTTGGGATCCATTCGGGTAAAATTAGGAAATTTGGGATGTAAATTGGAATGTGCAAGGTTGGTGCACAATTTTCCCAAATAGTGCTCCCTAGCCCAACAAACTATAAAACCCCAGATAGTGGTGATTTTAATTATTTAAAATTCTTTCAAACTAAGATCACAAATAATATAAACCAGGCATCCCTTATAGGATACATGTGGTTATGTGTAGGGTTATAATAAACCATGCACCCTGAGATGTTAACCGTACGTATGCGGTTCTATTTTGGAAAAAATTTATTAAAATATTTCTTGAATCCCAATCATAAACCAAAAAATTCCATAACTAAACCCTTAATCATTTCATCTAAATTAAGAAACCCCTCAGAGGGATTTTGTGTCCTATAAACCTCTATTAATGGTGATTCAAAGCTCAACTTGTAGATTTTCACATCATTGGGTAGGTGATTTCTTCCAGATTGATCTCATGTCTCATTCCCATTATTGTCACATGAATTTTTGAGTTTTTATTCATATTTTGGGGTATATATATATAGTATTTTCAATCTCAATCAATATTTAAGGAATTTTTATTTTTTAATCTTTATTTATGGATTATGATCCTAATCTCATTTAACGTCATAATTTTGTTGAAATTTAGAATTTCCATTAGGCAAACATAAGTCAAAAAATTGTGGTTGGTGTTATATTATTAAAATACCACAGTCATTATTCTAATTATATGTATGTCATTGTATAATTAATAATTTATTGTAATTTAATTTACAAAATTGAATTAATTAATATTTGTGATTTCATTAAATAATGAATTGGGATTTGGGAATGATTAATTTTTTAATTAAATATTAGTTATTAAAATTGTTGATCTGAGAGAATTATTTGAGGAATTAGTTATGAGATCTTGGGATTATTGATTTGAGATAATTAACTGATGACTTAAGTATGATATATTATGTTTTTTAATTTCAATAATTAATTAGAGAATTAATCATGAGACATTTTGATTGGAAATTTGCGATAACTAATTTTTGAGTTGATTATGAGAAATTTGGATTATTTATTTGAGATAATTAATTGATTTATTAATTATGATATGTTGCGATATATGTTTTGAATAATTGATTTTATAATTAATTATGATATTTTTATAAATATGTTTTGAATAAGTAGTTATAGAAATAACTATAGGATATTGGTTTGTGAATATTGATTAATTAAATGACGAATTAATTAATGTTATTGAATTGATTTCCTAATTCCAAAATTAGATGTGATATTGTTAAAAATGAATGGAAAAAATGGAATTTATGAGTTATTTGAGATCAATAAATGGTAACAATAGAATTTATTTTTTAATTGAGAAAAATAAATTATAATAATAACATTTATGTTTTAATTGTGATCATTAAATGGAAATGATGAAATATATTCTTTAATGGATAATAATTTATGGTAAAAATGGTATCAATGTGTTAAATAAGAAAATGGTTGTTAAGAATTTAATTTTTGTATTGATTGAGATAAATAATGGAATCAATGGAATTCTAAGATACTATATCCCTCATGGTTGTTTCAAACTCCATCACTGGATGATATAGGTATTATGGTATGGGTGACCTCAATGACTTGGGTGTTTATGTTTTTTAATAAAAATAGTTTACAATGTGATAAATTATTATTTATATATTTTGATTTATTCATTATATAACTGTATACTCTGTTATTTTATTTGATATTGTCTAGACACTATTGTTGGTGGCCTACTAAGTTATACTCACACCATAATTGTTCTTTCTGATTGGTACTTGGATAGGTTTCATGTTTTACTGATAGGATTAGGGGAAAACTTCTTTATTATAAGGATGAGTCAGAATAGAGCATGGATGGGGGAATTAAACGTGGTTCTGGACCCACATAGGAGTTGTTCGTGTCTTTACATTTTAGTTGCTTGTTGACACTTGGCACTTAAATTAACATTTCATATATTTTGTTTGGTTTTTATACAGTATGTGCATTTTTGGTCATCATGTAATATTGATATAGTTTTGGATATGGTTATATATTTGGTTATTGTTTATTTATTTTTTTGTTGGTGTTTTACTTTAACATAGATTGTATAGTTTCCCATGACTGATATTAGACATTCTCTACTAGTCTATAGTCTCTAGCCTATGAATATGAACACATTAAATCATGTAACTAACCATCCTGGGGAATATATGTGAACCCCGATGTTTGGGATGTAACAAACTATTAAAAGAATCTAGTTTTTTCATTTTTATTAATTTGTGGGAATTGTATATTGTAGACTATAATGGTTTTGGGATTGGTTATGTGGCCATGCATGGTAGTAGTGAACACATGTATGGGGGAGAACCAATTTAAATAGGGTGGGAATTATTTTTATTACTATTTTATGTCATAATTTTATATAATTTCACCTTTGGTGATGTAATTATTGTGTGCCATAATTATTGTTTCTATAGTTTTGAAATAATTGACTTGTGGCCTGGTATGGCGTGAGAGATGATCATTCATGAATCATAATTGGTACTTGTGGTAATATTTTTTACTTGAATCATTTTAGGAACACTCTAGAAGAAGGGTTTTTTTTGTAATTTTTTGAACAAAACTATTTTTATTCAACTGTCAAATTGAAATAAAGATGGTTCTTAATGTGGAATTGAGAATTTTAAAATGTTTAAAATTGAGAATAAATAAATTTATAAATGAGAAATTTTAATAATAAAAATTTATTTAACATTTTTTACCATGTCCTAGGTGTTGGATGGTTATGGGTAGTGATAATTCCTCGATTTTGACCATGTGGTCGGGAAAAGGTGAAAGAATTATCATGGTTCTGTGTAAATCCCTCTTCTTAAATGTATTAATGTTGTTTTCTGGGTCATCAATCATGTGATGGTTATATAGAGATGTTTCACAATGATAACACTTATTTTGAGGATGAATGTGTTGTATGGCATGAGATTGTCCACTTGTAGTGGAAACTGAGGCACTGATTGTGATGTGTGAGGAAGAAAGATAATTTTATGAGAAAAAAATTCTCTATTCATAATGTTTATGGAGAGATACATAGGGTGGGTTTCGAGGAATATGAATTACTTGAGATAAGATTTTAATGTAGAAAACCCTCTGCCTTTTACATGAGAGGGTGGACTAGAGTGATCTGATTTATGGATAGAGTCCATCGAGAATATACATGACCATTTAGAGACTCCTACGGAGAGGAGGGTAATTTTGGATCATTATATGGTTCAAGGATAAGTGAAGTTATGCGGTGATGTTTAGGCATGGAATGAATGATATGATTCTATGTTATGGAAGTACATCTTAGATATGTTTTTATAGAATTAAAATCTATAGACTTTAAGGAAAGAGACAATAACTAAGATCATGAGTTTATCTCAGGGGGGTATGTTGGTGAAAGACTAAATCAGACACATTATGGATTTTCGGTTCTCTTCTCCAACATTGGATGGGGAGGAGACACCTACAATGAGTTGTTTCCACTACCCTAATAATTATGAGGTAATATACATGGATCAAATCATTTTGATATTGATGATTTCTAAGGTGGTGGATTAGGATCTAATAGATGTGGGTAACTTTAGGGAGGATTATAGTGTATGACAAATGGTTTTTACTAGATATTCAAATGGGAAACCTTCCAAGGGATGGAACCATTGATAAATATTTGTATTCAGTGGGATAACTTGATGAATGTTTAGAAGGTAGGGTCTGTATAACCTAAAATTGCCTGATTTTTAGGTTACTAGTTTAGTAGGTAGTGTCGCTGCAAGAGGCATTTTCCCCAAAAACTAGTAGAGTTTTGATCTTGTAGAAATATGGGGCATCAATAGATGTTCTGCATGATAAAGAGATAGATGGGTAGTGAAGGAGGATCCCAACAGTACCAATTTTTGGGAAGGGGATCTTCTACACCATAAGAGTTTGAAAATAGGGAAACTATTTGTTGAGGTTGTAGATGAATTATTTGTGGTTCTCTTTGAAGTTAGACCATGTTTTATTATATTGGTGAAACTAATGGTATTCAAACAACATCACATGGAAGAGGTGTAAGAATGATTGAGGTTGGGTTGCCTATACTTCTGGATAGCGAGGATATACCATCCAATGTGATAAGATTATTCTTGTAGCTTCTATGTTAGATAGAGAATTATCTGATACATATGTCTATCATTCATTAATTTTTGATAAATATGTGAATGTTTTGATCCTAGTGGTAGTGATTAAAAGTGGTGAGTTGATGATAGTACAACATCTAGGAGTACGGTCCAGGGACCTCTACAAGTGTAAGGGATATTCTCTAAATTATGGGTAGTATAATTTATTATAGGATCCTTACATTCATGAATTATGGGCTATGAACCAATTATGGGTATGGAATGCATAGAATCCTATCAAGGACACAAAGACTATTATTAAAGGAGAGTGACTTTTATATCTCCTGAGGGTGAAATGTTTATTCACCATGGAGAGTTGTATATACAGATAGGCATGGCTGGCCCAATCACTCAACAACTGACAAACCTCAAAGACAAGGATTATATTATATATCTAGATGAAAGATCTGTAAAGAATTATTTCATTCCACCAGTATTATATTGGTTCTAGGATTCATTTCATGAGGAATTCTCATGGATTCCACCTGAGATAGATGTGGAATTTATTATTCATCTCTTGATGGGGACTAACCAAGTTTCTTTTACACTATAAAGAATAGTGAAATAGATTTGAAATTGATCAAGACACAACACATATATTATATGTGTAAAGTATTTATCTATTTGAGTACCTCACCTTTGGGTTCATTGGTTTTAAATACTAAGAAGGAAGACATGATTTTTCTCTTGTGATTTGATTACTGAATGTTGAACCATATGACTATGAATAATTGGTTTCCTCTTCCACATATAGACATTCTGTTTGACCGGTTGAGAGGGTCTTGGGTCTTCTAAAAATTAATTAGAGAATGGGGTTTGATTAGTAGATAGCTTTGACTTATGATATATGAAGTACATATTTCAGAAGTAGTTATGGCCCATATGACTTCATTGTAATTTTTTTGGGTGGATAAAAAAATCAACAATATTTATTGTATTTATGAACAAGACTGTCCATCGGTACTGGGATCCATTATTTGATGTTATTTTGGATGATATCTTGGTGTACTCAAAGGATCTCAAAGATCATGCCCATCTCCTTTACATCAGCCCTTGTATACTGAGAGAGAATAATATATATATCTAGCTATCTATGAACTAGTTTTAGATTGATCAGGTGTACTTATTAAGTCACGTCATCTTAAAGAATGTTGTTTTAGTGGACCTATAGAATTTTCAAGAATATTTTTCTTGGGATCATCCAAAGAACATGTTTTAAATAAGTATATTTTTGGGGGTTTCTGGATATTATCGGAGATTCATCTATGACTTTTCCTATTTGGTTGTGCCACACCTAGTCTTGAAAAAAGGATATAGTTTTTGACTAGTCTGAAGCACATGATAATTATTTCCAGGAATTGAATAATATCTTGACATCAACACATAACATAGTACTATCAATTCCATGTGAGGAGTATAATATGTTTTACAAAATTTAATGAATTGGACCTGGAGTTGTGTTGATGTAAGGTGACAGATCTGTGGCGTATGAGATTTAGAATTTGAGGCCAAATGAATGGAACTAACCTATACACAACCTCGTGTTGGATATAGTGATTTATGATTTAATTTTTTGGATGAATTATATTTTTTATGAATAGTTTATAGTGTATAATAATCACAAGATATAAAATTTTATATTGTTGCAGATTGATTTGATTCTAATCTAGTTGAAATTAGTTTAGTATATGAATTGAGTTGATATTGATATAGCCAATAATCCCATAAAATTGAATAGCCACCACTGAATAATGACAGAATACACACATTTTTGAACCCTGTGTATAATCCATAAAAGTGTGGTTATAGGATATAATAACAGTTCAGTGAACCATGGAAGCTGAATCTGTCAATAAAGATCTGAGCCACATACATTGTTTTAAAATAATATACCCATGGCTACGAATTTTGGGAATAGGTTTATACCATTTTAACAATAACCATATAACAATAGTTTTGAAACCATGGGTATTGGATTTAAAAAATTTCATTCTACATGTGTGGATCCCTGGACCACCTATATACAATTCACTTTCATTATCACTATAAAATAGTTGGTTTTTTATATAAATATATATTTACTTATATATATTTATCTAAACTAAGGATACTGGTTTAAAACTATAGAAAAAGGTTTTCCCCAAGATGTTTTTTTTCTTGTAAAATTTTTCAACCCCCCCTAATGCTAGAAAGATATACCCACTCTTCTCTAAAACCCTAGCTATAAGAATGACCTATAATGATTGTTATTAAAAAACCGTGGGTACTATATTTTCATAAAACAATATACCCATGGTTTTTGGAAAACTGTGGGTATAGGTTTGGCCTATACCCATGTTGTTTTCAAACACTTTGGTTATAGGTCCTAAACAAAACCCTATACTGACACTTTTTTAAAATCTCTGGGTATAAGGGTGATGTATACACACGGTTCTGAAGAATACATGAATATAAGAAGAAATTTCCCACCAATACAAATTTTTTACCAAAACTATGTGTATAGGCCCACAACTGATCCCTACACACACATTTTTCATTGTAAAAACATGGGTCTAGGGGGGGGGGGAAATACACATTGTTTTTTCAAAAACCATGGCTATAATGTCATTTTTCCAATAGTGAGTGTTCCTAATGATTTAATTAGGAAAACACATATTCAGGCTATTCAGGAGGCTAGTGTTGAGTGGATGATGATGACTTTGCTGGCTGAGATGCACATTGTGGTTCAATAGAATAAGTAGCAGATGACTCTCCTCTTAGTTTTAGTGGATCATATTCTTTTGATATAGATTAGAGACATGAGGTATGAGTATCCAGATTACTTTTACTTGAGGGATATACTACAATGGGGGGAGTAAACATCCGGTTGGACAATAGATTAGGATGAGGTCATCTATGTTAGGAATCATTTCAGCGTTTCTATAAGTATAAGGGAGGAGGTGATGTGTGAGTTCCATGTCATGATGTTAAAGGTACATCCAGGTGTGACCAAAATATACCTTGAACTATGACAAAAATTTTGGTGACTGTGTATGAAATAGGAGATACCATGGTTCATGAAACAATGCTACACCTCTCAGTTGGTGAAGGATGATCATCAATGACCTGGTGGTTTACTATATCCATTAACCATTTTTGAATTTATATTGGATGATGTTACCATATAATTTTTGGTGGGTCACCCGAGGATTAATCTAATGAATGACTCTATTTTGGTGGTTTTAGACTATTTGAAAAAAAGTAGCACATTACATTCATATATGGGAGGCATCCTTAGTGGACCAGTTAGGAGAATTTCATGTTTGGGAGAGACTCTATCTACATGGTGTCCCATGTGTTAGAACCAAGGCTATTGTTTGTTAATAATGGGGTTTTGTTAGTGATTGTTGTCAATTTTTACATTGATGACTATGTATTTTAAAAGGAATGAGTTTATATATTTGAGTATGAATGTAGTTTTGAAGGTGGTGGAGTTTCCTTGTGTTTTCCAAATTATTGAGCTTCCAAATAGGGATTTTGGTGATAGAAAACTATTTTAATTTAGATAGGAGAGAATTGTATTCAAAACAAAAAAAAGAAAATTTGAAAAATATGGGAATCACATACCTCAGAACATGGACCACAAAACATGTTCTGGGAATGGTTTGAGGCCGCATTCCACGCAGCAGGAACGATACGCAGTGCGGTGCTCAGAGCGGTGCGTGGTGCAGTGCGTGGAGTAGTGTGCAATGAGTTTTGAGGAGCGGTGCACAGAACTAAAAATAGTTTGAAACAACGATATTTGGTGAAGTCATGCGGTATACATAATGCTAAATGTTGATACTAAAAACAGTTCATAGTGACGGTATATGATGAATGCCTACGATATATGGAGGGATGAATGTTGGTGGGATTGTTGTGGTTCATGAAACAGTAGTGGTACATGGTGGAGGCATACCATGTATAGATGGAGTTCAGTATACCATAAATATCACCCCACATTGAAACATTCAGTAAATTATATTAGTGAAATTTTTTAGAGTTACGTGACAATTTAAGGAACATTAATCCCTTTTGTTAAGCGATGAGATTAGAGATTAAAATTTCGAGACGAAATCCTGTAACTTTTGAAGTGGTACATAGAGGAGTAGGAAAAAAACAATTTGAACCATCTGTGTAAGGTAAATAGTCCATTGAAGAATGTGATGTTCATAGAGAAATCTCTCGTAGTATGCCACAAAGCAAGGCAATACACAGTGTAGGGCAGTATGCAGAGAAGATGAGAAGTGCGTCGAGGAAGGCAGTACGTGGAGGAGGTTATTTCACCAAGGAGTGAGATGGTATGTGGAAACAATATTGGCACACATAGGAGGTGGGCTGTGAACCATACCTTGAGCACAGTACACAGAACACCCAAGGAAGCCTAAATATTTGACCAAATCAGTTGTGAAATTAATTTCCATAACATATTAGTACACTGAAAAATAAATTATATATGTGGGTGATTATGAGACATCAAGAGAGAATACATTTATATATGAGGATTCATGATTTAATTATAAACCAATGAAGTGGACTTCCATTCGATATACTGAGTGAATATTCATCCAAATTATTGATCAAGTGGGAGTTAGTGGAAGTGATCTGTGGGACACAATGTGCTATCCCAAACACCATGTAAAGATAGTGTGCCCATCACAATGTGACTCTAATAAACTAATGTAATTTAGAACATGTGAATATTAGATGTTTTTTGTACGACTGACACACTTTCATCATATTCTCCTTGGTTGTTTCCCATATTAGTTAACCATGTAAAATTATTGTGTCTTTGTTGTGCATGTATTTGTTTATTTTATGCACTTACTCTTCAAACATGTTTAACTAGTTACAACCAATGTGGGAAAACTATCCATAAATTTTAATGAAAATGATGAAACCCTGATTCACCCTTCATCTCATAGGGTGTTTTGGGATCCTTCAGGTTGTATAAGAGGGTGAAGCTTACTGGTGTAAAATATGTCGTTTTTTCTAACATGCAGAAAAAAGTAAATTTTATAAGAGTTCCTTTGTTTAGTGGAAGTAACATTAAAATATGGAAGAAAATGATGATGTCTCATATGATATCACTCAGAATTGATGAACTTTTCCCACAATATAAGGAATGGAGGTCACAGATACAACCAGTCTTTCTATGATAGATAGAGACAGAATAATGCTGGATGCTGATGCTAAAGCACAGAATTCCCTTACTACCACTCTTTTTGATAAAATATATTTGATGGTGATGAACTATATGTTATAAATGACTATTTGGGAGAAACTAGAGAATATTTATGAAGGTGAAAGTAAAGTGAAGTAGAATAGCTCCAAGTTTTACACAACCTGTTTGATGATATGAAGATACACCCAAATGAAAATATAGATTATTTCATCAATCAAATTTCTGAAGATGTAGGAGAAATTTTAGGGCTTTTAGAAGAGATCGAAGTAATTTATATTGTATATAAAATCTGGAGAAGTCTTCCAACCATTAATAATGCAATGGTTTTAGCTCTTGAAGAGAGGGATCTTTACAAACATTCTCTTGATAATCTTCTGAGCATCCTGCTAGAATATGATATGAGACTCAACCCAGAAGATGTAATAACTCACGTGAGAATGGAAATGGAATTCAAAGGCACATAAAAATTGGAAATTTAAAGATATTTTTTAAATGATTAAGGTGACTAAATTTCCATGAAACTCATGAAGGGTATGGGGAAATTTGATGGAAATATACCTATGGCTTGTTTTCACTATGCATGAGTTGGGAACATTGCCTGTTGTTGTTGAAGGAAGAACAAGGATGAAGAAAGCGAATATGGATACATTCAATAGCCTAAAAATGTTTTCCATAAAGAGAAACTTAATATATGGAATGATATTTCAATGAAAATTTTTTGTTTGTGATGAAGAAGATGATGAAAATGAACTCTTTGAAGATAATGAAGCATAATTCAAATATGGGAACCATGCATCCATGATGTCTACCACTAAAAAGTAAGAAACATAGAAAATCAATGTTATATATAATAAGTTAACTACTAATGTTGATCCCAAGTTGTAACTTAAGGATTCATTTGGTAATCTTGAGATTAAATGTAAGAGCTGAAATAAGTGGAAAGCAACGATGGAGGAATATTTAGAATATATTGATTAAATGGAAGTGGAAATTGAACAATAGCAAGAATGGGTGAAATTATAATCATTAATCCTTGAAAGCACTATTGATGTTGTGGAACTAAAACTCAGAATTGATAGACAAGAAAAGTTCCTCAATGACCATACCTAGAGACTGGAGGAGAGTGAAAGACTATTGGGGGACTCGATGTAGAAGTTGTTACTCTAAGAAGTAAACTCAAAAGCGAATCATTATCAAAAGAAGAAAAGATCAAAATTCAATTTGGAATGTTCTCAAATGTTGAGATACTGGAGAGTGAAAAATGTGGCTCTTATATAGTTGAAAAGATCTTGAGTGATCAAAGAACTGCATGGATGGGAAATAGTGGAATTGGTTGTGATGCCGAAATGTTAAATTCTATAAATAATGTGAACAAGAATAAAGTCATGTTGAATGTTAATCATGTTAAAAATCCTCCATATGTGCTTAAAAGGAAACCCATGAGTCATGTTCAAAGGATAATTGAAGATTATACATGAATTTTCATTAATTATAGGCATTCAAACTATTTTCCTGAGGAAGAATGCATGACGAGAAATGGAAGTGAGAAGACATATCCTTTCAGGATGTGTTAGTTTGGTGTCTATTTGGTCCATACCATGTCATACTGTGAAGAGGCATGGAGCTATATTAATGGGGAAGATTTAGGAGTTCAAAAAAGGAAAAAATATTCATATCTTGATTCATATAGAAGAAATAATTTCTACGGATATAGTTTTCACGGTGCTAATATTGGCCACAATGATATATATTTCAGGTAGTGGTATGACATGAGAAATTATTTCAATACTCAGTGATGAGTTAATACTTGTCAAATAGATAGTGTTTCTATTTCAAATAGGTTTTCTCCTCTGGATGAAGAATTTTAATATGATGAACCCATGTAAATGGAAGAGTTAATTGAAAGACCATCAATGTCCTATGATCAATCCAATATCTCATGGAAAGAAAAGTGTAAAATAGAAAAATACAATTTTGCAGAAGTATCCCTCAATGCTACAACGAACAAAATCGCGAATATTATTGATAGTGGATTTTCATCATATATGACATGTAATATAGACCTATAAATGAATGTCAAGAAAAATCTTGATGGGATAGTGATGTTTGGTAACGATGGTGATTTGAAAATTAAATGTAGTGGAAGTATCGAGATAGCTAATAGAGAGATAAAGAAAACTGGTGTCCTTTATGTGGATGGTATGTTTCACAATAATCTTAGTTTGAGTGAAATCTGTGACTCAAGTCTTATTGTGACCATCAATGAAAATTGTTGTACAATAAGGGGAAAGTCCAATAATTCTCTCCTGAATCGATGTAGAACATATGGAAACATAAATCAGGTTGATAGAAAAGAGAACATCTGCAACATAACTGTGGAAGTGGAAAACAACTAATGACATTAGAAATTGTGGTACATCAATCATAATGAGATGGAAAAAATATCTAAGATGAATATAGTCATGGATACCCTAATCTGAAGCGTGAACGGGAAAAAACCTATGATGCTTGCATGTGAGGGAATTTGTTTTGTAGTTCCTACTAGCCAAAGAAGAAAAGAACATGAAATACCCTTCACCTCATACATATAATTGAATATGGCCTGATAAATGTTGTTGGGACACATGGGGAAGGGTAAACTGTTCTTTTCCTAGATGATTATAGTAGAAGGTCATGTTTGATCGTTATACAAAAGAAGCGAAAAGTACTTCATTTTATGAAAACATTTCAATGAATCAATGACAATGATACTGGAAGGATGATCAATTTCCTATGTTCTGACAATGTAGGGGAATAAAAATCCATTGAATTTGAAAATTTCTTAGAGAATCAAGGAATACAACTTGAGGTGGAAGCTGTGTGAACACGACTTCAAAATGGAGTCATTGAGTGCATGAATTGACAAGTAAAAAACATGGCCAAAACTATGAGGATTGAGAGTCGTATTCCTCAACATTACTAGAAAGCGGAACTACATGTTATAGTGTACATTCAAAATCAAACAAGGATATATATGGGTGAGAGAAAGACACAATATGAGTTATGTCTTATAAGGATGCCCTCATTGATCTATTTTTATGTTTTTGGAGGAAAATATTTTATCCGAAACAAATAATTAAATCAAGGTAAGTATGGATACAATGAAGATGAAGAAATATTTCATGGATAATCAATGAAAAAAATGCCTAAAAGTGTTTCAATATGCGATTGATAATAATTTAGGAAATAATTTATGTAAATATCATGGAATATAAAAACACGAATTCATTAAGGAATTATTATGCTAGTTTGATAGAAGATTAGAATGAATTTGAATTTGGAAAAAATGCCAATACAGAGGTAGAGGAAGGTATAAAAAACTCTCAGGAGTCACATCATGATATTGATTCAGAAGAATAATTAGAAGAAGAACCATAGCTGGATTGAATTTAGTCTAACCCCAATTGAGAAATAGAATAACAGAGATTGATCCATCCAACATTTTCGGGGATCATAATGCACCTATAAAAACATGGAGAATGAAGAATAATTCAAAATATACATTTTATTAGTTGTATAACCATCCTTATTTGAAGAGGCTACAATGGATGAGTAATTGTTGAAAGAAATGAATGATGAGGTGGATCATCTTGACAAAAATCGAACATGTGATCTTATTGAAAGAAATGATGACCATAATGTGATTGGTAAAAAGTTGATTTTTTTAAAAAAATTGAAGTACATGGAATTTAGATCAGAAATAAGGTGCGCTTGGACTATAAAGGATATTCACAAATAGAAGGTGTTGAGGATGAGGAGACATTTTCTCCAGTAGATGTACCAGTCTCAATCAGGATATTTCATTCCATGGAAATCCAAAGAGGTTATGAAGTTTATATTATGGATGTAAAGAGAGAATTATTAAATGGACTATTAGAAAAAGAAGTCTACATTGAACAAATTGAGGGTTCTTACTAGGAATTGATGAACTGAAGGTTTGAAAATTTAAGAATTCTCTTTATGGTTTCAAAACAGCACCATGGGTGTGGTACTATAGATTAAAATCTTAAATGAGAAATCTTAAATTTAAAATAGGAGAGGTGGATCAGAATCTCTATGTGACGGACTCTCAAAATGATCAGTTCATGGTATTGCTATACATGGATGATATAATTTTTGGTGGATGTATATTGTGATCAGTGGATTGATTTTGCAATCACAATAAATCGGAATTTAAAATATGCATGATTGGTAAACTCATATAGTTTTTATAGATGCAGGTACATAAGAAAGACTACACATTCATTTCTTAGAAAAAATATGCAAGAGAACTTCTGAAGAAAGTTAATATTCATGAATCCAAACTAATGATGATGTTGGTTTTAATTGGATGAAATCATGGAAATCATGAGGAATATAATTCTATGGAAACCACCTTGTAAAGAAGAATCATTTGAATCCAACTTTAACTAATGACGACACAAACAAATATTGTCATTGAAACATTCCTAGCAGCCCTCTTTTAGAGTAATCCAAAGAAAGGAAATATGGTGGTAGTAAAAAGAGTCATGATATACATTATAGGTACACATAATTATGGGCTATACATTGCGGCATGAATATATAATGAACTATGAAAAGTTTCAGATTCTAACTCGGATGGGGATACAGTGGACAGAAGGTCTTCCAGTGGTGGAGAATTCCATATTGGAAAAAATGTATGGTCTGGTTAAACACGATATAGGAAATTACATCACATAGTACTATTGAAGTTGAATCTATATTTTCTACCAATGAGTGCACTGAGTTACATTCAATGAATCAATAACTGATTGACATATGTGATTAGGTGAAACAACCAATGGTGATTTTCGGTGATAACAGTAGTGTAGTTGATCTAATGAAATATCGTTTTCAACATTCTCGTACAAAACATATGGAGATCAGATATACTTCATCATGGAAAATGTTGAACAAGGCATGATCAATATGAACCATGTGGGAACTGTTTAACAAGTGGCTGACATTATGACCAAAAAACTTTCAGCAGCTGTGTTTGAGAAACATCAGTTGAACCTTGGTTTTTAGCAACCTACCAGTGCATAAGGAGGTTACAGGAATCCCCACTCCCCATTTATTTAAACTCTGTTAATCTATATTTGGAAGTGATGTAGGTCCATGGGGGAGATATGATCCAAGGGGTGTTTTTTCTGAGCTCTAAAATGTTTAATAACCTATCTATGAGTTTATTTCCGGTAGGGGGGAGGATGGATAAATTCAATGGGGGAGTGATCTATTTCTTTCTGGATATAAAAATGATGCAGAATAGAAACATCTAGAAATGAAACAATGGTGGAGAAAAGAAAAGGGTAGAAAGTAACTCTTGGGGAGAAAAGAAAAGGATAAGAACTCAGTTCATGCCCCTATGTTTTTTTCTACACTATGCACTGCTCATGTAGACATAGAGTGATAGCTGAGTTGTTTCTTAAAGGGTCAATTTTTTGTTTATGGATGGTGCACTGGTAAATTTATCTAGATATTTCCAACAAACCCAAATGGGGAGATTGTTGGAACCAAGGTTATTCATTGCTAATAATTTATTTTGGTTTGTGTTTGTTGTCAATATACACATGGATGACTATAGAGTTTTCAAGGAATGAGTTCATACATTTGAGGCTGAAAGAAGTATTGAAGGTGGTGCAGTTTCCTTGTGTTTTCCACTATTTGGGCCTCAAAATAGGGATATTTATGTTGGAAAACTATTGGTTTTTAGATAAGAGTGAATGATATGCGAAATGACACAACAAATCAAAAAAATAATGGTACCACCTACCTAGGAACATGGACTGCATACCATGTTCTGGGAACGGTTCATAAAATCATTCTAGGTAGAGGCAATGGTATGAGGAGGGGTTCACATAACTAAAAAATAGTTCTTATAAATGATACTAAGTGAAGTAATGTTGTACGTAGAATGCTGAAAGTTGAAATGAAAATTTGTTCATAGTGAATGTACGTGGTGAAGGCATGCAATACGTAGGGTACTGAAGGATGGCTAGATTGCTGCGGTTTGCAAAATAGGAGTGGTATGCAGTGAGGCTAAACATACGCAGATGGAGTTCAGTATAATGTGAAGTTTTTTCCACATTCAATATTTTGGGTAATTAGAATAGAGAAATATGTGGAGTTGAGTGCATATTTAATTAACAATAATACCATTTTTTATGAGAATAGATTATAGATTAAAACTTTAAGAATAAATCCAAGAAAGTTAAAAGTGCTATGCAGAGGAGAAGCTAGTTGGTAGAGAGAACCATCAACTTAAAGAGAATAGTCTGCTGAAGAAAGTGTAGTATGCGGAGGAATCCATCACAGTACACGACGAAGAAATGAAGAACACATAGCAATGTGGTACTCTTAGAAGCTGAGATGTATGCAAAGGAAGGATGTACGAGGAGTAGGTCAACTCTCTGAGGAGCTAGATGGTAAGAAGAAATGATAGTGGTACGCGAAGGAGGTGGTCTGCACACCATACATAGATCACAGTATGAAAAAAACCCAAGGAATACTAAAATTTTTCCAAATCAGTTTGATAAATTAGGTTCTATAACAAACAATTACATTAATAAATAAATTACATTTGTGATTGATTACAGGACATCAATAGAGAATAAATTTACAGTTGAGGATACATGATTTAATTCTAAACCAATGAAGATACTTTCAAGTCGATATAATGAGTGAAGATTCTACTAACGTAGTGAGAACGGGGGAGTTAGTGAAAGTGATCAAATGGATGTAGTGGGTTTTCCCTAAAACATTGTAAATGTAGTTCTCCTGGTGCAGAGTGAGTGTGCTAAATTTTTTTTAATACACAATATGTGAGGAATACTGATTTTTAGTACGACCAACACACTTTGGGTGTGCTCCATGGATGTATCCCTTAGTGGAGAACCAAGTAAAATTTATGTTCCATTATTGTGCATGTGATTGTTTATTTTCGGCACTTCCTCTTCAGACTGGTTTAACAAGTTCCCACCCACATGGGATCAAGATCCATCAATTTAAAAGAAAATTTTGACACCATGATTCACCCATCCCCTATCAAGGTGCATTGAGGTCATTCACCTTGGACTATTGATTCATATCATCAATAACATTTTACTTTTATCTTCTACCAAGCATCATAGAAGGTGTGGTGAGTGCATGTTTTTTTGTACAACAATTTGATCACTGATATATGGGAAGCCATAGGGTACTATATAGGTCATTAATGATTTGTTGTGAGCATAAGTTCTTGACTTTGGAGTATGTCAGGAGAAGCACCTATAACTAGTGTAGAACTATTAGAACAATATTTATTAGGAGAATACAATGATGAAACCATACAAGTCGCTTTATAGTAGTAAATAAATGTCACATATATGCAAGATAAAGGTGGGTGAGTCTGAGCTATTGGGATCAATTCTGGTACAAGAGATGTTGTAGTTGGTTCAGTTAATTTGGATGTGTATGACTATGGATCCAATTAAAAAAATTATAATTACGATTATTGTTGATGACCCCTGTAATTTACAAAAGATTATCATATATTCCTTTTAGTGTCAACTATATTGGGTTACTGCAAGATATTGAGACATGGAATGTTGGATCCTAGGTTTGTTGGACCATTTGTGATTATAGAGATAATTGGGTTGTTGGCGTACCTGTTGTCTCTTCCATAGAGTCAAAATACTAAGCTTGATTTTTTCCATTTGTCACAATTACATTGATATCACCCTAACCATTCTTTTGTGATATATGTGTATCATGATGAGCATGAGATAGATGAGTCCTTCACGTAGAATCTGAAACATGGGTTGGATCGTATGGAAAAGGTGAAATAGGTAAATAAAATATTGATAGTTCATCTAATGTGGTAATATTGAATTCTTCATGAGAAATAATGGTAAAGAGAATCATATAAGAAGTCTCATGAGACAAATATTTTTGACTCAAAATCATAGAGATTCTTGGGAGTGTAGCTTGATGATGAACTATTATAAGTTGGGGAGATTATAAGATCTTAAATTTTTTGGAGATGTCTCATGATTTTTATTAGATACTATTTTTTCTTGTGTTGAGTTTGTTTCATTTGAGTTTTATGTTGATCTGAATATAGGTGGAATTTTGAAATTTTGTATGGAAATAAAAAAGTGCACAATTGGTGTACAATTTTCCCAAACCGTCAACTACAACCTAGAAAATGGTGCAATACTAGACAGTATGCATTTTCATTATTGGTGAATAGTTTTACAAACCATTATCTCTAATAGGAGAAACCATGAATCCCCTAGAAGAGGTGCAATATTGGTCTTACGGATAGGCGAAGCCTTGTGACCCGAGCAGTAATCCGTGCATATGAGATTTTACACCCAAGAAAATTATTAATATATTTGAAAAACCCCTGTCTAATACCTCATCTGTCCATAACATGACCAATTATCATTTTGAATAATTTCATAGCCTCCTAGAGGAGATCTGAGGCACTCTAACATTTTTATTGAAATTCAAATATCGGTTGGATGATTTTTATATCTTTTGGTAAGTGGTTTCTTCCAGATTGATTTCCCATCTCATTCACATTATCCTCCCACACATTGTAAAATTATTCTTCTATTTTTTCGATAGTTATATATCTAGGAATGTGGATCTAAATCTAGATATAAAGGATCATTATTTTTTCTATCATTATTTTGGGAATAAAATCTAGATTTCATTCTATGTCATTATTCTACTAAACATGAGGAATTTTATTAGGTGAACATTATTCAATGTTTTTTTGTATGTGATATATTATTCAAATGTTATAGTCATTCGTTCAATTACCTTAATGTAATTGTATAATTTTTAGACTTCCTAGTAACTGAATTTCCTTAATTGAGTTAATTAATTTGGTGATTTAATTAATTAATTGATTGGGATTTGGGATAAATAATATTATAGTTACTTATGACTTATTAATTTTTTTGATTTGAATGAATTAATTGATGAATTAATTATGAGATATTGTTTATTTTAATTTGTGATAATTAAACGATGAATTATTTATGATATATTGGTATTATTGATTTAAATAACTAATTATATAAATAATTAGGATTTATTGCGATTTTATATTTGAGAAAATTAATTTTTTAATTAATTATGAGATATTATGATTGATTATTTTATGTAATTAATTGTTGAATTAATTATTAGATGTTGAGAGACATGTTTTGAATAATTAATTATATAATTATTTATGGGGTATTGTGTTGTGAATATTTATTAATTATTTGATGAATTCATTTATGGGACTGATGTGATGAACTAATTTCTAAATTATTAGTGAGATTGAAAGAATTATTGGTATAAAAGGAATTCATGTGTTAATTGAAAACAATAAATCTAAATAATGGAATTTATGTTTTAATTAAGAATAGAAAAAGGTAAAAATGTAATTTATGTGTTAAATGAGTACAGTAAATGGTTAGAATTAAATTTATCTATTAATTGGGAATATGGATTGATAAAAATTGAGTACATGTGTCCAATTAGATAATAAATGGAAAAAATTATATTAATTTATTGACTGAGATAATGTATTGTACCAATGAAATGTTCATATATGATATCTCTAGGGGATGGTTCAGACTCCCTCATGTTCCAATATAGTTATTGAGGTATGTGGGTCCTCGAAAACTCAAGAGTTTATGTGGTAAAATAAATAATTATTTAAAATGTCATAAATAGTTATTTATTCATTATCAATCATTATTTATACAATGGAATAATCTATTATTTTACTGGATATTATTTTAGATACCATTGGTGGTGACCTATAGAGTTGTATTCACTCCTCACTCAGTCTTCTTAATCAGTACCTAAATAGATTTCATGTATGTAGGAGAGGATAAGGGAAATGCCCCAATGTAACATGGATGAGTTGGGTTGGAGAATGGATGAGGGAACCAGATGTGGATCATGACCTGCATGAGAGGTTTTAGTGTCTTTAATTTTGAGTTTCATTTTGACCGTTGGCATGTAAATTATCATGTCATATCTTCTATTTGGTTTTTATATTGTGATTCCCATTTTGGTAATCATGTGATATTAGAATCATTCCAGTTATGGTTGCATATTTTTTATTTCTTATTTACTTTCCAGTGGTGATCTATGATGAAAAAGATGATGTGGTCTTCCCATAATTGATATTAGACCCTCACTTCTAGCCAGCAGCCTTTGGCACATGGGGGGAACACTGGAGGTCATGTGACCAACCGGTTCTGGGCACCAGTGTTTGGCACTCAGTCCGGGATGTTACATAAATATACTTAAAAATACATGGAAATAAACTATTTAACAAACCCATTATCTCATAAAAAAATTAATATATATATATATCGTAAACAACATTCTAATTTTAACTATATTGAAATTAGAAATCATTTAGCATATCATGTTACCGGTTGGAAATTAAAAAAATGGATTAAACTATATTAAAGATACTATATATGTGATATAAATCTCAAATATTGAAACAAAAAGGCCCATCAAACTGTCCATATACCCAAAAATCCAGAAAAATAATATATATCTCTCAAAAACCCACACTGGGGATCAACCAACATAAATCTGAGGAAAATATAAATGAAAAAAATGAGATTGAAGAAGTGTAGAAGAGGAATAATCCTTAACTTAATTAATCTACCATGAAATCAACGATTATAAGATATAAAATTTGAGGAGGAATAAAGGGGGATGAACCTTGTGAACTACTTCGATTGGATTTGGTGGGTAGGGTGAAATGAGACTACTTTTATAGAAATAATTCAGGAGGTAAAACGATATATTTAAATGTTTTAATGAAACTAGATATGTAAAATGGTGTGATAAAATTGTTTTCCCATACATGAACACCTTGTTGGGAAAATAATACATAAACATCATGTTACATGGATTTTGGTCTCGTATTTTACTATTCCATATACCAACCATGTGCCTCCCACTAGTTAGCCCCCTTTGTAGCTGTGATAACGCAATGTGAAGACACCTAGACAAAAAACAATTTTCATTCAAAAAAATTACAATAGTAAAAAAAATATGGCAACCATATGAATGATGTTGGGTAAATACATACTAGGTAGGTAACCATGCGACCTTCATTGAAATATCTATATTTAAATTATTTAAAGAAATTCAACTTGAAACTCAAAGGAAACAGCATAAAAATATAAAATTATAAAATTAAAAATGAAAATATATATTAGGGTGTGATGAATAAATTTTTGGTATAGATCAACAGTCAATATAAATTTATTATATAGGGGTTTAGAATATGCTCATCCTTTCTTTAATCCAATGTAAGTGTTTTGTATCTCAGTTTTCCTTCATTGAGACATATTTCATATTTTGATCCTATTTTCATTTATATGTTGTACATAATTCCTCTCCAATATATTTTGTTATAAATAGTGTTTTTTTAATTTTATTAATGGTTCTATTTCAATTTATTTATTCAGGGAATATTGATTCTAGAGTAAATAAAGTCATAAGGGGTTTTTGAATACTCAATTTTCATTCGTTAAGTTATAGTAATTTTTGTTTCTATTTACATAATCGTATTTTTCCACTACAATATTTAGTTTCTCATAAATATATCTTCTACAAATATTAATGGATTTTTTATAGTAATTACTAAACAAATTATTTAATAATGAATTTCATTTTTTAAAAGTTCTTATAAATAAAATGGGTTTGTTGACTGTATGTATGTTCATTTATTTGTACTCATTCTTCATAAAATATGTTCTTATATGTTTGATAGATCCTACCATTTCAATAAATTATATGATATTTTCTCTTTTACTTAGAGAAATAATTTTCTCCTGGTACCAATATTATTCATTGATGTATATACTTCATCATAAAATATGATGTTGTTAAAAATAAATCTCAACTTTTCGACAATATCATTATCATGTATATCAATATTATTTTTACAAAAAAAATTTGTTTTCTTTTCTATAAATCCTAATATGTATTTTCATTTTTAATATTTATATTTATCTTTATTTATATTAAAAATAAAATTTTATATCCTTTTCGTAGATGTGGGATTTTTCGAAAATGTTACTTTGATGATTAAAAAAAATTCACTCTTCTATAATATATTTTTTACCTTACACTAAATATTTAAATACACAACCATTATTTCCTTTCAAGGAACCATTAATATATATTTTTTATATATATGGACTTCAAAATTCTAGTTTTCATCTATTTAAATATTATTTTTGAATGTTTCATATAACATTTTCATTTGAAGACAACTGTAAAAAGGTTTCTTGGAACTCTTTTACAATTATCACATGAATTTTCTTATTTATCTCTAAAATAGTTAAATACTATAAATTTATGTTTCATGAATCACTCACAAAATCCCATTATTATATCCTAATTTTGGGATATTGAATGTTTTTATAAACTAATTCAACCCTTGATTCTATTTTATTCCACAAGAATTTCAAAATATCAAGTAACCCATTTTTTAAATTTTTTATGATAAGATGAAGGATTTAATTCGTAGGGAATGGATATGTATAGATAATTATTATGGGATGTATGTGTCTCATGAAGCCCTCTAAGGAATTCTATCAAAAATTGTATATCATGATATGATGAATGGAAATTATTTTCATGAGAAATATTTATTACATAATGCAATTAATTTGTTGTGATAAAAAAATTTCACAACATATTCCTGAAAATTATTGTGATAACATATTGTAACAATAAAAATCAGGGACATGAATATCATAAGATTCCATTATAAAATTGTGTGATTTTAAAAGGGGTCTATATTGGATAGAATAAAATACATGAAACATTAAGATTAAATTAACCATGAAATGTTATGGTTTATATATAATCATTATAACGATGAAATTCAATTGTAGAGTATGAATTTTAATGAAAACGTTAAGAAAAATTTGTATACTGATATTATATAATGGAAATTACTAATGTAAATTTTTTTAGTAAAGATATTTTATTCATCAAAAATATATTTTTTCAACAACAATTTTTTATTAAATTTTTGTGTGAATTAAAAAATTAATTTCCCAAAAATTTATATATTTTATTTATTAAATAGATATACTTATTAGAATTATGAAATGAAAATTATCTGATGGTGAATTTGTATGTTTTTTTGTAAAGGATGATTTTTAATGAATATTTCAGAATAATAATATGTTTGAAACTGTAATTTATTTTCATTACAAGAAAAATGATTGTTTTTTATATTATTTTAAATTTTAAAAATCACCTTTATTTCAAAATAACGTAATTAATTACCTAAGTACCATTATAATTCCTCTTTTTTGAATAAGTTCATTTTGGGCATAAAATGTAGTTTTACGAAAAATGCCTTCCATCATGTTTTCAAGATTATTTATGATTGAAAAAATTGATGTCATGTGAATTTAATTTTTTTAAACTATGTTTCATATTATGAATCTATATAATTAATATTAGGTAAAAAGGGAATTTTTTTGTCAATATGAAGAGTATACGTAGTTATGTTTTTACCATGGTAAAGGTTAAGTGAGTAAATTAGTGTTTAAAATACCCTGATATATTTTAAATGTCATTAAAAAACATTCCATTATTTAATTGTATGATTCTGTTTCATCCCTAATAATCCAAATTTCAAAAATGTGTTCTTTTTTTATCTATGATTAGGAGCATCAAAAAATTTTATGAAAATAAATATACAACTTCTCAATTTATTTATTTATATCTATATTTTTATCTAAGGATAAGAATATGTTATGTTGTTTTATAAAATTTTATTTTACAGATAAATTATTTTTACATTATTAGTTTTTTAATATATTAGTTATGAAATAATTATCTTCAATGCTTCTGCCCCACCGAGATAGTGCTTATGCATGGTGTACAATAAATCATGAAAACGATTAGAAAACACTAAAATGTAATATTTTATTGCTGATTTATAGTGTAGTGTAAATTTTATACATTAGTATAAAATTTTATAGTCATTTGAATGTTTTATATTCAAATTCCATTACAATATTCAGGAAAATTATGTAAAATTAATTTAATAGTTCAAAAAATATCTTTAATGGTATTTTAAAATAGAAAATATATTATTTGATAATTTAGAATAAATTAAAAACACTATATTTGGTAACATTTTTGAGATAAGTTTTATAATATCAACCATGTCCTTTTTTGTTTCAACTTTGAATTTTAAAGATTCAATCTTTATTAAAATTGAGGGAAAAAATGATATCATCGTACTCACGAAATGGGTTAATAGGGGTTAAAACTAAGATATATGGAAATGAACACAAAAACAAGTAAAATATTTATTTTATGATAATACCTAGTCTAATAATTATCTTTTATTTTAATTAATTCAATTTTGATGCATATTAATATCAAAATTAGTTATTATTAATTTAATACCTTATCTAATTCAATGACTGTTGGAACTCTCACATATAAATTGGAACCTCTAACCACCTATTCCTAAATCATTTTAAAAAATATATATATTTCATGAGATTCCAAGATAGCTTAAAATAATACCAAAATATTTCCAATAAGACTAATTTTCGGAAGAATTCCCCCTTTAGATATCTTAATGGGTAAAGAATAAGAGGTTTTCAGAAAACCTTGTATAACTTTTGAATGATAATTCTTATTATATTTCTTATTATAATTCCATTGAATATTATCTAAACATTATGAAAGAAAAAAACATGTACCATACATATACACATAAGTTATTATTTTAAAATAATATCCTATATTCATCTCTATTATTCGTCAAATGGGAAATGGAACCCCCATTCATGAGTATGGCAGACAACAACCACATGAACTGATGTAATTGTTTTTTGGTCAAATCCACTAATGGAAGAATATAAATATGTATTTATGTTATATTAATTATATAATTTTTTTAATAATTATAGAAATATAATATATCATATATTTTCTATCCTTTTGATCCATTGAAAAATGATAATGTCATTCAAGCGTATGTGTGGATTACCTCCTCCACTGAGAAATAAGATACATTTTTTATACCACAATCACATGGATGGAATATATAAGTTTATTTATAGGTTTATTATGATATTTATAAGATAATAAAAATTTATTAATTAAAATTTAATAAATAAATTCTTTTAGTAATGTTCCTTGAAAAATATAAATGTTACACATGCGTACATACAAAATAACATCTCCATGATTATTACATAATTCATTATTCATAAAAATGATAAATAGATTATTTTACCTATATAATTTATTAATAGAAATGAATATTATACAATTATTATTATCCCATAGTTATAAAGGTAATTTCCCTTTTACTCTGGTCATTATACAGAAGTCATTTTGATGTTCTGAATCAGACATCCTGAAAACACCTATTACTGAAATGTCTAATTATACAATTCATTATGTCCTTAAAATAAATCAAATATATAGTTTATGAATAATAAAATAAACTAATAAAATTATATTATAATGAAAAAATTACATATTATTATTATATAGTATAAAAAAGAATATATAGCATGTATGGACTCATTGTATGGGTATTTTTCTCAATTCAACTTTATTTATATATATTCCAATGTTATATAACAAATTTAATTATTATGTCATATATAATTAAACATTAAAATTTTATATCATGAATCCCTTGAAAATAATTTTATTTTGTGTTACAACTCAAATTCATTAATTGACTTTGAATTGAGATAAAAACGAATATGTTGTAAGGTATTTCCTAACACAGTTTCCATTCATTGGGTTATAGTTTTTTATCAGGACAATATCAGGAATCAAATATAGGTTAGTATGTTTGTAAATTTTATTTCTATATTTACACATTTTTAAACAAATCTACATATTTTTTACATAATCACTCTATTGTTTATTTATTACTTCCCAATTTATGGTCTATTTATTTGTTTTCTGTGTCTCAATATATTTTTTTGAGACATGATTCATGATATACACCATTATTTCCTTTATTTGTGTGGTTAAATCCTCATGAAATAATTTCAAAATATAAAATCCTTGAATTAATTGAATTTCATTTTTATAATCATATTTATTCTTTAACCTAATTTTGATTTCAAAAGTTACCAAAGTATTAAGGGATTAAATATACAATATAATTTCTTTTCATGATGGTTTATTTTCAAGATTACAATTTTGAAAATCAGAAGATATTATTTTCATGAAAAAATTAAATTTGTTTTCCTAAGTTTATGGAATTTTTTAAATGTTTTTTTTCAATTTCCATTCTTAATTATCAAGGAAACATCAAAACAATTGTCTATAATTGATACCCACGTTATATATTCTTTTAGAGAAATAACATTTCTCATTCATATACGTGTTTTCTAAAATGATATAAAAATTATATTTTCATAACAAAAAATTTAATATAACAATCATACAAGATCGTTTACCTTCCTTTAAACATCCTTAAAATTAAACGACTTATCATTTTATGCATGGGTCATATTTGACTATGTTTGGAAAAGATTGAAAGGATTGTTTTATTTTATTCATTAATACCATGAAAATTTTATTACCCAATGAAAAAAATTATGTTATATTTTTGAATTAATTATATATATATATATCTATGGATATTCTCATTGTGAAATATTTTATAAATATTTTTTTTAATTTTTAGTTATTAATTTTATTAAAAGTTAAGTTAATTTCCCCAGTTTTCAAAAAATGTTTTAAATGTTATATTAGTGGTATACTAAAATATATCAACATTCTCAAATGATTCCTTTAGTTTAATGGGGTTATGATATTATGATACATGACTTCTAATATCTTCGTATTTCATTCAATGATTGTTTCTAATATAATATCATGTCACCCATTTATTTTCCTTATGTAATTCATGTTATAATAGAATGAAATATTTTATTAAAATATTTATTATTAAATTTAATCCTTACATGTTTCATATTAAAGTATCGTACATTGAAATTATTGATGATTATGTGTGATTCTGATATAGATCATAAAATTGTTTGATCTTGATACAAATTATATGACCAGTGATTCAGATCAAATGTATATGATGGGTTAGCATTATATTTCTCCCCAATGCATTGGGTAATGTCACCTATCATTAGATTAATTAATAAGTTCATTAAAAATGCTGGTTCCTCCCATGTATTCAACTAGTATCTAGTTATTCCTTATAGGGTTTATGATGTTAATGCTCCAATATACAAACATGGCTATGCATGGAATGGGTATTTAATATTTAATGTGATCAGGATTCAAGTAATAGGGCTCATAATTATAGATTCTAATGATTCTTTGCTTTGATAATGTTTTATTCAATGTCACTTGTCTGATGTTGTGTGTTTAAATAGGTATAAATTAATATATTGTATTAACATTAATATTATATATATCACCATAAACATATATACATCATATACTCACTGATGATATTGAATTGTTAATGCTTACATTTACCATTACTAAGTGTTTAATCTTATCATTATTATGTTTTATCTTTCCCCATGTTAATAAGAATGATGTTAAATATAATACCTTTAATGGTTTCTGGTGTTAAACATTTAGTGGAGTTTTTAAATACATAATGTGGAATGAAAAATCCTTGGTATATTGGGTAAAATTATCATGTGATGGATTGGGTATTGATATGTAATATTTTTCTCTAATTCTAAAATACTATAAACATAAAATTTCTTTGGGAATGTAAGGGATACAATAATAATCGTTTTTTTATGTTTTGAAATAATATAATATGGAAATTTTTATTAGTATTAAAGATAAAATCTAATATTTTTTATCATTAGATCCTTGAGTGTGAATTTGTGGTTATTTGAATTTATATGAAATGATGTATTATATAAATTTACATAATATGATGTTTTCATGTGACAATAACTTATGAATATGATCATGAGAATATATGTTTTTTTATTTAAATGAATAAACAACGCCTTTTATTTTTTAAAGTGATTATATCTTAATGTTATTAATGATATTTTGGGAGACATTTTATTTTTTGGGGTATATATATAACTTAGGTCAACATGAAGAATTATTTTTGATGAATTTTATTACATTTTTGGTAATATTTTTACAATTTTTTTATATAACATATTTGGTCATAACATCAATTAATGTTGAGGTTATTGTGCTTATTTTATATATATTGTTATATATTTTTTAAATTATTGAAGTTGATACATTGGTGTTACTATATAAATTTTGGTGAAAAATACATTATTTAATATTATGGATGATTATTCATTTTTTAAATTAAATTTCCTTTTGATAATAAATTATATTTTATTAAAGATACTAAGAATACTTTTTCATTATTTTAAATTACTCTAGAAAAATCCCCAAATAATTATAGTGGTGAAATAATTAAATAATAATAATTATAGTTTGGAGTTAAAGATGATATAATGGTTGAAGATGTTTGAAATGTGAAACTAAATGATTATATTTCATTCATGGATTTGAAGAAAATAAAATAAGTATATTTATTTTGGTTATTTTTCTAGATGGTAGAAGAATTATTAGAGAATATGAATTGGATATTAAAACAAAAATATTATCTAATCACATTGATTTATTTTGAATTTATGGTGTTCATAGTTTCTTAATAATTTATGGATTTCTTGTCATTCACATTCTCATAGTCATTCAAATTCATGTGATTAATGGATTTTTGAAAATCTAATTATTTATTTAGACATTTTGTTTTTCATCTATATCTTCAATTTCAATTCAACCAATCATATCATATTTGGAAATTAATTTATGTTTTATTCATGATAACTTCAATATTTAACATTCCCTATTTTCAAAAGGAAGTATAATTAACCCTTTTTAGGATGTGGATTTAAAAAAAGAAAGTTTCCAATGTCAAATGATTTATTAATGATCTCATGTCTAATTTGGGTGGAAAAAATTCTTATCAATTGGATGTAATGTTCTATTATTTAAAAAGAATGCTATGTTTGAAAGTGTACAAGATACGAAACCCCCAGATTAAAGGATCCATGAAATATAATTAATTAAATAAGATGTTTGGAACATAGAAATTGAATTAGCAGGTATGAATAATGATAAGGAAATTGTAAAAAATATTTTTTTTGTTTTTATATAAATATAATCTATATTATTGTAGATAATTATTATTTTCCCAAATTTTAGTAAAGTTATTTTATTCTGAAAAATAATTTTCATTAAAAAACATTTATATTTCTTTTTATAGGAGGATATTATAATTAATTTCAACCAATTTTATAATTTTTTTTAAAAAAAATATATTTTTTGAAAACATTATATAAGTAATATCATATGGTTACATTTCGACATTTTATCAAAAATAATGATTTTCAATGAATATTGAAACCTACATATTTTTGAAAACTTTGAATTCTCCATCATTGAAAATTTATTTTATGGATAAAATTTCATATTAAATGATCATAAGGCACATTTATTAGATTAAATTTAATTAATTACATAGGATTCTTCATTATACATTATTTTGGTATATGTTTATTTTTGGGAATTGAAATACTATTTTCTAGAAAATGGTAATTCCTCATGCTTTGTGGTGTTAATTTAATATTAACCTATGTCACTTTTATTAATTTGATTTGAAAAAATAGATTATATTTTTTATTCAATATAGTTAATATTAATTAATATTATTAACTTAATTTTTTGTCACACAAAATTGTAACCATAGTAAATTTTCATTACCCCGTTAAATATGAAATATAATATTTTTGGTGAAAAGTAATGAGATATGTTATAATATTCAATACAGAGTATACCATTAATTAAATTTATTAATCCTATATCATCCATAAATATCCAAAATTATAAAATATATTCATTTTTTTCTATTTATCTTGGATTATGACCTTTATAATATTTTATGATATAGAAAATAAAAATGCTACTCTCCTTATGTAAATAACTCTAAATTATTTTAATTTTGAAACAAATAAGTTATGTTTTGTTAAATATTTTAATTTGAAATATAAATTATTTTTTATCTCCCCAATATATTATTACTTTTTTGGGAGGGAATAATTACATTAAATTATAAAATAATATCAAAACAATTCTTTGGGAAGAAATAGAAAAACCAATAAATTATTTAAATAAACCTATAAGTAATATTTCATGGGTGAGTTATTGTGTAAAAAAATTTGATAAATATAAAATATTAGGGTTGTTTTAAATTTATATATTCAATTTCCATTATTTTATTGTTGTTTTTATAATCAAAGTATATAAAGAGATCCAAAATTGATATTAATGATATTTTATAGTTAAGAATGATTTATTAAATGATTAAAATTAAATAAGTATATTATCCATAGAAATTTAAATCATTTGTGGTGTGGATAACAAGAAATTGTTTATTTTTTATAAAATATTCCTTTTATAGTAAATTCCATTACCTTGATAATTTCAAAACCTATGATACCACTGAAATCATTAAATGGGTTAATAATGATTATCACTAATTAATAAGTGTTAAAGTTTTCCTAAACTCATAAAAAATATATTAGATAAATGTATTTAAAATATTATTATCATATCATTGAACAAATTATTTTTTGTTCCACTTTCCCATTTATTTAAATTAAATTTATACGTTTATTTAATCCAATAGTGTAACTCCCCTCACTTATAAAAGAGAACTTCAACTCCTCTCTTAGTTACTCCCTTTTAGCACCCTATATCCACAAAAAACATCTCATATAACTTACTATAATCTATTTATATGTCCCATCATTATTATTTTTGGTGGAACACCAACTAAATAGGGAATATGGTGTAACAAAAATAATGTTTTTAGATGAGGATTTATATCTTCCAACCAAGTGTTTTTGTTGTTTTTTCAACTACGTCAACAAAAATTACATCACTATAGATTATTCAACAAAGAAAGTATCTTACATATTATTATATGTTATTATGTTAATGTAATAACCTATATTAGTATTTTTCGACAATCACATGTGAAATGAAACAATCCTTTGTGTGTATGGTGAATCACTTCCTTGCAAACTAATGTGACAAATATTCTATCACAACCACTTTTGGATTTTTATAATTACAGATTTAATATATATATATATACATATGATATTTAAGAAATATTTATAATTTTCTAAATATAATATATCATTTTTTTTTTCATTTTTTCCATCCCTTGAAAAATGATAATGATGTTTGTGCATACATGTAGATTACCACATCCACAAAGCATTGTGACCGGTTTTTCATCAACCCATCATTGTATATATAGGTGCATTTATATAAAAAATATTATAATTCAATGAAAATAATTAGTCAATAAATATTTAATAATAATTACATTTTTCCTATCATTTACGATGATAAATGGAAATTTTACTCAGGCATACATATGACCTATCATCTCATTTATTGAAACACAATTCTATTATTATAACCACGTTTCATGTTTGATTTTAAAAGTATTCATACTTTATAAAATTGATAGATATTGCGTAATTGTTATTATAGAGGTTATGGAATATAGATCTTTTTGACAACATTTAATATACTCAAGTCGTTTTTATGTAATGAACCAAGAATACTTAGAACACCCACTTGAATTTAACTGATTATATAATTAAATATTTTGTTAAAATAAAAGAAAAAAATATATATAAGGGATTAAAATGGGAAAATTATTTTATGAAATAAAATTTCTGATTTATTTTTAATATATATGAGTTAATGGACATATATGAAATGTCAGGTCTTGATGTATGGCATTTCATCTAAATTTTCCTTCACCGAGGCATATTTTAAATTTATAGATATAATATATTTTTTATGGTGTATATACTAGCCCTTTAAAATATAAAATAATTAATACTTTATAAATCATGGTATTTTATATTAAAATTAAAATTACATCCTTCAATGGTATTAAACATGAATGTTACGCATTGTTAAGTTATTTCGTAACTCAATTTTTATTGATATGGTTATACCTCTAATTCACTGAATTTTGCATTCCATTATTATGTAATAATTTATCTCCAATTTTTTTATTATTTACAAAAACATTTTTTTATTTATATATTTTCACATAATCCCTTTAACTTAAAATTTTGAGTTCAAATGTTATAATGCTTTAAAGGGTTTTATTTTCATCAATCTCATTTTCTTTGGACATATTTCATGTCATTCACAATGATTTCATTTTATAGTGAAAATAAATTTTCATTAGTGAATAATTAAATATTATAAAATTCAATTCTTGGTATTTTATGATATATACAATATATGTTCATTCGATTATTATTTAATATTATTATTGTATAATTTTTTTTATGTCACATTATTTTTTAGTTAAGGGAATTATAATATTAAAGGTTCATTAAAGAAAATTAAATGATATTGTATTCATAAAATACATATATTTTCTTCTAATCAAGTTTCTTATGTGATTAAATTTTTATGATTTGTAACCTCAAATATTTTCTAAAAATAAATCAGTTTTTAATGTGATATAGATCATGTACCTTCATTTAGATCCTGAATATTTATCTAATATATAAATATTTTATAAATTTCCTTCCCTATTTTAAATATAGTTCACATGGGATATCTTTAAAAAATTTGAAAATAATGTTTTTTTATATTAATCTCATGAATTAATTTTCCAAATTTCAAGACTATTATTTTAATTAAATATTATGTTATAAGTTTCATTATATATTTTCAATTAAAAGAATTTTCTATATAATTTGAGAATTTTTTGTTTTTAATATTACCAAATAAAAATGTTATATTCCTTTATTTTCAATGAAATGTAATGAAATTTATTTTAAATTTATTTCAATACTTTATAATATCCTCTATTATTTCCTCTTATTTACTATGATTATGATCATATAATACCTTCCATATTCATTATCTATGAGGATTGTAATGATTGTTTTATAGATATTGTCATTAAAATAGGATTTCATTTCAATTGGTAAGTCATGTCTTAATGGAGTGTATGTTGTTAAAGTGATGATGATGAAAATGAAATCCTCAATGTTTCATATTCATTTAAGGAAATAATAAATTATTGATGATGACAGGTGATAAGAATGTAGAACACGATTATGGGGGATCTATATACATTTTATATGATGGGTGAGACCATAAAATCACTATAATGTATTGATAGATTTTTTTATCTTTAATTGAATGAGAAACAATTTTATAGATGGAAGTTTATCCTATGGATTTTGTTGGGGTCATGTTATTTTTGACAAGGGTTATGAAGATCTGGTTCAAAGACACTGACACACAATTACTATTACTTTTATGTAATTAATGTTTTTTTGATCATAATTAAAAAATACACAACTCAATATTATTGATTCTAATTACTCATGGATTTCATAATTATTTTTCCACGTCACAATTTAAATTATCAATGATTTTTTAGGTATGTATTTTATTATGTTATTCTCATTCATATTAAATAAAACATTACCATGTGGCATCATTAATTCCATACCAGCCTAATCAATATAATAAAAATTTTAATACATTGATAGTTGGGGTTAATTAATTAAAATATATACAGTAGTGACTCCAGTTTAAACCCATGAGATATAGAAATAATATATTTTAGAATTCATAATTAAATTAATTCATTTTATTTTAATAAATAGAAAATAATCAGATTTTTATATGAACGATGTATGAAAAAATATATTGAAATTATGTAGGTTTTTGTTTTGAAAATAAATATTCAAAATTGAGATAGTGTTTTTAGATTTTAGGGTTTATCTATAATTAAATTATGAAATTTAATTCAATATTAATTATTGGAGAATGAGTAACTATTAGGATGATCTTATTATTAAGGAATCCCATCCATATTTCAATAATAAAGTATTTCCATTAGTTCTGTAATTTAGGGATTTAATTTACTACCTTTATCCTAAAACGTTATATAAAACTAATCACCTTAATCATAACAATGGTTAGGCCCACATTATTGTAATGTTTTCCGTAATTGAAAAGGAAATTATAGATTCATCTATCAATATTTATGATTTATGAAGATTATATATACTATAATTTATTAATTGAAATTAGAGAAACCTCATTTCATCAATGAAATATATAATAAATTCCAACACACCTTACCACATAGTTCACATGACCTAATCATAAAGAAAAAAATATCACATAATCCTATAGATGAGGGAGTAAGGGATAAAGGGAGAAAAATATATAATAAATCCAAATATAAAGAGTGCTGGAGGACAATACAGTTCACATCTTCTCACCCCATTCTCAATTATTCAAATAGATTGAGATCATAGTATGTTCAACCTATATATATATATATATTAAGTGGTGATAGTTTTATATTTTTTACCTTTATTATACTCAAAATGTTATCTTGAGTCATTACTATAAATATGGTGTTGTAAAGTTTAGTTTATATAAAATTCTATATCATTCTAGGTCATTAATAGCCATATCAGCACATTTTTCTCATATGCTGTGTTTTTACACTGTATGAATTCCTGGAAGAGCTACCTCAAATAAATTTTATAGCAATAAATGATGTCTAAAATTATTTTGGATGTGTCCTATAATGTCCCACATGACTCATGTTGTGACACATAATCTTCTTCACCCTAGTTCCTTTTTTCTCCCTATCACAGTCATACCACTTGTCTCCTAAAATATTTTCATCATAAATTGACCATTTACAATGTAAAACATCTTCTTACATCCCTATATCCAAAATTTCAACATGAATATTCATTTTTATCCCCCATATATCATCCTTTGATCATCATTTTTTAGGGAATGATTTTATTCGATGGAAATTCTTATAGATTTGTGTTCCTTTTTTCATTTTCCATAAATTATAAGATAAATAAAACTTGTAAATATATTGAACGAAATTATTAATTTATTTTATAAATGGTATTTATTTTAATAATAAAAAGTATGCCTGGAAGTTAACTATCAAATCCCCCACACATGAATGATTATTTTTCCTTATGGTTGAAATATCAAAATACTACCCAAATTCTCACTCTACCATTATTCAAATTCAATGTAACTAAAATAAATTGATCAAATGGGGAATTATTTGTTTGAGTATCAATGCCCATCGTTTCAACCAAAAAATTTAACCATGTGTTTTTGTTTTCTTCTTTTTGAAAACCCATACCCGTTCATTCATCAATTTTTATTTATTCTTAATTTTTAATTTGCATGAAATTGAAAATATAATGTCTAATGAATTATAGTAAAAATATAATATTATTTTAAATCACTCATTATATATTTCATTACACTCTTCATCCAAAAAAAACATAATGTGTGGGGGGGATAAAATTTATCATAACTAATGAATCATCCTCTCATTCTATAATTATTTTATAAAAATATATATTGTACTGAATGAAAACAAACCCACTTCCTAACTACATATGATCAATAGATCAACAGTATGGAAATGTTGATTTTTGATCCTCCCATGACAGAACCAACTTTATTTACTTATTAATAATTACTAATATTATTATTTTCAATATAGGAGGATAATTAAAGATGAATGAATAATACATAGCCTCTCTGAAAAAACCTCAATAAAGTCTCCACAACAAAGTATATCCTCATCCACTATGGAAATTAATTCCACACATATTCTTTTAAATATCATGAAAAATACTTCAACTAGGGTTGTAATGCTTATAATAGGCTGGTTTGATGTCTAATTTCCCAAATAGTTCATTCAGTGATTCCATATGAAATAATGATTAATTCACAGTGGGTCCAAGGATAAATGGAAAAAATACAATTTAATTGTCATGTTAAAAGAGATTATGTACAGTCATATCTTGGAGAAGATTCCATGGAAATTCAACAATAAAACATTCGTGAGTCTCAAATGAAACATACAATTTATAAAATTGGATATATTTAGATAAGAAAACATCTTGGGATTAATGTTTCTGTAATCAATAATGGATATATATATATATATATAAATATATCAATAATTAAACAAAATTTATTAAAATATTAGAAATTCATTGTAGATAAATTCATAATAAAATTATTTAACTAGAATATAGTATTTTCCTAAATGTTGTTTTTTATAATTAAAAATAATATGTAATATCTAGTAATTATTTCCCCCATATTTCTCATTCAAAATAATTGAAATAATTTAAAAACATGTAATTTAAAGAATAATAATATTATTTTGTCTCTTAGAGAAGTGAGTAATGAATGAATAAATTTAGGAAATGAAATTGGATGTCAAATTTTCTAAAATTAAATGTGGAGGAAAAATATGTTTTTTAATTGAAACAATTAATCTATTTTCATTAATCATAATACATAGTTTCAAATGATCTTACAACACAATTTTTTTTGTGGATCATCTGTAATTCTCCCTCCCATGCCTTGGGTAATGATTTATATCACATGAGATCTACATTTATTTAATAGGGGTGAACCCCATTATATAATGGTCTTGGTACACAAATATGGTCTTGGGATTGAACCATGGAAACTATGATGTTTTGGGATGTTAAACCATTACACTAAGATAGCCATCATAATGATCCTCGACTACAATGGAAATAATTTTATATATTTATGTATTATCCAAAAATCCATGTCTTATAAATATGATATTCTCTTATTGAAGTTGTTCACTGATTATCATATGAATCATATATTGTTAAATTAAAATCATTATTACAATATTAAATATTTTTATCATTGATATAAATGTTTTTTTCAAATGCTATGCTCTGGTTTACAAACCCTTCTACTAATGTTATGTTTACATATCACTCTTTTTTACCCTTACTAGGAATTTTTTATTTTACACTATAATTCTTCCATTACCCAGGTTATAAATATATGAATTATCTACACTGTGTATAAGAATGGTTCCAATTATTAAGAACATAGTAGGAGATTATATTGTTCACTTATATACCACTCTTTAAGTATCCATGTTTCTAAAGGCACAATACTAATATGGTCTCTGGGTGTTTGTTTCTAAAATTTAAAGAATTTAATCTAAAAAAATGATTCAATGAATATATATGAAAAGAGTGGGGTTTTTTAATCTTTATCATAAAAAATGATTATTTATCCATTTGAAAATTGGATAGAAAACGATTTATGAGAAAATAATGTCCTAACTATATATAAGTCTAAGGATGAGTCAATGTATAGATAATTTCTTGGAATTTTGATAAAGAATAGATCCAGTGAGTTCCATGAAATTACATTTATTTATAGATGATTCAAGTGGATGTGTCCCTATCATTGATTTGAGAATTGGTTGAAACCCCTAAAAGTCCATAATTAGATAAGCTCGATCGAGTACTAGTGGATCCATGGGGGCCTTTCCCAAGACTTAGATTGACACACTCTAGAGATATAATTTTGGAATAACCAAACAATCTATGAACCATAATATTGTATTTAAATAGATGATGAATATGAATGACCAACGATAATCAAAATAATTCATTGATTAAATTATGTGTCTCAATTTAGACATCCTATAATGGATTTTCTGGATTATGTGGTTCCTATCTATGATAATTTTCTCAATCTATTCTTTTTCGTTCTAGTTAACAGTTGGATCTCAGAGGAACCATGTTAATGATGACTGAGATGTGCATTTTAACTATTTTCCTCTATAGAAATATAATTGTATTGGATTTGGAATATAAAATAATATTTTTATGCTTATAAAACATTCTCAAGATAGGAATAATGATGGAATCCCAAATGGGAAAATAAGGTAGCAAAATTATATTGAGTCCTTCATGAAGAAACTCACACCTTCTTTTATTCGTACTTCTAATCCACTAGTGGATGTGAAATGGATTATTACCACAATAAAATTATTTTTTCTGTTCCCAATTTTTTGGATCAGGATGATTTCATTCTTTCAATTTTCCATTTAGAATAGGAAGCATACGAGTGGTTGACTATAATCTAGAATATGATGTAGTAATATAAAATTAAATCCATTTATTGGGATGAGTTTAATAAATTATTTTCCAAAATGTAAATTATACATGTTGTTCATATAAATTTGGAAAAGGGGATACTTCAGTTAAAGAAAATGGATGATGAATCATTTGGTACAGATGAAGTTAGTTTTAAAAGACATGTTTGGTATGAATCTGTAATTATCGTCCAACCTGAATATAAAGTTGACATATTCTTAGGATTCAGAAAGATAAATATCTATAGTACCTTTTCTATAAGAGACATAATAGATCTGAATAAATCATCCTATATATAGAGAATAATGTTGAATTTTTTGTCAATTAGAGTTCAATAAGGAGTCAATTGTTGTAGTTTATCAATATGTGAATACAAATGTGATGATGAATGTTTTGCCGATGATTTAAGTGGTGATGTTTTTAATTCATTTAAGATCACACTTTAATCATGGATGACGATTGAAGAAATAAATCAGATTATTGTTTGAGATTTTCCTCAATATCCAAGAATGTGTTAATGGAGATCACATTCCTCACAACAAGAAAACCATTCATTTTGCTTTAATGATTGAGTAAGGAATAAATTAACCATGAATCATCCATGAATATATTCAAGTAATATATTGAAGATAATTTGGATTCATGATCTAAAAAAGAAACTAAAGAATGATGATGTTTGATGATGAAAGATGATAAGAGTAAGGGGATTTTGGTATTTTTTAAGGCATATCATCCTGGTTATAGTTTATTATTTACAATATCCATTTGTTCTATGCATTTTCTAGAAATAGAGGCCATCCAAGGGGGATAGTAGAGGTCCTCGTCCTAATGAACACACGGGACCCGAGGGTCAACCATGCCTAAGGGAAGCCCTTAAGGCCTCTCCAGCATGAGGCAAGAGTGAGGGATGTGTATAAGACTGTAGGTGTGTGCACGGTGGTAAACCCATGCGGTTAGTGAATAGTCGGTTCTTGGAGCGTGCCTACAGGAGGAAGAGAGGGCGCAGAAGTGCGACCACAAAGAACCGGCGTGGAGCGACGTCTGAATATAGAGAGGAGAAATATAAGGGTTGGGGCAAATATCAGCACATTTCGACGTGGGACATGATTTTAAAATCTATTAATAAATCGGAATCATCCATATTATCCCACAAGTAATCTCGGCTGTATAACACTTTTTCATTTCGCGATCTAATCGCGATTGTCCATCCAACTCGCGAATCACACAATTGAACCTGAGCTGGCATATGAACTTATAACCGCATTATCTTCATCCTATAACTGTGATATGAACCATTATGTAGTCTCCTCTGCCGAACCTCTGAGGTCGCTTTTTCTGACACCATTTTCAATTGAACAAAGTGCCAGAGAGTCATATGGATTACATGAACTCATGCATTTAATTCTATCTGCATGCATACAATTGAAATGAAGAATCTATGAAGGTTGAAACATACATTGTGGGAAGGTCACATCAGGATGCATAGTGCATTCGGGAGAATATTATCATGTGTTCGAATACCCATGAACATGAGGATATCCCCAAAAAATAAGGATCCACGTTGAACAAAAAAAATGAGAGACTTAGTTTATCTTTAACCCACAGATTATAAATATTAAATCCAAGGATATTGGGCCTTCCAAGACCCAATCTTCATTTTAGATACACAGATTCTAATGCACATCCTCTTCCTATAAAATGAGGAACCCTAGCCAAAACAATTTGGTTCCATTCAAATCTCATCGAGTGTTTGTGTTTCTTAGAAACTGATCATGCCATATTTTTTTCTATGTGAAGGAGCAGAGGTATCCGCATAGCCTAGCTACATGAAGAAGAGGTGTCGTACATCTCTTGGATGAAAGAGTTTTGTGCATCCCTTTCATGAAGGAGAACCAGAAAACCCTTAGTTCACAAAAGAACATACACCCTATGTGTGGAGAGAAACCATGAGCACGTGACAGGTTATTTTGAAACCTTATTGTGCCTTCGTGCAAAGTATACCACAAGTAGACAATAGGTGCATGCAGCATTAGGATAGTTGCGAAGGTACACGAGCTGAGTATTTCTCCATTTTTTCACAAAGAAGAATATCCCACACATACACCACTCACATAACCATTTAGTTTGTGTGTAATTTATTTGAAAAATAAGAAACACTAGGCCTTAGAGAATAAAAATTAAAAAATATTTCAGGTGTGTTCATAAGAGGAAGAAGGTAATTCATGATTCACATGCATTCACATGTATGAGTTGATACCATCTTCATGCAAAGAAAAAAAAGAACAAAAATTGTGTGCCCATGTGAAGGATGACAAAGAAAGGATAAAGAAAATACATAAATAAGATCACCCATTTGGGATTGTATAAACACACACTTATATTGAACCTAAAATAAATAATATGTTTGTGTGGAAAATAACCAATGAGAAATGTTTGTGTTATATTAAGTGAAAAAAAGAAAGAGAAAGTGTGTCCACTCAAATGACTATACCTAGTGTGGATTTCACACAAGCAATAGAGAAGAAGGAGATTGAGCATGCATGCATGAACATACACATGTAAATACACATAAAATTAATAATCAAGATTGTGATTTCATGTGTGTAAACAAGAAGAATCAATTCCATGAAAATCATGCATGAGGAATAATCAATTCAGATAATTCCAAGTGAGTTGATCATGCATGTTTGAATAATTACATAAGTTTATGTGAATCATACCATGAAAAAAAGAGATTTTTTAGTACATTTAGTTATTACACTAAATAATAATAAATTTAGATATAAAAAAAAGAATTTTGGATGTCATGCAATCCATGCATGAAGTAGATGAGTAATAAGACTGAATCTAGAATGAATTATAAAAGATCTAATATCTGTGTTAACAGTATTTGAGATTCCATGAAGGAAGAAAAGGAGGATATTTTTCATAATTATTCTAGTTTTCTTGAAGAGGTTGTGTGAAACATTTTCACACAAATATGTGAGTCTGGGACATTATTAGAATAATAAATAATTATCTGAGCATTGTTGAACTGAGTACTGAACATAAAAGTGATCAAAATTATTGAATAACACCAACAGACCATACCAAAGGCTGTTGAAGATTCCTGAAGAGATAAACAGGAAAGTGTGATTCAAAAAGCGTATATGGAGAGACACGAAGATAATATATAGTGAATAAAGAATAAACATAAAGAAGGAAGTTGTTTGTGTGAATCATGAGCTAGAAGACCCCATTGAGATTTAGGGAGGAGAGGAAGCCTTTAGTAAGACTCTGAAACAGGCTAGTAGACTCTGGTAACACTGTGGGATGAAGTTTAAGGACCCTACTATGGGACTTAGGAGAGATATATTGGGACTCTATATTGACCATTGTAATTACTAATATGATTATAGTGGAGAATCTATGTTGGGTAGAATAACCAACACATCATAGAGTAGGTATGTGAACTGAAACTTTTAAATCCTTGTGTTCAATTCCATTGCATTTTCTGCACCATTAAAGGTGTGGATGAGATACATTAAAAGATTGGATCTAGGCATTAACCAGACATATATGATTAATATAAAAGAATAAATTAGAAAAAATATTTTTAATGGATCACAGATTCACCCCATCTCCCACTCAGTGATTCACACTAAACATGGAACTTCTAAATGGTATCAGAGGGATGGTTACCTCTAAATGATCCAAGGGAGTCTTTATGAAGTGTATATTTGAGTATATGAGTGAAAACCCACAAATGGTGATATATTCTAAGACTCATGAGAACATTAAGAAGAAACTTGCAAGGATGATGAAGAATAATGTTTCTTCTAATGGGGAGACACCTTCTACTGAAGGTATTAAGAATGGTACAATACGTGATAATTCATTTTATTATTATGAATCTTCTGATGAAGCATGCTCAAACATTTATGATGACAGATAAATTATTGATCTTCATACTACACTGAAATATCATATGATGAATTTATCTAGGGAAGTGGAAAGATACATTACTACAAGTATTAGTACTCTTCAAGATGAAAAATTATAGTTGGAATAAGAAGATGATTCCATATAAGAGGCATTGGATAAAAAGTATGGTCTATCAAACAATCTCACAAAACCAATTACAGAGAAGGAAGAAAAAAATTATCTTTTCTATTTCAGATATGATAAAGTCTCTGAAAAATTACATGGATTTTTTTGTGAGAAATAATTCTTTGAAATGTTATATTTAGAAGCCTTACATTCATTTGAAAGGTTGCACGAAGTTTCTATAGATGTCAAAGCTGATCTACTAGAAGACAAAGCTGACAAGATAAAGATGCTTGAAATAAAATTACAAAAATTAAGAAATGTGTATGCACAAAAAATTACAATGTTGAAGGAGAATTAGGAATGTAATATGAGATCAGTTGTGGGTGAGAAGAACTATATAAACATGATATGTTTAGAATTGGAGGTGAGATTGAAAAATCAACAATCACCCGAATATGAAACTTCCCAATTAGCTAGAAGAAAATATACTACCACTCATGAATTCATTAAGGAATATGATTCCAAAAGTAACATCAGATCATTCTCTAATCCAATGGAAACATCCTCTATGAAGAATGTATCTCTTAACTCATTTACTTTAATTTCTACTTATGTAGTTGCATTTTAATGTACATGTTCAAAGTAAAAAATATGGGAATATGTCCATTGATAAAAATGTCAATACATCCATAAATATTTCATGGATGGATACTGGGATAATTAAAAAGAAGAAATTACAAATAGATCCTCTAATGAAGTAAATGTAATTCTAGAAAAAACAATGCACTGAATCTAGACAGACAAATACTAGAAGAAAAAGAAGGATACTTATTGGCTAATGTAGGTGTTACTAGATGTTTGGTAATTAGGCCATTTATTGCTGGAATAATATGTAAGAATATTAAAAATAGATAAGGGATACATTCAAAGATGGTAGATGTGATGAAATGAAGCATACATCAAAGAGAAGGAATGAAACACTGATGAAGAATAATCTGTCTATCAAGAATAGATTTGAGTGTCTTGAAGACATCTATGATAATTGAAAAAAACTGGTCAAAATTATGTTGAGTGTTGGTTTAGGTCTAGAATTCCTCAATAATATATTGATAAGAATCATAGACCACAAAAACGGAAAGAGAAAGAAAAATTTGTTTAAAATTCTTCCATTGGGAATATACAATACAATGAAGTCTAGAAAATAGTTAAAGAAATTATTCCCAAGAAGAAGATGAAGGTGGATTCCAATAATGTCTTATCAAAAAACAAAAGATTCTTATATTGGGTAATGAATGGAAATACCATGGATCAATGCAAACAATAAATGAGAATTAATGGAAGCAAGTTGAAACTAATAGGAGAATCAATCAAGTAGAAGATGGGACTGACTGAAGGCATTCTTAAAGATAATATTTATATGTTGCCTAATAAAGGTAACATGAAAAAATTATGAAGTCATGTGGAAGCTCCAAATAATAAAATGTTAATGATTGTTTAGTTATATGGCCTATTCAATTTATAATTTCTATAGAACTATAAGGAGATGATGATTAAATACTAGATAAAGACAAAGCAATGGGAAAACAGATCATTCCACGTGAAGGAAAATTATAATTTCATGAGAGGTTATCAAAAAATGAAAACCCAAGTTCCTAAAAAGTACAATTTGGAAGGTGAAAGAAGGAAGTAAATCATGAAAACAATTATTTAACTGTTTTACGAGGTCAAATGGAGAAAATTGAACAACATGCACCAGTAAAAGCAACATCAATACCAATGGAAGTGAAGAAAAAAAATCAATACAATTTGAAGGTGAATGAAAGTAAAGAATCCACACAAATAATGAAAATTAAAAATTTTAAATGAAGAATACTCATCCTCATGAAGAGTACCAGAGAAATTAGAGATTCAAGTAATTGAGTTCTAGGGTTGAGTGAAATTTCTCATCCCTAGTTCGTCTATTAAGAATCTCACAGGTGTCCCATCTTATTCGCTACTATTTTTTTATACACATGTTCTTACATTTCTTTGAATTAAACATGAAGTCCATCCTCATGATGATAATTGGATGAGAAAAGTGGAGAACTATATGTTGGACTCATTGTTAATGATTTGATAATTTCATGATGTGATCAACATTGGAAGATTATCAACATCCATATCTTTGGCATTATCTGATGATAATATCTACCATGGAAAATCAATAGTGGTGCACCCCATTAGGGGGAGAAAATATGAAGTTGATTATATCATGGATTATGTAATGAAAAACCTTGAAATTTATATCATCTCAAGAATTTGAAACATAGTTATTCCAATAACACTATCACCCCTTGTTCTTAATTGTATTTATCATATCAATTTAGGTAGATTGTTTGATTGAGGACAAGATGGGATGAATTTGAGAGTTTTATCTTTGAACATGACGTTTGTATTATGTTTGGTAAATTATGTGTAGGATTTAGTATTTCATCGATAAATCTGATTATCTCCAATCCACTAGTCAAGAATTGATACACACTGAGCACGATTTCACATGTATGGTTGATTATGGACAACATTTAGTTCCTTGGTCATATCTCTCTTTTTTTTCAAAACAGGGTTATCCATGGTAGATATCGTGTTTATTTAATAAATTCCCTTTGTGATTTGAAACATTTGACATCACCACTGTCAAGAAGGTATTCATTAAAGGGTGGAGGACTTTTTTTATCAGACCACACCACACCATTGAATTTGGTTTCCAATAAGGGGGAGAAAATATTGACCCCCATATTGACCCATTCAATGTGTTCATGAGTGATATTGAAAAAAAAATACAAAGGGGTGATTGTAGAGCATGATGTATCATTTTTTTCAATAAGATGTCAATAAGGAGTCAATTTTAACAAGGTTGTCAATATATACATGAAAATATGATGATGGAAGTTGTTCCAATGATTTAAGTGGTGAGGTTATTAATTCAATTATGTTCCCACATAAATCATGGATTATGATTGATGAAATAAATTAGATGATTGTTTGAGTTGTTCTTCAATGTCCAAGAATGTGTTAATGGAGAACATGTCCCTTACAATAGAAAGACCATGAATTATGATACATTGCACGAGGAATGAAGAAATGATCTATGAAACCTCTATGATTTGATTAAAGTAATGTATTGAAGAAATTTGGATTCATTATCTAAAAATAAAGGAATGAAGGGTGGTGTTTTAAGATGAATGAAGAGATTATGAAGGGGATTTTCGTATATGTTTATGGTGTATCATCTTGGTTATGAATTATTATTATCAAATTACATTTGTTCTATGACTTTCCAAAAATAGAGGCCATCCAAAGAGGCTAGCCTAGGTCCTCATCGTCGAGCACATGCAGTACCCAATGGTCAACCACTCCTGAGGAAAGCCCTTAAGGCCATCCATGCATGAGGGAAGTGTACGGGCCATATATAAGCCCATAGGAGCGTGAACAATGGAGAACCTGTGTGGTGAGGGAAGAGTCGGCTCTAGGAGTGTGCCCAGAGGAGGTAGAGTGGGTAAAAAAGCATGCCCATCAAGAACTATTGTAGGGAGGCACCAGTGGGGAGAGAGGATAATTCTGATGGTTGGGTGCCACAAGTTGTTATTTAAAGAAGGTGTAATTCTTGGAACATTTCGATGTGGGATAATAATTTCAAAAAGAGGAAGAAATCAGAGCCGTCTATATGATCTCGCTTGTACTTACGACTGCACATCACATTTATGGTTCATTATCTAATCCCTATCATCCAACCATCTCATTCATTACATGGTTGAACTAGATCTGAATGATGATCATGCTTCCACATTGTCTTCATCATCCAATTGCGATTAAAACTAGTATGCTATCGCCACTTCCGAACCTCATAGGGTCTCATTTCCTTCAACCATTTTCGATCGAACTATGTGCCTAAGCGTCATTTGGATTCCACAAATTCATGCATGTAATTCTATCTACATTCATGATATTGAAATTAATAATCCTTGATGAATAAAGAATATGCATTTGTGAGGCCACGTTAGGATGCTTGACGTAGTTGGGATAAGTTTTTCATGCGTTTGAAAACCCATGAATGTGAGGATATCACTAAAAAAGAAGGGTTCTTGTTGGACAAATGTAAACTGAGATACTTGACTTATCTTTGACCCTCAGATTAGAAATTTTGAGGACAAATATCTCAAGAATTAGAAGCCCCAATAATCATGTTAGATACATGAATTTAATCACACATACACTACCTATAAATGGAGGACTCCTGAGACAAAACAAGTTTCTACCATTCACATCTCTTTGGGTGTTCGTGTTTCTTAGAAACAGAGCACACAATATTTTTTTTCTCCACGAAGGAGGAGAGGTATCAACATAGCCTAGCTACACAAATAAGAGGTGTCACACATATCTTGAACCAAGGTGTTCTACACATCTGATGCGCGAAGGAGAACCAATAACCCCTTGGAATGTGAAAGAACATGCACCCTCTGGGCGAAAGAGAAACCAAAAGAACACAACAGGTTATTTTGAACCCTTGAGGTTCATTCGGGTGTAGTATACCGCAAGTATACAATTGGTGCATGCACCATTTTGATACTCGTTATGGTAACTGATCCATATATTCCCCCTTGTTTCACAAAGAAGAAGAACACACGCATACACCACTCGCATAACCATTCATGTTGTGTGTGCTTTATTTGAACAAAAATAAACCTGAGGCCCTTATAGAAGAAATACATCCCATGATTTTGGGAGTATTCATAAGAGGAAGAATGGAATGCATAAGGCACATACATACACGTTCATGAGTTAATACCATCTTCATGGAAAGAAGACAAAATAATAAAAAAATGTGTGAAATTGTGATAGAGGAGGAAGAAATAAAAAATAACACCCTTAATTAAGATCACCCATTCAGGATTGAATAAACACACACTTATGTGGAACCTAAACTAAAAAATAATTGAGTTTGTGCAAAGAACCAGATACAAAAGGAGTGTCTAGTAATTAGTGAAAAAATGAAGAGAAAGTGTGTGTTCTCAAAATTTTATACCTAGTGGGGTTTTTCACACAAGTAATAAAGAAGAAGGTGATTGTGCATGCATGCATGAACATGCACAGGTGAAGATAATTAAAAGGAAGAATCATGATTGTGAGTGCACATGTGTAACCAATAAGAACCAATTCCCTGAAACCTATGGAAGATTTATAATCAATTAAAATGATGCCAAGTGAGCTGATCCTCAGTGTACGAATAATCACAGAAGATTATGTGATTTTTTTTACATGAAAAACGTGATGTTTTCGAGATTTCAGTTATTGCACTAAATGAGAAGAAATTGAGATATAAAAAACATGAAGTTTGGATGTCATGCAATCCATGCATGATGTAGATGAGTACTAAGACAAAAGACATAGTTAATTAAAGAAGATATTATATCTTAGTTAACGGTATTTGAGAATAAAATATGGAATACATAACTAATATTTTTTAGAATTATTATATAACTCTTGAAGAGGTTGTGTGCATCATTTTCACACACATAAGTGAGGCCAGGTGTTCATCAGAAGAATAAGGAATTTCGTAATCATTGTTGAAATATGGACTCATCAGAAAAGTGATCATAATTATTTAGAAAGACCTACAAACCATACCAAAGGATGTTAAAGATTCTTGAAGAGATAAATAGGAATGTTTCATTCTGAAATCTTGTGTGAAGAGATAATAAGATAATCTATAGTGAATCAAGATTGAACATAAAGGAGTAAGTAGCTCGTGTGGCTCAAGAGCTAGAAGACACATGTGAGATTTAGAGAGGAAAAGAAGTCTTCAATGGGAATCTAAACATGGCCAGTGGACTCCAGTAACACTGTGGGAATTAGTATAAAGACCCTCCTTTGGGACTTAGGAGAGATAAAGTTGGACTCTGTATTGACCATTGTTATTACTAATATGATTATATTGGAGAATCTATGTTGGGGAGAATAACCCACATAGAAAACAGTAGGTCATTGAACCAAACTATTTAAATCCTTGTGTTCAATGCCTTTATATTTACTTCACCATTCGTGGTAAGTCTATGAGACCCATGAAGAGTGTTTAAAGGCTTTATCCATCGAAAGAGGATTAATTGAAAAGAATCAATTAGTAAAAATATTCAAAAGGAATCATTGATTCACCCCTCACCTTTTTAGTGATTCACACAGATTTGGGCATCTTACTATATTCCATTATGGAGGAAATGGAGGTTGGAGATATGTATTAGTCTCATGGGTATGATAAGAAGACAAATAATGATTTTATAGGGAAATATATGAAATAATGGAAAAATATGACGAGCATTCCATTATTTGGAAATTGGGGAAAGAATCATAGAAGAAATTATTTTATGGGGACAAAAAAATGTTTTTTCTATAGGAAGGATGGCCATTCCACTTTTTACTAAGTTTGTGGGTGGAAAACGTTAGTTTATGATGTAAATAAGGAGAAAGCTACAAAAAATAAAAACCCACACATCATTTCTTCATGATTAAGTACAAAATTATTGTGTTATCCAATGACCAAATCAATGGTTTAAGGACCATGAGAGATGTCTGAAACCTATTAATAATAGGTAAAAGGGGAAATCATATAATATTACCATTTTTAGGGAAATGTTAATGATGTGGTAAAATGTATACTTACAGTTCAATCTAAACTACTACTGGAATATTTGACACTAGATATGTATCTTCCCAACATGTGGTCTACTTGGACTCTGACTAAAGCTAGTGGGACATGTGGAATAAAGAGTACCACCCCACATTATATTTTCTACCAACTAGAATTGAGGGTGTAAAGTTGGAAGATTATGGAGACTCGACCCTTACATCAGAGTGACACAAAGGATACAGATGATACAATAAATAGTGAAAGCGCATTTACAAAAATACATAATCAATAAACTGAGGAATCATAAATAGAAAGATAGAATGAAGATAGAAGTGGATGTATAAAAAATTTAATAACTAAGTAAAACTCAAAATATTCTAGGCATTGTCATAATAAATGGAAGTAAGGAATGTTGATATACAAAAGGAATATAGTGGATAAATGAATATACTAGACTAAAAAGTGAAAATATAACAATAAATCCATCATAAGAATATCATGAAAAATCTCTATCATATACGCTTAATCACCGGCATTATGTAAGTGTACCAACAACCCTTAGAATGGTACTTTCCCTTATCTATACATTAATCTAGATAATCTTTTTGGGAACTAATGTAATCTCGAGTTGGGTGTGAGATATAAATCTATGTACGACACCACAAATGTTTTATAAATGTTGTCCAAGTTGTCATAAAAACTAAAAAGTGTGCATGAATATGAAGAAAAAATAAAACAATATAGAATAAATAAATAACAAGGCTTCTCAGGTTCTTAAATGACATCTGATGGCTCTACCTACTTCATATTATGGCCTATAAGAAATTTAGAACATTCACTATAAATAAATATATATATATACACACTTATATATATTATAAGTGTATATATTTGTTGTATAATGATATATGTTCAATCCACATATATGGACAAATTATGGGAGGATGTAAGTGTCCATATACCTGGAATAATGGTTTTTGGCTCGACTGAGGCATAACATAGACATCCCTGAAAAGTATAATGAGCCTATATGCTCAAGAAATATGGTATATTCCTTACATAAAAATATGATCCCAAGAAAACAGGAATGACACTTTAGATGGTGAGTAAAGCATCATGTCCTCACTCAAAAAATTGAACATAGTTCATCAATCATATGATCCTAATAGTGTTATGGGTGTGAGACATCAGGATCAAAAACCGATGTATGTGAGTGTTACATAGACATTGTCAACATTACCATCCTATCATGCCACATTATATATAAATTTATCAATATATTTTTTTATGTAATACTTTAGGAAAGACCACTTAGGTGTCATGAACATCATGTCTCTATTAATACAATGGGTAATATCAATGTTTATGACAAAAAACATGTGGTAAAACCTCTCACATGTCCTGTTAGTCTTGTTCAATTTCATTATTTGAAAAAATATTAACATGGATAATTTTATATTACATAAAATTGATTGTGCGACCTTAGCACCCTGTATAAACCATTTAATTTAATCTAGTTAACTCAATTAAGTAAATACAAGAATCATGAATAAGTCATCCCACATGTTCAAATACGTTTAACCTATTCAATTACATAATCATCGTAATTTCATTTAGAAGGCTCATTGTGTATTTTAATAATGTGATATTGTTAATTAGGGAATTTAATATATGGTAAATTCGATGTATAGATTTTCTAAACTCATTGGATGCACCCTCGTTTTAAATAAACATTAACTTTACAAGGGAAATCTCATTTTAAAACCAAGTCGATGGAAAATAATGAGATTTAGATGTTTTTAGCCACTATAGAAAAGGGAAGATCCCACTTTGCACACTCAAGGGGTTCTTTATAAGGTAGGTAAAACCTCTAAAAATGAATCATGGATGAAAAGGTATATAACAGTGTAAGGTAATCAATTTGATTTGTATTACTAAATATATTATTGATGATCAAAAAAATCAAGCATGTGGAAGAATGAAATTAATATGAAGCATAAAAATTGATATGAAAATGACGTGACAACCTAACTAAATGGTTTATATGTCTCTTCTCTTGATATCTTCCTCTGATTTAGAGCATGTTGGATGTGTTCTAAGAAATAGTCTATTTCCCAGAAAATTGGGAAAATGAGCATTGAAAAAAGTTGATAAGTGGATTTAGAAACAAACATTGATTGGAGGAAATAGATTTTAAAAGCTTACTATGATGGATCTATTCCTTTTTAAAGATAACTATTTGTACCTCATACTAAGAAGTTACACAGATGCCTAGGTTGGTTGGATTTTGAGCCAAAGGGTGAATAAACTCATCCCTACCACTATAGGACATAGGAGAAAATAAAAATAAAGTTATAACCGAATATAAGGGAAAATTTTAAATTTCACCTCAAAATAAGGGGTGTATGGTTTGGCCACACATTTTGCCAAATAATGGGGAAACGATGCACCTAGAGTGGAATGATTGCAGAATAACAATGAAACTCCTTAATAACCGTTGTTTTCTATATAATGATTAAATATTACTTTGTGGCCTCAGCCATAGAGTATAATCTAGCAGTGAGGCCCTATTCATTATCCCACATTCATGAACTCTGAGATATGAAAGAGACCCATATCGTCATGGGACCTTAAAAAAGTCTATGTATACACTTAACATGATTAAAAAAGAATTCAAATATAGAAAATTATTTTTACCACTGGGTAATATTGTTCTGTAATACCTATCCTCCTAAAAACAACTAATCCCCCTGTTTACCATCTCAGAGTACATAGGTATCATCTTCGAAGAGCAATTTCCACAATTATCGTTTATAATTTTAGGTTCCCATGACTCATCTTATGCTCGGATGTGCTGGTACAGGGCTCGTACCAAAGGAAATGACATGATTTGGAGTTTCCTCATGCCTTAATTGAAAATACCAATAAGATACTATTTGAATTAAAAATCTATATCTATCTCAACCACATCAGACCATAAGAAATCAGATGGGTTTGGACAATATAAGCTATGCTAAGAGACAAAAAAGCATCATGCGTAAACTTGTTTCTATGAGGATGTTCCAACTAGTAAGAAACTGATCCCATCCATTTCAAAACCTCTAAGGGTCAAATGATCATTAGGAAGATCATTCACTTCTTCCAAATATAACTATGGCATAACCTGGGTGAGACATTCAAGAAAACACGATCATTGACCTCGATCATAAGAGGTCACTGAAATCTATTGTTATAAGACAACTATCTGGACTAAACTATCATCATGAACATTTTAATAAGGATGAACTAATCTATAGTCAACATCATGATACATGGTCAAAGGATAGTATCCTCATATTCCTCCATCTATAAAAAGGGTGAGTAGAAGGTGGTCCCATATAAAGCATCATATAGAGCCATCTCGATAACATCCTGAAAGTTGTTATTATAAGAAAACTCAATGATGGGAATGTGTATCTCCCATATACCGCCAATTTTAAGGGCACATGGAAATTGAATTTTTTCATGAACTTGAATCAAATGTCCCACATTCCCCTTAGTCTATTAGTGATTGGTTGTCCATATAAGAACATGGGTACCCAAGGCCTTCTGCACCCATGATAGATTTATTACGTAAAACGATCATATCTATCAAAAATAAAATAAAATGTGGAGCTCCATGAAGACATAAAACCACTCTAATGGACATTATTCCCTAATCATATACATATATGGTATCTTACATAGTTAATAAATGTGCATAAATCATTATCCAATTAACAAAAAACTACAGTATATCATTTCCATTATGTGATCTTGGTAGACCTATCATGAAATCCTTCAATACATCCACCCATTTTCACTAGGGAATAAAAAATGGCCATAATATCCCTTATGAATGATTACATTTTGAAACCACATACTAATAGGTGGAATGTGAAGTGATGATAACATAAATATAATGTTTTGTAATAAGAACCCAATACTGGTTCCTGAGATCTCGATACATTTTTTAAAAACTGTGTTGAACCTCCCCTACTGAGGAATGGAATTCTGAAAACAACTCCTATGTGATGTCTGTTCGGACCCATACACTACCACCTAGGAATAAGGTATCTTCCATATCCATAGTCGATCCTGATGACTTATCATCATATGAAATGTCATCCATTAGGAAAGTGTCATCAATATTTGATAAATACCTCATCTTTTCCCAATAAAAAAGTGTAGAGGTCAGTACTAAGGCTTAGATGATAGTCAGACTGTGGTCAACTTTAATGTCAATGTGCCTCTCAAAGAATAAGGAAATAAAATTACATTTTCCATTGGATTATTGAATTTCCTAACTATTTTCATCCATCATAAAGAATTGTTTACAACACACTCTTTCCCAGTCATGTAAGAACACTCTAAACCAATTGACTATAGGTTCTCTACCCTCCTCAATTTCCAATGATTTTGATATTCTTATGTAATGATATACATGATTATTTTATAATAATTTTATACTAAAAAATTATTTCATTTTTTATAGTGTCTCCAATATCGGAGATCATGAACTACAATAGCTAGAGTAAAGGTGGGTACTGGATAATTCTTCTCAGGAGGCCTCAATTAAGGAGACACTTACATAATTAATCTCTCATCATAAATCTGAATCACCCTAATCCTGATACCCGATACGTTACCAAATAAAGAATATCTTCTATATGGATATAATAGAATATGTATTGGCTGAAAATTAATACATCCCAATAGCTTCAAAAGGGGTAATTAATGAGGTTATAATCAAACAAATTTCACACAATTACTTGTTAATCTAGTAAGTCACGCTACATGGAATGATAAATCCATGATTAATCATCTATAATATCATCAAATTCAAATAATATTGGAATGTCAAATATGATATTTGTCTTCTCCTAGGAATCTAGATATCAAACATTCTATGGGTCTACGTAAACTCATGACTATGATTTGATATAACCTAAAAATTCGTCTCTTTTATCCAAAAGTTGAATTTCTTGATCTTATCATAGAGATGGTTCTCTCATAGTGTATTTATCAGAACCTCAATATGGGTTTATGGTAGTAAATGGATTGTGAATACCCCATGATGTCTAAAAAAATACTAGGATGAAAAAATCTTGATATGGGTGGAAACCCCATTTCGTAAGATCAATAAATTGAGAAGGTGTGTTCATGAGTCCGAACATCATAACCAGGTACTCGTATAGACCACACATAATCATGAAGGCAGTGTAATGTATTTATGATGTAATAATATACACCTTAATATTGACCAACATCATATCATTATTTAAAAACACATTCACCCATCTAACGCGTGGATGAGGTCATCTATTCTAGGTGGCTAATACTAGTTCTTTATTGTTGGATGATTTAAAAAATAGTAATCAACATATAGCTTGAGGGTACCATCAGCATTATTGGAAACAATTATAGGGTAATTCAAAGGAGAAGTGTTAGGGTGAGTGAATCCCAAAGCCTGTAGATCCTCCAACTATTTCATGAGTTCTAGAATCTCTTTTAGTTCCATCATATATGTACAAATGGTCACTGGTTCTTCTTCTAGTACAAACTCAATAGTAAACACTTACAATCATTCAAAATCAAGATCAAATCCATCAATAGGAAATATTTATTTGAAATTACCCTATATTGGGAGAAAATCAATGGGTCATAACCCCTTGTCATTGAAGAAAATACTGGAAATATGTGATGTGACACTACCCATCTTCCTTTGACAAGACCATCTATAGTTCTACTGTCATCACATTCTTCCATTTTCACATTCCTCTCACGCCATGGTGTAGTAAAAAACACCCTTCAATGAAAATAGTCAACATGGAATTTATAAGGAACTGAAAATTCCATCCCAATGATTATGTGAAAGTCCATCATGTCTACGAAAAAAATTCAAAATGAAAAGGTAACCTCTTATCTCAAGTAGATAATGAATAAAATAGAGAACACCCTCATATGGATACCTAATATGGTTTATAGATTCATAATTCCATAGTAGTGTTCGATATCTGGTCCCCAAAGTTCCATGATTTCATTAGATATAAATGTGTGAGATGTGACTATCACAAATAGAATAGACACTAAAGTTATGGATATTAAAATCACACATTGTAAAGTAGAACATATGGTGCTCCTATCCTTTAGTGTAGGATGAACTACATGTAACCGGTTTTTACCATGACCTTGAATCACTACCTATCTTCCATATGTATACCTTCTTAACTAGCACTAAAAATCATATGTTTGACTACCTCTAGCTCAACTTCCACTAGTGATTGATTGGAAGATGGTATTATAACTACTAGCATATCATGATCATACTATCCTAAATCTTTATGATGGATTAGTTGTATATCCCATCACTTTATTAACAATTTGAAAGGCCCGACAAAACTGTTGGATATAGACCATACGGTCACAACCTCTTCACTCAAATAGATCTTTAAGGCATTGAGGTCTAGTATGAACTAGGTTTCTACATTGGTGAAATATTATATAAGAGTATGTGTGAGGAACATGAATACTTATACCTCCATTATAAGCCTCAAAACACATATTTATCCTATAAGAAGAACCAATGGTAGTTTTATGTGCCAAACCACACTGAATCACACCATCAACTACACTCAATTTTCATTATAAGTTAAGGGTATGGTTGGCGATTTTATAGATAGTCATCAAACTGATCACATTGAACTGGGATTAGATTGTCTAAACCAACCCATCAACTAATATTTTTGTGGTCATATGTTCATCACCTACAAGATTAGGATCCAAATGTTGATGTTTAGTGAAGTGAGCAGAATACTTCTTGGCAGTCATGCTCCCCTACTGCAGGTACATGATTTTACTATCCTTGTCACCCCATAGGTTATATGGAAAGAAATTTTCATAGAAGATTATTTCTATGTCTTCACAAACCATTTCTCTATATCAATCTGTCCTGCTAATAACGTCCCAAAATCTCCTAATAAAATCACATATCATATATACAGCTACCTTCACCACCCATTCTTGAGTGGCATCAAGATTCTGAAATATTAAAATGATTTCATTGAGCCAAGACAATATAGAATAAGTACATACATCAATATAAAATGTTCTAGGATGTTTTATAAAAAATGGATGAGTCAACTCTTCCATACTCAGGGAAGGTCAAACTACACACTACATTGAATGAAACATTCATAAGAATCCCTCTAATAACAAGTCATCAAATTCCATATTTGGAACAAGAATAGGTTTCCCATGCTGCACAATAGGAGGAATAACTCATGAATCATGGACCTCCATCTAAAGAGAATGATCATCATTTCCTTAAGTGTGCGTGACTAGAGGAAATCATGGTTTAATAATACTACAATTCCAAACACATTCCATAGAAGAGATTCATGCAATTGAGAATATTGAAGATATGAAATTATGATAGGTATAAGTCCTTACTATAGAAATGATCATGCCTCTATACCTATTTCAAAGGTAATTTCTAGATTATAAAAATATACTACAATAACATATGGTACACTTATCAACCCCGTATAATTTCAGGATTGGGTCCAAGTATCTATTCGATATATATATATATATGTATGACATATATTTCTCATTTTAGAAGTCATAAAAAAAAGAAATTTTTTTCTTGTTCATGTAATTAAATATATTTAGAATGGTTTGATTAGATGGAATTACATTTCATATCCATAAGGGTCTATAATCCTTATGAACCAAAGCATATTATTAGCATAACCCACTCCATAACACATTACAACCCATGCGACTGATGGTTCAATGTTCAATGTTCCACAATTTATTCATAAAGGTTCCTTTAAAATATTCTAGAAAACATTGTCATGTTAAGGCATCCACTTTTAGTAACAATCATTTTATTATTATTATTAAATGATGATTCAGAACAATTCAATTCATATTTGAGGAACTAACAGTATTCCACATAACAATTCATGCAAAAAAATATTGTTGAATGGAAAAGGCAAGTCAATTTCGTCCAAATTTTCCTAACATGATGCATGTAATTCATTTCTGTAATTTCATTCAACATTGTAATGAAATTATTTTTTCAAAAAAACAAATATCAATGTCATCATAAGTATTTGGTCTCACCAAAAATTTATTCTATATCAACATTAAATGTCATGTTCAATAATAAAAATTTCCCATCCTAGGAAATTTATGTTTCACCTATACATGGGCTAGACACATCTTTATATAGGGTCATTTAAGAATACCATGAAAACATAGCTCCAATATCATACCCAAAAAGTACAATATTAGAAAATAAGGCACTTATACAACTTTGTAACATCCTGACCTGGGGTCCACTATACTCATGCCCTAAGCCAATTGGTCACATGGCCTCAATCACACCTCTCTATATGCTAGAGGTAGATAACTAGTATCGAGGGTGTAAGGTTGGTACATTGGGGAGAATACACCCTTATTTCAGAGTGGAACTATAGATACAACATATATAATCAACAAAAAATCACATTTATAAACAAAAAAAAATAAAAAATGTGGAAGTGTAAAATAATAGACATTATTAAGAATGTTGTGTCTACAATGTGGAGATATGCTAGGTGGGAAAAAATTTTGGTCAGTTTTGGGACGTGGGTTGAAGGATCCATTGGTGGGTTCATTGAGCCAATTAAATAATTTTATTAAATAAAATTTTAATTTAAAACCCGAATCCATATAAAATTGTATTACAGAGTGGTAAATCATTATTTCTAGCCATATATCCCTAGGATATTATATGAGATGAATAAGATATCATTGTTTGAAAAGAATGGTCCTAGGATCATGGATTGATGATGAAAAATCAATGAACATTTTGTGAAAGAAAAAACATAGTAGGATATTCACCCACTTTTCAAGAAGGCATTATCTCCACAAATTATGGATCCATTATTGAGGTAGGCTATTCTATTTTGTATCCCAAATATTTGATCATTTATAATCAGGGATTATTATATACATTTCTATGATATTTCCATTCTATGCATGATAACCGAATTTAATTATGGTTCTGGAACATGATTATCTATATTTGATGCCCATATATTTTCACCCATGGATTCTAGAATTTAATGAGACATGTCTTTGATAACATCATTCAATGATGTTCTAACCATCTTCATTGTCTTGTGTCACACCACAGTTCATTACATTCTTCTTTATTGAACCATAGATTCCAGGTTTTTTTTTCAGGCTAGATATGACCATGATTGAACCCATACATTAATGACATATTGATTTAAAACATATATAATGATTTTTTGATGGATCGTGGTGTGTTGAAGGATTTGGGTGATGGATTCAAGGTTTGATACACTTAATAGTTATATGAGGCATGTAACCTACACCTAATAGTGAACTATGTTCAAATCTCATCCAAATAAATGATGAGACTCAGTAATGAAACAATTTCTCGTGAATTTTAGTATTTTTATAGTAGTCAAATGTTGGTATAAGGGGTATAATTTTGGGATATTTGAACCCATGTCATGTTCATAGAAATATTTAAATTATCATAGTGAATATAATTTATTTTAGAAACACATTTTGTGTTCAAACCTATCTACAGAAATGAGAGTTTGAGAAAGACAAATATTAGACACTAAGTGGATATGGAAATATGGCTTTTACATATATTTTAATATTCAAGATATTCACTGAAGTCACATTACCAGGACCCCATGTGGTCAAACTCTTCACATTATCTAAGGTACATTCCATGTATATGTGAAATGATATTCAATCCATGGACCATTTATACTCACCTTCTGTAATGCATCGCATAATTATGTTCGAAAAATGGGTTAAAGTACTTTGGAATATACTAAATAATATGTTTGTGGAATGTATTTCCCTATTATAGCCTAAAATAAGAATGCAACATTTTATACCCCTTGTATATGCCAAGTAGTTTCACATGGATTTCCAAGCCATGTTGAGGATATGAATATATCATGAGTTCCTGGATAAAGATATTCCACGTGAACCTATATATACACAATAAACATTTCAATGATATTTAAATCTTTTTTATATAATTTTTTGTGAATTAGTTATTTTTATACTGGTATCCTATACTGATTATTTTTCCATGAAATAGGGGATATTTGGCCTTTGTTATTACAACTGATATATTACATTAGCTGATACTTGCATGGAGCTTCCCATAGTCTCAATAGTTTATGGGAGGGATTGAGTGTGATCATTGGAGTGTTATCAAGGTTGGTGCTCCCCTATCTCTTTCCATGGTATGAGACTCCAATGTTGTTGAAATAGGCAGTGAAGGTGGTCCACAACATTACATATGGTTTGGGTAATATATATATATATATAGATAGATTGGAATAACTATCATTTATCTTTTATAGTGGGTGGGTCCACCATTAATGTTTTTACCCCTCAGTTGTACTTAATAGTGGGGAGTTTTACGACCTTTATATTCTTGAGAGGTTTCAAGAGATGAAAGGGGTATATGTTGTTCTTCCTCAGTTGTGACATTCATTAGTGATGTTTTCCCCTTATCATTTTATCTTATATAGTTATACTATTTTTGGAATTAGTTATTAGACTTTTAGATCTATAAGAAGACTCTCCATTATTTATATAATTCAGATATAGAGATGTCGTTTCACTCAAACATGGGATTCTTTTGAAAACATATGAGGATTTTATTTCATTATCATCTTGAATTATGGGTTGAGTTAAATATTTTATATTTATATTATTTCCACTTGTTGGGTTTCAAGATGTTATACTAGGTATTTATACACACACCACTTCAATGGTTTTTCATGTACATGTCACGAATTATGTAGATGAAAAAATAGACAAGGAATGACATTGAGGGGCTTGGATTTAGTGGAGCTTAGTAGTATATTGTGAAACTGACCATGTCCAATTGTATGACTACGGGATCTTCATTTGTGCACTCTATTACTATACTTTTTACAATTACTAATTTTTTTGCATCCCTTATATTACATCTTGGATGAGTATTCTTCCCTTTATGAATTTCTATTATCTTGTTGCACAACTATATGTATACTATAGAAGTTATTTATGAATGTTTTATATGTGATGTGAAATATGGTTGTTCAACATCCCGAAAAAATAGTGATTATCCCATGGTAAAAAGTGATGTTTCGAGGATTAAAATAGGTGAATTACCAGTTAGGATGCATGAGAAGATAACCTTATAGTGTTTCATCAGTCAGGTAGTCCGTGGAAAATGAATCGAAAATGTTCAAGGAACACGATTGAGTGTTAGGATGACGGAATAATGGGTCACCTCTAGTGTTTATTCTGATCCCTTACTCTAGTGATCTATGATCAGGGTTCTCTTCTAGCACCACCTTTAGTGATGGATTAGCGAAACCATGTCAAGATGAAATATAGTCTTCTACATGGTGTTCAGGAAGAGATGGTCGAGGAAATCAGGCCTCAGAGTTTCAACGTCAGCAGAGCAAACCTACTGATGCTACTCAGGTAGAATATCAGGGCCATAGTTTAGGCCACATCAATGATGTACAATGTACACTAGAAGATAATATTACATGTACCGATATAGTTATAGGTAGTATTTGGATAACCTCCACAACATAATCTTCATTATTTTACATAGGTGCATCACAATCTTTAATATCTTCTAAAACCATGGGAAGTCTTGGCCTAGTCAAAGAATAATCCAGTGGAATTATGAATCTCGACTATCCTTTTGGATTTCTAGCAGAGGGTATACACCATTTTAGGGTGGTCCTCCTAGAAATAGGTGGGAACAATTTTCTATGGACTTTCATCATTCTAGAAATGACCCGCTTTTACTTCATTCTTGATTTAGACTAGATTGTGCCTTATAGAGCCCATGTGGATTTCTATCCCCATCAGGTATCTTCACATCACTTGATGGTTGTACCTGCATCTATAGGGGAGAATGGTATATCTTGGATAAATGGGTGGGAATAAATCATATTGGGCTAGGTGGAGTAACATCCAAGTTGTCCAGTCTCTTTATATGGGATCAAGGGATGAATCTTTTGGAATTCCATCCTATGGTGGGTCGTTTTAGCGATGTTTTCTTGGAGTATTTTTTCTGAAATAACCCCTGAGAGAGAGGACAATTTCACCATTGCTCTTGTGCTAAGTGTGAAACCCGTTTCCATTTCTCCTTATATGGTAGAACCTACCTAGCTCCATGAACTAGAGAAGAAGCTTGATGATGTAGAGGATAAGGGTTTTATCTAACCCAACACATCACCATGGGGTTCACCAATCCTTTTTACAAATAAGGAAGATGGTACCCTTATATTTTTAATGGATTATCACTGACTAAACCATATTTTGGTGAAGAACCAATTACCACATCCTTTTATATATCATATATTCAACCATCTATAAGGAACAATAATTTTCACCAAGATAAATTAGAGGTTGGGCAACAATCAGGTTCTTGTGAGACCATCAGAAATACCATGTAGAATGTTTTGGTGATGATATGGCTTTTATGAGTATCTAGTTATGCTCTTCGTCCTGATGAATTTGGTGACAGTTTTCATGGTTCTTATGAATTTGGTTTTCCACACATTTCTCGATTCCCCTGTGGTGGTCTTCATAGATATCATATTAGTGTATTCTATAACAAAAACAACCATACCAAACATAAAAAAAACGACGAATACACTGAGAGAGAACTAACTATATGCGAATCTTAGTAAATTCCACATTTTGATTAGTAAGGTTCACTTCTTATGACATATCATATTTTATTAAGGAATATCATTTGACTACGTGAAGGTGAGAACCGTCGTGTCCTGGGAGAAGAAAAATAATGTGTTTGAATTATGCATATTCTTAGGGATGGTCGACTATTATAGGTGATTCATCCATGACATCTCATTCCTAGAAGAACTACTTATGGGAATGACCATGAAGCATGTGAAATTCAACCATACTAAATCTTGTGAGATAGCTATACATAATTTAAAGGGAATACTGACCTTAGTTCCTATTCTAATTCTTACTGTTTTGGGAAGAAACTATATTATTTACTATGATTCATTAGTAATAGGACTGGACATTGTGATAATTTAGGGAGATCAAGTTGTATCATATGGGTCTCTCCATATGAGGCCCCATGAGATGAATTTCCCCATGCATGACCTTGCGATAGAAGATGTAGATCATGCTATATTATATTTGAGGAAATGCTTTTTGTTTGAGAGGTTAATTTTCTAGAAAGAACATAACAGTATCGAATAAATCTCAACACAGTGAGAAATGATTATAAGGAAGTGTAGGTGGATAGAATAACTACAGACATTCTATATTGAGCATGATTTCACACCCAACAAGGGTTATACTGTAGCTGATTCCTTGATCTGGAAGAATCCGATGTAGGCTACCAAGTAGGCCATTAGTGAGTGGTATAAGATGGATATTTTTTCTAAGTTACACCTAGATGTTCAATAATGTCATAAAAACGGTTATTACAGCTCTAGTAGTGAAATCCTCCTTTCTAGAGTGGGATTAGAGGTGGAAGTTATCTGATTCTGGGGACCTATTTTCTAAGGATATAGTCATAGGGGGACCCACATCCAGGTTTAGTTATTGATATATTTGAGTCATCAATCATCCATGGGAATGTATGGGTTCCATCAGATATACCTGAAGAGATGACTCAAGAATATCACACATTTATTTAGGAAGTTCATCAAAGTCATACAAAGATGTATCAAGACATGAATCGTCAATATTGGTGGGTCGGTATGATAATGAAGATTTCAAGAATTATCAACTGGTGATCCACCAATCAATAGGTGAAGGTAGAGAACGAGTGACCTGCAAGACTTTTGAAGCCTCTCCCCATTTATGAGATGAAATGGAATGAGGTCACCATGGATTTCATGATGGTCTAGCATATATTACCTTAGGAGATCAATGATATATATTTTATATTAGATAGGTCAATAAAGGTCTCACATTTCATACTGAATTAGGAAACCTTATTTTTTGATGATCATGGAAGGCTATATATCTGAGAGATAGTGTGACTTCACGATATTCCTCATTTTTTCATTTCAGACCAAGACACCTAGATTACATTGTAGTTCTTAGAAGGGTTACAAAAAAAATGGTTTCATAGGTTCTCTTGAGTATGACATATCACCCTCAAACTTACTGGAATTTCGAGTGGACAATACAGTTGTTGGAGGATAGGATTTAGGACCGCATCCTTGATTTTGTAAGTTCATAGGAAAACAAATTCCCATGTTGAGTCTTCCAAATTAAAACCAATTTCTAGAAATGATTCAGATGAATCTATATGATTCCATTTATAGTATGCCTTTCCGTTCACCCCTATGATGGATACAGTTGGGTGAAGAAGCTCTATCAAGTCCTCTTCTCATTCAGTAGAATAAAGAACAAGTCTAGCAGATACTAAAGAATATGGATACATCTCAGTCTAGGAATAATTCATATAATGATCATCACCATTGACCTATGGAGTTCAAGGTGGGACATCATGTCTTTTTATATTTATCTCCATGATTGAGTCATAAACTAATTTAAAGATAGGGGAAGTTATCACCTCAAAATTTCAGGACCTACAAGATAGTAGAGAGAGTTGGGTTGGTAGCCTATCAGTGGAAGTTACCAAAGAGTTAATGTTTTATGCATGATGTCTTCCACATATCTCATATTCGATTATATCATCTTGAACCATCTCAATTATTTTATTCCAAGAATATTGGCATGGAGGAATGTGCGTGCTTCTAGGAGCATCTGATATATATCGTTGATTCGATCACAATGGATCTCCAAAGATGGTTAGTTTCTTTATCCCAAGTAATATGGTATAACAAACAGGTATAGTATTAGAAATGGGAGAGGGGATATGATATACATTAATAGTGCATGGAAATATTATATGATGATGTTTTTCCACCCCCGGATGGGAAACTTGGGGATGAGTTTCCACAATGTGGGGAGGTTGTAATGTCCCAGTTTTCACAATGGTATAGACCATTTTTTTGGGTTTAGATTAATGTTTTCCCTAATAATGATTCATAATTATGTTATGGTCTCATAAGGTGTGTATGAGGCTCAACAGAGAATGGGTAATAAAAAATTAAAGAGACAGACTAAGTCACATTGTTTGTAGAAATTGTGCAGCCCAGCTCACAAGGATTTAATAAACCATGCTATTGTAGGCAGTGGGGGGCCTGTAGGCCGCATGGTTTATCTATAACCATGCGAGACTAGGGTCTTGTCTATGTGGTTCTATTTTGGTTTGGGATATTGAGGTTTCACACATTTTTTACACGGTTAGACAAAGCATTTGGGTCACCCCCTTGAAGCAGAACACAACACACATTTTTTCCAACCGCAAGACCAAGCTGTGTGCCCTTATTTTTACATGGAATTTAAAAGATTTCCCCTCATTATCATTTTAGGTCCTTTTTATTCATTTCTATAAAGATGATTTCTTCTTCTCCTCTTTATGTATGGATCTCCCTTCCCTCTCAACCTTGGGATCAACCCACATACTTTTTCCAGACATTTTTTTTTCTCTTTGTCAGATCTATCTATAATCTCTTGGTAAGATGCAAAATAATACCCTTTCTATTTCATGTTGTTCATCCCATATTCTTCCATATCTCAGGGAAAACTCATTTTCACCATTTTAATAGTATTTTATAGTTTCATCAATTTCATCCATTCTAGCTTGAATCGAAGGATAATGCTGGATGAGGAATGATCTATAAGGATAATATAGGAGGTATATGTTTTATCATGATAATTGTTTTTGTATCCTATATTATTCTCTATCATTCCATGATATGGAACCTTTTGGGACTCCTATAATTGTTTAATTAAATTAAATTGAAAGCCAATCCAGGCCAATTGTGACCCAAGCTAGCAGCGAATCAACCCCGTGGGTTGATATCAGGGACTGAAGACACCACAATAGTATTGCTTTATAATTGATAACTTGAATTGTTTAATTTGGATTTAATTATTGATGATCCATGTGTTAGGCCCCAATACCCCATGCCATAAATAAATTGATTGAATTAAATGAATTTGAAATGTTCCTAATGATTTACTAATTATGAAATTAATGAAATTTCCCAAAGTTAATGTCTTGACTAATATCCCTAATGTGATATTAATGGATGAACTAATGGAATTGTCATTTTTATATACATTATATATATATATGAATTTCTTATTTAAATGATTATTCATTGGTGTTGATGGTGATATAAGTGGTTTCAAATTAAGGACCCATTTGGCAAACCCTTCATACCTCCTTATTTAGAGTTCATTACAGCTTTATAAACATTCAAATGGTGACAATAGCTATGGATCAGAGTATATTGATGTGTATTCTCTATTTTAACTCTAGATTAGTGATACTAGTTCCTTGGGGAGACCCCATGCATGGGATCGATGAAACAAGGGTTGTAACATGCTGTGAGAGAGACTTGGAACCCTAAGTGTGATACCAGGTATGGACTCAGAGGTTAGTTTGTGACTTTTCTCACACCAATTATGGAGTGACAGTTGGGACTTCTTCTTAGGCCAACTTGGATGGAATCCCTGGGCATTGGTCATATATCTAGCCCCTTGATCAACATATGGAAATTTAATATGATTTTATATGGACATGCTCAAGGTGATTCACTATACTTTACATAGAGGGGTTTAATTGAAATAAATATTAAATGTATGTTTTCAAATGAGAAAAAACCCCTTTTTTTGGAAAAGTTTTTATGATTACATTAACCACAATAAAAATCATAGGGACTATCCACCTTCTCACTTATGATCCCACTAACTTTACCTTTATAATATAACTTGGTTTAGACTCACTGACATAGGATGATATAGGTAAATTAGACGAGCGTCCAAGTAGAATAAAGTAAAAAAATTATTTATTTATTATTTATTTTCATTTATTATGTATTAAATACTTTTCATTTTAAAATGAATGTACTGGATTGATATAGAAACGGTTTTTGATGAAGTAATTAGATTGAATCTCACACCCTTCTTGGAAAAACATTGTTACCCAAGAAGACCTTCCGATTACAGTTATTGATAAATGGAAGAAGCTAGCTTACAAATCATGATTTCTAGTTTTAGTATGGATATAGGGGAAGAGGAAAGAGCCAATTATCAAGATGTTAGTAATAGAAGTTTTCAACTTTTTTTGTTACTATGTGGTATATTACTATATCCCCTTCCCCTTGAATACTCATTTTTTATAGCTACATCATAATGGTCGTCATCATATTGTGTGATTTTTTATTTATCTTCAGTTTTTTACCTATATTTCATATCTTGTTATAATTGTTTCACTACTATCCATTATTGTTACTCTTTCGACTATTTCATATTCCTTATATATTTCTTCATTATAATTTAATCTCTAAGGGAAAATTCTCCCCATAGACAAACCCTAGGACCTCTTTTCTAGTCGACAACCTCTAAAATTTAAGGAGGCACACTAAAGGTCTTGTGGACCTTTGTCTCAAGGAACCGTTGAGTAGAATATAGGTAAAGATTATATAATATACAATTCACTATCAATATTAAAAGGTAAATAAATAAAAATACATGTCTTTTAATCAATAAAATGAGAATGAAATGCATAAAAAGATAATATAATAGTTAAAACATCGTGGATCATAATAACTAAATTATTAATAAAGGGATCACATAATTATTAAACATCATGTCCCATGCATATGATACCACTATTATAAGGACCCTTCGCAATATGGTTTAAACAATAAGAAAAAACTAGTTTAATTCTAGCATAACTTATTTGGATCATGAGACCTACCAATGCATCTAGAGGATATATAATATTAAGCCACACCCATAACCACATGTCCAAATAATTTAATATAAATAAATTAATTTACTTAATTCATGAGTCAATATGCCTTATCATAAAATATCCATATTGAGTAATGAATAAAGATTTTCAATATTTTCTCATTCAATCAGATAACTTTGAATGTAAAACACCATACGTAGAATGGTATAATGTTTAATAAATAAGTACATCCATAATAAATTATATAATTGATTTGGTGAAATTTATTGTCCAATGATCATATGAAAGAGAATATTTCAAGGTAGTGTTAATGATTAAAAAATGAATCAATAAAGTAAATCCAAATGTTTTCCCTGGTCAAATGATCAAAACCATCCATAGAAAGAATAAAAATGGTATCAATAAAACAAATACCCATTGGATTATGAATAAAACAGTTTTTGTTATTGGTTAATTGAAATACCATAAATATATTCTTAAAAACCTAATTTTGAAAAATATCTTTTTAATTTGGAAAATCTCTTTTTAAAACATTTTAATTTTGACAATTAATTTAAATGAAAATCACTTAAAAATAATAATATCTAATATATTAAGATCAAAATATTATTTAAAAACACAATTTTAATCATGTAATGGTATCTCTAATGAAATGATGGTCCTGAGGATAGATAGTTTCATAAAAGACAAACATGATAAAATTAAAATTTCCTTTTCATTGAAAGAATGTTTGAAATTTCCGTTGTTTGAAAAATGAAAAAATGATACCTTGAGTTTTTTTATTTAAAATGGGTAAAATTAACATTAATAAATAATTTTGAATTGATTTTTTTTGATTTTTTTTATGAAACATGTTTTTCGAAGAAAATATATTTCCGGCTGAAGAGAGAAATGATGTTGGATTTTTTTAAAAACATATTCTCAATAATTTTTAGTAAAAAAGAGTTGAAAAAATGGTAATATTACATAAAAAATATCATGAATTACAACATGAGAATAAAAAATGGATCTATTTTGTTATTTATCAAATAATTTTCTTCAATTTAAATTCAATAATAAACAATCTCAATTAGAATGAGATTATGAAGTAAACCCTTACAATGATCATAATGTTTAAATAAGAATTAATGAATTAATAGATTATATGTATCAAATATAAATCTAAATAATACAAGTTTAAATAGAATAATAGATATTAAAAATTCATTACACACTTAATATTAGAATATCATAGATAACAAAAGGAGTAAAATAACCCGATAAAAAGAAACTGAGCGCTGAAATTCTTCACCACTGGGTAACTTTTAACTCTAAATACCCTTAAGTGAAATAATTAAAATTAAAAGCTAAAATAACATGTATAATAATTTATTAATGATATTAAATATAAAATTTTCACCATATACATTATATAAAATAAATTGTGTGCATAATATTACAATATTCCTCAATTAAATGAAATTGATATGAAATCGCAACATAGATAAAATAATTCAAGTGGGGATTAATAAATGAATTTATTATGTTTATCAAATGGAAATACACAATTTTTTTTAAATATAACATAAAAAAATAAAGTGTCTTTATAAACATCATCTTATCATTACATAATTAATAAATTAGAAGTTTAACCCAATAAATGAAAATTGAGTTTAGAAATCTCTTACCACATTGTAATATTCAATCCAAATTCACTTGGATGAAATAATTAAAATTGAAGAATAATGTACCACGAATTATGATTTATTTGTGATATTATATGTGAAGTGGAAAATGTATACAACATATAAAATAAATTGGTGTATAACATACAAATTTTTCAGAATGAAAGGAAATTGATACCAAATCCCTTACTATACGTTTCCTTTTGGTTTAAAGTAATTCAACCTCTTATATATTTTTTTAAAAAAATGATCTTAATTTATTAAAATCTGATATTAATATTTATAATATCTTATATTATACTCTTATAACATCTTATCACCTATTTTTTAATAATATTTCATCATTTGCATTGTATTGAGTGTTAATTGCCCTATTTTATCAAGTGGGATTTGTTTTAAAAGATCTGGTTCATGAAAATATTATATATTCTCACCATATAGAGAAAAATAATCATGAAATAATTAACATATTTATAAATATATTATACTTTTGGAACCAATCTATAAGTATGGTTATTAAAAAATTAGTAGGTTAAAATCATGCAGATGGTAGGCCGTATGGATGCATGTGTAACATTTCTATTTTTCAATGATCAGTATGGAAAGGGTGAAAGTAATATGTTATCTTTAAATAATTATAATAATAAACTAAATAAAATATTATTTCTTCACATATACTAATATATAACAGACATGTGGTGTGGTTCTTAAAAGAGAGTCACATTGTTTCATGAAGGCGGTAGTCCACACGTATATGAAATACGTTACCATCATTCAGTGAGTGAAAAAGTAAAAAATAAAATGACATTTATTATCCATTAATAATGAACCATTTGAAATTAATTTCATAATTATTTCATGTATTTCATAAATAATCATTAATATTATCCTTATCACCTTCCATGTGAAGCGTTAGTGATGGATAAATTACATCACTTCGCGAGGTGATAATCCTCCATAAAAACATGTGACATTATCATATATCCTACAAAAAGGAAGGTAATATATATATGATATAATTAATAAATATGTATAAATATGTAATATTTATCATATATATACATTATATACATCACCATACCCTATCGTGAAAGATGGTAATCGAAGAACAAATGACATCGGTTCGTGAGGAGGTAGTCTGTTATACGCACGAATGATGATTTCATAACCCATATTATGGATGTGGAGACAATTTTTGATAATCCCATTATTCAAAAAAACACACTATATTGAATATTCTGATTTTATTATATCATAATGGTTTAATATAAATTGAATATGGTGGAGAAAGAAATAAAATAAAGACACTCATTGAAGAGTATTACCTCTTCTTTATATTTCCTACTAAGTTTTTCAATAAATCAATACTAGGTCGGATTAATGACCAATATAAGGATTATATGATGCAATTATGGAATTTGGGATGTTATTTAGGAAGGTAGTGGCCCATAAAAAGTGTTTTAAAAATTTGAATAATGGAGAATATGTTGTACCATTTGATAAGTGAGGTGAGTGCCACAATTATTATTTTTTGAAATGATTAAAACATACCAATGATTTAATCATGAAAAATGATTAAAAAATATTAGATTATAAAAAATATAAGATAGAAAGTAAAAAATATGTTTATAAAATGTGTTTTGGACAATTTTTATGTCATTTTTAACCCTTATCTTCTAAGTTTAACCCACTGTAATTTCAATTTTACCTTAACCACAACAATTAATTTTTGTTATTTTCAACTTAGATTTTCGTACAAAACTATGTTGAACATAATTTATATTATAAAAAATTCTTATTAAAAATATTAAATCCATTTTTATAAAACAAGTTCATAGAATTTAAAAAATTTGATTTGAAATTAATCTATATAATGTGATGAGAAGTAAGGTTTTTAAAGGGAAAATGTTCCAAATATTACAATTATTCTCTATAAAAATATAATATTAAAATGATTCTAATGACCTAAATTTGATTAATTTATATATAATTGAAATAATTTTACCTTAAAACCAATTCAAAATATAATTTAAAATTAAAAAAAAATATTAATCGAAATTGAATTTTTTAATTAAAAATCCTTATTTTTCCCAATTCATCAATATTGAAAATGTTTCTAAAATAAATTTTCTTAAATTATTTAAAATTAATTTTAAGTTATGTTCCCAAAGAACGATTAAACATTATTTATTAAAAATTTATTTTTTTCTGAAAACAATTCCTTTCCATTTAAAGGATTCTTAATATATTTTTAATAAATAAATAACAAATAAATGTTTGTATAATATAAAATTTCATAATTTAATTAATCTTGTTCGTACCCACCATTCTAATTTCTTGGTGATAACTATCATATTTAATAATAATATTTTAATAATATGTCACGTTTCGTTTGAAAATGCAGTTGTTCATAACACAAGATAAACTCAATGTCAAATGTAATTCAAGATAATATAAGTGTTGCTTGTAATTTAAGGTAAACCTAGTGTTTCTTGTAACGTAATCTATTTAAGTGATTTAATTTATATAAAAATTAATATATCATAGTCTTGAGATGCTATATTGCATTTTACACTTGGTGTTGTGTGTTATACACACTATAAAATATGATGTTCATATTTTAAAATACCATGGGTGTTACAATGACCATAGGGCCATGTAAAATTTTATTAAGGTACCATTTTGGTGTTTTATCATGGGTGTTTTGTGAAATGTTTTATCATATGTATTTGATCATCTTTATTGATGTTGATATTTAGTTTGGGATAGGATTTTGGGACTTAAGGGGTATGTTATGGGTAAGTTCCTAGCCATATCTCATCATAAAAAGCCTTATATTTCCATGGTTTATTTGGGAAAAGTGTCTCTATGGGAATTTGATGACATGAATCTGTTCTTTTATTAGGATTTGATACATGTATTTTTATCCCAATTGAAATATTATTGATAGTGATCTTGTTCACAAGTGTCTTGACTGATATTTCCCTTTTTATCTGTTGATGTTGTGTAGTACCACAACCCTAATAAGACATTTGAGTAGTCCTTATAATGGATCTTCTAATGAAACAAAATAAGTGAAAACAACATTTCATCAAAATATTGTTGTGTTTTTTTTGCATGTTGTATAAACTATGGGATTTTTAGCTAAACATATTTCTATTTTGGAATAAGATGTTGTAGCCCAGATGGATGTTAATAGAGATTCCTGTTATGTTCGTATTCATCTAAATCCAATATTTTTCTGGCGTACTAATGATCCTAATGATGTGGAGGATTGCATAAAAAAATATTAGAAGATCATTGAGTTTATAGAGACTACTGACTCTGTTAAAGTGAAATGTGTTCCCTTTAATCTTGAGAGACCTAAAAAATGTGGTAGGAATCAATAGTTCAATTGGGGAATAACATCTACATGATGTGGGAATAATTTAGAGAAAAATTCAAAAAGAATTTATATCTATAATCAATAATGTTTGATAATTATAAATATTTTTTTAAACTCAATAAAGGTTGTCAAAATGTGAATCAATTTTATGACTACTTTTCAGAGATTGTTAACTTCCCACTAAAGGTCGAATAACGAGAATTAGAAATCTTAAATATTTGAGATAGGTATCTGACTAGAAATTCAATCTTATTTTTTCATATAAATCCTCAAATTATATAATGATTTCCTAGTTTGATATTTGATGCTAGAACATGACTAGTCTAAGAATTTAGGGCTGATGAGAGTTCCTCCCACTCCTAGTGGTAGTTTACGTAGTCTTATTAAATGGAAGAGGAAGTGTAATAAGTTTCATGGTCGAAACAATGATGGAATATCTTAGTTATATACCTCTACTAATTTAAATATAGTGTCTATAAAATTAAATTTCACTTTCCTTTAGTGTGTTAATTTTAGCAACATGATGAATACATTCTGTAAGGCACTAAAGATCTATAACATTTATATATGATTAGGTAACTTGTGGAGGGTTTTAAATGATTTTGCCACTCCAATTAATGGTATGAGCTTGAAAAAAATAGGATGGTCTATGGAATCATTAAATTATTTAAGAAAAAAGGTGTTATAATTGCATGAAATAATAATAATGAATCTTCACTTAGTGGATGAGTTTCCAGTTTAAGATGATGCAGATCCTAAGATGGTGAGAGGTACCTTGACCATTTCTTCAACTTTAATGACTAGTTTATTTTATACTATTTCCTCTTATTCCTTAATATATATATATATATATATGTATTTTAGAGGTGTTTAATGTTCATATGTTTATAATTACATATTTAATAGATATTGCTATGCATATTAGGATGATGAGAGATAAATTTATCAAATTCCCTTCCTGTACTATCTCTTTATCTAAAGTAGACATTTCTTTAGTATTTTTGGTTCTGTATATGAAACCTATAGATTTCATTCTTGAGATAGATTAGATATTCAATCATAAATCTATTATCGACTATTTACTTTGAGGGGTTTCCTTTACTACACCCTATGGTGTGTGTCATATCTTTCCGAGATAATTGGACCTGATGATAAGTCGAGTCAGACATCCTATATAAAGTTTATTAACGTAATATCCATTTTTAGTTTTGAATCAAAACATCAATATTAATGTAATGATCTTCCGCATTTATTTGATGTGCTTATCAATGTTTTTCCTTCATTTTTTTGTTTTCCACCAGTGAGGAAGGTGGGTTTTTCTATCAACATGGTACGAAGTACCCAAATTATTTCTTTTCCCACATACTATATGGAACCAAATCAACTGAAGTAGTTAAAACATAATTTTTTTGATCTATTTTCCAATGGATTTAACCAACCCAGCATGTTACCTTGGGAAATACATGTTCTTTTTTCTAGGAAATATTATGGAACCATTCATATTGTTTTGGAATAAAGGAATATCATTTTTTAGGGTCAATAACAAATGTCCTTATCATTGAATTGATTTTTTTAGGTAACGTTGTTGTCAAAGATTGATCTTAGGTAAAATTATAACTAGTTTAGGATCAAATAGTTTTATATTCCAAATTCATTCATCAAGAGTAGTTTTGGACATTTTGAGTACCTTGTTATTAATTTTTCTCTAACTAAGGCTCTTGTAGTGTTCATGATATTGATGAAAAATATTTTCCATGGTTACATTGATTATTTTGTGGAGGTATTTCTTGAATAAATATTGGTTTTCTCTAATATTGAAGAAGACCATGTAAAATATATGACTGTACTGATAATGATCTTATGATATCAAACAATTTATGTGAATCCTTCTAAATTAAACTTCTCCACATGAGAAATAAAATTATTGATACATGTAGTTTTTGAACATGGTATTTTAGTTAATCTTGAGAAGGTGAAAGATGTTATTACTTGGTTGGATCGATAGTGTCATTGGGATTATGATCCTATTTGTCTTAGAGGGATATTATTACCATTTTGTAAAGGATTTCACTAAATTAGATTCCATAAAGACTAAACATAATGAGAAGTGAGTAATGATTTTTATGGGGTTTGAAATGTTTGGATTCCATTGATGAGTTGAAACATTTGATTACTTAAACTCCTATTTTTTCTCTTCCGAAGGATGGGTAGAAATATGTGGTCTTTTTTAAATTCATCTTGTTTGGGTTTAAACCACATTATTATACCTAATGATAATGTGGTGGAATATGATTGTCACCCCCATCAACCTCATGAGAAGAACAATCCCACACACGATCTGAAAATTGTATCCACGATGCATGCTTTAAAGAAATGGATATATTACATTATCGGTGAAAGGTTTACCATTTAATACAATAATAAAATGTTGAGTTATATTATCTAACAAATTTTTTTAAACCTTTAGTAGAGATGCTGGGTAGAGCTCCTTCAATATTATTATTTATGAATTTCTAGTACTCATTGTAAAGGAAATGTCATTGAATATTATTTACATAGAAACTTCCATCCAAGGTTGTTACAGAATATAATGAATATTGGATGTTTATGGACATATTTTCATATATGCATTGTGAGTCCCATAGGATGATACCAAGATTACTTTGATGAGTACTTTGTTGAATACATAATTTCTCAAGATGATTCTTTTGCATTAGAAGATTGATGATGATTTCCAAATAATTATATATTCTTTATGTAGAGGGGAGATCATTGATATAATTTCCCTATAATTTATGGGAATCTTATTATTCTAGAACTAGTTTTTTCATCATATACCTCTAAAAAAGGATGTGTTGGAGTAATTTTATATTTCCCATTGGGAAGTACACCCTAGAACCATAAAGATGTTTTATGATATGAGGTGATGTTTCTGGTATCCCGGAATAAAATGAGAAATTTATAATTTGTTTTTCTATTGTTATACATGAAAATATTTCATGGATAAGAATTATAAGACTTTGTATTATTTTCATCCCCTTCAAGTGATGACTTTTATGTCTGACTAGATATCTATGGATTTTGTGGTCAGGATTGAAAATAAACCTCTAGGAAAGGATGTAATATAGTACTGGATTGATCTATTGAACCAATCTTATAACATTATTCATATTTTTGTTACTAACATAGTTTGGTACATGGGATATATATATTCCAATGAGGTCGTCATATTTTTCATAGTTCTATATACTATTTTTCAAATAGAAATCCCTAGTTTACTTCTTGGTTTTGGAGAGTAATCCAATAGGATATGGGATCCCACGTCATGATGGCTATAATGTACCATCCTTAAATAGATTTTTAGAAATAATAAAAGATTCATATTCTTGATGATATTCTACATGATTATGTCTTGAATTTTAAGTATCTTAGGAAAACCATTTGGTATTGGTTTAATTTTACATTAACAATAGACACCAATCATCCACAACGATATCACCCTTTGAGGCCTTGAATGAACAACCACAAGATCCTCTGTATTTTTTGTTGGAGGTTGGTGAAACATCCATGGTGGGAAAAAGTGTTTTACAAGAATTGATTGAAAATATTTAGATGACTCATTAGATAATGATAAAAAATAGAGATGTTATTAATCATATACTAGTCTTTATCATTTTACTTTAGAGCTTGGAGTTAGTGACTTGGGGTTTTTGAGAGTTTCACCTTATTTAGGTCACTAATGACTAAGAAAACTAGGAAATTTAACACCCGGATATATGGGATAGTTTTAGGTAGCAGAGAAGATTGAAAATGTGGGTTACCATTTGTATTATTTTACCATAGATGACATCTATCAATAACATGTTCTATGTTTCACAACTCAGAATGTATCTCTATGATCTATCTCAAATACTGTGTTTGGAGGATTTGGATGTGAACCCCGTTTTATCCATGATTGAGTAGCCAATTCATGTTTTTGATCATCAGGTATAAGTTATTTATAGGAAATCCATACCGTTGGTTTATGTGTTTTGTAATATAGTTCTTCTTCACATGAGGCTTGGGTGAATGAAGAACTGATAATTGAAAATTAACACCATTTATTTGATATTTTTTCTTCTTTGTAATATTTCTAAGTGAATACAACATTTATGGTGGGGATAATAGTAATATATCAATATTTTATTTCAGATAAATTTGTTCGTTTTTAATTTTTTATTTCAGTTTTTAATATTCTTGTTAATTTACACAAACTTTAGAATCCTTTTTGTGTTTTTAATAATGTATTTTAAAATTTAATCTAATATTGTTCAGGTAATTTTTACACTTATACTGGGAATTGGTATTCAAAGGTTACATAATGGTAACTAAGTCACTATGTAAAAGTATATTGGAGTTGTGTAAGGGTACCAAAGGCATCGTATAAGGGAATTCCACACTACATAATGGTATCCCTATGTTTTAAAAGGATGAAAAAGGGTACCTTAGTTACTATGTAGGGGTATGTGTTGCTATGTAAGGAATAACCTATGTTTTCAAAGGATACATATGCGTACCTCGGGTGCTTTGTAAGGGTATGGCGTACTGCGTAAGGGTAACATCATGTTTTCAAAGGATTCATATGGGTACTCATCCATTATGTTTGGGTTTTTCTGGGATTGAGATCCATGTAAGGGTAAAACCCTTTACCCTTACATGGAATTTTGGAGTTGAAAAATGATAAACTATATTCCGCATATGAAGTTCATTTTTTATTAAATTTTTTTTTAAAATCTGAATTTCATTCTTTATCTTCTAGAACGGCCTATAAGGCATTTTTAGTGATCTCAAAATTTGGAAATTATGGAATTTACTTATTTTTACCTATCAAATATTGTTAATCCTTTTTTTAATTAATTTGGAACCTTCCACATTAAACATTTTGTTAAAAATGAAAAATTAAGTAGTGTTTTAATTTTGTACTTTTTTTCTATGATCCAAATAACATGCAGTATTAGTATAAATACATGAACCTATGTTAATCAAATTTTTTTCTTCTTTAGTGGAATATAGGGTTTCAAGATACTGTGTAATCAATATAAGAGTGTTTTTTATATTCCTTTGATGACATGGAATTGAAATTTTATGGTTTTCCTTATAGGATCCTCAATAGGGTTTTGTAATATTTTAATTACAGAAGGTGATTTCCTAATTCAATTCCAATATATTTGAATACTCTTCAATTTATTAAAATAAATGGAATTATTATTTATTATCAAGGATTTATTTGATTCATTGATAAATTAGTTGAAATGGCATGGTGTGTGTGATTAAATCCTCTTGGAAATACCTTTTGAAATTAATTGTCATTTCTAAAAAATATTATCTTTTTGATATAATTGATTTGAGGTATGATTTTGATTAACTAAAATGAATGAAATGGTTTATGTTTTTAAGTGAGGGGGATTTAACTGAATGAAATGATATTTTGACAATAGAACATGGGGCTGGTTGAAATGATTATTTGAATTGATTGATATTGAATTAATTTAATTATATACCCACAAATGTTTGATTTAACTTAAAGAAAACAGTAGACTGAATTGTTAGTTGGGAAGAAAAAATTCTAGTAATGTGTTTACATTACCTTTAAATGGATTTATAATGTCAATGTGAATTTAACTAATAATGGTAAAGGAGATAAGTCTTTTGGCATCTTGTCTTTACCCCCAGTATTTGGAATACATCCCCATCATTATTCTTGGAAACTTATACACACTAGGAGCCGTAATTAATTAAGATGTGTTAGAAACCATTTCACAGGACTCTAAAAAATGTTTATACAATTGAATTATTTATTCTTCAAAATTATTTAGACATTTTAATGTTTGTAAAATTAATACTTATGCCTATTTTGAAATAAATTTTTAATTGATACAAATTTCGACAAATATTTTTATATTTCCAGATTTTATGGAAATAAACCTTTGAATGATGTTTTATTATTATCCATTGAAATGTTTCTTCTAGTATGTTTGGATGTGAACCATGAATTTTTTTCCATTCCATATTTTATCTAATATTTAGAATTATTTGATTATTTTATATTGAATTTTTTAGGAATTATATGGGTAAATCCCACTGAGATTAATTACTCACACCCTACATTTTCTTTCAATAATTAATTGATTTTCTTATTCTAGGTATGTGGAAAGGGATGATACCACTCAATTGTGGTGGGTATACATAATTTATCGATCCCTAGAAGTTGAAAAAAATTAATGGAGATTGTGAGACGTTTGAATTAAAATTTATGATATATGTATCTTGGTGCTTGTTTGACCATTTCTCCTATGTGGTGTTTTTCATACCGAATGGTTTATTTATATTATCAAGTAAATTTTATGGGGAAATAAATCTCACCAGATGATCTTAATTCCTAGGGTATAGTTACCAGCCTTTGCCGATCAAATAATTCCCTTTGAGTCAGGTCAGTATTGATTCAAGTACAATTTTGGTGGGTTATTTGGGTCAGTTCATGACATACCTCGAGTATAAAAGATAATGAATCATTTTTATGCTTATTTATAAACATAATATTTTTGTTAATTATTTAATAAATGTTATGATATACATTTTATATAAATAAACTAATCCCTTTCTAGATTAGGTATATTTGTAGTCATATTTTATAGGAATAATTAAAGTGTCTCTAAAGGAAGTTCATCGTTTTCAAGGAAGAGTATAGTTGGTAAATAAGGGTAAGTTTCATAAGTCTAATTTTATGAGTAAGGTTATATCATATTATTATGGATGATATATATTCCATGTGATTTCCATTTTAAGAAGTAATTATTAATAGAATCATATAGCTCTTTGTTTTCTATTCATCCTTAAATCAAAAAATATTTTTAGCTATCTTCCAAAAAAATTGGTGGGGAACTGCGAAGAAAGATTTGAATTATTTTAACATGAAATGTTTGAATTTTTAGTAGGTTGGAGTGGAATGAAACCTACAGAGGATATGTTTCTTCCTTTGTTAGTTCCAAAATTCAAATGATGGAACATATGCATGTATCGTTGTGTGGTATGACCAAATACATCTTGAGGTAATATATTGATTTAAGTAGCTATTTTTCATTTGACTAAATTTTTGAATTTTTTTACCTATTGGAGAAAATATGTATTTTAATAATCATTTAGAAAATTATTATATTGATATATTATGGTATCATGGAGTTCCATTTTCTCTTTTATCTTACCATAATTCCGTATATATGTTAATACTTTTGAAAATACATTAAAATTAAATGGGTACTAAATTAAACTTCATTTAATTTTTTATTTGTAATATGATGTATATTCAAGGAATAAAATTAAAAAAATTTAGGATATTATTTTATATTTCAGATTATATTATTTGGGATGTTGGGATCAAAATATACCATTAATTGTATTTTTATATAATAAAAATTTTCATTTTTGAATTCTATGGAATCCTTTTGAGGAATTATATTGAAACTGGTTTCGAACTCCAGCATGTTGGGTCAAAGATTGTAAGAGGAAATATTTGGGAATAGAATTTTTATAATAGATAGTTAAGAAGGTGAAAATGATTCATCTTCACCTGTGGTTATCATATAATAAGAAAAACAGTTTTTCATATAATTGGAGGAAAGACCATTCATTTGAGGTATGTGACCATGTATTTCTTAAAATATATCTTTTATAAAGGTGTAATGAATTTTATTAAACATGTAATGTTGAGTCCACATTTCATTGGACCCAATGAAATTATTTGTAAATTAGGATCTGTTTTTTACTAGGTATCCTTACCTATGAGTTTCTATTAGATACCTATTTTTTTTGCGTTTTTTAATAACATATAATATAATTGATGCATCTCATGATTTTATCCTTGAAGTGGTATAGTTAGAGATGAATCAATCTTATATGGAAAATATATTATATATATTGGATTATAGAGAATAAGCACTATAAAATAAGGTGATTCTCCGTGTTATGTTTTTATCGAATAATCCCATGATTGGGGAATCCAAATAGGAATATGAAGAAGATATGAGGGAACAATACCATCAATTATTGAGGTAATGAATAATTTGTTTTGGGAGTATTCTATAAAATGGTGGAACAATCTGAAAACGTAGGTAATTTTAATAATGAATCAATTTTAGGGTTTATCAATGATTATAATTATATTTTTATGTATTCATATATAATATCATATTTTTAAATTCTTTTTATTTGAAAACGAAATAGTTTCTATATAGCTAAAATGTTTTCCATAAAATATATGGTTAAAAAAATTAAAATTATTAATTTTAGTGTTTTAAATTGATAAAAAGATCTTTATTTAGGGATTCATCTTTTTTAAATTATCATACTGTGAATTTTTGGTATTTTTTAGGAAAATATTTATTTTTGAGTGAATTGTAGAAAATACTAATTTTTATGAAATGTTTCATTTATTTTCATGTCAATAAAAAGTTAAATTTGAATTTTTTGGGTATTAATGTTATTTAAATCCAATTTTATTAAAACGAATTAAAATAATTTTGTGTTAATTATAGTCATTTCTTATTTTGGTATAAAAAAATTTCTATGCTTAAAAATGAAATTTTTCATAAAATTATTTTTTTGTTTTGTTTTATAGCTATATTGAAATTAATTTATATAACTTCTCAATATTTAATCTTATAAAATATATTTCATATTTTGAATCAGGGGGTTCAAATTTAGTAATGTGTATAAATTCATTTGTTTCACAATGAATAGTTACTAATGTAATTTTTTTGCTCTGTTAAGGGAAAAAATGGTTAGAAGGGTAAACTAAGCGATAAGGAATAAAAGATCTTTAAATAATGGATAAATTTTATTAGTTTAGTGTATTTATTATTTTCACTATATTTTTTTTATAAATTTTACCAAATTTGTTCCAACTTCTTGAGACTAATATGTATATTAATTTACTTTTATCTTTATTTTATAGGGGTTATAATCCACACATATATAAATGGTAACCACCTCTCCTCACATATTCACAACATTAAGACACATATATCTTACATGAACTACACCAAATCCATCCAAAATATCTTCCATATTCCCTAAAGGTTCTGGTTTTCTCAAAATACAAATCCTTGAAGGATTATGATATAATCCAAATAGAGATATCCGTGGAGGAGGTATAAGTCCTAACCAACCCATTTCAAGTTTATTTATTTTTCTCCCACATATAAATACGTATATTACCACAATAAAATAATAAGTTTATTATTTATATTAAAATTTTAATATTTTTATTGAACAACTATTTTCTCTCTTTCCCTACCCATGGGAAATGAAAGCAACACTCATGCATAAATGTTGACTACCACATCCAAAAAGTGATATGTTTCATTTTCCATCACCAAATCACATGAATGGTCATAAATTTGTAATATATATATAAATATATAATATTTATGATATTATTATGATTTTGGAAATATAATATATTACATAACTTCTTACCCTTTCTATCCACTGGAAACTAATAATGTCGTTTTTGCATAAGTCATGAAATACCTCCTCTATAAAGTAATGAAATTATTTTTTCAATAAAAACTCACATGGTTGGTTATAATGATTTAAATAGTGAATAAAAATTACTTTTTAAAACTAATTATTATTTTGGAAAATTATAATATTATTTATTTTCTATTTAGAAGAAAAATGGAATTGTCACCCATGTGTACATGAAAACTACCTCTTCCATAGTATAACATATATAATTTTTCATGTCTTCATCCCATAGGTTGATATAATAAATCATTCAATGTATAAAAACCATAATTGTTTCATGATTAATATTATTAATATGTTGGAAAAATTATCTATTTGACCACAACTAGCCAACCAATTTTATTTTCAACGTATAAAGAAAATGCCTTAAAAATTTCTAACATAAAAAACCATTTTTTTAATTAAAAAAAATTATAAATCAAATAAATATAATAACTATAATGGAATAAAAAGAAAAATTTTTATTTCAAAATTAATGAAACTAATATCCTTTTTTTAATCTTGAGGCAATATATAGAAAATAGAGGAGTGAGGACTCGAGGTAAGGGTTTTTGTAAAATATTGTTTATAATGTTCCAAAATTTTCCCCTACATATACATGTTCTTTTAAATATTTCAATAATGTTTTTATTTATTATTTAAAGGTTTATAAATTTGATTTAATCTAATTTTAACATTCTTTAAAAAGAATCATGAAAAAATATCTTCTATTTTTCTTTGGGTTATGATTGAATTTTTACAAAAGTAAAAAAAGAATGTTTTTAACGTATATGCTTTGAAAAAAATTGCACACTATATTAAACATTATTCATAATATAGAATATTCTAAATGATATCTTGGTTTTTAAAAGAAGGTTATATTCCTATACTTATAAGAATTTTTTTTAAAAAGTGTTCATAAGGAAACATATATTTCATCTAATTTTTATTAGATAACATAAATTATTATTTATTTTTTGGATTGGATTCCTAATTTAATGAGTTTTATTATTAATGTGATATATATATATATATATATGTATTTCTCATGATATGGATCATGTAATTTTTATGTAAATGATGACTAATCAGGATATAACTTAGATTATTGGTGTTCCTATTATATATCTTGAATTTATTGAGTAATGTATTACAGTTTACTCATGACATTTTACCCTTAAGAGATATGGAAATTATGTTGTTAGGTTATTACGTTATTAGGGTTAGTGATAGGATAATCTCCCCAGGTACCTAGATGATTTGATTTCACTGGTTTATATTGGAAAAATTATTATTTCAAAAGGTAATCAAATGATATTATGTCCTTATGGAATGATTATGACTATTTTAAAAAATGGTGAAATGATTGTTTTAAAGGAAATGTGTTCATGAGTATTCATTATTTATAAGAAATTATTTTTAATATTAATTTTCCATTATAATTTCATATGCAATTTTTTAAGAAATTTATTATAATTTCATATGTAATGTTTTACATTAAGATGTTGTTACCTTGGTGTCCTTTCATTATAGAATTTTTGTTTTGGGTCTTGATGAAATTTTTATGGAATGTTGGATATAGTTTTTGCCCTTATTGATTTTAGATATCTATAACATTTAATTTAAAATATTATGGTATTATAGTTCATGGAAATGATAATTTCATGAATCATGTATTTAATTAATCTCCTAGTACATTTGTTTGATTGTCAATATTGATTAGGATGATTAATGTCATTATACTGATTCATTTTGAATTTTATTCCTTTGAAATAATCTAATTTTTTGGGTTTCCCATGCTTTTGTTTTATTATTAATTTTCGAATATAGTTTTTCTTATTCCATTAAAAATGGATATTTTCATAAAAAACTATTTAATTTGAAATATAAATCAAACGAATCCTAAAATTAATGGTTTATAATTTTATTAATTTGAACAATACCAGTATTAAATTATTTTTTATATGTAAAAAAATTGATAAAAGGGATGTTTGGATTCGTTTTTTTCCCAAAAAAAACCAATCCAATCTGCCCCCACCACTATCCATAACCAAAAAGTGTTTTTTATTTGATGAATATTTTATAATATTTAATATCAAGAACCGAAGGAATTTTGAGAGAGTTTGTTATGTGAATTCAAATATTGTTTAGAATTATCATTGATATAATTATTCATATGAATAGAGAAAGGGTCATGGTTATCAATTGCTATCACAAGTTATCATGAACAAGAGGTCTAAGTTGATCTACAATCTGACATCTTTATTTTTTTAAAAATGTGAGGGATGAATCCAATAAAAAGTAGTCATAGAGGCCTAAAATGGTGATGTCCAATGGCGTCCCCTCTGACTATATCTTGTCTTACAAGGACAAAATATCCAATGCTATGAAATAATGAAAAGGGCATGTCTTGGGAATCTTCAGAAGCAACGAAGTCATTAAATTTGTTTCCTTTGCGATAGGTGTGGAGCACATCCGTTTGATTATTGATGAACCTTCTACACCTGAGGATGAGGTATTAAATTGACCAAGGAGTAGTGAGAGATCCACATAGAGAGTTGTAAATAATTTTGGAGTTAGTTTCCACTGCGTCAAGGTCATTGTTGATTTTCCTGCAAAGGGTACGACCTGGAAGCACTGCCCGATCCTCCGCCTAGAGGGTGTCACTACTCCTGAAGAAGGCTGTGAATGGAAATACAACACCACCCCTAGAGTCCCAAATCACTCCACCCCTACGCATAGTACCATAACTGTAGGAGCTTTCAGTCTTAAGTTTGAGTCCAAAATTAGGCAAAAACCAGTGAATCTGTCTCCCTTGGGAGCAGGAAGGGGTCGTAGGAAGAGATGAATCATTGGCCAGTATGGGTCTAAATGTGGGTGTGTCGCACCGTGGCTTGTACCGATAAGAAAGTTAATTCAATAAATTATTTTTTCGAAAAACAAGATCTATCTTTGAACAAGTGACCCCTCATGCTGCTCTTTATTCCTTGATTGCCAAATCGACCAACATCCCACTAGAAGGACCACTGAACGTGACTTCCTCTCCTTATAGTTGTTGTACGCACCATGAAACTAGAGATAAAGAGAGGAAACACCTATGTCCAATTGAGAGTGAAAAATAGTAATGTCCCCAAAGGAATTCCATATTATGCGAGCCCATTAACCTTAAAAAAATTAATGTGTGATGGATTCTTCCTGGAACATGGTACAACAACAACAGAAGGAATCCAATTGAATCCATGTGTGCTTGACAAGATCATCCGTGGATATGGCTTTGTTTCTGATGCACCATAGAAGAATGTTATATTTATGGGATACATACTTACACAAAATAAGCTCCCCCCCAAGAGTCGAGCACATTGGCGGAGGACACTATCAGCCGATAGTCATTACGAGAGAAAACACCAGAGGTATAACCTATAAAAATACATAGATTGGGATCAAATTGAAAAATCAATGAGGGTGAATAAACCATGTTGATCCTCATCCAAGACTACTTGAGTAAATTTGGGATTATCTTTAGCAGTCTTGAATCTCATGTCAGGAACTGGTTAACCAGGGAAGCCAAGAGGTACCCCTGCGCAGTTGTCATTCCAAAAAATTGATATTTCCTCTTCCAATTATACCCCAAATGGGATTGTGGAGTGTCATTATGTGTGGGTGGATGATATTCCATAAAACAGAAGAGTTCCTCCTCAGAGCTTCCAGGGAATTCCCATATTTTTTCCCCATGTTGGGACCCCACATGGTTCGAACCTCTAAAACCTCCCATGCCAATTTTTCATGGGGACCATGCATTTCACTGGAAGCATTTCTGATAATTTTACCACCCTCCATTGATGACTTGGGAAACCTACCCCAAGATGCTCAGTGGGTTTTCCCATCCGAGTGGGGGTCCAAAATGAAATAGACCAGAATCTTTTATCTTCCTTTAATAATTGCTTTAGGAACCTTGAGGGATGAGAGTATGTGCATTAGAATAGAGGTGAGGACACTATTAATAAGGATAATTCTTCAACTGAAGGATAGAAAATGCTTTTTCAAGTTATTGATCCGCCTTTTGATATTTTCAAACACCTTGTTGAAATGGTGAATGCAGAACCTACTTGGGGTGATTGGGGAACCAAGATATTCCATATAAAAACATCACATTTGAATTCCCAACTCCCTCTCTAGAATATTGGCAAGCCCATCTGTACAACATTTTGAAAGGTAAAAATTTCTTTTCTCATGATTCACCACATGCCAACTCCAATGACCGTATTCCTCAAGATTGATGTTGATGCCACATATTTATTTTTTACTACCATTGAGAATAATTAGAGTGTCCTCCACAAACATAAGGTGGGAGATTGCTCTTAGCTAGTGATTTCATTGAAAGGGTAAAATTATCCTCTCTGTAATACTTTTGTTGATTAGTCGGATAAGGGTATCTTGAATGAGAATGAATAGACTATGGGAAAACGAGTCACCTTTCCTAATCCCTCAGATGGATTTGAAGAAGCCGCATACCTTCCCCATAAAACAAATAGAGAGCCACAGAGAGCTGAAACACCTATTCAAAAGATCGCATGACTAAGTAGAGAAACCCATACCAGCGAGGACCCTGAGAATAAAGTTCCATTTATGTCTGTCGTAGGTTATATCCATATCTAATTTGAGAACTGCATTAGAGCAAACTGATTTGAGGTTCACCTCTCTAATAATTTCTTGTTCCAAGACGATGGTGCCTTGAATCGATCTATTTCTAATAAACCCATGATGCTCCTCTGAAATCTATTGTGGGAGGTTATGTGAAAGTAAGAAATTTAAAATAGAAGAAAGAACATTGTAAGGGTATTTTCACATTCTAATGGGTCAGAATTAGTGTAGTGCTGAAGGGTCCTTCAATTTGGGGATGAGAACTAGCATAGTAGCACATGCCATGCGGGGTACGTGCCCACCTCTGAAAAAATCATGTATAGCCTCGATAAATTATGCTTTAACTAGGTCCTATGAGTGAACATAAAACCGTATTGGGAATCCATCTGGCACTGGAAAGCATTCAAGGTTAAGCGCATGCACTGCATCATGAATTTCCTTCTCTCCTGGAATAATCTCAATAGAACTATTGTCTTCATCACACACCTAGTGGGGGATGGAGTCGAGAACCCATCCACAACCATGTGGATATCCCCCATGGAAAGGACTGGCGCTAGCCAGAAGGGACTTGAAATGAAATTCAGCCATGCCGCCCACCACGTCATGATCATCAGTGTAGGAGCCCCCCTCCATAAAGATGTACTGTTTGGAGAAGTGACTCATCTCTTTCAGGCATGCATGAAATTAGTCCGAGTTACGATAACCTTCCTTTAGAAATTTAACCTTGGAATTTTCACGAGCCTGCCTCTCTTGTTCAAAAATCATGTCATCCAGAGTCTCTTTCTTAAAAGAAATCTCACCGAAGGTTCCTTCATCACATTCATTTTCAAAAAAGGATTCCATCCAACCAATCTCAGAGGTGAAAAAATCCATGTCCTGAAACTGATAGGATTGAGAAGCATGCCAGACCTATATTTCTTTTTTGATCTGTTTGAGTTCTTTTAAGGCCAATCCATGAATTTCCATGAACATTCTTAGCCCACGAGTTCCCCACAATCTGGTCATACACTAGGATTGATGTCTACAGACAAGATAACTGGAATCTCCCACATCTCTCATCACTGGAAAAAATATCAACCATAAGAGGGGAATAGTCAGAAAGGGTGCACTTCAAGTGGGTTACCTTGGTGTTTGGGAAGGCAGAAATGCCACTGAAATTATCTAAACAACGGTCAAGGCAGAACCAAGTGTGATTGGATCCCTTTTGGATATTACACCAAGTAAAGTAATCGCCTGAGAATCCCAGATCAGCTAACCTCAATTGGGAAACGAAGGACCTAAAATCCTAGGTGGCCTACCGAGAGAGAACACCATGGACCTTCTTCACTAAGCTATCCAAAATATCATTAAATTTCCCAACCACAAGCCATGGTAGTGAGCCCGGATCAAAACATTCTACGTCGTGCCACAACTAGGCCCTGGAAAGTGTCTCAAATTTTTCATACAACGAGGTACACAAAACACCATGAGGACCATCAGTAAATCTTGGAGTGATGAACTTGTCTGAAGAAGCAACAAAATACACAGTTAGATTAGGCTTCCATAAAATCTAGATGTGCTGATTCTGTGGAGCCGCGTGAAGAAAAGCCTGTACTTTGATCTGATGTGAAAAAGAAGCAATTTTGTATTGTTGGTGCTTGGGTTCAAAGATGACTTCCAAGGAAGAGTTATTCTTGGACATCACACTACAACCATAATCAGTATTAACCCAGGCATGTAGGCCACCAGAGTTCCAAAGTAGAAGAGAAGTCCTTGGAAGATGTTCCGCCTGGACCTGGCTCCTGGCATAGTACAACCCCTATCTTGAATGGGACATAACTTGAGTCCATTTTTAGAGTAGGACCGAGTACACATTCCACTAGGACAAGATGCCAAGAGAGACCTCATAGGGGTTCTATAATTCTGAAGACCCTCTGAATCCATGGGAAGATTTCCTTGGGAAACATCCTTCTCATGCGGGAGGGCACTGTTGGAAACCATATGCAAAGGGGTTGGAAATCCACAGCCTTGAGCTTTTGGGATGAAGGAGATCTGCAAAGGAGAGTAGGAAAACACCTCCACTAAAGCACTCGAAGAGATTGAGGCTAAAGGAAATGGATAACTGAATGACCCGGGAGTCCGTGAAGGAGGAGGAGAGGAGAGGGAAAGGCTGGAGCCAGCTAAATCCAGATGAACCAAACAGTCGTTATCCACTTCTTTAAGCAGAGAAATAGACCCCATAGGAAACCCGACCTTAGGAACTCTGAATGAAATCAACACACGACAATGATTCAGACCATTGGAGGGATCTTTAAGAGGGAGTTTATCTGTAATAGGAGCACTATCTTTGAGAGAGATATCTGTCTACATTGACAAACCAAATCCTCCACCCACAGGAGAGGCATCTGGGGCATCTGAAGAGGAGTTGATCTGGACAGAACTTAGTATAGATACACAAACTAAAGAACCAGTCTGACGTGATCCAGATGGATGCTTGTGAGGAAGAGCTGGCAGAAGAAGCCTTCTACGCAATGACATTGCGTGGACCTAAATTTGGAAAGACACATAAAACATCAGGGGGAGATGAAGATGAGATCCTGCTGCCAGTCTATCGAGCCATCCACCCGCAGAAGAACGGACGAAGTTAGGGGCTGGGGCAGGTCAATTTCCACAAAAAAATGCATAACTGAGGTTTATAGGAAGCTAGTAGTCCTCTCATCCGCACGTAAAAAAGAACCCAGGGAGTCACCGATTTCATGCAAAAAGGATATGTTGAGAAATGGTAAGGGAAGACCTGGTAAGTTGATCCAGACCGCAGATAAGTTGATCTAAATGTTTTAAACTACACCCACTTTATGATTCATTGATTATTTATTGTGGGTTTTGTGTTAGTGTGTGAGAGATAATAGGGATAACTACTGAGGGAAATTGAAAAATGAAATTCCAGAATATCCTGTGGTTAAAGAAGTACATGAGTGACATGGAAAGATTTTATTTTTTTAGACATAGATTCATGTTTCCTTTACTAAGTTATAAATAAATATGATTTAATGAAATTTAAAGGAATCATTTTGATGTATGAAATTAAATCAGTAAATATATTTGATAAAATTCATCTAGATAGCGTAATGGGTTTGGATCATGTAATATTAAATTCTTGTTTTTTTATTCAGAAAGATGAATAAAGTATGCAGTGAAAAACCTGAGCTCCCATAGTGATCAAAGTTCCAACTATTCCACATAGTTTTTGGGATAGATAAAATGTTTGAATGTGGAAATTGGTAAAAATAGTTGAATATTTAAACCTTATTTATAAATAATTAAAAAAACGTAATGTTTTCAAGGTAAAATTTATAATAGTTAATAGTGGAATAAGTTCTAGATACTTACTAGTGGTATCAAGTGTCCTTGGAAGAGGAATCTAATTTTTTGAAGAGTTATAAGGAGTCCAATATCTCAATGGTCCATGCAATAAGTTCATGAAAAATTGGTAGAATAATCTCTCTTAATCTAGATTTCAAAATTTGATAATAATCATCATTTACCAAAAAAGACACAAGTAGATTCATTGAAAATATATATCATGTATTGTATACATGAAAGGGAAGTATAACTGGGAATAATTTTATATTTAATTTTTTAATAAGTAGGGGGAGTTTGAAATGAAAATTCTTGATAATAATAGTGTTTTTTATTTTATTGGATACGGGAGAGTGGAAAACAATTCACCATAAATATATAAATTAATTTTTGAATGATTTTGAGTTAAAAGATATACTAAGATTTATTGTATTGTTACTAACAAAATAAAAAGGGGAAAACTATTTCCTCCAAGAGGCTATGTGTTGGATTTTTTGAAAACAACTATTTGATTTATTTTTTATTGAAGATGTATGTTATTAGAAAACATGGTGAATCAGATAAAGAAGATAATGGTTAACATACACATGATAACTATTTGGATGTTTTAGTGTTTAAGAATGTTTAACAACTATTGAGTTGGAAATTTGGATAATATATCAATTAATATTTGATTGGAAGTTATGTTAATGTTCTTTAAAAGTGTGTATGTGATTAAAGAGTTAAATATGTTCAAGTAATTATGGTATAAATACCATGGCATAAGGGAGTGGACCATGCCATGATCCCTCTGGTTGACAAAAATATGGAAGAGTATGGAAAATGGATAATTCTTATTTTAATTTGAATGCTTGTTTCAAAATTTTAAAATTTGGGGAAAACAATTAGCTATGTTGTGTATCTCATGATAAAACCTGAATATTATACATAATATGATTTATAAGAAGAACAAAAGATATTTGACTTTGTTATATTAATAGATTCAATATTTCACAACATCATAAAAAGACCACACCGCATTGGTGTTATGGAGGATTCTCACCACTCTATAATATTATAGGAACCTTTTTCAGTGAATGGTTTCCATGCCATAGTATGGAAAATAGTGAAAATGAACAAGAATGACCACATTGTATGTAATTGGATATAGAATGTAGGTTTACTAGTCTATTTTTAATGATCCTATGGATTTGGAAATTTCTACCCCATGTAGAACATATCACACCATAGGCAGGTTAGAATTTGATAAATCCACACTATAAGAGGGATTTAATTCATGGAGGTTTCATTTTTGGACGATCATGGGAAGTTAGTTATTAAAATTCACTAAGACACTACTACATAGAGTAAAATACCACGCCACAACAATCTATGATTTGAGAAAAAATAATAAATTAATATTCAATATTAGGAAAAATTAAAAGTAAGTTATTATAAAATAAATATGTAAAATAGGATAAATATATGATTTCAGGTCATAGTGAGGAATAACGCAACATAATATTTTAGTTATTGGGAATACCATACCAAAGTAGGGATTTTTTTACTCTAATGATGTTTGAACCATGAAAGTGGATGATATATTAACTTATATAAAGAATCATGGAATTTTTCAATCTCTATTTGTAGTTATTTTATAGTTCAACGGTCAATTAAGTGGATACTAGTGGGGAATTTATGACACTTGTTTTTAGGGATAACACCACTTAACTTATAATGGTAATCGATGGGAAAAATATTAAAGATAAATAAGACAAAAAATAAAGAAAAACATTGAATGATCTAGAAAATATAGAATTTAAAAAGGAACTCCCATGAAGATTAATATTTTTAGAAGAGCATGTAGTTATTATAGGGAACCCTCAGTTGACCGGTGTTTATACATTTTTGAATAATCCTTATTTGAATGTAATATACCATATAATTTTATTCTTATATCAAAGTATTTTATGAAGAATTAGGAATATAGAGTTATCATAGATTTATATTTAAGCCCTTTTAAAAAAAATTAACAACTATGGTTGATAGTTTCAACCTCTGGTACATCAACACAATATTAATTTATACCCCTTGAACTAGACCGTATGGAGAACCATATAAAAATACATGTGTCCTAACATTAATTTCTATATATGAATATAATATGTGAGTATGAATTTTTAAATGACCTCATTGTTCATTATAACATAATAAGAATATCTAATTGAAAGGAAAGGAGAATTCAATTCCATAATTCAACCCCAAATTAGAGTGTACTAGGATTTTGGGTGCAACAAAAGGTATTATAGACACTAGATTTTTTCATAAAGAACGATTTTTCATTTTGATAATGTAATCAATGCTAAAGGGTTTCCTTTATTCTATAATTATAACATTTATATATGAAACAATCCCATGACATGTCAGTTATGATATCTCAAACATGATGTTTTCACTTCCATTAGGCATGGAATAAAAGCCAGTTGTACCACTAGAATGTCTATAACTAAAGAAAATAAAAAATTCCTTGATGGTAATGTGATGGTACAAAACACTCTATTTATAGTTTTATCTAATTAAATCAAAAAGAAAGTATTGTATTTTTAGTTATAAAAACACATTTTTAATAATCTAGATAAGCTGTATAATATTTATGAATGAAATTAGAATGTGAAGGGGGGTAGATTGAAAGTGCATAAAAATCTGTTAGATTATATGATGATTATCCCAAATGATAAAATTTACTCCTTCATAAATCATCTCATTAAATTTATTGGAGGTATTTAGATTCTGTGTGATTAGATAATGGATATTTACATTATAGAGAAGTATCTTAGACTACTACCTCCCTTGTAAAATTCCATGGTTCCATTCCATAAACAAGATATTACAAATATTAATCTCAATAAATTTCATAGTAAGATGGTGTATTATGATTTATGAGTATAACCTATGAATATATCTAAAAAATAAATATTCCTTAATTTTCAATCAAGGGATAACCTTTGGATTCCTGACCTTGGAGGTAATGCTTACTATTTTTGTAATGAATTTATGTAAATTTTTACTAGCATATCCATGCAAGGTAATTCTAAATATAAATGTAAATCACAATTTTCATGTTTTAATTGTGGAATGGTTGGGTATACTACTTTAATATTCCCAAGGAAGTTATATAATAGAGATGAAAATTATTTAATAACAAATTCAAATAGAAGATTTCATCCAATAAAAAATTATAAACATAAAAATTGGTTTCAACAGAAAAAACTATTGAGTAAAGAAGAAGAAGAAATAAGGATTTCTTATAGTATGACTAATTTGAGTTTATTTCTTAGGTGGAAGATATAATTATTGATATAGTTTAAAGAAGAATGATTGAATATGAAAAATAAGATCATCAAAAAATAGTTGTTAACTGGAATGGTCATGTCAATGTATATCTAAAATAATTGGATCTCTAATCAAAGAATAATCAAAATATATACATTTTTATAAAATAATCAACAATATATGTCAAAAAAATTAAGATAAAATTAATCTATTAGATAATTTCAACGAAGAATATAGAGTTTCTCAAAGTTAATATAAATAAATAGTAAACTATGAATAAGGATTTATGGAGAAAGAAAAATTGATTGAGGATTTGAATATATAGTTTGACGAGATAACTAAGAGGGTTGAACACATCTTGAAGAATTTGTATCTTTTAAAAAGATGTCAGTGGTTTATGAAAATATCAATGGTGAAAAAATATGTTAAAATACAAGAAATTGTCTAATTAATAGTTGATATAAAGAGTAGGATGTGAAATAAGGACTATTGAATAGAGTATAAATGACCATTTTCCTTAGGTTATGGTTAAATATGGGTTTGAATGTGAACATGAGACATCCAATGTCCCTCAAGTAATTAAAAAATATAGATAATAGAAAATTTATTAAAACATTGAAACACTAATGACAACTCAAAAATTAAGAATATTTTCACGGATAATATTTCATATAGAAAAAGTGATGGAAATGTATTTTCATTAATGAAATATAAATTCTCCATCTTTCATAGACTTACAAAAACAAGTTTATGATAGAAGAAAAATATTTTGGTGTAAAAGATCCCAAAATTTAGAAATGAAATATGAGACCATATCCTATAAATTATAGATAGAAATATTTTTATGGTTATAGCCATAAATATTCTAATTTTAGTCACAACACAACAAAGTATTGGAAATAGAAGATTTATGATCACTCAAATAGGAGGTGAAGAAAAAATATTGTGATGAACCGGACCCTCGCGGTCCATCCATTTGCCAAATTCCAGATCCTAGGGGTGATATATCAGTGGTAGGAAATCATTTCAGCATGTGACCGATCGGCGCGACTGATCGGAGTGACCGATCGGGGCGACTGATCGGCACGACTGCCGATCAGTGTCACCCACCCATGTCGGGTTTTTCTTCTACAGTTTTTCCGATAACGCATCTTTTGTTCTTTTCAACTTTTTTTTCAAGTGGTTCAAAGCCATTTAAAATCCCATAATTAATACCCAATAAATCCCAAGGGACCTCCTCAATAGAGAATTAAATAAAAATTAATTTCGTCATGTGTAACCACCCAACCGCATGGGGAACCATGATTCGAATTTAAAGCCGTTCAAATCCCCATATCCCGTTACAACGGGATCTTGTGTATATATCGCATGGGAACTTCTTCTTCCTTCTTCTTCCTCTTTGCTGACTTCCTTTATTCTTAGTATGTTTGGAGTTCCCGACGTACCTCCCCTACGAGTCGTGCTTTTCCCTGATTTTGGGCGCGTGGAGAAGAACTTTGATCTTTGATCAATCAAGTTGGGATTTTTCCTTCGCCTCTCCTTTCTGTGTATCATGCAGGGTGGGTACGCTTTTTTCTATGTGGGAATTTTTGAAACCAAACTTAATTAAGATAATGAAATGAATTTTAATTAATGAAGGGGGGTGTGATCGATGTTTCTATTGTACTACTTTTAACTTGTATGTGTTGTGAATTGTACGAGCCTATGCTCACTACAAATCATGTCTGTTGGTGGTATTTCCTTGCGCACTAATTATCCTTTGTCTTCTATGATGATTAAATGACTTAAAATGGAAATTGGTTAATCACATAAAATCAGTTGGTTTAAATGGATGTTCAGTAAAACAAGAATCTCTGTGTGACCACCCCAATTCACAAATAGAAAGAAGAACCAAATGAATGATATTCTTGAAGATGGACGTTTTCCACTATGTTTGGTGGTGGGTGTGTTTTTTTCCTAGTTATTATGGGAAGATGTGAATGGGGATGGGATCCTCTATTGTGGCACGGTTGTTGGTTGTGAATTTGAAGCTCTGTGGTTTATTTGTTGTGACACGAACTCAGATGGAGTCCTCTATCGTTGAGAAATCATTGGATCCTGGTATTGGGAACATGGGGATGTGTCTCGGGGGTTTCATTGTTTCCTGTAATTAGTGGGATCTCACTTATCCCTTTTATGAGCTTTTCTTTGGTTCTAGTACATTTAGGGATCTCACTAATCCAGTTTTGTTGATGCATCTCTACAAGAAAATCAGGTGTGAATGCTTAAATTGCTATTTGGTTTTTTCTCTTTCATGGCTTGTGGTTTTGCCTGTTAGTTTCCCATTAGTTAAGAATTCACCCAAATGGGATCAATTGAACATGAAAACAAGAATGGTTGAATAGGGATTTAGTTGAGAGTGAGTTTTGACTAGGTCATGTGTGATGTGGCATCCTTTTCAATGAATAGTAACAAGGGTGTTTGTCCTTAGGTTTTGGATCCCCTAGGTTGGGATGAGTGCCTGTTACCTATACATATACTGTATTTATTGTATTTCTTATTTGCGCCCCACCCAAGTTGAGAACTTAGTGCAGAACAACCCATTTCATGGGGAGGGTGTTTTTACCAACACTCCTATGAGTGGCTGGTTATTAGCTCCTTTTCTGCTCCCTTTCCCGAATAGACCAATACTCGTCAGGTAGGTTGTGATGGCCTGAGGTCCATTATTAGCAAATGAATATTCAGGCAGGGTAGTTGTGGTAGTTGGACCAGGTGTCTGTGGAAAAAATGTTTCCCAAGTGTCTTTGGGATGAGGCCCAGGTGTCTTCAGGCATGGTAGTAGTTGTTTTGGCCCATTTGTCTTCAGGTGTGGAAGTAGTTGTTCTGGCATAGGTGTGTGCGGTCAGGGTTTGGCAGTGGGACTGTGGTGTGGTTGTGGCCCAGGTGTGTGCGGGCGGGGTTTGGCGGTGGGACTGCGGTGAGAATGGTGGGATTGGTTAGATGCATAGGATATCATTAATAACCAGTGGGAAAGTGGCGTGGGGTACCCAAATATTGATGTTCTATTACTATACATTACTTACCTTGAGTTATTTGGGGTATGTTCCTTGGTGAGACTTGGGTGGATTGTTTTCCATTCTAGGTGATTTGGTTTTTATTTTCTCACATGGCATTAGAATTATTCTCCACTTGTGCATGAGAGTCTTTGGTTTTCCCTACTGAGTGTACTTGTATGCCCACCCTATGTGTATAAAACTACATTAAGGTTTCCTGGAGGACATCAGGGATCGTGCATGACCATACTAGCTCGAACCTTGGGGCTGTTTCAGTTGCCGTTTTCTATTTTTTTAGTTCTTTACCTTTGGAGTTTTGAGGCTTGTATTATTTACTATTGAACATGCATATGGGAATGGGTTACTTTTGGCTTCACCCTTACTTTCAACATTGGTATTGTTGGGTTTTCTATCTTATCTCCCGATCCTATAAAAACAAAAAGTTTAATGCCTTCCATCTTGTGTGAGATTCTATACCCTTAGTGCTAGTCGCCACTCCAGGACCTATTGAAGGCAAATCTCAGGGGTCATTATATATCCTTCAACATAAAGAAGGAAGGGTTTGGAAATATGATATCCCTTCCATCCTATTGGTGAAGGTGGGTCGTGACTGAATGGTATCAGAGAAAGGTTGAGATATAGGATGGAGTCTGAAATTAGGCAGAGTGAGGATTGTATAAGATGGAAGGGAAACAGTGTGGTGTGACCTTGGTGCATGAATTAGGCCAGGGAAGACCATTAGGACATGATATTTTAGGGCACCCCGTGATCCGATGCAAGGACTTTGGACCTACCGAACGACCAAGTGAGGCTACAATGATTGCAGGGTAGAGACCCTTGGAAAGGTACATGCATCATAATGGCTTGTCTTCTTACGTTTCATGGTTGTATTGGGGATTCAAAATAAATAATGGAGTCTAATAAAATTTGAGAACAATATTCGACACTACTCTGGCTTAGACACTCATTGTTTACCTTGCAGCCATGGAACCTAGGAGGCGACCATGAGTAGTGTGGGAGATCGAGGACTAGGAGGTTGACTAGGCCGATCGGTAGAGGACCGACCGAGAGGAGGAGGAGGATCAGTGGCAGAAGATGCTTCGATCCTTTCAGCGACAGACCCTCAGGATGTACAAGGGCAGCAACTCATATATAGAGACGGAGAGATGGCTCGAGGAACTATTGATAGATTTCAGCCTGATTTGGGCTATGATGGAGAACTCGGTTCCTATGGCAATCCGCCAAATGCGTGGATCAACACATCAGTGGGGGATGCTTTATCTTGGACAGAAGAGGGAAGCTGGGGTTTCATGGGATGACTTCGAGAAGGAGTTCCAGGCGGAATTCCTCTATTCCACGATGAAGGCCGAGAAGAGGCAGGAGCTACTCTCCCTCCAGCAGGGGAGTATGTCAGTGATAGAGTTGGGGATCAAGTTCAAGGATCTCCTTCACTTCGCTCTGTACCTCTTTCCGGATGAAGAATATCAGGAAATATGTTTAGAGGAGGCACTCTGACCTTCTCTTAAGTACCCTGTTACCCCCTTCTCCTTACCGACATACTTAGAGGTGCAGAAGAAGGCTAAAGTGGTGGAGAGGATGCACACGTTGGGAGGTGTGTCATGAGAGGGGATCCAGTTGGGCTCGTCAAAGGGGAAGGCCGTCAGCAGCAGGTCTCCAGCATCAGGTCCCTCTAGGTTCCGACCAGTAGGGATAAGGCCGCAGCAGTTCTAGTTCTGGTCTCCCGGTCTATTCCCTTTCCATTCGGGCCCGGGACCGAGGTGCTTCGTCAATGGCAGCCATGGGAAACTTTGAAACCAGTGCTTAGAAAAAGTACAATATGGTGGGGGTGGGCAGGTCCAACACCCACCTCCGTAGAAACAGTTCCCATCTAGGAACCTTCAACAGCAGCAGCAGCAGCGGCAGCGGGCTCCCGCTCCGCCAAGGGCCGAAGTTGCAGGAGGAGGCCGACCTCAGGGCCCTCCGCAGGGACCTTGATCCGGGTGTGGTCGGGGAGGTGGCTGATAGCCGAGAGGCAAAGGAGCAGGGCATGAGAAGTTGAACGCCACAAAGGAAGCAGTTCAAGCAGGGTCAGAGGCCATTCATGGTATGATCAGCTTGTTTAGCACCCTTGCATAAGACTTGTTCAATATAGGAGCTTCTCACTCCTTTGTTACTCCCATTCTGGCCCATGCACTGGGTTTAGACGCTGAGAGACTTCCAGTGCCCCTGGTGCTGAGCAAACCAATTAGAGGTCAGACAGACTTTTTGTATCTTTTTCGAGGATGTATACTGATGATAGGGCCACATCAGTCAGTCTTGGATCTTATACAGTTGCAGATACAGCCATACGATGTCATCCTAGGAATTTAATGGCTATTCTCTGTATGTTCCATCATTGACTGCTTCCGAGGAAGGGTTTCGTTTTCAGACTTGGGCGGCCTACGGGTGACTTTTATCAGCGAGCGGAGTTTACAGGGGAGAAGCAAGTGAGGGGAACCCATCCTCTCCTTGTTAGCTGACCTATCAGTGGAGTCGGTGGATGCAGAAATGGTGGAAGTCTGAGGAATCTTCGTGAATTTATAGACGTCTTCTTTGAAGTGGTGGCAACTCTGCCCCCTCGATGTGATCTTGAGTTCAGGATTGACTTGTAACCAGGTGCTCATCCGATTTCGATGGCCCCCTATCGGATGGCACCTTCAGAGTTGCAGGAGTTGCGGATCCATATTGACGATCAGATGATGAAGGATTTTGTTTGGCCAAGTGCGTCACTGTGGGGTGATCCTGTTTTGTCTGCGAAGAAGGCGGATGGTGGTCTAAGGTTGTGCATAGACTACAAGAGGCTGAATCAGGTGACGGTCAACAATAACTACCCTCTCCCGAGGATAGATGATCTCTTTGACCAGCTGAGGGGAGTAGGTTGGTTCTCAAAGATCGATTTGTGGTTTGGATATCACGAAGTGAGGGTGAAGGAGGGAGATATCTCAAAGACTGCCTTCAGGTGCAGATATGGGCAATTTGAGTTTGTAGTCATGCCGTTCAGAGTTACGAACGCACCAGCTGTGTTCATGGGGTTCATGAACTCCGTATTCCAGTAATATCTAGACCGATTCGTAGTCATGTTTATTAATGACATATTGATCTACACAAGATCAGAGGAGGATCATGCTGAGCACTTGATAACGGTTTTAGTGTTCCTATGACAGTACCAGCTCTATGGGAAGTTGTCGAAGTGCAAGGTCTAGACGCGAGAAGTGCATTTCCTTGGGCACGTGGTGTCTGAGTAGGGGATAGAAGTGGACCCATCGATGGTTGAGGTGGTTGTTTCTTGGGAAGCACCCAAGAACATGGAAGAAGTTTGTAGTTTCCTAGGGCTTTCAAGTTTTTACCAGTGGATTGTGCCCAACTTCTCCCTAGTTTCAGCACCCTTGACATCCTTGACCATGAAGGACCAGGATTTCATATGGGACGATTAGTGTGAGCCAGCCTTCAACTATCTGAAGGAGATGATGGTTAGTGCCCTAGTGATGAGGTTTCCAGAAAAAGGGGCAGTATATGAGGTGTTCTGTAAGGTTTCAGGGAAACTCCTCAGATGTGTTTTGATGCAATAGCAAGGGGTGATCTCTTATGAGTCTAGGAAATTACGTCCCCATGAGCATAACTATGCCTCCCATGATCTAGAGCTTGCGATGGTCATGTTCACACTAAAGTTATGGAGACACTACCTTATTAGGGAGCACTTTGTGGTCTTCACGGATCACAAAATCTTGAAATACATCTTCTACCAGCGGGACCTGAACTTATGATAGTGAAGGTGGATGGAATTACTTTAAGACTAAAACATAGATATTTCCTACACCTTGGGAACATGGAATGTTGTGGCTGATGCTTTGAGTAGGAAGTCGTTGAAGGATGCAGTCTGAGAGTCGGAAGATACTTGGAAGGACATGGAGGAGTTGGCCGCCCTGCACCTGGATGCTAGGATGGAAGGTGGTAGAGGTGTCCTGTATCAAATAACAATGCAATATTCTCTGTTTCAAAAGGTAGAAGAGTCCCAATGGGGAGACATAGAAAGCGATGTGATGCATGACCGAGTTGACCAGGGAAATGCTCCGGAAGGGTGGATAAAGGATGGTCAAAACCAGATGCTTTTCCAAGGAAATCTGTTTGTTCCATAGGTAATGCAGGGAAAATTTCTTAGTGAGTTCCAAAACCCACCCCTAGCGGTGAAACTAGGAGTTTCCAAGATATTCCAGGGCCGGAGGAGACAGTTTTGGTTGCCTATGGTGAAATGGATAGGAGTAGAGTTCGTAGCATCATGCCTAGTGTGTCAGCAGGTGAATGTTGGACACGGTGTCCCAGGAGGCTTATTACAACCTTTATACATTCCAATGTGGAAGTGGGACGACATATCGATGAATTTTTTCATGGAGCTACCCAAGGATTGAGGAGGTTGCGACACTCTCTAGGTAGTGGTGGATCAGTTGATGAAATCGACCCACTTTCTGGAAATCAAGGAGTCAGGTGTAGTGGATGATTTAGCGTGAAGGTATGTGGATGAGGGGGTGCAGTTTCATGAAGTTACGAGATCCATAGTCTCAGATAGGGATGTGTGGTTTACCTCACAAGTCTAAAGGGGATTGCAGCATGATTTTGGCACCCAACTATGTCTTAGCACTGCTTTCCATCCCTAGACAGATGGACAGTAATAGCACACCATCCAGACATTGGAGGACATGCTACGGGAATGTATTCTTGATTTTGGGGGATCTTGGGTGTGACACTTGCCTCTAGTAGAGTTTTCCTAAAATAATAGCTATCACTCTACCATTGGCATGGCTCCATTCTAATCCTTGTACAGGAGGCCATGTCGCTCACCCGTGTGCTGGACTGAGGTTGGGGAAGCGAGTGTTCTTGGCCCGGAAGAAGTGAAGAGCACTACAGAGAAGGTTTAACTTATATGATAAATGATGAAGGCGGCACAGGACTGACACAAGTCATATGCCAATAGTTGGAGGAGACCCTTGAAGTTTGGGGGAGGGGACAACGTGTTCTTGAAGGTCTCCCCTCGGCGTGGACAATAGAGGTTCGGTAGGGGGAGAAATCTCTCTCCCAGATTCATCGGACCCTTCAAAATGTTGAGGTGGGTTAGAGAAGCGTCTTATCAGCTAGCATTACCACCGCCGCTACTGAGGATATATGACGTCTTCTATGTGTCCCAGATCCGTCGGTATCTGCATGATGATTCACACATCCTTTACTGGGGAGAGCTAGATATCGAAGACAATGCAACGTTCGTGGAACAAACAGTGATAATAAAGGATTTTGAGGAGTAGGTGCTTCGTGGATAAACCATTCCTTTGATTCGTGTGTTGTGGAGGCATAGTGTGATTGAGGAAATTACCTGGGAATGAGAAGCACAAATGCGTTCAAAGTACCCAGAGCTGTTTTGTGTTTTGTGCTATTCTATTTTGTACATGTTATGATGGAATGCTTTACCTTGTTAACTATGGAATATGTGGTTTTCCTTTTTATGTGGATGTGTGTGAAGTATCATGATATGTGTGGAGGGGAGGACCTAATCCCTAGTTAATACGCATTAGTGTGGATGCGTCTAAACACATGCGGGCGAGTCAGAGCCACCCAAAGCGGATAGTATATTAACATGGAGGAAGGGAAACCCCTCACCACATGCCTCGACAATTTAATCCTTTTTTTATAGTGATTTTAATTGATCAGGTTCACTCCTGAGTGGTATCTTCCGGGGTGGTTGTTCGGACCCCCTCCTTTATTTAGTTATGATTTTAAATTCTAGAGGGCGAGAATGCTTTGAGAGGTATCTGATGCGATGACCTGGACCCTCGTGGTCCATCATGTTTCCAAATTACAGATCCTAAGGGTGATTTCTTGGTGGTAGGATTTCCTTTCGGCATGTGACTGATCAGCGCGATCGATCGGTGTCACCAAGCCTTGTCAGGTTTCTCTTCTACAGTTTTTCTCATGAGGCATCTTTTGGGATTTTCAACTTTTTTTCAAGTGGTTCAAAGCCATTTAAAATACCATAATTAATACCCAATAAATCCCGAGGGACTCCCTCAATGGAGAATTAAATAACAATTAACTCTGTTGTGTGTAACCACCCAACTACATGGGGAACCACGATCCGAATTTATTGTCGTTCAAATCCCCATATCCCATAACAACGAGATCTTATCTATATATCACACGGGAATTTCTTCTTCCTTATTCTTCCTCTTGGATGGATTCCTTTCTTATTAGTATGTTTGTAATTCCCGACGTCCCTCCCTTACGAGTCGTGCTTTTCCCTGATTCTTGGCGCGTGGAGAAGAACATTGATCTTTGATCAATCAAGTAGGAATTTTTCCTTTGCCTTTCCTTTTTGAGTATCATGTGGGGTGGGAATAATTTTTTCTCTTTGGTAATTGATGAAACCAAACATAATGAAGATAATGAATGGACTTTTAAAGAATTAAGGGTGTGTGTGATCGATGTTCCTGCTGTACTACTTTTTTGTTGTATGTGTTGTTAATTGTGCGGGCCTATGCTCCCTGAAAATCATGGCTGTTGGTGGTCTTTCCTTGCGCACTAATGAACCTTTTTCTTCAATGATGATCAAATGACTTAAACTAGAATTTGGTTAATCACATAAAATCAATTGGTTTAAATGGATGTTCAGTAAAACACGTATCTATGTGTGACCAACCTGGTTAACAAACAGAAAGAAGAACCAAATGAATGATGTGCTTGAAACTAGATTTTTTCCACTCTATGGTGGTGGGTGTGTTGTTCTAACTGGTGCTTATGGGAAGATGTGAATGGGGATGGGATCCTCTATTGTGGCACATTTGTTGGTTGTGAATTTGAAGCTGTCTGGTTTCTCTGATGTGACACGAACTCGAGTGGAATCCTCTATCATTGAGAAATCATTGGTTCCTAGTTTTGGTGACATGGGGATATGTATCAGGGTTTTATTTGTTTCCTATACTTCAAGGGATCTCACTTATCCCTTTTATGTGTTTTTCTTTGGTTCTAGTACTTTTAGGGATCTCACTAATCCCCTCCTGTTGATACAACACTACAAGAGAACTGGGTGTGGATGATTAAATTTTTTTTCGGTTGTTTCTCTCTTCTGGCTTGTGGTTATGCCTGTTAGTTTCCTAGTAGTGAAGAATTCACCCAAATGGTATCACTTGAACATGAAAACAAGAATGGTTGAATGGGGATTTAGTTGGGAGTGAGTTTTGACTTGGCCATGAGTGTTGTGCCATCCTTTTGAATGAATAGTAACAAGGGTGTTTGTGCTTAGGTTTTGGAGCCCCTAGGTTGGGATGAGTTCCTATTACCTATACATATACTATATTTCTTATGTTTCTTATTTTATCCCCACAAAAATTGAGCACCTGGAGCTGAACACCCCATTTCATGCGGAGGGTGTTTTATCCAACACTCCTATGAGTGGCTGGTTATTAGCTCCTTTTATACTACATTTCCCGAATAGCCCAAGGCTCTTTGGGCAGGTTGTGATGGCTTGATGTCCATTATTAACCCATGAATCTTAGAGTAGTGTAGTTGTGGTAGTTGGACTAGGTGTCTGTGGGTAGGTAGTTTCCCAAGTGTCTTTAGGATGTGGCCCAGGTTTCTTCGGGCATGGAAGTAGTTGTTCTGTCCCAGGTGTCTTTGGGTGTGGCAGTAGTTGTTCTGGCCTTTGTGTGTGCGGGCGGGGTTTGGCAGTGGGACTACGTTGAGGTTGTGGCCCAGGTGTGTGCGGGCGGGGATTGACAGTGGGACAGCTATGAGGTTGTGTCCCAGGTGTGTGCGAGTGGGGTTTGGCAGTGGGACTGTGGTGAGAATGGATGGTTTGGTTTGATGAGTGGGATGTCTTTAATAACTAGTGGGAAAGTGGCGTGGGGTACCCAAATATTAATGTGATATTACTATACTTTAATTTCTTTGCATTATTTGGGGAGTGTATCTTGGTGAGACTTGGGTGGATAGTGTTCCTTGCAAGGTACTTTGGTTTTTCTTTTCTCACAAGGCATTAGAATGCCTATCCACTTGTGCATGAGAGTCTTTGGTTTTCCCTACTGAGTGTACTTGTATGCTCACCCTACGTATATAAAACTGCTTTCAGGTTTCTAGGAGGACTTCAGGGATTGTGCGAGACCATGCTAGCTCAGACATTGGGGCAGTTGCTGTTGTCATTTTCTTTTTTTTGGTACATTACCTTTGGAGTTTTGAGGCTTGTATTATTTACTGTTGAACATTCATATGGGAATGGGTTACTTTTGGATTCACCCTTACATTAATATTTGGTATTGTTGGGTTTTCTATCTTATCTCTTGATCCTATAAAAACAAAAAGGGTAATGCATTCTATCTTGTGTGATATTCTATACCCTTTGTGCTAGTCCCCACTCTGGGACCTATTGAAGGCAGGTCTCAAGGGTCATTATTTCTCCTAAAATTTAAAGATGGAAGGGTCTGGAAATCTGTTGTCACTTCCCCCCTTTTGGTGAAGGCGGGTGCTGACAAATAAAGCTAAAAAACCATAAAATATTTCATTAAAAAAATATCAATCTTTTGGAGGAAGAGGATTTGAAATTTCAACTTATAATGATGAAAATAAAGAGATAATATATTTTTCCCAACTAAATCGAACATATCTTGGAAGGAGAAGAAGAAAAATGAGAAGGCCATCATAGTTAAAATTCCTCCCCAATAAAACCAAAATATTGGCACCTAGATCCTTAATAGTGGGTTCTCATCCAAAATGATCAGAAATGTAAATTTATTGAAAAATTGTAAGTGTGAAAAATTAGATTTTAAAATGATGAATAATTGAAAATAAATTAAAAAAATAGTTAGAATGGATGTAGAATAACTAAAAAATATAAATGTTATTAATGTGGATGACCTTTTGAAGAATCTTCTTAGTGTTAATTAGCTTCATGAATATGCATTTAAAGTCAAATTTCATTGAAAGGTCTTGTTGATCAAAGTAAAAAATTGGTGTTTCTTAATTGAAAATATTGAAAACCACGGAAAATATTTATCACAAAAATTGGAAAGAGAGAAAAATTATTTTATTATTATGGGGGAAGAGAATAGCATCTGGTATCAAAGGTTTAGGCACATAAACCGAAACTTTAAGGAGTATCCATCCAAACTAAATGATATAACTAGTATACCAAATCTTAAGTGAAATTGGGTGAAGAAATATAATGATTTTATAGTATGTAAATTTGGGATAAACACTTAACATCTGAAGAATATGGGGTCCTCAAACCTACATGATTAGATCCATACTAATGTGTGGAGTCCCATGATTTTTGTTCGAATATACAGTGGAAAATATTTCATATTTGTCAAATATGTTTATAGTCAGAGTGGGGTATATCATGTTTTTACATGCCAATATGATTTTTATTGATTGTATTAATATATTTCAAAGGATATGTGATAACTAAATTGGAATAACCATGAAGGTTCTTTGATCTGACAATGGAATGAAACTCTCATGAGTGAAAATATTACTTATAAAATCATGGGACAATGAATAATGTATTATGAATGGGAACACCATAAAAAATATTATTATAGAAAGGAAAAATCAAATGTTGTACAACACATTGAAAATATTTCTAGTCAAAACATGAATCTCTCACCACTATTAAAATGAAACTGTTTTTGTTTCTATTTAAACCCAGTCCATGATAAGACCTAGTGTAATTATGATCCAATATGAGAATTATTATGGATTAAATACAACATTAAAGAACTTTATTGTGACCAGATGACAATTTTACATTTATGACATGGTTGTTAACCAAAAAAATTAAGTGATATAATGGATTAATGGGTATTTATTGGTTACTCATTTAAAATTAAATATTTTAGACTCCTCAATAAAAATTATATTAATTTTGTGGAAAGCATGAAAATCAATATTAATGAATAAAAATTTATAAATAGATTTGGTATTCTAGAATTGAGTGTGGTTAGAGGCAATGAATATGAATCAGATAACAATTAGACAAGTTCACATGGACCTATAAGTGGGGAATAGTCAAAGGATGAGTTAGTGTAAGATAAAGTTGTAGAAATATGTTAACGAGTAACACCATAATGTTCAAACCGACCTGAGGTCAATTAATTAAATGTCATCACTAAAAGAACACCATATATATCATCTTAGAGGATAAAACTTTTAGAGTACATTGCACTATTTTCTTAAGTGGAGATTAACATATTAGAAGATGCAGTAATGGTTAAGTTATGGATCAAGTACATCAATGAATATTTCGATCAAATTGAATGAAATTATACTTGTGATATAATTAATATTCCAAAAGATCACAATGGTATAAGAACAAAATTAGGGTTTAGAAATAAACTTGATTATTGGGTAAAGGTAATCTAAAACAAGTTTTGATTAGTTTAAAAGGATTATGAATAAGTGGAAGGAGTTTTTGTGGAATAAATCTTTGAACTAGTGGTAGCACTTATGTCCATTAGACTCTTTATTATTTTGTATATTTGAAGAAAATATAGAATCTACAAAAGAATTCAAAAGAAACAAATTCTTAAATTTAATTCACAAAAATAATATCTATATTATATAATAATAGGGTTTATAATTTGGAATGATGATACAGAGGAAATCAGGATAAAAAATTAACTTTATAGACTGAAACAATTTCCCCATGTTTGTTATGCTCGGTTGGATTCGTTTCTAAAAAGAAGTGAATTCAATAGAAAAGGATCCAATCATAATATATCATTGAATTCAACCACGTCATAACAATTTATGGTAACTTTCTATGTTAGCCACATCATATTATGTGGAAATATAATGAATTTGGTGGAATATTGTTCCAAAATGAAGAGCATATATTTTGAAATGATTAGGATTAGGGAGACCAGTGTTTTCCTAGTGTTGGAAGTTATCTTAAAATTGAATTATCCTTTTTTTCAGGAGAATAATAAAAAATTTCTAATAAATTAAAAACACATGATAACAAAAAAGTATCAAAACCAATAATGTTTCTAACCATGGTGTGAAAACATGATAAAGAAAAATCTATTAAACAAATATTTTATTTAAAGAGTATATCTTATGACAATGAGACCAAATATATTCTTTGAAATTTTACTGGAGTACTTGTTTTAAGGATTCCCAAACAAGGAGCATCTTTTGGTGTCAAATAAGATGATGAGGAATATTAATTTAAGACTTGACTATGGTATAATATATCTTATAGAAAATGAGAATGAATTATATGTATACATGGTTGAGAATTATGATATATAAATTGTGGATAGAAAATCCATAAGTGAAGGAGTATTTTTAACTACAAGATGGTGTATTTGAAGTGTTTGTAATAAAAATGAAAATAATATACACATTTGTAATGGATGATGAAAAAATTGGATGATAATAGAGAGGTGGTGACACTACCCATGGTATATCATTTTGAATACCAATGTGCGATAGAACAAATGAAGAATCAGGTACAACATTTCTCGAAGAAACATATTGAAATTTGCTTCCATTTTATTTAAGAGAAGCTCTCGAAATGCATGTTAAATCTAGAGCATGTGGGTAAAAATTATCAAGTGACACACATCATTACAAAATCATTAGCTACATCAGTATTTGAAATACACTTATTGAACCTCAGACTTCTACCACTTCCCAAAACCTAAGGTTGTTTGAAATCTTACCTCCCCTCATTATAACCAATGTTATATATTAAAATTATTTGTTATTATAGGAAAATATATTGTATTTAGGTTAAAAGTAGAATGATAAATAACCTATGAGATATTTTAGCATAAAGATGTATTGTAAGAAAATTATTAATATAATTTTGAAAAATAATACATTTATTGTTTTTCATATTGATCTTCAACTCTCATAGGTTCATAGAAATTATTAAAATAACTTCTCATTTTTTTTTGTTAGTGTAAGTATTAAGATACCCTTTGAATTTTTTTTATAAAGGGGGAATATTGATGTGATTTAGATTAAAGAAATACCTAGAGAAATATTTTTATAATGTTATATGTTGATTCACCAGCAAGGGTTAATTTCAATGATGAATTTAGTGAATAAAAAATTATTTAGGATTAATAATTTTATTGAAAAAAAATCCAATGGGGGATAATTCTTCGACCATTCGTTTGTAATATAATATTTTTTAACAATTAGGGTTTGATTATATCTCATGTGAAGGATCTTGAGATGTGTTGAAAAGATCAAGGAGAAGGAGAAGTTGAAGGATATACATTATAAAAACCATGGTCCAATAAAGTGGGCCATTCCATTATCCATATGGTCATTGGAAATTTGGAGAAAACATAGAATATTCCTAGGGTCCCTTTTGTTAAGATGGTATAGAGTATGATATACTCCTTAGATACCAACTTGTGGATCGAAATGATGTAGATGCTCAATATACAAGAGGGGGGGGGTGAATTTTACACTTTAAAAAATTACATAAAGGAACTTTTAAAGATGAATATGTTTAACAAAGTTAAACAATGTAAATTCACAAAACCTCAAGGTTCTACAATCTTTCTTGATTATGGAAATATGATTCCGAGAATGTAATTTTAGAAAAGTGATTCAGGAAAAGAAACATAAGAAAAGTATACTAAGATAAAGATTCTACAATAAAGTGTATAGAATCTTACTAAATCAGAGTATACAAGTATAAGAAAGTATAATATAGTTATAATTTCTTAAACAACTAAAATACAATGGAAAACATGAAACAAAACAAGTAACAAGTAGAAAATCTTTTAACCCAAAGAGTAGGGTATCCAACAACCTTGGATAAGGGTCCCTTTATTTATACTTTCAAGAATGTCTATCTTACCCACATTAGGGTAAGCCCTTGATATGAATATCAGAGACTGTCTTGCTATCCCTTCAAACCCACAAATTTAAGATATTTGGAATCTCTATCTTCCTCACCATGGCTGTCCTCAAACTTTAAGGTAGTCAACACTTCTCTCTTCCTATCCCGGAAAGTCCTCGAATGTACTTAGCAACATTCAAAGTTGCATGAAGAAATTATGAACAGGAAGTTCACTACGCCCTAAGAATGAGATTCTCTACCTAGAAATAACTTCACCATCATGTAATCTCTAGATTCGTAGAACAATTCATCAAAGTTGTGAGATCTTTCAAATGAGCACTTATTTATAGGCACAACTTCAACGGTCGGATCCCTCCTCCAACGATCATTTTTTTCCTTGTATTTTGGAGGGACTTGTACATGTGTCACTCAATCAATGGTTAGTTAGTAACTAAATGAATGACATCATTTTTTAACTAAAACAAGTGTAAGCAACAATATGGTTACCTAACAAAATTCATTTTTCAGAGTGTAATGAAATAAAAGTTCGATGTCTAACCAAAATCACATTCAGTGTCTAGGATATAAGGATATTCGGATTCTGTCTTCAGAATAATTAAGAACCTAAATTCTATAAAAGTCATGAGTTTGAATTTCAAGGATGTTCAGAGTCTGAATTCAGTAGAATTCGGAGTCATAATTCAGTAAAATTCATAGTATGAACTTTAAAATTTTGGAGTCTTAATTCATAAGAATTCGGAGTCTAAACTCATAAGAACTCAGAGTCTAAAATCATAAGAATTTGGAGTCTTATCTTACAAAGTTCAGAGTCTATATTGAAAGAATTTGGAATCTGAATTTAGAGAACATTGATTCTGAACTCAAAAGAGTTCGGAGTATGAATTCAGAGAATTCGGTATCTGAATTCTGAGAACACAGAGTCTGAACTCGTAAGAGTTCGGAGTCTAAATCCATAGAATTCAGAATCTAAATATAAAAAACTCGAAGTCATAACTCAAAAGAGTTTGGAGTCTGAATTCAGAGAATTCGGAATCTGAATTCAGAGAACTCGGAATCTTGACTCGTAAGGGTTTGCAGTCTGAATTCAGAGAAATCATAATTTGAATTCCGAGAACTTTGAGTCTGAACTCGTAAGAGTTCGGAGTCTGAATTCAGAGAATTCAGAACCATAATTCATATCTTGAAAACAGAATTTTCTATATCTAAGTATTATAATATTCAAATGTTTTAGATATAAAAGATAATTTTATGCTTAGACACAATACGAACAATGAAAAACATGGTAAGGATAAATTTTCCTTCGGGAAGGGAAATTTTCCTTATGAAATTAAAACATAGGGTAAATGGTATTTTCCATAAGATAAGGTGTTTGTGATTTTAAAAACAAGAAGGAATGAAAAATTAATAAGGAAACCTTATTCACTCAACACCTTTTAGTTCATATAGTTGATTCCATTTGAAATTTTTAGGAAAATAATAGGTTGTGTAATAGAGGTCATGGTCACACGATAAGATGATATATATGATTTTTTTATAAGAGTAACATAATATATTTTAATTTTGTCATATTTAGAGTTTTATTATTTGATGATCTCAAAAAGAGAGCATGTGACAAAGGTGGTTATGGGTATTTGAATATATATAGAAATTTGGATATACCTACACTTTGGTTGGGTCACCACATCATAGTAGGTCTAACTGTGAAAATGGCAGAGTATGAACATCATGAAATTAGTGGACTAAAGCACAAAGGAAGTCAAATATATTTTTAGTGATTCTAGAGATTTTTTTGTTCATATACTATGGAGAACATGATGCACAACATATAGGTCAGAGTTTCATACTTCTACGACAAAGGATCATTTTCACCATGTAAGTATTTTTTTTGTGGACAAGTGGAATTGTGTTATTATGAGTCTATATGACCCAACACCATGCATAAGTATAAAAAATCACAATATGCAATGATTTTTGGAAAACTGAAGATCCTCTTCACATTTCATGGGATAATTAAAATGAATTTATTATGATATTGATTTTTTGATGTAGCTAAATACAAGAGTCCATATCATAGTGAGGAAGACCATATTAAAATCTATAAATTTTTTATATGACCATTCTACTAGTAGGGTAGTATCCCCATGAATAAATTTGACCCAGTAAAACAATAGAAGTCCAAAACTATTTTTCAAATCCAATTTTTTTTAATTAATTTAATTTTAATAGTATTATTAAATATCCATCACATGGATACAATTTGAGGATTAATGAAACACATTTTTTTGGGAAATTATTCCTTATTTTAAAAAGGTAATCGACAAGAAACCCAAAAAGGATTAAGAGAGAACAAAAAAAAGATTGAATAAAAATGAAGAATATAGAGAATTCAGAAATAAAAAAATAAATCCATTGAAGATCAAGATATAGAGAGGAAGCTTACGTAAAATTATGAAACCCTAATTAGACTGGTGTTTGTATAATTTGTTTAATATTCCTTTTATGTAATTTCTATACCATATATTAATTTTACTTAACTCAAAGTAGTGTGTAAAGATATAAGAATAAAGAGAGACCCTAAATCATCATTACACCTTTCAAAAAACATTATAACATCAATAGTGAATTATGTACTTTGGTACATTGAATCAACATTGGTTTAGTCTCATTGGACTAGCCCTTTTGATGAATCAAATAAAAATAAATGTATACCAAAATTAACTTTTGCATCTTAAAATTCAATGTGATTTGGATGTTTCATAGCTTCTATTTTTTAATTTGTGTCATGATATCAAGATTTAGTAGGAAATAAAGAATAATTCAACACCATAATTCATCCCATATTAGGTTGTATTTATAATTTGGGTAGAACATGATAAATAACAATATATTATACAAGGTATTTGAGTATATTTTTAAATTTTTGTTGGATTTATAGTAATTAAAGGTCAATATTAATGAGAGATATATATATATTTTGTATAAATCTATTATTCCTGAATTTAAGGTGTTTTTTATATTGTAATCAAAGTTATTGTCGAAATATAATAAATATATACCGGCTATTCTGAAAGATTTTCTTATATTTTTATTGAATCTTTCTTTCATAAGTAATAATTTACAAGAATGTTTTACTATTCAACAAGATATATCGTGTATTAAATGCGATGTGAAAAAATTATCTTGATGTGGAATAGATAGAAATTGAAACATTAAAATACGTAAGAGTCACATAATCTGATATATAATGGCCACTCTATGTAGCGTTGGAAATCCAATAATGTAATAAATCTCCATGTGTACAGAAGATTAATTTTGAAATGAGAGGGATATAAATTTCCAAAGGAAAAAAGTATACATTTATATGTAATTGTAATGAATTAATATATGAAGTTAATCTCTTTCAAAATGAAAAATAAATTAAAGGAAAATCATTCAAAGCATACATAAATGTAACTAGGTGATATAAGAGATACATAAGAGTATTTTCCATGACACAAGTGTGGTGGATAAGAGTAATTTACATTGAGAAGATATGATTCGTAATAATAAATTCCATGAATCAAGGGTGATATATAAGAGTCATATTCTTGATTGAAGGGTGGTATATAAGTGTAATTTTCAATAATAAGGGATAACATGTAAGAGTCATTTTCCTAAATCAATATAGATAAATAAGATTCAATAATATGACTGGTGGGTTTAGTGTAATAGTCTTATATCCTATATATACATTAAATAAGGATCATTCCAATTTTTTCTTGATGTGAAGTCCCATCTCTAAAGAAATATATATTATTCATTATTGATGAAATTTATTATCTATCTATATACTGATAATATGACATATCATGAATGCTTTCATAAAATAATGCATAAAATAAAATCATAAATATAAATAATGGATTGTAGTGGTTTTTCCAATATATATATATCCATGTCATAAAATAAGATTATGTCATAAGAGGCTTGAAAAATTGGGGAGAAATATAGAATCACTCCATGATATTCAAGTGAATTAAATAGAAGCTATTTGTATGATTTTAATCATTTGGTTGTAGACAGATAATAATTCAAGGAAGAATAGTATCATTTTTATGGTTAGGTTGTAAAAGTAAAGGACCATGGAATGATAAATTATGTCACACCATGAATATAAAATTTTAAGAAAATATATTAGATATTTTTTTTAATGTGGAGATCATATCATAATTAATAAGTTTTAATAATTTTAATTAGTTTTATTGTAATATCATTATAATATTAAAACATTTGGTACCAATAACATAATTCTACTAGACTAAAGGAAGATGAATTAGTCAAAATATTCATATCAGATGATTTTATTCAATGAGGTTTACACAAAAATCTTAAAAAGGTTTTAATAATAAAGGGAAAAAATATTAAATATCCTGGAATAAGATAAAAGAGTTGAATTAAAGATCTTGTTTCATGGGAGATCATTAGATGATATTGAATTTATTTTCTTATATGTTACTGGAATATATTTAATTTATCATTCAACGTCATTTGAATATTGAATAATTACAAAAACAAGACAATTCTATCATTGAATTACCCTCGTATGAAGGAAGAGTTTCTACTGTTTTGTTTTTTAGAAGGAAAAGACCCAACCCTTGTATTTATTTGTAGATCTGATCAAACCTTGGATGATTAAAATATAAGTATACATGAACATAAATGATGTATTAAATTTGAGGATATTGATAAATGAAAATTACGGTATTTTAACTGAGAGGGGAGTGGGTGAATCATTGATCACATTTCTTTAAGATCTATTATAAAAACTCTACATATAAAACATGTAAGAATTTTTGATCTACACTAAGATATATCTAAAAATCATTATTTATAAAATTAATATAAAGAGTGAGATCAACCCATGAAAATTAAAATATTTGGAAAATTCAACATTATACTTTTTTTGTAGGTTATGTACCTCAAAATATATTCTTTATTAACTTCAATAGTAATTAGATATATCCCCGAATTAAAAACATTAGTAACTAGATATACCCTATGTTACAAAATTATTTATTGATTGGTTATACCCATTAATGAAAATCCCCCAATAGCTGGGTATACCCCCCAACCACAAGATTCTTATTCCCAATTGATCTAGTGTAGAAATATATTATTCTTCAAATGGTATTTCTCCATGAGAAGGTAATATATACTCTACCTAAGAATAATTTATTCATGATCATCAATATCCCTCTATGAGGTCTGATGGTATCAAAACATCCTCGTGATCTTAAAAGACCTAAATATACTCAAATCTCAACATTAATTTTTTTTCTTGAAATCAAAATCATCAAAAGTTCATCTGTTAATAATGATTATGATTACCTATGTATTTTACCCATACTATATTGTTCCTATGTCTAATGTAACAATATCTAATAAACATTTGTTCTATTTAACTCTATATGATACCTCTTTCTGATGCACCTCATTCTAAAAACCTCTATCCGATGCAACTCTGTATGATGTAAGTATAAATGGAATTTCTTTTCTTGTACTCATGTATTTACACCATGTGGATTTTTTTTCAGCTATACACACTATGTTTATAATACTTTCTGTGAATATTAATTTAAAATAAATTTCTCTGAATGATATCTCCTCCATTTGTATGCATACTTCCTCCAAAATTCAAGGAAGAAGTGTGTGATCCAATTTCTAATTTATAACTCCACTATATTTTAAAGAATGTATCTTTTTTAAATAAATTAAATCTCTTCAATAATATACTTTTCACATAACACCGAGAAAAAATGAACTCCAAAATATTATTATTTTAACACTACCATTATAAACTAATTGTTAACTTAGAGGGAATGAGTAATATTAACCAAATTCTGAAATATATAATTTTATAACATATTTTTAAAGTATTATTTATTTCTTTTGGAATATATAGATAATTTTTTTTAAAACTCATTTTTTTCTTCAAATATTTGTTTTCTTCAAAAATTGTTCTTCAATTATTTCTATTAGAAATTATATAAAAATAATTTTTTGAAATTTTTAGAAAAATTATTTTATAGAATTAAATTCATTTTTGAGTTACAATGTTTAAATTATCTTATAATTATTTTTTGAGAATTGTTTTGTAATGTTTAATTTTTTAATGAAAAGTAAACAGTATAGATTTTTATAAAACACACATTTTCCTTATATTTAAGAAATTTTGAAATTTTAAATTGATTCAAAAATAACTTATATAATTTTTAGGTATATATAATCTAATTAATTACATTTAAACTACCTTTATACCTTATTTTAGTAGATGTACATATTTGTGATTAAAATGTTTTTTCTAAAAAACTAATTTTCATTGCGTTTTGAAATTTTACAATTCAAATGTTACTTTTCAACCTTTGTGTTGCGAATTTTTAAAAATGGAATCCATATTTTGAATCCAGAGATTTAAATTATATTATAAGGTTATTTTCATTTTAAGGTATAATTAAGTTACCATGGTAACAAATTATTTACAATAGAAAAAGTAAAGTAATAGAGTGTGCTAAAGATAAATGGAAAAGGACTAAAATACCTAAAAACTAAAACATTAAATATGTCTTTTATGTATTTATAGACCTTAAACATCCTTTAATAAACTAATTTTCACCAAAATTCTTTGTAATTAAATACACACAAATATGGTTAGCTTGATATATAAATTAATCATTATTCAATCACTTAAACCCGCCCCTAAAGATTAAATACCACTCCTCACCACCCCCTTTCTCATCAAAAGCCTCAAATCTTATCAAATCCATGAAAAACCCTATCCTCTCCATTCTAACCACATCAAAGTGCTCCTAGTCTCACCCAAAGAACAATTCCATGTTCTTTAAGGTGTCTTTTAAGAAGTTTATTTTCAAGAGGTGGTTTAATTATGCAAAACTAAAGGGAGGAATGAGGTAAGGATTTCTCATATCAGGTTTAATTCATTGATATTAATGAATTATTCAACCATTATTTCTTTTGTATGGTTTATATACCACTATTTGATATATCATATCATGTCTGTCATTATCCTAATGGTATTCATTGAGTTATTTATAATTATTACTTTTTTGAGATATACAAGTCAACTACTGAGAATGTGAGAAAGGTTTTCCAAACACAATTACCATTAATTAGGTCAAACATCTAACTTATTCATTATTAGCTCTTAAGATTATGTGTGAGATGAATTTTTGTTATCATATTTTTTATTTTGACATGTTTTATGTGGATTTACAGGTGATACAAATAAACGATTCATTTGATTAATTATCACATCAATTATATGATATTTATAAGGGAAATTATTTTAAAAATAATATTGTTTAAATTTCCTTTATAAATTTCTTTTTCATCCACATCCATGTTTTCTAAAAGAAATTCAAATAATTTTTTTTACTATTCTATTTTGATTTTTTTAATTTCAATTTTTACCATGTTTGAACTTTTATAAAATGTATTGAAATAATTATTTTTTTCATTTTCTAAATGTTGTTCTTTATGAATTATTCATCAAAATATGGAAGGAATGTTTTTTAAAATATTATAGAATGAGTATATTTTTGGGCCGATATAATTTCTTAATGAATTGATGTTTCCATTATAATCTTACAAGGTAATATTAAAAGAATTTTTATTTCCTTTATAATTTTGCAGATCTTTAAAAATAAATGATTTGAAAATAGAAATATTTTTTTCAAGAATTATTTCAAGTGACATCTAAAAATTATTTTCCCTTGAAAATAATGTTCATTTATTTTACTTATTCCTATATTATTCAAGGATATTATACACATTATTTTTATGGATAATTTATACTTATTATGGAGTGATATTTGTTAAACCAATTTCATTTCAATGGGTTATGCTATGAGGAAATGTTTATGAAACCCATTTCTATTCCAGGGTACTGATATGATGACTGATTTATGTTCTTATTGAAAAAATATGTTTGGTTTTAATTATGAAACAGGAGGGACCTATATATCCCTCACTGGGTAAATATTTATATCTCATTATATAATAAAGGAAAACATGTTTTTGGAATTTATCTACTATGTAAAATATATGTGTCTTGATTCACAATGAAGGAAAAGTATGTCCTGATCCACTATGTTGATAGTCCTTGTAGTTAACCTTGACATATGAAATGTTTTTCAATATTTATGATGGTTACATACTCAAATTAAATTATATTATGGATCATGATTTATTTATGATTATTTATTACTATTATGGTAAATGTATTATTAAATGATAATGTATATTCCATGAATCATGTTTATGATCTATGAATGGTTGGGTATGAACTTTATATGTTTTGATAATGACCATATAATCTTTTTAGTTTATCATTATTTCATATGATAGAGGAATGAAACATATATTTTTTATCCTTACTAACTATTTGATCTCACCTTTTATTATGTGTCCTTCCACAAGTTATAAATAAAGGTTTTAAGTAGGAAATTTTCAAAAAGGATTTTAAGAGAGAATAAATTTTGTAAGATGATATAGAATTCTTATGAACCATTACTTATGTTTTCACATTTCCAAAGATACTAAACCCATATAGTTTTTGAATGTTTTTTATGTTATGTAATAATTATTAATCTATTTAGATGTAATATCTATGTAGGAGAAGAATGGGTGGTTATAGTTAGCCTCAAAGAATGGTTTAGTTAATCATTGGAAACTAGGATTAGAAAAACATAAGTAATATCCCTAAGGATAATTCTAATTATAGGTTATATTATTAGAATTTGTTAAGATAACAGATAACATAGGATTATATATATGGTTTCATATATATAAATTTTATAAGAAATTTATCTTGATTATGTGGTTTCCCAATATCATTATTGTTTCTCAAAATATTATTTTGGGGTGTTAAACAAGTGCTGGAATTGGGAGGATTCATGTTATGAGTGAATGTAATGGACAATGTAATGATCTTCTTTAAGAGAAAAAAATGAAATGGTAGTCAAAATTATAAGCCTTGTTATTATTCCTATTCATAATTCTTATAATATGATATAAAATGTTAACTTTTTCAATTTTCATGACCCATATAATTATAGAATCATGAAGTTTCATGGTGACTGCAAAGGAATGAAATATCATCTTTACTCATGTAAAGAATGTTTCAAGTGGAATAATAGAGAATGTTTCAAAGAAATTGGAAGATACTTTGAGTGTGGAAAAGAATTTAAAAAAATTAATAAATTTAAAAGGAAAAGTTAAAGGTTTGGTTAACAAAATGGATGTGAATAATGGTATTCATAATAAATCCTTGATAGTGAAATTCTTTAAATTTGGTGTGTATGGGAATTATTAAAATAAATTCCCTAAGGGGAAGACCATGAAGAGAATAAGCAAGGTTATATGATAAATGGTCATATTATTGATGATGAAGAGACTAAGAATGACATATGAGATTAAATAAGTGTTAAGAAATAAAATTATGAAGCCTAGTTAATTGTTTAATATATAACTAGAATGATTGACTATTTGTGTACTAGAATTAAATAACAATGTTTTAGAATTAATTTTACTGTATTATGGAATAATAAAACATCTATAGATTGTTAAAATATATTTTTCTACTTATGTATGTGAAATTATATATTTAATGGTACTGGTAACCATGAAAAGTGATTGAGGGGGTAAGGTGATATTTTTGGAGAACACTTGATTAAGGGAAATATAATCCTTAATATGTGCATGATGTTGGGATAATAATGCTACTAAGAGATGTTTTATAGTTTTAATGACATTGTAACTAATTAGTAATATGATTATAAGCTACTTCATATATTGGGTTTCTAGATTTTATGAATTTATGGAATGAGGAAAGAGTTATTTTTTGAAATCATGCACATTTTCACTATGGTTTTATGGTAATTCAGGTTATTACCATGTTTCATTGGAAGACATGATAATTATCTCCAACTTTTTCATTTGTGATAATTAATAGCTATATTATATTTTTTTAAGAGATTAAGTATAAGATGATTTTGAAAATATAGTGGCCTTATATCAAAATTTTTGGATATTAATATTTTGGAAGGTTCATAGGGGTAACCATTTATGAAATTATTTATGTTGAAATTTAGATGAGGCTTTAAATATTATTGTAATACATAACCATATGAAGATTAATGTGTATTTGATAACCAATGATAATCATATTTTTATGATGATAACTAGAGAGAAAAGGAATGACTTATCACCCAATTAAGGATCATATGATATATAAGTTCACCAAGAATAAAAAATTTCAAATTCTATTCTTGGGGTAAGAGATGAAGAAGAAATTGATCAAGGCATAATCAAATAGTGAGATTGTACTTATGAAATGAAATAAAGTAAGTATATCTTCTCAAAAGATATTTAAATAAAATGGTATCATATTATTATCATTTATGATGATATCAAATAACATTCTCAAAACTATTTGTTCTATGATTTTTTTGGTAATTAACCTTATCTTGACCATATTTTCTATCATTCTTCATCAGAACATGATAATTATAACTTGCTTTGATGTCCATATTTTCTATTTCCACCAATGTTCTCCAAATCAGAATCCTAGTTTGTGGTGAACTACTATTTGTTTACTTTACATATATTAATATCATATTTAATTGAACCTTTTTATAATGGAATTTTACAATAAAATAAATTTTAAATATCTATCTTTAATTATTGATTTGAAATTTCAAATTCTGATGATATTTTTTTTTGAAATTCATGATTATGTGGTGATGATTGCTTATCGATTGGCTCTTACACCAAATCTCACCCAAGATCATTATGTGTTCCATGTATCTCTCGTAAGGAAGTAAATACCCAATAATTCACATGTATCTAAATAAAAGGTCATACTACTAGATAAAATTCTTTCTTATGAAATAATTAATAGAAGAGATTCTGGATCGTAGAGATAAAGTGATATGAAATATTACCACTCAGTTGGTTAATGTTTTCCAGAAAAACCAAAAATTCAAGGTAACTACATGGGAACTTGAGGATGAAATCTCAAATAGGGATCATCATATGTTTTTATCTGAGTGATGAAATTTGAGGCAAAAATTCATTTTAAGAAAGTATAATTTAGCAATGTAACAACCTTAAATTCCAAAGAACATTATATTTGATAATGTGTATGACACAAAACACCATGCATGTAATGGAATATAATATCCCGTGACATCATTATATAAAGACTATAAAAAAAATATGATACATATTTCAATGAATAAAAACCTGATTAAGTATTAATTACATGAAACAATGAGATTCTATGATGAATTGCATTACCTGCATGATCGAGTTTTACTGAACCACAACATATTATTATAATATTATTATTTCATATAATAAGATATAAACATGATTTAAAATTATCATTTGTGAATATTATTGAATAACTTATAAAAATATATCATTTATAAAAAAATTAGATGAATTTATTTGTCTCAAATTAATTATAACTGAAATTATAAACCTATTGAATATAAAAGAAATATTTTTAATTTTTATGCTCAAAAAGATTTTTTATCCTAATAAATTAAATTAGTTGAAATTACTGAATGATGTTAATGAAATATATATATATAAATTTAATTAAATATTTTTTATATTCATATAATATATTTTATAGACATAATTTAATAATAAACAAAATAAATTCAAAAAAAATTATTTATTTAAATGATGTATTACATCATTTTTATAGGGAACCTATTTTAAATATATATTTTAGAACATTAATATATTTAATATGTCTAAATTAACATTATTTTTGAATGATAAATTTCACAATTAATATTGGGTGATTTTTTTTAATTTTTTTAAATATTTCAGTTTTTGATCAATGGTGAAAAATAATGAATTTAAAATCAAAACTACCTTTTAATCTAATATATTGATAAGGTTAAATTATATTTTTAGTTTTTTTAAAGTTAAATAAATTATATTTTATGTCAATTAATCAAATTTAGTTCATTAGAAACAATTCAATTCGATATTAGAAAAAAAAACATAGAAAACTTTGGAATTTTTTTACTTTAAAAACCTACATTTTCACCCCATCTATGCGATTAAATATAAATTAATATACAACAATTCTGTGATTGGGATTTCAAAAAATTGATTCCATATTTTTAAACAAAATAGTATAAAATTTTAACATGGTCAAATTATTTTTTGACAAAAAGTATCAATGAAAATAATTAAAATTAATTATATTGATTAAGATGAAAAATTAACTTAACATTGGAAAAACCTTACGAATAAGGGAAAATGGCCTAGAAAAGTTTCCAAAATCCATTATATAGAACTATTTTGACCCAATGATACATTTTATGGAATTTGGATCATTTTTGGGCCACATAACATGGGGAAAACGTTTGTGGGATTCTCTTTCCAAAAATTTAAATGAATGCCACTCCTCCGGCACTAAAAAAGGCACTCCCCCTCCCACTTCCTCACACCACTCAATCCACATTGGATTAAACGAAATATAGCCAGATAGATCCTAACAATATCTAACATATTCATAAAAGCTACACCTTGGGATGAAAATTTACCAAAGAAGTGTTTTCGTATAAACCAAAAATAGTTACCAAAAGATGAGGTAACATCTTTCCTCAAGCTCTTTGTTTCTATTTTCATTCTCCACTCTAATAAATTATAATTATTTAATACATTTATAATAAAATAAATATCCCAAATATAATTATTTTTTTATTCTATGGGTTATAACATCACATAAACACACCTCCATCTAAAGAGAATCATACCATTTGTGTATATAGTGGACTACCGCCACACGAAATGATGATTGTTTAATTTTCCTTTACCTCCTCCTATAATGGTTGGGAATTAAGATGGAAATTATTTTTTTAGTTGTTATATTTTATATTTATGGTTCATTTATTCTTATTTAATTCTTATATAAGTCAAACCTTCATTATTTCCATTTTATGGTAACATGATAAGATCGTTTTTGGACGTGTGGACTACCGCATCCTTAAAGCGATGGTATTCATACACGCTAAACATGGAATGTATAAAGGATGGTTTTAAAAAAACTATTTGAAATATATTAAAAAATATTATATTTTAATTATAATAATATTATACATAAATATCATTTACATTTCATGCGTTCATGCGTACGTACGACCAACTGTCCCTATGAACGGTGCATTTAATTTATTCTCTCCAAATATTTTGAGTTATTATAAACATGTATATTCTTAACTTATTTGATAAATAAATAATTTTTTCCATCTTGGATATGATGAAATCATGATTTATGAAATAAAAACAAAAATTATCAATTTAAGACATACTCAAAAGACTAGGAAATTAACACCGAAATAGTGAAAATAATGAAAGATTGTTAACAAAAGGGTACTATGTTATTTTACAAAGATAATATATGATATTATAAATATCAGTATGGTAATTTTATTAGTTTTTAACAAATTTAAAAACCATATAAATGAATATTAAGGTTATTACCTTTAAAGGGAACACAAGGTTAGGGATTCTTGTTTCACATTTCTTTCTGTGATGCATACTCCATTAATACCACTTAATTATTTTGTGTGGTGTATCTAATTCCCATTATAATATAGTATAACATGAATAATTTTTTTAATGGTATTTGAAGTTTAATTTGATGTTATCTCTTTAATGGGGCTTATGATTCAAAAGTTAAAAAACCGTAAGTGACTTCATCTCAATTCCCATTCTTTGAGGAATACATAATCATTGTGTGCCTAATTTATTATATATTATTTAACTTCAGAAAAATTGAAATATATTATCATTAATATTTTATTATTCATGGTATATTGAGTTTTAATTTTAATTATTTTAAAAAAGGGGAATTGAACATAAAGTTACCCAAGTCGAAATGAAATTTCATAACCTGATTCCATTTCACTAGGTTATACTACTTCCAAATTGTCATAAATATTCAATTACTATGTATATAATGAATTTTAATATATATTGATGTATTTAATCTTCATTATGTGGATTTATAGTGGATACATATAATCTATTCACAAATTGATTATGAATTTAATGTTATAATCATTTCAAGGCGTTACTTCACAATCTCATTTTATTTTGGATTGTTTGAATTTTAATTTAAATTAGAGAAAATAATTTTTTCGTTGTTCAATAACCCCTTAATGTTTCTTCTCCCATGTTTATTAATGAAAAATTTAATGTAATAGTACCAATTTGACATGCTTTAGAAGTTAATGTATTGGGTATTTTTTTAAAGAGAACCCATCTTCTTTTATTTCTTTAGTTGGAGAACCCATTTTATTTTAAAACCCCTATTTTCTATGAAGGTGTTCAACAAATATTTTTAAAAATTTAAAAATTATTTATTAATGAAATTTTTACCAATGTTTTATTTCACAATTTTTTTCAAAGAAATCTTCTTGTCACTTTCTAATAGGTGGGGCCCAGATATTATATTTCCCCTTGATGCGTGGATAAATTCTAATGAGACAAATATGTATTGAGAATTTAAAAACTTTCTAACTATAGTTTTAATGTATATGGAGGAACATTATTGAACATAGAGGTTTTCATGTGCCTAAGACATGACACACAATAATTAAAAATTTCCTTCATTTTGAGTAAGTCTTTATAATCATAATGATTTTCACTATGAAAAAGTCTATTTATACATTTCATTCACTGTTTATTGATTAAATGGCCTGTATTTTTATTTCTTATCTTTTAATATTTATTTTTACTTATACAATTATTTTAATGGAATGTGTTTTTATTTATTTACCATGACATAATATTTATGCACTTCCTTCTCATCTTATTGATCACATGGTATGCGTGTTCAGTTATTTACCATGCCATAATGATTATTATCATTAATTAGTTACTTATATTATTTAACTTAACCTTACTGATCATTTTACCTCACCCTTATTATGATTCATTTCCCTAGAATTACCTAAAGTGTACTAATAAAGATATAAAAGGATATTCTAAAAGGAAAAAATAATTATCCAACAATGAATTTTTTTATAATTGTTTTTCCATTACAATATAAGACTTGTGTTTGTTTATAGTTTTCCAAGACTAATAAACTATTAGGTACTTTTTGAGGCTATTTCCATGTATCTTATACCAAATTAGTGGTAGTAGACACTAGATTTGGGCTTTATATAGTATAGTCACTATAGTTGGTATTAGAGGAGGTTTAACAAAAACCTTAAGAACTAGATTTAATAAAATATATATTAGGGAACATAAAATTAAAGTATACATTCCAGATAATTATAGAATAACATCCTTGAATTTTGGTAAGTTAATTATTATATAGGTATTCTTATCAATACTTCCCCGTCTGGATACTACACGTGGATTTTATTCTGTCATAGATATACCTAGGGGAAAAAACTCTGAAAAGGTGTGTCGGTCCTAACTCAAGATTAACCAGGTACACGATACTGGGCCTTATTGGGAACCTGGTTTGATAATATTAGGTAATATTCTTTGAATAACTATCATTTTATTTACATAACATTATTATGGATTTGAATATCTAATGAAAATGAATGACTTAGGTTAAAACATAGGCTAGGAAGGACCTACGTGGAAGTAAAAAAGATGAAGTATTTATGTTCTAAGGTTATATTGATAACCTTAGTTCAAAGGATATTTAGTGATTAATATTAATTCTAGGATGTCCAACATATTAATATTGGAAATTAAATTAAGATCTTTGTATAAGAAGGAGAACAAGTTTTCTAGGTGCCAACTCATCATGTTCGGAAGGGCAGTGAGACAAGAACCCATGACCGAAGTACGATAAGGGTTTCGCTCATACCACAAGCCTACATGATTTCTTGGTTAAACTGTAATTCTTTCTAGTTAAAAAATTTGATGAATATATATTAAAGATTAACAATTTGTGTTAATTTTTATGTTTAGAGATTAATCTATTAACTATATTGTCTTTGGAGAATAGTTGATGACAAATTATTAGACTTGTCACTATTTTATGCACCTTAAGATCTGTTAAATGTGTTTTTAGTTGTTCATGAATCAAATTAATTTTTTTTGATATGCATTTTTTAATGAAAAGGATGAAATTGGATTTTATCAATGTTTAAAATGTATGAAATTGTTCATATGAAATTTAAATGTATCGAGTAAGTAAAATCTTGGTCAATAAAATGATTCTTAAACATTAAGAAAATGATCATAAAAGAATATATTTTATATGAATAAATTCATTTTTGTTGAACTGATGGTCATTTGAGTCATAAAATATTAATATATTTGAGTCCCTCAACCATACACATATCATTAACTTGTTTATGACTATTTAACTTAATAACTCAATATAAATATTTACACTTTTCATCCATGTATATATCTATACTTGACATTAATGTGCTCCTACATAGAGACCATGTTATATGTTAGTCCATGTGATCATTGTATTTCCCATTATATCTTTTTAGAGGATGTTTTTCAAGGCCTTATTACAATTTGGGATTTCAACATAGGAAATATCAAATAATCTATTACGGGGATCGAGTTTAAATTGCAGGGAGGCAATTTGATTAAGGAAGGGATAATGTAATGCCCTCAAATTCTAAAGTAAGAACATTGTATTTGATAGAATGTATGACACGCAACACCAAGAATGTAAGGGAATATAATATCCCAATATGTTACAAAATAATTACTTTTTTCAATCTATGATATATCTTTAAATGAAGGTATTTATGAGTTATTTTTCCATACACATAACAATTAATTCTTTTTATGACTTGTGTTACATGAAATACCATGTTTAAAGAACAATAATATATTATTAAAATATTATTATTTTATATAATGAGATATAAACTGGACATTAAATTATTGGTTATGAATAGTAGTAACTATCTTACCCAAATATTAGGTTTACAAAATAGAAGATTAATTCATTGGTTTCAAATATGTTATAAACAAAAATCTATACAATTTAATATAAATGTTTTTTTAATTTTTATGCTCAGAATGATTTATTTTCCTATTAAATTATATTAATTTCTTTTAGTGAATGATATTAATGAAATGTTTATATATATATATATTCAATGATATATTACACATATTCATCAAATAATTTTGATAGGAATAAGATGAAAAAAACCAAATTTTATAAATAAAAAGATGTATTTTTCTAAATGTAGTATTATTGCCTTTATATGGAAAACCTATTTTAAATATAAAATTAGAAAATTTAATATATTTTATTTTTCAAAATGAAATTAATTTTTGAATTCGAAACATAAAAATTTTGTTGGGGGAATTTTTGGAATTTTTCGGAAATATTTTATTTTATTATGAATAGTAAAAAATTATGAATTTTAATTCAAACACATTTTATGTCTAAATTAATTATAAAGTTAAATTATATATTTATTTTGTTTTAAATTTAAATTGGAAAATTAAACATTAATTAATTAAATTTAGGTCGTTATAATTAATTAATATTACAAATTAGATATTTAAACATTGAATTTTTTTGAACATTTGTATTCTAAAAATTCACATTGTCGCCTCGTCTATAAGATGAAATTTAAATTAATTTCTGCCACTTCTAAGATTGAAATATTGAAAAAAGATTCAATATTTGGATTCATAATAAAATATAATTTATAATATGTTCAAATTAGTTTTTGACCAAAAATAATAGTGAATGTAATTGATATTAATTACAGTGATTAAGAGAAAAATTACCTTACCAAGGTACTGAACAACAATCTTATGGGACAAATGTCATATAAACTTGTCCAAAATAAAATTTATGGACATATTCATAAAATAAAATCACATAAATATAATTTTTACAATCATTGGAGCCAATTTACATGGAAACAATATGGGTGAAATTCCCTTTCCATAAATTTACAAGAATTCCCACCTCCTCCACTATAAAAAGACACTCACACCTCCCACTTCATCACAAATATAAATACACTTTGGATGGACCATAATATTCCCAAATAGCTCATAAAATACCTCCCATAATCCTAGATGTTTCAACTTGGGAATAAATCAATCCAATGAATTCTTTTGGTATAAACCAAAACGAGTTAGCAAAAAAAGAGGTAACAACATTCCTCAAGATCTTTTGTTTTATTTTCCTTCTCGACCGCCTCAACTATTATTATTACCCCATTATATAATATAATAAGTATCATAAATATGATGATATTTTTTATTCTAATTTTTATACCTACAATTACAGACACCGCCATTTAATGGGTAACAAACTTACCATTTTTGTGTACGGTAGACTACAACCTCTCGAAATAATGATTGTTTGTTTTCCATTACCACCTCTCATGGTTACAAATTATGATGGAAACACTATTTTTATTTTATATTTATTATTTTTATGTTTTATTTACACTTATTTAATTCTTATATATCTCATAAAATCGTGCTTTCCATTTTATGGAATGATGATTACATCGTTTGTGGACGTTTGGACTACCGCATCCTCAAAGAAAAGTGATTTGTTCACGCTATACATGGAATGTATAAATGATGGTTTTAATAAAACTACATGAAATATAATAAATAAATTTTATATTTTAATTATAATATTCATTTAAATTTTTTACATTTACTTTTAATTATGTTAATATGACAAAGAAATGGAACTAGCACTCATTTGTACGTCCAACCTACCGTCTCCATTAACGGTGCATTTCATTTCTCATATCAGAAATTTATGAATTATTTTAAATAAATATATAAGGAATATTGTGATAATTAAATCATTTATTACATAATTTAGATGAATAAATCGTGATCTATTTATTAAGATCAAAAGTAAAAAGTCAAAACATACATGGGAAACTAGGCAATTAACACCCGTAATAGTGAAAATAATGAAATATTGTTTACAAACGGGTAATAAGATATTATAAGAAGATAATAAATGATATTATAAATATAATTATGGTTACACTATATGTTATTAACATGTTTAAAACCATTATAAAATAGTTTAAATAATGGTCACTCGAAAGGAAACACAATGTCAGATATCCTTATCACACTTTTCTTTTCATGAGGTAAATGCCATTAACACTACTCACTTCTTTTTTGTATTGTATTTACTTAAAATCTTGATATATTATATAATTGATAATTTATATTAATGGTATTTTATGTTTCATTTTATTTAACTACTTTCATGGGTCTTATGATTCAAAAATTAGAAAGTAGTAGGGGACTTCGTCTCAATTACCATTCGTTGAGGCATAATTTATCATTGTGAACCTGATTTATTATATATAGTGTAAATACTGATTTTTTAACATATAATATCATAAATACTTAATTCCTCGTGTTATATTGAGTTTCAATTTGAATTATTTCATCTATGGGGGCGTGAACATAAAGATACCCAAATGGAAAAGAAATTTCATAACCTAATTCATTTTCAATGGGTTATACTACATCCTCATTGTCATTAATATTATATTATTATATGTATAATTACTTTTACTATAAATTGTTTTATTTAAACATATTTATTTGTATTTAGAGTTGATACACATAATCAATCCATTTATTGATTCTCACTTCAAAGTTATAATCTAATCAAGTGTTTATTTCAGAATTTAATTTTATTCGGGATAGTTTGTACTTGAATTTCCATTATAGGAAATCATTTGATATTTGTTACCTGAACCCTTTAAATTTATCATCCTATGTTTATTCATGAACCTTTTCAGGTAATATTAAAATGTTCCACCCTTTGGTAAATAATTTTTTTTATAAAATGATTTTAAGAAAACTCTACATAATTTATCTCTTTAGTTAAAGAACTTATCTTCTTAAAAAGATCATGTTTTCTAAGAAGGTTTATGAAAATTATTTTAAACCTTCCAAAATTAATTATAAAATAAATTTTACTATTTTTTTCTTTTAAAAATATTTTCTATGGAATCTTCTAGTCACTTTATGAACAAGGAACCTTTTTAACCATTTTACAATACAAAAGGAAGGTTCTTTTTACCTTTTATAACATGTAAGGATTTACCCACTATCATTTCATTGAATCCTCCATTGTAGATTTAAAAGGATTATTTTAAAATAAATGTTTCTTAAATGTTATTTTTGAAGAAAAATATTTTCTAATTTATTTTTAAAATAGATAAGATATTTTCATCAATAATTCTTCTTAAAGGATATTTTTTTAATGTTTATATTCATCATCGATAATAGCACATTATTTTAATCCATTATTGATATACTGTGTTTATGATAACCTTATTTTTCCTCTGGATAGTATATGTTTTATTTGTTTAATGATAATATTTACATTCACATCCTTTAGCCAATTTTTACAGTCCCCTTAAAATATTCCATTTCTTATGATCTTTGAATTTCCCCTAAATATCGATATCATTTATCATGGATGTTAATATTTCTTAAACTGTATAACATTTTTATATAAAACATCAGCATTGATTTTTGTTTGGGAAAATATTGACAAATTCTTATTCATTACTTAATATATATATTTAATAAGACATATTGTTCATTAATTTAATCGATTAACAAATATATGTGGAATTTTTTAGACATTCAATGAAGGATGGGGCCCATACTATATATATCACCTCCATGCATTGATATATTCTCCTGAGAAAAATATTTTTCCAAAATTAAATATGTTTCTTGTAGTAGTATTAAATTATATTGAGGATAGATCTTAAGAGGAGAGGTTTTCAGGTTCCGGAAACAGGATGTCAAATAATTAAAAATTTCCTTCTATAACATCCTATAATTTACATACATTGATATTACTTCAGAATTAAAGTATATTTATTACAACATATATCAAAACCATAACAAGTCCGTACATGTATAGTGTCGTTAGAAATAGAGAATCAAAAACAACTGGTTCATAAAACATCTACACCATCTCTAGTTTATTTCATCGTAACTAGATTATTTTTTGGCAGATCATACTTTATAACCTTATTCCTAACATGGGAAATATAAACATATGAAAGGGAGAGCTTTAATGTTCATTAAGGGTAACCAAAGGTAATATCAATTATATATAACTTTTGAAAATATTATCGTTCATATAAGAGATCATAATATGATGTCATGGGATAAATCATAAAAGTGAAATGAAATCCCAATAATCAAAAAATAAGACATGAAACATTGTGTCATACACACATAATAATATAAAATCATTTCATATTATCCAAGGCTCATTGAGAAGATCATCATTACAGAAAAAGTCCATTATTGAACCGAGTTCACTCCTCATTCCAGCCCTGTATTACTGAACTAGATTTATATTTCATTCCATCCATGTCCATCTCATGTGATATAAATCATTAACCAATTAATTGGATGGATATATTGGTCCCACCAATCTCATAATGAAACCATTCTTATGGGTGCCATAGAAATAGAAATCATACATCATAGCAAAACCCATGTAATAAAATGGTGTTCTCAAACAACATACCATCATAATATAATCCATATAAGAGAAATAGACTTCATAAATCTAATTACATCATAATATAATCAAATAAAAGTAATAATATTGATAAAAACATAACCTTATGTCATCTTAGATAGAAATGAATTTTGATCAAACACATGAACTTTTTTCTTGAGGGAAATATCCAGTCTTCTTCAAAAATTGTTTATTTTAGGAAAATTTCATGTAATTTTAAAAGAAAATAAGTTAAATGAAAATAAAAAAGAAAACTTGTATAAGAATATTCATGTAAATAATTATTTCTGATAGTGTAAAAATTCAGTCATTCTGTATAAGTTAAAAAAAATACTCCTCGTACTTTTCCAGAAAAGCAGAAAAGCACCTCATATGGTAAACAAAATAAGGATTCCTTCCATACAGTGTAGTAAATGTAAAAATGGGTAAAATGACATTTAAAATAAATTTAATAATATAAAAAAATTTATGAAGGAAGTTTTTGAAAATACAGACATGGATGATAAATATAACCCTAGTAAATACTTATGTGTAAGCAATCTCACATAAAAATGAGATTGAAAAATGATTTCTTACCTTAAGGACGATATGAATCGTATGTATATGAACCTCTGATAAAATTATTTAACTAATGTTAATGATTTATTCCAGAATCATAATCATTTTTATGATAACATTTATGATATTATTTTCATCCATTTGGCAGTAACATTTCATTATTACTTGTTATTTGGGCATAAACTTCTTTACGTTATTATTTATGTTTTGTGAGATAAGTTCTTATTACTATTATCTGGGTTATAGTTATATCATTTAATTCATGGTATTAGTATAAAATATATCATATTTATTCATTTATTTCATTTATATAATCTTTATTTTATTAAGATTATGTAGAACGAATCACATCGCACCATGGAGACGATAAGTCGTACGTTTGCACGAGCGACGATATTGTACCCATAATTGTTGAGAGGTATTGAATTGGATGGTTTATAGAATCTCGGAATTATTATCATGTTATATTAATCATATATAGTTCTTATTTAAACCATTATACACATCCAAATAAGGTGATGGTGAAAAATTGATTACCCCACGATGTAGAGTTTGTAAGCCTTACGAACGCTTACATGGTTATTTCTTTTTTCATATAATGGATAGAAGGTGAAAAAGGGTTGCTTCATATTTACAATAATATATAAATAAATGAGTTATACTTATTTTATGACATTATAAGGAAAAAATAATGAAGAGGTAGTGGAAGAAGAAATATTTTTAAATAATTGGTAATGAGATTACCTCTTCCTCGACGTGACTTTGTTAAATTTTTTCTTAAGGAACTAGAGTTGGTCTTCTGAGAAGAACCACACCATTAAAATGCAACTAGGAAAGTTTAGAATATAAATTTTCAGAGGTTATATTATCTTGAAGTCTCAAAATGGAGTGAAGAGGATAGGGAGGTGGTTCCCTTTTATATGAGAGGAGAGGGGCGATTTAGGAAACTCTCAAAAATATTAATTTATAATAAATTAAATTTAGACCAAAAATTGACAAATAATTAATTAATTCAAAGATACAGTGATGTTGGTTCGTATACCCATCAAAAAATAAACTTTTTAAAAGTTTAGAATATTTTTTGATCATTATCATTTTGGGTTTACATTAATTTTACCGTTTTTAATCTTACCATGATATCATGTTATTTACACATTTTGGGTTAATTTAATTACCATATCTTGTCAAAAGACCAAGAAATGTAATTTATGACATATTTCGACATATATTAACCATTTGAACGAATCATGTATTTTTAGAAAGTTATTATCATTTAATAAATTATTTTACGTTTTCAGTTAGGATTTGTGTCAATTTTTGACACTATTAATACTTAAATTTTTAACAATTCATAAAAACATAAATCCTTCAAAAATATGGAATTAACTAAAATATGATATTTTAATGTCATCGAAAAAATTCATGGATGACATCAAAAAAACCAAATTTCATTTTTTTTATATTTCATCAAATAGGATTAGGAAATGTTTTAGGGAAATATATTATTATTATATTGTTATTTTTTTACCCTTATTTATCAGATTTACATTTTATCCATGGAAAATAAAATAATTACTGAAGTTACTAATCATAATTTCCAAAAAAAACGATACATATTCACACAATTTGGACTTTATGATTCCACATATGGAATCCCTTTTTCCATATTCAAAACACAGTATTTACAGTATTTGATTTAAAATATAATCTCGTTGTTGAAATGAGAATACATGTTTAATATGTTCAAACATTGAAAAAGATTGAAAGTTTTTATGTAGGAATTCAATGTAAAATTAATGCAAATGACATACATTATGTAACACCCTGAGATTTTATGAAAAATATTCTTTTTTGTTTTATTGATGTCTTCTGTTGTACGTTACAGCAAAGGAGTCTTGCACAACATTGAACCCCAACTTGGCTGCATTACATGCAATCATGACCTTCCTCGATAGCGTGTGTTGTACGCAATACCGAGTTTCACTAAACAACAATATTCTATTAAAATACTATTAAAACTACCGTTATGAATAGTAATATACACTTTTTGAAATTTTGTAAATTTCATCTTTCAAAATTGACTTCATTTTTGGATTCGGAATATCAAAATTAGCCAAGGGTGAAATTTTGGTATTTTTCTAAAAACATTCAATTTTTTATGAATAGTGAAAACACTGGGTTACTATTTAAAAACCGATTTTTTATTTAAATAATTATTTATTTTATTTAAATTTATTTTAGGCCACAATTTACACATAATACCTATATAAGTTCAATGTAATTCATTGGAGTTGTTTTATAATAATTTTAGATATATAAAAATTTTATTGAACTTTTGACCGTCTTTTACCCACCTCATAGGAGAATTTGCAAATTTACATAAAACATATATTTACCTCTTTTGTGAATGGAATTTCAAAAATCCGAGAGACATGGTTGATGTTAGTATGTAAAATGTGGTTCAACGAGATGAAAATAATTTTAGGTGAATAGTAACTTTTTACTTTTATTTACCACGGTTAAAAGTAAATAGGGTAATTAAGGGTAAAAATGATATTATTATTACCCTAACACATGTTATAATTCTATTGGATAAGTGTAATTCGACCAAAAACAACCTTAGGAATAAAATATGACCATTTAGGCCCACTTGGATTAGATTAGGACATTTAATATTAATTTATTTAAAGAAGGGTTAAAATAGTTAAAATCAACGTTTAATAAGTAAATCATATTTAATATTGGGTTATACATAAGATAACTTAGACTATAAATATTCATTAGAAATTTAAAAATATTTCATACATATTGGTATTATATTTATAATTTTTAGACATTAAATAATTTAATTTATTTTTGACACAATGATGATTTAGTAATTATCTTATTAATGAAATATTGACATAATTTATGTCATAAACACACAAATAAATGTAATTTGAGACTTTTTATGAATTAAACAAATATTATAGGTTTATATGACATGTTAATATTGATTTAGTTAACTTTTTTCGAAATAATCATCTGTTATGATTTTCCCAAAAATCAATTACCAAATAGTGTCAAAACTGACATAAAATAGTTTTTAAAACAAATATTATATTATTAATTGTTATTTTATTCCTAAAAATCTAAGTTTTGGAAAAATGACTTAGATAAGGTTATATATATTAATAATAAACAACTTGGGGTTCTTTTGGCTTGTTATATTATGTTTATTAACATTATAGTGTAAGAACACAAAAAGACACGGTAAAAGTAAAATTATCTCACTTAAAGTTAAATCTAAATGATAAGGTTAAAATAGTAAAATAAACTTGTCAAAACTATATTGGATGAGAGGATATCGACCCATCCCCATCTTATCCTAGAAATAAATCAATTTGGAGCTATTTAAAACCGAATATGGATTTATAATAAAATAATATTTTTAGTTTTTTCAAAGGTGCCCCTCTCCTCCGTTATAAAAGGGCACCTCCTCCCTCTCTTACTCACACCACATTGAGCCTTAAATATCGGCCAACCCCTGCCAATTTCTCCTCTCTACTTCCCTAGAAACATACTAGAGGTTCTGGTCTTCTTCAACGACCAATTTTAGTGCCCTAAAATGAGGTCTCAAAGAAGCCCTTCAAAGAGGAGGTAATATCCGTTACCGACTCTTTCAACATTATTTCTTCTTACACTTATTCTTCTTTAGTTTTTTCATTATAAAGTAATAACATAAGTATAAATAATATACTGATATGTTATTATAAGTATGAAACTACCCTATTTAAACATCTATCCATCCTACGGAAAATGAAATCACCACGCATGCGTACGTACAGAATACCGTCTCCACGCCGTGGTGAAATCTGTTTTTCCACCAACACCTTGCAAGGATGGGTATAATGGTGTAAAGAATAAATATATATGGTTATTATAACATCATACGGATTCTGATATATTATACCATCCACTCCAATTTTATTCAATAATTATGGGAACGATATCATCACTCGTGCGTACGTACAGACTACCGTCTCCACGACGCGATAAGATTCATTCTCCATGTTAACCATACATGAATGATCATATAGATTATATAATGAATAATAATGAAATATATTAAATAATAATGCTTCTAGATTTGTATATATATATATATGTATGTATGTCATCTATTTAGTTTCATTCAATTCAATAAGGAAACGAAAACATCGTTCATGTGTACGTACGACCTACTGTCTCCATGAACGGTGTATTTCATTCCGTTTATCGATCTATAATATACATATGTATATGATAAATATATATTATATATAAATCATGTTTTACATTCTGTAATTTTTTAAATCAGGATATAAGTAGTAATATCATGAATGACAAGTCGAAACAGATATGATAAACGAAATGATTTTACCCAAAATGCAGCTTTAACATGGAATTTACAAAAGAACGGGTAATATAAAGTCATAAGTGAAACATATATGATTTCATAACAATTAATATGATTCTTTAATATGTCAATGACATTATTTAAATCATTATACAAGAGGTTCAGATACGTACGAAGCATATCGAACTTAAGGTAAGGGATAATTTTGCAAATCTCATTTTTTTATCTGAGATTGATTATACGTAAGTATTTACTGTGGTTATTGTTATCATCCATGTCAATGTTTTCTAAAAGTTTTTTTATGTATTTTTAATTTCCTTTTTACCCATTTTTACTTTTTCTACATGGTATGTAAGTAATCACTCTTTTGTTTACGTTACGAGGTACCTTTTTGACTTTTACGGCAAAAGTAGGAGAAGAATGTTTTTTTTAACTTATACAGCATGAAAGGATTTTTACAGTTTTATAAAGCCTTATTTTCATGAAGCTTCCTCCAAAATATTTCATTACTATTTTCCAAAAAATCTCCCTCTTTTAAAATTGCATGACGTTTTGTGAAAAGAAATTGATTTTTAGGAAGAAAGGATATTTTCCTCAAGAAATCATTTCAAATGTTTTATCAAAATCATTTTCCATCTAAGATGACATTATTTAATATGTGTATGTTTCAATTTTAAGGGATATATGATTTACATGGTTTCAATTTTCTTATGATGAAATGTCCATTTGTTTTATATGGATTATGAGATGATGGGATGATGTTTATGAAACCCATTTTATTCTTTGGGTTATGGTGAATGTTTTATGTTTATTTTGTGGCACAAGAAAGAATGATTTCATTATGAGATGGGTGGGACCTATATCTCCCTCCAATTCATTGGGTAATGATTTATATCTCATGAGATAGACATGGCTGGCATGGCAGGTTAATCCGGTTCAGTAATACAGGACTAGAACGAGTAGTGAACTCGATTTGGAAAGGGAATTTTTCTACTAAGATGGTCTTGGCAGCAATGCCTTGGCTACTATGGAAATCATATCATGTGCTTAATGGTTGACACAATCACATGTTTTATTCCCATGCTATTTTATCATGATTAATGTTTCTTTATGATCTATGCCTTATGTTCTTCCATGTTTTGTGTCATTGCTCAAGATTTTGTTGTTTAAACATTATGTTCAGGTTTTTAAGTTCAAATGTTTAGGATTTGATTTATTTTATCCATTCTTACCCTTACTGAGCATTTGAGATCACCCTTTTAATGTTTTCTTTTACCTAGGATATAAAGAAAGGTTTTAGGTAAGAAAACAAAATGGGAAGATCTTTATGGGAGATGTTGAAGGTCTTTCACCACGATTAGAAGATTATGTTCCGAGTTTCCAAAGACACTAAACTATTACAGTCTATGGGTGTCTATTTTTGTTATGTATTAAGTATTCCATAAAAGTAATGTAATGTCCATGTATGTCATGCTTTGGGTCTCTACAGTTGGTAATAGAGGAAAGGTTTAGTCAACCTTTGGAAGCTAGGATGCGAAAACGTCTGTGAGATCCCTCGAGATATTTCTAAGGTATGTCTAGGGATGTCCCTAAGGATAAGTATATGTATAGGATATAGTCCTAGAAATACGGTAAATATCATAGAATTTAATCTAAGATGTTAGATATTAAGGGAACTCCCATTTACTATGTTGTTTTTCCAAGAATGATTTTTGCCTCTCACAATATTCTTTTTGGGTTTTAGAAAATAGCTAGAAACAGGAAGATTCATGATAATGGAGGATATGACAAACAATGGAATGATATTCTTCATGAGCAACCAAATGAAACGGGATTTGGAAGTCCAAACATCGTTATTATGCCTAATCAGAAATCTCATAATATGATCAATAATCTCAACTTTCGTAAGTTTCCCGACTCAGATAATAAGAGAAAGATGGAGTTTCATGAGATCATAGAAGAAAAAAAGTTCAAATTCCATCATGTAAATCATGTGGGAAGAGGCATCATGGAGATTGTTTCAAAGGATCTGGAAGATGCTTTGGGAGCGGAAAAGAAGGACACGAAGCCAGTAAGTGCAAAGGAAAAGGCTCAGTTAACACCACGAACAAGGATAATGGTATTGCTATGACATCAACAATGATTGGATGTTTTAAATGTGGAATGTACGGACATTATGCAAACCAATTCCCTAAGGGAAAATCTCATGAAGAGAATCAGCATAGTCATATGGGTAGTATTTATATGGATGATGATGATGATACTACAAATGATATATGAGCTGAAAGAAGTGTTGAAGCTCAGTCAGTTGTTTTAGAAGGTAGTGGAATGATTGTATGTTTATCGAGAGTTATGTTGTATAGTTAATGGTACTATGGAATAAATAATCATATAAGGATTGTTACACTATTTTTTTTCCTAAATTATTTGAAAGTATATGTTGAATGGTACCAGTAACCATGGAAGGTTATTCAAATAATTTTAGAAAATAGATGATATGTTCATAATGAAGGAATACGAAGATATTGAGATGTTTTATTGTATTCATGAGCTCATGATTGATATAAGGACTAAGTGATATCATGGTTTGAGTATATAGAATTTTGTGGATTTTGGTATGTGGAAAGTGTTAACTTTTAACTGCATTCATGTTTTCACTAAGGTTAAAGGGGTATTTATTTTTCAAGAGAATACATGATTAAGGCCTTTGAATGTTTGGAATGTGACTAACAAGACATATCTTATTATATATGGGAATCAACGATGGTATTAACATTCTTGTTATATGAAATCTTCGGTAATCGTTTTCAATATATTATGAGAGTGGACTATTGTATTATGGATAAGCCTAAAGATTAGAATGGATTATGTTGGACATAAGTTAGTATTGTTTAAGGATAAAAGTTTTTTAGATATTATTGATGGGATGTTATAGTAATGTATTTCTAGAAAAAGGAGAACATGTAGGGTGGGCGATAGCCCATCGCATCGGACAAGGCTGCGGGAATCGGACCCACAACCGATGTGCGACTGGCCTTTATCACCTACCACTAGCCTACAGGAAGTCCCTGGTTAGTAGAAACTAGTTTTATTTTTTTAAGCGATATGATATATGAAGTATAAGTTCATTTTTGGAACCATATACGGTTAATATAACCATAAGATAGACTTATAACTTTTTCTAACCTTTTATTTGAAACAGATGGAATGACCCATCATTCTATCACATGATCTGCTAACACATCACGAATAACAAATTCAACTTCATTTCTTTAAGGGATGAAGTGGAAATTGTTCTATTGATGAACAACAGTGAGATTGTACAAAAATCATGTAAGTATTTCTTTTAATATGTCAACTTTAGGGAAATGATCTTGAAAACCAAAAATGTTGTCCTAGTTCCCTTATATCTGATGAATCTGATGGTACCTTAGATCATCACAAATCTATAACTTTGTGATTATTGGATTTTTCATAGACACTTTCTCTACCACTATCCATCAGAACATGATGGTTAGGTTTTTCTTCCATATCCATATTTTCAACAATGTTCTCCTATGTGGAAACCCAGTGATTAGTTAATTTGGGTAACCGTTATGTTTCATACTTTAGTTTTTAAGGATTGGTTTTCGTATTCCTTTTTACGATGTGGTATTCTATTAAAGAAACATTCATGAAGTAAACCATTTATAACCCCGACGAATTTCGTGGGCGAAATTCATTTTAAGGGGGGTAGAATGAAACACCCCAAGATTTTATGAAAAATATTATTTTTTATTTTATTGAAGTATTGTGTTGTAAATTTCAACAAATGAGTCTTTCACAACACACAACCCTAACTTGGCTGCATTACACGCAATCGCGACCTTCCTCGATAGCGTGTGTTCTACGCAATACCGAGTTTCATTAAACAACGATATGCTATTAAAATATTATTAAAACTAGTCGTTATGAATAGTAATAACCACTTTTTGAAATTTTTTAAATGTCATCTTTCAAAATTGACTTCATTTTTGAATTCGGAATTTCGAAATTAGCCTAGGGTGAAATTTTGGTATTTTTCGGAAAACATTCAATTTTTGATGAATAGTGAAAATACTGGGTTACTATTTAATAACCGACTTTTTATTTAAATAATTATTTATTTTATTTAAATTTATTTTAGGTCAAAATTGACACAGAATACCTATATAAGTTTAATGTAATTCATTGGAGTCATTTTATAATACTTTTAGATATATAAAAATTTTATTGAACCTTTGACCGTCTTTTACCCACCTCCTAGGAGAATTTGCAAATTTACATAAAACATAATTTTACCGCTTTTGTGAATGGAATTTCAAAAATCTGAGAGACACGGTTGATTTCAGTAAGAAAAATGTGGTTCAATGTGATGAAAATAATTTTTGGTGAATAGTAACTTTTTACTTTTATTTACCATAGTTAAAAGTAAATAGGGAAATTAAGGGTAAAAATGATATTATTATTACCCTAACACATGTTATAATTTTATTGGATAAGTGTAATTAGATAAAAAAAACCTTAGGAATAAAATATGACCATTTAGGCCCACATGGATTAGTTTAGGACATTTAATATTAATTTATTTAAAGAAGGGTTAAAATTGTTAAAATCAATGTTTAATAAGTAAATCATTTTTTATATAGGCTTAAAAATAAGATATAATAGACTATAAATATTCATTATAAAAATAAAAATATTTCCTACATAATGGTATTTTATTTATAATTTTTAGACATTAAATAATTTAATTTATTTTTGACACAATGATGATGTAGTAGTTATCTTATTAATGAAATATTGAAACAATTGATGTTATAAATACCCAAATAAATGTAATTTGAGACTTTTTAGGAATTCAACTAATTTTCTAGGTTAATATGACATGTTACTATTAATTTAGTGTAATTTTTGGTGAACTAATCAATATGTTATGATTTTCACAAAAATCAATTACCAAATAGTGTCAAAATTGACATAAAGTAGTTTTTAAAACAAATATTATATTATTAATTGTTATATTATTCCTAAAAATCCAAGGTTCTGCCAAATGACTTATATAAGGTTATATATATTAATAATAAACAACTTGTGGTTCTTTTGGCTTGTCATAGTAATTTTATTAACCTTATAGTGTAAGAACAAAAAAAAGACACGGTAAAAGTAAAATTATCTAACATAATGATAAATCTAAATTATAAGGTTAAAATAGTAAACTAAACATGTCAAAATTCTATTGGATGAGAGGATTTCGACAAATCCCCACTTTATATTCGAAATAAATCAATTTGGAGCTATTTATAACCGAATATGGCTTTATAATAAAATAATATTTTTAGTTTTTCCAATGGTGCCCTTGTCCTCACTTATAAAATGGAACCTCCTCCCTCTCTTCCTCACACCACTTTGAGCCTTCAATATCGGCCAACCCCTGCCAATTTCACCTCTCCACATCCCTAGAAACATCCTAGAGGTCCTGGTATTTTTCAAAGACCAATCTTAGTTCCCTAAAAGGAGGTCTCAAAGAAGCGCTTCAAAGAAGAGGTAATGTCCGTTACCGATTCTTTCAACTTTATTTCTTCTTCCACTTATTCTTATTCAGTTGTTTCATTATGAAGTAATAACATAAGTATAAATAATATTCTGATATGTAATTATAAGTATGAAACTACCCTATTTCACTTTCTATCCATCCTACGGAAAACGAAATCACTACGCGTGCGTACGTACGGAATACCGTCTCCAGGCCGTGGTGAAATCTGTTTTTCAACCAACACCTTAAATGGATGGGTATAACGGTGTAAAGCATAAATATATATGGTTATTATAACATCATACTAATTCTGATATAGTATACCATCCACTCCAATTTTATTCAATAATTATGGGAATGATATCATCGCTCGTGCGTACGGACGGACTACCGTCTCCACGACGCGATGAGATTCATTCTCCATGTAAACCATACATGAATGATCATATAGTTTATATAATGAATAATAATTAAATATATGAAATAATAATGCTACTGTATTTATGTATATATATATATGTGTATTTCATCTTTTTAGTTTCAATCAAATCAATAAAGAAACGAAAACAACGTTCAAGCGTACATACGACCTACCGTCTCCATGAATGGTGTATTTCATTATTTTTATCGATATATTATATACATATGTATATGATGAATATATATTATATATAAATCATGTTTTACATTCTGGAATTATGTAAATCAGGATATAAGTAATAATATCAAGAATGATAAGTCGAAACACATATGATAAATGAAATGATTTTACCCAAAATGCTTCTTTAACATGGAGTTTACAAAATAACGGGTAATATAAAGTCATAAGTGAAACATATATGATATAATAACAATTAATATGATTCTTTAATAAGTCAATTACATTATTTAAATCAATATACAGGAGGTTCAGATACGTACAAAGCATATCGGACCTAAGGTAAGGGATAATTTTTCAAATCTCATTTTTTATCCGAGATTGCTTATACCTAAGTATTTACTGGGGTTATTGTTATCATCCATGTACATGTTTTTTAAAAGTGTTTTTATTTATGTTTAATGTACTTTTTACACATTTTGACTTTTACTACATGGTATGTAAGGAATCTCTCTTTTGTTTACGTTACGAGATACCTTTTTGACTTTTCCGGCAAAAGTACGAGAAGAATGTTTTTTTTAACTTATACGGCATGAAAGGATTTTTACGGTTTTAAAAAGCCTTATTTTCATGAAGCTTCCTCCAAAATATTTCAGGAATATTTTCAACAAAATCTCCTTCTTTTAAAATTGCATGACTTTTTGTTAAAAGAAATTGATTTTTTAGAAGAAAGGATATTGTCCTCAAGAATTCATTTCAAATGTTTTATCAAAACCATTTTCCATATAAGATGATATTATTTCATATGTGTATGTTTCAAGTTTAATGTCTATATGATTTACATGGTTTCAATTTTCTTATGATGAAATGTCCATTTGTTTTATATGGATTATGAGATGATGGGATGATGTTTATGAGACCCATTTTATTCTTTGGGTTATGGTGAATGTTTTCAATTTATTTTGTGGCAGAAGTAAGAATGATTTCATTATTAGATGGGTGGGACCTATATCTCCCTCCAATGCATTGGGTAATGATTTATATCTCATGATATAGACATGGCTAGAATAGTAAGTTACTCCGGTTCAGTAATACAAGGCTGGAACGAGGAGTGAACTCGATTCAGAAAGGGACTTTGTCCACTAAGATTGTCTTGGAAGCAATGCCTTGCCTACTATGGAAATCATATCATGTGCTTAATGGTTTCCACAATAACATGTTTTATTCCCATGCTATTTTATCACGATTAATTTTTCTTTATGATCTATGCCTTATGTTATTCCATGTTTTATGTCATTGATCAAGATTTTGTCGTTTAAACATTATGTTCATGTTTTTAAGTTAAAATGTTTATGATTTGTTTTATTTTATCCTTGCTTACCCTTTCTGAGCATTTGAGATCACCCATTATATGTTTTCTTTTCCCTAGGATATAAAGAATGGTTTTAGGTAAGAAAAAAAGGGGAAGATCTTTATGAGAGATGTTGATGATCTTTCACCCTGATTAGAAGATTATGTTCTGAGTTTCCAAAGACACTAAACTATTATGATCCTTGTGTGTCTGTTTTTGTTATGTATTAAGTATTCCGCAAAAGTAATGTAATGTCCACAAACGTCATGCTTTTTTTCTTTACAGTTGGTATTAGAGGAAAAGTTTAGTCAACCTTTGGAAACTAGGATGCGAAAACGTTAGTGTGATCCCTAGAGATATTTCGATGGTATATCTAGGTATGTCCCTAAGGATAAGTATATGTATAGGATATAGTCCTAGAACTATGGTAGGGATCTCAGAATTTAACCTAAGATGTTAGATATTGAGGGGACTCCCCCTTTACTATGTTGTTTTCCCTAGCATGATTTTTCCCTCTCACACTATTCTTTTTGGGTTTTATAAAACAGCTGGAAACAGGAAAATTCACGATAATGGAGGATATAACGGACAATGGAATGATATTCTTCATGTGAAACCAAATGAAACGGGATTTGGAAGTCCGAACATTGTTATTATGCCTAATCAGCAATCTCAAAATATGATCAATAATCTCAACTTTGGTAAGTTTCCCTACTCAGATAAAAAGAGAAATATAGAGTTTCATGATGATCATAGAGGAAAAAAATTTCAATTTCTCTCATGTAAATCATGTGGGAAGAGGCATCAGGGAGATTGTTTCAATGGAACTGGAAGATGCTTTGGGTGTGGAAAAGAAGGACACAAAGCCAGTATGTGCAAAGGAAAAGGTTCAGCTAACACCATGGAAATGGATAATGGTATTTCTACGACATCAATAATGATGAGATGTTTTAAATGTGGAATGTACGGGCATTATGCAAACCAATTCCCTAAGGGAAAATCTCATGAAGAGAATCAGCATGGTCATATGGGTAGTATTTATGTGGATGATGATGAGGAGACTACAAATGATATATGAGTTGAAAGAAGTATATCAATGATGGGATCAATAATCAGGTCATATAAAAGATAATGATAAAGAATAATAATGAAACTTATTATAATTATATCAATAGGTAGATCATTAAAATTTAATATTGGATAAAAAAATTTAAATTAAAGAAATATTAAGGACATATAAACATTTATTTCAAAAATAGAGATATAATATTTTGTGATGTATAAATAATCACTATTGGTATGAAACAAATCAATTCCACTTCTTTAATTGACTTAAGAGAAACACAAAAAATCATGTATCATAGTGAAATGTTTTTCCAATATGAATCTATCCCAATAGAACTCATATATATGAGAAATGATCAAACCTTGAATATAATTAAAGTAACTACCATCAAATAGATAATGTTTGATGGTATTATATTAACCATCATAATATTACACAATGTGATGGGTTAAAGAAGAAGATTTTTTATATAGGATAATAGGATGGAAATGATTGTATGAATCACACCAATAATAGAATAACAAATATCATAAAAGGTGTATTTATGGTGATGATGGTGCAAAATATCTCAAAGAAACATAAATGAATTTTATAAAATGTAATTTATGGTTTAAATAGTTATTTAATTAACTACGTCAATAGTATCATTGAGGACCCTATTATATTGAGAACTTGGTCAAATTTTCGTAAAATGATTGAATATTTTTTATGATGATAAGTTGATTATTGGTATTAGAAAAGAACCATTACCCTTTTGTGAGTATTATGTTTTGATAAAATAATATTGGATGGCGTTTTAAACCATATGAGAAATGATATAGGAGATATTTTGATCCATACCAATGTTTCTAAAATACCTATTATATATCTAAGAGGATGATGAAACATTGTTCCATTAATTTATTAATATACTAGTTGATGTTTTTTATACCGAATAAATAGAAATGTATATTTGTTTATCCTCAATGTAACTCAATGTTTAGAAGGAACTTGAATTCATAAATATGGTCATGTGATTAAGGATACACATTAAATATTATTACAAGAGAAAAATTGGATTCATTCAATTGACATGAATGCATCATGAGAATGTTTTTGGTGGTACACACTATATAGTATAAAGGAATTTCTAATCAGTCAAAAACAATTATTGGAGTTAATAAGTAAGATGCTATAGATAGTATGAGTAGGATAATCATTTAAGGTAAATGGAGTGAATACTACAAGTTATGTAATAAAACAATATATTTTGGTAAAAATTATCCTGAAAATGAAAATGTCGATATTTAATAGTGAACCTATATATTAATCTTGATTATATACATAAGGAAATATTTTATATTTATTATTTAATTATCAAGATGTATTTATATTTAATTGAGGATCAAGGAAATGTATCTTCTTTGGGTATGGTGATTATGTTAAGGGGTAATGTATATGGGATATTATTTCCTATAAAATTATCATTAGTAGGGATTATATGTTTTTATATGGAATGGTATATATACTGATTTATGATTAGATATATAATTATGACTTGTAAAAATATATAGTCAAGGTGGATGATGAAATAAATAGAGAACCTGTAACCTCTGAAGCATTAATATAGTGTTATGATCAAGAACCACTTGAGTCTCAATGATGAGAGAAAACTCTAAATAAAAGAGAACAATTATGACACTTAAATTATGCTATTGCGTATAATATTTTCTATTAGTATTTATTAATGGATGTTGATCCATATTACTTTATATATGTTACTTACTATTTATATGTATTGAAACACCTCATGGTTTCATAGTACATTATCTCTTCAAAGTAATTCAATAACTTGCATTACACACAACACCGAGTTCGAGCGCACCAGGACTTACCCAACTAGCTGTTTAAAAAGTGGTTATGAATAGTATTAACTGAATTTTGAATTTTATATACTATATATAATTTTATAATCCATATTATGTGTTTCTTAGACATTATATAAGAAAAATTCATTTTTTTCAAATAAAGGAAATATTTTTCAAAAAATACTTTTTTAAGGCCTTTTAATGGAGAACCTTTTTTAAAACCAATATTTGAAACTTCTATATGTTAAATTTTATGAAATTAAATAATTATTTAGAATCAAGACATAAAAATTTAGTTTGGATAAATTTTTGGTACTTTTCTGATAACTTTCATATTTTGATGAATAGTGAAAATTACTAAGTTTTAATTGAAAAAAATGTATTTAATAGAAATAATTTATAGTGATAAATTATGAATTTAAATCTTTTTTATGTATAATTATATTATATTTTGTTCATTTAATACAATATAGGTAAACATATGTAATTACAAATTAAAATTTGAGAAAAACACAAGTCAATCTTTTGACTGTTTTTACTTTTTAAAAACCCGTATTTTTGTTTTGACAATGAGAATTAATTTTAAATTATGTAATGAAACTTCTAGATTTTTAATTTTTTAAAATAAACATAATTTTTGGATTTGGAATATTAAACTTATCATATAGTGAATTTATTTTATTTTGCTGAAAACATTCAATTTTTTGTGAATATTGAAAAACACTACTATATTGTTTAAAATATAATTTTTATTTAAATAATTATTTATTTTATTTATATTTATTTTAGGTCAAAAAATATATATAATACATATATATGTTCAATTTAATTCATTGGTATCAGTTTATAATAAAATTATATGTATAAATTTTTATTGAACTTTTTTACTGTCTTTTACTCACCTTCTAGGAGAATTAGTAAATTTTATAAAACCTAATTTTACCACTTCTGTGAATTTAATTAAAAAAAATATGAGAAACATGGTTGATATTAGTATGTAAAATGTGGTTCAATAAGATGAAATGTTTTTTTGGTGAAGAGTAACTTTTAATTTTTATTTACCACTGTTAAAAGTAAATAGGGAAATTAAAGGTAAAAATGATATTATAATTATCCAAAAACATGTCCTAATTCTATCTTATAAGTATAATTCGACAAAAAACCCTTAGGAATAAAATATGACCCCCTTTGGTCCAGTTGGATATTATTATAAAATTTATAATTATTTTATTTAATGAAGAGTTAAAAGAGTAAAATTCAAAGTTTTATAAATAAACCATTTTAAATATAGGGTTATACATAAGACACATTAACTATAAATATTAATTAGAAATATTAAAAACTTTACTAAATAGTGGTATTTTATTTATAATTTTTACACATTAAATAACTAAATTTATTTATGACACAATGATGATGCAATAATCACCTTATTAATGAATGATTAAAATAATTGATATTATAAATATCCAAATATATCTAAAATGAGATTAATGATGAATTACACTTATTTTATAGGTTAATTTGGCATGTTAGTGTTTATTTTATAACTTTTATTTCTAATTGATAATGTTTTTATGACTTTCACAAAAACAAAATACCAATAGTGTCAAAATTGACATAAATTAGTTTTAAAAAAATACTATTTTATTGGTTGATAGAATATTCATAAAAATATAATGTTCATCCACAGTGATTAAATAACATTTTATATGTCATTAATTAACAACTTTATGTTCTATTGGAAGTTTATAGTAAGTTTATTAACCATATAGTGTAGTAATAGAAAAAGACATAGTAAAAGTAAAACTATTTAACTAATAGTTAAATCTAAATGATAATGTTACAATGGTAACATAAACATGTATAAAAATTATTGGTTGAGATTATATCAACCCATAACATTGTATTTCTTGAAATAAATTCATTTGGAACAATTATAAACCGAATATGAATGTATAACAAATTAATCTTTTAATCTTTTCCTAAAGTGACCTTCACCCCTCTTAGAAAAGGGCATATCACCTTTTCTCAAAATCACATCTCCAACAACATTTTTCTCAGCCAAAACCTTCCCAAATATCCTAAAAAATTTCCTCAATTCAACCTAGAGTACATACATTGAGAAAAAATCCAACCTATGTAGCCCTTTTGGTAAACTCAAAAAGAAACACTCGATGAAGAGGAAATAATTTCACTACCCTCTTTCTAGTTCTTTTCTTCTTTGACATCCTCTTTATTTGTTGTTTCCGTAAAAAAATAATAAATCCAGTACATTTTACACACAATTATGATATTATAAATATGGTACAACCATATTTGTTATTCTATTCATCTTATAAATTACAAAGTCACCATACGTACGTACGTACGGCTTACCGTCTCCCCGTCAAGGTGTAATTTGTTATTCAAACACTTAATTATTTGGATGGGTATATTAATGAGTAAAACTGATGTAAATAATAAATATAACATGTTAATGATTCTTTATATATGATATAAAATCCAAGTACATTTTATTTCACCCTCAATATAATGGTATTGTCGCTCCTGCATATGTACGGATTGCCATCTCCACGTCGCGATGAGATGCATTTTCATGTTCATCATTCAACGATGATTATAAAAATATATATTATTAATATGTATGTGATATATGATTTAATTATTATACTCGATATATATATATATATGTACTCACATATATCTTATTCACTTACTTCTGTTCAATACGATATCAAAATGGATACAACGTTTATGCATATGTACAGCCTACCATTCCATAAACGGTGTCTTCCATTTCATATATCTATCTATTATAAATATTTATATTCTATATATATATGTGATATATAAACAATTTTTTATATTCTCCAAGTATTTAAATCATGATCTAAGAGATATGATCAGGAATAACAAGTTAAAACACGTACGATAAAAAAGAGATTATAACCCGAGATGTTAATTTAACATGGAAATCATTATTAAATGGGTCGTACTAATTCACAATTGAATCATGAATCATATAATAAACATGAATATAGTTATGGATTAATTTAATAACATATTAAGGTCATTATACATGAGGTTAAACGTACCCAAGACCAAAGTAAAGTGCAAGGTAAGGGTTAATTCTACAATCACTACATGATCTGAGGTTGTTTTTACATCAGTATCTACTGGGACCTCTTTGTCATCGACATCTGTGTTTCATAAAAATATGTTCAAAAGAAATATTTTATGGTTTAATTGAAGGTAATCTTTAACTAGATCATCATTTTAAATGGTTTTTATATTTTTCTTCTAAATCATTCTCATAAATGTCCATGTTTTCAAAATGGTTGTTAAGGATTTACATATATATACATGAATGTTTTTAAAATGTTAATTCCTTTGATAATTTTCAAAGTGTTATGTGATACTTTTGTTCAAAAATATTTTTTATATGACTTCATTTATAAAATATGTGACTTTTAAATTATTTCATGAAGAAGGAATATTTCTCTAAAATTATTTTACTGATCATTTTCAACTATGTCAACATCTTTTATAGGATATTATTCTTGATCAAGGTTGATTTATTATGATTAAAATCTTCCATATTTAATTTAAGGTTTTGTGATATGTTTGACTATGGATGTTTTAGTGTTTTACCATTCATGGTTTATGTATAATTTATTGATATTTAATATTCTAGTTTTAATATAAATGTTTATGTCATGTTTAAACCTTTTCATATGAGGAATGCATTGGACATAGTAAGTGACGAGTGGATCCTGCTATATCTCCTCGATTCAAAAATAGGTCTCATGAGATAAACTAGTGTCTTGGCATAAGTCCTTGAAATTTTTTTATTTCTAGTCTTGGAACAAGGCCTTGACTATTTGGTGATGATGTCTAGCCTTATGCATTCCATCATTATGAATGTGGCTATTGATATTGCATATGATTATTTGACTAGAAGAATATCAATGTGAATAAGTAAATGGAATCATTTGATATATATAGTCTATATTATTCTAGAAGTTTATGTTTAAAAGGCTTATGTTTTAGTGTTATACATTGCATTATATGTTTATTCTTATTTATGAATGATTCCGCTATACTATATTCTTACTGAGCCCTGAGCTCACCCCTTTCTATGTTTTATTTATCCTAGGATTCCAAGAAGTGTATTATGATTGATAAGAAGGGTTAAGCTAGGGGATTAATGGAATTCTCCAAGGATCGTTTATGTTGTGGTTTATTTTCTAATTTGTAATGTAAAATTCATGTTTGTAATCAATTTTCCAAGACTGAAAAACTGATCAGTCTTTAGAGACTTCATTCCTTGTAATCGTACCAATGTATTAAAATAATGCACCGACTTTGGGATTCTAATGTCGAGGCGTTACAATTGGTATTAGAGGAAGTTTAGAAATAATTTTGGGAATAGATTTAGATAAAATCTAATTAGAGAACATTACCCTAAGAAATAATTTGAGGATTAGTATAGAAGAACATACTAGAATTTGGGTCATGTAGAGATTTTGTGTATTTTCTAAGAAATACATCCATGTCTGGATACGAGCAAGAAGAAGCGGCTCTGGAACAGATGTACCTAGGAGTGAAAACTCTGACAATGAGTTTTGGGTTTGACCCAACTAAGGTATCCTGGTACATGACAATTGGCCCTGCTTCACTCTTGGATACGACACTCCCGTGGGATATGCTTTAGATAATTCACATTTTCATTACATGCCATTATGAAGGGTTTAGGAGTAAATACTTCCTCAAAGAAAAAATTTTATGATTATATATTATATTCTTAATCTTTTATATTTATGTTAGGTATTTTACAAATTTTTAATTATGAACTGTGATCCATAAACTAACCTAGTGTATGAAATTTTCTAGAAATGGTGCCTAGTAGAAGGAATGAGAGTTCCAGCAATATGCATGATCATAAGGTTAAGAAGGATCATATCATTCATGTTATTAAGACAACATCTAAAAGGTAAATAGTCTCCTACGTATTCTCATCATCTGATGAAATAGTATCATGAGTTAATAAGATAAGTAAATAATTACTTGTGTTATACGACATTGAAGGGAAACAAGAGAAGAAAAGGATGGAGGAGAGAAAGATGGATTAAGGGAAGAGTATAAAGAAGGATTTTCCCATATGTGATAATTATGGAAGGAATCAACTTGGTAAATGCTTGAAGGGAATGAGATTTTGTTATATGCATGGGGAAAAAGGACACAAAGTATGTGATTTCAAGGGTATAAAAGGTTTCAAATGTACAATGTTTAATCTGCATGGAGTTTGGACACTACGCGAATCAATTTCTAAATCATCAGAGTATACCGCAAATGATGCTATGAGATAATAATAAACTTATGATACTAATGAAGATGAAGAGGAATGATTAGAGTTTTTATGTTATTATTAATGTATTATGTCATTTTACTATTTTTTTAATAGTGTACATGTTATAAAAATAAAAGAGTATATAAGGATGGTACTGTAGTACTATTTCATTAAGGATTTGAGATTGTTTGGTACCAAGAAAAGTGACTCAATAAAAAGTCAATTTTTTTTGAAAAATGCATGGTTGATAGAAAGATAAAAATTTAATATGGTCTTGATACTGAGGTAATGAATTTGGAATAAGTGATGATTAATTTGGATAAATTATATTGCATTTTATTGACATCATTGGAACTGATTAATGGTTTGTTTATTCCATCATTTTTTGAGTTTATAACATTTTTGGATATACTGAGTATATCCAGTATTCTATAATCTATTAGGGAGGATGATTGTAATCAATAAGGTTTTTTGATAATTCAGGGTGTTACCATGTTTTAAAAGAATACATGATAAAGGTATTCACATGTTATTACGTGGGAAAAAATATTCATTGTTTTTATATTCCTTCTAAATTTTAGACTTTGAGTTTGGACAAAAGTATTTTGGATAAGTATAAAGGTTGGAATGGAAAAAGTTTGAGATTGGATACTATTATTTAGCTTAATTAATTTTTATGACTATTTTTATATTGTTATAAAAAGGACCGCATGGAGGTCAGGCAACAACCTGTCGTGTCCGGGAAGGCCACGATACATAGAACCGCAACCAAAGGGTGAAAGAGTGCATCACCTACCACTGGCCTACATGATTTCCTGGTTTGTATAATGTAGTTTTTTTAAAATAGTCTTTCAAATGAATATAAATTCATTTTTTAACCCAATACGATTAAGGTAAATATAATATTTTTGAAATCTATTATCTTTTGGATTCAAAGATAAATTTGTGGAATGAATTAGTTGAATGGTGAAACTCTAAATGTGAAGAATATTTTTACTCTTATTCTATTAATAAATTAATTCTTAATCTTTAGGAAAGGTATCTTAAAACAAAAAATGTGTTTCCCTAATACCGTATGTTTTGTTGATCTGATGATATTTTAAATCATCCTATATTGATGGCTTTGAGGACCTCAATTTTACACTTGTTTGTGATTGTTGATCTTAATCACTCCCTATAAATATTTACGTTTTAAAAAAAATTATTTGTATAGAATTTCCACCAATTTTCTTTTAATCGAGATCATAATTGTTTGGTGACTTTTTCATTTCCCTTTCCCTCTTATTGTTACTATATATTATTAACCCAATTTCCGAAGTGGGTTTTCCACAAATGTAATGTTCTATTTTTGACCCATTATTTTTGAAGAAAAATTTCAAATTACGTGGATGCAATTTATTGATGGAGGGGAGAATGTAACACCCCATGATTTCATAGTACGTTATCTCTTCAATGTAATTCAATAACTTACGTTACACACAACACTGAGTTCGAGAACATCATGACTTACCAAACTAGCTGTTCAAAAAGCAGTTATGAATTGTTTTAACTGAATTTTTAGTTTTATATACTCCATATAATTTTTGAATCCATAATATGTCTTTCATAGATATAATATACGAACAAATTCATTTTTTAGATAAAAGAAGTATTTTTCAAAAAATGAAATTTTACCACCTTTTAGAGGGGAACATTTTTAAAACCCATATTTGACACATTTATATATTCAATTTAATGAAATTAAATTATTCATTAGAATCGGGACATTAAAATTTATTTTGGATAAATGTTTTGTAATTTTCTGATAACTTTCATATTTTGATGAATAACGAAAAATACTATGTTTTAATTGAAAAAAACTTTTTTAATAAAATAATTTATATTGTTAAATCATGAATTTGAAAGGTTTTGAAGTATAATTAGATTATATTTTAATAATTTAATACAATTTTGGTCATTATATTTAATTTTACATTTAAATTTGACATAAACGCATGCCAATCTTTTGATAGTTTTTAATTTTTTAAAACCCTATTTTTGATTTTGACAACGGAAATTAATTTTTCATTAATTAATGAAAATTATAGGTTTTGACTTTGGGAAATTAAACATAATTTTTGGATTCGAAATATCGGATTTATATTATAGTGAATTTTTGGTATTTTTTTGAAAACATTCAATTTTTGATGAATAGTGAAAAACAATACGATATTGTTTAAAACCGACTTTTTATTTCAATAATTATATAGTTAATTTAAATTTATTTTAATTAAAAATAAATATATAATACCTATATATGTTCAATATAAATAATTGGATTCATTTTATAATAAAATTATATAAATAATTTTTTATTGAAACTTTCACTGTCTTTTACCCACCTTCTATGAGCATTTGAAAATTTGCATAAAAAATAATTTTACCTCTTCTATGAATTTATTTTCAAAAATATAAGAGAAATGGTTGATATTAGTAAGTAAAATGTGCTTCAATAGGATGAAAATAATTTTTGATGAATAGTAACTTTTGACTTTTATTTACCACAGTTAAAAGTAAATAGGGTAATTAAAGGTAAAAATGATATTGTAATTTCCCTATCACATCTCCTAATTCTATTGGATAAGTATAATTCGACAAAAAAACCATAAGAATAAAATATGACCCCCTTTGGTCCACATAGATATGATTAGGACATTTATTATTATTTTATTTAAATAAGAGTTAAAAGAGTTAAATTCAATGTCTAATAACAAAACCATTTTCAATATAGGGTTATACATAAGATAAATTAGACTATAAATATTCATTAGAAATAAAACAACATTTACTACATAATAGTATTTTATTTATAATTTTTAGAAATTAAATAATTAAATTTATTTATGAAACAATGATGATGCAGTAATCACCTTATTAGTGAATGATAAATATAATTGATATCATAAATATCCAAATAAATGTAAATTGAGACTTATGATAAATTCCACTAATTTTATAGGTTAATATGAAATTTTATGATTGATTAGATAATTTTCATTGAATTTATATGGTTTTATGACTTTCACAAAAAAATACCAAATAGTTTCAAAATTTACATAAATTAGTTTTTAAAACAAATACTATATTTTTGGTTGATATAATATTCTTAAAAATCTAAGGATAGACTAATGGTGTTAAATAATTTCATATATGTCATTAAGGAACCTCTTGGTATTCTATTGGATGTTTATAGTAAGTTTGTTAACCATATAGTGTAAGAATACAAGAAGACATGGTAAAAGATAAACTATTTAACTGAGAGTTAAATCTAATATATAATGTTAAAATGGTTACATAAACTTGTATAAAAACTATAGTTTGAGATTATTTCGACCCATAAACACCTAAGGCTCAAAATAAATTTATTTTTATCCATTATAAAACGAATATGATTGTATAATAAATTAATATTTTAATCTTTTCCAAAAGTGACCCACACCCCTCTTATAAAAGGGAACTTCCCCTTCACTCAAAATCACACCTCCAAATCCATTGGGATCCACCATACCCTACCCAAATATCCTACCAACTTCCCTCACTTCATCCTATAGGCCTTACATGGATCATAAATCCTACTTAAGGATCCCTTTTTATCAACTCAAAAGGAAACACCTGAAGAAGAGGTAATAATTTCACCACCCTCTTTCAAGTTCTTTTCTTCTTCCACTTCCTCTTTCTTTGTTGTTTCCATTCCAAAATAATTAATCCAGTACCTTATACAATCTGTGATGTTATTATAAATATGGTACGACCATATTTTTTATTCTACACATCTTATAAATGACCAAGTCACCATACGTGCGTGCGTACGACTTACCGACTCCATGTCGTGGTGTAGTTTGTTATTAAAAAATTTAATTTTTTTAGATGGGTATGATAATGAGTATAACTGATGTAGATAATAAATATAGCATGTTAATGATTCTGTATATATGATATAACATCCAATTACATATGATTTCTCCCATATTATAATGATATTGTCGCTCGTGCGTACATACAGATTACCATCTCCACGAAGCGATGAGATTCATTTCCACGTTCACCATTCATTGATGATTATTAAAATATATATTATTAATAAGTATTTAATATATGAGATAATAATTCTACTAGATATATATATATATATGCAGTTACATGTATTTTATTTAAATACTTATGTTCAATAAGACAAGAAAATGGAAACAATGTTTATGCGTACGTACGGCCTACTATCTCCATAAATGATGTTTTCCATTTCATATATCTATCTTTTATACATTGTTATATTATATATATATATATGATATATAAATAATGTTTTATATTATGGATGTATTATATCATGATCTAAGTGATATGATCAAGAATAACAAGTTAAAACACATACGATAATGAAAGCGATTATTAACTGAGATGTTAATTTAACATGGAAATCAGTATTAAATGGGTAATATAATGTCATAAATGAATCATGTATGATATAATAAATATGAATATGGTTCTGTAATAATTTAATAAAATACTATGGTCATTATACATGAGGTTAAACTTATCCTCAAATAAAGGAAAGTGCAAGTTAAGGGTTAATTTTACAATCTATTCATTATATGAGGTTGCTTTTATGTGAGTATCTAATGGAACCACTTTTTCATCCACATCCATGTTTCATAAAAATATTTTCAAAAGAAATATACTAAGGCTTAATGGAAGGGACTCTTTAACTAGATCATCATTTTAAATCGTTTAAATATTTCTTCTTCTAAATCATTCTCATTAATGTTCATGTCTTCAAAATGGGTTTTAAGGATTTATTTATATAGACATGAATGTTTTTAAAATGATAATTCATTTCAAAAAACTCAAAGTGGTATGTGACACTTTGACTCAAAACTATCTTTTAAAAGACATCCTTTTTAATTTATTTTAATTTTAAAGGATTTTAAGAAAAAGGGATATTTCTCTCAATGTTTTTTACTGATCATTTTAAACTATGTCAAAATGCTTTATAAGATATTATTCCTGATCAACAATGATTTGTTATGATACAAATATTCCATATTGTATTGATGGTTTTGTGATATTTTTTACTTTGGATGTGTTATTTTTATTCTATCCATGGTTTAGGGATAAAGTATTGACATTTCGTATTCTAGTTTTAATATGAATGTTTTTGTTAGGATTAAACATTTTCTTACGAGGAATGAATTGCACTTAGTAATTGATGGGTGGATCCCACTATAGCTCCTCGATGAATCGGTAGGTCTCATTAGACAAAAATGTTTCTTGGAAAACGGCCTTGAAAAAATATTATATCTAGTCTTGGAAGAAGGCCTTGACTCTGTGGTTATGAAGTCTGGGATTATACATTCCATCATAATGAAAGTGTCTATTGATATTGCATGTGATTATTCGACTAGTTGAATATTAGTGTGAATAATTAAATGGAATTATTTGATTTATATTGGCCACATTATGCAGAAGTTTATCGTTAAAATGCTTATGTTTTATTCTTATAAATTACCTTAAATGTTTATGATTATTTATGAATGTTTCCACTATATTGTTATCCTTACTGAGCATATGAGTGCACCCCGTTCTATGTTTTTTTCCAATGATTACAAGAATTATATTATGATGGATAAGAATAGTTAATCTAGGGGATTAATGGCGTTCTCAAATGATCGTTTATGTTGTGTTTTATTTTCTAACATGTAACGTAACATTAATTTGTGTAATCTATTTTCCATGACTGGTAAACAGATCGGTCATTCGATTCTTGATTCCTTGTAGTCATGCCAATGTATTAAAATCATGCAACGACTCTAAGATTCTGGGGTCGTGGTGTTAAATGTATAATTATAGATGAGGGAAATTCAGAAGGATCTTGAATCTATAAATAATAACAAGACGTGAGATCTTATTAAGAACACTTATTAAAGGGTGACCATTGGTAATAAATGGTCCTTTTAAATTCATATGGTATGTAATTAACCAATTATAACCATATCATGTAAGACATGATCAAATTTTATACTCAATAAGAAGGTATTAAGTCTGATTGTATATTTTATCCTATAGTTATACTTGAAATACTAATATTGATTCTAGAAATGTGTTCTATTTATATTTTATATTTGGATCAAATAGATGTGAAGAAATGTTTATATTTGGTAATTATAAATATGAAATTTATAATTTATAACTATATGGTTTTTCAATAAATGGAATTGAAAACATTGTTTAAGGTAGAATAAATCACATTACAAACTGATGAAGGAACTGTGATATTAGTATTATATTCATCTACAATGATTTTTGGTAATTTAGGACACATTAGGATCATTTTATTGTTTTATTTTTTTATTGATAAGGACGTTATCATTATTTTCTTTTATGTTGATGATTGTAGGCTTGAAAAAAATATGAAATACATATAGTAATTATAGGATTATATTGGGTGTTTAATATGAAGGAATTATACATATTAATAATATTCTTCAGATTTAATGTTACTAAGACTCAAATAATGGTAAATTTGGACATCTTAGAATAACTACATAAGATAATCATTTAAGCACATCATTCTGAATGTATCTAGGAAAATATTATCCTATTTTCCCATCAATTTCACATTTTCATCTACAAGAGATTATAAATTTGTCTTGATTTTCATATGTATTATCATTGGGGAGTCCTATGTTTCATATAGTTGAAACAAGAATATATATTTCACATTTAGTGGGATTAGTCAATTCATACAGAGAGGATCCATGAAAGGATCATTAGTATACAATGATAATTATAATGAGATATATCAATGAGATAAAAAATAATGTATTATGTCTTGTAAGAGTCGTTTTAATTTCAAGGGATATATTAATTATTATTTTATCAGTGATTCTAATAAAAAATCCACAACTGGTTATGTGTTAAATATTTTACAAGGAGATATAATCTAGGTCTCAAAAAAATAGTTGAATGTTTAATTAATCAAAAAGAAGATTGAATACATGGTTTCAAAAACATGTTGTTAAGAGATGATTTGTATAAGATGTTTATATGTGGATAATCAAAAAATAGGCACACATTTCATTATTTTATGAATTCAAAATTTCATTATGTATTACAAGGAATAAATATTTTCATTCTAGGAAGAGAAACGTTTGACTGTAATGTCACTTTTTTATGAAATAGGGAATTATATTTAAATATATATACACTTTTCACTGAATAAAATTTATTATATTTTCTAAAAAATACATTAACTTTAATTTTTTAGATGATTATTATCTTTTGGAATCCATTATGAAAAATGATTAATTTGTATTAGAAAAATAAAAATGTAATTTGATGATATGATTAGTGTTAATCAAATAGTTAAGTGGGATACATGTATGTATTAATGTGTAAATATGTGAATTAACAACGTTGATATATATTTTACTGATAGTGTAACTATTCACTATGTAGAGGAATTTTCTACCAGTCATAAATTTGGGGTAGATGTGAATAAATTTCCTATAAATAGATATATCAACCTACATCATGGAACTGAACTATTAAAACATCAAACCAATGCCAAATGTCTAATTTTTTAAATTTTTCTATTATATTCAAGATATAAGTTTTTAGAGGTTTTTTCCTTATAAAATTTCCAAAGATTCATTATCCATAACTAGTCATAATTATTTTCTAATATACATTACCCATTATTTTGACCCCATAATCAGTTTTAGTTCCACATGTGTTTGGGAGGGAGATTCCATGTGATATCCTAATTTTATTTTATTTTCACATTTCTAATATTCATATTATTATCTTAATAAATTTTTTATTGTGAGTGAAATACTTTTACTCCAATAAAAATAATCCATAAATTTCAAATCCTCCTCAAAGAGATCAATGAGATTTTTTTAATGAAAGGATTTATAAAAAATTATAATAAATTAAAAATCAGGCATGTTCATATAGGAATTTAATGATATTATAATTCAAATACATTTAAGTAAATAAAAATTATAGAAAAATGTGAGAGAAAAAATAAATATTCTTCTAAAAGAGGAAAAGAGTTAGAAAATTTTACAACCAAGAGTATAAGGTAAGAAGCTCCAAGGGGTTGTGTTTTACTTGTTTTTTTAAATATTGGGGATAAACAAACATTTTATGATGAAATCAAAAAACCCTTTCTATATGGGTAGAGGTATAACCATTAGATATCATCTAGGACCATGGATAATTGGCCCAAGAACATGGGATGAAGGCCCAGTGTAACATCATGATTACATCATTCTTCCTTATTTACAAGGCTTATGTCCTATCTATGACACCGCCTACATCATTAATCCCCTATAATGATATCTATAAAAATACCTGAAACTAATAGTATTTGGTAAAGTTTAAAATTGAAATGAAGTTAATTAAAAACTATAACATGAAAAAGAGGTTTAATGGATTTCATGTCGAAAACCATCATAAAACATTGTTGAATCATTTCAGGAGATGTATAACTTGTATCAATATACTAATAATAAGTCATTTCCTGGAATAAACTCATTGAATTACTAAAGTGTAGAGTAAAATGATCTAGAGTTTCTACATCAATTCTTGATAGAAGTGTTACGTGATTAAGGGTCTTTACACCATTTTGGATGGATGTGGGGGGTAAAGAAGCTAGACTAAAATCGTAATCCTATGATAAAAATTTAGAATAATAAAAAATTAATTGGTAAATCTATTTCATTGGTATATAATATGATTAAAATAGATATTAGTGCACTGTGTTTAAAAGAGACTAAATGGGTGGGGGAAAGTGGATAATAATTGGATAGTTGTAGATGCAAACATTGGTACTTGGGTAAAAATATGATATAAAATAGAGTTGGTATTATGGTGGATAGTAATATAAAACTAAATGTGATTGAATCTGTTAGTTTTATGGATATAATCATAGTCATTAATATTATTGTAGGATATTATAATTTCAACTTATTTTGTGTTTATGTTCCACAACTATGTCTATATGTACAAAAGTATACTATTATAGGTTAATTTTGAAATATTGATTTTGAGTCCACTGTAATATGATAATATTTTTATAGTTGGTGACCATAATGGGAATTCTGGAAATGATTTGAGAGGTCTCATAAATTATTGTATAGGGTTTTGTTAGGGTATAGTAAATGATAATGATAATCTATCTTATCATTTTCCTATAGTTGTGCTATGGGGATGCAAAAATGCAATTTATAAATTAATAAAAACAACTTATTACATATAAAAGTGAAAATAAAATATCCCAAATTGAATATTTCATAGTAAAAAACAATTGATAGAAGATTTAGAACGGTTTATAAGGTTAAAACTAGTGAAATTATTACATCTCAAAATCAATTAGTAATTTTAAAACTACAAGTTAAGAATAACAAGTGGTGTATGAAACAATAAAGGAATATGAGAAAAAGACTATTGTGGTAAAAGGATACCCTTATAATTGAATTTATGAAATATAAAATCATGTTAATATTTTTAGGTATTCATAAAACAAACTTTTTATCATGATTTGGTTGGGTTTCAGTTGTGGTTGTTGTGGTATAAAATTAATAAATTTTTAAAAATTTTGCATATGTACGATTGGTGTATGGTTTTACCATACATCATGCCTTCTATGAATAAAAAATGCAAAACCGAACATTGGGGTCTTTCATGGATGGCATAAGATTTTCGAGACGTGTACACACCTAGGAGAAGCCATGCATCCCATTTAAAAGGGGAGCATGGTTTCGTCTAACCGTACAACCCTTTCCAACTAACTATTTGTGACATTAAATTAATATAAAAATCTAATTGTAAAATCTATCCCATTTAGGTTTCTGAAAAAACAATCTTGACATGTATAGTTTCTTCTCCCTCAGGATCACTAAAGAGGTGATTTTGGACCCTATAGACCCTCTAATAAGTAGATTGATTCCTGGAGAATGATGTTCGATACAGTCACATTTAGATTCTTCTTCTAATTCTCTATCTCCCATGATCTCTCCTCTCCTCTCTATGGTTTTGTTGATCTCTATGTTGGTTGGGAGATCTAGTCATTTATTTTTTGGATTCTTCAAATAAAGTTTCATTCCAAATTTTAGTTGTCTATATTCCTTATAGCGAATCTCGAATAGGGTTTGGTATTTAGAGATCTATCAATCCTATGGTAGGTGGTACCATCATTATGCACAGATTTTATTAATCCTAAATTTCTTTATTTAAATTAATTTATTTTATTTGAATGTAATTTCTTAAATTTGACTAAATTTATTTCAATTATATTTTTAAAAACCCAATTCTATTGAATTGAGGGAATTGGTTTTGGAAATAGGATTTAGGAATTAAATTGGGGAACCCCCAATTCCATTTAATTGGGGTCTAATTATGAAATTGATGGAATTTGATGCAATTTAAATTGATGGATTTAAATTTGTAAAAATGAAGGATATTTTTGGAAATTTTAATATTTGAATTTATATTAATAAAGTGAATTAGGAAATTAAATTGTGAATTTATGTCAACTTCTTATTTGTAAAACATGGCGTAAAATGTTTTTGAAAGAAACTATTGGGTTTTATCTTAGAAAAAGGAATGTTTATTATTAAAAATTCAACTCGGGTTTTAAATGGAAAATTGTAATATTTGAAATGGATAATTGGATAGATTGTATTATAAGATGTTTTAATGTTAATTTTCTATCAATTTTTAATTATAGCACGTTAAATACATAGGTACTTAGTTAGTTATTAAGAGAAAACTCTACGATTTACAACAATCCCAAAATTAAATACAGCATGTCACATCCCTAATTGGATGGTGATGAAGATGGATTTGTCCATACCAAATGGATGTTCATATAAACATATTTCCTTGATCAATATTTGAGTATGCAGAGTCCTCCAGCCTAGAACTATAATACTGTTTGGCATATGACCATGTAGCTTTATTGTTTTCATTTGAAATAAATATATTATAATATTGTAAACTGTTTTAAATGCCTTTTGAATTTATATAAACTATTTCATATAAAATGTTTTATTGATTCATTTGTTTAATGTATTTTAACTCATATGAAATGTAAATTATGATTGTTTTAAATATTATTTGGAAAAAACATTCATGTTTATTTTAAAATTTAAATTTCTTTATTTGGTTAATTAAATTTGGAATCTTATTATGGAATACTTACTGATTCTAGACTAGGATTCTTGCTCACACCCTACCTGTGCCATTGGGTGTTTGTATGTTATCCCCTTCCATGTTCTAATAGGGGAAATGAGTAGGTTCTGGGGGCAGTATAAGCATGTGGATGGGTGTACCGAAATTGAATTTTACCATTAACAACAATCATATCAAGATCTTTCACAATGATAAAACACCAGTTCATTGTAATAGAAATAAGAATAAAAAGGAAAGAGGGTAGTCTCTATACCATAGAGAGGATCATTATATATTGGTAGTAATTAATTTAATTAAAATAGAAGAATTACCTTGATGTAATTTTATCTCTGTTGATGCTCTTAGTCACGATCCAATGTGTTCTATCATTGCATCTTAGAAGCCAAGTGTAGTATTTGTCTAGTCGTGATCCACACATCCTCCACATATCCTTGGATGTCTTTGAGGGGATATAGGGGTGCTAGTATGGAAGAGCCCTCTCTAGCGATGTTCTCCTTCAATCACCTTGAGGGACACCTTCAGAGAACCCTCATTGATCTGATGAAGGAGAATATCTCTCGTAACTTGTGACCAATATTAGGGAAAATGAATTATCTATTGGATTGAGATATTTCTCTAGATCTGTTATGCACAACCACAGATAATTATTAGTTCTAATGAGAATAATGTAATTGGGATTTATATTACTTATAATAATAAAATGAATTAATACCCAAAGGAATTTGTTCATTTCATTTAATTCTTAGTAAGACCCCTTGTATAATAATAACATTTGACTATTATTATCCCTTGACATTCCCCCAAAAAATTACACATAATATAATTTAAATAAATTAATAATATTATTTCTCATAAATCCCAAGAAAAACTACATGGTGTGTATGTTAATATACAGGCTGTGTACTTTTGTTTCTCTATTTCCTTTATTTCCTCCACAATATTTATTAGACATTTAATAATGACTACTTATTTATTAAACAAATTTCACTAAATTATTCCCTAATAAATATATTATTTCTCCCACAATATATTCTTTTAAATTACTATTGTCAAAATAAATGTGATCATTATTCCATGAATAATTATTAAACCACAACCAGTAATAATATTTATTCAACTATTTAAATGAATATTCTGAGACACGTGTATACACATAGTGTGTGACACTCTAGGCATATATCTCAGTTGAATTATGTGGATCCTACCTAAAGTACGAGGTTTTCTCCTATCAACATGACAAAGCACACATAGAGAAAGAAATTAATGTGGCAATGATGTGTCACCGCCTACGAACGCTTACCGTGAAATGTAATATCTTATCTCAATATATTGAATCAATAGCATTTAATGCTAGTATCATCAACCCATGTGCTCAAATACTCTTTATTTTACCTCCTAGAATTAAACTTTCTTATTCCCCACAATGGAAAAGGATTTATTTAGGCTATATCAATTCCATCAAAGGGCTTGTGATATAAACTTCTGTTATGGAACAGAAGGGAAAAATCCATTCACTCATTATCTATTGATGTAGTATTACTCGTGACACACAAATCATATTATACCTCACTATGAACAATGTGTCATCACAGTTTTCATCAAAACATCTAAGTGTAGCAGTTATAATACCCATTAAAAATAATCTTAAAGTATAAGGACTAATACACATGTTTTCATATAGGAACATCCAATGACACTATGAAATGTGGATTTACTAATGGTGGGTCTCATTCTCATAAAATCCACCTAGATATTTCCACAGTCACACACCTTCAGAAGGTGTATCAAAGATTTATGAGTCCTCACCCCTAATGGCAAGTATTATTTGTGTCCCTCAAATAACTTTATCCGAACATAGAAAATATATTCAAGAATAGTGTTATGGCACATCCAGGTTCTCATCATAGAGGGGATGCACTACATCCCTTTAGTCGAATATCTATCCTTAGGCCATTATCAAATGCATTTTCATGATGATGAAAATTAAATATGTGATAAGGTATTTATTAATATTAAAATCTAAGAATTCAATATTACCATAATGTAAAAATTTTATGGATCTTGGCCACCAACTCCAACAGAATCCCAATTGGTCTTCAGAAAACTGTTAACAACCTTTAACCCACTCGATCTCACATGATATTCATGCCTCTTTTGAGATAGGCCTTTAGTCATGGGATCCACCATGTTTTCTTCCGTGGACACTCTACTCACTACAACTTCGACCCCTTAATTTAAATATCATAAGAGGTGATACATCTAATGAATGATATTTGTCTATTGATGTGAACTTGGTTCTTTTATAAGATCCACCACTAAAGTTTTATCACAGTACAATGTGACAGTGTCTCTACTACAAGGCACCCCAACAAGCTCTGAGACAATGTTCCAAATCCAAACAGCTTCCTCTGATGCATCATAACCTTCTATATATATGTAATCCGCTGTAGAATCGATGAAAACTAGATACTTTGAATTATTCCAAGTCACAACTCCTCTTTTGGGATAGAAAACATATCCTGATTGTGATTTCAAATCATTCTGATTAGTCTTTCAACCAGCTTCAACATACCCTATAATGAAAATATCCTCATCTCCTCCATACACCAGGAACATATCCTTAGTTCTTCTCATATACATAAGGAGGGTCTTAACAGTATTCCAATGTTGTTCTCCTATATCATCTTGATATCTTCCTAACATGCTCATCAAATAGGAAACACCAATACTGGTACATAACATGGCATACATGCTGGATCCTATAGCCAAAGAGTATGTGATCTTACTCATACTATATTTATCATGTTGTGTCTATGAACACATTCTCTTAGAAATATAAAGGGCATGTGAAACTGTAACCAACCCCCTCTTGGATTGTTCTGTACTAAATTTCATTAGTATCTGGTAAATGTACGTACCCTAACATAGTCCAAGAGTCCTCTTGAATCTATCATGAATGATCTTGATCCCTATAATGTAGGCATCTTGACGTATGTACTTCATGGAGAAACAATTGTTGAACCAGAGCTTAAATTACTGTAAGATTGGGACATCGATTCCAATAAGAAATATGACATCAACATATACTACGGGGATAATGAATTCAATCCCATTAATCCTCTTATAAACTCATGGCTCACATTAATTTTTATTTAAACCAAATTCCTTCAGGGATTTCTCAAATCAATTGTTCTAAGACCTAGTTCCTTGCATTAATCCATAAATGGATTTATGTAACTTAAAAACTTATTTTGCTTCACCTGGTGTCACAAACCCTTCTAGTAGTTTCATATAGATATCTTCTTGAGGAATCTAGTTAAGTAATGCTTTTTTGATATCCATACACCAAATCTCATAGTCATGGTATGCTTGTATGGTAGGTATGATTCTTATGGATTGAAACCTGGAAACTAGCGAGAAGGTTTCATCATACTCAATTCCTTGATGTTGTCTGAATCCTTTAACCACATACATTACATTTTAGGGGCTAACATTAACTTCAATTTCTATATTTCTCTTGAACACCCAGTTTCATCCAATAGGATTTACATCAACTGGTTCATCGACGAGGACCCAATATTGGTTATAATAGGTGGAATCTATCTCAGAATTCATAGCATCTACCCATCTTTCATATTTTGATCTCTCTCCTACTACCTTGTATGATGGAGGTTCATAACTATCCAATAATAATGACTCACCATCCACGGTGACTAGGAAACCAAATCTCTTTTCTTACATTAACTCCCTTGAGCTCTTATGCAGTACCTGTGTTTCTGGAACCTCTTCCACCGGGACCTGTAGAGTGTGTTCCTATACCATGTCCTGTGTATCTTGAGCATCAAATATGTAAAAGTTATTCATTGTCCCAATATAATTTTTTGAGGATGTTCTCCATCTCATGAAAGATGTCTTGTCCCGCAATAGTCACATTCTTGCCTATAGGGTTATATTGGTATTATCCATTTTTTCCATAGGATATCCTATAAAGATACACCTCATGCCCCAGGGTGCTAGTTTGTTGAATGAGAAGTCCTTAACAAATGCCTCACATCCCCATAAAAATGTGTGTGAAAAAATGTGTTTTTTTCATTCCATAACTCAGATGGAATTCCATTTTCTTTTTTTTGTGGGTAATCTATTTTATGTGTATGCTTCATTTTGTAAGGAATATCCCCAAAAGGATAATTGAAGATCTAGAAGACAAATCCTCGAACTCACCATATCCAGGAAGGTGTGGTTCCTCCTTTTCACTAAAACCATTCCACTGTGGTTTATACGAAGGAGTGAGTTGAGATTGAATCCTAGACTTCCATAAAAGGTTGATGATCTCTTGGTTTAGATATTATCCTCCTCGATCTGGTCAAAGAATCTTTATTTTCTTACCACGCTGATTCTCTACTTCATTATTGAATTCCTAAAATTTCCCCAAGTACTATGTCTTGTACCTCATTAAGTATATATAACCATATCTACTGAAATCATTAGTAAAAGTAAAAAATTAATAATATCCACCTCTTGCTTCTACTAGAAATGGTTCACACACATACATGTGTACTAATCATAAAATCTATGTCTACCTTCCATCCTATCCACTCAATAGCGGCTTGGTCATTTTCCCTTGTAAACATGCATGACATCAATCAAGTGGTTTTAGCTCTGTAGAGTCTAAATGACAATATTGGAAGAGATTTTTCAATTACTTCTCATTTACATGACCAATACGGTGAAGCATCAACTGGGTGTTGTATAAGAAATGTGAGTTTGTTTTGTCACCGCTTTCCAACACTTGGTTTTCATAATTTAATACATAAAAACCATTATTTAAATGTTCCATACAATAAAATATGTTGTTCTTATAAAATAAACAATCCTTATTTCCAAACATGAAAATAAATCTGTCCATATCACAACATGATACAGAAGTTATGTCCTTGGTATCACTAGGTTCGTAATAATAGTCATGTAAAAAAAAGCATCCCTGTTGGAAATATGAGAAGGTGATCACTAATGGATAACACAACTAGACTCAATACATCGGAAGCTCAAAGTTCCACCTCTCCTCTGGAAATATTTCTAAATCTGCTTGTTTCCTTCATTTGAATATAGATGTGAGCCCCATATGATATATCTAATACCCAATGTGTAGAAATGGAAATATTACACTAAATAACAAACACACCTTTAGCATCCCCACACTTCTAGGTGTAGTTCCTCTTCTAGTGGTCTGGATTTCCAAATGCAAAACATAATACCTCGTGTGCCTTTCCCTGCCTCTAGATCATCCCATTCTTGGAGGGATGATGCTCAAGTGCTTTAGTCCATTTAAAAATCATTGGTCCCTTTTCCCTTTTCCTTCATATTCATATTCACCATAAGGAATACAGTTTTATCATGCCACATGTCTTTATATACTGGTCTAATAAAGGTTAGAAGTTATGATAGACTCTTCTCATTGTTTCTCATGTGTTTATTGACAATAAAGCTATAGAAGGTTTTGGACAGTGATGATAGGATGAGATATATACACAAATCATCTGGAAACATAATCCCAAATATGTCTAGTCATTCAATGTATCCAATAAGCTTGATTATATGAGGCCCAGTGGGCATAGAGTATCTAATATTAGTTGTGAAAAAATAATTGGAGATATCATATCTCTCTATCTCGCTTTTGTTTGATCAATTTCCTTAAGGCGAGACATCATGCTATACACGTCCATGTTTTTATGTTTCAATATGAGGTTTTTAGACAAGACCGATAGAATGAAACATCGTACATCTGTGGTATCATACAAATGTTTCATATTGATATATTTTTCTTCATCACTGTTCTCATTTCTAGGAGGAACTAGAACTATATCCTCCTGTACATATGGTTTTCTCCCATGCCAAAGGATGATGCGTAAACGCCTCTTCCACTCCTACAAATTGGTTCTAGTGAGAAGGATTTCTTTTATAATTTTGTCTTTTAATGATATTCTGGATTTAATTTTTCTTCCCATTTCTACAAATTATGATGAGAAAAGATTTACTACTTATTCATGATAAAACTACGACAAATAAATAACTTAATACATTTTTTTCTCCCACTATTTTATCGAAATCTAATATCCCTTACCATTAACATCAAAATATTATACTTCCAGAATATTTAAGTGGTAAGGATCCATATTTTCCGTAACATTTCCCCAACTGGGGTTGTTCATGGAACTTTAATGGTTTTAGGTAGGAATTCCAAATGACAACTACATTAACTCACTGATCCTTGACCTGCTGAGTGGACTCCCCAATCCTAAAATCCTTTTATTTTGGATTTCCTCAACCTTTGCCTCTTGGTCACACTATGTCCAACTGTGGAAATCAACCCTTGATTTGAACCATGTCAAGTCAACCCAAAACCTCAAATTAGAATTCCACAATAATTGAAAGCACCCCGACTAGGGTTGGTTAAGAACTTTGATCTATGGTTTGATTCTAATGAGGATTGTGGAGGTCTATACTGACTTAATATTTCCTTGAGGGTTTTATCCTTGTATGTAAATTTCCATTTTTTTCTTACATCCCTATAAATAATAATTGACATATAATTAAGTTATTAAGAATGTATAAGAAAATATTTATGCATAATCCAGTCTTATTTTAGTTCCATCTTGGATGCTTTTTTAATTAATTAATTGTGTGATCATGATAACACACATACAATAAATAAACCTTGTAACTGACATAAATAAAATAAATGGAATGATCATGATCTTGTTCCATTGGTTAGTTTATATAGTAGTTGATAAACTAACCCAAAACCTAGTGGAGAAAACATCTTGAACTTCTTGGCTTTGTGTTTATAGATTTCTACCAATCCACCTTTTCATCTCCTTGGATTGGTTTCTCCTTTGCACTTAACATGATCCTCCTCCACTAGCATGGGAGGTCCATCCATTACATATGCTTTTATCTCACACTTAGGTGAGGTTCAAATCAGGGTTTTACATAAAATAATCCTTGGTCATGCAATCCCTATATATTAATGAGGAGAAGGCTCACAAGATGAAAATTTTAATTTAAATAAATTAATTAAAAGAGTCCATCCACATAAAAATCTTTTTGGTGTATCCCATGATCATCCATACAAACAAAAATATTTAATCATAAATAAAACTAGCATTCAATTATTTAAACATTCTCATTCAAGATAAATCAAGTATTAATCAATTAATTATTTTCTTTAATTAATCAATCCTTTTATGGTAAACCCTTTTATATATTTACTTGAGATTCTTATCCATCATAATATTAATCAAATAAAATCATTTAAAATTAACTTTTTACATAACATGTTCTTTGGAGGAAACCTGGTGAATTCCCATTCATAACTACCCAGAGAGTAGAAATGAACATTACACAGATGTTAAATTAAACAGATATTTATAAAACACCTACCACATGTTGTTCCTCACCTTTAAGCCGACACCATGGTACACCTCTCAATGGTTTTTATAATATAATAATAAATTTTAATAAATATTCATTATTTGGACGAGTACATAGAATGTAGTTCCTTCCATAAAATGTGTACTATAAATCACTGACTATCAAAAGTACATTCCTAGAGTGTTGTGGTGTACATATAATTCTAAATTATTTGGATTACACAACATGTCGTGTGGGCCACATGCCATGTAGTATCCACATTACATGGTCTCCAGCCCAGAAATCCATGTATAGGTTACACAGTCTAACCCTAACCCAAAGGGACTACACAACATATCCAGTGGGCCACATCGTGGGTATTTCAGAAATAGTGATCCACTTATTGCAGGTCTACAAAAGGAGTCATAAAGACTCAGATAAACTCCAACACATGGCTTGGTTTAGAGGACCAATCCCGATGCATTAAACCTTTACTACATGGTGTTTTTGGTAAAATACATGCCGTGTGTTCTGGTGTTGTATGGACATGAACCATGGGAATCTCTGGAAGATATACTCTATTTTTATTTTATTCAAAATTCAATGAAAAATATTGTTTCTGTAAATTGAATGATAAAAGAAAGAGGAAGAATAGATCTCGAGATTCGGATTTACAGAATGCTTAACTTGAATCAAAACTACTAAATTATTAAATGTGTAAATCATCAATGAAAAGATAAATAATTATTATAATTTATATGACCACTCTGATACAACTTGTAGGTTCCAATCCCAATAGAAGAGTGTGGATGGGTGTACCCAACTTGAATTTTACAATTAACAATGATCAGTTTGAGATCCTTAATGTTGAAAAAATTCCAAATCATAGAAAAAGAATGAATAAAAAAATAAAATCGGGAAGCCCTAGAACCATATATAGGATCATCATATCCTAGTTATCATTAATTTAATTTAATTAAATGAATTACCTTGATATAATTATCTCTCTATTAATTCTTCTGATCACGATCTAGGGTGATCCATCATTACATCATAGAATCCATGTGTAGGCTTCCTCTAGAGGTGATCCACACATGCTCCACATATCTCTGAACATCTCTAAAGGATTATCTAGGTGCAAGAGTGGAAGACCCTCCTCGTATGATTTCGGCCTTCGACCGCCTTTAGAGCCACTTCCAAAGTGATCTTGTTGATCTGATGGAGGAGGATCTTTCTCGCAAAATCAGAGCATTCTTGGAGGAAAGGAATTCTCTCTTGGATTGAGAGATTTATCCAATTTTTTAATGCACAAGCATAGTGAATGGTTAGATATAATTATAATAATTTAATTGGGATTTATATTATTTAGAAAAATAAAACTAATTAATTACCTATAGGAATTTATTTATTCCATTTAATTCTTAGAAAGACCCCATGTCTAATAATAACAATTGACTATTATTATCACATGAAATGTTCCCAACGAATTACCCCAAATATTCATTAATAAAATAAATAAAATTATTTCTCACAATTTCCTAGAAAAACTAAAAGTCATGTATATTAATATATATGACATGTATTTTTTCCATTTTCTTAATTTCCTCCACCACATTTATTAGACGTTGAATAATGAATATTTATTACTTAAATAAATATCACTTCATTATTCACTAATAAATATATTATTTCTCCCATAATATATTTTCTCTGATAAATAGTGTCAAAATAAACATGATTAATCATCCTTTAATAATTTTTAAACCAAAATCGGGAATAATATTTATTCCACTTGTTAATTGAATAATTAACAGAGATATATGGATACACTTAGTGTGTGACCCTCAAGGCCTCTTTCTCAGTGGATTTAGAAAGAGCATAACTAATTTCCAAGGATAGCATCTAGAAACATGCCATGGAACCCACATAGAAGGAAGTTAACAAGGCAATGATGTGTCACCTCTTACAAACACTTACCGTGTATTGTAATCCCTTTGTCTCAATATCTCGATTCATGGAGGACGCATTCTAGTGTTATCAAACCATGTTCTCAAATACTCTTTCTTCGACCTCCTGGAATTGAACTTTCCCATTCTTCACTATTTCCATTGATTTATTTGGGCTATATAAATTCCATCAAAGGGTCTGAGATATCAACTTACATTATGGAACATAAGGGAAAAATTCTTTCTTGCATTATCTATTAATGTAGTATTACTCGCGACTCACCCAACATGTCCTACCTCACAAAGAACAACCTTTCATCCTAGTTTTCATCAATACATATATGTGAGTAAGTTATAATAACCATTAATAATAATGTTAATGTCTAAGGAAAAATACACACGTTTTCATATAGGAACATCCAATGACACTATAAAATGTGAATTTCTTGTTGGTGGGTCTCGTTCTAATAACATCCTCCTGGATATTACCCAAGGTGCACACCATGAGAAGGTGGCTCAATGTTTTATGAGTCCTCACCCCTAACTTCCTTGATTATTTGTGTTCATAAAATAATATTATCCTACCCAAAAAAATATATTAAAGAATTGTGGTTTGGTTCTTCCGGGATTTCATCATACCAGGGATTCTCTATGACCCTTTAGTGAAACATCTTTTCTTTTGGACATTATCACATGCACTTTTAAGCATAAGAACAAGAGAAATGTTATAAGGTATTTATTAATATTCAAATCAATGAATACATGTTTATCATAAAGTATAATAGAGTTCATTCAAGGCCACCAACTCCAAAAAAAAGTCCACTTTGTGGTGGTCATAACCATTTATATTTCATCTCAAAGAGTTGATTCCATTAAGACATAGGGTTTTATTTCAGTTTTTATGTTACTTTGATGTATTAATTTTTATTATTATTACCTATTTTACTTCTTGTACACTTCTTCCTGTGGTCTTTTCCTATATGCATATTTATTTTTAACTTACATTCACAATGTTTATGGATAATTTTTCACACATTCATTTTTATAATACTAGGTTCTAGACTCTAGCCAATGGGGATAGGGAACTCACATTGTCACATGTTTAGACCACATTGTTTATCAGGATATAGAGGTAACCAAGCTAGTTCTTGAAAAATTGGTATCAGATCTCTAGGTATTGATTCTTGTGTTGAAGTTATTATGAAATTGTGTATACATGTCAGTTTTTAAGAGGTAGTTATGATTGAGTTCCTATCCATCTATCAACATAAAAAATTTATGTTTCTCGGGGTTTTTTGGGAAATTATTCTCCATGATTAGTTCTTGTCTTTTTCCTACTTTTTATCTGAACATATTGAAATCCTTATATTTTTTTCTATCTAATGGGATTAATTTAAACCTTTTTGCTCATTTTGAGTGTTAATATGATGTTTTCACAATTGTTTACTGATGTTTTGAAAATTACTTCCTCTAATAGTAGTTATGAATTATATCCAAGAGTAAAATACTAATGAAACTCATTGAGATAATCCTACAATGTACTTTAACCTAGTTGAGGTGATTGTGTGCACTTTTGAAGCACTTTGATATACACCACCACCAGTTCCCATTCAGGATATAGATGGGGAACATTAGAGGTTCATTATCCAAGTTCATACTCAGTGTTTTATTAACTAGAAGATACCTAAATTTCAAGGATCTAATAAACAAAAACTGGAAGAAGAATGGTTGAGCCTGATTGAGTTCTTTTTTGAATTCTTAGAGACACTTTTGGAAATAATGTTAAAGATTCCCACCATAATGTTATGTGGACCGAGTAGGAGACAGTGGGACATGGTGGTTATAGGAAATAAGGACAAGTGATTATAATGGAAATAATTAAAGGCCCTTTCACTCACCAATTCTACCCAGTGTCTATGGGGTTGCCCAAGGCTTTTGTGCTTTTTAAGCTTGAGAAAGATGATAGAACCATGAAAGTGTATGCAAACCATTTTGTGGAGATAGTAAAATTTAAACCAAAGATAGTATTGAATTAGAATATTAAGACTCGATGATTTTTTTTGGGACTTCAAAAGGACATTATCTATCATATTTTATTACAGAAGCATCCCTCTAATACTGAGGTGATGGATAGAGCGTTAATGGTCAAGATGGACCTAGATGCAAGTCATGGATGATGAGAGTTTATTATTATGCCATTAAAAATGTGTTTCCCCTATGGGAAAGAGATTGTTTGATGAGTCTCATGGATGCTCTCAACCTCAAGGATTTTTTAAACCACTTGTAGTTCTTGGTAGAGGCCATTTGACTTTCTACCAATGTGTAAAGTCTGGTCATTTAAAAAGGGTTTTCACTAAGGAACCTAAGATCTATGGTTTCAAAAGACTCTCAATTCACCTAAAGATGTTCTTCCATGTTTATTCCACTCAGGGTAGTGGCACTAGATCATCAGGACCATTAACAACTATAGTGAAATAATATGCTTCAAGTAAAAAAGGTTTCCATCCAATGAAATCTGGAAAGATGCTTTTTGAAATAGTGGAAGAGTATCCAGATGAAGTGGATATGGGTCTAATGACTGTGAGGGTTTCCATCACTGTAGATTCATCATTAGTGATTTCATTATTTGATACTTGTGCATATCATTTTTTTTCAAAATTTATTATTAATCATCTAAATCTTATAATAATAATTTTGTTTAATGCGATGTATATTACTAAAAACGATGGAATGATGATAGAATGGGGTCATTATAACCTCACTTATGATTTCTCTCTATCAGATCATGATATTTGTTGGAGTTTTCTAGTTCTCAACATGAAACTGGATAAACATATATTCAAGATGGATTTGATAATTAGTATTAAATACTGGATTGATTTTCATTTTTTAAAGGTGTCCATCAATACACCCAATGGTGTGTGACATATCGTTCAACGAGAATGGGACCCAAGGTCATGTAGAGATAGACCTTCATATCTAGAGTTGGGGAAAGTGATATCTATTTTTTATTTTGATTTGGAGAAAGAATATTTGAGCTGTGATGTACCTCCGATTTTTTTGAGTTTTTAGATGTTTTCCTTCTAACTTCTAGGGTTTACCATTGGCAAAGGATGTAGATATTTCTATCAATATAGTTCATGTTACTAAACAAGTGTCAATTCCATCTTACCACATGGTACCAGCTGGAATGAATGATATGAAGACTCCATTTGATGATATTATACAAAAAGGATTTATAAACATAAGTGCATAACCTTAGGTGGTGATAGTTATATTTACTAAGAAGTTTGATGATTCCCTTCACATTTGTGTTGATTATGAAAAAATTAATCAATTAATGATAAATAACAAGTATCGGTTACCATTGATTGATGTTCTATTTGATTAGTTGAAATATGTGAAGTGGTTCTCAGAGATTAATCTTCAGTATGACTACTATCAGATATGGATAAAATAATATAACATTAAAAAAACTTCCTTCTTGAGTAGGCATGGTCACCTAGAGTACCTTGACATTCCATTTGAGTTAACCAATACTGCTTCAGTATTAATGAATTTATGAAAATGATTTTCCCTGAGAAACATGATACTTTCATGGTTGTATTTGTGGATGAAATATTTATTTACTCCATGTATGAGGAGTATCATGTGTGTCATCTGAATCAATTATGTAATTATTTATAAATCATTAACATTATTCCATGATTTCTAAATTTTATTTCAGGATCCAGAAAGTGATGTTCATTGGACATGGGTGTTTGGACATGGTAATTTAGTTGATCCTGATATGGTGAAGGATATTATAACATGAGAGATACCACAAAACCTCTTTGAGATTCAGATCTTTTTGGGCATAGATAGTTATTTTCCCCAATTTGTTATGGACTTTTAAATGTTGGATTCTTCGATGACTACAATAACTCAAATGGGAGTAATTTTTTCCTTGGATGAGAAATGTCAGAATTATTTTGTGGAACTGAAATGTCTTTTGAATACTATGTCATTGTGGACTCTCCAAGTGGACGCGTAGGGCTATGTGATCTTATTTAATGCATAGATTTTAGGTTTGGGCTATATTATTATTCAAGGATATCATGTGGTTGCTTATGGATATCATCATCTTAGTACACATGTGAATAATTATGTGACCCATTACCTTAACTCATTTTTGTGATCCGCACACTTACGAGTTGGTGGAATTACCACTAAAATGAATGTTTTAGCGTGTTTTTAGAAAAAAAATTTCTAGAGTTACATATTCTCAAAAAAATAATTCAATATATTCCTGAGGCATTGGGTAGAATATAAACAATATGTTGACTTTAACATTGCCTTTATACTGAGGAAATTGAATGTTTTTGTAGATGCCTCGAGCCAGAATCATCTGACCCTGACTATGAAATAATTATCGTAAGAGTGGAAGTTGATGGATCGCATTTCATAATTTCATATTGGAGTATTAGAATCATGGGAAGAGGTTTATTTGGATATTGTTCAATTGGAATCCACTCTTATCAAGATGATTCTTCAATAACGACATCTTTATGGCATGTTCCATCACATTAGAGACTCTATTTATGGTGGGGAGACCATAATAGATTTTTCATTCTCCACTGAGGTAATTCTATGCTATAAGATTCACGTTGTTGTGTTGTTAGTGGAATGTAATGCTTTTATGGCGGATTTCCATAATTCCAAATAAGTAGTGAACCCAAGAACCACAAAGATGTTCTATGACATGAAGTTTTGATTTTATTGGCTAGGTATGAGACATTGCATTGGTGAATTTTTCTCTCATTATTATACTTTCTAGAAGGGAAAAGCCAAGCACCAAAAACCACCGGGTTGGATCAACCACTTCAAGTGTTTTCATGGATGTGGGATGAGATCTCTTTGATATCATTATTTGGTTTCCATATACCGAGATAAATAATAATTTGATATGAGTTTTTATTGATAGGCTGAGTAAAATAACAATCTTTATAAACATTAACAATGAAACCAATGTTGAGGAGTTAGGAAACATTTATGTGAAATATATATTTAATTTTCATGTAGATCCATATTCTATATTTTTTGATAGATATCTTCAGTTCACATCTCTTTTTTGGAAGGGCCTTGAGGAGGCATTGGGATCTCAGGTTCATTTAAAAATAGTTTAGCATCCATATTTGGATGTCCAAAAAAAGAGCTATAAATATTCTAGAGGTTATGATTAATGATTTTGTTATCATGTTTTTTGGGGATTGGGACGATCAATTTGGGGTGGTTGAGTTTTTTTCTAATAATAGTTACCTATCCATGATTATATTGGATCCTTTTGATTCATTGTATAGATGGCCTTGCAAATCACCATTATGTTTTTCATAGAGTGGTGAATGTCCCTTGGTTGGAACTATTTTGGTCCAAGAGATGACACAAAGGATTCAATTTGTTCATTATATAATGTTTAAAGAACATAGATGGTATAAGTATTGTACTTATTTTCATCACAAGCCATTGGAGTTTTTATTTTGGGACCATGTGCGCTTGAATGTTTTACCCTTGATGGATTATCAACATCTTGTAAGGAAAGGGAAACTTACCCCTTGTTTTGTGGGACATATTGATGTTGTTGAAAAGGTGGGTGAATGTTTCTTTCCATCAATAATTTCCACCGTTGATTATTTCGATACATAAAATATTATATTCATCTCAATTGCGAATGTATCAATATGATCCAACTCTTATTCTAAGTTGGATTGATCATGAGGTTGAAACTAATTTATTCATGACTGAACATCCATTTCGAAAATTTTATTTTGAAATCATGTTTCTTCATGGGAGGATTATACCTTCTGTTTGACTGCTAGGGAAGCACAATTCAGATAATAATGATATCTAGGTGAAAGAGGCACTGATGAGATCTCCATGGTCTCATATTTTTGGAATTAAAGAGTATGAGTAGACATTATGTGGACAAAAAGATTATATGGTGGGGTGGTTGTGACATTCTTTTATTAATTTCTAGGTATTCCTAAACCCCAATATTGATCATTATTTTGGTGGGGTTTTTTGGGTTTGTTTCCAAGAAAATATGGGAATTTTGAAATTTTTTGGGATATGCACAGTTGTCCCATGGTTTTCCCAAACCAAAAAACATCTCAAGACAAACCAAGTAAACCTAGAAATTAGGGGTTTTCATGGTTGGGTAATGGTTTTCAAGCCATGCGACCACCTTAAAGAAACCATGCAGTCCATTTTAAAGGGGTGCAAGACTAGGGTGCATAGTTTGATCTAGTCGTGCGGCCCTTCCCACCTAACCATACACATATATTAATTAATCCAGAAAGGTAATTTTAATATGCTAAAAACTCCCATTAATGTGACCAGTAGACATAGAATGACCCCATATGGTTTCTTCCTCTTCAAGATAAACGAGAGGTGATTTTACCCTCTACACCATCATAGAAGTGGATCTAATCTTGGTGAACAACATTTTAAACTATCCTAGTTAGTTTCATCATCTAATATATGTCTCTATGCTCTCAATTTTCCTCCCCAGGGTTTTAGAGATCCCTATGTTGGTTGTAGGATCTAATCCTATATTTTTTGAATCTTAGACCACGGTTTGATAAACAAATTTATTTGTCTTCATTCTTCTTTTGGGAATTCTAGTTTGGGTATAGTGTTTCGAGATCTAGAAATCCCGAGGTTTGTGGTTCTATCAGGATTCCCAAATTTTATGAACATTAAATTTTTTTATTTGAATTGATTTTGTTGATTTAAATGTATTAGATTGATTTTAATTAAATTTCAATTAATTAAATTGTTGAAATACCAATTCCATTTAATTGTGGAATTTAGTTTTGAACATTATATTTTGGAATGATATTGGGAAAAAACCTAAATTCCATTGAATTACGGTATAATTGTGAAATTTATAGATATTTTTTGGAATTTAAATTGATGGATTTTAATTTAATAAATTTATTGTGATTTTTTGAAATTTAAATTATTTAATTTAAATTGGGAAGGTGAATTGTGGAATTTAATTGTGAATGGATTAATATTTTTATTTATGAAAAATGTATTATAATGCTTTTGATAGAAACCTTTGGGTTTTATCTTGGAAAAGGTATGTCTTTGATTTAAAATCCATTTTGGGGTTTAAATGGAAAATTGGAATATTTGAAATGGATAATGGGATTAATTACCTTTTAAGTGACTTAATGTAAATTAACAATCATTGATTTGTTAATAGAGTACAAGACAAACCTAGGTAGTTAGTATCTTATTTATACAACACTCTAGGATTTACAACATTCCAAAACATAAATGTATCTTTTCTTATCACTGATAAGATGGTGATGAAGTAACATTTTTTCTTTCTAATGGGACGTGTGTATAAAAAAATTTCCTGGGTCACTGTTTGAGTGTGTGGAGTCCTCTAACATGGAAGTATCATTCCTTTAAGAATATAACCACGTTTCTTTTTTTTTTATTTGTAATGAATATATTCCATTTTTATAATCTATTTTCCATGCATTGTGAATTTATATAAACAAATTTATATAAAATGTTTTTTTGAGAAACTATTTTAAATTATTTTCTATCATTTTAAATGTAAAAAATCTATAGTTTATATATGTTTCCGAAATGGAAACCGTATTTATTTTAAAATTGATATATCCTTATTTTTTGAATTTAAAGTTGATTAATTTTATGGAATTAATATAAATACTATAGAGGTATTTTTTCCTCAAACCTTTCCTTTGATTTTAGGTATTTGTAAATTATATCCTCCAAGTTTGAGTTGAGGAAAAACAATAGTTTAAGGTGGTTTAAGCTATTAATCTTTGGTCTTGGAGAGTTGATTCCATAAGTAATTGGTCTATTCTATCAGTTTTTCTGGTACATTTCTAGAGGAATTTGGATTTTTAGTACTTGTATTAATTCTAGTCAACGTATCCCTATGGATTTTCTCCTTTATTCATAATGATTAGTTATCTTACCTCTATAATTATTGTGTAAAATTTGTTCCCAAATTAATTCTTTATGATTCCAAGTTCTAGTTACCAATTCCTAGGGATCAAGAACACCCTTATGGCCATGTCCAGACTGTTTTGGTTATTGGGTTACCAAGGTACCCAAGATGGTTCAAGTTAAGAAAATGCTTTCAAAATAAGTGGATTTGAATGTTTCTGGAAGAATTGACTATATGTGGCATGTGTTGGATATTTTTTTTAGAAAATAGATATTCCTTTTGTAGGAGTACCAGAAGAATAATTTTAGAAAAGAAATGAATCATGATGGTAGAATGAGAGTCAAAAAATTAAAGATAATGTCAAACAAGAGTTTTTTAGAGAACAAAAAGTTTCTAGAAATAAATATACAAGGGATTGATTTAATGTTTCATACATAGAGGTTAAGAAAGAAGTTTATGAGGAGGAATATCTTGTTTTTTAAGATCATTACCATTAATTATATACTAATAATGGAGAAATAATATCATACTGTTTATATATATATTTTTTATCTAGAGTTAGAGACATAGAATACAAATATAATGATTTAGATCATGTTTTTTATATAATATTAGGAGAATGATGCACCATTTTTTGAGATGGAGAAATTATGAAAAGATAGGATTTATACCTTAAAGATATCATAAATGGAATGTAGAAGTTCATATTAGACTTAATAAATCTAATTATTAGTAATGTGGAACTTAATTATAGCTATTACTGAATCATTGAAATTTTACGGTTAAAGATTATTTTTTTAAAAAAGTATGGTATGAAGCCACTTTTTATTATGATATAAAATACTACATTTTTATATGCATAGAGGGAGAACAATTACATAGCCCATTGTCCCAAGGAATAGTTTTTTGCACCATGCATGTGTCACTACATTCCCATGTTATGTCATCCCCACCACCCCTAATATTAGTATCTCCATCAGCACATCCATTGAAATATGGAAATAATCAGGTCAGTTGGGTTTTAAATGACTCGCTATTTTATTTAATGTGATTATAAAATAAAATAAATTTACATATAAATGAAGTAAGAGTTCTCTAGTACTTGTGAATAATAATACAAGATACATTTTATGCTATTAGAATTATAAGTAATTAAGATTTTGATTTATAGCATGGAACTTTGGGATAGAGTTATTCAACACAAGATTCAAATGGAAACTAATGTTTCCGATAATCAATTCAGTTTTATACTTGGAAATTATACCATAGAAGCAATATATTTATTTATTGTTATTGGGTATTAACAAAAAAACCCGAGAGTTACACATAGTTTTCATTGATGTTGAAAGATCATATAATGATGTTCTATGTCAGGTTTTATATAAATATCTGGGAAGAAAATGGGTATAGGTGGAATATATCTAACTCATCCAATACATGTATGAATTGGTTTATAATTATGTTTGAATACATTTTATGGTAACAAAAACATTCCCTTCTATATTGGGTTATATCAATGTTTAGATTTAGGCTAACACCATTTAGATTTGACATAGATGAATTCAAAATTCAAATTGCAGATGACATACCTAATTTCATCCTTTTTATAGAAGATATAGTTGTTATTATAGAATCTATAGAGACTATTAATTCAATGTTTCATCTTTATAGAGAGAATATAGAATAAACATGATTTTTATTAATATGTAGATGAAAAAATATAAAGAGTGTCATTTTCAAAAAATATTTTCTAGTAATATCATATATGTGAGATTAGTAAAAAATGATATTTTAAAATTATATATTTTTTATATGTAGTATGATTGATGAATTTTTATATAGATATTAATATTTAAGGTTCTGATATTATTGAACCTAGATAGAAAAATGGAAAAATTATTTTTGGTTTCTTTGCGATTGTAAAATTCCATTAATATAAAAGATTAAATTTTATAAAATTGATATTCAAAAAATATTCTATATAGTAGTGAGAGATGTACATTAATGGGACATCATGAATAAAGAATAAATGTTTTTGAAATTGAAGTGTTTTTATGAATATATGAAATAATAACTTTTATAATATTAGAAATGAATGTGTTCAGGTGAATATTGGAATTAATATGATTTATGTGATGATGAATGAGAATAGATTAATATGGTTTAGACATATTAGGGGAATAACTATGGAATCACCATTTAATATAATATGATTAATGAAAAATTAACTTATTAAATTATGGTGAGGTAAACATAAATGTAACCATAAAAAATCATTCAATATGATCTTTTTTAAAATGGGTTCATGGAAAATATGGTCTTCAATATAGAAATTTAGCAATTTTTAATCAATGTGTCTGACCCCATTTAATTTTTCATAAGGATTTTTTTTATTTTTAGAGATATCATAAATGAAATATATTAGGTAAGTGATTATGTGGGAAAGTATTGAGGTATTACTAATACTTATTTTAGTGGAAAATTATCAGATTAATAATTTCAACTATAAATATTTTCTAATATACCTCATGGTTAAATTTATAAAAATAAAACCATTCATTTTTAGGTTTTATGATTGAAACTAGGTTGTATCAATGAGAATATAATAATATTTATGGGTTGATGGAGGACAATATGAGATTTAAATTAAATCTTATCTTTTTTATACCTCATGATTTAGTTTTGTAAGGATTATATCATGGATTGGGAATCTATGACATTGGATTAATATGATGATGATTTTTTAGTAAATGTATAGAGACATAACTTTTTATAGAGTAAAAAACATCATAATCATTACCATATAAATGTGAATTTTTTTTAAGTTAAAATAATATGGCTGAATAATTTAAAAAATATATATAATTTTATGGCAATAGAGTTTGATGATCTAAGTGAGAATAAAATGTTCTATTTTAAGGAGATTTATTTGTATGAAATTCATTTTTTATCTGTATAATGATTTAGAACCTAAGGGTGTAATTGATCATTCCATTATACATAAATAAGGGTCAAATAAAATGAAGATTATACCACATAAATTGGATTATTATATTATAAATAAATTAGATTATTAATAATATTATTTATTGGATCAAATATTTAATAGGTATATTAAAAAACCATATTTTATTCTCATGATATTGTTAAGGAAATTGTTTTCTAGATGTGAGATATATATAGATTGTTTGGAAATAAATATGTTAACTATGATTGAAATCTGTATAGTACATATAAATTCAAAATAAATAGAATAATGTCAAAGTGAAAAATATTCCATAGTGATAGACCTAAAATCAAGATATCAACATTAAATGATAAGATGAATCATGTTGTTAAGATTCTTTTTAGGAATCATGGTGTGATTTTAAATATATTATAATTCCATTTGGTTTAATTAATGCACCTAAAAATAATGAAGAAAAAATTAATGTTGTTTTTAGAAAAATATTTATTAATTTTTTTTTGGTGTTTATTGATGAAATTTCTATTTATAACATGGTATAGAAAAAATAACATTTAATATTTATGAATAATGTTCATAAAATGAGATTAAATTATACAATATCTAACTAGAAAAAATAATCATTTTAAAAAAATAGAACATAATATTTGGGGAATATAACTTTGGGTGATGAAGTAGATTTAGAAATAAATAAAATATATGTCATAGATAAGTTGATAATACTATAGAATTATAAATAATTTAGGGAATTTTTAAGGATTACTGATTAGAATATATGTCAGTTATAAAATATATAATGACTAATAAAACATTAATAGACATAATAAAGAAAGACGAAATTATTCAAACTTTATAAATTAATGATTCTTTTAAAAAATTATATAAATTTTATTAATGAAATTATAATTTTTTTACACATTTGAAAATATTTTTATAGTGTTTTTTGAAACTTAGAGATTATGAACATGGACAATGTTGATTCAAGAAAGAAAATAACTATCTTATTTCGACACATCATCATTATATTTATCTATGTTAACTTTTACAAATGAGTTTATCGAATTATTTTAATCAATATACTATTGGAAAAAACAATTTTTAAGAGAAATATTATGGTTTATACAAATCATAAAATCCTTGAACATATTCATACATAAATGAAATTTTTTATCGATAAAAAATTTTTTCATGAAAAAAATATTATACTACAATTTGAAGTAATTTATATATCATGAAAGTTGAATAATTTAGTTTTTGTTTTTTCTATAATTTATAAGTTAATAAACTATTATAAATATCTATTATAGTGTATCAAGTATAGGAAATCAAACTAGTGAAAGAATGTATTAAATTTTATGTGGACATAATCTGAATCATAATATATTTTCAATAGGTTTAATTTTATACACAATTATTTTTCAAGTGATATTTATTATATTTTTAAAAGAAGTGTATGGGTTTTCTTAGTAATTCATTTTTTATTAAAAATGATACAATATTATAATTATTTTACAGTAGGTGGAAAAATTGGATAATTAAAATATTATATGAGGTTTCCAATTTATATGTACTCGATATAAATGAAAGTAGAAGTGTGTAAGATTTTAAAATAATGTCGTGTATGAAAATAATAAATATAACTTTTTTCATTGAAAATATTTTCTATACATAAAATTGTACAAGAGACTTTTTTAATATATTTTTCACTATATATTAAAAAATTATTATTACTTAATTTATTTTGTTTTATTGTTGATAAAATATGTTAATATTCCCACGTCATACTACTTAATCATATATATAAATTAAGAAAATTATTGATGTTTTTTTAAAATTTACATTGAATAAAGAGTGCAATTGTTTTTGAACACAAACATATGATTACCAATGTATTTTGGAAATATGTTTTCATAATTTTTGGAACAGTAATATAAATGAATTATTATTATCATTATATTTTTTTAAAAAATAATGTATTGAAGAGGTTCTTAAATTCACAGTCGAGGTGTTTCTCTTAAGATCACCCAAAAAATTATGTGATGTGGTTATCTTATGATAAATTTAGATATGAAATTTAATTACACTATTTTATATGAAAAACCCATCTGAAATTATCTAATAATAGGGATGAGTCATGGAAGTGTTGGATTGTGTGATGAGGGTGATGGGGGAACATTATTAAATAAATGTGGAAATTTATTTTTTATATCATTTAGTTCGTTGAGGATTATGGGAGAATACCTGGGGTTTTTTAAACTATCTTGATTTTTTATAGACTATTTTTATTAAGTTTATTTAATGTTATGAGTGGGTTGAATTTTATATTGGGATTACAATGAAATTATTTCCAAAGGAAAACATCTTATTCTTTTTATTATACTTATTTTATTAAATTTTTTTCTTCAAGATTGTTATTATCTTTTAAATAAGAAAAACTACACACAATATAATTTATAATAAAGGGTGAAAAATAATATATATCGAACAGAATTGTATTATAGATGATGAGAAAGTATTACAAAATCTAAAATATAATATTTTGGGGAATCAAAAATATTATAAAAAAAGTAAATTAATAAGAATATATTAAACATGAAATATAAAGAATCAGATACAATTCTAGTCAAATTTTTTCCAAATAAATCACAAGTTAGAATTAAAATTAATTATATTTTACCATTCAAGTGCTTTATAAATTATTATTTTGAATAAAATATATGAATCATTACGTTTTAGTATAAAAATATCTAAAATCATTAAAATATATCTGATTTTTCATATATCCCAACCATGAGAATTAATTGGAGAATATCACATGGAATAATTTTTTATTAAATATTTTTCCATATAATATATTCAAGTGTGATTATAGGGGTAGAATTTGATGTTTTGAATTAAGTGATAATTAAAATTTGACTAGAGAATTTTAATTAAAGTCAACATATAAAGAAATTTTTGAGATATAAGAGGTGATGGAGGAACAATTTTTATTTACACCATAAAGAAATTGTAAATTTTAAAAAGGGTAAGAATCATAAGACTATGAAAAATGAGTGTCGTTATGAGGATGAATGTGAGTGGCATAGTACAAATGGGGATGTATATCACAATATTCATCTTGGAATTACTGCATATATTACTTAACAAAAGAAGAAAAAAATGAAATGTTGAAGGATTTTCAGAAGACTATTGAATTCTTACCTAGAATTTTTTAATTTGATAGTTACAAACATGGATTCTGGGTATAATAGTATAAATATTATTTCAATAATTTGTATAGTTGGAAAACTGTTGAATATTTTTATGGAATATATATTTTATTTCTCTGATAAGTTGAATTCAACTATGATTTCTGTATCATTTATCTATAATTTTCAGAGAAATGGTTATAATTGTGTAACAAATTCAATTAATGAATATAATTATACTTTATTTTATTCAAAAGATTATAAATAAGAAGCAAGATATTGAATACATATTGAACAAATATGTTTATATGAATTATTTTGAGTATATGATTCATTTTATAAACATCATTATTACTTTTTATTTATATCCCAATTGTAGATATTTCATGGTATCAATTTTTTTCATCCAGGGAAAAATGAAACATAATTAAAAGGGAGAGATCAAATGTCCAGTAAGGCATAACATATCAAGAGACTATAAATTTGTAAATGCATAATTATGACTTTGTAAACATGGAATAAAAAACATAATAGACATGAATGATTATAAAATTCACTTGAAAATAATATAATTAATAAATAATGATTAGAATGAATAATGTTAGATATAAAAATCCATAATCTTGCCTAATGTCAACTCAATTAATGATTATGGTAACCCTCATTACCCAATATTATTTGCTTCATAAGACCTACCCATGCATTAAGGGGATATATGATTTGTTTCTAGACATACCACATATTATTTCGAAAGAACCATATCATAGGATAAACTAGTATATAAATAAATAATGTTAAATATTTAACAACATACAAATGATAAACAATAATTTTAAAGAATAATTGGATGACAGGGTTTGTTCATATTGATCATTATAATATTAAAATATATAAATATTTCTCTTTAGTATATAATTTTTTTGAATATTTATTTGATAACATTAAATGAAAATTTTGATTTATAACAAATTCATTTTTAGTGTATGTGAAAAAATAATATCAATGGATCAAAGTCATGAAAAATTGTTTTAAAAAAGGATTTACAATGTATGAATTTTATGTAAAATAGTAAAGGGTGTCTGAATACAATAATTTTTATGAAATAGATAAAATATTTTTTATTAATAAATCACCACTAAAAATTTGGAGCATGTAAATTATATTTATAATTTGTATGGGAGATAATAAAATCATAAAAATTAAACTCCAAAATCAAATGAAATTTAAATAATAAAATTTTAACTATATAAGTAAAATGAGTACATTATCTATGTTTCAATGAAGTCCCAAATCAATATCTCAAAAATTTAATAAAATATATTATCCTTCTTAGAAATTAAATATGTGAAATATCACATATATGTAACTAGAATATATATTTAGAAAAACAAAAAATTAAATATTCTTGTGATAACAAAAAATATTATAATATCATTATATATTTATAAATGAAATTTAAATAGAGTTAACAGAAAAATATAATTGAATCTACATAATATGAAATTTATTATTATGTAACTAAAATAATAATTAAATAAGGAATTGAAATTTTAAAGAGATACTATAAAAAATATATAAAAATAGGAATTGAGATAAAATAGTATGAAACAATTATCTTAATTTTTTTCCTTTATTTATTTTTATGTCTTCAAGACATTAAGTGATTCCAATTTGAGAGAAAAATATAGAAGGGAGTTATTGAGATATAACCATTTGTAACATTTATAAGAGAGTTATTTAGATATGACTAGAGTAAATATAAATTTTTTTTGAGAATAATGTGGTGGGGTCGTGTTCCTTTATAAATATTAGGGATTATATATTTGACTAATAAATAAATAATCTTAATAAAAATTAAATAGAAATATTTTTATTTCAATACATATATAGTGATTATTCTATGGACTACTGATAATATACCACTCCTATGAGAATAATTGATTCATGGATACATATTATAAGATGACATTTAGTCACACAATTACTTTATACTCTATATAAATGTGTAACATATTTCAGTATTCTACTATGTCCTTTATTATTTATGAAAATATCTTATTTTTCAAGGATGTAAAATTTTATTATCCAAAATGAAAATTTGATGTTCATTTTATGAAGATAAGTTTCTTTGTTTGATAAATTTATTTATTAAACGAAAAAAGAAATTATATTATAATTTTTATGTTCTAGGTGAATAAAATATAAATTATTAAAATTATTTAGAATGTCATTTCATTATTATTCCATGATTAATATTTATAATATACATATTAAATTTACATTATTTATAATTTTAATTAGATCTTTTATGTATTACCAAATAGTTACTCTCAATGGTAAAATAAAATTGAGGTGAAAGTCATCCCAATAACCCAACAATAATATAATGTTTATATTCTCTAAATAATTTCATGATTAATTGACCTCATTACAAAATACAAAATGATTCTTTTAATTAAATTCAATTCTATAAAAAATATTCCATGTATTATAATTTGGTTCTAAGAATTTATTATTATTTCAAATTGATGTGGATTACAAGTCTAGAGAATTTTCAATTTCTAATAACGTTGTTGTTTAATCTATAGTATCAATTGTTGTTTTAAAAATTATACTGAATATATATCATTTATTTTTTGAATATCTTATTCTGAAGCAATAATGGTGTTTATTTTACACATTCTATTTATTTAATTATTACTTATTTGTGTGGGATAGGTGAGGAATATATCCTCTTATTTTTCATTTAAATGAATGGTCAATAATAATGGTTATTTTTGAAATTTACCTCCCATGCTTATTCTATATTTACGATGGGAAGAATTTTTTATAGGAATTTATGTAGACAAATATATTAGATTAGAGGTTGAATCATTTAACATAGGAATAATTAACTAGTTCGTGACTCCTAAAAATTTAATCATATTCATGAAATGTCACGACCCATCCTCGGGGCCCGTGCCGTAACTACCCCAATCCCACCTTCCATAGGCCAGGGGTTGGCGACTAGCGCCAAAGGCATAAATCCAGGTATTAGGGAAGCATTTCCTTTATAAAAGTAAATATACACCACAGATTAAGCTGGCAGAAGAAAACACTAAGTAAAAACTGGTACAACAGTAAGTGGGGAAAGGTAAGTGGGCCAGTATACAAACCCAAACTGAAAGTAAAGTACAACTGCAAAGGAAAAATAGCAACTGAAAAGTAATGCCGCAACGTCGAGCCGTCCACTGGAAGTCCCACGTGAAGGGTGGGTACAGATAGCCTCCATTTCTCCTCGAGTCCAGCTGACCACTCCGAGTACGTCCCACCCAGTGGTCCACCTCCAAGTACCATCCTACTCCGCAAGCCTCCACCATGATCAGGACTGTCCGTCGTCTGCATCCAACACAACGTAGTGCGGGCATAGCCCATGCAGGGGTGAGTATAAGCTACTCAGTAGGGACCCCGAGACCCCCAAAGGGCTCCCAGAATCCAGAAAGTATAAACCACAATGGAAAGATACAATCACAAAGTAACATCCGACATGACTTAGATATATGCCCATACATATACCTAAGTCATCAATTCTCGCTCGGTTCCAACATCGGAACTCAAGTAAAACCCTGTCCACATAGGGAAGCAAATCATAAATCCACACAAGATAGCACAACACAATCCACAATGGAAAGTAAAATAGGATTCAGCTCACATAGGTATACTTCTTCATATGACGTTAGAGATGACCAGATGTAGCCACTGATTCATCTAAGCCATTGGACCCACAAAGGATCTGTAGGTACTAACCCCCGCAATGAACCACACAGGATCGATCATGAAGTTGAACCCAAAGCTATTGGAAAACTCCTTCTGCATTAAGTACAGTGGTTATGCCGCTACAACCAAGCGTTTCCCTCTCACCTTGGACTGCTGTAGTACTCCACCTATCGAGTACTGTGGGCCTACTGCTACAACCAAGCGCTTCCCACCATGGGTCTGCCGCTACAACCAAGCGCTCCCCCTCATAGCCTCTAGAGTTACTCCTTCTGTTGAGTACCACGGGCCAGCTGCTACAACCAAGCGCTCCTCCGTCGTGGGTCTGCCTCTACAACCAAGCGCTCCCCCTCATAGCCTCCAGATGTACTCCTTCTCTTGAGTACCGCGGGTCTGCCGCTACAACCAAGCGCTCCTCCGACGTGGGTCTGCCGCTACAACCAAGTGCTCCCAACTGGGCTATCCGTAACACAACGAGTTGTTCGATCAGCAGTCATCAAGTCTAAACTGGCTCTAGGGTTTCCGCCCACAACATGCTTGTTCGGGGAGGGTCCACTCCATGAGCTAAGTGGTCGATGCATCAATTGACAAGTAATCCAGAGATGACGTATCCCAATATGTACCGTAGTGTTCACTGCCGAAAAAACTGAGGATTCCCGTACTGTTTTCATCATCGTCACAGTCGAATCCACTAAGGGTTTCTGTACAGTCATCGTTGTCTCAATAGCAGTTGCAGCGAGCTCTAGGGTCCCCACACACAACAAGCTCGTTCCGGAGGGTCCGTTCCATGAGCCGAGAGGCTAATACATCAACTGCCACATAGTCTAGATTTCATGTATCCAAATGTTCCGTATCATCAACAGGAACTCAACGTCGCAGACGGCGCGTCAATCGGACGCCCGGTCTGAGAGTCATTGGATTTTTCATCCCAGGGGCCCGGATGGTTTTTAAGGAAAAACCAACCCGACTTTACTCCACCTGTGTCCAAACCTCGGGCGTATTATGCCAAAAGATCCATCTCACCTAGAGGAATTCAACAAAGTCGACGACACGTCAATCGGACGTCCGAAGCTCAAGATATGGGTGTTTCCGCTCCGAGGGCCCGATTGGTTTTGTGTACGAACTAACCCGGCTGAACCCAAAGTATTCTGAAACCTTGGGTGTGATATACCGAAACGACTGTATCGATCCAAGGATCGCATCTCCGCTGACGGCGCGTCGTTCGGAGGCCCGTAGCTCATGTTATGAGCAAAATACCGAAAAGGTCCGGAAAAGGGGGGTCTAGGCCCGGACCGACCCGACCAGGGTCCGACCTAGTTGGGTGTGACCGGGCCCGGCCGGGGTGGCCCGGTCCGGCCAGGGCATGACCCGGCCGACGGGTCGGCTCGGCTCAGCTCGGCCGAGCGGCCGAGCAAGGGAAGCCGCGAGGGCGTGTTGCCCCCGCGTGAAGAGGAGTCGTGGCCCCGCGTGGGGCCACGCTTGGTCAGCGGACACGGCAGAGCCGCGTCCCATGTCTCGCCGGACCCGCGCGGTCACGGGTCTATCGGCTGCAGCCGCCGCGCCGGCGACCCGCGCTGCCGGTGGAGTCCGCGGGCCACCTGAGTTGCTCCGGTGGTCCGATTTCATTTCCGTCTGCGCCGTAGCACAAACCGGGTCCCATTCTCCACTGCGGAATCAACAAATCATCTCTGCAACACGTTTTGTCGTCATCCGCTGTTCCACACACCAAGAAAAAAAGGGCGGTGGGTTCGGACTTGTTCGTTGGTCCGCACCCACCACGTTAGCAGTTTGAAACAAGACCATAATTCCCAATAATTGATAAACCACATCACGCAGTAATAATCCGCATACCAACTTGTTAATTGTTTGGTCCGCATTCTTGCCTTGGAGGAAAACAATCATGGGTAAAAAATCATTTTCAAAACAACCCCTACCTTCGTCACTATCGTCGGACGAGATTTCTTCATGGAATTGACCATCGCGGAAGAAGAGGATCGCCGCGTCACGGAAGGGCCTTGCGTCGTTGCAGAAGGGCGTTGCGTTGTCGTGGAAGGGAATCGCGTCGTCGATATCTGAGGTTTAAAGAAAACACTGGATTTAATTTCACGAATTAAATACATGTTAAGGATAAAATCTACATGAAATTAAAGATTTGAAATCTCCTACCTCAAGAAGTTGATGATCAGAGATTGCTGCGGGGAAGATCATCGCAGAAGAAGCGTCACGGAAGGGGAATCATCGGCATCGCGGAACACGGCGTCACATCGTTGATCCCCGAGGGTTACAACGTTCTTCGCGTTCTTCGCGAAGGAGGATGAAGGCACATAATCTCCAAATCCTATAAAAAAATCGCTCCCCAGAAGAACGGTGTGTTGGTCTTATTTTATTAATACGCCAACAGTTGAAAAACAGTTTAAGAAATGAACAAATTAATTCATAGAATTAATTTAAACTAATTAACTACCAAATTAATAGGAGCGTTTAATTGTTTACGAAAATTCCCCAGTAGACATTCATTAAAAAGGGTTTTCGCAGGTGCGTTACTTAGCGGAAAAGAAACAGTGGGGCTCGTGCGGCCCCACCTCACAAGTATCCTACCAAGAGGGTATGATATTTTGGGTTCCACCCTATTCGCTGCAACTCAGCTTAAGCAGCATTAAGTGTCTTTAAGTGACTTTAAGTGAAATAAAATAATTTTTTTCATTCCACATTATTTTATTTTTTAACTTAAATCCCAAAAATTAAAAAAACCACAGCCGAGCAAACGCAACTCCAGAAGGGGTGTTTCTAAGTAAATACTGGCGATGCGATTCCATTGGTGCCCTCAGAATTTGATTCCGAGCAACAGTTCGAATGTTAGAAAACCCCGCTCGTTCGTTCACTGAACGTACCTGAGCCAAACTTCGGAAAATGATTCCGGGCACACCGGGCCTCAGAATCACGTGCCGTCAGAAAATGCGTTCTTGTAAAATTCCAAAGAAAATTAAGAAAAAAAATTCCCCTGAAATTTAGGGCTCTTAAATCACTCCATCCTCAGGGCTTTACGTCCCTGTAAAGATACCTCATAAACTAGGGAATCAAATGTGGGTACTGATCATGCATCTGAGCCTCCTAATCCCAAGTGCTCTTCTGGAGGTTCTCGTGCTACCATCTGATGTGCAAAAGAGGAATCGATCGTCCATGTAGGACCCGCTCCTGTCGATCCTCAATCTCCACCGGGACCTCCAAAAAAGTCACCCCATCACCACCATCTAGCTCCTCATGGTCTATGATGTGTGAAAGATCATGCACTTATCTCTTCAGCTGAGATACGTGGAAGACATCGTTTACCCGGTGCAACTGAGGTCGTAGAGCCAGACGATAAGCCACCTCGCCAATCCTGCTGAGGACCTGGAATGGTCCAATGAAGCATGGAGATGACTTGCCGCCTAGGCCAAATCTCCGTAATCCACATCGAGGTGGGACACGCCAGAAGACGTGGTCGCCATCCTTGAACTCTAGTGTCCTCCGCCTTCTATCAGCACAAGACTTTTGCCAGCTCTGAGCTGTCCTCATCCACTCATGGATGACTTGGACCTTTCTGGTCCTACAAGAGCTGCTAAGATTTCTTCTTTGCCAATAAGAGAAATCTGGTCTCATCCCCTGGATGAACCATGTTTTTCGCCTAATACAGTCAACCCTGACATGGATGATACTATTCCATACCAAGGATGACGTCGTAAGGCCTCGACACTACTACCAAGATATCCAACCATTACTGTCACCTCCAAGGGTTGATTCACACTATCGGCATCAGTGTGTGGTCATTGGGTCTCCTCCAGTAGGTATCTCAATGTGAGGGTCAAGTCAACGGTTTTTTTAAACCGGAACCTCTTAGTAACAACTAAAAGAGGGAACGGGAAGCTAAACGCCACAAGAAAAGTGTCTTCTATTACTGCAACTCAAAGTACAAAGAAAAAACATCTACAATGCTAGAAGTAGCATAAACAAAAGTCTCTAGGTCTTGAGCTAGTTCCGCTCTTGTCCATCTGCTCTCGGATCTCCATGATCATAGGCATCAGCTACCTAAAGTTGTGCTCTCCCATATCCACCAGCTTCCTGCGGTCGGGGTGGACCTCCTGGTGGTGGTGGTGGAAACACCTAAAAGCGTCATCCACCTCCAGCTGCATGGCCAACTCCCCTGCCACGGTCTCCTGATCCATGCGATCCGCCTCGATCGAACCACTGCCTCTACCTGGGAGGTCCTTTGTTCATCTGCTGGTCATCCGTATGGCGGGTCGGACAGTCACGAGCCATGTGACCAACCCCACCGCAGGAGTAACACTGTCCGCTCATGGTAAGTCGTTGTCCACCCTGGGTGACTCGCACAAACGATCCTGTGTCACGCGGTCGACCACCAGTAGGTCTAGTCCTCTTGGACCCCTGCGTCATCTGTCTACTACCCACTGTAGAAGACTCTACCGCATGCTGGCTAGTGGTGGGTCCTGATGCTGGAGACTGCTCAGCGAGGAAACTCTCCACTAAGAGGGCTCACTCCAACACCCCTGTCTGTGTCGGAATGCTGTGAGAAACAACTAAATCTCTGATATTTTGCATAAGCCCCCGGTCGAAAGTTCGGCCCTAAAGAATGGGTCTCGTACCATGTCCGTGGAATAGCGCGAGAGATCGGTAAACCTCGCCGCGTAGTGGGCTACTGTCATGGTGCCCTGCCGCAACTGTAGTAGCTCCTGGATGCGCACCGCTCAGAGGGTGGCTGGGATGAACTCGGAGTGAAAAAGGATCTCAAAGTCTGTCCAAAGGGGTGATGCCTCAGCATGCACCTGGAGCATCAATATCCACTATCTTCCTGCTACCGCATGCAGGAGGCTCACTGCATGGACCACCATAAGGTCTGCTGGTGTCCTCACTAACTGAAAAACTCGTACCACTGCCTCCAGCCAGTCCTTGCCTGCCTGGGTGTCCGTCTGCCCACGGAACCTGGGCAGTCGCTGGTGCTGGAACTCATGCAGTGCACTAAGGAGACGTGCATTGTCAGCAGGTGGGGCTTGAAGATTCGGTGGCTCAGCGGGTAGAGCTACCACCGGTGCCACAGCTGACAAAGGGCTCTGCACTGAGGCCTCATCGCTCGGTGGGCTGTTGTCATGCTCAACTCTCGGAACCCTAGTTGGCTGACGTCGTTGGTCCATCCTGAAAAAGAAAACAGGTGCACCACGTTCAGAATAGTATACTTGGTGAGCTGATACAAAGTAATCACAAAGAAAATTTGAAACACACATGAAATCAATGTTTTCGTGCAATAAATCGGAAATCAGAAGTCAGGGTCCTGGTATACGGATACGTCGGCCACCGCACCAACACTGGACTCCCTGGACTAATATCCACACCCAATACTCTTAACACTATTGCTTCACATAGAAAAAGATCAGAGTCCCATGTTCTGTCGTAGAACCGAACTCCTTTGATACCAATTTGTCACGACCCGTCCTCGGGGCCCGTGTCGTGACTACCCCAAGCCCGCCTTCCATAGGCCAGGGGTTGGTGACTAGCACCAAAGGCGTAAATCCCGGTATCAGGGAAGGCATTGCCTTTATAAAATTAAACATACACCACAGAGTAAGCAGGAAGAAGTAAATAATAAGTAAAAACTTGTACAACAGTAAGTGTGGAAAGGTAAGTGGGCCAGTATACAAACCCAAACTGAAAGTAAAGTACAACTGGAAAGGAAAAACAACAACTGAAAAGTAAAGCCGCAACGTCGGGCCGTCCACTGGAAGTCCCACATGAAGGGTGGGTACAAATAGCCTCCACTGCTCCTCGGTTCTATCCAACTGCTCCGAGTACGTCCCACCCAGTGGTCCACCTCCATGTACCGTCTTTCTCTTCAAGCCTCCACCACAATAAGCAATGTCTGTCGTCTGTAACTAACACAATGTAGTGCGGGCATAGCCCGTGCAGGGGTGAGTATAAGCTACTCAGTAGGGACCCTGATACCCCCGAAGGTCTCCCAGAATCAACAAAGTATAAACCACAAAGGAATGATACAATCACGAAATAACATCTGACATGGCTTAGGTATATGACCATACATTTACCTAAGTCATCAATTCTCGCTCGGATCCAACATCCGAGCTCAAGTACAACCCAGTCCACACAGGGAAGCAAAACGTAAATCCACACAGGATAGCACAACATAATCCACAAAGGAAAGTAAAACATGATTCAGCTCACACAAGTATACTTCTTCATATGACGTTAGAGATGATCAGATGTAGCCACTGATTCATCTAAGTCATCAGTCCCACAAAGGATCTGTAGGTACTAACCCCCGCAATGACCCACACATGATCGATCATGAAGTTGAACCCAGAGCTATTGGGAAACTCCTTCTTCGTCAAGTACAGTGGTTATGCCGCGACAACCAAGCGCTTCCCTCTCACCTTGGACTGTTGTATTACTCCACCTATCGAGTACTGTGGGACTGCTGCTAAAACCAAGCACTTCCCACCATGGGTCTGCCGCTACAACCAAGCGCTCCCCCTCATAGCCTCTAGAGGTACTCCTTCTGTTGAGTACCACGGGTCAGCCCCTACAACCATGCGCTCCTCCATCATGGGTCTGCCGCTACAACTAAGCGCTCCCCCATACTGCTACAACCAAGCGCTCCTTCGTCGTGGGTCTGCCGCTACAACCAAGCGCTCCCCCTCATAGCCTCCAGAGGTAATCCTTCTGTTGAGTACCGCGGGTCTGCTGCTACAACCAAGTGCTCCTCCACCGTGGGTCTGCCGCTACAACCAAGAACTCCCTACTGGGCTATCCGTAACAAACCGAGTCGTTCGATCAGCAATCGTCAAGTCTCAACCGGCTCTAGGGTTTCCGTCCACAGCTTGCTCGTTCCGGGAGGGTCCACTCTACGAGCTAAGAGGTCGATGCATCAACGGACATGTAGTCCGGAGTTGACGTATCCCAAGATGTACCATAGTGTCCACTACCGAAAACACGGAGGATTCACGTACTGTTTTCATCATCGTCACATTCGAATCCACTGAGGGATTCTATACAGTCGCCGTCATCTCAGTAGCAGTTACATCCAGCTCTAGGGTCCCCGCACACAGCAAGCTCGTTCAGGAGGGTCCGCTCCATGAGCCGAGAGGCTGATACATCAATTTCCACATATTCTAGAGTTTATGTATCCAAAAGTTCCGTATCGTCAACAGGAACTCAACATCATAGACGGCGCGTCAATCAGACGCCCGATCTGAGAGTTATTGGTTTTTTCATCCTAGGGGCCCGGTTGGTATTTAAGGAAAAACCAACCCAACGGTACTCCACATGCGTCCAAACCTCGGGCAGAGCATTTCAAAAGATCCGTCTCACCTAGAGGAATTCAACAAAGTCGATGACACGTCAATCGGACGTCCGAAGCTCAAGATATGAGCATTTCCGCTCCGAGGGCCCGGTTGGTTTCGTGTACGAACCAACCCGGCCAAACCCAAAGTATTACTAAACCTTGAGTGTGATATACCGAAACGACTGTCTCAATCCAAGGATCACATCGACGCCGACAGTGCGTCGTTCGGAGGCCCGTAGCTCAAGTTATGAGGAAAATCCCGAAAAGGTCCGGAAACGGGGGGTCTGGGCCTGGACCGACCCGGCCCGACCCCCCTGGGTCTGCCCGAACCGGGTCGACCCGAACCGGGTCCGGGGCCAACCAGATTGGGTGCGAACAGGCCCGGCCAGGGCGGCCCGGTCCGGCCTGGGCACGACCGGGCCGGCTGGTCGGCTCGGCTCGGCCGAGCGCCCGAGCAAGGGAAGCCGCGGGGGCGTGCTGCCACCGGGTGAAGAGGAGTCATGGCCCCGCGTGGGGCGGCGCTTGGTCAGCGGACGCGGAAGAGCCTCGTCCCGTGTCTCGCTGGACCCGCGCGGTCGCGGGTCTGTCGGACGCCGCAGCCGTGGCTTCAGCCGCAGCGGCTCCATCCTGCGGCGCGCCGGGGCGCCGCCGCCTCCAGCCGCCGGCGCCGCCAATGGAGTCAGTGGGCCGCCGGAGTTGCTCCAGTGGTCCGATTTTATTTCCATATGCTCTGTAGCTCATCCCGGGTCCCGTTTTACACTACGGAATCAAAAAATCGTCATTGTGGAACGTTTTTCCATCATCCGTCGTTCGACACACCAAGAAACAAAGGGTGGTGTGTTCGGACTTGTTCGTTGGTCCTCACCCACCACGTTAGTGGTTTGAAACAAGACCATAAGTCCCAAAAATTGATAAACCATGTCCCGCAGTAATAATCCGCAGACCAACTTGTTAATTGGTTGGTCTGCATTCTTGCCTTGGAGGAAAACATATATGGGTAAAAATAATTTTCAAAACGACCCATACCTTCGTCGCTGTCGTTGGACGAGAGTTCTTCACAGAATTGACCTTCGCGGAAGAAGAAGATTTTCACGTCGCGGAAGGGCATCGCATCGTCGTGGAGGGGCGTCGCGTCGTTGATCTCCAAGGTTTAATGAAAACACACGGATTTAATTTCATGAATTAAATCCATGTTAAGGATAAAATCCACAAGGAATTAATGATTCAAAATCTCCTACCTCAAGCAGTTGATGATCGGAGATTGCTGCGGGGAAGAACATCGCGGAAGAAGCATTACGGAAGGGGAATCATCCGAGTCGCGAAATGCGGCGTCGCATCGTTGATCCCCGAGGGTGAGACGTTCTTTGTGTTCTTCGCGTTCTTCACATTCTTCGCATTCTTCGCGAAGGAGGATGAAGGCACAAAATCTCCAAATCCTCTCAACAAATCACACCCCAGAAGAAAGGTGTGTTGGTCTTATTTTATTAATATGCCAACAGTTAAAAAACAGGTTAAGAAACGAACAAATTAATTCATAGAATTAATTTCAACAAATTAACTGGCTAATTAATAGGAGCGTTTAATTGTTTAAGAAAACACCCCAGTTGACTTTCATTAAAAAGGGTTTTCGCTGATGCGTTACTTAGCAGAAAAGAAACGGTGGGGCTCGTGCGGGCCCCACCTCACAAATATCCTACAAAGAAGGTAGGATATTTTGGGTTCCACCCTATCCTCTTCAACTCAGCTTAAGCAGCTTTAAGTGACTTTAAGAGGCTTTAAGTGAAATAAAATACAGTTTATCGTACCACATTATTTTATTTCTTACCTTAATGCCCAAATTTTAAAAAACACACCCGAGCAAACGCAACTCCAGAAGGGGAGTTTCTAAGAAAATACCGGCGCTGCGATTCCATCGGTGACCTCAGAATTTGATTCTGAGAACCTGTTCAAAAGTTAGGAAAATCCGCTAGTTCGTTCACTAAAAGTACCGGAGCCAAACTTCAGAAAATGATTCCGGGCACACCGGGCCTCGGAATCACTTGCCGTCAGAAACTACGTTCTTGTTAAATTCTAAAGAAAATTAAAAAAAATCCTTGAAATTTATAGGTCTTTACATGAAATCCATTCAGAGACCATTTTAATGGATATTGAATAATTAAATAATTTATTATTTAAGTGGAGTGAATCAATTTAATTGCAGAAAAAAGTGATAATGATATACATAAAAATGAAAAAATGATTAAAATATTCACACACATGTTAAAAAAGACATCTTGTACTCAACATTTTTGGGAAATTTAATATTCTGCAATTTATATCTAAGAAAGAAGGAATTGTACAAATTTATTGTCTTAAGAAGAAAAAACATGATTTTATTTTATAACAATTTAATCTATAATTTTATATCCCAAATGGAGGAACTCGTATAGTTTAATGAATTATGGAATGGCCATTATGGATTTAAATTTCATAGGAAGATTAGAAAATACATTTTGGGGAAAATGGTATCTAAATATTATGATGGTCACTTTAGATAGAGAAACCATATAAATACTATGAAATTTAATTTGTAAGGAAAAAAACCATATACCACAATGAAAAGATAAGAGTTTATATCCACCAAATAATATGCAAACTGATTTTAATAACTATAAAATATTAGGATGGTCACCTTGTAATTTCAAGCTATCTTAGAAGGTTTACTGTGATTTTGAGACCCAAAGGGGATTTAATATGTATTTTTTATGTTCATTTCTATTTAATATGGATATATATTATTTAAATACCTCAATAATATTATAATGGAAAATTTAAACTTTAATAACATAAAAAAAGGAACTCAATACTTTAAAGATGCCTAAGAAATTATAATGGTTATTTTGGATTTTATATCTTACTATGAAGTTATTTTTAATTTGAATACTGAAATAATACTATGTTATAATATTTTTAATTCATTTAATAATGAAATATATAATTAAAATACATATATGATATTATGAAGGCCACTTTAGAGTATAAATCTATATTATAAGGATTTTAGGTTCTCTTTGGGGAGTACTAGAAAGAATTGTATCCTTTTATGAATTTCATATTAATAAAATAAAATCATTTGACTAATAATCAAAATTAGTTCTTCAAGATGAATAAATAATAACAATTATTTTGGGATTTTAATTCAAAGAGGCCTTATATATTTTCTAGTTTTGAAAATTAAATTTCACCTTGTTTCATGTTGGGGTGTGCATTTTGTTTAAATTCATATAGAAGGGCATTATATTATTAATTATAAATTGGGTCTAGTTATTTTTCCACATATAAAGAAATTTATAATGTTTATTTTAAATTCATAAGCTCTAGTCATAGAAAACTTCATTGAAAAGCAATTATTATAGCTTAATTTTAAGTAAGTTGGTATTTAGAGCAGTTTAATGTCATACTGAATAAAAATGTATATGCAGTTTTAATACATATAAGAAGTATATATACTGAATATGATATGTAAATGTTCTAATAAAACTAGGAATACAATATGTATTGAACTGAGACAGGTCAACCTGACAAGTCACCCAATCTAGCCATCTATAATCTTCCATGCATGTTCCCGCTCACCATCGGTTGACAACAAGAATGTGGGTGTCACCATAAATAATCATTGGTAATACTTCTCCATAAAATATAATAAACATGTCTAATGTATAAGAAGATAAATATAAACAACCACATTTAAATGTAGAAGAAAATTGTTTACAAGAATGAGACATAAAAAAAATCCATATGGATAATTTTGGAAGCAAAACCATTCTAATATTAAAACAATATCTCTATATGACTGTCTGTCACCACCATTCTAAACCATCATAAATAAACAACAACCTAGAAAATCCATAAATGTAAATAAAACATTTAAATTAAAATTTATCATACCAAATCAAGTTTAAATACATTAAAAAATATTTGGATGTGATGACAAAACCTAGTTGAATACCTCCATGAATATATAAAATGTCATTCACCTTAAATTTATTAGTTATAGCTTTTGAAAAAACAATTTTCATAAAGAATTTCATTCGAAAATAGTCCTAAAATATATATAATTTTATTTTCCTTTTAATTAATGAATCTTAAAATCCACAATAATATATTAATGACATGAATGATAACATTGAAGTAAGTAATAAAAAGTATAAAATATTTCAAAATAAAATAATGCGAGAAATCTAATCATAAAAAATTTATTCAGGAATAAACCAAGCCCTAGTTTCTATTTCCTATAGGAATAAATATATAGGGAAAAAAGAAACACTAAGCTATGTATATTGTGAATCCTAATGATATTATTTCATTCCAAAGTTTATCAATATCACAAACATAATCCCTAGTGGTTACACAATCACTAAGGTTTACGTATGTCTATAATATAACACACCAATGGTTATCATGTTCTATGTTTTCTAAAAAAATCTATGTGAGTCATGCTCAAAATTTTATAAAACATTCATTAAAGAAATTATTTATCATTCCCATGCTTGAAAAACTATTATTTCTTCCAAACTATATTTGAGGAATTTCATTGAGAAAATAAGGAGAATAAAGATGATTTTTAAGGAATACCTCTTTCTAAATCAATTTCCATGAAAAAAAAGACACAATTAATAAATAAAAAATAAATGAAAATACATGAACAGAAATCAATTCCATATGAAATAACCATTGTATAGATTCATCTACCGTAAAAATAATGGAAACATATTCACCTTAAAAAATAGATTGTAAATGAAGATATATGATACATACAAGCCTAGATCCATATGAAAATTCATGAATTCTGACCTAAAACTCTAGATCTTACCATTATACCCCATTAATGTTCTAATGAATCCTATAAGAGAGATACCTATAGTAAATCTAGAGAAAATATTAAGAATAAAGTGAATATTTACAAATAACATGAATATATCCACCAAAATTGATGTAGAATCATCAAGAGACAAAGGGGATAACCTCATAGAATGTTAAATAATGGATGGGTTGAGATAATAAGAGATTACAGTGACATTGGGGTTAAAAATGTCAAATGGTATCATGATTAATTTCCATTTTTTTGAAACCATAAAGGTCAAATGATAATGTTGAAATGCTGTAAAACCCATTTTAAATCCATGAAGTCACTACTACCCCTTGAAAACCAATGTGCAAGGTTACTAGGGAACAACTACATGGTCTGGAAAAATATGTAAAATGCATACAAAATCCACTAGTATTAGAGAATAATATTATATAGTTACGACATGCTTAAAAATAACTATGTGTAGACCATGCACAAATTTTGGTTCTTCCAAACTTATAAAACCTCATCACATAACTCCCAAATCTCTATAAAATAAAGAGAGAGAAAATAACCCAAAATAAAAAATACAAATGTCACAGAGGGTGACACAATTCTACAAAATTTACATTTTTATCCAATGAATTCACTCAAGATTCATGAATTATAATGAGATAAGGAAACTACTATATCATCAGTGCTTCAATGTCCTAGGACTCGTGGATATCCTATCCACACTACCATATTTCATGGACCAAGGGAAATTTTTCCTTTATAGTAACTTTTTCTGATGAACTATAATCTAATTTGTTTGTTCTACAACTATGGAAGTAGGTTTAATATCAACATATTCCCATTTTATTATATACGAAGGGTCTTCTTGATATCCACTCAATTGGAATAAATAAAACACAACTTGAATCTGTGTCGTATGATATGGAATGTTTAATCAGTATTCCAACTTTAAGAAGTGTTTGATGATAAAAAAAGGGACAAAAAACATTATTTATAGCTTTCCTTGTCTTTCCAAATAATGATTTCCAAAAGGAGGAGAAACTCTATGAAAAACCCCATATATTACCAACAATTCCAACAATGGATGATAATTCCACACATCTGATTTCTTGTGACATTGAGTTATTTCCAACTTATTTTTTTGATCTACTGCACATTTTCCTCATTCTCTTAGAGAAGACCCGATCTAATAGAAGATTACTCCTCCTATTATTCCCATTATAAAGGAGATCAATATACAATCCCTTGCAACACATTAGAATCATCAATTTTAATTAAATCATGATAGTTGTTTTTATATATTAAATAACCTACGGGAATCTATTTTTATATAGAACAACAAAAATCAAGAACACATACAAGAGGTATATCCTCAACAATTTGTATAGATTTTTCTATCAATCTATCATTTTGGTAGTGATAGGTCATTCTCAAAAAAATGGGTACCCATTGCCAATTGTAAAAGATCCAAATTTTATATGAAAAACATGGATCTTTATGAGAGAAAATTGTATATGTCACTCCTTTTAGATTCAATGTTTATTATATATATAAGTGCCTAAGATCATCCACCCTTACCATCTCCTTAACATGAACGAAATGAGATTAATTTTTGAAGTGATAAATGATAACCCATGTCATTTTGTTTCCAATTGGAGTCCATTGTAGACCGATAACAAAGTCCTTTTATCTCCCATCCCACTTCCATACTATAATGGGTAAATACTACAAAAAACCAGAGGTATCTAGTATATTACCTTAATTGTATTTTTAGGTAAGACATTGTGATGTGAATTGTTTAATAAATATCCTCATCCCCAACTACCGATACAAATATCTCAAATCAAAATACATATTGTTTGTCCCAGGATGTATGGAATAACTGAAATTTTGTCCTCTTTCCATGGAATCTTACTTGAGGGTTATCAGAATGACCATTCTACCTCAAAATTGAAATAAACAATTTGTATACCAAGAGTAGTCACCTTAGGTCTCAACACTATAATGTATTTTACTAAAATACTAAAATTCATGGTAACTTAATTGTCTATTCCAAATCCAATAATCAATTTATTATTTTTTTACACAATATAAAAATTGTATCCCATATTTTTTTCCACATATATGAACATATTAGTGAAAATAATCCTTAATAACAAATCTTCCACTAATTCCTTCAAAGATTGAGTGGATAATTTATTGGTCAATGAATAAGTGACCAAATTTCCTTTTAGAGAAGTATATGAAATTTCAAAATCCAAATTATAATGACATGAAACCAATCATCTCTTGGTTATGATATATTTGGTTTAATATATAGTTTTGGATCTTATGATAAATATAAATAGAGAACTGCCCTCTAAAGAGATAGTAAGACAATGTCTTGATAGAAATAATAACCACAACTAAATTAATATCATCCATATAATAATTCATCCCATGTGGGTGATGTTTTTGATAGCTATATGCTACCACCTTATTCCCTTCTATTAAAACACATCATAATCCCAAACCCATGAATCGCAAAGAACATCATAAACTGATCTAGTTCTAAAAGAATCAGAATTGGAACAAAAATCAACCATATCATTTTTTCCAAAATTTACCTATGACACTTATCATTTGATTCAAAAATAACACCATTTAGGGTGAAATATAACAAATTATATTCAATCATTGATAAAACATAAACAAAAAGACCTGTAAAAAATGTCAATTACTAGAACTAAATATAAAAAAAGGGTTTCATCTATGACATTAAAACCTAAATCATTTTCAGATCCACTCAGATTCCCCCATTAGATATTAAATACACCATAAAATTCATTTCATGAATCCAAACTGACATTTTAAGGGTTTTATAGTAAAAAAAATTCTCTTTCATAGTTATGATAAAACTATATAGATGATCCTTGTGTTCCTCCTACAACATAGAGTACATAAATATATCATCCAGAAAAACATTAATTAATGGGTATATTAGAATATGTATTATCCAATTCATCAAATCCATAAACACTGAAGGATATTTCGTAAGACTGAATGGAATAATAAAATACACATTATTTACATAACTTCTCTTAAATGATATCTTAGGAATATCCTCAACGTGGATTCTTAAATGATTGTACTTCAGTCATAGATCAATATTAGAAAACCATTGGGATCCCTTGAGTTGAAAAAACATGTCATCAATCCTAGGAAATGGATAATTTTTAATAACATTCAACTAATTAGTATTTCTATAATTAACAAAAACATGAATGATTCCACAAATTATCTTTGTGAATAGAATTCGTGAATCCCCAGGTGACATGCTCGAATAAATAAATCCTTTACATTTAGCATCATTAAGTTGAACTTTAGGTTACTTATAATTAATGGGTTATATGTGAAAATATTTTATAGAGATGGGAGTCATCGCTAGATGAAGTTCAATGGTAAACTCAAAAACCCTCTAGGGAGGAAACCAGAAAAATAAGAAAGAACTACATTTGGGCGGTCATTCACCATAGATGAATATAGTCAACTTAAATATTGGTTGACAACATCCTAAAACAACTATGATATTTTTATATGAGATCAATCCATCCTTAGGAACAATATTCCCTATTCTCTCAAATATCCAATCCCACTCACCCTAAAATACTTGAGTGACTCCATCAGAATAAAGAAATTGAACTTTATGATGATTAAAATTGATAATTTACTTAAAAATATCTATCCAATCCATTACAATGATGAGATAAAATATATCAATATCAATAAGGAATAAATCCCACATGACCTCACCATCGATGATTATAACCCAACACTTTGAAAATTTAAAACCATTCTCGTTCATTCCTTACCAAATGTGATGAATGATATATCAGAAATAGAATAAGTGCTAAGTGTAATCCCAACAGTTCAACCACCTTATATGATTTAAATAATGAGATTCACCGATATCAAACATATCATTAAATGTAGAGGATTAAATAAATATTATATGTCTAACAATAGTTGGCCACACTGTAGATTCCTCAAATGTATAATCCGTTACATTAATATGTTGGGCCTAAACCCCTCCATGAGACTTATTAACTACTTGAGTATCACTCATTTCTAGGAGAATGATATCCACCACCATTTATTGAATCAAACTTATTCTATGAGCCTTTTTTATTTGTGTATCCAACTCTACTTCCCTGAGATACTTTTCTACAAAAATACTAAAGGTGAATGGACTATCCCCAATGATGGAAAATAAATGTTGCCACCATATAATCAGGCATAGTTTGTCGAGGACTGCAAAAAATTGAATAAAACTACCTAGTTTTATCCCATTAATTCCTAAATAAATGATCATAATGTAAACTGATCACCCTTATTATGATTCCGCTACTAGATAGATGACATAATCTGGCTACCCCTTTTTTTAAAACAGCTACACTGACACTTTTATTTAAAGCTAATCCTTACTTAGCCATAACCATTTTGTCAACCGTCTAATTAAATAGTAACATACAAATGATAATAAGAAATTGTCAAATAAGGGGTTTCATAACTATCTCAAATCATATATACTTGAGTTATTCATTAGTGACATGTTCTGGAGATGGATGAACAAACTCGGTTAGACATGGAACATAATCTATCATTGAACAATATCCTTCATCAAAGGCAATGAATTCCAAAAAAATATCTACCTGAAATTTCTGAGGATAAAAAGATGGATCGATGGTCTCCATGAATGTTTTATTGGTGATTTCCTTATGTAAGTTATCTTACATGATAAAATCAAACTATTTCATACTTGGTACTTCTGGTATATATATTTTTTCAAATCCCACTTTATGGCCCTCTGGAGTCTTAAAAAATAGTAATATCCTCTCAATTATTTTAATTCATTCTTTGGGTTCATTAGTTTTTTTGTAACCATGGTATAATGGTGCATTTTTTTAGAAAACTCCAAAGCATGATCTTGTATATTTTCCATGTTTTCTCCATGAACATAACCCATGTATTTTATATTATAGATTACCATTCCACTAGAGTGGGGTTGACTAGAGGGTTTTCCTATAAGAATATTCCCTTAGGTTATTCCCATAAATTCTTAGAGATCCTTATATGAGGAATTATCTATTAAATATAAGAGATAACTAATAATAATATTTGGAATGAGTGTCTAAATCAAAGAAAGAGAATAAAGAATCCATATAAATTCCCTTAAACTATAAGGATTTAATAAAATGGATAATAATAATAATAAATAAAAATGACAAGAATCATCTAAATTAACCCAAAATCCAAATAAAAAGCATGATACAATATTCCCAATAATCCATGGATACATGACATCAAATACTAAAGTGAACTAGCTAGACAACCTTTCACTTATAATGCCTAATTGTTGGTGGTCTTAACTATAATATACCAACTAACCATGGAATCAACTGTTATATGATACACTTTATTTATTAACCAACCCAGATCAACCTAACAAGTCACTAATGATGGCTCACCATAGGGCCCAAACCACCAAGATGTGACTCTAACCAAGAGAAAATTACATAAAACGCTTCAATTTACATATATCATTGAAAATTAATTATTAATACACCTAAAAACATATGGCGTGTTTTTGGAAAATAACCAATTGGATATGAACATGAATCTATATAATGTTTTCACCATGAAACCATAATTTGAATCATTAATAGAAAATAAGTTTCATTAATAATTTCATTTGAAAATAGTTTAAATAGAACATCATCTGCTTTCCCATTTAATCAATACTTATTCCAATCCACTAGAATATAGAAAAAACATGAATGATATAATTTCTGTAATTTGTAAATAAGTTATCCGTATATCTAATTATAATCACTGGAGAAATCAAAGCATGCAAATCACCATCAATAATTATCCAGGAAAAAATCAGATCTAGGTGATGAGAATAGAAAAATATAATATAAAAGGAATACTAAGACAAGAATATAGAGAATCCAAATTGTTAGTTAGATTGTGATCTTAGGGGGTGAAATGAGTTCCTAGTTAAAATTTATGTAAAGAACATTATGAAAAAGATCCCCCAATTTTGGAACAACCCTGTTAATTAAGGTTGTAGTGATATAAATGTTTAGTTGGTCAACCAGTTTCTCAAAGGGTGATTAGTCCTCAGTTGAATCAGTGTAAAACACATCAGGAAAATTTTGAAACATGTTTACTAAAATAAACATATACACAATCTAACCATAACTATCAATCAGAGCCAATGTAAAATTGTTTTCTATATTTTAAATAATAAACATCCTAGAATAGAAAAAACATAGTATTACAAAATATAGCACACAGTAGAGTTAAACAAGAGGTTTAGTATCAAGATGATACTTAATCCACTCCACATGGTGATCAGCTACCACCAAGTAGTTAATATTAACAATAAACATGATATAGATCCTTTATCGGGCTAGAAAACAATTTTCAAAAAAGTTCCAGGGGTCACAGACTCTACCACAGATCTTCATGGGATAAGCACACAGTCAAGCCACACACGACCTCTTCCATAGTTCTTCGTGGGGAATAAAGGAATAAATAATGATTGGTGTGAGGATATTCAGTATCCCCCAATTCAAGAATATGAGGCAGTGTGTGTGAGAGAAAAACACACACTTATCGGAAATGTAAAATAAAAGAAAACAACAGTGATAATTTTATATGATTGAGTTTAGAAAGCTCTATGTGTTTGCAGTTCTTCTCTTGACTACTTGGAGTGAAAAAAATTGTTGTTTGAGTTTTTCTCTGGATGTTTTCCTCAAAAACGAATGTCACAATTCTAGGCTCTAGCTTCCAAGCACTGATGGGTTCTGATTCTTGGTTTGACAAAGAATTAAAGATGCATAAAAATAAGACAGGAATTTGTTCTCCCAAATGATCTTCTTGATGCTCTTTGGTTCACAATTTAAGGGTTGTATGGTTATTCCTTGTCCTCTTTCATGTAGTGAGTGAGATTTTTTCATGCATTCCTCTCCCTCATATTTTCTTTCTCAGTCATCTGTTTTATATTTGAGGACTGAAAATAGGAATAAGCAAACCACGTGCGATACTCCGCGTACCCTGTACTATCCCCTAATATGATGTCATAACATGTCTACATTCAACATTATTTAATTTTAGAAGACTTAAATTTACCAAATATGACTGTTAGAATAATATTAATAATTTTAAAAGGTATGGAGTGGAAGAGTGAGCATCGGTAGACTTGTAGGGGTATCCTTCATCGGTATCCTTTAACAGTAGGCTTCATCAGTAGCCTTCAATGGTAGGCTTCATCGGTATCCTTCATTTGTAACCTTTATTGGTGAACTTTCATCAATAACCTTCATCATTGACCTTCATTGGAGACCTTTCATCAGTGAGATATCATTGGTAACCTTTCATCGGTAACCATTCATTAGTGAACTTTCATCAATGACCATCTATCGGTGACCTTTTACATAGAGAAATTTTTCTCCGTAGTTTAATTGATAGAACAATGAGATTAAAGATAAATAGGTATCATTATATAGAAACTATAAATATTAATGAAACATGATTATTATATAATTGAAACATGATTATCACATAAATGAAATATTTTTTGGGATTATCAAAACAGGTGAGTCCACCAATATACCCCTTTTTGATAATCACAAATTATGTTAATGAAAATTTATATTAATATATTATTGAATCATGGTTAAGAACATTTTCAAATTTAATTAGAGGAGTGTATAAGTAAAATTTGAACTATGTTTATTGTGGAAAATATAGATATGGTAAATTAGCAAGGACTCCAGTCCACATAAAACCTCATGCCCACTGTGATTAACAAAAAGAATGAAGATGAAAAGAGAAAAAAGTGGGTTTTATTATGGAAGATGAAAGAGTAATATATACAAAAAAGTACAAAGACCCCTATCAAATAAGACCTACTACATTCGATCCACATCAGAAATGTACAAGGGAGCTTTGTCTTTAGATGCTAAAGAGGCAGGTTCAGAAGATGGAGGGATAGGTTGAGGTATAGAAGTTAAAAGAGTAGGAGGAGCTGCTATAGAAGAATTCATATACCGATAGTGAGTATATCTATGAGGAATCATAGGGGTAATGCTTCTCATGGAATTTGTAAGAGTCATCAATGGGGAAGCACTAGGAGACCCTGAGGTAGTTGAGGAAGAAGGTAATACTGGAGGAACAATAATGGGAGTGTATTCCACATGGAGTAAGGGTAAAAGAAGATTTCTGAAATCCATAATAATGCTTCCCCCTCGTTCCATAGATGAGATAAAATAAACATTATTTTCTATGAATTTCTCTAAGGCCTAATTGAACTCTCTAATCCTGCTAACCGGATCCTTAAAAGCCTGAGTGACAGGTGGGATCCTCATGTTTTTTAGCAGCATCTTGAAGTGACCATCAATATGATGCTTAGTGTACACCTTTTTGTAGTTGAAATCAACTTTCTATTTGATGGCATTTGGATCTTTAATAGCATCCCTTAGATAATCTCCAACATTTTTATGAATTTATCTAGAAGTATAAATGACCTGAGTCATAGAATAATGTTTTGTTGTACTTTAACCAAAGAACTTCTCCACTTATTCTCTAACAACCAACATAAATGCTTCTAGATGAACATGTGGAGAGTTTGAAGAAGAAGCTGATGCACACAGATGTTCTATTGGAAAAGCCATTATTTCCATAAAAGACTTGGTCAATCCACTGATCAACCTCTTCACATCATCATCCTAACCTCTCACATGTGCCTCTATAAACTTCATAAAGTCCTCAAACACAGTGACCATCAGTTGAAAAACACTCTTAACATACATAAGGCCTTTTCCCACCTTATCCATTGAATCTATATAGGAGTATAAACTAGAAATATAGTGTTTCATAGATTCCATAAACTCTACCAAGCTTTTGAATTGATTCTGACATTCCTTCACTTCACGTAGAAAATTTGAGTGAGAGGTCGAAATAACTCCTTCTATGGAAGCTTCCACCACTTCCTGATTAAGAGCCACTATTCTCTCTATTTTAAAAGATCACTCATCAATGTGTCTCCTAAAATATGATTGTAATGATTCTAAATCATACTTATTTACATAGTGTCAAGGAAAATGGACTACTAGCTGTATAATAGTGGTCTCTGAAACAGAAGGAATTGGAGGGATTATGTTAGGCTTGTGATCATCAGAGTCTCCATAGTCTAATCCCAAGACCACAAATCCAGGGTCTTCTGACCAATCTTCTATTCCATTAGAAACAACAACTCAACATGTGTAAATTGGTTCTTACCGGTCACTTGGTGCATTCTCTTTGTAAATTACATCCTCCATCCCTTCTATACCTCCTTGGTCAACCACATCAACCGGAGAGTCCACATTGACTTCTTTTATAGAATCATCTTCTACTACCATTGGAATTCTATCTTTAACCAATTCTATAATCTCTTCATCTACACTATCTACCATTTTTGGGTATCCTATCAGTGGACTAAGACTTAGACTTTCCTCTTCCCATTCATTAGCAACTGTCTAAAAATTATCATGACTAGATTCAATATTATATTCCTCCCTTGAGGTCTCTCTAATTTCTCTTATGTCATTTTCTTCCCCTTCTTCTTCACTGGATTCCACATCATCCTTTTCCTTTAGAATAGTCTATCATCTAGGAAATATTTTTGGTGGGATAGGCTCAAAAAATTATAAAGTATTGGCATGAGGACATGAGGGAAGGTCCGGATCACTCCTATCGTCTATAGGAGAATCCCCCTTTCATTCATAACAGAAAACTTATCTTCTTCATCTGAGTATGTTGGCTCTACTTCATTAGGCTTTAGAACTAGATATCTCTTATTCTTTGGCCTAGTAGGATTGGTGACATGATTTTATTCTTTATATAGCTTAGCATCATCATTTACCCATTTTCTTTGCCAAGGGTTCCAGCATATTTTCATAAACGTGAAAATCATATTAGTAATGAAAAAGTGGTCCCATAAAACTATGGTTTCTTCCTTATTCACAACATCTCCTTTCACTTTCAACATCAAGAATATCAATATTTCATGAAACAAAGAATTGGACTTGGAATTGGGATTTTTAATATCCTCTAATTGAATCATCAGTACCCTACATAGATTAATATTTTGTCCATGCTTCAACATACAGAACGAAAACATGTCTTGATATTTCAAGGTAGCAAAGTCCCCTCTTCTAGGACTCAAAATATATTGAAAAATCTCAAAATTAAAAGCACCCTATCTTCTCCTTCCCTTTCCGTAGCAATCAATTTTCTAGGGATCCCATTATCTGTCAATTCAACAAAATATTCCTCATAACAGAAGAACTCACTAGTTGGAGGCACTACTCTAGAATTGTAATAAATAATAACTTCTTGTGGGAATCTTAAAAATTCATCCCATTCAACAGAATAGAAGCTCATGCATACTCCATTTACCTCTGAACACATTTGGTTGTCATTCTCAGACTACTCGAATTTTAGAGATTCATAATATTCCTTCACTAGATTTTGGTAATAAGGTCCATTGTTATTTTCAAAGCATTCTACCAAATTCTATGCATCAAGTCCCTTCAGCACTTGAGACCATCATGACAGCAGCCATTCTGAACATAATTCATTCTCAACCACAATTTACCTCTTCTATAAATGTAGGTTGATCTGATTTCCCACTATCTTTCTTCCACTAATAAACCCAGCTCGAGGTCTCTTAGGGTTCGGCGCATCTCCTTCATCATCAGCCATCAGTCTTTTAAATCATTCCATGAAATATATAGAAGTTTGAGGTTTTTAGTAGAATGATGGGTTTTGAGGTTAGGGAATAAGAGGTTTATGAGAGGATTGAAATGGATGAAAATGTGTTTGGTACTTTTTTTTTATCATTTTGGTATCGAAAAGGAAAATCGAGTAAAAGAAATAAGTAATACTAAAAACTATACAAACTTTTGCAAAAAAACGGGAAGTCCCAGAAAGGTGGACTATCGGTAAGGTGCCAATGGTGAGGCCCCAACATTGAGGACTAATGGTGAGGTCCTAAAGTTGAGGTCCAATGGTGAGGTCCAAAGGGTGAGGTCCAACGGTGTGGTCCAAATGGTGAGGTCCTAACAGTGAGGTCCAATGACGAGGTCCAATAGTGAGGTCATAACGGTGAGGACCAATGGTGAGGTCCTAACCGTGAGTTCCAACGGTGAGGCCCTAATGGTGAGGTCTTAATGGTGAGGTAAAAACATATTCTTTTATCATACCTAACTCATGTTTGATGTAATTTATCCACTCATAACTCAAAGTATTTGTTAACATATCATCCAATTGGTGTTTCGTGCCAATGAATTCATGTGTGATATCACCTTTCTGATAATGATCTCTCAAGAAGCGATGTATCATATCAATGTGCTTTGTCCTAGCATGAGATTCTGTATTTTTATTAATGTTAATAGAACTTGTATTATCACAATTTATAGATACATGTTTGAATTGATATCAATGGTCTAGAAAAGTGTGTTTCACCCACATAATTTGATCCCAACAACTACCGGAAGCTATATATTCAGCTTCGGTAGTGGATAATGCAACATAATTCTGTTTCTTACTACAACATGATACTAGTGACTTTCCCAAAATGTAACATGTTCTTGAGGTTCTCTTTCTATCTAACATGAAACTAGAAATGTCAGCATCTGAATAACTTATTAAATAAAATGATTGTCCTCTTAGATAAAATAGACCTATGTTGGTAGTATACTTGAGATATTTAAAAATAATTTTAACAATAGTTAACTGAGACTCTTTGGGATTGGCCAAAAAATGAGCACATAAGCATACAATGAACATAATATCAGGACTTCTAGTAGTAAGGTAGAGCATACTCCCAATAAAACCTTTGTAAATGGTTTGATCCACTGATTTACCAGTTTCATCAGCATCCAACATACAAGTGGTACACATAGGTGTATCACTACCTTTATTACTATCTAAGACAAAACGTTTCAAAATATCCTTAGAATATTTACTCTGATTTAAAACAATACCATTTTTATTTTTAAAATTTTGAAATCCAAGGAAGAATTTAAGTTCCTACATTAAACTCATTTCTAATACATTTGGCATCATTTTTGAGAAACCAGTACATAAAATTTTTTTAGAGGATCCAAAAATAATGACATCTACATAATTTTGTACTATTAAAACATCTTTGGAAGTACATTTAATAAAATGAGTAGGATCAGATATTCTTTTAGTGAATCCTTTTTAAATAAAAAAAACTAATTCTATCATACCATGATCATGGAGCTTGTTTTAGACCATATAGATCATTATAAAGTTTAAAGACATGGTTTGAAAAATGGGGATTTATCAAATTAGTGGGTTGTTCAAAAAATACGTCCTCAACTATGTACCCATTTAGAAATGTACTTTTGACATCCACATGATAAAGTTTGAAATTTAGATGAGCTGCATAAGCAAGAAGTATCCTAGTGTCTTCTACTCTAGCTACAATTTAAAAGTTTTATTTATAATCTATTCCTTCTTCATGACTATATCCTTGTGCATCTAGACTAGCCATGTTTCTAACTATGTTACCCAATTCACCAACTTTATTTGTAAATACCCATTTAGTTCTTATAGTGAATGTGTCTTTAGGTCTTTCTACTAATTCCCAAACCTTTTTTATTTCAAACTTATTTAATTCTTCTTGCATAAATATCACCCAAAATTCATCACTAATAGCATCATTAATATATTTAGGTTCATGCTGTGAATGATATGCTTGATGTTCAACCTGGTTTCTCAGAGAAGCTCCAGTTTTGTTCCTCTATTTAGATAACCTACTACACCATATAATGGATGTTTATTTAGGGTTATAATTCCTATAGAAATAGTTAAACTAGACTCCTCATGGTTTTATATAGTTTCATATTCACAATGCTCATATTCTGGAAAATTTCTAAAACTATTTGTTTTCATTAGGGGTTCATTGTCCTTATCAATAAGGTCTAGAATTGAGATATCTTCCTCATGTTTCTCAAGGAATGTTTTGGGTTCATGTGGATCAGTCTCATAAAATTTGGCATGAACTGATTCTTCCACTCATTTGGGTCTCTTATTGAATACTCTATAATCATTACTAGAGATTGAGTAACCTAGGAAAATACCTTCATCACTCTTGGAAGAAATTTTTTCAAGATTATCTTTAGTGTTAAGGATAATGACTTTGAATACAAATAGTCTTATGTAATTAACCTTGGTATTCTATTATTCCAGATCTCTTAAGGTGTTTTATTAAAAACATGTCTAATTAAGACTCTATTGATGATGTAAGAATCTATATTAACAGCTTCAACCCAAAAATAGATAGGTAGATTATACTCATCTAGCATAGTATGGGTAATCTTTTGAACTTTCCTATTTCTTCATTCTATAACTCCATTTTTTTAAGGCGTTCTAGGAGTATAGAAATTATGATTATAGCCACTATTTGAGAAAAATGATTCAAATTCCGGATTTTCAAACTCATGACTATGATCAATTCTCAAGGTAATAATTCTAAGTCCACTATAATTTTGTATAGACATCAAATATTTAATGATGTAATAAATAATTCACTTTTGTGAGCTAGAATTTATACCCAAGTATATCTAGAAAAATCATCTAAAAGAACATAAACATAGTGCTTCCCATTTAATCATGAAACTGTAGATGGTCCAAACAAATCCATGTGAACCAAATCAAGAATTTGAGAAGTAGAAACTTCTATATTTGGTTGGAATGAAACATTGTGTTGTTTTCCATTTTGACAAGGATTAAAAACATTGTTATGTGGGAATTCCAATTTAGGTATGTCTATAATTAAACCTTTCTTAGTAAGTTTCCTATGTGTGTTCGCATTGTAGTGTCTTAATCTTCTATTCCAAAAGCAGGATTCATTATGAACAGAATTTAAACAAGAAATATTTTACATATATATAGAGTTTAAATCAACATAATATACACTATCATCTCTAAGAGCATTAAATATTAAATTATTTTTAGAATGAAAGATATTTCATGCATCATTTTCAAACATAGCATTGAAACCATCAACACACAACTAAGAGACACTTAGTTAATTGTATTTTAACCCATCAACAAAATGATCTTTTGAAATTAATATAGTATTAGGGTTACCAATTTGTCATAATGCAATGATCTTCCTTACGGAATTATCACCAAATGTGACATCTCGACCATAAACTTTCATTAGGATCTTGAAGCATGAATACTCTCCTGTCATATGTCTTGAACATCCACTATCCATGTACCATAGAGTTATACTTGATCACTTTAAACAATTTTCATGAAAAATAGATTAAGCATAGGGTATCTTTGGCACCAAAAGATTCGTGGGTCTAGAGAGGTTTGAAAGTAATTCTATAGGAACCCATACTAGTTTCATATGTATGCTATAATAAACATATAAATTTTGGGACAAGAATACTTTGTTCGGTCCTTTAGAGAATTTTTTTTAAAAAGATTCTACAGAACATGAACTAGTAGTGAACTATCCCAATTTTGGAGCAAATGTATTTTAAATAATCCTTCTCTGTCCTTGTTGATATCCTAGGAGAATTATGCATTTTGGATAAATCTGTTTCCCTAGAAACTGAGTCAAGGTATCTCTAGCTGTAGTAAAATTCTCCAGATACCTTTTTTAATTTATCATTTTATAATTCAAGTTTAGTATTTTCTTTTAAAAGATGAGTACTTTTTTTTCTCAATATCCAGATCAGTCTTATAATTAGGATTTTAAGAATGTTGTCTTTTTAGTATTTTATATTTATCCCTGAGTTCATTAAAGGTATCCTTATGCATTCCATAATATTCAAATTTTTCGTCCTTAGTAATATTCTCATCATTATTAGATTCAATTTCAATCCCATATTAGTAAGCATTATGTATACGAGAATTGGGTATTTACTCCGATGTTTCTGACCTGAAAAAAGGTTTGCATGTTTGTTCTTTTCACTAGCACAAGTGTCGGATCCACTGGAGCAATCTTCTGAATCACTCCAAGTATCTTTTATATAATTTTTATATCTCGTTCCCTTGTCTTCATATTTCTTCTTAAATTTAATCTTGGTGAAATATACCTTCACATGGCCTTCTCATTTACACTCATAACAGACTATATCATTTGTGTTTTAATTCCATTTTCTGTCCTTTTTCCACTTTCCTTTACTATCATACCATCCTTAATAGTTTTATTTTCTAAATAACTTCTTCTTATAGTAGATATTTTTGAATCTCCTAGAAAGATGATTCATCTCATCATCATTATCAGAAGATGATTATTCACTAGTGTATGTGTCTAAAATAGCATGAAATTTTTCATTATCTTTTCACTTTGATGTATCAGTCTTGAATGCTATAGATTTATTTCTTAGTTCTTTATATACTTCTTGATTTACAATAAGATATTCTTCATACATCATAAGTTTTCCAATTAGTTCCTTCACTGGTATCTTTCCAATTCCACATGATTCTCAGATAGAAACAGAATTTCTTCTCTATCTATCAGGTAGGCATCGAAGCAAACTCATAATCGGATCCTTGTGGTTCACTGGTTTCCCAAGCAGACTCATTGTATTTACTATTTCATTGATCATGAGATACATATCAGATATATGTTCATCCGAATTCATTTTAAAATTATCATATTTAATAGTATAAGTATTTAATATAATTTCGTTAACATTAGTAGTTCCCTAATGCGAAATAGTCAATGTATCCCATATTTCATATATAGTTTTATAGGAAGATATTCGATTGAAATCTACATCACCTAGAGAACAGTACAATGCATTCATTGCATTACAATTATTTTTATATGTAGCTTTAGTCAACTGAGACCATCTGTCCCTTGCAGTAACATGCAATACATGTTGTTCATTAATTGTGTCTTAGATTTCAGGACCCATTCTCTCTAGATACATTTTCATTTTTAATTTCCAATGAGAATAGTTATTACCATTATATAAAGTGTAATGTTAGTAGCATTGACCTAAAATCTATTATATATTGTTAATTATATTTTTATTGAACTGAAAATTTAGATATGACAGAAATTTTAAGATGTTTAAAATACCCTAAAAATCATAGTTGAAAAGAATTTGAAAACATGTACATTTGTTTAGATGGTAGAAAAAAATTTACCCTTTAATTCTAAATTATGGTCAGAGTAGAAATTCCATAGGGGTGTGAATTGAGTTTTTACTTAAAATTTCTCTAAAAATGCTTATGATAAAGATCCCCCAGTTTTGAAAAAACCCAGTTAATTAACAAAGTATAGGTATAATTGTTTAGTTTGGTAAATTGGTTTCTCAAACTGTGATTTGTCCTCAATCAAATAAGTTTAAAACACTTATTCAAATTTTGAAACAGGTTTATTGAAATAAACATATACACACACTAACCAAAACTAACTATCTGATTCAATGTAAAACAATATTTCGTCTTTGAAATTATAAGAAGTGGAAAAAAGAAAAATAGTGTATTGCTAAATATAGTTCACAGTAGAGTTAAACAAAAGGTTCAGTCTCATGTTGAGACTTAATCCTCTCCAATTAGCGATCAACTTCCACCATGATGTTTATATTAATAAAAAAACATGATACAGAGCCTATATCAAGCTTTTCAATAGTTTTCAAAAATTGTCCAATGGTCCTGCCCTTTACCATATATCTTTATTAGAAAATCTCACAACCAGGCCACACACTGCATCTTCTATATTTCTTTGGGGGAAACAAATGAATAAAGGATGATTTGTGTGAGGATTTTCAGTATCCTCCAGTTCAATCACCGAAGACAATGTGTGTGACAGAAAAACATACAATTCTTAGAAATGTAAAATAAAATAACACAATAGAGATAATATTATATGATTGAGCTTAGAATGATCTATGTTTTTGTAATTCAGCTCTTGACTCCTTAGAGTGAAGAAATTGCACATCGAGTGTTTCTCTGGAAGTTCTCCCCAATACCGAGTGTCACAACCCCATGCTCTAGCTTCCAAGTACTAAGGGGTTCTGCTTCTTGGTTTGACATAGTATTAAAGAAGAATAGAAATTATTCATTAATTTTTTCTCCCAAATGATATTAGTTATTCTATTGGATTCACAATGTAAGTGATGGATGGTTCTTCCTTGTTCACTTTGATTTAGCGAGTGATCTATTTTTCATGAATTCCTCCCCCTCATTGTTTCTTCATCAGTCCTCTATTTTATATTTGGGGTCCAAAAATAGGAATAGATAAACCATGTGTAGTCCTCATACCTCGTACAGTGCCCAGATACAGTCTCTTGATATGTCTACAATCAATGTTAATTAATGTAGGAAGCTTTAAATTTACTGAATATGACCGTTATAGTAATCTTAAGAATTTGACATGGTATGGAGTAGAAGCGAGAGCATTGGTAGACTCATAGTGGTAGCCTTCTTTGGTATCCATCAATGGTAGGTCTCATCAGTAGCCTTCAATGGTAGGCTTCCTATGTAGCCTTCATCGGTAACCATCATTAGTGACCTTTCATCAGGGACCTTCATCGGTGAAACATCATCGATGACCATTCATAAGAGACCTTTCATCAGTAACCTTTCATCAGTGACCTTTCCTTGTGACCTTTCATCGGTGAACTTCTATGGTTGACCTTTTACGTAGTGAAATTTTGCACTGTAAACATAATTAATAGAACAGTGATATTAAAGATACATTGGTATCACTGGATAGAAACTATAAATATTAATGAAACATGATTATTCTATAATAGAAACAAGATTATCACATAAATGAAACACCATTTTGGTATTATAAAAACATGTGAGTCCAAAAAATGATATTGAGTACCAATATGGTCAATCGATATCATAACCCTATCCCGTAGATTTGAAACACTAGAAAAGGCATTCATATTTCTATAAACCGACACATACATGGTTCCCATTTTCAATGTATTCTCAAAATATCAATGTAATTATTACTCACAATTTTATATAACATTTCCAATAGAAAATAATTATCACTACCATGATTGGAAAATCCATTTTTGTTCCCAAACAATCCATGATGAATTTCACCTAACATAGAATATGAAACAATTAGGCCCCATTGACATCATGTTCTTTAGGTCTTGGTCTGCCTGGTACAACTAGTTTCCATGTAGACATATGGTCCCATCCCTAGGGCCCAGCAACATGTCTGAAAGGGTCTTCATAATATTGAATGTCTCCACTAGCCAACACATATTTTTTACAGTGTACTTTATCCTCACATGCACACAACATGGGAAACATACCAGATATTCATAGATAACGATCACTACTCCAAGCCAAACATGCATAAATATGGAGTTCAAATTATGAAGGATCGAAAAAAAAGAAAGGTTCTCCTTGTTGACATGAGTCATATAACTTTATTTTAAAAACTATTCCATTAGGGGTGTTAAATTAAAAACTCTTTAGATTATAAAATCCTTGTTGTGGAGCCTGCATCTCAACCAAGGTCATGCTATTACACTTACAACTGGGTTTCTGCTCTGATACCAATGTAACAACTTGGCTCCATTGATAGTGAAAAAACCCCTACTTAACATGGCAGTTGAGTTCAGTCTCCCCATGAACCAGTGGCCCCATATACATATGGTTCCCTCCATGGAGCCCACCCAATGTTTTGAATGTGTCATTAGAGTAATGATTGTCCAGACTGGCTAACACATGTTCTTTTTAACTTGATTCGTGCTCACTTGCACACACCATAGGAATATTCCTAAAAGTTCCCCCATAATGGATAATATTCTCCACCAAGCATGATTAACTATGGAAAAATAATCAGTTAGTATCCAAAAAATAATGGTGAAACTTATTGAAATGGGTCACATAACATTGTCTTTTAACAATTTATCTTCATCGGGTGTTACATAATTTAAATCAAAATGATTTTACGAAATACTTATATCAGAATTTATTTCCATTCCAATAAAGAGGAATTCATAGAATGTATAATCCATAAGTATCAAATTAATCATTTTTAATACCAACATAAAGGAGAATTTAAGAACTACAATGCATTACAAGAGAAATAAACAGTTTATATAGACTCCGAAATCTCCAATGAAAGTAACATAGATCCTTAGAAAAAGGCAAAAGGAAACAAAGATATCAACTTATCACAAGCCTTGATCTATAAGAAACACCATCAATTCCCACTTGAAACCCTAGATCCATCATGTATGTCCAAATAAATTTCCAAAAAATTATAGGGGAATATGGTTCTAGTGTAGATCAAGATAAAAGTGGATGTATAGAGGGGAGATAAACATATAACATGAATATATACTCCCAAATAGACTGAGAATCAATTTTATACCAACGTAGAACATCCTGGAATGTCGAGGAAGGGATGGGTCGATCTAAGGAGTGATTAGGGTGAGATTTTGGTTGAAAATGACCAAGGTTATTAGAGTAATATTTCATTTTTAAGAAATTTATATAGGCCACATTCTTAGGACCCAAGTTCAAAAAAATTTACTAACTATGTGCCCACTACTATCCCTTTAAAAAAAGCACATGGTTACTTGAGAGTTACCAAATAGATGAAAACTATTCACAAGCTATAAAAATTCCAGTGAAGTAAGCATACACTTATCAAATAGTTAAGATATAGTTACTAAAAACCATCTGTAGACCGTGCATCTAGTTAATTTCTCCTAAAATCCAAAAATCATGACCCAAAACATCAATAGTCATTATTATATAATGTGAGGAAAAATATACCCACAATAAAACATAGTTGTGACCTTGAGGGTGTCACACAAGACATCCTAGAATTTATTTTTGAATGGAATTTATACATGAGCATTTATAAATGAATCTTTATATAAGTAAAATGAATAATATAATGTGGATGTATGTGATATATTTTATTTGGGATCATATAGGTGTATCCTAGGATATTTTCATTATCAATAAAATTTGAATTTAGTTGATATATAAAGATAATTAATGTGAGTATAAATATTATGTATTATAAGAATGTATCCCATGATGCAACTAAATCTTAGAAAGATAAATTATTTTAACCGTAGTAAATAAGATTAGTCTAGATGATTTTATTGTATTAAAGGTGAATGATTTTTTGAATCAAGGGATCAATACATGTTTAGGATGAGTCTTTCAATTATGATATGGAATCATAGCCACCATACTTGTTTGAGGTATCTTAATTGTGATGAACATAGTATTTCTAAATAGATAAAAAAAAGTATCCAAATATTTTTGGCATTTTGAGTAAGGAGAGTTTGAAATTTCAATATACATAAAGGGGTCCTGAGAAGATGCATATGTAATAGGAATTAGTTGATGAACCTGTGTATATGCATTCCTTCCATTTTTTATGGGGAAATTAAATCATGGATTTTTGGTTTTCCTTCAGAGAGAATGAAGTATTAGATTTCGTAATTAATTATCTTTTTATATTCTATAAATATCTTATACAAAATATCCATAAATTAGTCCATATATGGTAAAAGCAAGGTTAATCAAGGGATTATACCTATGTAAAACCAAAAATAAAATTTACATTACTATGTTTCACAATCACGGTGGTTTATAATTTCAAAAAGTATCATAAATAATACTTCCATAAAAAATTTCTTTTATATCTAAACACGTCAAAAATATATTCTCTATATTTTTCGACAATGTATTAAATAAAATTTGGGTCTAAACATTCAAAAATTCCATTACATACCTTTTATTCATTGATGGATGAAATTCATGTCCCGATATAAATTATATGTTTTCGCTACCACATATACATATTGTGTAATGTTTTTGATGAATCCCCATTGCATATTCTATGTAGAATAAAGTAGATAATGTAAATTACAATTAGGTCATACTAATGGAGTGTGATACTTTGAAAACATGTTTAATCATGTTTTCAAAGATAGGATCATCATATGGTCTTCATAAAATATTTTGAGTTACATTATTTTGAGCCTATAAATTCCGTCCCTAAAAACTAGATTTATTGGTATAAAAGAATCTAATTATGAGTGAAATTAGAGTACTTCGACACATTCCTAATCCAGTGGGATGATAAAAAACTCTTCTAGTGTTTATCATTGATTCATAGAATATGAAGGCATAATTATAAACCTTCCCAAGACTATATTAGAATATGATTTCTCTATGATTTTGGAATTGTATCTACAGGAGGAGGACCATTGATAAATAAGAACAATACCTGAGATTAACTGAAAATCACTGATAAAAGGAGTGGTATTGATGAGAGGATATGTGTTATAAAATTATGGTACTTTTTGATGATTTGTATAAAATTCATAGAGAAAAAGTTTCAAAATAGATTTAGTCTAAATATTTCAATGATATATGGATGTCGAAAGATTCAATTAGATTTTATCTTAAACATACCTTTATGGTTTCTTTATTAATGATTTTATTGTCCCTTTTTTTACTCATCACAAGGTATAATATAATTTATGTTCATATAGGTTCGATTGAATGTTGCATCATATTTTAGGGTTATAGAATATGAACCATTATTCTATGTAATTTTTTATCTTATAACATGAATCAATATACCGGTAGAAATTTATGTTCAACAATTTATTTTTAAAAGTGTATCTGAGGAAGAGATGTTTTCACGAAGCAGCCTGAGATAACCCTGAACCGGTCACCCAGGCCAGCCCGCGACAAATCTTGAGAGGCAATCTTGATCCTCCTAGGATGGTGGCAAGCACCAAGGGAATCAATAGATTACACAAAGGAACAATTTCCCATATATAACCAAAAAAATATATAACAGAAAGAATGGAAAACCCAATATACATTCACATAAAAACTGAACTGAACATTATTTGTATATGAAAGTGAAAATTAAACTATAAAAACATTACCAACCAAAACTTATGACTAGATAAATCCAAGTGACCACACTGTTTACTCTCTAACACAATGATCAAACATCACCTAAGCAATCAAACTCATCCAAAAACCTACAGAAGGTCTTAAAAATGAATAAAACTATAGGTGTGATTATTAAATGTCACTTGGATAGACTAATAATATATTACCAATGAACTTCCCTTAAAATAAATGAAACATAAAATCTATGTTGTAAATTCAATATATAAAAACAATTTTTCCAAACATGGTTCATTTCTATAAAAATTACGATGCAAAAACATTCATGTTTTATAAAAAATAAAGCTAGCTAAATTTTTTTGAGGAGGTAAAACATCAAAATGAAAATTGTTTTCAAGAGGGGTTCATTAACGAATGTATAATTTTAAATTAAACACACATGTTTTTGATTTTACCAACTAAACACACTATATACTGACAGTGATTAAAAATATCAAATGGGCACATGTCACGGGAACACCACTTGGAACTAGATCATTGTGGGACCCATGTACCTTATATCTTGGTGAAAAGTTACCATCACAAATATTCATTCTCCTGCATAGGAGACACTATTAGGATAATCATACATAACCTAGGGGTCCCCAAAATCATCATCATAATCATAGTTTAGTTAGTGTTTTCATTGTCAAACATGATACATAAAATAGTGACAAAACCCCTCCTGATCACTAGCATACTAGTACACATCCGCCTACCAGGATACCCATGTTTTCCATTTTTGGGCGCAAATAGGTTACACATAAATAAAATACCATTTTATAAGTAATATTACATTTAAAAACCATAAAAAAAACATGCATTCCATGCACATGTCTCATATTTCATTCCAAGATCAATAAACCACCAAAATTTTCATAAAAATATTTCAAGAAATATAATGAGGCCTTGCACATAACATCCCTTAAAAAAATTATCTTTTAAGGCCAAACACACACCGATACCATATCAAAAAATATTTTGAATCCCCCAAAACATTAAATAAATAAATTTCAGGGACCAAAAAATGGCCCCAAATGATACAACAAGAAACACACATGGAAACCATTTTTATAAAAACAATTCCAAATAAGCCTTTAATCATATCTGGTAACTAAAATTTTCCAAAGGTAATATTTTCAATATAAATAAATAGGTTTATAAATATAAATTATACTATAAAAAAAATCATGAATCTTTTAAAACATTAATGTTACACATCCCAAGCACGACCATTTTTTTTAATGATTCCAAACGGGCCATTTTCAGGAAACTCATGCCAAAACATGTTTACCACCAAAAACTCAATTGCTAATAAAACCAAAAATACTTTGGAAGGTAAGAAAAGGACTCTAAAATACCATTTTTCAAGATTATGATGTATTTATAAATTCAAAAAAATAATTTTTAAATCACACTAGGAACATAAAAGACAATCTGGAAATTTACCGAACACCTGGCGTGCACTTTTAAACAAACAACATATTTTAAGCACATAAAGGGGATAAAATACCATTTTATTTCCATAAATTTATTCATGATACGGAATCATGTTGGAAATTGAATAAAACAGGTGCGTAAGCTGAAAAAATATTAATTTAAGCAAGTGATGTACACATTTATAACAAAACAACACTAATTTTCACAAAACAAGGCTTAAAACCCATTTTTCCAACCAAAAAAATTATCCAAAGGCTGAAAACAACACTAAACATATATATCAGGGTTTAAAAGAAATAAAACCTGAAATTTAAATGATAAAGGATTGTGAATCAGATACCATACCTCAAAACCATGGTGGAATGCAACCGCACAACCAATATCACCAGCCACGGTTACCAACACTCTATATCTATGAAGAATATCCCTAAATGAACCCAAACCCCATAAAATCATGGTATAAGATAAAACTAGGTCGTGCATGACTAGGGGAGTAGAGGAAATCAAAATAATGTGGAAGGGGAAGGAAGATGGATGAGAAAGGATAAGGAATCTCACCTTGGAAACTCTTCATCATCCCTTAGATCTACACTATTTCGATGGAAGGGAATGCATGGAAATTTTTTGAGAGTCTGATTAGGACTCGAAGAACTAGGAAAAGAAAAATTTTGGGTATAATAGAAAAAAATTAAGGATTCATGAAAGAAACTAATTACATTACCAAATCATGATGATTTGAGAAGACTTGAGAAATTTAGCCCTAATATGAGACTAATATGAGCTCAAAAGAGGGAAAATGTAATATGGGGGGTGTGCTTATGGTTCATGGTCCCTAGAGAGATATGGAATCATCAAAAAATATTAAAAATTGAATAATATATAAAATCCAAAATTTTGTTTCTAAAAATGGAACTGGGCTCACGGGGTGGCCGAATACGTGAATAATTAACCTAAATCCACCAAGATTATGAATTCATAAGGGGGTAAAAAAGGATATTGTGGTTTTAATAGGTGAGTGGAGGTAAGGTGGGAAGTATAATGAGTGAAAAATGTGGTAAAATTAAAGAGTTTTAAAAGAAATAAATTTCATTTTTAAATCTTGAAATGGGGTCATGGTTGACCCCAATCTTGAAATAACCACACTTTTCTCCCAAAACATCCAAACCAGCTATGGGAAACCCATGGTAGGATGATTAGACATATATGGTAGTTAATAACTCAACATTAAACTCACCCATAACGCAATAAAAGTATCAGTATTTTGAATGAACTGTATCAAAACCATGACATGGAAAAAACTGGGTTTGACAATTCTCCCCACCATTAAAGCATTCTGCCTTTGGAAGGCCACAACACATTCTAGATGATTGATAAACCCATAAGGATTCCTTATCAATTTGGTTCAGCCTCTGAATCCAATGAAATATCATCCACCATTAAAGGAACTTAATCCTATTACCTTAACCAAAACACGAACTCCTATCCACTTCCCGAGAATCAACCAAAGGAATGACTGAATACATCTACAACCAAACTAAGAACTAGATTGTTGGGCCTTCTCCCAATGAACCAAAAAATCAACCAAACCAAATACCACTCACAAAAACCAAATTTTCAAGGGGATTTCTTAATGTACTCCTCACCATTAAGAAATAACTATCACTTGAAAAATTATTAGGAGGAAACACGATGTGACCTGTGGTGGGTTTCCCCACCATTAAGAACCAAAGACCAATTTCCAAATAAAAATTAAATATTAACTAGGAATAGGTCTCTCCAACATAGGCCCACCGAATCTCTCCAACAATAACCTACCAACCAATTTTAAAAGGAATAGTACATGAACATCTAAAATCCCCACTACTAAACAGAGGGGACAAGAACATGGGAAACACTCTCTGCATGGATTCAAACCCCCACCACATGGGGTGGGGAGGGAAGGGGACCATATCATTGGGCCACATAAACAAAAAAATAAATAAAGGAACTAACAAACTTCAATGGTAGAGGCTCAAGCTTAGAAATACTACCCACAGTCTTAGGACTCCAAACTACGTGGAAACTTCACTCCAAGAACTATGGCTAGAGATATGATGGATGAAGCATCTTCTGAAATGTAGTCAGGCATTGAAAATCCATTACATTAACTCTTTCCCTTAGTTCCAAATAATGACACATAACTCTCCCATGCCGAAATAACATATCAAAGGACACATTGAAACTCATTTCCCACAAAAAACACTTTTACAAAATCAAGAACATAGATATACACAACACTATTTTCTCTCACTCAAAATGAAGATAAGAATGATCAAGGCATATATAGAAACACATCAAACTCACCGAGCATAACTACCCCAACAAATAGGGACACCATAATGAAATGTCACTTTAAATTTAGCCCTAAAATCTCTCTATTCCATCAAACGGGATAAGGAATCATTCAAATAGGTGGATTTACCATTTGAAATGAATCCTTAGGTTGATCACCTAGAAATATTTCCAATGGAGAACAATTTGTGGCCCCATAACAACATCCAAAACATCTTTAGAAACCCACTGAACTTTACTTAATAACTGAGCCACTAACGAGATCCCATATCAAGACACCACAAGAGTATGGATTCCATATCGCAATAAAGCATACCAAATAAACAACACTTCTAAGATATAGGGAAAAACTGAAACATAACCATCGATTTATAACAAACACCACAATTTATTCAGATTAAAACACTTTTTAAAAACAAACCAACATGCTGTATTTTCACATTCACCAATGGTGTTTCATCATGTATCACTCATATGCCCATTTTCGTGCCACCCCTGGCACCCAACCACAATCCTATTCTAGCCATTCATCCATATAGCCAAAACTCGTACATGTGAGAACCCATTAAAACACCAAAGGCTAAAATAAAAGCATCATCACTCCAAAATGAATCGTGCACCCTAAAATTGAGCATTAATAAACAAATCAAAAACCATTTTCTGATTTCAAAAAACAAACCGAACTTCATCAAGAAACATTTGATTAAAAATCCAATCCATTTAAATTAATTGAACATCCAAAAATGACCATTCTATTCCAAATAGACCATTCTAATTTTTAAAATTTTAGTAGGGTCCCCTTTGATAATCTGATAACAACAAAGGATAGAACCCCATTCCATAAAAACACTAGTATCTCAAAACCAAATTTCCAAAAACAATTCATCATATTCAAGCACTTTTCAATAGCCCAAAACACCCCATTAAAAAATATATCAGAATCTCTTTAAAATAATCTATTCTTTCAAAAGATTTCATTTCCAAAAACCATAAGTTTAGATTACGGAAATTGAATCCCGTTAAATCATTTCCTCTTTATACCAAAGATTGGTTTCATAAAAACCATTATTCCAAAACCATTATCATATTAAATTTTGAAAAAACGTTATCCACTTTTCAACAACCAAACATTCCCTTAAAACCCTTTTTCAAAATTATGACACAAGTATTTTGAAAACAAAATTCTGAATTAAAAAAAAGTCCAACATACACTCAAAAGGGAACCACTGTTAGTGGGTGACTAGACCATATGGTTGGAGGCCATATGTCAAACACTCCACCAACATGGAGAGGCTTCTTGGGACTATTACCTAGCTCCACATGGATATCTAGGCCATAGTAGATCAAGGAAACCAATAGTCAAACTCCCCTTATCATATCCCAACACAAAACAATCAATAAGAACCTAGGAAACTAACAAAACTAGACATCCCATGGACACCAGAGGGTCAGAACGAGGAGGTGTCCACGGAGATCTTCCCAATACTACCCCTAAATTAACAATAATCCAACTCTATCTATCTTGAAATCCCTAAATAACATAGGGAACTCTAAAAAGAAAGGTCCTCTAGGATCCAATCTCCCTTTGATAGCATCTTGTCATGAACGCGCATGAGTCAAACCTGAACCGGTCAACTGGGCCATCCCGCAACAAGTCACGAGAGGCATTCCTTGCCCTCCCAGGATGAAAACAAGCACTAGGGGAATTAGTAGAGTACAAAATGGAATTATTTCTCCCAAATATAACCAATATAATAAATAGTATAATGAACATAAATCCTAATATATATTCATATAAAAATTGAATTGAACCTTATTTGTACAGGAAAGTGTAAATACAATAGAGACATCAACCTAAAACCAAAAAAAAAACAAACAAACTGCTAAACCCATGTGACTCTGCTGGTCACTCTCCAAGAAAACAATCACAAATTACCCAAGGGCATCGAACTAAAGTTGAATCCTGCATAAGGGATAAAAAATGAAGAAAACTACATGCGTGAGTATTAAAACTTAGTATGACAGCTCGATAATCTATTCCCAATGTACTTAATTTAAAATAAAAGAAACATAAATTAAATGTTTGAAATAAAATATATAAAATAATTATTTCCAAACACTGTTCAGTACTAAAAAATCTACATAGCCAAAACATGAATGTTTGAAAAATGAGAAATCTATTAATTTTTTTAGAAGTAGTGAAACATGAAAATGATAATAGTTTTCAGGGGGACTAATTTAAAGAATGTAAACCTTAAAAAAACGTACACGCTGTAGAGTTTACCAACCAAACATTACATATATAGACATTGTGTACAAAATAGCCAATGAGCACAAGCCACTAGAACACCCCTTGGAACTATTACATTGTGGGCACCAGGAACCTTATATCTTAATGAAAAGAAACCATAACAAATATTCCTTTTCATGCACATGATCCACTAGAAGAAGAATCATACATTACATTGTGGTCCCCAAAAACATCATCATTATAATTTAGATACTATTGAAATCATCAACCTTGGTACATATAATATAGAAAAAACCCCTACATGTCACTAGCATACTAGTACACGTCCACACACCTAGATACCTGGGATTTCCCTTTTTGTGCTCAATCATGTTAAAAGTCCAAAAAATCCTATTTTCTCCAGCAGATTCCATTTAGAAATTATATACAAAACATACATCCCATGCACATGTCTCACATTTAATTCATGGATCAATAAACCAACTAAATTTCTATAAAACAATTTCAAGAATTATAATGAGGCATTGTACATAAAATCCATTCTGAAATTCTCTTTTAAGGAAAAAAATCACCAATATCATAAAAACAAAATTTGGAATCCCCAAAACCATTTAATAAATCAATTTCATGGAACATAAAATGGACTCAAATGATACAACATAAAATACACATGGAATCCATTTTTACAAGAACAATGCTAAAGAACCTTTAAGAATTTCTCAAAACTAACATTTTCCAAAATTAAATATTTAAAATTCAATAAATAAGTGTCTAAATACCATTAAAATCATAAATCAACATTCATGAATCACTTAAAACATTCAGGTTACTCATCTAATGCACACCAATTTTGATAAAATGCCAATCGAGCCATTTTTCCGTATCTCGGGCCAAAATATATTTTCCCCCAAAAATCCATTTGTTTATAAAACAAAAACCGATTTCGAAAAGGACCAGAAAAAACCATTTTTAATTCTATCAGTTTATTTTTAAATAAAAAAATAACCATTTCAAATATCATTAAGCATGTAGAATCCTGCTGGGCAATTTACCGAACACATGGTGTGCACTTTTAAACAAAAACATATTTTAAGCACTTCAAAAGGGTTAAAATAACATTTTAATGACATAAATATATTCAATATACTGATCCATGTTCAAAATACCATAATCCAGGTGCCTATGCTAATCGAACATTTATCTAAGCCAGTGGTGTACCCGTTTATAATAGAACAACACTACTTTTCAAAAAACAAGGCTTAATAAACTGTTTTTCACACCAAGAAAATTATTAAATGGATGAAAAACAATACTAAGCATATATATTAGGTTATTAATAACAAAATGGTGGACTATAAATGTAAATTCTTGGGTAATGGATATCCTACCTCAATACCATGACAGAATAGAACCGCACACCTGATTTCACCCATCATGGTTCCCAACACTCTAGATCTATGAAAAATTGCCCTAAATGAACCGAAACCCAATAAAAACCATGATATAAAACAATCCTAGGTCTTTGATGTCCTAGGGAGAAGAGGAAACCAAAATAAAGTGAAATTATAAGAAAGTGTGAGGAGAGAGGAAAATGAATCTCACCATTGAAACTACAGAACTCTTCATCTTCCATTATATTTAAATCATTAGAGGAAATAAAATGGCTTGAAACTTCTTGGTGAGCCTCCTTATGCCTAGAAGAACCGTGTAAATAATATTTGGTGGGAAAAGATAATAAATGAACGATTTTACAAAGAAACAAATTACCTTACCAAATCTTGATGATTTGAGAAGACTTAAGAAATTTATCCCTAATCTACGACTAAGATATGCTTCAATGTGGGAAAATGGAACTTGGTGTTGTTCCCATGGTTCTTGTTCTAGAGTGAGAGGTGGTATAACAGAAAAATACTAAAAATTTAATATGATATAAATGGTTTTTTTAATCTAGAAATGGGATCACATGCTGAGCTAATACCTGAATAAATAACCCAATTCCACCAAGATTATGAATTCCTAAGGGGGTCCAAAAATAAATTGTTGTTTGAATAGGTCAGGGTAGGACAAGTAGGAAATGTATTGAGTGATTTTTTTAAAAAAAAATTAAGGAATTATAATAGAAATAAATTTTGTTTCTAAATCTGAAATTGGGCTCACAGTTGGCCCAAATCATGAAGTAAAAACCCTTTTCTCTAAAAAACTCCCAAACCAGCTATGGAGAACCCATGGTAGAATGATTATACGTATATGGTAGTTCAAAAATAAACATTCATTTCATCCATAACCCAAGACAATTATTTGGATTTCCAATTATCTAGATCCAAACCAAGAAATGAACGAAACTGAAGTGTGACAGATGTATAACATCAATGATATTTATATAACATATAATATAATAATGTGTATAAAGTAAAACATAAATTAAGTAAAATGAATTCTAGAACATGAGAATAAAACATATAGCCTAGTATGACCATTATATACATTTAATTTAAAAGGCTACCCCAAAATCATTTTAATGAAAATAATATGGTTCCCATTAACCGCAATTAAAACATGGGTCACACTGCTACCCTAATAGAGGTTTCTAGAGATAGAAGATATTTTTTCCTAGTGATATATAACACATGGATGAGTATTAATGGGATTTCTTATAGGTGTATATTCCATTATTATACAAAGGGGAATAAATTACATAAGACAAACTCATTACAAATAACAATGATATTTTATTGATGAATAATGAATTTAAGGAATAATTTTTATTTTATGAAAAAGAATATGTTGAATATGGTTTAAAGAAAAATATTCTTGTACCATTACATATCAGATAAATTAGTAAGGGAATATATAATCATTTTTCATGTGATAAAAAATTTATAATTTAGTGTTTATATTTTTAACATGATACTTTCAGAAGGATATTTGTTAAACTACATGGAGTCAGCTGACCCACAATATGAAATTATGAAACTTGAAATTAAAAAAATCCAATTTTGAAATAAGTAACATATGGTGATAGGTTCGAGATGTAACAATGGATTCTGTATTAAGTTGTGAAATTTATTTGGTAACTAATTCAAAGTGGTTGTAACACCCGAGACTTTTATAAGAAATATTTCGTTTTTATTTTATATAAATCATCAATGGAATCTTTCACTTCACACAACACTAGCTTGGGTTTCTTTACCCGCCATCGTGACCTTCCTTGATAGCTTGCATCGTACGCAATATCGAGTTTCACTAAAAAACGATATGCTATTTAAATTTTATTAAAACTAGCTGTTATGAATTGTAATAACCACTTTTTAAAATTTTGTAAATTTTATTTTTCAAAATGGACATCATTTTTGGATTCAGAATATCGAAATTAGCCTATGGTGAAATTTTGGTATTTTTCTGGAAACTTTAAATTTTTATGAATAGTGAAAACACTGGGTTACTATTTAAATACCGACTTTTTATTTAAATAATTATTTATTTTATTTAAATTTACTTTAGGTCAAAATTGATACATAATACCTATATAAGTTCAATGTAATTAATTGGAGTAATTTTATAATAATTTTAGATATATAAAAATTTTATTGAACTTTTAACCGTCTTTTAAACACCTCCATGGAGAATTTTCAAATTTACATAAGGAATAATTTTACCACTTATGTGAGTGGAATTTCAAAAATCCAAGAGACACGGTTGATGTCAGTAAGTAAAATGTGGTTCAATGAGATGAAAATAATTTTTGATGAATAGTAACTTTTTACTTTTATTTACCCTGGTTAAAAGTAAATAGGGTAATTAATGGTAAAAATGATATTATTAATACCGTAACACATGTCCTAATTCTATTGGATAAGTGTAATTTGACCAAAAAAACCTTAGGAATAAAATATGACCATTTAGGCCCACTTGGATTAGATTAGGACATTTATTATTAATTTATTTAATGATGGGTTAAAATAGTTAAAATCAATGTTTAATAAGTAAATAATTTTTAATACATGGTTATAGATAATATATATTCGACTCTAAATATTAATTAGAAAGCTAAAAATATTTCCTACATAATGGTATTTTATTTGTAATTCTTAGATATTAAATATTTAATTTATTTATGACACAAAGGTGATGCAGTAATTATCTTATTAATGAAATATTGACATAATTGATGTTATAAATAGACAAATAAATTTAATTTGAGACTTTTTATGAATTAAACTAATTTTCTAGGTTAATATGACATGTTATTATTAATTTAATTAACGTTGTTCCAACTAAACATTCTGTTATGATTTTCACAAAAATAAATTACTAAATAGTGTCAAAATTGACATAAAATAGTTTTTCAAACAAATATTATATTATTAATTGTTATTTTATTCCTAAAAATCTAAGGACCTTTAATATGACTTAGATAAGGTTATAAAAATTAATAATAAACAACTTGGGGTTCTTTTTTCTTGTTATAATATTTTTATTAACCTTATAGTGTAAGAACACAAAAAGACACGGTAAAAGTAAAATTATCTAACTTAAAGTTAAATCCGAATGATAATGTTAAAATAGAAAAATAAACTTGTCCAAATTGTATTTTATGAGAGTATTTAGACCCATAACCACCTTAGCTTAGAAATAAATCAATTTGGAGCTATTTAAAACCGAATATGGCTTTATAATAGAATAATATTTTTCGTTTTTCCAAAGATACCCCTCTGCTCCCTTATAAAAGGGCACCTCCTCCCTCTATTCCTCACACCACTTTGAGCCTTCAGGCTCGGCCAACCCATGAAAAATTTATTTCTACACTTCCCTAGAAACATCCTAGAGTTCCTGGTCTTCTTTAATGACCAATTTATGTGCCTTAATAGGAGGTCTCAATGAAGCGCTTCAAAGAAGAAATAATGTACGTTACCGATTCTTTCAACTTTATTTCTTCTTCCACTTCTTCTTATTTTGTTTTTTCATTATGAATTAATAACATCATTATCACTCATATACTGATATGTTATTATAATTATGAAACAACCCTAATTCACCATCTATCCATCCCACAGAAAACGAAATCACCGCGCATGCGTACGTACGGAATACCGTCTCTACGCAGTCGTGTAATCTATTTTACACCACCACCTTACTTGTATTTGTATAATTGTGTAAATAATGAATATATATGATTATTTTAAAGTTATATTGATTATGAAATAGTATATAAACACTCCAATACAATTCCACGATCATGGGAACGATATCATCGCTCGTGCGTACTTACGGAATACCGTCTCCATGATGTGATGCGACTAGTTCTACATGATTTTCATTGAATAATTATTACATAAATGAATTGAGTGAATAAATATGATATATATTACACTAATACCATTCTGTAAATGAGGTATCTATAACCTAAAATGAAGAATAAGAATTTATTCGGCAAAACACGCATAAGAACAAAAGGTAATAAACACCCGAATAACAAGTAGAAATGAAATATTACTAAAAATAAGCTAAGAATATGACCATATATGATATAATAACAATTATAATGATTCTGGAATATGTCAATAACATTATTTGAATCATTATACAAGAGGTTCAGACACTTACGAAGAAAATCGGACCTAAGGTAAGGGAAATATCACAATCTCATTTTTATCCGATATTGTTTATACTTTGGAATTTAATGGGGTGTATTTTATCATCCAAATCCATGTTTTCTAAATATGTAATATTATTTCCATCCACCTACAATTGTTTAAATCCAATTTTACCCTTCGGTGAGTTTTTAGTAAAAGATATGAAAGGAATCTATTGCCGTTTTTCATACGAGGTACTTTTTGACTTTTCCGACAAAAGTATGAGAAGAATGTTTTTTAACTTATACGGAATGAATAGATATTTAAAACATTATTTCCAAGAATCATACTTTACAAGTTTTCATGTTTATTTTTAATCAACTTCTTTTAGTTTAAAATTGTATGACATGTTATGAAAGGAAATTGTTTTTGAAGTAGAAATGATATTTTCCTCAAGAATGGAGTTCAAGTGTTTTATCAAAATTATTTCCCATCTAAGATAATAAAGGGTTCTGTTTCTATCCCTATTGTTACATTGTTTTGATTTTGTTGTGATGGATTTTTATTTTTATGAATTCCTTCATCTTATATGAATTGTTTTATGATATCACGATGTTTAAGAGTCCCATTTTTGTTACATGGGTTATGCTATGATGTATGGTTTATGATTTTGTGGCACACATAAGAATGGTATCATTATGAGATGGGTGGGACCTATATCTCCCTCCAATGAATTGTCTAAATATAATATATTTCATGAGATAGACATGGTTGGAACGGCAGGTTAAACTGGTTCAGTGAAACAGGACTGAAACGAGGAATGAACTCGGTTCAGAAATGGACTTTGCCCACTAAGATAGTCTTGGAAATGAGTCTTGACTAATAAGAAATGTTTCTCTTTGATTATGTGTGTATGAAAAAAATCTACATGTTTTATGTTATGATTAGTTTGATTAATTTTCACTACCATGATTTATCCCATGTTATGAAATTATGATCTCTTTTGTAGGGTAAGATTTCCAAAATGTTTTGTTCTTATGAATATGATGTGATTGATATTTATTTTTTTTACCAATACTAAGCATTTGAGCTCACCCTTTTGAATGTTTTATTTCCCCAGGTCAGTAAGAAGGTTATTAAGTAATATATTCCAAAAGGGACTTTAGATATGATGAAATAAATGGGAGGCAATGTAGACGCTTTATGAACCAGTTGTTTATGTTTACCAGTTTCTAAAGACATTATACCTATACAGTCCTTTCATGGTTTTGATATATGTTGTAATAAGTGTACTTCAATTTTGAAGTACTAACAATGTATGTAAATTATGGGTTGTTATAGTTGGTATTAGAGGAAAGGTATAGTCAACCTTTGGAAACTAGGATGTGAAAACCTTAGTAAGAATCCTAAGGATAAGTCTAAGCAAAGAACACAATATTAGTGTTTTGGAAATTGCCATGAATAACCTAGGATAAGACATTAAGTGTGAAATTTTATTCTTTATTATGTGGTTTTCCTATTATAATTATTGTTGCTCACACTATTGTTCTTTGGATATAGTCAATGGTTGGAACCCGAAGGAACCGTGTTAATGCAGAATGCGATGGGAAATGCTATGATTGTCCCCCTGAGAAACCAAACATTATGGGAGATGGAATGAGAAATCTTGTAGCCATGCTGACACAACTTTCTCAAGCTATGAATCATGCAGGACATCCATACGAGCAAAGTAAGGAGCAACATTCTTTTGAATCCTTCATGAGACAGCGTCCACCTTCATCAGCAGGTCTACTGATCCATTAGTTGCTGAACAATGGATCAATTCTACTGAAAATATATTTTCAGTTCATCAATGTTTTGAACATGATAATGTCATCTTAACAGTGTATCGTTTGGAAGTTGATGCTGATCAATGGTGGAATATTATCAAGAATAAGAGGCCAAGAGATGAAATTTATTCCATGGAATAGGACGAGTTCATGAACTTATTTTTTAATAAGTACTTCCCTCGTATTCTCCAAACAAAGATGGAGAAGGAGTTTCTTGAACCAAAGAAAAAGGATGATGAATCTGTTGGTACCTATGAAGCAAATTTTAAAAGACTTGCAAGGTACGCTTCTGGTATTATTATCTAACCTGAGAGTACGATCGATCAATTCTTTAGTGGCTTAAAACCATGTCTTCAAAGGGCGTTAGCCATAAGGGACTTCAATAGCTACGAGGAAATCGTTCGATGTGCTCTAAATGTTGAGATGGAGATTGGAGTAACCCATCAGTCATATGGGTTTGATAAGAAGAGGAAAATGGAATTCGAACGAAAATCTAAAGAGCACACTGAAAAGAAGATGAGTTTTCCCTTATTCTAAAAGCGTGGAATGAAACATGGATAGAGTTGTCTTAAAGGTACAAGTAAATGTTTCAAATGTGGAAAGTAAGGTCATCGGGCATTTGAATGCCGCAATGATGGGAAGAAGATGTCTAGTGATGCGAATAATGCAAAGGCTACAGAGAGTGCACCTCCTACACTTCAATGTTACAAGTGAAAGGAAATGGGGCATTATGCCAATCAATGCACTAATCCAAGGGTTGTTGATGATGGCCGACATCAATAAACTCTTAAGTCTAAAGACAAAGGAAAGTCACATGCAATTTATATCAGCAATGTGGAGTACGATAACGAAGTGGTGAAATGTACACTTAGCATCCACTCTAAAGTAGCGAATGTTTTATTTGATTCTAGATCCACCCACTCTATTATTTATGAAGAATTTTCTAACAGTATCACCGTATTACCTCAACAATTAGATGCTGAGTTGGCTGTGACAACCCCTAATGGCACCAGAGTCGCATCAAAAGTTTATAATTCTTCTATGATTGAAGTTTATGGGAAATTGCTTCCTGTAAATCTTGTGATCCTCCCTATAGTGGAATTTGATGTGATTCTTGGCATGTATTGGCTTTCTCTATATGGAGCTCATATCAATTTCCAAATAAGGGAAGTCACATTTCATATTCCAGATCAATCTTTGATCGTCTATCGATGCAAGGATGAACATAACCATCAAGTGGAAATTTCATCAATCTTATGGGTCTTGATTACACTAAATGAGGTTTGTTTATCTAAAATGGTTGGTGAGAAACTCACAATTGAGAATATTCCCATTGTATGGGAGTTTGATGATGTCTTCATGAAGGAATTTTTGGGTCTTCCACCAAATCGTGAAGTTGAGTATTCAATAGATCTCGTACCGGGTGATTTACGTATTTCAAAGACACCTTATAGAATGGCCCCAATTGAGTTGCAGGAATTGAAGAAGCAACTCCAAGAGAATCATGATAAGGGGTCCATATGCCCTAGTGCGTCACCTTGTGGAGCACCTGCTCTGTTTGTTAAGAAGAAAGATGGATCAATGACACTCGACATTGATTATCAAGAACATAACAAGATCACTATCAAGAACAAATATCATCTCCCGCACATTGATGAATTATTTTACCAACTACATGGATCTCAATACTTTTTGAAGATTGATCTTCGTTCAGCATATCATCAATTTAGGGTCAAATGGGAGGATATACCAAAGACGGATTTCCGTACAAGGTATGGACACTATGAATTTATAGTGATTCCATTTGGTCTTACTAATTCCACTAATATATTCATGGATCTGATGGATAGAGTCTTTGGAGATTATCTTGATCAGTTTGTGGTAGTATTTATAGGTGATATTCCTGTATATTCAAAGAGCAAGGAAGAACACGAAGATCACATGAGAATTATATTGAAGACCCTGAGAAAGGAGAAGCTTTATGTTAAATTTACCAAGTGTGAATTTTGGCTTCAAAAAGTTTCATTTTTAGGGCACATAATCTCAAAAGAGGGGATATCTGTGGATCCAGCAAAAACAGAGGTTATCGAAAGATGATCGAGACCAACAACAGTAACTGAGATCCAATGTTTTCTTGGTGTGGCTCGATATTATCGACGTTTTGTGAAAGAGTTTTCATGATTAACTAATACACTCACCAGGTTGACTTGGAAAGGAGTTAAGTTTGTATGGACGGAGGAATGTGAAGAGAGTTTCAAGGAGTTGAAAAGAAGGTTATCCAGTGCACCTGTGCTCACACTGCCTTGTAGTGGAGAAAGGTTTGGGATCTACAGTGATGCATCCAAGAAGGGATTGGGGTGTGTTCTTATGCAAAATTATATAGTGATAGCTTATGATTCACGAAATTTGAAAATCTATGAGAAAAATTACCCAACTCATGATTTGGAGTTAGCTTCGGTAATCTATGCATTAAAGATTTGGAGGAATTATCTTTATGGAGAAAGGTGTGACATTTATACTGATCATAAAAGTTTAAAGTATATTTTCACACAAAAGGAGACGAATATGCGCCAAAGAAGATGGTTGGAGCTGATTAAGAATTATGACTTCTCAATTCATTACCACCCTGGGAAAGAAAACAAGGTGGAAGATGCATTAAGTCTACAAGACCATGCCAGTTCATCCATGATGAGGATCACAAAAGGTCCAATATTTATGGATTTACAAATGATGGATCTTGGAATTATAATGAAAGGGTAAAATCGAATCTTTCTCAAATGAATGTTCAACCATATTTACATGTTAAGATTAAAGAGGCACAGAAAGAAGATGTAGAGTTACAAAAGATGGTGAGAAATGTTCCTGAATTCAACGTTGAGTGTGTTCGTATAATAAAGTTCAAGAATCGGGTTTCTGTTCCTCCCATCCCCGAATTAAACAAGGAGCTACTGGATGAGGCTCATAGTTCTTCATTATCTATTCATCTTGGATGCACGAAGATGTATAGGGACCTGAAAGAGTACTTCTGGTGGGATGGCATGAAAAGAGATGTTGCTGAATATGTCTCTCGATGCTTGGTTGTTCAGCAAGTTAAAGCTGAGAGACAGAAGTATAAGGGGATATTACAACCATTACCCATACCCAAATGCAAATGGGAAAACCCCACTGTGGACTTTGTCACAGGACTTAAACATCCAAAGGCAATAATGCTATCTGGGTCATATTTGATCGTCTTACAAAGTCTGCAAACTTTATTTCTATTAGAGAGGATTTCTCTCTGGATCAGCTTGCCAGGATATATTTAAAGGAAGTGGTAAGATTGCATGGATTACCACTATCTATTATATCTGATCGGGATACGAGGTTTACCTCAATGTTCTGGCGAAGTCTTCAGCATACTCTAGATACAGAGTTGAGTTTCAGTACTGCTTATCATCCTCTGACAGACGGTCAGTCTGAGAGGACAATTCAAACTCTAGAAGATATGTTCAGAGCTTGATCTATGGATTTAAAAGGTGGTTGGGATCAACACAACCTTTGGTTGAATTTTCTTATAATAATAGCTTTCACTCCAGTATTCAGATGGCTCCTTATGAAGCTCTCTATGGAAAGAAATACAGGACTCCAACTTGCTGGGATCAAGTTGGGGAATGAAATCTATTAGGACCTGATCTTGTTGATGAGATGGCAGAAAAGTCTGATCCATTCAACAACACATAAGAGCTGCTCAGAGTTGAAAAAAAAGTTATGCTGACAACAGATGAAAAGAATTAGAGTGTGAAGTGGGAGATAAAGTGTTCTTTCGAAAATCTCCTTGGAAGAGAGTAATGAGATTTGGAAAGAAGGGAATGCTGAGCCCAAGGTATATCGGTCCTTTCGAAATACTAGATCGTGTTGGGAAGTTAGCTTACCGATTTGCGCTTCCACCAAACCTCTCTCATGTTCACGATGTGTTCCATGTATCTCTCCTGAGAAAGTACATACCTGATCCTTCACATGTACTCAGCTCAGATGTTATACCGCTGGAATAAGATCTTTCTTATGAAGAACAGCCGATAGAGATTCTCGATCATAGTGAAAAAGTTCTACGAAACAAGACCACTCGCATGGTGAAAGTTTTATGGAGGAACCAACAATTAGAAGAAGCTACATGGGAGCTTGACGATATGATGAGGGAGAGGTATCTTCATCTATTTCTTACAAGTGACAATTTTCAAGGGTGAAATTCATTTTAAGGGGTGTAGAATGTAACACCTGAGACTTTTATAAGAAAATTTTTGTTTTTATTTTATATAAATCATCAAAGGAATATTTCACTACACACAACACTAGCTTGGCTTGTTTTACACACAATCGCGACCTTCCTTGATAGCTTGCGTTGTACGCAATACGAAGTTTCACTAAACAACGATATGCTATTAAAATATTATTAAAACTAGCCATTATGAATAGTAATAACCACTTTTTGAAATTTTGTAAATTTTATTTTTCAAAATGGACTTTGTTTTTGGATTCAGAATATCGTAATTATCCTAGGGTGAAATTTTGGTATTTTTCTGGAAACTTTTAATTTTTGATGAATAGCGAAAACACTAGGTTACTATTTAAAAACCGACTTTTTATTTAAATAATTATTTATTTTATTTAAATATATTTTTGGTAAAAGTTGATACATAATACCTATATAAGTTCAATGTAATTCATTGGAGTAATTTTATAATAATTTTAGATATATAAAAATTTTATTGAACATTTCACCGTCTTTTACCGACATCCTAGGAGAATTTGAAAATTCACATAAAACATAATTTTTCTACTTCTGTGAGTTGAATTTCAAAAATCTGAGAGACACGGTTGATGTCAGTAAGTAAAATGTGGTTTAACGGGATGAAATTAAATTTTTTTGAATTGTAACTTTTTACATTTATATACCACGGTTAAATGTAAATAGGGTAATTAAGGGTAAAAATTATATTATTATTACCCTAACATGTAACGCCCCGACCCCAGTTACCCAGAGTCGGTGCATTATTGCGTAACATTGGCATGATCACAAAAGATCAAGTCTCAAAAGACCGATTAGTTTAGTAGCCTTGGAAACACTAGATACTTTCATAAATGTTACATTACATCATAAAGTGAAAAACTACAATAACAAAGTCTCCATAGTCCACACTCATATCCTTTTCTGACTATCCCTGCAGGTCATTCATAAAATACTTCTTCACATCTTGGAAAATATTAAAACATTGAAAGGGGTGAGCTCAGATGCTCAGTAAGGATAACAATATTGCGGAAGCTTTCATAAATAAACATTAACATTTAAGGAAATGTATAACTAAAACAAAAGCCTTTTGAAACTTGAACATCAGCATAATATGGAAAAAATAAAATTAAATAATTCCATTTACTTACTCACATGGATATTCTACTAGTCGAATAATCACATGCAATATCAATAACCACTTTCATAATAATGGAATGCATAATGCCAGACTATCATAACCACGTAGCCAAGGCCTCGTGCCAAGAACACAACTAAGATTTTGTCAAGGCCTCGTGCCAAGACACTAGTTTGTCTCATGAGACCTACCGATGAAATTTTATTAGAAGATACTTACGTTTAAAATTTCTCAAATATACTCCAGTTTGTTTCTGAAAACATTAATCATGCTTCTGAAAACAAAATAACTAATTCTGATACTGCTCGACTAATTACAGGCCATGATGGGTCCACTCCCAATCTCTTCCTGTCTACCATACTCGAGAGTCGGGTTTTTTGAAAACATTTTTAAGCTTGTGTTAAATACGTATACATTTTCACTGGATTTTCATATATTGGAGAGAAATATCACTTTTTTTAAATCATTTAAAAATCACATAATTATAAAATAAAACCTTTTGAATAAACATAAATGTCAAAGGGGTTTATACACCGTATAAAAGAAAGTTGTATATAAAACCAAATATGCCTCAATGAAAGGAGATTGAGATGAAGTCCCTAACAAGATCATTTTTTAAAATAAAATAGATCTATTATGTGTATTAAATATAATTACACATAATGAATGTACAAATACATGATAGGACATAAGAATATCTTGACATAATTTGAAAGTAGGAGATTAACACAAAGAATAGAAATTGGGTTAAGAGGTTCCCTTACCTTGCATCCTGTCTTGACTCGACTATTCTTTAACCTCCTGAATAATAAAATAGAGTTAATTTATATTTTATTAAGAACATTTTTCAATTTTTTATTCCCTTCATATCACTTATTACCATGTTATGAACATTATGCAATTATTTAAGTTAATAATGGTTATTTTGTCGATCTTTGGTACTTGAGTCAAAAATAAACTTCTTATAATTACTGGTTGTTCATGTGGTGATATATCCATTATATCCAGAATTATATTCATGATATGGATATCATATATCTCATATATATCCAGTATATACATGCATTTATAATATTCCATAACGTTTAGAGGTATGAAATGAAATGCACCGTTCATGGAGACGGTAAGGCGTACGTACGCATGAACGCTACTTTCATTTCTATTTCATATTTAATGAAATCATAATGATATAAAAGTATATTATAATTGTAGTATAATATCATATATAATATCATTTACTTCATCCTTTATACATCCCATATATGGGATTAACGATTCAAATCACTTTGAGGGGGCGGTAGTCCGCACTTCCTAAAATGAAGATATCGTGTTTACCCGTAATGGAAACAATAAAGGTATGCCATAAATGAAAAATAAAGAACCTTAAGTAAAACAAAAACATATTATATATCATATATATAAATATAGTGACATCTTAATGGCCACCTTTTCAGGTGTAATATGAGTGTTGAACAATCATCGTTTCGTGAGGTAGAAATTCGTCATCCACAGAAACAGTATGTTCTTTAACCATTAGATGTAGGTGTGTGTAAGTGTAGCTAGAATAATTATTATAAAAAAATCCTATTATATTGAGGATACTGGTGTTTTTACAAAAGTAATGAATAAAAAGAGTTTAGGGGGTTGGATAAGCAAAATAAAACAAAATAACATAAGAGAAGACATTACCTTGAAATCGGGTAACTCTTTTTATTTGAGCCAAAGGCATCCTTGGGAAGAATTATTCCCAATGTGAGGCTTCTAGGAGTAAGGTAAAGAAGTTGGGAGAGTATTTGGGTAGAGGTTGGCTGAGCCAAAAGGCTTTGAAAGTGTGAGTATGGTGGTAGTGGTGGGGGCCTTTTATAAGTGGAGAGGAGGGTCACTCTTCGAAAGTAATGAAATGTAACTTTATTATATAATGAGTTTAGGATTTTAAAGGTCCCACAATTATATAATTAGAGGATAAGGTGATAAAGGATCTAAATATACTCATCCAATAGCTTTTTTACAAGTGTAAGACTTGGATTTTACATTATCTTTTCATTTTATTTAAATCGTTAATTAATGAGGTAATCACTGCGTCATCATGGTGTTATAAATAATTTAATTTATATAATGTCTAAAAATTATAAAAAAAATATCATGATGTAGGAAATATTTTTATATTTCTAATTCATATTTATAGTAAAAAATATGACTTGTATAACCCCATTTTAATTTTTTTATTAAAACAACTTATGTTTGTGACATTTTTATTTTAAGTTTAAATAAAAGTTATTTATGTCTTTTCCTACCAAAGTGTCTCCATGGGGTACCCAAGTTGACCCATGGATTGTCTTGGTTGGCCATGACACATCCAATCGGGGTAGGACAAGTGTAATGGTATTTTCATATTTTTTATAATATCATTTTTACCTTAAATTTCACTAATTACCTTTAATCAAGATTAATTAAACTTAAAAGTTACTATTCACCGAAAAAAATATTTTAATCCCATTGAACCACATTTTACTTCTTAATGACAACCACGTATGTCGGATTTTTGAAAATCAAATCACAGAAGTGTTAATGTTTCATTTAAACGAAAAATCAGTTTTTTAACTACCACTTAGTGGTTTCACTATTCATCAAAAATTGATGTTTTTCAGAACAATGCCAAAATTTCACCCTAAGCTATAATTGATATTCTGAATTCAAAAATGATGTCTATTTTAAAAAATTCCAATCATATAAGTTGCATTAATTAATTTTATAATTAATTCTTGTTGTCACAACAAATAGCGTGTTTTTAAGAAATAATATATATCAAATGATTGACAATTGTTTATGTCCAATTTCAAAGTGAAATTAATTCTAATGACCAAAATTGGATAAAATGGTAAAAATAAATTCTAATTACACTTTAAAACCAATCAATAGTATAATTTATCACTATAAATTATTTTGATTAAAAAAAGTTGTTTTTACGTAATTTTCACTATTCATAAAAAATTGAAGTTCTCAGAAAAATACCAAAAATTCAACATAGGATAATTTCGATATTCTAAATCCATAAATGAAGTCCATTTTGAAATAAAAAATATATATAATTTCAAAACAAGGGTATTACTATTCATAACTGCTACTTTGATTAGTTGTGGTGTGTGTTTAGAACTCGAAGTTGCGTACAACACACGCTGCTGTATTATTCAAAGAGAAGTGTATCATGAAAGCTTGGGGTGTTACATTCTCCCCTCCTTCAATAAATTGTGTCCTCGCAATTTGAAATTTTTCATTGAAAATAAATGGTTGAAAATAGAAAATAACTTTGTGGAAAACCCATATTGGAAATAAGGTTAATAAAAATATGACTTTAAAAGATAGAAAGATAAGTAGAAAGGTCACCCGAGATAGCCCATACTAGGATTCTTTGAAAATATGGATATGGAAGAAAAACAAACCATCAACGTCTGATGGAGAGTCGTAGAAAACACGATTAAGAGAAAGTTAACCATAATAAAATCACAAACTTGTGATTGGTTAAATAGTCATTGAATCCCGAGTTGGAAAAGTTAACCGGCAAAGTATTTGTTTTAAGTTACCTTTTATAAAGTTGAGGAATTTATTTAGGAGATTTACTATGAATGTAAGGGAACATACATACTTGTCATGTAGACTTTCATTCTTTAATAAATTTTTACCACAATCCCATCTTTCACTCTAAAAGGTAATAGAACTCAAAAATATTCTATTTATCCTAATTGTATAAGGTTCTAAATATTAACACATACCATTTATATTAGTAAAACTATTTTTTAATAACTTGGGACTTCCTATAGGCTAGTGCTAGGTAATAAAGGCTTGTCTCACTATGGTTGAGGGTTCGATTCCTACAGCTTTGTCCGACGTGATGGGTTATGCACCACCCTGCAGGTTGTCCTTTTCCTAAAACTATAGTATTATAATATTCCAAAAATAATCTTCTAAAATGTTTTAACCTTAAACAATACTATCCAAGATTCAACTTAATCCATTCCAACCATAATAGTTATCCAAAATACCTCTGTCTAGACTTTCTCCAAAAGGTCTCTAAATTCCAAAATCAATTGTAAAATCAGATTCCCCAAACAAATTAAAGTTTCTCTTTTTGTCACATACTAAAAATATGATTACCTTCATCATATTAAAACCTTACTGAAACAACAAGTACTAGAGTACAATCCTTATATATATCACATTATTCTTATAACCAAAATATAATCCTTGAGTCCAAAAGCACCAATACATTAATTATTCCACTTCAACTGTAGTAATACCATTATATTGGCCTTCATCCCTTGGCCTTTTCTGAGGTAAGTTTCCCTGACAATTAAGACATTAATTTTCTTAATGCCCCATTTCCCTACAATTGTAGCATTCAACATTGATAGCCTCTTTCTTTCCCTTGCAATCACGAGCCTGGTGACCTTTTTCTCCACATTTAAAACAAACTCCCATTCCTTTAAGGCAATTACCGGGGTGATTCTTCCCACAATTATCACATAATGGAAAATAATTCTTTTCCTTTTTACCTTTATCTGTCTCTTTTTCCACCATTCTCTTCTTCTCTTGCTTTAATTTATTTTCATAAGATTTAGAGAATTCCTTTTCTGTCTTGATAGCACACGAGACAATATCTCCGTATGATGAGAAGGTTTGTTATACTAATTCTCAACGGAGAAATGATTTTAACCTATCAATGATACGATCAATATTACTTCTTGGGTTACATATATAATCTGCAGCATGCCTCGCTATCTATGTAAAGATAGCCTCATACATTGCGACATTCTCATCCTCTTTCTGCCTCAGACTCAGAAATTGTCTTTCCATATCTGCTCGATGGTCATGCGGAAAGTATTTTTCTAAGAAAATTTCCTTAAACTCCCTCCATTCCACACTTGATACTTATTTATCTTCATTTGTGTTTTTAATCAGCGACCACCACTGATCGACATCTCCAGTGAGGCGTAAACTGCCATGATAACCTTTTCCCTTTCACTACTCCCCAAGGCATGGAATATTTTCTCTAAGGAGTTTATCCATTTCTCAGCTACTAATGGATTTGTACCACCATTAAATGTTGGTGGTTGTTGCCTCATGAAACGATCTAACATTGATCCTCCACAATGCGGATCAGGGTGCTCCATACGAGTAAGGTTATTATTCATAACCCGAGTGAGTTGTCCCAGTATGTTAATAAGTTGATCAGCACAAGTTGTATCTCCAGATCCACAATAATTATCTTGAGAAGGAGCGAAATCCCTACACGGAGTGTGTGCATTTATTTGGTTTCCATTATTTCGAGTAGCCGCCATTTCTAAACAATGGAATAAACTAGATTAGTTTATGAATCAAAATACATAATTCCATACTTGTAAAATACTTAACATAAATTGAACTATTTATGGATATAATCCATAAAAATGTTTTCTTTGAGGAAGTATATACTCATAACCCTACATAGTGGTTTGTAAAGAAAATGAGAATTATCCTAAGCATATCCCCCAGGAGTGTCATAACCAAGAGTGCAGTAAGGCCCGTTGTCATGCACTAGTTCCCATTTGAGTCTAGCTCAAAGAGGTGTTTTTGGGTTTTCCCCCTGGGAACATCTGTGCTAGAGCCACCTCTACCTGCTCGTATCCAGAGAGGAATGTATTGCTCGGAAAACTCACAACATCACTATAATACTAAAATTCTAGGAAGTTATTCTATACTAATCCTGAAAGTCTATCTTTGGGATATGTGCTCTAATCAAAATTTATCTAAATCTAGCTTCCAAGGATAGTACTAAATTGCCTCTGATACCAACTGTAATGCTCCGACCCCAGTTACCCAGAGTCTGTGCATTATTGCGTAACATTGGCATGATCACAAAAGAGCACGTCTCGAAATACCGATTAGTTTAGTATCCTTGGAAACATTAGATACTTTCATAAATGTTGCATTACATCATAAAGTGAAAAACTACAATAATAAAGTCTCCTTAGTCCACACTAATATCCTCTTCTGACTATCCCTGCAGGTCATTCATAAAATACTTCTTCACATCCTAGAAAATATTAAAACATTGAAACGGGTGAGCTCAGATGCTATAAGGATAACAATATTGCGGAAGCTTTCATAAATAAACATTAACATTGAAGGCAATGTATAACTAAAACAAAAGCCTTTTTAAACTTGATCTTCAGCATAATATGACAAAAATAAAATTAAATAATTCCATTTAATTACTCACATGGATATTCTACTAGTCGAATAATCACATGCAATATCAATAACCACTTTCATAATGATGGAATGCATAATGCCAGACTATCATAACCACGTAGCCAAGGCCTCGTGCCAAGACCACCAATATGATTTTGTCAAGGCCTCGTGCCAAGACATTAGTTTTTCTCATTAGACCTACCGATGCAATTTTTTTAGAAGATACTTAAGTTTAAAATTGATCAAATATACTCCATTGTTTTTCTGAAAACATTAAGCATGCTACTGAAAACAAAATAACTAATTCTGAAACTGCTCGACTAATTACAGGCCATGATGGGTCCACGCCCAATCCCTTCCTGTCTACCACACTCGAGAGTCAGGTTTTCTGAAAACATTTTTAAGCTTGCGTTAAATACGTATACATTTGCACTGGATTTTCATATATTGGAGAGAAATATCTCTTTTTTTGAAATCATATAAAAATCAAATAATTATAAAAGAAAACCTTTTGAATAAATGTAAAAGTCAAAGGGGTTTATAGACCATATAAAATAATGTTGTATATAAAACCAAATATGACTCAATGAAAGGAGATTGAGACGAAGTCCTTAACAAGATCATTTTTTTAAATAAAATTGATCTATTATGTGTATTCAATATAATTACACATAATGAATGTACAAATACAAGATAGTAAATAATAATATCTTGACATAACTTGAAAGTAGGAGATTAACTCAAAGAATAGAAATTGGGTTAAGAGGTTACCTTACCTTGCGTCCCGTCGTGACTCGACAGTTCTTTAACCTCCTGAATAATAAACTAGAGTTAATTTATAATTGCTTAATAACCTTTTTCATGTTTTTTATTCCTTTCTTATCACTTATTACCATGTTATGAACATTATGTAGTTATTTAAGTTAATAACGGTCGTTTTGTCGATCTTTGGTACTTGAGTCAAAAAAAACATCTTATAATTACAAGTTGTTCATGTGGTGATATATCCATTTCATCCAGAATTATATTCATGATATAGATATCATATATATCATATATATCCAGTATATACATGCATTTATAATATTCCATAACGTTTAGAGGTAATAAATGAAATGCACCGTTCATGGAGACGGTAAGGCGTACGTACGCATGAACGCTACTTTCATTTCTATTTCGTATTTAATTAAATCATAATGATATAAATGTATATTATAATTCCAGTATAATATCATAAATAATATCATTTAATCCATCATTTATACATCCCACATATGGGATTAACGATTCAAATCACATTGAGGGGGCGGTAGTCCGCACTTCCTAAAATGAAAATATCACGTTTACCCATAATGGAAACAATAAAGGTATCCCATAAATGAAAATTAAAGAACCATAAGTAAAACATAAAAATATTATATATCATATATATAAATATAGTGACATCATAATGGCCACCTTTGAAGGTGTTATATGAGTGTTGAACAATCATCGTTTCGTGAGGCAGAAATTAACCATCCACAGAAACAGTATGTTCCTTAACCACTAGATGTAGGTGTGTGTACGTGTAGCTCGAATAATTATTATAAAAACATCCTAGTATATTGAGGATACTGGTTTTGTTACAAAAGAAATGAATAAAAATAGTTTAGGGGGTTGGATAAGCAAAATAAAACAAAATAACATAAGAGAATACATTACCTTAAAATCAGGTAACTCTTTTGATTTGAGACAAAGGATTCCTTGGGAAGAATTATGCCCAAAGTGAGGCTTCTAGTAGTAAGGGAGGGATGTTGGGAGGGTATTTTGGTAGAGGTCGGCCGAGCCAAAAGGCTTTGAATGTGTGATTAAGGTGGTAGTGGTGGGGGCCTTTTATAAGTGCAGAGGAGGGGCACTCTTGGAAAGTAATGAAATGTTACTTTATTATATAATGAGTTTAGGATTTTAAAGGTAAAAAACTTATATAATTCGAGGATAAGGTGATAAGGGTTCTAAATCTACTCATACAATAGGTTTTTGACAAGTGTATGCCTTGGATTTTAAATTATATTTTCATTTTATTTAAATAGTTAATTAATGAGGTAATCACTGCATCATCATGGTGTCAGAAATAATTTAATTTATTTAATGTCCAAAAATTATAAAAAACTATCATGATGTAGAAAATTATTTTAGATTTATAATGAATATTTATAGTCAAAAATATGACTTTTATAACCCCATTTAAAAATTATTTTAGTAAAACAACTTATGTTTGTGACATTTTTATTTTAACTTTAAATAAAATTTATTTATGTAATTTTCCTACCAAAGTGGCTCCATGGGGTCACCACGTTGACCCATGGATTGTCTTGGTCGGCCATGAAACATCCAATAGGCGTAGGACAAGTGTAAATGTATTTTCATATTTTTATAATTTCATTTTTACCATAAATTTCACTAATTACATTTAATCACGATTAATTAAACTTAAATGTTACTATTCACCAAAACAATTATTTTAATCCCATTGAACCAAATTTTACTTCCTAATGACAACCATGTATGTTGGATTTTGGAAAATCAAATAACATAAGTGTTAATGTTTCATTTAAACGAGAAATCAGTTTTTTAACTACCACTTAGTGGTTTCACTATTAATCAAAAATTGAAGTTTTTCAGAACAATGCCAAAATTTCACCCTAAGCTATAATTGATATTACGAATTAAAAAATAATTTCTATTTTACAAAATTACAATCATATAAGTTTCATTAATTATTTTTATAATTAATTCCCGTTGTCACAACAAATAACATGTTTTTAAGAAACAATATATATCAAAAGATTGATAATTGTTTATGTCCAATTTCAAAGTGAAATTAATTATAATGACCACCATTGGATAAAATGGTAAAAATATATTCTAATTACAATTTAAAACCACTAAATAGTATAATTTATCACTATAAATTCTTTTGATTAAAAAAATTTATTTTTAAGTATTTTTCACTATTCATAAAAAATTAGAAGTTCTCAGAAAAATACCAAAAATTCAACATAGGATAATTTCTATATTCATAATCCATAAATGAAGTCCAATTTGAAATATAAAATATATATAATTTCAAAAAGGGGGTATTACTATTCATGACTGCTACTTTGATTAGTTGTGGTGTGTGTTTAGAACCCGAAGTTGTGTACAACACACGCTAATGTATTATTCAAAGAGAAGTGTATCATGAAAGCTTGGGGTGTTACATAAAATATGTCCTAATTCTATTGTATAAGTGTGATTCGACCAAAAACAACCTTAGGAATAAAATATGACCATTTAGGCCCACTTGGATTAGATTAGGACATTTATTATTAATTTATTTAAAGAAGGGTTAAAATAGTTAAAATCAATGTTTAATAAGTAAATAATTTTTAATATAGGGTTATACAGAAGATATATTCTATTATAAATATTCATTAGAAAGATAAAAATATATAATACATAATGGTATTTTATTTTTAATTTTTGGACATTAAATAATTTAATTTATTTATGACATAAAGATGATGCAGTAATTATCTTATTAATGAAATATTGACATAATTGATGCTATAAATACCCAAATAAATGTAATTTGAGACTTCTTATTAATCCGAATAATTTTCAAGGTTAATAAGACATGTTATTATGGATTTAATTAACTTTTTTGGAACTAATAATTCTGTTATGAGTTTCATAAAAATCAATTACTAAATAGTGTCAAAATTAACATAAAATAGTTTTTAAAACAAATTGTTGACCTCACCTGTTTTGATAATCTCAATAATGTATTCATATGTGTTGAAAATCCCAATTATGTTTTCATTCTCTATGATATTTTTAAGTATCATTGATCTATACTTTAATTCGTTCAAATCTGTGATCAAACCGATAATAATTTTTAAAATAGTCTTTGAAATATGATAATCCTCATTTATCCATGTTCATATAAGTTGTAAATTGATTCTAACACAATCGGATGTGTTCTGCATAAAACAGATAAGTAATCTGCCTATAGCTACTGATAAAGAGCTACCGGTACCTATTCTACCTATAAACTTAGTCTACCGACAGACAGAGTCACCGATATACTTAACACAGAGCTACCGATGTACTTATAAGTGTAAGCTACTGACTTACAGACAGCTACCGATACAAACATAGAGCTACCGGTGTAAGTATAAATAGCTACCGATGGAATAAGAGTCACCGATAGTTGAAGCTACTGACAGACTCACAGCTACCGATACCGACGCATGAAGCTACCGACGCATGAAGCTACTGACGCATGAAGCTACCGACAATAGAGCTACCGATAAACAAAGTCACTGATACAAGCATGTACCAACCGACGCATAGACCCACCGATAGCGTCAAAGAAACTAATGACATTAAGCTACCGATGTTCGAGCTACCGATGTTCGAGCTACCGATGTTCGAGCTACCGATGATCGAGCTACCGATGTTCAAGCTACCGACGTCCAAGCTACGGATGCTGATTATCTACCGATCACTCGACTCATTGTTTGAATTTCTTTATTTATCTTTATTTAATCTATCTAACGGTCATATCATGTACATTTTAATGATTTGACAAATATCTGATAAAGGTTGTCGGATGTCAGGAACCCTTACCTCGTACCTGCAGAAAGAAAATCTTTTCTGTCTCCTGTTGCACGTGACATAAATACAAGAAGACTCTGTTGAAGAGAATAGTGACAACACACACAGAAACAAGGAAGACATATGACATACTTAAGAAGATCTCTGTGCATACAAGAAGAACCAAGAAAGACAGAATCACATATACAATCAAGCCTACTCGAGAAGTGCTCTGTGCATACAAGAAGAACACTCAAGAACTTCATCGACAACATCTCACTATCTGTAAACCTGAAGCATACGACACTCTGTTTCTCAAACAGAAACGATAAAAGGACTCAGACTCACCTCTGATCGAATCCAAAGGAGTCCAGAGCTACACTGAAATCACCAGAACCATCTCTAAACTCTACATCTCTTGTTCTGTGATTTATTATCATTCTTTTCGAGCAGTGTGTGTTATCTGCTGTATCTAACACATACACTGTCTCCTGTACTTAAACTGGAGGATCTGTAAATCCTTACCAAATTCTTACATTCTATTCTTTCCCACGAATAACAGTGGTAGAGGTCGTGTGTGACCTGGACAGCTAGTTGCTGTTGTACTGTTTCCCACGAATAACAGTGGTAGAGGTCTTGGACCTGGACAGTTGTAAACTGCTGAACCCCGATCCAGGGTGTGGATCATTTTTATATAAACTTTTGAGAGGACTAAGTCTCGGCTTGAGACTGAACCTCTTGGTTACATTTGTTGTGCCATCTCTTCCAAAGTTTTATTCCGCTGCTAATCACTTTAAAACTAATACTGTTTTTAAAGTTACTTTGATAATTAAATTAGCAAGTGTTTATGTTAAGTGTAGATTAGTAAGTTAGTTTCAAAAGATAATCACACACTCCTGTGTTGATTAACTGGGAATTAATCAATCCCTTGAGAATCTAATAGAACCTCTACTTTAATATAAATTCACTACAGTTTAATTTATTATTTTATTTGGGGGTCTTTAAGACACTGTTTTTAAATACATAAATTTTAATTCGTACTCAAATCACCCCCCTCTTGAGTAAACCACTCCGACCAACACTTGGTATCAGAGGATCGAAAATACTCTCTAAAAGTACTCTGCTTTTGAACTGTGATTTTAGTTGTATTTTAATGTTCTTAAAATTTCTGTTATATCTAAATTTTTATCTCTTTAAAATTTTCTCATCATGGACAATAGACTTGAGGGTGCTTCTACTAATCGGCCACCTTTCTTCAATGTAACTAATTATGATCAGTGGAAACTGAAAATGAAAATTCATCTAGAAAGCATAGGTTTTGATATTTGGACTTCTATTGAATCAGAATACAAAATTCCCACTACTGCTAGATCTACTTGGGATGAACCTACAAAGACTGCTTACAATAACAACTGTAAAGCTATGAATGCCTTGTACTGTGCTCTAGGAGATGAAGAGTTTAATAGAATTTCTTCTTGTAAAACTACATATGAAATTTGGGATACCTTAGCTATTTCTCATGAAGGAACAACGAATGTTAAAGAAATGAGATTGAACACTTATACTATCAAGTATGATAATTTCAAAATGAAGCCTGACGAACCCATTTCTGACATGTATCTCAGGTTCAATGAAATTGTCAATACAATGATCTCGCTGGGAAAGGATGTCTCATCGAAGGAACAAATTATGATAATTTTGAGATGTCTACCTGATAGATGGAGAGGCACATCTGTCTCAATCAGAGAATCATGTGACATTGCTGCTCTACCTGTCAAGGAACTAATTGGCAAGCTGATGATGTATGAAGAAGAGCTTAAAATGAATAAAGAGGAAGAACATGAACCTCCAAGAAAGTCTGTCGCTTTCAAATCTTCAACTTCAAAGAATAAGGACAAAGAAAAGCTTCAAGCTGTAGTTGAAATTTCAAGTAGTGAAGACAGTGAAAGTGATTCTGACAGTGATGCTGAGATGGCTCACATTTCTAGAAGATTTAAGAAATTTTATAGGAAAAAGAAGTTCTTCAGAAAAGCAAATTATAAGGGTAAGTATGATCACCAAGGTAAATGGAAAAAGGATTGGAAGAAGAATGACAAATCAGATGATGTTGTCTGCTGTGAGTGCAAGAGAAAAGGACACATTAAAGCCGACTGTCCAAAGCTGAAGTATAAAAAGAAATATGAATATAAGGACAATAAGTTTAAGAAAGCCATGAAGGCTACGTGGAGTGCTTCTGAAGATAGCTCTACTGAATCTGAAAGCTCTGAAACTGAACACAAAAATAAGGCAAACATGTGCTTTATGACAAACACTTCTCAGGTAACTGCTGAAACTCCGTATTTAAATTATTACCCTGGAGATAATGCAGAATCTGATTCTGATTCTGGAACAATGTCTAAAAATGAATTGTTTGAGTACTGTGATATGCTGGAAGAGACATGTATTGAACTTAAGGATAAATACAAGTCATTAAAGAAACAACATGCTCTCACCACTACAGTTAAAACCGAACTCACTATTGAAAAAGAGAAAAATGCTCAACTGTTAAAAGAAAACACTGAACTGAAACTATCTAATGAGCAACTCAAGAAAGACTTAGAGAAGTTCACCAATGGCAAAAATACACTAACACAGATGCTAGGAAAGCAAATAGCACCTAAATATACTACTGGTATAGGATACCAACCTGGACAAAGGAAAATTGCCAAAACTTGATTCATTTCTAAATCTGGACAGAATAAAGGTAATTCTGGAACATCATATGCTTCAACCAGTTATATACATAGATATGGATCTAATAAAGTTTATCTTTCAAAGCATGTCAATTCTACAAATTATATGAGACCCATTAGACAAATATGGGTACCTAAAGTGTTATTGGCTAGCCTGTCTGGACCCAAGAAAATCTGGGTACCAAAATCATATCCCATCTAAATCTGTTTTGTAGGGAACTTGCTTAAAGAGCTCCTGTAAAGAGACCTGGTATTTGGACAGTGGATGTTCAAGACATATGTCAGGAGACTTCTCTTGTTTTAAGAGTTTAATAAAAGTTGATGGAGGCTTTGTCACCTTTGGTGATAATTCAAAAGGAAAGATCATCGGCCTAGGCCAGATTGGTAACACTGATTGAATTTGGATTTCTAAAGTTTTATTTGTTGATGGCCTTAAATACAATTTATTAAGTATTTCTCAGTTATGTGATGATGGTTTTCATGTTAAATTTGAAAATGATTCCTGCAAAGTTTTTAATTCTAAGAATGTTTTGGTATTTTCTGCCTTAAGAAATGAAAATGTTTATGCTGTTAATCTGAATTCTTTAGTAAGCAGAATATTACTTGTTTGAATGCTTTTCATAAAGAATCTTGGCCATGGCACAGAAGATTGGGACATTGCAACATTCAATCACTTAGAAAACTCTCTAGAAAGAACCTAGTTAGAGACCTACCTAAATTAGAATTCCCAAATGATAAAGTGTGTAACCCCTGTCAAAAGGGAAAACAACACAAAGTTTCTATTAAATCAAAGAATGAAGTTTCGACTTCTCAACCACTTGAATTGGTTCACATGGATTTGTTTGGACCATCAAGAGTTTCTAGTTTAAATGGGAAGCACTATGTTTATGTTCTTGTAGATGATTTTTCTAGATATACTTGGGTATATTTTCTAGCTCACAAAAGTGAAGCTTGTTCGTACTTTGTTAAATACTCCAAGTCTGTAGAGAACCTTAGTGGACTTAAGATTAAATCTTTGAGAAGTGATCATGGTCGTGAGTTTGAAAATCAAGATTTTGAATCTTATTGCTCACACAATGGCTATACTCATAACTTTTCTACCCCTAAAACACCCCAACAGAATGGTGTAGTAGAAAGAAGAAACCGAACCCTTCAAGAAATTGCTAGAACCATTCTCAATGAATATAATCTGCCTATTTATTTTTGGGCTAAAGCTGTAAATACAGCTTGTTATGTCATTAATAGAGTCTTAATTATACCTGTTCTTAAGAAAACCCCTTATGAATTGTGGAATAATAGAAATCCTATGGTTAATTACTTTAAAGTTATTGGTTGCAATGTATTTATTCTGAATACTAAAGATAATATGGATAAGTTTGCTTCCAAAAGTGATGAAGGAATTTTTCTGGGTTACTCTATTTCAAGTAAATCCTATAGAGTATTCAATAAGAAAACTAAATGTGTGGAAGAATATGTTCACATCAAATTCGATGAAACTGATCCACATGAGTCTAAATCCTCTCTTGAAAATATTGAAGAAGACTTATCTGTTTTGGACCTTAATGATAAATCTAAAGAACCTGTTATCAAAACATCCAGTTTTGGACTTTTTCCAGAATCTTCTTCTGTTGAACCCGAACCTATAGATGAACCTGAAATTTCTAGTCCAAACTTTACCAGATCAATGAGGATTCTAAAGAATCATCCTTTAGAAGCTGTTTTTGGTAATCTTGATAGAGGAACACAAACTAGAGCTTCTCTAAGAAACCAGGTTGAACATCAAGCTTTTCTTTCACAGCTAGAACCCAAAAATATCAATGATGCTATCAATGATGAATTCTAGGTAATGGCTATGTAGGAAGAATTAAATCAGTTTGAAAGAAACAACGTCTGGGAATTAGTTGACAGACCTAAGGACAACTTGACAATAGGCACAAAATGGGTTTTTAGAAATAAAGTAGATGAATCTGGAAATATAGTTAGAAACAAAGCTAGACTAGTTGCACAAGGATATAGTCAAGCAGAAGGTATAGACTATGAGGAAAATTTTTCACCTGTAGCTAGACTAGAATCCATTAGGATCTTACTTGCATATGCTGCACATCTGGATTTCAAGTTATATCAAATGGATGTGAAAAGTGCATTTCTAAACGGTTTTATAATTGAAGATGTTTTTGTAGAACAACCACCTAGATTTACTAACCCCCATTTTCCAAATCAAGTTTTTAAACTTTATAAAGCTTTGTATGGTTTAAAACAAGCTCCAAGAGCTTGGTATGATAGACTTAGCAATTTACTTATTTCAAAAGGTTTTACTAAAGGGATTGCTGATCCAACTCTTTTCATTAAAAGAATTTCTAAAGATGTTTTAGTTGTACAAATATATGTTGATGATATTATTTTTGGATCTTCTAAACACTCTTTATGTACTGATTTTTCAAAAAGTATGCAAAATGAATTTGAAATGAACTTAATGGGAGAGCTTAAGTACTTTCTTGGATTTCAAGTATTTCAAAATGAAAATGATATTATTTTGAATCAAAGTAAATATACAAAGGATCTTTTAAAACGTTTTGGTCTGGATAGTATCAAGGAAAGTGAAACTCCTATGAGTACTACCTGTAAATTGGATGCAGATGAAACTGGGAAACCAGTTGATCAAACAAATTACAGAGGTATGATTGGTAGTTTACTTTATCTTACTGCTAGTCGACCTGATATTATGTTTAGTGTGTGTATGTGTGCTAAATTTCATGATAATCCAAAAGAATCTCATTTGCTTGTTGTTAAAAGAATTTTTAAATATCTCAAACACACGGTTAACTTATGTTTGTTTTACCCAAAAGGACAATCCTTTGAGTTAATGAGTTATTCAGATGATGACTTTGCTGGTTGTAAGTTAGATAGAAAAAGCACATCAGGAACATGTCATTTGCTTGGAAAATCCTTAGTTTCTTGGTGTAGTAAGAAACAGAACTCAGTTGCATTATCTACTGCCGAAGCAGAATATATAGCTGCTGGTAGTTGCTGTGCACAAATTCTGTGGGTGAAACACACACTTTTGGACTATGGATATGTTTTTAAACATGTTTCAATCAACTGTGATAACACCAGTGCAATAAACATCTCTAAGAATCCTGTATCTCACTCTAGAACCAAACACATAGATGTAAGACACCATTTCCTAAGAGATCACTATCAAAAAGGTGATATTTCTCTTGAATTTATTGGCACTGAACATCAATTGGCTGATATTTTCACTAAACCTTTAAGTTCGGATAGGCTAAGTTACATAAGACACGAATTGGGAATGTTTAATCACTGATGTGAAAATCCTCACCGATGTGAAAATTCTCACCGATGTGAAAATCCTCACCGATGTGAAAATTCTCACTGATGTGAAAATTCTCACCGATGTGAAAATTCTCACCGATGTGAAAAATCTCACCGATGTGTAAAATCCTCACCGATGTACAATTCTCACCGATTTGTTTTTCTCACCGATGATTAACTCACACTGATGCAATGTTTTTTTAAAAAAAACATATGTCTGCCGCCAAGAATACGAATCGTTTTATTTTATTTTATCTTACTCTATTTTAGTAGTTTATTTGGAATTCCTAAATGATAAAACTAAGTCTAAGCCACTTCTTACCTCACCGAGCTCAAAATCTCTCACCTTTGAACCTTAGCTCCCAAATCGGCCAAGAACCCTAAACCCGCGATGGAAAAAACCAAGATTCCTATCGTTAGAGATGAAAGTGTAGAACCAAAAGCTAAGAAGCAGAAGACACAGCATAAATCCAGCGTTAGTGAAGTCAGAACTAGATCGGGAAGACAACCAGTGAATCCTCACTTACAGAATAGAGACATAGTAATCGAGAAGGAACTGTGCGTGGAATGGCTACTGCATAGCAAATCGTTAGTACTCGAGATTCTAGAACACCAGAAATGGGTGGATTGTTTCTCGAATAACAATGGCCCATACAACCCGAAGTTGGTAAAACAGTTCTATGAGTTTGTAACCTTTGAGAAGTCTGAAAATGAGAATCGGGTAAGCTCTTTCTTAAATGGAAAAGAGATGTCTTTTTCTTCAGTAGAGTGGGCTGAGTATTTAAAAGTACCACATGAAGGTGTCTCTGGGTATGTATCAAGAGCAATGCCACCTAGCAGTGACATCTTTGATTATGAAACCGCCTTAAAAGAACTGACTGGTAATGGGAATCAAAGGCAAGTGGTTGCTGCTGAAATGGATGGAGAGAATCGACTGCTCTTCAAGTTTGTTCAGCATGTGTTGATACCGAGGCGAGGAGATTTTGAAAATCTGAGATATCAAGATATCTATCTTCTTCATTTGCTAAGACATGGTGTGAAAATCAATCCGTGCAGATTGTTAATGCTTCAAATGGAAGACATGATTAGACCAAAGCCAAATACTAATGCCTTATTCTTTGCCAACCTGATTTCAGTAATGATAAAAGTGAAAGGAATAGCTGAGTCTCAGGATGAGATAGTTGTAGTCAGGAACAATTTCTGCATCACGTCGACTGTCTGTAAGTACATGAAAATTAACTGGAACCCATGGAAGGGAGAATGGGTCAGTGATGATCAGAAGATTTATGATAGGTTTAATCCTGTGGATCATCCCTCAAGACCAAAGGATATGAGAGATCCGAGTCTGAGACCTGATGAAGAGGAACCTGTTTATAGTAGTGAAACATAAGAAGAAACAGAAGAAGAAGAAGAATCTCCCATGGATGTTGGAGGAGATCCGGACTTGCCCCCAAGTCCTGTTGCAGAATTGGTTTATTCTAGAAAAGGAAAGGTAGAGGAAATTGTGTCTACTCATGAGGATGTCCAGTCTGTACCTCACCAAGAAGAAGAGGAAAAGGAAAATGTATCTGAATTGTCTGCTTCTGGTAGTTTAAGTATGAGTCCTTTGACTGGAAGCTCAGTTATGCCTGCTGCTGAAGTAGAAAAAGATACAGAAGAAGCTGTACCTATATCAGAAGATCTTCTCGATGCTGCACCGATGGAACTTGTAGTACAAGATTCTGATGAAGAGAATCCAGCACTGAATGCTGTAGTGATACATGAGAATGCACCCATTGAGGGGGAGCATCAGTCTGTTCTTGGAAATGTTACAGTAGCTGTTGAGCTTGGAGACTGGGTAGAAGACCCAGGGTTTATAGTCTGTGGATTGGATTATCCGGATTCTGATAATGAGATGTCTGAGAATAGACCGAAGAGCAATTATGATCTTGCTTCTGAGTTATTGCCAGATGATGTGGTCAGATTTCATGATCTGAATAAGCTGAAAGAGGACCTCAAAACCAGTTCTTTTGAAGAAGTGAAGTTAATGGAAACCTCCCTTGCATCCTCAATTAATTCAATAATGACTGATTCTATAGTTAGTTTGGCCTCAGCAAGGAGACCTGCTGCAGTTGTCTCAAATGATTTTGTCTCTAAATCTGATCTTGAATCCATGAAGAATGAGCTGAAAGAATCATTCAGTGTATCAGTTGCTGAGATGAAGCAAAGCTTTTATGAAGAAATGAAAATGTTAGAGAGATCCTTCAAGCTATCTCTGGCTTGTAATTTATCTTCTTTTATGTCTGAGCTTATGGAATAAGTGAAAGAGTGCCAGACTCAATCTTCTAGAATCGAAGCAGATCTTGAAGCTCTCAAGACATCAGTTGCTGCTTTGGATTATTATATGAGCTCCAAGTCTCAAGCTGACAAGGACCTAGCTTATGTGAAGAGTGTAGTAAGCCAGTTTTTCTCAGTGTTTGAAAGTTTCAAAACCTCAGTGAAGGATCATGTTCAATTACAAGACTCTCAAGTTCAAAGCCTAATCAGTGGTTTGTCTAAGAGTTTCAAAGAAACTGTTTCCTTCTCTCTTGGCCCTCTCACATCCAAACTATCAGTTGATCTGAATCAAGTTCGAGCAATGTTGAAGGAGGAGATTGGTTCTATTCCAACCAGTGGCTCTGTGGACTCATCAGAGTTGAGCCGAGTGGTGCTTTCTACAAGAGATTCTGCTAGTGAAATAATGAAGATTGTTCAAGATTATATGAGAGAAGCCTCTACCTCTTAGGAAGCCATAAAGAGCAAAGTGGACTACTACTTCACCAGAATTTTCACCAAGCATCAACTCGAACTCCACTTCAAGCTGATGTTGGAACACATGAAGCTCCCTCCAGTCACTCAAGCTTTTAGAGAACAAGTGAGAAAACTAAGAGATTTGACTCCTGCCTTGGAGAAATTTATGGAGAAAAAAGATGATTTCATCTCTGATATGGAAAGAGGAGGAGGAATTATTATGGATTTTAGGAATTTGTTGCTGCCCTTCTTTCATGTTGATGCTAGACCAGTCATCATCCCTCCTGCTCTGCCTGCTTCTGCCTCAGCTGCTTCCACAGTCCAGCTAACTCCTGCTCAAGCTATTCGAAGCCTCACACCAATGATCACCCAAAGATCTTCAACCTACAGGCCTAACTCTATGTCAGTAGCCCAGCCTCCTTTGATCTTTTCTGGCATTCCAAAACCTTCACCTGCATCCTCACCACCCGAACCTTCTTCTGATCCCAAAGGAAAATCTCACGTGGAAGATGTGGATTGATCCAGTGGCTAGGATTTTTTATAGGAATTCATTTGTATTCTGTTTCTTTACTTTTTGACTACTCTAATACAGAATAACTTCTTTTACTTCTCATGTTTTATTTGTCTCCTATATATGCTTTCCCACTTTTTGATTATCAGAAAGGGGGAGAACAAATGAGAGAATGAGTGGGAGAACAAAATGAGAGAATGAATTTTTTTTTCAATGTAGAAAAATAAGGAATAAGGGGAGACACATTACTTTTTTTTCAATTTTACCTCTGATACCTTATGTCTATAAAGTACCTTATGATTGTTACCTCTGATAACTTATGTCTATATCATACTATTTCTATTATCTCTGATGCTGTTTTCTCTGAAAAAATTGAATTCAATATTATACTCTTTACTATTATATAATCACTATGTTAAATGCCCATATCATAAATTGTGATTATCAAAAAGGGGGAGATTGTTGACCTCACCTGTTTTGATAATCTCAATCATGTATTCATATGTGTTGAAAATCCCAATTATGTTTTCATTCTCTATGATATTTTTAAGTATCATTGATCTATACTTTAATTCTTTGAAATCTGTGATCAAACCAATAATAATTTTTAAAATAGTCATTGGAATATGATAATCCTCATTTATCCATGTTCATATAAGTTGTAAATTGATTCTAACACAATCGGATGTGTTCTGCATAAAACAGATAAGTAATCTGCCTATAGCTGCAGATAAAGAGCTACCGGTACCTAGTCTACCGATAGACTTAGTCTACCGACAGACAGAGTCACCGATATACTTAACATAGAGCTACTGATGTACTTATAAGTGTAAGCTACTGACTTACAGACAGCTACCGATACAAACATAGAGCTACCGGTGTAAGTATAAATAGCTACCGATGGAATAAGAGTAACCGATAGACGAAGCTACTGACAGACTCACAGCTACCGATACCGACGCATGAAGCTACCGACGCATGAAGCTACCGACGCATGCAGCTACCGATGATGGAGCTACCGATAAACAAAGTCACTGATACAAGCATGTACCAACCGACGCATAGACCCACCGATAGAGTCAAAGAAACTAATGACATTAAGCTACCGATGTTTGAGCTACCGATGTTCGAGCAACCGATGTTCGAGCTACCGATGATCGAGCTACCGATGTTCAAGCTACCGACGTCCAAGCTACGGATGCTGATTATCTACCGATCACTCGACTCACTATTTGAATTTCTTTATTTATCTTTATTTAATCTATCTAACGGTCATATCATGTACATTTTAATGATTTTTCAAATATCTGATAAAGGTTGTCGGATGTCAGGAACCCGTACCTTGTACCTGCAGAAAGAAAATCTTTTCTGTCTCCTGTTGCACGTGACATAAATACAAGAAGACTCTGCTGAAGAGAATAGTGACAACAGACACAGAAACAAGGAAGACATACGACATACTCAAGAAGAGCTCTGTGCATACAAGAAGAACCAAGCAAGACAGAATCACATATACAATCAAGCCTACTCGAGAAGTTCTCTGTGCATACAAGAAGAACACTCAAGAACTTCATCGACTACATCTCACTATCTGTGAACCTGAAGCATACGACACTCTGTTTGTCAAACAGAAACGAGAAAATGACTCAGACTCACATCTGATCGAATCCAAAGGAGTCCAGAGCTACACTGAAATCACCAGAACCATCTCTAAACTCTACATCTCTTGTTCTGTGATTTATCATCATTCTTTTCGAGAAGTGTGTGTTATCTGCTGTATCTAACACATACACTGTCTCCTGTACTTAAACTGGAGGATCTGTAAATCCTTACCAAATTCTTACATTCTATTCTTTCCCACGAATAACAGTGGTAGAGGTCATGTGTGACCTGGACAGCTAGTTGATGTTGTACTGTTTCCCTCGAATAACAGTGGTAGAGGTCTTGGACCTGGACAGTTGTAAACTGTTGAACCCCGATCCAGGGTGTGGATCATTTTTATATAAACTTTTGAGAGGACTAAGTCTCGGCTTGAGACTGAACCTCTTGGTTACATTTGTTGTGCCATCTCTTCCAAAGTTTTATTCCGCTGCTAATCACTTTAAAACTAATACTGTTTTTAAAGTTACTTTGATAATTAAATTAGCAAGTGTTTATGTTAAGTGTAGATTAGTAAGTTAGTTTCAAAAGATAATAACACACTCCTGTGTTGATTAACTGGGAATTAATCAATCCCTTGAGAATCTAACAGAACTTCTACTTTAATATAAATTCACTACAGTTTAATTTATTATTTTATTTGGGGGTCTTTAAGACACTGTTTTTAAATACAGAAATTTTAATTGGTACTCAATTCACCCCCCTCTTGAGTAAACCACTCCGACCAACACAAATATTATATTATTAATTGTTATTTTATTCCTAAAAATCTATGGTTAGGAAACATGACTTAGATAAGATTATATATATTAATAATAAACAACTTGGGGTTCGTTTGTCTTGTTATAGTATGTTTATTAACCTTATAGTATAAGAATAAAAAAGACATGGTAAAAGTAAAATTATCTAACTTAAAGTTAAATCTAAATGATAAGGTTAAAATAGTAAAAAAACTTGCCCAAATTCTTTTGGATGAGATTATTTAGACACATCCCCATCTTAGCTTCTAAATAAATCAATTTGGAGCTATTTAAAACCGAATATGGCTTTATAATAAAATAATATTTTTAGTTTTTCCAAAGATTCCCCTCTCCTCCCTTATAAAAGGGAACCTCCTCCCTCTCTTCCTCACACCACATTGAGCCTTAAACTTGGAAAACCCTGACAAATTATGTTCTCCACTTCCTTAGAGACATCCTAGAGGTCCTGGTCTTATTCAAAGACCAATTTTAGTTCCCTAAGAGGAGGTCTCAAAGAAACGCTTCAAAGAAGAGGTAATGTCCGTTACCGATTATTTCAACTTTATTTCTTCTTGCACTTCTTCTTCTTTGTTTGATTCATTATTAATTAACAACATCAGTATCACTCATATACAGATATGTTATTATAAATATGAAACAACCCTATTTCACCATCTATCAATCCTATGGAAAACGAAATCACCGCGCGTGCGTACGTACAGAATACCGTCTTCACGCCGTGATGTAATATATTTTCCACCACCACCTTGCTGGGATGGGTATAATGGTGTTAATAATGAATATATATGATTAATTCAAAGTGATATTGATTCTGAAATAGTATACATACACTCCAATACAATTCCACGATCATGGGAATGATATCATCGCTCGTGCGTACATACGGAATACCGTCTCTACGATGTGATGCGACTCGTTCTACATGATTTTCATTGCATAATGATTACATAAATGAATTGAGTTAATAAATATGATATATATTAAACTAATAACATTCTGGAAATGGGGTATCTATAACCTAAAAAGATGAATAATAATTTATTCGAGAAAACACGCATAAGAACAAAACGTAACAAACACATGAATAACAAGTAGCAATGAAATATTACTAATAATAAGCTAAGAATATAACAATATATGATATCATAAAATTGAGTATGATTCTAGAATAAGTCAATAAAATTATTTAAATCATTATACAGGATGTTCGGACACTTACGAAGCAAATCGGACCTAAGGTAAGGGAAATATCACAATCTCATTTTTATCCTAGATTGTTTATACTTTGGAATTTACTGGGGTGTATTTTATCATCCACATCCTTGTTTCCTCCATATGAAATATTATTTCCATCCACCTACAATTTTTTAAATCCAATTTTACCCTTCGGTGAGTTTTTAGTAAAATATATGAAACGAATCTTTTGTCGTTTTTCGTACGAGGTATTTTTTGACTTTTCCGAAAAAAGTATGAGAAGAATGTTTTTTTAACTTGTACGGCATGACTGGATTTTTAAAAAATTATTTCAAAGAATATTCCTTTAAAAGTTTTCATGTTTATTTTTAATCGACTTATTTTAGTTTAAAATTGTATGACATGTTATGAAAGGAAAATGTTTTTGAAGTAGAAAGGATATATTCCTCAAGAATGGAGTTCAAGTGTTTTATAAAAATTATTTTCCATCTAAGATAATAAAAGGTTTTGTTTCTATCCCTATTATTAAATTGATTTGATTATGTTTTGATGGAATTATTTTTATTAATTCCTTTATCTTATATGAATTGTTTTATGATGTCACGATGTTTAAGAGTCCCATTTTTATTACATGGGTTATGCTATGATGTATTGTTTATGATTTTATGGCACACATAAGAATGGTATCATTATGAGATGGGTGGGACCTATATCTCCCTGCAATGAATTGGATAAAGATATTATATCTCATGAGATAGACATGGCTGGAAGGACATGTTAAACCAGTTCAGTGAAACAGGACTAAAACAAGGAATTAACTCGGTTCCAAAATGGACTTTGTACACTAAGATAGTCTTGGAAATGAGTCTTGAATAATAAGAAATGATTCTCAATAATTATGTGTGTATGCCAAAAATCTTCATGTTTTATGTTATGATTATTGTGATTACGTTTCACTACCATGATTTATCCCATGTTATGAAATTATGATCTCTTTTGCAGGGTATTATTTCCAAAATGTTATGTTCTTATGAATATGATGTGATTGATATTTCTTTTGTCTACCCTTACAGAAAATTTGAGCTCACTTGTTTGTATATTTTCATTCCCCAGGTCAGGAAGAAGGTTATTAAGTAATATATTCCAAAAGGGACTATAGATATGATGAAATAAATGGGAGGCAGTGTAGAGGCTTTATGAACCAGTTTTTTATGTTTCCCAGTTTCTAAAGACATTATACCTATATGGTCCTTTCATGGTTTTGTTATATGTTGTAATAAGTGTACTTCAATTTTGATGTACTAACAATGTATGTAATGTATGAGTCATTATAGTGGTTAAGGAAAAATTTGATTAAATAGATCTTAAGAAAGGATAATCTAATGGAATATATTTGATTAATATAATACAGATAATAAACTCATATTCTAGGACAACTGTGGTTACAAGTTGATTTAATATCCATGCCTTTATCTATGATATTCCATACTCACATTCACATATCTTGTGCTTGTAAACTCATAATTTACATACATTCAATTATACTAGTTGTGAAATCTATTATATTACTATCCTTAATTACAAAATCACAATAATTATTTCATCTATTACATCCAAAAGATCTTATCAGGTTTAGATATTTAGATAATTAGGGAAAAATAATATCTTGAAAATACCTTGTTCTTTACATTAAATTGCAATTTTATGCAAAATTTATGAATCTAAATAATCAATAATCTTTATAAAATATTTCCAAAAATTACCTTTAAACATATTATCCTTATAAAATTGTGGCATGTACTACTTTTCTCCATAACTTGAGGAAATGGAAATATAAGAAGGGGTGACCTGAAACTCTTAATAATGGAAAAATATAATTGAAGAAATAATAGTTTAAACATGGAATAAATATATTGAAATGAATTAGTAAAATACATAAATCCATAATTTACTTAAAATAGAGAGAATTTTATATCCTTAATATTAAATTATAATAAAGATATTAACAATACATATCTTATAATGATAAAATTCATAATTGTGAATATCAAAAACCTTTTTTCAAGGCCTTCTTCAATGAAATATGACTTTTTATCCTAATCATAGTCAAGGCATCTTGCTGAATTCAGCAGGAATGTAACGAATAAGCAAACCATTTTTTTCTCATGAGACCCATTTATAAATTAAGGGTATATATAATTCTAGTAACTCATCACAATATTATTTCTAATACATTAACCATAATAGAAATCTAGAACATTAATGTTAGTCTATGAGGATCCTCTTACTGAATAAAACATGGTAATACATATAATAAGGATTAAGAATTATGAATTCATGCACAACCTATAGTATAATTTAGTAATAATTATGAATGATAATACAATTCCCTTTGTTAAAAAATCGGTAAAATTGTCATAACACATCCAGAGGAATAATGTGGATAGATAAACATTAAATGATTAACATTCCAATAATAACCTGTATTACAATAACAACATACAAAATTCCTATACTTTTCCCCAAGTCAATTAAAGAGACAACAATATCACATCCTAAATATAAGATTAAGGTGGATGGTAAAGAAATACAAAGTCATTGTTTTAGTAATCACCCATCTTTCCATAATAACATATGGAATTCTAATACATTTCTACATGTTAATAAAATAATATTCATTCTTGGTGAACATCATTCAATATAAATTTTATAAAATGATATGTTCATGATATACATACAAATAAATATAAATATAATTTGATTCATTAATTACATTATCATAATCCATCCAAGTGGCGTAGGTGGATTTAAAATAAAATATCACTTGTGAAACAAAGGAAACCTAGAAGGATGTTGACATAGATGAAAAATATCCTAAAAAATAATGCTTGAATGATACCACCCAAGAAAAATCATGAATTAAATTGTTTAGTATTTTAAGTCAATTATTCATATATATATATATAAACACACACACACACTGAAACAAAAGCCTATTAGGGTAAAAAAATTGTAAATGAAAAGAAAAATGGATGAGAAAAATTAAGATGTTTTTTAATTTTTTAAACAATGACATGAAAGAGGACGTTATGGGAAACATCCAAAATCTATTTTATAAAGGTGAAGTGAAATATAATTGGAGAATTTATAACATAAATGAATATCCAATAAAAGATAATTTAGGAATAGTTTTGTCTTTAGAGTGTATGGATCTGAAAAAATTTCTATTGAATGTGGCATTTTATTACCTGTACTTAGAGTTATTGAAATCACACATTATAAAACGTGTGATAAAATATTATTTGTCTTAAAATTAATTTTAAAAAAATAGGTTCATAATATACTATATAATAAAATATTAGGGTGGGAGAACAAAAACATCGATAAAAAAATATTCAAGATAAATAAATATAAGTCAAAAAAGGGGATTTGAGTTACCAAGAATCATTAATATCAGGAAAAAAAATTTAACAATAGAAACTTTAATTAGAAACTTGATTTGGATTCTAAGTAAATTGAAATGATAATATTATTATAAAAACATACATATTGTTTGTGAAAACACCATTCAAATAAAACATGGTGAAACAAATGTATTATTTCTCAAGGAATCAGAATTGAGATCAAGAAAACCTTTGTGGTTTGAGTAAAATTTTAATAAAATCCCATTGAATAAGAGGGATTTAAATTGAACATAAAACACTATGACTAAATTATAATAAATAATATGGTGTCCAATATAGTTAATATATACACTACCATAAATGAAACAAGGGTCAGAATATGAAACATGTCTTATAGAGAGGAATTTGAGATGAAAACCCTACCTTGTTCCAGATTTGTTCTATGCGTGGACCAAAAATCCAAAATAATGAAGTTGAGTTTATTACATAAAAACTTAAGATATTTCAACATCTTTATATAATTTAAAATTTTTAAGTAATTAAAATTTTAATTTTATTTGTTATATAATTTTGGTTTTTCCAAAATGTAACATTTGTTTTCAATGAGTTAATATATTAATGAAGAAGAAGTTGCGATGCTTGTAGAATTGTTATGGATTCATATTATAAAACTGGATTTAATTCTTGAAAAAATATCCTTTTTATAATAATTTGGAAAATTCTTGAATCCATTCATTAATGTAAAATAAATATGAAAAATAATAAATTCAAAGTTAATACAACTAATACAATTCATGAATAACAAAATTGCATGAACAAGAATGGAAGATGATCAATGATGAAGTTAAAGATATTTTAGTGTAATATTAATCAATAAAGGCTTTTAATTTCATTTATTTTATAATTTAATTATTTATATGTATACGAATGTGGATTCTATATAAAAGTATGTCAAAACATGTGATCAACCAATGCTAGCCCTCAACCACACATAGGGGGACTCAAGGGGTCAACCCCCATTGGAGGCCCAACCATAGGTACCACACATGACATTATAAAAAGAGTGGTTCTATGTATAATGATCAAAGGTGTGCACACCAAAAATTGAGAAAAAGCCCATGTATAAGGCCCCTAATAGAAATGGTTTGTGGTTTAGGGTTGGCACCACATCAAGTAGAATGGTTGGGGGAGAACCCGTACATGCTTCTGGATGATATATCGGACTATTGAATTAACATACAATATGATCACCTGTGTTTTGGAGGGATATCAGACAACAAATGATTGAGAAATATTCATGCATCATTAAAATAATGGAAAAAATATGGGACATTAAACCCCTATGGTCTATGATTTATGATCATGTGGGAATCGTCATCTTCCTCCCCCTTCATTCATGGTTTCTATAGAGTGCGGGTCTTTCTCCATTTATGAGCAATAATGATCACTTCTACATCCATCAGGACAAATAGAAGGCCAATAACATTGTGGATATGGACACTATGAACTCCTATGATCTAGGAAAGTCCAAATAATTTATTTTCAATTAAATTCATGCACTACTAGACTTCAATAGAAGGATTCTAATATTTATGATGATGTAGAGACATCAGATGAATTGAAACATTAAAAAATTCACATGAATGATCTAAATGAAATATTCTTGTAGTTTTATTTTAATTAATTTTATTTAAATATAGAAATAAATATCCTTATTCATGTGGAGCCATGGGTATTCAAAAATACTACTCCCTATGAAGAAACATAGAGCCCGAGTCATTGAGGCATTAAATGAGAAGATGTATTTGTTTATAGTGAGACAAAATAGAGAAAGGAAAATCATAATGATTTTCAATTTAGGTAATGAATACAATGGTGAGCCATTGGTGATTATGAATTATGAATATTAGTTTGAAAACATGAGGAATAATGAACCCAAGCATTCATGTACTTACTACACACATGAAATGATGTTCATGAAGATGGGTTTCATGCATGCATGCTTGCAAGTTGAGTGATCCACATGTGGTTTTGACTCCACATGAGAAGAATGAAATTAATTACCAAACCCATCGGTATTGGAGATTTATTAGAGAGTAAATAATATCACCCTAAAATTTCAAGGGTAATTCAAATATGCATGAAATATATTACCAATATACAATGAGGTATTTAAATTGTGAAATATTAATAATAAATAATTATCAGATATTAATATTTTAATGAGGAATATATGTGTTTCTTAATAAACACATTAAAATGAGAATATAAATGGGGATTTTAAGTCACATAAATAAATGAAATTCCATTCACAATTGTTTTGTAGAAATATGAGCATGCATGTAATAAGAAAGAATACACCAAATTGAAATATCTTTTTGAGACTCCTTACATCCACTGAGCAAGAATAATTTTTAGGGTGATAGAATGATGGGAAATTCTTTAGGAAGGTGATTAAATATACCCAATCATTTTAATAATAGAATTTATATCATTCATGACTTGAACAGAGTTGGATGTCCATCACGATTTTTCAAGACATATGTTGAAGACCATAAAGAATTGAACATAAGGAAGAGACATCCATATTTCTTGTGGAAGAAGATAATCATGGATGAAGATATTTAATGAAATTGATGAACAGAACATGAATCTTGTATCTAGGTCTTCTAATTAGGAATCTGAGGTTTATGATTGGGGTGTCTAACCAATTATAGAAGAGGAGTAGTTAGGGTGCCTGAAAAACAATGAAGATATTACAATTACTATGTCTAACCAATTGGGGAGAAATTGTAACAAGGGTGTCTAACAAATTTTATTCATTTTTGGAGATAGTAAAGTGAATCAATAATTGGGTGTATATCCAACAAGATAATGAGTGGTAATTTATTTCTAATCTTTTTAAATATTGCCTTCTTCCCTATCTTATTTTGTTACTACACATGAGGTGATGTTGATAGATTCTTTTGAGTTAATCATGAACCTTAAAACATTCAAGATGATGGATTTAAAAGGAGAAAAATTAATAAAATAAGTGTAACACTATTTCACCCTCCCTCTCAATGGATCATCACTTGTACTTGGGTATTTCAAGTGGTATCAGAGAATAGTTCACATATAATAATCCCATAACTCTTTAAGATAGAATCTAATAAATATTTCAATTATATATTTTCCATTATTTGAATAAAATTAAATAAGGTTATAGTGATGAAGAAAGTAAATTTAAATAAGGAAGACGATTTATACTTTTTATCCAATTTCATATATGAAATCAATATTATTTCTTTTTGAGAGAAGGAATAGTTGTTTAAAAGGAAGTAACATAAATTTATGGGATGTGGAAGCATAATATTATCGAATTATAAATAAAAACATTTATCAATGATATCAAGGAGAAACCTGCTAAAATGGATGATGAGTTTTTTGATTCCCAATCCATATGAGTGACAGTGTAATATATGTTATATTAATCAATGGAAGACCTCAAAATATCGGTAAAAGTTTACTTCGGATAGATAAAGGGTTCTAAAAAACTGGAAAAATATAATTCTCAAAATAGAATTTTTATATCTGACAACGTATGTCATAATGATAAACCAGTATATGTTTGTACCATGAAATATATTATAAGAAACTATTCCATATGAAATGAAGAAAGGAGGAAAAAATATCATTTCTACATAAGAATAATAAGGCGTATAATGATGCATCTAAAGGATCACAATTAAGATTATTTTTCTTTTTTTTGGTATGTGTGGTCACAAAGCATATTCTTATGGGTTAGGAATGTTTTTATCAGGAAATATGTAATAAAGAAGGGAGAGATATTGTGAGAAACTAAGAAAAAAACATCATGTAAATTTTGAGAAGAGTAAAGAAGATGGAAAATATATGAATGAGTGTTTGGTTAGAAAAAATCAATTGGATAATACTAAAAAAATATAGGATGGAAAAGTTATTTCCAAGACTCCAAGAAAAAAATTGGAAAATGTTTCACCTATAAGTGGTTCCTTGAATATTTAAGTGGATAAAAAACCTCCATTTAAAGAAAAAATTAATGGTAATAAAATATGTTCCTAATTCATGATGAATTACAAAAATAATGAAAGCACATCCCATAATGGTCTAGGAAAGAAGAATAAAGAATGTATGAGATAAATATCTAACCATGAATGTATCCTTTAATGAATGAATAGGTTCCTATTTATTCCCAATTATTTTATGTGTTACTGGAAAATGTGCATGTATTGGAGGATAATGGTTATTCATCATGGATTCAATTAATTTCCCCGTTGATAAAGATAAAGGCATCACGAGAGGTTGTTATTTTTAGAGACATGTGGTATTATAATCACACTCAAATTCAATTTTTCCATAATATTATCTATTATGGGGGATTTAAAGGTTTTTGGAAAATGAGAGAAATGGGGAACAATTAATTTACTCTTATTGCTTCTAAAATATTCATTGAAGTGTGAAGGATAATGCATATAATTTAATATTATGAATTATTCAAAATCCTTAACTAAGAGTTGAGATAAAATGAGCATGATTTCACTTGTGAGCATGAGTTCTGGAAATTTTAGACCACTTTGGCTATTTCACTCTTTATTTATTCAATTGGTTAGCTAAAATATACATAGTGATTATTCTTTTGGAATAACAGCTTGATGACAAGTTCCATTGAATTAAATACACTATTAATAGTGGGGATACCATGCTATACTTTTTATTATCTACTGAGAGAATTATATGCTGTCATAATCACATTGTAGTGTTGTTATAGGTCTGGAAATCTATTATAGGGGATTTTAATAATTCCTAGTAGGTAGTGAATGTAAGAACCACAATGATTTCCTATGACATGCGGTGTATATTTTGGTGTCCTGGTATGATATAGGGAATTGGTGAATTTTTCTCTCATTATTATAAGTGAAAGATGGTCAAGGCCAAGCACCAGATTCGATCGAATTTCATAAAAAACGTCCATTGTTTTCTTTGATGTGGGATGAGATCTTTACGGACTTCGTTTTTCGGTTTTTGTATACCTAGAGAAATGATAATTCAATATGTGTTATTATTGATAGGCTGAGTAACTCAACCCACTTTATACCCAATAATGATACTACTAAAGTTGATGTGTTGGGAAATATATATGTGAAAGATATGTTTCATATTAAATGAGTCCCATATTCTCTATTTTCAAATAGATATTCTCGGTTTTCTTCTCATTTTTGGAAAGGGCTTGAGGAGGCACTGGGATCTTGGTTCGTTTAAGAATAGTGTACCCTCTTTAGGCTGATAGGAAAAAAAATATCTATAATGATTATTGAGGTTTTGAATCATGATTGTGTTCTCATATATTGTGGGAATTGGGATGATCACTTAGGGGTGGTTGAGTTTTCTTATAATAATAGTTACCAATACATGATTAGATTGGCTCCTTTTGAGGGCTTGTATGGATGGCCTTGTAGATATCCATTGTGTTTGTCCTAGATTAGTGAATATTTCTTGGTTAGGCCTAGATTTGTCCAATGGATGGCATAAAACGATTCAGTTCATTAATTATATAACATTGAAGGCACAGAGATGGTATAAGTATTTTATTGATTGCGATCAAATGTCATTGTAATTTTCATTTGGTGACTAGGTGTGATTGAATGTTTCACCCTCGTTGGGTGATCAATAGCTTGTAAGGCAAGGGAAACATGTTACGTATTTTGTTGGAAATTTTTATGTTGATGAAAATGTGGAGAATGTTTCTTACCTTCAAGAATTTCCACAAAAGATGATGCTGATACATAAAATATTACATGTATCTCTACTGTGAAAGTATCTATATGATCCATCACATGTTCATAGATAGAGTGATCATAAGGATGAACCTAATTTCTCTGTGACTGAAATTCAAATCAGAATAGTTTATTCTAAAAATAAGTTTCTTCATGGGAGGATGAAATCATTGGTTTGAGTGTTATGGTATCACAGTTCTAAAATCAATGACATACGGGTGAGAGAGACACTGATGAGAGAGCTGTGGTCTCATATTTTCGGCAGGAATTATTATGTGTAGAGTTTTATGGATAATATTTTTTTAAGGTGGGGAGGTTTTGACTTTTTATTATTGATTTATATATATTCCTAAAACCCAATATTGATCTTTATTTAGTTGTCTTTCATTTGGGTTTGTTTTAGTAGAATCTATGGAAATTTTGAAATTTTTTGGGTTGTGCATGGTTGCCACATGGTTTTCCCAAACCATTTGGATTATTAGGAAAACCCATGAAAACCTATATATTAGGGGTTATCATGGTTGGGTAATAGTTTTCATGCCATGCGACCACATTGGAGAAACCGTGCAGCCCATTTAAAATGGGTGCATGACGAGGGTGCATAGTTTAGTCTAACCATGCGACCCTTCCCACCAAACCATTCACATCTTTTAATTAATCCATAAATTGAATTTTAATATTCTGATAATTCCTATTTAGGTTTCCAATAGACCTGACATGACTCTCTTTTTGCTTTCTTCTTCCCCAAGAGAACCCCAGAGGCGATTTCGGCCCCTCTACACCCTCCCAAAAGTGGATTGAATCTTGCTGAACAATGTTTGATCCTCTCCCAGTTAGTTTTATCTTTCTATTATCTATATCACATACTCTCTCTTTCCTTCCCTAGGGGTTTTGAGATCTTTATATTGGTTTTAGGATACAATCCATGATATTTTGAATGATAAACCTAGGTTTTATTCCCATATTCCATTTCCTTCATTATTCTTTGGTGAATCCCAGTTTGGGTCTAGTCTTTTGAGATCATGTGATCCCAAGGTTTGTGGTTCCGTCATGATACCAAAATTTTATTAGCACTAAATTTCTTTATTAAAAATCAATTATTTGATTTATATACAGTAGATTGATTTTAATTAAATTTCTATTAATTAAATTGTTGAAAACCCAATTCTATTGAATTTTGGGATTTAGTTTTTGAAATTAGATTTTGGCATGATATTGGGAAAACCCCACTATGTGATTAAATTAGTGTATAATTGTGAAATTGATGGAATTTTGTGGAATTTAAATTGATGGATTTTAATTTGTAAAATATATGTATTTTTTTAAATTTAAATTATTTAATTTAAATTTGGAAGGAGAATTGTGAAATTAAATTGTAAATGGATTTTTAATTATTCTTTGTAAAAAATGACATAAAATTATTTTGATAGAAATATTTGGTTTGTATTATTGAAAAGGAATGTTTTCGATTAAGACACCATTTCGATGGTCAAATTAGAAAATTTCCATATTTGAAATGGAGAATATTATGAATTGTCTTATAATAGTCCTAAAGTAAATTTCCCATCATTTATTTGTTATTAGGGCACATGCAGGAATTAATTTGTCCATGATTTATTCCGACAACACTCTATGAGTTACAAAATTCAAAAACATAAATGTTTTTTTTCACATCCCTGATAAGATGATGATGAATTAACATTTTTTTCTAAAGGGATGTCCCAATAAACATATTCCATTGGTCACTGTTTGAGTGTGGGGAGTACTTAAACATGGAACTATCATTATTTTAGGATTATAACCATGTTTCTTGATTTTTTATTTGAAACAAATATATTCCATTATAATAAACTATTTTCAATGAATTGTGAATTTATATAATCATTTATTTAGAAAATATTTGATTGATCCATTTGTTTATATTATTTTCCATCATTTTAAATATAAATAATGTATAGTTTAAATATGATTCTAAAAATGAATTATTATTTATTTTAAAATTGAATCCTCTATATTAGGTTAATTCAATGTGGAATATTATTATGGAACCTTTAGTGAGATGCTAGAGGTATTTTAGCTCAAACCCTACCTGTGACTTCTAGTGTTTGAAGATTATATCCTTCCAAGATTGAGCAAGGTAAAAGCACCACTTAGAGGTAGTTCTATCTATTGATATATGGTATTGGAGAATTAATTCATCAAGGACATAGGGTTTTATATTAGTTTTTTGGGCACTTATCTATAGTACATAGGGTTTTTGTTACCTATATGAATTATAGTAGACATATCCCTATGGAGTTTTTCCTGTATGAATAATGATATGTTATCTTACTTATGAAATGATTGTGTAAAATTTCTTCGCACATTCATTTTTAATGATTCTTGGTTATAGTCACCAACTCTTGGGAAATCATAACACCCTTTTTTCCATGTTATGTTTTTTTCAGTTGTAGGGTTACCAAGGTACCCATGATGGTTCATGATAAGAAAAAAACTTTGAAATAAGTGGATTATAATGTTCATGGAAGTAAAAACTATATGTGGAATGATTTGGCTACAAGTTTTCAAAAAATAAATACTTCATTTCTAGGAGTACCAAAAGGATTTTTTTCAATAGGAAAATAATCATGCTGTTGGAATAAGAATCACAAAATAAAATCTAATGTGAAATAATAGTGTTTTAAAGAATAAAGAATTTGTATTAATGAAGATACGTGGTATTGATATAGTGTTTCTTATAATATTATTATAAAGAAGTCTAATAGGTGGAATCTCTAGTTTTTGAGATCTTTAGCATTCAATATGTACTATTTATAGGGAAATAAGATCATATAGTTTATATACAGTTTACCTAATGTTAGAGTAAGAGAGTAAACATGTAGAGATTTAGATCATGTTTGGTATATAATATTAGAAAAAGGACGTAGTAATTTTTGAGATGGATAAATAACAAAAATATAGGGTTGTTTCTCTAATAATATCTTAAATGAAGATTGTAATTTCAGATTACACACAATTAATCTATGTATTAGTAAAGTGGAACTCAATTATTACTATTAGAGAAACATTGAAACTTTTAATATTAACGATAAATTTTTTTCAAAAGGTTGGTATGAAGGATGTTTTTATTATGATATAAAACAATAATTTTTTATATGGGTAGAGGTAGACAAATTAAAAATCCCAAAGTCCCCGTGAAAAGATTCCCCTATCATGGTTGTCTCACTGCATGCCCATGTCATGTCTGCATCACCACCCCTAATGTTATCATATGCATCAACATATTCATTGAAGTATGAAAATAATTAGGTGAGTTGGATCTTAATTTATTCACTAGTTTATTTAATGTGATTATAAAATATATTAAAATTTTAGATGAATGGAGGTATTGTTCTCTAGTACTTGTGTATAAAAATTCCAGATACATTATTTGATGTGGGAATTATAATGTAATTATGATTATGTTTTATTTCATGAAACATTGGTAGAGGGTGATTAAATACAAGATCCATGTGGAATGTAATGCTTTAGATAATCAAATTAGTTTTACAATTGGAACTTCTACCATAGAAGAAATAAATTTGATTATATGTATGGAGGATTAACAAAAGAAACCCAAGATTTTCACATGGTTTTCATTGATTCAGAAAACACATATTATAAAATTACTTGTCATGTTTTTTATATATATATTAGAAGAAAAGGGGTATAGGTGTAATATATCTAACTCATCCTATAAACGTATGAAGGGGTTTTTATAGAGTTAGAATACAGTATGCGATGATACAATATCTCCCTTCTATATTGGGTTGTACCAATCTTTAGATTTCGTCCAACACCATTTTGATTCGACATAGATGAACTCACAATTAATATTCACCCTGAGATTCCAAATTTCAATCATTTTGTAGAAGATATAGTTCTCACTGTAGAATCTGTAGAGTCTATTATTATAACAATATATGTTTATAGATATATTTTTGAATCAAAATTATTCTTTATTAATATGGAGAAGACAAAATATAAGGAGTTTAATTTTAGAAAAAAAAATTCTAGTAATATAATTTATATGAGATTATTTGAACATGTTATTTAAAAAGTATATATTTTTTATATTTTGGATAATTTATGAATTTTATAGGGATATTAATGTTTACATATCTCATATGGCTCAAGATAGATAGAAAAAATGGAAAAATTATTATAGGTTGCTTTTTAATCGTAAAATTCCATTAAAATAAAAGGGTAAATTTTATAAGATTGTTATTAGACAAAAAATTCTATATAGTAGAGAGAGATTGAATTTAATGGGACATAATGAATAAATAATCAATGTTTTAGAAATGGAAATAATAATATGAATATATTAAATATTAAATTTTATATGATTAGACATGATTGTGTTCAAGAGAAAATCTGAATTCGTATGATTAATGAAAAAATAAATTAGAATAGATTAATATGGTTTAAACATTTTAGTGGAAGACCTAACGATTCAACTATTTATAGAATGGTATTAATGAAAAATTAAATTTTTAAATGATTTATACGCAAATATAAAATTACCCATTAACAAATAATTCAATATGATCTTTTGTAAAATGTTTTTAGGGAAAATATGGTCTTTAATATAGCTAGTTAAAAAGGAATGATCTATGTATCTGACCCCATTTATGTGTTTTTAAGGATTTTTTAATTTTTGGAGGTGTCATAAATGAAATGAATTAAGTAAGTGATTATGGGGGAATTATTGATGTAGTACCAATTCTTATTTTACTGGAAAACTATGAGAGAAATAATTTCAACCCTAAATAGTTTCTAATATACCTGATGGTTAAATTTACTAAAATAAAACAGTTCAATGTTTGATTTTATGATTGAAACTATGTTTAATAAATATTAATTTATGAATATTTATGTGTTGATGTTGTAAAAGGGGATATTTAAATTAAATATTAAATTTTTTATACCTCAAAATTTAGTTTAGATATTATTTTATCAATGATAAAAAATCTATGAAATTTGAATAATATGGTGATGTTTTTTTAGTAAAAGTATAGAAATATCACATTTTTTGGATTATAAAATCTTTATAATTTTCACCTTATGCAATAAGTATTTGTAGAATGTTAAAATATTATGGATGAGGAACTTAAAAAATAAAACATATAATGTTCGGGCTATGGATTTTGATGGTCCAAGTGGGAAGAAAATGTTCAACTCGACAGAGTTTTAATGGTATGAAATTCAATTTTGTAAGTATATTGAAGTGAACTGTGTTGCATTTGTTGTCAATGAGGCATGAAGTTGTCTTGGAATGAATGGAAGTCAAGGAATGTCACGATGTGAATGACAAAGGTTGTGATGGTGTTGGTGATGAATGGAGAATGGCCATGGTACTAAGATGCATGTCACTTAGGAGATTCACTAAGTGGTATTGGAAATTGTGGTTGAAACATTCTCCATGTACATCTGACGATTGTTGAGCTGATCTTTAAGTTCATATAACTTGTATCCTGATGATACAAAGTCACAACATTGATTGAAGACCATGCATTGTCTTCACAATGCATGGGGAGTTGAAAGGAGTTCCATCCACAACTACTAAGTGGATGATGTGCTTTAATGAAGTCCATGTACTAATTCTTAGTGCATGATGAATTGATGATGATCCAGCTTGATCTCTGATTAGATCAATGAAGAAAATTGAAGAATTATGTTATTCAGGAGTTCGGTTGATGAAGAACCTTCAAGAAGTTCCCTCCTAAGTAATGAATATATGTTGAGGAGATTTGAGGCATTCAAATGAAGAAGAAGATGAGAAGGAATGAAGAGGAAGAAGGGCTTGGCATTTGGCTTATACTCATAGGAGAACTTTGTATTTGACAAAGTCTCATTCATGCCTTTGCCAAAAAATTGGCCAGCCAAGGCACCTTGAGGGTTCAACCCCAAGGCATGGGCACTAAGGCACCAAGCCCGGGGGAACCCGTGGGGCGAGCCAGGGCGGCAGGGCGCACCCGTAGGACACCGCATGGGCGCCAGGAGCACGCCCGGAGGAGCGCATGGTGGGCGCATAGCGCGCCCGTGTGTGCATAGTGGGCGCCAGTGGCGCGCCCGCAGAGGCGAGAGTGGGCGCAGAGCGTGCCCGCAGAGAGAACCCGGTGCGGGGCGGCACCGGGAGGGGGGAAGTTCAACTGAGCCGGCTGGGGGAGCGCTTAGTTGATAAGCCGCGAGAAAACCGGGTGAGGATTCGATGTGGGATGCGGAAATTTCCCCGGGAGCAAATCTCAGCCGTCCGAGCCATCGCGCGCTTTATCCACGCCGCACGATCCATCTCCGCGGCGATGATCTAATCCTGGCCGTTAAACATCACATCCGACGGCCGAGAGCTCGTCTTCATCATCGAGCTCGTCCGAGGCCTCCCCGTGAGCCGCCGCTGAACCAGAGGCATCCCGACAACGGATTTTGAGATCCTGGCCACCATAAATCGAGCCGAAGCATCCATTGAGCTCGTCTGGACCTACTGAACCGATCCATGCATAAAAATACACTTGCATGCAATGAGAGGAGAATTCGAAGCAATGCCGAGGCAAACGACGTTGCCGAGGCATCGGGTGTTCGTGTTTTGCATGGGATGTCCAAAACAGAAGCCGTGCATGCGTTCTAAATCGCATGCACGAGGAGGAATGAAAGAGCGAAAAATATGGAAAGAACCCGCGTGAAATAAAAAGAAAAAAACAAGAATCACAGAATCTTGAAATACCCGAAAACTTCGGGGATTCAAAGATTGTATCCCGCGGATGTTTTGAGAATTCCTCTGCCTATAAAAGGAGAGCCCGAAGCACAGAGAAGCTTGCTGATCCTTTGTTGAATATCCGGAGTCCCGTGAAGCTCTCTGCCTCACGAAGAACGAAGCCCCGCGCAGCACCCTGCGCGGCAGTGAAGTCCCGGTGCCATCCTTGGCCCGATGGAGTCCCTTGCGCGCTACTTCTTTGCGTGACAAGAAGAAGGATCCTTTTGCGCACCTCTTGCGCGAAAGAAGAATTGAGAAGTCCCCTGCGCGCTACCCCTTTGCGCGGCAGGAAGTACCCGTGGCAGTAGCACCTGCGCGCCCGTGGTAACACCTTGCATGCCCATGGTGTCTCTACCCTGCGCGGTAGTGTTGAGAAGTTTGGACGCAACCCTTGTGCGCCTGCATACAAGTGGAGTTTGGGTTGTGTTTTACGCACATTGTGTGTGTGCCAAAGAAGGCCGAGACCTTGCCTCGTGTGTGTGTCAAGTGAAGAAGACCACCTACGGACAGTGGGTGTGTGCCAGGTGGAGAAGAGGACCCGAGGCTTTCATGCCTTGTGTGTGCACCAAGTTAAGACACATTTTGTGTGTGCAAAATTGAAGAACAACCTACGGGTTAAGGGTGTGCAACAAGAAGTGGGAAGAGGCCCAAGTCATGTGTGTGCAAAACAAAGAACAGTTTATGTGTACTTGAACAAGTAACAAAGAAGGTCGAACCTTAGTGTGTACAAAGTGATGTGCACACTTTGAAGAATAACAAGAAACTCAAACTAGAGTATAACACACTCCTAAGTGTGCAAACACATTGAAAAAGGTGTGAAGTTCAAGTGAGGAGGTGTGTGCTTAAAGTGACTACACCCTTTGAGGGTTTATTGCACCAAGAGGAGAAAGAGGAGAGTGCATGCATGCATGCATGCACGTGCACACGTGAACAGAGCCAAATCAGTGGTGTGCATTTGAGTTGTCCAAGACCAGGAGGATCTTGAAGAAATTGAGAAGGCCATGTAGTCAGTGCATGAGGATTCAGAGTTGCCATGCATTCAGTGCATGAAGTTGAAGTGAGTTGAGACTGGACCAGACCAAAGTTAAAGATATCAGCTGTCTGAGTATTCAGTAGTTGGAGAGAGAAGCCAGGTCATCCTGAAGAAGGAGATAAAGCCTGAGCTAGACGAGAAGCCCTGATCAACCACAAGTGATCAGAAGAGAAGAGCAAGGCCAGCAGCCTTTATCCCAGGCTGCTGAAGTTATTTGAAGAACTTAAAGTGAAGAAGAGCTACTCGTGTGACTCGAGGAGCCAGGAGAAGACCCTGTGGGACTCAGTGAGAAGAAGTCTTTAGTGGGATTCTAAAGTAGGCCAGTGGGACTCTGGTAACACTGTGGGACGCATTATAAAGACCCTCCTGTGGGACTCAGGAGAGATACGGTGGGAAGCTGTATCGACCATTGTAATACTAACAGATTATAATGGGAGAATCCATGCTGGGAGAGCATGGCAAGGATGTAGGCCTTTGGTGCCGAACCTTGTAAATCCTTGTGTCCTGTGCCTTTTCATTACTGCATCATTCGGGAAAGGTAGAGAGATACAAGAAGAGTGGATCGAGGCTTTAACCAGCCATAGAGGTTTAATTGATAAGAATCAATTAGTAAAAAGTTTTAAGGGATCACTGATTCACCCCCTCCCCCTCTCAGTGATTCACACTGATCTGGGCACTTCAAGTGGTATCAGAGGGAGGTTACCTCTAAAAGATCCATGAGAGTCTATATGGAGTGCAGATTTGAGGAAATGAAAGAACAGCCTCAAATGGAGATATCTGCCAAGACTCTGAAAAACAGAATGAAGAAACAGGCAAAGAAGATGAAGAAGAAGGTTGTTGCAATCATAGAAACTCCTTCTATGGAATGAAATGTGAAAGTCACATCAGATGACAATTCCTTTTATCATTCTTCTGATGAAGCCTGCTCTAGCTGTGATGAAGATGGAAGGAACAATGATCTTCTAAATGCAATCAAATATCTTCAGAAGACAGTCCCCAAGGAAGTGGCAATGTGTATAGCTACAGGCCTCCTTGATCTTCAAGAAGAAAAATTACAGCTAGAAGATGAAGCCAATTCTCTGGAAGTCCAATTGGCTAAAAGGTTTGGCATAACCAACACTCTCAGAAAGCTGGTGAAGGCTAAAGATGAAACCGTTTCCCTTTGCAATGAAAGATATGAAGACACTGCTAAAGAATTGCAAAGAAGCCTTTCTGAGAAAGAAATCTTTATGATAATAATCAAAGAAGTTTTCCATGCACTGGAAAAGAGGCACAACGTTTCAATGAATGTCAGAGATGCTCAAGTTGAAGAAAAAGTAAACAGGGTGAAGGAGCTTGACAATTCATTGCTTGAATTGAAGACGGTGCATGATGACCAGATGAATCAACTGGTGGAGAATTGGGAAGGAAAGCTAAGAACTGTTGAGGATGAGAAGAACTCCCTCAACATGAAATACTTAGAACTAGAGGTGATATTGAAAAATCTGCAATCACCCAAAGCTGAATCCTCCCAGTCAGCTAAAAGAAGAAATGTTTCCACTCAAGTATGCTTTGAGAATGATGATTCTAAGAGAAAGACATCCTCTTATAAAAGTGCAACATCTTCTAGAAAGAAGGTACCATCCATACCATCTTGTACTGATGCTTCTAATTGTGTTTCCACAAAAAGTGCAGGATGGAAAAATAATTCCAAACAAGTATGGATGATGAAAATGAAGAAGAAGAGCTCTCCTGGAACAACACAACTTGTCAAGACAAGTACCCAACAATCAGAAGGACTGAAGAGGTCAATATTTGTGGGTCAGTGTTGGTGTTGTAACAAGTATGGGCATTGTGCAAATGATTTTTGGTACAATCCTCTAAATGTGAAAGCACAAAGGAAGCCCATGCCAAGGGGAAGCAAGCTAGAGGAAAAGAAGCAGTATCCACAGGTCCAGAGACATCTGTTTACTGCAAAAAGATTTGGATTACTTGACAACATCTGGGATGATTGCAAAAGTGGTCAAAAAGATACATGTCAGTCTCCAACTATATCCAGAGCTCAAAAGAAGAAAAGATCACTGAACCTGGCTCAAAAAGATTCCTTGGGAAGCAAGAAGAAAGTAGAAAAAGCTCCCAAGAAGAGTTTGAAGAATGAAGAGAAGTCCTTGGAATTGAAATCCAAGAAGGGTGATGCATCCAGAAGGACCACCAAGAAAACATGCTTCTACTGTGGAAAGAAAGGACACATCATGGACCTTTGTAAAGAAGCCATGAAACTAAATAGAAGCAGACTGAACTCCAAAAGAAAATCAATCCCGAAGAAGAAGGGATTGATTGAAAATAAGTTTCCTAAGAGAGGTAGCTTAGCAGCATCCAAAGAACCATGTGGAACTTCCAAAACTGAGGCCACACTTCCAAATGATTTACATGTCATATGGCCACATCAGTTGCAACTTGCCAGTGAACTACAAAGAGTTGAAGATGAAGCTCTGGCAATTGCTAAAGCAAAAGGGAAGAAGAATATTTCACATGATGATGTATTGAGATCCACACCAGCACAAACATCATTGAAGATCAAATGTGCAAGTGTGAAGACTGGTGAAAATGGGAAATCACGGTTGAGAGAATCTTCTCAACCTTGTTGTTCACATTGATGAAGCAAGGAGGTTCCATATTATTCCCTTATACTCTTGGTATATACATGTGCTAACATTGCAGGGAATTGAAGATGATGATCATTCTCATCTGGAGGATGGTTTGGGCAGAATGGAGTGCACCCCTTGAGGGGGAGCCAATCTGAAGAAGATGGCATTCTTAGATTAATACCATCTTGAGAAAAGTGAAGCTATTCCAATCATACTTTCATCCCTTGTTTCTTAATTGAGTTTATCTTGTCAATTAAGGGGGAGTATGGATTGAAGTCAAATGGATGAAAGGGGGAGCCTTATCGTTGCACTGAACTTTCTAATGAGTTTTGTGAAGTTGTGCAGGATTTAGCAAATTCATTGATATATCTGAAAAATTTCAAACCCCTAAGCATGATCTCACATGTGTAGTGAATGTTGGACAGCATTGAGTTCCTTGGTTATATCACTCTTGTTTTCTACACCGGGTTAGCCCAAGTAGACTTAGAGTTGATCAACTAAAGGTTCTTTGCTAAAGAAGAACATGTGACATCATCCCTCTCCTAGTGTTTTTCAAGAAGATGCTATTCGAAGGGAGGAAGAGATATTGTGGAAGAGTACCACACCACACCTTTGCATTTGATTGCCAATAAGGGGGAGAAAATATTGGCACACATATTGACCCATTCATATGTGCTAAAGGAGTGTATTGACAACAAATACAAAGGGGGAGATTGAAGTGCACTGTGTTGCATTTGTTGTCAATGAGGCATGAAGTTGTCTTGGAATGAATGGAAGTCAAGGAATGTCACAATGTGAATGACAAAGGTTGTGATGGTGTTGGTGATGAATGGAGAATGGCCATGGTACTAAGATGCGTGTCACTTAGGAGATTCACTAAGTGGTATTGGAAATTGTGGTTGAAACATTCTTCATGTACATCTGACGATTGTTGAGCTGATCTTTAAGTTCATAGAACTTGTATCCTGATGATACAAAGTCACAACATTGATTGAAGACCATGCACTGTCTTCACAATGCATGAGGAGTTGAAAGGAGTTCCATCCACATCTACTAAGTGGATGATGTGCTTTAATGAAGTCCATGTACTAATTCTTAGTGCATGATGAATTGAAGATGATCCAGCTTGATCTCAGATTAGATCAATGAAGAACATTGAAGAATTATGTGATTCAGGAGTTCGGTTGATGAAGAAACTTCAAGAATTTCCCTCCTAAGTAATGAATATATGTTGAGGAGATTTGAGGCATTCAAATGAAGAAGACGATGAGAAGGAATGAAGAGGAAGAAGGGCTTGGCATTTGGCTTATACTCATAGGAGAACTTTGTATTTGACAAAGTCTCATTCATGCCTTTGCCAAAAAATTGGCCAGCCAAGGCACCTTGAGGGTTCAACCCCAAGGCATGGGCACTAGGGCACCAAGCCCGGGGGAACCCGTGGGGCGAGCCAGGGCAGCAGGGCGCACCCGTAGGACACCGCATGGGCGCCAGGAGCACGCCCGGAGGAGCGCATGGTGGGCGCATAGCGCGCCCGTGTGTGCATAGTGGGTGCCAGTGGCGCGCCCGCAGAGGCGAGAGTGGGCGCAGAGCGCGCCCGCAGAGAGAAACCGGTGCGGGGCGGCACCGGGAGGGTGGAAGTTCAACTGAGCCGGCTGGGGGAGCGCTTAGTTGATAAGCCGCGAGAAAACCGGGTGAGGATTCGATGTGGGATGCGGAAATTTCCCCGGGAGCAAATCTCAGCCGTCCGAGCCATCGCGCACTTTATCCACGCCGCACGATCCATCTCCGCGGCGATGATCTAATCCTGGCCGTTAAACATCGCATCCGACGGCCGAGAGCTCGTCTTCATCATCGAGCTCGTCCGAGGCCTCCCCGTGAGCCGCCGCTGAACCAGAGGCATCCCGACAACGGAATTTGAGATCCTGGCCACCATAAATCGAGCCGAAGCATCCATTGAGCTCGTCTGGACCTACTGAACCGATCCATGCATAAAAATACACTTGCATGCAATGAGAGGAGAATTCGAAGCAATGCCGAGGCAAACGACGTTGCCGAGGCATCAGGTGTTCGTGTTTTGCATGGGATGTCCAAAACAGAAGCCGTGCATGCGTTCTAAATCGCATGCACGAGGAGGAATGAAAGAGCGAAAAATATGGAAAGAACCTGCGTGAAATAAAAAGAAAAAAACAAGATTCATAGAATCTTGAAATACCCGAAAACTTCGGGGATTCAAAGATTGTATCCCGCGGATGTTTTGAGGATTCCTCTGCCTATAAAAGGAGATCCCGAAGCACAGAGAAGCTTGCTGATCCTTTTTTGAATATCAGGAGTCCCGTGAAGCTCTCTGCCTCGCGAAGAACGAAGCCCCGCGCAGCACCCTGTGCGGCAGTGAAGTCCCGGTGCCATCCTTGGCCCGAAGGAGTCCCTTGCGCGCTACTTCTTTGCGTGACAAGAAGAAGGATCCTTTTGAGCACCTCTTGCGCGAAAGAAGAATTGAGAAGTCCCCTGCGCGCTACCCCTTTGCGCGGCAGGAAGTACCCGCGGCAGAAGCACCTGCGCGCCCGTGGTAACACCTTGCATGCCCGTGGTGTCTCTACCCTGCGCGGTAGTGTTGAGAAGTTTGGCCGCAACCCTTGCGCGCCAGCATACAAGTGGAGTTCGGGTTGTGTTTTACGCACATTGTGTGTGTGCCAAAGAAGGCCGAGACCTTGCCTCGTGTGTGTGTCAAGTGAAGAAGACCACCTACGGACAGTGGGTGTGTGCCAAGTGGAGAAGAGGACCCGAGGCTTTCATGCCTTGTGTGTGCACCAAGTGAAGACACATTTTGTGTGTGCAAAATTGAAGAACAACCTACGGGTTAAGGGTGTGCAACAAGAAGTGGGAAGAGGCCCAAGTCAAGTGTGTGCAAAACAAAGAACAATTTATGTGTACTTGAACAAGTAACAAAGAAGGCCGAACCTTAGTGTGTACAAAGTGATGTGCACACTTTGAAGAAGAACAAGACACTCACACTAGAGTATAACACACTCCTAAGTGTGCAAACACTTTGAAAAAGGTGTGAAGTTCAAGTGAGGAGGTGTGTGCTTAAAGTGACTACACCCTTTGAGGGTTTATTGCACCAAGAGGAGAAAGAGGAGAGTGCATGCATGCATGCATGCACGTGCACACGTGAACAGAGCCAAATCAGTGGTGTGCATTTGAGTTGTCCAAGACTAGGAGGATCTTGAAGAAATTGAGAAGGCCATGCAGTCAGTGCATGAGGATTCAGAGTTGCCATGCATTCAGTGCATGAAGTTGAAGTGAGTTGAGACTGGACCAGACCAAAGTTAAAGATATCAGCTGTCTGAGTATTCAGTAGTTGGAGAGAGAAGCCAGGTCATCCTGAAGAAGGAGATAAAGCCTGAGCTAGACGAGAAGCCCTGATCAACCACAAGTGATCAGAAGAGAAGAGCATGACCAGCAGCCTTTATCCCAGGCTGCTGAAGTTACTTGAAGAACTTAAAGTGAAGAAGAGCTACTCGTGTGACTCGAGGAGCCAGGAGAAGACCCTGTGGGACTCAGGGAGAAGAAGTCTTCAGTGGGATTCTGGAGCAGGCCAGTGGGACTCTGGTAACACTGTGGGACGCAGTATAAAGACCCTCCTGTGGGACTCAGGAGAGATACGGCGGGAAGCTGTATCGACCATTGTAATACTAACAGATTATAATGGGAGAATCCATGCTGGGAGAGCATGGCAAGGATGTAGGCCTTTGGTGCTGAACCTTGTAAATCCTTGTGTCCTGTGCCTTTTCATTACTGCATCATTCGGGAAAGGTTGAGAGATACAAGAAGAGTGGATCGAGGCTTTAACCATCCATAGATGTTTAATTGATAAGAATCAATTAGTAAAAAGTTTTAAGGGATCACTGATTCACCCCCTCCCCCTCTCAGTGATTCACACTGATCTGGGCACTTCATATATAATGATTTAGAACCATATGGTGTAATTGATCATTCCATTAAACATTAATAAGGGTCGAATACAATGAATATTAGACCACATAAATTGGATTATTATATTATAAATAAATTAGATTATTAATCATATGATTTATTGGATCAAATATTTATTAGTTTTGTTACAAAAACATTTTCTATTCATATGGTATTATAAATGAAAATATTTTTAATATATGGGATGCATATAGATTATATGGAAATAAATATTTTAACTATGCATGAAAGATGTATTGTATATAAATAAAGTAATTAATAGAATAATTCCGAAGAGAAAAATATTTCATAGTGATAGACATGGAATCAAGATATCACCATGTAATGATGATAAAGAAATATATTTTTTAGATTATTTGGAGGACTCATGGGGGATTATAAGTATATTTTAATTCAATTGGGATTAACAAATTCTCCTAATAATATTTAATAAAAAATTAATGTATTTTTTAGAAAAATGTTTATAAAATTTGTTTTTGTGTTTATTGATGATATTATTATATATACCATGGTATAGAAACAACAACGAATAATTATAAATAATGTTCAAAAAATTATATTAAATTATTTTATTTATATCTAGAAAAATTACTCATTTGAAAAAAAGAAAACATAATATTCGGGTAATATAATATTAGGTCAAGGAGTAGATTTAGAAATAAATAAAATATATGTCATGGATATGTCAATAATGCTGTGAAATTTTAAATAATTTATGGGATTCTTAAGGATAACTAATTAGTGTATATGTTAATTAATAAATATTGAATATCTACTAAAACATTAATAGACTTGATAAATAAGGGTGAATTTATTTAGTCTTTATAAATTTATTATTATTTTCAAAATTTAAATAAATATGATTAATGAAAGTAGAATTTTCAGACTCAATTGAAATAATTTTATAGTTTTTTGTGGTACATAGAGATTATGAACTAGGAAAATATTGATTCAAGAAGGTAAAGAACTATATTTTTTCAACATATCATATTTATATTTATCTATGTTATCTTTTTTAAAAGAGGTAATGGAATTATTTTTTCAATATACTAATTTAAATGTTAATTTTGGAAGATAAATTTTATGGTTGATAAAAATAATAAAATCATTAAACATATTCTTACAAAAAAGTAATTTTTGATAGATACAAAATTATTTCATGATGAAAATTCATACATGGTTTTTAGGTAATTTTTATACCTTTAAATTTTAATAATTTATTTTTTTTTCAATAATTCATAATGTAATAAAATATTATAAATATCTATTTTAATGTATCAATAGGTGGGAATCATACTTGTGTAAGAATATATTAAATTTTATATGGACATAATTTAAATCATAATATATTTTCAATATGATTAATTTTAAAAGTAATTATTTTCCTAGGGATATGTATTATTGTTTTATATGAAGAGTATGATTTTTCCTAATAAATCATTTTTATTCCAAAATGATAGAATATTATAATTATTTTAAAATACATGGATACATTGGATACTTAAAAGATTGTAAGAGGTTACCAAATTATATGTACTTCATAGGAATGACATGAGGAGTGTGGAATATTTTTAAAGAATGTGAGGTATGAAAAAATGAATATAACTTTTTTCATTGAAAACATTACCTATACTTAAAATAGTACAAGATCCCTTTTCAATATATTCTCCACTAGAGTTTCAAAAATTAATTTTGAAGTAGTTTTTTCTATAGTGGATAAAATAATTTAATATTCCCGTATCATTCCACTTAATCATATATATAATGTAGGAAAATTATTTATGTGTTTTTGAAAATTTACATAGATGAAAGATTGTAATTGTTTTTAAAAAATATATATTATTAACAATGTGTATTGAAAATATGTTTGTAATATCTTGGGAACAATATTTTAAATTATTTATTATTATTTTTATTAAATTAGTTTTAAAAATTATCTACTAAAGGGGTTTATAAATTCACAGTTGAGTTCTTTCTCTGAAGATCACCAAATAATTATGTGATGTGGTTATCTTATGAAAAATTTATATATAAAATATCCTTCAATAATTTTTATATGAAAAACCCCTTTGAAATTATATAATAATAGGGCGGGGTCATGTAAGTGTTGTGTTCTGTGGTGTGTGGTGCGATGAGAGTGATGGAAGAATGATATTAAATAAGGTTCGTGATTTATTTTGTATACAAATTAGTTTTTAGGCTTAGGGGTGAATAAATGGCGTATTTGAGAGTATCTTGTGTAATTATAGATTATTTTATTAGTTTTTAGAAGGATATGAATGGGTGGGTTTGGCCATTATCCTTATAAAGAAGTTCTTTCCAGAGGAATACTTCTTTCTTTTATTCTTATACTTCTTATATTAATTGTTCTTCTTCTAGATTCTCGTTCTCTTTTGAGTACGTACGATTACACATCATAGGATATATAATATTGGGTAAAAAATATATATACTATCTGGAATTATATTATAGATGATGATAACGTATTAAACCAGATGAAAAATAATAAATATGGTACTGAAAATATTATAAAAAGTATGATAATTTGAATATAATTGATATGAAATATAATTAATTAGAGATGCTTCATTTTGAAATGGTTTCCAAATAAGTGACATGTTATAATTAAAATTAAATATATTTCCATATTCAAATTCTACATATATTTTTATTTTGAATAAAATATAGGAATCATTAATTTTTAATATCAAAATATCTAAAATGATTCAAATAAATATTATTTTCTATATATCTCATCCATGAGATTAAATTGGAGAATATACTATGGAATAATTTTTTATTAACTATTTTTCCATATTATATTTTCAAGTGTTATTATAGTGGTGGAATTTGAAGATTGGAATTAAGTGATAATTAAAACATTACTAGTGTATTATAATGTACTCTACATATGAAGAAATTGGGGAGATATAAGAGGCGATGGATGAATAATTTTTATTTGCATATTCATAAAAATAAAAATTTTAAAAAGGGTAAGAGTTATAATACTATGAGAAATGAGTGTCCTTGTGAGGATGGATGTGGGTAGGATAATAAAATGGGGATGGAATTATAAATATTCATCTCGATAATTCTGCTTATATTACATACCAATGGAAGATAAAAATGAAGTAGGGAAATATTTTCAGAAGCAGTATTGAATTTTTACGTAGAATTTTTTTTGTTTGATAGTTACAAACATGGATTCTAGGTACATTAGTATAAATACTATTTCAATATTGTGAAGATGTGTAAATTCATTGAATGTTTTTTGGGAAATATATTCCATTTCTATAATGAGCTGAGTTCTCCTAATAGTTGTGTTTCATTTTTTAGAGAGACGATTATAATTGTTTAATAATTTCCATTCATGAATAGAATTATACTACTTTTTATTCAACAGTTTGTCAAATTAAGGTAATATGTTGAATACATATTTAATAATTAAATTTATATCAAATCTTTTGAGTACACGATAAATTAGATATAAATCATTATTACATTGTCTTTCTATGTTTATAATAGATATTACAATGTAATAATTGTGTTCTTCTAGGGAAAATGAAACATAATTAAAAGGTAGAGCTCACACATCTCGTAAGGGTTGACATATCAAGAGTCTAGACATTTGTAAAATATTAATTATTAATTCATAAACATGGAATAAAAAATATAATAGACATAAATGATTACAAAATTTACATGATAATAATATATTTAATACATAATGATTTGAATGAATAATGTTAGATATAAAAAAATCATTATCTTGTCTTTATTTAATGTGAACTCTATTAAAGATAATGGTCAGTATCATTACCCAATATTAATTGTTTCATGAGACATACTAGTGCATTAAAAGGATACATAATTTTGGGTTCCACCTACCACATATTTTTTCCAATGAATCATATCATAAGATAAATTGGTTTATAAATAAAAAATGTTCTATATTTAACAAAGTAAAAATGATCTACAAATTTTTTTAAAATAATTTTCTTATAAGGTTTGTTCATATTGATTCATGTAATATATAAAAATATTAATAGTTTTCCTCATTCATTAAAATTTTATTAATATAGATGGAAATTTTAATTTATAACATATTCATAATTATTGTATGTGAAAAAATAATCTCAATGACTCAACAACGTTAAAAATATTTTTAAAAAAGGTTTTATGATGTAGGAATTTAATTTATAAATGTAAAGAGTGATTGAATACATGAATTTTCATGAAATATATAAAATATTGACAAAAAATAAATCACCTATAAAAATTTGGAGTGTATAACTTGAATTTATAATTTTAATGGGAGATATGAAAATCCTAAAAAATAAAATCATAAAAATAATGAAATAAAAAATTATTGTTTCATTATATATGTAAAAAAAGTACCCAATCTGTGTTTCAATGTAGTCAAAACTCTATATAATAGAAATTAAAGAATATATAATCACTTGGAGAAATTAAATATATGAAATACCACATATATGTTACCTACAAATATATTTTGATAATAATACATTAAAGAGTCTTATGATAATAGAAGATAAATTATATAATATAATTATATATTTATGAATTAAATTTAATGATAGTTAATTGAAATTTATAATTGATTGTATATAAAATAAAATTTATTATAATGTATTTAAAATAATTATCAAATAAAGAATTTAAATTTAAAAGGGATACTATAAAAAATATAAAAATAGGAATTAGGATAAAGTGGTTTGAAACACTTATCTTAATTTTCTTCCTTTATTTATTTTTATCACATCAAGACATAAAGTTATTCAAATATGAGAGAAAACTATATAAGTGAGTTATTGAGATATAACATGAAGAAATATTTATAAGAGAGTTATTGAGATATGACTAGAGTAAATCTAAAATGTTTGTGAGAATAGTTTCGTGGATTGGTGTGCCTTTATAAATATTAAGGATTATATTTTTAATGAAACATTAAATACTCTTATATAAAAATTAATTTTTTTCCCAAAACTAGTATAGTGAATATTCAAGGGACAAATGATAATTTACAACCCATGTGAGTATAATTGATTTATGGCTATATTCTACAAGATGAAATTTAGTCACATAATTACTTATTATACTATATATCATCTATAACATATTTTAGTATTCTCCTATGTCATTTATTATTAATGAAAATAAACTAATTTTCCCCATGTTAAATTTTAATATCACAAATCAAAATTTGGGGTTCATTTTATGAAGATATGTTCCTTTTATTAATTTATTTATTAAATAAAAAAATAAATGATATTATAATTTTCATTTTGTAGTTGAATAAAATATTTATGTTTCAAATGATTAAGTATTTAATGTATTTATTATTCCAATATTAATAATTCTCATATACATATTCGATTTTTATTATTTAAAATTTTCATTGTATATTTCATGTATTACCAGATAGTTACTCTCAATGGTGAAATAATAGACAGGTGATAGTCATCCCAATAAACCAAAAATCATTTAATGTTTATATTTTCTCAACACATTTTGATATACTAACCTGTTAAAAATATCCAAAATGATTCCATTATTACAATTCAATTCTATAAAAAATATTCCATGTATTATAATTTTTTTATTAACTTTTTAATGACTCAAATTGATGTGGATTACATGTCTAGAGAGTTCCAATTTCTAGTAATAGAGTTGTTCAATCTACAAATATCAATTTTATTAAAAACAATTATAGTGAATATCTATCATTTCATTTTTTAATGTGTTATTATGTAGAAATAATAGTGTCTATGTCACACATTCTCTTTATTTCATTAATATAAATTTGTACTAGATGTGAGAGGGTTATATCTCATATATTTAATGTAAATAAATGGTCTATATAAATGGTCTATTTTTGAAATTTTCTTCCCATTATTAGAATAAATTTAGGATAGGAATAATCTTTTCATAGTAATATATGTATAAAAATAGAGTAAATTAGAGGTTGAATCTATAAACAGATTAATTATTAACCAGTTTGAGAATCTTGTAAATTTAAGCATATTCGTGAGATCTATTACAAACCTATTTTCATTGATATTAATTAATTAAATAATTTATCACTTATGTGGAGTGAATCACAATAATTTAGGAAACAAATGATAACTATACTAATAGAAATAAAAAAATGAATAAAATCTTCACACACGTATCAAAAAAGACATCTAATAATCATCATATTTGGGAAACTTAATATTCCATGATTTATAGGAAATATGGAATAAATTATAAAATTTATTTTCATAAAAAGAAACACAAGTTGATATTATATTATAATAATTCACTATATAATTTTATGTCACAAATGGAGGAACTCAAATAGTCTAAAGAATTATGAAAATAACATTAAGGATTAAAATTGCACAAGAAGATTAGAAAATACATTTTGGGGTAAAATGATATCTAAATACAATGATAGTCATTTTGGATAGAAAAAATATATAAATAATATGAAATTTAATTTTTAAATAAAACCAAACCATAGACCACAATGATAAGATAAAAGTTTTGATCCATCAAATAAGATGCTCTCTGATTTTAAGAACCATAAAATATTATGAAAGTTACCTTGAAATTTAATGATATCTCAGAAGATTCAATGTGATTTAAATAACTAAAGATGATTAAATAGGTATTTTTTATGTTTCATTATATTTAATATGGATCTCTATTAATTAAATACACCAATCAGATTATAAATGATAATTTATACTTTAATTATATAATTGAAGCAACTCAATACTATAGAGACCCATAAGAAATTATGATGATTATTTTGGAGTTTAAATCATGATAAAAAGTTATTGGGTAATTTAAATGCCCAAAGAAGACTATGATGGTATATTTTGAATTCATGTAATAACAAAATATATTATTAAAATACATATATGATATTATGAAGGTCACATTAGAGTATAATATTCAATTTGAAATAATTTAGGTTCACTTGGGGAGTAGTGAAGTAAATTCCAACCTTTTATGATTTTCATAATAATGAAATAAAAACCATTGAGTAATAATATAAATTAGTTCTTCAAGATAATGAAATATTAGCAATGATAATGGGATTTTAATTCAAAGAGGCCTCATATATATCACATTTATGAAAATTAAATTTCACCTAGTTTAATGTTATGGTGTGAATTATTTTTAAATTCAAGTATAATGGGATTATATTATTAATTATAATATATTCCTGGTTGTTTTATCCCATATATAAAAGAAAATTATAATTTGTATTTTAAATTCCTAAGATCTTGTCATATAAATCATCATTTAATAGAAAATATTATAGTTTAATTTTAATTAAAATTGTATATAAGGCAAGTTAATGTCTTCCCAAATAAAAAATTACTTGCATATTAGGTTAATATAAGAAGTATATATACTACATATGTTATGTTTATATGATAATAAACCTAGGAATTGAATATGTATTGATCTAGCATTGGCCAGCCTGAAACGTCATCCACATTGGCCTTCTATAATGCTCAAATCATGTTCTCGATCATGATGGGTTGATTACAATCACTTGGGTTTCCACATACATAACCAGTGGAAGGAATTCACCCAAAAAGTTAAAGAACATGTGTCATGTATAATAAGACAATGATAAAAAACCATAGTAAACTGTAAAATTAAATGGTTTACAAACTTGTTACATAAAAAATATAGATTGATAGTCATAGAAACAAAACCATTCTATGATTAAAACCATATCTCATTATGGTTTTCTATCACCACCATCCTAAACCATCACAATTAATCCCCAACCAAGAGAAGTCATTAAGGTAAATTAACCCTTACATTAATATGTATCCTATAAAATCATGTATATATACACCCACACCAATTTTTGGGTAGGATGATGACAACTAGTAGTATACCGACATGAATATATATAATGTATTTCATCGTAAAAGTGTTAGTTATAGATTTAATGAACATGTTTCATAACGAATTTCATTCGAAAATAGTCCTAAAAATTATAAATTTGTATTCATTGTAAATTATACGACTTCAAATCCAAAAGAATATATAAATAACCTGAATGATAACATTGAAGGAAGTAATAAAAATGTACCATATTTCAAAAAAAAAAGGATTTGAGAAATCAAATCATAAACACTTTCTTCAAGAATAAACCAAGCACCAGTTTCCTAGAGCATGTAGGAATAAATGAATAAGACACAAAAGTAACACTAAACATTGTATAGTGAGATTCCTAATGATATTACTTCCTACCACAGTCTATCAATATCACAAACATAACCCCTAGTGTTACTACACTATCTAAGGTTTACAAATGATTATAATCTAACACACCCACGATTCCCATGTGGTATTTTTTCTCAAAAAATATATGTCAGTCATGATCACATTTTTATAAAACATTTATAAAAGAAATTAATTACCTATCCCATGATTGGTAAATTATTTTGTAGGGAAAACTATATTTGTGGAATTTCATTGAGAAAATAATGAGTATAATGCTAATTTTTAAGGAAAACCCCTTTCTAAATCAATTTCCATGCAGGAAAAGAAATGATTAAACAATAAAAACTAAATGAAAATACATGAATGAAAAGGAATTACATGAGAAATAACCATTCTATATAGTCATCTACCATACAAATAAAGGAATCATAGTCACCTTAAAAAAGAGAGTGTAAATTAGGATATATGATCCTTACAAGCCTAGGTCCATAAAAAACATCATGAATTCGGACAAAAAATTATAAATCTAACTGTTAAACCCCATTAGGCTTCTAAAGAATCATGTAGAAGAGATTCCAATATTATATCCATTGAAAAGAGGATGAATCAAGTGGATATTTACACATAACATGAATATATCTACCAAAATGGATGCATACTCACTAATATACAAAGGAGATAACCTCATACAATGTACTGGAAGGGATGGGTTTAGATAATGAAAGATTACAGTGATATTTGGGTTAAAAGTTTCTAATGGTATCATGATGAATTTCCATTTTTTCAAAAACTATACTTGTCGCATGATTAAAATGAAATGTTAGAAATCACATTTTCTAACTATGTAGCCAATACTACCCCTTGAAAACAAAAGTGCAAGGTTACATGGTAATATCTACATGATTATAAAATATATGAAAAAGAAAAGAAAAATTCCACTGGATTTACAGAGACAAATTTGATTATTACTACATAGTTATAACTAGGTGTAGACCATGCACTAATTTCAGTTCTCCCCAATATCTATAACCTCATCACCTAACTCTCAAAAGACTTTATAAAAACATGATTTAAAAAATGAACCAAAATAAAAAATACCAATGACATAAAAGTTGACACAATTCCCCCAAAATTCCATTTTCTATCCCAAGAAAGCACTCAAGACTCTTAAATTTTAAAGAGAAAAGGAAAGTAATATATCATCAGTGCTTTACAGTCTCAAGACTTATGGATATCCTGTCCACACTTCCATAGTTCTTGGACCAGGGAATAATTTTTCCATATAATACCTTTTTCTGAGGATCTATAATATAATTTTCTTGGTCAACATCTATAGAAGTATGTTTAATATAAACAACATACCATTTTATTATATGTGAACAATATTCTTGATATCTCGTCAATTTGGATACATGAAAAACAACATGAATCGATGTCATATTATATGGCATGTTTACTTAGTAAGCCATATTTACCATGTTTTTTATGATATAAAAGAGGAAAAAATAATAGTGCTATCTTACACTGTCTTCCAAAATAAAGATGCCCCAAAAGAGGTGAAACCCAGAGAAAACCCACATCTAATACCAAAAACATAAAGAGTTTTTTATAATTACATGCATAATATTTCTTTTGACATAGAGTTATTTCAAAACTCTTTTATGGATATACATCACATTTTTATTGTCTCTTTGATAAGACCCAATCTAATAGGGGACTGATCTCCATATTCTTCCCAATGTAAAAAATATCAATATAGTCTCCATTACAACACATTAAACGGTTATATAATAATTAAATCATGATAACTATTTTTATATATGAACTCCACTAAGGGGAAATTTTTTTCAATTGAACCACCAAAATCATGCGCACATGCAGGAGGCATATCCTCAATAATTTTTAATGATTTCTCAGTCTATCTATCAATATTGTAGTGGTAGGTCATTCTTAACATTAAATGGGTACCCATTTGATATTTTAAAAGAAAAAAAAATTTATTTGTAACTCATGGATGCTTATTAGAGAAAATAGTAGAAGGCACTCCTTTGAGCTTCAATTTTTCACATATATATAGGTGTTTGAGATTTTCCAACATCATCATCCGTTGAATATGAAATAAATGAGCTGAATTTTTGAGGTGATCAATGATAACTCAAGTCATAATTTTCCCCATTTGATTCCATTGTAAACAGACAATGAAGTCCTTTAATATCTCATCCCACATCCAAACTATAATGGGTAAATGATACAACAAACCAGAGGTATCTAGAATATTACATTAAAATTTTAGATGGAAATACATTGTGATATGAATGTTTTAATTAGTAAAATCGTCCCCAACTACCTATACCAATTTCTCAAATCACAATACATATTGGTAGTCCTTGGGTGTATAGAACAACTAGACTTATGTCCACTAGCCATGAAATCCTATATTAGAGTTTTTAAAATGACCATTCTACCTGTGAATTGAAATAAACCAATTAGATACCGAGAGTAGTCACCTGAGCTATCCCCAAAATAGAGGACTTTACTAAAATAATGAAAATAATTATCTCATAATTATCTATTCAAAATACAATATTCAATTTATTATTTTTTATAGAAGATAAAAATAGCTTCCCGTCAATGTTTCTAAATCCATGAAAATATTAGTGAACTGAATCCTTAAAGACCAATATTTCACTAATCCTTTCAACGAATGAGTGGAGAATTTATTGGTCAATTAATCAGTGAACATATTTCTATTTCCAGGTGTGTATGAAAATTCAAAATCAAAATTTTGAGGATCTAAAACCCATAATCTCTATATTAGGGACTAATATCTATGTGTTAACATATACATATATATCATATGATCAAAATATAGAGAGAATTTCTCTCTAATGATATAGTGAAATAATGTCTTGAGTGAATGAATCAAAACAACTAAATCAATTTCATCCGTAAAATAATTCTTCCCTTGTCGGCGATGTTTTTGATAGCTATATTCCACAATCTTCTTCCCTTTTATTAGAAAACTGCACAATCACAAACCCAAGCTTCACAGAGAACATCATAACTTAAATCTAGTTACATAAGAATCCGAATTGGAGAAAAAATCGACCATTCCTTTAGTTCCTAAAATTATCAATGAAACTTATCATTTTATTCAAACATAACACCCTTATGGGTGAAATCAATCAAATTAAAAGTAATCTTAGATAAATCCGCAAAAAACCTATAATAAACGGTCAATCCCGAGAAGTTCTGTATCACAAAAAAAATTGTTACATTCCTGACATTAATACCCAAATAATTTAAGGATACACTAAGATTCCACTCTTAGACTTGAAAAACCCCATAAAATTCATTTCATGAATTAAAATTAACATTTTAATAGTTTTCTAGTCCAAAAATGCTCTTTTCGTGTCATGATAACACTATATAAATGATCCTTGTATTCCTTATGCAATACAAAGTACATGAAAAATATCATCCACAATAACTATAATGAAAGAGTCTATGAAAAAAAGAATTAAAAAATTCAACAAATCCATAAACATTGAAGGATAAATAGTAAGACCAAATGTAATAATAAAATAATCATAATGTATATTCATTCTTCTAAATGGAATATTAGGAATAGCCTCCTCTTATACTCTAAACTAATGGAACTCCAGTTATATATAAATATTAAAAACCCATTTGTATCCCCTAATATGATAAATCAAATCATCGGTCCTAGGAAATTGATACCTTTTCATAAAATTCAATAGATTAGGCTTTCAATATTAAAATAACCTGAATGATTACATAAATATTCATTTTTAATAGAATTTGTGTAGGCCAAGGTCACATTATCTAATAATTAAATCCTTTACAATTAATATCCTCAAGATGAAAATTTGGTTCCTTCAACTCAGTGGGTTCTATATGACAATATGTCATAGAGATGGGACTTATCCCCATAAGAAGTTAAATTGTAAACTCATACTCTCTCTAGGGAGGAAGCCAAAATAATAATAATGAAATAAATTAGGGTACTCATTCACCATAGAGGAATGTGGACAACTTAAATACTAGTTGATTACATCCTTAAACATCTATGATATTCTTTTATGATATCAATCCATCCTTAGGAAGAATATTCCATAATCTATCAAATATAAGATCCCAATCAGCTTAAAATATGTGAGTGACTCCATCAGAATATAGAAAGTAAACATTATGAAGAAAAAAAATTACAAGTTCCATAAAACTGACCATCAAATCTATAATAATATTGAGATCACAGATATTACGATCAATGATAAATAAATCCCACATGACCACACAGTCAATGATCATAATAATTCACTTAGAAAATTTAAAACATTTCCCCTTTATTCTTTACCAAAGGTGTTTAAAAGATATATCATAAATTGAATAAGATCTATGTGTAATACCAACATTTCAACCACATTAGATGATTTAAATAATGATATGCACTAATATCAAAAAATCTCAGAATGTAGAATATAGAATTAAAAGTATACCTCCAATAATAGTTGTCTGCAAAATAGATTCCTCTAATGTATAATCTGTTTCATAAATATATCGGGCTTCAACCCCTCCCTAAAACATATTCACTTCTTAAGTACGTCTCATTGCACGAGAATGATATCAATCACCTTTTAATTCATAATTATGATTCTATGAGCCTTTGTTAAGTGTGTCTCCAAATCCACATCCCGACGATACTTTTCTACAAAAATACTAAAGGTGGATGGACTTTCCACATTGTTGGATAATACAAGGAGCTACAACATAATCCGGCATAGATTGTCCAGACCATCCAAATAGAATAAAACTACATAGTGTTATCCCATTAAAGATTGAATAAATGATCCAAATGTTAACTGATCACCCTTATTATGATTCATCTTTTGGATAGTTTACATACTCTAGATACCCCCTTTTAAAACAAAATCTACACTAAGAATATTCTTTAATGCTAATCCTTACTCAGCTATAACCAATTTATCAACAATATAAATAATGGTTGGCAGACACATGATTATAATAAATGACTAGATAATGGGTTTTATAACTTTCTCAAATCATATAGACTTTTGGTAGTCATTAGTGACAGGTTCTGGGGATGGATGAACCAACTTGGTGAAATAAGGAACATAATCTATCACTAAAAATCTCATTCAATCAAGGACACGATCTCCAAAACAATATCCACATGAAATTATTTAGGATAAAAATATGGATCGATGGTCTTCTTGAATGTTTTATTGGTCAGTTCCTTATGTTTGTTATCTTACACTATATAATATCCCTATTTTATTCTTGTTCTTTCTTGTATATATGTTTCAAATTCCACTTTAGGGTCCTATGAAGTCTTAAAAAAATTTAATATCCTCTCAATTATTTTAATTCATTCCTTGGGTTCATTAGTTCCTTTGTCACCATGGTATACAACTGCATTTTTTTAGAAAACATCAATGCATGATCTTCCATATTCTCCTAGTTTCCCCCATGAACATGACCCATGGATTTAATAGTCTAGATTACTATTTTAACTACAGTAGGGTTGACTATAGGGTTTTCCTAATGTAATTTTTTTATAGGTTATTCTCTTCAATTCGTAGAGATCCTTATATGACGAATTATCTATTAAACAGAAGAGATAACTACTAATAAGATTAAGAATGCATATCTAAATCAAAAAAGAGAATAAATAATCCATATAAAATCCGTTAAAAAAATTTAAGGCAATGAAATAAAAATTAAAATTAAAAATTATATGAATAATCTAAATTAACCAAAAATCAAGATGAAAAGATTGGTATAATATTCCAAATAACCCATGGTTACTTGAGTTCAAATACTGAAGTGAACTGGCTAGGCACCCTTTTACACATGAAAGACATGTTTTGGTGGTCCTAACTATAATATACCAACTAACTATGTAATCAACCATTATTTGATACAATTATTTATTTTACCAACCCAAATCATCCTGACACATCACCCATAATGGATTTCCTTAAGCCCCAAACCACCATGATGTGACTCTATCCAAGTGAAGTTTATATGAAACCATTACCATTACCTATATCTTTCAAAAACAAGTCTTCATGCACCTAATAACTTATAGAGTATTTCTAAAAAATTATCAGTTGGATATGACCATTAATCTATGTAATGTTTTTCACAATAAAACCATACTTTCTATCATTAATACAAAATACATTTCATTAATTTTTTCAGTTGAAAATAGTTATCATAGATCATCCTTTTCCTTACCTTTTAAAAAATCCATATTCAAATTCACATGAATATATAGAAAAACATAAAATATATAATATATGTAAGTAGTAAAAAATTAATCCATATCTCAAATGATGGTAATGGGAGAAGTCAAAGGATGAACATCACCATAAAAATTTAACCAAGAACAAATGGTATCTTGCCTATGAGAATTGAAAAATATAATATACAAGGAATACTAAGACATGAATACTGTGAATCCTAATGATATATAGTGACACCCTAGTATATAGATATCAGAACCCAAACCCTTAGTGGTGACACACTTAAAACAGAATTCATATTTCTATATCCCAACACACCGAAGGTTCCCATGTGCAATGTTTTCTAAAAAACATCCATGTAATTTATACTCACAATTTCATATAAAATTTAAAAAAGAAATGAATTACCACTACCATTATTGGAAAATACACTTTAGTGCGAAAACTATCCTTGATGAATTTCACCTATCACAAAATATGCAACAACTAGGCCCCATTAACCGCACAGACACTCCGCCTTAACATAGTCATCAGGTCCTGGCCCTCCAAGTACAACTAGTCCCCTCTTAGAAATATAATCCCATCCCTAGGAAAAAATAACATGTCTAAACAGGTCATCATAATAATGAATGTTCCCACAATACAACACATGTGCTTTATAGTGTACTTTGTCCTCACTCGCACACACCACGGGAAACTTACAAAAAGATCACCCATCATGATCACTACTCCTTGCCAAACATGCTTTACTATGGAGTTATAAATAGGTGGGTTCCGAAAAATAAATTTTCACCATGTTGACATGAGTCATATCTCATTTTATTTTAACACCTTTTTATTTTGGGTTGTTAAATACAGCACACATTAGAGCACCACATCCTCATTGTAGACCCTACATATCAACCCAAGTAGTGCTATTTCTCCTACGACTCAGTTACTGCTGTAATACTAATGTATCAACTATTCTCCACTAATAGAAAATAAAACCCCACATAACATGGCAGTCATGTCCAGGTTCACTATGCACCAGTGGCCCCACAGACACATGGTGTCCTCCTTGGGGCCCACTCACATTTATGAATGTGTCATTAGACTAATGATCTTCCACACAGACTAACACATGTTATTTTTAGTGTGTATTGTTCTCACTGACACACACCCTGGGAAACTTTACAGATGTTCACCCATCATGGACACTACTCCTAGACAAGCATGATTAACAGTGGTGTTCTAATGGGTCAGGAGAAAAAATATAAAGGCGCACCTTTTTGAAATGAAACATATAACTTAGTCTTGAAACCCATTAACATTATTTTGTGCTAAATAATTTTTATCAAAAGGATTTTAAGAAATACCAATTTCAAAATTAATTTCCATTCCAATAAATAGGAATTCACATAAGGTATAAACCATATATATCAAATTAATCATTTTTAAGACCATCCTAAAGGATAATATAAGAACTGAAAGGTATTACATGAGACAGAAACATTGTATATAGACTTCTAAACCTATAATTAATGAAAATTAGTTTCATTAGAAAACTGTGAAAGGAAACAAATTTCTCCCTTTCTCACAAGCTATGATCCATAAGAAACACCATCAATTCCCACCCAATACCCTAGATACATCATGCATTCCCCATGATATTTCAAACGAATTAAATGGGAACATTGAACAAGTGTCAATCTAGATAAAGGTTTATGAATAGAAGGGAGATACAAATGTAACATGAAGATATCCTCCCAAATCAATTGAGAATAAACAAGTTACCAAGGGATGAACATCCTAGAATGTCAAGGAAGGGATGGGTTAATCAAAGGAGAGATTATGGTGAGATTTTTTTTTAAATATGACCATATGTATTAGATTAATATTTAATTTTTATAGTCAATATAGGTCACATTCTTAGGACCCATGGTCAATAAAACCATGTACTAACTAGGAGGCCACTTCTACCCCTTGAAAAAAAGCATATGGTTTCCTTATAGTTTCAAAATAGATGAAATAACTATTCACAAGCTATAAAAATCTTCTAATGAAGTAAGAAAAGCCTTATCAAATAGTTAAAACATAGTTAATAATAACCATGTGTAGAACATGCATCTAGTTTATTTCTCCCAAATTAAAAAACATCTTCACCTGAAACACCAAGAGTCATTAAAACATCATGAGTGAAAAAATATACCCAAAATAGAAAATTGATGTTAACTGGAGGGTATCACAAATGAAATGCTAGAATTTATGTTTGAATATGATTTATACAATAGAATTAAGGAATGGACCTATATATATGTAAAATGAATTTGATAAATTGTATGTGTGAGATATATTATTACGGATCATATTAAAGTATCCTAGGATATTTTTTTATTAATGGAAGATGAATATGGTTGCTATGTGAAGAAATGTAATGTGAGTATGATTATTATGTATTGTATGAAATTATCCCATTATGGAACTAAATCTCAATAAGATAAATTAATTTAACCATAGGAAAGAAGTTTAATCTTGATTATTTGATTGTATTTAAGAGGAATAATTTTTTCGAGTCAAGGGATATATGCATGTTTATAATGATTATTTCTATTATGAAGAGGAATCATAGCCAACATACTTTTTTGATGTATAATAATTGTTATAAAAAAATTACTGTTGAATATATATATATACAAAAGTATTCAAATAGTTTTGGTTTTTGAGGGATGAGAGTTTGAAATTTCAATGTACATAAAGGGGGCCTGAGAAGATGTCCAAGTAATAGGACTTAGATGGTTCACTTGCGTATATGCATTCCTTCCATTTATGATGGGGAAATTCAATAATGGTTGTTTGGTTTTCCTTTAGAGAGAATTAATTATTAACATACAGATATAAATATCTCTTTATATTTCATAAAGTTGTTATCCCAAATTTAATTAAATTGGTCAATGTATAGTAAAAACATGGTGAATCAAGGGAAAATATCAATGTAAAACCCCAAATAAAATTTACATGGTTATGTTGCACTGTCATGGAGGATTATAATTTCACAATGTACCGTAAATATGACAACAAAAAAATTCCTTTTTATCTATACACCTCAAAATTTATTCTCCATCATTTTTATAAATGTATTAAATAGACTTTTAGTGTTTACAATTTCCAAAAATTACCTTACATCTCTTTTATCCTATGATCGTTGAAATCCATGTCCCACACTAAATATTATGTTTTCACCACCACATCTACATATTGTGCAATGTTTTTTATGAATCCCCATTATATTATGTGTGAGGAATCATATAGATCATGTAAATTCCAATTAGATATTACTAGTGGTGTGTGATACCATTAATACATGTTTAATAAAATTTTATATGATAGGATCATCATATGGTATTCATAGAAACATTGCGCTACATTTTTTGAGCCTATAAATTTGTTCCCTCAAAATAGGACTTATTGGTATAAAATAATCTAATATGAGTGACATTTGAGTAATTTTACACATTTCTAATCCAATGGGAAGCTAAAAACACTCTTATAGGATATATCATTAATTCCTAGAATATGTAGTCAAAATTATAGACCTTTCTAATATTTTATCTAAATATTATTTCTCTATGATTTTGGAACTGGATTTATAATAGTAGGACTGTTGAGAAATGGGAACCATACCTGACATTAAATGAAATTCACTAATAGAAGGAGTGGTATTTATGAGAGGATATTTTTTTTAAAATTTTTGTAATTTTTGAAGATTAGGATAACATTAATAGAGAAAAATCAGCACCAATAATTTACTCTATCATTTTCCATGATCTATAAATATAGAAAGTATCAATTAAATTTTTATTAAAAATACCTCTATGGTTGTCAAATTAATTAGTCTTTTGTCCATTTTGTTACTCATCACAAGGTATAATATAATTTATATTCTTATAGATTTTATTGAATGTTGATTCATAGCTTGTGGTTATAGAATTTGAACCAATATTCTGTGTAATTTATGCTCTTGACAAATCAATATCACAATAGGAATTTATGTTCTATAGTTTATATTTAAAAGTATACATGAGATAGATATGTATAACATCAATGATCTTCATATAATATATAAATTAACAATGTGTACAGAGTAAAACATAAATTATGTTAAATGAATTTAGGAACATGAGAATAAAATATATATTTTAGAATGATAATTAAATACATTGATGCTAGAAGACTGTCACCAAATTATTTTAATGAAAATAATAGGATGTCCACTGACTGCGTTTGAAACAGGGGACCCACTACTACCTTATTAGAGGTCTCTAAATATAGAATATTTTTTTCATGGTAATATATATTCCTTGGATGAGTATTTATGGGATATTTTATAGGTGTATATTCTATCACCATACCATGGGGAATCAGCTAAATAATACAGACTAATTAAAAATATCAATGATATTTTAATGGAGAATAATGAATTTAGGGAATAATTTAAATTTTATGAAAATGAATATGTTCAAGATGGTTTAATGAAAACCAGGTTTATATCACCACATATTAGATAAATGATTAAGGAAATATATACTTTATTTTGTGTGGAAAATAATTTGTAATTTAGTGTTTATATTTTTGAAATGATACTTTCAACAGAAAATTCTTTGAACTACATGGATTCAGTTTACCCAATATATGAAATAAGGAATATTGAATGTAAAAAAATCCATTTTAGCGATGTAATATAGGATGATAAGTTCTAGATATATCAATGGATTCTATAGGAAGTTGTGAATTTGATTTGGTAACTAATTCAAGGTGATTAAGGTTACATTTGATTAAATTGATGTTATGTTGGAATAATATAAAGGGATATAAAAGATTAATATAATATAGATAATGAATTCATATTCTAGGAAATGTGTGGGTATATGTTTATTTATTATTGAATATTTTATTTATGATGTTCCATACCCACTGTAACATCCCAGTTCTAGATGCCACTCAACGGGTGCCCCAAACCCGGTTCACCACATGACGTCAAGTGCATTTCGCCAAACGCCAGAGGCTGCAGACTAGCAGCGAGGGACTAGGTCTGATAGTGGGGAAACAATTCCCTATTTTGTTAAAGTTTTGTGCAGAAGAATATAATAAATAGCAAACAATAACATTAGAAGATATAAACTATACACATTTAATATAACAACAGCAGTAACAGATAACAAACCAGATATATATATATATGATTCAACATGTCCCAAGTTCTAAGAAAACATCCAGAACATGTTACATAATAGTGCAATACAATACAGAGTACAAAAAAACAGAACAAAGCAACTGATAGCATTATGTGCCTAAGCCCGGTCCCATGCTCCCCTACTCCTTAGCAGCAATCAAGTACCTGTATAGGGACCCTTGTTCTTATCTACATTTGTAGAAATGTAATCTGTTTGGGCTGAAAAGCATGACCCAAACAGGCTGTGGGAAATAAATCCCAGCAGGCACCCACCAAAGGCCCATGCCCAACTATGTGTAAACATGCAACAAAAGTGTGCAGTAGTAAAATGCAATGAAGTACGAAGTACTGAAAAGTAACTAACATAACCAGTTATATTGCCATTTACATTTCCATTTAATCATTTAATTTAAAATCTCACCACAGTGAATATTATGATTAATTAGCCAATGTCCTCAGATAGGTAAACCCCTACTCTCAGGTAAATAGAATCCAACCACAATAATCTGCCCACATGCATATGGATATTTCCCATGAGGGTAAGAAGTGTCGCCCACATGCACATAATCAACTGCCCAAATCACGAAAGTAGTTTCCCACAAGCTACATAGTACAGTGCCCATAGGCTAATCACGACACTACCCTCAGGCTAAATAGGTAATCGGGCGAAGCCCAACATGTAAGCAGTAACAAGAAATTCCTCTCAAGGAAATTATACAATGATTACATTAAAGGCACACCCTCGGGTATCCAGGCCTAACGGCTAAACCGAGTAACGCACCCCTAGGGTGGTCCTGGATCCAAGAAATGATCCCAAACAACAATGTTATTATCACAATTAATTACCAATTCAACTCTAGGTATTTAAAATAGCTATGTCCTCAGCCACACTACACCCCAACATGGGTTTGTGCTACAACTATACACAAAAATGCACAACAGTTGGAATATAAACATCAAGCCACTTACCTTAACTGCCCCTAATCAGTATACTCAAATGACGTTCCATGAATCGTCTAAGAATGAGGAAAATATGAGGTGAAATAAAACTCATTCAAACCCAAATAACATCCATTAGAGGAGGAATTTTCAAGAGACACACCGAGAGGAGGATGCTCTTACCAGTGAGGTTCCAACGAGATCGACGGAGGTGGAATCAGATTCGCAGTTCATGATCGACATATCCTCGAAGATTCGGTCATCCCCTCCCGAGGTTCCATCCGGTTCTGAGCCTTCCCTGTGAACAGGGGAGGCTACCTCCCATTTTAAGAGAAAAAAAAAACAAAGTACACGACATGTATTTCCAAGTACACGGGATGTACTTCCCATTTTTTAACTGTTCCTCTGGCGGTTTCCCCCCTGCGTGGCACTGTTCACATGCCGACATGACTACACAGCATGTCTCATTTAGTACACAGCATGTTCTATCACACAGTTGGCCACTGCATTACTATTCTCTTTCCGACTGACTACACGGCCTGTAAAGGACCACTATACGGCGTGTAGTCTGTCTTTACACCCTTTGTTGCTGACATGGCTACACACCCTGTGTTCTCTTCCCACACTTCCAAAAGTACATGGCGTGTATTTCCAAAATTTTTGTTTTTTCCCCATTCTTCTTATTTCCTCATTAATACATAAGGAAAAGAGAAAAGAAGAAACATGTACCTCAAAACTAATAACCGGTTTCTTACACCGACATTCTTAGATCTAGTGCTCATAAAGTCATAATTTACATAAATTATTTGATACTAGTTGAGAAATATATTATATTACCATATTTAATTACAAAATCACAATGATTATTTAATCTCTTATATCCAATGGATCATTTAAGATTAGATATTTTTATAATTAGGGAAAATTAATAACTTGAAAATACATAGTTCTTTATATCATATAGACATTTTTAAAGATATATGAAACTAAATAATCAATAATGTTTCTTCAATATCTCAAAAAAATTCCTTCAAACATATTATCCTTATAAAATTTTGGAATTTACTAGTTTTCTCCATAACGTTGGGAAATAGAATCTTAATAAAGGGTGTGCTGAAACTCTTATAATGGGAGAAATATAATAGAGGAACTCATATTATAAACTAGGAATTTATATTATGAAATTAATTGCTAAAAAATATGATTCCATAATAAACCTTAAATAGAGGGCATGTTATATCCATGATAGTAAATTACCACAGGATATCAATAATACTGATCCAATAATGATAAAATTCATAATTCTGAACATCAAAAACCTTCTTTCAGGCATTTTTCCATGATATAATACTTTTTATCCTGATCATAGTCAAGGTATTCTACTGAACTGAGAAGGAAGGTACCAAATAACTAAATGATTTTTGTCTCATGAGACCCCTATATAAATTGAGGTTATATATAAATCTAGGCCCCCATAACAATATTAAGTCTAATATATTCACCATAAGAGGAATCAAAAACCTCTATATCAATCCATGAGTGTATTCTTTCTGAATAAAAGATGATAATCCATATAATAATGGTTATAAATTATCAATACCTTCTCAATGTGAATTATAATCCAATAATCATTATGAGTGATAATAAATTTACCCTTGTTAATAAATGGATAATATGGTCATAACACACCAATATGGATAAGGTGGATAGATAATCATTATATGATTGAATTTCCAATAATAACCAGTATTACAATAACAACGTAAAAAATCCCAATACTTTTCCCAAATTATATTAAATAGATAATAGGATCACATCCCAAATATTGGATGAAGGTGGATGGTAAAAAAATACATAGTTAAATTTATTCGTAATCATCTCTATTACAATAACAATATATGGAATGTCAATACATTTCCACATGTTAATAAAATAATATTCTTTCCAGCTAAACATCATCCAATATAAATTATATAAAATGAGATGTTAATGTTGTATGAAGAAAGGAATATAAAGATAATTCAATAATTTAATTGCATGATCATAATCCATCCATGGGAAGTAAGTTGATTGTTTATAAATAAAATATCACTTGTGAAACATTGTATACCTAGAATGGTATAGACATATATGAAAAATATCCTAGAAAAATAATTCTTGAACAATACCAAACAATAATGGATGTTGAATTGGATTTTTTGGTATTTCAAGTCCATTATGAATATATATATATATATATATATAAACACACACACACCTAAACAAAACCCTATTAGGTTAAAACACTTTCTAAATGAAAGGAAAAATGGGTGTGAAAATTTAAAAATATTTTAATTGTTTTTATCATTGATATAAAAGAGGAAGTTATGGGAAACATCCAAAATACATTTTAAAATGGTGAAAGGGAAAATAATTGGAGGAATTGTAATTTTATGTCAATATTAAATAATGGAGAATTTTAAAAAAATCTATATAGGGTATTGATAAAAAACATTTGATTTTAAAATGAACATTTTAAAACTTGTACTTACAATTATTGAAATTACACATGATAAAATGTGTGATAAAATATTATTTGTATTAACGGTATTTTAACAAAATAGGATAATAATATACCATAAAATAATATATTACACTGTTATAACCCAAACATGGATGAAAAATGTGCATGACAATGCAATATAACTCAAATAAGGGGATTTGGGTTACCATGAATCCATACTACTAGGGAAATAAATTTACTAATATCATCCTGAATAAGGAACATTATATGGATACTAGGTACCATGAAATGAAAATATTATGATCAAAACATACCTGTAGATATAAAACACACCATTAAAATAAATCATGCTAAAACAAATGTATTATTTCTCGAAGAATTAGAATTGAGACCAAGAAATCATTTTCAGCTTGAGAAAAAGATTAATAAAATCCCATTGAATGAGAGGGATTTTAATTAAACATAAAACACAATGATTAAATGATAATTTATGATATGGTGTTTAATATTGGTTGTATATACACCACCAAAAATAAAACAAGGTTAATAATATAAAACACACCTCAAAGATAAGAATTTGAAATGAAAACCCTTACCTTGTTCTAGATTCGTTCTGCGTATGCACATAAAATCCTGAATAATGATGTTGAGTTTATTATATAACTTATGAATGTATTTATAATCCTTTATTTAATTTCATATCGACCATTTATTATAAATTTAATTGTATTGATTTTATTTTTCAGGTTTTTCCTAAATGTTACATTTGTTTTCAATGAGTCAATATATGAGTGAATATGAAGTTATGATGCTTATAGAATTGTTGTGGATTCATTTTATAGCATTTGATGTCATTCATGGAAGATTATACCTGTAATAACAATTATGAAAATTGTTGAATCCATGTATTAATGTAAAATACATCTGAAAAATAAGAAATTCATAGTTCATAAAACTAAAAAAGACCATGAAAAAAACTTCCTGAGCAAGAATTAGAGATGATTCCTGAAGAAAATAAAGAGATTTTATTGGAATTTTAATAAATAAAAACTTAGAATTTAAGTTATTTTATAATTTTATTATTTATAATTATATGATTTTGGATTCTATATAATAATATGGTTGACCATGTTATCCACAATTGCTAGCCCTCAACCACACATAGGGGGACTCAAAGGGTGAACCCTCATGGGAGGACCAACCATTGGTAAAATACAAAAAATTATATAATACGGTGGTTCTAGGTATAATGATCATAGGGGTTCACACCAAATTTTTTGAATGATTACATTTATAAGGCCCATAATAGAAATGGTATGTGGTTTAGGGGTTGTATCACATCAAGGAAATGGTTGGGATAAGACCACATAAATGGTTCTGGATGATATATAGGAGTGGTTTATTGATATATAATATGATCTCCTGAGTTGTAGAGTGATGTGGGTTAAGAAATGATAGATAAATATTATAAAATAATTAAAATAATGGAAAAAATAGGGTACATTCAATTCATAAGGTCTAAGATGTATGACCATGTGGGAAGTGTCATCTTACACCTCCTCAATTTGAGATTTCTATAGAGCGCGTGTTTTTTTCCATTGATGAGCTATGATGATCATTTCTGCATCCATTGGACTAAATAGAAGGCCATGTACAGGGTTTATATGGACACTATAATATCCTATGATCCAGGAAAGACCAATAAAATTATTTTCAATTAAATTCAAGCACCACCGGTCTTGAATAGAAGGATTCTAAGCTGCCTGATGAAGTAGAGATATCAGATGAATTAAATTAGTGAAAAATTCACATGAATGGTCTAAATTAAATATTCACGGAGATTCATTTGAATTAATATTGTTTAAATTTATAAATGAATATTTTTAATGATGTGGAGCAATGGTTGTTGAAAATGAATACTCTATGTGAAGAAATATTTAGCATGAGTCTTCGAGACATTAAATGAAAGTTGTATTAGTTTAAGGTGTGATGAAATAGAGAAATAAAAGTCATAAAGCATTTCAATATAGTTAATGAATGTATAGGTGAGATTTTAGATATTATAAAGTTACAATATTTGTATAATAACATGAAGAATAATGGATCTGAGCATTCATGTTCTTACATATCGCATGAAATGAGGTTCATCCAAATGAGTTACATGGATGAATCCATGCGTGCATGCATGATTAGTGATCCAAAGATGTTTTTGAATATAAATTTTAAGAATAAGATTAATAACCAAACTCTTAGTAATTTTATATTCATTCGATAGTAAATAATATTACCAAAAAATTTCAAGGGTAGTTCAAATATGAATGAAAGATAATACCAATATAAAATTAGGTATCAAAACTGAGAAATATTAACAATAAATAATTCTCAAATATGGACATTTTAATAAGTAATAAATGTGCTTATTTTTAAACACTTTTAAATGGGTATATAAATGGGTGTTTTAATCATGTAATTAAATTATATTCCATTCAATTTTTCTTGTAGAAATAAGTTCATGTAGGTAATAATAAAAGATACAACGAATTGAATGATCATTTTGAGACTCCTTGAATCCATTGAGAAAGATGAATTTTCAATGTGATTAAATGTTGGTTAATTCTTAAAGAATGTTATTACATATACCCAATAATTTTAAGAAGATAATTAATACCATTCATGGTCTAAATAGAGTTTTAAGGCCGTCATGATTGTTCAATACATATGTTGAAGATCATAAAGAATTGTAAATTAGAAAGAGGCATCCATATTTCTTGTGGAGGAAGACAATCATAGAAGATGATATTTATATAACTAGATCTACTGAAGGTTAATGTTGTAGTTGGGGATTATAACTAGGTACTAGAGGTTTATGATTTGGTTTCTAACTAATCATAGAATATGAGTAGTTGGGATGCCTAACCAACTATTGAGAGATTACAATTGGGGAATCTAAAAAATTATGCAGAAATTGTAATAGGGTATCTGACGAATTGTATTCACTTATAGATAAAGCAATGTGAAACCAAGTGTGGGTGTCTTACCAACATTATATGATGTGGGAATTTTATGTCCAAACCTTTTAAATATTGTGTCATTCCATCTATTATTTTATTACTACCCCTATTGTTATTCTGAGAGATTATATTGAGTGGACCAAGAACCTCAAAAATTTCAATAGGAAGAATTTAAAAGAAGAATTATTAAAAAAACAATACAACTAATTCACTCTCCCTCCCAATGGAACCCTATCGGTCCATGGGAATTTCAAGTGGTATAAAAATGTCACATATAAAGATCCAATAAATTTTTAAGATGGAATCTGATAAATATTTCAATTATATTATTGCATTTATTTGAAGAAAATTAAATATCGATATAATGAAGAAGAAAGAAAATTTAAATAATAAAGATTATTTACCTTTTCATCAAAATTTATAGATGAAATTAATATTCATTCCCTTAGAGAGAAGGAAGAGTTTGTTAAAAAAGATGTAACATACGTTGATGGGATGTGTAATTATAAGATTATAGAATTATAAACATAAAATATTATCATTGATCTTAAGGAGAACCTGGATGATATTGATAAAGAGTTTTTTGAGACCAAAGAAATATTTGTCATAGTTTAATATGAATTACATATATCCATGGAAGAGATCAAAAAATAAAGTGGTTGTTAATTTCAGAGAGATGAAGGGTTCTATCAAACTGGAAAAATATGAATCTCAAAATAGATTTTGTATATCTAACAATGGATGTCATTATGATACACCGGTATTATTTTGAGCCAAGAAATATATTATGAGAAAAACCTAGCATATAAATTAAGAATGGGAGCCATGAATAGATTTTACCCTTATGAAAAATAATGCTTATAATAATTAATATAAAAGATCACAATTAAGAGGATTTTTTTGGTGTTTTGGTATGATTGGTCACAAATCATATTGTTATTTATTTTGAATGCCTTTATGAGGAAAGAGGTAATATCTAAGGGGGGGATATGGTGAGAAAATATGAAAAAAATATCATATGAATTATGTGAAGACTAAAGTAGATGTGAAATCTATAAATGATTGTTTAGTTAGTAATAAAAAATTGCCCAATACTAAAAAATGTTATTATACAAAAAGTAGTGCTAATATTCATGGAAAATAATTGGAAATTGTTTCACCTATAATAGGTTACTTGATTATTTATGTGGAGAAAAAAACACCACATAAAGAACAAATTCATGATAATAAAATATGTTCCCAATTCATGATTCATTACAAAATCAATTAAGACACAACCCATAATGGTTTTGGAAAGAAGAAGAAAGAAAGGATGAGATTAGAATCATAACCTGAATATATCCACCAATGGTTTAAGTGGTTCCTCTCTATTCCCTATTATTTAATATGTTATTGAAAAACATGCATGTAATTGAAGTAAAATGGTTATTTATCTGGGATTTAATTAATTTTGATGATAATAAATTTCAGTAAATCACTTTGTTTCGTTATTTTATGAGACATGAGGTATTTTAATATCACTAAAATTCCATTTTTCCAAAATTTTAATCATTATAGATGTGTTTATGTTTTATGTGAAAATGAGGAAAATGGGTGACTATTTCATTCAACATAAACTTTCTATTATTTTCATTGAAGTGTAAAGGATATTGCATTTAATTTAAAATTATGTTGTTTGAAAACTCATTAATTGGGAATTCAGAAATTTTAAGCATGATATCACATGTGAGAATGTGTTATGGAAATATTAGAAAACACTGGTTATATTACTCATTTCTTCCTACAATGGGTTATCCAACATATTCTTAGATTTCAATCGATAAAGGATCTTTGACAGGTATCATGTGATATCATCCCTTTCTTTTGAAATCTGTTATATTATTTTTGAGGAGAAAGAGGAGCTTAGGAGACACCCCAATTATCTTTGGAATTGTTTTTTCAATTAGGGGGAGTTAAATTTATGTTTATATATATTAAATTCTAGGATGTGAATATATATTCACAAAAAAATACAAAGGGGGAGATTATTGTGTGAAAATGTTTTATTTGTTGTAAATTACTAAATATGTGAGAAAATATGAAGATGTGATTCTTGGATAATTGATATGGATTCATATTATGGAATTGGATTCCACACTTATCCTTGTTATTTAAATTATGATAAATGTTGATGTTGTTCATTAATATCAAACATATTCATAAAAGAGGAAATAAAATATGAATAAAATAATGAATTTCTATGAAAAATATAACTTTATAAAGAAGAATTAAAGTTTATTTGTGATGAAGATGAAGATATTTGAGTGGATTTTATTATAGAGGAGGCTTTTGAATTTAATTTATATTATACTTATATTTGTTCTATGTAAATTAATGTGGATTATATAAAAATATAATTCCAACAATGTGATCCACCAATTCTTTCCCTTGACCACACAAAGGGGGACCCAAGGGGTTAACCCTCATGGGATTTATGAACATAGGCATCCTACACATAAACATACAAGAGGGAGAGCCCATGTACATGGACCAAAGGTTAAAAAGATGGAAAGTGTTCATAATATTTCATATAAGGCCCACATTAGAGATGGGACACACTATAAGGATGGAAGAATGACAAGGAAATGATTAGGAGTTGAGCCCATATAGACTTATGACCAATATATGGGAGTTGTTTTTTGATTTATGATACACTCACCTAATTCATAGAGTGATGTGGCGAAACCAAATCCATTATATTATTCCAACTTCGTTAAAATTATGGAATGAACATGGACCACTTGATTCAGCTGATCCGAGTTGTCTGTTCAAGTGGGAAGCACCATCTTCCTCCCCATCCTCTAGATTATTTTATAGATCACAAGTGTTTTTATATTTATGAGACACAATGATCATGCCTAAATCCCTTATAACAATCAGAAGGCTGGGTACGTGTTTGAGATGGCCACAATGAACTCCTACAATTTAGGCATGTTGGAAGCATTTATTAGTATCAAAATTCATTCACTACTAGGTTTGAAAAAAAGTATTTCGAGCCACCTGATGATGTAGAGTCTTAAGAAGATGTAAAAACATGATATATAAATAGGAATTATCAAAATGAAATATTCATGTAGTATTACATTCATGAATATCCTTTTACTGGAGAAATAATGGGGTTGTGTGATGTGGATCCATGGGTTTTTACATTGAATACTACACATGAAGAAACAACGAGCTTGTGTTTTCTGGTGATTAATTGAAATTTTTTACTATTTTATACTGTGAGGAAATAAAGAACCCAAAACCTTTGGGTGCTTAAATTAAGGAAAAGAATACATAGTTGAGCCTCGAGTTATTATGAAGTAACAATATTTTTTTACATAAACAAGAATAAATAACCCAATAGTTTGGGTGCATAAAATCTATTTGAAATGAGGTTCATATAGATGGGTTTCATTCATTCATTCATTCATGCATGTTGAGTGTGTTGTGGGTGGTGTTTAGTCCACATGAGGAAAACAATTACCACAAAAACCATTGGATATTTGAGATGCATTCATGAGTAAATAATAAAACCCAATAGTTTCATAGATATTTTAAATATTCATGAAATATAATACCCATATTCATTGGGGTATTTAAAATTAGAAATATTAAGACTTATTAATTATCTAGAATTAATCATGGAATGGGGGAAAAGTGTGTTTATTCGTAGAAACATTTAAATGATGATAGAAATGGGGATCGTAAATCGTGTAATTAAATGAAATACCATGCACAATTGTTTTGTATTTGTATGTTCATGAAGGTAAGGATAAAAAGACCTAAAATTGAAATATCATTTTGAGGCTCAATGCATCCATTGCACTGTAATATTTTCCTGATTGAACCAATGATAGGTAATTCTTGAAGAAAGTTGTTAAACGAATGAGAGAATTAGGGATGAGAATTCAGATCATTAATTACTTGGATATATTATTGAATCCAATAATATTGTTCAATACATCTAATAGAGACCAAGAATAATTGTACACAAGGAATGGAAATCCATCTTTATAGTGGAGGAATTTTATCTCTGATGAAGATATTTCTATCCCTAGATCCACTAAATAGTAATACTATTAATGGGGCGTCAAAATAGCTATTATAGTCTTGTAATTGCGGTGTCCAACAAATCTAAAAAGAAGAGCAGTTATGTTTTCTAATTTTTTTGGAGAGATTAAAATTTTTCTGTCTAACCAGTTATAGAAAATTTTTAACTAGGGAATCTAACCAGTTGTATTGACTTGTGCAGATAGATAATATAATCCTTGTTGGGGTGTCTAACCAAAATTAAATGGATTCAGCCATTTATTTACCAAAAATGTGAGCACAGTGTGTTTCCCTCTCATATTTGTATACTTCACATGAGTTAAGGTTGAATGATTCTACAGATTGTATCAAGAAGATTAACAAGTTCATGAGATTTAAGTTATGTCTTTGTTCACTACTCATTTTCAAGGATAAGATACCACATTTTGAGATGCGAAATAAGTGAATGGAAATAATATAAAATAATTAATAAATATGAGATAGGTTCAGAGAAATGTGAGAAAATAAAATAAAATATAAAATTATCATAAAATAAGAATACATAAAATAAAATAAAGATAGAATGATGAATTTATGAAAATAAAAATAAAAATAATTAAATAGAGGGAAGATAAATAACAATAAGAAATAAGATTAATATGGATAAGTCTTTAAAAACCATGATTGATTTAGTTTTATATATAATATAAATCATAATTTAGTTTAAATAAAAACTAATTTATTAAAAAATAAAATTTTGAAAAATAATATAGAAAAGAAATTGTTGTAGTAGCCTAGCTTTAGGTCTTCTCCAGCTATGGTTGTTGAACTCTTTAGGAAGTGGAAATACCCCTCTATTTATAGAAGTGAAAGCTTCAGCCTTCCATTAGTGGTGTCCTAATTGTAGCCAAATATTCCCAAATCTGTGGGTGCAGGTCCTACTTTTTTTGTTGAACCATACCTAAGACATGGAGAGAAAAAAGGAAAACATTTTTATTTCAAGTTTTCATAATATTCTGTGAAATTATAAAGAGTGGTGTCACATGGTTTATCACAATGCATGGGTTTCATGTTGGTTCTAGATCTGGGAAACATAGAACATGAATCATGGTTGAGGTGCATGTAGTAGATAATGGATGAGCATGGAAATGAGGCAGTGGGGAATCAACGACCTCTCCCCCTTAACCCATCCTTCAATGAGCTGGGATGATAACATTAAATGTATTCAAAATAGTCATACATGGAATATTAGGTGATCAAAGGAGATATGAAGAATCAACATTGTTGTTTTAGCTCGAGATGAGTGTTCTAGTGGTCATCCATGACATTTAACAGTAAGCTGAAATGGCGTATATGGCCGCATGCGGTGGCTGGTATTAGAGAGCAGCAACAGAGTATACTTGAGTGAGAGGAAATGTGAGACCAAAATGAAGTGGAACCATTTTTTTATTTTAACATTACCCAAGATCATATTTGTACCATATCAGAACAGAGTATAGTAAGCACATTAGTTTAAATTGAAACTCCTCCAATCCATGAACATGAAGATCACAAAGGGGGTGGGATCCTATATGACCTCACACACAAACATGGGTAATTTCTCACTTTTATTGACCATGTGGGATGTTCTGCATCTATGCACATGCAGGTCTATAGTCTTTATTTCCCTAGTCACAACTGGCCTTTCTATTGGGCATCCATGGTCTGCCAACCTTCGTAGGTGAGCCAAGTGGCATGGTACTTAGTCGATTAAGGGATGTATAGATAGGTAGTAAAATTTTAACATTTAAAAAATAGGTACACATTATAAAATAACTTAAAAAACCCTTACCAATATATTAATAAAACATCATTAAATAAGATTAATAAAAATGTAAAATTCTTCATTATTTTTAGACCATTTCAATTCAACATTTAAATTTTTTCACTTTTTAATAAAACATTGACTTATGTGAGACTATTTGTTAAAATCTAGATAACTTCATGAAAATATGTTTAAAATTTTCAAGATAAAATGTGTCTTTCATCCAACCAAATACCATGAAATTAATGTAAATTTCCTTCTAAAATATCCAAAATAAAAATAAAACATGACTAGAATATATACAATAAAAAATATTTTTTAAAAAAATATTTCAAATGGGATTAGCGGATGTGCCCAATTTTCTTAAATGGTTTTTTCGAACCATGCTCCAATCATGTAACTCCCACCATGATCTTAACATATCTATGTAAACAGGATCTGTAGGGTTTTCCAGACCATGCAACATTACTATTCACCACTATTCCCCAAATATGTTTCTACCCAAAATGCGAAAACACCAAATAAATGCATATATTGTGAATATAATTCCAAATACCATCAATATAAGTCAATATAAAGATGAAAAATAATGTACAATAAAACATTCAACAATCAATACCTGAAACCCATGGTAACTCATGATTTATCTTTGGAGGTGGTTATCAAGAACACAATCATTTCCTAAATATTGAGTTTTTATGATCTTGCATCCTATCCACTGAACATCCCCAAATAACAACAAAGACCATATTCCATTTTCCATGAAAAAACAATGGAAATCCTATATCATAACCCTTGGTATGGCTTGTAGAAAGGCCCATGGAGAATTCCCAATCACCATGGGTTAGAGAAATGTTTCAGGTTGTCTAATACAACCAAATAGGAAATAATTCCCCTAATAAATAACATTAAAACCCAATAGAATTTAACTTAATTTCCATCGTGTATCATCCATACATTGGAATACAACAAAACCTATCATATGGTTTCAAAATAAAATGTAAACAAAAAAGGTATGAAAACTAAATAAATATCCAACTCAAATTAAAATACTAACTAAAAAAGAACACAATAAAAATGAAAGGGATAAAATTTATGACAAATCATTAATAAAACAAAATAAAATCAAAACTCAAACCCAATCCCTTTATGACTTGAGATTAATTTCAATATACAAACTACTCTGTGTGTGATTTAAAGGAAAATAATGAACTTTAAAAGTAGAATCTATTATACTATTATTAGGTTGCATAGGTAAGGTGTGAGAATAAAATCCATATAGTAAATCACCCATGATTATGTCTTTTTCTTTTCCAAAACTATATAGAACTAATAGTTTGATACATGTTTATGAAAATATGGTTTTTTACTTAAGGGAAAAAATTAATATATTTAGGAATTCCATTATAAACCCATTGTACATTTGAAAGACCTTTAATGATAATTATTATATAGATTCCTTTTAAAGCATAACTTAAAAAACACCCTTTCAGTATAGTTTAGAACCCATCCAAGAAAAAAATATTTAGTCACCAAAATAACAATCCATTGGGTTGAATGAACATGGGAATCAAATTATAAAATTCAAAATTTTAGAACAAGTCTAATTTCACTACATTAAAAAAACATGTAAAATAATAAAAAAAGAATAAGGACATAGGTAAGAAAAATCATAATTTACAGATGTATCCATTAAAATATTTAAAAAAAATAACCGAATAAAAAAATGAAACCAAGTAAATAGAAAATATTAAAAGATATATAATTATGGGAAACTATTAAAAAATATTTTTAAAATATTAGATATACTCTAAAAGAACCTTTTGCTGGATTGTTGATGAATTTATAGTTTTAAACCTTCCCACTCACTCTATGTGCCTCACCACTGGAATTCCCCTATCCTAGATGTATCATTCTAATAGGAGACACTAGCTACTGAATTATCTTAGCTATTATAACAAAATTATATCAATATGTCAGTATGAATCCTAGTATTCCAAAGATATTATCCATATAGTTCTATGATGGGTGAGCAACACATCAAACACAAACCAATATTAAGATAAAAGGGAAAACAATGTCAACCATAAACCTTAAACCACCCTCATACACCCTTCCTCCTAACCCCACACACTATTTTTCATAAATTTCATCATAATAACATAATCATCATTAAATCATTTATTTCACATCATTCAATAGGACATTAGTTATGTTTATAGCGGAATTAAATAAAACATTTTCATGTTATAACTAGGGATTTCGATTCTAAAAAAAGTATAGGTTATTTTAAAAACTCATTTAAAAAAATCATTATAAACATTAACACAATTAAAATCTAGTATAAGGTATGAAATGAGACTTTGTATCATTATTTAAAAATAAAATTTAAAAACTCTTTTGATAAGTCTTTTGAAACTAAGGGGAAACCCAACTTCAAAATAATATAATTAAATAAAATAATAAAAGGAACTAAATATAATAAAATTAAAATTTTATTAAAAAATTAAATATAAAAACACCATAAATGTAAAATTAAAAAATTCAAATACAAATGAAATTCAATATGAAATAAAAACCTATTTAATATACAATGAAAACCGACGAGTTTCCCAAATATAATCCCATCGAATGTTTAAAAACCCTTCATTAACAACAAAAAAATGTTTTAAATCCCTTTTCAACTGTATATTATCAAAAAAAATTAATTTCTATGAAAAAAGATTTTGAAAACACAATAATATCAGGAATTATAATGAAACGGAGAAAATAATGAAAATCCTTAAATTGGTCAAGGGTAGATGATGTGAAGAATTCATGAATTAATAAGTAAGGTCTAAAGAGAAATATGTATACCCTGAGAATAAAAACAGAAGGTTATTAACACAAAATACCACATTTTGTTCAAATAATACATTTCGTAATAATACATGGATGAAGATACAAGTACAAGACGAAAATACAAGATAAAATATGGAGAAACCTTAAATTAAAGTGTCTATGGGTCTTGAAGTCACACTGATAGGGGGTGAATTAGGAGTGACCAATCTTACTAAATTATTTTTCACCTTTTAATTCATACCTCTATCACTTGTAAAGATGAGTGGATTATGAATGAAATTCATAATGTAAATGAAACACATCATAAAATATTTTTACAAGGTTCAGTAATAAGGAGTACATACTTTCCATGTTTTCTAGCCCCCCAACATGGATTATACACTATAATATTTTTACCAATTACAATGGTTCTAGAATCAACTAGTTATACACCCCATTAATTGATCCTCTAGTTGATTCTAGTTATACCCCTAGAAATCCAACTCTTCTGCCTCAGTTGGTTAGACCCCCCAACCGTTTGACTGATTAGTGCCCCAGTCTCTTTATCGATAATCTTTGACAACTACTTATACCCCCATGTTAGGAGCTCCAACTTCTTCAATCTAATCCACAGATAGAATGGTCCCTTTGATCTTCCTCCATGAATATCTGGGTTCACATTCTCTCATGTACAATTCAAGTACCCTTGCACTAATACTGGCCTTTATCAGATAATTTTGATCACTATATTCAATCCTTAGCCTCAATACAACACTTCTTGGGAAAGAATTATTTCTTCAATAGAAGACCCAACCGCACTAGACACCGAAAATATTAGATACATAAATATTTAAAAAAATTGATACATTTTTTTTCCTAGATTCAGTCTCAAACACGACACACTGGATATGAAAGTAATATTTCATGTTCAATTTTTTAAACTTCACGCATGTATTTATTATAAAGCTTGTACATATCACTTATTTTTCTTAAATGTTCATTTTAATGTGAATTAATAATTTTAAGGGTATTCTATATGAATCCTCAGGTTCAAACAGTTGACTTTTTTCACTTCACAATTCACACAAATAAATATTTCTTCTAATGCACTCACTATCTCACACACTTTCCTCATAATTCATTCACATAAACTCAAATAATATCACAAAATATAAAGTATGATGAGTATGCATGGGTTATTGAATAATTATTCTTTCATTCATGTCTTCCCTTTCACATTTACACAATCACTGTGCGCAATCCAAATAGCCAATATTTACTCCAATCGTGCAAGTAACTGTATATCATTATTTTTTCATGCAAACCTGAATGGGTATTGGAAATTAGAGTGTGCAAGAAAAATTTAGAATATATTAAAAAAAATTATCTTCTCAAAATTTATATACACTCATAATTCACATTGCCTTGAGTCACACATATTGTCTAAATATTCCTAAAACCCTTTGAAAATGTCAATAAATTATAGATTCAAAATTCATCATGAATGTTTTCATGACTATCTCAATTCCTAGGCACAATAGTGTAGTGCTACTGTATTTCAAGAGAAAATCATTTATTCAAAATAATATTTTCCTAATAAAGAGATAATTAGATCATGATATTTTGAATTCTTCATAGAACCGGTTCATCGTGAAGCATAATGAGTGTGATAGGAAAAGATCATATACACGTGGGATTCTTCACCTTCTTCGTGAAAAGAAGATAGGCATGGATGCTTCATGAAACAGAGTGTTCAAAGAAGTAATTTTATCTCAAAATACATCTCTCATATGTGAGATGATCCAACTTAAATAATGAGCGTAACATTCGATATTTATAAGCATCTAATAACCACATAGAACATTTAGGAACCTTCAAAAAATATTGACGATCTTGGTTCAAGCTACAACTTGCATTTCCTGTGAGATCTCAATCATAAGACGGTTCACAAATAAGATCAGGGAAAAGAAAAACCTATGAGGTCAAATAGATGGTCAATATGAAACATAGTTAGATCAAATGTCCATAGTTCAGTCCATGTTTTTAAAAATGATCAATAGATCGGATAAAAAAATTCAATGATCCGATGGTTGTGAGATCAGTGAGTCAATCGAACGACCGCAACATTTCAATTAAACATATCAATTGTTTTGATTTATCCAGTATTAAAAATCATGATCCCACATCTAAATGCGTAGAGTTACACTGTTCCATTATAATCCAAATTAAGAATTCCATTAGTCAATAATTACTCTTCCTCTTGGCCTGGTACCTCCCCATACCGAGGTTTTGATGTGAGTGTTTCTGCACCCAAATAATATATTCATCATTCCAATATGCACCGTGGTGCCTCCCTTTATTCTGTGTGCCATGTAGGTGTGTCTACACCCATGGCCCTGGCCGAACTCATGTAGACTAGCTAGTTTGCAGGCCAATTTTTTAATAATGTCCTTTAAAAAATATTAACCAAATTCCATAGCTGACCAACTTAACTTCCAATACTCATATTTCTCAATTTAGAAAATAATGTTTCAATTCCATTCAATTAATGTCACATTTAATTTATAACTACAAACCCTTTCAATAATCACCACATTTATAATTCATTGTCATTTTCATCTTCTTAACTAATTGTAAGAAAAATCCAACATCACAAAAATAGTTGACCACTTCAATCCCACCCTTTGGATTTTTGGTTAATACCCAATTCATTTGTAAATGTCAATGACATGTTCTCCCCCTTATTATTAATAATATCCATGTTAAAACAAGGGGAATGAATTCTCTTTTCCAAAATTAAAATTCAAAAAATATAATATTCTCTTCAGACACATATTGTCTTATTTAATTATAGGTAGGATGAAACCAATATCAATTGGAAATGAGCTAAAAATTTATCATATCTAAGTCTACGTGAGAAATGATATGTGTGGAAAACAAGAGCGATCAAATTTAACTTCAATCTGGTCCACAAATTTCCCACATGTGATACCAATCACTAAAACTTCTTTAGGAACACCTCAAATTTATTTCAACTAATCCCCTGTATTCATCCCATAAAATAGATTATAAGCATTTATGTTTCAGAATAATTGGATTCAAACTACAACAAAACATCTGATACTAATAAGACATTAATTGAGATTAAAATGTATGATGGATGTTCTTATGTGCTCCCCCGCAAGAGATGGACTCATAATTGTATTCATTGTTAATGAAATTCCTCAAGAATAAAAACCATTTTTCAACTAAGATGATTTAATATGTTTCCTAGAGAAAACATGATTACAAAATTATTACATGATGGAAAAGTAGGATAAATTTTTGTCTCCCCCTAAATATATTCTTAATCATCAATTCCATTCATGGAAAACAAACAAAAAATATATGGGAAAAATATGGCCCTTTAATTCTCTAATGTTAGAGTAACATGTCTCTGAGTTTCTTCTCATCCATGAAATATTCTTAGATGAAAATTTATCCATTTAATTTGATAACAAATAAATTTCAGATTTATCAACTTTTTCTAACATTCTTCCCTCTTCTAACTGTTCTTCCCATACGATTAGACACTCTTTAAGAAAATTCTCATTCTTCACTCTATGCGTTGACTACTTTTTCTCAACATTTTATGTGAAATTTATTTCCCAATATTCATCAATAATTATTTTTGACAGGATAGAAACATCAATAAATTATTACATTAATGTCCAGACATATTTCACCTTTTACACACAACATTATATTTCAACATGTTACCAGTTTTAGGAAACTTTTTAGATTCTTCATCAGTAATTTCATTCACCAAATTAATAATTTTTTCTCTTTTGGAAAATTTCATTCACTGATTCCATATTTATTATTTTATAATAATTTTTCATATCCAATTGAAAATGGTCAATTATAAGGAATTTTTAACCAAAATAGAACAATATTTTATTTGGAGAGATTCTCTTCACATCATTTTTCTAAAACATCTCGTGTGTTTTTCATTTAACTATCTTATTCTTATTTTGTTCACGATGCAAGGCTTTCCTATAATCTTCATCTCCTACATACTTAAATTTATATTATGGTATTATATTCATATCAACAAATAAATAGTGCATTATTGGTATATACCATCACTCATAATAACAATGACCACCTTTTAGCAATAATAATATAAATTTCCATAATAATCATATCTATTTCTGATAAACAAATTCTCTTTAAGTGAATTCTAAATCTATTTTACAGGATTCATATTTTATTCATCTTTTCTCCTTGTATATGCGGGAACTATGTAATTTCTATGAAATGACATATTGTTCGAATAATTAATTTACTAATTCCAAAACATTCAACAACACCAACAATAGCCCAAAAATATTGATTTCTTATTCTGAAACACATTATGACTGTCTTTGACATATATTTGGTTTTGGGTATCACATTTAATCTTTTTTTATTTCATTGGGGAAGAAGAATTTATACATTTCATCACATCTATTATTGATGATATTTCTTATTCATGAGTGTTTTTCTTAACCAACATTTGTCTATATTTAAATGTTGAATCTTTACTAGTCATCAAGCTAACATTACTACACATTGTTTTATCAGTAAAAGGGTTACCTTCTTCAATAATCCAATAATATATTTATATTCTAATAATAATACACTCTTATTTTTTCTAGTTTAATTATTTTCAAAAATTGGACTCTCATCAGATGAATCTATAGAAACAATTCTTCTCATAGAAACATGGGATGTATTAGCTTGTATCACTTCTATGTCTATTAGTTTTACTTATATTTCAAGAAACAATGAGTTTAGAGAAATATTCTTATCTTCAATTGATTTCAAGATTTCTTCTCACGAAATCATCATCATCGGAATCTCATCATCATGCCAATGTTTTTCCTATAGTAAAAAATTATCACAATCCTTGATTATTTCTACTTTATCGAGTATCTATTCATCTTTTTCATTTATTGAAATATTATTCATCTTTTCATGTCAATGGATAAATTCTATAAAAACCATTTAAAAATTTCATTCTCACAATGATTACCTTCTAATTCTTCAATAGATTTAATATATCATTCTCTAAAAATATTTATTGTTTATTTCTTTTATTTTTCAAGCCTATGAGATTGTAGTAAATGCCAAACTTTTTTGTCAACGCTTCTTCTATTACATCTACCTCTTGTTCTAGCTGTAATTTTTAATCCCATGGTTCCTTGAAAACATTCCATAGACATATGAAAACATCTTTGGAAATATTCATAACATTCGTTTTAATTTAAAAATTGAACAAATCATCATCACATCATGAACTTGATTTATTAACTTATTTCCATGAACAATTTAAACACTGAGTGTCTTTAGATATTATTTAATTTTCATTCATATTTTTATTCTTCTTAGGAATCTATGAAAAAATTTTCTTCCCGTTTTTCTCTAATGTTACTAAAAAATCAACATTTCTAACAAGATAAGTAGAGATATGATTTTCCATATGAACCTCTCATAAATATTATTCCAAATAAAATATGCATTTCATATACTTCTGATAAACCCAACTGGGCAATTATAGTATATTAAACTAGTGGTAGACTTCCCTATGATACCTATTGAAGTGTCCATGGATCTTGCAGTCACACTGAGAGGGGGGTGAATCAAGTGTAACCAATTTTAATGAATTCGTTTTCACCTTTTAATTCAATCCTCTGTAACATAAAAATATGTTTGGATCATTCATTCAATGTATAAAGTAAATGAAACATAATACAAATTACTTTTACAAGTATTGTTAAAAAGGACAATTTCTTTGCCATGTTTTTTAGACCTCGCAACATTAATTACCCACTAGAGTCTTATTAACAAGTATAATGGTTTAGTTAGAAAATAGTTATAAACTCTAGTAATATACCCTCCAATTGGTTCTAGTTATATTCCACTATAAATCCAACTCTATTTCCTCAGTTGGTTAGACCACCCAACTATTCGACTGGTTAGACCGTTGTTCTTTTTCTTAAGTCTCTTTAGAAACTGCACACACCCCTGTCACAAGATCCATCTTCATCAATATGATCTACAGATAGGATGATCACTTTTATCTACCAATAAGAGCTTGTTGGATAACACTGGATTGTGTAAAATTGATATACCTTTGAACTGAAGTGGGTCCTACTCAGATAATATTAATCACTATATTAAGTCATCTTCCTCAGTACAACACTGCTCGGGCAAGAATTAATTTTTTTGTAGAACACCCCACAACTCTAAACACTAAAAATCTCAGATACAAAAATATTCTGAAACACTAATAACAACTTTTGTCCCAGCTTTAGCCCAAAACACTACACACTGAATATGAAATTAATATTTCACATTCAATTTTTTAAATGTCGCTAATGTATTTAGTAAACTGCTTGTCCATCTCACTAATTTTTCACATTTGTTCATGTGAATTTACATTAATACTTGTATGTTTATTCTATATGAATACTCAAGTATAATCTATCCACTTTGTTCAATTATTAGTTCACAGTCAAAAATATGTCTTCTTGTGCACTCTCGATCACACACACTTTCTTCCAAAATCCTCCACCCAAACACAAAAAATATCACATGAATATATATTATGATGAGTATTCATGTGTTCTAAAAAACTATTTTTTCACAAAAGACTACATTTTCCTATTCACAAAATCACTTTACACAAACCAAATATCCATTGTTTACACCAATCAAACAAGTCAATTAATAACATTCTTAATACAAGTCAAACAGAATGGGTATTGGAAATTAGGGTGTGCAAGTCAACTATAAAATATATTCAAAACAATTTTTTTCTAACAACATTTATATACACTCAAAATTCACACTACCTTCAATCACACATATTTTCCAGCGAATCCTTAAACCCTTCACGCAAGTCAGCGAAGCATAGATTCAAAATTCATCATGCAAGAAGGTATGACTAACTAAATTAATCCAAACAACATTGTAGTGGTACTATATTTCAAGAAACAATAATTTATTCAAAATATTCTTCCCTTAATAAAGAGAACAACATATCAATATATTTCAAATTCTTTACAGAACATGTTCACCGTGAATCAGAATGAGTGTGACAAGAAACAAACATCTACATGTGGGATTCTTCACCTTCTTTGTGCAATGAAGAAATGCACGGATTGTTCACCAACCAGAGTGTTCATAGAAGTAATTATCTCCCTAAAAAACATAACACCTTTGAAATACTACATATAACATTAGATAACCATCGAAAAATATTGAGATACTGACATTATGTATTTATAGGCTTTTAAAAAACACATAGAACCTTCAAGAACCTTCAAAAAACACTGATGAAATTTGATTGAGCTATGATTGGAATTTCCATTTATATCCTTACAAGAAGAAGAATCTCGAATAAGATCAATGAAGAAGACAACCCTGCAAGGTCTAATGGATGGTCTAGATGAAAAATATTAAGATCGAATTGAAATGGTTATATCATAGTTTTTAAAACAGATTAATGGATATGATAAAAATGATCAATGAATGGATGGCTATGAGCTTAGTGAGTCAATCGAATAGGCCCAACATTTCAATCAGACGGATCAACAGTTTTCATTCATCCAATATTAGAAAATGGTATCCCACATAAACACATGCTGAGTTGATTTGTAACTTCATTATAAAAACTGAAGATTCCATTATTTAATAATATATATCCCCCCTTCATGGTACCGCCACGTACAAGTTCTCTCCTATGGTCGAGCTCTAAACCCAAACAATGCCTTTACTGTGCCACCCCTTTTGGTGGTTCCCTCTCCTCTTTTGTGTTTCTCGAGTACACACATCCACACACATAGAAATGGATGACCTCATGCTGTATGGAAAGTTTGATGTCCAATTTTTTAATAAAGTCCATTAAAAAATGTTATCCAAATTCCACAGCCAACCAAATCACCTTCTAATATTCACATTTACCAATGTAGAAAACAACATGTCAATTCCATTAAACAAATGACACATGTAATTTTGAACTACAAACCTTATCAACAATCATCACATTTTGAATTCATGGAATTTTTCATCTTATTGACTAATTAATAACAATTAAAACATCACAAAATCACTTGAAGGCTTCATAAATAACTTGACAAAAATCATAGTAGATAAGGGAAAAATCGAAAGAGAAAGAAACTGGAATAAACACCTATTAATTCCATGATTAATTTCATTTAATATGAGAGGAAAGTAGGGGGTGATATGTTTAAAATATTGTAGTTAATGAATGCAACTTCAAAATTTTATGTAATATGGTCGGACTATATAGTTTGGTTTCATTATTGGACAAACTGTATAAGAAATTTTCACACATAAAATATGACCTAAGAAACAACACATGGATTTGGATGCATGGTTAAACTGGAATTTCAACAACTATATGGGATCATCTACAATTTACTATAGTGTTGCAATAATTGGGATGCAAGGTTAGGAATAATCACGGGCCAATACTGTACCAAACACTAGACCCCCAAAAATCAAATCATTGAGGAAAAATTGACCAAAGAGTCATAAATAAGAATAATAATTATTAAATAAATAAAATAATAAGGAGATTAATGATTAGGGTGTGAGGATTAATTAGTGAGATTTTTCTATAAGTGTTAAATTTTGGTCCAAACCCCTATCAATAAAAATAGGAGTCTTCTTGGTTTTAAGGTGGTATGACTGATAGAGTTTATATTACCCGATTAGCCAAAACCGAAGATAGATGATATGTAGTTTCCTCATTTGGTCCCCTCCCATTCCTCCAAGAATATCATTCCTTTCCACCACCCAGTGTACGTTCCACTTTGAGGGTATTCTATCCATGTATGAAAAGTAAATTCCATCACCTACGACTGTTAAGGACCACTCTCCATTCATTTTTGGACCCTTGGGTAGTCCATCCCCCTTAAATATGTCTAACCTTATAGAAGATTTGAAATCCTTCATAGATGTGATTGATGCATTTGAAACTATTTTCTGAGAGGTTCCTATGATTTTTTTGGTATAAGAGTCAATGTGGTTGATTTCCCCTCTCAAGGTTCTCTCCACTGTTGGGATGATGAGGATCTGACTGCACCCCACCCATCTTGAACCTCCATGAGTCAGGAGGTTAATGCTAATTATGTTACACATTAATTTTCCTCAACCAATATTCACTTTAATTAGTGTTGATGAAGACTCTCTAGGTGTATCATTAGTGGGTATTCCTCTCTACAAGGGAAATACAACATTGATTTCTAGCAATGTTATATTTACCACAAACATGTCTACAAACACTTGAACATCTTATATAATCCATTATAGGAATATAGTGGCCTATATTTCTTGTTCCATGATTCATTTATATGAGGATTAAATTAATGTTATTCAATTATAGGGGCCCAAAAATCCAATATATATGTGAATTCTTCTCAACTAAACTTCATAAAAACTGGGAATATATTATTGTTTTCTACAAAACAAATCAAAAATCAAAACTCATCCAAACTAATGTTGTGAGAATGTGTATTAGGGACAAGATGCGGAGTTATCCAACCAATAAACACATATAGATATTTTATAAACCTAATTTTACTTTTTAAAAGGTTTAATTTTTTAGCAACACAAAACTAAGAAGTTTAGTAATGGGTTGGATAATATTTTCATCTGGGTGGTTTATAGCAAATGTGATGCATCCGAAAGAGAGGCCCTATGAAACTATATATTACAATTCATCCTAAGGAATTAAACATCATTTTTACAGGTATTATTCAATACTATCATTGAAATACCCATGAATAGGTTTGGGTTTCACTCAATAAAAGAGTTGTAGGATTTCAAAACCATGACAACTTGAAATAATCTCTTAGATTTGGGTTACATCAATAAAAAATATACTTTTTGTAAAACGAATTTAATAAAAGTATTTGAAATTGACAAGACTATTTCATTGGAAAATATTAGGTAACTTTATCATATACACTTTCTAAAATGACCTACATGATCTGTGCTTTCTCAAATAATTATCCCCAATAGATCAGTCTCAAAACATAACCCATTGACAAAACCATTTCTAATTCTCCAATAGATGGAATAAAAAACCAAACTTCTCCCATTATTTACATGACTCATAAGGTCATACCAGGATAGAAATAAGGTGGGTTGGTTTAAAAAATCATATCATAAATCTAAATAATGATTATTTTGAATAGACTAGGTAGAGTTAATTTTTACACGTTAATATAGAAAAGGTAAAACCTAAAATATAATTAATGTATCCTAATCTTTATGATTGGTGGGAGGATGATAAGTTTTCTATCCATACTATAAATAAAAATATTTTTCATTGAAAATCATTCGAAAATTGAATGGAATTCGAAATAATGATCTAGATAAATCTGGTTAAGTGAATTGGATTGAAACACCACATATTTTGGTAATGAATTAATGAAAAGAATAATAAAGGACGATTAAACATTATCCTTGAATATGGATCATACACCATTGATCTTGCGGTATCAATAATCCTACTTTTATCTATTTTTAAACACTTTATTTCATTAGTTTATAATATTATGGGAATTTGGTATATAAGTTAGAAATTAGATCCCCCTTCGTTATTAACATTCAACATCATGTATAAGTGAGTAATAATGAAGAATTGGGGGCTATAATGAAGGAATATATGATTATTAATGTAGTGACGTTTTTTAATAAGGATAATTATATAGGATTTAATGTGTTCCCTATATCCGTTTATGATTTACCTTAAAATATAACTAGGGGATTGTTGGTTGGGGTAATTCATGATTTTTTCTTAGAGGGAACACAACATAGAGTGGTATGTGCTCTCAATATTTGGCTTTTTACTATGGTTAAGAACCCCAATAGGATGAATTAGTACAAGATTATTTTCAGGTGAAACTATCCAATGAAAATTATGGTAAAAAAAATTAATAAGTGTCTTTCATAGATGATTCTAGAATTGACCATGAAGGAGAAACCTGACTTTATAAAGGGAGAAACATATAGGGTATGATTAGACTGGTGTAAGAATTTAAAGCTGATAATATCAATAAGTTATTTTTTCTAATGTCTTCATCATTTCTAACATGTAAAAGGAATATTAAATTAATAAATGAATCATTATACCAAAAATGATGTATAATATAGGCTTCACTGATATGGTCAAAGACATATTATTCAAATTCAATTATACATCATAATTCATAATCTCTATGATTAGAAAATGATTTTGTTAATTTAAATATATGTGTGGATAAGGTAGAGAGATCCACTCTCTCACACTTTTTCATCTTAGATTAGGATTCTGTTAGAATGATAATTTTTTAAGACAATACATTAGGAGGTTTTACACCTTTCGTCTGTAGTCATTGTTTTTGTGTGTAATATATGATCTTCTTTTTTGATTATATGATATTATTAATAAATAGGGATCATAGATATATATGTGAATTTAAAAATATTTTGGATGAATATTGTAATTTGAGTGGGAGATAAATCATTAAATTAAAAATTAGTGTCTTCATATCCTAAACTCACATTCCCTGATGCATATAATCATCAAAGACTATTTGAAAATTTAGAGAAAATAGTTTCTAATAGAGTACAAGGAAACACATTTTATTAAAAAAATATTGAAACCCATCATTTAGAAGTCATTATTAACCACACGAATACATGAATCAATAGTTGGAATAGCCAGTTCCATTATTTTTTAGGTAGAATCATAATGGAAAAAATGTCTTCTATTCCTCTAATATTCATGATCTCTTAGTAGTAAAATTTATCAAGGATTTAATTTAGTATAATAAGAATATTATGAATGGTTTCATATGAGTCTCAATCCATGAGGGGAAATATCACAAGGGACTCTGGTTAAAAATAGATCAATATATTGATGAGTGTGGTATCAAATTGCGTAACATCTATAAAAGTTGGAAACATTCAGAGGAGAAACTGGAATTGGAATTTGTTGAAGGATATTCTCTCTGGTTGAGGATTATCAGTAATAAATATGGGAATGATACCGACATTAAATTGTTGTAAAATGGATACATCTATACTCTTTTTCACAAATGGTATAGACAATACCTCAACCCATGGAATCATGATTGGTTTCTTGTGGGTTGTTGGGAGGCCATCTTTTAGTCTAACAATCTGGGAAAAGAAAACATTCTATTCATTTTAAATAGTGTATATTTTTAAAAAAATGAAATAAATGCTTTTAAAATTCTCAATACAAAACTAGTAGACTTAAAAAACATATCATAACAAAAAACAATTGTACCTACAAAAATATATGTGTTTCAAAAAAACCAAAAAACCAATCAGGAAAATAGTTTTCTATTCTGTTTTAAGAAAAGATGACTAATAATGACATTACATGGCCTCCCAGGCATGCATGCCACAATCAACACCTCTTAATTCCCTAAACACCCACAACAATACACCATCTGGAGAAATTTCAAAAATATATAGTGACTACCAAAAATAATTATTTTACAAATTCCTATAATATAATATCTCTAATATAATAGAAAAACATCATCAATACATTCCATTCCATATTTAAAAACTAAAACTATCCTCTTTCCAATGACACGTTACTTCTGTAAGATTCATATTTTATTAAAAAATATTGTATTTTCATTATATATTTTTTCAAATTTCTTCTGAAATTAAAGGATAAATCTACACTAATCATAATAATAGTAGGATTACATGACCATCAATAAAAATCAGATGGTGATATGACTTTAAAAAAATTCCATTTAGTAATTTTAAATCAAAATATTGAAGTATAGAAACCCTCATGGAGGATACTAGGGATTGGTAAGAAATATAGTCAATTAAATAAAGATTGAATGTTGATAAATTATTTTTACATAATCAAAATAGTTAGGCCTTCTCTTAGAAATCATGTCACAATTGCATCACATAGAGAAGGTGGAAGAACAAGGTGACCCACTCAAATATGATGTTACCCTTTCATTTTTTATAGATATGGTTCCTTATCAAATGAATCAAACTACATATTAAAGAAGGAAGGGAGGTGGTTGATTGATTAAATAAATTGATGATGGACCCAGTATTATTTATAATGGTTTGTGTTTTTCCACATTAGAAGACTCACCGAGAGTCATCTGAATAAGGAAGGAATCAAAGCTTTGTGGGAGGGATATATTTATCAAAATTGAAAATAGAATTTATTGGTGCAGTAATAAAATAATTTTTAGGGAGATAAGAATGTAAAACCCCAATGTGGTGATGGGGTGGCTAGACCAACTGATATGTTGAAATGTTTTTCAATTAAGTATTTTATATCTGTTTAGAATATTAAAATAAAACATTTATTAAATAAATCAAGATAACTAAATATAGAATCACATAAAATGTATTTTAATAAGTATAAACTCAAATTAATAAAATGTCATCTTATTTTTAGTTAAATATCTTAATGTAACAATAATTTTTTCTTTATGCCTTTTTACATCTTTCGATTCCCTATTATGGAGAATTTTTTTCAACTCACATGTGGGAATACTATATTTCATTTTTTTATTTTATTCTATGAAAAAATATCATAACAAATATAATAATCATTAGAGTTTAAAATTAGTATAATTTTACTATAATGGATTTGGGTGCCTTCAAACTATTTCTATATCGTAAAATAATTCATCTAATGTTGGAGGATGGAAAGGGTCATAGCATATTTGGTTCAATAATTTCCCCACAAATGATAACTTCCAAATTTACAATATTTGGAACCATGATATACCCACAGATGGAGTTATTAAATGTATTGAAATTTATTTAGCATTAATGTGTCTCTCTTATACGTATCAGATGATAGATTCAACATTACATATCTCTTTACCAGGTGAATGGGTGAACACAATCTGGATTCCTTTTTTAAAATTTATAGCCATCATGATCTAGGGTTAGTCACCAGAAAACTCTTTATATTGTTGTTTTAGGGGGCTGATCACTCATCTTTAGATGGCCCGGTGCATATAAATTTTTCATATCAATGATAATGAACCATTTGGGAGGCAAGGAATAAAGAGATAATCAATTGAAATAATTATGCTAATCATTACCAAAAATTGAAATTGAATACCCTTTATTATGAATACGTTGAATTATGAAATAGTGTGATATGTATATTATGAATACATAGCTAATTACACATCAATTCACTATCACTAAGGTTGTAAGAAGTTCTCCACATGGTAGTGGGGTTCACTTGAATCCCCTTGGATTAATTTGGAAATTTTAGACTAATGGATAATATAAGAAGGGAATCACGAGAGGAGGTTTATTTTTTTATGATGTGATAGGATTAGTGGTCATTTCATTTAGTTCCTAATATATTAAATATAACTTCATGATAATAGAAGAGTGTTCCATACTAAATGGACAAGAATTTTGAAAGGACCAGATCATAAAAATGGTCATTATTGAAATAGACCATACTACAGTTAATGTATTTACTTTTTGTCATAAGCCCACTCTATGGTTCATCACCTATCAAACTAGAATATACAATTAGATATTCAATAAGAAATTAGATATTTATCACACATGGATTTAGGGGAACAAATTTATGGAAATACCCATGTCCAAAATAGGAAATGAATACTATGTGACCATTTACACAAATACTAGATCCCTCCACCTGATTGTATGTATTTTTAATGGGGATTCCCTCATGATCCATCAAATTATAAACCTATTATATAAGAAATTATTTATCCCTTATACTTACAATAAATATTTAATTTTTAGTTAGTGGAGATTGTGACAATTAACTTTTGAAAAATGTTTATCAAGTGAGAGATTGTGGGGTTTTGGAGTGAAATATATATTAGAATTAAATGTTATAACTTTAGAATTAAGAAAATTCATTGGAAAATTGTGAAACCAGATTTAGGTAGTTCACCCTCACTAGGAATGTTATAATCTAGAAAGAAACAACTTCCACTTCCAATGTAAGTAATGTGGGAAATGAAGTTTTAGATATGAGATGGAGTTTCAAAGGAAGCAAGGTGGTTTTTAAGGAAACTAAATTTTTTTGATTAAGACTATATTGGATAAAATATATCTTATATATGATTAATAGTAAGGGATATTTATTATTATTCCAATATAGATAATAAAGTGTGGAAGTAGGGGGAAAAGAATTAAAATCTTTCACTTATCGGGCAAAAAGGGATGGATGGATATAAAGCATGCACTATTCATTAGATATTAAAAATTATGTTTGAACACTAGTAAAACATCAAGATTGTATCCTTGAAATAGTGGTGGAAGAATGTGAAGATCATAAAGTGGTGAAACTATGGAAGTAAAAGTATGTTTTTGAAGAACACTTTACATAGAGGGTGTGGGTCACATATTTAACTTGCACTAAAAAATGAGTGGAATTAATTTATGTTGGGTAACTCCAATATGAATTCTCTTATAGATAGTATAAGAAAAAAAATGCCTTTATGAAATTATATTCATATTCTATTAGGGTTGTAGATGGTCATTCCCACAAAACTCAGATGGTTTGGGTAGGGTTCCAAAATTTCAGTTCCCTTGAAATTGAATGTTCTCTCTTTTAATCATTCCCTAATTTATAATGTTTTAGTGATTCTCCCATAAATATAGTTGATGTTACAAACCATTTAATTCCAATCCTATTTCCTGTTTAATTTTTATATTGTTATTTTTTCCATCTAGTATATTTTCTTTGCTAGAATATCATTTCAAAATACCAAAAGCAACCAAAACTAGAGGGGTGTAGATCAATATAGTGATTGGGGTTTATTTTATTAGTTTTTATGGACACTACACATATGAGGATCCATAATAATTTAATACATATAGTGTATTTGTTACATATTAAAGTCACAATTGGGGGATCCTTCTGAATAGATAGGTTTTGTTCCCAAGTAAGGAAGATCAGGATGGTAACTTAGATTCTCCCAAAAAATAATTAGGACCATTGATAATAAATGAAAAAAATGATCCGATAAATAGTTATTGAATATTAATTAAGTGATTTATATTAGGTGGAGTTAATTACTAATGAGGAGTATAGGGAACCAAAGTCCATGTTCCTCAGTCCTCTATTGATCACCTATATCCATGAACTATAAGAACTCTATAATACTTACAATTCCATCCCTGTGCCCTGATTATCATTAATGAATGTACCATTACACAAGCCCATATGCATGCATCATTTCCCCTTAGCATTGTGGATCTTTCACAATTTTGCACTCATGAACGAACATTATTTCACATCCCAAATGTGACTTGATCCACATACATTCTAACAAATAAAACCCATTTAACCCTCTAATTTGTTCCGATGAGAGAAGAAAAAGGATGGAAAACTAATGGACGAGCTACACATGCCTTCTCTCCTCACATAAATAGACTTTATAAAGTGAAAATCTAAGAAATATAATTGAAAAAATAGAGTTATTAGATTATCTCATGATTTTAAAATTTAAAATAATTTAAAAAGAAAAATATCCATAGATCCTTAATGATTAAGTTGATGGAATGCATCCTTGATGAAAAAATATAGTGATATAGGTCTAGGTATGTTCTGGAGACTCCACATCACTAGAGTCCAATTCACCTTAGAATTAATTGAGATTCCTCATTAGGGTGACATATTCCCAAGTCACCAAATGTCTCCATATTAGGTAGAGAATTTTTGAAAGCCATTATACTAAGACAAACCATTATGAAGGCCACCATAATAGGGACAACCTTTACTGAGAACTCCATATTAGGGAGCTATAATTTCAATTTTCCCATGTCAAATCCCGTGTTTTTTCAGGTCTCTAACATGGGATCAACCTTCGCTCAATTCTATTATTCGGGTGTGAAACTACCTAGATCTCCTCCAAGTCATCACAATACACTTGATCAAGGATATATTCATGCTACAGTTCCCTATAAAAATCATGTTTTATTTTGATAATTTATGTCCTTTTTTCCTCTATATCTAATATGTCCCTAATAAGGTTTATAATAATGTATTACCATGATAGTGATGGTCCTTACCATTAGAACACCAGTCAAACCACCATCAGCTCACAATGCTAATGTTAGATACCCATATTTCTTGTTGGCCTCCAAAATTAACCAAGTTTTCCGTGTATCATTAGGAACCATTCTATAAATTATAAATAAAAAATTCTCCATCATTGGTTCATATTCATAGTGAATGTAGTCATCCATCCTTATCCTTTCATTGTATGAGGGGATTTTTATGCACAAAAGGGCTACCTTATAGTTGTAAGACCTAATATTTGGACACTTAATGATATCATACCTTTAAACAATTAATGGATCATAGATGAATCAAGTGAAAAAATGGATAAGACCCACTCAATCCTATATTGTTCTCCCATTGACAAGATAATCATCCAATCCACATAAATTTAAAATTCATGGTATAATTCTGACACACGACCTTAAACAGTTAAAATTGTACAATGAGGGATTTTATTCATATTAATCTAGATATATATGATTTCATTATGTGGATAAAACCCACTACCAAGAACTTATTTTCACTTGGGATAAATCCTTATGAAAACCATTTTTCACTATGTCATAATCCTCATAAAAACTATATCCTCACTAGGCTATATTCCCTATTAAATAATTTTTTTCACCATATTTTTCACTATTACCCTTACTCAATGGAAAATATTCCCTATGATCCATTATTTCTATATTCTATACTCTATTTGAGTAAAATAATGAAATCCACTTTATTTTTAATAACAAAAAAAATAAATGAAAAATGGTTACTCATAAACAAGTCCCATAAAAAAATTATTGGTAATCATTTTTATATAGTTCAACATATATGATGTAAAACCACTAGGTTTTATTGATAGTTATAGGTACCTTAATGGAACATCAAATAATAGTGAATGTACCATTTCTAAAGGCACCACGTGAATATTTATAACACATTATCAGATGTATGATGCACCATTTTAAACGGTAGAAAACATTATGGGTTATGATTGTTGTCTTGGTAATATATATGAATCCACTATATTTATATCAATATAAACTTTTAAATAGTTACTAACTCCATAAATGGAGAAAAAATTCAAAAAACATTTTTCGTGTCATTAAAATAGAGTATTAGTAGCCAATAATAGAAATATAGAGAACTTGTAATACATATAGAGGTCACATCAATTCCTAGTTTCAGTCGATAAATAACATAATGGTTACCATCATGACATTATTGTTATTGAATTATTCATAAACCTGATTAAGATCATTATGTGAGTCCTAGAGTAAAAAATAATTCCACCCAAAAAGGGTGACATGATCATGAAAACCCATACACTCAACCAATATGCAATCCAAATAGTCGCAGATAAAGTCCCAACAACTACATACCTTTGTGAAGTATTCATATGTCAACTAAAAACTAATTTATGCAGGATGTACATTATAAATAAAGTGGTGAAACCAATGTGATATCCACTGTCCATAAATAGTTGAGTCAGTAAGGCCTCAGGAACTCTTCCCCACTATGACTGTGCACAATGGAATCAAAATGGGAATCTTTACAGGAATCCTTGATACATGAATTTTTATGATCAATCATTCCCCTACTTGTGATTTTGTATTAATTATTTTTTAATTTATGGTTTTTATATTTTTTGGGATTTGCAATAATACTGATATAGTTCAATTCTATGAAAATTAATATTTAAGACATATTTCATCTCATTTCATGATTTTAGGGTAGATCAGTAGCCACTATAGAGATCCTTAGGCCATAACTTGACATCAGATAAGGTGGACAACATATACATCAGTAATAATAATTTTAATGGACCAATAAGCTTAAAGGATGTTTTCTCCAACCCAAAAAAATTAGTATTAGGAGGATAATGACCATGTGATAGAGTACCGCCTTAATAGTGTTATTCCCACCTTAAATGTAGACTAAGAGAGTCCTATAAGATGAATTCACATGTACTATCCTACCAAAAAAGGAAAAACAGAACATCATAAACTAATATCTAGGTGAAATAATTTGGGATCCAATCCCTAAAGAGTGGGAATAATTGCTTCATATATATTAAAGATATGTAGAAGAAAATGAACGATATCCTAATAATTATGTTAGAGGTTTCTATGAGAAATCCTAATAGCCTTTACCACTTCCAATGCTACATGGAACAAAGCCCTTAAGAAAAATTATAAGAATATATCTAGGATATCTCAGCTCTTACAACTCAAACCCGGGCACCCTCATCAAGGGAGGTAGAAAACAGATGTGTGGGAGTGAGATACTATTCATGTTCCCACTATGAAAGCCCGTCATCATGTTCATGAAGTGAATAAAGAACATGTTTATATCCCTTGTAAAACCACCCACGCCTACCAAAAAATCATATCAGGTACAGAAAAACCTATTGATATATTTTTGGAGACAATTTGATGTACATTAAAGACCCATTACATAATCAACCCGTAATTACATGATATAAAACATGAATTCAATTTCTTATATTTATATGGTGTTTTAGTTCATATTTTTATAGTATTATTTAAATCCTTCCATAATAAAGTTCATACTTTCATGCATTATACATTTTTCACAAAAAACATATTTTATGTTTTCAACCATATCTTATTTAAGACACTTCTTCTACGTTTAAGGCTAGTCATGAAAGGAGAAATCACGAAATTCCTAAATTTTCTACTCATTTATAGATCATATTATTTTTTTTAAAAAAATTCAATGATAAATTTTTTTATTAATGGATATGGAAATAAAATAATTCCATTTGTACGATGAAAACATAAAACCCCATGAGGGAATTTATATTTTTGACAATTGAACATTTAAAACATAAATAAATAATTTACAAAGGATAAAATAAATATTTCCTCAAAGAAATAATTTTTAACCAATTAGAAAACATCGGATAAAACATGATGGAATAATTAGGAATTTGGGAACACTTGAAAACATTCCATTAAAAAAAAATTTACCATTAAATTTTCCAACCCCCTGAAAAAAATAAATATATAAATATATAAATATAATTTTTTTAATGAATAATACATGTAATTTAGGGCATTATACTCATATCCCATGATCACTAGTTTTAAACCCATGTTTTAATAAATAAATCCTAGTTAATTCTATTTTATTTACCAATCAGTTTATGTCCCTCATTTTTTCTTTTGAAGACTACATCATTACCCTATTCATTAAAGAGAAATATCATATTTACCCATCCCCATGAGCTATATTAGGCTTACCCATCATCATATATAATGATAAAGTACCATATATTGAACAAATATTTACATTATTTCAATTTTACATAACATGTCCATTTAGAAACTCTTTTTATCCAATAAGTAAAACACTTTCAATTTTCACATAATCATAGAGGGAAATATCATTTTCTTTATTTGGAAACTCTTAAAAATGAAAAATTTTAAGATGTGAGATAATAATGTAGTATTTTAAAAAACTAAGTGATGTTTAAAAAAATATTGACAAATAATAATATATTTGATGGTAAGAAAATTTAGTAAATCAATATATTTTATAAAAAGTTCTTCGCCAGTTTGGTAAAAAAAGTGAAATTTCATGACAAGGTGAATTTTAAAAAGTTACATTTTAAATCCATTAAAAAAATGTAAAAATAAGAATGAAATTTAATTTGAAAATTTTTGAGGTATATGTAATAAAAGTATTATAACATTATGAAAATTTGTGATATCTAAGAGAATGCATTTATAATATTTAAAACTACATTATAATGAAAAAAACCTTACCTTAAGTCCCATTTATATTCGTACATTATCCAACTCTTGAATAATATTATTATTTAAGATTTATGCATTCATAATGACATTTATTTATTTTAATTTCATTATTATTATTCATTTAATTTCATTTATTATAATGTTTTCATTAGATACTAAAATGGTATTGTTCAAGTTATATGTTTTGGGGTTGTTTTGTTTATAACATCAAAAAATATCGATGTGTTTTCTATGGTCAAATGGGTTATGGAACTAATAGCTATAGAATCATAGAAATTTTAAAATTATCTTAATTATAAATTAAATACATTTTCTAAACCTAACATGTTTTGTGGTAATGAAAAATGAATCACATTATTTCATAGATGACAGTCCGTACGTATGCATGAGCTACATTTTAATTTTCAAACTAAGCTGAAAATTAATATAGTTAATTTTTGATATTTATAGAATAAAAAATATTTTATAAATTTAATATTCATTTACTATTTCCCTAATTATTACCATCCTTGAATGGTGGAAATGTAAAATGAACCACATCGCTTCATGGTGGTGGTGTTCCATAGGTACACCTAAAAAGCGTCATCAATTTTAAACCAATGGGAAGGGTTATAAGGTAAGTAATATATTATATTTAAAAATAATAACTATGATATAAATATTATATATATAAAACTATATTCATTTGGTCCATTATTTTAATAAGAAATATAGTCTGGTGGTGAAACACTTGACATTGTGGAGGTAGTAGTACACTCGTACGCACATACCATGTTTCAATTTCATATAGGATAAAAAGAAGAAGAAAAACCATTCTAAAAAAATCATTAATAAAATATTGTTAATTTTAAGATAATTATATTATATTTTTATAATTTTTTTATAATATTTTTAAAATTTTGAATAATTAATAGTCATGAAAGATCTAGTTAAGAGTTATACAAATTATTTTGGAAACCCAGTTAGGCCTACAACAAAAGCCTTCTAGGATTAGATTTTTTATCACAATAATATCTATATTAAATTGGTAGGGATTTTGGGAATATATTTGGTTAGGTATTGGTTTATAAAAAGTGATAAAAATGTGAATGGAATAGAGGAGAGGATATGCCCTTTTAAAAGCATGGGGATTGACACACTGGAAATTTTTGTAATATTTTTAATACAAAATATGTCTTTAAAATGGAAATGTGGACCAAAAAATATATAATTTATAATATAATGTGATAAGGGTAGAAATAACTTTAGTAAATAATATTTGAGATGAAATATTATTTCCTTATCGAAAATTATTTACCTTAATGAACACATTTTAACCTTTTCCATTGAGAAATTTTTTTACCATGGTTACAACTCATAATGACCAAAAAAGGAAATTTTCATCAGTAATTTACAGAAACTTTTTATTCCAAATAATGAATCCATTTTTAATTATTTAATATATATTTTTAGTAGAAATTACTTTTATATAAGGGTTCCAAATGAAAAAAGTCATTATTCAGAAAAATATGTTTTTAAGCATACAAATTAACATAAATAGAAATCAAATAAAATAATTATTACTATGGAAGTATTTATATTTGTTTTATAATATGGATCTTATTTAACATTTTAAAAATCAAAAATATATTCATAATTTTAAATTTCATTATTTTATTTATTAATGATAGTATTCCAAATATCCTTATTTCTCAATATTCACTCTACAATCAGTATTTAAAATAATACAAAATAATAACCAAAATAAAAATTTCATATGTTGATTTATAAAAATAGGTCCATTTTATCAAAATAAAACTCTAAAATTTAAAAATTTATCTTTTAAATTAAACCATGTAGTTCATGGATAAATTGTTGTTAAATAAAATTTTTCATTTTTTGAATGAAAAATATTATAAAAATATTTGTAAATATATTATAAATATGAATCCATAAAATTAATAATTATAGGTCATAATATTTATTTATTTATAAAATTAACATGTTTGTAACACTATCCCCCATAAAAAATAGAGTAATAAAAATTTTATTGACTACTTAAACAAGTGTCAATATTTATCCCTCAAAGAATTTCCTAATTCCCATATTTCATCATCTATAATGTGATTCTTCTATAAAACCTTATACTAGTAAATATAATTATTTCATAACACCCACTCTATGTGATCCAAAAATCTAAACCATATTTTCATTATATGAATGGTTTTCTTGTAAACATACACATTATAGATTAAAACATGAGATGCATCTGTTACACACATCTATAGGAAAGAATCATGAAACCCTTCATTTACATGAGGTAAAATTTGAGTAAATGCATAATGGTATATAGTTAATAATTTTTTTGTATAATTTCATGTGGAACACATACCTTGGAATTAATTCTCCATTCATGGACAAATGAATAACACTTTTCCAGTGAGATTATTTAAGAAAATTAAGATCACCAATGTGAAAGTAAATGACTTTCATCTTTTTAACTTCATATCAATTTTATCTACTCTAAGATACCCCCGTATAGGGATGAATCATATTTACATTTTCCAATATATCTTCTACAAATTATTTTCCCAACAACATCCTTTCACAGACTTAATCCCAACACGATAGAGTTTAACACCACCTTCAACAAAATTCCTCAACAAATTTCACATGTATAAAAAAATGAAAAATGTTATTATATGGAATTTTCACCAACAAAATATTCAGAACCCAAAATCCCTCAAATTATAATGAGGAATATTAAATAATATATTCAAAATTCAAAATATTTTATCACGGATAATCATAATATTGAGTATAAATTTATGTAATATAATTTAATTCGATGACTAACATCATTTTAATCCCATTAAAAAATATTTAGGTGAATCTGGGATCATAAATTGATAAAAATGAAGGTGGTACGCCTTATAATTTTTTTTCCTCATTACTATAATGTCTCAAAATCATATTATTTGATATTTTTTCTCGAATATGAATAAAATTCATTAATTTAGTCAAACTAAAAAAAAACAAAAAACATATTTTATCTAGAGAAGTATTTGGTATTCTAATAAAAAACTCATGGATATATTCTCCTATTTCCATTCTAGAAATTGAAAAGGATAAATTATCCCCTTCGGTAGGTGTTTATCATTTTTAACTTGTTTACATGTCATGAATTTTATGATAAAATCAACAATATAGTTCTTAAAAAATTCCCACAAATAATATCTTGTAATGTTCGTATATATATTAGTACTACTTGGATAAACAAAAAAGAAATATATTTTAGATTCACTAAATCATTCATTCCTCAACTTGGAGTTGATTAGAATACATATCATGTTTCCAAATCTGATAAATTATTTATTATTATCATTAAAAACCTGAATCATAACCTTCTATGTTGATCCTTATCATTATTTAAAAATTAGATCTTCCATATAATAATCCATTATTATTCCTTAAAAATATTATTGCACTGATACATGACGAAATGTAGAAGTTGTTTTTACATACCCAATTTCCAAGCCAACGTTGATTAAATCATTAATAAAAGGACATTGATCCAAATGTGACATTATTAATCATAAATTATCTATTGTGATAAAGAAATCAACTACCTTTTTTCATAACATAGATTATAGTGAATCATTCAAGTTAAATCATTTTTAACGTTATGACAATCCTTTTTTGCATCATGTTCATGTGTTTTTAAGTGAGTACTTACTTTAATCATTCATGATTAAAAAATAATTCACATTTTAAAGCATATAAACTCTTTCATTGAATTATTAAACAAAAATATCATTTTTGTAAAATCAAGACCGTTCTTATTGCAATTCTTCACAAGTAATTTCAATTTATGTTAAACAAATGAAATTACCCAATTGATATGTATTAAGATACAATCAATTCCATTTAAGGAAGCGTAATAGTAAATAAAAAACCGATCATTTTTTATAGTAAAGTATAAAATATGACTATGTACCAATATTCTATTTATTTCATGGAAGGATTAATTATATTACTTATTATATATGAATTTAAGAACATTTAAGTTAATATAGTTATTGGGATTGGAAACCAAGAATTTTTTTAGTAATCACTAAGTTGTATCATTCTAATATTAGAATACATTGAATTTCAAAGGAATATATATGAGTTGTAAACTCTACCAATACTTATTTTTAATAGGATCAATAGTTATTTATAATTTAGAAATAATATTCCCACCAAATAAAATTTGATGTAAAAAAATTATCCAATACTGAAATTTAAATTCAATTTTATTTTTTGTATGGTCTACAAAAAAAATCCTTAGGTGTTTCTCATATTCGTCAATTTTTTGTGAATAAACTAAAATATCATCAATGAAAACCACTCCAGATTTTTCCAAAACTCATGTTAAATTATATTCATAATATCCAAAAATATAGTAGTTGTGTTCATTAACATAAAGAGATTATAAAAAGCTCATAATTCCCAGAAATATTATTGAACACCATCATTAGAATTTATCCCCAATCCGCCTTCATCTAATGATACTTTGAATTGGGTTCAATCATCGAATAGTACTGATAACCATGGATATAATCATATAAGTCATTTATATGAGGCGATAAATACTGACTCTTAAATGTTATGTTATTGAGTAGTCTATAGTAAATGGAATTTCTAATGAAGCATTACAAATTTTTAATAAATAGAAGACGAGAAACCAATGGTGATGTTCCCGGGTGGATGATACCATTATCATGTAAAACATGTAACAACATTTTTAACTATAAAAATTCAACTAAATCCATTTGATAAGGGTTTTTTGAAATTATATTAGCCACAGGATATAATTTAATAGTAAATTCAACCCCTTTATGAAGAATAAAAATTTATAAGTCATTGGGAAATATCACAAAATATTAATAAAACATGAGCACATATTTAATTTGGAATATCAATTTCAGTGCAATAATATATGGAATAAAAAATTCACTTTCATGTTTTAAAAGATTATTATCATTTGGATAGGTCATAAATGGAAATAAATTATTCTAATATATGAATTAAAACTCACTATAATAATTGAATATGACTTCTTTAGATCGTAAATATATAGCATAATGATAAATTTAAATACAATATATACCTAGAATGACATCAAAATATACAATGGAAATGATAATAAGGTTATCAATGAAAACTAATCCACTAATAATGACTAGAACACTTCTTTAAATTTTTTATACATTTATACAACAACCAATAGTTTTTTAAAAAACATATGACTTAATTTCCTGAGATTTTATTTACATTTTTCATGAAAATTTAAAAAAAATAAAATAATTCATGGATCCAGAATCAAACATAACATTGAATTAATATCCATACACAAAAAATATACCTGACACAACTTCATTTTAATGTCTAACATCATCTATATTAGTAGAAAAATGATTTTCAAAACATGATTACTTTTTTTCATGATGATTCCCTCATTTAGTAACTACATTGAGACATTTACTAATATAATTACCCAACTCATTATATCTAAAACATCTCAAAACTTTTTGACTATCCATTTTACCATTACTAGTTTGATCAGTTCTCTTTTACATATATTAATTAGATAAATTATATACCTTACCATTTAAGTAAAACAATACTAATCCAACTAACAATTTATTATATAGAGTTCTATAACATTTATAACATTTATTTGTCTTACCTATTGATTTTTTAGTTGAATTATTCTCTATTTCATACCACCTTGACCACATATTACTCTTTTATTTCATTAAGTACATAAGTCTTTGATAAAATAACTTCAAAATTTTAAGTATAGTGAAAAATATTATTTTATCTTTTTTATTTACTAAGAGGAAAACAATCTTTATAAACATGTTTTCTGACCTTTGTAAAATATTGAAATTTTAAACTCATTGACCAGAATGAAATTTGGTGTATACATAGCCCATTTGGTAAAACATTTCTCATAAAAATCCAATAAGTTTTATTCTGTTAGCTTCCACGCTATATATTTTATTTCAATTATAACAGTAATAAATTTAGGAGAATATATTTCAAGAAAAATGTCATTAACATATTTCCACTCCAAGACATCAGCCTTACCATTTTTGAATAGAATATTTAATCTATTATCACCATAAATTAAATTCACATTCGATATAAAAAATATAAATTGTATCTTTTTTATATTCCATGTATCCAGAAACATAAAATATCTTATATTATGCATTTATCTATCATTCATCATTCACTAGGATTAAAGAACAAACAAATGTTGGAAGGTTCTATTTAAAAAAATTATCTGCTATACTCATGTTCATAAAAAGTTAATTTAGTAACTATATTTCATGGGTACCACCATTAATACCCAAAAATAAATTATTTGACACTATTTCAACCATTGAGGTCGATTATTTAGAAGGTTTTTATTCTCTTTTTTCTTTTAACATATGTTACACCATTTCCTTTTTTGAAAAAAAATTATAAATAGAAATGGAATTAGTGAAGCAACATTGAAATATTTAAAATATATCTATTGCTAATATAAACATAAATTAGAGTCTCTCTAATGTATCTATTAGAATTATCTTATCCAATAAAGTTATCAAAACCATTCACTTTATACCAAATATAACTACCAAGAACACAATAAACCTCCAATTATATGATTTATAAAAAGGTTTAATGTTTATTTCATTTCAAGGATATTTTTGTACCAGAGATTTAAATAATTAGGTAAAACATTACATAAAAAGAGTAAATTTTCATAGAATTCTAATTTTTTCACAATTTTTTTTAATGATTTTCCCCTATTTTTTTAACCCCATTTTCATTATTTAATATGATTAATGATATTATAATTATTTACCATGATAATATTTTTACTCATAAGTAGATCCCATAAAAATCATTTTAAAATGTTTGATGAGAATGACAAAGATTAGTAAGGGATATAATAATAATAGAATCATGTTAGTCTAGTGGAAAAATGAAAACCCATGGGGATATTTACCTTCTTCAAAATGAAACATTGAGATTGTAAATTAAATATATCCACAATAAAAATTAATCTTTTTTGAAAGGAAAAAATTGAAACACATTTTAAAATATATGATAAACCATGAAGCAATCATGAGGCATGTGATAATTCATGAAGACATTCCATTAAAAAACAAAAATATCACCATTAAATTTTAAATTCATCATGAAATTGAAAATATATACATAAAACACATTTTTTTGAAGAATAATATATTTAAAATATAGAATTATATTAATATCCCATTTTAACTTATTTTTGACATATTATATAATATCTAAATCACAACTAATTCCGTAATATTACATAAAATGGTAATCTCCCTCATTTATTTCGTTGAAGACTACATTGTTACCCAATGAATGGAGAGAGACATCTGGATAATCCATCATAATGTGCTATATCAAGCTCATATGAAATCATATATAATGATAATGTACAATTTCATGTCAATTTTATTTTTTAATATTTCACATTTTCATCATAAAACACTAGAAAAAACATATTTGAACCTATAAGTGAAACAATTTCCATTATCACATAAACATTAGGAGAATTACACTTTTTGTTTAAAAAATATTAAAATTTTATATTATCAATGATATATAATACAATTTTTTTTAAAAAATATCAACTTTCAGATGAATATTGACAATGAATAATTGTTATGATGGCAGGAAAGTTAGATTAATCCACATATGACAAAAAACATTCTTTTACATACTTTTTTTAAAAATTAAATGGCTAGTATGATAATTATTTACATGAATCCACATTGAATCCATAAAAAGAAATAAAAAAATTACATTATATGAATTTTAAAAATATTTTATATTTAAATAATAAGAATATGAAAAAATTCATAAGAACATGGATTTGTTGGATAAATAGTTTAAAATAATTATTATAAAATTTTAAATGAAAATACCTTACCATATGGCATGTCTAAATTTGTATGTTATGTAACTCCTAAGTAAAAATACTGTATTTTTTTACACTTTCCTAACAACAATATATATTTTAATTTTATTTTTTATTCCTTTTATTTCATTTATTATAATGTTTTATTTTGTTACAAATTTAGTTTATTTCACATTGTTTGTTTTGGTGATGTTTGATTTAAAACCTCTAAACATCATTGGCGTGTAGACCATGGTCAAAAGGGTAATGGTTAAATTACCACCATAATTTTTATAATTCTATAATTAATATATTTATAATATATATAAACTTTTAAAAGTAACCATTTATTGTGGACCTGCAAAATGAATCATGCTTCTTCATGGAAATGGTTATATTTACGAACGCAAATAAAATTTTTTAATTTTTTTAATGACTGGGAAATAAATTAATTAATTAATGTTTTAAATTTTTAGAATCATAAATATTTTTTAATTTCATATTTTTTTATTATTTCAATCATTACGTGTATACATTTATGGCGAAAATTTAATGTGAATCAAACTGTTTTGTAAAGGTGGTATTCTATATGTACACACAATTTTCCTTATCAAATTTCAATGGAAAAAATTAGTAATAATGTATGTAATATATTATATTTTTAGAATAATTATTCTTTCATTAATATAAAAAAATATTAATTTCATCCATCATTTTAATCATCCTTATAATCTGGTGATGAAACAGAGCACTTTGTGGATGTGGAAATCCACATGTACGCGCGAGTGATGTTTTCATTTCCCATAAGATAGAAAAGAAGATGAAAAATCATTTTAACATAATTATAAAAAATTAAAATATATGAAAGATATTGATACTATTTTTTTATAATGGTTAAATATTATTATAGAGTTATAAAAAGAAATTAACATGAAATAATAAGTTAAGAGTAATACCTTTTCTTTAGGAAGACTCTATTGGATTACACCTTAGGACTTCTTGGATTAGTATTTTAGTGAGACCATGACCTATAGAAATTGGGGAAGTATGTTAGTAGATATTTATATTGGCCTTGGTAGATATATAGTGGTAAAAATGTTTAAAAAATTAGATGAAAAGATGTTAACTTTTATAAGCGAGGGTAGTGACACACTTGTATTTTTTATAATATTTTATATATAAAAATGTGTTACTCTTAGTAATGTGTCTAAAAAAATATCCAATTTTAATATAATGTGATACAGGTAAGACTATAATATGAAAATAAGTTATAAGGTGAATGTTTTATAGCCTTATCATCAAGTATTTACATTAATGATCATGTTTTACCCTTTATCACGGGGAGACAATTTTTCTATTTTTACTAATCAAAATTACACAAAAAGAAATTGAAATAATAAATAAATTTTAAATTATTTATTCCATATGTGAAATCCAATTTCATGATTATATATATATATATATAATTATAACATTTTTCTTTTTTGTATTTTTATAAAATTCAATGTAAAAGAATATTTTTTTAGAAAATTACATTTTATGCATAATAATGTACTAATACCAAAATAAAATACATTGTTGATTAATATCTAAATATCTATATTATTTTATTTAAAATTTATATTATTTTACATAAAAACCAAATACAAAATAGAATTATATGTTTATATTAATATATTTAATGAAAAAATTATTATTTTTTAAAAAATTGTATTTTTTTCTATTCACTAAAAAATAATCATTTTTAAGAAAATATCAAGAATTCACAATAATAATAACATTATATTTTAATATAAAAAAACAATTTTATTTTATTAAATTTTTTTATTAAATTTATAAATATATATTATAAATAAAATATTTTAGATAATGAAAAAAACTAATTAGTTAAATAAAACTTTCCATTTTTTGTTTGAAAACAATTATAAAATTAGTTATAAACTGATATTGATTATGAATACATAGAATTAATACTTATAAATAATAAAAATTATTTTTTCATAGAAATATCATGGTTTTTACACATTCTAATATTCTTTTTCACAATAAAAAATTATGGTAGCTAATTGGTACATCCAGGAAGATATTTTGGAGGTATCCTATATTCCAACACCAATTTAAGATTATTAGTGAAATAAAATGTTGAAGAATGAAGACTAGGGGTAGGATCTATAATTAATTGAAATATCCCCATAGTTCCTAAGGGAAATAGTAATATCCTTTCTACCATTAAATAATATTTATAACATGTAATAGAATAAACACATGGACATGCTTATATTCATACCCACACTTATGAAAACCATATGAACATCATACTATAACACATGGAAGAATAGGCCCATATTCATGTCGTTCCCTAGTAATTCGGTTGATATATATTGATTGTGGATAAATTACATAAGCAAGATCATAACAATGTTTATTGGAATACTTTTAATGAATTTTGGGATACACTATCACCCATCCAAAGAAGTCATAAGTGTATATAAGGATAATAAGGGGGTCACCATGGAGTGTTTTTATATATGATATTTTTTTCACATTAGGAGAATGAAATCATGATAGAGGTTAAATACCTAGTGAAACATCTTCAAAGATCTGGAATGTAACGCCCCAAGTATAGTTACTGAGAGTCAGTGCATTATTACATAACATTGAATGGTCCCAATAGATAAATCCTCGAAAGACTGGTTAGTTTAGTAGACTTGGAAGTATCAGATACAAACAAAAGTTTTTCATTACATCATCAAATAAATAAAAATAACACCATTTTTCCCTTTTTAGTACACTCTTATACCTAATCCTATTTCTGTAGTTTAATCGTAAAATACTTCTTTGCATCTTGGGTAAAATAAAAAATAAGAAAGGGGTGAACACAGATGCTCAGTAAGGATTACAATATTGTGGAAACATTCTTAAATAAGAATAAACCTTTTAAGGAAATGTATAAGACTTAAACATAAGATTTTTAACCATAACCATTAGCATAATATGGTAAACCTAAATCAAATAATACCATTTAATTTTTCACATAGATATTATAGTAGTCAAATAATCGCATATAATATCAATATCCAATTTCATAATGATGGAATGTATAATGCCAAACTTCATAACCACATAGTCAAGGCCCCATGCTAAGACTACAAATATGATTTTTTATGGCCATGTTCCAAGACACTAGTGTGTCTTATGAAACAAACTGATGCATCAAGGAGCTATAACGGGCTCCACCTGTCACATACTAAGGCCAATGCATTCCACATATGAGAAGGTTGAAACATAACATAACCATTAGTATTAAAACTAGAATAAAATATGTTAATACATTAAACATAGATCTTGAATTGTATATAAATAACACATACATAGTAAAACATATCAAAAAACCTTCAATACAATATATAATATTGTATCATAATAAATCTACTTCAAAAAATTGAAAAATCCATCAATGGATGTTGATTTAGATGAAATCAAAACTATTTGAATGAAATATCTCTGTCTATATTGAAATAATTTAAAAATAACACAATTATAAAATTATACATTTATTTGAAAATATTCTTATAATATTGTAAGGGGAGTTTTTAAGGCATTACAATGGAAAAAAATAGACCCACCCGTAGTATAAGTTAAAAGGAACATTCTTACCATAATTTGTCAAAAAGGTCATTAAGTGCCTTGTTTTTAAAATGATGAAAATATTCATTTCAAAAACAATTTAAAAAATTTAAAACAAGGTTATAAATAACTATATCCCATATTCTAGGAAATAGTAAAAATGATTTGAAATACATCTTTATGAAACGTGGGTGTCGATGATAAATAAGACATAGGAGTTACTTTTGTAAAAACAACCTCATATAACAAAGAGATTGTAAAATTTACCCTTACCTGGTAATTTTTCTTCATCAGGGGTACGTTTATAAGGCCCTAACCTTAAAACATTACATAATCATGAATTAAATGAATAATTCACATTGAGGATATTTTCAGGTTTAGATTTTTAGATAATTAGGACATACCTTTACATATCAATGATTACAATGTAGACACATCTACTCAGTTTCAATTTTTTTCAAAAAATAAAAAACTCTTGAACAAAGAGTCATGTCTAGTTCCACGTTTTAGACATAATAACATTTCCTTGATCCTATCGTTGAACCTATTTCACTTTATTTCCAATGAATAACATTTCAAAAACATGGGATGGGCATAAAAAGCTTAGTAAGGGATATCAAAATGTTGAAAGAAAACAATAGTCCATGTACACATAAGAATCAATGAAATCGTGATTTACTGATAAAATTTATACACATTAACATACCTCATGAAATAATAAGATTTATGAATAACCCATAGAAATCATAATATATAAAGGTAACTTGAGGCATTCATAACATTCATACATAGGGTGTAACCCTCATGGTTACGTTTGGAATACACATCACTGTATATTCCCTAAATCTCATTGGTGAAACCTTAGTGTTTAACTCCTTCACGTTAACCAATGATTTGGAGAGCTATCTCGGGCTCACCCTCCCTTTTTTTATCATAGAACCACCCATCTTCATAAACAATTCTCAAGAACCATAACATAATCGTATCACATAAAACATGCATAAAGGAAAGATAAAATTTCCATATTTCAATCATAAGATAACAATACAACACATTGATATAATAAAAACATTATCAAAACCATTTTAAATACCAAAATAAAGTAAAACATGGTATTTATTTTTCATTTCAAAAAATTTATGGCTTGTAGAGGAAGCTAAAACTCAAATAATGGGAACTTCGGTGGAGAAGTCGTTGTCGCCGCACACGCAAGGCAACAAAATTCCCTTTTGTCATTTAGTAAAATGATTCGTGTAAGAATATTCATTTTTAATGAAAGTAAATTTCAAAAGGGTTTATTATACAACTAATAAAATAATGTGGTATATAAATTGAAGCATGCCTCAACGAAAGGAGATTGAGATGATGTCCCGTACAAAGACTGTATCCTTAGATTAAGGATAAATCAATTACATAATTATGTGTGACAAATATAAATACACTCAATAAAGGTGTATATTAAGTGTAAAGTATTCAGAGGCCATCCAAAAATACTCATAGTACGACATAATAAAGAAGTAGAGTTTTATCCCAAAGAATATAAATTGAGTTAATAAGTTCCCTTACAGAAATTTGACAGCGTAACGACATCACTTTAAAATTCAGAAAATGAGTTGATGAGAGATATAAAGGGTATCTCATCACTTGGACATAAAATTTATAGCAATAAGGATATATAATAACACATCCCAACAATAAGAAGATGTAAATTAAAAGACCCAACCAAAAGAAGTCTTTTAAAAAGAGGAGTGTGAAAGGTTCCCTTACCGATTTGGGTAACTTTCAAAACGTACAACCAATGAAAGAAGGAATATATGAAATTGATGTAAATACCCATAAACAAATGTTTATTAAAAAATGGGTAGAATAATGGGCAGTACATACACCACACAAAATGGAAATAGTGGCAAATGTAGCATGAATCTCACGGGAAGAAAAAGTGAGATAGAAAGCCCTTACCTCGTTGTAATCAATCAAGTCGTATGGCCAAAAGATAATAAAAACCGAATAAATCACATAATAAATTGAATATAAATAGATTCATGATAATATATATCTAATGGCAGTACACAATACATCATATGCATTGAATAATTGGCAAACAATGGAAATCTCACGGAATTAAAAGTGAGAAAAGAAATCCCCTTACCTCAACTCTGACTTGTCTTGTTCGTTTCATTATATTCATGAATAACAAAATTTGGTCAATTTATAAATTTTAAGGAAATCCTTTAATGTTTATTATTCAATTAATATCACATATTATCATGTTATAATAATTTGTTAATTATGTGAGTTCATATCATACATTTTGTCGATGTTTGGTACATGAGTCAACAACGATCTTTTTTGAAGAGAATTTTCCATGAAGTTGTAAGTACATTATCTCTGGAATGGTCTTCATGATTTAAATATCATATATATCCATTATATATGTATTTAATAATATTACATAATGTTTGGAGAGAAGAAAAGAAATTTACTTTTCATGGATACGGTAGGCCGTACGTACGCATGAACTCTACTTTCATTTTTTCATAGTAATGGAATTTAAAACTAAATTAGACATAGATATATTATAATTACAGTATAATATATATGATATATAGGTAACATATGTTAATTAATTTCATTCTTTATAAATTCGATGTTTGGCATGAACGAGTCACACCACTTGAGGGGCGGTGGTCCACACTTCCTTATATGAAATTATCACATTTGCACAACATGAAAATCATAAAGGTATGTTTTAAATGTAAAATATAGACGAACATAGAGGACATAAATATAATATTTATCATATATAAATATAGTACCATAATAACGGCCACCATGAAGGGTGTTAAAAGAAGATTTAACAATCATCATTTTGTGAGGCAGTAATTCGCCACCCACAGAAACAATATGTTCTTAAACCATTAGACGCACTTGTGTGTAAGTTTAGGTAGAATACATATCATAAAAACATCCTAGTATATTTAGTATAATAATATTTTAATGGGATCACATAATAAGAAGATAGTGGTGAGTTAAGAATGAAAATAAAAGAAAGAAACCCGAGAGAAGACATTACCTCTCAATTGGGTAACTCTTTTTGATTTGAGCCAAAGGCATCCTTGGAAAGACTTCTGCCCAAACTAATGATTCTAGGAGTGATAAAAGGATGTGGAGAGATAATATGAGTATAGGATAGACGAGATGAAGGATTGAGAGGTGTGGGTAAAGGGTCGAGGTGGGGGCCTTTTATAAGAGGGGGAGGGTCACTTTTGGTAAGTCTTGAAATGTTTCTTTATTATAAAATTGTTTCTGGATTTTAAAGGATCCACAATGATATATTTCGAGGATAAGGTGATAAGGGTTCTATGTCCGCCCATCCAGTAGGTTTTTTGAAAACTGTACGTCTTATAGTTTACCTTATCTTTTCATTTTATTTAAATCGTTCATTAATGAGAAAATCACCCCATCATCATGATGTCATAAATAAATTTATTTATTTAATGTCTAAAAATTATAAAAAATACCATGATGTAGGAAATATTTATATATTTACAATTACTATGTTCTGTCTATGAGATCATTTATGCAATCAAATTTAAAATTGTATTACTTAGGTGTTACATATTTTGGTTATATTTTACTTTCTTTAAAAATAATATGATAAAAGGTCACAATCACACAAAATTGATTATATGGGGTCCCTAAGTTGGTACAAGGTATCCCATGGTTGAACATGACACAACAATGAGTATTTGGAAACATGTTGTATTCATTTTATATTATTATGATATTATTTTATTACCCTTAACTACCCAATTACTAATTAAGCATGATAATTAAATATAATTATCATCTTTACTATTCCTAAAGTCCAAAAGAAAAAGAGTCTTAATTACAAAATTTGGACCATATGATTCCAAATATTTAATCCATTTTACCAAATTCCAAACACAGAAATTGCAGTAATTACTTTAAATATAATTCCTGTTGTCAAAACCAAAGACGGATTTTTATGAAGTAATATTTATCAAAAGATTGACTTGTTTTACATCCAGTTTAAATGTGAAATTACTTCTAATGAACAACATTGTATTAAGTGACAAAAATTTAATTCAATTACACTTTAATCCCAATTAAAAGGAAAAACTAACTATATAATTAAATTAGATGAAAAAGCAGTTTTGAAGTAAAATGCAGTTTTTTTCACTATTCATTAAAAATGAGCATTTGTCAGAAAAATAAAAAATATTTATCCAAATAAAATTTAATATTACAAATTAAAAAATGATTTAAGTTTTACCAAATTCAAAAAATATATATTTCATTAGTTAATTTTATAATTAATTCCCACTGTCAAGACAAATAGCGTGTTTTTAAGAAACAACTATCGAAAGATTGACACTTTTTTATGTCCAATATCAAAGTGAAATTAATTTCAATGACCACCATTGGATTAAATGGTAAAAATATATTTTAACTACACTTTAAACGCAATTAAAAATATAATATAACCATATAAATAAATTAGATTAAAAATATTTTTTGAATTAAAATACAGCATTTTCACAATTAATTAAAAATTGAACTTTATCGGAAAAATAAAAAAAATTACACAGTTAATTTTGATGTACCGATTCTAAATAAGGATTTTATTTTTTAAAATATAACATATAAAATTGAAAACAAGTGGATTTAAATAGGGTTCTCCATCAAAAGGCGGTTAATCGTCCTTTTAAATAATATTACAATATTTATGATTAAAATTTGATTCATTCTCATTTTAAGCCTTAAACATTGATTAGATAAATGTAAAAATATTTAACAAATATATATAATCATTTTTTAGTTAGTTCCAATCATTCTTCCTATTACAATGGCTATGCATTAACTACCATTTAAAATATTATTATTATATTATTAGTGTGCAACATAAGATTTCAAAGAAACTTGTTTGTTTCATATTGTGTACACCATCAAACATAACATTCCCTATAAATTAATATTAACATTTTCTTTAAAAATATTAATATATATGAACATTTAATATTAATTATTTGCCGGGGATGTTACATCATTCCCCCATTTTGGGAATTGCGTCCTCGTAATTTTAAAATTGAGCTTTGAAACTTTATTGGAATCCCAACATCGGAAAAGGAGTAAATTAAACAATCACTTTAAAAGAAAGAAATAAAAGTACAAAGGTCATCTGAGACAATAGATACTATGATTACATGAAAACATGGACATGGAGGACAAAGAAAACAATCATGTTTTGATGGAGAGTGATAGAACATATGTCTAGGATAAAGTTAACTGCCAGAAAATCACAAATGTGTGATGGGTTAAACTGTATTTGATTCCCTAGTAGGAAAAATTAACAGACAACATTTTTGATTTAAGTTAAATTTCATTAAGGAATTTATTTATGAGCATTACTAAAACATAAGGGAACAAACTCACTTATTATCTAGACTTTCATCTCTTACAATATTTCTTACACAAACTCATATTTTCTCAAAAAGATGAGTATTTATCATGACTTTATCTCACTAAGAGTGCTATAATAAACTTCTTGAGAATCACCTAATCCATAAAAGATGAACAACATATTTCCCATGTCATTAGACCTTAACCAGAACAAAAATTGTTAGTACAAGATCAGATAATCCCCAAAATTATAATCCTTTATAAAAATAAATACTACTCCTAATCTCCAAAATTAAACAAAAAGAACTCAAGGTTCAAGAATGACAATTAAATAAATAGTTATCCCTAAATTTTTTCAAAGTATTCCAAAATAATATTGAAACCCAAATCACTGAAGGATTTAATCAAATAGTATTCCAAGGTAAATTTTAACATTTTTCTCCAAATAACATCAGTTACTCTTAAAATCTCATACTGAAAAGTAATTAACCGAATCCCATATCCTCCATAATAGGTTAATAATTTCCCAAAATCAAATTATTCCTGATTAATAAGATCATATAACTAAAACTAATTAGTCATACTAACCAGGGACTTCATGTAGTCCAGTGGTAGGTGATAAATACCGATCGCACTTTGGTTGTGGGTTTGATTCCCACATCTTCGCCCGACACGACGGGTTTCCACAGGGTTTTCATGTTTTCCCTTTTTAAAAACTACATAATTTTATAACATTCCCAAAAATAGATAAATTCATCAAAAATAACCATAACATATTTTAGCCACAAAGGTTATCTAATAACAATCTTTTTGCATCCCAAAATGTATTAACCGGTAATTACCTCAAATTCAAGGATCATATAAACCGAAATGGTTCATTATAAATAAATCAATGAAAGAAAATATAATTATTCGTTGAATACAATTTTCATATATCAAACATCAGGGTTACACATACTATAAAAAGTCTTCTAATGTAATCCTATCATCAAAGGAGCCCCAATAATTTTAATAATTTTAGAATCCTAAAATCTAACATAACTCTTGAATCCCTTATATGTTGACTTCTAACTCATTCAACATATTTCATGACCCATTAACCATTCCTTTCCAAATTATTCTGAAATAATTCTTTCCTACATAAAAATCATTAACCATATCCTAAGATTTCAATAATAGGAAAAAATATTTTAAGAAATAATCCATAACTTTAAATGGTCATTTTTAGTTTCTTCATCCTCAATCGGAATGGATTTAGGTATTGGTAAAAGAATATTTGTACAATCCTGGTGATCCCATTCCCGACACTTCTTCGTAGGACATGTGTCTGTATAATGACCATGCAGACCACATTTAGAATATTAAATTGATCCCTTGGAAAGGACTTATTTCCCTTTCATAGTGTCAACTAGATGCTTTGTTTTTCCATGGAAGGTTCTTTCTTTATGACATTCATTTCCACATCAATTGAATCTTTATGTCCCTTTGAAACATCTTCCCCGATGTTTCTTCCCACATCTTTGACACATAGTTTTTTAAAAAATCGTACCTTTATTATTATTACCTGAACATCTATAGGGATTTGTTTGTTGCATATATGATGCCTTATAAAAATAAAAATGGTTCAGGTGGTAAATCATGACTCCAGATAGTTGGTTGAGAATATCCACAACTGTTCTCATTGTAGCTCTTATATTATTCAGTTGCTCGTTCAGAAAACTGTCACAGTATTCTTCACATCTACTGTTACTTTGTTTCCTGCTAGATCCATCCATTTACTAAAACCAAAAAGGCCAGTGTGAGTATATCAGTAAAAAAATCATATAATACTAAGATATAATTATTCATGTTATCTTAAACTCATTAAATTTATCTAAAAAAACTATGAATCATTCTGAAATCCTAAACATTATGGTACGATCACTTAAGCTTAAAGAATACCCTAACCTCTTATGTTATCTAAACCGACCTTTGATAACAACTATAAAGACCCGCCCTTAAAACATTACATAATCATGAATTAAATGAATAATTCACATTGAGGATTTTTTCCAGTTTAGAGTTTTAGAGAATGAGGACATAACTATTACATCTCAATGATTACAAAGTAGACACATCAACTCCATTTCCATTTTTTCACAAAATAAAAACTCTTGAACAAAGAGTCATGTATAGTTTCATGTTTTAGATAGCATGACATTTCTTTGATCCCATCCTTAACTCTATTCTGCTTTATGTCATGTTAAAAATATTTCAAAAACATTGGATGAGCATAAAAACCTCAGTAAGGGATATAAAAATATGGAAAGAAAACATTAGTACATGTATTCATAAGAATCAATGAAATCATAGTTTACTGATAAAACATAAGAACTTTAACTTACCTCCTGAAATCATAAAATTTATGAATAAATCAAACAAAACATAAGACATAAAGGTAACTTCATGCATTTATAACAGTCTTATGTAGGGAGTAACCCTCATGGTTACATTTGGAATACCCATCACAGTATATTCCCTAAATCTCTTCGGATAAAACTTAGCGTTTTACTCCTTTGCATTACCCAATGCATTGGAGAGCTATCTCGGGCTCAACCTCCATTAGTTTATCATGGAACGACCCGTGTTCATAATAAATTCCCAAGAACCATAACATAATCTTATCATATAAAACATGCATAAAAGAAACATAACATTTCCACATTTCAATCAGAATATATCAATACAACACATTGATATAATAAAAACATTATTAAAACCATTTTCTATAGAAAAATAAAATAAAACATGGTATTTATTTTTCATTTAAAAAATTTTATAGCTTTTAGAAGAAGCCGAAACTCAAATAATGGTCATGGTGGAAGAGAAGTCGTTTCCACCGCATACGTAAGACAAAAACATTCACTTTTTCCATTTAGTAAAACTCATCATTTAAAAAGATTCCTTTTGAATGAAATTAAAAGTCAAAAGGGTTTATTATAAAACAAATGAAAGAACAAAAATAAAGTAAAACATGGTATCTATTTTTCATTTTATAAATGTTATATCTTGTAGAGGAATCTGAAACTCAAATAATGGTCATGGCGGTGGAGAAGTCGGTGTCACCGCATATGCAAGACAAACACGTTCCCTTTTGTAATTTAGTAAAATTCTTCATGTAAAACTATTCATTTTGAATGAAATTAAATTTCAAAAGGGTTTATTACACCGTATAAAATAATTTCTTCTAGAAATGAAAATATTCCTCGATGAAAGGAGATTGAGACGAAGTCCCGTACAAAGACGTATCCTTATATTAAAGATAAATTAATTACACAATTATGTGTGAAAAATATTAAAACACTCAATAAAAGTGGATATTAAGTGTAAAACAATTAGAGGTCATACAAACATATTTATAGTACCACATTATCAAGAAGTGGAGGTTTAACCCAAAGAATTAAAATTGGGTTAAGAAGTTCCCTTACAGAAATTCGATAGCGTAACGACGTCACTTTAATATTCATAAAATGGGTTGATGAGAGATAAAAAGGGTATATAATCACTTGGAGAAATATTTATAGAAATAAGGATATATAATAACATATCCAAACATTATGAAGATTTAAATTGAAATACCTAACAAATAGAATTCTTTTAAAAATAGGAGGATCAAAGGTTCCTTTACCGATTTGGGTAACATTCAAAACGTACACCCCATGAAAGAAGGACTATACGATGTTGATGTAAATACCCATAAATGAAATTATATTACAGAAATAGTAGAATAATGGGCATTACATACCCCACAAAAATGGAATGACTTGAAAATGTAGAATGAATCTCACGGGAATAAAAAGTGACATAACAACCCCTTACCTCATTATAATCAATCAAGTCGTAAGACCAAAACATTATAAGAACAAAATTAATCACAAAATACCATGAATATAAATATAATCATTATAATATATATCAAATGGATGTACACAATATAGCACATGAAATAAATAATTGGAGAACAATGGAAATCTCAAGGAATTAAAAGTGAGATAAGAAATCCCCTTACCTCAAGTCCGACTTTTCTTGTTCATTTCTTTATATTCCTGAATAAAAAACTTTGGTAAATTTAAATTTTCTTAACAAATTCCTTTAAATTTTATTATTCAATTCATATCTCATATTATCATTTTATAATAATTAGTTAATTATGTGAGTTCATATCATACGTTTTGTCGATGTTCGGTACATGAGTCAACAATGAACTTGCATAAAGGGAATTGTCCATGTAGTTATAAGTACATAATATCTGGAATGGTGTTCATGGTTTAAATATCATATATATCCAGTATATATTAATTTAATAATATTCCATAATCTTTGAAGGAAATAAATGAAATGTACAGTTCATGGAGACGGTAGGCCGTATGTACGCATGAACGCTACTTTAATTTTTTTGTCATATTAATGGACTTTAAAACTAAATTAGACAAAGATATATTATAATTAAAGTATAATATATATTTTATATTGGTAACATAATTTCATTAATTACATTATTTATAAATTCAATGTTTGGAATGAACGAGTCACATCACTTGAGGGGGTTGTAGTCCACACTGCTTCATATGAAATTATTGCATTTCCACAAAATGCAACGGATAAAGGTATGTTTTAAATATAAAATACAGAAGAATATAGAGGAAATTAATATAATATATATCATATATTAAAATATTTCCATCATAATGGACACCATGAATGGTGTTAAAAGAAGATTGAACAATCATCATATCGTGTGGCAGTAATTCGCCACACAGAGAATCAGTATGTTCTTTAACCATTAGACGGATGTGTGTGTAAGTGTAGGTAGAATCCATATCATAAAAACATCCTAGTATATTTAGTATAATTTTTTTATTATGGGATCAAATAATAAGAATAAAATGGTGAATTAAGAATAAAAAAAAAAGAAAACAACTCAAGAGAAGACATTACCTCTAAATCAGTTAACTCTTTTTGATATGAGTGAAAGGCTTCCTTGGAAAGGCTTATTCTCAAAGTGAGGCTTCTAGGAGTGAGAGAGGGATTTTTAGAGATAATATGAGAAGATGTAAGATGATAAAAAGACTTTAGAGGTGTGGGTAAGGGGGTATAAGTGGGGGCCTTTTATAAGAGGGAGGAGGGTCACTTTTGGAAAGTCATAAAATGGTACTTTATTATGAAATGTTTTTTGGATTTTGAAGGTCCCAAAACAATATATATAGATTATAAGGTGATAAGGGTTCAACATACACCCGTAAAATTGGTTTTAGAAAAGTGTATGTCTTAGATTTCACCTTATCGTTTTATTTTATTTATATCATTCATTAATGCGGTAATCACTCCATCATCATGGTGTCATAAATAAATTTATTTATTTGATGTCTAAAAATTAAAAAAAATACCATGATGTAGGAAATATTTTTAGTTATAAAATTATTATATATAGTCTAATATATCATTTATGTAAAAAAAATTAAAATCTTTCTACTTAGGTGTTACGTAGTTTTGTTATATTTTCCTTTCTTTAAAAATAATATGATAAAAGGTCACTATCACACAAAATTGATTCCATGGGGTCCCTAAGTTGGTACACAGCATCCCATGGTCGGTAATGACACAACCAAGAATATTTGGACACATTTTGGATTCAATTTATATTATTATGATTTTATTTTGTTACCCTTAACTACCCGATTACTAATTAATCATGATAATTAAAGATAATTATCGTCGTAACTATCCATAATATCCAAAAAAATGAGTATTAATTACGTAATTTGGACCTTAGGATTCCAAATATGGAATCCATTTTACCAAATTCCATACACATAAATTTATTTAATTAATTTAAAAATAATTCCAATTGTCAAAACCAAAGACGAGTTTTTAAGAAGTAAAATTTATCAAAATATTGACTTGTTTTTACATCCAATTGATAGGTGAAATTACTTCCAATGATGAAAATTGAATTAAGTGATAAAAAAATAATTAAATAAAAATTTAAAACCAATTAAAAGGAAAAAATAACTATATAATTAAATTATATGAAAACGCTGTTTTGAAGTAAAATGCAGTTTTTTTCACTATTCATAAAAAATAACCATTTGTCAGAAAAAGACCAAATATTTATCCAATGTAAATTTAATATTGAAAATTAAAAAATGATGACGATTTTACCCAATTAAAATAATATATGTTTTATTAATTAATTTTATAATAAATTCCTGCTGTCAAGTCAAATCGTGTGTTTTTAAGAAACAATATCTGTCGAAAGATTGCCACTTTTTTATGTCCAAATTCAAAGTGAAATTAATTACAATGGCCACCATTGAATTAAATGGTTAAAATATATTTTAAATATAATTTAAACACAATTAAAAAGATAATCAAACCATATAAATAATTTTTATTAAAAGGAGGTTTTGAATTAAAATACAGCAATTTCACTATTCATTAAAAATGAACTTTATGAGAAAAATAACAAAAATTTACACAAAGTAAATTTTGATGTCTTGATTTTAAAGTAGGATTTTATTTTGTCAAATATATATTATAAAATTGAAAAAATTAGATTTAGAACTTTTCCTCCATCAAAAGGCGTTTAATCGACCATTTAATGACTATAAGAATATTTATGCTTAAAATTGGATTCATTCGCATTTTAAGCCTCTAACATTTTTTGGATAAATGAAAAAATATTTCACAAACATATATAATAATTTTGTAGTTAGTTCTATTCATTCCCACCATTACAACGGCTAGGTGATGACTACTATTTAAAATAATATTATTATATTATTAGTGTGAAATATATGATTTCAACGAAACTCATTGTTGCGTATTGGGTACGCTATCGAACATAGAATTAACTTTAAAGTAATATTAACATTTTATGCACAAATATTAATATATATGAACATTTCATATTCATTATTTAACTGGGATGTTACAACATTAACCTCATGTATAATAGTTAAATAATTGTTATTAAATTATAAAATAACCACATACATAAATATGATATCATATATGATATTCTAATATTCATTTGTTAATAATATTTCATTAGTATCATTGTTTAGGGTGTTGAATGATTCATTTTCCTTTATATTCTTGGTTAATTAAGCAATGTTTTTATGGATAAGATGTATTTGATTCATATCCAGAAAGAAATTAATTAATTTAACATTTTATTAATCATAAAATGAAAATTATTCTTTAATGGTTATGATGGGAAATGAATCTCATTGCGTTCGTGGAGAGAATATTATGTATGTTCGCACGGGTGATAATACCATTCTATTGATGGTGGAATCGTATTTAATTGGATGTTATATCATATATACATAATCATAAACATGTTATATTAATTATTTACATAACTTATACCCATTATTATAACCATCAAAATAAAGAATTGTTTGAATAACAAACTACACCACGAAGTGGAGACGGTAAGCCGTACGTATGCACATATGGTGAATTTTCATTATATGATGGATATAGTAATGAAGATGGTTGTACCATATTTATAGTAACATCAATGTATGTATAAGGTTATAGAGTAATCATTTTGGTATGGAAACAACAAATAAAGAGGAAGTGTAATATGAAAAGAACTAGAAAGAGGTGGTGAAATAATTACCTCTTCTTCAGGAGATTCATTTTGATTTGATAAAAATGGATCATTAGGTTATATTTCTAATCAATTTAATGTATCTAAGATTAATTAGGGGCAGTTGGGAGGTTATTTGGGCTGGGTGTGGCCAAGAAAAATGGCTTGCGATGTTTTATTGTGAGATTAGGGGAAGTTCCCATTTACAAGAGAGGTGAGGGTCAAATTTGGAAAAGCATGAAATATTATTTTATAATAAAATCATTTTCAGACTATAATGGATAAAAAGGATTAATTTAGAGGATAAGGTGGGGAATAGTTGAAATTATCTCAACTAATAGGTTTTAGATATGTTTAGGTCACCATATTATCCTTATCTTTTAGATTTAACTCTTAGATAAATAGTTTGATATTTACCATGTCTCCTGGTATTTTTATATTATACAGTTAATAATCAAAGAATAATCTACCAATAGAACCCAAAGTTGTTCCTTTTTGATATATATAACCTTATCAATTTCCTTTTACTGATCCTTATATTTTTAGTAATATTATATCAATTTACAATATAGTATTTTTTTTAAAAGCTCATTTATGTCAATTTTGACAATATTTAGTATTTGATTTTTTTAAAGCCCTAAAAAATTATTACATTGGAAAAAGAATTTAATCAACCCTAAAATGTCATAGTAACCTATAAAAATCATGAAATTCATCAAATTTCTCAATTAACATTTATTTGGATAATTACGATAACAATTATTTTAATCTTTCATTGATAAGGTAATTACTACATCATCATTGTGTCATAAATCAATTAAGCTATTTAATGTATAAAAGTTCTAAATAAAATACCATTATGTAGGAAATCTATTTATCTTTATAATTAATATTTATAGTTGAATTTTTCTTATGTATAACACTATATTAAAAATGTTTTAGTTATGAAACATTGAGTTTAACACTTTTAACTCTTCTTTAAATAAAATAATAATAAATGTCATTATCTAATTCAAGTGGACCAAAAGGATCATATTTTATTCATGAGGTTTATTTTGGTCCAAATACACTAACATTATATAATTAGTATATGTTTTAGGGTAATAATAATATCATTTTTACATTAATTACCCTATTTACTTGTAATAGTGGTAAATAAAAATCAAGAGATACTATTCACTAAAAAGTATTTTCATCTTATTGAACAAAATTTTACTTATTGATGTCAACTAAATCTCTAGGATTTTTTAAATTCAATTCACTAAAGTGGAAAAATTATGTTTTATGCAAATTTTTCAAATGCCCCTGGAAGGTTGGTAAAAGACGGTAAAAAGTTCAATATAATTATATATATATAATATTATTATAAAATGAATCTATTGAATTACATTGAACATATATTGGTATTATATAAATATTTTTACATAAAATTAATATTAATAAAATAATTGATTTTTTAAATAAAAATTCGGTTTTAAACAATAAGTTAATGTTATTCACTATTCATCAAAAATTAAATGTTTTTACAAAAAAACCAAAAATTCACCCTCTTTATATTTGGATATTCCAAATCCAAAAAAGATGTCGATTTTGTGAAATAAAATTTATAAAATTTCAAAAATTGATTATTATTATTCATAACGGCTAGTTTGATTGGTCGTGGTGTGTTAAAACATCATGTTGCGTACAAGGCAAGTTATTGCATAATTCAAAGGGAAACATACCATGGAAGATTGGGGTGTTACATAGACTGTATCATCAAGGGAATCATATAATATATAAGTTTAATTTTTACCTGAGGGATTTCATTATTTTAAGAAGCCCATTAACATATTTAAATAGTGGCTAATGAATCTAGAAAACCCTAACTAATAGGGAAAGGAAACTATGATCATAGAGGTCCCCCCAGTGTCACTATGATAAGAATATTTGTTAGCCCTCCATAGGGTACCCACCCTGAAGGTCTTCATCGTATTGATATGAATAGTAGTTATGATAACTCTTCTTATAAAAATAGTAACACAGGTCATCCCCATAGATTAAAGACCCAATAATAAGTAAGCCCCACTTACCAACTAATCAGACCAAGGTAACCATAAAGCTCTACCAAGGAGAAATTAGGTCAATTAACCTAGAGTCCCTATAGAGGGACAATGTTATAGAGTTCCTCCCTATGAAAAATAATCAACCCCAAATGGAGGCCCTCCACTTGATGGTGAATTAGAAAAGAAAAATAGAGTTCCTAGTCAATGTTCTAATTATGAAGTTCCTCCCCAAAATGATGTATATCCATAATGTAAAGGAAATACCCTTGTTGATATTATTCATGGATATAATAATACTAAAAGTAAATTATGAAGTCATCTCCATTTATAGTAATCACCTTTTCATTAATTATTTTGGTTTTACCACAATCAATGTGTTATTTTGGGTGATGGACTTCATATACTCCTTCCCTAGACTTTACGTAATTTGATAAACCTAAATATGTGGCATGTAATAAAATACATCTTGATAATGTAGTAGTTAAATGACCCCAATGTTTGAAATGGTTTGAAGAACTACTCATAGAAGAGGTATAAGATTCAATGGTCAAGTGGGAAGAGTTGGTTGGAGATGTGATACATGAAATATATTTTCCCACGACCCCCTTAAATGTTTCATGATAGAGTAATTAATGGATGAATACATATCATATTTCATCAAACATCTATAGGTGACTCATTAACACCTCAAGGATATGAATTTTTCATATGGGGAGTGTGTCAATCACCACCTGTAGGTACTAAATGGACCATTCCACCATGTTATCTTGGATTTCCTCTTAGAAACTCAAAAACCCAAAGTGGTTAATTAGTGTAATTTTATCTAATAGTATTTCATTAATATCATGAATGAACCCAATTATTTAACCAAAAATTCATCAACTGGTGTTTGAATCAAAGGTTTGGGTAAATATATAACTCCATACTTCACCTTTATCATCATATTGAAATAACCATCAAGGAAAGTATCTTGAAAGGTCATTTATTTGGAAAATGTAGCAGGACTTAGATATTTATATTCATTAAAATATATCAATAAAAACCTAGTTGGTTCTAAAGAAGTGAAGTTGTATAGAAAATATATGTGAGGCATCGAAATACTCTTATAACAAGTATCCTAGAAAGTACGATAGGTCTCCCAATTGAGGATAAAAAATCATTCAAATAGGGGGTAATCCTAGGTAGAAAGTATCTCTCTCACATAACAAGAAATTATCCAAGATCATTAACAAAAATTGGGTGAAAAGTTCATGATATAAATAATAAAAACAACTTAATTTGAATTATTGATACACCCCTAAACTTTATTGATGCATGTATTTTTTCAACAACTATTTCCTTCAAGATCATTAAATCCAAAATGTGTCGAATATGTGTTGGTGGTGGATAAACACTAATCATAGACATTATAGAAGGGATTTTCACCTCTTCCCACTCTGAAATATATTTTAGTCCTCACATGGATAGAGGAAACCTCATAATAAATCACATCATAGTTCCTTCCAATTAAATATCTCTATACCTTATTAAGATAATTCATGGAACAATACACTGGAGATTCCCTTGGTATCACCATACACTATAAATTTATTATGGAATATTATAAAGTGAATATAAATTCCTACAGGGTTATTAATCCAAAGCAGTCCACCATGATCTTAAATATATATTAGTATTATTTATGGTCCCTCACTGGTTGTTTCGATGATGACAACTCTATATAAAACTCTTATGATGATATGATACCAACTATGAGATACAAATAAATGAATGTTTGTGACAATAACCCTATGGAAAATGATGAAAAAGACACCAACATAAAGGAACATGTTGAGAAAATCACTATTTTAAACAGAGTTAAAGAATAAACAATGAAAGAATGTATGGACACTCAGTATCATAAGATTAATCAAGACTTGGGTGTAACTTTTAATATTCACATATCACCCACCTAGTGGTATTTAAACAATTATAAAGGGAATGGTATTTTTATATACCATCAACTACTCTAATAATTAAAACCCTGTTCAGATATGTAAATGTTATCGTTTAGATATATTTATATTACTTAGTAACGAATTGATTAGAGGTAATATTCTTACTGAGTATAATGACCATATAATGGAAAATGATTTCCTTTTAATACATATCCAACAAGAATAATCTTCTAAATTAATCAGAATAGATTTCATCCATCGAACCAGCTTTGGTGTAAAGAGATCTAAATTTATATTTCTAGAAGCTAAGGACTATAAAAAAATATTCTACACAAGGGTGGATGCTACAAAAATATTAGGTGAGCTATATTAGAACAACTAAAACATTCTATTAATAGAAAATAAATTTGAGAAAACCATACCTGGATCTTCCCACTATCTCTACTCAAGAATATAAAAATGTTATATTCCCACAAAAAATCCCAAATTTCATTAAGTCCCTTTTTCATAAAGTGAGTCTATGTAGAGTCAATACATGATGATGATCCTAGGGAGTGTGTTCTATCATGAAAGGATACACCTAAATAATTTTCTTCCCAATTTCATGAACTACGCTTTGAAATATTAAATATTATGGGTGACCTATAACAGTGATTGTTGCACATTACATCTCAATGAAGCGAAACGATTGGAATATCTGGTCAATATGAAGCATAAAAAAATACAATGATTTTTATGATAGTGGAGAGACCAACATTTATCATTATAATAATTTACTAGGACATTCCATTTCCAATTGGGAATATATATTATAGAATTTCATTTATCAATTCATGTATGTTATGTGAAATACTATGAACTTTGACATTTAGACTTTAAAAAAAGTGAGATGAGAGAGTTTTAGATTTCATCATATGATATATGGGTGTAACATTTTTTGAAGAATATATAGCTTATATTAATGAAATCACAATAGATATGAATATATAGACACTACGATTAGTTAAAAATGACCCTTATTTTTTTAAATTACCTGGTGGATTCTATAAATTCATGGGAGTCATGAACAACCTAGAAGAATCCATATATCACTCCATGGCTATGTATCAACTAACACCATTAGAATAAGAGAATAAATCCAATATAGTGGATACGAAAAATATCATAATCAAATTGAAACTATAGAATGCTCTAGCTTTGATTTCCACACAACAATGGCACGGTTCCCCTAGAATTAAAACAAAAAACCAAATTCGATATTTAGGGGGAAAAGGAGTGTATTCATCAACTGTGTGATGACTAAAATAATAATGTTTACTCTTCAATAAGATATAAAGTTCCATTTTATTTCATCAATTCAATGGAGAAAAATATTCTCATACTTTCATATGTTATAAATCATAATGAATTTTCTCATAAAAACCTCTATTATTATTAGCCCTTCTTTTTGATGTTGGGGTGTAAAAGCTATAACTATTTATCGTAAAAGATATACTCTATAAGATGACTGAATATGGGTAGTTCATAATGGTAAGATATGGAACATGTGTCCTCTATCTTTACTAATTCACTATAAGAATGAGGAGAATTATAGGAAGTTCTATGAAATCATGCACAAATGTTTGATTTTTTGGTTAACATGAAATTATTATTTTAGGATCATGTTATACTTGAGGTACAACTGAATCATTTAGTTGTGACCCCCAAACCCCCATCGAAGTTAAATAAACCATCTTCTTCATCATCGATATATATTCTACGATTAAATTTTCATCGATATAATTAAACATAGGGGAATGTCCATATAGAAATCAAAGATAGTTCCAACTCTCTTATATTTCTTACCATCATCATTGGGAGGATGGTAACCATAAAAAAGGGATTATAATTCGATAATGAATCACCATATGGTTATATAAAGGTAATCCACTTGATAGATCCATTATATACTAAGTAATATGTTTAAGAACATATGTACCCTAGCCATAATAGTGGAATAAGTAACACAAAGAAAGGAGTTTGGGAGAGATGAGGTCATAGCGGACCCTAAAATTTATGAACCATTTCTATTAAAACAATATATGATGTAAAAACCTAAGTTAATGGTATCTAGAAAGACCAACAGGAACAGAAATGTCATCCTAATTCTTCTAAGGATTGTTTATATATAGTCATATTATTAGAGTGACTAGAAGGATTAACATTTTCCAGTAAAATTTAAAATAAGGGAAGACTAATTCAACCAAAAATACAAAGGAAAAAGAAACACCATTTCTTAGTTAGTCACAAGAGTTGTTATCAAAAGAAATGTCAAACCATATTCCTTCAGATATGGTATAACATCATGACTTGAAGCGCATTCACCTGGTCATGTAATATGAAATACTAAAATATTTTGACACTGTCTTAGTACAATCATACATTATAGACACCCTTAACCTATTAATGGATCATATGGAGGCACTCATTGAGTCTCCTTTGATCCCTTAAGGGATTATATTATGAAGTCACTATAACCGAGACACTTCTCATGTTGATTGGTCCCACCAGGTGTCACAAAACAATTCCATTCATAGAACTAGGCTAGAAAGCATTCATAATAGGATTCGTTTTTCTCTCTTATATATCTGGAAACCTGTATAATTTTTACATCGAACATGATTTAATTTGTAAATGATTTTGAATTAATAATATGGAAATTTAGACACTTTGACATTTGGTACATTGTGAATTATATTTTAACCCTTCTAAAAAAAATTTAGTGTTACAAAAAGAGTGAGAAGAAACCATTTTAAATAATCAAGATTAGAACCTAGTTTTGTGACATCGACTCCATGTCAGATTTTATTTTTATTTTTCATGACATGGGATTCAATTAAATATTATTAAGTCCATAGGTCCACATGCATGTGTAAATGAATGTTTTATAGCATGAGTACCTCAAATACTTTATTATTGGCATGATCGGGGAAATTTTTGAAGAAAATAACCCATTTGATTCAATTGAACCCCAATATATAGATGTTGGGTTCTATAATATAGAGGGAAAAAACCAATGGTAGATAACTCCATCTAGTGTGCTACCCCTAATAGTCAGGAAATGACTTCTATCAATCTATGTTGTGACCTTAGTGATGTATATGTGTTTCCCATAAACTATATTTATTTGAAACCACCCATTTGGTATTCCCTTGAATCTTGTATGTAACAATAGATAATAAACCAAAGCATCTAATTAAATTTCTGATGTATGACAGCTATATGGAATCCCCCACATAGTAGGAAAAACTAAAAGAGAAAAATCACACTACACCATCCATATAGATCAATCAATTTTTTGAGAACCTCTATTCGAGGTGTGGTATAACAAAAATTAACACCACATAGTTTAGGTAATTTGATTGAATAATACTAAACGCTCAATGAAGGAAATGGTCATCAGTATTTGGAATATTTTCTCATATCCTCATTTTAATAGATATGTTGTTGAATCTAGTCATATAAAGGATGCTTTTAATGTTAGAGAATATAATAATTCCCCTCAAAATGATTCCCCTATATCATATTTTTCATGATCTAAAAATATATCTCTACCATATTACAGATCTCAAAATTACAATCTATATTCTTATTCCAAATGTAGCGATGTAGAAGATGGAATAGAAGAATAAGAACTCAGAGAATCCCCACAACATTTGGGGACAGAATCCCAACCACCATTGATAATATAAAATAATTTAAAATAGGAATTTTGAATGACCAACAACAAACATTGATCATTATCCCCAATACATCAGAAGAGAAATAGATATACATCTCATTATAAAAACAATGATGAAATTCATTCACATAAAACTAAATAGAAATGCTAGGATTAGAACATGATGTGGTTAACCATCATTTCAAAATTCCTAGAAACCACTATAGATATAAATAAGCACTATGGGAACACATATAACAAATGTTTCCAATTTTAAATGCAAATTTTAAAAGATAATGAGATATAACTCTATTCGGTAAGTCCAATATATAAATTGGAAGACTAAAATTATCTATATTAGGAAAATAATGACAATATCCTATATTAAATTAACTTCAATGATTTCAAATGCAATTGGTCAAAATATGTTTTAAAAAATAACATCACAAATCCACTAATTAATTGAATAACTAGCTTTTATGAACTATCCTTCATGTATAGGTACTTGAGATACAACCATATCTAGATATTCCATGATTATTAGTAAATCATCATATGTATGAGTCACCAAGGGGTATATAAATATAAATTAATTATATAAATACCCCACACATGTTGGAAATATAGGTAAGTATATGACCATGAAATCCCACTTCTAATAGGCCATATGTTTAAGAATAGTACAAATGGTATATAATCACAAATGGGAGGCATTACCCACTTTATATAAAGTTAACTAATAATATTTAATATGAGATGTGCGAATCAACTTCATGAAATATATTGATGCAATATCAATATAAGAACATAATACCATACATAATCTAAAACAACTAAAAAAATCATTACAATGCTTGCAAGTGACCACAAACTCCATAAATTCTTGAACAACCATCTCAATTAGTAATTCCTAGATCATTCACAAACCAGATCCCATAGACTTGATAAATAGTTTATATGACCATATGGTGAGTCTATATGTATAATTAGATGGATCCGACATAGAAATTATTTTGGAAAATTAAAAATAATTATACTAAATCTTTATAAATAATCTATGAAACCAACATGTTACCTAAATAGGTAAAACTACATATCATCCCCACTAAGGATCACATAATAAGTAACACATATAAATATGTAATATAATATCAATATTATATATATATATATATGGGTTTGAAAGGTACCTCGCTTCCACTTCCCAAGTTGTTTGTCACTCTCACACCCAAATTCAAAATATAATGTTCTAATGTCCCTTTTATAATCCCTCCTACTCCACAAGAATACATACTACTACAATATATCATTATACATCCCATGAATCCGATTATATTCTCATAAAATCCAAGTATTAATACAAGAATCCATTAAAACCCATGTATCATATATTATACATCATGCCATTGAAGCCCACCAATGCACACCCATGGGAAGTCTTAACCCCCACAATCGAATAAAATTATGTAAAATAACCTCAATACACCATATCCTTTACATTAATGTGTAATAAAATCAGGATCCACAATTTAACATATAGACTTGTATCCTATTCCTTAAGTTATCTATGCTCAGATACACCTACACATAATATTATTTCTGATTAGAGAGATGGAGGGAGGGAAAAGTCAACCATTTACTTCCTGAACAACATAAATATTGTGGAAAACACCACCCAAAATGTTTCTATGATTCTTTCCCTTCTACCTGGTGTGGTGAAGAAAATGAAATCAAAAAAATAAAATAATAATATCAATAATAGTCGCACTAAGGGAATGTTAAAAGACATTGGCTCAAATGTATTTAACATCTATATAACAACCCAATTCAACCACTATGGTCAAAGAAACTATATTAAAAAAGAGAACCCATGAAATAAAATTCAACATCAATAAATATTTCTAGTTTTAAATAACATAGTGTTATATAATCATTTAACTTTCCAATAATTCACCCATCATGCATTAACCAATCATTAATTCTTGTTTAACCAATTGGATTCATTATAAGGAAACATGATTTGTAATTTTAATTTTTGTGTCTAGACTCTTTACCATAATCTGAGAGTATTTAATTCAACCATCCCATGGTTTCTATTATTTATCCCATATCATGTTTTTTCATCTTCAACAACCATCCCATGAGTTCAGTATCAATCTGATTATTATTCTACAATTTCTAGGTACATTATGACTCATCCTAATATAATACAACCTAATATTGAAATATTGTACGTAGATATAAAATGTTTCAAGGTCTTATTAAGCAAAAAAACAATATTCATAAAACTAGTCCTTAAAAACGAAGCATCATTCAACAACCAATGAGTATGTGTATCTCTAAACATGTCCCGACCACCTTGATGACTTTCCCAACAAAATTTCACTGATCACAAACTATTCCACCATATCAGACATCAACCTCCACTATAACCTATAAAACTATCCCATATCTCTTTAAATAATAAACCTTCCATATCTATACTGAAAATAGTTATTTTTTACCATCCTAGATAAAGTATACAAAAAAATAAAGAAATTCCAGCATAACAAAATCCTGAGGTTACTAAGGCCATAACATCATGACATATAAACCATTATAAAAAGGGCTCCCTCATGGAAAATAATTTCTCATTCAAAAAAATCTTTCATTGGGTCTATAATAAATAAAATGATTCTTTATGTTTATTTTTTATTAATAAAACAACCTATAACAAATATCTTTCAATAGATTAGAGTCATCTAAAACACACTTGACGAAATACTTCCATAGGTAAAAAATTTCAATAAAGATAATAGTTAAACCTATATGCCTATTAATCATTTTTCATCCTTTCATATTTTTATTTTCTATATAATTTATAGTATATTAATCATGATAAAAAATAGAAACAAATAAATATATTTCACACTATATAGAAAATTACAAGAGGAATCATCAATAAAGAATCAAAAAATGTGATAAAAACATACCTTCTAACTCATTCTTAATTCTAGATATTAAATTTATTTATTTCAATTAACCCATTTTTAAAATGAATCAAAATCATGATGTGTTAACATTTTTAGATACAAATGGAAGAAACAAATCAACTATATCAATTATAAGTTCAATATTCTCAGAGAAAGAATTGTTGAACAAAGACTGACCACCACATAACATGATGGAAAACATCGTTGATCATATCTATAGTATACCACAATGTTTCCATGTTCAAATATAAAACACAAAGAAATTAAAAAAAAATCAATATAGAGCCAATGGAGGGAAATAAAACATGGAATATGAAGTGGAGAAGATAATTGAGAGTTGATTCTTCTATAGGATATTCATTTGAGGATCCATAGTGTTTAGACATTCAACGGAAGTAATTAGAGAGTGCTGAGAGTACCAAGGGATGACCAGGGTTTAGAGGATAATAAATAAAATCAATCAATGAAATTCAAGAACCATTATTTATAGGGAAATAAAAAATATCCTCTATAATAGTGTGGTGACTCCGATTATACTTGTGCTATCTGTAGTGAAAGGGAAATATGATTCTTTAGTGTTCGAATAGGTATGTCCCATGATTTAGCACACAACCGAAACTATATTAAAAGATTTAACTTGAATTATTCATTGTAAAAAAATTCTGAACTTTTGGACACCTAATACGCCTCCATAACTTCTCTTTATAGAATAGTAAAAATTTCATCATTATTTTGACCAAATATACAATGGACTTCACCCTTGAAAGCTCCAATAAGAAGTTTCTTCATCTCTCATCCGTTAAACCTCTCCCTAACATCACAAAAATAAAAACATATCATAATTCATTGTTTGGGACCTTTTATTACAATGGAGGTCCTTGACAAGCTATATTCCTAGAAACAAAGGCATTTTAATAGTGATCATTAGAAACATGGAGAACCCCAAAGGAACCATGTGGAATCATGTTGTCCATAATAAAATTGATACCTTCCCCGTTTCATATCGGGAAAAAATTTGGATAAATGACTTTCAAAATTTCTTGATAAGATATTAAACATTCAATGTCCCTCTATCCCACACAAAACTAAATCCTATATAGTCAGGCCTCAAAACAACTTGCCCAAAATAACATTCTCTATGAAACACACACACACCCACAGATATCCAGAACTCAACTTTCTCATCTGGTACACCTCCAAACCTCCTCTCAACAACTATAATCCCTTTTAAAGCACAAAGGGAGATATTCATAAGACTAAGATTGTGCATAAGATAAATGACAAATAACTATCATCATACTAAATTTAAATCAAACCCATGGGAAGGGAAGGAAAGGAGATCAAATTTCCATCCCATGAGATATCTATCAATAATAAGATTATAATAAAACAAAAAGAACATATCAATAGAATAAGGATTTTAAATATTTAAAAACATCCACCATCTTATAAAGAAATAAAAGGTTAAATGATGTATATAAATATCGATAAAACACAAAAAACATGAGATATTGATCATGAATTGAAAACTCATACTTCTATGTGGTCTCCATAAGAGATCATGTTTCTATTGGAGAGAAAAAAATGGGATATAATGACTTCAAAACACCCTCTCCAAGTAGTCCAAATATCAACTGGACAGTCCTTGAAGGTCACATCATCTTCAAAATCAATATCCCCCCAATGACATGGGAATCATCATGTAGGCACCAAAGAAGTTGTGAAAAATGAAATATTTCCTAAATCTAACTCATATATGTGGGAAGTGAATACTGATATTCTATAATTCATAAACACAATAACACATCAAATTTATTAATAAATCATGGAGAAATCGTGATCCTATGATAGAACCATTGCTATCCATGGTTGAAGGATACTTTTAAATATTCATTATATATATTTTTTACACTATTGGCCTACTACTTTGTCTAGTATATGTCTTCTATTGACCCTAAGATTCATATATTTTCAAGTTCATAACCTATACCTACTTTATTGTGCACTATACCAACTCCATCATTAGAATAAAAGAGTCTTTAACAAAAATCCCTTATAATGGATATCTACATGATCATCTAAACAACACTTCAAACATATCCATATCAATGAGGGATTAATAAATGTTATTATAATTAAACTACACTAAGTGTCGGTGACTCACCCATGAACACCCTAAAATCTTGAATGCATGAGAGAAACATTTCATCTAAATTATCGATAGTTTGATTTATCAGAACATATACATATGGATGAATAGAAATTAAATGGTATAACTAAGATCCAGAAAATTGATTGAGAACTCTCAATATCAAGGATTTAAAATAAAGATAACTATTACATATTATTTTCTTCAAAACCTCATAGTCCCTAACCACATTATCCAGGTACTACAATGAAAAAAAATTATTGAGTTCAACTCAATAATAATTAAATATTGAGATAAGTCATAAAGAGTTCCATGATCACACATATAACATAACATGATCTATATGATTACGGAAAACAAGTGATAGGTTCATCAATATATCCTCCCACTTCCAATGGGGAACATAAAATAGAATAATCAGAAAAAATAAGAATATGGTACTCTGTATTAATCCCTATTAAACAAAACAGTAAGACTGTAACAGTACCACACATCCCTTCATTAAACTCCACAAAAAAATGAACCCAAAAGACAAGATTCATCTTATTCTGACCAGGATACACTAGAAAATGTGAAATGTCGAACTCATGGAGAACCACATCACATATAAATGAAGTATTAAAGAGCCTCCCATGAAACGACAGCTGATGTTGGTCACCCTCATAACATAACTCAAGATCATGAATATAAATAAATTAATCTTTTATGAAATCCACCTTGAAATCCCCTAACTGGGAGTCCTCCACTAGCTTCACCAAATATGAACACACCATTATCTAATAAAGAAACTCTACCATCAACTTCTCATATATCAAGATGAATTATAGACAACTCCTCCATCACACTCATAGAGTTTCTAGAATTAGTCACACCACCACCACATTAGTTCATACACAAGACATATACTAAAAAATTCTCTTTATATTGTGTGTAGAAAATATCAATGTTATTATTTTTTAAAAAAAATTACACATTTACACTACCACTAAATAAAATTGCACTAGGAGAATACATACCTCCTGATCTTGTGATTGGTGAAGACAAAAAGAACACATCAATGAGCAAATGAAACAAAAATTTAAGAGAGAATACAACTAAAAAACTCTCAAGAGCATGGTTATAAAAGTAACATTCATGAGGATATAGATACCATTACCCATAAGAGATAACATTAAACCATTGCATCGAAACAGAAACAAATTCAAGATGTGAATCATTACAATAAACCTCAAATGAATCATCCTCCTCTTGTAAATGAATTACTGAATCTGTTATCAACTTCAGAATCATATATTTTAACGGGGTTAGTTATTTTAATTCCACAAAATTTCTTAATACATTATAGATGAAGAAAACATTAGTGTCTCAATATAGGAGAAGTTGATAATAAACCTCTTATAGTAACTATCAAGGATAAGGAAACTCTAAAATTATTTGTCATTATTTGGTGTTTCCTAATAAATAAACATCTCAACAATCAATGGATCAATTAATAATCCAAAACTAGAAAACAAAACATTACCTTGTAAGTAGACCTCATGATCCCAAAACGCAAACTTCAAAAGCCTCCAAAATAGCTGATGGAGATGAAAAAAATACCATAAAATATCATTGATACCCTGCATTTTCGTCCACTAACATAGAAAACACATTGATGTATTCGATAAAAACCACCATGGAAGAATCAATAAAATAAAGGAATATTTTATTTATCAATCCCATTATCATATATATAAATTTCTCAACAACGTATTACATCATAATTAGCCCGTAATTCAAATAGTGACACATGAAGGTAATATTTTGTATATATTCATCCTTTACTTGACTATGATGATATAATATGAGAAAATCAATCCTTGAGAACCATATAGATGAAGTAAACTAATTGAATATTTAATCAATCTGGGGGAGATGATAAATTTTGTTCACTACCTCATAATTATAGTGATGATAACAAAATCAAAGTCATATAGCACAACAAACCATATTTTTGAATAGAAAAATATGCCCCAAGGAAACTAACGAAGATAAATGAATCTTCACATTAGAAGATCATTACTCTAAATCCATATCTCTTGTAACTCAAAATTGGCCATCCAATATAGATAGATAACAATAAGAGTAATTCTAGACAACAAATCAATCCCAAACATGATCTCACATTATGTGAGTAGGTATAAACCTCTTCTATAAATAAATCATATTACACCTTTAAAACCCTAGTAATGAATACATACTAATATTATATATAACACAACATTATCCCAGTCATCTTCGAAGAAAAGGACTCAACATTCCTTCAACCCATCCAAGGGCCTTTCTTGATAACAAACTCAACTAGATATATATAATCTTTTATGGAATATGAAAATTCTTATTTAGTAATCCATAATATCTAGGATGGAATACAACATATCAATACTAAGGATGATGTCATATGGATGTATCATTAATTATATGAATTCTCCATAAGGGTGATGTATCCATATCATTATCTCAAAAATATCAGTACACATTATATATGCTATATCACCTTCCAAATAGTGTTGTAAATACCAATGAATCTATATATTTCTCTAACTAATGTTCCAAATAATTGTTTTGTATAGGTGTAATAAAGAAATGTGTGTCTATTTAATAAATAAAGGAATATTCCCAAATAGATAAAAGTTTAATAATACCTCACATGACATGTGGATTACCTATAATTAAAAACGCTACAGTATACATCTGACCACATCCTTCACCACGACATCTTGGACTGTGAGGGAGAACACCTCCATGGCCTCTCTCTACACAATATACCTAAGGATAAGAGGAATCACATGGATATCGTTTTCTCACACAACCCCTATTTGATGATCATATATATGACCACCATTCAAATATTATTTCCTTAGATGATAATGCTCTAATGATAGAGATTAATGAGGGATTCTAACTTTATGATGACTGCTGAGGAAGGAAAAACACTATTTATTTTGATTTTTATGATATAAACTTGCAGAAAAAACAAAACCAGATCCAAGGGTACATGTATAATAAATACTAAATTTGAAAAATAAGAGGAATATGGATAAGAATGATGCCATGTTTTCTAGAACATCTTCATATAACTAGAAAAATGAGAACATTTTCCCACATCTCCACTCCATAGAGGTTCTTGACGCATCCACTCCTAAGAAGATCTTTTCCTATCTAGAATCCAACAAATGAACTCTCCCCTCATAGTCACATCAAGGTATATTATCAACATAAATGTGTAAAAATGACATTGAATCACTAGATGAAAGGTTTTGAGGCTCTATTATTTCCTTGTACGACTTTGAAATATATTAAAAATATTTTCTCATTCATGCCATAAGACATCCTAAGTTTCGGAGGCTGGTTTTCCTAGATGTTTTTATTAAAATTTTGAAATAAATTAAAATTAAATTAATGTAGTTTTGTTATAAAATAAGGGAATATATCTTAAATAGATTCATTAATTTAATATCATATATCCCAATTGATTCTAAAGTCCATTCTTTAACCATTTTATGAACCATGGTTGGTCGGCACCAAACATCTCATTGAGGAAATCATTGGTGGGTTCATTTAATTAAAATAAATAAATTAGTAAATAAATTGTTTTATTAAATTATTTAATTAAATACATTATACATAATCCATTATAAAATTTAATACAATTAGTTTAATAAACCTTGGGAAAATTTTGAGGGGATCTTACCACCATTGTTGAAAATCGTGATCTGATGATTAAAAGTGATCTGATCATGCTAGAATGAATGGTGGTGAATGCAGTTGATCATCCTCATCATTGGTGAACACATTCCTCATTATTGACTGATTCTAAATTACGGTAGGGAATTTAAATTTGGAATTTCATCTATTTTGAATAAATTAATTCAGTATTGGTTAATTATATTCTTTTTATTATGTCATCACTTGTTCTTTTCATATGATATGTAGATGTGATAAATTATTTTAATTCATTTTATTCTTTATTTAAAATATGATCTGACTTTGGGTTTCTCTGATTTACGTTATCTAGACAAAAACGATTTTCCAACGATGATTATAAATTTGTAATTATTCCTTTCCCCCAACTACAAATTCTGTTCTTTAGTGTTTTCCAATGAATTCAAGGTTCTATATTACTAAGGAATGTTCCAGAATGATTGAACCCCGAGATTCGTGTCATATTGAAGAGAAATTAATAGTTAAATGTTATATGGGTATATTGAGATGGATTGTGGTTGATACCTCATTGGGATGGGAACCATGAGTGGAGTTAGTGATGCAATGAAAATGGGAAACAATAATTTTTTTGCATGGATCACATATTTCTTTTTTCTGAATACCGTTGGTTAGGAAACAATGTAATAATGCAGTTCCCACTAATTTTTGTTATTAAAGTTTGAATTTTTTTTGTCAATAATATGGATCTAAATTCATTGTGAAACATCTAGACATTATGTAAAAAATTTGACTACATGATATGTTGTTAAAGAACACTTCCATGTAGCCCCACCCTGTTGTGGAAACTAGGGTTTCAGGAAAAAGTTGAGGATAAATATCATGTGGATAAGTCATATGTTGTGTTACCCTCATAGGTAATCCTTGTTATGATGTTGTAGAACATTCTCTGGAACCCATGTGGGAGGACATTCTGTTTACTTTGGGAGTATACAAGCATTTTAAGACCCACATGGTCTGAAGAACACAATCCTGACCATGAGAACATAGTCCTTCCATGGGTGGAAGATACATACCATTTGGGATCTTTAGATTCTCTTTTTGGCAACATGGACATCGATCCATGTCTAGAGGAGAATAATGACAAGTAGAAGAGTGGGAGGACATGATGTCTGGACCACATTCATTCCATGTACTACCATTTTGATAAACATAAACCTTTCATTTCACATTTTTTTGGACTTGAATTTTACCTCACATGTAGTCTATCCTATTTATATTTACACATATAATGTGGCCATATATTTCTCAGTGCATTTCAAGATATATTGTTGAATGTTACAGGTATGAAGCTTCTTTAGGATATTAATTACAATTGAAGTGGGATTTAATTATCATTAGAAGGAGGATCATGTTGGAAACCCCATATCATTCAAGGGTGTCGGCCCACATACTTCTCTAAATAGTTTGAGTGGAATTCCTCGCCATGATTTGGTGAGGTTCCACTAAATTTTTAGTGGAACCCCCATGACGCACTAGGGATTTGTTCCCCATCCTTTTGATTGGAACACCCTAAAGAACTAGGGAGTGTCATATCTATATTTTTGAGTAGAACCCCTCCTGAAACACAAGGGGTGGGGTTCTCCATCTTTTCAGTAGAACCCCTTAGGAACAATATGGAATGAATGCTCTAAATTTTTATTAGAACCCACACAACACATTAGCATGTGGGTCCTTTATCTATTGAGTGGAACTCCCCCCCACCCCACTCACCCCAACACACTAGGGTGTGGGTCCATTACCTAGAGATTATTTCCCCTTGATTATTTTACTTAGTGGTGAGGTGTATATCCTTCAGCCAATTAATTATATCGCCCACCTAGATGTTGGGAATCAGATATGGAATTCTTGGAGATGTTGGTAGAATCATCAACATGGGATATACTCTATGATGGAGATCCCCTTTATCTCTCATCTGGGCTTCCATTAAGAGAACATGTAACATTGCTATTGGGTTTTGATTCTCAATTTAATTGGGATGATCTGACAGCTTTTATCATGTCTTCTATTTATCCCTCTTTATATTTCTGGTTGTCCTACCATGTATGTATATACTCAACACTGTATGATAGTTTACCACACATTTCTTGTATTAAGAAGATGAAAAATAGACCAATTGTGATTTTGGATGAGCATAGGGATACTCAAGTGAATAGGCCACATATTATGGTCAGTCTTATAGACTGTATCTAGGTTCTCTTAGCTATTTTCTTTTCTATTTGTTTCCATAATGGTGCATAATTTCTAGTTGGGAGAGTATTTCCCCATTGCATTTCGATTACAATTGCACACTCTTTTATTACCTGGAGGTCATTATATGTAGGTTATTACTATATTTTTTTTTTAATATTACTATTCCTATTAACATAATTATATATATGTTTGGGTGTGTTATTAATGGTACTTAATGAAAAGGCCTCCCATTTTAATTATGCCATCACGGTTCTTGATGTCAACCCCTTGCCTATGGAGGAAGGCATAGGGTTGTGGAGGTATGGAATTTCCCAAGCCAGGGCCCCAGTGGGCCAAGTCTTTTTGGTGTGGAATTAGTCCAGTTCATTCCATAAAATGGTGTTCGGGATTATCCTCTAATGTGGGCTTTGTTTGCAGTATGGACACTATGTCAAGGTGTCTTGAGTGTGCATTTTAGGCTAGGGAACCGAGTATTGCTGTGTAGGTCAACATAACCATTCATCAATACTAAAATAACATTATTTTCAACATAGCTTATTGAGAATTTTTTGTAAGGAATATTTGTATATGAATCATATAATTTTTATTCCCTTGACTATCCTTCTTGAGTCTAGTCACCCTATATATATACTCCCATCTGAACATGGTACATCTTTATTAAATTCAAGATTTCTCCATGATGATAGATATATCTTTTATAGATTATATATAGGGATAACTATTTGAGGTGTGATTAGGACTAAATTATGGGGAAATCTCATCATTCATTTCCTATAGGAGAGTAGTTAGAATAATCCATGTCGTTCATGTAGAAAACTATACAAGAATATATGGATGAGGATTCACTCAGGCTAAGCACACTCCATGAGTTCATGCACTGGAGGCCACTAAGGTTCCACAATGTGCCAAATATCTAATTAGTGGATGATTGGATTCTTTTGGTGATCTGAGTATTCCAGATCATGCATACCCTGACTGATCATATGGTTTCACTAGAAGATTGTCCTTTCTAGGGGTAGTTTGGTGATGGGGTATTCTAGTCATGTAGAAGCATGATGAGTTGATACTCTCATGGTCCAGCTTATAATAAATTTTTTTGAGGAGTATTACCCATCATTATAATGCATAGAATGAATTTAGGTGATTCTATAGTTGCAGTAGGGTATTATAATAACAGTTGAGTATTTCACAAGGTCCAGTGACCATATGAAATACTCCCTTGAAATTATTCAACATGTTTACTTCTTGGAACATAATTTGAAGTATGGTGTTCATAGAGACATCCAAGAAACTGTGTTACCCATGTAATTTACCATATATTCTAGAGTTCAGAGTTACAATTGGTGATAGAGATCTTCCAATCCAAGGGATGCCATCCTACTGGAGATGGAAGTTGGCATCACATGGATGAGTTGCTTATAGCCTCTAGTTGGTAGGGTCTTGATATAGGAGACATTAACATGGATGGATTTCAACATATGGGTATGAAATATAATTACATTGTAGAGAAATAAGGCAATCTCGAGAGGGGAGTTCTATACATGTGATGGGTGTGGTCTTATGGCACATGATTTCCCAAAAAAACATGATTAAGAGTGATGGTAGGCCACAAATTGACCACAATGGTTGAGAAAACACCATGATGAAGTATCTATCTGACTAGGACAAAGAATCTCGTTGGGTGGAACTACTTGTAGGGGAGAAGGTGTATGTATGTAGAGAGGAGGTCCTGTAGGTGGAATGTGTTTTAAGATACTTCCATCACCACCACTAGTATACCCACTTTATGAATACAGAGTTGGTGGTCTGGGTAGATGGAAATGCTAGTTATAGAGTCTTATAAAAATTTCACAAATGATAATATTAGCGGTATGATATTTATTTATTCTACTCTTGTGTGATTACTAGTTTGAATAGTATTGTATCATTCTTTCATGTTCTTAATCCAAGTATGAGAACTGAATCTTCAAGTTGAGACTTTATCCCATCATCTTTGGATTTAGGTTCCTACAGTGAACTGTGCTTTAATATCACATGTATATAGGATTTAAGAGTAATGACTTGTTGGAGAGTTTTTATCATTGGACTCTTGGTCATCACCATGAGGATATATGAAATAATATTGGTTATGGACAAGTTGTACCTAGTTAGAGCCTACATTTACAATAATTGATGATGAGTGTGATTAATTCAAACATATAGGATACGATTATCCTTTCTGAGCAAGAGAGAAATAATGGAGGAGTGGGTGGGTATTGTAAAGAGGATGCTAAAAACCAATACCCATTAGTTATAATATTTAACCCTTTGTTATGTTTTATATTTACCCATATCTGTATCCTATGTTATACAGGAATATATGGATTTAATTCATGAGGATATTCACTGACTAGATATGAGTTGAGATATGAAATCCTACATTGAAATCATATTGGGGGACCACACTAATATATTGTTTTGAATATCAAATGTCTCATACCGATCTCTTGGAACTGGGGGTGCTGCTGGATGACCTCTGAGAGAATGGATTTTTCATACCCAATGTTCCACCTAAGGCAGATATATTTTTGTTCTTTAAGAAGGGAATTAGATGTTGTGGTTTACTTTTGGTTAGTGTAACTTATACCAGTCCAGGATAAATAAAATGTTCCCAATTATGAGGATTTATATCCTCTTTGTTCAGTTATGAGGTGTGTGGTAGTTCCCTAAGTTCATTATTAGGTCTGACTACAACCTATTGAGGGTTCAAAAAGATGATATTCCCAAGATAGAATTCTGATGTTACTGTAAATTCTATTAGATCATGGTGATTTATTTCTTAATAGAAAATACTACCAATATGTATTTAGATTTTAAGGACCAAATCTTCCATCCATACTTCATCAAATTTTTGGTTCTATTTTTTGATGACATATGCATATACTCTACATTATTTTCGGATAATTCATAGCACTCAAGGATGGTCCAAGACATTATCTGAAAGCCCCACCATTATAGTAAGATACCTAATTTTGAGATTTCGTTCCATATATTTCAGTTTAGGGGAAATGTTATTTCTGGTAATGGATTAGCTTTGGACCAGATGAATATTTATATAGTGATTTATTAGGATCCACCTCATAGAGATTTAGTGGTTCGTAGTTTTCCTATACTAGTAGGGAACTATAGGTGATTCATAGAATACTTCTTTAGGATTTCATCCCCTTTGACCACCCTTAAATGGAAAGGGAATCCATTTATGTAGACCATGTAGTGCTATAGTGTCTTTTCAATGATGGGGATGAGGTTGATAAATTTTCCTCTATTGAGACTATCATAGGAGGTAATTGATTATGTAGTATATTATGATGACTCTATAGTCAGAATCATATATATTTTTATGTAGAGGCAATTTATACCACACGAACAGAACTACATGACTAATTACTAGTATTTAACACAAGCAATCATCTCTCTGAGTATGTGAAGGAACTAACTTCTAGGAGAGCACATTAATGTTTACTCTAGACATCAGAGTCACTGTATTGTCTTGAAAAAAGACATCAAAACATGAGAAAGTGGTGATGTATAGTGTTCTTACATGAATATTAATTTGAGTTAGTCTATACTTATAGGAAGTGAAACACGCTGGAAAATTTCATCTTTAGGATGAATTATTCCCATCTGGTGGAGGATTCGTCTCATCAGTTAGTTCATTAGTATCTGACCCTAGTAGAGGAGAGGGGTGAAGCTTATATTTAGTTGATGGTGTTATCTCTACTAGTTATCTAACATATGAGGGACAATCATTTGGGAAACATCATATATCATGTTCTCTAGGACCAGATATCTTTAGGAAATTCGCCATATAGAATTTATGATGGATCAGAACACATAATACCATTTTATGTACAAACATATGTTCCAATCATGATGTGACAGGAGGTGGTGATGGAGTTTCTCACTTCTCCTTTGGTTGTACCTCCCCATAAAAATTTGTAGAAATTCCTTAAATGGAAATTTTGGGGGATGATATGATGTGGATAATTGTTGAGGTTTTATCTTGGTGTATCATATGTAATTAAGTGAATACAAAGAAATATGATCCAATAGGTTTATTATATCCCCCATATATCCCTAAGTGGAATTGGGTTGGTGTATCTATGGAATTTGTGATAGGGATTCAGCAGAAAATGAGAGTCCATCATGCCATTTGGGAGACAGTTGACTGAATTACCATGTCTATTCACTTCTAGTCCATTAGGAACATAATTTTGGTGGAAATGTTGGGGTATTTGTTTGTTCAAGAGATTACCTATCATTATTAGGTTCCCTCTATTAATGTATCTTATTGTGATGCATGGTTCATGTCATAGTTATGGAGAGGCCTACAGGAAGATTTTAGTTCCTAGTTGAGGAGTAGTATAAATTTTCCAATAGATGTAGGGGAAGACTGAGTGCAATATCTAGGTGTTGGATGATATAATGAGGGATTGTGTGTAAGAATTTATCCAGATTTTGGAGGATCAACTCCCTTGGGTACTATTTTTTATAATAATAGCTGTCAATTTACTATCATCTTTACACTATATAAGGCCATGTATTGGAGAAATTCTAGGTTACCAATATGCTAGACTATGATTGGGGATGAATATATTTATGGGCCATAGATGGTGTGGCATATGATAGAGAATTTCCAGATGATCTATGAGCATATTAGGAAAATGGAGAGAAGGCATAAATCGTATGCATACCATTACTGTTGGCCATTTGAGTTTGACTAGGGAGACCATTTTTTACTAAGAGTCTCCCCATGATGGGGATTTCAAGGATTTGGATGAGGAGGAAATCGATACCTTTGGTTTATGAGGTAGTTTGAGATCCTATGGATTGTAGGCATGCTTACCTAGTGCATAGCCCTACCACTATAATTAGAATTGGTGGATTATGTCTCTCATGTGTCACAAATGAGGAGGTATGTGGATGATATTACACATGTTATATAATGGTGTGATATTGACATTGAGGATATAACAAATATTATATAGTACCTAATAGATGTCAAGGACTGTTAGGAGAGGACCCCACAAGGAAGGACAGTTCCCTTGGTTTTTATGTTGTGGCAGCACAGGAGTGTGTAGGAGAGATCATTGGATTAGGGGAGTCTCATGCATGCCCATTGTCCCAATTTTTTGTATAGATTATTATTTTGGGGCTAAAAACATTGATGGTGTAATAATGTAGAGAGTTTAATTCTTATTTATAATACATTAATATATATTAAGGAATATTTTTTTAGCCATCACTAAGACAATGTGAGAATCCAAGACTGGTGAGATTGGAATGGATTTTATAAAAATAATAAATATATTTATATCATATGAAGGATCTTTTTTTATAAATAATATAATAGATCATAAATATTGTATCAAATATAAAATATAAGACTATGGTTGTATTTGGAACATGGATTTTACCCTAAGTGTAACCTAAGGTTGGTTGGCACCGAACACCAGGTTGAGGCAGCCGTTGACAGGTTCGTTTAATTCAAATTAATGAAAAAATTATTTATTGGATTTATTAAATGTTAAAATTAAATTCCATATAAATAAACAAATTATAAAATTTCAATAGGTCTAACAGCATAAACCCTAAGTGAATTGAGATGATCTATATTGCCCTTTGTTTGTGAATGAGACTAAGGAAACAAACAATTATCAGATCGAGGTGGAATGATGTGATATGAATACAGTGGATTAACCTCATCGATGATGGAAACATTATTATCCAATAATCTATCAAAATAATGGTAAGGATTTCAATTTGTTTACTTTTTCCACTGGGATTAAATTTATTGAGAATTTTTTTATTATCTTATTTTTATTCAATGAACACTTGTTATTCACATGAGTCGCATAGATGAGTTAAATTATTTTTATTTATTTTATTGTTTATTTATTAATTGTTCCCACCATGTATTTCCTTGATCTGTGATATTTGGACAAGAACTCCCGGACCTTTATGTTTAAATGATTTTCTTCTACCTTTACACCACCCATTCCCCATGTTGTTCATCATGGTATCATGGGGTGGAAGTTCAACATTTGTGGGGTAGGTTCATTCATGATTGAACCCCAAGGACATGGTGGTTATTGAAAAATTATTTGATTGATGTTTTTTTGGTGATATGGGATGTATTTTGGGTGATATCTTGTGGTTCTATGAACCATTAATGGTATCAAAGAGGAGATTCAAAAGAGAAACATAGAGAGTCTTTGTATGGATAACATGATTCCGTTTTCCATACACAGGATAATGGGAAATGACAGATGGAGGTAGTTCCCGCCAATTTTGGTTATAAACGGGAATTATTCATGGTGGTGGATATTGATTGAGAATCCATTTGAAAGATATTTTATTGAAATGGAAAATTTGAATACATTATTTGTAGTTTAATAACTCAAACCGTGTATCGACACCCACCGGTAGAAACAAGGGTTTTTGGAAACAGAGGAGGATAACATTTCATGTTCCTGGACCACATGCCATGTGACCCACCCAAGGATACCAGGATGTTTTAAAACTACACTCACCTTGGGAATCTTGTGATAGGGCATGTCAATGTTCTTTCCAAGTACATGACTAGGTACACATAATGACCTAATGAATACAAGCACAACTAGGAGCACAAGAGCTACCCCTGAGTGTCTAAGACAATCCATGTGAGCCCTACACATGCTTTTTTGGGTGAAATGGCCTCCAAGACATGTAAAAAAGTAGACCACTTACAAGTAGTAGAGTTAGACCTTAAAACATATAGACACACTATATTTCATGTAAAACATTTTAAGAAACATTCAAATTTCATATCGACTTTATTTGAACTCATATTTTTGGCTAAGAGTAACATATCATGAGTTTTTTTCACAAAACAAGTGATGGTAGCCTTTGTAGTTTCTTTTGATATTTGATATGGAATATTTCAATTGTGACTAATCTTTATGTGATTCTTGATAAATATAGTGATTAGGGATGATCATTAGAGATATTTCATGGTTCGAAATCCCTCTCATTCCAAGGTGCAGTGCCCCCATACTCCTCAGAGTAGTTTTAGATGAACCCACTGATATACTAGGGAATGTGTCATCTACCATTTGATTAGTTTTCCAAAAATCTATATCTAATGGGTCATATGCATTTGGAGTATCACCCTATGCCACACTATGGTGTGATTCATCTTCCATTTGAGTGGAACCCCCTATTAAAAACTAGGAAGTAGGTCCTTGTTTTCATCAAATAATTCATTCCACACACTACTCATCCCAACTGATGATACATTGATCACATTTAAAAAATTAGTTTCAGTATAAATGTGTCATCATGATAGATGACGAAAAATATTGGATTCCAATGTTCCTTAAGAATGATCACATACAGAATGATCAATAATCCTCAAAATAATTCACCAATATAATGGTGTGGCGGTGATAATATCTCCATGTAGTGTGACTTAGAGTTCACTAATTGATGATAAAAAAGTGTTTCCACCTTAAAACCTAATTTGTAGGGTCTTATGGGCACTTTTTGGCATCATAAAACACCTAAACAGGGTATATAAAACATATATACGGGAGTATATCACATATTATATAATGACCCAAAGTTTCATTAATGGAAAACCATCTTGATCAAATTAAATGTCTCTTTATGTTTATATAAAATGTCAACTTCTTTGGTTTTATGTTAAGAATTTTGACCATTGCTAATATAGTTGTTGAACAGTGATCACAAGATTAGTATAAATATATGGCTTTAACAAATCCAATTTACTCAAAAAAAGAAGTGATTACCTCATCCAGTAGAATTATCTCATACGAAGCCCATTTGTCGGAGCTTGGAAAAGAGGTGGCATCCTTGGGCTTCACTCTTGACCAAGTCCAAGCTGAGCTTCATCATGTCAATCTTGAACGGGACCGTCTACGGGAGAAGTGGATGTTGATTGAAATTACTACTCGAGTGATGTTATCTGAGCCACCCCAAGAGCCTATCACCATTGCACACCATACCCTTAGGTCTTATGTGGCTATTTTAAGGGGTTTTGTAACAAATAAACAGTACTATGTTCATGTACATTATTTTTTGTATATAATAATGAATATACTTTCTTGTGCTTACTTATACATTGTAAATAGTTTTTAAAGTATAAATAATGTTTTTAGTTAATATTTAATTAAGAATTATATTTTATTAAATTAAGGGATTTTTGAATTAAATAATATTTTAATAAAATATTATTATTATTATTAATGTAATTTTTTTTAAATATAAATGATCTTATAATTTTATTAATGCAATTGTAATTTTTATTAAGGTTTGAAAGCCATTTCTTTCAAAACCCGTGAATTTTAAATAAATGTAGGTTTTTATTTTAAAAGTGATAATTATCATATTAAGAAAAGTAATTAGATAAAATAAATGTTATTTCTGGAATCAAGACGTTGAAATTATCCAACGGTGAATTTTTCAAAATTTTCTGAGACAGTCAAATTTTTGGGTAAAAATTGAATACCGTTTAAATATATAATGTGTTTTATGACATCATAATTACCCAATAGTGATGTAATAAAATACTATAATATTTTTTTCGGCCAATATATGTTTTACCATTAAAATAATGTGATTTTGGGTCTGTTTGACTTACTTTTAAAAGCATTAATGGACCCCTCAAGACTTATTAAGAACCTTGTCTTTTAAAATTAATTTCCATGGGATTATGACTCACCTCCACATAAGAAACCCTATTATTTTATGAACTTAGGAAATTTCCTTATAAAATATTTATTTTCCTCTTCCCTTTTCCAAAACCCATGGGCAAAAACCACGTGATGGTTTGTGGTTTGGATAAATTTAATGTAAGGGGACCCAAACCTAAATAATAACGAATTCCCTCACCTTTCCTATATAAACCGACCCAAACTCCCACTTCCTCCTCACTCAAAGCCTTTGGAGTTCTTCCAACCTCTTCCCTACTCTCTCTAGAATCCTTTCAAGGTTCCCCAAGCTCCCAAGAAGCCTCTCACAATCCTCTCTCTAGCCTTTGGAAGCACACTTCCAAGTAAGGGTTTTTTCTTCCTTTCTAATTTTTGTCCAATTTTTTTAAGTTGTTTTCCCCTTTTAATTTTAATTATGAATGCTGGGGTATGGTTTCACACCTCCCTCATACTTCCCTATTTAGGTTTTAATGATGGGAGACCCCTTCCTCTCTCATTAAATGCCTCCCACAAACACCTGTTACTATACCGAAATTCCAAAAGGAACTTCTCTCTCTTCATTTACATTCATGCAATAATTTTGTATCATGATTCCAAATTCCATTACAATTTTTGGGACATGTATCTATATGAACTCCTTAAATTCCATTACATTTAAATATGATGAGGAACCCCTTTCTCTCTCATAAACCTTTTTTATGAATTCTTATGTCACTCCGTTACGCTGCTGAAATCGCACCAACTTTCTAAGCCAATGCCATTGTGTTGTGAATACCATTCCCATTTCTCCATCAAGGGTATTCACCTTTATGCACATTTACTTATTTATTAAAAAGTTTCAGGTATGAATTCCACATTCCTTTATTGTAGAATAAATGATTATGTATAATGAATCCATGTTTTATGATCAATGTGGAACACTTATGCATGAAATGAAATTTTTAAGAAGGGTGCGCCCTTATAGCACTTCAATGAATTGGGTAAAGTATAGTATCATGATACGTCATGTGAAATGAGTGTTGAATCATGATAATTCAATTGAAAACGAGGGTTTACTCGTGCTTTATGTGCAATGAGGATTTACTCATGATCCATGTGCAATGAGCCTTGGCTCATGCTAATTCTATGTTAAGTGTTGTTTCCACATTTCCATGTTATGATTATCATGATTTATCATGACTTTATGTTCATGTTTATATTATGATCTATTGATATGTCTATAGCCTAAAATGTATTTTACTCCTCATGTATTCCATGTGTATTCCCTTACTGGGCTTTATAGCTCACCCTTTTCTTATGAATGTCCTCAGGTTATCCCATGCAATGCTTAGTATCAGGGAATGTGGTGGTCATGTAAAAGATGTTTTCAAAAAAGATGTTGTATTTCATGTTTTATGTTTTTATGTAATGAAATTAAGCCCCAAATACAGTAAACATCTCGATCTTCTTTGATGTATCAAGTTATGTTTTATCAAATAAATTATGTTTATGTTTTTAATAAATGCAGGGTTGTCATAGTTGGTATCAGAGGATAGGTTTAGTTATTTTTGGGATTAGGATTATAAAACCCTAGTAAAGACTTAGAGACATGACTAAGTACAATAAAAAAATCACTACGTTTTTGTAAGTACTGAGTAAGTGGTTTATCAAGAAAATACATCCCTGTCTGGATACAAACAGGTAGAGGCGGCTCTGGCACAGATGTATCCTAGGGGTAAAACCCAAAAACACCACATTGAGCTAGACTCGAACGGGAACTGGTGCACGAAAACGGGCCTTATTGCACTCTTGGTTACGACACTTCCAGTGGATATGTTTTCAGAAATTCACAATCTTAGTATGAACCCTTATTATAATAATTAAAAAAATGAGCCTAAGAATATATGTTAGAAAGTAGATCATGAGAAGCCTAGATTGAAGCCTACAGACTAATGAGTTAAGGAAATAAAAGTTTATTTATAATTCATCAACTTTTGTCTTTATTTTACCCTTTATGTGTTACCCCTAACTTTCATTTTATTCCATCCAATGGCCGGTAATAGGAGGACTCGGGATAACAACCGTTGTGAAGTTCAGTGTGATGACTGTACTAATGAGATGCCCAATCTAATGGGAGCGGGAATCGCGAACTTTGACACGCTTCTCTCTCAGCTAACTCATGTTTTGAAGAGAAACATGTGTTAAGAGGAACGTTCAACCCCCCCTAAAAATGAACAAGTTTCTATCGAGAGGTTCATGAGACAAAGGCCTCCTACTTTTAGTGGATCATCTTATCCCACAATGGCTGAACAATGGATCAACTCTATTGAAATGATCTTCTCCATCCTTAAATTTTCTGAACAAGAGAAGGTTCTCCTGGCGGCTTATCATATGGAGGGAGAAGCTGATCAGTGGTGGATGTTGATCAAAAATACGAAGCCTGAGGAGGAGATCGAGGCGTTGGAATGGAAGGATTTCTGGAAGATGTTTTTTGATAAATATTTTCCTCGCACCCTCCGACATAAGATGGAAAGGGAATTCCTTTCCCTCAAGAAAAAAGACTAAGAATATTTTGGAGAGTACGAGGAAAAATTCACAAGGCTTGCACGATATGATTTCGGCATTGTCGTTACCCCAGAATGCAATGTTGACCACTTATTTGGTGGGCTGAAGCATAGCCCGCAAAAATCATTGGTGATCCGTGACTTCGTCAGCAATGAGGAAATTGTCTGTTGTGCCCTCAAGGTCAAAATGGAGATCGGAGAATCGCATGGGTATCATGGGGATAAGAAGCGTAAGGTGGACATCAATTCTGGTGGTCTGATGGATAAATCCAATGGTGCTAAGAAGATCCAGCACCCCACATGCCAAAAGTGCAGAAAGAAACACCCTGGAAATTGCCTTAAGGGGATGAGGAAATGCTTCAAGCGTGGAAGAGAAGGTCACCTAGCTGTTAACTGTCAGCATGAAAGACCCGCAGTTGTGATAGAGGAGAGGCACGCTCCGTTCGAACCTCAACGCGTTGTTCAATGCTAAAAATGCAATGAACCGGGGCATTTTTCAAATCAGTTCCCTAATCCAAGGGTTTTCGGAGGCAACCAACAACCTCTAAGGCAGCAAGGAAGAGCATCTTCCATCACTTCTGCCTAAGTGAACCCTGAAAACGATGTGGTGATAGGTATGCTAGTTATTCAATCAAGAATAGAAAACTTACTTTTTGATTCATGTTCTATGCATTCATTTATATCTTGAATGTTTAGTAGAACAATCCTAGCACCTCCACAAATCATGGAAGTGAAGATGTCGGTGAGTAAGGAAAATGGGGCAATCATTGCATCCCATGAATATAAGTCCTCCCTTTTTATAATTTGTGGATTTAATTTCTCGGAGAACCTCTTCATACTCCCTCTGGTGGAATTTGATGCAATTCATGGCATGGAATGTCTTTCCTTATATAGATCCAACATAAATTGTCAGGAGAGGGAAATCAAACTCCATATGGATAATCGACCCCCGATTATTTTCAAGTGTAAGGAAGAAGATAAATCAACTTTAGCTTCATCATCTTAAGAATTGATATTACTACCTTATGGGCATGCGTATCTGTCACATATTATTGAGTCCAAGGAAGAAACCATCCTTGAAGAAATGCCTATTGTGAGGGAATTCGCTGAAGTGTTTCCCGAGGAGCTTCCTTGTCTTCCAACTAGAAGAGTTGTTGAATTCTCAATTGAACTTATACCCTGGGATTTACCAATATCCAAGACCCCATATAGAATGGATGTTTAAGAGCTTGAAGAGCTCAAGAAACAACTATAGGAGAATCTATATAAAGGGTTTATACGCCCAAGTGCTTCACCATGGGGTGCACCAGTCCTCTTCGTCAAGAAGAAGGATGGGTCAATGCGCATTGGAATCAATTATCGTGAACTTAACAAAATCACTATAAAGAGAAAGAATCCCCTCCCAAGAATTGATGACTTTTTTGATCAGCTGTGTGGAGCATTATACTTCTACAAGGTGGACTTGCGGTCGGGATATTATCAATTAAGGGTGAAGAAGGAAGATATCCCCAAGACTACTTTTCATCCAAGATACGGGCACTATAAATTCATAGTTATGCCTTTCAGACTCACTAATGCTCAAAAAATATTCATTGACTTAATGAGTAGAGTCTTCAGAGATTACATAGACAAATTTTTGGTTGTATTTATAGATGATATTATAATATACTCCAAAACCAAGGAGGATCATGAGGAGAATTTAAAAAATGCACTGGAGACTTTGTGCAAGGATAAGCTCTATGAAAAGCACATAATGTGTGAGTTCAGGTTGAAGTAAGTATCATTCTTGGGCCATATCATGACGAGCAATGTGATATCTATGGATCTCTCCAAAACAGATGCAATTGAGGGATGGCCGAGGCCAACAACGGTAACGGATATCTGTAGCTTCTTGGGGTTAGCTAGATATTATCGAAGATTTGTGAGAAAATTCTCTCGATTGTCCAACCCTCTTACCAAGATAACTCCAAAGGGAGTAATGTTTTCATGGAGTGATGAATGCGAAGAAAGCTTCAAGGATTTGAAACGGAGGCTTATCACTGCGCCCGTTCTCACTTTACCCACAACTGGGGAACCTTTTGTGGTTTTCAGCGATGATTCGAAGAAGGTATTAGGCTGTGTGCTGATGGAGAATGAAAAAGATATATCCTATGCCTCATGGCAGTTGAAACTCCATGAGTGAAACTATCCAATGCATGATCTGGAGTTGGCGGCTCTGATATTTTCTTTGAAAATCTGGCAGCATTATCTCTATGGAGAGAAATGTGAGATATATATTGACCACAAGAGTATTAAATATATATTCACACAGAAAAAGCTTAATATGCGCCAGAGAAGATGGATAAATCTCATCAAGGATTATAACTTTACACTCCATTACCACCCTGGGAAAGTGAACAATGTGGAAGATGCCCCAAGTAGGAAGGATCCAGCGATTCTATCAATGATGAGAATTGAGAATGATCTAATCTTCCTAGAATAGATGAATATGGACATGGGAATCATAGAGAAGGAAACATCATCAATCCTTTCAAAAATGATTCCTCAACCATCTCTTTTGGAAAGGATGAAGGATGCTCAAAAGGATGATGTGGGAATTTATAAAAAAGTGGAAGCTATTGAAATAGGGAAATCCTCGGAGTTTAATGTTAATGAAGAAGGAATTGTGCGGTTTAGGAAAAGACTATGTGTTCCATCATGTCCGGAGCTGAAGAAGGAACTTTTGGATGATGCACATAGTTCAAATTTCTCTATTAACCAAGGGAAAAAAACATGTATCGAGATCTCTGAGAAAACTTTTGGTGGGATTATATGAAGAATGAGATCACTAAATATACATCAAAGTGCCTGGTGTGTCAGCAAGTGAAGGCAGAGAGGCAGAAGTCTAAGGGGATGATGTAACCATTGCCCATTTCAGAATGGAAATTGGAGAACATCACCATGGACTTTGTCACCGGACTTCTGAGGACATCAAAAGGAAACAATGTAATCTGGGTTGTCGTGGATTTTCTTACAAAGATTGTACACTTAATTTCTATTCGGGAGGATTTATTATTGGATCAACTGGTACAGATATATATCAGGGAAGTGGTAAGGTTGTATGGAGTATGACTATCTATTGTGTCTGACCGAGATCCATGATTCACCTCTATGTTTTGGAAGAGACTTCAACATGCTCTGAATACTGGACTGAACCTCAGTACAGCCTATCATCCTCAAACTGATGGTCAATATGAGCGGACTATCCAAACACTTTAGGATATATTGCGAGCATGCTCAATGGACTTTAAAGGAGGATGGGATCAACATATTCCTCTGGTTGAGTTCTCTTATAATAACTGTTTCCACTTGAACATCCAAATTGCACCATATGAAGCCCTGTATGGAAAAAGGTTCAGAACACCTGCAAGTTGGGATGAGGTCAGTGAACGTAATCTGCTTGGACCAGAAATGGTCGAGGAAATGGTGGAGAAGGTGAAAACCATTTAGCAGCATATCAAGGCAGCCTAGAGTCGATAGAAGAGTTATATAGATAATCAATGATGAGACCTTGTGTTTAAAGTTGGAGACATGGTTTTTCTATGCATATCTCCGTGGAATAAGGTCATGAGGTTTGGAATGAAATGGAAGTTAAGTCCAAGGTACATCGACCACTTCTAGATTCTTGATCGTGTCAGGGCTATGGCCTATCGACTATCACTTCCACCTACTATGGACAACGTACTTGATTTTTTTCATGTATCCCTCTTATGGAAGTACATACCAGACCCTTCACATGTACTCTCTTCTGAGGTGGAACAATTGGAAGATGATCTTTCTTATGAGGATCAAACAGTGAAGATCATTGATCGTAGAGAAAAAGTTCTACGAAATAAGACAATTCCCCTCATAATGGTGTTGTGGAGAGACCACAAGTTTGAAGAAGCGACTTGGGAATTGGAGGAAATGATGAAGCTGAGTTACCCACATCTGTTTTAGTGTGGGAAAAGGAAAAATTCGAGGGTGAAATTTCTTATGGTGGGAATATTGTAAGGACCCAAATTATCATTAATGGAAATCCCTCTTGATCTAATTAAATGTCTCTTTATGTTTATATAAAATGTCAACTTATTTGGTTTTATGTTAATAATTTTGACTGTTTCTAATATAGTCATTGAACAGTGATCTCATGATTAGTATAAATATAAGGCTTTAACAAATCCAATTTACTCAGACAAAAGAAGCGATGGCCTCATCCAGTAGAATTTTCCCATACGAAGCCCATTTGTCAGATCTCGAAAAAGAGGTGGCATCCTTGGGATTCGCTCATGACCAATCCCAAGCTGATCTTCATCATGTCAAGCTCGAACGGGACTGTCTACGGGAGAAGTAGAAGTGGAGATAAATTACCACTCGAGAAATGTTATCCGAGACACCCCAAGAGTCTATCACCATCACACACCTTACAGTTCGGTCTTATGCGGCTGTTTTAAGGGGTTATGTTACAAATAAATAGTACTATGTTCATGTACATTATTTTTTGTATATAATAATTAATATACTTTCCTGCATTATTGATACATTGTAAATAGTTTTTAAAGTACAAATAATTTTTTTAGTTATTATTTAATTAAGAATTATATTTTATTAAATTAAGGGACTTTTGAATTAAATAATATTTTAATAAAATATTATTATTATTAAATTAATTTATATTAAATATAAATGATCTTATAATTTTATGAATGCAATTGTAATTTTTATTAAGGATTGAAAGCCATTTCTGTTAAAACCCGTGAATTTTCGATAAATGTCAGTTTTTATTTTAAAAGAAAAAATTAACATATATAGAAAATTATTTATATAAATAAAATCTTATTTCTGGAATCAGGATGTGAAAATTATCCAAAGGTATATTTTTCATAATTTTCTGACACAGTCAAATTGTTGGGTAAAAATTGAATACCGTTAAAATATATAATGTGTTTTATGACATCATAATGACCCAATAGTGATGTAATAAAATACTATAATCTTTATTTTCGGACAATATATGTTTTAACATTAAAATAATGTGATTTTGGGTTTGTTTGACTTACTTCTCAAAGCATTAATGGACCCCTCAAGACTTGTTAAACACTTTTCCTTCTTAAATTAATTTCCTTGGGAGTATGACTCACTTCCACATAAGCAACCCTATTATTTTAAGAAGTTCGGACTTTGTCATTATAAAATATTTTTTTCCTCTTCCCTTTTCCAAAAACCATGGAAAAAACCGTGTGATGGTTTGTGGTTTGGATTAATTTAATGTAAGGGGACCCAAACCTAAATAATAAATAATTCCCTCACCTTTCCTATATAAACCCACCCATGCTCCCACTTCCTCCTCCCTCAAAGCCTTTAGAGTTTGTCCAACCTCTTCCCTACACTCTCTAGAATCCTTCCAAGGTGCCCCAAGCTCCCAAGAAGCCTCTCACAAGCCTCTCTCTAGCCATTGTAAGCACACTTCCAAGTAAGGGTTTTTTCTTCCTTTCTCATTTTTGTCCAATTTTCTTTAAGTTGTTTTTCCATTTTAATTTCAATTATGAATGTTGGGGTATGGTTTCTCAACTCCCTCATACTTCCCTCTTTTTGTTTGAATGATGGTAGACCCCTTCCTCTCTCATTAAATTTCTCCCACACACACTCGTTACTCTGTCGAAATTCCGAAAGGAACTTATCTCTCCTCATTTACATTCAAGAAATAATTCTATGTCATGAATCTAAATTCCATTAAAATTTTTGGGAAATGTATCTATATTACCTCCTTACATTCCATTACATGTAAATATTATGAGTAACCCATTTCTCTCTCATCAACCTTTTTTTATGAATTCTTTTGTCATGCCGTTACACTGCCGAAATCGCACCGACTTTCTAAGTCAATGCCATTGTGTAGTGAATACCATGCCCATTTATCCATCAAGGGTATTCACCATTATGCACATTTACATATTGATTATAAAGTTTCATGTATGAATTCCACATTCCTTTATCGTGGAATAAATGATTAAGTTTAATGAATCAATGATTTATGATCCATGTGGCACACTTATGCATGAAATGAAATGTTTAAGAAGGGTGCACCCTTGTAGCGCTCCAATGCATTGGGTATAGTATTGTATCATGATACGTCATGTGCAATGAGTGTTGACTCATGCTAATTCAAGTGAAACGAGGTTTTACTCGTTATTTATGTGCAATGAGGATTTACTCATTCTCCATGTGCAATGAGCCTTAGATCATGCTAATTCCATGTTATGTGTTGTTGCCACATTTCCATGTTATGATTATCATGGTTTATCATGCCTTTATGTTCATGTTTCACTTATTCTATATTGATATGCATATTTCCTAAAATGTATTTTACTCCTCATGTATTCCATGTGTATTCCCTTAATGGGATTTATAGCTCCCCCTTTTCTTTTGAATGTCCCCAGGTTATCCCATGCAATGCTAAGTACGAGGGAATGTAGTGGTCATGTAAAGGATGTTTTCCATAATGATGTTGTATTTCATGTTTTATTTTTTTATGTAATGATCCTAATCCCCATAGACACTAATCCTCTCGATCTTATTTGTTGTATCAAGTGACGTTTTATGTAATAAATCTGGTTTAAGTTTGTAATACAAGCAAGGTTGTCATATCATAATCATTGATTTAACTATTCTTATATCCAAAATGAATATACAAATAAAATTTTATTGATTTCTGATACTGGGATTTTAAAAAAAATATGAGTTCCTGCACAATCTGTTCATATAGCTCCCTCTTTTAGGTGACTCCGGATGCTCCATCGCAAAAATTCCACACACAAGTCCATATCATAGTTCCACTATCCAGTTTACAAACATACCCCTCTACCTCTAAATTTTTAAGGAAAAATTTACTCCCAAATGATAATGTGATGTGAGATATTTGAACATACAAATACTTACCCTAAGGTGTCTATCCATATATGGTTGAACTATTAGGTCCATCCCTCTTTGTGAATACGGTGACCACCTTGGAAAACCACTATAGAAATCCCCCACTTGGGGGGATTCACTTGGTCGATCCCCCACCTAAGAGAAACACTTTATCGAGACCCATTTATGAAAACCACTTAGTAAATCCCCAATTTGGATGAATCACTTGGGGAACCCCCACTTTAGAGATCCCCCACTTGTAAATCCACTTGGGTGAAGCACTCTAATCTACCAATGTACTACTTGAGAAAGGTATTAAAATTTAAACAAGTTCTACTTTATTGTGACCCTTCAATCCTCCCATGTGCTACTTGGGAGAGGAATTCCCATTCACCCAAGTACTACTCAGATGTAGTACATAAAATTGTCATAAGTACTACATTGGTGTGGTGAATCCAATTATCTCATGTACGACATTGATGATCCATACATGGGATAGTCATAATTGGGAGACACATATGTGGAAGCCCATAATTGGGAACCCGTACGTGTGCAACCCATACATGGGAGAACCATTCCTCGGTGACTTGTACTTCGGATACCCATACTTGGGTTACCCATTCAAGAAAGAATACCTCATTGGTGATTCTCACATAATCCACTATACTAGAAAAAAACTAAATATTCTCGCCCCCACTAGGGAACAGAACCTGTCCTATCCCTCACTAGATCCATAGACCAATTCAACTGAGTCCCAAATCTGGTAATAAAATAAATTTTTATACATGTAGGGTTGAAGAAATAATTTAGGTCTTGGCCTTATAATAGGTTTAATCCCTAATATTAATAATCTTCTTTCACAATAATTAGAGTTTAATGGGGGGGGGGGGTTGTACCATGGTTATACTCCTAGTAGTGATCCACAAAAATATCATCAGTTAACCATGAGTTGGTATCCTCCTTAGGGTTGAATTTTTTTTTAATTATTCTAGGTGTATGTTCGAAAAAATTGAAAATAATCCTAGGTGTATGACCCAACAAAATGGGAATCCTCTAAGGTCTAATCTCCCACAAAACCTCTAAATCAGCATAATTTAGGATCCTACTCATGGTTCTGTAAACATGGGAATCCTCCTTGGGGTAAGCTGAAAAAAATAATCAATTAGTCATTATTCAAGATCCTCCTTGTTGATTTTGATAAATGAGAATCCTCCTAGGTTTAAGCCCAAACCAAACTTCCCAATAACAATGATTCAAGATCAACCTCATAGTTATAAAAACATGGGGATCCTCTAATGTGTAATCCCTATGAAAACCTCAGAATCTCCATTAGTTGAGATCCAATTGTTGGTTAAAGAAACATGGTGATACTTCTATTTGTAAGCCTCAACCAAATGTGAAACCTCTTAAGTGTAATCGATAACCAAATAGAAACCCTCATAGTTTTATTCTTAAATTAATCTACAAAATTACCTTGATTACAGACCATCCTTATGGTTCCAGAAACATGGGTATCATCATAGTTGTAAGACAAAACCAAATCATCGATTACCCATGATTCAAGATTCTCATTATTACTTCAGAAATATGGAAATTGTATTAGGTTTAATATCCATCACGACCTTCAAATCAGCACGAGTCAAGATTGTGATTATGGTTCTCCAAATATGGGCATCCTCAAAGGTGTAATCCCTAACCAAAACTCCAATTCAAAAATAGTTAATATCCAACTCATTATTGCATAAATGTGGAAATCCTTGAAGGATTAATATCCAAAAAAAACATTTAAATTACCATGAGTTGAGATCCTCCTCATCTTTCCCAAAAAATGGGCATCCTCTTAGGTGTAATCCCTAACCCAGCCTCAAAATCAACATATTTTTATTTCATCCCCCTGGTTCCAAAAACAATGACATCCTTGTTGGTGTAATCCCTAACCAAACATCCAAATAACCCTTAGATGAGATCCACCTCATGGTTCTAGAAACGTAGGCATCATCCTAGGTGTATACTCCAAAAAAACCATCAATTCACATGGTAAGATCTCATGCAATGTGAATGATATTGTATGATCTCTGGGTTCTCACACTGTCCATGACTATTTTGGTCCTAGAGATCTATGATGATCATCCAATTATCATGATGAAATTTCATTCACCATAAGACTCTTTTTATTGAGGTGTAAGCCCCAACCAATACATATAACATTGTGGATTTCGATTACTATTTTCATAGAATACATAGGAAATCACTTTGAAGTACAACCCCAAGTCCAATGTTCCATCCAATCCCCAAGAAAAAATCAAGATTTCTCAAATATCTTTATATAATAAAAAGAGTTATTCAATTAATAAGATAATTATGGGGAACGTCTATAGGTTTTAATTAGACACATTGTCTCAATCAGATCACTGGAACATGTGTAACAATTATTACACTAGGATTTGTAAAGGATTCATGAATATGTATTAAATAAATAATATAATCCTATAGTAGTAAATAATTCCCCCTAAAAGGGTTTAATGGGACTAAAATACAATCTGATTAACATATGTGTTTTCTAATATGTCCCTAGAAAAGTCTAAGTGACCACCATCCTTTGGAAATGAGGACCTCACAAACATGATATGTGGGTTGGTGTGAATGTCATCATATATTCGTAGAAAAAATGTCCTATGAAATTTGATTGAAACATCACAATTTCTATAGGGAATGAGTCCAATAACTTTTTAGTGGAACCCACCTAAAACACTATAATGTGGGTCCCCAATATTTTTAGTGTTACCATGCCTATCTCACCTATGTTTGGGCCCTTTCCCTTCTATGTGACACCACATTGGTGCACTAGGGAAGGGTTCATATAATATGAGATTTTTGTCCCTAAACTGTGTGGCACAATGGAGAGGTGTGGGTCCTCTATAGATTTACTTCTTTAGAATCATTAGGTAATGGGAATCAGATACAGTATTATAGGAGCTGTTGGAATAATATTTGACCTATGATAGGTTGTGAGATAGGGACCCAATGAATCTCTCATTTATGTTTATTTTATGTGCACATATACCTATAATTTTGGGTTTTGATTACCTCTTTCTTTGGGAGGATATGAATACATCTATCATGACTTATATTCCCACACTCACATGTTTTTGTGTGTCCTATAATGTATGTATATACTCTCCCTTACATGATAATTTCCTTCATGTTCCATGTCTAAGTTAGTTGACAGATAGATCCGATGTGATTTCAGAGGATAATATAAATACTCAGGTGTGTAGATAGAATATGGTAGTTTATCTTATGGATCAAGGGTTAAAATCATGTTTCCTTACTGGGAAATAATTTCATAGGGATAATGTATTTTTCCCTTTATATTTCAGAATACACATTTACAAAAGTTTCTATTCCATAGAGGTCAATACATGTATGGTTTATACACTTGTTGTTACTATCGATTATTATTATTATTATTTATTATTATTATTCCTCTAAAATTATACATAGATATGTTTGGGTGAATTTTTTTAGTTATTTTAGGGAAAAGAGATACCATTTTAGTTATTCCTTCTAATCTCTTACCATCATCACCTAGCCTATGGAGGTGGCCTTGGGGTTCTGGCAGCCCAGTCATCCACTTGACAGATGGGCCCCAGTGGGCTAAGTTGTTACACAAAGCCTCATCAAAATGAGTCACCATAACATCAAAATCTAATATAAGGTAAAAATATATTTTCTTGTATATGATTCTGAACTCCCACTTGATTTAATTCCCCTAGTTTAGAGTAAAAATATTTTTCTGAAAGCACACCTTCATAGTTAAAGAAAGAAATTCGATTCAAAACTGATCTAAAAATTCTCCCATGTAACGATGGTCTCCCTAAAAATCCTTGCTTATATGAAACACCATGGAATAAATTACCCATGTAGCATCATCGCACCCATTTAAACACATTGATAGATCTAATCACAGATTTAATTTATGTAAATACCCACTTCCTCTATCCAAACCTTAGTTTCCTAATCTGAATTGAATCATTCATAATTTTGTGGTTCCTAAAGTTGACACTCTTAGAGTTTCTACCTTGATAAATCATCATCATCTACCTCCACTCCATCTCAATTTTCTTGCACATCCATTTAAATGACATCAGTTTGAACCTGATGGTGATGTTGAACTTGATCCATTCATAAAAACAATTTTTTTGGAAACACTAAACTCATAATATAAATTATATAATGATAATTAACTAATTAAATAGACTTTCAATATATTTCTATCCATAAACCCAAAATAAAACACATTCCTATAGATTTATGATGCATGAATATTACCAATGTCACTACCATAACTGAATAATAATTTCACCTAGAAAGATTAATAAACATAAAGGTCCATGTGACAGATCATAGGGGCCTCTAAATACATTTTTCTTAGTTAGTCTCACTTTTTATAACATAATATAATTCTAGATGACAAGGTTTCCCTTCCAGATCATGATATACACACTAGTTCTTATCAATTAACTCCATTATAGCTCTTAAACACGTGATTTGATAAAAAAAATATAATAAAACCACTCCACCAGTTCCCTTATTGGGTTGATAATGAATAGTGGGAGATGAACCAAGAAACCCACCTCCAATTGGTTGTGGTTTGGAAACTGGAACAATGGGTATATAATAAAAAAATGGGAGACATTTACCACATTATATAAATTAAAGAAATATTTTTTAAGATGTGATCCAACAATCAAATAAATTCACAAAAAAGAAGTAGTCCCAATACATTAATTTTATTACATAAGTTGAAATAACACAAAAAATAACCCGTTGTAGAGATTATAAATTACCACAACTCTTGAACAACCCCACGAGTAAGTAATTCCCATATCTAAAGGACCTAAAAACTGTTTATATAGGAAAATTCTGAGTATATGAGTATAATTAGGAGGATCCTACCTAGATTCACTCATGTAAAATGAGAATGTAGTATAATAAATCGAATTGAATAATTAAGGAAAAAACTAATTACATAAATTGGTAAAACTAAATCCCATCCCAAACAAGGATATCATAGTATGTGACACATATGAGTAGGTAACATAATATAAAAACAATATATATATATATATATGTGTGTGTGTGTGTGTGTATATATCTGTGTGTGTGTCTATTTTTTTGCGTAAGTGTGTGAGAGGTAACATTACTCTATTTAAACATTAGCTTATCAATCTCATTCCCCAATTCCAAACATCCACTATTACAATCCCTTATATAAGTCACCTTTCACCTCATTCATACAAACAATAGATTTGTCTCATATTTTGTCCATTAAATTCCATTAAAAAATCATCAAATCCATGTTGTAATCTCAAAAGAAATTACAACCCATGTATCATACACTATACCTCAATCTACTACTAACCATTATTGTATGCTGATGGGAAGCCATGTCCACATTAATTGGATATATTTTCATACAAGACATTATATACCACACATAATAGTATAGTAAAACTATGAGCTATCAGAACCCATATAGACAAGTACACTATACCCTAATCTATCAGAACTAGAACACACCTATATATAATACTATAGTTGAAGGGAGGGTAGGGGAGAGGGAGAAGTCAACTATCTGTTTGTTCACGAATCAGGATGTTGGGGAAAACACCCCTAAAAATAGTCTTATGTCATTTTCCTCACAAACATGAGAACTAGAGCATATGAAATCACAAAATATGATAATAGTTCTTGTGTAATCATACTAAGATAAACTACAAAGCCTTAGACTCAACTGCATCTATCATCTCACAACACACCCAATTTCCACTGGCAATGACTATGAAACTAGTTTTAAAAAGAACATATTAGAATCAATATCTAACATTATTTACGATTTATAAATAGTATTTATATATAATCTATGATTAATTAATATTATAGTAATTTAACCATTTTCATTTATCCCATTGTTAATTTCAATTTATCCATTTCATTTTATTTTAAGACAACATGCTTTATAATTCCCATTTCTATTTTTAGACTCTATCCCTTAATTTCAGAGCATTTAATTCCACCTTCCCATGGTTTCTGTTGTTTAACATATGAAATATATATCATAACAACCACTATCCCATGAGTTTATGACTAATTGAATTATCATTCCATAATTTTTGGGTACTCTAGGAATCATCATATCTAAACACCATCAACGATGAAATAATAATACATAGAACCAAATTATATCGAAGAGATTGAAACAATAATATAAAATATTAAGAAAACTAGATTTACAAAATTAAAAACCAACACAAACAAATGAGAATGACCATTTCTCAACTGATCCCAAGATCCCAACTATCATCCTCAACACCAATACACATAGTATATATAAGACCCCACCCTTAAACCTAACATAATCTTGAGTTATTACAAGATTACACATTGAGGATCTTTTCGGGTTTAGAGTTTTAGAGAATTAGATCATAAAAAGTGCATTACATTCCACATATAAACAAAGTGGTTACATAAAGATAGTATTCTTCATTCCCATCAATGGAAACATATTTAAAATAAAACATGGATTCTTTCTTGAAACTTCCTTGACACTATCATCATATCATGTACCTTTCCCTTTACCTGTGAAAAACATTTCAAAAAACATGGGATGAGGATAAAAAGCTCAGTAAGGGATATAAAATTATGGAAAGGAAACATGGGTACATATATACATAAGGATGAGATCATACTTTACCGAAAAAACATAATCACTTTAACATACCTCATCAAATCATGAATAAATCATAGAAATCATAAGACATAAAGGTAACTTGAGGCATTCATAACATTCTTACATAGGGAGTAACCCTCTTGGTTACGTTTGGAATACCCATCACAGTATATTCCCTAAATCTCTTTGGAGAAACCTTAACGTTTCACTCCTTCGCGTTACCCAATGCATTAGAGAGCTATATCGGGCTCACCCGCCCTTAGTTTATCACGGAACCACCCGCCTTCATAATAATGCCCAAGAACCTCAACATAATCGTATCACATAAAACATGCATAAAGGAAACATAAAATTTCCACCTTTCAATCAAAAGATATCAATACAACACATTGATATAAAAACATTATGAAAGCCATTTTCAATACCAAAACAAAATAAAAGTAAAACATGGTATTTATTTTTCTTTAAAGAAAAGGTATGGCTTGTAGAGGAAGCCGAAACTCAAATAATGGTCACGGCGGTGGAGAAGTCATTGTCGCCACATACGTATGAAAAAAACATTCCCTTTTTTCATTTAGTAAATGATTCGTATAAAAATATTCCTTTTGGATAAACCTAAAAGTCAAAGGGGTTTATACACCGTATAATAGAAAGTTGTGTATAAAATAAAATATGCCTCAATGAAAAGAGATTGAGACGAAGTCCCATACCTCGGGTCCGAGTTGACTCAATCGTTCTTTAATGTCCTCAAAAATAAACTGGAGTTAATTTATACATGTTTAAGAACCTTTTTCAAGTTCATTACTCCTTTTATATCACTCATTTCCATGTCATGAACACTATGTAATTATTTAAGTTAATAATGGTCGTTTTAACGATCATTGGTACTTGAGTCAAAAATAAGCCCTTTATAATTACATGTTGTTCATGTATCCATTCTATCCAGAATGGTATTCATGATGTAGATATCATATATTTCATATATATATAGTACATGCATGCATTTATAATATTACATAATCATTTAGAGGTAAGAAATGAAATGCACCGTTCATGGAGATGGTAAGCCGTACGTACGCATGAACGCTACTTTCATTTCTATTTCGTATTTTATAGAATTGAATCATAATGATATAAAGTTATATTATAATTCCAGTATAATATAATATATAATATCATAGTTCCACCCTTTATACGTCCCACATATGGTATTTAACGAATCAACTCACTTTGAGGGGGCGGTAGTCCGCACTTCCTTAAATGAAGATATCGCGTTTACCCATAATGGAAACCATAAAGGTATACCCAAAAAGAAAAATACAGAAGCTTAAGGAAAACATAAACATATTATATATCATATATAAATATAGTGACATCTTAATGGCCACCTTTGAAGGTGTTAGAAGAATGTTGAACAATCATCATTTCGGGAGGCATAACTTTTCCATCCACGGAAACAGTATGTTTGTTAACCATTAGATGTAGGTTTGTGTAAGTGTAGATCTAATAATTCTTATAACAACATACTAGTATATTGAAGATATTGGAGTTGTTACAAAAGAAATGAATAAAAAGGGTTTAGGGGGTTGGAGAAGCAAAATAAAACAAACGGACTCAAGTGAAGACTTTACCATAAAATCGGGTAACTCCCTTTGGTTTGAGCTCAAAGGCATCCTTGGGAAGACTTATTCCCAAAGTTAGGCTTCAAGATGTATGATAGGGAAGTGGAGAGACAATATGGGCAGGGTTTGGCTGAGCCAAAGGCTTTGGGAGTGTGGGTAAGGAAGTAGAGGTGGGGGCCTTTTATAAGAGGAGAGGAGGGGCACTCTTGGAAAGTAAAGAAATATTACTTTATTTGAAAATGAGTTTCGGATTTAAATGGTCCCACATTGATATAATTCGAGGATAAGTTGATAAGGGTTCGAAATCCACACATCCAATAGGTTTTTGACATGTGTAGGTCTTAGATTTTACATTAGCATTCTATTTTATTTAAATCGTTAAATAATGAGGTCATCGCTGCATCATCATGATGTCATAAATAATTTAATTTATTTAAAGTCTAAAAATTATAAAAAAAAATACAATGATGTATTAAATCTGTTTATTTTTCTAATGAATATTTATAGTCAAAAATCTGACTTGTATAACCCCATGTAAAAATTGTTTTAGTAAAATAACTCATGTTTGTGTCATTTTTACTTTAACATTAAATAAAATGTTATTTATGTCATTTCCCAACCAAAGTGGCTCCATGGGGTCCCCAAGTTGAACCATGGATTGTATTGGTCAGCCATGACACAACCAATAAGGGTAGGACATGTGTCTAGGTCATTTCATTTTAGTAATGCGTTATTTTTACCTTAAACTACACTAATTACCACTAATCGCGATTAAAAACTTAATAAGTTACTATTCACCAAAAAATCATTTTAATCACATTGAACCACATTTTACTTCTTAATGACAAAAAAGTATTTAAGATATTTGAAAATCAAGTCACAGAAGTGACAAAGATTCATTTAAATGAAAAAATCAGTTTCTTTAACTACCACTTAGTGATTTCACTATTCATCAAAAATTGAAGTTTTTCAGAAAAATACCAAAACTTCACCCTAAGCTATATTTGATATTCTGAATTCAAAAATGAAGTCTATTTTACAAAATTCATAACATATAAGTCACATTAATTAATTTAATAATTAATTCCCGCTGTCAGAGCAAATAGATTGTTTTTATGAAACAATAAGTATCAAAAGATTGACACTAGTTTAAGTCCGATTTCAAATTGAAATTAATTAAAATGTCCACAATTGGAATAAATGGTAAAAATATATTCAGATTACACTTTAAGACCAATTCAAAAGATAATCTAATCATATAAATAAATTAGATTAAAAAACAGTTTTGATGTAAAATGCAGTATTTTCACTATTCATTAAACAATGAACACTGTCAGAAAAATACCAAAAATTCACACAAAGTAAATTTTGATGTCCCAATCATAGAGAATAAGTTTATTTTCACAAACATAGTTTATAAAATTTCCAAAATATAGATTCCAAAATGGTTTTCCATCAAAAGTCATTAGAACAATATTTTAAAAATATTAGTGTATTCCATGCTTAAGATTGGATTTATTTTCATTTTAAGCCTCTAAAACACTATCTAATTCATTAATAGGCATAGATAAAAATATCTATTATTCATTAATTACTTGGGATATTACATCCTTCCCCCCTTTAGAAAATTTTGTCCCCACAATTTATTTATTTATCGAATAAATGGGGGTACTTATCCCTCATTGCATTTTAAGATTCCCATGTTGCCTCTTCCATCATGTGGTTTTTCCAAAAAACCTTTACCTGATTAATCCCGTTATTCCGTAACACTTTCTCCCTATGGTCAAGAATATGGACCAGTTGTTCCTCATATGATAGGTTCTCTTCCAGCTGAACTACCTCGGGACTCAAAATATGAGATGGATCTGGCATATACTTTCTCAACATCGAAACATGAAAAACATTGTGTACCGGAGATAAACTCGGAGGTAAAGCCACTCGGTAAGAAAATGATCCAACTCTCTCCAGAATTTCATATGGCCCAATAAACCTTGGACTCAGCTTTCCTTTCTTACCAAATCTCATCACACTTTTCCAAGGAGAAACCTTGAGAAAAACATGATCACCTACCTCGAAAGATAGATCCTTCCTCTGGTTATCCGCATAACTCTTCTGCCGGCTCTGAGCTGTTCTCATGTGCTTTTAAATCAGCTTACCATTTTCTGCCATCTCTTCTACCAATTCTGGTCCCATCAACATCCTTTCACCCACTTCATCATAGAAATATGGAGTTCGACACCGCTTCCCATATAATGCCTGAATTGGTGCCATCTATATACTGGAATTAAAACTATTATTATATGAAAATTCAACCAAAGAAAGGCGTTGGTCCCAACTTCCCTGATAATCCATAGAACAAGCTCATAGCACATCCTCAAAGTTCTGAATTGTTCGTTCTGACTGCCCATCTGATTGAGGATGAAAAGCTGTACTAAAATTTAATTCAGTACCCAAGGACTTCTGATGGCCTTTCCAAAAGTTAGAAGTAAACTTGGGATCACGGTCAGATACAATGGAGAGAGGAACTCCATGTAACCTGACTATCTCTTTAATATACAAATGGGAAATTTGATCTAGGGAAAAAGTATCTCGTATAGAAAGGAAATGAGCAGATTTAGTCAAGCGATCAACAATAACCCAGATTGCATTATTACCTCGAGATGTCTTCAGTAATCCCACAACAAATTCCATGGATATGTTTTCCCATTTCCACTCTGGCACTGGTAAAGGCTGAAGCATCCCTTTATGTAACTTTCACTCTGCTTTAACCTATTGACATGCCAAACACTTCACAGTAAAATCAGCAATATCTCTTTTCTTTCCATCCGACCAGTAATACTCCCGCAGATCTCTATAAATCTTAGTACTACCAGGATGAACTGAAAACGGAGAACTATGAGCTTCACATAACAACTCTCTCTTCAACTGTGAATCACAAGGCACACAAAATCTCTTCCCAAATCTCAAAACACAATCACTATCAAAGTTGAATTCAGGCAACTTACCTTTCTGAACTAGCTCTACCTTTTTCTGCAACTCACTGTCTTGCTTCTGTGCTTACTTGATTCTATCTGATAGAGATGATCTCACTGATACCTGAAACAAAACAGAAAAACTTCCTGCACCAAAAACTTCTATGCCAAAGTTCATCAAATCCTTTACCAAAGGATCACGTTCCAAATGCAACATTGCTAATGAAGCATTACTTTTTCGACTCAAAGCATCAGCCACTTTATTTGCTTTTCCCAGAAGGTAATGAATTGTACAATCATAATCCTTGATTAATTCTAGCCATCTCCGTTGTCTCATGTTCAATTCTTTCTGAGTGAATATATACTTTAAACTTTTGTGATCAGTATATATTTTATAATTTACTCCATACAAATGATTCTTCCAAATTTTTAAAGCGAAAACAACAGAAGCTAATTCCAAATCATGTGTATGGTAATTTAACTCATGAGTTTTCAACTGTCGTGAAGCATAAGCAATTACCTAATCATTCTGCATTAGTATGAAACCAAGTCCTTTTAATGAAGCATCACTATATATAACAAACTCACCATTCCTGGAAGGTAGTGCCAAAACCGGAGCATTCACCAATCTTCTTTTTAATTCCTGAAAACAATCATCACATTCTTTTGTCCAGATAAACTTAACACCCTCCCGAGTTAGCTTAGTCATTGGACTAGATAATCGGGAAAAATTTCTTACAAACCTTCGGTAATAGCCTCCCAAACCAAGGAAGCTACGAATCTCGGTTACAGTTCTAGGTCTTGGCCATTCTTCTACAACATTTGTTTTTGCAGGATCAACAGTTATTCCATCTTTAGAAACAATATGACCAAGGAATGAAATTTGTTGCAACCAAAACTCACACTTGCTGAATTTTCCATATATTTTCTTTTCTTTTATGGTTTGCAAGATAACCCTTAAATGTATTTCATGCTCCTCTTTACTTTTATAAAACACCAAAATATCATCAATGAAAACCACCACATACTTATCCAAGAAATCATGGAAAATTATATTCATTAATTCCATGAATACAGAAAGTGAATTGGTTATCCCAAAAGGCATTACTACAAATTCATAATGGCCATATCTTGTATGAAACGCAGTCTTAAGAACGTCTGCTTCCTTTACCTTCAGCTGATGGTACCCCGATCTCAAGTCAATCTTTGAAAAATACTGAGCTCCCTGGAGCTGATCAAACAAATCATCGATATGAGGCAAAGGATATTTGTTCTTAACAGTGATGTTAGTCAAGGCTCTATAATCAATGCATAGTCTCATAGAACCATCTTTCTTTTTAACAAATAAAATAGGAGCACCCCAAGGTGATGTGCTAGGTTGAATGAAACCATTATCTAATAAATCTTGCAATTGCTCCTTCAACTCTAAAAGTTCAATTTGAGCCATTATATAAGGGGGTTTCGAAATTGGCTTAGAATCAAGAACTAAGTCAACAGTAAACTCAACTTCCTGATCTGGTATTATTCTAGGCAACTCATCAGGAAAAACATCAGGATACTCATTTACCACTGGCACATAATTAATCTGAACAGTTCCTTTATTTTCAACGACGTGTGCAAGGTAACATTCATTTCCATCTTTTACAAGTTTCTTGGCCTCTTGATATGTTATCAACAATAAGGGTTCATTCTTGTACACAAACTGTAAGTCTTTCTGAAAAGAAACTTCATTAGCTCTACAGTCAATCTTAGCACGGTAAATAGAGAGCCAATCCATACCCAGGATAACATAAAACTCTACTAGAGGTAGAACAATTAGGTTTGCAAGTAGGTTCTTTCCACAGATAAGGATAGGAAGATTCTTATAAATTCGTTTTGCCTCAACATTTCCCCCAGGTGTTTTTAGCACAAGTTCAGAAGTCATTTCTTGAGATGGTATTCCCATTTTACTAGAAAAGGTTTCAGAGATGAAAGAATGTGTAGACCCCGAATCAAACAACACACTGGCATTATCTGAAAAAATGGACAAAGTACCCGATACAACTTCATTTGATGGCCTGACATCTGCTGAAGTAGTTGCAAAGGATTTCACCACCCATTTCTGCTTGTAGTCTAACTTCTTCCAATCACTCAAGCTCTTTGTCGGACACTCGTTTGCATAGTGACCCATCTCATTGTACTTATAACATTTCACTAACTGTAAATCAAATTTGGTCTTACCATCACCCTAATATTTTTCAGTGAAATCACGAGCCTTATGTCCCATCTTACCACATCGGTAGAACTTTCCAGAATTCATAAGACATTCCCTAGCATGCCTTTTTCCACATTTATCACAAACTGGAAACTTAGTTTTCTTACCATCAGACTTTTTTGAAGAATTTTTACCTTTCTCCTGTCACCTCGGTCTCTTCTTCTGTTTGTTGTTATAGAACATTTGATCATTGGAAAACTCCATTTCCACCTTCTTAGCACATTGAACAAGCTTTTCATAACTTTTAAACTTGCGAGAAGCTAACGCCCTTTGATTCTTTGGCTTTAATCCTTAGTAAAAACGATTGATTTTACTATCAAGGTCTCGGATAAACTTTAGAGCATACCTTTCCAATCGAGTGAACCATTCTTCACAGGTAGCCACTGAGTCTTCCTCTTGCCTCAATTACAAGAATTGCTTTTCCATCCTAAGTCGAACAGCCTTAGGAAAATACTTTTCAAGAAACATACCTTTGAATTCATCCCAGTCTAGAGCAACAATCTCATCTACGTCCCTGATATTTTTGACCATAGACCACCACTGATCTGCCTCACCCTCCAAATGGTAAATAGCAAGACTAACCTTTTGATTGTCTGAACACCCCATGACATCGAAAATCTTCTCCAGTGCTTTAATCCACCCTTTAGCTAGAATAGGGTCAGATGATCCTTTGAATGATGAGGGATGTTGCCTCATGAAATGATCCACTATTGACATGTTCCTATGCGGTTGATCTGGCTGATCTCGTGCATGGATACCACCACCATTTATCGATTGAGTCAACTGTGCCATTACTGCAACAAACTGTTCAGTTCCAATTCCGACTATCTCAGGATGCTGATTCGGAAGGTTATTTCCTTCTGCATGCCTTCCTAGCACTGCTTCCCTATTTCCTCTGCAGAAAACCATTCTGAACAAACATGTCTTAGATGAAGCAACATGGTAATCTTCAAATGCTATATCACTTCAATTTGACCATAAAAAAATATTTTTGGATAATCATTTAATAGAATTATAACTCCTAAAGTTATCTAAACCGGCCTTTGATACCAACTATAAGGCCACAACCTTAAACCTTACTTAATCTTGAGTTTTTAAAAGATTACACAATGAGGATCTTTTCGGGATTAGAGTTTTAGATAATTAGATCATAAAACATTCATTATATTCCACATATAAACAAAGTGGTTACATAAAGTTAGTATTCCTCATTCCCATCAATGGAAACATATTTAAAATAAAACATGGATTCTTTCTTGACACTTCCTTGACACTATCATCATATCATGTACCTTTCCCTTGACCTGTGAAAAACATTTCAAAAAACTTGGGATGAGCATAAAAAGCTCAGTTAGGGAGATAAAAATATGGAAATAAAACATGGGTACATATATACATAAGGATGAGATCATAATTTACCCATAAAACATAAGCACTTTAACATACCTCATCAAATCATGAATAAATCATAGAAATCGTAAAACATAAAGGTAACTTTAGGCGTTCATAACATTCTTACGTAGAGAGTAACCCTCTTGGTTACGTTTGGAATACCCATCACAGTATATTCCCTAAATCTCTTCAGAGAAACCTTAACGTTTCACTCCTTCGCATTACCCAATGCATTGGAGAGATATATCGGGCTTACCTGCCCTTAGTTTATCACGGAACCACCCGTCTTCATAATAATGCCGAAGAACCTCAACATAATTGTATCACATAAAACATGAATAAGCGAAACATAACATTTCCACCTTTCCATCACAAGATATCAATACAACACATTGATATAAAAACATTATGAAACCCATTTTCAATACCAAAACAAAAGAAAAGTAAAACATGGTATTTATTTTTCTTTTAAAAAAGGTATGGCTTGTAGAGGAAGCCGAAACTCAAATAATGGTCATGGCGGCGGATAAGTCGTTGTCGCCGCATACGTATGACAAAAACATTCCCTTTTGTCGTTTAGTAAACGCTACGTATAAAAAGATTCCTTTTGGATAAACGTAAAAGTCAAAGGGGTTTATAAACCGTATAAATGAAATTTGTGTATAAAATAAAATATGCCTCAATGAAAGGAGATTGAGATGAAGTCCCATACCTCGGGTCTGACTTGACTCGATTGTTCATTAATGTCCTGAATAATAAACTTGAGTTAATTTCTACTTGTTTAAGAACCTTTTTCAAGTTTATTATTCATTTTATATCACTCATTTCCATTTCATGAACACTATGTAATTATTTAAGTTAATAACGGTTGTTTTAACGATTATTGGTACTTGAGTAAAAAATAAGCCCTTTATAATTACATGTTGTTCATGTATCCATTATATCCAGAATGGTATTCATGATGTAGATTTCATATGTGTCATATATATCCAGTACATGAATGCATTTGTAATATTACATAATCATTTAGAGGTAAGAAATGAAATGCACCGTTCATGGAGACAGTAAGCCATACGTACGCATGAACGCTACATTCATTTCTATTTTGTATTTTATAGAATGGAATCATAATGATATAATGGTATATTATAATTCCAGTATAATATCATATATAATATCATAGTTCCGTCCTTTATACATCCCACATATGGTATTTAACGAATCAACTCACTTTGAGGGGGTGGTAGTCCGCACTTCCTTAAATGAAGATATCGCGTTTACCCATAATGGAAACCATAAAAATATACACAAAATGAAAAATATAGAAGCTTAAAGAAAAACATAAAAATATTATATATCATATATAAATATAGTGACGTCTTAATGTCCACCTCTGAAGGTGTTAAAATAATGTTGAACAATCATCGTTTTGGGAGGCATAAATTTTCCATCCATGGAAACAGTATGTTCGTTAACCATTAGATGTATGTGTGTGTAAGTGTAGCTAGAATACTTCTTATAAAAACATCCTAGTATTTGTAATATACTGGATTTGTTACAAAAGAAATGAATAAAAAGGGTTTAGGGGGTTGGAGAAGAAAAATAAAACAAACGGACTCAAGTGAAGACTTTACCTTAAAATCAGGTAACTCCCTTTGGTTTGAGCTCAAAGGCTTCCTTGGGAAGACTTCTGCCCAACTTGAGGCTTCAAAGTGTAAGGTAGGAAAGTGTAGAGACAAAATGGGCAGGGTTTGGCCGATCCAAAGGCATTGGGAGTGTGTGTAAGGAGGTAGAGGTGGGGGCCTTTTATAAGAGGAGAGGAGGGCACTCTTGGAAAGTAAAGAAATATTACTTTATTTGAAAATGAGTTTCTTATTTAAATGGACCCACATTGAAATAATTCGAGGTTAAGGTGATAAGGGTTCTAAATTCACCCATCCAATAGGTTTGTGACATGTTTAGGTCTTAGATGTTACATTATCATTACATTTTATTTAAATCATTAAATAATGAGGTCATCGCTGCATCATCATGATGTCATAAATAATTTAATTTATATAAAGTATAAAAATTATAAAACAACTACTATGATGTAGGAAATTTGTTTATCTTTCTAATGAATATTTATAGTCCAAAATCTGACTTGTATAACCCCATGTAAAAATTGTTTTAGTAAAATAACTCATGTTTGTGTCATTTTTACTTTAACATTAAATAAAAAGTTATTTATGTCATTTCCCAACCAAAGTGGCTCCATGGGGTCCCCAAGTTGACCCATGGCTTTTCATGGTCGGACATGACACAAAGAATAAGGGTAGTACATGTGTCTAGGTCATTTAAATTTATTAAAGCATTAATTTTACCTTAAACTACACTAATTACCACTAATCGCGATTAAAAACTTAATAAGTTACTATTCACCAAAAAATTATTTTAATATCATTGGACCAAATTTTACTTCTTAATGACACCCATGTATGTCGGATTTTTGAAAATCAAATCACAGAAGTGACAAAGTTTCATTTAAACAAAAAATCACTTTCTTTAACTACCACTTAGTGATTTCACTATTCATCAAAAATTGATGTTTTTCAGAAAAATACCAAAACATCACCCTAAGATATATTTGATATTCTGAATTCAAAAATGAAGTATATTTTACAAAATTCAAAACATATAAGTCACATTAATTAATTTAATAATTAATTACCACTGTTAGAGCAAATAGATTGTTTTTATGAAATAATAAGTATCAAAAGATTGACACTAGTTTAAATCCGATTTCAAATTGAAATTAATTCCAATGTACACCATTGGATTAAATGGTAAAAATATATTCAGATTAAACTTTAATAACAATTCAAAAGATAATCTAATCATATAAATAAATTAGATTAAAAAACAGTTTTGATGTAAAATGCAGTATTTTTCACTATTCATTAAAAAATGAACATTTTCAGAAAAATACTAAAAATTCACAGTAAGTAAATTTTGATGTCCCAATAATAGAGAATAAGTTTATTTTGACAAAAATAGCATATAAAATTTTCAAAATATAGATTCAAAAATTGTTTTCCATCAAAAGGCAGTAAAACAATCTTTTAAAAATATTAGTGTATTCCATGCTTAAGATTGGATTTATTTTCATTTTAAGCCTCTAAAACACTATCTATTTCATTAATAGGCATAGATAAAAATATATATTATTCATTACTTACTTGGGATGTAATAGTATATACCACCCTGACATCAGAAGCATAAACAAATATAATTTCCCATAAAAACCATACCATTTTCAATAAATACAATCAATTAATTAATATAAAATCACAAAAAGTATCTAAAATACATTAAGAAGATTATATAGATAAAAAATCGCATACAACAAGACATACTCCAGGGGAAACCAGGGCCATAACTCAATGACATGTAGGACTTTAGTAAAATGGAATTGTCTTTCTCATCCCTAAAAATTTATATTTAGTAAAAAACCCTTTCAGTATCATCTTTAATTAATTAATGAATTGTGAATATTTTTTAGTAGTCAAATAACAATTCACTATGAACAATCAATAACATGTATGTGTCCATACAAATTATTTTCAAAATACTTCTAGATTCAAATTATTTTTAGAAGGATCATAATTAAATATATATTCCTATTTATCATTAATTTTATATTTTTATCTTTATATTTTTATCAAATTTATTGATTATTTTTTATTTTATACCCCATAAAAATAGATAGAACAGAATAAATGAAATTAAAAGATGAATAATAAATAAATAATAAGAAAATGTGATTACAATATCCATTCAAAATCATTATTGATTTTAGTTATTATATTTATATAGATCATTTGTACAATTACCCAAAGATTGCAAAGAGTTTTAAATTCCCAATTAAACATAATAAAACATTCATCGAATACCATACCTCGACTAAAATTTCAATGTTCCATGGTAAATATTTGTGGAAAAATGGTAGGACCCTTCCGAAAACGAAGAAAGAAACATCATATAGTATCCATAACAATCCACCATCATGACACAATTGAATCTCAACCAGAAACTGAGTCATTATATAAAACCTCAATAATTAAAGAGAATAAGAGACATAAAGAGAATATGAATAGTGAAAGTACATTGATCCAAAAAATTGATTCAGTGATACAAGGTGTTTAGAACAGGAAAATAAGTGGCTAGAGAGTGGGGATATGGATAGATTTCAACTAAGGATTGAAGGAAATGAATGTAAATCAGTCAACTAAGTACTTAGCTCAATTTAGAGTGGAATCATGAATGGCCTCTACCATTATATCATAAATCCAAATTTTTATTTAATGTCATTGATTATAGGGTGATTTTATTCCTCAATATTTGGATCAGTATGTCCTGTGCTTCTATTTGATATCTAAAAATGTATTAAAATATCTTATGGAAATCATTCCTTACACCATGAAATGACTCATGGAATTTCATACACCCATAAGGGCACTAAAACCTCGCACCATGCTAGAGGGAAACGTTCCTCAATATTTTTAACCAATTTCTCTAAGGCCGTAGACATGGGGAGATCTATTATTTCATTTCATCTTATATATTATGCTCAACCTCACCAAAACCTCTCATGAAAACACACCCAACATAATGTTTTTTGGGTGTAATAGTTTTATCGAGGAGGACCTTTTTAGGCACCACACCTAACAAAATATTTATTTTAATAGATCTGATTTTTGATAGGGAGAAAACCAAAGGATTATAGTGGCACAAAACATTTCAAAATAGTGCATACCCATTTTCTAGAAAAAATAACTTCTAAAATATCCATCATTTTTGATTCATTCATAATAGAATGTCGAATAATATAAACCCAACATTAAAACACAAAGGCCATAAAAATATCAATCTAAAAATGGTTTTCTCCATTACCAATACTCTAAAATAATTACCATGACCAGTACCAATCTTATTAAAATAGTTTTTTGGTCTTTTAGTTGTCCAGAACTCAACTCTATTGTTTGGTGCCCCTCCAATTCCCCTCTTATCCCTTAAAATACTCTAGAAAAATTAATGGTATAGGTTCGGTAAAATGAGCCCATATAAATTTCCTCTGGATTAAAGAATGATGGTTCCATTTAAAAGTATTACACAAATCATATGTTCATGTCATTTTTAGGGAAGATATGAGAATTATATGGGATGAATATTTGGTTCAAGTATCATCAGTGATATCACCCTCTTGCCAATATTAAAATGTTTTTTGTCAAATTTATACAATATAGATTGATGATAAATCCCTCGAAATGTATCTTTTGGTTAGCATTAGAAAGCTTCCACCAATTAGAGTACAAAATTAAAAGGTCAATATAGATCTCATGAAGATGAAGATGATACATTGTATGCTTCCTTTTCAATATTTGATGGATTTACGGAGACTCTAAATTAATCATACATTTATTAAATGGTTTATTTCAAATATTTTTGGTGATTGGTTACCTTTAATAAGGGTGATAGAAAATGAGTAACATGCCAATGTAATAAATATATCTATAAATATTTTGATTGTAAAAATAAAATCTTATTCACCCACCAATACAAATACTGATAATTTAGGGGAATCCCCTCATCCATTATGTGTCCCCCTTATTGTGATTACATGGAAAAATATTTTCCAATAATAATGATTAATAATAACAAAACCAACTTCTATTATCTCAATATGATGATGTTCAATACTGAATCAAAGTACCCTATTATCAAAAGAGCAACCGAGAACCCCCTGTATGAGTACCCCTACTAGACTAGCAGTGTAGAGAGAGGGAGTGACCTTCAATTTTCACATCTAATAATCAATGGATTAGAGACTATGAATAATGGTATATAAACCATATAAAAGTGAAAACTTTCCCCCATTATCTAAATTTAAGGATAAGTGAAATGATATAATCCACTAATCAAATCCATTCATAAATAAATAAGCAATAACCACACATAAATACAATGTCATATAATTTGGAAAGAACTAAAAATGAATATAGACCCTAGGAAGTGACCATGAACTCCAAAATAGATTGACCAATAACTCAGAGATACTAACACCTAGATCCATCATCAATTAGTTCTAGTAGACATATAAAATAGTTAATATATACCCGGAGTGAGTATTCAGGTATATTAAATAGGATCCTCCCCATCACCTCCTTTGAAAAAAATCAAAAGAGTCCTATGAAATACTGGTGAATAAAAAATGAATACCAGTTGTTACCCAAATTGGTAAAATAATACCCCTTCATAACTAGGACATTCCTACCATGTAACAAATTTAAGTAAACAATACTATATAAACTGAATACACATAATTAAATTACCTTATATCCACTTGGTCATAAATATTGTCTCTCTCATGTCCCAATTCCAAACATATTGTGCGACATTACCTTTTGTATATCAAGGCATCTTAGATATGAATCATTTATCAACCCTAACAAAATCAGTATTGTGTGGGAACCCACATATCGTATTGGCATCAATACACATATCGATCAAATTCATAAATAATTAGTAGTTTCAAGTCTACTATAGATCACATATCAGGCATTATACCTCAACCCATAACAAACTTCTCATGTAAAAACATGGGAAACAATTTTCAATATAGCATATTATGGGTATTTTATATAAAATCAGGGGAATATACCCTCCAAAAACATATATATTGAAACCTATATCCATTACATACCACTTAAGAATGTACCCTATACCTTAATCAATCACATCCCATGATATGAATACAGATAATAAAATACTTTAGAGAGAGAATTGAAAAAGGTGAAGTCATCCATCCATTCCCTAACTAACTAGGATATTACAGAAAAAAAGGAATAAGAAACATTTGGGTGTTGGTTTCCAACCAAAATCGGATTTTGGAGAGTACAATATCATAATATATATGAATATATATCACACAACCTCACCGGGGGAAAACTCATATACATAGTATCAAATATATCTATATTATCATGTAACTCCAAACTACTAGTACTACTATTGTATCATAAATAAGATATTTCACTTTTAAAAAATCATCATGATTCAAAATAATTAACTATAAATAGATATAAATTTAGGAAACCCCTATTTGTTCATCATATTTACTTTATTCATTTTGGGTTAATCATTTCATTTCATTTCAATCCAAAATTCCTTCATACAATATTCTAATTTTCAAATTACTACTCCATAATATCAATGGATTTATTCTTTCCATTGTATGGCTTTCATTATTTATCATATATAATTACTATCATAAATAATTCCCATCACATTAGTTCATTATTATTTCACTAGAATTCCATAAACCAGGTTTTCTAGGACTCAAACTTAGCTACCAAAAATAAGATACAATAATGGGACATATGCTAACTATAACATCAAGTAGGAGATCATAATAAACAAACATCTGACAACCATCCATCAAAAGTAACACCAAAAAATATGGAAAATCCTATATATCAACATATACAAACAAACAAATCCATATGCCACAATTAGTTTTTTCAGAAAATAACCCCAGCTACCAACTTGTCCCTTTTAGCCAAACTATACCTGAACTACACTTAAAATCATAGACATCATCTGCCATCATGGAAAATAAACACCTGAATATAAAAGTTCTTTTATCATGGAAATTAATTATAATTACAAGGACATAACTACAAGGAATACAAGAAATTATTAAATAAGGATAAGATATCCAAGAACCAAATATTTATCTTTAGGAAATAACCCATTTAATTCCATCATGAATTAACCAATTCATTATGCATAGGTTTTTGCAAGATGAATCTTTTCATCAATAGATACCAATAGATATAGGTCAACCGTAAAAATGCTTCAATAAATAATTTCTTTTTTCAAAATATTTAATAAAATAATAGGTCTTATTTTAAAATAATCTTTCATTATCCATTTAATCACTATTTCATTATGTTGTTTAATAAATTTCACAAATTTCAATTCCCTAAAGTATTAATAAAAAATGAAATCAATGAGATGACACACTGTCATGAAAATAGAAAGTGGTATAATAAATATATCCTTACCTCATGAGATAAAAAACCATAAAATTCAATCATAATTATAGTTATTATCTTTATTATTGATAATTCCACTATAAAAAAATCATGAAAATCCAACAACTGCAGATATAAATAGATGTAATGAATCCCCTACCTCAACATGAGAATTTTATTTTCTTCGAAAAAGAAATGAAATATAAGTGAAAATATTCAATAACCTATCTTGTAGGAAACCAATGGTTTCTAAGAACATAATCCCATATGGATGCATATATAAATCACTAGAGAAAACCCCCTAAAACCCCATGATACATATAATTACGACAATATGAGAAAGAAATAGATAGGGAAAAACTAATAAAAATGGGAAACAATAATATTAGATCACTAATGAATAGATTTATGGGATCCAAGGTCTAATGTAGAGTAAATGGGGATTTATATATCTAAAAGAGACCCTTGGGTGACCTAGGGTTCAATGATGAATAAAAAAATAAGTTAATTTATATAGAGATCCTGAATTTATAAAATATTTATTTTAATATACCATGATTAAATACTATTTACCAAAACATAATGGATTATGTTTTAAACAAAATTACTATGTGGAAAAGAGGTATATCCCATAGAAGAGACTAGTTTATCCTCCCTCTATGTTCTATAGATAAAAATACACAATATATCCATAAGATAAAAGAAACCCAATTTAGGGAAATAGTGAAAACCATGAACTATGTTGTAGATACATTTAATTAATAAGGACACTAAAATACACTATTATTTAAGGAATAATCTCCAGCTACCTCATAAGGGTCTAAAATTAAATAGAACCACTGAATCCTCTAACCATGGGATCAAACAATTCCATGATAAAAAATACACTATGTTAAAAACTCCTATAGTGATTGAAATTGACCCACAATATTTAACAACACTATAACATAAATTTCTACATATCCATACTCCTACGCAAAAATCTTTCTTTAGGAAACCTTCAGACAACCAAACCTGTAATATAATATATCAATGTAAACTAAGCACATATATAAGATACCTCTTAGAAAATTCACATCCTATAATATTTAAAATATAAACCATAAAGGAATGAAATAGGAACAAAGAACCATCATGTGTGATACCTCTTAATGATAACAATATACAAAGGATACAACCCACACATCAGAGGAATAAGAATCATAATCACACAACATCATTCATTTCATTAATAAATAAGTTAAAACATATAATCTCAAAAAAAACATTGAATAACATGGGATAATGATAAAACATCTATGACTCCCAGTCACATGTCATCTCATCAAATCCATATTTTCTTCAGTAGACATGAACCAAGGGAATGGAATTTCCACACAACAACTTCTCTTAATGGTCTCAAATCCCTATAGGATGATCTTAAAAGGTCACATCATCATAAAATCCTTACTTTCCACAATATATGATGTGTTAATGATAGTAAAGGTACATGTGATGTTCCAGATTATAGAAGATGTTGTGATTTTAGATCATAGTTGTGGGAAGTTCAAATCGATATTCAACAGCATAAAAAAGCAACAAAACCTTGATTGTTCAAAAAATCAAGGTAAATATAACTCCAAGAACCGAACCTTCATTTACAACATTTAGGAGATACTTTATCATCATATGGTCACAAATGTAAAAATTCAAATTCCTCCTTCTATGATCAATATAGTTAATAAAAAATCATGTTCTACCGTCAATCACTCAAAGAAAACCCATTTCCACTCTATCTTGATCTATACCAATTCTGGGCCAAGAAAAAAGTCTTTCCCACCCTCAATCGATCATGATATAGATTTATAATTTTGGTTATAAAATTATTTAAATAGATCAATATCAGTGGTAGGGTGATAAATATTATTATCAAAAACTCTGAAAGGATAATTTATACAACCATGAACATCTAAAATATAGAACTCATGAGTGAAATATTCCCTCTAATGTATATATAGTCTCTTCCATTTTTCCATATTTTTAAATTTGAATAGAATTTATATGGAATATCTAATATTGAAATGCATGGATCGGACCTATCTAATCATTAGAGGTAGAATTGGTTATTTATTATAGATTATCATATTTTGAACCTGAAGAATACTGACCACCTCCTTCAAAAGATGAATTGATAACACCTATACTAATATTAACTCATTAACTACTAAGAAGTAGGAAAAATTCACCAAAAAATCCACCATCACTCATAAAACATCACAATCTCCATGATCTTTGAAAAACCCAATGATGAAGGCCATTTTTGTGTCCTCCATATTCCACTAGAGAAAATCAAGTGTCTGAATCAACCAACATAAAACACAAAGTTTAAAATTCTCTATATGGAAAATTAAACATTGAGGGGAAAATTCTGACTGATCAGTTCATTGTAGGCCATAAATATGAACTTTCAAGGAATGATACATCTTAGACACACAAGGATGTACTTCCAAGGGATACCAATAGAACTCATAGTGAACCACCTCATGCATTTTATATGGAATGAAGTGCCTCAATTTTAAAAAACAACTAATGTGGATAGTCATATGACCTTAAATTAAGGGAATCACTTTTAGGAAATTGATTTTTTCCAAACATCCACCTCAGAATCCAAATTTTCATATTCCTCTAACAACTGCATTTTTTTACAACACCATAATATAATAAAGACACCCATTACCATTAAATATTACTATGTTATGGTGAATCATTGAGAGATCCCCTATTATCCTATAAACATCATCAAACTACTATACAATATCTCTATTAGCTTCACACTAAAATAAAACTCCACAACACACCATTTCCATAGTGCATAGGAAAATTAAAAGTTATAATCTTAAATGACATCCAATAACCATTGCTACTAAAAATATAAATCATTTTTGGGGAATAAATACATAATATCATGATTTGTGAACTTAGAAAAGTGCTCACTGATGAGGTATGATCTCTATAACATCAGAGAACAAGTAATTTCATCCCAATCAAGATAATGATTGGTGTAGTTACATTAATGGCATAATTACTATAGAGACCCATATGCGATGAAATATACATTATGAATAAGAAACCCCTATGGAATATGTAGACCTCAAAAATTAACCTCAAATTAAATTCCATACCATTGAAAATAATGAATCTGATCCCAAAACAACATCACCTTAAAATAATCAAAATCATTCAATCAATATCCAGTCTACAGAAAGGACGCGTCCACTATAGTCAAACATATAATATATCTTATTATATAAATGATTTTGGATGAAAAAATTATATAAGATCCAAAAATTCCAAGTAAACCCTACAACTCTATAATATTCTTTGGTTCTTCCCAAAAAACTACTCCCTAAATCATAGAAGGTTCCATGACTTCTCCTCATTAAGAAATGACATGTCACAAGAAACTAATCACTTGGGATTATAAATCACACATTGAAAATTTTTTAAATAGTTATTGATGATGATGAAATCAACAAATAGCTCAAATATTATTTTTATTCTCCTCATATAACATAGAATACATAAGGATTTCAACAATAAACAAGAAGATGTTCAGATCTAGAAATTCATGGACTACACATTTCATCAGTCTAGTGAAAATGGTTTTATCCATTATCACAACAAATGAAATCAAATTAAACACATAAATATCATAAAAATATCATAAATCCACCTATCTAATATCATCAACCATTACCTGTATCAAGTGATATAGTTACAAAAAATCAGTCTCTGAGAACTAGCTATCTACCTTAAACTAGGAGAATGAATTATCTATCCATGGGAAGAGATAATTGTTTTCACCATCACATAATTATAGAAATGATATTTATTACATATCCAAAAAATAGTATATTCCATATTAAAAATTTAACTGTCGAACCCCTAGGTGACACACAAGGCCAAATAAAACATAATTTTAAAAGATCATCAATATGAATACATAGATCTAGTAACTTGTAAGGCACTTTCATATATGTGTACAATAATAGCAATTTTCAACCCATATGTAACTCTATCCAAAGAAGGATCTTACATTGAGTGGGTACTGTCAGAGACTCTTCTTGATAGACATCATATTACTCATCAACAACCTTAGGAAACACCACTTCTTGATATTCTATTGGAATAAACATTATATTGGACATCACGGGACAAAGGCATGACGTGTTTCCATCCCAATTGAGGGAATCTTTTCAAAAAAAATCATAGATCATGCAGCATCTATGTCTTAGAATACTATGTTCCTCTGAAAGAAAACTATAATAGCATTTATCAACTATATCCAGTCCATTCGCATAAATATTTTATATGTCAATATTTGTAGACATTTTAAATTTCCACAATAATGATGATACCATTACATCGATGCACAATATATTTAAACATCACAAAACGTAACTCCCCTTACAATTGACTTATTCAATTCTTGGGTCACTAGATGAATATCAACCCCAATTTCAGAACAATGCACTAGGTAAGTTGAAATGAATGTTTATATTTCTATTAGATAAACATGGTATGAATAAAAATAAAACATTGGTAGATAATTTATCATAATAGGTCATGTTTCCATTTCACTAAAAACTCTATCGAATTAATTTTACATGGAATAATCCATGAAATATATAGACATGATGGAAACCACCCCCATGGATGTGCTCTAAGAACTATCCCTAAAAATGAGGGACATCATATGGCTATCATGTGCCTACCCTATCCCCCACTGTTGATGATAGAATGGGGCACCTTTCCGCTACATTCTCTGTGGAGGATACTACTAGATTTGATGAACTTGAATAGGATTCTATCTCCAAACCAAATACCAAAGATAGTTGGGAAATAAATAATCAAATGAAAGAATAATCTGTAAGAAAAATTCTAAAACTGATCCCCTGGTTGGTGATTATGAGCTACTAACCCTAATGAAATGGGATGTATTGGGATGAAACTAACTTCTTGTTGTTTGAGAATTATTGTAACCGTGAAAATGAAAACTTATGGCTATAAAAATTCTATATATAGATTTTTTGAGACTCCCCTCCTAGGAATATCCAATCCAATAAAATACCCTCTAAAAAACCTATACCCTTTCCTACATCATGAGATATGTTGGAAGCTTCAATATGGTGACATGTAGTTTGATCCCCAGATGAAAGGGGTCCAAAAAACTCCTCTCTCTAATCACCTAATTTAGTAGATGTTCTAATTCATATTGAATTATGTTCTTATATTGGATAATAAACTCCTACATACTATAATATCTCTTGTAGATATTATGGATCTCATTTTGAAATACTTCTTTCAAAGTTGATGGGTGAAACTCAACATAAACTAATATCAAAATTTATCCTTGAATAGTCTACTGCTTCAGATACTTGCGAAATAAGAACCACCAATTCTATCCTACCTCCCAAAATCTCATCACAGTTAACAAAAACCAGTTCTCATTTTAAGAATAGTATGAACAAAGGAAAGTCTCCACCACCTCCAACAAATCCGCAACCATCTGATAAGAAATTAATACCTTATACTTCTGTAAGACATAGAAACTAAAAATATTGATGTTTCCTTATTAAAGAATCAATTTCAACAACCTCTACATGATAATGATCATATATTACATATTGTTGTACCCATCATCATTGACTAAATGGTGAAATCTCTCTAGATCCATACATTAAAAATAAAAATTGTTATGTATTATAAAAATCGAAACATGGTATTTTTAAAGTTAATTAATTAATTTTCAACCTAATTAAAATTGTCTTTACAATTCTAAAAAATGTTTAAAAAAACATGACACAAGAACCATATATAGGGTACTACTCAACAAGAAGAATAACCTCACTTAAAATGTTTATTAATCTTGATGGTCCCTATTTCAGATCACTTGGGTCCCCAAATACCCATTTTTAAGTAGATCTAAGGTTTTTGAATCATATAAAAAGACCACATGATATTGTTTCCCTAAAAACCAATTAAACACTCATGTGTCCATATCTCAAGACTATATACTATCATTTTATCATCCTCCAAGGACCAATAATGAGCAGGAGTAACCCATTAATCCTTCCTCAAATAATTCATGATGTGGTAAGTATCACTGATGGTATACAATCTATTAAAATGAGAGGCTATATCATGATTATATAAATTTAAGGATAAGGGAAAAGATGGAATCCCCAGATCAAATTCATACAAAATAAGAGATCGATCATAACACATGAATGTAATGTCATTAAAAGAGGAAACAACTGAATATACACAAACAAATCTTAGGAAGTGACCATGGACACCTACAACTCAATAAAAACCAACACAAGACTGTAATTAAATAATTTATCAAGAACTAGCTACTATTTACAATAATAAATGATAGTTTGGAATTACTATAAAAAAATTTATGCATTCCAACTATTGAAAGAAACATCAACCATGTTATGAAAGCCTACATCTCAACCAGAACCAATTAAGAAATCAATATCCCAATATGAGAATAATGCAATAATACAAAATATCTGTAAATATGTTCCATAATCCCTAGCTATATCAACCCCACAAATCAAATTATAGAAAGTATCTACAATTTTAGATCATGTAAATATGGGAATAAAGTATATTTGGAATACTAATTCAGAGTGATAACAAATATATTACTCCAATTAATACACACCTTTAACAAAAATGTATAATACCAATCATCTCCAAACTTTTATATTAACAAAAACGTCATTTCAATGATGAATTAACATACTCATTATACATTTCATTCATTACTAAGAATACTATTAATAAATACTAATAATATATATGGGTCAACCATAAACACACTTTAGGAAATACTTTCCTTATTCAATGTAATAAATAACCATTTCATTTTTACTATTTATTAAATAATTATAGATTTATGTTATTTTTAAAATTTAATGAATATCAGTTAGGATTAAAAATAGATAAATTCATACTAGTGAGATATAAGACTATCTATAAAATTATATTACCTATTTTGGTAAAAGGACATATATTTAGATCTATTTTAGTTTTGGAAAGTATATAAATACCCTTCAGTTTCTCTTATAGAGTTGTATTCCCATTTGAAAATAACATTAATAGATTATTCACATGCGATCCAACCTTGAAACCATGAAACAAATGGAATTAGAAAAAAATGAAACTTTATATCAAATTGAAATGTTTATAAATGATGATAATAAAATTAAATAAATATAATTGGTTTTAAATGTTACTAAATTTATAATGTAATGGATTTAATATGATTATCACATACATTAAGTGAATGTACAGAATGATTCTGGAATATCTAGTAATGGAAATATATGAACCAATCTTTTTCATGTGGTTATATCATTTCTATCTCTAACTATGTTTCCCACTATCTTTAATGTAATTTAGTGATTAAAAATTTTATATATACATCTATCATATTAATTGTTTTCTTATCATCCCTTCCTTTGAGGGGTAATACATTCCTTATGTTCATTTCTCAAATAAGTTCCTTAAGAAATATCATTTGATTATGATTCGATCGAAGATTATATAATACATTTCCTTCTATAGTTAATTTTTATGTTTATTAACTATTATTAGGTTCTTATTGTGGAACATATAAGAATGTACATGTTAATATGGTTTCACACAATGACAATTCCATTGTATTGGGTGACAATAATGTCTCGTGAGATAGTATGTATGGGATTGGGGAGTGAACCTAATTCTTTATGGGAGTTTTCTCCCTTATGATATCATCATTGTTATTAACCTTGAAATATGATTATTTTATGGTTTATATTACTACCACATTCATATGTTTCTATGATCTTATGATTCAATGTTATTTATTTTTTCACTCCACATGATTATTTGGAGAACATTTATTTTACTTTATCATACTATTATCCCATATCATGCTTAATCCCTTACTGGGTTATTTAGATCACCATTTTTTATTTATATTCCCATGGTTATCCTTTTAATTTTTTTGAGATAAAATGGATTTATGAGGTCATTATAAAGATTAATATAATTTTGTTTTATTTCAGTTTCACTTATATATTTTATATACATTATATTCGAAATATTCTAGTCCTCTTAATTGTTAGTTAGTATTTATTTGATATATATGGGAACCATAATGAAGAAATATCTGTAAAAATATCGTATCACTATAGTTTGTATCATAGGTTGGAATAGTTATTTTTGGAGATTTGTACTAGAATCATTTTTAAGAACCATAGGGATATGTACAAGTGTTTGAAAAAATACTAAAATTTTGTTGAGGTATATGGTGTGTATTTTATAAGAAACTAATTATATTTCATGATATTATATGTTAATATAGTTTTGAAAAAGTTTTACATTGTTTTAAAATACCTAAATTATTTTATTGAGTGTTGTCTCTATTTTCACCAGGAGCATAAAAAATAATCCATTCTTCACACCTATTTTGATACTAATGGGTTATATTCATCAAAAATCTCACAAAATCATTACAAACAATTATGATTAACATGAATATATTGTTAGTATAGAAAACATAATAGGAAAAATGACATTGGATATGCTAGATTTAAATAATGTAACACATCTATTAGGATATATCTTCCAATTATATTTTTTTCCGTCTATGTTAAAATTTTAAATTTTAATATATATTTTAGTTTGAGTATTGTAAAAATTTTATAATTTCCATTAGTTCAGTCAACAGATAGAAATTGGAGGACCTATTCCATGAACCAATGCGATAGGCAATGTGTTGATTTCGCTATAAAGATTATTAACCCTATTCAAATATGATAAAAATGATTCATTAAAGATATAACATAGATTAATACTGTTATGGATAATTATATGAATCATGTGGAACCACCTCCTTATCCTTATAAAGAATAAGTAAGGATATATTCCTTTATATAAGAAAGGATTTCTACATTTAGTGCATCTTTTGATCCCCTAATTATCGAATAATTGATTAACTCTATTGAGAAGATATTATCATTATTCTAATTTATAAATAAAGAGAAATTCATAATGGTTGTCTATAATATTTGAATGGAAAGTCGATCAATGGTGGACATTGATTAATAACATGAATACCAAAGTGAAAACTGATTACTTGGAAAGAGAATGAATATTTTTTTTAATATTTTTTTTCCATGAACACTTTATCTTAAAATGGATTGGGGTTTCACTGAATAGAAACAAAAAACAAGATGATTCTATCAGAGCATATGATTAAAATTACCTAATCCATAAATTGAATGACTTTATCTTCACCATAAACCATTAATATGAGTTTTAACAATACAATAGTTAGTTCTATCCAAGTCTATTAATTTTTTTTTGTATTATAGACTTTGAAAACTATAATGATATTTTCAATTATTCATAAATGGATGCAATAGAGATAGGGGAATCTCAATTGTATCGTGGTTCTAGATGATAAAAAGAGAAAAATGTTGTTTTCTTTATGAGGATCAGTGGATAAATCCCATATATAGAAGAAAACATAAATTTATTAGTGTTAAAATTTAAAAAGAATCATCTTTAAAACTATCTTAAGGGGACTCGGGGATGACTAAAATTTGTAAGAGAGGTTTATCATTAAAATGAATATAAAAGGGTGATGAAGAATCCCACTAATGTGTTTGATGGAATGAGGGTTCAGATAATCACTCATCTTGTATCCATATGATTTAACTATTATGAAACAAATAATTATGTGAACAAATTCCCTATGACAAGGATTTTCAGTGAAAATAGATTACAACATTCCTCAAAACATATAGTATAAGATATGGAATATGGTATCACTATTTCCAATGTGTCACCACCCCCTCCCCACAATGTGTACCCCTCCTAGGTCGGCAATGTGAGAAGGGAGATAATGACCCCCCCCCCCCCCCCCCGGGTCCGGCCTACAGTAGGACCCGGGTTGGCGACTAGCATAGAGGGTATAGTAAACACACAGATGGGAGGCATTACCTTTTAAAAGAACACATGCGAAAGACAGAGATAAGATAGACACCAACCAATTCCATCTTAGACAGAAATTTAAAAGAAAACCCAAGTGCACATATGTAATGTCATGCAATGCTACTACAACTGAAAGCAGAAAACTGCATGTATGCAAAAGAGAGTAAAAACAACAGCAACCACAAGCTCGAACAACACCTGCCACCCCAAGCTAGTAGATACCATCTTGATCTCTAACCTTCTCCAAGTGACCTAAAAATCAGTTTATATAAACATAGGGTGAGTATAACAGTATACTTAGTAGGATCCTCCTGGAAGACTATCATGAAAAAGTAAATAAATCATTCTAAAGCACAATGAACAACAAGGGAAACTAAATCATCACCTAAATAGGTATACTATGCTTCTAGCCACTCCATTGATACTCTTATTAAGTAACGCATACAAGATTATATAAGATAATAATGAATATCAATGGTACCCTGCTACTACCTCCACACTGGTTTTCCACTTTTCTTCAACCTCACGCGTCATAAGCATCTCTCTCCCAAAAAGGCTTGCTTGCAGTCACCTAGGTGAAGCACCACAACATGAACCTCGGGCAATAAAACCACAATTTCCACAAAAGAAAGTAACTAGTTTGTTTCTATGAGGAACCACAACTCATATAACATGTAGAATATGTCACGTATTATACCTAAAGCCCTTACGACCCATACAATGAGTAAGGATCCTCAAGCCATAACAACCTATACACGTTACACCTATGGTTGTCTGAAGGATAATATATTTAGAATATATGTGTGTGAATAACCACAAGCCATTACATCCCTCAACACACATATATGAAGAAAACTAACCACTGTTCCTACTAGCACAAGTCACTCCCAAGAGAAGAGAGTGGGGCCAATGGGTGTAGTCAGATATCCATCCTCCCACAAGAATGTTGGGTAAAACACCCCCTCAGGACTCAAAATCCCTAGAGTGTCAGGTTACATAACTGACAGGGTGGAGTATCATATAGAAACACAAAAATTACATAATATACTATATCTCAAAACCACACTATGGGAAAAACCAAGTCTTAGACTCAACATTATTTAAGGTCTCTCGGACTCCTGGATGCCACATCTATGACTAGATATCCTATAAGCAGACAACCATTTAAAGAGATTTATTACATTACTTCATTCGCTTTTTATCAAATCATCTTTACATTAATTAATTCTTTAAACATTAATAAACCATGAACAACTCAACATTAAATTTCATTTTCATCACACCCAAAGTCCACTGTCCCTTAAAAATTGTAACCTCAACATTTCGTTCCAACAAGCTCCAACCCCATGGGTTAACATCATTTATACAATTACTCATTTACAACATTACTTTCCCATATTCCCTAGAATTCAAGATAAACATTCTATTATACTAAACAGAAGGGGGCTCAACACGGTGAGTAGATAATTAACCATCGAGTCTTTTCCTCTTATATAAAGAGAGAAGATCGATCTTCCCTTGACAAGCTATACATGGAAAGAATGTGGAATACCCCACTTGCCATCTCTACTTTCGTAAGAAGGGTTTGAAATACCAGCTGCCTAGAGCAGTGGGGAATGTAATGTAAGCAACCAATCAAAGAAACCTAAAGCACCCAAACATTCACATATAACTAGTTTCATCTTCCCCGATGTCCTCTTCGGCACCCACATCCATAAACCTATGCCTTTCGCCACCATAGGCATCATCTGTTGCCACAACCAATAGATCTATATGACCCCACATATCACAACATCAATCCATTATCACATCATAACAGACTCACCATTAAAAAAATCGTATCAATTGGGCTCATGGCCCTTAAACAAGAAAATGGGTAACTCAGAAACCCACAATGAATTATCTTTTATCAAACAACTAGTTATTTAATGAACCTTGTATTAACCGATTTATTATTAATAGTTTCCAAACCTAGGAAAACTAATTAGTAATCTATCACAAATAATTTAAAATTTTGACTTCACCAATTTGGTTAACGTAAAATTACAACAAGAGGTACCAGATTCATTTATATGCATATTTATCATTAGCCAAATAATTTTCAATTAATTCCGGCTTATGTTATTTACCAATTTCCATCAAGAACAAAAAATTTAAGTAATAAATCATAGATATCACACAATCTACAAAAACAAGAGGCAATAACATATGATCAATCTCAATTTATGTATCCCATTTAAATATTTATTATGCTGATTTCTTTGTGATCTAGTGGGATAGAACATGCTAACTCTATGGTTGCACGTAACAAATAATAGATGCAATGAATCCCCTACCTCAAACATTTATTAATGTTCTTTATATGAGAAGGATCCACACAACATGTTACGATCTCCTCTGCTGTGACAACTGTATCCACTTGAGGATGCAGAGACACCACCACATCAGCCAACACCCACGAAAATCCCAATAGGAACATGTGGGTAAATACCATAAAAAGGGAAGGGGATAGAAGTATATGAACCTGAAATAATGAAGATATATCATAACATATATTGAAGAATGATTGATATGTCTTGGTTACATTAAAACAGAGCGGAACAAATCCTAGGAGGAATGTTTGATTTCACAAATCCTACAGGAAGGAATGAGATGGCCAAGTATCTCACACTTGAGAACATTGAGGAAGAGCTAGTGGGGGAAGACATTTCATCTATTTAAAAGATTTAACAGATGAGTGGTTTAAGATACATTTGGTTTTCCATTAAAAGCATATCACATTAAACCATGCGGTTTGAACAACTAAAAATGTCCCAAGCCTTAAGAAAAGTTAATATAGGAGTTGTGACCTTTGAATTAGCCCTATAGTATTTAAAACAAGGCTTTAAATGCATTATACATCAAAGGAATCATTTAACGGGTGAAATGTAGGAAACTTGAAGCACTTTTCAGAAATTCAAAATTTGGTTATGGAAAAAACACTATTCTTGAACCTCACTATTAGAAACTCACCATTCTGAAAACACTATTCATGATCCTCACCATTGGAATCTCACTGTTCTGGAAATACTATTTATGAACTCAAAATTTGGAAAAGAAAAAAGGTCACCATTGGAACCTCACCATTGGAACCTCACTTTTATATTTTTAATAGAAGGTTACCGATGACACTGTTCACTTAGGGCTACCGATGCACTATTCACATAAGGTCCCCATTGCACTATTCACATAAGGTTATGGATGACACTATTCACAAAAGGTCACCAATGACACTATTCAAATAAGGTCACTAATGTCACTATTCACATAAGGTCACCATTTCACTGTTCACATAAGGTTACCAATGACAGTGTTCACCTAGGGCTATTGATGACACTATTCACTTAGGGCTACCGATGAAACTATTCACCTAAGGCTACAGATGCAATATTCACATAAGGTCACCATTGTATTGTTTTACCTATGGTTACTGATGACTCTGTTCAAAAAAGATCACTGTTACACTGTTCATAATGTTCTACCATTGTATATCTTCCCCGATGGAACTTTTCACAATAATAGAAATTTGGAAATTTTTTGGGGATAAGTCACCTTGACCTCCAAAAACACCTCATACACCTTATTTTCTCACAAGAATGGACTAAAGTGCTCCAATCCATTACATCAGATTCCTCTCAAAACATCCTCATCCTCAAGAATTCAAAACCCACATAAAGGTAAAACGAAACGGTATCAGAACAACCACTTAACAAGATACCTCAAAAAATAGAGCAAGCCACAAGAAGTAACAAAAGAAATCCATTGTATAAACATGAATTGTCTATAACCCGAAGGCTACTTTGATACATGAATTGAGTTAAACATCAAACAACACTCGGTACTGATCACGTATCGATGACTGGATTTCCTAGGTACTTTCCTCCATGACTCCATGTCACCACAAGATATGAACCAAGGGGATATAATGACCACATAATACCTTCTCTATGTAGTCTTAGATCTCCATAGATCATTCATAAAAGGATGCATCATCATCAAAATTGATCTCTCCCCAATAGTTTACGTGAGAGTAATCCTGAGGATAATAACAGAGTTGTGATACATGGAAAACATCATCTATCCAACTCATCTGTGGGGTGATTGCTACTCGATACAACACTACTCCAACATGATCGAACACCTCGAAAGTCGAATCAAACTAGGGAGAAACCTTACTCTTATGGCCAAACCATCACTTCCCACGATGGGGAGTCACCTTAAAAAACATGTGATCCCCAACAACAAACTATAATGGTCTCCTCCTTTGATAAGAATATGATTTCTGATGATCTTGTGATGTCATCATCCTTTCGTGAATCACTTGATCCATCTCTGTTGTTTTATTAACTAGTTGTGGTCTGAGAATTGCTGACTGTCTGACCCTAGTTTAGCACAATGGAAAACAAGAAGTTTGGCCATACAAGGATTCAAATGGCACCATACCGATGGTGGAGTAAAAACTATTGTTGTAAGAAAACTCCCCCAAGGGTATGTGACTCATCAAAGAGCCTCCAAAATCTTGGACCCAAGAGAATAACATGTCATCAAGAGTCAAGATGATTCGTTCGGTCTGACCATCCATTTTTGGATAAAAAGAAGTTATATGGCATAACTGATAACCAAAATCATGTTGTAGTCCTCTCCACACCCTAGAGGTAAAATGAGGATCTCGATCAGAAATGATCATCCTTGGGACTCCATGAAGTCTCACCAAATCCTCCAGATACTGCCTCGATAAAACTTCCATTGACCTTGACTCATTAATTATTGTGAAGTGGGATGATTTTGTAAAACAATCCACTACCACCCAAATAGAATCATGCCCTCCCTAAGATTGAGGTAAAATAGTAAAAACGTCCATTGAGATGTCCTCCCTCATCAACTAAGGAACATCTAATGATTGGAGCAGACCACTAGGAACACGGTGTTTGTCCTTCACATTCTGGTAGACCAAACATCGGGACCCAAACTCTGCAACTACATGCTTCATACCAGGACATCAAACTAGTACCTCAAGGCTATATACATCATTGCCACGCCAGGATGCACCAATAAATGATAACTATGGAACTATCTGAGAACTATCTCACACATCATCAAAGGAACAAAAAGGAGTCCATGATACCACACTAGGTGTTCTTCATCCTCACACCAACCATCAAAGGACTAGCCAAAAAGAACTCGGTGGAAATTAACCTTTATATCCTCCAACATGGAATCTTCCACTTTCTTCACCCGATATGACTTCACTATCATCTCAAAAAGACAACCACTTCCCCCAGCTTCTCCTATATCAAGATGAAATGATGACAATTCTTCCATAACTCTCTAGGAGTCACAAAATTCACGCACTACATCACTACCTGACTTATGACACATCACATCAGCTAAAACATTCCCCTTTCTAGGTCTATATGATATTTTGAAGTTTTATTCCTATAAGAACTCATTCCATTGATGGTTTTTAATGGTCAAGTCACACTGCAAGAAAACATACCTCAGTATCTTAGGATCGGTGAAGCCCCCAAAGCATTCACCTATGATGTAATGCCTCCATAACATCCGAGGAAGAACCACAATAGAAAAGTCAAGATCATTGGTGGAATAGTTACATTCGTGAGGATGCAACTGCTGAGACCCATAAGAAACAATTGATCTTTACAACATTATATCACCGCCCAACCCGAGATTTGAAGCATCATAGAAAACATCAAACTAAACTCCCTTATTTGGAAGAAAATGAACTAGAGCACTTACTAACTTCTCATTTAGATACTCAAAGGCTGCATGACACTGATCAGTCCATATGAACACCTGATCCATCATGGTCAAAGCTATCAAAGGTGTCACATCTCATGAGAAATCAACTACGAACCTCCCGTTGTGGCCTACAAGACCATGGAAATATTGCACCTCTGACACTATCTTGGGGTTGAACAAGTGACAACTGCTTCTATCTTTGATGGATCCATAGCTAACCCCTACCTGGAGCCCACTTTACCTATGAAACATATATCTTGAGCCCAAAACTCACACTTAGACAACTTCCCAAACAGATGATGTTAACGAAGAACTCCCAAAATGACATGTAGATTCTCTACAATTTCTTCTTCACATGTGGAGTACACAAGGATATCGCCGATGAATACTAAAATGAACTTGTTCAAGAACTCATGAAACACGGTGTTCATAAATCCCATGTGAACAGATGGAGCATTTGACACACCGAAATACATTACAACGTACTCATAATTCCCATGATGACAACAGAATGCGGTCTTCTGGATATCCCCATCCTTCACATGCATCTGATGATATCCTGACCGCATGTCGATATTTGAGAACCAACAAGAACCCTTCAGTTGATCAAATAAATCCTAAATCCATGGCAGAGAATTGAGATTATTTATTGTCACTATGTTAAAGAGACGATAATCGGCACACAACGGCAAACTGCCGTCATCCTTATTCACGAACAAAACATGCGCACCCCAAGGTGACACACTCGGACAAAATAAACCACACTCTAACAGACCACATATCTATATACATAGCACTCATAACTCATAAGGGGCTATCCAATATAGATACATAGATATAGGATACCCTCATAGTTACAACTCGATCCAAAACTCGATCTCTTGTCGACGGAGAAATGCTACAACCTCTTCTTGAAATACATCATTGTACTCTTCAATGACCATAGGATACACCAACTGTTGAACATATTAAGAACTATACATCATCTCAGCCATCATTGATGATAAGGACAAAAAACGACAATGACCCATCCGAGGATCTCGCTCTCCAACAAACACCACTGGATCTCCATCCACATTGATTAAAACAACCTTCTTCATGAATAAATCCATGATAGAATACACCAAATACAACCAATCCATGACAAGGATGACATCATATGGTTTTATGCCTAAGAATAAGAAATATCCCCAAGAGAGGTGATTCCCCAACACTAGATCATAGTCTCTACATACATCAAACAAGTCAGCTCAACCTCCAACTGGCATAGTCAACACGAAGGGCACTAGAAGCCTCTCTACCTCTAGTCCAAAAGCATGGAATAGGGTTAGTGATATGAAGGATTGTGTCCCTCCTGAATCAAACAAGGAAAACACAAATGTATAAAAAACAATGGGTACCTAAAATGACATCGGGCTTGCCTAGCACTGGCAATGCTAAAGAATAAAGATGACCACAACCTCCCACATGACCTCTTTGACCCTGATAAAGACCACCACCATGGCTGTGCTCTTCTCTGTAAGGACAGGGAGCATCATGAGGCTATCCCCTGCTTGCCCCATCTACCCTCTACTGATCTAAGCCTGGTGCAACCTACTACTGTTGCCAATACTGGAGCTACCTCAATAGAAGATCCTAGATTGGAACACCTGGTGCATGATGACACCTCTGAATGGTCAGGCAATCTTGATTCTGATGACCTCGTCCACCATAAGAAAAACAAGTGCTTGATCACTTGGCATATGCTTGAGAGATGCTTCCCCCATTTAAATGAAATTCTGAGGGATGTGACCTACCCCTAGTCGAATGGAAACTCTTCTTCCATGAAAATCAAAAACCCCAGACCACAACTCGACTTCATGATGAATCATGACAAATCTCATCTCTTGATGATCTGGTTCAGGACAAAGTCCTCTTGAAGACCTCTACTCTTTCCAAAACCACAAGATATGTCTTCATTATAATTGGGGTGATCTGGTGTGGGATCTCTGGATGCAATTCCTCCTTCAAAATCCTCACTCTGGCCTCTTCTTCTGGGAAAAGGTCTGAAGAATATCTTAAAAGGTTCCTGAAACGGATTCCAAACTCTCCCACCTTGTAGATCCCCTATCGAAGGGAAAGAAGCTCCTCGCCTCTAGACGCCTTTTCCTTTGAAGAAAATACTCAACTCCAAACTTGTCTTAGAACTCTTCCCATGAGATCGTTGACTTCTCATGATCCCTGAAGAACATGAATGAACACTACCTCATTTCTCCACATAGCATCATCACAACCAAGGAAACTCAATGCTCCTTCCATGCATAGAACGAACTGAAGCCTATCTCAACCTCCTCTAACCAGTCTTCTGTGAATACATCTAAAATGGATCCATCATAATTCTATTGACTCTAGCACTGAATCTCTCGGATGGCCCTCCTCCATTTGTCTTCATGGACAACCTCTACCTTCCAGCGATCTGCTGGCACAACCTGGTGGACATATTCTATGTGATCCTGATGAGGATATTGACCTAGAGCCATACCTATAAAATAAAAAACAGTTAGAGATCCTAAACCTATAATATGGAATACTAGACATTAATTAATTAGTTTTTTTCTTTTATTAATTTTTGGTTCACCTATACAAGAGTCTACCCATTCAAACACATGCACAAAGAAGAATGATGCATGATCATTTCCTAGGAATTTACCCCGTAACTATTATCACCTCATCTAGTAGCCATTGTAAACATAAAGGTCTGCACATTAGATCACAGGAGGCCCTAAAATCATATTTCATAGCCGGTCTCCAATTCCTAAAACCCTTCCTAAACATGACTGATACTTTTTCCCTATCAACCCATGCAACCTCACCTATGCCAAACACCATAATCCATCCTATATTACAACCAGAAATCAGATACCACTCTATCACGAACCCCTCCCCACAAAGTGTATCCATCTTATGATAGATGTTTTGGAAGGGAGATAATGACCCTAGAGTCCTGCCTCCAGTAGGCCCCATGTTGGCAACTTGCACTGAGGGAATAGTAAACACACTGAAGGAAGGCATCCCCCTCTAAGAGAACACATGAGAAAGAGAGAGTTAAGATAGACACTAACTAATTCCATCCTAGATTGAAATATAAATGAAAACCCACATGCACATATGTAATTTCATGAAATGATACTACAAATAAAATGGGAAAACAACAAGTTCCAAAAAGAAAGAAAAAACAGCAGCAACCACAATCCCAAATAGCTTTTACAACTCCAAGCTAGTAGAAACCTACTTGATCTCCAACTTGATCCAAGTGAGTTGAAAATCAGTATATATAAACATACGGTGAGTATAACAGTATACATAGTAGGATCCTCCCTGAATCCTCTTGTGCAAAAGTAAATAAATCATGCTATATCATAGTGAACAACAAGTGAAACTAACTCGTCACCTAAACATGTATACTACGTTTCCTGCCTCACCATGGATAGACTTACCATGTAACACATAAAATAGAATAGAATATAATAATGAATATCAAGGGTACCCTACAACTACTTCCACTCTGGTTTTCCACTTTTCCCCAACGTCGCTGGTCATATGCATCTCTCTACAAAAAGGCTTTCCAACAGACACCTAAGGGAAACACCACAACATGCACCTCAGGCATGAAATCCACAACTTCCACACAAGAACGTCACAACATAGTTTCTATTAGCCACCACAACTCATATAACGTTAATCAGACATACTGTATTTTTCCTCAATCCATTACATCCCATACACTGAGTAAGGATCCTCAATCCTTCACAGCCTATACACTTTACACCTATAGTAGACCACATGATTCTATATAGAGAATAAATGTTTGTGAATAAAAAAATCCATTACAACCCTCTAAACACATATATGTGGAAAACTAACAACTTTTCCTTACAGTAAATGTAACTTCCAAGAGAAGATAGCGGGGCCAAAGGGGGTACTCAGCCATCCATCCTCCCCCTGAATGTTGGGGAAAGCACCCCCAGGGCTCAGAATCCCCAGGGTGTCAGTTGCCTTAACTAACAGGGTGGAAAAGAGTATAGAAAAAAAATGTATAGAATATACTATATCTCACAAGGACACTATGGGAATAACCTTATCTTAGACTCAACTACAGCTAACATCTCTTGGACTCCCAACATCCACTTCTTAGACTAGGTATCCAATATGCACATAGTCATTTAAAGAGATTTATTTACTTACATCATTCAATTTTTATCAGTTCAATGTTTTGTTAATAAATTCATTAAACATTAATTAACCATTAACAATTCCACATAAAATTTCATTAGAATCACACAAAAAGTCCATTATTCCTTTAAAATTATAACCTCAACATTTTGTTCCAGCAAGCTCTAGTACCATGGCTTAACATCATTTATTAAATTATTCATTTACATCATTACATTCCCATAGTCCAAGGATTTCTAGAAAAAAAATTATATTCTACTAAATACAAGGGGGCTCAACACGGTCAGTAGATAACTACCCTTCGAATCATTGCCTCCTATAGCAAGAGAATAGACCCATCCTTTCTTGAGAAGCTAGAAATGGATATCACATGGCATACCCCACATTACTAATCCATTTTTCGAAGAAGGGTATGCAAGGCCAGTTGTCTCAAACAATGGGGAAAGTAAATGAGAAAACCAAACAAAGAAACCTCAAGCATCCAAACATTCACATCCATCTTGTTCCATCATCCATGGTGTCTTCTCCGACACCCACATGCATAAATCAATGTATTTCACCACTCTAGGCGTCATCTTCTACCACAAAAAATTGGACTTCATACCACAATATATCACAACAACCGTCTAGGATAACATCAAAATACAAGCTGCAGGAAAAAAACATCTTATCAATAGGGATATTAGCACTTAAAAAAGAAAGTGGGTAACTCAGAACCCTATAATAAATTATCTTTTATAAAACAACCTATTATTTAATCCATTATGGAATAACCAATTTATTATTTTTAGGTTCAAAACATGAGAAACCTAATCCGTAATCTATCACAAATAATTAAACTTGATTACTGCACCAATTTGATTAACATCAAGTTACCATATGAGAAACTGGACTCATTTATATTCCTTTTTATCTTTAAACAAATAATTATCAATTAATTCTGGCTTACGTTCTTTACCAATTTCAATCAAGAATGAAAATGCTATACAAGAATGCTAAGATATCACACTATCTAGAAAAACAAGAGGCAATAAGATACGATCGATCCTAATTTATTTATCAATTTCAAATATTTATTATGCTAATTACATTATGATCTAATGGGATAAATCATGCTAACTCTACAGTTGCACGTAAAAGAAAAGAGAAGCAATGAATCCCCTACCTCAAAAAGTTCATGACGTTCTTTATTCGAGAACAAGCCACACAATGGGTTACAATCTCCTCCCCTGTGACAGCTGTATCCACCCGAGGATGCAGAGACACCACCACATTGGCCAACACCCTAGAAAATATTATTAGAAACATGAGGGTAAAATTCCATAAAAAGGGAAATGAGAAAGAAGGAGATGAACCCGAAATAATGAAGATAGATCATACCTAATATCAATGACTAATCGATATTTATTGGTTGTATCAAAACCAAGAGGAACAAATCCTAGGAAGAATGTTTTATTGCACAACTCCTATAGGACATAATGGGATGTTTGAGTATCTCACACCCGAGAACAAGGTGGAAGAACAAGGGATGAAGATATTTCTCCCCATTATAAGATTAACCGGTGTAGTGGTTTAAGATACATTGGATTTTCCATTAAAAGAGGATCTCATTAAACTATGTGGTTTGACCATGTAAAAACTTCCAATGACTTAGGAGATATTAATACAGGAGATATGGCCTTTGAATCAGGCATAGAGTCCTTAAAAAATGATTTAATTCCATTTTACATCAAAGTAAATGTTAAAGGGGCAAAACTATAGGAAGCTGGAAACACTATACATTACCTCAAAATTATGCAAAGGAAAAAAATATTTTTCCTGAACCTCACCTTTGGAACCTCATCGTTAGAACCTCACCATTCTGGAAAAACTGTTCATGAACTCAAAATTTGGCAAAGGAAAATGGTCACCATTAGAACCTCACTGTGGCACTATTCACCGAAGGTCACCGATGACACTGTTCACAGAAGGCCAATGATGACACTATTCATATAATGTCACCAATATCACTATTCACAAAATGACACTATTACACTGTTCACAAAATGTTACCAATGACACTGTTCACATAGGGATACCGATGACACTGTTCACCTAGGGATACCGATGGCACTGCTCACTTAGGACTACCGATGCACTGTTCAGATAAGTTCACAATTGCACTGTTCACAAAAAGTTACTGATGATACTATTCACAGAAGGTCACCATGGAAATGTTCACAATGGTCTACCGTTGGAACTGTTCACTGATGGAACTGTTCACAGAAATGGAAATATGGTAATTTGTTGGGGATAAGTCACCTTGTCCTCCAGAAACACCTCATAAATCTGATTTTTGAAAAGGAATAGACCAGAGAGGTCCATTCCATTACGGGAGGTAGATATATAAAATAAAATAGTGATATGTAAGATGGTACTTCATTGATTAATAGAGAATGTACTATTTTACTCTAGTTCTATGCATTATATAATTTATTTCATGTTTACTCTATCTATTTAATATTTCCAAAAAACCATTGGGGTTGAGTTATAAATTAGAATATAAAATAGAAGAATTATTTTATTCAAAGTATAAAACTCATCCCTAGTCACTGATTATGGTCCGAACCACTACTAAAATATTGAATAACTTCATTTAGTGAAATTTTATGCTATATTTAGAATGGATTGGATATAAATAAATAAATCCATCATCAACTGTTAGGAAAGGGTGATTAGTATTCCCATCTTGAGTAATCCCATGATTTTATTATATTTTTAGTGGTGAATCATCCATGGAATATTAATTTATGTTTGGATATTATTACCTTATTAGAGAATATATATATCTAAAATACTTACTTCATGAAGTGAATTATTCTTGAATAAAAGACGATTCTTTAGGACTACACTGATGTATTTCCCTAAGAGTTTATTATCATTATTATTGATTAAGTGGTTTTTGTCTCACTTTAACATATACGTATAAATATTCATATATCCAATAATATGTAAAAAATTCCTACTAATGAGTTGGAAGACATAAAGATGAAAATATAAGAGAATATAAAAAGCATTTTATATTCCAAACATCTTTACTACGGTCCATTTAAGTTTTGTTCTTCATGAAGAAAGATGATTCAATGTGAATCTACATTTTTTCTCATGAGCTCAAAAAAATCATGATAATGAAAAATTATTTCCATCAAAATAATTATGACATTTTCTAACAACAATGTGGGTGATGATATTATTGGAATTTGGACCATAGGTTTGAATATCACCAGATAAATGTGAAGATGGAATCTATTCCCATTATTTCCTTTCAAACTATACACATACTATATGACTTCCTAGTGACTACATCAAATCAAAATAAAATATATTGAAATCGTTATAGACTTATTTAATTGATTCAATTGGGATTACCTTGATAAATTTTGGGTAGTAATTTTTGATGACATTGTAACATACACCAAAATCAAGGAGGAAAAAGAAGAACATTTAAATAATTCTCTAATAAATATTATAATTATGAATTTATATAAATATAAATATATATAATATAGTATATGATGGTTTTATGCCGGAATTATAATTCTTATTGAAATTTATCTCCTAAAACATGGTATATGTGGACCCTTTAAGAAAAAGAAAAGTGAGGAGTGGCTGATACCAACATCTATAATCAAGATATGTAGTTTCCCTAGGCTAACATTGTATTATTGTTAATTTCTGAATAAAATATCATGATTTTCAAACACACTATCCATGATGATTTTGAATGGTGTAAAATATTTCTATAAAAATTAATTCCATGTGAGATATATGGAATTGATGAAGTTGAATATTAGTGCACCAATTTTCATGTTTCTAAATGTGGGGAACATTTAATGGTGTAAAAAAATTCTATATAAAAAATTTTAGGATATATAATAATTAAAAATGAAAAATTTATAGCCTATGCCTCATTATAGTTGAATGATCATTACGATAACTATCCAACACAATATTTGGAGTTTTCAATAATCATCTGCATATTTCAAAGATGGTGACATTATCTTTATGGGTAGTAGTGTGAAATATATATAGATCATAAGTCCCTTTAGTATATATTGACAAATAAGTATCTTAATATGTTGAAACATATATGTTTAGAGTGATCATGGATAATGTTTACTCAATCCATTACCATCATGGGATGGAAAATAAAGTGGATGATTCTCTAATAACAAAGGATACAATATCTTTATCCATGATGAGATTTGAAAATGATCCAATGTCCTTATACTTTTAAAGGATGGACATAGTTTTCATAATAAAATGAAATCATTCTTAATTTATCAAATTATTAATAAACCATCCCATGAAGAGGATATAATGAATAATAATAGATATTGTGTACAAAACTAGAATAATGTGGAAACTATAAGAAAAGGTAAATACATTGAGATAAAATAATATAATGAAGGAATTGTATGATTTGGGCCATTACTATAGATACCTAGAAATCATGACATAGAGATGGATATATTGATTGATTTACATATTTCGACCTTATCTATACACCTAGGGATATTATGATACATCAAGATCTCTAATAGCACTATTTATGGGAGAATATAAAGAAGGGGATCATATAATATACATAAAAATTCATTGTATGTTAACTAGTGAGGGTTGAGTAGGAAAAATTCAATGGTATGATGAAAATATTACCAATAAATATATGAAAATGGGTAAACATTATCATTTATTATTTAAATGGTCTTCCAAATACATCAATTGGAAATAATTCTATATCACCTAATCAACTTAAAGGATATACATTAGGTAACTGATGATGTTGAATGGGACACTGGTATAGTTCATACCTGATGAAGTTATGAGATTTACAATTATGAGATAGAAGTGTCTTCAACATGATCCAAACTATGAGATTAACATTAGTACAAACATATCACCTACAAATAGATGGATTTTTTTTGAATTTCCAGACCCTAGAAGATATATTGAGAGAATGTTTGATGAGTTCAAAAGGGGGATTGGATCAACATATTCTTTTGGATGAATTCTTGTAATATATTACCATTCACTCATGATATAGGAAAATTTATATAAATTACATTATTAAAATATATCCATAACACTTTCATGTTGGGTTGAACATTGTTAACAATGATTTTTAGAGCTGAAATTTTGGGGAAAATGGTATAAAAGGACCATACCGTTCAGAACCATACCTTTGATTCATTAAGTCAACATAAGTGATATACTGGAAATAATTTCTAATACATGGAGTTTGATTTTATAGAAAAATTATCCATCTATATACCTCCTTTGAAGAGAGTGAATTGTTTTATGGAGAATGGTAAGCTATGTACTTAGTACGTTGGCCCCATGGTGATTTTTGATCACATTAGAGACCTGTATATCGACTAAACTACCAAAAACCATGTCTCATGTACATAAAATATTCAATATATCCATATTAATAATTTCATATTAGTCCCCCAACATGTATTTAATTCAGATCTGGTATAATTGGGAAATGATCACTCATTAGAGGGGTATCATGTAGAGATCTTGAACTGTAGGTATAGTTTTCTATGAATCAATAAAACTGACACAGTCCAAATAATATTATGAATCCATAAGTATGAAAATGAGACATGAGAAATAGAGAATACCATGAAACAAAAATACCCAAATCTACACTCACCAAAGTACGAAAAATTAAATTTAGAGGGTAAAATTTTTTAAGTTGGAAGAATGAAATGACCCAAAATTTTATCAATCGAATTTCCCTTTTGAATATATATTTGTGTCATATCTACTAATATAATATTATTCACATTCAGTACTTTATATAATAAATAATTTTTTTATTATATTAATTTAAAAGTTAAATTTATAAAATAAAAAATTCTATATGAATGAAAAATATTAGAATGGGATAAAAAATTGAAAATAGGATAAGTAAAAAAGAACATTTCGGTTTTTATGATCCACTAGAATAAACACACACAAAAACTATAATATAGAATTGGAACCAAATTTTACTAATGTAATATGAAATTTGAAGATGATTATATATAAACTTGAGTTAAATTTAAGATAATTAATCATAAATGAATATTGTGGTATTTATCGGAAGTAGGGAACTCATATGACCATTAAAAATTTGACCGTTGTAATAGTAATCTAACAATAAGAATTGTAATATGAATGTTGGAATAGTAACCTTATAAAATCGAATACAAATTTAAACATTAGAATAGTAACCACACCAATGTATTTTTAAAATAATATTTACATATATTAAAAATTAAAATACGATATATTTAAACCATGTTACATGTAAATAAACATTTTAAAAATTAAAAAGTATGTTTTTTAATTTTTATAAAAAATAAATTTAAAAATATAAATTTTATAAAAAATTAAATGATTTAAATGATTTTTTAGTAAAAAGGATTTATAAATCTATATAATATTTTCATAAAATGATAAGATAATTTTTCTTAATCATTAATAAATTTTCAATGGGTTAAAAAATCATTCGTAATATTATCATCAAAATTTATCCAATATTTTAGGATTTTAATTAGAAATCAAATTTCTCAAAATTAGAAAATTTGTTTTTGAGACGCTATTTATTTTTGGGAATATACATGTTGAAAAAATTTGGTGTTATCTTTTTTTTATTTTTCTATAATTGTTTAATTTTTATTAATAGTGTAATATGGTAAAAATGGTATTTATCATTGTACACTAAATACATGAATATTTCAGCCATAATGGATAGAATAACCAAACACATCATAATTATATGAAATATTTTTGGTATATAGTCTCAATTAATAATATTATTATTATTCATTATCCAATATACAATACTAATGAACAATATATTTAAAAACACCCCTCTCTTCCACTTATAAAAACCACCCTCACCACACCTTATCATCACAACTTATAAGCCTTTTATGTTGCATAATTTCTACCCAAATATCTTCCAAATCATATATCCGATGTCCTAGTGAAACCAGTCTCATCAATATACCATTTCAAGAATCATTAATGGGTCTCATAATGGGAAGCATCAAACGAATGATTTATGAATGTTGACTAATTACTTTCATGTTTATTCTTTTTACATAACCAAATTATGATCCCAATAGACATAAAAATAGTGACAATAGAATCAAAAATAAAATTATGTATTATTATTATGGTGTAATTTCTAGAATCATACCCAATATGTGTTCGTTTAAAATAAAATAATGTTTACAATATGGTTGGTTCAACCCCTTTATGATCAACATAATTTGTTTTTCTCCAAGGACTTCATGTATGCTTCAAAAAATGTTATTTGGGTAAAATATTATTACTATAAAAAAATATAACATATTTCATGTTATATAATGTTTTAATGAATATTTAATTACATAATAAAATTTAGTTCATGATGGTTTAGAAATCCAACTATTTAAAATAACTGAATAACGTTAACATTTTGACTAAAAGTATCATCACTATAATTGATCACCAAAAGAAATTAGGGACCTATTAAAACGTTATATATATTAATTAAATTTTATTTCACTACTTTAGTTTTATTTAAATATGATGATAACTTCAATAATTCTCCCCAACTGATCTGAACTTGAAACTATGAAATGAACAACCTTAGAAAAATGAAACTATAGATTTGACCTCCTTTAAATGGTTATGAATAATAAAAAAATAAATAATATTAAAAAACATAAAAAAGGTAATAATTAAGTAATTAATGAAACTTATTAGATTATTTTGGGCATTAAGTTCATTTGCTTAATGATTATGGAACATAAGGTAATGGATCTCATGGAACCACCCATTTTACGTAGGTAATGATATCTCTCTCTATAAAAATATTTCTATCACTCTTAAATGTAATGGAATGATCCTAAATTCAATATATATATATATATCTCACATATAAATATATCTTATTTTACATTCCTTTTATGAGGAAATTCTATCCATATGTTGATTTCACAAATTCATTCTCTATCAAGTCACCTATTATCATGATATTTTCCAAGATTATTCAACACATTTATCTCTTGGTGTATATATTCTTCGTACTCCATATGACTGATTTACTTTTTTGACACACATAAGAATGTTTATTTTATGATGTGTTGACCAATATATTTCTCTAATTAATTGGGTAATGTTTTTCTTTAATGAGACAATATGAATAAAATTAGGGAGTGGACCAAATCAACAACGGGACTCTATCCACAATGGGATGTTGTATTGGTGGTTAGCCTAGATTTAATATTATATCATGATTTAAGTGTCTACAAAAATACTATGTTACCATGATCTTATTATTATATGTTTTTTATGTTATTCCTCTATATGATTATTCACAAGCCTTTTCATTTATGATATCATATTATTCATTTTTATCATGTTTATTCCCTTACATGGTTTTTTGCTCACCCCTTGTGTATATGTATTTCCAGTGTTATAATAAGTTTTTTATATTATTTAGAATTATTTTGGATATCATTATATAGATTAAAATAATGATTTTATTTTATATTATCTTTTATGTTTTATGTACCTAGTCTTCCATAGAAAGTTGGCTTTTCGATCCGTATTTTAATTTATTGGATATTTATGTGAAAAAATAATAATAACAGTAATATGATTAGAACACTATAAAATCACTATATGAGGGAGTGATATTTGTTATTATTCAATTATATCATTTTCACCTAATAAAATAGAATCTCAGTTGGGTAAATTATAAGAGTTGGATGTAACATGTAAAGGGAACACTCGAGACAACAACTTTTTCTTGAATTCAGTGATGACGTGGTGCAATATAATTGTTTGATATTATTTCCTAGGGAGGTTCCATCAAAGTGGTTTTTTAAATGTATGTGATAATGTTTTTTAATGGTGACATCAAAAAATAAAACAAAAATAATACCCCATTTTCCATCAATTTAGAGTTTTTTAGAGGAAAAATCACTTAAAGGGAAATTTAGAGGAATAGTTCTTTATAGTTAGCTTTTAATGAGTAGTATTCAAAATTATAATTTCTCATTATCTTAAACAGTGTATTGAAATTTTTGGTTTACTAATCCTTTTATATGAAATAGATTTGGGGTTCTCATGTAATGTGGGAGGCCACCTCAGGTTACCCAAAACATCAAAATTGGTAATGAGATCTGTGTGAAAAGTGTGTTGAGCATGTGGGTTAGTGTAGTATAATGGAATTTAATTCATTATTATAATGATCATTTATTCTTGAGGTTTTCTTTCAACACATTCATATTTTGAATGATGGGTCACAAACCCAAATGATGGCTGCTCTGTCTGGTGAATGTCCATTTTTTGGATCATATTTTCTATGTTACGTAAAATGTCATGCACAATATTAACATATAAACATTATTTTAATACCTTAACCAATGAGGTCTAGAAAAATTATACAATTAAAAAGAATTTACACTATCCTTTTACTCAATTTTTGTGATAAAATGTTGATAAATATTTACATTACCTCTTTCTCAATACTGGGAATTAGTTACAAAAGAATGATATTCTGGTAGAATTGATAATGTGTAACTAGATAAATATGCACTGAAAATCTAATTGAACTATGAAAATATGATTACAGACAAACATGTAGCTATATGTTTATGTTTATTAACAAATGGGTACCATGATTCTAATTTCTTTAAATAATTTTGAGGATCAAGGTGAAAATTTACACTCTATAAAATTATCCCCCTCCCAATTAATTCCCTATACTGAATTCTTGTTCTTGAAACAAATTTCCATACTATTATATATCTCCATGAATCTAACATCACTACTCTATCTTATATAAAATTAATAGTTCTTGAAGTACCATTTGTACTATGTTAGTGCCCGCTCACATCAAGTTGATAATTGAGCGTGTAGTGTTGAGAAAGATCACGGAATTATGAACATAAATATTATCCCTCATGAATACCATAATAGAGAATCCTAAATATAATTTTTCTTTTATACATATTTCTTCGACATGGATATAATATATTGAGTGGTGATAATATTCCTTAGCCAGACCAGAACACACTATCATCACAGTTCACCCACTATTCTAGTTTAGAGAGATTCAATATCTCAATGAATAATGTGTTTTTATGAGAGGATCCAACATACCTGGAATATATCATATAAAATGTGATGTACACTCAATAAAATAAAAAAATTCAACTAAATAGTATCTTACAATTGTACACATTATTATAATTCTTTGAATATGTCATCCAACATCATGGGTTGAATGAAGGGTGATACCATTGAGATTTTGGAGAATTCAAGACCAATGATATGTGGTACTACTAGATACAACAAAAATGAAAAGAGTTTGATAATTATCTTTGAGTTTTCATTATATATAAGGTTCTCTGGGGTCATAAATATAAGTCTCCAAGAATTCACACCTCATACTAGATATACATAGCTGTTGGATACGTCAGATGAACATCTTTCATTTGGAATATGTATAGGTAGTGAATAACCAATAATAAGTGTAGATGATATTATGGAACCAATAAAAGAATATATTGGTAATGAGATCCTTTAATTTATGTATATATGGGGGGATACTGATCGTATTCCAAAAACATCACAAGCCTTCTTGAATGAAGAGGAAAGAGTATCAAAGAAGAAGCCTCCCATTTCTCCAACATCAAAATTTTTATGTAAATGAGTTTCTTAATGGTTAATTGTAGATATATACTAATCTCTCAGTGACACAATATTTTCCCTTATATATTGAATTTGGGAACCCCATGGGACTACTTTCCTAAAATAGAGTGTGGTTAGAAAAACAATGGGCATACAGAGTTAATATAGACATAGAGCCCCAATATATTTTTCATGGTTTTTGGATTTAAGAAAAAACTGTTATATGATGAGAGTATTTGATTCACACATAAGAAATATACCAATTACATCTATTATAGTGGCGAGGATAATTGATGGGAACCCAATGCACATTAGTATATTGATTCTAATGACTGAAATATTTATAGTTTATAATTGTATATATATTGTGATAATACCATATTTCATATCCCTAAACTATTATAATTGATGTTAATTTATATAGAAACACATTTCATGACATATGATTTCAATAAGACACTCCATATTCCGTGGTTTAGATTTAAATATTCCATTAATTTAGTCTCTAGTATCATGAAACTATCAGTAGAAAAGATAATAGTTCTTAAGAATTTTGGGACATTATTATAGTTTAATGTATTTATATTTAGTGATTTACCTACAGGAATGATCACAGAATATGGAATTATCGGAAATGAGTATTTATCATATATAATGGATGTTTTTACTACATCATTTTTGAAAAAATCAACTATAACGTCACATATGAGTTCTACACACCCAACAAACTTTATTGTTAATTATGTTGTAAGTAGAGATGGGTTCTATCACATTTTGTAAATGTTAGGATAGAGAAACATCCTACGGTGGTTAGAAAAACATGGTCAATTATTTTTTAAAGGAAACCTTGTCATGATAAACATTATTTACTTTGACACCGGTATTAGTCTTATATCTCTGTATGACAATTCATGGATTTCATATTATCCAGGAAAAATGTTATTCCAAAAAGATTCTAGGGTCAATTAATTATTTGATTTTGATAATGAGTAGTGTAAAATGAGGATTCTAAAATAATGGAAGGTCATGGTCAAAAAATATGATCATTCAAATATAAATCAGACCCAATCCACCCCATAAATCATTATTATAGATCCACCATATCCTAATCATGTATCAGGACTGTCAATCCAAATGAATATAGAAAATTATCATTCATAAGGTATTTTTTTGAGATATAATAAAAATAATAATGTGTTTGAGGAACCTCATTGTTATATTAATATCTTTAAATATTAAGGACATCTATTTATAGAGGGTTTGGGTAGTTATTTATAATTATTGGGAGATGTAGGTTGCATTTCAATGTGGTTTATGAGTCCCATTGACAAGGAATGGGAATTATCATGTAGGAATCATGCATGAAAATATCTGATGGATATATTTATGTACATATATGAGATAGAAATATTTATTCACTTTTTTATTATTGATTTATACTCACTCTATTTATATAGAATACCAAATAAATTGAGAATATTTAATGGGTCTTTTACAAATTTATCATAGTCTAGAGAGACCAATCCCTTGTACCTAAGATAATATATTTAAGGTTACCTTATTTTTTTATTTAAACATAAAATCACTTTTACGTGTTTGTATTTTATCCATTTTGGAAGTGTTTATAAATGAAAAAGTATGCTAATGGCTCTTCCATATGCTGAAGGTTGAAAATTTGTAGGTTGTGTTGGGGATTTGGACACAAAATTAGTAAATGATATTTATCTTGGTCAAAGAGAATTATAGTGTTTTTGGAATGATACATGATCCACAACCTACTAGATTTGTGGTTTGCTACCCTTAATTTGGGGCTATATAAACCTCCACCCCAAATCAAACACTAAAAAATTAACAAAATATTAGATAATAAACATCACATAGTTAAAAGGTGTAGGTATTCAATATTCTCATTTTACTCATCATTTAAATGGAAATATATCATTTATTTCAATTATGTATTCATATTTCTCATATAAGGATACATATGATGTTTTATCTTATGAAAAGGTAGATGATAAATCAAAAATTAATAATGAACTCCTCACTGGTAAGTCAAATCTACATATCCATCATTTTCCAGTAATATATTTCTGGTGACGACACTTAAATAGTTATATTTGAATATAGTGACTTCCACATCTAGTGGAATAAATTAAGTGTTATATGAGATGTAATTCACCAGTAATCCTATGAGTTTTATGAAATATCCCCCATCTATAAATTGGAAATCCCTATGTCCCAACCTGAATTCCCCTACTATCAATATGGTCCCAAATCCTCATATTAATGTTTAAAGTAATAGGATTGTTTCCTTGGTTATTTAGGTGCTGGAAACTCATTCTATGAATAAAATTATATTATATGATATAAAAGGGGAGTATTTTTGATTAATTTATAATGGTTGATAATTGATAATTTTTTTAATCAATGTCGCCAATAACTCACTATGATTAAATAATCATATTTGGGCTTTATTTTTGGTGGTCGTGAATCTCCTAGCGTATCCTTATTCTTCATTTAGTGTTTTGACCCCCCATTTTCATCTCATTTTCTTGTTTTTTACCAATGTTCTTCTTGATACCAATTTAATTATGGTTTATTCCTCAGTTTTGTTTCCATATATGTTTCATTCCTTGACATGGTATTCAGTTCTTTTTGGGAATGTTTTCGGATGAGTTTTGTCTATTGTTTTTTGTTTCTAGTTTTTTGGATGTTTCGTGGTTGTTTGTGATGGCTATACCTATGTTGTATTTCTTCAGCGTCGATGAATCTTGTAGGTTATTTTAACAAATTCATCTTTAAAATAACTGCTTTTTCTTTACTCTGGATCTAAGATTCCTCTGTTATATCTGAGGTGGAGCTGCATAGAGGTCTTCATGGTCTGTGGGATGCATGTTTGATTATGCTGTTTAAAAGGGTGAGGGTGATGATGATTCGATATTTGAAGGTGAGGTTTTGTTCGTATTCAGAAACATTGGTGATATTGGTCTTGTTTTATTATATGATAGAACGTTACTATGATGATTTTATACGTTTTGGTGGTGGATGTTGTAGATGTAGTCAGAAGTGTTACGAAGATGAGGAAGATAAATTTGTTGATGTGAATGTGTGATGGTGGAGATGGTGATCTAATGTCAGGCTAGTGATATAATGATGGTAGTGTGGTCTGGTTCAAGGTCTCCTCATGGTGTGGATTGAAGTGGGCTTCTGGTGGTTCGATGGTGATTTTGGCAGTATTTCAGAATTTTGGTTTTGAAATTTAAATGTTTTATCTAGTATTTTGAACCCGTTGTGTCATGTGTATGGATGTTATTCATGAACTATGAATTTCATATATCTCTTTTGTTTACTTCCCACTTTTCCAAAAAGTTCCATTTAATAAATTTAAAAAATGATTATGGTGGTTGTATGAGAATTTTATGAAAGGTGTACTAAAAAAAATCACAACATTTAATGAGATTGAAGTACTGTGTGAAATAAACATCATTCCCAAAAATGATATAGATGTAGGGGAATATGAAATTGAAGAAAATTTTATTCTTATTGATATACCAAATGAGGTAATGATAATATAGAATTTTAATATTTCAAATACATATAAAAAGTGTTTGAAAAACTAATAGGCTACCAAAATATCCATATCATTGAATAATTCAACAGGTACTTATAATATTGAGGCTTTACAATATGTATAACATACTAAACTTGGTGATATGCATCACTACCTAGAGCTAGTTATCTATATGACCTCATGTGTGCATCACCGTAAAATAGAGGCTTCCAACTAGTAGATAGGGTCTAGTAAGACAGTAAAGCGGAGACTGTAACCTCATTTATTAGATTAAATCACCATTGGAAATAAACAAACAAATGCAGAAGCATAAATAAATAGAACAATACCCTTGTCACCAATTAAGGAAGCTAGAAAACAATACTCAATTGAAAGGGAAAACATTCCACTCTTATATAAGTGACAAGTGTTTATAATGAAAATGTAAATAAATACACTTTGAATCCCCAAGAGGGTTCTAAACAAAATATGGTCCCCTCATCCAAGATCCATCATAAATCTTCAATATATCCCAGTGCCTTTTCCATTATCCTGACCTGCAACAATATAATCTATATGGGTACTGATCCAGCATCCTGAAGAGGGTGTTAGTACAAATCCACAGGAAACCATTAATAGTGTCTAAAACCAGTCTATTCAAAACATAGTTTATGCAGATATGTAAGAAATAAGTTCATTTCATATATAACCAGTCATTATATTATAATTAATTCTTTTCAAACCTCACTAACTCTAGGGTTTTCGAGGAGACCCATACCCCAATACTATCATAATATTTTTTCAGAGCCCACAATTTCCCCTAGGTTATATCATATATTAACACATGATTCTTTTCATATCTTGTAGTATTCATAGGTTTTATGATATATCAGTACCTGATTCAACTCATGACAGAGTTTGAATATTCTAATGTGATACCATATCTCAGAGTGATGTTATTTCCATTCATTAATTTCACATTTTAAGACACATTTCCAAAGAGACCAACATCAAAAATGTAATTAAGATGGCCATTTTACCATACTTACTCATCAAAAGAATGATGGTGTTCCCAGTCCCATATTCATAAGTATAATAACCATTTATCCATGCATACTTCTAATAAGAAAAATCGTGATCCCATTCTCTTACTTATAAGTCTGATGACCATGTTACCATTTTTACTTCTCAATTTTTAAGGACCAACATCCCATTCATTCTCACATAGTTAATTCATAATTAATTATCCAACACAATCCCATTACTAATTGAATAGTTTGTTAACAAAAAAAATTCTTTTTGATAACTCAACAATTAACTATGACCTTAAATAATCATTAATTAATTCAATAAATCAATTAATCAGTGTGACAACATACATCTGTATAATTAATCTTTTCCAAAATTAATTTTTCCCATTATAAATCGAAATTCATCAACGTTAATCCTCAAATTAATTATATAGATCATAATCTCAAAGCCCATAAATAATTCACCATTAATTATCTCAACCCATCCAATTTGATATCTCATAATTAATGCCCTGATTAATTATCCTGATTTCATTCCCCAAATCATGTAATCTATTTCACAAATTAATTATCTAATAGGGAATCCCCTTATTCTGATGATTAATTACCCAATTAATCACCTATTCCAATAAAGATTCGATAATACTTTTTTAATATAATTAACCCAATTTATGAAAATCAATTACTAAAGGAAGCTTGAAATTCTACAATTTTGAACATATGTATCGAATCCACCACTATGGGAATTATATTTTAGATCACCCAGCTAGTTTCATTGATGGACTTTTGATCATGGGAAATCACTAATATCTGAGTAGCATAACGATATAGATAAGAGCTTTAGACCTAAATCCCTAAATAAGGATCATGATATCAAGATATAATAAAACAAGATATAGATCTCTAATCCTAGAACTAGATATCACCACACAGGTTTAGATATATAAAAATGGAGGATATCCTCCACCAAATAATGAAAGAGAGAGATGATACTAAATAGAAGAAACATTGGGATGAGATTCACTTACTACATAAAGATAAGATATTTGATTTGGACATTCAATATCGATGAAAATATTTAGTATGACCCTATAAACCGTCAGTGTTATTGGGAGAACCTTCCATTACCATTCATATAAACAAATATTGAGTAAGGGCCGAATTTTATTTTTAATATGTCATTATAATTTCAAAATTATTGAGATCCAAAATGATAGGATCTCATTGTTTATCTGCAGAATTGTTTTTCACACAATTAGAAAAATTGTGAATTTTTTGATTTTTGAAGAGGGGACACAAACAGCTTCCTCACAAGACCTCACATAAAATGATTTAACCACAATAAAGCGGATGATATAATAGTCCAGATATCACAAAATTTCTCCAAGGAAACCAAGTGATTTGTACAAACCATGAACTATCTGTTCAAATCCCATTTTTATCATAACAATTCTTAGACTCCACGCCAACTCAACCCAAGTCATAACTCACATAATTGGTACTTATGTAAAAACAGAAAGTACCAGAAATCACACTCAAGAAAACTCCCAAAAAGGTTGCAATCATACAATATCCCCATTGTATAACAGAACATCCTTGATCTACACTTCCAATACTTCATGAAATTCTAATTCAAAAAGATCGGGCGATTTCAATCTCATATATGCTTCACTTTTCCATGTTTCTTCTTGAAAAAAATTAAATTTTCCATAAAACAAAAACTATCAACATAGTATTTCACTATAACACCTTCAAAAATGATACAATAGACCCATATGATGATCCTCAAAGGAAGCATTTGTTTAATGGTCAGCCTCATCCACATCAATAACATGAGATGTGTCGGGGTGATACCAATGAATCTTTAATACATTAAAAACATCTGGAATATGGTAGTTTCTATTTTGAATATCTAATAGGTATGCCACTGACCCAATTCTCTTGACTATCTCAAATGGTCCAACAATCCTAGGTGCCAACATGCCCTGCCTCCCGATCCGGTGGTGACCCCACCTAGGAGACACCTAGAGGAACATAAGATCAACCTCTTAAAAATCTAAGGGTCATCAACGTGTATCAGTATATGACTTTTCTCTACCCTGATCTGTATTCATATGTTTCCAAATCAACTTTACCTATTTTGATGTCTCTGGTATGATAATGGGTCCAAACAACTCCGAATCACCAGCCTCCACTACTAGAAATGTGGTTTTTTCCCATGGTTCTTTACCAATGTTTTTCTTAAACCAATGGTAAAGAAGGGCTGTGAAATCGTTTCCCAACGGTTCACTAGAACCGTTGGGATAGGGTACCATTTTGCCAATGGTTTCATAAAACTATTAGTAAAGGGGTTTCCAAGTTACCCATTGCCAATGGTTTCAAAAAACTGTTGGGAAAGGGTGCCGTGAAAACCCCTTTGCCAACGGTTTTTAAAAACTTTTGGAAAATACTTTACCCAAAATACAGTTAGGTCATTGCTCTCCCCCATTTGCGACATAACCCTAGATCTATACAGTGCTCATCTCCTCTCACAAATTACCCCATCCAAACAGGTGAAACTTCATCTGAATCATCTCAAATCAGGTATTTTATTCCTTATACACATAATATTTAATTGGTACCTTGTTTTTATTGTTATTCATCTAATATTTTATTTTTATGTTTTTATTTTTATGTTATTTCACAGTGAAAAATAGGAAAATGAACGAATATTTTGTTAATTAATTAGTTTCCCGTGGAAAATCATTTGTGTTATAATGTCTATGCTAAATAAAGGGGTAATGTAATAAAAGACCTTGAATCCATTGTGGAAGTTGGGGTATGTTTCTTCAATGAGAGGTTTTTGGTTGTGTTTCATTGTATGTTATAGGCTGTTGTATGGTGATTGAGGAGACCAGTTGGGCTTTGTGATTTGTGGGGTTGTAATTTGATGGTTAGTGGGCATGGATGTGACATGTGAGGTTTTGTGATAGTGATGATGTGTGGTGGTGTTTTGTCGTGTGGAGGTGTTGTGTGATGAGGTTGTGGTGTATGATGTGGTGAGGTGGTTTTGGTTGTGCAGTGGTTGTGATGTGCAATATTTTTATTGCGATATGGGGTTGTTTTGGTGAGATGGTTGGCCTATGCAACATGGCGACGACGGTTATTGTGAGATGGTGAGTTGTAGTGTGGTGGTTTTATTAGTTTCTTGGTTATCTATGGAATAAATTACACTGTTAAAACAAAAAAACAAGACAGTAAATAAATGAGATGGAATAGAAATCGATGTGTGGTAAATTTATTTAATTAAATTAACATTAAATGAATGGAAAATGAAAGTGTTAATGGAGTGTATTATAAATAAAAGTGGGAAATGCTATGTGTCTTATGTGGTGTTGGTGTGGTGTGTTGCATATAGTGGTGAAAGTGGTTGTTATGGTTTATGTGTTGTATGGTAGTAGTGAAGTGTGTGATTATTTAGTTAATGTTAACCCATAGGTTGGGTATTTTGTGCTATCTATATATCATGTATTTTATGTTATCTCTACACATTCCAAACCAGAGTTGGATAAACATACAAACGATCAGTGGTTTTGAGTTTTCGGTATTATTTATAATATCTAGGATGGTGGTTATATGGTTTGATAGCTACCATGTCTTCCCTACTATTCCTTTATACGTGATTGAACATGTGTTTTAGGCAAGATGCGATGTGATTGTCCATTTGTCTTCAGGTGATATGTACAATGATTTCTCTAGTGTTATCAGGTGAGGTGCGATGTGATAAGGATATAATAAGATGTGGTATGTGGTTGTGGGTCTTGTAGGGTCGGAGGATGGCACAAGTTTGATGTTATTCATGTTCATGATACCCTACTAATATGGTTTTGGGATGAGGCATGATGTGATGTGATAACACATTATGTTCTTGTTGGTTTTACATATTTTCAATAACACATTAGTATGTTTTTTTCACATGTGTAGTTGATACCTTGATTATTTTATTCCTTTATCATTTACATAAATGAATTTTCTATTAAAGTTAAATCCTATTGAATTGTTTATGACAAAATGACTTATATAAATTCTTTTTACAGAATGGACATAAGTTGGATGTATGAAAGAAATCGGATCTCAAGTAATTTTCAAAATAAATTGGATAGGTTTATAGATTTTGAATTTAAGAATGCTTCAGATAGTGGTTGCATACACATCCCATGTTCCAATTATGTTGGTAGACCTTGTTTGAGCTGTGAATCAGTCAGCTACCACATAACCAAAAATGTTTTTCAAGAAAACTAATTTGTGTGGTATCACAATGGGGAGAAAATGAAATCTCAAATTCTTGATGATCGAAATGAAAGGACTGGAATGGAGAATTTGTTCGATGATCAGTTTCGGTTTATTTGTCATCATGAAAAAGAAAGGACTTCGACTCAAGAAGACTTTGATATGAGTACATCGGATGCATCTAGTGAAAATGATGATATTAATAGGGTGAAAAAATTGAATGATGTTCCCACAACTCCAGTATATCGACAATGCGATAAAATGAAAAAGCAGGAATTTTTAATCCAATTGTTTCATCGGAAAACTATGTATGGGATTTCTAATACAACATTCAATTACATTCTTACCCTCTTGAAGGATTTAATTCCAGATGATGTAGATATTCCATCAAACCACTATATGGAACAAAATTTAGATGAGGAATTTGTATTTTCATGAAACAAAATTCATGCTTGCCTGAAATATTGCAGTTTATTTTGGGAGGAAACCATTGAATGAAATGATTTTATAAAATGTGGCACATCCCGCTGGATGTCAAAACCTGATGGAACACCATCCCTATTCCACAGAAAGTAATGTGGCACTTTCCATTGATCCCCAGACTCCAGAATATTTTTATGTCTAATTATATATCAATAAAAATGTGATGACATAATACTGAGATAAATAAGACTAATGATGAGTTGGTTTATCTTGTAGATGGATTTTCATGGATGAGATTTGATGCTCGACATCCTGATTTTGCAGCTGACGTGCTTAATGTGAGGCTGGGTCTTTCCTATGATGGTTTTAATCTGTTTGGGTAGATTCTTACTTCATACAGCACATGGCCAATTTTTATACACATTTATAATCTCCCCATATGGTTGTGTATGAAAAAACCTTTTAGTTTCATGTGTATACTCATATCTGGACCTTCTGATCTCGGCATTGATATTGATGTATACATGCATCCTTTAATAAATGAGTTGAAACTTCTTTGGGATGTGGGTGTGCTCTCATACGATGCCTGTTCGAAAGTCATACTTCAGATGGGTGTTGCACTTATGTGGATGATCAATGATTTTCCGGCTTATGCAATGATGTCTGGATGGATCACGAAGGGAAAAATGTCATGCCCAGTTTTTATGAAGAATACATGATCCAGAAGACTGAAACATCACTGTAGTTTCAGTTTTATGGGACATCAACGATTCTTTCCAAATGATCATCAATATAGAAATACTCGTCAAATATTTGATAATATCATAGAGACCGTTTCTCCACCTAAGCATATTTTTGGAACTGATGTTCTTAATGAATTGAAAGATTTCAGTTTTTCATTCGCAAAGGGTTAAATAAAATCTGGAAAGAGAAAGAATGTTTCCACTGAAATTTGTTAAAATTGTAGGGAAATGAGTATCTTTTTTGATTTTCCCTATTGGTCAACAAATTTGTTATTTCATTGCTTAGACATAATGAATATTGAAAAGAAAATATGTGAAATTTTGCTTTCGATTCTTCTAAAAGTCAAGGGGAAGACAAAAGAAAATTTACGATATCAGCGTGACTTGGTGGATTGGGGCATCAGACAAGAATTACATCTTGTGCGTATTAGTGAAAATAAATGGCAACTTCCATGTGTTTCCATTGTCATGACACCTATGGATTTTTTTTGGAATTATTAGAGACTATTAGAGTTCCTGATGGCTATTCAAGAAACATATCAAAATGGGTCAACAGAAGAGAGTTGAAGCTAAAATAATTGAAGACTCATGATTATCACGTTCTGCTGCATGAGTTGCTTCCAATAGAAATCAGTCATCTTTTTTCTAATAATGTAAGGGTGACTATTACTTGGTTTCACCATTTTTTTAGAGATCATTGTGCTATGATGGTTTTCAAGTCTTTCTTGCAAAAAATGATGACAGATTCCCCATTAATGTTGTGTGAGTTGGAGAAAATATTTCCTCCATCATTTTTAACATGCATGTTGCATCTAACTATCCATATTCCCACTGAAATACTTCTCAGAGGACCTGTTTATTTTTGTTGGATGTATCTAACTGAAAGAAATATGTACACATTAACGTCTTATGTCCGAAACAGGAATCATCCCAAAGGTTCTATCATAAACGGTTACTTGGCTCAAGAATGTATGGATTTCTACTTGATGAATTTGTCTCATCTTACTAGAAGAATGAACAGACCAATGAGAAATGAAGAAGAATAGTATGATCGAATTGAACCCAGTTTTCCAACACATCCTCAAACAAGAGGAATTCATGGATCATATACATTGAAGACATTAAGCCGTGAAGAGAGGTAGATGGCACATCACACAGTTTTGTTCAACTGTGATTTTTTTGATGACTATATCAGGTAACTAAATTGAATATTTATATCTTACATATATATTTGTTAAACTATTTATATTTTTTATCTATAGGTAACATAAAAGAATGATAAATAGGAAGCATCATTCTTTATCTTTGAGAAGGAGAGAGACTTTTCATAGCAAAGAGTTTTATTCTTAGTTAAAATTTAAGGTAAAAATATTAGTGTTTAAAATAATTATATCAATATTTAATTAAGTTTAACAGTCATTTATATTGCAGGTATTGTGTTTTTCTGCTGACTCTGTCTCTGAGGAAATAAGAGCTTTAGATTTTGGTCCTAATATCATGGTTTGTGACTATCAATCAATTGTTATCAATGGGTACAAATATATTGTCACTGAATGAGAAAAGAACATGAGAACAAATCATGATGGTGTTATGGTTACTACCATAAAATATTGTTATGCCAGTGCATCATATAGTAGACCATGATTTGAAAATGTGGGTTATTATGGAGTCATTTAGAAAATAATAATATTGGATTATTAATCTCATGGATGAGTGACAATGATGAAATTCCATTGGTTTGATTCGATTAAGAGACATGGCACATTTATAGATGATTGTGGATTTTGAGTAATTAATATTAATCTCAATCATTCTACCGAAGAACCATATGTGTTGGCATCAATGGATAAACAAGTTTTTTATGTCAAACACCAACTTCTACCTGAATTTGGTGTCATAGTTGAAGTAATTAGAAGACATATTTTTGATGATGGTGATGATGTAATTGACACTATCCCAAGTGCCATTGGAACCAATCCATTTATTTCTTTTTATGACTCAAATAGCTCAATTGTCAGAGATGATTTTGAACCTAAAGTTGTGGTTTAAAATATATAGAATCATTCATCTACGTTCTCAATTATATTGGTTTACCTCGGGTTGGGTTATAAAGTTTGGTAATATTCAAATTGATTTAGTATTGATCACAAATATGTTTTAGTTTACTTGACAGTTATATGAAATTTCAATGTTTATTGGTTGTAGTTTTATTTGAATTTCATTTTATTATTTGTAATTGAACTGTATTAACACCTAGACAAACAATATTTATATCATGGTGATCATTAGAACATGTATGATTTATTAAATCCATGCAAACACTTCTAAAACAATTGATAGCTAAATTACCAATGAATCTCCTTATTCCCTCATATATTTAGTTTTTTGGGATATAGATTAGTTTCCATGTTAGGGTTGGTTATATTCAAATTGATTTAGTATTGATCACAGATTTGTTTTAGGTGACATGACCGTTATGTGAATTTTCAATGTTTATCGGTTGTAGTTTTATTTGAATTTCATTTTCTAATTTGGAATTGAACTGTATTCAAACCTAGTGAAACTATATTTCTAACTTGGTGAACATTACACCTTGTATGATTTATTAAATACATTCAATATATTCTAAAAAAATTGATTTCTAAATTACCAATGAATCCCCTTATTCCCTCATATATTTAATTTTTTGGGTTACACATTAGTTTCCTTGTTAAGGTTGGTAATATTAAAATTGATTTATTATTGATCACAAATATTTTTAGCTTACTTGACCGTTATGTGAATTTTCAATCTTTATTGGTTATAGTTTTATTTGAGTTGAATTTTCTAATTTGTAATTTAACTATATTCAATCCTAGTCAAACAATATTTCTAACTTTGTGAACATTACAACTTGTATGATTTATTAAATCCATTCAAGATCTTCTAAAACAATTGATAGCAAAATTACCAATGAATCCACTTATTCCCGCATATATTTAGTTTTTTGGGTTACACGATATTTTCCTTTTTCTAATTAATTATATATTTGTTTTCAAAAGTAGGAAATGCATCCAATTAAAGAGAGACGAAGGAAAAAAATGATGGAGAACAATCGTCGAATGGTGCAGTTTGGCATTCCACCATTACTGCCTATAGTGAGTACATTATTTCAAATATAAATATTTAAATAATATATAATTTCATGTGATTAATTTTTTTGTAAACATTTTTGTAGGATCTACCTATATGTCGATAGTTATTTGATGAGGATCCTAGTACTGGTCCTAGTACTCAGGTCGGTGGTTTGAGGATTGTTCGTACCAGAGGTGGAAGAGCTGCTGCGCGTACCCGACTAGACCCTTCCCCTGCCACTGACATGTCATACTTCCCACATTTTGATCCTGGTGTGTCGTTAGGGACACATGGGTTATTTAGGCCTCCCATGTTTTCTCCACCTTTTGCATCTTCTGGCCCATCATTTTCACATCCAATGATGATTCCCACTCCCCAGTAAAAATCTAGCCATACAGCTGTCCCATCTTCTTTTCATTCTACTTTTTTCTCTTTGAGCTTATATATTCCATCGTCTTCGACTCATGTTCCACTACATTGTGTTCCATCAGTTCTTGTGGATCCAGCGGCACTCAGCGATCATACTGGCGCTGGTATATTGATAGAACCCTAAATTTTTTTTATAAAAATATCTATTTTCATTATAACATGTTTTGAAAAAATATTTTTTTTTCTTTCATGACAGATACATCTACTAAAAGGAGGCAGGGGTGGGGGCGTACACGCATGCATTCGGTGTGGAACCACCGCACACAGTTTATGGTGGATTACAATGAAGACAAACAAATTGTCGAGAAAACAGGGCAACAATGTCAGAGTTTTTTGGAGACGCTTGCCAAATACTCCGACTTTATTCCCGTAAGCCCGAAATCATAGAGAAAGATTCCACATGAGGTCAAGGATTGATCTTGGGCAGAGATATGGGTAAAAAAATCTATTTTATTTAATGCCATGAATTATTTTTTTATTTATATGAATTAATATTTTGATGTCAACTTCGATTTAATTTTCTCGATGTTGAGGGTGCACGACAGGAACGTCTAAAGGATTTAGGTGAGATTTGGAGAGCCTACAAGCATGAGTTGTATATTGGCAGGAATGCTAGAGTTGGAACTCCGTTAGTGGTTCTACCAGTTGTGGATGATTTTACTATAGAGCAGTATCGTCAGATGATTACTCATTGGACGAGTACCCTGTTTAAAGTATGAATTACATATGAGGTATTTAAATAATAACTTTCATGTTTTGAATTAATTTTATCATTTTCATTATCGAATTTTATTTAGGAATCTTCTGAAAAATATAAAAAAACATTGATGCAAAAAAATACCTCCACACACTAGGAAGTACTTCGATGCCGGATCATGAGAGGAATCCGATATGACAATTGTTTATAAGTTTTTTTCGACTTAAATTTTCTTTGGTTTCCTCAATTATTTAATATTTTACTAATTTTTTCATATAACATTATTTTTCAATGTCATTGTAGAAGAAAATACAAAATAGTGGAGGACGTGTGCCTCGAGGAAAACAATTCTTCTCTAGTAGACGGAAAAAGGATGGAAGTACCAGCAACGAAACGACTCAGCAGCAAATTGTAAGTTTCAATATATTGATTTTATTTTTTAATATTTATTTTGAAACATAATAATATATTTATATTTGTAACAGGCTTCTTTAGAGGCCCTCGATTCCCAAGAACCAGAATATTTTGGGCCAACCGATCACTTACATCTGGTGTTGGGAGAGGAGCAACCTGGCAGAGTATTCTGTCGACCTAGGATAGCACCGACGAGGTATTAGCCCTCCTCAGGTATGAGTTGTAGTTCCACCAAGATGCAGCAAGTTAGGGCACGTGTAGAACATGCTATGAAAAGGGCCATAGAGATGGCAGAACAGTATGATAGGGAAAACAGAGGATTTATGAAATTTATTGAAGTTCTACGTCCAACACTTCTAGTAGAGGCCAACCCAGCTTTTGATGAATATATGTCATCGATACGTTCTATATATGATTCACCATGTGGAAGTTCTAGTGGTGGTCAGGACGATGTCAATCATGATTATGATAACAATGAGGAGTCTGATGCAGAATAGGAGGGAGAGGAGGATGGCGAGGCAGATGGATGGGGCGAGGAGGAGGGCGAGGGTGAGGAGGAGGGAGATGAGGAGGGTGAGGATGATGATGGGGATGAGGACGAGGGTGATGATGGTGATGGTGATGTGGGAAAAATTGATCTGTTACATTACTGACTAATATTACTGAGATTTAATGTTTAATCTATTCTAGTTGTTGGTTTTATCTAGACCTGTAGTATAGTATTGGGGTTGAGTTATTTTTATATATTGTTTTTTTTATGGATGTTGTTTTCTTTTTGTGGTTGTGTGTTTGGGAGCTCCCTAGATAGCCCCCCTCCTTCCTGGACCCTGGAAAACACCCCAGCATCCTCTTTGGACCCCGAACAGCCCCCGGACAGCCCCCCCACCACTATCCTTCTTGGTCCCCGGACAGCCCCCCGGACACCGCCTGGAGAGCCCCCCGGACAGCCATACCCCACCCTCCTCCCTGAACCCTAGACATCCCCCCAGAGAGCCCCCCAGATAGCCCCCGGACAGCCCCATGGATATCCCCCCAAACATCCCTGACCCTCTTCCTTGGACCCCGGACAACCCCTGAACTCCCCCCGGACAGCCCCCCCCCCCCCCGGACAGCCCCCCACCTTCCTCTTTGGTCCCCGGATAGCCCCCCAAACACCCACCAGACGGCCCCCCAGATAGCCCCCCCTGACAACCCCCACCCTCCTTGAACTCATTAACTAATAGAAAATCTATAATATTTATTTTATTTATTTTAATCATGATAATCAATGTATATCAGATTTACACATCTAATCAATGTCATAAATTCTTGATATGTTATAATAGAGACGTATTCATTAGGAATGACATTGTTAGCTCTGAAATTTTTCAAATAGTGTATTTGAATAATATGAATAAAAAAAATAACATAATTTATCACAATGATCCATGTTTCATATGTGACGTGTATGAGCCAACCCAGGCTCAATCTGAGGTGCAGTGTGGCCGACATCACTCATAGTGTCTTTTTTTTTGTTAAAAATGGACTTCATTTTAAGTGAAAACAATAACTAGCATACAGAAAAATGACCAAACGGATTCTGATTGTGTCGATACTTTAGTAGAATGATCCATGGGTCATATGTGATGTGTACGAGTCAACCCTACCTCAATCCGAGGCGCGGTGTGGTCGACAGCATTCATAGTGTATCTGTTTTGTTTAAAATGGACATCATTTTAATTGAAAACAACAAATGACATTCAAAAAACTGAAAAGACTCATCCAAAATGTGTTGTTGCTTTATTAGAATGATCCATGGGTCATATGTGTGGTGTATGAGTAAACCCTGCCTCAATCTGAGGCACGGTGTGGCCGGGATCACTCTAAGTGTCTCTATTTTGTTTAAAATGGACAACATTTTATGTACATATGGAAAACTGACCAAATGGATTCTGATTGTGTTTATCCTTTAGCACAACGATCCATGGGTCATATGTGATGTGTAAGAATCATCCCCGCCTAAATCTGAGACGCGGTGTGGCCGGCAACACTCAAAGTGTCTTTCTTTTGTTTCGAAAGGACATCATTTTATGTGAAAACATCAACTAACATACAAAATACCGACCAAACACATTCGGATTGTGTTTATAGTTTAGGAAAATGATCTTTGGGTCATTTATGATGTGTATGAGTCAACCCAGTCTCAATCCGAGGCACGGAGTGGCCAACACCACTTGAAGTGTCTCTCTATAGTTTAAGATGGACTTCATTTTAATTTAAAACAACAACTGACATACAGAAAACTGACCAAATGCATTCAGATTTTGTTGAAACATTAGTACAACATTCCATGAGTCATTTGTGACGTGTAAAAGTCAACCCCACCTCAATATGAGGCTTGGTGTGGCTGGAACCACTAAATGTGTCTCATGTTTATTTGAAATAGATAACATTTTAAATGAAAACAACAACTGACATACGGAAAACCGAATGAACGCATTCAGATTCAGTTGAAACTTTAGGAAAAATATCCATGGGTTATATGTCATGAGTAAGTGTCAACCTAGCCTAAATCCGAGGCGCGGACTGGCTATCACCACTCAAAGTGTCTCTATATTTTAAAATGGACTTCACTTTAATTGAAAACAACAACTGAGATACTGTAAACCAACCAAACACATTCTGATTCAATTGAAACATTAGGAAAATGATCCATGGGTCATATGTGATGTGTATGAGATAACGATGCCTCAATCTGAGTTGCAGTGTGTTCGGGATAACTCTATGTGTCTCTCTTTTGTTTAAAATGGACAATATGTTAAGTACATATGGAAAACCGACCAAACGAATTATGATTGTGTTGATAATTTTTCACATCAATCCATGGGTAATATATGATGTGCAAAAGTCAACCCCACATCAATCTGAGGCCTGGTGTGGCTGGCACCACTCAAAGTGTCTCTCTTTAATTTAAAATGGACTTCATTTTAAGTGAAAACAACAACTGACATATGGAAAACCGACCAAACACATTCATATTCTGTTGAACCTTTAGCACAACGATCCATGGGTATTTTGTGAGTTGTACGACTCAATCCTGCCTCAATTAGAGGCACGGTGTGGCCGGAACCACTCAAATTGTCTCTCTTTCATTTAAAATAGAATTCATTTTAAGTGAAGACAATAAATGACATACTTAAAAATGACCCAATGCATTTTGATTCCATTGAAACATTAGGATAGTGATACTTGGTTCATATGTGACGTGTAAAAGTCAACCCCGCCTCAATTTGAGGCCTGGTTTGGACAGTACCACTCAAAGTGTCTCAATTTTTTTGAAATGAACAACATTTTATGTGAAAACAATAACTGGGATATGAAAAAATGAACAAATTATTTCAGAATATGTTGATGCTTTAGGACAATGATCCATGGGTCATATGTAACGTTTACGAGTCAACCCCGCCTCAATTAAAACCGTGGTGTGGCTGTGATCACTCTATGTGGCTCACTGTTGTTTAAAATGGAAAACATTTTAAGTACATATAGATAACCGACCAAACACAATCAGTTTCCATTGAAACATTAAGAGAAAGATAAATGGGTCATACGTGACGTGTACGAATCAACTCCAACTCAATATGAGATGCGGTGTGGCCGACACAACTCAAAGTTTCTGTATTGTGTTTCAAAAGGACATCATTTTAAGTGAAAAAATCAACTGGCTTATGGAAAATAGACCAAATGCATTCGGATTGTGTCGATACTTTAGAACAACAATCCATGGGTCATATGTGACGTGTACGAGTTAACCCCGCCTCAATACAAGGCGTGGTGTGGCCGAAACCATTCATAGTGTCTCTATTTTGTTTAAAATGGACATCATTTTGAGGGAAAACAATAACTAACATATAAAAAACTGACCAAACGCATTAGAAATGTGTTTATACTTTAGAGAAATGATCCATGGGTCATATGTGACGTGTACGAGTCAACCCCGCCTTAATTCAAGGCACGGTGTGGCCGAGATCACTCTAAGTGGATCTCTTTTGTTCAAAATGGACAACATTTTAAGTACATATGGAAAACTGACCAAACGGATTCTGATTGTGTTGATACTTTAGCACAACGATCCATGGGTCATATGTGACATGTGAAAATTAACTTCGCCTCAATCGGAGACACGATGTGGTCGGTAGCACTCAATGTGGCTGTCTTTTGTTTAAAAAGGACATCATTTTAAGTGAAAAACATCAACTGGGAAATGGAAAATAGACCAAACACATTCGTATTTTTTCAATACATTAGCACAATTATCCATGGGTCATATGTGACATGTACGAGTCAACCCCATCTCAATCCGAGTTGCGGTCTAGCCGACACCATTCATATTGTCTCTATTATGTTTAAAATGGACAGGATTATAAGTGAAAAGAACAACTGAAATATGAAAAATAGACCAAACTCTTTCTAAATGTGTTGATGCTTTAGTAAAATGATCCATGGGTCATATGTGACGTGTACGAGTAAACCTCGCCTCAATCCGAGGTGTGGTGTGGCCGACACCACTCATAGTGTCTCTCTTTTGTTTAAAATAGATAAGATAATAAGTGAAAAGAAAAAATGACATACAAAAAACTAACTAAATGCATTAGAAATGCGTTGATGCTTTAGGAAAACAATACATGGGTCATATTTGATGTGTATGAGTCAACCCTACCTTAATACAAGGCACGATGTGGTCAGGATCCCTTTAAGTGTCTCTCTTTTGTTTAAAATGGAAAACATTTTTAGTACACATAGAAAACTGAACAAACACATTCTGTTTCTGTTGAAAATTTAGGAGAGCGATCCATGGGTCATATGTGATGTGTATGAATCAACCTCGCCTCAATATGAGATGCGGTGTGTCCAACACTACTCAAAGTGTCTATCATTTGTTTCAAAAGGACATCATTTTAAGTGAAAAACATCAACTGGCATACAGAAAACCAAACAAATGCATTCAGATTGTATTCATAATTTAGCACAACGATCCATGGGTCATATGTGACGTGTACGAGTCAACCCCTCCTCAATACGAGGCATGGTGTGGCTGACACAATTTATAGTGTCTATCTTTTGTTTAAAATCGACATCATTTTAAGTGAAAACAACAACTGACATATGAAAAATTGACCAAATGCATTCCAATTGTGTTGATACTATAGGACAACGATCCATGGGTCATATGTGACGTGTATGAGTCAACCCCACATTAATATGAGGCACGGTGTGGCCGTGATCACTCTAAGTGGATCTCTTTTGTTTAAAATGGACAACATTTTAAGTACATATGAAAAACTGACCAAAAGAATTTTGATTGTGTTGATACCATAGAAAAACGATCCATGGGTCATATGTGACGCGTATTAATCAACCCTGCCCCAATTAGAGACATGGTGTGGCCGAAACCACTCAAAGTGTCTGTCTTTTGTTTCAAAAGGACATTATTTTAATTGAAAAACATCAGCCGGTATAAGGAAAACCGACCTAACGGATTTTGATTATGTCGATAGTCTTGAAAAACGATCCATGGGTCGTACGTGATGTGTACAAGTCAACCCCGCCTCAATCCGAGGCACGTTGTGGTCGACACCATTCATAGTGTCTATCTTTTGTTTAAAATGGACAACATTTTAAGTGAAAACAACAAATGACATATGAAAAATATACCAAATGATTTAGAAATGTGTTGATGATTTAGGACAACGATCCATGGGTCATATGTGATGTGTATGAGTCAACCCCACCTTAATCTAAGGCACGATGCGACCAGGATCATTCTAAGTGACTCTCATTTGTTTAAAATGGACATCATTTTATATACATACTTAAAACAGACCAAACAGATTCTGATTGTGTTGATACAATAGAACAACAACCCATGTGTCATATGTGATGTGTACGAATCAAAACTGCCTCAATATGTGACACGGTGTGGCCGGCACCACTGATAGTGTCTATCTTTTGTTTCAAAAGGACATCATTTTAAGTGAAAAACATCAACTGGCATATGAAAAACTGACCAAACGCATTCCAATTGTGTTGATACTATAGGACAACGATCCATGGGTCATATGTGACATGTACGAATCAACCCCACCTCAATCCATGTCGCGGTGTAGCCGAGACCACCCAAAATGTCTCTCATATGTTTAAAATGGACAACATTTTATGTACATATAGAAAACCGACCAAACAGATTCTGATTGTGTTGATATTTTAGCACTACAATCCGTGGATCATTTGTGATGTGTACGAGTCAACCCCTCCTCAATCCAAGGAGTAGTGTCGCCGGCACAATTCATAGTGTGTCTCTTTTATTTAAAAATCACTTCATTTTAAGTGAAAACAACAACTGACATAGAGAATCTAATCAAACGCTTTTGGAATATGTTGATACTTTAGGACAATGATCGATGGGTCATCTGTGACATGTACGAGTTAACCTCACCTCAATCCGAGGCACAGTGTGGCCAGTATCACTCCAGGTGTATGTAGTTTGTTTAAAATGGACATCATATCAGGTAAAAATATTTGGTATCTGAAAAACTGATCAAATTATGAATTGAATTATGGATTCCACATATAATTGTAATCTAAATTTTAAATTGATTTCTAAATGAATTATGTATGTATATAATTATGTTATTAAATATAATTTAATTATGGATGTGTATAGTTCCATGATGCATTATATGTTAAATGTGTATAAATTTGTTCTCTATATGTATGTGTTAGTTGGTTGTTGCAGGTAAAAAATTTTATATGTATGTGTTAGTTTATTTCAGGTACAATAATTCGATTTAAAATGACAGGGAATGCATAAAATGAAACCTGTTGTGAAAATTTCACAAAATGAGTGCTGCTCTGCAAATTGCAGACTGTTGTAAAATTTGTACAGCAAAGGCTATGCCAACGGTTTGAAACCGTAAGCAAAGCCCCTCTGAGTTTTTTTTATCAAAGGTTCATAGAACCATTGGTAAAAATCCATTCCCAATGGTTTTAGAAACAGTTGGGAAAGAAGAGGGTGCTTGGTTTTCCCAATAGTTGAAGCCAAATGATTGGGAAAAACTATCCTAACAGTTTGGCACAACTGTTGGGATATGTTAATTTTTTTCCACCTATCCCAACGGTTCACTATAAATAATTGGGAAAATATTTCCAAAAGTCTTACTTCCCTACAGTTTGTAGAACCGTTGTTATAACATATACCAACGGTTCTGCAGCCCTTCCAAACGGTTCAGAACCGTTGGGAGAGCTTGTATTTCCATTACTGCTCCAACTAGAATAGCGGTGATCTGCATAGCCTACCATAAGGATCCTTGTATGGTTCCATCTATATTGTTACTTTATAATACTTTTTATAAGAGAAAATAAAAATTCCAAGTGATTTTCCAAAGATCCAACAAATTAAAACACATGTTCCCATATAATATCATCAAGAACATGTATTGTACGTTCTGACTACCCATCTATCTGTGGGTAGAAAACCCTACTCAATAATAACTGTGTGTCAAGAATGTTCTGAAATCGATACCAAAAACATGAATTAAATCATGTATCATGATCTATAATGATATTTTTCCGCAATCCATGAATATTGAATATCACTCATACATAAATTTCTCCTAGCTGTTCTATCGAAATGTTTCCCATATAGGGTGGAAATGTGCTAATTTATTCAATCAATCCACAATGATAAAAATAACAACTTCCTGACTAAGAATATTTTTGATAACCACCAAAAAATTCATTGTCATTCTATCCTACTTCCATTCTTGGATAGGAAATGATTTTAGTAAACCTACAAGTCATTGATGATTTTCCTTCACCGGCAGACAAGTGAAGCCGGTTGTCACAAACCCTGCTATCCATTTTTCCATGTCTTGACACCAAAACCCTCATTATAGGATATACTAAATTTTTGTAACACCTTGATGAAAAACTCATTTCTAGGTATAAAATTCTAACACGAGCACCTCTCATATTATTTTGGGTAAAACAACTCGATTCTTCATATAGAAGATCTCGTCCCCATCTATTTAAACATGTCTGAAGATGTCCCCCACCATCAATGCATTTTCACAAGGCTAATAATTCTAGATAATAATATTGTCTATCCCAGATAGATCTGAAATGAAATTATAATAGAGATAATATATCACTTATGAGGTCATTTTCATTTGAAGAAAAAACCTAGAAATGAAGAAAATTGTATAGATTACAAAATAAAATTTATTTCTTGAATATTATGATAAAGTAAATCTAATGTAATTTTTTACATCATAAAAATAGAATATTTTTTCATATAAATAATATATCATTGAAAAAAAATTCGGATAGAGAAACCACAATCATAGGTCCTCATTTTCCTAAAATATGAATTCAATATCATAAATTTAAAAATTGAAATTACTAAATAAATTTTAATTACCATTATTCCTATATATTTTTCATTATTTATCTCATTTATTTTAATATATTTTTTATTATTATATATTTTTCTATATAATTGGTTACTTGAGGTTGTTCGACCAATTTTTTCCATAAGAAATTATGTTTATAAACCCTAATCAAACCATCCATAATATAGACTCTTTAATTTTGAAATTGTAGATGTATAGGTGTTTTGTTATTCTACTAGCTCAGAATTTATACAATTCCATAAATTTACTAAAACTGATTCAAATTATAAAAGGATATTTTCTCTATTTTGGTGGTTAAATTTACTATGACCTTTTATTATTAACATCATGTAAATAATTTCCAATATTATATTTATAGAGTATGAAATATATCATAAATATTACTTATAAATAATTAATTAATTTTTTGTATCTTTGGAGTTAATTGAAATTGAAATATATTATTCTATAGAGGTTCTAATCCTCATGTACACACAACCACCACTTTCATTTTCCATAGAATGATAGGTGTTGAAAAATAAAACAATAATCGATTGAAAATATTAATAATGATAGAAATATTATATATTTTTAAATAAATATTTATTAATAACCATGTAAGGTTTGTCTGAAAAATATATCACATTATTCATGGAGGCTGTAGTCCGCACTAAGGCAGGATGTCATATTAAGTTTTTAATGATTTTGGTGGAAGGTAGAATATAGATATTATATTTTTATAATATTATTTAAGAATATTAAGAATATTTTTTATCGTAAATTTATGAACACAATTTAATTTTGATGTTATAGGATGAAAACAAATAAAAGAACTTAGTGGAGAACATTACATCAACTGTTGGATGTTCTCAATTGGGTAAATGTTTAATGCTTCTTAGCTAGGTTATTTGGAAGGAAAAATCATTATAAGATGAACGGATATATTTTTGGGTATATTAAGATTTCTTTTTGGGAAATATATGTCTCTCTAATTAGTTGATGAAATGTTATAGAGTTGAGATCCATTTATTGACCATGGATATTGATTTTTGGAAAATGATATAAATGGAATGTCACTATTCATGGGTCAAAAGGATCCAATAATGGGTAATAATAAAGTGGTAAAATTTAAGGTTGTTATAAATGTCATACACTCCTTTCAAGACATGTTTTTATGTTATTTTAGGTCTCATATCATTTGATAATCCCTTTTAACTGAATTTACTTTTATCAAAAAAACTAAATTTTAGTTATCTAATTATTTTTCTGGGATGAAAATAATGTGGGTATTTTTAATTAATTTGATCCAAATTATTCTGTAAATTAAATTAATTTTATGGAAATAAATTTATATGGGTGAAAAAAATTACTTTAACATTTATTACACATAATATGTGAAAATAATTTCTAAAAAAAGTGTATTTTTATAAATAAATTTTTTTATTAAGATAATATTTTCAATGTTTTTTATTTCTATGAAATGTTACCTGATTATTATTAATTGAAAAGATATATTTATGTTAAAAAAATGAAAAACTAAATTTCACCTTTCAGATACATTATTAAAAGATAGATGAAAAAAATTATTAATAAAAAATGTACCTAGAGGTTCCATAATATTAAAAAAGGGTGTTATAAATCAAAATAATTATTTTTAAATTAATTACTATAATTATAATTTATAATTGTTATGGAAAAAATATGTAATAATAATTAAAATTATTTTTATTATTACAATTTCATCAATGTGATAGTATATTAGAAATTGATATTTTTCCATATCCATCCAAAAATCAGATTTGTCAAAAAAAGAATAAATTTTATTGGAGATTACAATTTTATTTTGAAAAAAAAATATTTTTCATAAAATAGAATTATAAAAGGTATTAATAATAATATAGATTTTATTAAAAACATTTTTTATATGAAAATGTACATTTAAAATATTAACTGTTTATATTATCATCTCATACAAATTAATAAGTAGTGTTAATATATTATTAATATAAAAAATATATTTTATCATTATTTACCCGTAATATTTTTACTTTATTAAATTCATTCATAGAGCTAAAATACATAAATTTAGGAAAAATACATTCAACTAGAAAAATAATATACAATTATTACTTTTCTCATTATAAATATTGGATGAATGCTAATTTATTTAACAATTTATATTATTATTATATTTCATTAAAAAATTATTTGTGAGTAATTTTTATAAAACAGGCATACAAAATCTTTTGAAAAAATTGTTATTTGAACAGTATCCCTGCTATAATAAATAATCTTATCCCAAATATGATTAAATTTAATTATTTATATTTTTGAAAAAAAATATTATGAATCTATTAATATTAATAAAAAATTAATTTAATTTTTTAATGTCATTATTTGAAATCAATATTTTTTAATGCATATTTTTTTTTGTAATAAAATAATTTGATATAATTTTTTCATTATTTATTAATTTAAATATTTATTTTTTTATCAAATGAATAACAAAACCTTAGTATACATATTGGATATGTGTATTTACAATAAAAATATATCTTGTAACCATATATTTAATTAACATATTTCCCATGAAAATATTTATAAAATTTAAATCCTATTATTATATATATATTTATATATCATGAGATTGTTTTTCCATTCATTCATTTTTCCTACTGTGCTTATAAAAATTTATATATTCCCCTTAATTTTTTAGTTTTGATCACGATTATGATCTTCATGTTGGGAAATTGGGATGAGGAATATATATTCATTTCTTTTTTATATATATTTTCATTTTTTGACTTATATTTTCCTTATTATTTATTACTTTTTCATCATCATAATTTAATAATTTTTATTATGGACTTTTTTTTAATCATTATAATTATATCATATTTCATTTCAGTTTTATGTTGTGTGTAATATAATATGTTAAAAAAATATATTTAATTAAAGGAAATTATATACTAAAATAATTGTGTTCTACAAATACACTTAATGTATAATGGTTAGTATATATTAAATGGATATTCTATATTTTTTAGAACACACTAATCTAGAACTAACCATGGTTGGTCTATTTTTGGATGTGGAGTAGAAATGTAGGTAAATTATGATCTGTGGATGGGTCTAAAATATATATCTTATCCACAACTATGAATCTATCTATAATAGGAATCAATCAATTTATTGTCCTTATATGGATCCCAATATAGATGTATCTAATTTTAATAGAATTTACAATGTTTTTATCATAGTACAATGGTATTGTGTAAAATTTTATTTAAATATACGGAACCCATACATAATGATGGATTAGAGGATCAGATGGGGATTTCATCATCAAACTAGACACCAGAAAAATAGATATAGACATCCCCACATAACATGTGACAATTGGAATCGAGATTCACACAATTCATATATCTTGTACTTGTGTAGATATAACTCATTCATAGACAAAATTAAAATGGTTTCATCTTTGTGTAGGTCCATTTAAGAAGACGCTTCTTGATTAAGGGGAATTTATACACTAAGATGGAGTAGAGAATGAGAAGAGATCAAGATATTCTTGTTGGACACAAGATAATAAATCTTGGTATCACTATGAGACTTGTGATAATATGAATTAAGATAGACATAGTTCTTTAATGAATATTTGTATATTTAACTCATGTTAAGAGAGAAGATATAGTGATTATTCCCCTCTATCGAGTTATAGAATAAAAAATGCTAATGTGATTTAAAAATTCACATGTACCATTACATATATATTTCTCCCATTTAAGCATATTTCTTAATTGAGGATATATAAATTTTTATAGTTTATGGTATGTTATGATGAAAAAAATTAATTTTAGTTCAAAATCCGGGAACATGAAATCAAATTCCTTTTCATTTAAGGTCTTATGATGAGGAACTTTGTATAGGGGAATTTCTAAGGATTGAGGCTGTTTTTAAAAAAATGGATTCATTTTATTATGGAAACCTCATATAAAACTCAAAATAATTTGGTAGGGTTATAGATTCAAGGACGAGGAAAGAGTTTAATTAGGGTAAAATTATATAATGATTACAAGAAATGTAATTTGTATGTCATAATATATCATGATTTAACATGGATCAAAACAAACATTTTTTTCATTACCTATATATCGATTAGACTAATGTGTTAAGTAAAATTTTATTGTTTATTGTAGGTACATGGTTATTAGGGAAGACACATAATGAACATAAAAACCACCAAAATAACAATCCTTATGTAAATCAGGATCATTCAAATAAAAATATTTTCATATAGGTTAAAAAACTCTTGGAAATTTATTTTTTACAGGATGGGCCATTGTTACCACTATGAATTATCTAGGAGGAAAATATCACTACACAGACTCCTGTTATTCTCAAAACGTTCATACCCAGATATGAATGGATGTGGAAAATGGGATTTTACATTTTTTCATTTAAAATGGATATGATGAAGAAAATTCACATTTTTTTATTTGAATCCACATGAATATTTATATTATGTAATGTGTAAATAATTACATGAGAATTTGTGGGATGATGGAACATAGAGTCTATTGAAAATGAATAAATTATTACAAAGGAAAAAGTACCACAAAAAAGTTGTCCTTGGGTAGTATAACATATCATTTAACTATTTCAAAGATAGAGGAAACCAAGTGGATATACTTGATGTTTTGGGATTCCATGTGGAGAATATTTACTAAAGTATTTGGATTGATAAATATTCAGACTTCAAGGAAATGGAGTATGTTTATATATAAAAGTATATTCAATAATGGTCCCATAAAACCAATTAGTTTCCAAATTTTATTGAAAACATTCTACGTGTAACGAAATATACATGAATTTACTCAATTTTAGGACCATTTTAAAATGATGTGATGATTATCTCATTGAATCTACATTGTTTTTGTTTTGATCATTAAAAAATACTCTTATTATCCAATATAACACTAGACAAGAATAATGGTTCCTAATTTCACAACTTGTATAAGAAATTTATATAATTATTATTTTATTAATTATTTTAAATTCTATTTATAATTATATTGTATCCAAATTTATTATAAATATTATGGATAAACATTTTTAAAAAATACACATCACAATAATATGGTATAAAATTCACAGTTTGATTTATATATCTTACTATTAATTATTTTACATTTCTCAAGATAAATTATTGAAGAAGTTATTTATCTTATGAAATTAATACACTCATTAAATGTAATTATTTAATCTTTTGAAAGGATTTTACTTTTCATAAATCATTCAAACTCTTTTTATAAAATTCACTCTGCCTCATTCTGAATGTCTTATCGACAATAAAAAATACATCATTTTGATTTTATATTGGTCTCATTGTTAGATAATTATATTACGTTATTATATAATTTAATTAATACATAATATTATTTATTGTGGTTATTTTTATTAATTTTACGATTGTTTTCATAGTATTTTTAATGTTTATATGGTTTTTATTGATTTATATTATCATTTTATAGAATCCCAAACCTTAAAGATGAACCTTATAACCACTTAAAATTTTATTATATTTAAACCTTGTGAATTCAAAATTCATACTTAACCTTATTTGATAATATTTCATGAATTATTATATATTATGTATCATAAGATATGATATAATTGTTACAAAAAATTATTTGATACTAAATTATTTTTATGTCCATAGATCATAATAATAATTCTATTTTTATGTGTTTTATATTGAGTTTCATTTTTTTGTATCTACATTCATGATTATGTAAATATATTTGGTTTTCAAATAATTTAGAAGGATAATAAATGAAAAATACTTATGGGATTATCAAAAATTATATTAGAAATTATATTTCTAGGTTTTTTATTATTCATAAAAGTAATTTTGTATATCAAGGAACTATAAAGTAGTTCATTTTCATTTAAATAAAAATTGGGGAAGACGTATGAAAATTCAATAATTTTGGATATTTTTTTATATTTTTTTATTAATATTTAAATTTATTATAATCATTATAGACTAAAAATTTATTATAGAATATATTTAATAAAATCAATGATTCATGGAAAATATATGTGATATAAACACTATGCATGAATAACAAAATACCTATAGATGTTAACATTCAACATTCATTTAAAAGTGATCTTATGTGGAAAGAATTTAATATATTGATCGACACTCATGTATGAGTCAAATAATTTATAAAATATATCAACTAGGAGTGGTGATATATTCATTTTTAATGGAGTGGTAGTTATGCTACAATTATTTTAAATTTACTATATTGAACAATTGATTGTATATTTTTCACTTAATTCATTCTAAATATTATTTTTTCAACATTAATATTTTTTTTATGGTTATATTTTCAAAATTAAATTATCCTCATTAATCATTTATACATCACTATTTGTTATATAATTTTTTATACTTATTCAAAAGTTATGTATGGAAATAAAGTTGTGACTCCCCTAAATAATTCAGGGTTTTATTGGTTATTCCAAAAATATAAAATTTATTTTGTTATAGGGATTTGAATCCACTCCAAATGTATGGTCCATTTTTTGTATTACATTTCTCTCCTAGATTAGATATATGTGAGGAGTGGTTACAGGATCACATTGAGAAAAAATATTAGAAAAATAACATGTGTATTTAATTTAATTTATTTTAATTATCATTCATGTTTCATAATACATAAATATAATGTCATGAATTTTTTAAGGATTTACATTGACCCCATTTGGGCTATCATCCATCTTGATTGGGAAATAGAAATTAGTATATGAGACATACCCTCAAATAGTTTTTATTTTCTCATATTAGTAGCATTAGATATTTTTATATACATAACAATATATTGTATTCAGACATCTAAGGGAATGATCATTAAAATGTATTAAACTAGTTAAAATAAGGGATGGATTCCATAGAAGGACATCAATTTTTCAGTGTAGACTACAAATTTTGGTAGAATTTAATATAATCCTATCATATGCAAATCCATAATTATCATTTTATGTAATCACATTTACCATAGTAGATTATTTTTGAAGATTATTTTATTAAAATGAAAATAAATACTCATTATCGTATCCCATGGGACCAAAAACTTTATTAGTCATGAAAAAACAGATACATACATGGGTTTCGCACAACATTTCAAAATATAAAAATTAATGTTCTATTTTCTATATGAAAACCATAGTATCCTTTAGTATATCCATACAATTAAATTATAAAATAAATCCTGATATCCTGGCGAAAAAATAAGAAATTGGTGTGATAAGATATTAGTAAGTGTGTGTATAGTTAAATCTATATAAAGAATAAATAATATGGAAAGAGAAAATTATTATAAAATAATAACAATTAATAATCTGATAAGATAGAAACATATCCAAGGATATCATAACTAATCAAATAATATCTTGGACATCAATAAATGATTTTATAATGATGAAATGAATAATTCCATACATCTAAAACTAACCATCAAAAACATTATAAGAATTACAAAAATATTATTATAGCCTTTTCCAGTGACATCTACATAAATGGGATAGGCCTTGGAAGAAACCAAAACTAGTTTGTCTCAAGAGACTTAAGGATGCATCAAAAGGGCTATAGGGGGTCCCACCCATCTCGTACTATTTCCATTTCATTCAACTAAAAAAATGGGTATAATATAATCTATATAAACCTTTGTATACCAATCTACAAAAATAAATGTTATTATTTTCCAATAATCATAAACCATCTAAATTAATATGGTGAATGTTATCGAAATAGTCTATCCTTTATCAAAATAATAATAAAAAATATTGAAAAATACTGAGGATTTTATCATTACAATATATCCCATGTGGAAAATATGTTAAATAAGGGTTATTTTTGTTGATGAATATAAATATAATTTAAAATTTCAATTTTAGTATTCATTAGAAAAATACAATTTTTTACTTTGAAAATCATTTTTTAGAACAAAATATTTATTGAATATTATGAAAGGAATGTTATTTAAAAGTTACATATAATATTTGAATGGATTATTCAATGAAATTAATTTTTATGATGGTGGAAAATTATGTTCATGTCATATATGTTAAAAAATGATTATTTTGACATATTATGTAAGATGAAAATTTATTGTAATTTTACAAAAGAAATGAAGATTAATTTTAAAATGTTTCTGTTAATAGATAAAAAATGGTAAAATATCCATTAACATATAATTTGGAGCGTATTATAAAAATTATTGAAGATATTTATAGTAAATATGAATATGGAAGAAAATAGATATTCGACCGCTGAGATAAATGATGGAAGCATCTCAAAAATATAGTTTACAAATAATTATAAACAATAAATACACTAAGATAGTAATATTATTTAAAATTTTAATAAATTACCACATAATATGAACATTTAGTACATATAAGATTGAAATATCAATGAATTCCCTCAAAGGAGACTTAAATATAAACAATCCCTCATAATGATGATAATGTAAAATAAACACTTAAAATAGGTATGACTTCATCAACATGTTTTATAAAGAATATTTTTTCACCTTTTAATTTTTTACTATTTTTAATATTATTTAATATTATGTTATTTTGATAGATTATCATTAATGACAATTTTAACACTATTCATTTAATTTGACTTCACAAACATCAATAGAATGTTTTATTTCGAATATAATTAATATATTTTTCCCCAATAAGTCATATTAGTCTAAATTCTTTTTGGATCACAATAAATCACTTAAATTAAAACACTTTTTATTTTTTTAATATCAGTAATTTTTTTTCTCAATTAATTTAATAAATCTTGTGTTAGAAATTTAAAAGAATTTATTGAAATTATATAATCATTAACTACTATAAATAATTTATAATAATTAATAAAATTTAATTATTCACAATATTGATATTTATAATCATTCATAAATTTATTTTGTTCATAACTGTATAAATAATAGATATATAAAATTAAGGGAGTGATGCTTTGTAACATTCAAAGATTTGAATATTAGATTTTTTATTTTTATGGAAAAATGTCCGTTAAATATATATATTTAGAGCTTGATGTGTTGTGTTTTTAATTAAATTAATCCAAGGTTAATTAAATTAAAAATTATGACCTTATCACTTAGTTTTAACCTAGATTAATCAGATTTACCCTTTACTGTTGTGATAAATTTTAAAATGGTTGCAATATATATTAACAAAGAATAATAGGATATAAATGAAAAATATTAACTTCTTTATTCTCAATATGTAATAATTTTTATTAAATTCAACAACTAAAAACATCCATATTTAATTTTAAATAAAAACAAAAAATGTGACAGAAATATGTTTTTCAGTAAAATATCTTCTTTTAAAATGTTTTTATACCAAATTCAATCATAAAAATTAATTCAAAATGACATACTTGAATTATTAACCGTAAAATATAATAATTTTAACTTGACATAATTTTGACAAAAAATGCATCATTGTTATGGCATAAAAAATAGTTTCCAATAAAAATTTGTGTTTTTTCATTATTAATTTAAAAATCAAACATTTAAAAAATTTAAATAATTCAACACAAGTTAATTTTTATATTCTCTTTTATAAAATTGAATTGTTTTATATAAAATATAATTTATATACTTTCAATAAATTATTTATATTATTTTCTCACAAAAAATTAATTTTTTATGACAACATATTCACATAGCATTAAATATTATTTTTTTAACATTTGGTACTTATTTTATAATAATTAATATATAAATTTTTATTGAGTATTTACTATATATATATATATCAAAATTTGTATAATCTTATTCATACCCACCAATTCATTGACTAGATTAAAACAATTAGATAGTATAGTTCTTTTATGTTCGGTGTGGTGTGTCGTATACAATATCATTCCTAATTTTATACCTCTAAAAAATCATTCTATTATAAATCCTCCCCTTTAATAAATTACATCATCATAATTTGTACTTATGATCTATTTAAAATTAGAAAATACATTTTTGGAAATCCCACATCGTAAAAATGGTTAATAAAACATCTTCTTGAAATTAGGTAAATAGAAATTCAATTTTCATCTTGAATAACACAAAACATGGTCTCTAAATAATATAATATTAGTGGGATGTAAAAATATGGATAAACACTGGAGAGATATCATCCAAGGATTTCTATTGAGTGATAGAAAACATGGTCATGAGAATGTTATCAATCACAAGACTATAAATTTGTGATTGGTTAAAAGGCTATTTATTTTACCACATGAAATGTTAACAGATTTTATATTTATTCCAAATTTATTTTCTAATATTCGAAGGATTCATTTACTGTCATGGTAAAGCATATAAAAAAATCAAAATTCAATCTATCTTTCTATGTACAATGATCACTGTTTTCCATTTCCTGTAGTTCGATAAATTTCCACATAATTTATATTTCTAGAAAATGGATATTTGAGATGATTTATTTTATTCCAATATTAGTAAAATACACTTTTAAGAAACCATAATATCCATAGTTCATTCTTTTATCCTCTAAAAAGTCACCAAAATCAAATTGGTTTACACTGGTAATGGAATATGATCAATCAAACTTCAAGCAGAAAAAATAATATCCAAAGATCAAATAAATAAATTATTTACATATTTATCCACAAGGATCCTAAAAAATATGATAGAAAAATGTTAAAGTCAAGAACATTTATTAATAAGTTCATTAAATTTTCAAAATCAACTTATCATTAATTTCACATAATGTTACCCTTAATGTCACATGTAAATACGTAGATCACATAGTAATAAATGGAATAATTCTAATACCATAAAAAATATATATATTCATACAATATTTAAATAAATACTCATTCCTAAAATAAAATCACATATTATATAATATAAATCCAATAATGTATTAAGATTCATAAGGAATTACTCAGTCATTAAATCATTGACCATTTTCAAGTTAATTAATTATATCCCATTTAATTATTCAATTTCAATATTCTTATTAAACCAAATAAAAATTATTGACTCAACACCAAATAAAATATTAACTGTTATCTTTAACTGATTCATTTAATCTATAAAAATATCACATCCCCACTAAATCACTTTTTGTGGTTATTAGTACAATTCAACATATGCTTTCAAATCTCTAGAAAAAAACTATTACTATATAGTCCATTAACGTTTTTTGATTATTATAACCAAAATATAATTAATAAATATACATTTACAACATAATTCATTAATCTAAATACACAATCAATTCAATTATTCCATATTTCTAATAATAATAGCAAAATATTGACCATGATCTTATATTTATTTATGAGGTATATTTCCTTGATGCTTTGTAAATCCATTTTTCTAGTGAACCATCTACATAAAATTGAAACACTGAATGTTAAAGATTTATTTCATACCTATGAATTCATGTTATTTATGTATTTATTCTCTATAATGAAATTAAACTAACATTCCCTTAATGAACGAATCGGGTTGTTTATTTCAACAATTATCAAATGTTGTAAAAATTGACATCCTCTTCTTCCACTTCTTCCTTTTGTTCTCCCATCCTATTATTAACCTTCTTTTTTTGAAACATAATACATAGATAATTATTTCTCTATCTTTATATCACATGAAACTCTATCCTAATATTATGAAATTTTTTGGTATAATTTTTTACTTTGAAGTATTTTATTTAACACATAAAACAAATGATCATTCTTTATATTTAGTTAAATACATAGTTGGTGCCAAGAATTTTTATTCTTATAAAGATTGATTTATACATAGAATTTTTTTTCTGATTCTTTATTATAGTCTATATAAGCTTCTCTCCATATTTTCTTATTGCTAATGAGGAAACAATTTCTCTGAAAATTTTAATAAAATCCATCCATTCCATGATTCATTTATCTTCCACATCCTTAGTGTTTGGAATCAATGAAATCCATTTATCCAATTCCCCTAGTATATTATAAATTACCAAGAAAACATTATCCCATGCATTACTTCTTAGTAAAATATTTTTCATCTCTAAGTAACTTACTCATTGTTTTGCTACAAATGGGGTTGCATTCCCACTTCTCTATGTTACTTATTCGTTGTTTATCTACAAATGGGGTTGTATTCCAATTGAATGATAGAGGTTACTTACATAGGAACTAATCAAACATTATTACACCATCTTGTAGATGAGTTGGTTTTTCTATGTGAGCATGGTTATTGTTCATAACTGGTGTTAGCTGCCCCAATACAGCTATTATTTGTTTATCTCTAGTAGTAGCTCCTGCTCTATCCATAACATCATTATATTGACCAGTAGGGAAACCCCTAAATTGATTAAGTTAATTAGCATATTTTCCATTCATATTACAATGAACCATTTATAATAAATGAAATATAATAAGATAGATAATGACATTATGAGCCACAATTTAATATATAAAAACTATTAAAATACATCACATAAAAGGAAAATTAAGGTATAATTAATTTTAAAAACATAATCTTGGTTTCATTTGAAATATTACCAAAGACTATCATTGTTTTACATTATCTAAAAAATGTTTTCCTAAATCATGTTCCAATTTTTTTTATAAACATTCTATGATACCAACTAAAAATACATTAACCCCAATAGACTATAGATTTTGGTTTCATTATTATATTGGAACTAGATACAATTGATCAAATCATAAGGACCTAATAGTTTAGTATTTTTGGGAAACTAGATACAAACTTGAGATATAAATTAAATTTGAATTCATAAAATACTACATAGTATTTTTTTAGGAATCCATAGTACCCTTTTGAATATCCCAAAAAATCAAACATAAAATAGTTTTTGGTAACCTGGGGAAAGGAAATATAGATATAAGTGAGATGAGATTCTAGTACGGTTACACATATAGATTAAACTATATAAGTCATTAATAATATATAATGAATTACTGATGACCAAATATTTAAATATAAATATTTTATATATAATATAATAAATAGTAATTAAGATATATTTATCATTTTTATTCATTATATTCATATATGAGGTCAACCATAAATGTAATAATAGAAAAAGGAATTTCATTATTCCTGGTGATGTTAGGATTTAGGTATGAATGAATGTCGTTTTAATTTTTGACAGATGGAACAAAAAAAGTTAAAAAATAGTTTCAATTTATATGTTTTTATTATAACATGTAAATGATATATTTTTATAAAATCCATCATTATTACCATCCCTGTAAAATAGAAATGAAAATAAAATAAAATCACATTTTAGAGGTCGTCATCTACACATACACACAAGAGATGTTATTGTATTCAAATAAATTGTAATGTAATAAGGTAGATGTAGTATTTTAATTATAGGTATAATTATTTTATAAGTACCCTATAAATAATTAAAACAATTATAATAACTATCCATGAAATATGGTGGCAGATGATGAATTGTATCACTACACGGGGATGATAAGACATACACTTGCACGAGTGATACCCTCACTTTACATTCGATGTAAAAGTTTGTGAATATGGATGATTTAATTATAATAATAAAATTTAATTAAATTTAGGATAATGATTTTGTTATTTTATTATACATAAAAAATATTTATATGTGTTTATGAAGAAGTAAAAAAGAATTTGATAAGTCAAGGTGATTACCAATCCATTAAAGGAACTCATTTAAATATCCTATTATTGATCTTTTCAATGATATTTATTGATAACAATATAAAATAAAATATTGATATAGAAGTTGAGAATTATTTTTTTAGGTTTTTATCAATATATACGGCTCCATGTGGTGTAAAAAAGTGAGGGAGGTGGTTTATTTTTATAATTGAGGTGGGGGGAACTTTTGGAAATGTTTTTCAAAATATTAAAATACAATAAATCCATTCTCAATAATATTGTATCCAAATTTTCAAAAAACAAATCATATGGTAGGATATAGTTGAAATATCATCAAAAAAATATAATTTTAGAATGTTTGTGTGGTGTTTAAAACCAGATCATGTTATTTAACACCTTTGATAACCTATTTTTTACATTTACCATTGTGACATCTTCTCTTATCATAAATGTATCTAATTTTAAAAATATGGTGAAAATGGAACATTAATGGAGATGTTTATTTATTATAGATCATATATTATCCCCAATTCGTATATAATTATTTTAATTCTGTTTAAATAGTTTTAAAAAATATTTTTCTGTTAAATTATCAATATGTGCCATTTTGACACTATTTATTAAATTTTTATTCAAATACATCATGAAAATATAGTATTTTAAATTTTATTAATTTATACATCATTGATTTCACATATTTAGTTAATTTACTTTAATACTATAAATCAATCAAATTTTATCACTTTTAATAAATTTAATATCGTTAATATTATTTTCCTATTAATGGAATAAACACTATATTAGTGTTGTGCATGAATTTAATATAATTACATGATCATTAAAAAATATAATCAAATTATATTTATGAAAATAAATTTCTTATTCTCAATATTTACATTTATATTCATTCATAAATTTCATTTTTCCTCATATGTAAAAAAAATTGACATTTAAAACTAAGAGAGTGACATTTTGTATATTTCATTGATATTAATATTATATTGATAATTGTTATGGAAAGGTGTCTATTAAACATATTTATTTTGATAATAATTTGATAAGGGAAAAATTATATATATAAAATATTAATTAATATGAAATATTATGACGTTATCACTTTTTGTTAAAATAGATTAACTGAATTTACACTTTATTGGGGTGATAATATTTTCCACAATTAGTGTTCATTTTGATGAAAAATAAAAAGTAACTATATAAAAATCCAAAATAAATTTATTTGAAAAAAAAATATTTATTATATTTAATACTAATAATTTTCATAATTTAATTATAAATATATTAAAAACACAACTGAAGGCAGTTTTTCAGAAAAAATTATTTTTTTAATACAAATGTATACATACAAGTTAAATCATATAAATGATTTAAATTAACATAAATTAATAATTAATAATATAACAACAATAATTTTACCTTAATAGAATTTTATTATAAAATTAAACATTTTATATTATTTTAAAAAATATTTTTCAATAAAAAATAGTATTTCAATCTTTATTTAAATAATGAAATTTTTAGAAAACTACCAAAATTTCACACAAATATAATTTTAATATGATGAATTAAAAAATGATATTATTTTATAAAAATAAAAATATATATTCTCTATAAAATTAATTATAATAATTACTCCAAAAAGTAAAAGAAATCAGTTTCGAAGAATCTTTATTTTGAAGAATAAAATAACATTACAAAAAATTCTGTACTTATTTATATAAGAATTAATCATTGATTTTTAATTCAATATGTACATTATATATGTTTCATTAATTAGTTAATACTATTTATATCGACCAATTAAACCACTAGGTTATATGATTCAGAATTAAATAATAATATTTTGTTGTTCGTTTAAGCTTGTTGTTGCTTGTCTTATACAGTATCAAATCAAATGTTATTTTTTTAAAATATCTATACGATACACTAGAGTACTTTTGTAAAACTATATAATATATATAACATTGACCCTAATAAACCATGATAAATTTATTCCACTAAATATGTTTTAAATTAATTTTTCTTGAATATATATTAATTTTTTAAAATAATATTATTTCTAGTTGTGTTTTTACTTGAAAAATGGTCAATAAATTTATATAATTATTCATGCTAACTAAATATTATTAGAAAAGATGATACCAAAATATATTAGAATTATTTATTCTAAATATGAATATATAAAATTAGGATGTTATGAAACTATTTAACATTTGTTCCCTAGGTTTACTAGCATTATAAATATAATGACTTCCTATTGAGAAAATTAGAAAACACTATACTTTTTGAAATATATTTAGGAGATTTTCCAATGAGGTAAAAAACAAAGAAGGTTTCATGTGATATATCCTAAAATTAAAATTGTGTAATCAGGATGAGATGATTGGTTCACTATTTTAATATTAAACTAAACTAAAGGACATTTGGGAATAAGAATCTAAAGAAAGAAAAAGAATATATTTAAAGTGTCTTAATATAGGGTCATATAAATCTTCAAATTTTGAAATTTAGGGAAGTAAAAATGAATAAATGGATTTTATTTTCACTCTTATTTATAGAATAGTGAAAATGAAAGCAATTAAAAAAATTCATGAAGTAAATCTCTAATGTATAATCACAGGAGATGAAATAAAAGTAATATTATGTCTAAATATTATATATTAGATGATATATATTTTAAATATATAATGGAATGTCACATCAATAAAGTTTACCAATATTGAAGCATGAAAAGGAAGATAAAATTTAACAAACAATTTAAATATATTATAACCACATGTATAAATTTTAACAAGGAATATAATTATATATAAGAATCAAGAAAAGAAAAGAAAAATATAACTATTGATATATAGAATCTGATAATGAGTTCTGTAATTAATGTGTTTATTCAAGATGTTCTGAAATTGATTTATAATTTTGAAAATATGAGTATTGATGAATTGAAAAAAGATCTTTAAAAACTAAAAAATTAATTTTTATAATTGATGAATTATATATTTAACTAAAAGGAAAAAATAAGAAACTTTATGAGGGTAATAAAGATAAATTATAAGGAAATAAAAAACATAGAAATAATCCTTCTACCTTAAATGAAATTATTTATATTGATTTTGAAATTTTTAAAAATCGCAATCAAATTCTAAAATATTATATTTAATAATTAAATTAAAATAATTCAATTTTTTTTAGGGAATAAATAGTTATTACAGAAATAATTTATTGAAATAATATAAATATAAATAAATATATTATTAGTTATAATTGTAAAATACCTTCGATGAATCAAAATTATTTTCTAAAAGGATTATATGGTTTTCCTCTACTAATATTGACTAACCACTAAAAGAACCAAATATACATTTTCAATATCTTAATATTTATATGTTTCAATATCCATAAACACGAATTGTAGTGTAATTTATAATATTACCTTCATTTCACATCATTATAGCAAAAATGTTTAATGTGTTATGTTTTTCTGAATTAGTCATTTTCTTCAATATTTCATTATTTTGAATATAGGAATTTGATATTTTGAAATAAGTTTTTTCACATTGATTAGAACATTTTATCTTTTTGAATTAATGTCCAAAATGCCTTATTTTTTTAGTGATTTTTTATAACCCAAATTTCAAGAGATGATGGGAACCCTTAGAAGCCATGTAGTCTTAGAGATTACATTTCTCATAGTCATGGAGTCATTACAGGACTCGTGGGTCTCAAGGAAATCATAAAGACTATAACCATGTTAAACTCCCCCTCCCCAGCATTTGCATCGTGATCATCCCACTATCTTTTTCGGGCTATTCGGTTAGCTATCATGTGAAAAGATGCACATGCCTGGTATCGATGGAAATTCCATATCCTCTCATTATTCCAAATCTGTTAGCCCTGCTAAGGTGAATGCGCCCTCCTATTGAATCCTCATCTAGAGCTGGTTCCTTGTTTAATCTCTCTTTGTGAATCTACGAGACCGATGATTGAAACTAAACAGAGGCATTATTCTGGGATAATGAAATATTACTGTAGTAGTAATAGTAGTAGTACAAAGTGAAGATGATAATTTTTTCCTCTGAACACCAAAATATTAGGAAAATTAATAATGATCCTTAGGTCCATCAAATAAACTGAGCATATATAATTCAAGTCCAATGAAGGTAATATTTTAACTTTTGAAAATATCTTATATGAATGATTTAATTAAGAAATAGATAGTGCTAATTCGGATGTCCTAAGGATATATAGAGATCCAATGATGACATATAATTTGTGGGGTAGAATGTAATGCCCACAAAATATTCACACCATTTCGAGCATAACATCCTAATGGATATCCAATTTGAATTTTTTTTACAGATATTAGTGGAAACCAATAAGATGATATTTCTCCTCTATGTCTATTTAAAATTAGGCTATTTTCAATGTCTAATTCTATCATCAAAATGGGGCATGAATATATTCATATTTTTATGGGAATTGTTGGAATGAAAACTCTTCATTTATTTCTCACCAAACAATTATAATTCTAATTAATTGGGGAATTAATTTATTGATTGGGGATCAAATCTAGGCACCAAATTTCTCTATTTATGGAGGGGTGGTGAAGGTATATATGGACACTTTTTTTATTTCAATTTTAATGTTACACAATCAATTGTTAATCACATGTTTCATTTATATCATGTATATTTTTCTAAATTGAATTAATTTATTAAAACAATTCTTATATTTTCTATTCTTATTCATATCACATTGATATTATTTCCTTAGGCTGCTAATTTATTCAAAAAATATTTTGTGAAATGATTAAAGCAATGGTGGAGTGATTGTTATTTGAATGTTGTTCTTCTTCAATTTATCCCTTATATGTCTTATTTACACATCAATTGGTATGATAGAATAAATGGAGGGATAAACCTCTTTTGTATAGAAAAATGGGAGTACTAATGTTTTGGATTGGTTTTTATTTTACATGATTTAATATTAAAATAATTTAATAAATTTAATATTTCCATTCGATGATTAATTTTCTTCTTCGTCTTATCCAACATTAATGATGAAACATTCTGAGTGATGATATGATCCAATTCCATGGAGTTCTCATTAAAGTGATCCCCTAACTGAATTTTTTATTATAGTTGGATAATTTTCAAGATTAAATTTGTCAATTATGTTATAGAATTATATGATTTTCTAAATACCTCTTAAATTTGTGATATGAAATCATTTAAAAAATACATCTTATCATGCCCCAGCAACAACCTAGGATTGGCTCATATTATTTAATTATTTAAATCTAAATAATTATACTTTTCATTACTAAATAAAAACAATCTCATTAGAAATTTAGTATTTGAGTTTAAATATTAAAAAAACACCATAAATTACAATTTCAGATCCAAAACATGCAACATCTATCTTTGTTAAACGGTTAATTCTTTTGTCCAAGTGGATTCGAACCCTAAATGTACTAAAAAAATCTCTTATACATTTTGGGTAAATTTTGGAGCACAAATATTTTAGGCTATTTCATGGGGACCTATGTATGTAAACTTAGAAACTGAGACCCCTTTGTACCTAAAATTCTCTATTATCAACCCCACATCTCTCTTCTCACCCCCAATTTCACTATAATATAAGTCCATTTAGAACAGAGGAAAATATTGGAAACCTCGCCTGATATTTCTTAACCCACATCAATTGTGACAAACAATAAACAAATTAGTTACTATTACTAGGGAAATCAATAACTGAATAAACCATAATTTTTTAACACCTATAATCCTCCAAGATTCCAACATATATTGTGTTTTAATCACAACACAGACAATCATAACATCTTCATATGCAATTACATCAATATAAGTTTCCAATTGGAATAGTCCATTTGGATCAACCTATTTTCTACCCAGATCCACATCCATTACTTGAGAAACTATTTCAATAAATTTGGATAATTAATTCTATGGTTTCACCATTATGAGCAGAACTATAATGTATTGAAGAAATAATAGAACCCATTACCACTAGTATTTTTCATTACAAATATTTCATAAACAAATCATGTTACACGTAAAAATCTATAAAAAAACTATAAATAATCATCATTCAAATATAATATACCTAAAGAAAATTAAGGAATTTGATTTGGGTATTTAAATCATGATAGCATTTATTATTTGGATTCAAAAGAAGATAATAGGGCATCATGGATAGAGTTTCAAAAATAGAGATACAATAATTATTTTTTAGAAACAAAAGCCAAAAAACAATTGGGGAAACTAAAAAAATTGAGTCCAAACCCATTAATTAAATTGACCGATCTAATTTGGTAGTGGAGTATTCTAATAAGAAATAAGGAATTCTACTACTAATCCTTTAATATGAAATTTATTTCAATTCATAGTCCCATGTTGTTTTGAATATTAATTCCAACACAAGCTCAATATTATTTTCCATCCACCTACATTTTGGAATCTATTCATATTGTATAACCATGACATTATAGTTGGAACTCATTCTTAATTTGAAACAAATAAATGAGAACTCAATATTATTGTCTTAAGAAAGACTAAAAAATTAACTTTATCAACCATTTTAGATTTTCCTTGGATTTTCCTACTCATTAGAGAATGTATTTTTTTACATGAAACATAATCTAAAAAATAAATCAATATCAATTATCTGGATATAAAAAACATAAAAAATTTAAAAAATTTACATTTGTTATTTGGAATTTTGTGGGAGTCCATGTTTAGTTAACGACTTTAAACTAAGCAGTTTCCAGGTGGAAACCTAGCTTCTACATAGTTTTCTTATTATTTTGTGTTTTTTAAAGGAACCCCCTTGGGGTTTCTAATGTGATATAATATATCTTTTGTGTGAAATATTTTAGGTGAAGAATTTAGTATTTACAAATAAAACCCCTGATTTATAATGATTATATTGATCCATCAATCATCCACAAGGAGTAAACATGTTATTTGGAACCAAAGTGTTCAAATGGAAAAACATTATAATTGTATACCCCTTATGTTTAAATGAATATATTGGCTCCCTCATATTTAAGGGATACTCCTATCATGTTATATTTGGAACACATATTCATAATAGAGAGGTATTTGAAGATATTTGTATCATAAATAAAAGGTTTATTAATCTATAATTCAAAATAATTTTTGGAAAGTGATAGATGGGTTCCATGAAATAAATAATAAAACCTGATCCTCTTATTCATTTTCCATATGGGGATGTTTTGGGTGAGCCAATTAATTTATTGAACATCCTAAATTATTTTGTGATAGTAAATCTTGTTAACGTTATAATATCTTATTAAAAGATGGGTTGGGTGCATCCTCCATGGTTATTGTTTATAACCATGGTGTTCTTCTCAATGAATCAGATGATAGGTATCTACATTGGGATCCAATCCTGGAATTTTAACCATATTACATACAAGATGGTCATAGTGTTATTTTTATAATGATATTTAACTTTCAATCTCCAACTGATTAATGGAGGCAGTGAAAAATATAAGTCAATGACAAATCATTATACCCAGATTAATATTCCAGTGATTTATGATTGTGGTAAAAAACAAATTCCGTGAATACTGAATTAGTATCTAATATTTAATACTCTTTCTTTTCATCACTAACATATGCTAATGACTAAACGGTATAAGATTCAGGAGATAATATTGGGGAATTAATACATTTTTCAGAATCACATCGTCCATTAGAATGGATATTTTCATTTGGTGTGGTTGACACCATAATAATAGAAGGTAATGTGTGTAAACACCATTATATTGTTATTGGGTTTAATAATATCCAATAAAAGTATCCATTAATGGTTAAGTGATTTTATATTTTTACTAAAACTTAATAAATACATTTGGGGTAAATAATGGTTCATATTGATTTTATGGTGGCATTCAATTATTAGTGCCTTTTCCATAATGGAAGAACCCACCTGACAGTATAATTATAGGGAAGTGATTACAGGGTTTAACTAATTAACCAATACAATCCAAATAACATTATGAATTTAATGATTTATTTTTGTCGCATAAATTTTTAATATGAGAATGAAATATTTGGAAATATGTTTATTAATTGGATTGATGAGAGGAAGACACAATACATTAGGAATATAGGCATATACATAATTATATATAGTGATGTAACAAAGTAAGTATTTATGTATTATTTTTTACAATCTAATTAATTTACTTTGATAGATCTCATTCCATGAAACTCCATTTTAAATTTTCATTACACTTAATATGTTGTAATTTTGCATGACACAAGATAGTGAGTTATAAAAAACCCATGTTATATTATTAAATTTATTCATATGAAACAATTATGAAATATATATATAAGATTGTGATTTGAATATAAATAAATAAATTATATTTATTTTTTATAGTGATTTTATTTAATGAAAATAAACTGAAAAAAATATAATCAATTTTTCAATAATGTATTTATATGTTTTGAAAATACTTATTTCATTAACTAAATTAATACGTTTTAAAAAAATAAATTAAATAAATTTCTAAAAAACTAATAAAAATAATATGATAAAATAATCACCAATTTTTAAATCATCATTCTATAATAATATTTTGGTTATTTTTTGGAAATTTTTTTGAAAGATTGATTTTTTATGAATAGTGGATGATGGTTAATTTTAATTTAAAACATCCTTTTAATTTTATTTATCTATAAAGATAAATTATACCTTTTAATTATATAAATCTAATAATTTCTCATTAATATATCCATTAATAAAATTTATTTCCTTGTATTCATTTTTATTATGAATTTAATTAAAAAACATAACAAACTATTGAACATTTTCTATTTGAAACCCCATTTTCTCATAAAGTGTGCTGGTTTATTTTCGAATAATATTTTTTCAGCTTTTATGAACTAAATTTGAAAAAATGTATTAAATATTTTAATTCAGATGAATCAAATTTTCTAATAAATTCAAATTAATTTCTTACCCAATAGAATAGATATAATAGTAAAAAGTATTTTTCATGGTTATTGTAAAAAATGGTTTATTGTGGTTCAATAAAACAATACAACTAAAAATAAATGAAAATCAAGTATAAAACCATTTTATATATACATATTGTCTTTAAAATGTCTCATTTCATCTAATATTATATTTTTTTCATTTAATAATGATATAAACATTGTTACACAAGTTTCTATCCAAAATATTACAAGTGTTTCACTCACCTCAATTATAAATGGAAACCCAATATCCATTGTTTTTCACACATTAAAACAATTATGGAAAAAAATATCCACCTAAATAAAATCCAAATTACCTAATATCATCCTATAAGTCTTATTTTTTTTACATATTCAACCATTGAAATGTTTGATGAAAATCAAAGGGGGTTACCTGGAGAAGAGGCAACATAATTTAACGAGTGTTCAAATTATATTTTATTCCTCCACATCTTTAAATAATTATTAAAACAAGATTATATAATGAAATAATTGTCATATATATATATTTATAAATTTTTTAATGTTATGGTAATAACATTAAAACATATCATCTTCTATAAAAGGGGATATAAAATTATCATTTTTTGTATGGATGACTACTACATCACGACCCGATGTTATTCATATATCTGTTACCAACTATCACATATAGAGACAGTGACGGAATAAATATTTATATGTTATTGTTTTGATATTATTATAATTTTTCAAATATTATATCATGCATTACTTTACACTTTATATTATATGGGAATATGATAATATCACTTCTATGTATGAATGACTATCGTCTCATAAAGCGATGTCATTCAATATTTCTTTACATTGAAAGTAATTTGGATTGGTTTAATGAAAATATGAGATATATATGAAATATAAAATATTTTTTTTATAATATATCATTTATATTTCTATATTTATTTCTATTGGGAAAATGTATAAATATTTTTACATGCGTATGGCCCACCGTCTCCCTGGACGGTTTATTTCATTTTTTGTATATAACATTTATAGATCAATATAAATAAATATATATTTCATATATATGATATTAATATCATGGTAAATTTTTCTATATTATATAACCATCTTAAAAGTAAGAGGACCAAAAATTAAAAATCAAAACATAAATGATAAACATAGCGATTATTGATACAATAAATGTCCTCTTACTTTTAAGATGGTTATATAATATAGAAAAATTTACTTCAAACCCTCCTAATGTTAGGGATATATATCTCACTTTTTACTTCTATGAGAAAGATACAATATTCACCACCAATTTATTTAATGTGCTATATATACATATGATGAATTTATTTCATTATTCTTATTAATAATATTATTTTTATTTTATATCCATTTTATTATCTATCTTTCAATTGTATTTTAGTTCAAAATTTACCAAAGTACTACGAGATTGTTGTCTCAATATTCCTTAATTGAGACGTATATTATGTTTTGAAACTATCATATTTTATTAGGGATATATATAGTCCCTTTGAAATGTAATAACATGAAAATATTTATTCAAATTTTATTTTATGTTTCATTTAATTTTATTCATTCATGGGACTTATGATTCAGTGTTACCAACGTGGAATGTGTTTGATAATACAATCACATATTTTATCTGGATTACTTCTCATTATACATAATATGATGAAATAATTTGATATATCTCTCAATAAACCATTTTATTTTCTTACCATATTTTTATATTATTTTAATCTCAATATGTACGAAATAGTTAGTAAGAATGTATTTAAGAAAAATTATCTCTAGGTTTCTATTCTGTCAAAAAATAATTCTCATACAAAACTATGTTTTCTAAAAACAATTTTCTTAATGATTTCAAAATTATTCAAATGATTTTTATGACCATTTTTACACATGTTGTTTTTTTAAAAATAATTTATTCTTCCTGTCATTTGTCAAAAATTCATTTTTATCTTTTAGAAAAAATGTGAAATGAGAGTTTGTTTTAAAATATACAACATTTCCAGATTTTCCTACAATTTTGAGCATTATTTTGTAGACTACTCCTTTATATGAATCTTGGGTTATATTCATCACAACAGATTCCTAAAATGTTTTCTATTTTCATTTTTTATCCAAATACGAAATAATATTTTCCATAATAAATGTCTTAGGAGGGTTTGAAGTGTTAATTTATAATTATTTATAGTTAATTTTAAATAAATATGATTTAAAAAAATATTTTATTTATTTTTAGTTATAAAAATGGATTTTAAAAGAAACATTTTCCATCCTCAATAAATTTTCAATGTTACTTATCATTCAAAATCATCCATTATCTTGGTTGAAATCTATTTATGTATATTTTGATTAACTATGGATATGAACTAGGGATAGCATGCATATTATTTATCTTAATTTTTAACATGATATCAAGTTTAAGAAACAAGTTTCTATTCAATTTGATATATAATGGTAAAATTCTTATGAAACCCTCATAATTTTCCATGAGTTATGTTATGATGAAATGATTATGAATCTATTCTATTTTGAAAAACTTATGATGCAATAAAATGTTTATGAAACCCATTTAATTTCATGGTTTATGATATGTTGAATGATTTATCATATTTTTGAACACATATATTCGATATTCATTTTGTGATGTGTGGGACCTATATCTCTTTGCAATTAATTGAATAATTATTAATGTTATATGATCTAAATGGGTACATAGGGGGCCATCCCATGTAAAAAAGAAGGTATACATGAGGTTATCTAAAGAATGATATTTGTACATGGGTGGTTATCCCAATCTAAACAAGTTATTATTGTCTTGGTGGGTAGGATTGACATGATATTTTATATTCTTATGTATACACCACAAATTTATTTCGTATTCCAATTTTATTACCTCAAGAATCTTATTGTTTTATTTATTAATTATTAATGACTTTTGAACTGCCAATATTTATACCGTGACACAATATTTTTATATTCGACATATATGGTCTGATTTTAAAATATCATTATCTTGTTCTTATACACTTATGTTAATATTATATTTATATATCTGTATTGATTACATTTAATGTGCATCTGAGATCTTGAATTACTATTTTCCTTTTACCCAGGTTATTAAGAAATTTTTATGGATGATATATCCAAGAAGGGTGTTAATTATGAAGAAAATAGTGGGAGATAAGTTAGATTACATATAAACCATTTGTTTATCTTTACATGTTTCCGAAGGCACTAAAAAATTATGGTCCTTAGGTGTTTGATTTGTTAACGTATTTCATATTCATCTAAAATGATACAATATCTATATAAAAAAATCTTATGTCTCTATACCTGGTATTTTTTTATAGGTTTAGTTAACATTTAGAAATTTCGACAATAAAATGATAGTGATATTCTTATAAATATGTCTGGGAATTTAACTAAGGATAAGTCTAAGGATGAGTCAATGTGTGGGAAAATCTCCTTGAATTTTTTTATTGGATAGAGAATGTGGTATATATGAAATTACATCCATATCTGGATAAAAAACATTAATGTAGATCAATAACAAAGTTACATAGAGATAATAAATCCAATAAATGGTGCATCGAGCTTGACTCATTCATCCCTTGATGCATGACAAGGGACTTGCTATGCACCTAGTTTGACACACCCTGGGGATATAATTGGGAAATTAGAATAATCCATATAAACAATGATTATGAATTTAAATAGATGATGATAATGAATGAAATAGGATAAACATAAGGATTCATAGAATAAAAATACAGTGTCATGATTAAGACATCATATTAGAAATTTATAATGATTATGTGATTCCCCACTATTATTATTATTTAATTCATCATTTATTTTGGTTTTATTCAGTGGATGGAACATGAAGGAAACATGATTATAATGATTGTTATGTAAAATGAAATTATTGTTTTCTTGAGTATAAAAATATTTTTAGATATAGAATAAAAAATATATTTTCTATGCTCAAATAAAATTTTAAAGTTGTGAATCATTATAAAATTCCAAATTAAAGATTGGAAGAATTTTATATTGTGTCTTTCATGAGTTAACACCCACCTTATTTTAGTATAAATTTCAATCCTATAGTTTAATTAAAATGGATAGATTCACTAAAGCGATATTTGGGTTTACTAGTATTAGATCAATGAAAAAGTCATTTTTTTAATCCACCAATAGGAAGGTGAAGCTGATAAATGTTGGACTCTTATCAAGAATACCTGGAAGAAGGACAAAATTTACTCCATGTATTAGGATAAGTTCAAGATCCTATTTTTGAATAAGTACATTCCTCGTGCTTGCTGTAAAAAGATTACAAATGAATTACATTTGGTAAATAAAAAGGATGATGAATCTATTAGTACCTATGAGGTAAATTATACTAGTGTTGTGAGGTACTATTATAGTATTATTATCCAACCTAACGGAATGGTTGATCATTTCTTCAACGGGATAAAATATACCCTATTTATAGAATTATGAATAAGATACTTCTATATCTATGATGATATTTTTATATGTGCTACCCTTGTAGAAATATAGGATATTATTATATATATACATATATCTTATGGTTTTGATAAGAAGAGAAAAATGGAATTGAATGTTAAATCTATGAAGCTTGAAGTGAAGAAGAAGAGATTTCCATTTTGCTCATGTTGTGGGAAGATTCATGGTGGAAATTGTATTAAGGGGACCTTAAATATTTTAAGTGTATTACGGAAGGTCATCGAGTGTCTAGATGCGAATGTAGTGGAATTATCTTAGCTAAATTTGGAAAATACTGAGAATGATCCACAAAATGAACCTCCAAAAAATTTGGGTCATAATTGAATGGATATTTGGTAATTATGTTAACATGTTACAATAGGAATTGGTAAGTATTGGTGATGAACATAAAAATCTTATTAACATGTGAAATAATGTGAAATATCACGTGATCATTGTTTCTAATGAGGGATTTAATAAAGAAATGGTGAAAGGAATACATATCATCCACTATAAAACTGAAAATTTTTTATTTTAATTTTTTTCTACACATTCATTAATATCTGACGAATTTTATAATGGTATCAAAATTCCTCCAAAATTATTAGATATAGAATTAACAGTGAAACCCCTAGTTGTTTGATGATCATATTCAATGTTTATGATTCTTCTCCGGTTTATGTTTATGATAATTTTATTGATAAACTATTTTTAATTACTCCTCTAGTAAAATATGATGTCATCTAAGGCATGTATTAATTTTATTTACAAATATACCACATCAATTACCACGGAATGGATTTTACAATTTACATTTCATATAAACTTGAGCAGTGCATTCAAAAATATGATCATCCAATAAAAATCACATTTATTGTTTGGGTTTTGATTCCTATTTATGTGGGGAGGGGTTATATTAGATTATTATGGAGAAACTCAACATTGATGATATGACTAATGTGTGGAAATTTATTAATATATTTCTAGAAGTGCTTTATATCCTTACATAAAATTATTATAATGTGATTTCAAATTAACTCAAACCCATTCTCACATCAATTTCAAGGACTCCATATTGTATGGAACTTATTGAGTTATTGGAATTAAAGAACAAATTAAAGGGAATCTTTGAAAATGGATTCATTTGAAATGTGTGTTAATCTTGGGGTGAACTTGTTATTTTTGTTGAAAATAAATATGGATCAATAAAACTATTCAGTTATTATCAGGAGAAGAATAAGATCACAATTGAAAAAGGGATTCCTCCTTCCCGTATTGATGAATTATTTGATAAAATACACAGATCTCAATACTTTTCTGTGATTTAAATTCATTCGGGAAACCATAAATTGATGGAATAGAAGGAGGATATACCTAATAAAATATTCCATAAAAGGTTTAGAGAATATGAATATATAGTGATTACATTCCATCATAATAATTCCGCAACTATCATTGCGTGATTTAATTAATATAGTCATTAAAAATAATCTCAAGATATTTCTGGTAGTATTTATACATGATATTAATATGTATTCAAACAGAAAAAAAGAGAATTTAGATCACATGATAATTGTAATAAATATATTATATAATTAGAAAATGTATGAGAAATTTACAAAGTGTGGATTTTTTCAGAAAAAGGTTTCATTTTTTTGATATATAATCTTAAGAGAGGGTATATCATTACATCCATAAAAGACATATGGTAATAAATGTTTGCAAAAACCATCCATGGTTACATAGATCTATAGTATTCTTGTTTTAGTTCGATATTATCAATGGTCTAGGGATAATTTCCCAAGGATATCCAATCCACTCACTATGTTAACTTAGAAGGGAGATAAATTCATCTAAAAATATGAATATGAGGAAAATTTCAAGGAATTGAAGTTAACAATAGTCAGTGCACCAACTCTTATATTACCCTAATGAATAGAACGTTTTTTAATCTATAGTGAAGTTTCTGAAAAGGTATTGGGATGTTTTCTTATGTAGAATGATATGGTTATAACTTATACATCATGATAATTGATGATTCAAGAGAAAAATTACCCAAATCATGATTTTGTGTTATATGCGGTAATTTGTTCAGTAAAAAAATGTAAAAAAAATTATTTGAAAAAAATAAAATATATATTCTGATCATAATAGTGTGATGAATATATTAACCTAGAAAAATTTGGACATGAACAAGAGAATTTGGTTACAGATGAGTAATGACTATGACTTCTTTATACATTACCACCATGGAAAATTGAACAAGGTGGATGATGCCTTCAGTCAAAAGCATCATGATATATATTATTACTATTGAAGATATAAAATGATCAAACATTTAAAAATTCATAATGTAAATATAGGTAAATATTGAAGGAAGGGTAGATATATTACCTTTCTCAGTTAAATTTTCAATAATCTATCTATGTGATGATTAATTTATTGTAGAATTTATATATATTGCTTCAAAACAGGGTTAGAAATACTCCAATATTTAATCATGATAATTATGTAATTGTATTTTTTTTTGAACCGTGCTTGTGTTATATCTATACAAGAATTGTGGAATGGGTTTTTAGAGGATGTTAATAATTATTCAATCACTAATCATCCATGATATATGAAAATTTACTGATATTTGAAAGTTTTCATTTGGTGGGATGGAATATGGAGAGATTTTACTTATTTTTTATCTCTGTTCTTAGTATGTCAACATGTTAAGGATAAAATATAAAATTTAAAGGGGATATTACATCTATTAACCATACAAAAATTAAAATAGGAAAATATCACCATTTATTTTTCCATTGGAATAAAAAAATATATAATAGGTTAAAATTCTAAATGGGTTTTAGTTGATCACTATACTAAGTTAGCAAACATCATTGATAGAAAAGAGGACTTATCTCTAGGTCATATTTCTAGGATATATATTAAGGAGGTGTTAAGGTTTCATGGGGTACCACATTCGACTATGTATGATCAAGATCTGAGGATTATGTCTATGTTTTGTGAATGAATACAGGAGTATCTTGATATGTAGTTTATTTTAATCACATTGTATCATCTTATGATATATGGGTAGTCTAAGAGATAAATTAACCACATAGAGGAAATATTCATATCTTATTCATTGGATTTCAAAGGAGGCTAGTATAAACACCTTCTTATTGTTGAGTTCTCTTATAAAAATAGCTTTAACTAAATAATTCTGATAGATACGTTTGAAGAACTATATAGATGGAAATTTATAAATCCTTTATAATGGAATGATGTTGGAGAAAGAAAGATATTTGGGACCTTAGATAGCTGATGAAATGGAAGTGATGTTTAGATCCTTTCAAAAACACATCAGGGGTTCCCCTATTAAAAAGAATAATTATGATGATAATCACTATGGTGATCTATAATTTTATGTTGATGATAATGTGTTATTAATAATTTCCACATTGAACAGGGTCTTGATATTTTTGGATAAAGGTTAACTAAGCCCATGATATTTCAATCCCTATGAAGTTCATGATTGTATCAGGATTGTTGCATTTCTATTGGAACATCAATAATATATCTCTCATGTCCATTATGTGGTCAATGAATCTCTATAAAGGATGTACATACCCATCCCTTTACATTTACTGATCTCAATGGTCACATCATGAGAGAAAGGTCATTCTTACAGGAAAAACTGTTGACGATTTTGGATTAATCATAGAAATTTCTAGGAAATAAAACCACTGAACTGGTAAACATTTTGTCATGAAACAACATGTTTGAGTATTCATAGTGGGATCTTATGGAAATGATGGTATGTAAATATCATCATCTTTTCATAGCAGGGTGATAATTTTTGAGTAAGATATTAATTTTAATTAGGATAGAATATGACACCTCAAGATATTATGTATTGGTTTTTAATGGGATAATTTTTTTCTATATATTGAGTAATATGAAACACTATTTTATGTTAGTGTTACATAGAAAATTAGGTTAACATGCATTATTCACGATAACATGTTTTAACAAAACTATGATTTGTTACTAATATTACAAAAACATGATCACTATAAACTATATGTAAAATGTAGAGAAATTAATATAAGTAAATAATTTTTAAATATTATGTATAATTGTTTTATACAATGAAAACAAATTGATAAAAAAACTAGTTATTTTTTTTATAAATTCTTTATATGTTCGTAAAATCTAATTTTTTAAATAAATAAATTTTCAATTCTTTTTGTGAATAATAGTAAAATTAGTTTTTGATACATTTATATAATTTATATGACAATATAAAAATCATTTTTAAAATTTAAATTTCAAAAATATATTAGGGTTAATTTTTAATAATATTCTAAAAGGATTATTTTTTTATGAATGCTAAAAAATACATAATTTTAATTGGAAATATTTTTTGTTTAAATAATGTTTCAAATTAGATTATATTTTAAATTTAATTTAATTAAAATTAGTTCAATTATATATATATTATCCAAATTTATATCATTTAAATAAATAATATATTCACATTGGATATAAAATATTTTCAATTTATAAACACTTTCTCTTTAAAAATATGAGTTTTAATTTCATTTGTAAGTTAATTTTGAAATAAATATTTTATACACATGTGAATTTAATTTTTAAAATTTTATTCCATATTTTAAATCATAATAATTTATATTATCTAATAATTTAAACCTAATGTTTGTCCTAAATGAATAATGAAAAAAAATCACCACAGTTAAGGTGAAACTTGATTTAGAAAGGGCCGACAAAAAATCATAATGGTTGAAATAACCTATAGAAGACACCCCTCATAAAAGTCATGATGGAAACTTTGTTACTTGTTTTTTCTTTTCAAACAATTCTATTTGTTCCACTCCACACACTTATACAACCCAACCCCGCTCTTCTCTTCAGAACACATTAAAAACCATTTGGATTCCAAAATATCTACCAAAATATCTTTCCAAATTCTATCCTCTCATCATATAAGCCTTATATTATAAATAAATCCAACCAAGGAAGGATTTGGTGAAAATATAAGGAGTTTTCCCCATGACTAATTTTAAAGTTTCTAGCACCATTTTTATTTTATTTAATCTCCCACATCCTTAATTTATTATTAATCTATTAGGATATAATATACATAGTATATTACATAAACATATATGTTGTTATGTTAATGGAATAACCTATAACCATCACATCTTCACCCAAATGGGTTATGAAATCATCATTCGTGTGTACGATAGACTACATCCTCGTGAATGGATGTAATTTATTTTTCCACTAAAACCCCTTACAGACAGTTATAATGATATATTAAAAGACTTTATATGATATTTATGACTTTTGTAATCTTATATAATTTTTATATTTCACAAACCTTCATAATTTCCATTCTGTGATAATATGATATCATCACTCGCGTGTACGGGGAACTACTGCCTCATGAAGCGATGCGATGTGTCCACGAATTTCATGGAAGGAAATAAATATTTTTTTTAATAAAAATATGTGACATATATTACCAAAATACGATTATATAACTATAATTTATTATTTAAATTTAAATATTTATTTCCATCTAGTAAATGAAAACAACATTTGTGTGTATGTACGACCTATCGTCTCCTGGAATGAAGAATTTCATTTTCTATCATTAATTGTTATGGATCACTATAAATACATTTAAATTTAATATATTTTATATTAATTTAATGTTAATAAATTTTTTTATGATGTAACCATGATCAAATTAATAGGAATTAAAATTAATAATCAAAATATAACCTAAAAAAAGTAGTTATTAACTAAAATAAAAATTTAATAAGGAATTGTCAATAAACCTATAATAAAATTTAAAGTAAATAATATATGATATTATAAAATTATTTATGGATCTTTAATAGATTTATCATCAAATTATATTTATTATAAAGAGTTTAATATGCGTATGAAAGATTTTGAGACTTACTGTATGTGATTTTTGTCTAACTTTTCTACTTCGAGGAGACATATACCATATTCACCACCTGTTTTTAATATTCTGTACGTACATAACATTAAGTTATTTTATGATTGTTATAATCTAATGTATATGGATTTTTAAATCCACTTTAGTGACTATCTTTTATGGGGATTATGGTTTAAAAGTTACCAAATCAGTAAGAATTATTTTGTCAATTCCCCTACATTGAGAAACATGTCATGTTTTCCACCTAACTAACTTTATGTGGTTTATATAAAACCCCTTTGAAATTTTATATAAAAAAGGGGATAATTATTACTCTATAATATATTTAATTTAATATTATTATTTTATGGAACATATGATTAAATAATAGAAATGTGGTTAGTTGTTTTATTATAATCTCATTGTTTATTCAGATTGCTCAAGATTATGAATCAAAGAATGAAATCATTTAATACAAATCTCAAGAAACTCATGAATTATCTTATAATATATTTATTACTAGAGAATCAATTCTCTTTAATTAATTTTTCTCTCTCCATATACTCATGAGTTCAAAAAAATGTGTTTAATAAAAAGGATCAACATTATTCTCTTTAGTTAAAAACCGTTTTTCTTCTAAAACAATATGAAAAAAATATTTAAAATAATTTTTTTAGAATTCTTATTCTGATTTAATAAAAACAATCTACCAATGTTTTACCTTTTAAATTATTAAAAAAATATTCATGTCATTATATAAAAAATTTCCCATATGATTTGACTAAAAATGTGAAATGAATTTTTTTTAACATGTAAAACATGAAATAATTTTCCAAATATCATGGGCATTATTTTATTTGATGTTTACATTATATTTTTTCATGGACACTTTAAAAAACGAATTTCAAAATTTGTTATGTTTTAAAAATCAATTTTCCCAAAGTGAGTATGATATTTTCCTCAAAAAATTCCTTAATCGATTTTCAAAGAATCATTTATATTTCTTTCATGTTTATTTTAAAAATAACATGACTTTCAATTTATTTTATGAATTTTTAGTTTTAAAAAATAATTTACATTAAATAGTTCTCTTCCATAATATTTTTTCTATGTGATTTATCTTTCAAAGTTATTCTCCATCTAAGGTGACATAATTTTATGTAACTTATTATTTGTTTTGATATAAACCTAGGATTCCATTATTATTATTTCTCTGAATGGTTTACTAATAAATAATGTTTGTGAAACTTGTTTCTCTTCCATGGGTTATACCATGATAATATTATTATGATCCATACTTATTTTTAACATATTCTTGTATATGATGAAATAATCTAATTATTATGAATCATATATTTTCTCACTTGTTATCATATGATGGAATGTTTATGTAACCCAATTCATTTCACGTTTAAGGATATGATGAATGATTTATGATATAATATCACACATACATATAATTGTTATTTTGTGATTGGTGGGGCCTATATCTCGCTCCCATAAATTGGGTAAATATTAATGTTATATGATCTCAATAGGTACATGGGAGGTTATTCCAAGCACGATAGAGTGTTCATAGGTGGTCCTGCCAAGCCTGAAGTTGTTACATGGGTCATTATCCCAATCATAACCTTTTTTTAATGTCTTGGTTGGTATCCTTGATGTAGGACTTTTTATACTTATCTGTAATACAAAAATATATTTCATATAAAAATTATATTCTCCAATATACCATGATCATTGATATTATAATGACTAATTAATTATTATATTCTAATATTTATATCATGAGTGAAGGTTGTGATATTTGATATATAGGGTATGATTCATATATGATATTCTCTTTCTCAATTATACTTATTCTCATGATATGCTTACACATATTAATTTAAATATTTTACTATGCATCCAAGGTAACATTTCATTATGATTCATTTCCCCTAGGTTATCAATAAATTTTTTATGAATGATATATCAAATAAGGTTGTATGTTACGATTAACAAAGTGGGAGATGACGTAGTTTACCTATGTAAGAGTTTTCTATGTTTCCCCATTTACAGAGACACAAAAATATAATGGTCCTCATGTGTGTGATTGTATAGTATATTGAATGTTAATATAATAAGATAAAATATCTATGTATGATAATCCTGGGTCTCTTTACATAATCTTCTATACTACATTATATATTATACTACAACTATAAACCGAGATTCAATTGACTCTATAGGGGAACTATCGCTATATAAAATCTAGGAATACCCATCAATAAAAATATTTTAGGCACTAGTTACATGATGAGGGAACACAAGTGGATTCGTGATATTTTCCCAAGTGGTTTGTAATCAGTCTTATTATTCTAAATAATTTTCTAGTTAGATGGGGGAAATCCACATTTACTATGGGTAGGATATTTAATGAGTCCTATTTGGATAAGTTTGATTCAAAAAACATTTCTAACTAGGGATCAATGAATTCACGCATAATTATTATTTATAGATATATACACATGAATTATGTGTAACATTATATTGACCTCCCATTCACATTCTATGAATAAAATTACTATATGTATTTTAAAGGCAACATAATTTTTTTGATATGTATTAGCTTAATCAATGTTAGAAAACTATAAAAAATTTAAATATACCTCTTCTAAACCCATGTACATTGATTTCAAAACCATCACTATATCCTATATAAATGGAAAATCATGTAGGATAACCTAATGGTGTCCCAATAAAGTGGATCCTATAGCCACAATTTGAAAGTGTGACTTAATTCAATACCCACGGTATGAAATATTAGAGATAAAGCTATAATCATGGTTTATAGTATTAGAAATAGGGATATATCCTTTTTAAAAACCCCTGAAATATGACTATAATGATGATTTAATACCATATCAACGGGTCTATAGGCACATTTTGGATCCAAAATATAGCTATATACCCTAAATAAATTATTAGAATCATGATTTGAACCCCTAGACTCTCATTTCAACCCTAGGAAGTAAACAAATAAAATACATATAATTTTTTGTATTAATGTGTATAAATTTAATATATAAATATAAATGTTTAGTAAATATGGAAATAGGTATAAATCCATGGTTATTGGTCTCACAATTCATTTCTAGAGGGAAAACATTTGTCCCATAGTTGTGTGAGAACACTATAACCATGATTTTCTTGGACTGTGGCTATATCTAGGAACCCATTACTATATTTGTTGAAAACCATTGATATATAATCAACCAAAAATACATTTTCAAGGGATAAATAAAATCATTTCTTTATTCTACACATATACCAATGGTTTCATCTAAACCATGGAAATAGGCTTGGCAAAGAAAACCAATAGCCATAGTTTCTCATAATTTTGGCTATAGGTTCATGGCTATATCCATTTTTTAGTATTGTTAATATCTAACTCTTTTTGGATTGAATAATCCTAAAAAAGTATAATATGAGTTCAATTAAAATATTATGGGCTTCCATGATTTATATTTTGGAGGTGATGATAATGAGATACATCCATATTTCAAAATTCTAGACTATGGGCTAATTTTTCCAAACATGAGGTTTCCCTTGGCTTGGTCATAGTGAAAATCATAGACTGCATAATTTAATCATTGAAATCATATGAAATAAGTTACTTTACATCATTTTGGTGTTAGGATGAACTAACGTTCCTGTATTTTGATGTTAGCTAGATAATAGAGCATATACATGTAAATCTTCAACTATATTTGTGTTTGAATGAGACTTGAATGATTTGGGGACAAATTAGAATTTTAGTTGATCTTATTGGAGTGTTTATCTTCAGGTTTTAACCATGTACATTAGTTTTTTAGAAATAATTTTGGAAAATTATGTAACCATTTGTTCTACCATCCTTGGACTCTATGTCATTTTTACTAACTATTAATAGGGATATTTGGATTAAATGAGTCCTACTCATATTAGAAGTTTTCCGTCAAGTTAATTAAATTGATTGATCAATAGTATGATGCTTTTTTATGATTATAATCTCATTTGTTGAGTATGCTTCCATAATAATAGTATTAAGTAATATATAATTCTAGACATTCATGTGTATTAACTAGGGATATTTTTCAAATGAATAATTTTAATGGAGAAAAAAAATTTAAATCATGTAGGGATATGATAGTGATTAATTAATCATGGGTATCAAAGAAAAAATTCATGTCATGAATAGTTGATTGAATTAATCCATGATAATTTCAAATGATCAATAAATTTATTTGATTGGTATCAAAAAATTATATATCTACATATGCATATATGGTAACTTTTTCTATTAATCCACTTTATCCAGTGGAGTTGACCAGAATAAAGTAACCAATGGTGGGGGTTTACCCTACTCCACAGATTCATAGTCATCCATATTCTATAGTATATCTTTTTAGATGATTTTATATTGAAATAAATTTTCCAATACCTAGTGGAAGAGGCAAAAATTAGGGCTATCATTAAGACCAATTACATTTGGCGTCATGATATTTGAAATTTTATAGACTTTTTTTCATTGGATACTAATGAAGATGCATGAAATGTATTAATTTTAATAGGGAAAACTGTTTTTCAACAAATCCACAATGGTTAGTGACTTTTTCCTTCCATGAATCTGAATAAATATATTTGTTCTCCACTTCAACGTAAGATTATACACAATATAATATTGAGTATGTGTTTATGTTAGGGTTGTAATAAATTCTAGTCTGAATATGATTATTAAATTCTATTTTATAATTTATTCCATCACATATACTAATGTTGTCGAAAAAGGATTAGATTTTAAATGATAAACAAATCCCTCCAGCTATGGAATGACTACATTCTCTATATAAACACTAAGGTCCTCTATGGTAATGAGAAAAATTTTATGTCACCATTATGATTTTATAATCATGTCTCTAAGAATATCTATCTGGGATGATACATATTTAGAGAATATGATAAATCTTTCTATGAGATAATGAATTTTTAGACTCTATTTTTTACATTTTGTTTTGAATTCGAGAAATTAAGCAACAGTGACTTTTAAAAAATATCTAAATTTTTCAAATAAATATCATAATATATGTTCCAAATTAGTGGAAAACATAGTTGGTTCATTTATCTTCCTGATGAATGTTGGTACATCAATTGTTTTTATAATGAAATCAATATTCATTTCCTCACCTTTCTTTTTAGTACCCATCACAGGGACACATTGAGAGGTGAATTTCCTGATACGATTCTTCGGATATCTTGAACCACTAAATATCATGATATAAAGATTTTGAATGTTACATTATAGTGGAGTAAAATCAATCCAATAAGGGTATAAATTCCTATATAGATTCACCTATGTGCATATCCCCTCCATAGATTCCTTTGGATAATCAAGAGGACTAAATGAGAAAACAAGTTATGATGGAAAAGTCACTTGGTATTACACATGCGTGAAAGCTATAGGTAGACCATGCAAATTCTAGATTATAAATATATATAGTTAAAATATAATTTTATATTTTCTGAAGTAGTTTTCATGAAATAGAGGCAGTTTTTTCCTTAATGGAGGGAATAAGAGATATTATTCATCCACTTGTGTTAGAAAATCATTTTTTCTATTCCTCGAGTAAGTCTAATTATGACAAAATTCAATACTTAGTCAATTATTTCCCCTGTGTAGAGGGGGATTCTTCAAAGAAGATAAATTTTCTTCTACATGGAATCTTCAGTCATTATATATAATTTCTATGATAAATTAATTATTTAGTTTCATTAGCTTATCCAACTGAATTTAATATTGGGGAATATTAACCTTAGTAGAAATTGTATAAAATTCCTCGAGTTATTGGTGGGATGTTATTATGTACACCCCTTTACCATGACTCTTACTTAAGATTTTCCATGTATGTGAAAACTGAATGTTTAGAGGACTTACAAAATCCTTAGTTATCCACGGAGGCATGATGTTCACACATTCTTCATAAACATTGATTTGTACAATATTCATAATGTACTCATCCTCATCACATTATTCTATATAGATTAATGAATCAATCTATTAATATGGTTGATGTTAATGAAATTCACCAATGTGATGTTCATAATAGGGATCATTTCATCATTTTTATCTAAGTATTAAGTGGATTTTCTATCCTCTAAATATCTCTTGTGGTATATTTTATCATCATATTTAATGACAAATTTTATTATTGGTCATTTTGATTTATGGACCCTATGTGGTTTTACTTACTGAACTCGATGATCCCTTGAAAGTGGTTTAGGGAGTGTCTCATATTTCCCTCACTAATCATGACTTTGATGATACATTTTGAACATGAAGATGAAAAAACCATGAAGAATCTTCCTATTATATTTATCCCAACCTAAAAAAAATAAATTCCATTGAGGAGTGGAACATAATAATAACAAAAAATTTGTGGGCTTAGTTGGGTTACTTTATACCACTATGAAAATATTTCTTGAAATTATATTTGACGATTCCATTAGTGTATATGGTGGTAAAAACTCACCTAATCTTGTTGTCAAGGGTTGATTTGGAAATTCAATATAAAAATATGTAATCATTTATTATAGGGTCTCTATATTAGAATAATAAAACCATAGATCCCTTTTAAGAAGATAGATTATCAAAATCAAGGAAGTTTCAAAGATTTTTATGTGATTTCCTGAAAAATAAAGTCCTGGTTAACCTTCTTGGTAGCTTGATACATGGTTCATTTAATTTCATATTCCCGTGAGTATGTTTCTATAGATCAAGGAAAATGGTAGGAAATAATTTGAAGGATGAACTAAAATATATAGTCTTAGGGGCTGATACTTATTGGAAACCTGAATACATTTTGATCCTATTTCAATAATGATCAATATTGTCCAGTTATAATATTTAAATGGGGATTGTAGTATTTTACACACCCTCTAATTTGCACATCATTTGCGATATCAATAACTATATGATGTGGAAAATTCATATTAATGTATCAGTAATTTTGGATATATTTAATATTTTTTCCTTGAATTATGTTTTTGGGATAGTGAAATAATGGAATGATAAACATTGCTGAAAAGATTAATTATCATGTTAATCAGATTAGCATACATTCAATAAGAAAAGTATATATTCTTAAGAAGAAATTGTGTCATCCATAAATGGGGATAAAAATAGGATATTCATTATAATTTAAATTAGTTTGGAAAATCATAATAGAGTGTGACCATGTTCCAAATCCTGATATATATTATTTTTTTGAACAAATCTTTCAAAATGACCTTGATTTTTCCTCAACCTTCCTGAGGGGTATTTTGAAATGACCCAATTACAAATGTTTTTTCTATATTTTGTTGAAGAGGGTTAGGATCATAAAGAATGGACCTAGTTTTGTTAGGGGTATATTATCTTACTGTGAAATAGTTAATTATGTCATTCCATTGGATATATTTTTCTCTGGTTTAGGGATCACTAATTGATAAAGAGGCACCCAATGTAGATACACGTAATTTCATTAGTACAAATTAATTTGAGGGAAACATAAAAATATTTTCAAATGAAATATTCCATGGGTTATAAATGAAATTTAAATAGAAATAATTACATCATAATAACAACCATTAAAAGGTCCTAAATTGTCAGTTTTTGATTCACTATATTGGGTAGGTCCTCCATTCCAGATTAATTTTATAATAGAGGAAGAACCTTATTAATAAAATATAACAACATGTAAAATAATGAATAGATAAATATATGATTTATATTTTTTTCACTATCATACATATCAAATATGTAATTATTTTTGAGTATTATGAAATCTTATAAAACCTTTGAAAACAATATGAATTTTTCCATACATGGTACATTTTTTCAAAAGAACTGGTCATTATACAACTTTAACATCATTCAAGAAATATCACCACTAACATTTCTATAATCACTAAATATCCGTAAGGAATATAACAAATATTTTAAAAACTTGTATCAGAATAATAAAACTCCACAAGGAATATAAAATGAAATTTTCTAGTTTTTCTATTTATAAAACAACAAAATCCATAAGGATGTTTTCTAATTATAAAAATAATATTTGTACTAAATTAATAATTAAAAAAATGACATAAATTCCAATTAAATTTATTATAATAAAACCATTTTTATAAATATTAAATAAAATTTCAAAACCATGATATTTTCTTTCAAATATATAATAACTCATGAAATTGTTTTATTTAAATATAAACCATTCACCTTATGATAACAATAATCATTACATTAATAATATGTCAATTTAATAAACTAATTTAATAAAAATGTATATTTTAAAACATATCATAAGAATTTGAAATATATGTGGCTATGTTAAGATATTTTCTTTAAAATAAACATTAAAATAATCCTTACTAATAAATAACATCATATTTAATTTTAACTGGTCTCTCAGTAGAATCATAAATATAGTTAACTCTATAATGTTACCTAATTCATTGGAGATATATATTGTGATCAAAAATCATCATAGGTATATCTGGATCACTCATGATTATATAAAATTTCCAATAACTATATCCTGATAAAAAACATATAAAATCATTTAGTTAAATTAAAAAACAAATTAAAATTTGGATAAATAATATATGATAATTTATATTCAGTTATATCATACAATGGAAATATATTTTATTTTCATTTGAAAAATATAATGATTTTCAAAAACATTGAAAAACGGATCTTTATTGAAAAATATTATAAACTTGAAGGGTATCATGATAATGAATAATTTTTATGATGGTGGAAAAATGAAATCATGATGTAAATGTTAAAATAACAGGCTTTTGTTTTTTTGAAATGACTGATAAGCGACATTGTGGAAAACAATTATTTTTTTAAAAAAATAATAAATGTTTTAAATATAGGTTAAAATGAAATTATAACATTTTTTAGTATAAATAGAATCATTAATGAAACATTGAAAAGATTATTTATATGGATGAAAATTTGTTTAAAACAATTAAAACAATGTATTAATTTAGTATCTCGTACATTAAATCCATAATAGCTTCTTTCAACGTCTATTTTATAGGTTAATAAAATATTATTAATTATTTACATTATTAGCAACCATATTATGTTTATCCACATATTATTGTTTATTTTATTTCATTTATAACCCTATTTTATTTAGAGAGTAAAAAAGGTAATGATATGTCAGACATTTTTAGGTCGTTTTGTTTATAATCTCAAAAACAAAATTGGAATAATAACCACAATCAAAAGGGTCTATGGATTTATTATTTATAAAATATTAATAATTTTATAATCATAATTATTTTATATGTCATAAAATTTTAAAACCATAAGGGTAAGGTGATCATTTAAAATGGATCACATTCTTTTATAGTGATGGTAGAATGTACCCACACATAAATAAAAATTTATTTTTTATAATTATTTAAATCAAATAAATTAGATAAATTTTCACCAAAATAAAATATTAATATTTTTATGAATATGTTATTTATTTATTTAATATGTCTGTATGATTTAGCATGTATTGAGAGAATGAAAAATGAATCAAATCAATTTATAGTGGTGGATGCCAACACGTTTGCATGAGAGAACTCTCATTTTTCAACGGACTTATGGGAAATATGGTGGACAATATCTTATCATTGTTGAATAATAATAATTACATAAATATAATATTTATTAAATAATTCCATCTTTACATCTACACATGTGTGTAAATGATAAAAAATGAAGCACAACACCCTATGGAGTTATTAGTCCACTCATACTCACAAGTGATGTTTTTATTTCCATCAAATTAAAAGGCGGTGGAAATGGTTGTTCATTAATAATAATAATATTATTATTTTAGTATATTGAATTGACCAATGTCATTATGTTACCATGGGAAGAAAATATTTGAATGATGGGGTGAAGAAATATACCAAAAAAATTTAGTTATGAATAATACCATATCATTGGATATCTTCCATTATCACACACCTTAATCCTCATATGATTGGCCTTTTAGTGAGATAATAACATATAAGACATGTGTAGAAGAGTTTGAAAGATATTTTGGAAAATCATCAAAGATATATTGTTCTCATAGTGTGTTGAGATGTGATGATAGGGTTCACCATTTTATAAATATGATGATTGATGCTGTTGAAAATAATCAATGTTGTAAAATAATATATAGTCATTTTCATGGGAAACTAACTCCAAAAAACACAATTTTGGAGATGAGATCATTTGATGTTGAAATACACGATGAAAATTAATTTTATTCAATTTTATGAGATATAATAATATTTATATCTTATTTTAACCTCTTTTAACCCATTTTACCCATTACTGTATTAGTTTATCCTTTTACCATGGTGACATTATTTTATTATGAAAATTAATTTCATCATATATAAAAATTTCTATGTCATTATTCCAAATATGGAATCATTTTCCTTATACTCAATTCATATAATGGTAAGAAATTAAATGTAATACAAGTACACAAAATCCATAAAAAATTTTTTATATGGAAAATATTTTTATGTATAAATGTTAATTTATATTTATTTATGACCAAGATACATTGTTTGTGGTGATTACCCTAAATTTATTAGATTATTATTCATATAATGTAGTTATTATTACATAACAAACATGAAAAAACTGAATTTATCCATCCAATAATAGTACTTAACACAAAAAACAAAAAACAAGTTTTTAGATTAAAATTTGTCTTAGGTATCACATAGTCATACATGAAATTAGAAGTTAAATATAATAACTAAAAATAATAATTATTAATTATTAAAGACATTTTTTGTTTGGAAAATGGTTTTCTATCTTTTTATGTCATGCTTATATTGTAATGATGTCATAAATAATATGGTATTTGATAAATCTGTATTTTTCCTTATTCACCAAAAAATCAACATCTCTTGAAATTTTTGAAATAATTTACTCTGATAACATTCTAATATAATGAATCCAAAAATTAATTTCATTTCATAATATTATATTATAATATTTATATATTTAAATATTACATAAAATCATATAGTTGATGGAGAGATACTACATTTATAATAAAAATAATTTTATTTGTTGTAAGTGATTAAAAATAAAATTTTTATTATAAATTTTTTATTATATGATTTCAAATAAATTATTAATTTTTATATAGGATATACATTATATAATTTTATCATTCTAATTATGAGGAATTTATCATTAAATTATACTACCGAGAAAACAATTTTAATGTAACAAATTTTATATACTATGATTAAAATTACATATATGATAAAATTTTATTTATTTAAAAACCATATTAATAAATATTTTTAAAAATATTCTTATTATAAGATACTATAAATAATTATAAAAAAATTATAATAAATAATTTATAAATGAAATTTTATTATAAAACATACTGCATAATGTTTTAAATGATGTTTTTAATTAAAAAAATATGTACATTGGATGTGATAAAAATCATATAGAATTGGGATTAGATATAATTTTTTTATAAATTCATGATAAATTATAATTTTATAACAAAATTATATTTAACCATTTATTATATGTTGCACCTAAAATTTTATATAACATTACATTCAATGTGTTAGAACCTCATGCCTCTAAAAACAAGCATTATACTATGTTAATCTTTTGATTTTATGGATTTAAGTAAAATAAAGAAATTAAATGAAAACATTATAGTAATTTAGCTATGAAAAAATTTTCTATATTTAAAAAATATGAAATATAAAATAATGAAAAACACATTAGGTAGTTGTATGGTCTTCACATTATCACACAATGGTTGCGGGTCAAAGTCCCATAATATCTTTAAAAACAACATCATTTTTATCACCCATTGGCTAATTTTCATATAAAATAATTGTGTAAATTAAATCCATTATTCTTTAAAAATATATATATAAATATTTTAGTGCATTAAATATATATATATATATATATTAATTGTTATTTTAAATTATTTAAAAGAAATAGATTTATTTGTAATTTAAAATTTTAACATAAGTAGAAAAAGTTCAACGGAAATATGTGATGTTACATAACCACCATGAAAAAGTGTCTGGTCACAATATATATTTAGTGATACATATGTTAAAAAAATAATTGGGACATAAAATTTTGGTATCTAGGAATTCATTTACACAGTTGATATTTCTATCATCTTTTGTAATTATGTCTAAAATTGTAGTAAATAATTTTCCATGCCCATTGTGGTATTTTCCATTTATAATGAGATGAAATAGTGGAGGTCATAGAATAAAATAAATGATATACCATATCAATATATATTTTATATAAATAAAAATCTTCTCAATAGATCAGAACATTTCAAAAATGAAATTGGGTAATTTTAAAATCTTTTAACATCATTTAAAATTGCTTTGGGAAAGGTTTTAATGATTAAATCATTTATATGATATATTAAGGTTGTGTGAGATAAATTTCCAATAATTTTTATAAACAATATCTAATATAATTTAAATTATATTGACTAAAAAAATATAAAATGGTTTATCCGAGTAAACACAATTCCAAGAGAAATTCTATAATACATTATCCTGAAAATTACTTTATGAAAAATAATACCACTAATTGAACCTAAGATGATTTATGTTACTATACATCATAATAAAATCCCCAAAATAACCATACACTCCTCCATATACTATCCCCAATTTTTTTATAATAATTATAACATATAATATAAAACTAATATAATAACTCCTGATGATTTATCAATATTTAAAAGTATACACATCATAAACATAATAACATATAAAATTATATGTAACATATATCAGATACCAACCATAATAACCTATGACATAATCAACCAATAATTATAGTATTTATTATAATTAAATCACTATTTTTCATTTATATGATATTTTTGATTTAGAGTATTAGATAATAATGAATAAATTACCTAAAAAATTATACATTTCTATGCATTGTATATTTTTCACAAAACTCCTTCTCATGAAACTCATTCTTTATTTAATATATGTCACCATGGACATATATATATTCCATAAAAATAATAATTTTTTATGAAAAAACCATCAAAAAATGTGGGATTTAAAAATAATTCTCAATAAGGGATATAAATATGAATGTAAACATGTTAGTCCATTTTTAAAAACATATAAATCCATATGGATGTTTTCACATTTTTTAAAATAATATTTGGAATAAAATAATCATTTATGTAATATTAATATGAATTTACATACCAACTATTTTCATAAAACATTTAATAGCAAGAATGAAGGTAAATTCATAACTGTGTTAGTTTCTGGTAAATTCAGATGAAATCATGAAGACTTTTCCTGGAAAAACCCCTTTCACCTTTATAAGATCATAAGAATTCATATAATCATCAACTAATTTTCTAACATTTTATAATTGAAATATATCTGTTAAAAATAAAATATTTATTTGAAAAACTAATGTATGTTGTGAAATTTTTATTTCAATAAACCTTAAAAAAATCATATAATCAAAAACCATCATTATTAATTCCAAAAAATCTCTTAAGTGTATGTTATATCATGTAAAATACATCACATCACATAATGAATTAGAGAAATACATATGGGCCACCCGTCATCGGAGATATATAAAGCTCATATACTACCATAGAGAATTGTAAAAACATATTATGAGAAACAACACAAAAAATTCTTGTATTTCAATTATAAAACTCATACAAATGGTAATTTTAGGCCATAAGAGAAGGTAGCTTTAGTAATCCCATAAAATATAAAAAAAATATGCTCTTATATAGAAAAAATTAAACAAATAAAATTGTTGAATAATATATTCATTAAAAAAATATAATTCTAGAAAAATATTTATAAGGAATAATGGATATGATTATGATAATATTTGGCTATAAGATAGTTGTCCAAATTCATTATTTTCAATATATTTTTTGTGTCAAAAGTGACATGTACGGAAAATGATAAAATGATACATACATTAAATAATTGTAAATACTGTCATAAATATTTGAAAAATATATTATAATAATATGTTAAGTATAAATAATAATATATTAGAAACATTTCACAGAACATTGATATAAAGGATAACACGTTTAAAAAATTTAAAACAACATCTCTAAGTAAAATTCCATACCTCGAGTCCCAAATCACATAATAATACATCTAATCTAATTTATAATACACTTATATTAATTATTTGAATTCCTATTAAAATTTTTAATTTTCATTCAGTTATTATTTTTTCTTTTATTTAAATTATAACAATTTTTGTTTATTTAATAAATTTTTTATTCTTATGTCACATGTTTTGAGGATGTTGAGTTCATAATCTCCAAAAATTGGTTTGGCGTGTTATAAATGGTAAAATGGACATGGTAAAATAATCTATATAATCTTATAGATATTATAAATACTGTATTTATAAAATTAATATGATTTTATACCTATCTATGTAAGTTGGTCAAAAAAACTAACATCATTTCAGAGATATAGTTTTTGTACGTCCTCATAAACAATGTTTTTATTTTTCTAATGCATAAAATATGAAATAAATTATTTAAAGGTTTACATTTAACAAATCATAATACAATTACAAATTTAATATTAATTTATTAAATAAATCCTTATTATATTCCATTAATAGATGAAATTTAAAATTAATTACATCACATCGTAGATGATGTTGTGTACACATATGCACAATCGACATTATCATCTTATAATGAAGAAAATTGTAAGAAAATAGAAAATATATTATATTTAATGTATCAAAATAACTATATAAATATAATATATATTCATTAATTATAACTATCCAATTTTAGCGGTAATGAAGAACAGATGTCAATAATTTCTTGATGTTATAGTCAACAGGTAGGCCTGAGAAATGCTTTCATTTCCCAATTGGTAGTAATTACATAGAAAAAGGTTGTTATCAAATCATTGTAAATGTTTAGTATAGGGAATATAATGATCCAATTATATTTTATTATTAAGAATATATTTTATTTTGGTAGAAGAAGAAATATTAATTAAATAACATTGTCATTGTTTAGTCAATATGGTTTACTTGTGACTTTTCCATTGCTTCTTGTTTTTAAAATAAAAAACACCATATCTTAATGAAAAGTTCATTTACCATAAGATTTTACATGATAAGTAAAATTTTCCTTCCCTAAGGAAAATGTATCCTTGCCTGTTTTTCAATGTTCATATCATATTTTCTCTAAACCTAACTCATTTAATTTCAAAGTATGAAATTAGGTTTCGTATCTAAAACCTTGGAATCTTATAAATAATAAGATATAGAGAATTCTATTTTCAGGATCCGGATTTAGGTTATGAATTTTTTGAATTCAGGTTCAGAACTTTCTATGTTCCGACTCTAAATTCTAATGAATTCAGACTCCTAGTTCTCACGAATTTATACTCCCAATTCTAATGAATCTAGACTCTGAACTTTCTAAGTTTAGATTCAATGATATTCTGAATTCAGACAACAAATTCGTATGAATTCAGACTCTGAATTTCCTTGAAATTATTTCTCCGAAATTCTATAGAATTCAGGTTCTAAATTCTTTTGAAAACAGAATCTAAATATTCAGGATTTATAGACACCGAATGACTTTTTGTTTAGACTCTGAACTTTTATTTTTCAATCCATTCTGAAAAAAAACATTTGTTTAACAAACGATATTTTTTCATATACTTGTTTTTGTTATAAAACAATGTCTTGCATTCAGTTAAAACTAACCATTGTTTGAGTGACATGTGTATAGGTCCCTATGAAATTCAAGGAAACATATGATCATTGGAGGAGGGAGGCAACCATTGAATTTGTGCCTATAAATAGATGCTCATTTGAACGAGCAAAATAAGAAGTTGATCAATCAAGAGATTACATGCTGCTGAAGTGATTTCTAGAGAGAGAGATTTTAATGAATTTTGTGTACTGAACTTCTTGTTCAGAATTTCTTCGTGCAACTCCGAATGTTGTGGAGTACATTTGAGGGATTCCAGAGATCTAAAGAAAAATGTTCCATCTACCTAGATGTTTGATGAATTACATGGAAATAAATATAGACTCTAATCATCGTATCGAGGGATTACACTATTCTATGTAAGAGAGAATTTCATGAAAGTATAAATCAAGGGACCTTTATTCATGGTTTTTGGATACCATACTCTTTTGGTTAAAGGATTTACAACTTTTTACTTGTATTGATTCATGTTTTCCGCTGAATTTTGGTTGTTGAGGATTGTATAACTATCTTATACATCGTTGTACTTGTATTCTCGGATTAATTAATATTATATATTCTTTATTGGAGAATATTATTTCTTTGTAAACATTTCTTAAATTTCATTTCTGAAACCATATTTTTAGAATTACATTCTCAAAATCACATTTTTGGAATCAAGCAAGTTTGTAGAACTAAGAGGTTATATGAATTTTCCTTGTTTAACATTATTAAACATTACCATCTTTTAATGTTCCCAATGAATTCTTAAAGTATTCAATTCACCCCCCCAGTTGTATATTGAGCATCTATATCATTAGGTACTACAATAAGAATCATTTAGATCCTAAAATTGGTATTAGAGGAGGTCTCTGAAATACTTATATTCACATATTTGTTTTTTGATCAAGTTTATCATTTTTCTATATTTTCTTTTCTTAGGACATTTTTATCCTTGTTTACAAACATTTATTACAGTCATGTTTGTGTCAATGATATTTTCATTGAGGTGACAGGAATGAATGTTGGTTCAATTGAAAATATTAATCCTACTAGACCACCTAATTTTGATGGGAATTATTATGAATATTATAGATATCGTATGAATACATTTGTCACTAATACTGGTGTGGACAACATTTTTATGCTTATTGGAGATTACAAGATTATTAATAAGGAAGTCAAAATCAAGAAAAGTCAAAATATCAACGTTACTATAAGGTACACAATACTTTGTAGTGTTCCATGACCAAAAATATATATATCCATATTTCTTCTTGTGAATATGAAAAATGTATTTGGATGAACATTGAGGTTATTAATTTTTTTACATCAAAAGTTATTGAAACTAAAAGAGCAATGCTTAGAGATGAGTACCATGGTTTTTTCATTCCTTAAAGTGATCCTATATGTACAGTACAACATTGATTTATGAGTATTGATGAATTATTACAATCCATGGGGGAAGAAGGTTTATATGATGAGGAAGATGTTTACAAGATTATAGACATCGTTCCTAATGAGTGGGAATCCAAGAGAATAACTATTGATGAGAATAGGAAAGTCTCATAGATTACTCTTGATCAGATTTTTGGGACTCTTCTTCAACATAACACTAGAATAATGATATATGATGAAAATGTTATGAAGAATATTGGAAATAGAAGTGTTTCTTTTACAACAACTTCAAATCATATAAAAACCATGACTCCCAAGAGAGTTATGAGATCTAAGTCTAAGAATTTTTCCATTTTATCTGAATAAAGGGAAAGTGAACATTCTGAGACTGAATTATATAATATTACTTGAGGAATGAACAAGATAGTTGGGAATAAAGACTCTCAGTAGACATAAAAAGAAGAATGAATGAAATAATAATAACGAATTTTAAGTCACTTGTTATGAATGCAAAAGAGATGGACATATAAGGCCAGATTTTCCTATTATTAAGAGAAATGAATGAATTGAAAAGCATTCTAAAAAGAGTATAAAGATGTTCTACAAAGCTAATGCTAATAATTTTTTGAAAGCCAATGACACCTGGAGTGCTAGTGGTGATGACTCTTTTGATGAATCCTCATATTACAAATCTTCTTGATAGAAGAATCTTGGTTTAATAGCCAGAATACCTATTGAAAATCATTTTTAAGGGAAAATCTACATATTTCTGAAACAATAACCAATGTATCCTTGAATTGTAATTATAGTGATAGTAAATATTATGAATCCTCAGTTGGAGAATCTTCCTCTAATAAAGATAATACTTTACCTACCTATGAAGAAGTTTATATGTTTTCTATTCTCATTGAGAATGAAAATTATAAAGTCAACAAAAAGAATGATAATGAAAATTATATAATTTTTATTCCTACTAAGGAAACATCATATCATTTTAATGATCATTATAAGAAAATCCGTGACTTTTAATGTATTTCAAAAAACCTTGAGGAAGTTAATTCTGAGATGGATAAACATTCTATGGATCCAAAAAAAAATTTCTATGAAAATTGTTTTCGAACCTAACTCTAATGCAAAAGATAATGTTTTGGAAGATAAGAACTTTGTGATTAGACTAAAGTCAGAAATATTTTCCTTGAGTAATTGTTTGTAAAACATTACAGTATATAAGGAAAACATTGATAAAAAGTATTCTAAAATTTTACCTCTATAGATTCATTCTAGATTATGTTATACAAGTTCAAAACCGATTTTTTGTAAAAATTATTTTGTTCTTAAAATTACTCCATTCTTCACTAAGTGTTATTGTTGTGGGAATTGAGAAAAAAATTGTTCCTTAAACAAAACTATGTCATTATGTTTTCATAAAGATTATTTTTTTAAGAAAATGTGGATTCCTATAATTTTACTCTTCAATGATTCTGGATCACAGAATGTTTGGGTCCCGAAAGTCTAACTCTTTTATTTTCAGGAAAATAAAGAATGTACCAAACAACAATACTTGGTACATAGAAAGTTGATGTTCCCGACATATTATTGGTAACAATAACTTCATTGAAAACATTATCAAGTTTAAAGAAGGAAAATTAATTTTCGGAGATACTACTAATGGAGAAATTATTGGTATAGTTAACATTCTTCTTCTGGGAAAAACATTGATTTCAAATGTTTTATTTTTTATGGGTTTTAAGCACAAACTCAATAGAATAAGTCAATTATGTGATGAAAGATACATTGTGAATTTTAGTAATGATATGTTCTTAGTACACAATTCCAAGGAAGAGTAGAATCATTCAGCCAATAGGAAAGAAAATGTTTACACACTAAACATAGAAGACTGTAGGATCCATGACCTATCTTGCCTTAGTGAAATGGAAGATCATTCTTGGTTGTGTCATAGATATTTAGGACTCTTTAACCTTAGGAACTTATGAAAACTCTCAAAGAGTATAATAGATAAGGATCTTCCATACCTTGGATTTGATTATTCAAATGTTTGTGATCCTTATCTATATTTAAAGCTACATAAATCAAGTTTTAAATTAGTCGGTGAAGTCTCAGCTACTGATGCATTTTAATTAAGGCATATGGATATTTTTGGCCCAGCATAAACTAAATGTATTGGAGGAAAATATTATGTATTTTTCTTAGTTGATGATTACACTAGATTTACTTCAGTTTATTTTCTAGATAAAAAATATGAAGCATTTTCGTTTTTCAAAATGCTTAGAGCCCAAGTTAAAAATAAGAAAAACCATCCATTGATAAATATTCATAATGATCATGGATGAGAATTTCAATATTCTGATTTTGGAACTTTTTGATGTAGAAAAGTTATTACTCATAATTTCTTTTCTCCAAGAACACCTCAACAAAATGGTGTTGTTGAAAGAAGAAATAGAATTATTAAAGAGATAGCAAGGACCATGTTGAGTGAATATTTATTAGCCAAACATTTTTGGGCTAAATCTATAAGTACAACTTGTTATACTATAAATCGTGTTTTGATTAGAAATTTTCTTAATAAAACTCCTTAGGAGTTATAGAATGGTAGAAAACCAAGATATTCCAACTTCAACGTTTTTGGTTGGATGGTATTCATTCTGAATACTAAAGATAATCTACACAAAAACACAACAAAATATGATGAAGGAATTTTCATAGGCAACTCCACAACTTATAAGGCTTATAAAGTTTTCAATAAAAACACTTGTACTGATGATGAAACAGTACATGTCAAATTTGATGAAATTGGTCCCTTTGTTTTTAAACAACCCTAACTTATATCTTCATATGTGTTTTGAAAAACTGATTATCAGCTCTTGATAGAATATCCTTCTGATAAGGAAAATGTTCAAGAAGGTATTTCTGAAACATTAACCCCAGAAGATTTACTACCCTATTTTGATGAATATGTTTTAAAAAACCCAAATCAGTAGTTTCTTATGAATCATTATAGTGATGGTATCATTGTTGATGTAAATCAACCTGTAAGGACAAGAAGTTCTTTAAGGAACGAAGTATAAAATCTATCATTCCATTCCCAGTTAGAAGCAAAAAGCACTAATGAATATTTAGGTGATTATTATTGGATAAAATCTATGCAAGATGAGCTAAATGAATTCGAATGGAATAATGTATATGCCTTGGTTGAAAGACCTAAGGAAACTTCTGTTATTAGAGTAAAATGGTTCTTCAGAAATAAATGTGATGAAAATGGAATCATAGTAATAAATAAATCAAGATTGGTTACTAAAGACTATAATCAACAAGAAGGAATAGAATATAAAGAAACATATGCTCCAGTATCTAGACTTGAATATATTCATATTCTACATGTCTTTGCAGCATTCTCTAATTTCAAACATTTTAAAATCGATGTTAAATGTTCTTTCCTTAATTGTTTTGTTCAAGAGGATGTTTTTATTGAACAAACTCCTGGTTTGGAATATTCAAAACATCCTGAACATGTTTACAAACATAACAAAGCTTTGTATGGACTTAATCAAGACCCTAAAGATTGCTATGATAGACTTATATAATCTTTTATTCAAAATAATTATGTTAATGGAAACGCTGATCAAAACCTTTTTATAAAGAAAGATAAGAAAAAAATTTTGATCGTTCGAATTTATGTGGATGAAAATAAATTTGGTTCAAATCAGCAATATTTAATTGATTCCTATTCAGATCTCATGAAATCTGTGTTAGAAATGTGTATGATGGGAGAGTTAACATTTTTCCATGATTTTCAAATTTCTCAAAAACCAAAAAGAATATATATATCCCAACATAAGTATATTAAGGATATTCATAAAATTTATGGATATGACCACACTAGGAGTATAAGTACTTCCATTTGTACCTCAAATTCACTTGATCTTGATGAATCTAGGAGACCAGTAGATCAAACATCTTTTAGAGGTATGATAGGTTTTCTATTATACATGACATCTAGTCTTATAGACCAAATTTTTTCCATATTATTATATGAAAGATATCAATCCAATTTTAAGGTATCTCATTTAAATGTAGTGAAAATGATTTTTCGCTACTTAAAGGGAACCATGGATCTAGGACTCTTTTACACTTCGGGAAATGAAATTGTTTTAAAATGTTTTTTGGATGCTGACTTTTGTGGATGTAGAATGGATAGAAAAATTACATTTGGAACTTGTTATTTATTATATGATTCATTAGTTTCTTGGTCATACAAAAATAAACACTCTGTAGTACTTTTCACTGCTGAAGTTGAATATGTATCAGTTGGAAGTTGTTGTGCTCAAGTGTTGGGGATACATCAGACACTCACAGACTGTGGAATGATTTTCACCAAAACAAATTTTTTTTATTATAATAATATTTCCATTTACTTATATAAAAACCCTTAAAATCACTCTCATGAATACACATAGATATTAAACATCACTTTTCTTAGGGATTACACAAAAAAATGAGATATCTTTCTTCAATTTATCAACAATGAAGATCAACTTGCTGATATTTTCACAAAATCAATACCATATGATAGATTTGAATATATTAAACAGAAGTTAGGAATGATAATTATAAGGTAATATTCCTTATTAACTTCTTTTTTAATCCTATGTCCTTATAGAAATGAACTCCTTTTCATTTGGGGTGTAGATTTGTTTTTTAGATTTCTAAAACTTTTTGTAGTCGAATTTTTTTCTTAATTTTTTTTTGTCATAGTCTTAAAATTTTTCATAATGAAGATTTTTATAGATTATAATTTTTCATAATGAAGATTTTCATAGTTAAAATTTTTGTAATGAAGAATTTCTTACATAAAATTTCAGTAATGAAGGTTTTTAATTAAAATTTTCATAATGGGGATTTTCGTATTGAAAATTTTCGTCATCAAAATTTTTATAATATAAAGTTCTTAAAGAATAATTTTCTTCAATAAGAATAATCTTCATAGAAATCCTAAAGGTATGGTTCCTTTCTTAAATTTTCATAATAATATTTAATTATTGGTATTTTTATCTGTTTTAAAAATTTTGTATTCAATTTTTCTAAAATTCGAATGTTTTTCTCAAAAAAAAACCTCAAAAGATCAGATTCTATCAAAATTTCCTTATGGATATCATCTCAATGGTCAAGTCTGATCAGAAGATTTTTCAACCGTTCGATTGAGAATGGAAGTTGAACTGTCCCATCAATCGCTTATATAAAGGAACCCCAATGGTTTTCCCACATAGAAACTCAAGCCTTTACATGCTGAATCTCTTCCCTAATACATAATTTCATTCCGATCTTCTTAGATATTTCATACATCCGAATTTTTTCTGATGTCTCCTCTTAGAAAGAGTTGTGAGCTGTCAAACCAATCTTGGAATGGCAGATATATAGGGAAAGGATAGTTGATCTGATTTGTTTCTCAAAGTATGATTTTATTATCATCAAGAATATAAAGCTGAAGGGATGGGAAAGTATTTACATTTCAAAACCAAAATCACAATATTTGGTTTATCTCATATTATTAATAGAATTCTATGAGTTAGTAACGTTCGTCAAGGAAGATGAAATGAGAAAAAAAATCAACTATTACAGGAAGACATATTCATTTTCTTACACCAATGCTGCAAGATTGGATGGAATCCCTTATAAAGGGGAAACTGAGTTTTGTTCTCATAAGCTACCTAATGTTCTAGGATGATTTATTAAAGAAAAAGACATGGATTTTCTTGGTCTTTCATACTTAAATACTCTAATGATTCTTCACCTATCTACAAATTTTCGAATTCTTGAATTATGGGTTCAATGATTCATCATACCGAGAAAAGTAGACAAGGAGTATTTGAAGAAAAGTGATATGTACATCTTAGATTTCTTGGTAATCCAAAGGAAGATAAACATGGTTTAGCATATCTTGGATACGATTGAGAACATAATGAATGGAAATTTGAATTCTCATATTATCATGTATCTATCCATTCTTTTCAAGATGTTTATTCAGTGTCCAGAATTCTTCAAAATTCCTTGTAGATATTTTTTGAAGAATTTTAAAGATATGATGGTGTGTGATGACCCTCATAGAAGGATGAAATTTGGATTTTCTAAATAATATGATGAATTTTATGATTTTCTTGGGGAGGAGGCAGAAGCATTACTGAAGAAATATGAAGTAGTTGAGACTTCTAAAAAGGGTGGAAGGAAGAGGAAGCTAAAGGAAGTGGAAGTGAATGGAAAAGCCATAATGGATAAGGAAACCCAATCCGCACCACTGAAGCCAAAGAAGAAAAAAGCATATCCTGATGAGTTTTTTGCTAAATGGAGAGAAGACAGAAGAAATCAGAAATAAGGGGAGCCTAGGTTTATCTTAGACCTTGATAAAGCAAAATAATTTAGGGAGAAGGAATCTGAAGAACTTGACAAGAATAAGAAATAAAAGAAGAAGAAAAATAAATTTTTAGAGGCTGAATTAGTTCAATCACTTCAGAAGGCTGCTGAGAAAGCATCCAATAATATTCTGGTACCATAATCCTTCTTGATAAAATCATTACAAGAGACTTCAGGAAATAATTTTGTGACTCTAGAAAATTTACAAGAAAATGTTTTTGATGAAAATAAAGTAGAAGATGAAGAAGATGGTTGTGGTGATACCGAAGATCTGATAATTAAAGTTGAGGATTTTCCTTATAAGAAAAGCCCTTCTAAGAAATTATAATTCTGAACCTCTCAAGATGAATCATAAAAGCTTTCTACTCCTGGGAAGGATGAAGAGAAGGATGAAGGTGAAGTAGACAAGCCATCTAAAGAAGAAATCATCAATATAGATTGTATTCACCAGAGGATCCTGAGGTATGAGACGAAAAGGAAGAATTCGATGAAGAAAATTTTGTTTAGCTATATGATAGTGAACATGAATATCTTGATCATGAGGAAGACATTTTGAAGGTTGATTAGTGAAAATAAGTAGTAGATGATAAACCTATAAAGGTTGTGGTAAAGAAGAAAGATGTCAATGGTTCTCCAAAGGGGAAAGCTACTGAATTAGAAAAAGAAACCTCACTAAGAAAAATCTCTAATTCTAAATTGTCCTATCAAGGACATAATTTTGTAGTCTAGACTTTGAAGATGCTTGTTAGGACTATAACAATATTTCCCAGTATATACTCGATATTCCTAATGCTTTAACATTTATTGAATCAGAAATAGGATTCCATATCCATGGTGATGGATCTGTGGGTCAAACTCGAGGTAGATTTCAATAATTTTATTATTAGTTATGAAGATCATAAAAGATCATATAAAAAGATGACAAGATATTCAAGGAAGAAATTTTAAGAGATGAAAATTCATGATGAGTTCAAAAAATGTTTCAAGGATGCATTTGACACTAAAGATGTTAATACCAAGGATCTCACAAATAGTTTTGAGGAAAAACTAACTCTGGAATAGAATTATTAGATGCAAGAAGTGCAAGATCTGAATGAGAAGTTGTATTAAATATCTCAGAGTTAGAAAAGGGAAAGATCTCTTAGATTCTAACATAAGGAAAAAATTTCTAAGCATGAAGAAGTTCTAAAGGGGCAGGCAGAGTCCCTCAAGGCTCAGGAAGAAAATATAAAAGCCTTAGAGAAGAAATCAAAAGATCAGGATCAGCTTCTCAAAAGAGTAGAGGAATCCCAAAAGGAACTCAAAAATATCAAAACCATAATAAAGAAGTTTATTCCTAAGGAATGTTAGGATAATATTGTTCTATTCTGATCTTATTTTTATTCCTTACATGTAAAAATATTTTCCAATAGTAATGAAATTGTGTGTTTCTCTTCATATTTATTTTCTAGTACTAATATTTCAGGTACCGTATTTTCTTTTCCATTCCCTTTAATAATTTTTAAAAATCACAAAGGGGGAGAAAGGAACAAAGAATACTAAGTAAATGATAAAATTTCTTAAGTAAGGGGGAGTTCATCTAAGGGGATGTTCTTATCCAAGAATATTTCTGTATGCAATATAATTATATGTCTCTAGATGGAAATCAAGAATATGATCCACAGTGTTTCCAAAGCCTAAGGAGGAGTTAGTCATATTCATCATTTCCCATGTTTTAAGTGAGATAATATTTATTTGAAAAGTCCATGAAAATATTTTCTAAGTCCTTATATTCATATTCGTAAGGATTTTTGTGCATTCCAAAAAGGGGGAGATTGTTGAGTCAATACGGTTTCCTTATGACTTTTACATTCCTTGTTGTTTTAAAAATCACAAACACCATATCTTATGGAAAATTTAATATACCCTGTGATTTTACATGCTGCTAAAGTGATTTCTAGAGAGATAGTCTTTAATGTTGTGCATACTGAACTTCTTGTTCATAATTGCTCTGTATTACTCTAAATGTTGACGAGTACATTCAAGGGCTTCCGGGGATAGGAAGACAGAGGTTTCAACTACCTTTAAGTTCGAGGGATTACGGGGATAGTAAGAGAGACTCCGATATATTTATCGAGGGCTTACCCTAGTGTGGGTATGATAGACGTTCTTGAAAGTATAAATCAAGGGACCTTTATCCTAGGTTGATGGATACCCAAGTCTTTGGGTTAAAAAATTTACTACTTGTTACTTATATTTTTTCATGTTTTCTGCTGCATTTTGGTTGTTGAGGAATGTATAACTATATTATACTTCCTTGAACTTGTATACTCTGGTTAAGTAAGATTCTATATACTTTAAGGTAGAATATTTGTTCATTGTAAACTTTTTTTTGGTTTTATTTCCAGAACCATATTTCCAAAATTACATTCTCGAAATCAATCATATTTGTAGAACTAAGAGGTTTTGTGAATTTACCTTATTTGTCATTTTCAAACATTACGATCATCAAAAGTTAAAAATGAATTTTTTTTAACAATACAATTCACCCCCCCCCCCCTCATGTATATTGAGAATCTACATCATTAGATACTACAATCAGTATCATTTTGATCCTACAGTTATGACTTTTACATTATCCTTATATATCATATTCAGATTAAACCATATGCATTTTATGATTAGACTTCATATTGGACCCTTACATATTACGTGGTTTGAGGGAAATCAAGATGATAATTGGGCAGAACTTGGTCTATATGGAGTTCTTATTATGTTTCTTTATGTAAGGTGAGGAGGTTACTTTGAAAAGTGTGGGAGTTTCATTGTTATAATTATTGAATGTCTTAAAATAATATAAAATAATTTTCATTGGAATGTGGGTATAAAGGAACATAATATTTACAATGATAAATTTTAATGTAAAAATGCAATCAACCATTCAAATATAGATGAGTTTATGAGATATTTTAAACCTTATCACAATGTTTAATCCCTTGATAGACATTTCAATATTTACTGTGATACAATATATTATACTAAGGTAACATATATTTATTAAAACAATGAAATGAAACATATAAATGGTTTATAAAAATATTATTCTTAATGTTTAATCCATTTGAGAAGATGCAATTTATATAATTAAAAAAATTTACTTCTAATATAATCACAAAAACCTAAAAATTGTTTTTAGAAAAAATATAGTTATGGGTAAAAATGAAAATGAAAATAGTTAGGTGAATGACACATGAGTTATAGTTCCTACCTTGAATTTTTTGGCTCATTATAAAAAATATTCTATTTGAAATTTTATCCATTCCAAAACTAAATGGGGCAATCAAAAAAACTACTAAATGTAATGAACCAAAAATAATTTTTCATTACATTGAAATATTTATTAGGATGCAAAACGTCATGAATGAGTTTAAATGGTAACAATAATAATTTTGAATTATTTTTTACTCATAAAACATGTATTCGGTCAAAAAAAGGATTTATATAATTCCATTACATGACAATATCATATATATGCCATATAATTTTTGGTATTTGTTAAATCAGTATGTTTCACTATTCAAAAAAAAATTATCTGATTCAAAAAAATCAAAATAATTCACATCAATATAATTTATAAATGATAAATTCATAAATAATTTAAATTTATAAAATTAAAATTGTAAAAAATTTATCTTTTATATACTGCAATATAATATTTAAAAGGATAGTTTTTTTAGAGTAAACAATAATTATTTTTTAATCTGTCATTGGAATTTTATTTTTTATTGTCTTTTATTTATCTTATTGTTTGTAATTGTTTATTTTTATTTATAGAATATATAATTTATTTGAAATTATTCCTAAAATAAAGTTTAACATATCATTAAGTTACATAAAAAAAAAAAATTTTAGTGTAATTTTTTAATGATATAATAGAATTTATAATAAACCATTTTACTTTTCTGGAAACAACAATACCAAATATGTTTTAACATTTTTTGATAATAGGAAACTATATATCATTATTAATTACATTCTCAAATATACATAATAACTATTTGATAATATTATTTTACAATTGAATATTCAACAAAACATTTTACAAGAATAATTTTCATTTGAAAAAATATATATACTCATAATATAATAAAAAATATTTAAAATTTAATTATCATTAATTTAGTAAAAATAAATAATATAATATTATTTTACAGTAAAAATATATATTTTATCATTTATCACTTTTTCACATAAAATATTATATGAAATTACATTCAATATGTTATAACATTTTTTATTGGAAAACATGTATAATTATATGAAAATTATTATATTACAATGAATTAAATTATATGATGATATCAAAATAATTGTAGAAATTAATTTAATTAATTTTTTTTTTAAAAATATAGAATATGGAAGAGTGAGAATATGTCATCTAGTTATAGGAATTAAACCCTTTTCTCCCTACTTTCATGGCTTAATGTTTGGTGGAATTTCTAGTTGAGATAGTTTTTCACCCCACCAATGGGATACCATTTTATTAATTTATTTTTCTAAATAAATTAAATTATTCATATAAAATATATAATAAAATATTTATAGGTAATAAATAAATGTATGAATATTTGTTATATATAATGTAAAAGAAATATATTAATTTATAATTTATAATTTATAATTTATGTTAAAACATTACTCGATAATATGGGATGTTACATATACCCCTAGGGGAAGGATTCAATTATTATACACATCTTAATTTATTTTTTTGGGATGAAATACACATAAAATTTCACTAATATAACATCTATTATGCATTATTTGGGGAGGAGTTTAATAGCTATGTGCTCAGTTCTATCAAGAAAACCTCCATTATCACCATTTACTGAGGATTCAAAAAGGGGAGGAACTCCTTAATGTGAAATATTAATGTAATAGGGGGGACATTTTGAACTAAAATCTTTAGGGGGGCCTTAATGGATAATATATACCTTTACATAAGAAGGAATATTTTTGTGGGAACATTAGGGTGGACCTCCAGAGTTGGTGATCATCAACCCGTTAGGAGGACCATTGTGACTATAACTAACCTCTCTCATTAATAAAGATATGGATGATATTAAATGCACAATTATAATTTTATAAAGATACTTAAGGATGCTAATGAGAGTAGGGATTTTTTCCTTCTCCTTTTTTAGATTACCTATAAAAATCCTCCTTCAAGAGTTATCAACTAGATGATTGTGGTTAGAGATCACTCATAATTTGTGGTGTATTATTTACAAAGTTACCCTCATAAGTAGGAAGCCACCTTGGTTTCCCCATAGTTTTTCTACAGATATTTCATTTAATTTATTCGGATGTAAAATGGATATGATAATGAACATATGATTCCATCTGAATATGATAATAATGTTCTCATGAGGGCCCAACGATAAGAGACTTCGTATAAGTAGTCTTCATAATATTTTAAAGGTCATCCCATGTGGGAATAGGTTTTTTATATTAATCTTGATTTTTTTCAAATACATTATGATATTTCATGGTATGGGTGGTAACATGGGTTATTTCATGCTTTAACTCTAATATATCTAGTTTTCCCTAAAATATCTGTTTATATGATTCATGTAATGGATGTGGATTTATAAATCCCGCCTAGTTTTATATTGACTATAAATATATATGAAGTTTATTTCCTCTTCCATCTCACATAGATAATGGGTGTATGTGTTGTTGTGCTTGGGAGACAGGCTACTAGAAATGGTTGGATGCAGCCACACAGTCTACCTGCTTATATGCACCAAATAATTCATAGGATAGCCTATGAGGATTCACCTTCTGGAGACTTTTATGATCCATCTCCATTATTAGGTTTTTTTAATATTGTACTCTCACTTGAAGTCTTCAATACATGAAATTAGAGGAATTGGTTGGTTGTTGAAATTATTCTATATTTTGGGGTAGTAGAAGTTGTTTTTGATTATGTGTACATTTTGGGGATTCATATGGAGATATCTACTATCCTTTGGTGTCACATTATTTCCACTACTATGTCCATGAATATTTCCATGTGATGATTTAATCAATGAATCCCTTTTTATGTTCTAGAAGATTATCAATAGTAAAATATAGGAAACCCATCACTATAGTGTCATATGAAAATGGGTATGTTCAATTGATTTCTGCCATTAGTAAAGGATTTCACACCTAGTTCACATGTTTTATTTTTTATATTACCTAGATCAATACATATTTTATCATTATAGTTCATCATTCAATATGCATGTTCTCACAATGATATACCAATGTAAAATTGTTTTATGATTATTCATGAGGATTGGATATCGACTCACGCCTTATAAGTTATAATTTTAAATTCTAATACTCTATTAAAGGATTAACACATACTCATGAAATACTTTCTAGAATAATAATGGTAACCTAGGTATTGAGAGTGATCAATTGTCACAATGTATCTATGTTAATGACTATATGCATCACATGTTCTCCATCCATCATTTTCTAGTTGGCCATGCTATCATTTAACCATACACAACTATGAACTCTATAATTTTTCCACTATATAAAAATAACTGTACGATATTGTGTTGTGAAAAAGATGATGACAACGAATTATTTTATATATTTTTAAAAGAAATTATATCCCATTTAGTTCGTAACCGCTTAGTGGAAAACATCATTATATTTAATGTTACGTGAAAAAAGACTATGGGGGTGGCTTTTAGGGTCATGAAACCATGAAAAAATGAAGTTTCATTTAAGGTCTTGTGTCTAAGATTGATTGATGATTCTATTGGGGTTACTTATCTATCATATATTGAATTTAATTTTAAGGTCATGATTTAGGGATGAATTTTGAATAGTTTAACATTATATAGAATAGACTATATACTTTTTATTTTAAATTACATAACCAGGGTATAAATGTGGGATAATACATATCCAAGGAGAGATATCATGGCTGTAACAATTTGGAATTTGAATGAAACCTAAAGGAATCATATTATGTGTCATGGTTAATATTAATAAAATAAAATTTAGTTCATGTTGTACAATTTACAGTCATGGGATGAGAATGGTACATATTCTTTAACACTATATGATAAGGATTCATATGTTGTCAAATGGATGAAAATAATATTTGGAATTGGGATTATTCATAATAATCCAATTTATTTTTATCTCATATTTTGGTAAATAAATAGGATAACGTATGGTTGAGGAATAACAATGATTATAGACCAATATATGCATATCTATCTACTATCAATTGATAACTATATAGGGACGGAATATTGAAATCACAATGGATATGTCCTAGTGTGGATGTTTTTAGAAATACACTGAATATTAAGAAAATATATATATATATATATATTTAACATTCAGTGTAAAAGGCATGCGTGTATGGACGTTTGAGGGGTCTAGGAGATGAACTGGATAGTTTGAATTAGAATCATGAGAAAATCAGGTCATTTTTGATAACTTAATGCTATAGATACTTATTATCAATTTTTTTCCCGATTATTGAATCCATGAGGGTATATTAAATTAGGGATAAAAATTAATGATTTCTATTTCATGAGATGCTCTATCACTACTGTAAAATGAATTTATGGTCAATGGGGAATCATACCTTTGTGCGTGACCCATTGATGTTCTATAGGAGGCTGGAGAGGATTCCCAGATATATGGTTTCCAATATTGGTATCCTGGGAATATTGGTTACCCAGATAGGTGACTTTGGAGGATTGAGTAACAATATCGGGGACATGCGTTATTTTTTTGTTTAATGTGGTGATTTAGAAACATTCCCTTTCGAAGGAACTAGCCTCAAATCAATATATGATGATCAATGATCCATGTGATGGAAAGATCATGATTATATTTCTATTCTTCACTTGAGACATGATTTAATAGGTACTCATTTGAGTTATATCTATGAGATATGTGTATCCATTCAAGTATTCTCTATGTGCACCTCCTATTAAGTAATTGGTTGATAAGGTTTTATACCCTTTTTAGGTGGTTCCTTTGTTATGGTCTTGGTGATGACTTAGGAAAAGTGGTCTCTAATGGAGATAATAATTGATTCCATATATTTAGTTACTATCATCACATCTCCACCATGATCATTTCTCACTCCATCTCCCTTGGTTTCAAAATTGGGGATCTATGGTTCTTAATCTAGGTAATGGAAGATGAATCCCGACCTAATGTTGTTGGCTACTTAATGGTACTAGTCTCATCTACATAGGGTGTAAAACATTGGTTCACTGAGGGAAATCCATGTGGTGTGGTGTTGAAACTATGGAATACAAGATAATGTTCTATAGAAGATATGTTATAATTAAAAATAAGATTTGGTTGAGGAATTTAATGGATATAGAATACATGTTCAGTGTGGGTCTCGACAATAGAGGTGATGGAATCATATATAGTTCCCACTTTATTTTAATTATCAACTTTTTCAATGAATTTTTGGGACACATATCAAAAATTATAGAACCAATAATCATGTAATAGTACCATGATTTAGATAAATATGTAATGATCAAACCTTATTTTTGATATATTCATGTGCAATATCGATTAACATGCCTCTGGAGATCCCTCTATCTTCTTATATGTGGAATAATTTCAAGAATATAAAATCATATTCATCCAAATATATAGAAATACATAGAAAATACTTTTTGGTTTCTATTTGGATAAGATAATTTCCAATGTTACATGAAGTTTATTTTTTTATATGGGTCAAAATTTTGAATGTAGCTGTAAAATATTCATAATAGTTAATTAGGGAATCTTCCAAAAAAATTAGGGCTTCCACCTTTTTTGGATTCCTATATTGGTAGTTTCTTACATTATCCCTTATATTTCCAATAATATATGTGCTGGGAATTATAAGAATTTAAATAATAATTATCACTATGGAGTAGACATACTTAATTTTCAGTGGAGTGTTTTAACCACAAGTGTTATGGAATGTTGATGGAATGATGAAGGTCCCAAAAATATTAACTTTATAAATAAGAAATAATTTATCTAATGAAAATTAATTGGTACAAATATATAAAAACTCACAAGAACTATCTTCTATAATGTATGATAGATTTATATTCTTCATAAATAATGAAAATTCCTTGTCATGAGAAATATAAAGACAAAAACATATAAGGAATCAGTTGCAATAAAACCACAATGAAACATGTTTCAAAGAGTTATTTTTATTAACAATGACATCAAAAATCCATCAACCACTCCAAAGGAATATTAAAATGTTAGTCCATATAAAAATAGTATTAATATAATATCCAATGAAAACAAACATTAATTATAATATTATTAATAAAAATATAGAAAACATTGAAAATAGTACTCACATGTTTCATTAAAATATTTAACTATCATTTTCTTTGATAATTCATTGGGTGTTATTTATTATACAAAAATTCATGGAAAAAATCATTATAAGATCTTTTGTTTAAGAAGAATTAAAATTAAAAATATATAATTATTCAAACTTTTCATGAAAATAAATAATTGAAAATAAATTTATCAAATATAAAACCATTAATTTGATAAATACTAAGATTGATATCGGAAAAAGTCAGTTTGAATAATATCAAAAAATTTCTCAAATAATTATTTAATATATATATATTATATTTAATAAGTTATGTATTAATGAAAATTATTTAGATATATGTCAACTATACACATAAGGACTACACCAATATAAAAATTATTCATTTCCAGAAATATATATGAAACTCCATAGAAACTAAAAATATTTCAATTTTATAACATTAATAGAATGTATCAGAAAATAATAAAACATAGAATAATAAGTAAAAAATCAGTCATAAAATAATTGAAATTATTCTCCATTTAGAGAATTATTTCTATACACATGTTTATTTTATTAAGTCTATAAGCAATTTATAAAGGATTGAGGAATTTGGGAAAACCCCCTTCTGACATACAAATTCAATGTACAGAAGCCATATTGGGTGGGATGATGATATGAATATTAACAAATTCACCTCATAACTCATCATTTAGAGATTTTGAAAATTTAATATAGAGGAGGGACATATTGTATACTGTACAACCCTAGGGTAATATGAAATGACCCAATTCAATAAGTTATATAACATTATTTTTATAACACCAAAATGAGTGAATTTAAAATAAGGGTAATTTTACATTGAAAAACTATTCAACACACTATATATATTGAAAAAATTATTTCTATATACATTGATAATCAAACCAAATCTCATGACCTCAATAATTAGTTGTCAGAAAATCCATAATTAAGGAATGTTAGATAGGTCTAATAGAGTACTAATATATTATAAGAGTATACAATTCCATCAATTCATAAAAAATTCCCTCCATTCACTAGATAAGTGACCTAAAAAATTCATTCCTAACAATTGGGTTATTGTTAATCCATTATAAATAATTTACCATGTGAAAATCCATCATTAATAGATTTGATATTTTATTTCACATTATAATTCTATTATTTTACACTTTTCATAAATCAAGTCTTCCCAACTATAGTATGTGTGTTAGATTATTTAATAACAACTACTCAAAATTCATTAAAATTATTTCATTTTTTAAAAATAATTTTTTTTTCATCATATACTTCTCAAAATTCATCTAAACTGTTCTCCGTTTTTAATTATAAAAATAAGATCCCATCAATGACTTCCGTAAATAATATTACATAAAAATTAAATCCTTACGTCAATAATTTTATACTGAACATCATTTTTATAGGGAAATAAATTAATAATATTACTTCCATTATAGACTTCCTCACATAACCAAAACAAATGTGGTATCAAAAACTATATTTTCTCTTAATTTTATAATTTCATCTCTCATATCACTAAATTTTGAATTCTTTTTTATTTCTAAATTTCCCCATTATGTTAAATTACCTATGTATAGTAAACACATCTATGTTTCAACCCCTTTAATAATTACACCAGAAATAACAATTTATATTATAGTTTTAATATCATTTAAAATAGAATAAAAATATAAATTAAATTCTCTAATAATAGCATTGGCCGTTTCATATCCATAACTTCACATTCACATAAAAAATATTAAAAAATTTATATTAATAATAGTAAATCAATAAAATGAATTTTTCATGATTATTACACCTAATATATAAATCTTGTTCTTCACCTTTTAAATTTTTATATTTATGTAATCTATAGATTAAAAAATATTGGTGTTACAATTATATTTTTCTTTAAATTCATTGGCCCTTGAAAAGTAACATAGCCATGTATCTTATAAACGAATATAGTAATATCGAATACATGAAATCGTCTCCTTTATCATTAGCATAAACATATCAATAATAATATATCAATTATTTTACATTTCCATGACTAGTTAAGAACTTCAAAAATAATAAATAAAAAATAATTATCTAGAAAAATATAATATTGATAGATTATGACCAGAGGGAACATATTCCCCCTTAATATATTATTATCCTTTATAGTAGCTCAACATGAAATATATATTGTCATGACACTATGTAAAATTTTATAATGATATTTATCAATTGTTTTTGTCTTTCACATACCCAATTTTATATTACTATTCCATTGTAAGACATAAATATTTATTAATCAATTTTTGGATTTATCAATAATGAATAACATGTTAAATAGTTCATTAAAAAATTTATCATTTAAAACAATAATAAAAGTAAAATTTTATATTATATCAGTAATTAATCCTAATAAATTAGTTAATACTTTAAAAAAATCATTATTATGGGGTAAAATATATTCTCTTTCCATTGAAAAGACATTTCATGAATATCTCTGATAAGAAATTCTCCTCATCTAAAACAATAGAAACCCATCAAAATTTTAAAATTTTATTTTCTTCTCAACCATAAAATACATTTCATATATTTTTATAATAATTCATCAATTAATAATAAAAGATGTATTAAAAATATAAATTTTAAATTAATAACATTTCCTACGTTCACATTAAGATAATATTAAAATAATAAGAAATATTCAAATTCGTATATGAAATTTATATGAAATTTATTTAATTTCCACAAACCTAGTAAGGAAATTAAAATTAATAAAAATAAAAATATCAATATATATTTAATAAATTAAAATACATAACAACTGATTTATTAAACATTAAATTTTTATTAAAATTTGTGTTAAAAAAATTCTACCAATTAATAAGAAATTTCATATTTAATACTAAATAATCGAATAATTTTACATTTAGATAAACTAACATATAAATTTTTGATAAAAAATTTATTCAATTTAATTAATATACTTCCATAAAATGTATAGATTTATTTTTACTAAGAAAATTAGTCCTCATATAAATACATTTTTAAATATTAATCGTGAAAATAATATTCAATCGTGATTTCAAAAAATAAAATGGGAACTAATTAGATTTATTTCCACACCAAAAACATAGGTCATGACGACATAATAAGTAAATACTACCTCAGACCATAACATGATTTAAATGTTTAATTCACCATAAATCATCATTCACAATTTTTCATGATTTTATAAAATAATAGCCTCAGAATATATAAAATGGTAAATAAGTATCCGTTATGTGAATAATTAATTATTATATGTTAGATATTATTATTTTAAATAACTATTTATCAGCATGATTACAAAAGATCATAGTATTTTTTTAAATTTATCTTATCAAGTCACATTCAATAGAAATTAAATTCAAACTAAACATATTAGTTACATTACAAGTTATTATCATTAATAGCATAATAATTAGTACTATTAGATTTAAATATTAGTATTAACATCGTTAAAATTATCAAAAAAATCCTCCTTATGAAACAATTTTCACAAAAAATATTATTCTTGTTATTTACCCAGTGGTCTGAAAATTTCAAGGCATTATTCTTAAAATAATTATAAACTATTATATGGTACACAACAACTCAAATAAAATAATACATTTAAAAATTCTTCAAAAACTACATTGAGTTGAATATACATTATTATTTATATGTATTTAGAAATCAATGTTCAATAACAAAATAGAAATTAATTATTCAAATCCCATTATTAAAATACTCCAAAAAATGACTTTCATTAAATTTAAATCACTGAACCAATGAAATATTTCTATTCAAGGATAAAATTATTATATATTAGAGATAATATTTCAATGAAAATTACATTTTTTAAAATGATATAAAAATGATATCACATTTCTCCAAATCATATTTCACGATTATATATATGCCAACTCATTAGAATATCATTGTTATAATAAGATTTAATTCTTTTATTATCATAAATGTAATTTAAAATTATTAATTCATTTCACATTTACTTTCCCATATACTAATTAATTTTATTCACAATATATTATCGAAATAATAATCTAATGAAAAGGAATTTATAATAGTAAATAAAATAGATAAAATGAAATCAATTTAAAATAAATGTATTCCAATAAAAAAATGAAAATAAGAATTAGATGAGGGAATATAATCAGAAATATAAATTAGAATCCAAAGTGGTCCCAATATATTTAAGGGTAAATCAATATGGTTCCAAATATAACAGAAAAATAAATTTAATAATGTAATCAAATGTATTATTTTTTCATGAATAATTTTTTTCAATAATTATAAATGTAATTTTATCCCAATCATTAATTTAAATGATTTAAGAAACAAATTACAATATATCACATCATGTAGAGTGACACCAAAAACATAAAAAAATCCAAATTATTCCTTAATAGAATTTGTAACTTCATAGTCCACCTCAGATATAAGAAACATGATGTTCACTATAAATATAGTGATCAATAGATTATATAGATACCTCTCATGTTTCAAATACCATTTCTCAACCCTTACCAAATGCCACATTATTTTAATCAAAAACCATACAACGATGTAATGTTTTAAAATCCTAACTAGGGAAACCAATTCAAGAGTCCCTAATTTGATCTCCACAAAGCCTCAAGGGTGTCCATAAATTTAAAGAGGCTCATAATGAATTAAAATGGGTAAAAATGACTAGGGATTTATTTTACATAAAATACATAAAAAACAATATATAATATTAATAATTATATAATAATTATGAAATATGTTTATAAAATAGTCAATTTGAGAAATGAAAACTATAATTAGAAAATAATTGGTCTAAGAAATATTAATGTTTCCCTAATCACTATATTTAATATACGAATAATCCAAAGAATATGTTTACGAAAATAACTGGGCTAATCAGGAGGTGACCAAAGCATTAAGTACATAAATATTAAAACAGTTTAGTTGAATAATTAGTGCATCTGACAATAATTCATTCCCTATAACGATAAAGGTATAGTTTCCTTGGGGCATAAATGCAAGATATCAAAGATATTTAACATTTCACACAATATTCTTCTCACATAGTATAATTATTATACACACCCTATTTAAAAATATTCCTCATAAACTAGAGAAATAGAATACAATCTAAATTATGATCTCACATCATGAGAAGGCGTAAACATATGAGGTGTTGATAAATGACCATAACTGAGAATAAGATTAGCATAAGGGTATGAAATCATGGTAATAACTTATTAATGTCATAAAAAATCCCTAAAATATCATTAATCATGAAACATGAAATTAGGTATTATCATAAGAATGTAAATAATCCATAAGAGTGATAAATCAGAAATAATCAATCATGATCCATTAGAAAATATAATAAGAACAAGGCATACTTTTATTTCATATACATTAATTTATAGAATATTTTACTTAGTCAAGGTTAACGAACCCCATAGTGGATAAGATTCACTCTCCATTCCAAAATTTCAATAGTCACAGTTCACTCCCATGACTATAATAGTGAATAGAGTCCCCAAAAAAATATGATTTAATCAACAGTCTATTCCATATAATCTTATGGGATCTCAATCATTAACCAATAAATTGGATTACTATATAATTTTGGTCCCACCTATCACAAAACGATTTGCATAAATAAGTGTTCCAAAAGATAAAAACCATTCATCATTTAATCCTAGAATAACCCCAAAAAATATTTGGGTTTCATAAAAAAATAATCATCATAAATTAATATTCAATAAATATAAATGAATTTAATGGTATTATAAAAAAATTCCTTATTTCATCGTCACTAATTTAGCCGTTGGGAAATAAATTAGATTCATGAAATCATCCTCAAAATATTATCATTATAAATAATCAAAAGAAAATAAATTATGCTATCATAATATCACATACCTCCTAAATCATAATAATCATTACATTATGTGACATATATGAAAATTCACTTTTTGAAAAATATATATAATATTTTAGAAAAATCTCATGAAAACATCCCTTTTATTTTTCAAACATTTAAAAATAATATTCCGCAGTAGTTGGGAATACAATTTTAATATAAAAATATTGAAACCATTACAAGAATATTCAAGATGAAGTATGTGAATTGTGGTGAGAAAATACATTCATTCTACATTTAACAAAATAGAAAATCCTTTTCCACATTATTTTTTAAAATTAAGATGTTTTTCCTTTTCAAAACCCATTCATAAGATTTATTTTAATCATTTATAATATCATAAAAATAACCATATCAAAAACAATTATAGGAAAAAATATCCATATTCTTTCAATAACATAAATAAGGATGATAAATATTTCTATCCCAAAATAGTTAATAACATCTTTTATTGTTAAAAATTGGTCCTGGGTCATCTTGAATAACGAAGAGAGGATAATAGTAAAAATACATGAAAAAATGAAATTAATATAGGATATTAATATAATTTCAAATTAATATATCTATGGACATAAATAATTTCCCTCAAAGTAAATTTAATAGACAATCCCGAAAACAAATTCAATTTTAGCATAAATACTACATGCTAAGGGAATGTTTGAATCCTAATGAAACTAATAAAAATAACATCAAATTAAAAATTAAATACCATGAATAATAATATTTTAAAGATAAAATATATAAAATGGGTCTTTAACAAATCATATAATGGAAAGTTTGTTCATAAAAGAATAAATTCCTTAATAAAACAATATTGAGATGAAGAAACATATAGATTTAATAATATATGAATCAAATCCTCATAAAATAGAGAACCATTCACAAATTTGTAAATACACATATAATTAATTGAATATACCCTAAAATATATTAATTTTTATTATATACAACATATAAAATAAAATAGTGGTGAATATGGAAAATGTCTCAAATAATTAAAAGTGAGACAATTAAAAACTATAAATAAATCATCACCTTTATTTGTAGACATTAATTATTTGTCTATAATAAACATAGATTCAATATAAATATATTATATCAGAATAATAACATATGTAATACTATATATCAATCCACTAAAATTTCCTATTAATTTTTTTTAACAATTCTTCATTTAAGAAATAATTCGAGTAAACAGAGGTTTCTTTTCCACTGATTTATCTATTCAATGGTTCTATTCCTTATGCCATGTAAACAGTTTAATCATATCCAAAAAAATAATAATCTTTGAAATATTATTTTTACTCAATATAAATACTTCTATAACCTTCTAAAATTGGAGGTTGTGAGAAATATATTACATCACTTTATAGAGTTCGTAGTCTATATATAGGCATAGTTAATGTTATAATTTTATAACTAATATAAGGGTAGGAATGTAGATGAGATATTATATTTATATAATTGTATTTATTTTATAAAAATAATTTAAATCCATTAAATTCATTTGTATAACTGTACCAGTGATTTGGTTACCATAAATAAAATTTGTTGGTTTATAGATCGAGTAATCCATCCAAAAACATGAATGATGTTTTATATTCAAGTTAATATAAAGGAGACATATAATTGATTTAAAATTAATATAAATCGAATTGGTATAAAAAATATACTGATTTAATCATTTTAATATGATTATAGAATATTTAAAGGAGCTTTATGGGGAAAGAAACATCAACATTTCTCAAAAAAAAAACATATACCTCTTCTTTAGAAAACACCTTTAGACGTCCATTTAATCCATATTGAAATTGAATTTGATTATGACCATAATAACTATAATGAGCTTATTATGGTCCAAAATTTATTTTGTTAGAAACTTTTCTATCAAAAGGGATAACTTGGTGTGGATAATATATGTGAGGAGGTCCCATTGTTTAAATACGAATAGTGGAACACTGGTATATATTAAGCATAATAAAATATAATAAATCCAATATCAGGGAAAATTTTCTTCAAATTATATTTAGGATGGAACCTTAGTTGTAATAACATCAATACTGCATCCAAATGATCATGGTTTAAAACCTAGAAATCCTCTTGAGGAATTTTTGAGACAAGCAAGACGTGCGTAGGCAGAGACACAAGTAGGATGATACATGCATGATGCTGCACTGGGCCTTCAGGCCATGTTCATGGTTCCATGACCTTAGGAATACATGCTATTTAATTGGTCAAAATTTAAATAGATTTAAATAGGTCTTCGGTATGATTAATAAAAAAAGGATTTGGGCCCAACAAAAACCACATATCCAAATTGGAACATGATATACAATGATCTAATTACTAATTAAAGTGAGCGAAAATGAAATTTACCTCAATACTATATTTTCACATGCTGATTACAAAAATCAAAATATTTATTAAATTCAATTTCTATAAACTGATGAAATTCTTTTTAAAATATCTTTAAAAATTCAATAAAAACATCTTTTATAAATATGTATTTTAAGAATAAAACAATATTTATTCTTATTCCATGTCATGTAAAAAATATTTTTAAAAATGTTAATATAATACTTATAATATATTTTCCCCACCATTTATTAAAAACATTCCTCAATAATTATTCATTCTATTTAATACGGAATTATAATTTAGACACAATAAAAACTATTTGATGAACTGTTCTTCTTTTACCTTTAATTAATTTAATCTTCACTTATAAAAAAATAATAACCATTGTATGAATAATTATTAAATTCATACTATTTAAAGAATCTATTTCCTAAAAATAATAATTTATTGGTGATAAAAACACATAATTTTTTGAATAATATTGTACTTTGAAAAATTAGTCTTTTATCATAAACTAGTATCATTTTTATAGTTTAAGACTAGATAATTATTTGATAGGAATTTATATGTAAATTTTCATTATCATGAACAGTTATAAAATTTATATATAATATTTTCAAACATATTTAGAAATGAAAATACAATATCTAGATGATTCCAGTAACATTTAATAATAATGTTTCCATTGTATATCAATGTTGGTTTGAGCTCGGAGATATATGTAAATAATGTTATCAATAAAATCAAATTTATGAAAATATAATTATACAATGAAATATGAGGGTGTTACATTATAACTCCATAATTTTTATTTTCTCCTTGATATAACTTTACTATGAAAAAAATAAATGATTATACTTTGAGTTTATCGTATTCTGAGGTTCCCACATAAAGTCCTCAACATTATGGTTTCAACATAAAACATTGATTTGGTGAGTTATTTTTTTCAAAATATATTCTGTATTTGATCTTTAATCTCTAAAGGTTATTACATATAAGAGAGATCATATTTCATTAACATCTCCTCTAATATTAGAGCACCTAATCTATTAGGAATGTACTTTCATGGGTACGATACATAGAACCCATCAGGAACATGATGAAGATTTGGTGGAATCACTAAATGATAAAATATCATACAGATTGATCAAAAATATTAATGGTAATGATATATGTAGGTTTAAATTTTTCATATTTACATATATCATAACCTTCCTCCAAGGGTATAATTTTAAAGAATAACTTTTCACCAAATTCAAAATCAAGTTCTCACCAATGATTGTAGGCATATCATTTCAATCCACTATAATATGGCCTGATGTGATGCTTAATAGAAATAAGAATCATTAAATTTCCAATGAAAGATCATATATTAATAGATATATTTTTCTATATTCATCCCAAATCATTTTACATTTTCTCTTCATTCTATAGTGTGATTTATTATGATCAATTGGAATGCTTGAGTGAAAACTATTGTTATATTAAAACAATACCGGAGGGAAGTGTTGACCCCAACCAAAATTGAAATCTATATAGAAAACAATAAATATTTATTGTATGATATGAATTTACACAAAATATTTTCCATATATAATGGAATGATATTCTGTATTAAATCTAAATTAGATATTCAGTGATATGTGAAGAATTCTCTAGAAAATCATGGTACTCCATAGATCATGATAAGATATAATATATAGTAGTACACCATGTAAAATTATAACATACATAACATATACCGTGGAATGATTATGAAGAGGTAAATATTATATGATATTAATGAAATTTATTTACATTAAAAGGGGATCCACTACAACCTGAATAACATAATGAACAAACAATTTTGGTGAGTTTGATGAGAAGATCAATGGTAATTTTTTCTATGCTCCATTCTAGAATGGGTAATGGATGTAACATCCATATAGAATTCAATCACTCATAATTAACTTGTTGAAATACTATGAAAGAGTATTAAAATTCTGAAATATATCTTTTCTTGTTTTCCCACCAGAAATAATCATTTATATAAATATATATCATTCTACTTCTAACATGGATTGAGATAATTGGACAAAAATATTTATTAAAAATAACCATAAATTAGGGTATTTGTTGGAAACATACTCACTTATTGAAAATTATCATTCAATAAATATATATTTTTCAACTCTATGACTATTCTCAACATCTTAGACAGTTCTATATCTTCTGTTTGTGCCTTGTTAATCCTTATATAAATGGATGGTTGGAAAATAATCTTAGAAATATATGATATATCCATTTTATTAATGATTTAATGGTCTATATTTTAAACATAAATAACTAGTGGATCACATTAAATCCTCATTATGGAAATAATAGCATCATATATTTTAAATAGAGCATAAATCATCTTTTTTTCCTTCCTAGGATAGAAATGTATTGACCAGGAATAATCTTTAACCAACCCCATCAATTTACTATGGAACACATACAAATCTTGTGAAAATATAATTTTATATTTAAGGATCAATATATATTACACAATTCATCATATATATAGTTCCTCCATATATTCATTTTTTATTTTCTCCCCAAAAATATTAATGAATTAATCCTCTTGAATTGGTAGTAATACCTATATAGTGGATGTAATTTTCATTTGAAGTTTATGTTTATCCTCATACATTTAGTTAACCACAAGTTGATTTAACATATCAATTGTGACTTTAATTACTAAGATGTTGACATGTTATGTAAATAAATTGATACAATATATTATCGAAATAAACTAAAATAAAACTAATTGGAGAATAAAATGGTTTAATTGATGCACATTCCCCAAAACACCTATTAGAGAGGAGGTATAAACATGAGATTGAATATGAATAAAAATTATTAGTTTTAATTATTAAATAAATGTGTAATCATGATAGTAATAACCATGATGTTTATATCAATCATTCTATATTCAAAATTGTTTTTTTAAATCATCTATAGAAAATAGTAATATTTCTTAAGTGGATAATCATGGCATCATACGACACTTCATTTTTAGAACCCACTAATGTTGTTTTTATTGAATTTTCATTACATTATTCTATTTTTATTTGTATTTTCAGATTCTTAGCATACGTTATACTGATTAGATCGGGGAATTGTATATGATAGTTTCTATGTTCCCCAAATTTATGGCATTGAACTGTTAGTAGTATCTTAGGATGAACGATATTTTTCACCAAAAAAATAATAATTTACCCTTGATATTTCATTTATATATTCCCTTCTGTCCCTATTGATATTTTCTAACCAAACTCATATGAAACTAATTATTTCCCTTCAGATGTTTATTTTGAAACACACAGGTTTATATTTTTAATCATAAATCTATATAATTGTTTAGGAATAACCAACTTAATTTTCACTCCATCTTCTAGTCCATTTTATTCTTTCAAACAACCACTAAATGTTCATTCACACAAAATATTAACTTTGTTTCCCCATGGTTAAACTATTTACCAAAGTAATAAATCATAGTTTGAGTGTCATACATCAATAAAAAGTGTAATCCATCACATGATTTTGAAAATAATTCTTATGATACCCTAAATTTCAACAGCTTTTTTCCACCACTATCACATTAATTTCATCGCATGACACTATAACATATCATAGATTTCATATATTTTATACTATTATTATTCATAGTGATTAATTAAGATAATTTGGCTTAACCAAATAATATCTCGTATAAGTTTCAAACTAGGTTTTTATTTTGGCCTCATTATTGGGCACTATGTGAAGATGATGTAAATTCCAAAGCATCCTTTTCATAGTTATTGTCATTATGTTAATCTACCCCATATCTTATAGGGAATTATTTATATATTAAATTGGATTCCATTATTTAAAAACAAAAAAAATCCCTTTTTACCCAAACATTATGATATTATACTATACATAGAGTTGTCCCCATTCTTTTCAATAATTTTTTATAACCCAAATATCAAATAATCAATATACCCTTCTACAATACCAATATAGGTAATGTGAACATTACATAAAATATATTACATCATTTATTTGGAAATATTCAATACATATCACACTAATATGTCCCATAAAATCATAAAGGTTTAGTGTATTTCAAGACTACATGCATAATACACTTATTTTAGGAAATATCTTCAACATCACAGACATTTTTTTATCACAAAGTACCCTTCTTATACATACCATATATAATACAATTATTTATAACATGAGGAAATGGAAACACAAGTTATGGTAAGGGTAAAAATATGTGATATCAATAAATGTTTATAAGTGATCATTAAGTATAAGTTTATAAGAACATGACCAAAAGTTAAAATCTTCATCCCAAATAAGTCAACAATCATTAATTTCAATTCATGGAAAAATATATTTTCCATAACAAAAGACATAATCAATAATATTGGAAAAGCATATATAATAAATCATGAACCATAACAACATATCATATGCACAATATATTAATTTTTTTGTACACATAATTATATAAGCCACTTGTTTAGTCATGTTTCACTTCCAATATTATCTTAGTGTAAGAATTCCCATAGTTGATTGGGTTCATGCCCCATTTAGTCATTTCCTTAATTAATATAACACCTTCTGATATTTTGAAATATTTTTTCCATAAAATGCTATATTTTAAATATTTAGTGTCATGTGAAACAATGATTTTAGGTTTTATTAAATGAAACAATATGTTTATCTTGAGTTATATAGATTTTTTTGTTTCTATTACGTTATAGACTACAGTAAGTTTACAAAAAACATGAAATAATATTAAAATATTGTAAATTAACATTATAGTTATTATCTAACCATTTTTATAAAAATTATGAGTTGGGTTTACAAAATTTTAAAAATATATTGTTCACACATATATATTAAAACATTTTTTCATGACTAATTAATTACAAATCAATATAAAAATGTTTTGAAAATAAAGAACATAATTTTTTCGAAAACAATTTTTATTACCAAAAACATGTTTTTATTCAATAAATTAAAAAAATAAATTTTAATGAAAGATTTTTATAAATTTATATATTATATATTAAATAAAATGTTTAACATTTATCTTATTAAATTATTAGAGAAGATACAGTAATAAATCCAATTTATGATTGTGAACTATATATTTCTAAAAATAAGTGTTTTTTCCTTTTGAGCACTTGTTTTAAAATTAATTATTATCCCCTTTACAAAAATGATTTTAAAAAAATAAATTAATTTTTCAAATCATCATTCAATATTTTTTTTGTGAATTTTTTTATAATTTTATTAAATGTTAAGTATTACGATGAATAGTGAAAATTCTAGTTTTTTTTAAGAATTCTCATGTCTTCTAAAGAAATTTAAAATTTAAAAATTGTTTTAATATAGTTATGAATGAACAATTAGTTAAAAAAATTTATATTTATTAATCTATTTTATGGTATTATAATCAATTTAATAATAAATTTTGAAATAAAAACTTTTTGAACTTTTAAACATGTTCTCATTTGAAAGTTGCTTTCCAATAGTGTAAGTGGGATTATTGTATAATATAGTTATTGCCATTATATGAATGGTATTTTTGAATAATTTATTCCAAATATTAAAATCAGAAAAAAAATTATTGTCAAATCTTTCTAACTTAATTTCTAACTATAATGAATAGTGGAAGATGTAAAAATAATTGTCAATATTATCGTGAGAATGGGGTTACATGGGGTAAAGTAAAAATATAAAGATAAAATGAACATGAATTTTGTATAAAACCAATTTTATGGAAATATTTAGACCTTATATCATCTTGTTTATACAATAGCCCATTTTTTAATGATAATAACCTAGGTACACTTTTTATTTTTTAAAACAACATGTGTTCTACTGACCTCAGTTATATATATCCTTCCACTCTCCTTCTCTAATTGTATTTCCAAAATCTACTGTTTAATCCAAGATATTTAAAAAATATATACATAATTACCTAATATCATCAAAAAATCCTTTGGTTTTTCTGAAATAAAACCAGTAAATTCTTATAGGTAAATCCTAAAGAAGTTATTTGTAGACATGGTAACGTCCCTAACCTAGTGTTTAATTTTACTTCTTCCTCAATATCATTAAAAATATTATTAATCATTGATGATATAATAGAATAAGTATATTAAATATATTTATAATTTATAATGTTATTTGTATAACCTATACCCTTCTCATCTTCCATCAAATGGGTTACAAAACCATAATTCTTTTATATGGTCGTGTACTGCTTCATCAACTGATGTTAATCATTTTCCATCACCACCAATCATAGTTGGATATGATGATGTATTTTTAGTTTATATATGATAGTTATGATATTTGTATTCTTATTTAATCATGATATCACATATTCATTTTTAATTTCCATTTTTTTGGAATATGACAATGTTGATTGTGTGTGCAATGAACTACACCCTCCCAAGGTTATATGAATTTTACTTCACATAAAAAATTCATGGAAGTTAATAAATAATAGTTTAAATAATAAAATGACATATTAATGAAATAAAAAATATTCTGGAAGAAAATATTTTATTTACCATTCCTTCATTTCATTCGTTCATAAAATGGAAGCAACGTTCAAACGTACGCATGGACTACTGTCCCCCTGAATGGTATAGTTTGTTTCCAATATAAAAAATTAGTGAATTATAATATCTAATTAAATAATGAATATAATTTATGTTAATATTATTTTTAAAATTCACTATATTATAGAAGTATGATTAATGTAAGAAGTCTAAAAATTCCAAATCAGATATACGTGATAAACATGGCCTTTATTACCAGAAACATAGATTTAATAGGGAATTTTTCATAAAAATGTAATAAAAGGTAATATGTAAATAATATATGAGTTTATATATATAAATATGTTTATTTTATTGTTTTATAATAAAATTATTTTTATTATAAAATAGTTTAAACTTGTAAAATGTTTATCGTGACAAATTTTATGGGGTTTCTAGTCTCTTTTCAATTTATGGGATATATATGAAAATTCAGAATTTGTTTCATTTTTTTGGCCTGTATAATACCCCAATTGAAATTTTATATCATTAATATAATTATTTTAGTCATATTATAAGACTTATTTTATGTTACTATATATATGATCCCACATTTCAAATGAATACTGAATCAATAAGTGATTATAGTCTCAAATTACCTTTATCGAGACATATGTCCTGTTATGAACATATATTCTTTTATAATGTGTATATATATACCCATTGAAATTTAATAAAGTGAATTTTTATATTATAATTATATTTTATGTTTCATTTAATCTTATTATTACATGGGTCTTAAGTTTAAAATCCACCAACCTGTTAAAGGTTTTATGGTATAATCTCATCTTCTTTTGGGATAGATTATGTTTACGGTTTTAATGAAGAAAAAATATGATCCATCACTTAGGAAAATCATGAATTATATTATCCTATGTTTATTTAAAAATAATAAATTTTTTCTATCCATTTTCCTCTCTTTATTAACATAATTTCAAAAAATAATGTTTTTAATGTAAACCGACTATATAAATAACTCTTCTTTCAAAAAACCATTTTCATCAATAATATTATTTTCTAATAAATTATTTAAAAAATATTTTAACATTATAAAAATTATTTTTTAATTCAATTTTTACTAATGATTGTATTATATAAATAACATTAAAATAAATCATCTTATATTTTTCAAAATAAAATTCCAATTTGGATTTTATCAGAAATGTAAAAGAAATTGTTTTCTAATGTGTACTACATGAAAGATATTTTCACCCATTATGACCTCTCATTTCAATTAATATTAATCTATAAATATCTATGGTTTTTTTCAATTAAAGAATAACCAAAATATTTTATGGATTTCATATCCTAAAAATATGATTTTTAATGAATCGTTGTTTTCCTCAAGAAATATTTTTAATGATTTTTAATGATTAATTGATAATTTTAAATGTTTATTTTAAAATAAAAGGATTTTGAAACAATTATATATTATAAATTGTGTTTTTTTTCTAATTTTATGTGAAATATTCCTCATGAAATTTTCAAAGTGATATTTGAAAATTATTTTATATCTCTGATGATAGCATTTAATGATATATTTTCTTTTATAGGTTTATGATTGAATGATACCATCCTTATTATTTATCCATATGAAAAAAATATATATTGATTGAATTTATTTCAAAACCATGTATTATTAATAAATTATTTATTTATGATTTTTGGTAATGTATATAGAACACATTTTTTTACACGGTTTATGATTGGAAGATTTGATGAATGTTTTATTATATTGTGGAACACATAAGAATGGTATTCATAATAATATGAATTATAACTACATATGCCTCTAAATAATTGGGTAATAATATATATCTTAATATATAATAAATTTTAAAAAAAAGAATATGGTATTGATCCACTATAAGTAATAGGAGAATCCCAACCTACTTCCGAAAACATGTGCATCTTGGTCTATAATGGGAAACAAGTGTTGAATGTTTATCAACTTTGTTGATGTTAGTGGTAATAAACCCTGTGAAATGAAATATTTTTCTAAATATATAATGGTTCCACATTTTTATGACATGATCCTATGGTTCAATATTTATTTTGGATGATTTATCACTATTACAGACCATTTTTTAAATGATAATGTTTGGTAAAATGAATCATGTTTATGGTATTTTAAAGGTTGTGTATGAATATCATAAGTTCTTTTCATGATTTAAAACCATTATTCTTATGTAATTATTTCATATGATCATATATTTATATCTATTATGTGTACTCTTGCAGAGCATATGGGCCCACCCAGTCTTTTGTTTCCTTTTCCTAGGTTCTGATAACTGTTATTATAAAAGATAAGTCTCTTGAAGGGTGATAGTTTTGAAGAACATATTGGGAGATTAAATAGCACAAATAGGGAATAGTGTTTATATTTTTAAATTTACAAATTCATTAGACCTAAATTAGTATGGCATGGATCGTAATGTTATGTACCATATATTCATATATTAATATGAAATATTTATTTGTGAGATGTTTTGTCCATTATAGTTGGTATATAATGTTTAATTATACATTATAAACTAGGTAGAGAAAAAATTATTTATATCCCTAGGTATGTTTCTAAGGATATTTATATGGAAATACCAAAGAATAAGTCTAAGATTGAGTTAATATACTGGAAAATCCCATGGAATTTTGGTAAAGGAGAGGGATTTTGGCTCTACGAAATTAAATCCCTGTATTGATACTATTTATGAATGTCACTCTTGTATAGAGTATCCTAATGGTAAAAACTAAAAAAGGTTGTATCGAGATAGACTCTATAATAACTTAGTGCATGAAAATGATACTTTTTACACTCCTATTTTGAACCACCTGAGGATATTCTTTGGAAATTCCCAAACACTTTATGAAAATCAAGAAGGAATTTAATATATGATTACAATTAATAGACTATGTTAAATCAAAGTATTTGTTTATTGATAACTAGGTGTCATTTCTTTAGACATACCTAGGAGTTTTTTCATTATTATATGGTTTCCCACTATGTATATTATTATTAACACTATGTTATTCGGTTTTTGACAATGTTTGATATTTGGAGGAACTAGATTAATGTTGAATGTGATATAAACTAAGTTCATGAAAAACCAAATGAAATTATGACCAGGGTGAAGGATATTTTGATTATTCCTAATTAGTTGTCATGATAAATGATTGAAAACAAGAAACCTATCAAACACTCGGAAACACATAAGAAGAGAAGGAAAAAGTTAACTAAGAACTCTAGTTGTGGAGATGAAGAAAGAAATATGATTCAGTTTCCTATATATTAATAATGTTGGTAGATGAACTCTAGGTAATAGTTCAAAGTGATGAGAAGATGTTTCGTGTGAAAAGAAGAAGAGAAAAAATTAGGTGTCAACTAAGAAAAAATGCATAGTTCAGCTAATGTAATGGATGAAAATATTGTTCTCCTTATCCATTATCACTGGATAAATTATTCTACTATGGAATGTATGGAAATTATGAAAATTGATGTACAAGGGGAAATATCAAGAATATGATCAAAAAGGTGGTAGATGTAAATGTTTAATAGGTGATGGTGAAGAGACTTCAAATAAAATATAAAAGGAATGACATATTATAGAATAAGGAAATGAAGCCTAGTTAATTATGTAATAATAAAGTAGAATGATTGATTTTTTTCTTTGGTAATTTAAAAATTGTATTATATAAATCATTACATATATAAATATATTTCAGTATAAGTTTTAAATTATTTATTTTCATGAATTTTTTTAATGGAACTGTTGTACTAGGAAATTAATTTAATCAAAATGTGATATTTCATGGGAAACACATAATTAAGGTAAATATAACCCATAATATGTTCCTATTATTGAGACAATGATAGTTGGATAAATTTATAATTGATATTAATAAACTAAATTGTATATTACAGATTACCTTGGAACAGATTAGTGATTTTTTTTACAAAGTGGTTTATGTAATCTTTAATGGAGTTTAAATCATTATTATATGTATTAAATATATTAAAAAATAAGTGGTTTTATTCAATTAATGAATAATTATGTATGTTTTAATTATGTTTTTAGGGAAATTTTATATATTTTTTGAAAACACCTTTTTATTATGAAATCAAAGAACTATTTTCTATCTTGTTAGTGGGATACTCATTACATAGCCCATTGGCTGAAGGTCATGTGGCTCATAAACATGGATTGAAGGCCCCATGTTATCATACTTTTATTATCATTCTTGCATCACTAGCTCTATCTCATGACTACGACACCACCGTTCCACATCATTCTTTTTTCGTTTCGTAGTAGCGTCAATTATATATCATCGCATGCATCAAAATTCCCCACAAGGGTTTCGAGGGTTCAAAACCTAGCCTTTTGAATTTAAGATTTTTTTACCACTCAATATTATCCAAAACTACATGGTTTTATTGTAATTATGTTAATTAACATATTACAAGAAAATATATGACTAAGGTATTGACATATTGTTTATGTGGATATTATTAAATACTCTGTTATTATTGGGGAATTATTGTTATATTCATTTTTTAAATTTAGTGAACTTTATTATGAGTAAATGGATTTAAATTATGGTTAAACATGGAGGATACTTACGGTTAACTATAAATGGAGTAGTCTTTTTTAATATATGGATGTAATTGGATAACATATGGTTAACTATAAATGGAATATACTAATTTTATATTTGGATGTTATTGGATAACATATGTTATCAATTCTGTATTTGATAAAAAATAGAAATGGAGAGACTAAATTATTATTCTAAAATAGTTTTTTGAATAATTAATTATTTGGAAATAAAATGTATATACACTTTTCATATAGTTAGTGACTAAGAGAAATTTTTTTGAAGAATGAACAATGAATTCAATTGTTCTTACCACATATTGGAATGATAAACCATATGTAAATATGCCTATTGGAATTCGGAAAAAAATACGGAAAATGGATTATCATTATGAGTTTCCAAAAAACCTATCTCATGTCTATGATGGTTATCATATATCCCCATGACATATATACATACCAAATCCTTTTCTTATAATGATCTCATAGGTCATAATAGAGGAGCATGATCATTCTTATAAAGAACAATTAGTTTAGATTTTTGATCATACAAAGTGATACAAAACATGACCACTCTTCTATTAAATGTTCTGGGGTGACACAACTAGATTTATGATTCTATATGTGATCTTAAGGATGTGATAAGGTAGATTTAATTTCAGGTTTTGGTACCAAAGTGATGATTTTTTATGGAGAAGTTAATTTTTTAAGGAGTTGAATATGACATTGAGTGATTTTGTGAAATAATTGTTTTGAAAGAAAATTATCTTTTTGATATTTTTTTTCATATAAAAAAATTATTATCTAGTTTTACATAGAAATAATTTTTATCTTATCTAGCATAAAAAATTATGTTGAATTTATATAAAATTTAACCATGAGTATAAACGCAAACTGTCATATTATTAAAATTTTATTCTTCATTAGGAATGTTATCACATAGCTGTTGTAGTGGCGGTTATGAATACAAATAAAGAATTTAAAAAAATATATGGTATACACAAAAATATAAAACAAATTCATTGATAATCAATTAATTAATAAATAAATAATAACTCCTAGAAAATTATGAATATCTTATTCTAGAAAACGATTTTTATAAAAAAAAGGTAATTTACCAAAATATATTTTAAAAATAATTTTATTGATTTATTTTTATGAAATTTATATATTATATTTTAAATCGAACTTTTAATATTCATCATAATTTCTTTCTATAAAAGATGTATCAATAAATCAAATTTATTGATTACAAACTATATTTAATAAAATATTAATGTCGTCACCTTTTTCTAAATTATTTGTAAATTAATTTATACTCATTATGGATATTTTTTCAAAATTTAAATTTTTTTTTTAAATAATAATTTCAAAATTATATTAGGGTTAATTTTGGAAAATTTTCTATGAACATAAATTTATTGATAAATAGTGAAAATAATTATTTTTATAATGAATTTTCATTTCTTTTTAAGCATTTGAAAAAATTAATTATTTATAATACATATTAAAATTTATATTATTTCAATTACATATATATTAATAAAAAAATTCTGATTAGAATTAATATTTAACTAAAATATAATATAAAAACTTTTATTACCTTGAATCTTTTGTCTTTTGAAAACAACTTTCCCGTCGCATATACTGCATTAATTATAAATTAAAATTATTATATTAATGTATGGAATTTGGAAAAATAGATTCTAGATTTTTAATTTTAGTATTTTTAATTATATTATAAGGAAATATAAATTTTTGACCAGAATAAAAACTAAAAGAAGTGAAAATTTATTACTATTGTTAAGGTGAAAATTGGTTTACAAGGGGTTAAAATAAAAAATATGGGAACATATTTGCAATAGACCTATAGAACATGAATTTAATGCCCTTATTTAGAACTTATATATTCTATTATATATAATGGACCATTTTGGATTCATTTGTATTATTAAAAATGTGGATACAACTATTTATTTTCAAATATTATATGGGTACCTACCACCTCTCTAATTAAAGGAAACCCCGATTTTATACACATCACACTTAAAAACTCCACTGGTTTAGCTAATTTCTAACTAAAACATTTCTGTAATTCCACAATGTATTCCAAGAATTTTTATTTATGAGATAAATACAACCAATGAATCCTTTTGGTTTGAACAAAATGATGTTGTCTGAACAAGATGTAATATCCATAACAAAGTCTTTTCATTTATTTATTCCCCCACCTTTGTAAATAAATATTAAACCATGATGATATAACATCTTATGTATATTAAATATTATTATATTTTGTTATTTTAATTTCATAACCGATATCCTTTTCCTCATCTATCAACCAGGTTATGAAATTTTCATTCAAGTGTATTGTAGAGGACCGTCATATAAAATGATGTTATTTTTTCCTCATCGCCACCACTCACAGATGGATATAAAGATGGAATTATATTTTGAATATGATATTTATGATATTATTTTACTTTTTAAATCAATATTTTACATAATACTTCTTACATTCCATTTTTTGGGAAAATGATAAAATCATTTGTGTGTACATGAGACAACCGCCTCGTGAAGTGATGTTATGCATTCACCACAAAAAATTCATATGTTTTATAATAAGATAATATTGAAATTAAAAAATGTGATATATATGACACAAAAATGATTATATAATTTTCATATATTAATTTCTATTCAATTATTTCATCCATTGAGAAAATGGTAACAACATTCATACCTATATACGGCATACCACCTCTATGAATGATGTATTTCATTTATTCTTTATCATTTATGGATTAATGTAAATACATATATAATTAATATATATGATTTTTATATAATAGTATAATTTCTATATATGATGTAACCCAGATCAATTGAAGACAACCGAGAATTCCAAAGAAAAACATACACTAAAATATAAAGATGTTATTAACCAAAAAATCATTAACATGTAATTTTTTGTAAATGAGTATGAAATGGTTAAAATTATATCTTATAAAAAATAATATATAAAATTATTTTTCTCTAATATATAATGACCCATCCTTAAATATTACATAGTCTTGAATAATGTTAATAATTGACAATGATGATCTTTTCAGGTTTATAGTTTTATATAATTAGACCATAACATATACATTACATCTCAAATACTAAAAATTAGACAATTCTACTAAGTATCTATTTTTTTTTAAATAAAAACATTTGAAAAAAAGAGTCATCTCTAGTTCCATAGTTTAGACAACATGACTTTTCCATGATCCCATGCTTGACCTAATTCATCATTAGGTCCTGTGAAAAACATTTCAAAACACACATGGGATTAGCATAAAAAGCTCACTAAGGGATATAAAATAAAGAAAAAAGCATTTGTAAATCAATACATAGAAAACATAATATTTATAACAAACATCATGAAATCATAGGATTTATGTATAACAAATAGAAAATATTAATCTTAATGGTAACTTGAGGCATTCATAACATACTTATGTTGTAGCTTTCACAGTTACATAGGGAGTTAAATTTGGAATACCCATCACATTATATTTCCTTTATATCTTAGGAGAAACACTAAAGTTTACCTATGTCACATTACCCATTTCATTAGAGAGCTATCATGGGCTCTCACGCCTGAAGATTATCATGTATCCACCTGTATACTTAAATAATGCCCAAGAACAATAACACATAAAACTAGTATAATGGAAAGACAACATTTACACATTGCAATCACAATATATCATTTCAAGATATTGAAAAAATCAATTCATTCTCAAAAACATTTTCAGTACCAAAATACAAAAAATGGTATATTGTATTTTATATTCTTTTAAAAAACATTACAAATTGTTAAGGACGAAAAAGATCAAATAATACTCGTGGTGGTCGAAAGTTTGATGTCACTGCTTACGTTAAAAAGAAACATTTATTATTTTCATTTAGTAAAACGCCCCATAGAAAAAAATTAACATAGAATGAAATGTAAAGTAAAATGTGTTTATACATAGTATAAAATATTTTCATGTATAAAACAAAATATTCCTCATTGAAAATAGCTCGAGACAAAGTCCCTTACCTCGTATCCAAATTTATTCGTTCGTTCTTCAAACTCTTGAATTATAAACAAAATAAAATTTCTACTTTCTTTAGAACCTTTTTAATTTATATTATTCCTTTTATATCACTTATTAAAATGTTATAAACATTACACAATCATTTATGTTAATAACGGTCGTTTTGTTGATATTTGGTACTTGAGTCAAAAATGAACATCTTATAATTATGAGTTGTCCCTGTGATCAAAACATCCATTGTCTACAAAATTATAATAATGATTTAGATATCTTAAATATCTTTTATATCTAGTATATATATGTATTTATAGTAGTACGTAAAATTTGGAGATATGAAATGAAATGCACTGTTCATGGAGACGATAATTCGTACGTATGCATAAACACTACTTTCATTCATATTTCATATTTAATGAAATGAAAACATAATGATACATAGTTATATTATAATTCAAGTTTAATAACATATATAATTTCATTAAATCCATACTTTATATGTTCCACGTATGGCATGAATGAGTCATATCATTTTGAGTGATAGTCCACACTTCCTCAAATGAAATTATCATATTTATCCATTATGAAACCATAAAGATATATACTATAAATGAAAAATACAGAATTATAGAGATAATATAAATATAATATATATGACGTATAAATATTGTTCCGTATTAATGGCCACCATAAGAGGTGGTGGTAGAATATTGAACAATCATCGTTTGGTGAGGCAGTAGTGTGCCGTCCACCGAAACAATATGTTCTTTAACCTTTTGACAGAGGTGTGTGTAAGTGTAGTTTGATTCATCTCATAAAAACAACCAAGTATATTAAGGATACAGGTTGTGTTATGTAAATAAATAATCATAAGAACATATGGGGTGGAGAAGTAAAATAAAAAATAGAACTTGAGGAATGACATTACCTTTATATCGGGTAACTCCTCTATGTTTGAACCAAAAGGCTTCCTTAAAGAGGCTTATTCCTAAGGTAAGGATTATTAGAGGAAAGTAGGGATCAGGAGAGATTATTTGGGTAGAGTTTGGATGAGCCAACGGTCTTGATAGGCATGTTTAATGGGATAGAGGTGATGGGTTTTTATAAGGGGGAGGGGCTATTTTGGAATGTCTGAAAATATTATTTTATTATAAACTGATTTTCTGTTTAAAATAGTCCAAAATTAATTACATTTGAATATAAGATGACTGTAGTTTCAAAATAAAATCATCCAATAGAAATTGTATTGGTTTTTGAATGTTTTTTAAATTTTATAATCACATTTTTTAAATCATTTATTCATAAGGTAATCACTACATCATCATTGTGTGATAAATAATTTTATTTATTTGATGTCTTAAATTAAAAATAAATTAGTATGATTTAGAATATATTTTTATCTTAATAATGATTATTTATAGTCAAAAATATCAATTATATTACCACACGTTAATTTTTTTTAGAAAAACAATACATGTTTATGATATTTTTATTTTGTACTTTAAATAAAAAGTTATGAATGTCATTATCATACCAAAATTGATTTCAAAGGACAAAATTCTCACCAAAGGATTTTATTTATCGGCCCTGACTCATTAAAAAATTTCAAGACCACTGTTAAGTTAAATTTATATTATTATAATATTATTTTTATCTAGAAATACCTTATTTATATTTTACCACAATAAAAAAAAGTTACTATTAAAAAATTATTATTTTCATCATATTGAACCAAAATTTACATACTTCTGACAACCACGTATTTCATATTTTTGATATTAAATTCACAGAAGTGATTAATTTTCATTTAAATGAAAATGACTTTTTATAACTACTAGGTAGTGTTTTTCACTATTCATCAAAAATTGAAAGTTTTCAGAAATATAGAAAAAAATATCCCAAAGATAATTTTGTTATTATGAATTAAAAAATGATTTCTATTTAAAAAAATTCAAAACATATAAATCCCATTAATTAATTAAAAATTAATTTCCATTATTAAAACCAAAAATCACTTTATTATGAAATAAAATTTTTAAATGATTGACTCTTGTTTATGTCCAATTTTAATATGAAATTACATAAAATTACAAAAATTATATTAAATGATAAAAATAAAATAAAATTACAGTTTAAACACATTTAAACAGATAACCTAACCATATACATAAATTATATTAAAAGTCATTTTTGAATTAAAATGCAGTATTTTTCACTATTCTTTAAAATGAACTTTTTCATAAAATACCAAAATTTCATAAGAAGTAAATTTTTTTGTCCCGATTCTAAATAAAAATTTTATTTTTTCAAATAGCACATATAAAAGTGAAAAATACTATATTTAAAAGTGATTCCCCATTAAATGGTGGAAAACAACCTGTTAAAAAATATTAGAGTATTTATGCTTAAAATTGGATTTATTCTAATTTTAAACCTCTAAAATTTATTTGATAACTGTAAAAACATTTAACAAACATTTTTAATGATAATATGGTTAGTTATGTTCATTCCTTTCCATAAAATGACTAGGATTTAACTCCCATTTTATATAATAATATTATATATATTTTTTGTATGACTCAGCATTGTGTGCATCATATGACATCAGAGAAACTCATTCATGACTGTCAGGTACACCATCGAACATTGAATCCCTCAGAAAGTAAAATTAATATTTAATTCAAAAATATTAATAAATATGAAAACATCATATTTATATTTAACTATGATGTTACATCCTTCCCCACTTTTGGGAATTTCTTCCCCGCAATTTTAAAATTAGTCCAGGAAACATCCTTAAATGTTGCGCATTGGAAAGTGTCAATAAAACTGTAACTTTAAAGAAAGAAATAGAAGTAAAATGGTCATTAGAGATAACCCTTACAAGGATTCCATGAAAACTTGGATATAGAAGAGAAACTAACTCTCATAGATTAACATATAGTGATAGTGAACTTGATCTCGGAATTTTAACCACCCTAATACCATAAATATGTGGTTGGGTAAAAGTATGATGATAAATGAAAGAATATTTTTTTTTATTAATAATAATTTTCATAGAGTTGAGGAATTTTTTTACTTCCTAGACTATGCCCATAAGGAGATATACTTAATTGAAATGTCGTGATTCATCCTTTAATCAAATTTCTACCATAAACATATCATTTCTTCAAACGATGAGTATTCAAGATGACTTGGTCACACATGAATTTTTAGAATAAACTCTGACAGAATCAACTTATCCAAAAAATATGAGCAATATGTTTTACTTTTATTTTGACATTAACCAAAACCAAAAGGGTTAGCACAAGATTAGTTAAATCTCTAAAAGGTTAATTCTTTATTAAAAAAATATTATTCTTCATCTCCAAAATTCAACAAAAATACCCATAGTTCTTCAAAACAATTCAATAAAAAAATTTCCTTTAAATTATTAATATTAGACCAAAATATGTTTGAATCCCAATACTCAGAAGAATCTGATCACGTAGTCTTTCATGATAAATTTTGACATTTATCTCTAAATAACCTTGACTACTCTTAAAGTCTCATAGTTAAATGAAATTAACTGATCACAAATTATCTATGATAGGTTAATCATTTCCATAAAAAAACACAACTCTCCAAATTTTCATAATTAAAACATTGATTCTTTCAAAATAAAATTACACCATTACACCATAAATGAAATCTTATAGTTTTCTATTTTCATTTATCATATAGTGTTTGCAAAACTGAAAAAAAAATTAAATAACAATTATCATTTAATCACCAAATAAGTTTCCTATACTAAGGATTTCCATTTAATAAAAAAAATTCCCCAAGATAAACTCATTTTGGAACCAAAAAATCATTTAACTAAAAGAATAATTCATACATACTAGGGACTCCACATAGGCTAGTGGAAGGTGATAAATCCTAATCGCACTTTGGTTGTGGGTTTGATTCCAGTATCTTTGTCCGACGTGACGGGTTGTCACACGGTCTGCGTGTTATCCATTTCCAAAAACAATATAATTTTATCACATTCTCTAAGAAAAAGATAAATTCCTTTAAAATATCTATAACATATTTTACCCATAAAAGTTATCTAATACCTTTCATTTTTTATCCCAAAATGTAATAACCATTTATCCCCTCCAAAATAACTATGACTCTTTCTAATTAACTAACCATTATAATTATGTCTCTTATACTTAAATTACACCCTAACCTCAAATTTTATCTAAACCAAATATTGATAGAATCTATAAGGATCAGGCCTTAGAGATTACATAATCTTGAATTAAGTTAAAAATTCACATTGAGGATCTTTTCAGGGTTAGGGTTTAAAATATTTAGGCCATAAAATATACATCAATTCTATAATATTAAAAATTAAAAAATTCTACTATGTATCCATTTTATTATAAAATAAAAACTTCAAAAAAAAGAGTCATGTCTAGTTCCCGGTTTTAGATAACATGTCTTTTCAATGATCCCATCTTTGACCTTATTCTTCTTTATGTCCTACAAAAACATTTCAAAAAAATATTGGGATGAGCATAAAAAGCTCAGTAATAATTATACAATAATAAAAGAAATCATTAGACAATCAATACATAAAAAACATAATTGTTTTAACATACCTCATGAAATCAACATATTTCTGAATAACACATAGAAAACATAAATTATAATGGTAACTTGTGGTATCTATAACATACTATTGTTGTAGATTCCGTACCTACATAGGAAGTTATATTTAGAATACCCATAAATGAATATTCAATAAATATATTTAGAGAAATATTAACAATTACCTCTTTCATGTTTCCCAATGCATTGGAGAGCTATCTCAGGCTCACCCACCCATGGTTTTTCATAGGACCACCTGTATATGTAAATAATGCCCAGAACCCATAACATATAAAACAAGCATAAAGAGAAGACAACATTTCTGCATTTTAATCAAAATATATCATTTCATGATATTGAAATAATCAATGCATTATTAAAACCATATTAAATAAAAAAACACATAATACAATATATGATATTTATTTTCCTTTTAAAAACAACACAGCTTGTTTAGGAATCCAAAGATCAAATAATACTGGCGGCGACAGAAATCTCTTTGTCACCACTTAGGTTAAAAAGAAAAATTCCCATTTTTTCACTTCGTTAAATTAATTGTAGAAAATGATTCCTTTTGAATGAAATTAAAATTCAAATGTGTTTATACACCGTATAAAATAATGTTGTGTATAAAATAAAATATGCATCAATTAAAGAAGATTGAGATGAAGTCCCTTACCTAGTGACCATCTTGACTCGTTCATTCTTTAATCTACTGAATAATAAACATAAGATAATTTATAATTTCTTCAGAACCTTTTTCAGGTTTATTAATCCTTTTTTACACATTAAAACATCATATAAACATTACGCAATCATTTATGATAATAAAATACGTTTTTTCGATATTTGGTACTAGAGTCATGAAAAAACTTTTTTTAATTACAAGTTGTCCCTGTTTTCAAAATTAAATTATCTCCAAAATGATATTAATGATTTAGATATCATTTATGTCAAATATATATATAGTGTATATATTTATTTATAATAGTACATAACATTTAGAGATAACAAATGAAATGCACTTTTCATGGAGACGGTAAGTCATAAATACGAATGAATGCTACTTTCATTATTATTTCATATTTAATGGAATGAAAAATTAATGATACATATGTATATAATAAATCCAGTATAATATCATATATAAATTCATTAACTCTATCCTCTATATGCTCCGTGTATGGAAAAAACGTGTCATGTCATTTTGTGGGGGTTGTAGTTCGCTCTTCCTAAAATGAAATTATCATATTTACCCATTATGGAAACCTCAAAGGTATAATATAAATGAAATAATATGAAGGTATAGATTCAATATAAATATAATATATATCAAATTTAAATTCATTACCATCTTAATGGCCTCTATAAGTGGTGGTAGGAGAATATTGAATAATCATCATTTCGTGAGGCAGTAGTTCACCATCCACAGAAACAGTTTGTTCTTTACCCATTAGACGGATGTGTGTGTAAGTATGGTTAGAATACTTATGATAAAAACAACCTAGAATATTTAGGATACTAGTTTGATATGTAAAAAAATAAAAATAAAAGAATAGGGAGTTTATAAGAAATATAAAATAATATAACTTGAGGGAAGGCATTACCATTAAATTGGGTAACTCCTTTTGGTTTGAAACAAAAGGCTTCCGAGAAGTGCCGTATACCTAAGGTAAGGCTTCTAAAATGAAGAGAGTAATCTTTATAGATTATTTGGGTATATTTTGGACGATACAAGGTAATTTATTGGTTTTTTTAATGGTTTAGAGTTGATGGATTTTTATATGGGGGAGGGGTAGTTTAGGAATGTTTGAAAATATTATTTTATTATAAACTAATTTTCAGTTTCAAAAGGTTCAAAACTACTTAAATAAAAATATAAAATGCCTAATTTTCTAAATAAAATCATCCAATATGAATTTTAGTGGTTTTGGATAGTTTTTTAAATTTTTTAATCTCATTTATTTAAATCATTCATCGATATGGTAATCACAACATCAACATTGTGTCATAACTAATTTTATTTATTTTATCTTTAAAAATTATAAATAAATTACTATTATTTAGGAAATCTTTTTTTCTTTATAATTACTATTTATAGTCATTAATATCAATTATATTACCCCATATTAAAATTTATTTTTCAAAACAATACATGTTTATGATATTTTTATTTTTACTTTATATAAAAAGTAATTAATATTATTATGTTACTGAAATGTCTTTAAAGGGCTAATATTCTCACCCAAGTGTTGTAATGGTCATCCATGACTCATCTAATAAGGCTAAGATAAGTGTTAAGGTAATTTAGATTATTATAATATTATTTTATCCTTGAATTTCCTTATTAATCATTAATCACAGTAAATAAAAATCAAAAGATACTATTCATCAAAAAACTTTTTCATCATATTGATTCAAATTTTTATTATTTATGATAACCATGTATGTTTTATTTATGAAATTTAATTCAAAAAATCAGTTAAAGTTGATTTATTTGAAAAATTTTATTTTTTAACTACTAGGCTGTGATTTTCATTATTAAAAAAATTGAACTTTTTCAGAAAAATACCAAAAATTCACACAAAGAAAACATGGATATTATGAATTAAAAAATTATGTATATTTTAATAAATTTAAAACATAAAAATTTCATTATTTAATTTATTATTAATTTCTGTTGTCAAAACCAAAAAACATATTTTTATAAAATAATGACTATCAAAGATTGACATATCCATATGTCCAATTTCAAAGTGAAATTATATTGAATGGAAAAAATTAGATTAAATGTTCAAAATATAATCCAATTACCCTGTAAATAAATTTAAAATGATCATCAAACCATATAAATAAATTATATTAAATGGCAGTTTTGAATTAAAAGGCAGTATTTTGCACTATTCATTAAAAAATGAACATTATCAGAAAAATACAAACATTTCATCCAAAATATGTTTTCTTTTAATGATTCTAAAGAAGAATTTTATTTTTTAAAATAGAACATATAAAAGTGAAAAAAATAGATTTAATAGTTGTTCTCCATCAAAAGGAAGTAAAATGACATTTGAAAAAATATTAGAGTGTTTATGCTTAAAAATGGCTTCATTCTCATGTTAACCCACTAAAATTTATTGGATAAATGTAAAACAATTTAAAAAGAATGTTTAATCATAACATGGTTATGTCTATTCATTCCCGCTAATAAAACGTCTAGGTGTTTTCTATCATTTAAAATAATTATATTATATTTTTTTCTGTATGACTCAGCATTGTGTGCAAAAGAAGACTTCACAAAAACCCATTATTTTTTGTCGGGTACTCCATAAAACATAGAATCCCCTTGAAATTAAACCTAAAATTTTCATCACAAATATTAATAAATTTGAAAATTCTATATTCTTTATTTACCTGGGATGTTACATAATATATGTATAATAAAATTATATTTATTATAAAACATGTTTGAACATGTTGAATGTATTTTGAGATGTATGGTAAGTGATTACAAGTTTGTCTTATATATCACTAAGACATAATAAGATGCATCACTTGCTTCTTTTTTGTGGTGTATATACATCCACTTTAACATTTTATTTCATAAGTATCTTTATTTAAATGATATATAATGTTTCATTTTGTGTTATTTTTTATTGGATCTATAGATTCAAAATATTATTAAGGTTGTAACAGATTATTATCACATATTTCATTCATTGAGATATATGTCATTTTATACACTTATGTTTTTCTATAAGGTGTATATAAATCCCCTATGATAAGTAATATCATGCATTTTTTTCATGATATATAATGTTTAATGAAAATTTACTACATATTAGATATTATAATTCAATGTTACCAAAGAGGAAAAATTCTTATGGTAAAATGTCATTGTTTACTCAGATTGTTTATATTTATGCTTCTGATGATAAAACCTTTTGAACCATCTCTCATGAAACTCAAGAAGTTTCTTTTCGTATGGTTATGTAATGAATATAAAAGTATTTCATTCACATAACTCTATTTATATACTAAATATTAAAATATAATTATTTTAACATAAACAAACTTTATTTCACTCTTGGTTCAAAATTTCATTTTCCTCAAAAATCTAGTTTTCAAAATAAAATTAAAAAGGTTTCAACATTAGGGAAATAATTTAAATAATTTTTACCCAATTTTAGTTTTACAATTTATTTTTAATTGAATATTCATGTCTAAAAAAAATTCTTTCTTGCATATTTTTGAAATTATTTATGGAATCACTATTTTATAGTGTATAACATGAGCAGTATTTTAGGCCATCATGACCACTAATTATTTTAAGACATCATCTATATATTTTTGAGGATATTTTAAATGTAAATTATTTTGAAAATAATTTATGGATTTATAATTATAAAAAAAGATAATTTTAATGAAATATTATTCTCTTCAAGGAATGTTTTAAATTATTTTCAAATCTTCATCTATATGTTTCTATGTTTATATTGAAATAAATTGATTTTGAAACTTTTTTGTTCTATAAATATCACTATTCAATTTTGAAAGGTTATTTTCCTCATTAATGGTTCCAAGTGATATTTTAATATCATTTTATTTATAATATGACATCCTTGGATGTTTTATATGATTTTCATTAGTTAAAATTGAATGATACCATCCCTATTCATTTTAAATATGGGTAATTTCTATGTTGGAAAAATATTACTGAAACCCATGAAGATTTTATTTGTTTCCTTATAGTGAATTGATGACCTTTTTATAAAACCATTCTAAATTAAATAGGTTATGATGTCATGATATGATGATTGTTTTCTGATTTTGTGGACATAAAAGTATGGTTTTTATTATGAGATGGGTGGAAAAAATATCTATGTCATATGAATTTGGTATTGAATTATGTCACATGGTATAACAATATGAAATATTTTGACGATATTAATCCACTATAGAAAAAAAGTTGAACACATCCACTGTAGGAATAATGTGCATCATGAGGTATACTGGGAAACATGTGATGAGTCCTGGTCTACTATGCTGATGGTAATGGTAGTTAACATTGAAATATGAAATGGATTTATATTTTAATGACCCGAAATTTTGAATAAATCATGTTTCTTAATTTTATGTCTAATTTTAATTTATTTTTATACTCAACAAAAATGGTTCATTAGATAACATGAGTATAATTAAAATGAGACCGTTGGGTTTTGACTGTTATACGACCATTGGTCAATATAACCCCTGGAAACTAAACGTTTTGATTTTTGTCTCTAAATACAAGTAGTCTTGGTTAATTATTATAGAAAGAAGATTTGATGGCCTCACCCAGTAATCTTTGACCGATCGAAGCCCATCTAACAGAACTTGGGAAGGAGGTAGCACCACTGGGATTTGCTCTGGACCAAACCCAAGCTTAACTTCATCATGTGAAGCTAGAACGGAATCGCCTTTGCGAGAAGTTCAAATTGATAGAAATTACTACTCATGCGATGTTGGCCGACCCTCCCTCAGATTCTCTCACCTTAGCACACCTTACACTTAGGTCCTATGCTGGTGTGATAAGGGGCTTTGTAAAGAGACTGTAACTGCCTTGTGTAATCCTTGATTTAAATAAAAATTGGGATTTCTTCTTATGATGATGTTTATGAATTTTCAAATGACCGGATAAATATAGTATGCATATTTTTGATGAATTTTAGAAAAAGGATATTTTAAAAATGTTTATGTAAACCGTAAATAATTAAAAATGTGTAATGATTTTCGAAAAATGGTCTTCTACAATTATGTTCAGTACGAAATGTATAGTCTAATAAGATCAACATGAATTTTGATGAATAGTAAATTATGAATAGTGATTTTATGCTTAGGATTAGTAATGTGACCAAATGGATTAGTAATCTCACTTAAAGAAAATATTAATATAATCTAGGCACCTTGATTAAGTAATGTGATTCAATAAAATGGTTAAATAAATGTTTCATAAATTATTATTCAAGTATTAGTTTTTTCTGGTGAATAGTATTTTTTAATTAAAAATTAAATTAAAAATATTTAGAAAATTATTTTTATAAAATGGATTACATTTTTGAACTCAGCGCATCGATATTATGTTAAGATAATTTTTTGGGATTTTTCAGATAAAATTGAATTTTCAGTGAATAGTGTATTTATTTAAAAAAAAATTAAAATTATCTAGAAAATTATTTTTATTAAATGGATTTCACATTTGAAATCAGAGAATTTATATTTGATTAAGGTGACATTTTGGGATTTTTCTTCGAAAGTTGAATTTTCAGTGAATTGAAAAAATACAGTTTTAGGGTTTCGGTATGTTTAATGACATCATAAATTTGTCATGATGATGTCATGAGATATTTTAAGGGTTTTCCGACCAAAGGTGATGAATTATTGTATTGGGGGCCACATGTGGCCTAACTCCATGGTAAATACCATGGGCGAGCACATGGTTTTGAGAAAACCACTTTTGAGGTGTCCCATGGCCATTAATGGCTTGTCCCCTCAATTTCCCTATAAATACCAAGACATTCTCTCATACATTGGACTCCAAAATCATTCTCAAAGAAGTTCTGGTCTCCTTACCTCCCATGGAGTCCTCTCAAGGTTCCCTAAAGCCTCTCAAGGTCCCAACCTTTGAGTTTTAAGAGTTACGTTTAAGGTAAGGGATCCGACCTCTCACTTCTTTTCAAGTAATCTCATCTATGTCATTTCTTTTATACACCATGTTCTTATGTTGGAGGATGTTCTTATATATTCATATTACTTCCCTTTTCATGTTAATATGATGAGATATCCCATATTTCCCTCATCAATTCGTTTTAAGAATGTTTAACTGGCGCCGTTAGGCTGCAGAATTTTTAAGGGATTCTTTCACCCTTCTTGTTTTCAAGATCTATTTTCTTGTCTAGTCGTTCATGTTACCTTTTATTATGTTGGGGTATGATATATAAATATATCAAACTGATATTTTATTTTCATATGATGAGAGACCCTATTTTATCTCATCAAATCATTTTTTTTTGAAGTTTAAGTGATGTCGTTAGTCTGCCGAATTTCTAAGGGGTTCTTTCACCCTTCTCATTTTCAAGATCTATTTTCATGTCAAGCATTTCAAGTTCCATTTTATTATGTTGGGGAATGATCTATAAATATATCATACTGATTATTTATGTTCATATGATGAGAGACCATATTTTATCTCATCAAATCATTTTCATTGAACTTTAAGTGACGCCGTTAGGCTGCCGAATTTCTAAGGGGTTCATTCACCCTTCTAGTTTTCAAGATCTATTTTCATGTAAAGTATTTCAAGTTCCTTTTTATTATGGTGGGGTATGATATCTATATCTATCATACTTATCATTTATGTTCATATGATGAGAGACCCTATTTGATCTCGTCAGTCCATTTTTGAATGTTTTAAGTTACGTTGTTCGGCTGCCGAATTCTCATAAGAGAAATCTTATTTTTTGTCTTCCTTCCATGTTCTTCATTTCATATGGTATATCATTCAAATTTTCCACCATGTTCTCAAATAATTTATATTCTGTCCCCCTAAAGTTTTATGTATCATTTTTGATTGGGTTACCCATGTCCCCTCTCTTTTCAATGTTTTCTTAAACCATGTATCATAGACGTTATGCTGCATAGTTTTTGTCTCAAAATGCCTCCCTCTTTATCTCAAAATTATTTTATGTTATTAATTGAATAATAATAGCTCTTATTTATACATGGGTATTCACATATATATCAAAATATTATATTTTAAATTCTGGGATTTACATACATGAAACCCGCTTTCCCTTTTCCGTGGGTTTAATGTGACAAAAAGGTCATGTCTTTAAAGTAGTTTTTTAAATGTTATGATTATAAAATGAAAACCATTTCTTTTATGCTATATTGGTTGTTTATGAAATTATTTATGATTATATATGTGGATCACATGATAATAAAGATATGTCATGGGTGTTCCCGGATAGCGCTCCAATTCATTGGGTAAAGACTTAATCTCTAGAGATGACCTTTTAGACTGATATTGTGGTGAATAACATTTTTAATTTTTAATGACACCTTGGGGATGGACCTTGGTGAAATGAAATGATTGAAAATATTAAATGTTGAGGCCACATCTTCATGTTATGAAAAATGTTATTTTTATTATGATATATCTCATGATTTATTTCTCGTTCCTTAAAGTTCTTTTCATGACCTTATTGAAGTATCTCAAGTTCACATGTAAAATGTTTCTCTTGTTTCCCTTACTAGGCCTTATACTCACCCATTCTTTTGATGTATGTCACCAGGTTATAAGATGCAGTAATGAACCTAGGATGAACATGAGGAGAAGCCTTTCAAGTGTCTAAGAGGAATTTTTTACGTTTTCATGTTTGATGTTCCTAGATTCCAAGACACTAAACCTTAATGATCCTCTGTTTTGTAAAATGTAATGAATGTTTATGTGATAAAAAGGTGGGATTCTATAGTTGGTATCAAAGGATTGTTTAGTTATTTTTGGAAATTAGGATATGAAAACTTTAGGAAGAAACCTATAGAAAAGTTTAAATATAGGAAATCTTCTTGGTATTTTGGTGAGTATTGAGTAAAGGGTTTCCAAGAAAACACATCCCTGTCTAGATACGAGCAGGTAGAGGTGGCTCTGGCATAGATGTACACCGGGGTAAAACCCGAAAAAACCACTTTGAGCTAGACTCTAATGGAAACTGGTACACGACAACGGGTCTTGCTGCACTCTTGGTTACGACACTCCCGGGGGATATGCTTTGGTAAATTCATAAGCATAGTATGAACCATTGTTAAAGGAACAAAGATAAAATAAAATAAACATTCACATAAGAATATATGATCATGGATAACCTAGATGGGAACCTAGGGGATCAAAAGTTAGGGAATACTTTTCTTCTACAAGTTATCCTTATATGCTTTAAGTTCATTTTCATGATTATTGGCTAAGTATTCATGTCCCTAATTGTACTTTGTTTTCGTAGTTAATGGCAAGAAATGGAAGAACATGTCCCAGCAACCAATGTGATAGGAAATGTGACGATTGCTATATTAATATGACAGAGATGATTAGGGGATTAAAAGATGATTATTATTTTGGAAGACGTTCACTATTTTGGGACCCTATATGATCGAGGTAAATAGATTACTACTGTATTTTCATTGTGAAGTAAGGGTGACTTATATTTTTGTGAATCGGTGAATTTAAGGTGGACTTATAATAATTTAGGTTACTTATGGGAATGATTAACCTATCTTGGATAAAATATGTTTAGGTTAGCTACTTTTGTTTTAATATGTTAGGAGTGGTTGATGTTGTTTGGAGATGAACAATGAAATTTATTTTGGAAGACTATTTTATCAAATCCCTCTTGTATTTGGGTTTCAATCTTAGTTTGGTTTATTTTGGGGAATTTTATGGACCGTTATTTATGGAATGGTCTATGATGATCTTCGGGTAGTACCATGGAACATGGAAGATTTAAAAGTAGTTTCCATTCCTATGGGATTATTTATTTTTGAAGAGTTGTTTTACCTTACCCTTTCTGTTTTTGGGATAATGTTTAAAGATATAAGAAATAGATTGTTAATCTTTTGTGGATTATGTGATTCTCTAGAATATGATTACTGTGTTTTGATGAGGCCAAGTAGTTTTGAATGCTCATCGTTTAGAGAAAAGATTAGTTTTGGTAGAAACTTATTAAAGGATGAATCTATACATGAACGTAGGTGTATTTTCTTATGTTTTTGTTCTATGTAGTAAATGAATTCCTCAAAATTATGAAAAGGAACGTAAAACAAAAACGTTGTTGGTTTACGTTTCCTACTGGGTATTCAAAGTCTGTTTACACACATCATATGTTTGGCATTTTCTTATGGTTAACTTTCTCCTAATCATGTCTTCTATCACTCTCCCCCAGAACTTGACCCTTTGTTTTCTCCTCCATGTCCATGTTTTCCAACATGGAATACTAGGGTGGGTTAACTCGTGTGTCCTTTTTACTTCCCTTTCGTTATTTTAAAGTAGTAGTTTTGCTGACTTCTTTTCTGATGTGGGACTTTCAATGAAATTTCAAAACCAAATTTTAAAAATTGTGAGGACCCAATTTCTTAAGGGGGGAAGATTTTAATGACCCGAAATTTTGAATAATTTTATCTGTTATTTTATTTTATTTTTATACTCAACAAAAATGTTTCATTTGATAACATGAGTATAATTAAAATGAGACCGTTGGGTTTTGACTGTTATATGACCATTGGTCAATATGACCCCTGGAAACTAAACATTTTGATTTTTGACTCTAAATACTAGTAATCTTGGTTAATTATTATAGAAAGAAGATTTGATGGCCTCACCCAGTAGTCTTAGACCGATCGAAGCCCATCTAACAGAACTTGGGAAGGAGGTAGCACCACGGGGCCTTGCTCTAGACCTAACCCAAGCTGAACTTCATCGTGTGAAGCTAGAACGGAATTGCCTTTGTGAGAAGTTAGAACTGATAGAAATTACTACTCATGTGGTGTTGGTCGAGCCTCCCTCAGATTCTCTCACCTTAGAACACCTTACACTTAGGTCCTATGCTGGTGTGATAAGGGGCTATGTAAGGAGACTGTAACTACCATGTGTAATCCTTTGATTTAAATAAAAATTGGGATTTATTCTTATGATGAAGTTTATGAATTTTCAAATGACTGGATAAATATATTATGCATATTTTTGATGAATTTTAGAGAAAGGATATTTTAAAAATGTTTATGTAATCCTTAAATAATTAAAAATATGTAATGATTTTCAAAAAATGGTCTTCTACAATTATGTTCAGTACGAAATTTAGAGTCTAATAAGATCAACTTGATTTTTGATGAATAGTAAATTATGAATAGTGATTTTATGCTTAGGATTAGTAATGTGACCAAATGGATTAGTAATCTCACTTAAATAAAGTATTAATATAATCTAGGCACCATGATTAAGTAATGTGATTCAAGAAAATGGTTAAATAAAAGTTTCATAAACGATTATTCAAGTATTAGTTTTTTTTGGTGAATAGTGTTTTTTAATTAAAAATTAAATTAAAATTATTTAGAAAATTATTTTTATAAAATGGATTTCATTTTTGAACTCCGAGCATCGATATTATGTTAAGATAATTTTTGGGGATTTATCTGAGAAAATGAATTTTTGGTGAATAGTGTCTTTATTTAAAAAATAAATTAAAGTTATTTATAAAATTATTTTTATAAAATGGAGTTCATTTTTGAAATCATAGAATTGATATTTGATTAAGGTGAAATTTTGGGATTTTTTTGAGAAAATTGAATTTTTAGTGAATAGTAAAAATACAATTTTAGGGTTTCAGTATGTTTAGTGACATCATAACTGTGTCATGATGATTCCATGAGATATTTTAAGGGTTGGACGACCAAAGGTGATGAATTATTGTATTGGTGGCCCCATGTGGCCTAACTCCATGGGAGATACCATGGGAGAGCACATGGTTTTGAGAAAACCACTTTTGAGGTGTTCATTGGTCATTAATGCCTTGTCCCCTCACTTTCCGTATAAATACCAAGACATTCTCTCATCATTTGGACTAAAAAATCATTCTCAACAATGTTATGGTCTCCCTACCTCCCAAAGAGTCCTCCCAAGGTGCCCTCAAGCATCTCAAGATCCCAACCATTGATTTTTAAGAGTTACGTTTAAGGTAAGGGATCCGACCTCTCTCTTCTTTTCAAGTAATCTCTTCTATTTCATTTATTTTATACTCCATGTTATTATGTTGGAGGATGTTCTTATATATTGATATTAAACCCCTTTTCGTGTTCATATGATGAGAGATCCCATCTTGCTCTCATCAATTCGTTTTAAAAATGTTTAAGTGGTGTCGTTAGGCTGCCGAATTTTTAAGGGATTGTTTCACCCTTCTCGTTTTCAAGATCTATTTTCTTGTCAAGTCCATCATGTTACTTTTTATTATGTTGGGGTATGATCTATAAATATATCATACTGATCTTTTATGTTCATATGATGAGAGTACCTATTTGATCTCATCAATTCATTTTTGTTGAAGTTTAAGTGACGCCGTTAGGCTGCCGAATTTCTAAGGGGTTCTTTCACCCTTCTCATTTTCAAGATCTATTTTCATGTCAAGTATTTCAGGATCCTTTTTATTATGTTGGTTTATGATCTCTAAATATATAATAATGATCTTTTATGTTCATATGATGAGAGACCCTATTTAATCTCATCAATTCATTTTTGTTGAATTTTAAGTGACGCTGTTAGGCTGCCGAATTTTAAGGGGTTCTTTCACCCTTCTCGTTTTCAAGATCTATTTTCATGTCAAGTATTTCAAGTTCATTTTTATTATGTTGGGGTATGATCTCTATATCTATCATACTTATCATTTATATTCATATGATTAGAGACCCTATTTGATCTCGTTAATCCATTTTTGGATGTTTTAAGTAACGTCGTTAGGCTGCTGAATTCTCATAAGAGAAATCTTATTTTTTGTCTTCCTTCCATGTTATTCATTTCATATGGTATATCATTAAAATTTCACTAACATGTTCTGATCGTGATGTTTTCGAGGCAACGACCTCTTGTGGAGCATTTCGACAAAGAGGTCAATACAAATTGGGGTTTGAAGCGCCGAGCTTTGGTTTGTATTCTGGGTCCGCGTCAGTTTCTAATTTTTTTTGCTGATGAGGAGGATCTGGGTAGAGCCTGGTCGCGGAAGAGAAAACCCTTCTGTGGCCTCCCATTTCACTTGCTCTGCTGGTCCTTTGAGGCGCATATGAACCGTGACTCCCCTTACATGGCAATTTGGATTCAGTTGCCTGGACTACCATTTCCTTTTCAGAACATTGGTTTGCTGAGGTCAATTGGTAATTCGATAGGGCGTTTTATATATAGCGATTGAAGAACAGATTCTATGTCCCACCCATTTTCGGCTAGATTTTTCATTTAAATGGATCTTTCAAAGTTGCCGCCGGAGCTTGTCTGGATTGTAGTGGAGGAAGAATACAGGTATGCACAATCGATTGTCTAGGAATCATGGACCCATTTTTGTTCATTTTGTTATAGATAGGGGCATGATGGACATGGCTGCAGAAGGAGGCCCAGGGGTGCCCAATGCTCTGAGGTTCCAGCTGTTTTAGTGGAGGTACCCTCGAGAGAGGGTGTGAACACCATTAGAGCTGTGCAAGGCAGTGAGCAGAATTCTCTTGTAGGGCTTCCTCAGGATGGTCATGATCCTTCAAAGATAGATGGGGTCACTAACATGATGGTTCAGGGGGTATCTTCATGGGAGGTAGAGGATAGTTTGCCAATTGCTGATCTGGAAGTTCATAAATAGAGTTCTGTCAACCTGTGTACAGACATAGGAGTGCAGCTGGAAGTGAATGAGACCAGGAGGAAGGAGACCATGGCTGGAGTGATGATGGCTACTCCTCAAGAAGAATATGGTATAATCAATTTGAAAAATGGTAATTCCAACGGACCGAGCCATGATTCTCTAATTAATTGTCATGGACGGGACATTGATGGGTATAGTACTTTCCAGTTTATGGGCAGGGGACTTGAGAATCATCGGGATTATAGTGAGATTGAGGTCCCAGGTCAGAACACTTCACAGAGTTTGAGTAAGTCCAGAGTGGATGTGGCTATACCTTGCTCCTCAAACCGGTTTGCTGCTCTGGATGAGGTTGGAGCGGCTCATTCGAGGGAAGATGTACAAACCCCTTGCCCTCATTTTACAGAAGGTGACATACCAAATAGTGGTGGATGCTCTAAAATGATAGGTTGACAGCCTGGGGGTGGAGAGACCAACCCAGAAGGAGTCAGCATGATCTCTTTGGATCAGATGATTGAAGAGGTTCCAACTCAAATGAATACTGGCAGGGGATATGCTGTGATGCTGGACAGCTCTAAGCCTGTGGAATTGGTGTCTGAACAGAAGAGAAAAAATGATGTCCAGGTGCAGGTAAATTTTCAGGAACTGCTTAATTGTTCTGCAAATAAATTTTCAGTGTTGGCTGATGTTGGATCAAATGAGGAAGGTACTGAAGTGGCAGAGGAAATTTTAGAGAAGGAAGGAAATGATGGTCTGGACAGATTGAGTGGTGAAGGTAAAAGTCTATGCGCTGATGACACAATCAAGATATCTCAAATGGAAGGTGGGAAGGATGTAAATGTCAACCCTCCTTTGTCCCATAAGAAGAAGTGGAGGGATAGATCTGATTGTGAAGAAGAGCTCCACATTCACCAAATATCTTACAGTGATGCTGTCAAGAATGGAACTCATGAGAATATTAGCAAGGAGGTGGGAGAAAAAACTCAAAGCAGGAGGAATCCAAGGAGAGACTACACATATCTACCTAAACCAATGGTGACAATGTCTGCACACAAGATTTTAGGGTCACAAGAAAATGATATTGCAAATGGGTACAGTGGAAAATGAAGGGGAGGGTCCCCAAAGAGGGACAAAGGATTCAGTGGGAAACGGCTAGTCAAGGAAAAGTTGTCTGAGGAAATGCTTCGGAGGAAAATATGTATCTTGAGATGATGCGCAAATACGAATCCTCTGAATGGGAGTCAGCTGATCCTGGTGATGATTTATCTGATGATGGGGAGAAGGATGCATATGGATTTGATGTAATGTAACGTTTTTATTTTCTTTTGACATTACATGCCCTTTTCTTTTATTAAATTTGCAGGACCAGGCTTACGTCTGGTTCAAACTTTCCTGGTAAAGACTTCATCTCTAGAGATGACCTTTTAGACTGATACATTGGTGAATAACCTTGGTAATTTTTAATGACACCTTGGGGATGGACCTTGGTGAAACGAAATGATTGTCAATATTAAATGTTGTAGCCACATCTTCATGTTATGAAAAATGTTATTTTTATTATGATATATCTCATGATTTATTTCTCATGCCTTAAAGTTCTTTTCATGACCTTATTGAAGTAGCTCAAGATCAAATGTAAAATGTTTCTCCTGTTTCCCTTACGGGGCCTTCTTCTCACCCTTTCTTTTGATGTATGTCCCCAGGTTATGAGATGTAGTAATTATCCTAGGATGAACATGAGGAGAAACCTTTCAAGTGTTTAAGAATAATGTTTTATGTTTTCATGTTTTAGGTTCCTGGTTTCCAAGACACTAAACCTTAAAGATCCTCAGTTTTGTAAAATGTAATGAAAGATTATGTGATAAAAAGGTGGGATGCTATATATACATTTTTTTAACAATCTACACTACTAATACATGATTGTATTATGCATGATTTTTGTATAATTATTTATCACTCTTAGGGTCCATTTTTTCTGAAATGAAAATACTTTATCCATGAATCGGGTTTATGATCAATTATGTGTGGGGTATGAACTTAAAATGTTATGTTCATGATAAAAATACCTTATTCTTTTGTTATGATTCCATATGATCATTTATAGACACCTATTATTTTTATAATTTATGAGAATCTAATATATACTTATCTTATGTTTCCTTTCCCCATGTTATGATGGAAGGAATTATCTATGATATGCCTAAGGCGGGTGTTAGTTATAATGAACATAGTGGGATTTTTCATGGCTCGTGTATATACTAGTTTTTATGTCTCTATGTTACCAAAGGCACTATAAATAACTTATTTTAGATTAAATCATTATGTTAGGTATTGAATATTCCTTTATAAATATGTAAAATTTAAGTAGGAGAAGCTCGTTTCATTAGAGATAATGTTCACTCCCAAGACTATTATAGTGGATAAATAATTGTACTCCATGGTGTTTAATACCTTTTCCATTTTATATAATCTCATGAGATATAAATAATTACCCAATGCATTACATGGAAATATAATTATGATCACACCCATCACATATTTAAAATCACTCATAGGTCTTCCACAATATCATAAAAAATGAAAATTTTAATATCACACATGAAAAAGAAATGGGTTTTAAAATTACTTCATTATCACATTATCATAATCTCTCTATAGAGAATAATTATATTATATGGTGAAAGCATTCATTAATTGATCATATCTTAATTTACATGACAGAATGAAACATGTTTTATTAAATCACACTTAAACCATCGTCATTAAAATTCATCTATAAAAAGATAGTTGATTTTATAAAAATATATTATCCCTAATTAATCATAACAATCCTTAAAGTATATTCACATAAATGGAAAATATATTTAATTTAATAATATAAAATATTCTTTGAAAATAAATAGAAATACTACATTTAATTTTTTTTAACCATTAAAACTAAAATTCAAAATGAATTGGTAATTTTATTTTCTTTCTATAACCATTAATAATTATAAATTCATATTCATGAAGTATGAAATAAATGATGGTGTAAAAATTAACTCATCCAATATACAATAATAGAAAACATTCATTTCACATGAATATAAACAAGACAATAGTGTGTCGTATGAAAAAAACAAATAGATTTATTTTATTCATTTTAATATTGATAAATGTGGTAAAACTATCATTTCTAAAACATATATATATATTCCATAAATCAATTTGACATGCATAGACAAGTAGGAGAAAGTTTCATGGCCTAAAAAATAAATAAGCCACGATTTTGATAAAATCATTATCTTGAAAATTTTGAGTATCAAATAAGGTATAATTTTAAAAGTACCTACAATTTATATTATTAAAAAAAGGATAATAAAATAAATCAGGGACCAATGATAAGTATCATATAATTTACCTTAATTGATAACATTGGAAATCATGAAAAATATCATTTAAACATAAAAAACTATAAATTTGTATACATTTAAATTATAAAACCATTGAAGAAATCACATTAAAAATTAAGTATTAATAATATGTATTAATTAATTATATAATATATCAATGGGGATTTATTTATAATAAATAAAAATGAAATGGTGCATATCCAAAAACATGCATCAGAGAACCAAAATTGAGGCAACCAACCCGTACAACTTTTCAATTATATATATGAAAACCTCATAAAATATAGATTCATATATGGATTTATATAACTAAAATATATATTAGAATCATAAGAAAAAATCATATGATTATATACACCAAAGAAAGAAACAAGTGTTGAATATAACATATGTCTCGTAAATATAAAATTAAGATGAAAAACCCTTACCTTAAGTCACATATTGCATCATATACGTTAAAATATATTTTATAAAAATTATACATTTATTATAAATCTATTAAAAATATATATTCATATATATAATTATATATATCATTCCATTATAATCTTTAATATCCATTTTACAAACAATTTTTTATTAAAATTTTTATTTTGATGAAAACAATTCTGTTTTTCGGTAAGTTTTGATATACTAGTACTCATCATAACACTATGCTCGTGTTAAAATCATATAAATAATCATAATAATTTCATAAATCCTATATATATTCTATATATTAAATATTATAAAAAATCATATTTGGGATGATGAAAAATAAAATACATCAATTCGTGGATGTCACTGTATACATGTACGCGTGAGGGAAATTATCATTTTTATGGGTAGATTTGTGAAATGACATATAATTTTTTTTATTTATTTACACATAAATAATCCATCAATATAATTTAGATACATAAAATTAATTTTTAAAACAATCTAAGAGACACAATAATGAAAAATAAAATGCATCACTTCTAGGATATAGTAGTCTCTACATACGCAAATGAAATGTATTCAGTTTCCATTATATATAAATTAGATAGAAACATTTTATTTATTGAACAAAAAAATATTTTTATAGTAAATTTAATGATTTAATGATTTTTATTTTTTAGAAAAATATTTTGAGGATATTAAAGGAGAAAGAAGCATGAAAATGGTAGGTGTGAACATTCACACCTTCTTCATGAAAACCACATTGGATTATTTCATAGTCCTACTGGAAGTAGTATTTAGTGAAGATAATGACTTCATGAATAAGAATAAGAATGTTAGATTTTCAGTTATATATATTTTGGTCAAGGTAATGGGGGAACATTTTTGGAGAATAAATATGTGGAAATAGTATTTTTTTTAAATGAGGGGATACAAACACTTGTAATTAAAAATAATATTAAAATATAGCAATGTTACACTCGTGGAAAATTGGGTGAAAATTATCTCAAAAAATGAGGAATTATATTAGATATATATTATTTCACCTACTTACATCTATATATTTTTTGGGACATTTTAACACATATCTCTTTAGTTAAACCACCCATTAACCCCTTAAACCTTTGTTACATTGATGAATTTTTACCATTATCACTAATCATAATGGAAAAATGAAATTCATCTCATTAATAAATTTGAAAAAAATTATTCAAAAAATTGAAACCATTTTATTTTATTTTATTTATATATGTTGTATATATATTTTTAATATGAATTTGTAAAATCCAATATAATTAGTTTTTAGAAAAATGTATTTTTATCATAAAATCAAATTTATTCTTACTTAATTCATAGTTATAAAATTAGAAGGTTGTTAATATATTATCTTAAATTTTAATTCAAATAATTTCTCAACAATAAATAATATAACATATTATGATAAAATACATTACACTCAATAAAAAGTGTTTTTTGAAAAAATATACAATTACCATCAAATGATTTTATCATCACTTATATGAAATTAATAATAAATGTGAGAATAATTATTCATTTTTTACATTCAATAACAATATATTTGATCATAATAATTGTTTATTAGTGATCAAAATAAATAATATCTTGTTAAATATATATACATTGACAAATTTAACTTTTAATATAAAATCATATCATTTTTAACTTATAAAATTAAACACATATAACCAGTTAATTAATTCAAATATTTTAATCATGAAAAACTATTATATATTTATTTTATTATTTCATTAACCTTAATTAGACCCGCTGATCAAATGGTAAGTTGATAAAAAACTAATTTAATAATTATATTTCAATTGTATAAAGCTTCATATATTAATCATATTTCATTTAATGTATAATACTAAACCCATAAAAATTATTTAAAGAAATATATATTATAAAACATCATGGTGTTACAAATCAGTCATAAAAATTGAATTCATCCTCTTCCTCATATTATAACCAATAATGTATATATTTCTACTGAAGTGGAATATATAACAATTAAATGAATAATACTTTTAATATATTTTTGTAAAAAATAAAATAGGGAAATTCAATACCCAACATTATTAAAATTGACACAAAATTATTAAATATTCCCTAATCAATATAGGCACTTGAACACGACACACTAATATGTGTTTATCATAAGAACTTGTATATTAATTTAAAAATAACATAGAATCATTCCTCTATGTATCATAACCCTTCATTTTTATATTTCCATTGAATTCCACATAAAATAGGAGACTAAAATGTTTTTAGGAATTATTCAATGAGTCTAGTATATCCCCTATATTAGTAATAAAAATTAAAATTCCAATTAAATTATTATAAAATGTTAATGAATATTTTTTTATCATAAACATTTTCAATAAAATATACACCCACCAATATTAGAAATAAGGTAAAATTCATTTTAAGAAGAAACCATATTTCAGTTCCAAAAATAAAAACTGAAAATCCACAATGTAATAGAAATAACTAGAAACACCTATATTCAATAATATATAAAACTTAATATGGACATTTTTTTCATGTATAGAACATAAGATAATAAAATTCTAGGAAATTGTGATAAAATATTAGCATTCCAATGCCATAAAATAAAACACTTTGTATAATTAGTTTTATTAGATTATTATCAAGGGAGAACATATATATTTCATTTAATGACCCATTAATTCCACAAAAATCACATAAAATATGAGTTTTATCATCTGTAATTTTAGATAAGTTATTAATCAACTCATATCATACCAAATGCTTATCAAGAGAAATGAAATTGGGGACTCCACACAAGAATTTAGTTATAACCGAACCAAAATGAACTATTAATATCTATTTAAAAACTAATTATAGTCCCAAACCACTAGAAACAAATCCATTCTAATGAAATACTATAGAATTAGGATGTATATTCCTATTCTTAATGCACTAAATAAATCCTAAATAACATTACTAAAAAATATTTCAATGGTAATTAAACCAATTATTTAAAAAAACTCATATATTTTTTTGAATTAATCTAAACCCCAATTTTATTTGATAAATAAAAAATATATATGATCTTTCAAACACAAATTTTAGTCAAAATCAATCATTTTTTATAATAAGGATACAATGACACATGTTGTGATTTATCAAAATATATTCATTAATAATCATTATATAAAAATAAATAAATTTTCCATATAAAATCATGATAAAAAATAAAAATATATTAGAGACACCAACCGAGATACTCTTCTGTATAGGTCAAAAGGAAATCAATTTAATGATTTTGACTAGATGATCTTGAAGTAAGACAACCCTATTAATGTATGTAATTTCAAGGGGTATCAAATTTTAGAAAATATTATGCTCGATCTAAAACTAAAACCACTATGTCATAGTATATATGATGTATGAAATATCTCCAACAATTAATATGAAATAAACCAAAAAATTATATATTCAAAATTCTTAACCCTTTTTCAAAACCATAACTATGTTTAAATTGTTTTTAATGACTATTTTATTGAGTGATAATGTATAAATAACTAAATAATAAGAATTACATTTCAATGTATTTTTTCAAATATAATTATATTATAATATTTAGTAATATATCTAAAATAATTATTTCCATGTTATTCAATTTAAATTAATTACAATATAAAAAAATTATAAATTTTATAGAATGCACTAAAACTTTTTTGTTCAAATAAATAAATTTAATTATGTATATTCGGTTCAAAATTATAATATATGTAAATCATAAATTATATTTCTTAAAATAATAGAATAAAACATCTTGGAAATTCTAACATTTCAGGTCTGGTAAACTAATCTATAACTAAACCCGAGAGATAACTATCATTAATCACTCTTCTTCGTACATTAGAGGCTTCTGAAATACAATGATGGTCTATCATAGAATAGAGAAGAGATTATGCCATCATGATCATAGTAAAGGAAAATAGAATAATAAATATATCATAAATGGATATAGATATTATAAAATAGTAAGATAAAGATAAATAATTAATTTATAAATAAGCATACCGAATGAAAAAATGGAAAAAAGTGTCCAACATCATATAGAAAATGATTATCAGGTATTTTTTATATACAAAAATAGTGATTAAATAGAAAATTGAGAATCATGTATATAAAATATGATATAAAAATATAAAAAAAATAAAAAATCAATCTTCTATACTTTTGTTATTATAAGATCATACTTATTCTTCCGTACTCTATACAAGAATATATGAAAAAGGGATATAGAAAGCCACTTCCCCTATTCATTATATATAATAATGAAGCTAATATATGTACCGATCAATGTCCCAAAAAAGGTGTGTGGTATACATACTAGTAAATTATCAATGGTGTCTATAAAAAATCTAGTATGTCTATATTAGATATAACATTGTGGATGTATAATAAGAAATAAATATTTAAATGAATGAGCGGTAAAACCCAAATCAACAAGTACATGTTTTGAGAAACAATCAATAACTAAGATTATCTATATTACTGAGTAATGTATCAACTATTTCATATACTATATATGTTCGGTATCAGTATTACGAGTTCCACTATATAATGTTATTGGCAATGGAATCCTCTCTAATTCCACATAGCTTATTTATGGAAAACATGATCTAATATTTAGACCAACGTAGTCAAGGACCTATGTATATTGACAATGGAACCCTCCATGAATACATGTAGCTCAACCATATGAATACTATTATAAACCTAGGTCAGTACTAAGGTGTAAATCTAAATAGTTCTAAAAAAATCCATATCCATGGTCATAATCTACACAATCCATTATAATATGTCACTAATTTCATAAAATGATGGTAGATCCAATATGTAATATTGATGCCATGGTGAAATATTACTTCTTTACTAAAATATCAATTATAAATATTTTTATACAATGGGTTTAAAGGGACATGTTTATTTCATTGGATAATTAAAATTTAATTTATCACAGTCATTTCATTTATGATTTCAGTATTGTGTGAAAAAATAGTGGGGTCATGTTATTGTCCATTACTTTTTATGGATTTAATTCATCACATGGATTTCACTAGTCAATTACCATATAAGATATAGAAGGTGGGTAAATGTTAGTGTTCATTTCCTTTTAGGAATTTAATTCACCACATTGATTTCATTAGTCAATTAAATTACATATGATAGAAGGAGTAGCCATATTACTACGTATGATAGAGTACCAACCATTATCATAATGTTCCTAATAAAAGAGGTCATCCACCTCAATTAACAATTTCTAATTGATTGATTATTCTATAAACATTAATTTATAAAATTCCATGTTCAAGAAATAGCATTTCTCTTTTGACATTCCCTTTTAATTCATAAATCACCTCTACTAATTTTTCATAATCCCGACCCACTCAATGGGGTGTCATAGTCATAGGTAGTCTAATAAACACACATAATTGTGTGGGTTGGGTATATTTTGAGAAAATCTAACAAATTTGATACAAATCTGGTACATTCCTTTAAATTTATGTTTTTCCAATTTTAATTTAAACTCATGGAATATATGGTGTTCAAATCTATCACATCAGCTTTAACCATTATTAAATTAATGGAAAAGGTTTTTAACACCTTTCTAATATTGGTAGTACTATCCTCATTCTTTATATGCATTCAATTCAGTAGGAAATGGGAGAAATGAAAGAAATAGATAAATAATCTAAAAATAAGGAATATAATCTTACATGGAAATAATATGCATGAGGGAGAGTTAATTTAGGAAAAGTGGGAAGTGTATTGAAGATATTAGTATTATGGATCTAACATGATAATTTTTTTTACTCCGATCTTATATGATGGATAAATAATCAATTTTAGGTGGAGAAGAGGGAGAGAATCACTTGTGGGGGAGTGGCAGTAAAAAAATTAGATGATAAAATATGGTTTATATTGTTACCTTGTCTAAACATACATGAATATTACATCATTTTAGATGAATATTAATAACACAAAAAATAATCCCAATAAGTAAAATAGTTTTATATAATTATAATCACAGTAACATAAAATCCTACTTTAATAAATAGCCTTCAACATATCCCTTAATGATCTTCCCCATCAGTAATCCTATATAAAACTATTCTTTATTACCTTCGGAAAGGAAACATATGAATGGGGTGAGATTGGATGCTCAATTTCTGTATAAAAGGGAGATATGTAAGCATATAATGGGCATAGGGGTATGAGATCAAAATCATAACATTTCAAGATCATGACCTACATATAAAATGTGAAAATCTTGGGCCATTTCATAACAATCGGTGTTTCATAAGATATGATTCATAATGGAATCAATAGCATAATACATGAGATAATAACATATGAATAATATATGGAATTGTGGTAAACACATAAATATTTAAAATTATTTACATAGAATTAAAGGAACACAGCCAATTCCATATTAGTGGAATGTTCTTAGTCAAACAAATTCTGTTATTTGTTAAGGTTCACACCCAAGACCATCTTATTAGAAAATTTACATTAATGAACCAAATTAAATCCACATTATATCCATGTATTACTTGACTGAGTTCATATCCCATTCTAGAAATGTATTAAAAAACCATGATCACTCATTTTTCCAACCCTATCATATTAAACTGAGTTCACTCCTTAATCCCTCCATGTCATACTAAACTGATTTCACTCCTGATTCCAGCTCTACCAAACATAACCATGTTCACTCCTCATTCAATCGAAATCATAATCATGAGATATAAATATATTCCCAATTAATTTGAGGTAGATATAATACCCACTCATCACATAATGAAATTACACATACATGTTCCACAACCTACAGAATCATCCATTATAACATGACCCCTAAAATAAATGGATTGTTTTCATAAAAATCATATTATGAACCATGAAATGAAATGTGTACTTTATAAATTTTATCATATCATAATCATTGTAAAAAGGGTTAGGATTCATAATTATTTTATAATAGAGTAACCCATAAAGGTATGTGGGTTTAATTAGTGTTCAACCATCATATAACATATTGAAGAGTAACATGTTCCATAAAAAAATTAAATTTTAATCATAAACCATTAAAAAATAATAATAATGGGGTCATTGGATCATAACCCTAGTAATGTATAATCCATATAAAATGATATCATCTATTATAGAAAATAACATTTAAACTAACAAGGGCCATTTCTAATAGAAAATAATCATTATCAGAAATACTTATTTTAAAACATGAAGCATTTTGAAAATCATTTTTTTTGAAAACTACTTTGAAAAACACATAAGTGATTATTTTTAAAACCGATAATTAATTTCCCGAGGAAAAAATTCTTTCTTCCATGAAGAAATTATTTTTATAACATAAATAATTTTCAAAACCATTTTCTATGAAAATAACCATGAAAATTTATAATTTGTGGTTGAATATTTTTTAAAAAACATTTCATTTAATACAAATATGAAAAATTGTTTTGGAATCTTGAAATACAAAATATTTTAAAATAATTTTTCATAAAAAAATTTAAAAATATCACTTATGAAAAAAAATGAAAGTTTTTTGGAAACATTAATTATGAATAAAATATACTTGCAATTGAAGAGAGAAATATTGATTGATTTTCATAAAAACATTTTCCAAATAATCTTATGTACCAAAGAGTATAAACATGTTACCTTCGAAAGATGATATCATCAATAACCAGTGGATAGTAAAATTCCTAAGTGTTCTTGAGAAATGCATAATACTATATCATAAATGAATGAATAATTGTAAACAATCTAGATAAACGATTATATTTTGGAAATAAACTTATACCATATTGGTAAACATGAATCATATTCCCAATGAAATAAACAAATTAATCATGAAATATAATTTATTTGAGTAAATTAATTGTATTCCATTTTTGAAGGGTAGTATATAAACTTCGTAGATGAACATAGGTTTATAACATGTCATGTGTCTCATAGAAGGCAGATTGAGTTAAAATTACGTTATATATTTGGTAACCGGTAAACCAAAAAGCAAAATAAAGATAGATAATAAAATAGATATTTAAATATAAAAAATTACACGAATAAGAATAATGAAAATATGTCCATGGGATATATACTCACAACATATATGAAATAGCTAGTGAAAACATATTCGGTTTCATAAAAAATAAATGTGAGATGAGAAAACCACAACCTTATGTTATGATTTTCTCTTTACAAATTAAAAACTACTAAAAAAAATATTATAAATAACCCACAAAACCTTATTATAATATATAATAACATATTTTAATTTAATATTACATTATATTACAAATTTATTACCAATTCCATGTTAATGTCATGTTTTAGGTAATATATGCTTTTCTTTTCATATATGTTTCAATATTTTATTCATAATCCTATTATATAGATCATTATTTACTTACATAGAAAATATTAACTTTTTTTAACATTATATAAATTCATTATATGAATATTTATAATAATACATGAATGATATAAATATTAAATGGAATAAACTATTCACTAAGGTGGTAGGTCGTACATACGCATGAACAATATTTCAATTTTCTTATCATATTGAAAGAAATAATTAAATGAAAAGTATATATATATATATTATAATCCCAATATTATTAATAACTTATATATATCATATAAGTTTAATTAACCCTTCCTCAAAACATTCCTTGAAATGTGTGAACTAATCACATCAGTTTGAGGAGGCGGAAGATGACAAATCCACAAATGATGTTATCAAATTTACAAAAAATGGAAAGAAAGAGGTTATATTTTATATAATTATGATAAAATCTTTAAGAAATCATAAATATTGTATCAAATCAATATTTTCAACATAGTTTCAAACCCAGAGATATGGATAAGTAAAAATTCATGATAACGTTTTGTGAGGCGGTAGTCCGTCGTATACACTAGTGTTTTGATCATTACCCATTTGATGGAAGTGTGTGTAGGTGTAGGTAGAGAAAATATAATTATAAAAACCATTTTATTAGGTATTTTGATGATATTGTATAATTATTTATTAAAAATAATTGAGGTGGTGGGGAATGAAAAAAATATAATATCTTGTGGAATGATCTCACCTCTTTTTTGGGTAATTCCTTTTGGTATGATAAAAGGACTTACTGGGGTTGAATTATTTTCAATGGGATTCTTTTTGGATATGATATGGTATGTTGGGAGCTTATTTGGGACTAATTGAGAATAGAAAATTTTACTTTAGGGATCTGAATAAGTAAATGTGGTGAGTTTTATTTTATAGTGGAAGAGGAGAAATGTTGTTGTAAATATTAAAAGAGAAACAATAATGAGGGATATCCCTTGTTTAATGTGTCATAAATAATGGTCTATATTAGATAAAATATAAAATTTGGTATGAATACTGACATATAGAAGTTTTTGGAAATGTTTCTATGTTATTTTTCACCTTATGTAAATGTTTAATCCCTAAGTAAACTAATTTTTACCATAATCTTAGTAATTAAATTTAACATCATTAATTAATATTTTTTAAGAAAATAAATTTAAATTATTATTATTTATAAATAATTATTAATAATAATATATAAAAAAATTTCCAATATCATATCACATAAGTGGAAGAAATTATTTTTAAATTAATCTTTTATATGAGATTAATCCACGGGTCTCTATAAAAAAATATTCAATTGTTAAATTGGTTTAATATCCAATTTCACTGATAAAATTATTAAAATGAAGAAATTTTTTAATTTATATACATTTAATATAAATATATTTAAAACCCAACTTAGAATATATTTTAATTATATAATTAAATTAGAATAAAATTTTGTTTTTAAATAAAATTTAATTTTTTCCACTATTCATAAAAATATTATACTTTTTTAAAAAATATTACAACTTACCCAAAGTGAAATAAGATATAATTATTTTAAAAATGATGTTTACTTTTTTAAATATAATATATAAAATTTTAAAAAATTATTTTCATAATGGGTTCACTATTAAAAAGACGTACAATTTTCTTTTAGAAAAATATATTTCCTTCGGTGTAAAATTTGATTTATTTGTATCACTTAAGAAGAATTAAAATAAAATGAATGATAATTAGTTAAATTAAAAATTATATATTTATATATATTTAATTAAATTTATTTATCAAAAGTGGTTTAACTAATTCATCAAGGTAAAAATGTTTGATTGCATAAATATAGTTTTACTGCAAATGATTTCCTATATTTCCAAAATGGTTTGAATTTCATTTCTAGATAATTGGTCACTAAATAATACTTCCTATATACATGTGTAAACCATATTATCATAATATTATTACTATTACTCATAACATACATTCTAATGGCTAGGTTACAGTTTTAATAATATTTTAATTAAATTATTAATATTAAATTGTAGTTTGGAAAACTAGGTCTTGAATGAGACACATGATATCAAATGAACTTGAAATTGTATGTAACACAATCCAAACATATTTTTTCATACACCTAAATCAAATATAACTATTTGAGGTATTTCAAGATCGACATGGTGTTTCCTATAAAACAATAATGACTTGGTTTTCTCATGTAATAATATTTATATTTATTATTTCTTGAAATTGGAAATATTGATTAGTTTAAATTAATTCATAAAATAAATATTTCAAAAAAATCAAGGTGTTATATTCCTCCCACACAAAAATTTATTTAACCCAAAAATTCTTCTAGGTTATCAGTTGTTTAACACATGAATGTATCTTTTATTTAAATCCCCATCATAAAATTGAATACTAAAACATCCCTTATAAGGGAATGTTAGAGCCATAATGGTAAAAAAACTATGTCATAATTAGGTTTATAGGTAAGAGAACCTATTTTGAATATGAAAACATGGAAATGGAAGATAAATATAACTATCATGTTTTGATTGAGTTCGATAGAAATTATATCAATGAGATTTTAACCTATCAAAAATTTATAACCCAAAGGGGATTTGAAAAACGTCAATGATATCATAAAAAATGATGATATCAAGAAAAAATAAATTTCAAGACTATTTTTTCCAAAAGATGAATAATTTTAATGAGAAGATATACTTACATGATTTCAAGAAAACCTCACCCTTTGTTATTAGTTGATCAATTTGACCTCTATCTCTTATTCTACAAAATGAAGGAAAATTATTCATTCTTAATGTATTAGAAGATCACAAGATCCATAAATATATAGATAGGACATTCCATATGTCATTTGAAAAATAAAATCTATAGAACGTATTATCCAGTATGCATATATCCTCATATGGTGAGATAATACAATAATCACAAAAATATCATATAATTTTTAAAAGAAAGTAATAAATAAATAGTTTTCATTATAACCCGACCTAAATAAAGAAGTTTAGAAAATTATTAATTATTTTAATAAATTTCTAAAAAAAACATTGCATTGATTTCATATATATCATAATTTATCTCATGGTAGTCATATACTAAACATGTGAATACCTCTGTCATGTCTTCTCTTGAAACATGGTAATAACATGAATCGCCATAAATAATTATTGAAAACATGCATGTGTACTTATTCCCATGTTTGTTGGATATATTCCTTACATAAAAAAATATTGTACTATTCCTAAATAATATCACAAAATACATTTCAAAATATCCTTTATCAGATATAATTGAATTAGTAATGTGTAATTTACATATTCATATCCTAGATATCATTATAAAAATAGCATTATCTAAACATTAGAAACATATTAAGGGTTATATTACCTTTTTTAAAATATCATATTTCCATTAAATTGGTTTTCTAGGTCATCATAACCCCTCAATATATTTTTAAAATAATTATTGGAAAACATGTACTTCATTATTTAGAGAACATGTTATTGAATTCCTATAGAAATAAACATAAATCACCCTTATTTATATTTATGCCATTATATAGGCCTCATCATCTTATTCCTTGATACCACATTCCTATAATATGATTTGTGAATCATGTCTTAAGGTTACTCAAACTATATATAATGAAGCTTCAAACATTTAATGTAAAAAACATTATTATAACATGACATACCATTAACATGTAGTTTATGGACTCCTTTTCTTTAGCTATATAACTAGTACTCATGCCACCTTCCTAATTCTCTTCATGTTATTTACATATACAAAATTGATTTAATTAATTACCACAAATTACAAATCTCAAATATTGAATGATATATGAGTTCCGTCTAGTTCCAGATATTTACTAAGACTAAAATGAAAAGTGTGAGAAACTCTCCCATTATTGAAATGAAAAAAATCAAAAAAAATATAGGATTCCTAAATCGTGATACCTTATTTTAAATCTATGTCACCATAGGATTATCCTTATAGAAATAACTAGAAAAATCCTAAAAAAGAATCATATATCTCACTAATGTTTTCTCATCCATGCTTCCAATGGATGAGTAAACCATTCCAATGATACAAACTATATATTCCCAGACCAAAAATATATAGATATCACAAAATTTTAGTGGAATATTCCATACAATACAAAAATAAATTCCCAAGGACTATAATAGTTTGCAGTCTCTAGAAACATGGAATCCCAGTCTTCTTACTTGGTGAAAGATCTTCAACATCAACCCTTAATGATCTTACCCTTTAGATCACCAAATTAAAAACATTATGCATTACAATGGGAATGGAGAAGTAATAAAGGGGTTATCTTAGATTCTCAACAAGGTTATACAAGGAAGATATATAAACATAAATTGGGAATATGGTATGAGAACATGATCAATAGATTATAAGATCATACTGTAAATATAAAAGGTCAAAATCAAGAGTCATCAAATATTTATTTTTAGTTCCAAAGACAAGAATCATAATGTAATAAAGAGAATAATAAATGAGTTCATAACATAAGAATAAGAAATGGAATTTTTTCAGAATTATAAAAATATAAAATTATTTCTATAATAAACAACTCTTACATAAATGAACATCTTATTAGAAATGGTTCCCTCCTCAAACCCTAATAATATTCATGGTATATTCCCAAGGAAATCTTATTAGAAATAGTCCTTTACTAAAACATGTTCACCCGCAAGACTATCATAGTAGATAGAGTTCTCTACTAAAATGGGTTCACTCCCCTTGCAGAATTGTATTACTGAACTAGGTTCACTTCCCATTAAAACCCTGTATTAGTGAACTGATATCACTCCTCATTTCGGCCCTACCATACTGAACTGAGTTCAATCCTCATTCCTACCCTTTCATACTTATGAGATATAAATCATTACCCAAAACATTGGTTGTTCATATAGTTTATAACATCCTAGTACTCTCAAACATTGATATTACATATTTTTAAATTATTCTTCATTACATTATATAAACACTTACATATTTTAGTGCCTTTGGAAACATAATGCTCAAACATTCTGAATTGTGAAATATCATCAGCATTTCCCAAAAAGAACATCCCCTTTCATACTCTGAAATAAAGCATTTATTTTTATCCTGGGGAAAAGAAAAATATATAAAAGAGTGATATCATATTCTCAGTAAGGGTATAGAAGGGTGATATTAATAATTATATAATTATAAATTAGTAGACCATGAACAAAATAATTGAAAATTATTTCACTCATATAAAATATCATGATACAGTGTCATGGAATCAACCAAATATGTTTATGAAGAATCAATGAACAAATTTCAACAGATAATAACTTCAGTAAAAATATTTTGGTATTCAAATAAAAATAGAAAATAATTTTAATCTTATTTAAATAACTTTGAGAATACCATCTTAGCCGACAATATCCTTTACTGAATCAACTTCACTCCTTGTTCCATCCCTGTATTAATGAACTAAGATCAATTCAACTTATATTCTTGTGTATTTGATGAGATATAAGTATTTAACTAATAAATTTAAGGGAGATATATGTTCCACACATCACATAATAGAAACCATATATTGGTGTGCCACAAGAAAATAATTCAATCATCAAATCATTTCCCATAAAAATAAATGAGTTTAATAAAAAACCTTCCAATAATAAATAACCAATGTTAAATAATTATGATCCATAAATATAATTACATTATAAGAAATAAAAACAGATATAGAAACTGCATAATAAACATGATAAAAAACCATAATAAAGAATATGTAACATCATATAATTTTAACATAAATGGATATTAATTTTGGGATATATTTTGAAAATAATTATTGAATAAAATATCCTTTCTTCTATGAAAATGATTTATTTTCAAAAAATTATGAATAATTTTAAAAGATAAAATATTAATTTTAAAATAAACATGTATTATTGTACAGTAAGTTTCGTGTAATTAAGGACTCATCAAAGAGTTAAAATAAATCCATGCATTATAATTTATGAGATCATTTCTCTTATATGGTATCAATAGATGTCACAATGTACCTTTTCGTGGAAATAGTCCAAATATTCCATCCAAAATGATTAGTAAAAATTCACACATGAGTAAAAATTGAATTAAATAATTTTATTAGAATTGTAAAACAAATTTGGAAATTATTTCTATGAAGCATGGACACCAAAGTTAAATATTCCTCACTGGATACTTGCATTTATAAAATCCAAAATAATATTAAGATTTTAACAGTGACCTTTACTATTGGATTGAATTCAGAAATACATATTTAAAAATATTTTATAATGAATTGAATAATTTTATTATATATTCATATTTACGATATCTTATAATATCATGTAATATCATATTATCATTAATTTGTTAATAATATTTGGTTATTATCCTTCTTTTGGGTGGGAACTGCATTATTTTCCAATGCACGTTTTGTTGTATAAATCCCTGTTCATTTGAATACGATGGAGGAAAAACATATAAATATTGATATTAATCTAAAATATATCATATTTATTCATTATATACATTTATAAAATCATTTTTTATTTGTGAAAAATTAAAATTAATGGCATCCTGTCATGGGGATGATATGCCATATGTGTGCATGAGTTATGGTATCATTCCATTAAGAGTGAAATGATAAGGAAGTGGATGATATATAATTTTTACATAATAAATTTAATGTTATAATAATATATATATATATATATTTATTTATTTATATATTTTATGCATTATTATATCCATCCAAATAAAGTGGTGATGAAAAACTAATTACATAATGGTGTGTAGACGGTAAGTCATACGTATGCACAAGTAGTGATTTTGTTATTCATAGCATAGATTAAAGGTGGATTGTGGTCATTAAATAATAATAATATAACACCATATATGATATAGTGTAGAAATTACATTATAATGGAAATAATACCTGAATTGGAATTAGATGATGAAATAAACTTGAAGGAGTCTGTAAAGAAGATTACCTCTAATTCGGTTAATAATCAGTAGATCTACTTTTAACGATATCAGGGGTTGAATTTTTAGAATCCAAAAACATATAAGTTGTTTATAGGATAGTTTAGAAGTGAAATTATACGGTTATAGATGAAATTGGTGGAAAAAGGTGATGTTAATATGTGATTAAGGTGGTTCAATTTTATAATTGAGGTGAGGGGAACTTTTCAAAATTCATTAAAGATTAAATTATAATATATTAAATCTCAATAAAAACAACTCAAATGGTCTTTAATATAATTTAATATGATCTTTATTTTTATTATCATTAGAAAATATATTTTAGACAATTTTTTTATATTATTTTAAACCTTAACATTTAGATTAACCATTAGTTAACTAATTTTAATTTTAACTATGGAAACAAAATATTTAATACGTGAAGGATTTTTTTTCTTATATGATATAAATTATACAATAGATTATATATTTAGGAAATTTCAGACAATATTATAAATATTTTTAAATTTTTATATATGTTAAATTATTTTTAATTAAATTAATAATACATTATTTTCATAAATTGTCATTACTCTCTATTTGGAAACTATTCATTATTTGGAATTTTAAAAATATCAATATAATAAGATAACATAAAGAATATATTTTATTAAATCCCTATGATGTAAAAGTAAACAATAAAAATATTTAAACAAATTAATTACGAAAAAGTATATTTATTTTAATATTTTACAATGAGCATGTACCCTAGTGGTACATGCTCATCCTTGGCATCCAAAAAAGCAAGGATCAAATTCGGGTAGGGACTAATTTCTGGGTATTGTAGCAGCACTGTAGCAGGGCACTATAGCAGTACTATTGCAGCGGTAGGACTGTAACCGCGACAAAACTGTAACAGCGGTGGTACTGTAGCATGTACTATAGCAGCCTGGGTACTGTAGTTGTACTATTCACTAAGGGGCTCTTTGGGCCAAACAAATGGGCTTTCAAGAATTTTATCCAGGGAACTTGGCCTTGGGCCTTCAGGCTATGTAATGGGCCTCCTTCTACCCAGTCTAAAAGAGGACTTTTCTTTAAATAATAAAATGAGGCTTCCGCACGAACCTTTAAAAAATATTTATTTTAATATTTTAAATAACATTTATATAATGTCTCTATTAATAAAATAATCACTACATCAACAAAACTTAATTAATTATTATTATTAATTTTGAAATAAAAATTAAAAATAAAATAACATTATAATAACAAATATGATTCATTTGAAAAGAAAAATATATAATTTTGGGTAATCATATAAAAAAAATGATACAGTATTTAAATCATTAATATGAAATATTTGATTTTTTGTTAATTAACATATTACAAATATGATTACCTCATCCCAATGGCCCAAAATGTAAGAAATAATTTTATATCAAAATAATATGTTTACTATGATATATATTTACTTTAATATTCATTGATAACATAATTTTTCCTCGTGTGAAACATAAGGGATATTTTATATAAATAAAGTTACTATTTTGGTCTTTCATTGAGTTAAATATTATACCACTCAATATCATGTAAAAGTGTATATTAAAAAACATAATTTATATAACTGGGTGTTAAGGGTATAATTTTATTCAGACAATAAAATTTTGGCATATATTACGATAGTTTATATTTTTTTTAATTTTAAACATAAATTACCAAATTTATCCATTACTGTGGTAACCAAATTTACCAAGTTTACTATTTATACTGAAAAATAATAATTGGAAACTATATTTTTATTTGGATCTTAAGAATCCATATATGAAATCAATTTTTTAATGTTCAAAATATAGTTGTTTCAAAATTGAATCGAAAATAAAATTGTTAAAACACCATAAAAACGTTTTTTGAAAAAAGTACCTATTAAAACATAAAATATTTTATATTAATTTCATGTATATATTCCTTTAAAAACAATTATATTATTTAAAATCAATATATTCTAATTAAAATTTATAATTCATAAAAACATGAATTTTACCATGTAAATACTTTATGAGAAAATATTGTATTCAATAAAAATAATTATTTTACGTATTCCATAAAAATTTAATGCCTTATAAAATTATATTAATATTATATTAACAATATTTTATAATGATTAATTCCAAAATTAAATTCATTTTTTCAAATCCATTTTCTATAAATACTAAAAATTAAAATTCACTTATAAAAAGAAGATAAACCCTTTTTGAAGAAAACGTATTTTCGAAGATTAAAGTTATTTTTTCTAAATATTATATGATTATTTTATAAGAATATACAAATAGATTCATATTTAGTTGGACCATTACATTTATTTATTAAATTTGTTCAAATTAATTCCATATAGTCTAATGGTTAGTTTATAATAGACATATAATATTTACACTGTGTGTTTAAACTCTTAGTTGCCTGAAACACGAGATATTGAAGAGCTAAAATTATTTAAAGATAAATATTTATTAAAATATTAGGGTATTGCATAGGAATCATATGTCAAATAATTAAATCATACATATGTGTTTTCCACATGATAGTAAAACATTTTTCAAATCAGGACCCATAAAATAAATAGTTTTATTTCATAAACATCATGTTATAACCCAAGAAATTAAATGGATATCATAAACACTTCATTATATCGTAATATATTTCATAGAGAGATGATTCAAAATAATTTATTCTAATAATAACCCATAAAGGGAAGAAGGTTTTTGAAGTGTTTTATCATGGTACATACCACTAAAGAGAAATAGGTTTGATAAATAAATTATTATCTTTATGATAATCTATTAAAATAATGAATAAGAATGTTTTCCTTTTATAATAACCCTTGTAAATAATAATCTATATAAAATTATATAATCTTATATGGAAAAGGATTTTTAAATATTACTTAGATAATTTCTTATGAAAAATAATATTCCTCTTAAAATCACATTTTAAAACATGAAATAATTTCAAAATCCATTTATTTAAAATGTAATTTTTGGAAAATCTAATGGATGATTTTAAAAACCAATAAACAATTTAATGTGAAAAATAACCTTTATAATTTGTAAAATTAAATTAAAAATCATATAACTTTGGAAATCCATTTTCATTTAAAATAAACTTGAAAACATATAATAGAAGCTTGAAAACATTTTGAAAACCATTTCATGGAAGATAACATTTAAAAATTGTAAAGGTGAATTGAAAAACAAAAATTTAGAAATACTTTATATTAATATTATCTAAAAATATCATATCATAAAATCATTTTCGCTAACAATTTTGAAATATTGGTTTTCGAATAACTTATATTTCCGACCAAAGAGATAAATATGAGCAGATTATATGTAAAATAATTTAATAACTATATTATGTACCAATTTGGAAGAAATGGCACTAATAAATGATGATATCATGAATTACCATAGGATAAAAACATTTACGAGCTCTCTTGAGATATGGATCACAATATTTCATAAATGGAAGCACAACCATAAAAAATCTCAATAAATGATGACATTGAAGCAATAAACTCATACCACATTGGTAAACTATTATCATAATACCCATGAATAAATAAATATAAATTATTCATGACTTATAATGTATATAAATATATTCTAGATATATATTCTGAAGGGGAATTATATATACCTCATAAAAGAGAATAGGTGAAAAACTATGCATGTTTCTCAAAGAATACTAATTGAGACAAAATTACATCATCAAATTGGTAAATTTTAAACCATAAAACCCGTGAAAAATAGATAATAAAATTGTTATATAAATAAAAGTATTTCTAATTATAATAATTATAAAATAAATCCATTAGATGTATACAAACCACATATAATAAATAGACTGTGAAAATGACTTCTGTCTTATGGAAAATAAAATTGAGATGAGAAAACCCTTAAATTAAGACTTGAATTTCATAGTTCATGTTCAAACCAACAATTTAGTAATTATGTGTTTATTATAAATTTATAAAAACTTTTTTTTAATTAAAATATCATATATTGTTTTACATTGACTTTACATTTCCCTTTTAATAACAAATCTATGTTAATGTTAGGTTTTAGTTAATATCTTCTTTGTTTTTTGTATAAGTTTTGACTTTTTTATCCACAAAAATATTACTTAAATCACAAATTAATTATTTAAATAATGTAATAAATTATATAAATATCATATATAATCATAATATAAATTTTTTTAATAATCTTTATATGATTGAAATATGAAATGGAATACCACATTCAAGGACACGGTAGACCATATGAATTCATGGATGTGGTTTCTGTTTTTATATTGTATTGAAAAAAAAGTAAATGAAAAGTATGTTTATATAAATAATAATTATTTTATAATTATTTTTCCATACATAATATATCAATTTTATAAATCTATTTTTATTACATTCCATGAAATGTGTTAATGAATCACACTGTTTTGAGGAGGCTGTAGTCAACTTCCCCACAAATGAAGTTATTGTATTTAGAAAAAATAGAAAGCATGAAGGTATTTTTTATAATAATTTATAAGCTTAAAAAATTATATATATCATATATTTCAGGAAAAATAGTATTTCTTTCATAAATCCTAACCATGGGAGGTGGCAAAGGAAAAACAAACAACATCATTTTGCAAGGTGGTAGTCCATCATATAAACGAACGGTAAGTTTGTTACACATTTGATGTAGGTGTATGTATGTGTAGTTAGAACCCTTATAATAAAAAATATAATTATATTGAGGATTATTTTATTATATATTCATTTAATAAGAGTAATTTAGGGAGTGGATAATGAAATTAAAACAAAAGAGCCTGTGGGAGGATGTTGACTCTTCATTATGTAATTATTTTTGGTATTTATGAAAGGACTAACTGGGATTAATTTATAAAAAACCAAACATAAAATATTATAGGTTTTATTTTTGGAGATAATTTGATCTGGGTTTGGATGTGAATGTGTGTCTTGGTAGTTTTGAAGAAGTGAGGGGGTTGGGCGTCAATTTATAGTGTAGGGGGAGTGGAATTCTTGAAAATGTAAAAAGGTAAGCACTATTGAGAGGCCTCCCTTGCATAATGTGTCTCTAATAATGTTAAATTTTCTAGAAATATTTATGATATGGTTGAAATATTGCTATAAAATGAATTATGTATAGTTTTTTAGATAATTTTGTAGCTTAAGAAAAAATAAATCTCTATGTAAACTCGTTTTTACCATAATAATCATTATTAATTTAAATTATATTCAAAAATATTTTTCTACCAAAACTAAGTTGATATTATTTGACATTATATTTTATTATGAATCCAAATATTTAATTGATTTTTTTCCATATTCAAAAGATTGATGAGGTAGAAATTAATTTAAAAATAATCTCTTAGATGGGATGAAACGAAAAGTTTTTATAGTAAAAATGTTCAAATGTTTGAATTGTTTTTATATCAGATTTGAATGTGAAATTGATTACAATAAAATGAAATGCATTAATTTATGTATTGATAATATAATATAATTTTTTAACAATTTTAAATATATTTAAACTATATAAATAAATTAAATGAAAATTTAATTTTCAACTAAAATTATGGATTTGTTTCACTATTCATCTAAACATAAAACTGTTCTAAAAAATATCAAAAAATAATCCAAAGTAAATATCAATATACATATTTCAAAATTATTGTTTATTATTTAAAATAAGCATTATTAATATTTTGTATATTATATTTAAAATCTATTCACCATTAAAAGGTTGTAAAATTACATTTTAGAAAGTTATGTAGGTTTATATGTAAAATTTATTTATACATATCTGTTGTATAGAAATAACATAAGATGAAGATTAATTGGATGAATAAATATAATATAAGTTTTTAATTAAAATCATTATTTTAATTTTTTTTATAAATTGATTGAGGATAAATGTGTTTGATTTCATATGTATAGTTTTCCAACAAATGATTTAATATATTTTCAAAAGGGGTTTATTTTCATTTCAAGTTAATTGGTCAGTAGAAAATTATTTTTATATTTATGTGTATACCCATTTATTATAATATAATTAATATTATTAAAAACACCATTCCAACTGTTGGATTACAATTATAATAATATTTCAATAATATTATAAATATTACATTTTAGTGTCATAAAACTTTGTCTTTATGTAAGACATGATTTCAAAATAACTCTCTATTATGAGTAACACAAGCCAAACATTGTGTTGTATATAGTGAAATCTAATTTATGTGTTGTATGTAGTGAAATATATACATGGTGTTTCATATAATTAATTAATAACTTGGTTCTTTTATATAGTACATGTAATATTTAGTGTTTCATGAAATGCAACATATTGAATATTTTAAAATAATATGAATATAAATTTCAAAAAACATTAGAGTGTTGTAGTTTATTAATTAGTGAAGGAAGTAAAAAATAGAATTTTCACTAATTTTTTGGGAACATAATTTGGAAGAAGAATTTAGTAAAACCATGAACCATCCACTCGAGGTCATGATATAAAGGGCACTAATTGTGCGGTCTGGGTGAATGATTTTGAAAATCCATGTATAGCCAGTATGGTCTCTCTAAAACAAACCTACACCCAAGTACATGGACATGTGGCCTCCCTCACATAGTTTATCAAACTATTCTCATCTATATATTGGATTCACATTTGAATTTAATCTTCACTTCTAAAAGTGTGACACAATCTATTTCTATAAAAATAAGATCTATAGACTTCCAACATGGCCCAGATGATCATGAACCCTTCCTTACTCAATTAAGAACATATAATAGGGGAAAAAATATATTTATTCTCAAAATAATGGATTAATTAATTATTAATAAGAAATTGAATTACTATACCCCAACATTAAATCGAATTCTCTGTGAGTATCACTTTCAAGGGTTTTATACACTGTATCATAAATGATCATACCACTGAGAACATAAATCTACCTCTAAATATAAATTCTTGTCCTGTAAAAATACATTCTACCTTAAAACCAAAACTAGTGTAAATGACCTATCATTGAGAGACTTTATGCTATTATAACGAAAATACCACAAATACTCCTCAAATGAAGCATCCAGTCAACAAAAAACCTGCATAATGCAGAAGATGTTATCCTTGAAAAATACAATTTAGGAAACCTGAATTGATAGGATATTATCCAGAATCTGTCAATGATATTAAAGAGTCAAATGAACCTAGGTTCCATCTTATACTGGCATGTAATCCTTAAATTCCTCAGTGTATCTTAAGGGCATATGAATTCAAAATCCCAGACCTGAGGCTCCAGAGGCCGTCTATTACTATCGATATAAGATATCTTCCAAGACTGAGATTTAGAAATATATTAAATAATAATTAATTCCTACTATGAATTATCTTGATTGAGATATGTTTTTTGTTGGAAAACCTCTCCATCCACTAACCATCATATTTGTAAATGGAATGGTCTACTATATAGTTTCTCATAAGGATCCATCTATATGATATCATATATTTTGTTATTTTAAGAAAATATGAAGATTGTTATTTGATTCTACAAAGAACCTATAAATTAGAGTATTATTTCCAAGAGTCCTCTAAGAAATGTATTATATGCTGTTACTAATTTTAGGTCTATTTGTGATAGGTTTTAGTCAACAATACATTTGAATGATCTTTTTTCTATGACACCTACAAGAATTTTATTTGTAAAAAGAATATATATATTATACAATAGTTCATGGAACTCCAAGAATTCACATGAACTCACTGAAATATATCCTACCAATCTCACTGACTAAATTGGTATCTTGAATTGGCAGGATGTGAGAGACCATTATCAACCTATCTATGTTCAAAATACTACGTCACTACCTCAAGTGGAAATTAATGATACCTTTATAGAATTTTTAGCGATTTAATCCCATTTCCACTGAAGAATGGGAATAAAATTCCCCACTTTTCGTTGGTGTTATATCATCCCCTATTGATAGGTATAACATTGAGTAACAAAACCCACAATCTTCTTCTTCAACCTCTTCCTCTAGTATAGGAAACACTTATCAAGGTACATCAATATAAGGCAATGATGTAATGCCCTAAAAGAGACTTGAAACTCTCAGATCAACTACTATTTTATTTAATCAGGCACCTAGATCTTCCAATGATTTTGCATGTTCTCTTCCCCATCAACATCCCTTCCTGGTGGTTTTTCTTCACTTATAATTTTCTCTCATTGGACCGAGACCTCAGGATCTCAAATCCTCATCATCTTCACTCTATACAAAATTCAATACATCTATACTATATATAAAATAATTAGATACTTGTGATCAACCTATATCTCCATGTGTGTATAAGAAAATAAGGCTAACAAATCTCACTCACTAATTTCCTCCTAAATTACTTGTGTATATGTCTTCAATATTATAGAATATTCTATTTCATGGCCTCTCCCATGAATACATGAAATGTTGATATCAGATTACTATAGGTATTCAAATAAACTTCTATGTATAAAGTACATGTAATGCTGCATGAATATATTTTTAAGGATTTTTAATCCGTAAGCACCAAAAAACACTCTCCCATCAATTAAACAAATAATGAAATTCCTAAAAACCATCTATCCCAAGATCGTGCTTTGAGTAATTATTTTTTTCATGCCTCAACTAGAGAGACCCGTACCCAACGATTAGATCTACCTACATCAAAACATATTTCATCCTAGTTCTTGATGCATCACAATAAACCATTCATCATCTTATAGGATTAGGTAAAAATTTGGATAAGGGATGAAGTCAATATTGATATAAACTCCTTAAAGTCTGTATCACATGGTTTAGATCATATAAAAAATGCACATTTCATGGTCAATGCATTGGATACTGTTGCAAAGAATGACAAATTTTATTTAAATCACCTATAATATCCAGATATTACGAAGAAACATAATTTTTCAAAGATGTTATAGGGATGATCCAATTAAACCATAGCTCTCACCATCTCATAGTACCCAAATACACTTGATTACAATATTATGTGACCTATAAAGTGATACTTATAGATCAATAATTATAAATTTGTGAGATTATCATATAGAAATTCAATATTAGTTTACTAAGAATGATATCAATATCTTTTGAATGTTCATTTAATGTGTGTTAGTAAACCATGATTTCATCAATGAAGAAAACAATAAATTAATTAAAATATGTGTAGAAAAAAAATCATTAGAGACATGTAAACTGGTAGTTTGTTCATAAGACTGCATTACATGTCCAAATACCTACACAATCCATATATACTATGGATTTTTTTACATATTATTTCTTATTGTCTAACTGGTACTTGATGATATGTTAACCACAAATCAAACATTGAGATAACCATCAACACTCTGATCTAGTTAAAGTTGTCATTTATGTGAGTAAAATAATAATTATTCTTAGCGGTATGGTGATTTATCCTGTAATAATCCATGAAATTATTTTGGTTTCCATCATTATAATTGAAAAATAGGATATGTGAATGTCATAGGGACATTTAATTTCATATAAAACATTCAACATATGTGTCCTCTAGCTACCTATTGGTCTCATACAACTAATTAGTAACCATAATACATGGTGGAATGGATATTAGGGATGATATAGGAACTACCACAATCATAGAATCAATCTATCTCTCTCCCTAAAGTGGTAGAAAAAAAATTATGTAAGGAAAATGAAGTTGATATAATCATTAACATGTAAGAAATCTGTACATCAAATTTTGTAAACATCTAGATAAAGGCTAGAAAGTTGGGCTATCACTCCTCCCAACCCATGATTCTCAGGTAAACCCCGAATTTCTTAGACCTTCTATTCACACTTGGGAATATAATTATTTCACTATGGTTATGTGAAGGACACCCATCAGTGATAGAAATAAACATGGTAATGGTGAGGAACCAACCAATCCATTCTAAAAGAGATGTTAAATCCTTTTATCATGAGTATGAAGAGGTCCTATAAGAAAATATACACACCTATCTCAAAGGGAAAATCCTTGAACTCATGTATATATTCCGATTAGAATTTAATAAGAGAATAAAGTTACATTACACTAGATAAATATTGAATCACAATACCAAGTATTTCCAAGATATAAATAGATATAATGTAGTGGTAAATCTCATGTGTCAAATAAAACAGACACAAATGTAGATTATTATAAACTCATTCCTCAGACCATAGAAGGACTTATGTATTTCAATTAAGGTATACACAACACTAGAAATATCTAGAACAATATGTGACCCTGATATATATACCTTGTACCCCACATATGTTAGATCATCTGGAACTATATATTCAGGGTCTCTCCATGCCTTCAATGACCACTTCTTTAGCATTTATGAACAATAGTTCTATATTCTTTCACTCAGTGACGTGATAAATATACCTCTACTGAAGTTGTAGATAGTATGACTCCTCTTATAGTATTCATAAATGTAATGGTCTATAAAAACAAAATAATATTCCCAATCCTACCACTATATTTTCACTTAACTACAACTTTATGAAACTGGTTATTTATATGACCCTTCTTACTATATTGATGTAAGACAACATAGATCTAAAGGAGAACATTCTAGATACTGTTTCTGCCTTAAGAAATCTCAAAATAGTACATCCTTCATCTAGATAAACCACTACATAATAATCATAAATAACCTCTTTATACCACACATCTATATTATCTAATTCCATTCTTGATTATGAGGTAAAGATTTATTATCTCAGTTAAAGTAGTTGAATGAAACACATTCACCTAAGACATGATGGTTTATATGAGACCATACAAAAAAATATTTCATTATAAAAAAACTCAACAAGGATAGTAGGATATAATCATTGCAACACAATAAAATTAAGTGAAAAATCTACAATATTTTGAGTACCATTATCTAGGTACATTAATTCATCATCTAATTTTACTCCCAACATATTAATAAGTATATAGTTTAATAATGATATATAGAAATCCTTGTTCTATATAACCCAATTCTATTTATCTTACATCAAAAACCCCCATATTTCATGGATCAACTTGTTATAAAATATGATAGAATCTTGATCATCATCTTAGGCGGACTCAATAGATTATCAAAATTTGATACCATAGCCTCTATCCCTGACTCTACAACATATGGACCACCATCTACTAAAAACATGTGTAGATTATTCTATTGAAACTAATGTCTTAACTCTTCCAAATTCTAGGAAGGAAAAAATATTCGATGCATGGTCTATGAAATTTATATAATGCATAATCAAATATGTAAATTTTTCCTAGTTATAGTTTAATTAAACGTACTAAATGTGACACTGATATATTTAATACTACTGAATTAGGTCCAACAACCTATAGAGAATGGCCAACAACGCCCTCATGGAATATGAATTGAGGCTATTGTCGAGTCATATCACAAAAATGATAAGAAAATTCCTCAAAAATTATTTGATAACAAAATATATTGTTAATAAAATAATTAGATAGGTAAAATCCTTCCAAAATATAATTTACACCAGTCATCCTTCTATTACAATGTGTTTTGGGTGGTATATAAGATTATATAGGTATTGGAATACATTTGTTACTTCCCTGTAATCATGTCGGTTAAAATAAAATTTAACATCTTTATATCTGGGGTTCTGGTTTTTAGATTTTCAATTTCATTTATTATAGGAAACTGATGGAATCCCAAATTTTAAGGAAATCATATCATTTAATAATCATAAATGAACTATTCATATATATATTCATATATCATGGTCAATCCAAATGAGTTAACATTCTGAAGATATAAATTCATATTCTTAATAAGTTGTTATTGGAATTGCTTGTAACTAAAACACGTCTTTTTCAATGGTTCAATTATATGGATCTAAATTCCCAATTTACGTAGAAATAAACACAATTTAATTTTTATTTGAAATTCATATAATTACAACCACCACCATTTGAACCCTCATGACCAATGTTCCTTGTCTATAACCTACTATATTTTGATTATTTTTAGTTCCATGATTAGGATATATGGGAAAACAGTAGCTTGGTTGATATAAACTTGTTTATAAAGAAATTAATTAATCATTCATCTAATAAATTTTTACACAATTTCAACATAGTAATTAGGGAACTACAAATTCTAGAGAAAATTCATATTGTAAGTAAATATACTATATAATATAAATGACAGGTCGATCCTCAGGTGATTATAATGATACATGAAATGAAAACTAATTTCCATAACTAGTCATGGGAAGAAATAAAATCTACAATAACAATAATAAAAATAATTCCATTAATCACTTTTGTTATCCAATAGTGAAATCAATACAATTATAATTGGCAGAAAAAAAGAACATCAATCAAATCCTTATAAAATTGGATTTTACTTGTATGTTGGACAACTACACCAATGCACATGATCACTACTATATTCTAATAAATTTCTAGTCTCCCTTCTTACAACAAAAATTGTAGGAAAAAATGAACAGGTCTATAATAACATGTTTAACACCCTTAGTCTGGATCACCAATTAGTAACCATAATAGAGATCCACTTATAACTCTAATAAATTTGATATATATCCACAAACATGTATTTACATTGTTATTGGTTTAGAGATATAGTTTAATGTATAAGATAATTTTAATTAAAACAATGGATAAATATTTATTTGAATACCAAATTTTTTGAAAAAATTGGTAAGTGGGTTCAATTATTTCAACCATGCATGCCTCTCTTCGTACTAAATAATCTCATCTCATAACCTTTCTCTACTATCCTCTCTAATAAGAAACACTCATCTTCTAACCTCATATAGCTCTCCTCTCATACATATAACACTCGTCTCCTACCATTTCATGGTTCCTCCCATATTCTTTAGCCCCAGTTGAATCCCCACTTACCTGTTATGGTGATTCCTCATTCCCTCATATGATTCATCATATCCCCTTCATTGTGCATTCGTCCCCTCATCCTTTCCCTTCATTTGACATTATCTCCCCATCAGATGAATTGATTAAACCATATTAGTTCTATGAGTGGAAAAAAGAAAATGTTCTTTATTTGGGAGATTACAATTGTGGCTGAGTCCCATTCTTATATTTAGTTCATCGGTTGATTAGGTTTCTCTATAAGTGGACCTCATAATAGTTTTAGGTGATAACTTCCACAAATGGGACGTGCAAGGGATGTCCCCATCCTTTAATGTGAACATGAAACCTCCCAATACTCATAGTGAGTATTCTTATTTGATCCATGTATTTATGTTATAGTGTACTCATTTTTAGTGATATATATTTGTTTTTAATAGTCACTTCATCTCTTGTATCTCTTTATGTGATTATGACTATATGTTTGAATTATTTTCTAGGTCTGATTGATGGATTCCTAGAAAATATAAAAATTATTTTTAAATTTAATATTTCTATATTTATAAATCAATTCCCTAGATTATGTGAAATTATAATCATTAGGTATCACTTAAAATTTGCAATAAATTATAAAAAAAATTTGTATTGGAAGAATATATATTTTGTGGGGGTGTTGAGGTTTGTTTTTTTCTTCAACTGATAGAATTAAAAAACATTTAACATAACCAGGACAAAGACCTCTTACACTATGAAATCTTTTATCACCATATCAATATTCGTTTTTCATTATTTATATGGATTCATATTTATGTAATTTTATGATGAAAGAGTTTTGTTAGAGACAAATAGTTTTTGAAATTATGCAAAAATAATTAATGCAGTTTATGAAGCATATAAATGAATTTTTAAGAAGAATTTTTAGTAAATAGATAGTCAAATAAATGTAGGAATTATATCATTCACATTGTATTTAATGACAAATAATATAAATTAATTTAATGAAAATAATGTTTTATAATTGTATCAAAATATGTTTGGAAAAAATGATTTTATTTGACAATACATAATATCATTCATATAAATGAATTAATATTTTATTAATGAAGGTAAATATATTATAAAATAATATATTGAAACTATATTCAAGGTCTTTAGATGAATTTTAGTTTATGAATATGTTTTTGGTTTGATTATTAATATTAAATATGAGTTTCAATAGAAGATCTCTATGATATTTAGACATGGTATGGTATCGATCATCTTATAAGAAATATGTTTTTCATAGTACCTATTTAAATGTAACCCAATAATTATGAATCTATATATGTATAATCACAAATATTTCATCTTCTATAAGATTATTTTGAGGATGTTTTGCACCTTATAATTATTTAATCTGGATGCTTCCAAATCTATGGAATATTATCTATATATGAGTCTGCAACTACAGATAATGAAATTTTAGAAGATTATTATGAATAAAAAATATGTTAATAAGGAATAAATGATATAAAAGAGTAATTAAAAAATATATAAATTTATATAAATTTATGTACATAAAATAAATATACTATAGAAGATTCTATCTATATGTTTCTAAGATATATATGAGTAATTAAATATATTAGAGGTGACATATGAAAACTATAGACTTAAAGAATGCTAAATAATGGATTCTAGAGGATACAAAAAAATTGAATTAGATCTCAAATGTGTAACCATAATGATATAAATGAGTAATTAAAAAATTTCAAGTGTTATGGTACATATTCCATAGTTTCATATGTAATTTATATTTCCTCCCACCTGACTTGTAACCTTAAATCGAAATAATTTTTTATTAATACTAAAAAAATATAATACCATGATTATTTTTATACTTATGGTTAAATCCAAGAATATTCTTGTGGATTAAATGATATGTTTTTTGTAATTTGATAATTTCACCAATTTTTTTTGAATTTGTTAATTCATATTTGAAAACACTATTGTTTATTTTAGGGAATATTATATTACTTATGGATCCATTAATATTATAAAATATCACGATGAAAATATTGAAAATAATTTGTAAGAGTAAAATATACAATAATAGAGTTTTATCGAAGGATTTTCCTAAAAATATTATTATAAATAATAATAATAATATATGGAGATTAAATGAGGATATTTTGTGAAATATTCATAATTAGTTTTTTATGAAATTAAAATTTAAAATTAAATAAATATATCATAAGTGATATAATTATCATGATATATTACTGAGTATTTCATAGAAAAAATAGAGATAAATAAATGTAGGGTGGTAACGATAGACCCACTCCATTTTTTATTATTCTATGTGCTAAAGATTAATTTAGAAATCAAATTCTGTAACTATATAATATATTTTTCATTGTAGATGATGAAGTAGGTAAATTAGAGTAACACTGATTTTTATTCCATTTATTGATGTTTTTTATGTTATTCACTTGGTAAGAAGTGAGTTTTTGTGATAGTAAATATGAATGTTATTTAAGTGATATTGTTGAATTGATTTCTATGAAGAAGAAAATTATCCACATGATTTCTTAACAATAGGAAAATAATTGTGAGTCTATGAATGACTAGAGAATAAAATTTCTCTAATAGGGTTCCCATAATTCAATACCCATAATAATTTCATTAGAGAAACAAATAAATAATTTTATGAATATGCATAATAGATTTTACTCAATAACATATGAAACCTCATTTTACTATTTACATATTTATTTGAGTATAATAACCTAGTATGATATTCTAACTATTTGTTCATATTGTGAACACAATAACACATTAATATTTATTTGTAAAATAGTTTTCAAAAAACATTATTGTTTAAGATATACAATAAAATATTTAAAAAAATGAATATATAAATAATGTATAGTTGGAAAATAAAATTTAATAAAAATGTTTTACAATATATTATATATTATTTTAAATTACATTCAAGATTTGTGTTATGATTTTTTATAATCATCTTATTGATCATTAGTTGTTATATTACATAAAATTTCATATCACATTAAGTGATTTTCAAAATTATTTATATAATTTAAATATATTTACATCATAATGGATACATGATTTATATACAACATTGAAAAGATCGCTTATGAGTTTTAAATGAAGTTATAATTTTTATGGATATTGTATTAAATAATGATTCTCGGAGAGTATTACATCAATGTAATGTGTTTTTATTGTGTGGGAAGACAATGGATATCTTGTTAGTATTTTAGTTACCATATCTGAAAACTGTCTATTCAAAAATTATTTAATGTTATGTATTGTAATGGAGATCAAAATTTAGTGGAGAATTACATTTACTTAGCTGAATGGATTGGTATATAAAATTTTATTTTTGATCAGTTTCCATTTTTTCTGAATTCAACTCTTCATGAAGGCCAATGCAAGCAGAAATGAATATCATTACATTATTTTCAACTATTGATTATAATGATGATGTTGAGACTAATAGAATGTTGATTGAATATTAAAATAACCCAATATATCTATCATGTGAAAAAATGTGAAAAAATGAGTTCTTAATGTGATTATATCATGGGGAAGAAATGTATTCTTACCATAATACTATGGTGGAATATATAATTAATTTAATTAAGTATTTACTACCTGATCAATGATTTATTCAATAATATTATTTCAGGGATTCAATGATGGTTTAAAAATTTTAATTTTCATCTACGGAGATCAATTATTTCCCCCAATGATTGTTGTCCATTATAGAAAGAAAATTTAGATATTTGTTAGTGACAATAGTGTGGTAAAAATATGTGGAGGACTATAATGATACAACTCAATCTCGCATATCAAATAATGTGATTTGGAACAAACATTTAATTCCTGGGATTTAAATGTTTTTATTTTCGAACAAATGGACTGAAATATGAGATGGAATAAAGAAGAATGAAATATGGATAATGTTGAAATAATGCATCCCATATACATGTTACCGTGGAAGTAATTTTAATGGATACATCATGAAATTTTAGATAACCAATAAATTGATAGGTAGTGATTATCCTATGATGGTTTCAATCCATTTTTTCAAATGCATACTGAATATAGTACTTCTCCAGTTTTCACTCACATTTATATCATTGATTCTGGTTTGTATTTGAAGAATCTGTTCGCTCTCCTGACTATATTAATTTTTGGACCCAGTGATCCTAGAAATGATATTACCATATACATGAATCATTATATTAAAGATATAATTAAGAATATTAATATTGGTGGACAATCGTATGATTCATTTAGGAAAGAGTACTTCATGTTTTTAAAATCTTTAGTATGGATGATAAATGATTTAAATAATTATGAAATGATGTCCGTTTGGAAAAAAAATGGATTTATTCTACCCTATTGGGAAAGAAAATAAGTATTCTTGGATATTAATGTTTTAATGAACATTCAATATTATTGTGAATAATTGATTTATACAGATTAATCATCTATATGAGAAAAATCATGGAGTGTTTGATAGATTCGTAGTGACATTTGAAATAACTCAATGAATATTAGGGAACAATATTACAAAATTACTTGATGGAATAAATTATTTTCATTGAAAATTTCATTCAAATAAGAAAATAATAAAACATGTTAATTCAAATTCTAGTAGAAATTGGAGAAAGATATGTACATTCTTTGAGTTTCAGTATTGATCATCTAATTTATTACATCATTTTTGTGTGTAATTCATATCCTGAAAAAATGGAGAGATTTTATATTGGTATATTTTAAATGTCATATAAAAATCAATATATGATTTTTAATTACATATTTATATAAGGGATTGGGGCATAAGATCAAGGCATAATCTAAAGTTATTTGGTTAAAATAAGTGGAAAGTCTATTTTTCATTTTATTAGATGAAAAATTAAGAGTGGGAAAATAATTTGGTCTTGTATTATTTTAATGTTATTGAATGTTACTCACATTATATTTGGAAATGGGTGAATACATACGAATATGTCTATGTAATGTTCCATATATGGTGATAACATGTGTAATTAATAAGAGAATAGGGGAATATCTCCCAACATGGATCACTGTGGAACAACATAGGTTCATTAAAGGTTAAAAAATTCAAGGAGAAATCTCCATATCCAAGGAGGGGATCGATGATATTATTGAAAACCAAATTTTGGTCCATCATTTCAATTTTGATGGATATAAACAAAGCCTATGAAAAGTTTTAGTAGAACATAATCATAAAGTATATTTACTATAATGGATTGTCTTAAAAGGTAAATGATATCTTATTTTATTATTTCTCTCTTCATTACAATCAATACCTTTTATATGAAAATAATAAGACTTATTCAAGGATGTTCAAGGCCGGATACATGGTGAATCGCTTCCTTTAGTGTTGTTTATATGTTCCCAAGATGCTCCCAAAAGACCTAATAACCATTTCACAGCCTTAGGAAAAATTATACCTTATTGTAATAGTCATTTTGTTAGAGACATTTCTTACTTTATGTTTGTATAAGAATAAATTGAATTTATCAGTGTTTGTAAATGATCTATAGAGGGGATCAATGAGGCCTTGGGGGAATATTATAATTTGACTGGGGAAAAGGTGAACTAAGACAAGATAAATATCTATATAGAATATAATAGTTTGGGTGGTTGGGTCAGATCGTTGGATATTATTCTATAAATTCATAGGAAAACCTTTGTAAAATAGAATTTGGGTGATATTTTTTCCACAAATATATTCTCATTGACACGTTTATAGGGGTATTGACTAGATATTGGGCCGAATTCATAATAAAAAAATAGATTCCATTTTTTGGAGGAAGAATAATATTACTAAATAGTGTTATATCTTTGATTCCTATAAACATAATCTCTAACCTCAATGTGTCCAAAACTGTCATCCCAAACATAGAGAGTATTATAGTGTATTTCATTTGGGATGCCCATATTGATGTGATGCACCACTAGGATTCATGGGCTAGATTGGCCAGATCCCTGAATGAGGCTAGTATCAATATCTAGAGCATCTTTAAGAAAATTCAAGTGTTTCATTGTGATATAGTTTTGGAGGCAATATAGGGGACATAAATATTGGGAATAAAGATGGAAAATATGTATAGAAGTGACATGTTAATTCAAAGAGTAAAACCTTCTATTATTTGGGCCATAATTCAGGTCTCTTCCCACTTCTCTAGCAACATAGATGATTGATTTTGGGCAAAGGGGATGCAAATTTCTGAATGTCAAATCATCCATGAGGAACGATGCAGTTTATGGGTTTTCCTACACAAGAAACCATATTTAAAGAGGCTAGTAATCTGACATATATATTATAAGAAATTATCAATGAGGATCAAGAGTCCATCATAGAAAAAAAACTAAAATCATGATTGTTTGGTATTCATGGTCTCTTCATCTGGAGGTTTAAGGATTTCCAGATACTACATACATGTGTCTTGGATGAGGTGAGATAGTGTGAAGGTGTCCCCACTATGTTCAAGTTTATTTTCATTCACATATTGAATTGAATCCATACAATCCCCACTGTGGAGTATGGGAGCATCTAGAAAACACACAATGAAGCGAGGTAGATAGACTGGTGTGGTACAAGATGTGAATTATACTCAAAAAAATTACAATAAAACGGTTAATCATGCTTGTAGAGGATTGGGTGACTACTAGTACTCTCATGATGTTTCATGATCCCAATTCCGACCTCAATCCGAGTATCAAAAATGAGAATGGGAATTGGGATTAGTGGGTCCCCCACCAGATTGGTCTATAGATGAACATTGATGGACCATGCATCTAGGGGTTAGGTGGGGGTGTTATCAAAAACCCTCATGGATTGGTCCAACATGATTTCTATACACACCATTGAAGAAATGACTATATCCTAGAGGAACCACATGTGCTATAGATAGGTCTCTAGTTATGTATTTAAAGGAACATTCATCTAACTACATTGAATACTGATTCCATAATTTTTTAAAACACACTTCATGGATCTGTTAATTCCCAATGTTCCATTTCTAAAAATAAACATAGATTCAAGGATTCCATCAGTTGAAACCTAGGTATCTTACATATAAGGATCAAAGTGAAGGGAGTTACTTATTAAATTAATTCAAGGTAATTAATAGTTGGAGGATATTTTACATCTCGGGTATTGGGTTCTTCACTCAAAAGGGGATCAATTTGGAAATGGATGATTCCCCAGAGGCACACTATTTTACTCCCACCAATGTCATGGTGGACCCACTCCCCTTATTTATTTTTTCCCATAATTTTGACTATACATTCCTTTTAATGGAAATAAATGATTTGTATATTTATATGGATAACATCATTACAAGTTATAATTGACTAATGAGCCCAAAATATAAGAAATATGATCCCTTTGAACATATATTTATTTAACTTCCCCAAATAGTGGAGATATTTAGATCGCACTCATGGTTTACTTTAATCAAGGATGAGTGGTAAATAGACCATCATATAACATTATTCAACTTTGGTGTTCTTGATGATTACATTGAGTGTGTAAACTGAAAAATTTGAATTTATTGAATTGGATTATTTATTTATGAATTGTAATCTATTTAATCAATAATAATATTATTGAATATTTAAAAATTAAAAAAATTAAGCATCATTATTGATCATTTAAGGGGAAGGAATAATTTCACCTCAATGAATTTATATCATGGATAATTATTAAGGTAGTTTGTTTTGTTTTCACTCAAAACATAATCACTAGTATTTGTTTAATGTTGGATGTTGGTATTATGTAGGTTCAAAATTTACGAACAAATGATGTATCATATGATATAAAAGTGTATTCCTCTAGTCCAAATAGTGTAGTAATATATTATATGGAAATCATTTTTAATGAATTTAAATTAATTATAAATATTTATGAAACTAAACTGTATACCCAAAATGATGGTGTCATGATAACTCTCATAACAGATTGATATGTGAGTGAATCAAACAAGAAAAAATGATTTGAAAATGTAATATTATGGATTTTTCGATTTCTTAGATAACAATGAACTTGGTTTTATCATATCAATGAATTGATTGTGGTTTGATTATATGGAATTATAATGAATCATTTTAAATAACTTTTGATTTAGTGTGATTGATATGAACTATCAACTTCATACATATAGAATGTATATTGTTTCGTTAGAAGTTAGATAGATTTTTAATGTAACTAACCCATTAAAAAATTTGTGTTATTGTTCATCAAATTATGAAGAATATTTTTGATGTGGGAAAGGATGAAAATTATATTATGGATGAATCATTCTATATATATTTGTATGTTTCATTTGATTACATAGATGATACATTTACTAGAACAAATTGTGAAATTGAAATTTCCATAGAGCACACATAGGGATGAAGCATTATTTATTATTTACCTAATATTCTATCAATATTTAATGTGATTCTTATCATGAATACATGATACAAATTTAATAGTATTTACTCTATGTAATTTTATTAGATAATACGTGTCGTTTTAAAAACATAATTTATTATAATTTAAAACTATATGACAATATAATAAATGAAATAATTTTTGAAATATAATAGAATTTTTTTTATTGTCCTAGAATATATATTTTCATGAAAATTAAAGTACATGTATCATACTAGAAATGAAAAATTATTTTTCATAACATTTAATTTGACCACTTCAAATATGGGTTATTATAAAAGACTCTAGACTGCTGAACATATGGAAACAAAATTTCTATAATTAATAGATCATTCACTATGTAAGATCCATTAATGTTTTAAATGATTATACTTAAGTAGGATTAAAAATATAATCTCATGATACTTATCAAATTCCATTAAATATAATATTTACACTATGTATGTTGATTTGTATGTCTACATGAAACTGATAATCAATGCATGAAAAGATGTCTCATTCCACCACCCTTTACCACATAGGCATAAATTGTAAATTATATAATATTAATTTTTAACCCCATAACTAGAGAAGATAATTCATCAGGTGTCTTCCGTATTATAAAGCATTCCACTAATTCCTTGATTAATCTTATGGGTTTTATATATATTTGAAAAATAGTCCGGAATTACACTAAAATGCAGTGATAATTTCCTAATAACTTATGAATTATAATTTTTCACATTTTTATAGGACTAAAAATAATATAACCAACTACAGGGAGAAACTAAGGTATGAAAACAATAGAAAATATTATCGAATGAGTAATTTGGAAACACATTTATATAAGTTTGTAATCCTAGTATTTCTTTGGTATATATTGTATTTTATTAGTAAAGAGAGATATCTAATCAAATATTTATTGGAAGGCCTTCCCATGTAAATAAAATTATACCAATTTGGCACATTCATAATTTTAGGAATGTATAGTTGGATATTAGAATGATTGAAATATACCTACGAATTGTTGTATTGTGGATTAGCCCAAATTGTTGGATTTTCCTAATTCTATCTTGGACATTCAATCATAATTGAGGTAATCAAGATCCATATAGCAGTCTTGGATATAAAAACGATTAACGGTATTTATAATATTTTATATCCACCATTCTTACTCATTATAACCTTATTTCCAATGAATTATAATAGGATTCCAATTTTTAAACTCTATAACAATTTATATAGTTTTTTATAGGTGTTGAGGAATATAATGATTTATAGTGGAAAAAAAACTATACAATCATCCTTTATAATCATGATTCAACTAATTATGAATAACATAAAAATCCTCCACCTGAATCTATTAATACTTTTTGAGGATTTTAATCTTAAAAATTATGGGACATGAAATATATTTAATACAAATTTTAATAATAAGTGTAAAATTATTAAAATATAAAAAAATGTGAAAAACACTAAAATATCATTAAACCATAATGTATGTTTTAGGAATAATATTCATTTCATTATGAATAATATTTATATATTGAATAAACAATCCAATAACCATATATAATATATCAAAATATCCTTTTTCTAGTGAAATCAATTTATTTATAACTCCTGGAATTTATTTCATGAATTAATATCATATATATTGAATCATAAATTATTTTTTATGTTTATTGTTTTAATATATAGATATTAAACCAAATATGTTCTATAATCCACTATTATTGAATAAAATAGAAACATGGAAATAGTTTGTAATAGTTCAGCATTATTAATAATAGATTAAAAATGGTTCCAAATTACAAAATCTCTAAAATATATTTAATGACATCTAATAAAATATAAATTCATGAAATTTAAGCATTGTATGTTAAATACCAATGATTTAGTTATTAAATTAAAGAACCCTAAAATAATAAAATTATAAAAAAAACCTTCAAAACACATAATGATTAAAAAAACAATGTAAAAAAATTATTTTAAGGAGAAGTAAATAAAGATATCAATTTTTTAGAAAATTTACACATATTCATTATTTTCTCACACCATATAAAACAATATTAGATAAATATTAAAATTCTAAAATATTTTTTTAGAAATAGCATTAATCCGTATGTAATACATTATAAAACATACATAATAACCTTTCATACCTAGTGATCTTCGCACATTACACCCCCAAACATGATGTGCTCAAAAATAAATCGTTAAACATAAATATAAAACCTAAAATACAGATAATTAAAATCATGGAATCACTAATTAATAATAAGGGTCATCATTGAGAGATGGGAATCCCAAATACCTCAAGTAATACAAGGTTCAATATGAAAAGTGTTTCCCATACACATACTCATACATTTATCATAATGCCTTGAAGTCCTATAACATGTCCATCGCGACTCCAAAAAACATATAAACAAAATATAAACTTGATAAAATATTATAAGGATCCCTGAAATGGGTAAATTCCAATTCTTCTTCTCATTAGTGAGTGTTTCATGTTATAGTTTTATTATTTAACATTTGATTTATTTCTAATTATCATAGAAAATTATTTTAAATTTTTAGGTTATAATTCATGATTATGATAAAGTTATAATGATAATAATACATAGAAATTGACAATATATTAGAGAGTTATTCATGTCTCCTACGATCAAAACTATAAGAACAATTAATTTTCTGATATTATGTTCTTCCATGTTATTTACATTATTATAATTTATTTTATTTTGTAGTACATGTTATTATAGGAAACATCATCAATAAGGAAATTGGATTATTTTGTGGTGGATGATAGTATGGTGGGGGTATATCAATAAATGATTCTATGGTATTAAAAACAATAAATACACATCACATAATATAACATTGATTAGTTCACCCTCCCTCCATCACACTTTTGACATTTGGACATTATACTCAAATTATGAAATCTCTATTTTTTTAATTCCACCAATTTCCACATGCCTTTATGCCCACACCCACACATGATGGTACTTTTAAAGTTCGCATTCCATGTTACTACCAAATCCCATCGTCCACTGTATAGGTTACTGGTCCCCAATATATCCCTCCTCTATATTCATTTCAATATCTATAATTATCTATAAAATCCTATCTATCATGTTCTCCCCATCCATCATTATACATACCATTATAGACTATACCAATTACTCATAATCCAGATAATGAATCCACGAAGATGACTCAATAGGTGGTAATTCTATTATGTATAAATGAACATGATATTAATGTCAACGGAGGAATGATAAGGTTGGTAACTGTACTTATAATTACATTAACTTGTAATGGAAAAGGGTTTGGGATATTATATTATCATTCAAAAAATGGACCAATATGTATCCTCATGTAGAATGATATGGTGATAGATTATTCCTCTCACCATTTAAATTTTCATCCAAAAAATTATTTAGCTCAATGTTTGGAGTTTTATGTTGTAATTTTTTCAATATAAATGTTTATATATTATATATATGTTGAAATTTATGATATATATATACTAATAATTAAATCTTAAAGTATTTATTTACACACAAAAATATTGAATATTTTCTATAGAAAATGGTTTAATTTTATCAAGTAATATGAATATCTAATACGTTTCTACCCTAAGATGGTTAATAAGGGAGATGATTCCATGAATCCAAAAGTATATTCTAGTTTTTCTATAATGAGGGCTGAAAGAGGTACAATATTTAGGGTTTTTTAAGTTGTATATTTAAATCTTAGGTAATGGGGGAAAATATTGTCATTCATAGATGATTTTTCAACCATCCATCCTAGAATGGATTTAGGGGTAATAGAAGGATGATTTAAAATTATAAAATAAGTTATGTAATTTTCTTGAGTAAAAACATGATCATACTAGAATGATAAGGATTAAAAATAATGTATGTGTTCATTCAAATCCAATATTAGAGAAGGAACTATTGGATCAAACACAAAACTTGTCATTTAATATTTTTCAAATTTTTAGGAATATATATAATGACCTATAATAGTATTTCTAGAAGTATAAAATGAAATTGTATATTATAGAGTATATATATTAACGCCTGCATTGATAAAAAATGTAATTTTCAAAGATATAATTGTAAATTGATATTAATAACATTGCCCGTATGAGAATGTAAATAGTAAAACATTGGAATGAATTTCACTATTTGACTCCCCAATTCATATAAAGGTTATAATTCTATTTGGGTTCTAATAGACCACCTTATGAAATGAGTGCACTATATTAATATAAAAGAATATTTATCTCTTTATTTTTTTACTCATTTATATATCAATTATGTTTGGAGATTTCATGGAGTACCACTCCTAATAATATCTTATTGGGATCCTAGGATTACCTCAATGTTATGGAGTGGTCTTCAGAAAGATGATGATATAATGTTGAATTTTTCAAAATCTTATAAAACACAAACAAATGGTTGTTCTAAGTGGAAAATTCAAACTCAATATGGAATTAAGGGTGGTATCGCTATGTATTTTAATAATGGTGGGGATCAACTCTTTCCATTAGTGGAATATTGTTACAAAAATTGATTTCACTCGATCTTTTTAATGGGTCAATATTAATCATTATATGCTTGATATGAATAACATTAATTTCCAATGATGAATATGTAGAAATATAGATATTTTTAACATATCTATCTATGATAATAGTGGAGATGTTTATATCCATTAAATATCACATATGATTCACTCCGAGATAACAAAAAAATTATACAAATAGTCAACAATTACATCTAGTGTTTGATGATAGTGAAAAGATATTTCAATGAATATATCTGTAGAAGAATGTAATTGGATATGTAAATAAAGGAAACCTAGAACCAAGACATATTGGATTCATTAAAATTATTGGTTGTATTAGTATAGTAAATTATGAGTATATGAATCCATATAATCTCCCTCATATTCACCATGTGATCCTAGTGTCTATCCAAATTAATTACATGAATATCCCTTCACATGTACTATTCATAGATGTATTACAACTATTGAAATATAAATATTTTATGGAAAAAATTTCGAGAATATTTATCATGAATAAAAATTTCTATGACCTAAGACTGCACACATAGTCAATTTTTTATGGTGAAATCCAAAAATAGAGGTTGTTATAAGGGAAACCAAGGATGTGACAGGGAATATAAATCTGAAGGTGTTTTAATAGGAGTGATTTAATTTTTGAGGATAAATTCATTTATGGGGGTATAATTTTCAAACATGATATCTTATGATTTATACCCATTAAATAAATTTAATTTCATTGAATGTTTTCATTACATGAAACTCTTCTTTTAAACGATCCACAATATACTATTGATACATTATAATGTGATAATTAACTACTAGTTATAAGATAATTTAATATGAATAGGAATAAATTCATTATGAAAAATATGGAACAATATTTCTTAGTTAAATGTTATTGACTAAATATTGTTAAATATGTACTCCATTTTTAGAAAAGTTGTCTTATGGTTAAATAATATGATTTCTTCAAAAGTTGTTTCTATTTCATTCTATGCACGATTATTATAAATAAATTAATAAAATGTTATAAGTAGAATATTATAATAGGATAACCTATTTTTATAATATAAAATCTAAACTAACTTAGGCTTAATTATATGGTTATTTTGAAATAATTTATTTTTCAATGAATAGTATAGACAAAATGATTTTTCAAACACTATATTTTAATTTCATTAAATCTTGTAATTTTAAAGTCCAATTATATATAATTATTTTCATAAAGTTAAATATAGTCCATTTTATTAAGAATATCCAATTAATAACATTTTATTCATCAATATCTATGATTTCTATATAATCAAAATTTTATAAATAATAATTCATTTGACTGGAAATATCAATTACATTATTTTTAATAATTATTAATAAAATTGACTCCTAAAAATTATTGATATATTATAATTAATAATTAATACAACATTTCAAATTAGTATGATCAGATTTTGTATGTAGGGTTGTTTAATTTTTATTTGACATGAATATTAACATTGGTAATTTATTGTCACCTCAATAGGGGTAAAATTGGTAAAATAATGTTTAATATTTGGTATAAATAATTTAAATTTCACTAACACATTCCATATTCAAATTTAATTCCAATATTTCATCCATGATAATTCATTTTTCAAAAATATCGCAACTTAGTTCCATTATTATTTGATTACAACATTCATATTTTTTTAAAAAAAAATGGATGCATACAAAATGTCACTCTCTTGAATTTTATATCTCTAATTTCTTTCATAAGGGAAAGAATATCATATGTTTGATTATAAATAATTACATAAATATTGAATTATTTTTTTACCAGAGAAATTTAATTTTAATTTCCATTGATATAATAATTATTTTAAATCCATATAGAACCCCGTCACCATATTTTTTCAAGTAGTAGAAAAAAAATTAAAATTAATTACATATAAATGATTAATTATTTTCAAAAAAAATTAATAGATAATTATAACATATTAGTTTATTTAATGTTTAAATTTAATTTATAATACAATTTTTCTGACATTTATATCAATTTAATTGAATAGTGCCAAAAATGACGATAAAGAGATTTTATAAAAAAACATTATTTTATTATATTTACAAAAAATTAAAAAAATATGCAATATCAGAGTTATATGATATTTATAAAATGTTTTCCATTTTCCATTTATGATTCATTTTTTATAATATTTTTAATGTCATAACCAATTAAAATTTAATAATCCATTACCCTTATTAAGTTAAAAATATGTTAACCAATGGGTTAATTCAGATGAAATAGTTTACATTAATATATTAAACAATAAAAATTTTATTGGATGATTATACTAAATTAATATTATTTTTATCCTAGAATATAGATCATTATTGGACCATTTGAGATGATTTATAAACATTTTATATTTAAATATTTCTATGAATTTCAAAAATTCACCTCCACTCACTTATAAAATGACACCCCTTCCCTCCCTTTATTACAAAATAATGGGAAACCTATATTAAAAACTATAAAAAAAATATCTTATAAACATCCCTCAAATGATTTATATATTTGTGTCTTCTCAAAATTCCATTCCAAGGGTCTATAGGAAAAGATATAAATGATGTCTGTAACCGTCCAAGATTTTATGAAAAATCTTCTTTTTAATTTCATTAATGTATTTTGTTGTACGCTACACCAAAAGGAGCTTGCACAACACGCATCCATGACTTTCCTTGTATTACACGCAATCACGACCTTCCTCGATAGCGTGTGTAGTATGCAATACTGAGTTTCACTAAACAACGATATGCTATTAAAATATTATTAAAACTATCCATTATGAATAGTAATAACCACCTTTTAAAATTTTAGAAATTTTAGCACTCAAAATTGACTTCATTTTTGGATTCAGAGTATCGAATTTCGCCTAAGGTGAAATTTTGGTACTTTTCGGATAACATTCATATTCTGATGAATAGTGAAAATTACTAAATTTTAATTAAAAATAACTTTTTTAATCGAAATAATTAATAGTGATATATTATTAATTAGAGTGGTTTTAAAGTATATTTAGAATATATTTTTACAATTCAATACAATGTTGGTCATTGGATGTATTTTCACATTTACACCAGACATAAACAAGTGTTAATCTTTTGATAGTTATTATCTCTTAAAAACATGCTATTTGTTGTGACAGCGGAAATTAATTATAAAATTAATTAATGCAACTTATATGTTGGGAATTTTGTAAAATAGAAATCATTTTTGAATTCGGAATATCAATTATAGTTTAGGGTGAAATTTTGGCATTTTTTTGAAAAACTTCAATTTTTGATGAATAGTGAAACTACTAAGTGGTAGTTAAAAAAATTAATTTTTTCATAAATCATAATTTTACCACTTCTGTGAATTGAATTTCAAAAATCCGAGAGACACGGTTGATGTCAGTAAGTAAAATGTGGTTCAATGAGATGAAAATAATTTTTTGGTGAATAGTAACTTTTTACTTTTATTTACCACGGTTAAAAGTAAATAGGGTAATTAAGGGTAAAAATGTTATTAATATTACCCTAAAACATGTCCTAATCCTATTGGACAAGTTTATATCGACCAAAAACAACCTTAAGTGTAAAATATTATCATTTAGGCCCACTTGGATTAGATTAGGACATTTATTATTATTTAATTCAAAGAAGAGTTAAAAGAGTTAAAATCAATGTTTATTTACTAAAAAAAATTAATATAGGTTTATACATAATATAATTTCTACTATAAATATTTATTAGAAATCTAAAAATATTTCCTACATAATGGTATTTTATTTGTAATTTTTATACTTTAAATAATTTAATTTATTTATGACACAACGATGATGTAGTAATTACCATTTTAAGAAAATATTAACATAATTAATGTTATAAATGCCCAAATAAATGTAATTTGAGACTTTTTATGACTTAAACTAATTTTCTAGGTTAATATGCTATGTTATTGTTGATTTAAGTAACTTGGTTTGAACTTATCATTCTGTTAAAATTTCATAAATATCATGTACCAAATAGTGTCAAAATTGACATAAATTAGTTTTTAAAACAAATATTATATTATTAATTGTTATTTAATTTCTAAAAATCTAAGGTTCGGCCAAATGATTTAGATAAGGATATATATATTAATAATAAACATCTTGGGGTTCTTTTGGCATGTTATAGTAAGTGTATTAACCATATAGTGTAAGAAAACAAAAAGTCACGGTAAAAGTTAAATTAGTTAACTTAGAGTTAAATCTAATTGATAAGTTTAAAATAATAACCTAAACTTGTCTAAATCCTATTGGTTGATAGGATTTCCACCCATCCCCACTTTACCTTCGAAATAATCCCCTTTGGAACCATTATAAACCGATTTTGACTTTAATATAAAATAATATTTTGAGATATTCCTAAGGTGCCCCTCTCCTCCCTTATAAAAGGGAACCTCCTCTCCCTCCTCCTCACACCAATTTGAGCACTCAAGCTCGTCCAAACCATGCCAAAATCCCTTCTCCACTTCCCTAGAATAATACTAGAGGTCCTGGTCTTCTTCAAAGACCAATCTTAGTTCCCTAAGTGGAGGACTCAAAGAGACGTTTCAAAGAAGAGGTAATATCCATTACCAATCTTTTCAATTTCGTTCTTCTTCAACTTCTTCTTCTTTAGTTGTTTCATGATAAAGTAATAACATCAGTATTACCTACATACTGATATGTTATTATAAATATGAAACAACCCTAATTCACCATCGATCCATCATACGGAAAAATGAAATCACCGCACGTGTGTACGTACGAAATACCGTCTCCACGCCGTGGTGTAATCTATTTTCCACCATCACCTTACAAGGATGGGTATAATGGTGTAATGAGTAACTATATATGATTATTATAAAGTGATATTGATACTGAAATATTATAATTACACTTAAATACAATTCCACGATCATGGGAACAATATCATCACTCGTGCGTACGTACGGAATACCGCCTCCACAATGTGATGCGACTCTTTCTACATGATCATCATTACATAGTAATTATATAAATGAATTGATTGAATAAATATGATATATGTTACACTAATACCATTCTAGATATAAGGTATCTGTAACCTTAAAAGAAGAATAAGAATTTATTCGACAAAACACGCATAAGAACAAAAGGCAATAAAGACACGAGTAACAAGTAACAATGAAATATTACTAATAAGAAGCTATGAATATGACCATATATGATATCATATCAGTATTTATGATTCTGGAATAAGTCAATAACATTATTTAAACCATTATACAGGAGCTTTGGACACGTACAAATAAAATCGGACCTAAGGTAAGGGAAATATCACAATCTCATTTTTATCCGAGATTGTTTATACTTTAGTATTTACTGGGGTGTATTTTATCATCCACATCCATGATTCCTCAATATGTAATATTATTTCCATTCACCTACAATTTTTTAAATCCTATTTTACCCTTCGGTGAGTTTTCAGTAAATGATATGAAAGGAATCTTTTGTCGTTTTTCGTACGAGGTGCTTTTTTGACGTTTCCGACAAAAGTACGAGAAGAATGTTTTTTTTAACTTATACGGCATGAATGTATTTTTTAAACATTATTTCCAAGAAGCTTCCTTTACAATTTTTCAAGTTTATTTTTAATCAACTTCTTTTAGTTTCGAATTGTACGACATGTTAAGAAAGGAAAAGTGTTTTTGAAGCAGAAAGGATATTTTCCTCAAGAATGGAGTTCAAGTGTTTTATAAAAATTATTTTTCCATCTAAGATAATAAAGGGTTATGTTTCTATCCCTATTATTAAATTGATTTAATTATGTTGTGATGGAATTATATTTTTATGAATTCCTTTATCTTATATGAATTGTTTTATGATGTCACGATGTTTATGATTCCCATTTTTATTACATGGGTTATGCAATGATGTATGATTTATGATTTTGTGGCACACATAAGAATGGTATCATTATGAGATGGGTGGGACCTATATCTCCCTCCAATGCATTGGGTAAAGATTTTTTATCTCATGAGATAGACATGGCTGGAATGGTAGGTTATACTGGTTCAGTGGAACAAGACTGAAACGAGGGTGACTCGGTTCAGAAAGGGACTTTGTCCACTAATATAGTCTTGGCAATGAGTCTTGACTAACAAGAAATTATTCTCTATGACTATGTGTGTATACCACAAAGCTTCTTGTTTTATGTTATGATTATTGTGATTACATTTCACTGCCATGAGTTATCCCAGGTTATGAAATTATGATCTCTTTTACAGGTTAAGATTTCCAAAAGTTATGTGGTTATGTATATGATGTGATTGATATTTCTTTTGTTTACCCTTATTGAGAATTTGATCTCACCCTTTTATGTTTTATTTTCCCCAGGATATAATGAAAGGTTTTTGGTATAAAAAAAAGACGATCTTTATGGGAGATGTTGAAGATCTTTCACCAGGATTAGAAGATTATATTCCGAGTTTCCAAAGACACTAAACTATTACGATCCTTGTGTGTGTGTTTTTGTTATGTAATAAGTATTCCGCAAAAGTAATGTAATGTTCATGTACGTTAAGCTTCGGGTCTCTACAGTTGGTATCAGAGGAAAGGTTTAGTCAACCTTTGGAAACTAGGATGCGAAAGCGTTAGTGGGATCCCTAGAGATATTTCTAAGGTATGTCTAGGGATGTCCTTAAGGATAAGTATACGTATAGGATATAATCCTAGAACTATGGTAACGTTCTTAGAATTTCACCTAAGATGTTAGATATTGAAGTTACTCTCCCTTTATTATGATTTTTTCCTCTAACACTATTCTTTTTGGGTTTTAGAAAATGGCTGGAAACAAGATGATTCACGATAATGGAGGATATTATGGACAATGGAATGATATTCTTCATGAGAAACCAAATGAAATGTGATTTGGAAGTCCAAACATAATTATTATGCTGAATCAGCAATCTCATAATATGATCAATAAATTAAAATTTGTTAAGTTTCCTGACTCGGATAATAAGAGAAAGATGGAGTTTCATGATGATCATAGAGGAAAGAAAGTTCAATTTCCCATATGTAAATCATGTGGTAAGAGGCATCAATGAAATGTTTCAAAGGAACTAGAAGATGCTTTGGGTGTGGAAAAAAGGACACAAATCTAGTAAGTGAAATGGAAGAGGTTCAGTTAACACCAGGGATGAGGATAATGGTATTGCTACGACATCAACAATGGTAAAATATTTTAAATGTGGAATGTACGGGTATTATGCAAACCAATTCCCTAAGGGAAAGTCTCATGAAGAGAACATGTATGGTCGTATGGGTAGTATTTATGTGGATGATGATGAAGAGAATACAAATGATATGTGAGATGAATGAATTGTTGAAGCTCGGTCAATGGTTTAAGAATGTAGTGGAATGATTACATGTTTATCATGTGTAATGTTGTATAAGTAATATCTTGGTACTATGGAATAAAGAGACGTCTAAGGATTGTTACACTATTGTCTTTCATTGAGTTTTGAAAGTGTATGATTAATGTTACCAGTATCCAAGAAAGGTTATTCAGATATTTTTGGAATTTAGATGATATGTGCATAATGATGGGATAAGGAGAATCTAATATGTTTGATAGTATTCATGAGCTCATGATTGATATAAGGACTAAGTGATATCATGGTTTGAGTATATAGAATTTTGAGGATTTTGGTATGTGGAATGTGTTAACATTTAACTGCATTCATGTTTTCACCAAGGGTATTCATGAGAATACATGATTAAAGACTTTGAATGATTGGAATGTGACAAACAAAACATATCTTATGATATATGGGGATCAACAAGGGTATCAAATCTCTTGTAATCGTTTTCACTATGAGAGGGGACTGCAGTATTATGGATAAGCCGAAATATTGGAATGGATTATGTTGGGCATAAGTTAGTATTGTTTAAGGATAGAAGTTTTTTTGATATTATTGATGGGATGTTATAGTTTTAGAAAAAGGACAACCTGCAGGACGGGCGACAGCCCATCACGTCGGGCAAGGCTGTGGGAATCGAACCCACAAATAAAGTGCGATTGGCCTTTATCGCCTACCACTGACCTACAGGAAGTCCCTATTTAGTAGAAACTAGTTTTATTATATTAAGCAGTATGATATATGAAGTATAAGTCCATTTTAGGAACCATATATGATTAATCTCACTATAGAATGACTTACGTATATTTAATAACTTTTGCTAACCATTTGTTTGAGATAGATGGAATGACCTGTCATTCTATCACATGATCTGCTAACACTTCATTAATAACAAATTCTACTTCATTTATTTAAGAGATGAAGTGGAAATTGTTCAAGGCACGAAAAAAAGTGAGATTGTACCAAAATAAAGTAAGTATTTATTCTAATTCAAAATTTTCATCTTTAGGGAAATGATCTTGAAAACCAAAAATGTTGTCCTAGTGCCCTTATATCTGATGAATTAGACGGTACCCTAGATCGTCACAAATTTATGGATTTGTGATTGTTGGCTTTTCCATAGCCATGTTCTCTACCACTCTCCATCAGAACATGATGGTTATATTTCTCTTCCATATCTATATTTTCACCTATGTGGAAACCCAGTGATTAGTTTATTTTGTAAACCGTTATGTTTCATACTTTCATTTTTAAAGATTGTTTTTGGTATTCCTTTTTACGATGTGGGTTTCTATTAAAGAAACTTTCGAATAGTAAACCATTTTTAACCCCGACGAATTTCGAGGGAGAAATTCATTTTTAAGGGGGGTAGAGTGTAACAGCCCAACATTTTATGAAAAATATTCTTTTTAATTTCATTAATGTCTTGTGTTGTACGCTACACCAAAAGTAGTTTGCAAAACATGCATCCTTGACTAGCCTTGTATTAAATGCAATCACGACCTTCCTCGATAGCGTGTGTAGTACGCAATACCGAGTTTCACTAATCAACGATATGCTATTAAAATATTATTAAAACTAGCCATTATGAATAGTAATAACCACATTTTAAAATTTTAGAAATTTTAGCTCTCAAAATGGACTTCATTTTTGGATTCGGAGTATCGAATTTAGCCTAAGGTGAAATTTTGGTACTTTTCGGATAACTTTCATATTCTGATGAATAGTGAAAATTACTAAATTTTAATTAAAAACAACTTTTTAAATCGAAATAATTAATAGTGATAAATTATTAATTTGAGTGGTTTTAAAGTATATTTAGAATATATTTTTATAATTCAATACAATGTTGGTCATTGGATGTAATTTCACATTTACACCGGACATAAACAAGTGTTAATCTTTTGATAGTTATTATCTCTTAAAAACACGCTATTTGTTGTGACAGCGGAAATTAATTATAAAATTAATTAATGCAACTTATATGTTGGGAATATTGTAAAATATAAATCATTTTTTAATTTGGAATATCAATTATAGTTTAGGGTGAAATTTTGGCATTTTTCTGAAAAACTTCAATTTTTGATGAATAGTGAAACTACTAAGTGGTAGTTAAAAAAATTAATTTTTTCATAAATCTTAATTTTACAGCTTCTGTGAATGGAATTTCAAAAATCCGAGAGACACGGTTGATGTCATCAAGTAAAATGTTGTTCAATTAGATGAAAATAAATTTTGGTGAATAGTAACTTTTTACTTTTATTTACCACGGTTAAAAGTAAATAGGGTAATTAAGGGTAAAAATGATATTAATATTACCCTAACACATGTCATTATCCTATTGGAAAAGTTTATCTCGACCAAAAACAACCTTAAGTGTAAAATATTATCATTTACGCCCACTTGGATTAGATTAGGACATTTATTATTATTTAATTCAAAGAAGAGTTAAAAGAGTTAAAATAAATTTTTATTTACTAAAACATTTTTAATATAGGGTTATACATAATATAATTTCGACTATAAATATTTATTAGAACTCTAAAAATATTTCCTACATAATGGTATTTTATTTGTAATTTTTATACTTTAAATAAGTTAATTTATTTATGACACAACGATGATGCAGTAATTACCTTTTTAAGAAAATATTAACATAATTGATGTTATAAATGCCCAAATAAATGTAATTTGAGAATTTTTATGACTTAAACTAATTTTATAGGTTAATATGACATGTTATTGTTGATTTAAGTAACTTGGTTCGAACTTATCATTCTGTTAAAAATTTCATAAAAATCATGTACCAAATAGTGTCAAAATTGATCTAAATTAGTTTTTAAAACAAATATTATATTATTAATTGTTATTTAATTTCTAAAAATCTAAGGTTCAGACAAATGACTTAGATAAGGATATATATATTAATAATAAACATCCTGGGGTTCGTTTGGCATGTTATAGTAAGTTTATTAACCATATAGTGTAAGAAAACAAAAAGTCACGGTAAAAGTAAAATTAGTTAACTTAGAGTTAAATCCAATTGATAAGGTTAAAATAATAACCTAAACTTGTCTAAATCCTATTGGTTGATAGGATTTCGACCCATACCCACTTTAACTTCGAAATAATCCCCTTTTAAACCATTATAAACCTATTTTGACTTTAATATAAAATAATATTTTGAGATATTCCTAAGGTGCCCCTCTCCTCCCTTATAAAAGGGCACCTCCTCCCCCTCCTCCTCACACCAATTTGAGCACTCAAGCTCGGACAAACCCTGCCAAAATCCATTCTCCACTTCCCTAGAATAATCCTAGAGGTCCTGGTCTTCTTCAAAAACCAATCTTAGTTCCCTAAGTGGAGGATTCAAAGAGGCGTTTCAAAGAAGAGGTAATATCCATTACCAATCTTTTCAATTTCTTTCTTCTTCAACTTCTTCTTCTTTAGTTGTTTCATGATAAAGTAATAACATCAAAATTACTTACATACTGATATGTTATTATAAATATGAAACAACCCTAATTCACCTTTTATTCATCCTACGGAAAAATGAAATCACCGCGCGTGCGTACGTACGGAATACCGTCTCCACGCCGTGGTGTAATCTATTTTCCACCATCACCTTACAAGGATGGGTATAATGGTGTAATGTGTAACTATATATGATTATTATAAATTGATATTGATACTTAAATAGTATAAATACACTTCAATACAATTCCACGATCATGGGAACAATATCATCACTCGTACGTACGTACGGAATACCGTCTCCACGATGTGATGCGACTCGTTCTACATGATCATCATTACATAATAATTATATAAATGAATTGAATGAATAAATATGATATATGTTACAATAATACCATTCTAGATATAAGGTATCTATAACCTTAAAAGAAGAATAAGAATTTATTCTGCAAAACACGCATAAGAACAAAATGCAATAAAGACCCGAGTAACAAGTAACAATGAAATATTACTAATAAAAAGCTATGAATATGACCATATATGATATATTATCAGTATGTATGATTCTGGAATAAGTCAATAACATTATTTAAACCATTATACAAGAGCTTTGGATATGTACAAAGCAAATCGGACCTAAGGTAAGGGAAATATCACAATCTCATTTTTATCCGAGATTGTTTATACTTTAGTATTTACAAGGGTGTATTTTATCATCCACATCCATGTTTCCTCAATATGTAATATTATTTCCATTAACCTAAAATTGTTTAAATCCTATTTTACCCTTCGGTGAGTTTTTAGTAAAATATATGAAAGGAATCTTTTGTAGTTTTTCGTACGAGGTACTTTTTTGACGTTTCCGACAAAAGTACGAGAAGAATGTTTTTTTAACTTATACGTAATGAATGGATTTTTAAAACATTATTTCCAAGAAGATTCTTTTACAATTTTTCAAGTTTATTTTTAATCAACTTCTTTTAGTTTCGAATTGTACGACATGTTAAGAAAGGAAAAGTGTTTTTGAAGGAGAAATGATATTTTCCTCAAGAATGGAGTTCAAGTGTTTTATCATAATTATTTTTCCATCTAAGATAATAAAGGGCTCTGTTTCTATCCCTATTATTAAATTGATTTTTTTATTTTGTGAGTGAATTATATTTTTATGAATTCCATTATCTTATATGAATTGTTTTATGATGTCACGATGTTTAAGATTCCCATTTTTATTACATGGGTTATGCAATGATGTATGATTTATGATTTTGTGGCACACAAAAGAATGGTATCATTATGAGATGAGTGGGACCTATATCTCCCTACAATGCATTGGGTAAAGATTTTATATCTCATGAGATAGACATGGCTGGAACGGTAGGTTATACCGGTTCAGTGGAACAAGACTGAAACGAGGGTGACTCGGTTCAGAAAGGGACTTTGTCCACTAAGATAGTCTTGCCAATGAGTCTTGACTGACAAGAAATGATTCTCTATGATTATGTGTGTATTCCACAAAGCTTCATGTTTTATGTTATGATTATTGTGATTACATTTCACTGCCATGAGTTATCCCATGTTATGAAATTATGATCTCTTTAACAGGTTAAGATTTCCAAAAGTTATGTGCTTATGTATATGATGTGATTGATATTTCTTTTGTTTACCCTTACTGAGCATCTGAGCTCACCCTTTTATGTTTTCTTTTCCACTGGATATAAAGAAAGGTTTTAGGTATAAAAAAATAAGATCTTTTTGGGAGATGTTGATGATCTTTCACCAGGATTAGAAGATTATATTTTGAGTTTCCAAATACACTAAACTATTACGATCCATGTGTGTGTGTTTTTGTTATGTACTAAGTATTCCGCAAAAGTAATGTAATGTTCATATACGTTAAGCTTCGGGTCTCTACTATGTCTACTGTAGAAGAGGTAATCATGTTTACCATGTTATATATATTTATGTTTCGATCAAATTTATATATATCTATTAATCCATCATAAACATAAATAACAAATAACAATAAATATATTTTTATGTCATTAGGGTTTTGGGAAAACCATTTTACAACTATTTTTCATCCTAAAGAAAGCAGAAACATTGCCCATGTGTACGGAACAATTATTATCTCCACAAAGCAGTTAAATTAATTTTTTATCACAATTTTACATAGAGGGTCATATGTATAGAAATAATTAATTTATGTTATATTTATAAACTAATTATGTTTACTTAAATATACGATATCATTTACCAGTTTTTACAAATACAACCATTAAAAAAGATAACCCCACTCTTACTTACACATGACTTACTATCTCTTTGAACAAATGTGAATCATTTTTTATAACTATCTTCCATGGGTGTTAATAAATATGTATAAAATATGTAGATATGATATTTATATCATGAATAATATCCTTCAAATTGTTTCTCAATGATCAAGTTTCTAATACTGAAACCACCGTACCAAAACATATATGATAAATGAAGTAGTTAACATCTGGAAATAATAATTTTACTAAATAATTACTAATAAATTAATAATGGAATATTTTAAAGGGAACATATAAGATATTATATTTGTTTATATGATTATTATATATTACTATATTAATTCTAAAATTTTTATACAAGAGGTAAATATCACGTATGAGGAAAAGAAATATGATGGTATGTTATTTTTTATAATGTCATTATTTACTAGGATTGTTTATGATTATGTTTTCTATGATTAAATTGCAAGATATTTCATTATATAAACTCATTAATTGGATTTACTATGGTTATATATATATATATTATATGTCTTAATTTTCTTTTTCTTTCTTTATGTACTAGAAATACCAACAAGAATAATATTAAGGAAAATGTGATTTAGTTCTCTCTCTGGTACAAAACTATTTTTCAAAATATCTATATTTTATAAATGTCTTTACAAAATTTATATTGATATTATCTAAATACTATAGAATGAAAATTTTAAAAAAATTTATTTTTTCTTTGAAAAATACTTTAAATTAATTATTCATGTACTTTTAAATAGGAGGTACTTTTCACTTTTTATAGAAAATGTAAAAACAATATTTATTTTAAAGTATATAGCGTGAACATGATTTCCTTCCATCATGAACACTAAATGGTTTAAATAATAATTTCCATATTTAAAATTTTATTTTCTAATATAAATTTATTTTTAATATTAGGAAATTTTTTTAATTTAATATATAATTTCAATGGGGAAATGGTATATTTCTTTGAGAAATGTTCTTTTGATATTTTAATGGTAATTTTAACTATATAAACAACTGTGGATGTTACTTGGGAAATTTATTAATGATTCCCCATTCACCAATTGTTTTTAAATTTTTAAGATGTTGAAATATGTTTGTTAAAAAGTCTCAATATATTATTGATAATTATTCAATTAAACAACATTTTGACGATTAGTCTTATTCATCCTTAAAACCAAAAGGAATGCATAAAATGATCCAGTGATGGATGGTGTATGGTTATAGATATCTTATTACTAAATTGTAAGGTCACATGAGGAAAAATATAAACATGAAAAACTAGATGGGTATTTGGTTTACACATACACATTTAATAATAGTGATATCTTGAGTGAGAGGAAACATCGATAAGATTCATAATATCTTGATTTAGAGAACTTGATTAGGAATTCCCAATCTTCATAATTTCCTTTTTTATGAACTCTGTATTCAATGTATATGTGATTTATATATTGATATTATCCATGAGTACTAATTGAAATAATGTTTTCATTGAATGGATTTTTTTTATTATCTAATTTATCATATTGATTACTCTATATTTATTCATAATATATTTGGATATATGTAACCCTTATTGAGTATCAGATCTCAATCATTATTTGTTTTCATTCCCCATTATTTGATGAAGAATATTAAGAATAATATCAAAGAGAAATAAATTTTTCCAATCCTATGATTTTATAATTCTATTTTAATATGATAATATTGTATGTATATAGTATTCCAATAGTCCTAAACTGATGGATCATGCATGGTGAGATTCTTAATATCATAAAAATGTATAAAACATTAAACAAAAGATTTGTATTACTGGTGTTTGGGTTTCTATAGGTTTAACTCATATCCTATGTCAACATATGAGAATAAATAATTATTATATCTCTTTTATTATTTTCAATAACATTTTAGCTTGTATAATCCCTACATTAAACATCCTTGTTGGAACAATTCATCTTTCTTTTCAAAAATGTATTTTTTTTTAATTCATGACTTATAATAATTAGTTCTATATTAACATTGTCATTTATAAATTATATTATATATTTTACAGATTATTGTTGTAAATTTATTTCACAGGAATATATAGGAATGAATTTATTATTTTAAAATATTTATATTGTTTTATAATGGTTCAGCATAAATTTATTATATTATACAAATGTTCTTAAAAAATAGTTCTTCATTGTTTTAGTAGAAATTATATGATTCCCAATGTAATACCCCCACTACAATAAGCTAAAGTGTATTAAGATTTCTTATCTGTCATGGAATACATTAGAACACTTTACCTGGTCCAGAGTTCTACGACCATATAAGAATATATCAATTAATAAATATTATATTTATATATTCATTTTCGGATAACCTAATACATATATATATTATTTCATTATTTATTTTTTATTTCTATCCTCCTTATAGATCATACTACATATTTACCATGTCATCTTGGAGAAAAGAGAATCATAACAAAACATTTGAGTTTAGATACTCGATAAGGGTTAAGAAATCTAGATAATATGAATGCAGTAATGAATAATCATAATTTAATTAACATTGAGTAAATTATATATTAAATATAAATAATTTGACATACAGAAATGGATTTCCACCAAGAGATCTTGTTAGAAAAATAAGGATACACATATTACCGAACATTATTTTTCTTAAAACAAGCATAAATATAGTGATGTGCTATATAATATGGACCCCAACTATAACTTATTTCATTCAATGAATTCTATGATATGAAAAATTTAATATAAATATATCATAATATGTTTAATAATATGTAATTTGTTTTTCATAATAGTAATAAATAATTGTTTTAAAACGTTTCATAATTAATATATATAGAATATATTGAAGCATTATACATTTACCCTATTAATTTAATGAAATAAATATAAATATGAATAAAATTCAATACAAATAAATAAGTACATATCATTATGGGTGTAATGTGTATAATTAAATTAATAATTATACGTCAATTTTATTACATTAGGCCAAAGAAAAGGATTATCAATGTTGTATTGAAATTTAAATTTATGGAATGATCTTTGAAATCATGAGTTTCTTATACCGATACAAAAAATATAGTTAATAGATAAACCCTCTATAAAAATTAGGATAACATAACCCATATATATGATTTAAATTTTGGATACAAAATTTTTCATCAATTAAAACCTTATATTGACATTATCATTACAATATTTTCACTTATTACTATAAAAGGATAATTCTTTTTTAGTTATAGAAAACTCTAGAAAAGATATATCATAGATTGTTTATAATAGAGTCCCACGATATTAAACATGAAATAATATAGATTTAATTTAATTAATTAAATAAAAATATTTTGAAGGGGACTTACAAGCATGATTGACAAGAATCCATTTATATTCATCAAATTATCTGTAATTTTGAGAGTGATTAAATAGAAAATTTTATTTAATAATTCAAGAAATAAAATATATTAAAATTTATATAATAATTTAATGAATATTATTTAAATTTTAAAGGGACAACGTAAAATAATTTTTAAATAATAATAAATATGTGATGAATCCTTACAATAAATTATTTCAAATCACCATAATTAAAAATTCATAAATAATACTTTCCTTCAATTAGAGTTATAACTCTATGAGGGCGTTCCTGATATATAAATTAATTAGTAATATGAAAATGGTTTTACTAGAATCACATGGAATTTTTGGTTTCCATAGCTATAATGGAATAATGATTTTGATGAAAAGTTGAATTTATTTAGATAAAAAAATGAATAAAATGTTAATTTACGTCAATATTAAGAATAAATATTGTATGTGTAATTGTAAATATTGTTCCACTCATATAAGTACAATATAATTTTACATTATTGTTAGATAATGTAATTAATTCATGCACTTTTTTATTATATTATATATCATATTTTTTATATTTTAAATAATTCACTACTCACCAACATATTTTCCTATTTAAAAAACGAACCCAGTTTTCACACTATACAAATTTTAACATTTTGAATAATAAAAATTCCATCTAAAAAAATTATATGTATGAGATATAAAATTTTAATAAATAAACTACAAACAATTATAGTTATCAAATTATTAGTAATTATAATATTAATTATTTTAATGATTAAGAATATTATTCCATTACTATTATTTATTTAATAATTATAATTTACTTATTAATGTTTATAAGTTTTATATTTTGAAATAATTATTTCTATTTTCCATGTTATTAATATTCCCAATAGTCAAATAATGATCAAAAAATAATTTTGTTAAGGTTTTCAAAATATTTATTTAGTTATTATTCTAATTTAATATATTATCCATATTACCTCTTTACAATATTATAAATTATTACCCATAAAATATGAAAATTAAAATTTAATTTAACTTAGTTTCCATAATCAATTTCTATTCATAATATTTTATTTTTGTCCACAGAAACTATTTAACTTATAGTCATGGTTGTTGGGACTATATTCAATAATAGATTCAAATTATAGATATGAAATTCATTGGTTAATTATTAATTTTTTTTTGTTTTATATATTATGGTGAATATATATATCCAATATTATGATGAGTTACAATGATAAAACAAAAATTATTATTATTTCTTCTCCTCTAAAAATATTTTATAAATTAATTATTATTTATTTTTTCTATTCGAAATTACAGTGCCATAAAAAAACAAGAAAAATATTACTTTTTTATTCAGTTTTGATATTTCAAAATTGTTTAACACTATTATTGAATATAGATTTTTAGAATTTTTCTACAATACTATATATCATTTCTTGATATTGGATAATAATTATTTTTCCTCCAAAATACACATGTCAATATAATTATAAATAAAAAATATTATATATATAATGATTATAAACTATCATAAATGGACATAATATAAAAAATTTCATGTATATGGAAATTTTTATATGTCACAAGAGAGATTCAATAATTAATTTCTAATAATTTAATTTCCATTATTTCTACCCTCAATATCACATTTTATTCACAATATATTATAAATATTTCATAAACCCATTATATTTTGTTCTCCATATATGAAATCATTCCTTAATAAATTTAATATATTTTCTTATATAAATCATATATATATATATAGTGATTTTAAAAAATATATATTACTCACATTCCTAGGCCTTAATGAAGGGATACTGATATTGGAGTGCCACATTCTCTCTTGCTTGGCTAACCAAATGGCAGTGTATTTATAACAAAATAATAGTCTATAGAAAACATCATAGGATATAAATTTTTCACCAATTCATATAGTTACAAATAGAATAAAAATCAACATAAAATAGAATTGTATGTATAAGGATTTACTTCTACGAGGGAACCATCTGAAAAAAATGACATCCTTATATTATAAAAAATATAGAACCCATGTTGATGACATAGTTATAATTCATGGTTAACCCACTATGTTAATCAATAAAAAATAAAATAATATACATATATATATACATAAGAAACAATCTATAAAATCAGATTCCAACCTCATATATTTCTCCCAAAACATTATATAACTTTTCAAGCTCAATCCCATATACATCCAATCATCTTAATGTCTAATATAATGCTACATTAATACAAGGGTTCTCATGATGAGTGTTACTATAAAACTCAATGTGGAACCAAAAAAAAATACATTCTATACACTATCATATAAATTAAATTCAAGTATGGGTGAGTATATAAAACTGTGAAAACCAATATATAGAAACCAATTTAGGGTATTATGTGTTAACCACAAAAAAATGATTCCCAACTCCACTTATTAAGATATTACATAGTAATATATCAATAATTACCACTTTTAATGGGAGTACAATTAAATTAAAGGCTTAACATTCTTAGTTCTAGGTATATAGGAAGCCCATTTGGGAAAGAAAAAAATCTAATTCACAAAAGAAAACAATCAATAATAGGCCTAACAATTACATAATTGAGTGTATAGGAATATAGTTGGGTAATTTCATAACATAGGTAGGTTTATGAAAATAGATATAATGGTGATTCCCTGAAAATTAGTTATATTAAATGCACTAAATAATAATGAATACATGGATGGTGAAATCGGAAACCCCGCTATTGAAGTCCCAAAAGACTCCCTTATCAAACTACCTCATAATCATTAATATAAAACTGATAATGTATATCCAATAGAGGGTGAATCATCAACATAATTATTAATGATCTAAAACAATAATCAAAAGATATGTAATATTGATAAATACATCATAAAAAAATCGAATCCTTATGAGGGAGAAAATTTTCAAGCCACCTGTATGATAAAAAAATGATCATGAAATGTTAGGTCCCTAGGATAAACTCATATACCCAATGATTTATAATCTAATATGGTGTTTCAATATTTTTAAATAAGGGGACCATTGATAGTGTATCAATTCACACAAAACCATTATTCTATTACCTAACCACATATATATTAAAAACATGTTCTCTATAAATTAAATGCTTCTTTGTAGACAAGACCCATACCCAAGCTCTCAACTGGCAATTTATCCATACCTATACCCCATTTTGAGTATATCATGTGTGTATCAACATATCCAACCCTTAATAGCCTCATAAAAAATGCCAATCATTAGAAAATATAGCTACCCAACACCCATGAAGACCCTTTCCCTTAGGAAATTCTCGACCATAATATTGACCCCTAATTCAAAACTGAACACATTTTCCCCTACTCCCCTGAGGTCATACAATTAATTAACGATTATAATAGAAAATCACTTCTTTAACCACCCCCATTACCATCAAGTCATTGAAATAATTTTTTCCCACCTTGTTCTATATATTGGAATGAAATTCCAAACACTATCCAAGCCTCAAAGAGCTTCCCACTCATGGTCCATAATGATAAAATTATCAAATATCACCACAATATGGACTCCATAATATAGTATTCCAATACTTGTATTTTACCATTATAATGTTTCACTAATATAACTTAATGAGTTCAACTACACCCTACAACAAAAAAATTATATGTATATCAAACATAATGTCTTACCAATGACTAACAGAACCATTTCCAATATCTCAATCCTCTATTATATGCAATTTATAACAACACTGACTTTTGTACCTAGAGTCTATAGTTATTCTATTAAATTTGAAATATATAAATGTGATCACATCACATAGAACTAGATTTTTTATTATATTTAGAAAACAAGATACATTCATAAATCATGTATTATATTTTAAAAAATTAATTTTTTTAACTACTTCATTATTCCCTCTAGAATATCCTTTTGTATATATCATAATACACATACTAAAATCCAGAGAGATGGAATCAGAAGAAATATGTAACATTTAATTCATAGTCTAGTAATACATACAATTGAAACAATCATAGAATAAATATTTGATGACCAATATTGAATGAATAAATTATTATAAAATAATTCAATATAAATATTCACATTATCATTAAAAATATCCATGGATGTCATAAGTGTTATAATATTCAGGTTTGAACTAATTAATGATTTCATAAAAATGTAATTCACAAGGTCAGACATCTTAGAGTTACCATCGAGGCCTTAGTCTAAGACAACATTCATAAATTGCAAAAGATTCATCAAAAAACCCAAAATTTTTGTTTCATTGTACCTATTGATTCATAAAGGGGTTATAAAATTATAAGACCAACCAATCACTTAATAAGTCCAATTCATTCGTTATATGATTAAACAATACAATTCTATAGGAAATGTAAAATAAAGAATATAAATAATTTCCCCAGTGAAACTATTCCTCAAAAATATGTAGAAAAATTTTGGTTGGTATAATTGGATTATAACCTTAGAAAATCGTATGATTAGATAAATTATATTTATTGACATTGAAAATGTTCATTGAAATAGATTTTAAGGAATTAACTAAAGGTTCGGGGGTAATTCATTCCAAAATGTGTAATAAATCCACTAAATGGGATGGATTTTGGATTTTCATAACCATTAAGAATAATAGTTCTCCGCAAAAGTACTTCAAGCATCATGATACAATTCTCAAGTGAATGATGCCAACCATCGTGGAATGTATGAAGAGTTGTGAAGGCCACCACCCCAATTCCAATGCATTAAAATAAAAAACCACGCAGGCCTTAAAATTCACAAAAAGGGACCAATTACCACTTAAATACATGTAAATACTTCCCTACACTTCTCATTTAATGATATATTACCATTGGACTTTCACCAGATGTAATGAAATCCTGATACTTCAATAATCATGACCGAAATTAGAAATGAATTCCTATATGTTGGAATCCTTTTGGAATTCCCTCCAATGAGGTCTTGAAACTGAAACGTTTGGTTTGAGAATAATTTCCATATGGGTCATGAAATTCAAAATAGGGATAATCAACTAAAAAATCATTGCGTTTTTCAAGATAATTATCCTTCGAGAAATCAACACCATTTGAACTAAGACACAATAAAGATAGAGGGAGACCCTAATTCTTGAAGAATGACCTTTCATGAATCTCATGGATACATTAAACAATTACCTTCACATATTAAACATCAAGGTCCATAATTTTTCCCTCCATTCAGCATACAAAGCTTTTTGAAGGTTGAGTTCTCGATGACCAAATACCCACCCATACCCTATTACATCATCCCCTAATCCTTCGTTCAACTAGTATCATCAACCCTATTGTATAAACTATTTTCATCGTGGATAACCAAGAAAATAGAATATTATATTATTCATAAACATAACAACCTGAATTTCTATCTCTTACACATAGAAACCATAACCTCAGGATACCCATTTTCAACTACACAATGTAAGAGTTTATGCCATGAGTTAACTAGAGGCACCAATGTAAGAGAAATGTAAGCCATAAAAGTGGCATTATCAAGAGAAATAAGATGGATTTACCTTTTATGAGGCAATTTTCTTGGTCATTATCTCCAGTATTTAATGGGTCTCCATGGATGTATGCCCAAAAAGCATATGTGATGCATGAAATAAAATTCCTTATCACCACATCCAGTCATATGATGTTAAATAGTATGGAAATGTCCTCATAAATTTATGTTAAACTATTGTTCTAACATATTCAATGAACACATTATTCCCCTTGTATGTATAGTATGATATGAAACCCCACCTCCTAAAATATGAAATGAAAAAATGATTCCACATTTATGATCAGATGGGGACAAAAACTATTTCCCCACAATGGGTTGAGACACATGTGATGGTAAAATGTATTTATATGACCTATACCAAAATGGTTGGAACCCTCTACAATAGACAACCCATATACTTAATCCCATGTCCATAATGTGATGAATAACCAATTCTCTAGATAGAACCCAAATACTAGGGATGAAACCAAAAAATCCAAGTAGTCTTACACATAATAACCACACCTCCCTTTTTCAAACCTTCTATGGAACAAGAATACATACTACAGGATGTTAGACTACATGGACTCCTCCCACCACACAAAAATATAAATAAATAATGGAATAAAACTACAAGGGCTTTGATCCCTCTCTCCTAATAGGGTGAATATTACTATTATATGAGGTTCAATCCTAAAATCACTACATATATATGATACCTCACCAAGGATCAATCTCAGTTCCCCAACACATGCAATAAGTCTTCATGTCTTCATATGAGGTGGAAGAAACTACATTTTTTGATCAATTACCCTTTTTAAAAACTCAACATCATCAACCTATCGATAAAGGACATTTATCATGTGACCTACCAGTCCCCACTAGTTTTCAAGCATGTGACCTACCATTCATCATTAGATGATAAACCTATAAAGTACCTTTTCACACAAGACATTAATCCTATGATATATCTATCCCCATAATATGTTAAAAATATTTCCCAACATTCCAAAAAATATGTTAATGATAAGACCTAAATATCCCCCACTAATTTTTAATCATGTGACCAACCTAATCCCACAAGGTATTAAACATATGACATTCCTATCCCCATTAGTCATTAATCATATGACCTAACTAACCTTACAATACATTATACCTGTGAAATAACATTCCCCACGAGATGTAAAACATGTGACATACATGTCCTTTAAAGTATTGTATCCTATTACCAAACCAATTAGAACCTACAATATTTTAAACCTGTGTCCGAACTCACAAAAAATAAAATAATAACTAAACTATTTAGTATATGTGGGAATCCTGAGGAATCGATACTTAGGTGACTTATGATCATTAAATTAGTCTCCTCTTAGAGGATACATGATTCCTTATGTTCTCCCCCCATAATTCCTTATATACGAGATCCCTTCAAATTCAGATGATGAAGAATTTTACCAATATATAACATTCCAATGATTCCCAATCATTATCATCATCTCCAAATTGAAGGTATCTGCCCTAGTATAAAAGAAAGTGTCATAATTAACTAGTTTCCACCTCGATATTTCAAGGATAATTATATTAATTAACACATCAATGATATGTAAATGAGAATAAGACTATTAAATGATCTCAATGTATAAATCCCTAGAATAACGGGAAGAAATTCCATTATCCCATTTCAATCATAGAGCCAACATCATCATCTCTTTTGATAAATGTTGTCTTCATAGTAAATAGGTAATGATGGATATATACTGTAGAGGGATCCACAACTAGTCCATATATTTTGATTATTTTGGGATAGGTAAAAGGACATAATTTTCTATATATATATGAATATCCACAGTGTATGGAATTTGAAAAAAAAAATAATGAACCCGAAATGAATCTATTTATTGGAAACAAGTGGTAGATGATGTAAATTGGGTATCGCTGATACTATGAAACAAAAGGCATGAATTCCATCTCCTTATCTTAGATAGGATGGTCAATGATCGGAATTTTCGGAATCATCTTAATCAAACATATATTGATGGTTTTTATCATATATCCTTCTAAGACACATGCTTTAGTTAATTGTTGATTATCCACAACCAATAATATGTGTGGAGGTAGATGAATTGATTTTTCTGCAACATAACATGACTACAGTTCTTATAGAGTGTAAACCCATCGCACATGTCATTGGAACCCTCATCTCATCTCCCCCTCTAATCATATCCACTAATGATTCATAAATTCCCATGTTCAATGTTAGGATGTGGAAGGGGAAATCTCAACATGGGATATGGCTGATATATTCCTTGATCTTACCATTATTTATCTTTACCCCTAGGGATTCTTGGGGTAAAGATCCCTTATCACTAGGGAATTTTTTTGGATACTTTACTCAAAATGATATAACATTTATTTTGTCTTCATTTGAGGATGCAAGAGATGCATTGGATGCCCCTATTGTGATCGCCACCTGATGGTCCCCACATGGGGGTCCCCACAACACAATGTATCTAGAAATGTTGAGTAGCGCCAAGGGATGTTGAATAGTCTAATTATGTACCTACATAGTTGGCCCCATTCAAGAACACCTAGTTCTACAGCCAGGGGTAGGTCACTAACCCTTCCCACTGTAAAGCCAATATGATAGTTCCAGTGGCCCCAACCAACATCTTTGTTACCCCAAACCATTCAACCAGTACACAGTGGTACATTCATACTAGGTTGGTATTATGACCCCACTCACCTATATGGCATGCTTGTTCCCTGATACCTATTTTGGTATAAAATAAAAGCCATTGTGGGACACCCCTTGAAGAAGAATATCACCATATAAGATTTTCTAATGAAAATTTCATCATACATGGGTGTCCTCCCCTTTCCAAATATATTACCCAACATAGTGATCCCTCAATGAGATGGATGTTAGACAACTATTATAGAGGAAGTTTTCACAATGCCATCCACAACATGTGTGGAATAAGACCCCCATCCCTTAGGGTATCATACATGCGGAACTCTGAAATATACCTTGTTTAGTCCAAGGGCGACTTCACATCACAATAATAATCTCAAAATTTGGGATGATGGATGACATAGAAAAAGTGCATATGCCTCTAATTTAAGAGGTTAGAGAAAAATAAAACCATTTTAGACTAACCATATAAGAGATAGATATTGAAAAGGTACATATATCCCTCGTAAATAAATATATATGGAGAATGTATTGAATCCCTTTCATGAAACCTCTTTGTAAAAATCATTACCTCTATTGTGTTTCCTCCCCTCTCATTCAACATTAGTAGGTAGAGATATGTTTGTCTCTGTACTGGGACCATATGGGGAGAGAGATATATTTTTTAGGCCAGTGGTTAATATATAGGACATATTTCCTAATAATACATACTCTGTAGATACCTCGTCATATATTTAAATAGTAATGAAGATGTCCCCTAATCTATAATAAATTCCATCATTCTAGGGATAATTGGCCAATGTGACACTGCCTATGTTATTGTATTAGTATTAAAATAGATCCTCACTTTAGTCTACCCAAATTTATTTCCCATCACTAATTAGTGTTCGGGGCGATCAAGAGTATATTATACCACTGATTTATGGAATATAAGAGGAAATATTGTTTGAGATTCTATCCAATTACTAGAAACCTATCATGTTTTGGATGTGTCACGACCCGTCCTTGGGGCATGTGTCGTGACTACCCCAAGCCTGCCTTCCATAGGCCAGGGGCTGGCGACTAGCACCAAAGGCGTAAAATCCCGATAACTGAGAAGGCATTGCCTTTATAAAAGAAAACAAGCACCACAGAGTACAAGCGGAAGCAAAACACTAAGTACAAAAGAAAATCTGAAAAGTAAATGGGCCAGAATACAAACCCAAAAGAAAGAAAGACTACAACTGAACAAGGTACAACAGCAAAAGACAAACAACTGGAAGTAGGAAGCATCTCCTAGGTCATCCTCCTCGGATCCTACCTGAAGGGTAGGTACAGATGGCGCAGCTCCTGGTCGTCCACCACGGATCCTACCTGAAGGGTAGGTACAGATAGCCTCCTCCATGTTGTCATCCGTCAACCTCCTTTGTGAGTCGTCACCTCGTGTAGTCCACCTTCGGGTACTGACTCGTCGTGTGGTCCACCTCCGGGTACTGACTCGTCATGTATTCCACCTCCGGGTACCGTCCATTCCTCGAACACTCGGCCTCTGTCAGCACTGCCCGTTGTCTGCAACCAACACAATGAGGTGCGGGCATAGCCCGTGCGGGGGTGAGTTTAACGATACTCAGTAGGGACCCCGAGACCCTCAATGTCTCACTAAAACAACAAGGATAACCACAAAGAAGATCTCAATAGATAACCTCTACTTAGGTATATGCCCATACATATACCTAAGTTATCAAGTAATCCATCTCAATCATGAGGAAACACAAGGATCATGAAAACAACGGATAACCACTACCCAGGTATATGCACATACATATAACTAAGTTATCAAGTGACCCATCTCAATCATGAGGTAAACCCAAAGGTCAAAAGTCTCAGCTCAAACCAGGATTTTCATTATCACAACCGTAACTGCTGAAGAGCTCCATCTCTGGAGTGTACAGTGGTCCTGTCACGACTCTGAGGTACTCCTCACTAACCTAAGACTGCTGAAGTACTCCTCCTGTCGAGTACTGCGGGCCAGCCACCCAAACACAGTAGTGCTTCCCACCGAGGTATGTCACCCAAACAAAGTAGTGCACACCCCCTAGTAGCCTGCTGAGGTACTCTCCGGACGAGCACCGCATGTCTGCACTGTCACACAGGTAGTGCTCCGTCCGCTATGGGTCTACACCTCATAAAGTAGTGCTTCGTCCACTGGGCTAGTCGACTTACTCCGAGTCGAGTCGGTCAAGCAGTCGTCAGGTCTCAGCCAGCTACACGGTCTCCGTACTCCGCACGCTCGTCTCTGGGAGGGTCCGCTCCATGAGCTACAGGTCGATACTCCAAGTATCTCAAAGTCCCATGAAGAAGTATCTCAAAGGAGCGCCTCGTCATAGGGGTCTCATCGCAACAGACGACGCGTCAATCGGACGCCCGGTTTGTGAATTACTAGCCTTTTCGTCCCAGGGGCCCGGTTGGTTTCGTGAGCGAACCAAATCCGGCCGTATCTCAACTGTACCCCGAACTATCATAGGGTATACTCATAGGGACCGTTTCTCATCGTGATCACCAACGCCGCTGACGGTTCGTCAAACGGACGTCCAGTCTGAAAGATATCAGCTCTTCCGTTCCAAGGTCCCGGTTGGATTTCAGGTGTGATCCAACCCGGCCATTATCCAACTGCATACAAAAATCGGGCGAAGTATGCCAAAAGCTCTGTCCAATCAAGAGAATTTCAACGAAACAGACGGCGCGTCAATCGGACGCCCGGTCTGTGAGTTATTGGCTTTTTCGTTTCAGGGGCCCGGTTGGTTTCATGAGCGAACCAACCAGACCGCACTCCGAAGGCATCCAAACCTCGAGCGGAGTAAGACAAAAGATCCGTCTCACTTAGAGGAATTAATCAAAATAGACGGCGCGTCAATCAGACGCCTGGTCTGTGAGTTATTGGCTTTTTCGTTCCAGGGGCCCGGTTGGTTTCGTGAACGAACCAACCCGACCGCACTCCGATGGCATCCAAACCTCGAGCGGAGTAAGCCAAAAGATCCGTCTCACTTAGAGGAATCCAACAAAGTCGACGGCACGTCAATCGGACGTCTGGAACTGAAGTTACGAGCATTTCCGCTCCGAGGGCCCAATTTGTTTTGTGTACGAATAAAACCGGCCGAACCCAAAGTTCTCTGAAACCTTGAGTGCAATATACCGAAATGACCGTCTCGATCCAAGGATCGTTTTTTCCACTGACGGTGAGTCATTTGGAGGCTCGTAGCCCATGTTACGAGCATTTTACTGGAAGTGGTCCGAAAACGTGGGGTTTGGGCCAGGGGCGACCCGGCCCGACCCCCCCCCCCTAGGTTGGCCGAACCGGGTCGACCCGACCCGGGTCCGACCCGGCTGGGCCTGGCCCGGCACGGCTCGGTCTGGTCCCACCCGACCGGCCGGCCGGCCGCGGCAGGGCGGTCGCCGCGGAGCGGCGGGGGTGCGTGCGGTCGCCGCGGAGCGGCGGGGGTGCGTGCGGCCGCCACCCTTCGCCGCTAATTGAGGCCGGTGTTTCGCCGGCCGCCCCTGTTCCGGTGGCGCGCTGCCGCCGCCTTTCGCAGACCACCGGACGTGTTCCGGTGGTCCGTTCCTCCTGGCTTCTTCGCCTATGGTCCCCCCGGTACCCCACCTTCACTATGAAGGAATTCGAACACCCAAACGGCCTGCTTCATCCTCGCCTGTCAAACCGCACATCAAAAACGAAACGCGCCGTCTTCGTGGTTCTCCGGCATGACGTGTTGGCGCCGTGCCCCTTCGCTGCGGCTCCGCTCCGGCCACGGCACCTTTGACTTTCTTCGACGCGGCGCGACGGCATCACGTTCTTGTTCGGCTTCTCGGAGTGGCACGACGGCGTCGTGTAATACTACCGAGCGATTCTCGCATGGTGCGACGGCACCACGCCATCCCATTCCATCCTTATTAGAAACAATATCAATAATGGAGGAGGGTCGGCCGTGATTGTGTGGTCCGTCCCCCTCTCGTTAATCGATATCAACTGGTTGTAATAACACGAAGGATGACAAGATAGAATTCACGAACAAAATAATTAAATAATAATCTTCAACATCATTCCGCCTGAACGAATGATCCGCGGATCAACCTGGAATTAGTTGGTCCGCGCTCGTCGTTCTTTTCTCAGAAGATAAGAGAACACCAAAAAATAAATTCCCCTACCTCGATTCAGATACGGTGCACGTCAACAACCTGCAGAAGACGAGCGTCGCGGTGGTCGGGCGTCTTGGGGAAAGAATGTCGACTCTGTTGTCGTCGAGGTGCGTTCGAAGGGGAAACGTCGTTGGAAGAAGATGTCACGTTCTTCGGCGGAGATTTTCTTCGTTGGAGGTGTTCTTCACGTTCTTCGTCGAAGGTGTTCTTCGCGTTCCTCGTCGATGTTGAAGAAGAAGAAGACATAGCCTTTTCTATCCCAAGTCTCTACCACAAGAACATCTAACCCCAAAATAAAATAATCATCCCACTTATTTTATTAACCCAATATAGGTTTTGAATTTCAAGAGTTTGAAAATTAAAAACCCACAATTAACTCACTTAAGTTATCAACATAAGATGTTATAAAATTAAGGAGGTTTTAAGTTATCAAAACATAAATGGGGGGTTTAAAGGGGTTAGAAATGTTAAGTAATTTGAAGAGGTGGGGAGGGGTTCGTGTGGGCCCCACCCTTTCAAATATCCACACATGGGATGTTGGATGGATGTGGGCCCACCACCAACATCCCATGGGAGAAGTTAACAACTTAACATGAAATAAAATTGATTTAACAATTTTATTCACTTTTTTAATAAAACCCCAAAAATTAACTTCTTCTCCCACACAAACGCAACTACGATAAAGGTTCCCTTAAGTGATTACCGGCGTTTTGAGTTCATCGGTGCAATCGGATTTCAATTCTGAGCACCGGTTCAAAAGATAGAAATTCCCGCTCGCTTGTTCACTGAACTTACCCGAGCTAATCTTCAGAAATTAATTCCGGGCACACCGGGCCTCGGAATCAGGCGCCGTCAGAAACTGCGGTCTTGTAAAATTCCAAAGAAAATTAAGAAAAAAATTTCCTTGAAATTTCCGGGTCTTTATATTACTCCCACCTCAGGGCTTTACGTCCCCGTAAAGCTTCAACACAAACTAGGGTCACAAAAGTGGTACAGAGCACACATCTGAGCCTTCCGCTCCCATGTGCTTACCTGGAGGTTCTGTACTGCCAAAGAAAGTGCACCCGAGGAATCGATTATTCTCGTAGGATCTGATCATGTCGATCCTCGATCCCCACTGGAACCTCCATGAAAGACACCCCATTGCCATCGTCTAGCTCCTCATGGTCGATGATAAGCGAACGGTCGAGCACGTATCTCCTCAGTTGAGATTCGTGGAAGTCTTCGTGCACCTGGTGCAACTGCGGTGAATGGGTCAAGCGGTAAACCACCCCTCCTACCCTGCTGGGGACCTAAGAAGGTCCACTGAACCTCGGAGATAACTTTTCGCCTTGGCCACACCTCCGTAAACCTCATCGAGGTGATACCCGTATAAGGACGTGATCGTCATCCTTGAACTCCAGAGGTCTCCATTTTCTTTTAGAACTGAAACTCAAAAGACTACTGCCACGAGGTTATGGTTGACCGAATCAAGAGTGATCGGTCACACCCTCCTGTGAAAGAGTTTATCCTGTGCTGCCTGGGGTTTCCTTTTCTCCGACCAAGAAAAAACCCATCCTAACTTTTGCCTAAAACCGTCAATTAGAGTATGAACAGTTATTTCTCATTCCATACTCAAACTAACGTCGTAAGGTCTCGACGCTGCCACCAAGAGATTCCAACTGAAACTCTCGCCTCGAGGTTCTGACCACACCGTCGCGTAAGTGTGATTATCGAGTCTCCTTCCAAGGTATCTCTAGACGTGAGGGTCAAGTCCATGGCTTACCAAAAACTCTAGGTCTGGAACAAGATTTGTGAAAGCAAGGAAAGATTCATATCGACGTCTGTTACTACAGCAGCTAGTAGTGGACACAGACTGCCCCTTGAATCATTTCTAGAGCCATTGGGTCACATTCTTTGACCGCATGCAGCCGCACTCTTCCTCCGCCCTCCAGCTCCCTGAGCCTGGCGGGAATAACTAAGGCGGGTGATTGTACCATGTTAGGATGTACACCACCTCATGCTGTTCTCCTAGCTCTGCCTCCACGTCTACTACTTCGTAGACTCATCTTTCCTTTAATCTTCATCTTCATTAACATTTAACATGCTTGAGTCTCTAAGACTAGCACCAGTTTCCTGTTTCTTACTGCACTGTGCAGTCTTCATCCGCTTTTGGATGACCTGGACCTCCTTTAGTCTCACAAGAGGTGCTATGATTTCTTCTTTGCCGATAAGAGAAACCTGGTCTCATCCCCTGGATGAACCACTTTCGTTGCCTAATACAGTCAATCCTGACATGAATGACGAATTCATGCCATGGATAACATCGTAAGGCCTCAACGTAACTACTAAGAGATCCAACTGTCACTATCGCCTCCAAGGGTTGAGTCACACTGTCGGCATCAGTGTGAGGTCACTGGGTCCCCTCCAGTAGAAATCTAGAAAGTGAGGGTCAAGTCAACAGTTTTACCGGGACCACTCAGTATCAACCAAACAAAAGGACAGGAACGAAAACATCTCAAAGATAAGTGTCTTTTTATTATTGCAGCTCATAGCTCATAGTACAAATACACGAATACAAAAGTAACATGGAACTAGAAGTACAAAGGACGTATCCACTAGTTCCTCTCCTTCCCACCTGCTCTCAGAGATCTACTGCCTTGTACACTGCTCGGATGTTGCTCGAAAAACACGCGGCAAAGGAAAAAGCTCCTACACACGCTCAGGGTGTAGAGCTACTGGCACAAACTCCACCCTGAAGAAGGTCTCGAAGTCTTCCCATGCGAAGTTCATCCTGTCGCAAAACTGAAACAAGTGGCTCCACTACCTGCCTGCTGCTGCCTGAAGGAGGCTGGTAGCAAAGATCACCATGAAGTCTGCCGGCGTCCCCACTAGTCTGAAGACTCTCACCACAGCCTCCAGCCAAACCTCAGCCGCCTGCGGGTTCGTCTCTCCCCCAAACCTGGGTGGCCTCTAGCGCTGGAACTCGTGCAGCGCGCTCAAGCGTCGTGCATCACCTACTGTTGGGGATGGTGGCATCGATGGCCCAATGGGTAGTAGTACCGCTGGTGCCTCCACTGGTGCCTCAACTGCAAGAGGGCCCTGTACCGAAGCCTCGTCGCTTGACAGGTTGTCAGCACGCACATCCTTCTGGGCTCTAGCTGGTCGTCCGAGAAAAGGCATCCTGAAAGAATCAATGTAACACGGTCAAACGATTATACCTGGTGAGATGACCTGGTTTGAGTTGTTTTAAGGGGAAACCTTTGAAAACACACACGCAATCAGTGTTTTCGTGCACAAAGTCGGAAATCAGTTGTCAAGGTCCTGCTGTATGGATACGTCGGTCGCCCGCACCAACACTGGAATCCCTGAACTGAAAACCACACTTAGTACTCTAAACACTATTGCTTCACAGAAAGAAAATATCAGAGTTATAAGTTCTGTGGTAGAACCAACTCCTCTGATACCAATTTGTCACGACCCGTCCTCGGGGCCCGTGCCGTGACTACCCCAACCCGGCCTTCCATAGGCCAGGGGCTGAAGACTAGCAGCAAAGGCATAAAATCCCAATAACTGGGAAGGAATTGCCTTTATAAAAGAAAACAAAAACCACAGAGTACAAGCGGAAGCCAAACACTAAGTACAAAAGAAAAGCTGAAAAGTAAATGGGCCAGAATACAAACCCAAAAGAAAGTATGACTACAACCGAACAAGGTACAACAGCAAAAGAAAAACAGCTGGAAGTAGGAAGAAGCTCTTGGTTCGTCCTCCTCGGCTCCTACCTGAAGGGTAGGTATAGCTAGAGCAGCTCCTGGTCGTCCACCAGGGATCCTACCTGAAGGGTAGGTACAAATATCCCCCTCCACGCTCTCGTCCGTCAACCTCCTCTGTGAGTCGTCACCTCGTGTAGTCCACCTCTGGGTACTGACCCGTCGTGTGGTCCACCTCCAGGTACTGACTCGTCGTGTATTCCACCTCCGGGTACCGTCCAGTCCTCGAACACTCGGCCTCCGTCAGCACTGCCCATCGTCTGCAACCAACTCAACGAGGTGCGGGCATAGCCCGTGCAGGGGTGAGTATAACGATACTCAGTAGGGACCCCGAGACCCTCAAGGTCTCACTAAACCAACAAGGATAACCACAAAGAATATCTCAACAGATAACCTCTACTTAGGTATATACCCATAAATATACCGAAGTTATCAAGTAATCCATCTCAATCATGAGGAAACACAAGGATCATGAAAACAACGGATAACCACCCAGGTATATGCCCATACATATACCTAAGTTATCAAGTGACCCATCTCAATCATGAGGTAAACACAAAGGTCAAAAGTCTCCGCTCAAACTAGGATTTTCATTATCGAAACTGTAACTACTAAAGAGGTCCATCTCTGGAGTGTACAGTGGTCCTGTCACGACATTGAGGTACTGCTCACTAACCTAATACTGCTGAAGTACTCCTCCTATTGAGTACTGCGGGCCAGCCACCCAAACACAGTAGTGCTTCCCGCCGAGGTATGTCACCCAAACACAGAACTGTACACCCCCTAGTAGCCTGCTGAGGTACTCTCCGGACGACCACCACAGGTCTGCACTGTCACACAGGTGGTGCTCTATCCGCCATGGGTCTGCACCTCAGAAAGTAGTGCTCCGTCCACTGGGCTAGTCGACTCACTCCAAGTTGAGTCGGTCAAGCACTCGTCAGGTCTCAGCCAGCTACACGGTCTCCGTACTCCGCACGCTCGTCTCTAGGAGGGTCCGATCCACGAGCTCCAGGTCGATACTCCAAGTATCTCAAAGTTCCACGAAGAAGTATCTCAAAGGACCGCCTCGTCATAGGGGTCTCATCGCAACAGACGGCGCGTCAATCGGACGCCCGGTTTGTGAGTTACTAGCCTTTTCGTCCCAGGGGCTCGGTTGGTTTCGTGAGCGAACCAAATCCGGCCGTATCTCAACTGTACCCCGAACACTCATAGGGTATACTCATAGGGATCGTTTCTCATCGTGATCACCAACGCCGCTGACGGTTCGTCAAACGGACATCCAGTCTGAAAGATATCAGCTCTTCCGTTCCAAGGTCCTGGTTGGATTTCGGGTGCGATCCAACCCGACCATTATCCAACTGCATCCAAAACTCGGGCGAAGTATGCCAAAAGCCCCGTCCCATCAAGAGGAATTCAACGAAATAGACGACACGTCAATCGGACGCCCGGTCTGTGAGTTATTGGCTTTTTCGTTCCAGGGGCCCGGTTGGTTTCCTGAGCGAACCAACCTGACTGCACTCCGATGGCATCCAAACCTCGAGCGGAGTAAGCCAAAATATCCCTCTCACTTAGAGGAATTCAACGAAACAGACGGCGAGTCAATCGGACGCCCGGTCTGTGAGTTATTGGCTTTTTCGTTCCAGGGACCGGTTGGTTTCGTGAGCGAACCAACCCGACTGCACTCCGACGGCATCCAAACCTCGATTGGAGTAAACCAAAAGATCCATCTCACTTAGAGGAATCCAACAAAGTCGACGGCACGTCAATCGGACGTCTGGAACTCAAGTTACGAGCATTTCCACTCTGAGGGCCCGGTTGGTTTCGTGTACAAACCAACCCGGCCAAACACAAAGTTCTCCGAAACCTTGAGTGTGATATACCGTAACGACCGTCTCGATCCAAGGATCGCGTTTCCACTGACGGTGAGTCGTTTGAAGGACCGTAGCCCATGTTACGGGCATTTGACCGGAAGTGGTCTGAAAACGGGGGGTCTGGGCCTGGGGCGACCCGGCCCGACCCCCCCCCCCCCCCCCCAGGTCGTCCGAATAGGGTCGACCCGACCCGGGTCTGACCTGGCTGGGCCCGGCCCGACCGGCCGGCCGGCTGTGGCCAGCCGGTCGCCGCGGAGCGGCGGGGGTGCGCGCGACCGCCACCCTTCGCCGCTAATTGAGGCCAGTGTTTCACCGGCCGCCCCTGTTCCGGCGGTGCGCCGCCGCCGCCGCCTTCCGCGGACCACCGAATGTGTTCCGGTGGTTCGTTCCTCCTACCGTCTTCACCTATGGTCCCCTCGGGACCTCACCTTCACTGCGAAGGAATACGAACGCCCAAACGGCCTGCTTCGTTGTCGCCCGTCAAACCGCACGTCAAAAACAAAACACGTCGTCTTCGTGGTTCTCCGGCGCGCCGCGTTGGCGCCGCGCCCCTTCGTCGCGCCTCCACTCCGGCCGCGGCACCTTCGACTTTCTTCAACGCGGCGCAACGGCATCGCGTTCTTGTTCGGCTTTTCGGCGTGGCGTGACGGCATCGCGTAATACTACAGAGCGATTCTCGCATGGTGCGACAACACCACACCATCCCGTTCTATCCTTATTAGAAACAATATCAATAATGGATGAGGGTCGACCGTGTTTGTGCGGTCTGGCCCCCTCTCGTTAATTGATATCAACTGGTTGTAAAAACACGAATGATGAAAAGATAGAATTCACGAACAAAATAATTAAATAATAAACTTCAACATCATTCCGCATGAACGAACGATCCGCGGATCAACCTGGAATTGGTTGGTCCGCGCTCGTCGTTCTATTCTCAAAAGATAAGAGAACACCAAAAAATAAATTCCCCTACCTCGATTCAGATACGGTGCAGGTCAACAACCCGCAGAATATGAGCGTCGCGGTGGTCGGGCGTCGCGGGGAAAGAACGTCGACTTCGTTGTCATCGAGGTGCGTTCGAAGGGGAAACGTCGTTGGAAGAAGACGTCGCGTTCTTCGGCGGAGATGTTCTTCGTTGGAGGTGTTCTTCGCCTTCTTCGTCGAAGGTGTTCTTTGTGTTCTTCATCGATTTTGAAGAATAAGAAGACTTAGTCTTTTCTCTCCCAAGTCTCCACCACAAGAACATCTAACCCCAAAATAAAATAATCCTCCCACATATTTTATTAACCCAATATAGGTTTTGAATTTCAAGAGTTTGAAAATTCAAAACCCACATTTAACTCACTTAAGTTATTAACATAAGATGTTATAAAATGAAGGAGGTGTTAAGTTATCAAAACATAAATGGGGGGTTTAAAGGGGTTAGGAAAGTTATGGAATTTGAAGAGGTGGGGAGGGTTTTTTGTGGGCCCCACCCTTTCAAATATCCACACATGGGATGTTGGATGGATTTGGGCCCACCACCAACTTCCCATGGGAGAAGTTAACAACATAACATGAAATAAAATTGATTTAACAATTTTATTCACTTTTTTAATAAAACCCCAAAAATTAACTTCTTCTCCCACACAAACGCAACTACGGTAATGGTTCCCTTACACGATTACCCACATTGTGAGTTCATCGGTGCAATCAGATTTTAATTCCGAGCACCGGTTCAAAAGATAGAAATTCATGCTCGCTCGTTCACTGAACGTACCCGAGCCAAACTTCGGAAATTAATTCCGAGCACACTGGGCCTCGGAATCAGGCGCCGTCAGAAACTGCGTTCTTGTAAAATTCCAAAGAAAATTAAGAAAAAAATTTACTTGAAATTTCCGGGTCTTTACAGGATGCCTAAAGGCCTGAATTATTCATCCCAAGGTCCCTAATTTAAGGATATGAAATATGCATACACTAGAATATCTGCACGACATACAACCACCTCGATGATCTCCAGCTAAAATACCCATGGACTGAGGAGGACCTCGATGCCATTCATTAAAAAAACTACAGTGTCAATATTCTGGAACACCCAATTCATCAATTCCCGAAATCATATGGATATCAGCAGACCATCTAGAAGAACTACATCAAGAGATACACCATTTTCCTAAAATTTATATAGAAAACCTACCCACACATATGGAATAGAGGATTCCATAGTATTCTACCCCATAACTCATCCCTCATTCAAGATGACATTTAATCAATCCAGACATGTCGGTTATCTATGATGGGGGGCCATCAACCATCATGAATGTGAATGTCATAAAAATAAATACTATTGGGGATTAGTAAAATGATAATGTAGAAATATGGAAAAATGAATTTTTCCTCGATGTGGAAGACAACATCTAAAATACCATCCATTGGGTTCCTAAACCCTTAAACATAGATAGAGATTAGAAAACAAATGTCCCACTAAAAACATGCTACCACATATCTATTGGTATTTAAATCGTGGAAAGAGGATTTATATCCTCTGTATCCCGTAAAATATATCCCTATTAATATATTTATATGTTATGATTTATAAAATTATCATTGATCTTGAGGGAGATAAATGGCTTACCACATAACTTATCTTTTGGAAACACCATGATTGAGTCAACACCCAAGGGGTCCATTCCCCACTCTGGTTGAGAAGATGGTTATCCTCATCTAGGAACCCAAATTTTAGAATGGAAGCCATGCACATCATGTTAGGGTAGAGGAAGGCATATATGGTAAAATACCACTGTATGAATCCCTCACCCTCCAAAATAGTTATATTTATGGTCATTGGAACATAATCATTTTACCTCCCAAGGCAACAGTCCATTCAAAAAATTGGTGACTACCAATACTCATCAATATTATGTAATTTCCTCTATCACCACAGACATTGAGGACTTGGAGACACACAATTGTATGATCCCACTAAGAGGAAAGTTGTATCTAGAATTGTTATATCAGATGAGAACCCTTACAAGATTCAACAGTCTGAACTTCATCTCTTTTAATTGGATTAATGATCCATCAAAGAATCTCTGTCACAATGCCACATGGTGAAGCCCGATGTAATGAACCCTTGAGAAAATAGAGGGATACATGGTTCATTAATTCAAATAGTCATTTTAGGGACCCACTTTCACTTTGTACATTAAGTTACCCCTATCTTTATAGCCAATTAGGAAGATCTCTGAAGAATGTTTCTCTACGAGTTCAGATCCACCGTGATCAAAACAAATATCACTATAGACTCTATATAGATGTATAGGCATGATGATTGAGTGTATGATATCCTTACCAATTTTTTGGGATTAAAAAATACATTTATATGCATATTTTCGAGGAAAAGATGTGAATGATGTTTATGAGTAATATTCTGGACAAGTTGTTTCCCACTATAATCTCCATATGGTATCCAAGTGGATTCTAGTAATTCAAAAAATCTTCTCAATATCATGAAGAATCCGTAAACAAGGCCATGAATTGGTCATCCCTGTTATATTTTCCTTAATATACATTAAAAAATATTATGGTGGAGGTAGAAACAACATACAAACATTGGCCCTAGAGCTAGTCCTACTTTAGGTTCCACCAACAGATAGACATCACTAAAAATTCCCTAACCATGAGAACACTTATCAATACCCCCAATAGGGGTAGTCCCATAAGATTACCATGGTATATTGATATAGTAAGGTATAATACATCAAGTATTATTAAGTTATGAGATTAAACATCTATTCTAATGATATGAATATATTGATGTTTCATGAATGCGCAAGACCTTAAAAGGCCAACCTGACTGATTGTTCCATATATTTCCCATACCATATGGTTCAAAGACACACCTTCAATGAATTTATAATATTTGAATATTAGATTCTACAATATGTATTCTATTTACAAGTAGTGTTATGATAAATACCAACACTGGTAGAACATCTGTCTGCCATTCCCAATAGTGATGATGAGCATACCAGTGAATATAACTTGTAGTTCGGTCAAGTTAATCAGAAGTTTAAGAACATAAAATATCATAAAACAGCCACTCATAGCCGCAAAATTATTTATTATTACGTTAATAATCCAGTACCACCTATGGTTTCTTTTATAACCAATACCACCACATCAATAACACAATATGAAATGTCTCGAATGAATTTGTGTTAGAAACATTGAGGAAACATTTGTTCTCATTAGTGATGAAGCTGGTTTCAATACTCAGTGATTTATTCAGAACTATATTGGGGGAAGAACCACAAATTAATGTTATCCTAGAATATTCCACCGATAATATGTATGGACATTCATAAGTTAGTGCATTCAAACTGGAAGATCATTGCATGATATCCAGTGATGAAGAGTTTCCCATAGTCACATCATCTACGTCTTCACACTGTCAATGAGGTTGGGAAATGATTCAAGTTATTAAATATTTTTTTGACCTAGATGAACTTGAAACTGAAGTCCATGCTACTGTATCTAGGAAACCGTCCTCACATATGACACTATATGTAAATCCCTCAACAGACGAATCATAGGGTGCACCCCTAGAACCAACTATATTGGTTGACAATATTTCTCAATCCTAATGGCCAAGAGATATATATGGTAAACTATGTCTCATCCATAACCCTCCAGTGAAAATCCTAATATGTATGAATTATAGTTGGACATGGCGTGCACTTTCTAGTCAATGAATACTCTGGTGACGTCACCTACAACACTCTTAAAAATAGAGAGTCATCCATCGAGTAGAAATATCTCCATCTTAAATTTTGTTTTGAAACATATTTATATAATAATAGTGAGACTCAATATTATTGATACACTCCTCATATTAAAATATTTCTTTGATTGTCTCATTAAGAGCCTAAAGATCCTCCTCTGGTTCAAGACAATGGTGTCAATTGATGAGGCCTATTCAAAAAACAAGTTCGAGAAGGAAGGTTGGAAGTCCATCATTTCCATATATTGGAAAATTATTTTTTTATACCAAAATAAATTTTTTGGTGAATGTGAAAAAACACATAAGGTGGTCTAAAGGGGTCCTTTAACATATCAATATGTCACATCATTATTGAAAACAAGTATGATATTATCAGAACATATAGTGAACCTGTTTTTTCTTCCATATTGTATGAAATCATTATAACTACAATAAAAACATAAACTCATTACAGAAAAAGGATAAAAAGGTTTAATTTCATTGGAAAATTAGGACCATACATGACATTTGAAAAATAAAACACAAAAAATTTTCGCAATTTCTTCTTCTTTAGATTCTTATTGGTCATTTAATTCCCCATAGTACACATAGTCACCTTACAATATAATTAATAATGTGGTGAGATAAAATTATAGTAAAAGGATAGATAAGAACATAAGATCATATAACATGGGGTGATCATAATACTAACATCTTCATTATAATCATTGTAGGAATAATTATATAATAGAAAGGAATATGGAAATCAATAAAATGAAACATCATGTATTGGTGTTAAACTACCACACAATGTTGTAAAAAAGATATCATCATGTTTATTCATGTGAACCTTTTCTCATGAGATACATCATATTACCCATTTCATTAGAGAGGTAAATAATTTTTGGCACACCAGTCACATCATAACATTTTTATTACTCTAAGTAATTGTGGGGGCCCCAGTCACATCATTACCTTTACATTATCATTATTGCCACATAAAATGTATATGAATATCAGACAAAAAATAAACCATAATTAGTCAAATTGGTTACTTCATAAATAATACATTCATAAAATTTGTGTTCCCAAATTAATGAGTGATAAAAAATTTTGAATCATCATCCTTGAGTGAATAATATGAAATCTCTAGAAGTAAAAGGTGTCATTTTTTAAAAATGTATTCTTTTTAGAAAACAATGTGTTTCTAATAAACTCCATTAGAAAAAATGAATATCCTATAAAATATAATATAATGATGAATAAATTAAATTTAATGGATATGAATACTTAAAATGTGGTGAAAGAGGGAAACCTCATAGAAAGAGAGTTATGTTCAAGAATTCCCCTTACCTCATGCCCATACTCCTTCTTCACATTTACGTAACGTATATTCACATTACATTAATAAATTAAAAATTAAAAAACATTTTTTACATGAATCTAATTCATTGATGTTTTATTATGTTCATTTATGGTCCTTTCTATAAGTTATAGATTTCAATTTCTTCATTCTAGAGCATTAGTTTTCATAGTTTTCATGATTGGGTCACTTGTATTTATGAGTGGAACCATATCTAATATGATGATAAATACCCAGATTTTTTATTATATGTTATTAATTATCTTCAAATGTAATAAATGATCTTATAAATAATTTGGTTATAATTAATGGGGATGAGTCATTATATAACATATAATGTTTATCGTTTCAAGTTAATTTTGGAAGTTATTCAATCACAATGAACTCCTTTTGTTTTATCATTTAGTATTATGTATAAATTTAAGACACAAAACATAAAAAGGTTGTATCATACAGATTAAAATAAATTTTATTCCATTTAATGGTTTTATTAGTATCCTTAAAATTGTTAATGGAAAATTAAATTGCATCACCCATGATGTTGGTAAACTAACACATCGCAAGAGATGATTTAATTTTTATAATAAAAGAAAGAGAGGGATTATTTTGTTGATGGATACTCAATTAACATGATATAATTCCATTATATTAAACATAATGGATTTATCATTCCCTTTGTATAAGAGAAGGATAGGAGGTTATAATAAAATTAATGAAATGGAATGGAAGACAAGTTAATGTGAGAGAGGCTTTACCTATTGAATTCTCCTCTTGAGATCCTCCTCAAGGAAGCTATGCTTGGTATTTGATTGATACCAAGAGATCCAGAACATGGGGAAGGTGATATAGAAGAGTATTTGGTATAATTTATCCAAGGATCAAAGATTTAAAGTTGTGAGGAGAGGGGGTGCATGGGGTTGTATTTATAGTGGAAGAGAGGGGTGTATTGTCATTATTTAATTCATTAGTTTATTATATATGACAAGACAAGAAATAGTGTTGATTCATGAGACAACATATAGTAATTATATCATGGGAATTAGAACCTATTCTTCTTATTTAATCAATAGCTCCATTAATAGTGTATTTAACTTATAATATATATATACTATAAATTACCTTATATGACTATTCAAAAAAAATCATTTACATATGAAAAATACCAAAAAATAACAATAACCACTTTTCAACATGTACAATCCAATAATGAACTCCATTTTATGAATTTTTTTATAATCCTGAATAATTTATTTTTTAACTAAAATCAACATTTACTTACAAAATACATAGTTACAAATTATAACATATTTTATAACTCTATAAAATGTTAAACAAGTTATCATCAAATTATAATAAAATCAAAAGATATAGAAATATTAATTTTTGAAAACATTTTATGAAAATAAATATTCATTTAAATTGTGAAATTTATCATAAAATTGTAATTAAATATTAATGACTTATAAAAATGAAATCACTTAATTAATAATTTATTTACAATTTAATTAATTATTATATTACATAATTATATCATATTTTCACTTATAAAAATCCTAAATATTATTTATATTTTCATGGGTGAGGTTACTATTCATTTTTTCCAATTTAAAATTCATAAGGATTATATTGCTGTCACTAAGGTCAAGTCACTATTTCCTCAACATTGGTTCCTTATCTTTTAGAAATAAAACTTTTATCATTAATTCATCATTTATAAAGTTGTCATTATTTTCTGTAAATGAATTTATGTGCTTTTATTATATGTTTTTGTGGAATATCGAGGACACGCCTCTTAGATTAATAAATAAATAGTTAAACCAATTAGATGGTAGGCAACATAACTTTTCCCTTTTGAAAAATTGGAATAAGATCAGTTGGGAGAGTGATAGAGGAAATTCATACATCATTATACAATCTTTTTTTTGAATGTTCATCTGCAAGTGTATTGTATTCATGAAATACGAGTGTGATCATATAAATCATTGATGAATTTTGGGTTTGGAACTTAATCCACTTCGTTATCAATATCTAGGAAAGATGCATTCGTTCAATTTTCATAGCCTGGACAATGGTTGTCGAGTCCTACTCTAGCAATACGTTTCACCTATTATTATTCTTTCCAATGTTTATTTCATTTATAAAACTTATAATTTCTTATTCCCAGGTTAACGAAGTGCCACATGGTCCTCACAGATAATCATTGAAATCACCAGCATTGTCCCTAAAGACAGTCCCAAAAACCTATTAGCCATGAGTTTCTATATGAGTCCCCATCTGAGTTAAATTTAATCCATCTAGTGAATGTATGGATCCAAAGAACCTCAATTGTGATGCGGGGTGGAAGATAGTTACCATTAATCTTTAATTTTCTCAACAAAATGTGGTCTTCCACTGAATTACAAAATTCCTCAGTGTGCATCCTATTATCATTAGGCACTGCTAAACCAACATCAGATACGTTAGTATGAACATTTAAGAGACATATGTCATGTAAAATGTTTTTTCTCCCTCTTGTGATAGCATGTATTAGCGATATATAGGTTCCCTTGAATTGAAATCCAATCTTCTTAGATAGATGAATACCTAACAATGTAGGATGCAAGTCTCTAATAGAACCAGATGTTGGTGGTTGAACCTCGATGATGTAATATATACCTATCTAGATTGAATAATGAGATTTTTAGTAAATGAAAAATAATAAACATTCTCATGAAGGTGGTGGAAAAAACACACCAAGTGTATTGATTAATTCCAGCCTGTTGCAAGTTGACATCAACAAGGATTTTTTTGAGAGATAACCTCAATAATAGTGTGAAACAGGATGGAGATATCTATTTATTAGTAATTTCATAAAACCATTTGTGGGATCTCTACAAAAGATATTTATATAATTATTTGGGTTTTATATTTTAATTTTAGGATAGCTCCCAAATAAGAATGTTATCCAAGCTTAAGAAATTATAGCAGGAGACATCCTATTGGATGTGAGGAGCATAGTCATTCAAATTTACTATTTAGTATTTAATATATATGATAGAATCAATTCTATTTTCCATGGGATTACTCTAATTAATTAGGGTATTAATTATCCATTAATCAGTCCACTATTTGATTGAGGAGCTAACAATGACCAGGTAATGAGCATGCCTAATGATTTTTGGAAATACTGCCTAAACCCAAACAATATCTGAGAATCTATGACTCATGTGTTACCTATTTTTAATATATCAAAAAAATAGTTAAATTATGGAATATATTATATTTTTTAGTAGTTATCAAATGAATTTGTCTTGAAATTATTTATTGAAAATGGTCAGTCACTTGATGTCAAGCCCCCCCAAAAGAAAAAGGCATGCAATATTTCATCCATGAGGCAGAGATAATCCATCATTCCACAATACTACCCCTACAAACGAATTTTATCATCCTGAAATTGATTGATATAATAACCAAGGTAGGATAGGAGTACACCATAAATGAATAAACCATCTTTGAGATAATTACATGTTTAAAAAGGTAGGCACTTCCTGCCCTAGATAGAGATTTACCTTTATAAGAAGCCAGAGTTCTTGTGACATATCTTATAATTCTGAAGATGTAGGATACATGGGACCTACCCCAAAACATGATTACACCATGATAAATAAATGTAATTGTTCCTTTTCTTATTCTGAATTCATTAATCATTCCAATTTTCTGGGAGGATGGTGTATTCTTGCCAAAGTAGATGATGGACTATATCCAGCTAACTTCTTGGTCTAAAACACATTCATAATATATAAGTGACTCCTTAATGTTTTTATGTAATCATCATATATATTGAATAAAATATGTTAATATCATCATCAAAAAAGAGATGATAAGGGGTTGAAATAAAATTCTCTTCCTAGATGGTTTAAAATCTACATTGGTCAACATATATTGTAAGAGTGTACTGACATGATCTTCTAGAATTGAAAACATGATAGTAGATAGAGGGTCCCATTTCCTCACCCCCTTGAACACATGAGGATTTCCTCCATGGATATATTAATTATGATAAATATGTGATCATCGACTAGTTGTGTTTTTATCATTCTGATAATTTTTTATTAAATCCAAAACATGAGAGAACCATTAAGATGAAGCCACAATCCATAGTGTCAAAAGCTTTTTGATGTCAACATTTAGGGAAATGTTTCCTCCCCTAGTTGATTTCCTTCGATGGTCCAGATAGTATGAGGTAAAAATAAAGAAATATTTAATGTTTTTACCCTTCATAAATCCAATGTGCTTCCAAGAAATAGTTTGTTTTGAAATATGAGAAGGTTTTTTAGAAACAATCATATTGATAATTATGTGTATTATGTTGACCATGTAAACCAGACTGAATTGATATATATCAAAACAAATTATAAATTTAGGATGAGGGTAATGAAATGGGCCTTGAGGCAATGAGATAAGGACCCACCATTTATAAAATTCATAACATGTGTTTAAATATTAGTTTAGATGTTCTCCCAAAATGCAAAAAATGTAATTGGTAAAGCCATTCAACTCCGAAGAGCTTTCCTTTTTGAGACTAAAAACAAAATATTTAACATCAATGTCAAGTGTAATACATGTGATGAAAAAATTCACTTCCTCATGACCAAAATTGGAATAATGCCTTCCCTTATCACAACATTTCATGAATTCACATTAAAAAATTTCTCAGAGAATGAGACACTTTGATCCACCAAGGATTTCCATTCATTGAGAATATGATCCCCATCCATTGAAAGAGAATGAAGTTTATTATATCTTATAGATATTTGTAGATAATTGAATAACATGGTATACCCATACACATCATTAATCCACTTGGCCTTGATAATGAATTTTTTAATATTTCCTTTTGAGCTATATAAGTTTTCTGACTGTAAGAACACATTTGTGCCCCTTGGGAAATTCCTCCAAGGATGTTTTTTTGGTGATTTACACTCGAATGGAGTGGTGGTATTGTTCCAAATTATATATTGTTTCATCATGATGGATGACAAAATTTATACTCTAATCCTTCAAAATATGCTTCAATCGTTTAGTTCGTAAATGCAATCAAATGGGTTGGTATTTCAAATAGAACTGGACCAAAAATCATGCAAAATTCCTTTGAGAATTTTTCTGGGTCATTAAAATCATCCCCCATATTCAAATTTAACCCTTGAAATTTTGTTTTACAAAAATATGTGAGAGTGCTTATCCTTTATCACCTCCTTTGGTTCTCATTTTTATTCCTCACACATATAGTTCCTCCACTACACACTGATAAAGTGGGTTGTATTTTGGTGTATAAACATATATCTTCTATCAAAAATCATTATTGGATTATCCTCATACGATAGATCATCCTACAGTAGTGCCACCTATAATTTTAGTACATGTAATTTAACCAAAATATACTTCCTCAAGACTGATATGTGGAACACATCATGAAATCGATGCATATTCGGTTGAAGTTCATAATGATAGGCCATAACTCCTATGAAATCAACGTTCTCAAATGTTCCAATGTATGTTGGGAATATATTAACTTTCTTTCCAAACCACATGAATATCTTCCATGGTGATATTCGAAGGATGACATTATATCCAATGTCAAATTCCATGTCCCATTGATGGTTGTCAGTATAGATATTTTGATGAATCTGAGTAGCTTTGATGTCTATCTATATGGATTGAACGTTCTTGGTCATCAATTTCATAGGATCAAGTTCATGTATCTTTCATTCACCAACATCATACAAATAGGGTGGAGTTATACATTTCATTACATACAAATCTTTATTTAGATCCATCTGAATACTCAAGTGGAATCTTTTGTTTTATGATAACTCATCCAATGGGAGATGACGATCCCATCCACCAGTGAAATGATAATATCTTCCCCTTAGCATTTTATTTACTGTATGAGTTGAAATTTAGATTGGAAATCGATTTGGGGGTGATAGGTCGTACTAAAAATCAACTCTGTACTCAAAGAATGATCAAGACTACTTCAGAATATTTTTGTGAACACGTGATCAGTATCTGAGTTAGTCAAAAGTGGATGTCCATGAAGTCTCACAACTTCCTTCACATATATCGTATCATGTTTCTTAAGTGACATATCCTCTTAAATAGTGATAAAGATTGAATATATGGTAAGTCAATCCACCAAAGCACATATCCCATTATATCATTGGGATAATGTTAGGGGACCCATGAAAACGGCCATACTAAAATTCTCCAATTTCCATATGGGTATAGGATGTGGTTGAATCATCAATTTGGAAATTTTTCCCCCGGATTTAACATGTTGACATATCAAGAGCCTTGAGATATACGCATCAATCCCTTTATTCATGTTGTCCCCCCAAAAGTGTTCTTAAAAATCATGGTACTTGTTGGTACTCCTAGGATGGATAGAAAATGCTGAGATATGTGCATTGTCTAATACCTTATTCATTATCCCAGTTTAGGAAGGCACAGAAAGCCTCATTACAAACTTAATCACACCAAAATCAACAATATAGAACCCTTTCAGTTTAACTTTCATTAATTAATTCACCTTTTTCGTAACTCTGCATCATCCATTTGTGCTTTCTTAATGTTATCCTGGATATATGGGTGGGAAATCATTTTGTACATGTAGTATATATTCACTAAAATTTTGATTTCCAAATCCTTTCATATCATATCCATTAAGATAGGGTATTTTTCAATCCACAAAAGGGATAGTGTAGCAGGTTATTTTCAGCTAAGAGAAAATGATACCTTGTTTTTTTTCTACGATGATAGTGAGTGGAGAAATCACAGGATTTTATTATCTCTAACAAAATAATTTGATTAATGTTGAGAAAATTCTCTATAAATATATACTTTAGGAAATTATGATTATAACATTTTTCACACATCTCAAAATAGATGTTGTGCTACTACATTTTCAAGTCAAAAATCACAGTTTCAAGATCCATATCAGGTGTCTTGTTGTTCTTCTAATGGATCTCCAACTGGGATATGGTGTAGCTTATCACATTATCATTTTTCTAGTGTAAAAATTTCAGGACATTCATTGAATAATAATTTTATATCAAAAAACACTCTCCAATTTTGGTATAGTGAGTACAGGTGTAGTAATCAGCCTTCTCATTAGCTCATTTATGATTTCATCAAACACTTCCTTCCAGGAATAAATTATCCCATTCATTGTTAAAAAATTTAATGATCTTGAAAAACATGAGAAATTTCTCACAAAACATTTAAATTACCCTTTTAAGAAATGAAAACTATGGATTTATTTGAAACTAAAGTGGTTGTACCATTCATTATCCCACTTTATTTTTTATGGGTTGACATAAATTCCCCCACATGTGTGAAAATGTCACAATCATGTGACTCGATGAATCCAAAAGTCACACATTTTAAATTGTAAAACATCGTATCCTTCTATAATGTCTCTAATATAAATCTTAGATGTTATTTATATTCCTACATGCTCTTCAATTATATGTGAATATCATCAATAAACACTACCATGTTTTTTTGAGGTAATATCTAATGACTCTATATATCAAATACATGAATATTTTAAGGGAATTAGTATGTCTGAAGAGTATCACTAGAAACTTTTAGTGCACATAACATGTACAGAAGGTAGTCTTACTAATATCTTCCTTCTTCACCATTATTTAAAGATATCCACAATAGAGATCCAAATTTGAGATGCACTAAGATCCTCATAAATGATCATATACATCATCAATCATTGGAAGAGGATACTTGTTCTTTATGTTGATCTGGTTTAGTTCTCAACAATTAATACCTATATTCATTGGTGCATCATTCTTCTTCAAAAAGAGCACCATGACACCCCAAGGTGATGCACTGGGGCATATTAAACCATTGTCCAAATTATCTTGAAGCATCTTATTTAACTACTCTAGTTCGATGAGATCCATATTATTGGGACACCTTGAAATGGGATTATCTCTGGGTAAAAGTTCTATTCAGAACTATACCTCATGGTCAAGGGAATGTTTCGGTTACCCTTCAATAAATACATCACTGTATTCCCTCGGGATAGTAAATTCCCCTAGGTTGACTACATCCTTTAACTCAACCATTTGACTAAGGAAAGCTTATTTATACGGAATCATCACCTAGGACGTTGATGTATTTACAAAAGGAGATTCATGATCTTCCTGGCATCTGCAGAGGAGCATGTGATGGTTAAGAATATGAAAATATGTTTCATTTTCCTGAAATTTGATGTGTAATATATAAAATGAGAACCCATACATCCCCAGTATAACATAAAATTTTCCAAGTGATGTATTACAAGACCCACTAGAATAATATTAATATATACACCATTAGGAGAAGAGTCCAACACTTAGGTTTAAATGAATGCATCACCTGGTCATTTTACATATATCACTACATCATGTATTCAAGGTATCAATTAAAAAGTTCAAGATAAATTTCATGATATAAAGGAATGTGTATATCGAGAATAAAACTAGAAGTTCTCCATTCATATGTGAATAGTACTATACGATGTAAAACTTCATTTTCATACTCCACTTAGACAATAGTGATTTCATAATCCTTACATTTATCCTTTGACTTTGGTGGCTGATGAAACTGATTACCATCATGAACTTGATGCTTTCTACACTGGATTACATAGCTCCCTTGATCCCTACAACTATAACATTGGACATGGGTGGTGCTCTCCTTTCCCCCCACCACATTATCCTGGTAGATCAAGCATTTTTGACAATCATGATCTCAGTTTCCTCCCCCCCCCCCACATTTGAAGTATTTCACTATCACATTAAGGTAATTCCCATGATGCCTCTTCGCACATTTTCTACATGTTAGTGGTTGAGTTTTCATTCCACTTTTCTCATTATATCCTCTATATTGAAAGTCCTTATTTAATTTCTAATCACCATAACCATGGGACCATTATATAAAATCTATCTCCATATTGAGAAAACATCGATCATCTTTATCATTAATCCCAATGTCTCAAATTTTTATATATTTATAAGGTGTGTTTTTGAACCACTAATGAATCTATCAATTTTTCTATCATTATTGATAACAAAACCTGAAGCGTACCTTGAAATACTTGGGAAATATTCTTCTTCAGATGTGACAGATTCACATTCATTTTTCATTATCTCTATGAAATCTCTCTCTATATTTGTATGAAGCGTTAGAGGAAAATAAATATAAAGAAAAATTATTTTAATGTCCTTCAATTTCAACTCTTCAATTTCATCTATTTATTTTCTATACTTAATCAATTCTTATCATTGATAAGACTTTTCATCAAGATGATAAAAAATATGATTCACCTATTCAAAATCAGAATAGTAAAAAATAGAAAATATATTCTCCATAGTGTTGACCCAATATTCTGTAAGTAATTGATTGAAATATCCACTAAACATCAGAAGTCATTTCCTTATAAAACACTCGATAACATATTCATATATCTACTGTGAATGTGGTTGTTTCACATTATTCAGTTTATTTTTATAATATGATGTAGTTGGGTAATCATCTCTATATTATTTTTAACTTTGCCTCCCAAAAAATTGGGGTTTTCATTCGGAAAATCACTTCATTTCTCCTCACACAGGTTAATGGCCTGGTTTATCCTAGACTACACCATTTTATAAAATAAAAAAGGATAGAAAACAATAAGTCAATATGTCATTAATAAATAATATATTCCTTTATGAATTAATCATGAATATTATATCTTTTGGGATCCAATTGTTTAGAATTTTCTAAAAAAATGCTTCATGGGTGATTAATTATTCATAGTCTTATACTAAGGTTTTTTACTAAGGTTCTCTTATCCTAGTTCACAAATTTACTTAACCATCGTCAAGAGCCAATTATTAAAACACTAATTTTTTTCTCATATAATATAACATAATTTTAAATAAAATCATCATAAAATCATTAAAAAATGTGGAACCAATGGTTATGTGTCTTGGGAAAGTTAATACTATAGATAACATTTACTAAATAATACGTAAACATTTTTTTTAATTCCATTTTATCAAGCTTCTTATTTTCCCTTGAATTATCCTTAGTACTTGTAATCACCATAGTATATACATAAAAACATTATGAGATAAAATCCTAGTAATAGGATAGATAATAACATGAAACAGTATGACATGGGGTGAGCACAATATTATAGGAAGCATCATATAATGGCATGGAATGTGGAAATCTATAAAAATGAAATATCATGTCTTATTGGTAATCAACCACAGATAGTTGAGAAAAAATCTAGAATCATTGTCACACATATTATACTTTTATCATGAGATATATCAAATTAACAAATTAATTGGACTACTACAGAATTCATGGTGCACCTATCACATCGTAAGATTTTCATTACACTATATAATTCCAAGTGAACCTATCACATCATAAAATTAACATTATCATCCATTCCACATAGAAGATATATTAATCTCAAAAATAAAATAACCCATTTAAAGGAATTGGTTTTACTTCATAATTAATTCATTAAAAAAATTCATGTTCCCAAATGAAAAAGGGAATAACAGACTAGAATCCACAACCTTGAGTGAGGAAGAAACATATTGAGAAGAAAAAGGGGTGTTTTTTTAAATGAAATGTAGTTTTGGAAATAAATTTTTTAGTTATAAACTCAGGTAAAAAATATTAAAATCCTATAAAATGTAATATAATTGATATTAAATGATATTTATGGGATATCGATACTGAAAATGGGGTGAAAGTGGAAAAACCCTCAAAATATAGTTTGTTTTAAGAATTCCCATTACCTCATGTCCGAATGATTTAATCACTTTAATGTCATATATAATAAATTTAGACTTATTAATTAAAAATTAAGGAACCATTTATAAATGTATGTAATTCATTGTTGTTTTATAAAGATCATTAATAGGCCTTTATATGTGTTATATAGTTTAATTTCTTCATTCGTGAGCATTCATTATCTTAGTTTTTTCAATCGGTTAACTTTTATTCATGGACAAAAGTTCAGGTATAATAAGGATAAAGATAAAGAATTATTATTATATTTCATTAACGATATTATAGAATAATAAATTATCTTGTAAAGAATTTGGTTATATGTAATGAGGATAAATCAATAGATAAAAGTTAATCATTATCGTTTTATGTTAATTTTGGTGGTTTTTTTATCACAATGAACTTGTTATGTATTATCATTTAGTATTATTTATAAATGTTTTCTATATAACATAAAAAGTGTTTGATCATAAAAATTAAAAAATTTATTAAACCATTTAATGGTTTTATTATAATCCATGATGTAATTTTTTTAAAATGAATTTCCATCGTGCATGATGATGGTAAATTGACACATCATAGGTGACGATTTTATTTTTACAATTAAATATAGTGGGAGATTGGTGATTATTTATGGATCATCCATATAAAATGGGAACAAATAAGAATAAAAATGATAATATATTTATCATTCAATTTGTATATTATAAGGTAATAAGTATATAATAAAATTAATCAAAATGGTTGGAAAATAAAAGAAAAAGATAGAGGATTTACGTCTTGAATTCTCCTCTCAAGATACCCCTTAAGACACCAAGGATTGATATTTTTATGGGTCAAAATTATCCTATACCTGGGCAAGGCACTAGGAAATATTATTTGGTATCATTTAGGATTGGTGAAAATCTTGATAGGTTTGAGGAGAATAGGGTTTGAGGGTGGTGTTTATAGGGTATGAGAGGGGTGTCTTCTCCTTATTAAATTCATTAGTGTCTTATTTTTCTCAAGATAGGTAAAGTTGTTTATTATTGAGACTAAATAATGTAATTGTATCTTGTGAGTTAGAACCAATGTCAACTACATCATCAATTACTCAATGAATAGTGCATTTAATTTACATTTTTTATATAATATAAATTATTGTATTTTACTATTCAGTAAATAATCATGTATTTTTTAAATATCCAAAAAATTATCCCAGATGGATTTTAGACATGTAAAATCCCAAAATGAACTCTATTTTGTGCAAATAACTTTGTAAATATGAAAAATTAATTTTTTATTTAAAATCAACATTTATATGGAAAATAAAAAATTTGAAATTATAACTGAATTTATAAAACATTGAAAAGATAGACAAGGTCTCATTATATTTTCCTAAATAATAAGACATCAAAATATTAATTTATGAATAATTTAATTTAGAATTAATTTAATTTAATATCAATAAATTAATTATAATAGTATAATTAAATATTTATGACTTATAAAAATAACAACACATAATTATCAATTCTTGAAATATATATTTACCTATACTGTGATATAATTATATCAAATTTTTCCTCCTAAGATGAGTATTTTTTTTCTTATTTTCATCTAGGATATTACTATTTATTTGGATAGTTTACTGTTCATAAAGGTAATGTTACTATTTCATTGTTTGAGTTAAAATTTCATCAGTACTGGTTACTTAACATATAGAAATACTTCTTATTTAATTAATTATTCATTTATATAATTTTTATTATGGTCTCTATTTTATTTTAAATGATTTATACTTTGTGAAATTACTATAAGAAGGGATATATTCATTTGATAAATGGTTGGGTTGTTATAGAACCTGTCACAATATATAATCCCTAATATATAGAAGTTCCCTTAATTTCCAAATATTTTGTTGTGTTTTCTTCGAAATGTTGATCCAAATTATCCCTCATTTGAATGTATTCCTCAATGACGGCCTTCATTCCATTGAATCCTCTCTACAAAATGTTATTTTTTATAATGATTCATACCATTTGGTGCTTGTTACCATTAATATGGACTATTCATTCATATATCCAATTATTTTCCTCCATTTATAGAACTTATTTGGATGGATGATTCGGGGATCCCTTCTTTTGTGTGAGGAAAGAGTTATTGGAAGTGTTATTTTTATGTTTCCACAATTGTAACCATCTTCCTTAAGAAATTGGTGTATTATTTAGTATGATCATGCTTCATATAAATTGTATAATCTGCCACATGATTCAACTCTTTAAGGAAAATATTTTTCTCAGGATTCTACTCCTTCAAATTGATTATATTATTGTCTGACTTGTTTTCCCTTCACTTTGTTGCTTCTCTAGTATCTAATGGAATAGGCAAGGATGATTATTGCATATATGCTTTGGGTTTTTTTAGTTCCCATAAATGTATACCCAACGGGCCCCGAGTTCATTTTTATACCCTATTATAACTTGGGATTTAAGGATATCTACCATGAATATGATAAACACTATTCATTGAAAATTGATAGGATGATTCATCACTAGTCAAGTAACATTACAGTTCTACATCTTATATCGGTAGTGAAATATTTAGGTGGCACTAAATTCTTATAGTAGAAAGATTATTTGGACACTTTATCTTTATTTTCCACTTATATACTACCATTTTCAAACCATCCTACTGAGATACATTGTTTCCAGGTTCAAATAATTCCATATATATGTTCAAAAGCAGAGTTGAGTTCTAGGAAACCCACTGAATAGAAGGATCTAGTTCTAGAGATACCACTTCATCAACATGATAGAACACTTCTACAGAAGGGTGTGATCTTAGATCACCGCAAGGTGTGTTCCACTAAATTCAATATCCCCCAACTTCAATAATTTGGGAGAAGGAAGGGATAATAGAATGTGAACTGAGCTGAGCCTCCGCCTCCACTAGAACTGGATTCATGGTCTTAGCCAGATCACACCCTTAAGAACATTCATTCCCCAATAGGCCCGAATAATAGAATTCATCTTTTACTGGATGCCACTAATTACAAAACTTGTAGTAATCAAACCAATTCCCAAAAAACAATAGTTTGCTCCCTGTGGAGTTCTTTAGCAACCTCGGTCTATAAGGCCTCAACCGGGGGATTGGAGGGGTAAAATTCAACAAAAATGGGAGGAATAATGGGATATTATTGAGAATATGAGTTTTATTAAATGAATATGAATCTAGAAAATTGATTTCACACATTGTGATGGAGAGATGGATTTTCGATGTGAAGATGGAGACCAATAAAACTTACACAAATCACTATAGAGGGTGGTCATGTTTCCAGTGAATGAAATATCTCCAATAAAAAAGAAATAACGGCTATCCCTCATAGTTTCAAGGTACCTTAGGCCAAGAAACTCAATATTGAAGGAACATGAGAAGAGAGAGAAGAAGTGTCTAGGGTCTAGAAGTTTATCCATGAATCAATCTTATAGGGGTATGGCGTAGTAGAAAAATATATCCAATCTGTCTACTGATGGATGATGGTGTCTAACATGGGAAACTGTGGTAATTATATAGAATAATGAGACCTCAATGAATTATTGAAGATAAATAGGAACTGGTAGAGATCCTAAAAAATTATACAGGACTTTTGAGAAGAGGAGTATATAGGGAATTTCAGGTAGAAGGGAAAGATTCATGAAATGGAAGAATGATGTGGGGGCGGGTGGAATTGTCATCGCTACCACCCAATGTTTCCATTGCTACCCCAAGGGTTTCATGGACATGAAGATACACAAGAACACCATGGAACAAATTCAATAAAAAATTATCCATAATTTCCTTCTCGTAAGAGGATGAGGGTTCAGTCAACTATGGTTAAATATTCCCACTATAAGTCATAGGCTTGTTCATTAGAATAGAGATATGTCACATCCTAATAGACATTGGTTTTGTGACTTTCCTCATTGTAACCCTCACATTACAAGTACAAGGGATAATGATAATAAATTTTACCCCCAAAAACATGATTATTATGATATATGAGAATAGGTAGTAGAGGCCACATAGAATGATTTGTCTAGACTCACTGTTCGATTATATGGTAGAGATCATTGGGTACATATATTTTTTCACAATACACTACTAATAATTACCTTATAAGAGGTCCCCATATTCACTAAAATACAATGGTCAACTCTTGAAATAATCAATTATTTGTGTACTCCTTCAATGGTCAGGTAAGGGTGCTCCATGATGATGCTTCCCCGTTCAACTCCTATTATGACTACTACCTAGATATAAATTAATGCATGAGGGAGATAAATTATGTTTAGACTAATTAGATAAAGGAAATAAATCACCCAAATGATCTAATTGAAAAATTAAAATTTCCATATAAGGATTTTATGGATAATATTATACACTTAATGTACCTATTAGATCAAATTATCCAAAAATTCATTAACTATTTCATCACCTGTAGAAAAAAAGAATGAAAATAGATCACATCATATTTGTTTAGTATATAAACACCATTTAGGAGAGAATATCATATAATTTTTTTCTTACTAGATTGTACTTCCCTTCGCCTCTGACCCACGATAGTGTTTTATGTTCAAAAGAGAAGGTCCAACTTTATTGAATTATACACATTATCTTTTTTGTGACATTATAGATTGAACTATGTGATGGAAACTTCATAGAATTGGATCTGTATATATCATTACAATTCTCACAACATGGCATGAATTTTTGACAAGGTATATTTCCCATAATGAGGATGATAAAATAACCACTCCAATATTTCCAACACTAGAGGGTTCATAACATTCCATCAAAACCAAAAAAATAAGAAGATAAAGAATATTTGGAAGATACCCCTCCTGTTTTTTAGGAAGGTAACTCTAAAATCGTAGATGAATTAAATTAGGTTAATATCAGCATAGAGGAAGACCAAAATATGATGGAAATTTGTGTATTCGTGACATTGAATCTATAGAAACAATACATTGATATCCTAAAATAGAACCATAAATTATTTTCCTCGAGATACAAGTAACTATCGTGCATCAATCTCCATGTTGATTTTCACCATATTTGACTCCCAGGGGGTCATCAATGATATAAACAACCTCCTAGAAAGATACATCTATTACCTAGTTCAATTTTAAAGGTATTAATTTAAAAAATAATAAAATATATATTCATTAGGGAACTCCAATAACTAAAATTTCTATACAACATTATCATAGTTTTGAAGAAGAAAATAAATATCATAATCTTTATTGACTTCTACGATCATAACTACCACTATCTAACAGATGATTTCTCTCCCTCAGTGACAAAGGATTCTATTTTTTGCTTCTAATAATTTTACAACCTGGATTAATAATCTAGGTACGATAAAAAATTGATGGCCCAATAGATGAAGAAGAAACATCCTTCAGGTAACCTTGTTGAACTTTTTTTTCCGATTGATTTCATTTGGTTTAAAAATGTAGGGATTCGTACCCACAATCCATGAATAATATATTCAATATACTCATTGAAAAACTGGTTGAGTGTTATGTGGATAGTTTTTTTAAGAAATACTCCTAGTGAATGTAAAATCCTAGAGACATTTAGAAACTATTCATATTCATTGTCTTCCATAGTAGAAAAATGAACCCCCTGATGTGTGAATTTGGGGTTTCATTTGGAATTATTATATTATTTTCTATTAGACATGGAATCATTGTGATCGACCAGGAGAGGGTCATATTTATTTTCTAGATTCTTTAACCATTAAAAATTCATGAATAACAAGGTCTTGAGATCCACATATCCAATATAAGGTGATTCATCACTAACATTTACCATAAAAGAAAATAATTATCGTGGATCAGGAATAATGAACTATATAATAGTGGGATGAATAGTGTCAAACCATGTTTGAGGACATCAGGATGTTCAAAATCTATCCTTAAGTCTGGATTCCATCCATCCCAAGGATTCCACTACTAATTTATGTGACTTCAAGGGAACAATATCTTATCACTCATGTGGATCATAAGAATAACAAGGGTTGGGAATAAAACGTCTATTATGATATATGGTTTATTTTTTAAAATGGTGCCCAGGTATTCTCTCATAGGAAAAATATGTATGGCCTTTTTCACTTGGGGTTGTGAAATTTTGGAATTAAATAAATCACCATAAAATACATTTTCATTTCCATTTTGATTAGTTGAAGTTTATCCTATGTCAATCCCTGATTAATGGGTGATTAAGAAGATCAGTAGTGATATTTTATTAGTTCTGTATCTGGATTGTACCCCATAATGATTTCAAAGGACACGAAAAGGTATATTTCCTAGTTTCTAACCATAATCCTTAGAGATCAACTCATAATGTCCATTTCATAGATAAGTTAGTCCTCTCCGTTTATTATATTTCCCCATTTTTTGTGATTCCTTTTGACTGTATCACCCACAATCTAATCAGGAGAAGGCTCAATAGCCTCAAACTCAACATGGTGGGTCATGTGATTGTCTTTATCACACGTAAATTTGATGTGTTTTCTTACACGTTCCTACAGTTAGAATTCTATAACAAAAAATGTTTAGAAACATTCCCTTATCACTAGCATCATGTTATCTCTTGAGATTTATTTCCTCAGGATACATATAAAGGGATCCTCTAAACTATTCATCTAAAAGATCAACCATGACAACATTGTAATAAAATGGGAACTCATCCCTCTGCTTGAGAGGACCAATGAAATGTTGTCTCAGTTTCTCCCCCAACCAAAGGTGAACCATGTTCCCTAGTAGTAGAATGATCATGAAAACTAATGGGTTGGTCCTACTGCTTCTCTCATAGAACATGACCGTGATGATTTGGTCATTCATGTGGCACACTACTTTGTCTTAACCCTCATTACCTATGATGAAAAAGAAAAAAAAGGTGAAATCTGATTCCAATTTTACATTTGTAGTAGGCCCCTAAAATGCTATTGTAGATAAAGAATCCTCAAAATGGATGACTGATCTTGTTGAGTATCTTCATTCTAAGACCATAACACCATACTGATCAGAGTGAAAGTGGAATCATTATTGTGTGGTGATGTACATGCTTTACTATCACACCAAATGGGATCAAAACCTCTATATGAATAAATTCAATGGAATCGTCGTCTATTACATCAAAGGGAAGTGATTATTAAGGACCTACAAGAACTCTATGTTTGTTCAAGTGGGGACCATCATGAATGATTAAATAATTCCTTATAGAACATATCATCAGGGTAATTATTATCATACCATTTTAAATGACTGCATCAAATTCACCCAGAGGGTTCATGTATAGCAAATCCATGATAATATCCAATATCATACTCCAGATTTTCTCTATACCACCATGTACACTATTCCCATTTTAGTTTGGGGTCTTGATTTCATGGGATCCTACATGCCAGTAACTACTCAATACTACATTTTCATTACTACTACTACAAATAATTCCTCAATATGGGAGGAATCTATCACCCTCTAGGAGGTCAGTACCAGATTAGTGATCAAGTTTGTAAAGTCCCACATCATAAAATCATTTGGTATTCCTCACAATATTCTCGAATAAATAAACTCCAACTATTGATATTTTTAGCTAAAATAGATGTCTTCCATGTAAAAAATCTGGTCCAATCACACTTCATGCAAATAAACACCAGAGAATAGATTATATAGGCCTTCAACAACACCGTCCCAAATATAATATTGTTTTTAGTTAGTCAGAAATTGAATTTTTTTTCTAATAATCTCCCTAGAACCCTCAGTCCATGTTAGGTGATAACTATAAATTTTAACTTGGATACCCCCATAAACCATGGTATTTAGTATATAGGTAGTTTTACCTAGAATGGTTTATTTAACATCACACTAGATGGACCTTTATGATTAGAAGATTCCTAAAAAAATGATAATGTTCCTAAAACTATATTTTTCCTATGGTCCATTAGTCTAATCTGTATAAATTTTTAAGATAAAACATCCATATCATAAAATTATAAACTCTATGAAAACAACTTCACTACATGGTATTAAACTATATCCCTAACCTGTTTGATAAACATGAGATTCCTCATTAGAAAAATGTGATATTAACTAAAACTAATATCCATAACACATGAAATTTAATTGTAGACCTACCATGTGTGAAAATAATCAATTTTCCTTATATGATAAATGTGATTGATCCATGTTTTTCAAATGTGTGACTTGATTCCAAACCCTATGGAATATGTACTAATTCCACGACCTCATGTCATTGCGGGAAGAAAACAATTTAATCATCCCTTTCTGACTAGAATAAGATGCCTCATTTTACGTATATGAGACAGTTTTTTGTTAAGCCTTGTATTACTCATTATAAGTTTTCTATATAATAAAAACAATCTATATTGGCCTCTTCTTCAGGTTCATACCGAAATCACATAAAACAACACATGAGAAGGTCTGAAGGCCCTCATATATTTCTCCACCAACCTCATCCACATCCTAATGGGACATAAATAGTAATCATATTCACTTATACTATCTAATGGTCGTAATGGCATCATTTCCTAAATATATAAAGAAACATTTTGAAGAATAATGTATAATCCCCATTCCTAACATCCATAGAAAATGATGTTAAACTAAACCCTTACAATTTTCTATATTCATAGGATACCTCACATAACAAATATGAGATTTCCTTTAGTCCGAAATATACATATATAAACAAAAAATCTGATTGTCCATGTCTCAAGGTGTGAAATTGAAAGAAAATTTATTAAAAGTTATATAATTGTAAAATAAGGAAACTCCATCCATACCATATTACACTAAAAAAATTTACCAATAACCTTGAAGCATGTTGTTAAACTACATGGTTTAGGTCCCCAATATCCAATGTATAACTATTTGATTCCTTCATCCCCCTCTCAATAGGGAACCCCTCCCAGTGTTGGCCTTATACCATAAAAGCTCATAGAACTAGATATGAACTGATTTCAGTACTCAAAGGATATGCATGGATTCTTAAGAATAGTCTCTTGAGACTAAGAATCCCATTGTACTATTTTAGGGATATTACACCCACATGATTATTTTGAGCACCCACTAACTGATGCACAAAATCGGGGTGTTCAAAAAAACGAATTCATAACCTCAAGAGTTTCCAATTCTACAATATACATTTTATCTTCACCACCTTCAACCTTGGTATCATAATTTTTTAGGTCATCACCATCCCCTAAGTATGGATTTCCCCCTTATCAGTGATGGAGAATGGAAAAAATTATCTAACCTCCCACTCATTCACAATACTTGAATGTAAAATTACAATATTTAGTAGTTCCTATGTTTCAAACATGGTAAATTATTGATCTCATATAGAATTCCCATCCCAGATTGTTGTGTTTATAATACCCCTATTTTTAATATGGTATACAATCTTCCATATTTTTTTGTCACCCATCCCTTTTGAGGTCCAGATTTTGGAGGTCCTTATTTACCTCACATAATCCTTCATTTGATTTTATAATGATTGGATAATATTTTTGCTATCCATTAATGTATTTGATAATTTCCTGATTTTTATTCCATTTCATTAATACCATCTTGATATAAAATTTTCAACCATGTCATGATCCCCCTAGAGATGAGGGAGATTCATTGTCATTCCTTGGTTCCAATATTGATAATGGATCATATATATATCCCACTGAATGGATGAGAAAACCTAACACCAATTTATATGCTGGATTCCCCATTATTGTCCATGAACCGTGTCCTAAAAATTTATTCCACATCTCCCACATGTTTCTTCTGGTGTGGGACCTCCATAATCCCCTTTTCACATTAGTTCATAACACTTTCATTCCACATCAAGAATTCTAAAACACATCATCCTTTTGGTAAAATAATCATAACCAAAAACTACATGGATCCTTTTACCATATTTAACATGTTGTTTATATATATATATATATATGAAAAAAATCCATATATCAAATTCAAAAAATGTGATATAACATGACTTTTCAATTTGAGCAATATGACATTAAACTACCGAAACCACATCCTAACCATAGGATTTTAAACAAAATATCCAATATAATCACTAAATTCCATTAAATAGAATGGTTCGTATCCACATTGCATGATATAATATTACTTAATGCATTTATCCATCAACCAAGAGGCCTCCGACTACCTAGAATCAATTAATTATAATGCCATGATAAAAAATAATTTAATGCTATATTCACATATCATTTTATGGGATATGTAGACATGCCCAAATCCTATATCTAGGGACTAGCCCAGTGACCAACCTTACATAGATTTTCAATCCCTGAGAAATGGTTCAACTCACAATCCTGGATTCCCTCAGTCTTGGTGTTCTCAAACAAGCAGTGGAGTAAAATTAATGGTGTTGATCTTATGCTCAATCATTTCCCAAAATCATATCCACACATCGATCCTCCTTTTATTTGGATCTTCGTCGTCCAATATACCTAAATGGGAACCCCTAATTAAATTTTTTTCTAGGAAACCTAGCTCATCGACCATCTTGGTGTCCATACCTTGATGGATTTCATGTTACAAATTTCAGCACCCTTATTTTGGTCCCAATAAATTGTCGACCCCATATTGTTTTTCTACAATCGGGACCAGTGATGTAGTTGGACCTATGATTCCATCATGGAAAATTGTCTTCCACCCGCATTAGTGGCCCCTCATTTTATTCAAATAATCATACTAGTTTATTTACCTCATTTCCACCTTCAATTATTTTAGTGTAAATTTGAAACACAATGTGTTACCCCCATTAATCCATCCATATTGATTATGCATGTGTGCATTACTGAGAATCTCTAATTATCCCCAATATTCAACATTTTTTAATACAATCATATGACTAGGAATTATCCTTATGATTCCTTATTTTACACATTGATCAGGTATTATATGGTATTTGAAACCACATCAAGAATTCCCTCTCATGGATGAAGATATAACATTAATGGTCCAATCTATATGGAATTAAAATTGCATTTCTGGTCCACTACGTGTGAATTCAAATATCTAGAAAATATGTCCCAAGATCAATAAAATTAAAATTTTATTCTTGGTTCTAGATGTATGACCCAAAAAGAAAAACCCCTTTTTCAAATAAATAGGGCCTTATACTATGAAAATTAAATAACTATTTTTTTCCTTCCAATGACCTGATTAACCATTGATCTCATTATCGATACTAGTGTACTTGCTTTGCATCAATTTGAAATTCTCTCATCGATATTCTTCATGAATGATAGTGTTTCCTTGGGAGTGATTGGAATAATCCTAATCACCATGCCACCATAACAACACACATATTCCTTATTTATCTAGGTTGATATACCCTCGATGTTTCTGGTAGGTATTTCCCCATAAAATTGTCAAAGACAGCCAAAACAGGCTCTCCAACAACATGGATTCATAATTGAAATGATTCATTCCAAAAAATTTGAAGAAATCCAAAAATTGATAAAACATAAACAAATTGTATATCCTTCCACTTAATCACACATCATAGAAGAGAAATCCTTCATAAATTGGTTTTTCAAACTTTGTTTTGAATAACTCCAATGGTTATCCCCAACACACCTATCCTAACGAATTTATTCATACCATAAGGTGGAGATTTACATTTATCTTCTCTCTCTACTCATAAGTGGAACTCCAGAACACCTGGAATTACACTTTTATATACCCAAAGCACTGACAATGTGTGTCAAATCCCTATGATTACATCACCCCGATTTGAGAAACCATAGTTCTTAGGGGAGATGATATGACATTCTAACCCCACCCAATCTAGAACTATGATATAAGTTATTTAAATTCTATGTGTACCTTATTTATAACACAAATATTTAACCACATGTTCTAATGTATTTCATATTGGTTTTCTTGTTGGTATGTATGTGATGTCGTGAAAGGGGGTGAATGTGCATGAAGGGCAAGTAATAAAAATTAAATTCCCTATTAAGGATAGCCACCCATTGAATTGAGAATTTCCATGAGTTAAAAAATAATACCCATAAGGCTCATACATAATTGAAAAATACTCTAACTCAACCAACTTATGTCTTGTAGCCACTAAAGGCTACCTTCACTTATCGAACTCCGCCATTTCCTCATCAGCCATAGGAGAAACATCATCACATTAGATCTTCACCCATCACCATTCGACCCTTTACTCCAACACTAAGGATGCTTCCTCTATTACCTTAGCCTTGGATACTACTGACTACACCATCAATTTGATTATGATATATCCATTGGGATGGATTATTACATTATGTTTTTTTGCCTCCCCATACAACTATGAAAAATATTATTATGTTTATTTTAGTGATTTCAAATCCATGGATTTATTATTTTAAAAATATGTTATGAAATACATCCACTTTTTATGTTCCCAATTACTGATAATGTTTCATCTAGAGCATGGAGGCCTCAAGAGTACACCCCTCAATTTCCGATTTTGGATAACCAATTGTAGAGGGACGTCGCTTGGCTTAACAGAGAAACCAATGGAGTGTGAGTAATGAAATTCTTAAACTCCTAAATTTTTTTTGTCAAAAGAACAAGTTCTCTTTGGATATATGAGATTTAGGATCCTCAATGTCCTCAGGTGATACATAATCATATTTAAGGAGGTGACAACACATTAGAAGTAGGATCATCTATGGGACTATGCTCGAACATGCTATGCTACAGGACTAGGGGAAACACTATCTCCTCATATCCTTCTCTTATAATAGGTCCACTCCAACAACCTATAAAACATAGAGGATAATATTGATCATTATACTCTCCTTGAACATAAATGTGTGTGGAATTATTTCATCCACATCATTTGAGGAATCAACTATACCCACCACCTCCTCATTACTTCCAGATTACTCTTGGTGGCCACAACCTCCTCAGATACCCCAGTTGAGGTTATAGCATCAACCATTACAATTTCAACTATAGGATCCACTAATTTATTCATCATAAAATGGTATTGATTCCCAACATGGTTTCACATAATTTTAATTCATAGGGTTTTGGAAATATTAAATTGTGGGAGGAAAAAAGGGGTAGGGATATAAAGAGAATATAAAATGAATGAATTATATAGACTGAAAATAGTGTTAGAGAGATTAACTACAATCCCTATAAATGATATAATTTACACAGAAATTAATAATTTTGATTCATGGGTATAATACTTATAATGAAACGTTTTATATATTTAAAAGAAACCAAAATATCATCAAAACATAAAAATGGAATCACTTAGAATAAATTAATGAGGATAAGTTAATACCAAGTGGCATATGGTAATGTTTTCTTTCCTATCTAACTATAGGATAAACCTTAGTATCTAATGACTTTATTCCTACAATTATAGTTCTAGGTGGTGGTTTCACACCCAACTCTTTATGGTCCGAGTAATTATTGATATCCTGGGAAACTCCATCATTGATATCCCTATCTTTCATATTTGATGATTCTTATAGTTCCCATGTCAACCATGTTAGTAACACAAAAATTGTGTGAATATCTTACAATAACTAGATGGATAGTAGATTATATGACCATTTATGGGATACTCCATCATAGTGTAATCAAGGTTAGCATCACTGCCTAAAGGTTCCTCCTTACCCAATTCATCTCTCCCAACTACACTAGTATTCGATTAATCCATAAGGATATTATAACAACCCAATATTACATGGTACGTTTCCCATTGGATAATTTAATAGATTACATTGTACGCAACATAGTGGTTTAACACACCATGACCAATCAAACTTGCCATTATGAACAGTAATACCACCATTTTAAAATTTTAAAATTTTTATTTATCAAAATGAACTTCATTTTTGGATTCGGAATATCAAAATTAACATACGGTGATTTTTTGGTATTTTTCTAAAAACATTCAATTTTTTATGAATAGTGAAAACACTGCGTTATTGTTTAAAACTGAATTTTTATTTAAATAATTAGTTATTTTATTTAAATTTATATTAGGTAAAAATAGATACATAATACCTATATATGCTCAATGTAATTCATTGGAGTCATTTTATAATAAAATTAGATGTATATAATTTTATTGAATTTTTTAACGTCTTTTACCCACCGTCTAGGCACATTAGAAAATTTGCATAAAATGTAATTTTAATGCTTATGTGAATTGAATTTCAAAAATCCGAGAGACACAGTTGATATCAGTATGAAAAATGTGGTTCAATAAGATGGAAATACTTTTGGGTGAATTGTATCTTTTTGACTTTTATTTACCATGGTTAAAAGTAAATTGGGTAATTAAAGGTAAAAAAGATATTATAATTACCCTAACTCATATTATAATTCTACTGGAGAAGGGTGCTTCAACCAAAAAACAACCTTAGGAATAAAATATGATCATTTTGGTCTACTTGGAGTATATTAAAACATTTATTATTATTTTATTTAAAAAATAGTTAAATGTGTTAAATTCAATGTTTCATAACTAATTTTTTTTAATGTAGGGTTACATGAAATATAAATTAGACTTTAAATATTCATTATAAAGATAAAAATAATTCCAGAATAATTTTTTTTTATATTTTATTTTTATAAATTAAATAATTATATTTATTTGTGACACAATGATGATGCAGTAATTACGTTATTAATGAAAGATTAAAATAATTGATTTTATAAATATCCAAATTAATGTTAATTGAAACTTTTGATGAATTATACTAATTTTATTGGTTAACATTACATGTTAGGGCTAATTAAAAGGAATTCTATCAAAGTAATCAAGTTTATAGGACTTTAGTAAATATCAAACACTAAATAGTGTCATAATAGACGTAAATGAGTTTTTAAAACAAATTCAATATTATTATAGGATATAATAGTCTTAAAAATATAAGTTTCAGCCAAGGAACATATATAATAATATATATGTCATTAATGAACCACTTGTGTTTCTCTTGTAATTTTATAGTATGTTTATTAACCATATAATATAATGATACAAGGAGATATGATAAATGTTATACTATTCAACCAAGAGTTAAATCTAATAGATAAGATTAATATAGTGACATAAACTAGTTTAAAACCTATTATTTGAGAGGTTTTCCAACCCATACCCACCTTATCCATAAAATAAATACTTTTGGGGCCATTATAAATGGAATATGATTGTATAATAAAAAAATATTTTAAGCTTTTCCAAAAATGACCCTCACCTCTCTTAGAAAAGGGTACCTCCATTGTCTCAATATACCAACATCAAAGCCATTTGGCTCGGCCAACCTGTCACTAACCCCTCCCCACAAAGTGTACCCCTCCTGGGCTGGCAATGTGAGAAGGGAGATAATGACCCCCGAGTCCCGCCTCCAGAAGGCCCCGGGTTGGCGACTAGCACCGAGGGTATAATACACCCACAAGTGGGAGGCATTACCCTCTAAGAGAACACATGGAGAAGAGAGAGATAGAATAGACTCCAACCAACTCCAACTCATAACTGAAATATAAAAGAAACCCAAGTACATATATGAAATGTCATGAAAAAGTACTACAACTGAAAGGGAAAACTAAAAGTACCCAAAAGAAAGTAAAACGGCAGCGACCACAAGCCCGAACAGCTCCTCCTCCAACCGCAAGCTAGTAGTAACCAGCTTGATCTCCAACCTGCTCCATGTGACCTGAAAAACAGTTTATATGTACATAGGGTGAGTATAACAGTATACTCAGTAGGATCCTCCTCAAGCCTCTCGTGAAAAAGTAAAGAAAGCATGCTAAAGCCCAGTGAACAACAAGTGAAACTAACTCGTTACCTAAACAGGTATACTAAGTTCCCAACCTCACCATGGCTACTCTCACCAAGTAACACAAACAAGAATATATCATATAGCATAGAATATCAAGGGTACCCCGCTACTACTTCCCCACTGGTTTGCCGCTTTGCCCCAACGACATACGTCATGTGCATCTCTCTCCAAAGGCTTGCCCGCAGACACCTGGGCTAAGCTCCACAACCTGCACCACGTGCACCACAAAGGCTTTCCCGTAGACACCTGAAATAAGCACCACACCATCCTCACAACCAATGTAACCAGGTAGTTTTCGGGAGCCACCATAGCTCGTATAACGTGTATCATACATCGAGTATTATACCTCAAGCCATCACATCCCATACACCGAGTAAGGATCCTCAAGCCATCACAGCCTATACACGTTACGCCTATAGTAGTACATAGGATACTATATCCAGAATATATGTGTGTGAAATAACCACAAGCCATTACAGCCCTCTACACACATATATGGGTAAAATTAACCTCTGTGCCTACCATCACAAAGATCTACCAAGAGAAGAGAGCGGGGCCAAAGGGGGTAGTCAGCCATTCAACCTCCCATCAGAATGTTGGGGAAAACACCCCCCCCCCCCCAGGGCTCAGAATCCCCAGGGTGTTGGTTTCCCTTTCCGACAGGGTGGAGTAGCGTATAGAAACACAAAAGTACAGAATATATATAACTAACAACCACACTATGGGCATTACCTAGTCATAGGCACAACTGCAGCTAACGTCTCTCAGACTCCAGGCTGCTACTTCTAAGACTAGGTATCCTATAAGCACACAACCATTTGAAGAGCTTTATTAGATTACTCTATTTTCATTTTATCAGTTCCACTGTACGTTAATTAATTCTTTAAACATTAATTAACCATGAACAATTTACCACATTAAACTAAATTTGCATCACATTCAAAAACCGCTCCTTTTTAGGATTCACATCACTATTAAATTCCAGTTTCTCCATCCCCGTGGATTATCACCATTTAAACAAACTTTCATTATGGAATTACCTTCCCCATATTCCCAGGAATTCTAGAAAAGCATCCTATGCTACTAAACACAAAGGGCTCACCACGGTGAGTATATATACTACCCATCGAGTCTTTGCCGCCTATAGCAAGAGCATAGACCCATCCTCCATCGAGAGGCTAAACACGGAAAGCACGTGGCATACCCCACGTGTCTTCGCCTCCTTCGGAAAGAGGGTAAGCAAAACCAGCTACCTTGAGCAGTGGGGAAAAGTAAAGCAGATAAACAATCAAACCACCAACATCAAACCATCACATTCATCTCATACCATCATCCTTGGTGTCCTCCCCGACACCCACATGCATAAACCGATGCATCTCGCCACACTAGGGGTCATCCGCTGCCACAACCACAAGTCCCCATGCCTCCACATATCACAACAGCCATCCAGGCTCACATCAAATCATAAGCATCAGCAAATCAAAGATCACAAAATGGGCTCTCAGCCCTTTAACAAGGCATTCAGCCTTCATACAAGATGAGCACTCAGTGCTCCAAACCACAAGGCATTCAGCCTTACAAGCAAGCGGGTAACTCAGAACCCTTTTGAAATTATCGAACTAATAGTTCTTTAATCCATCATGAATTAACAGATTCATTAACATGGATCTTTATCTTTAGCCAATTATTTAACAAATAATTTCGGCTTTACGTTCTTTATCAATTTCCATCATGAACGAGAAAAAAATTAAAGAAAATCATAGATATCACTCTATTTAGGAAAACATGAGGCAAACCGTTATCACGGTACAAAGTAACAACATGCGATCAACAAATTCTTTTAATCCGGTTCAAGTATTTAATTAGGTCAATTTCATTGGGATCCAAAGGACTAAATCATGCTAATTCTATGATTGCACATACACAATTAGAGATGCCATGAATCCCCTACCTCGAAGAGTTCTTGACGTCCTTTATCCACACAACGGGTCACGGTCCTCTTCTCCTCACGACAGCTGCATCCACCGGAGGATGCCACGGTACGACAGTACCAACCAACCCCAAGGAAACCCATTAGAACCATGGAGATTACATGCTAATATGGAAGGAAGAACAAGAGAAGTTGATCCCCGAAGGAACGATGATAAAACAAACCTTATATGGAAGAATGATCGACACAACTTGGTTGCATCAACAGAGCGGAACTGATCTGAGTAACGTTTGATTGTGAAACTCCTACGAGTATGATTGCAAGGTTCTAGCATCTCATAGATGAGAACCAGGAGGAAGAACAACGAAGAATGTTATCTCGTTCCCTTAAAAAAATTAGAGAGGCGACGGTTTATGAACCGATATATTCTCCATTAAAAACGGATCGCATTATCCCACTCGGTTTGACCAAGTAAAAACATCCCGGCCTTAGGAATAATTAATAGAGAATTTATGGCCTTTGAATCGGTCTTAAAGTCCTTAAAATAAGGTTTTAAAATTATTTTACGTCAAAGAAATGAAGCTGGAATCACTGTTCACATACTCAAAATTTGGCAAAGTATGGAATCGGTAGCTCTCATGAAGTTTGGAAGCACTGTTCATTCGTGAAATTTGGTAAAGTATGGAATCGGTAGCTCTCATGAAGTCTGGAAACACTGTTCATTCGTGAAATTTGGAAAAATATGGAATCCGTAGCTCTTAGGATTCTGGAAACACTGTACAAGTCTACCCATAGAAGTCCACTGATAGAACCTCACCGATAGAAACACTGTTCAAGTCTACCGATAGAAGTCCACCGATAGAACCTCACCGATAGAAAACACTGTTCAAGTCTATCGATAGAAGTCCACTGATAGAACCTCACCGATAGAAACACTGTTCACTAAACCTCACCGATAGAAACACTGTTCACTGAACCTCACTGATAGAAGTCCACCGATAGAACCTCACCGATAGAAAAACTGTTCACTGAACCTCACCGATAGAAACATTGTTCACTGAACCTCACCGATAGAAGCACTGTTCACAGAACTAGAAATTTGGAAAAGTTTTAGCCGAGCTACTGCTGGACTGCGGCTACAAGTATACCGAGCTATCAGTACGCCGTGGCTACCGGTAAACCCAGCTACTGGTAAGCGGCAGCTACCGGTAGGCAGCAGCTACCGGTGGACCGAGCTACCGGTAATCAGCAGCTACCGGTAGACCTAGCTACCGGTAATCAGCAGCTACTGGTAGACCGAGCTACCAGTAATCAGCAGCTACCGGTAGACCGAGCTATCGGTAATCAGCAGCTACCGGTAGAACGGCTACCGGTAGGCAGCAGCTACCGGTAGACCGAGATACCGGTAGGCAGCGGCTGGGGGATAAGTCACCTTGACCTCCCGGAACACCTCCAACACCAAATTTTCACAAAGTAATGGACCAGGGAGGTCCGGGCCATTACATTAGATACCTCTCAAAACATTCTCTTCCTCGAGAATTAAAAACCTACCTAGAAGAAAAGAGGGGTCCGAACAACCACCCCATAAGATACCTCTCAGGGGAAAACCACCATGAGTTGTTCAAAAGCTGGAACAAAACTACGACATCCGAGAGTATGGAAACAAATAATCCATAACCAAACAATTCAAACATAACATCACATCAAAGTTACATAAATAAAACAAGAAAGGTCTAACCATAAAGGAAACGTCATTACATGGAAAGAGTTAAAAATTAAAAAACATTGGGTACTGAGCACGTATCTGTGACTCACGCTCCCAGGTACTCTCCTCCATGCCACTGTGTTGCCACAAGACACGAACTAAGGGGATAGAACGCCCACGAAACACCTTCTCCTTGTGGTCTTGGATCTCCACAGGTCGCTCCTCGAAGGTTGCATCATCGTCAATATCGATCTCTCCCCAATCGATAACATGAGATTCATCATGAAGATAACGACAGAGCTGTGATACATGGAAAACATCATGTATCCGACTCATCTGAGGGGGGAGTGCTACTCGATACGCCACATCTCCAACATGAGCTAACACCTTGAAAGGCCCAACAAACCGGGGAGAAAGCTTACTTCCACGACCAAACCTTCGCTGCCCACGACGGGGAGTCACCTTCAGAAACACATGATCCCCAACATTAATCTCTAACGGTCTCCTTTGATCAGCATATGATTTCTGACGATCCTGTGCTGTCTTTATCCTCTCACGAATCACCTGAACCATCTCTGTTGTATTCTGCACTAGTTCTGGTCCGAGAATTGCTGACTCTCCGACCCCAGTCCAGCACAACGGAGAACGGCATGGCCGGCCATACAAAGCTTCAAACGGCGCCTTACCGATGGTAGAGTGAAAACTATTATTGTAAGAGAACTCTACCAAGGGTAAGTGCTTCACCCATGAACCTCCAAAATCAAGAACACAAGAGCGCAACATGTCTTCAAGAGTCTGGATGGTTCGCTCTTTCTGACCATCCATTTGAGGATGAAAAGCAGTGCTAAGGCATAATTGAGAACCAAAAGCATGCTGGAGATCTCTCCACACCCTGTAGGTAAAACGAGGATCTCGATCAGAAATGATCGTCTTAGGAACTCCGTGAAGCCTCACCACCTCCTCCAGATACTGCCTCGACAAAAATTCCACTGAGCTCGACTCCTTGATCGCTATGAAGTGGGATGATTTTGTTAAACAATCCACTACCACCAATATGGCATCATGTCCTCCCGGAGCTCGAGGTAAACCTGTAACAAAATCCATTGAGAAGTCCTCCCACTTCCACTGAGGAATCTCTAAGTGCTGGAGAAGACCACCAGGAACACGGTGTTCGGCCTTCACCTTCTGGCAGACTAAACATCGAGACACACATTCTGCAATTGTACGCTTCGGCCCAGGCCACCAAAACTGACTCCTCAAGGATTGGTACATCTTCGTCACACCAGGGTGTACCGCCAATGGTGAACTATGGAACTCTCGGAGAACCGTCTCGCGCATCGCCAAGGGAACAAAAAGCCTGCCATGATACAACACTCAGTGTTGTTCAACCTCCGACCAACCATCAGGGGCCTCTCCACGAACAACTCTGTCTCTCCAGACTTCCACCTCTAGATCACCCAACTGAGACTCTTCCACCTTCTACATCAGAGATGACTGCACCATCATCTGGAAAAGACAACCTCTACCCCCAACTTCTCCCATATCAAGATGCAAAGCTGCTAACTCTTCCATCACTCTCCAGGAATCACCAGATTCACGCACAACATCATTACGTGACTTTTGGCTTAGTGCATCAGCTACAATGTTCCCTTTTCCTGGTGTATACGATATTTCAAAGTCGTATTCCTGCAAGAACTCCACCCACCGACACTACCTCAAGTTCAAGTCATGTTGGGAGAAAACATACCTCAAACTCTTATGATCGGTGAAAACCACAAAGTGCTCACCAATGAGGTAATGTCTCCACAACTTCAGAGAAAACACCACGGCTGCCAACTCAAGATCATGGGTGGCGTAGTTGCATTCATGTGGACGTAACTGCCGAGACCCATAAGAAACAACTGACCTCTGCTGCATGAGAACACAGCCTAGCCACAGAAGTGATGCATCACAGAAAACATCAAACTGGACTCCCTCCGCTGGAAGACAAAGGACTGGAGCACATACCAACTTCTCCTTTAGATACTCGAAAGCTGTCTGACACTGATCAGTCCATATGAACGCTTGATCCTTCCTGGTCAAAGCTGTCAGAGGAGTCGTAACTCGGGATAAATTGGCTACAAACCTCCTATAATAGCTTGAGAGACCAAGGAAACTTCGCACCTCTAACACAGTCTTGGGGGATGCCCAAGACAATACTGCTTCTATCTTCGATGGATCCACAGCTACTCCCTGTTGGGACACAACATGCCCTAAGAAACGAACTTCTCGAGCCCAGAAATCACACTTGGACAACTTCCCAAACAACTGATGTTGGCGAAGAACTCCCAAAATGGCTCATAGATGCTCTGCATGCTCTTCTTCAGATGTGGAGTACACAAGGATGTCATCGATGAAAGCCACAACAAACTTGTCCAGGAATTCACGGAACACAACATTCACCAACCCCATGAAAACAGCTGGGGCATTCGTCACACCGAATGGCATTACAACAAACTCATAATGCCCTTGATGACAGCGGAAAGCAGTCTTCGGGATATCCTGATCCTTTACACGCATCTGATAATATCCTGACTGCAAGTCTATCTTTGAGAACCAACTTGCACCCTTCAGTTGATCGAATAGGTCATCAATCCGCGGGAGAGGATAGCGGTTCTTTATTGTCACTTTGTTTAACGGACGATAATCGACGCACAACCGCAAACTGCCATCATCATTTTTCACAAACAAAACTGGTGCACCCCACGGTGACACACTTGGCCGAACAAAACCACACTGCAACAGACCGTCGAGCTGAATACGTAGCTCTCGTAACTCAGAAGGGGCCATCCAATACGGAGGCATAGAGATAAGAGATGCTCCTGGCTGTAGCTCGATCCGAAACACGATCTCTCATCGAGGGGGTAAGGATACAACCTCTTCTGGAAAGACGTCAGGGTACTCCTCTATGACCCTAGGAAATCCCAACTATTGAACCTCTGAAGAACTCAGCATCATCCCAGCCATCATGGATGATAAGGATGGAACTCGTCTATTACTCGTCTGAGGATCTCTCTCACCAAAAAACACCACATTCTCTCCATCTTCATCAAAGAAAATGACATTCTTCCTATAGAAATCCACAACAGCCTGCATCGAATACAACCAATCCATGCCAAGTATGAAATCATATGGTTGTATTCGCAAACATAGGAAATCTCCCCAAGAGCGGTGTTTCCCCAACACTAGCTCACAGTCTCTACATACTTCAAACAAGTCAGCTCGACCTCCAACTGGCGTAGTCAACGCCAAGGGCACTGGAAGCCTCTCTACCTCAAGTCCCAAAGCATGGACAAGGGTAGGTGATATAAAGGAGTGTGTTGCTCCTGAATCAAACAAGGCATACACCAAGGTAGAAAACAAGCAAAGGGTACCTCGAACGACATCTGGATCGCCTGGGGATGGTAACGGTAGAGCATGAAGCTGACCACGACCTCCTCCACGGCCTCTCTGACCCTGATGACGACCACCACCATGGCCGCGCTCTGCTCTCTGAGGACGGGGAGCGTCATGGGGTTGTCCTCTGCCTGCTCCATCTACCCTTTGGTGATCTAAAACTGGTGCAACCTGCTGCTACTGCCTCGGCTGGAACTGCCTCAACGGAGGAACCTGGAGTGGAGCGCCCAGTGTGCGATGACTGCTCTGAAAAGTCGGGCACTCCCGCTGCTGATGACCACGACCACCATAAGAAAAACAACCTCCTGATCCCTTGGCATAGGTCTGAGAGTTTCTGCCTCTTGAGAAACGAGATGGGAAGGGCTCGGACCTACCCCCAGGTGAACGGAAACTCTTCTGTCCTGAAAACCGGGAACCCCGGACCACAACTCTGCTTCGTGAGGAATCATGACGATTCCCCTCTCGTGACGATCCATTCCTGGCCAAAGTCCTCTCAACAACCTCTGCCCTCGCCAGCACCTCAAGATATGTTTTCAGCATAAATGGGGTGACCTGGCGCTGGATCTCTGGACGCAAAGCCTCCTCGAAATGCCTCGCCCTGGCCTCATCATCTGGTAACAGGTCTAAAGCATATCATAGAAGGTTCCTGAAACGGATTCCAAACTCTCGCACACTAGAGATCCCCTGTCGAAGGGTAAGAAGCTCATGGCGACTGGATGCCTTCGCAGTCGAAGAAAGAAACTCGACTCTAAACCTGTCTCAAAACTCCTCCCTTGAGATTGCTGACTCCTCAAGATCACCGAGGAACAAGAACCACCACTGCCTCGCTGCTCCACGTAGCATCGGCACAACCAAGGACACCCAGTGTTCCTTCCGAGCACGAATCGAACTGAAGCCTATCTCGGTCTCCTCCAACCAGTCTTCTGTGACTGCATCTGAAACGGATCCCTCGTACTTCTGTAGACTCTGGCGCTGAAACTCTCGAAGTGTCTTCCTCCAAGTGTCATCTTCGTCAACCTCTACTCGGCGGCGATCTGCTGGAACAGCCTGATGGGCATCTTCTGCACAAACCTGATGAGGACGTCGACCAGGAGCCATACCTGCAAAATAACAACTGTTAGAGCTCCTAAGCCTGGAATATGGAAGACTCAACATTAATTATTTAATTGTTTTGTTTTATTTATTTTAGGTTACATATCCCAAGGTCTACCCATTCAAACACAAGCGCAAAGAATAATGATGCATGATCCTTTCCTAGGTCTCTACCCTGAAACCGGTATCACTTTGTTTAGTAGCCATCGCAAGCTTAAAGGTCCGTTCAACAGATCAGAGGGGGCCCTAAACGCCTATGTCTCTGCCGGTCTCCAGTGTTTACCCCACTTTCTAAAAATGAATGACACTGTTTCCCTACCATCCCATGCATCCTCACCTATGCCTAACTCCAAACTCCATCCTATCCCTCAACCTCCCTCTGATACCACTCTGTCACCACCCCCTCCCCACAATGTGTACCCCTCCTGGGCCGACAATGTGAGAAGGGAGATAATGACCCCCGATTCCTGCCTCCAGTAGGCCCCGGGTTGGCGACTAGCACCGAGGGAATAATACACACAGAAATGGGAGGCATTACCCTCTAAGAGAACACATGGAGAAGAGAGAGATAGAATAGACTCCAACCAACTCCAACTCATAACTGAAATATAAAAGAAACCCAAGTACATACATGAAATGTCATGCAAAAGTACTACAACAGAACGGGAAAACTAAAAGTACCCAAAAGAATGTAAAACGGCAGTGACCACAAGCCCGAACAGCTCCTCCTCCAACTGCAAGCTAGTAGTAACCAGCTTGATCTCCAACCTGCTCCAAGTGACCTGAAAACCAGTTTATATGTACATAGGGTGAGTATAACAGTATACTCAGTAGGATCCTCCTCAAGCCTCTCGTGCGAAAGTAAAGAAAGCATGCTAAAGCCCAGTGAACAACAAGTGAAACTAACTCGTTACCTAAACAGGTATACTAAGTTCCCAACCTCACCATGGCTACTCTCACCAAGTAACAAATACAAGAATATAGCATATAGCATATAATATCCAGGGTACCCCGCTACTACTTCCCCACTAGTTTGCCGCTTTTCCCCAACGACATACGTCATCTGCATCTCTCTCCAAAGGCTTGCCCGCAGACACCTGGGCTAAGCTCCACAACCTGCACCACGTGCACCACAAAGGCTTGGCCGCAGACACCTGGGATAAGCACCACACCATCCTCACAACCAATGTAACCAGGTAGTTTCTAGGAGCCACCATAGCTCGTATAACGTGTATCATACATCGAGTATTATACCTCGAGCCATCACAGCCCATACACCGAGTAAGGATACTCAAGCCATCACAGCCGATACACGTTACACCTATAGTATTCCATAGGATAATATATCCAGAATATTTGTGTGTGAAATAACCACAAGCCATTACAGCCCTCTACAGACATATATGGGTAAAATTAACCACTGTGCCTACCAGCACAAAGATCTACCAAGAGAAGAGAGCGGGGCCAAAGGGGGTAGTCAGTCATTCAAGCTCCCATCAGAATGTTGGGGAAAACACCCCCCCCCCAGGGCTCAGAATCCCCGGGGTGTCGGTTGCCATTACCGACAGGGTGGAGTAGTGTATAGAAACACAAAATTACAGAATATATATAACTCACAACCACACTATGGGCATTACCTAGTCATAGGTACAACTGCAGCTAACATCTCTCAGACTCCAGGCTACTACTTCTAAGACTAGGTATCCTATAAGCACACAACCTTTTGAATAGCTTTATTAGATTACTCCATTTTCATTTTATCAGTTCCACTGTACGTTAAATAATTCATTAAACATTAATTAACCATGAACAATTTACCACATTAAACTAAATTGGCATCACATTCAAAAACTGCTCCTTTTTAGGATTCACATCACTATAAAATTCCAGTTTCTCCATCCCCGTGGATTATCACCATTTAAACAAACTTTCATTATGAAATTTACTTCCCCATATTCCCAGGCATTCTAGAAAAGCATCCTATGCTACTAAACACAAAGTGCTCAACACGGTGAGTAGATATACTACCCATCGAGTCTTTGCCGCCTATAGCAAGAGCATAGACCCATCCTCCATCAAGAGGCTAAACACGGAAAGCACGTGGCATACCCCGCGTGTCTTCGCCTCCTTCGGAAAGAGGGTAAGCAAAACCAGCTGCCTTGAGCAGTGGGGAAAAGTAAAGCAGATAAACAATAAAACCACCAACATCAAACCATCACATTCATCTCATACCATCATCCTTGGTGTCCTCCCCGACACCCACATGCATAAACCGATGCATCTCGCCACACTAGGCGTCATCTGCTGCCACAACCACAAGTCCCCATGCCTCCACATATCACAACAGCCTTCCAGGCTCACATCAAATCACAAGAAGCAGGAAATCAAAGATCACAAAATGGGCTCTCGGCCCTTTAACAAGGAATTCAGCCTTCATACAAGATGAGCACTCAGAGCTCCAAACCACAAGGCATTCAGCCTTACAAGCAAGCGGGTAACTCAGAACCCTTTTGAAATTATCGAACTAATAGTTCTTTAATCCATCTTGAATTAACAGATTCATTAACATGCCTCTTTATCTTTATCCAATTATTTAACAAATAATTCCGGCTTTACGTTCTTTATCAATTTCCATCATGAACGAGCAACAAATTAAAGAAAATCATAGATATCACTCTATTTAGGAAAACATGAGGCAAACCGTTATCACGGTACAAAGTAACAACAAGCGATCAACCAATTCTTTTAATCCGGTTCAAGTATTTAATTAGGTCAACTTCATTGTGATCCAAAGGACTAAATCATGCTAATTCTACAATTGCACATACACAATTAGAGAAGCCATGAATCCCCTACGTCAAAGAGTTCTTGACGTCCTTTATCCACACAACGAGTCACGGTCCTCTTCTCCTCACGACAGCTGCATCCACCGGAGGATGCCACGGTACGACAGTACCAACCAACCCCAAGAAAACCCATTAGAACCATGGAGATTACATGCTAATATGGAAGGAAGAACAAGAGAAGGTGATCCCCGAAGGAACGATGATAAAACATACCTTATATGGAAGAACGATCGACACAACTTGGTTGCATCAACAGAGCGGAACTGATCTGAGTAACGTTTGATTGTGAAACTCCTACGAGAATGATTGCAAGGTTCTAGCGTCTCATAGATGAGAACCAGGAGGAAGAACAACGAAGAATGTTATCTCGTTCCCTTAAAAAATTAGAGAGCCGATGGTTTAAGATCCGATTAATTCTCCATTAAAAACGGATCGCATTATCCCACGCGGTTTGACCAAGTAAAAACATCCCGGCCTTAGGAATAATTAATAGATAATTTATGGCCTTTGAATCGGTCTTAAAGACCTTAAAATAAGGTTTTAAAAGTATTTTACGTTAAAGAAAACGTCAAACTTATGAAGCTGGAAACACTGTTCACATTCGTGAAATTTGGCAAAGTATAGAATCGGTAGCTCTCATGAAGTCTGGAAACACTGTTCATTCGTGAAATTTGGAAAAGTATGGAATCGGTAGCTCTTAGGATTCTGGAAACACTGTACAAGTCTACCGATAGAAGTCCACCGATAGAACCTCGCCGATAGAACCTCACCGATAGAAACACTGTTCACTGAACTTCACCGATAGAAACACTGTTCACTGAACCTCACTGATAGAAGTCCACCGATAGAACCTCACCGATAGAAACACTGTTCACTGAACCTCACCGATAGAAACACTGTTCACTGAACCTCACCGATAGAAGCACTGTTCACAGAACTAGAAATTTGGCAAAGTGTTAGCCGAGCTACTACTGAACTGCGGCTACCAGTATACCGAGCTATCAGTACGCCGTGGCTACTAGTAAACCCAGCTACTGGTAAGCGGCGGCTACCGGTAGGTAGCCACTACCTGTAGACCGAGCTACCGGTAATCAGCAGCTACCAGTAGACCAGCTACCGGTAGGCAGCAACTACCGGTAGACCGAGCTACCGGTAATCATCAGCTACCGGTAGACCGAGCTACCGGTAATCAGCAGCTACCGGTAGACCGAGATACCGGTAATCAGCAGCTACCGGTAGACTAGCTACCGGTAGGCAGTAGCTACCGGTAGACCGAGCTACCGGTAGGCAGCGGCTGGGGGATAAGTCACCTTGACTTCCCGGAACACCTCCAACACCACATTTTCACAATGTAATGGACCAGGGAGGTCCGGGCCATTTCACAACCCCTGCTCAAATTTCATACCAACTACCATAACTTCGTCCTAGAATACTTACATTGATCAAAAATCCACCCTAGGGATCCCTTTTGATCAACCCGTATGTAAACACCCGAAGAAGTGGTAATAATTTCACCACCTATTTCAAAGTTCTTTTCTTCTTCCACTTCCTCTTTCTTTTTTGTTTTATTACCATAATAATAACTCCATTATATTATACATACTGTGATTTTATTATTAATATGTTATGAACATATTCAATATTCCATCCATCCTATGAATTACAAGTCACCATACGTGCGTACATACGACATACTTTCTCCACGTCGAGGTGTAATTTGATATTCTAACAAATCATTATTTGGATGGGTTTAATAATGAATATAATTGATGTTAATAATAAATATAACTTGTTAATAATTTTTTATAAAAGATATAATATCTAACTACATTCTATTCTACCATCCAAATAATGGTATTGTCGCTCGTGCGTATGTACGGATTACCGACTCCACGAACGCGATGAGATTCATTCCCCATCGTAACCATTCAAAAAATAAATTTCATTTTATGATTAAAAAATTATTTTTAACAAATTAATATCAATCTTGATATGAATCAAATACATCCTATACATAACAAATATTGCTTGCATAACAAAAAATATAAAGGGAAATGAATTATTTAACACCTGAAATGATAAATACTACTAAAATATTATTAACAAGAAATATTTGTAGATCATATTTGATAACATATTTATATATGTGGTTCTAGTATAATTTAATAATAATTATTTAACTATTATATATGATGTTATCATACCCTCGATTATGGAAAAGTAAAAGTTAAGGTTTAATTCTACAATCTCTTATTTTTCTGAGGTTGTTTATATGTGAGCATCTACTGGGACATCTTTATCATCCAAATCCATGTTTCATAAAAATGTCTTTCAATTTTTTTTTTAATTTCCTTGACTATGGGTAAAATTTATTTATACACTTCTTTTAAATTTTATAAATTTTTTATAAAGGAATCATTTCATCATTTTCCAAACAAGGTTCTTTATGACGTTTTTAATAAATTAAGGTAACAATGTCTTTTTTAACTTATACGGCAGATGCAGAAATTTTTTGCCACTATTACATCTTTGATGCTTCCCTTTCATACTTATAAGAATATTTTCAAAATAAATGATTTATTTTATAATTATATTATAGTTAAATGATTTCAAAATAGAAAGATATATTTCTCTAAAATAATTTTGATTTCTTCTATGTCAACATCCATTGATGGATTTTACACTTGTTTAAAGTTGATTTTTAAGATTGAAATCTTCTATATTTTATTGAAGGTTTTGTGATATGTTTGACTTTGGATATGTTATTTTTATACCATTCTTGGTTTATGGTAAAATTATTAACATTGTATATTCTAGTTTTAATACGAATGTTTAGGTTATGTTTCAAACTTTTTATATGAGGAATGCATTGGACATAGTTAGTGATGAGTGGAGCCCACTATAGCTCCTCGATGCATTGGTAGGTCTCATGAGACAAACTACTGTCTTGGCACAATGCCTTGACAAAATTTTCTTTGTAGTCATGTAATGAGGCCTTTACTATATGGGTATTAATTCGGGAATTATGCATTCCATCATTATGAAATTAGATATTGATATTTCATGTGATTATTTGACTAGTAGAATAATAATTTGAATATGTAAATGGAATTACTTGATTTATATTTTCCATATTATACTGAATTTTATGTATAAAAGGAATTTTATAGTCTTAAACATTTCCTTAAATTTTTACGCTTATTTATGAATGATTTCTCTATGTTTCTGTGCTAACTGAGTATTTGAGTTCACCCATTTATATGTTTTCTTTTTCCCAATATGTGAAGAAGTATTTTAGGGTTTATTTTCAGGGATAGGATAAAGAATATATGTGTGTAAAAAGGAGAAAAAAAGATGTTTTTGTTTTTCTTTATTGATATTATGTAAAACTTATGTATATATCTAGTACTTCCAAGGTTACTAAACTGATCGGTCTTTTGGGACACGATTCCTTGTATCTTGCCGATGTTATGTAATAATGCCTTGAATCGTGGTAACTGGGGTTGGGGCATTACCGATATCTATGGGAGAATGAATTCAATGAAACACAATTTAAAAGAAGACTATGGAATGTGAAATATTATTAGAATGGGTCGTTTCATATAGATCAATAATTTATCACATCTCTTTAGAATGGGGAGAATAGAATACATCCTTGGCATTGCCCATCCTGGAGAGTTGAATCCCCCCAACTGGTAGGTGATTCCATATCACATTAAGGGACTAAATATTTTCTAAAATGTCCCAATTCCTCCAATATTCATGGATGAAAAAATACTTATGGATAAATTCATGTTTTATTATCTTCTAGTAAGCCTTATCTTCTTCACATAGAGACACTCTAAAGGGAACACCTTCCTCCCGAGCTCACATTGCTTGGTGCCATGGGACCGATAATGCCCACACTCTGAGAGAAAAACCCCATAGAGGGGAATGAATAGTTGGAAGAGATGATTCTATCCTCCCCACATTCCCAACTATTCTTCCTCATTATGAACCCCCAAGACACAACATGACCTCATCCCCTTGTATCATTGGATTCTTCCATAGAGTCTTCTTCAGTAGAAAGAAGCCTCAGTATCACCTTAGGCTACACACTCTCCCAACTCAGCAAGTACTCATGGGAGAGATCATATGTAACATTGAAGAGTGGATTATGATTATTTACTTTGAAATATTCCCATGTAATCATGGTCCATATTTTCATAAATAACATGTGGTTGTCACATATTGAATACTCTAGTATACACGTTCACGTAAGTATTTGGACATATTTGAATTACCTAGTGTATTGATATAGGGTGTATAATTTGAAAATCATCATATAGACCACCCATTCCACCAACACCACACATAATAAGGATATATGGTATGGTCACTACTCCATTATCCCCATACTATCATTTATGAGAACCCCTATTGGAAGAAGTAATTGGTGAAAGAAGAAGCAGTTTTCTAGCATATTTCTCACCAGCATGATGAATAGATCCATCACAAGAGGTTAAATACTAAAATTGTATACTATTTATGTCTAGATACTAGTCCATGTAGGGTAGATCACATTTGGACGCATAAACCCCTACATGTGCATGGTTACCCAACAGTTAAAGACATTTAAGGGCCCACAAAAATGGAAGGATTTTATCCTATAGGAGATGTGGTGGACCATTTTTTACAACATCACCTATACAAGAACCATACGATGAAATGCCATTTTAGCATTAGTATCACTACTATAATTACGATTATTGGTTTCACCCCATGTAATATTTCCAAATTGGGAGATTCCACACACTAAGTAGTGCTTCAATGAACCTTCCCAATTTGACAACGAGCATTCATGGTTCATTTTGTATCTCTACATTTTTTTTCAACAAAAAAAAAGTCACCCAAAACATGTGACCCTTCCCTCATGAAGTTTATTTTGGGATCTAGCAAGGCCTCCTAAGAAACATTTCTTTAGACTCATTCAAGAAGATCCTAAATCAATTCTTGAATGAGACATCCATCATTCTCAGCACATTCTCAACCTCCCCTTTCACCAAACAAAGTAAATTCTTTTCTATTACTAATATATGATTGTAGTTCTCTAAAAAATCTTTTATGGGGAGGAATTCATTATTTATTACCCCTTGAATTAGGATACCAGTAATATTGTATAGGTTCCATAGGATGATGTCAACTTTCACAAAGTGCACATGAAACATGTTGGTCTCTGTTGATCACCTTCTATAAAGATTCTATATAATTTCCTGGTGGAGGTAGACAATAAACTTTGAAGTGCACACTACTTTATACAACCCCTCCCACTTGATCACAACCATTAATTAATTTCATGAATAGCATGCATAGTATTCTCAGAGTGACTCATCTTAGGAATTTCTACCATTACATAGATCCAATTTTTTCCTTCCATTATTGTAGATGGTATTCCAAATTATCCATGAGAATAATATCATAATAGTTGGGATTAATCTTTAGTTGGTGTATCCCTATTGATTCATTTTCATGGTACCAATGTTAATGGGTGGTGATGAATGAATATCCCTTCGTGTTGTGACCAAAAGTATTTGGGATCCATTTATATACCCTAATCGAGCATCTAAAATGTTATGTAGGCTCATCTCTATTAGAACTAATTTTGTAAACGTAGTTCCTCAATCCAAATCCATAAAATTATAGTATCTTTCATAAGTATATTCATTTCATTATCCTACTAGTAATTTGGATGGTTTCTATGATCTAACTACAGTCTATTGCTCTCCCCATTCATGATTATTGCATCCATCTAACTTCAGAAAACAACCATGGATTCTTTATGTGCGATGAAAATATATGGGTGTTAAAATTTTTAGGCCTTAGTTTTTAATTTCATTTTATCAAAGATATCATTTATGATAGAAATATATCCCACAAAATCTTTTTCATTTATGAACTACTCAGAAAAGTGACAATGGTTTGAGATAAGTATGTATCAAATTATTATAAGGATTATGGTGGTTTTGAGTCATTCAAAAATTGATCAATTCCCAACTTTTCAAAAAAAAAATCATGGTCCCAAATATGCCGCCCACATAGTAAAGTCTTAGGGATTGAGTGGAGTTTATTGAACAGGGCTCATGACCACTAGTTTTTGGAGATTCCTAATCATAATATAAACCAATTACCTAGTGTTTCATTACTATCTAAGGGAGTTGGGGATTTGTTTATATTGAAACAATGCTCATTATAGGAGATGTTGAGGAATGCATGAATGGTTTGAGGTGAATTCTAAAAAATGGGTTAAAAATACATTAATGTGTTTATATTCACAAAGAAAATATCCATTATAAACACATATTACTATGTCAGGGTCCCTTGGGAATTGACAAAATATTCTCATGAAATAATGTTAACGACAACACAACAAATGTTGACTCACATAGAACACTTCCCCCATTTCATACAATTTCAAAACAAACATCTCTGGTGGAAACATTAATAGAAATAGATGTCTAAGTGATGAGAAACATATAAAAAACACAATCCTCCCATCATTTAACAGGATGCGACCTTTGTACTTCCACAATGAAATCTAAATTATAAAATATTCAACATTCCTGAGAATAGGGAGAAATTAATTCATAAAAGTGTCAATCCTTCATGAATATCTTCACATGAGACCGTGAATAAAAAAAGACTATGTTGAGATGAATTTATTAAAGGATAATGGAATTAGGAGTTATGTAAATCCCCTCAAACATATTGTGGTGTAATGACCAGAAAATTCTCATTGGCATGAGAGTTCAGCGAGACATTAAATGGCCTTAAGCAACATACCCAAGATGCAAATGTCTAGAAATAAATGCCTAATGGTTTCAAATAAAAGAGGTATAATATTTACCCATTATGAAATAAACCGATTAACTAACGAACCATAACCAAGCCATTCAATAAATGATGGATGAACTTATGAAATATAACTCAACAACATCGCATATCTCAAAACCACATCAATGTGTGAAATAGGGGAAGACCAAAAAATATTCAATGTAAACATTTGATAAACAAATAATGACTCACAAGAGACCACAATACACCATGCTCCACAATCTCAAAGCTCCACAATCCTGGAACAACCCAAATGTCATGAGGCGGTGCTAAAAATGTGTGAAACCTTATCTTTTTTCATGTCCTAGAAGATAGAATCTTAAAAAGAACCAAAGTGCCAAAGAAGGGGTGAGTATAAAACACAGTAGTTGTTTCCACAATAACTTCCCTACTCACACCAATAGGATAGAAACTTCATCAAAATTATATAAAACAGTTTATATAAGTCGATTTAACAAAGTATTTAAGGACCAAATGTAAACAACTTCCAAAACCCATTTTCTACAAGGTGAAAACATAACCCAAAGAAACCAAATTCTAGAATGTTATTTTTCCAGAATAGTAACTAATTAAAATCATTAAAAAATATTATTATAATTTGGCATAACCATTCAATAGTTCACAACACACTCATACATGCATTCTTGGTTGATAGTTCCATACCCATGAGCGGTCTCTCTTCAAATTACCTCATGTCCCAATGATGCACCGACCTGATCCAGGGTCAAATCCCTTGTACCCCAATTTTACTCATCCCTCATTAATTTACCATTTAGAATGAAATCACACCAACACCATTTATGCCAAATATTTCCATTACCAAAATAACCCACTTCAATAAACTGGACTTTTTTTTTTGAAAACTAAAGGAAAACCATTTTCATGAAAAATTTATTCTCAATAAACCTTATATTTTTTTAAAATCATCAAATCCCATATATGTTCCAATAATCCATACAAACCCCCTTTTTTAAAATTCAGATTACAAAACCATGAACCATAACACTCAATAATAATATATAATTTTCTAAAATTAACAACAACCCCTCTAAAAAGATTCCATCATGTGTCGAACAACCAAATATTAATACATTCAACACAACTAATTCAATTTTAAATAATTCTAATCAATTCTACTAAGTGGAGTCTATAAATAAGGCTCTTGCCTCAAAGGTTTTGATGAAAACCACAACAAACAAAGAACACAAAAGGAAACCGGGTCGATTCTCCAAGAATCTGCATCAGATCTCATCACCTAGAATGATCTAGAACAAATCCCATAATATTTGGAATCCACACACCTTGATATACACATAATGTGAGTATATATAAGAAACTGAGAGAAGAGAAGAGGTAGATCTAAGTAGATCTAAGAAACTGATCAAGAGTGATGATGATCAATCAAATATCTCATGAATCTGATTACGATTCTCAAGGAATGCTTTAGGTTAACCTTCAGATCTATGGGAGAACTATCAATGTATTTAGGAGAAGAAAAAACCCTGTTATGGTATCATAAGAGAAAAAATGAGCAACTTAGAGTAAAAAACATGTGACATCCAATTTTTTGGGATCTAACTTAAACCATCGTCACAGTTAGTTCGCATGTTTATAAAAACTATGTGCTAAACATGTGTTAGATACAGCCTATTTAGACCCTAAAATGGATTCCTTGCATGGTCTCTCTAACTATGCTCCATCCATTTTGGATCCACAACCTTCTATAGGACCAATTATGTTCGGTTTTTCCCAACAGTTAGACAAAATGTACGCTTCACCTTTAAGTTCCATTTTTCCTTAAAACTAATTGTAAAGTTCACCCAACTCTCCCAAACATCACCCTTGATCATTATAACCCTGAAAATAATCAACTATGGTTAACCAACCATAAATCAAGGTATAAAATTTTCCCCACCATTGGTCTTTCCATCATCAAAATGTAGAAAAAACACACTGCCTGTTAAGAGTTCTGACCACTACTCTTTAATTTCCATATTGTGTTCCCATGTCTCTTCTGGAATCAGACCATGCTGCCATAAAACCTACACCATAACGATTCTTTTTTCACAAAAGGATTTATCTTTCCTATCCACAATCCGTACATAGATATGTATCAATGAATCATCTGGATATAGGTCAACGAGATCCCATCTAATCACACGGTTTGGATCAGGATGATACTTTTTCAATTGAGATAAATTGAACACATTATGAACTAAACTAAATAGTTGTGGTAATGCCAACTGAGATTCCACCTGTCCAACACATTATAGTATCTCTAAAGGGCCTATGTATCTTGGAGATAGCTTTCCCATATTCTTGAAACAATGATATTGAAGCCATGGAGATATCCTCAAGAAGACATGATCACCCAAAGAGAATGACAATAGTCTGATAAGATGAGATGCATAAGATTTCTAATGATGTTTCATTGTATAAATCTTATTTCTAATCAATTGGATATTCTATATTATTTCAAGGAAAAGGCTTTTCCCAACTAGTGAATGATCATTTATTTGCACCCAGTATAGTAGAGAATGATAATGACTCACATAAAATTATTCAAATAGATCAATGTGTATCTAGGCCTGATAGTTGTGATTTTGTGATAAGTCAACCAATTGTATATTATCTTCCCATGAGACACAAAAATAAATTACACATATATTAAATAAGACTTAAATCTTCTTTATTGTCCCCTCCGACAGGTCGTCGGTCTGGGGATGATAAGCCGGGCTCATAGTCAACTGAGTCCCAAGGGATTTCGGTAAGGATTTTAAAAAATGATATGTAAACCAAGGATCTCTATCTATGAAGGCTGATGATGTTAACCCATGACTCTTTACCACATCGTAGATATAAATTTTAGACAAATCCTCCAATGTATGAGTTTCAGGAATCAGAATGAAATGCGCCAACATGGTATGCTGATCCACTATCACCCATATGACATCATGTTTTCAGACTATTCATGGATGAACTATAACAAATTCCATTACTACCAACTCCCATTTCTAAACTAGGATAGTTAGATATTGCAACATTCCCACTAGTCTCTGATGCTATGCTTTTACCTACTTATATAGCATCGCAAGACGAGCTCAGTCAGATTCCATTTCATACTACTCCCCCAAAACTGTGCCTTTAACTCCTTATACATCTTTTGTGTTCCTAGACGTACAAACCATCTCAAATGGTGGTAGTCAGGAATTATTTGTTACGAAAAATCCATAGGTAAAACCATCTGATATCTAATGCACAAAACTTAACTCCCATTAAATTTCAAGCCCTCAATGGTCTCCCCACCATTGAGTTTTTTTACTCATAACCAGACATTCTACATTAGATTATTGGGTTTGTTTGACAATTTTTACCAAATCAGGAACAATAGTATCTTAAAACAAAACCAAAAAATCACCTCGGTCATCACATTCAACATTAATGTCAGTAAGGACCGACATCATCTACCATTCATTAGAAGACTCATTATCCAATTGGGCATATAAAATTCTTCTCAATGCATCCACCACTAAATTTCATTTCCTTGGTGTATACATTAATTCAAAGTCTGGAATTTGGAAATATTCCATCCATATCATTTTCCTCAAATTCAAGTCTCATTGTGAGATAATGTGTTTCAAGCTTTTATAATCTGTAAAAAATGAATTTCTCCACAAATAGAAAATGACGCTAGGTCGTTAAATCATGGAAAACTGCCACTAACTCCATGTCATGTGTTGGGTAATTCCTCTCATGAATTCCCAACTTTCATGATCCATAAACAACTACATGGCCTTCTTTCATCATAACATGACCCAACCCTGATCTCAACGCATCACAATACAAAACATTCACATGTCCTGATTCTGGAAATATCAGGATAGGTGTCGATGTATGCTGAACTTTCAACTCTATAAAATACTTCTCGTATTCCTTTTTCCATTGGAATGGGTCATTATTCTTTGTTGGAGTTGTCATTTGTGAAATGAGTCATGAGAATTCATGTACCAAGCGTCGGTAGTAACCATATATAATAAGAAAACTTCAAATCTCAAAGATATTATTCTGTGGATTTCATGTGGAATCAACTTCTATCTTTTCAGGATCAACATAAATGCCTTATTCATAAATGGAATGTCTAAGAATATGTAATTCCTATATCCAAAAATCAAACTTTGATAATTTGGAATACAAACAGTGATCTATAAGTATTTATAACACTATTTTCAGGTGTTTCTCATGGTCATCCCTTTCTATTGTATAATCCAAGATGTCTTCCACAAACACCCCAACAATAGAATCCAGATATCACTAAAATAACTAATTCGTCAAATCCATGAATACCACTGGTGCATTCATTTGATCGAAAGGCATGAATACATTTTCCTAGTAGCCATATATGCTTTTGAAAACCCTCTTAGGAATATAATCCTTCCAAACTCTCAATTGGTGATATCTAGATCACAATAAAAGTTTTTAGAACCATTGAGCTCCAATTAGTTGATCAAATAGATCATCAATGCATGGAAGTGGATAACTATTATTTATCATAACATAGTGGAGAATACAATAATCAACACACAGTCAAAGAGTTCCATCTACTTTCTTCACAAACAAGACTGGTTCTACCCATAGAGACACACTTGGTCAAATAAAACCTCTGTTTTCAAGTTCCATCAATTTCACTTTCAATTCTGTTAACTCTGTTTGGTCCATCCTATAAGACGGAATGGAAATAGGACTGGTCCCCAGAAGGAGATCAATTGTAAAATCTATGTCCCTTATAGGTGGTAACCCCAATAATTTCTCTAGAAATATGTCTGGGAATTGATCCACAATAGCTGCAAAATGATTTCCATTTGTCTCCTCTAACGATGGAAATTTCACTACTACCAAATCGTAAGAGATCATTCCCACCATTGGTGAATAAAATTTATTTTCACCTTTCTTTACAATTCATTCTCCCTTGAATACATTCTCAATTAATTCCTTAGTCGCGACACTAACACTTCTTCTATTTCAGTCTATGTGTGCGTTAGACATTGTCAACCAATCCATACCTAGGACTACATCATAGACATCCATGTAATTGATCGAGAAATTCAATTCTAGCTCAACATCATCCACCATTATAACACATTATCTACACACAAAGGATTGACATTATCTTTCTTCGAGACTAGTTAGCTGTTTTAAAACAGAAAGCATCATTTCCAACGTTAAACCTAACAAATCTACAACACAAGAAGAAATTAAAGAGTGTGATGCACCAGTATCGAAGAGAACTTGCACAAGGGAATAATTCAAAAGTGTCATACCACTCACTGTAGATGGTCCAATAGGATCATAGACAACCATCTTATCTTCTCACAACAATAACTTCATCACTAAACTATTCTCCTTGTTTTCATGATGAGATTTCCCGAAGTTCAGGAGTCATGGAATCATGATGGCTAGATCTAATCCACCGATGAGACTGGTTCTTTTGTCCTCACCCTGTCGAACCATATGATGCTTGAAATGCCTGAAAAGTGTCTCGAGCACCTTTTCTTATAGAACTGTCAAAATATCATTCAATATGTCCCATGTTGTAGAAATTACGGAATGCTCTAGGTTGTTTCATACACTATCCCTTTATGTGGTCAAGAAAACTGCATTGAAAACAACCTTCTTTTCTCTGGGGTCATGGTTGAAGGTTCACTAATCCAGCCGTTTGATTATAATTTTAAATTTAACCTTGAAAATGAGTGCCCATTTTCTTCTTGCATCGGGTTTTTGAGTTCCCACCATTTCTTGTATGTATTATCATACCTCCTCCAATCGATCTTGATATATGATATTCATCCACAGTCACTCTGTTCACAATATCTGTATAATCGTTAATAAAGAGAACTGGAATAATCAATCAAATCACATTCATTAGCCTTGATTCGAAGATGGGTGCCTTCAAGGATGCACTTTCCACAACCAATGGTGAAAAATAGACTAAATTCATGAATTTATCTGGATACACTATGATATAGAGACTCTCTGGTTTCTAACTTATGAAGTCTGTTGTTTTCTAGATCTTGATCATGTGAGGATAGAATTAATCCTAAAAATCCTCCCATGTAAGGCCTTCATCCAATTTATCCTACACCGCTATTTCTCAACTATGTAGTACAAGATCCTATAGAAAATACATCACCAGCATCACCTTTAGCTCCACCAGTGTGATGGTGAAATTGATGATTTGATTCATCCTACTTAGCCACACCTCTGCCTTCTTAGGTTCAGCATCACCCCAGAATTTATTTGGATTATGCTTCATGAACTAGATGGTATGATCCACATGCCTTGGGTCATTCCTTCGGTTCCACATATCAACTGCATGAATATCATGGACAATACATTGAACCAGCTCATGGATCACCAGTGGTTCATGTGTAACCACATTCTCTGTTTCTATTTTGCGGTTGTTTCTACAATTCCATCCAGGTGCCATTATCTAAACAGACAACATCCTCAATCAATCCCACTCTCTTGCATCTGATGACATAGCATTTTAAATTCTATCACATCAACAATCACAACATTGTTTCCCAAAAAATATCATTTTTCCATGTTGAACAATTTTGAATCATTCATTCACGCTCTTGAAAACAATTCCATTTCAAAATACAAAAAATATCCTTGTTTCAAAATAATTCATTTGAATATAAATTCTTCATTTTTAAAAAACATACACCTTGCACAAAATCATAAATCTTTACTGCATATGAAATATGAAATACTAGTGAGAAGTATTTCCTCTACAATTCATGTCATGTTCGTCTCATTGGATAAACCCATGACATTGGGAATTATAAATCCTATAAGTGTCTCAAAACACTATTGTACCCAACTCCTTAGTAGCATGAAATTTATAATAAAAGTGTTAGATATGTCCTATTATGATATACATTTCATGTTCTAACAATCCTACTCATGTATAATATTTTAACCCAAGGAAAAAACAAAAAATAATTTAAACTCCAAGACCAAGAACACTGATATGTACTTGTCAGGCAAGGACCGAACACGCAGATAACATTTATACCAAAAATGAAGGACGAGACTAGTAACATTTGTAATAACCTTATAATTTTAATTGTCTTGAGAGTAAAAAGAGTCATTGCATGGCCTTAAGTGAATTCTCGAAGGCACCAATGGCTAGCAATAATTTCCGAAGGGTTTCAAAAAAAGTGGTGGATGATTTACCCTTTAATAAATAAACCAATAAACCAAACAACCATAACCAAACCATTAACTAAATGATGAACGAACATGAGAAAGACAACTAAACAACTTCATATATCTCCAAACCACATCAATGTGTGCAATAGCGGAAGACCAAACAAGTTTCCAATTAAATAACTGATAAACAACTAAAGACTCTCAAAATACCACAAAACTCTATACTCCACAACCTCCATTCTCCACATTTACCGAACATCCCAATTGTCGTGAGGTGGTGCTAAAAATGTGGGAAACGTTTCCTTTTCTCCTATCCCATAAGATAAAAAATGAAAAAGCCCCAAAGATCCAAAGTAGGGATTAGTATAAAACATGGTAGGTTTTCCCTAGTGACATCCCTACTCATGCCACTAGGATAGAATAGTTAGCCACATTATATAAAACAGTTTATATAAGTCAATTTAACAAATTTGTTTATAACCAAATACAAACATTTTCAAAAAACTGTTAGTGACTAGGTGAAAATAAATCCAATAGAAAGAAATTTATATCATGTTATTTTTCCAAAGAACAACTAATTTAAATATTTAAAAACAATTTTTTGTATATTTTTGGAAATCCATTCCATAGTTCACAACCCAACCTCGCATGCTTGATTTGAATGACTGTTCAATACTCATGTGTGGTCTCTCATACAGTTACCTTATTTACCAAGTAAAGACGCCACTAGTATAGGGCCAGATTCCTTGTACCCCAATGCTACTCATCACTTATTAAGGGATCATTAAGCATGAACTCACAACAACACCATATATACCAAATTTCTCCATTACCAAAATCACCCACTTCAATAAACCCATATTTTATTGAAAACCAAAGAGAAAATAATTTCAAAAAAAAATTCATTTCAATAAAACAATCTATCTTATTAGTAAAAACAAATCCAATTTATGCGCCAAAAAAATAGAAAATTCTACTTTTTTAAAAATCCACATTTTAAAACAAAGAACCAAAACACTCATTCAAAATCCCTAATTTTCCAGATTTCACAACAATAACTCAAGAAGGTTTCCAAAAAGTGTTATACAAAGAAATCACAATTACTTAAACACTAGAAATTAAATTTTAAAGAATTATAATCATTTATACTAACTAGAATTGAGAAATAAACCTCCTACATCAACGGTTTTGACGGAAACCACAATGAACGAATAATGCACAAGAAAACTAGGTCAATTCTCCAAGAATATATCTTAGATCACTTCTCATAGCATGATATAGAACTAATATCATCATATATGGAATCCAAACACCTAGATATACCCATAACAGCCATAGATCTACGAAATTGAGTGAAGAGAATAAGTAGATCTTATATGTTCTAGGAAACTGATTAAGAACGATGGAGAACAATCACATACCTTAAGAATCTGGCTTCGATTCCCCATGTAAATCCTTCGGATAGCCACTGAATCGATAAGAGAACCTTATTTGGGCTTATGAAAAGAAAAATCAGGTTTCATGGCCACTTAGAAGTAAAAATGAGCCACATAGAGGCAAAAATCTGCAAGATCACTTTTTAGGACCTCACTTATACCATCCACATAGTTAGTTCCATGGTTAGACGAACCGTGTGCTAACCATGTGTTAGCTACTACCAAGGAAGACCCTAACCCGGATTCCACATAGGTTCTCCCTAACCAAGCACCAACCATGATAGAGCCACTACCTCAAGAGAAGAAATTATGAACAGTTTGGCTGCACGGTTAGTCAAACCATGTGCTGCCCGTGCGACTTCCATTTTTCCCCAAAACTACATCAAAAGTAATCCCCAACTCTCCCAATCATCACCCATAATCGTTATAAAAATGAAATTAATAAATTAATGGTTACATACCAGAATACATGGGTACTACATGGGGTTTCAGGAGATAATTATCTTTCATGAAAATGACTCCATTGGAACAACGAATTCACCCTTAGGTAGGGACACCATATTTTGTGGCAGTTACCCTTTCATGAAATATATATAATTTAAAATCCCCATACCTTTTTGATACACACTTGAAGGTTCCCTACATGTTCTTACCTTTCACAGTATATACATATTATAATTTTGAGTGCCTGATAGCACTGTACCCTCTTTAACATTGTTCAGTTATGCCATGATCATCTACAATATGTATCTTCAACCAACATGTGCAACCTATATTCTTCAAAACTAGATTGGATGGTTAAATAACAACTTGATCCTCTAAATAGGCCCCATAATTACTCTTTTTAATGAGAATATTAATACTAATGTCTACATCACCATTTCCAAATTCTACATTGAAGTGTTTATGTAACACCTCAGGCTTCCAAAATATGTTTCTCTTTGAATAATACAATAGCTTGTGTTATATTCAACATCGTGTTCTAGCACACAACGACCAATCAAAATAGCCGTTATGAATAGTACTAACCAATTTTTGAAATTTTATAAATTTTATTTTTCAAAATGGACTTCATTTTTCGATTCAGAATATCAAAATTAGCTTAGGGTGAATTTTTTGTATTTTTCTAAGAACATTCAATTTTTTATGAATTGTGAAAAACATTGTGTTATTGTTTAATAATTACTTTTTATTTAAATAATTAATTATTTTATTTAAATTTATTTTAGTTAAGAATTGATAAATAATACCTATATATGTTCAACGTAATTCATTGGATTCATTTTATTATAATATATATATATATATATATATATATATATATATATTTAATTGAACTTTTTACCGTCTTTTACCAACCTTCAAGGCAGATTTGAAAATTTGCATAAAACATAATTTTACCACTTTTGTAAATTGAATTTTAAAAATTTGAGAGGCAGGGTTGACATCAATAACTAAAATGTGGTTCAATAAGATGACAATAATTTTTTGTGAATAGTAACTTTGATATTTTATTTACCGTGATTAAATGTAAATTGGGTATTAAATATAAAAATTATATTATTGTTACCCTAAAACAGGTCATAATTCTATTCAATAAGTGTATTTCGACCAAAAACAACCTTATGAAAAAAATATGATCCTCTTGGTCCCCTTGGATTAGATGAGGACATTTATTATTATTTTATTTAAAGAAGAGTTAAAAGTGTTAAATTCAAAGATTCATAAATAAAATTTTTTAATATCGGGTTACACATAAGATATATTCAACTATAAATAATCATTAGAAAGATAAAAAGAGATCCTAAATAAAGGCATTTATATAATTTTTAGATATTAGATAATTAAATTTATTTATGACACAATGATGATGCAGTAATTACCTTATTAATGAACGATTGAAATAATTGATATTATAAATATTCAAAGAAGTGTAAATTGAGACTTTGGATGAATTACACGAATTTTATAGGTAAATATTAAATTATAGGGAATATTAAATGGCTTTTTTCAATGTAATCAGTTTTTATGACTTTAACAAAAAATAAAATACTAAATAGTGTCAGAATGGTCATAAATGAGTTTTTAAAAAAATACTATATTATTAATTGATATAATATTCCTAAAAATATAATGTTCTAAAGAGGACATTTATACAGTTAGATATATCAATAATTATACACTTGGGGTTTTCATGGTAGATTATATTAATTTTGATAGCCATATAATATATAAATATAAGGAGACATGGTAAATGATAAACTATTTAACTAAGATTTAAATCTAAACGATAAGGATAATATAGTGACATAAACCAGTCTAAAACCTATTTATTGTGATATTTTTGACCCATACCAACCTTATTATCTAAATAAATCCTTTTGGATCCATTTGAAATAGAAAATGATTTTATTATGAACTAATATTTCATGCTTATCCGAATGTAACCCACACATCTCTTTTAAAATGGCACTTCATCTTCTCTCATAATCACACCTCCTAAGCCATTTGGCTCGGACAACCCCTGACCATTTATCCTTCCAACTACCCTTAATTAATCCAAGATTCATTACTTTTATCAGAAATACAACCTAAGGATCCCTTTTGATCAAATCAAAAGGAAGCACCCGAAGAAGAGGTAATTATTTCACCACATTTTTCATGTTCATTTATTCTTCCACTTCCACATTATTTGTTGTTTCCACAAAAAAAAATATATCTAGTACCTTATAAATACTATGATTTTATTATATATATGGTACATCCATATTCTTTATTCTATCCATCTTATGAATGACAAGTCACCAAACGTGCGTACGTACGGCTTACCGACTCCACGTCTTGGTGTAGTTTGTTATTCAAACACTTAATTATTTTAATGGGTATAATTATGAGTATAAATGATGTAAATAATAAATATAACCTTATAATTATTCATTTTATATGATATACCATCCAATTACATAATATTTCCCCATCAATATAATGGTATTGTTGCTCGAGCACATGTACGGATTACCATCTCCATGAACGCAATAAGATTCATTCCACATCGTAACCATTCAAGTATAAATATCCTTTAATGATTAAAAACAATTTTTTAGACCATAATATCATTTTGGATATGAATAAAATAAATCTTATCCATAACAAACATGCCTTACATGACAAAACATATAAAGTAAAATCAAATAGTTAAAACCTGAAACAGTGAAACTTCTAAAATATTATTAACAAATTAATATTATAAAATCTTATATGATATCATATTTATGTATTTTGTTATTGTATAATTTAATAAAAATTATTTAACTCTTATATACATGTTTAACAAACCCTCGACCTATGAAAAATACAAGGTAATGGTTATTTTAACATTCACATTATTATCCGAGGTTGTGTTTATGAAAGTATCTACTGGAACTTACTTATCATCCACAAATGTGTTTCTTAAAAATGTACTTCAAAACATTTTTACTATTTACTAGTCTATTGGTTTAATTCATTTATAACCTATTAAGAATTTTTATAAAATGATTTGAAATAAATCATTCCATCATTTTTCAAACAAGGTACTTAATGAACTTTTTGAAAAACTAAGATAAGAATGTTTTTTAACTTATACGGTGGGTGCATATACTTTTAGCCATGATAACACAATAGAATCCTCAATTACAAGATTTTAATAATATTTTCAAAAAAATATTTTCTTTTCTAATTAAGTGCATTTTAAATGATTTCAAAATAGAAATAGATATTTATCTCAAATAGTTTTGATTTCTTCTAGGTCAACAACCTTTGATTGATTTGACACTTGTTTGAATTTGATTTATTATGATAAAATATTTCATATTTTATTGAAGGTTTTGTGATATGTTTGACTATGGATGTGTTATTTTAATACCATATATGGTTTATGGTTAATTTATTAACATTTCATATGATAGTTTTAATATGAATGTTTTTGATGTTTCAACCTTTTCATATAAGGAATGTGTTGGACATAGTAAGTGATGGGTGGAGCCTACTATAACTCCTAGATGCATCGGTAGGTCTCATGAGAGAAGATAGTGTTTTGGAATATGGATTTGACAAAATATTATTTGTATTTTTGGCATGAGGCCTTGACTATGTGGTTATGGTGTGTGGAATTACGTGTTCTATCATTATAAAATTGGTGATTGATATTTAATGTGATTATTCGCCTAGTATAATATCCATGTGAATAAGTTAATGGAATTATTTGATTTATATTTTCCATATTATATTTATTTTTACGTTTAAAAGTCTTTTTTTTAGTCCTATACATTTCAATAAATTGATTATGATTATTTATAAAATTTTCTACTATTTTGTTATGTAACAGAGCTTCTAAGCTCACCCCCTTCTTATGTTTTATTTTTCCCAGGATACAATAATGTATTTTATGATTAAAAAACAGAAATATGCTAATGGATAAGTGTGTGTTCAAAGGGGCCACGATGATTTTGTTTTTCTTAATTTGATGATGTAATGAAAAACTTATGTATGTATCTAGTAAATCCAATGATACTAAAATAATCAATCTTTTAAGACATGATCTATTGTGATCATTTCCATGTTATGTAATAATGAACTAACTGTAGGTAACTAGTGTCTGAGCATTAGAGTTAGTATTAGAGAAATTTTTGTACAAACCTTGGAAGCTAGATTTATAGAAATTCTAAGTAGTGATCATTACCCTAATATAGATTTGAGGATTAATATAGAATAACTTCCAATAATTTTGTTAATGTATAGATTTTTTGTATTTTCCACGAATTACATCCCTGTCATGATACGAGTAGGTAGAGGTGGCTCTGGCATAGATTTGACAACGAGTGAAAAGTCCAACAAGGAGTTTTGTGCTTGACATGAGGTATCCTAGTACACAATAATAGGCCTTTCTATTCTCTTGGTTACGATAGTCCCAGGGGATATATGTAGGATAATTCACATTTTCTTTCCAAACCATTATAAAGGATTTATGAGTATATAACTCCTCAAATAAATTTTTTTATGATTATGGATTATATACATAAACTGTTCAATTTATTTTTTGTGTTTTACAAATTTGGAAATATGTATTACGATTCATAAACTAATCTAGTTTATTCCATTGTATTGAAATAGTGCATAGTGGATGGAATGAAAACAGTATCAACACATGTAATCCATGTAGGGATTTCCATCCATATCAATAAAATTATAGTGGATCTGGTGATGCAACTGGTACTAATCAGCTTATCACCATACTAGGTAATGTCATGCAAGTTATGTATAATAAACTTATCCATATACAACACCATGATCTATAGTCTGGAGGATCAGTGGTCGACATATTCATGAGGCACCAACCTCTAAAATTCAATGAGACTACAAATAAATTTGTAGGAGAGTAATGGATAAGTTTCTTAGATAAAATAATTCATGCATTTGGGAGTAGGGAAAGGGAAAAGGTTTTCATGGAATTTTATCACCTCACCGGGAATCAGATCAATTGTGGTCATTAATACAAAACACAAAGGAGGATTAAGAGGTATGAAATACGGAAAATAGTGAGTTTAATGTTCATTTCATAGAAAAATACATAACTCGAGACCATTGAGTTGATATGGAAATCAAATTTCTAATACTGAGGAAAAATGAGGATGAGAATGTCACAAAGTATGAGGCTAACATTACAAGGTAAACAAGGCATGTGGTATATCATATATATAACCCTATGTGTAATATTGAACGATTAATTGATGGGTTAGAACCATTTCTCCTTTTGGAATTAGTATCACAATCCTTCTCATCATATGACGATATTTTATCATGCGCTATCTAGGCAGAAGAGGAATTAACTATGTCTTATGAATTTAAAGAAAAGAAAGAGTAGAAGACATAATTCAAACACATTGGAAATATAAATAAGGGGAAGAGGGGAAAATTTAATATCTATCTAACAGTAAATGTGGGAAGAAACACCCTGGTACTTACTTGAAAGTAATAGGAGTTTGTTACAAGTGTGATGAAAAAAGCCACCAATCTTGTGATTTAAATGGAATGAAATAAGTAAAAAATGTTGAATTCTACAATTTTCATGAAAAAGGGCATTATTAAAATGAAATTCCTAAGCTCCAAGGAAACATATCTCAGAAAAGGAAAAGGGAGCGTGGCCAAGCTTATGTGATCACTACTGTTGAGGTTGAAGCTCCAAAAGACGTGGTGGAAGGAAATTTAATGGTTTCTTTAAGATTATCCAATTTTTTATTTTATCTTTGATGATCACATTATTTCATATATTCCCTATTTTCTATTCAAATTAGATATTTTCAATTTCATTTAACAAGGGAATAGTCAATAAAAATTATAAGGGGGATATCGTTGCAAAAATGTTTTTTGAATTAGTTCCCATTAGGGCATATTAATGATCATTATCATCTGATCTGATCGGCAAACCCATGATTAATTTTAATATAATCATATAAATGTATTTGCTTTCAAAATATGCTATGAAAATTTATTTTAAGAAGAATAAGGTTACAATTTTCGATGAGTATAAGGAGTACCTTATCTTTATAGTAGAAAAATCACCACCAAATTCTTATCTTGATCCACCTCCAATAGCCCAACTAAATTCAATTATTGGAGAAGAAGATGGTGAAATAACTATGGGTGGGGAAAGGAATGTTCAAAAAGAGGTTGTACCTATTGTTCATGAATTTGTTGATTTGTTTCTTGAAGATTTTCCTAGAAATCCATGAAAAAGATAAATTGAATTTTCTATTTATTTAATTCTTGGTTCAAGGCCCATATCAAATACCCCCTTATAGAATGTACATGGTGTAATTAGTGGAACTAATGAAAAAATGAGAGTATTTGAGTAATAAGGGATTTATTATCCCTAGTGTTTCTCCAAGGGGGGCACTGTTCTTTTTACTAAGAGGAAAGATGGATCTATGATGTTGTGCATTGACAATAGGGATATCAATGCTATAACAATAAAGAACAAGTATCCCCTTCCTAATATTGATGATTTATTTGGTCAACATCACGGAGCTCAACATTTTTCAAAGATTGAACTTTGACATGGATATCATCAGTTATGTGTGAAGAACGAAGATATTTCCAAGATAGAATTTTGTAATAGGTACAGGAAATATGAGTTTACAATAATGCCTTTTGACATGAATAATGCACCAAATTTCTTCATGGATCTAATGAACATAGTTTCTGAGAAATATCTTGATGACTTTGTAGTGATATTTATTGATTATTCTTTGTATACTCCAAAATATATGTAGCTCATGAAATCACTTGTTCAATATTCTAAAGACACTCTGATGAAAAGAATTATATGGGATGTTCGGGAAGTGAGAATTCAAGCATCATGTGATTTCATTTCTATGCAATACTGTTATAAGGATGGAATATCTATTAATCCTTCAACAACCAAGGCAATCCAAGAATTTCCATCAATGATGAGTATAACTGAGGTACGCAATTTTATTGGTCTCACAGGTTATTATCGGTGTTTCGTCCAGAATGTTTCCCAATTGGCAAACCCATTAATCAAACTCATACGTAATGGGGTTAAATTTGTTTGGAAAAAGGAGTGACAATAATTTTCTGAGGAATTGCAAAGAAAGATTAGTCAATGCTCCTATCTTGACTCTACCATTGGGAAATGATTGATTTATTATTTATATTTATGCCTAAATGAAATGACTTGGTTGTGTATTTATGTAGAATGATAGAGTTATTGCATATGCATCATGAAAAAAAATTCATGAACTAAACTATCCCACTCATGATCTTGAGTTAGCAGCTGTAATCGTTTCCTTGAATATTTGGAGACAGAATCTCTATTGTGAATAATGTGAGGTATATACCTACCATAATATCTTGAAGTATTTTTTCTCACAAAAATAACTGCACATGAGGAAAATGAGACGGATCAAGCTACTCAAGTATTATGATTACACTAGACACTACCACCCGTGGAAGGTAAATACAGTGGAAGATGCTTTGAGCAGAATGGATCATGGAGTTTTGAACAAGATGAGAGTTGAAATGGATCTTATATTCATGGATCTGGTAATGATGGATATGGTAATAATCATGGAAGGTGAAACAACAATAATTTTTAAAATGGTAGCTAAACCATCTTTACATAAAGGATAAAAATATCAAAGACTGGTTATGGGGAGTTTCAAAACAAAATTAAAGCTGAGAACGATGGGAGATTGATTGACTTCATATATGAAAATTGGATTTTGAAATTTGGGAAAATAATTTGTGTTCTAGACATTCTTGATCTAAAAAGGAATATTTGGATGATGGTCATAGATCCAATTTCTCTATACACCCTGGAATCACTAAGATGTATAAGGATTCGAAGGAACGTTTTTGGTGGGATCACATGATGAGGGATATTGATGATTATATGTCAAGAAGTATGGATTGTCAACAGGTGAAGGCTAGAATACAACATCTTAGAGGAGTCATGCAACCTCTTCCAATACATGAGTGGAAATGGGATGATATTACAATGTAGTTTTTCATGGGGAAGCCAAGGAATCAAAGAAAAATGTTGCAACATGGGTCATTGTTGATCGTCATACCATGTCAGCACATTTTCTTTCTATAAGAAAAGATTTACCACTTGAACGTTTAGCATGATAATATATTATTGAATTTGTAAGGAATCATGGTTTAACCCTATTGATTGTTTCTGGTCGTGATCCTCATTTTACATCAAGATTTTGGTAAAGCCTTCATAAATCCTAGGATATTGAACATCGCTTAAGCACTACCTACAACTCTCATACTGAAGGACAATCAGAATAGACTATTAAAACCATAGAAGACATGTCGAGATATTTCTCCCATGACATTCAAGGTATGTGGGATCAATATTTACCTCAGTTATAATTTTTTTATAAAAATAGCTTCCATTAAAGTATTTAGATGGCACCATATGTAGCGTTATATGGAAAGAGATGTCCCACACCAACTTGTCGGGATGATGTTGGTGAACGAAAATTGTAGGCCCAACACAAGTTAATGAAACAATGGAAAAGGTGAATGTTATCCAAACCCACATCAAAGCATGTCGATATAGGAAAAAGATTTATGTCGATAACCGAATTATGGATTTTTAATTTCATGTCGGTGATCAAGTTTTCTTGAAGGTATCTCCATGGAAGGGTGTTATAAGATTCTGTAAGAAGGGTAAACTAAGTCCCAGATACATTGGACCTTTCGAAATTCTACAACAAATTGGAGTTGTATCTTATTTTTTGGAAATTTCACCACCTATCTCCAACGTTCATGATGTGTTCCACATATCACTATTGATAATATTCATGCCTAACGAAACACATGTACTCATATATGATGAAATATAACTAGAAACAAATCTATCTTATTGTGAAGATCCTTTCAAGATTCTTGATACAAGGGAACAAGTGCTGAGAAACCGGACGACTCATCTGTTAAATGTTCTATAGAGAAATCATAAGATGGAAGATGAAACATGGTAACCCGAGGAACATATGATGAAGAACCACCCAAATATTTTTATGCAGTAGTATTTTAAAAATTTCAAGGATGAAATTATTTAAAGGAGGGGAGAATGTAACATCCTAAGCTTCCATAGTATGTTTCCCTTTGAATAATACAATAGCTTGCAATGTAAGCAACATTGAGTTCTAGCACACCACGACCAATCAAACTATAAATTATGAAAAATAATACCTATTTTTTGAAATTTTATATATTTTATTTTTCATAATGGACATGATTTATGGATTCTGAATACCAAATTTTCTTAGGGTGAATTTTTGGTATTTTTCTAAAAACATTCAATTTTCGATTAATAGTGAAAAACACTACTTTATTATTTAAAATAGAATTTTTATTTAAATAATCAATTATTTTATTTGAATTGATTTTAGATAATAATAGATACATAATACGTATATATGTTAAAAATAATTTATTGGAGTCATTTTATAATAATATTAGATATATAAATTTTTGTTGACCTTTTTTACCGTATTTTACCCACCTTTTAGGCGCATTTGCAAATTTGCAAAAAATGTAATTTTACCACTTCTCTGAATTGAATTTCAAAAATATGAGAGACACGGTTGACATCAGTAAGTAAAACTGGGTTCAATAAGATGAAAATAATTTTTTTCAATAGTAACTTCTGACTTTTATTTGTCACTCTTAAAAGTAAATACGGTAATTAAAGGTAAAAATGATATTATAGTTACACTAACAAATGTACTATTACTAATAGATAAGTGTAATTTGACCAAAAAAACCTTTAGGAATAAAATATCATCCTTTTGGTCCACTTGGATTAGATTAGGAAATTTATTATTATTTTATTAAAAGAAGAGTTAAAATTAGTAAATTAAATGTTTCAAAAATAAAAAATTTTAATATAGGGTGACATATTAGATAAATTAGACTATAAATATTCATTAGAAATATAAAATTATTTCCTACATAATGGTATTTTATTTATAATTTTTATACATTAAATAACTAAATTTATTTATGACACAATCATGATTCAGTAAATACCTTATTAATGAATGATTAAAATAATTAATACTATAAATAATGATATAAATTGAAATTGGGACTTTTGATGATTTTCATGAAATTTATAGGTCAATATGACATGTTAAAGTTGATTAAATGAATTTGTTTCGATGTAATCAAGTTTTTAGGACTTTAACAAAAATAAAATACTAAATAGTTTCAAAACTGACATAAATAAGTTTTTTAAGAAATATTATATTATTAATTGATATAATATCCCTAAAACCCTAATGTTCATCCAAAGGGAATTGATATGATTATAAATATCAATAATTAACCACTTGAGGTTCTCTTGGAAATTTATTGTATGTTTATAAACCATATAATATAAAAATAAATTGTGAAATGGTAAATGTCAAACTATTTAACTTAGAGTTAAATCTAATAAATACAGTTTTTATGGTGCCAAAACATGACTAAAACATATTAGATGAGTGATTTTCGTCCCATCCCCAGTATATCCTGTAAATAAAACCTTTTGGATCCATTTGAAAGAAAAAAAAGATTTTATTTTAAAATAATATTTCCAGCTTTTCCAAAAGTGACCATCACCTCTTAGATAAAAGTTCACTTCCCATTCTCTCAAAATCACAACTAAGAATCTATTTGGCTCGGACAAACCCTACCCAAATATCCTCCCAACTACAATAAATTAATCCTAGATTCATTCTTATTATCATAAATCCATATTAAGGATCCATTTTGATCAGGTAAAAAGGAAGCACTAGAAGAAGAGGTAATTATTTCACCGCCTCTTTCATGTTCATTTCTTCTTCCACTTTTACATTCATTGTTGTTTCCATAAAAAAATAATATCTCCAATAACTTAAAAATACTGTGATGTTATTATAAATATAATACAACCATATTCATTATTCTATACATCTTATTAATGACAAGTCACAATACAAGCGTGCATACATCTTACCGTCTCCAGGTAGTGGTGTAGTTTGTTATTCAAACACTTAATTATTTGGATTGGTATAATAATGAGTATAACTGATTTAAATAATAAATATAACATGTTAATGATTCTATATATATGATATAAAATACAATTTCATTCTATTCCACCATCAATAGAATGGTATTTTCACTCGTTCGTAAGTACAGATTACAGTCTCCACGAACACGATGAGATTCATTCCCTACTGTAACCATTCAACAATAAATAACATTTTATGATTAAAAAATAATGTTTATGAACATAATATAATTCATTATATGAATCACATACATCTTATCAATAACATACATGACTTCCATAAGAAAACATATAAAGGAAACTGAATCAGTTAACACCCGAAACAATGATACTACTAAAATATTATTAACAAAGAAATATTAGAAGATCATATATTATATCATATTTAGGTATCTGGTTTTGGTATAGTTTAATAACAATTATTTAACTATTATACAGGAGGTTCACATACCCTCGACCAATTAAAATTATAAGGTAAGGGTAAATTTTACAATCTCATTATTATCCACGGTTGTGTTTATGAAAGTATCTACTGGGACTTCTTTATCATCCACAAATGTGTTTCTTATAAATGTATTTCAAAACATTTTTACTATTTCTTGGAATATGGGTTAATGTAATTTATACCATTTTTTGTCTTTTTAAAATTTTTTTTGAAAATAATATTTTCTTCGTTTTCCAAACAAGGTACTTAATGTCCATTTCGACTAATTAAGGTGAGAATGATCTTTTAAATTTACACAGGTGGTGCAATTATTTTCTGTCATTATAAGACCTTAGAAGCATATCTTATATACTAATAAAAATATTTTCAAATAATTTTTTTCATTTATGATTATATGACTTATAAATGATTCCAAAATATAAAGTGATATTTCTCTTAAATAGTTTTCATTTCATCTATGTCAACATCATTTGATGAATTTTACAATAATTTGAAGATGATTTATTGTGATAAAATATTCCATATTGTATTGAAGGTTTTGTGATATGTTTGACTGTGGATATGTTATTTTTATACCATTCATGGTTTATGGTTTAAGTATTCGTATTTCATATTATAGTTTTAATATGAATGTTTATATTATCTTTCAAACAATTCATTGGAGGAATTCGTTGGACATAGTAAGTGACAAGTGGAGCCTACTATAGCTCTTCGATGCATCAGTAGGTCTCCTAAGACAAACTAGTTTCTTGGTGTAAGGACTAGATAAAATATTATTCATATTCTTGGAATGAGGCCTTGACTATGTGGTTATGAAGTCTGGCATTATACATTACATCATTATGAAATAGGCAATTGATATAGCATGTGATTATTCGACTAATAGAATATCCATGTGAATAAGTAAATGGAATTATTTGATTTATATTTTCCATATTAAGCTTATGTTTAAATTTAAAATGCTTATTTTTATGTCTTATACATTGCCTTAATTTTTTTCTTATTTATAAATGTTTCCGCTATATTTTTAACATTACTGAGCATCTGAGCTGACCCCTTTAATATGTTCTATTTTTCCCAGGATGTGAACATGCATTTTATGATTAAACTGCAGAAATTGGATAACGAATAAGTGTGTATTCAAAAGTGTACCCAATGATGTTGTTTTTTCTTTATATGATGATGTAATGAAAAACTTATGTATGTATCTTTTACTTCCAAGGCTACACTACAAATCAGTCTTTTGTGACTTGATCTATCGTGTTCATGCCAATGTTATGTAATAATTCCCCGACTGTGGGTTACTAGGGTCCATGCCTTACAGTTTATACCATGCACCACTGAGAGGTGGTTATGTTGTAGAAACATAATAAAAAAATTAGATTATCAATAGAAATTTATTTCCAATACCTTTAATGATGCATAGTTATAGATCCTTCTCTCATACATGGAAATAGTCTCCCTCAGTGAATGCCCAAAAAATTGATAAGCTACATGATGTAAAACAACCTAATCTTATCTCCTAGCCATATGACAATAAACATCAGAAAATCACCATCATGAAATGAAATTGAAATATAGACCTACCATGTGTGAAGAATATAGTATGACATTTGTATGACTATCATGGGATGAAACCCTTATTTATACCCTATGTGATGTACAAAGGTTGCCCTATGTATGCTCATTATGTGATGAAAAATACTTTCAAACAATATGATGAGACACATGTGATGGGAAAAACATATGAGTATGCCTTACATAATCATGGGATAACCCCCTTATACTGGGAATACCATATATGTATGATCTATAAATTAATAGGGAAAAACACCAATAAGTATGAATCCCTAACACTAGGGACAAAACCTAATCATAATGGAAATATTACTAGAAATCCACATTTAACATCATGATTTTTTTTATAGAGGTATGAAACAGTTACACTATTGTATATATTTTCCTATTTATCTATATAAATTTTAATTATGGTTTAATGAAGGTCTTGGGTATTTAATATGTTTCTTCAGAGTTGGGATCCATATTTTTTGGGAGAAAAAAGTGAGGGGAATGGTGGACACATGAATAGTGTTATCCTCTCTCCCCAAACATAGAGGCCAATATATGTTTTTCATGCATGTATTTTATGGTGTTTTAATATATTTATTTCTGTATTTAAAATATTAGTCTTTCCACTTTATGAACCTTTTAATTAATTTTCTAATTAATGGTAGGATATAAAAGATAATTGAAAAATGTATTGAAGGAGAGTGTACACTACGAGTGAAGAGATGCGGCACAACACTAGAATTTTGCGGATGATCATAGAAAACATACAAGTAACATAATTGATGAAACCTGAAAAATAATACTTTTGATGAAGTAAATGAACATTAAAAATCATTTACCAATGCATTTCATGAATGTGACAAATAGAGTTATGTAGAGAAAATTATCATAATTTGATGTACATGGGTGTCATGATAAGACACATGTGAGAACGTGACATATGAGATGTTTTTCGAGACTACAACATGTCATGAATATGGTACAAATTTTTCAGGAGTTACACATCTTGTAAACATTAAACATCCTGTAATATATCAGTAATAGATTAAAGAAACCATATTTTACGTATCTTAAATTTTTGTCTTATTTTATGACCTTGGACCCACCTGTGAATATTTTTGGACCAATCCATAATTACATTCATTTTTACTTTATCCAAAATTCTACCTATAAATAGTGGTCCAGCCTTTGCGGTTGGTAGATATTGACCCAAATATTGGAGCAATAAGCGGTTCTGGGTAGGTTCCTCTAATGTTTGATCATTATTATCAATATGAAATATTTTTATTCCCTCCATTCTGCTTATCATTTCATCACTAGGATGAGGGGGTAAATATACCTTGTTATATGGTTATTTAATAGAATGGAGAAGGTGATTCTGGATTGATTTAACTGTTTTTATTTAAGTATTTCTTCCCTCCACAATTTCCAATCCTTATATTTTACTTTAGTATTGGCCATTGATATTTGAATCTGATTGGAATCATAAAAATGAGAAAATAACAAACATAAGGGTAGAAAGAACATTATCAATTTTTTGGTAATCATTTTTATAAATGATATGGAGAATAAAATGATTTTGAAAAATGAAAAATTACTGAAGCATGGGAATTTTGGTGTTTTCTCATCGTAGAGGGGATACCATGACCATTATATCTCCCTCATATTGACTCTAAAACACATAATAGACTAAAAAACCTATGTCCTAAAACAAAATTAAAGCCCACCCCTAAAATTATAAAACCCAGTCATGTTTGGAAATCTATTTTAAAACAAATCAAATAGTCTACTTTGATTCAATAATTTTTCTTCAAATTGATCAAACAAATATTTTTCTCAACTCTTTCGTAAAATTAAAAAATATGACCTTTTTTAAACCTAAATAAATTCATTGTATCTATTGGTTCAACATTTAAATTACCAATACTATTTGTTGATTAATTTAGTAGGATGTTTTTATTTTTTATAATTTTTTATTTTGATTACACATATGGGTAATTAATTACGTCCCACAAGGGTGTCAAAATTGGATCCATTTCCAAGAATGGTAAAAAGATATTATTTAGGTATATTTAGTTTTTATTTTATATTATTTCTTTATTAAAATATCTAAAATTTTGATTTTAGTGTATGTGTTGTGGGTTTTAAATTTTTAAAATTTTATTGCATGACCAAAATAAACATACAATTGAAATGAATTCATGGATATTGATTCCAAACCTAAGAAAATCATGAGAAAAAAATAACTATAACCTTGATGTGCTTTGAGGAAAATAAACCTGCTAAAGTTGTACAAGGAGATTAGTGGTCTAAATAGCTCAAAGGCTATGCCTGGCCATTGAGCACATGATTTCAAATTCAAATCCCAGAGCCCCCATTGTTGTGAACTACCTCAACAACATGCCTATATTAGTTTCAATGATCACAAATAGTTCTCCATTGAACATACAACCACATGATAATTAAATCCTAAATCTAGGAAATCTAATTGAGATTTGTGACACATTCCAATTCAATAATTTCTCATGTGATGAGGTGAGAGTATTTCATTTATGATATTCATTATGTGAGCAAGCTCATGGTTTGATCCAAATAAAGCCTACACACACCATAACTACATGGGATCTGATGGTGAGGAACTTCCTTACTATCTTCATTCCTCCTTTTGAATTAATGGATATAGGAATAAGAATTCTAAATTTTTTTCAATTTGATAATTGATCTCTCTATTCAGTCCTGGAATGATATATAGAGATGAATCAAAAAATCCCCCATCATGGTATACACCTTGGAAACTAATCCAAACATTTTACAAGCATTTATCATAGGGAAACGTTTTTATTATAAATATTGTTGTTAGAGTATCATTAACTAAGAAGTCACCTGAAGTGATATACATCTTGTAATATGAAATTTATATCAATATTTTATAGTGTATAGGTGAAGTGTCAAAATGAATGGGATTTTATATAGTCAACATCAATGATTGGATGTCGACATAACTAGATTCATTGAATAATAAGATGGATATCATGATGGGATAGATGAAAAACCGTATAATATATGATTATCGAAGATAAAAATTATGATCATTAGAATCATGGTAATGATTTTTAGGGTTAGTGGCCTTATAAATAACAAGGAAAAGTATTTTAAAAAAGGCCATAAGGTACTAGTTAAAATCACCCCATCATCCAAACTTAATGATCCTGGTCCATAAGTTTGAAGTGATATTGGATAAATTGAGGAAGACTTATAAGGCTATACTCAAGGAAATAAAACAAAAAAAACTGAACCAATATTCCATTTTGTGAATATAAAATTATTATAAAGAGAGACCAAATATATAACTTCCAATATGCATTAATGTACAACCACATAATGATTTAAAAGTTTAACCACTCATAAGTGGTATGTGAACAAAATAAATTGGAATAGAATATATTAGAAATAGCCTATATAATTGAGTAAAAAAGATTTTCAATGTAGGAAGGATATGTCATTAAATAATATTAAGAATAACCACCTTAATACAATCCATGAATTATTTTTCAAGAAAACATTGTTCTGGTGAAGAACAATGATGTTAAAGGTAATTTTATTTAGAGAAATTAAAAAATGATTATTAATATACAATTTTTTAGGATATCAGAATCATGAAGATATATTCAAAATTCATGAAGGAGATGGTAACCAAAAATAATAAAATAGGATAGACTTGCATTATTCCGCTCACACGAGAGTGTTTTATAGTAGTATATATGGATCTACCTATGAAGTATCATGATTCATGTAGCATTTTATTTCACATATTTCTTAGATCAAGAAAATTTTGATAATATAGTGTGACTTACATGTGAGTGTCAATATCATGTTGTAAAATTAATTCACGAGTTTCGGTTTAAAAGTAATGAATACTAGAAGAGAATCACCTAAATTATCATACTAAATAGTAATGAATCCTTAGGGATTCATTGAATATATACTAATGAATGTCAGGAAATTATAATTCCTAGTGAACATCCTAGTTCAAGATATCAAAGTGTATTGAAACAAAATAATTATAATGCTTGAATTTTTATCCAGAAGGCATAAACAGATCCAAATCAAATGAATATAACTCTATCTTAGAGTTGGCTTTGATCATGTTAGTTGGAACATCAACACATTAATGATGAAAAAAATGTGAAAGAAGAAAATGATTTTTGAGAACAAATTATTCTCAAAGATGAGGATGATACTTAAATTGAAATGTTAAATGAGATAGATACCATTCTAAAAAAGTCTTCCCACATAAAAAAGAAAGAAAATTTGGATTCCAAGATCGCTGACCCTTTAGGAGTGACAAAATTCACCGTATTTAAAGAAGGTAAATAGGTATAGATGTTACCTAACCATCCATTTTGTTCATCAGGATTAAGGAATAAATGGTGGATCAGGTCAATGCAGTTTAAGAATATACTTCCATCAGAAATAATGAGTCTATTTATAGAGGAAGACTAGGGTACATTCTATATTGATAGGAAACAACTAAGAAAATTTATGGACCCTGACCAGGTACAAAATATTCAATCAACCATCTTAATAGTTTATTTTTAATGATGTAAGGTAAAACCAAAGAAGGTAAACACAAACACTTTGAGAAGGAAACCATTTTTTAATTTATATTCCCTTTTTTAAAGCTATTCCTGCTCTCACTTAAATTTTTTTAAAATTTTATAGATAATTGAAGGTGGTTTCATGATTTAATTTTAATTTTCTTGCTTATCAAGACCAAAAGTGGTCATAAGGATATGGAGGAAAAATAAGAAGATGCATGACCATTACACCTCATAAACCCATTTCATGTTGTGAAATCAAAAATTTAGACATAATGTGGTAAACACACATTGTGAATCTTTTGTAGTAATAACCTACACATTCATGTTTAAAGAACATATATAAGGGGAGTATGGGTTTAATTTATTTATTTTTTTCTTAAATTCCCTACATAAAATATATATATTTGTAACTGTCAATTACATTCCTTAAATTTGATTTTTCTTTAATAAAAAATATAAGAGATATTAACTACCTATAAAAATTATCATGAAGTTAATTTAAATTTTAATTTCAATAAATTTTAATGAGAAAATTTTGAAATGAATTTGTAATGATAATAATGTTGATGGGGATTTGATAAATCATTATTTAGGGGAGAATTTTGATCATTGTAAATATATATTATAAGATACTGGACATTACATTGTCTATTTCATATTTTTAATAATTGATTAATTTAATCATATGAATTTCCATGAGTGATTTTCCAAAACCTTTACATCCCCAAGACATCATTTGAGCTAGTATTTACCATTATTTCAATAGTATATTTCTTATGAAATTATGGATTTTTTTCTTCTAGAAAATTATTTTCATCTAATCAATACTATTATTTAATAACATCACATATTATTTGATTGAGTTATAGTTTTTTAGCTTTTTTCCTAAGACCCACCTTAAATTAATATTTTTACGCCTTTAGAATCTATAAACAACCTTGTCATGAAATGGGTCATATTACAAGCCTTTCAAATCCATTCCTACCATCCTTTAAATATTTTTCAAGATTTTATAACATAAGAGTGGGGAAAATTGTGACTATTGGAAGTGATATACATTTTTGATGTATAATTGTGGAGAAAATATCATGGTATTCGGGTAAGGCACATGCAATGAATATATTAAATTGCCTCTGAAAAAAATGTAAAAAATGTGGGTGTATAAGGAAATTAAAAAATCATCACTGATTGACCTATTATGCTGTTATATATATTAAAACTTATTTTGTAGAGAGGTTATTTGTGGTTTTGTAGTGGATATGAAAATTAAATTTCATTATTTACATACCTACCCTATGCCTCAGATTCATTTGTTCATAAATGGTAAATCCCTCATGATTATTTGTGATTTTACCTCTACATGATGAAGTTGAAAGATTCCATGACAGATAATGTTAAGTGACATATTATTGTTGTATGTGCAACACTCAAGTCATTCATACCATGATGAGGAGTGGAAAAATTCATCTCAGTTAAATTAAAAATTATAATCATTTTAATAATGAATTGAAAAAAGAAATGGGTGAATATATACTCTTGGATATTTGAAATGTGGAAAAGTAAAATGCATGGATAATTTGTAATATTTGAAAAAATAGGTGTTGAAAAATTTTCTACCCATGATTCTTGAATAATTAATTTTACCTTTAATCAATTATATTTGTTGAAATTAAATTTCAAATATGGTATGGTGAGAACACACTGTAGAATACTAAGATTCTATAAGTTATGATAGGTATGAATTTGATTATGGGGGTATATGATATCTCTATTTCAAGAATATAATTTATTGGGTTTTAATATATTGTTTTTTGAATTTAAATGAATATTCTATCTAAATTATGAAGGGTTTAAATTATTTTTTTATGGTAGGGTACAATAGATAATTAAAAAAGGATAAAAAATATCACGGAATGTCCTATTTATCCTAGAGCACATCCAAGGAATATAAATGAATAACACCAGGAAAATGATACCTCTAGAGTAGAAAAATGACGTTAAACGAGTTGTAATCTTTACACGTTGTGTACCAGTGGGATTTGTTATAGTGAAATAGGGCATGAAGTGGAGAAAATTTTTATGATGTGAGGTACACATGTTCCATAGTATGAAACATGCATTAAATTCCATGACCCCGATGATATTTCCCATAAATACTCAATGTGTGAATATCGTACATGTTGTGTGAGAGTTTCAAATCATGTAAAAAAGTCAGGATGTGATTTAAGCATCCATATTTGATGTATCATCAGATCATGAATCATTTTAAGATTGAAGACCCACCCATGACCACTTTTGGACCAATACATAATGTCATTAATTTTTAACTAAGCCCAACTTGTGCTTATAATTTGAGTTATATCATCTATTATGGGTATATCCTTCCGACCACATCTTGGAGAAATAAGTTGTGTTGTGCAGGGTCCTCCAATTTTTTACCTATGTTTTCTTAATGAATTATTTTTATTCACTCCATCCCTATTATCTTATCATCACTAGGATAAGGGTGATTCCATCCTTGTTCCATGGATGTGTAATAGAATTGGGAATGTTTTTTAGTATTAATTTCATTTTAATTATTCATTTATTAATTTTGTTGTTATTTATTAAACAGTTAGAAATACCATTATTTTAATGTTTCCATTACCATTGATATTTTAATATATAATGACCCATAATTTTTTTAACTAACCACCCTAAAGAAGTAATTTGATTTTTCAAATTTAGTGGAATCATGTATAAATAAGGCATCAAGAAAATTTTGATTTGGAAAAACCCTCAATTACAATACTAAGGAATGTATGGGATTTCCACATCAAGGTGGGGAAACTTGGACCCTTGGATCTCCCTCTTCAAAACATTGACAACATTCATGTATTAATCAACATATTTTCTGAAATAAAATTGCACAGAAACCCAATAATTACCCAACCTAGTAATGATATCACATCTATTTTCAAACCAATAAATCAATCTACATTATTTCATTCATATTTCCTAAAAATAATCAATCCAATCTATTTCTAACATATTTCTTGAAATTATTAAAATAAAATCTTTTTAAAACATAAATAAACCAATTCATCATATCTAGGTTACTGACCTCAAACGTAATAATAAAAAAATTAAATATTTGAGCAATATGGTTTATGTTTAAATTTGATTGTATTTTTAGTACCCAAATATGTAAATTAACACTCCCCAAAGGTGTTCATTGGCAATGGAAGGTGTCTCATTGTTTTTAGAACAATGTACCATAGGCCACAAGACTGTGAAAATTTGTGCAGTTGAGTCTAAGAGCTGATATGCATAGTGTGTTCATAATTGGAAAAGCCATTGGAAAAGACGACATGGTTAGTGATATTTACGTAGTGAGTCCACATGGTGAGGCATAATGGTTTGAAATCTATGTTTTGAAATCATGATACCTTGGGTTAAAAGTCTATTTTTTCTATGATATTTAATGTGTCATCTTCATTTTTCTTCTCATGTTCATGTAAAACACCTCCCCATGCTGCTCAAGCTAATCTTCATCCTCCATGTTTGAATTTGAGATACATCTAGTGTTCAAACACCATTTCTCATAGAATTTGTTTTTCAATGGCCTTCCACTAGTAATCACTTAAAACCCCTTCCTTTCATTATACATTTATCTCACAATGTGAAATAATAAATCCATGCACTCTAGAATCCCTACATTCTAGGAACCATTATATTTTATCAACTTCCTCCATTCTAGATTGATTAAAAATATTATATCAATTGAGGTGTCAAATAGAGTAGTATGGTACATGTTTTAGAATATTTCCCTTAAGTCTCATTTCTATATACCATGTGTTGATTTAGAAATTCTAGAAATTCAGTTTGTTTCATTAAAATGACAAATTTAATAATGTAAGAATGGAAGTTATTCTATAAAAGCTCTGTTACATTCGTTTTGTTGATGAATGATGTCACATTAAACTAATTCCACCACTTCAGTGTGATTTTGAAATACCATTAATTAGAGAATTGATTCTGTGACCAACCGACCCTCTGTGTGGGATGAACCGGATAATTAAATTGGAATGTCTTAATTCAGAAAAATGGATTTTAATGGTATGTCCATGTCACATTCTTATATATAAATAGTTTATTATAATCATAAATAATTAATTGTTAATTTTTTTTGGAAAAATCACATTTCTTATTTTAAATCACTACATAAATGATATATTATTATTATTTCTCCACCATGTATAGTGAATGTGGAAAGAAAGTTAAGGATTGTTTTGACCATTAGGCTTCACACACCGTAAATGTGAGATGTTGGGTAAAACATATTTTACAAGTTAGAGAATTTTGGACATGATGTTACACATTACCTTATATGTTGAGGGACATGTAATTTCACTACACCCATTGTGTTGAGGATATGATAACATATGTATCCTTGATCAAATGCTTGGGTTAGTTCCCATATATACAATATGAGACACTAATGATTATTCATGGATGCTTTTTGTATACCCTTAGTCCTGAATAGTACTACTTACCTATATATATCTATCAAAGTTTACACACACACACACGTACACATATACACACAAATTCATTTCAAATCATATATTTTTATATACATATACATGTACTTATATATATATATATATGGTGACACATGTTAAATGGTATCCCATCATAGTTTAAAGACATGTAACATTCAAGGTAAATTTTTTCTTAATTTTCATTGGGATTTTACAAGAATGCAGTTTCTAACGGCACCTGATTCTGAGGCCCAGTGTGCCTGGAATCTATTTCTGAAGTTTAGCTCAGGTACGTTCAGTGAACGAACGAGAGGGTTTTCCTAACTTTTGAACTAGTGCTCGGAATCGAAATCTGAGGGCACCGATGTAACCGCAGCGCCGGTAATTTCTTAAGAACACCTTTTCTGGAGTTGTGTTTTCTCGAGTGTGGTTTTTAAAAATAGTAGGTTAAGTAATGAATAAAATAAAATTCGTTCAACCAATTTTATTTTTAATTAGGGTAGTTTAAACCTATGTTTGTTGGTTGGAGTGGGACCCCATAATATCCAAATTCCCTAGGTATGATATTAGTGAGCTAGGGCCACACGATCCCCACCCCCTTTATTTCATTTTCACCTCCCACAAGAATTTAATTTGGTTACTCACCCGCACACCCCTATTAAATTCCAAGTCAACTCTCGTGTTTTATTGGATTATTAAATGCCTCATTAATTGGTCAACTCAAGTTAACTAAATCGTGTTTAAATTTTGAATTTCAAATTGAGATGTTGGCATCTATGTTAATTAAATAAGACAAGTCTTATTCATTATGGGTGGGTTTATTGTGCGAGAGGCATTGGAGAGGAATTGCTCAAGCTATGGAATAATCATCTTCCTACTTGAAGAACGCGAAGAACGCATCGTTGCCGATGAAGTATGCCAGCATCTGATGAAGGCCGACAAAGAACATCGAATCCTTAGAGATCGACGATGCGGTGTCGTGTACCTTGATGCCGACGATTCTCTTCCCCATGACGTCGACGATACTTATGGAAACTTGTTTCGCAACGCTGTATTTTGTGACGATTATTTCCCGCGACGAATCTTCATTCGACAACACCTTTAGGTTGGGGTTAATTTTTTTGTCGTGAATTATTTCTTTGCCATTCATCGACTTCTATTTGGGCTTCCTGTTATCGTAATAACGGGAGGAGGCCGGACCGCATGAACACGGCTGACCCTCCTCACCCTTTGATGGTTGTACATGATTACAGTACGATCTAGGGCGGCGCGGTGCAACGGAATCGTGTGGAAACAATGAAGAACGGGCGAAGAAGCACGACGCCGTCGCACCGCACCGTTGAGGAGATTCGAAGACTCCGCAGATTGTCTATTTGATGTGCAGATCGACAGGCGATGAAAGAACGGGCCGCAGAGGAAATTTGATGATTATGTAGAAAAGTACGAGTCCTGAGATGACCCCAAGCGTAGACGACAGCAAGAACGTACCACTGGAGCGGCTCCGGTGGCCTGTGGACTTTGCCGGCGACACGGGTCGCCGGTGCGGCGGCGACGTCCTGGCGCGCCTCCACGAGGGACCGTAGCGGCTGAAGCCGCTGTGGCGGGTGACCGGTCCCGTGACCACGCGGGAACCAGGGGAGATGCGGCGACCAGCGCCGCATTTCTGGTTAAGGAAAGGGGGGGGGGGGACCGCGTCCCCCATGCTCGGTCGCTGGCCGAGCCAGCGGGCCACCCTGCCGGACCGGGCAGGGTTGCGCGGACCGGACCGGGCCACGCCCCGCCGGACCGGGCCACACCCCACTAGGCCAAGTCGAACCCTAATGGGCCGGACCAGGACCTGGGTCGGTTCGACCCGGGGGGAGTGGGGGTTGGGTCGGGTCGGACCGGGCCCAGACCCCCCACTTTTGGACCACTTTCGGTATTTTGCTCATAACATGGGCTACAGAACTCTGATCGACACAAAGTCAGTTGCGTAGTGATCCTTGAATCGAGGCGATGGATTCGGTATATTACACTAAAGGTTTCGAAGAACTTTGGATATGGTCGGGTTGGTTCGAACACGAAACCAACCGGGCCCTCAGAGTGGAAACGCTTATAACTTGAGCTTTAGACATCCGATTGATGTGTGGTCGACTTTTTTGGATTCCTATTAGTGATACAGAACTTTTGGATTACTCCGATCCAGGTTTGGATACAGTTTTTGTGTGGTCGGGTTGGTTTTGAATTAAAAACCAACCTGGCCTTTGGAATAAAAAAGACAATAACTCTCAGACCGGGCATCCGATTGATGCGCCGTCTGTCACATTGAGTTCCTATTAATGAGACAAAACTTTGGAATAGATCAACTCTGTACTATGTTTCAGTTGATGTATCGACCCCCCCTGGCTCGTGGAGAGGACCCTCTCAGAATCTAACATGCTGTGTTCGGGAACCCTAAAGCTGGCTGCGACGATGAAGACTGCACTGAAATCATTTGTGGGTTTGGAAGTGATGAAGATTGTACTAAAATACTCTATGGTTTCAATGGAAATGAAGACTACACTGAAATACTATGTGGGTTCAGTATTTATGAAGACTGTACTGAAATCCTCCATGGGTTCGATGGCGATGAAGACTGCACTGAAATCCCATGTGGGTTCGGCAGTAATGAAAACCATACTGAAATCCTTCGTTGGTTTGACGGCAATGAAGACTACACTGAAATCCTATGTGGGTTCGGAAGTGATGAAGAACGTACTAAAATCCTTAGTGGGTTTGATGGTGACGATGAATGCACTGAAATACTTTGTGGGTTCGGCAGCAATGAAGACCGTACTGAAATCCTCCGTGGGTTCAACGAAAATGACTACTGTTATTGTATCCTACATGGGTCAGGTAGAGTATAACCATGTTGTTGCTATCCTACATGGGTCTGGCAGATTAGCTGGTCTATATCTTATGTGGGTCCAACAGCTTAGCTGGTTTAGTATCCTATGTGGGTCCCAGCTTAGATGAATTAGTGGCTATATCTGATCATCTCTATCACCTTACGAAGAAGTATACTTGTGTGAGCTATGTCTTGACTTTCAATCATTATCTTCGATATGATTGACTTCTTTTCCTATTTGGGTTGTGTTGTGCTTTCCTGTATGTATTGGGTTGTAATATCCTGTGTGGATGTGATCGAACTTGGGCTTGGATGTTGGAGCCCAATGGAAATTGATGACTTAGGTATATGTATGGGCATATACCAAAGTAGTGTCGGTTGTAACTTCATGATTGTATCTTTCCTTTGTGGATTATCCTTTGTGGATTCTGGGAGACCTTTGGGGGTCTCGGGGTCCCTACTGAGTAGCGTATACTCACCCCTACACGGGCTATGCCCGCACTACATTGTGTTGGACGCAGACGACGGACATCGTTGATCGTGGTTGAGGACTGTGGAGCAGTCGGTAGCTTGAGGTGGACCACTGGACGAGATGTACACAGAGCGGATGGCTGGACCCGTGGAGCTGAGGTGGTTATCTGTACCCACCCTTCAGGTGGAATTTTCAGTGGAGGACCCGACATTGCTGCTTTACATTTAGTTACTATACTTTTTTTTCCTGTTGTACTTTACATTCAGTTTGGGTTTTTATTCTGGCCCATTTACTTTCCGCACTTACATTTGTACCCAATTTTACATAGTGTTTACTTCTGTTGACTTACTGTGTGGTGTTTGTTTACTTTATAAATTCAATTCCTTCCCTTTTGTAGGGATTTATGCCTTTGGTTCTATTCAACATCCCCTGGCCTATGGGAGGCGGACTTGGGGTTGTCACTGCATGACCCCCGAGGACGGGTCGTGACAAATTGGTATCAGAGGAGTTCGGTTCTACCGCAGAACTTAGGACTCTGATCTATCTTCTATGTGAAGCAATAGTGTTTAGGGTACTAAGTGTGGTTATCAGTCCAGGGTGTCCAGTGTTGGTGCAGCGGCCGACGTATCCATACACCTGGACCCTAACTTATGATTTCCGACTCAATGCACGAAAAAATTGATTGCATGTGTGTCTCAAAAGTTTTCTTTGTGATTACTTTGTGTCCGCTCACCAGGTATACTGTTTTGAACATGGCACACCTGTTTCTTTTCAGGATGGCCCCACGACGGTAGCCAGCTAGGGTTCCGAGCATTGTTTTAGACGACAGCCGACTGAGTGACGAGGCCTTAGTGCAGGGCCCTTTGACAGTGGAGGCACCGGCAATACCTCTCCCCGCCGAGCCACCGATGCCACCTGCCCCAGCCACTGAGAGTGCACATCGCCTTAGTGCAATGCACGAGTTATAGCATCAGAGACTGCCCAGATTCCGTGGGGAGATGGACCCTCAGGCAGCTGAGGATTGGCTGGAGGTGGTTTTTCGAGTTTTCAAGTTAGTGGGGACACCAACTGACCTCATGGTGATCCTTGCAGCGAGCCTCCTGCATGTGGCAGCAGGGAGATGGTGGAGCATGATGCTCCAGGTGCACGACAAGTCATCCCTCCTCTAGATGGACTTTGAGAGCCTCTTTCGCTCAGAGTTCGTCCCAGCCACCCTCCGTGCGGCGCACATTCAGGAGCTACTATAGCTGCGGCAGGGCAGCATGATGGTCGCCCAGTACTCGGCAAGATTCACTGATCTCTTGCGCTATTCGACGAATATGGTATGTGACCCATTCATCTGGGCTTAGCCCTTTGAGTAGGGACTGAGGCATGAGATCATGGCATCGATGATCTCCCTCAGCATTTTGACAGAGGCAGGAGTACTGGAGCGAGGCCTTATCATAGAGAGATTTCTTGCCGAGCCTACGCCAGCAACGAGACCTGCCGTAGGACGGCAGGTAGCAGAGTCATCTGCAGCTGGCAGTGGAAGGATTTCATAGGGGTCCAGGCGGACTAGACCATCAGGAAGACGACCTCAGGACATTGGCTCAGAGGTGCGGGGCACCGGGCGCAGTGCCAGCCTTCTGAGGAGCAGGAAGTGCTACACATGCGGCGGGCAGGGCCACATGGCCCGTGACTGCCCGAACCGTTGTGCAGAGGAGTAGCAGACGCTTGAGGGGCCACCCAAGCAGAAGAAGATGGTCAACCTTGGCGGTCCGCTGAGAGTAGGTAGACGAGGCAGGGGAGCTGGCTGAGCAGCTGGTGGTGGGCGATGCTTTGAGGCTTTACCACCACCACCACCCGGAGATCCACCTCGACCATAGGGAGCTGGCGGGCAGAGACATGCTCAGCTCAGGCAGTAGAGCCCTACGACCACGGTGTGCCAGAGATGATTCAAGGTACTATCTGTGTCTACTACACCATTTTTTCAGTTCTTATAGACATAGGAGAGAGTCATTCATTTACTGTTTATGCCCTTGTTCGGATCTCGAAGATTTTCACGGATCCGTTGGCTCGATCCTTACGGCTAGAGACTCTTACGGGAGCAGACTCGATGATTACGCACTAGTTCCGACAGTGTGAGATTACTCTACGAGGCGATATCATCGGTTTGGATCTTCTTGTAGCGGCGTCGAGGATTTACGATGTCATCTTGGGCATGGATTGGTTATCTACAGTCCATGCTCAGATCGATTGTATTAGGCGCAAGGTGTGGTGTGTACGCACCGACGGGAGCAGGTTCACCTTCACCGTCGAGAAGGGATCCTTTCCAGCACAGGATGGACTTTAACATAGGAGAGAAAACCCCATCACGCATCAGTTGGATAGCCTCATCCTAGGATCTGTTGACGTGCAGAGTCCTAGTTTTCCTGTATAGGAGGATCAGTATGCAGACGTTTTCCCTGACGACGTTCCAGGACTACCTCCTCACAGAAAGGTAGACTTTTATATTGACCGATACCCCATGACAGCCCCGATATCCACTCCAGAATATCGAATGGAACCTACTGAGCTTTGAGAGCTACGGGTATAGATAGAGGACTTGCAGAGCAAGGGATTCATCTGACCGAGTGTTTCACCATGGGCTTCCCCGATATTGTTCGCCAAGAAGGAGGACGGGGGCTTGAGACTGTGTGTCGATTACCGTCACATGAACCAGGTGACCGTGAGGAACAAGTATCCGCTATCGAGGATCGATGTCCTCTTTGATCAGCTCAAGGGTGCACGGTGGTTCTCGATGATAGACCTCACGTCAGGCTATCATCAGCTCAGAGTTCGGGATGAGGACTTGCATAAGACGACCTTCAGATGTTGGTATGGCCACTATGTGTTCTTGGTTATGCCTTTTGGCGTAACCAATGCTCCAGAATTGTTCATGAGTCTCATGAACATGATCTTATATCCATACCTCAATTGATTTGTTGTGGTCTTCATCGACAAAATTTTGATATACTCGACCATAGAGGAGGACCACACCTACCACTTGCGGGTTGTACTAGACACACTCTGAGAGCACCAGCTTTATGGAAAGCTCTCGAAACATCAGTTCTGGATACGGAAGGTCCACTTCTTGGGACATGACATCTCTGAGGCAGGATTTTCAGTTGATCATGTGAAGATCGGGTCAGTGCTAGCTTGGGAGCCACCCAGGAGTGTGGAGGAGGTGTGAAGTTTCTTGGGGATAGCTGGGTACTACTAGAGGTTTGTGCAAGACTTCTCCAGAGTTTCCGCACCACTCTCATCATTGACGAAGAAGGGGAAACCCTTCGTGTGGTCAGATAGTTTTCAGCAAAGCTTCCAGGAGCTGAGAAAGAGGTTGACCAGTGCGCCTATCTTGAAGCTACCGGAGGAGGGAGTAGGGTACGTAGTCTACTGTGATGCATTAGGAACCGGACTCAGATGTGTCCAGTTGCAGGAGCAGGCCGTGATCGCCTATGGATCACGTCATTTGAGGAATCATGGCAAGAAATACGCTACCCATGACCTGGAGTTTGCAGTAGTGGTCTTCACTCTGAAGATGTGGCGATACTATCTGATGGGCGGTCGCTTTACAGTCTATTCTGACCACTAGAGTCTCAGGTACATCTTCTCACAGAAGGACCTGAATCTGAGATAGCGGCGATGGATAGAGATCCTCTAGGACTATGAATTAGAGATAGTCTATACTCTTGGAAAGGGGAACGTCATAGTCAATGATCTCAGTAGGAGGACGGGCATCCAGCTACTCGAGGAGGCGACGAAGAAGCTATCTGCTTTGCAGATATCCTTCGTGGATAGAGATGGATCAGCCTTCAATCACTCACAGTCACTCCTCCACTACTACAGCGGGTCAGAGAGGCACAACGTGGGGACGTTGACTATGAGACGCGGCGTGCACAGATATCCTCAAGAAAAGCACCAGGTGGATTCTCTTTAGGAGGTGAGAACGATGTACTTTTCAGAGGACGTACAATGGTACCAGCTTCTTTGCAGGATGAGGTGCTGAGAGAGTTTCACACATCCCCATTAGCGGTACATCCAAGAGTGGTGAAGATGTACCAGGATATCAGATGACAGTACTGGTGGCCGGGTATGAAGAAGGTTGTAGCTCAGTTTGTTTCTCGATTCCACACCTGTCAACAGGTGAAGGCGGAGCACCAGGTACCAGCAGGCTTAGTACAACCCGTGGAGGTCCTGGAGTGGAAGTGGGATGGGATATATATGGATTTCATGACTGGACATCCACGTACTTCCAAAGGTCATGACTCCATTTGGGTGATTGTCGACCGACTCACCAAGTCGTCTCACTTATTACCCATTAGAGAGTAGGGCTCAGTGGAGAGTATGGGATGCCTCTACGTTCAGGAGATCGTATGGCTTCATGGTGTTCCATCATATATCGTCTCCGATCGAGATTCCCACTTTACTTCCCGTCTTTGGAAGGGGTTTTAGGAGGCATTCGAAATGCAGCTACGTATGAGCACCACCTTTCACCCTCAGACAGATGGTCAAACGGAGAGGACCATTCAGACTCTCGAGGACATGCTCCATGCATGTTTCCTCGACTTGGGCCGCAGCTGGGAGGACAACCTACCCATAGTGGAGTTCGCGTACAACAACAGCTACCACTCCACCATCGGGATGGAACTATACGAGGCATTGTACGGCTGGCCTTACAGATCACCTCTGTGCTGGACAGACTCTGGGGAGTCAGCACCTCTGGGACAAGAGATGGTCTAGGCCACGACAGAGAAGGTCAAGGACACCAGGAGTAGATGGGGACAGCTCAGAGCTGGCAGAAGTCTTATACTGATAGGAGGTGGAGGCCATTAGAGTTTAAGGATGGCGACCACGTTTTCTTGCGTGTCTCACCTCGACATAGATTACGGATATTTGGCCGAGGCGACAGGTTATCTCCTAAGTTCATCGGACCATTCCAGGTCCTCAGCAGGGTAGGCGAGGTGGCTTACCGCATAGCTCTACCACCTCAGTTGCACTGGGTGCACAACGTCTTCCACGTATCTCAACTGAGGAGATACGTGCACGACCCGATGCATATCATCGACCATGGGGAGCTGGACATTGATGATGGGGTGACCTTTGCGAAGGTCGTGGTAGAGATCGAGGATCGACATGAGTGGGTCCTATGTGGGCGGTTAATTCCTCTAGTGGACATCTGATGGCAGTGTGGGAACCTCCAGGAGAGCACTTGGGAGTGGGAGGTTCAGATGCATGCTCAGTACAGACATTTGTTACCCTAGTTTATGATGTATCTTTACGAGGACGTAAAGCACTGAGGTGGGAGTAATGTAAAGACCCGAAAAATTCATGGTAAATTTTTTCATAATTTTTATTGGGATTTTAAAAGAACGCAGTTTCTGACGGAACCTGATTCTGAGGCCCGGTGTGCCCGGAATCAATTTCTGAAGTTTAGCTAGGGGACGTTCAGTGAACGAACGAGCGGGTTTTCCAAACTTTTGAACCGGTGCTTGGAATTGAAATCCGATGGCACTGATGGAACCGTAGCGCCTATAATTGCTTAGGAACACCTTTTCTGGAGTTTAGTTTTCTTGGGTGTGGTTTTTAAAAATAGTCGGTTAAGTAATGAATAAATAAAATTTGTGCAACCAATTTTATTTTTATCTAATGTAGTTTAAAACTATGCTTGGTGGTTGTAGTGGGACGCACTAATATCCTAACTCCCTAGGTAGGATATTAGTGAGGTGGGAACTACATGAGCCCCACCCCCTTTATTTCCTTTTCACCACCCACAAGCATTTAATTTGGTAACTCACCCGCACACCCCTATAAAATGCCAAGTCAACTCTCACGTTTAATTGAATTATTGAACGCATCATTAATTGTTCAACGCATGTTAATTAAATCATGTTTTAATTTTGAATTTCAAATTTAGATGTTTGCTTGTGTGTTAATTAAATAAGAAACGTCTTATTTCATTAAGGGTGGGTTCGTTGTGCGAGAGGCATTGGAGAGGAATTGCTCAAGCAGTGGAATCCTCTTCTTCCTCCTTGAAGAACGCGAAGAACGCATCGTCACCAACGATGAACGCCGACCTCCGATGAAGGATGGCGAGGAACGCCGAATCCTCGGAGATCTACGACGCGACGCTGTGTACTGCGATGCCGATGATTCTCTTCTCCGTGATGTCGACGATGCTTACGGAACCTTGTTCCGGGACGCCATCTTCCGAGATGATTATTTCCCATGACGAACCTTCGTTCGACGACACCTTGAGGTTCGGTTTAATTGTTTTTTCTTGAATTATTTCTTTTCTATTCAATGAATTCTATTTGGGCCGCATGTTATCATAATAATGGGTGGAGGTCAGACCGCATGAACATTGCTGACCCTCCCCCCCTTTGATGGATGTACTTGATTGCGGTACGAGCTAGGGCGGCGCGGTGCAAAGACATCGCATGGAAACAATGAAGAATAGGTGATGAAGCGCGGCGCCATCGCACCGCGCCATTGAGGCAATTTCAAGACTCCGTAGATTTTCTGTTTGACGTGCGGATCGACGGGCGATGACGGAATGGGCCACAGAGGCTATTTGATGATTCTGTAGTAAAGTACGAGTCTCGAGAAGACACCAGGCGCAGACGGGAGTAAGAACGGACCACCGGAGCGGCTCCGGGGGCCCGTGGAATTCGCCGGCGGCCGGAGGCGGCAGCGTCCCGACATGCCGCCAGGAGGGACCGTCGCAGCTTCAGCAGCGGCTGCAGGCAACCGGTCCCGCGGACGCGCAGGACCCGGGGGAGATTCAGCGACTAGCGCCCCGTCGCTGGCTAAGGGGGGGGGGACTGCGTCCCCCCATGCTCGGCCGTTGGTTGAGCCATTGTGCCACCTGGCCGGGCCGGGCCGGGTTGCGCAGACCGGACTGGACCACGCCCAGCCGGGCCGGGCCGTGCCCACCGGGTTGGGCCACGCCCACTGGGTCGGGCCGCACCCTAATGGGCTAGACCTAGACCCGGGTAGGGTCACCCCAGTTTTCGCCGACCCGGGGGGGGGGGGGGGGGTTGGGCTGGGTCAGACTAGGCCCAGACCCCCACTTTCGGACCACTTTCGGTCTTTTTACCATAACATGGCCTACATACCTCCAAACGATGCACCATCAGTTGCGTAGAGATCCTTGGATCGAGACGGTCGTTTATTTATATTACACTCAACGTTTCAAAGAACTCTGGGTACAACCGGTATGGTTCGAAAATGAATCTAATCGGGCCCTCAGAGCGGAAACGCTTATAACTTGAGCTCTGGACGTCCAATTGATGTGCCATCAACTTTTTTGGATTATTATTAGTGAGACGGACCTTTTGGCTTACTCTGCACGAGGTTTGGATACAACTGGAGTGCGTTCTGGTTGGATTTGACTTAAAAACCTAACGGAGCCCTGGAACGAAAAAGAAAATAACTCTCAGACCGACCGTCCGATTGACGAGCCGTCTGTCACGTTGATTTTCCATTAACGAGATGAAACTTTGGAATACATACAATACAGACTACGTGTCAGTTGATGTATCGACCCCCCTTGGCTTGTGGAGCGGACACTCCCATAATCGAGCATGTTGTGTGCAGGAACACTAGAGTTGGCTGCGACGATGAAGACTGCACTGAATTCTTATGTGGGTTCGGCTGTGATGAAGACCGTACTGAAATACTCCATGGGTTCGATGGCGATGAATAATGCATTGAAATCCTTTGTGGGTTTGGCAGTGATGGATACCGTACTGAAATCCTCCGTGGGATCGACGACGTTGAAGACTGCACTAAAATCCTATGTGGGTTCGGCAGTGATGAAGACCGTACTAAAATCCTATGTGGGTTCGACGGCGATGAAGACTGCACTGAAATCCTATGTGGGTTCAGAATTGATGAAGGCCATACTGAAATACTCTGTGGGGTAGATGGCGATGAAGACTTCACTAAAATCCTATGTGGGTTCGTCAGTGATGAAAACCGTACTGAAATCCTCTGTGGGTTTGATGGAAAATACTACTATTCTTGTATCCTACATGGGTCTGGCAGTGTCTGACTCTGTTCTTGCTATCCTACATGGGTATGGCAGAGTAGCTGGTCTGTATCCTATGTGGGTCCAACAGCTTAGCTAGTTTAGTATCCTATGTGGGTCCCAACTTAGATGAATCAGTGGCTATATCTGATCATCTCTATCACCTTAAGAAGTATACATATGTGAGCTAAGTCTTAACTTTCAATCATTATCTTCAATATGATTGACTTGTTTTCCTATGTGGATTTTGTTGTGATTTACTGTGTGGATTGGGTTGTACTAACCTGTATAGACGTGATCGAACTTGGGCTCGGATTTTGGAGCCGAACAGCAATTGATTACTTAGGTATATGTATGGGAATATACCTAAGTAGTGTTGGTTGTTACTTCGTGATTGTATCTTTCCTTTGTGGATTATCCTTTTTGGATTCTAGGAGACCTTCGGGTGTCTCGGGGTCCCTACTGAGTAGCTTATACTCACCCCTACACGGGCTATGCCTGCACTACGTTTTGTTGGATGTAGACGACAGACATCACTGATCATGGTTGAGGATTATGGAACAGTCGGTACCTGGTGGTGGATCACTGGGCGGGACGTACACGAAGTGGACGGCTGGACCCGTGGAGCAGATGTGGCTATCTATACCCAGCCTTCAGGTGGGACTTCTAGTGGAAAGCTCGACATTTCTGCTTTACTTTTAGTTGTTGTACTTTCATTCCTATGGTACATTACTTTCATTCTGGGTTTGTATTCTAGCCCATTTACTTTTCGCACTTACTTTTGTTCCCAGTTTTACTTAGTTTTTACTTCTACTGGCATACTTTGTGGTGTTTGTCTACTTTATAAAGGCAATGCTTTCCCTTTTGTCGGGATTTATGCCTTTGGTGCTAGTCGCCAGCCCCTGGCCTATGGGAGGAGGGCTTGGGGTAGTCACGGCATAGGCCCCAAGGATGGGTCTTGACATATAGGACCAAGAAAGTATAGTCAGATGGTTCTCCTCAAAGAACCCGAGATGACTTGGTTACAATTTAAATTTCATCTTTACATTATTATATCTTCACACTAGCATTATATATTCACTGGATGGGTTATATATGATTTTGATGTTGGTTACATTTTTAGTATATGTCACACCATATTTGGGATACTGATAGGTACCTAAAAAACATCTCTCTTATAGGCCAGTATGAGGAAATGGGTCTATCTATTGATGCATGATTTTCTTTACATGGATAGTGCATGTTAGGAGAGTACTGAGAATTTGATCTCAATAATATTGAAGATAGAAGTTGGATTTTCTTATCTTCTTGTGTTGCATGTTTTGTATTCATGTTTCCCCATATCCATTTTATTTCAATTTTATTATAGTATTATGAGATGATCTTCATTTTTCATATGAAACCAATTATCTTCAACTATACTACTTAATTATTACTCATCCTATTTAATCAATTATTCATTATTGTTCTCGACTATAACTAATGGAAATAATCTCCACAAATACAGAACCTAGGTCTTTGATATTATTTAGAATCCCCTTGTGTATGGGGAGGTGTACCGATGACAACGTGGCTAATTAGGATCAATTACATATAATTGAATTAGGTCTGTAATGATATAATGTGGAACCATATCTCTTTTTAATTATTCATATCATATGGTATTTGGCCTGTTCATTGGAATATCAAACTGGCATATTATGAAAATAAAAATTACATAGGTTGGAACTTGATGTTTGGGTTTCTATCTAATACCATTCTATTGATTTAACCATTGGGAAATGGACATCATTGGTTACATTTATTTTTTCTATGTGGTTTCCTTTTAATCATGTCCATTATGTCATGAATTTTTTGTATCAACAATCATTATAGGCACTTGAGTATTATTTTTACATAAAAATTAAAAAAAATATTTATTTTACTATGTAAATTTCGTACAAAATTTTGTAGTCCAATGATTTATATGTTGAAGTGTGGTATCTTTTATTTAAGTGATAAAATAATTGGTCAGAAAAAGTGTCTACATAAACCAAAATGTTCATATATTATATTACTTTGGTGGAACCGTAATTAATCCAATTAATGTATGTTTGATCCATGAACCATTGGTTATGTGGGAGGAAATTCTAGTTTTTTGAGATTATAGGGATCCATATTATAATTTACAAAGATGGCTCCTCTATAAATTGGGAATGATGATTCATCTAATCGGGTCAATGGATATGACACATTAAATTGTAATAATCAATGTAATGGCTATTTAAAGTTACACGTAGTCAAATTTTCAACTAATAATGAATGGGACTTTGTATCATGGGAGTGATAGATACAACTTACTAAACCATTTATTATGTATACATATATTTATTTATATATAAATTAATGGAATAAAATTTGGAAATGAAATTATTCAAACTACAAGGGGAATAAATTTATAAAATAATTAATTATTAACACCACAACATACAATTGATAATCCATATACTGGAACCCCCAATGAGATATAATACTTTTATCCTAAACTTTCCTTCATAGCAGGAAGTATAATTTGTCTCTTGTGATAATTTAAAATATTCGTTATCACATTGATCAGGAATTATGAGCAGGGAGATAATGATGAATTTTATATTTGAAGGGTTCTACATATCCTATTAATTTATCTATGAAAATTGACATTTCAAATCATATTCTAATGCATCTGTTTTTCCTCAAGTAGGAATATGCCACGTTGATGGAAAAAATTGTCTTCTAGGATGGTGGAGATGATAATTCTGCAGAACTGGTCTTTCCTGAGCCAGCAGTATTACCTCCTATAGAGCCACTTATGACACCACCTTCTATTCTTGATATGGGTGTCGATGATCAGTTTTGATAGGATTTTCTATGATTAATACATCTTATATAAGGATCTTCACAACCTATCGCAACTATAGATGAATTTACTTGTGTTTATCTATAGAAACAACCTTCTATATTCTTCAGGGATGGTGGTCCCATGGTTACTAAGACATGGATATAAGAAAATAAATTTGTTTTATAAAATTTATAGATGCATCCAAAGTGGAGAGTCATACCTCTAGCATATATGTTACATGACTATACGATGATTTTTTTGATATTTTATGACCCAAGAAGATTAATATTAGTATATGGTTTGGAGAGACATTTAGATGATGTTCTAGGACATTGTTTTTACAATATAGATAGGGGATGATTGAGCTATAGATATTATACATATTCAGTAGGAATAAATGAATATGATTGAGTATTAATATCTTTTAATTGAGAATTTGTTTTTTGAAAATACAATAGATGGTGATGAGAGGATGATAATGATACATTTTGAGTATGAGATCATATACACTAACTAATCATTGTTCAATGTGTGTCAGTTGTCTACTAATTTTAGAGATGTGAACTGAACCATCATCACTGAGTAACAGTTATGGGACAATTATTGTTTGGAAGAGGGTTGATCCACACTAAGATAGATAAGTCACTCATCTGGTTGTTGGAATAATATCATTGAGGTTTCTGATTGGTGAAGTGGTGGTTAGATGGGAAACATTTATAATTACATGGTATTTCACTAGTGTGAGATTATGGGACATAGAGAATTCCCTATGAAATAGGGTTGTAATTGAATATTATGTTTTGGGAAGGATATGTCAAATCCAGTTTTTCTGTACATTTTATTATCTAGTTCCATATGAGATGGGATAAGTATTAACCCCATGTTTGGGACTTGGATTAGTAGTGTCATGTTAGATAGAAAGATTTACTTTTACGAGCTGAATAGACCAAGGATGTGGAAATGGTTGTGGGAGCAATTTTAATGAGATGTAGTGAAATCAGAGCTGGAGTAAACATAATATCTGGACTAAAACTATTATCCTTGGAACTGTCTCGATTTATTCAATACAACCGATACTAGATGAGAAGAGTATCGAGAAATCTACTATAATAGGTATGATTAATTAATATTTACATAAGTGTCTTAAATACTTGAAATAGGATACTAAAATTATTTTTTATATTCATTTATTATTTATTTATTTGCAATAGAGATATAGTACTCAAATGATGGAATGACCATAATAATATATTGGGGATCTAATCTGAGAATGTGTGCTTGTGTCATTAATGTCCCATTGATATAGGTGGTCATTTATTCATATGGATATTTTTTGGCCATTATGTGGTAATATTTTATTTAATCCCTATGATGGATAGGCTAATAAACTATCACAATCTGTATTATTCTTATCTTTGGAGGATTTCCATCACATTAATTGAGAGATGAAATTGAATTCATAAGGTAATGTGGGGTGTATAGGAATTTCTAATTGGGATAAATCAACATGTGATGGGTAGAGTGATATCCCAAATTTATAGTAATATTTTATGTGATCAGGTAAAACATTAGGCACAATTCCAAACATTGTTGGAGGATTTTTGGGATGAGTTTCCTATTGAATATTTTGTGTTATCTTCTATGTGAGAGGTGGTGTTCACTGTTGATCTAGATCTAGGATCATCACTAGTGTCCATTCCTCCATATAGTTTGACATGTATTGAGATTTATGAACTCATGAAATAGATAGAGGTCCTTTAAGATCAGGTTTTTATTCAATTTAGTATAACACCTTATGGGTATCCCATCATTTTCTCTGAGAATTTTTATGATAACTATAGTATTTTGTAGATTATTATAAATTGAATCCTTTTATAGTGAATAATTAGTATCTTTTTCCACTTATATATAACCTATTTTACAAACTCTAATTATTGAGAATTTTATAAATGATTTATTTTAGGTTGGGTTACCATCTGGTGTACTTACTACCATCAGATATAGCCTGTAAAATATCCCACAATAGAGATATATTGAATGAGTATTTGTTCCAGTCATTCTATCTCACTAATTCACATATAGTTTTTCTGCCTATGACGTATCAGGGTTTCAAACTATACCAATATTCATATTTTTTTTTATTATTAAATTTCTTCCTTATTTTATCATAATGTAAATTTTTTTATTCCAAGCACCCTGATAGAATTTCATGAACATTTAGAGACCAGTAGATGTATACTGTACTCAAAAAAGACAACTTTTGGTTAAAAAAATTTCTTCCTTGGACACAATACATTGGAATAAGGGTCATTCATAGACCATGATAGGTGAGGGGAATGGTTTATTGGGAGGAACCATATAATTTATTTACATATGGAGTTTCCTGGGTATTTCTGGTTATTACTGGTGCTGTGTTCATGACTTTCACACATAGCAGCACCTATTATGAGATTGAATAAAAAATGGAGCGAATTATTTTTTCTATGAGGAATATTGGAAATCCATTAAAGAGTTGAAATAATGGTTGAACTTAGCACCAATCATGATTCTATACATTCTAATATGAGGCTACATAAAATATTTTGATAAATCATGTATAGGGAAATTAACCATTGTACTGCTGGGAGAGTGACTCGTGGAATACATGTCTCATCAGTTGGGGATTCATGATCATAACCACCATATACATGTCTTCAGTATGGAGTAAATGGTTCATTACTTATAATTATAGAGGAATTATTTGTTATGAGAGACGATCATTGTTTAAATGGATCATCAAATCAACAAATAAATTTCCACACATCATGAAATGAATCTTATATAGTGTTGATGGGTATAATTCCGACATTTATTCAATCTTGTAATATCTTATACACTTATGAATGGTAATGAAGAAGATGATTCTATAATCTAGATGACTTATTCAAATGATTTTCATGATGATATTAGTTAGTGGTAGCTTATGGATTTGTTTATTGAGATGCATTGAGAGGTTTAAGAGAATCAATAGAAGTCTCTTTTAGAAAACTTGATAGTGACATGTTTTCTTCTAGATTGAGTAATGATGAATCGAATATTCGATCCTAAGGTATTAGTGTTGAGGGAGAGTTTCTAAGGTGAGAACCCATCCAATATTTGGGTTATCTATGAGGACATGATTCTACAGATTCATGGGCATGCAATGGTTCCTACAATGTTGTGGGAAAATTTTTCATAGAAGTATCAAGCCTCTAAACCAGAAGTAAATCCTATAATTTAAATATATAAAATTAATCACATAACTAGTATTTTGGAATAAATATAAAGTGTAAGATTATAGGTTCTATTACATGTTATTCCTCCTATCAAAAAATGAAGGTGGAGTACCAATGGCCTGATGTACATTTATAGCCTCTTTCCATTTGACTGTCAAAATGGGATGATGTAAAAATGGATTTTGGGATGGTTTTTACAAGATCCCCCCAAGATAGTGATATGTTATGGATTATTATTAACAATTTTAAAAAGGTTACTCAAATTTGAACTTTCAGAGTGATCATTTGAGTCAACAGGAATTTGTGGTTTTATGTATGGTATATTATATTCCTTCATTATCCTCCCTATTTTATCCTAATGAAAAGAGAAACATAGTATAAATCATTATTAAGTGATGGGTTGTATAAGGAATTAGGTTCACAGGTGATTTAGATTTTAATATATCACTTTAATAACAATTGTCAAATTGAATGTATGATATGGGTGTTGGAGGTAACTCATAGAGAATGCATCTATGATTTTAGAGGTTCATGGGAGAAACACCCACCACTAAATATTTTTTTTATAATATATTTGATGTAAATTTTTAGATGGATCCAAATGATTTATTATATAGTAGGTCATTCCATTCACCCTAATGATGGTTAGAGGTAGGTGAGGTAGCACTACTAGGACTATATATCATTTAGAAAATTTCAGAGAGTATATATACAGATTAGTCTAGTTAGATGTCTTATAAGTATCATCACTTAAATTATCTAGAGTTCAAGGATAGACATTAGGACATTATAAGTTATTCACCATATTTGGACCATAGTAAGACTCATAAATAGGGAGTGATATCACCTCAACATATCAATCCATTAGAGACCATGGATTGAGTTGGGTCAGCAGACTATCATTTGGCCTTACATTAGAGGTACAAAGACACTCATAAAATATTCTATGTATCAAAATATAATCATTATTATTATTATCCATTTCATTATTTCGATCCAAAGGATATTGAGATAGTGGATGATGATTATTTTTATGGTAATCTTATTCATTTCATCTATCAAAGCATGAAGGCTCTACGGGGTAGGTTTGTTCCTCTAGTATGTGTGTTATTAAAGAATTATTAAGAAAAATAAATTAATAGGGATAGAGATAGAGGATGAAATATTCACTTAGTGGATGGAATTATTCATACAAAAATATTTACCACCCTTAGATGGAAAACTCAAGAATGAATTTTCTTAAGGAGGGGAGGTTTTAACATCCTGAACATTGAAAGAGGTAAAGATCCTTTAAATTAGTTTTTACATTTATTTATTTATCTATATTGTAGTCTATTGATATTAACAGATGGGTTTGGGATATTCATAGGTATGTTAATGTCATAGAGAAATATTTTTTGAGATATACAATTGAGGAACATGGTTAGCGATAGATTGGGATAACCATTAAACTCAAACATGAAGGATATATAGGGTTACTCATGGTTTATCAAACCATAAACCCCAAGGAAAATATCCATAGAAATTATTTCATGTTAGTATAAATGGTGATATTCATAATGTGAACATGGTTTTGAAAACCATGTGCCGACCATGCATGGTTTATGACACATATATAGTTAGGCAACACAGTTAGGTGCACAGTATGGGAAATCATTTACCTAAACCATGTTACCTATAATATTAAAGTAAAAGTCATTTTTACCTTCCTTAATTTAATTTGAATCCTTTTTTATTCATCCATTCTGGGACGAAATCTCCCCCACCCACTTGACCTCCTCTTCCTCCTCCAAGGTATTATTTTAAAAAAGTCTTAAATCTGAACTCAATATCACATTACGGCTAACATGTTGGATTGATACTAATAATATCTTCATTCTTCATTATTTATTTCTTCATTTCTATATCTTTATAGATTTATTAATCTACATGGTCTTATATTCTATATTTCAATGAATTTTTTTATTTTAATGATTTCATCTATTTTTTCTCAAGAACTAAGCTAATGAAAGATGATGGGTTTTCTATCACCATAAGGTAGACAATTTATTATTTATCCCTAATTCCTTTTTGTTATATATCATGAAAAATGATATAGAAACACAAAACCTTTCATGAATTTCGTTGTAACAAAAAATTTCTATATGTTAAAATGCTATCTTGTATATAAATTCACCCTTAATCTCTTTTTATTAATGTAGGAAATTTATTTCATCTAGTCCCATCCATTAAGGTGTTATTTTGAAAATACATTGACTTTAGAATTTCATATATGACCAACCCACCATTGATGTGGGGATAAATTGATAATTAAATTGAAATGTCTTAATTTAATTAAATTTAAATGAATGGTTTGAATATGTCACATGCCTTTACATATATAGTGGACTACTCGCATGGCTAGAAAATGTTAAATCAAATGAAACCATATAATTTATTATTTTAAAACATATAATATGTGATGAATTATTATTATTATTTATCTTCTATGTATAATGGACGTAGATACATTATTACGGCTGACATCGAACATGATGCATTATACTCCCTTAGCATGTGATGTTGGTAATAGCCTCTCACATTAATTTATTGATTGTTGTACATGATGTTTCACATTACACATGAGGTTGGTTGAAATGATGTTTAACATTTCTCATTGGGTTGATGGATAAAATTTAATTAGTATCCCTGATTGAATGCTTGTGTTAGATCCCATTTCGGTATCATGTGACTCTTATGATTATGCATGGAAAACATGAGTATACCACGAGACATGGATAACACTTTATATATATATATATATATATATGTTCACACAAAAACACACACACACACATATATATATATACAAACATAATTATCCTATAATATATATATATATAAATATACGTAAACATATATATATAAATATATGGTAACACATGTTCAGAGGTCTCCTGGAATAAGCCGAAGTAAGTACAGTCAAGAGGGTGTCCTCATGGAACCTATGTTGACATAGTTACATAAAAAAATTTAATTTAAATTATAATATAAGGATAATTGAATTTTATATGAACATGAAGTATTATAAAATTTATCATTGATGGTGGCCTACTATTTTCATATCACACCCAGTGTGGTCCAGCGGTTGTTACCATAACATACTTATTAGTAACAGATTAGGATAAAGGAATGGGTCCCCCTATAGATTCTTTATTTTCTATAATTGGATATAGTATGAGAGAAGCGGATCGAGATTATGGTCATGATACTGTTGAAGATTAATTGCACCTTTTGTTAAAAAATTTTATATAATATTGTATATGAATAGTTCTATATTTCCAATGTAATCCGCTTTTTGAATAGTATTATAACAAGGTCATTATTTTTTATAGGACACTAGTAGACAGTATCTTGGTTTTCCATCTTATTCACCTAGTTTTATTTGTTTTTCACCATTGAGATCCACTTTGACTAGATTTTATATACTCCACGTGGACACACCCTAGGATCATACTTCTAGTAAATATCCTCTATCAAATTAGTAGGAATGATTAAGGCCAAGTGGCCTATTAGGTTTTTTTTCTTACCAATAAAATATGTTCGGGACACTACACCCCATGGATCCAATTTTTGTAACACCTTCCATTACACGAGCATCATAACCACATGATGTTAATCTGCATGGACCATTCTAGCCACGTCACCTAAATCTATGGAATTTAACTATATAGGGTGTTATCCTAATATCCTAAAAGGGTATGTAGGATTCCCCCTTGAGGATCAATTTCTAAATTCTTACACACCTAGTATATCTTCTTTAAGATCAATTTCTATTCGCCAACACCACCTGTAATTCACCATGTTTACCCTCAGGAGGTGAAAACTCATAAGCTTGTTGATTTCAACCTATATTTTATTAAACACCACTTATATATCCCCATATGATGAAAAATCATTAAAACACGTTTCCAAACATGATTTCAAACATGTTAACTATTTTTTCCTAAATGATGTTAATCATGGGATCTATATACATCCATAAGATATTAAAACTATCACATAACTTTCTCAGAATACATTCAAACAGTGACATACTTACACCCACAACAAGTTCAACCAATTTCCTAACTATCCCCACAAGACATTAAACATGTGAACCTATATCTATAAATGTTGTTGAACATATGACCTACCCATACCCACATGATGTTAAATATCAATCCAAATTAGAACCATAAGACATTAATCCAGTAAAATAAACATCCTCAAAAGTTGTAAAACCCATAAAAAAACCTACCATTCTATATAATGAGAAAACCCTATGTCCAACCCCACAAAATATTCCTGAACCGCTTTCTCATATTGAATATATGGGAAACCCTAGGACTCAAGAATTTGATTCCTTATATCATAACATATGTTTCCCTATATTTGACATAGGATCCTAGACTTATCCACCCAAGATGATTCCTATAAAATATTACATTAAACATTTAATGATGAAAAAATTTATAAATGACTAACATACCCATGATTCATAACCATCATCATTAAAAAAACATAATTGATATTCCCTTTTCAAATAAGAGACTCATAATTAACCAGTATCAACCTCTAGATGGATACAAGAATGAGATTAATGACCTTGAATTGGTTCTTTTTAAAATACCCATACAAGGATAATAGATCGAATGAGTAATCCATGGAAGGAAGATATGACATTCCATCATCCCAAACAGATCAAGAAGTCAATGTCGTCATTTGTTGGGAAGAAGGCCACTATTAAAAATTGGGAATGTTGGGAATCTCACCATGAGGAGATGCATAATCATTACAATGACTTCGATCACTATGGTAGAGGTAGGATACAATCATGTCAAAACAACTTTATTTTTATCCCTAAAATAATTCATCAGCAAACATTGTTGGCATATATGTAAATTTATTTTAAAGATCACTGAAATAATACCTTGATATAAATAATAGTTTTATTTTAAAAACACATATTTAAGAAATAAAAATATCAATAATATAAATAATTTTTTTTTAAAATAACATGGTAATATTTTATAGGAATCATTAATATATTTATTGATTCATAAAGTGGTAAATTCAATTCATTCCATGTATGTAAAAATGAATATTCCAATCACATTTTCATTAAAAGTTCTAAAGTAACTTATTTAGAAAACCACAAGAAGAATCATTAAAAACATTATTTTTTAAATTAATACATATTTAGATATTTATTTAACAAAAAATATTGATAATAATAAAAATATTTACCAATTAAAGTAAAATAAAATATATATATCGTAAAATATAAACCCAATTCAAATCAAAATAATGTCATTTTTATTTGAAAAACATTATTTTAGATTGTTGATTACTTATATGGTGCTTAATAAAAGAAAAATATTTATTTTCTGGAAATAAATATAACATTATAACATAAATTGGGATAAAAATAGATATATATTATAATTACATAAATGCTATCTTAACCATATGCAATCTTGAATAACGATGAGATTGTGAAATAATCCTCTATAACATGGTTAAATCACTTTGAAAGAGATCTAAAATCATGTATAATGAATCTAAATTTATTATAAATATATTAAATTATTATTTATGAACTTATAATAAAACAAATCACCCATTTATAATACATAAAATCACATTTATTAATGATTACATTTTGAAATTTTCATTTCTGTGTATTTATTGTTTCTTTTTTCATGAGGGTTTCAGTTCTAATATTCCAGAACATGGACTTTGGTCAGGGTTCAATAATATCTCTAATACTAATATTTATCATAAATAATCGAGATATAAAAATCATTTACACTAATTATAGAGATGGTTGGTCGTATGTAAGCCTTAGAACTCATTTCTTTTCCTACTGAAATGAAGGAAAGAATGATAAATATTATTTTATTATTCCATAAACAAAATTATATTATAAGTAAAATATATATACAATTAAGATATCCTTGTTACTATACATGTAAAATGTAAATGGAAAAATTTGCATCGCCTTGTAGAGGTGTTAATCCTCATGTATACTGAGGATATGCCATTTTTTCCCACTAGATTAGAAGGTGAGGAGGGACATAACAACCCCAACTCATGTAACCACTTATTTTTATACATTTTATCTTTATCATATGATAAATATGATACAATCATGATTAATTCACGTGTCATATTTTCATGAATAATTAGAGACATACAAGATTCATGTTTTACCTTAGAAATAAAATAGGACATAAAAAAATAAAATTTTCTAGATCATTTTAATTTATCTAAAAACTTATTATTCATAAATATTGGAATGAAGGAAACTACAGGAGAGATAAAATGTTCATTAATTACTAGGTAATTAGAATATAACATAAGTAAATGAGGAATAATCATTATGGGATGATAAATAATTAAAAACACATTCCATTTAATCAATAACATTATCACGAAAGAGATCCATGGATTATATTAAAAGAAATAATATAATTTATAATAATAGATTAATTATTAATTAATTAAATGATTAATGTTTGAATTTTTTATATGATAATTCATTTTTTCTTTAAAATAATTTTCTTGCACCAAGACATTTTTAACTATGGGCATGCATTACCCAAAATAACCCTTTTAATAAATCTAACCAACTAGGTTGTATCATGAGACATGTTGATGCATTGAGGGACTATATAATTCGTAGATCCACCTATAACTGTAAATCAAATTCGTTCCTCAAATATTGAAAATTTATTTTAACAAAATGCCTTGTGAAACAATATCAATATTGAGTAATTAATATGGAATGTCAATATTTCTCTAGTTAATAAAATTACATTCCCTGTAAAACACTATTTATAGAAATGGTATATTGTGTTATAAATAATCATATACATGATAAAAATAATCTGGATATTTTTTATAAATGTAATATCTAATTAAATAATACCATAAGAAATTGATTGTTTTTGGATAATGTTAATGAACACAAAATTAATCATGAGTTGAGAGATTACCATAAAAAAATACATTTCATAGTAAAATCATTTAATTTAATGAATTGAATAAAATAAAGTAGAAAAATATATAATTTTTTTTCTTATAGTATTTTCCATTTAAAATAATTTAATTCTTGTAGAATAAGATAAAGATAATTAAATGTATAATTATTTGGGAAATTCAATTAACATCGTATATATTTAGGAGAATTCATTACCTCTAAATTTTTATAATTAAAGTAAAAAATTATCCTTCCATAAAATAGTAGAATGATTATTTTAAAATAATAAAATAGGTTTAGGATTACATTATGTTTCTTAAATAAATAATTTGACTAATAAAATGGTATTTTTAATTATATTTCAAATGACATGGACATGAAAAAAATACCAAATCAAAAGGAGAAATAAGACCCCCCTTTTAGATTATACATTTCATTTCTGGATTCAAGTTCAATATGGTGAATAGTTTGATTAAAACATTGAAACATCTTATATATATATATATAAGATAAGAAAAATTTATGTATTTTATGAAAGATACATTATATAATTCGTTTAATGAAAATATTAATAGTACCAAAAAATGATATATAAAAAAATGTAACTTACTCAGTAACATTTCAATTGGTGCCAATTAGAAGATTAAAAATTTATTAAAAATTCATTGACCATGAATAAATATTTATTCATTTTATATATATCAATGCATATGTATATTCCCCACATAAAATTAGATAGGTTTATAATACAAAATATAACTTAATATACTGAAACAAGATAAGAAATACCTTACCTAATACTTCCATTAGTTGAACATACATTATTCTCATGTATAATGGTTTTAAAAATGTTATTTATTTATAATATAAAAATATTCATATATATAATAACATATATGATCCTCTAATAACTTTTCATCAGTATTTCTTTAACAATATTTCATTACTCTCATTATCGCGGGTGGTAGAAACATTGTTTTTCTCACACATTAATTTCAATGGAAGATCCTACCGTTGAAATTTTATTACAATTACATTTTATAATTTTTTTTAAAGGTTTGGGCCAAAGCCTCATTTTATTAAATATCATATATAATAGATATTTTTAAATTTATATTTATTTTGAAAATGTAAATATATAAGAATAAATTAGACTATTTAATGATATAATAGGTCATACATATGCAAGAATATTGATTTAATTTTTTGATGGTGGGAATGGAAGAGAGGAAAATGATAATTCACATTTATAGAATTTTTTTTATTAAGTATTTACCATATATATTTACTAAACCATTATTTATTACCATCCATTTCAAAAGGAAATGATTAATAGATCACATCACATTATAGAGGTGATGGTCTAAACCTACACATGTGAGACATTATCATTTTGAAATGGATTTGGATGTTAGATGGAAGATGTGATATTATAATTGTTTTTATTGGAAAGAGAAAATTGTGAAATGCAATTAGTTTGGCTTGATGGTAGATTTTTATTGAGGGGGTTGAGTTTGATACACAATCATTTATGGCAGGTTATGATTTCTTTTCTTAACAAAAACACCCAATGATTCCTACATCTTCAATTGGGACTATACTTGGTTTCCAAAGGTATGTTTCAGTTGGGGTTTTAGACCCAATGGAACATAGGAACTCACATTTGGTAAGAGGATGGGAGGTTTGGACCATTTCACCATTTTTGGGGGAATTTCTCCCAACTCTAAGTCTCTCTTATAGATTTATGACATGTTTGAGAATCTATTCCTAATATTAATACATGAACAATTACACTAACAAATAGATTAATGTATAACTGCTTTTATATATCGAATAATAATTGGATTAAATTATTTAATCCATCTATATTCATCCAAGGTTCATTATTCATTTCCCAATAATGAATATTTGATTATTTGTGGGAGATATATAACCAAGAATATCATAGTTTTCTACAATAAATGGAGGTGGATATTATTTCGAGGAAGGTATAAAGCCCTCATGAGGTATCCTATGTGTAATATACATTTAAGGAATCAAAATCCACATTGTTCACTAAAACTGTGATGTTTAAAACCCCGAGTTAAGGAAATATGTGAGGCAAATTAGGCACTAAATATTTTTTATCAAGTCTTGTGGAGTTTTCCTATGTATTGTGGTTTTGTCCTGAATCATAGTTATCAATGTTCATTCATGAAATTCGGATTGGACCCCATGTTATATTCCCTTATATGGCGGATTTTTATAGCATTCCACTAATTGGGGATTACATATGAGACATCCCTAGCTGGTGTAGATCCATGAAGCGAATGACATGAATAATGTGACACCCTAAGACCACATGAGATATGATCAATGTGAGAAATAATAGAAAATATTGACTCATTGTCATTGTATGTGTATGTGAGAATTAGGTATTGGGATAACCCTTGGTATGTTTAATATATAGCTCAGGCATCTGAGATGCATCAAAAATATCTAGGTTACAGTAGGAATCAAGGTCATCATAGTTCAATTGGATTATTTATCCATTGGTGGATGTGGAAAAATGATCTTCAAATGGGAATGATCAGGTTAGAATAGATGAAATGATGGAAACATGGGGGGATATACAATGAATTTGATTCCCATTTGAGTTTTTGCATGGGCCATTGGAAGGTGTCCATTGTATCCTATTTGTAATATGAATTTGAGTCAATGTAGTTCAGTTGATTGGGAAATACACATTGAGGATTATCTTATTATTAGGGCTTATACACTGGTTATAAACATGGTAATGAAATCCTGGGATGATCTTATATGTGGTACATATCATATTTTTGACTAATGGGGTATACACAATGTGGTATACCTAATATGGGGTAAATATAATTTTTTTCCACGTATTGGGGCTCAGACAACAAGGATTCCAACATATGTAGGGAAATAATATTATGCCACAGATATAGGCTTTCATACCAAGGATTACTTTATAATGATAGAGACCTGTCACATAAAAGATATGATCATTGTGAATCCCTAACCCCACATTAGTTATTCTCAGTGTGAGAAACAAGGGATAGAAAATAATTACTCTAATGGTTTGTGGATGAGGGAATTATGTGATGGAGATAACCTTTGAATGCTTAATATATATTCGGGCCTCATGGAGGTTTCCAACATATCATAGTTATGGAAGGAATCATATTTCTTCTAGTTAGGGATTACACACTAATGTTTCCCTTATACTAGGGGCTTACAACCTGATTTTAGACAAGGTTATATACTCCTGGGATGAACATATGACCTACAGTACCTTCATACCTATCATGCATTGATTGTTCTTTTGAGACTACCTAATTGTATGACTGATTTGTTAGAGAATGTCTATCTAACATGGAAAATGTTAATCACTAGATCCTATTGGATTGTCCAAGGTAAGATACATGACTTGGATATCATTTTGAAGGTTGTCATCTGGTCATGGTTTACAATTTTGGATGAAATAAAAAGGGATATAAAGATTTTCCAGGAATCCATCACATGATTTCAACTGATATGCATATAGGTAATAACATTATTTGGTTGAATTTCATTGGTTTCATCATGAAATCTGGATAACATGCTTGAAGGGAATTGTAAGAGTTAGTGTGAAATGTCTTGGAGGGTGATACAAGTCCTATCACACATGTCTATGTGTCATCATGAATGTTGGATTACATGTATGGGGAAATCTCAAGAGACAACCAACATACATGTATGTCATTACAATTTCTGGATATCTTGTCTATAGGATGTCTCTTTATCCAGTTTACATGCCTTGATGTTACCACGAGACACAGCTAACATGTACTGATGTCACCACATGATCTAGGTTACTACTCAAGAGGACATCTCATTGCAAATATGGGGAGCCCAGAGTATTTCTCAACACTCATGCGGAATCCCAAGTGGGATCTATGTGAATTTCTGTGACTTGTCCCATGGACTTTACATGATCTAATGAGTATACCTACGGAGTATTGTATGACTAAGCGTCTTGTCCTTTTGTTTTTATACTACCTGGATGGTTCTTGTGATGCAAATATGGATCCTTGTATATGTAATTCTCCTAAAAAACCTATCTTTTCATCTTTTTTAGATACTTTTATTGCCTAATCCTAAATTTTTTCAGTGTTTCCTTATTTTAAGACTCTATTTTATCAACACATACATGAGATTGGCTTCGCCTGACCCACTAAAAATCCTTCACCTAATCTATAATTGATCGTGTGATGTTCATTTGAATGTTGCATGATCACTCAATTTTATCCCATATTATACCAAATATGAATATTTTTGGGTCATGGGATCAACTACTTCATGAAATCCTATATGGGTCTTCCAGTGTGATGCTCCCAGAGTTAATCTACCCATTCATCGTGTATTATTTTTTATCATACCATTGTAAACTATTTACAAGCCTCTCCTCCCATTTTATTCACCAAATTTCATAGAACGTTTTTCAAGAATCTATGATGGAGATTATGGTTGGATTTTGAATTTTTTGTTATTACATGATCCTTCTCTAGATAACTCTCAGGGCGTCTCATATTTTATCTACAAAACAATATACCACCAAATCAACAACCCATTTATTGGATTATAACCAATTAATTGGGTCTTGATTTTTTCCAAGAACATTCCAAGTTACTTTAATATTTTCATCACAACATGTCATAGGGATTTCACAAAAACTGGTCATCTTTTTAATGTTTTAAGTCATGTTCATAAGCTATTTATCTAGGAATTTATTAAATACAAAGATTATTTTTCATCGGGATTTCATGAAATGAAAATAGCATGTCAAGGGGTTATGATATGTTATGTTGTGGACATCTCGATCATGTCACTTCAATTTTATGAATATGAGAAGGTCCCTTCATTTAATTATTTATTTATTCTGTTTGTTTTTATAAAGGATTTTAATTTTGACATATTGTATGACTATTGTTGGAGACAATCACCCTCCAAATCTCTGATGCACCGAGTGACCAAAATAGGACTTGTGGTGATGTTGGATCATTTCCTTGACAATTTCATCCATTTACCCTTATAGTAAAAGGGGGAGATAAATGACTCTTGAACATGTTTGAAGCTCTTCAAATGATGAGGATGACAAGAAAACAGTCATTCATGAGATGAGATAGACACATTGCTGAGTGCTCGGGGTGTCTTGTAGACTACTAGGGGAGAATCACATGTTTGATATCTTTTTAAGAGACCCATTCCATCTCCCCTTTCTATATACCTTTTTATTTTACATTGGTTTGGGATCTTGTGGGGTTGTATTGATTTTGTTGAGGATAATCATTCTCCCCATCGGTGATGTGTCAAGGGAGTTTTGTGACCACAAGAGGCTCCCACCTTTTGACTATTTTCCACCAACTCTCTATGTATTTTTGGGTGGTGTGTTGAGAATCCTCTGGATGACAAGCTGAGTTATCTGGTGGATCTTATCTGGATTTCTCCATGGGCTCAATGATTTTCTATAGCACCTTCACATCAGTTAATGGAGGCCTTTTCAAAGGGACTTTATAGGGCCTTCCATAGGGTATGCACGGTGTATGGATATCCTAATGAACGTCCATAGGTTATGAAATTGTGCATCTATTGGAGGGTTATTTGAATCAAATTATCAGGAGAACCTTAAAATTCCATTTCATTACGTGGAAGATAATACTAAAATTAAGGTATTTATTCCTTTGTGAATTTTACGATACTCATTTGGTGAAAATCAACAAATCCCCCCACCCCACCTTAGGAGAGAATTACACAAGGATAATGGCTCAGTTCATAGGAATGAATAATACTTCTTCGTGATTTGAAGCTATCATTAATCAGTGTGTTTAGTAGGGATTGTTCTTCCAAGAGTCATTTGGTATCCCACTAGATTTCATATAAATAGTTGAGTTAGAGAGGCTTTCATTAAATATCATATTAATTGTATATATCTCATGTACCCTACTTTAACCATGTGTACTCTTCACCAAAAAATCCCAAAAGATTTCATCATGAGACCTTACTGTAATACAATTTCACAAGAACTACTCCAAAACACTGTTTTTGTACATGAATCCACTCGAAACAACTATGAACTAAAATTCTATAATTTCTTTGATGTTATTCCATGGTTATGCTAAATCATCTAGAATTTTATGATGTACATGTTGTATTGATGACATGATCCTTTGCCTATTATTTTTCTTAGAACACCATTTCTAGGTCACATGATTTGTAGTCTTTTATATATTCATGCAGTTGTGAAATTCATTGTATGTTTTTGTGATCCGTGGGATTTTAGGATTTAGGTTTTTCACATGTCCTTTATGTGAATTGAAAATTCCCTATTGATTTATGTGAAGCTCATTATGATTTCGGTCTATTCCTTTTGACATGATTTTATTCTATTTATAGGATATATTCCACTCACATCTATTCATATGGCTTCTAGTTCTCAAAAAGGTTATTTTTATGCATCCAATCAAAGGGACATGATTTGTAGAAACCACAAAGTTGACCCATGATGTCATATGTATTCTAAAAATTGGATTCGAAAATGGATTTATCCATTCCAGCTTCTAAAATACCACCCCTTTCCATAAATTACATTTCATAGGTTATTATTTTTTAATGATATTTTCATTCATCATAGACCTCAATAATCCATCCCGCTGAGTGACATCCTCTCTTGACGACACTCAGATAATGATTGATAATGATGGCCATCTCATCGTTGCTCAATCTAAGGGTTTATCTTATATGTTTGGAAACTATCCCTTAGTATTGGATGGATGTGGTTTATCTAATAATCCAATTTAACATATCATTTTAAGATTCATTATTTCCTCAATGAACTAATACTTTGGGTGGACAGAGATCGAAATGGGATCTCTATCCTGGTGGAAATTTTTCTAATGAATGGGCATGACTATTCTGGTTTGGGAATAGATGGTCAAAGTTCATTGAGTAGTTATATAGGGTCTATAATAATGATATAATATGTATTTCATAATTTCTTCTCTACCCATGTCATGATATTTTATAGATCTAGTTATTTTATGGTTCCTTGGGATAAAATCATTTCATCTATCGAATGGTGATGTGGGAATAAATGTGAAAACTATCTAAAAGCCGAGAGGGATCCCCCTTTTTAGAGAGATGTTAAATTAGTTCCTCCATGCTATAGATATCTGTGATGAAATTTTTATGAAAATAGTATTTGAAAGACACATTATTACCATTATGAAGGAAAATCTCATAAAGGAGTGGATTATGCACTAGGATATCTCCTTCAAATGATGGATCAATATTTACCATTGTCGCATTAGGGTTAGGAAAAATACTATGAACACCCATCAGAACCCATTCTAGAATGTTTTGGTTAGTTAATATGCTATGGTGAAATTATGTAAGTTGGGGATCATATATCGTTGTTATATCAAGTAAATCATTGATCACATTGATCCTTAGGTTGGTGGGCTTTATGGTCGTGTTCTTGAATGGATGGATTTTCCACACTGGTGAAATATTTTCTGGAATTGGGTTCATTTCACTTGTAATGGTTACATGTCTAATATAGGGGAAACATCTTAATATGGATTTTTTGACCCTTAAACTCATTAACCAACTATTTGGAAATAATCATTAAGGAATAATCCCCTATAGGATCAATGGCCCTTTCTTGTTTTAATTTGGATTGAGAGGGTAGCATTTCCATTCATATGAATACTATAATTCCACCAGGATCCTAGATACCTTATCCCATCCTAGATTGTTGAAAGTATCTAGGGTTGGGAATATTTATATATTCTTTGATGATGTACAATATTTTTGAGTCAATATGATAAATTTTATTTAACCGCTTACCGGACAATACATGGGCCAATCATTTACCATGACAACAGATCTCTTGACAAGAGGTTATACACTATATCTCTATAGAATGCAGTACTTATTTCCATAATTGATTTGATTATCATATGTTCCCAATATACTCGGTATATGTTTTCTATTATGTTTTTTTGTTCAAAAATGGTTTCACCTCTCCCTTCGGTTGGATTATGAGGAGATAGACTCCATGTGATCAATTTCATGTTTTGGATTATTCATGTTATTGAAGAAAATAATGCTGATATAATTCATTCTCCTACAAGTACTACAATAATTATTACATTTTATTCTGGCCAGGAATGTGTAGAATCCTATTTGGGTGGTTTGCTAATCCGACTAGTTCTTCATGTGGACAATATTTTTACCTCACCAACCCCACGTGTTATGGGAAAAAATGTAGTTAATTATGGTCATAGGCAATACTTTTTAGATGCTCCCTCATCTTGGTGATGACTATTTCAATAGTTGGATTGATTCTATTTAAGAATTATTCCTACTGATAAATGAAATAGGTGATTACTCTATTGAGTGAAGGATATATAGAGCCTCCTCTCCTCTATCCTTTCTATATAAGATGGATGTTCCCTATTTTGGAATTCACATCCCATCCGTCATAGAATATCAAACATAATGTAGAATGATCTAGTAGAAAATTAACTCCCAGATTATATGACTCTTTTGGAAACATTTTTTTTACCAAAGTTAATACTTTTATCGGCTTTTTAATGACTTGGGGTGGGTGGTTTTGATTGAAAACTACTATATAAAATCATTAATAACATTATCCTAAATCAAAAATTATTTGACAATATAAATGTTTTTTCATGATCATGATGTTGAGGCAACCTTTTTTGAACTAATGATGGTGGTGTTGGAGGCACTGGATAAGAGATTTCATTTTTTATCTAAATAGAAATCACAAAATGATTCATACACTGTGCATAGTTGGAGATACAATGAAATAATTTTTCACATGATGTATAACCTTTTAATTCAATAATCCACGTTAAAAACTACATGAAAGAGAGTTGAGGAGTGGAATAATTTAGTCAACCGACTCCATCATTGGGATAAAGAAGAAGAGGTAGGATAAGATGCAGATTAGAATTCAATTGACCCTTCTCACCATCTAGTTTAGCTGATTAAATGTTGTTCATTTTTTGTAAGATTCATAGAGAGAATCTGAAATGTGGATATTCGTTCTCTTTCATGCTACTAAAGAATGGATTTTCTACACTATATATGTTTTTCCCAAAATTCTTTCACTCAATATGTGCATGAATTTTCTCTAATATGATATTATTTCAATGGAATAAGATACCCATCCATTGCATAATATCAAGTAATCTTGAATAATGTATCTGAATATATAAATCATAATAGATTATCCTTGTGATGTTATCATGAATATCAACAAAAATAAGATTTATTACAGATATATCTACTCCTGTTATCATGAGATTACATTCTTCATAGAAGTATAATTACATACCCTATGTGTTCTGGAGTGAGTATGATCTCTCATTTTCTGAATTTTATGGGCTTGGATAGAAAAGAATGATTTTTTATATGGACATATGGTGGGATATACATGATTTTGAATTCTAATATAAGGAATCTTTTTTGTTCTATAGTTTAGGGCACTTTAGCTCAGATCATCTGTCACTATAGTTTAGCTAATTTTATCTTGGACCTTAAATCACTGTAGTTTTGGGGGCTTTTAGCTTGGTCCTTCGATTTCATTAGTTTATGGACTTTTACCTTGGACCTTTTATTTCTTTTGATTTGTGTATTTCAATAAGGACATTCTATTTCATTAGTTTAGGGGCTTCTATCTTAGACCTTCTAAATAATTAGTTTACAATCACTTGTCATGGAAATTTTATCACATTATTTTATAGTCATTTTTCACAGACCTTCTATAACATTATTTTAAGGTCTTTTTTCTAAAATCTTATATTTTGTTAGATTAGAGTCTATTGACTCAGATCATTTATTGTTGTAGTTTAGATTCGATCATATCGTACTATCTGATTCCATGTAATATATATTTATACAATAAGGACTTGATTGGGAATCATGGAATATGGTGTACACATGCAAGGAATGAGAAAAAAACACCCTAGGGTGTTATATAATGTTGTGGTGTTTCTAAGGCTCAAAAATATTATATATCCTTTCATATAAGGAAGATATTCTTATATTTGGTTGGTCAAATAACTAATGTGGTAGTAATGTTTTCAAAAAGAAGTGTATCCACTATTTTACGATGGTCATGGAAGCTTTATGGGTGAAATATTGGTCAGGGGAGAAGTAATTAGGATGCTTGGTACACCTATAAAAATGGAGTGTCGTATATATAATTCCTTACTGAAAAGTTTGATTCAGTCATTATAGGATGGGGAATACAATTTTTGGACGATCTATATCATCCTAAGGTGATAGGTTCTTCCACGGTGTTTCCAGAGAACACAAGGATTGATTCTCCTTTCATGAAAGGAGGATAATCCTTTTGTTGGAAGGTAAAATCCCATATGCATCAAGATAATTGTCATGTAAAGGTGTTCATAACTCAAATACAAGGGATATAAGAGATATTTTAAGAATAAAACATCCATATGATGAGGCTGTGTGATGATGAAAGCAATAAAGGAATGGTTCTGGCACACTAGTGTAGTTCAACTCTTCATTATAAAGCCTATTCATAACCCCCAGTGGTTTTTCATCACAAGGTGAAGCCTATCAGTGTTTCACGAATAGAGGGTCTCATTCCTTCTTTGAGAAGGGTGTGAAATATGGCGAACTAATATCAAGGATGTTGAGTCTACTCAGATTATATGGTACTGAGAATGTTGATAATGGTTCCACATGACATCTTCGGGGTTATTGTAAAGGAAAATCATTCTGTGTAGGAACCAAAATAGAATGATCTGATGAGTTCATCTATAGTGATTTTTGGGATCACACATAATTGAAATCACTTTTTTGGTAGAGTAACACATTTTATTGATGACTATATGATCATATCTAAGAGTCATTGGCATACATGCAGAGTTAATAAATGGGTCCCATAAGGCTGGGTATCGTTTTCAGTGGTCTATAATTATTGTATATTGATCCTTGGAACCCAAATAATTATATTTGATAGGTGGAAAGAATAAAACTCAAGAATGTTTTGAGAATACAAATTTTTTTCCACCTATAGAACATTTTATCATGTGAGGAGTTGTGAAAAATCAATACTCTATAATTTTCTTTAACAAATGTTTCCCGAAATCATATTGTTTCTTTTACTAGGGAAAGAAATTATTCCATATCATATTTATTATGTATTTACATACAACATAATTATTTCATTAAATCTATAGATGAAGAGATTAGCCGGTGAAGAGTTGAATGTTTCTCCGGCTGTCCTTTGTGGGTTTTAAAACTAAAATATTTTGTGGCTCTTTCTCAAGTAGATTATGATATTGTGATTTGGATCATTACAAAATATAATTTACGGTTACAAAAACATGACCAAAGTGAAGGTAATATATAATTATGATGGACTTGGATCTAATATGGAGGATGATAAACAATATCTAAATTAGTATACCCATGGTCAAGAGTACTCCATCATCTATTTTATCAGAAAATAAAAAATTTAAATTAGTGATTGGGGTTATTAGGTCATGAGTATTGGTATGAGACAACCATTCCAGGATTAGATAATAACACGCTAAGGTGTTGAGTTCTACCATGGTGATGTCAGGGATCACAATGAATTGAATGAGTTTTTTGTATAGTGACACATTTTGTCGATGGCCATAGGCGCATATACAGGAGACATAGTCATGCATTCATAGTCTAATAAAGGGTCTCTTGAAGTTGTGTACCTTTTTCAAGGGCCATGAATGATTTTTGGAAGCCTAATGAAATAGATACATGAAGTATGATTTCTTGATTATGGTGATTAATTGATTATGGAATCATCCCATACTTTTGTAAGGCTCTCTAGGTCCCCTGATAAGGATTGAATAACGAGTGATAGTCTACATATTTTATCATCATGTAGTAGGGACATATTTCTCTCTCTATAGTTTAACTACAAATGGTAAGGATTATTTTTGGGTTGTTTATCATTGGTATCTATGGAAATTTTCATTGCGATGTTTAAAAGTCATGTGACAATAATGTTTTCCTTTGAATTTTCCATTACTCAGCAACGATATGGGAACTGACATGAAAAAATGTGCAAGGAATTTACATGCACAATTACATGATGTGTGGATGTGACTCATTCATAGGAAAGTGGAATTTTTAGGAATAATTCCTTATGTATTTGGGTGTATTTATCTTATCAGTTGTTGTATTTGGTCCTAGGATTGAATATCTAGCTATTACTATGTATCATATGATAATTTTTATCAACAAACACATTGTTCTGGAATGGAAAACACCCTAAACCAGATTAGATGACACATAGATTTAGGAATTGATAAAGTTTATTATAGTAGATGTTTCTAGGATTTAATATTCTGGTATCCATACTTTTCCTATGATGAGAGGAGTCAAGGAAAGCATAGTTCTTGAGGAACTGTTCTGTTTAATATCATTTAACATGGATGTTGGATACCTAATGTGAAAAGGGGTATTATGGATTGAACCAATAATGGATGTACAGGCATCAGTATGTATCCTATAATCGTTGGAATCCTTCCATAAATAGATCTTGAGGAAGGACCTTCTGGTACATGTTTTGCCTATACGCAGGGGGGTTTGTGACTGGGCCTAGAATTGATGATATGGGAGTCACTAAATATCTTGTGAACACATGAGGAAATATATATGTAGTTCATGAATTGATGATCAGAAGGATACCAATAACAATAATAGTGGTCCTCTTGAACAGGGTTCATGGGATGGTGTTGTTTTATGCCATGTAATGGACCTAAACCATGTGGTTTAACACCATGTATTTAGAAATCATAGTATTATTTTATATTCATCCAATCATGACCCTGATGTAACTATAATGATCAGTTATATCTAGTTAATATGTGGAATAATTTACTAAAATTCCTAAGATAACGTGAGCTATGACCAGTGACAGCAACAAGGATGAAAATTGTTCATCTCATAATGAAGAGGAAATTATGTTCAAGTCAAGTAAATTTTGTATCATGTGGTGGCTGAACCATTTTATAGGATCATAGTGTCCATAAATATCTCATTGAAATGATAATCATGCCACATGTTGTTTTAGATACCCATACAATTTAATAAAATGTAGTAAGGACATTAGTAGTGTAGTTTAACATTATGTGGTGGGGACACAAGTCAAACAATTTGAAAGGGAACCAACATTATGGGTCAGTTATGTTTCACTTCATTTGGTAAAGACAACTTCTATTTAGTTTTAATGTCATTCAGAAAGGTAATGTATCATCCAACATGAATGAAAATTAATATTATGTTTGGTCACAATAATAGAGGTATGGGAAAAACTATATATCAAGTTATGGTAATAATCAAGACACAAGTAGTTATTGATTGTTGAGATTCCCTATGAGGAGCTAACCCTCAGAGGAGGATGGGGGAATATCAACCACCCTTCAAACAGATATGGATTGTGTGTGGTGATTCGTCAGTGAGATGGTGATTCTCATGCAGTGTAATTTGATGCGGTGAGGATGTGATCCATTTAATTTCGAGTTATGTGGTCCAGACATGATATGATTTTTAGTTTAATGTCTTCTTTCTAGGAGCTAAGATTCTATAATGTTTCAAATATTGCTACCAGGAGAATATTGTGCAGTATAACATCATTTAACCATGATGATCTCATATTGTTTAACATCATGTAAGCTAGAGGATTTATATTGTTTAAAATCATTTTTTCAAGAAATATGATTCTTGATGAAAAATATACAATGTATTTATTGAGAATCCTCAGACTAGTGGGTGGTAGGACATGCTCCCTTTCTATTGTGACCAATGAGTAAGATCCTTTGTGATTGAACTTATTTATGATGTAAGGACCTCCCCATTTGGGTTCCAACTTTGGAAGATTCTTTCCTAGTATCATTTATGTTTTGAGATACAACACCAGTTCTCCATGGAGGAATGAATGGAAATGGACAATATTGATTGTGTCTTGTGTGATATTATTCTAATTGACTTCATTATTGTGCAATGTATGAAACCTGTTCTCATCGTGAAACTCCAATTCATCCAGTTGCTTCAATGATTTCACATCAACCTAAATTTTTCCAAAAATGGATATTCAGAGATAATTTAGCTATAATTGTATGGGTAATAGTCACTTAGTCCCAAACACCAATGAGTGTGGTGTCACTTGTGTAGAGTACGTGTGGTGGAATAGTAGGCACATAAAAAATGGAGGACAATGTTCGGCCATGAATTCCTATCATTATTCACCATCTTCTAGAGTATATGTGATCGTGTATCATTAAAAGAATATATCTATCAGTTTTATATAGAATGAAATTAAGATGATTTATTGGACTTGATACTGTACTGCTGGTAAAATTTCATTAACTCCACAAAATGGAGAAATAGGGAATTGTTTTTCAATATTATATGAGGGACCCCATATATAGTGATTGTATAGGAATTTATAATGTTGATGATATTAATCATTCGGATGTCCATGAGGGGTATTTCCTCATCCCATTTGAGTGTAATTCAATATTTTTTAGAATGTACTTAAACTCCATAGGTGTACATGAGGAATATGGCCCCAAAGAATCCATTTCCCATATAGAAAATGGCCATAAATATTTAGTTGTATGTAGAACATCAATAGGTTGATAGATTATGTTATTAGGGAGATCTTATGCATCAAATTTCATGGAGAATTCCACACAATCCTAAGTCAAAGGATGATAGTAACAACACATCTTCCTAAGTTTTTGATAGTGCCTAGTCCCAGTATGAGGAGTACCACCAGATCCCATATGGATTTATTCTAAGAATACATGAATATATCCTTCTACTATTAATATAAGGATGATTCAATCAGTGACTCTCATATAGAGGGATTTCTTCTCATTTGGGTCAACCTAAGGGGTTATGTGCATTATAAAAAATTGAATATATTCCCTTTTAGATTTTCCTTTCATTAGATTCCTAGATTGAATATATGTAATTATGGGCTCCATTTCTCTAGGTGGGGATATCTGTTCATAAAACTCTAGTGTATTGTATATGTGGTTGATTTTTTTCTTTGTAGTAGAATATTGCCATTGAGAACATTCTTCGATGAGTCATGATGATAATTAAATCCCCTTGAGAAGTGTTAGGATGGACTATGGATGAATTATTCAATGCATTTATGGGATAAATCTATGATTGTGGAATATGATGTACCATGGGCCCAAAAGGGAAGTCTTCCATCACCCCCATAATCTAGCTATTGAGAGGAGAGATTTGTTCCTTTTTTCCATATTCACTATTAATATTCATTATTAATATTTCTGATTCACCAATGATATTTATAAATTCTATGTGATGTTTTAAGGCCATTTCCAAGCCAAAAATTATGGTATGGTACTCTTCCATGATATTTTTGTAGCCATAGATAGTGATAATGTGTACGGAAAAACTATTATGTCTAGAGATAGAAAACAACCCATAAGGAAAACTAATTGAGCATTGGGGTTTCCATCCTTTTTCCAATATGACTTCAAGAGGATCTATAAAAATACATCTCTCATGGACATGGAGTGTCATGTGTATAGAAAGACTCTTCATCTATAAGATATGTTCCCACCATTGCATTCTATAGAGCCAGATGTTTTGTGAGGATATTAACCAAGTAAATCCATTTCACTGATTTCTGTGATACAAACTGAATGTAATATTGATATAGATTGACCATCAATAGGGACAAGATCCCAGTAAATATAGGCAAACCAGTGATGTTCTTAACTGGATCAATATGAGATACCAGATCAATTTCATGGCGATGCAAGTAATGCATCGTCTTTTTCACTATAATGATCATTGAATGGATTTCTATATCAACATAAATGTATTGAATAAAATAACCTAGAATTGTTTGGATGAGGTAATAGAGATTGTTTACAGACCCCACATCATTTTTCTATATAAGGAATGCTCCCAGTGACTGTTACATGGTTGAAACATTCAATATGAGGTTCATCCTTTTCCCTGAAAGCATCAAGACCGATGGGTGCTATAAATAATGTTTATGACTTCTAAAGGATACTTGGTAGTCCCTATACAATTGGTTTAATATTAAAATATTCATTATCATGGTTAAGGGGAGAGATTTTTTGGCCATGTTGATTATAAAACACTGAATTATTGTGGGGAAACCATGGATCCCCCTCAGTTCATTGGGATATATGTGGGTGAAAATCCTAAAATATATACAGTGTTGTACAGGTCATCAACGATGATGTGGTGGCTTAACCAAAAACAAAGAATCCTCCCTGATGTCACCATGAAAGTGAATTTTATAAGATTCATCTTCAGAATATTTTGGTGTTTCTTTCGGAAGATTATTTGATGATCTATGAAGTTATCAAATCACTTTTGGTATTTTACCACTTGGTCATCAACATGACATTATAATTTTCTTATGAAGAATGGATTAATGATTAGATTCATGGATTGTTGATATATACCTCAACTATTCTTAAACCAATAGTGCCTGAACGGCCGGAAAAAGATTCCCTGAGGCATTCTGATGTCAACAGATTCCTCATCATTAAGGTACATGTTTATTTAATTGTACACTAAATTCTAGTCTTTAATGAAAGTCCTAGAAATCTAGTTGTTTAATTAATAAAGATATTTATGATCATAAATGGTGAATCTGCCTTTGGAAGGTGTTTATTAATGTCTCTAAAATCATTGGAGACCCAAATATTCCTATTAATTTTCATGATAGGGATGAAGTTGGAGAGCCATATTAGGTATTTAAGTTCTTAGAAAATTTTATCTTTGATTAAATTTTATAACTCTTTTTATATATTGATTGAATGAGAGGGATGCATCCTCTAGGATTTCGGTTCAATTCCACGTTGATCATAATGTAAGCTGAGATGCAGTATAGGCACATCTGAATTTATTCCATGCATTTTTATATAGTTCAATGAGAACACGTATCGATGTTTCATTAGAAATGAAATATAGAATCCATTAACTTTTAGTGGACTTTCAGTTCTAATTAGTGTAGGCCATGAGACTTATTTAATTCCATGATATACCTGTGAAATACCATCGATGGTGGTGTATTCACCTTCATTGAACATAGGATAGAAATTCCTTAGGTAATATTCTTCATATTCTACCTCTCAGTATGTGGATTAGTTCTTAAAAATAAGATGAAATCTATGGGAATCTCTATAACTGGTCGTGTGAGAGAGGACATGATAAGATAAATTATCATCTGCTACTTCCTATGTAATTGCAATTAAATGTAGGAAGTGATTTTCTATTACAATGACATTGTTGAAACAAGGTGCATGGACCATTATGACCAAATCTATTACATAAACCTAATTTATGTGTAGAAAATTGTCACAGTCGAGTGTACTCAAATGATTTATTAGGGAGGTACTTGCGATTTTTGGGGATAAAACATATATATCGTCATCCAACATTTATTTATTACCCTATTTTGTAGAATTCTTCTTCAGCATATATGACGTAAAAAGTATCGAATGGGGCCCAATAACTATAGACTCTATTGAAGTCTTCAACAATGGGGTGTTTCTAGCATTGATGAAATGTTAAAGGATCCTCTGTGTGGAAATGGTTCCAAGGCCTTCTATAAAGAACATTTTTTGATGTGTTTTGCGAAATAATAGTAATCTCAGCATCAGATGCAAGCTACCCAAACTAAGCTTTGAGTTAGATATCCCCATGTGTTTCGTGATCATGCATATAATACAGATGAATTGTCATCTTTGTGGGTGACAAATTATCTTAAAAAATACTAAATGTAACAGGGCTTCAATCAGAGTTTTATTTTTGGGGTACCATTTTCAATCATATCCCTATGAGTTTCATCATTATCCATAATTCCCCGACACCAGTTACCCAGAGTCGGTGCATTATTACATTACATTGGCATGATCCCAAAAGATCAAATCTCAAATGTATGATTAGTTAAGTATCCTTGTAAACACTAGATACATTCATAAGTCTTACATTACATCATAAATTGAAAAAATACAAAAAAATTAGTCTCCATAGTCCACACTCTTATCCCCGCATACTATCCCTGCAGGTTAGTCATAAAATACTTTTTCACATCTTGGAAAAAATAAATCATAGAAAGGGGTGAGATTAGATGCTCAGTAAAGATAACAATATAGTGGAAAGTTTTATAAATAAGCATAAACATTTAAGGCAGTGTATTACAAAAACAAAAGCATTTTAAACATGAACTTCAATATAATATGGAATAAATAAAATGAAATAATTCTATTTAATTATTCACATAGATAATCTACTAGTCGAATAATCACATGAAATATCAATAACCACTTTCATAATTATGGAATGCATAATGCCATACATTCATAACCACATAGTCAAGGCCTTCTGCCAAGACACTAGTTTTTTTGTTGAGAACTACCGATGCATTGAGGAGCTATATCATGCTCCAACCGTCACATACTAAGTCCAATTCATTCCCTATATGAACAAGTTTAAACATAACATAAGCATTTGTTTTATAACTAGCATATGAAATGTCAATACATTCTCTATAAACCAATAATGGTATAAAAATAACACATCCTTAGTAAAAAATTTCACAAAATGATCAATACAATATGGAATTTTTGTATCATAATAAATCAACTTCAAATAAACTTAAAATCAACCCAAGGATGTTGACATAGATGAAATCAAAACTATTTGAGAGAAATATATCTTTTTTTGAAATCATATAGTAGTCACATAATTAAAAATATAAAACATTTAAATTGAAAATATTATTAAAAGCTTTTAAGGGAATCTTTAATGATTTTATAACTACATAAAATATCCACACCTGCCGTATAAGTTAAAAAATACATTCTTACCTTAATTCTGACAAAATAGTTAAAAAGGACCTTGTTTGAAAAACAATGAAAAGATTCATTTATAAACATCTTATAAAAATTCAAACAAGGGTATAAATGACTTTAAACCATTTTCTATAAAATAGTAATAATTTTTTGAAAAATAGTTTTAAGAAACTTGGATGTTGATGATAAATACGTCCTAGTAGATAATTACATATAAACAAACTCAGATAATGAAGAGATTGTGAAATAAACCTTTACATTATACATTTCCTTTCTCGAGGGCAGGTTATCCTCCTGTATATTGGTGAAATAAATTTTATTAAATTATACAAGAATAATATACATTAATATGACATCATATATGTTCTTTTAACATTTTTTTGTTAATAATATATTAGTATTATCGCCGTTTCGTGTTTAAACATATTCATTTTCATTTATAATATTTGTTATGTGAGTCATATTTGTTGTGTATGGGATTTATCTTATTCATATACAGAATTATATCAAGTATTTAAACATTATTTTTAATCATCTAATGAAAATTTGTCTTGAATGGATACTATCGAGAATGAATCTCATCGTGTTCGTGGAGACGGTAATCCATACGTACACATGAGCCACAATATCATTCATTTGATATTAAAATAATATATAACTGGATGGTATATCATATATATATAATCATTATCTTGTTATATTTATTATTAAATTAATTACAAATCATTATTACACCCTTCCAAATAATAATGTATTGACTAACAATTACACCACGACGTGGAGACAGTAATCCGTATGTATGCACATATGGTGACATGTCATTCCCAGGATGGATAGAATAATGAATATGGATGTACCATATTTATAATAAAATCACAGTATATATAATATACTGGAGTTATAATTTTAGAATGGAAATAACAAAGAAAGAAGAAGTGGAAGAAGATAAGAACTTGAAAGAGAGTGGTGAAATTATTACCTCTTCTTTAGGTTATTCCTTTTGATTTGATCAAAAGGGCTCCTTAAGTTGGCTTCATGACCAAAGGAGGGCCTCTAGGATGAATTGGGGGAAGTTGATAGGATATTTAGTCAGGGGCTAGGTGAGCCAAAAGGCTTTGATGGTGTTAATTAGAGGGAAGGGGGGCTTCCCTTTTATAAGAGCGATGAGGGGGCCTTAGGAAAAGATAGAAATATTAATTTAAAATAAAGCTATTTTCGGGTTCTAATAGATCAAAAAATAGATTATTTAAATTATATGGTGGGTATGGGTCAAAAAAAACCCAAATAATAGGTTTTGGATAGGTTTGGGTCATTATATTAACCTTAACTTTTTGATTTAACTCTTAGTTAAATAGTTTGGCATTTACCATGTCTCTTTGTATTTTTATATTATATTGTCAATAAATTTACTATATACTTCCAAGAAAACCACAAGTGGTTCATTAATGATACACCTATCATTAAATAAGTCTTTTGGCATTACCATTGATGTTTACGAATATAATATCAATTAATACTATAATATTTGTTTTAAAAACTCTTTTATGCCAATTTTGACGCTATTTGGTTTTTTTTGCTAAATTCAAGACAACAATATTACATTGAAAAAAATTCATCAAAATAACCCTAATATGTCATATTAACCTATAAAATTAGTGAAATTCAGAAAAATACTCATATTACTTTTATTTGGATATTTATAAAATAAATTATTTTAATATTTCTTTAATTAGGTAATTACTGCATCACCATTATGTCATAAATAAATTAAATTATTTAATGTATAAATATTATAAATAAAATACCATTATTTATTAAATATTTTTATCTTTCTAATGAATATTTATAATTGAATTTATCTTATGTAAAACCATATATTAAAAAAATAGTTATTAAAAATTTATTTTTACTCTTTTAACTCTTCTTTGAATTAAATAATAATAAAGGTCCAAATCTAATCCTAGCAGACCAAATGGGTTCATATGTTATTCATAATGTCATTTTTGGTCGAATTTTACTTATCCAATAGAATTAGGATTTGTGTTATGGTAATAATAATTTCATTTTTACCCTTAATTACCCTATTTACTTTTAACCGTGGTAAATAAAAGTAAATAGTTACTATTCACAAAAAATTATTTTTATGTAATTGAACAACATTTTACTCCTTGATATTAACTGTGTCTCTCAAATTTTCGAAATTCTACTAACAGAAGTGGTAAAATAATGTTTTATGTGAATTTTCCAATTCTCCTAGAAGATGGGTAAAAGATGGTGAAAAGTTCAATAAAATATTTATATATCTAATATTATTTTAAACTGAATCCAATTAATTACATTGGACTTATATAGGTATTATGTATCTATTTTTACATAAAATAAATTTAAATAAATTAATTAATTACTTATATAAAAATTTGGTTTTAAACTATAACTTAGTGTTTTTCACTATTCATCAAAAATTGAATGTCTTCAGTAAAATACCAAAACTTCAACCTAAGATAATTTCGATATTCCGAATCCAAAAATGAATTCCATTTTGAAAGATAAAATTTATAAAATTTCAAAAAGGGGTTATTACTATTACTAATGGATAGTTTTATTAGTTTTGGTGTGTGTTAGGACTCGAATTTGCGTACAACACACGCTACTGTATTATTCAAAGGGAAGCATACAGTGGAAGCTTGTGGAGTTACATTCTCCCATCCTTCAAATAATTTCGTCCTCAAAATTCCTATAATAGTACAGCATAAAAAGACATGGGAGTTTCTTCATCATAAGTTCCTCTGGTTCCCACATTGCCTCTTCCATCTTATGGTTTCTCCATAGAACTTTTACCATATGAGTGGTTCAGTTTCACACTACTTGTTCTCTTCTATCAAGAATCGTGATAGGCTCTTCATAATAAGATAGATTGGGTTCCAGTTATTATTCCTCATAGGTGAGTACATGCGTTGGGTTTGGCATGTGTTTTTTCAAAAGTGATACGTGGAACACATCGTTAACTTGGCGGAGATTTGGTGGCATTGCCAAATTATAAGCTACAGCCCCAATTCATTATAAATTTTGAAAGGTCCTATGTACCTGTGACTCAATTTAACTTTCTTACTGAAATGTATAACTCCCTTCCATGGAGATACCATCAAGAAAGCGTGATCTATTACCTGAAATTACAAATCCTTCCTTCGGTTATCGACTTATCTATTCTTCTTACTTTGAGTTGCTTTGATGTGGGTTTGGATTACCTTTACCTTTTCTATCATTTCCTCAACAAGTTCTGAGCCTACATGTTTTCTTTCACCAACATCATCCCAACAAGTTGGTGTGTGACATCTCTTTCTATATAACGCTTCATATGGTGCCATCTGAATACTTGAATGCAACCTATTTTTATAGGAAAATTATACCAAAGGTAAATATTGATCCCACATACCCTGAAAGTCAAATGAGCAGGATATATACATGTCTTCTAAGGTTTGAATAGTTCATTCTGATTGTCCATCAGTTTGGGGGTGGTAGGCAGTGCTCAAACAAAGTTCAGTATCCATGGCTTTATGAGGACTTTTCTAGAATCTTGAAGTCAAACATGGTTCACGATAAGAATCAATCGATAGGGGTACTCCAAGAAGTCTCACTACTTCATTAATATATAGTCTTTCTAGACATTCAAGTGGTAAATATTCTCTTATTTCATGAAAATGATCTGACTTGGTAAGAAGATCAAAAATGACCCATATTGCATCATTCCTTCTAGATGTCTTTGGTAGACCCATGAAAAAGTCCATCATGATATTATCCCATTTCCACTCATGTATGGTAATAGGTTTCAATACTCCTTCCGGATGTTGCCTTCCAGCGTTCACTTGTTGAAAAACAATACATCTTAACACTAAATCAGCAATCTCCCACTTCATATTGTCCCACCAAAAATGTTCCTTCAAATCTCTATACATCTTAGTGCTACCAGGGTATATAAAGAAATTGGAACTATGAGCATCATCCAAAAATTCCCTATTTAGATTAGATATATCGGGAAGACAAAGCCTCTTCCAAAATCTCAAAATTCCATCTTCATATATGAAGTCACTCAATTTCCCATCATTGACATCTTTAATCATTTTATGAAACTCCTCATCATCAGCCTAAGAACTTTTTATCCTTTCAAGTAAAGATGGTTTTTCAACCATTTGAAAAAGCATAGATGTTTCACCTTACATGGTTATTCCCATATCCATTATTACTAGATACATAATAATAGGATCCCTTTCAACTCTCATCTTGTCCAAAACTCCATGATCCTTTCTACTCAAAGCATTTACCACTTTCTTTTCCTTCCACGGGTGGTAGTGTATTGTGAAATCGTAATCCATGAGTAGTTCTAGACATCTCCTTTGCCTCCTGTTGAGTTCTATCTGTGAGAAAATATACTTCAAATTATTTTGATCGGTATATATCTCACGTTTTTCACCATAGAGATAATTTATCTATATCTTCAAAGAAAATATTACAACAGCTAACTCAAGATCATGAGTAGCATAGTTTTACTCATGATTTTTTAACTGTCTTGATACATAGGCAATAACCCTATAATTATTCATAAGGACACAACCATGTCCATTATTTGAAGCATTAATATAAAGAACAAACCCATCATTCCATGATGGTAGAGTCAATATAACTGTATTGACTAATCTTCTCTTCAGTTCTTGGAATCATTCTTCACAATCTTTTTTCTAAACAAATTTAACCCCTTTAAGTGTGAGCTTCATTAATGGGTTAGCCAATAGGGAAACATTCTGGGCGAAACGTCGATAATAACCTGCTAAACCAATAAAACAGCGTACCTCAGTTATACTTGTTGGTAATGTCCATTATTGTATTTCTCTTGTCTTAGAAGGATTAACAGATATTCCATCCTTAGAGACAATATGGCCATGAAAATAAATCTCCTGAAGACAGAATTCACACTTGCTAAACATCCCATATAATTCATGTATTCCTTGAGTCTTCAGGATAATGCACAAGTGATTTTCATGATCTTCATATCTTTTGAAGTATACCAACATATCATCAATAAATACCACTAAAAAGTCATCAAGATTTTCCTTGAAAACTCTGTTAATTAGATCCAGGAAAACGTAGGGTACATTGGTAATCCCAAAAGGCATTATTGTAAACTCGTAATGCCTGTACCTGGTTCGAAATGTTGATTTCAGAATGTCTTCCTTCTTCACACAAAACTGGTGATATCCAAATCGAAGGTAAATCATTGAAACATATTGAGCTCCATGAATTTGGTTAAATAAATCATCAATTCAAGGTAGGGGATACTTGTTCATTATTTTTATAGAATTTTTCTCGCTGTATTCAATGCACAACCTCATATATCCATCTTTCTTCTTAACAAAAAGAACAGAGGATCCCCATGGAGAAATAGTAGGGAGAAAAAATCCCTTATTAATAAATTTCTCTAGTTGTTTATTTAGTTCCACTAATTTGACAGTGGCCATTTTATAATGGGGCTTCGATATGAACTGTGAACCAAGAATTAAATCAATGGAATGCTCAATTTCTAATTCTTGAGGATATCCAGGTAAATCTTCGGGAAACACATCAACATATTCTCTCGCAATAGGTACATCCTATATTTGAACATTCCTTTCCTCACCCACAGTCATTTCATTCTCTTCCACCCAAATAATTGAATTTAGTTGAGATACTGAGGGTGTATCTAGATAAGAATTAGGTGGTGACGATTCTCCTCTAAAGATAAGTTGTTCATTATGATCGTCATCAAAAATTGTAACCTCTTTCTTCTTACAATAAATTTTTTTGTAATGGTCCAAAATCCAATCCATATTAAGGATTATATCAAATTCAATCATGCGATTGATGATGAGATCAGCATATAAAGAACATTTATATGCCATAATGGGAACTGATTCACAAGAACATTGTATCAATGATACATCCCATAAGATTTTTGACTACAAACTCCCTTGTTAAATAAAATTATAAATACCTGATTTTCCTAGAAAACAGTGAAGATATAAAACAATTAAATGATCCATAATCAAATAAAGCAATGGATAAAGTTGAAGAAACCATTAAATTACCCGCCACCACGTCTTTCGGAACATCATCCTCAGTAGTACTGATCGCAAAATCTTGGCCATGATCCCTTGGGATTTTCTGAGGCTTGTTTCTCTGACGCTTAGGAAATTCATTTGCATAATGTCCCATCTCCCTGAAATTGTAGCATTGAACATCGGTAGCTTCCTTCTTCCCCTTGCAATCATGATCATGGTGGCCTTTTTCACAACACTTGTAACAGACTCCAATTCCCTTCAGGAAAGTACCTAGGTGTTTCTTCCCACTTTTACTATAGCATGGATATTCAATATTTCCCTTATTCCACTTATTCCCATTTCTAGAGTGATCAACATATATCTTCGTATCTTTCATTGCTTTAAAGACTTAATACATAGAGAATTCATTTTCTTTCATGATAACACATAAGACAATTCATTTATACGACGAGAATGATTGTGAGACTAATTCTCAATAGAGTAATGATTTTAATCCATCAAATAAACGATCAATATTACTTATTGGGTTATGTATATAATTTTCAAAATCCCTTGCTAACCTTGTATTGTTTGACTCATACTTTGCAACATTATCATCCTCCTTTTTCCTCAGACACAGAAATTGTTTTCCCATATCCACTCGATGGTCATGAGGAAAATATTTTTCTATGAAAATATCTTAAAACTCCCCCATTCAATATTTTTTACTTCATCATCTTCCTTCGTGTTTTGAATCAATAACCACCATTGGTCAGCGTCTCCAGTGAGGCAGTAAAATTCCATGAAAACTTTTTCCATTTCTCTACTCCCAAAGGAGTGGAATATATTCTCTAAGGAATTTATCCATTGCTAAGATACTAGTGGATTTTTACCCTCATTGAATGTTTGTGGTTGTTTCCTCATGAAGCGATCTAACATTGATCCTCCACGCTGTGGATCATGGTGCCCCATATAGGTAAGTTTATTATTCATAACCTGAGTGAGTTGTCCCAGTATGGTGATTATCTGATTAGAACTAGTTGCATCACCAGTTCCACTATAATTATCTCGAGCAGGGGGGAAGTCCCTACTTGGAGTGCAAGCATTGATACAGTTTCCATTCCTTCTACTAGGTGCCATTTCTAAACAATGGCATACACTAGATTAGTTTATGAATCACAGTACATTAATCCAAACTTGTAAAACACTTAACATAAATTGAATAGTTTGTTGGTATAATCCATAATCATAAAAATGTTTTCTTTGAGGAAGTATATACTCATAAACTCTTCATAATGGTTTATAAAAAAAATGAGAACTATCATAAGAATATCCCTCGGGAGTGTTGTAACCAAGAGCGCATCAACGCTCGTTGTCTTGCAATAGTTCCAATTCGAGTCTAGATCAAAGTTGTGTTTTCATGTTTTACCTCTAGGTACATCTGTGCTAGAGTAGCCTCTACATACTCATATCCAGACATGGATGTATTTCTCGAAAAACTAAAAAAATATCTATAATACCAAAATTCTAGAAATTTCTTCTATACTAATCCTCAATGTCCATCTTAGGTCTATGGGGTTTAGTCTGAGTTTTTCTAAATCTAGATTCCAAGGTTTGTACTAAACTTCTTCTGATACCAACTGTAACACCAGGACACCAGTTACCCAGAGTCGGTGCAATATTACCTAACATTGGCATGATCACAAAAGATCACGTCTCGAAAGACCGATTAGTTTAGTAGCCTTGGAGACACTAAATAAATTCATAAGTCTTACATTAAATCCTAAAGTGAAAACTACAAAAAAATAGTCTCCATAGTCCACACTCATATCCCCTCAAGAAATCCCTACAAGTCAGTCACAAAATAATTCTTCACATCCTTGGAAAAATAAAACATATAAAGAGGTGAGCTCAGATGCTCAGTAAGGATACAAATATAGTGGAAACTTATTTAAATAAGCATAAACATTTGAGTAAATATATATCTAAAACAAAATCCATTTAAACATTAACATCAGTAAAATATTGAAAAAATAAAATAAAATAATTCCATTTAATTATTCACATGGTTATTCTACTAGTTGAATGATCACATGCAATATCAATAACCACTTTCATAATGATGGAATGCATAATGCTAGATTATCATAACCACATAGTCAAGGCCTTATGCCAAGACTACAAATATGATTTTGCCAAGGCCTTGTGCCAAGACCCTAGTTTTACTAATAATACCTACTGATGCATCGATGAGATATAGCGGGCTCCACCCATCACTTACTATGTCAAATTCATTCTTCATATGAACAGGTTTAAATAAAACATAAACATTCTTATTTAAACTAGAATATGAAATGTCAATACTTTCTCCATAAACCATGAATGGTATAAAAATAACCCATCCACAGTAAAACATATCAAAAAATATTCAATACAATATTTAATTTTTATATCATAATAAATCAACTTCAAATAAGCCTAAAATCCATCAAATGTGTTGACATAGATGAAATCAAAACTATTTGAGAGAAATACCGCTTTTTTAATTCATTTAAAAGTATCACAATTATAAAACAAATCATTTACATTGAAAATATTCTCATAAGCTTGTAAGGTAAGATTTGATGATTTTATAATGGTGGAAAATAGCTTCACCTACCGTATAAGTTAAAGAAGACATTCTTACCTTAATTTTGTCGAAAATATTAAAAAGGACCTTGTTTGGGAAATGATGGAAACATTCCTTTATAAACATATTATAAAAATTCAAAAAAGGGTATAAATGAATTTATACCATAGTCCATAAAATAGTAATAATGTTTTGAAATACATTTTATAGAGACATGGATGTGGATGATAAAGAGGTCCCACTAGATACTTGCATAAAAACAACCTCGAATAATGAAGAGATATTGAAATTAACCCTTACCTTGTACTTTTCCTTGTTCGATGGTAGGTTAAACTCCTTTATAATGGTGAAATAATTTTTATTAAATTATACATTAATCATACACAGTAATATGATATCATATACAATCTCTTAAAATTGTTTTTTTAATAATATCTTAGTATTATCATCGTTTCGTGTGTTAACAGATTCGTTTTCCATTATATTATTTGTTATGTGAGTCACATTTGTTATATATGGGATATATCTTATTCATATAATGAATGATATCATGAATTTAAACATTATTTTCAATCGTCTAATGACAATTTGTCTTGAATGGATACGATAGGGAATGAATCTCATCACATTCGTGGAGACGGTAATCCGTACGTATGCACGCGCGACAATATCATTATTTTGATATTAAAATAATAAATAATTGGATGGTATATCATAAATAATGAATAATTATCATGTTATATCTATTATTTACATGAATTACACATCATTATTATACCAATCCAAATAATAATGTATTGAATAACAATTACACCACGATGTGGAGACGGTAATCCGTACGTACGTACGTACGTATGGTGACATGTCATTCAAAGGATAGATAGAATAATGAATATGGTTGTACCATATTTATAATAACATCACATTATATAGAAGATACTGGACTTATTATTTTATAATGGAAATAACAAAGAAATAAGAAGTGGAAGAAGAAAAAAACTTCATTGAGTGTGGGGAAATTATTATCTCTTCTTCAGGTTCTTCCATTTGATTTGATCAAAAGGGCTCCATAAGTTTGATTTTAAACAATGTCGGGCCTCTTGGATGAATTGAGGTAATTTCATAGGATATTTGGGTTCAGTTTGGCTGAGACAAAAGGATTTGAAAGTGTGAATTTGAGAGAAGGATGAGTTCCATTTTATAAGAGAGGCGAGGGGCACCTTAGGAATAGCTAGAAATATAATTTTATAATAAAATAATTTTCGGTTTATAATGGCTCCAAAATAGATTATATAAAATATAAGGTGGGTATGGGTTTAAAACCACCCAAAATATAGGTTTTGGACATTTTTAGGTCACTATATTAACCTTTCATTTAGATTTAACTCTAAGTTAAATAGTTTGACATTTACCATTTCTCTTTGTATTTTTATATTATATGGTTAATAAATTTACTATATACTTCCAAGAGAACCCCAAGTGGTTCATTAATGATACACCTATCATTATATAAGTATTTTGGCCAAATCTTAGATTTTGAGGAATATAATATCAATTGATAATATAATATTTTTTTTAAAATCATTTATGTCAATTTTGACACTATTTGGTATTTCGTTTTTGTTAAATTCAATAAAATATTATTAGATATAAAAAAACTCATCTAACCAAACCTAATACGTAATATTTACTTATAAAATTAGTGGAATTCATATAGCATCTCAAATTACATTTATTTGGATATTTATAATATGAATTATTTTAATATTTCATTAATTAGGTAATTACTGCATCACCATTGTGTCAATAAATAAATTAAATTATTTAATGTCTAAAAATTATAAATAAACTACCATTATGTAGTAAATTGTTTTATATTTCTAATTAATATTTATAATTGAATTTATCTTATGTATAACCCTATATTAAAAATGTTTTCGTTATTAAACATTGATTTTTACTCTTTTAACTCTTCTTTGATTTAAATAATAATAAATGTACTAATCTAATACTAGTAGACCAAAGAGGTTAATATTTTATTCCTAAGGTTATTTTTGGTCGAATTATACTTATCCAATAGAATTAGGACATCTGTTAGGGTAATAATAATATTATTTTTACCCTTAATTACCATATTTACTTTAAATTGTGGTAATAAAAGTAAAAAGTTACTATTTACCATAAATTATTTTCATCTTATTGAACCAAATTTTACTTCTTGATATTATCAGTGTCTCTCGGATTTTCAAAATTCCACTCATAGAAGCAGAAAAATTATGTTTTTTGTAAATTTGCAAATTCTCATATGAGATGGGTAAAGGACGGTGAAAAGTTCAATAAAATTTTTATATATCTAAAATTATTATAAACAGACTCCAATGAAATATATTGAACTTATATATGTATTATTTATGAATTTTTACCTATAATAAATTTAAATAAAATAAATAATTATTTAAATAAAAATTCTGTTTTAAACTATTACTTAGTGTTTTTCAGTATTCATCAAAAATTGCATGTTTTCAGAAAAATACCAAAAATTCTCCCTAAGCTAATTTCAATATTCCGAATCCAAAAATGATGTCCATTTTGAAATATAAAATTTATAAAATATCAAAAAGTGGGTATTACTATTCATATTGGCTAGTTTGATTGGTTATAGTGTGTGTTAGAACTCAATGTTGTGTACAACACATGCTACTGTATTATTCAAAGAGAAGCATACCGTGGAAGCTTGGGGTGTTACATTATCAACATTACCTAAGTAATATAGTTATCTGATGCATCGTTGCGTAAAATCTTCTTCATCTTTCTCTATGAACATGATGGTGACATTTCATTCTATTGACATGGTCTCCATTCGGTAGACCTCAGTTGTAGTGAAAAATATATTAATTTTTTGTGGGATTTTGTGGGATTTAACAAGTTCCTCTCTGAGTAATTTTGAACGATAAAGAACATTGAGGATTGAGAGCCTGACTAGTACAACTTCCATCTACATAGAAATATTTTACCATTGTTCCATATGCCTTTGCATCTTTGGGATCATTTTATCCTATAATTTTGGATCACGAATCAATGAATTTGAGATATTTGGGCTTATTCTTATGTAAGGTTCATGCATGAATCTATTTCAAGTGGCATGGGTTGTTTTGACCTTCCCGGTTTAATTTTTGAATAGTTTATTAAACCACTTCTAGGTGTTAATGCAATAAAACTAGGTAATGATGACCAATGGAGGCAATTGGGATTCCTTGATGTATTATCTAGACATTCATGATGGATTTCCCATTAGTATCAACATATTATATTTATTGTTTGGGGGAATGACTGAAATATAGGATCTGACTACAATGGTTATGTCCCTTATATCCATAGTTTTCTACACATTATTCCATTCATTCCCTAATTATATGTGGGAATGGAATATTTTGAGGAATATTCCTCATCAGATAAGTGGTATTCCATTCGTATCACATTGTGTAAATAAAATATGAGCACTTTTTTTGATGTGGATTCGGTTTGGTGTGTAGGTTCCAATGATAATGATATAGTTGTGATGAAATCTCTAATAATCAAAGCATGCATTATAGCAGATTGTGACTCCTCCTCTTCAGTTTTTTCTTATTTCTGATAGTCACACACACTTTTGTGTGACATATCTAATTTCACCTTCACAGATGGTTGATCTATTATGGGCCATTGTAGATATTTCCTCAGGGTGGAAGGAGTTTGGGAAACTAATTTTTTTTGTCATCAATTTTTTAAACATCTCTTCAAACCTTTCCAGAACATTATTCAAGATCAATCTTCTACTAATAGAGAAACAATTTTGTAGGATAGATTCTTTGAGGATTTATCTTACACCACCTATCTAGAATTGATAATTCATTGAATAAAGTATTTAAAAAGAAATAATTCATGGATATTAATACTAACACAATATAGAAGTGGAAGTATCTATGACTATTGGTGATGTTGATCTCATTGGACATCATGGGTTGTGGAAGCTTGGGAGGGTTATTGTCCACGACTACCATAAAATAACTGGATGATTTTCATTTTAAAAGGTGCATACATTATACATTTATTCCTAAAATCATAGGAAATCCTTTTATCAAATTTCTTTTGGTCAAGGGATATTTCTTTTGTTGCCAGTCGGCAGGATCTGCAGGGTAGTTCAACACCTTCCTAGTTTCCTAGATGGGAACTGTTACTGTATTGAGAGTGATAGATTCAACTTTTTCTTTTCGTAGAAATTTCCCCTATAATAATGGACTGATTCTATGTTTTTATTAGTTTCACTAAATTGATGCCTTTAAAAATTGTACCATTACTAAGAACTCATGGAACCTACATGTATTCTTCATTGGGATATGAGGTGCCTCCAAATCATCCCATCTATTATCATCACAAAGTTCTTACAATTTATCTTACAAGTGAGAGATACTATGTCGATAGGTTAAACCTTCCCATTGGGTTTAGAATTCAGAGACCCTCTAATTTTCATGATTTTTTAGTTTTTTAGGTTGATAATGGGGTTTTCCTTAGCATGGATATCAAATGATAAATCATTTTATGATTAAGGTCTACCAATCCTACAAAAATTCCAAATGGAAGACCATTATACAAATAAATGATGACCATGTCATAGTCTTTAAAAAACACCCTAGCCTTTTGGCCTCCTATCGATCTCGAGGCCCCATAATAATCACACAATAGGATATAAATAATGTGATATGTGGTTTAGGGTCTCCCCCACTATCAATGGGAGATAATGTAGGATTTCATTAGTTGGGTAGGAAAAATGTATCATTCATCCACTAGGAATGTGGGTTCCTCTCAGGCTTCAAATGTGTGTCTCTCCCATCCATGGATTCAAATCATGTAGAAATGGACTCAATGAAATTATGATTAACTAGGGAACTATAGTTTGTGCTATCTCCCATCTGCACGAAGCGGGTGGGGCTCAATGAGGGTAACACCACAAGCTTCCATGATAAAATTCTCTTTGAATAGTACAGTATCATGTGTTGTATGCAAATTCGAGTTCCAACACACACTACAACCAATCAAACTAGCCGTTATGAATAGTAATACCCAAATTTTAAAATTTTATAAATTTTTTCTTCCAAAATGGACTTCATTTTTTATTTGTAATATTGAAATTTTCTTAGGGTGAATTTTTGGTATTTTTCTGAAAACTTTCCACTTTTGATGAATAGTGAAAAACACTGAGTTATAGTTTAAAACTGAGTTTTTATTTAAATAATTATTTATTTAATTTTTTTTTATTTCAGGTCAAAAAAGATACATAATACCTATAAATTTTCAATTTAATTCATTGGAGTCAGTTTATAATTAATTTTATATATATATATATTTTATTGAGCTTTTCATCTTCTTTTACCCATCTCCTTAGAGAATTTTCAATTTCACATAAAACATTATTTTAACACTTCTGTAAGTGGATTTTTTTAAAATCCTAGAGACACCGTTAATATCAAGTAGTAAAATGTGGTTTAATAATATAAAAATAATTTTTGGTGAATAATAACCTTTTACTTTTATTTACCACAGTTTAAAGTAAATTGTGTAATTAAGGGTAAAAATGTTAATATTATTACCCTAACACATGTACTAATTCTATTGGTTAAGTATATTTAGACAAAAAATAACCTTAGTTATAAAATATGAACCTCTTTTGTCCACATGGATTAGATTAGGTCATTTATTATTATTTAATTCAATGAAGAGTTAAAAGAGTTAAAATCAATGTTTAATAAAAAATTTAATATAAGGTTATACATAATATAAATTCGATTATAAATATTAATTAGAAAGGTAAAAATATTACCTACATAATGGTATTTTATATATAATTTTTATACATTAGATAATTTAATTTATTTAGGACACAATGGTGATGTAGTAATTACCAAATTCCAAAAATATTAAAATAATTGATATTATAAATATCCAAAAAAAGTAATTTGATAATTTATTTTTAATGCAAAAAATTTTATAGGTTAATATGAAATATTATGGTTGTTTAGATGAATTTTTTTAGAAGTAATAATTCTTACTGAATTTAGCAAAAACAAAAAACCAAATAGTGTCAAAATTGACATAAAAGAGTTTTTAAAACTAATATTATATTATTAATTGATATTGTATTCCTAAAAATATAAGGATTGTCCCAATGACTTATATAATTATAGTTTTGTCATTAATGAACTACTTGGGGTTGGGAGGGAAGTATATAGTAAATTTATTAACCATATAATATTAAAATAAAAAGAGACATGGTAAATGTCAAAGTATTTAACTAAGAGTTAAATCAAAATGATAAGGTTGATATAGTGACCCAAACCTGTCCAAGACCTATTTGTTAGGTGTTATTAGACCCATACCCACCTTATAATTTAAATAATCCATTTTCAATCCATTATAAACTAAAAATGATTTTATTATAAAATAATATATCTAGCTTTTCCTAAGGTGCCCCTCACCCCTCTTATAAAAGGGCACCCCCCTTCTCGCTAATTCACACCTTAAAATCCTTTTGGTTTAGATAACCCCTACCCAAATATCCTCTCAACATACCTAAATTCCTCCTAGAGGCTATCCATTGGTTATAAAGCCATATTATGGAGCACTTGTGATTAAATCAAAAGGAAGAACCCGAGGAAGAGGTAATAATTTCACCACCCTTTTTCAAATTATTTTCTTCATCCACATATTTTTTCACTGTTATTTCCATTCTAAAATAATAAATCTGGTATCTTATATATACTATTATGTTATTATATATATGGTACAACCATATTCTTTATTTTATCCATCCTTTTAATTACATGTCACCATACGTATGTACGTACGGATTACAGTCTCCATGTCATGGTGTAATTGTTATTCAATACATTATTATTTGGATGGGTATTATAATGATGTGAAATTAATGTAAATAGTAAATATAACATGATAATTGTTTTTTATATATGAAATATCATCCAATTATATATTTTTTTAATATCAAAAAAATGATATTGTCTCTCGTGCGTACGTACGGATTACTGTCTCCACGAACGCGATAAGATTCATTCCCCATCGTATCAATTCAAGAATAATTTTCATTAGATGATTAAAAATAATGTTTTAATTCATGATATCACTCTATATATGAATAATATACATCCAATCGATAACCAATATGACACACATAACAAAGAAGATAAAGGAAAATGAATCTGTTAACACCCGAAACAACGATAATAATAAGATATTATTAACAAAAACAAATGTTAAGAGATCAGATATGATATCATATTTATGTATATGATTATTATATAATTTAATAACAATTAGTTCACCATTATATAAGAGTTTAACCTAACCTCGACCAAGGAAAAGTACAAGGTGAGGGTTAATTTCACAATCTATTTATTATCTGAGGTTGTTTTTACGTAATTATCTATTGGGACCTCATTATCATCCACATCCATGTCTCTTAAAAATATATTTCAAAAATTCTTACTATTTTATGGACTATGGGTTAAATTCATTTATACCCTTGTTTGAAATTTTATGAGATGTTTATAAAGGAATCTTTTCGTCTTTTTCCAAACATGGTCTTCTCTATCCTTTTCGAAAAAATTAAGGTAATAATGTCTTTTTTAACTTATGCGGCGGGTGTGGCTATTTTCCACTGTTATAAAATCATCAAAGTTTCACATACAATCTTATAAGAATATTTTCAATGTAAATGTTTTATTTTATAATTATGTGACTTTTAAATGATTTCCAAAAAAAGATATCTTTCTGTCAAATAGTTATGATTTCATCTATGTCAACATCCTTTGATAGATTTTATGTTTATTTTGAAGTATATTTATTATGATAGAAAACTTCCATATTGAATTGAAGATGTTGTGATATGTTTGACTATTGATGTGTTATTTTTTATATCATTCCTGGTATATAGAGAATGTATTGACATTTCGTATTCTAGTTTTAATAAGAATGTTTATGTTATGTTTAAACCTGTTAATAAGATGAATGCATTGGACATAGTAACTGAATTGTAGAGCCCGTAATAGCTCCTCGATGTATCGGTAGCTCTCATGAGACAAATTAGTTTCTTGGCACAAGGCCTTGAAAAAATCTTATATGTAGTCTTGGCATAAGGCCCTGACTATGTGGTTATGATAGCCAGCATTATGCATTCCATCATTATTAAAGTGGTTGCTGATATTTCATGTGATTATTAGACTAGTATAATATCCATGTGAATAAGTAAATGACATTATTTCATTTTATTCTTTCGATATTATGCTAAAGTTCAAGATTAAATGTGTTTTGTTTTATTTATACATTTCTTTAAATGTTTATTCGTATTTATAAAAGTTTCTTCTATATTTTTAGCCTTACTGAGCATCTAAATTCACCCCTTTATACGTTTTATTTCTCCTAGAATGTGTAGTTGTATTTTATGACTGACCTGCAGGGATATTATGAGGAGATATGAGTGTAGACTATGGAGAATATGTTGTAGATATTTTTCACTTTATGATTTAATGTAAGACTTATGAATGTATCTAGTGTTTCCAAGGCTACTAAACTAATCGGTCTTTCGAGACATGATCATTTGTGATCATGGAAATGTTATGTAAAAATGCACCAAATCTTGGTAACTGGGGTCGGGGTGTTACAATTGGTATTTGAGGAAGTTTAGTACAATCCTTGGAAGCTATAATTAGATAAACTATGATTATAGAATATAGACCTAAGATGGAATTTGAGGATTAGTATAGAAGAACTTCCTAAAATTTTGGTATTGTAGATATTTTGTGAGTTTTACGATAAATACATCCTTGTTTGGATACGAGCAGGTAGAGGCGTCTCTAGAACAAATGTACCTAGGGTTAAAACCCGAAAACACCACATTGTGCTAGACTCGAATGGGAACTGGTGCACTACTATGGGCCTGGCTGCACTCTTGGTTACGACACTCCTGGGGGATATACTTAGGATAATTCTTACATTCATTACAAACCATTATGAAGGGTTAATGAGTATATACATCCTCAATGAAAACATTTTTATGATTATTGACTATATCCCTAATCTTTTCTATTTATATTAAGTGTTTTACAAGTTTAGATTTATGTATTGATATTCATAAACTAATGTAGTGTATTCCATTATTAAGAATTTTCTCTTAGTGGAAGTAATGGAAAGTTTATCAATACACGCACTCCATGTAGGGATTTCCTTCCTGATCAGGATAATTATAGTAGAGCTGGTGATGCAACTAGTGCAGATCATCTAATCACCATACTGGGACAACTCACTCAGGTTATTAATAATAACCTTAACCATATGTAGCACCCTGATCCGAAGCATGGAGGATCAATGTTAGATTGATTCATGAGGCAAAAACTGCCAACATCCAATGGGTGTACAAATCCACTTGTATCTGAGTAATGGATAAATTCATTAGAGAAAATATTCCATGCCTTAGGGAGCAGTGAAAGGGAAAACATTTTCATTGCAGTTTACCACCTCACTGGAGATGCTGATCAAGGGTGGTCATTGATTCAATAAACGACGGAAGATGATGATGTATAAAATATGTAATGGAGGGAGATTAAAGATATTTTCTATGAAAAATACTTTCCTCATGACCATAGAGCAGATGTGGAAAGACAATTTATGAGTCTGAGGCAAAAGGAGGACAAGAATGTTGCAAAGTATGAGTCTAACATTACCAGGTTAGCAAGTCATTCTATAGATTATATACGTAACCCAAGAAGTAATATTGATCATTTCATTGGTTCATTAAAAACATTTCTCCATCGAGCATTAGTCTCAAAATTTTTCTCATCATACAAAGACATTGTATCATGTGCTGTCAAGATAGAAAATGAATTCCTTATGTCTTGTGACTTTAAAAAAATCAACATATGAAGAGATATGATGATCACTATAGAAATGGAAATAAGTGTAAGAAGGGAAAAGTTGAATATCCATCCTATAGTAAATTTGGGAAGAAAAACCCCATTACTAGCTTGATGGGAATGGGAGTCTGTTACAAGTGTTGTGAAAAATCCTACCAAACTCGTGATTGCAAGGGGTAGAAGGAAGATAATGATGTTCAATGCTATAATTGCAGGGAGATGGTACATTATGAAAATGAATTTCATAAGAGTTAGGGAAACATACCTCAAAAAATTCCATAGGGTCAAGGCCAAGCTTATGTGATCACAACTGGTGAGGTTGAAACTCTGAAAGACGTGGTGGTAGGTAATTTAATGGTTTCCTCAAATTCAATCAATACACTATTTGATACTAGATCATCCCATTGTTTCATATCATCCATGTTTGCTATGAAAATTAGATATTTCCAATTTGATTTAATAAGGGAGTTGTCAGTCAAAACACATAAGGGAAGTATCATTGCAACAAAGTTCTGTGAATCAGTTCCCATTAGGGCATATAAATGTTCTTTAACTACTGATCTCATCATTGTACCCATGATTGAATTTGATATAATCCTCAGTATGTATTGAATTTCAGGACATGATACAGAAATTTATTATAGGAAGAAGGGGGTTGCTATTTTTGATAACAATGATAAAGAACACCTTATTTGTAGAGAAGAATCATCAGCACCTAATTCTTATCTAGTTCCACCACCAATATCTCAACAAAATTCAATTATTGGGGAGGAAGAGAATGAAATTACTCTGGGTGAGGAAAGGAATGATCAAATAAAGGATTTTCCTATTGTAAGAGAATATGTTGATGTGTTTCCAGATGATTTACCTGGACGTCCTCCAGAAAGATAAATTGGGTTTTCCATTGTTTTAATCCCTGGTTCAAGGCCCATATCGAAGACCCCTTAGAGAATGGACAATGTGGAATTAGTGGAACTAAAGAAAGATGTAAAGGAACTGAGTAATAAAGGATTTATTTTCCCTATGGATTCCCCATGGGGAGCCCTTGTTCATTTTGTTACGAATAAAGATGGATCTATGAGGTTGTGCATTGACTACAGGGAGATCAACGCTATTACAATAAAGAACAAGTATCCCCTACCTCGCATTGATGATTTATTCAACCAACTTCTTGGACATCAATATTTTTAAAATATTGACCTTCGATCTGGATATCATCAGTTATGTGTGAAGAAGGAAGTCTTTCCGAAAACAACATTTCGAACCACGTACGGGCATTACGAGTTTAGAGTAATACCTTTTGGGATGACTAAATCACCTTCAGTTTTCATGGATCTAATTAACAGAGTTTTCAAGGAATATCTTGATGTCTTTGTAGTGGTATTTATTGATGATATCTTGGTTTACAAAAAAATCTATGAATATCGTGAAAATAACTTTAGCATTATCCTGAAGACTCTGAGAAGACATGAATTATATGGGATGTTTAGCAAGTGTGACTTTTGGATTTAGGAGATTTCTTTTCATCGCCATATTGTCTCTAAGGATGTAATCTATATTGATATTTCTAAGATAGGATAAATCCAAATTGGACTATTCCAACAAGAATAACCGAGGTATGTAGTTTTATTGGTTTAGTAGGATATTATCGACATTTCGCCCAGAGTTTTTCCCTAATGGATAACCCATTAACGAAGCTCACACGTATAGGGATTAAATTTGTTTGGAAAAAATATTGTGAAGAATGTTTCGAAGAACTGAAGAGAAGATAAGTCAATGCTCTTATATTGACTCTTCCATCGGGGAATGATGGGTTTGTTATTTATAGTGATTCTTCAAAGAAAGTACTTGGTTGTGTCCTTCTGTAGAATGATAGCGTTATTGCCTATGCATCACGATAGTTAAAAATTCATGAGAAAAATTATCCTACTCATTATCATGAGTTAGCTGTTGTAATAATTGCTTTGAAGATATAAAGACGTTATCTCTATGGTGAAAAATTTGAGATATATACCGATCACAAGAGTTTGAAGTATATTTTATCACAAAAAAAACTCAACACGAGGAAAAGGTGATTGCTTGAACTACTCGAGGATTATGATTGCGCGACACACTACCAATTGAGGAGGGAAAATAAGATGGTAGATTCTTTGAGAAGAAAGGATCATGGAGTTTTGAAAAAAGATGAGAGCGGAAAGGGATCCTATTTTCAAGGATCTAGTAATGATGGATATGGGAAAAACCATTGAAGGTGAAACATCAAGGATTTTTCAAATGGTTTCCAAACCATCTGTAATAGAAAGGATAAAACGTTCTCAGGATGATAATGAGGAGTTTCAAAATAAGATTAAAGCTGTGAATGATGGGAGATTGAGTGACTTTATATATGAAGATGGAATTTCGATTTTTGGGAAGAGACTTTGTGTTCCCGATATACCTGATCTATAAAACGAATTGTTGGATGATTATCATAGTTCCATTTTCTCTATACACCCTGGTAGCACTATGATGTATAGAGATTTGAAGAATTGTTTTTGGTGGGACAACATGGAGAGGGAGATTTCTGATTTTGTGTTTAGATGTATGGTTTTTCATCTAATTAAACCTAGAAGGAAATAGCCTGGAGGAGTATTGAAACCTCTTCCCATTCCTAAGTTGAAATGAGATAATATCATGATGGAATTTGTAATGGGACTACCAAAGACTCCTAGAAGGAATGATGCAATATTGGTCATTGTTGATCGTCTTACCATGTCAGCACATTTTTGCTATAAGAGAAGATTTACCACATGAACATTTTTCAAAACAATATATTAATGATGTAGTGAGACTTTATGGAGTACCCCTATCGATTGTTTCTGATCGTGATCTATGTTTTACTTCATGATTCTGGAAATGTCTTCAGAAAGCCCCGAATACAGAAATTCATTTGAGCACTGCCAACCACCCCCAATCTGATGGAAAATCAGAACGAACTATTCAAACCTTAGAAGATATGTTGAGATCCTGCTCACTAGACTTTCAGGGTTTGTGGGATCAATATTTACCTTTGGTAGAATTTTTCCTATAACTATATATTCTATTCAAGTATTCAGAAGGCACCATATAAGCATTATATGGAAAGAGATGTCGCACACCAAATGTTGGGATGGTGTTGGTGAATGGAAACATGTAGGCCAAGAACTTGTTGAGGAAATGATAGAAAAGGTAATGTCAATCCAAACCCACATCAATGCATCTCAAAATAAGTAGAAGAGCTATGCCGATAACCGAATGAAGGATTTAGAATATCAGGTTGGAGACCATGTTTTCATGATCGTATCTCCATGGAAGGGAGTTATATGTTTCGGTATGAAAGGTAAATTGAATCCCATCTACATAGGACCTTTAGATATTCTAGAAGAAATTGGTGTTGTAGCTTGTCACGACCTGTCCTCGGGGGCATACCATGACTACCCCAAGCCCACCTTCCATAGGCCAGGGGCCAATGACTAGAACCAAAGGCGTAAATCCCGAAAAGGGAAGGCATTGTCTTTATAGAAGAAAACAAACACCATAGAGTACACAACTGAAGTAAAGACTATGTAAACTGAGTACAAAAGTAAGTGCTGAAAAGTAAATGGGCCAGAATACAAACCCAACAGAAAGTACAATACAACTAAAAAGAAAATACAGCAGTAATAAAGTAAATCAGCAACCACCGAGTCGTCCTCTGGCTATCTCACCTAAAGGGAAGGTACAGATGATCTCCTCAGCTCCTCAGGTCCGGCCGTCTGCTCTGTGTATGTCCCGCCTGTTAGTCCACCTCTGGGTACCATCCCACTCCACAAGCCTCAACCGCGATCAGTGTTGTCCATCATCTGCAACCAACAAAACGTAGTGCGGGCATAGCCTATGAAGGGGTGAGTATACGATACTCAGTAGGGACCCCGAGACCCCCGAAGGTCTCCCAGAATCCAGAAAGGATAAAAAAAGGAAGGATAAAAACACTAATTATCAACCAACTCTACTTAGGTATATTCCCATACATATACCTAAGTCATCATTTCCAGTTCGGCTCTAACTCATGAGCCCAAGTACAACCAAGTCCACATAGGAAAACACCACCAAATCCACACTGGAAAGCACAACTCAGCCCACATAGGAAATCAAGACAATCATATCGAATATAATGATTGAAAGTCAATACTCAGATCACACAAGTATACTACTCAAGAATATGGGTGGAGATGATAGATTTAGCCTCTGAATCACCTCCCCTGTCGAACCCACGTAGGATCCAAGTATAGATGTCATTGCTGCCGAACCCACGTAGGATCCTAGTACAGTAATACTCACTACCGAACCCATGTAGGATCCATGTACAGTCGTCCTAGCTTCCGAACCCTTGTAGGATCCAAGTACAGTCGTCCTCACTACTGAAACCACATAGGATCCAGGTACAGTCATCATCATTGTCGAACCCACAGAGGATCCCCGCACGGTAGTCGTCGTAGTCGCAGCTTGCTCTAGGTATCCCACACACAACACACACAATTCCGGGATGGTCCAATCCTTGAGTCAAGGGGTGGATACATCAACCGTCACAAATACAAGAGATGATGTATCCTAATGTTACATCTCACTCCATAGGGGGAAACCAAGAAAAACGTGACCATGTCAAGGAGAACAAGACTACCAAGACATTTTCCTAGAGTACACGGAGTATAGGTAAGCTATACACGCCATGTCATCATACACCAGGTACTGCTCGTGTGAAACAGCCCATGTCACATGGCTGGTCCTGTAAATAAGTAAGTACACGGCATGTGGTATGGTTACACATTGTGTCTTCAGTCCATGGGTATTGTCCACGTACCACAACCCGTGTCGAAAGGCTATTTGTATAAAAAGTTAGTACACGATGTGTGGTATGGTTACACGTCATGTCCAAACTTCTAGGGTCGGCTCCGTGTACGCTGGCCATGCCTGGCCGTGTGGTGGAGTACATGCTCGTGTACTCCACCCCGTGTCCGTGTATTCCCAGAATACACACCGAGTCATTACGAAGCTGCCTCTGCCATGGTGAAGGTAGTACAGGCCGTGCCTCTTGGCCTTGTGGTTCTAACCGTGTCCATGTATCTCCCAGATTACATGGCGATCCTCATGAAGCCGCTTCTGCCTTTATATGAAGATAATACACGCCATGTTACTTGGCTGTGTATAGCTATCTGTGTCCGTGTATCTCCCAGATTACATTCCATGTCCATCGAAGTCTCCTTTTTCAAACAATGTGAAGAGAACATTCCCTCTTTATAGAGTCACACGCCGTGTGTTACTTTTCTAATGTCCGAAACGGAAGCCACAGTATGCTTGTACTATACGGCGTGTGCTCCGGGAGGACACACTGTGTATTCAAGAATTTTCCAAAAAATGATGTCTCTAGAAAGCACACCTCCCGAGGTGTCCATTCGTCATTCCGATGATCCAATTTCTATGAAACATCCGCTTCCAGGTCGCCCTGATGCCCTGAGGCCGTTTACGATGTTTTAGGGCCTTCGATTGGCTCCAAAAACATATCTGGATTCACCACACATGAACGGCCGAAGAACTCCACATATATTCACAATAACGGCGGAGGAATCGGACCGCGTACATTTGGTCTGGTCCCTTCTGCATTAGTCCGATAAAAAGATTTTTAAGAGGAACAACAACATGGAAGGAAAACCAATCATTTCTCAATCCAAACACACCCCTACCTCTCAAAGTAATTCGCGATTGTCAAGAGCCTAAAAATATGGCATCATTTCCGTTATCGATGGTGTGCACCCTAGGAAACATCGTCTTATATTTTATCACGGAGAGAAGAAGACGATTGTGTGTCGTTGGATAACTCCTGCGTCGGTGTCTCCTCCCATATTGCGGAAGACGAAGGGGATGGAGAAGCCAGGGTCATTGAGTCATTCTTCGCAGGAGGTTTGATGTTCTTTGATAAATAAAATTTCTTCTCCTTCCTCTTAACACCTCAAATGCCAAAAAAAATATAAAATAAGTCCCTTCCATATTTTTTTTACTAAATCCAAGCATTTAAAATTTTGAAAAAAAACACATAATTCAAATTATTAATTATGTGTGAGTTGTCTATCATTAAAAAAATTGAGAGAGTGGAGAGGGGGAGAGTCACCCACTTAATGGGGGAGTTTAACATGTTAAGAAGAGTTACCATCTTAAAGAGGGGGGTTAGAGTAGTTAAAGGAATGTGAAGGGTTGGGGCTCGTGTGGGCCCCACCTCACAAATATCCTAACAAGAGTGGTTAGGAACAAGTGGGTCCCACCCCAACTCTAACACATAGTATATAACCACTTAGATATAGAAAATAAAATTGTACCACAATTTTATTTACTTCACATTTAATCCTCAATTTCTCACCACTCCTCCCAAGAAAACGCTCCTTTGGTAAAGGTCCTCTTAAGAAATTACCACCGTTGCAGTTTCATCGATGCCCTCGGATTTCGATTCTGAGAACCGATTCAAATGATAGAAAAACCTACTCATTCGTTCATGGAACGTACAAGAGCTAATCTTCAGATATTGATTCCGGGCAAACGGAACCTCGGAATCAGGTGTCGTTAGAAACTACGTACTCATAAAATCCGAAAGAATTTACAAAAAAAATTATCCTTGAAATTTATAGGTCTTTAAATAACTCCCATCTCAGGGATTTACATCCCCAAAAAGATACATCAAAAACTTGGGGAACAAATGAGGGTATTGTGGATGCATCTGAGCCTCCCGCTCCCATGTTCTCTCCTGGAGGTTCTCGTGCTACCACCTGATGTGCACTAGAGGAATCCACCGTCCATGCAGGACTCTCTCCTGTCAATCCTTGATCTCCACCAGAACCTCCGAAAATGTCGCCTCTTCATCGATGTCCAGCTCCCCGTGATCAATGATATGCATCGGGTTGTGCACGCATTGCCTTAGCTGGGATATGTGGAAGACGTCGTGCACCCGATGCAACTGAGGTGGAAGATCCAGTCGATAATCCACCTCGCCTATCCTACTGAGAACCAGGTATAGTCTGATGAAGCGTAGAGATAACTTATCACCCCGGCCAAATATCCATAATCCACGTCGAGGTGAGACCTGTAAGAAAACGTGTTCTCCATCCTCGAACTCTAGTGGTCTCCGCCTCCTATCATCATAGGACTTCTGTCAGCTCTAAGCAGTCCTTATCCGCTCCTGGATGATCTGCACTTTCTCCGTCGTGGCCTGGACTCTCTCTAGTCCCACAAGTTCTGACTCCCCAGGGTTTGTCCAGCACAGAGGTGATCTGAAAGGTCGGTCATACAATGCCTCATATGGTGCCATACTGATGGTGGAGTGGTAGCTATTGTTGTACGCAAACTCCACCATGTGTATGTGATCCTCCCAACTGCGACCAAAGTCGAGGACACATGCACAGAGCTTGTCCTCAAGTGTCTAAATGGTCCTCTCTATCTGGCCATCCTTCTATGGGTGAAAGGTGGTGCTTAGGCATAGCTGCATCCCAAATGCCTCCTATAACCCCTTCTAAAGCCGAGAAGTAAAGTGAGTGTCTCGATCAGAGACGATAGACAATGGCACACCCTGAAGTGGTACGATCTCCTAGACATAGAGGCGTCCCAAGCTCTCTGCTGAGCCCTGCTCTCTGATAGGTAAGATGAGGGCTGACTTGGTGAGTTGGTCAACAATCACCCAGATGGAGTCATGTCCTCTGGAAGTACGAGGAATTCCCATCACGAAATCCATGGATATCATATCCCACTTCTAATCTGGAACATCTAAGGGCTATACCAAGCTTGCTGGTACCTGGTGCTCCGCCTTCACCTGTAGCAGGTGAGGCATTGTAAAATGAACTCTGCCATAGCCTTCTTCATACCCAGCCACCAGTGTTATCGTCTGAGGTCCTGGTACACCTTCGCTACTCCAGGATGTACCGCTATAGGGGAAGTGTGAAACTCCCTCAAAAACACCTCTCGTAATGTAACTAGTACCATGGTACGTTCCCTAAAAAGGACGACGTGCTCTCCTCCTACAAAAAATCCATCAGGTGCCTATCCTAATGATATATGTGCACGTCGCGTCTCATAGTCAACATCCCCAGGTTGGGCTTCTCTGACCCGCTAAAGTATTGGAGGAGTGACTGTGAGTGACTATAGAAAGGTTGCTCCATCTCTATCCATAAAGGATATCTGCAAAGTGGATACCTTTTTTATCACCTCTCCATATAGCTGAATGCCTGACCTCATGCTGAGAGAATCAGCTTCTATTTTCACCTTCCCATGAGTATATACTATCTCAAAGTCATAGTCGTAGAGGAACTCAAGAAATCACCACTATCTCAGGTTTAGGACCTTCGATAAGAAGATGAACCTGAGACTCTGGTGGTCAGAGTAGACTGTAAATCACTCTCCCATCAGATAGTGTTGCCACATCTTGAAGGCGAAGAACACTACTTATAACTCCAGGTCATGGGTAGCGTAATTCTTATCGTGCTACCTCAACTGTCGTGATTCGTAAATGATCACTGCCTGCTCCTACATCAGGACACACCCGAGTCCGGTCCCTGATGCATCGCAGTAAACTACGTACCCTACACCCTCCTCTGGTAGCCTCAAGATGGGTGCACCGGTCAATCTCTGTCTCAGCTTTTGGAAGCTCTACGGGTATCTATTTGACCATACAAATGTTTTCCCCTTCTTTGTCAAAGATAAAAGTGGTGTTGAAACTCTGGAGAAGTCCAGCACAAATCTCCGATAGTACCCAGCTAGACCTAGGAAACTCTGCACCTCGGTCACGCTCCTGGATGTCTCCCAAGCTAGTACTACCTCGATCTTCACAAAATCCACTGAAAATCCTGCCTTAGAGATTACCTTCCCCAAGAAGTGGACCTCTCGAATCCATAACTAACACTTAGAGATCTTACCATAATGATGGTGCTCTTTGAGTGTATCCAGTACAACCCGCAAGTGATAGGCATGCTCCTCCTCAGTAGTCGAGTAAATCAATATGTCGTCGATGAAGACTATGACAAATCAATCGAGTATGGCCGGAAGATCCTGTTAATGAGACTCATTAACACTACAGGATCATTGGTTATGCCGAAAGGCATATCCAAGAATTCATAGTGGCCATGCCGACCCCTGAAGGATGTCTTATGCACATCCTCGTCTCGAACTCTGAGCTTATGATAGCCCGACCAGAGGTCTATCTTCGAGAAACAGCATGCTCCCTTGAGCTGATCGAAGAGGTCATCAATCCTCGGAAGGAGATAATTGTTCTTCACATTCACCTGATTCAGGCGACGATAGTCGACACACAGTCACAATGTCACGTACGCCTTCTTGGAGAAAAAAATCAGGGAAACCCAGGGTGAAACACTAGGTCTAATGAATCCATTTCCCTGCAATTCCTCCAGCTATACCCGTAGCCCACAAAGCTCAGCGGGATCCATCCGAATTGATGGAGTAGATATTGGGGTTATGACGGGGTACAAGTCAATATATAATTCTACCTCTCTATGAGGAGGTAGTCCTGGAACGTTGTTAGGAAAAACATCCGCGTACTGATCCACCAAAATAGGAAAACTCGTTCTCTGCACATCAACTACTCCTAGGATGAGACTAGTCAACTGATGGGTGATTGGTTTCCCTCTCCTCTGCGTGAGTCCATACTACACTACAAAGGCTCCCTTCTAACCGGTGAAGGTGAACCTACTCCCATCTGTGCAGACACACCGCACTTTGGGCCTAATATAGTCTATCTGAGAATGGACTGTAGATAACCAATCCATGACCAAAATGACGTTATAAGGCCTCGATGACACTACAAGAAGATCCCAGCCGAATCTCTCGCCTCCTAGAGTAAGCTCACGCTGCCGACACCAGTGTATAATCATTGACTCTACTCCTGTAGGAGTATCTAACCATAAGGATAGAGACAATGGATTTTTCGGAATCTCCGAGCTCCGAACAAGGGCAATGGAAATGAAACAATGACTCGCTCCTAGGTCTATAAGAACTGCAGCAAGGGTGGAGTAGAAACAGATAGTACCTCGAATCATCTCAGGTGCGCCGTGGTCAGAGGCCTCCACTACCTGAAGCTGAGCCTGACTCTGTCCGCCAGCTCCCTGTGGTCATGGTGGACCTCTTAGTAGTTGTGGTGGTAGAGACTCAAGGCGTCGCCCACCACCTGCTGCTCGGCCATCTCCTTTGCCTCATCCTCCTGCTCCCTAAGGACGGCCCTAGTCAAAACTCTACCTATGCCTGGGTTGTCCCTCAGCCGTCTTCTTCTCCTATGCATGGTGGGTCAGGTAGTCATGAGCCATGTGTCCCTGCCCGCCGCATGCATATCACTATCTGCCTCTCGTATGACTGGATCTCCTGCATGTTCCCCACACCTCAGAACCAGTATCCTAAGGTCATCCACCTGATGGTCTGGTCCGATTGGACCTCTGCGACATCTTTCTACTGTCGGCTATAGAAGACTCTGCTACGTGCCGCCCGGCGGTAGGTCTCGCAGCTAATGTAGGCTCAGCAAGAAAGCTGTCCACAAGAAGGGTCACTTCAGTGCTCTTGCCTGCTTCAAAATATGGAGGGAGATCATCAACGCCCGGATCTCATGCCTCAGTCTCTGGTCGAAGGTCCGGGCCTGGAAGAATGGGTCCTGTACCATGTCCGTGGAGTAGATCGAGGTATCAGTAAATCACGCCGAGTACTGGGATACTATCATACTGCCCTACCACAGCTGTAGTAGCTCCTGAATGCGCACCGCATGGAGGGTGGCTGGAACAAACATTGAAATAAAGAGGCTCTCGATGTCCCACCAAAGTAATGATTCCTCGTTGTGTACCTGGAGAATCAGTATCCACCATCTACCTACTGTTGCGTGTAGGATACTCGCAGTAAGGATCACCATGAGGTCAGCTAGTGTCCTTACTATTATGAAGACTCGAACAACAGCCTCTAGCCAGTCCTCGACTGCTAGATGGTCTGTCTCCCCATGGAACCTGGGTGGCCTCTGACGATGAAACTCGTGTAGTGCACTCTGGTGACGTGCACTCTCAGCTGCTGGGGCTGGAGGCATCGGTGGCTCGGCGGGTAAAGGTAATGTCGGTGCCTCTATTATAATGGGGCCCTGCACCGAGGCCTTGTCACTCGGTGGGATGCCCTCTCGCACAAATCTCAGAACCCTAGCTGGTTACCGTCGTGGGGCCATCCTGAATGGAAAAAGTTGTTCCATGGGTAATATAGTATACCTGGTGAGCTGTCTCAAAGTAATCACAAAGAAAACATTGAAACAAACATGAAATCAATGTTTTTTTGTGCACTGAGTTGGAAATCAGAAGGCAGGGTCCTGGTGTATGGATATGTCAAATGCCTCACCAACACTGTACTCCTTGGACTGATATCCACAATCAATACCCTTAATCATTATTGCTTCACATAGAAGAAATTATCAGAGTCCTGAGTTCTACAGTAGAACTGAACTCCTCTAATACCAATTTTCATGAACCATCCTCGGGGCTCGTTCCGTGACTACCCCAAGCCTGCCTTCTATAGGCCAGGGGCTTGTGACTAGCACCAAAGGCATAAATCCCGAAAAGGGAAGGAATTGCCTTTATAGAAAAAAACAAACACCAGAGAGTACGCAAGCTGAAGTAAACACTAAGTAAACTGAGTACAAAAGTAAGTGCTGAAAAGTAAATGGGCCAGAATACAAACCTAACGGAAAGTACTGTAAAACTTAAAAGAAAATACATCATTAGTAAAGTAAATCAGAATCCACCGAGTTGTCCTCTGACTATCCCACCTTATGAGTGGGTACAGATGATCTCTTCAGCTCCTCGGGTCCAGTTGTCTGCTCCGTGTACGTCCCGCCTGTTAGTCCACCTCTGGGTACCGTCCCACTCCACAAGCCTCAACCACGATTAGTGCAATCCATCTTCTACAACCAAAAAAATGTAGTGCAGGCATAGCTCGTGCAGGGGTGAGTATACGATACTCAGTAGGGACCCCTAGACCCCCGAAGGTCTTTCAGAATCTATAAAGGATAAACCCAAAGGAAGGATACAAACATGAAGTATCAACCAAATCTACTTAGGTATATGCCCATACATATATCTATGTCATCATTACCAGTTCGGATCCAAATCTCAAGCCCAAGTACAACCCAGTCCACACAGGAAAACACAACCAAATCCACGAAGGAGAGCACAACTCTGTCCACACAGGAAAGCAAGACAATCATATCGAAGATAATGATTGAAAGTCAAGACACAACTCACACATGTATACTACTCTTGAAAAGGGGTGGAGATGATAGATGTAGCCTCTGAATCATCTCCCCTGCCAAACCCACGTAGGATCCAAGTACAAAAGTTGTCGCTGCCAAACCCACGTAGGATCCTAGTACAGTAATCATCGCTGCCGAACCCACGTTGGATCCAAGTACAGTTTTCCTCGCTGCCGAACCCACGTAGTATCCATGTACAATCATCCTCGCTGTCGAACCCATATAGGATCCCAGTATAGTCATCATCGTCGTCGAACCAACGGAGGATCCCAACATGGTAATCGTCGTAGTCACAACCAGCTCTAGGTTTCCCGCACACAGCATACTCGATTCTGGGCGGGTCCACTCCTCGAGTCAAGGGGTGGATACATCAACCATCATGAAGAACAGAGATGATGTATCCTAACTTTCCATACCACACCATAGGGGAAAACCAATAATAACATGCCGAAGTCACGGAGAACAAGACTACCAAGACATTTTACTAGCGTTCACGACGTATAGGTAAGCGATACACGTCGTGTCATCAGACACCAGGAACTGCCCATGTGAAACGGCCCAATTCATAGGGATGGTTGTGTAAATAAGTAAGTACATGGTGTGTGATATGGTTACACATTGTGTCTTCAGTCTACGGGTACTGTCCGCGGACCACAGCCCATGTCAAAAGGTTGTTCATGTTAAAAGTAAGTACACAACGTGTGCTATGGTTACACTCCGTGTCCCAACTTCTGGGGTCGGCTCCTTGTACGCTGGTCATGCCTGGCCGTGTGGTGGAGTACATGCTCGTGTACTCCACCCCATGTTTGTGTATTCTCGGAATACACACCGAGTCATTACGAAGGTGCTTCTGCCATGGTGAAAGTAGTACATGCTATGCCTCTTGGCCGTGTGGTTCTGGTCGTGTTCGTGTATCTCCCAGATTACACGCCGAGCCTCACGAAGCATCTTCTGCCTTTCTATGAAGGGAATACACATAGTGTTACTTGGCCGTGTATAGCGATCTTTGTCTGTGTATCTCCCAGATTACACGCCATGCCCATCGAAGTATCCTTTATCAAACAATGTGAAGATTACGTGTCGTGTGTCTAGAGTCACATGTCGTGTGTTACTTTTCTAATGTCCGAAACGGAAGCCATAGTACGCTTGTACTACATGGAGTGTTCTCTTGGAGGAAACACTGTGTATTCTGGAATTTTCCAAAAAACGACACCTCTAGCCAGCACGCCTCTCGAGGTGTCCTTTCATCATTCCGATGATCTGATTTCTACGAAACTTCTGCTTCTAGGTCTCCCTGATGCCCTAAGGACGTTTATGATGTTTTTGGGCCTCCGATTAGCTCCGAAAACAATGCTTGATTCACCGCACATGAACGGACGAAGAACTCCACATATATTCACAAGAACGGTGGAGGAATCAGACCGTGTTCGTTTGGTCCAGTCACTTCCGCATTAGTCCGATAACAAGAGGTTTAAGAGGAACAACAACATGGAAGTAAAAACAATCATTTCACAATACAAATACACCCCTACCTCACAAATTAATTAGCGGTTGTCAAGTGCGGCAATATATGGTGTCGTTTCCGTCGTCGACGGTGTGCAACCGAGGAAATGTCGTCTTCTCTTTTATCACAGAGAGAAGAAGAAGATTGCACGTCATTGGAGAACTCCCAATCCAGTGTCTCCTCCCTTGTCACAGAGGATGAATGGGATGGGGAAACCATGGTCATTGAGTCATTCTTTGCGGGAGGTTTGATGTTATTCGATAAAGAAACTTTTTTCTTCATTCTCTAAACACCACAAATGCCATAAAAAATAAGTCCCGCCCTTATTTTATTTACTACAACCAAGCCTTTAAAATTTAGAAAAACAAACACTTAATTCAAATTATTAATTATGTGTTAGTTGGATAGCATTAAAAAATTGAGAGTGTGGGGAGAGTGAGAGTCACCCACATAATGGGGGAGTTTAACATGTTAAGAAGAGTTACCAACATAAAGAGGGGGGTTAGAGGAGTTAAAGGAATGTGAAGGGGTGGGGCTCGTGTGGTCACCACCTCAAAAATATCCTAACAAGTGTAGTTAGGAACTAGTGGTTCCAACCCCAAATCCCACACTTACGATATAACCACTTAGATATAGAAAATAAAATTGTACCACAATTTTATTAAATTCACATTTAATCCTCAATTTTTAACAACTCCTTACGAGAAAACACACATTTGGTAAATGTTATATTAATAAATTACTGCCGATGTGGTTTCATTGGTGCTCTCAGATTTTGATTTCGAGCATCAGTTCAAAAGATAGACAAACCTGCTCGTTCGTTCACAGAACGTACCCGAGTTAAATTTCAGAAATTGATTCTGGGCACACCGGGCCTCGGAATCAGGTTCCGTCAAAAACTGTGTACTCATAAAATCCCGAAGTATTTATGAAAAAACATTCCGTTAAATTTATGGGTCTTTACCTAGCTTATCATTTAGAAATGCTGCAAAATCTCTCCCAAGTTCACGATTTTTTTCACCTATCACGGTTGGGAAAAAACATTCCTGACCCAACGCATGTACTCACCTATGAGGAATTAGAACTGGAACTCAATCTGTCTTATTGCGAAGAGCCTGTCAAGATTCTTGATACAAAATAACAAGTGCTGAGAAACTAGATGACTCATCTCGTAAAAGGTCTATGGAGAAACCATAAGATGGAAGAGACAACGTGGGAACCCGAGGAACATATGATGAAGAAACACTCGAGTCTTTTTATGCAGTAATATTCTAGAAAATTCAAGGATGAAATTATTTTAAGGATGAGATAATGTAAAACCCCAAGCTTCTACAGTATGTTTCTCTTTGAATAATACAGTAGCACGTGTTGTACGCAACTTCGAGTTCTAACACACACCATAACCAAACAAACATGCCGCTATGAATATTAATACCCACTTTTTGAAATTTTATAAATTTATTCATTCAAAATGGACTTCATTTTTGGATTCAGAATATTGAAAATATCTTAAGGTGTATTTTTGGTATTTTTCTAAAAACAGTCAATTTTTAATAAATTGTGAAAAACACTGAGTTATAGTTTAAAACTAAATTTTTATTTAAATAATAATTTATTTTATTTAAATTTATTTTTGGTCAAAATAGATAAATTATACTAATATAAGTTCAATGTAATTAATTGATGTCAGTTTATAATAATTTTAGATATATAAAAATTTTATTCAACTTTTCACTGTCTTTTACCCATCTCTTAAGAGAATTTGAAAATTCACATTAAACTTAATTTTACCACTTTTGTGAGTGGAATTTTGAAAATCCAAGAGACACAGTTAATATCAAGGAGTAAAATGTGATTCAATAAGATAAAAATAATTTTTGATGAATAGTGACTTTTTTCTTTTATTTACCACAATTAAAAGTAAATAGGGTAATTAAGGGTAAAAATGATAATATTTTTACCCTAACACATTTCCTAATTCTATTTGATAAGTATAATTTGATTGAAAAAATCATTAGGAATAAAATATGAACCTCTTTGGTCCACTTGGATTAGATTAGGATATTTATTATTATTTAATTCAAAGAAGAGTTAGAAGAGTTTAAATCAAAGTTTAATAACGAAAACATTTTTAAAGTAGGGTAATACATAAGATATATTCGATTATAAATATTAATTAGAACTATAATAATATTTCCTACATAATGGTATTTTATTTATAATTTTTCGAAATTATAAAATTTTATTTATTTATGACACAATAGTGATGCAGTAATTACTTAATTAATGAAATATTAAAATAATTGATATTATAAATATCCAAATAAAATTAATTTGAGACTTTTTATGAATTAAAATAATTTTATAGGTTAATATTGCATATTAGGGTTGGTTAGATGAATTGTTTTCGAAGTAATAAAGGTGTATTGTATTTAGAAAAAATAAAAAACCAAATAGTGTCAAAATTTACATAAAAGAGTTTTTAAAACAAAAATTATATTATTAATTGATATTCTATTTCTAAAAATCTAAGGTTCATCCAAAAGACTTATATAACGATAGGTGTATCATTAATGAACCACTTGGGGTTCTCTTGGTAGTATATAGTAGATTTATTACCCCTCTATTATAAAGATACAAAGAGATATGGTAAATGTCAATCTATGTAACTAAGAGTTAAATCAAAATGTTAAGGTTAATATAGTGACCCAAACCTATCCAAAACATATTTTTTTGGGTGGTTTTTGACCCATAACCACATTATACTTTAAATAATACATTTTGGAGCCATCAGAAACCAAACATTATTTTATTATAAAATAATATTTTGAGCTTTTCTTAAGGATCCCCTCACCCCTCTTATAAAAGGGCACTCCCCCTTCTCTCCAATGAAAACCTTAAAAGCCTTTTGGCTCAGCCAAACCCTACCCAAATATCCTCTAAACTGATTTAATTTCATCATAAATTCCCTCCTTTGGTCATAATGCCAAAATAATGAGCCCTTTTGAACAAATCAAAAGGAAGATCACAAAGAAGAGGTAATAATTTCACAACCCTCTTTCAAGTTCTTTTCTTCTTCCATTTATTCATTATTTGTTATATCCCTTCTAAATAATAACTTCAGTATCTTCTATATACTGTGATGTTATTATAATTATTTTATAGCCATATTCATTATTTTATCCTTCCTTTGAATGACATGTCACCATACGTGTGTACGTACGGATTACCATATCCACGTCGTGGTGTAATCGTTATTAAACACATTATTATTTGGATGGGTATAATAATAATGTTTAATTCATGTAAATAATAAATATAACATGATAATGATTCTGTATATATGATATACCATCCAATTATATATTATTTTAATATCAAAAGAATGATATTGTCTCTTGTACGTACGTAAGGATTACCGTCTCCACGAACGCAGTGAGATTCATTCCCCATCACATCAATTCAAGACTAATTTTCATTAGATGATTAAAAATAATGTTTAAATACTTGACATCATTATGTATATGAAAAATATACAACCCATCCACAAAAACAATGACTCACATTACAAATAATATAAAGGAAAACGAATCAGTTAACATCCAAAACGACAAAAATACTAAGATATTATTAACAAAACAATGTAAACAGATCATATATGATATTATATTAAGGTATATTATTATTGTATAATTTAATAACAATTATTTCACCATTATAAAGGAGGTTAAACTACCCTATACCAGGGAAAAGTACAATGTGAGGGTTAATTTTACAACCTCTTTATTATCCGAGGTTGTTTTTACGAAAGTATCTACTGGGACATATTTATCATCCACATCCTTGTCTCTGAAAAATGTATTTCAAAACATTCTTACTATTTTATGGACTATGGTATACGGTCATTTATACCCTTGTTTGACTTTTTATAAGATTTTTATAAAGAATTCATTCTGTCATTTTCCAAACAAGGTCCTTTTTATCCTTTTCAACAAAATTAAGGTAAGAATGTCTTTTTTAACTTATATAGAGGGTGTGGCTATTTTCCACCATTATAAAATCATTGAATCTTCCATTACAATCTTATTAGAATATTTTCAATGTAAATGTTTTCATTTATAATTATGTTTCTTTTAAATGAATTCAAAAAAATAGATATTTCTCTCAAATAGATTTTATTTCATCTATGTCAACATTCGTTGATGGATTTTAAGTTTATTTGAAGTTGATTTATGATGATAAAAAACATCAAAATTTTATTTAAGGTTTTGTTATAAGATTTACTATGGATGTGTTAAATTTATACCATTCATCGTTTATGGATAATGTATTGACATTTCATACGCTAGTTTTAATATGAATGTTTATGTTATGTTTGATCCTATTCATTTGAGGAATGCATTGGACTTATTATGTGATGGGTGGAGCCCTATATATCTTCTCAATGCATCGGTAGGTCTCGTGAGACAAACTTGTGCCTTGGCACAGGGCCTTTAAAAAATCTTATTTGTAGTCTTGGCACAAGGCCTTGACTATGTGGTTATGATAGTCTAGAATTATGAATTCCATCATTATGAAAGTGGTTATTGATATTTCAGGTCATTATTCGACTAGTATAATATCCATGTGAATAAGTAAATTCCATTAAATCATTTTATTTTTTCCATATTATGTTGAAGTTCAAGTTTAAAAGGATTTTGTTTTAGTTATAAATTTCCCTAAATGTTTATGATTATTTATGAAAGTTTTCTCTGTATTGTTATCTTTACTGAGCATTTGAGATTGCCCCTTTCTATGTTTTATTTTTTCCACGATGAGAATAATTATTTTATGACTAAACTATAGGGATAGACTGAGGGGATATGAATGTGGACTATGTAGACTATGTTGTTGTAGTTTTTCACTTTATGATGTAATGTACGACTTATAAATGAATCTAGTGATTCCAAGGCTACTAAAATAATCTTTCTTTTGAGACTTGATCTTTTGTGATCATGGCAATTTTATGTAATAATGCACCGACTCGGGGTAAAGAGGGTCAGGGCGTTACAATGAGGTGGAACCTCCTTTGTATCCTGCTGATTCTTGATTCATCCTATGGTTGAATTTTTACCTTGGTGGGGGTGACGATATCACTATAATAGAGGGAATTCATGATATTTTTTTACATAGTAATTTATGTATAATAAATGCATAGATGCAGAGCTATTATAATGCTCAGAACCCACTCTTTTTGGTAGATCAGCTATGGGAGGTAAAATATTCTTCTCTACCTAAAGATGATACACAGTGGGTTTGTTTCCCATGAATACCTCATCATTTAATTGTATGAGTGTTTGTTTGTCACCCTCATATTAAGACAACTATTTTCCCATTAAAGGATCCAAATATTTTCAAAGTGGTTATTTAGATGAAGCCACACCTTTCAATTTTTCTTTGGCAGTGTTCCTTTAGAGAGGTAAAACCTAGATACTTGGTGGTGCTAGAATTTGGAGCCTTCATGGGTTCTTGGTTCCAACAGAATCGGTTGGTTCATCAATATCACTATCCTCTCATAGTATATTTTCCATGATGTGGCCTTTTCAATCTTTATCTTGATCCACCATAGCTATTTTTTAGCAGTGAAATCATTTATAGAGAAATAATGAGAAATGGTAGTCGTTCCATTACTTTTGAGGCAATAACATGATTCCATGCTACCCTCTTATGGGGTTTTATTTGAACCATTGGCTATATTGGTACAATTTTTCTTAGGACTAGGAAAGGGATATTAATGTTTTTTATATGAACCTCCCATATTTTCTTATGAATAGGGACCTCGATTGAGTTTTTTATTGTGTTATCTAATTTATTATTAAATAGTAGAGGTTTTCTTTAGAACAGGAAGTACATATGGGATAAAACAAAATATATTTACAACCCATCCTGGATAAGATACATAATATATGTGGTGATGGTGATGATGAAAATTTCACCATCTATCATATTTGGGGATTATTCAATGATCAATTTTCATTCAGTGATACTATTATTGAGGATACATTTATTCTAGTTAGGGATTTGATGACTCCTGGGACAGAAATTTAGATCTAAATTCCCCCAAACCAATGGTCTAGGGTTGAACTAAAACAACCATTGATTACCCTAGGACCCTATTAGTGGAGGATAAACCTAGTGATGGTGATTAAGATATAAATTCCCAAGTAATAGTGGGGCATGATTTATTTTACATAACTGTGAATATGTCTTGAATCATCAAAGGGATTAATGATCTGAGGGGTGGAGGTGGTCTTATTTAATCCCCCAACATGGAGAGTTAGTTTTTATCCATGAATAATTTTATGGTAGGTTCTTCTGCAGCCCATTTGAGGTGGCTTGGCTTTGCTCAAATGGGAACTAGTGTGGTGGTATCACATGATGGTAATAATTCTCCTAAGGATGTTATCCAGTTGATTGACTAATAAAAATTCATGTCTAAAATTCATTCCCATTTCATTGAGGGGAATAGTTCCAAGACTCTATAACTATCATCTCCCCCCATTCATGATTTTTGGGAATCATTGAAGAAAGGTATTTCTATTTTAGTGACCAATGGTCTTTCATGTTATGTGATCCTCTAATTTATCTGGATTCTATGATATTAAAGGATTACATATTTTCAAGGTTATATTGTTCTGGGGTCATAGTGAATTACAATGATCTTTGTTTCTCACATACTAGGATATGCATGTTAGATAATTCATTGAAAATAAGTTGGTAGAGTGTTCTCACATTGCGGAGAAAAATACATGATATTTTTTTTCATATTCCTCCATTCTCGAGTTGTCAGATATATAAAAAGAATACAGTTCTAGTTGGAAATAGTTCGTATTGATTATATATGGGTGATATTAATGCAATGGAAAAGGAATATGTCTAACCCTCAGTCGCTGATAATCAAGCAACATATTTTGGTTTTGATAAGGGATGTACTCATTTTATCTCATATGGGTCCCCATAGTAAGATGTATTGATGGGGTATAACATTGAGTCCATGTTGTTTCTGAATTACTCTCCACATATGTCAATATCAGCCTCCCCTTTATCATACAGACATTCCTCCATCCGATCAAACCACATAATAATGTTCATGTGGTCACCTGTTGATTGGAGTGGAGTGATTCTCTATGTTGTTTAGGAACTATATGTCATTGACCCCAATATTTATAGAACCTATCTATAAATGAAATATGAATTTTTACACGTATTTATATAGAGGTTTCTGGGATAGGGTAAAATTTCTTTCTATGTGGGATATATTATTGATCCGTTGTTGATAGTAGTGAAATTTATGTGTAGAGACCCTATCATATATCTATACACTACCCTGAAAAGGACTATCTGGGTAATGTTCAGCATTTAATTTGGATAAAGAGTTGACAGATCATTAGGGTGTTGAAAATGCATCTCAATCTGTAAGGACTCAGCCATAAACCTTACATAATATTTAATTAAATAAATAATTCATAGTACGGATCTTTTCAGGTTTATAGTTTTAGAGAATTAGGACATAACTATTAAATATCAAAAGATTAAAATGTATACAATTCTACCTAGTATACATTTTTTTTAACAAAACATGGACTCTTGAAAAAAAGATTCATGTCTAGTTCTATGTTAAAGACAACATGAATTCTCCTTGATCCCATCCTTGACCCTATTCCATATTATGTCCTGTGATAAAAAGTTCAAAAACATGGGATGAGCCTAAAAAGCTAAGTATGGGATAAAAAATGAAGTAAAACTATTAGTTTTTAAAAACAACAAGTAAACCATGAATAATTTAACATAAGTAATACTTTTAGCCATTATTATGCAATAAATACTATTAACTAAATAAAAGATCATTACATACCATTTTGTTACCAAAGGATTACCAAAAAACTCATATAATGAACACATAACAAATAATGTTCACTTAGGACATAAAAATACATTAATGGAATAACTATATGGTCCACTTCCACACATATCACTAAATGGAATATCCATACGACCGACTTCCATACCCAATGCATTGGAGGTTATAACATAACCACCCGTCCTGGTTTATCAAGGAACCACTCGTCATATGGTTTATCACATAACCACCTCTCAAATGTTCAAGTACCATCATTACACATAAAATATTTCAAATATAAACATTTCAATAACAAAATTTCATTTGTGATCATAAGAAATAATTTCATAATATTCAAATAATCATTCCATTGTCAAAAACCATTAAAACAATAGATTTTTTAATCAAAGTTTCCTATACCACATTGAAGCATTCAAAAGAATTATAATTTTAGAACATTAATGTCCATATAAATAAATCCTTAAAACCATTTTCAAAAGATGGACATTAAAGAGAAATATTGAGAATAATAAATATTTAAAGCATTTAAACTATATTTAAGTTAAAGAGTTTCTAACAAAAATAGAGACTCTTGAATAAAAATAATTAACGAGTAACATATAATCAGATCATTATAATATCATCAGATAAAAGGGATTCATGATATAATATGTAAAAGGATAGTATATACACAATATAATAGTGAATTGGTGCATAACAATAAATAAGTCTCAATGGAATGAAAATTGAGGCAAAGTCCTTTACAAAGATGATAACATTAAATTATGGATAAATCAATCAGATAAGTATGTGTGAAAAATATAAATACAGCCAATATAAGTAGATATTAAGTTTAAAACAATCTTAGGTCATTCACACATATTCATAGGATGAAATAAATAAGAATGAGAAGATCAACCCAAAGAATGGGAATTGGGTTAAGAAGTTCCTTTACCGATTTGGTAACTTACAAATCATATGCCACATTAATGAAAGATCGTCGAATGAAGATGAAAATACTCATAAATGAAATTATATTACACAAATAGTACAATCATGGGCAGTACATACACCACACAAAAGTAGATAGTGGAAAATATAGCATTAATCTCACGGGAATAAAAACAAGTGAGATGAAGACCCCTTACCACGTTGTAATTCAATCGAGTCGTATGAAAAAAAGTTAATTACCACCAAAATAATCACAGAATAACATGAATATAAAGATAATCATTATATTATATTTCAAATGGAATTACACAATACACCACATGCAATAAATACATGGTGAATAATAAAAATCTCACGGAATTAAAAGTGAGATAAGAAATCCCTTACCTCGTGTCTGACTTGACTCGATAATTCGTTAATCCATGAATAATAAAGTTAAGTTAATTTCTACTTTCATAAGAAAATTTTTCAAGTTTATTATTAATTTTATATCACTTATTACCATGTTATAAACATTATTTAATCATTTAAGTTAATAATGTTTGTTTTATCGATATTTGGTACTTGAGTCAAAAATGGACTTATAAGAATTACATGTTGTTCATGTTGTCAAAAGTTGATTATAAGCAGAATTATATTCATTATTTAGATATCATATATTTTATATATATCTAGTCTATTCATGTATTTATAATAGTACCTAAAATTTAGAGGTAAGAAATGAAATGCACTGTTCATAGAGACGGTAAGTCGTATGTACGCATGAACGCTACTTTAATCTCTACTTCTTATTTTAATGGAATTAAAACATAATGATAGATATGTATATTATAATTACAGTATAATTTCATATATAATATCATATATAATATCATTAACTCCATCCTTTATACGTCCCACATATGGGATTAACGAGTCATATCACTTTGAGGGGGTGGTAGTCCACACTTCCTCTAATGAGATTATCGTGTTTACCCATAATGGATACCATAAAGTCATGATATAAAAGGAAATTACAGAATCATAAATTAAACATAAAAATGATATATATCATATATAAATACATTTCTATCATAATGGCTACCATGAGAGGCGATTTGAGATATTTGAACAATCATCATTTCATGAGGCATTAGTTTTCCATCCATAGAAACATTATGTTCTTCTTCCATTAGATGGAGATGCGTGTAAGTGTAGTTTGAAACCTTCTCATAACATAATTCTAGAATATCTAGGATACTGGTGTTGTTGCAAAATAATTGAATAAAAATAGTTTAGGGGTTGGATAAGTAAAATAATAGAGAACAATTTAAGAGAAACAGTTATCGTTAATTTGGGTAACTCCCTTTGGTTTGAACCAAAGAACTTCATTAAGTGCCTTCTGCCTAAGGTAGGGCTTCTAGGAGGAGGATTGGGATGTAGGGAGATTAATTGGTCAGAGGTTTGAGGAGCCAAATGTCTTATATGGTGTGTGTAATTGGTTACTAGTGGTCTCCTTTTATAAGGGAGAGAAGGGTCTCTTTAGGAAAGTGAGAAAAAATGATTTTATTATATAATGATATTCAGTTTCTAACGGTCCAAAAATCAGTATAGTCAAGGATAAGATGGATCATGGTCTAAATAATATCATCCAATAGGAATTCTACTGGTGATGGATAATATTTTAATCATTGAAATTTTATTTATTAAAATGAATTATTAATGAGGTAAACACTGCATCATTATTTTGTCATAAATAATTTAAATTATTTGATGTCTAAAATTTAAAAAAAACCAAGATATATGAAATCATTTTAGATTTATAATGAATATTTATAGTCGAAAAGATAATTTATATAACCCCTTCTAAAAATTAATTTACTAGAAGATATTTTCTTTTTTCATTTTTTCCTTTACATAAGTTAATTAATATAAATTGTCATTATCAATCCAAAGTGGCTCAATGGAGTCCCAAAATAGACCCAAATATGCCTATGGTCGTAAATGACTCAACCAATAATGTTTGTAAAATTATTATGGTAATTTTTAATTATTATAATATTCTTTTTCCCTTGAATTACCATATTTACCTTTAACCGCGGTAAATAAAAGTCAAAAGTTACTATTCAAAAAAAATTATTTTTCTCTTATTAAACAACATTTTACTTATTGATAACAACAATTTATGTCAGATTTTAGAAATTCAATTCATTGAAGTGGTTAAATTTCATTTAAATCAAAAGTTCAGTATTTAACTAATACTAAGTGGTTTCACAATTCATCAAAAATTGATGTTTTTCAGAAAAATACAAAAAATTCATCTTCAGATTTATTTGATATTACGAATTAAAAAATGATTTTTATTTTTCCAAATTAAAAACATAAAATTTTCATTAATTATTTTTAAAATTATTTCCCATTGTTAAAAGAATTAGCATGTTTTTAAGAAATAATAACTATCAAAAGATTGACACTTTTTATGTCCAAATTCAAAATGAAATTAATTCCAATGACCAACATTGGATTAATTGGTAAAAATATATTCTAATTACACTTTATAACCAATTAAAAGATAATCTATCCATATAAATAAATTAGATTAAAAGGCACTTTTGAATTAAAATACAATATTTTCCACTATTCATTAAAAATTGAACTTTATCCGAAAAATACCACGAAATTACCCAAAGTAAAATTTAATGTCCAAAATAAAAAAATGAATTATATTTGGTCAAATAGAATATATAAAAATGAAAAAAACTATATTTAAAGAGGGTTCTCCATTAAAAGTTGGTAAATCGACCTTTAAATGTAAATTATGCTAAAAATTAGATTTATTAGATAAAAGTCAATACATCTAACAAACATGTATAATCACATTTTAGATGGGTTTTTTCATTCACTACTATACAAAGACTATGATTTTACTTCCATTTAAAATAACAATATTAAATTATTAGTGTGTAATGTAAAATTTCAAAGAAACTCGTTGTTGCGTATCATGTACGGTATCAAACATAGAAACCCCTTTAAAGTAAAATTAACATTAAATTCACAAATATTAATAAATATGAAATATGTATTATTCTTTATTTACCTGGGATGTTACATCCTTCACCCCTTTTGGGAATTGCATCCTCGCAATTTTAAATAATGGGCTTCGAATCTTCATTGAGAGTCCCTAATCGGAAAAAGACTCAGTAAAACTATCCCTTTAAAAGAAAGAAAGAGAAGCAGAATGTTCACCCAAGGTAACCCATACTATAATTCCATGTAGGAAAACATGGATATGCAAGAGAAAAAAAGGGTCATGTTCTGATGGAGAGTGATAGAAAACATGTTTAGAAGAAAGTTAACCATCATAAAATCACAAACATGTGATGGGTTAAATAGTATTTGATTACCTAGTAGGAAACGTAAACCAACAACGTTTTAGTTTTATATTCCTTTTTCAAAATTTTGTGGAATTCATTTAATATATAGAATAATAACATAAGGAAATATACTTACCTTCAAGTAGAGTTTCATACTTAAATAAATTTCGACCAAAACCTAATCTTATCCCCAAACAAAGAGCATTCAAAAAGACATGGTCACTTCAAAAGCACAAGAATCATCTTCTTGAGAATCACCTAATACAAAAAAAGAACTATATATTTTCCTTATATTTAGACATCAACTAAAACCAAAATTGTTAGTGCGAGATCAGATAATACCCAAAAAAGAATATCTTTTACAAGCAGAAAAACTACTCTAAATCTCCAAAAAATTTCAAACAAAACCCAAAGATCAACAAATACAATTCAATAAACAACTATCCCTAAAATTCATCAAATGTAATCCAAACTAATATTGAAAACCAAGTATCATAAGGATATAATTACATAGTCTTCCAAGAAAAATCTTATCATTTATCACGAAATAACATTAGTTACTCATGAAATCTCATATTGAAAAGTAATTAACATAATCACATATTATCAATGATAGATTAATCATTTTCACAAATAAACAAAATCATTATATGTCCATAAAAATATAAATTCCTCCAAACTAAAATTTCAACCATTATTCCACAGTTTAAATCCCATAGTATTATATCTTCCATAGTCATATAGTGTTTCCTCAAAAGATAGAACTTCTTCCAAAACAACCATTATCACTTAATCACTAAATCATTTTTCTGTAATAAGTATATCCATTTGATAAAACATAAGTTCCCAAAATAAACTTATTCTTGTTCCATAAAAAATTTTTAATAAAAATAATAAGGCATACTAACCAGGGACTTCATGTAGGCTAGTGGTAGGCATCGTGACCTTATCTCCCTTCAGTAGTGGGTCTGATTCCTGTGGCCTTACCTGATGAGATGGGTTGTCAGCCATCCTATGTGTTGTCCTTTTTATAAAACTCAAAAATAACCATAACATGTTTTAACCTTAATTTAATCCTTATACCTCTCATTTTCATACAAATTCATTATGTTCTCAACATATTAATACTTGAAGTCTTATTTCACCGATATATGATAAAATTAAACAATCCCCAAAATTAAGAATAGCATACCTTGATCATGGTGTCCATTTTATTTCATCGTCATCTTGTTCACGTAGATAGAAGGTCCATGTATTGAAACAATGATTTAGAGATCCTTCAAAATCATTTTCTTCCTACGTCCAAATACACCTTGTATAACATGGGTCATATGGGTGTTCACAGAAAAACAGTTTTGGAAAATAATCATGTATGACATATAATTTCAAAACATATGAAAAAACATGATTTCTATAAAATAATCGGATGGAATTTTAGTTGAAACCTTCAATTAATGGTACATTTAAAATACCATAGGTATGTTCTGAGTTACTATATTGTAAAATATAATATAAATAGGTTTCAAAAGGGTCTCCAACTTCAGCACACTTTTTAATATCATAAAATGCTTCAAAATCATGTGATAAGGTAAAATAATTGAAAATTCCTTGATAATATTTACCATTCCTGAAAATATGAGTATTTTTCGAAAATATGATTGGTCTAAATACAAACCATGATACATGATGATAACAAGGAATTATGGAGGTTTTTGATATCTCAAACAATTTCTTTCAAGTGAGTTGTTTGCTAGAAAAAGATTCAGAATCATCCGAACATGACTTTGCAATAATTATTTCTATCATATCATTAGGAAAAGATAGAAATGTCGTCTAAGATCCTCCTCTTCAATTTTTAACTGACTTTCCTTGTTCTTAAAAGGTTATAAAACAAGGATTTAACTGAAATAATAGACAAAGGGACTAACCATGGGTCTAACGAAAAATACTAATCCCTAAAGTTGCCTAAATTGACCTTTGATACGAACTGTAAGGATCCATCATTAAACCTTAAAAAATATTTAATTAAATGAATAATTCACATTGAGGATCTTTTTAGATTTAGAGTTTTATAGAATTAGGACATAACTATTAAATCTCAAAATATTATAAAGTAGACACTTCTACCCAATATCCATTTCATTTTACAAAACATGAACTCTTGAAAAAAAGAGTCATGTCTAGTTCCATGTTTAGGAAAACATGAATTTTCCTTGATCCCATCCTTGGCCCTATTCCATATTATGTCTTGTGAAAAACATTTCAAAAACATGGGATGAACATAAAAAGATCAGTAAGGGATACAAAAAGAAGTAAAACTGTTAGTTTTTCAAAAAAACAAGTAAACCATGAATAATTTAACATAAGTAATACTTTTCACCTTTATGAAGTAGTAAATACTCTTCACTAAATAAAAATATCATTACATTCCATTTTGTAACCAATGAACTACCAAAAAACCCATATAAAGAACACATAACATATAAAGGTAACATTGGACATAAACATACATAAATGGATTAACCATACGGTCGACTTCCACACATATAACTAAATGGAATATCCATATGGCTAACTTCCATACCCAATGCATTGTAGGTTATAACATAATCACCCGTCCTGGTTTATCACGGCACCACCCGTCATACGATTTATCATGTAACCACCCGTCAAATGTCCAAGTACCATCATTATAGATAAAAAATTTCATATATAAACATTTCAATAACAACATTTCATTTGAGATAATAAGAAATAATTTCAAGATATTGAAATAATCGATCCATTTCCAAAAACTATTAATAAAATAGATTTTTGAATCAAAGTGTCCCATACAAATTTGAAGCTTTTTAAAGAATTATCATTTTAAAACATTAATTTCCATATAAATAAATCCTTAAAACCCATTTTCAAAATATGTAAATTAAAGTGAAATATTGAGAATTATAAATCTATAAAACTTTTAATACTATATTTTAGTTAAATATTTTCTAACAAAAACAGTGACCCTTGAATACAAATAATTGAGGAGTAATATATAGTCAAAACATTATAATATCATGAGAATAAAGTGATTCATGATATAATATGTCAAATGAAATTATATACACCATATAAAAGTGAATTGGTTTATAACAATAAATAAGTCTCAATGGAATGTAAATTGAGACAAAGTCCCTTACAAAGACGGTATCCGTAAATTAAGGATAAATCAATCTGATAAGTATGTGTGACCAATATAAAAACACCCAATATAACTGGATATTAAGTGTAAAACAAGAAAAGGTCATTCACATATATTCATAGGACGACATAAATAAGAATGAGAAGATCAACCCAAATAATGGCAATTGGGTTAAGAAGTTCCCTTACCGATTTGGTAACTTACAAAACATATGACACAAGAAAAAAGGATCATCCAATGAAGATGTAAATACTCATAATTGAATGTATATTACACAAAGAGTAAAATCAGGGGTACTAAATACACCACAAAAAGAAATAGTTGAAAATATAGCATGAATCTCATGGGAATAAAAACAAGTGAGATAAAGTCCCCTTACAACGTGAAATTCAATCTAGTTGTATGAATTAAATGAATAATTCACATTGAATATCATTTTAGGTTTAGAGTTTTAGATAATTAGGACATAAATATTAAATCTCAAAAGATTACAAAGTAGACACTTCTACCCATTATCCATTCTTTTTACAAAACATGAACTCTTGAAAAAAAGATACATGTCTAGTTCCATGTTTAAGGAAACATGAATTTTCCTTGATCCCATCCTTGACCCTATTCCACATTATGTCCTATGAAAAACATTTCAAAAACCTAGGATGAGCATAAAAATCTCATTAAGGGATACACAAAGAAGTAAAACTGTTAGTTATTCAAAACAACAATTAAACCATGAATACTTTAATATAATTAATACTTTTCACCTTTATGAAGTAGTAAATACTCTTCACTAAATAAAAGATCATTACATGTCATTTTGTAACCAAAGGATTACCAAAAAAATCCCTATAATGAACACATAACATATAAAGGTAACTTAGGTCATAAACATACATAAATGGAATAACCATATAGTCAACTTCCAAACATATCACTAAAGGGAATAGCCATACGACCGACTTCCATACCCAATGCATTGGAGGTTATAACGTAACCACCCATCCTGGTTTATCATGACACCTCACATCATATGGTTTATCATGTAACCACCCATAAAATATCCAAGTACCATCATTACACATAAAATATTTCAAATATAAACATTTCAATAACAACATTTCATTTGTGATCATAAGAAATAATTTCATGACATTGAAATAATCAATCCATTTTCAAAAACCATAAAAAAAGATTTTTAAATCCAAGTGTCCCATACCACATTGAAGCTTTGAAACAAATTATAATTTTAAAACATTAAATTCCATATAAATAAATCCTTAAAAACCATTTTCAAAATATGGAAATTAAAGGGAAAGATTGAGAATAATAAATCTTTAAAACATTTAAAACTTTATTTTAGTTAAGGAGTTTCTAACAAAAAGAGAGACTCTTGAATACAAATAATTGAGGAGTAACATATAATAAGAACATTATAATATCATGAAAATAAAGGGATTCATGATATAATATTTCAAAGGATAGTATATACACCATATAAAAGTGAATTGGTGTATTACAATAAATATGCCTCAATGGAATGTAAATTCAGAAAAAGTCCCTTACAAAGACGATATTCTTAAATTAAGGATAAATCAATCTGATAAGTATGTGTCAAAGATATAAATACACCAAATATAAGTGGATATTAAGTGTAAAATAATCAGAGGTAAATCGCATATATTCATTGGATGACATAAATAAGAAAGATAAAATCAACCTGAAGAATGGGAATTGGGTTATGAAAGTTCCCTTGCTGAATTTTCAACATACAAAACATATGCCACATGATAGAAGGATCGTCCAATTAAGATGTAAATACTCATAAATGAAAGTATACTACACAAAGTGTATAATAAAGGGCAGTACATACACCACACAAAAGGATATAGTGGAAAATATAGCATGAATCTCACATGAATCAAAACAAGTGAGATGAAGACCCCTTACCACATTGTAATTCAATCGAGTTGTATGAATTAAATGAATAATTCACATTGAGGATATTTTGAGGATTAGATTTTTAGAGAATTAGTACATAACCATTAAATCTCAAAAGATTACAAAGTAGACACTTCTACCCTGTATCCATTTTTTTTACCAAACATGAACTCTTGAAAAAAAGTGTCATGTCTAGTTCCATGTTTAAGACAACATGAATTTTCCATGATCCCATCCTTGACCCTATTCCACATTATGTCATGTGAAAAACAATTCAAAAACTTGGGATGAGAATAAAAACCTCATTAAGGGATACCCAAAGAAGTAAAACTGTTAGTTTTTCAAAACAAAAAATAAACCATGAATACTCTAACATAACTAATACTTTTCACCTTTATGAAGTAATAAATACTCTTTACAAAATAAAATATCATTACATAACATTTTTGAACCAAAGGATTAACAAAAAACCCATATAATTAACACATAACATATAAAAGTAACTTAGGACAAAAACATACATAAATTGAATAACCATGCAGTTGACTTCCACACATATCACTAAATGGAATAGCTATAGGGCTGACTTCCATACCCAATGCATTAGAGAATATAACATAACCACCCATCCTGGTTTCTCACGGCACAACCCGACATATGGTTTTTCACGTAACCATCCATCAAATTTCCAAGTACCATCATTACACATAAAATATTTCAAATATAAACATTTCAATAACAAAATTTCATTTGTGATCATATGAAATAATTTCAAGATATTGAAATAATCAATTCATTTTCATAAAAAAATTAAAAAAAATAGATTTTGGAATCATAGTGTCTCATACCAATTTGAATCATTGAAAATAATTATCTTATTAAAACATTAATTTCCATATAAATTAATCTTTAAAAACTAGTTTTGAAACATGGACATTAAAGATAATGACTGAGAATAATAAATCTTTAAAACATTTAAAACTATATTTTATTAAAAGAGGTTCTAACAAAAAGGGTAAATCTTGAATACAAATAATTGGGCAGTAAAATATAACCAGAACATTATAATATCATGAGAATAATGGAATTCATGATATAATATGTCAATGGACAGTATATACACCATATACAAGTGAATTGGTGCATAAAAATAAATAAGTCTCAATGGATTGTAAATTGAGACAAAGTCCCTTACCAAGATAGTATCCTTAAATTAAGGATAAATCAATCAGATAAGTATGTGTGAAAAATATAAATACACCCAATATAAGTTTATATTGATTGTAAAACAATCAGAGGTCATTAAAACATATTCATAGGACGAAAAAAATAAGAAATAGAAGATCAACCCAAAGAATGGAAATTGGGTTATGAAGTTTCCTTAGCGATTTGGTAACATACAAAACATATGCCACATGAAAGAAGGATCATCAAATGAAGATGTAAATACTCATAAATGAATTTATATTACACAAATATTAAAATAATGGTCATTACATACACCACACAAAAGGAGATAGAGGAAATATATCATGAATCTCACGGGAATAAAAGCAAGTGAGATAAAGACCCCTTACAATATTGTAATTCAATCGAGTCATATGAAAAAAAGTTAATAACCACTAAAATAATCAAAGAATACCATGAATATAAAGATAATCATTATATTATATATCAAATATTAGTACACAATACATCTCATGCAATACATAGGTGGTAAATAATAAAAATATCACAGAATTAAAAGTGATATAAGAAATCCCTTACCTCATGCCCGACTTGACTCGATCGTTATTTAATCTCTGGAATAATAAACTAATGTTTATTTAAACTAAATTAAGAAGACGTTTCATTTTTATTATTCATTTTATGTCACTTATTACCATGTTATAACCATTATGTAATCATTTAAGTAAATAATTTTCGTTTTTTCGGTATTTGGAACTTGAGTCAAAAATGGACTTCTTATAACTACCTGTTGTTCATGTGGTCAAAGATTCATTATATCCAGAATGATATTCATGATTTAGATATCATATATATCATATATATCCATTATATACATGTATTTATAATTTTAAATAACATTTAGTGGTAAGAAATGAAATGCACTATTCATGGAGACGGTAAGTCGTACGTACGCATGAACCCTACTTTCATTTCTATTTCTTATTTTAATGGAATTAATACATAATGATACATAGGTGTGTTATAATTCTAGTATAATTTTATATATAATATCATATATAATATCATTAACTCCATCCTTTATATGTCCCACATATGGAATTAACGAGTCATATCACTTTGAGGGGGCGATATTCCGCACTTCCTCTAATGAGATTATCATGTTTATCCATAATGTAAATCATAAAGGCATTCTATAAATGGAAATTAAAGAAGCATAAAGGAAGAATAATCATAATATATATCATATATAAATATAGTTCCATAATAATGGGCACCATGATAGGTGCTTGGAGATATTTGAACAATCTTCATTTCGTGAGGCGTTAGTTTTCCATCCACATAAACCTTATATTATTCATCCATTAGATGGAGGTGTGTGTAAGTTTAGTTTGAATCCTTCTCATTACAAAATCCTAGTATATTTTGGATACTGTTGTTGTTACAAATGAAAGGAATAAAAATAGTTTAGGGGTTGGATAAGTAAAATAAAAAGAAAACAATTTAAGAGAACATGCTACCTTTAATTTGGGTAACTCCATTTGGTTTGATCCAAAGGACTTAATGAAGTGCCTTCTGCAAAAGGAAAGCCCTCTAGGAGGAGGATAGGTATGCAAGGAGCTTAATTGGGCAGAGTTGTGTTGATCCAAAAGGCTTCATAGGTGGTGTAATTGGTTAGAAGTGGTATCTTTTTATAAGGGAGAGGAGGGGCTCTTTAGGAAAGTGAGAAAACATTATTTTTGTATATAATGATATTTGGATTCTTATCGTCCAAAAATCATTATAGTCGAAGATAAGATAACTCATGGTCGAAATAAAAATAGAAAAAAAGAATTTGATAGGTTTTGGATAATATTTTAATCATTATATTCTTATTTATTTATATTCATCATTAATGATGTAAAAACTGCGTCATTATTGTGTCATAAATAATTTAAATTATTTGGTGTTTAAAAATTATAAAAAATAGCATGATATAGGAAATATTTTTAACCTTACAGTGAATATTTATAGTCTAAAAGATAATTTATATAACCTCTTCAAAAAATTAATTTACTAAATGACTCAACCAATATGGTTTGGACAATTGTTATGGTAATTTTGAATTATTTTAATATTATTTTTTCCTTGAATTACTTTATTTAACTGGAACCACGGTAAATAAAAGTCAAAGTTACTATTCATGAAAAATTATTTTCATATTATTGAACCACATATTATTTTTTAATAACAACCATGTATGTAGGATTTTCTAAATTCAATTTCAAAAGGAGGTAAAATTTCATTTAAATCAAAAATTCATTTTTTTAACTACTACTAAGTGGTTTTACTATAAATCAAAAATTGTAGTTTTTCAGAAAAATACCAAAAATTCAGCCTATGCATTATTTGATATTCTGAATTCAAAAATGATATTTATTTTTTCAAATTCATAACATAAATGTTTCATTGATGAATTTTAAAATTCATTCTCGTTGTTAAAACAAATACTGTGTTTTTATGGAACAATAACTATCAAAAGATCGACACCTGTTTCTGTACACTTTCAAAGTGAAATTAATTTCAATGAACAAAATTGGATTAAATGGTAAAAATATATTCTAATTATACTTTAAAACCAATTAAAATAATATCTAACCATATAAATAGATTAGATTAACAGGCACATTTGAATTAAAATACAATATTATCCACTATTCATTAAGAATGAACTTTATCCGAAAAATACTAAATAATTACCCAAAGTAAAATTTTATTTCCCAAATCAAAAGATGAATTTTATTTGGCCAAATAGAACATATAAAAAGGACCAAAACTATATTTCAAGAGGGTTATCCATTGAATGGTGGTAAATCGACCGTTTAATGTAAATTATGTTAAATATTAGATTCATTCACATTTTAAGCCTCTAACTTTTTTTGGATAAAATTAAATACGTCTAACAAACATGAATAATCAAATTTTAGTTGGGTTTGTTCATTATTTCCAATGTAATGACTAAGAGTTAACTTCTATTTAAAATAATAATATGAAATTATTAGTGTGCAATGTAAGATTTCAAAGAAATGCATTGTTTCATATCGGGTACACTATCGAACATAGAAACCCCTTTAAATTGAAATTAATATTTAATTCATGCATATTAATTAATATGAAATATGTCTTATTCTTTATTTACCTTTTATGTTACACAATCAACCATATGGAAAATTGCATTCAGAAAATTAGGGATATGAGACTCATAATGTGTCTTGGTCAGAATATGCCAACATGTATTTGGGAATTGTATAGGGATATAAGAATAATTATGTGTCCCTTTGTGATCCTCAGTTAGAATGAGAGTATGATCCCAATCCTAATCCTTTGGAATAAGCTGCTGATATTTTGGGGTCGGAATATGAGCCTACCTGATGGCATGCTCCACTCCCACATAGTGATCCCCAGTTGGATCATTAATATGAACCTAGTTTATATATGTATTCCTCACCAGAATATACAGATAGACCTCTTGAATGAGAGAATGTATATGTTTCTCATATATTATTACCTTCTAAGAATGATTTTGTAGTCGTTCATCAGTAGAAGTAGGAATATGTGATTGGTTTGTATGATCTGATATAATATTCTAAGTTAATTCAATGACATGAATATAAGCATATACCACGGAATATTCCATTTTCACTTATATATCACAAGAAATAACTAGGGTATGAGAATTATCATAGGCATCTAGAGTATTCCACTTGTCTTCTTTGACTAGGAAAGGAGTATGTGATGTGAAATGTCCCCTATCACTTCATGATCACTATCCATAATGGGGTTATGATTATGATCCTGTGAATTTTCAATATTCCACCATAATTCTGTGACATACATGTTTCCCTATCTTGAGGCATGAGTAACACTCACCTAGTGAGATCCAGTTTGAAATAGAATATGAGCCTGGTTCAATACATCATTTTTTACCAAAATATTTCAATAATCCTCATGGATGGGGGAAATAATGGGTGATTTTGTTAGGGAATCCACATGTTTATAATGATCAATGTGTGGAGATACCCTGACTGTAAGGATATGAATATGTTCTTTTCCCAAAATCTGTATTAGAGCCATAATAAATAAGAAGTTTTCGTCGTCAATTTATATTATTTAATGGAATATCATCAATGGGAGCATATGGATACAAACCTACTAAGTTTCTATCTCCATGTTGTATAAGATGATATATTGGATTGATGTGGGGATATGATCCCACCTCCCTTATCCTTTCACCACTAGAATATAATAATGGACTTAATGAATGGTGGTAGGGATATACACCACCCACATTATTACTGTTGGATATGCCTTCACACTTGTTCTAAGAGAGTAAGGATATTGACATACTCACTAGTTATTGAAAGAATATACAAGAATACATCATCTTCTAGAGTGGGGATACGATCTGAAATTGTTATAGAAAATTCCTTCCTCTCTCGAGGATTCTTATTTATTTCCTAGTAATGGGAAGCATTGGTGGTAGTGTGTTGGGTGGTACCCTCAGTAGGTGACAGAATGATACCAGTGGGATGGTTCTATAAATGATTGTTGATTAGATCCCTACTATTAGGAACATGAACTTGATGGGAAAAGTATATCACACCCTATTCTACCTTCATCAGATATCAAAGGTAGAGATTTTTTGATAGATGAAAAAGAATGAGAATATGATAGATGTAGAAATGAGGGAAATTATCATAGATGTAGCTTTCCCTAGATGATTCCAACTAATAGTCAATAGTAATAGGGTACCCTCACTAGTAGCTTCAAGGGTTGGGATTATAACATGTCTATGGAAGATTGGGACAATTGTTTTCTTACTAACGTCGAAGATTTTAGGTATCTGAGATCATTTAGAGGAATGTGTAGGTTCCATCCATAGCAAAGGTTCTATATTGGTTTCTTAATGATGAAAATATCTTGGATTAGGATGCATTTGATGATATAAGTATCTGCAGTCATTCGTAAAAAATGGAAAAGGTCATTGATTAAAGATATAGTGTAGGTATTCTAGGATCAATCCTTAGTTCATGGCTAAAATAATTTTCCTTTCATTCCAAATTATAAAATTATACTGTTCTGTAATTTTCATCGTGAGGATATGATTATTTCATGGAAATCATGGTTATAGGGAATTATCTATATGTTTTCCTAGACACATATGTTATTTTATTGATATTCCAAGATTGTGTCCTTACACATGTTTATCTAGAAAGTCAATTTCAGGAATTTTTCACATTTGGTTCATTATTTTTATCATAGGATAGAGGCAATTGTTTGGCATATTTCGTTTGATCAAATAGTTGATAGTTTCTGTGGGGGGGATAAGTGTGATTCACAATCATTTACATCATGTTAAACGTTTTGTTAATAATTTAAATGCCCAATTTCTCTTGTATCTAAATTTGTGTACATAACATCATTCCAAAGGTAGGGGATCATTTTTGGTTTCAGACCGAAGGACAATTAGAAAGTTACATTGATTAGGAGGATGAGTGTATGGTATCATCACACCATTTGGGGGTGATTTGTTCCTACTCTGGGACTCTCATATAGACTTAAGTTTTGTTTTAGAATCTGTTAATAATTTTTATTTGATATTGGTTTACCTTACAAAATGATCATTCCAAAACTTATTTTTTTATATTGAATAATATGGGGATCACAACATTGATCCTTTTTGTATGTATCTGAGGTTATTAACTCATTTCCCATTACTGAATAACTAATTATATACCAAATATATGTAACCAAGAACATCTTATTTTTATGGCATTCATGTAGGTGGTTAATATTATGATCATGGAATTGATCAATTACATTGAATCCTACATATCCTATTTATTTTAGTAAAAAAATCACAGAGTTTGTTAAACCCATGATGTTTACCATCATGTGGAAAAGATATTTGTGTGGGATCTTAGGAAAAAAATATTTCAGTTTGAGTCTCTAGGAGATCCCAATGTTTCATGGTTTTAGTATGAACCAATGTTATCTTTATTATTTAATTCCATTGGCACTTCTGCCTAAGGTAGATTCCCATATATGGGAGATGTTTATACCATTACTCTCATTGAGGTTTACATGATTAGATTTCCCTAGCAGGTGGAGAATATGATGTGAATGGAATGGCCATCAGAACTCCCTAAGACCATGTGAGTTATGATTAGTGGGATAAACAAGGGATAATAAGTAATCAACCAAACTACATATGGGTGTCATAATTTTGTATTGGGATAGAACTTAGGTTGGTTGATACAGATCTATGGCCTCATTGAGGCATCTATCATAGCCTAGTTGTCGATGGTGTAACATTCATCATAGGTTAATTGGCTTCTTAGTCCATTGGTGGATGAGGAAAGATGATCATCCACTAGGATTGATTGGGTCCATATGGTTGAAATATCATACACATTGAGGTACTTACACTAATGTGGATTCCCCTTCATGTTTGGCCTCAGGAATTATAAAGTATTCATACTTATCCTAGTTATACCAGCAATATGAGTCATTATAGTTTAGTTTATCAGGGCTGACACACAGAGGATTCCCTTTTGATCAAGGATTACACCCTGGTGCTGGAAAAGGTTATAGTGTCCTAGAATACCCTTATATTCATGAAATATAATATTATGTTATTTTTAGGGACATACACATTGAGGATTCCTATATATTTTAGACATATCACATTAGACCACTGATTGAGGATTACACACTAAGGTTTCTCTTATATGTGGGATATATCATATTATGATGTTGATAGGGGATTACACAATGAGGATCAATTTTAATGATGATGATTATTCGAATTAATGATATTATCATTGAAAATCTGTAAGACCACATGAGGTATGCTCGATGTGGGAAACAAAGGTGCTAAAGTAACCAGTCTCATTACCTATGGATTCATGGATTATGTGCAGTGATTTATATTTATAAAATTAATATTGAGAAAATTCCATATAGAGGTTTCCAACATATCATTATTATAGCTAGAATCAATGTCAAGATAGTTTATTTGGCTAATGATTACTAAATAAGGTTTCCATTATACCCAAGGCTTACACACTGATGGTGGTTAGGGTTATTATGCCTTGGGATTCCCTTATGACCCGACCTTCCTATTTTGTTTTTAATGAATTGATTTTATAGATGACACGTCATAATTTTCCAATTTACATGTCATAGGATATCTTCCATACATGACTTATGGAAATGACATGATCCAAATACCATTTCCATGAGATTTCACATGACCTATATGCAATTATTGATGGTTTTCGAGTGATAAATACTTACATTTTAGGATGACATGGAAAGACCTTTTTGTTGTGTTGTAGAATCTATCACATGATCCCAAATAAAATTTTTAGAGTGTTCTAAATGATCCATATGACTTCCCTAGTGTCATGATGAAAGCCAATTGACGCCCATAGAGGGCATCACAAGAGTCAATGTGACATATCTGGAGGGAGATTCAGGTCCTGGGTGACATTTCCAAGTGTCATTAGGAAATTTGGGTGACATTTCTAAAGGACATCACAAGATCCAGATGACATACCAAAAGGGAATTGTAATGTATTGATGCCTTGTCTAGAGGATGTCGTGGGAGATAGTTGGAATGACTTTGTACAACCAAAATTCATGCATTACATGTTCTAATGTTACCATATGATCTAGGTGGCATGTCTAGAGGAAATTTTGTGGCATTTATGTAGAGCCCAGAGGGTTTTGTGAGTCTCAGGTGGCATGCCTAGTGGCACCATGTGACTTTCTCTAGCTTTCCTATGGGACTTCTCATGTTCCAAAATGTATATCAAAGTAGCACAACATGACCTATGAAACATTTCCTAGTGTAGTTTCATGACCTCGTTTATTCATGTGAAACAAATAAATATTGATTTAGATGTTCTTCACATATATTGCCAATGTTTTATTCCTTAGTCTCACCTTTTGTATCACATTCATTATATTGGTTTAATATTAGATTATAAATCCCCGATGCCTCAAAAAATATGTTGTATTCTCATTGCATGACCTGCCAGAAGTTCTTTGTGTGTTCTTTCAGTGATAATGTGATGTGTTTATGAATTTATCTTTATCACTTCACATGTTTCCTAGATCTTACTTGATATGAATCCTTTCTATTAATGAGATAAACTAGTTTTTGAAATCATCTCTAGGTGTTCTAGTGTAAGTTTCTGACTGTTTTTATGTCCTTGATTGGAATTGTATTGTTTTCATGTAAGGCTTTGTGATTTATAGGCCTCACCACCTAGGGTATTCTCCACTTTTCATGGAATGTATCACATGAATCCAGGATAGGGTCAGTGGATGTATTTGGATTCATTCATCTTTGTGAGGCTATTTCCTAGATTAATTTTGGTGTTTCACATGATTTTCATTGATGACAAGACCATCCAATCAACACCCCATTAATTGGATTATAAGAATATTTTTAAATAATGTATATATTCTAGGGGACTTTCATATTATCATACTGACATGTCCAAACGATTTCATAAGATTAGTGTTCTAATAAAATGGTCATCACCTGGTCTGAAGAAATTATTCTTGGAAATACCGCTAGATAAGGATGATATCCCATGAGGAAATCATGAAAATAGATCATTTTTTCAATGGGTCCTAGGAGATCATGTTGTATATATCTTAGGAATATCTTATGAATTTTAAATCACTGAGAGGATCCCATAACTTCGATCATTATTTCCTTTGTTTATTATATACTGTTTGAAAATTTTCATACTATGTATGATTGTTATTAAAGGAAAAGACCATCCCCATCAGTGATGTGATGCATAAAAAATATAATGTCATGTGGTGATGCATAACCATTTCATGGAAAATTTCATCAGTATTCCCTTATGGGGCCAAAGGGGGATCATGATTTCGCCTTAACATGTTTATGGCTCTTTACGTGACTAGGATGACATTCCATTAGTCTTTCACAAGATAAGGCTGACACATAACTGGGTTGTGGTGGAGTATTTTGGACCACCATGGGTGGGGAAAATGTTTTTTATAACCACAAGAGACTCCCACAATATCCAAATTTTATTTCCCTTGTTTATTTAACTATGGTTGGAGATCTCACAGGGTTGTATGGATGTTTTCATAGAAAATCATTCCCTTCATCAATGATGCATTGTGTGAGTTTTTTAAATGAAATAGGATCCCACATTTTGGAAATTTTTCCACACATTCCTTTGCTTTATTTATGTTTCATTCAATACTACTAGTTTACAATACATTTTTCCTAGTGTAGATTATCTAGTTTCCTCCATTTAAACATTGATTGTCTGGGTGCAATGAAAAGTGCATAAAGAGGATTTTTCAAAGGGACATTGAAAAGCCTTCCATAGTATATGCGGTCTGTGTGGACATCTTCTTGACCATCGATAGGTCTTGAGATCATGATTCTCTTAGTGGTTCATCTAATTCGTGTGATCATGGCCACTTTGATTTTTTTTTCTTTTTTGTGGGAATCTAATATCCATATTCAATAATTTATTCCATTTAAATATTCATATAATCACTTAGATAAAATAAAAAATCATTATAGAAGAATACATATATCATAAATATTATATTTATTTATTATAAATATTTTTTATTAAATCTTGAATGGTATATATTCAATGTGACTGACATCTCTTCTTGGAGATAGTAGTTTATACATACACACAATTGATACTTTCACATCCAATTTAACAGAATGTTTTGTGATTAATAGTGGAAAAATAATCATTATATCATTTTTTAAATTTATATTAGTAAATTTTATAATTTATGAATATTAAAATGTTTTTCTTGTGGGAAAAAATAAGGAAGATAGAATGTGTTCTGTTGAGGTGATTACCTAATCTTTGAAGGAACCCTGATATTTATCCTTTTACGGACCCCATGGTGTGAATATAAGTAATAAAATTCCATATATAATTTGGGTATGATAGTCAGGATATATTTCCATATTGTTTTGTTTAGGGAAATTGCTCAAGAGGTGGGATGTATTGAGAGGAGGAGGTTCCCTTTCATAATTAACGTTAGTAGAACACTTATAATTTTTAAAAGTTTTAAATTTTTATTAAGTCACTTCTATTTTATAAAGGATAATAAAGGATTATATTTTCATATGATAGGGGAATTATTGATATTAATCCATCGAATGGGGTTTAAAAAAATTAGTTCATTTTAAACATTATCTTATTTGAAAAACCCTCAGAAAACCTATTTTATCCTTAATGAAAGTAATATTTATTTACATAATAATGGGTTATACTTTTAAAAATAATTTAAAAAATTTCACATAAATGGAATGGGGGTAAAATTTGTGATCTTATATTTTTCACTTTTAATCTTTGACCATTTTTATATTTTTAGTATATTTAATAAAATATTTTTTTTTTAAAACATCATTCATGTTATTTTTGAAAATTATAATTTATTTTGACATTGAAAACCCTATGAAAAACATTTAATTTAAATATATTCATCTAACACATACCTCATAATATATATTAATTTTTAAAACATTTATAACCCAATAAATCATTCCAATTTCATTACATTAAACATTTTAAAAATAATTTATTTTATTTCTATATTAATGGAATAAATACTATGTCGATGTTGTGTTAGAATTTAAGATAATTATTTTGGGAATAAAAATAAAATATAAATTACCTTGACAAAAATATATTTCATATTTAAAATAAATAGTTTATATGAACATACCTTATTTGTTTCATATAAAAATAAATTAGAAATATTAAATTAAAGGGAGTGAAATTTTTTTTCTTTTCATAAAAAATATGTCTGTAAATGTCAAAGGAAATTTTAATCAAGTAGATATAGTTTTGAAAAATAAATGATTATTTTAGTCCTCAACATATCTAATTATGAAATTTCATGTTTTCAATTGAATTTTAATCCCTTATTACATTATGTTGAGACATAATTCAAGATTTACTGATTACTAGGGTGAGAAATTTATCCAAGGTTTCTATTCAAAATTCCAAAAAAATAAAACAAACCTATTTTTCAAATTTTATCCTCCTAATCAAAAATATATATTATATATTTAAATACAAATTTTAAATAGGGTTTGTAACATAAGATTAATTAAAATTAGAAAAATGAAATGGAATTTTTTTATAGAAAATTATTTCTTTATTCCTAAAAAATAAATTATATCAAAATCCTAAAAATAATTAATTAAAATTATATTATTATATATATATATATATAATTATTTATATTGTAAATTGATAATAAATATAAAACATAATGGGACTCTTATATTAAATTATTTAATGGAAATAAATTAATGTATTTGAAAAACCCATATTTTTCATTATTAATTAAAAAATCAATATTTGTCATTATTAAATGATAAAAAAACATTTCAAAAGTTCCAAAAATATCACCCTCAATTAATTTTGATACAATTATTTCAATAAAATAAATAAATTTAATAAAATTTAAATTATATTATTTGATAATTTAATTTTAATCACAGTTATGGTATATTACACATAAAAATAGAGTCTTACTATAATTGATGCTCATGTTTTACAATATTCTTTAATTACAAAAATTTACACTTGAATTTTTCATGGATGTCAGTTTAAAAAAAATGAAGGTGTTACCTTATCATAATATCCTCAGTTTCCCATGTAACCTCCTATATTTCACAGTTTCTAAAAGTTATCTTTAATAGTCAATTAATCTAATTCTGAAACACTGGTTCTATACTTTCAATAATCAAAATAGGCTCCTTATAGTGAGATAAATAATATTCAAATTATATTTCCTTAGAGTTGACAAAAAGTATTTGAACTAGAATTTACTTCCATAATAATGAAACATAGAAAATATCATGTTCTTTATTTTTCCTTGGAGGCACCCCCAAACTGTAAGCCACAACTCTAATTTTTCAAAATTTTAACTAGGTATGATGTTGTTAGGGATAATATTCCATTCTTGACAAACATTATAATACAATACCATGGATATAGATTTAATAAAACATAAAAACCCAAATAAAATTCCCAATGTTTCCTTATATTATCATAACATATATTTTTCATGCTTTTATTAGCATTAATATGGGTTTGACTATTAATTTCCTTCGTTGTTGTATCACAAAAATGTTGTGGGCCCACAAGATTTATTCTACTAAAATCATCCCTACAAGTTGGTGAACGAAATCAATTTCCATATAAATCCTCATATAGTGTCACTTGAATACATGAATACAAGATATTATTATCAAAAAATACACCAATAGTAAATACTTATCCCACATACCTTTATAGTCAATTTAAAATGATATCAACAAGTCTTATAATGTTTTAATTGTTCTTTTGTAATATCTATCAGATTGAGGGTAATATGGAGTTCTTAAATAAATTTCTATATTCAGAGTAGTCAAAATAATGTTCTTGAAATATCATGTTAACATTCCATCATTATTATACCAAATTGAAATATGAAAACCATGAAGTCTTAGATATTCAAAAATATTGAACTTTTAAAGGTGGTAAATAGGTAAATTAACTCTTATAGCGAGGAAATGGGATAATTTGTTATGGTGATTAACAATACCCAATATTTATTATTCACTTTATGAGTGTTTGGTAATTGATTAAAAATTCTATAATAATGTAATTCAATTTCCTCATTAGAATATGCAGTGGTTTCATGACTCCTATAGGATTTTTTCACTCATCATTATTGAAAATGTGATAATCTAGTAACATAAATAATTTGTAACACCCCAATCATCCATGGTACGCATCCCATTGAGTAATATAATAGATTTCATTATACACAACATCGAGTTCTAATACACCACGTCCAATCAAACTAGCTGTTATGAATAGTAATACCACTTTTTGAAATTTTATTAATTTTATTTTTCATAATAGAATTCATTTTTGGATTTGTAATACCAAAAATATCTTAGGGTGAATTTTTAGTATTTTTCTGAAAACATTTTGTTTTTGATGAATAGTGAAAAACAATGAGTTATTCTCTTAAATCGACATTTAATTAAATAAATATTATTTCTAATTAATTAAATTTATTTTAATGCCTAAATAGATACATATTTCCTATATTATTTCAATGTAATTTAGTGATTTTTTTTGATAAGATTAGATATATAATGTTTTATTGAACATTTTAATGCCTTTTTCCCACCTTATAGGAACATTTTAAAATTTGTATAAAACATAATTTAACCACTTCTGAGAATTGAATTTCAAAAATCCGAGAGACACGGTTGATATCAGTTAGTAAAATGTGGTTCAATAAGATGAAAATAACTTTTTCTAAATAGTAACTTTTGGATTTTATTTACCCCAATTAAAAGTAAATATGGTAATTAAATGTAAAAATGATATTATATTTAACCTAACAGATGTTATAATTCTATTATATATGTGTTTTTCAACCAAAATCATCCATATCAGTAAAATATGATAGTTTTTTCCACTTGTATTAGTAGGAGATTTATTATTATTTTATTAAAAGAAGTATTAAAAGTCTTAAACTCAATGTTTAATAACTAATAAATTTTTAATATATTTTTATACATTAGATATACTCAAAAATAAATATTAATTAGAAATAAAAAAAATATTTCGTACAAAATTTTATTTAATTTATAATTTTTAGACACTAAATAATTAAATTTATTTGTGACTCAATGATGATGCATGAATTACATTATTATTGAAATATTAAAATAACTGATATTATAAATATTAATATAACTTTAAATTGAGAGTTTTGATGTATTCTTAGAATTTTATAGATTAATTTGTCATTTCAGGGTATATTAAATAATTTTTTTGAAGTGATAATGTTTTTATGACTTTGAGAAAAACAAACTACTAAATAGTGTCAAAATTGACGTAAATGAGTTTTTAAAACAAACACTATATTATTAATTTTTATAGTAATACTAAAAATATAAGGCTCAAAAAAAGGACATAGATAATCTTAGATATATCAATAATGAACCAGTTGGGGTTTTCTTGTCTTTTATAGTAAATTTATTAACCATTTATTATAATAATACAAGAATTCATTGTAAAAGTTAAACTATTTAACTATGAGTTAAGTCTAAAAGATAAAGTCAATATGGTGACATAAACCTATCTAAAATATATTGGTTGATTGGATCTCTACCCAAACCCACCATAGTAAGAAAATAAATACTTTTGGATCTATTATAATCCCAATATGATTGTATAGTAAAATAATATATCATGCTTTTCTTAATGTGAACCTAACCTATCTTATAAATGTGTACTTCCACTTCAATAAAAAACATACCTCCAAAGCTATTTGGAAAAGCAATACCCTTATCAAATATCCTCCAAAATAACCTAAATTAATCATAGGGGCCTTAAATTGACTATAATAGAACCTAAGGATCCCTTTTGATCAAATCAGAAGGAAGCACACGAAGAAGAGGTTATAATTTCATCACCTCTTTCAATGTTCTTTTCTTCTTCTAGTTCCTCTTTCATTTTTGTTTCCATACCAAAATAATAACTCCATTACCTTACACATACATTGATTTCATTATAAATATGGTACTAAAATATTCATTATTCTATCCATCATAAGAATAACACAGTCACCATACATGCATATGCACGGCTTACTGTCACCACATCTGGTGTAGTTTGTTATTCAACACTTCAATATTTGGGTCGGTATAATAATGAGTATAATTGAAGTAAAAAATAAAATATAACATGTAAATTATTCATAATATATGATATATTATCCAATTACATTTGATTTCCCCATCAATAGAATGATATTGTCGCTCGTGCGTACATACAGATTCCCGTATCCATGAACGCTTTGAGATTCATTCCCCATAGTAATATTTCTAGAATAATTTACATATTATGAGTAAAATTAATAGTTAATAACTCAACATAATTCTGGATATGAATCAAATAAATCCTATCCATAACAAACACAGCTTCTATAACAAAATGTATAAAGGAAAACAAATCAGTTAACACCCAAAGAAATGATACTACTGAAATATTATTAAAAAAGAAATATTAGAGGATCATATATGATATCATATTTATGTATGTTGTTCTTTTATAATTTAATAAAAATTAGTTAACTGTCATATAAAATGTAAACATACCATCGATCAAGGAAAATTATAATGTACGAGTTAGTTTTACAATCTCTTTATTATCTGAGGTTTTTTCACGAATGTCTTTACTAGGACTTCTTTATCATCCATATCCATGTTTCATAAAAATTTATTTCGAAACATTTGTACTATTTCCTAGAATATGTTTTAAATTCATTTATAACCATTTTTTATTTTTATAAAAAAAAATTGAAAGGAATATTTCCATCATTTTCCATACAAGGTAATTTATTTCCTTTTCAAAAAATTACGGTAAGTATGTTTTTTACATATAAAAAGGGTGCGGAAATTTTCTGCAATTATAACACCTTTTAAGATTCCCTTACCATCTTATAAGAATATTTTCAAAATATTTTTTTTATAATTATATGAATTTTTAATGATTTCAAAATAGAAAGAGATATTTCTCTCAATTTTTTTTCATTTCTACTATGTTGACAACCTTTGAAAGATTTTACACTTGTTTAATGTTGATTTTTTATGAGACAATCATCCGTATTTTATTGAAAGATTTGTGATATGTTTGACTGTGGATGTTTTATTTTTATACCATTCATGGTTTATGGTTAAAGTATAAACAATTCTTATTCTATTTTTAATAAGAATTTTTTTGCTATGTTTCATCCTTTTTATATGAGGGATGCATTAGGACATAAAAAGTGACGGGTTGATCCTGCTATAGCTCCTTGATGCATCGGTAGGTATCATGAGACAAAATAGTGTCTTTGTACAAGGCCTTTTCAAAATCTTATTTGTAGTCTTGGATTAACGACTTGACTCTGTGGTTATGATGTCCAACACTAAGCATTACATCATTTTGAAATTGTCTATTGATATTTAATGTCGTTGTTTGAAAATAAGAATATCCATGTGAATAAGTAAATGAAATTATTTGATTTATCTTTTGTCAAATTATAATGAAGTTTATGTTTAAAAGGATTTTGTATCAGTCTTATACCTATGCTTAATTTTTTATGAATTTTTATGAATTTTTCTACTATTTTGTTATTCTTACTGGGCATCTGAGATCACCCCTTCATTATGTTTTTTTTCATAGGATGTGAAGAAGTATATTATGACTGACTGATAGGGATATGCTAAGGAATATTAGTGTGTTCTAAGGAGACACGATGTTGTTTTTTTATTCATAATGTAATGTCCATCTTATTTATGTATCTAGTACATCCAAGGATACATAACAAATCGGTATTTCGGGACATGATTTTTTGTGTCATTCTAATGTATTAAAATAATGCACTGGCTCTTCGCTTCTGGCGTTAGGGAGTAACATTTGGTATTAGAAAAAGTTTAGTACAAACCAAGGAAACTAGATTTTGAAAAACATTGATTCACAGATATAGCCCAAAGAAAGGATTTCCTGATTAGTATAAAAGGACCTATATGAATTTTGGTAATGTATAGATTTTTTAGTTTTCCATGCAATACATCCCTGTCTAGATAAAAGCTGGTAGAGGCGGCTCTCGTACAGATGTATATAGAAGTGAAAATTCTGACAACGAGTTTCGAGCTTGACCTGGGGTATCATGGTATACACAAATGGACCTTTCTTCACTATTGATAACGACACTCCTAGGGGATATGCTTAGGATAATTCACATTTTCATTACAAACCATTATGAAGGACATATGAGTAAATACCACATAAAAAGATAACATTTTGTTATGGGTATGTGTTATATGCATAAACAGTACAATTTATGTTAGGTTATTTATTAGTTTGGAATTATGTATCGCAATTTCATAAACTAGTCTAGTTTATTAAATTATTTGAAATGGAACTTAGTGGAAGGAATGGAAATCGTATCAACAAACATAATCCATGCCGAGACTACCCTCCTACTCAAGATAATTATAGTGGAGCTAGTGATGCAACTAGTGGTGAACAACTAATAAATGTACTAGGAAAACACACTCAGGTTATGAATAATAACCTTACCCATATGTAGAACCTTAATCCACAACATAGAGGATCGATGTTAGACCACTTCCTAGGGCCACAACCACCAACTTTCAATGGGCCTACAAATCCATTAGAAACTGGGGAATTGAAAAGTTCCATAGAGAAAATATTTCCTGATTTGGGGAGTAGTGAAAGGGAAAATGTTTTCATTTCATTTTTCACCTCAAAGGAGAAGCCGATAAATGGAGGTTATTAATTAAAAACAAAAAGGAGGATAAAGAAGTATCAAATATGGAATGGAGGGACTTTAAAGAGCTTTTCATAGAAAAATACTTTCCTCATGACCATTGTGGTAATATGGAATGAAAATTTCTGTGTCTAAGGAAAATAGAGGATGAGAATGTCGTAAAGTTTGAGACTAACATAACAAGGCTAGCAAGGCATGCGACAGATTATATACAACACCCAATTAGTAATATTGATAAATTTTTTGATGGGTTAAATCCATTTCTCTATCAATCATTAGTCTCATTGTCCTTCTCATCATATGAAGTTATTTTCTCATGTGCTATCAAGATAGAAAATGAATTCTTGAAGTCTTATGAATTTAATGCAATGTAAGAGATGCATAGATCTACTAAACACTCGAGAAATTAAAAAAAGGGAAGAAGGAAAAAGATGATTTTCTATCCGACAGTAAATGTGGGAAGAAACACCCTAGTACTATCTTGAATGGAATGGGAGATTGTTATAAATTTGGTAAAAAGGCCACCAAAATCCTGATTGCAAGGGAAAAAATAGGCTATCAATTTTGAAATCTATAATTGTAGAGAAATGGGGAATTATTAAAATAAATGTCTTTTGAGCCAAGGAAACTTACCTCAGAAAATCCCAAGGGAGAAAGTCTAAGCTTATGCAATCACTAATACTGAGTCTGAAGCTCTGAATGACGTGGTGGTAGGTAATTTAATGGTATCCCTAGATTTAGAAAATGATTTATTTGATTCTGGATCATCACATTGTTTCATAACATCCTAGTTTTCCAATGAAATTAGATATTTTTAATTTGAGTTAATAAGGGAGTTGTCAGTCAAAACTCCTAAGGGATGTATCATTGCAAAAATGTTTTTTCAATCAGTTACCAGTATTGAATTTAAACATGCTTTATCTACAAATCATATTTTTATACCCATTATTGAATTTGATATAATCATCAGTATGTATTAGATTTCAGATCATGATACAAAAATTTATTATAAGAATAAGGTGGTTACAATTTTCGATGATGATAATGAGTAACTTATAATTAGAGAGGAAATGTCACTATATGATTCTTATCTAGATCCACCCCCAGCAGATATACTAAATTCAATTGTTTGGGAGAAAAAAAGTGAAATAACTATGGGTGAATTTTGTAATGTTCAAATAGAGGACATACATATTGTTCAAGAATATATTGGTGTGTATCAAGAGGATTTACCTAGACATACTCTAGAATTATAAATTGAAGTTTCAATTGATTTAATTTATGGTTCAAGGCCCATATCGAAGACCCCTTATAGAATGGACACTATGGAATTAGTTGAACTAATGAAAAAAAAGAGAAATTTATTAATAAAGTATTTAGGTTCCCTAGTGTTTCTCCATGGGGAGAAAATTTTATTTTCTTATGAATCAATATGGATCTATGTGGTTGGGAATTGACTACAGGGAGATCAATGATATAAAAATAATGAACATGTATCACCAACCTTGCATTGATGATTTATTAGATTGTATTCATGGAGCTCAATATTTTTCAAAGATTGACCTTCGATCTGGATATCATCAGTTGTGTGTGAAGAAGGAAGACATTACAAAGATATCATTTCATACCAATTATGGGTATTACGAGTTTTCAGTAATGCCTTTTGGACGGACTAAGGTGCCCTTTATTTTCATGGATCTAATGAATATAGTTTTAAAGTAATTTCTTGATGACTTTATAGTGGTATTTATTGATGATGTATTGGTATAATCCAAAATCTAAAAAGATTATGAAAATAACTACTATGATATTCTAAATTCTATTAAAAGAAACGAGTTATATTGGATGTTTTGAAAGAGTGAATTATTGCATCAAGAGATTTATTTTCATGGCCATATTTATTTTAAGGATAGAATCTCTATTGATCCTTCTATGAAAAGATAAATCCAAGAATGGCCAGCACCGATGAGTATAAATGAAGTATGCAGTTTTATTTGTTTAGCAGGTTATTATCGTCTCATTGTCCTGAATGATTCCTGATTGGCTAACCCATTAACCAAGCTCACATGAAAAGGGGTTAAATTTGTTTGGAAAAATGAGTGTGAAGAATTTTTTGAATAATTGAATAAATGATTAGTCAATGATCCTATATAGACTCTACCTTTGGGGAATTATGGGTTTGTTATTTATAGTGGTGCATCAATGAAAGGACATGGTTGGGTCTTTATGCAGAATGATAGAGTAATTGCCTATGCATCAAGACATCTAAAAATATATTAACAAAACTATCCTACTCATTCTCTTGAGTTAGCAGTTGTAATCTTTTCTATGATGATTTATAGACTCTATATTTATGGTGAAAATGTGAGATATAAACCAATCACAAGAGTTTGAAGAATATTTTCTTACATAACGAATTCAACATGATTCAAAGGTGATGGATTGAACAACTCAAATATTGTTATTTCACTATACACTACCACCTGGGGAAGGATAAAAAGGTAGTAGATGCTTTGAGAAGAAAGGACCATGTAGTTCTGAACATGATGGTGGTTAAAAGGGATCTTATGTACCCAGATCTAATAAAAATGGATCTGGTAATATTCATGGAAGGTGAAATGTAGATACTTTTTAAAATGGTTTCCAATCCATCTTTACTAAAAATGATAAAAAGTTCTCAGAATAATGATGATATATTTGAAAATAATATTAAAGCTTTGAATGAGGGGATATTGATCAACATCATATATGAATATGGGATATTGGAATATGGGAAGAGATATTGTGTTCCAAACAAACCTGATCTAAAAAGGGAATTTTTGGATAATGCTCATTGCTCTAATTTCTTTATTAACCATGGTAGCACTAGGATGTATAGTTATTTGAAGAAACATTTTTGGTGGGAAAACATGAAGATGGAGATTGATGATTATGTGTCAAGATGTATAGTTTTTCAATAGGTTAAGAATAGAAGACAACATCCTAGAGGAGTCAAGAAACCCTTTCCCAAACTTGAGTGGAAATATGATGATATTACAATGGACATTTAAATGGGGCTACCAAAGAATCCAAGAAGGAATAATGCAATATGGGTCATTGATGATCGTATTTTGAAGTCTATAAATTTTCATTCAATAATATAATATTTACCACATGAACGTTTATCAAAACTATATATTAATGAATTTTTAACACTTCATGGGGTACCCCTATCGATTATTTCTTATCGTGATCCCCATTTGACATCAAGATTCTGGAAAAGTCTTAAAAAATCCCTTGATACTGAACTCCATTTGAGTAATTCCTACCACCCTCAAACTGATGGAAAATCAAAAGAGACTATTCATACCATAGATGACATTTTGAGATCATGCACACTTGAATTTCACAATATATGGGAACATTATTTACCTTTGCTAGTTTTTTCCTATTATAATAGAATCGATTAAAATATTCAAATGGAACCATATGAAGAGGTATTTGGAAAGAGATGTTTCACACCCACATGATGGGATGATGTTAGTGAATTAAAACTCGTAGGCCCATAACATGTTAAGGAAAAAATGGAAAAGGATGAGATTATCCAAACCCACATCAAAGCAGCACAAATTAGGAAAAAGTTATTTGCTGAAAACAAAAGAAATGATATGTAATTTAAAGTAGGATATCATGTTATATTGATGTTATCTCCATTGAAGGATGTTGTATTATTCGGTAAGAAGGGAAAATTAAGTCCCAGGTACATCAAAAAATTCAAAATTCTAGAACGAATTAGAGTTGTATCTTACCATTTGTCAATGCCTCTAAGTCTCTCCAATGTTCGTGACATGTTCCACAAATAACTATTGTGAAAATAAATTCCTGACCCAACTCATGTAATCACCTATGAAAAAATAGAACTGGATCCCGATTATTCTTATTGTGAAGAGCTTATCACGATTCTTGATACCAGAGAACAATTGTTGCGAAACCAGATGATTCATTTGGTAAAAGTTCTATGGAGAAACCATAAGATGGGAAAGACAACATGGGAATCCGAGGAAAATATAATGAAGAACCACCCAAATCATTTTATACACTAGTATTCTAGAAATTTCTAGGATGAAATTATTTTAAGGAGGGAATAATTTAATACCCCTAGCTTCCACAGTACGCTTCACTTTGAATAATACAATAGTCTCTGTTGTACACAACTTCATGTTTTAAAACACAACGACCAATAAAACTATCCATTCTGAATAGTAATACCAAATTTTAAAAAAAAATATATTTTTTTTTTAAAATGGACTTTTTTTTGGATTCAGAATATCAAAATTAGCTTTGAGTGAATTTTTGGTATTTTCTGAAAACATTTCAATTTTGATGAATATTGAAAAACACGTTATTATTGTCTAAAATCGACATTTATTTAAATAATTTTTATATTTATTTATATAAATTTATTTTAAATAAAAATAGATAAAAAATACCTATATGATCACAATTAATTTCATTGAAATTATTTTATGATAAGATTAGATATATAAAATTGTGTTGAACTTTTTTCTGTCTTTTACCCACCTTCTAGAAAAATTTTCGAATTTGCATAAAATATAATTTTACCTATTTTTTGAATCAAATATAAAAAATCCCATATAAATAGTTGATATCAATAAATAAAATTTTGTTAAATAAGTTGAACTTTTTTTGGTCAATAGTATCTTTTGGATTTTATATATCATGGTAAAAAGTAAATTGTGTAATTAAAGGTACAAACAATATTATAATTACTCTAATCGATGCCCTAATTCTATTGGATAAGTTTTTTTTGACAAAAATTTTCCTTAGGAAACAAATATGATCCTTTCATTCCACTTGGATAAGATTAGGACATTTATTATTGTTTTATTTAAACCAGAGTTAAAACTATTAAATTCAATGTTTAATAACTAATGTTTTTAATATATGGTTATACATAAGATAAATTAGACTATAAATAATCATTATAATGATAAAATATTTCCAACATATAGTTATTTTATTTATTATTTTTAGAAATTACATAATTAAATTTATTTATGACACAATGATGGTGCATTAATTTCCATATTTGTGAAAGATTAAGATAACTGATATTATAAATATTAATATAAATGTAAATTGAGGCTTTTTATGTATTCAAATAATTTTTTATGTTAATATTACATGTTATGGTTGATTAAAAAATATATTTTTAAAATTTATAACGTTGTTGTCACTTTCACAAAAACAAAATACTAAACAGTTTCAAAATTCAAATAAATGAGTTTTTAAAACAAATACTAAATTATTATTTGATATAATATTCATAAATATTTGAGGATCGACCAAAGGACATAGATAAAGTTATATATATCATTAATAGAACGTTTGGGGATCTATTGGATTTTTATAATATGTTTAGTAACAATTTATTATAATAATACAAGAATACATGGTAAAAGGTATATTATTTAACAAGTATTTAATCTAAAAGATAATGTTAATATGGTGTCATAAACAATTATAAAACCTATATTTTGAGTGTTTTTCGGCCCAGCCCCACCTTAGACTCTAAATAAATCCTTTTTGAGCGATTATAAACCGAATATGATTGTATAATAAAATAATAGTTGATGATTTTCTTAAAGTGACTGTCACCTCTCTAATAAAAGGGTATTACCTCTTCTCTGAAAATCACACAACAAAATCCATTTGGATCGATCAACCCCTAATAAAATATCCTTTAAACTACCATCAAATCAATTTAGAGGACTTACTTTGATCATAATCCTACTTAAGGATCCATTTTGATAAAATCTAAATGAAGCACCCCAGGAAGAGGTAATAATTTATCACCTCTTTCAATGTTCTTTTCTTCTTCCACTTCCTCTTTCATTGTTCTATCCAAACCAAAATAATTATTCCAGTACATTATACATACTGTGATGTTACTATAATTATGGTATAACCATATTCATTATTCTATCCATCCCATTAATAACAATGTCACCAAACACACCTATGTATGGCTTAATGTATCCACGCCATTATGTATTTGGTTATTCAACACATCATTATTTGTATGGGTATAATAATGAATATATTAGATATAAATAATAATTATAACATCTTAATGATTCTGTATATATTATATAATGGAAAATAATTTAATTATCACCTGAAACAATGATACTTCTGAAATATTATTAACAAAGAAATATTTGAAAATAATATATTATATCATATTTGTGTATGTGGTTCTTGTATAATTTAATAACAAGTATTTATACATTATAAAAGAGGTTAACGTAAACATGAAGGAAAATTATAAGCTAATGGTAAATTTTACAATCTCTTTATTATTTGAGGTTGTTTTAACTAAAGTATCTGTTGGGACATCTTTATTAGTGTAGAGACCCGAAGCCTGACGTACATTGAAATTACATTACATTTTCGGAATACTTAGTACATAACAAAAACACACACATAAGGACCGTAATAGTTTAGTGTCTTTGGAAACTCGGAATATAATCTTCTAATCGTGGTGAAAGATCTTCAAAATCTCCCGTAAAGATCTAACTTTTTTTTACCTAAAACCATTCTTTATATCCTGGGGAAAAGAAAACATAAAAAGGTGATCTCAAATGCTCAGTAAGGTTAAACAAAAGAAATATCAATCACATCATATACATAAGCACATAACTTATGGAAATCTTAACCTCCAAAAGAGATCATAATTTCATAACATGGGGTAAATCATGGCAGTGAAATGTAATCACAATAATCATAACTTAAAACATGAAACATTGTGGCATTCACACATAATCATAGAGAATCATTTCTTGTTAGTCAAGACTCTTTTCCAAGACTATCTTAGTGGACAAAGTCCCTTTTCTGAATCGAGTAACCCTCGTTTCAGTCCTGTTTCACTGAATAGGTATAACCTACCATTCCAGCCATGTCGATCTCATGAGATATAAAATCTTTACCCAATGCATTGGGTAAAGATATAGGTCCCACCCATCTCATAATGATACCATTCTTATGTGTGCCACAAAATCATAAATCATACATCATTGAATAACCCATGTAATAAAAATGGGAATCTTAAACATCGTGACATCATAAAACAATTCATATATGATAAAGGAATTCATAAAAATAATTCCATCACAACATAATAAATGCAATGTAATAATATGGATAAAAACAGAACCCTTTATTATTTTAGATGGAAAATAATTTTGATAAAACACTTGAACTTCATTCTTGAGGAAAATATCCTTTCTACTTCAAAAACATTTTTCCTTTCATAACATGTCATACAACTTTAAACTAAAAGAAGTTGATTAAAAATAAACTTGAAAACTTGTAAAGGAAGCTTCTTGGAAATAATGTTTTAAAAATCCATTCATGCCGTATAAGTTAAAAAAATCATTTTTCTCATACTTTTGTCGAAAAAGTCAAAAAGTACCTCGTACGAAAAAACGACAAAATATTCCTTTCATATTCTTTACGAAAAACTCACCGAAGGGTAAAATTGGATTTAAACTATTGTAAGTGGATGGAAACAATATTAAATATTGAGGGAACATGGATGTGGATGATAAAATACACCCCAAAAAATACTTACGAATAAAGAATCTCAGATAAAAATGAGATTGTGATATTTCCCTTACCTTAAGTCTGATTTGCTTCGTAAGTGTCCGAACCTCCTCTTTTTTGAAACGCCTCTTTGAATCCTCCACTTAGGGAACTAAGATTGGTCTTTGAAGAAGACCAGGAACTATAAGATTATTCTAGGGAAGTGGAGAAGGGATTTTGGCAGGGGTTGGCCAAGCTTGAGTGCTCAAATTGGTGTGAGGAGAAGGGGGAGGAGGTGCCCTTTTATAAGGGAGGAGAGGGGCACCTTAGTAATATCTCAAAATATTATTTTATATTAAAGTCAAAATCGGTTTATAATGGTTCCAAAGGGTCTTATTTCGAAGGTTAAGTGGGGATGGGTCGAAATCCTATCAACCAATAGGATTTAGACAAGTTTAGGTTATTAATGTAACCTTATCAATTAGATTTAACTCTAAGTTAAATAATTTAACTTTTACCGTGACTTTTTGTTTTCTTACACTATTTGGTTAATACACATACTATAACATGACAAACGAACCCCAAGTTGTTTATTATTAATATATATATCCTTATCTAAGTCATTTTGCCGAACCTCAGATTTTTAGGAATAAAATAACAATTAATAATATAATATTTGATTTAAAAACTATTTTGTGTCAATTTTGACACTATTTGATATATGATTTTTGTGAAAGTCATAACAGAATTATATGTTCGAACCAAGTTGATTAAATTAACACTAATATATCATAGTAACCTAGAAAATTAGTGGAATTCATAAAATTCTCAAATAACATTTATTTGAGCTTTTATAACATCAATTATGTTAACATTTCCATAAAAGGGTAATTACTGCATCATCATTGAGTCAAAAATACATTAATTTATTTAATGTCTAAAAATTATAAATAAAATATCATTATGTAGGAAATTCTTTTAGCTTTCTAATGAATATTTATAGTCTAATTTGTCTTATGTATAACCCCATATTAAAAATGTTTTAGTAAATAAACATTGATTTTAACTCTTTTAACCCTTCTTTAAATAAATTAATAATAAATGTCCTAATCTAATCCATGTGGGCCTAAATGGTCATATTTTATTCCTAAGTTTGTTTTTGCTCGAATTACACTTGTCCAATAGAATTAGGACATGTGTTAGGGTAATAATAATATTATTTCTACCCATAATTACCCTATTTACTTTTAACCGTGGTAAAAAAAGTAAAAAGTTACTATTCACCAAAAAATTATTTTCATCTCATTGAACCACATTTTAGTCCTTGATATTAACCGTGTCTCTCGGATTTTCGAAATTCCACTCACAGAAGCAGTAAAATTATGTTTTATGAAAAATTCAGTTTTTTTAACTACCACTTAGTGGTTTCACTATTCATCAAAAATTGAATGTTTTCAGAAAAATACCAAAAAATTAGGCCTAAGCTATATTTGATATTATGAACTAAAAAAATGATTTCTATTTTACCAAATTCAAAACATATCAGTTGCATTAATTAATTTAAAAATTAATTCCCGTCGTCAAAACAAATAGCGTGTTCTTAAGAGATAATAACTATCAAAAGATTGACATTTGTTTATGTCTGGTTTAAATGTGAAATTACATCCAACGACCATCATTGTATTAAATTGTAAAAATATATTCTAAATATACTTTAAAACCACTCAAATTAATAATTTATCACTATTAATTATTTCGATTGAAAAAGTTGTTTTTAATTAAAATTTAGTAATTTCCACTATTCATCAAAATATGAAAGTTATCCGAAAATCACCAAAGATTCACCCTAAGCTAATTTAGATATTACGAATCCAAAAATGAATTCCATTTTGAAAAATAAAATTACAAAATTTCAAAAAGTGGTTATTACTATTCATAACGGCTAGTTTTAATAATATTTTAATAGCATATTGTTGTTTAGTGAAACTCGTTATTGTGTACTACACACGCTATCGAGGAAGGTCGTGATTGCGTGTAATGCAAGGAAAAACAAGGATGCGTGTTGTGCAAGATCCTTTTGATGTAGTGTACAACACAAGACATTAGTGAAATTAAAAAGAATATTTTTCATAAAATCTCGGGGTGTTACATTCTACCCCCCTTAAAATGAATTTCACCCTCGAAATTCGTCGGGGTTATAAATGGTTTACTACATGAAAGATTATTTAATAGAAAGCCACATCATAAAAAGGAATACTAAAACCAATCTTTAAAAACAAAAGTATGAAACGTAACGGTTACCCAAATAAACTAATCACTGGGTTTCCACATAGGTGAAAATATGGATATGGAAGAAAAATCTAACCATCGTGTTCTGATGGAGAGTGGTATAGAAAATGGATATGGAAAAGCCAACAATCACAAATCCATAAATTTGTGACGATCTAAGGTACCATCTGATTAATCATATATAAGATCACTAGGACACCATTTTTGGTTTTCAAGATCGTTTCCCTAAAGTTGAAGAGTTTGAATTAGAATAAATACTTACTTTATTTTGGTACAATCTCACTATTGTTCGTGCCTTATACAATTTCCACTTCATCTCTTAAATAAATGAAGTTGAATTTGTTATTTGTGAAGTGTTAGCAGATCATGTGATAGAATGACGGGTCATTCCATCTCTTTCAAACAAAAGGTTAGCAAAAGTTATAAGTCCATCTTATGGTTAATCGTATATGGTTCCAAAAATGAACTTATACTTCATATATCATACCGCTTAATAAAATAAAACTATTTTCCACTAACCAGGGACTTCCTGTAGGACAGTGGTAGGCGATAAAGGCCAGTCGCACTTCGATTGTGGGTTCGATTCCCAGAGCCTTGTCCGACGCGATGGGTTGTCGCCCGTCCTGCAGGTTGTCTTTTTTCTAAAACTATATTACTATAACATCACATCAATAATATTGAAAAAACTTCTATCCTTAAACAATACTAACTTATTCCCAACATAATCCATTCCAATCTTTAGGCTTATCCATAATACTACAGTCCACTCTCATAACATAATGAAAATTATTACCAGAGATTTAATACCATCATTGATCCCCATATATCATAAGATATGTTTTGTTGGTCACATTCCAAACATTCAAAGTCCTTAATCATGTATTCTCTTGAATAATAATTTAACATTTGGGAAAACATGAATGCAGTTAAAAGTTAACACCTTCCACATACCAAAATCCTTAAAATTCTATATACTCAAACCATGATATCACTTAGTCCTTATATCAATCATGAGCTCATGAATACTGTTAAACATTTCATTTTCTCGTTTTTCCTTCATTATGCGCATATCAACTTATTTCCAAAAATATCTCAATCACTTTGAATACCACATTAGACCAATACATAAATATTCCAATACTTTATGATACAACATTATTTTGGAATCCCATTACATAAACACTTAATCATTCCACCACATCGTTGTCATATTCAACATCGCCAATAGTGATCGCATGTGACTTCCCTTTGTCCTTTTCCTTAAGTGGTTGCTCATGTCGATCATCACTAACCCTTGGATTAGGGAATTTATTAGCATAATGCCCCATTTCCTTGCACTTGAAGCATTGAAGTGTTGGTGGTGCGTTTTCTGCAGTGTTTGCTTTATTCACATCATTAGAAACCCTTTTTCCATTACTTCGACACTCAGCTGCTCGATGACATTATTTTCCACACTTAAAACATTTTCTAGTCCCTTTAAGACAATCTCCACCATGCTTCTTTCCACACGTTGTGCATAAGGAAACATTCATCTTCTTTTCACCATTATTTTGAGATTTCTCCTTGAATTCCATCTTTCGTTTCTTTTCAAAACCATGAGATGGATATGTAACACCAACTTCCATTTCTACCTTGATAGAACAACACACAATTTCTTCATAGCTACTGAAGTCTCTTATAGCTAATTCCCTTCGAAGACTTGGTTTTAAGCCACTGAAAAATCGATCAACTTTACTTTCAGGTTGGATGATAATGCCAGATGCATACCTTGCAAGTCTTGTAAAATTTTCTTCATATATACCAACAGATTCCTCATCCTTCTGCATCAGCTCAAGAAACACCTTTTCCATCTTTGTTCGAAGAATACGAGGGAAGTACTTACTGAAAAACATGTTCTTGAACTCGTCCCATTCCATGGACTCAATTTCATCTCTTGGCCTCGTATTCTTGATAAGATTCAACCATTGATCAGAATCACCTTCAAAACGATACACTACTAAGATGACTTTATCATGTTCAGAACATTGAAGAACTGAAAATATCTTTTCAGTGGTACTGATCCATTTTTCAGCAACAAGTGGATTGGAAGTCCCACTGAAAGAAGGTGGACGTTGCCTCATGAAGGACTCAATAGAATATTGTTCCCTTCTCTGCTCATTTGGAAGTCCAGAATGATTCATAGCTTGTTTAAGTATAGCAATAAGATTGTGCACTCCATCTCCCATAACATTTATTTTTTCGGGAGGGCAATCATTGCATTGTCTATTGCATTGATCAACACGGTTCCTTCGGGTTCCAGCCATCGTCTAAAACTCAAAAAGAATAGTGTGAGAGGAAAAAATCCTTCTAGGGAAAGCAACATAATAAATGGGGAGTACCTTCAATATCTTACATCATAGGTTTAATTCTATGATCGTTAGCGTAATTCTAGTACTATAACCTATACGTATACTTAACCTTAGGGACATCCCTAGACATACCTTAGAAATATCTCTAGGGATCTCACTAACGTTTTCGAATCCTTGTTTCCAAAGGATGACTAAACATTTCATCTGATACCAACTGTAGAGACCCGAAGCCTGACGTACATTGACATTACATTACATTTGCGGAATACTTAGTACATAACAAAAACACACACACAAGGACCGTAATAGTTTAGTGTCTTTGGAAACTCGGAATATAATCTTCTAATCGTGGTAAAAGATCTTCAAAATCTCCCATAAAGATCTTACTTTTTTTTACCTAAAACCATTCATTATATCCTGGGGAAAAGAAAACATAAAAGGGTGAGCTCAAATTCTCAGTAAGGTTAATCAAAAGAAATATCAATCACATCATATACATAAGCACATAACTTTTGGAAATCTTAACCTCCAAAAGAGATCATAATTTCATAACATGGGGTAAATCATGGCAGTGAAATGTAATCACAATAATCATAACTTAAAACATGAAACATTGTGGCATTTACACATAATCATAGAGAATCATTTCTTGTTAGTCAAGACTCATTTCCAAGACTATCTTAGTGGACAAAGACCCTTTTCTAAATTGAGTAACCCTCGTTTCTGTCCTGTTTCACTGAACCGGTATAACCTATTATTCCAGCCATGTCTATCTCATGAGATATAAAATCATTACCCAATGCATCGGAGGGAGATATAGGTCCCACACATCTCATAATGATACCATTCTTATGTGTGCCACAAAATCATAAATCATATATCATTGCATAACCCATGTAATAAAAATGGGAATCTTAAACATCGTGATATCATAAAAAAAATCATATGTGATAAAGGAATTCATAAAAATAATTCCATCACAACATAATCAATGCAATGTAATAACAGGGATAAAAACAGAACCCTTTATTATCTTAGATGGAAAATAATTTTGATAAAACACTTGAACGTCATTCTTGAGGAAAATATCCTTTCTACTTCAAAAACATTTTTCCTTTCTTAACATGTCATACAACTTTAAACTAAAAGAAGTTGATTAAAAATAAACTTGAAAACTTGTAAAGGAAGCTTCGTGGAAATAATGTTTTAAAAATCCATTTATGTCGTATAATTTAAAAAAAACATTCTTCTCGTACTTCTGTCGGAAAAGTCAAAAAGTACCTCGTACGAAAAAACGACAAAAGATTCCTTTCATATTCTTTACTAAAAACTCACCGAAGGGTAAAATTGGATTTAAACTATTGTAAGTGGATGGAAACAATATTACATATTGAGGGAACATTGATGTGGATGATAAAATACACCCCAATAAATACTTGTTAATAAACAATCTCGGATAAAAATGAGATTTTGATATTTCCCTTACCTTAAGTCCGATTTGCTTCGTATGTGTCCGAACCTCCTCTTCTTTGAAACGCTTCTTTGAATCCTACACTTAGGGAACTAAGATTGGTCTATGAAGAAGACCAGGACCTCTAGGATTATTCTAGGGAGGTGGAGAAGGGATTTTGGTAGGTTTTGGCCGAGCTTGAGTGCTCAAATTGGTGTGAGGAGAAGGGGGAGGAGGTGCCCTTTTATAAGGGAGGAGAGAGGAAACTTAGGAATATCTCAAAATATCTTTTTATTTTAATGTCAAAATCGTTTTATAATGGTTCCAAAGGGTCTTATTTCTAAGGTAAAGTTGGTAAGGGTCGAAATCCTATCAACCAATAGGATTTAGACAAGTTTAGGTTATTATTGTAACCTTATCAATCAGATTTAACTCTAAGTTAAATAATTTAACTTTTACCGTGACCTTTTGTTTTCTTACACTATTTGGTTAATACACTTACTATAACATGCCAAACGAATCCCAAGTTGTTTATTATTAATATATATATCCTTATCTAAGTCATTTGGCAGAACCTCAGATTTTTCGGAATAAAATAACAATTAATAATATAATATTTGATTTAAAAACTATTTTGTGTCAATTTTGACACTATTTGATATATGATTTTTGTGAAAGTCATAACAGAATTTTATGTTCGAACCAAGTTGATTAAATTAACACTAATATATCATAGTAACCTATAAAATTAGTGTAATTCATAAAAAGTCTCAAATAACATTTATTTGAGCATTTATAACATCAATTATGTTAACATTTCCTTAAAAGGGTAATTACTTCATCATCGTTGTGTCATAAATAAATTAATTTATATAATGTCTAAAAATTATAAATAAAATATCATTATGTAGGAAATGCTTTTATATTTCTAATGAATATTTATAGTCGAATTTATCCTATGTATAACCCCATATTAAATTTTTTTTAGTAAATAAACTTTGATATTAACTCTTTTAACCCTTCTTTAAATAATTTAATAATAAATGTCCTAATCTAATCCAAGTGGGCCAAAATGGACATATTTTATTCCTAAGTTTGTTTTGGGTCGAATTACACTTGTCCAATAGAATTAGTACATGTGTTAGGGTAACAATAATATCATTTCTACTCATAATTACCCTATTTACTTTTAACCGTGGTAAAAAAAGTAAAAAGTTACTATTAACCAAAAAATAATTTTCATCTCATTGAACCAAATTTTAGTCCTTGATATTAACCTTGTCTCTTGGATTTTCAAAATTCTACTTACAGAAGCAGTAAAATTATGTTTTATGAAAAATTCAGTTTTTTAACTACCACTTAGTGGTTTCACTATTCATCAAAAATTGAAAGTTTTCAGAAAATACCAAAAATTAGGCCTAAGCTATATTTGATATTATGAACTCAGAAATGATTTCTATTTTACCAAATTCAAAACATATCAGTTGCATTAATTAATTTAAAAATTAATTCTCGTCGTCAAAACAAATAGCGTGTTCTTAAGAGATAATAACTATCAAAAGATTGAAAATTGTTTATGTCTGGTTTAAATGGGAAATTACATCCAACGACCATCATTGTATTAAATTGTAAAAATATATTCTAAATATACTTTAAAACAACACAAATTAATAATTTATCACTATTAATTATTTCGATTGAAAAAGTTCTTTTTAATTAAAATTTAGTAATTTCCACTACTCATCAAAATATGAAAGTTATCCGAAAATCACCAAGGTTTCACCCTAAGCTAATTTCGATATTAAAAATCCAAAAATGAATTCCATTTTGAAAAATGAAATTACAAAATTTCAAAAAGTGGTTATTACTATTCATAACGGCTAGTTTTAATAATATTTTAATAGGATATTGTTGTTTAGTGAAACTCGTTATTGCGTACTACACACGCTATCGAGGAAAGTCGTGATTGCGTGTAATGCAAGGAAAATCAAGGATGCGTGCTGTGCAAGCTCCTTTTGGTGTAGTGTACAACACAAGACATTAGTAAAATTAAAAAGAATATTTTTCATAAAATCTCGGGGTGTTACATTTAGCTACATCCATGTTTCTTAAAAATGTATTTTGAAACATTGTTAAAATTTCCTAGAATATGGGATAAATTAATTTATACCTAGTTTAACTTTTTATAATTGTTTTTGAAAGGAATCATTCAGTAGTTTTCCAAACATTGTACTTTATGGCCTTTTTATCATATTAAGGTAATAATTTTTTTTTAACTTATATTGTGGGTGCAGAAATATTCCACCGTTATAAAACCATCAAATATTCCCTTAAAAGATTATTATAATATTTTCAAATTAATTTTTTTTCTTTTATAATTATGTGAATTTTAAATGATTTTAAAATAGAAAGAGATATTTATCTCAAATAGTTATTATTTCACCTATGTCAACAGCCGTTGAAGGATTTTACACTTGTTTGAAGTTGATTTATTATGATTAAATCTTCCATATTATATTGAATATTTTGTAGTATGTTTGAATTTAGATGTGTCATTTTAATACCATTAATGGTTTATGGTTAATGTATTAAAATTTCATGTGCAAGTTTTATTAATAATGTTTATGTTATATTTCAACCATTTCATACAAGGAATGCATTGTACTAAGTAAGTGACGGGAGGAGCCCGCTATAGCTCTTAGATGGATGAGTAGGTTTCATGAGATAAACTATTGTCTCGGCACAAGGCCTTGAAAAAACCTTATTTGATGTTTTAGCATGAGGCCATGACTATGTGGTTATAATGTCTGGCATTATGCATTCCGTCATTATGAAATTTGATATTGATATTTCATGTGATTATTTGACTAGTAGAATATCCATGGGAATAAGTAAATGGAATTTTTTTGATTTATCTTTGTCGTATTATTAAAAATTTTATGTTTAAATGTTTTGTTTTTTTAGTATTATACATTTCCATAAATGTTAATTCTTATTCATGAATGTTTCTGCTATATTGTTATCTTTACCGAGTGTATGAGCTCACCCCTTCTGTTTTATTTTTCCCTGGATGTGAAGAATTATATTATGACTAACCTAAAGTGATAGTCTTTGGTATATGAGTGTGTTCTATAGAGAAACAATGTTGTTTTCTCATTCATAAGTTAATGTAGAACTTATATATGTATCTGGTACTTCAAAGTCTACTAAACGGACAAGTCTTTTGGGACATGATTCCTTGTATCCTTCAAATGTATTAAAATAATGCACCAACTCCAAGATTCTAGGGTCAAGGAATTACATAATTTACCAGTTCATATTATCACACTATAAAATGATCATCGATATATATACCTATTATTGCTACCATTTGATATAGGGAAATTCGATCCATAATAAACAACAAGCAATACCCTTTTAAAATCTGGTATCAATGAATCTTTTATCCTCATTGTCAATTTGATAATTCCATCTTTATATAATATTTATAACAATTTCAAATCATTTATGACTCTAATTATCTTTTTAAAACCCTCACCATCATGCTGAGAATATTTTATATAGTCCAATAATGATGGTTTTAAAATAATTTGAAAAAGGATATATATTTTCCTTCCTTAATAACTCCCATATTCACCATTTCTGTTTCCATGACCATATGACCATCATTAGTCTACCTTTTAGTCAGCACTCAATGATCATTATTTTTCAATGCATATGATAACATATTTTCCTTCCATGGGTGGTCAGGTATTGATTTATCATAATCCTTAAGTTGATCAATGCATCTCATTTTTCTAACATTTGGGTTTTTCTCTGAAAAGATATATTTTTGTCTCTTATGGTCTATGTATATCTCAAAAAATTATCCATAGAGACATTGTCTCTATTTATTCAATTCAATGATTACAGCTTCTAACCAAGAACGTGATTTGGATAGTATTTTGATTAGTCTTTAATTTCCTTGAAGAATATGTAATATTTTTTTTTATTTTAATAAGGATGATACAGAGTCCCTTATATAATTCATAACTATATACCACAAATCCATCATTTCATGATTGTAAATTAAAAATTATATCATTGGCCATTATACCCATTAATTCCTCCAAACATTCTTCAAATTCTTTTTTCTTTCAGAACATAACCCATTCAATTGTAAGCATGGGTAAAGGGTAATACAATTAGTTAAACCATTGAACAAATAATTCATTGTAATATTCTAATGAAATTAATCTATTTCCCATGGTTATATTCATTAGTATAATGAATTATTTGAATACCCTTTTTGTGGGATGAATTGAAATTCCATCCCTGGAGAAAAAATGTACATGAAAATGACAATTCTAAATCCATAATTCACAATTAATTAATTTTCCATATATTATTTTCATCTTAGTGTATTAAATATGTCCTTAATGTGATTATTATGGTCCTAGATGATTTTAGAGTACCACGCGATATCATTTATAAATACCAAAATAATATCAAGATATTCCAGGAATATTCAATTAATTAGATCCATAAAAACAGACAGTTCATTATTTAATTAGATTTTTTTTATAATGAACCATAAATCCCACACCATTTATGAAATGATCTCTTTTGACTATCTTCCATTTTTATTCACATTTTATGATACCCAAAAATTAAAACATTTGAAAAATATTGTGTTCCATGAATTTGAGCATGAAAGTCATTAATATGAAGTAGAGGATAAAATAAGTTTATAGTAATTTTATTCATTTACAAATTATCAACACACAAACTCATATATCCTTATTTATTTTTAATGAGAATAATATGGGATCCCCTATGTGAAACACTAAGGATTATAAATCACTTATCACATATATCGTATAGTGGTTTCTTCAAATACACTGGTTTCATAGTGGGAGTTCTATTTGGTGTCTTTGATATATGTCATGAATCATGTATTAAATTAATGGAATACTCCATGTCATGTTTGGTGGATGTCCTAGTAATTAATATAGTGATGCATCAATGTATTCATATATGATAGGTACATCGTAATATATTTGATTATTTTTACATACATAAATTTTGTCTACTCATAATACCCAAAATTTTCACACTGAAGAGCATATGAATGTGGATCTATACATGAATTATAGAGTTATATATCACATATAAAGATTAATTCTTCCATATCTTTATAAAAAATAATAATTTTCTACTATTGGAAAAAAATTATGGAATTATATTTTGAATGTAAATACATATGATGGATTATATCAATATCTACAATATGTATATTAATAATGTATATGAATAAGGAATGATTATGTTTCATAACTACAATTGAAAGAGTAATCCCTGCGGTAGTGATATTTCCATTAGGTGTTATAATAGACAACTACATTCCAAGTGTTGAAGTGAAATATCTAATATTAGTAGAGAACATGGAAAATGTAAAGGATTTTGATGATAAATAATTGGATAAATAATTAAATATATTTGAGGATATGATCAATATACAACCACCACCACATATATTCAAATTACAAATGCAACTATAGTGATCTAATAATATTGAAATTCTCCCCTCAACAACTCATGATGTAGGTTCCCTAGAATTTTTTGAAATTGATGTGAATAATGACATATTTCTCTTTAGATGGAACACTAGATAACAATTTTTTCTTTCTTCCCCATTTTATTTATTAGAATGTCGATCCTTATCATTAATTTTAAAAAATCTACTATAACCTTTAAAAAATTTCATGTATTTTTCATCACACATTTTTAACATGATAGTACATCCTTCATTCCATTTTTATTAATTGATTATTTGAATATTTTATGGGGCTCAACAAAACTCTTCTTTTGTAGATTTCACTAGGAGATATAGGATCTTAAAAATTCCTTCACTATTATGATGGTACATAATACTATTTTATTATATATTGAAAAATTATTAGAAAATGATTCCCTTATAAGTTTTGTCTTAATAACATAAAGGAAATATTGAATCATGATATTTTAATTACACATTAAATCCTTAGAATGAGTGGATATCCTTGTAAAGAGTTCCTCACACTCTATAACACATTCGTAATCCTTTTTCTTCTAGATGAATAACATTTTAATCATTTCAATTTTGTTATCCAGAGTGAAATATTTGTCTAAAAATATTAAATCAATAGTTCTATTCTCTATATAATCTATCCTTTCTTACTATCTAACATCTATGGTCAATGATATCTATTTATTTGTATCGACCATATGTCAATATGTTAAAAGTGAAAACTATTCCTCTTCAATGCATCCCAATGACAAAAATATCAATTCAATACACATAATCTGTTAATTAGATACAATTAGATTATTTGTTCCACTAAATTATAAAGGATTCTAATTACATCCCCAGACCCACACTCTTGGATCTATAATTAACAAAATGAACGATAATTTTTTTTATTTAATAACATTAAATGTGACCTGATCTTTACTATCCAAAACTATTAACATCAAAAGGAATATATTGGATAACTTACATTCTCATTGACCTTTAAGGATTAGTGTTTTAGAGAAGTAGAAGAAAATATCATTATCATGGATTCCTAAAAATATGTTTCATAAAGATGGCCATTATCCCCCACTATATTGATCTATTTATATTCCATATTATGTCATCATCATCATCCATAGGAAACCCAGGTAGACATAATTCATTCATTCTCAAACTATGTACAATTGGAAAAATGAATTATGTGAAGCGTGAGATAAAATTATCATTAAGGGGAAATATATGAATTGAAATTGAATGTTATCTAGTAGAATATTATGGGAATAAGGATATGATAAAATAATCAATGTGTATGAATATAACAAGAGAATATTCATACCCATCAATTTCTAGATCATAAAACATGAAAACATGATATAAGGAATTATTGATGGAATTATTAATCAAAATAAATATTCCATATCTATGTGATATCAATATAGATCAGGAAAAGCCTTGTAAACCCATAACCGTAATTGATAAAACATATTGATATCTTAGAAACATTATCATTATATAACTCTTACAAATGGATTAACCAATATAGTTAAATTCCATCTCCTGAGTAGCCAATGAATTAGAGTTATATGGTAGACCCAACCATATGTTTATTATCCTATAATTACACATCCTAAATAAAATCACAATCCTTTGGTTAAAAAAATACAACCTTAAATGGTATATATTGGAAATAATATTTGTTATAAACAGGTTTCAAGGACCTTATCCTGAATAATGTATGTAAATAATTCATTTTATAAAAGAATCACTAAAATGACCATTATTAATTTAAGAATATGTTTAACTGAGGGAAAATGAAATGGGATATATAACATAAAAAATCAAAACATGATTAGCTTATTGAAAAGAAATGGGTTCCATTTCATCTCTTTAAAAATGATTAACCTGTGGGGAAAATTGGTTTCATTAAAATCTCAATTATGAATTCATGATTCTTCATAGAAATAATGAAGATGGTTTAATTACATAAAATCCCCATTGTAGTATAAGTTACATCATGGGATGTTCCCATTGATTAATGGAAATAACATTAAAATATAGTTAAAATGTTTGTTGAGGAAAATAAACTTTTCAGTTACGAAATCATTTAAAAAACAAATAAGCCTTTGTAAAATCTGTTTCATTGAAATTAAATATTGAATTCTGTAAAGTAAAATTCTAGTAAAATAAATTTTATGTAGTCAATAATACTTTTTTCATGTCATAAATGTTAAAATAAAACATTCTTTTGTGAAACAATGTTGTCAAAAGTGATCAATTTTGAAAATATGACAAAATTTTCATATAAAACATTTTAAAATAAAATAAAATAATATATATATATTTTTGAATTTAATAAATCGTTTATTTATATAAAAAAATTTTGGAAAAAATTTCTAGAAACAAAAGGTTATTTAAGTGAAATATTCTCAATGTAAAAGAAAATAAAAGATCATTATCACATTGAATCAACTTTCTTGATGATTCTTCAATAAATAAGGGTTGAAATGAAAATAATTAATTTTAAACACATTTATAAAAAGCGGGTTATAATTAAATGTGTTTAATGAAAAATATGGTCAGATTTTATCTTCTTAAGGAACCTATATCATAAAAAATATCAATAGTAATGAGATTTTAACGTTAAACCTTTATCACATCAATAACTCTTCTATAGTAATCTACATGAATGAATAACATAAAAATAATAAATTAAAAATCATGAAATTATGGATTTTCATAATATAACATTTAAAATGGTAGTATATGAAAATCATGAAATGAATAGGTACATTTCATAAATGTATGTCTCAAAAAAAAAGAATTTGAGAGGACTAAGTCATAAAAAAATTGTAACATTGAATTATTGAATTAATAATATAGTCAAGTATGTGTACCGAATGTAAGTAAACATAAAAAAGATCAAATAATAAAAAATATATGAAAAATTCAGTACACACATAATCAATTAATATAAAATAAAATGATTGAGTAATGTAATCCAATGAAAAGAGATTGAGTTAGGAGATTATTTACCACTACGTAACATTCAAATAGAACCCATTATATGAAATAATTAAAATTTAAACATGAAATCCAAATGATTTATGATTAATTCGTGATACATCATTGAAAAGGGTATGTATATAAATCAAAAAATGTAAATATTTATTGAATATAGAGTATGTATAATATAAATAATAGTGAGGCGAAAAAACCCTTACCTTGAGTTCTGACATTCCTTGCTTGTAGTTTATCTCATTTATAATAATAATATATAAATTATTTGATTCCATAAAAATAATATCCAGTATTAAAACCTCATATGTTTATAATTTATTTTATTTCTTTATAATTTAATTTTTAATATTTAATAAGCTATTTCCACATCCATTTTTATGAGGACATTCAGATCATTGATTCAAAACTGAATCAATGTGTTGAATATTTTCAAATAAGTAATCATTTCAACATATTGAAAAAATAATCATAAAATAATTATCTTAATAATTCATCAATTAGAATTTTAATACCAATAATGAAAAATGTTTTCAAAAAAAGAACTATGTTATGATCATTTATATGGTAGGCTATACTTATGCATGAGTAACATTTTCAATTATCAATGATATTTATTGAAATAAGGTTTGGATTATTTTAACATTAAATAATTATAATAACATCATAAATAAAATATTATTTTTTAAATATAATTATATATGTATATATAATTATATTGACATATTGATGAAAAAATGTTCACATCATTTTATGGTGGAGGTATTCCACACGTACACAAATGACATAATAATTAATCATGATAAGAATGAAAATTATATATTTTCCATTAAAATGATAATTACTTCCTGAATATAAAATTTATGTAATTTATTTCATATATATTTATTAATATTATACTAATTACCTTTCATTTAAATAAAAATTGAAAAATGAAACACATCGCTTCATGAAGAGGTAGTCCACAATACACATGAGAAATGATATAATTATGCGTATAGAATTAGAAGTATAAAATTGGTATATGATATAAGGACATATAAGGTAGTATTATAGTATAAATATAAAATATATACTTTAGATACATCATCATACCAAACAATGAGAGGTTTCGATGGAAAAAATACCAAATCGGTTCGCACGGTATCAATCCTCCATTTAAATGAGCGACATTATCATTTCACATTTGAGGGAAGAGGATATGGATATAGGTCATGTATATAATTCCACAGCCTTAAAAATTACTTAATCTTGGGTTATTTCAATAATTATCATTGAGAATATTTTTAGGTTTACAGTTTTAGAGAACTTGATCATAAATCATGCATTACTTTCCACATTTAAACAAGGTGGTTACATCAAAGACAATATTCATTTTTTTCCATAAAAGGAAACATATTTAAAATAAAGCATGGATTCATTGTTGACACTTCCTCGAAACTATGATCACATCATGTACATTTCCCTTGACGAGTGAAAAACATTTCAAAAACATGGGATGAGCATTAAAAGCTCAGTAAGGGATATAAAAATATAGGAAGAAAACAGCAGTCCATGTATACATAAAAATCAATGAAATCATACTTCACTCATAAAACATATGCACTTTAACATACCTCCTGAAATCATAAGATTTATGAATAACTCATAGAAATAAAAAAGACATAAAGGTAACTTGAGGCATTCATAACATTATTTCATAGGGGGTATCCCTCATGGTTATGTATTGAATTCCCATCATAGTATATTCCCTAAATCTCTTCGGAAAAACCATAGCGTTTAACTCCTTAACATTACCCAATGCATTAGAGAGATATCTCGGGCTCACCCACCCATACATTATCACGGTACCACCCGACATAAAAAACAATTCCCAAGAACCACAACATAATCGTATCACATAAAACATGCATAGATGAAGCATAACATTTCCACATTTCAATCACAAGATTTCAATAAAACACATTGATATAATCAAACCATTATCAAAACCATTATCAATACAAAAATAAATGAAAAGTAAATCACGGTATTTATTCTTCATTTAAGAAAAAGTTATGGCTTGTAGAGGAATTAGAAACTCAAATAATGGTCACAGCGGTAGAGAAGTCTTTGTCGCCGCATACATAAGACAAAAAAACATACCTTTTGTTGTTTAATAAAACACTTCGTGTAAAAAGATTACTTTTGAATGAAATTAAATATCAGAATTGTTTATTATACAACTAAACAAATAAGGTCATATATAAATTGAATTATGCCTCAACCGAAAGAGATTGAGACGAAGTCCCATACCTCACGTCTGACTTGTCTTGTTTATTTTTTATATTCTTGAATAATAAATTTTTGAAAAATTATAATTTATTAAGGAAATATATTAATGTTTATTACTAAATTCATATCACATATTATAATGTTATAATAATTAGTTAATTAATTGAGTTCATATCATATGTTTTGTCAATGTTCGATACATGAGTCAAAAATGAACTTGTTTGAAAAGATTTTCCCAAGTAGTTATAAGTAAATAATCTCCAGAATTGTATTAATTATTTAAATATCATATATATCCAGTATATATTCATTTTAAACTATTCCATAACATTTTGAGATAAAAAAAATTAAATGCACCGTTCATGGAGACAGTAGGTCGTACGTACACATGAACACTACTTTCATTTCTTAGTCATATTAATGGAATTAAAACTAAATGAGACATATATATATTATAATTCCAGTTCAATATATATTTTATATAGGTAAAATAAGTTCATTAATTACATTCTTTATAAATTCCATGTTTGGCATTAACGAGTCACATCACTTGATGGGGCGGTAGTCCACACTTCCTCAGATGAAATTATCACAGTTCCACAACATGAAAAGCCAAAGAATGTGATTTAAAAATATAATTCAGAATCATATAGAAAATCTAAATACCTTATATATCATATATAAATATAGTGAAATCATAATGGGAATCATGAACGGTGTTAAAAGATGATTGAACAATCATCGTTTCGTGGGGCAGAAATTCACCACCCATAGAAACAATATGTTATTTAACCATTAGACGGAGGTATGTGTAAGTGTAGGTAGAATACTTATCCCAAAAACATCCTAATATATTGAGGATACTATTTTTGTAATGGGATCAAATAATTAGGAGATAGTGGTGAGTGAATAAGGAAAATAAATTAAAAGAAACTCGAGAGAAGACATCACCTCTAAATCGGGTAACTCTTTCTAATTTGAGCCAAAGGCTTCCTTGGAAAGACATCTGACCAACGTGAGTCTTGAAGGAGTAATAGAGGGATGTGGAGATATAATATGAGTAGATGTCGGATGATCCATGGGCTTGAGAGGTGTGGGTAAGGGTGTAGAGGTGGGGGCCTTTTATAAGAGGGATGAGGGTCACTTTCGGAAAGTCTTGAAATGTTACATTATTATAAACTGATTTTCGGATTTTAAAGGTACCAAAATGATATATTTTGAGGATAAGGTGTTAAGGGTTCTAAATACACACATCCTATAGGTTTTCGACAAGTTTTAGTCTTATATTGTACCTTATCTTTTTATATTATTTAAATAGCTCATTAATGAGATAATCATTACATCATCATGGTGTAATAAATAAATTTATTTATTTAATGTCTAAAAAATTATCATGATGTAGGAAAATTTTTATATTTCTAATGACTATTTATGGTCTAATATATCATTTATTTAAACAAAATTAATTTTTTTTACTTAGGATATACAAACCATTGTTATATTTCTCTTATTTTTAAAAATTAATGTCATAAATATCACTATTATACCCATGTGACTCCATTGGCCCTAAAGTTCGGTAGAACGCTTCCCATGGTTGTCCATGACTCAAACAAGGGGATTTGGACACATTTTGGGGTCATTTTATATTATTATTATATTATTTTATTACCCATAACCACCCGATTACTAATTAATCACTATATATAATGATAATTACCGTCGTTACAATTCATAATGTCCAAAAACAAAGGAGTCTTAATTGCATAATTTGGACCTTATGATTCCAAATATGGAATAAATTTTACCAAATTCCAAGCATTGAAATTGCAGTAATTAATCTAAAAATAATTTCTGTTTTCAAAACAAATTGAATGTTTTTTTAAAAACAATATCTATCAAAAGATTGACAATTTTTTATGTCCAATTTCATAGTTAAATTAATTATAATAACCAAAATTGTATTAAATGGTAAAATTATATTTTAATTACAATTTAAAACCAATTAAAATGATAACATATCTATATAATTAAATTAGATGAAAAAGTACTTTTGATGTAAAATGCAGTATTTTTCACAATTCATTAATAAATGAACATTGTCAGAAAAATACCAAAAGTTTATCCCAAGTAAATATCAATGTCCCAATTCTAAAGAATATGTTTATTTTAAAAAATAGTGATTATAAAATTGTCAAAAGTTAGATTTAAAAATGGGTTTCCATCAAAATGAGGTAAAACAATCTTTTAAAAATATTAGAGTATTCTTTGCTTTAGATTGGATTTATTCTCATTTTAAGCCTCTAAAACACTATCTAATTCATAAATAGACATAGATATGAAAATATATTATTATTTACTGACATGGGTTGTTACATCCTTCCCTCTTTAGGAAATTGCGTCCCCGAAATTTATTTACATATCAAATAAATGGGGGTATTTATCCGTCATTGCATTTTCAGATTCCCATGTTTCCTCCTCAATCGTGTGGTTCTTCCACAAAACCTTTACTTGATGAATCACCTTATTACGCAACACTTTCTCCCTGTAGTCAAGAATCTACAATAGTTATTTCTCATAAGAGATATTCTCTTCCAGTTGAACTACCTCTGGACCCCAAAACATGAGATGGATCTGGTATGTACTTCCTTAACATTGAAACATGAAAAATATTATGTACCTGAGATAAACTCGGAGTTAAAGCCAATCGGTATTCAACTGATCCAACTCTCTCTATAATTTCATAGGGTCCAATGAACCTTGGACTCAGTTTTCCCTTCATACCGAACTGCATCACACTTTTCCATGGTGAAACATTGAGGAAGACATGATCACCTACCTCAAAAGTGAGATCCTTCCTCCTATTGTCCGCATACCTTTTCTGCCTGCTCTGAGCTGTTCTCATGTGTTTCTGTATCAGCTGAACTTTTTCTACCAACTCTTCTACCAATTTTGGTCCCATCAAATTCCTTTCACCTAATTCATCCCAAAAAGATGGATTTCGACACCGCTTCCCATATATTACCTCAAATGGTACCATTTGTATACTGGAATGAAAACTATTATTATATGAAAACTCAACCAATGAATGATGTTAGTCCCAACATCCCTGATAATCCATAAAAAAATCACGTAGCATATCTTCTAAGGTCTGAATTGTTCGTTCTGACTGACCATCTGATTGAGGATGAAAAGTTATAATAAAATTTAATTCACTACCCAATGACTTCTAAAGGACTTTCCAAATGTTAGAAGTGAACCTGGGATCACAATCAGATACAATGGAGAGGGGAACTTCATGTAACCTGACAATATCATTAAGATATAATCGAGAAAGTTGATCAAGGTAAAAAGTATCTCGTATATCATGGAAATGAGCAGATTTTTTCAAACAATCAACAATAACCCAGATTGCATTGTTACCTCGAGGTGTCTTCGGTAATCCCAAAACGAAGTCCATGGATATATTCTCCCATTTCCACTCTGGAACTAGTAAGGGATGATGCATCCCTTTCGGTAACTGCCGCTCTACTATAACCTGTTGACAAGTCAAACACATCATAGTAAAATCAGTAATATCTCTTTTCATTCCATCCCACTAGTAAACTCCCAAAGATCATTATATATCTTAGTACTTGTTGGATGAACTGAAAATGGAGAACTATGAGCTTTACATAACAACTCTCTCTTCAACATTTAATCACAAGGCACACACAATATCTTCCCAAATAACAAAACACAATCATTATCAGTGTTGAATTCAGGTAACATACCCTTATGAACCAGCTCTACCTTTTTCTGAATCTCACTGTCTTACTTCTGTGCTTGCTTAATTTTGTCTGATAGAAAATATTTCACTAATACCTAAAACAAAACAGAAGAATTTCCTGCACCAACAACTTCCAAACCAAAATTCATCAAATCATTAACCAAAGAATTGTGTTCCAAACATAACATTATTAATGAAGCATTACATTCTCGACTCAAAGAATCTACCACTTTATTTGATTTTCCTTGGTGGTAGTGAATCATGAAATCATAATCCTTGATTAATTCTAACCATCTCCTCTATCTCATGTTCAATTCTTTCGGAGTGAATATATTCTTTAAACGTTTGTGATCAGTATATATTTCAAACATTACACCATACAAATGATGCCTCCAAAATTTTAAAGTGAAAACAACAAAAGCTAATTCCTAATCATGTTTAGGGTAATTTATCTCATTAGTTTTCAACAGACGTGAAGAATAAGCAATTACCTGATCAATCTGCATTAGGACGCAACCAAGTCCTTTCAATAAAGCATAACTGTAGATAACAAACTCACCATTTCTGGATGGCAGTGCCAATACTGGATCATTCCCCAATATTCTTTCCAATTATTTTAAACAATCTTCATATTATTTTGTCTAGATAAAATTACACCCTTCCAAATTAGCTTAGTCAATGGGTTGGACAACCGTATCAAATTTTTAACAAACCTTCGGTAATAGTCTGCCAAACCAAGAAAACAACTAATATCAGTTACATTTGTGGGTCTTGGCCATTCTTTAACAACCCTTGTTTCTGCAGGATCAATAGTTCTTCCATCTTTAGAAACAATGTGTCCAAGGAAAGAAATTTGTTGCAACCAAAACTCACACTTTCTGAATTTTCCATAAAATTTATTTTCTTTTAGGGTTTGCAAAATAATCCTTAAATGACTTTCATTCTTCTCTTTACCTTTAGAAAACACCAAAATATCATCAATGAAAAGGCATAACTAAAAATTCATAATGGCCATATCTTGTACGAAATGCAGTATTCGAAATGTCTACTTCCTTTACCTTCAACTGATGGTACCCTGATCTCATGTCAATCATTGAAAAATACTGAGCTCCCTAGAGCTAATAAAATAAATCATCGATATGAGGCAAATGATATTTTCTCTTAACAGTGATGTTATTCAAGGCTCTATAATCAATACAAAGTCTCATTGAACCATTATTCATTTTAACAAATAATACAGGAGCACCCCATGGTGATGTGCTGTGTCGAATGAAACCTTTATCTAATAAATCATGCAATTCCTCCATCAACTCTAATAGTTCAATTTGATCCATTCAACAAGGGGGTTCTGAAATTGTCTTAGAATCAGGAACTAAGTCAACAGTAAATTCAACTTCCCGATCTGGTATTATTCTAGGCAACTCATCAGGAAAAACATTCGGATACTCATTTACCACTGGCACATCATTAATCTGAATGGTTCTTTTGTTTTCAACAATATGTAGAAGGTAACATTCATTTCCATCTTTTACAAGTTTCTCACCCTCTTGATATGTTATCAACAGTAAGGGTTCATTATTGTACACAAACTGAAAGTCTTTCTGGAAAGAAACTTCTTTAGCTCTACAGTCAATCTTAGCATGGTAAACAGAGAGCCAATCCATACCCAGGATAGCATCAAAATCTACTAGAGGTAAAACAATAAGGTTTTCAATTTGGTTCTTTCCACAGATAAGGATATGAAGATTCATATAAATTATTTTTTCCTCAAAATTTCCCCAGGTGTTTGTAGACGCCGGAAAAGTCCGTTGTTCCCAAACGAAGCTCCGGATGCAGAAAGAGAGGTCATATTTGGAGTCGGAAGAATGTTTCGGAGGGCCCGGAGGCCTTGCGCGGAATTTCAGAGGTCTGCGCGCAAAGATGATGATCCGCGCGCAAAACCCCCGGGATGCGCGCAACTCCCTTGCGCGCGGTGCCCGATTCCGCGCCCGCGAGGAGAATTCCGCGCTCGCGCCTTGGATTCCGTGCCCGGGGTTGCCTATAAATACTAGGCGACCCCCAACGTTTCAAAGGTTGTTGGAAGTCGAACGGTCTCCCGCGCGCGCAATTCAACCCCTTCCGCGCGCAATGCCGATCTTCAGGTAACCTCCTTTCTTTCGCGCAATAGAGCCTTGGGGTCCGCCTTCGCGCGCAATCCCCTTGGCTCATTTCCTTTGAATAAATTTCAACCCGAAGGCCTTTGTGCGCAAAAGAAGCCTCTTGCGCGCAATTGCCCCCGGGTGCGCGCAATCCAACCTGATTGCGCGCACCCCCCATCTTCAAAGTGGCCATTCGTTAGAGAATGAGCTGTTGCCCCCGCGCGCTACCCGAAGCCCGGTGCGCGCAATCCCAATCATCCGCGCGCGAAGCGCTGGCCCAATTGCGCGCCAGCCCGCCATTTTGCGCGCCGATCCGCGGTTTTGCGCGCAAAGCTCCTCTTTTGCGCGCAATCCGCCAGGGTCGCCTCCCTTGACCCCCTTTGGGTACCCGCCTGCGTGGCGCCCGATGGTCTTCATCGCAGGTGCCCGCGTTGTGCGTCGTCTTTCCGTGCGGCCCCCCCTAGGCTCGCGCGAAGTGACACGGACCTACCGGCGGCTTTATCGTCCAACATGACGCTAAACTGCACTACGTCCGAGCTACAAGACGTTAAACTGTTCAGCATTCGTCCTGCATGACGCTAAACTGCACCACGTCCTGCACGACGTTAAACTGTATACGTCCAGGCTGCACGACGTTAAACTGCCTAGCCCCCATCGTCCGCGCTGCAAGACGTTAAACTGCCAAGTGTTTCGTCCTCAACACACGACGTTAAACTGTACTTCGTCCGGCAAGACGTTAAACCGTCCGCTTCGTCCTCAACACACGACGTTAAACTGTACTTCGTCCGGCAAGACGTTAAACCGTCCGCATCATTCGATCCCGTGCCTCGCACGCAGGGTCTCCCCCGGTTTGGATGTGGCCCCCACCCGCTCGTCTCTGCAGGGATGTCGGGATTGTCCCCCTTTTGGGACGATTTAATGGGAGTGGCTTTTCCCTACGGGGGCAGGGTATTACAAACCCCTAGTTTCTCGTGGGAGGCTGCACATGTGTATCTCCATTGCGCCTCCCCACTGCCGAAGCCAGTAGAGGGTGTGACTGGGATCGAGGTGTCTTCTTCTTTCGGTCCAAGTCCCTTCCAACTGAGTTTTGCCGCATCCGGGCTGCCTCAAGTGCGTAAGTCCTGACAGAATGAACTACGTGGACTTTGATCCCTGTCTTCTATACAGGGTACATAGGAAGCCTCCCTGAGGTCCAAGCCCGCCACCTGGTCGTCCCGGTCGTATTTACGCCGGTTCGTCCATCAGTGGACCCCTCCAGGGTTCACGCTTGCGTCGATTCACCTATGAATCCGCCCCTGTGGGAGAATGCCCGTGTGTATCTCCACTGTGCCTCCCCACAGCCCCTTTTTCCATTTCTCTTTTTATCGTCCAGCATGACGTGAAACTGTGATCCACCCGGCCGTTCCACCCCCCTCTGTGCGAGGTGGTCCGGTTCAATCCTCCGCCCGGCGGCCTAGACCTCTTCGTGAGTCGGCTTGCCGACGCCCAGCATGACGTTAAACTGTATACCCGAACTACGTTGACTTTGATCCGTGCTAACGCGCGGTACGTAGGAAGCCCCTACGGGGTCCAAGCTCTTCACTCCATCATCCATCCTGATCCTTACCCGGGCCGCCACATCCCGGTGGGGTCATGCCACTTCACTCCACTCCACGTTACTTGGGAAGCCTCCCATGTGCTGGCCCCAGCGTCGGAGGTTCCCCGCAAGGGGTTCTGTCACCTGATCCACTTTTCGTGTTGATCGGTCCGATGCCGTCCCCGCTGGACGTTAAACTCGCGGCATACCCCGTGTTAAACATGGGAAGCTGAGGAAAACCTCAGGTGACACAGTTCCCCGCACCTAGTACGGGATGCCTCAGGCCATCATGCCTTCAAGAAGCCCTATTAGGGACGGAAGACAGACGTGCAGAGCCGCAGTGTTACGACACGCCCCCAGCACCCAGAGCCACCCGGCCTTCTCACCGCAGGTTGCTGCCCCGACCAGACTCCTTGGAGCGTCCAGGCGGAAGCAGCATAATTAACCGGTGTCCATGAAGATATGGCGCCGGGAACGAGATTCACGAACATTCTTAAGTCTATGAGGGAGACCCGGATTAGGCGACAAGTTCCGAGGAGACGTCCAAGGAAGGAGGAGCCGACATCCCATCATCCCGGTTTCGATCAAGGAGAAGACGCCCCTGAATAAGGGACGAATGCCGCCCGCCCTTGGAAAGCGGGACTGCGGGACCACAAGCCGCGCGCCCATCCCCTCGGGTTGACGGGTGCACGCGCGAACGCGTCCTGGCGGAACAGCGTAACCCGATGCACATCCGCACCGAAACAGAAAAATGGTGAACCCGACGTGAATCTCTTCTCCTCGATACGAAGACCGATGGCTTTCAGAGGTGTTGGAAGACCGGCCTGTTGCCCGGCCAAGCATTCAGTCTTACCCGCCAGGGGCTGGGGAAGTGAAATCGGGCACTCCGTCTCGCAACGTCGAGGGCCTGGGTTCCCCCCACGGAAGGCGTCGTGGCACTAATGGTTGGTTGTCGATTCCTTTTTCCTGTCAGTGTTAATGGGTCATTCTCCCTGCTTTCAGAAATCAGGTCGCCCGATCCAGTGCCCGATCGCCACCCGCCCACTGGCGCAGGGGCAGGGGAAACACCGACGCGGCTACTCCGCGCGGTCCCGCCCGTTCCACAGCCGTCCCAGCAGCCGCAATTGCGGGACGACCACGCCCTCTCTCCCCCTCGGAGGTCATCCAGAGAAGGGTGATCAACACCCTGGTGCGGAGATACGAGGAAGAGGGAGTCATCCCCACTAGGGAAATGGCTCGCCTAGACCTTGAGGAGGCTGCGCCTCGCCACCACCGCCGCCCCCGAGGGCCGCGCAGGGAGGCACCGCTTCCTACCTCAACGTCCAACCGCTTCGGGAGCTTATCCCCGGAGCGCTCTGACAGTTCCCTTCCCTACGCGGATGAGGTGGAAGTGGCCCGGGATCACCCTATCCGGGATTCGCTCTAGGGATCTACGGTAAGGACTCCCGCCAGGCCACGGCGACACCGCCGCCAGGCCTCTCCAGTCGAAGAGCGGGCTCTCCACCTGCCTGCGCCGCTCATCCCGACTCGTCTGTCTCGACGCCAACGTCGGGCACGAGCGGAAGAGGATGCCCACCTTGGGGCTCTAGAAACAGCGGCCGCATTGGCCCAAGCCACTGCTGGCTCCAGTCGCCAGGCCTCTGCGCATCCTGAGCAGGGGAACTCCTATGCCCGACCTGGATCGAGGCCCCGACCGCCCCAAAGGCAGGTTGGGTCGACTCTCCCGGTTGCTGGCACTGGCAGTAGCCACCGCGGACCACCTCGCGGTAGCGCTATTCACCGGCAGGATCTACTCTGTGTGGCCGATCCAGGAGGCATGGGTCATCCCACCTTCCGATCCCGGCCCGGAGTCCTGCCCGGAATCATCTCTCCCCGCGTCCCCTTTGATATCTGTCCCGGTGCCCCTCGCGCCTTGGTTCCCAGTCCTCTTGGCCCCAGCACCAGTGCGGCCGGAGGACGCCAGGACAGAGATCAGCCCTGCCCCGAAGAACCACCCAGGGGCAGGAAGGCAAGGCGTCGACGCCGAGGGAAGAATGTTACGGAATTCTAGACAGAGATCCGACCGGTTTTCTTCTCTGACTCAGAGGCGGAGTACGATTCGGCGACAGAGCCCTTTCCCCAATCCCGCCAGTCAAGGGCAGGGGTAGGAATGCGGCACGTCAGCCTCGTGCTCCCCGAAAGCGAGATCGATGTGATCCCCGCTTCTCTCCGAAGGTATATCCGGAGTAACGAGGGCCTGGTAGACCCCCAAGGATCAAGCTTGCGGTTGGTACCGGCCCCTCCGGAAGTGCCTTCCGTCTCGATCAGAGAAGCCGGAGACTTTTTCTGGGGACCGACGGTCGAACCACGATCTAGTGCACCCTCGGCGAGCACCGATGCTACGGCAGGATGTTCGCTCGCCGGCCCGTCCTATCGTGATGTGGTAGCCAGGGCACCGCCACCCTCAGAGGGCGGCCCGGGATATGGAGGCCAATCGGCCTGTTCGCCGTATTCACCACCGGCCAGCCCGTCGGCCCGCCTCGGCACCACTGCCGGTTCCCCGTCCGTTCCCAGCCATTGAAGAGGACCAAGGAGATCTGGGTCCCGAGTTTGAGTCGTGGAGCTTCTGGACCGTCCTTGCAGAGGGCCACTTCCCTGAGAAGTTTTGGCCAGTCGCAGGACCGGACTTTGATGCACCCGAATCGCTCACCCCGGATGAGTTCGAATGCTTCCGCCGAACTCTCCGGGAGACTCGCTCCTCTCTTCACCGCCTACAAATGCTATACCCCGGGAGTCAAGCGCACCTGGAGGATATTGGTGAGCAGTGCCGTCAAATTGACCTGGCCATGCTCCCCGTGGTTCGGCACCCCGGGTCATTTGGGCACCACGAGGCCCTCCAACAACGATGCGTTGAGTGTTTTCAAGTACTCCGCAAAGTTATCGAGGAAGCCACTCCCCACGTGTATATCCGTGGATGGGGGCAGTACGCTGCCCTACGCTTCAGTGTGATTAGCCGACAGCCCGATTCGCTGGGTGGCCCTGAGGGTATATCCCCAGGGACAGAAACAGTCAATATGGATGACCTGTCGGGAGAGGGGAACGACTTGGAACTTCTCGACGGGGGCTTCCCCCCCGAAGACAAGCCGTCGTCAGATCCATCAGTGAGAGTTACTCGTCATCAGAGAAACCTCCTGGGGCTCCCCGCACCCACTGAAGCACTGACGTTGAGCCGAAACGTCAGCAAAGGAAAAGAGCACAGCGAGGCTATAAGGCCCGCCGACCCATCTGCCTCCATGCAGAGGGCAGAGGAGGATCCCGAGAAGGCTACGCTACGTCAGCAGCTCGCCGAACAGAAGAAGCTGGTTGACCAGCTCCTCGCCGAGCGCGCTGCAGAACGGCGGCCTGACTACGGTGATCCTAGGCCAGGACAGCAGGGACCGGAACAACCGCTCCTCGACGAGACTCTCCTGGGCAACCGTTATTACGCCGTGTTCGCCGACAGGAGAGAGGCCATTGCCTATGGCAAGAGGGCGCGGTATGTTTCGCCACACCCTCCCGAGCGGCGTGACTACCTGAGAGATCCCGCTCGGATTCCTCCCGCTGCCCCAAGGGCCACTCCGCCCGCCATCCCACGAGCTTCCGAGTTCGACGACCCGGTCGATGACCCGATTGAAGGGCCATGCAATGCGCTCGTGGTTAGAGATCCTCGCCAGGACTGGAACCCATGTCCGGACGATCCGATGGCGGCACTCATTGCCCGCTTGGAAGCCTTGGAGACTCGGCAGGTGGCGATCCCACCGGACGGTAAGCCCTACCCAGCATGGGTGGATGACATGCCGGCGCCTCCGGGATTCGGGAATCCCACTTTTTCCCCCTTCAACGGGACTGGAGATCCGCCACAGCATTTAGCCCACTTCAACTCGAGGTGCGGGCCTATGTTGGGGACTCCGGCGCAGCAAGAGGCCGCTAAGCTTCGCTGCTTTGTTCAGACACTGGAAGGGCCAACATTTGTCTGGTACAGCCAGCTCCCCGTCGGGTCGGTAACCAGCTGGGAGGACCTCCGTAGACAGTTCCTCTACCAGTTCAGTTCCACAACCCGGAAGACAAGTATCTCAGACCTCTTCAAGTGCAAGCAGAGGCCTGATGAGCGAGTCGCAGACTTCGTCGCCCGATGGAAGGGTCTCACGTATTCCCTTGACATGCCATTGACTCAGGAGCAGTTGCTGACAATGTGCGTCAGGAACGTCAAGACCGAGCTGGTCCCTTCCCTGATCACTCAAAATTACCCCGGAGGGTTCAGGGACTTCTCAGACAAAGCTCAACGTCTTGAGGAAGCCCTGCAACAGGCCAGCCAGGCACACCCGCTGCCTCCTATGATTCCTGCAAGGAGAGTCAGCAGGGCTGAGCCCGCTGCTGTTGCCCAGATAGAGGCCCCCAGGCCGTTGGAGCTGCTGCCGGCGAGGCCAGCTCCACAGCCTCACAGGAATCCGCCTCCACGGGCTCAGTTCCCGGCCCAGCAGCGGCAGCCTCAGAACCGGTCGGCCCCTCCGCGTAATGTACCACCGCAACCCAGGCGAGATAATCAGGGTCCACCTCCTCGGCAGGCCCCTCCAGCCCCTCGTCAAGACCACGCTCCCAGGGGCCTGCGCCACCTGACTTACTCATTCCATGAGGATCAGGTCCCCGGTTATTTCCGGAGCGCCCTGGAGCAGAGGATTGTGCGACTGCCTGAGTGTTGGAAGCCAGAGGAGGCACATCTTACGAATAACCCCCACTACTGCCCCTACCATCGGGCCCTGGGGCACACCATCCAGCGGTGCTATGTGTTTAAGGATTGGCTCCAAGACCAGATTAACAACAATGTAATCAGGTTGGGCCCAGCTCCAGCACAAGTGGCGGGCGTGTTCATGGGATCAGATGACGATAGTGGCAACGAGGACGAATGGAAGCTGGTCTCCAACCGCGGATCCCAGAAGTATAATAACTGGATGGCCCGCAAGACGACCATTCGCGCCCATGGAATCATCCGTGCGCGCTTGAATCAGCCTGAGCCCCCAGAATCTGCGGGTGCTGCTTCGGCATCATCGTCCCAGCCTGCCTCTTCCAAGAGGAGCAAACGGTGGCGGCGCAAGAAGGAAGAGCGCGCCCCGCCGGTTCCGCCACTATCCCGCACTCTCGGCGATTTCATGCCCCCGGAGATGGGGGTCCCTCCTCGGATCCGCCCGGTGATGGATGATTCGTCCGATGACGGTATTGGGTACGCTTCGGTTAATACCGTCGAGCTGGTAAATCCCTTTTCGGTTCCCGAAGTTGAAGAACACCAGGTGGACCTCCCTAGTGTCCCCGGTCGTCGCCACCGTCGGAAGAACCGCAGTAGCAGGAGTCGCCGGGGCACAGCCGCTGGTGCCTCCAGCCAGGCCGTGCACGCCACCGAGACTAGGCAGCAGGCTCAAAACCGAGCTCAGCGCGCGCAGCCCCCCCATCCGGGGATGACGGATTCGCCTCCGCCACTGTTTGTGGTGTGGGACCAGGCAGAACCGCCTCAGCCGCGTCGCGACCAGCTCCGCCCTGCCACAAGTCCATCCCGGCCTCCTGACTCCAGTACGGTGACCATTTCCCGGACTGTGACCAGTGAACAGCGAGATGCGCCAAGTACCAGTCGGCCGCCGATCCAACCAGCAAGGCCCGTCATGCCACCAACCGCAGAGCAACCTCCTGCAACCAGGGGCTCGCGCTTGGCCAAAAAGTATGATGTCCTGAAGCACTTGGCCGACATCCCAGCAAGGCTCTCCATCCTTGAGGCTCTGCGCATGTCATCTGAGATGAGCGAGGCACTCGCTGAAGCCCTGAAAAGCCCCCTCCAGTTTGAGACAGAGGTTGCGGCTGCAGAGGCCTTTCACGCCGAAACGATCGAGGACGCCGAATGACAGGCAGTTATCTCGTTCTCTGGTAAGGATGAAGACCCTTCTATACAGGGACACATTCGTCCGCTGTATGTCACTGGCCAGTTCAATGGCCTTGAAGTCCGGCGCTGTCTTGTCGACACGGGGTCCGGGATTAACATGATTCCAACTCGGACGCTCCGGAGATTGGGGTTGTCTGAGGATGACTTGATTCCCTCCGACCTCAGGATCCAGGGGTACGACCGCACCGAGCAAACCCCGGTCGGCAAGATACGTTTGAAGACCCAGTTCGGTGACTTGGTTGCCGACATCGAATTCATGGTAGTCTCTCAGGACACTGCGTATAACGCATTGATGGGCATGCCATGGCTTCACCTTCACGCGGCGGTTCCCTCGTCATACCACCAATGCCTCAAATACTCCCTTAATGGTCGAGTAGGCGTGCTTCAAGGAGATGCCTCTCCTTTTGCCTCATGTGAAGCCCGCTATCTGGACGCGGACTATTACAAGAGCAAGGATAAGCAGATCCTGGCAGGTGAGGTTGAGCCTGTCGCTGTTGCAAGTGATCCCTGGGCAAGTCTGGATGACGCTTACGTCCTCCCGATTCAACGGTTGGACGTGGCCATGGTCTCAACGGCCCGCGAGTCTCCTAATGAGATGACCGCGACTGCCCGTGCCAGCACCAGTGGCCCAGCAGGATCTGGTAGCCCCAATGCAGTTGCCAACGCAGTCTCTCCCGTGGACGATCCCTCCCCGAGTGGAGAGGACGTGGAAGATGCACCCCCAGCCTTTGAGGAGGGCGTCCCCGCCACGGTCGATGAGTTAATACAGGTGAACCTTGGAACCGAGGCCGATCCAAGACCCACATTGGTTAGTGTCGCCATGCCCTCTGAGGAGCGGCAGCAGTACGTGGACTTTCTCAGGCAGCACCGTGATGTGTTCGCTTGGGGCTATGACGAGATGCCGGGGCTAGATCCTCAGGTAGCCGTCCACCGCCTTGGTCTCCCGGCGAACCATCGCGGGTTCAAGCAGCCTCCCAGGAAGATGCACCCATCCCACGGTGCCATGGTTGAGGCCGAAGTTGACAAGCTTATCAAAGCCAACTTCGTGAGGGAAGTTCAGTACCCCAAATGGCTGGCCAACATTGTGCCGATCAGGAAGAAGAACGGGCAGATCAGAGTCTGCATCGACTTCCGCGATCTCAACCGCCACTGCCCGAAGGATGATTTTCCCCTTCCAGTGACAGAGCTGTTGATTGATTCCACGGCAGGGTTCCAAGCCCTCTCCTTCATGGATGGATACTCCGGATACAACCAAATTCGGATGGCCCCTGAGGATGAGGAGTTCACTGCCTTCAGGGCCCCCCAAGGTACCTTTTGCTACCGGGTCATGCCCTTCAGCCTGAAGAATGCAGGTGCCACCTATCAACGGGCGATGCACCGCATATTCAAGCCAATCCTCGGCACACTGGTGGAATGCTACGTCGACGACTTGGTTGTCAAATCGCGCCAGCGTCAGGACCATCTCAAAGATCTTGAGAAAGTGTTCAGCTTCCTCCGGTCTCGATGCCTGAAGATGAACCCGTTGAAGTGTGCCTTTGGGGTCACCTCCGGAAAGTTCCTTGGATTTGTGGTAAGATACCGGGGTATTGAGATCGACCCAGAGAAAATCAGGGCGATTAGCCAGATGCCTCCCCCAGGTACCATCCGGGAACTGCAAGGGTTCCAAGGCCACTTAGCCTATATACGCCGATTCATCGCGAATCTGGCCGGCAAGTGTAAGCCCTTTTCTCGGCTCATGAAGAAAGGTGCCACCTATTTATGGGATAAAGAGTGTCAGACAGCTTTCGAGGAAATCAAGCAGTACCTGCTTCAACCTCCGGTCCTGATGCCGCCTGTATCCGGGAAGCCGCTGGTCCTCTATGTGACCGCCCTGGAACGGTCCCTGGGTGCCCTTCTCGCCCAGAAGAACAACGAGGGAACGGAGAATAGCCTCTATTACCTCAGTCGCATGCTCCTCGATGCGGAAGTTAGGTATTCCCCCATCGAGAAGAGCTGCCTGGCGCTCGTATTTGCCGTACAGAAATTACGGCACTACTTGCAGCACCATGAGGTACAGTTGGTTTCTCGGGTAGACCCGTTGAAATATATCCTGAGCCGACCTATGTTGACTGGCCGTCTAGCGCGGTGGGCTGTGATTCTCCAGCAGTTCGACATCAGGTATGTGTCTCAGAAGGCCATCAAAGGGCATGCATTGGCAGACTTTCTGGCAGCTCACCCGACCTCCGCGGATCAGCCGCTGGATCTAGGCTTTCCTGATGAGACCATTCTCTCGGTTGATCGAGCCGATCCATGCTGGCAGATGCACTTTGACGGTGCCTCCCGGAGCCCCACCGGTAGAAGACTCGATAATCCTAAGCTCAACAGAGTAGGCTTGGGTATCGTCTTCATTACCCCGGAGCGAGCCGTGCTTCCATACTCTTTCCTGTTGTCAGAGGGCTGTACCAACAATGAGGCGGAATACCATGCCCTCATCACCGGCCTCGAGTTGGCTCTCGAGATCGACGTGCCCCGTCTGTGCGTGAAAGGGGACTCCGAGCTGGTCGTTAAGCAGATCAATGGCGACTACGTTGTCAGGAAGCCAGAACTTGTGCCATTGTTGGAGTGCACCCTCCTTCTGATGGCTCGGTTCCCTTCTCGGCCGGAAATTGTCCATGTTTCCCGGTCGCAGAACGGTCGAGCAGATGCTTTGGCCAGCCTCGCTGCGTCACTTGCGGAGCCTGAACAGGACAACCTGATCGTCCGCGTGACGCGCCGCAGGCTCATCGCTCCCGTTATCCTGGAAGAAGATCGCGGCCCGTTGGTAAGTAACCTCACCACGGTTGCCCCTATGCCCGGAGCCCCGAGTACCCCAGATATGACAGTCGGATCATCCCCTGATTGGAGGACGCCTTTGGTTGAGTACCTCCATCATGGCATTCTTCCATCGGATCGGGCCGAGCGCGAGCGAGTTCGACGCCGCGCATCGCAGTTCGTCCTCCAGAGCAGTCCCGGCCTGGAGCAGATCCTCTACAAACGCGGATTTGATGGTGTTCTCCTCCGTTGCCTTCAGGGAGTTGAGATCCCACGAGTCATGCAAGAGGTTCATGCTGGTTCATGTGGCGCCCACCAGACTGGGCCGAAGCTGTCCCACCAGAATCGGAGGTTGGGATACTTCTGGCCCTCTATGATCCATGACTGCATCGAGTATGCCAGGAGGTGCCATGCGTGCCAGGTTCATGCGAACTTTGTGCATCGGCCGCCGGAGCCTCTCCATACCACAAGGTATTCCTGGCCCTTTGCAGTCTGGGGACTGGACGTTGTGGGACCTTACCCGCCGGCGACAGCTCGCCAGTGCCGGTTCATTCTGACCGCCACGGACTTCTTCTCCAAATGGGCAGAAGCGATTCCGCTCAGAGAGGTCAAATCCTGTTCGATCGCTGACTTCGTGACCTCCAACATCATCTATCGATTTGGAGTGCCTCACGCTATCCTCACGGATAACGGAACCAATTTCCGAGCACCCGAGTTGAAGAAGTTGTACGCCAAGTATAACATTCGCTCGAACCATACATCTCGCTATCATGCGCAGGCGAATGGACAGATTGAGGCGTTCAACAAAACCCTCTCTAACATTCTGCAAAAGATGGTTGGTCAGAACAAGAAGAGTTGGCCGGACAAGCTCCCCAACGCCCTCTGGGCTTATCGGACGACGACTCGCAATTCCACCCAGATGACCCCTTATTCCCTGGTGTATGGAGCTGAGGCCGTCATGCCCATCGAGATCTAGTTGCCGTCCTTGCGCACTGCGGTCTACGACCAGCAAGCGCCGGACAGAGTTGCTGAAGCCCGTCTAGTCGAGTTGGAAGCACTGGATGAGAATAGACTTCGCGCTTTGCACAACTTGGAGAGGCATCAAAGCAGAATGGCTCGAGCTTTCAATAAGAAGGTTCGCCTCCGCTCCTTCCTGCAGGGTGATCTAGTGCTAGCCCTAAGAGCGCCGATGATCCCCGGCAGGAAGCCACCCAAGTTGGAGCCCAAGTGGGAGGGACCTTTTGTTGTCCACAAGGTCTATCCCAATGGCGCGTACTCCCTAGCGACTATGGATGGTGAGCGTGTCACTCCTCCCACCAACGCTAGGTTCCTCAAGCAATACTTTTCCTGAGTGTTCAAACGTCCAGCATGACGTTAAACTGCACATTTGTCCAGCATGACGTTAAACTGCACATTCGTCCCGCATGACGCTAAACTGCACTTCGTCCTGCATGACGTTAAACTGCACCACGTCCTGCACGACGTTAAACTGCATTTGTCCAAGCTACAAGACGTTAAACTGTTCAGCATTCGTCCAACATGACGTTAAACTGTACTTCGTCCAGGCTACAAGACGTTAAACTGTTCATCATTCGTCTGCGCTGCAAGACGTTAAACTGCCAAGTGCTTCGTCCTGCATGACGCTAAACTGCACTACGTCCGAGCTACAAGACGTTAAACTGTTCAGCATTCGTCCTGCATGACGTAAAACTGCCCCTCAAGAACTACGTGCGGCTTGATTCCCATCCTTATGGGATACGTAGGACCGCCTGAACCTTCATGTTTCAGGCCCAGCCCCATCCTTCGGGAATTTCCATCCCATCTCGGGCCCTTGGCCCAGTTGCCCCCGGGTGTGCGGCGTATGGTGTGAGCGCGGGGCTATGCCCTCATTCACGTCGGTTTGCTCGTCACGCTGTACGCCCCCCCACGTTTGGGGATGCCTTCTGCTCCCCCCCTTCCTTTTTTCTCTCTTTTCGTCCTGCATGACGTTAAACTGCCTCTCAAAGAACTACGTATGGCTTGATTCCCATCCTTATGGGATACGTAGGACCGCCTGAACCTTCATGTTTCAGGACCAGCCCCATTTCCCGGGAATCTCTATCCCGCGTTGGGCCTCTGGCCCCAGTTCCCCTCCTTTTTGTGCGAGGCGTATCACGTGAGCGGGGGATTATGTCCTCATTCACGTCGGTCTACTGGCCGCGCCGTACGCCTCCCCCGTGTGTGGGACTACCTCACACCCCTCATCGTCCTGCATGACGTTAAACTGCCTCTCAAGAACTACGTATGGCTTGATTCCCATCCCTATGGGATACGTAGGACCGCCTGGACGCTTGTGTTTCAGGTCCAGCCCCGTCTCTCGGTTGATCATGGGGATCTGCCCTCTTTTGGTTGCTCTCAGGGTGAGTCCTCCGACCCTTTCCGGAGATCTGTTAACATGTTTTGGGTACTTCAGTCTATGACTCGTAGTGTCAGATTCAACCCCGACAAGTCCTGTGTCGCTTGTCAGGCCTCGCACTTCCTCTTGTTCGAGCCTTCACTCAAAGGGATCCTCGTTAGCGGTTTGGGTACGATGCCTCAGTGCTCTCCTACCGCTCCGGGTCGATTTACCGTCGGGTCTTGGGCCGCAAATTGATATGAATCCTGCGATTGAGCGGTTGATGCTCGTTTGCTTGCCCCGTCTTAGGCTGACGCGATCGGATGTTGTGTTGCGAATGCGTCAGCAACATCCTTGATCGCCATGTCGGCTCTTTCAGGCTCTGAACATTGGTTGCGCAGTCCTCATCACACTCCGCCTTTATGCGTTGTAGTGGAATCTGGACACTCTTTTCATACTGACCTTCAGTACACCTTTACACGTTAGGCAAACCAACCAAGGTAATGATGTCGTTCGAGGCTCCCATGATCTGAGCACCAAGGATATATGCGGATGTTCTCCCCAAGGGCCATGCGTAGCTGGACCCTCGTCCCCATAAGGAGGGAGGAGTCGCTCGAACAATCGCGTTCTGAGCCCAGTATGTCTGGAGGCTAGCATCTCTGCCCCTCGGGTGATGGACATACACATGCCCCTATCCCAAGACTCTTCTCCTGGAATCGTGCGTGACCGCAAGGCTGGGTATGCTCCCACCTCCGCCGTGTCCGCCGTACCGCGGTAAGCAGATTCCTCCATGGTCTGAACCACACGACCTTAAACTGTGTTGTCTGGTCCTACCACACGACCGTAAACTGTGATCGTCTTGGCCGCCCGACGAGAAACGGCACTGCATCGTGATGTTTCCCTCAGGGGGCACTCATGTTGGGCGCTGGTTAATAACCACGCCATTCATCAATGCCTTCCGTGGCTTGATTATTGTGGCGACGCCAGAGATCTCTCAATCACAGGCATGTCGCCGCACAAAGAAAAACCATTCATCTTTAAGGACAAACAAGAAATATCAAATGCCGCTCCTTCTGTGTGCGAGGGTCAGACCCGCACTCTTCCCCGCGCTGGTGCCCGATTGTGTTGCGCCGCGCTTCAAGAACTACGTGCGGCTTGATTCCCATCCTTATGGGATACGTAGGAACGCCCGAATGTTTGAAACTTCGGGTCCAGCCCCCCATCTCTTAGAGATTCCCCCTTCTCTGGGGAATCCGCCGCCTTCAGGTCACCCTCAAGGCGTGTAACCCGACCCCTTGCAGTGGTCCACCGGTGTCAAGAGTACTCTGGTTTATTGCCAGGAGGGTCAGGATCCGCTTGGTCAGGTTTCCTCCGCTTTTCAGGCTTCGTGCTCCCTTTCATTCGGACCCATCGTCTACGCCCTGGGTGGAGCCCCCGTGAACGGTTCGGACACAATGCCTCAGTGCTCTCCCACCAACTCGGGCCGGTACCCCCAATGGCCTCGGGCAGCAAATCGATATGAATCCTGCGATTGAGCGGTCGATGCTCGTTTGCTGCCTCATTCCACCAACGGTTAGTGCGATGTTGATGCTGCTTTTCCGCCACGGTCGGCAGTACTCTCATATCGTCACGCCGGTGCTCCCGGTCCTCGAGTGAATGGCCGCATGATTCACATCTTCCACCTCCCATTCCGGCCAGGAGAAACCTCGGCACTCTCGACACTATCCCTCAGTGCATCTTTGCATACCCGGGGGATGGGACCACGATGCGGCATACTTTGAGGTCTTTATGGTCCGAGCTCTAAGACCTTAAACTAAGATCTCTCCTTATGGTCCGAGCTCTAAGACCTTAAACTAAGATCTCTCCTTATGGTCCGAGCTCTAAGACCTTAAACTAAGATCTCTCCTTATGGTCCGAGCTCTAAGACCTTAAACTAAGATCTCTCCTTATGGTCCGAGCTCTAAGACCTTAAACTAAGATCTCTCCTTATGGTCCGAGCTCTAAGACCTTAAACTAAGATCTCTCCTTATGGTCCGAGCTCTAAGACCTTAAACTAAGATCTAGCCCTTATGGTCCGAGCTCTAAGACCTTAAACTAAGATCTACCCTTATGGTCCGAGCTCTACGACCTTAAACTAATATCTCCCCTTAATGGGGTCCTACGTCCTGCATGACGATAAACTGCACTCTCAGAACTACGTGTGGCTTGATCTCCAGCCTGATGGAGTACGTAGGAACGCCCGGGCATTCCGACTCGGGTCCAGCCTCAGGGATCGTTAAGTCCCGCCCCTCCACGTCGCCGGCCGTCTGGCCTGACTTCGGGTAGAGTGGTGCAGTTGTGATATTCTCCCCGATTCAGCTCGGGATGCCCCATCGCAAGGATGGGAAGCGACGGTTTCCTTGTCAGAGAGGTGTTGTCTGAGAATTGAGGTGACTCACGGCCATGTTAGTGCATCCACCTAATACGCTTTCCCCACGGTGGCACAATTTTGAGAGCGTTGGATTCTGTCCGAACAAATCGTCACTTCACCCCACGCTTCGCATGCCCTGTTGATCTGGATTTCCACCCTTGTGTCTGAAGGAACCCCAAAGCGGTATTCATGATGACATGTGGTCCGCCTCCTGCAATATGAATGATGGCCTTTTTCGGTCCGTCTATTGCAGTTGTTATGGTCGATCCACTGTCCGCCTACCGTCTTGGGCATTTCCTGGAAGGCCGACCGTTGTGGATGTCCGGATTCGGGACACGCGATTCACCCTTTCTCATTTCCCTATGTTCGGATAAAATCTCAACGCCCCTAGCGTTGTCCCGCTCGTGTGCTGGAACAAGTTGGGGGGATGATACATTGATTAGGCTTGAGGTCTCCTTTCTTAGGAATGACCTCCCTCTTTTCTCTAAGAAATCCAGGCCCAATTGCGGATGCCTGATGCTTGGTTAACACTCCCGCAAGACAACGAATTGTGGTTGAGCATGTTAAACCAAAAGATGCAGATAAATATATTGATTCATACAAATGGATCAAAGTAGCGGAAGCAAATGCTTTGGGAATGGAAAAACAAAGCCCTTAGGGATTAGCGTGCTGAATGAGTCTTTCTAATGCCGCTACCCTTTGGCTGGTGGCCTCCAGAGCTGCTTCTCGCTCTCTGCGTGCCCTCTCTTCGTCGGCGGTCGTAGCACACAGTTCGTCGATTCTGGCCTGTGCACGCTCCCGCTCGACTTGAATTGTCACCATCTGTTGGCCCGCCTCCGTCAGCTGTACTTGGGCGTCAACCAGCTGAGCTGCTAGTTGCTCCACAAGCTCGGTACACGTCGCGACGAAGGCCTCCTTCTCTACCGCCTGCCCTTCGAGGTGCCGGACTTCCTGCTCCGCCGCGAGGAGCGCCCGCGTGCTCTCCGACATGTCCCGACTTTGTGTGACGTCGGCACGCCGGCAGCTCTCGCGCATCTTTTCGGCCATGAAATCACGGACCGTCAGATGGAGGCGTTGAGCATCAGCTCCCCCGGCACACAGGAAGCGCAGCCAGGTCTGAAGTGATCCCATGCGCCCCAGCCACTCCGATGGGTCTCGCTTGAGGAAGCGCTGGATGCACTTCCACCCCCTACGGCGCGTTATCCGGCTCTCCTCGACCGCCTCCGTGTCTGAGTCGTCCATCTCCTCGGGATCGGCAGGCCGGTAGGCAGGGAAGGCAGCCAGCAGGTCTGCTGCAGGGTCCGCCCCTGGGAGGTCCTCACGAGGGATAGGTTCCCCAACATCCGGGCGACCTTCTTCTCTCTCCCCAGCGGCGCTGACACCCTCGTCAGCCCCCAACCTCTCTCCGATGTCAGCACCGCCGATGTCCGGAGCCCCTTGATCAGCAGTTGGTGGGGCCGGCTCGGTTTGGGAAGTCTGTTCCGGAGCAGGCGGCATGTCTGCCACTGGTCCACTCGTAGATGGCCCGGGTTCGGCAACCCGATGAGCCTCCAGTGTTGAGGTCACTGCGCAGGGCATGCCATGGTCAGTCACGGATCGTCAACGGAAGGCACCAGCAGTAAAGTAAGGAGACTTACGGGAGGTCAGAGTGTCATCTTCCGCTAACCCGGTCGCCGCAGGAACAGTTGCAGCAGGGGACCCCTTAGCGCTTGTCAGTTCAATGATGGGTGTCTGGCCCCCGCCTTGTCCTGCTGGCGCCCCTCCTACTCCCGCTGAGGATGCCTGACCAACATCCGTGCGCTCCTGAGAAAGATGGAGAAATGGGTTAGAAGCTGCATAAGAGAGTGGAAGAAGCAGATTGAGTAGGGATAGAAGCGGACCTCGAGAAGCTCAGTGACATCAACGTTGTCAGAGCCGGCCACCTCGCCGCTCTCCCGTGGGCTCCCCTGATGGGATCTTCCCTCGGAGCCTTCATCCTCCCCCATTTCCTCCTCTTCTTCGGAGTCGTTGCTACTGTCGTCTTCTTCCGGCGGCATCTGTTCCGGAGCGGGCTCGAGACCGAGCATCACCTTCACCAGAAGGGATGGCTCCGCGCGCTGACCACGTTGGCGCGCGTACTCGTCCATGGCCGTCAGATATGCATACTGCCGGTTGAAGTCCACCCTGTCGGCAATGTGGAGGCGCCCGACCTCTGGCAGATGGATTCCTTCTCTGAGAATCTTTCTCCAGATGGCGTCGGTCCCCAGTGGCTGCCGCAGGGTCATCCAGGCCGACCACAGCGCCGGGAAGACTGCATCGTGGGAGGGTTCGAGCAGACGTCTCACCTGCTTCCCGGGCCACTCTTCGACCGCCGCATGTGCCCCCTCTCTGGGCGCCGAGGTCGTAGCGGCAGCCTGCGATGTGCCCACCGCCGAAGTCCCTGCTCGCGCCGGCCCCGCTGCTTGGCGCGCCTCCGTTCTCCCCCGTGTGGCGGCGCCTCGCCTCCTTCCTTGACGCCCGGTCTCCGCACGGGTAACCTCGAGCCGTCGAACTAGCTTCCGCAAAAGCCCCTCAGGGTACGCGATGGCCCAGTGTTCGGCGTACTCGGTTGCCAAGCCTGCGTCAACTCCGGTAGGAGGGAGAGTGATGACGTCGCCAGAGCCGAAAGCGGCAAACATCAGCCACATCTGGCGAAGGACGCCAGGGTTCGTCTCCTCCCGGACAGCAGTGAATACCCTCTTCGGCATCCGTTGAAGGCACCCGAACTGCCTGGTGAAACGGGTCGGCACGTAAGGCTCGCAGATCACCTTCCCGTCGATCCGAGCCACGAGCACCCCGCCCCGCATGTTCAGGAAGTATTCATGCTGCTCCAGCGGACCCTGCCCATTGTCGATCATCTGGCCGACGGGAGTGGGGAACGGACTGAAGTTGAAGTTGGCATGATTGCCAATCCGGATCCGCACGCCCTCCTCACTTAGGGTCATCGGAGCGACCCCCGCGATGTTCAGCAGGGAGGGTCGAAGGCCGTTGCCCGGAGGAATGATGGCGTTCGGAAACGTGTACCCACCGAGGTGAGCAGCCACCCAGCCGTGGAAGAACTGAAAGGGCCCACAGATCCTTCGTGGCGACCCCCCTCGTGAGATGCGTCCCAGGATGGCATACAGCCTCGCCAGCACTGGGACCCCGAGGTTGTATCTCTTGTTGGCGGCCATAGCGCCCGCCACCGCCAGTGTCGCCGGGTGAACGCCCATTCTCGCGTCCCGCACTGGCAGGAGCCACCCACTCAGAAAGGCGGCCAGGAACGCCGCGTACCAGACGTTTGGGTCCCGGGCCTCGATGACACGGTACCCCCATGAGCGGTAGTCGCCCGTCTCCAGGACCCGCCAGTACGACCCGTTCCGGCTCCTCTGAGCTGCGGTCGGGCACCGCTTCCCCCTGGCCGGCATCTTGACCGCCGGGTCATGCTCCAAGAACTGGCCGAACCATTCCTTGTAGGCTATGTCCTTCTGGAAGTCTTTGATCCCGAGCCGCTGCGTAGCCAGGTCAAGCAGATGCCAGGTCAGGATGGGAGTCCGTGACCTGTCCTCCCAGGTGTTCTTCGGTGGCAGGAACTCATCGTATTGGTAGCCCTCCAGCGGGATACCTCCGATGCAGTGGATGTCCCAGAAACCGATGCCGACCTCCCCATGGTGAAGATGGAAGGTGTTGGTATCCGGAGACCATCGGGTGAACAGCTCCGGCCCGAGCTCGGACTGCTGGTAGAAGTGGAACTGCGACGTCCACACCCCCTCGAACAGGCCGATGTACCACAGCTCCTCTGCGAAGTGATCGCAAGTGTGGCGTACCCAGAACGCCCAGGCCCACTCACTGGTGAAGTTGCCCCCAGACCGCAAGTCCCAGTCCTTCAGCCAGCCCTTGGTGTCGTCCGTGACGCTCTGGCGATATATGCTCGAGTAGAGGGCTGGAGAATTCTCCGCAGTAGGCTCACCCCCATCAATGGTTCGCGTCCTCGGGTTCAGGACATAGACATCCAAGTGTCTGGTCTCCCTGGCAGGATGCCCATTGTTGGTGATGTTATAGCGGAGAAGCTCGTCCTCCCGGGTCACCCAGGTCCGCGGCGCATCAATCTCGAACCCTGGCACCGGAACCTCATCTAGGATGCCGAAGTTCCAGAGCGGCAGGTTGTCCGACAGTGGATATGTCTTCTGGGACGGCGTCAGTAAGTCGAACAAGGATTGATTGTTGGAAACAATCTCCTTGGCTCCGTAAACCTCCTCGTTCGTCGCCATCTCAGCCCTGCGAGTGGCGGCATCCCCCTCATTTCCTCTGTGCGCGGCCGTCTCAGAAGTTTCGGGAGTCGTGCGGGTTAAGGGATGAAGCGTGCGGGATCGGACGAGGCTGGTAGAGAAGTTTGAAGGTTGGCGCGCAATCCAAGTGGGCGGCGCGCAATTGGGAAGACTGTCGCGCAAAGTTCCGGGTTTTCGCGCAAAGACAGGCGAAATCCGGACGGTTTTGCGCGACGAGCGGGCGAATTCCGCGCCGGAAAAGGCAATTTCGCGCACGAGAGCAGAGATGCTTATCGCGCGGAAGGCCAGTGTACGGCACGGAGGGACCTAGTGCCCCTATTTATAGGCGAGGCCGGGGTCCGCGCTGCGCAGAAAGCGCTTTGCGCGACCGCAGCGGCGAATTTCGCGACCGGCGCCCCTTTTTGCGCGCCTAAGTCCCGCGCCGCCCAGGACTTCAGCATTCCGGCGTCTCCCTCGGAACCCGATCGTTGCGACCTCTCGCCGATCAGATTCCGAGGGGGGGCTTTTGTAGACGCCGGAAAAGTCCGTTGTTCCCAAACAAAGCTCCGGATGCGGAAAGCGAGGTCATATTTGGAGTCGGAAGAATGTTTCGGAGGGCCCGGAGGCCTTGCGCGGAATTTCAGAGGTCTGCGCGCAAAGATGATGATCCACGCGCAAAACCCCCGGGATGCGCGCAACTCCCTTGCGCGCGGTGCCCGATTCCGCGCCCGCGAGGAGAATTCCGCGCTCGCGCCTTGGATTCCGCGCCCGGGGTTGCCTATAAATACTAGGCGACCCCCAACGTTTCAAAGGTTGCTGGAAGTCGAACGGTCTCCCGCGCGCACAATTCAACCCCTTCCGCGCGCAATGCCGATCTTCAGGTAACCTCCTTTCTTTCGCGCAATAGAGCCTTGGGGTCCGCCTTCGCGCGCAATCCCCTTGGCTCATTTCCTTTGAATAAATTTCAACCCGAAGGCCTTTGCGCGCAAAAGAAGCCTCTTGCGCGCAATTTCCCCCGGGTGCGCGCAATCCAACCCGATTGCGCGCACCCCCCATCTTCAAAGTGGCCATTCGTTAGAGAATGAGCCATTGCCCCCGCGCGCTACCCGAAGCCCGGTGCGCGCAATCCCAATCATCCGCGCGTGAAGCACTGGCCCAATTGGGCGCCAGCCCGCCATTTTGCGCGCCGATCCGCGGTTTTGCGCGCAAAGCTCCTCTTTTGCGCGCAATCCGCCAGGGTCGCCTCCCTTGACCCCCTTTGGGTACCCACCTGCGTGGCGCCCGATGGTCTTCATCGCAGGTGCCCGCGTTGTGCGTCGTCTTTCCGTGCGGCCCCCCCTAGGCTCGCGCGAAGTGACACGGACCTACCGGCGGCTTTATCGTCCAGCATGACGCTAAACTGCACTACGTCCGAGCTACAAGACGTTAAACTGTTCAGCATTCGTCCTGCATGACGCTAAACTGCACCACGTCCTGCACGACGTTAAACTGTATACGTCCAGGCTGCACGACGTTAAACTGCCTAGCCCCCATCGTCCGCGCTGCAAGACGTTAAACTGCCAAGTGTTTCGTCCTCAACACACGACGTTAAACTGTACTTCGTCCGGCAAGACGTTAAACCGTCCGCTTCGTCCTCAACACACGACGTTAAACTGTACTTCGTCCGGCAAGACGTTAAACCGTCCGCATCATTCGATCCCGTGCCTCGCACGCAGGGTCTCCCCCGGTTTGGATGTGGCCCCCACCCGCTCGTCTCTGCAGGGATGTCGGGATTGTCCCCCTTTTGGGACGATTTAATGGAAGTGGCTTTTCCCTACGGGGGCAGGGTATTACAAACCCCTAGTTTCTCGTGGGAGGCTGCACATGTGTATCTCCATTGCGCCTCCCCACTGCCGAAGCCAGTAGAGGGTGTGACTGGGATCGAGGTGTCTTCTGCTTTCGGTCCAAGTCCCTTCCAACTGAGTTTTGCCGCATCCGGGCTGCCTCAAGTGCGTAAGTCCTGACAGAATGAACTACGTGGACTTTGATCCCTGTCTTCTATACAGGGTACGTAGGAAGCCTCCCTGAGGTCCAAGCCCGCCACCTGGTCGTCCCGGTCGTATTTACGCCGGTTCGTCCATCAGTGGACCCCTCCAGGGTTCACGCTTGCGTCGATTCACCTATGAATCCGCCCCTGTGGGAGACTGCCCGTGTGTATCTCCACTGTGCCTCCCCACAGCCCCTTTTTCCATTTCTCTTTTTATCGTCCAGCATGACGTGAAACTGTGATCCACCCGGCCGTTCCACCCCCCTCTGTGCGAGGTGGTCCGGTTCAATCCTCCGCCCGGCGGCCTAGACCTCTTCGTGAGTCGGCTTGCCGACGTCCAGCATGACGTTAAACTGTATACCCGAACTACGTTGACTTTGATCCGTGCTAACGCGCGGTACGCAGGAAGCCCCTATGGGGTCCAAGCTCTTCACTCCATCATCCATCCTGATCCTTACCCGGGCCGCCACATCCCGGTGGGGTCATGCCACTTCACTCCACTCCACGTTACTTGGGAAGCCGCCCATGTGCTGGCCCCAGCGTCGGAGGTTCCCCGCAAGGGGTTCTGTCACCTGATCCACTTTTCGTGTTGATCGGTCCGATGCCGTCCCCGCTGGACGTTAAACTCGCGGCATACCCCGTGTTAAACATGGGAAGCTGAGGAAAACCTCAGGTGACACAGTTCCCCGCACCTAGTACGGGATGCCTCAGGCCATCATGCTTTCGAGAAGCCCTATTAGGGACGGAAGACAGACGTGCAGAGCCGCAGTGTTACGACACGCCCCCAGCACCCAGAGCCACCCGGCCTTCTCACCGCAGGTTGCTGCCCCGACCAGACTCCTTGGAGCGTCCGGGCGGAAGCAGCGTAATTAACCGGTGTCCATGAAGATATGGCGTCGGGAACGAGATTCACGAACATTCTTAAGTCTATGAGGGAGACCCGGATTAGGCGACAAGTTCCGAGGAGACGTCCAAGGAAGGAGGAGCCGACATCCCATCATCCCGGTTTCGATCAAGGAGCAGACGCCCCTGAATAAGGGACGAATTCCGCCCGCCCTTGGAAAGCGGGACTGCGGGACCACAAGCCGCGCGCCCATCCCCTCGGGTTGACGGGTGCACGCGCGAACGCGTCCTGGAGGAACAGCGTAACCCGACGCACATCCGCACCGAAACAGTGTTTTTACCACAAGTTCAGGAGACATTTTTTGAGATGGAATTCCCAATTTACTAGAAACTTTTGCAGAGATGAAAGAATGTGTTGACCCTGAATCAGACAACACATTGGCAGAATCTGAAAAAAAACAAAGTACCTGATATCACTTCATTTGATGGACCAACATCTACTGAAGTAGTTACAAATGATTTCACCACACCTTTCTGCTTGTAGTCTGAATACTTCCCATCATTCGAGCTCTTTGTCGAACACTCGTTTTCATAATGACCCATCTCATTGCACTTGAAACATTTCACTAACTGTAAATCAAATTTGGTATTACCATTAACCTAATATTTTCCAGTGCAATCACGAGACTTATGTCCCATCTTATCACATTGAAATCACTTTCCAGAATTCAAAAGAAAATCCCCAGCATGCTTTTTACCACATTTATCACAAACTGCAAACTTAGTTTTTTTACCATAAAACCTTTTTGAAGGATTCTTCCCTTTCTCCTTCCACCTCAGTCTCTTCTTCTGTTGGTTGTAATAGAACACTTGATCATCGGAAAACTCCATTTCCACTTTAATAGCACATCGAAAAAGCTTTTCATAACTTTTGAACTCACGCGAAGCTAATTCCCTTCGATATTTTTGATTTAATCCTGAGTAAAAACAATTGACTTTACTATCAAGGTCTCAAATAAAATTTGGAGCATACCTTGCCAATCGAATTAACTTTTCTTCATATTTAGCCACTGAGTCGTCCTCTTGCCTCAATTCCAAGAATTGTTTTTCCATCATAAGTCGAACAGCCTTAGGAAAATATTTCTCAAGAAACATATCTTTGAATTCATCCACTAAGGAAAAAAATGGGTTTTTTGCGACGAGCCTTTTGCGAAAGGAATAAATCATGTCCCAAAAGGTCTGTCTAAGAGGTTATTTGCGATGGGGGTAACGACCCGTCAAAAATAACCAACTATTTGCGCAGGGATTTCTTCTCCTGTCGCAAATAGTTTGGCACGGATAGCGCGCCAAACTGCACGAAGGTGATTTGTGACGGTTGGATTCCACCGTCACAAATAGTTTGATATTTGCGAAAGGGCCCTGTCGAAAATAAGCGGCGATGGTAAATAGTTTTTTTGCGACGGGATGCTGTCCCATAGAAAAAGGTGTTCCTGCATAGACTATTTGCGACGGGACCCGTCACAGATACCTCCGCTCGTATTAATTACTGTCGGTGGTTAATGAGTATTTTTGACAGGGCCTGTCACAAATAACTGTCAGTGGTTTATATCCTTTTGCGACGGGATGTCTTCTTGTCGCAAAATATTTGTCGACATAGACAATTTGCGACGATACCTGTTGGAAATACCTTTTTAACCACCAACAGTAATTAATGCGGGTGTAGGTATTTGCGATGGGTCCCGTCGCAAAAGACACTGTTTGTGACGGGATACCCGTCACAAATAATCTAACCAATATATACCTCATCCATTTTCCTCTCATTCCTCTCAAAATTTATATCTTATTTCTCTCTAAACTCGGATTTTAGAGAGAGAATTTTTCTAAGTTAAGGTTTTTGTTCACGAAGAAGTTGTGAAGCCGTCTGCATCAATAGAAAATTAGTCTTAAAGGTATTTATGTTTTTAAATTTATTAATTATTTTATTTTTTTATGTTAATTTTTTTTATTTTTGATTAGTTGTAATTAAATTAAATTTAAATTGTTTTGCCAATAGTATTTATTTGTACTTATAAATTGAAATTTTTACTACTAATTTTTAATAATTAGTAGTAATTATTAATTATTAACGATAATTAGTAATGTATATAATTAATTTGTAGTAATTAATAATAATTGGTAATAAATATCAATAAATAGTAATAATTTGGAATAATTAGGAATAAATATTAATAATTAGTAGTAATTAGTAATAATTAGGAATAATTACCAATAATTATGAATAATTAGAATTACTTAGTAATAATTAGCTATAATTTGTAACAAATAGAATTAAATAGCAATAATTAATAATAAATTTTAATAAATTGTAATAATTAGTAATAAATACTAATAATTAGTAATAAATTCTAATTATTACTAACAATTACTAATAAATACTAATAATTATCAAAAAATACTAATAATTTGGAATAATTAGCAATAATTGGAAATAATTAGCAATAATTAGAAATAAATATCAATAATTATCAATAATTAGCAATAATTAGCAATAATTAGCAATAATTAGTAATAGTTAGCAATAATTCGGAATAATTAGCAATAATTAGCAATATATAGAAATAAATAGCAATAATTCATAATAAATATGAATAATTAGTAATAAATTGTAATAGTTAGTAATAAATTGTAATAATTAGTAATAAATACTAATAAATACTAATTATATTTAATAAATATTAATAATTATAAAAAATTAGGAATAATTAGAAATAATTAGCAATAAATATAAATAAATAGCAATAATTAGGAATAATCAGAAATAATTAGCAATAAATAGAAAGAAATAGCAATAATTAGCAAAAAATAGAAATAATTAGAAATAAATAGGAATAAATATTAATAAATAGGAATAATTAGTAATAATTAGGAATAATTATGAATAAATAGGAATAAATACTTATATTTAGTAATACTTACTAATAATTAGTAATAATTAGCAATAATTAGGAATAATTATGAATAATTACGAATAAATAGCAATAACTAGTAATAATTACGAATAATTAGTAATAATTAGAAATAATTATCAATAATTAATAATTATTATTAATAAATTGTAATAATTATTAATAAATTGTAATAATTTGTAATAAATTGTAATAATTAGTAATAAATTGTAATAATTAGTAATAAAGATTAACAAATTACTAATAATTACTAATAAATACTAATAATAAGCAATAATTAAGAATAATTAGGAATAATTAGAAATAATTTGCAATACATAAAAATAAATAGCAATAATTAGCAATAATTAGGAATAATTAGAAATAATTAGTTATAAATAGAAATAAATAGCTATAATTAGAAATAAATAGCAACAATTAGTAATAAATACAAATAAATATTAATAAATAGGAATAATTAGCAATAAATAAAAATAATGAGTAATAATTAGCAATAATTACGAATAATTAGGAATAAATACGTATAATTTGTAATAATTCATAATAATTAGGAATAACTAGCAATAATTAGGAATAATTAGCAATAATTAGGAATAATTAGCAATAATTAGTAATAATTAGCAATAATTTTTAATAATTAGCAATAATTATAAATAATTAATAATAGTTAGTAATAAATTGTAATAAATTGTAATAAATTGTAATAATTAGTAATAAATTGTAATAATTAGTAATAAATACTAATAATTAATAATAATTACTAAGAAATAATAATAATTAGCAATAATTAACAATAATTAAGAATAATTAGAAATAATTAGCAATAAATAGCAATAAATATAAAAAATTAGTAATAAATAGAAATAAATATTAATAAATATGAATAATTAGTAATAATTATGAATAATTAGTAATAATTACGAATAATTATGAATAATTAGGAATAAATACATATAATTAGTAATACTTACTAATACTTAGTAATAATTAGCAATGATTAGGAATAATTATCAATAATTAGTAATAATTAGAAAAAATAGTTAATAATTAGCAATAATTACAATAATTAATTATAATTAGTAATAAATTGAAATAACTAGTAATAAATTGTAATAATTAGTAATAAATTCTAATAATTGGTAATAAATACTAATAAATACTAATAATTATTATAAATACTAACAATTACTACTAATTACTACTAATTAGCAATAAATAGTAATAATTAAGAATAATTAGAAATGATTAGATATAATTATCAATAATAAAAATTAATAGTAACAATTAGCCATAATTAGTAATAATTAGAAATAATTATTAATAATTAGTAAAAATTATATATAATTAGTAATAATTAGTTATAATTATATATAATTATATATAATTAGATATAATTAGTAATAATTAGATATAATGAGATATAATTTGTAATAATTAGTAATAATGAGTAATAATGAGTAATAAATAGTAATAATTAGTCATAATTTGTCATAGTTAGTCATAATTAGTCATAATTAGTCAAAATTAGTCAAAATTAGTCATAATTAGTAATAATTGGTCATAATTAGTAATAATTACTAATAATTAGTCAAATGAGTATTAATTAGATATAATTAGATATAATTGTCCTTTCTTGGTTGATCACCTACCAAGTAGCGTTGCAATAGGACAACCCAAGTCATGCCCTTCTCATCTATAAGAATTATCTCACATGACCCTTTACATTGACCATTCTTCCTTCAAAATTTAATGGAATGATACTGATGTCCCCTCAAATTTTTAAGGAATAATGATCTATGTAAAGGGAGTGGAATGATTCTTAGAGATGAGAACAACATTACTTTGGTCGTCCTATTACAACACTACTTGCATGGTGATCAACTATGCAAGGAAAATTATAGAGTTTACATTGAACATGGCTGACATAAACTTTTTATTGTGCATGACCTGACAATTGGTGACCCTTTGAGATTTGAACATGTTAAGAATAGAGTAATTCCTGTTGTGAATATTGATAATTTTAATATTTTATAAATTTTTTATTATTTTAATAATAATATTTTTTTTCTTAAATATTGATAATATAAATTTTTTATTAGTAATAATTAGATATAATTATAAATAGTTTCCAAAACTTCTTGGATAATGAAGGAAAAATTTGTAATCATCTCTACAACGATGATCACCAAACTGCCTTTAATTATTCAATCTGTTTTCATTTTGATAAGTATTTATATGTATTTATAAATTAGTAATAATTAGAAATAAATATTAATAAATAGTAATAATTAGTTTGGAATAGTTAGAAAGAAATTTTAATAAATTTAATTAATTCCATGATCCTGGCACAATTTCCAGTGGGCTGACAGTGCTCCTTTTTCTTGATGAATTTTCTCCTTTCAACTCTCACCGACTCAAAATAATATGAAAAATGTGATGCTATATATGCATATTCAATCATCTATACATTATATTGTATATGAATTCTTAGGATCCTATTTTTTATAATGTTTTTAGGCAGTGACAGTTGGAAGAATATGATTCATCGACAAAACGAGGGCTCTTTTGTCCGATGGTTCATTTACTTGCATCTTTCTCACACTGAAATCACATTGATGAATCTGGTCAAAGGTACGCATATTCATTTTTATATACGAGAATGAATATTCGTAACTCCTAACAGATTCCTCACTATGATTTCAGTGTGAGAAATATTCATTTAAATGAGCCGTCGGACAAAAGAGTAGCAGTCAATACACCAGAAATTATCTCACCATTAATTAATGGTAATTATTAAGAAGTAGTAGTAATTATTTATCTTCTTTTTTCAGATATAATTATTATAATTTCAAATTATTCAAAAACATTGATGTATTTTTATTTTGTATAAAAATATGGAATAATGAATTCCACATCATTCATTATTAGATGATCGCACTTGGATAAATCAGCATAGAAATCCAAATGGTTCTGGTTTAAATCCTCTATATATTGAAGTTGTTGAATCTTTCTTATCTTTTGCATCATCAAAACTAGAATATGTTTTAGAAGGAACAATTATTTTTCCTTGTAAAAAAGGTGCTCTCATAATGTTTGACACATTTGACAAGGTTGGGGGACATCTATTGCAGTTAGGATTTCAACCAGATTATGTTTTTTTGTATCAAAATAGTGAACGTAATTCCAGTGAAGATACTAATAACTTGATTCTGGATACATCACAGTTCCAAAATTTAGTACATGATTTTGTAGGTCCATCTGTTGAATAATCTGAAACTCATGATGATATTGATTTAACTCCAGAGTTGGCACTATCCAAATTTTATGAGTTGTTGAGGTCTGTTGGGGATGCATTATACCTTGGTTTCATGATTAAAAAATTAGAAGCGGTTGCAAAATTTATGGATATTAAATCAAATAATTCAATGTCAAAAAATTGTTTTGATCAGATATTTTCTTCGGTTAAAACATTATTACCTAATGGAAATGTGTTTCCTACAAATTACTATGGGAGAAAGAGGTTGTTTCATAATCTAGGCCTTAGTTATCAGAAGATTAATGCATGTGAAAATGATTGCATCCTATATTATGCTAAAAATGAGTCGTTGGATAGTTTCCCAACATGTGGGCAATCCAGGTATAACGAAGCTCAACCAAGGAAGTCTGGATCGATTTTTGTAAAATAATTGAGATATTTCCCCCTTACACCTAGGATGCAACATTTATTTATGTTTCATAACACATCTTCATTGATGTCATGGCACAAAACCAATATTTCAACCATTAAAACCTTGAATCATCTATATGATGGTGATTCATGGAAGCATTTTGATCGACTGCTTCCGTATTTTTATTTAGAAGCTCGAAACGTGAGATTGGGTCTTTCTACTGATGGTTTCTGTCTATTTGGTTCTTATGGTAGTTAGTATTCGTATTGGAATGTCTTTATAACTCTTTACAATCTACCTCCATGGATGTTGATGAAGGATCCCTTTATCCTTTTTACCTTATTAAACACAGGACATCCAAAAAAGAATATTGATGTTTATTTGGAACCATTGATTGATGAGTTAAATGCATTGTGGGGTAATGGCGTTAGTACATATGATGTTGCTGCGAAACAAAATATCACATTAAAAGCTGCATTGATGTGGATGATTAGTGACTTTATGAAATATGGCATGTTATCTAGCTGGATTACACATGGTTTGAAATCATTTCATTAATGTATGAAATACAACAAAGTGCTTATGCTCGTCAATGGAAAAACATTTTTATTTTGACTGTCATCGCAAATTTATTCCAACCAATCATCCTTTTCGAAGAAACAAATCTCATTTCAGTAAAGGGATAATTGATGTAAATGAACCTCCAAAAATGAACTCAGGTATAGAGTTAAAATCAGTTTTATTTTCATTACCTCCCATCTCATTTGGTCCACCAGTAATCCAACATAAAATTCATGGCTTTGGGAAAGAACATAATTGGGTAAAATGTATCATTTTTTTGGATCTCCCATATTGATATGATTTGTTGCCCCTCCAAAAGTTATATGTCATGAACAATGAAAAGAAATGTTTTGATAATCTATTTCATACAGTTTTTGATACACCAGGTATGACCAATGTTACTGTAAAATAAAGATTATATCTTGCCCAAATTTTCAGGAAACCAAAACACGAACTATTTGAAAATGTCAGATCACAGAGGTTAATGAATCCAAAACCAGGTTATACAATATCCAAAGAGAGTCGTTTATTGTTTTGTCACTGGATTGCAGATTTGAGACTTCCAGATGACTATGCTTCCAATTTGGGAAGATTATTTAAGAATGTTCATATTGTCAGATTAAAAAGTCAGGATTGTCATATTAAAATGGAAATACTAATGCCGATTGGATTTAGAGGTTTGTTGAATTCTATGATTTGGGATTCGATAACAGACATATCATATTTTTTTCAATACATTTGTGCAGTGACAACTAACTATGATGCACAAAGAAAACTGGAAGAAGATGTTTCTGTAATTATATGTGAACTGGGAAAAATATTTCCACCTTCTTTCCTCGACTCAATAGAACATCTGAAATTACATTTTCCACATGAAGCTAAATGTGGAGGTCCATTACAGTTTTGATGGATGTACCCATTTGATATACGCATGGAAAAATTTAATAAAAAAGTGCGTAACAAAGCATTTGTTGAAGGCTCAATTGCTGAAGCTTATTTACAATAGGAAATGGATTTTTTATGTACTCACTATTTTGAATCATAATATCCCTCAAAACAAAACCGCATGGGATGGAATGGGGGAAATGTAAATTATTAAATGGACAATCATTTATCAGTTTTTAATCATCCAATCATGTCTTCGCTAGAGTTCAAGAACGATGGATTTTAAACGATGAACATCATAGAGCTCATACATATATTCTGCTCAACTATGAAGAAATGAAAACATTTCTACTATGAGTGCTTCTATCACTTATTCTATAATTTTTGTTATAGTATGTAAACATATATTATATGTTGGGTATATTATAATCATATCAAGAAACAAGTTCCAAAAATTACAGTAGCTCCACTTGAAGAACACAGACAAAAAAATATTTCTCAATGGTTTCAAAAGCTGGTAACATAAATTATTGATGGTTTAATATAAATTCAATTTACTATTTATTACATTGATAATTCTTTTTAAAATATTCAGGTGTCTGAACATGCTGATAAAATTGATAAGCGACTGTGTCTATTGAGTATCCCACCATCCCAAAATGGATAAATCTTATAATACATATGTGGTGAATGGTTTTAGATTTCATATATGTGAATATGGGGAATAAAAAAACAATGATAAAGTGGAGTTTGTTTGAGAGGATCACATCATAGAGACACTGATGTTGACTTTTACATCATTCTGGATAAAATTATTGAGCTATGTTATCTTGGACAAATTACATAACAATGATTAAATATTGGTTGTTGGATACTGAGAGAGGATTTAATGTTCATTCGATTCATGGAATCGTTGATATTAAATATAAAAATATTATTGTAGTAAATGATCCATTTTTATTGGCTCAATAGGCACATCAAATTTATTACACAAAGTATTGTGCTACTTCATTAGACCTGGGTGATTGGTGGAGAATAATAAAAATGAAATCACAGGAAAATGAATTTACTCAAACTGAATGTGGTTCCACTGAAGTGGATGAAATTGAAATTTTTCAAAAGACTACCCAAATTCCATCTTTTTCACCATGAAACGTGAATATCGATGAGGACACCCCACAATAAGGGGTCCGTGGTGATGAAGATGTTAATGATTTTACAAATGATATTGAAATGACAAGGGATGATGAAAGTGAAACTCATATGGATATTGATAATTCCGAGGAGGAATATGATGACATTGACATTGTTAGATATGAAGATGATGATGAAGGTGAGAATTGTAATAGTTAAATGTGGGTTATGATCTTAAATAATATATATATATAATAGTTATTTTAAACTATCTGCTAACAACAATCATTTTGTGTTTCAGATGTACTCTGACCTATTGCGTGAGTTAGAGGATGCTGAGCTACCTTTGGATGAGGGGGTTGTGGGATAATATGACCCTCACCCTACTGGTTGTTCCGGAGGTATGCAGAGGGTGCACGATCTTGCGCGACAGATTATTTCTGACCCTATCCCCGAGCGACGTCCATGTCTTAGCTTCAATCCAAACACACAGAGGTATGGTATCCTATATATTTTAGTTATATTTCATTAATTTATTTATATATATACTAATTATTTGATTATTTATTCTTTTTTTTCACAGTTTTGCGTATGTATCTGTTTGACAGGGTAGCGTTATCTTGCGAAATTATTTTTCTCAGCCATGGAACAAATAGAAACAAATTCCCGTAGATGTACAGCTCGGCATGTACAATCATTGGCTGGTACGTAAATAAATAATATTTATTATGAAATTTATTTTATTAATAACTTTATATTATAAATTATTTGTATGGTTTATGGTATCCCATTGATGATAGCATGCATGAAGATATCCATGCAACATGGAAGGAGGCTATGCGGGATCGTTTGCGTCAGTTTTGGTAAAATTTGAGAAATACATCCTTTATGAAAGCAGAAGAGACAGTATTTGATGAGTCGTGTAGAGACCATTGATAAGAGTACATTTCATCTCATGTTTGGGATGGATTATGTGCACACTGGTTGGGTGGTGGATTTCAGATGAGGTCTTCATTGGGTCGGCAGAACCAGGGGAGACAAGAGGTGACTCATTGAGCTGGTAGTTGTATATTCCCTCAGTATAGAGAGCATCTGGTAAGTATTTTTTTAAATATTTTATATAACTTCGAATATAAAAAGTTTATTTTATAATCATATAGGCAGTTGAGCATCTTGATATTACAGAGTATGATTTTTAACGGAGGATGTATAGTTTACCAGCCACCGGAGAGATTAGAGGTGATCGCCAGCATCAGATTGTGGTTAGTCTTATTTTATTTTGTTTGACAATTAACTGCATATAATATTTTAACAATTTTAATTTCAAATTGTAATTAAAGGATTTATATGAGGCTGCGACTTATCAAACATAGGTTGAGGGTTAGGACGAGATGACTGATCAGACTAGTTCCCTCCATTTTTATGAGGCGGTATGGATGCAGACAACTCAATATGGCTTTGAGAAGGGACGAGTAGTTGGTATCAGCTCTCATGTGTATCATGGTAATTATTATGGTACTGTTGTGATGTCGGAATCCTGGTTGAGAGGAGCTCATGGAGAAGCCTCATCTTCGGGGTCACAGTATCATGAGTAGTTCTGATCTCAGAATGACCTTATTGAGAGTTTGCAGAAGCATAAAAAAGAGATACGTCAGCCACAACAACAGTAGCAGCAGCACGAGGAGGAGATGCATCGATGGTAGCAGCAACAACAACAACACGAGGAGGATATGCATCGATGGAAGCAGTAGCATCACGAGAAGATAGAGTACATGCGACGTCTGACTCATAGATTAGGGATGGAGTTTCCTCCACCAACTCTTTCAGCTCGTACACCTCATCTAGAAGACAACCCCCACAGTGATTTTTTAATGACAAAAACATTTGAATTTGAATTTGTTTTAATATGAACTATTTATAGTTTCTATCTTTTATATTGGTGCAATTATTTCATTATTTAATTTTTAATATTTTATGATTTGTTTTTGTGAATATTGATAATTTTAATATTTTAATATTATGTCTATTATTTTAATAATATTAATATTATTGTTTCATTAATAATAATTTTATTAAATATATTTTATCAGTATTATATTTTTTAATATTTTTTTATTTTACAAATAATAAATACTAATAATAATAATTTATGATATTTTTATATTTTTTTGTAAATATTGGGAATTTTAATATTTTTAATATTTTTATAATATTAAAAATAATTTTTCAATAATCATAATAGTAATTTACGAATTTTTTATATTTTTTTGTGAATATTGAGAATTTTATTTTTAAATTTTTTTATTATTTTAATAATATTTAATTTAATTTTTCAATAATCATAATTTTATTAAATTTATTTTCTAAAAAATTTATTTATTATTTGCGATGGGTTCTGTTGTGAAGAGATCACGTCGTAAATAGCCTAAATAATTTTCTCTTTAAAAAGGTATTTGCGATGGGATTACATGCCCATTGCAAAAAGGCTAAAAAAATATTTTCAAATAACATTTGGGATGCGATTAGGGGCCCGTCGCAAAAAAATTATTTGTGACAGTTCTGTTGCAATAGAGCTTATATATATATAAATTATATAATCGGAGACTTATTTGCGATGGCGTTTTCTACAACTGGCTATTTGCGACGGGGCCCCGACCCTAGAGTCTACTTGCGACGGGATCCCATCACAAATAACTCATCGCAAATACCTTGAATTCTAGTAGTGATCCCGGTCAAGAGCATCAATATCATCTGCGTCCCTGATATTTTTAACCATCAACAACCACTGATCTACTTCACCGTCCAAACGGTAAACAAAAAAGACTAACCTTTTGATTTTCTGAACACCTCATGACATTGACAATCTTCTCTAGTGCATTAATCCACCCATTTAGATAGAACAGGGTCAGATGATCCTCTGAATGATGGGAGATATTTCCACGTGAAATGTTCCACCATTGACATGTTCCACTGCGATTGATCTGGATGATCTCGTGCATGGATACCACCACCGTTTATCACTTGAGTCAACTGTGCCATTACTGCAAAAAACTATTTATTTCCAATTCTGACCATATCAGGATGCTGATTTGGAAGGTAATATGATTATGTATTCCTTCCTAGCACTACTTCACTGTTTCCTCTCTGGAAAACCATTTTGAACAAACATATCTTAGATTAAGCAACATGGTAATCATCAAATGCTATATCATTTCAATTTGACCATAATGTAAAAAATATATTTTTGGATAATCATTTAATAGAATTATCACTCCTAATGATATCTAAACCACCCATTGGTACCAACAATAGGCCCCAAAATTAATTATTACTTAATATTGAGTAATTTCAAGTATTCACCTTGATGTTCTTTTCAGGTTTAGAGTTTTAGAGAATTAGATCATAAATCATGCATTACATTCCACATTTAAACAAGGTGGTTATATCAAAGACAATATTGATTTTTTTTCATCAAAGGAAACATATTTAAAATAAAACATGGATTCTTTCTTGACACTTCTTCGACACTATGATCACATTATTTACTTTTCCTTTGACCTGTGAAAAATATTTCAAAAACATGGGATGACCATAAAAAGCTCATTAAATGATATAAAAGTACGGGAAGAAAACATTAGTCCATATATACGTAAAAATCAATGAAATCATACTTTACTCATAAAACATAAGCACATTAACATACCTCATGAAATAAAAATATTTAGAAATAACTAATATAAACCATAATACATAAAGGTAACTTGAGGAATTCATAACATTCTTACGTAGGGGGTAACCCTCATAGTTATGTTTGGATTACCCATCACAGTATATTCCATAAATATCATTGGAGAAATCATAGAGTTTAACTCCTTTGCATTACCCAATGCATTGGAGAGCTATCTCGAGCTCACCCACCCTTATTTTATCACGAAACCACCCGACTTCATAAGCATGGCCCAAGAAAGAAAACATAATCGTGTCACATAAAACATGTATAATTGAAACATAACATTTCAACATTCCAATCAAAAGATATAAATACAACACACTGATATAATCCAAACATTATCAAAACCATTTTCAATACCAAAATAAAAGAAAAGTAAAACATGGTATTAATTTTTTATTTAAAAAAAGCTAAGGCTTGTACAGGAAGCAGAAACTAAAATAATGGTCACGGCAGCAGAGAAGTCGTTGTCACCGTGTATGTAAGAAAAAAAACATTCCTTTTGTCATTTAGTAAAACTCTCCAGGTAAAAAATCATTTTGAATAAAATTAAATGTCAAAAGTGTTTATTATACAACTAAGAAAAGAAGGTCATATATAAATTGAAGTATACCACAATGAAATGAGATTGAGACAAAGTCCCTTACCTCAAGTCCAACTTGTCTTGTTCATTTATTTATATTCCTATATAATAAACATTGGACAACTTATAATTTCATAAGGAATTACTTTAATGTTTATTATTAAATTCATATCACATGTTATCGTGTTATAATAATTAGTTAATTATGTGATTTCATATCATATGTTTTGTCATTGTTTGGTACATGAGTCAAAAATGAACTTGTTTGAAAGGAATTTCCCATGTAGTTATAATTACATCATATAAAGAATGGTATTAATGATTTAAATATCATATATATCCAGTATATATTCATTTTATACTATTCTATAACATATGGAGATAAAAAAATGAAATACACTGTTCATGGAGACGGTAGGCCATACGTACGAATGAACGCTACTTTCATTTAATTGTCATATTAAAGGAATTAAAACTAAATGATACATATAAATATTATAATTATAGTATAATATATATGTTATATAGGTAACATAAGTTCATTAATTACAGTCTTTATAAATTCAATGTTCGGCATGAATGAGTCATATCACTTGAGGGGGCAGTAGTCTAAACTTCCTCAGATGAAATTATCACAGTTCCACAACATGAAAAGCACAACAATGTGATTTAAAAAAAATTCAAAAGCATATAGAAATACTAAATACCATATATATAATATTTAAATACAGTTACATCATAATGGTGACTATGAAAGGTGTTAAATGAAGATTGAACAATCATCGTTTCGTGATACAGTAATTCACCACCCATAGAAACAATATGTTCTTTAACCATTAGACGGAGGTGTGTATAAATGTAGGTATAATACTTATCATAAAAACATCCTAGTATTTTGAGTGTACTGGTGTTATTATGGTATCAAATAATAAGAAGATATTGGTTAGTTAAGAAGGAAAATAAAAGAAAGAAACCCGAGAAAAGACATTACCTCTAAATCGGGTAACTCTTATTGATTTGAGACAAAGACTTCCTTGGAAAGACTTATTCCCAAAGTGTGGCTTCTAGGAGTAATAGAGGGATGTGAAGAGATAATATGTGCAGTGGTTGGCGAGCCAGGGGCTTGAGAGGTGTGGGTAAGGGGGTATAGTTGGGGGCCTTTTATAAGAGGGAGGTGGGTCACTTTTGGAAAGTCTTAAAATGTTACATTATTATAAAATGATTCTAGGATTTTAAAGGCCCCACAATGATATATTTTGAGGATATGGTGACAAGGGTTAGAAATCCACCCATCAATATGTTTTTGACAACTGTAAATATTATATTTTACCTTATCTTTTTTTTATTTAAATCATTCATTAATGAGGTAATCACTGCATCATCATGCTGTCATAAATAAGTTTATTTATTTAATGTGTAAAAATTATAAAATAAATACCATGATGTAGGAAATATGTTTAGATTTAAAATGAATAATTATATTCTAAGAGAAAATTTATGCAATCAAAATTAAAATATGTTTACTTAGGATTTACGAACCATTGTTATATTTCACTTCTTTTTAAAAAATAATTTCAAAAATGTCATTATTACACCCATGTTACTCCATGGGCACTAAAGTTCTTTAAAAATATTCAAATGGTCGAACAAGACTCAAAAAAATTGATTTAGACAAATTTGGTGGTCATTTTAGTTTATTATGATATTATTTTATTACCCTTAACGTCCTGATTACTAATTAATCATGATAATTAAAGATAATTATCATCGTTACTATTCATAATGTTCAAAAACAAGAGTCTTAATAACATAATTTGGACCTTATTATTCCAAATATGGAATCTATTTTGCCAAATTAAAAACACAAAAATTTCAGTAATTAATTTAAAAATAATTCCCATTGTCAAAACAAATAGCATTTTTAAATAAAAACTATATCTATCAAAAGATTGACAATTTTTTATGTCCAATTTCAAAGTGATATTAATTATAATGATCACCATTGAATTAAATTGTACAAAAAATTTCTAATTACACATTAAAAAAATGAAAAGGACAATATAAATATATAATTAAATTAGATGAAAAAGCAGTTTTGAAGTAAAATGCAGTATTTTTCACTATACATTAAAAAATGAACATTGTCAGAAAAATACAAAAAAATTATCCAAAGTAAATTTCAATTTCCCAATTCTAAAGAATAAGTTTATTTTAAACAATAGAGCTTATAAAATTGTCCAAATTTAGATTTAATAATGGATTTCCATCGAAAGGCGGTAAAAAAATCTTTTAAAAATATAAGAGTATTCTATGCTTAAGATTGGATTTATTCTCATTTTAAGCCCTTAAAATACTATCTAATTCATAAATAGACATTGATTTGAAAATATATTGTTATTTATTTATGTGGGATGTTACAATGACCAAATATAATAACATTAAAGTATTTTGGAGAATTTTTTTATTATATGATAATAAATAATTAATATTTTAAATGGGTTTAATAGAAAATATATGAAAAATGCATTGTTATGAATTTTACCTCTTCTCAGACCACCTCTTTAGTAATATACCTAAGGTAATCTTATAATTGATTTCATTCAAATAAATGACTCTAATATTAAGATAATGATATTGGTTTGTTGTTTGATGAGATATTGGACTATAAAAAGGGATTTGGGTGGTGAAAAGTAGGGGATATGGGATGGAAATTTATAAGTGGTGAAATGAACCTTCAAGGAAACTGCTTGTAAATTTCCCAAAAGAATACGATAGAAAAAATTATTCCCATGAAATATTATTTAAAATGAACAAATAGTTTAACATGGGTAGGATATGATTTTAATATTTATAGGAAATATGAATTCTGAAATTTTCTAGACCATTTAGATCTATAAATCTTTAGTTTAACCCCTAGTAAATCCATCATCACCTTAACTGTGGTAATTAATTTTTACAATTTTTACTATTCATTATAGGAAAAAAAGTTCAATATATTAGATAACAAATTTTTTTTCTAATCCAAATTATGAAATCCATTTTATTAATTTAAATTCACAGAAGTGAAAAAAAATTAACATAAAACAAAACAAGTTGATGTGACAAAAAATTGGGTTATCAAAAAGTGGATTTTTCACAAAACATATTATTTTATATTAACTCTATGAATAATAATAATAATGGTAAAAATTTAAATTTATATTCATTGACATAAAATCTATAAATTTCATTTAAAAAATGCCTAATTAGATATTATTTTAATTAATTAAAATTTAGAAACATTACACCCATTGAAACTACTTTGAAAAAAATCTCGTGTTAAATCCAAAAACAAATCTACAATTAAATAGATATATCATTAAAAACATAATTGGTATAAATAAAACTATATAATAATTATTTTATTTCATTTCATTTTTTAAAACAATGCGACTTATAAAAATTTTAATTTATTGAAAATAAATGACATTTCTTGAAAAAACCTATATTTTTCACTATTTCCGGAAAATCCTGGTTAAGAAAAAAATCTCTTTATTTAAACCATATTACTTTTTTAAATGAAGATTTAAAAAATGAAATTATTTTAACCAAATAAATTATCTAAATTTTCCTAAAATTTAATTTATATTTTACATTAAATTGTTTTCATGTTATTTCTGAATTGAAATTTTTTTACAAGAGTAAAATAAATTTATTAAAAAATGATATATTATTTACTAAAAATATATAGATAATATATATTTAATAATATATATATAGATTTATTATATTATTTTGTTATTATCAATCATTGCTAGTAATTTAATTTCTTGGTTGTAACAATTATGTATTTCTTAGGCCATTTAAGCTCAGTGTTACCAGTCATATACATAATAAAAAACAAAAAGCATGAGGTTGCGTCTACCAAAATCCTTTGATGTGTTTAGTGTTAATTAAAAATAAATGTTTCTACTTTTCATATAGGGTTAAACTCTAATTTAGTCTCATTTTTTTGTCACATGTACACTATAAAACAAAATTATCATCTTTTATATTCTCAAGATGTCACATCCTCCCCTTTAATGAATTTCATACTCAGAATTTTAGCTTTATCTTGATCATAAAAGGTAGAATATTGAAATATATCATTGCTAGAAACTCACATCATAAAAGTATTAGTAAAAAATTCTCTTAAAAGATGAAAATTTTAATATGAATGTAATGATATATCTAGGTTTCCTCATATGATAATATTAGTGGGAAGTGAGGATTTTCAATATGAATAAAATTGTAAAGTCAAAATAATAATGTATATTGATAGATATAATTGATCAATATAATATGAATGATCATAAAAAATCTGTGACCAACAAAACCATAAATCTAGTGATATCATAAAAATAATTGTAATGAGAAAATATTTAATTTCAAAATATATTTTATAGTTTTGGGGAATTCATTAACATCTAGACTATGGAAAAAGGGAAATTATATAATTTAGGAATATAATTTCATCTATTTGAAAATTTCTACTGAAATATTATAATTTTCACTAAATAATTAGTATTCAAGATAATTTGTTTTTATGGTTCACTAAAAATTATCATATAAAGTATTATAAAACCATAAAATTAAAAAAAAATCCAGTTTTATTTATATTTTAATAATAATAGTTATCACATGGTACATTAGTGTCTAAAATGGGTAATCATTTATAAGATTATATAATACATTAATATCAACAAATCAACTTTAATACACAAGGATCATGAAAAATAATTCCAGAAAAACATAACCATTAATGTGTGTGTCAATGTCAAATGTTATGTCATACCTTTCCACTATAAAGACAAAACATATGGTGATATTATTTTTATATAACCATATTCCCATAGTCACATTATCAAATTCATATATTGTGGTTACCTTTCTGATAATCATTATGTTCTTAATAACTGTGATCATATATTCCCTAATTGTTATCAATACATTAAAACATTTTTCAGAAAAACTAAATTTTTAAATAATGTCAAAATATATAAATAGATATATTTTAACATATTAAAGCATATCCTAAAATGAAATTATCTAATTTATGATCTCATTTCATAAAACCAAAAAGGGTTCGTAAAAATTTGAACTATTGATCATCTTTGATATTATAGACCTCTGATGGTATCCATTACTCCTAATTTACCGTACATGAATATATCGTAATCTCCAAAGTTATATAATCTTTTCCTCTAATACCAAATATAAAAACCTGAGATCTACACCCCCAAATCATGTTCTATAAAGAATGACATTATATTTTCAGGATTAATACCGATGTGGGTGGTACAAACATCCTAATCCAAAATATACTACTTAAAAATGAAAATATTGGATCACAAAACTTGTAAAGGAACATTTTGGTTTACAATTTTTGACATTAAAAAGGTCTCATAACTTCATTGAATACTAAGCACATTTTTCATAAAAACTAAAAACATCTCCCACTATACCCGTTTTTCTAAATCATCATTATTCCATCATTATTATCATCCATATGAAACCCTTCTAGAAATAAGTCATTGAAACTCAATATTTATATCATAGGGTAAATGAAAAAAATTGTTCTCAAATTAATATTATGGGTAACCATAAGCATTAAAAATTTAATGTTATATCAGAAAATAAATGTGAATATTTATATGATGATATAATCAATGTACATAACTATTACAAGAGAATATTTACACCAATCAATACTTGTATCATCAAACTTGAAAAAATTAAATAAGGTTTCCAAAATGGAAAGATTCATAAAACATAACATTCATGAGTCATTTGATATAAATAATGATCCTAAGAGACATTATAAACCCATAAAATTCATTTACAAAACTTATTTGTATCTTGGGAACAATATCATCTTATCATTTTTAAAAATGGAAGAACCAATAATGTAAAACTCAATCTCAAGAGTACCAAATGTAGTGGTGGGTTATAAAAGACCCACCCATCCTTGGTTTATCATGGAACTACTTATTATTGGTTATCAATGTAACTCTTATCCATGTTTTATAACCAAAACACACATAATTAGTTTATAATGGAACCAGCCCTCATTATAAATAATTTCCATGAACCGTATCATTAATGATGTACATAGAGAATTAATTTCATTATAAACACATTGAAAAACCATTAATATTTTTATAACATGAATAACATATAGAAAAGAAAAAACAACGATAAAATTATCTTTGATGATGATTAACCCTTGGAAATTAAATAGGGACCATGGGAATCTATTCAAAAAATTATTTATCCATGGAAAATAAAAAGGATCAATAATAATATCATTAAAGAAATAATAAACCATCTATAGAAATAATGTGGATGGTATAATTAAAAAATATTGACATTGGATAATATGAAACAACCTGGGTTATTCACATTGAAGAATGAAATTACTATTAAAAGTTCATTATTTTTTTCGATAAAAACTATAATTTCATTTTAAAAATAAATTTGAAAAATGAAAAAATAATGAATTATTTTGGAAATATGTTTTCCCTTTAAATACACGTGAAAATATATAAAGAAAACACTAATGAAAATAAATTACTTTGTGGAAGGAAAATCATTTCATGTCATAAATAGTAAGAATAAGAATATTTTTTAAAATATTTTTAAAAAGTGAGTCAAATATAACCTTTTCAGAAAATGTTAGGAAATATAATTTCATATCTATTTTAATGAATGTAAAAGATAATGTAAAATGAATTTAGGAAAAAATTTATTTTTATAAATTTATTTATTTCAAATTATTTTAAGGAAATAATGATATGAAAGAGAATGATACCTGATATAAATGAAAATACATTGTTTATATCACATAGAAATTAAATTATTGATATTAATTTAATAAGTAATAGATGAAATAAAAATCAGTCAATTTATCGACATTCAGGACCTGTATTGAAGAATTAGAGGTGGATCTCGAAAACAACAGTGTATGATTTCATCTAAATAATCCTTGAATATTAAAAATCAATAATTGGAAAAATATTATTACATAAATTCATTACCAATGTGTTTAAATATCAATAATTATAACCATGAATTAATAACATTAAAATTAATCATTATATATCATGAACAAAATTATTTCTTGATATATAGTTTCAAATGTAATTATATACTCCTTAAAAATTAATACATGTTCATATCAAAAATGTATGTCTCAAATATATGGAATTTTTTTATAATAACTATTAAAAATTTCATATCAATGAATTTTAGAATTAATTAGTTAATAAATTATTCATATCAAATGTGAATTCATATAAAAAGGGATTTAAAATGGATGATAATAAAAATTCATTATAAAAACATTCATAAAATATCAAATACAATGAAAAAGTTATGTAACACAATGAAAATAAATTGATTTATGGAATTATTTACCACATGGTACTATTAATGTAAAATTGTCAAATATAAAATAATTCAACTTAAATCTTTAAATAAAATAATTTATTATGTATCTATGATATTACATGAAAAATTTGAAATATATAATCAACAAAATATAAATAAAGGATTAATATGTCATATGTCTCAAAGAAATAAAATTGAGATGAGAAAAAACCTTATCCAAGGTATATAAATTCCATTATTGTCTAATTACTCCTATAAAATAATTTTATAAACTATTTGATGTTGTAATTAAAAAAATCCCACTGCTTCATAGAGGAGGTATTTCACACATAAACGAACGACAATATCGTTTTCATTGTAATAATAAAAATGATATATTATATTTTAATAATATTATATATTTAATTAAATTAATATTCTGTAATTTATATAATATAACTTCATTACTATTAACATTGTTACCTTCTAAGTAAAGAAGTAGTGAAAAATGATTCACATCACTTGGTGTGGCGGTTTTCATTCGTACACACGAAGGATATTATGGTATAACCATTTTAATCAAAAGAAATATTTTATATAATATAATGAATTAAAAGGTATAATTATGTTCTAAATATGATATATATACTTTATATCCATCATTATACACAACAGTGAGAGGTTTTTATGGAAAACATGTCACATCAGTTAGTGAGGTTGTAGTTTGTACATGAGTTACTTTATCATTTCACGTTTTACGGAAGAGGAGATGGATAAAGGTAATTACCATAACATAATAACATATTATTATATTTTAGATATTTTTATAATTTTATAATCAAAAATAAAAAATATTTGAAGTAGTTAGAGGAAGAAAAAATATAAAAATACATATATATAAATTTTACCTCTTCTTGAACAAATGATTTGGATTAAACCTAATGTACTCATAAAATGGATCAATGATTGAAAAAATTACATTATGATGAATATATATATATATATATGTTTTTAAGTGATTTTTTTTGTTATTAATTCAATATAATTCATTTAAATGTGTGAAGTAGTGATGATAGGTTGTGTACTTTTATTTTTGGGGAAAGATCCTACAAGGAAACTATAAATAAATTTCCAAAAATAATAAAAATAATTATGACATTTTGATTAAAAAAGGATACAAATGAAACTAGATTCAGAATTGTGTATTATAACATTGAAATATATCAATTCAGTAGTACTTTGACATGTTTCTAGGTCATTTGGACTCTTATTATTGTATTTTTACCCCCTATAAATATATTTTAACCATAACCATGGTAATAAAATGATTTCTTTTTCACAATTTATTATGGAAAAAAATATGTTGGAATTTTTAAAATTTATAAATTATTATTATTCAAAATATGGAATCTATTTTAAAAAAAATTCAATTCTAATTATTGTAAAATTTTAATTTAAAAAAACCACGTAGAATGGATGAAAAAGTTGGTTTTTAGGAGTTGTATTTTCCAAATAAAAGATGATTTCATACTAACTCTATGGTTATTAATTATCATTATTTAAATAAAAATTTTAATTAATTTATAGGTAATTTTTAAATATTAACACATTCTCCATTTGGTTATATTTTAAATAATTAAAATGGAGAAACATTGCGCACGTTAAAACTATTCAAAAAAATACCATTGTTAAAACTAAAAACATAATTATATTAAAATAAATTAAAAGGATGATTTAAAAGAAATTAAGTTAGTTAAATTTAATTGATAAAAATTATGTGAACTAAAATCATATTCAAAACATAATATTAAATTTAAATTTATTAATTTATTGAAAAAAATTATATTTTTATATAAGATCTGTATTTTTTACTATTTTTGGAGAAATCAATATTTTTTTAAAAATGAAAAAAAATTCAATTGAATTAAATGTTGATATTTAAATTCAAAAATTTAGTTCATGTTATGATATAAAGTTTCTGATTTTTTTTAAATTTATTATAATATTTTTCATGAAAATAAATAAAAAACATTTTTGAAGAATAAATATTTTAGAAAAAATATTACATTACTACAATATTTTTAATTTTTCTATAGACAATTATTAATAATATAAATGAGTTTGAAATATATATATATATATATATATATATATTTCATTATGTGGTTAATAATATTCATACCTGCCAAAATAAAAGCTATGATGTAACAACTATATATTTTTTGGGTCGTTTAAACTCGAAGTTCTGTGTCGTACACATTATCAAACAATAAAATACCATGGTTGTGTGCACAATAAGAAATCAATGAGATTACATATATCTAAAATAGATTATAATTTAATGTCTCCATGTATTGAGATCTCATTTATTATTTGTGTTGTATGTCATATAATCCATAAAAACATAAATTTAACAGAATCTCGAGGTGTTGCACTTTTATCACATAAAGTGATTCTATACAAGTGTATCTTGTCCTAAAACACCATGGTGCTCCATTGGTGTATGATTATTTGTCATAAAATGGGCCATATGTGGTAATATGTCTGTTTTCTACTCATATCCAACATCATTTTTATTATATTCCTCAGATGGGTAATCCCTACATCGACTATGTGTAATGATTCTTAATCCTGAATTAGGAACCACGAATACATAATAGAGAAAAATGAGTTATATTATAATAATCATGATTAATTATCCATAAAATAAACTTCCCACTGATTTTAATTTTCATACAATACTATAATGGATCATCATGATTCACATGATAGAAGTGAAAATTTAAAATATAGTTCTTAAGGATTATACTAAACTTCCTCTAATATGAACTATAACAACCCAATCTTCAAAACCCAGACCCAGTGTCTACATTATTAAAATTAAATAAGATTCATGGGATATTATCCTGAGGGAAACAATAATTCATTAGTCTTGTAGAACTAGGTACATAAAATTTTCCCACTATGTATTGGAAATAAAATAAAACATAAAAAAATTAAATTATAATCACACTTGAATCAAATTCAATGATTTATTATTTATTTAATATGGAATGGAAGGAAAATAATGGTGATCTCAAATACTCTATAATGATTGTGTACTATATAATCCTTAATGAAAATAATGTTTAATCAATATTTCATATTATATAATTAAAAATAATGGTTATACATCCTATAACATGAGAACGATATACATCTATGGATAACTTCAATTGAAATAATCACATGGAAAATATTATATCAACTCCAAAGAAATGAACTGTATAATTTTTGACCTCATGTTATTAAACTTCGTGATATCATTACATTTTAGAGCTTTCTCAAAAATAATTAAAATATGGGCAGTTAGACATAAATGAAATCTATGAAGGCTAGCTAACTAGTTTGCCTCAGGATAACCGTAAATGCATAAATGTACTATATAATTCATGTTCATTCCCATCATTTCATGCCCAATAAAGTCATCATATACTGTATAATAAAATTACCAATATTTCTTATATAAAAATATCTTTATGGAGTAATAAATATAGAATATTTTTCTATTCTAATGATTGTCAAATAACATTCATAGTAAAACAAAATATATTGGAATGTAATATAGTTTAAGGAATAAACATATTAATTATAAAAATTATATATATATATACATATATAAGATTAATATAATTTCCAATGAAATATAATCACAATAATTTTATTTTTTCATAAAAATTATAATGACCACAAAACTAACCAAAAGATAATAGAAAACCATCAGAAAATATTATTCTTAACAAAATAATGTAATTTAAACCCTTGATGAAATTTGAAGATAAAAAGTTTAAAATTATTAATCATAAATAGGTTTCTTTTAAATAACATAAAAATCATATATATTAATATTTATCATGTAAAGTGGTTATAGTTATATGAAATTGCGTTAACGATGTATACAATGAAAAAGAATAATTCATTGGGACTTTTTATAACGAAATATAAAAATTACCATTTTGAAAATAAAATTATAATGGTTCCATTAAAACCTAATAATATGTAAAGATTATCATTAAATTTACATAATAAATAAATTTAATAATAATAGGTAATTCTTAAAATAGTTTTGAAAAATAAGGACATGGATGAAAAATATGCCAGATCAAAAAGACAAATAAGATAATAATTTATTCTAAATATTTCATTGATTAATTCAATTAAAAATAGAGTAAAATATTCAATAAAACTTTGAGACTCATTAAATAATTATTTTAAATGAAAAATATATGACTGTTATTATGGATATAATATAATAATAATTTAATGAAAATTGATGATATCTTGAAAATATTATATTGTAATATAACTTCATGTTTCATTAGTAACATTTCTATTGTTATCCCATGTTAGAGATACTATGAATTGAAACATTAATAATAATAAATAAATAGGTATTCAAGTTAATGATTCCAATTTGGTTTTATATACAAAAAATATTATATTGGTTCATAATACAATATAGGTTTCTATGTAGGGTAAATTGAGACGAAATCCCTTACCTAACGCTACCCTTCATTATAACGACATGTAACCATAAATATAATGGTTTTAAAAATGTGATTAATTTTTAATAGAATTGTATTTATATTGATAATTTCATATATTATTATATTATATGATTAATTCATCCATTTATTAATAATCATTTATTATTATCAATCATTGAGTTGTCAAATAGTTTGTTTTCCTCAAACATATTTTTTCAAGGATGTTTATGTAATTTTACATTTATTACCGGTCCATCATATCCATAATTTTACGAATGATATATAAGTAAAATATATAAATTGTATATGTAAATATTCTTCCACTAAATAACCAGATTTAAATGTAAATTACATTGTACATTGAGACGACATGCCATTAATACACATGGACAATATTTTAAATTTTTGATTGAAGGAACCAATGATATTTAAATAATAATTCACTGTTATTTAATATCATTTAAAACATATATATATATATATATTATAATCAGTTAATCCATAATTATTACCATCCATGTAAAGAGGATATGCAAAATGGAAGTAATAGTTTCCCAGAGGTGGTAGTTTCCACATACGCACATGCAACATTATTGTTTTTCATATGATTAGAAGGTAAGAAGGTACACTTGTTATTATATTTATAGAAGAATTAATATTCCATTAATATAATATTCATTCAATACATGGATTTATATTATCATTCTTTAATGTTGACTGTTAAAAATTAATCTTATCACTTTGTGGAGATGGTAGGCCATATGTACAGAGGAGAAATACTTTAACATACTATTTTATAGAAATTATAGTGAAAAATTAGTTTTTTGGAAATTATTTCTAAATTTATGTATAACAAGTATAAAAATGTATTGTTAAATTATGAATACAACAAATAGAGATGATTTAAATGATTAACTAATAAGAATGTGATCAGTTAAGGTGATTACATATATTTGAATGAAGTCCACAAAATATCATATTCAAGACCCAAGGGTTGACGATATTTTAAAAATAGAACATATAAAATTTTTCTAATATTTATTTGGATGAAATTTTGTAGTTTATGGTTTAGATAAATGGCTCAATTGGTGTAATGTATATAGGGGATGGTGTTCGCTTTTATATTTATGTTGAGTAGAACAATTGTAATGTATTGAGGTTTTAAAATTTTATTAAGTCACATTAATTTAAAAATGGATCCAAAATGTATCATTTTAGAATTTGATTAATTTATATTGAAAATTAAACCCAAAAATTGGATTTGTTCATATATTTAAGTCATTTTAACCCAAAATGTTTTAGATTATCCCTTGATAAAATTATTTAAACCTTAGACACAATAACAAACTTTTCAATCTTATAGGGTATTGATTTTAGCTATAAGATACAACATTACTCTTAAATGGGGAATTTATGATATTATCAAGCATATATTATTTACCTTCACTTAAATATTTATTTTTATGACTTTTAAATAATTTATTATTATTTTATTTTTATAAAATATCAATAATGTCATTATTGATACAATTAATTTAATTTGACATTTAGATATGTTCTTATTTAAAAAATACTAGGATGATGTCCTCATTTAAAATATTTATTTGTTAAAATAAAAAAATTTAAATTTATTGCTTTTAATATTTTTAAAATCATTAACATTAGTTTCCAATTAATTAAATAAATATTTCTTCAATTTTTTGTAAAAATTTAATCTAATTATTCGATTTCAGAAAAAATAAAAAAAATTTATCATGAACATTTTTTAGAATACTTCTAAAACATTACATAACCACTTTTTATATTTATATTATAATATTAGTTAAATTTATGTGTGGAAGGTAACATGTTGTATTTATTTTATTTCTTAAAATAATATAATGGTAAATGTCAATGAAAAATGGCACCAAGTAGAAATATATTTTTATTACATAACTGGAATCGAAGAACCAAGCTCATTTAATTTAATAATTATTTGAATATATTTATAACATCGTATCATAGTATTTTCATCCTGAGTTATCTTAATTACCCTTTATCAAGGTGATAAATTATACAAGATTTATTATTCATGATAATAGGAAATAAATGGGACCTCTTTATAAAATTAAAACAAAATAATTCCCAATTTGGAATAAATTTGGATATATTTAATTTATTGAAGTGTAATAAATTAATTATAATATTAATGCACAAAATTTGATAAAAATAGATTTTATAAAAAAAATATTAAGCTTAAAAATTCAATTATATGAAAATTTTGAAAATATTGTTTATAATTATAATATTCTAAATAAATATAAAATTATTTCCCATTAAGACAGAATTAAAAAAATGGGGATTTAAAATTAAATTATCTTATATAAACAAGATATTGTATTTGAAATATCTCAATTTCTCAATATTTAGAATAAAAATAAATCATTTTTGAAAAATCAGAATATTTTACGCTATGTTATTTTTTATATTGTGGTCTCAAAAAAATGAATTTAAACAAAATAAACTTATTAAATTTAAAATTTTATTTTTTAATACAATTGTTGAATTGAACTATTTGTATTATGTTGTTTTTTAATTATAAGGAAAAGCATACTAAAATGGAAACTCAGGTGTTACTAGGTATATATGATAATATAATTACAAAATAATAATTATATCTTAAATATCACATATAAGCATTAAAACCATTATAATAACTATATACTAATGACGCTGACAGAAAAACAAATTGTGATTCTATGTGGAGGTGGTAGTCCACACAAACAAGAAGTGATACATTCATTTCACATTTAGTTAAAAGAGGGGGAGTAAAGGTGGTTACAAAATAGTATTGATAATATATTATATTTATCTTACCTAATACATTATTTTTTGAGTAATAACACATATTTATAGGGGTAGAAGAGGGATTAACATGAATGTGTTCGGGTCAGATGATAACATTTTCTTTGGTATGCCTACTTTTCATCCTCTCTTAATGACCCATGGAATAATATTTTATAAAAATAAATAATTTCATGTCTATGGATGTTTAGATGAAACTTTATTAGAGTTTTCTTGAAGTAAAAGGCCAAAAACTCTTTAAATAATATAGAATAGGGTTTTCCATTGATAATTTGGGGTAGAGGTCACACATGTAATCTCTTAAAACATTAAAATATAATAATATCATACTCATGAAAATTTGATTCAAAATTTAAAAAAATTCTAATTTTGGATAATATGATTTCTAAATATGACTATAAAAAATTATTTTAGATTTTTTAACTAACAAACACACCCTTATCATTTGGTTTAACCAATAAGTAATCATGTTATATCCTTATTCATGGTAATAAATTTTATCTATTTTTACTACTAATTATGGAAAAAAATGAATATAAAATCCTTAAATAAAAATAAAATAAAAATAAAAATATGGAATCCATTTCATAAAATTAAATTCAAATAATTTTTAGAATTTAATATCAAATTAAAATAGTAAATTTTGATGAAAATATATTTTATAAAAAATGTTTTTATAGGTATAAAAAGTATTTTTTTAAAACATACCACAGAATTAATAATAATGAAAATACCTAAAATAAATACAATAATTACTAATTTTGTGTTTAATATAATTTTTTAATAGTGTTAAACTACGAAAATTCTATAAAAAATGACTATTTTCAGTAAAAATCATATAATTTTATTATTCCTGAAAAAATCAATCTTTTTATAAAACAATAAAAAAATTATTCTAACTTAATTTTGGTACACTAAATTAAAATTTTAATTTATTTTTTGTAAAATAAATTTCATAAAAGTGTATTAACTAGTTTTTTTATTTTCTGATAAAATTTAATTAGAAATATTTTCATGGAAAAATGTATTTTTGAAGATTATAACAAATTTAAAAAATGAATATTTATTTATTAATATATATGAATTATATAATTTTATTATGTTTATTTATTAATATTCTTATTGTAAAATCAATTACTATATTATAACATTAAATCATTAGTTTATTCATTTAGACTCAGGTTTTTTAGTATTTCAAGCTATCCAGAAATTAAATTTATTTAGAGAGAAATATTTCTTAAAATATAATGGTGATATTTTATAAGAACCTTTTTATAATTCTCAACCTCATAATTTCATCACATTGATATCTATGACTCATCACGTCCTTTTTTTCGTATGTATATTCATAAAATATATAGTTTCACAAAAAAACATTGACCATGTGGGTTATTTTGATTCATAGCACATTCCCTCTATGATCTAGAGTCTCCACCAATTATTCCTAAGAAGAATGATATTTTTCTTATTATATAACTGATGTGTTTAGTACATGAGATTTATGTGTTATGTACTACCATATGTGAGATACATAGAATGAATCAAGATCTTGAGAGAGATTATATCGAATCTTATAACAATAAGATATCGACCTAATAAGATCAATTATTTCAAATGATTCAATATATATATATGTCGAAATAAATTATTTCCAAATATCATAGACATAATCAATGATTAAATAGATTGGAATAAATTTTCTTCAATTTTGATAATCTATATATCATTGACAATTGTCAGTATATCTTTTTTGTTAGCCCTGAGCTATCCATATGTGTTGCTGAATGGATCTCAACTCCAACTTCATTCTAATACATTATATTTATTTACCTTCTTCCAAAAAGGTCTTTCTATGGTTATATATGAATACGTGACTTAAATATATTGTAGTATGAAAATTCCGACAGTTAATGATTTAGATCCCAACAACCATTCAAATCTATAAAACAAACTTTTAACATGCATTTAAGAGTTTGAATATTACATTAAAACTGACCATGAGTCTGATGAAAATAATATATTCTATAACTCAACAATAAATCCTTATCCTATTGAAAATTTTCAATATTTTCTTAAACTGTAGATACAGATCAAATAAAATTGAGGTTTGTAATCCATGAAATCTTAAATCATTCATAATGTATAAATATGTATTTCTATTAATATATAAATATTCTATAATTGAAGGAAAATTAATAAAATTAGTATGTTGATATATAAAATATATATAATTTACTATTTAGATGTATTGGGATGTCTAATGAAAAAATATATGGATGTTTTTCCATTTCCATTATATGATTGGTAATGCTTGTAACATCATCTTATGCATAATTCACTAAAATGTAACACGAACAAATAACATTCACTGAAATATATAATCTATAATATATCTAGTTATATTTTATAACCAGGAAAAACCCTTTTATATATTTATATTCATTTTTAATCACTCAAGATGAATACAGAATGAGTATTTCTGTGCTTTATTCAATAAATCATTCAATTTTCTTATTTATGGGACACATTCTCAATTCCCAATCCTTATCAATCTAGTATAAAGATGGTATATCTTAGAAATATTCTTCACATTATTCTATAATTCCTAATCTTCCTTATATTAATTCATATTCCTGTGGTGGATATATTGATTTCCATTTATCTTAGAAATATATGACATTACCTCTTTCCACATGATTAAAAAAAATTCTCTCAAAATAATTAAAATTAAATCACCTTAATTCATTATCATGCAAAAACTATCTTGGTTTTTTTCCATAGAGCATTATCCAGTTTTTTCACCTTCCATGGGTGGATATGTATTCAGTAGTCATAATCCTTTATCAAATATAACTATATTTACTGGTGAATATTAATTTATTTCTATATAAATATAAATATATTTAATTTATGAAATTTAATACATAGATAATTCCTCCTAAATTAAAATGCAATAATTACTAGGAGAAAATAAAAATTATGAGTTGTGAAATTTTACTCCTAAATTTTAACACCAAGAGAGGAGTGATATATCTCCATGTTATTATGCTCGAGGGTTCATCCCAGTCACATCATTGAAACTTCACTATAGGTAAAAAACCCTCATCTAATGTAGGGTTGTGTGTGAAGAAGAACACCCACTAGCATGATTTTTAGTTCTACGGAATTATCATTAAATTCATCTATCAATTGTAACATAATCTCTTCCATGTAAATTTGCTGAGTGGATTAAATAGTAGGGAGAAATCTATCAAAAAGCATCAATAGTACATCCTTCTTCAAAAATCCACGGATCTCAATTACCAAGGAAATTCTAATACATTTTTTAATATGATTCATCATTAATGGATCAATCAGTGTACAATCAATTTGGATTATATTATCAATGAATGAGAGAATTTAAATTCAATGTTAATCACGTTAAATTTATTATACATCTTCCCCATCCTATATTCCATCAACACAAATCTCAAATGCTCCCCAGGAACTGTCATTTTCATTATGTATACATGAATTAATTATATAAATACTTAAAAAAACATATAAAACTAAATTATAATTACTTTTTTCATATAATCCGCAAATATTGAATAATTACTTTAATGTCTAAATGAAATTAAAATATATTTTAAATATCCCTAACCTGTATATAATGATTTATTAGTTATATACTCATTATTTATCCATATATTATAATGTTAAGATCTAATATTAATTAGTGAAGCTTATAGAGATCCTTGTAATATATTAAGAATATCAATGATACAATGTATATGGTATTATTATTATTTTTGATCTTGTAACACGACAACAAAATCACCATTTAGTGGCGGTTTTGTAGCGGCGGTTCCTAGAACTACTGCTTAACCTTTTTAAAATAGGTTTCCCGGCGTTTTATAACAAACCGCTGCGAAACATTTTTTTGACAGCCCCGACCCTTCCCCCCCACCCTGACCCTCCTATTTCTCACCCAGTGACCGCGATTCCCCCAGCCCCCCGCTTCCCTCACAACCCCGGCCCCATGTGACCCTAGTGACCCTGCGACCCCGGTGACCTAGCGACCCGATGACCTTGGCGACCCCAGCCCCCCGTGACCCCAGCGACCCTACTTCCCCGGAGTCCTATATGAACCCTAGGGTTTGATTTCTTATTTTTTGTTGTTTTGATATTAGTTATTTCTTTATTATTATTGTTTCTTATAATAAATTGTAATGTTGTATTTATTGTATTTTATGCAGATGTTTTTGTATATGATTATTTGTTTTTCTACTTATTTCATGTGATTTTTTATATGTGTTTGTTAGTTCTTATTCTTAAGTGATTGTTTCTCTATCTACTTGACTGTTTGTTGTTTTTTGATAGTATACTCATGGGTTGTGATGGCTCATGGTTACAATACATGCTTATATTATGGGTTATAATGGATTAAGGTATAACATGTACACATTTCCCTAGGTTGTGATGGCTTTAAGGCTATTTCATGTTTTTGGTTGTGATGGATCGAGGTTATAACATGTTCCATTGAGGTAATGATGTGGAAATTTAGTGGATGTTGGGATGGTTAACACTCATTGAGAGTTGGACTTTCTTGTTATGATGATGTGATTATGATGAGATGATTTACATAGGTTTAGAATTGGGAATACCTATTTTATAGCTAATATAATGATGTGACAGTGATGATTGACACATTTTAAGAGTTGGTTTTTCTGTTTTGTCGAAAATATTGATGGTTTCCATATTATGGAAATTTTTGTGAAGTGTCATAATTATTCTATGATGATGTTATAAATATGAAATCTATATATTATTGTTATAATTAGATGGAAATCAAAATCCCCATTGCTTACATTCTTTTGATAATCCATTAGTTTTATATGATAATACCTTTACAAGTGATATGGTTAAAGATAGAAAATATATAATGTGTTACATTTATTTTTAGCATAACCCATATTCTAGTATTTCTTACTTGTTTCACATATATCTATTCTAGCACATATATCTTTCATGGATATATAAATACTTAGAAATATATTCCTACTGAGTACACCCAAGTGTTCAGCCCCTCTATAGTGTTCTTGAGTTATTTTTCTAGACAAATCGATAGAGATTTTAGATGCTATTATTTGGGAAGCCAGAATAGATCTTAAGAGGTCATTTTTCATTATTCTAGATTAATTATATTCATTATTATATAGATTTTATGGTGTATTTAATTTTTAATTTATTTTATTATATATATATATATATATATAAATTTTTATATTTTAAGTTGATTGGAGGTTCTATTTTTATACCTAGGAAATTAAGAAGGTGATTCCTCTCATACGTGTCACCCCCTCTAATAATATTCATATTTTGATGATATATAATGTTCATTGATATTTATTTATTAAATATTTCATTATGAATTTCCACGAACACCAGCACTTATCATGTTTCAAGACTATATCTCACGTGGTTCTTTTCACTCCAAATTAACAATGTGTTGAGTTTTGTAAGCATCATAAGTTTTTCCCTAAACATTATTTATAATAGATTTATTCGATATTAGAGTTTTATATGATGACTCTATAGAGAACTTAGGTTGGGGTTATTCCAAATTAACAATATGCTTTGGTTTTCATGGTAAAGTAGCAACCACGTTGTTAGCACACTGTTTCTCTTTACCAAAGAAACATCCCTTATCCCAAACACTTGAGGGTTCATATCTAACTCAGGGGATCATCTTTATTATATTATGTTTTTGAAATGTTACACTATAGTATATATGAATATCTTTCCCTATTTAGTAGTAACTATGTGTTTTAATTATTTTTTTTATTGTGTAGGGACAGTGTGATATACATGGATAAAAGCTGTATCACATAACTGATGAAAAAAACTCAGTATGTTATGGGTTTGAATGAGTTTTTAGGATATTCAATTTCTAATAGAACCGTTGAAGGGAGAGTAAAATTTCCATTTCCTAAATGTAAATTTAGAACATGGTTTATTAGAGATGAGGTTTATGAACATTTAATACTGAAGCAATTCCCTGGTCAATATTTGTGATGGATTTGGCATGGAGAATTGAATGTTATAGAAAGATTGAGCATTGATGTTAATTCACAGAATGAGGTCCCAAGTTCGTCAACAATGGAAAATAAACTAAAAAACCTCATAAATGATTCATTCGGCACTGCAAGACACCACTATCAGCATCAAAACATATTAGAACAACCAGAAGAGGGTGATTCTAATTTCAACGTGACAAGTAATGTTTTTGAGACTGTAACACAGGAAGATCAAGATTGTAATACATCATTGGATCCTGCTCTTGATTCTATGGAGCCAAATGTAAGAGAAAACATCAATGAGGAAAATTTGTTTCATGATTTAGTTGACGATTAAAATCAAGAGTTGTATAGTGGGTGTTTGAAATATTCAAAGATTTCATTTCTGCTGAAGTTGTACCATATCAAATGTTTATGTGTAATTACAAATAATGAAATGTACATTATATTGAAATTGATTCATGATGCATTTCCTAAAGCAAAAATCCCGGAATATTTTTATGATATGAAAAAATTTGTTAACAAACTTGGTCTGAATTATACAAAAATACATGCGTGTCCAAATGATTGTAAGCATTATTGGGGAGAGGATTCAAGTAGAAAAAATTTCAAGAAATGTTCTTCTTCTAGATTTCAGGAAAAGGGTGATGTTGGAAGTCTGAATGAACATAATTTCATGGAGAAGAATAAAAGGAACACACCTGCAAAGGTTTTGCGTTACTTTCCTTTAAAGCCTCGATTGCAAAGATTATTCATTTCATCGAAAACTTCTGAATACATGAAGTGGAATTCTACAGATAATAACAATGATGGGTTAATGAGACATCCACGAGACTCTCAATCATGGAAAACATTTGATTCATTACATCTATATTTCTCAGCTGATCCTAGGAATGTTCGATTGTGATTGGCAGCTGATGGATTGAACCCATTTGGGTCTTTGAGTACCAGTTACAGCATTTGGAAAGTTGTTTTGATCCATTATAATCTTCTTCCTTGTATGTGTATGAAACAAACATCTTTTATCCTTTCGATGATTATTCTTCGAAAACAAATGACTGGAAATGATATTGATTTATACTTGCAGCCTTTGATTGATGAATTGCAGGAGTTATGGAGCAACGGTGTTGTGACATTTGATTCTTCTTCTAAAACAATGTTCAAAATGTATGCTGCTTTAATGTGGACCATTAGTGACTTCCATGGGCTTGAAAATTTATCTGGTTGAAACACTTAAACAGGTTTGGATTTTCCCATTTGTATCTTTGATTTTGATCCCAAATAGATACCTCACAGTAGAAAATAGTGCTTCTTGTGTCATCGAAGATTTCTCGATGCATCTCATAGATTTCAGCTGAAAAAATCAAAATTTAATGGTTCCATTGATTGTAGACCACCTCCAAAGTTGTTAACTAGTTCTGAAATATTGACAAATCTTGAAAATGTTGAAACAGAATTTGGGAAGGTTCATAATTTGAATGTGAGCGGAAAATGGGTCTGAAGTGCATCGTCAAGCGAAACCGGAACGCAACAATGGAATAAAAAAAGTATATTCTTCAATCTTCCGTATTGGGAATTTAATTTGTTGAGAATTAATCTTGACGTGATGCATATTGAAAATAATGTCTGTGACAATTTGATATTCACATTGCTTAATGAGGCTGGAAAGTCGATGGATCATCTCAACGCTTGCAAAGAATTACAAGCAATGAACATAAAACACGATCTCTGGCCAGATGAGAATGAAAAGTATCCTCCAAAAATTTTTGCAATGAAAAATAGAGATAAATATAGATTCCTTTGAATGTTAAAGAATGTTAAGGTATCTAATGGGTATTCAAGTAACATCTCGAGGTGTGTTGACTTGAAGAATCGTATGTTACATGGATTGAAAAGTCACGATTCACATACTTTTCTATAGCAGTTACTACAATTGGCATTGCGTACATTATTACCTGAAAAAATTACTGCTGTTGTACTCCAGTTCTGCACATTTTGCAGACAACTAAGTGAGAAATCTCTACATCCATTCCATCTTGACATCCTCCAGGAGAGGTTTGTATTGACCCTTTGTGCAATGGAGAAGATCTTTCCTCCATCATTTTTTACTGAAATGATGCATTTAACTGTGTATTTGATTGAGAAAGCTAAATTAGGAGGCCCCATTCATTATTGATGGATATATCCAATTGAGAGGTACTTTATTTATATGTTTTCCAGTTATGTAAACAATTTTTGGTACTTAATTAAATGTAAAATTATGTTTATTCTATTTTACAGATATCTTGGGCATTTGAACTCATATGTGAGAAATAAAGCTTAACCAGAACGCTCTATTTTTGAAGGCTATTTGGTTGAGGAGTGTCTGACCTTTTGTTCTCGATACATGGATGATATTGAGACAAGATTTAATAGAGTTGGACATGTTGACGACACATCGTATCAATATAAAATACATCAGAAATCCAAAATATTTCCTGCTATTGGCCGATCAGTAAGGAGGGCCTCAAATGTGACATTAACTGAATTGGAATTATTATAGGCACATAGATATGTGCTGCTATATAGTGAAATTGCAGATCAATTTATTGAAGATTTGAGGATATAGATAATGATACAAATGAGAGGCCGAACACGAAATGAGAAAGTTATAAAGAAAGCTGTTAATAAAGAGCTTGTAGATTGGTTTGCACGATGTGTAAGTTCATAAATATTACAATAAATACGAATACTAGTTTGAAGCATACATTTTTTAAATCTATTAAGTATATTTCTTTTTTCAGATCATGAATATTGATACTCGAGCAGAGGTGTCAGATGATTTGAAGTTTCTTGCTAGAGGTCCTTTAAAACAAGTTAAAAAGTTTGACGCATATAATGTGAAGGGATTTAGATTTCGTATAGTCGATCGAGAAGTGGGTTTGAAAACACAAAATAGTGTTATATTTACATTTTTTGAAGTGGAATACTATGGAAATCTGCATGATATTATTCAATTAAACTACCTTGTTCATTTTCGGTTGTTTTATTCAAATTCAAATGGGTCGATTTTATCAGAGGTGCTAAAAGAGATTCTTTACAATTTACTTCTGTGAACTTATCTCGCTTGATGGATGTTGGTGATCATGAAATTCATGATCCATATATCTTAGAATCACATGGAAAAATGTTATATTATGTGAATGATGTTGTCGATGAAGGGTGGAGTGTAGTTTCTTACGTAATACAAATAGATTTGTATGATATGGGTGATGAAGTGGAAAATTTGACCTCTGAAATTAAAGTTAATCAGCAACAGGAAGCCAGAATATTTTTCCATCATGATATTGAAAATATTAGTCTATAAAGGATGATGGAAGTGGATGAAGAAATAGAGTAGAAAACCAACATGATTGAATGGGAAAATGATTGTATGTACAATTATTTATTTATTCAGCAACTACTTTTTTTATTTATGTAGTCATTCATTATCATTGTTATATATATATTTTTTGTTAGTACAGGGAATCTATTATCATTTTTTCTGCATATTTTTTTGAAATATATATTCTGAACATAATTTTATTTGATTAAATGACAGAAATGCCAAGGAGGAAGCGGTACACTATTTCATCTAGTTCTACGACAGATAAAAATCCATCTCGGTCCCTCCCCATGACAACTGAGGAATCAGATGCCGACACCCCTCCACCATCTCCCCCTACACCATCTCTCACACCATCTGTCAATGTCTCATTTGAGTGTGAGTAATCGACTCCCCATTTAAGAGCCTCAGCAGTGGGACAGCGACACGCCCCGTCCAGTTCATCCTGGGCATACTGGAGTGTCACTGTCATAGGTAAAAATGTTAATTAAATAAATTTATTTCATTTTATTTATACTAATTTATTCTCATTGACGATGCAAAAAATGCAACCACGGAGAAAAACATAAAATGTTTGGATGTTTGGATTATGACTGGCAGGAAGATAGTCATGCCATTTTATTCTGATGGGGTCCCTATGGCTGACTCCGTGGGGTTACTTGGCCATATTTTAAACCAGCTGGTAGTAGAGCCTGTTTCCCTCCCCATTTCATATGACAATTGGAGACAAATGCCAGCAATCTAGAAAAATGGAGTTTATGATTGTCAAATAAAGGTAAATTTATTACATTATGGCTTAATTGAATTTCATGTTACTAATATGATGAAAATTAAATTCTTGTATACAGATGTTCTTCCACATTACCGTTGCTGATGTGATAGCACAGAAGTGGACGTTAAAAAATCTATGTAATAAGTGGAAAGATTTCAAGTGGATATTGTGGTGTGATGTCAATGATACTTCGTTGACCTCACAGAAAATGTATGAGAAGCTACCTAGTGGGGTACCAAAAGAACAATGGAAACAGTTTGTTGACAGACATCATGATCAAAAGAAGATGGTATTTAAATATATATTATTATATTATCCTCATTTTACAATTATACTTGTATATTAAAAGGACATGACATTCAATACATTAGTTTTAAATTTCATTTTACTTATTTTAGGACATCTCAAGAGAGAATTCATCAAACCAGTCTAAGAAAGTCATCCTGCACTTTGCGAGCTCAAAAAGTTCCTCTAGAAGCCGAACGACATTGGTAATCTTTTAATTAGTATAAATATTTATATGAATATATTATCTGTTTAATATATTGAATTGTTGATTTATCTTTGCTTAATGAAGTCCCATAGTTTAGGGCATGAAACATCCAAACTTAACTATGGTTGGATGTTCACAAGAAATTAAATGGAAGCTTTTTTAATGAGACTTCTAAAGAAGTTGTGGTATGAAGTATATTTTTTATCATAATAACTTATTATCAGTTTTTACTGTGTTAATATATATTGATATTTGATTGATATGTAAAAATTAAATAACTATGGGATGCCAATCCTGTGCAGTCCTACTCAGTCTCCCAGGACAACCCGGTTGCTATTGTCCTTGGGAAGGAGTGTCCTGGGAGAGTGCACAGGATGGGGTTGGGACCCGTACCATCTGATGTTTTTAGCAGGCCACTGGGGGTGACAGTTGCATCTACTCCTGACATTACTCATCCCATACCTAGAGATTCTAAGAAAGAGATTATTTCTTTACGAAACACAGTTCACCAGTATAGGGATCAGATATCTGCTTTGCCGAAAGAGTTGACTGAAATACGTCAGCCGATGAGTAGATATGCCCCCGGTGGTAGTGCATCGACTGGTGGGATGTAGGTAAATCAAAAAATAAAATAAAATTCATTTAGTTTTCTAACTTTCATTGGTTTTATGTTTTAATATAAATATGCAACCGTATTTAATTTTTAATATAATGTTCTTATAGGTGAAATAAGAAAGTGGAGATGAAGGTGGAGAGGGTTACGATGCATCATCAGACCCTGAGTAGTTTTATTGTTGATGTTTTGAACAAATATGGGAACAATTGGTTTGTATGTGTAACATTTGTGGCACATAGTTTCCACTACACATTTTCATGTCCTAATATTTCCTTGATTTCTCATGTATCTTTTTATGAATTTTATTGATTTCTGATGTCTCTTTTTATGTCTTGATTTCTTGAGTGTGGTATACATCATTCCATTTAGGCCAGTGTTTGAATTGGTAGTTTCCACCACACATTTTCATGTCCTAACTTTCACCCATACTACCACACATCAATCACTTCTACATCTTCCCTCAATAGTAGAAGTAATAATGGACTCATTAAACACTAAATACTTTGTTATTCAAGAGGGTTACTGGCTGCAATGAATGATCCATGCCTCAATGTGCATTGTGTGCATCAATTGAGAGGGTTACCAACTCTATTATTGGAGGACCCATGTCGTATCACTATGATAGGTCTACGTAATCCAAAAAAATAAATAGAGGACTCATTCCTTGGATCCATTATGCTACCTAGAGGGTTATCGACCCGATGGATGCTCCAATTGTCCACCCACACCTATCATAATCCCTAAAAAGCTATAAATCACCTTATACTTGTATGTTATCAATATAAACCCCAGATTATGAATTCATGTGTAGCATCATGTTCTATATTAAAAAATATTAGAATGGATTACTCATATGTCCTAAACTAACACTCTAGTGAGAAGATATATAAATTACTAGAATATATATAGCACACAAGACCCGATGGATTTTTTCTTCCAAAAAAGGTACCACCATTAGTTATTCACCCATACATCTATCATATATGATTCATGCTAGTTGTACTAAGATTCCACCCCAAATATTTCATGATAAAAGATTAGAAACACAATAAGAATCAAAGGGTATCATCCATCCCAACAAGTGATTCACAGGTGTCCAAAATAATGAAAATTGTGTCTTGCCCAATTAGAGATTATAATGAATCTTATTAAATATCATGAATCAAGAATAAATATAAATATAAATATAACTAAAACCATGGTCAACCGAACACCCATTCCCCTCATTATCTTGTTAGCTCCATCAAGAAACCACATTTGTTCCGGTTCTATAGTGACACATATAACCATCTCTAAAGAAACACATGCACTTGTTCAGGGTTAGTCTATCTACTAGGAACCCAAATGGGTCCTCTAGGTCTGTATGTATGTAGAGTAATATTTCTTGAGATCCTTGTTCATGGAACACTATCTCAATCTTGTACTTTTCGTTTGATAAAATCACAATTTATAAAAGTGTAAATATATAAAATAACATCTCGGCCTCAATGTGGAAACTAAATAATGGGTTTTCCAGGAATATGGATCATAGGCCATGATAGTTAGAAGGTTCCACTTAGATGGTCCACTCATCAAACACAATCCAAGTCTATCCTATGTTCTTCTACCTAGAGTAAATCACAACTAATGGAAAATGGTTTGGTCAATACAGACAATTACTATGATTTCATAACATGATGGTATACCCAAGACACATTACAGACTAGATAGGCCATGGTTTCTAAGTCAAACGTTACTTAATTGTTGGAGGTGTCTCAAGGGTCTTAGCTAGACCACATTGGATGGCCATCTTATGTCACAAAACACTTCCATAAAAAGTTATACAAGGATCATCCTTTAGGGAAAAGACATCTCAAAATCCCCCCCCAATGAAGGGGTCAGGAAGTCACTTGAGATCTCTATGTTCAATGCCTCATCCTTTAGAGATCGAGGAATCAGGCTAGTACACAATCTTCTATTTGTTCCCTAGCACATAGTTTAGTTTTCTCATGGTCTTCAATCACCTTAACATTTTAATTTCAATTAACAATTTAATTAAAAAATAATAATTGGGTTTATAGAATGATAATGGAATCCAATGGAAATCTTACACACCTCAAACCACACAAGATAATAATAAAAACAATAGGTCTAGAACATTAGAGATCCTTACTCATTTTGAATCCCCTTTCCATTGACACACCACTTAACAACTCATAGACAAACCTCACCCCCAAGCTTTCCATGGACCAATCTTTCACCACCCATTTTCTTAAGTCCTATAACATAAAAAGGAATCATACAAAATTAATTATAATATTTTATCATCAGTTATAATTATTTAATGCATTTTAACTAAATATGAATAATATATAATTTTTTTACCAATGATTTTTTATGGAAAGTGATGTTTTGGTGTGTGATTGTCATGTTGTAATTTTTGATATTGAAGAAGTGATTCCTGGAATGTGATGCAGTGAATGAGGTGGGCTAGTGATGATGATACATGATGTGGGTTATGCATGGTAGGAGGGATATAATGTATCTCAGATGGTTTATATTTTTGGTTTGATTTGTTTTTCAGGGTAGTGGTGCAGCAAAAGAAGAAGGTTTGTTTTCTGGGAAACTTTTTGCGGCGATTTTAACCACCATGACATTTATATGGGCGGCGGTTTAAACCGCCACTAAACTATGAAAACCGCCACTAAACGAAAATCTAATCTAACATTTAGTGGCAGTTTTAACAGCCGCAAAAAAACCGAATCGTTGCTGCCTCGTTCTGTGGTGGTTCCAGTGACTTCGGCGGTGGTTTTACGGCCGCTGAATTTGAGATTATTTGTGGCCATTATAACTAACGCGGATAAATTGATATCCAGTGATCGTAAAAACTGCTGCTAAATTCAGGAAAACCTCCTCAAAATGAGGCATCTATGATGATATCCTTAAACCACCACAAAATGGAAAAAACCACTGCGAATACATTGGTGACGCCGTATTTGGTTGTGGTTTCTGTAAACTGCTGCCAAACCATGCCGCAACAGTTTAAACGATCACGAAACGCAAAAAAACTGCCGCTAAACGACGGTTCTTTTGTAGTGTAAATTTCAATATAATCATTAAAAATATGCATTAAACATTTTTTTATAGAAAAAATAACTGGTGAACCCCATGGAGAATAAATTGGAGGAAGGAATATATCATTAAGAATATATATAAATTTATTTTTTACTCCCTACAACTCAATTTTGTACATTCATTATTGGGTATTCTAAATAGTGGCAGCACTAGGTGTGGGTTATATTCAAACTCAAATTAATTATTTAGATGATGTCTATGAAATTTCACTGGAAAGTAATCAACAAACTCTCATTCAATAGGGATTTCCACAATGATGAGTCTATCCCCAACCATCTAAGATAAATATCCCTAAAAAAGATATATAGAACCCCATATGATTGTAGTAATATACACAAGATATTTTGGTTTATAATCACACCAGTAGATGGTCATTGGTTTCATTGTTATACTTAGGGTAACTTCCATTACACAAATATTGATTTGATAACTATTATGAGAGATTCAATCCATAAACAACATTAAAAAAATAAACTACTGGGTGGATAATATAAACTGTAGGAATCACCCTCCCACAAACAACTATAAAATTATAGGTTTATACTTGAGATGAATTCATCAATCCATTTCCAACACAATATATAATCATTGAGTTGTTGATGTGATACCCATAAAAATATTCATATATATGAAAGAGTTTGAGGAACATGAATGATATAAAAAATCAATTTCCTATAGTGGATGAGAAGATTTCCCTTCAGCACACCACAAGGTACATCCATTCCATCTATCATAATTATAGGTGATTTGCCTTCTCCACATGGCTTATTCTTTGGTATATTACACAATACTTATGTGGAGTTGGTTAGAATGGTTTCTAATATCCTTATAGTTAAACAACTATATCTTGATGGAATATCTCTTTACCTTTCATTCTTTATCATGATGACCATTCTCTTAAATATTTTAGAAAACGAATTTTTATTTTAATCATATATCGTGATGTTTTCTTCCACAAGTATCATATATTAGAAAATACCCCTTTATCTTCTTCCCCATATCTAATTTCTATTCATCAATCATCTTATTGTCTTTCTATTCAAAATATCAATTTTACATGGAGAAATAATTATCTATATTTATAGAACATGATATTATATCCTCAATAAATGAGGTTGTTTTAGAGACAAGTTATATTTGATGGATTGTTATAAGCGATTAAAGAAATTATCAAACAACCTATTTAGATTACATTTACAGAAAGTAGAATGTATTTAAAACCTTGAATAAGAATATTCATAAATAGAAACAACCCCACCTTCATTTTATCATACGATATGAAATTTTCTCTCCATATCTACTCATTTTTATTCTGGGATATTTGTTTCAAGGAAAAATACCATAAATCATTCCACTCTATACTCATTATTTCCATTACATCCTCATTTTTTCGAATCATTGAACACCATTTATGAAAATTTTAACAACCTAGTTAGTTTCATGATATATCATTTTCATGTACTTTTAATACAATTTAGGACTATTTTAGGAGTTATATTCATTATAAAAATACTAGGTAATTTATTCATTTAAAATGAAAAAGAATTATTTATATTGAGATTTTGTTTTTTGTATTAGACGGTTTAGATGAAAAAACTGATTTACACATTATATAAAATAAATTTGGTAAAATAAATTCCAATTTTCAAATTATCTTGTCAATATTTTCATAGGGTTATATTTTTATAATTTTATGAAAATATTTATTTCTTCAATTAATTTTGAAAAACACTGACTTTTAATGAAAATAATATTTTATTTTTAATTATTTACAATTTTAAATTACATTCTACCATAGTTTTAATTTTCAAAAGTTCATTTTGATTATTTATAGTCCATTTATGCTATTTTTAATTTATTATATGTTTAATTATTGAATAAAATTATTTTTTATACAAAAGGATATGTTTTTGAAAGACTGATTTCATTAATTTTTATTGGATTGATTTTAGATTATATTTAGTAACATATATTAGATGAATATCGAAAAATGGATTCCATATTTGAAAGTAATAAGTTTAAATTTGTAAATAGTTCCATTTTATTTTGAGACATTATAAATAGTAACATTACTAATTTTTTTAATTCTGGTAATGAGTAAATTTCGTAATTTGGGTTAATCATAAAATGGAAAGGACTAAAAAATGACCCTAATATGTTCCAAAATAAAATTTTATGTGTTTATATCATCCATTGTAATAGAATAATCATATATATGGTATTTTTTTTGTCATTATCAATGATTTTTTTATTATATATTTTTTAATATAATGAATTGGAAAAAAATTATTATTATTATTTTATTATCTAAAATTTGTTTATAAAGTGATAAAAATGGATATTGTAACTCCCTGAATATTATAAATAAATAACATGTATTCAACAGTGTCTATGACTTGCGACACCAGTAGCATAAGGGAATATTATATCATGATTATTTATAATATATTTTCTTCATTAAAACCATTTAACATAATTTACTACATTCAATTCACATGATACTAAGTTAGAATTTAAAAAATGGAATAATGAGTTTCTTTGATGGATTTTATTACACAAAATATTGAGTTTTTATAGAAAAACAATATATTATTAAAATATTATTATTTAGTATAATGAGACATACATAACAGTTGAATTAGGGGGTATAAAAATAATTAAATAACTAATAAAAATATGTTGTTTAAACAAATATGGAATTATTAAATTGGTCTGAAATTAATTATAAATGAATATAATAACTAATTGAATATAAATGGAATATTTTTTTAGAAAATTATTTTTTATGCATGGAAATATAATTTACCGTAATAAATTATATAAAATATAATTAGTGTGTGATATTGACATAACATATACATACATATATTATTCAATATAATAATTTGGATATTTATTCAATATATTAGTTATGAATAATATAAAAAAACACAATTTTACAATAAAAACCTATATTTTCATTAATGCTTTTCACCAACTATTATTAGAGAACAAATTTGTAAATCAATTTTTGTAATTTATATAGATTATATATGTAATAATAAACTTCATATTTGATGTATAAACCTAAATATTATATTCGTGGTAATTTATGATATTTTCTCTTAACATTCATTTTTTAATGAATAGTGAAAAAATACTGAATTTTAGTTCAAACCTGCTTTTTAATATATTTTATTTGTAAGTAGAAATTAAAATATAAAATTGTTTTCAGGATTAAATAGTTAATGTTTTTATCAATTTATCTAATTTATGTAATTTGAGTCAATTTCACCTTAAAATGTACTATAAAAATAGCAATCTTTTGGATGTTTTTACATTAAAACGTCACATTATCATCTTATATATAGGATTAAATTTAAATTATTTTATGCCACTTCTATGATTTAAATTCCGAAAAATGGATATCATATTTATATTTATAATAATTTTTAATTTATAATAATTTATACTTATTTTTTGATAAAAATTATTAGTGAATGTAATAAAAAATAATTGCAATAATTATGGGAAATTTTTGCTTAATAAGGGACTAAACTATAATCATAATGATCTAAATGACCAATTATTATATCAAAGAGCCATTATATGTCCATATACATATTCTATCACACAATTTATATATTTTGATCTATTATTGGATCCAATTTCAATGTGAAAAACCTTTATGGATTTCCGTTGTTAAAAAATTACAAGAGTGCCACTCCTCCCCAACTATAAAAGGGATCCCTTCCTTCCACTTACACACACAACTAATGCCACATTGGCTCGACCCAGATCAACCCAAATATATCCTAAACATACCTACCTTCATCATATAATCACCCCCTTATGGATAAATCTTTCCAATGAAGAATTTTGGTACATACCAAAAGAAGTTTCCTGATTAATTGGTAACATCATTCCATAAACACTTTAGTTTTATTTCGATTATCCAACTAATAAAATAGTATTATTATATTCTGGTAAAAAAATACCAGTATCATAAATATACTAGTATTTTCTTATATATTATTTCATACCTACACTTACACACACTTGTATCTAATACGTAATGAACATATTGTTTGCATGAACAGAGAACTACAGCTTCATGAAATGATGATTTTTACTTCTTCCTTTAACACCTCTAATGGTGGTCATTATAAAGGGAACTATTTTTATATATTTTATATATGATATTTATTATGTTTTTATACTTATTTAATTATTTTATAACAAATATCCTTATACTGTGCATTTTAGTTAAATATGATAAAAAATTTTGTGCAACTGTTGCCTACCGCCCTTTCAAAGCGGTTTGACTCGTTCACACTATGCATGGAATAAGTTATGTTATATTTTAATAAACCATTGAAACATATATAACATAGATATTATAACAAAATTATAAAATAAATATATACCATTAAATTTTCATTCCTTTTATATGACTATGAAATTAAAGTAGTATTTATTATTACGGAAGAAATATTGTCTCCATGAATGGTGGATTTAAATTTTTTATCTCAATTAATTATAAATTATAATAAATACATATTTAATGAATAGATATGATAATTATGTCTGGTTTTAAATTTTTGAGATCATTAAAATAGAATCTATGTAATATTAGTATCATATAGAAATTCAAAACATACTTGGGAAAACTATGTAATTAACACCCGAAATAGTGAAAATAATGCAATATTGGTAACTAATGGATAATAAGATATTATAAGAAGATGATATAAAATATTAGAGAAATTAATAAGGTTATAGTATAAGTTAGTAATACATTTCAAACCACTATATTAGAGTATAAATACCGCACCACAATATGATAGTTAAGGTAAGGGATTTCATCTCAATTTATATTCTATTGAGAGTTCTTTGTTGTTTTGAACTAATTATCATTTTTATGGTGTTTATACTTCCATTAAACATGTTATATAATTAATATACATAATATAATGATACTATTTGTTTATTTTATTCATTCATGGGGATTATTAATTAAAATATTCAACGTGGTATGGGGCACATTATAAGCATTAAAAATAATTTTCCTCAAGAATGTTCTTATTGATTATCTTTACAATATCACTTCCTTTTGTGATTTTTAAATTTCTCTTGAGACCTTAAAATTGTGGAAAAATTTATTTCATATAAAATTCCTTGAATATTCATATATTCATATGATCGATATTATTATTTCCTAAACTGTATATCATTGTACATATGGAGTTTACATGGATAGTTATATGATTTACTAGGTAATTATTTGTAAATTTGTATCCTTTATACAATATGGATATTTGATAAGTAATATTATTTACTATTTATATTGAATATTTGACATGATTAAATATTTAGTAATTTATGACATTTGTGGGACTCAGTTAAAAATAACCCCTCGATGTATCACTAGTCTCATGAGATGAAAATGTTTTCCAAAATAGATTGACTTTTACCCCATAGCTATTGTTTATTATTAATGGTCTTAGAGATATCGTTCCATGGGCGAAGGAAGAATAGAGTCTCAAAATTAAGCATTTCCATCATTTAGTTTCAGTTATTATTTATCCATGATATTTTTAATTGATATATGTATGGACATATTATATTATCAATTTATTGATTAAATGGAATGTGTTTCAATTTCATACCTTTCATTATTGAATTTCCCATATCTAGTTATTTGAAAGAAATATGTTTTTGAGTTTTTTAAAATTAAAAGTTAATTTATTTGTATGGATTAATTATTTCATTAACATTACATACCCTTACTGAGAATTTGATCTCACCCTTATTTTGTTTTCATTTTGCCATATTATGATGAAAAAATCGTTGAATAAGTGATCAAGAATGCAGTTTATTTAATTTTATTCTGTATCATGTATCGATATTCTATATACAATTTTATTATGGGTATAATTTATGAAATATATCTTTATAGTAATACTAAACTAATTATTACTTTATTATTTTACTCCTTGTAATCATGCCAACATAATTGGTATTAGACCCTATATCCAGGCTATCTGGGGCCTGATCGCTATAGTTAGTGTAAAAGGAAGTTTAGTAACCTATTTGGGAACTAGAAATTAGAAATTTTATATTAGATAACATATCCCTAATATATAATTTGAGGATTAATTTAGAATAACCACCTAATGTTTCAGTTAGATAGATATTATGTGAGCTTTCTAGATATACTTCCTTGTGTGGATACTAAAACTAGACGTTGTTCTAAAACATTGTACCTAGGATAACAAAAATTATTACAGGGCTTTAGGAACGACTCATTCTAACCAATTACACAACAACAGGCCCTACTATGATCCTATATTGACACTCTAGAGAGATATTTATAGGATTATTTACATTTTCATTACAAACCACTATGAATGATTTTGATAATGAATAATCTAAAATAAACATTAGGTTTCCTTGATTGAATATATTGTTTCGGATGTAAAAATCCTATGAATTATATTATAGAAAATACCTTGACCTTGTAATAACCCAATTAGAACTATATGAAATAATTATTTATGTATTAGGGTTTTATTGAAAATCATTATTAAAAGGCTTTTTAGTGATTTAACGTATTTTTAGGATGTCTATTATATTTACTTTTGGAATTATATTAATATGGTTTCATAAAATTAAATACTATATACAAGGTGACAAAAAATAAAATTCAATAAGTAAATGGGTCTTTAACCCTTGACAGAAGGACAATAAGGGATTTGAAAAAACAACTGACCTATGCAATGTCTTAGTTAAAATGAAATTTTTTTTAGTTAACGAATTGGACAAATAATTATTAATGATAAAATTGTATTGTTTCATTTAGGATTAGATATTAATGTCTTAACCATATTATATTTGGAGAATAGTTAGAATAAAAAAGTGGGAATTTTTACTCATTATGGTCTTTATGATCTCTTAAAATTGTATTTTATTGATTCATGCTTCAAATTTTTATTTGGATGACTTGATTGAAGAAAAACCAAAATGATTAATTTTTCAAATAAAAATAAAACGTATCATGTATGTAAATTTCAATATATTCTTATTATGTAAGATAATTTCTCAACATTTGGAACATAAAACTGAAATAAAATGTTTTCCTAATACCTTAATTTTCTCTTAACCAATTGTCTTATAAATCATTAATGATGTATGGATTTTAGGCCCTAAAATATCTATTGATCATTGATTTTTTTTGATCGATGACCTTAATCACTCCCAAAAAATAATTATGCTTTTTTTACAAGTATGTATCTCTACCTCCCACTAATGATCTCATTCTAGGAGACCCTGTTATATGTTAGTCCATGGGACATTTGTAATTCCATTTATTTATTTTCATGTGGATTTTTTACAAACCAATCCCACAAGGTGTCGTTTCAATCATATGAAATTTCCAATAATAGATCATTTCGATCGAGTATAAATTTTGAGGACTCAATTTATTTAAGGTGGAGAGAATATAACACTGAAAATATTAAAAAATATTTACTTTTATTTGATAGCGTGTATGACGGGCGACATCAATCATTTAAAGGGATATTATAACATGAGTATTTTTAATATATTTACTAATTTAAACAAATTTAGTATAATTTATATCATTAAATTCAAAGGATAACATGTTTTTATGTGATATATTAAATAATGAATGTATTTGATGGCTTGTATTACACACAAGATATAGTTTTAACTGGAAAACAATATATTTTTAAAATATTGTTATTTATTATAATAAGACATTACATAGTCTTTAAATTAGTGGTTATAAAATAGTTTTAACTAAATTATGAAAATATATGCATTACACATATATAAAATGAATTCATTGGTTAGTAAATAATTAGAAATTTATATAATAAGCAATTGAATATAAAAGGAATAATTTTATAAAAACTATTTTTATTATCACATAAATATTTTACCCTAATACATTAAATTAATTAAAATTAGAGAGTTATGTTATTATAATTTATATTATATATAATATATAATAATTTTTAAATTAATCCAGTAGATTTGATAAATATAATATATGAACAAACCCATTTTTAAACATAAAAAACCTTATATTTATTACAGTATTTTTACCTCCTTCTAGTGTGGAACCTATTTTAAAATATATTTTTAATGTTTATCAGATTATATATTTCTAAAAAATAATATTCTTTTATGAGACATTCAAATTTGGGTTGGGTGAATTTTTTTAATTTTCCTTTTATGTTTTATTTTTTTTAATGAGTAGTGAAAAATACTAATTTTATTTCAAAACTACATCTTCATCAATTTTTTTAAACGAAATATTAAAATTAAAATCTGTTTTAAACATTAATTATATATATTTTTTATAAATTAATCTTATTTATTCCATTTGAATCAATTTCTCATTTAAATTGACTATAAAATCATAGAAAATATTCAGATGTTTTCAGTTGAAAAACTGGAATTGTCATGCCATCCGCTGGATTAAATTTAATTTATTTTATTAAAGTTTTGTGATTGGGATTTGGAAAAATGGATTCTATACATGTAATAAGAAAAATTTATAGTTTATAATAATTTAAACATAATGTTTTACCAAAAATATTAGTGAATGGTATTAAAAATAATGACAATGATTATGGTAAAAATATGCTTCATAGGTGACTAAACCTATATCATAAGTGCCCGAATTACGTATAAAGTTGTCCCAGATGAATTTTAAGGAAATATTTCAACTTCATACTCCATTTTATATATTTTGGTCCATTATGGGTTACACTTTCATTGTGATAAAAGTGTATGGATTTCCATTCTCATAATATTGAAAGAGGGACACTCCTCACACACTATAAAAAAGCCTCCTCTCCTCCCACTTCTTTACACCCTAAATCCACTTTAGATAGAATATTCTCTACCCAAATACCTCCTAAAAATAAAAACTCTAATCCTAGAATTATTCCTTCAGTAAATCTATCCATGTTAGACTTTTGGTACAAACAAACACAAGTCACCCGATTAAGAGGCAACATCTTTCCATAGGCTCTTTAGTTTTATTTCCATTCTCCAAAACCTAAATTATTATTATTTTATGATTTTATAAAAATAAGTATAATAAATATAATATGATTTTTTCACTATGTTTTTGACCTACATGTATATAAAATTCCATCTAATGGATAACAAGCATACTGTTTATATTGATGAGGAACTACCGCCTCACGAAATGATGATTTTTTATTATTCCTTTACTCCCTATCATGGTGGTCATTAAGATGGAAAATATTATTATATATTTTCAATATGATATTGATTATTTATTTATGATTCATTAAAAATTTTATATCACATAACCTTATACTCAATTTTTTTAAATTATTATAACATCGTTTTTGGAAGTTTGGACTACTGCAACTTCAAAGTGATGTGACTCGTTCACGCTATACATGGAACATATGAATGAATATTTTAATAAACCAATGAAATATATAATACATTAACATTATAATATAATTGTTATATACATATTTATCATATACTATTAGTTTTTTAATATGATAAATAATTGAATGTAGCGTTCATGCATACGTATGACCTACCATATCCACGAATGGAAAATATCATTACTTAACTCCAATCATTACAGAGAATTATAAATATCTATTGATTAAATATATAAGATAATGAATTCATTTTTTAAAATCTGGAGAAGCTGAAATCATGGTATTATAAATATAATTGGGAAATAATATTCCAAAACATACTTTAGAAATCAAGGAAATAAACACAAAAAATAGGGAATATCATGATGGTGTGATAACAAATGGGTAATAAGATATTAAAATAAGATGATATATAATATTATAAAAATGAGTAAGGTTCTTTAATTATATAGTTATATATTTCAAACCACTATACAAGAAGATAAGTACCACACAAAAAAATCATGGTTTTGGTAAGAGATTTCATCTTAATTTACATTCCATTGAGATTTGTTTAATGTTATGCAAAAATTCACATTTATATAGTGATCATACAACCATTTTAATTGTTATATCACGAGTCTATTAAATCACATGGTATTATTTATTTTATTTTATTCCTTTATAGGTATTGATATTTACATGATTAAAATTTGAATGGGAGACTTTGGAATGTTTAAATAATATTTTCCTCAAGAATGTTCTTAATGATTATCATTAAAATCTCACATCCTTTTGTGATTGTTAACTTTATTTTGAGACCATAACATTATAGTTTTAATTTTTTTAAAACATTCTTTTAATATCCATAATTTAATATTATGGATATTGTTATTCTTTAAAAAAGGTATATCATATAATATAGGGTATTTTATTTTATTGTTATTTTATTAATTGTGAAATAATTAGGAAATATGTATCCTTCATTCAAGATAGATATTTGAAAAGTTTTATTTTTTATTTTTTAAATTTATTATTAGATATAGGTAATTCTTTTTTATATATATGACATGGGTCGAGATGAGTTATAGATATCCCCTCAATGTATTGGTAGTATCAAGAGACAAAATAATAAGAAAAAATATATGGGGGTTTACATGAAAGATAAATTGTGTTGTGAAAGCTATTGTTGGAAATGATTCAATATATCTAGAAAATACAGTTTATTATAATTAAACATTTCCCCCATTTATTTTGAGTTAGAATTCATCCATTATATCTTTCATCGACCCATCTATGGATAAATTTAGTTTTTAGTTCATTGATTAAATAGTATGAGTTTCAGTTTCATACATTATGATTATTATCTTTCCATATCATTGTATTTTAATAAAATGTGTTATAAGTTATTTACATTATCATTTTAATCTATTAATTTTTATTAAATTGTTATCCTCTTTATATACCCTTACTGAGTATTTAGGCTCAACCTTATTATGTTTCCATTCCACAGGATATAATGAAAAAAATCATTGAATAAGAATTTAAGGATGGTGTTTATATAATTTCATTATGTATAATGTTTTTATATTATATTTTCTAGTGTATTCTGGGCATCATTTTTATAATTTTGACTACCAAGAATTATAAACTGATCAGTCCTTTGGGATTTGAATCCTTGTAATCATGAAAATGTAATAAAATAATGCATTGGATCTGGGTTCTAGTGTCAGGGAATTGTTTATATATTTTTTATAAATATTCACATGAAATTTAAATCAATTATATTCATCAGTGTAATTTATCTATAGTTATTAAGAATGAAATAATATTTTTAAATTCTTTTGAAGGGAAGACATATTACTTCTGAATGTAGTAATGAAATTTTAAAAATGATTTTAAAAATATTAGAAATAATTTTTTATAGTGAATTATATTGTACCTATTTTTTATATAATTATTAATTATTTTAAGTGTTCTAATGTAATATATTGTAATTATTTTTCTTTATATCTATTATCTACATCAAAAATAATGAATATTTCTAAAATTGAAATTAATCATAATTTATAATTATTATTTTTGAAAAACATTTAGAATTATCAAAAAATATCATAATCATCAAAATGTATGAGATATGTATTATGATATAAACTATGATTCCTTAATTGGTTATTTTTATTTTTATAGCAACAATATCAATAATTAAATATAAAAATACATTTTGATGATGGTAATCATTTACAATGTTAAATAAAAAATATAAAGGTAATTAAATGAAACAAAACATTTTAAAATTTTATAGGATGATATTATTTACACCCAAAATTATCCAGTATTAATAATAAATCATTTTGGTTCAAATTTTGAAATGAAAATTAATCTATATTAATTTAATATTTTATGTAATTCTAAGAGATCCCCATCACTCACTTATAAAATAGAACATCATCTATTCCTTAGTTCACATATATAAACAATATTTTTATAAAAAACCGACCTAAATAACTTCCAAAAATCTATCATCACATTATTTATGTCTTATTATTGTTATAATAACAAAATATTAAAGATTAAGGTGAATATAAAAGGAGTTTGTCCAAAGAAAAGGTATATCTTTTAACTGAATGTTCTTGTATGATTTATTTTCTATCCAAATTAAAATCTTCCTTAAACCTGTTGATATTATAAAATTAATATCTATATTATATGGAGATATTATTAAGATAATGAAATAACCAATATCAAAATATAATATAAACAAATGATTATGGAATCCATCATTCATGAGTTTGGTGGACTTCCAACTCATGCACCGAGGTAATTAATTTTCCATCACAGCCTCATATGGATGACTATAATTAAGTATTTTAATGTATATTAATGTTATAAATGACATGTTTATCATAATTTTAGGATTATACAACAAAATATTTTTTACCATTCACCTTATTGAGAAATCATTACATTGTTCGGGAGTACATGTGGACTACCACCTCTGTAAGGCATTGTGGTTCATTTTTCATCACAACATAAAATATATGATATATTAAATTATATATAAGGATAAAATTATGGAATTTATTATATAAAAATAATTATTTATAGATAATATAACACTAACCATCATTCAAAAATGATCTATGAAAAATGGAAATGTTTTTAATGAGTTTGTATGACAAACTATCTCCATGATTTTAACACTATTAATTTTTAAAAACTATATTTTATGGATGATTTTAAAATTATAATAGATATATATAATTGGTAACTATTTCATAATTATTTTTCTAGAGATAATGAAATAATTACCTCTTTATCCATTATCAACCTACCAAAATTTTTTTTGATATATGAGTAGAATGTTATGAAAACATTATTAGTGAACATAATTGATTAAGTAATTTTATATTTGATGGTTATAATTAAAAATAAAGGAATAACGAACATGTAAAAATTAATTATGCTCATAAATAAGTAATATATGTTTTTTATTTTCTTATATAATGAATTAATGTTTCACGTTAGACTCAATGTAAGGGAATTATTGTAAGAGAAATAATCTTTTAATGTTTCCCTTAAAAAATATTCTCTTCTATGTCCATATTCATAAAAAAATTATGTATATATTTAAATAAATATCAAAATAAATCAATTATAAAATAAATATTATTTATCTTTTCACATTCCTCCAAATTTTATCAAAATGATTATTTTATGGAATTTTTTTCAATCATTAAAATACATAAATGAATTGTTCTATTTTAATATATACATCAAAAATTAATTTTCCTAAATCCGTAATCATTATTTGATATTTGACTCCATTATATCATCAATGTTTTCATAAAATAAAAAATTTCTTTCTCTTTATTTATGAAATTTATATTTGGAAAAAGAAATTTTAATGAAAATATATATATCAATATCTATAAATTATTTATTATGGGTGAAAAGAATGTTTTTATGATGTTGGATTCTGTTTGTTATGTTTATGTTGTGGATAATGGAGATTATTTATGACGATGTGTGGTTTTGTTATAAATAATTGAAATGTGGGTCTATGTTATCCCTACAATTCATTGGGTATGATTAATTTTTTATGTTGATAATGATGGTTATTCTAATTTAACCATAATGGTTTTTCCTTGATTAATCATAAAGGATATTTCATGGTTAATTGTTTTGGTTATTCCATTTATAATAGTGAGCATTAAAAACATGAAGAAGTTATATGAAAATGATTTTATCATGTTACATAGATTATCTATTTGTTAATTATAAGATTTTCAATGAAATCTAATGATTACACAGAGTAAGATAATGAGTTATTCTTGAAGAATAGTTTTTTATACTTCTTGTGGGTGAAAATTATAACATTTTAAAAGGTTTTCATGAATTTTTTATGATTCCATAGTAAAATTAATGAGTTTTATTTAAAAATGACAATTAATTTTGAAATGTTATATTAAAATATTTGGGTATATGATGAAGCTTACGTTTTATTATATTTTATAATGTAAATAATTGTTTATAATCTCACCATAGTGTTATTTAATGGGTAATTGTCACGTTTTTAGGTTTTAGTGTTATTTTGAGCATAAATGTAAAAAATGAAAAATTTGGGATTTTTGACAGATTTTTACATAAAGGGTATTTTGGCCATTTAATGAAAAATATAATTCCACATTTTCTGATTCAAATTTTTTTAGAATCCATATTTTAGTTAATTCATTTTTTTCTTCTGGACCAGGAGCTGATTCGATCCTCTAGTAGCTGTAAAAATTCAATGAAGTTGAAGGGTTTTCCGGGTGGACAGAATGGACCCCACTTCCATAACGGACACCCAATTTAGTCTACACAACTCCAAATTAGATGATTCCACTTGGAGATGTACGAGGACTCATGGGAGCGTTTATAAAATAAATTTCAGGTCGTTTGCAATCCCTTATAAGGGACATTGAATGACATACATTTGAAGAAAGCTGCCTGGAAGCTGCCTCCAAAAACAGAAACCGCTAATATTAAATTCATAACTCCTTCTAGGAACGTCCAATGAATCTAATATTTGGGGATCCAACAGAGAAGAAATTCTGGAACAACATTTAATAAGACACCTATTACAGATTCGGTCATTTAAGTGCATCTCTACGTGGAATATTTAGAATTAATTGTTTTGTGTGAGAATCTGTCACCCCTCCTCCCTATAAATATGTTTCCCTTCTCCCAGATTATGATATATCTATTCCAGGGGGGATAAGGTGGAGCTTATTTCTGTAAGTTTTATTCATATTTTTAATATAAATTATTTTATTCTTCTTCTTCATACCACATTCTTCCATTTTTACTTTTATGTGTTTCTCCCACCATATTCTCTTCTAACTCCATGAAAATGGGGAATTAATCTCGATGTTTGTTTGAGGAAGAGAATGGTGGTTGTTTGAGTTTCATTGTGCTTAAATTTAAATATCTTTATTTAATTCTGAGAATTTTGGTGGTGGTTAAATTGATTATGATGTGCGATTGCCCATTTTCTCTATCACAAAGTTCTTCTTCTCATTCATCATTTATCCTTCCCTTCACTATATAAGTCATCCATATAATAGAGTATGGCTTGTATAGCGATGGTCAGAAAAGAGATGTCATATACGACAATAGGAAGAGTATTTCCCCACATGAAGAGATCTCTGTGTTTGGGAAATAACATTTCAAATAAGAGGGTGTAGTGTGATAGATTTTGATCACTACATTGAGTTGATATTGAGAATATTTTAATAAACAATGATATCCACCATTATGATCCTCCAAAAACAAATTTCTTCTTTCTTATTTTTAACATTAAATTGTTTTCATTACAAATATATATATATATATATATATATTCATATTTTATGCATATTTCAACCTCATCTTTATATTATATATTAGTTAGAAAATAAATAGTGACAATAGAATTTTGGTGTTGTGTAAGTTTCACCCTTGAGACCGACCCTGGGTGTGCACTATATTGCATTCTTAGGTAAATAATATTTTAATCGGGGATCTTCGACAAATACCCACTTCATCAAATTAGCGTTGTTTCCGGGGAGGCACAACACTTGCACACACCGTTATTCATAAAAAAACAAAAAAATTCATAAATTTCAAAAACTAAAAAAAAACTTTTTGTTCATGATGTATTTAAATGGTGATTATTCTGCATGGACTGACCAATCTCAAGTGCCAGAAAATTTTTGTAATGAAAATGATGCCCAATTTAATAGGATTAGTGATAAATTTCAAAAACAGGAGAGCCAAATTGAATGGATTGCTGAATATGTACGCACATCCCAAGAGAAATCCAAACCTGAGCCTGAACCTGAACCAGAACGATTGGTGAAATTGATTTGACCAATCAAATTTTAGGTTAAAGAAACTGAGGAGAGTGAGAAAGAGCTCATAAAGGAACTTATCACACCATCCCACACTCAACCATTTCTCAAGGAGGTCCCAAAAGTACACATTACAACTGATGCACTAATGGGAGGTCAACATTTTTTGGAAGAATCTTAGAATAACATTATTGAAGATAACATGAAACATGATCTTCCCATGCTTGATATTGAACAATCAGTAACATTTGACCTCACTCTTGCTTTGGAAGATGAAGAAGATGATGCACCTGCTGAGATGGAGTTTCCAATGGTCCTATCAGAAGAAATCAATTTCCAAGCTGACTTACTTGAAATGGAATATTTTTTTTATTGATTCGTCATGTTTTAATTTTATTCAAACTGAATTGTTTTCTGACTTCTCCTTTCCTAAAATTTCAGATATAGCACAAATGGATCAGGCCTTGGATTTTAATGATGAGACCACCAAAGTGGTGGTAATCAATGAAGAAGAGCCAGAGAAGCTGGTGGTGGTGAGACTACCTCCACTACATCAACTTTCATATCACATGGAGGAGGACACCACCGAAGATAACAGGGAGCACCGTTATCTTTTATTCCCTCCCACTTTGAAACTCAAATTTCTTCTTTATTCTTTCTCTAGGGTTGGGAACATTCTAATCTTATTTAGAGTTCTCTACTTTCAGGTTTTACTTATGGGTATCTGGAAAACTCACATGTGGTGGTTCATCTCAATGAAACCACACCCACCTTCTAATTGGGGATAATCTACTGAAACTGCCTGACTAGGGGCAGTAAAAACCAAGCACCCGCTTGGGGGTCTAAACCAAGAATTATCTCTTTTATTTTCCTTTTCTCGTTCTTTTTATTTATTTTTTGTATGTATTTTCAATACTTTATTGTAGTTTTGAAGTGGATGCTTCTAGGAGCTTAACTCAAGGCATCCACCTCTAAAATAATGTCAGGTTGTATCATTCCTTACCTTTGATTTTCTACCATTATATTTATATTTTGTTGAGTTGAAATAAGGGGTAGTTAAATTTAAGTGTGGGGGAGTGTCAACCTACTTAGTTCTTCCTGTGTTCTTTTCATTTTTTTATTCTATTTTTAGGGTTTTTGAGCTTTAATTAATATTCTTATCACTTTCAACACATCAATTTATTTTGAAAGAGATGAAATGATTTTTGAAAAAAATGGATTTCAAATGATTTTTGATGTGAAAACATTTTTCTTGAATTGGATTTTCAGTCATTTTTTTGAGTTTGACTGATTTTTGAAATCCATGACCATGAAACACTGACTAAAAATATTTTTCCAATCCTGTGATTTATTCTAAACCAATTTTTCATATTCTTTCTAATACCCACACTTTCTTGAGAGAAAGTTGAATTTTGTGTGAGAACCAGAATTTGTGAATATTCTCTTTTGAAGCTTTGGATTTCATGGAATGTATTTAAAATTATTGAGGCATCTCTTTGGCTAGCCAAATTTTATCCTGAGACCCACCTTTATATTTATCCTTCGTAATCCCATAGATTCCATGAATTTCCTTTTAGGTTTAAGCCACATTACAAGCCAATTTCTCCTTACCTACCCGCACTTTTAGTATTTTTGCATGGATATTTCATGTTTGAGTGTGGAGGAAGGGCCTTTCATGTGTGTTCATTGGGATGTGTATCATTTATGTGTATTTTGAAGTGTGTGTCAATATTTTGGGCTGTGATAATAATAGAATTGGGCATGTGTCGTCATTTCATTGTGCTCCATTTGTTTCATCCATTTCAACTTCAAAAAAAAAAAGAAAAAATGGATATGAGTTTGAATTCATCATTGTAAATTATTTTATGACTCATGTACCACTCAAAAATCAAGGTCAAGAATTATCATTCATTTATTGTATTCAATTTTTAGCTTATCCTCCATGAAAAAAAAGAAGAAAAAAAAGAAAACAAAGTTGTGCCTTTCTGGAGCTTTAAAAAAAAGTGGAGACCTGAGATGATATCATTCATTATAATCACTTCTTGGATCACGCACCATGTCATAAAATGGTTTGATTTTTTTCATATTTTCAAGCTGGATTGAGTGAGAAATTTCCTACATTTTCACTTGATTTAATCATGCATTTTACTTAAAAGTCCAACCTCTTCTTTCTATCTTGGAACATTTTTCAATCATTTTCCCACCAACCCTAACCCACAGAATCATTTGAACATTTAATGAAAGCCCTCATGATTAAATTTATTTTCTTGTTTCATGCTGTGGATAAATGATATTTTTCACAAACCTATGGTGAAACATGCGATTTTCAAGTATGAGTATAACTCTATATTCAATTTCTCTTGAGTGAAGAGTGACATAAAATTCAATGTGAGGTAGGTTGTGATTGGGCCATGAATTGATTTATGAGGTTGAATAAATTTTAATCATTGAAATGAAAATGATAGAGACTTGTTTTTCATATATGAGACATGATGGAATTCTATTTTGGATAAAATCATTGATATTTTCTCATTTTTGATTGTTGTGTGGAAATTGATTTGGATGTATGATGGATGCCCAGGAGTGAAATGTTTAAGTATGGGGGAGTGATGAATCTTACATTTTCCTATATTTTATACTATAAATAATTGTTTATAATCCCACCATAGTGTTATTTAATGGGTAATTGTCACGTTTTTAGGTTTTAGTGTTATTTTGAGCATAAATGTGAAAAATGACAAATTCTGGTTTTTTGACAGATTTTTACATCAAGGGTATTTTGGAAATTTAATGAAAAATATAATTCCACATTTTCTGATTCAAATTTTTTTAGAATCTGTATTTTATTTCCTTCATTTTTGTCTTCTGGACTAGGAGCTGATTCGATCCTCTAGTAGCCGTAAAAATTCAATGTAGTTGAAGGGTTTTTTGGGCGAACAGAACGGATCCCACTTCCATAACAGACACCCAATTCGGTCTACACAACTCCAAATTATCTTATTTCACTTGGAGATGTACTAGGACTAATGAGAGAGTTTATAAAATAAATTTCAAGTCATTTGGAATCCCTTATAAGGGACATTGAATGACTTTCATTTGGAGGAAGCTACCTGGAAGCTGCCTCCAAAAAAAGAAACCGCCAATATTAAATTCATAACACCATCTAGGCGTGTCCAATGAAGCTAAAATTTGGGGATCCAACGGAGAAGACATTCTGGAACAACATATATGAAGACACCTATTACATATGCGGTCATTTAAAGGCATCTCTACGTAGAATCTTTAGGATTAATTGTTTTGTGTGTGAATCTGTCACCCCTTCTCCCTATAAATATGTGTCCCTTCTCCCAGTTTATGATATATCCCTTCCAGGGGGCTAAGGTGGAGCTTATTTCTGTAATTTTTATTCATATTTTTAATATACATAATTTTATTCTTCTTCATCATACCTCATTCTTCCATTTTTAATTTTATGTGTTTCTCCCACCGCATTCTCTTCTAACTCCATGAAAATGTGGAACTAACCTCGATGTTTGTTTGAGGAGGAGAATGGTGGTTGTTTGAGTTTCATTGTGCTTCAATTTAAATATCTTTATTTAATTCTGAGAATTTTGGTGGTGGTTAAATTGATTATGATGTGAGATTGCCCCATTTTCTCTATCACCAAGTTCTTCTTCTCATTCATCATTTATCCTTCCCTTTACTATATAAGTCATGCATACGATGGAGTATGGCTTGTATAGCGATGGTCGGCAAAGAGATCTCCTAGCCGACTTTAGGAAGAGTATTTCCCCACATGTATGGATCTCGGTGTTGGGAAAATATCATTTCAAATAAGAGGGTGTAGTGTGATAGATTTTGATCACTACATTGAATTGATATTGTGAATATTTTAATAAACAATGATATCAACCATTATGGTCCTCCAAGAACAAATTTCTTCTTTCTTGTTTTGAACATCAAATTATTTGCATTACATATATATATATACATATTTTAGGCATATTTCAAACTCATCTTTATATTATATATTAGTTAGAAAATAAATATTGACAATAGAATTTTGGTGTTGTGTAAGTGGCCTCCTTGAGACCAACCCTCAGATTGCACTATATTTCATTCTTAGGTAAATAATATTTTGATCAGGGATCTATGAAAAATCCCCACTTTATCAGTATAGAAGTTGACTTCTAGTGTATGATGTTTTTTATTTGGAGACTAATGTTTCTTTTGAAAAAGAAAATTTACCGGAGTGTCCATTGACTAATATTTTCTTTTCCATTATTATTTATACGCCCAACTGAGAATTTTTTAATTATTACGCATTTTAAAATTTCTTTTCACTATTTTTATCAATTATTAAAGACATTGATAAGGTTTAATTCAAAATTTTGAATATATTTTATGAATAAAAAACATGTAATATCATAAAATATTTGTTTTTTGGATAAACATATATTAAGGGAATGTGTCCACTTTGTCATTATAAATTTATTTACATAATGGTGATGTCCAAATTAATTAAAACAATAAACATAAATGACATGTTTTTAATTAATGAAAATGAATTATATTATATATATTTTAGAATATTTAATGTTTCAAGTTTTATTTTAATAGTTGGTTTAAGATTAAATGAGGGAATCCAATACATGGGAACACATTCATGTGAACTTCTAGGGAAAAATAATTTCTACCCTTGGGATTTATGAGAACATAAATTCCACTATGGATGATGGTATGAGTCCCCCACAGAAGGTGTTTCCTCTAATGGGATGATCTGAGAAGTGTATGTTATATCCAATATGTTATGTGACTAGAATATTATAGTTGGTATTATAGTAAGGGTTTTGAAAAATTTAGAAGTTATTATAATTAAAGAAAATAACCATAAAATATTTTAATTTATGGTTCCCATGTTATAGAACATGAAATTACTATGATAAATTTTATATACTGTTTCAATTTTGAGTGGTTTTCAGCAGTGGAAATTTGGAAGTTAATGGGGGAAGGAATTAAGACAACAATATCTATCATAATCAATGACCAAGATTTTTTTAATTGTAATAGAATAGTTTTCTTATGTGATGGGTTAGATTATTCAATCTATAAATAGTGGTGATATCCCTTCTAGGGAGAGGATATATATACCCCATATGAGCATATAACTAGTGTAATAATTAATGAGATAACACACTCCTTAATTAATCATTTATAATGATCCATTGGATGATGATGGATCGATTAATTTCATAAAAATAATAATTTTAGGTATTGTGTTTCCATATCATCAATAGGAAACTCTTTATATTTATTGTATTATAGGTGATTTTGAATAGTGGTGGTAAATTGGTATGAATATCATGGAAGGTGAAGGGACTGAGGACATTAAATGAGATGATTTTAAAAATATATTACATTTATTATATATTAAAAATTTGGTTTTACATAGTATGGAAATACAATTTGTGGAATTGAAATTGTAGGAGGATGTTTTAGTGGCCATATATGAAGACAAGTTCATAAATTTCTCAAGGTATGCACCAAAATATATATGGGATCTAGGTAGTAACATTAGTCCATTTTTATCAGTATTATTGAAATTTAATTAATTTAATTGGATTATTATTAATTTGTAATTCATGATAAATTTATTAAATATTCAAAGAAGGTGAAATTGGTATCTCATATGACCTAGTGTTCTAAAATATCATGCTAAAAAAGGGTTCTAGGTAGAAATAAATAAGAATAAACCCTTTAATGAAATATAAAATCAGGAAAATTAATTTTAAAATTTATGATTGGGGTGGTAAATAATACTCATGTGAATTCATTTGGATATATTGGATGTTCTTAAAATATTGAATATTGAGGAACAGTGCTCGTGATTACAATGAAAATGATATTTTTCTGGTTAGGGACAAATTTGTTATGAAAGAAATAAAATGTTTTAAATGTAGTGAGATTTGTTTTATTGTATGTGTGCCTAAGGAGGAACATAAATGATCGGAAGAAACCATACTATAATAATAAGGGTGTGGTGAAATCCATTAAAACTACTTCAATAGATGTTAAACAGTTATATGATGTAGTAACGTGTTCATTTTTTATTCATAGAGATTTTTAAAATGTATTTTATTTTTATAGGTATAAAAATATTGATTTCTATGAAATTTTCATTTTATGGTAAATTACACCACATGAATAGAACCCAAAACATATTTCAAAAACACATTTCTTCTTGCTGGAATTATCTGGTATTTCAAAAACATGTGGGGAAGGTATTATGGGATAATGTTACTAAATGAATCTTTTAATAGTTTTTTGTGGAAATAAATTACCTGAAGACCTTATTATATTCCAACCAAATATATTTTGATATTATTTTGGGTATCGATTTTATCTGTATTTAACATTATTTGATAGATTACAAGGAAATAAAATTTGTTTTTTTATAAATAGTATCATTTATTTTTCAGGACCTAATTCATATCATAATATAATTTTAACACTATATGGAACTGTTAAAATAAGGATTGGATTATTATCATGAACATATTTTTCATTATAAGGTAACGATATAGATTAATGATTCACATGTAGTAAAATAATACCTAGATGAATTTTTTAATGAGTTTCTGAATTTTATACATAATCAATACGTTGAATTTTCTACCGATTCATATCTATATGGTATGTGAATTTCAAAATCCATTATTTAATGGATCGATAAGAACATTGGGAATTGAAAAAAGATGGAGTAGTTTCATGAAAACATATTATTTCATTCTATGACGTAACCATGGGTTAATACCATATTTTATAAATAGAACGATAATTCCTTAAGGCATTCCATTGATTAATGAGAATTTAATTACATTATTATTTATAATATGTATCCATTTTATCATATCTAATATTTTTTTATTAGTTCAAGTAATATCCATATATTTTAACAGTTTAACTACAGTTTGGGTACCATTAGATGATGTTGAATGGGGTTGAATTTTCCAAACCAACATTTTAGAATACACAAGGTCATTATGAGATTTCGGTTATGCCATTTGGGTAAAAAATTACCAAGAATTATTTATAGATCACATGAATATAGTTTTCTATAAATAATTTGAAAATATTATAATTTTCATATATATTATAATTTGAATTATTAATATTTTTATCAGGAACCTGAAAAAATCTAATTATTATTTTGAAAACCCTTTAATAAATAAGTTGTACTGAATATTTCGAAATTGTTTTAGTTATATCATATTTAATTCCATGGGAAAATCATAATTAATGATGTCATAATATTTAATCCAACTAAAAATAGTGTGGTTGATTAATGTTTAGGACCTAAAAATGTTGTTGAGATTCGTATTTCTCTTGGATTATATATATATTACAATTGTTTTGTTGAAAAAATGGTCATTTGTCCTACCCATTGACATTGTTGACTCAAATATAAATAGATTTAATTTTGAGAATGGAATGTGATTAATATATTCCAAAATAGAAAAGATGATTGGGGAATTCTCTTTTAATGTCCATACCCTATAGATATGAGGAATTTGTCTTCATTATTGATGATTCATTTAAGGGCCATGGTTGTGTCTCAATGAAAAATGATATGGTAATTGGTTAAACATTATATCAACTGAAAACAAATGAGTTAAATTTTCCTAAAAATGATCTAGAATTATATACTGTGGTGTTTTTTTCATTAAAATTTGGTAGCAAAATTTCTATTGATAACGTTACAAAATATATATACATCTAAAAAGGTTGAATTATATATTCCCTCAAATAGAGTGAAAAATGAATCCAAAATATGGATGGAACCGATCAAGTATTACGACTTCATGAACCATTTTAATATTATGAAATCAAATAATGTAGTTGAGGAATTGATTAAAAAATATCATGTATCATTAATAATTTTTTATAGGAAAAATGACCCCTTTCTTAGGTATTATATGAACGTTTTCCTATAAATTATGTATTATTGAACGTAATCTTTTTATATAGGTTTTACTAGAATAATTTTATCCAAAAAAGTTAATCAATCTCATTAGGAGGTTCATGTATTATATGAAAAACTAGAATCCATTATGAATTTATATATTCTGTATTTAATATTTGTGAAGGCAATGGTATTCGAAGTAGAAAATTATTTTTTATGGCCTGTGAATTTAAAATAAATTGAGAAATGTTTACTTAATCCTATAATTACTTTTTCAATTCATCTAGGTATCACTCTGATATATGGTGAACATCACGAGTATTACTAGTTGGGTGGAATGAAAAGAGATATTCTTGACTTTATATGACATGTTTGAATATTTAACAGAAAAGAGATCATAAAAAAATATTATAGTGAATTCTCCACCCATTTAAAAATATATATTGGAAATTGGATAGGTTTTACATTGTATTTTTGGTGGGATTTCATAAGATATCAAGAGGTAATAATGAAATTTGAGTTATTATTGATTGATTAACTAATATTTGAATTTACTACAAATTTCATATATTTTTCCTTGGATTATCTTTCTAGAATATATAAAACATATATTGTCATGTTATAATGATTTATAATCTATATTGTATTTTTCCATGATTCGAGGATTAATTTAATTTTTCGGAAAGGAATTTAAAAGTCAATGGGAGATTAATTAATTTTTTTTACGTCTTTTCATCATTAATATGATGGATAGTCTATGAGGATGATTTTTCCCTTGGAAGAAATTCTACATTACTATTTAATGGATTACAAGGGATTTTGTGATCAACAACTTTTATATTTTATGTTTTAAGATAATTATTTTCTTTATTCCTGTATACAAATGGAATCTTTTGACACATTATATAGAACTAGATGAAGAACATCATCTTTGTGGGTTGAATAAGGCGAGAGAATGATTTTGGGAATAGAATTGGTATATGAGTGTCTAGATATGGTAAATTGGATTTAGCAATATATGAGTACTGATAAGATTATGTTTAAATGTTTTTTAAAAAACTAGGGAAAATATCACCCTTTTGATGTGGGTGAGCATTATTATCTTAATATCTCTACACATAATATTTTTATGAAGGTTGTTAAAATTAGTAAAATATGTTCATTGCTTGTTGAGCCATATGACAATTTGTATAATGAGGTCTTAGTTTATTACCTATTGTTTTGGTTGTTTTGTTTATCCTTAGTAAAAAACAGTTTTCATGTTTTGTTATAAATAATGAAAGTGGCGGATACATGTGATGTTTTCATAAAAAAGGTATTTTAGTTAGAAGAGAAAATTTATTATGTGGGAAACCCCATTAATTATATTGAACATAAAGATAAAATTATTAAAAACATTTAAATTCCTTAATGCAATGTTTTTTGAAAAAATTATATGGTTGAAAAAACAACATGAAAATATGAAAATTTTATTAGGGAAAAAACCCCCATTTGTTTAATATATGGATAAATCATTGAGAAAATAATATAAAAATGATTGAAAAATTCAATAGAATAGATAATATTATGTTAAATAAATTTTTAACTAATAATATTTTTTTGTTAAATTTTAGTGATTTATATTCATAATAAAAATATTGGGTAATTTTTTCAATAAAAAGGAAAAGAAATTTGTTTTTAACAAAATTTCTTCTTCTTGTATTTTATATATTTTAAAAAAACAATTTCCAAATGATAGAATACGATTCTGAAATAATGATTTTTATTTTTACCAATCACATCCATGTCAACTTATCATGAATTTTTTGAATTTGTTGAAATGATCAATTTGTCAAAATATAGTTAAAATAGTTACTTTTATGGAAAACTATATGATCTTTTAATATATTTTTAAATTAATGTTATATTTTGGTAACATTATAATGTTTAATTAGTTTGTTTTTTTAATAGTAGTCAAAGTATGGTCTCTTTTGTGAATTATTTACTTTATGTTGGTATTAAATAGTTTTTATACAAAAATGATTTTTTTCTGATATATCTTGTACATCGTGTTTTGTAGATTTATTTCTAAAATAAATTATACTAGTTAAGTGGTTTAATTTTTTATTAATGAAATACTTATTTGGAATGTATATATATAAATTTGGTAAATAGATCCCATTTTGTACAATATGAATAAAAAAGATTGTTATTTTTATTACCTCAATAAATATTAAGTCATGTAATTAAGGTGAAAAATAAAATGATAAGGAAACAAATATGACATTAATAGTTTCCTTAATATACATTTATGATTATATATCATCCATAATCATCCAAAAGATTAATATAGGGTATATAGATTCCATTATCCCAAAATTTTAGTTGTATGTTTTATTTAATAGAAATAAAACTAAACAATGTCATTCTCTTTTTTTTAATTTTCTATAAAATATTTATATACAGATACATTGAATATATGTTTATTTATAAATATTAATTTATTTAGACATTTTTCATCATTGTAATTTATTTCTAATTTTTGTGTGGATATTAAAACCATAAATTTCTTTGAAACACTTACACTGTGTTTTTGAATGTATTAAAAAAAATAAAAAACAGGATTTTAAGAACTCAAGAATTTTTTTTTAAAGATTTATTTTTTACAAAATAATTTTAGAAAAACATATCATATATTGGGTGTATAAAAGTATCGTATTTGGTATCTATTTTTTTAATCATTTTTCAATATCATATTAATTGAATACTACCAAAATTCACATTAATGATATTTTATAATAAATGCTATATGATATAATAATTCAAAATTATAAATAAAATATTATCTTTGTAAAAGTGAAAAATATATGGTTTATTATATCAGACACAATCCATTTATCGTTTTTTTAATTTATAGTAATTATTTACCACTAAAGATTAAAAAATATGTATTTTAGTAATCATTAGATATGAAAATAGGTGGAAAAACAAAATGATAATGGTAGAAAATCACATATTCTTATCAAAATATTATATTAGGCTCATATTAAAATACATACTAATAATTTTTTAAAATAAATCATTTTGACGTATTTGTACATGAAAGTTAATTTATATCAACTAAATATTACAAGTAATTATAAAAGTGACCCTCCCCTCACCTATTTTTGGGAACATCCTATCAACTTTTTCACATAATTATACATTTGTTTAGATAAAAAAACATACCACAATAACCATCAATCATACCACCTCACATTTTAGAGTAATTGTTTTCATAATACTAACATTATAGTGCATAATGTGAAATGAAATGGTTATTGTCCAAATAAGTGTAAAGGTTTTTAACCAGATGTTTTCGTTATATTATTCTTCTACCCCATTGAAATATTCCATAAACAAGATGATATAATAAATAAATATATCCCATAAACTGATATTTTTATATGTTAATGGAATAACCAGTATCCATCTCCAATAACCATCAAATGGGAAAGGAATCCATTGTTTTTGTGTATGGAAGATTACCACCTCACGAACTGATGTAATGTAATTTCCATCATATCCTCTCATTGATGGTTATAATTATTAATTTAATGTATATATATTATTTTAATCAAATAATAATCATTCTACTTTGATAATATAACTCTTATTTTCTTAAAATTATATTCATTAAGAAATGATAAACTTTAGTCCTGCCTATATGTAGAATATCACCCCCATTAAGCGATGTGATTCATTTTTCACTACTACATATCCTGGATGATATATGTAATTATATTTAAATGAAAAATATTTTACTTATTATATACATATTTTCATGTAAATATAAAACAATACATACCTCAATCCCATAATGATCATTAAAAAATGGAATCTTTACTCATGCTTACATATGACCCACCTTCTCAATGATTATAATTTAGTGAATTTTTCAAAAGAATGTATTTTAAGGGTTTTAAAATAAAAATTTATATATATAAATTATAATTATTGCTTGATTATTATTCTATAATGGATTTAATAAAGAGATATTAGAACATTTTAAACCTACCAAACAAATTTTTGACATATTAACTAAATAATATCAAAATATCCAATATAGATTTAGTTAATTAAGTAATGTAATATAAAAGTTTTTTATGTAAAAAAATAGGAATAAGGATGATTATAAATAATTATAAGAAATTAAATAATTTATCTGTGTTTTTTAAATAAGAGGATTAATAATCTATTTGATGTGTCTAACTTGATGTAAGAGACATCCATTAAAAATTATTTTTTAAAAGATTCCCTTAACACTCTTTCTCATCCAAGACCTTATTCTTAACATTGGATTATGGATGTATTTATATATATAAAAGAAATATAAATTAAATTTAATTACTATTTAAAATTTCCTTAAAAGGATCTAAAAATTAATCTTCTTATAGAATGTTACGAAATTAGTTACAAAAGGCAATAGGAATGATCAATTTTAAAATATACGGTGCCAATGAAATTTCAAACCACTATATCCATTATTTGATATTTTAATTTTAATTTAATATTAAGTGAAATATATAAATAATAAGCCACTTCCCCTTTATCATTTTAAATTTAGTTTTTATAAATTGGTTTTAATGGAAAGGCATATATCAATATCTGATATTTTTTCTTATTTTTGAAAATAATAATTTTATGAATTTTTTTTATGTATTGTGATTATGACATGGTCCGTGGAAATTTACATAGTGACAGGTGGTTATATTATATAAAAAGGATGGATGGTTTACTGATATCACAAAAATTATTTCATTATGTTTTATGTTCTACATTGATCATGATGGATATTCCTATTGTAACTATGATTTTTATTCCTTGTGATACTGTGATGGTTATTCCATGTTTAACTATGATGGTTATTCCAATTGTTACCATGAAAGTTACTCCACATGTAAGAGTTATATGAAAAAGATTACTTATTTTAATGAAACTATTTATTTATTTTTTCTATGATATTTATGGAAGTCTTACTATTTCCAAATGTAAGAATTTGAGTTTATGTTAATATAAAATCATTTTATACATGTAATGGGGGAGATGTATAATTTTTTTTAAAAATATTTCTGAATATTTAATGATTCCAAAGGATCTACTTTGTGTTCAATTTACCATTTAATATTTTTTATGAACATTTTTATAAAATAAATTATGTCAATTATAGGATTTATTTGTTATGAAAATGATTATTTTGACCTAGAAATTTATTTTTTAAAAAATATGTGTAGATATATATTAATGGTTTTGTGTCTTTCCTTTTTTGTCCCTTATAGATTATTATGTACTCATCAATTTTTAAAAAATTATTTTCTATGGTTTTTAATGACGAGTATGAATAAGGATGAGGCTACGATCAAAACTGGGAAGATATGTTATGAATAGTAAATTGTATTATTTTAAATGGTTTTGTTGTGAAAAAATGTATAATAAGTGGAAATGTCAAATTTGTGATGTAATATTTATTTTTGTATATTTCATGAATGAGTTATATAAACCTATAAACATTAATGGTATATGGAATTACAATAAAATGAATTCTTTTATGATGTCACAATAATATGTTTATAATGAAGGGTTCTTAAGAAATCCCCCATTATATGAAAAATGCAATGAAAATTTTCTATCCATCATTACGTCCTGATGTGATAAATATGTTTTCTAATGAAATTTATGATTCTATATATGATAATAAACTATTGAATCCATTGAAAAATGAAATATTTTTTCATATATTATTCTCTAACATTATTATAATGTGTTTTAGTTTAGTAGTATAGCACTTACAACCATGGTTCATGGTCATAACCGGATTCAACTTCCAAAATATAGTTATACATTTTTCAATTATAGATCTATCACCACCTCTGGATCCATTATAAGTCATTGGATGAAAATCCCATATCCGATTATGTTAATTGATATAGTTTCTATCCTACCACTTGGAACAATTTTTAAATAAAAAATTCCCTAGATCATTTCAATACAATATTAATCGTAATGTATAAATCCATTTATAGCGAAACACATAAAATAAAATGAAATTTCTATATAGATGATCTTAGACTCTTAAATATTGTATCTTTTGGAATATCTAATAATAATAATAATATTTTTAAATATATAATAGTTTTTGTAAAAAAAATAAATTAACTTAAGAATATATCCCAAGCATGTCAACTTAGATTCACAGTAAGGTCACACTCACCATCCACCAGAAGGATGACTGAGATATACTATACTAACCAATTTTTAAGGTTAATACCCCATATGAATCTATAAAAACACCATTTCCACTTGTAGTATCCATAAATGGATGTATCACTTGTAAAACCACATAATATATACATTTCCATAAACATTATGGTATTATTAAACAATTATAAATATCCTCAAATTATTTAATAGGGTTATTTTCCTTAACCTATATTCCCATTAATGTAGTTCACATGGTTTCTATTAAACATTATATTTTACAAAATATATATACCTTGATCCTATTATCCAAGATATAGTAGTTTCATAATTTTATTGTCACTGGATATAAGATATCACACACAAAACGGCTGAATAGTGTAGCTGCCTTGGAAAATAAGATACTTTCTTGATTCTCACAGTACATTAGAGAAAATATTAAAAAACACAGTATTACCCTTATGAACATCATTTTAACCTCTAGAATATCCTTTAATATCAATCATAAAACAATTTATAACATCTTAGGTAAAGGAATAAAAAAAATTGGTTCACTCATATGCTCAGTAAGTGAATCCATACAAAAGAAACTATCACAGAGTAAATAAGGATTGTATAATGTGGTATGAGAAAATGATGATCAATTGATTTATAAAATAATTAGAATTATATTGAAAGTTATACATTAATGAAATAAAATTTAAATTATTCACATGGAAATCAGTATATAAATTCATAATAATGTAATGCATAATGTTGGACAACTGAAACTTATTACTGAGTCCTCATCCCATGAAATTATACATAAATGTGTAAGGCCTCATTCAAATAACCAACATGTCTTCTCTATAGATATAAATCACCTTGTCGAGGGGATATATAATTATGACCCCCACCCAATACATAATATGTGTAAATAATTCATTATAAAAATAAAAAATACATCATAATGATTATGACTTATAATAAATGGTAATCTATATTTGAATAACTATAATATAAAATGTTTATATTTTCCCTAGGGATAATTATAATAACCAACATAGAGAATTATATTGGATTGTATCAGTATATTGTATCCTCATTAAAATATATAATTCTATAAATTATATTGATTGAAATAGAAATACATTTAAGAGATTGTTGGGATAAATTCTTGAAAAAAATACCAATTTCATTTTTAAATCACTTAATAATTAGAATGTAAATATTTTCAAAATATTTAAGAAAATATTTTCATTAAAAATAATAATTGAAACATATAAATTATTCATTAAATCATTTAGAGTTCATGATTGCGGGAAATTAGTTTCTATCCATATATATAAAAACAATGATTAATTTCAAATTTTTTGTAAAATGAAAAAAGTAAAAAAATTTGAAAATAAAATGTGTATTCTATTTAAAAATTTTTATAGGAAAAAAATAAAATTTAAAAAATATTTATAAAATAATATGAAAAAATATGAAACATTTTGGAGAAAATATGGCTATGGAATAATAATAATCCAGACCGAATAAAAAACAATATATGATTTTCAGAACATTCTTTCAGCATGTTCAATAAATAGAGTCTATAAAATGAAAGGAAAACATAAATTTTCTATAAATAATTTTAGGAAAATAAAATAAACTGGTAATAAGATATTAATATAACATAATCCCCTTATGTATTTAATCATAATAAATCTGAAATAATGTTTTTCTTTTGAAATATACAGTTACCTCAAGCTAGAAATAAATATAATTGATCCAGCCTACAATATAATAAATTTAAATTTATTATAATTATATAATATAATAATTTAAATATTTCTAATATCATATATTATCTAGATACCATATTTTAGTATCATTTTATTAATAATTTCTTGAAAATATTTTAATTTTTAGGTTTTAAATATTTCATTTTTCATTACGACTTTATTACATCAGTTCGAATGCATGAATTATCATCATGGATCGATAATATCTTTAATATTAATCATGATAATAATATCATACATATTAATTATATATATATATATTCATATTCATCCCTAAATGATATAAAAAGGAAATTATTTATACAATTCATGGAGATTATTTGGCATATTCATGTATAGCCAGTGTTTTGATTTTCAAATGAATATAAGGAAAGGGAGATAATATATTATAATTAAATAATCATATTCATACAATATTTAGTATATATTTACATTAAATATACCATAATTACAATTTCTGTGAATCAAAAAATGAAAATAATGGCAACGCTTTGCAGAGGAGGTAGGCCACACATACGCACGCGAAACGTTGTCATTTTCTAATGGAATGGAATGTAATAAGGTAGATATTATATTATAATTAAAAAAAAGTTATATATTTAATATATCATATAAAAGATAAAACAAAATTAAAACCATCCATGAATAATGTTGATTGAAATTTTATTATATCATTTTGTGGAGGCGGTAATCCACACATACGGACGAGCGATATATTAGCATCACATTTGATGGAAGATAGGGTGAATAAAGGTGGATATAACAACATATCTAAATATTTATTTTATATTTTTTATGAGTTAATTATAATGAAAACATATTTACTATAGGTATTTGAAAAAATTTATAAATGAGATCGATTTGGATAATTTAAAAATATTTAGGAGGTCTCCTATATATATCTTTCAAATTGAAATAGAATTGAATTTTAATAGTAAAAAAACAATAATAGTTGTATATATATTTTTATAATATTATATTATAGGTTTTGGTCAGGTTATATGGCACTAAGTTGTGTAAATAATAGAGGTGGAGTGTGTCCTTTTATATTTGGGGGAGAGGACACACATAAATTTTTTTAAAAATTCAACATATAATAATGTCTTACCTAATAAAAATTATTGAAAACAACCAAAATTCAAATTTTATATAGGATGAGTTCAAAATATTTCCAAAAAATATGATTTATTTATTTTAATTTGAAAAAGATCCCTTTTCTCTTGGTTTAACCACCCAATAACAAGTTTTGACTATTATTTTGGTAACAATGTTTTACTCTTTTACTATTAATTATCAATAAAAATGAAAGTGTCCTCATTAATAAATTTTTATGATGTAAATCAAAATATGGAATCCATTTTTTCAAATAAAATTTATACAAGTGTATTAATATAAATAAAAATTAGGCACATAAAACCCAATAAAAATTAGTTTTGCATAAAATATATTTTTATAATTTCCATTAGTTTTTATAACAAAATACTATATAAATTTATTTATAATTAACATAATTTATTTATTCAAAATATAAATAAAGAAATGTTACATTGAAAACAATTTTTTCAAAAAATAAACTTTTTATATTCATTAAACTAAAATATAGTTTTCAATAAAAATCAATACCGATCCTTATTCATGGAAATATATCAATTTTTAAAAAATTATAATAAATGTACTATGTGATATTTATTAGAAGATGATTTAAAATATGAATTTAATTTAATTATGTAAATTTTTTAAATTTGGAAAAATTATTATTATTAATTTATCATATAATGAATGAAAACTATTTTTGATGAAAAATATATTTTTTACTATTATAAATACATTAATAAAAATTGAGAACATATTTATGAAAATATTTTATTTATTTAAAACTATTTTTAAAATCATGTATTAAAATTCAAATTATCAATTTAAGGTCTAGTTTATCATGTTAAACAATATTTTATTTCATTTATACTTAGGTTTGGGTGTGTAACATGTTAATGAAGAATCTTTCTTAATAAAAGAAATATATCATAAAATATCAGTATGTTACATATTTTCAAAGGATCAATAGTATTTCCCTAAGATATCTAAAAAATGTAAAACCATTTGACTCAAGATACTCAATAACTGAATGTCTAAAAATTTGAAATCTCTAAACATTCTAATTAAGGTAAAATTTAGGCTTATCACTCTTTATTTCTTGATTTAAGACGACATCATGGCCCTTTGTATAGTTCTAAACATGATACCCCCCTTAGTGGAGTTACCAATTATCAATTCATAAATATATTTGTCGTACATTAAAGACTCAAATCACCACTAAAAGGATTAAACCCAGCCCAACTCACATCACGGAACCCACCTGACCCACTTCATAGTGTTTCCATACCTAAAACTCAAAGCCTAATGCAGTCACATTTAATAAAAATTTATATACACAATCAAGTAATTATTAATGGGACCAACTACATCAAAATGTGTTTAGATACATTAATTTAATCTCTTAATATCCTATTTGAATCTCACTCTGATCCCTTATAAGTACTATGTCCCGTGTATTATTATAATAATCCCTAATATTTACAATTAAAAACGATAATTAATTATTTAATTAATTTCAATGATCAATATTTTCTAAAAACTCACCAAGAACAATTTCCCTAACTGAAATAATGAGATATTATATGTGGGTTATCTAAACCATTCTTCAATTCCTATAATGACTACACTACCCAATAAGGGATACCAAATTAATTTTTAATTCTAACCCAATATAAATAATTCCCTATAAAACCCGTTGAAAAAATATGGATATCATTACCATGATAAATGGTGGTAATTCATCATTTTTTTATTGTCCACCTTCATTAGAGCATTAATGACTAATCATTTAGATTATATTTCACCATGATTTAGTTGAATATAACATATAAATGTTTATAGATATGTTACAACCAAGTGAAGGATGGGAAAGGAATGAGTGAGATATTGAGGGAAATCATAAAAAACAAATAGATACCCCAAAATAGAATCAATGGATCCAACATAAGTAAATTAAATAATGGGATTGAAATGACCCCCTTTCTCATCAATATAAAATACTAATCTTGATCAATTGGATATTTATTCCACCCCCAAATGGTACATGGTGAACCTTATTGAGGTGCTAGAGAATTTTTCTCCACACTTAGTACCATGTATCCCTCCATCATGTACCTAATGGAGTTTGTAGCTTCCTAAATATTTACTAGCGGACAATGTTTTATTAGTGATACACATTCTGGTTTCCAATGGATATTTATGTTTCTATTATTTAATAATCCCACTACTCTATTTCTCATAACCTATTAAAACATTATTAATAATTTAAATAACATTATATATGAGTAAAAACATTTCATAGAGGTATACCAACACCCAAAATTCTAATTAAAATATGTATTCTCAAAGTAAAACTACTCTAAATAAAAAAAATCTATTTTTACCAAGATTAATTGAATCATAATACTTTTTATAATTTAAAATAATTAAATATATATTTTTTTCATTCCTAGTGATAACTTAAGATGATTACCCAATACATGATCATACCATGAGAATAAAATTCCACTACTCATTCTTAATTATGACTGGTTAGGAGTCTACTACACATACATATAATCATTTTTAATTATCATTTAATTGTAATAAAAAAACTAATACTCCCCATATTCTTAAATCATCATAGAAATAATTTATTTGTTGTTAGAATCTCAAAACTATAACAAATTGTATGTAAAAGAGGCACTTAGTTCTCTCATTTAGAGACTTCCTAAAAAAATATCTACCATATACGACCCTGAATCTACTAACCCAAATAAAATTTTTTTTTAAAATATTTTAACTATAAATAATAAATAAAATACCAAAATACATAGTAGTTTAGTAGTATTGGATGAAAATATAAATACTTAAATCTCACATTAAATTTGAAAAACTAATAAAATACATTGTATTTTTTTGAGATTATCATAATTTTCACAAGAATATCAATCCATATATATAATAGTTCTATTCTTTAAATCTTGTGGAATAGAAACATTTGAAATGGGTGTGTTTAGATGCTCATTAAGGGTACTGATATAATGAAACCTAAATAAGGCATGAATAATAAAGTTGAAATAAATGTTTTTCAAATAACACCATATAAATAATCATATGTGTTTTATAATTAGTCAAAAATATAATAACTATTCAAATAATCCCATGAAAATCAACAACTAATTTTATAATAAGATAATGTATAATGTCATACAATCAAAACGTACCATCAATGCATTGTTCCAAGACTGCTAAAATTTTCTTCAGGGCCTCATGCGAATATATTTACATCAATGGGTAAGTCCCTAGACAAAATAATAACCCATTATGTCCCAAGAGAACTAAAATTGTATCAAGGGTCTATGCGATTTTTCCACCACCCATCACATGAAATGTCCGAAGCTTTCATCTTATGAGAACATGGTATAACTTAATCAATATGCCTCTAAAATAATTATGTATTAATTTTGGACGAACTATCAAATATATTGTATATAATATCGTAATACAAATTGATAATAAATCATCAATAGAAATATGGTGGATGGAATAACTTTATTATATAATTTTCAAAGTATAATATTTAATTAAGGATATTTCCATAATGAAATTACATGCAAACGATCATGGAAAACCATCTTTTGGAAAATACATTTTTTAGTTCGAAATCACGTATTTAAAAAAACATTTACCAACTATTAGGGAAACCTATATTTTTAATTATTTTGTAGAATAAATTAAATTAAGTTTTAAATCACTAGGTGATCATGATGGTGGTAAATTAAATTCATGCTAGAAATGTTAAAACAAGTTTCCTTTAAAATTTTCATGAAATGATCAAAGTACCTCATTTAGAGAATGAAAATTTGAATAATTTTACTTTATTTGTAAAAATAAAATCATGGATGAAAATTTATTTAATTATAAATTAGTTATTATTACATTTTTCATTAAAAATAATTACTAAAAATGTTGAAATGTAAGTCAATGATTCTAGAACAATTAGATAAACAATGTTGGTTTTCTATACAAGTGTTATTTTATTAACACTTGTACATAATGACAAGAAAAAGAAAAAAAAATTAATTTATATCAATAACCATAGTAGATGTTTATTTTTTTAATGTTTAAATACCTAATAATTCCCCCAGTGGATATATATACATAAACAATCTTGAATAATGATGAGATTTTGAAATATAAACATACCTAATGTGTAAATTCTGTTGCATATGATCAATATTAATGTATAATAAATATTTTATTATTATAGAGATATTTAATTACCATAGTCATATATGTTATAAAATATAATATCATGTTATAAACTTTTATCACCGTTTTATTAAAAACTATTATATTAAAATTGTGATTCTGTTTGATAACTTCTTCATCGATCTTGTATATTTTGTTTCAGTAGTTGTGGTCCTTATTCATGGATCATGGTTCCATAATCTCCGAAAATTTAATCATGATATAAATATCACAGAAATTAATTATATATTTATTTTGATTCATCTATAAATGATAAAGTTAGAAAATTAAATTACATTGTTCAAAGAGATGGTAAGTTGTACGTACATTTGAATGTTGTTTTAACATTCTAATAGATTGAAATAATCAAATGTATATAGTAATTCACATTTATAAAATTATTATTATGTCATATACATCATATATAACCTTTAAAACTATTCTTATTTCCATCCTTGTTAAGTGTAAATGAAAATTATATCACATCGTTTCATGGGGATGGTAGTCCAAACGTACGCACGAGCGGAATTATCTTTTTCATTTGAAGTAAAATAAGGTGGATAATGGTGGTTTCATAATAATAACCAAATTTAATTATTTCAATTATCAATAATTTAATATTTTCAATATATATCATAGATTAATACGAGGAAAGTATAATTAAATAAGAATGTGATCGATTATGGTGACCACCTAATCATTGAAAAAACTACATTATCTATACACTTTAGAACCATATACTTGGTTTATTTTTTATTATTGTAACTAGTATAACAAGGAAAATAATGTAGGGGATTTATTTTTCTATTTTTTATTGAGAAATATAGCTTAGTTTGGTGGGAAAACAAATAGAGAGGGGTTATCCTTTTATAAGGAAGTGAAATGACCTAATAAGATTTTCAAATAATGCTAAAATATTAGTATGTATCACTAGAAAAAATACTCCAAAATGGATATATATTAGAATAAAATGAATTTATTATCTAAATATCATTATATTAAAAATCATATTGATTTTTTGGTCATTTTTATCATTATATTTCTTTTATACACATTAACAAACTAATTTTAATCATCACATCAGTAATGAATTTTTAAAAATTAAACGGTTATAATTTAACTTATTAGATTAAAGTGGTAATTAAATGTTAAATTAATTAAATTTTATACCATATATCATCCCCTTATCCTTATTGAATATATTTTTTTGTTTTTTAATTATTTAAATAAAATCATATTTATATAAAAAATAATGTTTTTTATTTTTTACACTATTAATTTAATTTGACATCATATATATTATGAAAAATATGGGGTTGGAAAATAATCCTTTATCTCATCCATAATATCTTATGTGTAACTAAAAAATTCTTATAACACATCAATTCATCATAATTATTTTACTTTTAATATTTTAAAATTCATTTATTTAATTTTTATATTTAATTAATAAATACTATATTGACGTAATGTAAGAATTTTAGTTAATTATATAATGAGTGAAAATTATTCATAACATACTATCCTGAAAATAAAATTCAATATTTGGAAAATAACTGTTAATATTCCTTTACATATTTCTTTTAACCCTCTATGAAAACATAATTGATATTTAAAATTAAAATATTGAAATTTTTTAGTTTTCATTACATTAAATAAAATATCTACAATTTTTCAATGATATGTTTTCCTTAAAAGTGAAAATATTGAGAAAAATGTGATAATGTTCGAATTAAATTCATCTAATAATAGTTACTATAAAAAATATTCACCTTAACAAATATTTTTAGACTAATTTTACCATATTTATCATTTATCAAGATGGAAAATTTTATCAAAGTTACTATTCATATATACAAAAAATAAAACATGTATATTTACAATAAAATCACAAACTAATTCAAAATATGGTATTAATTTTTCAATATTAAATATTTTTATTTTGTATAGTGTATTTTTAAAATATGTTTGCAAAGTAAGATGAAAATATTTTTTTGGGAAATAATTTTTAAAGCATGAAAATGAATTTAGTCAAATACATCGTCTATTAAAAAATATACCTAAATAATAAAAAAAAATTATATAATATATAAAATAAATATATATTTAAACCCATTGATCAATCATGATCAATTTAATAAGTTAAAATATAAATACATTTCACACATAAATTTTTTCTAGAATATTATTTCCTTTTTTACTTCAATGATATTATTTTAATTTAAATGACTTTTTATTTGATGAAATAATTTTATAAATGTACAAATAATAATATTTTCATCATTTATTTATTCGTATTCATTACAACTATTTCATCCGGCAAGGTTATAATATTAAAATTTGAAATAATATTTTATTTATTGACTATGATTTAATTAAAAGTAGTGTTGTTTTGAATAAAATTTATCAAAGAAATGAAATTTATTTAAAAATAAATATTTTATTAAATATCATGTCGTAAGATTCATCAACCCTTAAAATAATTTTTCCCTTGAAATTTTGTCATTATGATATAAAAAACTAAGTACACTTTGGCCTCATAACATCCTTTGGTTCCCATGTATCTTAAAAATTTTATGATTTCTCTTCTAAAAAATTAACATGTGACTAGTCTTGTTATGAAGAAATGTTTCTCTATGATTCTAAATTTCCAATGACTCCTTCTCATAAGATATATCATACAATATTGGTATAAAATATGATTTTATTATATCCGAAGGATTGGGTGTGTACTTCCTCAATAGAGACACATGAAACACATCATGATCTAGAGAGTCATTTGGTTGAAGCATGATGTGATAATATATTATCCATAGATAAATTTTTAAAATGTATTATAGAATTTTAATGGCCCTTTTTGAAATACAATGTTTCTGAAAATGATATTCATTTATAAAACTAATGTATATATCCAATGTTTTCTAATGATTTTTCCAGAACATTGATGTGATGCCCAGATCCGGATAAGGTAGAATAGAATATTGTACTCCTTCCAACAAAACCACTTTCTTAATATATACTATAGAAATTTTATCAATAGATAAATTTTCCCTAATATTAATTACGTGTGTAATCATTGTTAGTCAACCGATTACAACTAAAATAGCATTAGATCATTTTGGTGTTTATGGGTGTTTTGAAAACAAAATACATGATGATTTTTTCCTATTTACATTCTATTATGGGTAATGGTTTTAACAACTCCTTCAACTATGATCTTATTTCCTTAACATGTGGACATAATAGGAACTGAGATACATAGTTTCAATATATATTTCCATATTATCCCCATATAAATACGCAATCTAATATATAAACTTCTTTAATTGTCTAATATGAATAGTTATTGATGAACTATGTGCATCATAAAATTGATACATCATCAAGTTCACTATTTATGGGATTCATATTTGGTTATTGATCCCTTTTATTCTAGTTAGATCATGGATAAACTTAGGAACATTCCTTAATTTATTCTAAAATTCCATATATCTCTTCTATTCTAACATAATCGTCTTATGGAATAATGTTCGAAAATTCAATTGTGAAAGATATTATATTTTAACAATCATCAACATTTCAAAATAAGTATTTTTAAATCCTTGAATATTGGTTCTGTTTCATTCCACGTTATAGAAAAAATAGCTTTATTTTTCTAACATAGAGCTTCATCAACTTTGTTTTCTTTTTGAGGGTTGTAATGTAAATAGAATTCATAATCTTTGATTAACCCTATCCATCATCATTGGTTTATATTCAACTATTTATATATAAATATATAATTCATTATTTTATAAACTATATATATATAAAACCTTTTCTATAAAAACAATTAATCAATATCTTCAATGAAAAGAAATTAAAATTCAAAATCATAATCATTAGTAGAGTATGTATTCTCTTAAATTTTTAATTTTTGAGATGCATATTATTTAACAATTACATTCTATATTAAGAAAATACATAGTCTTTTATTTGATAAATCACTATATATCCCAAACCCTTCCCCGCTATTGGGTAGTGTAAGCATTAGTGCATTGACCAACCTTCTTTTCAGTTCTTTGAAATTATCAAGAACATTCAGTTTCACATAAGAACATAACCACATTGAAAATCATCAAGGTTAGTCGATTAGATATTCCGGGAAATTATCTCAAAATAAATAGTAGTATCTAGGAAACCAAATAAAAAAATGGATTACATTTTTCCATGGTTGGATACGGAAATTGATAAATTCTTAATTTTCTAAAGGATCTACTGATATGAACACAATTTAAATTATATGGAAAATGAATGTGACATATGACACCAAAATTCACACTTGTTAAAATTATCATATAACTTATTCGTCATTAGGGTCTTCAGCACAAATTCAAAATGTTATTCATGACCATAAATAATCATTTAATATATAAGCCATTATTATATAAATAATTCAACAATATTAGCAATGTAATATCTAAAGTCTTAATTCATAAAATAGATAATGATAATAGGATAATTGCTTAGTCCAAATTTAAGTACTATGAAACCGTAATGACCATGGCTAATATGGAATGATTTTTTAAGGTATATACACATTCTTGATCCTTGGGTGATGATTCCTATAGTAAATATCATTCTTGAAAAATTATAGATCTCTATAAAATTAATCAAGCAGAACATTGAGACAATACCAAAAATACTTATTTTATATTATGATCCTATAATGTATTCGATAATAAATATGAAGATTAATTTTAACCATATTTCTTCATAACAAATATAATATTTGAACCCAATGGAGAAGCACTAGGATTAATCAATTTGTCATATTGGTTCTCTTATAGTTTCATACTTAATTCCTACAACTCAATCAAGTCTATAATTAAAGTTTTTATTGAAATAAGCATAGAACTACGTAAGAGTTCTATTGAAAACTAAAATTCATGATCCAGGGGAAGGCAATGAATGTTATCTTGGAATACATCAAAATATTACTTAAAATTAATGATGAATTTATCTGGAACAATTTGATAATAATATCCATTTGGATGTGGTATAAAAACCTATAATATTGATGTGATTTCCTTTTGGAATTTTAGTTTATCCTCACATAGATTGATTTTTGACAGTTAAAATAAAATATCCAATGTGACATCATATCCTAAAACATTTATATAAACACTATTCTAAGAGGTATAATCCATAAAAAAATGGCACTAAATTTAAAGGTAGGAAGAATAAAATAAATCACATGAACAATAATCCGATGTTATTTTAATGGTGATGAGATATATTCATGAAATTATATCTTATTACCATTATGAGTTCCCTCCAATAATTGAATATCAAATATTTGAGTAGTGGATGTGATATAATAATATAATTCATTATATAAAAATGATTATGTGTAGTTAGAATCAATAAAATTACTATCATGGGGTGGGTAATAAGATTACCATCCAGTAGGTCACTAGGAACTTAAAACTCGTTTTTTTGTAATTTCATGATCATGTTCTTATATCGTTGTATTATTTAGTGGTAATTTTCCTTAATAGTTTTGGTTTTAGATAGAATAATTTTTCATATCATTACTGTAAATAATCTATAATTTTATGAATTCTCCCTTACACATTCATTAAAAACCAGATGGTATTTTTATCTACACATGAAGAAATATTCATTTAGATTTAAGAATATTCAATGTTTTTTCCACCAAAATGCAAGAAATGTTTGAAAATTTCCCTTTTTGTTATTCACCTTATTATTTTTCCACCATTTTCCTCATATTATATTTATTTTACATTGATACAATAATACATTGATAATTAATTCTCTAACTTGATTGATAAGGATACAATATCCTAATATGATGAGATATTTTGGGATACTAGTGTCTGTTAAAGGATTTTATTAATTACATTAAAAATGGGTAATATGGATCTTTAGATTATTTACATTGTCTGAATCATGAATTTATAACAATTTATGTTTATTATAATTCTTAGAAATATTTCCCTCTATGTTTTTTCTAAGACATATGATTCATCTCACTATAATCAGTCATTGTCCAGGACGAAAATATTTTTCTTGGAATATGAAATTAATATCCTTACATTACATGAATAATATTTTCTCCTAATACTTACAGGTTTCAATCAGTGAATACCATTGATACACATACCTGTAGGGAAGACCAACTACCCTGAAAACCTTATCCTTTTTATTGCATCACTGAGCAAGAAATATCATCTAATAGGATATTGTCCATTTTTATCAATTAATGGAATTTATTCACAACGACCTTTGTTTTGTGAAAATGATTGAAGTACCATATAATTGTTACATTGTGTTTTTTTATAAAAGGGATTCATTATATGGGAATGTTTATTTTTTTTTAATATGTCCCAATATATTATTAATATGTTCAGTGCTTACTACATCTCCAACACCTTCTTCATTTTCTTTAAGAGTATAAGAATACCTAAATGGATTATGGACATTGATATGATTTATATTCCATCAAATAATATCAATTTGTAAAAAATAATAAACTATAATAGATCCAATTATTAAAAAAATTATGTATAATTTTGAAACAAGTGAAACATATAACATAAATTTAACATTTATAAATAACTAGTTTTAAATTCAAAATATAGTGTAATTGGGAATAATCAAAAATAAAAAAACATTTCCAAATATTTAAAAATGTATTTTAATTAAATTTTTAATTAATCCAACCATATCTCCAAAGAATGGGAAACCAGGAATATAGTAAGTACACAAGCACCATGTACTAGAATTATAGACAATATTTTCATGACCATCTCTTTTTCAATTCATCACCCCATGAGTCATATGTTCAAAACCACATAAACATATAGTATCATGTAAATGGTTTATATTTAGTAAAATAATAATAATATCTACCTTACCAAAACCTTATTATGTTATCCAGAACATAGAATTATCCTCTTAGAAATTTATAGGGTTATGTTCCCAAATCAATCTTTCTCAAAATCGATTACACAATGTTTCTACTAAACACCATATGATACAAAATATATCATCCCAAAACAAGTAGTATTGAACCCTTGGTTAATTTAAAAAATTATTACGGGATATAAGAGATCTCATCAAAAAGTATTGAATTGTTTAGATGACTAAGAACACTAGATACAGAACTAAATCTCACATAATTTGATAACATAAAATACAAAATATTTTTTTTATTGATAACATCATGACCATCTAAAGATTAAAATTATTTATCATTCATAGTATAGTTCCTAGAATTATATATAATTAATACATAATAAATTATTGAAATTTTAATCTCATTAATGGTTTGAGTTAAATATTTTATAAATATAGAAAGGATAATTTGTAAAGAAGAAATTATACCCAAATAATTCTATATAAATAATCACATGATCCTTAAAATTATCCATATAAGTCATAACTATTGAACTAGTCACATAGAAATTAATAAATAATTTGGTAATGATGTAATGCATAATTCCATACATTTTAAACATACCATGGGGCCTTGTCTTCCATCATCTAAAAATAAAATCAAGGCCTTGTTCTGGGACAATTAAATTAATGTATGGCACCTTAGGAAAATACCCAATATATTTGGTTTCTTTAGAACTATCAATAATTATATTGGACAAGAAATTTAGATCCATATCGACAACATAAAATTTTCATTTCCTTCATCATATAAATAAACAATTCCACTTAATCAATATGCCTTCAAAATCTATAATTGTCCATATTGGATGAATGGAAAAAATAATATTAATTATATTCAGAGTAAAACAGATCATAAACCAGAAAGAGAAATATATTATTTATATTAATTAAATTATATCCGTGTTGAATTATAAAAATAAAAAAATATTTTCTTAATATTTTAAAATAATTTCAAAATATCATTGAAAACCAACTTTTAGTAAATACCCTTTTCACTTTACAATCACATATTTTAAATATAAATTTTTTAAATACATTGGGAAAAGTTTTATTTTAAATAAATCCTGAAAATATGTGAATAAAGCTTCAATTAATATCGTGTTATGATGGCAGTAAACTCTATTCTTTTGTTCTAGTCTAAAATAATGATTCCATTCAAATTTTCCTAAAATGGTGAAAAGTAAGTCATTTAGAAAATTATAAGGGGATTATATTTTTTTAAATTCACATATTGGTGAAACATTAACTAATAAATATTTTTATGAAATTAATGAGTATATTTATTAAATATTAAGGAAAATATTAACATGGATGAGTAGGATTGTTTATTAAGTAAACAATAAAATTGAAATTTTCATTAAAATGAAAATTTAATTATCTGTAATAATTAATTGTAATAAAATAAAATTAAGAAAATTAATTTAAATAAATAACCATATGAGAAGAAAATATACTCAGTTTAAGATAAAAATATCAAAAAATTTCTACAACTGAGACTAAAACATACACAATCCTGGAGAAAGATGATGTTGTAAAATAAACCATTACAATAAGTCTTAAATCTATTGAAAGTATTAGAACCTCATATATAATAAATATATGGATATTATGAATATATTATAGAACCATAATCATATATACATTTATAAAATATTTTTTTACTTATAATACATTATCAAAAATTTATTAATAGTTATTTACTAAAATCAATATTTCATGTGATAATTGCTTCATTTTTTTGAATGTTTTGTTTCACTATTTGTGGCCCTATAACATTGATAATTGTTGCATCACTTATTGAATTTTATTAGTTATATAAATAGAATATATATAATCATTATACATTTATTTAGGTTATTCAATTAAATATAGATATATAAGAATGAATTTCAATGTTCATGGAGACACTTGGACGAACATGTGCATTAACAGTGTGGTAACATTTAACCGGATTGAATGAAAGAAACATAACTAATAAATCAACATTAAAAACATAATTATAATATGAAAGATAATATATATATATATGTTAACAAAAGTTTATTACCATCCATGTAAATTATAACGAAAAAATGAATCACACTACTTCAGGGTGAAGATAGTCCTCATATATGCATGAACAATGCTATTATTTTTCATTACATGGACAAGTTGGGGGAAATTTGTGCATCCATAATCATAATTATGTTGTAACATATTTAGGACATATAATTTATTATTTCATTATCAATATAATATATTAATATATGTTAATATAATATGTAAAAATGAAATTGATATGTTAAGATGATTACTTATTCTATTAATAAAATCCTTTTGATATCAAATTATGAAACCTAGGGTTGTTTACTTGTAAAAATAATCAAATATACGACATGGTTAATATTACATGGGATGAATATTGGTTGGTTTTGGTTATTCTATAAGCTCAATATGGTGTGATGGAAAGAGAGAAGTGGTTCTATATTATAACAATGGGAAGGGACACACATGGAATTACAAAACAAATTAAAATATACATAACTTCTTCTTAATAAAAACATAATAAAAGATCTTCAAATATTATTATATGAATACGAAATGTTTTAAATATAAAAATTAGATGAGTGTTAGTCAGGTTTTTATGTCATTTTAAAACATGAATTTTGATTTAACCGTTTGGTTATATAATTTTAATCATAAACATGGAAATGAATATTTAATATTTATGTGTTTTAATATTTCAGATAAGTTAATAATTGTAATATAAATGGATAAGGGATGAATTTTTATATAGAGAACAATATTTTTCCTTATAAGACATTGAAACAAATATATATATATATTTATATATCCAATGTTATGTGCTAAGAAGACATGTGATTCTGAGGCCCAGTGATCCTGGAAATAACATTATAAAAGTATTTGATACATTGTATATTATTTTCATGTGTATTCTTAACTAAAATGGTATTACACTTAAAATTAATCTCATATCATAAATCTAATTCCTTATTTGTCATTGGAATGTAGTGTTTAGTGTCGGAGAAAACTAAAAATGGTTGGTGTGGGGAACTCAAACTCTTTTCTTGTTGGTGGTACATTAAGAGAATTAATTAATTAATTAATTAATGTGTTCATTCTAATGGAATGAAATTTTCTATAAGAATAGTTCCATGAATAATTCTATAGGGTAAGCCAATTAACCCTAGGATAATTCCATTGATCCTCCTTATTCATTTGTTGGTGAATCAAATCTGAATATGATCAAACACCATATCAGAGGATATTGAGATGTAGCCAATTAAACAACATCATTCAATCATTATCAATCAAGTTTTTTGATGTTGAACAATCCAATCTATAGGTATGAATCATGAATTTTTGTTTAAAACAATCTTTAATTACATTGATAAAGAATAATGATCCTTTCTATCGATTTGTGCCAGCTATTGGTTTAACATGCCCCATTGTACCAAATTTAATTTTTTATTTGATTTTGTTTCTTTCTTCCATATCACCATTCTCCATGATTGAAAAATTACACTTGGAAAATAACAGTTAAAAATGTGTTATGATTATTTTCTCAGAAATATTCTTCATGTTCATCACTAGTAGGACATTTCAGTATTATTTTTACATTTTTAGGTTCTACTGAGCCAAATTAGTCCACTATATTCATGAAGTATTGATAAGCGATGTATAGATCGACATAATGAGAAAAATATAGGATTTTATAAGTTTTTGATATTTTTTTTTGACATACATGGATCAAATCCCTAGTGGTGTATGGTACGTAGGCATTCAGAATGATTGAAGGTCCTTTTATGAACACAAAATACCTATTTCTAGAGAACTATGGACAGAAACCACATTTTTTAGGTAGATCCGAACACTCTGGATGGATATCATGCCAAAAAAGATGCCAAAAGATCAGATTCAAGGTGCCAGAAGTGGATCAAAATATCTAGTAGAAAACGAAAAACATTCTGTGTATAGTTATGAGAACATGAATTCTATCCCCTCAACAATGGCATCTAGGGTTTTCGAATATTTAATGATGGAAAGGCGTGTATCCCTCCAAAACACCATGAACTCTTCAAAAATGTCATGTACCCCTTCCTCGTATGAGAAACCTATGTGGAGGATCAAACACAAAGGATCTTGTGTGGACGTACACAACAAAATAAAAATCCATTTAGCCAAGTAATCATACATATCATGATCACATGGTAGACACCCCGTGTGATGCAATATGTTGTGTACTAATATAAAAAAAGCATTGGGTTAGTACATAGATAGATCCCATGTGCACGATTAGTGAACTCGGGTACTAGGATATTCTATGTTGACCCACAATATGTAGTGTAACCCTATATGGGATGGGGGATAGGTATTATCTAGAGACTCAATCATGTAATTGAGGGGGGCCACATGTTGTGTGGTTCCAATCCCATATCGTGGACCCCTTGGTTCATTTTGAGTAAACCTCTAGTTTCTATATCTCCTTCAATTGAAATTATATTTTTTGCAAACGATTAAAATATCCTAGGTTTCTTTAATTGGGTAATTTAATGGTACCCTCATTTATGGATTTCAAGACATGATGTCAAATGTTACAAGAAACATCACATGTTTTGGAAATTATCGATGAATGAATTAATCTCAATGATCTCTAGAGATTTTCAAGTTGACCCTCTAATAGTGTTTGGTTGTGGAAACCATGAGGACTAAAGATTTACACCTCTGGTAGAACTGGGAAGTGGATTCCTCATGGAATACTGATTTAAACCTCCAATATTTCTTTGAAGCATATTCCTTAATGGTTACTGAGTTTATCCTCCAGTATATTCGGGTAGTGGAGTCATTAATGACTACCTTCTTTAACCTCTAGTAGAGCTTGGTGGTGGTGTCCTCAATGGAAACTGAGTTGACACTCTAGGAACGAACAGTAGTGGAGTCCTCAGGGACTATTGAGTTTACCCCTAGTAGAGCTGGGTAGTGAAGACCTTAACAACAACTAAGTTCACCCTCTAGTTTTGTTATGTAGTGTAGTCCTTGAATACTATTTATTTAACCCTATAGTATAGTAGGGTTGTGAAGCCCTTGATGACTACCAAGTGGACTATCCAATACATTTGGATAGTGGCGTACTTTAAGAATACCTTGTTAATCCTAACATAGAGTTGTGTAGTTGGTCATATAAGGATATTATAGTGAATCCCACTTGTTGTTCTATATCATGTGTCCTCTACATTGAGTTTGTGGCCCCTAGACTGTGCGACATAATGACATGGCATGATTGGACTTTCATGACTACTTCTGGGCATAGACATAAGATATTGGGCACCATTGTTATAAATTTGGAACTATTGGATAATCTTCTTCTTAGGCTAACATTTGAGGTGGTGATCCCATGAGTCTCACATATGGGTTTATTTTTTGTGATAATATATATATATATATATATTCTTTTTCTACATCCACACCATGAATTTTCGTAATCTATTTCCATGGGAGGAGAATATTTTTCTGGTATGCCATGTAATTTCTATGTTTATATTCATGAGGTTTTTAGAGTTTACTATAATAATATAGGTTTAAAAGTCTCTACCTATAGTTCATCAAGTCACCATTTTGATCCCCTTGTTCTGGGTTGATATTACTCTCCCTTTGTTTGGGTTGAGCTGTTGTATTTAACTATATCATGTATCCTATGATGTATCTAATGTCTTTCATTCATGTTGTATCCCTTAATTCCACCCCTTCAGGTTTTTTATAATACTATTTTTATGTATATACCACCAATTCATGGTAATTTGTAGTATTTGATGTCTCGTTAGAAGAGGAGGGATAGGTCGTTGGTGAAGTCAATGGAGCTTTGTGATACCTTGTGCTTTGGACTAGGTACTATGGTCGTTGCTTGGGATCCAGGATCCGGGATCTATTTGAAGTGTACATTTCCAATTTCACAAGGTTGGGAGTTATATGCAGTTAGTTTTATATTATGCCTGTCCACTCATTAGTTCACACTATCATAATCTTGTTCACCCTAGAGGTTATGCACGTTTGGTTTAATTTCTACCAGTGTTCTTTAATTTACTCTTTACCTTGGAACATAATCATAGATATGAAATTTTTATTGAATACAAATACACTGAAAATATTCTCCTTGTGTTTTATATGGCTTAGGTGATTTCCATCACCCCTGGCCATTGGATGAGGGATTACGGTAGTTGTGGATTGAACCCCTTATTAGGTTAGGTCATTATAGGTTGGTATAAAGTAAATTTCATATCTTGGGAAATTATTTAGACTAGTACCCTTACGAGTATTTGGTTGGGTTTAGGGAAATATGGTCAAAATATATCATGTGCGGCTCCCATTTCATGGAGTCTAGGGATGGAGCGGGTGACTGATGTATCAATTCACTAGGACTCAGAAAATATACTTTTCGACTGAAATGTGAATCCCTTTTTACATGGAGCAATGGTACTTCAATAATATATGAATTAGTATTTGAATTTAAATTTTGATTTATCCACCATTATTATTTATATTTTTATATATTCTCATATAACTGTGTTACATCTTGATAAATCTCAGGATACATCCACACCAGTAGTTAGATAATATCCTATTTTTGGATCGTGATGATGATCAGATGAGTGACGAGACCTCAGTTCAGGGTCCATCCTAAATTTTTCATCCTCCAGGTGGGTAGGCAGCTTTCTCTATACCTATTGAGTAATATATATTTCCAGTATAACAAGATTAATATTTATGTGGGCTTATCACAATGTTCTAGTTCTAATGTTAGAGGTCACTAAGGTTCTGCGATGAGCCAGATCCTTGTGATGAATAGTAATGGCTAGAGTTAGTGGTCTATATCAACAAACCTGTTCATTCCCCAATAAATTAGGTGGTTCCACTGGTATATATCTTTTTCTATGGAGAATCTACGAAATGGTGGATCTGTGTTAAATAGATTTTTGATGAGTTAACACTCTCATGGACTAAATCACAATAGTTGGCCCATGAAGAGTAATACCCCTCATGTTTGTTCATATTTAGGATCCATGTGATTATAGAGTTGTGTAAGGGATGAATGATGGTTTTTGAGTATGTAATGATGTTCTTATATCCTATGTCATACTTCCTTAACAGGATCTAGGATTTCTACATTCAACTATGAATGATTGAGATGGTAATGTGTTGAGAGATATGTGATAGTGTGGTACCCTTGTGAATCTTTGCCTCTGTCAATATGATATAGGGGGAACCAATGATATTGATATTTATATTATTAGGATTTCAAAAACATATATCTGGAAGTGTTTATCATAGATATGATATGTTTGTATCATCTAGTAGGCTCTAGTAGGCAGGACTTCGATGTAGGAGGCCCTTTCATGATTAACCTTGGGAATAATTTCATGTAGTTGATTGAAATTTTAGAGACCCAGGGTAGCCCGTAGAGGGGTGGTGATTTTCTATTGATTTGAGAGGTCAAATAGTGAGATAATATGCAACCAAACGTGTCATGAATAATATGATGATATCTGATGAAACACCATAGTAGTGGCAGAACCATGATCAGGGATCTCCTAGACGAGGACTTAGTGGTCGCCAGAGAGGATGAACTAGAAGAGGAGAATGAGGAACAATGGGTGAATGGTGAATCTATGATATATTTCAACCACCACCACCTATTGGCCCCCTTTAGGCCCAGGGAGAGTATGGTTTAGGTCACAAACAATTCCAGGCTCTAGAGACTGATAGCCCCACAATTCCCAATATAATCACTTGTTTGATCAATGTATAATATAATCTTTCTTAAATATTAGTAGGAAGAGACTCCATTAAAAAATTAATATATATAATTATACTGAGAGAGATAATGAACCCATTTGAGGTGACATACCAATATTTTTATCATGAGGTTCCCACATGAAACGCTTTTTATATTTCATTTATCTACAGGAAGTGTGAGCTATCACTGGGTGAAGTGTCATGAACCAACCCGAGTCGACCCTAAACCAGTTTCCCAGGACAGCCCATGACAAGTCCCAAGAGGCATTCCTAATCCCCCGTGGATGGTGACAAGAACATAGAGCATCAATTGAGTACTCAAGGGAATAATTTCACCAAAATATAAACAGTCAAACAAACAACTGAAATAAACGGATAACCCAAAATATATTTACAGAAAAAAATTGAACTGGATATTATTGGTATAGGAAACCAAAAATACAAATAAACCAACAACTCAACTGGCCAAATGTGAAAAAAAACTAACTAAATGTGACCCCTCTGGTCACTCTCCAGCAAAATGATCACACGTCTCCAAAGGTGACCGAACTCATGCTCAATCTTGCACAAGGTATAAAAAATAAGAATACTAATGGCATGAGTATACAAAATCTGAAGGTTATATCAATATTATATTCCAAATTCACTTCGTTTAAAATAAAATAATCGGAAATTTATAGTTTTAAATACTAGATTTGAAATTATTATTTTCAAATGATGTACCGTGCTATAAAAATTATTAGACAAAATCTTACATTTTTTATAAACAAGAATGCTTGTAATAATTTTTCAAAGAGGTGAAACATCAAAATGAGAATAGATTTAAAGAGGGATGATTTATATACATTAAAATATTAAATAAATCACACATCATACATAATTTACCAACTATGAATAGTATATTCTGATGGTGAGTACAAAATATCCAAGGATCACAAGTCTTGAGAACACCCCTAGGCACTAGTTCGTTGTGGGCCCCAGGTACCTTGTATCTCGATGTAAAAATAACCATAAAGAATATCCATTATCATGAAAATGATACACTAGTAAGAGAATCATCCATAATCTAGTGGCCCCTAACAAAATAATCATCATAGTTTAGTTAGTGTTGTTATCATCACACTTGCTATGTGAAACAGGGAAAAAACTCCTCCTAATCACTAGCATACTTGTACATGACTACCAACCTATGTACCTGGGTTTCACAATGTTGTGATAAACCACATTAATAATATATAAAATACCATTTTATGAAGAGGATTCCATTAAAAAATAATGCACATATCAAGCAGGACACAATCATGCCTCACATTTCTTTCTTAGATCAATAATCTACCGAATTTTTCATAAAACAATTCCAAAAGTATAACAAGGCCTAGCACATAAAATACTTTCAAAAATGATCTTTTAAAGACAAAAACCAATAAATAGCATATCAACATATATTTTGAAACCCAAAAACCAATTAAAAAATATATTTCATGGACCATAAAATGGCCCGAAATGAATGAGCATGAAATATACATGGAAACCCTTTTTTCATGAAAAAAATGTCAAATGCGCCATTAATACATTTTCAAAACTAATATTTGTAAAAGGTATGAATTTCAATTTTATTAAGGAGGTGTAAAAACACCATCTATAGAAGATTAAACATTCATAAATCCCTTAAAACAATAATGTTACATATTCTAAACACATCCATTTTCATAAAGACATGAAATATCCCATTATCCAGCAACTCGGGAAAAAACATATTGTTATCCAAAACCAATTTGTTTTTAGAAAAAAATCCACATTTGAAATCCATATGAGGACCCAGGAATTCTATTTCTCATGATTCCAATGAATTTATATATAAAAATAATAATTTTTAAACCACACATTACAAATTAAATAGAACTGGGATTTTTATCGACCACATGAGATGGACTTTTAAACAAAAATATTTTTTTTAAGAACTTGGAAAGGAATAAAACACCAATTGCTTTCCATATTTTGTTAAAGAGACAAAAAATTATTAAAAATACCATGAACCAGGTTCTAAAGCTCACAAATCGGGTGCAAAAGATAACAAAACATTTAAACCAATCCTTGGTGTGACCTTTTATGACAAAACAACACTACCTTTCCCAAAACAAGGCATAAACAACGATTTTACACACCAAGAAAATTATCCAAAGTCTGAAAACCAATAATAAACATATTTATCAGGTTCTAAAAATATTAAAATGATGAAACATTAATGATAAATGAATGTTCAGGGTATATCCCATCTGGAATCCTTGGCATAATGAAAATGCACACCCGATATCACCAAACGAGGGTTTATAAACCCTAAACCTATGATGACCAGCCCCAAAAAACCAAAAACACATAAAAATTATGGGATAATATAACCCTAAATCGATCATGACTATATGATAATATAAAACCAAGAAATAATGAATGGAGGAGGAAGAGGGAGGAGAAATGGGACGGAATCTAACCATGGAAACTACTAAACTCTTCGTCTTCCCTTAGATCTACACTCATAGAGGAAGGGGAATGGATTAAAAATAAATAGAGATATTTCTATGCTTATTATTAAAAAGGTAATGAATATTTATGTAAATAATATTACTAATTGAATTATTTATGAATGAGACCAATTACATTTGGAAAATCAAGATGATTTGAGAAACATTGAGAAGTTTTCCCCTAATACGCAACTAAGATGAGCTCCAAAGAGGGTTAATTGAACATTGGGGTGTGCCTAGGGTTCTTGGCCTAGATATTAAATTGGAATAAAGAAAAATTAAATAGAGTGAACATGATATAAAAGAAAGATATTATTTTGTTACAACTAGAAATGGGCTCATGGGCTGGCCTAATACATGAATAAATAACCCAAATTCACCATGTTTATGAATTTATAAGGGGTCTAAAATGATATGGTGGTTTTAATATTTTAGTGGAGTTCTAGTGGGATATAGAATCAGTGATAAATCAGAAAAAATAAAGTAGTTATAATATAAAAAAATTTGGTGTTTCAATCTGGCAATGGGCTCACGGTTGACCAAAATCATGAAGTAACCACCCTTTTCTCCAAAACACCAAAACAAGCTATGGGGAAACAATGGTAAGATGATCAGACATATACGAAAATTAAAAACCAAAAATTAGCCTCACCTATAACCCAGAAAATGGATATGTATTTTCCAATGTACTAGATTAGAACAAAGACATGAAAAGTGAAAAAACAGGGTGTGACAATTCTCCCCACCATTAAGGATCTCCGCCCACTGAGAGCCATAACACTATATGGATAATAGAAAAAAACCTAAGGATTCCTTATCAACATGATACAACCTCTAAAGTGAAGTAAATATCATTTATCCTCAATGGAACTCAATCCTCTTCCCCAAACAAAACACCAACTCACAACCACTTCCTATGAATTAATGGAAAGATCAAGCCACCACCTCAACAACTAAGACAAGAAACAGATTGTTAGGACATCTCCCAAATAACCAAAAGATAACCCAAAACATTGTTTTCTCACAAATGCCAATGACTTGGGGGAGGCTGTAATAGGCTCCCTGCCATTAATTCTCTACTATCATATGAAAATTCCTTAAAGTAAAAATCTTCGAGACCTGTAGTGGTTCTCGCCACCATTAAAGACCAAATAGAAATGACCAAAACAATAATTCAATATGAACTATAATTGGGACCCACCTTCATAGGCCCCACAAAACCCTCCAACAATAACCTTTAAACTAATGTCAATAGGGTTACAACATGAATATCTAAACTACCCACTCCCAAACTGAGGGGACAAGAACTAGGCCATCAATTTCTACATGGATACAAACATCCACCACTCTGGGAGGGGAGGGAAGGGGAACTAATAATTAGTCCACTGAAACCAAAAATGAAAAAATGGAACTACCCAACACTCTCCACCTACAAATAGGTAAAACCATGACCGCACCAAATTTACACGGGATCTCCACATGTGGAAATTTATTAGAAACCCGCATCCATGAAGGCATAACCGTAGACACTTTATGAGGGGTATGTCCACCATGATTATTGCGACCAGTGGAAATTCAATGTGATGAAGAACCACAATATAGTAGAAACTACATTTCCATAATGGTGGAGGGAAGAGTCTAGTCGAGCTATCCACATTACTAGTGATTTTCTGACTACGTGAAAATAATTACACTAAGGCCTATGGCTAGATCCCTGTTTCTTAAAGCATCAGCTGCACCACAGTTAGGTGTTAAGGATCACACCACTCAAAAAAAATCACTTTATCAACAACACACCATTATTGATATAGAAACCCCTAAATACGTAGCAGAACTCTGTCTTACTCTGAACGAGGATCATAATGGGCATGAAATATAGAATAACACATCAATATCACCGAACATATGTGATATGTCCAAAATAATTATCATGACCCGGAAGAACATTAAATCAATCCCAAATAGATTTGTATTCCAAAAAATTGGCTGAGGCATCACATGAAGTGTTGTATATAACATTATAAATGAATCCTTTGGTTGATAAAAAAGAATTTTTTCAAAGAGAGAACTATCCATGGTTACATCACAACATCGAACACATCTTTAGGAACCTAGTAAACATTACTCCAAAACTGAGACACCAACAAGATTCCATATCAAGACACCAAACGATTTTGAATTCCAGATCACAAGGAAGCATACTGAATAAACAACTATTCCAAGACATAGAAAAAACTAGCAACATAACCATCAGTTTATAAAAAAATGCCACAATGATTCCTCTGAAAAAATCTTTTCAAGAAAACAATCTAAGGTGGTGGATTTCCACAATCCCTAATGGTGTTTCATTATGTATCACTCGCATGAACATTTTGATGCCACACCAGGCACACAAAAACCATTCTATATAGTCCATCATTCGTGATATCAATAAAACCATATATGTGAGAACCCATGAAAACACAAAAGTATAAAAAATAACATCCTTCCAAAAAAACATGTACCTTCCAAAGGAACACTAAACCACAAGTCAAAACCCTTTTCAGATTTCACAAAACAAACCACACTTCATCAAGAACCACTATCTTAAAAACCTACCCCTTTTCATTTTTACAACATTCAAAACAACTTGCCTTATCCATACAACCATATCTATTTTTCTAATATACATAAATATATCATTTTACAATCTTATGGACATTGATACCAATACCCTTTATAAGAAAACCCCAACTGATCAAAAACAATTTTCAAAACCAATTCATCAGATTAAAACACTTTTCAACATCCCAAAAAACACCATTTAAAATAGTGATTAAAAATCTCCTTAAACTTATTCAAACATTCAAAACATTTTATTCCAACAATCCACAAGTTTATATTAGTTATAATTCAATCAAGTTAAATCATTTCCACGTCCTCCAAAAAAATTTGATTAAAAAAAAAATCATTCCAAACCCATTTTTATATTTTATTTTTGAAAACCATTTTTTCCATTTTCAAAAACCAATCCTTACTTAAAAATCCACTTCCAAAATTCTCACACAAGTATTTTAAAAAAAAATCAGAATTTCAGAAAGGACCAAGAGACCCATAAAAGAGAACTAGTGTCAGTGGGTGACTTAACAATATTGTTAGAAGCCATATGTCAAACAAAAAACCAACACAGAGGGACTTATTAGGAACATGTAACTCCTCCACATGGCTTTCTAGGCCCTGTGAGCACACAAAGGCCATTAGTCAGACTCCCCTTGTCATATCCCTACACCAAACAATCAAGAAGAATAAAGAACACTAATAAAATCGGGGTTCCCGTGGAATCCCAAAGACTAGAATGAGAGGGTGTTCACAACGCTCTTCGTGTACATACCCATCAGATCAAAAAACCCTACTCAATCTACCATGACGTCCCAAAAATAACAACAGTGCTAAAAAAGAGCGTTCTGATAAGAGTTGACCTCTTTTGATACCATTTTTTCATTAACCATCCCAAGTTGACCCTGAACCGGTCAACCAGGCCTGCCCGTGAAAGTCTAAAGAGACATTTCGGATGCACAAGAGATGGAGACAAGAAACGAGTTCATAAATAGAGTAAAGAAGGAAATGACTTTTACTAAATATAAACAATTGAATAAATAGTGGAAGGAAATGGAAAACCCCAAATACTATTACATAAAATATTAAACTAAACATTATTTGTACAAGAAACCTATTGTAAAACAAAACCAACAACTCAACTGACCAAAACTAACAACCAAAAAACTCCATGTGACCCCTGGTCACTATCTAAAACAATTATAACACATTTCCCAAGGTGATTTCACTTATGATGAATCCTTCACAAAGGATAAAAACAGAAGAAGACTTTAGGCGTGAGTATTAAAATGCAGTGGGTTAACTGAGTATTCTATTCACTATACAGTTATATTAAAATAAAATAAAATAAATTCATGTTTTAAATACAAGATATAAATGTATTTTTTTCAAATGAGGTTCTATGAGATAATAATTATCACTAAAAAATAACATGTTTTAATAAGCATAATGCTAGTAACAATTTTTCAAAGATGAGAATCATAAAATTGAAAACTGTTTCCAAGATAGGTGAATTAAAAAGGTAAAATTTTAAATAAAAAATAAATTATACTAAATGTACCAACTAAGAACACCGTATACGGATGGAGAGTATAAATTAACCAATGAACACAAGTCTTGGGATCACCCCTAGGCACTTGTTCATTGTGGGCCAAAAGTACCTTGTATCTTGTTGTAAAATTAACAATAGAAAAAACTATTCTTGTTTACATGGGCCACTAGTAGAAGAATCATCCAGAACCTAGTTTTCCCCACCCTCATCATCAATATAGTTTAGTTAGTTTTGTCATCATCAAACTTTAAATATGAAATTGGGACCAAACCAGTCAAGATCACTAGCATACTAGTACATGTCTGCCCACCTAGATACCTTGTTTTCCCATTTTGTACTAAAAAAGTTACAAATATATAAATTAACATTTTCTCATGAATATTCCATTTAATAATCATAAACACATCAAACATGCCACACATATGTGTCAAATTGTTTTTAGTGATCAATAAACCACCTAAGGTTTTATAAAACAATTTCAAGAAGTATAACGAGGACTTGCAAATAAAATCCGTTCGAAATGCGCTTTTATTGACAAAAACCAATCAATACCATATAAAACCAGATTTGGAAGCTGAAAAACAAATTAATAAATCAATTTCATTGACTATAAAATGGCCCCAAAATATAGAATATGAAATACACATGGATACAATTTGTTCAAGAAACAAATGCCAAATGTGCCTTTTAGACAATCTCAAAATTAACATTAGAAAAAGGTATACATTTCACTTCTATAATTGATGTTTATAAATACCATTTTAAATAGAAATACACTTAAATAAATCCAATAAAACACTCAGGTTACATATTCAAAACACAGCCATTTTAATGAGGATGTGAAACGAGCCATTTTTGGGTAACTCGGGCCAAAACATGATGTAAACCAAAACCCATTTGTTTTTAAAACCAAATAAACATTGTAATTAGACAAAAGAACCTAAAAATATCATTTTTAATAATAAATATTCATTTATAAATCCAAAATAATAATTTTTAAATCACAATTATCACATAAAATCCAACGGTGAAATTTTCTGAATACATGGCATGGACTTTTAAACAAAAAAGTTTATTTTAAGAACATTAAAAAGAATAAAACACCAATTGCATGCCATATTTTATTCAAGATACTGAAACATGTTCAAAATACCATAAACCAGGTTTTAATTTTCACATAACTGGTGCAAAAGATAACAGAACATTTAAACGAACACTTGGTGCCCACATTTATCACAAATCAATACTACCTTTCACAATACAAAGGTTAAAAAATCTTTTTGAAAGCCAAGAAAATTATCCAAATGCTGAAAAAAATAATAAGCATATATATCAGGAAAGAGAAATATTAAAATTAGGAAACATAAAGGATAAACATTTGTGGAAGGTATATCCTTCTCTAAATCCTTGGCATAATGGAAACACACACCCAATATCACAATATAGGGGTTTATAAACCCTAAACCATACAATACCATCCCCAAAAAAGAAAAACTCCATATAAATCATGGTACAATAGAACCCTAGTTCGATCATGACTATAGGAGAATAAAAATCCAAGAAATAATGAATGTTAGAGGAAGAGGGAGGAGAAATGAGGCGGAATCTCACATTACAAGCTAGAAAACTCTTTGTCTTCCCCAAGATATGCACCCATAAGGGAAGGGTAACAGAATTAAACTCATTAGAGAGGTTTTTATGGTCTATATTGAACATTTATAGAAAATATGTGGAAACAATTGTATGAATTGAAGGATTTATGATGGAGATAAATTACCTTTGGAAAATTTTGACAATTTGAGAAACATTGAGATGTTTTGCACTAATCCATGACAAAGATGAGATACAAAGAGGTTTAATGGAACATGGGGGAGTTCCTAGTATTATGGTACTCATTTGGGAGGTAGAATCTCTAAGAATTATAAAACAATAAATATTATTTAAAAGAAACAATTTATTTTAGTAAAACTGGAATTTGGCCCATAGGTTGGCCCAATAATTGAATAAATAAAACAACTTCACCATGATTATGAATTTTTAAGGGATAAAAAAGAATATTGTTGTTTAAATATGTCAGTTTAGGCCTAATAGGATGTGTAATGAGTTAAAATCAAGGAAAATGAATATTTTTTAAAAGAAAACAATTTGGTTTTTAAATCTGGAAATGGGATCACAGTTGGCCCAATTCATAAAGTAACCACCCTTTTCTCCAAAACACCCAAAATAACTATGGGGAAACCATGTTAAAATGATTAGAAGTATATGGAAGTTAAAAAAACATAATTAATCCCACCTCAAACCCATGAAATGGTTCAATATTTTCCAATGAACATGATCAAAACCAAGACTTGAAAAGAAAATAACTAGGTGTGACATGGAGAGAGGTTCACATGGGAGGTTTTATATCACCGTGATGGAAAACCATTACATAATAATACGTATGGATTATTTTCCATGTTCATAACCCTGATTTATTGTCAAAATAGACAATCCATATTCATACACACGAATTGGATGATATTCTCCTTTTTTAGCAAGATAGATCTTCGGGTGAGAGAAGTGTGCTCTGTGAGAATGATGATACAACCCATCACCCATCAGTTATTAATTATATCCCTTGGTACAAAATGATCTTAAATAATCTATTTTCTTTATGTTTTTGAAGAATATATGGAAATCTTCCTAGAATATTTTTTTGGGATACCCCTAAGGTGGGAAATTGAGATTTGTATCGACATGCACCCTGAGACTTCCCACATAAAATATGAGGCATATCAAATGTACCATAATGAGATATGAGATATATGGTAATAATTGTATGAACATTGAGTATATGGACTAACCTTATCTATTGTGTCCCTCTGGGAAGCTCCAGTTTTCTCCATGAAAAAGGAGAACTAGATTTTCCAGCATTGTGTCAAATAACATTTCCTTAACCAAGACAAAATAATGAAAAGTTACTACTTTACATGGATTGACAAACTCTATGACATGTTTTGAGGCATTATATTGTTCTTTAAGATCAATCATAGTTCCAACATCAACCATTTTGGGGTTCGCGTTATGATATTCCAAATTTGGATTTTTGGTGTCACTATGGACACTATGTGTTCATAGTTATTCCCATCGGTGAGATGAATTCACCCTCCATTTTATGTATTTTATGAAAACTTTATTCTATCTATACATGGAATATTTATTTTCCATCTTCATCTATAACATAATCATCTACTCTACATCACAGGAATAATAAGTTGTGAACATGAGTATGCTTCTATATTTTCATTGATAGCCCCATTTGTTTGGGAAACTATTGAAGTTCCAATTATGGATTCATACAGTGAACATTAGGGGCATGAAATTTCATATAATTATTTATTAATTGACCTAGTGAATATCAATTAAGTGCTTACTTGGGTGCCACCCAAGAGAATGTCATAGGTGCAGAACATTATTGGCTTGGTAGGGTGCAATATGTGGTTTTCAAAATAATTCTTCAGAATTTTAGGGGCATTTAATTACCCAAAATAGAAAGGATACAAGTTTACTAGTAATGATCTATTCCACAGTGCCTCTTAGGAGTTATGGTTGAAGCTTCTTAGTGATCTACTATTTAGAATACTAGATGAGGTCGTTGAGGATGTAGTGAATTGTGATGCCTCAAAATCTAGGCTTGGCGACATGTTTATGTAGTAGAAGATAGTTATCACACACAGTTCGAGGTAGTTGAGACATCAATAGTATAACTATGTGACTAAAGAACTACCCATGTAATTTTTAGTCTTACAATTTAGGATTTGGAAGCACTATATTCTTTGAGAGTTTTTTCTGGTTTACTCAAACCATTAGATTCTCCAAAATTATATCACATAGAGAGACTTAAACCATAGAAAATGAAGCCGGTTAGCATTCAAAAAAGACAATGAATTCTATATATATTATAGTCTATGGAAGGTGAATATTTTAGATTATTAAAAAAATAGGAATTCTCAATCTCTCGTGGAGTAGGAAGCTTTAGGGCAATTATCTTATGTACAATTGACATTGGTGAGAAATGGGGTTATAGTTATCCAATAATCAATGGTGTAGAATCCTTAGATTCATGAGTACGTGAGAGTGTACCTAATGATATAAAAATAATGCAAGGTATTAAATGATAATATATCTATTAGAGACTCTCTAGATTGATATTAAGAAGGATAGAATCATGTCATAGTTTTTTAGGGACATACAACAGTCCTAGTCACGTTGTGGGAGGAGGTGATGTGAGAGTTCCACACATCTCCACAAGATGTACATCTCGGATTAGGGAAGATGTACATATACCATCAATGGAAATTTTAGTGGTCATTTTTTAGATTAAGTGTAGCTGAGTTCGTCTCTCGGTGCCTCACTTATGAGTTGAAAAACACTGAGCACCGTGTTTTCAGAGTTTTGTAGCAACCAATTGAGATCCATCAGTGGAAATGGGATTGTATTCCACGTATATTGTGACATGGAATCTATACAAATCTAATGGAAATGATTATATCTATATTATATATTAATAAATAATAATTTTAGCACACTTATTTATTATTAGGGACCATCTTTTAGTGGTGATTTTGGGTTAGTTTTATACACAAAAGATCATTCACCTTCAAGGGGTTCCCTTAACGATTGTCTCCAATAGTTATAGCCAATTAATTTCATGATTTGGAAGACGTTATGAGGAGTCATTAAATCTTCAAATTAGGGTGAGTAAAACCATTCACCCAGTGACATATGTGTTGAATTAGTTCACTGTATATTTGTTGGAGGATATTCTAAGGGAATGTGTGTTATATTTTGTTCGCAATTTTGAGGATGAAATTACCTTAATAGAGATTGATAAAACAACACCTACCACTCTACCATCATTGTGTAAAATTTTGAGGCCTTTTATAGGATCCCCTACTGGTTACCCTTATTCTAGACAGATATGTGTGAGATATCTCTAATGGTCCAAGATATGGTGCAGGTGACAATGAACAATGTGTTGGTCATCAATGAGAGAATGAGGATGGACAAGAGAAGATAGAAGTCTTATGATGATCACTATTTTAGGCCATAGATTTTTGATTAGGAATAACATATATTCTTGAGAGCCTCCACAAGAGAATGATTTCATAGGTTTATCCATGGAGGAAAGCTATACACATTGTACATCAGGCAGTTTGAGATCATGTAAAGTCATGGTGAAGTTTCTTACCTCTCCTCCATACCCCCACATATAGATAGAATACACAACAAATTCCACATATCGTAGCTGGGGAGATGCATGCATGAACAAATGCACCTCATCTATATGGATGTGTTGGACATAATAGATGGACCCACCATTGCAAATCACCGAGTACCGATAAAGGATCAATATGAGAGGACCCTACATGGACAAAACATACCATTGTTCCATGTATTGTGGTAGCATAGGAACATTGAGGATAGAAACTAAGAGTTGGAGAGCCATGTAAAAGATCAGTATCCTAAGTGTTATTTTTTCATTTATGGGGTAAAATAATATAAGAGAGAATTATGTAGAGACCATTTTTTCCCTTATAATATGTTTAAATATATATATATATGTTTATCGATCTACACACTGAAACCACATGGGATTATAAGGCCAGGTTTACCTCAATGATTTTATAAAAATATTAAATATTTTTTATATTAAGAGTGTGTATATTCTTAAAGAAAATTTGATAAATCAGAAATGGAATCTCCAATTACAAATCATAGAAACGGGTTGATTCTAGAACATAATGTTTACCCTAGGTGAAACCTAAAAAGGTTATGCATGGGGAGTTCAGTCCTCTTGATATTTCTTGGTACATTTAGTAAATGAAATATTTATTTATTAAATTAATCAGTTAATTATATGATAATGAAATATTATATAAGAATTAAAAAATAGATAATTATCTAGGGTATCCAGCTAAACTAGATGATAATCCCAGATCTCCACCTTCCTTCTTTGATGGTGAATATTCTCAGATGATGATGAAATGATGGATCAATGAAGATTGAGGTAGAGAATGTTTTGAAATCCTTCAATATTTGAAAATAAAATTCATTGATGATTGTTGATCCAATAATCATGCAGCACATTTCAAAATTATAAACCCTATTTGACTAAATTGATTGTGAAAATAAATCCCCAATATTGATATATTATAATTTTGGATTTATAATACGCTTATTTATGAAATTTAATTTTTTTTATTTGGATTCTAACCCCATTTTTATTTTTCTTAATAATTGGACATGAACACTTGAACAATTTTGGTTAAACGTTTTTATAGAATCATTATACCAAATATTTATTGTCTTCTTCACTAATAGTATCTTGTGATTTTAGTTTGGCATTGTGTGGTGGTACCAAGCCTAATCAGACCCCCAGAATTGTGGTTGATTTACAAGAGAGGAATAAATTAATATAACAAAGTAATATACATGATGTACTCAAGGATAGGGTGATAATTTAAAAAAATGATTGAATCCATGGTGGTTTGGAGACCTGAAAAATGAACGACTGGAATTCAATAAATAATTGACACTAATATCCAAAAAAACGATGACCAAAAGCCACTATGTTCACTTAGATTCACCAAATATAGCCATTCATAGGCCCATAATGAATCTAAGGAGATAATATTCATGGTTTGGTATGTAGATATGAATATCTAGAGAAAATATGAAAGCACACCATGTTTCCTCTCCTAGGTGGATGCAAGGTATTTGGAAAATTTATATATGGCGTGGTGTGTATCCGTCCAATACACCTGGTTCCCCTTCCCTGGATGAAAACCCATGTGGAGGATAACATGAGGGGGATACAACGTAGAGTAATATGTCTAGGTGTATTTATATATACCCAAGTACATGATCACAACTAGATAACAAGAGTGGAACTCTTTGTGAAGAATCACACTGAGTACTAAAGTACATTTTCATGGGGTTAGTAAATGGACAAATCCATGGTGAACGAGTTCGGACCCCATGTACTAGGACACACTGTGTACACCACCTCCATGCTATGTAACCCTACATGTTGTGAAATCCATTTATTTTCTAGACACCTGACCATGCAGTGGAGCATTTCCACACACCATGTGGGTCACCTCACATGCCTTATACCCCTTGTTTTATTTTTAGGAATCATCAAGGTATTTTATATAAAACATTTAAACACAGATTTGGAAAAGGTGTAGCCAAGTAGATGTGTTTTTATATGTATAACGTGTCGGATCCCTAGTTTTTGGACTTCTTGATACAATGTAGAATTTTTGGAGAAATGAATCTTTTTTAGTAGATGCTCAATGATGGTATTGATCACATAGGATCACCTGAGACTACTATGATGAACCTCCAGTATAGATTGGCATTGGAGTCAACACTGTATTTTAAGATGACCATCTGGTAGGGCTTGGATGTGGATCCATCAATGAAAACATAGTTGACCCACCATTTTATCTGGCTAGTGGTGTCATTGAAGATGATATAGGTGACCCCCTAGTAGATCTAGGTAGTGGAGTCCTCAAATTATAATAGATTTACCCTCAAGTAGAGTTAGCCATTAGAGTCCTCGATGACTATCAATCTAACCCTCCATGAACTTTTTAGTTTTCACTATTGTAATCTTGTACACCCTAGAGGTTTTCGACCATTGGTTTAATTTCTATATGTATTGAATCATTTAATCATTCCCACAAAACATTGATGTCAAGATGGTTTTATGTGTTCAAATAGATACTTAAAAAATGGCCTCCCCATGTTAGATATTCCTTCGGTGTTGGTCGTCACACACTGGAAAATAGAGATTGGCTTGGGGTAGATTTATCTCAAGCTCCAGCTTCTGTCCTGTCATGAACTTTTACATGATACATTTTCCACTTTTCCCCATTCATGATATTTATGAATATTAAATAATTAAATAAAATGTTATTATTATAAAATATCATTAAATAATTTTTTACACAATTCATTTAATTTGACATCATACACATCAATAGAAAGATGGAATTCTAATACAAACCATTTACATGTCCCTATAATGTTATATTTATGTAAATAATTAACATAAAAAATTAATTCATCAACGTTGTTTTTTTAAATATTTATAATATATATTTTTTCTACTAATTAAAAAAATAGTATATTTGGGTTATTTAATAATATAATTTAATTATATAATCATTAATGATTATAAATAAATTAATATTTAGAAAATAATTTCATTATTCCCAAATTTACTTTTAAATTTTAGTAAAAGCATTATTTTATCCCTATATAAATACATAATAGATATTTGAATGTAATAGAGTGACATTTTTATATTTTTAATTACATTAAATATTATATTGTTCATTTCCATAGAAAAGTGTCCACTAAACAAATATGTTTGAGGATATGGTTATACATGTATAATTCTCTACATATAATAAGTAATCAAAATATTAAATATTACATTAATAGTTAGTTGTAAGATATGATTATAGGACATATACATTAGCCAGGTGATAAATTTTACCCAATTTACTATTCATAATGACAAAAATTAAAAGTGGTCTTTTTACCAATTATGAAAAACCTATTTCCAAATTTTTTATCCATTTTCTAAAACTCAATCCCTAGTAGTGGTAGAAATTAATTTCAAAATATGTATGAAAACAAGATGCAAACATATTTTTAGATAAATAATATTTTAAGTATAAAAATGGATTTATTATAATCCCATTTCTATTAAAAAAATATGTGAATGTTAAAAATTTATATTTAAATTATAATTTATACATTTCCTTAACAATATTCACTAATATTTATTATCATAATTAATTAAGATAACAACACATTTCATATATAAAAACAATTTTTTCAAAAAAAATAACCTTTACCTTAAAATGATATTTTTTCTTTTATAATAAAATCTTAATTAATTCAATAATTATATATATATAATCCTTTAATATTTTATATTGTAGTTATTTTTATTGATACCTGATAATATTATTTTATAGTGTTTAATAGACACATTTAAATAATATTTTATTATTGGATAATGGTTTGTTTAAACATAGTGTTTCATGTAACAAAGATATCATTGAAATAAAATATATTGAAAAACATATATATATAAAAATAAAAGGGTAACACTGGATAATTGATTGAAAAATGTTCAATCCATATTTGGTTTTCTTTAACTATGGATGCCTCAAGTAACATATGATATTCATCCAACTGCTTAACCTATATATTCTATATCATTTACTTAACACACTAGTTGTTCCAGCAAACACCAATGAATTTATAAATTGGGAATGTTTCCTGAACTAAACATAATAACTGAAACTATTAAGATATACATATTTTATATCATTAGAAATTGATTTCATTTACCACCCACTATACAGAAGGGTTTACCATTAAAATATTTTTAGGAAACCTCCCACCTTTATATTTCCCATATTGAAATCTTAATGATAGCATCGCAACTTAGCACTCAGTATCACATTGGATTTTCCCCCATGATCCTAAAATGACAAAAAATACCCAACCATTCTCTATGGGTACCAAACCTATGTCCCATAATGTCAATGGTTAAAAGGGTCCTCACCCAATCCCATCAACCATCAATATATTCTTCTAACTATCAACACACTCATGTCCCTAATGACACATCATCCTTCTACACTTATAAAATTTTATCTTTTCCCAATAGTCATTATATTTACTATAAAATTATCTAGGAATAATCAATGTCATACCAAAAGTCTCCTAAGAATGTATTAATGACTCTACTAATGTACTAATTTTATCAAGCTGATATATTTCTTGAAAACATTATTATATGATAGTACTCCACTATGTAAAATCCTCAAATCCCCTTTTCCAAAATACAAAATAAACTAAAAATAATCTATGAAAACAATAATTACCATCCATATATGTACCTAAAATGCATCATATATATCAGACAATCCTCAGAGAAACAAGAACGCCTTACATAATAAATCTAACCATAAAATAAAATCTCTTTGTTCATAAACACACTGCCAAAATATATAATGATTCAAAAAATATAAACTCTCATTGTAGTTTCACCATGTAACTACCGATTATAGATCTTACATATCATCAATTTATTTTTTTGGAGTAGAATCTTAATAGATATTTTTTATCGATGTCATATTATTGACTCGATGGTCATTTTCAATGGCCCATGCATTCCTCATATAATAATTAACTATCAATAACCTTGGGAAAACCAAAAACCAAGTATCCCAAAATAATCAACATTTTAAACATTTATCTTCCAATAATTGTATAAGATCAAACATCTCAATCAACCCAATTTTTCATGGGAATTTTCAAATTATTGACACCAAAATATACACACAAACAGGAATAAGAACCCAACTATAATTTCTGGACTAGATAAAGTATAAAAATAGTCCCCCCAAAATAAGTAAAAATAGTTTTCCCTACAATTAAATCAGAGAAAATTATTAAATAAAACGGAAAGTCTAATCAAACATCTCTTATATATCACAATATAATTTGGAGTGTCTACCCATACTCCTTAGTAACATGGTCACATCATCCCATTCAACTATCTCATCAGTTAAAACACAACCATTCCTCCCTCATGTTATTATACATCAACAAACCCCCAAAATAGTTCAAAAACCCACATCCCCAATATAGGAAATCAGAAGCATTACTGTAGTACTAACCATAACACCATACTCAGACCATATCACTTCATCTTAAGGAAAAAACATTCTAGGTCAACATAAGGGACTATAATTTCTGAAAACCAGTCATTTTATTAAAACTTTAACCATAGACACCTTCCATTAGAGACCATAATATAAAACCTCTTGCCTTGAAGTACCAATTAATATTATTCATCTAATATGAGCATAATCGAAAAAAAAAAAATCAAAATACAATACAAAAAAATATAATTTTTGTTTGAATTATTTAATGATCTAGTAATATATTATTCAAGGAACAATCAAATAAAATATTTTTGATATTTTATTTAACTAAAACCTATTTTACAAATAATTTGTCAAATTATTAATGCATAAGTTCAATTATCCAAAAAAAATTACCCTTTTTAAAAACATTTTAGATCCATATATATTCATACACTTATTTAGAATTACTAAATGTCATATATGATATAAGATGAAATCCCCTCTTAAATCCTATTCCATGAGTAAAAGAGTAAGTAATAAATCACACCCCAATATCATTCTGATGTAAAACAATCGATCATAATAATAATTATAAATGAAATTAAATTGAATTATTAGTATGACATTTCATATTTTTGGGTCACTTATGACAATTAATAAGTTATATCCCCATCACCAATAATTTTAGAACACCAAATACCACATCATATTATTGAAACTAACTAGTAAAAGATTTTATATAAATTTTAAATCCCCTCCCTAGTAATAACTAATGGGATAATGGGATGGGGGACATACATGACCTCAAGATTTCCTCCCCATAAACTGGTGGATACATACTTTTGATGAGAGTGTATTTCTATTACTAGGAGTCTATAATCTCAGTACAAAAATTAATAGTAGAAAAAAAATCAAAAAATCTAGAATCAACGATTGAGTAAACTCAAGGATTTATAGACATATTTAGAAAATCATTAAAATATAACAAAAAAGTCTACAAAAAAATTGGATCCTTGATGATCAAAATATTTTACTACATTGATCTCCAATAATAGATCAAATTCTCAAAATGATTTAGAAGGAAGATTGTCACCATTCTCTAGCATGGTCACGTGATCAAAATAACTAAAATTAGGTATTGAGATACCAGAAAATACAATGAATTATTTTGGGCGCAAGTCTATATTTCCCAAAGACATCCTCTAGGAAGGGTAACTCATAAGAATAATATGATAAAATTTCTCATTACCTGTAATTACTTATGGGTTCCTTTGAGGATTTAATAAATTCAAGAGATTCATATAGTTCAAAATTCAACAATCTATCCGTTATTTTTTTACACATTTTCAATCATTATCAAATATGAAGTATACATAAAATTCCTTTGGGTAAAATGAATTAACTCAGAAAATAATAATAATTGGAATAGACATATTATTTAGAATAAACAAACATTTTTTTATAATTACATATTAAAAAAATATTCTCACTATTCATGGTAAATCATTAGATATAATTGTAATAAAAATAAAAAATTCAGTTCATATTAATATTCCCTTGTATTTTTTACAAAAAATATGAGTGTATAAATTTAACTAATAAACAATTATACCATATCAGTTAACTCATTTCATCATAAAATTTAAAATAATATTTCGCGATATTAAAAATCCTTTATAATTTATAGATAATTAATCTATAAAAACAACATTCGTAAAATAAATTTTAAATCATGTCATATTCTCCCCAAAATCATTACACACTAAAACCCCATATATGAAGAATTAAATAGATGTATTGGAATAAAATCTATTGAAAATTTTCTTATTAATAAAATATATCATGAGAAACTCCCGCTGATTTATTATAAATAATTTATTTGTCAAAATTTATATTTTAAACCCATTTTCAAATGCTCAGGAACATATCATTTTTCAAATAGGGTGAGATTATAGATAAAAATACCAATAACATAATGAAACATTTATTTATCATCAATATAATCTGAAATAGGATTTAGAAATGTTTATTTTCATAATTTATATTCCCAATTTCGAAGCTAATAATGAGATTTCCTTGGTATAGATAAACAACATGTATCCCAATAAGATTTACAAGGGAAAGATATTGTGATAAGAGGAAGTAGAGAGGAAGATAAAGTGATTTAAATAGAAAATAATCCCTACCTAGACCTCACCTATATTTTCCCCTTTATGATTTATGAGGAGATAGGGAAAGGGAATAGATATTTGTGTAATAATTTTTAATGGTACAGAGTGGGGGAAGGGAGGATCCACATCATTTTTTTAAATTAGATTATAATAATTATAATGAGAATGAAATTATATTGATAATAAATTTCCCTCATAAGATATATCCAACAATGATAGACCCTAAAACACACATATAATTTTCAACACAACATAAATAATGACCACATTATCAAAAATTTATTATAATAAGCGATCATGTATAACTACAAGATATAATAATAAATTTCACACTAATTATATAATAAATCTCAATGAAACGTATTAATCGTTTATATAGATATAAAAAATAATTAATTCCACTTAAATATATTTTATAATTTTGATAAATACACAATAATTACTTTAAAGTAGTTCTAAAATGGATTCTTATATGTCTTGGGATGTCAACGTATGAAAATAGAGTTTTGGGTAAACTAATGTGGATGATCCATTACCATAATTATTGTAAAAAAATATGGTACCCTATACATTAACAATTGAATCTTACATGTTTAGAGTATATGGTTTACCCTAACCATGTCAGATTCACCTAACTGTCTAATTTCACTAAAATTACATATTTCAAAAACATTAATTAATAATAATATTATTATTTATTTTAATATAAATGTTTCAATGTTACAATTCTCCCTACCATAATTATTTATATTCTTGTAAATAAAATTTTACATTTATTTAAATTAAAAATTAATAATAACAATAATAATGGATACAATGAATATAAAATTGAATGAATAAACTAATAAAATTTAATTCTCTTTATGAAACCTCAATTAAAATATGATGCCACATTTTATTATTACATTTTCATTATAGTATTGGGTTATCATGAAAATTCTAGTTAACTTGTTATACATTGATTCTATTTAATAGATCCTCATAACATTATATTACAGATTCTGTTAGACACAAATATTTTAAATGTGTCATATTTTAAAAATATATATTTTTATATTAATAAATTATATAAAATATATATTTTGGTATAAAATAAATTAAATGAAAATTTATATAAAAATATAACATCAAATAAGATGAGAACATGTAAAATGTAATAATAATATAATATTTTAAAAATCTCTACAATATTGAGTTACACACCATCATGTTCACCTATGTAAAATAACCTTACAATGATAACTATTAAAAGAATGTAAATGTGGAAAAATATATATGGAATTTTGATTATTGAATTAGGGAATATAAGGTTTTCTTATATATAAGATAAAATATGATCATTGAGGGTAGTTATTATATATCTAAAAAAATATACTTTAATGGAATTATATGAGTGAACACTAATTTTTACAGATGAAATATTATTTTAGTGGAAGAATTTAAATTTTTTTATTCCTTGATTCCCTGCATTTGATGTATACCTTAACATTAATACTTATTGCAAAACTAAAAAATCTTTGTACCAATACATATATAGTGAAATGTTCTAGAAGAATGAAATTTATAAAATATTTTAATCTTATACATATTATTAATTTCATGATTTTTCTAATTTTCCCATAATGAGAAACAATACATTAATCGATGGCCCTTATATTTTTGGAAGCATACAATAATTCATTAATGTGTGACTGGGGAATTTTTCATTTCTGGGTCCATATAATTAATTTTACCATTGTATATTGATAAAAAACCTTTAAATATTATGGATATTTTCATATTATATAGTTAGGGATTTCATTAAAAACCCCTTATCCATTTAGTATTTTGTTGAATAACTCTATCGTATTTCCAGGGACTTCAGACTGAAAATTCAATTTTTTATTTTCAAAATATCCACTTTGAGGAAATGCAGTAACCATAGAAATCACGCGGGATATCGAATGGATAGTTTAAACTAAATTTGAAATTCAAAAAGGACACCCAACCAGAGGATTCCTCGAGCCAATGGCCACCCACAATAGCCAGATTCTTGTCACCTGTATCCGCCATCATTGACTACAATCCGCCATCATTGAATCACCATCCTCTCAACACCATCCATCACCACAGGAGCCCAGGACTGGAGCAAATGAAACCTGCGAACCAATCAATCCTAGATGAAAAAAATTCAAAAATCACCACTAATATCAACGCCACCCATCAACACTGTCATCACCGCCGTCCTAACACCAGTAGACATAGGCTTTTGAAGAAAATAAAATTAAAAAAACATGAACCAAAACCTTTCAAAGATGATAGAATTCCGAAAAAACCAACCTAGATCCAAAGTTGGCGCTGCAGACACCGATGTGAAATTATTCATACCGCCACACCAGAATCATTCACATCCACAATTCATAGCACCACAGAGTAACCCAACCAAACTCACAAGCCACGAAACATCAGCACAAAAACCCACATTCAATACCAATGTCTTGATGAGATCCCAGTATAAATCAATCAATATACTACTACAATACCAATGATTCCACCACACCCAAACAGAACAACCTCAAAGGCTTCTGTGATTACCACATAAAGAAAAAAATCACATCTGAGCATCACGGATCCAACACAGATAGCATAACAAGAAACGAAAAATATGAATATCTGAAGAAAAATCTCCAACAGCAAAATGGGAAAGGGAAAACAATGAGAAACAATTAAAACCTTGAAGGTAGTCGCTCAGATTGATGCAAACTAGGAATGATCACATCATCGCCTTAACATGATCACCCATAGTCTGCCTCGAACCACCACACAAACTCCCATAAGTCACATAACTGCACACCGACCCAAGTTTGGAAGAGATGGAACACTAACCGCATGCTTCACGGCGCCGCCATGTGGAACCCTACCCGGTGAAGAGGGGGTATAGCATGGAGAGGCCAACAAACGATGAAAAGTTTGTGCCAGTCATGCCCACAAAAAAATATGTCCATGGAAAGGAATCTATCATCACAAGAGCACCGTGAGGAAAGGGAGGCAGTCCCAAGAGATCCGAAGTAAAGCAGAGCTCGGTGGTGACAGGGGAAACCCTACCACATCGGTTCCCCTTATGGGATCATCTTTCCAAGGACTTCCAAATATTTGGATTGATTAATAATTATCTGAACTATTTTGTATTAAGGTAAGAATTTTTACATATCACTAATTCATTGTGTGAATATTACATATTCAATGAAACTCATAATGATTATAAGAACAAATTATATACTTCATGATGATAATATAATGCAGTTCAATGATACCATTATTCTTACATGATTACTAGATATGTCAATGGATTAATTCTTATATATTAACCCCACATGAAAAAAAATTAATCAAATTTCGGAATTCATATCACTAGGTTATACATATATAATATTAGGAAAATTTTCTTGTTCATAAACATGTTAGATTGCAATTTAATGATTCTTATATATTAATTATATCCTCATATCTCCCATTACATGGTTGTAACATGCTATTTTGTGGCAGTATATTTTTATGCTATAATATTCTTATACTAGAATCTAAAATTTCCTATTTATCTTGTGATATTTTACATTCATTTCAATTTTTTATGTGCCTTTTGAAAAACACTCTTAAATCATATATATAAAATTATTTATTATTACACATCTAAAAATATCATGTTTCTTTTCCTGAATATGTTATCCTTTTAACAGTATTTTATTCTAATATATTTATAATATATATTACTATATAGATTATCGCAATTTTATTTATTTTCATGTTGTTTTATTTAAGAATCATTTTTATTTTGATTCTGAAATTCTATGAATATATGTTAATTAATAATAATTTAATTCATGTTTTAATTATAAAAATTTAATTAAAGACAAAAACAAAATAATAAAGTGTTAATAAGATTTTATTTTCCAAATTTACGACATTCAATATTTATTAATAGGTATCAGGAAAAAATATTGAAAAATATTATAAAATAATTTGATTAAAGGATGAATTTTTATTCTAATACGGAATAGTAAAAATAAATATATTATAAAATATGACTATGTTGATGCGTCATAATCTCAATTTTTTTTGAAAAGGTAAAAATTATTATATTAAATATCTAATTAAAGGAACTGGTATGTTTTTAGTTATTTATATATGTTGATAAGGGTTATGTGAATCGTTTTATACTTATAATTTGTGAAAAAGTTAAAAAATAAAATGTCTCAAGGAATATATTATAAGAATAGAAAAGAAATATTTTTGAATGTTATTTTAATTTGATATCAAATTCATTATATTGTGATAAGGATAATGGGTTTTGGAGTTTATCCATTCTATATAAATAATTGATATATTAAAAATTATACTATATATTTATGAAATGATTTTAAATATATAAATAAAAGAGAACTTCCACTAAATATTTTTAAACATATATTATGTTTGGTTCATCTATTATTACCGAAATTTATTTAAAAGTCAGTCACAAGAATGTGTTTATGGGGTTTTTTCACCAGGGTTGTCCTTATTAGATGATTCAATGCATCATATGACTCATGTTTTGGGTTTTTTATCATAATTTACCTTCTCAATTAATCTTTTAATATTTTATCCCGTTATTATAAATTATTTTAAATTAATATTTCATTGGTTAACCTAAAAATGGTTATTTTAGTGGAATTTGATGTAATTTTTTTTGTGTTTTACTCCGTCATTGTAAAATATTTGCCTTATTTTTTTTATTCAGGTAATATTTATTAGAAATTTAAAATCATGATGGTTATGTCTAAAATTTACCTCCAATGCATTAACTAATTCTTAGTATCTCTTGAGATAAAAATTTAAGGGATATTGTTTATGTCCTAATCTATAAAGTATTTTGTAAACATGATGACGTCTTTATTCATAATCTATTAAATGATATTTTTAATGTATTTCATTTTTATTACAATGGATTTGACAAATTCAATATCCTTTATTTTTCTATAATATTTTATGATACCATAATAGTCAATCATGGATTCACTAGTACAAATTTTTTTATTTTTAAAGTTATTCATTGTAATTTATTATATAAGAATATGATTTCATGGTCAATGGATATGTTATGATATTTTATAGGATAAATATAAGTATAAAATAAAAATTTTCATCATTTATCATTTTTTCCAAGGATCTTGCATACAAATTTTATTTGTCTTTTTTTCAAGTATTTTAATTAATTAATGGAGTTTCTATTTCTTTTATACACCTTCAGATATTTATATTCTCATCTAAAATTTTAAAATTATTTTACAATGAATAAGGATTAGTATGAATGGTTATGAAATTTCATTTCTCGTTATGTTTCATATTCATGAATGAAGAAGTTAAATCATCTAAAGTGTTTGTTTCCTATAAAATTGTACCTTTTCTTATAAAATAATTATATTTGTATTCTATGGTTTTTATTGTTTATTAAAACTCTAAAACCCAAATATTTTGGGTTTGAAGTCGTATAATATTTGATATGAATCATGCAATTGTAGAATTTATATGTTTGGAACCCTATAATGGTTATCAAAGTCGGGTTTATATAATATTATTAGAATGAATGTTCTAAATTAGAGAAAATTTATGATTTTTAGAATCCAATATGATATATTTTTACTAGTGATAAAAAAAATTAGGGTATTAAATACTTATTTAAGTGTTTATGTGATTGGATTTTAAGGTGGTTAAATATATTTTTGGATACATCAATAAAATTTTAGTAAGAATACATGTTTAATGTAAAGATAACAAATAGGTTTTGGGTTTTATTTGTTATCAAGATGATTTTGGTTAATTGGGATAGAGTAGAACTGATTTGAACATATAATATGAGTAAACAATATGATATTGAGGATGGATAACTAATTTGGTTATATGTTTGTTACTATTTTTTTGGAATACTTTTTATTTATTTTTAAATAAATACCTGATTAGTGATATTTAAATAATAAATTAAATTATTTTTGGAGCTTATATAAATATAGGTGAAAATATTTTTTCTTTTGTGAATATAATGGAAGGTTTTGATGATAACAAGGGTTCAATAACATTAAGATGAAGTTATGTTGATTTAACATTTCCATTATTTTTTTGTTTTTAATTTTATCAAGAATACATTTTAGAATTTTAGGAAAATTTAGATGATAATAAATTTAAAAACCTAAGCTGAGAGCTGGATTTTTTTGTTTTCATTGATTTTTTAAGGATACTTTTAATAGGATGGTTTATTATGAATTTTTTGGATATACATCATTAACCATTTATGTTTTTATTAAATTCATAGAAATATGAGAAATAACATATCATAAAGTCCATAATATAAATAATTAAAATATAATTTTTTTTTACTATTATCCAATATAAATTTATTTTTGTTCATTAAGAGTGAAAAAATAATATTAGGCATTCACTATTAGAAATTTTAATATAATCAATGGTGGAATTAGATAAAAAAACCATGTCATGAAATTATGCTTATTTTCACGACCAGTCCCTCGGCGCCCAAGTCGTGATAACCCCAAGCCCGCCTTCCATAGGCCAGGGGCTAGCGACTAGCACCAATATTGTAAATCCCTAAAACTAGGAAGGAATTTCCTTTATAAACTGAAAAATCACACAAACAGAGTACGAGTTGGAAGTAAACACTATGTAATGTTGTATACAAAAGAATTACTGGAAAGTAAATGGTGTGGGAAATAAAAGCTGAATAGGAAAATACAGGTACAACTGAAAAGCATGTACATCTAAAGAAAAGTAAATCCGCCACAGGGTCATCCTCTGGGGTTCCTACATGAAGGGTATGTACAAATGGACTCCTCAGCACTCCACATCTGTCAGTCTCCTCCATGCACCGACTCGTTATAAGGTCTACCTCTGGGTACCGTCCAATCTTGCTACTCAACCTCATTCAGTATTGTCCATCATCCATATCCAACACAACGTGGTGTGGTCATAGCCTATGCAGGGGTGTGTATAACAATACTCCTTAGGAACCCTGAGACCCTAAAGGTATCACAAAATCAAACAAGGATAAAACACTATATATGAAATCAACAGATAACCCCACTTATGTATATGCCCATACATATACCAAAGTTATCAAGTTATCCATATCAATCATGAGGAAACACAAGAGTTTCTAACTCAGCTCACAATGGTAAAAAACTTATGTAGAGAGATAGAGATGATAAGATATAGCCACTGAATCATCAGAGCTGTCAGACCGACAAATGATCCAGAACTAGATATTCTATTAGACCAACTCATGATCTAGGAATAGAAGTCAGATCTACCAGACCAACACATGATCTGGGAACAGTTTTCAGAGCTATCGGAAAAACACATGATCCAGTACCATCTATTCTGTCAGACCAACACATGATCCAGGAAAAGAAGTCGGAACTGTCGGAGCAACACATGATCCCAGAACAGTCATTAGAGCTTTCGTACTAACAGATGATCTAGGACCAGCTATTCTGTCGGATCAACACATGATCCAGGAACATAATTGAGAACTGTCAGACCAACACATGATTTGGGAACAGTCGTTAGAGAACAGCCAGACATAGGGTTTTCACAAAGCATGCTTGATTTTGAGATGGCCCTCTCCTCAAGATAAGTTTCGACACATAAACTTCCACTAAGTACCAAGAATAGTTATCTCGAAGTTCTGCCACCTCATAGGGGTCTCAACGCAACCGACAGCGCGTCAATCAGACACCCGGTCTGTGAGTCGTTATCTTTTTAGTCCCTGGGGCATGGTTGGATTCGTGAACGATCCAACCTGACCGTATCTCAACATTACCCTAAAATCCAGTGGGGTCTACTCAATGAGACTGTCATGCTCCATGAAAACCTGTTCCATTTAGGGTGTGTCAAACAGTTGTTTGGTGCTAAAGAAACGACCTAAAGAAGTAACAGGGTTGGTAATGGGACAGGGCCTGGTTGGACCCGGTCGGACTGACTCGGCCCAACACAGACTAGGTCAACCTGATCTGGGTGGACCCGGTCAGACCTGCTGGGTCTGACCCAACCTTCGGGGTGGGTCAGCCCACTAGGTTCAGTTCGGTCTGTTGGGCCCGACCTAGCAGACTGTAGGGGCAGTTCGGCCCGGAGGTCGCCACATTGGCGGCTCGGCCCGAAGGCCAGGGCCTGTTTAGACAGTAGCACGTGGGGCGTGGCTGGGGTGGCTCGCCCTAGAAATCTGAGCATGTTCATCCAACGACGCAGTGAAGGAAACCGCAGGCCTACTCGGGTGGGCGGCACGGCTTGGTCAGTTCGGATGTGATCCATGGTGCGGGTATGCCGCATGACACGCCGGGCAGGGCTGGGGAAGGCCGACGGGGCACTAGGCAGAGTGAGAGCAGGTTGCGCGGGGTGCGGGAAGTGCACCGGTTGGCCGGTGGGGCACGCGGGCAGGTCGTGGGGCGCCGGGCAGGCCGCCAGCAGACCACGGGGAGGCCAGCGGGGGGCGTGGGCAGCGCATTGGCAGGCCGCAGGGTGCACGGGAAGGGAGTGGGTAGGACAGCGGGGTGCTCGGCCAGCACGAGGGCAGGCTGGGGGGCGCACGGGCAGACCCACGGTTCGCCATGTAGTGCGCGGGGAGGCCGTCGAGGTGTGAGGCGATGCGCGGGTAGGCCGCAGGTGTGTGGGCCGATGGCTGGGGGTGGCTGGCAGGCCGGTTCAGCATGGCTCGGGCCGGTGTGGGCCGGAGGTGTTCGGCCAGGAACACCAGTGCGCCGTGGGGGCAGCATGGATCATGGAGGCCGTGAGTAGCATGAACTTTTTCATTGGCGCCTTCATCGCCTCATTGCCGCTTCATCACCATGATGATAGAAACTTCACCAAGAGATCAGAGGAAGGAGTCGGGCCATGTTATTTTGGCCAGCACCCTCCGTGTTTAGGGGTGATTACAATTGGTTCAACATAGAGGAAGAAAGTTGAACAATTTTTTTTACAATACATCGCGTCGAATCCTTTTAAACCAAGATGAGAAGAAGGAAAGGAATAATACTCATGGAAGACCCCTACCTTTGATCATTGCTCAATGATGAAGTCGCGGGAATAAGATGATGTTTTCATTGTTCACTGTGTCTACCACACACTTCCAATCCAAGATCATGCGTTAGATCATTGATGATGATGAGGGGGGGGAGATCAGTTGAAGACATCCTGTGTCGAAGAGGGTTCTAAGGAAGAAAGTCGAGGAAGATTTTTCTTCGTTTACGAAAGTGTTCTTCATTGGAATCATTCTTCACTGAGAGACTTCTCCCAATATTTCTCCAAAGTGCCTCCTTTCTCTCCACTCCACCCAAAATTAAATCATAGCCAAAAAAATAGATTAGGATCTTGTTTTTTGTTGGCATAAATTCAAATTTAAAGCTTTAATTAAATTTTTTGTCTCATTTAATTAATGGGGTGGAGTTGTCATAAAAATTAAAATTGGAGATTTATATTAGGTTGCTCCACCTAATTAATGCTTGAGAGGTGGCACAAATTAAATTAAAGGGGAGTTGGATCCCTTAAGGTGGAGAAGGTCAAGGGGTTTCTCTCTATTTAATTGGGAGTTGAGGAGGTTTTACCCTCATCCATTAATTGGTGGTTAAGCCTCGTGTAGTCCCCATGTCATAACCTCTCACGGTATTTTATGCCTGGGTGGACCCCACCACCATAACCTCCCAAGTGAGGTTAAGGTGTGGTGGTCTCATCTCCCACTCCCATGTGTAGGTTTTAAGTACCCAACCTCCACATTGAAGTTAAAATTAAAATAAAGTGATCTTACTTTATTTTATTACTTCACACGAAAACCCAAAATCACTTTTATCCTCGACTCACTGTCGTAAAATTGAAATTCGTATTATGTGAATACCGGCGATGTGATTTCAATGGTGCTCCTGGATTTCAATTCTGAGCAACAGTTCAAAAGTTACAAAATGCCTCTCACGCCTTTACTTATCGTACATGAATTTTTTTTGGAAAATTATTATTAGTCACCCTCGACCCATGTCGGTTGAGGTTAGGCTTTTAATTGGTGAAAAAGACCCCAACGAACCCAACGGTACTCTCTTATTTTCATTCCTAGTTACCATTTAGATGTTATGAATTTTACAATAAAATAATTGTCACTTAATTATTTTATTTGCGGCCAAAAACTAAATTTCACTAGTGGAATGTGTCAGCCAAAGTTAGTATCTACATAATGAAAGAATACCATCACAAGTTTAGTGGTGGTATTTGATTTTTAATCCGAGTTACCATTTGTGAGTTATAAGAAGTTGAAAAATAAAATAATTTATTTATTTATCTCATTTACGATTATTCCATTTTTTTGTTTTCTCACAGGTGGCCCGCGCCGGCCAATATTAAGTCGCGCCTAGGTTAAAACCTCCATTTTGATCCCAAGGGTCCATCAATTTTTTGATCTGAGTTATTGTTTATGAGTTATTCCACTTTTTCAGGAAAACTGCTTATGCATGTTAACATAATCTCAACAAAACTTCGACAGATCACTCTGGGCACTTCGGTCCGCGGAATCGTGCGCCGTTAGATTTCACAGACTCAAAAAATTCCCATATATTTAAACAAAATACATGGAAATTCTTGGTATTTTCATTCTCCCAACCTCATGGATCTACGTCTCCATATGCCACAACTCAATATTTGGGAACATGTTGGGGTACTGAGCATGCATCTGAGCCTCCCGATCCCATGTTATCTCCTGGAGAATCTCGTGCTACAATAGAATGTGCAGCAGAGTTATCAACCATACATGTAGGACCCTCTCTTGTCAATTATCAATCTCCACTACATCCTCCGTAAAAGTCACCCCATTATCGATGTCCAGCTCTCCACGGTCGATGATGTGGGATGTGTCATGTACATATCTCCTGAGCTGGGATACGTGGAAGAAGTCGTGAACCTATTGAAACTGATTTGGAAGAGCTAAGAGGTATACCACCTTGCAAACTCTGCTGAGGACCTGGAAAGGTCCGATTAATCTCAGAGATAACTTTTCACCTTGGCGAAATCTCCAGAAACCTCATTGAGGTTAGACCCGTAAAAATATGTGGTCACCATCCTCGAACTGCATAGGTCTCGGTCTCCTATCAAGATATGACTTATATTTTCTCTATACAGTCTTTATCCACTCATGGATGATCTGCACCTTCTCTTTGGTATCCCCCGTACCATATCTGCTCCCACCAGTACTAACTCCCCAAGGTCAGTCTAGCACAAAGATGATCTTTACGATTGCCTCTATAATGCCTCAAAAGGTGTCATCCCAATGATGGAGTGATAGTTGTTTTTGTATAAAAACTCCACCAAAGGTATTTTATCCTCCTATCGGTGATGGAATTCGAGAACACATGCAAAGATCATGTCCTCGAGGGTCTGAATCGTCCACTCAGTTTGACCATTTGTCTGAGGATGGATGGCGGTGCTCAAACGAAGGTGCGTCTTGAACACTTCCTTCAACCCCTTCCATAGTCAGGATGTAAAATGGGCATCAAGATCGGAGACAATCGTCGAAGGTACTTCTTGAAGCCTCCTAATCTTCGGCGTGTTGAGGCGTCCAATGCTCTCTACTAAATCCTACTCTGACTGGTAGGATGTGGGATAACTGGGTGAGTCGGTCGATGATCACCCAAATCAAGTCGTGGCCCCAAGATGTACGTGGAAGTCCTGTCACGAAGCCCATGGATATCCCATACCACTTCCAGTTTGGGACCTCTAAATGATGAACCATGCCTGATGGTTCCTGATTCTTTGCCTTCACTTGCTGACAAGTGAGACACCGAGAGACAAACTCTATAGCTGCTTTCTTCATTCCCGGACACCTGTGCTATCTTCAGAGATCATGGTACATCATCACCACTCCTGGATGTACCTCTAGTGGGGATGTGTGTAACTCAATCAACACTTCCTCATGAAGTCACACTGGTACCATAGTAAGTCCTATGTAGAGGATGATGTGTTCCCCACCTTAAGAAATTCCATCAGGTGCCGTTCCTGTGGATATCTGAGCACGTCATGTCTCATAGTCAGCATCTCCATATTGTGCTTCCCTAACTCACTGAAGAATTGGGGAAGAGACTATAGAAAAACCAATACATCTCTATCGACAAAGTATATCTGAAAAGTATCCAGCAGATCTGTCACCCCACTCAACAGATACATGAAAGACCTCCTGCTGAGTGTGTATGATACCATGTTACTCTTATCAAGAGTATAGACTGTCTCAATGTCAACATCTGCTTCACGATGGTGAGGTTGGCCGACTCATGAGTGATTAGATCCACCCTCCTATGCATGAGTTTATTCTATGCTTCCTGGGATTCTTTTTTTGATGACCAAAGTAAACCCCATCCAAGCATTGTAGATAAACCACAACCACTTTTCCTAATACAGTCAATCTGAGTGTGAACTGTGGATGTCAAGTCCAAACCCAAACTAACGTCGTAAGGCCTCGATGCTGCAACCAAGAGGTTCCAAACAAAACACTCTCCTCCATGGTCATATCAAACCATCAGCATAAGTTTGATTAGCGAGTCTCCTCCCAAAGGTATCTCTAGACGTGAGGGTCAAGTCAACAGTTTAACAAGAAACTCTATGTCTTGGATAGGATTTGTGGAAGGAAGTAATGATTTGTACCTATGTCTATTGATACGACATCTTTTAAATAAAGACAATACCTCAAATCACTCCTAGAGCCCTTGGGTCGCATTCTTTGACAGCATGAAACAGCTCTCTTCCCCTATCCTCCAACTCCCTGAGCCAGGAGGGGTCCACAAAAAAGGGGTGGTTGTAACATATAGAAAATTACACCACCACATGCTGCTCTCCTAGCTCTGCTTCCACATTTGTTATCCTACAGATTCATCTTTCCCTAACACACCCTCTTCCTGAAACACATTACACTCCCATGTCTCTAAGACTGGTGCCAGTTCCTTGCTTTCTCACTACTAACATTCACTGGCTGTATCCATTTATCCAAAGAACTATAAACCAAAAAGGTTCTCTCTAGAACCATAGCATAAGTAGGAATGCATAGAGGAACAGTGCTGTCTTGGATGTCCATTAAACACATCTCGCTCAGATGTTTGAGCCCAAAAGCACTGATCGTATCGTATTCATCGAGTACCAGGAAATATTGGTATGCCTCGATGAATACTCAGCTACCGACATGTCATCCTGCCGAAGCTGTAGAAGTTCTAGAGAATTCTCAGCTAGCTCCTTATGCTAGTCCTCAACTGCCTGTGGGTTGAGCTCACCTCAGAACCTGGGGGTATCTGATGCTGAAATACATGTGATGCACTAAGCCTACATGTGTCCTCTACTGGTATAGCTGGTTGTAACTGCTGACCAATTTGTAATGATATATCTAGCACACTACCTGAGGGTACTATCTCGAGAAACGGTCCACATACCAAAGTCTCATCACTATGAATACTAACCTCATGGTCACTCACTAGAAAAACACTAGTAGCTAAGATCACTATCGGCTATACAGGTGTCTCAAATAGATGAGAAACTCTAGTAATCACATCCATCCATCCCTCAACTACGTGGGAATCTGTCTCGCCACGAAACATCAGAGGCCTCTGCTGCTGGAACTCATGGAACACGCTCAGTCAGTGTGCATCGTCCGCCAGTGTGGCTGGTGGTATCTACTGCCCAATGAGTGGTGGTGCTCCTACTACACCACATTAATGTTTTAACACTTAAGAGGGCCCTACACCAGAGCCTCATTGCTCGGTGGGCTATCTATCCATACTACTCTCGGAACCCTAGCTGGCTATCTCCGTGGGGTGATCCTAAAAATATATAGGTGCACCATTTTCAAAAAGTTATACCTGGTGAGATGAAACAAATATATCACATAGAAAACTCTTGGAAAACACACGCAATCAGTGTTTTCATGAACGGAGTCGGAAATCTGAAGTAAGGGTCTAGGTGTATGGATACGTTGGCTACCGCACCCACACTGAACTCCTTAGACAAAAAACCACACTCAGTAATCTTAAAACTATTTAATCACAGGAAAAAAATATCATAGTCCTATGTTATGCAATAGAACTAACTCCTTTGATATCAATTTGTTACGACTCGTCCCCCGGGGCCCGTGCCGTGACAACCTCAAGCCCGCCTTCCATAGGCCAGGGGCTGGCGACTAGCACCAAAGGCGTAAATCCCTAAAACTGGGAAGGCATTGCCATTATAAACTAAAAATGCACACAAATAGAGTATGAGGTGGAAGTAATCACTATGTAAAGCTGTATATAAAAGATGTTCTGGAAAGTAAATGGGGCCGGAAATACAATCCCAATAGGAAAGTACACGTATAACAGAAACGTAAGTAAAACCGGAGAAAGGAAAAGTAGCCATAGGGTTGTCCTTCGGGATTCCTACCTGAAGGGTAGGTACAAATGGACTCCTTAGAACTCCACGTCGATCAGTCTCCTCTGTGCACCGACTCGTGGTAAGATCTCTCTCTGGGTATCGTCTAGTCCTACTACTCAGCATTAGTCAGTGTTGTCTGTTGTCCTCATCCAACACAATGATGTGTGGGCATAGCCCGTGAAGGGGTGAGTATAACAATACACATTAGGGACCCTGAGACCCTCAAGGTCTCACAAAATCTATCAAGGATAAAACAAAATGTATGAAAGCAACAGATAACCCAACTTAGGTAAATGACCATACATATACCTATGTTATCAAGTAATCCATCTCAATCACGAGGAGACCCGTGAGTTATTGACTCAGCTAAAAAAGGTATAAAACTTATGTAGAGATATAGAGATGATCATATATAGCCACTAAATCATCAGATCTGTCGGATCAACACATGATCTAGGACCAACTATTTTTTCAGACCAACACATGATCCAGGAATAGTGGTCAAAGATTTTAGACTAACAAATGATCCAGGACCAGCTATTCTATTGGACCAACACATGATCCTGGAACAGAAGTCAGAACTTTCGGACCAACACATGATCCAAGAAAAGTTTTCAGAGCTATCGGACCAACATATGATTCAAGACCATCTATTCTATCAGACCAACACATGATCCAGTAATATAAGTCAGAACTGTCATACCAACACATGATCCAGGAACAATCATCAGAGCACATACATCCACAGGGTTTTCACAAATCACGCTTTATTTCGGGAGGGTCCACCCCTCAAGCCAAGTGTTGACACGTAAAATTATACCAAGTCCCACAAATATGTATCTCAATGGTCTGTCTCTTCATTGGGGTGTCAACACAATAGATGGTGTGTCAATCAGACAACCGATCTATCAGTCATTATCTTTTCAGTCTCGCGGGTCCGGTTGGATTTGTGAATGATCCAACTTGACCGTATGTCATCATTACCCCGAACTCTAGTGTGGTATACTGAAACGGACCATCATGATCTATGAAATAAAGCACCACTGAAGGTTTTTTCAAACGGTCATCCAATGCCAAAGATGCATCCAAATGAAGTAATAGGGTCGGTAATGGCCCTGGGCCCGGTCTGACCCTGTCGGACTGACTCAGCCCAACCCAGAATGGGTGGACCCAGTCTGGGTCGACCCGGTCAGACACGTTGGGTCTGACCCGGCCCATTGTGCTGGTCAGCCTGCTAGGTTCGGACCGGTTCGCTGGGCCCTGCCCAATAGACTGCAGGGGCGGTTCGGCCAGGAGGTCACTCCATAGGAGACTCGGACCGGAGGCGGGTGCCGGTTCGACCATCACTACGTGGGGCGCGACTCGGACTACGCGTCCCGGAATGCCATGCTGGTTCGGCCTGTGACATCGTGAAGGACACAGTGGGACGGCTTGGGTGTACGGCATGGATCGATGTGTTCGGCGGTGATCCGAGGTGCGGGAATGCCTCACGGGGCACAGGGCAGAGCACAGGCAGGCTGGAGGGGGATGCCAGTACCATGCGGGCTGGCCGGCGGGGGGCGCAGGCAGTGATCGGGTAGGCCGATGGAGCGCGCGTGCAGGCCGGTGGGGCACACGGGCAGCGCGCGGGCAGGCTGTGGGGCATGGGGGATGTGCACGGGCATGTCGATGGGGCCCTCATGAAGCACTCAAGAGGATAGAAGGACATGAAGTGAGGTCTCGGGGAGGCCTACGTGGTGCCGGGCAGTGCGCGGGATGGTGGCGGGTAGGCCGATGGCACAGGGGCCGACAGATGGGGGCTGCCGGGCAGGCTGGTTCAGCACGACGCGGGCTTGCGTGGGCCGGTGATGTTCGGCCATGAACACCAGTGCACCGTGGGGGTGGCACGGTTCACGGAGGCTACGGTTAGCATGACCTTTGTCATTGGCCCCTTTGTCGCCTCGTTGCCACTTCGTCCCCATGCTGAAAGAAACATCACAAAGAGATGAGCGGAGGATTTCGGGCCATGTTAGTTTGGCTCCAACCGTCTGGTTGTAGTGATGATAATAATTGGTTCAATAAATAAGAATAAAGTTGAACAATAATTGTTTACAATACATCGCATCGATTCCTTTTAAATGAAAATGAGAAGAAGGAAAGGAATAATACTCAAGGAAAACCCCCAACCTTTGATCGTAGCTCGACGATGAAGTCACGGGATGAATATGATGATGTCATTATTTTTCGTGTCTGCCACACATTTCAAATCCAAGATCATGGGTAGGTTCGTTGAGAATGATTAACAGGGAAGATCGGTTAAAGACATCTCGTGTCTAAGGGGGTTCTGAGGAAGAAAGTTGAGGAAGATCGTTCTTCATTTTCGAAGGTTTTCTTCATTGGAAGCATTATTCATTGGGAGCCTTCCCCCAATATTTCTCCCAAATTCCTCCTTTCTCTCCACTCCACCCAAAATGAAATCCTAGCCAAAAAATATATTAGGATCATATATGTTCGTTTGTATAAATTCAAATTGAAATATTTATTTAAATGAGTTGACTCATTTAATTAATGGGGTGGAGTTGACATAAAAATTCAAATTGGATATTTAAATTAAGTGGATCTACCTAATTAATGATTGAAAGGTGGAACAAATTAAATTAAAGGGTATTTGGCTCCATTAAGGTGGAAAAGTTTAAGGGGTTTCTAAGCATTTAATGGGGAGTTGAGGAGGTTTTAACCTCTTCCATTAATAGGGGTTAAGCCTAGTGTGGTCCCAACATCATAACCTCTCATGGGAGGTTATGCCAGGGTGGGACCCACCACCATAACCTCCCAAGGGAGGTTAAGGTGTGGTGGTCCCACCTCCAACTCCCATGAGGAGGTTTTAACCACCCAACCTCCACATAGCAGTTAAAAATAAAATAAAGTGAGCTTACATTATTTTATTACATCACATGAAAACCCAAAAACTAACTTTTATCCTCGACTCACTACCGTTGAAGTGAATGTATTCTTAAGCGAATATTGGCGTTGCAAGTTCAACGGTGCTCTAGGATTTCAATTTCAACCACTGGTTCAAAAGTTACAAAATGCCGCTCGCGCGTTTATGTAAAATACCCGAAAAAAATTTCAAAAAATTATTATCATTCACCCTCGACCCGTGCCAGTCGAGGATATGCTTTTCTTTGGTGAAAAACACCCCAATGAACCCAATGGTACTCTTGGATTTTCAATCCGAGTTACTATTTAGATTTTATGAATTTCACAATAAAATAATTTTAACATATTTAGTTTATTTGCATCCAAAAACTAACTTTATCTGGTAGCCCATGCCAGCCAATGTTTGTATCTACATAAAGAAAGTATACACTCATCATTCTAGCAGTGGTCTCAGATTTTTAATCCAAGTTACCATTTGTGAGTTATAAGCATTTGAAAAATAAAATATTTTATTTATGATTATTCCATTTTTTGGTTTTCTCATAGGAGGCCCATGCCAACTAATCTTATGTCGCCTCTTGGGTAAACTCTCCATTTTGAACGAAACAGTGCCCTTAGATTTCTGATCTGAGTTACCGTTTAAATGTTATTCCACTTTTTTAGGAAAACTGCTAACACGTGTTAACATAAGCTGAACAAAACTTCGACAGATCATTCCGGGCACTCTAGGCCACGAAATTTCGTGCCATCAATGTTCGAGGACAATGAAAATTCCCATATATTTAAAAAAATTACATAGGAATTCTTGGGTCATTACACTTATGTAAAGGAAATAAATCAATAAGGTATATTTTATCATATTCTATATCTTGATTGAAAATAAGTACTTAAAATCATGAAAAATGAATACATATCTATCCTGGATTATGTTTGTAACATCAGCAGATAGGAAATGTAAAAACATAAAATCTCATCCACAATTATGGGTTTTAAAAAGTTATATACATCATTTAAGTATTATTAATTTAACATATGATAAGTTTAAATATCATAATAAATTCCAACTATGAGGTAAATGATTAATATTCTAGTCCTAACCTATTTATTATAGATATAAATAAAATATATATATATCATGCTTTCTTAATTATTATTAAAAAAATTTGAGGATGTAATTTCATTACTGGGTAGAATGTAATAACCTATTTTTTATTATGTATTACATTTTAATAAGTTATATTTTTGTCTTTATGAATCATATAAAATTGAAAAGATATTATAACACTAAATAAATGTTTATTAGTAATCAAATTTATTAGTCGAAATAATTAGGACATGTATAATGGTATAATAACAGAAAATAAGTAAATAAACTTTATTATTGATGTATAAATCATAATTACAATATATAATGGAGACTCCATAAATAATATTTAATTAAAAAAATTAATATTGTATAAATTTTTATTTATTTTATAGGATGGAATGAGATAATAAAGTGTAATTTTTTATAGGGAGAAATATAACATTTGTTGCAAGTTGTTATATAAACAAAAACTATCTATCAAGGAAAATAATTATGATATCCTTAAAAATAAATAGATAAAAAAATGTGTTTTTGTTTAATTAGTATATATATATTTTTAAATTAATATATTTCATAAAGGGTGTTGAATTTAATATTACATTATATAAAATATATTAATGTTTTTTTAAGTTGCAATTCAATTTTTTTGATTCTCATATTCTATATTCTAAAAATATAGATGTTAACACATATATATTCAGAAAAAATAAATTTCTAGTAGATGTTTAGATATTTTGACTATGCCATTAACCCACAGTTATTTTATAACACTTAGTTATTATGAGAGCCGTAATTTTAGAAAAATGTGGAACCCTTATAAAATAAGCGAGATATGATGGAAGATTATTGTGTATATGAATTTTTAAACATATTTATCACACTGAAAATATAAATTTTCCAAATTTATCAACCTTGTATGCCCATTTTTTAACAAATTATACATACAAATTATGAACCATACCTTTTTACATTACTATGCCACTAATTAATTTTTGATTTTAATATTCATTTTCAAAGTCTGAAATTTATGTATTTATAATAAAACCCTTATATATTAAGGGAATTTCATAATTCTACAGTCATAAAATTTTTTGTAAGACTTATAAACATGAATCATTCAACTGAGTGACCTTTAGGTATTTCTAAAAGAATTTACCATATTTATTTAATGATTGACCATCAAAAGTTATCTTATATATAATGAGAGGAGGGATTTCTATTTATGCATTAATGATAGGAGTTTAGAACTTTAAATATGTATCATAAACATGACCCTAAGGCATTAAATGTTTCACAAGGTTAATCAAATAGATTTCACATAGCTAGTAAATCTAATAATATTATTATATATTCTATATCTTAATTGTAATAGATTAATCTTATACAAACATGCTTTTAATGATTCATGGGTATTCATATCATTTTTCTATTTACAAAGAAGTTATAGTAATCCCTCAATTAATTATGTAGAAAAAATTCTGATTTGATGATTTTTAAATAGGACATAGATACTAAATTTTTATCCTACACAACTGCAACCCATTATTATGACACAATCTAAATTTCATATCCTTTTTTGTATGAATTTTAATTTTTTTACTTTACTGTATGCAATTTTTTATCCATTCAAACAATTTTTACATGTGTTTTTATATATCTCTTTTAAATTATATATGGCTCCCAATTTATTTTCATATAGCACGACTCTCCCAACAGTAATGAAAACATGTATCTAGAAATTTCACTTTCTTTTATTAATATGTAAGTAACCTATTTTATCCTATATAACAAAGAGAAATTGTATTTCTATGTAATTGTTTTTATTTTAATTTCCTTTTAATTATAAATTATAGTGTTCTATAAAATATTTCTGACTTCATAATATAGTTTAATTTTCTATTTATTGGAAAAATATAAAAAAATGAAAAAAATAGTTAGTAAATGGAATTTTATTCTCTATAATGATGATATCAAATATTAGGTCTGGATGGGTATAAGGAAGATTTCAATGAAAAATATTACAAAATAAGAAGTGAGAGTATAGTTTTAAATGTAAAGGGGGTTTATTCTAATTAAAATTTAAAAAATATTATGTGGTTGAAAAATCATGAACTTATAGATCAGAAATATTTTTTTAAAAATTAAATTTTAAATAATATTAAATGGAACCTTATATTTTTGGTAAATGATATAAAATGATATGGGGTATATGGATCATTTTTAACATGTCAATTCATAAGATGTTGGAAAATATAAATTCAAAAGTAATGCCTCTTAATAATCATATAAATAATAATAATTATATATTTTTAGTATCTATAAATCATTATAACATTATATTGACATTTTTAGTCAAGTTTATCAATTCTTACAGAAAATATAAAATTTAAATACATATCCTATATTTATAAAAACATCCATTAGATATTTTTTTAAAAAGGAACATCCTTTATTTTTTTCGAAAAAATAACTAATATTTTTTTCTTTTATTAGATCTATAGTGATGCATATTATTCATAGTTTTATATAAAATCTTTTTAAATGAATATTAATTATAAAATATAATACCCCACAACAAAATAGCATAGGTATTTTATTTTTGGGAACATTGTAGTAGAAACAATTGTTTTATAACGAATATACATCATCAAAAAAATCATTCTACATAACTAGAACTCTTATTAGATTTATCATACAAATACCCTTTCTTGAAAACATGTGTAAAGGAAGAATTAGAATAGTTGAGATCAGATTATTAGTACAGGTAAACAAGGGAGATTTTAATGATCACATAAACATAACATGATCATAATTGAATAAAAACATAATCATGGAATTTAAAAACCATTCCATGGATAACATAGACAATAATCACAAATCATTACATAATTTATGGCAGTTTATAAAGCATAAATATTAAAGGAATCAAATTACATAATCCATTTTGGCATAAAATTTTCCTAAGACATAAGTTTTTGGCCTACACATAATTATTGAAAACTGTTTACATATTATTCAAGGATCGTTATGAATATTATAATAGTTTATTTAGATCACTCCCTAGACTATAATTGATTACATGGGGTACTCCAAAAACATAATTTTAGATATCTTCCCTTGCATAACAATGTTCACTCTCCATTATTGACATATTCATCTCATGAAATATACTTATTTACCTAATGAATTTAAGGGACATTGAATTTGTATCCCACACGCCACATAATTTAAAAAATAAATATGTTTTCCACAAGATGAATAAAAATTTATCCAATCAAATCCTATGATAATAGAAGATTATTTATAAAACTTCTGTCATTATATAACACAAGGTAATGGAATAGGGTCATAAATATATTTTCTTCAAAATCATAAAACATCCAGATTAAGAAACATGTTTATATAATTTCATAATATCCATAGAATTTATTTTGAATCATCCTTGAATATCATCTTAGATCTAAGATTATTTGAAATAATAATTTGAAACATTTCATGAGGGAAATAATAATTTAAAATTGATCTCAGTAATTTAAAATCAAAAAATTTCTCAAATATTAAATCATTTTTTAATTTTATTTTATTATTATAATAATGGAAATGAGGATTCAAATTATTTACCATTATTCATGGTGGGAAACATCATTCTCACTGTTTACATTAATAAAAGGATTCCTTTCACATTTTCTATAATAAATTAAAACTACATGAATATGAAAATTATTTAAATTTTACTTTTAATCAATTTATTAAAAAGTAAATCATGTGTATAAATGAATTTTGAAACTAAATTTAAAATATTAAAATCATTTTTAAAGAATTATCTGAAAAACATGTATGAGGAATATAAGTAATTTTTAAAGGAAGAGAGAAATATATTTGATATTCCATAAAAAATTATTTAGATATCTTTGGTTGTTTCTTCTGGAAATTGTGATGACCTTGTTTGTTTAAGGTTGAAACATCCCAATCAGTTTTACACGGGTTTATTCGTATAACTGGAAATATTCAATGATTCTATATCCATTTGGACCTACTTTCCAAAGGCATGTGCTCATTTTTTGTGGACCGATGAGGCTTAGGAATTTTCATTGGTCAAGAGGATGGGAGTTCGGACTCATCACACCTCTTTTGGGGGAATTATTGTAAACTCTGGGACTCTCTTATAGATTTGACTTATGTTTGTGAATCCTTATTACATTACCAAGTATGAAAATGAGCATTCCTTTATATCTAACAATCAATAATTGATATGTATAAGATTTAGAGAATCTATAATATGTATTTGAGGTTCTTCATCGATAGAGAATCATCCATATTTATTATTTATTCTTAATCAATGGAATCCTTCAACACATTATATAGAAATCACTTGGTCATTATGATTACCATACTGGTTTAAAGCTACTCAGTGGGGAACTTTATGTTTATTGTCGTTCAGAAGGACATGGATTATTTCAGAGTAGGGATCGTACCCACAGATGGGCTACCTAGGTATCCTTGTTTATAAAAGAAATCTGAACCCATGTAGTTTGAGTGAATAAGTATGGAGTTTAACGTCAACTGGGATGCAAAATAATTAATGAACGATGGTCTTGAACCTTAGAAAGGCTTCATACGTACTCTAATTTTAAATCAGAGATCAAAGTCCACATAATTTGGGTGATGAAGTATGCGGTTTATGCATGATTAATGGCCCAAACAGAGATGTTATAATTACTTTTACACGCCAAGCTCACGTGAGTCATCCTCGGTGTGAGAAACATGAGGTATTAGTAAAACCTAATGATTACTTCATGAAGGATTCAATCATAATAAATGATATGGGGCTTATGTATGTATGACTACCCAAGATAGATAAGGATCAGGAATTTACTTCTGGGAAGAAACCTGGGAAATTGTTCCATAAAGGTATATGTGCTTTATGGTAAATTGGATATTTAACATAGCACTTAATCCTGAGAAGGATTCCAAAATTAGAGGGGACATATGATTGGGTTTTATTCCTGAAAATGAAGCCCAAATCAAAAAAAATTAATATTGGTTAAGAGAAATTATCACTGGAGATTATTCCGGAGAAGGAGTCCTAGGTTAATGGGACTTGAGACATGGGGCTTACTCCTGAGAATGAGGCCCAAGTTAAGGGGATTTGAGATTGGGGGTTACTCATGAGAAATAATCCCTAGTTAAGGGGAATTATGACAAGGGTTTATTCCTAAAAAGGAGGCCCAGGTTAGGGAACATAGGGCTTACTCTTAAGGAGGATACCCAGATTAAAGATCTTATTAGCTTAAAGGATGAGGCTGAATGAATTAAATCTCTAACCTTGTTGAAATAATGTTTTTGTAAATCACAAGGTTTTGAGAGATGATTCATATAATTCCTTTCAAATAAAGAATCCAACAATAGAACCATGCCAAAAATGGCTTCGAATAAAGTTTTTATGTCTAAATCTTGAAGAGGAGAGGTGGAATTGAAGAAAATAATTGAATAGGCAAGAGGGGCACCCAAAAAGAGGCAGGTACGCAACTCTTGTTTGGATGTGTAGGTCCTGGTTGTGAAAGTATACTATCATGACACAGGTTTACTTGGGTGACTGTTAACCCATAAGGTAATACTTGGGCGAGGCTTGGCTCAAGCCCTTATTATTATCCTTAGAGTCATCCAAAAGGGTGCTTCACAAGTTCTGTTGAAGGGATAAGGTGTCAAGTAAGTGTGGCCATTTCCCTTAAGGGATAGACATTTAGGTGTGCAATTGTTGATGAATTCCAACACCTAGGCCTTATTCTTCCTCATTTGAACTTCCTTTACAGGTAAGAAATTAATATAGAAGTGTTAGGAAGACTTCAATAAGAGACTAGGGCACCGAGATATTAAATTTGACTTGTGGATTTTTTTGTCCTCGAAATGGGGGGCCCACATGTGGTATTTATAGGCCATTGAGGACATTGGGAGAAAATCAAATAGGGCGCACAAGTCACCTGCGCGACCAATATGTGGTGTGCAAGTATACTTGCACGACCATAGTGTAACTTGCATGACCTAGGCTTAAAGAAATCTGTGTTCATGACTTTGTCAATTTTTGACGTTTCATCAAAGGATGAGTCTCTTGGTGCTTATGGTATTCCCCATTTTCATTCGTTAGTATCTGTGATGGAAAGGAGCATCAATAAAAGTCCTTCCTTAGAGTTGGATCCGAAAAATGAAAGAGGATCTGACTCTGAGGTAAAGGAGAAAACCAAGGAATATGGGTGCACAGGTTTGAGCGCGCAAGTAGCAGCGCGCAGGTGTGAGCCACGCAGGGTGTGGAGCGTAGGTAAACTACTTCGCATATAAATATGTTGCACCACTTCGCGCAAATAACATGGCTTTGAACACTTCTGATCTCTCAACACACAAGTATCCTGGATTTCGCTCATTCACACAGGTGCTTCTATCTGCGATTCATTGTTTCTTTGTGTCGCACTTCTACAGAGGTATTTGGACTTACGTGGTGATACCTATGCTCCTATACTTGCGTGACCAGATTAGACTTCTGTGCCAACATGGGACTTTCATGCCTTAATTCCTTAGACATTTTTTTTTGAAATTTCATCACAAATTTTATGAAAATTCAACTTTCTTTAGAATTAATTATTCGACCTTTGTGTAGATTCAATAGATCCCAGAAGAATTTGAATAGATGATGTGCTAGCTAGAATGTGGATTGATGACCTTATGAACGTCGTTGACAATGATTACTCTAATATCTACGACAACACTCTTCCAGATTTGGACAAGTACATGAAGAAGTATCATCTTAATTTCCCACTGAGCATCTACCTACCTTTGTATGGCCATGGTCATATGCAAGAAGTCAACAATCCAGATTCAAAGAATTATACTTCTGAGATGCAGTTGCACTGTTATATTTTTATTTTGGTTATGATGTGCATTAAGAGTAGTAACAATGGTGTGGACTTTCAAAATTTTCCTCTATGACATTTTCTTATAGATATGAAAATGGAAAACCAATGGGATGATATGTTTTCTACTACCGGTTGGTTGAGAGAAGACTATAATGACATTTAAACAATATCTGAAAAGATTAATCTCTCTAAATGGCTCTTTACGTCCAATGCTCCATTCTCAAATCTCTGTATCCATCTTCCAAGTCTCATGGATAGAAACAGAGTCACAGTTTGATCAGCAGAAAATTTTCTAAAACCACACTCAAGAACATTCTTTGACAATTATTCCAAGAAGTGCTGGTATCACATCATATCTTATTGTATCCAGTTTAATGAATGAATTTCATGTGGTTTCTGATGAAGCCTGGGTTGTCGTAAATCAAATGAAGAGTTATGTTGAATGCCTCTTATAATTTTTGAAATATAGAAGAGAATACAATCGTTGGATGCCCTTATAACTCTTGTTCATCAATGAAAAACACTTTCAACTTCAATTATATGAGCTTGCATTCTCTTTCTACATGCTTTAATTTTTTTTCCTTTTCCAGTGGGCCTAGTAAGCAGAGATTTTTTTTTTCTAGGATTATAAAAATAACCCTACAAACATTGAATCTTTTTATTGCTCAATATTACTTAAATCATACAAAAATTTATGTTTAGTGAGATGTGACTTGAATTTTGTTCAAATTTCTCTTGTCTTTTGTGGTCAGTTTAAAGTCATTCACGTCGGACGTAAAAAGGCAAATATTTACGGTCGAATAACTTTGAACTAATGGATTAAAATTAACTAAATTACTTGATAATTTGTCTGAAAACATATTACTATATTCAAGTATGGGGGAAGACATGTAAACTATGAATTAATAAATTTTGCATCGGAGGAATGATATGAAAAAAGAGCTAAAAATCATTAGAAGAATTATTTCCTAAGAGTGAAGTTACCGTTATTTAACAAACCCGTTAGAGGGTTGAATTATGTAGGGCCACTTAAGGGCATTGGATGCATAGACAAATAATACCATCTTTTGGATGACAGGTTCATTATGTAGAGTACTTATGAAAGGACACCTAAGGGCACGTGCTACATAGTCAGGAAAAAGAACTCTTATAAATTTTACATTTCTATTGCCAAAAATCTAGTGAATGTTTATGGAGATTCAAATTTTATAAAGAATAAAGTATTCTGTACGGAGAGAGGTACTTAAATATGGAGAGGATATTTCAAATCAAGATTGAAAAATAATTGGATGATTGTTACTCCTATGAAGGTCTGACCCAAACGTAGGGAAAGGAAATATAAACCATAGACTTAAATACTTTTAGATCATGAAAATATTATGGTACAAATATATTAAGGATGACTATTTTTTTATGGATCCCTACATATTTTCATTAAGACAAACAAGGACAAAAGAGGTTTTCCTCCAATTAATTATGTTTCCACTATTTTACAAACCTGTTAGGGGGTTGAATTATGTCGGGCCACTGAAGGGCAATGGTTTCATAGTCAAATAAAATAATCTTTTGGCTGACAGTACCATTATGTAGACTGCTTATGCCGGGCCACCTAAGGGCACATCCTGCATAGTCATACAAAATAATAATCAGGAATCAAACATTTTGTGACCATTAGTCATGAAAAGGGTTATGGAGATCAGAATGTATTTAAGGTTAGGAGTATGACACATTAAAATAGTCATTTTTCAATCCATAAAAGAGATACATAGACCAATGCTGACCATAATCATGTAGTGGATGGGTCCTGAATTGAGGTACTGGACTTCACTACGTATCTTATAATGATGGGAATCAATCCATACGTAGTTCTTTAAATATAGATTATCATCATGTGGGATGAGAGTGTATGAGATCTTATTTTAGGGTCATAGTTCCAGGACCGTAATGAGGAATACACATCGTGTGTTTTATAATCTTGATGTGAATGAAGACCATGGTTTTTATACAACATTCATGTTTCCACAGGGGGACTTTTAAGCCAAGGCACTAAAAGTGGAATTTGGGGTTAGTCCCAAAGACATCGGGATGGATTCAAAGGACGCGCGAATGTTCCTACGTATCCCATAAGGATAGAAATCAAGCCATACATAGTTCTTAAAATTACCTCTATATAGATTTGGTTCGTACAATTGAAGGGTGAAAGTGGAATTTAGTGCAACGATGGTTTGACCCAAGATTAATGGTTCGAGCATTTCCATGTATTCACATAGTCTTTGGAATATAACATGATTGGAGATCAATATAAATAATGATTCAATCTCAGGTGGGGGTGTCAAAGAATGTTGTAGTTTGTTGTCATACAGGACAAAAGTTTGAATAGTTTAACGTCATATAGCAAGGACGATGGTGATCCAATGTAAAAATATTGGTTCTAGGGGAAGCTTCACAAATCAACATCGTATGAGATAGTGGTGAAACAATGTGATGATATTGGTTTTGGGTTGCTTCACTAATCAACATCGTATGTGATAAAGGTGAACCAACATGAAGTGATTGGTTTTGGGGTACATCACGGATCAACATCGTATTAGACAGAGGTGAACTAATGTGAAGAGATTTGTTTTGGGATTGTAACACGGGAGGTTTCCTACGTACCCTGCCCAGAAGGCAAGGATCAAAGTCCGTGTATTTCTATTTAAGAATGAATTGGTGATCGAGTTGTACACGAGAATAATAACCTAAAGATGGTTTTGGGACATACGCATGTTTAGCAGCCCAGAGAGGGTGTTATGGTTTAAGTTTACTCTAAGATCATGTGATTAATACTCGTTTTAAAAAACAAGAGGTAGCAACAACCCTAACGATGCATAGTTTAATTTCATGTTGGAAATTAAGGGACTGGACACAGTTTAACGTCATGTTGGACAATAGAGGGACTGTGTAGATTAAATTCTTTTAGTAAGGACTTAGGGGGGGACTTTGCAGTTTAATGTCATGCAGTAAGGAAAACATAGATTAACATCATGTTGGATGATGGAGTATTTGTGTTAAAAAATACTTCTTTAGAAATCTATCATTGGATGGAGTCGTGATGAGTTCTCCATCCATTGAGATTAAAGAATAAGCTCCATTGGGGCAGAACTTATGTATTGAGTAAGGTCCTTCAAATGTTGGATAAAGCATGGGAGGTTTCATTCCTGGTATAATTGGAGTTCTTAGAACCAATACCAATTCTCCCTGAATGAATGAATAAAGATGAATTTTTTTGTTGAAAGCTCATGCAATTCGATTATGATAGACTTCCAAGTGGTGTAGGGTGCACAATTTTTTTACATTTATTCATTAAAATTCATCCAATCTCTTTTGAGAATGTTCATCTGTAGATGACTGATCAAAAATGGTTACTCTATGGGTGGGTAATTCAACATAATTTGGAAATACTACTTCTATTTCATATACAAAGGAATATGGAGTTGACCGTGTAGCAGTGTGGGTGGTGGTCCGAGAAGCCCATAAATCATTAAAAAGTTTATCAGGACATGATTTCTTATCTTTATACACCATCTTTTGTAGTAAGTTAGAAAGTGTCTTATTGAATTCTTCTATTTGTCCATTGGCTGTTGCATGATACAGAGATGAATGGTTGGATTTGAAGTTGTATTCTTGATACAACATCCTTAACTCTAATGACCAGATGTTAGTGCCATTTATCCGTCAATATGGTATGAGGGACTCCAAATCTGGTAATGATGTTATACTTGATGAATCTATCAATTATTTTTGAACTAACTTCATTGAGAGGTATTGCCTCTATCCATTTGGAAAAGAAGTCAATTCTAGTGATAATGTACTTAAACAACTTGGATGTAGCTGAAGGGTAAGGTCCTACTACATCCATTACCCATATGGAAAATTGCCATGAGTATTTAGATGTATGAAGAAGCTATGGGGGTTGATGAATGATGTTGGCACATACATGTCATGAATGAAACCTCTTTGTAAAATCAACACAATATTGTATGATTGAAGGCTAAAAGTATCCAAGCCTTTGAATTTGATCAGACAGTCTATGTCTAGACTACTGGGCACCACAGACTCGTGCATGTACTTCTTTCCTGACAGCCATTGTCTCTTCATCATAAATACAACTGAAGTGAATTCCATCAAAACCTCTCCTGTAGATAATTTTTTCTATGTGATCTGGACTATCATAAACAGTAAAATTGACCACACATCACCAGACTTGTTCTTTCCTAGCTCTTTCATGTGGGAGTGTTCTATTTTGAATGTATTCTTGATAGGTGTCATCCATCCTGTAGTATGACCATCTGGTTTAGAAATGGGACTAATTTCATTGATTTCATCACTTCTGATTTGAAAATAAGGTGAAACTATAGGATGGTGGGAAATAATAATGATTGTTTCATCCCGTTTGGGATCTTCCAGATTTGGGTCTATATTAGCCAATGCATCAGCTTGAGAATTTTATGGTCACGGGACATAAGAAAATGTCAGTTTCAGAGGAAATTCTACCATTAAATCTTTGACGTAATTATACAAATGGATTAAATCTTCTTTTCTAATGGAATAATCCCCATTTACTTGTTTGTTTACCAGGTCTAAATCATCTTTCACCTTTAATTGATTCACCTGTGCCTAAAGTTCCAACTCCAATCATGTGATGAGAGCTTAATACTCTACTTCATTATTTGTACTTCCTTCCCACAATGAGAAGAAGTTGGGTAGCCCTTCCTTTTCTGGAGAAATAAGCACAATTCCTAAACCAACTTTTTCGAATTGAGGATCTTCCATTTTCTTCCCTCTTGGACTTCTGGAAGCACCATCAAAGTACATTTCCATATTTTGAAGATTATCCTGAATAGAATAGAATTCCTCATCAGGAAGTTCAATATCTAAATATGTATCATATACTGAAGGATGTTCAGCAAGGAATTCAGCCAGGGCTTGGACCATTATTACTGCAAAATAACTGCCCACCATGCCAGATGTCCTATAAGCATTTGACGACTAAGGTTGAATTTGAGCGGGATATTGCGAGATACCACTTTGACCTCATGATGTTGCAGGTAGTGTCTAAATTTCTGAACTGCAATGATTAATGCTAGACAACACTTTTCAATACTTGAATATCGAGTTTCTGCTTCAAGAATAGTCTGACTAAGAGAGTAATTGTTGTTTTCCTTCCCAACATCATTCTTTTGGGAAAGGAAGACACCAAATGACCACTCTAAATCTATCACATAAAGAATAAGTGGTCTTTCTTCAACAGGTGGAATTAATACTGGTGGACTCAAGATATATTTCTTGAGAATATTGAATGCTTCTTGAAATTATTCAGTACACTGGTATGTGACTCCCTTCTTTATCAATTTGGTGAAGGGTAAACATTTGCCTGCCAGATTGGCGATGTAACGCAAAATATAGGCCATGTTTCCTTGAAGTCCTCTCAATTCATTCAAATTTAGAGGTGGTAACATACCACGGATTGATTTTCTCTTCTCAGGATCTACATCGATACCATAATGGAGTACAAAAAAGCCAATAACTTTTCTTGAGGTTACCCCAAATGCACATTTCAAGGGGTTCATCTTGATATTGTGTGGTCCAAGTTTGTGGAATATGATTTACAAATCAGAAAACTTATTAAAATGTTGTTTCGATTTAACCAAAAAATCATCCACATATCATTGAACAAACATCCCTAAAAATATTTTTAAGATATGGTGCATGACACGTTGATATGTTGCACCTGCATTTTTCAGGACAAAGGGAATTACCTGATAGAAAAACACACTCTGAGGGGATCTAAAAGCAGTAGATTCTTCATATTCTGGATCCATTCATATTTGATTATACCCAGAATATCTATCCTTGAAGGAATGTTCTTCATAGCTAGCTCTTGCATCAATTAAGAGTTATGTGATCGCAATTGGATAATCATCCATGGGACAATGCCAATTAAGATCACTGAAATCAATGCAAACTCTAATTTTTCAATTATTATTTTTCACAGGGACAATATTATCCAACCATTTTGGATGTTGAACTTCACTGATGAAGTTATCTTTGATAAGCTTATCCACTTCAGCTTCAATTTTGGAAGCATAAGTTGGATGTGTTCTTCTTGTGGCTTTCTTAAATCCTCGATGTTCTTCTGAAAAACCCAAATGATTAGTAGAAACATCATGATAAAGCCCTGGAATTTCTATATAATTCCAAGAAAATATATCTCGATTTTGATTTAAATATGAAAAATATATTTCTTTCTCTTCAAAAGTCATGGATGCACTAATTAATGTGGGGCGTGTATCTTATTTTTTTCCCAGATTTATTTCTCTGAGTTCATCCACAATGGTAGAGATACCCTCTTCAAAAGCTGGAGAAGCATCCCTGAGATCATCCTCTCCTTCTTCAATATGTGTTATTTCTTCTATTTTTACTTTCATAGTAGATGATGAATCATAATTTCCATGATCAAGAGAGATGTTAAAAATTGAACATCTTGAAAAAGATGCTTCCATTTCTGACCATATTAACATTAAATGGTATTATTTGGGTAATAAAGAGGAGATGCTGGATTGAGAATCAACATAATCGTTCATCTCTGACATTACTATAACTTCTTCATTCCTGGTTGATGATGTATAGAATTTCTAGATTTCAACAGATGAAATGAAGACATCTCCATTTGAGCTTTCATCAATTCTTGGTGAATCACCAATTTGTCCCTTGCTATCTGGCTTGATTTTGTAATTCACATTATGGAAGTTTCCATAAGAGTTTTTGGATTTGGGTTTATCCTATCAATTAGACCGATAGGAAACACATAATTTGTTCTCACATGTATGAATGGGTTTACTGGAATCTTTTCCAAACCATATGGAGCATTATTTTTGGTATCCTCCTTTGTCGTAGATACCTACTTTCCCTCCATGTGATAGAATTATGCCTCAATGTATTGAGATTCACATGTTTTGAATGGGGATTTATCACCATACAATGTCCCAATTTGATCATTGAAACAATATTTTAGACATTGATCGTATGATGAAAGTATAGTCACATGTTGATGTAGCCAATGTCATCCAAGAAAAATGTTGAAAGCTGTGTCATGAAGAACAACCATGAAATCTGAATTGGATACAAGGTCTCCAAATTGAGTTCTGAGTGTAATCTCACCTATAGGTTCTTGTTCATTTTTATCATATCCTTGAAACATCAAACTAGAAGGAGATAAATCATATTTGGTGAGGCCCAATCGACGAAGTGTATAAATAGGGATGAGGTTGACTCATGATCCATTATCAATGAATGCCTGTCGGATGTCTATGTCATTGACCTTGCCAGATAAATAAAAAGATATAATACATCCATGCACAACATCATCATCATCTTCATCTATAAAATATATCACTGCATGGCATTCTGAAATATCATTCTCTATATGATAGACTTCACCCACAACAATTTCAGTTTCAAATTCCTGCGGACTTGACAAAGCCTCAATGAGTGCCTCTCGAAGATCCTTTGATAGATTCATGGCATCCAGAATTGATAACTTGGCTAGTACATGGGTGAAATGTTTCAATACATCATACATTTAGTTTAAAGGTCTGTGTTTCCCAACAGGAACATTTGGTTTCATAGGTTCCTTTGAAGTTTATTCTTTGGAAGTATATGCATCTTGTATCAGGGTAGGAGTTGGAAATACTTATGTCTTTGGAAGATTATATTGATTAGGTCTATTTAATTACTAAGAGGAAGAAGGTGTAACCTCCAAATGATCCCTTAAAATAATTATTCCAAGACTGAATCTACTATGCATGCAAGAACATTCTTATTCCTATTGAGCCCACTGAAGGGCTCTGCCACGAGTTTCTGCTGCATAAACAATTATAGTAGGGGTAGGATAGGAATTGTGGCTTCTGAAATATCCACATCTTCCTCAATATCCTAGACCTTTGGAACTCCCTCTTATTCTTATGTTTGATACAGGGAACTTAAGCTCATCATGATCGAAATTGTGACTGGAATATGGATCCGTTATGTTAATCATATTGATAGAACCAATGATCAACTCTTCATCTGATGAAGATTCTGCCTGATTATCCAGTTTAGGGTGTGCAATTTGGTGGGGCGGTGCTCGTTCCTTTTAAGTAGATGGCATAAAATCTGCCAAATTCAAAGACAACCTAGGCTTTGACACAAGCTCATCTTTCTCTAACTGGTCTTATTTCTTCAAATTATGCCTCTTCTTTGAGGATTTTCCCTCTGATGAAGAGGGTTTTGCTGTGGAATTCTTACCAGAAGACACAATTGGTTTCTTCAATTTCATTTGTAAAATTTCATGAGTTTGGTTGATCATTTTTCTAACCATCCAATTATCATATTTTTGTACATTTTGTTTTTTGACTTTATGCCACTCACCTTCTTCCCCTATATTTTTAGTAGTAAGATATGCTACCTGGGATGAAGAACCATTAACTTTGGCTTGTCCCGAGTCCACCATTTTTTGCAAGATGTCTTTGAAGACAAAACACACTTGAATGGGATGCCCCAACATTTGATGAAATGTGAAATAGTTGGTATGGTCTTCATATCCTTCCTTGTTCGGAATTTTAGGCCTTGGAAACTAAAAAAAATTATTTTCTAGATCCAAAATGAAGTAACCAGAAACATGTTCATTTTAGAAAGAATAAAATTTATTCTCAAACTCCTCAAATTTTTTCTATCTTTGATATCTTTGATCATCTTGATGAAATGACCTCTATTTTTGACCCTTAGGAGGTGGAACCCTTCGATAATATGAAGGTTTAGAAGTGGAAGCAGGTACAGGTGATTTTTTATGAATAAATGTAGCAGTCTCTGCTTTACCCAATCTCATTGCTGGAGCTGATGAAATTACACGGGTTTTAACCTTAGTATTTGTAAGAGAGACTTTGATCTACTGAGCGATCGTAGTAAGTTCTCGAAACCCTCATGTGTATTTCACAGGGATCAACGGTGTACGTAATTTAAGATGAAATTTTTCTACACATATTGGAAGGAATTATTCTTGATAGAGTGCTAAGCTTAATGAATATGTTAATCCCTTCCAACAAGCAATGAAATCTGAAAATATTTCATTCTCCCTTTTCGTACAATTTGTATGATAAAAAACTATTGTCTTTGGAAATTTTGAATGAAATTGGAGAAGGAATAATTAATGAAGATCCTCCAACCTGGTAATTGACTGGGATTGCAAGCTTGTATACCGGACAAAAGGAGGCCCTTGTAATGACTATACAAAACACCTGAGCATAACTTCTTGTTGTTGTTGACAAGTTCCCATCATAGGATCACAACAAGAAACAAAATGTGTTAAGAATTTTTCTGGATCTCCCGAACCATTAAAAATTGTGAATGTGGTACTTGAAAAATTTGATGGTGGATGAATTGCATCAACCCATTCAGGGTAAGCTCTCTTTCCTGGTTGAATTTGTTCACGCTTTCCTTTATTGGCAGCCAACCGAGCTGTTAATGACTCAATGGTTGTTATTAACTTTTGATAATCATCTGGTTGAACCTGGACTTGAGTAGGTTCAATAAATAGAGCTTGGACAAGTGTGGTGACTGGTACTGTAACTGATGGTTGCAATATCGATTGTTGATTCACATGACCCATAGGATTAACCTGTGAGGGTGTACAGGTAAAGGTGGATATTATTGATCCATCATAGTAGCTACAACAAATTCCCTTGACTGACTAACTTGAGCACGCTTAGGAGGAAGACTACTTTAAAGTAGTTCTGCATTGAACCTCATTAACTCCTTAATTTCTTCTTCATACTGTGTGAATATTTTCTCTAGTGAGGGTAATTGGCCTTCTCTAATGAAGGGTGGAATGTAACCTGGTTTTTTCCTTTACCCTTTTTGGACGCCTTTTGGAGAGGGGGAAGCTGGTTATTTGAAGGAATACTTAGATTCTGTGTAAGCCTTTGATTTCGTGTACGCACACCTTCTTCGTTCATTTCGGTGTCTATAGCCTCTTGAGCAGGAACATTTTCATCTGATCCCTCTGATTAAGCCTCATGTTCTGGAGGATCAACAACAATGACATTGATGACATTTATGGACGCATAACGCATTGCATCCCTTCTATCGACATTTCTGTGATACTATCTTCTCCCATGTCCTTAACTAGACATTGCCTTGTTTTAGTTGAACCCTCATGAATTTCTTGATGAACAGTAATTTAGAGGGAATATCCTGATAATTCCTCTCTACGTTTCTCTTTTGGCTTTTTACTTAATCGAGATAATACTGACTTTCACTGAGGAAGAGATTGAGGATTTGAAAAAGTCCCTAGTCCGGTGTACTGGGGTTGTTCCTGTTGTTCCTACTCAACTCCCTGAATCCTATTGGTTGATTCCGAGGTTTGAGCTAGAAGAGTCCGCAGTTAGGCAAGCTGAGGTGGCTCTTGAGCTTCTACATATGAGATTTTCTTAAAATATCTCCTGATTTTGTAGATGTTAGTCTAGAAAATGGATGGATTCATTAACCTACATCCACTCAAATCTCCTGGTTTAAATGACCGTTGGATGATTTCTGACACTTCTGTCAACTGATGATTTGCATGCTCTAAACGAGAAGCCTATTTGATATTCTCATTTTCCTGTAGCAAGAGTAATTCAAAAACTTGTTCTATGTATGCCTGATTTTGAGAAGAACTAGTTAAGCCATGTTCATGGTCAAGCCTTTGATTATGCACAAACCCGACTAGATGTGGCCATCCCTAGGAAATAACATTGCATGAGACCACCTTTGGCAGGATTTTTCAACTGGAAAGTACAGTAAAATGTAGTTCTCCATGAACACCCCATCCCATGATATTAATATCAAATAGGGAATTTGATATTTACTAGCACAGTCTTTTTAGTGCGTCAATGCATGAACGCTGAAGGGATCTCTGCTGTATTTCAACCTTTGGATATTCGGAAACTGAGAGAGATGCGAAATCAATTTGGCATTGTAACCCTTCTATTATCTTGACATTATTTTCATATTCATCATAAGATAATATTTTATTTTTCATGTGACAAAGATTTTTCCACATGTTGAGAAGAATATCGTGAATACAATCATCTGTCATCATTTCTAGAATATCATACTGAGAGTCATCCAAAGGTAAAAAAATGACTGGCACTTCACCTTTAGCCAGTTCTTTTCTCATATTCCGCACTTTCTCCTTATCATTCGATGAGGATTCTTCTACCAGATTAGACAAAAGCTGGTGCTTCTTTTTTTCTTCATTAGATTCAACATTTTTGGTAGATAATTCATTTATCAAACTAGAAGATGAATGACCTAGGGGTGGTTCGTAGAATGACCTACACCCTGGGCTATCTTCTAGTTGAGAAAGTATTACACCTGCTAGAGGTAAAGCATCAGACATGACTAGATTCACATTTGCAATTGCCTCAAGATAAGAGGGATTTCTCGTTACTAAATTGTCCTTTGAAGAGTTTTCTAGGCAATGCGAATTACAATTTTGGATAATACTTTCACAGCTAAATTCATCATCATGGGGAGGACCACCAAGGTGGGTTACAAAAAAAATGAAACCTTTTTCTCCTTGATCTTATGTCCACATAGAGGGTTTTTGTGGATCTCATCTGAAGACGATACTTCAAGATCGACCGAACAATCATGAAACAAGACATCATGAGAAAGTGTCTAATGAATACCATCAGAATTATTTTTCCACTATTGGGAAATGAGAGAGTATAATCTTGAGTTGCATTAGATAATTGTATGAGTACCTCAAGAACCCCAGCATTGTGCAAGGCCTTATTATAGATTAGATCTTGATTTCTTGACTGTGTTGGATAGGTCCTTTTCAGAGATGCCTTCTTACTCACTTGGGAATCCAGTTGTTGACAAAATTGATTATTATGGGCAAGAGTATGTGCATTCTCAAGAGAAGTAGTTAGGTTAGGCTGATTATCTCCATTCAAATAAGGTGTATGTTCCAGACTTGATTGTTCGTATGACATGGGGGAGTACACCCCAGAATCCTCTTGGACTAGAATAGAGGTGTGTATCTGTTCCAGAGTGATATGATGATGAGTCACTCCAATGGTTGGGACAATTTTGTATTTCATTCCATATGATGCTACTAAAGCTGTTATAATATTCTGACAGGCATCCAGAATATGAGTATGGATTTTCCCCTACTCATTCACCATTTTCAGAATGTGTTTGGTGACCTCAGATGCCAAAACGGGAATATACGTCCATTCCGTGATTGGAGTAGATTTTTATTCTTGCTTCTATCCTCCTTTTCCTGTCAGTGAATTCTGACAATACTCATGTCTGGGGGTAGCGAGTTGAGTCTGATCCAAATTAGACGTCGGAGATTTCTGACTGACATCTCCTGGAGCTACCAAAGGAGACTATTGACAGGATTGATGAACATTGGCTGGTGTATGTTCTTGTTGTGTATTCTTCATCAAGTATGGTTGATGAATTTCATTAAATACTGAAAGACAAGACTGCTGACAGTATTGTTGATTGTAAATAGGTGTATGTCCCTCCATATCAGTTGCCACCATATTAGATTGGCAAGATTCTTTTGTTATAGTCAGAAGACCCTTCGTACTAGCTGATGAGTTATAAACAGGTGTATATGCCTAACAATTATACTCTGCCATAATTGTCTAGTGGGATTGGTGTGTTACTTCCAGAGGAGTCTGCTGGGTAGTAACATCAGGACAGATGGGAGTATATGCCTGCTCATTATTTGCCATCAATTTTTCTTGATGGACATCTCTGGATTGGATAGAAGTAATAACATGCTCCATGTGGACGAGATTTCACCTCTGTCAGTTTGTCTTGTGTGCTTGGGTCTGAGAAACCTTAGTCGAACCCCAAAAGGCAGTACCCTCATCAGGTTGAGGGCGCACTTCTGCACTGGTCTGGAGGAAATTGTTGGTGGGAGCCCTCGGGGAGGACTCTATCTCCATGAATTAAGGCCTTGAGTGACCTTATCATTCACCTCCCCAAAATATGGGAGGGACTGGTGATTGTGTTTCGGGGATAACGACCTGAAATGGTTTGATATGGTGGTTGGCCCCACCTGCTTCATGATCACTAGTCATTGCTGTTGGAACAACCAGGGTGAATTATTGACTTAGAGGTATTGTCAAGTAGATTCTAAAGTTGGAATGGTACTGTGTTGATGGTATTCCTTAACCAGTGAATTTGAGACCTAGCATTGAAGACACTGAGTATGTGATGTCATCCTCATACTAGACTAGGATCCAGAAGGTGTAGTAGTAGATGAAATCACATGTCTGAACTTTAGAGAAGCCATTTCTGTAATGTAGATAGATCATGGAAACGAGTTCCTTTTTGATATTACAGACATAATCAAGATAAGTTCATCCACTACATCTTTTGGATGAGCACATATGTTATTGATTGATTTGTTGGCCCTCACATTGAATTAAATAGGGGACTAACAAATAAGTAAAACATCATTTAACATGGTTAAGGATTCACGTCGGGTTCACCATTTTCATTTCTTTTGGAAATGGGGATGACCTTGTTTGTTTAAGGGTCAAACATTACAGTAGGTATCAAAAATGTTTATTTTTAGAACCGAAAACATCCAATGATTCTATATCCATTTGCACCTACTTTCCGAAGGTAGGTGCTAATTAGTTGTGGACCTATGAGGCTTAATAATTTTCATTGGTCAAGATGATGGGAGGTTAGACTCATCACACCATTTGGGGGGTATTATTGTTTACTCTAGGACTCTCTTATAGATTTGAGTTATGTTCGTGAATCCTTATTAAATTTCCAAGTATGAAAATGAGCTTTCCATTAGATCTAACAATCAATAATAGATATGTATAAGATTTCTAGAATCTTATATATGTATTTGATGTTCTTTATTGATAGAGAATGATCCAGATTTATTAGAGATTCTTAGTCAATGGTATCCTTCAACACATTATATAGAAATCGCTTGGTTATTATGATAACCATACAAGTTTTAAAGCCACTCATTGGGGCACTTCAATTTTATTGTTGTTCAGAAGGACATGGATTATTTTAGATTTGGGATCATACCCACAAATGGGTAACCTACGTATCCCTATTTATAAAATGAATCAGAACCCACATAATTCGAGTGAAGAAGTATGGGGTTTAACATCATATGGGATGGAAAAAATTAATGAAAGATGGGATTAAACCTTAGAAAGGCTTCCTATGTGCTATACTTTTAAAGCAGAGATCAAATTCCACGTAATTCGGGTGATGAAGTATGATGCTTATGCATGATTAATGGCCCATATAGAGATGTTATAATTTCTTTTACACTCTAAGCTCAGGTGAGTCATGCTCAGTGTGAGAAACAAGAGGTATTAGTAAAACCTGACGATTTTCCCATGAATGATGCAATCATAAGAAATGATATGGGGATTATATACGTATGGTTGCCCAATAAAGATGAGGATTTAGATTTTACTTCAGGGAAGAAACTTGAGGACAAGGTCCATAAAGGTATATATTCTTTATGGAGATTTGGATACTTTACTTAGGACTTAATCCTAAGAAGGATGCCCAAATTATAGGGGGTTTATAATTGGGTTTTATTACTGAGAAGGAAGCCCAAATCAAAAGAAATTAATACTGGTTAAGAGAAATTATGACTGGGGATTATTCTTGAGATGGAGGCCCAGGTTAAAGTGACTTGAGACTTGGGGATTACTCCTAAGATGGAGGCCCAAGTTAAGAGGATTTGAGATTGGGGCATACTCCTGAGAAGGACGACCAGGTTAAGGGGAATTCTGACTGGGGTTTAGTCTTCAAAAGGAGGCCCAGGTTAGGGAACATGGGGTATACTCCTAAGAAGGATGCCCAGATTAAATATCCTCTCATCTTAAAGGATTAGGTTAAATGAAGGAAATATCTAACCTTAGTGACAAAAAGTATATGTAAATCATAAGGATTAGAGATATGTTAAATATAATTCCATTCAAATAAGGATGCCAACAAAGGAACCATGTAAAAATGTATTTGAAGAAGGTTTTGAAGGCTAAATCTTGAAGAAGAGAGTTGGATTTGAAGAAAAGAGTTGAATAGGAAGGAGGGGCACCCAAAAACAGGTAGGCGCACAAGTCCTATTTGGACGCGCAAGTCCTAGTCACACAAGTATACATGCGCGACACAGGTGTACATGGGTGACGATTAACCCATAAGGTAATACTTGGGCAAGGCATGGCTCAAGCCCTCAGAATTATCATTAAAGTCTTTCAAAAGGGTGGTGTAGATGTTCTGTTGAAGGGATACAGTGGTGCCAAGTGTGGCCATTTCCCTTAAGGTATGGACATTTAGGAACACAAGTGTTGATGAATTCCTACACTTAGGACTTATTTATCCTCTTCATATCTTTCATTCTTGGTAAGAAATTACTTTAGAAGTGTTCGGAAGTCTTCAAGAAGAGACTAGGGCTCCAAGAGCATATATCTGACTTTTTATATTTTTTTCATCCTCAAAATGGAGGGCCCACAAGGGGTATTTATAGGCCATTGAGGACCTTGGGTGAAAATAAAATAGGGCACGCATGTCACCTGCATGACCAATATGTAGCGCACATGTATACTTGTGTGACCATAGTGAATCTTGCATTACCCATGCTGAATGAAATCCTTGTTCTTTCATTTTCAAATTTTTTATGTTTCTTCAAAGGATGAATCTCTTTGTGATTAAGGTATTCCCCTTTTTCATTTGTTAGTCTCTGTGATGGAAAGGAGGGTCAATATTTGTTAGGAAAATTAATGAAAAAATGTAATCTATAGAGATACCTTGTCTATATTAAAATAAAAGTTTATTGGAATCTATAACATGAAATTTTATCATCCAAAACTTAATTATAAATTGTCCAAATATGTAATGATATTGTAACTATAACCCATTACCTCAAGTAAAAATTCCATTACATGTGTTCAGAACTCCATTAATTAATAAATTAATTATTTTTAATATATTCTAGAACCATAAAAATATATAAAAAACCATATATGATTTACTTTTAACCATTTATCACAATTTATTTATAATTATTTATTAAAATTATTGTTCTAGGTAATAAATCCTCCATTATTATTGTATACTTTAAATTGATTGTTTTGTTACTTATAAATTAATAAGGTTTCCATTATCTAAATAATTCTAATCATGATATAAATATATTATATATTTAAAATCATATAAAAAGTAGAAATAGAAAAATAAATTACCCCATTCCCGGTGATGATAAGTCATACCTTCACATGAATACATATTCTTATTTTCAATTGATGGAACAAATCAACTGTAAAAATTAATTAATGTTTACAGAAAAAATATTAGATAATCCAAATCCAATATTTCCATCAAATTAATCCTTATTATAATCCATGAAAATCGTAAATGAAAAAATAAATACATGGCCTTTTAGAGTGGCTATCTAAAAATACATATGAGTGACATTATCATTTCTGAGAATATTATTATGTAAGTAGGAATAGATGATAATATAATTATTAAATAATATATATTTCATAAATATAATATATAAACATTGACCTCATCATAATTACAATCCATTTAATGTGGTTATGGAAATTGAATTGTGTCACTACATGGAGATGGTCTGTTATAAAAATGCATGAGTGATAAATTCACAATCAATTTGATTGTCAATAGGGTTGGTAATGGTGTTTTTTATAATAATAATAATATTAATGTATTTTGAGGATGATGATTATAGTATTTTCTGATATATACCATATATTTATATGAGGTAAAATAATAACTGAAAAAACAAACTGATAGGTTAAGGTGATTAACAATTTTTTGAAAGAAATATTTAAGATCTTCACATAAAGTCCCCAGGGTTGGTATTTTTTGTGTGACCAACACCTCTGGAATGTGTATATAGAATTTTACATAGAAACAAGTAAGTTTTTTATCATGATATTATTATCAATAACATTTAATTAATATAATTAATGGGCTTCTATTAGTAATGGAGCGAGAGGAGATACATATAAATTCATAAAAGATTAATATATAATTATGTAATTACAAATAAAATTGATTCCAAATGGACAATAGTTCATAGTAAATAATTATAGGGTTGAAATATTATATTAAAATGAAATTTGGATTGGTTTTAGTTTCATTTTTAAAATTATATTTTTTTTAACCCCATTAATAATAATTTTTTTTAACGACAATAAAAAAAAATTCAATCGTAAATAGTAAAAATTGTTATCATAAAAGAACAGATGACACATAAAGGCACCATGGTTGATATTGTAAACTATATTCCATTAAATTGGAAATTTAATTTTTTTTATTAATTTTAAATGATTGATGAAAATAGTATTTAGGAATTAGTAATTAAATTTTATGCACCAATAATTAGTAATAACTGTCTAAAAATTTAATTTAAATAGATTATTCATAAAAATTTTATTAATTTTATCATATATAAAATAATTTCATTTATTTTTCTATTAATTAAATAAATACCATGTTGGTGTTGGGTAATAATTTAGTATAATTATTAAATCACGAAAAATTGAAGACCAATTATTATGACAAAGGAAATTTAATTAAAATTTACATATATATATATATATATATATTTACAAAAAACTTTAACCAATTTTCACATTTATTATAAAACTTTTAGGGATATTAAATTCATGATAATGTAATTTTAGATTTTTCTATACATAATGTATTCTAAATTTATTTACCATGGGAAAAAGGATCCCAAATAATAAATATTATAATTTGGGAATAAAACAGTCAAATTTATCCCAATAATGAAATACATTGAATTCTTTGGTCAATTTGGTAACCTGGTCACTTTTATTTTATTTTTAATAAACTCATTGTACCATTATTGCAGTAACAAAATATTACTATAGATTCTATTCATATAGAAGAAAACTAAAATGGATGTATTTTAGAAATTGAGAAAATCATGATTACCAATATGGAAACAATTTATAAAGACTCTTATTATTTAAGTTGATGATATAAATTTATGAAAAAATCATAGAAATTAATGAAAATCATTTTTCTGAAAAAATGACACTTTATGTATAAAAATATAATTAATAAAATTTCAACAATTGAATTTATTATAATTAACATAAACTTATTATAACTAATATAAGGTATATAATTTCACTGTGAGAAAATATTATTATAAAAATTATCTCTATAAATTCATGAAAGAGAAATACTATTTATAATAAATATAATTTTTTTTAATATTTCTTGAAAAATAAACCCTTTCATAAAATTCAAAAAACATATCTCGAAGATATTTTTGATATTTTGATTTAAAAAAAATATATAATTATTTTTCACGAATTATTACAAGGAAAATATATTTTTTCTCACAAAAAAAATCAAAATCCAGTTTTGATGGAAATCTATTTTTTAAAAACTAATAAAAAATTACTAAAAATTTAATTATGATTTAATAAGAACAATTAAATAAATAATTTTTCAGTATTAAACACTCACCCACACACACACACGGATATATATATCATAATTTTGGTATTTATATTCACAATATCCAACTCAATTACTAGGTTAAACTGATAATATTAAAACAATTATATTTTATTATTAGATTGAGCTCAGTGTTGTGTGACGTATAGAATTAAAAAAATGCAGTTTTTATTCTAAAATAAAAGGGGTTCATACTCTCAAAAAAATCAAATTTCATCCATAAAATTTGAACTTGTTCTTAGAAATCCGGAGATTAAAATTGGAAAAATCATTTTAGGAAAACACATATCATAAAAAGGATATTTATAATTACTCTTAAATTGGGGGAAATTAAAATATAAAGGTCATATATAATAACAAAAACCATTACTTCAAAATAGTATAAAATTAGTGATATGTGAAACCAGGGACAAGAAAATGAAAAATAAATCTTGAATACTAACATTGTTTTATTGAGAACATGGTTAGGATAATGATAATGAACATAAAAGCATAAATAATTTATTGATAAAAATATCATAAATTAATAAAATATTAAGGTAATAGGTAAAAACAATTATTTCAAGTTTCCATTCCTTGAATTTATGAATTCTTTCCCAATCAAGAATAAAAACATAATTAATTATACTTACTTGAAAATTATAATTTCATCCATTATTGGATTTCCAACAGAAAATAATATTTTGTCCAAACAAATAGTATTCAAGATGAGTTTTTTGTTCTTGAACCACTAAAATCCAATTCATAATCCTAAAATAGAATGTAATCTATAACTTATGTAATTAAATATTAAAAAATGTATGATTGGTTAGAAGAAGATAAGATCTTATCAAAATTGAATAAACCAAATTATTTAACTCCAAAATTTCTATAAGAATAATGATGTTTTCTCTTAGATCGTTTCATAAAAAACACTGCCCTCAATAACCTCAATATTAAATATTTTTTGTGCCAATTTTGACCTCATATGTTTCATCATACATCCCCAAAAATATAATTTCATTTTCTCCAAAGAATATATTTTTTAAAATAACATGTTATTTATATGTATTACAAATATCTCAGACTAATTAAACATCTCCAAAAATATCATTAATCAGCATGATAAATATTATATTATTGTGAAATTAACCAAAATATCATTATTAAAATCGAGATTCACCACTGAATGTAATCCTTATCATGACAATACATATCTCTGAAAATATTACCTCAACATTGAATGTCTTTTGATCCAGTAGAATAATTTATTTTTAACTATCATATAGATTATAAATAACATAACATCAAATAGTATACTATCCCAAATGATTATTTAAATTTCAATTTTTTATTCTTTCTAAGATCTATTAAATGATTAAAATCACCTCAAACTCCCATCATATAAATCCTTAATATGGGTTTTGATTCCCATAATGTAATAATCCCAAGATCGAATCAATAATTAATATTTTAAAATCACATAAAATCATATATTCTTCCAAAATACTTATTCCTTAAAAACTCATAGTATAGAAATGAAAGAAAGCATCATTGATGACCTAAGTCACAATTTTCATAAAACACTGACCAATTTCATTGTCAATAATAATATAACATTCACACCATGAATGCTAAAAATTTCATAATCTATATTACATGTTACTACTAGAACACTCATTTTGTTTTCTAGTTATTGGAACTATTCAACACATCTTTTCTAATCAATGATGAAAAAATACTGTGGAAATATAATTAGATGTTTTATATTTCCAATATCAAGAATATTATTTACATTAAACTTCATCAAAATAATTATCAAATAACAATACATAATAACTAAAATCCTTCAACTCAAATGACTCGTATAACATATATTCCTACATAGTTTAAGAGTCAAACCATGTATTTGGTCATTTTCATAGAGAGTGAACATATTGCCGACACATTGCACATTGAAATATAAATGGAACCATAGGATGAACTCCATTTTCCACTATGAAACTCTTTATTTTTCAATAGAAATTACATTCTCTATACATGGTGTTCCCAAATACAAATCATATTCTAAATCCTTGTAAAAATACCATTGATATTTTCTTCCAGAATTCTCAATACGTTGGTATATAAATCATTATTCCTCCTTGTTGTTCTAGACACCTCATTTTTATGCTATTATTTGTATTAGGATACCTTCCCAAGTTGATATTGTAAATCATAAAATGAGATAGATGATAAGGAATAATCATAATGTTTCCCTTTCTAGCCCCTATTACACTTTTTTTCTCAGAAAGAAAACCAATAATTTATTTTTCACATTCATTGTTAAAAAATTTACTCTTAGTTCTAGCCATGGACTAAAACCAAAGGATATAGTACAATCCACAATAATAATTGTGGAAAACAAAATAATTATGAAAAAATTTATATAATGTGTAAATCATGATGACCTATTTTAAATATACAATACCATATGATTAACCAAGGTCAATAATGACCTTTACCAAAACATTGGGTTGTTATATTATCCTTATACATGTCCACTGGACTCTCAATAATATATTCAATTCCAAATTTCCAAATATGACTGAAACATTCTCTAATAACATGTATAGGTTCCCATATATTACATAAATAGATATTACATCATATTATATGAAAATTCATTATATATCATAACAATACACAATTCAATATTATAGTTCCTATATAATTAGAAACATGGGTATTTAAATAACTAGTTTATGAAATATCTACATTGTATCCCACATATATGTTCATCACTATCACCTTTTTTATACCTAAAAAACCTAAAAAAACCTTCATAATATTGTTAAATTAAACATAAAAAGGGTTAGGATAGATTCTTAGTATGGTTTAATAACGGAGATATAAATGAACACCTAAACATAACATTATCATACATACATGTTAATATCATCAAAACATTTGAAAACTATATTTCACATATCAAATTTTGTAATCATGAATCACCAATTAAATCATGGTAGTTAATAATATAATAATCATAAACTAATAAAATTACACAATCTATGAGGGAATAACATTGACATAATACATAATTTTCTGGCATACACAAAATCATAAAACTAATTTCCAGTGAATTAGAGTCCAACTGCCGAGACTCTCATAGTGGATTGAGTTCAATCCCCAAACCAGCATAGTTGTTAATGTTCAATCCAAAGACTATCATAGTGGAGTTATTATCTTACTTAACATGTTTCACTCACCTTAATAGAATTATTTCTTTATAGAGATATCTGTATTTACCAAAAGGATAGAAGTTATATATAATTCTAGTCCCACTAGTCACAAAATGAAAACTATACATATGTGTGCTAAAATATTATAAAAAATTCATCATATTACAGACCATTATAAAATAATGAGATTGATAAACAATTCATCGTAACATAAACAAATGAAATGAAATAATTAGATAAAAATATTTTTATAATTATTGAAAAACATCCATTGAAATAATATTTTGTGTATCATTAGATCATAACAAATGTAAATATTGGGAAACATTATAGGATTTTAACATAAATGAAAATTAATTTAAGTGATCACTTGTAATATATCTCAATGGAAATACATTTTTACCATTTAAATAAAATAATTTAAATGAAAATAATTCATCAATATTAAGGAAATAATTTTCATTTAATGAACCTTGGAAACATGTAAACAATTTATGTAGGCATTTTTTTACAATGATAGTGATTTATTTTTCAACGATGTATACATTTAAAAAATATTCCATTCACATTTTATATTAAATGTCAAAAGTAAATAATTAGGAAATGAAAAAATAAGATTAATTTTAAACCTTTCCATAAAATATATCAAATGTTTACAAATGGATTTAGACAATAATTTTATGTCTTAAAAAAATCAAAAAAAATTGAAAATAAGGACATGGAAGAGAAATAATTATCAACATAAGTTGGAAATAATGATGATTTTCCATAAAATAAATTATCTTAAACTATTTAGTACATAATGGGAGTTAAATGATTAGAATGTAAAATTTATATTTAAATATTAGATAATAATATTCATTATTTTGATGAGATTTAGATAAAAAAATTAATCATTATAAACATAATCATAAGAAATCTCGGTAAATAATGAGATTGTTACGTAAAACTCTTACCCCAGTGTTGATTTTCATCCAACATGTATGATACTTAATTATTAATGATATATTACTATTATAAATATAATATAGAACCATATTAATATATATAATACTATACATGAATTATTAATTACAATTTTAACTATTTTATGAAAAATATTTTATAAAAACTTTTTTTCGTGATCATAACTTCTCTGTTTTTCATGTTTGATTTTTTGGTACTTCTGGTCATTTTACATCGATAATGGATTAATAATGTCTAAAATTTTATTAAAGATATAAATATTATATATATTAAATATTATTATATATATTTAATTATATCCATAAATTTATATATAGAAAAATGAATAAAACTTTTTGTGATGATGTTAGGTCTTACATGTGCACGAACAAGGTTTTCACTTCTAAACAGATCAAATAAAATAATGTTTGATATTAATTTATTTTTAATGAATAAAATATATTATATATATATCATATATATTCATCAAAATCTTTATTTTTACAATCCATGCAAGGCTGAAATAAAAAACATATCACATCACTTTGTGAAGCTGTTAGTCCACACGTATGCACAAGAAAAGTTATCATTTTCCAATAGATGGGATTGTGAGAAGGAAAATATGATATAAAAATTACAGATGTAAAATTATGGAATAAATTTATTATCTAAATATTTAAACCATCTTAATATCCATCCATGAAATATGGTGATGGAAAATTAATTAGAAAGCTATGTGGAGGCGCTAAGTTGTACGTATGCACATGCGATTCATTCACATAAAATTTGATTAGAAATTGGGTAGATAATAGTTGTTCAATAATCCCAAAAAAAATTTATTTCTATTTTTCATATTTAATTATTAATTTAATTATTAATAAAACATCATTATAGGTGGTGTTATAATATTTAAAAAATGAATGTGATTGGTTGAGGCAATTAAAACTTATTTCCAAAAACTTGTTTATGTATCCTCTTAATGACAGTATGGTTTTAATTGATTGAAGTAAAAAATTGCTATAAAATGTCTAGGTAAATTAAAAATAGAATATATCATATTTAGGTTTATATATAATTCTCAAAGTGATGTTAATAAGTGAAATTAGGGGTATACATTTTTATGTGAGAGGGAGGGAACACTAGGAATTTCATAAAAGATTAAAATATAATAATGTATTTCTCAAGATAAATTGTTCCAAACATCCCTGAAATCAAATAAAAAATTATCTATTGTTTGAATAAACTATAAAATGAAATTTGGATATTGTTTGGTGTAATTTTAATCCTTATCCTTTTGATTAACCCCTTTATTATCCAATTTTACCTTTACCCCGATAACGACTATTTCAATCAAAATGGGTTAAAAATGATACCATAAAAGGAGAGATTACTCATAAATTTACTAATATTTAAATGATAAACCATATTAAGTTATTTATCATGATGATAAGATTGTTATGAATTTTAAATAATTTATTAAAATATTATTTATTATAAAATATCATTAATGTCAATTATGCAACTATTCATTTAAATTGACATTAAAGAAACCAAGAAAACTAATGAATTTGAATCTAATATTTTAAGTCATAACTAATTTATGTTAATTTTATAATATATCAATGATGTAAAATTATTCCTCCATATTTTTTTACTTTTAATGTTTTTTTAAAAAATTATTTTATTATTATTTTAATTTTATTGATATTGTTCCCTCACTATGTAAGCATTTAGGGTAATTATTCCATAAAAAATTAAAACAAATTACTATAATATAGAATATTTATATATATTCCTGATAAATTTTATAACTAAAAATGAACTATTTTTAGACTAAGGATGAAATATTAGAGTTATTATACTTAGGAAAATGTAACATTGGAATTTTATTACTTAATATAAACGAAATTTCATTATAAATGTAAAATGTATCTAAATATCCATATATTGTAACATTGGATAACTGGGGTAAATTATATACAATTTAATTAAATAAAAGAAGGTGCCGGGTTTATTTTGAGCCCTTCACACATTTTTTTAATCTATAATTAACCATTATTACCTTCATATTTGTGAAAATATTCTATGGTTACTATCATATTATAAAAATATATGGGGGACTCCTTAAAAAACATGGAACTCATGATTAAAAATACGGAACACATTTTTAATTATTCAATGTATTAATGTTGTATATAATAATATTTGAAAAAAAATCTAGAACATAATGGAATACAATTTTCCTTGAAAATTGTTTTTTATGTATGAAAACCTTTTTATACAAAATAAAACCATAATAATTATCCTAATGTACATAGGGTTTAATCTCCAGGGTTATATTTAAGAGAAGATATATTTCCACTACATGACTTATGGTGAGGGGTGATTTTACAATAATACTACTACATTAAGAACAATGTCTTTATTTAAACTGAGTATCTAAATAATTTATCATTGAATTATCCATCTCAATTAATCGTATCAAAATTTTAATTTTGGTTGATCAATTTTTATAAATTCCTTTTTAATTAGGTTAGAAAAAATTAACATGATTAGAAATTAAAATTTTTTCCTTTATGAATTTTACTCATGATTTGTGATATATTACCCCCTATGTATTTTATGTATTTTATAATTATTGGAAATAAAAAATAATTACATGTGGGTCTCATATTTATATTTAATTAATTGGTTAATTTTTAGTCTCACATTAGATCACAATTAATGAACTACGGGTTTATTTACTCATTCAAAATGAAATATGTGAACATGGTGAGATATTTATTTCACAATATATATAAGGAAATATTGAATCCAATATGTAAGCATGATGATATATAAATTCATATTCAATTTGTGTAATATTTACATATTGTTATGTGATGTCCCGTGAAACCTTTATCGATTCCCTATTATTGATTATGAGTTTTAATGAAAAATTTTGTGTGTACTGAGTTAGGGAGAATATTTTATTATTTTTAATATTTATGAAGATTAAAAGGATTCAACATTGGTTTCATGAAAGTATTTTTGATTAGATTCCATTTCCTTTTACAATGAACTTTGATAAAAATTATATTACCTTTATTCTTTATTATGATTTTATTTTATAGAACCTTTTCAGAAATTATGTGGATTTCATGTTTGGAAGTAATTTTTACATGGGATTGTTATACATTTTTTAATATAATTGAATTTTCAATGGTTTAAATTTTTACAATGCCCTAATGAGTTTTTAATTATTATATACCCTTAATGAGAATTATTTTCTAATAATAAAATTTAAAGTTATTTTAATAGGTATTATTGATATGTATGAAATATTATGAATTATAAGTTCATGTTATATGATTTATACATGGAAAATGTTGGAGTATCATTTAAATAGATTCCTTAAATGTAAAAAATAGTCTATTTTGAGAAAAATAAAGTGTTTTTTCTTTAATGTGATATTCAAATTAACTAGAAAATTAAATGCAAATTGTATTGGGTATATAAGTCAGGCAGGGTTTTATATAAATAATTTAATTTTGGCATGGTTAGGTTTATGTATTTAAATAATTTATAGATACTTGAAACTAGATTAAAATACCATATAACAAACCACTAAATATTATGGATCCATTATCACATTATTATTTAATATCATTAGTTACCTAATCCAAAAATGTATTCATATTTTTTCAATTAATTCTTAAAAATACACATATTGATTCAAAATATGAATCCCTATATTCACAAAACATAGTCACAATTTTTCATAACTTACGAAAATTTAGAGTACCTATAATTTTACACTAAAAATGGAAAATTCTATACCTAATCTAAATATAATAAATTATAGGCTGTTTTGCCAACTTTTGAGTCCAACTTAAATTATTTATGAGGTCCATTTGGCTTTCAATTCCAAAGTGATCATTTCAAGGTTTAATTAAATATCTTAAAGAGATCAAATTAACACCCAGAAAAAATGAAATTTCCTTTTTTATGTTGAATATATGTATTAAATTCCCCTTTATATATTTAAAATTTATGTGGTTCTTAACTATGTCTTTGAGGTGTTTTTTGTGTCAAATGATATCCCAATAAAATATTGGATAATTTGTTTCATGTATGGTTTTATTTTATCATTTCAAAACAATTAAAAAAAATGTAAAATATAATGATATATTTAATGAAATGCATGGTTATAACCCATATTGGGTAATCCTTGCACAAACAATAAATTTTCCACTTGATAGGGAAGCATGGTTTTTAAAGATTATATCCCAACTATATTCTTTTCCTAAAAAAGCATACATGCATGAAAAAATCATGGTTGACACAAATTATTCATAATTTGGTTTTGAAACAATTCCAAGATATCACGAACATTATAAAAGTACATATTTAATGTATGTTTCAGATTTTAGGTTTCCAATTGAATAGTTTTTCCTCATTACATCAAATTTTTCATTAGAAAATACAATTAATATAATGATTACCAAAACCTATTATTCAATAAATCTTAATAAATATTCAATGAACATCCAAAATAAATCAACCCCAAATCTAATATACCTATCTAGGAGTATTACATTCTATGAAATTTTTATATATTGGATTTCAACCAATGTGATGGTTAAATAAACATTTACCCTTTATATCTTATAAAATCAATAAAAAAATCATGTAAAACTCATCAAAAAAACAAGACTCCACATACAAATTTGTTCGAATAACATAGAAATCATCCTAAAACTCTAATATAACTAGAAAATTTTTACAATATCACCAATAAATAGTTATATTTTAAACATATACCATTTTGGAATCAGTAATAAAATTTAAGAGACACATTTCTATAAAAGGTAACCTAACAATCATGGACTCAGGAATAGAAAAATCAATTTCAAATAAAAATAAATATCAAAACATCCTCCGTTTAATCATAAAATTTTAAATGTACCCATATGTAATTCATAATTAATATTTAACCCTATGAAAAATAATTTTTTAGGTATATACACAACTAGACATGTTATTACTCCTAAAAACGTTATTGAGTATCAAAAAATAAATTACTAGTAAATTTGATTATAAGTCATATAAAACCTCAAAAAATGTAATACCTTTATCAAAATTATAAAATTTGATACACTGCCACAATTAGCTTTCTTTTCCTAATTTATAATAGTAAATGAGAGTTAAAAGTTCTCAAAAATTTGAATTAATGAAACTGAATTAAATGATTCTCCATCACTATTGATAATTATTGATTTTATTCTTTTAAAATCATGTTAGAATTTACCATATTTAATTCAATTAATATGTACTATATTATAAATACCAAATTATATAGTTAATTACGGTTATTAAAAAATTTACATATTTCATATCAACAATGTTATTTATATAATTTAATGAATTTATAAAATAATATTTAATACTTTGCATCTAAAATATATATATATTGATATATATATACATATATATATGATAAACTGTGTCAAAAAATTAAATTTTCACAACAATAAATTAAATAAAAAAATTAAGGGGAAAACCATCCAATTTATTGAATTCTTACATTTAAAAACACTTAAACATGTATACATCCTGGAAAAATATTTAAACACTCCATTTGGAAATTTAATTTTAAAAAAAACACATCATATAACTTCTAAAAATAAAAGTATGACTTATCTAAAAAATTTAAAAAACTAATCAAATATATATATCATTATGAGTTCAGATTTTATCTATTAAATCAATGATTTGAAAAAAAATGTACAAAAATTTGGATGATTTTATAAGAAATTAAATGTAAACATTAAAATAATAACATCACATAAAAAACACACATTCTTAGTGACCTTTATATTTATATTGATCCATTATATTTATATAAATAATTTTTTTAGGAGGGTAATAATATAGGGCATTTAATTTCACTATTATTGTAATTATGATATAATATATTTAAGATTATTTTTTTTTTATTTTTTAAATTTATTTCTATAGGAATAATGATTTTATATTAAATTAAATCCATTTATAAAGAATGTGATAAATATTCTCTATAAATGACTATAAGTTTTCCCTAAGTACACTATAATCTATGTTCTCTTCCCCAGTTCAAGGAATTGATCCCACATTGAATTATTTTAATTAGTATCAGAAAAATAAACTTTTTACTATATTTAATGATAATTTCATCTAATTCTGGGATCAACCAGCACAACCCCTACAATTATATAAGAATATTGAAGGATTATTTTGTAGATATGTATATGATTTTCCATGTATGATATATTTTGAGGAATCACAAATGAGATATGAAACATATGAAATATTCACCAAGGATGGATCCAAAAGTGTGGTATGGATCATTATTTTGAGTTATGGAATTTTAATTTTTAATTCATGTCTAATTATGATTCTAAAATCTATACTTTATTTTTTATATAATTCTCAATATTTTTATTCATGAATCAAAATTTACATAATTTTCATGCTGTGAAAACCTATGTTAATATAATTTAAATCAAAAGAAATTCAATATTCCTTATTATTTAAGGTGATGTAATGAATAGACTCTATTCCTTTTATTTAAACTAATAAATTTCAGAAAATATGGATAGAAAAATTATGTTTAATTTTTTTGTTGTGAAATTTTAGTGGCTGATCAAGGGAACCAATGATTTTATGCACTTTGTAGTAATGTGGGATAATTATATAAAAAAATTCTAATGAGAATGTTGATAGTTATAATAGGGTTTCTGGTACAAGAGAGTAATAATGACAATGCATAATGACATGACAATGACGATGAAGGGTTAACCATGTGAGGGATACTGACTGTGGAAGCCCTAAAGCCACTATGTATGGGACAAATCTAGTAGAATTTATTATTTCAATGGAAAAAACTTACCGATTACATGGGCCAATTTACAAAAAAAATCGACTCTACAGGAAAGATCATAATATCGAGACATGAAATATCAAAACCATGGGTCATAGGTACCTCACTCAAGTACTAGCCTCTAAATTTAATTTTTTTGTTCCATTGGGGCTAGAAATAATGTTATGTTGGGTCCACCCAACCTACCTAATCTTAATGTTAGGATGTTCATGGTTCTCATGCTCAAATGTGTTATAGTTTGAGTGGCGTATCAAACATACACCAAGTGTGCTCTCTTATAATACCAGTGTTCCATGAGGTGTTTATAGAGGATTTCAAATGTCTAGGATATGTAATAAAATTATTTTTATCTAGATTTATTTACTATTTATTATTAGGGAAAACAACCAGACAATCCATATATTTTCCCATATAGATGATGATGGAATAGTATATTTAGTCATCTTTTGTTTTCTAAAAAGAATAGTTGTATTTTTTTTGATTTAGCATTGTAATGCTAGCTATAAGGATCATGTAGAGTGATTAGAGAATTCGAGGTTCTGGAAATCCATGGATGTATGTTTATGTATAGATGTAGGTCCTCTTTATCTCGGATCAGATTTTCTACCCCCTACATACTAATGGTTCTGATCCTCTATAAACAATCCTAATACTCCCCCATTAAAGTTATAAAATGTTATTGATGTTCTATATAGGCATAAGTTACAACCTTAAAATATCATTATCCATTATAGAGACACAACAACAAAAATACAGTTCCATATTAGGCACACGAGTTTCATTATTTAGGTATATGAAATTTTTGTGGTTGCTTTCCCTTTCTCATATGAATAGACATTTTAGAGTGAGACACTGTCTACTTCTTTGGTTATCTCCTTGGAAGTATACTATTATTTTTGATGGTTTATTATCTCTTTCATGTATTTTAGTTCATATATGACTATATTTCATAATAATTCTTTATGGTTTTTAGGACATATTACTTGGTATGTATACACTCACCCTTGCAAGGGTGTCTTCCCTCATCTGTTTCATGTATTATGCAGAAAACTGATACATTAGTGGTGACATGGGATCACTCCGTGTTAGTGGATTCATGATATACCATTCAATTTAAATATAAGTTAGTATATGTATTTGGGTTATGTTCATTGTGGGAACCACTCCACAAAAGTTATTTTGGATGGTCCTCATTTTTCATTTGTTGGGTGTGTATCATTCCCTTATTTTTGTGAGATGAATTGCTTATACCATTCTATATCTAAATGTTTTTCACATGAGTTTCATATATTCTATTTCGTTTTATATTTATATTCTTCATTTGTACATCCATTGTGGAGATGTGGGTTTTGACATAGTTCATTAACATATAGCCTCCCATTAATTGTTATATCCTGACCAAGTTCTGTTCACCAATTCATGGACTTTTCGAGGTGGTATTTGGGTGTCACATATTAATGACTAGATTATTATTAAAATTAACATCCTTAAATAAATTATTTATTGCATAGATAGATCCACATTTAACAATGAAGAAATATAACATTATAACGTAATTAAATAATTGGAAGGTATAAACAGTTTTAGATAAGTTATGATATATATATATATGAACAAAACAATTAAATGTTTACATTTAATATGAACTAAACTAGTTAATCTAAGAAAGAAATAAAATATGTTTCATAAATTTTCTTTATAATATACATTTGTATGAACAAAGGATTAATACTTGTTTAATTTAAATCTTATAGGAAATTATATTAAGAATATATAAAATAAATAATATATTTTCCTATAAAAAAATATATATATATACTGTTTTTAATTGAACAAATATATAAATTTTATGATTTTAATTTTATGAAAATATATTAATGTTTTTATTGTTAATGAGATATTACCTTAATGATATTTTTAATGATTTTTCTTAAAAAATAAATTTAATGTGAATTATGAATATAATATTTTTACAAATTTCATTTCTTTAATGGAAGTTTTAGTTTATAAAAATGATTAATATATTTATGAAAACAATTTATATAAAATATATTAAATTAATAAGTGAAATTATAATTTTAGAAAATAATTATTCTAGTTCCCAATCATATATTTTATTTCCTAGAAACTCTTCAAAAACATTTCCCGAGAAATTTTTTAATAAATTATATATTAATTAATTCAAAATTCATTTTGATAAAATTTATAAATTTAATAAAAAAATATTGATTTTAGATTTTGAATCACATGGTTAATAGTATACAATACAGATAATGTTATTTTTTAATGAGAAATCAAAGAAACTTATGTAAATACTAGTTACCTTAGGAAAAACAATAATATTAATCTTAATAATCTAAGAATAAATAACCTTAAATGCAATTACAAAATATGTGAGAATTCATGGTTGAATCCATTAAAAAATATTTTACTTCTCTTATCCATTATTTCTCAATTTCTGGGACAATTTCCTTGAGAGAGACTTCCCAATATTTACATTTTTGTTTTTTTTTTACAATTATTCCATCCATTTTCATATATATAAGGGGTCTCATATCCTCAATTTCCTTCACAAAAAAAACACATATATGAAAAAATATATCCTTAACACTATTAGACACCTTAATTTTCTTTTGTTCTTCTAAAAGTAACTTCTCAATAGGGTTTAATCCCCATAGTAATGGAGATAATACATTTAGTGATGTATAAATATAAAATTCCTCCATTATCTTTTATTTTTATTTATGTGAAATTCATCTTCATAAAATTCAATTAAACTATATTAAAAAGATAACATATGTATTAATAGTGTATAAACTTGTTATTATAGTGATTCTATAATCATTAACCCCCCATTAAATATTTTTGAAAAAAAATATGTGAATCATGGTTGTGTAGTGACTACCACATCCATGAGTAATGATTTTTTAGTTTATTTAACCTAAAATCATGGAAATTATAACAGGGTATTTTAATAAATATGATTTATATATATGAAATTTTTAAGAGTCTTACATATATAATATTATTTTTATGTACACTTATTTATCTAAAAATGTAATCATCACTCATGGGTACATGCATACTATCACCCCCATGGAACGATTCATTCATTTTTTCAATATAACAATCATGATTGGATTCATATAATAATTAATGAATTTATATGAGATTTATTGTAAGAAACTATTTTTTCAATTCAGTATGGATCCTTTAAATTTCATTCTAAATCATTATTTTTGACATAATATTGATTCCTAATGAGTTAGAAAAGTTTTCAATGGTTTTTGGGTGTTGTTCAGTTCCCAGAACCCATATTATTGGGAGAAATAAGACGACTGTACTTTTGGTAGTAAACCATGTAAGATGGTCACACAGATAGAGAAAATCATTTAGGTGTCATGATTTTTGAGATAAATACTTTCCACTTGGTTGATACATGGCTTCCCTAACTATGTAACATAACTATTCAGAAATCCCCTTTCCTTAGGTACTCATGCATGGTTGTTTCATGGTTTGGAAAACCGTCTGTCCAAACCATTCTTAGTATAAATTGTGAATAATTTTTCCTTTTTCTATTAATGATTTAATTTTGCCTTCTTCTTCCCTAATACAATTTCTAGCAGAAAGACCCTCCATTACTTCCCATTTGGGATATTTTAAAAACCTAACCTAGGGATAAAGATTTCCCCTTCATCTGGGATCCATTTTAGCTTTTTTTATCATATTGGATGTGAAATAGTAAGTACTCGAGTCTATTTAAGCTGTTCTTCGTCTCTTTCTCTATCGTCATAGTTATCGACATGTGATTGTTTTAAAAAAAATTCATATCTACTAAATTCCAAGTCATATTAGTGTCTAATAATGTATGAGGAGAGTCATAAAAAACTATCATATTTTTGTTTGGACATATTTCACACAATGTTAGGTTGTTCCTTGGATTAACCTCTATAATGTAAATCTTTTATATATTAAATTTATTAATTTATATTATGAAATGCATAAATTTTTTGAATCATGTATTGTCACTGATTTACAATCCAAAGGCCAGTGATTCAATTTTATAGTTAAATGGGAAATTAAATTTTTCATGTTTACTAAGTAAATGACTTGGCCTTTTTGAAAGTTACTAAATAATAGGATGCATTTTCAAAGCTCTCCTTACAATGATAATTGAAGGCAGTGTATTGGTCCCTAGTTTTTTAAAATTTCTTATAGGGAATAAATGAATGGTTTCATCCTACTTGGACTTGTCACGCTAATTAAAGGCAAGGATTAAACCAAATAGATTTATGGACTAATTATGACTTGATTAACGGTTTTCACGCTACTTGGTCATGTCACACAGAAGAAAGGAATGTATTGAAAAAAATGTAATACTATATGACTACATTACCAAATAAGAGTGGCCTAACATGAGAAATCCTGAAATTCCATAGTGAATGCCTTGCAAACTCGGGAACCCCATTCCAATTAAAGGATGTGGATTTCTTTTGTTGAGACACACCTAGTCCTCGATCCTTGTCTAACATTGGATTCCACGTATGACACCGTAGGATCCCTTAAATATTATTTTCCGATTTCTTGTATACACTCCTTGGATCCATCATGGACAAGTTGTATTTGTGGTTATATCCCATCAAGCCCCATCATTGCATAACCCCATTTTTTCATTTATGATCTCCTTATACATTATATGAATCTTATTGTAAAATTCCTTAGACTATGATCCTTGGATTAAACATTTACCATTTGCCAGGATACAACCATTACTATGTTGGGGATGCATGAGGTTTACATTTCCATGGCCATTACCTTGGAAATTCATTATTAAATATAATTATAGGTTTCCATGTTACATATTACTACCTTCACTCATTCTATCATGTATCTTATTTATAATATAATAATTATTATTTAACAATTTATTTATATGTGTAGACACCAACAGGGGGATGAAGAGGATACTTGGGTATTTAGTTACATTATACTTATTTACATTATATATACATGATTTTATACAATTACATTTCCATTACACATTCTAGATGATATAGTCACTGTTTATGGTGGGCCACTATGATTTATCTCCAAACCTAAATGGATTCCATTGGTACTAGGGATGATCATATGTATGTTGGTGTTGATAAAGGGATGTGTAATTCTTTGGACACTTGACTAATTGATGTGCTATGATAGATCTGTAAGTAGATTAATGAGATGTAACTCTAGATTGAGGAGATAATTTAGGAATTTCCATTATGATACATTGGGGTTTGAATGTATGCTTGGTACTTTGTAACTATGTATTCATGTTTACTAGATACATAACATACCATCAGTAGTCATTGTTTTTTATACCATTTTTTCTAGTTATTATTATCCTTGTATCTTTTTTCTTTAAATTAAATTTAATTATTTTTTTATTATCTTTACCAATATTTAAATTTATTCTTTATGCTATACTCTGGTAATGATAACATATTCTCCCCAAAAACACACCATAGTCCTTAAATGTTAATACACAGCCTCTAGCATTTGGGGTGATGCGCTTGAGGCCATGTGTCCAATCAGGAATGAGGAGCCTATTATGTGGAATCCATGTCTGAGTAATCACAAATATGTATCAGATATAGGTTCATTTCATTCATTATTATTTGGAGACAATATATTGGAGATTAGGAACGAAATATGAGATAGTCATAATCTATTCATGGGTGTCGTGAACCTTGCTTCGAGGTGAAATCCAAGTTAACCAAAATATAATTGTTTTTCTATTCATATTACAATTGAAGTGACTTCACGGTTGGGTGACACAAGTATTATGTTCTGGTTATTATTATTACTCAAATTTTGGATTTCTTCCATCGTTGTCCTGATGATATAACTGAAATGATAATAGTTCATGCATCATTATAGGCCCCTAGAATTAAAAGTTCATGATTATTTCCATGCCATATAGGTGAATTTAACTACATTCAGTGATTGATATATCTTTTATTGTTTGGTGATTATGTGATAGTTAACTTATTCATTTGATATTCCTTGTTTTCGATTGAGTGACTACTTATCTCATTTCATCGGTTCTATGTGCCCCAATGGGTTGGGATGAGTACTTTACCTCATCAATCTATTATGATATAAATAAATGTGTGTCATTTTATGTGATAAAGTGTATGGGAAAATATTCAATTGGAATTTATATCCATTTTAATGTGAAACATGACATCAAAATTGTAGTGTTTGCACATCATTATCCCACCTTGTTAGGTTTATGAAAGGTAATGGGGTGAGGTTGGTAATTATATTTAAAATGAAATGAAACCTATACATGAGCACTCACCACTACCTAGTCATATAAGTGGGTAGTTGGGGAATAATACCTTGGGTAGTGGGCTTTTCCTTATTTATATTCATTAAGTCTCTCTATATTTTTACTCCAAGTGCGTTCTGAGGTGTGTGTTTGGAAATTATAGACCAACGACACCACAAATTACTCTTATTATGCGCCAAGAAGGTGGCGACTACCATGATCTAGACATGGTGGGCCATAAGCTTCTAATTGAACCTTAGGGAGGGCCAACTGAGGCACCACCTAATGTACCTGATCTAGGAATGGATGTCCTATTCTAGGAATGTTGCATATATCTGATGTAGTCCATGCATGTTTCTCCATGACTGTCACCTATAATGGATGATCTGACTCATGAGTTTCACCTGTATCATCCTCAAAACCTTCTCGAGGGATGGAGATCCACAAGATGATGAGTCTTAGATAGAGTCCACCCTATATGACGTTGAGAATACATATATATTCCTCCAGAGTAGAGGGCCAGATATTCTACTTACATGCTATGTTATTAGGGAAAGTACTCGTGCGAAGTGATTACCTAGGATGGTAATCATTAGGGCATGTTATGGTTTGATTTAATGACTGTCTTATATACAGAGTTTATTGCTCAGATTCTACAAGCTAATAGAGTTAGAGATTTCATGCACCTCTCGGGTGTTTTATTTCAGATATGGGTTATTCATAACATTTCATTGATTTAAAGTTATTTTCATCACTTTTATTCAGGGATAAGATTTCGTGTTCTTGGTTCATCGAGGATGGGATGGTGAAAGCAATCGGTATGTTGCTGGATGTCTTAAGCCTACCTAATTTCTTAACATTTTCAATCAAAATAATATTAATGAGAAAAACCTAAGGGATGGTAATAGCACCAGGTATTGAGGAGCAGTTCCACGACATTCCATAATTTCTCCTGGAGGTGGGAAAGAATCCCTCAAGGATTCCCATCAGTGCTGTGACAACTAGAGTACCTATTTTTATAAATCCATGATGTGTCCATAGAGTGGAAAATAGAGACACCTTAAGACTAATTATAATAGATTACAAATGTATTGATGGGATTAAAAGATTATGGGGGTCTTAAAAGATTCTGTAGGACATTCCCACATGATTCAAGTGAAAAATAACTAGCGACAAATCCACCTTCAGGAGAAGGTTCTTTTGCACTGATTTGGGTGGGGAGTTTTAATATCACTAGAATATGTGGTCATGGAGGTGGTTTTGGTCATGGTAGCCAGACCCCAAATCACCAGATGCACCAACATATCATTTATGACGATGGTAGTCAAGATATTTCACAGGGCCGTAGATTAGGCCAGTTGCATGCACGACCATTTATACCCAATGTTCATGATGTGGGACCATCTATAGAATATTGTATTGTTCTAGTGGAATCTACTATAGGGTTGTCTTCAAATAATTGAGGTTATTATAACTCTTTCATAACTAGATCTATCATGGAATGTTTTGAACTGGAGATATAGTATTATTGTGGTAAAATGACCTTGGACACACAGTTGGGAGTGTGGTCAGAGGGCATACACCAATGTATGGAAATTATCCATGAGGTATGTAGTTACCCTTTCATATGAAACATATTCATTATTGGGATGAAATGATATATTGTAATTATTTAAATGGATTTTATGGTTTATTATTACACAATTGTAGACTGATATCATCATAAAGTATTTTTACTTCATCATAGGGTTGTAGTTATATTCATATGTCTGATTGGGGTGCCTATACTAGAAGAGTAGGACCATAAAATCATGGTATATGTGGATTTACCTCCCAGATTGAAAATATATTCATTGAGAATAATGTTTTAATCCAGGAAGACTTTTGTCTATTATTATATCATTTCATGGACATATTTCCCATTGAGTTTCTATATTACCACTTGAGAGATATGTAGATTTTATGATTTATCTTTTCTCAAGAGTAGTTATAGTGTCTATTCCTCTGTATAGGACGTAATATAATGATTTATAGGATCTCATGCAGTAGATAGAGGATTTAGAGGCCATATTTTCTATATGATACAGTACATCCTCTTGGGGTTCATCCATGCTTTTTACCATGAAGGAGGTTGTAACTTTAAATCTATGCATGGATTATAAATGATTGAACCAGCTTACAGTCAAGAACTGATATCAACTACCTCAAGTAGATGCTATCATCGACTAGGTCTATGGATCTAGGTTCTTCTCAATGATCAGACAATGGATGGGATATGCCCAAGTGTGAGTAATTCCATCACACATACCTTATACAACCATTCGTAGCATGTATGGTATGAATGTGTAACTAGCTATGTTGTTCTGTCTTACAAATCTACCTTTGAATTTTTATAGCTCAAGTGAAAAGGGTTATCCATCCCTATCTAGATTATTTTACCATTCTCTTTTTGGATGACATCTTGGTGTATTCTCATAATCATACCGAGCATGCTAATCACCTTGATATTGTTCTATATACAATGATAGAGCATTATCATAATGCCTTGATTTCTATGTTCAACTTTTGGATTGACAATGTTAACATATTTGGATATATTATCTCAGAATCAATTTTATCTGTTGACTCTATGTTGTTTAGTTCTATAGTTTCTAGGGAAAATCTAAAAAACATGTTTGATATATATTGTTTATTGGGGATGGGTAGATATTACAAGAATTTCATAAATTATTTTTATTTCCTTGAGTAACCTCTCACTGGCCTTACAAGGAATGGTTTTCAGTTTATGTGGTCATAATCATGTGGGAAAGCATTTCAAAAGATAAAAGGGAGGCTTCTCTTGAAACTTATTCTATCTCTACCGAATACAGGAAGAAGTTATATATTCTTCTCGATATCATTTGGCATCTACCTTGGAGTTTTACAATTGTAGGATGAAAATTTTGTTGTGTATAGATCTATGTAGTTGAGTAATCATGATAGATATTGCCTTATGTATGACCCTAAGCAAGTAGGAGATGTTCATGTAATATTTTTCTTGAGACATTAACTTTTAAGTGAGCACATTTTGGTGTATATAGGTCATTAGATCTTAAAATATAACTTTACACCATGTGACTTGATCCCCAAAAAGTGGATATGGGTTAAATATCAATAGTACATGGATTTGGAGCATTCTTATGTGCCTGGGAAGGGCTATGTACTTGCTAATGAACAATGTGGAAAAATAAAAGAACATGTAGTAAGGGAATACATTGTTCAATGGAAATTGATGGCACTATTTTTTGAGATGCATCTTGAGATTCATGATAGTCATGAGCAGTCTTACCTCTAAGCCATGGTAGTTATATCTTCCCTTTTTAAGAAGGTGAATATGAGGCAATTTTCAGATCCTAAAAGATTGGCTATCTGTGATAGTATATCCATAGATAACCTGCCTATAGATTGGTATATAGACATAAAATATCACTATGTATTTATAGGAATGTGTAGGTTTCAATAGATATGAGAGAGGAGTTGATGGAAGAGTCCCATGATATCAATGGGAATTTTATCCAAGAATATCCAAGATTTATTCAGATATTCTATTCTAGTGTTTCTTATCGAGAATGAAACACCTAATTTCATCCTTTATCAGTAGGTGTTCCATTTGTCAGTAGGTGAAGGTAGAGCACTAGAGATCTATAGGATTTTTACAACCACATTCAATCTCATAATTGAATAGTCACTACCACAAAACTGGGCAAGGCCAGCGCCACCCCTTTATCAGTGCTAACGAAAAAGTGCTGATAAAGGGGGGGGGGATTTATCAGCGCTCAAAAAAGCGCTGATAATGGGCGACTTTATCAGCGCTAAAAAAAAGCCCTGATAAAAGTCCCCCTTTATCAGTGCTTTTTTAAAGTGCTGATGAAGACCCCCCTTTATCAGTGCTTTTTTTAGCGCTGATAAAGGAACCCCCTTTATCAGAGCTTGTTTAGTAACGATGATAAAGGGTCGACTTCAAAAAAAATTAACAAAAAATTTTAATATATAAATATAGTTATATAGTTATATTGATATAAATATAATATATAATTTTTAAGTATATTTTAGATAAGTATAATTGTACATTTACACTTAATATACTTAATATATAAGATATTTAGTGAGAATGGATTCTTAAAAAATTAAAAAAAATATTTTTAATTAATAATATAATTATTATGGAATAATAGTCATTTAATAACAATTTGAAGAATAAAAAAATTAAAAAATTAAAATAAAGATAAAAAATATGTTGAAAATGCAACTCAAACTTAAAACGGCCATAACTTTCGATCTAGGTGTCTGTTTGAGCTCTACCACATATCAAATCGAAGCCTGCAATGAGCTCTACGTCGCTGTGACACGGGGGGGACCCCGGTCAAGTGTTTTCAAAGTCCAAAAGAGGCCTAGAAGGCCTCCAAAACTGATTTTTTTGTCGGGGTACCCAGATTTTTTAACATTTTGTGGATTTTCATCCTCGTTTAAGGTGGTAATATTGGATTTTTTTGGTGGGGACTGAATTTATTCCAAGGTATAAAATTCATATTGATATTATTTCTTTGAAATTTAATCCGTTTTTATTATGAAATTCTATTTATAATCAAATATATAACTATATGTACATATTTTTTATATATTCACACCTAAAAATTAATTTTTTAAAATAAATAATTAAACATATTTACATATAAAATATATTAGATTTATATAAATAATAACTAATATCCATTTTATTTAAAATACCAATATATGAATATTTATATAACTACTATATGTTAATATAACTATACATATTTTAATATAACTATATATCTATTAATATATGTATATATTAATATAACTATATATATATATTAATGTAACTATATATATATTAATATAACAATATATATTAATATAAATATATATTACTATACGAATAAATATAACTAATATATATATATAAATAAATAGATATATCATGTATAAGAGAACAAATCAATATAGATTAATGTAAAAGGCTTTTGGTGTATAGGGCGGAGGTCTCGAGATCAAATTCGAGTGGAGGCAAGGGTGCGCACGCAAGGTTGATTTAAAGGGCTAGCGCTGATAAAGGGTGTAGGCGGTGCAGAAAAGTGCTAATAAAGTGGGGCTCAAGCGCTGTAAAAAAAAGCCCCCCCCCCCCCGAGATTGGCAGTATTTTTTTTATTTTTATTTTTTTTTATCAGTGCTAAAAAATACGCTGATAAAAGACCCCTTTTATCAGCACTTTTTGGAGTGCTGATAAAAGGGACCCCCCCTATCTTCACCGGCATTAATAGCGCTTTTTCTAGCACTGTTAATGACATTTTTTTAGGGTTGATAAAATCCATATTTTTAGTAGTGAGTATAGATATTACCATGGAATTTATAGTCGGGTTTACTATGTTTCTATGGGGTGGTGATGCTATGTGGATATTTGTTGAACATCTAATGTAAATAGTCTACTTAATCCCTATACATGATACTTTATTAGTTTATAGGATGGGAATACTATATGTATATGAGATCTGATGACTACAAGAGGTCCCCTAAACTATAATTTTGGATAGATATGCTCATTTCACTTCCTGGATTTGGTAGGTATTTAGAAAGATATGGGTATATGGGTTATTTTTAGAACAAATTTCTTTATTTAGACTGATAGATAATTGGAACAAATGATAGAGGTCCTTGTGGACATTCTCTGAGTAAGTGTCCATTATTTTGGCAGTTTTGGGAGATGAATATCCCTCTCATCAAGTTTGGATATAATAACTACTTTCATGTGGTAATATAGATGGATCTGTTTTTGTCCTTATATGGTAATACATGTTTTTCACCCCTATGCTGGCTTGAGGTAGGTGAGTTGCCCCTCCTAGGTGATCGTCTCATATAATAGGCTTCATAGTAGCATCAGCTATTAAGTAAGCATAAGACTATTGATCTATCTTAAAATAAATCTTATGTCGATCACCACTGATGAACTCAGGAGTTTGAGGTTGAGGATCATGTTTCCCTTAGGGTATTGTCTAGGTTTGGGAATAGAATGTTACAAAATCAATGTATGTTTTCACCTAGTAATGTAGGGCCCTTTGATATTCTAGAGAGAATCCAATCGGAATCATATTGGCTGCTACTAACTCAGAGGTACCATTATGTGTATATTATCTTTAATGATTCACTGCTTTTGAAATATCATGGAAGCTTGTCTGAAAACATTTATCCCGAGGAGGTTTAGTTTGATTCCAATTCAACCCTTAATAACTATCTAGTAAAAATCACTAACTAAAGCATGAATGATCATTGAGGATGGTCTTTTCCAATTTAATAGGTGCTCTGGAAGAACAACCACATGTAGGATGATACATTGGATTGGGAGGCTGACATACGTGCCCAATGGCTAGAGTTTTTCACATAAAGTGTTTCGCCACCATTGGATTAATGAATGAACCCATTTTTCAATCATGTATGTATCCTTTAAATATCAATGTAATTATTTATATTGTTCTTAATATGGATTTCTAATGAGTTAACAATGGCCTAAAGAGTTTATAGGGATTGTTCGAAGCCTAAAACCCATATTTTTGGGAGAATTATACCTAGAGAATAGTTTTTAGTAAACATTATGGTGAGGCTACACTGTTATAAAAAACCATGTGGGTGGCATGATTTTTTGGATAGAGACTTACTGCATAGTTGGGACACAATTCCCCTAACAATGTCACCAAATCATGTGATATTCCACTTTTTTGTGGTACTGATGCTTGTTTGGTGCCCAATTTGGTAAACCCTGCATTCAAACCATGCACATCCTAAATTTTGGTTTATTTTAACCTTTTTTTGTTATTGATGTAATTAATCCCTAATTCTTCCCTAATATGATTTCATGCAGACTTAAAGATCCATTTTCTGAAATTTTAGCCCTTTTGAAGGTGTATCCAAGGGATCATGAGATCGAATTCAAATGGGTTTTGTTTGAGATTTTGGTCATCATGTTGGATGTGAAAAGGTATGTACTCGATTTTTTTAAAGCTTTTCTTCATCTCCCTTCCTCTAAACTTAGTTATCAATGTGTGAAAATTTTTACCTATTTCTCATATCTACTCCATTCCATTCCAAATTATAGAATAATAGTGGATGATGAGATTCATATAGGCCTATGGTGGGTGGTCTATTAATCATCACTCAAGTTCATTGATTTTTGGAATTATTGTTTGGGGACCACTAATTTATTCAATTTTCTTTTATTGAATTTATATACCTTTTTTATAATTAATATAAATGTATGCTTATACCCTATCCAAATATGTGAATATTTGTTAGTGCTTACACCAACAACTCCATCTCTCCCATGTTGTATGTTATTCGATAATTTTCCTTTCATTGTTCTACATGTTTTAGCTACCATTCAGTTGCGCCTTGGATATATATTTCTTTTAGATATGGATTCTATATTTAATTTATGGATTTAATTTTTTTATTTCATTATTATAAAGTACAATGATTTCTCACCAATTTATCCTCCCAAGGTAAGTGCTTCAATTTGAAAATTAAATGTGAAATGGATGACGGAAAGTATACCGAGTATATGACATGGACTTTATGGTGTAATTGAATAATAGGTTGTATGTTTGTATCACCCATTATCATGATAATAGAATTTAATGGAGTGAAATTTTATTTATTTTAAATTATATAAATTGATTAAATTAATGGTTTCATGATAATTTTCCTTTTCATAGTAATGAAAGGAAAGTATTGAACAAAATGTATTTATCAATTAATTAGGTCTATTTTAAAGGGTTTAACACTACATAGACTTGTTACACTAATTAATGGAATGTTATGAACCAAATATAATATTATATGAATTCATTATCATATATGAGTTGCCTAACTTGATCTCGTATAGGATTCCGTAGGGATTTCATTGAGCACACGGGAACTGCATTCTAATTCAAGGACATGCCTTGAATTGAATAAGATCCACCTAGATCCCAATACTTTTCTCTATATAGATTCCCAACATGACATTGTATGGTCCCTTAAATATTTCTACTTGATTTATTGGATACACTTCTTGGATGCAACATTAACAAGTAGGTTCGATGGTTAGAACCCATTTGGAATCATCATTACATAGCCACATTTTAATTGGGATGAACCCTATGGACTCGGTATGTGTATTATTATGGAATTATATGGACTATGCTCCTTTGATTACAATATCTTCCTTAGCTAGGCTATAAAAATTACCCAGCTAGAAACCCAAGATGTCTACATTTCAATGTTTATTACCTTGGAATTTTATTATTAAATATCATTATAGGTTTCCTTGATACATCATAGAAGATGAACTAGTACTACCATGTGACTTATTTATAATATTTTAATAATTAATTAATGATCTAAATACATTTTCAAACACTAGACAAGGGATGAATTAAGTATTTCAGTATTTAGTTACATTGTACTACTTTTTTCTTTATATATTAATTCTTTCACAATGATACATTTCTATAACATTGTATGATTGATATAAACTCTATTGATTTTGGGCCACTAAGATTTATCTCACACCCTACCCTGGTGCCTTTGGCACCCATGTATTTCACATGTACGAAGGGGTTTATAATGGAAAGAGTAATTATTTTTACAATTGATGGATTTTTGTGTGATGATGTAGTGGGAAGAAAATGACTAGGATGTACCTCAGGATGCTTGGGATAGTTTATATATTTCCATTTTCTACATTGGGGTTTTTCATGTATGCTAGCTACATGGAATCCATGTTTTCTGGCTTACTAGATACGTAACATATCATCATTAGTTCTTGTATGGTATTCCCATTATTCTAGTTATTGTTATATTTATCTCTTTATTCAATGAATTTCATTTACTTATATTTCTTATGTTATTTAACTCTGTTTATATTTATCCATTAGGATACACTATGGAAATGAGGTTACAGTCTCCTGAGATATACACCCTAGGCCCTCACTACAAGTCAGTAACCTATGGTGTTTGGGAGATATGCTTGAGTCCATGTGGCCACCAGGATCGGGTCACCCATTAAGTGGAATCTGGGTTCGGGACATGTCATATATGAATAATATATATCATTAATTTTAATCATTAATGGAAAATTTTTATTAATGATAATTATTTGGTAAATCATCAATATAGATAAATAACATGAAACAAATTTGTTGTCAAACTCACTTTAAGGAAACACCAAAAACTCTCAAATAATGGAATTATAACATAATAATAAATTCTATACTAGTAATTAAAATATCATCAATGTGTTTCTTTTGATAAAATTCTAGAATATAATAATTCATGACACATATATTTCCAAATATGTAAAAACTATCAACACCCATTTTAAAAAAAATATTATACATGAATAGATTTATTAAAAATTAAGACGATACATGGAAATGTATATAAATATGATCATAAAATATAAAATTATGTTATTTATCTTTATGATATAAGAGGTTCAATAACATACATTCGAATCAAGGGTAATGGCATGGGAAATTGGTAAATCAATTCAGATTTCTTGAGTTATGTAGTTTCTTTTTAACTTCATCAATAAATGATACCAATATTCAATGATCTTATTTTATATATGTCTTCAAGTTTTTTTGTTTGGGGGAAATATCTTATCAATTAAAATCCAAATCATAGAAATATTTTCTAACATAAAAATAAAAGTATGTTTGGATTAATTCCAGACCTATTAAGAGATGATTTTTCTTAAAATAATCGTTCTTTTAACGCCATGTTTTTATATATAAACAAGTTCATCCTTTTAAATTTTGAAAGAAAAATTTATAGTAATTCATGTTTTATTAATTTTTTTAAATATAACATTGTTTTTATTTATTTTAATTTTTTCTCTTTTTTTTCACTATTTCCAAAAATGAATATATTTTATATGATGTTTTGTTTATAAATAAATAATTAAATGATATTATAATGTTGGTTGTTTAGATGATTTAATTTGGTATCAATTAATTTGTTTTATGTAGTTATTTATATGAAACATTTTAAAATGTAATACGAAACCCGTTCATACTACTAGGATTTAATGATCGAACTATTAGATGTTTCAAGTGCACACATGTGTATTATTTTTATTTATGTAATGGGTAGGCCCTATATATCCCTAAAATGCTTTGGAAAATCATTAAATACCATGAAATAATGGTGAAAAAGTTAGTGCATATTGATCTGAATTTGGAAAAAAAAATTATTCCTAATATGCTATCTGAAATATGTTTTGTATTTTTATTCTATATTGAATATAGGATTCCGTTCCAAATCCACTATGCGAAAAAGGAGGTGATGCTTGATCCACAATTTTTTATTTCTATGAATATATTTATGACACCCTGATTTGATATGGTACTATTATATTCTCAATATATTGTGATTTATATATCATGTTTTACTAGTCCTTAATCTATGTCATATTTTTAATCATATTGGTTTACATGTTCTCTTATAAATCTATACAATCAATTTTTTTGAATAAATTTTATTTTAATATGATCATTTTATATTGTTTATGTTTTCTGATATATTTATGATAAAACCCTAGGTAACATGTTTATTTTTTTCATTATCCCATAATAGTTTTACAAGCTCACCCATTTATTATGTTTCCATTTCCATGGTCATGAGGAAGAGTGTAAATTGGGATATATGTAAAACAATATCAATTATAATTAAAATTATGGGAAATGTTGTGAACAATTTTAATCTATGTTTCTTATATAGTTAGAAACTAAAGATACTTAACATTTTGATTCTCTAGATGTTTTGTTTATTATATATTATAATGTTTTAATTTATTAAATGATGTAGAATTATGGTATGATTTAATTGGATCACCTGAAACACTATGAATACAATCACAGATGAAAATTTTTCATGGGTTTTTTCATGTCAATTTGGTTTCAGGGTGTGGTATGTCTTTCATATGATGTTTTTAGATAAGTTTTTGGTGAGTATTGGATTTTGAATTTTGGATAACAATATTTATGAGTTTCAATTTTATCTTTTGGGATAGAGAATCACATATTGTTATAGTGGTTGTTATATTTATATATGAGGAATCTGATAGAGCATTTTTCAAATCTATTTTTTTGATACCTTAGATATGGGGAAATGATTAAAATATATCCATAATATACAAATGGGTAATTGATTTAGATATGTTTGTCCAGTTAAATCCAAAAATATGATATAATGACGATCATTATTCTTATTGAATTGTTGGATTACACTATGAAGTTATAGAGTTGTGATCCTATATTCAGTACATGGAATGATATTATAGTGATTGAGAATTTAATAACATAACCCTCATAGGCCATTAGGATATACTCCAAACCATACCATAGTGGGACCTAAAGGGCATATGTCATTCCCATGGGTTGTCGATGTGCATCTCGATATACAAAAACAAAAAATGGAATGATTGTCCTAAAATGATATAAAGAACATGGAATAAGTATATATAAAGGTAACATGAAATAAAATACTCCATAACTGTAGACCAATAGTGGTAGAGATAAAACAAAATAAATAACACATAATAATGATACATGATGTCAAAAAAATCCAAATTCTTCATAACTACAAATACCAAATCCATGTAATATGTGGGAATAATCTCATCATCCCACCACTAGATACCCATACCTAGTTGACATGAATCCTAAATTCATCAGTATGATTAATTTATCTTTCATTCTTATGAAAAAACATAGCCTATACACCCCAAGGGTGTTTTCCGTGTGTGAAAAAAACATCCCAAATAAGATCCCATGAAAGTGTTTCATATCATTTATTTTCAAATTACCCAAATATTCACAATATATTGAAAAAATTTCATGATAAAATAGTTTCCAATTTTTTATCAAATTCATGGTAAAATAATTCCAATTTTCATAGTTCTAAAGGATATTTCATATAACATAAGTCAAATAACATTTAAAAATAAATGATTACCCAAATAAAGAATCATTTTCAATATCTAGGCCATAAAAGAGAAAATCCATAATGAGAAATTAATATTGGAGATGAGACATAGTATAACATAGGTCCATACTAGCTATGTATTTGATACCACAACAATGATGTAAAGACATATTGTTCTTCAAATAGGTATCATGAACAAATTTGGAAATAGAACATGTGAACACCACTTTAGATAACCCTATATAGTGTTAATTAATCGAGTACCTATAATTTAAATACCATGGAAATAGAGGATAAATCCATTATTAAACAACCTCACAAATATAAGGATACGACCTAGTAATAAAATCCCCTCCTTGGAAACATACCCCCATGTGATGATTTTGTCAAAATGTCTTAATCCATTTTAATAATTTTATAAAATAGATTAAAAACTCATTTTTATCAAAATCCATCATTGGAAACCAGTATCACAATTCATTTAATTATTAATTACAGTCATCTTTATTTTACAAAAATATGTTGTAAAACTAGGTTTTTTCGAAAATCATTTATGCACTAATATCATGAGTATCAATGATCATTCCCATCATCATTCATAAAACAATTTAGAATATAATATTGTGTGTGGTACACTATCCTCTTAATAGATATGAAACCGCTAACCTAAAAATTGATTTATAGGTTAACAACAATCAGATCCACACACTGGAAGTAATGGAAAAATAGAATAATGAAATATGTAGATCATTGAGAATAATAGATGTAAACACAAATAAATAAGAACTGGACATTATGAACCAATTTCACAATGGATATTAGAATGATCAGAAAATACGTATGGAAGAAATTTATCATGGGAACTAAATCACCCAATATATTAACAGAAATGATAATTGGATTCCCCAAGATCGTCCCTGAATAACCCAAACCGAAATATTATAATGTGAATAATTATATAAGGATTAATATATTAGAAAACTATGTCAACATCCCATTAAAAAATTACTCCCATTACAATTATCCATAATTCCATAAATATTTTTATACAACCTCATGAAAGAAGCATCAAATTCATCCCCTTGAAATATTGAACAATAGACCCCATGGAATGGTGTATGTTCACCACACCCATGTTCTTCTCAATATTAATACCCCTGAACCCAAAATATACCCACCGAAGATAGTTTAGTTATAATACTATTTCCTTCTAAGACAATCCATGGCCTTCACTATGTTATGTGAGGCCTTATTATCTATAGTGTATAGTAAGACAACTAACCATCCATGCTTGAGGATAATCCTATTAATGGGTGTGGTTTCACTACATATTTAATACATGTTCTTACATGGAGAAAAAATGGTTTGGACCATGGCATGGTCATGCTTGATTTAGACAGAGAAATTATAATCAACTTTAAATAAGCATCTAGTACTAACCCAGACTCTGAAGACATTGAAAGAACTATACCAAAGCTAAAAACATATATCTTAACTAAACCTACGATATAAAAATTAACCCAACATTGTACATTATACCACTATAGACTCACATAGAATAATTAAAATAATAAATGTGGTGTGGCCTTTACTAATTCATAAATGATTCATATCCCCAAGTCTCATGAGACTTTTATGCATGATTCCTTAAGACATTATCCTATGTAACCAACTTCCCACATATAATATTCACATGTGAGTCAATGATATGGATTTCCTCCTAGTCATTAGATGAATCAAGCTCTTGAAAAGATTCCAACAAATTGATAACATTGAAGTGGTTATGATGATACATCCTGATCTATGATATGAGTAAAATATCATGAATACCTCTCAAATGAACTTTTAATACTTTAAAATAAGTTTCTTATCAAATATACATAGACATCTTGAATGATCCAACATATATATTAGCTAACTTCCATTGGATCCCTTGAAGGTGATGAACCAATATATTAGAATCATTCATGACGATATAGTCGCCAATAAAAAACAATGAAGGATTGTGTCAATTGTCAACATAATATTTTTTCCACTATGTACAATAACCAATAATAAGTGTATATCCTAAATCATCATTGATTTCTCATAAACGATACCATTTCTAATTAGAGAGACCACTACACAACTATCATAAAAAACATGACATGCATGAGAAACCATAAAAATAACGAAAATGATCCCTTATGAAGAATCAATATTATTTTAATTATAAATAAACTCAACCATTCCTAGAGGACCATCCCATGACCATCTACAATCCCAGACACATGCACAAATAAAATATTCCTGAATTTGAATTGAAAACTCTATCTAGAAATATATTTTGGGATTATTATATGTTTTCAACATGATAACATCCTTTCACCAATAATTCCATGTTATTTAGACAATGGATTCCATAGATACCCCATCCACATTCCATACATACATTGAAATATGATGAATAAAACCAAAATTATTTTAGTATATAGCCTAATTCTAATGACATTTGTAATAATGAGACACATTATTAGAAATTCCATACATCATTGTCGTCCAAAATAAACACCATATCATATAACAATACATATATATATTGATAGGATAAAACCCATGATGAACTATAAAAATAATGCATTACATAATTTTTTTAGATAAAGGGATTTATAATGGATTCTTAAGGTAAATACTTTTATTATAGGTGAGATACCACCCCAGGGAGGTCTCCAAGACATATATGGACTACCTCATTACTTAAGAATTAGAATAATGCTTATATTTCTGTAGGATCAACTGAAGGATATAAAATGATAACAGAAGACTGGAAAAAACCATAAATATATTTTTGTACTTCAAATCCACAGATAGCTATGAAAAAATATCTATAAAAATTCATGCCTCATTCACATTCTGTACTACCTAAGAATGATATCTACAACTACGAGTTCAAACAACGTCATTCACCATTATAGGGTTAGAATTGATGTTAACAAAAAATGTTAGGAGCTACACCGCCCATTAATATTTCTTGAGGTTTTAGTCCTTCTAAGATATGATATATCATATGAACATCTGATCCAAATAGATTGTGATCCAGTCCTAGAAACGGTAGTGTTTTTAACATTTTGGATCATGCATAACAACAGAGTGTTCCAAGTCATAATGGTTATAATTTTTATCATGTGGCCGAATATTAGACAACCATACTCTTTCATATGGTATTCATGTATAATAATGATTTACATTCCATTACTATAAGAATCACAGTAAGAAACATAACACTTATGAGGTTAATAAAAAACCAGAAAATTAACGGTTATAAGGATCCATTTATACTAATAAATAGAGTCCTTACAGATAGTATTCCAATAAAATTTCACCATATTATTACTAACAATAGTCAATAGTGATTCTATTTTTCATAAATCGTTTAAAAACTTCTAGTAATACATTACTAGTAATTATAGGAATCATTTATCTATGATTTTTTTGTTCTTCCAATGATAATACAACAATCACCATTTTAGGATCAAATTATAGGCCATGGTCTAAAATAAAATTTTCAAAAAAAAATCTACTCTCAGTACATTAAAGTGTCTTTCAATAAATTACATAAAGGAGGATACTTATCATGATTCCCAAAAAATTGTTTAGATGGTACTTATTCTCATGAATAGTTATTTAATAGACCACAATATCATCCATTAATAAAATAATAAAGACATTATGATTATGGTGGAATATCTTCTTCATAAAATCAATACACACTTAATATGTGTTAGAAAAAAATAATTATGATATATTCATAGTGTTTATACAATTTTTTGAATGTGGTCTTTAGGATATAAAACTTATAGTTTTAATTTGAGGATAACCTGATAGAGGATCAATTTTCTAAAAGAGATTTTCCACCTTTAACAAGGGAAAATGTCCATACACAAATGGAAATAAATATTTATTCTTAATTTTTACCCTATTCAACATTCTAAAATATATTCATTAACAAAGTGAACCATCAGCCTTATTATGAAAGAAAATAGGGGCCACCTGTAGGAAAACACATTAATTAATATAACCCTTATCCAAAATGTTGTTCAAATGGATCTTAATATATTTAAACTCAAATGATACATATAATAAGAGGGTATATAAATCATCAATTTACCATAAACCGGATAAATGGGGAACACTACCTAATATTATAGAAGAGTTCTAATGAATCCATCTAGGAAAACCATGGGATGCTCAGAAGGAAGAGATACATTATTGGTTTTAATTAGATTAGTAGATAACTCATTTATCAAATTTTGGTGATATGGTCCTACATAACATGACCAAAAATTCTACTCTATCGAAAATAAACATAATACCCCATAAAAAAATAATGAAATAGACTGATGATAATAATAAATATTTGTTCATTGAAAAATAAAATAATAAAACCCAATGGTAATATTGAGAAGATCCAAATCAATAGACAAAAATAAAAAACTAGCTCAACATTAGTTAACGAAAAATAACATAAAGGAAAATTATACCCCTACTCATATAACATTATAATAGGATTTTCTAGCTCTATAACATATGATATGATAACCATCTGACATTTAAAAACTTCCAAATTATTGAACTACATTCAATATTTTGAGGAGTAGAAAAATAAATATTTTTTTAAGAAAATGAAATAAAAATGGTACCTCTTAGTTTAGATGGTCCCTTGTCAACATCCAATGAAAACTACTCCACATAGTGAAACTGCATCACTTTAGAGGATTGTGGATGAAACCATTTTTAACAAAGATGTATTAAAAATTATACTTTAGAGTTTATGATCCATAGACATATCAATGTGTAGAAAATTCCTGTTGGAATCTCCATATATTTCCTAATTACCATAAGCAAAATAAGTATATTTAAGTTCCAGGAATGATCATTGAGAGCACATTTCCCTTCCACAATATTTAAAAGTTAGGCGTACACAGATAATTACTATTTTTGGTGTAAGGATACTTCTATTGAGAGTTACGTCCACCACCTCTAAAATTATCACTCCCCTTATTATTCTTCCCACGTGTCTCACTATAAGAGTCATTGGTTGGAAGGGTAAACACAAACAAGCATTAGATTCCTTACAAATAAATCTCTATCATAATATCTCCATTGTATTTTTTTGAATAATTGGTGGGCTTAAGAATATACACTAAATATAAGGTATAATTTTAAACACCATGTTGCTATTTCTAAGCCTTCAACATATTATCCCACAAAAACTCAAAAAACAAAACATTGTAAAGTGTTTGGTGTACTATTTCACCATACAATATCCCCACTGATTTGATATAGTCCACATACATATTATTATTATACAAAAATATTGTTTTAACATCTAAAATAAAATGGTCTTGATATTATTTAACACTAATCCCACTTTTTTATTAACCATAATCATAGTGACCCACCGCCAAAATCTATAACCCTTAAGCCTAAATGGTTCAAACTACAACATAATAGATTTATGTGTCTCTTGGAATTCAAATACATGATTAATTTTTACAGCAATTTTGACACCTCTTAAGGTTCATTGGTTCCCATACATTATGGGAGCTTATAGGGTTAGAGCTATTGTCTCTATACTTGTCTTCTCTAACTCATGGATGTACCTCATAATCTTGGTTCTCAAAATGTTACAGATTCTAATAAACTAAAAAAACTTCCCAGATGATTTCTTTATTGGGATTAAAATATATTAAATTATTTCATTGAGGAACATTACACACAACACCATCCTGATGAATATATGATAAAAATCTAAAATACCTAATTTTATATACCAAAACAACAATCCAATAAGAAAATTAAACAATATTAGCTTATTCTATGATAATATAATATAAAATTATGATCAAGAATAATATCCTAAATATGAGACATTAAAACCAACATGCTATGGTAATATAAGTCCAATTATGATGAGATATGGCTAGGAACTCACTCAAAATATATCCCCAAAGTCCAAAAAACTTTTCTCTTACCAAAAAAGCATCCTAATTAAAAAAATGAGGATAAAACTGATTTTATGACTAATAATTGGGACCTAACATAGAGAACCCATTAAACTAGTATCTAAAATAGTTCATGCAATGTCATAGAGGGGGTTCTTGATCTAGACATGCAAGCGACATGCACCATGGTATCCAATAACCAAAAGAGGGAATGATTTTCCCAACCTGAGATATCAAATATGGAATACATGTAGAGAAAGGTAGCATGAAAGGAAAAATTACAAACTATTTACCATTTTTTGTAGTGATATTGCTAAAGAGAAAATAAAAAAATAACATGTCCAGGAAAACAAACAAATGAATTTAAAAATACAAACAACTACTATATGAGATACATGGGAACATCCCATAGTCACGCTACTAGATACCCATGCTAAAATTACAAGAAACCCTATAACTTCACTACGATTCAATTTTATTTCCATTTTTATAAAAACATAGTTTAGAAAATCATAAGGCAGTGTAAAGGGTGTGATAAAAACCATCCCAATGTTATCCTACACAATTTTTTCATAGAACATATATGTAAAATTATCGTAACATGATTAATATATAAAAATTTTGTACTGATCCAAGAGATTCTATTTTTTTCAAAATTTTAGAAATATTATGTACCCCTTTCCTAGTTCTATATCTGATTTTATATAAGACATGTCAACAAATAATTTTAAATAAGATATATACTAATGAATGCATCATTTTTAATTGTAATGACCATAAAAATATAATTCCATAAAATGTAAGTGAAAATGGAAATCATTAGTAGGATAACATAGGTTATGGATAGGTTTTTCTCTCATACCTCTATAATAAATTCATTACATATTGAAAACTAAAAAATTTCCTAGAACAATTGGGTCATTGGACCAGAGAAACAGCTTAGAGGTGATCTCACTATGGTGATATGAAATCATGTCCCTATAATAATAGGATCCAGATAATAGAGGAACACTATATGAGTGAACCCCCCCCAATAAAAATAAGTAAAAGGCCCAATACTCAATCCAACTCCAAAGTACTCAAGTATTTTATGTTCTAAATATTTCAAAAAAAATAATAGGTCATATAACCTTTAATAATATAGTTTCAAATGAATCCCATTTCAAGAAATTATTTATTCCAAATGATATTATAAAAAGAATTTTTTAGTACAATGAAAACCTCTTTATTTTTCCAAAATAATGATAAAACCCATCATTTATAAAAAACCAATGATATAAAATTATCGTGATGATCATGGACCATGAAAATAATCATTTATGAAACAATATATAGAACCAAATAAATAGTGTATCGCTAATAAAATACTATACATGGAACAAAATACCTCACTCATGGGGTCGCACAACAATATTTTTTTGATCAACACTTTGTAATGAATGGAATAATACACATTAGATAGAGGTGTCCCATGGAAAACATTGTATTTTTAGACCAAAAAACATGATATGGCCTGTAGAAAAAAATAACAATGGATCGTAGATTGATTACACAATAAGAAAAACATGAATAGTTGAAGGGAATTAGATCACCCATGTATATTAATAGAATCCAAAATAGATTCATAGATCACATTATAAATTATTAAAATACAAAACCATTGAATATGAATTTATATGGTAAGTTTAATAGAAAAGAAAATAAATTCATGAATGAATTAAAAAACTCCTCTCACAATGATTGATCATGTTTAAATAAATATGTAAAATTTCTTCCAAAAAAATTGGTCACCAAATCAGAAATTTTAATTCTCGAAACAGATGACATCAAATATGTTGGACGCTCACCATGCCCTGTGTTATCTTGATATCATTACATTATAAAGAACAACATTCCCATAAAACACAATGTTGATTTGAAACCCTCATTATTTGAGAATGGAAATGACCTCTACAATTCTAGGGGTAGGTGTTATTGGTCCTGGTGTACATGGATCAACTAATGTTACATGCTCGGAACAATGCCCTGTATTGATTATGCTGGCCCATCCTATGGTGTACATGCACTACCATGGAGAAAATGGCTTAGGAAACAACTTGTTTAACAAAATTTTCACATTTAAATTCTAAGAACCATTAAATAATTAACTATAACAATCCAACACAACCCAATCTAATAAGGGACCATCCCAAGGATCTTAAAAATAGAGCATACTTCATGTAGGGATGAAATATAGCATCTTGTTGTTGAGTAGTTATGTTATGTGGATTACATCTAATTATCAAATCATGATGATTTTCCACTGTGTCTACATTTATTAACAACTTGATATGTTGTGCAGTATGTAGACCCATATCTTGTGTTGTTAGTGAATGTAATTCCACCTACAGAGAAGAAAATTATTTTGTTGGGATAATATGAATATTAATGTTGGTTAACTTAATTTCATGAGTAAAATGATAGTTATTTCCCATCATACAATGTGAGTTTGACACTCATTTGGTCAATGACGATCTTCAAATTGTGGGTGGAGTATTATTCCTTGAACAGATATGTACCAAACATATTATAATGATTATAGTGGGTCTTATAGATGAGATGATGAGTTTATTATTGACTTGAATCATCCATACCATTTAATAGGTTATGTTTCCATGTATAGTGTTCTAGACCCACTTCTACGAGGAGTACTATATGAGGATATTAAGATCCATACACATATTACAACTATTGGAGTTGTAGAAGGGTGTGAATTCTAGTATTGAGTGCACATTGGGATTAACTAATCTTATGAGGTACTCCCCCTAAATGATCCAAACTATATGACAAAAAATTCTGGGTACGGGTTTTATGTTCCACTACGTGATACACCATGCTTTCAATACATCATCACAAATTTGTGATTAAGGTAAATTTTCATTATGGTATTTTATTTAGAGATACTTTTATAAATTTTTTAAAATAAATATTTATTTATTATTTTTTCTTTATTATTTATAACTTGTTAGTTATTAATTATTAGGACAACGTCGTCATAGGCCCCACATGCCCCTGGTATACCACGCCCTAACCCACCAAGAGGCTACCTATAAGATTATGCATATATATGTGTATGTTGAAATTTGAACACCACGCATCATGGTTATTCTATAAATCCTTTATCACTCCATAAAGCGCATCAATTGTTTATTAAGTAGATATTAATATACTTATATATACAAATTAAATAGGTAAACATGTATACACACACATATATATACATGTGTGTGTGTGTGTTTATGTGTTTCAATGTGTTTTTCAATGTATTTAGTCATATTTTATATATATACATACATATTGATATATAATTACATATAAATACGTATATATATCATTAGAATATATATAAATGTATATAAACATTCCTAAAGAGATTTAAATATATTAATATATATTAATATACATACAAACATATAAACATAAAAAATTATATATAATTATAAATAAATTTACATAAATATTGATGACACATAGTAATTAATTAAAATTATATATTTACATAAATAAATTTAAACACACAAAAGTATAAATATAAATATACCCATATAATACATATAAATATATAAATATAAATATAAATTTATATCCATATAATATATGTATCTAAATATATATATACACACACACACACATATATAAATATACATAAATATGTATACACATCTATAAATATTTATAAATATAAGTAAATATACATAAATATATATAAATATACACACAAAAAAATATATATATAGATAATTATATATAATTTTATAAATTAAAATGAAAAACAAAATGATACATAAATACATACACTAATAGACACATAGAGATATATATGTATATATATTCCCACATAATTTATATACATTTACATAAATGCACATAATTACATATATATTTATACAAATATATAAAACTATAAATAAATTTAGATAAATAAATATAAATACACAATTACATATATGAAATTGAATATAACTATTTATATATATATTATGAGGATATAACTTCAATGAAACACACACACACACCTACCACTCAGATGTCAGAATGGCATGACCTAGTCCCCTCAAAAGAAAGCCTACTCGTCATGCCCATATATACATATTACATATATAGGCATGTCAACCCAAAATATATGGTTGTCACGCCCACCAAATGCATGTGCCATAGGATCAAATTAATATTGTATAATGGAATATGTATATATAGGTTTGTCAGACCATCATCACCATTAGATTGCTAGACAAATAATCATGTACATCATGGACCTTAGATCATCTAACTTCTAACCCAATTTCCTCCACCCTAGGGCCCCAATTTTCTATCAAATCCACCCATGTTGTGTCATATATGACCAATAGATACCCAACTTCCTATATGAAATTCGCCCATATACTTCATTGGAACTCCATTGAACACTAATTAGAAAACCCATGTGGTTTTCCACTGTTGTACTTTCTATCAACGGTCATTCATAGCTCCAATTCACTTTACCAAGGTACCATTGTCAACAGGCATTGACCAATCCAACCTCATCGAAGACCACCCTCTCCTGACATGATCCTAACAATGTGGACAAACCCACATGAATATAAATATGTTTTGTGTTCCATAACATAAAACCCCAAATTAACCCCCATCAATGGGGTTTTTCCTGGGCTTTGATCCCTTGTAATTATGCTTTCATGTGAAGAAGATCTCCAATTTACATACACCCCATTGAAATACATATTAATATAAACACATATAAACACCGACATATATATAGACCTATAATTATCTATATCGATATATATACACACATAATATATATTTAGATATTGATAAATATAAATTAATATACATAAATATAAAAAATACATACATATGCATACATATATGTATATATTTTTATATTCACATAAATATATATGAATACACACATATATATATAATTATAATGAATAATATAATGGTAAAGTTAATATATATATTCACTTATGTAAGCCTTATTATTTGAAAATATATACATACACTTATTACTAGTTGAGTATATTATAAGAGAAAAAATAACCCACATACCCAAGGAAAACCAATAATCAATCCCCATCCCTCCATAATAATTACTAATTAATAATTAATAAATAATAATTAGTATATAGTAAATTATAAATATAAAATATTTTAAATAAAAAATGATGATAATTAATTAGAAATATATATACATGTAATTTGTATTTTATAGTTAAGTAGTTGGGGTTATATCCTAGTAGTAGTTGCAACCTTGTAATCCAACATCAAAAACCCTAGATAAAATCATAGCAACATGAAATTTTGATTGGATTTTCACCCAGATGTGGGATGTATTGACAAAACACATGCATGGGTCTCTTGGGGGTAGAATGATTATGAGAGAACATTGTATCATGGAAGTGGGGTGAGTAGGGTACATCAAGCGGCAGTCAATGGAGTGGTGATGGGAAAAGACCTCAAGTGGGAAGGTGGTCTCCATGATGACTATTAATACAGTGGACCCACACAGTTGTGTCAAGAAAAAAAGCTACATGTGATGGGAACCTGGGATACAAGATTTGTAATGTAATTCAAGTCCAGAGGGCTGTCAACCCATAAAAAATGGGTGGGTTATCCCCTAGGGGGGCTATGACCTTCACCTTCAGGTTATGTGTGTTTCATTTCTATTATTCGTTTTAATTGTACCCCTATGTACATATACTATATAATAATTAATAATTAACAATTATTATTTAATTTATTATTAAATTCCATGTAATAATAATTAATCGTATCTTTAAAATTATTAACATGTAATTAAAATTTTGTTAACAATAACAACAATAAATATTAAATTTTTTAAAAAAGAAACCATTGGTTCAACATCAGTGGGCTATGTAAGGAATAATTCTTCCCATGGATAGGGTTTGGTATTCCAGTGATTGAATAGGACATTTGGAACATGCCTGCCCAACCCTTCATGCAGTTTATGTTAGTTAGGTGGTCGATATAAATTTTTATCAGAGGTAGTTATATGATCATATACATCCCAGATGTGGATGTGGTGGTTAACATTGATGAATGTAACACCCCAAGCTTCCACATTTTGCTTCCCTTTGAATAATACAGCAGTGTGAGTTGTACGCAACTTTGAGTTCTAACACACACACCACAACCTATGAAACTAGCCGTTATGAATAGTAATACCCACTTTTTGAAATTATATAAATTTTATCCTTCAAAATGGACTTCATTTTTGGATTCATAATATCGAAATTATCCTAGAGTGAAATTTTGGTATTTTTCTGAAAGCTTTCTATTTTTGATGAATAGTGAAAAAACACTAAGTTATATTTTAAAACCAAATTTTTATTTATTTTATTTAAATTTCATTTAGGTCAAAATGGATACATAATACCTATATAAGTTCAATGTAATTCATTGGAGTTTGTTTAGAATAATTTTATATATATAAAAAGTTTATTGAACTTTCCACCGTCTTTTACACACCTCCTAGGAGAATTTAAAAATTCACATAAAACATAATTTCACCGCTTATGTGAGTGGAATTTCGAAAATCCAAGAGACACAGTTAATATCAAGGAGTAAAATGTGGTTCAATAAGATAAAAATAATTTTTTTTGAATAGTATCATTTTACCTTTATTTACCACGGTTAAGAGAAAATAGGGTAATTAATGGTAAAAATGATATTAATATTACCCTAACACATGTACTAATTCTATTGGACAAGTGTATATCAAACGAAAACATCCTTAGGAATAACATATTATCATTTAGTTCCACTTGGATTAGATTATGACATTAATTATTATTTAATTCAAAGAAGAGTTAAAAGATTTAAAATCAAAGCTTAATAACTAAAACATTTTTAATATAGGGTTAAACATAAGATAAATTCGATTGTAAATATTAATTATAAATCTAAAATTATTTTCTAGATAATGGTATTTTATTTATAATATTTAGAGGTTATATATTTTAATTTATTTTTGACACAATTGTGATGTAGTAATTACATAATTAATGAAATATTAAAATAATTGATATTATAAATATTAAAATAAATGTAATTTTAGACTTTTAATGAATTCCACTAATTTTCAAGGTTAATATGACATATTAGGATTGGTTATAAAAATTGTTTTTGAAGTAATAATGATTTTATAAATTTATTAAAAACAAAATACCTTATAGTGTCAAAATTGACATAAAAATGTTTTGAAAACAAATATTATATTATTAATTTATATTCTATTCTTAAAAATATAAGTTTATGTCGAAGGACTTGTATCATGATAGGTGTATCATTAATGGACCACTTGTGGGGTCGCTTGTATGTATATAATATGTTTGTTAACTATATAATATAAAAATAAAAAGTTACACGCTAAATGTCAAACTAATTAACTAAGAGTTAAAACATAAAGATAAGGGTAAATTAGTGACCCAAACCTATCAAAAACAAATTGGTTGAGTGGTTTTCGACCCATACCCACCATAACCTTTAAATAATCCACTTTGGTGCCATTATAATCCAAATATAAATTTATTATAGAATAATATTTCTAGCTTTTCCAAAGGTGCCCCTCACCCCTCTTATAAAAGGGCACTCTCACTTATTACTAATTCACACATTAAGAGCCATTTGGCCCAGCCAACCCCTACCCAAATACTCTCTAAACTTCACGCAATTCAACCTAGAGGCCTTATTTTGATAATAAAGCCATCCTAGGGAGCCATTTTGATCAAATCAAAAGGAAGAACCCGAAGAAGAGGTAATGTTTTCACCACCCTCTTTCAAGTTCCTTTCTTCGTCAACTTCTTCTTTCCTTGTTATTTCTATTCTAAAATAATAAATTCAGTATATTCTATATACTATGATATTATTATAAATATGGATAAACCAAATTCATTTTTCTATCCATCCCTTGAATGACATGTCACCATACGTGCGAACGTACGTCCTACCATCTCCACATCGTGGTGTAATTATTTTTCAATATATTATTATTTAGATGGGCATAAAAATGATGTATAATTCATGTAAATAATAAATATATCATGATAATGATTCTGTATATATGATATTTTGATCCAATTATATATTATTTTAATAACAAAAGAATGATATTGTCGCCCATGTGTACGTACGGATTACCGTCTCCACGAACGCGATTCGATTCATTCCCCATCGTATCCATTCAAGTCTAATTATCATTTTATGATTAAAAATAATGTTTAAGGACTTGATATCATTTTTGATATGAATAATATAAAACCAATCCATAACAAAAATGGCTTATGTAACAAAACATATAAAAGAAAACGAGTAAGTTAACACCCAAAATGACAAAAATACAAAGATATTATTAACAAAGCATTATTAAAAGATCATATATGATATCATATTAATGTATATGATTCGTTTATAACTTAATAAATATTATTTAACCATTATACAAGATTTTAACCTACCCACAACCAAGTAAAAGTACAAGGTAAGGGTTTATTTCCCAATCTCTTCATTATCTGAGGTTGTTTATACATGATTATCTACTAGGACATCTTTATCATCCACATCCATGTTTCTTAAAAATGTATTCCAAAACATTTTTAATATTTACTAGATGATGGGTTATAGTCTTTTATACCCTTGTTTGAATTTTATAAAATTGTTTGAAAGGAATCTTTCCGTCATTTTCCAAACAAGGTCCTTTTAACCTTTTCGACAAAATTAAGGTAAGAATGTTTTTTTACTTATACGGTGGGTGTGGCTATTTTCCACCATTATAAAATCATCGAATCTTCCTTTACAAGCATATAAGAATAATTTAAAAGTAAATGTTTTATTTTATAATTATGTGACTTTTATATGATTTAAAAAAAGAGATATTTCTCCCAAAAATTTTTGATTTCATCAATGTCAACATCCTTTGATGTTTTTTAAGATTATTTGAATGTGATTTATTATAAAACAAAACATCTATATTATGTTGAAGGTTTTGTGATATGTTTGACTTTGGATGTGTTATTTTTTTACCATTCAATGTTTATGGAGAAAATATTGACATTTTGTATGCTAGTGTTAATATGAATGTTTGTGTTATGTTTAATCATGTTCATATGAGGAATGAATTACACTTAATAAGTGATGGGTGGAGCCCTCTATAGATCCTCGATACATCAGTAGGTCTCATGAGACAAACTAGTGTTTTGTCACAAGGCCCTGACAAAATATTATTTTTAGTCTTGGCATGAGGCCTTGACTATGTGGTTATGATAGTCTGGCATTATGTATTCCATCATTATGAAAGTGGTTAATGATATTGCATGTGATTATTAGTCTATTAGAATATCCATGTGAATAATTAAATGGTATTATTTCATTTTATCTTTTCCATATTATGCTAATGTTCATGTATAAAAGGCTTTTGTTTTGGTTATACATTGCCTTAAATGTTTGTGCTTATTCATGAAAGTTTCTGCTATTTGTTATCCTTAATGAGCATCTGAGCTCACCCCTTTCAATGTTTTATTTTTCCCAGGATGTGAATAAGTATTTTATGATTGACCAGTAGGGATAGTATAAGGGGATATGAGTGTGGAGTCAAGATGTTTTTTTAGTTTTCACTTTATGATGTAATATAAACTTTATGAATGTATCTAGTTATTCCAAGACTACTAAACTAATCGGTCTTTCGAGACTTAATCTTTTTTGATCATGAAAATGTTATGTGATAATGAACTGACTCTGGGTAACTGGGGGCATGGATTTATAGTTGGTATCAGAGGAAGTTTAGTATATACCATGGAGGCTAGATTTATATTATCTCCGATTAGAGCACATAGACCTAAGATGGACTTTGAGGATTAGTACAGAAGAACCTTCTAGAATTTTGGTATTGTAGTTATTTTGGTAGTTTTCAAAGCAATACATCTTTATCTAGATATGAGCATGTAGAGGTGGCTCTGGGACATATGTACATAGGGGTAAAACCCGAAAACACCACTTTGAGCTAGACTCGAACGAGAATTGGTCCATGACAATGGGCCTTGCTGCACTCTTCTTTACGACACTCACGGGGGATATGATTTGGATAATTCACAGTTTCATTACAAACCATTATGAAGGGTTTATGAGTATATACATCTTCAAAGAAATTTTTTTATGATTATGGATTATATCCATAAATAGTTCAATTTCTGTTAAGTATTTTACAATTATGGAATTATGTATTTTGATTCATAAACTGATCTAGTTTATGCCATTATTTAGAAATAGCGCCTAGTGGAAGAAATGGAAATCGTATCCATGCACGCACTCCATGTAGGAATTTCCCGCATGCTCAAAATAATTATAGTGGAGCTAGTGATGCAACTAGTGCTGATCAGTTTATCACCATACAGGGACAACTCACTCAGGTTAGGAATAATAACATTACCCGTATGGAGCACAGTGATCCACAACGTGGAGGAGCAATGTTAGATAGTTTCATGAGGCAACAACCACCAACATTCAATGGGAGTACAAATCCATTGGTAGTTGAGCAATGGATATGTTCCCCAGAGAAAATATTTCAGGAATTGGGGAGTAGTGAAAGGGAAAAAGTTATCATGGAAGTTTATCGCCTCACTGGAGATGATGATCAATGGTGGTCATTGATACAAAACACAAAGGAAGATGATGAAGTATCAAATATGGAATGTAGAGTGTTTAAAGAGCTTTTCTTAGAAAAATACTTTCCTCGTGACCATCGAGCAGATATAGAAAGGTAATTTCTGAGTCTAGGAAAAAATGAGGATGAGAATGCTGCAAAGTATGAGGCTAACTTTACAAGGTTATAAATGTATGATAAGGATTATATACATAACCCAAGAAGTAAGATTTATCATTTCTTTGATGGGTTAAAACCATTTATCCTTCAAGCATTAGTCTCAAAATCCTTCTCGTCATATGAAGACATTGTCTCATGTGCTATCAATACAGAAAAGGAATTCTCTAAGTCTTATGAATTTAAAGTAAAGAAAGAGAAGAAGAGATCTGCTGATCAATCTGGGAATGGAATCAAGGGGAAGAATGGAAAATTTGAATATCAATCCTATAGTAAATGTGGGAAGAAACACCCTGGTACTTGCTTAAAGGGAATGGGAGTCTCTTACAACTATGGTGAAAAAGGCCACCAATCTCGTGATTGAAAGGGGAAGAAGGAAGATACTGATTTCCAATGCTAGAATTGCAGGGAGATGGGACATTATGCAAATGAATGTCCTAATCGTCAGAGGAACAAACCTTAAAAAAGGTTAAGGGATTATGGCTAAGCTTATTCTATCACTACTGCTGAGTTAGAAGCTCCGAAAGACGCGGTGGAAGGTAATTTAATGGTTTCCTCAAGTTTAGAAAATGTATTATTTGATTCTTGATCATCACATTGTTTCATATCTTCTCAGTTTGCTATGAAAATTAGAAATTTACATTTTTATTTAACAAGGGATTTGTCAGTTAAAACTCATAAGGGAAGTATCATTGCAATAATGTTTTCTGAATCAGTCCCCATTAGAGCACATAAATGTTATTTATCCACTGATCTCATCGTCATACCTAAGATTTAGTTTGATATAATCCTTGGTATGGATTGGATTTTGGACCATGATGTGAATATTTATTGTAAGAAGATGGAGTTTATGATTTTTGACGATGATGATAAGGAACACCTTATCTTTAGAGCAGAATCGTCACCACCTAATTCTTATCTAGATCCTCCCCCAGTAGCTCAACTAAATTCAATTATTGGAGAGGAATATAATAAAATGAATGTGGGTGAGGAATGGAATGTTAAAATAGAGGATGTACCTATTTTGAAAGAATATCTAGATGTGTTTCCGGATGATATACCTGGACATCCTCCAAAATGAGAAGTTGAGTTTTCCATTGCTTTAATTCCTGGATCAAGGCCTATATTGAAGACCCCTTATAGAATGGACACTGTAGAATTAGTGGAACTAAAGAAACAACTAGAGGAATTTAGTATTAAGGGATTTATTCTCCCTAGTGTTTCCTCATGGGGATCCCCTATTATTTTTGTTAAAAAAAGATGGATCTATGAGGTTATGTATCGACTACAGGGAAATAAATGCCATAACAAAAAATAAATAGTATCCCCTACCTCACGTTGATGATTTATTTGACCAACTGCATGGAGATCAATACTTTTCTAAGATTTATCTTCGATCTATATACCATCAGTTGTGTGTGAAGAAGGAAGACATTGTGAAGATAGTATTTCGAACCAGTTAAAAGCATTATGAGTTTACAGTAATTTCATTTGGGATGAAAAATGCACCCTCTGTATTCATGGATCTAATGAACAGAGATTTCAAGGAATATCTTGATGACTTTGTGGTGGTATTTATTGATGATATCTTGGTATACTAAAAAATATACGAGGATCATGAAAATCACTTGCGCATTATCCTGAAGACTCTGAGAAGACATGAATTATATGGTAAGTTTCGCAAGTGTGAATTATGTCTTCATAAGATTTAATTTCTTGGCCATATTTTCTCCAAATATGGAATCTTTTTGGATACTTTTAAGACCATGTCAATCCAATAATGGCCAACACTGATGAGTATAACTGAGGTATGCAGTTTTATTGGTTTAGCAGGTTATTAGCGACGTTTCATCCCGAATTTTGCCAGGATAGCTAACCCATTGACGAAGCTCACACGTAAAGGGGTTAATTTTTTTGGAAAAAATAATGTGAAAAATGTTTTGAATAACTAATGAAAATATTATTCAATTATCATATATTTACTCTACCATCGGGGAATGATGGGTTCATCATTTATAGTGATGCATCAAAGAAAGGACTTGTTTGTTTCCTTATACAGAATGATAGGGTTGTTGCCTATGCATCATGACAGTTGAAAATTCATGAAAAAAACAATCCTAATCATGATCTCAAATTAGAATATATGATATTTTCTTTGAGGATATGGAGACCCTACCTATATGGTTAAAAATGTGAGATTTATACTGATCACAAGAGTTTGAAGTATATTTTATCACAAAAAGAACTCATCATGAGGCAAAGGTGATGGCTTGAACTACTCAGGGATTTTGATTGCACGGTACACTACCACCTGGGGAAGGAAAATAAGGTGGCAGATTCTTTGAGAAGAAAAGATCATGGAGTTTTGAACTTGATGAGAATTGAAAGGGATCCTATTTTCATGGATCTAGTAAAGTTGGATAAGGGAATCACCCTGGAAGGTGAATCATTAATAATTTTCAAATGGTTTTCAAACCATCTTTACTAGAAAGGATTAAGAGTTCTCAGACCAATGATGATGAATTTCAAAAGAAGATTAAAGTAGTGAATGATGGGAGATAGAGTGACTTTGTGTATGAAGATGGAATTTTGAAATTTGGTAAGAGACTTTGTGTTCCTAATATACCTGATCTAAAAAGGGAATTGTTTGATGATTTTCATAGTTCCAATTTCTCTATACACATTAGGAGCAACAAAATGTATAGATATTTGAAGGAACATTTTTGTTGGGACAACATGAAGAGGGAGATTGCTGATTTTGCGTCAAGATGTATGGTTTGCCAACAAGTGAAAGCTAGAAGGCAAGAGCCTGGAGGAGTCATGAAACCTCTTCCCATACCTGAGTGGAAATGGGATAATATCACGATGTACTTTTTCATGGGACAACCAAAGACTCCTAGAAGGAATGATGCTATATAGTTTATTGTTGATCATCATACCAAGTCAGAAAATTTTCTTACTATAAGAGAATATCTACCACTGGAATGTCTAGGAAGACTATATATTAATGAACTTGTGAGACTTCATGGAGTACCCCTATCAATTGTTTCTGATCGTGATCCCCATTTTACTTCAAGATTCTTGAAGAGCCTTCAGAAGGCCTTGTATACTAAACATCGTTTGAGCACTGCCTACCACCCTAAAAAAGATAGACAATGAGAACAGATTATTCAAACCATAGAAGACATGTTTAGATCTTACTCACATGACTTTCAGGGTATGTGGGATCAATATTTACCTCTGGTTGAGTTTTCCTATAACAATAGCTTCCATTCAAGTATTCATATGGCACCATATGAAGCGTTATACGGAAAGAGATGTCGCACACTAACATGTTGGGATGACGTTGGCGAAAGAAAACTTCTAAGCCCAGAACTGGTGGAGGAAATGATGGAAAAGGTGAAGGTAATCCAAAACCACATCAAATCAGCTCAAAGTAGGCAGAAGAGCTATGCCGATAACCGAAGGAAGGATCTGGAATTTTAGGTGGGAGATCATGTTTTCTTGAAGGTATCTCCATGGAAGGGAGTTATAGGTTTTGGTATGAAAGGTAAACTGATTCCCAGATACATCAGACCATTCAAAATTCTAGAACAAATTGGGGTTGTAGCTTACCGTTTGGCAATGCTACCAAGTCTCTTCAAAGTTCACAATGTGTTCCATGTATCACTGTTGAGGAAATACATGCATGACCCAACACATGTACTCACCAATGAGGAATTAGAACTGGAACCCGATCTATCTTATTTCGAAGATCCCGTCAGGATTCTTGATACGAAAGAACAAGTACTGATAAATCGGATGACTCGTCTGGTAAAAGTTTTGTGTAGAAACCATAAGATGGAAGAATCAACATGGGAACCTGGGGAACGTATGATGAAGAACCACCCGAGTCTTTTCATGTGGTAGTATTCTAGAAATTTCAATTACAAAATTATTTGAAGTAGGGGAGAATGTAACACCCCAAGCTTCCACGTTACACATCCCTTTGAATAATACCGTAGCGTGTGTTGTACGCAACTTCAATTCTAACACACACACCACAACCAATCAAACTAGCCATTTTGAATATTAATACCCACTTTTTTACATTTTATAAATTTTATCTTTAAAAAGGGACTTCATTTTTGGATTCGGAATATCAAAATTAGCCTAGGGTGTAATTTTTGTAGTTTTCTGAAAACCTTCAGTTTTTGATGAATAGTGAAAAAACACTGAGTTATAGTTTAAAACAGAATTTTTATTTAAATAATTATTTATTTTATTTAAATTTAATTTAGGTCAAAATAGATACATTATACCTATATAAGTTCAATGTAATTCATTAATGTTAGTTTAGAGTAATTTTAGATATATAAAAATTTTATTGAACTTTTCACCGTCTTTTACCCACCTCCTAGGAGAATTTGGAAATTCACATAAAACTTAATTTTACCGATTTTGTGAGTGGAATTTAGAAAATCCGAGAGACACGGTTAATATCAAGGAGTAAAATGTGGTTCAATAAGATAAAAATAATTTCTGGTGAAAAATAACTTTTTACTTTTATTTACCACGGTTAAAAGTAAATATGGTAATTAATGATAAATATGATATTAATATTACCCTAACACATGGCCTAATTTTATTGGACAAGTGTATCTCGACTAATTACAACCTTAGGAAAAAAATATTATCATTTAGGTTCACTTGGATTAGATTAGGACATTAATTATAATTTAATTCAAAGAAGAGTTAAAAGAGTTAAAATCCATGATTAATAATTATAACATTTTTAATATGGGGTTATACATAAGATAAAATCGATTGTAAATATTCATTAGAATTATAAAATGATTTAATACATAATTTTATTTTATTTATAATTTTTAGACATTAAATAATTTAATTTATTTATGACACAATGGTGATGCAGTAATTACCTAATTAATGAAACATTAAAATAATTGATATTATAAATATCAAAATAAATGTAATTTGATACTTTTAATGAATTACACTAATTTTATAGGTTAATATGACATATTAGGATTGGTTATATAAATTGTTTTCTATGTAATAATGCTGTTATGAAATTATCAAAAACAAAATACCCAAAAGTAGTCAAATTGACATAAAAGAGTTTTTAAAACAAATATTATATTATTAATTTATATTAAATTCCTAAAAGTAAAGGGTATGGAAAAAGGACTTTTATCATGATAGGTGTATCATTAATGGACTACTTTGGGGTCTTTTGGATGTATATATTAAGTTTATTAACTATATAATATAAAAATACAATGTGACATGGTAAATGTCAAACTAATTAACTAAGAGTTAAAACTAAAAGATAAGGTCAATTTAGTGACCCAAACCTATATAAAACCAATTTGTTGAGTCATTTTCGACCCATACCAACCTTAAACTTTAAATAATACACTTAAGAGCCATTAGAAAACAAATATGAATTAATTATAAAAAAATATTTCTAGCTTTTCCAAAGGTGCCCCTCACCCCTCTTATAAAAGGGTACTCCCCCTTCTCACTAATTCACACATTCATAGCTATTTTTCTCAGAAAAACCCTGCCCAAATACTCTATCAACTTCCCTCACTGCATCCTAGTTGCTTTATTTGGATCATAAAGCCACCCTAAGGAGCCCTTTGGATCAAATCAAAAGGAAGAACCCGAAGAAGAGGTAACGTTTTCACCACCCTCTTTCAAGTTCCATTCTTCTTCAACTTCTTATTTCCTTGTTATTTACATTATAAAATAATAAATCCAGTATATTCAATATACTGTGATGTTATTATAAATATGGAACAACCAAATTCATTATTTTATCCATCCTTTGAATGACATGTGACCATACGTGCGTATGTACGGCCTACCGTCTCCACGTCGTGGTGTAATTGTTATTCAATATATTATTATTTAGATGGGTATAATAATGAAATATAATTCATGTAAATAATAAATATAACATGATAATTATTCTGTATATATGATATACCATCCAATTATATATTAATTTAATATCAAAAGAATGATATTGTTGCTCATGCGTACGTACAGATTACCGTCTCCACGGACGTGATTCGATTCATTCCCCATTGTATCCATTCAAGAATAATTCTCATTATATGATTACAAATAATGTTTATGGACATGATATAATTCTGGATATGAATAATATAAAATCTATCCATAACAAACATGGCATATGTAACAAAACATTTAAAAGAAAACGAGTAAGTAAACACCCGAAACGACGACAATACAAAGATATTATTAACAAAGCGGTATTAAAAGACCATATATGATATCATATTAATGTATATGATTCATGTATAACATAATAACTATTATTTTACCATTATATAGGAGTTTAACCTACCCTCAACCAAGGAAAAGTACAAGGAAAGGGTTTATTTCACAATCTCTTCATTATCCGAGGTTGTTTATACGTGATTATCTACTGGGACCTCTTTATCATCCACACCCATGTTTCATATAAATGTATTACAAAACAATTTTACTATTTACTTGAAAATGGGATAAAGTCATTTATAACCTTGTTTGAATTTTATAAAATGGTTTTAAAGGAATCTTTCTGTCGTTTTCCAAACAATGTCCTTTTAACCTTTTCGACAAAAATAAGGTAAGAATGTGTTTTAACATATATGGAGAGTGGCACTATTTTCCACCATTATAAAATTTTCTAAGATTCCCATACATGATTATAAGAATATTTTAAAATCAAATGTTTTATTTTATAATTATGTGACTTTTAAATGATTTTATAAAAATAAATATTTCTCTCAAATAGTGTTGATTTCATCTATGTCAACATCCTTTAATGGATTTTAAGCTTATTTGAATGTGATTTATTATGATACAAAACTTCCATATTGTTTTGAAGGTTTTGTGATATGTTTGAATGTGGATGTGTTATTTTTATACCATTCATGGTTTATGAAGAAAGTATTGACATTTCGTATGCTAGTTTAAATACAAATGTTTATGTTATGTTTAAACCTGTTCATATGAGGAATGCATTGGACTTAATAAGTGATGGGTGGAGCCCTATATAGCTCCTTGATGCATCGGTAGGTCTCATGAGACAATAAAGTCTCTTGGCACATTTCCTTGACAAAATATATTTTGGAGTCTTGGCATGAGGCCTTGACTATGTTTTTATGATAGTCTGGCATAATAAATTCCATCATTCTGAAAGTGGTTAATGATATTGCATGTCATTATTCTACTAGTAGAATATCCATGTGAATAAGTAAATGGTATTATTTCATTTTATCATTTCCATATTATGATGATGTTCACTTTTAAAAGGCTTTTGTTTTAGTTATAAATTTCCTTAAATGTTTATGCTTATTCATGAAAGTTTCTGCTATATTGTTATCCTTTCTGAGCATCTGAGCTCACCCCTTTCAATTTGTTATTTTTCCTAGGATGTGAAGAAGTATTTTATGATTGACCAGCAGGGATAGTATAAGGGGATATGAGTGTGGAGTCATGATGTTGTTTTAGTTTTCACTTTATGATGTAATATAAACTTTATTAATGTATCTAGTTATTCTAAGACTACTAAACTAATCGTTCTTTAGAGACATGATCTTTTGTGATCATGCAAATGTTATATAATAATGCACCGACTCTAGGTAACTGGGATCGGGGAGTTACAATGAAGATCTATAATAGAGGTATTCGATTTGAAGGGGGTATATTGACGAGGATTATGGTATGATCTTCTTCCAATGCTTCATCCTCTAGGTGTTGTACAAAAGCTTCTGAGTAATGTCATTTAGGGACACAACCATATATATTAAATTAAGGGTTATGAACAGGTTACACATGATTTTAAATAACATATAATACATTTCTATTCTACACTTTCACACATAGTAGTATATAATAACATGGTCTATTCAATTGGTGTAGCATCAATAGTAATTGATACAGATATTTAGGTATATTCCTTAGCTCAAAAATTTATAAAATGAATCATATTGTGGGATATTACATAATCAATAAAAAAATATACTAGTTATCTCTAGTTCATAGTATAGAAGGCTTATTGTGGGACTATGTCCTGGTTTTGAATGATAAATACCATGTGGTACATGGAATAGAAGATCTATCAAAACTTTATTCCCAGACAGACTGCTACTGATGAATACTGTCATCTTTCTATGTGAATTAGTCATGAATAACCCTTCTGTGTGATTGGGAACTTTGAATGAGATGATCAAGGAATTTGTATGTCAAGTTACAAATTATCACCCATAAATTAGTATGTATGGATATTTTTGTTCTAGTATGTCTCATACAATAAACTTTCTATAGTTTTGAAGTCGTATAAGACAATTTTTCAACATCAAGTTCCATGGATTCCACCTCATTAAGTTGTTCAATTCTATATCAATCTATTCCACTATAATACTCTAAAATATTAATAAATTATAGGATGGAACCATATATGATAATTTAGATTAAGTTTAACTTTATGGTTGTTATGGCGGATGGTTTCATCAAACCTAGTGTACCCCCTAGGTATCTCAGATGTTGATCATTGATGAATTAGATGAGAGCATGATGTTTTTTGTCAACTATGTCCAGCTAAATTAGTTTATAGCCAATAAGCAGTACACTCTAAAATGGTTTTATAAACTATTTGACTATATAAATTTAGTGAATTGGTTCTTTAGGATTTATTATAATTTTTTCTATAATCAATTTTGGGTAATGAGGGTGATCTCCCAAAGATGAAATTAAGAGGCTACAATGACCACTAGGAGCTTCTATTGATTCCCTTTATTTTGATGAACACCACAACTATTAGAATGGCACATATACACTATGTTTAATATTTTATTAGATATGTTCATGGTTTTGTTCATCAATTATATCTTCCTCCCTACAACATCATAGGATAAACAAGTTTTTTTATTTTATAATCATACTAGATATACATTGAGATAACAAACTATATACAAGTCCCTTAATGTTTTGGTTTTAAATTAAAGTGGTTGACACCCTAGTGTAGATCATTTTTTTGTGGTTTATTATTTTTTTAAATAGTGAACATTGAGTTATTGGAGGCATTGTACAAATACAAGGGTGTGATCAAGTTTTAATGATTCCATTTTTTGGCTCGGTAGAATGAAATATTTTTGGAAGTATTCCCCAGGATTATGGTCCCTATGATTTCCCATACTCAAATGGGAAACCCTTTTATTTTTTCCAAGTGATTCCATTGTAAATTTTTTGGATATGAATGGGTGGAGGATAATTTTTCATGCTATATGAATTATAGAGAAGTGATTCAAGTAAGTGATGTTTTGTGATATGCAATGAGAGGATATTTGTTATGTGTTCATGAAATTCAACGTAGTGAAATTGTATGGGGCCTAAGAGATAGAAAAATTTGAAAATAAATACATAACATATTATTTGGAACTCATGGAATTAGTGCTCACCATGATGATATGAAGGAACAACCATCTTGGTGACTTTTTAATATTTTATACAGACCATAATAGGCTCAGGGTCATCATTATTCAATGCGATAATAACATGAGATATAGGTTAGATTTAATTTTGGACTATAAATCCGTTACTATATATTTTAATGTTAAAACCAATATGTTGGTAGATTATTTTATTAATATGTATCATTCATAGTTTTTAGGAGAGTCTTATGTGTAGTTTTACTCATAGTAGTGTTCCTTAATAAAATAGGTGGAGGTGGATTATATTCAATTTATGGTTGTGGACCCACTACATCTTCTTCATTGTGGCTCAGTTGGTATAAATTAATTGATATGTTTTTGTGACTAGATATTGTTATGAAATGAACCATAAGGGTATCCCAAATACGAGGACCACATCAACCCCCTTTAGAATATTAAAAACTTCTCTAGTCACATAGTGTAAAGAGGTGGTGTGGGGGTTTGTTACTGCACACTAGGTGAAATATCAGTGAGGGATAAATATATACCAGTACAATATGAATTATTACCTGTGGTAAATGAATGAAATTGGCTGTATTTTATAATATTTTTTGGAGACTCATGAATTAGCCATTAAATGTAGGTACCTAGGTCTATGTAGGTTTGGCCTAGTCCATTGATCTGACAATGTATATTTGCGATGGAATATCAAAGGAATTTAAGATATATATTTTATTATTATTAATATTTCATGATTATATCAAAACGAACAACAACTGACCAACCAATTCAAAAAAAATTACATTTGATTTTGGGGAGTTTTTTTGCTGAGATCATGGAAGGCTTGTACATAGTGAAGATCATCCGACTATATGAGATAACCCTGAGGATTGTTTCCAAATGAAATACTCAATCAAGATCCATTATGTAGATGACAATATAAGGGAAATTTTAGAGTATTTTTGGAATCAGTATAGTGCTCCACCCTCAGATTGATGACAAAATCCTGAGAACATGTTTGTTCTCATTGAAATTATTAAGGTTTGAGTATGGGATTATATATAGAATTAGAAATATTTCTTATTTATTTTATATATTTAATAAAATAATGGTTACTAATCCACCATTTCAATAACACCTCTTTACAAACTATATTGGAGACCCTAAAGGTATCCACTATACTGGATGAAGGTAATAAAGTTATCAATGTTGGGGATGGAATTAATATGAGTGGTGATGGAGAATATAAAGATGATGTAGAACCATATAATGGAAAATAATAGCTTTTAAAATTATTATATAGATCATCAATGGATGATTTTTAGTCTGATTCAGGAGATCAAATATTTTATATGGTCTCTACACAGTATGGTTAAAATATATTTGGATAGGGTGTCCATTTTTTTTAAATTCATTAGTCAATTTAGGATCATGTGAATGGTGGGAGAGTTTGTTTACTAAATATAATTTCATCCATAGTTTATCATGGTTAATGATATATTAAAAATTTACTAGTTATGGAGATATGTTTATAACCCACTGTGAGTCATTGATTGGGTTGAGATACACAATTAGAATAAATCAACATTTATAGAGTACCTAGTTTAAATCAAGGATTTGATGGAAAATAATATTCTTGGATAAGATATACTCCTCGTGGATATACCATGGTAACATGATTAGATTTAAGAGATAACATGACAACATGATAATATGATTTAGTCTAAATAACCTTACCATTTCATGTTGGTTATTAATTTCATTGTGATAATCCATGAAGGTGGGGTGGATGAAGAAAAAATTAGTTTTTTTTGTTAAAATGTTGAATATTTTATCAATTATTTTTTTGGATTATTTATAAGAAATATAATTAATATTATTTCATAGAACATCAGAATTAAAAGATTTTAAAATGTATTTTTTAGTTAGAGTGGGTTCATTTTTGGGAATTTTTATTTTCTTTGAAATCAATGACTCTAATATAAAATCTTGGATCCCAATTGCATCTAGAATAGATTACATATTTAATGACCACTATTATTTGATTTATGTTTAGTTATTCATAGGACTGACCCAAATATTGGTTTTTATAATAAAAAAAACTAGTTTTTTGATTATTTAATAATCATTTAATCTAATTATATGGTTATCCACTAGAAAACCAAGAATATAAAGGATATAGTGGGTGTATTTTTTATATAGATGAGTCATTGTGTGAAAAATATATGAAGTAATTTTTAATGACACATTTTGTGGATGTTATTTTTAACGAAAAATGATCTCAACATAACATTTGGGTCTTCATTATTAATTTTATTTGTGTATTTTTTTATTAATATATGATTTAATATGGTAAAACCCTATAATTATTTTGGAAAATTTTAATTTGGAATTTTAATCCCTATACACAATCCCCCTAACCAATATCGTATAAAATAGATAGGTTATTGAATTTTAATTCAAATGTAATTTTATATGATTATGTGTTATTGATGGTGATGTAATAAACAAACCCTATCTAATATTGAAACCCATAAGTGGTATAAGGTGTGGTTTATAAAAATTAACACTAATTGTTATTTCTATTTGGCGATATATCTAATGGCTGGTCAAGAGATGTATGGATTTATAATAGTGGTTAGTGAAGGTGGAAACCATCATGAGATAACATGATAGTGTGAATGAGGTCATAACTATCATGGTGGATGGTAATGGAAAAATAAGAGGCTCCTTTGAAAAAATTTCACCACTATATATTGTGGTTGGAAACCTTACGGAAAATTAAAATTATGTACACAATGTGTATAGACCAGGTGTCCATATTGTTCTATAAAGGAAAAAAATTAATAGGCCACAGCAAGATATAAAATATTATTAATTTCTCATAATGCATCACAATGGATGATCAAGGATGTCTCCCCTAGGAAGGTTTTGCAGTTGATAAATCACTACTTCTAATATGTTTATTATAATTTCATTTGTTCCATAAATATTTTAAAAATAATGTAATATGATAGTTTTAATGTGGGGTGTAGTATATGATGTAAACATATTCATATGAAATTATCTAGAGAGAATTTTGTGCTATCATGAAAGGAATTCGTCCTAGGATTGGATACTTAGGTTCTTATATTATTTGTTATTGTAACGCCCCGAACCTAGTTACTTAGAGTCGGTGAATTATTAATTAACATTGGAATGATCACAAGAAAGATCAAATCTCGAAAGACCGATTGGTTTCTTAGCCTTGGAAACACTAGATATATTAATAAAGTTTTACATTACGTCATAAAGTGAAAAACTACTACTACTACATAGTGTCTCTATAGTCCACACTATTATCCCCACATACTATCCCTGCAGGTCATTCATAAATTACTTCTTCACATCCTAGGAAAAATAAAACATAGAAAATGGGTGAGCTCAAATTCCTAGTAAGGATAAAAATATAGCGGAAACGTTCATAAATAAGAATAAACATTTAAGGCAATGTATAACTAAAAAAAGCCTGTTAAACTTGAACTTCAACATAGTATGGCAAAGATTAAATGAAAAAATGCCATTTACTTATTCACATGGATATTCTACTAATCAAATAATCACATGAAATATCAATAACCACTTTCATAATGATGGAATTCATAATGCCAGACTATCATAACCACATAGCTAAGGCCTCGTGCCAAGACTACAAATAAGATTTTTCCAAGGCCTTGTGACAAGACACTAGTTTGTCTCATTAGACCTACCGATGCATCGAGGAGCTATAGCGGGCTCCACCCATCACAAATTAAGTCCAATGCATTCCAATGTGAAAAGGTTTAAACATAAAATAAACATTCGTATTAAAACTAGCATACGAAATGTGAATACTTTCACCATAAACTATGAATGGTATAAAAATAGAACATCCACAGTAAAACATATCACAAAACCATAAATACAATATAGAAGTTTTGTATCATAATAAATCAACTTCCAATAAGCGTAAAATCCATCAAAGGTTATTGACATAGATGAAATCAAAACTATTTGAGAGAAATATCTCTTTTTTTTGAAATCATTTAAAAGTCACACATTTATAAAGGAAGTAATTAAAAAGAGATTTTTGAATCAAAGTGTCCCATACCACTTTGAAACTTTTGAAAAGAATTAACATTTCAAAAACATTCATTTCCATATAAATAAGTCCTAAAAACCATTTTGAAGACATGGACATTAATTAAAAAGATTTAGAAATATAAATCTTTAAAACATTTAAAATTATGATTTTGATAAAGGGTACCCTTCCGAAATTCTTAAAATATTCAATTTGAAATCATTTAAAAGTCACATAATTATAAAATAAAACATTTACTTTGAAAATATCCTTGTAAAATTGTATGGGAAGCATTGAAAATTTTATAACGGCGGTAAATAGCCGCACCCGCCGTATAAGTTAAAAAACATTCTTACCTTAATTTTGTCGAAAAGGTTAAAAAGAACCTTTTTTGGAAAACAACGGAAAGATTCCTTTATAAAACTCTTATAAAAATTCAAACAAGGGAATAAATGACTTTAACGCATATTCTATTAGATAGTAAAAATGTTTTGAAATTCATTTTTAGGAAACATGGATGTGGATGATAAAGAGATCCCAGTAGATTTTTATGTATAAACAATCTCGGATAATGAAGAGATTGCGAAATAAACCCTTACCTTGTACTTTTCCTTGGATGGGATAGGTTAAACTTCTGTATAATGGTGAAATAATTGTTATTAAATTATTCAATAATCATATACATTAATATGATATCATATATGATCTTTTAACATTGCTTTATTAATAATATCTAAGAATTATCGTCGTTTCAGGTGTTAACTTACTCGTTTTCTTTTATATGTTTTGTTACGTAAGCCATGTTTGTAATGGATAGGTTGTATCTCATTCATATCCAGAATGATATCAAGTCCTTAGATACTATTATTAATCATCATATGAGAATTATACTTGAATGGATACGATGGAGAATGAATCTCATCGCGTTCTTGGAGACCGTAGTCCGTACGTACGCACGAGCGATAATATCATTCTTTTGATATTAAAACAATATATAATTGGATGGAATATCATATATACAGAATCCTTATCATGTTATATTTATTATTTACATGAGTTACACGTCATTATTATACCCATACAAATAATAATTTATTGAATAACAATTACACCACGACGTGGAGACGGTAAGCCGTACGTACACACGTATGGTGACATGTTATTCAAAGGATGGATAGAATAGTGAATATGGTTGTACAATATTTATAATAACATCACTGTATATTATTATACTGGATTTATTATTTTATAATGGTCACAACAAAGGAAGAATAAGTGGAAGAAGAAAGGAACTTGGAAAAGGGTGGTGAAATCATTACCTCTTCTTCAGGTTCTTCCTTTTGATTTGATCAAAAGGGCTCCTTAAGTTGGATTTCTGATCAAACTAAGGCCTCTAGGTTGTAGTGAGGGAATTTGTAAGAGTATTTGGTCAGAGTTTGGCCGAACCAAAAGGCTTTTAAGGTGTGGAGAAATGAGAAGGAGGAGTGCCCTTTTATAAGAGGGGTGAGGGGCACCTTTGGAAAAGCTATAAATATTAATTTATAATAAATTCATATTCGGTTTCTAATGGCTCCAAAGTTGATTATTTAACGTTTAAGGTGGGTATAGGTCTAAAAACATTCAACCAATAGAATTTAGATAGGTCTGGGTTTCTATATTAACCTTATCTTTTAGTTTAAACTCTTAGTTAATTATTTTGACATTTACCATGTCACTATGTATTTTTATAATATATAGTTAATAAACTTACTATATACATCCAAGCTACACCCAAGTGGTACATTAATGATAAAGATATCATTATATAAGTCTCTTGACCGAACCTTAGATTTTTAGGAATTTAATATCATTTAATAATATAATATTTGTTTTAAAAACTCTTTTATGTCAATTTTTACACTATTCAATAGATGATTTTTTTGAAACTCATAACACAATGATTACTTTGAAAAAAGTTAATTATATCAATCATAATATTTCATATTATCCTATAAAATTATTTTAATTCATTAAACGTATCAAATTATATTTATTCGGGTATTTATAATATCAATTATTTTAAATTTTCACTATTATGGTAATTATTGCATCATCATTGTGTCATAAAGAAATTATATTATGTAATATTTAAAAATTATAAATAAAATATCATTATGTATTAAATTATTTTATCTTTCTAATGAATATTTATAGTCGAAAATCAAACATATATAAGCCTATGTAAAAATTGTTTTTCTAAAATATATATGTCTGTGTCATTTTTGTATTCATTTTAACTTAATTAAAATAAAGTGTCCCTATCACCTACAAGTGGCTCCATGGGGTCCCAAAATCGACCCAAAGATTCATATGGTAGAACATGTATCAACCATTAAGGTTAGGACACGTTTTAGGGTAATTTAGTATTATTAAAATAGTATTTTTTAACCCTTATTTACTAGATTTACCCTTAACCATGGTAAATAAAATATTTACCGCAGTAATTATTCAAAATGACTAAAAATAAAAGTTACCTATTTACACAATTTGAACATCCTGATTCAAAATATGGAATCCATTTTTCCAAATTCAAAACACAGAAGTGGCAGAAATTAATTTAAAATTAATTCCCGTTGTTAAAACAAAAAGCGTGTTTTTAAGAGATAATAACTATCAAAAGATTGACAATTGTTTATGTCCGGTTTAATTGTAAAATTATCCCCAATGACCAACATTGTATTAAATGGTAAAAATATATTCTAAATTAACTTTAAAACCACTAAAATTCATAATTTATCACTATTAATTATTTTTATTAAAAAAGATGTTTTTAATTAAAATTTAGTAATTTTCACTATTCATCAAAATATGAAAGTTATCCAAAAAGTACCAAAATTTCACCTTAGGGTAAATTCGACACTCCGAATCCATAAATGAAGTCCATTTTGAAATATAAAATATATATAATTTGAAAAAGTAGGTATTACTATTCATAACAGCTAGTTTGATCGGTTGTGGTGTGTGTTAAAACTCGAAGTTGCGTACAACACACACTACTGTATTATTAAAAGGAATGTGTAACGTGGAAGCTTGGAATGTTTCATTTTAAATTTTTGATGCCCCCATTTAGTCAAAAAGTTTAAAATATTGTATTTAAAAAGGGTTCACTATTAAAAGTTGATAAAAGTGCAATACTGAAAATGAATTTGTTCTTGCATTATGTCTAAGAAACTCATGATATGGATTCTAAAATTATAAGGATATATTAGTTTAAAATTTAGTTAATACTATTCATAACCTCTTTTGAATGGATTTTTTGGTAATTCATGGTGTGATTGAACTCGGTTTTGCGTGTAGTGAATGTTATTTAATTATTTTGAAAAAATAACACACTATGAAATCTTGGGGTGTTACATTCTCCCCTCCTTCAATAAATTGTGACCTCGCAATATGAAATTGTTCTTTGAAAATAAAAGGTTGAAAATAGAAAATATATTTGTGGCAAAACCCACATCAGAAATTGGGTTACTAAAATTTAGTCTTAATATGGGGAAAAGAGAAATGAAATGGTCACCACCAAATTATGATCTCGATTAGGAGATCATTGGTGGCAATTAGAGACATATAATTGGGGGAAAACGTAAATATTTATAGGTAGTGATTGAGGTCATCAATCACAAACAAGTATAAAATTTAGGTCCTTAAATTCATCAATGTATGATGATTTGAAATACCATCGGTTCAACAAAACATAGGGTATTGGGATAACACATTTTTGACGTTTCAAAATATCTTAGTTGAAATCCCACATCGAAAAATGAATTAATGAGGCCTCTATTTAAAATAAGAAGTGGAATGTATGAAGATTACCAAAAATAACACATACTAGGGTTCCATGTAGGAAAATATGGATATGGAAGAGAAATCTAACCATCAATTATCTGATCGAGAGTGGTAGAGAACATGGCTATGAAATGTCCAACAATCCCAAAGCCATAAATTAGTGATTATTTAAGGTACCATCTAGGACAACATTTTTGTTCTAAGTTCCTTTTATTAATGCTGAGGAATTTATTTATGAGATTGGCTAAGATTATAAGGAGATATACTTACATTATAATTAGATTTTTATCCATTAATAAATTTCTACCACAAACTCATATTTCACTCTAAAAGATAATAGAACGTAAAAAAAATTCAATTTATACTATTCGTACAGGGTTCAAAAATAAATGAATTTATAATTCATCTACCAGAACTTTTAAAAAAACTACATTATTTAATCCAGGACATCTCGTGGTCCAGTGGTAGGTGATACACCCTTTTCGCCCTTCGGTTGCAGGTTCTAGTCTTGCGGCCTTGCCGGTCACGATGGGTTGCTGCCTGACCTCCGGGTTGTCCTTTTATGCCAATACAAAATTAATCTCAAACTAGAATTTATCAAAAATACTTTTGTCTAAACTCATAGTCAAACATTTATAAGGAAGGTTAATATAATGTAGATCATTTTTACCCCATAATAGCATATTAATACCTTCATCATGTATTCTTTTAAAACACTGAAACATCCTGAATTACCATAATCCTTATTGATTACATTCATGCTCCCTTATTCCATATAGAATGCTGGATATACTTCATCAATCCAAAAAAAAATTAAACCCCAACAATGATGGAATATACAAATCATTAATCAGCTTCAAGGTAGTCAAGAATATCCAATATAATTTATCCAAATCAATCATGTATTATTCTAAAATCACTACCTCGGTATTAGAACCATATTATGGTTTATCTTTCTCTCAACCATATATTTTCCAAAAATTTAACCTGCTATTGAGTCACTTTTCATTGTTCCACACTATCTCAAGTCCTTAATGAAATAGTACTGCAGTACAATCCTTATATACACCATAATTATTATAACAAGAACATTGTTGATACAACAATCAAATGACATAATCAACACAAGAACTCTAATAATTTCTCTTCATCTGGGGTTGTATCATAACTTTATTATTATCCAATAGCATCATTTGCGGCATAGTATGATAACTGGGACATAGGTTCGCATAGTGTCCAAACTCCTTGCAAATGAAGCATTGTAAATTTGAAACTATTTTCTTACCCTTGCATCCACATACTTTGTGCCCTTTTCCTCCACACTTATAACAAACTCCCATTCATTTTAGGCATTTTCCAGGGTGTTTCTTTCCATAGTTATCACATATGGGAAAATTCTTCTTTTCCCTCTTCCCTTTATCCATCTTTCTCTCTTCCATCCTTTTCTTCTCTTGCTTCCCTTCAAATCCATAGGACTCTATAAACTCTTTACTTATCTTGTCAACACATGCTATTATTTCTTCATATGATGATAATACATGCGAGACTATTTCTCTTATAAATTCTGGCTTAAGACCATTAAATATATGATCCTTCCTTCTCTTTGTATCATGTGCATTGCTAGAGTTCTAATTACTTCTACTGGGCGCTATTTCTAAATAATGGAATATATTAGATTAGTTTATGAATAACAATACCTAATCCCAAACATGTAAAACACATAACATAAATTAAATAGTTTATGGATATAATCCATAATCATAAAAATGTCTCCTTTGAGGAAGTATTTACTCATAAAACCTTCATAATGATTTGTAAAGAAAATGAGAGTTATCCTAAGCATATCCCCAGGGAGTGTCGTAACCAAGAGTGAAGCAAGGCCCATTGTCGTGCACCAGTTCCTGTTCGAGTCTAGCTCGAAGCGGTGTTTTTGGGTTTTACCCCTAGGTACATCTGTGCAAGAGCCGCCTCTACCTGCTCGTATCCAGACAGGGATGTATTGCTCAGAAAACTCACAAAATCTCTACAATACCAAAATTCTAGGAAGTTCTTCTATACTAATCCCCAAAGTTCATCTTAGGTCTACGTGCTCTAATCAGAGTTTATCTAAATCTAGCTTCCAAGGTTTTTACTAAACTTCCTCTGATACCAACTGTAACGCCCCGACCCTAGTTATCCAGAGTCGGTGCATTATTAATTAACATTGGCATGATCACAAGAAAGAACAAATCTCGAAAGACCGATTCGTTTAGTAGCCTTGGAAACACTAGATATATTCATAAAGTTTTACATTACATCTTAAAGTGAAAAACTACTACAACAACATAGTGTCTCCATAGTACACACTATTATCCCCACGTACTATCCCTGCAGGTCATTCTTAACTTACTTCTTCACATCCTGGGAAAAATAAAACATAGAAAAGGGGTGAGGTCAAATGCCCAGTTAGGATAACAATATAGTGGAAACTTTCGTAAATAATAATAAACATTTAAGGCAATGTATAACTAAAACAAAATCCTTTTAAACATGAACATCAACATAGTATGGTAAAGATAAAATGAAACAATTCCATTTACGTATTCACATGGATATTCTACTAATCGAATAATCACATGCAATATCAATAACCACATTCATAATGATGGAATGCATAATGCCAGACTATCATAACCACATAGCCAAGGCCTCGTTCCAAGACTACAAATAAGATTTTGCCAAGGCCTTGTGCCAAGACACTAGTTTGTCTCATGAGACCTACCGATGCATTGAGGAGCTATAGTGGGATCCACCCGCCACATATTAAGTCCAATGCATTCCCATATGAAAAGTTTTAAACATAACATAAACATTCGTATTAAAACTAGCATACAAAATGTCAATACTTTCACCATAAACTCTGAATGGTAAAAAAAAATAGCACATCCACAGTCAAACATATAACAAAACCTTCAATACAATATAGAAGTTTTGTATCATAATAAATCAACTTCAAATAAGCATAAAATCCATCAAAGGATGTTGACATAGATGAAATAAAAACTATTTGAGAGAAATATCTCTTTTTTTGAAATCATTTAATAGTCACACATTTATAAAGGAATTATTTAAAAAGAGATTTTTGAATCAAAGTGTCCCATAACACTTTGAAACTTTTGAAAGGAATTAACATTTTAAAAACATTCATGTCCATATAAATAAATCCTTAAAAACCATTTTGAAGACATAGACATTAATTAAAAATATTTAGAAAGATAAATCTTTAAAACATTTAAAATTCTGATTTTGATAAAGAGTACCCTTCTGAAATTCTTAAAATATTCATTTTGAAATCATTTAAAAGTCACATAATTATAAAATAAAACATTTAATTTGAAAATATCCTTTTAAGCTTGTAATGGAAGATTTGAGAATTTTATAACGGCGGTAAATAGCTGCACCCACCATATAAGTTAAAAAAACATTCTTACCTTAATTTTGTCGAAAAGGTTAAAAAGAACCTTTTTTGGAAAACGACGGAAAGATTCCTTTATAAACCTCTTATAAAAATTCAAACAAGGGTATAAATGACTTTAATCCATATTCTAGTTAATAGTAAAAATGTTTTGAAATTCATTTTTAAGAAACATGAATGTGGATGATAAAGTGATCCGGGTAGATTATTACGTATAAACAATCTCAGATAATGAAGAGATTGCGAAATAAACCCTTACCTTGCACTTTTCCTTGGTTGGGGTAGGTTAAACTCCTGTATAATGGTTAAATAATTGTTTTTAAATTATTCAATAAACATATACATTAATATGATATCATATATGATCTTTTAACATTTCTTTGTTAATAATATCTAAGAATTATCGTCATTTCGGGTGTTAACTTACTCATTTTATTTTATATGTTTTGTTACGTAAGCCATGTTTGTAATGGATAGGTTTTATCTCATTCAAATCCAGAATTATATCAAGTCCTTAGATACTATTATTAATCATCAAATGATAATTATACTTGAATGGATACGATGGAGAATGAATCTCATCGCGTTCGTGGAGACGGTAGTCCGTACGCACGCACGAGCGATAATATCATTCTTTTGATATTAAAATAATATATAATTGGATTTTATATCATATATAAAGAATCCATATCATGTTATATTTATGATTTACATGAGTTACACATCATTGTTATACCCATCCAAATAATAATTTATTGAATAACAATTACACCACGACGTGGAGACGGTAAGCCGTACGTACGCACGTATGGTGACATGTTATTCAAAGGATGGATATAATAGTAAATATGGTTGTACCATATTTATAATAACATCACTGTATATATATTATACTGGAGTTATTATTTTATAATGGTAACAACAAAGTAAGAAGAAATGGAAGAAGAAAGGAACTTGGAAAAGGGTGGTGAAATCATTACCTCTTCTTCGGGTTTTTCCTTTTGATTTGATCAAAAGGGCTCCATAGGTTGGCTTTCTGATAAAAATAAGTCCTCTATGTTGTAGTGAAGGAAGTTGGGAGAGTATTTGGGCAGAGTTTGGCCGAAACAAAAGGCTTTGAAGGTGTGAAGAAATGAGAAGGAGGAATGCCCTTTTATAAGAGGGGTGAGGGGAACCTTTGGAAAAGCTAGAAATATTAATTTATAAAAAATTCATATTCGGTTTCTAATGGCTCCAAAGTTGATTATTTAACGGTTAAGGTGGTTATACGTCACAAACAATTCAACCAATAGAATTTAGACAGGTTTGGGTTACTATATTTACCTTATCTTTTAGTTTTAACTCTTAGTTAATTAGTTTGACATTTACCATGTCACTTTGTATTTTTATAATATTATGTTAATAAACATACTATATACATCCAAGATACCCCCAAGTGGTCCATTAATGATACAGATATCATTATATAAGTCTCCTGGACGAACCTTAGATTTTTAGGAATTTAATATCAATTAATAATATAATATTGGTTTTAAATACTGTTTTATGTCAATTTTGACACTATTCAATAGTTGATTTTTGTGAAACTCATAACAAAATGATTACTTCGAAAAATGTTAATTAAATCAATCCTAATATTTCATAATATCCTATAAAATTATTGTAATTCAATAAAAGTCTCAAATTATATTTATTTGGGTTTTTATAATATCAATTATTTTAAATTTTCACTATTATGGTAATTATTGCATCATCATTGTGCCATAAAGAAATTATATTATGTAATATCTAAAAATTCTAAATAAAATATAATTATGTAGTAAATGATTTTATCTTTTTAATTAATATTTATAGTCGAAAATCAAACATATATAACCATATGTAAAAAATTGTTTTTCTAAAAGATATATGTCTTTGTCATTTTTGTATTCATTTTAACTTAATTAAAATAAGTTGTCCCTATCACCTACAAGTGTCTCCATGGGGTCCCAAAATCGACCCAAAGATTCCTATGGTCGAACATGTATCAACCAATAAGGTTAGGACACGTTTTATGGTAATTTAGTATTATTATAATATTATTTTTTAACCCTTATTTACCGGATTTACCCTTAACCATGGTAAATAAAATATTTACCGCAGTAATTATTCAAAATGTCTAAAAATAAAAGTTACCTATTTAAAAAATTTGAACATCCTGATTCCAAATATAGAATCCATTTTTCCAAATTCAAAACACAGAATTGGTAGAAATTAATTTAAAATTAATTCCCGTTGTTAAAACAAAAAACGTGTTTTTAAGAGATAATAACTATCAAAAGATTGACACTTGTTTATGTCCGGTTTAATTGTAAAATTATCCCCAATGACGAAAATTTTATTAAATGGTAAAAATATATTCTAAATATACTTTAAAACCACTAAAATTCATAATTTATCACTATTAATTATTTTGATTAAAAAAGTTTTTTTATTTAAATTTTTTTAGTTTTCACTATTCATCAAAATATGAATGTTATCCAAAAAGTACCAAAATTCCTCTTTAGGGTAAATTCGACACTCCGAATCCAAAAATGAAGTCCATTTTGAAAATATAAAATATATATAATTTCAAAAAGTAGGTATTACTATTCATAACGGCTATTTTGATCGGTTGTGCTGTGTGTTCAAACTCGAAGTTGCGTACAACACAAGCTACTGTATTATTCAAAGGAAAGCGTACCGTGGAAGCTTGGGATGTTTCATTTTAAAATTTTGATGTCCCCATTTAGCCAAAAAGTTTAAAATATTGTATTTAAAAAGGGTTTACTATTAAAAGTTGATAAAAGTGAAATACTGAAAATGAATTTGTTCTTGCATTATGTCTAAGAAACTCATAATAAGGATTTTAAAATTATAAGGATATATTAGTTTAAAATTTAGTTAATAATATTCATAACCTCTTTTGAATGGATTTTTTGGTATGTCATGGTGTGATTGAACTCGGTGTTGCGTGTAGTGTAAGTTATTGAATTATTTTGAAAAAATAACACACAATGAAATCTTGGGGTGTTACAGTTATTTACAGTTTTTGTTCCTTTTGATAGTCCATCCCATTTTACATAGACTAGATTTACATAATTTTAGTGTGAAATTTATAAATACTAATACACATATTAATCACACCAAACATAATCTCATACAATAGTCAATAATACAGATCACACCTCAACCAAGTGAGTGAGTTCTTCCAAGACCCAACATCACCGTATATTACTTCATCCATTTTTATATGTCAACTCCATCATATAATGAGTTTTAAAAATTAAATGGATTGAGTTGTGATTTTCTATAGAATATAAATTACTTCATGAGTCAAGCTAATGAGTGATGGATGACCACCACAGAACTCCCAAACACTCAACCTCCCACACCAAAAAAGACCAAAAACAATAAGTATTAGATCTATTGAATTTAGAAACACTGTGAAAATATCACCCAAGATAATTTTTTACGGATTTTACTCATAATTGTGACTATAATAGAACATAGTAATGATAATGGATTAAATATTAAGTGATACTTATGTTTCTATAGAAAATATTACCTGAACAAAATATTCTATAAATGTGACAATATATTATAGTGAAATGGAATGAGAAAATAATATTATGGTTCCTAATTTAATTTTGTCAACAAAAACTATAGACTTACAATTTATTAACCCCTATATACCAAATAGAATAATAAAATTTTATATTGTGAGGTAAGTATAGGTTTAAATATGATATAAAAAGAATGTAAAATATTTATTCAAAATAAATCCCAATATTTTTTCATTTGTTTTTGAACATCATAACTATAAAAACAAATGTTAATTTATTTGATTTTAATATTTAAATTTTAACCCTTTAACATATGTCCAAATTTTAAATGGATACAATAATGGATAGAAACATTATTTCCCCAATATTGAAGTGACGTCCATATTGATTAATGTAGTCTAAAAAGGAATTTTGGGCACATGATATCGATGAAAAATTATAATCCTAATAAATGTATCCAATAAAAATATATGTACCAAAATGTTGAAAATATTTTCAAAAAATTTAAAATACACATTATATTAACAGAAAATTTTAGTATAAATATATTATTTTGTAGTTTTGCAGAATAAATTTGGAATTCCATATTTTCTCCAAATTCATAATCATATTAAAAATTCATGTTAAATAATCTTATAAAAATATGAATTTATCAATTCATATTAATGATAAACAAATATATGTATATATATTTAAATTATTATTCCACTTTTACAATTCAAACAAAATAATTATTTTAATGAAATTATAGGAAAATAATGATTATGTTAACAAATTTGATGGAATTAAATCATTACTGTTCAAATTTAAATTTATGAAATTATTAACTCTATCAATTCAGATATATAAGTATTTCATTTCATAGAAATAATGTAAATGTTACTTGCAAAAATAATTTCACGGACATTATTCTAACACAGAAACAAGAAAGGAAGATAATCAGTAATTTATTCATTATTGAAAATATAATTCTTTATTCATAAGAAATATCTAATACCCCTATATACTTCATGTTAGATTTCATGGTCCATGATTTTAAACCAAAAATAATTTCATGCTATTACTATTTTTACTACTCAAACTATCATAAATTCATCATTCCTAAGTTCCTAATACCAAATATCCACTTACCACTTCATGGGCATAACCTAAATGAGATTATTATAAGTAAATTACTATTTATTCATCAGGTGTATTATCCCCCCCCCAAATCCATTATTTTGTAATAATTTGTCTTGATTATTTCTTCTCATTCTCACCCCTCATTTGTATTTTTTATTTTTTTATTTTTTCAATTTTTTTCATTTCCTTCAGTCATTAAACATCTCCAAACGTAATGGTGTATCCCAATTACCCCTTTTACATTTGATTCTAGGAAAATTTATGAATTTTTTTTCTCCATACAGGGTTATTTATATAACATAAAACAACTCAAATTATTTTTCATAATTTTACTTAATTCAACTTAATTATTTTACAAGCATAATAAATTTACCAATTATAAAAAAAATATCCATGAACGTTGTGAAAAAATAATTTTATAAATCATTTTAATTTATTAATTTCAAAATAATTGGTATACTCAAATATTTAATGAAATATTTCAGTTGGAAACACAACATTTTAGGCATAAACTCCTAACATAAAAAAGAAAAAAATAAATATATAAGAAATGGAAACCATTTTACGGTCATAAATAGATTTTAATCACACACACCAAAATATATTATTACTAAACCATTTTTTATTCTAAATTGGTTTTATTAGAAAATTTTATAGAATTAATTAGGTAATATACAAAATAAGTGAAAGGAGGTATTCAAATCTTCATATTGGTAGTGAAATATTTGAGATGATCTCTTAATTAAAATCCATTATAAATCTTCATGAAAAAACATGAAATGATTAGAAAACAAATTGAAAAAATAATTAAAAAAATAGAAATATAATTTTGATATAAAATAGGGACAAATCATGTTTTAACCCACTAATGGGTACTAAATATTTACTAACCCAAGACATGTTGTACATTTTGTTATCAAATATATAATGGTTGTTAAAGATTCATTGATTTTTTCCATAATATAATATTAAATACATTATTCATTACATTATACTGGATATAGATGATTATCTAAGAAGAGTATAATATGAATATCCCTTATCCCTTATATATTAGTTTCATAGTGCATGTAGGAAAGATAAGTCATTAAACTACATATAACCACTAATTTTGTGGCATATAATTTATCCCATAGGGTTGGGTCTCATATTTCTTCCTCAAGAAAATTTAATAGGGGAATTTGAGAAAAAATATTAATTTCAATAAAGTAAAAATAATTTTAATTAATATTAAAATCATCCCCCTCTATGTGGAAATATAGAGAGTGAGTTTATTCATGAAAATATAAAAGATAGTTTTTTAATCCCATGAGAATAAGATCACTAGGATTGAGGAGCATCATGAATTCCTTATTATGTGTATCGTAAGAATAATATTAAAAGTATGATTTTATCCATGTCTTTTAGACATATATAGATGTTAATTATTTTATATAATTATTAATTTTTTATCAATAATGATTGATGAAAATATGTTTAGGAAGAAGTGTTTTCAATGAGTTTGTTAACCTATAAAAGTTAGTTCTTCTTTTAGGGCCTCAACTAGATTGTATAATTAAATTTGATAGAAGGGTCTCTATATTTTTTTTCCAAATTCATATTCTCATATTTAATTGTAATATGTATAATTTATTATTTTACCATATCCAATTCATGATACAACTTGATATAGTGTGACAACTCAATGAACTCGATGGGAAAGGTATGTAATAATTATAGTTTTATATACCGCATTAACTCATTGATGTTATTATTTAATTCCTTGTCTCTATATTTGGTTTTCTAGAGTCCCTTCTCCCATATGAAAAATAAATTAGCAGTCTTATAGATTTTAGAGTGTGAGTAAAACAATTATTTGAAAAAAATAATATATATTTTTGAAATAAATGATTTTTAACAAAATGTGAACGTAAAATGTGAATGAAGCACTACATAGAAAATTATAAGTGTTTCCATATTTTGACACACATACCATGTGTGAAACAAAATATTATATATTTTTTCAGTTGAATAATAATGACTTACTATGGCCTTCTCTCTTGATAATGTTCTTTCTATCAATCAATCATTACTTATTAATCTTTTATTATATTTTCAAATATTTTTTTACAAAAATTAACAAATATTGGATTTTGAATGTGGTATTTAAGGCAAAAAATTTAAATTATAACATTTTGGATTGTAGATAAAATGTAGTGTTTATAGGAGAGGTTATAGTCCTTGTTTTTTATACTCCATTTCCATTATTGTTCTTTTTTTACTATCAACATTCTATTTGATATTCAATTAAAACATATATGGATTTACACTTCCTAACTTTACTGTGATTTGTTGTTCCATATATACCTATTCAATAAACCAAACCAAACCTCAACTATTTTTTATGAATATGGACACAACATAGTCAAGCACGTGGCAACTTGATTGACCTGGAATCATCATATTTCATTTCATCCCTCGAGTAAACTCAACACCATTTCATATACAGTATACTTGAGATTATAGTGGGTATTGTGATTATTAGAGATTATAAATGAGTTGAATATTCAGTACATGGGGTGTTTGATGATCACTGCAATAAAAACAAAAAAAATTCATATATTCATCACCATATGTATAATAAAATATTAGGGATTAATAGGTAAGAATTTGGGCGGACAATTTAATCCTACCACAAGATTAAGACTCAACATATCAACTCATTACCATAGTTATATAGATCATTGTTTAGATAAGTGATTTATTAGTTAGATATGGGGAGAGAGAGGAGTCATAGAGAAATGAGAACCCAAATAATTTATTCTAAATTTTAAACATTAAATTACTATGAATGTGAAGGAGAATATAATATAACAAACCATATATTATTTTCCAAAAATAGTACCAAAAATTTCTTAAGGCATGATCCTTTGTCTATTATAATTAATATGAATTTATAGAGTGATGTGAGTGTTGTGTTAAAAATATAATTAAATATAAATTTAAAAAAACTTCTCAAAATAATCTATATTTATATACATGTAGTTGACCATAATAGTTACAGAACTAAAATTTTCTCCATTGGAATGAAATATTTGGATTTTATTTCTCTAATGTATGTCCACATTTCACACTTATTTTAGAAAGGATGAAAAATTAATGCGATTAACATTGAATTGATGCCCAAATTAATGAATCTATTCTTTATTTGACTTTAACACCTATAGTCGCTATGAAATATTCTAATCTAGGTTATGGTATTAAAATGAAATATATATCTCAACATGTTCAAATTTGTATAATAATATTAAAATTCAAAATTAAATACATAGAAAATTCTAGTATAAAAATACTATATTGTATTTATAAGGGAAAAATATAATTCCCATGTATTTTTTAAATTCATTATATAGTTAAGATTCATATAAAATCATAATATAATAAATGAATCTACCTATAAATATCAATGATGAATAAAAAAACTCATAAATAAATTATTACTCTATTTAAAAATTTCAATACAAATTATTCCCCTATTACAAATATTAGATAATTACCCTAAAATCATCAATTTTTGGGTAGTTTAAGACATTAATATTAAAATTTATTTATTTTATAATATATGATTTTCATGTTCCCATCCCCACCAGCCTAGGGTTTACAGACCATGTATCATATACCCCTGAAAGGTGGTCTTAGCCAATGAGCTGAACACACATGTTAATTTGGATTTACTCTACCCAACTAGAGAATCATGAAGAAACTTTTGTGGGAACTACATTCCAATTATTTTTAGTTTGGGTAGGTTTAACACTTATTCTAGTGGAGTTATCCCCAGTAAAAAATTTCATGTGACACACTAAGAGGCTACCACATGATATATAAATTTTCTACTTGTTTTTTCATAAATATCCCATAATATGTTGTATTTGAGCATTAAAAATAAAATATATTATGTATTTTTATACATATATCATGAAGGTATGGTTTATTTTCTCATTAAAATATGTTTATAAGGAATGATGAGTCGTTTTGGGATTTGTATCAACATATCAAAAGAAATGGGTTGGGGATCATGACTAGATAGTTCGTAGAGGGATTACCACTTGGAAGTGATTTTATGTATGGGCACCAATAACCAGTATCTTAGACATGGTTTGATACTTTGAAACATTCTGAGGGCATGGTTCTTTTATCTATAGAGTATTTAACCATTGTATAGGATCTGAAATTTGGTTTAGGTGGTTATCTAGGATTTGTCACACCATAATAGATATGTATTCATATAGAATTCATGGGCCATCCAATATACATTAAATTAGTTACCCATGTTTCTATATTTTGGTAAATAAAATTATTAGTGATTCTTAATGGATATCCAATGGATGTTGTGTGTAGAATGTGTCTCTCTATATGTCTTGGAATATCTAATTTTAATTATATCTAGGTTTCATATGTGTTATTCTCTCATGGAAATATTTTTATTTTGAGTTATTAGTAATCCTATTATTCCTTTATTATTTCAATGGTGTCTTAATGAATATATATATAGACACACACACACACACCTAGTGTCAACATCACCCAAATGTACCATGTATTATGTACATGGAAGATAGTTTGAGGATTACCAAGTATGACATGATATTTTTTAGTCATGGTGATAAAGTGATGTTATATTAGTGGTTAATGTCCATGCCTGAGTACAATTTATTATGGTTACCTATCCACATCAATAGTTTAGGTTTGTTTTCCTTTTTCGGTTTTTAGATATGTATCATGATTCCTTTTTTTTAAATTTTATGAAATTGTTATAAATCTATAAATAGTTTAGTTTGGTATGTGTAATATATATATATATATATATTATATTGGTTTTATTTGGTTATTTTTATTTTTATATACTTTTTGGATGTGTTCGTTTCATATAATTACCTTAGGAAAAAGCATATAATTATGTGTGATACACCTAATAAATTTATGTCACCAGGCCCTAGAATATTGGATGATGTATTGGGGAGGAAAGCGTTGAATATTGTGAACTAGAAAGGATCCCTCGAGGTTGTGGACTTCTCTTCAGGTGCTACTCTCTTCCCTTCAATGACGGCGGAAATTTTAGCATCGGATCCTCCCCCCTTGATGGGGGAGGGGAAATCGACGTACCGTGGGTGGGCATGCTTCTTATAGTAATTCTCCCCTCCATATTTTCTTCCTCCATTCCCAAAATCTTTGTTAATCCCTAAAGATCTAGATCTACTCGATGGCTTCCCTAACCTCCAGATCTCAACCTCTGAGTTTTCGGAAACTGTAGAAACCATGAATCTCACTCTACTTTCTCATTTTAAGGAAATTTGGCCATTAGTCGATGCTTTTTATCGGTTCATCTTCCGCTCTTAAGACCTATAAGAAATAGTGATCGTTGGCTTTCTCAATAGTCATCATATCATGATTCGTTTGTATTAGAGGTGGACCTCATCAAAGCCTAGTCGAGGGAACCACATAGATTCAATAGATTTCAGTTCTTCCTCATACACTGGTCCATATATTTTCACTTGAACCATGATGCTCCTTCTATAGTGGTTTGGGTATGCTTTCCCAATCCCCATATACCTTTTTATAACCCTTCTGCTATTCGAATATTAGGCAATCTCGTATGAAGATATCCTTACTCTAATAGTCGCACTTAGGCCGTGCGCCACCCAGTTAACCCTCATGTTTGTATTGAAATGGATGCATCTCATTCACCCTTTTATTATGTGTGGATTTCTTTTTTTAGGAATATAGGTGAAAGAAACATGTGATTTATGAAAATTAGTCAAATTTATGTCCATATTGCTAGCATCTAGGCCACCTTTTGTAGGTTTTCCAAAGGGGAATCTACACTCATGTGATGGAGGTACGTCATTGGGGGAAACCATTTTCTAAAAGAAGAGGGGATTCTTTAAAGGTTAAGTATATTGAGGTTGTTGTGATGGCGGGTCAGGTTTAGGAGGATTTAAGGTCCAATGATGGGGGCCCTCAACCGTTGAGTCCAGTGGTGAGGGAAATCCTGGATGATGTCCATTAGGTGATGATAGAAGATGTTTATTTTTCTAAACCACCAAGTTCTATGAGGACTCAGGTTAATCTAATGGTAGTTTATGTGTTCAATAGATTGTGGTTGTATTCGGAGGGATCCTCTAATCCCAATTGTCAGAAGGTTACATTATCTGATTTTAAGGAGGATTGTTTGGACCAGCTCATGGATGGGGAGAAAATAGGTAAGGAACATAGTGAGGGGTGAAAGGGACACAATGCATACATTCCCAACCCAAATAGTGTTGGACGGACTAGAGTCTTATACCATTCATCCAAACCCTTGCTAACATTGAGAAATAGATTCGAAGGAATTTCGGAAGGCATGGTGGAAGAGGATTTGGATACTTTTGTTGTGGTGTGAGGTGATGATGATGGGGCCTCCGTGGAAGGGTACAAAGATGGATGGTTAGGTCACAAGGAAGCTACTATTTCCATCGACGATTATACTAATGTAGTTGGGTGTCTTGACTTAATTGATAGTTACACGTCAGACCAAAGAAGGGGGAAAGCTAATGGATGCAAGGATAATGTCTCGAAGAATAAAGGGAGATTCCGATCTGTGGGTGATAAAAGAAAATATGAGTGGTATGACTTATCATACCTACTGTGACATTGTTCAGAATGGGAATAAAAGGATAACTGAGTGTGAAGAAGCTTTGTCTGATACTCCAAGAATAAGAACAAGAAAAGATTACTCATACCTACCGTGGCCAATGAGTACTACATCTCCCTTTATGTGGGAGAGTATGGTGATTTTGGTAATCAAAAAAGATAGCTTGATCATTAAACATTGCCCAGTGTAGTATTAAATAGACCAGATGAGGAGCTGGGAGCAATGTGATTATTATTTGAGGCAGCATAAATCGGCTTCTGAATGGGAATCAGCTACGGAAGAAAGGGACTCTTATGTGGGATGCTGAGAGGATTATGGATATTATTTTATGTAGTCCTTAATGGTATTTTTGGTTTGTGGTTGTACATATTTTGCTTATTTTGTGAGTGTTTCAAGTCTTGATCTGGTATGTATTAAGGTCTTTTTAGTTTCTCACATTTACTAAAAGTGTTTCAAAATAAAAATCTAATTTTCAGTCATTGTAAAATTAGCAAAAAAATAATTCATCCAAAATACACAATATGAAGTATACTCAAAAAATCATTCAAAACATACATAAAAATTTATTACTTTTGTAATAAAGAGGGATTAAAATATTTCTAAATTTATAAAATAATTTTCTAATCATTTAATTTTAAAAAAACACATTATTTAAAAAAATAACGAAAACATCATTTAGTCATAACTGGTTTTGAAACCATTTGTGTTTTAATGAATTATAACTGTAACAATCTATATTTTAATGTATTTTCAAGGCACACTAGTCTTTGAAATTATATGTATTGCCAATAAAAATTACGATAAAACTAAAATATTTCATTTATCCATAAATAGTATTTTTGTAATAACTAATAAATTCTAATAATCCTCCATCATTTTTATGGTATCCTTACCCAGTCAACTGAATTTATTCATATACATAAAATTTATAAAAATGATCAAACCGAAATGCACAACATTTTCCTAATCCCCTAAAAAAATTACAAACATTGAAAACCATTTATTAAATAAAATATGTTATAAACTATTCAAACCATCATAAAGTGCTCAAAATTGTTATAAAACAATTTTTTATTTCTAAAAATAATCAAGTTACCCCAAAATCCATTACCAATATATATTTGAATTATTTATTTTTTTTATTTAAAATATTTTTAAGATAACTCACATTTTCCATATCTTAGACATTTATCACCATATAAATGAAAATCAATATCATTAGTAACACCAATTACTTGCCTTGGTTAATCATTATGTCTAGTTACATCCCATTAATAATCAAAGAATAATTACTTTAGTATTTTAACAAAATATACATATGTATTTGAAAATTTGAGTTTTCTTTTTTTTTCAAAAACAACCATTCTTCCTTTTAAACATCATTACATACAAATATTATATATCAAACCATGTACTTAATGAGACATATAATAAAATATTATAACTATAAACAAAATTTATAATGATTCATTTAATCTAATATATCACAAGTAATAATTATTTGAGTGGAAATTAAATTCTTGCAATGAACATTCGATAAATATTGAATAATATTGAGTAGTAACACTCGAGATAATATCACTCATCATGGATAGTAATATTAAGAAAACCTCACTATAGTTAAGTATAAGAGACAACCAATTTTGGGTATATAGAAAAATATCATTCTCAAAGATCCCAATATAACTTGGTCTTATAGTAGTAATGATTTTATCCAGTATATTCCTACATTGCATCAAATGTTTGAATGACCCTAAGTCAAGCCACCATCATACTTCCCAATTAAACATTAATAAAATTTTATCAAATTGTAGCATAGTTATATGACCACTATATTCGAAGCCACATACCAAAATGCCTAAACTGTTCCCTCGATAATCAATGGATGGAAAACAGTGAGAGAAAGGTATAATATGTAAATTTTTGTGAAATTTTAATTATTACATAAAACGATGTAAATAAATAACTATAAATACTATTCAAAAATATAATCATTAAATGAAGTTATTATAATAAAAGATAAGGTAAAATATTTCTTCATAACATAAAATAGTACTCAGGAAATAAATCCAAAACTAACCCTACATTTCAGAAGGTCAATACGATATTACACATCCTCAACAACTCCTTAGATGATTTCAAGTCTATATTAACACTCATGTTAAGAAAAATACAAATAATACAAGCCATGAGAAACATGGATACATACACACCAAAGTGTGTATATAGGGTTTGAGCCAAATCTTAGTTAGATGCCTCCTTGAATATATACATTCCTTTTACTTTGAGAATATATATATTCAATATTGAAGTAAAAAAGATAAAAAATTTCTTTTATTTTTTAAAGATAACGTTTATAAATTGAATGCTACATTTAAATGAAATTAAATGAAATTAAATTAATGACAAGTTAATATGTTTGATAATGTAGTGTGAACGTGGAAGAGTAATAAAATTTTCAATTTTCCAACTATTCACCATTTGAAAGACCGTATAATAGAAAGGATAGGAAATATAGGTTCACCATAATAACATATAATATGTTGGACATGATCATATATATATTGTCTCATTTTTTCGTATAATAATATGATCTTAGGAAGGAATGAAAAATGAATCCCACTATCCATGGTTTACTAAGATCTAGATCGCACTTGGTTTGGGCACTTGATTATCATAGCCCACACATCAATTAAAACGATTATTTTATAACACATTACCTATCATTATCAATTATGAAACCCCTAGTACATTACTTAATAAAGGTAATTAACTCAAGAAAAATATTTATTTTAACAAAAACTATATCTAGTAAAAAACATACCATTTTTAAATAAAATAACTCATAAAAATAGCATATATTTATTATAAATTATAAGATTTCCAAGCTAAAAACCAAATTAGTGAATTCACATTAAAGAAACATTCTATTTTTAAAAAATATATTGACTAATTATCATTAAATAATTCAATGATACACATTTTAATCAATCAGTTTCCTTTAAATCCTTTCATAATAAATGTTAATCATATTACAAATACTTTCTAATTTATATGAAATATTTATTCAAAAATAATTTTTTTAACACATTAATGAGTGAAAACTATACTACATGAATTTAAAAATGAGTTACATTAAAAAAACTTGACCAAAAATTCATTTAGAATATATAGTATAAATGTTTTCAAAAAATACACTAAATAAAATTTATATGTATAATTTATGATTTAAAAACATATATTAATACGCATCAATATATGATTTTATCCATGAAAGGAAACACATAGAGAAACAAATCCATTGTCCATTAATCCCATTCCCTTGAATATAGAACATGAATAATGATTTAAAAGGACACTTAATTCCTAATCAAGAAAAAACCGGATTAGAAACATGTGTTTTCTCAGAAAAGGGTTAAACATCAAATATCATAACGCTTATAATAATTTAACACATGTAGGTGGAATGAGGATGAGGAGAAGAAAGAAATAGTGTAGGAATGTAAGAGAAACCCTACTATAATATCAATTTCTATATCTCACTAAACACTAATAATAACCCCATCATCTTATTTTTATTCTAATAACCCATTATTTAAAAATCTAATATATAATAAGAAATTCAAAACTAAAAACAGATGACATCTCTCAAACACATAGATATCCTTTGTAATGTAAAAAACTAGAAACATTAAAACATATTCCATAAATTTTATAATGATTAAAAATGATGAATAAAATCATTATGAGAAAACATAAATAAATCTTTATAGGGCTATGGAAGTCGGTAGCAGAAAAAATTATTTGGATTCAACTAAGGGGGATGCCGGGATGACATTTAAGAATAACCAAACTGTGCTCGAACTACAATGTTCTAGGTGAATGACTTTTCTAGAGGACTATAGTGCTCTTCAATATTATCAAAAACTATTCTAAAAAAATGTGACCATTAAATTTGTAATTCTTTTCATTTTAGAAAATTTAAATTCCAATATTAGTATTATTATTATAATTTTTGTTAAATAAAATATAGTGGTGTTACCAATCCCATATGGATAAAGGAATATAATGACATATCCAATGAATATAAATTTCATACAATTGAAAGGTAAAATATTGTTATTATTAATATCATTAGAAACCAGTTAGGGAATTTAAAAGAATTACTAAACCAAAGGGCATATCAAATCCTTTGGGGAGTGTTGTAGAAATCTTATTGATGGGTGTGTAGAGTAACCGGGGTTCCTATAGAATAGAGATGATCCATCTATAACTCATGAATGATGAATACGTGTAAAATTAATTATACCCCCCAAAATGCAATGTAAAATTATAATCATTGTCTTAATATATTGATTCACCATTCAGGAAACATATAGTAATTAGATCATTAGGAAGCAGAAACTCTAAAAACATGTTTTCATAAAACTAATCAATCCTCAAAGGGTAGTCACCATGTCTAAGAGTAACATATAAAGAGAAAATAAAAAGAGGGGAGAACAATCCTACCTCTCATATGAGTTAAAACAGCCAATATCGTAGTTTTCCCCATGACTAGTCACCTAACAACCATAACATACAACCCAATATATTATTTCATAAATCCAAAATATCAATAACCATGGTGGTGTACTAATACGCCCTGATAAATCTTTCATTAAAATATTCATTTTTATAAACAAAAAACGTTATCAGGATCATAAAAAACAATATAATTTAGAAAAAAACCTTAGTCTATCACTCAACTAGAAACAAATCCAAATGTGTCGAATAACTAGTGCATATCATTAAATACTCAATATATCATACCTTAAAAAGAATCATTACCCAAAACCATAAATATAAATAATATTTATAAAATAAAAATGATAATCCAGACTCTATAGGCCTTACTCAATCACAAGAATAACCACATGGTATAACAAGATTAAATTTTACCATCAAAATATTCACCTGGGAAAATTAAATAATGTGAATAATTTATACCATAATACAAAATTATAGACATTTAAAACATAAGGTGTAACTAGATAAGACATGATCCATTAATAATATCATGCTCCTATAAATTATATAGTCATAAGGGATGATAACCATTCTATTATCATTTATCACACATATCTAAAAACCATAATACAATCCTATATATTAATTATGAGAATATAATCCGAATCCATCAATATATGTATTAGGGATCGACATTCACTTTTAATACATTATTTAATGATAATCAAAATTTTAAGGTACTTTTTAAAAAAATGGACACCACACCTTATCAAAACATAATCTCTATAAATATATCAAAGATCCAAATCACACGTGAAAAACTAAAATCATTGATAAAAGGTTAAATAATTTCATATCGTAGATCTTGGGGCTCACCCAACTCAATTAATTGAGTTCCCACACCCTAAAAAAACCTCAAGTGAAACACATGAAATTCACTTTCAAAAACTCATATGGTTATTATAGTAGCCACATATATAAAAAAGAGTTATTCTACTTATGTCATGATCATCCAAGGATTGTCAAAACTCATACCAAACCATGCCAGCTCCATGTCCCTATTTCATAATAGTAGGCTCCATAAATTATTTTTAATTAATTATAATTATTTATATATATTTTTGAGTCATATTTCGTAAAACGTCACCACGAACAACCATGGAATAGAAATCGAGACCAATTTTATGTTGATGATCCCACTATGCCTCCGACATTCCTATGACTAAAATCCCCATAAAACAAGAACCAATAATTTTCAAGTTCTATGAAATTTAGGATAATTACCTAAAAACCACTAATCAAGGTACATTTTTAATAATGGATATGAACATAAAAAAATAATAATCTTTTTCCATCTATATTCTACCACACTATGGATCCCTATAAATCGAAGATGATTCCGACATGAAATTTTTGAATTATCCCTATGTCTTTCAAGAATATTCCAAAAAACATGAGGCAGGGAAATAAGTGGAATAAAAGTGTAATAAGTTGAAGACTCAAACCAAATATGACAAATGAAACCCCCACTCATATCTATGGAACCACATCATGGAATTGGAAGTGGTAAAGAGGATTATATGATTGTTATCCCAATGGGTTGACAATCTAAATGAGGATACTCTTGGGGGAGAAATGAAATAAGAGTTCTAAAATAACCCCCTCACCCCTCACTATAAAATATATTACCCACACCACAAGGTAAGTAGTTCACTACCAACAAGTACATATTGGACCTCATAAAAAGTCCAAAACATAATAATATCTACCAAAAATGAAATTACCATCCATCAAGTACTAGATTGATTCTAATGCATTTTGAAGAAACCACTACAATAGAAATGTACCTAGTTTTTCCCACTAGAATTACCACTTACACCAATTCTCTTATACAGGTTCCCATCACACAGATCATTAAAACGTAATCCTATAAAACTACACTGTGAAACTAAAAGAAATTTAAAATCAAGCGAACAAATCTCATAGATATGTTTGAGATTGTGTAATTACAATTTGGGAAAAAATATTTCACCCCTTATCAAGATTTAAAAATTAATATTTTCCTTGAAATCACTGACTTATAAAAACATCTTTCATTATAATGTCATTAGATTATTAATATATATATATGTGTGTGTGTGTGTGTGTGTTGTGTGATAATAATTTTTATTGTTTCAATATAATGTAAATAATAACTTAATTTAAAATACCACTTTAATATAAATATCTCCAAAAAATTAATTTCAACCATCAAATTAAATAAATGAAATAAAATATTAATATACATATATATTATAGAAGAAAAATAGATATAAATTAAAATGGGTATGCATGTATATGTGTTCAATAAATAGTTTCTAATTTAATAATGTTCTATAAGAATGTGGGACAAAAATAAATCATAATCCCCATAATGTTGGGGTGAATCTGCAAATCTAAACCATTTCAATTTATTTAAATGAGAAAATTTTCATGCGTATTATTCCCTTGATAAAAGGAAACATAAATAATGTTATATTATTTCAATAATTATGAAACTTAATCAAACAAATATAAAAATTGTTTTACTCATCTCACCCCCTAAATTATAAAATATAATTCTCTGAGAATACAAGACATGTCCTCAATTTACTTGAATAACTAATACTTCATAACTAGATATAACTTATTTAGGAGTGTTATATTATTGGTTCAAAGGGTAACACAATATTTTAGTATCTCCATTAATAACATTAGTAAATCAAGTTCTTCCCTTGGGGATTGTATAATGTTGGGTAATCCTTAAAAAATTATTTATAAAGGTGATTCCATAATGTAGAACTATCTAAATCAATTGTATTTCTAAGACATTAATTTTTTTTAAATGTTATATAAAGTTTTTCATGTCTATATATAATCCTATATAAGTGTTTAGATGATTAATATGAAATAGATAGACCATTTTAGGAAGGATTCCATTTGATTGTTTTGCGGAATATGATTAATTCACATGTGGGGATAGGGATCAAATTCATCCTATATAAAACTTAATATTTTTTGAAATTTTTTTACATTAGATTAAAATAAACTATGTTTGGATTTTTTAGAATGGTTTTGGTATTTATTTAAGATTTATATATATAACTGTTTTCCCCAATAAATCAGATAGTGTTTATATAGCCTCTTTTAGTTTTTTTGGATTCAAATTTTACAATATAGAGAATCTTGAAAGAATTATTTTATAGATTTGTGAACTATTATATGAAAAATATCCTTAATTTATTGTTATTTTTATGATCTATACATAATTTTAAATGAATGAAACATTACTTGATAAAAATAAATAATATTTTTTATTGCTTAAAAAAAATACTGTTGAAAATATTTTCTAAATGTATAACACCATTACAAATTGTATTTTATGTCATATTTTCTTATAAAAATTTATTTCTTTTTAGGATAATTAAACATCATATTGGAAATACATGATTTAGTTCTACAAAACCACGTCATTTTACAAATTTATGATGAATATGGTCTCATTACAATAAAACATCTACAAGGGAATGAAAATATATTTCATTTTGAATATTTATCAAATATATTGAACAAGTTTATTGATATTAAAAAACTATTATATGGATTTATTATTATAATGTAGTTATTTAATTAAATTATAGAGAAATAATTTTTTTTAATTATCCCATAAGGATCAGACTAATGTCAAATGGGGTATTTATGATGTATAGAATCTTTTTTGTGGGAATTTTTTTAAATTAATTTACATTTATTAATAATTTATAAAACGAATTTTACGTAATAGAATATGGAAAATATTATATATTATTTATATTTATAATAAAATTTCATAATTAACAATTTGATCTATTCATATTAAGTAATTTATTAAAAAAATTATATTAAGATTTAATTTTGGATTGGATTACTGGTTTAAATAAATAAAAACCATATGATATTAAAATAATATAAATGGAAATTATTGACAGGATTATTTTTATTATGAATGAAATAATATTTTCTAGAAAACTAATTATAGGCTTCATGATCAAATAACAAATTTTCATGAGACCTTAAGATCATGTAGGTGGATGGAAGGAACCAATTTTCCTTGAATTCATCATTATTTGTTTTAATGGATGTCCTAGTCAAGTAATAAACTTCTAGAAATGGTATTTCAATGTAATTTATCTTAAACATATTGATTTTAATAATTGGAAAATTTTATCACTATATTTTTTTAGGAAGGATAGTACTATAGGTGTGATTTCAGAAAAAAAATATTGGGTATGTTCACACCAAGAAATATTTTGATTAATGTATAGGTAATTTTTCATACATGAATAATGAATTTGAACCATGAGGTTTTACGTCTTGAATCATGATGGTAATCGTATTTTTAGACCTGATTTTTTTCCTATTATGGTTGGAATACTACCTTATTCTCTTTCCCTTTAATTACCATATGTTTTAGGATGGGGTTTTGGGGGTGATTTCCATAAAAATATGTGTATTCTTGGAATTATAATGAGATGATTAATTTGATTAATTTTCTATTTGTAATATTTATTTTTATGAATGGATCTTGGTGATTAGATTTCATTATATAATTTACAATCCATGGGTCCAATTTTACATTACATCATGATTTGTGATTCTAATAAAAATGGATTAGGAAATAATGGATAATTGGTTTTAGTAATTATCTCATATCCTTATATAATTGGAAAAAATTATAAATAAATTATTAAATTTGTGTTCCACACTCTATTTGATGAATTTTATAATGCATATTTAGGAATAACATGATCCTTATTTTATCTATGTATGTTGATATTTTTGGAATTTTATGATATACATTCGAAATAGTATTCTATGTATATGATAATCACAATCAGGGTATGATTTTAAATTTTTTTAAAAAAATGATGTAGATGACTCTATTCAAGATGGGTGATGATTCTATTTAAAATATATCTAATATAATATATCATTATTATATATCACATTGAATATCATGGGTAAATTTTTATTTTTTTAGTGGATCTTCCATTTCTAAAAACTATATCTGGATTGATAATTAGAGATTTAGAACCTCTAATAGTGATGTTAATATATATTTTCTATTGCCCAAGAGGTGTTTACAGTTCATAAAATGGTATCAATGGAGTGGGGATGTGTCCTAGAAAATAATACAGTTTTTTCCAATGTGACTGGTTTGGTGATCACGATTTATGGGAAACTGTGAATTATCCTATGCATAGGGTGCATTTTAGTCAATTTTTTATATGGAATTACGGAATTTTAGGGTTATTTTATTTTATAGATTCATCTATATTGATTTTAGGGAAATATATAGGAGTTGGATCGGACTATGTACTTGCAATGTGGTTTCCAATTGGTTTCAAAAAAAATAGTGTGAATTATTTTGAAGGGTTCTAAAGATGATTAACACTGTTTAAAAATAATTGGTAGACTATACAGACAAACCGTATGAGGTGGTAGTTTTTTGTAATATTATTACTACAAGATTTTTGAATTAATTGGAAAACTAGCTAGCAAAACCATGGTCCCCTTAAACAGTGTAAAATTACAACTTTTCCATAATGATGTTATACCCCAGAGCATTACATTTGTTCATAATTTCGTTATAGTATCCCATGTGTGTGCTTATATATCATCCATAAAATCCATGATGGGTCCCCTATATTTATTTTTCATTTAGTTTAATGTATGTAATGATAAATATCGTACCATAACTTAATAATGCATCATCTATATTTCATTCATTTATTTCACAATCATGTGATATTTCACTATTTATGTATAACATTGCCAATTTTTACGAAATTTATTTCTTTATTTGTTTTACTAGAATTAATTTAAAGTAATAGGTGATTAAAATCCTATATGTTTAATTTAGGTGGTCCCTTAATTTAACCCATAATATGGATTATGTTTTCGGTGTATCTGTTGGGTGGTCTGAGTGTTTTCCATACCATGATTGGTGTTAATTAGATGCTTCAAATTTCAATTTTCAATGGGTATAATTCTCATATTTTAGGTAATTGGAATTTTCTTACCAAGAAATTTTTTATTGGGTAATCCATTCTTCAATTGTTACAATATAATTATTGTGTTTCAAATCAAAAATAAGGAAATGGAATATCGAAATAAACTATTAAATTAAATGGAAATGACTCTTTATTTGGGAATTTTTAAATTGTAATTTTGTTTTTAGAAGTTTGAATAATGAGTTGGATTAGTGTAATTTAATAAGGATAAATATTTTTCAAATTCAGGAGTAGATTTTTATGTTAAAAAAGTGGTGTTTGGTGGTTTAAAATCAAATGGTTTCATTAGGATTTGTTTTGACTAGTAATGTTTTTTTAAATGTAAATTGAGATTTTAATATGATATGGTCTATAAAATTTTTTTTTTATTTTTTTATATAGGAAGTGATTAATTTTTAGTTGTTCTTTATTTTGGAAATTCAAATATTATGTTGACTTCAATTAAAAAATCTAATTTTTGTTGATATTTTTTAAAGGAAAAATGAATTCCCTATTGGGGGATGTATTATTTGGGAAGGAAATTAAAAAACTCTTCAGGTGGGATTTTAAAAAAAATAAATGATTATTACCTTTAAGGTGATGTCCTTTAAGAGGAATGTAAAAAACGTTTTATGCATGGTAGTGATTTTTGGAAGGAAAAAATCATAGATTGGAGGTTTTTGCAACTTATTATATTATTCTATCACGTGGGAAAACGCCAATCAGGGAGTTCTATTATACATAACAGCTTCTTCCATTAAATGAGAAAAATCTAATGTGAGAGGATTGTGTTAGTTATGGGATTACACAAAATTTGGGAAAACTCAAATAGGGATGATTTGGGATACATATAATATAGAATGGGTAGACCCATTACTCTTTGATTTGGATGAACATTCCATGAGACATTCTCAATGAAACCTCGAAGCTATCCCAATAAGGTATTATCGAATGGGGTAAAAAACCAAATTATCGACAATTTAATGATCTACTAGAGATATATTTTTAATCCTAAGACATCATTGGTTATATAATTACATGGGTTGTATTTTTATAAAATGGTTGAATTTTTATTTATCACAGTTCAACATTCACTTCTTATCCAACTAGTCATGTTTAAGGATTCATTTTCTGGTTTCCTACTAAGTTGTACATAAACCCTACTCAGGTCACAAGACACATGGGTACCCAAGAATAGAAAAAAATATTGAATCTATAGGATTTGGAATAGATATTGCTTAATTTTGAAATATCTAGGAAGGGGCTCCAAATTGTTTCACCAAGAAATGACTTAAGACAAATTTTATAGTTATTACTAGATTCATCCATGGGGATTTGTTGTATTTTTTACCTGCTAAGTTTATATTGTTTCTAACACATATATCATATACTTAATTTATAGTGGTATGGTTGATTTATTCTCATGGTTGGTACTTTACTAGATTTATTTTCAGTAATTTATTTATTTGGATATATATTGGTTAATTTATTTCTTTTAATATTTCACAATGATATATATTTATAGTCTCCCCATCATACAACCTTTGACCTATGCTGCTAGTCATAAACCTCCAGCTTACTGGGAGGATTAGCTAAGGAATAATAGACGTTGTTGATCTACAAACTAATTTGTTGTTTAGGCCATAAAATTGTGGAAAAGATTTATCAAAGAATCCATTAAACATATTTTACAATTTAGAAAGGTATACAGGATATAAAATATTTTAAAAAAATGTACGGAACTTTTCCCTTGCATAGGACATCCCGTGTATAATTCATGTTCATGTTTGTAAGGATGGGGTTGATGTTTATATTGATATCTTCGATGATTTATCTGATTTCACGTCATGTGATGGAAATTATTTATGAGTTTATGATTAATTAGAATTTCATATAGATCTAAATGTATCCATTTATCATATGAGGATATATAATTCACATCATATTCGAATTCATAGACTTGTTGTTTTATTTTCATGTTATATGGCATGGTCAATAGATTCCTGAAAAGGGTTGAATCTAGTATAATTAGAGCATGGTTAGATGATTTGGGTTTCAAAATGTTGTGTAAGTTATGAGTTTTCTTCTAAATGGTTTTATAATACTGTCATTCTATGGTTTTTAAAATCATGACGCTTCCCTTAACATTTTGATATTGTAATAAAAGAGATGAATTATTATTAGCATAGGTGTGTAGGCCTATTTTTAGATAAATATATTTCACTAAAGTCTAATTTATATCATCATGATAGGTTTTCCATAGGGTGTGAATATATTTATCATATATAAAATCATGGATAATGAAATCCATTTGGGATGTGTTGCAATGGTTATCAGATGTATTGGGTGGTACAAAATAGTAAGTATGTGTGTGGATTGAATACCAATGATAGTTCGATGCGAGGATTTCAAGTATCGATAACCACAGTCATTGAGTAATAATTATAAAATTACAATGATGCAAAAAATAATTTCAATGGTTTTAGGTGTGATGACCCCGTCAATCCGAGCATGATCATTGTTATGGGACTATTTGATGGATGATTATTCAATAAATGAGTGACTTGAATTCTATTATGGAAGAACCTTTTGTGGTTTTTCTCAGTGATCAGTATATGTGTGTTCATTTTTTGGAGAGAATACCATTGGATATAATGGATTCCAAACCTATTTTGAATATTATTGATAGGGTTCCACGTATATCCATCCTATTATTCAAGAGTGGGATGTGGTTATTGTTTCATGTCATCGCCCATGTATGAGTGGGGTTTTCATATTCTGTCGAATACATGTATCGATGGATGGGAAATATTACATGGATATTTGAGTAGTTTTTTAGTTGAGAGGAAATTGGAATACCATAAAAAGGGGACTAACAAAACATACATTAGAAAATGATCCATGTGGTATCAATATTACTATTTTGACACTAGTCTACGAATAAATGAAACTATTTTGGGATGTTAATGTGTCGGAGAATTCTGTTTTATCCTGTTTTTTGATGGAATTTTTTTTTTTATGGATGAAATATACATTTTATACATGAAATAAAACTTTTTGATCCAAGAGGGATTCATATATTGGTCACATCCATTCTCATGGTAATGTACGAGTGTTTTCTGGTTGGTTGAGGATTCATTTGTTGGATGAAACTAGGAAGTCTATTCAGAGAACATAGGTAAATCATGGATGGTCTCAGGAGTCCTATAGATATAGGAATCTTAATTGGGAATTATGGTGTAGGGATAGTGAATTTTGATTATACTTTTGTTCAGGTATTCTGAAGAAGGTCTGGCTACCTATATTTTTCACAGTTAGATGTATCTAGAGGGAACCCAAATGGGGAATGTCATTATAGATATGAATGTGGGGATCAAAAATCAACCAGTGGATTACAATAAAATAAAATAATATATTAGTTAAATGGATTGGTGGTGGGTAAAATTCCATTATTCTTTAGAAGTCAAGATCAAAGAGTTATAATGGACTCTTATGGATGATTCAATGGGTATCATGTGAGGTGTATTAAGTACCATTTTAAGAGCATTATAGAACACTAGGATCATGTTTTGGAAGAAAAAACCTTTAATATAAATTTTAAAGGGACAATAAAACTCAGAAAAATATTCACACTTCTTAATAAAATATCATTCACTACTCATATAATTCTTCACTAAATCAATTCATGCTCCAAGTCCCTATCTCATGAAATAAAGATGTAGAAATTAATTATAAATATTAATAATTGATTATAAAATATTATTCAATCTGTGTTACTCCATGAAAATACAAGAAAACCCTTTTTTACACTCAATCCATTACCAATGTATTTTGGAAGACACACATTATAAACTCAACCCTCATGTGATTGTAATCCCCTAGAAATGATTCCCAATCCATTTTTAAATCTATGAACATTTTGATAAATCTCCTGAACCTAAAAAATAAATATTCCTTTATGAAAATAGCCACAAAAATGAAACATTTAAATTATTTTGGAATCCTCATTCCACCGCATTATAAAGTCCCCTAAATCAGAGATGATCCCACCATGCCCTTTTCTAATCATCATTAAGGACCAAATATAAGATTTAATAAACATGAGTGATAGAATGAAGTAAAATAATTGTGATATATATAAGGAACTCCCTAAAAATGTTTACTGAAAACCTCTCTTGTAATAGTAGATATAGAGTGATGAATGGGAATAAAGGAAGAGGGGGAGATGGATGTCATCCATATAGAATAAATTACTACATGGGGGTAATCTTGGGAATGAAAAAGACATTGCGGGACTATAGAGATCTTCGATCCATCACTATAGAAAACATGATCCAACCTTACCGGGTAGTTGGATCACCCCCATCGAGTACATGGTTTCCTTAGTAGAAGGAATGAACCAATAAACATTCTACTAAGTACTGGATAAAACTATATTGTGTATGAAATGGAGTAAATTATTTTATATAGGGACAATAACAGTATCATGGAACTTAGTGTGCCCTAACAATGTACCCAGTTACATCTATAGTGTTATTTAATTTTCCGCCACATTGATCTCTGTCATTCAATCCTGTAAAACTATGAGAAACTAAAAACCATATGAAATCGATTAGAAAACGTCCATGATATGTTGATATACATGATATCATAATTTTAATCTATAAATAGATAACACCCATTATTTTTATCTAAATATTCATCTTTTCCTAAAATTCACTGACCTATAACAACATATGTCAGAATAATATCTGCATTTTTGAGTGTATGAGTATATATATACACATATCATATCCATTTTTATATAGTTTTCATATATAAAAATAATAATATCTTAATTTAAAATATTAGTTCTATATAAATTTCATTAAATCATTCATGTCAAGAAATGAAAATCAAAAATGAAAAAAAAGTGTTTTCATTAATTTACATTTACATTATTGATTACAGCCTGATTTCTTATTTCACATTAATTCAATATTTATTACCTAAAATTATAAAAAGTACCACGAAGAAATGGAGAATTATTGATTCATTGGAAATTTGTCATATATCATGACATATTTAATAATGAATACAATAATTTTATTGAAAGGTTCCTTAACATGAATCTAAAATTATGTATCTTTTTAAAACTATATGGGGTATCCTAGGACTAACGTAAGAACAGTGTGAGGTATAAATCATCGTAAGGGAATAAAACTAGAATATGATGATATATGTTCAGAAATATGAATATCAATGTGGAATAAGAAATAGTATGAATCATAAACATATACAATGATACATGATAAAGAATAATAATCATAACATGTCAAATGAGTCAACATAAAACACTACATCAAAAACTTAGGTAAAGCATAAACCGATAAGAATTCATGGTGGAAAAGGCCCATGAAGTAATTAGGTTCACTCTCTATTCCAATATGTTCTTTCATGAACAAAATATTACCCAATGCATTAAAGCACTATATAATTCTGAGAACACTCATCTTATTCATTTTATTCTCATGCTTATGTATACAACTTAGACCATAGAATATGAATTCATTCATCATCATATTTTATTCCAATATAAAGGTCTGTGGAGTAAATAAATTACATATCAATCCATATATATATATATATATATATATAATTGTGAACATCCATGATAATAAATGGTAATGGAATTAAATGAAAAAATGGTTTTCTATTGAAAATCACTATAAACATTTTGTAGAATAATGATGGTAAAAAAAATTCATAAATTTGGATGATGAGAAAAAAATATATCACATATCAATTAGAGAAAATGGGTAGTAATAGGTAATTATTCAAAACATATCAAATCCAAATGATTTTGAAATATAATCCATATGATATTTAAAAAAGATAAATAAAGATGATAAAGAAAAGAGCTCGTACTAAACATCAACGTGGTAACATGTTTACATAAATGATTATAAAAGCATTAATGAGGGTAAATTGGTGATAAAATCAATTATATATACAATTTATAGTAATGGGGATATGTAAGAACATATCCCAACATAATAAATAAGATATTCAGAGACATAACAAAAAGAAGTGCTAGATAAAAGAGGAGAGTGAAAGATCATTTACTTGAGTATGTGACTCCAAAATCTATGGAGGGGCCTCTTGATACTTGGGGGAACCATGGGAAGACTTTAAATAGTGTTGGGAATAATATGGTCATTATAGAAGGATTTTTAATGAATATAAGTGGGATCTTGTGTGGTTTTATAAAGGAGATCTGGGGTATTTCATTATTATTTAGTTTTTGGACATTACATAAAAAAATTTACTGAACCAAAAACCATTCAATGGTTTTGTACCTTGGTATCTACCAAATGTTGGTTGTTCATATTTTTTTATATGTTATAGGGATGAAATTAATTAAAAATTCACTCTCTTATGTGGAGGTGAGTCACAAACTTAAGGAAAGGAATTTAAAACCTTTAAATATATTATATGTTTTGGAGGATACATAATGGAAATATACGATAAATAAAATAACATTAAAATAACATTATATAAAATTTAAAATATATATTTGGTCATGGATTCCATGTATTGTAATTATTATGTCATTTTTTGTCCATTATTTTGTCAAAATAAACAAAGTATATTTATTCGACATGTAAATTTTACCCGTAAATTAGACTATCTGAGAAAATTATGAAAAATTCACCATTGGAAAACTTTTCCATTTTGATTAAAAAAATAATATTAATTTTATCTAAAGAAATTTCTAAACATTTGAATATTACCATATAAAATAATTTCAATATTTATTAACTAATATTGTGTTTTTTAATAAAAAATTTGAAACCTTATAAAAAGAATATTTGAAATCATAAAAGTTATATGATATTTTATGATTAATATGAATACTTTAATGAAATTTTATTTTTTAAAAATTTATATTAATTCTTCAAAAAAAAATCCATAATTGATTTCAAAATTACTATCTCTATTTTATTGTTCCAGAAAAAAAAATTTATAAAGTAACAATAATAGGATTAAAATATATTAATCATTTTATAAAAAATAATTTATATACTCATAATACTATTTTATTGATATATATCAATTTAATACACCAAAAACCACTCAATGAGTTTGGTCTTAAATTGTGGGACTTTCATGGGGTGGTTTGATGAACATTGTCTGGGCTATGATCTAAATGAACTTGATTTTCTCCCATAAATAGTTTCACTAATTCATAATTTATAGGATCAAATATTTGTCTTGGATGATTGAAAATCCTAGTGATGATATCTCCCATGGATGAATCAATAAATGTGCTTCATTGGGTATGATACTATTGGTTTATGATGTCTTTTCTTTCATCTGTTTCAATTGGATTTGTTAAAACCCTATATTTATTCTAACCAAATGATAATTAATCAATGGATATATTATAAATTTTAAGGAAACTTAATGGTCATTCTAATCTAATTGGATATTATGAAAAAAATAATTTCATCATATTTTGTTATCCATATTACATAATAATAAATTAAATTAAATCAAAAGGGGGTTATTTATAACAGTTCAGGTAGTTACAGTATTCCCCATTAAGAAATTTATCCCAAAAAAAATTTATTTTTTGATAATAAAGTAGATAAGGGTATCTCTATTTTATCACCTCCACTAGTTCCCATGATATTTCTTCACACTAGTAGTTTCTCCACAACACTTTAAAAAGACGAATTGTCTTATTTTATCGATCATTTATCTAAAATAAAAGATCTTATACAGTTTATTTTCATATGAAAGATCATTATAAAATGTTCCCACATATGCATTGATTATATTTTTGGGTTTTTCATGTACTTTCTCAAGAGGGATACATATAATACATCATGTACTATGGATATGTTCGGTGGAAGTTCTAGTTGATAGGCTACCACTCTGATGCGATTAAGGATATGTAAGTGGTTGATGTATATTATATTATGCTTTCCCTTATTCCAAAATGTCACCAAATTATTCAATTGAGATATATGGAGGAATAACATGTCTACAACATCAAACTGTAGGTCTCGTCACCAATTATCAACATAGCGCTTTAGTGGACTCTGAGCAGCCTTGATGTGCTATAGAATTGTATTAACATTTTCTAACATTACCATTACCATTTTAGGACCTTTTAGTTTTTGATCCCCAACTTCATCCAAACATGTAGTATCTCGGTACCTCTTCCCAAAAAGAGATTCATATGAAATATATTTATTCTTGAGTTGAAATCATACATGTAAGAGAACTCAACCAAAATAATATATTGGTCCCATACACTTTGAAGTCCGTAGAATATACACTCAATGTGTCTTCTTTTGTATGAATAGTTCAATAATATTGTCTATCAGTATGATGATGATAAGTCTTACGGATGTTTACCTCAATGTTTAGATAATATAAAAAACATTTACAAAACATATAGGTGAATTTATGATCTCGATTGAATATAATGGATAGGTTTACTCCAAGTAGACTTAACACTTATCGGATGTATATCTATCCTATTTTATCTAGTGAGAATCCCTCTAAAATATTGATAAAGAAAGATTTCATTTTAAAATGACATACCAATACCCATATAGTATTGTTTCCCTTGGATGTCTTCAGATGTCGTGTGGAAATGTCCATGGTGATGTTATCCGATTTCTATGTTGTTATGCATAATGACCTCATAATCCCATTAGCCTCCTTCCATTTAACCCTCACGAGCTGTAATACCAAACACAATAATGTATATTTGGGGCTCTCCTAATTGATATATTTTGATCAATTGAGATCTTAGAGTTCATAATACCTCATTTTTCTTCCTAAATTAATAGATAAAGTTAAAATTTTTTGCATCATCCAAAACATCCTTCTTTCACACAATATTTGATTGAACACATTTTCTTGACAAAATTTCACAATTCCTTCTTCATTGACATTGATAATCAAGGATTTACTATTATTATAGTTTCCACGTTCTTTTAAATTTCCAAAAAAAATCTTTAAGCATCCTTTATCATTTATAAATGATATGGTGGACAAATAAGTTGTGAAAGGATTGATAATGTCCTTTCTTTTATGATTCCTAAGTCCATCATTTTCAAATAAAAGAGGACTATATCCATCTAAATTCTCCTTAGTGATAGAATATATAGATCCTTTCTTCTCAGATAATCCCCCAAATTATTCCATTTACCAGGATGGTAGTGGATTGAGTAGTCATAATCATTGATTACCTATAATAATAATCTTCAGTTCATACTCATTTATTTCACTATGAATATATACTCTAGTACTTTGTGATCCTTATATATATCACAGTTCTACCCAAACTAAAAATTCCACCAGATTTCTAACGCAATGATCACTACAGCCAACTCAAAATCATGTGTTTGGTACTTCTTTTCATGAGATTTCAACATCCTTTACATATAGGCTATGACTTTCTCATTCTGTACTAACACATAGCCTAACCTCTATGCTTTGGTGAATACCAAAAAATTCTCAACTTATGGGTAGTATGAGCACCTGGGAAGTGATAAGCCTCATTTTTATCACTATTACATTCTCTTCACATTCATTATTCAATGAAATAATTACTCCATTATAATTTAGATTTGTTACAGGGTTTGAAAATGATGAGAAGTTTCTCACAAATCGATGATAATACCTAGCTAATCTATTGAATCTAAGGATTTCTATCACAGTTATCAACCTAAAATATTTTACAATTTCTTTTATCATTGAATTTTGCACATATATCCCATTTCATATGATGATATAACTAATATAGATACGTCCTTCAACTAGAACTCACATTTTTTGTACATAGCATAAATATTCTCATTTTTTGGTCATTAACACAATGCTTAGATACTCCTCATGACCCACCTTTGTTTTGGAGTATGTTAGAATATCATTAATAAATTATATAACAAATATATTGAGGTAAATGATAAAAACTATATTAACCAAATCCATGAGTATTTCTGTATCATTATTGAGTCTGAATGGCTTTACTATGAACTCATAATTCCCATACCTAGAATGAAAATCAGTCTTGGGGACATCCTCTTTATTCACCCAAACATGGTGATATCCAAGCCATGGATCCACCATCAATAAGTATTTTTCACCACATATCTAATTTAATAAGTCATTAATCTAGGTAATATGATATTTTATTTTGTATAAGCTTGTTGAGATTATGATAATAAATTAAAAGACACATTGCCTCATCCTTTTTTCTGATGAAGAGGTATGGTGTACCCCACGGTGAAGCACATGGGCATATGAATTGTTTTTGGATTCTCTTTTAGTTGTTTATTCACCTCCTCATTTGACACAAGAACCAAATTATTTCAATTTATTGAAAATGGAAAACACATAGGTATAACTTTAATTCAAAATTCAACTTATTAGATAGGAGGGAGACCTTGGAATTCCTTGGGAAACATTTTAGTGTATTCTCTCACAATGGCCATGTCATCAAGGTTGAATCTTTCCAAAAACTGAAAATTTTGAGCTATATATTCTCAATCATAGGGAAATTAAATTTTTAACAGTGATATTGGTTAAATAGAAGATTCATCCCCACTATTTCACTTTTAAATAATCAGGGTTTGATTTGTGATGAATAGTTATATTTCTTTCTTTTTTGAAATTTATGTTGGATATATATAGGTAAATATAGTCCATTTGAATAAATTCATGAAATTATCAAAAATGGAGTATGAAATGGTTAACTAAGATGTTTATCCCACATAAAATGATAGGGGAGGATTTATATACTTGGGATACAATGATTCCCCCATTTTACATTTTACCAACAACTCAACTTCCATGTTTTGTGGTAGTTATTTAATAGTTCAATTATAATTTCTTGATTGAAAGGAATGTATAGGAGTTGAATCAAAAATTACTTCTTATATTATTAAAAAAACTAGTATAAATATCACGATATTATTTTCATGATCAACATTTGTATTTGTGATGTAAAATGTTATCCCTTTTTTCATTTGAGGTTATTGGTTGTCTCGGAAAACCATTGGCTTAGTAAATTGATTTAAAAGTTCTCTAGTTCATTGAATTTTTTGTATTAAACAATACAATAACAGTAAAATAGAACATTCCACTCTTAGAATTAATTAATGGGTTTCTACTATCAACAATATCTATATAAGTTTCCTTCAATCCCACACATAATTTATTTCTTTTTCCCTTTTGGCAATTTATGGGGAGCTTCATTCTGAACCTTTGACTAGTGGGATGTTGAAAATTTATAGAACCATTAGATTTATCAATTGGTCTAATAGAAATAAACCCTAATTTCATGTTATCATCCCCCTGATTCCAATGAAAATAAAAAATCCCCATTTCTACTTTGAGGTCATAATTGAAAATTTAATCATAGCTATCATGGACTCAGATCTCTTGGGATTTTTGGTGTCTCATTTTTGGGACACCAAGGAAGATTAAAACCATGAAATAGTGGGTAATTAAAATGATGGAAGAATATAATTCAAGTATTGTGATGTTTTCCTCATACATAATGATATATTCATCTTACGTTTTACATTAGGGTAAGGAAATCACATTCTATTTAAAGACAATGATTGTGAGGAAATTATGTATCAAAATATATTTTTCATAATTCATTTCACTCCATCACTTCAATCTCATCCTCATGATTCATATTCATGATCAGTGTCCACCACTAATCAGATTCAATATCTATATAATAAATACCTAGTAGAACATTCTCTTACAGAGATCATTTAAGGATGGAGAAGATCTTCTCAATGGAGTTGATCCATTGTTTCGTGATTGAGGGATCAAATAATACATTGCAAGTCAGTGGCATTTTTTGCTTAAATATATCAATAAAAAATTGTTATCTTTTAATGATATTTTCAGGATCATGATCAAGGATTCTATTTAGAACCTAAGTCAGCTGAGATATTATCATGATAATGATTGTGATTCCTGTACCCATCGGGTTGGTTATCTCGTTGGGGAAGTCATTAAATTTCCCATCACATTGATATATTGACCAATTCATCCTCTCTATGTCCATTTCAAATAATAAAATAGTTATAAAGAATTTTAATTTAAAACTATTAAGAACAAAAATGTGATTAAAATGAAAATAAATGGATAACATATATATTACATTTATTTTCATAACATTTTTAGCTTCTAATCACCAATAAATGTTATAAATGATCCTTTTTCAGAAATATATTCTTATGGGATTTTCTATTATTTAATAGTGGTTCATAATGATATTATAAATATAACAATGTATATCCACTAAGAGTTTCAAATTTGGTTGGTAGTAAGGCCCATTTTCATGTACCATATTCCACAATGTCAGGACCATCACAACAATTTAGAGTTTTTACCCCTTTTGTAATTTTGTGCAAGAACCACATCCACTTTTGTCTCCAGATAGGGATGTATTTTTTTTTATAAAACACTAAATATATACTTACCAAAATGGAGTGATCTTTTATTATGATTTTGTTCCCTATATATTTCTCATGATTTTTATAATAAAAATCCAAATAAATAACTAATATTTTGGTCTGATACTGACAATATTAATCTGAATGGTTATTTTATTTTAATTCAAGATTTATTACATAAAATTTCACAAAATGAATCCCAAATAATAATTATTTCTATTTTATTTGGTAATTAGGAATATATCATGACATCTTGAACATGGGATAAAATAATATTAATGAAAACTTCCATAGCATGATTATAAAATTCCATAGCTTTATAAAACATCACGGGACAACCTCTAGAGATACATAAGACATGGGTGAGTTATAAATCCCAAGAAGGTAATAAACATATAGTAAGGTGATAGATGGTATAAAATAGTCATATATATGGGGTATAAAATAGTACTTATCATAAGAATAAGTAGTGATACATGATATATCAACATAAACATAACATGGGAAATGTGAAAAAACTAAAAACACTACATCATAAACATAGGTCAGGGATAAACAGCCAAGACATAATGGTGGAAAAAGTAAAATAAAGGAAATATTTCTGTTATTATCCCTACATACTGCTTAATGAATCTAAACATCACCCAAGTCATTGGAGAGCTATATAATTCTCTCCACACCAGTCACATTCATTTTATTCTCATTCAAAATTGTTCCACATAGATCATACAACATGGATTGATTCCTCATAATATTTTATTCCATGATAATGGTGTGTGGATTACATACATGTTAGTCCCATGTAAAATATTTTTTAGTTTATATTGGTGAACACCATTGATATGAAAAGGGTATTCTTTCCCTAAATAATTTTGTTGGCCTGGAAAATCATGGAGAAATTTTTGCATCATAAGGATGTCACATAAAAATTAAAAAATGGGTTAATGAGGGAAACTGGCATATATCATAATTTTTTCCTAAAAATAGAAGTAATTAAGGAACAAAAAAATATATCAAATTAAAAGTAATTTGAAATAGAAGGAATAAGATAATGGAGAAACGTGAATATATAGGGGAAAGAAAAGAACCCTTACTAAATTTCAATAAGTAGACTAGTGTGTGGAAATGATCATAGAATGATTAATGAGAGTGAAATAATGATATAACAATTTATATTTAAAATTTAATCTAAGGGGGATATTTATAAGCATATTTTGACGTACAAAAAATTAAATTTATGGAAAAAACAAAATATAGTTCTTAAAAAAGAGGAGAGTGGAAGATCTCTTACATGAGTGTGTGACTCCATGTGCTTGGGAGGGGATTTTTAATAGATTGTATTTGGATTGATAGGACTATAGAGAGTATTGGATATATTGTGGATGTTCTATAGGGATTTTTTCTGTAGATAAATTGGACCATGAGAGGATTTATATAGGATTAGAGGGTGGTTACATTATATTTTAGATTTTGGACTCTAAATATTAAAATAACCAAAACCAAAATCCTTACCCTAATTTTACCATGGTTTTGGGAAAATGGTGGTGGTTAATATTATTTTATATGTCCAATGGATGAAAATATTAAATTAATTCCCTTTTTCTATGTGGAGATGAGTGACACTCTAAAATAATTATTTGGAAACATTATAATATATTATAAGTTTTGGTGGATTCATAATTACATTATAAGATAAATAAAATAAACATAAAATAAAATTATTTTAAATGAAAATAGAGATTTGTTCATGGATACCTTTTATCATAATTATTACATCACTTTTGGTTCATTATGATGTCACAATACATAAGGTATATTTATATGGTATTTAATTTTTACAAAAAACCTCGACTGTCAGAGAATATTTTGAAAAATTCACCATTGGATAATATTGATGTTATGATTCAAAAAAATAATATTCATTTTATATAAATAATTTTAGATATATGTGAATTTATAATTTTAAAATCATATCAATATCTATTTGAAGGTGAAGAATTGTTTTGACAAACTACAGTTTTCAACCCCTTATAAAAACTATATTTAACTCCATAAAACTTATAAGATCATTTATATTTAATAAATATTATTTCCTATAAATATTTTTTATAAATATTACTTTAATTTAAAATCAATTATTTCATCAAAATAAATTTTATAATAGAATTCCAAAATAATATTTGTATGTTATTTTATAAAAATAAAAATCAATTATAATGTATCAATAATAATATGAGAATAAATTCATCATTTTATAAAAAATAATTGAAATAATAATAAATATATGTTCTCGATACATATCCCCTTAATACACACCCAAACTCTATAATATTTAGGTTCATGATGGTGGGACATTCATGGAGTGGTTCCAAAATATGATTTTGGTCATGATCTTTATGAACTTGAACTTCTATTATAAACAGTTTTTCTCAATTTTAGGTTGTCAGATATCATCTTGGGATTTTTCTATGGATAATACCAGTGATGCTATATACCTTGGAAGAAACAATTAATGGGGATCAACTGGTATGATCCAACTAGTTGTGGACATAATTTCTATTGACTATGCCAATTATATTTGTTAAAAAAATGTATTTTTACTAACCATGTGGTCACTATTCAATAAAATTATTATCATCAATATTGATATATAATGGTTATTTAAACACAATTAGATCCAATAAAACAAAATAAGTTCATTTTTTTATATAAAAATATTACATAATAATATATTTAATTAAATAAGAGTGTAATATTATTTATAACAGTTTTTGTCATTACAATATTGAATTAATAATCTAAAATGAACTAAATAGTATATTTACACATACGTGATAAATAATGAATTCCAAATTTAAGACTTTATTATAGGATACTAGGTTTTCAATACAATTTAATAACCATGAAGGTGAGGGTAAATCAAGAAAACATTAATTTATTCCATTTTATTCAATGCGATATTTTTCATGAATCATATTTAATAATTAAAATAAAAAATACAATAGATTTTTTGATCTCAATATGTATATAAATGAAACAAAAAATAATATTCAAAACTAGTTTACTTGATTCAGCCTCCATATTTATACATTTATCTAAAAGCGTATAGGTGAAAACTTATTGGTGTACTTTAATAACTAATATTATTTGCTAATATTTTAAAATATTTAGGACTAATCCACTATCAAATACTAGGGTAACAACTTATGTTAATAAATACATTAATTACATTATTATACCTAGGATAACACTTGTAGTCTTATATAAAGTTTTTTAATCCATATAATATGTTAGAGGAATTCTATTTTATTACTATGAAATAATATATATATATATATATATATATATATATTCCTCCTTCATTTTATCTTAGTGGCTCTAAATGGTCACGAATGTTTTTATAGAATGCCAATTAATTTTTTCTATGATAAATTTATACTCTAGGTACCCTTACATGGAGAATTTTATTGGATTATTTTTTACCGATATCCTCTATGAAGAAAAGAAGAATAGGATCAAATTATTCATATGAAAAAAGTTTTATATGGGACTTAATTTTTAAAATCAATTCAAATGAAATATGTTTATATCTATTGGAATATAAAATTTATTTTTTTATTATTTATTGAGATATTTGTTTCCCCCCTAAAACCTAATGGTGTTATCATGTACTCTATCATTTCATTAAGAGAGAAATTTTAATATATGTCGAATATTAAAAACATGATTTTCTAGGTCAATGAAATATTATATAAGAAACAATCATGGTTGATGGTGAATTATTTGATAACTAAATAATTTTAAATTAAGCATGCATCATTCTATAAAAATACACCAAATTATATAATGGATTTCATAAATAAGGCAATAGAAAAAACTTCAATAATATATACCATTCAGAAATATATATTTTTATATTATTTTTGAAGATAAAAATTTTCATGGATTAACTAAGAATTAAAATAATAATGGGAAAATGATGGTTTAGTGGATTAAAACCACTTCATGATTTGGATATATAATGTATATGATGTCTTTCAAAAAAAACAACTATAATAGAGAGACACTAAAGTTCATTTTTAATTATTTTCATAGGTATATAAACATGACTTGGACAATTAATAAACAATATGTTGTTTCATTATCAGTTATTGAAATATTTCCATAAATTCTCTTAACCCATTGTCAAAATTGACACATAGGGTTTATTCTAAATTCAGGGGGGTTTTATGTTATAAAAGACTTCATTTATAATATTATATTTTTAATGTTAATTTTAAGGGGTTATTAATTTATAAAGTGTTTATAAGTCAAAGAATAAGGTTAAATATATAACATTATATATTATTTTAGGAAATGACCATCAATGTTAATAATAAATATTATAATTTATATCCTTATTAAAAAATAATTTAAAACATTATAATATGTTTTCATTATATTTTATCAATGGTTTAAATAAATATAAAACATATTAAATTAAATTATTTATATGAAAACTAATTAGTTGGTTATTTTGGTTTGATTTATTTTATATTTAAGAGTAAATTAATTTTTTTGTTCCTATTCAAATATGGATTTTTATGAATATTTAAAGCTCAATTTATTATTCTAATTGGTGTTATTTGGATGAAGTCATCATAGGGTGTCTATAATGGAGTCAAGTATTCTTCTTTGACAACATATGAAGGTATTTCAATTGAAAGAGCAATTCATATATAGATATTTTCATCGTAGTCAAATTTGGTCTCTGACATGATTTTTATAGAGGGTAGTACCACACATGTGATTGTATGCTAGAATGTGGTCTTGGATTGGTTCATGCTTTGAATTAATTTTCTCCATACATTGGAGGTTTTATGTATTTGAGGTGATCATTCAAATCATCATTATTTCGTTAATTTACTATCAATGGTCAATATATTTTCATATTATATGTTTTTTAGAATGGTTCTAGGATACTATCATATTTTATTTCCCTTTATAGATCTAAATAATTAAGTATAGGGTTTAGACTTGATTTTCCTCAAACTAGGTACTATGTGATTATAAGAATGAGATCCACTGTTCAATATATTTTCTCAATTTAATTAATGAGTTAATGTTTGCATCAATGTTATAGGATTTTATTTGATATGTTAACATCTAACAATAAACTATGGCATTACATCATCATTTTGGATCATGAAAAAAGTGTATAGGGAAATAAAGGATTTTAAGTTGGTAAATTTATCGAATCCTTATTCTAGTGGAAAAATTCCATAAGGATTAATAATGATTTGGTGGAAACACTATATAATGAATTGAATATATGGATTAATAATGAACAAGTCCCTTCTTTATTCAATGTATATCGATCTATTGGTAATATTAAGGAATATACTCAAACAAATGTGGTTTTTTAATAATTCTCCTAACAGGGTTATGATTTGAAATATTTATAAAAAATATAAAACCAAAGGATTGTATCCAATAAGGTGGAAACTCTAATTATTGATATATCTGATGTAATATATCATGTAAATGTATGGTTTTGAAATTCAGGGTGAAATTTTAACATTCAATTAGTGGACTGGACATTTTTTCATAAAATTATTTGGTCTATAATATATGAGTTGGAAAATCATATAGGTTTATTTTTAGATATATTGTGAGACCCAAGTGGTTCATTGGGTTCTTCCATATATCTTGGGAGCTTCTAGTTATTTTTTTATGGGTTTGGAATTTTCTAATTGAATGGGAAGAGTTTTGTGTTCATCATTTAGGATGAACAATAAAATACACTAATTGTGGGGATCTTTAAATTTTTGTTTTCATAGAAATAATTTGGATTTCATAGTTAAATATTTTTATAATATAATTAATTGATATTTAAAAGGAAACCATGCAAGTTGTGTAGAACATAGATCTCAGTACAGGGATTTCACATGGTTGAAAGAAAATGTTTTATTTTTTTAAAAATATTCTGTAGTTTATTCTCATTTTTAGAACATGTTTGGTGAACTATATGGAATAACCATGTGATATGGGGTTCTTTAGAATATTTATAACCACATGATTTGTGCATGGTTAAAAAAAATGTGTAAATATCATGATATCCATAAAAATTTTAAAATTTCCATGTTTCACCTATGAAAATATAACCCAAATACTCATCTGTACCCCCCAGTTCATCCCAACACTCCTTGTACATACATCATTATCCTACATGACTTCCATTATTTTTGTCCTCTATTTATTATTTATTTATTTCACTATTGGGTTCAATAAATTTCTAATAGTATGGATACAAATCATCATCCATATTTCCCTTATTTATTTGATATTCTAGTGGCATCTCACTGTTTATGTATAATGTGCTCCATTTTTAGGGAAATTTTCCCCTATTTTTATCTATATTTATTCCATAACAAATTTCAATACTGGGTGAGAAGAATTATATCAAGATAATTTCTGTGGTCCCTTTATTTAACCCATATTTATGATTATATTTTGGGTGTATGTGTTAGGATATTTCTTAATGATTTTCATGTTTTTAAATTGTATTTAATTAATTTTTTTAAATAATCGTTTTTATATGCATATAATTACCATGTTTTAGGTAATATATTTTTCCATGAAAGATATTATTAATTTGTTAATCCATGTTTCAACAATTCAAATATTAGGATTATGTTTTTGAATAAATGAGTGGGAAATATAATTTCACAATCATCAGTATAATAAAATTGATATGACTCTTGATTCCTAAAATTTCAAATGGTATTGTGGTTGTCCCCAATGCATCATTCACATTTATTTTACTATTTAGGAATATATACGATTGAAATAATATGTTTTCATTACATGTTATGGAACATGGGACATGGACTAGACACCCCATATCTGAGGGATATTCATATTTCTAGGTATGAGACAACCATTCATGTATTTATCTTATAATAATGACATGATTTCACATAAAGTGATTCAAATTATTTATGATATTATTTTCATGGGATTTTTTATTCATGAAACATGTATTCAGGCATCAAGTCACAAATTTAATATTAACACCCCAGTTATATTATTTCATATATTTAGAAATTTTTAAAGTGTCCAAAAACTTTTATATATTGATTGTATATAATTTTTAGGTATCATTTTACGTGAAATATATTAAAAATGATAAAATCATTTTATATGATATTTTTCATGTATTATTATGTGGTATCATCCAAATAAAATTCCAGTAATAATTTATAGATTATTTTCACTTGTAACATTTAATTGAAATTTCATTTTGTATGACATCTGTTATAGAAAAACTCCATGATAAATTAAATGATTAAAAGTATATTAATTGACTATTTGTCATAGATTTTACATGTAGTCAGCTAAATAAAATTCCCTATACTCCTTATAAATCATTTTACATTATAAATTATGCGCTAAATTTACTATATATGATCCCTTGTTAGGGAAATTTTAGTTAATATAAAATATATGACTGACACTAAGAATCCTATAGATATAAATTCAATGTGGACCAAATGGGTAAATTTTGTTAGGCCATGTTCATTTTTAGTTGGGATTGAAGAGATAACATCGGGAATATGATTTCCTAATTATTCAAGGTGAAGGTAAATGAATTCATTGATAGAGAATAGAAATAGAAAAACGGGTCCATATAGAGATCCCAGTTTTTTGAGGACTTATTGATGTTTGGTCTATGGGATAGTGATATCTACCACCTATTGAAACATTTATTGGAGATTTTTCCATTACATGTAATGTGTAGTGAATTATATTTACCTTTTAGTTTTTATTTCTCCAAGGGTGGTATGATTAGTCATAGTTGGACCCCATGTGTGTGATTCAGGATATTATTATTTAACAATGATAAACTCCATGGGTTTTGATTGAGAATGTGTGTGTTGTTAGGAGTTAGTGTTCATATTTGTTATGAACATGACTTAGTTGATAATGTCTTGTGTATGGTTGTGAGATCACATTTTAATATTAATTTTCTAAATTATGATTGAGGGTAACATAAAATAAAGGTTTTCCAAACAAAGAATGATATCTTGGTACATGGGGCATGGTCAAATAGTCCTGTTGAGACATATGGGTGGAATATATCATTAGTGTCTAGTTATTTTTGGTGAGATTGCAGATGATATTTTAGGCATTTTTTTCTTACTTTATATAGATTCTATAGATGGGTTTGAGAAAGGGAATGTGTATACCATTTTTTCTTGTATTGTGACCAAATTTGTGGGGAATGGTAATTATGATTCATATCCATATCATTTACTTATGTAGTTATAATTCTTAATCAGTAGTGACACAAAAATGTATTAATATATCTTAATTAGAGAAGGTATATATTCTATAGCATTCTGATCAGATATCTCCATAAGTGTGGTTATATAAATGGTTTTGGTTGGCATGGAGCTCATATTTTGAAAAGTAGTGGGTTCTCTTCACCGACTGAGATATTCACAAGGGGAAGTTTTGACTAGTAGTGTATGTTCATGGGCCTTATTTAAGATAAATGATCACCAATGAATTTTTATTTTTGTTCTCATGATTGGGTTTCATAGTATCTTGAAACAATTGTGGTTCAATGGACTCTTGGAGGGAAGAATGAATTGGGGTTTCAATATAGAAATTGTTTATGGTATCTATAGTATGAATGCATACACTCAATATTTTTATGTGAGAATACAACCATATATGTTTTGAAACTGGTGTGGGTTAAATGAGGAGCTTCTCGTATGGAATCTTGTGATATTTGTGTCATAATTGAGATGTTTCAATAGTGGGAACTGGATTGTGGATGGGTTGAGGTGTAATGTTGTTATTGATCTTAGATTAACCCTTGTTATTGGATAACATTATGGGTGATTATGGATCATTGGAGAGAGATATTAATTTTATCGTGTAACTAGTTATGGTTGTTCATGTGGATATATATAAGTGAATCTATATGGCAGGGAGCACACCATTGGATGGTCTACGGTGTGACCCTCCATTGGAATTTAATTTGGTGTGTTCCATGGATAAATATATATGTATTACGTGAGTGGGAGGTGGTGAGAATTTCTTTTGATTTCTTAGGTATGAGTGTTGACGTCAAAGTTTATCACTAACTACGGTGTTGGATGAGAATTGGACTATGTATCTTGGAGTTTTAGTTTAGCTGAGAGAAAATTAGACTACTCCTATGTTGGGGAGTATTTAATTTGTCAAAAGCATGTTATCCATTTTTTAAGACCGTTTTTATAGTGAAATAGTTCTATAGATGATCAAAATGGATTTTTGATTCCAATGTGTAGATGAAAAAAATTTATCTGGTTTTTTCAGAGATACAATCTTTGTTAAATTCAATATATTAGTATGAGACATGAGATAAAACTTAGTCATCCATGTAGGAGATTTATTTTGGGTTTTTTAATTCTCATGTTAAGGAGTCTGTGTATCCTCTTTGGATCTGGATATATTATTGGGATGACACTATGAGTTGATTTAAGACTACGGTGGGAAACCTTTAATGGAAATGGGATCATTATTGAGCTAGGAATCATAATTGGGAATTTTGTCGCCTGTCGGTGGAGGTCGATTAGTTTTTGTGATTGGTCGACCAAATGAGGTTTTACTATAACTATTATAAAATTTTGGATATGGATAGAGGTAATACATGTTTGGAATGAAATTTGAGATGTGAACATAGTGTTTCTGAAATGATAGGGTGTTTTTGAGTTAAAGGAAATGTGGTCGGGTTAATGGAATGGGTGGAGGGTTGGCATCTATATTTCATTTCAAATTAGTAATTAAGAGTTGTATCACTCCTTAAAAGGTGTTTAATGGGAAACTAAGCATGGTGATCTCAGAATACCATCATGGTCTTCTTGGAAATCCATGATCATTTTATTAGAGGAAATTTTAAAGGGGGTGGGTGTTGTGGATTAAAATTTAAACATTTAGTACGATATTATGGTGTGAAGAACAACAACATCAATTAACAACAATGTAAATAAACCATAGCGGTCACAAGGTAAAGGGTCATGTGTGAGTTTATTCTTTCTGATTTTGTAATTAATTATTGTGGTTGATTTCAGTTTTGTGGGTTATGATATTTGAATTAAATATTATTCCCTTGATTTTTATTGATTGTTTTGGGTTGGAATGCATTCCTTGAATAGGATTTGGTGACAGAAATTGGTTGGATGGTATAATTGGATAACCACAACAACTTATCAGAGAAGGTAAGTGTTATGTTGTTGAGTTTTTAATATTTAATGTAACACCGTGAGATTTTTTTGAGAGGTATTCTTTTTCATTTATTTGATGTCTTCTGTTGTATTCTACACCAAGATTATCTTTCACTATACTAACACCATATTACCCTGCAGTATACGAACCACTATTCTTGGATCAGGTTACCCAAAATTTCAATATTGTTTGATAGAAGTTATTCTACCCAACATTTAGTGTGTGTGTGTGTGTGTGTATATATATATTAAATGTATAAATGTAATATGGTTGGATTCTATTATACAAAAAAAAAAATCATGCACTACACGCAACCCAGACTTGGCTTTCTTTACACGCAATCGCGACCTTCCACGATAGCGTGTGTTTTACGCAATAACGAGTTTCACTAAACAATGTTATGTTATTAAAATATTATATAAACTAGCCATTATAAATAGTAATAACCACTTTTTGAAATTTTATAAATTTTATCATTCAAAATGGACTTAATTTTTCGATTCTGAATATCGAAATTATCCTAGGGTGAAAATTTGGTATTTTTCTGAAAACTTTCAATTTTTGATGAATAGTAAAAACACTCATTATTAGTTAAAACTGATTTTTTATTTAAATAATAATTTATTTTATTTAAATTTATTTTAGGTCAAAATAGATACATAATACTTATATAAGATCAATGTAATTCATTGGAGTCATTTTATAATTATTTTAGATATATAAACATTTTATTGAACTTTTCACCGTCTTTCCCCCACCTCCAAGGAGCATTTGCAAATGTACTAAAAACATAATTTTACCACTTCTGTGATTTTAATTTAGAAAATACAAGAGACACAGTTAATATCATGGTGTAAAATGCGGTTCAATAACATAAAAATAATTTTTGGTGACTAGTAACTTTTTACTTTTATTTACCATGGTTAAATGTATATAGGGTAATTCAGGGTAAAAATGGTATTATTACTACCCTGACACATGTCTTGATTCTTTTTGATAAGTTTATTTCGACCAATAACAACCTTAGGAATAAAATATTACCCTTTTGGTCAACATGGATTAGATTAGGACACTTATTATTATTTTCCATAAAGAAGAGTTAAAAGAGTTAAAATCAATGTTTAATTAGTAAAAAAAATTAAGGTAGGGTTTTACAAAAGATAAATTCGACTATAAATATTATTTAGAAATATAAACATATTTCCTACATAATAGTATTTTATTTATAAATTTTAGATGTTAAATTATTTATTTTATTTATGTCCCAATGATGATGCAGTAATTACCTTAATAATGAAATGTTAACATAATTGAAATTATAAATACCAAAATAAATGTAATTTGAGACTTTTTATGAATTAAAATAATTTTATTCGTTAAAATGACATGTTATTATATATTTAATTAACATTTATCAAACTAATCATGCTGTTTTTATTTTCACAAAAATCAATTACCAAATACTGTCAAAATTGACATTAAATATTTTTAAAAACAAATATTATATTATTAATTATTATTATATTCCTAAAAATCAATGGTTGGAAACTATTACTTAGATAAGTTAATATATATTAATAATGAACCAATTTTGGTTCTTTTGGCTTGTTATAGTAAATTTATTAACCATATAGTGTAAGAAAAAAAGAAGACATGATAAAAGTTAAATTATATAACTTAGAGTTAAATCTAAATGATAAGGTTAAAATATAAACTAAACATATCTAAAACCTATTGGTTGAGATTATTTCGACCCCTCCCCACATTATCTTCTAAATAAGTCACTTTGGATCCATTATAAACCAAATATGACTTTATTATAAAATATTATTTTAAGTTTTTCCTAAAGTTCCCCTCAACTCCCTTATAAAAGGCCACCTCCTCCCTCTTCTCATTACACAATTTTGAGCTTTCATGCTTGGTAAAACCCTGAACATTTCCCTTCTCAACTTCCCTAGAAAAATTTTAGAGGTTTTAGTCTCCTAAAACGTCCAACTTTAGTGCCTGAAGAGGGATCTTAAAAGGGGTGCGTCGAAGAAGTGGTAATCTCTTCTATCGATTCATTCATGTTTTCTTTCTTATTAAACATATTCTTATTTAGTTGTTTAATTATAAATTAATAACATCAGTATCAATAATATATTGATATGTTATTATAAATAAGAAACAACCCCATTTCTCCTTCAATCCATCCTACGGAAAATGAAATCACCGCGTGTGCGTACATACAGAATATCGTCTCCACGCCGTGGTGTAATCTGTTTTTCCACCACCACCTTACTTGGATGGGTATAATGGCATAAATAATAACTATATATATATATATATATATTATATCATCATAATGATTCTGAGATATTATATAATCCACTCCAATTCAATTCAATAATTATGGGAATGATATCATTGCGTGTGCGTACGTACGAATTACTGTCTCCACAACGTGATAAGATTCATTGTCCATGTTAACCATACCAGAATGATTATAAAGTATAAATAATGAATAATAATGAAATATATATGAAATATTGAGGCTATTGGATTTATGTATATATATATATGTCATCTACTTACTTCCATTCAAGTCAATAAGGAAAGGAAAACTGCGTTCATGCGTATGTACGGCCTACGGTATCCATGAACGGGGTGTTTCATTTAATTTATCTATCTATTATATATATATATATACTGAATATATATGATATATAAATCTTGTATTACATTCTTTAATTAAGTAAATCATGTTATAAGTAATAATAATATCAAGAACAATAATTCCAAACACGTACGATAAATGAAACGATTTTACCCAAAACACTGCTTTATCATGGAATTGACAAAAGAAAGGGTAATATAATGTCATAAGTGAATCATATATGATATCATAAATATTATTATGGTACTCTTACAAGTTAAAAATATGTTTAAACCCACTATAAAGGAGTTTTGGAAATGTATGGAAGAAATTGGATCTATGGTATGTAATAACAATTCCAATTTCATTCTTATCCGAGATTGTTAATTCGTAAGTATTTACTGGGGATATATTTTTCATCCATGTTCATAAAAAATGTTTTTCATAAAGTTTTTAATATTATTCCATGTATGTTTAAATTCACGTTTACCCCACATTGACTTTTACTTTTTTTTATGGAAGTAATCATTCTTTTGTTTACCATACGAGGTACTTTTTGACTTTTCTGACAAAAGTTCGAGGAGAATGTTTTTTTAACTTATATGGCATGAACAAATTTTTACAGTTTCATAACACCTAATTTTCATGAAGCTCCTTATACAAGTTTTCATGATTATTTTCACAAAAATAATTATCTTTTAAATTTTCATGGCATTTTAAGAAAAGAAAATGATTTTCAAGATGAAAGGATATTTTCATCAAGAATTCATTTCATGTTTTTTATCAAAACTATTTTCCATCTATGAAGAAATTATTATGTATGTTTATGTTTCAAGTATAATGAATCTATTATTTACAAGGTTTTATTTTTATTATGATGAAATTATATCCATTTCTTTTATATGGATTATGTTATGATTGGATGATTTTTATGAAACCAATTTTATTCATTGGGTTATTATGAATGATGTATGTTTATTTTGGGACACACGAAAGAATGATTTAATTATGAGATTGGTCGGACCTATATCTACCTCCAATGCATTGGGTAATGATTTATATCTCATGCGATAGACATGGCTGGAATGGTATGTTAATTCGGTTAAGTGATACAGGGCTGGAATGAGGAGTGAACTTGATTGAGTAAAGGACTTTGTCTGCTAGGATGGTCTTGGCAGCAGTGCCTTGGATACTATTGAAATGATATCATGTGATTATTTTTTTCCACAATTACATGTTTTATTCACATGCTATTTTATCATGATTGATGTTCCTTTATTATATATTCCTTACGAACATCCAAGATTTATGTCTTTTCTCAAGATTTTGATGTTTAGAATTTATGTTAATGTTTTTGATTTTAAATGGTTATGGATTGTTTTATGTTCTCTATGTTTACCCTTACTGAGAATTTGAGCGCACCCTTTTTATGTTTTATTTTCCCCATGATATAAAGAAAAATTTTAGATAAGAAAAAAATGGGAAGATTTTTATGGGAGATATTGAAGATCTTTCACCAAGATTAGAAGATTTTGTTCCATGTTTCCAAAGGCACTAAACTATTATGGTCCTTTGGGGTTTGTTTTTGTTATGTATTAGGTATTCCGAAAAAGTAATGTAATTTCTATGTACATCAATCTTTGGGTCTCCACAGTTGGTATCAGAGGAAAGGTTTAGTCATCCTTTATAATCTAGGATGCGAAAACGTTAGTGAGATCCCTAGAGATATTTCTATGGTATGTCTAGGGATGTCCCTAAGGTTAAGTATATGTATAGATTATAGTAATATAATTATGGTAATAATATTATTATTAAACATAATATGTTAGATATTGAAGGTACTCCCTCGTGATTATGATTTTTGCCTCTCACGCAATTCTTTTTGGGTTTTAGACGATGGCTAGAACCCGAAGGAACCGTGTGGATCAATGTAATGGACAATGAAATGATTGTCCTCTTGAAAAAACTAATGTTATGGGAGATGGAGTGCAATATCTTATTTCTATACATACACAAGCTATGAATCATTCTGGACTTCCAAATGATCATATAAGGGAAAAATATTCTTTTGAGTCCATCATGAAGAAACACCCACCTTCTTTCAATGGGTCTTCTGATCCACTTGTTGCTGAACAATGGATTAGTACCATTGAAAAGATATTTTCCATACATCATTTTTAAGAACATGGAAAAGTAATTTTAGCTGTTTACTGTTTTGAAGGTGAAGAAGAGGAGTGGTGGACAATAATTAAGAATATAAGGCCGCAAGATAAAATTGCATCCATGGAATGAGACAAGCCCAAGAACATTTTTTTCAATACATAATTCCATCATATTCTTCGAACAGAGATGAAAGAGGAGTTTCCTTGAGCTTAAGAAAAAGGATGGGGAATATGTTGGTATATACGAAGCAAATTTTACAAGGCTTTCAAGGTATGCATCTGGATTTATCATCCAACATGAAAGTAAAGTTGATCAATTCTTCAGTGGCTGAAAACCAAGTCTTTAAAGGGAATTAGCTACAAGAGACTTCAGTACCTATGAATAAATTGTGCATTTTGCTATCAAGGTAGAACTGGATGTTGGTGTTACATATCCATCTCATGGTTTTGAAAATAAATAAAAGACGGAGTTCAAGTAAAAATCTTAGAACAATGGTAAAAAGAAGTTGAATGTTTCATTATGCTGAAAGTGTGGAAAGAAGCATGGTGGATATTGTATAAAAGGTACTAGAAAAAGTTTAAAGTGTGGAAAAGAAGGTCATTGAGAAACTGAGTACCGAATTAATGGGAAAAAGTTTTCTAATGACATGAATATAGAAAATACTATAGAGAATTCTCCATCAACACTTCAATGCTACAAGTGCAATGAAATGGGGAATTATGCTAATCAATTCCCTAATCCAAGGGTTAATGATGATCGACGTGAGTAACCTCATATGACAAAGGACAAAGGGAAGACACATGTGATCACTATTGGAGATGTCGAATATTACAACATTGTGGTGGACTGATAAAGAATTTATGAAATTCGATTCCAAAATAATGTTGTAGTATCGTGGAATATTTGAATATATATGTATTGGTCAATTGTGGTTTTTAATAATTTTAGGGTACCGATAACCTTGAAAAGTGATTGAAATATGTTTGGAAAATAGATGATATGTTCATAATGAATGGTTAAGGAGAAAATAATATATTTTATATTATTCATGAGCTCATGACTGGTACAAGGACAAAGTGATATCATTGTTTCAGTATACAGAATGTTTGGATTTTGGTTGGTGGAAGCAGTTAAATTTTGACAGCAGTCATGTTTTCACTAAGGTTCTATGGTAATTAGTTTTTCAAAAGAATACATGATTAAGGTATTCACATGTTTATAATTTGACCAACAAGATATATCTTATGATATATGGGGGATAAATGATGGTATGTACGTGTTTGTTATGTGACCTTTCATGTAATCATTTTCTTTATACTATGAGATTCGACAAATGTATTTTGGATAAGCCTAATGATTGGAATTGATTATGATGGAAATAATATTGTATTATTTAAGGATATAACTTGTTTTTTGATATTATTTCTGGAATTATATAATAGTATAGTTTTAGAAAAAGGAAAACCCATAGGATGAATGACAACACGTTGCGTTAGAAAATGATATGGGAATCAAACCCCCAATTGAAGTGCGGCAGTCCTTTATCGCATACCACTGGCCTACAGGAAGTCCCCAGTTAGTATAAATTAGTTTTAATTTTTTATGTGGTATGATATATGAATTATAATTACATTTTAGGAACCATATACGATTAATATCACTATAGATGGACTTATGTATATTTAAAAACTTTTTCTAACATTTTGTTTGAGACAGATGGAATGACCTATCATTTTATCGTAAGATCTGCTAATACTTCACAAATGAAAAATTAAACTTCATTTATTTAAGATATGAAGCTGAAATTGTTCAAGGAACGACCAACGGTGAGATTGAACCAAAATCAAGAAAGTATTTCTTCTAATTCCAATTTTCTCAAATTTAGGGAAATGATCTTGAAAACCAAAAATGTTTTCATATTGCCCTCATATCTAGTGAATCATATGGTACCATAGATCATAAAAAATTTACACCTTTGTGATTGTTGGATTTTTTATATCCATGTTCTCTACCACTCTCCATCAGAACATGATGGTTAGATTTCTCTTCAATATTCATATTTTCACCTATGTTCACTTATGTGGAAACCCAGTGATTAGTTAATTTGGGTAACCATTTTGTTTCATAATTTTGTCTTCAAAGTTATGTTTTGTTAGTCCTTTTTACGATGTGGGTTTCTATTAATGAAACTTTCAAGTAGTAAACCATTTATAACCCCAACGAATTTCGAGGGGGAAATTCATTTTAAGGGGGGTAGACTGTAACATCACGATATTTTATGAGAAGTGTCCTTTTTAATTTATTTGATGTCTTGTGTTGTATGCTACACCAAAATTATCTTGTGCTCTACGTAACACCGTATTATCTTGCGGTATATGAAACACTATTCTTGGATTGGGTTACACAAAATTTGAATATCGTATGATAGAAGTTATTCTACCCAACATTTAGTGTGTGTGTGTGTGTGTGTGTATATATATATATATATTAAAATTATAAATGTAATATGGTTGGATTCTATTATACACAAAAAAATAAATAAATCATGCACTACACGCAACCCATACTTGTCTTTCTTTAAACAAAATCGTGACCTTCCACGATATCATGTGTTTTATGCAATACCGAGTTTCACTAAACAACAATATGCTATTAAAATATTTTATAAACTAGCCATTATGAATAGTAATAACCACTTTTTGAAATTTTATAAATTTTATCATTCAAAATGAAATTAATTTTTGGATTCTGAATATCGAAATTATCCTAGGGTGAAATTTTGGTATTTTTCTGAAAGCAATCAATTTTTGATGAATAGTGAAAACACTGAGTTATTGGATAAAACCGATTTTTTTATTTAAATAATAATTTATTTTATTTAAATTTATTTTAGGTCAAAATTGATACATAATACTTATATAAGATCAATTTAATTCATTGGAGTCATTTTATAATTATTTTATATATATAAACAATTTATTGAACTTTTCACCGTCTTTCACCCACCTCCAAAGAGAATTTGCAAATGTACATAAAACATAATTTTACTGCTTCTGTGAGTTGAATTTCGAAAATCTGAGACACATGGTTAATACCAAGGTGTAAAATGTGGTTGAATAAGATAAAAATAATTTTTGGTGAATAGTAACTTTTAACTTTTATTAACCATGGTTAAAAGTAAATAGGGTAATTAAGGGTAAAAATGATATTATGACTACCCTAACACATGTCCAAATTCTTTTGGATAATTTTATTTTGACCAAAAAAAACCTTAGGAATAAAATATTACCCTTTTAGTCAACATGGATTAGATTAGGACAATTATTATTATTTTCCTTAAAGAAGAGTTAAAAGAGTTAAAATCAATGTTTAATTAATTAAAAAAAATTTAAGATAGGGTTTTACAAAAGATAAATTCGACTATAAATATTCATTATAAATATAAAAATATTTCCTAAATAATATTATTTTATTTATAATTTTTAGACATTAAATTATTTATGTTATTTATCTCACAATGATGATGCGGTAATTACCATAATAATGAAATATTAACATAATGGATATTATAAATACCAAAATAAATGTAATTTGAGACTTTTTATGAATTAAACTAATTTTATTCGTTAAAATGACATGTTATTATATATTAAATTAACTTTTATCGAACTAATAATGTTGTTTTTATTTTCACAAAAATCAATTACCAAATAGTGTCTAAATTGACATAAAATAGTCTTAAAAACAAATATTATATTATTAATTTTTATTCTATTCCTAAAAATCAACGGTTGGGAAAAATTACTTAGATAAGGTAATATATATTAATAATAAACCAATTGGGGTTCTTTTTGATTGTTATAGTAAATTTATTGACCATATAGTGTAAGAAAAAAAAAGACACGGTAAAAGTTAAATTATATAACATAGAGTTAAATCTAAATGATAAGGTTAAAATATAACCTAAACATGTCTAAAACCTATTGGTTGAGATGATTTTGACCCCTCCCCACTTTATCTTCGAAATAAGTCACTTTGGATCCATTATAAACCAAATATGACTTTATTATAAAATATTATTTTAAGTTTTTCCTAAAGTGCCCCTCACCTCCCTTATAAAAGGCCACCTCCTCCCTCTTCACATTACACAATTTTGAGCTTTAAAGCTTGGTAAAACCCTGAAAATTTCCCTACTCAACTTCCCTAGAAGCATTATATAGGTTCTAGTCACCTAAAACGTCCAACTCTAGTGCCTGAAGTGGGAGCTTAAAAGGGGTGCGTCGAAGAAGAGGTAATCTCTTCTACCGATTCATTCAAGTTTTCTTTCTTCTTAAACATATTCTTATTTAGTTGTTTAATTGTAAAGTAATAACATCAGCATAAATAATATATTTATATGTTATTATAAATATGAAACAACCCCATTTCATCTTCTATCCATCCTACAGAAAACGAAATCACCGCGTGTGCGTACGTACGGAATACCGTCTCCACGCCGTGGTGTAATCTGTTTTTCCACCACCACCTTACTTGGATGGGTATAATGGAATAAATAATAACTATATATATTTATTATAACATCATACTGATTCTGAGATATTATATAATCCACTCCAATTCAATTCAATAATTATGGGAATGATATCATTGGGTGTGCGTACGTACAAATTACTGTCTCCACAACGTGATAAGATTCATTCTCCATGTTAACCATCCCAGAATGATTATAAAGTATACATAATGAATAATAATGAAAAATATATGAAATATTTATGCGAATAGATTTATGTATATATATATGTCATCTACTTACTTCCATTCAAGTCAATAAGGAATGGAAAACTGCGTTCATGCTACGTACGGCCTACCGTCTCCATGAACGGTGTGTTTCATTTCATTTATCTATCTATTATATATATATATATATATTCTGAATATATATGATATATAAATATTGTTTCACATTCTATAAGTAAGTAAATCATGTTATAAGAAATAATAATATCAAGAACAACAATTCCAAACACGTACGATAAATGAAATGATTTTACCAAAACACTGCTTTATCATGGAATTGACAAAAGAAAGGTTAATATAATGTCATAATTGAATCATATATGATATCACAAATATTATTATGGTACTGTTAAAAATATTTTTAAACCCACTATGAAGGATTTTTGGAAATGTATGGAAGAAATTGGATCTATGGTATGGAATAACTATTCTAATTTCATTCTTATCCGAGATTTTTTATTCGTAAGTATTTACTGGGGATATATTTTTCATCCATGTCCATAAAAAATGTTTTTTATAAAGTTTTTAATATTCTTCCACGTATTTTAAAAGTCATGTTTTCCCCCACATTGACTTTTAAATTTATTTTATGGAAGTAATCAATCTTTTGTTTACCATACGTGGTACATTTTGACTTTTCTGACAAAAGTTCGAGGAGAATGTTTTTTTAACTTATACAGCATGAACAAATTTTTACAGTTTCATAACGCCTAATTTTCATGAAGCCCCTTCTACAAGTTTTCATGATTATTTTCAACAAAATCATTATCTTTTAAAATTTCATGGGATTTTGAGAAAAGAAAAGGATTTTCAAGATGAAAGGATATTTTCATCACGAATTCATTTCAAGTGTTTTATCAAAACTAATTTCCATCTATGATGAAATTATTAAGTATGTATATGTTTCAAGTATAATGAATCTATTATTTACATGGTTTTATTTTTTTATGATGAAATTATATCCATTTTTTTTATGGATTATGTTATGATTGGATGATGATTATGAAACCAATTTTATTCATTGGGTTATTATGAATGATGTATGTTTATTTTGTGACACACGAAAGAATGATTTCATTATGAGATTGGTCGGACATATATCTCCCTCCAATGAATTGGGTAAAGATTTATATCTCATGCGATAGACAGGGCTGGAATGGTATGTTAATTCGGTTAAGTGATATAGGGCTGGAATTAGGAGTAAACTCGATTCAGTAAGGGACTTTGTCCACTAGGATGGTCAAGGCAGCAATGCCTTGGATACTATTGAAATCATATGATGTGATTATTGTTTTTCCACAATTACATGTTTTATTCACATGCTATTTTTTCATGATTGATGTTCCTTTATGATGTATGCCTTACGAACTTCCATGATTTTTGTCTTTTCTCAAGATTTTGATGTTTAGAATTTATGTTCATGTTTTTGATTTCAAATGTTTATGGATTTTTTTATGTTCTCTATTTTTAACCTTACTAAGCATTTGAGTGCACCCTTTTTATTTTTTCTTTTCCCCGTGATATAAATAAAATGTTTAGATAAGAAAAAAACAGGAATATTTTTATGGGATGTGTTGAAGATCTTTCACCAAGATTAAAAGATTTTGTTCCATGTTTCCAAAGGCACTAAACTATTACGGTCCTTTGGTGTTTGTTTTTGTTATATATTAGGTATTCCGAAAAAGTAATGTAATTTATATGTACAGAAATCTTTGGGTCTCCACAGTTGGTATCAGATGAAAGGGTTAGTTATCCTTTAGAATCTAGAATGCGAAAACTTTAGTGAGATCCCTAGAGATATTTCTAAGGTATGTCTAAGGATGTCCCTAAGGTTAAGTATATGTATAGATTATAGTACTAGAATTATGGTAACGATATTAAATTAAATATAATATGTTAGATATTGAAGGTACTCCCTTGTTATTATGATTTTTTCCTCTCATACTATTCTTTTTGGGTTTTAGATGATGGTTGGAACCCGAAGTAACCGTGTGGATCAATGTAATGGACAATGAACTGATTGTCCTCTTGAACAAACTAATGTTATGGGAGATGGAGTTAAATATCTTATTTCTACACATACACAAGCTATGAATCATTCTGGACTTCCAAATGATCATATAAGGGAAAAATATTATGTTGAGTCTTTCATGAGGAAACACCCACCTTCTTTCAATGGGTCTTCTGATCCACTTGTTGCTGAACAATGGATTAGCACCATTGAAAAGATATTTTCCATACATCATTTTTAAGAACATGAAAAATTCATTTTAGATATTTACTGTTTAGAAGGTAAAGAAGAGTAGTGGTGGACTATAATTAAGAATACAAGGATGCAAGATAAAATTGAATCCATGGAATGAGACAAGTTCTAGAACATGTTTTTCAATAAGTACTTCCCTCATATTCTTCGAACAAAGATGGAAAAGGGGTTCCATGAGCTTAAGAAAAAGGATGATGAATATGTTGGTATATACGAAGTGAATTTTACAATGCTTTCAAGGTATGTATCTAGATTTTTCATCCAACATGAAATTAAAGTTGATCAATTCTTCAGTGGCTTAAAACCAAGTATTCGAAGGGAATTAGCTATAAGTGACTTCAGTACCTATGAAGAAATTGTGCATTTTGCTATCAAGGTAGAACTGGACATTGGTTTTACATATCCATCTCAGGGTTTTGAAAATAAATGTAAGACATAGTTCAAGGAAAAATCTCAGAACAATGGTAAAAAGACGTTGAATGTTTCTTTATGCTGAAAGTGTGGGAAGAAGCATGGTGGATATTGTATAAAAGGTACTAGAAAAAGTTTAAAGTGTAGAAAAGATGGTCATTGAGCAACTGAGTACCGAAGTAATGGGAAAATGTTTTATAATGACATGAATAGAGAAAATACTACAGAGAATTCTCCACCAACACTTAAATTCTACAAGTGCCATGAAATGGGGCATTATGTTAATCAATTCCCTAATACAAGGGTTAATGATGATCGACGTGAGTAACCTCTTACGACAAAGGACAAAGGGAAGTCACATGCGATCACTATTGGATATGTTGAATTTTACAACAATGTGGTGGAATGATAAAGCATTTATGTAATGGGATTCCAAAATAATGTTGTAGTATCGTGGAATATTTGAATATATATGTATTGGTCAATTGTGGTTTTTAATAATTTTAGGGTACCAGTAACCTTGAAAAGTGATTGAAATATTTTTGTAAAATAGATGATATGTGCATAATGAATGGTTAAGGAGAAAATAATATATTTGATAGTATTCATGAGCTTATGACTGGTACAAGGACAAAGTGATATCATGGTTTCAGTATATAGAATTTTGGGATTTTGGTAGGTAGAAACAGTTATGTTTTGACAACATTCATGTTTTCACTAAGGTTCTATAGTAATTCATGTTTCAAAAGAATTCATTATTAAGGTATTCACATGTTTAGAATTTGTCCAACAAGATATATCTTATGATATATGGGAGATAAATGATGGTATTTATGTGATTGTTATGTGACCTTTAATGTAATCATTTTCTTTATACTATGAGATTGGACAAATGTATTTTGGATAAGCCTAAAGATTGGAATTGATTATGTTGGGAATCAGATTATATTATTTAAGGATATAACTTGTTTTTTGATATTATTTCTGGAATGTTATAGTAGTATAGTTTTAGAAAAAGGAAAACCCATAGGATGAACGACAACATATTGGGTCAGAAAATGATATGGGAATCGAACCCACAACTGAAGTGTGACAGTCCTTTATCGCATACCACTGGCCTATAGGAAGTCCCCAGTTAGTATAAATTGGTTTTAATTTTTTAAGTGGTATGATATATGAAGTATAATTCCATTTTAGGAACCATAAATGATTAATCTCACTATATATGGACTTATGTATATTTAAAAACTTTTACTAACCTTTTGTTTGAGACAGATGGAATGACCTATCATTTTATCGCATGATCTGCTAATACTTCACAAATGACAAATTCAAATTAATTTATTTAAGATATGAAGTTGAAATTTTTCAAGGAACGACCAACAGTGAGATTGTACCAAAATCAAGAAAGTATTTCTTCTAATTCCAATTTTGTCAAATTTAGGGAAATGATTGTGAAAACCAAAAATGTTGTCATATTGCCCTCATATCTAATGAATCAGATGGTACCATAGATCATAAAAAATTTATGCCATTGTGATTTTTGGATTTTTCATATCCATGTTCTCTACCACTCTCCATCAGAACATGACGGTTAGATTTATTTTCAATATTCATATTTTCACCTATGTTCTCATATGTGGAAACCCAGTGATTAGTTAATTTGGGTAACCATTACATTTCATAATTTAGTCTTCAAAGCTATGTTTTGGTAGTCCTTTTTATGATGTGGGTTTCTATTAAAGAAACTTTCAAGTAGTAAACCATTTATAACCCCGACGAATTTCGAGGGGGAAATTCATTTTAATGGGTGTAGAATGGAACACCCCGATATTTTATGAGAAGTTTCCTTTTTAATTTATTTGATGTCGTGTGTTGTAGGATAAACAAAAATTATCTTGTGCTCTACGCCACACTGTATTAGCCTGCAGTATACGAAACACAATTCTTGGATCGGGTTACATAAAATTTCAATATCGTATGATAGAAGTTATTCTACTCAACATTTAATATGTGTGTGTGTATATATATATATATATTAAATGTATAAATATAATATGGTTGGATTATATTATACACAAAAAAATAAATCATGCACTATACGCAACCCAGACTTGGATTTCTTTACACGCAATCGCGACCTTCCACGATAGCGTGTGTTTTATACAATACCGAGTTTCACTATACAACGATATGTTATTAAAATATTATATAAACATGCCATTATGAATAGTAATAACCACTTTTTGAAATTTTATAAATTTAATCATTCAAAATGGACTTATTTTTTGGATTCTGAATATCAAAATTATCCTAGGGTGAAATTTTGGTATTTTTCTGAAAACATTCAAGTTTTGATGAATAGTGAAAACACTAAGTTATTGGTTAAAACCGATTTTTTATTTAAATAATAATTTATTGTATTTAAATTTATTTTAGGTAAAAATAGATACATAATACTTATATAAGATCAATGTAATTCATTGGAGTAATTTTATAATTATTTTAGCTATATAAACATTTTATTGAACTTTTCACCGTCTTTCACCCACCTCCAAGGAGCATTTGCAAATGTACATAAAACATAATTTTACCGCTTCTGTGACTTGAATTTTTAAAATCTGAGAGACACGGTTAATACCAAGGTGTAAAATGTGGTTGAATAACATAAAAATAATTTTTGGTGAATAGTAACTTTTAACTTTTATATTACCACAGTTAAAAGTAAATAGGGTAATTAAAGTTAAAAATGATATTATTATTACCCTAACACATGTCCTAATTCTATTGGATAAAATTTATTCAACGCAAAACAACCTTAATAATAAAATAGTACCCATTAGGTCCACTTGGATTAGATTAGGACACTTATTATTATTTTATTTAAAGAAGAGTTAAAAGAGTTAAAATCAAAGTTTAATAACTAAAATATTTTTAATGTTGGGTTTTACATTAGATAAATTTGACTATAAATATAAATTAGAATGATAAAAATATTTCCTACATAATGGTATTTTATTTATAATTTTTAATCATTAAATAATTTTATTTATTTGTGACACAATGATGATACAGTAATTACCTTATTAATGAAATATTAACATATTTGATGTTATAAATACCCAAATAAATGTAATTTGAGAATTTTTATGAATTACACTAATTTTATAGGTTTATATGACATGTTATTATATATTTAATTAACTTTTCTAGAACTAATAATTCTTTTAAGATTTTCTCAAAAATCAATTACCAAATACTGTCAAAATTGACATAAAATAGTTTTTAAAATAAATATTATATTATTAATTATTATTCTATTCCTAAAAATCTTAGTTTCAAGAAAATTACTTAGATAAGGTTATATATATTAATAATTAACAACTTGGGATTCGTTTTTCTTGTTATAGTATATTTATGAACCATATCGTGTAATAAAACAACAAGACACGGTAAAATTTAAATTATTTAACTTAGAGTTAAATCAAAATTATAATGTTAAAATAGTAACCTAAAATTGTCTAAAACATATTTGTTGAGAGGATTTCGACCCATCCCCACTTTATATTCTAAATAAGTCACTTTGGATCCATTATAAACCCATTATGTCTTTATTATAAAATAATATTTTAAGTTTTTTCTAAAGTGCCCCTCTCCTCCCTTATAAAAGGGAACCTCCTCCCTCTTCTCATTACACAATTTTGAGCTTTCAAGCTCGTCCAACACCTGACCATTTACCTTATAAGATTCACTAGAAACATTATAGATGTTTGGGTCTCCTCAAAAGACCATATCTAATGCCTTACGAGGAAGCTTAAAATTGGTGTGTCGAATAAGAGGTAATCTCTTCTACCGATTCTTTCAAGTTTTCTATCTTCTTCAACATCTTCTTCTTTAGTTGATTCATTATAAAATAATAACATCAGTATCACTAATATAATTATATGTCATTATAATTATGATAAAACCCCATTTCACCTTCTATCTATCCTACATAAAATGAAATCACCGCGCGTACGTGCGTACGGAATATCATCTACATGCCGTGGTGTAATCTGTTTTTACACCACCACCATACTTGGATGGGCATAATGGTGTAAAGAATATCTATATGTATTTATTATAACATCATACTGATTCTGAGAAATTATATCATCCACTGCAATTCAATTCAATAAATATGGTAACGATATCATCGCTCGTGCATACGTACGGATTACCGTCTCCACGACACGATAAGATTCATTCTCCATGTTAACCATTCAAGAATGATTATTAAGTATATATAATTAATAATAAAGAAATATATATGAAATAATAATTCTACTGGATTTATGTATATATATATTTATATTTCATCTACTTACTTCCATTTAAGTCAATTAGGAAAGGAAAACAACATTCATGTGTACGTACGGCCTACCGTCTCCATGAACGGTGTGTTTCATTTCATTTATCCATCCATTATATATATATATATACTGAATATATATGATATATAAATCATGTTTTAAATTTTTTAAGTAAATAATTATATAATTAATAACAATATCATGAAAAATAAGTCCAAACATGTACTATAAATGAAACTATTTTACCCAAAACGTTGCTTTAACATGGAATTGACAAAATAACGAGTAATATAAAGTCATAAGTGAATCATATATGATATCATAAATATTATTATGGTTCTTTTACAAGTTAATAATATGTTTAAACCCACTATACAGTAGTTTTGAACACGTCTGGAAGAAATTGGACCTAAGGTAAGGGATTACTATTTCAATCTCATTCTTATCCGAGATTGGTTATTCGTAAGTATTTACTGGGGTTATATTTTTAATCCATGTCCATAAAAAATTAATTTAATAAAGTGTTTAATATTCTTCCATGTATGTTTAATGTCATTTTTACCCCTATTTGATGTTTAATTTGTGTTATGGAAGGAATCATTCTTTTTTTTACCATACGTGGTACTTTTTTACTTTTCCTTCAAATGTACGAGGAGAATATTTTTTTAACTTCTACGACATGAATGTATTTTTAAGGTTTCATAAAGCCTAATTTTCATGAAGCTTCTTCTACAATTTTTCATGATTATTTTCAACAAAATCCTTTTATTTTAATATTTTATGTCATTTGGAGAAAACAAAATGATTTTGAAAAATAAAGGATATTTTTTCAAGAATTAATTTCAAGTGTTTTATCAAAACTATTTTCCATATAAGATGACATTATTAAATATGTTTATATTTAATGTATAATGTATATATTATTTACATGGTGTGATTTTTCTTATGAAGAAATTGTATCCATTTATTTTATATGGCTTATGTTATGATGGGATGATGTTTATGAAACCCATTTTATTCGTTGGGTTATTATGAATGATGTATGTTTATTTTGTGGCACACGAATTAATGATTTCATTATGAGATGTGTGGGACCTATATCTACCTACAATGCATTGGGTAAAGATTTATATCTCATGATATGGACAGAGCTGTAATGGTAAGATAATCTGGTTCAGTGATACAGGACAGGAATGAGCAGTGGACTCGATTTAGTAAGGGACTTTGTCCACTAAGATGGTCTTAGAAGCAATGTCTTGGATAATATGGAAATAATATCATGTTCTTAGTGTTTTATAGAATTAAATGTTTTATTCCCATGCTATTTTATCATGATTTATGATACTTTATGATATATGCTATACATACTTCCATGATTTATGTCTTTTCTCAAGATTTTGATGTTTAGATTTTATGTTCAGGTTTTTGATTTCAAATGTTTATGGATTGTTTTATGTTCTCTTTGTTTACCCCTATTGAGAATTTGAGCTCACCCTTTTTATATTTTCTTTTACCCAGGATATAAAGAATGTTTTTAGGTAAGAAAAAAAAGTTAGATCTTTATGGGAGATGTTGATGATCTGTCACAATGATTAGAAGATTATGTTCTATGTTTACAAAGGCACTAAACTATTACAGTCCTTTGGTGTTTGATTTTGTTATGTATTAGGTATTTCACAACAGTAATGTAATTTCTATGTAAATCAAGCTTTGAGTCTCTATATTTAATGTTTTTGGATGTTTTTCAATTCTAAATAAATAAATTTATGTTCATTAAGTGTAAATATAATTTATAAAAATGATGTTTGGTCGAGAATCCATGATTTGGATTGTCTTGGATGGTTTTTTGGATATTGTTTGAGACATGAGAGGTTCACATATTTACCAGATAGGTATCATGAGATTTAGGTTGAGTTTTTATTGTTTCTAGGTTTTATATCCATGGTAAATGGTTTGGTGCACATGGTATAGGATAAACTCTTTACTACAATCAGTATAGGGAAATATTTTGTTCATTTTTTTAATGGAAATGGTTGAGTAATATGGATAACAAATTGATTTGTGAAAATATATGTTGATTAATAGAATCCATGTGATATTTATTAAGACTAGTTATTTTCATGGAATTTTTACAGGGATTTAGATAGATGATGTCAGTTGTTTGAGAGGGTAATAGAGTGGATTCACATAGTTGGTTTATAGTTTGTAAACTCTATGTAAAAAATATATGTGGTGGTTTATTTAAGGATGGTGTGGGCCACATGGTTGGTGTATGGATTGGTAAATAATGTTTAAAAATACAACTTCATATAATTTTTAAAATAGTAACATTCTCCAATAATTTCATACACAAATTCATAACTTCTACTCTTATATGCCAACACATCAGCCCATATATATACCCAATTATCCTCCCTTTACTCCACTGAGTGTATCTTTTTTTCCTTTCTATTTTATCTACCATTGAGTCAGTCCATGATCATATTGTAAGTCGATAACTTCTCATACTTATGTGAATTATTTATTTAATTTTCAAGTGATATCTTTCCTTTTGTGTGTAATAAGATGTATATTAATAGATTTTTTTAGTTCCATCATTTTCATCCAATTTAGGTTGAACTATATTTTAATACTAGGAATGTATGATCCTATGAAGCTACGATGGATGGTTTCTTAACATAATCACGAATATTTCTAATGTTTTTGGGGGAATGTATTATACGAAATTTTTAGCATGTCGTGTGATGCTCATGGATATAATTAAATGTCTGAAATTGTATTTTTATTCCTAATATTTCCCATATTTGATGAAATTCTAATTATATTACCTATATGTTTTTAATTTCATAACTCATTGTTCAATTGTACCAATATGGGGATTATAATTGGATTCAATGATTTTTAAATATAATTTTACGATCGTCTATTTAATGAAATTAAATTGATTCTTTATCTGGGACTCTTGAAAGGGAAATGTGGTATATCAAATAATGATTTTTTGATTGCATGGGTAAATTTAAATGGTATTCTGTTTTCTGAATTAATGATTTTTTTTAATATATTATAGATATATTATGTTTTTTCAAATAAAATGGATTCCATGGTAAAAATTAGTCTTTCTTGGTATTTTTTGTGAAATATAATGTGGTATTTTACAATGAAATTTTATATAGAAAAATTTCAATCATTTTTTTAAATGGTTAATGAATGATTTGGGGTGGTATCCTCTTCTGTAAATAAAATGATCTTGTGGATTTTGTTTTTGAAATGCTGCCTTTTCATGAAATCATTGAAAGTAAATAAAAAATATCCTTTAGGAGTGGATTTATTTGAAATAAAATGGAAATCACTATTTAGAAGTTGTCCTTTCCAAAATTAGTGGAAAACATAATTGGTTTGGTCATTATTTATATGAATATAAAACACCCTCTATGAGTGGTCGTGATTTGTTTGAGAAAACTGTTGTATGAATAGTCAATGCCTCTTATGTTCCTATGAAATGACATAGAATACTCATGTAGGGTAGGACTATGATACATATACAGTATAAAATGGAGGAAAATGATTGTTGTATTCATAGGAATGGTCCTTACATTGTTTTGAGAGACACCTTGTTAATGGATATAGCAGATACACCCTATCGAGATCATAAATATAAGGGTCAATAACATTATAACCATTCTCGAGTGTCTTTTTGAACCAATGGAATGAATGATTTATTATATCCTTGGATTATTTGTTAAAATTTAAAAACATTATAGAAAATATACATGCACACGTATTAGAATGGTTATATTAAGAGATGTTGTTGGTGGTGACCTACTCTATTATACTCACAACCTGAATATTAATCTAAAAAACTTGGGTACCCAAGATGTTCTTACTATATTTTTTATCATTCATAATTTTATTTTTGTACTAATGGGAGATATTGTGAGTGTTTGGGATTATGATGGGGATCAGAACCATTTTTAGGGTTTGTTTTAGTTTTTGATTTTTTTCCATTTATGTTCTATTGTACTAATATCCTATTGTTGTTATATGAATATAAAATGTGTAGATAATATTATTCATTTAATAAATAATGTATTATTTTGAAACTTTGTAATCAATTTCTTAGAGTTCATTTCACTTTATTATTAACCTAATGTATATGATTTCATTAATTATGCTGTTATTTTACATCAATATATGTGTATAGTCTCCCCACCATACCACAATTTACCTTCCCTACTTATCGGAAATACGAATGATATGGGGAGTAACAATATATGTATAATAAATACTATTATTTTATGGATGTGTTAGTGGTATGGGGGAATGGAATGTTACATTAAAGATATAAGTTTGATTTATGAACATACAACATTATTAAAAGTGATTGAGTAATGGTTTCATGTCAACTAAGGATTATTTATTTTATGGAATAAACTAGTCTTATAGGGAAAATATTTCTAGGATGATATTATAATCAATACTTGTCATTACGGAGTGCAAGAGTATAGCCTTCATCAATTTTTATAAGGGAATTCTCATGGAACTAAATGATTGGAAGTATGCAGGGCTATAATGTTTAGAAAAATTTGACCAATTTTGATTAAAGATAAAGAATTCATTGTATATATTAATTGACATGACAATTATGTTAATGTGATTGATAAGGGTTCTAATGAATCAATTAGAAAACTGATGAGAGTAGTTCTTGGGTCATCATTAGAGGATGGAATGGTTGGTTTTTATTGAAACAACTAGTAGTAAGAGTGATAACATTAGGTATAACATGAATTCCATAATACTTTAAATTCTCAAATTATATGGGACATGAAAAATAAAAGGATAATTAACATGATTAGAGGATATTGGGGGGATATATAGGATGAAAAAATACCTTAAAAAATAACAAAATATAAAGATTCTATAATAAATGGAAAATATACATTTCACGTTGAGGAGGTATTTTAAAACATTTCTTCTAGGATATCTAGGAAACTAAGATACTATTAATACATGTAGACCACCATGGTTAAAATATTAATAGGGTATTAATTATTCATTTATTATTCAAAAAAAATATGTAGAAATGAATATATATTTTTTGTGAAAATTTATTTGGGTTCTAAAATTACTTTTACTTCAATGGATATTAATAGATTTAGTGTAGGAATATGTTTTATTACCCCATCCACCCATTGTGGAATTTATTTTCCTTAGTAATTCATAAAATTCTAATTTGACTATTGAATTTCTCTTTTTTAAAAAATAATGTAATTAACAAAATTAATAATATGAAATAAGAATATTTATATAAAAAATTAAATTTATAGAATATAAAAATACATATATTTTAATATGAAATAAATTATTTAACACAAATGTAAATAAATAAATTTAAATATATCATATTTATATAAAAAATTTAATTTTATATTTAATTTAATACCCATTAAGCATGATTAAATTTATAATATCTAAAATTTCATTACATAATAAATGTTTAGAATTAAATATACCTAGTCTAAATATATTAAATGTCCATTTATATAGTTGTTCACAAATATTTCTTATTACTGTGTATAGAAATTGTATATTTCGAATGGAAATTTCATTTAGTTTAAATTTTCAAAATTTATTATTATAAATTTCATACCATGATTACATGGATTTACATGATTAGTAAAAACATAATATTTAGTTACATTTAACCAAGTTCATGATTTTTTTTTATAAATTCAGAAGAAAATATTTATTCCAATTTTATAATATTATCTATAAGGATTATATTAGAATTATAAGTCAAAATGTATTTTGATCAATGGAGTCATACTTCTCCTTGGTTTGGGATCTTATCCTCTATTTTTTAGAACTTATGGTTAGACACTAATAATAATAAAATATCTCTTATTGGAATTATAATTTAATATAATTTTATATCATTATATAAAATTGTATCATATTCTTTATACCAGAGATATATTTCGATATGTGTGAATATGATTAATGAATATTTATTTAATGTTTCATAAATAATTAATTGTATAAATTTTCAAAAATTAATATGTTTGGAATATATTAATTTGGTTGTCGATATGGGTAATAATAATTAAATCATTATTGCAATGCTTACGTGAAGAGATAAATGAAATAAGATGCTGAGATATTAAAAAATTGTCATAATATTATGTGTGAGAATCCATTTTATATAAACATTATTAGAGTCATTGATCCTCTGAATGGGTTGGTAATTCCAAAATTGGATGATCAGGGATAACATTATTCACGAAATATAAAATATGGGTGAATTTAATTAAAATTAGTTCACATATCTAATGTGAGATTTTTGATACATATAATTAAGTGAAAATAAAATGATTATGTTCCCTAGAAATAATATAAGTATTATCTATAACAAATGATAAAAATTTCAATGTGTTGTAATGTTTATTGAAATGTGAATATTTTCCCACTAAAAATTATAATTATTTTTAATAATAGGATAACATTTTAGTGAATATACTTTAATAAATATCCTTATATCATTATTATAAAACATTATAATAATTTGATAACTACATTTTTATAAATATAATGACTTCAGAATCAAATATATCATTTTAATAAATGTTTTAAATACATATATTTAATAGAATTAAAATCATTTGTTGGAATAATATTTCAAAATTTTAATTTAAATAATATGAAAATTTTCTTGTACTAGAGTAACTCCATCATAATTTATGATATGTGAAACATTCAGTATGTGTACTATTATTCATATTAGAATCATAAGAATGATTTTTAGATATATCCACAATTTTTTATATCTATGGAGCTTATATTTTAAAATAACCATGATGATGTAGTTAATTTAAAAATAAATCTTAAATTTAAAATCCCGTATTAATAAAAATATCCTTATAAGATGTAAAATGATTTAAATGTATAATTCAGAAAAAAAATACTTTAGTAAAATCATTATAAAATCATTTTCAAAATAATATTAGGTATATTAATGGCCTAGAGAGGTAGAGGTATCATTTTTTGGGTTGATCAAGATACAGAGTTCATATTGATGTTATGGATGGAAGGGTTTTGAAAATTTAATGTGAACAATTATATGAATGAGATTAATAAAATTGTAAATATGATAAATCATATTTTAGAGAATACTGAGTATGATATTGTAGGTTCAAGATCGTATATTATGATGATAATATATGTCATTGAATGTTTAATCTAGTTAAAAAAAAAATTAGAGGTTCCAATAGACTATCTGAGTCATTGAACCTTAATTGATGTGTAACAAAGTTGGGATATGATTCCAATATAGAAAACCTACACATTAGAGGTCATGTTTCAAGGAATACATTTAGGGGTGTAATAATTTTTTGGACTCTACTTTATGATTTAATATTATGTAAATCATTTATAATATTTTTAAATGAATTATGTTACCTACCCCACATTGAATAATTCTTTTGAATATACATTGCTATTCAAAATTAAGGAATTATTTATTAAGGAAACTGGAATATTGAATTTAAATAATATGAAATGAATTAATATTATCTATATAAACAATTTAATGGATTACTTTATACTTGAATACTTTTGAAAATAAAAAATTTATATTTACCTTCATCCCTTATTCCCTCTAATTAAAAACAAATATATATCAACAGATGAATGTATTTTTTTTATATGGTACATAATTTCACCTATAATATATAATGGATATAACTATTTTATTGCTATACTTTTGAAGATTTGATTGAATTATATACTGACACCAATCCATGGTATATTATAATATTGATTTTCTTTCCATGGGTATTTCTATAAACATCTAATATTCCATATATTATGTGGTTATAAATTCCAATTGACACATAATCTTACAAAATATAATAATTTATAATTGTTTTCCAAATGTGTTTGTATATCATATGACCCTAAATTACGAAATAATAAATTTTATGGGGATTACGGGAGTTTATTTTATCAACATTGAGATGTAAAATTTTTATGAAATAAATGATTGAATAATTATAATTGAAATTGAAATTTACTTTACATATGAAATTTTATTAGGATATATTGGTAACAAATTATTTTAATGTATAGAGTAAAATCTAATGTTTTTGGTAATTTATCTCAATTAAATGTTTGAAGATGTTGAAATGTTCCAAGTAGATGTTAATATAAATCTAAAAAATAATATTGGAGTGATAAAAATAATATTGTAACATAATAATATTATATTTTATAAAGAAAATAGTTTTAATCATAATGATAAAGTAATTACCATAAGTATTATTATAAATCCCAAATAAAATCACTAATAGTATCATCAAATGAATTATCCATGACCTCAAGTATTCCCCTGATAATAACAATCCTAGCAGGTTACAGTGGGAGTCTTTAATAAACATTGGGTATACTATATATTCCAAATCCATACAATAGATAATAATAAGTAAGAAAAAATCATACAAAAGAAATAAAAAGACTACATAATATCTATAATAAAACATGATATAAAAAATAAATATAAAATCATATTGTAACGTTTAATGATCTGAAACATTCTCACTTGGCCAAATGTGTTTGTTATAAAACGTAATGTTCTCCCCCGCACACTAGAGGTTTTCAAATAGCAGTAGTGGTGTTAAATGAATAGTGGAGACAATATACCCCCTAGAAGGGGATGCCATTGTTGTAGAAATAAAGAATAAAATTGAATAAAATTAATGTATAGACATAGTGAAAACCAACATTAATAGCCAAAAAATAATCAAATTAATAATAATTGAATAATTTAAAGATATTCTAGAAAATAACTAAATGACATTTTAATAACATAGATATAAAATAATAGTTGACTAAAATATAGACTCATTATTCCTTCTCCCCAAACCCCATGTCATTCCCACCCCCAACACCATCCCATATAGCAAGAAAAAAACAATCGCATGATATTTTTTTAATTTCCAAACTGTCATCCATGTAATTTTCATAAGTAAAAAATGATCACCGGGATAGGTTTTTAGTATAACTCAGTAGATTGGGACAACTATTTATAAAAAATCATCAGAGAAGAATTGTATGTGATAACTAAATAAATCTATGTATTTATTAATTAAACAATTATTAAAATAAAACAACAACCTGCTTCGGCTCAATGATGGAATATCTCTAGTAAATTCTTATAACCATGAAAAAAAACTATATATCCATGGATAATTAACCTACTCTAGTGAAATGATAGAATAACTCATATAATCTATTATAACCATGCCAACCCCCACCATATAACCATGATATTGTAAAAAACCAGTTCAAATCCCTATACCCAATATAACATCATGGTAAAATCCCTATAATAATTACAACATGGGGCTAAGAAGAAACTGAATTCTCTAAGAACTACATAATGGGATGGTCCATTCCTAATCAATTTATGAATTACATCTTAAAAGTGTTCTTGTTCTAGGGCCATCACTGATATATAATTAATTTAGAATGGAATACATGTCCTTTCATTAATCATGGATATCACAATATCACAACATAAATATCAATGGTAAACTATTCAAATTAACATTTTTCTTTATAAAAACAAATTTAAATTATATAAAAATCGATTAATAGTTATAACAATAAAAATTAATCCAAAAAACAAGGATTATAAATCATGAAATCACCTAAGTCTCATGTCATGATTAACACACTTTAATCCATTATCTAATTCACTTATATTCATGGTTTTCTCACCCAACAGGTATCCATAATCACGGGAAGAATCCAATTGAAATAAAAGGGCTCCAAAGAAAATTTTAATTCAGTATTTTGTTGATTCGGGAATAATATATATTGGAACAAACATATAATGGAATAAACATGAAAATGATGAAACAATATGTTTATGATTGAGACCACCAACATTTAAATGTAGATCCATTAATTCTTCCAATACACAAACACCAATGAGGAAGAATATATTGATAATCTCTAAAAGGTTTCATGATCAAAATGGATCAATATCAATAATAAAAATTTATATTTTCAATGGATCTCACCGCAAGCTAGAAATCCATGGGAGAGTAGGGACAAACATGACCAAAATAAAATACTTGGGATCAATGACATTATCTAGACATATGGATGGATGGATAGAACACCAAAATCATGAGGATGGTTTTTCTTGATCAAGAGGACACGTTTGAATTGATTTATAATAAAAACTCAATGACAACAAATACATTAAAATAAAATTTAAAGGAATAAAAAATTCTATAATTTATTTAAACATCATGTAGATATTTTTAATGAGATAATCCAACAAACCATTTGATGTGAATAATTTAATTAAAAACACCTACACATCAATTTCAATGACGTGAAAATGATAGAAAAATTATATTTCTATCCCATTTCTATTTAAAAATCATAATCCCTTTAAACCTTATCATCATTCCTAGAACCCATGAAAAACATAACCCATATATTCCCATACTCAATTAATTCCGATAAACATTTTTGTCTAGTAATTATTTAATTTCCCTAAAAATGATCCCCATAAAGATAATCTTCAGGATTCATAAGATTGGTATAAATAATATGAAAAAAATACAGAAAAAAAAAAGATAACAACAAACATAGAGAGAGACATAACTTGAAAAAGATAGGATCTTAAAACCTCCCAACCATATAATAGTTCCTCTTGTGCTACTCTAAAAGAGACCTTGATGTCTCAGAGAAGATGTCTAACCACTATTTTTTAGTTTTAAACTCTTTATACAAGGTTTCTTCATAAAATACCCCATTCTACAACTACACTTGAACCAATGGTGTATTCCTAACCATATTGATATTATCACTATGGAACAAAACCTATATAAGATGCCCTAAAATGATGCATTAGTAAAAAGATCATTGTTAACCGTATCTATCACAAGGGAGGGTCTAGATGATATTCTCAAAGTTGTGACTTGGTAAACAATTAATTCATGGAATTTTAGCACTGTGAAAGGGTTAAAAGGTATGTCACTAGACCAACACTTTCCACTATCTAAAATAGATCGACAAACCCAAGTTCTTGATTTTCCTATATTTTAATACAAAATATCTACATCCTTAGATACACACATTGGAATTGATGATGAAAAACATGAATTATAGAGGTTGTCTCTAATGGTAATCATCCAATTTATGCCTAATTTTTGCAGTAACCAATCACTATCTGGTTAACTGAACCTACATATATGCTTCCTATATGGTTATAGGACTAACAAGTGCTAACTAACCTCCCTACAACCAACAAAGTTGTGAACAACATGGCCATCAATTCAAATCCTATAAGGATTCCATTTTTCTCAATACCTAAAAGCAATTATTATATGAAAAAAATATTAGTTCCATATACTTTAGCCATGACCCATAAATTTCCAAAACAATAGCTAACAACATATCCTATAGAACCTGAATATCTTTATCAGTTTGAATACAAGTCTATGGATGATAGGTATTGTTTAAAAGAACTAGGGATCCCATATCATTATAAATAAACTTAAATAATCACGATGTGAAATGTGAATTTATGATTGAAACCATAAACCATGGAACACCATGAAACAAAAATACCACATGTATAAAATGAATTCACAGTTCATTAAATGTGAAGGATTACCTAATATGTAAGACATTGTATTCCTTACTCATTCCTTCCAAAATCACCAATAAAACTACATTCATAGTGTTTTCCTATAGTATTATTGTCAAAAAATAATAAATTGGGACATAATCAAATTTCCACACAAGAATGTGTAAATTAGGAAAAATATTCTATGACATCGTATGCTATTTTTTCTATAGTTGGAAAGTGAAAAATATTTCCACAATGATTACAACCTCCTAATTTATTCTTGACCAAATATATGATATACATGGATCGTGATACATCTTTGTTAAAAGGGGATTTACTTCCCATAAATATTCCTAAAACACCATCATAAGCTCCTCACATAAGAATTTCTTAACCCATACTTGACAAAAAAATTAATAAAATTTCCACTTCCAAGAGAAGATCCTAATGGTTTATCCCCTTCATATAATTTGTATCTTATAACTATTCTATATGGTTTAGACAACTGCTTCTTTATAATCTAATCTAAAATATTGAGTATAATATATGTTAATGTTATTGCTAACCATCCCTGAGAGTCATGAACATCCTTATGAGGATATGAAAAGCGAGACAATATCCCAAAATTGTCACAATACTCCCATACTACCTCTTTATGTGTCATTAGGTTCAAGGTGTTTTAAATGATGTCGAATTTTCTATGTGTATAATAAAATTAAAATTCTAAATAATGCATATTATCGATCCACATCCAATTCTGAAGCTTCTGGACTCACTAATAATGATATACGTTAGGATATTATGGTCCATGTATAATATACAACTCTCACTAATGACTGAGTGTCTCCAATATAATTGGTAAAGCACTGCTACAACATACTCTAGTTTGTGAGTAAGGTAATTCCTATCATGTGGTCTCATCTACATTTATTCATAAGAAACCACTCAATTATATTTCATTAGAACTTCTCTGATTCAATCATTAGTTGTATCGTAGAACATGTTATGTGCTTTACCTGGAACATGAAATGGTAGGATAGGTGCTGAGGTTAAACTTCCATTCAACTTCTGAAAATCTATCTCACAAGTATGATACCAAATACACCTCACCTCTTTTCTTGTTTATCATAGTTATTAACAAAAACATATAAGTGAAATCATGTAAAAATAAAAAAATAATAACCTATTAAAACCTGAAATATCTATACATCAAAGGTGATCATGGTATGTTCCAATGATAAAATGGTTGTTTCAGTGCCTAGGTCCACTAAAACTCTAAATGATGAAATTTCCCAAGAAGTTCACCTTATTAGTCCAAAAATTGTATTTGTTTTACATGGTCAAATGCCAAAGCACACTCGGTGTACATAGGATGATGTTATGATGTCTATAATGATCATCTTACTAGTTTGTGTACTCCAATATATAATTAATAAAAACCCCAAAAAACTGATCAAGAAATGGATGAAAGATCATATTCATCAAGTTCGTGAATACAATCGGTTCTCTAGTCAACCCAAAAGGAATAACTACAAATTCATACAATACATTACTAGTTTTAAAAGAAATGGGAGGTTTATTAGTTGTTATAATACTTAATTAGTGGTAACATTATATAAAATCAAACATGTATATGATCTTAGAGCCTCTCAACTGATTAAATAGATATTCACTTTGTGGAAGAGGATATCGGTTCATGATCATCAAATGGTTCAACCTTCGATAATCCACACATATAACCAACGTCTCATTATCCATCTTGGTGAAAATAACATGGGAATCCTCCAGATGTGTTCTATGACATGTGAATCTTTTATATTCTAGATCATCAATCTAAAATGTTAACCTATGAAGGTATGATGGTTCCTTTCTTTATGAAGGGATAGAAACTGGCTCTACTCCCAACACCAACTCAATCATCAACTATTTCTATCAATCATGTGGTAAGCCATATAACATATTAGGGAAAAAATATTGAAAATGGTATACCAATATAGAAAAGGAATCATTTTTCATCTAGAGAAATAATTCATAAGAGATACATGAGACAGTCCAATATACACTAAATTATCCATGTAAGACCTGTGTTATAGCATCCCGGGATTAAAATATAGTGTATTACATAATTTTTTATAAATATTTAGTATATTGAAAAAATACACAACTGAGGACTATAATAGTTTAGTGCCTTTGGAATCATGGAAAAAAATAATGTATCATAGTGAAAGATCTTTATCATATCAGCTAATGATCTAGACCTTTAGGACTTCTTCCTAAAACCATTCTTCATAACATAAAAAAGGAAACAAAAGTCAGCAGTGAGTTCAACTCCTCAATAAGGGTAAATAAAAAGAATGTCAAATCATAACATGATAAAGAGGGTAGGGTGTCATAGCCCAACCCCAGAATACACGGATTCGGTTCCTTGAAACATGATGTGTAAATTTTTAACAAAACATGCACTGATATTTCAAACAACATGTCCCATACAGAGGAACGATTTAGATCAAGTTCTGGGAAACCAGCCTCTTCTAACATGCTTTTTCTGTTAAACTGATACTTGAAAAACTAATTTCCAAAATGTAGGATGATCATATGAGTTCCTAGTAAGGGGTTTTAAAATAACAAAATATACTAACTATTACTTTTTTAACATTCATTAAAATATTCCATAAATCAATTATCTTAAGAAATATTGCAACACATGTAATATATCCTAACAATATTGTAAGAAATAAAAGTATGCAATTAAAATCATACTAACAGAATTAAAAGGAAAAATGATTCAATTATAGGCTTTCTCCTTCAGATTAATAAGTAAATTAAATTCTAAATAAGTATGAAATATGAAAATGCAAGTATAAATTTAATAACTAAGAGGGACACATAATTAGAGTTGTGTGTAAATGTAATAACTTCAATATCATTCTTTGCTACTATGAAATGTACATCGGCTAATAAATCACTGAGTGTAAAATAAACATCAGTCCATAATAATTTACTTCTTCTGATAATCATAAGTACATTCTCTCAACCATGGATATTCTACTAGTTGAATATCCACTTGGTTAATTAATTATCATAATCATAATGAGGGAACGTATAATATCTGACCCTGTCAAGACCACGTGTCATGATGCTAAAATGTCAATGGCCTCATGCCCTGCCCTAATTGTCTAATGAGAAAAATTGATGCATCAAAGTGATTTAATTAACCATTCCCAACCCATTTTATCGATTATATTACATTCTTCAGATGCCACAAAGGGTCGTATATTCAAAATGTCCCATACCACTTTGAATATTTAATTTTATCATTTCATATTATTTAAGGTTTCCCATACAACTATGATGAATTTAATTCATAATTCCATAAAAGGTCTTAAGAGTTCTAATTAAATTCATTAGAATTTAAATATATATAGTTAATCCGGAATATATGTATTAATTAGAGAACTATCAACTACATGAATATGTCATTGACTGGTGAATATGATAAGAATATTATAGCATATGTGATGACAACTAATATACTAAAAAATACCATTTTTGTTACATAGAATGATTACCCTAATATTCTAAGACTTTATTAATCAATACATATTTTAATTTCATAAGTATTCATAATCAACTAAAAATATAATGAAAATATTTCAGGTGGGGTATTAAACTGATAGATGATCATACACTTATTAATGAAATTATTTGGTATAACACACCACAAGGGTATACATAATGCTCCAAAATGAAAAGCATGTAATTCAACCATAACTACCTCCATTTAATATATATGTATATATATAAGTAATTCATAAAAATGAATTTAAAATTTGCAAACAACAAATATTATACTCATGTACTCTCCAAAATTACAAAACCTATCATAAGTAAAATATTTGGAATATACGCAATTAGGGTTTGTGTAAATTGTTCACACAAAAGGGTATACATAAAGTGTAGTGTTTTAAACAAAAACATATTTTGAAGACACATCTTTTATTCATTCTTAGTAATCCATGGAAAATTATAAGTAAAATTTAGGATCACAGTTTATCTGCATACACATATTTTCACATATCCATGATCAAATTATGTATTAAAGGGTTTAAAACAAAAATTAATTTCCACTGACATGACATTAATATTTTAGTCACATTAATTAACAAAAGAACCAAAATTTATATCATAATATATCATTTAAAATGTTTAATTATTAAAAAAAATTATATAACTGAAATCCATGATCACACATTTGTCTTATTTGAATAATATGGTATACCAAAGTGTCTTGCACCAAAATCAATCAACACATAAATTTTTATTAAAAAAAGGTCAATAATGAATTGTAGTCCCATGTAGAGAGACTTAAAATTGGCCTAGAAGGGGAGTTTTACATAATATATAACTATACATTCCCATGTATACTATATATATATATATATGAGAATATAATTCCTTATATTTAAAACAAAAATCTACTTATTCCTTGAGTCTCCACGTTCAGAGGTCTTGTGACCGAAAAAAATAGAGGTTCCTTAAAACCTAAATGGTTGTATATATATATATATGGGTGTGTGTTTGTACATATATAATCAGGTATATAAGGTATATTTTTTTTGCATGCAGAAAAGAATATTATCCTACCAGTTTAAAAAGATTACATAACCCAAAATTGATAAGACCTAGGGTCTGGTATTTGTGGATTTTCACCAAAACTGTAAGGATGTATTTATATATATATATATAAGAGTATACATATTTATATAATTATATTATCTTCCAACACAACATGAAATGAAGATATATGTTCCCCTACTTGGTTTGAGGAGGAGGATAGGCTCGAGGAAGACTCGTGGGAGCTTGCTAGAAGCTTGAGTGGGGGAAGAACCAAGGGAATAATGGGGTGTAACTGGTGGTTTATAATCTATTTTATGTATAAAATATAATGAATATTTCAAAGGATACTTGTAGAAAAACTGAGCCTTATACAGTTTATTAATTGATCGATGGAGTCTTTATGGAAAATGCGTGGGAGGAGAGGATCAGTGAGGTCACGAGTGTGGAAAACAAAGAGAATGGAAGGGTAGGGTTATTGGTCCAACCCAGGCAAGAGAAGAAGAAGACTATGTGGGGGAGAGAAACAGAGAAAGAAGGAATGCTAGGGATTAAAGGCAAAGAAGACCAGATGGACATGAATGATGTGCTGAATAAAAGTAATGGATGGTCACGATTAGATCTATGGCTTGATCGTATGGCTTTGTTAATGCCCTCCTTTAAAAGTACACGAACAGTTGTGATTAAAACATGTGAAATATATCTTCTCACGGTAAAGGGGTGTTTTAAAAAGTCTCGGATGGACGAGATTAGATCCTCGCCGGATCAGATGGTGCATAAAAAACACGGGGGATTCCGGAGTCAGAGAGGATAGAGCGTCGGACCGGAACGGATGGCCCAGATCACATGTGGCGATATCTGATGGTCTTGATTCAATCATAAAAAATTTCATCATGCCACATCAAAACGTTGGGAGGTTTCCCAAACCATTATAAGCCCAGATCTCTCAGATTTATTCAAGATTAATCCCCCCTCCTGATAACACCCCATACAGGGTTCTACGGGCATGCTCTTGCGCCCACCCATGCCTCTGTGCCACCCCACACGGTGGTGCCTACGGTTCCCTAGTGCACTCTTGTGTACCCTCTGGGGTATATATTCCCCCTGATTAGGTCGAACTATGCGGAGGATGAGGGCTAGGCTCAGCCACATTGCGTGTGCTGCCTCCCTCGGCCCGGCTAGAGGGCTGACCCCTGGTGGGTATAAATTTTTTTATAAATAGCCAACTCACAATACTAACCATAAAATCATATAAAATAAAAATATTAATTTTAACTATAAATAGATTATATTATTTTTTATAAACCCTGATTTTTATTTATAACATTAAATGATTAAGGTACACCAATTAAATTATACATCACCTCGACTAAGAGTATTATTAAAATTAGTTATAAACATGTTTCCAAAATCTGATATGAAAAGGATAACTCCCTTTAAACAGAAAGTTATAACCTAAAATTTAATATATATATATATATATATGTGTGTGTGTGTGTGAAAAATATTCTAGTATTTTCAAAGACATTTTTGATAATTAAGAATGAAAACGTATATAAGATATTTGAAATATTTGAATGGTGTTTGAAATCCTCAGCTCATTTTAATATCGCACTATGTGTAGTTCAAAATATAACACATTTCCCTTTTAAATATCATAATAAGTGGTTTTATAATAATCTCAATCCATAACATAAATATTTTGGAAAACAATTATACATGTATATTTTTTATTAATCCACCAAATGACCAACAACTATAATTATATCCGTTAGAACCCAACAGTCTCCCAAGGCAACAGTTGAATTAAGAATCTTATAAAAACATGCTTTATGTTTTTTCCAAAATCAAAACCAATAGAAAAAGATAGTGCAAATCATTCCATTGATGCTCAGTGCTATTGCAGTGGCTCTAGCCACTCTAATGTTCATTAGGATGGATCAGAAAGAAACATATTATCTTCTTGGGGTTCCCATTGTTTTGGTTGGTCTCTCTTTAAATCTAATAGGTCTTTTAATAGGTATTTTTGGTTAATATGGTTTTCATTTGATCTTTTTGTATTGTAAACACTTCAGAGTTTTTTTAAATGAAATTTCCAGTATTTATAGTTCCCAAATTTTTTGAGATAATATACAAATAAAACCATAATATTACTATTAAATGAGAGATTAGTTTTGGAATTTCATAATATTCCCCTCTACCAAGAATTGTGTCCTCATAATTTATTTAAAAAATATACACTAAAATAAACTCTATGAAATTATTTACCACATCCTCCATTTTAGAGGATCCCCTGGTGTATCTAGAAGAATACCCATGTTGGTGTTCAATTCATCTACTTCCCTGGCCCAAACACACCTCAGACAGTACAAGTCAAACTCATGCAGTGTATACTCAGGGTTCCATAGGGATGCTCGAATAGTAGAGAGTTTAGAGATGTCTTAATAGACAAACTCATTAAGGACTCATTAGATCGTCTCTCTTTTATGAATTTCAATGACATCAACATGGTCATACAAACTGATACTTAGGATTTGGTACATGTTAGTTGCACACAGGTATTCTTATAAGGAAGCATCTTGAAACATTACCCTGACTGTAATGTTTCGACACAGAGTGAAGCATAAAAATATCTTTCATGGTAATTTCCCCTTTTCCTATACTCGGCAAGTTGGGTTGCGTCTAGGAGGTGGTAGACATAAGCCTTCCCTTTTCAGGGAAGGATAATGTATGGACTGTTCGATATCCCATAAATATGATAACACATTCTTCACATGTTTGGAAAGGGAAGGTACACTTCTGCATAGTTTCGGACCATAATGGCCTCTTTTACCACAATGTGAAGACATAACATATGGGTTTGTCCTTCTCTCTGAAAATATATTTTTTTCCTGAAATTCCATTCAATAAAACTAAAACACTAAAATGGTATAAGAAATAAGAAACAAAAAAATTGTATTTTCATAAAAAAAACTAGTACACTACATCCAGAACTAATGGTTTCCCCAGTTCCTAGTTACATGAATCCCCAAAACCATTTCAAAACTCTCAATCTCCTAGAACAAAATGCAACTCATGTAGTCTTGTTCAATCGGGTGGGTGCACTTATGTTGTGTCCATAGTGTGACATGAGGGGGTATAGCTGAGAGACATCAGTATGTACTTGCTGTCTATACAAAGAATGGGAGACTTCAAATTCCAGAATTTCAATGTCCATTACTTGACCATATTGTCCATAGGACAAGACATGGCACATATATGCAACACACAGGTCTCCCACTACTTTAGCCTCTTGGAAATTCGTAAGGGACTGGATCCCCCCCCCCCGCTGCGGTGAAGCATCTAAAAAGTCCCTCGTAGTACATTCTCTGACGTGCTTAGTTTGGAAATTTGTTTTTCATCACAAAGAGGTAGTCCAAACCCGCTCCTTGGTGTAGTTGATGTACACGGGGAGAGTTGGACATGTCGTAGAGGTGTTTGCATGTTATATGAATATGGTCATAGTTTACAAAGTTATCATGGCTAGCTAGGGCCTCAATACGAAGAAACAAAAGACTAGTATTTCTATTTTCCATCTGAAAATTATGAAAACATCATACTTAGTAATGCTTAATTTTTCTTAGTTCTAGTTTTCCATACATAACTAGACTAAATCCTCTGATACCAACTATCAAATCCCGACCCCAGAATACCCGGAGTGGGGTCCTTTAAACATGATGTGTAAATTTTTAACAAAACATGCTCTGATATTTCACACATCATGCCCCATATATAGGATCAATTCGGTTTAGATTCTGGGGAACCATCTTCTTCTAGCATGTTTCTTCTGTAAAACTGATGCCTGAAAAATATATTTCATAAATATAGGGAGATCATAAAAATAAATAGTAAGGGGTTTTAAAATAATTTAATATAACAGTTATAACTTTTGAAAACAATCCTTAAAGATTTCCATAAAACATTTTTCTTATGAAATATTGTAACACATGTAACGTATCACAACTATAGTCAAAGAAATAAAAGTTCACAATTTAAAGCATAATAATAGAATTACAATGAAACATGATTCAATTATAGGCATTCTCATTCAGAGTAATAGGTAAAATACTTTCTAAATAAGTATGACATATGAATATGCAAGTATAAATTTAATAACAGAGAGTGACACATAATCTGAGTTGCACGTAATGTTAGTAACATCAATTTTATTATTTTCTATAGTGAAATATCCACTGGCTAATAAATCACTGAGTGTAAAATAAAGGTCCTTCCATAAGAATTTACTTTTCCTGATACTCATAAGTACTATCTATTAACCATGGATATTCTTATAGTTGAATATCCACTTGGTTAATTTATTTTTATAAACATAATGAAGGAGTGTATAATATCAAACCCTGTCACGACCTCGGGTCATGACTCGAAAATGTTAAAGGACCCATGCCATGACCTAATTGTCTACTAATAACTATCGATGCATCGAGTGTCTTTCATTAACCTATCCCCAAATTTTCATACCAAGACTATTATATTCCTTATATTCCAAAAAGAGTCATATATTAAAAATGTCCCATTCCACATTGGATATTTAATTTTCTTAATTAATATTATTCAAGGTGACCCATACAACATTGAATAATTTAATTCATAATTCCATAAAATGTTATAATATTTGTAATTACATTCATTACCATTTAAATATATATAGATAATCAGGCATATATGATTTAATTATAGAACTACCAACTACAGGGCTATGTCATTGAAGGGTGAGTCTGATAATCATATTGTGGCATATGTAATGAAAAATAATGCACTAAAAGAAATAAAATTTATGTTACATAAACTAACAAACCTGAAATTATAATACTCTATTAATCAATACTGTTGAACCCTCTGGGAATTGAGTTTCTTTATCATATTTTGATAATCCCAACTATATTTTATTTATATCTTAATTATGGTTGATACATCTCAAATATGCTTTATTATATGTTGTTACTTTCAATTATGCTTAATATAAGTCTTTTGGATATATGTACTCTGCCCTAACACATTCTGCCAATAGATTGCTTAAACAGTTTATAGCTACTGATACAGAACAGTAGCTACCGTTATGACTTAGAGATACCGATATCAAATAGAGCTACCGATACGGAGTTCACCGATACATCAAGTTCATCGGTACTCAAAGGTCACTGCTACATCAAAGTCTACCGATAAGGTACAACAAGTCTATCAATAGAGTTACAGTTACAAGCTCACTGGTACTCATGTTTACCGCTACATCGAAGTCGACAGCTACCGATACAGAGCTACCAATATGTTGAAGTCCACCGATATGCAAAGTCTACCAATACATCAAGGAAGCTACCGATAGGGACTTAACGCTATCGATACAAGGTATAGCCACATCTACTGTTACAAGTCCACCGCTACTGATGTGATCAAGTCTACAGTTGCAGCTACCGATACAAAGTCTACCGTTACAAATGAAGTCTACCGATACAGACACCTACCTTAACACAAGTCTACCGATATCAAGAGCTACCGTTCCAGAGACAGAACCCGACAGTGCTTTAATTTCTTTATCTTTATTTAATCTAACCAATGGTCATATTAGGAATATTTTAATGCTCTTTCATTTATTTAATGAAGGTTGTTGGATGTCAAGGAACCGTACCTCATACCTGCAAAAAGTAAATCATCTTTTGATGGAGCTCATGCTTTAAATAAAGGAAGGATGTGCTACTACAAAGAGAGGAGATGAATAGATGAATACATAGAGACATACATACCACGAGGTGTACTGGATGAACAACTGAGCATGAATGCAAATAGACGACTGAACTTACAAAAAGAACTCATTCATTACTACATACCAGTGAAGAGCTGAGAACGAGAACATAATAAAAGAGCTTCATCCACTGTCTCTACACTTTGAAGACAAGGAAACAGACGATACTCTGTTTTCCATACAAAAACCAGAAGAGGACTCAGAGCTAATTTTGATCAATAAAAGGAGTCCAGAACTACACGAAAATCACTAAAGCCATTCCAAAACTCTAAATATTTACTCTGTGATTTATATTTTTACATATTGAGCAGTGTGTGTTATCTTCTGTATTTAACACACACACTATCTCTTGTGCTCTAACTGGAGGATTTGTAAATCCTCACTCAACACTCTTACATCTTTTATTTCCCACTGGGAAAGTGGTAGAGGTCGTGTGACCTTGACAGCTGGTTGCTGTTGTTTTTGTTTCCAACGGATGATAGTGGTAGAGGTCGTGTGACCTGGATAGCTGGTTGTTGTTGTTTTTGTTTCCCACGGATAACAGTGGCAGAGGTCGTGTGACCTGGATTGTTGTATAATGTTTTTTATCCCCGATCCAGGGTGTGGATCACTTTTATATAATTTTTTGAGAGGACTAAGTCTCATCTTGAGACTGAACCTCTTGGTTAAATCTGTTGTGCTTATTTATATTCAATGTTCATTTTTATTCCGCTGCTAATTACTTTAAAACCAAAACTGTTTTTAAGTCACTTTGATAATTAAACTCACAAGTGTTTATATTAGTTGTAAATCAGTAAGTTAGTTTCAAAAGTTAATCAACTCTTCTGATTTGATTTTCTGGGAAATAATCAATCCCTTGAGAACCTAACAGAACCTTTACTTTGGTATAAATTCACTACAGTTTAATTTTGTATTTTAATTGGGGTATTTTAAGACAATTTTTTTAAACAAAAATTTTAATTGGAACTCAATTCACCCCCCTCTTGAGTATCCACTCCGCCAAACATTTGGTATCATAGGATTGTTTAAAATATTTTGTACTCTGTTTTTCAACTGTGATTTTAGTAGTATTTTAATGTTCATAAAATTTCTATTATTTCTAAATTTTTATCTCTTTAAAATCATTGCTTTAAGTAAGCTATCATGGATAATAGACTTGAAGGTGTTGCTACCAATAGACCACCATTTTTCAATGGCACTAACTATGATCAGTGGGAAATCAAGATGAAAATTCATTTTGAGAGCATGGGTTTTGATATTTGTACTACTATAGAATCAGAATATAAAATACCTACTACTGTTAGATCTACTTGGAATGAAGCTACTAAAACAGCCTACAATAATAATTGAAAAGCTATGAATGCCTTGTACTGTGCTTTAGGAGATGAGGAATTTAATAGAATATCTGCTTGTAAAACTGCTTATGAAATTTGGGATACCTTAGCTATTTCTCATGAAGGAACAACTAATGTTAAGGAAATGATATTGAAAACATATACTATTAAGTATGATAATTTTAAGATGAAGCCTGATGAACCCATTTCTGACATGTATCTCTGGTTCAACGAAATTGTCAACACAATGATCTCTCTGGGAATGGATGTTCCATCAAAGGAACAAATTATGAGAATTCTGAGATGTCTACCTGAAAGATGGGGAGGAACTTCTGTCTCAATTAGAGAATTGTGTGATATAGGAGAACTTCCAGTCAAGGAATTAATTGGAAAGTTGATGATGTACGAAGAAGAACTTAAGGTGAACAAAGAAGAAGATTATAAACCAAGAAGGAAGTCTGTTGCTTTCAAATCTTCAACTTCAATGAACAAGGATAAGGAGAAACTTCAAGCTATAAACGAGAGTTCAAGCTGTGAAGACAGTGAGAGTGCTTCTGATAGTGATTCTGATATGGATCACATTTCCAGAAGGTTCAGGAAGTTTTATAGGAATAAAAAGTTTTTCAGAAAATCAAACTACAAAATTAAATATGATAGTAAGGGTCATTGGAAAAAGGATTGGAAGAAATCTGACAAAACAGATGAGGTTGTCTACTATGAGTGCAAAAGAAAGGTACATATAAAAGCAGACTGTCCAAAGATAAAGTACAAGAAGAAATATGAATACAAGGACAATAAGTAAAAGAAAGCCATGAAGGCTACTTGGAGTGCTTCTGAGGATAGCTCCACTGAATCTGAAGATTCTCAAACTGAACTCAAAAATAAGGAAAATATGTGGTTTATGACAAACACATCTGTGGTAACATCTGAAACTCTTTCTTTAAATTCATATTATTCTGTAGATGATTCTGACTCAGAAAACATGTCAAAATCTAAACTATTTGAATATTGCGATATGTTAGAAGAAACCTGTAATGAGCTGAAAGACAAATACAAAGGTTTAAAGAAACTGTATGCTTTAACTATTAAACATAAATTTTATCTTGATATTCAAATGGAAAATAATGCTCAGTTGCTTAAAGAAAACACTGAACTGAAATTATCTAATTAGAAACATAATAAAGACATAGAAAAATTTTCAAATGGTAAAGATACTCTTACTCAGATTCTAGGTAAGAAAATAGCACCTAGATACACTACTGGTATAGGATACCAACCTGGACAAAGGAAAATTACCAAAACTAAATTCATTCCTAAATCTGGACAGAATGTAGCTAGTTCTGAAACTTCATTTCCTATCCAAATCTGTTTTGTAGGTAACCTGCTTAAAGTTCTCCTATAGAAAGACTTGGTATTAGGATATTGGATGTTCAAGACATATTTCAGGAGACTTCTCATGCTTTAAAAGCTTAGTCAGAATTGATGGAGGTTTTGTAACTTTTGGTGATAACTCAAAAGGAAAAATCATCAGCCTAGGCCAGATTTGTAACATTGACTCAGTATTAATTTCTAAATTTATATTTGTTGATGGACATAAATATAATTTGTTAACTATTTCTTAGTTATGTGATGATGGTTTTTATGGTAAATTTTAAAATGATTCTTGCAATGTTTTTAATTTTAAAAATGCTTTAGTGGTTTCTGCTTTAAGAAATGAAAATTTTTATGCTTTTGATTTAAATTCTTTAGCTAAGAAAAATATTAATTGTTTAAACGCTTTTCATAAAGAGTATTGGCTTTGGCACAGAAGAATAGGACACTGCAATGTACATTCACTTAGAAAAATTGCTAGAAAGAAATTAGTTAGAGACCTACCCAAACTTGAATTTCCAGCAGACAAAGTTTGTAGTCCCTGTAAAAAGGGAAAGCAACATAAAGTTTCTTTTAAATCAAAGAATTAAGTGTCAACTTCTCAACCTCTCGAGTTGGTTCACATGGATTTATTTGGACCTTCTATAGTTTCTAGTTTAAATGGGAAGCATTATGTCTATGTCTTAGTAGATGACTTTTCTAGATATACATGGGTATATTTTCTAGCTCACAAAAGTGAAGCTTGTTCTTGCTTTGTAAAATACTCCAAATATGTATAGAATCTGAGTGGACTTGAAATTAAAACCCTAAGAAGTGATCATGGCCGTGAGTTTGAAAATCATGAGTTTGAATCTTACTGCTCACACAGTGGCTATAGTCGCAAGTTCTCTGCCCCTAGGACACCCCAATAGAATGGTGTAGTAGAAAGGAGAAATAGAACCCTTCAGAAAATTCCTAGGACTATGCTTAATGAGTATGACCTACCTGTTTACTTTTAGGCTGAAGCTATAAATACAGCTTGTTATGTTATCAAAAGAGTCTTGATGAGACCTGTTCTTAAAAGGACCCCTTTTGAGTTGTGGAACCGTAGGAAACCCAAGGTTATCTACATCAGAGTTTTTGGTTGCAAGGTCTTTATTCTTAATACTAAAGATAATCTTGAAAAGTTCTCACCAAAGAGTGATGAAGGAATTTTCCTAGGATACTCTATAACTAGTAAAGCCTATAGAGTTTTCAATAAGAGAACCAAATGTGTGGAAGAATCTGTTCACATCAAATTTGATGAAACTGATCCACATGAGCATAAGACTTCTCTTGAAAATCTTGAATATGATCTATCTGTTTTGAACCTTAATGATAAGGACAGTATACCTGTAGTAAAAACATCCAGTTCTGGAAATTTTCCAGAACTTGCTTCTATTGATTCCCAACCTGTTGATGAACCTTAAATTTCTAGTCCTACCTTTACTAGATCAATTATAATTCTAAAGAATCATCCTTTGGATGCTGTTGTAGGAAATCTTGGTAGAGGGACACAGACTAGAGCTTCTCTTAGAAATCAGGTTGACCATCAAGCCTTCTTGTCACATCTTGAACCTAAAAACATTGATGATGCTATTAATGAAGAATTTTGTGTAATGGATATGCAAGAAGAACTAAATCAATTTGAAAGAAACAATTTCTGGAAATTAGTGGAAAGACCTAAAGACACTTTAACCATAGGAACAAAATGGGTGTTTAGAAACAAAGTTGATGAATCTGGTAACATCATTAGAAACAAATGTAGGCTAGTTGCACAAGGTTACAGTCAAGAAGAAGGAATTGACTATAAGGAAACCTTTTCACCTGTAGCTAGATTAGAGGCAATTAGGATCTTACTTTCCTTTGCATCACATCTGAATTTCAAGTTATATCAAATGGATGTGAAAAAACCTTTTTTAAATGGTTTTATTGTTGAAGATGTTTTTTTAGAACAACCACCTGATTTTTCAAATCCTCATTTTTAGAATCATGTCTTCAAACTTACTAAATCTTTATATGGTTTAAAACAATCTCCGAGAGCTTGGTATGAAAGACTTGCAATCTTTCTTATTTCAAAAGGAGTTACAAAAGGAATTGCTGATCAATCCCTTTTTATAAAAAGAATTTTAAAAGATGTTTTAATAGTACAAATCTATGTTGATGATATTATTTTTGGATCTTCTAATATTTCTTTATGTGCTGATTTTTCAGAAATAATGCAAAATGAATTTGAAATGAGCTTAATGGGAGAGCTTAAGTATTTTCTTGGATTTCAAATTTTTCAAACTAAAGATGGTATTATTTTAAATCAAAGTAAATATACTAATGATTTGTTCAAACGATTTGGCTTGGATAGTATTAAGGAAAGTGATATACCTATGAGTACCACCTGTAAATTGGATATTGATTAATCTGGGAAACCTGTTGATCAAACTAATTATAGAGGTTTGATTGGGAGTTTACTTTACCTTACTACTAGTCGACCATATATTATGTTTAGTGTATGTATGTGTGCTTGATTTCAAGATAATCCTAAAGAATCACACTTACTTGATGTTAAAAGGATTTTCAAATATCTTAAGTACACTGCAAATTTGGGTTTGTTTTATGCAAAAGAAAAATCATTTGACTTAATAAGTTATTCAGATGCTGATTTTTCTGGCTGTATGTTATATAGGAAGAGCACATCTGGAACATGTCAGTTACTTGGAAAATCCCTAGTATCTTGGTGTAGTATGAAACAGAACTCAGTTTCATTATCTACTGCTGAAGCAGAATACATAGCTGCTAGTAGTTGCTGTGCCCAGATTCTTTGGATGAAACACACTTCACTAGACTATGGATTTTATTTTAAGCATGTTTCAATTAAATGTGACAACACTAGTGCGACTAACATCACAAAGAATCATGTGTCTCACTCTAGAACTAAACACATTGATGTTAGACACCACTTTCTAAGAGATCATTATCAAATAGGTGATATAACACTTGAGTTTATAGGCACAAAACTTTAGTTAGCTGATATTTTCACTAATCCATTATGTTCAATATGATTATGTTTCATTAGACATGAATTAGGAATGATAACTTATCCTTGAAACCGTTAGGAGGCATCACTGTTAGAAACTTCTCACTGTTAGAAAATTATCACCGTTAGAAAATTCTCACCATTAGGAGACCTCACTGTTAGGATATCCCACCTTTAGAAAATTATCATAGTTAGGAGACCTCACTGTTAGGAGACCTCACCGTTAGAAAATTCTCACTGTTAGGAGACCTCACTGTTAGGAGACCTCACCGTTAGGACATCCTCACCGTTAGAAGACTTTACCGGTACATCTCGCGCTGTTTTAACTTCTGTAAGGCTGAGACATCAAATTTATATATATATATATATATGATTTATTTTATTTGTGGATCCTAAATGATATTAAACCGAGTCTAGATTTCACTCAAACTCACCATGAACTCGTCTATTCGAATCCCTCCAACCTAACCCTCTCAAGCTGCAAAACCCTAAACCTCGAATCTGTAATGGCCCGCGTCAAGAGACCTCAGGTTATAGATGGGAGTGATGAGCCGAAAATGAAAAGACAGAAAGTATCGAATGCTAGTACTAGTGGCAATGGAAGTGGAACTGTAGCTCGAAAGAATCCAACAAACCTGCATCTCTCAAAGCAAGAAATTATCGTTGAGAAATAGTTTTGTGTAGACTGGCTCATGGAGAGCAAGTCCTTGGTTCTTAAAGTTTTAGAAGAACAAGGTTGGACTGAGTGCTTCGTGAACAACAATAGACCTTATTACCCAGGGATGGTAAAAGAGTTCTAGGAATTCGTTCGTTTTGAAAAGTATGTGGAAGAAAGTATAATGATTTCTTATGTGAATGGACAGAAAGTTTCTTTTACTTCAGTAGAATGGGCTGGGAACATGAGAGTTCCACATGAAGGAGATTATTCGTTTTATTCAAAATCTATACCTTCAACCAGTGATGTGTTTCAATATGAAGACGCTTTGCTGGAGCTTACAGGGAATGGGACCCCTAGAAAGGTGTTTGCTGCAGAGATGGTAAGAGAAGATAAATTGTTGTTTAAATTTATTCAGCATGTTGTTAGTCCAAGAAGAGGAGACTTTTCCACTTCAAGATTCCAAGACATATATCTGTTATATTTGCTGAAGAATAGTGTGAGAATCAATCTATGTAGATTGATTATGGTTCAAGTGGAAGAGATTACTAGACCAAAGTCCAAATCAAATGCACTATTTTTCTCAATGCTTATTTCTATGATGCTAAAAGTGAAAGAGGTTGTTGGACCACAGGATGAGCTGGTAGTGGTTAAGGACAACTTCTGTATTACAAGAACTGTCTGTAAATACATGAAAGTCAGTTGGAATCATCGGAAGAAATCATGGGTGATTGATGATGGAAATATCTATGAAAAGTATACTCTGGTGGATCATCCTTCTATACCAAAGGATGTGAGGGATCCTGGTCTTGGACCAGATGAGCCATAACTGGTCTACAGTGATGATGAAGCTGAGGAGGAAGAGACATCAGTTGAGGAAGGAGGAGACCCAGACTTACCCCCTAGTCCTATGCATCATGTTATTTCTTATGGTGCAGCTAGCCCTCAAAAAGAACTACCAAAGAGAGAAAATGTCTTGAGGGACAATGATACAGAGACTACAAGAAGAAGGAGAAGAAGCATGCCAGTATGTTGTCAAGGACACCTATAAGGAGGATAAGGAAACCGAATTAGATCATGATGTTAATGGAGAAAAGGAGGCTGATGGTTAAGCAGATGATGAGGAAAATGTTGAAAAAGAGCTCAGTTTGAGTCCTCTAATAGTCACTACAGTCAGGACAGTGCCTGATTAGGAAGACTTAGCAGCAGCACCTATTGATGAGAGAGTCATTAATGACTCAGAACAAATGGCTATTGAATCTGCTACAGTTGTAGAGGAAATTGCAGAATTACCTCAAGAAGAACAGTTGGAAGAGATACCTCAGGAGAATGTTCCAAGTGAGGGGGAGAATCTTGGCTCAGTATCAGTGCTATATGACATTGAAGGTTGCACATCAGATCCAGGACATAGGATTCTTGGACTTTCTTATGGAGATTCTGATGAGGAAGACCGAACCCAAAAGGAATCAGTTACCCTACCCACTATGGCTGAAACTGTGGCAACCAAGGAGGACCTTGAGTCCTTAAAAGCTGAATTGAAAGAAGCAATAAGGGAATCAGTGCAAGATATGAAGAAAAGCATGGTTGAAGAGATGAAAAGCGTGGAGCATTCCCTTGAGTTATCCATTGGATGTGGTGTGTCCAGTCCTGTGAAAGAAATTATGGATGAACTTAAAGTGTGTCACACTCAGATTGAGAGTTGGACATGAGCTGTAGTTGCATTGATACAATCTATTGCTTCTATAACTATCATGCATAGCTCTCAAAATCATGTAAACTCTGACATTAGATATATCAAATAAGTGGTCAAATAGTTTGTGGAAGTTTTTGAGGCCTTTAAAAAGTCAGTCAAAGAACATCTGAACAGCCAGGATGGACTTGTTCAGAAAGTTGTTAGTAGTCTGACTCAATCCTTCAAGGAGATAGTGGAGTTTTCAATGAAACCTCTTCCCTCATCCAGCTCCAGTGTGAACCTTGACCAGATCTGCACTGTTCTTCAGGAAGAATTGGCTAAGTCTAGTCCCAGTGGTGCATCAGAAACTCAGATTCTTGCTACCACTAGAGATGTTAGTAGTTTTGTTCGTGATCACCAGGGGGAAGCTACTGCTTCTCAAGAGGCAATCAAGAATAAGGTGGATGCTTATTTTGAAAAGGATTATACCAAGCACCAAATGACAAAACATTTCAAACTCTTGATTGAAAATATGAAGTTACCTCCAGTTACCCAAGCCTTCGGAGACCAGGTTAGTAAGCTCAGGGATCTTACCCCTGCTTTGGACAAATTCATTGAAAATAGGGATGATTTTGTGTCTGCAATGGGGAGAGGAGGAATCATTATAATGGATTTCATAAACCTGTTGCTGCCCTTCCTACATGTTGATGCCAGACCAGTGATTGTACCTCCTACCCATCCTTCTTCTACCTCTGAGAGTACTCCTCAATTGACTCCAGTTCAAGCCATCAGGAGCTTGACACCGATGATCACTCAGAGGAGCTCAGATTTCAGATCCGGTACAGTTTCTGTAGCTGAACCACCAGTTGTACCTTCAGCTATTCCAAAACCCCATGCTGATCCTAAGGGAAAGACACCTATTCCAGAGGAGGATTGAGTGTTTATAGATCTTTTTGATAGGATTCACTTGTATTTTTTTTCTGATTTTATCATTGTATCTTCTGTATTAATTAAATTCCTCTTCATTCCCTACTTTACTGAGTTTCTATTACTTTGTCATTTATTCTCTGCTAATATTTATTTTTTCTCTGCTACCATTCTTTTTGTTAATCACAAAGGGGGAGAAAATGATATGAAAATGAGATCAAATAAGCAATGAAACCTAAGAGTTAACAAAGGGGTAGAAACACACAAAGGGGGAATGAGAAACTGAGACTTGAGGAACTAAGACTTGAAAGGGGGAGGAATATGGAAGTTTTGTTCAAAAGAACCTTTTCCTCTGATACTATTTCAATTTTCTTGGTATAAGTTGTGATTATCAAAAAGGGGGAGATTGTTAAACCCTCTGGGAATTGAGTTGCTTTATTATATTTTGATAATCCCAACTATATTTTATTTATATCTTAATTATGGTTGATACATCTCAAATATGCTTTATAATATGTTTTTACTTTCAATTATTCTTAATATAAGTCTTTTGGATATATGTACTCTGACCTAACACATTCTTCCAATAGAATGCTTTAACAGTTTATAGCTACTGATACAGAATAGTAGCTACCATTATGACTTAGAGCTACCGATATCAAATAGAGCTACCGATACAGAGTTCACTGATACATCATGTTCATCGGTACTCAAAGTTCACTACTACATCAAAGTCTACCGATACGGTACCCCAAGTCTACCAATAGAGTTACAGTTACAAGATCACCGGTACTCAAGTTTACCACTACATTGAAGTCGACAGCTACCGATACAGAGCTACCAATATGCTGAAGTCCACCGATATGCAAAGTCTACCGATACATCAAGGAAGATACCGATAGGGACTTATCGCTACTGATACAAGGCAGAGCCACAGCTACCGTTACAATTCCACCGCTACTGATGTGATCAAGTCTATAGTTGCAGCTACCGATACAAAGTCTACCATTACAAATGAAGTCTACCGATACAGACACCTACCGTAACACAAGTCTATCGATATCAAGAGCTACCGTTCCAGAGGAAGAACCCGACACTGCTTTAATTTCTTTATCTTTATTTAATCTAACCAATGGTCATATTAGAAATATTTTAATTCTCTGTCATTTATTTGATGAAATTTGTTGGATGTCAGGGAGCCATACCTCGTACCTGCAAAAAGTAAATCATCTTTTGCTGGAGCTTATGCTTCAAATAAAGGAAGGATGTGCTACTAAAAAGAGAGGATATGAATAGACGAATACAGAGAGACATACATACCATGAGGTGTACTGGAAGAACAACTGAGCATAAATGAAAAGAGATGACTGAACCTACATGAAGAACTCATTCATTACTGCATACTAGTGAAGAGTTGAGAACGAGAACATAACACAAGAGCTTCATCGACTGTCTCTACACCTGGAAGACAAGGAAACAGACGATACTCTGTTTTCCAGACAAAAACTAGAGGAGGACTCAGAGAGAATTCTGATCAATCAAAGGAGTCCATAACTGCACGACAATCACAAGAGCCATTCCTAAACTCTAAATATTTTCTCTGTGATTTATCTTTTTACATATTGAGCAGTGTGTGTTATCTGATGTATTTAACACACACACTGTCTCCTGTGCTTTAACTGGAGGATTTGTAAATCCTCACTCAACACTCTTACATCATTTATTTCCCACTGGTATAGTGGTAGAGGTCGTGTGACCTGGACAGCTGGTTGTTGTTGTTTTTGTTTCCCACGGATGATAGTAGTAGAGGTTGTGTGACCTGGACAGCTGGTTGTTGTTGTTTTTGTTTCCCACGGATAACAGTGGTAGAGTTCGTGTGACCTGGGCAGTTGTATACTGTTGTTTATCCCCGATCCAGGGTGTGGATCACTTTTATATAAATTTTTGAGAGGACTAAGTCTCATCTTGAGACTGAACCTCTTGGTTAAATCTGCTGTGCTTATTTATATTCAAAGTTCTTTTTTATTCCGCTGCTAATTACTTTAAAACCAAAACTGTTTTAAAGTCACTTTGTTAATTAAACTCGCAAGTGTTTATATTAGTTTTAAATCAGTAAGTTAGTTTCAAAAGATAATCAACTCTTCGGATTTGATTAGCTGGGAAATAATAAATCCCTTGAGAACCTAACAGAACCTTTACTTTGGTATAAATTCACTACAGTTTAATTTTGTATTTTAATTGGGGGATTTTAAGACAATGTTTTTAAACTGAAATTTTAATTGGAACTCAATTCACCCCCATCTTGAGTATCCACTATGACCAACAAATACATATTGTAATTTCACATGGATGCATAATCAATTAAAAAGATAAATCAAATATTTCAGGTGGCGTATTAAACCGATAGATGCTCATACATTTATTACTAAAATGCTTTGGTATAACACATCATAAGGGTATACATAATGCTAAAAAATGGAATTTATGATATTAAACCATAACTAACACCATTTAATATACATATATAAGTAATTCAAAAAAAAAAGAAAATATATAATTTTCAAACCCCAAATATTATAATCAGGATCTCTTCACAACTATAAAACACATCATAAGTATAATTTTTAGAATATCAATAATTAGGGTTTGTGTAAATTATTCATACAACTGGGTGTATATAAAGATTAGTGTTTTAAAAAATAACATATTTTGAAAAAAATTATTTTATTATTTATTAGTAATCCTTGTAAAATTCTTTGTAAAATTGAAGATCAATGTTTATCCGCATACACATATTTTCCCATATCCAAGTACACATTATGTATTAAAGGGTTTAAACAAAAAATTCATTGACACCCACATGACTTTAATATTTTAGTCACATTAATTAACCAAAGTCCCCAAATTTAAATCATAATATAAAATTTAAAAGGATTATTGATTAGAAAAATTTATATAATGGTAAACGTCGATCACACATGGGACTTATATGAATAATCGGGTATACCTAAGGGTCTTACACAAAAATCAATTGAATGATACATGTTTATCAAAAAAATGCCCACAAATCCTTGTAGTCCCATGTTGAGAGACTTAAAACTATTCTAGAAGGTGAGTTTTATGATCTATATAATTATACATGCCCGTGTTTACTATATATATATATATATATATATATGAAAATATAATTCCATATGTTTAAAGAAAAAATCTACCTCTTCCTTGAAACTCGATGTTTTGTGGTCTTGTAACCAAAATAATTGAGGTTCTTTTAAAACTGTATGGTTATATATATATATATATCTATGTGTGTGTGTACATATATAATTGGGAATATAAGGTATATATATATTTCATGAGGAAAGTAAAATAGTCATTCCCATTTGAAAGGATTACGTAACCCAAAATCTATAAGACCTAGGGTCGGGTATTTGTGGGTTTTCACCCAAACTGAAAGGATGTATATATATAATATTATACATATTTATATAAGAATATAAACTTCCACCAAAAAATTCAATGAATTATAAGTTCCCCTAACTAGTTTGAGGAGGTGGAGAGGCTCAATGAAGACTCGCGGGAGCTTGATTGAGTTTTGAGTGGGGGAAGAACCAAGGGGTTTTTGGGGTAAAATGGGTGGATTATAAACTATATAATGTATAAAATATAATGAATTTTTAAAATTAAATTACTAGAATAACTGAGGCACGGACAGTTTATTAATTTACTGAGGGAGTTTTTGTGGAAATCACAAGAGAAGAGAGGGCCAGAGGGGTCACAGGTGTGGAAAATAAATAGAAAGGGAGGGTGGGGTTACTAGTCCAACACAGGTGGGAGAAGAAGAATACCACCTGAGGGGGGAAAATGGAAAAATAATGAATAGTGTGGATGAAACGTGGAATAGATCGAACTACCGCGAATGATGCAGTGATTAAGAGAAATGGACGGTCACAATTATATTCGTGGATTTATTGGATAGATCTAGTAAACATGGAGTTTTATAATTACATGAACGTCTATGATTAAAAATTGTTTTATGTAATGGATTAGAATGAAGTGGTTTTGGAAAATGTATCATATGACCAAGATTAGATCGGCATTGGATTAGATGGTGTATAAAAAATCGAGGGATTCTACAGTTATTGAGGATCGAGCGCTGGATCGAAACAGATATCTTAGATCGCATGTGGCGAGATCTGACAGCCAGGATTATAGCATCCCACCTTTTTATAACATAAACTTTAATTACATTTTACAAAACCGAGGATCTTTAAGGTTTAGTGTCTTGGAACCAGGAACTTAAAACTTGAAAACAACATAAAGAATTCTTCTTAAACACTTGAAAGGCTTCTCCTCATGTTCACCCTAGGCTCATTACTGAATCTCATAACCTGGGGACATACATCAGAAGAAAGGGTGAGCAGAAGGCCCATCAAGGGAAACAAGTGAAACATTTTACATATGAACTTGGGATACATCAATAAAGTCATGAAAAGAACTTTAAGGCATGAAAATGAAATCACGAGGCATATCATAATAAAAATAAAACATTTTCATAACTTGAAGATGTGGCTGCAACATTTAATATTGGCAATCGTTTCGTTTCACCAAGGTCCATCCCCAAGGTGTCGTTAAAAATTACCAAGGTTATTCACCAAGGCGTCGTTAAAATGGTCATCTCTAGAGATTAAGTCTTTACCCAATGCATTGGAGCGCTATCAGGGCACACCCTTAAATTTGCCTTTATTATCATGTGAGCCACATATATCATCATCAAACATTTCATAAATAACCCATATAGCATAAAATAGATGGGTTTCATTTCATAATCATAACATTTTAAAAACTGCTTTAATGACATGATCTTTACGGCACTTTAAACCCACGGAAAGGGAAGCGGGTCTCATGTATGTAAATCCCAGAATTTAAAATGGAACATTTTGATATATATGTGAATAAACTTTTAGAAATAAGAGCTTTGAGTATTCACTTTATAACATAAAATAATTTTTTAGAAAAGAGAGAGGCATTTTGAGGGGAAAATTCTCCAGCATAACAGCTATGTTACAAGGTTTTAGAAAACATTGAGAAAAGAGGGGACATGGGTCAAACATTCATAAATGACCCAACATACAGTAGAGGGACAAAATATAAGGGATTTATGAACATGGTAATGAAATTTGAAAATATACCATATGAAATGAAGAACATGAAAGGAAGAAAACAAAACAAGATTTCTCTTGTGAAAATTCGGCAGCCTAACGGCATCACTTAAACTTCAACAAAATTGAATTGACAAGGTCAAATAGGGTCTCTCGTCATATGAACATAAGAGTCCAGTATGATAGATATAGAGATCATACCCCAACATAATATAAAGGAACTTGAAAGAATTGACATGAAAGTAGAACTTCAAAACGAGAAGGGTGAAGAACCACCTAAAAATTCGGCAGCCTAACGGCGCCACTTAAGACATCAAAATACTGAATTGAAGAGATCAAATGGGGTCTCTCATCATGTGATCATAAAATAACAGTATGATAAATATAGAGATCATACCCCAACATAATAAAAATGAACTTGAAAGACTTGACATGAAAGTAGAACTTTGAAAAAGAGAGAGGTGAATGAATCCCTTGAAAATTCGGCAGCCTAACGACGCCACTTAAACTTTATTAAAACGAAATGATGAGAGTAAGAGGGGGTCTTTCATCATATGAACATAAAAAGGGAAGTAAGAGGAGTATAAAAGAACATCCTCCAAAATAAGAACATGGAGCATAAAAGGAATGACATAAAAGAGATCACTTGAAAAGAAAGAGAGGGGTCGGATCCCTTACCTTAAAACGTGACTCTTGAAACTCAAAGGATTGGACCTTGAGGGCTTGGGGGCACCTTGGGAGGACTCTTTGGAAGGTAAGAAGACCAGAACTTCGTTGGGGGAGAGTTGGGAGTGAAAACTAAAGGAGTAAATGGTGGGTATTTATAGGGAAAGTGAGGGGACAAAGCATTAATGGCAAAGGGACACCTCATTAGTGGTTTTGGCAAAACCATGGGCTTGCCCATGGTATTTCCCCATGGTATTGGCCACTTGGGACACCTCATACCTTATCTCACAATTCATAATTCGATCATATTTATTACAAACTTAATACATCATTTAATGATGTCATTAAACACCCGTAACTTAAAAACTGTATTTTCACTATTCATCAAAAATTCAACTTTCTCAGAATAATCCCAAAATTTCACCTTAACCAAATATCAATGCTCTGATTACAAATATGAACTCCATTTTATAAAAATAATTTTCTAAATATTTTTAATTTAATTTTTAAATAAAAACACTATTCATTGAAAATTCATTTTTTCAGAAAAAACCCCAAAAATTACCATAACATAATATCGATGCTCTGAGTTCAAAAATAAAGTCATTTTTATAAAAACAATTTTCTAATTATTTTTAATTAAATTTTTAATTAAAAAACACTATTCACCCGAAAAAACTAATACTTGAATAATAATTAATGAAACCGTTATTTAACTATTTTATTGAATCACATTACTTAATCAAGGTGCCTAGATTATTTTAAAACATTCTTTTACTGAGATTACTAATCCATTTGGTCATATTACTAATCCTAATCATAAAATAACTATTCATAATTTACTATTCATCAAAAATCAAGTTGATCTTATTAGACTCTAAATTTCGTACTGAACATAATTGTAGAAGACCATTTTTCGAAAATCATTACACATTTTTAATTATTTAAGGTTTACACAACCATTTTTAAAATATCCTTTTTCTAAAATTCATCAAAAATATGCATACAATATTTATCCGGTCATTTGAAAATTCATAAACATCATCATAAGAAGAAATCCAAATTTTTATTTAAAAAAAGGATTACACAAGGAAATTACGGTCTCGTTACATAACCCCTTATAATACCAGCATAGGACCTAAGAGTAAGGTGTGCTAGGGTGATAGAATTTTGGGGCGGCTCAGTCAACATTGCCCGAGTAGTAATTTCTGTCAGTTTGAACTTCTCGCGAAGGCGATTCTGTTCTAGCTTCACATGATGAAGTTCGGCTTGGATTTGGTCCAGAGCAAAGCCCAATGGTGCTACCTCCTTCCCAATCTCTGTTAGATGGGCTTCGATCGGCCCAAGGCTACTAGGTGAGGCCATCAATTCTTCTTTCTATAATAATTAACCAAGATTACTTAAATTTAGAGACAATAATCAAAACATTTTGTTCACGGTGGTCATATTGACCGATGGTCATATAACACTCAAAAACCAATGGTCTCATTTTATTTATAATCATGTTTATCAAATAAAACATTTTTTTGAGTATAAAGAAAATAACACATGAAATTAGGAAACAAGATTTATTCAAAATTTCGGTTCGTTACAATCTTCCCCCCTTAAGAAATTGCGTCCTCGCAATTTTTTTTAAATTGGGTTTTGAAATTTCATTGAAAGTCTCACATCGTAAAAAGAGTCAGTAACACCATTACTTTAAAAGAAAGAAAAGGAAGTACAAAGGCCACCCGAGTTAACCCACACTCGGGTTCCATGTAGGAAAACATGGACATGGAGGAAAAAACAAAGGGTCAGTTCTGAGAGAGAGTGATAGAGAACATGATTAGGAGAAAGTTAACCATGAGAAAATCCCAAACTTATGATGTGTGTAAACGGTCTTTGATTACCTAGTAGGAAACGTAAACCAACAACATTTTTGTTTTACGTTTCTTTTCATAATTTTGAGGATTTCATTTACTACATAGAACAAAAACATAAGAAAATATACCTACCTTCAAGTAGAGTTTCATCCTTTAACAAGTCCCTACCAACACTAATCTTTTCGCCAAATGATGAGAATTCAAAAACACTTGGTCTCATAAAAGCACAAGAATCATCTTCTATAGAATCACATAATCTACAAAAGATTAACTATCTATTTCTTCTATCTTTAAACATTATCCCAAAAACAGAAAGGTTAAGGTAAAACAACTCTTCAAAAAGAAAGAATCCCATAGGAATAGAACCTACTTTTAAATCTTCAAAGTTCCATGGTACTACCCAACGTTCATCATAGACCACTCCATAAATAACGGTCCTTAAAATTCCTCAAAATAAACCAAACTAAGATTGAAACCCAAATACAAGAAGGATTTGATAACATAGTCTTCCAAAACAACTTCATAGTTCATCTCCAGACAACATCAACCACTCCTAACATCTTATAACAAAAGTAGCTAACCTAAACATATTTTACCCAAGATAGGTTAATCATTCCCAAAAGTAACCTAAATTACTATAAGTCCACCTTAAATTCATCAATTCTTCAAAATATAAGTCAACCTTACTCCTCAATGAAAATACTATAGTAATCTATTTACCTCGATCATATAGGGTCCCCAAAATAGTGAACGCCTTCCAAAATAATAATCATCTTTTAATCCCCTAATCATCTCTGACATATTAATACGGAAATTGTCGCATTTCCTATCACATTGGTTGTTGGGACACGTTATTCCATTTCCCACCATTAACTAAGAAGATAAAGTATAATTAGAGGCTTAAATACTTAACCAATAATCATGAAAAGGAACTTAAAGCATATAAGGATAACTTGTAGAAGAAAAGTGTACCCTAACTTGTGATCCCCTAGGTTCCCATATAGGTTATCCATGATCATATATTCTTATGTGAATCTTTATTTTATTTTATCTTTGTTCCTTTAATAATGGTTCATACCAAGCTTATGAATTTACCAAAGCATATCCACCGGGAGTGTCGTAACCAAGAGTGCAGCAAGGCCCGTTGTCGTGTACCAGTTCCCGTTCGAGTCTAGCTCAAAGCGGTGTTTTCGGGTTTTACCCCTATGTACATCTGTGCCAGAGCCACCTCTACCTGCTCGTATCCAGACAGGGATGTATTTGCTTGGCAATCCCTTACTCAATACTCACCAAAATACCAGGAAGATTTCCTATATTAAACTTTTCTATAGGGTTCCTCCTAGAGTTTTCATATCCTAATTTCCACAAATAACTAAACCATCCTTTGATACCAACTATAGCATCCCACCTTTTTATCACATAAACTTTAATTACATTTTACAAAACCGAGGATCTTTAAGGTTTAGTGTCTTGGAACCAGGAACATAAAACATGAAAACAACATAAAGAATTCTTCTTAAACACTTGAAAGGCTTCTCCTCATGTTCACCCTAGGCTCATTACTGAATCTCATAACCTGGGGACATACATCAAAAGAAAGGGTGAGCAGAAGGCCCAGCAAGGGAAACAAGTGAAACATTTTACATATGAACTTGGGATACATCAATAAAGTCATTAAAAAGAACTTTAAGACATGAAAATGAAATCATGAGGCATATCATAATAAAAATAAAACTTTTTCATAACATGAAGATGTGGCTGCAACATTTAATATTGGCAATCGTTTCGTTTCACCAAGGTCCATCCCCAAGGTGTCGTTAAAAATTACCAAGGTTATTCACCAAGGCGTCGTTAAAATGGTCATCTCTAGAGATTAAGTCTTTACCCAATGCATTGGAGCGCTATCAGGGCGCACCCTTAAATTTGCCTTTATTATCATGTGAGCCACATATATCATCATCAGACATTTCATAAATAACCCATATAGCATAAAATAGATGGGTTTCATTTCATAATCATAACATTTTAAAAACTGCTTTAATGACATGATCTTTACGGCACTTTAAACCCACGGAAAGGGAAGCGGGTCTCATGTATGTAAATCCCAGAATTTAAAATGGAACATTTTGATATATATGTGAATAAACTTTTAGAAATAAGAGCTTTGAGTATTCACTTTATAACATAAAATAATTTTTTAGAAAAGAGAGAGGCATTTTGAGGGGAAAATTCTCCAGCATAACAACTATGTTACAAGGTTTTAGAAAACATTGAGAAAAGAGGGGACATGGGTCAAACATTCATAAATGACCCATCATACAGTAGAGGGACAAAATATAAGGGATTTATGAACATGGTAATGAAATTTGAAAATATACCATATGAAATGAAGAACATGAAAGGAAGAAAACAAAACAAGATTTCTCTTGTGAAAATTCGGCAGCCTAACGGCATCACTTAAACTTCAACAAAATTGAATTGACAAGGTCAAATAGGGTCTCTAATCATATGAACATAAGAGTCCAGTATGATAGATATAGAGATCATACCCCAACATAATATAAAGGAACTTGAAAGAATTGACATGAAAGTAGAACTTCAAAACGAGAAGGGTGAAGAACCACTTAAAAATTCGGCAGCCTAACGGCGCCACTTAAGACATCAAAATACTGAATTGAAGTGATCAAATGGGGTCTCTCATCATGTGATCATAAAAGACCAATATGATAAATATAGAGATCATACCCCAACATAATAAAAATGAACTTGAAAGACTTGACATGAAAGTAGAACTTTGAAAAAGAGAGAGGTGAATGAATCCCTTGAAAATTCGGCAGCCTAACGACGCCACTTAAACTTTCTTAAAACGAAATGATGAGAGTAAGAGGGGGTCTTTCATCATATGAACATAAAAAGGGCAGTAAGAGGAGTATAAAAGAACATCCTCCAAAATAAGAACATGGAGCATAAAAGGAATGACATAAAAGAGATCACTTGAAAAGAAAGAGAGGGGTCGGATCCCTTACCTTAAAACGTGACTCTTGAAACTCAAAGGATTGGACCTTGAGGGCTTGGGGGCACCTTGGGAGGACTCTTTGGAAGGTAAGAAGACCAGAACTTCGTTGGGGGAGAGTTGGGAGTGAAAACTAAAGGAGGAAATGGTGGGTATTTATAGGGAAAGTGAGGGGACAAAGCATTAATGGCAAAGGGACACCTCATTAGTGGTTTTGGAAAAACCATGGGCTTGCCCATGGTATTTGCCCATGGTATTGGCCACTTGGGACACCTCATACCTGATCTCACTATTCATAATTCGAACATATTTATTACAAACTTAATACATCATTTAATGATGTCATTAAACACCCGTAACTTAAAAACTGTATTTTCACTATTCATCAAAAATTCAACTTTCTCAGAATAATCCCAAAATTTCACCTTAACAAAATATCAATGCTCTGATTACAAATATGAACTCCATTTTATAAAAATAATTTTCTAAATATTTTTAATTTAATTTTTAAATAAAAACACTATTCATTGAAAATTCATTTTTTCAGAAAAAACCCCAAAAATTACCATAACATAATATCGATGCTCTGAGTTCAAAAATAAAGTCATTTTTATAAAAATAATTTTCTAATTATTTTTAATTAAATTTTTAATTAAAAAACACTATTCACCCGAAAAAACTAATACTTGAATAATAATTAATGAAACCGTTATTTAACTATTTTATTGAATCACATTACTTAATCAAGGTGCCTAGATTATTTTAAAACTTTCTCTAAGTGAGATTACTAATCCATTTGGTCATATTACTAATCCTAATCATAAAATAACTATTCATAATTTACTATTCATCAAAAATCAAGTTGATCTTATTAGACTCTAAATTTCGTACTGAACATAATTGTAGAAGACCATTTTTCGAAAATCATTACACATTTTTAATTATTTAAGGTTTACACAACCATTTTTAAAATATCCTTTTTCTAAAATTCATCAAAAATATGCATACAATATTTATCCGGTCATTTGAAAATTCATAAACATCATCATAAGAAGAAATCCAAATTTTTATTTAAAAAAAGGATTACACAAGGAAATTACGGTCTCGTTACATAACCCCTTATAATACCAGCATAGGACCTAAGAGTAAGGTGTGCTAGGGTGATAGAATTTTGGGGCGGCTCAGTCAACATTGCCCGAGTAGTAATTTCTGTCAGTTTGAACTTCTCGCGAAGGCGATTCTGTTCTAGCTTCACATGATGAAGTTCGGCTTGGATTTGGTCCAGAGCAAAGCCCAATGGTGCTACCTCCTTCCCAATCTCTGTTAGATGGGCTTCGATCGGCCCAAGGCTACTAGGTGAGGCCATCAAATCTTCTTTCTATAATAATTAACCAAGATTACTTAAATTTAGAGACAATAATCAAAACATTTTGTTCACGGTGGTCATATTGACCGATGGTCATATAACACTCAAAAACCAATGGTCTCATTTTATTTATAATCATTTTTATCAAATAAAACATTTTTTTTGAGTATAAAGAAAATAACACATGAAATTAGGAAACAAGATTTATTCAAAATTTCGGGTCGTTACAAGGATTCAGTCCCAGACAAATATCATCATCCCACATTGAAAACAATAGAGGTTTATCACCCCTTTATAAGCCCAGATCTCTCATCCTTATTCTATATTACTCTTCCCCCCTCCATGTACTTCCCCTTAATCGGTTCTGTAGATGTGCTCTTGCGCCCACCCACACTACCATGACACCCCGCTAGGTGGTGCCTCTGGTTTCCTCATGCACACATGTGTTCCCTTAGAGGTAGTTATTCCCCCTGATTCGGCCGACCTATGCTGAGTCTGAGGGATAGGCTTATTAGCCTAGCGCGTGTTGCCTCCCTCGGCCCTGCTAGAGGGATGGCCCTTGGTGGGTATACTTTTTTTATAAATAGCCAACTCACAATACTAACCACAAAATCATATAAAATAAAAATATTCATTTTAACTATTAAGAGAATAACTTAACTTTTATAAAACCATATTTTAATTTTAAACATTATAATATTAAGGTAAACAAATTAAATTATATTTTTCCACGACTAAGTGTATTATGAAATTTATTGATAAACATGTTTGAAAAAACAAGGATAAAAAGAATACCTCCCTTTAATCACAAAGTTATAACATAAAATTTAATATATCTATAAGAAAACTATTATAGTATTATCAAAGTCCTTGTTTAAGCATTATGAATGAAAAAATTTACATGATATTTGATATATTTGAAAGGTTTTTGAAATCCTCACATCATTTTAATATCACACTAACTGTAGTTCAAAATATTAAACTATTTCCATTTTAAAGGTCATAATATGTTGTTTTATTGTAATTTTAAACCATAACTTAAATATTTTGGAAAACCAAATTATACTTAGATATTTTTAATTAATCCACCAAATGACAAACGACTATAATTATAGCTATTAGAACCCAACAGTCATCCAAGGAATTGGTTGAATTACAAATCTTATAAAACTATGCATTAAGGTGTTTCGAAAATTAAAACAAATTGATGAAAATGGATCACATAATCCCATTGATTCTTAGGGCTATTGTAGTGGCTCTGGCCATTATAATGTTCATTGAGATAGATCTGAATGACCCATATTATCTTCTTGTGGTTATCATTGTTTTGGGTGGTCACCCTGTAAATTTAATAGGTCTTTTAATATGTACTTTTTGGTTAGTAAGATTTCCCTTGACCTTTTTTTAATGTAAAAACTTTGGTGTTTTTTAACTGAAATTTCTGGTATTTATTGGACACAAATTTTTTGGATAACATGAAAATAAAACCATAATATTACTATTAAATGGGAGATTAGTTTTTGAGCGTCACGCAGGGAACCTGATCATAACATTTTAATATCATACCTTACATATCATAGAGAATAATGATGATTTTTAGTTCATATTACATGAATCATAAATAAATAATGAACATAATCCATGAATGAATAACATAATAATAAAACATATAATAGTGGAAACACATATAAAAACCCTATATCTAGGCGGACTACCAAGGCCATTGAATCATGTTGAGAATTGGTTAATCAATTATGTACCAACTTTTGGATTCAAATTCCCTCTAATTTACCCTCTTCTTTTGGGCTTTGGATTTCCTCTTATCTAACCTTTTGTCCTGGAAAGAGATTTATTACTATGTACCATCCTAATTTTGTTCATGGGATGTCCTCCTATTTACCCTTTTGTTTTGATCATCAGATTTACTCCCATTTACCCTCTTATTTAAGGCTTCGGATTCCCTCCAATGTACCCTCTTTCTTTGATCTTGGGATTTCCTCATGTTTATCCTCTTTTGATAGGCTTGGGATTTCCTCCCGTTTAGCCTCTTATTTAGGGCTTCATATCTCCTCACATATAACCTTTTGTTTCGGTCATGGTATGATCTCCCATGTACCCTATTTTTTTGGAATGGTATGTCCTCAAATGTAGCCTTTGTTCTTGTATTACATTTATCATTATCCAATTCCTTGGAGGGAGATATATGTCACAGCCATACCATAATAAAATCATTCATACATATGCCATAAGGTAATATAACATCATCATATCATGAACCACAAAAATATATGTTTTTTATAAACATCAAATCATACCCATGAAATGAATTGGGAATCACTAACATTTCATCACATCATAACCTATAGAAAATAGATATGTTTCCTTTCATCAAAGTATAATACATGAAAATAAGTTTGTTACAAAATCATATAACATGTTGTATATAAATTACTTTCATAAAATTCATTCCATAAAAATATAACCATTCAAGAAGGATAGGAATGAAACCTTTGGATATTTTCGTAGATGGGTATTAGAAACATTAATGGATGTCATCTTTTATGTAAAACAACATAGAATAATATTTTCAATACATTTCATGTGGAAAATATCCTTTCTTCTTTGAGAAACTATCTTTAAAACATAAATCCTTATGAAAACCATTTATGTTGAAAATAATTTGGAATATTTGAATTAAATATTGAAAACATATTGAAACCACCTTTACTTGAAAACATCTAAAATAATCATAAAAATATTTTCAAAATAATTTTCCTTGAAATAATATAAAATAATCTTGATTCTTTAAAAAATATTATCTTTGAAACATATAAAAGGAGAATCCAAATATATGGAAAATAATTTCATTGAAAATCTATTTTAAATAAATTTTATAGAAAATTAACCTATATATATTAAAAATATTCAAATGTTTTAAGGAAAAAAAATAAGTACAAGTCGTACGAAATGAAAAGAAAATTTCTTTTTAATGGTTAAAAGGTTATAGAAATGAGTAATTCTAATAGACATATGAATATTAATTTGATTAAATTTGTAAAATAAAAAATTTTAATAATTTATTTTAAAGATTAATAGAGATTAGTAGAATATTCTTGGTAAACAATTATTTAAAACATGGTTTTAAAGGAAAACTGATTTCCAACTAAAGAGAGGGTAAAGTTGGGCTTTCTTAAAAATAGATTCTTAACGATCTTATGTACCAAAGTGTTGAAAATTTTATGAATTATGTAATATATCAATAATAAATAGATGATATTAAAATTCCTGAATGTATTGAGATATGTAATACATGAATTCATCAATGGAATTATAAATATATAAAATCTCGATAAGCATTACGATTTTACAAAAAACCCTTATCACGTGGAAACATTGGATCATAATATTCAAGTAACAAAATGAAAATTACATGAAGCATAAAATATAATTAAAATAATTAAATTCATGATATAACATGTGAAATGGTGGTATGTACATAATGTGATATAATCTAGGTGCATAATATCCCATGAGTCTCAAAAAAGAAAAATTGAGAAAAAAAATATTTCAACGATTTGGTAGCATTTGAAACATAATCCCCAAGGAAGAAAGATCAGAAAATTTTTATGATAACACAAATAAATATAATTATTTTTTTCATCGAATACAATCATAGATATTATATACAACACACAATAATAATGAGTGGAAAGCATAGTACATATCTCATAGAAATAAAAACTGAGATTAAATCTTATTCCCTTGTGTCTTGACTCTTGTCATATGCATTCTATACACTAAATTATAAATATAAATGTATTATAAATATTTTAAAGAACTAATTTATTATATAAAATATAATATATGGTTTTATTATTATCATATATTAGCATCTTGTTAATAATCCTATTATAAGGTTTCACTTCGGGTAATATTCGAAAAATAATTTTCATGTAACATAATTTATTATAACGTTGGTATTTATACTTTATATAACGATTTAAAAGATTTAAAACATGAATTAAATATAATATATATAAATTATATGTGCATATTAATAATCTATATAATATATAAGTATAAAACAGAATACACCGTTCATGGAGATTGTTGGCCATAAGTACTCATCAACTCAATTTCTGTTTAATTGTATTGTTGATTAGAAAAAAATTAAAAAGACATATATATATATATATCATTATTATACAATCCTGATTAAATCATAAATATATAATATATATTCACTAAACCCATACTTAGTACATCCATGTTGTGTATGAACAAATCGTATCGCTTTTAGGCGTAGTAGTCCACACATACTCAAATGAAATTATTTTATTACCACAACTTGGAAAGTGAAATGATATGTGTAGTAAAAATTAATATAGAATCATAAATAAATAATAACTTTTGTACATGAAATATATAAATAGAGTTTCCATTATATTGGTTTTCATGGTATGTTATAATGGAAAAATGAACAATCATCATTTCATATGGTCGTTGTTCACTGTATATAGAAATAGTATGTTTGTCACCCATTCAATGGAGGTGTGTCTACATTTAGTTCAATACATTTCAAAAAAACATACTGTTATATTGATAATAATTTTTTTATATTAATATATTAAAGAGAGTTGGAGGGGTCGAAAAGAAAAATAATCAAAATGACTTGAGAGAAGATGTTACCTCTTAATTAGGTAACTCATTTTAGTTTGAGCCAAATGGCTTCCTTGGATTGAAATAATCCAAATGTAATGATTATAGATGTACATGAGATAGTTTTTTATGTGTATTCAGTATATATTGGTCGAACCAAAAATGTTTGAGAGGTTTGATGATGTTGGAGATGTTGTGGCCTTTTATAGAAATGGAAAATGACTCAAATGGAATTTTTAAAAACAAGTTAGTTGTACCCATGTTCTTACCTAAAAAAGCCATAAAAAATCAAATAATTTATTGATTATGCATGAATCATGGCCATACAGTTGGTTTTATAAAGGATTCATGGTCATTTGGACCTCAAATATTGAGGTTTAGTCCCCAATAAATCTTAATTTGACCATAATCGTTGTGATTAATTTAAATAACATTTATTATATTTTTTTTGAAAATATAAGTTAATTTTATTAGAATATAATTATTTTACTTATTAAAATGGTGTAGGTTGTTTTTTCAAAATTCAATTCATAGAAGCAAAAAAATTATGATTATTTCTAATCCAGTATATGGTACGGAGTAGTTGGTTTTTAATGTAGAAAAATATTCAAATGTTTGTTATATTTTTATTCTCAAAGTCAATGTGAAATTGATTATAATTGTCTAAATCATATTAATATATGTATAATTGATTTAATGTGACATGGAGAAAAATTTAAATTATAATTTATCATTATTAAAAATTAAATCAAAAGGACAGTTATTAACTAAATCAAAAAAAAAATTCACAATTCATTGAATAATGATGTTTCTCCAAGGAATACAAAAAAATAACCCAATGATAATATCTACATTATAAATACAAAAATTATTTTTATTTAATCAAATTAATTTTATTGATTTTTATAAAATAAATTTTATTTTTTTCATAGATGGACATGAAGTGTAGTTCCTTTGAGAATATAGTACTTTTAAACATATATGTACATTACTAAAAAATATATCATTCATTATCAATACATATTATTTCTATAAAACCTATTTAAAAAATTATTTCAAATTTTTTTGTTATAATAAATGTTATTTTGTTTTAGGGTTAGGTTATAATTATCTTTATTAAATAAGTTTAAGAATAAGATGATATTTTGTAGAAAATATCGGTGTTTCATGTAATGTATGTCAACTCGGTGTTACAAGAAGAAAAATCCTGACCGACAATGAATGTATCATAACTCAGTATTCAATATAGCACAACACATGTCAGTGATGTATTTTGTGAAATCCAAGTTGGTGATTAACATTGTTCTAGTGAAGTCAGTAATGTGTGTGAAATTAATGTTTGACATTGTGTTTTTAATATATATATATATATATATATATATATATACATATGAACTTATTCTATTGTCATGTGAATTGAAAAATATAGAAAAATATAAATTAATTCATAAAAATATTTCACAAAATCATTGTAGATTACATTCAACCCCCCCCCCCTCTATAAAATTAATTTCATGCTCAAAATTTGCTTAATTTATCAATGGTTTAATATCAGAAGGATTCATTCATATAAAACGAAAACATAAAAATGAAAACTAAAACATCCCATTAAAACTGAATGTTGGAACCATAATGGTTACCCAATGTAACATATAATCATGTTTCTTCATATGAGAACATAAGTTGGGATTGAATATTATAAATGGGGGAAAATATTTATAGGGAGTGATTGGGGTCATCAATCTCAATCATATGAATGATCAAAAAAATGTTAATGGACTCAATGTGATAAATCTATGTTGATTTAAAATTCCATCGGTTAACTATAAATTATGGAATTAGGTATTTTTTATCATTATCTAATTGTTGAGGAATTATGTTTATTGACAATGAATATATGAAAATATAATTAATTGGTGTAATTACATTTATAATATACAATCCCAGCCTCTGGTTATGGCTTAATAGATTTCCACATTAGCTCATACCCTAAGAATAAATTATAATTAGTTTTTTAATTCCTAAAGTACTAACAGATCATGATATCCTTGATAACTCAACCCATCTATCATAAGTTACCATCAAAAAAATGTATTTTGAAAAAGATTTCCAATATTCATAAATCCTCATATAGAGATATAACACATTAATCTTAAAAAATACGTATAATGTTTATATTAGGCATTCTGTAACAGTTTAACCTTATAATCCTTCTAAAAGATTAAAAAAATAACTTGGAAATAGGGTCATGAAATCATCTTAATATTGATCACACATAAATCACCATGTACCACTTGGTTGTCAAATTCCAAACTTGTCGACACCCTCATCATATATTCCCTTGAAACATGGTAACAACATTAATTACCATAAATCTGTTTGGAAAATATGTATTATTCATGATTCCAAAGGTTACTGGATTTATTCATTAAATAAAATTAGTTTTAATCATCATCCATATTAACATAGACAACTTTATCAACCAATCAACAATCATATAAAGGGTAATTAGTTCTATCAAATTTTTTTTATCCAAATCAATCATATTATTATCGAAGTGAAATAGAATTTTATCATCATATTTCTCACATTAAGGGTTTCTTTCCCTTAATAAAAATATCACATTTATAAGTATATACCTCCATTATTATTATCCTTTTCATTAGTTAATGAAAACTTATACTACAATTATATATAAATTTCATGATCCATATTACCTAATAATTGAAATCCAAACCATAAGTACTTCATTCATCCATCATTTATTCTCAAACTATTACTCGTTCTTCATGAACTTGTACCTAAATACATAATTTAAATAATATGAAATATGAGTCATGATTTTAAGTTCTATAAAATAAATCTAATAATTTTACCTATGATTAATGTATATAATACTTGAAAGAACATCACATACCTTTCACATGTTTTTTGTGGTCTCCTTATCATCAGCAGGATAACCACTAACCATACAACCTTCATGATTCTATTTATGAGATTCCCACTTTGAAAACATATTTTCATATTTCCCATAAATTCAAATTTTGAAACATAAAATGCTAACCATGATCTTTATTATTCTCTCCAATGATTAAAATGAGAAGGCACATGGTGAGAAACACATATCATAGAAGAAAATGACATAATCATGAAAAATAACTGGTATGATGTCTAAATCATGACACAACCTTATATTTATCCAATGTTATTAATAAAAAACATTTATTTAAATCCATCATGAAGGTTCATGAAGATTTTTTGAATTCACAAAGTGTATCCCAGGGTGTTTCAAACCAGGTGTGCAGCAAGGCATGTAGTCATGTACTGGACTACACAAAGTCAGTCCTAGAACATCAATTTAGAGTTATTACCTCTTGAATTATCTATTACATATAATCATCCACTTTTAGAATAAATATATGGATGTAATTCATAGAATAAACTCAATCTATCATTTACCACAATTCCTGGATATTTTCCTAATCATTGACACATCCTTCTACTTATCCTTAGAGAAATATTTAGATGCCTCCATAGAAATATACCTAGGGATATCCCTACATTTTTCTCATCATAATATCGATAAAATGACACAAATTTTATTTTTATACCAACTATAGTGACCCAGGAATAAAATTCAGGGTTATTACATCATTTTATATAAATATTTAGAACATTTTATAAATTAATGTCTGAGGACCATAATAGTTTGGTGTCTTTGGAAAACATGAAAAAAAATCATCTATCCTAGTGAATGGTCCACAACATCACCCATAAAGTTCTACAACTTCAGTAATTCTACAAAAAACATATATTTGTAACCTCAAGAAAGGAAATATAAGATAATTGTGAGCTCAAATTCTTTATAGGGTTTAATAAAGAAAATTAGTAATCATAAGATGAATAAATGGGTATGGAACTTGAGAATAATATTTTAAGATCATACACTTTATATTAGTGAACAAAATAAATATTGTAATTTCATATGACATGAATCATAATGAAATAAAGAAAATAATCCATGAATGTTTAATGTATTAATATACATGGAATTTTCCAAAACACATATAAAAACACTACATTAAGGAGGCCTAAAAAGGAATTTTAACATTTTAGGCTTGAGTTAATCATACGTGAACTTACATCCAGATTAAGATTCCCTCTTGTGTACCATCTTTTTTTAAGATTGGGATGTCCTTCCCTATACTATTTCAATACCCATCCTAGTGGTTCCCATGCCACGACTCCCCAATCCCACCTCCAATAGGCCAGGGGATAGTGATGAGAATCAAGTAGACATATCACTAGCATGGGAAAAAATTCCAAAGAACATGTACACACTCACACATCTCTAAGACCACAAATTCTAAATTTTAAAAAACATTATGGAATAAAACTAATGCATAAAACTAAACCCAACAAACAGAGTATAACAAAAATTAAACTAGGCCAAAAAACAAGCCCACCAAAAACAAGCGTATTCAAACTACAAAGTTAAACATGTGAGCACAAATTTAAAATAGGACTCCATCTCATAGTTGTCGGAAAAGATTGTCCTATAGGGATATCCGATTTCTTGCTTCGGTACTGGTACATCCTGGACTCCGTCAAAAGGATGCTCGTCTGGACAAGACACAACATGTGCTAGAAAAGCCCTTGTAGGGGTGAGTATAACAATACTCAATAGAGGGCCACAAAAATGAAAATGCAGTATGAAAAGTAAATGTAAAATCATATGTAAACAGTATATGTATTTTGAAAATGTTACAAGAGAACCACATACATATATACTCATAACCCCTACCCATAATCTAGTGACAATTCACATGACTTCATACCCAAGTAAGGGGTTCAGTTCGAAGATTCCTCAAAGCACTCATCCAGGAGAAATCACTCCATGAGTTTGATAACTATGATGACATGAGAATTAGAAATACTATTTGTTGGAAAAATCCATGAGAGATAGATACACTCATTCATGAAAAAAAACCCTTGAGTGGGTAAAGAGTATAATACACAGACGAGGATCACTTCAAGGGCCTTGGTGGATACCTTGAGTCATCCAGATTAAAATTCTACGTAGAGGATCAGCGTCTTGTATTATTAGTCATGCTGATACCTGACTCTACCTAGGGTCAAGAATGGATTGAGGATCTCTCTCTAGGCCTCTTAGATGGATACCTGACTTTATCTCTAAATTTTTTGATGAAGGGATCATACTCTTATGGATAGAAACGTTACCCGATCTTTAGGGGAAGGAGAAAAAGGGGCACCAAACCAATGGAAATATTTCCATGGAATGATGTACAAGGAGATGATGCCATGTTTCTAGGATATAGAAGGTGTGTAGAAGGGGTCACATGTCATGTCTCATCACTCTAGGTACTTCCCATGTATAACGTCCCAAGTCATTGAGAACATGTCATATAGAATGGTATGTACCCAGCGTCTAGGGAATACCACACGCCGTGTTCGGGTAACTAAGGTCCTCTCTGTGTTGGCAGTCATGGGACCATACATGGCCTCAACCCATGAATTTCATCTTATGTTACAGGTACATGGGGTGACCCATGTAGTCGGCCTAGTCTATCCATGTGGTGGAGTACACGACCGTGTACTCCACCCCGTTTCCATGTATCGTCTGAGGAACACAGCTAGTCCTTTGTAAGGACCCACACTCCAAGTTATTTATATAACACTCTGTTTCATTGATTCATAGACCATGGAATTATAGCTTTCTCTGAACCGGTCCCACACTACTTGTTCTTCGAGATAAACATTGATTTCTTCAGAAACATCCAAAATCCCTTTTCTTTTCTAGTGTTCCCCCCTATGATTCTCTATTCTCTGATCCGGCCATCTGATCTCCATTAAACTCAATGTTATATGTTTCACCAATATCATAAAGTTGATTATGTTGGTTTTGGGCCTTATATCATCCTTTAATAAACTTTATGATTGAACCACATGAAGAACGCTTGAAGAAATAGAACTCCTGAACCATGTTGATTCATCAAACCCCAGCATCGTCACTCTTTCGATGGGTCATCATGATTCAAGATCTCCATTTTGGGATCATTGTGCCATGAAATGGGTTCACAGCGATTTCTTGTTTGTAACCCCATGAAGAATGTGAAGAACTTCGGTAAGAGGGTGGATGGAAAAAAACAATAAAGGACGAATGAACCTCCATCATAGTTCTTCATAGATTTAATTCTATCCCATTAGAAGGTTTAAATAGGGAAAATTAAAAACATCCAAACATGAAAAATGAATCCCTAGGAATGAAATTGATAATGAAAATCCCTCCCATAAGAATTAAAATGTGTGGGTCAACTATTTCATGGGTTGATTCATGTTCATCATTTTAATTTAAAAAAAATGGGAAAAACAATTTGAAACATAACACCTACCTAAAGGATGGATCGATCGCTAATGAAGGGATCGTGCTACCGTCATCGCCAATATCCTTCAAATATGTTGGTGTGACAATTATATATTTTTATTTGTCTTCATTCATTGTCGAATGTTCCCTCCAATTCTCCAATAATTATCTAGTGTTTCTCTTAGTCTTATACAAATGAACAACATTCGATTAACCCATTAAAAGGAGGGAATGCATTTCAGCATTCTATCACATTGAGTCAATGTTGTTATGCTACAACATTAATGAGTTTGTGTTTCTATATTATAGTGATTTTGTTGTGTCAGTAATTATCAAAAAAGTTTCCATGATGTTTTCCTAGAACAAACCTTCCGAAATTAAATAAAATAAACTTTTTATTTTATTTTATTCAATTTAAAATTTCTGAAAATTATCTTTTCTCTCAACCCACTCTAGTGAATGATGAAATAGTGACCTTAGATTTTTAATTCAGACATCAATTTGGAAATTGGCATAGCCATGAACACATTCCGGCTCACATAACTAAAAAAAATTCAAACCATCATTCCGAGATCATCAAGACTTAGAATGACATTTCATTTCTGTGCATGGTCTCCAAATATTTCCATATAAAATTTAAAAATAATACATGGAAATATGAGACATTACATTCTCCCCATATTGGGTCATTGCATCCCCAAAAATCTAAAAAATGGTTACTCAATAAAGATATGGGTATTGGGGACGAATCTGAGCCTCCCACTCCCACTCCCTCACGATGCTTACCATGATTCCACTGGAAACGCACCAAGCATAGTTGTCACCCATGAAAGATCCACTCCTGTTGATCCTTGATCTCCAAAACGTACTCAGCAAAGGTAGCTCTATCCTCGATGTCCAGCTCACCCCAGTCTATGACATGGGTTGGTTCATGCAATTACCTCCTCAGTTATGACACGTGGAAGACATCATGTACCCAGTGCAATTGTGTGGGTAGATCTAAGTGGTACTCCACCTTTCCAAAAGGGTGTAGTATTTATAATGGTCTAATGAATCTCCAATATTGATATCCACCACGAAAAAATCAATGTAACCCTTATCAATGTGACACCCAAAGGAAGACGTGTTCTCCTTGAACTCTAGTGGTATCTTCTGTCTATCAGCAAGAGACATCTATCGGATCTGTGTAGTCTTCATCCATTCCCAAATGATCTGCTTCTTCTCAGTGGTAGCTCACAGTAGCTCTGGATCCATAACTGCTGACTCTCTAAGATTGGGCCAGCAGACCGGTGACCGGTAGGGTCTCCCATATAAAGCCTCGAATGGTTCCATAGAAATGGTGGAGTGGTTGATGTTGTTGTATGCATACACCACTAGTGGTAGGTGGTCCATCCAATTGTGGCCAATGTCCAATATATAGGCCTGAAACATATACTATAGAATTGTAATGGTTCCCTCAGTATCGCCATCTATATTGGGATGGAACGCTATGATCAATAGTAACTAGGTCCCAAACTCCTCCTGTAATCCATTCCACAACTGGGATGTCAAATGAGGCTCATTATTTAGGAATATATTCAACTAGAATCCATCATGACGAACTATATCTTGAACATAGGGTCTTCCTAGACCCTCCACTGAGCTGTAATCCATGATGGCTAGGGTGTGGGCCAAATTGGTGAGTCATTCAACGATCACCCCAATGGAATCATGCTCCTTTGATGTTCGGGGTAATCCCGTCACAAAGTCCATTGATATCTCATCCCACTTCCACTCAGTTACCATCAAAGGGTGAGCTAATCCTACTGGAACCTAGTGCTGAACCTTCTCCTACTAGCATGTAAGGAACCAAGACCACACGAAATACCATCAAAGATCCTGGTACATCATCTCCACACCAAGGTGTACCGTCATGTGATATGTATGAAACTCCCTTATGACCTCCTCCTACAACTACACAGGTACAAAAGTGCATTCCTTGAAAATAAAAATGTGCTACCAACCATGAGAATACCCATCAGAAGCATGTCCTGTGGATTAGTGATCACATAAACCCTCACAGTTTACATCTCCAAGCTATGCCTCCAAATGTCACTGTAAGAGTGGAGGGGTGAAAACCATCAACTGAAGGTTATTTTCATACCCTCTGTCCATGAAGGATAACTATAACTAGGAAAACTGCTCCATTGTCTCACTCAACAGACACATGTCTCCTACCAAGATAATCTGCCACCTTGTTCCCCATCCCAGAAGTATATATGAACATGAAATCATAGTCTTGGAGAAACTGTAGACAACACCTCTATCTCAGATTAAAATTCTTCTGTGAGAAGATGTATTTGAGGTTCTTGTGGTCAGAATAGGCAATAAACCACTCTCTGATAAGGTAGTGTCTCCAAATATTCAACGTGAAGACTACCGCTGCTAACTCCAGATCATGGGTCTCATAGTTCTTCCCATGTGATCCTTCCTAGAACAAACCATTATGAATCACTACCTATACCTACATCAGAACATAGTAATGCATTGTCCTAGATGTATCATAGAAAAATATGTACTCGACCCCCTCCTAAGGAAATCACAAGATCGTGGAACTCATCAAACTCTGTCTCAACTGCTTCAAATCCTATTGTCACTTCTCAATCCACATGACAGGTTTCCCCTTCACGGTCAAGAATTTCATCGGTGCTGATATCTGAGAGAAATCAGGAATTAATCCCCAATCATATCGTTCCAATCAGATGAAACTGGGCACCTTCGTCATGCTCCGAGATGTCTCTCATGCAAACATTGCATCCCCCATAGAAGGGTCCACATCTACTCCACCTATTGAGATGACATGTCCCAGAATATGGACAGTATGAATCTATTAATGGAACTTTGAGAGCATCCCATAATATAGGTGATCTCAGATTACATCTAGAACCATTCTCTAGTGTCTCGCATTCTCCTCTTCTGACACTGAGTACACATGTTTTTTTTCAATGAAGACTACTAAGAACCGGTCTAAAAAAGGCTAAAGATCTAGTTCATCTGTCCCATGAACACTATGTGGGATTTTTCACACATAAATACATCACCAAGTACTCATTGTCACCGTATCAGCATATAAAAGTCATCTTTTGCATATCAATGTCTTGTACTCATAACTAGTGGTAACCTAATCGATGGTCAACCTTCGAGAACCACTATTCCCCTCTTAGCTTATTGAAGAGTACGTCGATCCAAGTCTGTGGATAATTTTTCATCACCATCACCTGGTTCAGGCACTCGTAATCAACGCACAACCTCAAACTCCCATCCGCCTTCATGGAAATAAATATTGGGCCTGCCTAGGGTGAAACACTATGTCTTACAAAGCCCTTACGAAGCAAATCCTCCAACTTCACTCGCAGCTTGTGAAGCTCTGTGGGAGCCATCTGTTACGCTGGTGTGGATATTTATGTCATCCCATGGTATATGTCAATGTATAATTCAATCTCTCAGTGAGGAGGTAGTCCTATAAAATCTTTGGGAGAGACATCCTCATATTCTACCACAACAGCTAGGAAATTGAATTCACAACATCTTCTACTCCGAGGGTAAGGCTAGATAACTCATTAATGATCAGCTACACCACCAATGCATGAGCTCATCTTGTGCTACCCAGGTCTCCTTTTCCCCGATGGTGGAAAACCTCATCATGTCACTAGGGACACACAACACTCTTCACCTAAAGTAGTCAATTTTGTCATGGACCAAAGATAACCAATTCATCCTAAGAATGAGGTTATAAGGCCTCGATGCCGAAACTAGGAGGTCCCAACCGAAACTCTCACCTCCAAGGGTAATATCAAACTGTCTTTAAAAGTATGTGATCATTGATTCCCCTCCAATTGGTTTCTCCTGGTGTAAGGGTCTAGTCAAGGGCTCTACCAAAATATCAAGTATTCGTACAAGACATGTGGTGAGGAAGGATGGAATGGAACCTATGTCTATAAGTAAATAATATAAGGTATATAGGATACAGATCATACATCAGAACAACTTTATAGTCCTTGGGTTATATGCCCCGACAGAATGCAGTTGTCCCCTCCCATGTCTTGCAGCTCCTAGAGACATGGTCGGATCTCCTGGGGGTGGTGGTGGGAGTAGATTAAAGTGTCTGCCACCACCTCCATCTCCCCCAAATCCTCTTCCACATATTATATCTATAGGGTCTATCTTCTCCAATATCTACCTATTCCTCGGTGGTCCATCCACTTCCTCTCTATTAGTATCTAGACAGGTCGGACAATCTCTAGAGAGATGTCCCCTACCAATGCACGAGCAGCATCATCTCTCCCTAGGTTGTATAGATCAAGTTTGTGAGCCTTGGACTGTCAATCCCTTATCTTCTGTCTTCTGGTGACATATCCCACATCTCGAATCCTATTCCTGGAATTAGATCCTAGTGAATGAGGTCTGCACACCTATATGCCTATTGTAGACTATCGTCGGCTACCTATGTTCCTCCAAGAAGCTCTTGATCACCAAGGTTCACTTGTGCACTCTAGCATAAGTAGAAGTGCATAGAGTTACTACACTAGATCAGATGTCACATCATAAACCCTTATCAAAAAACTAATATATGAATTACTAATCTCAATCCATATCCATTGAGTACCTAGTGAGGTTGGTGATCCTTGATGAATCGCCATCCATAGTCAAATAGCACTGCTGGAGCTAAAAAAGCTACTTGATAAACCCTTCTCTCAGCGTAACTAGAGAGAACATCTAACTAAAGATTCACAAAAACTCTGTCAACAAAAGAGTATCCTCTTCATGAGTTTGTGTGGTCAGACACCACTATCATCCTTCTAAACCCTGATGATGGCTTTCTCCTAGGATCACTATATGGTCTACTAGTGTCCTCACTAGACGAAAAACACAGGTCACCGCCTCTAGAAAGTCCTCATCTGACTGAGTTTCGGGCTCAATTTGGAACCTATGTATCGAATCCTCGTCACTGAGGGGGGTCATTCTCATGATCCTGATGTTAAATCATATCAGGTTTGCATCACAGAGGCATCTTTTAAGGAAAAACTATTTACTATGTTCAATGAGTATATCAGTATATCTAATAAAAAGGACTTGGAAAACTCAACCCATTCCTAGATAAAGAATGTACCATTCATTTAATTCCCCACAACTGGTGTTTTCATGTATAGAGTCTAAATGTAGTTTATCAGAGACCTGTTGTACGAATATTTTGGCTGACCACACCAACACTTCACTCCTTTTCATGAAAACCAATCTTGTAACACTTAACACTATTCCCCTAAACCAATCATATAGACTTTTGGTCTTAAGGTAGAACTGACCACCATTGGTACAACTATGTCATAACTCATCCCACTAGGGTTTTTACCATGACTCCCCAAGCCCGCCCACAATAGGCCAGGGGATGGTGACTAGAACTGAGTGGGCATATCACTGAAATGGGAGGAATTTCCAATTTACCTTGACACATCGACACATCTCGAAGCCCAGGAATTCTGAAATGTAAAAACCATTATGGATCAAAATTCATACATACAACTAAACCCAACCAACAGAGTAAAATAGAATGTAAACTAGGCCAGAATATAAGCCCACCAATAACATGATTCTGTAAACCAAAAATTATAACAAGTAAGAAAAATGTGGTACTGGGAATACTTCTCACTGCCATAGTAACATCATGGCCTGTCATGAACTCAAAAATCTCAGTCTAGTCATGGTCTACACTAGACTATGTCAACATGCTGCTAGTCTTCACAAAACACGACACATGTGGGAAAATACCATGCAAGGGTGAGTATAACAATACTCAGTAGAGGAACCCAAAAACCACAATGCAATATGATAAGTAAAGTTACAATCAGGTCTACAAAATTTATGCATACAAAACATATAACAATAGAAACACATCCAGATATACATGAAACTCATACCCGTAGTCTAGAGACAAGTCACACAACCGCAAACCCAATCTAGGGGTTCAATTCGAAGATTCTATACAGCACACTTCTAGGATAATTCACTAAATTATTATAATAGCTCTAGTGACATCCGTCTGAGATGAACCATTCTTTGGGAAAGTCCATGAAAGATAGATACACTAATTCTGGTAGAACACACCCCTGAGTGGGGAAAGATAATGATACAAAGATGAGGATCACTGAAAGGGCCTTGGTGGACACCAGGAATCATCCGGATTCACCTTCTATGTATAGGATCAACGTCCTATAGGATTAGTCATGTTGATACCTAGCTCTAACTAGGGTCAAGAATCTATAGAGGATCACTCTCTAGGCCTCTCGGTGGGATACCTAACTCAATCTAGGAAAACCCCTCTGAAGGGATTATAATCCTGTGGATGGAAATGATCCATGTAATTTAGGGGAATTAGAAAAATGGTCACTAACACAAAAGAAAAATGTCTAAGGAACAGTGTACAAGTAGATCATTCCATGTTTCTAGTACGTACACGGTGTGTAGAATGGTCACATGTTGTGTCTTGCGACTCCGGGTACCCGTGTGTAACAGCCCGAGTCAAATGGAACATTCCAGGTAGAAAGGTATGTGCACATCATGTATGGTATACCACAAGCCATGTCAGAGTAAAAGAGGTCTACTCCATATGTGGATTCATGTGCCTGATCATGGACTCAGCCTGTTTATGCCATCCCGTGTAACTGGAACATGGGGTAACCCATGATGCTAGTCTGGTCTGGCTATGTGGTGGAGTAAACAACCATGTACTCCACCCCATGGTTATGTATCCTCCAAGATACATGAAGAGTCCAAAATAAGGACCCACATGTTTTTTTATTCATAGAACACACCTTTTCATCACATCCTATAATGTGAAACCCTAGACACCGTTGAGCCAGTCCCACGTGATGTTTTCTTCATGATACATGATGTGTTCATCTAAAATTTCAAGAATCCCTCTTTTTCACTGTCGTACCTCCCAGGATGCTCCATTTATCTATCTATCCATTTGATCATCATGAAAATCAAGGGTTTAGATCACCTTGGAATCACATAGCCAATTCCATCAGTTTCGGGCCTCCGATCGGCCCCGAAAACACGTTCTGATTCACCCCCATGAAGAACGCTCGAAGAACGAGAACTGTAAAACCATGTCGACTTGTCCTCCGCTATCACCATCACACCTCCACTAGGTCATCACGATGCGGGATCTCCATTTTGAGATCATTATTCTAAGAAATAGGTGCCTGATGATTCCTCATTCTTATCCTGGTGAATAATGCAATGAACATGGGGAAGAGGTAGGAAGAAAAAAACAAAAAAGGAGTAACAAACCTTCACCATCATTTTTCTTGGTGTTAATTCACTTCTATTAGAAGGTTTAAATGTGTCCAATTATAAACATCCAATCCTAAAAAAAATTCCCCAGGAATGAACCTGATAATGACAATCTCCCCTCCAAGAATGAAGATGTGCGGTTCAACCAGTTCATGGGTTGATTTGCCTTTGTAGTTTTAGTTTAAATAACAGGGAAGAAATGATATGAATCATAACCCCTACCTCAAGGAGGGAATGATTTCTAGAGAATTTATTATACTACTCTTATCGCTGAGATCCTTCAACTCTATTAGAACATTGATTCACAGTTTTTATTCACCATCCATCGTTGTCAGGAGTTCTCTCTAGATCACCATTAATTCTCTGGAGTTTCTCTAAATCTTATGCCAATGACAAAGATTCGATTAACCCATTAAATGGAGGGATAAAATTTCATAATTCCCTCACGCTAAGTCACTGCCATTATGCTACGGCATTAATGATTCAGCGTTGTTGTTTCAAAGGGATCGTGTTTTTTCATTATTTATCTAAACAGTTACACTATCGTTGTAATGCTGCGAACTTTTCCAAATAAAATAAAATAAACATTTAAATTTATTTTATTTAAATTTATTTTAGATAAAACTTATGGAAATTATATTTTTACCTCAACCAGCACCGGTCAAGGTTATGCTCGTTCTTAGGTAAACATGTCATCCCAGACTCAATGGTACCCTTAGATTTTTAATCCGGGCATCTATTTGTAAACTTACAAAATTGTGCACACACGCCGACTCACTTAACTAAAAAAAGTTCAAACCACCCTTCTGGGTTCACCGGGTCTCAGAATGACATGTCATATCTGTATTTGGATTTGAAATAATTCCATATAATATTTAAAAAAATTACATAGAAAATATGAGAGATTATATACTATCATGTTTCAAGTATATGATTTCCTCCCGTGTAGCCTCTTCTTTCAGGCTTGGTATGTCCACCTATTTACGCTCTTTTTTTAGGATTGGTATTTCCTCATGTTTACCCTATTGTTTCAATCATGGTTTGTCTTACATTTCATCCCTTGTTTTAGGCTTGGGATGTCATCCAATTAACCCTATTGTTTCGAGCTAGAGATCTCATCTATTTACCCTCTTGTTTTTAGGAGGGTATTTTTACTAATAGACCCTTTTGTTTTAGGATTGAGTTATTCTCTTGTCTACGCACTTATTTCAAGCTTGGTTTCTCCTCCCATTTACCATTTAATCTCATAAAATATTTATCATTAACCAATTTGTTGGATTTAGATACAGGGCCCACCCATCTCATAATATAATGACTAATACATGTTCTATGAGGGGAGAAAATTTTATGATATTATGTCTTATAAAATAATATGGGTCTTATAAACATCAAATCATAACACATGGAATAAATTGGGTATCACTAACTTTACCTAAAATTATATCCAAGATATTGTTTATTGGATTTATTTCATCAAATCATGACTTCTGAAAATAAGCATGTTTCCAAAGCATATAACTTGGTGAATAGAAATGTGTTTCATAAGGATAATTACATCAAAACATAACCTTTCATGAAAGGATAGGAATGGAACATTTGGATAATTTTGAATATGGGAATGAGTGACATTAACAGATGTCTTAATAGATGTAAAATATCTTAGTAGGATATTTTGAAATTATTTCATGAGGAAAATATCATGTTTTCATTGAAAATATATCTTTAAAACATAAAACCATTTGAAACTGATTCCATTTAAAATACGTTGAAAAAATAAAAGTAAGTCCTAAATACATTCTGGAAACCATTTTTCTTCCAAACAAATAAAATAAGCATGAAATCTTTTTGAAAACAATTTTAATTGAAAACTTATAAAATAACCTCGAAAATAGTTTTGAGAAATTTCCCCTGAAACATATAAATGGAGTGTGATAATGTTTTGAAAACCATTTCATTGAAAAATATCTTTTAAAAAATTTTCTTAAAAATTAACCTTCTAACATGAATATAATTCTTCAAATAATTTATGGTGTATAAATCTGTACATGTCAAATGAGTTTAAAAGAACATTCCTTTTTTATAGTAAATATGTTAGAAAAAATCCTCAATTAGAAAGACATGGGAATATTTATTCTAATACATTTTTTAAATAAAAAATTGTCTGAAATTAATTTTAATGATCAAATCTGATTAGTATAATATTCAAGAAACCATTTTTAGAAAACCTGGTTTTAATGGAACATTGATTTCCAATCGAAGAGAGGGTAATGTTGGGATTTCATAAAAACACATTCTTAACTATATTACATAACAAAGAGTATAAAAAGATACCAATACCATAATATATCATGAATATACATATTATAATAATAGTCATTATTTTCTTGAGATTTGGATCATAGGAATTCATCAAAGTAAGAACAAACATAAACAATCTCAAAAAGAGGTGATATTGTTTTAGTAAACTATCATCAATTCGTAACTTTGAATCATACTATCCATGTAAGTAAATAAAATTAAATGAATTGTAAGATATCATGAAAATAAGTAAGATCACAATGTAACATTTGAAATGGAATTATATGCAGCTCAAAAGATAATTTAGGTGCATAACAACACATGAGTCACAAAGAAGAAAAATTTGGACAATACTATATCCTGATTTGTTTACTTTTGAAACATAATACACATGAAATAAAGTTCATAAAATAGATATGTAAATACCCCTAAATATTTGTATAATATACTTGTAATACAATCATCATCAGTAGATAAATCACTGAAAAACAAAGAGTGAAGAACATACCATGTATCTCACGAAAATAAAAAGAATGATGAAAACCCCTTACCTTCTATCTTAACTCTCATAGTACAAACTAAAACCAATTTTATAATAAATATAAATTTATTATAAATATTTTTTAAAAAATGTTATTATATATTAATAAAAAATTTGGTTTTATTATAACATTATACCACCCTCTTGTTAAGAGACCTATGTTGTGGTTTCACTTTGGGTAATATACTCTGAATTATTCCAATGTGTATTTATTTATTATAAATTTTGTATTTATACAATATATAATGATTTATAGACTTTAAGATATGATATAGATATAAGTTATATAAATTATAAGAGTTTTATAATAATTTATAGAATGTATAAGTATGAAATGGAATACAATGTTCATGGAAATGGTAGGTCGTATGTGCGCATGAACGCTATTTCCATTTAATTGTGGTGTTGAAGGAAACAAAGGTAACAAAAATATATGTATACATATGTATATATATAATTATTATATTATCAATATTATATAAAATATTTATCATACATATTCACTAAGTCCTTATTAAATACATCATTATAGTGTATGAACAAATCATATCACTTTGAGGGTGATGTAGTCCACACTTCCTCAAACAAAATTATCTTATTAACAAAAAATGGAAAGTAAAATGATATGTGATATAAAAAGGAATAATTATTCATAAATAAAAAATAAATTTAATACATGAAATATATAAATAATATTTCTAGTATAATGGCCCCCATCATAGGAGGTAATGGAAAAATGAACAATCGTTGTTTCTTGAAGAAGTAGTTTTTCATACATAGAAACAGTATGTTTGTTACCCATTAGATGAAGGTATGGGTAATTTTAGGTTAAAAATTTTACATAAAAAATCCTATTATAATGAGATTAATTTTTTATATAATTATAGGTGGACTAACATAATAGTTGGAGGAGATGAAAAATAAAATAACGGACTTGGGAGAAGTTGTTACCTCTTAATCAGGTATCTTCATTTGGTTTCTACCCAATGGCGTCCTGTGATTCCCTTATTCCCAAGGGAGTGACTCTAGTAGGTAAGTAAGGATTTCAAAAATTGTATTGGGCCGATATTGGATAATCTATAGAGGTTTGAGATGTGTGAATAATGGGGAGAGGGGGTGGCCTTTTATCGGGAAGGAAAATGACTCACATGGAATTTTTGAAAACAAGTTAGGTGTACAAAAGTTGTTACCTAACAAAAGTCATAACAAAACAAAATTAACAAAACTAGAAGGTATATGGGAGAATAATGGAAATAAAATTGGTATTTTATATGTGGATAGATCATTTAGGACCCTAATATTGAGTTTTAGTACATAATTATGTTTATTTTGACCATAATTGGTGTGATTAATTTTAATCACATTCACTACTAATTTTATTAAAAATCATATTTATCTTATTAGAATCTTAATATTATACTGATTACAATTGTGTTTTCAGGTTTTCAAAATTCAATTCATTGAATAAAAAAAATTAAGATTATTGCTAATCGCGTATAGGAGACAATATAAAGGGGTTTTAGACTAGAAAAATATACAAATGATTGTTATGTTTTTAAATTTAAAATCAAAGTGTAATTGATTGTAATTAAATAAAATATATTAGAATATGTATAATTTATCTAATGAGACCTTAAAAAATTTAATTTCTAATTTATCATTAAAAATTATTTAAATAAAAATCTAGTTATTAACTAATACACAATATTTTACACTATTCATCAAAAATGAAGTTTCTCATAAAAATCCCAAAAATTCACAGTAAGCTGATTATGGAATTTTAAATTCATAAATAAAGTTTATTTTATCACAATATTTTTTTGATTTTTTTAATTTAATTTTCTTGTTTTTCATATAATGACATGAAATGTAGTTTATTTGAGAAAATAGTAATTTTAAATATATATTGACTTTACTAAAAATTATATCTTTCACAATAGATTAGTTTTGTTTATATAAAATCATTACAAAAAATATTTTAAAATTTGTTATTAAAATTCATATTACTATATTTAATGTCTAGGTTATAATTATCTTGATTAAATTATTTTAACAGTAAGATTCTATTTCATTGAAATCCATAGTGTTTCTTTTAATTTACTCCAAGTTAGTGTGGAAGGTATAGAAAGCTAGGTTGGTATTCCGTGTATCATAAGTCATTACTCTATGTAGTGCAAGCCATGTTGGTAATTCATGTAGCACAGGGAAAGTAAGTATTGCGTGTGAAATGAATGCTTGAATTATTATTTTTAATATATATATATATATAATATTTCCATTTTCACATGAATTGAAAATATAAAAAAATATAAATTAATTTTGAGAAAATTGTTCTCAAAATATTATGGTGTTACATGCATCAAGATTCTACTCACCCTAGGTAGAATAACTGCCTCCTTCTGGAGATAAAAATGTAACTAACCTCCTATTAGAGTTGATATGATCCAATTATAGAAGTATACAATCCATAACAGAAATCAAATAAAATAATATCACTTACAACATGAACTATTCCCAAAATAAAGAGTAACAAATATTTCTAGAGATCTCATCTTGCAACTTTTGACATTTTCTCACTACTCACCCAATGGTGTTGAAATGGTCAATGAACTATCCAAAATTGCCACATCTATTGAAAAATAATTTGATAAAAGAGAAGATAAAAAATAATATGACCATCCTATATCAAAAAAAATCTATTCATGATAATATAAAAGTCCAACCTATGATATTTGGACGTACTTCTTCCATTAGATTCGGAGTAGGCTGTGTAATGTGGAGCTAACTTTTACCTCAACCATGGGCTCTAATCGGACTACACTAAGCTATTTATCCTCCTTGGTAATAAAGTACGTGCACTGAGATATCATGCACTATAACATGGCCTAAACAGTAAGTGGAATAGTGGCTACCAGTCTGTAGAAGGGTAGCTATGGCCCTTCCAAACTTAGGTACATATCATGATCCCCTAACACTAGTTTTCGAGTGAATGATTGAATGGATCCTTTAGTGGTGATCCAATATGACAAAGATAAAACACTAGATTTTAGGGTGGGGTACTACATGATATTGTTTAAAAACATTTCACATTGATAGAAATGATATAAAACATGGTCTTCATATAGTTATCCACTATCATAACATCTTTTCCCACTACTAACATGGTGGAAACTATAATAGTGACACTTTTTTATATTCGAATAATATTTCCTTGTTAAGCATGATGAAACCACATAATTGTTAATATGGGACTCTCTTAGATTCCCCTTGAATATGAATTCCTATTTCATCATTCAATCAATGATTATCATGAGAAAATAGTTTACCTGTGACCTGATTTCATTTCAAAGACCATCATGAAAATGTCTCACCCTGGAGATCTCACCAGCTTAAAAATATGACAGAAAGTGTTGTAGGTCGATGAAATATATAGAAAATTCTTTAACTAACATGAAATCCTAGGTCATATTCATTATGTCACAATATTTATCGTCCCTCAACTTCATAGGATAAAAATGGATCCATAAAATCATCTTAAATACATTCTCAAAAAAATGATCATACATCACTTTTTCTTCCAGAATATACCACAAATGATTTGTTGGTTCCCAAATAATATATGCATCAAGCTTAACCATATTATCTCTAGTTTTCTTAAAATTATTTAAGATCATCTGGTCGGACTCTACCTTGAACTCATATTCCTAGGGTCCTCCTTCCCTAGTAAACATTGGCAGATGCTACAACTAAAACTCACTTTTTAGATCAGACATAAATGGCATGATATGAATAGTATCCCTTTCCATTAATCATATAAAATTATGAAGATATATTGAAGCTAAACATCCATATGATTCTCAAGGATAATAGGAAGATCTGGTTTAGCTACAATGAAAGTTATCTTATTTTAACTCACTTGATTCGTAGGTCAAATATAATGAAGTGAAATTTCTTATACAAGTAAAATGTACACCTTAGAGCACTGGCTAGAAATAATGTAAACCTCAATAGGTGACTACAACAGAGAACCACAAACTCCTAGTCTATATAAACATTTATTAAAAGTTTTTCATCACGAAAAATCAATTCATTTCATTTACCTAGTGACATAGAAATCTCATGTTACATTTTCAACGGGAATGTATACATCACATGAAAAAATAGATATCCACTATCCAGAAAAATTCATTAAAATATTCCTCTCTATACATAATATGATGCATGTTTTCTCATATCAAGAAATACCAGGACACAAATAAAAATATCAAGAAATGTTAACATCATCAGAAAATAACACCACATAACAAGTGAATCCCCAAGGTGAAATAACATCAGCAATAACAAACACAAAACATAAACAAAAATCCCATCCCTAGATACTCGAATTTTCCTCCATACATGGGTATACTAATACAATGTAGTGACTCATTACGATGTCCTAAAACTATGTCTTCACCTATCTAAATTTTTCGAATAGTTAATAAAAGGAAACAAAAAATTATCCTTTGAAACCATGTTGTAACATCCCCCTATTGGGAACTCTTTCACATTGCCAAAAGGGTTGGTTATGAGACCTGAAGCATGCCTCACTATACTTCAGAGGCTTCCAACTAGAATCATAGGTGTGAACTGTATTGTGGGGAAACTATAACCCTTGGAATAAAGTGTCATAGAACATGAAAATACCATATAAATGGAAAAAATCAATGTAAAAAATAGAGAAGACCAACAATAAATGCCAACTGGATAATCAAATATAGAGAAAAGTAATTATGTAATGATGTGCAATAATTTAACTAAACTTTATACTAGAAGGCTAAAATATTACCCAATTGTCCTCATTCCCAAAACCCATTTTCATCCCACCACTAAACTCTTTCCCATATACAAAGAAAAATCAACATCAAGGTCCTTTTCCCTTTTCCAAACATCGACCTGAATAGGTTATGATATAGCTATGTAGTTAAACATCATTGTGTCTAAACAAACTAGTTAGATAAGAAGTGTAATAACGAATGTTATAAACATGTGAATTACTTAATTCAAAATTAATAAAATACAAAATCAACATGCATTATATCTATAATAGAATATATTTGAGCATTCCCAATGACCTTTCCAATAAAAAATATATCTATGTTAAAATAAATTGATTCATATCCATGCCATAATTTATTTGTGAATTTCATATGACCATGGACACCAGTACCATATGATAAGAGTAAAATCATATCAATCCGATAGAAATTCCTATAAGCATTATAACATTTTGGCCAAAGCTATTTTAGCATCACAACATGGGACTAGGATTATCCATCTATCTATAAGCATGATAGCAAGGTACTAGTCTATGACCTCTCAAAATTTGCATTGCAGCATATAAGTGTGTATGTGTCAGTCCAATCATGATATATAGGCATTTTAGAAAAGAACACATCTCATGTCATACAACATAGTTATCAAAATATAACATCATAAATCTCTATTATTAATTATCATTATTACCCTTTGTATTTCTTATACCACATTTAGTAATATCATAGTTGATTAATAATCATAATAAAATGCAATAAGACACATTTATGGATTATAAATAAATATATAACCTAATGTCTCATGTCCTGATAAACACACGTTAACACACTATCTAACATAGTATTAATCATGGTTACCTCACCCAACAGTTATCTAAAAGCTAGTAAAGAATACAATTGAAACCAAATAACTCCAATGAATAGCCCCATTAATTATTTAATTGATTAGGGAACATGTTACATTGGAATAATATAGATATTTCATAAAAATTTAAAATATTGAACCATAAGGTTAATATTTAGAACCTCTACATTTAACTGATGGTCATAAATTGATTAAAATTGAAAACTCTCACTAAGATGAAAGTTATGGTTATCATCATGAGGTTACAATATAAAATCTAATCATTATAAAATTCGAAAAATCACTTGGTAAAATAATTTCACTACAATAGTTGGAAATTCATGGGATAAAAGGGAGAACTAACCAAAAACCTCTTAATATTGATTGAAGGCATTTTCAGGATAATAAAAAGCAAGGTTGGAGCTTCAAAATCTCTTGGAAAATGACCCATCGTTGAGGGGTGAAGCATTTTTTGAGTCAGAATTAAAATTTTATTGTAAAACATATATTAAAATATATGATTATGTAATTACATGTCTTGAAATAATGATACATGTCATGAAATGTTTTTTAATAGGATAAGATCAAAAAATAGTTTACTCAAATTATTTTGTTAAAACATCCAAATAATACATCAAGTTTAATCCATGTATATTAAATTTAAATAATGTATAGTTAGTTTTTCATCCCATTTCCATTTAATCAAACCGAACATCATTTAATGATTATGAACATAGTAGAAACTCATGAAACACTTAACCCATTTATTCTAGGACTCCATCAATTGAGATAAACGTAATAATACATACCTTACTTAATTTTCACCCAAAATTATCTCCTTATGAATAATCTATAGTTTTTTAATGTTTGGCTTTAATATGTTGAAAAACATACTGTATATAAATGTTATAAATAAACATAAATAAATATATATGAATAAAAATGTCAGATTTTACACATATTTTCATATATCCTAGCATATCACCCCGTGATTCAATCACACACACTCAAAAAAAGGAAAAAATGTATAAAGAGTCATACTATAGTCTTTTTCCCTTCCGATTTCCATATCTAATCAAAATAAACCCAGTCTATGTTAATTCTCTATAGATCTTGTGACTTGAATAATAAAAAAATTCATGTTCACTAAGAAACCCATAATCGATGTGAGAAATTAATCTCAGTAGGTTCTCAAAAAGAACCCCTATTATATTCCATAATGTATTTGTATATTCATAAAACAAATAAATAATTAAAATAAAATGAACACAATCATTCATGTTAGGTCATTGTTTATTGACCCTGAGATCACAAAACCAATTCCAGTATTGAATAGTTAAATCCTAAATAATTAATTTCATGATAAAATCAAAAACTATGACCAAATATGCAGGGAATGGTTTGGTACCATGCCATGACCACTACCCACTCACTGAATATAGGGTTCATACCTAACATGAAATTCATATTACCATGTATTTAACTCAACCATATAACTCAGGGTAGCATCCCATAATCAAATATTTAACCAATAACCTCTCACCAAAGGTGGTCCCTATTAGCACCCTCTCAATTGGGATGAGCTAAAATATCATGTATCATGCCACATCATGTCATACTCTCCCATTCCTCATGGTGTGATTTAGTTTTATAGATTATACTAATTAAAGCTCTCTCTGGGTAAGTCCAAAAATTAAGTCTCGTTTTGAAACACATCACATTATTATCTCTCATCTAACTCATCATGGGCCTCACAATCATAACTAGACTAGTCCCATATCACATTGGCATGTCTCGTCGAGTAATATAAAAGTAAAGTAATATAATATAATCAACTCTCATTATCTCATCACAATTGATAATAATAAATTCATATTTCATGTCCTATAAACACACAAAATATCATTATATGACATTATCCATTTTTGACTCTCAAGATATAAAAACACTCCATACCCAGCTCAAAACATGGTGTTAGTCACTTATAAACTAAACCAAAAACTCTGAGAACATAATTTATGATCCATAGGCATGATGAACAATCATTTTAATTATAATATAACACATAATTCAATAAAATTGAATCTTTCAGTTTACTTATCAATCCCATAAGGAAAAGTACTTGGTTTCATAGACACAACTGAGTCTATACTCCTTAGTTCTAGTCTGCACTCACAAACCAATGGTTATCCCAAATCCCCTCGACCCTATATAATTTTGGATCCACATATAAGGTCTTATTTCCCTTATAATTACTATATCAATATCCCAATTTCAATTTACATAGACCGTACCATTACCACCCTACCAAGGTCTTTTGAAAACTCATATCCAAACCCTAAATACAATTCTCACAACCGATATGTGTCATTCCATATATCTCCCATATGAGAGTCTATGATCCCTTCACATGGAGGAAACCCTCCATAATATAACCTAGTCCTTGAAAAAGGAAATTTCCTACTCATATCATATAGCAAGTCCCTAACAAACTTTTATGAAGGAATACCCACATATTTGATACACATATGATCACCTCACCCATCATCCATAGTCCTAGTCGCATCCATATTACTATCCCTATGAAGAACTTACCAATGAAACCAAATATGATTCCATCCATGAGACAGACCCTAATTCTCTCATAATCCAAACCGACAACAATTCTCTATGGTGAAGTGTGGTAGTGAACATCTAAATACCATATAATTAAAAGTTAAACATTATCCAGATATTGGATACTAAATGATAACACATTTCATTACATTGGGTTCTGTAACTGTCTATTTATATACACCCATATTTTCATTCAAGCTTGATGAATCCTTCATATTCAAGTATATGGTTACATTTATTCAGGGACACGTACCAACAACACGGATTTACTAATTTCAATGTTCTTCTTACCCTTATCTTGGACTATTCCAATCCACACTAATTCCCCAAAAACTTATTTAAAGCCACAAAATTAATATAAATTAATTATAAACAATTTAATATATAATTATGATATAAATAATAAAATTTATAATTAAAAAAATCAATTGAAGAAGGAATCATTATATTTCAAAACACACCAAGTCCCACTGTCACAATGAAACAGTGACTGAAAACATATATAAATTTATTTTCATGCCCATGGAACCCATATGAGAAAAAGTCATGTAATAATAAACCTACAAAAAATACAAAAATATTATAAGGACGTAGTTTAAAACTATATAAATAACCCACCAAATCATAAAAATAGACCAATCATTCCAACTTACATGATTTTCATCATCATGGACATGATTGGTTTCAACATAAAAAATTTCAACCATAGTTCACTAAAACGGTTGTCATATCTTGATATCACAATAGTTCTAAAAACTATGGAATTATATTGTTTATAAAAAAATTAAAAAATTATATTTCTAACAAACAACCCATTTATTATATTCTAAAAATATTACTAGTAATCAATATTGTATCATTTATTATATATTATAACTCTTAATTATTTATTCAATATGTATATAAATATATATTATAAATTAATAGATATTCATTAATTAATATTTATTATATCTAATAATATATTAATTATATATTTTAGAATAATAATTATCAATTTACTATTGTTATTTATTAATAATTTATTATTAAATCATTAAATACATTTTTTTATAAAACCCAAAAACCTGAAAATTGAAGTTGTATTGACCACCATTCCAAAAACAATGGATGAAAAAAGTTAATTTAATGGTTTAATAAAACATGGTGCAACTATATTATTATTTTGGTTTTTTGAAATTTATTTTATATTTTATAAACATATTATTTGAAAATCATTGAAATAGCTAGATACTACAAAAATTTAAAAACCAGTGGAAAAAACTATGGTTGTTATAGTGGTTTTATGTGTGGTCTAATAAATAATTAAAATAAACTGAACTAAAATTATAAAGTTGTTTCATTTTGTAATGTACCATCATAAAAATATTGATAAAAAAGACACACACATTATTTTACAAAATATATTACTCACTAAAGAAAAATACCCTTCAAATGGGATTACTCTACAATAGTTTGGTGGAATCATCACCCAACCCATAGCCTAAAGAAACTATAAATTAGTGGTAACCATGGAAGATGAGGGGTATATATTATAATTATTGTACATAAAAATATTAGAGAATCACCTCCTATGTAAGCCAACATCAAGGATTAATTCTATGTAAATTATAGAGGAATTGTGGGAATTGGCAAAAAAAATCCTTATTTTTCGGCCCCCACCCATTGAAAATAATAGGGAGCTAAATGGTTAACTTACCATCATTACCTTGAAAAAAATATTTACTAGACCCTCTATGTACTCTTTCATCTATAGTAAGTTCTCTATATTTTTTCAAATTGTTATAAATAAAATTACCCTTTTGATTAAATTATATGTTTGATTAAGTTATATGGTTATAGAAATATTATTTATTTTATTTGTTATGTTATATATATATATATCCAATTTTAATTAAATTTCTATTATTTTTCATCACTAATTATAATATATTAATTCAAAATTGATCATATGAAAATTATAAATATATTGTTCTAATAAACCTAATTATCCCAGGTAAAGGAATTGATGGCCTCAACTAGAAGTAACATTCCATATGAAGCCCATTTATCAGAGATTCTGAGGGAGATATCATTTCGCGGATTTTTCCTAAACTAAAACCAATATTATATCCAAAAATATAAGGATGAGAAAACCTATTTATAATAGACGTTCAAGCTCATCAAGATAACAACCCAAAATATCTTCATAAAACCACCAAATGAATGTCCCTCCATTGTGCACATTACACTTATGGAATTATCTGATTTATTAAAGTGATATGTATCATGACCCTATCAATTTGAGTACAAAAATTATTATTTTTAGAGTAATGAATATATTTTCTTCTTATTATTGTTAACTTTTAATGTTTTTTATTTTGATATAATAAAGAAAAAATGAATTTTTAGTTAATATTCAAATTAAATTTATGAATTTTTTAGTTAATTGATTATTTTGAAATAAATGATGTTTTAATGAGAAGATATAATTAAATAAAACATATCAAACCAAAATTATCATATAATGTTTATGATGTAAAAGTTTATTTTAATTAAGGTTCAAAAAATGTTAATATAAAAACTCGAAATTTTATATAAACGTCTGTAATTATTTGGAAAGTGAAATTTCACATATTTATAAAAGTATTTATATAAAATAAATTTTATTTTTTTAATAGGAATGTTAAAAAATCTCTAATAGTGAATTTTTTATAATTTTCTAAAATAGTCGAATTTTTCGGTGAAAATTTAAATATTATGTGAATAAAATTTAGGTTTTATAACATTATAGTAACCCCATTATGATTTAATTGGTAATATAAATTGGATACAAGACCAAAATGGGTTTTTCCTTTAAAATGGTATGATTTTAACTTTACTTGATTTTTTATGAAGCCATCTGAATCCTCCAAAACATCTGATATATTTTATTCTTTTAAAATCATTTCTTTAAGAGTGTGACAAGTCTGTACATCACTAATTTTATTATTTTAACAACATAGGACATTTCCTTTATAAAATAATTTAATCCACTCAAATTTGGTAGAATCTCGGGATTTCTTTGTGGTTTTGGATATTTTATTATGTGGACTCAAAAAAAAATACCAAAGAAACCATATATTTTACAATATAAAACCACCCAATAACCCATTTATATTCACAAAAACTATTTGGAACATGTACACACTCTAACATCCATTCCCTAGTTTCCTCTCAAGGATCCTCCAAGCTTTCTATAATCCCCCTCCTAATCCATTTTTGTCGCACACTCAAGTAAGGTATCTTCCACTTCATTATTTTATCAAGAACTCCTTTTATGTGATGTATTTTAATTTCCATTTTCTCATCTTGGTATATTTTATTCTATATCATCATTTTAGTAAATTTTATTAAATAATTATGTAAACCTCTTTAGCAATCATTAAACCACTAATGATACTTTTTGTACACCCATTTCCATGATGAAATATATTTTGGATTATTTTTTATTTTCATGTTTCTTCAATACCTTATGATTATGTTTCAATAATTCTAATGGTGGTATATGTTTTTCTATGTCTCTATTACTTCCCGTTTTATGACTATGTGATGAGAGGTCTGTTTTTCACATATAAATCCATTTTTAAAAATTATTAAGTTACTTTATTATGAAAATAAAATTTCATTAGGATATTCTCTCCAAAAACAATTTTGAAGTGATTACCATAGCTATTTCCTATTAAAGGTGTTGAAATTTTTGAACATATACTTTTTGATTGGGGATTAACATATATGTATTCCACACTCCATAATCATGGAATAAATTAGAATTATGAATGAATTCATTTGTTATTATTGATGTGGAAAACTTATGTATGAGAATGAAATGTATATGATGGGTGCACCCAAATTGCACTCCAATGCACTGAGTAATGATTTCTATCATGATACGTCATATTGGAAGGGGTTTACCTAATTATTCTATGGGGATTTTTCCATAATGATGTCTTGTAATATTTTTCTTTGAATTATATTTTGTATGTAGTATTTTATTTTGTTTCAACATTCCTATGTTTTCTTTATGATTACCTTTCTATATCATGTCTCATTGTTAATAGTTATGATTCTTACTCATTTTATTCCCCATTTAAATACATATTTTCTAAAATTTATCACATTCATCATCTTATTCACTGTTTATTCCCTTTCTAGGGTTTATATATGACCCATTTATTAATTATGTCCCCAGGTTATTCATTGTTGTTTTATGTTCCAAGGAGTATTCAGAGCACCTAAATTAATTTTTCAATAAATCTTGGTATGGATGTTTTTAATAATGTTGTTTTATCCCATGACCAAGGTTTTATGTTTTGTTCCTTGTTACCAAAGACACTACCGTTATCAATCATTTGGGATGTATAAATTTTATTTTTATGTAATAAATCATGTATTAATGTATAATAAATATGTAGGTTGAAATTGTTGGTATTAGTGAAATAGTATAGTTATTTTTGGGATTAGAATTAGAAAACACTAGAGAATGACATTTGGATAAGACTGTGTATAACAAATATACATTAATTTTGGTGATTATCGAGTAAGAGGTTTCTGAATAAAATATATCCCTATATGGATACTACATGTCAATGTGGGTCTGGCACAGATGTATAAAGTGATGAAAACATCGACAAGGCCTTACAAGCCTAACACATGGTATCATGATACATGAAAATGGGAATTTATATGAAAATCATTTAAACCTACTATGGGATATGCTTTGGTATATTCATAAGCTCATTATGAACTATTATAAAATGAACAAAAATATTGATAAGAATATATATTACGAAATATATTATTAGGAACATATATTGAATCCTAAAAACTCATATGTTAATGATATAAATTTAATTTATATGTTATCCATTTAATGCCATTGGATTACCCTATATGTCTTTAATATTTTAAAAATACACATCTCGATGACATTATTGGATAATGTTGAAATAGAATAAAAAAGTTAATGATGGTTTTATCATACAAAGTTATAATCATTCCTTCATATCACAAATGTTTAATAGAACTATTCTAACACCACTAAAAAATAATTGAATTAGGGATGTAGATGAAAATTGAAAATGTGGAAATTATATCAACCCAGCTATATTACTCCTCCCCTACCTTAATTTTTAGGATGATATTCTCAAAAAACATCATCATAATCTCTTTGGTTTTATTTTATGAAATTATGTGGATGTATTGGATTTCCCAATTTAGAACCAACATAAATTATCATGAGAAGAAACTCACTCTCCATATAGAGAATTGACACACGATTCAGTAAAATTTCACAGATGGGTATGAATCATATTTTTCACCATCATATCAATCATTTATATTAATTAGATATGATATATTATATCATGGTAAAATTATTTAGTCTATTGAAAAAATCATCTTTAAATACATGAATATTGTGATGGAAATCGTTGATGTATTTTTTGAGGAATTTATTGGTCTTTTACCTACCTAAAAGTTTGATTTTTCAATTTATCTTATACCTATGGAATTTATAATATTGAATACTCCATAGAGGATGGATATTGTGGAACATGAGGTGATAAAGATGTCACTATAGGATAATATGGATAATGGGTTCATAATCCCAAGTTTAATCATCATGGGGTTCTGGGGAATTCTTCATCAGGAAAGAGGACGGGTCAATGCACCCTATAATTGATTATAATATCTTAAAAATATCATGATAATGAATAAATATCATATTCCATTGATTTATTTCTTTTTTGATCTGATAAATAAAGCACAATACTTCTCCATGATGGATCTGTGGTTGTGCTACTACCATGTTACGGTGAAGAAGGTGGATATCCCCAAGACTGATTTTCATTTAATGTATGGGATCTATGAGTTCATATTAATTCTATTCAGACTCACTAATTCTCCAAAAATATTTGGGGAAAATTGGAATAAAGTCATTATATATTAAGTAAAAAAAATTGTCATTACAGTTGATATTTTTATATACTCGAAAACCATGGAAGAGCATGAGGACCATATGAGCACCGTGATAAAGACCGCGTGAAAGGATAAGCATTATGAAAAGTACAACAATGTGAGTTATGGATTAAGGAATTATCATTCATGGGGAATATCATCATATTAAAATGTATATATGTCTATCCTTTAAAGAGAAATACAATTGACTGATGGAATAGTACAACATCTATGATTGATATCCGTAGCATCCTTGGTTAAACTGGATTTTATCACGAAATTGTGAGACAAATTCTGGATTTTCAAAACAACATTCAATGATAAAATAAGAGATATTAAAGATTTATTGGAATGATGAATGTGAATAAATATTCAATGAGTTCAAAAGGAGGCTTCTCACAACCCATGTTCTCACCATATCCATAAGTGGTGAACTTTACATAGTAATCAGGGATTCTTTGATGAAGGGATTATGTTTTGTGTTGATGAAAATGTAAAATTGATATCATATGCTTCAAATAAGATCAAAATGATGAGAAAAACAATATGACACGTGATCTATAGTTGGTAGTAGTGATATTTGGATTGAAAATATGGTAGACTTTTATTTATGGGGAGAATCATGAGATATAAACTTATCACAAGTGCTCTAATATATATTCACACTGAAAGAGATTATTATGATCTAGTGAATATGGTTAGAGATCATCAAGTATTTTTAATTATTAATACTCTATCATCTTAGTATATCAAATATGTGGTAGGATTCTCTATGTATTAAGGATGTAAAAAATTCTATCATGGATTAGAATTGAGAAGGATTCAATCGTCCTTGATTGGAAGATGATAAACATATAAATAATATATAAAAGAACATCATAAATCTTATAAAATGTTATTGACCAACTCTCTATTTTAGAAAGGATGGTGGATGATAAAAGAAATTTCATGGGAATTCAAAAGAAATTTTAAACTATAAGGAATGATTATCCATCAGTGTTCAGTGTTAATGAAAAAGGAATTGCGAGATTTGGGTCGAGATATTTTGTTCCATCGAATCACAAGTTAAAGAAGTAATTTTGGTATGATTCACATTTTTCATCATTCTTCATTCACCTAGAAATAAAAAATATGTATCATGATATCTATATGCTCTATTTTTGGGAAAATAAGAAGATGGATATTGATGAATATATATATATGCTCCTAGTATTTTAACAAGTGAATAAAGAAAGGAAGGAGTCTAATGCGATGATTTAACCATTACCCAAAAAATATGGATATGGGAAAACATCACCAAGGAATTTTTCACTAGATATCAAAAGAAATATAAATAAAAAATTCTATATGGGTTATTTTGGGTCTTCATATAAATACTGCACACATTATTATGATTCATGTGGATTTATCATTGTATCAACATGCATGGATATATATCATATATATGGTGAGGCTTCATGGATTAAATCTATCGATTTTGTCTGATTGAGTTATATGATTCACCTCTATGTTTTGTAATATACACATTCATGCACTAAACATGGAGACAAACATTAGTATGCCTTATAACCCTAAATCTAATTTCTACTATGAGTGTACTATCCAAAAATCGTGAGTACATGTTGAAATCTTGATTAATGTACTTCATTGTTGGATGGGTCCAACATCATCCTTTGGTCAAATTCTATTACAACAACAGTTTCCACTCTAGCTCCAAATGGCTCTCCATGAAGCCCTATATGGGAAGAGGAGAAGAACATGGGAATTTTGGGTTGATGTTGGGGTAAACAATCATATGGGTCACTAAATGGTTGAGGAAATGGTGTATAAGGGCAAGAAAATTCAGCCGCACAACAAGGCTGGTCAGAGTCGACAGAGGAGTTATGCAGATAATCATTATCGAGACCTAGAGATTGATGTTAGATACATGGTATTAGTGTGCATGTCTCTATGGAATAAAGTGATGCTATTTTGTATGAAGATAAATCTTAGTCTAGAGTACATCAGTCATTTTGAGATCCCTGATCACATCAAAGGAGTTTTCTATCGACAAGAACTCACACCGAACATATGTCAATTACATGATTCATTCCCTGCATCCCTCTTTTGAAAGTATATACAAGACCCCAACATGTATTCAATCCAGTTGTCGTACCAATAGAGTATAATATTTCTAATTATGAGAAGATGGTGACGATACTATATCATAGAGATAACGGTCTATGAAATAAGATAATTCCCCTCAACAAAGTGTTGTGGAGAAACCAAATGTTTTAAGAGGAGATATGGGAACCTAAGGAAGGGATTAATTACAGTCACCCTCATATACATTAGTATAGGAAAGGTAAATTTTGAAGGTGGAATTTCTAAATGGGGGAAGATTGTAATTACCTAAAATGTTATTAATAAAATTCTCCTTTTGATTCAAAAAAATATATTGTTATGTAATATTGTTATACAAAACACTTTCGTTTCTTTTTTATGATATATATATCCAATATAATTTAATTGAACACTAATTATCATTACCATTAATAATATTTCCTTTGAATAGTGAGCACATTAATCGTATAAATATAGGGTTATAACAAACACAGTTAATATAGGTATAGGATGTGATAGCCTAAACAAGTAATATAATACCTTGTGAATCCCATTTTTTAGAGTTTCTGTGAGAGATATCATTTATGATGTTTTCCCTCGATCATTTCCAATATATGATCCAACAAGTAAGTCATGATCAAAACCATTCATGTGAGAAGTTGAATCGCATCAAGAGCATGAGCCAATGTACGTTTGTTGAATCTCCCAATGAATTTGCTACCATAACGACCCTTTCTTTTAGGGAATTTTCCAATGTATTAAAAGGATATGTATCAATACCCTAGAATTATGTGTATGTACTATATTTTTTCATATATTAATTAATATATTTTCATTCAATTATTGTTACTTTAAAATAATTTTTATTTTGATTAAATAAATTATTATTTATTTTTGGGGAAATATTCAAAATAAAATAATGATTTTTTTGAGTTAACAGAATAAATTTTTCATTACTTATTGACTTTTATTTTTTCTAAAAAATCTATTTTAGAATGTGGTGGGAACAATAAGAAGATAGGACAAAAACCCTTGTGATGGATAATGTCAGAATTTTCATAATGAAATCCCTAATGACATAGAAGGTGGAATTCAAAATTTCATGGTAATTCATTCCCATATATATGAGACAATGAGTAGTAACATAAAAATTTTGGAATGTCCCCCATCGCCTAGGAGGGTGAAACTGGACATAGATTTCATTGTGTGGTAAATACCACTGACATTTAGTGGATATTCTGATCCAATAGAAGTAGAATAGTGGGTCAACACAATGGAGAATATCATTTTTATTCTTTTATATTCTAGGATAGAGAATTTTACTATTTCCATTTACTATATAGATGGATAGTTCAACCAATGGAGTGCATCGATTAAGATCACCAAGATGATGGAATAAATTGAATAGGTTGAGAAGAATGATTTTACAAAAATGTTACTTAAAAAGTATGTCCCTAGACTAATTTGTATAAATATGGAGATAGAATTCATATGGATGAAGAAAATGTATGATTAATCTTTCATGTCCTAATAATCAAATTTCACAAGAGTTGAACGTTAGGCTTATGAATTTTATCAACAATTATATTAAAATTGATCAATTCTTCAGTAGTTTAAAAGGAAAATGTTGAATGGATATGTAAATATGAGACATAGGTTGATGAGAAGATGATTTTATATGTTTTCTAAATGTCTATATGGAGTTTAGAGAATGTTCATGTGGCTATGGTGATAAGAAATGAAAGATTGAATTTCAAGCTAGAGGATCTCATGAAACTGTTGGGATGAAATTTCGACCACTCACATGTCAAAAATGTGTAAAGAAGCATCATGATAACTGCGCCAATGGTAAGGGAAAGTTATATAAGATTCAGATAGAGGTCCAATGATCTCATGAAAGTAAAATAAACATAAATATGCTGACACAGACAATGTAAGAAAGGAGAGAACAACCCATTTTCCATTGCTACAATTTTTGGGAGTAAGTGAACCATGCCATAGAGTACAATAAACTTTGAGACGTTTAGGGTAATAGGTGTCATTATCCACCAATGATAAAGGGAAACAATTTATGGATGACCACTACACTACTTCTAAAGTGGATCACATAGATCATATCACACATGGTACACCTCATATTCACTAAATAATGGAAAATATCTTATTTGATTCCAATTCGACACAATCTTTTATATCCTTCAAGTTTTATATAACTATTGAATCAAATACCTAATACCTTTATGTATATATATCCATTTGAAATCCAAGTGTAGTGATCATTGAAACCCACATGTTGGACCCTTCACCTCTTAGTGTACGTGGAAATGTTTTCCTAGAAAATCTCTTGAAACTTCCCCTGGTGAAATTCAATGATATACAAGGAATGGATTAGATATTTTTATATATAGAACACATCAAATCTATGAAAAACAAAAATATATTTTAATATTCTAAACCAACCAATTCAAATCTACAAATGTAGGTAAGATCATAAATGTCCTTCATAAAATCCTCAAATGGTGTGTGTGTTTATTCCAGCTGAAGAATCATACCCTACACATATGGTTGGGTCCAAGGAAGAAATCAACCAAAGAAAAATCCCCATTGTGAGGGAGTACAGTTATGTATTTAATGAAAAGTTACCCATACATCCCCCAAATCATGATGTAGATATCCCCATAGAACATATACCTGAAAATAATCTTATCTTAGAAACCCCATACATATAGCCCCAATCCAACTAGAGGCGTTAATGAATCCTTTAAAAGAACATTTTGAAGTAGTTTTAATATTTCCTAGTGTACCACCTTGGGGTTCACCAGTTATCTATGTGAAGAAGAAGTATGGATCAATGCATCTAGGAATCGATTACTAGGAGCTCAATAATATCACCATAAAGAACAAGTAACCTCATCAAAGTATTGATGAATTTTTTGATCAACTTAGTGGTTATCCGTACTTCCCAAAGGTGGTTCTTAATGTGTGATATCATTAGATAATGGTGAATAATGAAGATATTCAGAATAGTTCCTTCCATACAAGGTATAGAAACTATGAGTTTCTTGTTATTTTCTTTTGACATACTAATCCCCTAGAATATCCATGTATATGATCAATCAAATAATTATTAATTACCTTAAAAAATATGTGGTAGTGTTTTTTGATAATATTACACTCTAATCCAAGAGTTACAAGGATTATGGAGAACTCTTAAGACATGTGTTGGTTAAATTATAGAAGGAAAAGTTTTAATCCATGTTAAGAAAGTATTACTTTATGATGTAGTATGTAACATTCTTGGTACATGTGAACATAAGTGAGGGAATTTATTTGGAACCTTCAACAACAATGGAAATTTAGGAACGGACAAGATCCTTTAAAGTCACAGGAATTCGTAGTCTTCTTGGAATTGTAAGGTAATTTATATTTTTTAGTTAAAAAATAATGATCTTATAACCCACTATCTATGTTAACAACGAAATGGGTAAAGCGTGTTTGGAAGGATGAATTTGAGGAATGCATCAAGGAGTTAAAGAGAAGTGTGATCACTATACCTCAACTAACATTACCAAAAGGTTTATTATGATTTTTTTATATATGGTGACTCTTTAATGAAAGTCTTGGGTTTTTTACTCATTGAAAATGATAATGTGGTATACTATGCCACACTATAGTGGATGATCAATAAGATTAATTACCCACCACATGATATGGGGCAAGAAAATGTAATTTTTTCCATGAAAATATAGAGGAACAACCTATATGGTGAGAAATGTGACATATATACTGACTAAAATATCCTAAAGTATATATTCAGCCAAAAAGAGCTCATAATTAATCAATGTATATGGTTGGAACTAAAAAAAGACAATTATTTCTATAATTACTATCATCAAGGGATTCCAAAATAGGAAGCTCATGCTGTTAGACAAAAATAATATTCTAGTATCTCCCTTATATGTCTTGAAAATGATCCTATATTCATGGATAATAAAATTATAGATTTGAAAATAATATTGTTTGGGAATAAATCCTAAATTTTCTAAATTATTTTAAAAAATCTATCCATGATATGATCATAGAGGAATAGAGGGATGATATAGATTTAAAAATAAGGTGAGTACATCAAATGAAGGGAAGTAGTAAGAGTTATTTATTTATGATGATGGTGTGCTTCAGTTTGGAAAAAGGCTTCATGTACCTCCATCACCTAAGATAAATTAGGATCTATTGTATAATTATCATATTATAACATTCTCTGTCAATATTGGTAGCACCAAGAAGTATTGAGATCTCTAAGAAAACATATTATGGGACAATGTATAGAAAAGGATTGAAGAATATATCTCAAGTTTAATGATATGCAAGAAAGTTAGAGAAGAATAAAATTGTCCAAATGGATGGTGAAAACATTTACAGTACCCATATGGAAATGAAATACTATTACTATGGACATTCTCGCTACTCTCCCTGTGAAATCCAACAAAAATAATGTGATATGGGTTATGGTGGACCGAATCACCAACACATCCATATTCAATGAAATTTGAGAATATATCATGCTTTCACAATATATTAAAATATATTTTAAGGATGTGGTGATATTGAATGGGGTTCCACCCTTGATTGCCTCTGATCATGACCCAAGGTTCACATTTTAATTATGGAGGAATATTCAACATGATTTTAGTAATGAATTGAATTTATCATGGCCTATCACCCCAAAAATGATGGCCAATCAAAAAGGACTATTTAGAAAAATGAGGATATTATAGGAGCTTTCTCATTAGATTTTAAAGGTAGATGGGATCAAAATATACCACTAGTTTTGTTATCACACAACAAAAGCATCCACTCATGTGTTTATATGGCTATATATAAAGTGCTATTTTTAAGGTGAACTAGAAATCCAACCCCTTGGGATCATGTTGGAGGATGAATGAAACTTGGACCTGATCTAGAAAAAGAGATGATAGATAAGGATCATGGTATCCAAAAACATATCATTACATTTATGAGTTAGATAAGAGAATATGTTGGGAACCGTAAAACAGACATGGAGTTCGACATCATAGATAAATCCTTTCTTTGAATATCACCCTAGAAGAAAGTCATGTTGTTTGGAAGGAAATATATTCTTAAACCTAAGAACATTGGAAAATTTGATACCCTTGATCACATAGGAGTACAAGCGTATCATCTATAACTTCCACCATGTATGGATCAAATTGCAAATATCTTCCATTTAACTCTCTTGATAATGGACATACTAGACCCCTCCCATGTACTAATATTAGGGGAGGTATAGGTGGATGATGATATCTCATACAGGGAGAAGCTTGTAAATATTATTAACTAGAGAGATAAGGTTCCAATCCGGAATACAACCCCCCTTTTGAAAGTGTTTTATAGGAACCATAAGTATAAAGAATCATCTTGGGAACTGGTGGAGGCTATGAAGGAAGAGTTCCCTCACATTTTCTGTAAAACAAAATTTTGATGGAAAATTATCATTAGGGTTGAAGAATGAACTAACCCAAAATTTTATGAATGGAATTTAACCCTTCTTATAATAATTTCATATAGTATAAATCACATAAAATCACATCAAGGACACAATATAATCTTTATAAATGAAGAATGAATTAAATAAGAGGTATTTCTAGAAATCAAGGAATCAATACTAATGTAATAGTAAATTGATCATTAGAATTGAAACATGACACTTAGGAATAAAAATCCAAACAATATTATAGTACATAAAAATTTAATATAAAAATAAAATTTAGGTATCTTAAGAATATAAGTATGATATATTTATTTCTAGGAATAAGTAAATAAATGTTGTAAAAATGATAAATTTGTTGTTGGTATTTTCATAAGTTATAAATATAAAATTACAATTTTATAATTAACTTAATTTTTTATAAGTAAATATATATTCATAATATTTATTAACAAAATAATACTTTTTTGTCTTGTGATTATAATATAATTTTATGAGACCTTAATTTATTTTTGAATGTGTTAGAAAATCATTTTTATTTTTAAAATCTGTATTTTTCGTGTAAATGATAATATTATTTAAAAACTATTTTTCTCATATTTATAATTTATTTTATAATAATGGAATTATTTTTTTAATTCTACTTATCTAGAAATGATTAGGGTAAAATTATTCAAATTTTCAGAAATATTTTTATATTTTTGAATAATAAAATATGATAATTTATGGTATATATGAATTATAAGTTAAATACAGTATTACATGAGTCTTGGTTGATGTAAACATAATAATATAGGTTAAAACTTCTATAAATAATATATTTAGTCCTAAAATAATTTTTATTTCTATTAATGAGTAAAAAATAATTAACTAATGTATAAAATGATGTGAAAACACCCATCTCCTCTACTTTAAATACCACCTCGGACCACCTCTTTTCCTAAAACCTATAATTCTTTTATCCTTAATCATACATATAATGATTCGTAGTATGATCATCCCCAATTTATATCAGCCCATGGTCTCATCAAAATACCAAAAATGATTCCCTATGTAGGTTCTCAAGGAGGAGAGATTTAAGAGGTCAAATCATGTTCCTTTTTATATTTATTTCTTTTTATTTCTTTTTTCACTTCTTATCATGTCCTCACCTCCCCTGTCCAAATTTTTATGAAAAGTACACTATCATTTTTATAAATTATATATATCATATTATAGTAATATCATTCATTGAAATAAATTCTCTCTCTTTCTTATTCTTAAAATTAAATCACCACCCATGATGACTCAATTTACTGACATTTTGGGTGATGTGTATTAATTTTCCATTAACACGATAAATTTTATTCATGAAACCACTATAATGGTTTTTAAATAATATTAAATATATTTTATAATCATTTTTATGTTTTGGAAGTAAAATATTTACATGATACAAAATTATAAAACAAATTGAGTTTGTTGTGATTGAAAACCGCCAAAATTAACCCAAAATATTATCATTAACTATTTATAGAATGATTCATGAACAATACATTTAAAAAATTGATAATTAAAACCTCTTATAACTATATATATTAATTAATAACATATATTGTCATTTATAGGGTTTTATACCCATTGTTCCTAAACTCATATACTCATATTCAATTAAACCAATTAGAAAAACCATGAAAACAAGCTCTCAAGGTCGATGAAATTACACTATATAACTCATATAAAATCCCATAAATGAACTTAATAAAACAATAACTAGTAAAATAAATATATAAAAGGTGCATAATTTTTTAATTAATTAATTTTATTTTATATTCTAGGTTATTAAAGAGATTAAATAATTTCGAAAAATGTATTGGAATTCTAGAACCCAACTCTCTTCCATTAGGGTTTCCCTCTTTCACTCCTTTTTATTATGTATCTTCCCTTAATTTTCATTATTAATAATTTTTTTACCCTTTAATGTTATTTTATAGATATAAATTCTTCCAATATGATTTTATAAGTATTTTTACCAAAAGGAACACTATCTTTTAAAAATTGAAGTTTTAATTCTCCTGATATTATTTATTCTTCACTCAAGATCGATGATTCTTATACTAATTGTGTTATTAAATTTTTATTTTTGGAAGATAATTTATTATACCCTGAAATAAATCATTATGAAATATATTTCCTTTTAATGTCTTATTTTTTCCAAAATTGATATATGTCCTATGTGGATGCATGATTTGGTAAATTTTATTTTGTGGTTGGTGCACCCAACATGATATAACGTAATGTAATTCTTATGATTTGACAGTTGTTACAAGAATTACATATCACTTAAAATCATTTGGGATTCTGAACAATATCTTTAAATAATGTGAAATATTCATGAAAATTATTCTAGAGCTGGTTACAACTATGTGTGGTAGTTGACCACTAAGACATGATGATTCAATTTTATACAATTCCACATTCCATCCCATTATCAAATTATTCATCTCATGATTATGATGATGATTTTATGATGATAATTATACACACCCCATGTTATATTGATTCATGTTTGTTCTATTCACACGCTATTATTTTATCACACCCCATTTTTTATGTATATCCTCTAGTGATTACTTGTACTAAGGAGAACACAAGGGCCAATCAAAATCTATAGATGAAGGAATTAAAAAAAATTATGGTTTATTTTTTAAATGTTATTTATGGTTCTATTTTTTCCAAGAAACTACTCCTATGGATACTAGATCTATATTTGGTTTTTTTATCTATATAATAATGTAATGTTAAAAAATAGGGTCGTTATACATCAAAATGGATGGTGGGGGGAATAAGGTGAATGAACAATTGAAAATGGAAATTCTTGAACCATCCATCACTAAAATTCAAAGTGGAATTAATAGTAAAATTAACTAAAGTCATTCATTAATAAAAGGTCATAGGAACCTTTTGGTACAATTTATGTTATTGCCGGTACCCAGTCAACTTTCAGGTATATGGATCTATACTAATCGTTGGTCGATGACGGTTTAGGGGGAATTTTCACCTTGAAGAGGAAATTTAGTATTCTTGAAATCCATACAAAATAATTGATGGAATCTACTACCATTTGCGAACTATGGATACACTAACCTAGACCTGATGATGTTTACTTTTCATAATACACCCCTTTAACCATAAACCATACCAAAGAAAGCATCCTAGATGTTCTTCAAATATAAAAATTCTCTAGCAAATCTAAATTATCAATTTCATTACTAGACTACAACTCAATATTAATCCAAATTAATCCAAATTCACATCTTAGAATTAAATGAAAATTATTTCCCCAATTTTTAGATTTTAGTTATCCCTATTCAATGGTTTTTATAAATATTTTTAGGTTTTTATGAAATATGAAGACTAACATGATTTTTTCTTTTACTTAAGATAATAAGTTTCACTGATGAGTCACATAATTATTAATTTTGTTCTAGATGGCACAGTATGTATAGTATATGTGAAGCTTCAATGATTTAATGTTTCTATTAGAAGGGTGGGATAAGTTTGTTGATATTTTTTTAGGATTATAACTATTAATAAAAGAATCCATTATGACCTGTTAGAAATTGATCCTCCTAAAAGTTAATGGAAACCTCACATGCACAACCATGAAAAATAAATAATACTAAACGAAAGGGTTTTTACAATGTTTTATTACTTTATAGATTCTTACTCCATATGAGGGATTATTGGGATCACAATACATGGGTTATTATACTATATGAATGAGAGATTACCATGTTAGAAGAAAGAATGTGGTAGAGGTACACAACTATATTTATTCCCACAACATGAAGTAATTTTACACTACAGATACTAAGAAAATATTTAAAAATGGGGAGATATATCACCTTATTCCAATGAATTTGAAAATAATAATAGATGATTATCTTTATCCCTGAGCCTTTATGAATATTCAAAAATAGTTTCTCAGTTCATGTAGATTTGATATAAAACATCTTCTCATTTATGGAATAATATGATCATACCAGAATCTCATGTTCTTATATATATAGAACAATGCATTTTAATTTTTTTTGTTACTCTCTGCAGATACCGTTATTTTTTTGAGGATGTTTGATATACAAGAACCACACATCTATTACTTTGATATATATTCATATAAATGAAACATATAATAAATGAATTAGTTTAATTCCTCTTATAATTCCCTATATTAATATAATCAATTGTTCTAATAAAATATGTACAAAATGACCCCCCTTCTTACTCATCTGGTTAGTCTATAAAATATTCACCACAATCACCTGAATATTCTACAATTTTATAAAAATAATGTATAAAAAATAATAACTCTTCAACACATATTATTTTTTTGGAAGACCAATAAAAAATGATCAAGAACCTTATCTTACATAAATAACAATAATTTTATAATTCACTAATAATGAATTTATTATCATCTATTAAAACACTCATTTAATTATCCAAATCCTTAAGAATGTCCTCATCCCTTGAAAACCGGTTGCATGAAAAAACATTTTGCAACCCAAAAATCCAACAATTGATCACCGTGAACATTAAAACATCAAAAAAATTGATTGAATCAATGAATTAACTTATGAAAGTTACTATTTGAACATAAAAAAAATAATTCATTATAATAATGAAATTTTAGATTTTATATATGAAAATTCTTCACATCTATTATGAACATCATGTATAATGTATTTGTTTAGACAAACTATCCCACCTCTTCCACTATATAAATAACCTTATCATAATTTTTGAAAACATAGTTGATTACAATTATTAACATTTCAAATTTAATTTTTTGAAAAAAAAAATTGGATATTATATGATTTTATTAAAACTAACACCACAAAATTTGATTCTTGAAATAATAAATTTCGACTGACAAGACATAGGTGAAACTCTACCCTGTAGTAAAAAATCAGATTTTATCATGGAATAATAAAATTTGTTGTATTGAACCAAAAATATCAATATTTATATACATTATTTTATTATAATTCCTCTATCTTCATTTATAAATATATTGTCATTAATTGAATAATTTATGTACATTTTTTGAAGAAAATATGAATTCCCTTACATCAGCCAAGCAACATACCTGGATATCGTCAATTTAAGAAATAATCCTATACTGTTATGGTAGTTTAAACTATAAAACTCCAACCTTCTTCAACTCACCTCCACATCCTCACAAATATCTTAATTTCATTCCAAAATATTTATAATCAAATCTCACTATCTTCGAGTAATTCTAATAAATAATTTAAAACAACTAATTGGAAAAACTAAAAAATGTAACATTAATCCACCAAATTTTAGGATTCTTCAAAATATAAAAGTCACATATGACTTTTTACAACATAAAATACACTATAGAAAATCATATCATTGTATTTGTTATCAAATAATAATCTTGACCCACTCAATATAAAAGCATATTTTTTAGATATTTTTCTCTGGTGGTGTCAATAATTTTGTGGCCAAGTGGCCTAGATGATCTCCCCCAATGAAAAATTATCATAATTCACATACATATTCTCTATATAGAAATGGCCTCATCTTTTGACAAACAACAAAAAATTATTGTCACATTGTTTTTTAAAATTATCTCCTACTAAAAAAAGTGTTCAGAAATGGTATCTCCCCTTTGTCAATACAATCCAAACCATTATAGAGGATGGTCAAAGTAAACAATCTCAAGTGGGAGCAGAAGAGTGAACATAATTTGGTATACAAAGTTCAATACCTCTTTCCATGGACTTAACATTTCTATCATTTATTTAGGGTTATCATTATTTTAAATTGTTTTAAGTATAATACCACAATAAGAAACATTGTATTTAATAAAATGGTATCAAATATCAATATGATTTGATATAAAATACTGAAATGAAATATTTTTTAGATCTATAGAACATTTTTTGTTTCATTGTATCCATATTGATCACTCTATCCCAACATATATAACACCTATCTAAATATTCTACCAGAAAACCTATGTACATTCATAGGTGGCTTCTTTATATTACAATTTAGTTATACTCAATATAATAGAATTTATTTTCTTTTTATACCAAATTACATAGTCATCACTTATAAAAAATGAAACATCTAAATTATCCTTCATATTTATAAAATCACAATACTAATTTTTATTTTTATTACCATGATTTATGAAATGAATGATGCATTTAAAAAAACAAGTATTTATGGTTCCATTAAAAGTCCATTAGAACCACATAACGACCATAATATGTAATTCCTCAGAATCAATCTAAATATTTTTTGACAAATTAACTTCCTAATAAATGTTAAATCATAATCCTTTAATGTAAAATAATATTCAAATAATCCTTTATGAATATTTAATATATACTTCACTACAATTATTATTATAGATTAGCTTTATGACAAAATATAGAGGTTTGGAAACATCCATGGACTCAACTATTCCAATAAAATTTAGAATATTTTTTGCATATATTTTTTTATGAAATAATGGTGTAACATGAGTTTTTCTAAATTTTCCATCGCAAATATCATTACTTGACCCACGTCGGGGCTCAAGCCGCAAGTACCCCATGCCCGCCTCCATTGGGCATAGGGTGGAGACAATCACCGAAGGTATAAAAAACTCTGGGAAGCCTTTTCCTATGTACTAACACACACACAAAGCCATATCAGTCCAAAAGGGTAGAGAAAAAAGTATAAAAAGATGAAACAATTATATAAATAAACTCATAATGCATGGACCAATGAACATTATAAGTGTGATAATGGAAACTGAAATGAAAAGGGAAAAAATACACTCCCAACCAAATAATTGTCCCAACCTCAAAAAATATGGAAAAGTAAACAGTTGAGAGATCCCTACTCCTGGATCCTAATATATGACCACTATACGTAGTCTAAGAACCCGTTTTCCCTAATCTCCTATGAGGTTACAATCAACATTTACATTATATTAATAAAGCACAACACATGAAAAAAAATCCAGTTCAGGTGTGAGTATAAAAATAATCATTAGGATATCCCAAAAAGTTAAAGGGGGAGGAGTAAGAGATATCCCAAAGGGGAAAACAACAGATAGAACAAAGTATGTTTAAAGTGTAACGATCAACCAACCAAGAGTGTGAAAGTAAACTCATCATAAAAAAAGGATCTTGAAAGATAGATAAGATGAACTTCTCTCTGAGTATTTATTACATATAGATTGAGAGTAGTATAATACAACAATGAGAATCTAGAAAAAAATTTCATGTCATGTGCTCTCCTAGAGTGTGAGTATCCAAAAGAAAAGGAGTGGGAACTTAAACAGGGTATATGTATATATATGATCAGTCAAATAAGACCATACGAGAGAGTAAGGGGGTCACCATATCATATCACAACCCATGAAATGAGTCCCCATCAATTCTATAAGTCCAAAAATGATGTCATGCATCTCAAATATCTAACCTTCACATGAAATTCAAAAGGGAACAATCACTGCACCTTCGAACTATATTTTTTTGGAGGCACTAACTCACCAACACAGTGTGATTTCATGTAACATGGACATTTCTTAGTGGGGAATGTGTCCCTCTTTATCATGAGTATAATGGTACATCAATACACATCTCAACAATGCACAACATATGAAACATATCAAAATTGTGTAGTAGAAGACACATGCCCATGGTGATTTGGGTTCCACATTAATTTCAATGGGACCCGTTCCTTGGAACAATAGGGGGTTCCACCCTAGTTATTAAGGACCTTCACTATAATGTGGTAGGGGGGTTCAACTAGGATGGTATAGGACCTGCACCTATGCCAGTGGGGCATCCAGTCTTATTTCATTAGGAAACCACACCTTATACCACAAGGGTTTCCAATTTTGGTCATTTATGAACCACTCCCTACCTAGTACATGGTTCCCTTGATAGTAATAGAAGAGGAATCACACCTGTGTTCCATTCTAGAGGAAGCCTATGGTGATTATACCTTTTCAGAGGCATCATTGAGAATTTCCTCAAATAGCCATCACACCTAGGATATCCCATATTATATCATGAATGCCACTATGGATGGAACCATCACATTTTATAACTAAAACATTTATAAAAGTCTACTCACGGTCCAAATTATGACTCCAAAAGAAGAAGATATGATGTGTAGAAGATTCATGAAGAGGTACATGTCATCTATTGGTCTCACATGATGTGTGACCATGCATCATCAACATGAAATGTACCTATATATACTCAGCTTCTAAAGTGTGTAGAGGTACCCTTGAGTGCCCCATTGTACTCCCAGAGTACATGGCACATCTATCCAAAAGGGATGACGAGCCGGCAATGATCATCATTTTTTCAAAGAGTAAAGATATAAAATTACTCGCATTCCTCCTCATTGTCCCCAAGATAACCAAATAGATCACACTATTGTGATTCATGTTGATAAATTCATTGGATCGACTATAAATTCGCCTAAATCTAACACCCAGTGAACAAGTTTCATTTCACTGCCATAATCCTAGAGTGGGATTTGTGGGGACCTCATATCAATTGAGATTTCAATGTAACAAATTGGATTAAAAAGGACCAAATTGAAATAAGGTTCACAATCCCACAGATGTAATGTCGATTGGATGCTCAGTTTAGGATTTATGACTATTAAAATAGCTACTCGTTGGCATACTCGAGCAAGCAGGCTAACTAGTCATGGAATGACCTATGCATTCATTCCACCTGTTGTTGTGGTCAACCACCTATAGAGTGTACTCACGAGGACCCACAACCACGGTCGGTCCACTGACCGCATTGACCTGTCATAATTTTTATACCAATGAAATCTTGGGTTTACATGGATTCATAGTCGATAGTCGTAGTTAACACCCAGGACGGGCCGTAGTCACTGGTTTACAGTAGCTCGAGCTATGGTATCCTTGAGGTCGGCCTCCATGGTCTATTATGGATGCACATTTCTCCAGTCACCCTTGGATCAACCTGAGACCGACCCAGGTACTTCTCGGTTCGTCCGACCTCTGCCCAGCCCTCCTGGCCCACCTCGGCCAAGCCTGTCATAGCTAGGAAAAAAATACCAGCCCACACCGCAATGGTGGACACGATCACTACATTCCTCCACCAGGGTCGCACCCTGAGTCTCCGCCGTCCACCTCCCATGATGCCTCCGCTGGACATGCCCTACTTGTAGGCCACCTTGCACGCCCCGACCATCCTCATTCTACATAGTGGTCACCACTACATGGGAGCTTCCCACCACATCAGATACTCCTGTTGAATCTACCTCACTAGCCACAAATACTTGAGCCACATGGACAACCTCCCAATTCTTCTCACCATTGTACCTCCAATTCAACTGGAATGGTAGAAGCGACGTAAATATTTGAACCTCAGACCAAAATATACATATATCAATGCCTTGGATGATGATTTTTTGGGATTTCATTGTCTCAAAAAGTAGATGATGATGAATGAGAATTTAACAGAGGAAAATAGGGTTTTGTCATTGGCTATTTTTGTTTGACCATTATCATTGATGTTCAACGAGAATTAAATCAAGAAGTAAACAATATTTATGATTCAATAATTTCAATTAGTGACGAAAAATCCAAAATATATCATCCTACTTGGATTCGGAAATGTTCTTCATTGATGTACATTCCTGTCAAAAAACATTTCTTTTTATGTGATCTGATCTCCTCGGATCTACAGTGTCATCGCGTTCCATCAAAGATTCAATAATGATTCTCCCCAGGAAGGGAGAGAGATCCACTGTGTGTGGGAGGTTTATGATCCGAAACCTTAGTCATTTCCATAATGACATATTTATAGAATTTACTAAGGTCATCTACCAATAGTCACGCGATCGGAAAATCCCGCACCCTCTCAATTTTAGTCGAAGAATGGTAAAACACCGTATTATGGACTCCAAGGTGGTATAAGATTTCAAATACAAGTCTCTCTTCAAGAGTTATTTGTATCAACACATTAAATAAAATAAAATAAAATAATTTATTTATTTGTAGTTATTTTTTCAATGAATGTTTCTATACAAGTCCAACATCGATAAAAGTTTTGTCTCGCCTAGGGTAAACTCCACATCCTAGACTCAACATTCGCATCATATTTCTAATCCAAGCTTCATTTTGAGAGTTATCCAACTTGCATCATTTTGATATTATAAAATATAATAAATATGTTTATAAAATTTATTATCAGAATATCAGGACTCGAAATTAGACATTATATCAGTGCCTATCTCTTGAAATATATATAGATATATTTCGAGCTTTGACAAGGAAAAAATCATGTCTTTAAATCATTCCCTAATTAAAATATTTTTGTCCCCTAAAAATAAATACTAGGAAAACAGTATAGGATAATATTCCCAGCATCTATAACTCCAATTAATAGGAACTCTCCTCCATGTTTCCATTATTCTACAGTACATGATCTGAAGGGATAGTTTGTCCACATAAGGCCATATACTTTTGATCATCGATCCCCATTGTGTTATCTACAAAGGTGGATCCATCTTCGATTTCCAACATTCCTCAGTTGATGATGTGTGAAGGATCTTGCACATATTTCCTTAACTAAGCCACATGGAAGACGTCATGCATCTGCTCCATCTATGGGGGTTGTCCATGGATATAGGAAACCTCACCAACCCTCAACAAGATCTTGAACTACACGATAAACATCATGGATAGATTGTCTCCAGGGATAAACCTCTGCATTACTCAACATCCAGATACTCTAAAGAAGACCTAGTCTCTCGGATCTCACTCCAATGGCCTACAACTATGATACTCATATGATTTCTATCTTCTCCAGGCCATCTTCATTCATTTATGGATGACCATAAATTCTTCATCATTGCATCACTAAATATGGGACCATGAGGGATGACTCCCCAAGCTCCTTCCATCATAAAGGAGAGATATAGGGTCTCTTGTATATGGAATCAATAGGTCTCGTAGTGATAGTATAGTGGAATATTTTTACGTAAACTCTACCAATGGAAGGTGATCCTCCCAGATCTGGGTAAAATCCAACATGTTAGACCTAAGAATATCCTATATCACCTAAATAGTGTGTTGGTTCTATCCATCGGTCTGGGTGTGAATGGATTAAATCATCAACATATGGGTCCCAAATGCCTTTTGCATGCCCCTCTTAGATTTTTAAGTAAACCACATGTTACAATCGGAGACAATTGTATAAGGTTTCCCATAAAGGCGGACGATATCCCTAATATACAACTACCCCAAAATCATTACCAAACTAATCTCCGTGACAGTAAATACGTGCACCGCCTTTTTGAGTCGGTCCATTATCACCAAAATGGTGTCATGGACCTTTGTTGTTTTTTGAATCATTGTAACAAAGTCAATGGATATGTTATACCATTTACACTCAAGAATATCAAATGGATGCTACAAAATTTCCGAAATATGATGCTCGACCTTCACCTACAAACAGGTGAGGCACCTTTAGATGAAATCAACTAAAATTTATCTCAATATAGACCAAAAAAACTACTATTGAATATCCATGTGCATCATCCCCACACTTGGATGTACAACTATGGTAGAATTTTGGAACTCCCACATCACCTCCTCCAACATCGCGACTAGAACCATTATTTATCCCTAGAACAAGATCCCAAGATTACATCCATTACAATATCCATATGATGTATCTAGTTTTGATATCTAATCAAGAATAACTTCACAGTCAATGTCTCCCAGTTGGGATTCATTCACACACTCCTTTCACAAAGGAGTCATCACTATTGACTGTAGAAAAACAGTATTTTCCTCCTCCACCAAGTACAACTATAGGGAAATTAACTACTCTAATGAATTTCTCACTAGGAGATCCTAGAATTTCATAATAAGGGAATATACCACAATGTTTACCTTTCCTAGAGTATACACTATCTCAATGTATTGGTCTTGTTGGAATCCAAACCAGGTATACTTTCTCAAGTTCTGGTATCTCTGAGTGAAGACATACCTGAAACTCTGATGGTTTGAGTAAACCCCAAAGAGCTCTACCAAAAGGTAGTGTCTCTATATTCTTAATGAAAATGATAATTCTGCTAACACTAGGAAATAAGTAGCACAGTTATGTTCATGGGTTCTCGACTACCTTGACCTATATTTGATAAATATTGTATCAAAGTTGATGTTGATCACGAAAATATACTTTCAAAAAAGGAAGTAGGTCAAACTCATCCTTCCATGAGAAGGTAGAAACAAAAAATCATGTGGAATACCCCGCATGTATTCTCCTCTCATGGAAGGAGACTAACCCCAAACCTGGTACTCCTCCACACCAACTAGTGGAATCTCATGAAAAAAGTGGTTCAAGTAGCAAACACCTCCTACAATTCCAGGACCTAACATGACACTCCATCTCACAACCTAGCTGTGCCCACACAAGATAGAGTGACTCATCCACCACACCTTGAAACAATTCACATTGGGTGGAATTGAATCTTCCTTATAATTTTTTTCTCATAAAAAATAATGTCTTCATGGTGGAAGAACCCATCTCCTTGTGTATTCTATGTTACGATGAACAACAGCGACACAGGGTGTCACCGACACCCAGTAACAACCAAATAACATCTCAAGAAAGAAGTCGGGAGAGAAGAGTACCTGAAACAGTATCCAACAATTACTAATGAAAAATTATAAGAGGCACAGAGCATACCTATTATCATATCAAGTGTTGCAGGATCATTGACATCCTTAGAATGTAGTTGTCACAGCCCTAGTTTCCAGCTCCCTGAGCCTGACGTGGGCTACCCAGTGGTGGTGGGCGAAGGATATCAGAGAATTTTCCACAAAAAGTAGCTTCTACCAATCCTATACAAGCACGATCTCCCTAAGGGATACCCTATCCCCATATGGGGATCCCTGATCACAATGTTGCCTCTGTCATAGAGGTCCATATGTTATCTGACAGGGATGCTAAACATGTCTGGTCAGGCAGACTCATTCTATGTGACCTCACCTTTCACAAGAATATCACAGACCATCCTCGAAAAATCATGATGCTTTGTATTGGCCCTGATCATGTGCGTGATTATAATAATGTGAAGGAATCCTATTTTGAGGCCCTATCAACTGACATCATCTAGAAATAGTGTATGTATAATATATATTGTTCCAACTACCATAACCATCTATATAGAGTCCCTCTAGATGAAATCCAACATTTAGTAGTCTCTTCTCCATTACCGTGGAATATGTGGGGACACACAAGGGAACTATGCTAGCATATATCTCTCTGTGGAGTCCCTACTCAAACATTTGTGCCTAGAATTAGCTATCATAGATCATGTCCATAGAGTACCATGTCAGGTATATAAACCTATATGAGTAATCTACCACTATAATACCTCTATGATGAAGCTCTTGAAGATTATGATTTTAAATGAGTGCAATAAAGAGGGGTATTACTCCTCAAAGAACATCTGTTGGAAGCCATCCCATGAGAGCTCCAACTCATCATGCATCTGAGTAATCAAACTCCACCAATGTAACGATTTTATGTCGAATAATAAAGGCTACCAAAGCCACCTTATAATATGTTAGGGTATGAAAAATCTTCATGATGTGAACACTTACTCTCTCAAATCCACTACTTTAAGAGGATCTGATTTACAATGGATCCTTATTGGTCTCTAGCACTGGAACTCACAGATTGTGATAAACCTATACACATCCTCATATTTCTCTTCTAGGACTATCTACTACTCAATAGGTGGAAGTTACACTACCTATACATCTAGATAAAGGGGATCACATGATGGATCTTTAATAGAGGAATCATTGCTCACAGGGTCATCATCATGAACTTAAGCTTGTATCCTGTATGGCTATCATCGAGGAGGAATCCTTAATTTCATCCTCATGAATTGTGGGCAGATAATCATATATATATACATCTATTGATAAACACAATGGGGATATGACTCATGATATAAATTAAATGACTCAATCCTACATATTCCATGTATTTTTGATCCATAAAACAATTGTCTCAACATACTGATTCAACATGCAGGTATTCAAGTTTCTAATGAATGGATATGTTGGTCACCGAAACATAATAGGATATCCTCTCCTGAGAGTCTCACTCAATACACCATGACAATATTTCCCTAAATCCCAACTAATTAAATTTTATAGAATTTATGAACAACATCCCACAAAATTAACCCTTATCTAATACTAATTTCTCATGACCAATCCCATGTTGGGCTTAAGCTACAACTTCCCAAAGCTTACCTCTATAAGCCATGGGTGGCATAAAGCACCGAAGGTGAAACAAACTCAAGTAGGCATTTGCCTACATACCTATACACAAACATAACAATCTAAATGAAAACACGCGTAGGAAAAATGAATAAAATTTCAAACACTAATATAAATATTGCAAGCTAGAATGGACCTATGAACAGTGAAAGTACAATAAAAACTTCAATAAAAGGAATAAAATAGACACCCAACCTAAAACGTGTTATAACAAGAAAAAAACTTGAAAAGTAAAACATCTAAGATTGCCCTAAACTTGGATCCCAAGATATTACAATCGTACGTAGTCTAAGAAACCAATATCCCTACGATATTTTGAAGTTAAAATCAACCCATCTATCATATATATATGACATGACACGTGATGGTAAAGTCCATGTAGGGGTGACTATGAATATACATTGTAGTACACCTCAAAAAGTAGATGGAGTAGTAAGAGATAAACCAAAGTGGAAAACAATATATTGAACAATTAATGGTAAAAGAGTACAACAATTCCCAAAAAGAGTGTTAAAGTAAACTCAAACAATCATAATGAGCCCAAAATGATGAGAATATGAAAATATCATCAATTCTTCAATACCTATTGAAGGAGAGTAGACTCATCCAACAATTAGAATATAGACATGGAAATCCCATGGCACACCCCATGCGTCTTCCACTCTCATGGAGGGAGAGTAAACAAACACCAATGTGTGGGAACTAAAATAGTATATAAATATATGCTTAGTAAAATAAGCCTAAATAAGAGAGTTTGGGGATCTCCATCTCACATCTCAGCCTAGGAAAAGATTCTCCATTAGTCCCAGAAGTCTAAACAACATTTCCCAGCATCCCACACATCTCCCCTGGATAGAAATAAAAAAATAGGATTAATCACCACACCATAACATTATCCTCTTTGGGTTTCACTTAATCACTGAATGGTTTTAGGTCGCATCCCAAGGATGCATCTCGATGGGGAATGTGACCCTCATTCTCATGAGTCCAATGGTATGTAAAACCATGTATCGTCACTATGTTGCATAGGTGAGGGATCATAATTTCATAGTAGAGGACCCACACACATGATGATCAGGGGATCCACTCTAGTGTTAGGGGGACATGCGCCTTGGTATAATATGGGGTTCCACCCGAGTCCTCAAGGACACGCTTCCTAATGCACTAGGGGGTCCAGTCAGAAGATAGAGGACTCATGCCCCTTCCAATAGGGTTTCCACTCTGATATCGTTGAGGATCCATGAATTGGAACCAAAACAATGTTCCAATCATGGTTATCAAGAAACTGAAACCTACCCTATCGTGGGGGGGGGGGGTTACTCTCAATAGTAACTATAGAGGACTCGTGCCTCGGTTCCTCTCTACATGAATCCTCTGATTATTCTGTGATATCCCAGAATTGATTGAACATCACATCAGATAGAAACCACTCTTATTAAATTCCACATCGTATATCAAAACCCACTACATATGGAAAAATTGTGTTCTATGTGGAAAAAGACTCGTGATAAGACACTCATGTTAAAAAATATGAGGCCAAAATAAATAGATATGATGAGTTGATGAATCATGAAGAGGTACATGATATATATGGGGACCACATGAAATTTATCCCCACATCATTTCTTGCCCATGTGAAATCCATACTATGTTATTAAACAGTGATCAAGTACACCTGGGCATGCTAGTGTACTCCTAGAGTACAAGGAATGTCTTGGTAAAAGGATGGAAAATAACAAGATGATAATAAAATGTTCTAAGTGGAAAACATAAACATATTGAAATACCTCATTGAATAACCCCAGATAACCAAAAAAATTGTATTGTTGCATTCCTTTTTGAAAAACAACAAGATAAATAATTTATTCACCTAAATTTAACAGCTTGTGAAGAAGCTGAATTTCACCATAACACGCCTTAAATGTGATTTGTGAGGCCCACGTCTCAATCCCAATTTAAAATTATGAATTATGGATCAAATGGTTTTATAGGAATGTGGAATAATTTTTCTATAGATTCCACATCAATTAGATAGCCGGTTTAGAAGTTATGTCCATTTGAATAGCTACTCCCAGACTCTCCTAATATTGTGGGCTGACTGGTCATGGGCTAACTTCCATGGTTAGTCACCCTACCTCCAAAGTCAGACTACTAACCACGTCGACCATCTACATTTTCTACACTAGCAAAATCATGGGCTACCATATCTCCACAATCACCTGCCTATGAGTAGCTATGGTCCCTAGACCACAACAGCCCAAGTAGTTGCGGCCTCATAGTCAACTATGACAATGCTTTGGTTTGGTCAACCTTGTTTAGCCCCAAGTCTGACCTGAGTCCATCTCGGTCTATCCCACCTAAACCACCATGGGATTTCCAATCTGGACCACCTTGGACTTGGCCCACGTGGCCAAAAAACAACGTATGAGTGGAAATAGTTGCTACCTACCTTCTATCTAGTTGTCTACTGCATTCTGTGGGTTCCGATATCCATTGGGGTAGCACCTCGTGGCACCACCATCATTGTCTAGCTGCTCTAAGAACCCCCCCCCCCCACGCACACACACACACACTACTCCATTGGCTATATCACCACACACTAGACACCTCACTCACCCGGACCTCCCCCATTCTATGTGGTCTTTTCAGCTGCATGGGAGCAGCCTACTACACAGGAGCCACTCGGTCGATCAACCTTACCGACTAAAACTGGTAGTCTCGCATGTACTACCTGCCACTTCTGTATGCCTCCAATCCTCTAACTCAAGTAAAAATAATAAAACAAACATAAATATTGAATCCTTGGAGCCTGATCTACACAGATCTATTCAATTATTGTAAATTCATGGATGTTTTTTAATAAAAAAATTATATGATGAAGAATGCACGATGAGCAGTGGAAAAGAGGAATCAATCGATGACTGTGTTAGTTTGACCATCATCATTGAAGTTCAAGAATGGTGAAATCAATTTAAAAACAATATTTAGGATTCAATAATTTTATTCGAGGTTGAAAAATCCAAAATAAAGAGTCCTCCCATTATTTTGATCTATTTTTCATCAATGAACACTCCCTCTAATAATCGTTCCATTTTCCATGTGCCGATATGTTCAGATTCAAAACATTTTCATTATCTATCAATGATTAGTCGTTTATTTTCAAAAGGGAGGAAGGGAGAGTTATCCTTCATGGGTGAGATATTAAAGATCAAAACCCTTGGTTATTTCTATAATGACATATTTATGTCATTTAATATGACCACCCTCCAATAGTCTCAGGATCTGAACATCCCTCACCCTCTCATATTCGGTTGTGTTAAAGTAAAAAAGTGGATCATGAACTCAATAGTGGTATCAAATTTCCAATATGATTCCTCGTTCAAGATTTATTCAAAACAATATATGAAATAAAATAAAATAAAATAATTATTTTATTTACGGTTACACTCTATGTGACTTTTTCTATAGAATATATGAAACCACAGAATTTATGTATCGCCTAGTGTAAACTCCACATTCGAGACTCAACTGTGGCCTCACATTTCATATCCAAGCATCCGTTTGAGAGTTACCATGATTAATTCTCATGAATATTATATAATATATTTAAGATTTTTATGAAATTAATTCCGAGTATACCGAGCCTGTGGATCACATGATGTCTCATCGTTTAGCTCTAAAAATACATATAGAAGTATTTAAAAATCTTACATGGAAAAAACTGGTCACAATAGTAATTTTTTTAAATCATCCAATATTGACATATCAAAATGATATTTCATCTTGTAAATTATATAGTAAAATGAATATCATAAATAGAAAATATAATAATCAATTAACATTCAAATTCAATTTTTTGTAATTTTTTTTCAAGAAATCCATTACAAAATACCATTTAACACTGGTAGGAACTATATAATGAGTATCAGGCTATTGGTGAATGTTTCGATCCATAATTTTACTTTTTTAATTTTATACACCACGAATCCTTAAAAATAAAGATTAAAACGATTAAATATCTCAATGGAAACATATTCTTCAATTTCAGCATTATCAAATTATAATTTCATGTCCATCTAAAAGAATTTATTATGCTTATGATAAGCCACATCCAAAAACAATCTAATTGGTTCAGATCGAGAAAGAAGTGCAATTGTTTCAAAATATATTCCCTCATATTGATAATATACTTTTCATAACAATCAATCATTGTTTCTTGTAATCACACGTTTATCATTTATTATTTTATTTAACCCCACATGGTTCTGATATAATTTTTATATGTAAGAAATTGGACAATTTCCAATGCTTATGTGTTCTCTGTTTTTAGATCAGTATTCAAATCATATGTTCACTCATCATGCCCAATATATTTATCCATTACACTAGGATCTAGGTGAAGCATATGTTTTGTATGGTTTTCTATTCCGAGTTCCCTTATTTTTAATAAGGTATAGAATTTATTCCCAGTAATATTTTTACCTCCAACGTGATTCTTTAACAATTAAAATATCATTATTTGTGGTTGAGATGTTTTATCATCCAAATTGGTATCACCTGAATTAATATCAATATTATATGGATTAATATATTATATATTCCCAACTATTTTGTCATAAATATACACATTGGGATTAATATTATTTTAAAAAAATCATTAATTAGACCACTTAAACATTTTTATTTTGTAATTATTTCATCACATATTTTTCATCAGACATTCCCACATTCTAGTTATTATTTTCAACAGATAAATTATTTCCAAAAAAATGAGATATATAATTGTAGGATTATTCTGGTATCATATTTAATATAGAGTGAAATTTTTCTCATGTTTGAATATAAAATTTTTCTTAATTTTTATAAAGTTAAAAAATTATTGTATTTAGATTAATTTGGATATACTAATTTTCATATTAAGGGACTTGTAGATATAGAAATATATTTTGATTCTTCTTCTTAACCACATAATTTTCTTTTGGTTTATGTGGTGTGTTAAAATAATATCTTAATCCAATATTTATCATGATAATTTTTTAAGTCATCAAATGATAATTTAGTGCCATGATCATATCATTAGTTCATTATCATGAGTACCAACTCCTTCTTAATATATCTTCTATAAATTTTGATAATGAAAACATTTTATGACTTATCCTTGATGAACATAATGCTTTTCACTATAGTATAATCATTAAAAAATACAATAAAATCAATATTGAATTTTTCTAAAATAATTTCTCAAGTGACCACATAATATAGTGTGATTAAAGTCATGTCTTATAGGGGTTATAATAATCATAAATTTATGAGGTTTATGAGTGATAATTCCTTTCATGTTTGTTACAAAAAGACCAATATGATATATTTTTACAATTTGATTATCTCTGAAAACAACATGATTCAAAATTATTTTAAAAATTCATTGACCAATAGGACTATATCATACAGTCTATAACATTATAAAATATTTAGTGCACTTGGAGGGTGTGTTGGTATTATCACTATTGAGAAGTAAAGTTACATTTCTTCACATTCCATGAAAAATTGTCACTCTGTCTATTAAATTAATAACGATAAATGAATATTTCATGGAAAAAACATCATAAAACTTATAAAAATGTTTTCCTACACTAAAGAATTATACATAATATGTTCTATATATAATGCATCATTATATTTCATATTATAATATTGCCAATATTATGTGAAACAACTTTTTATTTTTAATAAAAAAATCACAAATGAATAATTATTCTTTCCATGTATATTTATTTAGTTTTTTCAAGATCATTATGAAACCTTCCATGTGGGAAGAACACCCACTATAAATATTCCAGGATTTTATTTTACTACATACATTCCTTGAATCCTTAGTTAAAAAAGGATTTTCACCTCTAATATTCAAAACTTGTTTTCCTTTCTCAATATATGTGATCTCACATGGTAGTTATTTAATTAATTTTTTTTAAATTTTTCATAAAGTTTACATCTTCTTCAAATATAATTTAAAATTTTAAATCTTTCTTGTGTTGACATATTTATATCATTTGTTATCATTTATTTTCTTTTCTGAAAATTAAATATCACATCATTTGAAGAATTCTAGATGGATTTTCTTATCATTCTAAGAAGTGACATATTATACTAGAATGTCGAAAATGATTGAACTATATATCTTGGATCATAAATAAATTACCATATTTCCTATCCATTTTCCTCTATTTTTTGTACTAATTTTTATTTATTTTTATTCATATTGGAAGTTATATTTCATCTTTCTCTTTTCCTATATGATGTCAATTTTGGGGAAGATTTCTCCACATATTTCATGATCTAAAAAATGTCTGGAAACATTTTTAAAGAAATATATTATATAATAATATAATAATAATAAGATTTACCATATGTTGTTTTACATTTTTACTTATACCTGATTTCATGGAAGCATTAAATGATTTTCTTTGAATTTAAGTGAATTCCTGAAAATGTCTTTAATTGTCACCAATCAATTATCTACAGCAAGATATTTAGAATATATCTTTGAAAAATAATTGTCTTTCAATAAAATCATTATTCTAAGATCTATAATAATATTTTGATCTTCATAATAATTTACCTTGAGTTTTATGATTTAATTAATGATAATAAAATTATTTTGACAACTACAGGACATTATTTAGTTAACATAATTTTACCTTCAATAAAATGATTAATCCCTTTATTATTCATTAATGATTTTTCAAGACATGCTCCAAGAATTTAAATTTATAATTTTTTCCATCTATATTGGTTTTGAGTCAACTTATCCAATAATTTTTGTATTTAATACCATTTAAATATAATACCTAAAATTATAATGTATCCACCCATTATTTATTTAAGATTTTTAAATGGATGAGTGATCATAATCTTCTTTTTGGGCATAAAATATCTTGTATTTCATATATAGAATTTATTTTTTTCATTGACTGGTATTATACAGTTACCTTTAACTTTTATTCCAATTATTTCTTCTTGGTTTTAAACCTTTTTCAAATTCATGATCCACTCCTTTATTTTAATGAATAATCTATGAAAGGTTCCATAATCTATTTAATTTATAATACCAAAGTTGTTTAATGATTATATTAGTTATTATTACCTTATTAATCCACCTTGAAATATAATAACTAGATCAATATAGATCATTATCTTTCTTCATCCTGGTCAATATAGCTTGAACATGTATCTTATTCTTCATTATATATTTTTATAATAATCATAGCCTCTAATTAATTTTCCACTTTATAATTATCCATAAAGGATTTACACATTATTAATACATATTAAATAAGAATATTAAAATTTTCAACCATATAAATTTTGTATCTAGGTTTATGGACAAGAAAATTTGGATTACATCTATTTAAAAACATATTCATAAGTTTATTTACAACAGTTGTGTCATCAAGTTTCTAACCAAACCACAATATGTCACATATAATTTCATTAACCCTTGTAAAATAATAAACTATAAATTCCTTAAAATCCATATTGATATTTTCACACTGAAATCTCTTGATTTTTTACATAGCTTTCTTAATATTCAAATTTCCTCCATAGATTTTTGATAGTTGATCACTTATTTTTTATCTATTTGTTACCCCATAAATATTTTACTAAACTTATTCAAATAAGTATTTCAATAAATAATTTTGAGATTTTCCATCAACAAAAATATTTCTTCTATTAGTGGAGTTCATCTTATCTCCTCCAAAAAAGGGGTTTCAACTAACTGTAGTAGCATCTATTACTTTTGATCACATAGATATATAATAGAGAATCTTCCTATCATTCCATTTATTATAGGTCATTCCATAAAAATATAGAAACCCCTACTATACATAGTGTTCAGATTATCCACTTCTAGTATAGGTAGGACATAATAGATGAAAACATTGTTTAATACCAATTTAATATTTTGAGATCAAATGTTCCACTGAGAATCAAACACCTGAACTAAATTAATAGTAAGTATTATTTTCATTTAAAAGAACTATATAATAATAAAAAATCATTAATTTGAGAATGTTAATGAAATCAAAATTCAAAAAATTTATAATTATAATATTGATAACTAAATTTCATTTACTAATTCAATGAATTTATAATATCTTATGGTGATATTTTTATATTTTTTAAAAGTATTTTATTTTTTGATGAAAGATGAAATATATTGATTTTGAAAATATTGTAGCATTCATGAAATACTAATGATATATGAATGAATTAAATTCTTTTTAAACCACGTTTCAGGATAAATATATATAATATATGTAATATAATTAATAACGAAAAATTTATGAACTTATAAATATATGATTTACATTTTTGAAATATAAGTAATGTAGTTATTTAAATTAAAACTATTTGTGTTTCATCAATTTAAATATAGTAATAACAATTTTAGTTTCATTTATGGATTTTTTTAAGTTCAAAAAGTATCCACTAATTCAATATATTACAATTAATTCTATATTAATCGATATTATAATTGATTTCATAAAAAATAATTTTTTTGTTAAATCAATTTTTTTATAAAAACGGTTTTTATAGATTTTATAAAATTATCTAAAAATTAATATCAAAAGAAATTATAAATTTAATAATTTTATATGGATTCTATAATAATAAAAATAATAATAATAAATAAGAGGGAATACGATCAAATTATATTTTTTCCATAATAAATTTTAACCATGTTAAATATTAATTACCACTACTGGGGGAAATATTAATTAAAAGGTTTAAAATAGGGGATATGGATCCAAGATAACAAAAACATATTCTTAAATTAAATTTTTCAATTTTTTTATCGTACTTATATCATCTTCAAATATTAGATAATTTTGTGTCTCTTGACTGGTGTATTATAAAAATTGTTTTAATAAGTTCTTAAGTATTTTCATGTTTTCCACCCACCACATTTATAAAAAGCAACCTCTTATAATATCATCTACACACTTCCTGGGATACATTTCTCTTCTAATAAATTACAAAATTCATTCTAAACATTACTTTTCTTGATCTAGAGGTCATTTTCTCACCAAAATAACTATTCAATAATCCTTAATTTTTTAATATAATTAGAATACGTATAGAATAATTCTATCTACATATTGTATTTTTCCAAGTTCCTTTATTTTTAAACCTCATTCAAATATTCAATTACTATATAACATAATCAAAAAATTATATTTACAATAATAATATTTATTGTTGATATTTTTCATACATTTTTTATCTACATTCCATCACATGTAAAATTAATTCTTTATTCATTCGTATGTCTAGACTGCCACCTCAACGAAGAAATGAGTAACGCGTTTTGGACCAGATCTCATGGATGGTTATAAATAAAAAATAAATCATTATATTTTATTTTTTTTATGTATAAATAAATAAATAATATATATCATATATATTCTTATCCATCCATCCTTTGGTAAATTATAATTTCTCTTGTTCATACATGTGGGTTCCCACCTCTACAAAGAGTTTTGATTATTTTTTTATTACAAACATTCATGGAATATTATAAAGATTATATAACTAATAAAAAAATATTCAAGATATTATTTTCATTTTATTGATGATGTAATCATAAATTCTCCTTTAGGGATACCCTAAATTATTCATTTCCTTTAGTGATTACTCAATTATCATAACCTTTGAGTTTACTATTATTCATTGATTTATGAAATGCCCAAGGTGTTGATTAAATTATATATATGTATATATATATATATATTATTCATTATTCTATATGGAAATTCATTATCTTTGTATCATATATTCCATTTTATATGTTATCTTATTGTTCTTTTGTGCTCTTCCTTTATTATGTTTTCCTTTTCATATGGTATAAATAAAGAACCATTTAATAATCTTCAGGGATTCCATTTTTTTGTGATATGTTTTATTCTTCCAATGTATTGTTGAAATAATATATGAATTTAGTCTCCCATTATTACTAAGATATTAATTCATATTTATTTTAATCCATTTTATCTTTTTATAATGTAGAAGTTTAATCATCAGCTTTGTGATATAGAGGTTTGGGATATTATAGTTGGTATCAATGGATGTTTGGTAAAATACATGGGGACTAAATTTTAGAAAAACCTATCCATAAAAATCATTACTGTAAAAACCAATAATTTATAATTAAAATTTTCAGTCATATGGAATGGATCAATATTCATGTTCTTATGAGACAATTAACTGTAAGTAATTATTCATATTATACGCCAAGTGGAAGAAAGAGAAATCTTGTCAATACCCATCATTAATGTATAGATATCCCATATGAGAATTTATATTCATTAATTTTTGGTGATAGATATATCATGGATATATTGGGGAAACTCACCATAATTATGAAATAACCATTTCCTATTTATAGAAAAATCTTTTTCGATAGCATACTGGACCTATGTTGGTTTGTATTATGAAATAGAGACCTTCATCCATTAACGGGATAAGAAAACCATTGGTAGATAATAAATGGATCATGTCCTATGAAAATATTTTATTCAAAGTTTGATGTAATGAATGGGAAAATTTTAATATAAACTATATTTTGGAAATGAATATATTGATCAATGGAAATCATTGTTCTAGAATAATGAAAAGGATGAACAAATTGAATGTATGTAATAATTAATTTAAGTGATATTCATTGTGAAATAGATTCCTTGAGTGAAATGAAATGAAATATATAAGATGTGCCTCAACCTAATGTTTAATGAAGAGTAATGTTTCATGGAATAAGATACCATATTGATGATATTAGTAAGGAACAAATTAGATTACTTAAATAATATAGAATGAAATATTGGATTTTTCTTAGTTTGGATTAAGAAAAATGTTTTAAGGGAAAATATTTTTCAAATGTTTTAATTATATGGAGATATAGTATCATGTGACTTTCAGATATTGAAATAATTATAATGGACATATATATTCAAGTAAATGTAAGAAAATAGTTGGTTTTATGAAAGCCAATGAAAACTAAATCCATGAGAGAGAGAAAATGAATGATTTTATTAAAAACACAATATGTTTGTCAAATGAATCATCATGGTAAATTTTTAAAGGGAATGAGTATTTTTTATAAGCTTAGAGATAAGTTAAATTGTTCTTGTGAATGAAATAGAAAATATTAAATCACTTTGATCTAGTTATTCAATAGTAGGTATAAATTTCATTATTTAATCCAATTCCACATGGGTTAAGGGAACCTAAAAAATAAGAGGCCAAGGGGTATGGGTCAATATAATGTGATTATTAAAGATGAAGTTTAAGTTACTAATTATTTGGTGGATGGTACATTTATTGTAAAATCATATTTTTAATATTATTTATTTTATTATGGATATTCAAACTCTTTTAAATCGTCCATGTATTCCAAGAACATTAATTTATTTCCCAGATCCCTAATAAGTGATTTTTAATAAATAATAATAGTTGAAATATTATTACAATAGGTATATTTTATTCAATAAAAATTATGATTAAAAGATATACCCTCTTTTAAAACACATTTGATACATCTATAGTTTTCTTTGAAATATTTCATGGTATGAATATTTTTTTAAAATTATAATGGAAGAAATATTACAAGGGAAGATGATTTAATTTAAAAATTGAGATGTGGAATCCTTTATCTTCACAAGGGGCACTATATATTCTGAATGATGTTTGGATCCACCTATAGTTTCTCTCCTTAATGAAATTCTAGTAGATGATATGAAAGCCCAATGTATCGATGTTAATGGTAACCTTATACTATAATACATAACTTTTATACAAAGATAAAATGACGTGTTTCTTGAAAAGAGTCCTACAAATCAACATGAGAATAAATATAAATTTCTTATTTTACACAAAATAATCACAAAAAACAATTTATAATTATATGATTCCATAAAAAATAAAAATATTTAAATAAGGGGAACTAATGATAAAACTAAAATATTAGTGTAATAATATAATCATTTTCCCATGTTTTTATCCTTTAGGAGCCCCAGTACGTTTTGTTTTGAACAAGGATGGTTCTAAAAGGTTTTACATTATGTGTTTAGGGAAACATACATTGGATTGATAGATTCAACCACAATTTTTAGGGATTTTTATGAATAGAGTAATCACATTTTATCAATATATATTCATTGTGATATTTATCAATTATATCATGGTATACTAAAAAATATTAGAACATAAAAATATCTATTTAAGAATCATTCATTAAACTATGAGATGAAATTTTTTTATAGGAATATTTTTTATTTGTCAAATAGGGCTTCATTATATTTTATTTCATTGAAAAAATTTCTCTACAGTTGGAATATTTGATGACACTCGAATGAAAATGTAGTTAGTGTTTGTATTAACTTATGAAATATAATTGAGATATATAGTTTCATTGGATTAACAATTTCCTATTTCCATATTTTTCTTTTTTATCTCCAGATTTTAGAACCTATTAAAGATATTTATACATAAAGGGGTGAATTTTATATGGGTGGAGGAATTTAAATGAATTTTTGTTGAACTTATTAAGTGATTATTTGATGTACTCGTATTAACATTACCTACCCATGACCGTGATTTGGCAGCAATGATCATTTCCTTGATGATATTGTGTAATTACCTATATGGTCAATTATTTGAGATATGCATGGATCAAAAATGATTTAAATATGTATTTTCATAAAACAATAACATAATGAGATAAATGAGACTCATAAAGCTACTAAGGGATTGTCATTTCTCAAAACACTAAAATCATGATAAGTAAAATAAGGTGAAAAAATAATTTAGTATAAAATATCATGGTGTTTTGAGTTACATACGGATGAAAATATCCTATATTAATGGATTTAATAATTCTGGATTTGGGAATCATTATTAATTTATAAAAATAACCTCTTTCCATAATGATTTATAAAAAATCTTTATCAGGGTAGATAAAATGGTCATAGCTTAATAATTACTGTTTAAAATAAAAAATAAATGTCATGAATTATTGGGATATGTTAGACCTTGGGAATTATGATCTTTTCATAAAATTTAGTATGATTCAATGCATTATGCAAAAAAGCTAATTTCAAAATGGAGTTATCAGTTGAAAATTATAGCTCAAAATTTTCTATTCTCCCTAATAACATTGAGATGTATAAGGATTTTAAGGAACATGTTTATGTGGGATAATATAAATAATGAAATTACTAAATACTAATCATCATTATTGGTTGTTCAATTGGTAATTTATAAGGTAAAATGTTCTAAATGGGTAAAGAGACATCTCAATATTCTTATGATGATGTGGGATAATATTTCTATTTACATTGTTACTGTATTTCCAAAGACTCCAAATAGATATGAGGTAATATGTGTCTTTATTGGACACCATGTAATGTCTTCACATAACCTATCTATAATTGTGGAACTAATTATTATGTACCCCACCCAATTCTATGTCAATAGTGTTTAAGGACTTCATGGGGAACCTCTTTTAACTGTATCTGATCAATGTAAATAATTTGCAATGGAAATTGGAAAAATTCATCGATAAGATCTCAAAACCAGGATACATTTGATCACATATTGTCAAAAATAGATATATTTATAGTTTTAATGGACTAAAAAACATTATAATATAGGATAAGTTCATGATCATAAGGTATTCAAGGTATATGGAATCAGTATTTAACCACGGTTGATGTTGTTATAATAGTAACATTCATTCAAGCACAGAAATTGAACCGAATGAAGAATTATATTTGTAAAATATACCATGTAATATCTTTATAATATGAAAATGGTGATATAATTAATGTAGTACCAAAACATATTCAGTACATAATGAAAAAATTGAGAACTATTTAGAGTCATATGAATATAGCTCAAATCAAGAAAATGTTTTGTACTGATAATCAGAGGAAGGACCTGGAATTTTAATAGGTGGATTCAATTATATTCACATTATATACAGGGAATGGATTTATATGGTTTGAAAAAAATGGGTAAATATTTCCTAGGTATACTAGGCCGTTTTATATTTTAGAAATAATTAGAGTTGTGGATTACATTTTGAAAATGAACACAAATGTTTCAATAATGAATAATGTATTCATATTTCCTTATTGAGGATTTATATATTAGACCAAAAACATTTAATAACCTATATTTAATTTTAAATATTTCATAATGCATCTTGTTTTGAAGATCCTATCTATATTCTAGACACTAGAGAATATGTTTTGAGCAATCAGACGTCATAGCTAGTATGTGTATTTTTTCTAAATCATTTTATAGAAGATGAAACACAGGAATCTAAATTAGCTATCATGTTTAGAAACCCACATAACTTAAATTTTTTATTAAAATACATTTCAAGGAAGTAATTTTTTATGGGGTAAGAATGTAACAGCTAAGATTAAATTATAGTAAGAATGCTTTTATTTCAAAAAAAACGATAATAAAATCCACATAGTGTTAATCATGAATGAGATTAAAAAAAATTAGTATTTTCTAACATTGAACTGGTTAAAATATTTTCATTTTTTAATTCATAATATCAAATTTATCTTAGGGTTAATTTTTAATTTTTTAAATGTAGTGATTTTTATGGTGTATAAAGAAAATTACTGATTTTATAGAAATTCTCTCAATGATGAAATTATATTTAAATGTGAATTAATTTATTGTTTATGGAAAATTATTTACATAAAAAAATATATTTAATTTGTAATATAATTAATTTAAATGTAAACATTTTATCTTAGAAATTTATATTTATGATTATTGAAATCAAAGTGACGATTTTTTTAAAATAAAAATTATTTTTTGTTCTTCTATATTAATCATGTATTCCCATTTATAGTTTAGGTTTTGGATTTTTTTTTAAATCAATTTTTTGTGATATTATATTTCAATCAATACAATTAATTTCTTAGTAATACACATTATAGTATATTTTATTTTAAAATATTTTTTTTGCATCAAAAAAAGTTTTTTCTACAAACAGTTTCCATTACGTTTGAAAAACATATATTAAATGTATTTTCTAAAAATGAAATTAGTTTAATTAAATAATATTTATTAGATTTTTTAAATATAATAATTAATATATTTTAATATGTAAAACTCATTTTTTGTAATAATGAAAACTAACGATGTTATATATTTATCACCTTATTTAATTATATAATGAAATAAAATAAAGGGAGAGAGATTAAATAAAACTAAAAAGAGTATAGAATATAATTGGATGTATATAATTCGACCATAATATTATAATAATAAAATATTGGATAATTTTTAACCACTTTAATTTATTATGAGATATATTATAAAATAAATTTTCTACTATTTACAGGTTTTTCACTTACCCCACTTATAAAAACAACCTCCCCTCGTCTATTTTCCACACATATTATTCCACATCACTCAACCAATACATACCAAAATTTGTTACCAAATTTAATTTTATCAATATATATGTCCATGTCTTATGAACATATAACATTATGATCTACTATAGTGTAATTTAATACAGATTACTGAAGGAAGAGATATATGTTCTTACAAATATTTTCAATGATACTTTCATAAAAAACACCTAAAAATAATCAGTGATCACCTTAACATAATTAAATCATAATATTTAAAATATTTAGAGATATTTTAGTTCATTTGTTATCCATTTTTTATATCCTTTATATCCTATGGAAACTGAAGACTTCACATGCTCGTCCATGTGGACTACCACCTTCACAAAGTGATGTGTATACATTTTATTCATTAGATAACATGGTTGATTATAAAGATAAAATTAATATGTATATATATATTACATAAATATTATTATTTAATGATAATATATCATCTACCTTTTTATTCTACCATTAATAGGAAAATGATAACATCGTAGGTGCAAACATGCGGACTACCACCTCTACAATGTTATGGGATATGTTTATAAATTAACTTTTTTTCATATATGATTATAAAATATATATAATGAATAAAAATTATATTCAAGGAAATTTTAATATTAATTATATGATGGGACATTTTCATAGCATCATCAACCACAGTTAATATTCTATAGTAGTTTTAGAGAAATTAATGAAACAACATTTAGTGGTACATGTATGCAATAACTGTAAAAAGAGAAAATTCAAAATGGGTTTTAAAGGACCATAAAATTAAATATACATATAAAATGATTTAAAGAATTTATTTAATAATTTTAATGTGATTATTTCAAAGGATATGACTAATCTGGCATAGAAGAAAGCCAATGTACGAGTTTTTCCACTCAATTACACACTATTGGGACATGCGGTATATCATGAACTCAATTTATTTCATATTTTGTATTTCATACCATGTTGACATATTATATCATCAGTACCAAATTCATCATTTTATTTTATTATTTTATTTCTATAATTTTTTTATGTTTTTTATTCAAATTACATTAAAAGTTTAGTGGTTTATTTTACTATCTCACAATTATTCGGGGTTATTCATGATTAAATTTACTTATGATTAATTATATGATCCCTATATTCTTAAAATTTATATATTTTCATTATGGTTTTCTTGGATTTATACTTATATTTCTCTCTTTTGTAATCAAATACTAGATTATAGTTTTTATGGTAACCCCACCATATATCCTCTTTTAGTGGAGAATATTTTTCGTCTGAATCTTAATAGTTTAGATAGTTTAATATATTGTTTAAAAAATGAAAATGATATTAATAAAATATTTTCAAAATATATTTTTTTGGTAAACAATTTTGAAAGAAGTAGTTGGAATTTTTTCCATAAAACCCATTTTGGACTTTTTATAAATGTGTAAAAGTTATATTTTTTAATGGTTATGGGGTGTGCATATTTTACATCCTCTGAAAAAATTATATTCTCTTAATAATCCACTATATGTTTCCATGTATTTTTAAATGAAAATTATTTTTCTATTATTCTATTAATTATTATTTTTTTGTATTAAAAAAATATGTACTTTAAAAATAATTGAAAATTTTTTACAAAAGAAATTTAAAATCATTTTTTAAAACATAATTACTAAATATTTAAGGTAATTTCCATTTTAAAAATCACTTGTCATTTCCCCAAATTTTTTAAAGAAATTCCATTATTTAAAACATTAATATAGATTAATATTTTTCCTTTTATTATCATAAACTGATTATATATTTATACTTATTATTTGAATATTGATTTTCTTTTTATAATGTCTCTATGTGTCTAAATTATATAGAAGACGTTACTTTTCTCTTTCATATCCATTTATTCATTATCAAGAATGTGTTTAGAATAATTTGAATATACATTTATATTTTAATATCTATATGAAATTTAAATGTAATATATTATCTAATGGAATATAATTATGAATGATATTTCATTTACTAGGGAAATAATGATGTTTTTTATTCATGATTCAATAAAGATATTTATGGATTGATAATGAAAGTTGAATATGATTTCTATTGATGATTAAATATATGGTTATTTAATTAGATATATTTAAGTGATATATGGGGCCCACTCACAGATATCCCCTTATTTATTTGGTAGGTATAATGACACAAACTAGTTGGAATCCTCAGTAGTTGAGTATTTAGTGTATTCCTACCCAATTATTGACTATTTCATTGAATATAACAATTATGGGATGATAAATAATGTTTTTGGACATGTCCATGCTGATAATATTATTGCTTTATGACATTATGTATTTCCTTCAGTGATTATTCAGTTATAATTAAACTTCTATTTACTTATATTCGTTGATGTATTTCATGATCATGTTATTTATCAAAATGAATATGTGTCCATTATTTCCTTTTACATAATGTTATATCTTATATAATCATTATATGTTTTATTATACATATTACCTTACAAAAATTTTAACTCACCATTTATTATGATTACCTTTCCAGATGATATAAATAATTAATCATTGAATGATCTTAAAGGATGATGTTATTATTTTTCACATATGTTTTATTTTTCCAATATATTATAAATACCAAAAATATATCCATTCTCCCACAAGTAAAAACCATTCATTTCTATATGTTTTAATACCATATATCATATTTAAATGTAATAGTGTTATAACAATATTTTCTATACTAGAGTCATTGTTGTCACCGATATGGGGGCATCGATTATTAGATGGATTTGTTGGGTTCTCATTATCAGTAAAATCAACCTCTACTGAATGTTAGATTTTGACCCACATAAAAGGTAATGAAAATATCACATAAAAATATAAGAAGAATAATTATTTATAGGCATAAGGGTTTTTTTATAATTCAGTTCATTCAGGGATACCAACTCCTTTCCATGGCTGGTTGATCTCCTAAACCATGTAATCATTCACTATACACCAATGTGAAGACTTTATTATAACAATTCATGTGTTATATGACTCTAACTATCTATAGTATCACCATATGGTATGGTTTGAAACTTTTGACAAAAATATGATATTTAAAAAAAGGATAGGGAAATCACTTGGATGCATAGGTTCACATAAAAACACTAGCTAGTGAGATTTCTCTAAGAGGATTTTCAAACAATAATAAATTTTCACTCACATCATAACGATATCATATAAAATTAATTATCATTTATGGACTGAGATGATCATATTTATTGATTGAGTTCCACCAAATATAGATGATGGACAATGATCATTGGCTTCATGCACACTCTCCAGCTACCTCTATTTTCCGTGGGTCATTTGACATTCCAACAATTTATAAATAGTTATTTAAAAGAATTGAATATTAGAGATACATAGAAAATAAGTGTTATTTCAATTCCAATAATAATTTCTCATATCCTCATTATTGATTATTAAAAAAATTAATATACCACCATCCACCTTAATTGAATCGGTCATTTATTATAACAAAATATCAACCGTGATCAGATAGTTATACTCATATATTAATAAAAACATGCGTTGAAAAAAGACCACCTAAAACCATCTCCCATATTTCAAAAAAAATAAAATTTTATCAAAAACCAACCATAGATTCAATCAAAATGTAATAATAATTCACTAATAATGCATTTTTTTGATTTCTTGTCAAACTAAAAATTATAAACTTGTTTTAGAATGAACCCATTAAATTTAAATTAGATGTTTTATAGACCTATTTAGAATAAAAAAACTGAAAATATCATCATTATAAAAATTAAATTTCATAATATTTGAATTTAATCACTACATTAACTGATGGAAGTGAATTTTTTAATATAAAAACATCTAATGATTATCACATAGGAATTGTATAATTAATATCCATTTATTGTTAAAAAACATATCCATCTTTTAGAATCATATAACGTTTTGAGATCAATACTATTGTAACTTCAATGATATATTAAAAATTAAAACTATTTTAGATATATCACATGAATCAATAGGAATCAAAACCAAATGTGATCTCTAGAATAAGAAATTTTTTCTTCTAGTTCATCTAATTAATAAAAAAATTATTATATTTTCCAATAGAAATAATACTTGTTTAATGTAATGATATAAGTAAAATTTTCCTTTTTTATTATAATCTAAAATTTATCTAAATAATAATCCAATTAATAGACTATAACTACTATTTACATCTAGACATATGTGAATTAATTTCTATTATATGGATAATCATGTATTTGAGTATTTTTATATGTGGTGTAATTTGAATATGATCTTTTTGTAGGCATGATGAATTCCCATACATCATCAAATCCACCTTCATAGATATTGTTAATGTAGTAAACATTCCTAAATGTTTTGGGAAATTTAACTAATTAAAATCTCACATTATTTATGTCACATCCACCTCATATCAAATATCTAGAAATCATTCCAAATAGTTGAAAGCACATATAATCAATAGTTATTTATCCTCATTAATAACTAAAAACAAATACAAATACATCACTTATACAATATTTTAATTCAACATTAAATGTAAATTTCATTTTATTTTTTGTACATGCGGTTTATGATTTTTAAAAGTTTCAATTATTAGTTATTAACAACTAACCTCATTTATAAACCTTCAAACATTGATAAAATAAATAAACCATATTTTTTATAATGTAATCATGGTCTTTTAAAGTATGATTCTAATAAAATTTTTGGGTTTTTAATGTATATAATATTCCTCCACCTATGTGGTGAGTATGGAATATTGTTCATCTATTTTGAATGATTATCGAAGTGTAAGGAGTTAAATAGAGATGTTTCAATTTATATACTCATATATATAATTGAATTATAGTTTATATACATTTGTACATTGGAAATGAAATAAAATATGTTAGTCTATCATATTCATCCACTACTATGAGAATCTTGAATTAATAATTTCGACTATATGATATTGAGATATTTTATGTCTCGTGGTTACATAAAGTATATTAGATTTTGATTTTAGGATTATTCATAAAGAATCTGATACATCTTGTTCAAAAAAATATAGAGATACACATGTTTTAAATAGATCATGAGGGATCTATTTATATATTGATATGTGCTTAATATAATTTAGAATAAACTCTTTTTTATAATTATTCACTATCTAAAAAAGATTTTTCTCAATTACTAAAAATTATTTTAGTTTTATATAAGGTGTTGGTATAGATGAGTTTATGATTATATATAATTTTTTATATAATTCTCTAAGAACATTAGGATAACATCCCCAAATAATGATTATTGTACATACAAAAGTTGTTTTGGGTATGATTTCTTCATTAGTTACATATAAAGTAGTATAATAGGAAAATACATAATATAGTTATTATTTAGAATAATTATTAGATTCATAGAAATATATAATAAGTTATAAAATAATTTTTTTAATGTAAACATGTCGTGGTTTATAAAAAACAAATCAATGTGGAGGTAAATGTAATCAGCTTGTGGTTATGTTTATTGTAGTGAATGAGTTATGAGATAAAAAAACCTCTCAATTATCTATCACTAAACATTACCACACATAAATTTACCTCTTGTGATGATGATTTGAATATTTTGTAGAAAACTTTAATGAGTTAAACATTTATATTCAAATTAAACTATATTTTTAATGTAGTTACAACATTATGAACTTTTTTGAATAATTAGTTTTGACAGGTTTTTTTATTTATTTTAAAATAAGGATAATCCTTATAGGTTAATATGAAATGTTTAAATCATTAATAACTTGTACATTATAGTAATTATATACATGTGAAACTCTATAAATATGTGTTGTATTTCATATATTTCAAATTTACAATAATGTTATTAGAGTCATGTATAATACAACATAAGATGTTTGGTAATTTATTAAACCCATATATACATTTGGAAAGTTTTTTTGGATGATTCATCAGGATATCCTTCAACAATGTGTGAATACATGCACCTAATTCATTAAAAGTGGAATGGTGGGTAACTTATATAATTTTTCAATTGATTTTATTTTTCAGTATTTTATGGATGATGATTTAATTTTATATTTTATTATATTTGGATATATACTATCCCATAAATAACCAACAAATTTTGTGTTGAAAAAGTGTTCTATTAACTCATAACATGTTATATCCATCAAGACTAGTATAAAATCATGGAACTAAAAAAATTATACTAATAATTTTTTTATTTGATTAAAAAAATCAGTGATTTAAAATACCTATATTTAATTTTCTAGATAAGACGATAATATAATGATGTGTTCCAATATATATTTAATATTCTAAAATAAAATATTCTAAAATAATTCTTACAAATAAAAATATTATATCATGGATGTTTTTGTCTAAAAATATCTATATTTATTTAAATGGTCTAATTTTGAAATATTAAAAATGCTCAAGAAGTTTTCATTAGTCATTCTCCTTGGCACTCAATTATAGTAAAGCATCCATGAGAATTTAACATGTATAGTTCATTATAATATATTATTTGAAAATAAATTTCAAATCATGTCAATGGTTCTCCTTTAAAACTTATTTCACATAGAGTGGGAAATATGTGATTTTATAAAACACCTACATTAATAATATTATCATCAACAATAAATTTTTTTCTTCTCGAGAATCCAACAATTCATCCTTTTAAGATTAATCCATATACCAAAACATTTTAAAATAACTGACAAAGAAATTATAAATAAAGGACTATAATATATAATGGAGTTTTATTTATAAATAATAATTATGGTTCGAAATTTATTTTTAGTTTAATTAAAATGTTTTATTACTCAATTTAACATCTTGTACCACATGACCATAATATTATTTTATCCAAATTTAGATTTATTTCATTGATTTTTATGCTACCTTCAAATGTTTTATTCCATTCATAAATCAAACTATATGTTATCTAACACCATAAAAACAATATTGGGTTTTATATATTATAAATTATAAATAATTATTTAATATTCATGTGGAAATTAAATTACATTTGTTAAAAATGTAGATCATGAATTAAACTAGATGATTAAACCATAACATTACATTCCTTCACCATAACAAGTTTTTATGTTTAATGAAAATATATTGATCTTATATTCACATTCTCAATGATTCCATTAACAATAAAATTGTTGCTTCTTTTGTGATTTTTTATTCACCAACTGAAACATATACAAACATATTCAATGTGGTCGATACCTATATTTATGTTTATTTCAATCTAACATTTTAGAAAATTGAATGTTCTAAGAGTATCAGAATCCTATAAATCTTATGCACAATTTTGGGTTTTCATTTAATAAAATGAAGAAAAAATAACAATATTATGAAAAAGGATATTTCTCATTGTTATATAGACATATCTATAAAAAAAATATTACATAAATATTTTTTTGGTCTTTTTATGTTAATTTTTAATAAACATTACCAATAATAAAATTCCTTGATATTGAGATAATTCATTGATTTTGATGTTGATCATTAGAACATCATTAAAGTTGTAACATTGGTGGGCCTAGAAGAGAAAAAAATAAACCCTTTACCTATAATTTACACATGATTATTTGACCATGAAGCATTATCACTGATAATCTTACTACTAGTATAGGGGTACTAATTTTATTGTGTTGATCATCGTTCATCTAAAAACAATCATAATGATTTAATAGATTGACTCTTATTGAATCATTCATAAGAGAGAGGAGGGAGGCATAAGAGATTCTATTGAACTTGAGTTAAAACCCTATGGATGTTATTCATGGTGGGAATTTAGTACATAAGAAAATATAATGTGGAAATTTTTTGAAACCCTAAGAAATGATATTTCTAGAATTTATAAGGATGGGTTATCGAATAAATAATTTCACATACCCTCCTAAAATACTCATAATCCTTATAGAACCACTTGACTAATAATAATATGAACAATAATTTTATTATATTTTTGAAATTCATATAATGCTAATAAAAAATAAATATCAATATATTAAATAATACAATGGTTACTTAAATGATATTTAACATATCATTTACACCAGACACATTAACATGATTTACATTTCATCCCTCATATTTTCCATTCCATTAATAAAAAATCAATAATTTAATAAGAAATATGAATAATTTTTATAAATTTGTGAATAAATATTAGTTATTACATTAAACTCATATATAAAAGTGTCTGGTTTTTTAAAATGAATAAATCTTGAATAAATATTATTCATCAGTCTAGAGAATAATATTTTTTCTAATAATAAAATTTCACTAGAATTTAATTAAAATCCTTGGAAACACTATATTATTGACCATTTAGTCCACATCCTCAATGAAAATATTTGTTTTTCCCAGAAGACCAATATTACCATATAGTGACACGTATTGTCACCCATAGAGGATGATGTTTTGGACTGAAAAATGATACCCAAATATGGAAAATCATAGTGTAATATAATCTATTTTTCATGATATCTCATCTTGTAGGTTTCATAATCCGGTTATGAAATTATATATTTGATACAATTTTCATTTCTTTATTGAAATATACATATCAATACACTATTTCCATGTCATTTTGTTTGACAGTTCCATTATAATAAAATGGATGAAATATCAATTTCTATAAAATGGATGGGACAAATCCTTCATTTAATTATTCATTAATATAATATTACTCGTGACACACCCAATGTATTATGTATCATTAAGGGAATATGTTAACATTTGTTTCATGAACTGACCAACATAGCTCTTTTATGCTATCAATATGAAAAGAGTGATCCCCCATGATCACCTCCGATAGTCTAGGGGAGAGTTACTAGTATATTGTAGGATCCTCACAATTATGAGAGGCCATTGCCAAATATACATGTTCAAACAAAACATCTCCATTCACCAATATAATAAGGATGATAAATAATATATAACACCAATTAATTCATCAAATATAAACCTATACCATAGTATTTAAGTGAAAAAGGGTAAAAATAAAATCCTATAAATACTAGAAATGAGTCTACCTTCCTAACATAACAGGAATTCTTCTAAAAAAACTCTGGGATCCATATATGGTCTGTTTATCCCAACAATGTAAAAGAAAATCCCATTAAACCAATGAATCCATAAAAAGGACATTTATCCTCATAAAACATGACATGTATGATAAGTTACATTTAATTGGTGAGTGTAAAATTTCCCAGTCAAACACCTCGAAATCGCCAAAAAATAATCATCAAAAAGAGATTCTGGTCTAAAACTAAAGACAAAGGAGGATAAAAAAGGTAACCTGGAAATGATCAATAAAATATTTTAACACTGAATATGAGGTTTTTCCTCATCATTAGAATAATTATTCAAATTGAGGATATAATGAAAGGCGCATCATGGTGAACCCACTCATCTAGTCTCACTATATTGTACCACCCATCTGAGAGGTTGCACTTATCTAGAATTGCATTGGAAATATAAAAATGATTTGAGATGGATCATCTAATATATTTAGTCAATAATCATACACCTCATTGAGAAAAATAATATGTTACTACATAGGTAGGGGACCACACCCAAGCAGCATAAGAGATACTCGACCTTATCTAAAATGACCCACAATGATGGTGATCACAGTTCATAGATGTCTGATATAGGATACCATCCATTACTAAGGGAATAAATAGATATATTACCACATCATATGAAGTGTGGATGTAAACTCTAATCTATATAGAACTACTCCATTGAAGGGATCACTCAATTATTCTTAGGATGGGTTGACACACTTCACACTCACATTGATAGATCAAGGGAATATAAATGTAATAAAATGGTTTAGGGGAACTAAATCTGGATAATATTGAAACTGGATATAGAAAAAAGAGGCCTCATACAAACAATGAATGGTGTATATGATGTGTAAAAAGGAAACATGATGTGTATCACTAGGAATGCTTATACTAATGTCCTTCCATATCACATTGTATATATGTATCAAACCGCCGATGTTTTCCATCCAACCTGCCACTCGACCTAATCCCGCACATGGATATAATGGAATTCACAATCTGTACATGCTTCTAAAAAGATCCTTTCCATCATAAGAACTCATTTTCATACAATTTTTCAAATATTAGAGATAAAATTGTGGAATAAATAAATAAATAAGCCATTGATGTAAAATTCACACCAAACATGTAATAAACAACTATAATGATCCAACCCATTTTCATATACATAAAAAATGTCCATAAACAATGAAATAATGTTAAGAAGAATAATAAAGTAACTATAGTAATCAAAATAAATCTTCTGCAAACCAAACCACTCGAGTCAATCCCAAAAAAACTCCACAAAATCTATGCTTTCCCCTATCTATCATCTAATACCATGTCGACAATGATTGAGAATAAGGATCCAATAGGGAACCTAGAACATAAAATGATATAGGCATCAGATAAAAAATATATTACCTCACCACAACCAACTTAAACTATGGAATTCATTTTATAAGAAAATTCATTAATGCATGTTTGAATATAATGCTATAAAGTAAGATTCTAAATAATATATTATTCATATAAATTAAAAAAACCCATAATTCGTATTAAAATTTTTCCCTTTATATCCCATAATAAAAAATGTATTTTGAATGAAAAACCGATCAACCCATGTTTCATCAAAACCACAAACACTGTTAAAATTTATAAAAATTATCATGTTATTTTATCCAAATGGAAATGGATATTTAAAAAAAACCTTTCACTAGTCGAATCCACTTATAATAAAAATACCAATTTGATACTAACTTCAATTCACCAATATAAGAGTCTCTAAAAAATCAAAATATATTTTCAAAAATGTTCATGAAAACCATCATATGAACTGAAAAACACACACACTCATGCAGTTTAGAAACATCATAAAGGAACCCCACATATACAAGGTAAAATCCAAATATAAAGTAACATGGTTCCTTTATAGGAAAGAAGAAGAAATTATAAAATCGTTATAGATATCAAAATTCCCTCGTTCACTGACCAAAGAAATTTTCAAATATGTCATGTATTCTAACACGAATCTCAAACACTTGTAGAACCAAACATATATTGGTATAACCACCCAAAATATCTCAAAAAATTCACTAAGATAAAACCATCAAAAAATTAAATCACACATTAATAATTATGATGAAAACCCCACATAGTCATATTTCATTATAATGCCTGACAAGAACCATGTGAACCAATATGTGGTACATTCCCAGTCTTCCCACTGAGGATACAGACCACTATGACCAATGGAATGTAAGGAATTGTAAAATATTCCTCATCTACCCACAAGGAAAAACCATAACTACCCTTACCCCTAAGACCCAATTATTTAAGTCTACAAACACTTAACATTAAGATAATGTTTTAACATCCTATTCGCATACAATGTGAAAAAACAAATCATATAGAGATCCCAAATTATCCAAATGGGAAATCATGAAAGGCTCAATCAGGGGTACCATCCACAAAAAAATATTAATAACCAGAGATCCAAATGGAAATTTAACACAAAATCATGGTTCAAATGACTTAGACCACCTAAAATTTCTTAAAACACTTCTGTAGACCATTAGGAAAATTATATAAATCATTTAATTATTTATAACATTTCAATGTCACCCTTAAACAAGAGAAATCTTCCTTGAAAGTCAAAATAATTTATAGAGAAATTATTTCCATCCCAATTTTTGTTAAACACATTCTAAACCATTTATTTGGTCCAATGAAATCGATGATTTCATCATAAAATAATTTTAGAAACCCTCACACAATGGGCTTTCCATTCAAAATAAAAAAAGAAAGAAAGGACATAAATTTTCTAGAAATCAATTTTTATCAAGCCACAATGGAATTTTAAAATGGTTAAACTACACACACCATTCAAATAACCATTTAGAATATATTAAAACACCTCTTTAAAATTCATTTTGAATACCATATATCAACTCAAAACCAAATTAACATTAAAAAAATTTTCTCTCTAACAGAAAACCAAAAAAGTTCAAACCCATTTCTCCTCCTGAAAAACAGTTCAAAATCAAAAATACATTTAACAAGTAGATTAGAATAATCATATATTAATTTTTATGAAATAAAACATGAAATTCCAATATAATTATAATTATGAATATTTATAATCTCATGAAATGGTTCCAAATCATCACAAGGATGCTATACATAATTATTATTATATAAAAAGTTATTTTAGAATATGAAATAAATCCTAGTATTCCAAAAGGAAATATTCAAAGAGTAGAACCTTCTTCTAAAAAGCATGAACCAAGAAGAAAAATCCTGAAACATGTCGCATTTAATGATGATCTCACCCATAACAGTATAAATGGTTTATATAAACCCTCGATACCAAAATCACCACTATTAAAACAACCTAGAACCCTAAAATCAAACAACATGATATCTATAGTTCTTTGGGGAAGCCAAATCCAATAGATAATTTAGGGAGAAGGATAAAGGAGGGAAATATAGGAATAATTGCCTTCAAGTTTCCATGAAAATTTCATATAGAGTGTAGTAATAAAAGATAGATGACATTAGAACACCTCTAAATTTATTATGGTGTAGACCAATTCATGAGGATTATAACATGGTTGAAAATAACTAAAAAATAAAGATGGTTAAAATAATGGAATCTGTTTTTATAAGATCCAAGATACCTCTCACAGATAGGCCATATGGTTCATCAAATCGTATACAAACCTTGTGGGAACTACTGCTTTATAAAACATTACTTCACACGATTACTCAAAAGAGGATACGCAATTTCATAAACTATGTTCCTCTATCCCAAACCACCCCAATCCTCACAATATATTGGAGGAGATCCACTTGGTTTTAAAAACTATGAAGCATCCATGAAAAATGGTTTTGTCCAAAGTACAGTCCCACCACAAGAGAATCACCCATTTTGGTAAATGGGTTGGCTTAATTTTCAATGCAGAAAAGGCCATAAAAAATTGACCATGTTTCGAACTGAAACAGAACTCTAGAAAAGTCATTATAAAATAAGACCAATATAAAAATACAATGAAACTAAGGGTGACACCAAAAATCCATCATATAACTTTCTTCACATATAAGGCATGAATCAATGTTAACGAAAATGAAAATGTGTGAACTCAAGAGGATATAACAAAATGAACCACTCGACATAACTTAGGTTCAAGTCCAAAAAATGAGATCCTTAGAGAAAATAAAACTAATTATCCATAATAGAACCAAACATCTCTAAGAATAACAAAACAAGAACATGAAATAGGACTCCCAACAATGTTTGGGAGAACTGACATTGTCTCCCCACCATTTAGTCTTTCTTCAAAATGGTCTCCCCACTATTTATGTTACAATACATTAATAAAAAATCAATAAAACAATATAGAGAACACATTATCAAACAATATACAACTATAAGGGTAACACACTCTCAACCAAGAGGACTTAAAAACCAAATGTTCCGATGTATAACTATATGAGCCTTAGAATAATGGTACGATCACTCACATTTTTTTCACAACACTATTAGATTACCTAGGATCGGAAAACATATCACTCTACAATTTTTTATCACACAAAATCCATATGGATAGACCACATCTTGTACACAGAACTCACGTGGAATACTAAACACCATAGTTACACTTTAAAGTACCCTAGGCCTCTTTGAGAACCAATCAATGTGCAATGAAATGAATTAATGTGAAGATGGGTGAAACCCACATCCACCAAGAAATGAAGGACAATACAAGAGTGCTAATGAAATGGAACTAACATAAAACCCTTAAAATATTTTTGACCTCAAATCCTACCAATGAATAAAAGAAAAATAAGAAAACAATATGAAAATCTATCCTAAAGTGATGGTGGACCCTAGGAGATATAGAAATATTTTTAGAACTACAAAAAAATCCTTCCACAAAAATACCTAATAAAACCACGGTCTAAACAACCTATTTAAGATATCCAATTGACAGAAACATCCCTAAAACCCTCCAAGACAACCCTCAAGATGAAAATAAGGAAGTAACCACTCCAACTATGTTAGCATGAACCAAATAATAGGAACTTTAGAACTCGATTTTTTTAAAATTCAAGTGTACCATGATAATTGAGGTTTTCCAAAATCTCCTCCAACCACCTATTTACATCCAAACTCAACAAATGTTCCACATGCACTACTTAACTAAGAGTTTGGTAAGGCATCAGAAATTAGAAACCCTTTCAATAGTTCGGGGGAACAACATCAAAAAATAAATTAAATTCTATTATTCATATCCTAAAGTGAATACCAAATGAATCCTTCCCATACAAGGAATAGAAATTATAACGAAAATCCTCAAATAAGGCACACCAAAACCACATCAAGAGAAACATTCCTATTTTAAACCACTATTTCAACATGGAATTTAAATACACCTAACATCCATGGGTGAATTCTAAAACCGATGAAACAAAAAATAAAACCACCTCTAGGAAAAAACCTCATCAATAAAACAATATAAGACACAAAATAGCATTCAAAATACCTTTCCCCTTTGAAAACTAATCATCCTAAATATGATTATCAAAGTCATCTTATATTTCTTAAACAAAATTAATAGATAGAAATATATTTTTTAAAAAACTCCAAAAATCAATGTTTTAGAAAATAATATTTTAGAAAATCAATTCTTTTTCACCAATATGGTTTCAAAAATAAAAGGTCACATAAGAGATGAAAAATATTCCATTCAATGATCACAATATCCACATCCAAAAAAAGAAACACCACACCCTCAATCTAGGCCCCATGTGGAACCCTCTTTTGGGTAATCCATATTTGATTGAAATTTAAACATGCCCATGAGTGTGTAAATAGTGTCATGCATAAAGCTGGACCACGTATAGGTGACCATGATTCGACTATTCAACACTATATAAAAGAGAGTGACATGACTGTGTTGTAACTTATGGGTTACCCAATCCATACATTCCATGAAAATATCTCAAGTTTGCCTAATTCAAATCTCAAGAACATATGAGTATCTCTCTATCATGTGTATCCTCCAAGAGGATCATAATATCCATCCTTAAAAATCTATAAAAAAATAGCATGGATCCATCATTCAATACCCAGTATCCCCTAGCCTATAAAGGCTTGGAGCATTAATAATCTAGATTAAATCTCTCTTCTCTTAACACTCAATATACAAACACATTAAACACATTATAAATGATATCCAAAAGTTATAAGGGAAACTAAATAATCATAGGCTACTAATAAAGAACACCTAATTTGATTCAACTTATTAATGAATACAACAAGGATTCCTTCCAATCCAACAAGAAACCGAAACTATCAAATGGTTTGAAAGGAATTCTTGATCCCCACGGGATAATGAAATATACATGAAAATATTATAAAATATGTTGGTAATGATATTTATCAATTAAGAGATAAAAGAAAATAAAAAATTCAATAAATAAGGTAGATATACAAACTACATGTCAAGCATTCCATAACTAATTATCATGATCCAAGACATTTGAAAATGAATATAAAGAATCCTCAAATAATGAAATTCATCATGGAAATAATGATGATGAAAAAAATCAAAAATAAAACTACTTAAAACTAACCCTATTTGTCAATGAAAAAAATAAAATCTATGTGACATTCAGTTACACACCATAGAAGAACTCACCCACTGTTGGACCTGACAAACAAGGAGAATCTAACTGGGAACCTAATATATAAAATGATATAGGTGTGAGATTATTATCCATGTAAATAAAAAAACCATCTAATAAATGACAATTGATTTAATTAGTTAATTCTTAAATGAAAGATTAAAAATAATGCTAATAAGTAATCATTAATATAATATATGATTCACAAAAATTATTATAATTCAAAAATCCACTTTATAAAATATCATTTTTCAAAAAACTAAAAAGGAACATTTTGAAATCAAGGCCTTAATTTTAAGGAATATAAAAACAAAAACACTATTAATGATTATCAAAAAAAACTTATGCAGTTTTATACAAATAGAATTGGTTAATTTAAAATACCACTTCATTAACCAAATCCACTATTAATCCCAAACCTATTTGGAACATTAATTCTAGGAACTCATTCAATCATCATTGGAAAAATGTTTTCATAAACATATTATAAAACTCAATATTCCATAGAAACAATTCCATACACTCACATAGGTTAAGAATAATAAGAAGGAACCCCACATACTCAAGGCCTAAAATGAATAAAAATAGAGAAGGATACATTACAATATATTATGGTAAAAGAAAAAAATATGCAACATTACCAATACCCCTCAATAACTAAGAAAATAAACTTTTTAATATATAATGCCTTCTAAAAAATATCTCTAATATGTGTTAGACATAATGTATAGGGATATAAATAACCGAAAAATCTATCTTCATATTCTATGTCCAAACTTTTATCTAATTATCATAACCAAGAATCATTGATATGAAAAACCTATTTATCCTTATATCATGATGAGAGGCTACTTTCATTGTGTGAACCTAAATGAGGTAATTATTAGGTGTTATCACATATTATTTGAATCTTGAATACTAAAGGTATTTGAGGCGTAGAGAAATAAACCAAGTCTACCCACAATTCATAACCATGACTACCCTCACCGGTAACACCCAATGATGGAAATACACATAAAATTAACATGAAAATAATGGATAACAAGAACATACACACACATGAGAATAAAACTACATCACATAGTGATAAAAAACCCATACAAGGGGTAAACATTCAAGGGTAAATCAAGGGTTCAATCAACATAATCCATTTACAAAAAAGTACCAAACATTACTTTATCACAAAACATGTCTCAAACTAAAATTACAATCTAAAATTTCATAAAACACATCAAAGAATCCTTTTGAAAAATGATTTAAATCACCCAAAATTTTTAATTATTTTAAACTCACATTTACACAATGGATGCCTACTTTGAATCAAATGGCCAATATCAGGATTCCTATAAAAAATTCATTAAAATTTACTTAGAGCTTTTAATAGGTATAAATAAATAAGCAATTTCTTTTAAAATGACTCAAATATACCATTAAAGAGGGGAATTTATCATAATAAATTAAACAAGGGAAAAAGCATAGGCATATTCAATAAAACCTTCCTAAGCCATCCACCATCGCATAATAAAAGGGTAAAACTACATACACCATTAAAATAACAATTACAAATAAATTTAGACACCACTTTATAAATCACTTTGTGGTCCACACCTCAAATAAAATCTATCCTTGTTTTAAAACCATTCTTTCACCTATTAGAAAACCAAAACGTTGTTAAAATTAATTTTTCCTCATTAAAAATTGTTTGAAAATAACTAAGTCATTTCACAAGAATATTCAATGTAAAGACCCGTAAAATTCAAGGAAATTTTTCTTCTTAATTTTCTTTGGAATTTTACAAGAACGCGGTTTCTGAAGGCACCTGATTCCGAGGCCCGGTGTGCCCGGAATCATTTTCAGAAGTTTGGCTCGGGTACGTTCAGTGAACGAACGAGCGGGTTTTTCTAAATTTTGAATCATTGCTCGGATTCAAATTTTGAGGGTACCAATGGAATTGCAGTGCCGGTATTTTCTTAGAAAAACCTTTTCCAGAGTTGCGTTTGCTCGGTTGTAGTTTTTAATTTTTGGGGTTAAGTTAAGAAATAAATAAAAGTGGTGCGACACTTAATTTTATTTCACTTAAAGCCACTTAAATCCACTTAAGCCAGGTTAAGAGGATAAGGTGGGACCCACGATATCCTACCCACTTGTTAGGATATTTTTGAGGTGGGGCCCGCACGAGCCCCACCCTTTCTTTCACTCTAAGTAACGTACCCTCGAAAACCTCTTTTTAATGAAAGTCAACTGGTGCATTTTCTTAAATTCTAAATGCCCCTATTTATTGGGCAGTTAAGTCGTTACCATTAATTCATCAAATTAATGGTTTGTTTCTTAACATTGAATTTCAGATCGTTGGCATGGCAATAAAATAAGACCAACATGCGTTTACTTGAGGGTTGCTTGCTGAGAGGAATTAGAGGAAGCTCTAAGTCTTAGAGATATTCATCCTTCTTCATGAAGAACATGAAGAACGCGAAGAACGCCAGCCTCCAATGATGAATTCCAGACCCTTGGAGATCGACAAAGCTGACGATCGTCTCCTTCTGCGACATTCCTTCCTCGCGACAATCTTCGATGAACAACTGATTGAGGTAGGGGTTGCGGTTCTTTTAATTTCTTTGTGAATTTTATCCTCAACATGGGTTCAAATGGTGCAGTTAAATCTGTGTGTTTTTAAACCTCGGAGATCGTCGACGTGACGCCGTGTACCGCGACGAAAGTGACACCCCTTCCGCGAGGCGACGATCCTCTTCTTCCGCAATGGTCAATTCCGCGACGAACTCACGTTCGACAACAACGTTGAGGTAGGGGTTGATTCTTTTAAATCATTGTGATTTATACCCGTGGCGTATCATTAAAAAATTTTGTGAGACTTTTAAAAACACCGCTAATGTGGTGGGTGCGGACCAACGAACAAGTCCGAACCCACCGCCCTTTTTGTTCGTGGTGTGCGGAAAGGTGGACGACGAAAAAACAAGCCACACGGGTGATGTGGGGTCCTCGCAGTGAAGGACAGGCCCCAGGAGGGCCATTGGCGAAGACGGTGCATTTTTCTGACCACCGGAACTCGTCCGGTGGTCCGTGGAGCAGCCCGCCGGCGCGCCTCGCCAGCAAGGTGGCACCGGCGGCAGGTTGTGGCGGTGCCTGGCGCACCGCCGGAAGGAGACTTCGTGGCTAAAGCTGCGGTGGCAGGGCGCGGTCCCACGACCACGCGAGACCGGATGGGGACAGGACGCGGCATTCAGCCGCGTCTGCTGGCAAGGGCAGCCCCACGCGGGGCCGCGACTCATTCAAGGGGGTGGCGTTGTCCTTGCGGACCGCTCGGCCGTTAAGGCCGAGCTGCCTGGCGACCAGGCCACGCCCGCGCTGGCCGGGCTAGGTCACGCCCAGGCCGGGCCGGGCCACCCAGGCCGGGCCGGGCCACACCGGTCGGGTCGATCCGGTCCCAGACCCCCCGTTTTCGGACCCTTTTCGGTCATTTGCTCATAACCTGAGCTACGGGCCTCCGATCGACACACAGTCAGTTTCTATGCGATCCTTGGATCAAGATGGTCGTTTCGGTATATTGCACTCAAGGTTTCGGAATACTTTGGGTTCATCCTGGTTGATTCGTACACGAAACCAACCGGGTCCTTGGAGCAGAAACGCTCATAACATGAGCTCCGGACGTCCGATAGATGTGTCGTCAACATTTTTGGATTCTAGTAAGTGAGATGGATCTTTTGGCTTACTCTTCCAATGGTTTGGACACAGGTGGAGTACGGTCGGGTTGGTTTTTCCTTAAAAACCAACTGGGCCCCTGGAACGAAAAGGCCAATAACTCCCAGGTCGGGCGTCCGATTGACGCACCGTCTGCGACGTTGAGTTCCTGTTGACGATACAGAACTTTTGGATACATCAACTCTAGACTATTTGTTAGTTGATGTATCATCCTCTCATCTCCTGGATCGAACCCTCCCGAACGAGCTTGTTGTGTGCAGGAACCCTAGAGGTGGCTGTGACTACTACGACGACGACTGTACAGAGATCCTCAGTGGATTCGACGGCGATGACTACAACACTCAGCGATCCTTTGTGGATCAGTACTACCAAACTTGTTTGGTTCTGATACTGTGTGGGTCAGCGCTCAGTGGACCTGTGTTGGCCAGCGCCTACAGATCCTGTATGGGTCTTATCCTATGTGGGTCTTTGCGGGGGTTAGTTACCTACCGATCCTGTGTGGGTTAGATCCTTTGTGGGTCATTGCGGGGGTTAGTTAACTTTCGATCCTTTATGTGTCAGATCCTTTGTGGGTCATTGCAGGGGTTCGTACCTATCGATCCTTTGTGGGTCTGATGGCTCAGATGAATCAGTGGCAATATCTGATCATCTCTATCGTCATACGAAGAAGTATACCTGTTTGAGATGAATCCTGTTTTGCTTTCCTATGTGGATTGTGTTGTGCTATCCTGTTTGGATTTACGTTTTGCTTTACTGTGTGTACTGGGTTGTATGTGGGCTCGGATGTTGGAGTCAGATGAGAATTGATGACTTAGGTATATGTATGGGTAGATACCTAAGCAGTGTCGAATGTTACTTCGTGATTGTATCTTTCCTTTGTGGATTATCCTTTGTGGATTCTGGGAGACCTTCGGGGGTCTCGGGGTCCCTAATGAGTAGCCTATACTCACCCCTCCACGGGCTATTCCCACACTACGTTGTGTTTCTTGCAGACGACGGACAACACTGGTCGTGGTTGAGGTTTTCGGAGCAGGATGGTACTTGGAGGTGGACCACTGGACGGTACGTTCTCGGAGTGGACTACTAGACCTGAGGAGCTGTGGAGGCTATCTATACTCAACCTTCAGGTGGTATTTCCAGTGGACAGCTCGACGTTGCGGCTTTACTTTTCAGTTGCTTTTTTCCCTTCCATTTGTAATTTACTTTCAGTTTGGGTTTGTATACTGGCCCACTTACTTTTCCACACTTACTATGGTACCCAGTTTTTACTTAGTGTTTACTTATACTTCTTGCTTGCTCTGTGGTGTTTATTTACTTTACAAAGGCAATGCCTTCACTTTTTACCGGGATTTATGCCTTGGTGCTAGTCGCCAGCCCCTGGCCTATGGAAGGCGGGCTTGGGGTTTTCACAGCATGGGCCCCGAGGACGGGTCGTGACAAATTGGTATCAGAGGAGTTCAGTTCTAACACAGAACTTGGGACGCTAATCTTTTTTTATGTGATGCAATAGTGTTAATCGTTTTGGGTGTGGTTATCAGTTCAGGGAGTCCAGTGTTGGTGCGGCGGCCGATGTATCCATACACCAGGACCATGAATTATGATTTCCGACTTAATGAACGAAAACATTGATTGCATGTGTGATTCACGTTTTCTTTTTTGATTACTTTATTTCATCTCACCAGGTATACTGTTTGACCGTGGCGCACCTGCTTCTTTTTAGTATGGCCCCATGATGACAGCTATCTAGGGTTTCGAGAGTTGTACATGACGACATCCCACCGAGCGACGAGGCCTCGGTACAGGGCCCTTTGACAGCTGAGCCACCGGCGGTACCTCTACCCACCGAGCCACTGATTCTTCCATCCCCAGCCGCTGATGATGCATGTCACCTTAGTGCACTTCATGACTTCTAGTGCCAGCGACCACCCAGGTTCCATGGTGAGACGGACCCCCAGGCTTCTGAGGACTAACTGGAGGTAGTTGTACGAGTTTTCAGGTTAGTGAGGACACCAGCAGTCCTCATGGAGATCCTCACAGCGAGCCTACTACACGCGGCAGTGGGCCAATGATGGAGCTTGATGCTCCAGGTGAACTATGAGGCATCTCTCCTCTGGACAGACATTGAGAACCTCTTCCGCTCAGAGTTCTTCCCAAGCACCCTCCGTGTGGTATGCATCCAGGAGCTTCTTCAGCTGCGGCAAGGCAGCTTGACGGTCACCCAGTACTCGGAGAGATTTACCGATCTCTCGTCCTACTCGACAGACATGGTATGGGAACCATTCTTCTGGGCCCAGACCTTTGAGCATGGATTGAGTCATGGGATCAGGGAATCGCTGATCTCCCTCAGAATTCCGACTTAGGTAGGAGTACTGGTGTGAGCCCTTTTGATCGAGAGCTTCCTTGCTGAGCCTTCATCAGCAGCGAGACCTACCGTGGGATGGCACGTAGCAGAGTCCTCTGCAATAGAATGTCGTTGAATGACTCATGGGTCCAGGCAGACCAGAACCTCAGGCAGATGACCTCAGGAAACTGTCTTAGCAGCGCGGGACACACAGCGCGGAGCCAGTCTTTTGAGAGGAAGGCAGTGCTACACATGCGACGGGTAGGGCCACATGGCTCGTGACTGCCTGACCCACTATGTTGAGGAGAAGCAGAAGGTTGAGGGGCCACCCAGGCAGAGGCAGAGGGTCAACTGTGGCGGTCCTCATGGAGCAGGCGGACGTGGTAGAGGATCTGGCCAGGCAGCAGGTGGTGGGCGATGCTTTGAGGCTCTACCACCACGACCACCAGGAGATCCACCCCGGCCATAGAGAGCTGGCGGACAGAGATAAGAACATCTCCATGTAGTGGAGGCCTACGACCACGGTGCGCCTGAGATGATTCGAGGTACTATCTGTGTCTATTCCACCCTTGTTGCAGTTCTTATAGACACGAGAGTGAGTCACAATTTCATAGCTGCTGACCTTGTTTGGAGCTCGGATATTCCGATAGAGTCGTTGGCTCGATCCTTATGGCTAGAGACTCCTATGGGAGTAGACTCGACGATTATTCACAGTTGTCGGCAGTGTGAGATTACTCTTGGAGGAGAGATCTTTGGCTGAGATCTTCTTGTAGTGGCGTCGAGGCCTTACGACATCATCTTCGGCATGGATTGGTTATGTACAGTCCATGCACAGATTGACTATATTAGGCGCAAGGTGCGATGTGTATGCACCGACGGGAGCAGGTTCACCTTCACTGCCGAGAAGGGAGCCTTCGCAGCACAGGATGGACTTCCGTAGGGGAGAGGACATCCCATCACCCATCAGTTGGCTAGCCTCATCCTAGGAGCAGTTGATGTGTGGAGTCCTAGTTTTCCTGTAGTGGTGGATCAGTATATGGACGTCTTTCCCAATGACGTTCCAAGACTACCTCCTCACAGAGAGTTAGAATTTTATATTGATCTGTACCCCAGGACAGCCCCGATATCCACTCCAACATATCGGATGGCTCCCACTGAGATTCGAGAGCTATGGGTACAGTTGGAGGACTTGCAGGGCAAGGGTTTCATCTGACCACGTGTTTCACCTTGGGCTTCCCCGATATTGTTCGCCAAGACGGCGGACAGGAGATTGAGACTATGTGTCGACTATCATCTCCTGAACTAGGTGACAGTGAGGAAAACGTATCCTCTACCGAGGATTGATGACCTCTTCGATTAGCTCAAGGGAGCACGGTGGTTCTCAAAGATAGACCTCAGGTCAGGCTATCATCAGCTCAGAGTTCGGGACGAGGACGTGCAGAAGACGGCCTTCAGATGTTGGTATGGCCACTATGAGTTCTTGGTTATTCGTTTCGGTGTAACCAACACTCCAAAAGTGTTCATGGGCATCATGAACAGGATCTTTTAGCCATACCACGATCGATTTGTCATGGTCTTCATCGACGCCATTTTGATATACTCGACGACTGAGGAGGAGCACGCCTACCACTTGCGGGTTGTACTAGACACACTCCGAGAGCACCAGCTTTATGGAAAACTCTCAAAGTGTCAGTTCTGGATACACGAGGTCCACTTCTTGGGGCACGTCATCTCTGAGGTGGGAGTTTCGGTGGATCCTATGAAGATCGAGGCAGTTCTAGCTTGGGAGCCACCTAGGAGCATGACGGAGGTGTGGAGTTTCTTGGGACTAGTAGGATACTATCAGAGATTTGTGCCAGACTTCTCCAGAGTTGTAGCACCACTCTCGACTTTGACAAAGAAGGGGAAACCCTTTGTACGGTTAGACAGATGTCAGTAGAGCTTTTAGGAGCTGAGAGAGATTGACCAGCGCACCTATTGTGAGGTTGCCGGAGGAGGGAGTAGGGTACGCAGTCTACTGCGATGCGTCAGGGACCGGACTCGGATGTTTCCTGATGCAGGAGCAGGAAATGATCTCCTATGGATCACGTTAGTTGAGGCCGCATGAGCAGAACTACACTACCCATGACCTGGAGCTAGCAGTAGTGGTCTTCGCTCTGAAGCCATGGAGACACTACCTGATGGGCGAGCGCTTTACAGTCTTTTCTGACCATCAGATTCTCAGGTACATCTTCTCTTAGAAGGACCTGAACTTGAGACAGTGGCGATGGCTCGAGTTCCTCTAGGACTATGACTTTGAGATAGTCTATACTCCTGGTAAGGGGAATGTAGTAGCCGATGCTCTCAGTAGGAGGATGGTCATTCATCTACTTGAGGAGGCGACAGAGAAGATAGCCGCTTTGCAGATATCCTTCGTGGATAGAGATGGAGCATCCTTCCTCCAGTCTCTCACAGTCACTCCTCCACTACTGCAGCGGGTCAGAGAGGGACAACATGGGGACGCAGACTGTGAGACGCGGCATGTGCAGATATCCTCAGGACAGGCACCTGATGGTTTCTCCTTTGGAGCAGAGCACGACATCCTTTTCAGAGGACGCACCTTGGTACCAGTTTCTTTACGAGGGGAGGTGCTGAGAGAGTTTCAAACTTCTCCCTTGGCGATACATCCTGTAGTGGCGAAGATGTACCAGGATCTCAGACGGCAACACTGGTGGTCGGGCATGAAGAAGGCTCTAGCAGTGTTTTTTTCTCGATGTCTCACCTGCCAGCAGGTGAAGCAAGAGCATTAGGTACCAGCAGGCTTGGTACATCCCTTGGAGGTCCTGGAGTGGAAGTGGAATGGGATATATATGGACTTCGTAACTAGACTTCCACACCCTTCCAGAGGTCACGACTCCATTTGGGTGATTTTCGACCGACTCACCAAGTCTGCACACTTCATGCCCATCAGAGAGCAGGGCTCAGTAGAGAGATTGGGATGTATCTACATTCAGGATATTGTATGGCTTCACGGTGTGCCATCATCTATCATCTCTGATCGTGATGCTCGCTTTACTTCCCATCTTTGGAACGGGTTGCAGGAGGTGTTCGGGACACACCTATGTCTGAGCACCACCTTTCACCCTCAGACGGATGGTCAGACGGAGATAACCATTCAGACTCTCGAGGACATGCTCCGTGCATGTGTCCTCGACTTTGGTCGCAGCTGGGAGGACCACCTACCCTTGGTAGAGTTCGCTTACAAAAACATCTACCACTCCACCATCGGGATGGCACCATACGAGGCGTTGTACGGCCGACCTTGCAGATCTCCTTTGTGTTGGACATACCCTGGGGAGTCAGCACTTGTGGGACCGAAGATGGTCCAGGCCATGACAGAGAAGGTCCAGGTCATCCAGGAGCGGATGAGGACAGCTCAGAGCCGGTAGAATTCTTATGCTGACAGGAGGCGGAGGCCACTAGAGTTCGAGGATGGCGACCATGTCTTCTTGCGGGTCTCACGTCGACGTGGATTGTGGAGATTTGGCTGAGGCGGCAAGTTGTCTCCACGCTTCATATGACCCTTCCAGGTCCTCAGCAGGATTGGTGAGGTGGCTTATCGCCTGGCTCTGCCACCTCAGTGGCACCGGGTGCACGACGTCTTCCACGTATCCCAGCTGAGGAGATACGTGCATGACCCGATGCATATCATTGACCTTGGGGAGTTGGACGTTGATGATGGGGTGACTTTTGCGGAGATCCCGGTGGAGATCGAGGATCGATAGGAGCGGGTCCTACATGGACGGTCGATTCCTCTAGTGGGCATTAGATGGCAGCACAGGAACCTCCAGGAGAGCACTTGGGAGCGGGAGGCTCAGATGCGTGCTCAGTACCCACTTTTGTTTCCCTAGTTTATGATGTATCTTTACCGGGACATAAAGCTATGTGGTTGTAGTGATGTAAAGACCCGTAAAATTCAAGGAAATTTTTTTTCTTAATTTTATTTAGAATTTTACAAGAACTCAGTTTCTGACGGCACATGATTCTGAGGCCCAGTGTGCCCGGAATCATTTTTCAAAGCTTGGCTCGGGTACATTCAGTGAACGAATGATCTGGTTTTTCTAACATTTGTACCGGTGCTCGGAATCGAATTCTGAGGGCATCGATAGAATCGCAGCGCCGGTATTTTCTTAGAAATAGGTTTTCTGGAGTTGTGTTCACTCGAGTGTGGTTTTTAATTTTTTGGGGTTAAGTTAAGAAATAAAAAAAAAAGTGGTGCGACACTTTATTTTGTTTCAATTAAAGTCACATAAAGCCACTTACGCCAGGTTAAGCAGATAAGGTGGGACCCATGATATCCTACCCACTTGGTAGGATATTTCTGTGGTGGGGCCTGCACGAGCCCCACCGTTTCTTTCCCTCTAAGTAACGCACCCACGAAAACCTCTTTTTAATGAAAGTCAACCGGTGCGTTTTCTTAAATTATAAACGCCCCTATTTATTGGGCAATTAAGTCGTTACCATTAATTCATCGAATTAATGGTTCGTTTCATAACTTTGAATTTCAAATAGTTGACATGGGAATAAAATAAGACCAACACACGTTTACTTGAGGGTTGCTTGTTGAGAGGAATTGGAGGAAGCTCTAAGTCATGGACATCTTCATCCTTCTTCGAAAAGAACTTGAAGAACGCGAAGAACGCGAAGAATTCTAGCCTCTGAAAAAGGGCGACGAAGAACTCCGGACCCTCGTAGATCGACGATGTTGACGATCCTCTCCTTCCACGACGTTTCTTCCGTAATGTTTTTTCCCTGTGACAATCTTCGATCAACAACCGATTGAGGTAGGGGTTGTGTTTCTATTAATTTCATTGTGAATTTTATCCTCAACTTGGGTTTAAATGGTGCAGTTAAATCTATGTGTTTTTAACCCTCGGAGATCGTCGATGTGACGCCGTGTACCACGACGACAGCGACGCCCCATCCGCGACGCGACGATCCTCTTCTTCCGCGACGGTCAATTCCGCGACGAACTCACGTTCGAAGACAACGTTGAGGTAGGGGTTGATTCTTTTAAATCTGTGTGATTTATACCCGCGGCGTATGATTAAATATTTGTTGTGAGACTTTTAAAAAAACCGCTAATGCGGTGGGTGCGGGCCAACGAACAAGTCCGAACCCACCTCCCTTTTCGTTCATGGTGTACGGAACGGCGGACGATGACAAAACAAGCCGCACGGGTGATGTGGGGTCCTCGAAGTGAAGGACGGGCCCCCGGTGGGCCATTGGTGAAGATGGTGCATTTTTCCGACCACCGGAACTCGTCCGGTGGTCCGCGGAGCTGCCCGCTGGCACGGCGGCGCCGGTGGCAGGTGGCGGAGGCAACCGGCGCATCACTGGAAGGTGCCACCGCGGCTAAAGCCGTGGTGGTAGGGCATGGTCCCACGACCGCGCGGGACCAGAGGGGGACGGGACGCGGCAGCCTGCCGCATCTGCTGGCGAGGGTGGCCCCACGTGGGACCGCGTCTCATTCAAGGGGGAGGTGCCCCCCTTGCGCACCGCTCGACCATTACGGTCGAGCCGCCTGGCGAACGGGCCGCGCCCGTGCCAGCCGGGCCGGGTCGTGCCCAGGCTGCGCTGGGCCACGCCGGCCGGGTCGGACCCGAACCCAGGTCGGGTCGACCCGGTTCGGGCCGACCCAGGGGGGTTGAGCCGGGTCGGTCCGGGCCCAGACCCCCCATTTTCGGACCCTTTTCGGTCTTTTTCTCATAACATGAGCTAAGGGACTTTGATCAACACACCTTCAGTTGCGATGCGATCCTTGGATCGAGACGGTCGTTTCAGTATATCACAGTCATGGTTTCAGAATACTTTGGGTTCGGCCGTGTTGGTTCGTACACGAAACCAACCAGGCCCTCGTAGCGGAAACGCTCATAACATGAGTTCAGGACATCCGATTGACGTTCCGTAGACTTTGTTGGATTCCTCTAAGTGAGAAGAATCATTTTTCTTACTCCTCTTGAGGTTTGGACGTAGGTGGAGTATGGTCGAGTTGGTTTTGCCTTAAAAACCAACCGGACCCCTGGAACGAAAAGGCCAATAACTCTCTGGGCGGGCGTCCGATTGACGCGCCGTCTGTGACGTTGAGTTCCTGTTGATGATACGGAACATTTGGATACATCAACTCTGGACTATGTGTCAGTTGATGTATCATCCTCTCGGCTTGTGGAGAGGACCCTCCCGAATGAGCTTGTTGTGTGCGGGAACCCTAGAGCTGGCTGCGACTACTACGACGACGACTGTACAGAGATCCTCAGTGGATTCGACGGCGACGACTAAAGCACTCAGCGATCCTTTGTGGATCGGTGCTACTGATCCTGTGTGGGTCCGATCCTATGTGGGTCAGTGCTCAGCTGTCCTATGTGGGCCAGCACCTACAAATCATGTGTGGGTCTGATCCTGTGTGGGTCATTGCGGGGGTTAGTTACCTATCGATCCTGTGTGGGTCAGATCCTTTGTGGTTCATTGCGGGGGTTAGTTACCTTTCGATCCTTTCTGGGTCAAATCCTTTGTGGGTCATTTCGGGGGTTAGTACCTATCGATCCTTTGTGGGTCTGACAGCTTAGATGAATCAGTGACAATATCTGATCATCTCTATCGTCATACGAAGAAGTATACCTGTGTGAGCTGAATCATGTTTTTCTTTCCTATGCGTACTGTGTTGTGCTATCCTGTGTGGATTTACGTTTTGCTTTCCTGTGTGGAATGGGTTGTACGTGGGATCGGATGTTGGAGCCGAACAAGAATTGATGACTTAGGTATATGTATGGGAATATACCTAAGCAGTGTCGAATGTTACTTCGTGATTGTATCTTTCCTTTTTGGATTATCCTTTGTGGATTCTGGGAGACCTTAGGGGGTATCGGGGTCCCTACTGAGTAGCTTATACTCACCCCTGCATGGGCTATGCCCGCACTATGTTGTGTTGGTTACAGACGACAGATAGTGCTGATCATGGTTGAGGCTTATGGAGCAGGATGGTACTTGGAGGTGGACCACTAGACGAGACGTTCTCGGAGCGGACGACTGGACCCGAGGAGCTGTGGAGGTTATTTTTACTCACCCTTCAGGTGGGATTTCCAGTGGATAGCTCGACATTGCAGCTTTACTTTTCAGTTGATGTTTTCCCTTCGAGTTGTACTTTACTTTCAGTTTGGGTTTGTATATTGGCCCACTTACTTTTCCACACTTACTGTGGTACTCAGTTTTTACATTGTGTTTACTTCTACAGCTTTCTTGCTATGTGGTGTTTGCTTACTTTACAACGGAAATTGTAACACCCCGAGATTTTATGAAAAATATTATTTTAATTTCATTAATGTCTTATGTTGTATTCTACACCAAGATTACCTTTCTTTATACGCAACACCGTATTAGCTTGCAGTATACGCTACACTATTCTTGGACCGTGTTACACACAATTTTGATAATAGTTATTTTACGCAACATTGAGTATATATATATATATATATTAAATGTATAAATGAAATATGGTTGGATTCTATTATACGAAACAATAAAGGATTCTTTCACAACACGCAACTCGGACTTGGCTTGCTTTACACGCAATCGCGACCTTCCTCGATAGCGTGTGTTGTACGCAATACCGGGTTTTAAAAAACAATGTTACATTATTATAATATTGTCATGAACTAGCCGTTATGAATAGTATTAACTAAATTTTGAATTTTATAACATTATTATTCGTCTTACACATTTCTAGAACATGGTATAAGAACAAAAAAAAATTCGGGTAAAATAAGTATTTTTCAAAAAATGCAGTTTTGCCGCCTTTTGATGGCGCACCCACTTTAAATCTGGTTTTTGACATGTTTATAAGTTCAATTTGAAAAAATAAACTCTTCTTTGGAATCAAGAAATAAAAATTTACTTTGGATAAATTTTTCATATTATTCAGGTAGCTTTCACATTTTAATGAATAGTAAAAACACGCTATATTTTAATTAAAAACATCTTTTTTCATCGTAATATATTATGTGGTTAAATTATAATATTGAATGGTTTTAAAGTATAAATAGAATATATTTTTACCATTTCATATAATGTATGTCATTAGCATTGATTTTACCTTGAATTCGTAGGTTAAATCAATTCAATCTTTTGCAGTGTTTTAAACAAAAACCCGTTTTTATTCGACAACGGGATTAATTTTAATTTAATTTCTGCAACTTCTGTGTTTTGAATTTTAAAAAATGGATTCCATATTTGGAATCCGTGGGTCCAAATTATGTTAATAGTATACTTTTTATTTTTTGGAATTATGAATAGTAACTACGGTAAATTTTATTTACCATAGTTAAAGCTAAATCGGGTAATTAAGGGTAAATATAATATTTTAAAATTACCCTAAAAATGTCAAAAACCTATTTGACGACTAAAAAACGACTCATATCACCTAAGGGTGGGATTAGATTAATTTAATTAAATTTTTTCAATGAAAATAGTTTAATTATTATTAAAACCAAAGAATGTGACAACATGTCACTTTCTTAAATATTATAAGTATAATAATTTTAATCTAGTGATAAACTTCATGAAACTTAGAACATGAATAGTCTCCAAAAAGCTAATACAATTATCTACATCATAGGAATTTATTTAAAATTTTTAGGGATTAAATAATTATCATTTATTATGACAGAAAGATGATGCAGTAATTGTCTTATTAATGAAATATTGACATAATTGATGTTATAAATCCCCAAATAAATGTAATTTGAGACTTTTAATGACTTACACTAATTTTCAAGGTTAATATGACATGTTATTGTTGATTTAAGTAACTAGTTTCGAACGTATCATTCTGTTATGAATTTCATAAAAATCATGTACCAAATAGTGTCAAAATTGACATAAAATAGTTTTTAAAACAAATATTATATTATTAATTGTTATTTTATTCCTAAAAATATAAAGTTCGGAAAAATGACTTAGATAAGATTATATATATTAATAATAAACAACTTGGGGTTCTTTTTTCTTGATATAGTATGTTTATTAACCATATAGTGTAAGAAAACAAAAAGACACGGTAAAAGTTAAATTATTTAACTTAGAGTTAAATCTAATTGATAAGGTTAAAATAATAACCTAAACTTGTCTAAATCCTATTGGTTGATAGTATTTCGACCCATACCCACTTTACCTTCGAAATAAGACCCTTTTGAACCATTATAAACCGATTTTGACTTTAATATAAAATAATATTTTGAGATATTCCTAAGGTGCCCCTCTCCTCCCTTATAAAAGGGCACCTCCTCCCTCTCTTACTCACACAACTTTGAGCCTTCATGCTCGGCCAAACCCTGCCAAAATCTCTTCTCCACTTCCCTAGTATCATCCTAGAGGTCCTGGTCTTCTTCAAAGACCATCCTTAGTTCTTTAAGTGGAGGTTAAGAAAAGGCGCGTCAAAAAAGAGGTAATATCCATTACCGATCTTTTTTAATTTCTTTCTTCTTCAACTTCTTCTTCTTTATTTGTTTCATGATAAAGTAATAACATCAGTATTACTTACATACTGATATGTTATTATAAATATGAAACAACCCTAATTCACCTTCTATCCATCCTACGGAAAAATGAAATCACCGCGCGTGCGTACGTACGGAATACCGTCTCCACGTCGTGGTGTAATCTATTTTCCACCATCACCTTACAAGGATGAGTATAATGGTGTAATGAGTAACTATATATGAGTATTATAGAGTGATATTGATACTGAAATAGTATACATACACTTCAACACAATTCCACGACCATGGGAACGATATCATCGCTCGTGCGTACGTACGGACTACCGTCTCCACGACGCGATGAGATTCATTCTCAATGATTAACCATTCATGAATGATTATAAAGTATATATAATATGTACTAATTAAATATATGACATAATAATGATACTGGATTTATTTATATATTTATATGTATGTCATCTACTTAATTCCATTCAATTCTATAAGGAAAGGAAAACAGCGTTCATGCGTACGTACGGACTACCATCTCCATGAATGGTGTATTTCTTTCCATTTAATGATTTATTATATATATGTATATACTGAATATATATATATATATAAATCATGTTTTATATTCTGGAATTAAATAATCATGATCTATGTAATCATATGAATAATTACAAGTCAAAACCTGGACGACAAATGAAACAATTTTACCCAAAACACTCTTTAACAAGGAATTTACAAAAGAACGGGTAATATAAAGTCATAAGTGAACCATATATGATATCATAACAATGAATATGATTCTGTAATAAGTAAATGACATTATATAAATCATTATACATGAGGTTCGGACACTTACGAAGCAAATCGGACCTAAGGTAAGGGAAATATCACAATCTCATTTTTATCCGAGATTGTTTATTTGTAAGTATTTACTGGGGTGTATTTTATCATCCACATCCATGTTCCCTCAATATATAATATTGTTTCCATCCACTTACAATAGTTTAAATCCAATTTTACCCTTCGGTGATTTTTTAGTAAAGAATATGAAAGGAATCTTTTGTCGTTTTTTCGTACGAGGTACTTTTTGACTTTTCCGACAAAAGTACGAAGAATGTTTTTTTAACTTATACGGCATGAATGGATTTCTAAAACATTATTTCCAAGAAGATTCCTTTACAAGTAATCAAGTTTATTTTTAATCAACTTCTTTTAGTTTAAAATTTTATGACATGTTAAGAAAGGAAAAGTGTTTTTGAAGTAGAAAGGATATTTTCCTCAAGAATAGAGTTCAAGTATTTTATCAAAATTATTTTCCATCTAAGATAATAAAAGGGTTATGTTTTTATACATATTATTAAATGGATTTGATTATGTTGTGATGGAAATATTTTTATGAATTCCTTTATCTTATATGAATTGTTTTATGATGTCATGTTGTTTAAGAATCCCATTTTTATTACATGGGTTACGCTATGATGTATGGTTTATGATTATGTGGCACACATAAGAAAGGATTCATTATAAGATGGGTGGGACCTATATCTCTCTCCAATGCATTGGGTAAAGATTTTATATCTCATGATATAGACATGGCTGAAATGGTAGGTTACACCGGTTTAGTGAAACAGGACTGAAATGAGGGTTACTCGATTCCGAAAGGGACCTTGTCAACTAAGATAGGCTTGGAAATGAGTCTTGACTAACAAGAAATGATTCTATATGATTATGTGTGTATCCCACAAAGTTTCATGTTTTAAGTTATGATTATTGGGATTTCATTTCACTACTATGATTTATCCCATGTTATGAAATTATGCTCTCTTTTGCTGGTTAAGATTTCCAAAAGTTATGTTCTTATGAATAAGATGTGATTGAATTTTCTTTTGTATACCCTTACTGAGCATTTGAGCTCACCCTTTTATGTTTTCTTTTCCCCAGTATATAAAGAAAGGTTTATGTAAAAAAAAGGAAGAGCTTTATGGGAGATATTGAAGATCTTTCACCACGATTAGAAGATTATGATCCGAGTTTCCAAAGACACTAATCTATTACGATCCTTGTGTGTGTGCTTTTGTTATGTACTAAGTATTCCGCAAATGTAATGTAATGTCCATGTACGTCAAGATTCGGGTCTCTACAGTTGGTATCAGAGGAAAGGTTTAGTCAACCTTTGGAAACTAGGATGCGAGAACTTTAGTGAGATCCCTAGAGATATTTATAAGGTATTTCTAGGGATGTCTCTAAGGATAAGTATACGTATAGGATACAGTCCTAGAACTACGGTAACGATCATAGAATTTAACATAAGATGTTAGATATTGAGGGTACTCCCCCTTTATTATGTTGTTTTCCCTAGCATGATTTTTGCCTCTCACACTATTCTTTTTTGGGTTTTAGAAAATGGTTGGAAACAAGATGATTCATGATAATGGAAGATATGATGGACAATGGAATGATATTCTTCATAATGAAATGGGATTTGGAAGTCCAAACATCATTATTATTCTGAATCAGCAATCTCATAATATGATCAATAAAGTAAAATTTGGTAAGTTTCCTGACTCGGCTAATAAGAGAAAGATGGAGTTTCGTGATGATCATAGAGGAAAGAAAGTTCAATTTCCCATATGTAAATCATGTGGGAAGAGGCATCAAGGAGAATGTTTCAAAGGAACTGGAAGATGCTTTGGGTGTGGAAAAGAAGGACACAAAGCAAGTAAATGCAATGGAAAAGGTTCAGTTAACAACATGGATGAGGATAATGGTATTGCTACGACATCAACAAATGGTTAAATGTTTTAAATGTGGAATGTACGGGCATTATCCAAACCAATGCCCTAAGGGAAAGTCTCATGAAGATAATCAGTATGGTCGTATGGGAAGTATTTATGTGGATGATGATGAAGAGACTACAAATGATATGTGAGATGAAAGAATTGTTGAAGCCCAGTCAATGGTTTAAGAATGTAGTGGAATGATTACATGTTTATCATGTGTAATGTTGTATAAGTAATCTCATGGTACTATGGAATAAAGAGATATGTAAGGATTGTTACATTGTTGTCTGATTAATGTTACCAGTATCCATGAAAGGTTATTCAGATATTTTTGGAATGTAGATGATATGCGCATATTGAAGGGATAAGGAGGAAATTAAATGTTTGTTAGTATTCATGAGCTCATGACTGATATAAGGAGAAGGTTATATCATGGTTTGAGTATATAGAATTTTTGGATTTTGGTATGTGGAAAGAGTTAACTTTTGACAGCATTCATGTTTTCACTAAGGTTTAATGGGTATTCATTTTTTTCAAGAGAATACATCATTAAAGTATTCACATGATTGGAATGTGACCAACAAGATATATGGGGGATAAATGATGGTATTCTCATTCTTGGTTGGCGACATTTCAAGTAATCATTTTCTTTATACTATGAGCTTGGAACGAAGTATTTTAGATAAGCCTAAAGATTGTAATGGATTATGTTAACCATAAGATTGTATTGTTTAAGTATAGAACTTTTTTGATATTATTTATGTGATGTTATAGTAATGTAGTTTTAGAAAAAGGACAACCTGCAGGACAGGAGACAGCCCATCGCTTCGGACAAGGCTGTGGGAATCGAACCCACAACCGCAGTGCAACTGGCCTTTATCGCCTACCACTGACCTACAGGAAGTCCCTGTTTAGTAGAAACTAGTTTTATTATATTAAGCAGTATGATATGTGAAGTATAAGTTCATTTTAGGAACCATATATGATTAATATCACTATAGATGGACTTATGTATTTTTTGATAACTTTTCTAACCTTTTGTTTGATACAGATGGAATGACCCATCATTCTATCACATTATCTGCTAACACATCACGAATGACAAATTCAACTTCATTTCTTTAAGAGATGAAGTGTAAATTGTCCAAAGAACGACAAACGGTGAGACTATACCAAAATCACGAAAGTATTTCTTCTAATTCCAATTTCATCAACTTTAGGGAAATGGTCTTGAAAACCAAAAATGTTGTCTTAGTGCTCTTATATCTGATGAATCAGAAGGTACCTTAGATCATCACAAATTTATGGCTTTGTGATTGCTAGCTTTTCCATAGCCATGTTCTCTACCACTCTCCATCAGAACATGATGGTTAGATTTCTCTTCCATATCCATATTTTCACCTATGTGGAAACCCATTGATTAGTTTATTTGGGTAACCGTTACGTTTAATACTTTTGTTTTTAAAGATAAGTTTAGGTATTCCTTTTTACGATGTGGGTTTCTATCAAAGAAACTTTCAAATAGTAAACCATTTATAACCCCGATGAATTTTGAGGGAGAAATTCATTTTAAGGGGGGCAGAATGTAACACCACAAGATTTTATGAAAAATATTATTTTAATTTCATTAATGTTTTATGTTTTATTCTACACCAAGATTACCTTGCGCTATACGCAACACCGTATTAGCTTGCAGTATACGCAACACTATTCTTGGACCGTGTTACACACAATTTTGATAATAGTTATTCTACGCAACATTGAGTATATATATATATATATATATTAAACGTATAAATGAAATATGGTTGGATTCTGTTATACGAAACAATCAAGGATTCTTTCACAACACCCAACCCTGACTTGGCTTACATTACACGCAATCGCGACCTTCCTCGATAGCGTGTGTTGTATGCAATACCGAGTTTTAATAAACAATGTTATATTATTATAATATTGTCATGAACTAGCCGTTATGAATAGTATTAAATAAATTTTGAATTTTATAACATTATTATTCATCTTACACATTTCTAGAACATGGTATAAGAACAAAATAAATTTTTCGGGTAAAATAAGTATTTTTCAAAAAATGCAGTTTTGCCGCCTTTTGATGGCGCACCCACATTAAATCTGGTTTTTGACATGTTTATAAGTTCAATTTGACAAAATAAAATTCTTCTTTGGAATCAAGAAATAAAAATTTACTTTGGAAAAATTTTTCATATTATTCTGGTAACTTTCACATTTTAATGAATAGTAAAAACACGCTATATTTTAATTAAAAACAACTTGTTTCATCGTAATATCTTATGTGGTTAAATTATAATATTGAATGGTTTTAAATTATAAATAGAATATATTTTTACCATTTAATATAATTTATGTCATTAGCATTGATTTTACCTTGAATTCGTAGGTTAAATCAATTCAATCTTTTGCAATGTTTTAAACAAAAACCCGTTTTTATTCGACAACGGGATTAATTTTAATTTCATTTCTGAAACTTCTATGTTTTGAATTTTAAAAAATGGATTCCATATTTGGAATCACTGGGTCCAAATTATGTTAATAGGATACTTTTTATTTTTGGGAATTATGAGTAGTAACTACGGTAAATTTTATTTACCATAGTTAAAGGTAAATCGGGTAATTAAGGGTAAATATAATATTTTAAAATTACCCTAAAAAATGTCAAAATTCTATTGGATGACTAAAAAACGACCCATATCACCTAAGGGTCGGATTAGATTAATTTAATTAAATTTTTTCAATGAAAATAATTTAATTATTATTAAAACCAAAGAATGTGACAACATGTCACTTTCTTAAATCTTATAAGTATAATAATTTTAATCTAGTGATAAACTTCATGAAACTTCGAAAATGAATAGTATAAAGAAATATAATACAATTATCTACATCATATGAATTTATTTAGAATTTTTAGGGATTAAAAAATTATCATTTATTATGACAGAAAGACGATGCAGTAATTGTCTTATTAATGAAATATTGACATAATTGATGTTATAAATGCCCAAATAAATGTAATTTGAGACTTTTTATGACTTACACTAATTTTCTAGGTTAATAGGACATGGTATTGTTGATTTAAGTAACTTGGTTCGAACTTATCATTCTTTTATGAATTTCATTAAAATCATGTACCAAATAGTGTCAAAATTGACATAAAATAGTTTTTTAAACAAATAATATATTATTAATTGTTATTTTATTCCTAAAAATCTAAGGTTTGGCCAAATGACTTAGATAAAATTATATATATTAATAATTAACAACTTGGGGTTCTTTTGTCTTGATATAGTAAGTTTATTAACCATATAGTGTAAGAAAACAAAAAGACACGGTAAAACTTAAATTATTTAACTTAGAGTTAAATCTAATTGATAAGGTTAAAATAATAACCTAAACTTGTCTAAATCCTATTGGATGATAGGATTTCGACCCATCCCCACTTTACGTTCGAAATAAGACTCTTTGGAACCATTATAAACCGATTTTGACTTTAATATAAAATAATATTTTGAGATATTCCTCAGGTGCCCATCTCTTCCCTTATAAAAGGGCACCTCCTCCCTCTCTTCCTCACACAACTTTGAGCCTTCATGCTCGGCCAACCCCTGCCAAAATCTATTCTCCACTTCCCTAGTATCATCCTAGAGGTCCTGGTCTTCTTCAAAGACCATCCTTAGTTCTTTAAGTGGAGGTTAAGAAAAGGCTCGTCAAAAAAGAGGTAATATCCATTACCGATCTTTTTTAATTTTTTTCTTCTTCAACTTCTTCTTCATTATTTGTTTCATGATAAAGTAATAACATCTGTATTACTTACATACTGATATGTTATGATAAATATGAAACAACCCTAATTCACCTTCTATCCATCCTACGGAAAAATGAAATCACCGCGCGTGCGTACGTACGGAATACCGTCTCCACGCCGAGGTGTAATCTATTTTCCACCATCACCTTACAAGGATGAGTATAATGGTGTAATGAGTAACTATATATGATTATTATAGAGTGATATTGATTCTGAAATAGTATACATACACTTCAACACAATTCCACGACCATGGGAACGATATCATCGCTCGTGCGTATGTACGGACTACCGTCTCCACGACGCGATGAGATTCATTCTCAATGATTAACCATTCATGAATGATTATAATGTATATATAATATGTACTAATGAAATATATGACATAATAATGATACTGGATTTATTTATATATTTATATGTATGTCATCTACTTAATTCCATTCAATTCAATAAGGAAACGAAAACAACGTTCATGCGTACGTACGGACTGCCGTCTCCATGAACGGTGTATTTCTTTCCATTTAATGATTTATTATATATATGTATATCCTGAATATATATATATATAAATCATTTTTTATGTTCTGTAATTAAGTAATCATGATCTAATTAATCATATGAATAATTACAAGTCAAAACACGGACGACAAGTGAAACAATTTTACCCAAAACACTCTTTAACATTAAATTTACAAAAGAACGGGTAATATAAAGTCATAAGTGAACCATATATGATATCATAACAATGAATATGATTCTGTAATAAGTAAATGACATTATTTAAATCATTATATAGGAGGTTCGGACACTTACGAAGCAAATCGGACCTAAGGTAAGGGAAATATCACAATCTCATTTTTATCCGAGATTTTTTATTCGTAAGTATTTACTGGGGTGTATTTTATCATCCACATATATGTTCCCTCAATATGTAATATTGTTACCATCCACTTAAAATAGTTTAAATCCAATTTTACCCTTCGGTGAGTTTTTAGTAAAGAATATGAAAGGAATCTTTTGTCGTTTTTTCGTACGAGGTACTTTTTGACTTCTCCGACAAAAGTACGAAGAATGTTTTTTTTAACTTATACAGCATGAATGGATTTCTAAAACATTATTTCCAAGAAGCTTCCTTTACAAGTATTCAAGTTTATTTTTAATCAACTTCTTTTAGTTTAAAATTGTATGACATGTTAAGAAAGGAAAAGTTTTTTTGAAGTAGAAAGGATATTTTCCTCAAGAATAGAGTTCAAGTATTATATCAGAATTATTTTCCATATAAGATAATAAAAGGGTTCTGTTTTTATCCCTATTATTACATGGATTTGATTATGTTGTGATGGAAATATTTTTATGAATTCCTTTATCTTATATGAATTGTTTTATGATGTCATGTTGTTTAAGAATCCCATTTTTATTACATGGGTTACGCTATGATGTATGGTTTATGATTATGTGGCACACATAAGAATGGATTCATTATAAGATGGGTGGGACCTATATCTCCATCCAATGCATTGGGTAAAGATTTTATATCTCATGAGATAGACATGGCTGAAATGGTAGGTTATACCGGTTCAGTGAAACAGGACTGAAACGAGGGTTACTCGATTCAGAAAGGGACCTTGTCCACTAAGATAGGCTTGACAATGAGTCTTGACTAATAAGAAATGATTCTCTATGATTATGTGTGTATGCCACAAAGTTTCATGTTTTAATTTATGATTATTGGGATTTCATTTCACTACTATGATTTATCCCATGTTATGAAATTATTCTCTCTTTTGCAGGTTAAGATTTCCAAAAGTTATGTTCTTATGAATATGATGTGATTGATTTTTCTTTTGTATACCCTTACTGAGCATTTGAGCTCACCCTTTTATGTTTTCTTTTCCCCAGGATATAAAAAAAGGTTTTAGGTAAAAAAAAAGGAATATCTTTATGGGAGATATTGAAGATCTTTCACCACGATTAGAAGATTACGTTCCGAGTTTCCAAAGACACTAAACTATTACGATCCTTGTGTGTGTGATTTTTTTATGTACTAAGTATTCCGAAAATGTAATGTAATTTCCATGTACGTCAAGATACGGGTCTCTACAGAAATGCCTTCCCTTTTTACCAGGATTTACGCCTTGGTGCTAGTCGCCAGCCCCTGGCCTATGGAAGGCGGGCTTGGTGTAGTCACGGAACGGGCCCCGAGGATGGGTCATGACATTCAAATAATGAAAAATACATTTCAACAAATAAATCATGGAATTCACATATTAATTCAATTTTGTAAATTAAGAAACTCAACAAAATTTTTCCAAGTCATCATAAGGATTTAGAATGTAAATATTGTTTCATTAGTATTGTTTTATAATGTTCATGTATGATTACCATTCCAAAATGATATAAATTTATAGTAACACCTAAGTTCAATTAGTGGGAACCAAGCCAAAACCTCATTAAACATGTCAATATTAATTATGACCACACCCATGGGACTAACAACATTGTTTTTAACCATTAAAAACAAAAAACCACATCATTAGAACCTCTAAGAACCCTAAAAATAAGGCACATGATAACTAGGCCTCATGGGGTATTATAAATCCTTGAGATAAGAGTTGGATAAGGAATAAGTAGGAAAATAGATGAAGAATCGCCTCAAAATAACCTGCAAAACAGAAAATAAATGTAAAGTATCATAGTTATAGGAGCTTGGAAGTCATCTTTACAACTGAGAGGATTGAGAGTTGAATTATGGGGATACAAGGGGTGAAAAAACATTAAAATAGGAAAGGTAAAATGGGAAAAACATAATATCGAATCACCTAGAAAACATTCATAATTTATAAACATGGTTAGTATTACTTTTCACCAACTATGCAGGTGTAATTGCCTCCCAAAAACATAAGCTTCATGGTTACTCCTAAGAGTCTACATAGTTACCCAAACCTTTCCTTGTAATAAAAAACAACAGTAACTCTTATAAATATTTTGAGGATATCTTCACAGTTTGAAAAACCATGAAGAATCGGTTCTTAATTAAATTATAAAAATATCAGATCCACACATACTACAACTTCGTGGTTTGAAAAACTATATAAGAAAATCATGTACTATAAAAACTCATCCAAAAACTAAATATTTTTCAACAAAGAAATAATTCAAAAAAACTCTCATGGTGTGATAAAATAAGACAAAAATATGAACTCCATTACACTAGGAGATTCACAATGTTATTCTCTTGATTCATGTTGTATCTATGTGAAACATCGTGTATCTTTACACACACAAAATGTTAGGTCAAATAGATTCTTATCCATGTACGCATTTTTACATATCAGCCTATGCGGGTAGTGGTATCATGGAATGTGACCTAGACATATGGTCATGTGATGTTTAACTTCCCTGAAACCCTTACCATTGAATCTGTGATAAAATTTTAATTTATTCTAATATACAAAATTTCCCCTTCTTAGAAATTTTTTGAATTTATAATTTTAGAATACATTATCTAAATACATTACACCTTTCACTTTTTAGTAATAATTTGTACTAGTAGTCCTGTAAAATCAAGGAGACAATATTAAGTGGCTAGATGAAAATAAAAGATTGTATTTTCTTCACAAAATAATTTAATAACCCCTCATTATCATCATGAATTCATCATCCTATATGAGATGTCTTTGTTTAGTAATTACTACTAATTCTCACATGGATTTATATCATCTGCATCACACATTCATCATTCAACAATATCAATCAATTAACCCATAAATCTGATATATATAATGATTAAATGATTTCAAAATGTGTTATGGTAAATGATTTTTGGAACAATCGGTCTACTAAAAACCAAAGGAAAATGTAAAATAATATAGAGATGTGATCATTTTTTCATAAATTTTGAAATTTTACATATTGAATAGAAAATATTTTTATTGATAATATCATGGTTTTAATAAATAGTATTCATTTTTTAGTTATTATGAAAACTATGAAAAAGACAAATTTGTTAATTATCTAAATACTTTTTATATGGTTTCGGAAGGATCTAAATACTTTTTATATGGTTTCGGAAGGAATTAAAAAAGGAAGGTAATAGGGACAATGGAAAAAATTTGGTATGTTAGTTAACTATAAACTCATTATATGGTAATACATTTAGAATGCTAATGAATGGACAAAATACTATGCCACCCATAGGGAGAACCAAAAACATAAAACATGAATATATGGGATGGATCATTTATAGGCTAGTGAGAGGGTATATGAGTATATTTGGTATGGTTCAGTGAATAAGAGCACACTCGCGTGTAGGGATCAGGGCCACACAATGATGAGAGGAGAGAATCGCCAAATTTGGGAGGTTTTTGATGATATCAAGAATCCCCCAACACCCATAATGATTGATTTTGAGGTAGTGGGAAGTGATAACATAAATATTCGAGGCCACCCATTGTAAAATATTACTAGGGCATTGAGAACACTTAGGTTATTGTAAAATTATTAAAATGAAACTCTTTTTACACAAAATGCATGTTCCCTTCATCAGAAACACCCACTACCCTCGATTATCCACTATTCACCTTTACTACACAATATTACCTTCATGGGTCATGATGAATAGTTTATTTTCTACTTTCATTTCAGGGTCAACTACACCACCATAATGGAAATACAATGTTGCTTCCAAGGGGGATTAAACTGATGAAAACAAGATATTTTCTGTCCTCAATATTATAAAATTTTCAATATAAGTATGAGTGAGAATGAATGATCCTAAAACATCATCTATTTTTATTCAACATGGTAGGATTTTAATAATAAAATTCAGAATTTTATTTGTGGTAGGTGTCTCACTATAATATAAAGGTTTGAAAATTGGAATAACTCTGGGTTTTAATGAAGCTGTTGTTTTTTCATTGATAAATGGATACATCATAGCAATGAAACCCAATATAAGGGATGTAAATAAATCAATGATAAAGATAAAACATTTTCACCTCGGCAGATTTGAAGAAAAGATGTCATGAAGTTGTTGTATCTTAATGGTTCCCCGTGCATCGTGTAAACACTGATATTGAAAGAATTTTCAAGAAAATAAAGTATTTGACTATAAAATATATCCTCCTACAAGGAATCATGGCTATTTAGAGACTTATCTATAGAACAATCAATTAATTAGTGTTTATGATAATTGAAATGACTAAAGATTTCATGATATCATTTGAAAATGGGGAAATTTTTGGGAAAATGGAATGTACATGTATATGAAGGCATCACCTAATAAAGAGGAACCTGAAATAGTCCCATAATAATAGAGAAAAAGTATTCATGAACCAATTTGATGATCAGAATTCCAAGATTTATTTACCAAACCCACCATTCTAATAGAGATAATGTTAGAATCCTAAACAACAAAATAAAAATATAGTAATGAGAAAAAAATATAACTATGTAGAAAATAATTAAAATTTAAATAGGAAATATAATTCTATATTGTAGAATAAAACACATAGAAGCCTATGTTCAAAGTGAAATTAAAATTTTATGGGAACCAGATGATTGGGGAGACAAGACTAGAGGATTTTTTCCATAGAGTTCTACTGCTGTAGGTTTGCACTTTTAATTTTTTTATCCCTCTATGACTAGAAGGATGGAGTAAATCATCTTATGTAGAGATATTTAAGGTAACAAAGGGTGTATATAGTATATGTAATTGTATCTAATTGATCTTTAAATGTTTTCTTTCAATTTTTTATATCATATATTAATTCATAACCTTCTCTATCATTCATGACCACTACTAAGATAGATGGATGGGCCTTTTATTTTCATCGACCAGATACACATACTCATTTTATAACTAATTAATGAATTTGGGGATATTATATTTAAACATTGTTCAAGAAATCATGATATGAACCATTCATTTAAATTAAAAACTAAAACACTTACACATCACAAGTCTAAAAATAGGAACATAAAAAAACAAGGAACATCTATCACAAAAATTTCAACACCATCCAATTGATACATTATCATTTTAATTTAGGATTACCAATATATTTAAAATAATTTCTATAGTAGTCATGTTTGATCTACCTCATACACCAATAAACTAGAGTCTTAAATAATTTAGTTTCAATTTGAGTAAAAAAATTTACATTTATATTTTCGAAAAAAAAGTTTTTATTCTCTAGGATGATGTAAATAAGTGTTGTTTTGGGTAATGGATACATGAAATTCTTACAATATTTGTGGTTTTTTCATTATGATTGTTTTATTTATCTCTATTTTATGAATAACCTTAATAAGAAGCTGATTTATGATGAAATTAAATACAAAAATAATCCACATTGGGAAAGACGAATGAATGATATCTTCCTTCAAATATTTAGATATAATGCAAAATAATTTGTAAAAAATAATAATGAGAACATGGATAGAAGTGATGAAGATGAAGGAGCACATCATGAATTAGTACAAATGTTTTTATAAATAGTGTATAAGAACACCTAGAACATAACCCTGGTGTTCTTGTACTAATCCATTATAGTAGATCCCAAAATTTGGGAGTATATCAATGCGTATGTTTACCAACATTCATGGATTAAAATTTCTAGATGAGCCCATAAATCACACTAATGATCACATATTCGATACATATTTTTAGGATACCACATAAGTACTATAATTATTATGTCTATTGTTTCTAAAAAATGTTAACATATGAAAATTCACTAATTTGAAAAGTGATAAAATGAGATTATGATTATTTAGATTTTCATGGAATAAAAAAGAATTATAGTGGATCCAAAGTCTTCCCCCACAATCAGTAAAAACATGGGAATATCAGGTAAGGATTTTTTTTATCATGGTTTTACCTACCCTAAAAATCTATGTATTTACATGTAAGTATTTATAATTTCAATAAATCATGTGTAGTGTTTTTAAATACTACTATGGAAATATTTTCTACATTCATAAGAAGATGTCCCCATCACAGAATCAAAATGTTTCTTTATATACAATAGTACTACAAAGTCTATTTATGTAAAAATTGATCGATAATTGGTGATGTTGTTGGAGGTGTGCTGATGTCGAAGTCACCGGAGGAGAGTTATGAATTGTTGGAAGAAATTTACAATAGAATTCATCAGTGGAATAAAAATAGAGGACCAGTGAAATTATTGTACATGGTGGGAAACAACTCATTTTTCACCCAAATGAATTCCATTTAAATGAAACTTCATGTAATAATATATAATCTTTGACCCCATGAATTTTTCTACATATACAGAAATTAAAATTTTTATAATTGCAAATAATATGTTCAAGGATTGAGTCCAAAGAAATAATAAATATATCCACCACTAAAACAAGATAAAAATTATCATAATTCCAAGCATTCCAGGTGAGATATTTCAGTTTTTATCCCCAACCTAGTGGACCAATAATCATGAATCAGGTCCATTTACTGGAGGATATACTATAATATTTAGTGAAAATAATTGGTTCTACACTAAATGGGAGTAATAAATAGGTGGATAAACTAAATTATTCAAAAAATAATCTAATGAGCAAGTCGCAAACATCAATGAGTTAAAATATGAATTGTGAAATTAGTGAGATTCCATGAGGAATATAGAGATTCAAGATTTAATTATTTTCATTAAATTGAATGTGATTACATGAGGATTCATACAAAGTGGAGAAGAAGTTCAAATTAATGGTGATCTGATGTTGATCTCATCTTGGGGTGGAAATATTACACTATATGTTACTAAAAAAATACGAAACATGGTCATTTATAATAAATAGATGTAATAAAAATAGTTAAATAAAACATGGAGGAATGAAAAGAAGATAAAAAAATGATGATGAAAAATATCCACCATATAAACCACATCCCCAATTTATGATGTAATTAGGTCAAGTTATATCCACTAAAAAGAGATAGCAGATCCAAGAGATGTTGATAAAACTGCACAAAAATTTACCTTCCACTGAGGTGATTTTTTACGTACCTTCCTATTCAAAGTTCAGGAAGGTTTCTATGCCAATTATTATAATGATTAAATAATTTTTAATCATTCCACAAACATGAGAGTGTTTATAAATGCTAGATTTAATTCTACTAAATAAAAAATGTTATTCAATTATTTTTTATATCCTGATATACATTACTTATAATGATATTTGTAGTGCATTTTGTGATTTAGGTGTAATTTTAAACATCATGTAATAATCATAATTAAAAACCATCAACATAAAATATATGATTAAAACTCATTTTAGGCTTCAATAGGTGGACACAATAGTGATATGACTATGAAGACAACTTTTGGATGTAAATATCATGCTATAAATGTGTTGTTTTTCATAATATTCCCTTGTAATCAAGATAGATGATTAGAAACCCCCAACAATATTTGGAAGGCCATTCCCAGAAACAATAAGTTAACTAATTGTTGTGAAAATTTTAGATATATGTTTAATAGCGTGTGGATTATAGGTTAATTTCATCGTTTTTGGGTTAATAAAAATCACGATGACAAATGTAACATGTTGAAAGAGGGACACATTTTTTATTTTTTGAACATTAGTATCCATGGATGAAGATTTGATATAGCTACTGTAAAAATAATATAAATCTAAAATATATGTGTATAAAGGTAATAAATTTCTCAAAAAAAATACATGATATAGTCGAGAAACTACTATACATGAAGATTTTAAAGAGTGAAAATAGGTTTGGGTAGTTTGTGAGTTTTACTTTTACCTTTCAAGAATGGAAAAAAACTTATGGATTGGTTCCATTGATATTGAGAAGATTTTTCTCAAAGTAAAAGTGTAATTAGTGTCTCAAATCAAGGGGACCCATATAAATTGATGAATAATAGATTCATAAATATGTGTATTTGGAATAGGTAACATCCTAATCACACAAAATAATATAAGACTAAAATGGTATGGTTGAGATCATAAAAATAACAATTTTTTCTATATGGTAACCCATAGTTTTTACCTTTTAGTATTTTATTTTATATTATTTCTATTTAGAAACTATTTTAGGTGTGAATTTCCAATATTTCAATACTATAATGAAAATGACATTGAAAATGCAATTTTTTGAGATTTTATGATCCGTGGAGTTTCATTATTAAATGACTGTTGTAGAAAAAATTGGAACAAAAGAATAGATTCATGAAAATGGTATTATTATTTAAAACTCATAATTTACTTACAATATTATATATTTTACAAATGCACATTTATATATTTAATGATAAAATAAATACTCAGACTTGGATATTTTTTACTTTTGTTCAATTTCAAACAAAATTGTTTGGATCCACAAGATTCCTTGTTTTAATGATCATTTTTTGTGAATTTAAATGGAATGATGGGAAATTTAATGAATATATTGGTATAATGGAACATGATATAAATGTATCATGTTTCTCATATGTTGTTGAAAATTTCATTCCATCCATTGAGGAATTGATTATCCGAAAACTATATTGATTTATTTATTTATTATAGAACATTAGAAAGGATAGATACTCCAATTATATTTTCACATTAATTATAGGTTTATTGAAAATGATTTCAATATATTCACAATAAATTTATTGAGAAAACCTGGTACATGTTATCTATAATGATTTGGATTTTACTATTTCAATTTCATGAATATGGGAAAAAAACATTTTAAATTATTTAGGGATTTTGTTTAATGTAAACATTATCCTTGAGATCTAACAAAAAAAATTCATTTATTTATCCCATAGAGACCATTAATGTCCATTTATAAGAATAACCACTTTTCAATAAGTTTGTTTTATTAGTAAAAAACACTGGTGGTTCTTATGATATTACCAGTCCATGTGTGAGGAAGAAGGATTTAATGGAAATTGGATATTCTTCAATGATGGAATTGATATTGGTGTTCTTAGTGGATTTTGTGATAAAGGTTCATGTTTCCTTTAATATTTTTATTTTTTACGCCTCTTACATTAAACAATGAAAAACATAGGTTGATTTATGGAGGGTAAAAAATAACAATCACCACATAAATTATTTATATCATTTGAGGTTGTGTGATGGATGTGAGACTTATCCTACCTCAATTTTTAAAAAAAATTGAAAAAATAAAAAATAGAGTGGTAACTCACTCAGTGTGCTTCAATTTATCATTAAATTACATTAAGGTTAGGGAAACATGGATGATTTAATTTATAAGAGGATAATTTCAATATGTTTACTTTTCATATAATTTTTAATAACTAGTGATAAACCCCATAATATGTTTAATTGTTGGTTAATAAATTTCCCAAAAACCCTTAGCATCAAAATAGTTTGATCAATATTAAACTTTTCCCATTGTTTTAAGTGAAATTAGTCTCTACTATGTAGAAAAATTATATCTATTTCAAATTAATAGGTTTGGTTCATTTACTCAACATATAAATAAAAAATCCTGATTCTATATTACCTTGACATATGAGAGAATAAATGTAAATGGCATTCTAGATCAGAAAATGGATTCATAATAATGATGAATTAAATTGAATGAATGGAATAGATGATTTAATATGTTATTTTTCATGTTAATATTAAAATACATTGCACATAGTGATGAGTTGAAATAATTTATTATATACGACATTTGAAAATTCACTCTCCCCAATTGAATGTTTTTTGTTTCAATAAGCTAGAATGGGAGTTTCAATTTAAATCTATAAATGAGATATATTTTTGGGTAAAACTATCTACTATGTGTGGATAATTTTCTAAACACATTTTTTATATTAATTTGAATATTTTAATTGTTTAATGTCTTATATTTCTGAATATAGAAATTCCAAGTATTAATAAATAATATTCATGTTTTAATTTTTTTATTATACTTTCTAAAATGACATAAAAATGTTATCAAACTAAATATTTAATTCTATAAATAATTTTTTAGTCTGCTATAAAATAAATGGAAACATAATAATGGGAAATATGTAATAAAAGTCATTGGGATTGACCTCATCCCATAAGAGAACATGTTACTTAGTGGGAGCTAGAAGGGCCCTAAAGCTAAGTCACCCCCACAATGAGATCTGATGACACGGTAGATGAAGATATGGAAAATCCATTACATGGGTCGTAAAAGGAAAAGATGAGTATAGATAATGCATGTCGGTGCACAAGATGACATCAGAATCTGATTTTAGGTACACTTGGGGTACGGGAAGATTATAACATGCATGAGGGGGTCCACAGAGTCATTGGAAACCCTTTTACACCCATATATCTTGATACAAGAGGTTGTGTGGTCTTCTAGAATAAATAGTTGTGGCCACCAACAAGAAGAAAATATTAGGGACAATAAGAGAACCATGAGTGTAGTGAACATACTGAAACACTATTTTTCACCCAGTGATCACGTCATATTTTTCGAACACACCCATTGCATCATTGTGCCACCAATTGCCTCCAATGCACCATAATAAAGCCACATATAGTGGCATATAGATTGTCTGGAACTTCCATTTTGATCCCCATATTGATAAATCCGTGAAAATATAGTATAGTTTCTACGGGTTAAAAAAATGATGAAAATATTTTTTTAGGGACTCATTAATATGCCATAGCCACTATTGGATGGAACTATAAAGAGAATGAAAATAACATAATCCAAATTTCTCCAATGTAGCTATAATTTGAGATAATAATGGAGGATACCCAACATTAAAGGTGTTTCAATTTGACGTGGAGGTTTGAATATAATACTAATTGAGTGTTTTGAAGTTGATGATGAATTTACCATAGACAACCAGATACATTCAAGCTATTAAAACATTATGAATAAAAATATATGATGTTATGGTATAGAAAAAAAATAGACCACATCCATCTTGAAAAAAATATGGTATGATGTTACTAAAACGTATTTGTTCCTCATGCTCCTTAGATATTCCAATAATGGTATAATATTTAAAAAAATGAAGATTATACCATTGTTCCATAGCCACCAATGATGAAACTTGTCCATGGAGTCCATATAGTGGCTATGACAAAGAGAAATTATTTAGACCATAGGGTTTAGGATTCCTTAAAATTAAAATTCCTACTAATCTTAGGATCTCATGTTATAATAGAAAGACATTAGGGAATCAAAATGATGAGGTTCATGGAGACCTCACATAACCAAGAGGAACAAGAAATAATATATAAATAAGAGAGAAACAATATGAAAGAACATATATGACAAATTGATTACAAAAAATTATTTTAAAAAACCTACACACCATGAGTGAGAATGGGAGAATAAAATTCAAATATGTAAAAACACAAGAATGAAAAAAATATGATTGGGTGAAAGATAATTAAATTTTCAAATGTTTATAGAATTATTATATGGAGAAGAAATATTGGAGAAAATATTATTAAAGGGTACAATAATTGGGATGGGAATAGTTCTACTAGAGATACATGACAAAAGGCTACTATTATTATGTGAAACGACATTAGATTTTCCATTTCTATTATTATCATACCTTCTTGACTAGAATGGGTGGGTAAATCTTCTTATGTTGTTCTATTTAAGGAAAATGGGAGGGCCTTCAGTGTTGGTAATTCTATATTATTGAATATTTAATACGGTTTTTTCATTATTCTTTCACATATTTTAACGTTTACACTTATATATCATGAATGAACATTGTTGAAAGATATGGTTATGAATTTTATGTTCTTAAACTATAAATCCTTACTCATGGAATGAATAATGCCTGAATTTGGGTATTTGTGTTCAAAAATTGTTATAGAAACCATGATATGAAATCAAATAATGTTTGATAGGGGAAAATGAAGTTCATAAAATAGAGGGTGATCACTATGGAAGGAGTATCACCTTATTTTGGTTATGAAAACATTAAAATTAAAAAGAATAACATATAACCCTCAGAAGTTATTGAACATGAAGAAAAAAAATCTTGGTACATCCATCTCATAAATATCAAAACCATCCACTAAAATATTTTTTTTAATTCCTTCATGTTTCCATTAATAATTTATAACATTTAAAATATCTTAATTTGGGATTGACCTCTAGCACCCCTGGACTATAATCATAAATATTTTTGATTCAGTTTGAGAATAAATTTTTTACATTTATATTTATCGAGATAAGTAATGACGTTGTATCATGATGTCATTAAAAAAATCCATAATCCATAAATATGTTGAACGAACAACTTTATCATTTTTCATCACCAATGATTGTTTTTAGACACTATGAAATGAATATGATAAAAATGTCTCAGAATGAAATTAATTAACAAATCCCTATTCCTAACTATCAAACTAATCAATTAAAATTTAACACAGATGATCTGTGAATTAATTTATTGAAGTATTATATCATGTTAATCATAAAAATTAAATAATTTGAAATAACTCAAAAAATAAAAAACTATCTCAAATAGTGGATTGATCATTAATCGATAATGAACTGCAGATTTTTTGAAGATGAAAATTTATGTATCTGTCAATATGTTTCACTGATACTCAAGAATTATTTCTCCCTATTTATCACCAATGGAGTCCATCATTAGGGTTTATATACACTATTTTTATTGGATTTTAAATATAACCATTTGAATTTCATATAATTATTCAAATATAGAGTTACATTAGGTTTTAATAACATAATAGATTTAAGTTATAAAATATATTTATTCTTATATGGTTTCTACTGCATATACACATAAATTAATGTCCAACACACATATGTTATATTGAACCTTGTATAAAACCTTTGTTTCAGATGTATTTGTGGTCTATAATTTTATATTCTTGAAACAGTACTGAAGATATTTTATCTTATTGAAAAAAATGCTTTTAATATATTATTTTTATTATTTTTTATATTTATATATTGAGGTTCCATGGGCCTTGGAATTATGAGATAAATCTATACCTTACTCATGCAATATTATTTAAAATTTCTTGATGATTATAAAATAGATTCATTGTATTTTTTCATTATTAAATCATAGTGTGTGACTCATGATATTCGTTAATAATAACATCATGTATATGGGTCATTATTATAACATCTTAACCCATCTCACCTCTAAGATGGTGGCCGAACTGGTGGATCACATTGCCTCAATCACACCGCCATGTATGCTAGATGCTAACAAAAAGTATCAAGGGTCTGTTTATGCTATAGTGGGGAGTGTCCATAAAAACACATGTTTTACATATGTTTTTAATTAATTTTTAATGATTTAATCGGTTATTTTTGTACTTTATACTATATATTAACACTTATGTATTTTTATATATATAAATAATAATTAATCAAATTTTTGTAGTTAATCGTGTATTTAAAGCTTTAAATTAGTTAATATATGTTTCACATAATTTTATAGTTTAAAATAGTTTTATTTAGTTTGTTTTTTTTACCATAAAATTTGATAATTTTACATTAATTAATAAGATAATTATTTCTGATTTTGTACATTAAATAATATAATTTTGATTTATCATTTCATGTATTAAATATTTAATAATTTAGAATGACATGTTTTTTAGATTTCTATCAACAATTTATTAATTATAATATAAGATTATAAACTTACTTCATTTATTAAATCTGTTTGATTTAATTTCATTTATAAACATTGTTGTTTAATAGAAAAATAATTATCTGTGGACATTAATTAATTAAATTTGTTTCAGTAGTTATACTAAATAATTTAACATTATTTTATTATTGTTTAGTTTATGTTTTTTATTAATATCAAATATTATAGTTGACTTTAGATTTAAGTTTATATTTAGTTCTGATTTCAGTTTATATTTTAAAAAAATTAATTATTTATATGTAGTTTTTATTGTGTCATAAATTCCATTATGTCATTGAGTCTCAGTTATTTTCATTGATTTTCATTTTTAATTAATTATTTTATTTAGACATTATTTGAATTATAATTTGTTTTTAACAATTTTTATGTTGGCCAATTAATTTCAGAGTCATGGTGGCACTATTTCAACCCGATGGCAACGTTTCAACCCATTACGGTGGCACTGCAACGCCACACAGTAGTTCCAATCCCTTCCTCCGGCCACTTTTCATGGTGGCACTGTAACCCTTGCTATTTTCAATTCCCATCACGGTCTCATGGTTGAGATATGGTACCTCAGTTCTCTTCATCCACCATTTTTCCTTAACTATGTCACCGTAGCACCTTGGCACCACTTTCCCCTTTCCTTTCATTAATTCACAGTTTTACCTCTCCTTCCCACTATTCAATAATAACTGTGGAATTGTAGAACAATTTTACCTTCATCTCGCAGCTTTCCACCGATGCCATAACTATTTCTCATCTACACACTGTTACAAACTCAGTTAATAACCTATCTTACTTCATCAAGCTGGTTCTACAAAAAAATCTAAACCATCCACAATATTGTATCATCCATATCCCACAGCTTGACCTGAACCCCCTTCACTGCTATATTTTCCACCCTAAAAAAACCACTCATCTAATCCCCATGTTTGTAGATTTGAACCAGATCATAAAACATTTCCAGACTAGATACCATTTTCTCTACCATTAATAATAGGAGACTATGATTAGTCACATTGTTGTATCGAATGAAGTCAACACCACAGATGAAGAAGCCCTCAAATCGGATCTACTTCCCGAGCCACTATCATTTGTGTTTGTAGATGGCTGAAGCATGTTGATCTTCTGAAAGGAGCCAATGCATATTCTTTGGTGGGATAAGGCGCCGCTGGAGAAGCCGCAACACTCGCTGCAGGTCTTCTGTGGGAACAATTCCACAAACCTCTACCCATTGTGCATTGGAGAAGAAGAAATGGGGAAGGGATGAGGTTAAAATAAATTAAAGATAATAATACTAATAATATTAAAAAAAAATTAATTTTAAAAAATTTATATATAAAACAAATTAATTTCATAACCTTAACTGTTAAACAAAGAAATTAATTTTAAATAAAATAAATTTATTTAAATAAATTAATGAATATAATAATTATAATTTATTTTTCTCTTTGAATAAAATAATTATAAATTACAATAAATATATATGATTTTATTAATTGTAATAATTATATTAAAACATTTTATTGTAATTAATATAAATAATAATCTAAAAAACATAAATATTCTTAAACTAAATACAATTATTATTAATTTAATAATTTAATAAATAATATACTTTTAATTTAATATAATTATTAATTATTCTCTTTCATAAATTTATTAAATAAATAATAACATATAACTAAGAAAATTAATTATAAATAATAATTAAAATAGTAACTAATAATTTTACGTTTAACTTTTTTTATTAAAGTATACATTTAACATTGAATTATTTATTTATTCTATTGCCTTAGCTATTCAGGTTTAAAATGGAGTCAGAAACACATCCAGGATCACACAACGGAATTATCAGAAGTCTGTTACATGAGAGAAGATAGAGCGACATGTGGTTGATTGAAAAAACGCACGTGTTTTCTGCAGTAGTAAAAGAAAAGTTTCAGTCAGTGAAAATATGGGTGACATGTGGTTTATGATAGTTGGATTAAAATGACTAGAAGCATCATGATTTATGGAGGATGCTCATTCATTCCATGATCAAATCCATCTGATAGTAGAGGGGGATGCTCATACTCCTACCACAATCATACCATTTCGAGAGAAAAGACTCTTAGGAGATGGTAGAATAGTACTAGTCACTTGGACATGCAGGAGCGGGGAATAAAATCATGAAAATCATTCACAGGGGGGAGGATTATTCTTCCTCTTATCTATTTTATTAAAATGTATTTGCTACTTTAGAATTGAAATTGATCTTTTCATAACTTCTTGTTCAGGAAATTGGAATCTCTATTAGTACATATTTTTTTTTTCTTTATTAATTATCTTCCAATGAGAATCAGATTCCTTTGGCAAGATTGAGTCTGGTTCTCAAATTATATTGAATTTTCTCTTAAATGTATCTTATTTCAACATCTATGTTCTTTTGGTGAGATTGATCATTGATATTTTTCATTTAAAAATAGAAATTAAAATTATAGAAACTATCAGTGAGATAGATTTCTGTTTTGATATTAAAATAAAATTGTTGTATGTGGTTTTTGTAGTGGAGAAATTCGAAAACTATAATATATATTGTTAATTCTTCTAGCAAGGAAGGATTAACGAATCATTTTTTGAAGTTTGAATTTAATCATATGAATATTCATTCGTTTAATCATTAGATTTCAAATCTCTTGAGCTCATTCTGTGGTCTTTTCTCATCACTCCTGTTTATATTTCATGTTATCCTTAGTATATACTGTTAATTCTATCTTTTTAATTTTCATGTTATGTATATAGGAGATTTATAGAATTAGTGTCGTTTTTTTCACTTCATCATAAATAAAATATAAATAAAATATAAAAATTTGGAAAGTAAGTAAATGTCTCCCCCCTATGGACAATAGTGGGGTTTGTAAAAAACCTTAGAGCACTCGCCTGCCATCTATATGGATAGACCTTGCACCAGTTTGTTAATGTAGGTTAATAAATGTTATTTTGAGGGTCGTGACAACCTCATACCTCATCACTGTACCCTCTATATCAGAGTTTTACATCAGTATAATCAAATTTATATAAAAAAAAGAAGGGGAGGCAGTGATAATAAATGAATAACAATAGATGAGAAGATAATATAACAACTGAATAAAAGTGAAAAAAGACCAATTTTAAACAATTCATTTATGGAAAATTATTCTACGAGTGTGAGTATCACAAACTAAAAAAAGGAAATAAAACCTGATATCAACTCCTCGAGCATCCTCAACGAGTGTCAAACCATGTTTTATATATATCCAAAATACACATAAAAACATAGTCAATTAATCCCAAGACTTATCATCAAGAAGATTCACATGGGTTCCAAATGGTGCCCAAATAGTGTGTCAGATAATAATCACAGTAGGACAGCACCCCTAGTGTCAGTCCCAATCCATATCATGCAATAAAAAATAAATGACAGTGTTACACATAAGTTAAATGAAAAGTGATAACAAATTAAACAATAGAATTTGGTTTGGGTTCATAAATATATAAATGTCACATACCAACTACTTCGTCCTGATCCATATATCTAAGTCTCTAGTTAGATCCTCTAGAATATGGAAGGATTACTGAAATTAGTGGCATAATATCCCTTCGAGGATGAATCACTCAGAATATACCATAATCATATGGCCACTTCCCTCGGGCTAACCAAACCCTCTCTATCATGAATGACTATAATATCTCACACAGGCTATCGAAAATCCCTCCCTCATGCATAACTAGGATTTCACCAACAAGATAACCAAAATATCGCCCATATTTGTAACAGACTCTCACCCTTAGGCATCTTGTTACTGTACATCTAGCCCTCTGGCACTGAACATAATCATGAACTCTTCCCTCATGCATTAATACATGTGTGTCGAGCCCTCAGGTGGTACAAAATTATTCTATAAACCCTAAGGCATCAACACCAATAAAGAGTCCTCAAACATCCCATATAATCATATACTCTTCCCTCAGGCATCATGTACCTTTGTGAATTTCCCTCCAGTAGTGTGGGAGAATATGCACTAAGCCCCCAGACATCCACATTGGACATGATTCATATCCAGAAAAATTCAGCACGAAAATAAAAATCTAATGCTCAGGTATCAATTAAATCAATATCATATAATCTCAACATATAATCATGAAAAGAAATAATTATTTCATTAAACATACCTGATTTATCATCATAGGAAAAAATGACAAATTTATAAGAATTAACATATATCAAACAAATTCACTTCATTTCTGTAGATACATATTTATCATCATAATTGTATCAAACATTTTTAATTAATCATTATACCCTAATGCTATTATTATATTAATTAACTAGACTAGCCAAGGTGATCCTACCATAAGAAAACATATGGTTTATTATTATTCCAATTCGAAAGTATAAGAATGAAATTAATTAATATATGTAAATTATTATAGGGATCAAAAATCAAATCGACTACATCACTATTTAAATCTAAGGGTGGCACATCAATCATGTGGATCCGGGTATTAGTCTCCATGCATATGGAATTGAAGGGATTTAATTGTGGTTTAAATATAAAGATTATAGTTTAACATATATTATCCTATTTATCTAGTTGTTCCTGCAACATTCCAACACGATTTCACATATGAAAATTATTATAAATAATTCTATTAGATAAAAAAATTATTTTATACCACCCACAACAATTTCATTCATGGAATTCAATGACAATAAATCTTTTCATTAAATATATTCATGTTATATCATTGAATCGTTTTAAAATAACCGTGGTTTCTTAATCACAACAACAGGTTTAGTCATACCACCCTATTTAAATAAATTTAAATGAAATAATTTTAATCATTTAAGGATGTAAAGCCATCATGTAATTCCATTCAATCTAATTCATTTCATTAAATTAAACAATACAAGGAAATTCTTTTTCCAGGTTTCAACTGAAACTTACAATGTGTTAATCAATAATGGGAAATTACTATATGTTTTATCTAATTTATTAATCAATCTATTCAGTTAATAAAATTGGCCACGTAATTAGAATGTAATTTTTTCATTAATACTCAATGAATTAAAGGGGATACCCCCTATTTAATTAAAATGGAAATGGAATGTCCAAAACATTCTATTTAACTATCCAAAGAAACAAAATGATATTACTATCCAAAACATTATGCTAATTCATGATTTAAATCAATAATGACTAAATTTTTGGTTTATAAGATAGTTCACCTCATTGAGGGGGTTTTATTATAAAATTATGACAGTGTTTATTAAACATTTTATGTTACATATTAATAGTTTCATTTAATAATGCATAATTAAATTTCTCAAAGAACACTTAAATCATTCTTAAATATAAAAGGTGAAAATGTTCATAGAATATTACAACTACAAATGAACTTGAAAAATCATTTCTATAACATATAAATTACATTTGACAATGTGAAGAACTTTCTACCATAGGATGAATGATGACTAATGATGATGGTCGACATAGGATTTTGACTATACCCCTGAAACATCATTTCATTCTTAAATAAAAATATTTTTAAATTTTTTTTTGAGATGATCCTAATGAAAATGACGGCGCATCAATCCAATAAATGTTGTTGTAGATATCAAGTATTGAAATTTGAAAAATATAATAATATAATATAAATACAAATACCTGAGAGAGTGAGAGGAATGGAAAGTGGTGGTGCGAGGGATGGTGTGCACCCCACCCTTCACACTTTATATTGTTTTTTATTTTAATTTAATTCCATATAATACCATTTATTGTAATGATATTTATGTTCACGGAATGTTAAAGAATCTCATTATTTCTGATGAACCACATCCCACACCCCAAATTCAATATTTTTCATATATTTCGTTATTTATTTATTTATCTTAAATCAATTAATCATTTATTAAATGAATATATTTAGAAATATTTATATATACATACACACCTAAATATATATACAAATATATTTATTTAGCTTGTATATAAACATCTATATATATATATATATGTATTAAAATATACACACACACCCACACTTGTATATATATAAATATATATTTTTTTCTCATATATATATACACACCAATAGTATTTTCTCAATTTAATAATTATAATAACAACAACAATGTTTTATATCGTTAATAAATCTCATCCATTATAACCACCATAGACATTTTAATAAAAATATCCATTAAAACCTATAATGTTTAATAAATTAATATTAACCATAAATGTTTCATTTAATTGACACCACTAAGACTATCACATTAATTAGATTGGTCCCCACTAAAATATTTTCCAAAACCAAAATAGACATAATAAGTTCCTTTATATAGTTTCATTTTTTGGTCACCCACATAAAAATAATACTAACAATAATAATAATAATAATAACATTATATTTATTATTTTTATCTTCCCAACAAAAAAATATTTATACAATAAATATCTTATTCTATTGTGTGATTTAACCAAATACATGACACAAAAAATCATTATACCCCATATAGGGTAAACCTTCATTTTCGACTTAACGAGGTTTTAGATTTCGTACATAATGAACCCTTTGTGAGAAATTAATTAATTAATATATAAAATATGGAATAATACATTAATTAAAAATAAATAAGGTAGTAACATGTGATATACTTCTAAATACCCAATCATCCAAATGGTTATACCCTACATTGGGTAATTCAAATGTTCTAAACCTAATGGTGGTATGATATTTCTCATACAATACACCATTTTGTAACTATTACATTTTTTTTAAGAAAAAAATCACACAGACTTATGAATAAAATATATTTAATATTCTTATTATATCAATGTCAAGGGTCTACATGCCTCAAAATCCTATTCTAACTCATCATCAAACTCTGAAAATATTTAATAGCATATTTCAATATTCTAAAGAATTATTTTACCCACTAGTAAATCCATAATAGAACCAAGTATTGGAAAATTAATATTTTACACCAAAAATATTTGTAATTTATTAACAAAATTTTGGTGTTTAATCATTTAAAAAGTAGTATGCTACACCCACCCACCATAGAACCTATCATCCCTAAGTAGCCTTCGGGAACAACTAAAACATCACCCAACCAACAAGGTTCATGATGTCTCACTCATATGGTCATGTTGCGTTTCAAAAATTCCAACACACCATTAAGAATTGAATAGGAATGAGACACTAAAGTCATAATGATCTAATCCAAAACCCCATTTTCAAACCAAAACATTGATACAGTGCTTATAAGTGGCTTTTTTGAAAGAAAAAACCCATGTTTTTTCTGTGGAAACAAATAAATGGTGGTTCTCCCCATAATTGGTCTCATCCTTAAAAAGGGTTCAAATTATAATACATGACACCTCCACCACCATAATTACCATAAAAATAATATCTCTAAGAATTTGAAAGATTCTCCATATATGATTTCCATTAACAAAAAAAACTTAATTTCTTCTGATGCCATATTAAATACCCTATCATTAATAAATTTTCAAAATTTATATCAATAAAACGGAATGCGTTTTACAGGATTTACAAGTATACGGTTCCAACCATTAAACCTCAACCACCCTAATCCGATGTTGTGATTACCTGGGAGACAACATTAATAGGATGACAAATTTTAAACTATACCTTAGCGTAAGACCAAAACTCTCTTTTCGTATCAAGGATGGATTCAAGATAGGGGACATGCTCATTTCTCATGGAAGAGAACACTAATAAAATTATAAATATTACTTTAATAAAAATGGATGAACCCTTATTGGTTGATACCTTATGGTATACCTAGCATCACCTATACATGAACCGTCATTAACTAATAACTGAACCTTTACCAACTGAGGCATCATGTGATCATTCATGATTAACTACTAATGTTCACCCATGAACATGATTGTCTTTAAAATGTTGCATATACCACCAATGACACCAATATCATGCTAAAAAGAAAGAACTAACATGATTAAAAATCACCAAAACATAATAGAATTTATGAAAAACTAGATATCTCTAAAGGGTCCTCTCCATTATGTTCCTTCTACTCGAAAGTACACCTTTACTAGAACTAATGTGATTCTTCCCATGATAATAGAGTCCTAGTGATTGAAATATGATTCGTTATCCACTCTAAATCACTCTACATAATATTCAACAAAAGAGTTCATGTGATGCTCCACCGATCCATGCTCAGATACATCAATCATTATAAATAAGTGATTGAACCAAATGGATTATCATGTCAAAACACCCAAGTCTCAAGGATATCATCTCAAGGATTCAGATGAACTGGTTTATTTATCACATAGATCAATCTACTACACTGATGACCCAGGTGAAAACTCAACAACACAAGTTTCAATGATTATAGAGAACTAAACTAATTTGTAACATCATTTATAATTGACAAGAACTATGTACATGAATCCAAGCTACCACAAGGTTCCAGAAGCAAGATGAAGCATATAGAATACTATCCATAGGATGTAATCCCTGTGAATTCAACCATCATATATTCTATACATGATATTTAAACATAATTCATATTTCCCTATATGATCATTAACATAGACGATGCCATACCAAGTCAGCCACCATTTAGTAAAGGAATGGATCAAGGATACTATGACCACCCATCAATAAAAGGGTCTCATTATAATATATGATTCATATAAGGGACAACAATACCCAAATGACACCCAAAAATAGAAACTCAAATGATTTAAAAATTAATTTGAATTTAAAGGGTGCTACCTAACACTGTTCATCCCCATACGAAGGCACAATCATCAAACCTATAACTAGGTCACACCAAAATGAAAACACTAGGTTCAAGAGCTGATCAATAAACCAATATCTAAAAAGGAAACGGCCTATATAAAAAGATCATGATTATTTTCTATGCGTCATCAAATGAAAATCTAAATATACTCTTACAAGAGGGTTTAATCAAATAGAACATATATGGGATCCATTTTCAAGTCATATCATTTAGTCACATATTAATCATTAACTATTTAAAATATTTAACTAACTCTTATATGAAAATAAATATTGCCTCAACAAACGAATATATTATAAATCATTTTACACTTCTTAACATTCAATAATAATTTGGTCAAGAATTAATTAAATTTATGTTTTTAATGACAATGTTCCCTACAAGTGTCTATATAAGCTAACTGGACTATTCCCAAACTGACTTACTAGGGTCAAGTTGACCATTTATATTGTTGGCCAGTTCATTTCAAATTAATGTTTAATTACCTTTCATTATATTTATAAATAAAATATGACTCGAGTAAACTGGTTAAATGTTCCCTTTTTAATGGTTCCCATACACCTTAAACTAAGAATAGTCTCATATTTTAATCCTAACCAATTACATGTAGCCCTTATGATGTTCTACATTTTTAAGAACAATATTCCTCTTGTTGCTACAAGCAGCTAACACATAGAAACATGATGAAATCATAGAAACATGCCATAATAAATAGTCTCGGCATGATAAGTAGCTAAATATCATGAAACATAATGACCTGAGAATGTTATATAATAAATAAGAGGCATAGGACTCACGACACAAAAATAAAATCAGTATGAAACCTACATCTGGAACTACATGGGTTAATATCTACATGAAATTTGAATTTCTATGTGTCTATTATAATGCATGAAATGATTCTTCTCTTTCATACCATTCCAAGGATAAAATACCATAAAACAACATAAAATCATATGAGGAGTAATGTATACCATTCACACAATGTGAAATCATATCAATTATAACTAGAAAAACAATGAAAAATAATCATAGTCTTGGACACTTGGTCATTTCCTGTACATGGGGTGATCTGACGCATGCATAGATATTTAACAAGAACTGAAACATTCCCAGTCTCCTTTATACCAACCCCAAATAGTAAGACATATGAAAAAGGAAAGCATTGATAGCACACTCTAACGTCCTGACCTGGGTTACCTTCAAGATGATGGTTGGACTGGTGTGCCACATGGATTCAAGCATGCCTCCCCGTATGATAGAGGCTATTGTCTAGTAGTGATAGTCTATTGATTGATGGTGGGGTGGAAATACCATCAAGATCAGAGTCTCATTGTAGTATAATAATTTTAAAACAAAAAATAATAGCAGAGGCAGTAATAATAATGAGTGGATAATACCGGAAAAAATAATATAATAAATTAATAAATGTGGAAAACACAAATTTTATACAATGCATGTATGAAAGATGATGTCGCAAGTACAAGTAGAAAAAATTAACAAAACATAAAAGAAAAACCCAACTTCCAACTCTTATAGAATCTTGATAATGATCCAATCACTATTTTTTATAGCTCCCATGTACACAATATATCACATGTAATGAATCCAATTTCCTTTAATAAAGAAGATATACTGATGTTCTTAATAGATTCCAAGTAGGGTGTTAGAAAATAATCCCAGTAGACCTACACCCATGATTCCTGGACCAATACATTTCATGAAATTAATAATAAATGAAAGTATTTCATATAGTATAAATGCAATGAGATGAAAAATTAAATAATAAAAACATGGTCGGAGATCTTAAACGCAAACTCATCCCATTCCAACTTCTTCATCCTATGATGAATATACATGATTATGGGAAGATTCTACTATATCCGTAATGATCAACCAAATCGATGAAATATTCTCTTGCTGAGGATGAATCACTCAGAATATACCATAATCATATGACCTCTTACCTTAGGCTAACGAAAACCTCACCCTCATCAATAACTTGAATCTTTCCCTCAATCATACCAAAATATTTCCCTTAGGCATAAATTTAATTTCACAACCAGGATAATCAAAATCCCTCCCTCTAGAATACATAGAATCATTCCCTCATGTATCATGTGCTTTTGCATCTATCGCTTAGGTATCTAGAAAAATCATATAATCTTACCTCAAGAATAATACCAGTAATCCTGGCCCCTAGGCAATATGAATGGATGCAACAATACTTAAAGTAACAACATAAATCATGAGTCCTCAAAAATCCAATTTAATCATATACACTACCCTCTGTAATCACGTACATATGAGAATTTCCCTTAGGAATTAAAAAATAACATGCACCAAGCCCTCAAGTATCCACAATAAACATTAGTCATATCTAGATATAATCAACATACAATCACTATCAAACCATAATATATCAATCACATCAATATAACATAAGCGCAGAAGTTATGAATAAAAAATCAAAATTATTGTATCAAATAATAATTGATTTATCATTATAATAAAAAATGATCAATTTATAAAAATTTAAATCTATCAATCCAATTAATTTCAATGGTCCAAGTTGCAAATGATCATCATAATTATATCAAACAAAATTAATTAATCATTTAACCATATTTTTTTAATATATTAATTGTGTATACTATCCAAGGGGATTATAGCATATAAAATCACACAATTGTTTAATATTACAATTCAAAATCTCTATTACATCCATTATTTGAATTATCATTGTTATTTTAGGGCTCTAAAGTAAAAAAAAAATTGTTCCATTTAAATCCATGTCTATCACACCCATATGGTGGATAGAGTTCTCAATCTTTAGGCCTATAGACCCAATGGGATTCAATGGTAGTTTAGTGAAAAAAAAATTATAGTTTAATTGTGATTATCCGATTTATATGGTTATGCTTGTGACAGGTCGGCATGATCAAACAAATCACAAATACTATAAATAATTTTCATAGATAAAAATGTATTTAGTTTAGACCAATCACAATAAGAGGCACAGTAAAACAAACATAATAAGTTAATTTTAATTTAATTCAACTAAAAAGTTTAAGGAAGGAAATACGTTATGTCAAGGAATTCCATTAAATTCATTCCTTTTAATCAAAAATAAAAGGAAATTAATTTTTCATGGTTCTTGGGACACATATAAGTAATCATTAAAAAATGGGAATTTACCAACATGTGTAATCCCATTTATTAAAAAATATATTACTTTTATAAAATGGTAAAAGTACATATAAGGTTTTTTGTTCATTGAACATATTCCATATGGAGTGGAAACCACATTTTTATGAAAAACTGAATGACAAAGTCATAAACATGCCATTTGACTAACTAAAGAAAAAACAAAAGAGATGGCCATGCTAAGAATTAAACCAATTCATGATTTAAATCACAATTCAATGATTTTTCGTTTAGAAGAATGTTCACATCATCTGAGTGGTTTTATTATAAAATCTTTATTTTTTTCTTTAAAGTTTCATTTAATATATTAAAAATATCATTTAAAATGAATAATTAAATTTATCAAAGAAACACTTAATGAATTTTTAAATTTTAAAGTCGAAGTTTATACAATAATCCTATGGCTACACATGCACACAAAAATAATGTCAATAACCTGTATATTATATGTGAATGAGTTAAGGACCTATACCTTTAGTGAAATAATGAGTGATGATGAGTGTTGATGTCTAAGTTTAACTACAATACAGAAATATTATTTTAGTCCGAAACACAAATATGTTTAACAAAATCCTTTTTTAGAAAACCCAAAGACATTAATTGTGGGTCAATACAAGTTCTATTTTATGAGATATCACAGATTTTATTTTGAATAATAATAATAAATAAATAAACAAATAAAAATAACTAAACGAGGGAGGGGGAGGGATGGAAAGGGGTGGTGTTAGGGATCGATCACACCCCACCATCATCTATTTACATTGTTGTTAATTTTATTTTTTTAAATTATATAATATATAATTTAGTATAATGAAATTTATGATCATAGAAAGTGAATAAATCTCATTGTTCCTTATTCATAACACTCCATGTACCAATTTCAGAATTTTAAAATATTTACATGTTTAATTATTCATCTTTAATCAATTAATATTTCATTCAATTAATATATTGAGAAATATTTATATATACATACACATCTGTATTTATGTATATATTTATTTATTTAGCACAAACGTACACATCTGTATATATGTACACACATACACCCACTCATGTATATATATATATATTCATATTGATATTTATCCCATATATATACACACATTATATATATACACACACCAATATTATTTTCACAAATTAATAATAACAAGAAGAACAAAATTTAATTATCATTAATAAATATAATCCATTATTCCCATCACAAACACATTCATTAAGAATCCTTAAAAACACATAAATATTAATAAATTAATATTAAATATACATTTTTCATTTAATTAACACCATTAATAATATCACATTAATTACTTTATTCAGTACTAAAATATTTTCCCATAAAAAAACACAACGAATAATTTCCCTTATATAGTTTCATTTTTTGGTCATCCAAAAAATCTATATCACTAATAAAATTATTATTATTAATTATAACTTTATAACTAAAAATATTTATATATGAAATATTTTATCCATGGGTGTGATCTAACAAAAATTTTGATAGTCACAAATGTTATAGCTAGTCTAGGGTAAAATCAATATCTGAAACATAATGGTGGTCTCCTATATCTCATAAAACACACCATTTATGAGAAATTAATTTTTTGTTATATATAAAATTGATTAATAATTAATTAAAAAGAAATTGTGTATTACCACATGCATTTTTGACAAATACAAGATTAATATTAGGATATACCCAGCGTAGGGTAAACCCCATGTTATGGATGTAACATTAGTGTCATATTTCACTAACAATGAACCATTTGGAGTAATTTCATTTTTTAGGAAAATGTGCACATACATATGAATAAAATATACTAAATATTAGCTTTCCATCAATGTCGTGGGTATACAAGATTCATAATCCCTATCTAACTCATTGTCTAACTCTAAAAATATTTTAATGAATATTTAAATGTCTTATAGTAGGATTTCACCCTTTAGTGAAGCCATAATAGACATAAGTATTGAAAAAATAAATTTTACCTCCAAAATACTGGAAATTTATTAACAAAATTGGGGTTTTTTATCATTTAAAAATAAGTCTTTGACAGTTTCATATGTTTTTGTATAATAATATCCAATGACATATACTAAATATGAAATTTATACATGCATTTTTGTCCTCATAAACACCCATATTGGATATTATCAAGTGAAAACTTAATTATATGAAATGTCATCATCATACTATTACCTAACAGTTTTATTCACCTATATCTGATTATATTAATTATTATGAATATGGTACATGTAGTTTAAGAATATTGTCATAGAATTTCTTGGTTCTCAACCTATAAAAGAACTATTTTGACCTTTTAAATGAGATATATAATATATGACATTATTACATCAATGTTACACATAAAGACAATCAATATGTTATAAGGTTTTTATTGATATTCATTTATATGAATATATAATGAATTTATAATACAAATTTGTTTTTTATATATAACTAACCTGAACATAATCCCACTCGCAATAGAGTTAGCTTCCATTATGTTATTAGTTCTCACATTTTTAACATGATTTTTCTATGTATGGATATATATTTGTGGCCTACAATGTTTTCATGACATTATTTGGTTTACTAACATGCCTTAATTGTAATTATACAAACTACAGCCTCACATCCTTGAGGTGACCTCTCAAATAGTGTTATACCCAAGTGTCTTTTTCTTCCATCTTGAGAAGTGTCAAATCATATTTAATAACATAGTAAAATCTTATATTACAGTTATTATACTGGTATTATATATATAAATCCCAAAATTAATCAAATGGATTCCAAATATTCTTATAAGAGGATTTAAAATATAAAAATTACATAGTTATTTGAAATAATTAAACACATATCTTTAAAAAATTATTTTTTTGTTAGATTTACCTCATTGTGATCTTATATAAAATATTATCTTAAAGAAAAACCAGTGATATATCCCCTGTAAAATGTTTTTCTGACATCGATTATTATAAATAATTCAACATGAATTACATTTTCAAGTATTGATTGATTGTTTTTACTATATGTTTGTATAGTTAAATTGATTTTATTAGACACAATCACTTTATGAAAGATACATATATAATAAAAAACATCACTATATATCATGTCATTTTAAATTGATTTCAAGAACATAGTTTACTAAAATTATATAAAAAACAACATTTTATTCTAATTCATGTTATCATGGTGGTATTTTATACCATGTGACTTTGGAAATTATTCAAATATCAATTGGTGATTTTTTTCAAAAACACACTCTATATATATACTATGAATATGTTAAAAACCCATATATCAAAATATATGGCTCTTGTTCCATAGATCTAGGTTACTATAATATTATATTCTATATAATATGTTTATACTAAAAATATGATTTGATATATTATAAACCTGTCTAATATTTAATGAAGTACTGCTTTAGGTAACCCATTATGGACACATGAAAATCCCCCATTCCGAAAAACTATTTTATGATCACTATGACTACATCTATACACAAATTAATATATGAATTATTCATATCCTTTTGTTATTCATTGATATTAGTAATCCATCTGGTCATGAAATGTATAATGGGTCACTAATAAGGAAAATGGGTTAGATAACCAATATTCCAATTAAATGATCATAGAATATAGTTATTCCAAGTATAATTCAAATGTATTTTTTCATTCAAATTTAACTAATAGTTTTTTTCATAGAAAATTCATCAGTAATAAATATAATAATATTTTTTTTCTTTATTAGAACCATATTTTACTATCCATATATAGTTTATCATGAATAGTAACCATCGTTATAAAATCTAGAATTATCTAAAATATTGTTCCCCATAATTTCGGTATATATATTCTGAAAATGAATACATTCATTTCAATTTCAAATGGTTTTAATTGAATTAATATTTAGAGGATTTATTATACATATTAAAAATTATATCACCTATCACGGGGAATTTTAAATCATCTTTCTATTTTAATGTCATTCGTAGTTTGTGTCTATTAGAGTAACTTCTCCCACGAAACATTGTAAAATCTATATTCCTATTATAACTCATTAAAATCGATAGCCTAAAATTCATCATATTATATCATGATACCAGAATATCAAAATGAGGGGTGATTCCAAATAAAATATTGTCTATCTTGTCTGATAAGGGATGTTATAATCCTTGGTGGATATAGAATAATGAATTGTGACAAATATAATGACTTTATTTATGTTCTTTATAACAAATTATCTTATTAATTACCATTTTTCATGAAACACTATTGGCTATATTTATTTAATTTATTAACACAATTCATTTCAAATGATTTGTGTTGTTCAGCATATATTTCACAAGGTTAATTATTAGTTTTATATTTTTGATATATATATGAGACTAAATTATATATTGATTTTAAATATATATAAGAAATTTTATAAGTACAATATTACTACCATAATAATATTTGGTACAAAAAAATGTGAAATTGTGATTTCTTTCAATTCTCATATTAATTATCAATGTATACTTAGTTATGTTACACTTCAAAAAAATGTATCATAGGATCCAATATCCTTTAAAAAGTTATTATCATCTTTATAGAGTTTTCAAACATTCATATAAAGTATTCTCATAAATAATATTAACATACCTCTTTGATACACCTTTAGAATAATTTATATGGATTTTCATAACTAACTCTTGGAGAATTCAGGTGTACCTTTATTGATATTTTTTTGTAAATTTTTTTAGGGAATTATTTTTCATACAATTAGACATATATAAAAAAAGACTAGAAAACCCTTTTGACATAAATTTTTAACTAATATCAATTTAACTTTTTAGTGAAGTATAATTCCACTATTACATATTCTTAATCATATATTTATATTCATCATTGATTTAGAATTTATAATATCTAGTCTTTATTAAATCATTATCTATTATTATTGTATGGAATACCATAACAAATACATTACAAATATGAAATAGTATCTCTCTATGACTAAATATACCATGATATAAGTGTTTTTGGAAATATGATAACACAACAAGAGACTAACATGGATATATATATATATAAATATTAAAGTCATGTACATACCTATACTGACATGGGAATCAATCTTTTTATCTCTATAGGGAAGGAACCATTGACATTGTAATATTTTAATTCTATATTTGTTTTTGTATTTATATTCATATATTGAAAAAAATTGAATTTTATTTCACAAGAAGAAGAACAAAATTATTATATATATTTATGGTTATACAGAATGTACATAAAAAATTATATATTAGATAATTCATTTCCATTTATATTATAGTGTCCCTTATTAAAATAGAAATCATAGACACTTCATGGTTTTTTACATTCCTATTGATCCTAATTCTTTTAGTCAATTTTTTAGCTGACACCTTAGACTTAGAGTTATAATTGTGGTCTTTTCCTTTTAAATTCCTCTAGTTCATTTTCATTATAGAATGTATTTTATACATCATGTAATTATATTACTTTATAAGAATATTGAAGTGACAATGGAGAGACTTATCAATGATATTCATTTTAAAATTTACCAAAAAAACAAGAAATGATCCATGGGAATGAAGAAAAAATTAGGCCACTATACAATTCATTTGGATATTTGAAACTTAAAATATCATGACACTCATTGTATCCAGTCATCTCGAATATTTATGTTTCGACTTGTGATCCTTCTAATTTATTTATGTAAATAAATAATTTAATATATCAAACAACTAGTGCCATGATATTACATCATAATGTTCATTGAGATGTTTCAGAATGATTTATGCCTCCCTGTTCTCTTGAGATTTTTGGAGTTAATTAGATGTGGATGATAACATCAATCACTTGACAAGTAATACAACATCTAAGAATTTTATGAATACAGTAAGCTATATTTCACATACCTCCTTTGAGGGTTCATCAATCAATGATTATAGTATACAATTCTTATGTTATTATCTTAGTACAATGTGAAAGTGCCTATACTAATCATGGATGTTACATACATTTAGAATATTTTCATTCTCCATTATGAATCATAGGAATATCATGGTCGATGAACATTAAATTTTTCATTATTTATTTAAAAAAATTATTTACATATATAATATCATTACAATAATATGTTATATTAAATAATTTATTTTAATATTAGCCTATTAAGATTTTATCATTTCATAGTTTCCCTAACCATTGGACTCAAAATGACCTTTAACATGGACATTCTTCTGGGGAAAATCCCATTTTTATATCCCAAAATATCGACCAATATGTTTTTCATATGTATTTTGATAGGTGATATTTCTATGTTCTAAGTCATACTTCCCCGATTCATTGGGTGGACTCAATAATCCTGAAATTTTGATTTTCATTTCCTCATCACATTCCCTTATGTAAAATATAGTACTTCATTGTTAGTGAACCATTGAAGATAATCTTTTTAATTCAACCAATAACATTTTTTTAAACACCTAATAACTCAAATCACATTTAATTTATCCAAAAAAGTACATTTGACTACTATTTCATTAATAAATTAAGTAATAGAATTATATTATAACATAATAATTTTTTAAGGAGTGTTTTATATTATATTTCAACATTCCTTGTTAATATTATAATGATTTTATATAAATTATATTACTTTTTTCATAAAATAATTAAAAATATAATATAAATTATTTTAATTATATCTTGTATTATTAATAATTATTTTATTTATGGGATCATGAAAAATATTCCCTTAAGTTAAATATGATGTAGATATAAATAAAATTCCTTAGTAATTATATTTATAAAATATGATTTAATATGTGGAAAAAAATTATCCTATAACATAAGGGTACATAACTCGTGAAATAATATTCAATTAAATTGAAATCGAGTACATCCATTGGTCAGTATAATTTCATGATCAATCAGACACTTGCAACAACATCACATTCAAACAAACAATAATTCATTTCCAATCTCTATATTATTTAAAATAAAACTCTAATGAATTAGTAATTAATATATTTATCAATGATATATTATTTATAGTTTTAATTAAACCAAATTTTCAAATAGAAAATTAATTTTAACATCCACTATAATATTTAAACCAATTAAATAGATATATATTAAATAATTTTTTAACAATGGGTATGTAGAGGAAAAAGGACATGTACCAATCAGAAATATATGAAACGTTTTTTTCATTGAGTATATTTCACTAACTCAAAATATATTATACATAACATATCACATACATTAGTTGATTTTTACTATCTATTTACAACCCATTGTTCCATGTAAAGTTAGATGACATTTACCATGTATATTTTACACGTAGTAAATGAGGTATAATAATGATCATTCATATAATGAAATTTTTAATTAAACACTTAAATTAATTAAGATGATAATATTATTTAAACAAAGTCACACTTTGTGTGTAATAAATTTATAACACACTGAACATGTGTTCACTTTTTTTACCGGTGTAATTAATTTTCATTTTGTGAAAATTAATTAATTGAAATACGACCTAACATGGAATGGGTTATACAATAATGATTATGTGACAGTGTGTGTCTTAATTACTCACCACGACTGTATTAATTAATTATTCCCCACATGTTTATTTGTTGAAAATATAATGAGTATTAATCTATTATATTCAACATGTGAACTAACTGTACATTGTGTGTGTGTGTTAAAAATAATTGTTCTGCATGTGTCTTCATTATTAACCATTTATGTATTAACTTTTAACTATTTTTTTAAATTAAATATTCACCATATATTTATTAATTCCCACCCCACGTGTATTAATTATTCATCCCATATGTATTAGTTAGAAAAAAAATTATTCATTAAAGTTACACCGCATGCATATTAATTAATTACAAACTTTGTGAGTATTAATTTCCCACTAAATGAGTATTAATTACATGATGTTTGTTTATTGATTAATTGTAATAATTTTCTATTAGTTACCCACTACATCTATTTACCACATAACCACCACATCATGTAGCCTTATAGGATGTACAGCTGAGTTACAAGTATTGTAACACATGAACCTATGTGCTACCTTTAGATGGAATCTACTAAAATTATCCACATATTAATGGTTCAAGAATCGTAATGAACAAGATATCATAAAATTTAGATTAAAAAAGGAAACAAAAATGAATATCCATCTAATAATAAGAAATATATGGAATAATTTAATTAATGTTTAATATACATGTCATTTTTTTACACCACTTGGAGGTTTCTTTTACAACAGTTGTCAGTCGGTCCAATTCCCAATGATGGATTTTCACTAAATATAATAAAAAAATTATAAAAATATGATGAATAATGACATAATTCATAATTTCTCTTAATTAATATAACAAAATTACAAATACTCTAAAGAGGACACTTTCATATCAAATATAAAAATAATTTTACAATTGAAGAAAATAAATCAGTATTTAGTACATTCTTTGTAGTAGATATTGATCCATAGACCATTATTTGAATTTTACTATTTCTTTTATTAATAAGATCCAATGTAAAATCCATTTTTTATCAACCATGTGAGATACATTGATTTCAATTTGTTGTTGATAGTACTTCAGGTGGTAGTCAGATGGTATCGATCATCCTATATCCCCAGCTTTAGACCACAAAAAATGTTAGGCTTGAATGATAGAATATTTTCTTCATTTATTATAGGTAAGGGGTGGTTTATATTATTTTTGTAAGCATGATAGAAAATTCAATGCAAGTTCATGATACAGATAAATAAAGAGAGAGGAAAACATTGCCAATAAATTTTTTATAACACCAGGAAATGATATAAATAGGTACTAATAGAGAAATTTTGGACAATATGTAATTTCATATAGAACCAAAAAATTATTTTAATCCTTATAAAACTACATTTCTATTAATAATAATGATATTATTACTATTTTTCATGATATGTGAATAATACCTAGAAAAAATAAATATAATTTCATTAAATAAACTAATAAGTATGCAAATGATATTTAATATATATTTTCCACTGAACATATTATCATAGTATACTTTTACTCATTAATATTTACATAACCTCAACTAATAAGTATTATTCTTTCGATATACAAATAAATATAATATTTACATTATTTTCAAAAAATATTTATTTTAATTTTGAACGAATATAAAATAATGACATAATATATGTGATCAATAAATATTGAATAAATATTATTAGTTAGTCCATAGAATATAATATGTTCCAATTATTTGATTAAAATACAATTATTTGAGATTAATATAACCACTATGTTTGTGACCCTCAAAGCCTTTTCCTCATTGGTATTTGGTAGGTTTTTTATTTTCCAATATCTATATTGTGAAACACATAAAGGTTCACATTTATGAATAATGTAATTTAACAACGATGGTAACCACTTATGAATAATCATTGAATAAAATATGTTTTTTGAATATTCATTTAAGTAGAATTTTTACTATTTTAATCGGCCTATTATCTTGATATGTTTTTATATGACTACTTGATATGAACCTTTTAATACAAAATTATCATGGCTTTAGTTCAACATTTCCATTTAAAAAAAATTACATAGACCATATTTTCAATAAATATAGGAGGGATAAATTCATTATAGTTTTATTAATTAATATAATATTATTAATTCCATACACCAAATGTTTCTTACTTTCCCACGAGAATAAATTGTAATTGTTTTGATCAATATATAAAATCCCATGAATCAGGATTTTCAATACTAATTATCTCGATTATAAATATCATTACACACATTTGAGACTGTAATATCCAATGAATCTTGTAACATGGTTAATTTCTAGAGGTATATAATTCTTTAGAAACACCAATTATTGTGATTAAAATCTTTTATCTTTATGAAATGAAGTGTAATCCATTTATAATCACTCACACTTAATAGTCTGCATCATATATGCCATAACAAATCACATCATACAACTATATGAAAATAACAAATAATATTATTTCGCAATATATTCGAGAGGAATCGTAATGTTGAACTTCTATGACAATTTAATTTAATCATGCAGTCTATGACATTATCATATAAATGTAATGTAGAAAAGTATAAACATGTTATATAGTATTTATTGATATTCATGTATGTGAATATATATGGGATATATAAATTAAGTAGTATAATGTTATTGGGGAGAAATCATAATTTAGCACAATACAAGCAAATATATCAAAGGGTTTTTCTATTATTCACTCTTTTTGGGATTTGTGGAAACACATTGACAATCTTCAATATCAATGATTAGTTTAAATTTAAAGGTTATAAAAATACAAAATCAATAAATTATAAGAATATGTGATTCAAAATAGATATATTATACAATAATTAAAAATAATAATGTTGTTTCTTAAAAGACAACAAACTCATCCCACATGCATACATTCAGATACCGAGTCCGCCCTTATCTTGTAAACCCTATTTTTTATAGTTCCCCTTGATTTTATCACTATCATTTTATTTTTCCCTATATATAATAGTATTTATTTATCATAAAACCTATTTTTTATAATAAAACATCACACATGAACATCCTATTATAGAAATATGTATTCAACCAATAAAGGTGAACATAAAACATTCCTTAATTTAATTACTGTGGAAAAGAATTTATTTAATAATAATATATTTTAAAATAATTAGATAATTCTTGATACTAAGAAGATCATGAGTCATGCGCGACTGCTCCCATTAAAATATAATAAAAATTAATGTACACAAAAGAAGGTCATGGGGAAACTATACAATGAAGTTTATAAATCACTCCATCACGGTCAGCTTGGGCAAGGCAATTACAATACTCAAGCAAAACAAAAGACAAACTCGAGCTGACCTCCAAGATTCCTCTATTTGAGAGGGCATCCACAACTTGATTATCCTCCCGATATACATGTGTGACTTCCAGAGATAAAAGTTCTATAAGACAAAGACAATCACCCAGTCCGATAACTTATTCCATGGAACATTCTGTGATCGATCTTTGATAATCTGGATTGCAACAGATGAGTCTGACTCAATCCATAACTCATGCCAAGAATATTTCACTACATACCTGACTGATTTTATCACTTCCCACAACTCCTCTTCAATTGCATATCCATTTCAAATAAAATGAAAAAAGCATCCATTCACAAAGCCACAATAAGTACGAAAAACTCCACCACATCCAGAAGGTATCGGTGCTCCAGAAGTTGCTCCGTCAATGTTAAACTTCAGCCATCGAGGGATGGGTGGTATCCATCTTACATAATTTATCATCAAAGGCTTTTTCCTCCTTCCATTGACACCATATGATCTAAGAAAAATGAAATCATAGACATCATTTTTCATGGAACCAGTATTCACTTTAGAATCATTCATAATTTCCCGATGCAAGAATAAAACCCCAATATGAAATGATGTCTCGACATTATTGAATATTAGTTATTTCTTGCCATCCAGATGAAAGATATAACGATGGTAAAAGCAGCAAGAAGTAGTGACCAGACCGGCTCACTATACTCAGTCCCGTATATGGACTGAAAAATCCCATCAACAGATCAACAATTGAGAGAGCAGCAGAAAATCATTTGTAAATATGTCCACAACCTGAATGAAACAAATCATGAAATATGAAAATTTAAATTTGATCATTATAACACAGCTATTAAATTGGGGGATATAAGTAGTATTTAATAATTTTTGAAGTATATATAAATATTTGAATAAAATATGAATTGATTAATTCTTAGAAAAGGTGCAATTATGTTTTAGTGAAACCATTTTTCTCTGGAAAAATATTTTTTCATTAAATGAAATTCTGAATAATTTTTTCGACAGAATAAAATAATTAATTTATAAAAAATTTATGAATTATACATGATAAAATAGATATCAATTTTAAAACCATAATTTTAATTTTATCATATGGTAAAATTTTAATATTTTTCTGAAAATTTTGATTTTTAAAGAATAGTGAATAGTTCTGATCAGTATTTAAAAATGCCTTCTCCTTTAAATATACGTTTAATGTAAAATTTTATTTTGTACTAGTTTTAGTATGTAATTTATTCATTTTTCTCTTAATGATTCAAATTTTGGTTTTGGAATAATTTTCATAACAGAGTTTAGTAAAATTGATTTTTATATTTAAAAGAAATTTTTTATGAAAATAGATTTCTAATCACATTTCTCTAGGCTCATATTAAATTAAATTCTACCATTTATGTATATTTATTTTTGAAAAATTTATTCCATATTTGAGTCATGATTTTTAAATATTTTAAATAGTTCTATTATATTTTTGGTTGACATGAATATAAACTATAGTAGATTTTATAAAAATAGAAAATTCTATTTGTGTAATTAAAGGTAAAAATGAAATTATAGGGATTATAAAATTACCATAATTTTTATTTGAATTTTATTTTATTAGTCAATTAAATTGATAAATATCAAATATTTGGTTATATAGCCTTTTATTTTTATTTGGATGTGATTATGATATTATTATGGTTTTATATAATGAAAAATAAAACATTTGATACATTAATAACTATAATATTTCCTCCATTGGGATAATCAGAGGATATGATCAGTTAAAAATATTATTTTGAAATAAAAGTGATTAATATTCATTAAATAAATTTATTTTTAAATTTTAATTATCAAATAATTACATTAATGATTACAAAACAATGATAGAGTAAATGTTAAATTAATAGAAAAATAATATAAATGACATTAAAAGTATTAAAAGTACTAAAATTCTAGATAATTAATAAGATAGATTATTTCTAAAGATAAAAATAACATTATAATTCTGTATTAAGATGTTTTTTTTTGAATTCAGTGTTTTTTTTCATATTTTTAAAGTCAAAGTAAAGAATAATTCCAACATTGAGAGTAATGATATTTTACAATAAGTATTATTTTATAAAATTATATCAAAATCACTAAATGAGTATATTCTACATTTTAATAAATATATGGTATATAAAGTTAATTGTATTTTATTTATGGTTTTTTTACCTATTTTTTGAAACTATCACGACCTTAAATTAGAAAAAAATTATTTTCTCGGTAAGTGTGAAAAAGTATAATTCTGTGTTAAAAGCAAATTATATGGGTAAAATAACTTTAAAATATTTTATACTTGGTATATTATTATGTTATTTAGATCCATCATAAAATATTATTTGGAAAAGTTAATTTTTCATCAATTTTAAATTTAAAATCAATTTTTATTATTATAATATTGTAAGAACTATCGAGAGTGTCCCCTCTTATAAAAGACTATAACATTTCATCATTATATAAAAAATAATATCCAATTTGGTTCATCTAATAATTACCATATTCCCTTCTTTGAAATCTCTTAACATGTTTCAGATTGCTTATATTTGGCATAATACCAATTTTAGAGACCATAAGGTGTTATGAAAAAGAGATTTTCCCAATAAGGGAAATAGTTTTTAAAAACATGTTTTTGTTTTTTTATGCTTACACGTCCTTAGAATATTCTCAAAAAATTGTAAAATATTAATATAATTACTATAAATATATTTAGATTTTATTTTCATAATTTAATAAATTATATAAATATCTCATTCTATATAATGGATAATTAATGCTTCATTCATATGTAAGACCGACAACTGTTTTGTGAATAGATGTAAATTTTTTTCCATCAAATTATATCATAGAAGGATTATAAAGAAGGAATAAATATTTATATATGTAATTAATTACATATTTTTTATTCTGGTTATATATTATATAAATTTATTTCTTACTATTCTATTCACTAAAGAATGATTACATTATTTTTGCTTATGTGAGTGCTACCACCTTCATAAAGAGTTGATATTATTTTTCTTTTCACCGTGTGAAATGGTTGATATAAATAAATATATTTAAGAAATTGAAAATAAATATTATATTATTATAAAAATGTAAATAAAAAATAATACTTACCTCCATTTCATAATAATCATTGAAAAAAATGAAATATTACTTATGTGTACATGTGTCCAGTCATCTCCATGATTGAAACATATTTCACTTTTCATTACCGTATATAACGATGGAATTTAAAATTATAATTGTTGTATAAAATTGATAATTATTTCATAATTATTATTTGTTAGATGATGGAATAATAACAAATTTTTCCATATTCAACATATCAATGTCATTTTAGACTTATGGACAAAATATCATGATAACATCTAACATGAATATAAATGATTATACAACTACAAATTCATAATAATTATTGAAATTAAAAGAATAATTATCATTAAAAAATTCATAATAAAGTAAATGATCAACATATGTTTGTTATTTAGGAATATAATGAATATATGTGACAAGTCAGCCTCTAGGTAAGGGACATTCTTTTAAAAATCATTCATTCATGTATCCCATGTAATTATTTACCTTATATGAATATATTTCCTAAAAAAATATATTATTTTGTTTATATTATCATAAATGAATTATATATGATATTTTATTTGAAATAATTTTAATTGTTTATATATTTTTAAAAAGGAATTTTTTTTAATTTTTTTTTGACTTCCTTAACAAAAAATGAAATTATTTTAATATTTAAAGATTTATAACAAAAAGGAATTTTCTCACTGCCATAACCATTATTTTAAATTTATATTTGTTTTTAATATTTAATGTGTTATTAAATGATAATATCCCCAAATATTTGTTTTGCGAATTGTAGTTTTTAATAATGAGTTTTAATGAAAAGGTATAAAACAATATCTAAAAATGTTTTTTACACTGCATCAAATATTTTTCTACTGCAATATTTTATGTATAATGTTATGTCTCATGATAATTGTTCATTATGACTGGTGGATATATTATAAACATAGGGTTTGATGGAAATTTATAGTAATATAAATAATTTTCTACGGTGATAGAGTTAACCAATTAGGTTTATCCTAAAGAGATTATGATAATATCTTGCTATCATAATTCAGTATAAAATTGTTATGGTTATTTCAAATGTATCTATGATGGTTATTATAGGTATAAAGTTGATTGTTATTCAATGTATAATTAATAGTGACATTAAAATTAATTTTCATGTCACCTATATGATTTATCCATTCAAGATATGTGTTTTTATGGATATCATAAAATTTCACATAGTAATGACAATGATATGATTCTTCGTAATATTGGAAAGTATAACATTTTGAGAAAATTATGGTGCATTTTTCATTGTTTAAATGAATCATTTTTATGTTTTATTTTATAAATAATTTTTCATATAAACGATTTCCATGATTTCTTTTGTCAGATAAAATGATTTCTTTGATAGGAATGTTTTTTATTTGAGCCCAAAGTTTTTTTTTAAATATTAAATTTTTTTATGTTTTCATGGGAAAAAAATTATTTCATTCTTTCTTATACATATTACTATGAAATTTGTGCTCAAAAAATGTTTTAAAATTATTTTCATTGGATTTAATGATTGTTATGGGTAATGAAGAATTCGTGATGAAATTCTTGAATATTTATCATGAGAATAAATCATGTTTTAAATTAAAAGTTTATTATTTTAAAAAAATAGATACTAAGTAGAAGTGACCTCTTTAAAGTAATTGGGTTATTTATATATTAATTTTAAACTAAATCATAAAAACTTTAACCCTAAAATATAATTGTGAAAGAAAAAAAAAGAAATATAGTATAATGACACTAGATAATTTAATGTTAAATGAATGGTATTTATGAATGGAAACATATCATGGTTTAGGTAGTGTTTGAGATTTTTATGTTTTCCTGTGATGTTACAATAGGAGTTACAGGTGCAAAGAAGGGTTAAAAGTTTAAGGATAGTAATATGTTCATTTTATAAGACACCTCTATTGAGGTTATAAGTGGTGGAATTTTAAGTGATTGATGATATTTATAGAGGTTGGATTATAATGGTAGTACACAAATTAAAAAAGGATTTGGGTGTTAGTGTATTATAGAGTTTCTAAGGGTATGGTATTTACATGATTTATTTTATTTTTAACCTGAAATAATTCACTTCATTTTTTAGTGATATTTTTTTCTAGAGTAAATATTATTCATAAATATTTAAGAGTAATGATGTCACAAAAAATAAATTTCCCTTCCAAATTATTTAATCATTACTATAATGGAAAAATATTTTTTATGTGATTTGGAAATAAATTTGAACATCCAAATCACCTAGAATAAATTATCTTATCTATAAAACACCCTATCATTTCTCCAAAATTTATAAGGATCACGGTTTGACATTTATTTTATTTAATAATCTAAATTTATGCATCTCATTTGAAAATAGACAAAACCACAAGGACTTGAATATTTAATTTCTGGATATATGGATTTCATGCTAGATGACGAAATTTATATCAACCACATGATATAAGTCACTGATGTCTAGATTAATGGTATAAGTTATTTTGTTTTCACCTATGTATGAAACATGATTATATTTATATTTAAATATCAAAAAAATTAAATATAATTTATTTATAAGAATAAAGTATAAAGTAAAAAATAGAAATAATTCTGTTTAACGAATTAAAGAAGTATTTATGTATAATATTTTCAAAATAAGGATATGGTCATATTTAGTCAATCATGAAACTCTTAAGTAATATTCTATAGTAGTTGTTGTCATAAAAATTTCAAAACATTATTTAAATGGAATCAATATGTTTGATAATTAAATTGTGAAAATGGGAAAAGTTTTGAGATAGATTTATTTAGTTTGAGGGATATTATACCATTACATTTAACATATGGATAATGTTATTTGACAAATAATTTTTTTACATTTGGTATAAATAAGTTGAATGGTATTGATAAAAATTAGGGTTTATATTATCTTTTATATTCTATTAAATATGGGTTATTACAACATGGTGAACATGTTATTTATCATTGAGATAACCATGTTCTTTAAAATAGATTTTCTTATTAATATTATTTCAAAAGAATATTAAAAAACATTGGAAACATATATGATTAAAATAAATAGAATATTATGAGGTTTTTTTAGGTATTAAGGGTTTTTACTAACATTTAGAGGCATATATGATTTTCATGTGTCTTAACAATGACTCAGATCACATATTAGAATGATTATAATGTCATTGGGACTATATTATTTGGGATATACATTTTGGGTACGATACATAACGAGTGATTAATGTTATCTGGAGTAAAATATTAAATTAAATATTTCATTATGCGTGATCAAATCCTTTTGTTTTTTTTGTTTTAAAATTCTTTTAAGTATATATTGGGGAATTTAAGTATATTTTTTATTGAATAACCATTATTTAACTTTTGTAGTTATTGTTTTTTATTTAGAGATTAATATATTTTGAATGCTCAATAATTTTGGAAAAAATTATATGAAGTGCTAAATTGTTTTTTGTTAATATAAAAATATGAGAGGATCATAGTTTTAACCTTTTTTAAATAATATTTTAAATTAGAAGATGAGTTGAGAGATTCATACTGAATACACATTGATTTTGAGAAAAAGAAGATATTTTGGTGGAAATTGTACCTAGTGTGAAACAATACATGTTAAGTAATTATTTCATTAATTTATTTGTTTAGATTATAATGTTATTTACCAAATATAGTAAAGTTATATTGAAATGAAAATATATGTTTTTTACTTTTTTTATTGTGAAATCAATAGTCTTTTAACACATCAATGTTATAGGATTTAGTGATGGAATATATTTTCATTACAATGTTCCTTTTCAAAATCTATCAGTTCTTGGGAAATATTATTTTTATTACATTTCCTTGTTTTCACTTCCCAGTAATGTTTATCGACATGGATTCCTAGTTTTGTGTTTTTCCAAATGACCACTATAATACCTTTTTCTCTGTTTTCATGTCTAAGTTTTAGAAACCCTTTTTACGACGTGAGATTTCAAAAAAGAAATATTGAAAATTAAAAAACATTATTTCTAAATAGTATTTCATGACACAATGGTAAAATTTTAAAAATCTAGGAGAATTTAATATCCATAGATTTTAAAATAAAGACATTACGTTTAATAATTTTTACAACATGCCTCAAAAATCATAAATATACTATGAAATATTATGATTCAAATATGACAGAAATAACATAATAATTATATTGTTAGGTATGAATATTAGTAAATAATTTTTTAAATATATATATCAGCATTATAATAAAGAAAAAAATTATTTATTAATTCTTTTGAAATAAGTACTCATGTTTTAGTAAAAGCATTTAATTCTTTAAGGTTATGTTTTCATAAATAATGGTTATTTATTGATTTTTCAAAGTGAATAATACAACTAATATCAATAAATTTTAGTAATCTTATTATAAAAAATAAAAACCATTTGGTAATTAATTATTCTAAATTTATCCTTTGTTGATATTTGGATAATTTTATGAAAAGTATGATTTTTCAATGAATAGTGAAATATACTAATTATTATTGGAAAAATATATTTTCTCATTATTTTTTAAAGTGAAATTGAATTTAGGATTATTTTTAAAATATCATTAGTTTATTAATTTTTTATAGACTCCAATAATGGTTTTTATATTAATTTTTTATAGTAGTTTAGTATAAAAAATTATACTTGAAAGGGAATTTTTCAAAAAACCCATTTTTCATCATGTTTTTATAATTTAATATTAAATTTAATTAATAAAATTATTTGTTTATTATTTTGATAATAGATTCATATTTTTAATCTAGAATTACACATTTTATCAATATTTTAGGTGTAGGTTTGGTAAATATGAATAATAACCACAGTAAATAGTTTTTCCATAATAAAGGGTAAATCGGGTAATGAAAGATAAAAATATTATTAGGATTCGTAAGTAACATAATATAATAAATAATTATATTTTATGATTACATTCATCCATACCCATCCAATATTCAGTTATAAAGACTACTTTTCTCATTTGGATTTGATGATCAACATTCTAATGTTTTATGTAATGAAAAATTAAAAATGGCACACTATTATTTTTAATAACTATAATATTTTATGATGGGAATAATCTAAATACCTATTTGGATATAAATTTTTTTTTTAAAATAAATTATTATTATTAATCATGGTAAATTAATATTAATTTTTTAAGATGATATAATTACATTAAATACTTACGCAATGGTGACATAAAAATTATTCAATTAATGAAAAAAACAAATTATGTATAATATAAAAAATTAACCTAATTTGAGATAATCAATGAGTTAAATTGTTTTTAAAGATACTTATATCATTTTAAGTTATATTAAAATATTTTTTTTCAAATTTTGTTTTTTTTAAATTATATTACTGGTGTAAATGTAACGATTAGCTCCAAAAAATGAAATTAATTATATTTTATAACAAATAGTATTTTATTAAATGATATAATATTCCTAAAAAATTTATTATTCCATGTTTTTAGTATGTATATTCTGATATTATCCTTGATTAATTTATTGGATTGTTTTCCAATTATATTTACAATCACGACTCTTAAAGAGAGAGAAAATCATGTTGTCATGGTATGTTTGAAATGGTTAACGATAGGTAAAATCCTAATGATAAAGGTAAAGATATATTCCGAAAATGAATAATTTAAATTTATGAGTAAATTTATGTTCACATATATCATATTTTTTAATAAATCTTTTTAGAGAATATTTAAAATAAAAATAAATTTATACAAATTTAATCTTTTACAAAATTCCTTGAGTACCCCCACCCCCATATCATATAAAATAGAATCAATCTCCTCTTTACTTATTATGACCCATCCTAGTGGGGCTCATGAAGAGACTCCCCAAGACTAAAGCCAATATTCTAGGAACTAGTGACTAGTGCCAAGTAGGCATATCCCTAACAAGGGAAGCATTGCCTATGTACCTGTACAAACATACTTGTATTAAATACACAAATGATGAAAAGTAAAAAACACTGAGGAAAAAAATTAATTAATACCAATAAACCTAAAATTATAGTTCTAAAGGAACATAAAATGCAATAAAGTAGTCTAGGATAGAATACATTCCCACCAAATTAATGAGTTTTGGAATTATAAGGTCCAACCTGTAAACAAAAAGGTATTAGGAAAACATCTCAAGGGTGTAGGAACAACTCAAACTGTCTAATCTCATATTGGTGTGTCTGGTCTTAGTTCTCCTAGACTCTTTCAAAAGGTTTATCATTTTCAAAATACACGACACATTAAAGAAAATCCCATGCAGGGGTGAGTATAACAATACTCAATAGGATACCCCAAAACTAAAAAGTAATACACAATGTAAATATATAGTCTGGTCTTCATAGTATATGTATATTGTACATATAAAAATATCATTTCTAGACAAACTAAAACCATGAACCATAGTCTATAGGTATGTAACATCTACCACATACCAACACTAGAGGTTCAGTCTGATGATTCCACAATGAAACTCATCTAAGAGCACAAACAGATGAGTCTAATGGTACAAATGAATTCCACCGGAGAAGTACTATTGATTGGGAAACATCATGAGAAAGATACATTGATTAAACTATAGAGAGATACAATAGAATCCCTCATATATTACTCACTCCACTAGTGGGGAAGATCACAATACATAGATGTGGATTATAACTAGGGTCATAGGGTGATACCACAAATCATCTGGATTCACCTTTTAAGTAGAGGATCAACATCTAGTTGGGTTGATCATGAAATTACCCAGACTATACATAGAAAACATTTATTAATATTTGATCTATCATGGGGACTATAAGAGGGGATTCAAGACTATTTCCAATAAAATCTTGGTGAAGGCATCGTACTTCTTTGAATATGAAATGATGCCAACAAACCTCAAGAGGAGCATGCTAGGGAACAAACCCTACTGAATCATGTTCGAGATAGGGTGGGTATGATATTCACATCTTGTAAGATATGGTACAAAACATTTTATAGGGTCACACACAATGTCCCCTGACCTTGGGAAATTCTTGTGTTCAACAAACCATGTATTCATGATATGTGCTATAGAAGATGTATACATCTCATGTAAAAAGTCTCACACGCTATGTATTTCTATCCAAGGTCCACCCGTGTACTCTTTTCATGTTCTAGTACATGGTGTCAACTCATTTTCACCTACCCATGTACCAATACCTGGGGTAACCCGTGTATCCGGTCGAGGTCATTCCATGGGGTAGGGTATACGCCATGTTGGAAAGCTGTGTACCCCACCACAAGTCTGTGTAGCTCCCTAAATACATGTTGAGCCTTAGGAAAGGTCCCACAAGACTTTTGATAGGGGTCATATATTGTGTGACACTTTACTGCCTCTAGAAACCCTATCTGCCACTAAAAGGGGCCACAGGCTGTGTTTTGTAGAATTTTCCAAAAACCATATTTTGTAATCTGTCATCTACTCCACTAATCCGACTATCATTTTCATCCATGCATGGTCCAGAAACTCGATATTCGAGATCTTATATTCCTTCCATCAACAAATCGGTATGATTTGGGCCTTGAATAAAATCATTAAAAGAGATCATTATCATTCATTGTTTCTAAAGAAGAATGAGAAATCGACAAAAACCATCATTTTATCTGTTTCTGCACCCATCATCACACCTCCATAAAGTCATACCAATGTCCAATCTTCAATTTTCGATAGTTTCAACATGAAATTAAGGCACAAAAATTATTTTTTCATATACCATGAATAACACAAAGAATGTGATGAACACGAATAATTTCGGGGGAGAAAAAGCACATGGAACAACCCAATGAATGAACCAAAACCATTGTCTGTTTCAGCCTCAATACATTAAATATGAATGATAAGGATAAAAAAGAATAATTATCCTGAAATTCCAACAATCAAAACCATCCCACAAGAATGATAAAACCATGGGTCAACCCCTTCATGGGTTGACCTGCTTTCATCATTTATTCAAAAAATGGGGAATGAAAGAATTGAAATCATAATTCTCTACTAGGTTTTTGGATCATTCACTATTGATGATTCAATATCAATTATGATCTATTAGGAATAATAGAGGTCTACCTTATCATCTTTATCTATCAATAGTTTTCTCCAATACTTTTTTATAGCGCTTTTAGGTATTTTTATAGGGTTCTAAATTATAACAATGATTCCATTAAAAATGATTTTCAAAAATAAAGATGTTGTTTCATCAGGGTAACATCAAAATAAAATAAATTATTAATTTATATTATTCTTTAAATGTTCATAAACTAATATTCAAAGCCGACCCTTGTCTAGAAATGTTAGGGATCGCCTATGGTAAGGTCGGTGCTCTAAATGAAATGGTGCCCTCATATTTCTGATTTGGGTACCCATTTAAAAGTTACTAAAAATTTTCAAGAAAATCGCATCCTTGTTCTATTTAAATATTTTTGAACCATTTATTATTGTCCCACCAGGCCTTGGAATCACACACCGTCTTAGTCCAAGTATTGAATTAATTCTATATAATATTTTAAAAAAATACATGGAGAAATCCAAAACATTAGATTCTCTCTACCATGGGGATTTACATCCCTGAAATTCCAAAAAAAATTGGATATGCAAAATGATGTGGGTACTACACATGAATTTATACCTCCTACTCCAATGTGCACTCTTGGATATTCTCATGATGCCACTAGACATGCACTAACAGAGACGCTCTCTGAAAAATGTTCATCTCCTACCGATCATTGATCTCATCTAGGTACATAGAAATGTTTTAACTATTTTTAATGTCCATCTAGCCCCAGTCGATGACGTGTGATGGGTCATCCATGTACCCCATAAACTTTGATATATGGAAGACATCATATACCTATTCCAATTGAATGGGTATAGCTAAGAAATTTTCCACCTCGCCATCACTACACAGTATCTGAAAAGGGATGATAATCATCAAAGATAAATTTCCACCCCAACTAAATCTCATAAACCATCATCAAGGTGTGACCCGACGAAATACATGGTCACATTCCTCAACCACCAATGTTCTTCACCATCATTGAGCATAATATTTATAATGGTTGTTTGTATTCTTAATCTACTCATGGATGATTTTCCCGTTCTTAGTAGTATCTCGTACCAATTCATGGCCTAGGAGTTCTGACTCTTCATGTTCAATCTAGTTGAGAAGTGAACTATAGGGTAACTCATAAAGAGCCTCGAAGAGTGCCATACCAATGGTGGAGTGGTATTTATTAACTAAAAATTGAATTTTTAATATTCAATCACTTTTGAGGAACAAGTGAGAAACCATACATGACATCGAAGACAAAAACATTCAAAACACCACTATACATAAAATCAAGAGTAGAAAACTCATTCAAAATATATAAAAAGTTTCTACCCAGCATCATAAATATGAAATCAGTTTCTCCTACTCATCGATTCATCTGAAAGAAAAATACTAGGAGAAAACATGTGCTCTGAACCCCATCTGAGCCAATTCTTGTAAGAGAATAGTTACAAAACTATCAAACCTCATAAAGCAGGCCTCCAAAAATCCAATATTGAACCAAAAATCTCAAAAAATGCAGCAAATCACAAAAGATCACACCCCATTTCTTCACTACCAAAGATCACAACGAAACTGAGGATTTTCGTAACGAATCTGTGCCATTTTCAAATCCTTCAAATAGAAACACGACTCGTGGAATTTGAAAATCCAGAAATTCACAACCATTGATTCATCAAATAGAGAGACAAAAACTATCGCACATACACAACAACATGAACCAACAAAACCTAAACCAAGATGAAAGTAGGGATGAAGGAAGTAAGAAATCACCATAACTCCAGACGGATGTCCAGCCACCCAGATCTCATCGCCACTGACCAATAAGCACGTGAAGACCACGGTGAACACCTCCCACACACCCCCGAGACATAACGGAGTCCTTAGACCTCAGATCTGGAAACAAGGTAGTGGACCGGCACCGTGCCGCCATGGGAGACCCTATCCAGCAAGATGGAGTCAGGCATGAAGAGGCTAGAAACAACAGAAGGGTCAACGCCATCGAGTCCATAAAGCACCACCGCAAGAAGAAACTCTGCCAGAACTCACAGAGTATAGGGAGGTCGATGTGTCAACCCGGGATAAAGAAGGCGATGATGAGGGGAAAAACCTACCGCATTGTGCCCTTTACAGGATCATCCAGTGGAGTGGTATTTAATATTATACACTAAATCTACTATTGTTCGGTGGTCCTACCAGCTATGAATTAAGTCCAAGATGAATTCATGCATCATGTCCTCCAGAACTTGAATCGTTCTCTCCTTATATCCATATATATGGGGATGAAATACCATGAGAAAGTATAACTTAGTCACAATATCCTCCTATAATCACTTCTATAATAAGGATGTGAAATTTAAATAAAGATTTGAAACTCTAATTGATGGGGATTCATGGAGTCGAATTATCTCATGAACATAGAGGTAATATAATCTCTTTATTGAACTCTTATCTCACATATGTACGAAGTGGGTCGATGTGGTGACTCAGTCAACAATCACCCTGATGGTATCGTGTACCAGGTATGTACATGGTAAAACCATCACTAAGTCCATCGATATCCCATCCCACATCAATTCCATTACCTCAATGGGTTGAGAAAATCCCACTATAACATGGTTCCTTCTCGTCACTAACTACCACATAATCCTTCGAGAAACAAACCCTACCACTACCTTCTTCATCCCGATCAACCAAAATTGATGTCAAAGTTCAGGTTACATCTTCACCAACCTGGGTTTATCTCCAAAGCAGATGTATGAAAATCTCTGAAAACCTCCTCCCACAAGGAAACTAGTACAACTATACATCCTCTGAAAATGAGGACATGCTCTAAACCTTGTGAATATCAATCCGAAGCATGCCCTTTAGACATCTGACCACATAGGTTCACACAGTTAGAACCATAAGATGTTCCACTCTAACTTTTTGTAATATTAGAGGGGGAAACCATCGACTACAAGTAATCTAATCCATATCCCTCAAAAAAGGATAACTATTATGAGGCCATGTACTCTGACATAATGTTCATTAACAATGAAATAGATCTTCTACTAAGATTATCTTCTACCACATTCCCCTTCCTAGGACTATAGAAAATATCAAAGTCATAATCCCGGATAAACTATTTACCACTCCTCTCTCTCGTGTTCATAACCTTTTAATAGAATATATACATTATAATATTTTTGTCAAATTATATAAAAAACAACTCTCCCATCAGGTACTCTGGCCATATATTAAACCTAAAAACTACATCTACTAACTCAAGATTCTGGGTCGCATAGTAATTCTAATGTGTCCTCAACTACAACAAACCATAGTAAATGACCACTTCCCTCTACATTAGGACACAAAAAACTCTAGTTCTTGATGAATCATGGAATTATATGTAAATAACACCCTCTTCTTGATATATCTTGATCATAGATCTTTTAAAACTCTACCTCAACTATTGAAAAGATTGTTGGCACTTATCTATACATAAGAATGGCCTCCCCATTCGGGTCCAATCTATCATAGGTGTTGATATCATTGAGAAATATGTTATAAATCTCCAGTAACATCCTACCATCCCATGGATTCTACATACATCCATTAATGTCATAGGTGGATCCCATGACAAAACTGAATCCACCTTATATGGGTCCACTGACACTCTATCCGCTAAGATATCATGTCCTAGAATTGGGACAACTTGAATCCAGAACAAGAACATCAAGAGTTTCCTATAAAGATGATTCTCTCATAGTATGTCCATAACCATTCATATGTGTCCCACGTGATCCTCATTAGATACTTATTACAGAAGGATATGGTGAATGAATAATACCAAGAAACAATATATATAAGGCCGAATGATCTAATTCATGAATCTCAAGAACAGTTCTGGGATATTCGTCATGCTAAAGGGAATCATCATGTTACCCTAATGATCACAACAACACCTGAAATACTTCTTTGGAATATCCTCATCCCATAATTAATGATGATGATAACCTTAACAATGTTCGACCTCTGAGAACCATCCTACCCCTCTCAATTGATCATTGAGGTTATTGACCCATGTTAGTGGATATATATTATTCTTGGTCATTGGGTTCATGTTTTTGTAATCTACACACAACCTCAAGTTTTTTTCTTCCTTCTTGGATAACAAAACCAGGGCCACCTAGGGTGAAACGTTGGTCCTCATGAATCCCTTCCTCTATAATTCATTTAGTTTCACCCTCATATTGTCAAGCACAATGGGATCCATCTGATATGCCGATGAAAATAATAGTGAAATACCAGTGTGTATGTAAATGAATATGTAAATATCTTCTTAGGGAGGTTACCCGGGAACATATTTACGAAATAAATACTTATATTTCTCCACTAATACTTGGAAATAAAATCTCATAACGTCCGATAATCCAAGGGTAAGTCTATCCAACAGATGGGTAATCAGTTACACCCTATTATGCATGAGCTCATCTTGTGCTTCATGGGTTTCCCTTCAACCAAGAAATGAAACCATGTCCCGTCACTACAGACACACCACACCATTCACCTAAAAATGTCAATTTGGGAATTGAATGAAGATAGAAAATACATACCAAGAATGGTGTAATAATTCCCCGACACTACCACTAAGTGGTTGCAACTTAAACTCTCACCACCAATGTTTAGATCACAACATCGTCCCAAGTGTGTGACCATTGAGTCTTCACCTATAGGTGTCTCTAATAATAAGGTTTGAGTCAACAGTTTTAGAAGAATCTAAAGGTCTTGTATCATGTACATGGTGAGAAAATAATGATGGAAAATTGTGTCTATAAGTACGAAATATAAGGTAGAAAAGTCATATATCATACCTTAAATCATCCTTGGAGTCCCTAGGTCATACAACTCAACTGCATGTAGTCATCCCTTCCCCTGTCTTAATGATACTTAAGACTACTGTGGACCTCCTGGGGTTGGTGGTTGTAGTATGTCAAAATGTATATCACCTCATATTGCTCTCCCAGCTCCTCTACTTCATCTTCTACATGGTGGATCACTCAACTCATTGCCTCTACCTCGGAGGTTCATCATGGGTCCCACCTATAACTAGCTCGATGGGTAGGTCAATCTCTAGCTAGATGTTCCCTCTCGTCGCATGTGTATGAACACCTCTCCCTAGGCTAACTATATCCAGCCTGAGAACTCACAACTATATATACTCTATCTTGGGGCCTCATGTAACATATCCCACATCTGAATCTATTTCTCTGGCATTGGCTCCCCACTACTGAGGTCTCTAAACCTGTATCCCTATTTCTTACTGTCATTGGTTGCATCTACTTGGATAAGGTTCTCTGAAACACCAAATAATGATCATGAACTCGATAATATGTAAGAATTCATACAGGAATAATATTGGCTCAAATGTCACAACGTATGCCTCAAACTATGGTCTGATCCCTGAACTAATGATCTATGACCATATCGATCGATTACCTAGAGAGGTTGGTGAACCTTTATAAATAGTTATCCACTGTCAAGATACCCAGATAGTGCTAATTATGATTTTATATATGCACTGATCACAGTGTAATTAGAGAGAAATAATCTCCAAATGATATGATCAAACTCATATATTAAAGGGTCTCTATGTCATGATTCTTCATTTTAAAACTCAACTATCTCCCTACTGGAACCTGAAGAAAGATCACTTCCAGGATCACAATTTTCTCTGATGGTGTCCTCCCAAAATGTAAAACTCTGGTAACTGCCTCAAGCCAGTCCATAGCCACCCGTGGGACAACCTCACCTCAGAACTTGAGGGGTTTCTGTCTATGAAACTCATGGAGGACTCAAATATTTCATTCTTCATTTTCTGGTACAGCATGTACCACATGTTGCTCCATTTGTGGTGGTATATTTATTGCACCACCTAGTGGAAACATATGAGAAACGTGTCCCTTTAATGAATCCTCATCACTGAGGGGACATCGTCGTAATCAAGCTACTGAATATTAGATGGTATACATCATGGATAAATCTTGTAAGAATACATGATATACCATGGTAAATGAATATATAGAGAGATATTACTCAAGAAGGATATGAAAAAAAAACCATTCTTATATGATTCATGTAACATTATTTTAATTGAAACTACTGTTCTCATGAACTAAGTAGAAAAGATGGTTATCAGTGTCTTAGTATAGAGATACGTTAGCTACCTATACCAATAATGGAGTAATTTGGCTGAAATACAAACTTGAAACACTTAATACTATTTCCTAAAACCAATATCACATACTACTAGTCCTAATATATTACTAATCACCACTTATAACACTTTTAACCAACCTATCCTAAGAGGGCCCATTCCATGATTCCCCAACCCCACCTCCAATATGCCAGGGGTTGGTGACTCGAACTGAGTAGTAATTTCAAAAACAAGGGAGGAATTTCCTATGTACCTGTACAAACGAACATTTCTCCAAGAAAAAAATGATGAAATGTAAAACCCACTAATGAACATAATGAATTAATACCACTAATCATAATAAATAGTGTACGATAGGAATGTAATGTGTAGTAAAGTAAACTATACCAAAATACAAATGCACCAAAACAAAGAGTCTAAAAAATACAAAGTCCAACAAGTAAACCCAAAGGTACTGGGAAAACTTCTCAAAGAATATGTAAAATATTGGCCCATCTAAACTCACAGTGCTCTGTTTAGTCATTGATATCCCTGGACATTGTAAAAAATTATCTTGACTACACAATACATGACACATGTATGCAAAGCTCGTGCATGAGTGAGTATAACAATACTTAGTAAGAAACCCCAAAAACAAAAATAAAAAGACAATGTAAAGTTTTATTCAACTATGCACAATATATATATATAATACATATAATAAGAAAATATCTAGATATAATCCATCCTCGGCCCTTATTCTAGTTGTAAGTCCCTGATTTTACATACCAACACTAGAGGTTTAGTCTAATGATTGAAAAAAAAAGAAACTCATCTAGGAGGACGCACTCCTGAGTTTGATAGTACTGATTACGTCTTCCCATGAAGTAGTGTTCATTTCGAAACTTCATGCAAGAGATACACTGATTGATCTTAAGAAATATTAATCACTATCTTTGTGATTACTCACTCCAATAGAGGGTAAGATCAAGACATGCATATGAGGATCACTACTGGGGATATGGGGTGATACCACGACTCATATTGATTGACCTGATAAGTATAGAATTGATGTCTGGGTGAATTGGTCGCACTGATACCATGAATATACATAGGGATGCATAATTGATATAGGATTATATATCATTCCTCTCAAAGGGTATTTTATACTATATCTAGTAAAATCATATTAAAGGGAACATACTCCAGAAAATACGAAATGATACAAACTAACTATCAGAGGAACTAGAAAGGAACCCCCATTTATGAAACATGTCTAAGAAACAATGGACAAGAGATTAATTCCACCTATAAAGAGGTACATTGCTTGTACTTGTGTCCCACACTCAGTCCCTTAACCTTGGGTACTACCCATGTTCATCAACCAGGGTTATCAGAACATGTTGTGTAGAAGAGGTATACATGTTGTGTAGAATGTACCACACACCTAGTCCTACTATTCAGGGCCCACCCATGTAATCTGGTTGTGTTTCATTACACAACGTTAGCCCATTTCCACTAACCCATGTACCAGTACATGGGGTAGCTGGTGTATTTTACATGGGTCTGACCGTGTGGTGGGGTACCCGCCGTGTAAGAACGCCGTGTACTCCACCCCATGTATTTGTACCCCCCGAGATACACACTAAACATTATGAAATGGAACACAAGCCATGTAATAGAGGTCATATGTTGTGTGAAACTTTACTACCTCCCAAAACCCTAGTCCCCTGTAAGTGGGGTCCACACATCATGTTGTCTAGATGACATGTAGTGTTCAACGAAATTTTCTTGAAACCCTAGTTCATACACGTTTTTCTCCAATGTAACTCTGACTATTTTTTATAAACACTAATAGTTGGGAAACAAAAAATATGTTATTGTCTATTCCCTTCATTACTGAATCAGTATGATTCAATCCTTGAAATAACGCTGAAAATAACATCGTCTTCATTCATCATTTTCGATGAAGAATGATAAATCCATACCTATTGACATTTGATACGCTAACGAACCCATTTACTCACCTCTTTCATTTCATACCAATTTTGGATATTTAATTTCAGGTAATTTCACCATGAATAATGTCACAACCCATCCCTCGGGGCCAGTGTCGTGACTAACCCATGCCTACCTTCCATAGTCCATGGGCTGGCGACTAGTACCGAAAGGAGTATTCCCTAAAACCGAGAAGCCATTGCGTTTATAACCTGTAAACACACAAAACCAAGCACACAGAAAGCCATGAATACAATTAAACCATATAGAAAAAATAGTGAGTATAGTATGTAAAAGGGGCTAGAATACAATCCCAACTGGGAAGTACAGGAAAACTGTAAAGTACAAGTAAAACTTAAATAGCTATTGTTGACACCCAACAAGGATCCTTCCTGAAGTGTAGGTACAACTCTTGAACAGTCTTCAATGAGGTAAGCCTCATCTAATTTCCACCTCCAAGCTACCTCTAGTATTGGTTCCCTCGTCCTCAGTCAGCGTTGTATGTCGTCTGCACCAAACACAATAAGGTGTGGGCATAACCTGTGTAGGGGTGAGTATAACGATACTCATTAGGGACCTCGAGATCCTCAAAGGTATCTCAAAATACCCAAAGGATAAACAAAAAATCATTAAAACAATTGTAAACCCTAAATAGGTATATGACCATACAAATACCTAAGTTATCAAGTATACCCATCACATTCACGAGGAAACACAAGGTCCAACTCAAAAGCCCAAAGCTCAACTATTCCACAAAGGAAGGAATACCATGAAGGTAAAACCACAAAGGTATTTACATGTAGAATAATAGCACATAGGTATCCCCATGAAGGTTAGTACCTCAAAGGTATGCCACATAGAAGAATACCACAAAGTCATCACCACGAAGGTAAGTACCACAAAGGTAAGCCACACAAAAGATTACTACAAAGGTAAAGACTCAGCTCACACCAGGTGTAAATTAATTACTGGAGTATAGATTATTAGTCATAAGATAAATAATCTTATTCTGTTATGTAGCACTACCGCTCTCCCACACAGGATCGATAGGTAAAAACCCCCTGCTAACCCACACAGGATCTGACCCACATAGGATCGATATGCACTGACCCACACAGGATCATTGAGCACTAACCCACATAGGATCTGAAATGTGATGAATCACAAAGGATCGATATGTGCTGACCCCCACAGGATCACTGAGCGCTGACCCACACAGGATCTGATATGTGCTAACCCACACTGGATCAATATACCCTGACCCATACAGGATCATTGAGCGCTGACCCATAAATGATCTGATAGCTGCTGACCCACATTGGATCAATAGATGCTAACCCACTTTGGATCAATAGATGCGACCCACTTATGATCGATGATGATGACTCACATAGGATCGGTGATCTTTCTTCACGTTATAGCCAGCTACTGGGTTCCCGCACTGAGATCACATGATTCTAGGAGGGTCCTCTACTCAAGCCACATGTCGATAATCCAACATCAATGAAGTCCCATGAAGATTTATCCCAATGGAATTCCATGTAAAAGGGGTCTCAACTCAATAGATGATGCATCAACCGGATGCCTGGTCTGTAAGTTATTTTCCTTTTAGTCCCGAGGGACTGGTTGGATTCATTTTCGGTCCAACACAGCCATACCCCAACTTTATCCAAAACCCTAAGTGGGTTATACCACAAATACTTTCTCGATCCAAGGTTTTAGGCACCACAGATTGTTTGGAAAACAGACGCCCGAAGCTCATCATATAACGGAAAGAGAAAAAAGGGTGGAATTTGGTATGGGTCCGGTCCGACCCGGTCGGACCGACCTGGCTAGACCCGACACATGGAACAGCAACCCACTGGGCTCGTGGTGCGGCGACCCTCTGGGATTGCAGTGTGGTGGCCTATTGTGTGGTTCGTGCGAGGTGGTCTGTCGGGCGCCCCTGGCTGGCTATATGGCCAGCCGCTCCTCTGTGCGGCACGGTCGCAACCCCGCGCCATCAACAGTGGCCAGCTGTGAGTCGTCCGCCCTTGCCTCACCACCAAGTCACAATGTCACGGTTCATGTCTGCAGAGCGGTGTGGACGCATGCTGCCACCCCTTCATGCAGCCAGCTGCAACCCCTGCTCCGCTGCGACCCTTATCTGGTGGCGCAGTTGTGCCACCTCCTTCGTCGCAACTGGCCGGAGTGGCAGCCGATGTTCCCGAGCCCACTGGTTTTTGTCAGCGACACAAATCCCCATCCTCCTCTTTCGCGTAGAACACAATAAAAAATCACAAGGATTTTGGAGTGGTCGAGCCTTGTATTTTTGGCTTGCACCCTCCGTGTTAGAGAGGTAGCAAGAGGCTCATGGGGAGAGATTCAACTTAAAAGAAAGATCAATGAAGATTAAACAAAATCACCCCTACCATGAAGGTTCTAAAGAAGGAGGCATGAGGAAGAAGATGAATTCATTGATAAATGTCGGTGTTCATCGTCTCCACAAGGCGCTTCCGATCCGATCTTGTGGTCGGTTCCCTGTTCTTCGATTCGTGGTTTGGTGTTGCTCGTCAACGCCTGCTTGAACTGGCTCCATCCTCCAAGTGTAGAGCGTCACAAAACATTACTAGAGCTTCGTTTCTTGGTGAATGCGTGCCAATTATTCCCCCCAAGCTCCATATAAATAAGAGAGGTGAGGGTAAGTATTGATCACGGAATTTATGAAGGTTCTTTTAATAGGAACCTTCCAAAATTACAAAGACACCATTAAATAGTATTTGAAAGTCAAGCCATTTGATTTAAATTGGTTCAATTAAATGGGGCATTTCCCAAGGGACTTTCACATATTAAAGAGGGGTTTGGGTGGTCCCCACCACTATAAAACAAAATGAGGTTACAAGAAAAATATAAAATAATTAAGTATTTTTATTTTTGTATTCATCCAAAATAATGTGGAAAACTAACTTTCACCCCCGACCTATTATGGTTGAGGTGAAGTTCTCTTTAATAGAATACCAGCAATGCATGTTCAAAGGTGTCCTCATATTTGAATTCCGAGCATCGGTTCAAAAGTTTCAAAAACTACTCGCTCGTTTATTGAATGTACCCAAAAATGTTCAAAAATTAATTCCAGGAACACCGGTCCTCAGAATCACGCGCCATAAATTCTTGTGGACTCATAAAATTCCCATTTATTAAAAAAATTACATGGAATTTCTGGGAAATTACAATGAAAATGTGAAACAATCATTTGTTCACAAACCACAAAAAATACGAAGAATGCAAAAAATAGAAAGAATTTTGGGGGAGAAAAACACATGGAACAAGACAAGGAACAAGCCTCATCCATTGTTCATTACAACCATGATAAATTAAATATGAACAATAAAGATAAAAAATACAATAATCATCCCCCTATTCCCACAATCATACCCTCCTGCATGAATGATCAAACAATGGGAATACTTGTTCGTAGGTTGATTCGTGTTGGTCGTTAATTCAATGAATGAGGAAAGAAGGAATTGAAATCATAATTCCCTTCCTGGTTTTAGGTCATTAACTATTGAGTATTTTTTTATAATGGTTATCCATCAAGAATGATCACATTTTATTGTCTCTTTATTTTCCGTCAAGAGGTTTCTCTAAGAAATTTCTCCAGAGTTTCTAGGGATTTCACCGGGGTTATGAATTTTAACCAAGGTACCCATCCAATCTATTTATTAAAAAGAAACATATCACTATCTTACCATAACATAAAAATAATATAAATATTTAATTTATTGTATTCTTTAAATTTCCAAAATCATACTTTCATAGCTGACACGAGTTGGCGGACGTTAGGTCATTCATAAGTTAATGTCACTGCTCTGAACATAACAGTGCCCTCATATTTCTAATCTGGGAAACCATTTTGATGTTATTGCACATTTTCTAAAAAATACCTCTCTTGGTATTTTTAAACATAATTAATATATTTCAAAATTTTATTTTGGGAACACCAAACCATAGAATCTCACAACGTCTATGTTCCTGGTATCGAATTAAGTAAATATAATATTTAAAATTAATACATGAGAAAATTAGGGACACTAGATTACATCACACTTAATAAACAATTTTCTCATAAAAGATACAACCATTTCACATATTTGCATCCCATCCCATGATATAGAGGCCTAAGTTTTGGATGAATACCAATCTTATATTCCCCATGCTTTATGAAAAGGATATTTTCTAAAGAAGAGTTATATATTTTAACCTAATGATTTAATTTTATTTATCCTTAAACCTCTTACAAATTATATCCAAAAAACTAATATAATAAAAGAATTATAATACATATACTAAGATTATATTACGTTAATGAAATAATATGTTTCCATACCATCTTTCTTATCATGGATAACAAATCCAATGTTCGTTTGTACTGTAGAATACAGCTTCCCGAACCGATGTAATTCGGTTTTCATCACCATATATCATAACTAGATTATAAGGGATCAATTAATATTTATATCTATATTAATTTCATATTAAAAATACTTAAATTAAATTATATTATTTTCATTATTACCTTTCCATTCAATAAAAAATTATTTTATTGTTTGTACGTACGTGTGGACCACTACCTCGACGATGTGATCTGACTCTTTTTTAATCAACAAAACACATAGATGATATATAAAAGTATATATAAATAATTATTAATATTTGAAATTATAATAATTACATAATGTTAAAATAATACATACATACTTTCCAAAATGATCATTTTAAAATGGGATCATTACTCATGTGTACAAATGACATACCATCTCCTTGATTGTCATGTAGTTGATCTTCCATGAACATATTTAATGGGTTAATTTTATAAAATACATATAAAATGATAATTATTTCAGTGTTAATATTTAATATATTATGGAATAATGACCACTATTACCATCATCAACCTCCCCAAATCATGTTAGAATTTTGACGCAAATATTGTCAAAACATCTGATGTGTACATAAATGATTATGTGTGTGTTATAATATGGTATTAAGTGAAATAAATGAAATAATAATCATGGAAATGGTTCTATGGAATGTAATTAATTGTCAAAAGTTTATTATTTTTATTGAAAAAAATCTACATGATGATTCAGAACTAAGGTAGATGACTATCTTTTCAAAATCCTCCTTTAATGTTTCCCTTCCAAATAATTTTCTTACGTGACCAGAATTTTAAAAAAAATATGGATGAATTTATATTGATATAAATTAATTTTATGGTATATTTTATTACATCTTTTAATTACATTAAATTGTTTTAAAAATTCATATTTTAATTCAATTTTACAAATTTATTTACAAAATGTCAAAAAGAATGTTCTATTTTTACATATACAAGGAAAATGATTTTTCCCACCACCATAACCATTATTTTATATATTGATTACATTAAATTATTTATTATTTAATTCAAATGAAAACCATTATTTCCTTTATTTTGAGAATTTATTCTTCAAATCTCGGTTTTAAGGGAAAACGACACACCAATATCTGAAAATACATTATTTTGCTGCAATGAATATTTTAATACTAATAATATTTATGTCTTATGATATAGATAGGAAAAATTGTTAATTATAATAGGTGGTTCGCTCATAAATAGAGGGTGGGTAAGACCGTTATATATATCCTATGCATTTGGTAAAGGGACAAATCTGACTGATTAGGTTTATACTAAAAAATTATGAGAATATATAATGGTGATTATGACAATTTAAACGGTGATGGTTATTTCAATTGTAACTATGCCTTTTACACCCCTTATAAGAGTGATGGTTATTCCATGTATAAGTAAGATTGACATGGAATGATTCTCCATCCCACCTGAGTGATATACATTTGATTTCATTGGGTTTTTATGAAAAATGTATGACTATTTAATAAATTCAATTAAATCCTTATTAGATTTATTATAATATTAATATTCCTTATAATTTTTTTAATTAATTTTTTTCAGTTATTTTGATTTCATGGGTATGAAAATGTTTTTTAGAGAAAATGATTATTTTGAAAAAAAACATTGCAATAATTATTCATAGACAAATAGTTTCATTATTTCTATTTATATATCTTATGAATTATAAAATGGGAAATCCTATCCTCACATCCCCTAACAATACATACCCCTTATTTAACCCCAAAACCATCCCATGTCATTTTCTATCTACCGTCATGAGAGTTATTTATTATTCAAATACAACCCATCAACGTACAAACTCTATTGAGAAATGTGAAAATCCATGAAGTGAGGTATAAATTTCTATCCAATCCTATCTCATTTTCAGTTCATTTTGTGGACTTATTCTTCCTAAAATTAAATTACATCATCAGAGAATGAAAACCTCTATATCATTAGTCTATTTGTTTGATTTTATAATTATGGTAAAACAATTAATAAAATTTCCCGTTTTATCAATACAAATAAAACCATTATTCATGCATTGTACATATTACCCCTCTAATATGTGACATATTTATTTTTTTTTAACTCTCCCCTAAACAAGTATATTCTTAATTAGTAATTTATTTAATAAATATGATCTTTATGACCTATTTTTTATTCATATTTCCTATATAATATTACATTATATACTTATTCTATAGAAAATTGAATCATTATGAATTTGTATGTGTGAACCACCACAACCAATAGACGATTAATTTCTATTTTTCATTTCATCACCAACTTGAAAGGATAGTTCATATAATAAAATTAATGGATAAGATTTATTTTTATTAAATTATTAAGGATAGGGAATGAAAAATGTGAAATCCAATGATTAATATTACTAATAAATCATTTTGGTAAATTCAACTATCTAAAAGATATTTCTATGTCAGAAAAATGATTTATTTGTACTATGAATTAAAATTATATATCTATTGTTATTATTGTTATTAATATTTAAAATTATGATATAAAAAATTATAGACAGTAAATAAGAACATTATTTTATAATTATGATGAGTCTAAAATTAAATCACTTATTAATCATCCATAAATTAGGTCACTTTCTTGATTGGGTTAGTTTAATCATCTACTTGAACAATTATATAAATTGGAATCATGGATGAATATGTGTATTTAATTTTAGTAATATTTTATTAAGGTATGTAAATGTTCATTTTTTGTACTATAATGGTTCTATAAAAATTTTGCTAATTATTTAATAAAAAAATATTCATATTCTATGAGCCATCGAAACATGAAAATTTTAAACTTATCATTATTGATAGTAACCAGTAATACCATAGAATAATGTTAGAAATTTATAAATAATAAAAAAAATATCATATTACATTTTACAACATGTTAATCATGAACTTTTATAGAAGAATGACGAACAACACAACTATTACAGATCTAGTTCAAATTGATCAAGGTTACTCAGACATAATATATAAAACTGGGTAATAACACATTAATATAAATTTATAGAAGAAATAAAAATTTATTTTTTGATGGTTTTAAATATAAATTTTTTGTTAAATAGTTTTCTAATAATGTTAATTTCATTATACAAGTTATTAGAGAACATTTTCACTAAGAGAGAATTAATTTTAGGGGTTATTTTTATATAAATTAATTTCCTGAGAAATATTTCTCAACATGAACCATGATACCTTTATTATGGTGTGATTATTTACTAGTGAAGATATTATACTAGAATAATCTGTATTGATGAGAATTATCATGGAATTAATTTATGTGTCCTTCAATTTATATGTCACAATATTAACATGAATTTTGACTAAAATATTATTCAAACTCTAATGGTTTCTATTAACTATATTATTTTCAAATAAATATCATTTCAGAAAGATAATAAATATAATGTATTTTTATTAAATATAAAAAATACAACTATTTTTATTGGATATTCAAGGGGTTTTACATTTCCGATTAATATTACATTTCCCAATGACTTATATTTTATGAGAAATTTTTATTTAAGTGAAACTAGACCTATCTCTTATTCTCAGACATGGACCTCAAATTTTTCAATATACACATTAATTGTATTGTTTAAACCTGTTATTATCAATGATTTAATAATTTTTTGGTTATTTTATACTAAATTACATTAATTAAATTTATTTATGGAAATTTTTACAATATTTGTATGGGTTATTTTTTATATAATGTTAAAAGGATTATTTTTTAACATTTATGTGTGAACTCCTCAATCTACAAACCCTATCATTTTATACTTATAATTATCTATACATTTCCATGGTTTTTAATAATAATTAATTTTTCTCTAGGTTTAATAAGATATTATTCATAAAATCATTTTAAAATGTCAAGAATGTTTTTCAATTTTTTTTGAAAGAAATTGAAATGTTTTTCCAATCTCATATATTATTTATTAATATATTCTATAAATTTCTTGAATTGACCCACTATGGTCCACTTCTCTATATGTTAAAAAACTATGAATCTTCATGTCCAAATAAAATAGGTAGGAGTCTCGTAAAATGTTCCTAGTAGGAATATAACTAAAACTAATGGCCTTAACCTATATACCTATACAAAAACACAACCAACTCCTTGAAACATTGTTGAAATATAATAAAAACTGAACATCCAGAGAGTAAACCCTGAATTAAACAAAAATTGGGATTTATATATTATAGTGTAAAAATTTGATAAAATTTCATAAAGTGAACAATACATCCACAAACATAAATATAGTGACTGTAATGAATAGAGAAATGGAGATCACAACTCAAGATCCATGAGTTGGACCACCAAAAATGATCAGTGTGACCATGTACAAATATTCTCCAATGAATCAAGTTTAATTAATTTCATATATGCTCTATATTTCATCTATATAATACATGGTACATTCATACAATTCCCTTTCATGGGTTATTATATACATACCAAGTAGGATTCATGTAACACCAATAGATTTTGTGAAGTATTTTTTAAAATTAATTTATCTTTTCGATATTTTTCACTTCACACAACACTAAAAATAGATTTTCAATAAGTGAAACATTACGTTAAAATAGATATGAAATTGTGTTCATAAAGACCAATCCCAACATGGTGTATGTTACAAAGAACAACAAGGATAACAAACATTACACAAACGAATTACCTCCCCATATGTATTGCATAACACGCAAGACCGAGTGCAACCAAACTCCAATATATTATTTAAAATGTTATTATATGGGAACATAACATATCTGTTAAGTTTAGGTATATTAAAAGTATTAACTAATTTATGAAAATATTTGGTTTACATAAATATATAATGAATTCATAGGTTATAAATTTATGAATATAAAAGCTGATTGAATATAAAGGAAAAAATATAATAGTCACAAATCTATTTTAACGAAGTAAATTAAATTTACTAATTTTTGTAAGGGATATTAATGTAAAAAATATGTCATATATTAAATTAAATAATTTTTTATATTCATCCAATATATCCTATTGACATAAGATATGAAAAAAGAATTATATGCCTAAAAACATATATTTTTATTAAGGCATTCTTTCCAACATTTTAATATTGAACCCACATTAAATACAATTTCTGGGACATTTATAGATTTAGTATGTCAAATTAAACTTCTTATTTTGAATAATGATAGATAATTTGGGTTATTATAAATTATTCAAATATTTATGTAAGGTTTCATTTTTTTAATGAATAGTTAATAATACTAGATTTTAATTCAAAACTTTTTTTTCATAAAATTATTTATAATGAAATTTTTTATTTTTAATTTGACTAATAGTTTATTTTGATAATAAATTTGTCAATTAAAAAAATTTGTGTCATTATAATCAATTTCACATTTAAATTGGATATAAAAACTTATAATCTTTTTGTAAGTTTTTTCTTTATACACCAGCAATGTCGTTCCAATAGAGGAATTATTTTTTAATTATTTTCTACCACTTCTGTGATTGGAATTTTGAAAAATGGATTCAATATTTGGAATAAACAAAATTTATAATTTTTAATATGTTTTACTTGTTTTTAACAATAAATATTAGTTAGTTTGATTAAAAGTAATTACATCCGTTAAGAACAAAATTGATTACTGAAGTACAAAATTGTAAATTTACGACATAAAACATTCTAGACACATGTCCAACACCCACTAGATGTCGATATATCATCCATAAACATTATATTATTTATTTTTTTTGTTAATACTTTTATTAGGTAATTTGAAATGATTTAGACATCTTATATTCAATTCAAGTCTGTAACGAATGCTAACCACATTGGCTCTGAGTAACCTATGATGAACCTTGGGTGTCATATATTGAGGAAGGTGACATATTTATACATCCTATAAGTAATTATTTTTATGACTATGAGGTTTTATTCTACGATTTTTAGTGATCACATTATGATTTTGGATTTATTCATTGGCTGGAACCAAAGGATCATGATTAATGTTGAACATGATTGAAGATTTTTTGATGACAAGTTAAGTGGGATGATCACAAGAGTGAAATATGATATGATTATTCCTAATTAGTTTTCACAGAATATGATTAAAAAAGTTTACCTTAACCAACTCTCTATCTCCCCAATGAAGATAATGGAGGAGTCCTCTGATAGTTTCTGTAATGGAGACCATGGGGGAATGAATATTGGGTTTCCATTAGGTTATGAATGTCGAGATAATAACCTTTGTGAATGTGTTATAGGAACAAGAATATTTTTTTAATTTTTAAATGTAGGACACAAAAAATGTGATTACAAAAAATAATTAAATATTTTAGTTAATGAATTGGATGATAGTTGTTTCCTCCCAAATTCATCATATATGGTTAAGTGTTTTATGTGTGGAATAAATGGTCATTATGAAAAATAATGTCCCAAGATGAAAGATCCCATATGAAAAAAACTAGGTAGTGCGAGTAATAGTTAATTTTCTGATTATGAATATACTATAGGTGAAATGTGCAAGGAAATAGGTAGTATTTAATAATATGATGTAGCATTGTTAATGGATTAAGGATGAAGGAATCAACATTTTTAGGAATTTTGATTCAAAAGTTATTATTGAAGAAATATACAAGGATTGATCATCTTATGTTTTTCACTCTGTATTTATTGGTTTATGTCATACCTATGATGTTATTTAATGACAAGATGATATTTTAACTAGGGGTGGTTAGCTCTTAATATGTTCATTATTTTAAGATAATGTTGTATGGATAAATATACGTGGGATATGAATATGTAAATTGGATAGTTCTGATTACCTTGGATATAAGTAAGTACTAGGTGATAGGTGGTTTATCCTATCACTGGTGAAGGTTAAATCATTTTTAGATTTGTTTACTAAATCCAACATACATTGGAATGAGTAAGAATGTATGTTTTCCAAAATTAATTGTGGAAATTCAGGTTATTACTATGTTTATATCCATTTTTTATATTTTGGAAATTATGTTATCCTTTTTTTTAAAATAAAATAATGCATGTATCATGACAATCAATAAATTCCAGTAAGGTTGTGGTTCTTAAACCCATGACAGATGTATAATAAAGGCTTCAGACCTACCATTGGCCTACATGATGTAATGGTTAATGTATAATTATTTTTTTGAGGAAATATTTATAATGAACCATTGGTTTTACATATTATGGATATAGATTAATGTATATTTATTTTTATGAGAAGCATACTTAGTTTTTCCATTCATTATTATGGGCCTTATGATCCATTAAAATTGTATTTTATATCATTATTCGTCAATGTTAATTTCTAGAAATTCATTCTGTTGGGTAATAAATGTATTAGAAATTGTTCAATGCATGACCCAATAATGAAATTATATTTTTATAAATTTATCAATAATAAATAATTTTTTTAAATGTAATAATAACTTTTTTTCATAATACCTTAATTTTTTATAGAGTTGATGGCCTTTTATATAATCAAATATTTATGAATTTAAGTCCCTCATCTTTTCATTGATCATTCACATTGTTTTTATTTATTACCTCAATCACTCCCTATAAATATTTACACTTTTCCTCCATGTCCAAAATCACTCCAAACCTATGTTCTCCTATTTGGAATCCCAATTATATGGGTTAACATTATGGTTCCAAAATTCACTTTTTAAAGGATGTTTTAGTATTCATTATTACGATGTGGGTTTCTATGAATAAAAATTTCATGTATTAAACCATTTATAACCTAGATAAATTTTGAGTGTGAAATTAATTTTATGGGGGGTATAATGAAACACACTAATATTTTGTGAAATATATTTCACAAATAAATTAATCTTTTCAATATATTCAAATTAATGCAACAACGAAAATAAATTTTCAATAAGTCAAACATTCATTTCACACTGATCTAACTTTGTGTATGTTACATATAATCCCAACATGGTGTATGTTACATAGAACAATAAGGATATAATACACTATACACAAGATTTACCTTCCCCGATGGCTTTCATAACACGCAAGACCGAGTGTAGCCTAACAATAATATATTATTAAAATAATTATTATAGTGTATTATAACATATAGGTTATTTTTATGGATAATAATAATAATAACTAAATTTTAAAAATATATGCTGTATACAAATATAATATGAATTCATTATTTAATGATGATGAATAAGAAAATAGATTTAATAAACTGGAAAATATTTTATATTTACAAATATAATTTAAACAGGTAAATTATATTATCTAAAATTGGTAAGTTATATTAATGTAATAAATATGTTAAATATTAAATATATTATTTATTTATATTCATCCAATAGAGCTTATAGGCTTAAGATAAGAACAAACCATATTTTAGTCTTAAAAAGCTATATATTTCTTAAGGAATATTTTCTACCACCTTTTAATGGAGAAATAATTTTAAATCCAATATATTTAAATTTTATGAATTTCATATTTCAAAATAATCTCCATATTTTGATGAAATGAATAAAAATATTGTTAAGATAAATTATTTGTATATTTTTTTAAGGTTTTATCATTTAATGAACAGTTAAAAATACTAGATTTTAATTCATAAATGCTTTTTGATCGGATTTATTTGTTAGTATAAATATTATTTTTTATTTTTTAAAATTATTATTTCTATAATATTTTAATAAATTTATTCAATATATGTCATTTGATCCAATTTCACATTGAAATTGTATATAAAAAATTATCCCACTTTTGAAGGTTTTTATATTAAAAACCCACAGTGTCATCCCAATAGTGGGATTATTTATAAATTAATTTCTGCCACTTCTGTGATTTGAATGTGGAAAAATGGACTCCATATTTTGAATTTGTATAATTTTTAATAACTAATATGGTCAAATTTTTATTTGACCAAAAATATTAGTAAATTTTATTAAATATAATTACATCAGTTAAGAAAAAAATTATGTTAATAAAGTACTAAACCATAAATTTAAGACCCAAAACGATCTAGAAACATGCCCAAAACGCATTTTCAACCCATATATAAGCCACAAAACTTACATTCATGAGGTGTTTGGTTAGGTATGACTTGTTTTAGGTAAGAACATGTACCCACATAACTTGTTTCCAAAAACACCAATTGAGTCATTTTCCATCCCTATAAAATGCCACCAAATCTACCCATTCATCACACCTCTCAAACGATTATGGTCCAACAAATTTAACACCACTTGTTTACATGGTACGCTTTTCATTCAATAATACAATAGCTTGCATTGTATGCAACTTCGAGATTCTAACACACCACGACCAATCAATGTAGTCATTATAAATAGTAAAAACAACTTTTTGAAATTATATTTATTTTATAATTCAAAATGGACTTCATTTTTTTATTCGGAATATCGAAATTATCCTAAGTTGAATTTTTTGTAATTTTCTGAGAACTTCCAATTTTCTATGAATAGTTTAAAAATACTTAAAAACAACTATTTTAATAAAAATAATTTATAGTGATAATTTATAATATTGAGTGGTTTTAAAGCATAATTAGAATATATTTTTACCATTTTATCCAATGGTGGCCATTATAATTAATTTCACTATGAAATTGGACATAAACAATTGTCAATATTTTGATTGATATTGTTTCATAAAAACACGCTATTTATTTTGACAGCGGGAATTAATTATAAAATTAATTAATGCAAATTATATGTTTGTGATTTTGTAAAATAGTAATCATTTTTGAATTCAGAATATCAATCATATCTTAGGGTGAATTTTTGGTATTTTTTGAAAAACTTCAATTTTTGATGAATAGTGAAACCAGAAAGTGGTAGTTAAAAAACTGATTTTTCGTTTAAATGAAATTTTACCGCTTCTGTGAATTGAATTTCAAAAATATGACATATATCATTTTTCATCAGGAATTAAAAGGTGGTTCAATGGGATTAAAATAATTTTTGGTGAATAGTAACTTTTAAGTTTTATTAACCACGATTAGAGGTAATTAGGGTAATTTAAGGTAAAATGATATTATAAGAATATAAAAATATATTGACACATGTCCTAATCTTATTGGATGAGTCATGGCTGACCAAGAATAACCATGGGACGATTTTTTGGACCCCAGTGAGCCACTTGTGTAAGATAATGACATTAATACCTTTTATTTTAAGTAAAAATAAAAATGTCACAAACATGTGTTATTTTACTAAAACAAATATTACATGGGGTTATATAAGTTAACTTTTCAAATATAAATATTCATTTGAAAGATAAAAATATTTCCTACATCATGATATTTTTTTTATAATTTTTAGACAGTAAATAAATTAAATTATTTCTGACACCATGATGATGCAGCGATTATCTCATTAATTAACGATTTAAATAAAATGAAAAGAAAATGTAAAATATAAGACATAAACTTGTCAAAAACCTATTGGATGAGTCTATTTAGAACCCTTATCACATTATCCTATAAATATATAATTTTTGGACCTTTGAAATCTGAAAAGCACTTCATTATAATGAAACATTTCATGACTTTCCAAGAGTGCCCCTCCTCTCTTCTTATAAAAGGCCCCCACCTCTACCACCTTATTCACACCATCAAGGCCATTTGGCTCAGACAAACTCTACAAAAATACTCTATCAACTTCCCTCTATTACTCCTAGAATACTCACTTTGGGCAGAAGTCTTCCCAAGGAATCCCTTGGCTCAAATCAAAAAGAGTTACCCAATTTTAAGGTAATGTCTTCTCTTATGTTGTTTTGTTTTATTTTGATTCTCCAACCCCCATAAACTATTTTTATTCTTTTCTTTTGTAAAAACAGCAGTATATTAAATATAATAGGATTTTTTTATGAGAATTATTTTTTTTACACTTACACACACCTTCGTCTAATGTTTAAAGAACATATTGTTTCTGTGGTTGGCGAATTACTGCCTCACGAAACAATGATTGTTAAATCTTCTTTTAACACCTCTCGTGGTGGCCATTATGATGAAACTATTTTTTATATATGATATATATTATTTTTATGTTTTCATTATGCTTTTTTATATTTCATTTATGGCATACCTTTATGATTTCCATCATGGTTAAACACGATAATTTCATTTTAGGATGTGCGGACTACCACCCCCTCAAAGTGATTTGAATCGTTATTGCCATATATGGGACGTGTAAAGGATGGAGTAAATGACATTATATATGATATTATACTGGAATTATAGTACACCTTTATATCATTGTGATTTCATTCCATTAGATATGAAATAGAAATGAAAGTAGCGTTCACGCGTATGTACGGCTTACAGTCTCCGTGAACGGTGCATTTCATTTATTACATCTAAATGTTATGTAATATTATAAATGCATGTATATACATAATATATATGATATATATGATATATAAATAATGAATATAATTATGGAGATAATGGATATTCTACCACATAAACAACTATTAATTATAAGAAGTTTATTTTTGACTCAAATACCAAAGATCGACAAAACGACCATTATTAACTTAAATAATTACATAATGTTAATAACATTGTAATAAGTGATATAAAAGAAATAATTATCATGAAAAAGGTTATTAAGAAATTATAAATTAACTCTAGTTTATTATTCAGGAGATTAAAGAATGATCTAGTCAAGTCGGACACGAGGTAAGGGAACTTCTTAACCCAATTTTCGTTCTTTGGATTAATCTTCTACTTGCAAATTATGTCATGATATTATTATGTCCTATCTTGTATTTATAATTTCTTTTTGTGTACATATAGTTAATACACATAATATATCTATTTTATTTAAAAATAATCTTTGTAAGGGACTTCATCTCAATCTCCATTCATTGAGACATATTTTGTTTTATACACAACTTTCTTTTATACAGTGTATAAACCCCTTTGAATTTTAATTTTATTCAAAAGGAATATTTTTTATTCGAAGCATTTTACTAAACGAAAAAAGTGAATGTTTTTTTGTCGTACGTATGTGGCGACAATTACTTCTCTGCTGCCATGACCATTATTTGAGTTTTGGCTTCCTCTACAAGCCATAACTTTTTTTAAATGAAAAATAAATACCAACTTTTAATTTTCTTTTATTTTGGTATTGAAAATGGTTTTGATAGTTTTTTTATTATATCAATGTGTTATATTGATATCTTGTGATTGAAATGTGGAAATTTTATGTTTTATTTATGAATGTTTTATGTGATACAATTATGTTATGGTTTATGATTTGTTTAAAGCTGTTCATATGAGGAATGCATTGGACTTAATAAGTGACGGGTGGAGCCCGCTATAGCTCCTCGATGCATCGGTAGGTCTCATGAGACAAACTAGTTTCTTGGCATGAGGCCTTGACAAAATATTATTCTAGTATTGGCACGAGGCCTAGGCTATGTGGTTATGATATTATATCATTATGCATTCAATCATTATGAAAGTGGTTAATGATATTGTATGTGATTATTCGACCAGTAGAATATCCATGTGAATAAGTAAATGACATTATCTCATTTTACTTTTTCCATATTATGTTGAAGATCAAGTTTAAAAAGATTTTTTTAGTTATACATTGCCTTAAATGTTTATGTTTATTTATGAAAGCTTCTGCTATATTGTTATCCTTACTGACCATCTGAGCTCACCCCTTTCAATGTTTTATTTTTCCCAGGATGTGAAGAAATATTTTACGACTGACCAACACGGATAGTCTGAAGAAGATATGAATGTGGACTATGGAGACTATGTTATTGTAGTTTTTCACTTTATGATGTAATGTAACATTTATGAATGTATCTAGTGTTTCCAAGTCTACTAAACTAATCGGTCTTTCGAGACTTGATATTTTGTGATCATGCCAATGTTACGTAATAATGCACCGACTCTAGGTAACTGGAGCCGGGGTGCTACATTTGGTATCAGAGGCATTTTAGTACTAACCTTGGAATCTCTATTTAGATAAACTCTGATTAGAGCACATAGCCCTAAGATAGTCTTTGAGGATTAGTATAGAAGAACTTCCTAGAATTTTGGAGTTATAGAGATTTTGTGAGTTTTCCGAGCAATACATCCTCATCTGGATACGAGCAGGTAGAGGCGGATCTGGCACAGATATACCAAGGGGTAAAACCCAAAAACAGCGCTTTGAGCTGGACTCGAATGGGAACTAGTGCACAACAATGGGCCTTGCTGCACTCTTGGTTATGACACTCCCAGGGGATATGCTTAGGATAATTCTCATTTTAATTACAAACCATTATGAAGGGTTTATGTGTAACATCCCAGACCCAGGTTCCATGCAATGGGTGCCCCGTGCCAGGTTCGCCACGTGACCACAAGCACATTTCCCCAAATGCTAGAGGTTGCCAACTAGCAGCGAGGGCCCAGGTCTGATAGTGGGGAAACTATTCCCTCATTTGTCAAAGTGTAGTGCAGCAGAATACAAAATAAACATACAACGACAACAGAAGCAGCAAACATAGACAACTGAAATAACTACAGCAGTGGATATAACCAACATTATATAAGTGATGATGCTACATGTTTCAAGTTCTAAGAAAACAGCCAAAACATGTTATAAATCAATACAGTATAGCAAAAAATAGAGTACAGCATAACAAAGAAAAACAGCTGGCAGCAGCATCGCGAGCCTAGGATCTGTCCCATGCCCTTTTACTCTTCAGCAACAGTCAAGTACCTATATAAGGACTATTGCCCCTATCTACACCTACATCAAGGTAATCTGTTTGGGCCGAAAAGCGTGACCCAAATAGGGTGTGAGAAATATATCTCAGTAGGCCCCCACCAAAGGCTCGTGCCCAACTGTGTGTAAGCATGCAACAATACTGTGCAGTAGTAAAATGAAATAAAGTAAGTTGTACTCAAAAGTAACTATTACCAGTTATATTCCCATTTTATTATCCATTTAATTCATTTAACTTAGTAACATTATTGTGCTCAACAGCCCCAAGCCCTCAGGCCAATCAGAACCGTGCCCTCAGGCTAAAATAGTAACCACGCCCTCAGGCTTTCCCTCAGGACACACAGAATCGAACCTGCAGGTATTGCCCTTAGGCGTACCAGAAATTGCCCTCAGGCATAGGAAGTGTCGCCCTCAGGCACAGAATTCAAGCCCTTAGGCACGAAAGGTTTCCCTCAGGTGTAATAACAAAAGCCCTCAGGCTAAAACAGTTACGCCCTTAGGCTAATACAGTACAGTTCCCACAGGCTAATCACAACAATGCCCTTAGGCTAAATAGGTAACTGGGCCATGCACAATAGGTAAAAAATCAGTAACAAGCAATTCCTCTTATCGAAATTCTGCAATTACTACTTTAAAGGCATACCCTCCGGTATCCTGGCCAAATGGATAAACAGTGATACACACCCCGGGGGTGGTTCTGGATCCAAGCAATGATCCCAACCAGCATTTTAATATCATAGTTTAATCACCTATTCAATTCTAGGCATTAAACCTAGCAACGGCCTCAGCCACACGACACCCCAACATGGGTTCGTGGCACAAAAACACACAAAACACACAGCAGTTGGAAAAATAAACACAAAACCACATACCTTATTTGCCAAATAACACTATACATGAATGCCGACTCCAGAAACGCTCAAGAACGGCGTAGATCTGAAGAAAAACAAAATTCATTCAAAAGTAAATAACTTACGTTAGGAGAAGAATTGGTAAGGATGGTACCAGGAGAGGGGAGGTCTTAACCGTGCGGTTCCAACGAGATCGTCTGAAGCCGAAACGGATTCTAGACAAACTCCCGCTGGATCTTCAAAGATCTGGCCTCCTCCTTTGGTTCCAAAATGGATCAAACACCTCCTCTACCAAATGAGGAGGCTATTTCCTGTTTTAAGCTGAAAAAACAAAGTACACGGCGTGTACTTCTGAGTACACGGCGTGTACTCCCTTCATTTAACTGTTCATTTGGAGGCACCGCTATACTGTTCATCTGTCGACATGAGTACATGGCATGTAATCCCAATTACACGATGTGTACTATCGGCCAGCAGGTGGCGACGCCGCCGCCTTACTGTTTAGGCCTGCCGACTGACTACACAGCGTGTAAGGTACCACTACACGGCGTGTAGTCGGTTCCTACACACTTCGTCGCTGGCATGGATACACGCTTTGTGTACTCATCCCAACATGGCCAAAAGTACACAGCGTGTGGATAAAGTACACGGCGTGTAGTTCCAAAATTCCGGATTTTTCCCCATTTTCCATATTTTCTCAAAAACACTTAAGGAAAAGGAAAACAAATAAGCACGTACCTCTAAAATAAGAACTGGGTTCTTACAAACCTCCCCCCTTATAGCAATTTTTCCCCAAATTGCCCTTCCAAGGGTGGTGAAGAGAAAGCTCAGAACAGCTCTAGCCACTAAGCACGTACGTCAGCCTCCTGCTCCCAGGTCTCGTCCTGCACTCAGCCATGCTGCCATAGCACTCGTATGAGAGGAACTGACCGACCTTGGAGAACCTTCGTGCTCCTGTCAACGATACGGATCAGTTTCTCCTAAAAGGATGCATCATGTTGTAGATCATCCTTCTCTGGCTGAAAGGAGTGAGATGGGTCTGAATGGTAGCGACACAACTGAGACACGTAGAAGAATTCGTGCATGGATCGGTACCAATGACGTAACTGCAACCAATAGGCAACCAGCCCGACTCTCTCCAGAATCTCAAATGGTCCCACATACCTCGGTGAAAGCTTACCCAGTCTCCTGATCCGTTTGTGTCCCATCCTCGGCGAAACACACAAGAAAACCTGTTCTTCGACCACGAACTCCAAAGGTCGTCTACGGCGATCAGCATAAGTCTTCTAACGAGACTGCGCGGTAGCCATCCACTTCTGAATCAACTGGACCTGCTCATATGTCTCCTGCATGAGCTGTAGCCCCAGTAAAGCTGCCTCACCTTCCTCTAACCAGCAAAAAGGTGACCGGAATGGCCTACCATATAAATCTTCTTATGGTGCCATCTCAATAGTTGCATGAAAACTATTGTTATAGGAAAACTCGACTAAGGGTATATGCTTCTCCCAAGAGCCCCCAAAGTCTAGGACGCATGCACGTAGCATGTCCTCTAGCACCTGTATCGTCCGCTCTGAATGGCCATCTGTCTGAGGGTGGTATGCTGTACTCAGAAGCACCTGTGTACCCAGTGCCCTCTGAAAACTCTACCCGAAACGAGACGTAAAGCAGGCATCCCTATCTGAAATGATAGAACGAGGGACCCCATGAAGACGTACGATATCTCGGATATACAGCCTTCTGAGCTCGTCCACACCGAAGGTCTCCTTGATCGGAAAGAAGTGAGCTACCTTCGTGAGTCTCTCCACAACAACCCACACGGTGTCATTGCCTTGAGGTGACCACGACAATCCCGTCACGAAATCCATCACGACATCATCCCATTTCCACTCTGGAATGGGTAACTGCAATAACAGCCCAACTGGTCTCTGATGCTCTGCCTTCACCTACTGACAGGTGGAACACCTCCTAACAAAACCAGCTATCTCTCCCTCCATTCCCGACCACCAGTACTGACGCCTCAAGTCACAGTACATCTTGGTAACCCCCGGATGAACTGCCCAAGCTGAAGCATGAAACTCCCACATCATCTCCTCGCGTATATCCCCTGGAAACCATACACGTCCATGGAAACGTAAAACCTCATCATCGCCTTTCACCCAACTGAGAGGAGGGTCCTCACTTGCCACCAACTCCCGTAGAACCATGCCTTCTGAATCTGATAGCTACCTCATCCTCACTCTGTCTAGGAGGGTAGAAGTCATAGCTAACGAGGAAAGATAAGTCTTCCCCTAACTGTCATGCACCTCCAGATGCATCTCAGAGAACAAATCCATAAGCTGCCACTCACCACTGGCCTCCTGCACTGCCTTTATCTGAGTCTTCCTGCTCAATGCATTAGCTACTGCATTACCATTACCAGGTGTATAGGCAAGCTCAAAATCGAAGGACTATAGGTACTCGACCCACCTTCTCTGCCTCAGATTCAGGTCACACGTAGTAAAGATATACTTGAGTCTTTTGTGGTCAGTGAAAACCACAAAATTCTCTCCCAGCAGATAGTGTCTCAAACAGCACAACGCATGAACAACTACATCCAACTCGAGATCATGCGTCGGGTAATTCCTATCATGTGGCCTCAACTGCTGAGACCCGTACGAAACAACTCGTTCGCCCTGCATCAAAACAGCTCCCAGTCCAATCCCTGATGCATCACAGTAAACTATATAGCTGCTCCCCTGCTCTGGGAGTATCAGGATCGGTGCTGATGTCATCATTCCCTTCAGGTCATGAAAATATGTCTCGCAAGCTTCTAACCAAACGAACTTCACACCCTTCATAGTCAGACATGTCAACGGTGCTGCTAAGTGGGAGAAGTCATGTATGAAGCATTTATAGTAACCATCTAGCACTAAGAAACTCCATATCTGAAACACATTCTTAGGATGGTCCCAGTAAACTACTGCTCTCACCTTCACTGGGTCTATTGCAACTTCTGCCTCTAAGATGATATGACCCAGGAAGTGAATCTGGTCCATCCAAAAGTGGCACTTTGAGAGCTTAGCATATAGCCGATTCTCTCTTAGTGTACTCAATAATATCTCAATATGGGTGGCATGGTCATGTCAAGTGTGAGAGTACACCAAGATGTCTTCCATGAATACTACCAATAATGAATCAAGGTATGGATGAAACACACGATTCATCAGAGCCATGAAAACTGCTGGCGCGTTTTTCAATCTGAACGGGATTACCGTATACTCATATAGACCATACCTACTCCTAAAAGCTGTGAGAGGTATATCAGATGGTCTAACGTGCAGTTGATGATACCCGGATCTCAAGTCAATATTTGAGAACACTCGTGCTCCACGAAGCTGATCAAACAAATCATCTATCCTCAGCAAAGGATATCGGTTCTTAACCATCAACTGGTTCAGCTTCCGATAATCCACACAAATTCTGAGGGTACCGTCCGCCTTTTTCGCAAAAAGGACCGGATAAACCCAAGGAGAAGTACTTGGTCGGATAAAACCCTTCTTCTGTAGCTCCTCTAACTGCCTCTTTAGCACCTACAACTCAGGTGTGGCCATCCTATAAGGAGAAATGGACACTAGTGCTGCCCCTGGCACTAGCTCGATATAGAAATCCACCTCACGCACTGGAGGTAGACCTGAAAAGTCATCTGGGAAGACATCCCTAAAATGATCAATAACTGGAGGGAAATTAGTCTGACATGTCCCATGGTCTTCCAGATATAAGCTTGCAATCTCGGCTGTGACTCCACCACACTCATGATGCTCTGGTCCAGCTCGACTCACCTGAACATCCCACTTGCCCTTGTATAGAAACTCCCCACCCTATGGTGACGTGAAACGCACCCTGCGACGGTAGCAGTCTACGAAGGCACAAAAGGGAACCAACCAGTCCATACCAATAATGACGTCAGAGCTCATCATCTCCAAGACATAGAGGTCCCAAGGGAAATTACACCCTCCAACCTCAAGGGGGAACTCCTTACACTGAAGCACACCATCTGTTCTAGTCCCCAACGGAGTGTCTAGCCTCAAGATATCAGAAGAAGTAAAAACACCGAGCCCAAGGCTCTCCACAATAGGTATAGATATGAAACTATGTGTAGCACCCGTATCAAAAATTACAGAAGACAAAACAGAAGCTACTAGAATAGTACCTCTGACTGTAGAAGGTCCGAGATCCTTCTCTAGCTGGGTATGTTGCACTGCATATGCCTGCCCAGTGTCGCGGCCCTGCGACACAGCCTGGCTACCCAGAGCTGTCCTGCCCTGCTGCCTCTGTGATCCTGGTGTCTGGCTACCACGGCCACGACCACCATCTCTGCATGCACGCCCTGACGTATTCCAGTTCCCTGACTGGTAAGAAGCCATTGGTCATGCTCCTACACGCGGAGTCTGCACAGAACCCCTCTCACTAGCCACTTGTAGAAACGCCCTGCAAAATCACTATAGATGACCCATCTTTCTGCAAGCTCGACACTCCCCTGGGTCTCGTGGACACTATGGCCTCTTGTTCCACTCTCTGCCACACTGGTAGCACCTGATCGGGCCACCTGAAGAAGCTACCTGGCTGGTACTGCCACCCTGAGAGAATTCCATCTATCTCTTCCTCTTGCTAGCAGAAATAGTACCAGTAACTGGTGCTGAACCGCCCTGGCCCACACCACTAGATTCCCGCAGGTTCCTCTGTGTAAACAACGCTTAGTTCACAATCGCGTGTATAGTAGGCAACCTGAAAACATTCACCAGTGCTCGGATGTCATACCGAAGACCATCCTCAAAACATCTGGCTCTCAACGTCACATCACCCACCAGTATGGGTGTAAAATGTTGAAGCTCCGTAAAACGAGCAGAATAGTCCATCACTTCCATAGCGCCCTACTACAGATTCATGAACTCTCGAGCTCTATCTACCCTTAGCGTCTCGGGAAAGAAGAATTCATAGAAGACTGCCATAAAATCTTCCCACTCAATATCATTGTGATCCTATATCGGGGTGGTAACATCCCACCACCTCTTGGAGGAATCACGCAGCATGTAAGTCACGAGATTGACCCTCCTCCATAGAGGCGTCTCAAGATGCTCGAAAATAGTCTGCATCGATCCTAGCCAAGACTCTGCAGCTTGTGGTCTTCCATCCCCTGAAAATGTAGTCGGACGCTGCTGCTGAAAGATACACGTCAGCTCGGCCATAGATGTTGCAGCCTGCGGTGCTCCCGGAAAGATCTGAATGAACCACAATAAACCTTCACGGAACTGTGCCTCTACGCCAGTGTCTAGTATAACAACTGGTGCCACATCTGGCTCTATTGGTGGATCAGCTGGTAGCCCATGGCCCACCATCTCTGGAGTATAATTGTCGCCGCTCTCCTGGCGAACAACTCGCGGTCGTCTAGGCAGCATGACTCTACAAGGTCAAAATCACGCCTCAGATTCAAGATTATTAAGACTAAAGTGAAGGAACCCCAAAGGGAACAAGAGGAAGAAGTTATTAAAAATTGGAAAAACAAGACTACACGGCATGTACACTGACTACACAGCGTGTACTTGACTTCCTTTCCCCTGCCCGAGTCCTTCTACACGGCTAAGCCACACGGCTTCCATTCAACGAAACTATACAGCATGTATAATATCTACACTACATGTACGGTGTTATTTTCCAACTGCCCGTGTCGTCTGTGACACGACCGACTACTCGGCTTAACCCCACACGGTGTGTTACATCCGCACACGGCGTGTACACCATCCCAGTTCCCAGCCACACGGTCTGTCCTCATACAAGACTACACGGTGTGTCCCACAGGTACACGGTGTGTTTAGGGAGAGGTGACACTGGCCCATGTTATTAGTTACATGGCCGAGTCCCCAGGTCACACTACACGGCGTGTCTATTATTGACACGGCGTGTTCTGTTAAGGAGTTCACCGACCCGTGTTGTTAGTTACACGGCCGGACTCCGGGTCACACTACACGGCGTTCACAAAAACAACATGGCATGTTTTACCCGAGCCCTTCCCTACCCCGTGTCGCCGCCCACACGGTTTGTGACACGGGAAGAGACTACGCAGCGTGTACTCGGGGTACATGGCATGTACTCAAAAAGTTCATTTTTCTTCCCGAACAGAAGAACACACATGGCTTGTATGAGGAACTACACAACGTGTATTCTGGGTTTTCCAAATAGTATGCCTCAGAAACTTCCCCGGAACCCAGAAAATACTAAAAAAACACATAAGTGTCAAATTCTGACTCGTGGGGGCCCATACTCCCCACGAATCAATGTTTGACATCTTATCCTTTTTTTAACCAATAAACCGTCAATGATCCACCAAATTCTGGTCAATGGGGGACCATACTCCCAAAAACCCAAAGTTTGGCATCCATTCTATAAACAAGATCAAAGAAACATACCATATCACAAGGCAGGTATTTATCAAGAAGCTATCACAACAGCATGCTTTATTAGCACAACAACTATCACAACAACATGGAAATTCTAATGCACCTACATGGCATTGAAACTATGCATGGCATGTGATATCTATCATGTGCCTATATGATGCATGAGACGACATACCCTCATCTCATCAGGCTTCAACTAAATAGAACCCACAGATAAAATATAAATAGCACAATCTAACTGCGTCACCCAACAGTGAAAACATATCAACCGTAAAATTGCAAAATCAAAATAAAGCAAAATACGAGGTAGACTGGCTTTTCCTTGTACACGGGTTAGCTACGCCTGGGAATAGATAATTACCAACTACCATTCCATCCTATCCCTAACTATGGCTCCAAATAGTAAGTAAACAAAAAGAAACTCCTCAGATACAACTTTTTAACATCCCGGACCCGGGTGCCATGCAACGGGTGCCCCGAGCTCGGTTTGCCACGTGACCTCAAGCGCATTTCCCCAAAAGCCAGAGGCTGCCGACTAGCAGCGAGGGCCTAGGTCTGATAGTGGGGAAACTATGCCCTTATTTTTCAAAGTGTAGCACAGCGGAATACAAAATAAACATACAATGACAACAGAAGCAGTAAACATACACAACCGAAATAACTACAGCAGTGGATATAACCAACAGTATATAAGTGATGATGCTACATGTTTCAAGTTCTAAGAAAATAGCCAGAACATGTTATACATCAATACAGTACTGCAGAAAACAGAGTACAACAAAACAAAGCAAAACAGCTGGCAGCGGCATCGCGAGCCTAGGCTCGGTCTCATGCCCTCCTACTCCTCAAGAACAGTCAAGTACCAGTATAGGGACTCTTGCCCCTATCTACACCTGAAGCAACGTAATCTGTTTGGGCCGAAAAGCATGTCCCAAACAGCGTGTGAGAAATATATCTCAGTAGGCACCCATCAAAGGCTCGTGCCCAACTACGTGTAAGCATGCAACAACAATGTGCAGTAGTAAAATGCAATAAAGTAAGCAGTACTCAAAAGTAATGTAAGAGCCCGAGATTTTATGAAAAATATTCTTTTTAATTTTATTAACGTCTTGTGTTGTACGCTACACCAAAAGGAGCTTTCACAACACACATCCTTGACTTGCCTTTCATTACACGCAATCATGACCTTCCTCGATAGCATGTGTAGTACGCAATACCGAGTTTCACTAAACAATGATATGCTATTAAAATATTTTTATAACTAGCCGTTATGAATAGTAATAACCACCTTTTAAAATTTTAGAAATTTTAGCTCTGAAAATGGACTTCATTTTTGGATTCGGAGTATCGAATTTAGCCTAAGGTGAAATTTTGGTACTTTTCGAATAACTTTCATATTCTGATAAATAGTGAAAATTACTAAATTATAATTAAAAACAACTTTTTTAATCAAAATAATTAATAGTGATAAATTATTAATTTGAGTGGTTTTAAAGTATATTTAGAATATATTTTTACAATTTAATACAATGTTGGTCATTGGATGTAATTTCACATTTAAACCAGACATAAACAAGTGTCAATCTTTTGATATATATTGTTTCTTAAAAACACGCTATTTGTTTTAACAGCGGGATTTAATTATAAAATTAATTAATGCAACTTCTATGTTATGAATTTGGTAAAATAGACTTCAATTTTGAATTCAGAATATGAAATATAGCTTAGGATGAAATTTTGGCATTGTTCTGAAAAACATCAATTTTTGATGATTAGTGAAACTACTAAATGGTAGTTAAAAAAACTGAATTTTTCATAAAACTTAATTTTACCGCTTCTGTGAATGGAATTTCAAAAATCCGAGAGACACGGTTGATGTCAGAAAGTAAAATGTGGTTCAATGAGATGAAAATAATTTTTGGTGAATAGTAACATTTTACTCTTATTTACCACGGTTAAAAGTAAATAGGGTAATTAAGGGTAACAATGATATTAATATTACCCTAAAACATGTCCTAATCCTATTGGACAAGTGTATCTCGACCAAAAACAACCTTAAGTGTAAAATATTATCATTTAGGCACACTTGGATTAGATTAGGACATTTATTATTATTTAATTCAAAGAAGAGTTAAAAGCGTTAAAATCAAAGTTTATTTACTAAAACATTTTTAATATAGGGTTATACATAAGATAAATTAGATTGTAAATATTCATTATAAATCTAAAAATATTTCCTACATAATGGTATTTTATTTGTAATTTTTAGACATCAAATAAGTTAATTTATTTATGACACAAAGATGATGCAGTAATTATCTTATTAATGAAATATTGACATAGTTGAAATTATAAATACCAAAATAAATGTAATTTAAGACTTTATGAATTCCACTAATTTTCTAGGTTACTATGATATATTAGTGTTGATTTAATCAACTTGGTTCGAACATATAATTCTGTTATGACTTTCACAAAAATCATATATCAAATAGTGTCAAAATTGACACTAAATAGTTTTTAAATCAAATATTATATTATTAATTGTTATTTTATTCCTAAAAATCTAAGGTTCGGCCAAATGACTTAGATAAGGATATATATATTAATAATAAACAATTTGGGGTTCGTTTGGCATGTTATAGTAACTGTATTAACCATATAGTGAATGAAATCAAAAAGACACAGTAAAAGTTAAATTATTTAACTTAGAGTTAAATCTAATTGATAAGGTTAAAATAATACCCTAAACTTGTCTAAATCCTATTGGTTGATAGGAGTTCGACCCATCCCCACTTTAGATTCGAAATAATACCCTTTGGAACCATTATAAACCGATTTTGACTTTAATATAAAATAATATTTTGAGATATTCCTAAGGTGCCCCTCTCCTCCCTTATAAAAGGGCACCTCCTCCCTCTCTTCCTCACACCAATTTGCGCACTCAAGCTCGGCCAACCCCTGCCAAAATCCCTTCTCCACTTCCCTAGTATCATCCTAGAGGTCCTGGTCTTCTTCAAAGACCAATCTTAGTTCCCTAAGTGGAGGATTCAAAGAGTCGTTTCAAAGAAGAGGAGGTTTGGACACTTACAAAGCAAGTCGGACCTAAGGTAAGGGAAATATCACAATCTCATTTTTATCCAAGATTATTTATTCGTAAGTATTTACTGGGGTGTATTTTATCATCCACATCCATTTTCCCTCAATATGTAATATTGTTTCCATCCACTTACAATAGTTTAAATCCAATTTTACCCTTCGGTGAGTTTTTAGTAAAGAATATGAAAGGAATCTTTTGGCGTTTTTTCGTACGAGGTACTTTTTGACTTTTCCGAAAAAGGTACGATGAATGTTTTTTTTAACTTATACGGAATGAATGGATTTTTAAAAAATTATTTCCAAGAATATTCCTTTATAAGTTCTCATGTTTATTTTTAATCAACTTCTTTTAGTTTATAATTGTATGACATGTTAAGAAAAGAAAAGTGTTTTTAAAGTAGAAAGGATATTTTCCTCAAGAATGGAGTTCAAATGTTTTATCAAAATTATTTTCCATCTAAGATAATATAGGGTTCTGTTTTTATCCCTATTATTACATTGATTTGATTATGTTGTGAGGGAATTATTTTTATGAATTCATTTACCTTATATGATTTGTTTTATGATGTCATGATGTTTCAAGAATCCCATTTTTGTTACATGTGTTATGCGATGATTTATGATTATGTGGAACACACAAGAAAGGATTCATTATAAGATGGGTGGGACCTATATCTCCCGCCAATGAATTGGGTAAAGATTTTATATCTCATGAGATAGACATGGCTGGAACGGTAGGTTATACCGGTTCTGTGAAACAGGACTGAAACGAGGGTGACTCGGTTCAGAAAGGGACTTTGTCCACTAAGATAGTCTTGGAAATGAGTCTTGACTAAAAAGAAATGATTCTCTATGATTATGTATAAATGCCACAAAGTTTCATGTTTTAAGTTATGATTATTGTGATTACATTTCACTGCCATGATTTAACCCATGTTATGAAATTATGATATCTTTTGCAGGTTAAGATTTCCAAAATTTATGTGCTTATGTATATGATGTGATTGATATTTCTTTTGTTTACCCTTACTGAGCATTTGAGCTCACCCTTTTACGTTTTCTTTTCCCTAGGATATAAAGAAAGGTTTTAGGTAAAAAAAAGAAGATCTTTATGGGAGATTTTGAAGATCTTTCACCACGATTAGAAGAATATATTCCGAGTTTCCAAAGACACTAAACTATTACGGTCCTTGTGTGTGTGTTTTTTCTATGTACTAAGTATTCCTCAAATGTAATGTAATGTCCATGTACGTCAAGATACGGGTCTCTACAGTTGGTATCAGAGGGAAGGTTCAGTCAACCTTTGGAAACTAGGATGCGAAAACGTTAGTGAGATCCCTAGAGATATTTCTACGGTATGTCTAGGGATGTCCCTATGGTTAAGTATACGTATAGGTTATAGTACTAGGATTACGCTAACGATCATAGAATTAAACCGAAGATGTTAGATATTGAAGGTACTCCCCCTTTATTATGTTGTTTTCTCTAGCATGATTTTTGCCTCTCACACTATTCTTTTCGGGTTTTAGACGATGGCTGGAACCCAAAAGAACTGTGTTGATCAATGCAATAGACAATGCAATGATTGTCCTCCTGAACAAACAAATGTTATGGGAGACGGAGTGCAAAATCTTATTGCTATCCTTACACAAGCTATGAATCATTCTGGACTTCCAAATGAGCAGAGAAAGGAATAGTATCTTATTGAGTCCTTCATGAGGCAACGTCCACCTTCTTTCAGTGGGACTTCCGATCCACTTGTTGCTGAACAATGGATCAGTACCACTGAAAAGATATTTTCAGTTCTTCAATGTTCTGAACATGATAAAGTCATCTTAGCAGTATATCGTTTGGATGGTGAAGCTGATCAATGGTGGAATCTTATCAAGAATACGAGGCCAAGAGATGAAATTGAGTCCATGGAATGGGACGAGTTCAAGAACTTGTTTTTCAGTAAGTACTTCCCTCGTATTCTTAGAACAAAGATGGAGAAGGAGTTTCTTGAACTAAATAAAAAGGATGATGAATCTGTTGGTATATATGAAGCAAATTTTACAAGACTTGCAAGGTATGCATCTGGCATTATCATCCAACCTGAAAGTAAAGTTGATCGATTTTTCAGTGGCTTAAAACCAAGTCTTCGAAGGGCATTAGCTATAAGAGACTTCAGTAGCTATGAAGAAATTGTGCGTTGTGCTATCAAGGTAGAAATGGAAGTTGGTGTTACATATCCATCTCATGGTTTTGACAAGAAACGAAAGATGGAGTTCAAGGAGAAATCTCAGAATAATGGTGAAAAGAAGATGAATGTTTCCTTATGCACAAAGTGTGGAAAGAAGCATGGTGGAGATTGTCTTAATGGGACTAGAAAATGTTTTATGTGTGGAAAAGAAGGTCATCGAGCAGCTGAGTGTCGAAGTAATGGAAAAAGGGTTTCTAATGATGTGAATAAAGCAAACACTGCATAGAACGCACAACCAACACTTCAATTCTTCAAGTGCAAGGAAATGGGGCATTATGCTAATAAATGCCCTAATCCAAGGGTTAGTGATGATCAATATGAGCAACCACTGGAGGGAAAGGACAAAGGGAAGTCACATGCGATCACTATTGGCGATGTTGAATATGACAACGATGTGGTGGAATGATTAAGTGTTTATGTAATGGGATTCCAAAATAATATTGTATCATGGAGTATTGGAAAATTTATGTATTGGTCTAATGTGGTATTCAAAGTAATTGAGATATTTTTGGAAATAAGATAATATGCGCATAATGAAGGGAAAACGAGAAAACAAAATGTTTAACAGTATTCATGAGCTCATGATTGATATAAGAACTAAGTGATATCATGGTTTGAGTATATAGAATTTTGAGGATTTTGGTATGTGGAAAGTGTTAACTTTTAACTGCATTCATGTTTTCACTAAGGTATTCAAGAGAATACATGATTAAGGACTTTGAATGTTTGGAATGGGACCAACAAAACATATCTTATGATATATGGGGATAGGCGATGGTATTAAATTTCTGGTAATCATTTTCACTATGTTATGAGAGTGGACTGTAGTATTATGGATAAGCCTAAAAATTGGAATGGATTATGTTGGACATAAGTTATTATTGTTTAATGATAGAATTTTTTTTCGATATTATTGATGGGATTTTATAGTAATATAGTTTTAGAAAAAGGACAACCTGCAGGACGGGCGACAGCCCATCGCGTCGGACAAGGCCGTGGGAATCAAACCCACAACCGAAGTGCGACTGGCCTTTATCACCTACCACTGGCCTACAGGAAGTCCCTGTTTAGTAGAAACTAGTTTTATTATATTAAGCAGTATGATATATGAAGTATAATTCCATTTTAGGAACCATATATGATTAATCTCACTATAGATCGACTTATGTATATAATTTTTGCTAACCTTTTGTTTGGGACAGATGGAATGACCTGTCATTCTATCACATGATCTGCTAACACTTCACGAATAACAAATTAAACTTCACTTATTTAAGAGATAAAGTGGAAATTGTTCAAGGCAGGAACAACAGTGAGATTGTACCAAAATAAAGTAAGTATTTATTCTAAGAAAATTTTAAACTTTAGGGAAATGATCTTGAAAACCAAAAATGATTTCCTAGTGATCTTATACCTGATGAATTAGATGGTACCTTATATCATCACAAATCTATGTATTTGTGATTACTGGATTTTCCATAGCCATGTTCTCTACCACTCTCCATCAGAACATGATGGTTAGATTTCTCTTCCATATCCATATTTTCACCTATGTGGAAACCCAGTGATTAGTTTATTTGGGTAATCGTTACATTTCATACTTTAGTTTTTAAAGCCAAGTTTTGGTTTTTTTTACGATGTGGGTTTCTATTAAAGAAACTTTCGAATAGTAAACAATTTATAACCCCGACGAATTTCGAGGGCGAAATTCATTTTAAGGGGGGTAGAATGTAACAGCCCGAGATTTTATGAAAAATATTCATTTTAATTTTATTAATGTCTTGTGTTGTACGCTACACCAAAAGGAGCTTGCACAACACGCATCCTTGACTTGCCTTGCATTACACGCAATCGCGACCTTCCTCGATAGCGTGTGTAGTACGCAATACCGAGTTTCACTAAACAACGATATGCTATTAAAATATTATTATAACTAGCCGTTATGAATAGTAATAACCACCTTTTAAAATTTTGGAAAATTTAGCTCTCAAAATGGACTTCATTTTTGGATTCGGAGTATCGAATTTATCCTAAGGTGAAATTTTGGTACTTTTCGAATAACTTTCATATTCTGATAAATAGTGAAAATTACTAAATTATAATTAAAAACAACTTTTTTAATCAAAATAATTAATAGTGATAAATTATTAATTTGAGTGTTTTTAAAGTATATTTAGAATATATTTTTAGAATTTAATACAATGTTGGTCATTGGATGTAATTTCACATTTAAACCAGACATAAACAAGTGTCAATCTTTTGATAGATATTGTTTCTTAAAAACACGCTATTTGTTTTAACAGCGGGATTTAATTATAAAATTAATTAATGCAACTTCTATTTTATGAATTTGCTAAAATAGACTTCATTTTTGAATTCGGAATATGAAATATAGCTTAGTATGAAATTTTGGCATTGTTCTGAAAAACATCAATTTTTGATGAATAGTGAAACTACTAAGTGGTAGTTAAAAAAACTAAATTTTTCATAAAACATAATTTTACCGCTTCTGTGAATGGAATTTCAAAAATCCGAGAAACATGGTTGAGGTCAGTAAGTAAAATGTGGTTCAATGAGATGAAAATAATTTTTGGTGAATAGTAACTTTTTACTTTTATTTTACCACGGTTAAAAGTAAATAGGGTAATTAAGGGTAACAATGATATTAATATTACCCTAACACATGTCCTAATCCTATTGGACAAGTGTATCTCGACCAAAAACAACCTTAAGTGTAAAATATTATCATTTAGTCCCACTTGGATTAGATTAGGACATTTATTATTATTTAATTCAAAGAAGAGTTAAAAACGTTAAAATCAAAGTTTATTTACTAAAACATTTTTAATATAGGGTTATACATAAGATAAATTCGATTGTAAATATTCATTAGAAATCTAAAAAGATTTACTACATAATTGTATTTTATTTGTAATTTGTAGACATCAAATATGTTAATTTATTTATGACACAAAGATGATGCAGTAATTATCTTATTAATGAAATATTGACATAGTTGATATTATAAATACCAAAATAAATGTAATTTAAGACTTTTTATGAATTCCACTAATTTTCTAGGTTACTATGATATATTAGTGTTGATTTAATCAACTTGGTTAGAACATATAATTCTGTTATGACTTTCACAAAAATCATATATCAAATAGTGTCAAAATTGACACTAAATAGTTTTTAAATCAAATATTATATTATTAATTGTTATTTTATTCATAAAAATCTAATGTTCGGCCAAATGACTTAGATAAGGATATATATATTAATAATAAACAATTTGGGGTTATTTTGGCATGTTATAGTAAGTGTATTAACCATATAGTGAAAGAAAACAAAAAGACACGGTAAAAGTTAAATTATTTAACTTAGAGTTAAATCTAATTGATAAGGTTAAAATAATACCCTAAACTTGTCTAAATCCTATTGGTTGATAGGATTTCGACCCATCCCCACTTTAGCTTCGAAATAAGACCCTTTGGAACCATTATAAACCGATTTTGACTTTAATATAAAATAATATTTTGAGATATTCCTAAGGTGCCCCTCTCCTCCCTTATAAAAGGGCACCTCCTCCCTCTCTTCCTCACACCAATTTGATCACTCAATCTCGGCCAACCCCTGCCAAAATCCCTTCTCCACATCCCTAGTATCATCCTATAGGTCATGTTCTTCTTCAAAGACCAATCTTAGTTCCCTATGTGGATGATTCAAAGAGGCGTTTCAAAGAAGAGGAGGTTTGGACACTTACAAAGCAAGTCGGACGTAAGGTAAGGGAAATATCACAATCTCATTTTTATCTAAGATTGTTTATTCGTAAGTATTTAATGGGGTGTATTTTATCATCCACATCCATGTTCCCTCAATATGTAATATTGTTTCCATCCACTTACAATAGTTTAAATCCAATTTTACCCTTCAGTGAGTTTTTAGTAAAGAATATGAAAGGAATCTTTTGTCGTTTTTTCGTACGAGGTACTTTTTGACTTTTCCGACAAAGGTACGATGAATGTTTTTTTTAACTTATACGGCATGAATGGATTTTTAAAACATTATTTCCAAGAATATTCCTTTATAAGTTTTCAAGTTTATTTTTAATCAACAGCACCAAGCTCTCAGGCCAATCAGAACCGTGCCCTCAGGCTAAAATAGTAACCACGCTATCAGGATTTCCCTCAGGACACACAGAATCCAAACCGCAGGTATTTCCCTCATGCGTAATAGAAATTTCCCTCAGGCGTAGGAAGTTTCGCCCTCATGCACAGAAGTCAAGCCCTCAGGCACGAAAGGTTGCCCTCAGGTGGAATAACGACATCCCTGAGTCTAAAACAGTCACACCCTCAGGCAAATACAGTACAATGCCCACAGGCTAATCACAACAACGCCCTAAGGCTAAACAAGTAACCGGTCCATTCCCAATAGGTAAACAAGTAGTAACAAGAAATTCCTCTCAAAGCAATTCTACAATTACTACATTAAAGGCATACCCTTGGGTATCCTGGCCAAATGGCTAAACAGTGAAACACACCCCAGGGGTAGTTCTGGATCCATGAAATGATCCCAACCAGCATTTTAATATCATATTTTAATCACCTATGATATTCTAGGCATTAAACATATTAATTTCCACATCCACACGACACCCCAACATGGGTTCATGGCACAAAAACGCACAAAACACATAGCAGTTGGAAAACTAAACACAAAGCCACCTACCTTATACGCCAACTAACACTATACACGAACTCCGACTCTAGAAACGCCCAAGAACGGTGTAGATCTGATGAAGAACAAAACAAATTCAAATGTAAATAACATACGTTAGGAGATGAATTAGTAAGAAAAGTACCAGGAGAGGAGAGGTCTTACCCGTGCGGTTCCAATGAGATCGTCCGAAGTCGAAACGGATTCCAGACGAACGCCCAGTGGATCTTCAAAGATATGGCATCCTCCTTTGGCTCCAAAATGGCTCGAAATCCTCCTCTGTCAAATGAGGAGGCTACTGCCTATTTTAAGCTGAAAAAAGTACATGAGGTGTACTTCTGAGTACACGGCGTGTACTCCCTTCATTTAACTGTTCATTTAGTGGCACCGCTACACTGTTCATCTGTCGTCATGAGTACATGGCTTGTACTCCCATGTACACGGAGTGTACTGTCACCCAGCTGGCGGCGATGCCGCCACCTTACTGTTTAGGCCTGCCGACTGACTACACGACGTGTAAGGTACCACTACACGACGTGTAGTCGGTTCATACAACCTTCATCGCCGGTATGGCTACACGCCCCGTGTACTCATCCAAACACGGCCAAAAGTACACGGTGTGTGGATAAAGGACATGGCGTGTAGTTCCAAAATTCAAGATTTTTCCCCATTTTCCATATTTTCTCAAAAACACTTAAGGAAAAGGAAAAAAAAGAATCTCGTGCCTCTAAAATAAGAACCGGGTTCATACATTATGAGTATATACTTCCTCAAAGAAAACATTTTTATGATTATGGATTGTATCCATAAACTGTTCAATTTATGTTAAGTGTTTTACAAGTATGGAATTATGTATTTCGATTCATAAACTAATATAGTTTATGACATTTTTTAGAAATGGTGCCTTGTGGAAGGAATGGAAATCGTATCAATGTGTGCACTCCATGTAGGGAGTGCCCTCCTGCTTAAGATAATTATAGTGGAGTTGGTGATACAACTGGTGTTGATCAACTTATCACCATACTCGGACAACTCACTCAAGTTATGAATAATAACCATACTCGTATGGAGAACCCTGATCCTCAATGTGGTGGATCAATTTTAAGTCATTTCATGAGGAAACAACTGCCAACATTTAACGGGGGTACAAATCCATTAGTAGCTAAGAAATGGATAAACTCTTAGAAAAAATATTCCACACCTTGGGGAGTAGCAAAAGGGAGAAAGTTGTCATGGTAGTTTACCGCATCACTGGAGATGCCGGTCAATGGTGGTCGCTGATTCAAAACAAAAAAGAAGATGAAAAAGTATCAAGTATGGAATTGAGGGAGTTTAAGGAAATTTTCTTAGAAAAATACTTTCTACATGACCATCGAGCAGATATGGAAAGGTAATTTCTGAGTCTAAGGCAGAAGGAGGATGAGAATGTCACAAAGTATGAGCCTAACTTTACAAGGTTAGAGAGGCATGCTTCATATTATATATGTAACCCAAGAAGTAAGATTGATCATTTCTTTGATGGGTTAAAACCATTTCTCCATTGATAATTAGTCTCACAAACCTTCTCATCGTACGAAGATATTGTATCGTGTGCTGTCAAGATGGAAAAGGGATTATTTAAGTCTTATGAATTTAAAGCAAAGCAAGAGAAGAAGATATCTTCTGATCAATCTGGAAATGGAAATAAGGGGAAGAAGGGAAAAGTTGAATATCAGTCCTGCAATAAATGTGGGAAGAAACACCCTGGTACTTTCTTGAAGGGAATGGGAGTCTGTTACAAGTGTGGTGAAAAAGGCCACCAAACTCATGATTGCAAGGGAAAGAGAGTTTTTGTCAATGTGGAATGCTATAATTTTATAGATATTGGACATTATGCAAATTAATGTCCTAAGCGTCAGGGGAACTTAACTCAGAAGAGGCCAAGGGATCAAGGCCAAGCTTATGTTATCACTAATGCCGAGGTTGAAGCTCCGAAAGATGTGGTGGAAGGTAATTTAATGGTTTCCTCAAGTTTAGAAAATGCATTATTTGATTCTGGATCATCGTATTGTTTCATATCTTCCCTATTTTCTAAGAAAAATAGGTATTTCCAATTTGATTTAACAAGAGAATTGTTATTCCAAACTCCTAAGGGAAGTATCATTGCAACAAAGTTTTGTGAATCATTCCCCATTAGAGCACATAAATGTTCTTTATCTGCTGATCTCATTGTCATACCTATGATTGAGTTTGATATAATCCTCGGTATAGATTGGATTTCAGACTATGATGCGAAGATTTATTGTAAGAATAAGGAGGTTACAATTTTCTGTGATGATGATAAGGAACACCTTATCTTTAGAGAAGAATCATCACCACCTAATTCTTATTTAGATCCACCCCCAGTACCTCAACTAAATTAAATTTTTTGGGAGGAAGAGAATGAAATGGATGAGGGAGAGGAAAATAATTTTCAAATAGAGGATGTACCTGTTGTGAGAGAATATGTAGATGTGTTTTTGGAAGATTTACCTGGACATCCTCTTGAACGAGAAGTTGAGTTTTCAATTTATTTAATTCCTGGATCAAGGCCTATATCGAAGACCCCTTATAGAATGGACACTGTGGAATTAGATGAACTAAAGAAACAACTAGAGGAATTTAGTAATAAGGGATTTATTCTCCATAGTGTTTCTCCATGGGGAGCCTCTATCCTTTTTGTTAAGAAGAAATATGGATCTATGAGGTTGTGCATTGACTATAGGGAGATCAATGCTATAACAATAAAGAACAAGTATCCCCTACCTCGCATTGATGATATATTTGACCAACTTCATGGAGCTAAATACTTTTCAAATATTGACCTCAGTTCTAGATACCATCAGTTATGTGTGAAGAAGGAAGACATTGCAATGACAGCATTTCGAACAAGGTACGGGCATGATGAGTTTACAGTAATGCCTTTTGGATTGACTAATGCACCCTCTGTATTCATGGATCTAATTAATAGAGTTTTTGAGGAATATCTTGAGGATTTTGTGGTCATATTTATTGATGATATCTTGGTATACTCCAAAATCTGTGAAGAACATGAAAATCACTTGCGCATTATCCTGAGGACTCTTAGAAGACATAAATTATATGGGATGTTTTGAAAGTGTGAATTTTGGCTTCAGGAGATTTCTTTTCTTGGCCATATTGTCTCTATGGATGGAATTTCTGTTGATCCTTCTAATACCAAGGCAATCCATGAATGTCCAGAACCAACGAGTCTAACTAGGGTATGCAGATTTATTGGTTTGGAAGGTTATTATCGACATTTTGTCCAGAATGTTTTCTGATTGGCTAACCCATTAATGAAGCTCACACGTAAAGGGGTTAAATTTTTCTGGACAAAATAGTGTGAAGAGTGTTATGAAGAACTGACAATAAGATTAGTCAATGCTCCTATATTGAATCTACCCTCATGGAATGATGTGTTAATTATTTATAGTGATGCATCAATGAAAGGACTTGGTTTTGTCCTTATGCAGAATGATTGGGTTATTTCCTATGCATCACAACAGCTAAAAATTTATGAGCAGAACAATCCTAATCATTATCTTGAGTTAACAGCTGTGATCTTTTCTTTGAAGATATGGAGACACTACCTTTATGGTGAAAAATGTGAGATTTATACTGATCACAAGAGTTTGAAGTATATTTTCTCACAAAAAGAACTCAACATGAGGCAAAGTATATGGATTTAACTACTCAAGGATTATGATTGCCCGATACACTACCACCAGGGGAAGGCAAAAAAGGTGGAAGACACTTTTAATAGAAACGATCATGGAGTTTTGAACAAGATGAGAGTTGAAAATGATCCTATATACATGGATCTAGTAAAGATGGATATGGAAAATACCATGGAAGGTGAAACATCAATGCTTTTTCAAATGTTTACCAAACCATCTTTACTAGAAAGGATAAAGAGTTCTCAAACCGGTGATGGAGAGTTACAAAGGAAGATTAAAGCTGTGAATGATGGGAAATTGAGTGACTTTGTGTATGAAGATGGAATTTTGAAGTTTGGGAAGAGACTTTGTGTTCCTAATATACCTCATCTAAAAAGAGAATTTTTGAATGATTCTCATAGTTCCAATTTCTCTATACACCCTGGGAGCACCAAAATGTGGAGATATTTGAAGGAAGATTTTTGGTGGGACAACATGAAGAGGGAGATTGCATATTTTTTGTCAAGATGTATGGTTTTTCAACAAGTGAAAGCTGGAAGGCAAGAGCATGGAGGAGTATTTCAACCTCTTCCCGTACCTGAGTGGAAATGGGATAATATCACGAGGGACTTTGTCATGGGACTACCAAAGACTCCTAGAAGGAATGATGCAATATGGGTCATTGTTGATCGTCATACCAAGTCAGCACATTTTCTAGATATAAGAGAAGATCTACCACTTGAACATCTAGCAAGACTATATATTAATGAAGTTGTGATGTAAAGACCTGTAAATTTCAGGGAAATTTTTTTCTAAATTTGTTTTTGGATTTTACAAGAACGCAGTTTCTGACGGCACCTGATTCAGAGGCACGGTGTGCCCGGAATCATTTTCCGAATTTTGGCTCGGGTACGTTCAATGAACGAATGAGTGGGTTTTTATAACTTTTGAACCGGTGCTCGGAATCAAATTCTGAAGGCACCGATGGAATCACAGTGCCGGTATTTGATTAGAAACACCTTTTCTAGAGTTGCGTTTGCTCAGGTGTGGTTTTTAAATTTTTGGGGTTAAGTTAAGAAATAAAATAAAGTGGTGCGACAACTTTATTTTTATTTCACTTAAAGCCACTTAAAATCCACTTAAAGCCACTTGAGATAAGTTAAAGCTGATAGGGTGCAATCCAAAATATCCTACCCTCTTGGTTGGATATTTGTGAGGTGGGTCCCGCAAGAGCCTCACCGTTTCTTTTCCTCTAAGTAACGCACCTCGAAACCTCCTCATTAATGAAGTCAACTGGTGCATTTCCGTAAACTCTTAAACTCTCCTATTAATTGGGTGGTTTATTCATTGAAATTATTTCTATGAATTAATGAGTCGTTACTTAGTTTGTTTTTCAATATGTTGGCATGTTAATAAAATAAGACCAATGCTTGTCTTCTTGAGGATTGCTTGTTGAGAGAATTGGGAGAAGCTTGAAGATATTCATCCTCCTTCGTGAAGAACGCGAAGAAAGAGAAGAACGCGAAGAACGTGAAGAACGCTGTCCTCCGACGAAGGGCGACGAAGAACGCCAAACCCTCGGAGATCGACGACGTGACGCCGACAGTTCTCCCTCTGCGACGCTTCTTCCACGACGATCCATCCCCGCGACAATCTTCGATCGAAAACTTGAGGTAAGGGGTTTACGTGATTTTTTCCTTACGTGATTCCCTTTCGTCTTATATCCGCGATATTTGGACCGCATGATATCAGTTAACGGGAGGAGGTCAGACCATACAAACACGGCCGCCACCCCCCCCCTCCCTTTATATTTTTCTTGTTGTTTCGGATCAAATGAATTGATGCGGTGTCATCACACCATGCGGGATTGAGCAGCAATGATGCGTGACAATGTCACACCGCGTGGGATCGAGCAGAAAACCTGCGCAACATCGTCACGCCGCGCGGGATCGGGCGGCAAGAATGCGCGACGTCGTCACGCCGCGCATTCAAATTTTTTTAAACACTCGTGCGTGGGTATTTGATTACAAGGGGTTCATATAATTTATTTTGGATAAATTATACCCTCTTCAATGATTAAAATCATGTGTTTATTATTTTCCAATTGATAACACCTAACGCGGAGGGCGCGGGCTGAACAAACACGGCCCGACAACCCTTCGTAGCTTGTTTATCGATGTGCGGATCGATGGTCAACGACGAAGCAGGCCTCCATGTCGTTTGAGGGCCTTGTAGTGAAGATCGGGTCCTGGGAGGACCACTGGCGAAGACCGCACGCAAAACAGACCACCGGAGCGCGTCCGGTGGTCCGCGGAAACTCCGGCCGGCGCACCACGCCGGCGCGGTGGCAGCGCCCGGCGTGCCGTCGGCAAAACCCGCCGCGGCGGTGAGGCAGTTCTGCGGTCGCACGGAACCGGGAGGCGGGACGCGGCTTAAGTCGCGTCCGGGTACCGCGGAGCGGCCCCCGCGCGGGGGCCGTGGTTCCCTCGCTCGGTCGCTCGACCGAGCCGAGCCGAGCCGACCCGCCGGGCCGAGTCGCGCCCAACCGGGTCATACCCGGACCCGGGTCGGGTCGACCTAGGTGGGGTTGGGCCGGGTCGGTATGGGCCCAAACCCCCCTTTTTTGGACCCTCTTTGGTCTTTTTACCATATCATGGGCTACGGACTTCCGATCAACGCACCTTCAGTTGCGTAACAATCCTTGGAACGAGACGGGCGTTTCGGTATATTACACTCAATCTTTCGGAGAGCTTTGGGTTCGGCTAGGTTGGTTCGTAAATGAAACCAACCAGGCCCTCAGAGCGGAAATGGGTATATCTTGAGCACCGGACATCTGATTGATGTGTCGTCAACTTTATTTGAATCATCTTGATGAGATGGAACTTTTGGCATGCCCCGCCCGAGGTTTGGACATAGTTGGAGTATGGTTGGGTTGGATTGTACCTGAAATTCAACGGGGCCCCTAGAGCGGAAAAGCTGATATCTTTCAGACCAGACGTCCATTTGATGAACCGTCACCAGCGCTGTTGATCCCTTTGAGAAACGGTCCCTATGAGTATACCCTATGAGAGTTCGGGGTATAGTTGAGTTATGGCCAGGTTGGTTCGCACACGAAACCAACCGGTCCCGGGGGACGAAAAGGCCAGTGACTCTGTAACGACCCAAAGTTTCATTAATGGAAAATCCCTCTTGATCCAGTTAAATATTTCTTTATGAAAAATTTTTTTTATAAGGTTTCAACTTCTTTAGTTTTACGTTAAGATTTGTGACCATTACTTTTTATCCGTTGAGCAGTGATCATCTGAGTAGTATAAATATAAGGCTTTAACGAACACATTTCTACTCAGACAAAGGAAGCGATGGCCTCATCCAGTAGAATTGCCCCTTACGAAGCCCATTTGTCAGAGTTCAGAAAAGAGGTGGCGTCTTTGGGCTTTTCCCTTGACCAAGCCCAAGCTGAGCTTCATCAAGTCAAGCTCGAACGTTATCGTCTATGGGAAAAGTGGAAGTTGATTGAAATTACCACTCGAGCGATGTTATCCGAGCCGCCCCAAGAGTCTGTCACCATCGCACACCTTACCCTTAGGTCTTATGCGGCTATTTTAAGGGGTTATGTAACAAATAAGTCACACCATGTTCATGTACATTATTTTTGTATATAATAATGAATATAATTTCTAGTCATTTTTGATACATTGTAATTAGTTTTTAAAGTAAAAATGGTGTTTTTAGTTATTATTTAATTAAGAGTTATATTTTATTAAATTAAAGTATTTTTGAATTAAATAATATTTTAATAAAATTTTATTATTAATATTAAATTAATTTTTATTAAATATAAATGATGTTATAATTTTATGAATGCAATTAAAATTTTTATTAAGGTTTGAAAGCCGTTTCTGTCAAAACCCGTAAATTTTTTTTAAATGTCAGTTTTTATTTTAAAAGTGAAAATTCACATATTTAGAAAATTATTTAGATAAAATAAATATTATTTTTGGAATCAGGACGTCGAAATTATCCAACGGTGAATTTTTCATAATTTTCTGAGACAGTCAAATTTTTGGGTAAAAATTAAAAACCATTTAAATATATAATGTGTTTTATGACATCATAATTACCCAATGGTGATGTAATAAAATAACATAATCCTTATGTTCGGCCAATAATTGTTTTATCATTAAAATAATGAGGTTTTGGGTTTGTTTGACTTACTTTTCAAAGCATTAATGGAGCCCTCAAGACTTATTCTACACTTTGCCTTTTTAAATTAATTTCCATGGGAGTGTGACTAACCTCCACATAAGCAACCCTAATTTTTTAATAAGTTCGGACCTTGTCCTTGTAAAATATTTTTTTCCTCTTTCCTTTTCCAGAAACCATGGGAAAATACCATTGCATGGTTTGTGGTTTGGATTATTTTAATATAAGTGGTCCCAAACCTAAATAATAAAGAATTCCCTCACCTTTCTTATATAAACCCACCCAAGCTCCGACTTCCTCCTCACTCAAATCCCTTGGAGTTCGTCCAACCTCTGCCATACTCTCTCTAGAGTCCTCCCAAGGTGCCCCAAGATCCCAAGAATCCTCTCACAAGCCTCTCTCTAGCCTTTGGAATCACACTTCCAAGTAAGGGGTTTTCTTCCTTTCTCATTTTTTTGTCAATTTTCTTTAAGTTGTATTGCCCTTTTTATTTCAATTATGAATGTTGGGGTATGGTTTCTCACCTCCCCCATACTGCCCTCTTATTGTTTTAATGATGGTAGAACCCTTTCTCTCTCATTAAATGCCTCCCATGTACACCCGTTACTATGCCGAAATTCTGAAAGGAACTTCTCTCTCTTCTTTTACATTAAAGAAATACTTTTGTATCATGAATATAAATTCCATTTCTATTGTTGGGACATGTATATATATGATCTCCTTACATTCCATTACATGTAAATATGATGAGGAACCCCGTTCTCTCTCATCAACCTTTTTTATGAATTCTTATGTCACGCTGTTACGCTGCCAAAATCGCACCGATTTTCTAAGCCAATGTCTTTGTGTAGTGAATACCTTGCCCATTTCTCCATCAAGGGTATTCACCGTTATTGACATTTACATATTGATTATAAAGTTTCATGTATTAATTCCACATTCCTTTATCGTGGAAGAAATGATTATGTTTTATGAATCCATGTTTTATGATCCATGTGGCACACTTATGCATGAAATGAAATGTTTATGAAGGGTGCACCCTTTATAGCGCTCCAATGCATTGGGTAAAGTATAGTATCATGATATGTCATGTTCAATGAGTTTTTACTCATGATAATTCAAGTGAAATTAGGGTTTACTCGTGCTTCAAGTGCAATGAGGGTTTACTCATGCTCCATGTGCAATGAGCCTTGGCTCATGCTAATTCAATGTTAAGTGTTGTTGCCACATTTCCATGTTATGATTATCATGCTTTATCATTCCTTTATGTTCATGTTTCTCTTATTCTCTATTGATATGCCTATTTCCTAACATGTATTGTACTCCTCATGTTATTCATTGTGTACTCCCTTACTGGGCTTTATAGCTCACCCTTTTCTTATGCATGTCCTCAGGTTATCCCATGCAATGCTAAGTACGAAAGAATGTAGTGGTCATGTAAAGGATGTTTTCAATAAAGATGTTGTATTTCAAGTTTAAAGTTTTTATTTAATTATCCTAAGCCCCAAATACACTAAACCTCTCGATCTTCTTTTTTGGATCAAGTGAAGTTTTATGTAATAAAGCATTCTTAAGTTGTAATAAAAAGCAGGGTTGTCATAGTTGGTATCAGAGGATAGTTTTAGTTATTTTTGGGATTAGGAAACCCTAGTAAAGCCTTAGATACAAGACTAATCATAATAAAAACATCCCTAAGTTTTGGTAAATACTAAGTAATTGGTTTATCAAACAAATACATCCCTGTCTGGATACGAGCAGGTAGAGGCAGCTCTAGCACAGATGTATCCTAGGGGTAAAACCCAAAAACACCGCTTTCAGCTAGACTCGAATGGGAACGGGTGCACGACAACGGGCCTTGCTGCACTCTTGGTTACGAAACTCCTAGGGGATATGTTTTGATAAATTCACAATCTTAGTATGAACCCTTATTAAGGGAAAAAATTCCCCAAAGAATATATGTTAGAAGGAAGATCATGAAAAGCCTGGATTGAATCCTATAGACTCATGAGTTAAAGAGATTAAAGTTTATTTATAAGTCATCAAATTTGGTCTTTGGATTAACCTTTATGTGTTACCCCTAACTTTCCTTTTATTCCAGCCAATGGCCGGTAATAGGAGAACTTGGGCTAACAACCGTTGTGAAGATCAGTGTGATGATTGTACTTATGAGATGCCCAATCCAATGGGAGCGGTAATCGCGAACTTTGTCACGCTTCTCTCTCAGCTAACTCAAGTTTTGAATAGAAACACTGGTCAAGATGAACGTTCAACCCCCACTAAGAAAGAACAAGTCGCTATTGAAAGCTTCATGAGACAAAGGCCTCCTACTTTTAGTGGATCATCCGATCCCACGATCGCTGAACAATGGATCAACTCCATTGAAAAGATATTCTCCATCCTCCAATGCTCTGAAAAAGAGAAGGTTCTCCTGGCGGCTTATCGTATGGAGGTTGAAGCTGATCAATGGTGGACGTTGATCAAAAATACGAAGCCTGAGGAGGAGATCGAGGCTTTGGAATGGAAGGAATTCCGGAAGATGTTTTTCGATAAATATTTTCCACGCACACTCCGTCTTAAGATGGAAAGGGACTTCCTTTCCCTCAAACAGAAATATGAAGAATCTGTGGGAGCGTACGAGGCAAACTTCACAAGGCTTGCACGATACACTTCCGGCTTTGTCGTTACCCCCGAATGCAAGGTTGACCACTTCTTTGGTGGGCTGAAGCCTAGCTTGCGGAAAGCATTAGCGATCCGTGACTTCGACAGCTATGAGGAAATTGTCTGATGTGCCCTCAAGGTTGAAATGGAGATCGGAGAATCACAGGGGTATCATGGGGACAAGAAGCGTAAGGTGGACTTCAATGCTGGTGGTTCGATGGATAAATCCAACGGCGCTAAGAAATTCCATCACCCCACTTGCCAAAAGTGTGGAAAGAAGCACCCTGGAAATTGCCTTAGGGGGACAAGAAAATGCTTCAAGTGTAGAAGAGAAGGGCACCTAGCTGTTAACTGTCAGCAAGAAGGACCCGCGGCTGCGACAGAGGAGAGGAACGCTCCGTTCGAACCTCAACGCGTTGTTCAATTATTCAAATGCAATGAACTGGGTCATTTTGCGAATCAGTGCCCTAATCCAAGGGTTATCGGAGGCAATCAACAACCTCCAAGATAGCGAGGAAGAGCTTTTGCCATCACTTATGCCGAAGTGAACCCCGACAACGAAGTGGTGACAGGTATGCTAGTTATTCATTCAAGAATAGCGAACGTACTTTTTGATTCAGGTTCTACGCATTCTTTTATATCTCAAAAGTTTAGTAGAACAATCCCTGCACCACCACAAATCATGGAAGTAAAGATGTCGGTGAGTACGACAAATGGGGAAATCATTGCATCCCATGAATATAAGTCCTCCCCTGTTATAATCTGTGGATTGAATTTTCCGGCGAACCTCATCATACTCCCTTTGGTGGAATTTGATGCAATTCTTGGCATGGATTGGATTTCCTTATATAGAGCCAACATAAATTGTCGGGAGAGGGAAATCACACTCCATATGGAGAAGCAACCCCCGATTCTTTACAAGTGTCAGGAGGAAGATAAATCTCCTTTAGCTCCATCATCTCAAGCATGGATATTACTGCCTTATGAGCACGCATATCTGGGTCAGATGATTGAGTCCAAGGAAGAAACCACTCTTGAAGAAATGCCTATTGTGAGGGAATTCACTGAAGTATTTCCCGAGGAACTTCCTAGTCTTCCTCCAAGAAGAGATGTTGAGTTCTCAATTGAACTTATACCTGGGGTGCTACCAATATCCAAGACTCCATATAGAATGGCTGTTTTTGAGCTTGAAGAGCTGAAGAAACAACTACAGGAGAATCTGGATAAAGGGTTTATACGCCCAAGTGCATCACCATGGGGTGCACCAGTCCTCTTCGTCAAGAAGAAGGATGGGTCAATGCGGCCTTGCATCGATTATCGTGAACTTAACAAAATCACGATAAAGAACAAGTATCCTATCCCAAGAATCGATGACTTGTTTGATCAGCTGCGTGGAGCACAATACTTCACCAAGGTCGACTTGTGGTCGGGATATTATCAAGTAAGGGTGAAGAAGGAAGATATCCCCAAGACTACTTTTCTTACAAGGTACGGGCACTATGAATTCATAGTAATGCCTTTCGGACTCACCAATGCTCCAGCAATATTCATGGACTTGATGAATAGAGTCTTTATAGATTACCTAGACAAATTTGTGGTAGTCTTTATAGATGATATTCTAATATACTCCAAAACCAAGGAGGACCATGAGGAGCATTTAAAAACTGTACTAGAGACTTTGCACAAGGAGAATCTCTATGCAAAGTACAGCAAGTGTGAGTTTTGGTTGAAGGAAGTCTCATTCATGGGCCATATCATCACAAGCAATGGGATATCTGTGGACCCCTCCAAAACAGATGCAATTGAGGGATGGCCGAGGCCAACATCGGTAACTGATATCCATAGCTTCTTGGGGTTAGCTGGATATTATAGGCGATTTGTGAGAAATTTCTCGCGATTGTCCAACCCTCTTACCAAGCTAACTCGAAAGGGAGTAATGTTTTCTTGGAATTATTAATGCGAAGAAAGCTTCAGAGAGTTGAAAAGAAGGCTTATCACTGCACTCGTGCTCACTTTACCCACAAGTGGGGAGATTTTTGTGGTATTCAGTGATGCTTCGAAGAAGGGCTTAGGATGTGTGCTGATGCAGAATGATAAAGTGATATCCTATGCCTCAAGGCAGTTGAAAATCCATGAGAGAAACTATCCAACGCATGATCTGGAGTTGGCGGCGGTGATCTTTGCCTTGAAAATCTGGTGGCATTATCTCTATGGAGAGATATGTGAGATATATACTGACCACAAGAGTCTTAAATATATATTCATACAGAAATAGCTTAATATGCACCAGAGAAGATGGATAGAGCTCATCAAGTATTATGACTGTTCAATACATTACCACCCTGGGAAGGCGAACAAGGTGGCGGATGCCCTAAGTAGAAAGGATCCAGCGATTCTATCAATGATGAGAATTGAGAAGGATCCAATCTTCTTAGACTTGATGAAGATGGACATGGGAATCATAAAGAAGGGAACATCATCAATCCTTTCACAAATGATTGCTCAACCATCTCTTTTTGAAAGGTTAACGGATGCTAAAAAGGATGATGCGAGAATCCAAGAAAAAGTGGAAGCTATCAAAAAGGGAAAATCCTCAGAGTTTAATGTTAATGAAGAAGGAATTGTGCGGTTTGGGAAAAGACTATGTGTTCCATCAAGTTCGGAGCTGAAGAAGGAACTTTTGGATGATGCACATAGTTCAAATTTCTCTATTCACCCAGGGAGCACAAAGATGTATCGAGATCTCCTAGAAAACTTTTGGTGGGATAATATGAAGAAGGAGATCGCTGAATATACATCAAAGTGCCTGGTGTGTCAGCAAGTGAAGGCAGAGAGGCAGAAGTCTAAGGGGATGATGCAACCATTGCCCATACCAGAATGGAAATGGGAGAACATCACCATGGACTTCGTCACTGGACTACCAAGGACATCCAAAAGCAACAATGCAATCTGGGTTATTGTGGACCGTCTTACAAAGACTGCACACTTCATTGTTATTCGAGAGGATTTCTCTTTAGATCAACTGGTACGGATATATATCATAGAAGTGGTACGGTTACATGGAGTACCACTATCTATTGTGTCTGACCGAGATCCAAGATTTACCTCTAAGTTTTGGAAGAGTCTTCAACATGCTCTGAATGCTGAACTGAACTTCAGTACGACCTATCATCCTCAAACTGATGGCCAATCCGAGCAGACTATCCAAACACTTGAGGATATGTTGAGAGCGTGCTCAATGGACTTTAAAGGAGGATGGTATCAACATCTTCCTCTAGTTGAGTTCTCTTATAATAATAGTTTCCACTCGAGTATCCAAATGGCACCATATGAAGCCCTGTGTGGGAAAAGGTGTAGAACACCGGCATGTTGGGATGAGGTCGGTGAACGTAAGCTGCTTGGACCAGAAACGGTCGAAGAAATGGTGGAGAAGGTGAAAACCATTCAGCAGCATATCAAGGCAGCCCAGAGTCGACAAAAGAGTTATGCAGATAATCGTTGACGAGACATTGAGTTTAAAGTTGGTGACATGGTGTTTTTACGCATATCTCCGTGGAAGAAGGTCATGAGGTTTGGAAAGAAAGGGAAGTTAAGTCCAAGGTACATCGGCCCCTTCGAGATTCTTGATCGTGTTGGGGTTGTGGCCTATCGACTAGCACTTCCACCTACTATGGCCAAGGTGCATGATGTCTTCCATGTATCCCTCTTAAGGAAGTACATACCAGAACCTTCACATGTACTCTCTTCCGAGGTGGTACAATTAGAAGACGATCTTTCTTATGAGGAGCAACCAGTGAAGATCTTAGATCGTAGAGAAAAGGTTCTATGAAATAAGACAATGCCCCTCGTCAAGGTGTTGTGGAGAAACCACAAGTTTGAAGAAGCAACTTGGGAGTCGGAGGATATGATGAAGCTAAGTTACCCACATTTGTTTTAGTGTGGGAAAAGGAAAATTTCGAGGGCGAAATTTCTTAAGGGGGGAATGTTGTAACGACCCAAAGTTTCATTAATGGAAAATCCCTCTTGATCCAGTTAAATGGTTTTTTATGAAAAATGTTTTTTATAAGGTGTCAAATTCTTTAGTTTTACGTTATGATTTGTGACCGTTACTTTTTAGCCGTTGAGCAGTGATCATTTGAGTAGTATAAATATAAGGCTTTAACGAACCCATTTCTACTCAGACAAAGGAAGCCATGGCCTCATCCAGTAGAATTGCCCCTTATGAAGCCCATTTTTCAGAGCTCGGAAAAGAGGTGGCGTCTTTGGGCTTTTCCCTTGACCAAGCCCAAGCTGAGCTTCATCAAGTCAAGCTCGAACGTGATCGTCTACGGGAAAAGTGGAAGTTGATTGAAATTACCACTCGAGCGATGTTATCCGAGCCACCCCAAGAGTCTGTCACCATTGCACACCTTACCCTTAGGTCTTATGCGGCTATTTTAAGGGGTTATGTAACAAATAAGTAGCACCATGTTCATGTACATTATTTTTGTATATAATAATGAATATAATTTCTAGTCATTTTTGATACATTGTAATTAGTTTTTAAAGTACAAATGGTGTTTTTAGTTATTATTTAATTAAGAATTATATTTTATTAAATTAAAGGATTTTTTAATTAAATAATATTTTAATAAAATATTATTATTAATATTAAATTAATTTTTATTAAATATAAATGATCTTTTAATTTTATGAATGCAATTAAAATTTTTATTAATGTTTGAAAGTCGTTTCTGTCAAAACCCGTAAATTTTTTATAAATGTCAGTTTTTATTTTAAAAGTGAAAATTCACATATTTAGAAAATTATTTAGATAAAATAAAAATTATTTTTGGAATCAGGACGTCGAAATTATCCAACGGTGAATTTTTCATAATTTTCTGAGACAGTCGAATTTTTGGGTAAAAATTAAATACCACTTAAATATATAATGTGTTTTATGACATCATAATGACCCAATGGTGATGTAATAAAATATCATAATCCTTATGTTCGGCCAATTTGTGTTTTATAATTAAAATAATGAGGTTTTGGGTTTGTTTGACTTACTTTTCAAAGCGTTAATGGAGCCCTCAAGACTTATTCAACACTTTGCCTTTTTAAATTAATTTCCATGGGAGTGTGACTCACCTCCACATAAGCAACCCTAATTTTTTAATAATTTCGGACCTTGGCCTTGTAAAATATTTTTTTCCTCTTTCCTTTTCCAGAAACCATGGGCAAATACCATGGCATAGTTTTTGGTTTGGATTATTTTAATATAAGGGGTCCCAAACCTAAATAATAATGAATTCCCTCACCTTTCCTATATAAACCCACCCAAGATCCCACTTCCTCCTCACTCAAATCCCTTGGAGTTCATCCAACCTCTGCCCTACTCTCTCTAGAATCCTCCCAAGGTGCCCCAAGCTCCCAAGAATCCTCTCACAAGCCTCTCTCTAGCCTTTGGAAGCACACTTCCAAGTAAATGGTTTTCTTCCTTTCTCATTTTTTTTGTCAATTTTCTTTAAGTTGTATTGCCATTTTTATTTCAATTATGAATGTTGGGGTATGGTTTCACACCTCCCCCATACTTCCCTATTATTGTTTGAATGATGTTAGAACCCTTTCTCTCTCATTAAATGCCTCCCATGTACACGCATTACTATGCCGAAATTCCGAAAGGAACTTCTCCCTCTTCTTTTACATTCAAGCAATACTTTTGTATCATGAATCTAAATTCCATTTCTATTGTTGGGACAAGTATATATATGATCTCCTTACTTTAAATTACATGTAAATATTATTAGGAACCCCTTTCTCTCTCATCAACCTTTTTTATGAATTCTTATGTCACGCCGTTACGCTGCCGAAATCGCATCGATTTTCTAAGCCAATGTCTTTGTGTAGTGAATACCATGCCCATTTCTCCATCAAGGGTATTCACCTTTATGCACATTTACATATTGATTATAAATTTTCATGTATGAATTCCACATTCCTTTATCGTGGAAGAAATGATTATGTTTTATGAATCCATGTTTTATGATCCATGTGGCACACTTATGCATGAAATGAAATGTTTAAGAAGGGTGCGCCCTTTATAGCGCTCCAATGCTTTGGGTAAAGTATAGTATCATGATACGTCATGTGCAATGAGTTTTTACTCATGATAATTCAAGTGCAACGAGGGTTTACTCAGGCTTCAAGTGCAATGAGGGCTTACTCATGCTCCATGTGTAATGAGCCTTGGCTCATGCTAATTCAATGTTAAGTGTTGTTGCCACATTTCCATGTTATGATTATCATGCTTTATCATGCATTTATGTTCATGTTTCTATTATGCTCTATTGATATGCCTATTTCCTAACATGTATTTTACTCCTCATTTTATTCATTGTGTACTCCCTTACTGGGCTTTATAGCTCACCCTTTTCTTATGCATGTCCTCAGGTTATCCCATTCAATGCTAAGTACGAAGGAATGTAGTGGTCATGTAAAAGATGTTTTCAATAAAGATGTTGTATTTCAAGTTTAAAGTTTTTATGTAATGATCCTAAGCCCCAAAGACACTAAACCTCTCGATCTTCTTTATTGGATCAAGTGAAGTTTTATGTAATAAAGCATGCTTAAGTTGTAATAAAAAGTAGGGTTGTCATAGACTCACAGACCGGGAGTCCGATTGATGCGTCGTTTGTTGCATTGATACCCCTATAACGAGGCGGTCCTTTGAGATACTTATTCATGGAACTTTTTGATACTTGTTGTATCGACCAGAAGCTCATGGAGTGGACCCTCCCGGAGATGAGCGTGCGGAGTACGGAGACAGTGTAGTCGGCTGAGACCTGAAGACTGCTTGACCGATCGACTCGGTGTGTTTCGGATAGCCCAGTGGGGAGCGCTTGGTTGTAGCGGCAGACCCACGGCGGAGGAGCGCTTGGTTGTAGCGGTAGACCTGCAGAAATCAACAGAAGGAGTACCTCTGGAGGCTATGAGGGGGAGCGCTTGGTTGTAGAGGTAGACCCACAGCGGAGGAGCGCTTGGTTGTAGCGGCAGACCCGTGGTACTCAATAGAAGGAGTACCTCTTGAGGCTATGAGGGGGAGTGCTTGGTTGTAGCGGAAGACCCATGGTGGGAAGAACTTGGTTGTATCAGCAGGCCCACTGTACTCAACAGGAGGAGTACCTCAGTAGTCTTAGGTTAGTGAGCAGTACCTCGGAGTCATGACAGGACCACTGTACACTCCAGAGACGGGGCTCTTCGGCAGTTACGGTTTCGATAATGAAAATCCTGGTTTGAGCTCAGTCTATGACCATTGTGTTTACCTCTTGATTGAGATGGGTCACTTGATAACTTAGGTATATGTATGGTCATATACCTGGGTGGTGTTTATTCATTGATTTCATGATCTTGGTGTTTTCCTCATGATTGTGATGGGTTACTTGATAACTTAGGTATATGCATGGGCATATACCTATGTAGAGTTTATCTGTTGAGATCTTCTTTGTGGTTATCCATGTTGGTTTTATTGAGACCATGAGGGTCTCAGGGTCCCTACTGAGTATCGTTATACTCACCCCTTCACGGGATATGCCCGCACCTCATTGTGTTGGTTGCAGACGATGGACAGTGCTGACGGAGGCCGAGTGTTCGAGGACTGGACAGTACCCGAAGGTGGACTACACGATGAGTCAGTACCCTGAGGTGGAATACACGACAAGTCAGTATCCGGAGCTGGACTTCACGGCGAGACGACACTCTAAAGAGGTTAACGCGCGAGAGCATTGTGGAAGCTATCTGTACCTACCCATCAGGTAGGATCCGTGGTGGATGATCCAGGAGCAGTGCCATCTGTACCTAACCTTTAGGTAGGATCCGAGGAGGACGACCTAGGAGCCGCTTCCGTCCTTCCGTCTATTGTCTTTTTCTGTTTTACTTTGTTCAGCTGTAGTTGTACTTTCATTTGGGTTTGTATTCTGGCCCATTTACCTTTCAACACTTCTCTTTGTACTTAGTGTTTTACTTCCTCTTGTACTCTGTGGTGTTTTATTTACTTTTATAAAGGCAATGCCTTCCCAGATATCAGGATTTACGCCTTTGGTGATAGTCGCCAGCCCCTGGCCTATGGAAGGCGGTATTGGGGTAGTCACGGCACGGGCCCCAAGGGTGGGTCGTGACATGTGAGACTTCATGGGGTACCCCTATTGATTTTCTCAGATCGTGATTCTCGTTTTACATCAAGATTCTGGAAAAGCCTTAAGAAGGCCTTGGATGCTGAACTTCGTTTGAGCACTTCTTACCACTCTCAAACAGATGGAAAATCTGAATGAACTATACAAACCTTAGAAGACATGTTGAGATCATTCTCACTTGACATTCAGGGTATGTGGGATCAATATTTACCTCTGGTAGAATTTTCCTATAACAATAACTTTCATTCAAGTATTCGGATGGCACCATATGAAGCGTTATATGGAAAGAGATGTCTCACACCAACCTATTGGGATGACGTTGGTGAAATAAAACTTGTAGGTCCAAAACTGGTGGAGGAAACGATGGAAAAGGTGAAGTTAATCAAAAACCGTATCAAAGTATCTCAAAGTAGGCAGAAGAGCTATGCTGACAACAGAAGGAAAGATTTGGAATTCTTGGTAGGAGATCATGTTTTCTTGAAGATATCTCCATGGAAGGAAGTTATATGTTTCAGTAAGAAGGGAAAATTGAGTCCCAGGTACATCAGACCCTTCGAAATTCTAGAACGAATTGGGGCTGTAGCTTACCATTTGGAAATGCCGCTAAGTCTCACCAAAGTTCACGATGTGTTCCACGTATCACTGTTGAGAAAATACATGCCTGACCCAACGCATATAATCACCTATGAGAAATTAGAACTGGAACACGATCTGTCTTATTATGAAGAGCCCATCAGGATTCTTGATACAAGAGAATAAGTGCTGAGAAACCAGACGACTCGACTGGTAAAAGTTCTATGGAGAAACCATAAGATGGAGGAGGCAACGTGGGAACCCGAGAAACTTATGATGAAGAATCACCCGAGTCTTTTTATACAGTGATATTTTAAGAAATTTTGAGGATGAAATTATTTGAAGGAGGGGAGAATGTAACACCCCAAGTTTCCACGATACGCTTCTCTTTCAATAATATAATAGCTTGCATTGTACGCAACTTCGAGATTCTAACACACCACGACCAATCAAAGTAGCCATTATAAATAGTAATAACCAATTTTTGAAATTATATTAATTTTATAATTCAAAATGGACTTTATTTTTGTATTCGTAATATCGAAATTATCCTAAGTTGAGTTTTTTGTAATTTTCTGAGAACTTCCAATTTTCTATGAATAGTAAAAAAATACTTAAAAACAACTTTTTTAATCAAAATAATTTATAGTCATAAATTATAATATTGAGTTGTTTTAAAGTATAATTAGAATATATTTTTACCATTTTATCCAATGTTGGTCATTGGAATTAATTTCAGTTTGAAATTGGACCTAAACAATTGTCAATCTTTTGATTGATATTGTTTCTTAAAAACACGCTATTTGTTTTGACAGCGGGAATTAATTATAAAATTAATTAATTCAACTTATATGTTTGTAATTTTTTAAAATAGACATCATTTTTGAATTCAGAATATCAATTATATTTTAGAATGAATTTTTGGTATTTTTCTGAAAAACTTCAATTTTTGATTAATAGTGAAACCACTAAGTGGTAGTTAAAAAATTGATTTTTCGCTTAAATGAAATTTTACCACATCTGTAAATTAAATTTCAAAAATATGTCATACATCATTTTTATTAGGAAGTAATATGTGGTTCAATGGGATTAAAATAATTTTTGGTGAATAGTAACAATTAAGTTTTATTAACCGCGATTAGAGGTAATTAGGGTAATTTATGGTAAAAATGATTTTATAAGAATATAAAAATATATTGAAACATGTTCTAATCTTATTGTATGAGTCATGGCCGACCAAGACAAACCATGGGACGATTTTTGGGACCCCATGGAGCCACTTGTGTAAGATAATGACATTAATACCTTTTATTTTAAGTAAAAATAAAAATGTCACAAACATGTATTGTTTTACTAAAAAAACTATTACATGGGGTTATATAAGTTAACTTTTCAACTAAAAATATTAATTATAATTATAAAATGTTTTCCTACATTAGCATATTTTTTTTATAATTTTTAGAAATTAAATAAATTAAATTATTTATGACACCATGATGATGTAGTGATTACCTCTTTAATTAACGATTTAAATAAAATGAAAAGATAATGTAAAATATAAGACTTACACTTGTCAAAAACCAATTGGATGAGTATATTTCGAACCCTTATCACCTTATCCTCGAAATATATAATTGTGGGACCTTTGAAATCCGAAAATCACTTCATAATAATGTAACATTTCATGACTTTCCAGAGGTGCCCCTCCTCTCCTCTTATAAAAAGCCCCCACCTCTACCACCTTATTCACACCATCAAAGCCATTTTTCTCGGCCAAACTCTGCCCATATACTCTCTCAACTTTCCTCTCTTACTCTTAGAAGCCTCACTGTGGGCATAAGTCATCCCAAGGAATCCTTTGGCTCAAATCAATAACAGATACCCGATTTTAAGGTAATGTCTTCTCTTATGTTGTTTTGTTTTATTTTTCTTCTCCAACCCCCATAAACTCCTTTTATTATTTTATTTTGTAACAAAACCAGTATATTAAATATACTAGGATGTTTTTATGAGATTTATTTTATTTACACTTACACACACCTTCGTCTAATGGTTAAAGAACATACTGTTTCTGTGGGTGGCGAATTACTGCCTCATGAAACTGTGATTGTTCAATATTCTTTTAACACCTCTCATGGTGGACATTATGATGACCCAATTTTTTATATATGATATATATTATGTTTATATTTTCCTTATTCTTATGTATTTTTCATTTATGTCATACCTTTATGATTTCCATCATGGGTAAACATGATAATTTCATTTTAGGAAGTGCGGACTACCGCCCTCTCAAAGTGATTTGAATCGTTAATGCCATATATGGGATGTGTAAAGGATGGAGCATATGATATTATATATGATATTATACTTTAATTATAATACACCTTTATATCAATATGATTTCATTCCATTAAATATGAAATAGAAATGAAAGTAGCATTCATGCGTATGTATGGCTTACCGTCTCCATGAACGGTGCATTTCATTTCTTACCTCTAACTGTTATGTAATATTATAAATGCATGTATATAATGAATATATATTATATATATTATATTTACATCATGAATATAATTATGGAGATAATGGATATTCTACCACATAAACAACCATTAATTCTAAGAAGTTTATTTTTTACTCAAGTACCAAAGATCGATAAATAGACCGTTATTAACTTAAATAATTACATAATGTTAATAACATGGTAATAAGTGATATATAAGGAATAATGAACTTGAAAAAGGTTCTCAAGCATTTATAAATTAACTCTAGTTTATTATTAAGGATATTAAAGAATGATCGAGTCAAGTCGGACACGAGGTAAGGGAACTTCTTAACCCAATTTCCGTTCTTTGGGTTAATCTCCTACTTTCGAATTATGTCATGATATTATTATGTACTATATTTTATTTAAACTTTATTTATGTGTACATATAGTGAATACACATAATAAATCTATTTTATTTAAAAATGATCTTTGTAAGGGACTTCGTCTCAGTCTCCTTTCATTGAGGCATATTTTGTTTTATACACAACTTTCTTTTATACAGTGTATAAAACCCTTTGACTTTTACTTTTATTCAAAAGGAATATTTTTTATATGAAGCATTTTACTAAAAAAACAAAAGGGAATGTTTCCTTGTCGTACGTATGTGGTGACAGCGAATTCTCTGCCACCGTGACCATTATTTGAGTTTTGGCTTCCTCTGCAATCCATAACTTTTTTAAATTAAAAAAAATACCAAGTTTTAATTTTCTTTTATTTTGGTATTGAAAATAGTTTTGGCAGTGCTTTTATTATATCAATGTGTTTTATTGATATTTTTTGATCTAAATTTCGAAATTTTATATTTCCTTTATGAATGTTTTATGTGATACGATTATGTTATGTTTTATGATATGTTTAAAGTTGTTTATATGAGGAATGCATTGGACTTAATAAGTGATGGGTGGAGCCCTCTATAGCTCCTCGATGAATTGGCAGGTCTCATGAGACAAACTAGTGTCTTGGAACGAGGCCTTGAAAAAATATTATTTGTAGTCTTGGCATGAGGCCTTGGATACATGGTTATAATATTCTATCATTATGCATTCATTCATTATGAAAGTGGATATTGATATTGCATGTGATTGTTAGACCAGTAGAATAGCCATGTGGATAAATAAATGGCATTATCTCATTTTACTTTGTCCATATTATGTTGAAGTTCAAGTTTAAAAGGAATTTGTTTTAGTTATACATTGCCTTAAATGTTTATGTTTATTTGTGAAAGCATCCACTGTACTGTTATCCTTACTGAGCATCTAAGCTCACCCCTTTCAATTTTTTATTTTTCCCAAGATGTGAAGAAATATTTTATAACTGACCTGCAGGGATAGTCTGAAGGGGATATGAGTGTGGACTAGGGAGACTATGTTATTGTAGTTTTTCACTTTATTATTTAATGTAAAATTTATGAATGTATCTAGTGTTTCCAAAGCTACTAAACTAATCGGTCTTTCAAGACTTGATAATTTCTGATCATGCCAATGTTACGTAATAATTCACCAACTCTGGGTAACTGGGGATGGGGCCTTACAACAAATCTCCACTATTGTGGCCTCCCAACACCATTCCCCTATACATTGAAGCCTCTATTTGGAATGAAAGTCTCTCATGTAATCCTTTTAGAACAAACCAAACAAAGATACATTATTAAGAGGATATGAAGATATGTAGTATGTATGACGTGTCAAATAAGGGATCTAGTCACGAAGAAACTAGTGGGAGATAATGTATCTCAATCCAATACCATTGTTTATGTTTCAAATTTTCCAAATACACTAGTCCAATTATGATATTTTTTAATATGTTTTTATAGTGTTTTAATATTTACGAAAATGTTATGTAATGTTAATGATAAAAAATAAAATATCGCTATAATTCCCTAAAAAGTAGGAAAGGTAAAAATTTGAAATAAAAGATAGTTAGATTTAACAAATAATAAATATGGTATTGAAACATATTCAATAGATATTCTCCAAATAAATCCTTGTCATAGAGATAGGGGATCTTTATATTCATATCTTACAATGAATGAGGAGTCTTATACCACCCGAATGGTCCCATCACTTATTCCAAAAACCATGTAAATACATAAGATATTTATGGGAGGGAGTTATCATAACTATTATTTGTATCAATTTAGGTAGAAGTATCTATTTCCCATGAATATATTTTAATCTATAATGAATATTGATTTCTCTCACATTTCTCCTATATAGAGCAATAAAGGGAGAATTACTCCAATAGAGTTCCCACCCATCTGTATAGGGAGCCCAATTCTCGTATAGAAGAACCATTCCATCTATAATGTATGGGTGAAATGTCAATTATTATATGAAAGACATGGGTACTCACAACCTGTAGATATATAGAAGTGTACCAACCCTGGTAAATATTTGGTGATCACATTTATCACCGCCACTAGCTACGAATTACATAAGGAAGACTCCTGATATCATAATGTCACATAATATATCTATCCCAAAAAATTATGTCCACCATCATAGAATATGAATAAAACTTATTTGGAATGGCTACTGGTGTGCCAAAACTCATGTCCAAAATATAGAGGTAAAATGTCAAATTGTTGTAGAAAAGTAACCACTGTGTACCTAGGGTCACAAGGCATGTGTACTTTCTAGGATGCATGAGAATTTCATCTCTTATACATGGAAATGGAAGCCATGTAAAACTGCACGACATGTCTTGAATCTATAGGGTTATGCCCTTGTACACCATCCCATGCACGGGTACTATAAAACATTCTTCTTTAAATCATCTCATTCCAATGATCTTCATCCCTTGTACGAGTACAATGGTTTTTTACACATGATTACTATATCAATTATCCATGCTCATATACACAACATTCCCCTTATGTTAATTATAATATCTACCCCCATGGGGTCTTGGGGCCTTCGGTGAATGATCGAGATGGCTATTCAAGGTCACATGGTGTGTGGGCCCATCCACACAGAATGTGATATTTAGCATTCGCAAAACCCTAAATGTTGTAACAAGGGGACTACATGATATGTGTTGTAGAACTAAATTCCATGTATGATAAAAATTTATGGAATCCCTTGATCATCACATGATATATCAAATCCACTATATCCACCTCTTCCACCACGATTTCATAACCCAGGATGATTACAAAATTGAAGGATAATCCTTAAATAATTCATTCACAGTACTCAGTTGGATGTAAATGAAACTTCATTCACCCATTGGTGTACCCAGCATTCCACATGTCTCCATTCCATGTTTAAAACCTCAAATATTTAACCATCATCCTTCAACAATCCATTATACATCCATCAAAAAAACATATTTTATTGTCATATGGGAATATACAAAAAATCTTGGAGTACTATCGCTCTTTAATAAAGCATGAAAATGTCATACTGTGACCCTAATGACCATTGGTGAAGAAATTTAATATTTTTTTTGGGAAATAACATTATTGAAAGTCATAGAATCATTTGATAATGTGATATATCCCAATAATAATTAATATATGGAATCCATTGTTGGAAGAAGAGGGGTAAAAATGTGTGGATAATCAGGTTTAAGAACACCTACTAAATTTATGGATCATATGAAGAATAGAAATATCAATATAACAAATGACGTTAATAATCCATGCATAATAATTTATCAAGGAGAAAAATCATGGAAATAACACGACCAACAATTGGATTGGATGAATAATTGGCGAGGAACTTATTCTCTAGGGATGATGGTGATTATAAAATTTTGTCTATCTATCATAAAATTATCCTTTATCATCCGTCGTCAATTTTCACTCTATTTTTCCATTACACTATAAAATATCTTCACCTCATCTCAACCAATATCCCTATGTTATAGGGATGATCATGGAGATTTACCATAGTGAAATTTTTATATGGATGGATAAAGATTCTTATAATAAATAAATAAATAAAAATAATTAATTATTTCACATCATTCACTAAAAAATATTCTCCATAAACTAAACTCCAAATTTTGACCAACATTATGTCTCACCATAGGTAAACCCTATGTTCAAGAAACAATTATGGTCTCATATTTATCATTTGAGGTCCCACTCAATACGAGAAACATTTATTCTAGAAATATATGTGTGTTAATGAATATATATTTATATTTTTTATATATTAATTATGGGGTCCTACTACAACCAAAAAAAGTTTTTACTCTATGTAAAAAATTAGAGATACATTTAAACATATTCAAAGGAAACTAATAATAAAATTTGTGTCATTAAATATTCCAATATTTTATGGATTTTCACATTAAAATGAAAAAACTACAAAAAAAGGATGTGGGTACTAATCTAGCTTCTAGCTCTAACACGCCCATGAGTTACCATCAATGATCTCAGGCTGATAGGGAACTCAAAATAAAGGAATGTTTTATTCACAATCGATTATCTCGCGTCGATCCATATTTTCTAGTGAGTACTCCATGAATATGACTCTATTATCAATTATCCACTCTACCTAGTAAATAATGGGCTATTGTTCATGAAAATACCTACTCATATACGACATATTGAATATGTTGTGAACTAATTCTCACTTATAGGATAATTTCAAGTTGTATGTTACCACAACAACCCAATACAAAAATTATATGTCCCAACGAACATCATTGAAAATGCCAAATCCACAACCAATATAAATTAATACAAATTTTTGTGATAATATAAATATGAAATTATCTCCTTGATCGAAGTAAAAAATCCCATTATGTTAGTATTCATAATATTCTTTTTGACCCTAAAATATCCATATATTTTCATGGATCCCTAGAACCCTTCATTAACATTACCCGCACCATTTCTATCATAAAAACTGAAGCTCCAATGACCACATTCTAGTATAGGGGAGACCTATTGGGTATCTAGTATAGTTCCCTGATATTTCTCCATGATGGAAGTGCATTGATTACTTATATTACAAAAAAATTGAATTTTATCCACATAGCTCTGCATGTGAATCCAATAGGCTGACTAGTGACACATTCTCAAATACTTGTATGATATGCTCAGAATGACAGTTTACCTAGTGGTGAATCATCATCTTCATTTGTAACTGGGTACTAAAATCCTCTAACTAATAATTCTACAATAGTGATTAATACTAAGAATCATTCTCATAGAAGATCAATGTCGGTACATTATGAAAATGAACAATCTAACACTTGTACGACTATCACAACTTCTAAATTGAACACAGCTTCTTAATGGAATGATTGTGATCCCACATTGTATGTAGTTCAATAATAAAATTTATCAAATCATGGGATCTCAATGTATATAGAATCTATATCAATAAATATTTTGAAATGTGATCCCACAAACATTTAGATAATTTAAGATTCTTAGTGAGACCTACTACATCCTAATTTAATGCCTTACCTGTAACGACCTGAATCCAGAGCCCCTCCACTGGGGCCCCTTACCAGGTTCGCCACATGACCTCAAGTACGTTTTCCCAAATGCTAGAGGCTGCCGACTAGTAGCAAGGGCCTTGGTGAGTCACTGGGTAAACTATTACCTCATTCGCTCAGGTATACAGCGGAAAAACAATAGTCAATAGAGGAAGCAGTAACAACATGCATAATAATAGAAACCAAACAGCGAAAGTGATGAATATATATAGAAATTATGAAAATAATGCAGCAGGTACAAGTATCTATGGAAAACAGCAAACACCACAGTGTGCTGGAATACAACTGAAAACAAAGTGCAAAGTAAAACAAAATAAACTCCTCAGCATCGCGAGCCACGGCTCGGTCCCATGCTCTCAACTCTAGCGCAATCAAGAACCTGATGTAGAAGGGCGGTTGTCCTTATCTATACCTGCAACAACATAGTCTTCTTGGGCCCAAAAGAAATGGCCCAAACAGGGTGTGAGATACAATCCCAGTAGGCAATAACCCAAAGATTTGTGCCGAACAGTCAATGACTACAAGGCAAGTAATAAAACAAGAAGCAATAAACAGGAAATCACAAGCAGCTACAATCCACAGTTCTAACAAAAGTACACAAGTAAAAAGCCAGCAACTAGAAGAAAACAGGTAACCCTGTGGGTAGCTCTCACAGCCTAACCCCTATGGTTCAACCTACAAGTACTAGAAACCCTATAGGAGTCACACACAGTCTCACCCCTCTGGGTCAGGTATAAAATTAATATAATCTCATGGGAAGCACTCACCGTAAATTCCCCCTATAGTATCGTATCGTGCTATAGGATCTTTGGGGAAGCACTCAACATCAATTCCCCATGTGGACCATGTCGAGGAACTACAGACTCTCTGAGGAAGCACTCAATGTCAATTCCCCCTATTTGTCACATCGTAATTAAAAGAAACTGTGGAGAATCCCTTCCGTCAATTCTCCCATTGGTCTACTACTCTAGGTTCTAAGAGTCCTGAGTGAAACTAAACATGCTCAGCCCATGTGCATCATCCAAGTAAACCTCAAGAACTACTTGGCTATCAACTAAGGCTCAACATCAAAACAAGGAAACAGTCCACAATCCTACAACTAGGCATGGAAACTGGAGAAACACCTAATAAGCAAAACAAGCATGGAAAAGCAACATGAGAAAAAAATTACTTTACTCACAAGCATCAACCTCTACTAAAGAAATCAATCAAAGAATGAAAAAATCAGGGAAAAACAAGAAACCCCCAAATCCCTATTCAAAGGAATTTGTGGAATTTGCACAAAATCTCCATCAACTTTCTACAGAAAGGCACAAACCACCTACCTCAATCCTAGGAGATCGATATACATGAACGACGATGAGGCATTTCCCATAGAATGAACTAGATCTGAAAAAAATGCACAAACGCTCAAACTACGATTACATGAAAACAAGGAGGAATCAAGAAACAAGGCTCAAGAAGAAGGGAGAGCTCACCGATGCAATTCCAACGCAATCGACCATGCTCAAATTGGAGAACGGACGAAGAGGCAGAAGCTCGTCGAAGATATAGTTGTACGGTCGCTCTCGGGTAGACAGAATCTGGGGAAGAAGATGAAAACGAGGCTTAGGCGTGACCCCGGCCCGTTTAATGAAAATAAAAGAAAGTACGCGGCATGTACTGGGTCTTTTTCGTACTCCACCAAAATCATCCTCCACGTCACCCCTACACACCGTGTATGTGGCCCGGCCATGGCCAACACATGGCCTCGAGCTGGAGAATAGTACACGGCATGTACATTGAAAATTTCCAGAAAGTTCATTTTTCTTAAAAACTCCAGAAAAAGGAAAACCATACCTGAAACAAAGATCCGGGTTCTTACAAACTTCCCCCCTTATTGAAAATTTTCCATGAATTTCCCTAACGAGGCGGAGAAGAAGAAACCCCGAAGAGCTCCGGCCATTGTGATCGTACATCGGCCTCCCTCGCCCAGGTCTCGTCTTGTACTCGCATGTGCTGCCATAGCACCCGTACCATAGGAACAGACCACCCGCGGAGAACCTTCATACTACGATCGACAATCCGGATAGGATGCTCCTCGAACGATGCATCTATTTCAAGCTCAACATCCTCAGGTTGGAAGACATGAGACAGGTCTGAAAAGTACCTTCGGAGCTGAGAGACGTGGAAGACGTCGTGCATGGCCCGGTACCTCTGAGGTAGATGCAACCGATAGGCGACCGACCCCACTCTCTACAAGACCTCAAACGGCCTGACGTACCATGGTGAAATCTTACCCTGTCTCAGAATCCTCTTGTGCCCCAACCTTGGTGCGACACGCAGGAAAACTTGATCCCCGACCTCAAACTCCAGAGGTCATCTCTACTGATCAGCATAAGACTTCTGTCGAGACTGTGTTTTAGACATCCTCTTTTGAATCAACTCTATCTGCTCTGAGGTCTCCAAAACAAGAGGAGGTCCTAGAAAAGCTGCCTATCCTGCCTCCATCCAGCATAAGGGTGATCGGCATGGCCTACCATATAGAGACTCATATGGCACCATCTGAATGGTCGCCTGGAAACTGTTGTTGTAGGTGAACTCCACCAGAGGGATATGCTTCTCCCAAGAACCGCCAAAGACTAGGATGAAAGCTTGGAGCATATACTCAAGCACCTGGATCGTGTGCTCGAACTAGAAATCAGTCTGGGGATGGTATGTTGTACTCAAAAGTACTTGTGTACCCAAGGCCTTCCGAAGTCCTTTCCAGAACTGAGAGGTAAAGCAAGCATCCCTATCTGAAAAAATGGAGTGTGGAACTCCATGCAGACGAACGATCTCCTGGATGTAAAGTCATCCCAGATCATCAACACTGAAGGTCTCCTTAATCGGCAAGAAGTGTGAAACCTTCATAAGCCTATCGATGACAACCCAAACAACATCATTCTCTCGAGTTGACCTCGAAAACCCAGTCATGAAGTCCATCGTGACGTCGTTCCATTTCCACTCTGGAATGGGTAACTGCTGTAAAAGGCATGTTGTTCGCTGATGCTCTGCCTTCACCTACTGACAAGTAGAACATCTCATGAAGAAACCAGAAACATCCTTCTTCATACCTAGCCACCAGTACTGGCGATGAAGATCCCGATACATATTGGTAACTCCAGGGTGAACTGCCCAAACAGATGAATGAAAATACCACATCAACTCCTCACGTATGTCTGCGGGCACCCATACATGTCTCTAGAAACTAAAGATCTCATCCTCACCCACTATCCATCCTGGAAGAGGTTCCTCTCCTGACACAATCTCCCACAAGACTAAGCCTTCAGAGTCTGATAGCTGTCTCATCCATACCCAATCAATAAGTGTAGAGGTAATAGCTACCTAAGATAGGAAGGTTTGTCCCTGTCTTTCATGCACCTCTAGATGCATCTCAGAGAATAGATCCATCAGCTTCCACTCACTACTAGCCTCTTGAACTCCCTGAATCTGAGTTCTCCTGCTCAGAGCATCTGCCACTGTGTTTCCCTTCCCAGGCGTATAGGCAAGCTCAATGTCAAAAGACTAAAGATACACAACCCACCTGCGCTGCCTCAGATTCAGATCACGCTGAGTGAAGATATACTTGAGACTCTTGTGGTCAGTGAAGAACCCAAAGTTCTCCCCCAGCATATAGTGTCTCCAACAGCATAAGGAATGAACAACAGCTGCCAACTCTAGATCGTGCGTTGGGTAGTTCCTCTCATGTGGCCTCAACTGCCAAGACCCGTACGCAACAACTCCATCCGCCTGCATAAGCACAGCTCCTATCCAGATACCTGAACCATCACAGTAAATAGTGTAGTTCTTTCCTGGCTCCAGAAAGACTAGTATTGGTGCTGACGTCAACCTCTCTTTCAGTTCTTGAAAGGCTGACTCACAAGAATCTGACCAAAAGAAATTCTCCCCCTTCTTGGTCAGACCTGTCAAAGGTGCTTCTAGACGAGAAAAAGTCTTGAATGAAGTGTATATATTATCCATCTAGCCCTAGGAAGCTCTATACCACAAAGACGTTCTTCAGCTGCTCCTAGGAAACTACAGCTCTCACTTTCTCTGGGTCCACAGATACTCCTGCCTCTGAGATGATGTGACCCAAGAAGTGAATCTGATCCATCCAGAAGTGGCACTTCGAGAGTTTAGAATCAATCGGATGCTCTCTCAGTGTACTCAGAACGATCTCAAGATGTGTGGCATGGTCGTGTCGAATGTGACAGTACACCAAGATATCATCCACGAAGACCATGATGAAGGAGTCCAAATAAGGATGGAACACTCGATTCATCAGTCCCATGAAAACTGCAAGTGTGTTCGTGAGACCGAATGGAATGATTGTATACTCGTATAGACCATACCTACTATTGAAGGCTGTCAGAGGAATATCTAATGGTCTAACATGAAAATGATGATAACCGGACCTCAAATCAATATTCGAGAACACCTAGCCTTCTCGAATCTGATCAAAGAGTTAATCGATCCTCAGTAAGGGATATCGGTTCTTGGCCATCAACTGGTTCAGCTTCTGATAATTCACACAAATCCAAAGGGTACCGTCTACCTTCTTCGCAAATAGGACAGGCGAACCCCAGGGAGAAGTACTGGGTCGGATGACACCCTTAGCCTGTAGCTCCTCCAACTGCTTCTTAAGCTCCTTCAACTCAGGTGTAGCCATCCTATAGTGAGTAATGGACACTGGTGCCGCTACTGGAATGAGCTCAATAGAGAATTCTACCTCACGCTCCGGAGGCAAACCTGAAATGTCCTCTAGAAAGACACACCTGAAGCGATCCACCATTGGAGTAAAGTACAATTATGGAGTCCCCTGGTCATCCAGATAAAGACTAGAAATCTGGGTTCTCAGCCCTCCAAGCCCAAGATGCTCGAGTCTTGCCCGACTCGTCCAAATGTCCCACTCGCCTTTATGAAGAAAAGACTCGCCCTCTGGTGAGACAAAACTCACTCTGCGGCGATAGCAGTCGACGACTGCCTAAAAGGGAATCAACCAGTCCATGCCGAGGATGACATCATATCATGTCATCTCTAGGACATAAATATCCCATAAGAAGTGATATCGTGCAACCTCGATAGGGCACTCTCTACACTGGTGTACACTAGATGTCCTCGTCCCTAAGGGTGAGTCTAGTGTCAATGAGTTGGTAGAAGAAAAGATACAGAGTCCAAGGCACTCCACAATAGCAACAGAGATAAAGCTATGTGTATCACCAGTATCGAAAAGGGATGAAGATAAAAATGAGGCTACTAAAATCGTAGCTCGGATAGTAGAAGGGCCGAGATCCTGCTCCTGATAAGTCCGATCCACAGTGAAAGATTGGCCTGCACCGCGGCCCTGCATATCTGGCTGACCACTCTGAGATGAACCTCTCCACTGGTGCTGAGGAACTGGAGGCTGACCGCCACGTCCTCGACCTCCACCTCGTCCTGAATGGCCGGAAGAACTCCAGTTCCCTGATTGGTGAGAAACTGGTGGTGCTGCTCCTGAACGAGGAGTCATGGAAGAACCACGGTCACCAGCTGCTGGTGAGAAAACATGACATAAATGCTGAAGGTGACCCATCTTGCCACAAGATCGGAACTCCATGGGGTCCCTCTGGCACTGCGGCCTCATGTTCCCTGACTGGCCACACTGGTATCATATCACCTGGCTGCCTGACGATGCATCTCGCTTCCTCAGATCACCGCATGTCGGATCTCTATGGTGCCTCTTGCTATCATCTGGAAGCAGCTGGCTCTAGAAGTAGAACTGCCCTAGCTCGCAGCTCTAGAGTCTCTTAGATTGTGCTCCGCAATCAGTTCCTGGTTGACGATGGAAGTAATTGAAGTCAGCTGGAAGATGTTCACCTGTGAGCGGATCTCCCGCATGAGACCATCCTCAAACATCCTTGCTACGAACACCCCACCCCCATCCCGTTGGGGCGTGAAGTGCTACATCTCGATGAAATGAGCAGAATACTCCATGACAGAAAGAGTAATCTGCTCTAAGATCATGAACTCTCAGGCTCGGTCGGCCCTCAGGGTCTCCTGGTATAAGTAGTAATAGAACACAAACTAGAACTCCTCCCAAGACATAGCCTGCTGCTGACCCTCCTATGAGATCACGTCCCACTACCTCTTGGCGGAGTCTCGGAGCATGTAGGTGGCGAGCTTGACCCGCCTCTCTGGAGGCGTCTCCAGATGCTCGAAGATGGTCAGCATGGCTTCCATCCATGACTCCGCAGCCTGAGGTCCCCCTTCCTATGAGAACGTGGGAGGATGCTGCTGCTGAAAAACCCACGTCAAGTATGCCATAGACGTGGCAGGAGGTGGTGCTCCCTGAAAGGCCTGCATCATCCTCATGAAAACTTACCTGAACTATGCATCAGTGCCCGCAACTAGTATGACATCCAGTGCTAAGGATGGCTCAACTGGGGGATTGGCAGGAAGTCTCTAATCAGCCATATCGGGCGTCTGATCACTTCCTGACGACAGACGTACGACCAGAGGATGTCTCAGAGGCATAGATAAGTTTGAAAAACATGACTACACAGCGTGTATAAAAAATACAAGGCATGTTTTCTTATTCCACTAACATGGGTGTGTAATCCTACCCTACAAGTCGTGTACACTTCAAACTACACGGTGTGTTGACCCCAACACACGACGTGTATTTGGAACTATTCCCCTACCCGAGTCCCTTACACGGCTAACCCACACAGTCCGACTTAACCCAAGACTACACGGCGTGTTCGAAACAAACACGAAGTGTACTAGACAAGGCTTTGTAGGATCGTGTTTTTAGGCACACGGATGACCCCTACACGGCATCTTTCGAACAAACACGGTGTGTATAGGATAAGGTGACACCATCCCTTGTTGTTTGTGACACGGCGGGGTACCTGTACAGGACTTCACGGTGTGTTCCAAAGACAAGATGGTGTGTTAAAGAGAAGGTCACACTGGCTCGTGTCATGTGTGACATGGCTGGGTACCTGGACAGGACTACACAGCGTGTTCTGTTATGACACAATGTGCGCTACTCGAGCTTCCCCGACCCGTGTTGTTAGTGACACGGCCGGGTACACGGCTCATTACTCCACGACGTGTACCTACTATACACAAAGTGTTCCTAATGTTACTTCCACGACACCATGTTCTGCTCACACGGTCAGTGACACGGCCTGAAAACTACACGGCGTGTATCCAAAAGTTACACGCCGTGTATTTTGGGTTTTTCTGGGAAATAGCTCAGAAATTGCTCAGACTCTGAGAAACACTAAAAACAAGGGAAAGAGGTTCCATATTTGGATCTGTGAGGGCCCATCCTCCCCGTGAATCAAATCATGGAATCTCCTACAGTCATATAAAAGAGAAAACAAGGTCATGATCAACCATGTTTCGATTAATGAGGGCCCATTACACCTCAAGAACCAAAATTTGGCATTCATTTCAAGCAAGGAACAAAACGAACCATTTTCTAACATGACAGCATAGAATCTATCAAGAATCTACCACAACAGCATACATAATCTACACAGAGTCTATCACAACAGCATGAAATCTCTGATGAACCCTAGATGGCATGGAAAGAATGCATGGAATGTGATTTCTACAAGTTCCTATGTGATCCATGAGATGGAATACCATCATATCATCGGGTTGCGACAGAAATAGAACTGAGATATCAAAACAATAATAGAATAAATCATTTGAATCACTCTAGGTGAGATCAAGTTAACCATAAAATCTCAAAACCATAAAAACTGCAATTAATGAGGTAGTATGGTTTTTACCTGTACACAGGTTAGCTAATCCCGAGAACAGCTAAATGCCAAGTACCGAGTCTATCCTATCCCTAGCTAAAGTCTCCAAATTGCATGCAATAGAAAGGAACTCCTCTGATACCACTTTTTAATGACCAAAATCTGGAGCCCCTCCATTGGTGCCCCGTACCTGGTTCGCCACATGACCTCAAGCGTGTTTCCCCAAATGCCAGAGGCTGCCGACTAGGAGCGAGGGCCTTGGTGAGTCTGTGGGGAAACTATGCCCTCATTCGGTAAGGTATACAGTGGAAAAACAACATTCAATAGCGGAAGCAGTAACAACATTCATAACAATAGAAACCAAATAGGGGAAGAAATGAATATATATAGCAATGATGACAATAATACAGCTAGTACAAGTATCTATGGAAAACATCAAACACCACAGCGTGCTGGAATAAAACTGAAAATAAAGTGTAAAGGAAAACAAAATAAACTCCTCAGCATCGAGAACCACGGCTCGGTCCCATGCTCTCTGCTCCAGCACAACCAAGAACCTGAATTAGAAGGGCGCTTTCCCTTATCTATACCTATAACAACACAATCTACTTGGGACCAAAAGCAATGGCCCAAACCGGGTGTGAGATACAATCCCAGTAGGCAATCACCCAAAGATTTGTGTCTAACAGTCAATGAATACAAGGAAAGTAATAAAACAAGAAGTAGTAAACAAGAAAGCACAAGTAGCTGCAATCCACAGTTCTAACAAAATTACACAAGTAAATGGTTAGAAACTAGAAGAAAATAGGTAACCCTCTGGGTAGCTCTCATAGCCTAACCCCTGTGGTTCAACCTACAAGTACTAGCAACCCTCTATGAGGCACACACAGTCTCACCCCTCTGGTTCATCTATAAAATTAATAGACTCTCTTGGGAAGCACTCACCGTCAATTCCCCCTATAGTCTCGTATCGTGCTAAAGGCTCTCTGGGGAAGCAATCAACATCAATTCCCCCTATGGCCTGTGTCGAGGAACTACAGACTCTCTGAGGAAGCACTCAATGTCAATTCCCCATGTGGTCTCACATCGTAATTAAAAGACACTCTAGAGAAGCCCTTCCGTAAATTGTCCCTTTGGTCTACTACTCTAGGTTCTCACAGTGATGAGTGAAACTAAATATGCTCAGTGCGCATGCATCATCCAAGTAAACCTCAAGAACTACTTGGATATCAACTAAGGCTCAGCAGGAAAACAAGGAAACAGTCCACAATCCTACAACTAGGCATGGAAACTGGCGAAATGCCTAATAAGCAAGACAAGAATGGAAATTCAACCTGAGGACAAAATAAATTACTCTACTCACAAGAATCAACCTCTACTAAAGCAATCAAGCAAAGCAGGCAAAAAGCAGGGCAAAAATAGGAAACCCCTAATTCCCCGTTCAAAGTAATTGGTGGAATTTGCACAAAATATCCATCAACATTCTATAGAAAGGCACAAACCACCTACCTTGATCCTAGGAGATCAATATACATCAACGATGATGACAAATTCCCCTTAGAATGAAGTAGATCTGAGAAAATGCACAAAACACTCAACCTACGATAACTTGAAAACAATGAGGAATCAAGAATCAAGGATCAAGAAGAAGGGAGAGCTCACCACTGTGATTCCAACCAATCAACTGTGCTCGAATCAGAGAATGGACGAAGAGGTGGAATCTCGTCGAAGATCTGGTCGTACGGTTGCTCTCAGGCAGATGAAATCTAGAGAAGAAGATGAAAATGGAGGTTCGGCAAGACCCCGGTCTGTTTAATGAAAAAAAAGTACACGGCATGTACTTTTAGAGTACACGGCGTGAACTGGGTCCTTTTCGTACTCCGCCAAAATCAGCCTCCACGTCACCCCTACACCCCATGTGTGTGGCCCGGGCACGGCCATCACACGGCTTCGAGCTGGAGAAGAGTACATGGCGTGTACTCAAAAAGTACATGGCGTGTACTTTGAAAATTTCCAGAAAGTTCATTTTTCTTAAAAACTCCAAAAAAAGGAAAACCATACCTGAAACGAAGATCCGGGTTCTTACATTACCTACTAACATGTGAGGCATCGATAAACAAACTATTCTACACTCTATATAATTCAAGAGTATAGAAACTACCCCCAATGGAAGTTTTATATCTTTTCAATGCCTGGATTTTATAGTAAGTTGGATGTATGGAATTACCATAACACCTCCTTATAGAATGAGAATAGAACTAGCATCCTTTCCTTAAAAAGGAGGATGTGCTACCACATTTATAAAATCCACCTGGTAATTCCTATATGGATATATGGTCATGTAGAACATTAATGTTAATTTCACCCATCTGAACATCCCCCGCATTATAAATAAGCAGTGTAATAACTACCATAAAATGTTGATTAGATACCCCCATATCCACTACAAGGGTTAGCTACAATGAAGACAAATACTGAAACTCCAAATCCACCAAGAGATAACATGAAGTCTTTGTAATGGAATCTACCATAACAATTACATTCCATATATTAAAGAATGTATCAATATAATAGTTATGTAGTAAATACAATGAACACTATTATCATCGGTTGAAATATCTATATGAATTGATTTACATTAGACTATGGGGGTCTGAGTAAAATGCAACCCACCAACCTATAATAAGATATCTCAATATCTCCAATGAGAATATTACAACTTTGAGGAATTATTCGATCATGTAACCAAATATCTGGGGCATAAAATGTATCGATCCATTATGAAATATTGTTTAACTCCATATCAAAACCCAAATAATCCCATATCTAAAGGGACTAAAAAACACTATGTTCTTCATTACCAGATCTGGTTATCTCAAAAAAGGTGATCTAATCATGCTCATCATGAGACCCCCAAAGGCAGTGACACATCGTAGACAAAGAAAATGGCTACTATTGATATTTCAATGTATTTAAGGGAACTTTAATCCAGTAAAACTTCATCATAATCCTCTAACAGTATTCTGTAGTACTGAATGAACTCTACATATACCCACTTCAGGGTGGATCAGTAGTAGTACCACTTCAACATTTTTAAGTACCATATCTACACCAAGAATAGATTTTACATTCCCAAAAAAATTGAATCTCTTGAATCCATATTTGAATCATTATGTGTATAAGATAAATTCACAGTTCTAAATATATGTCTAGAACCGTCCTCAAATTTCCTTCATACTCATCTTCTTATGCTGAGAACATTTGAATATCATTGATAAAGTCATGCACAAACCAATACAAAGATGGTTGAATAATTTGGTTCATAAGGATCAAGAACACATTGAATATATTCTTCACATCAAATGGAATCAAGAGAAACTCATTTTGATTAAAATGAAAATGAAAATTGATTTTTATCAAAACATCCTAATTATCCTACATGAGGTAGATGTTGGATTAAGATCAAACATCAATAAATATATCACATCAGTTGAAGAGAAAGTCAATACTTTTTAAAATGGTTCTCTTATTAGATCATCACTAGGTTCATGTTATGTAAAACAATATAATGATTCCATCTCTCATATGTATTTTTTCACAAACGACTCTCTACCATCCGAAGGGGGAAAACTATGGCTAATAGAACCATTTTCATAGTGTCTACCACCCCAAGGATCATTGTTCCCCCAAAAATTAGACTCTCTTATATTCAATGGTATAAAAGCATAATATTTTTGGGTCTCACTACCACTATAAAAAATCCCATTGGATTATCTCTTCTCTACAATTTACCCCAAACTATCCAATGAAATGAATTATATTCATCAAGTCCTCAGAAGGAGTCTCTAGATACAACGGTTGGGATAAAGGCTCCACTGGATTCTCTAGGTGTCATCCAAGGGATGTATCAAAGAAGTGATATAAACCTATGCATACCAAAACTATGGAAACTTTTTTGAATTATAAAATTAAACCACAAACTACAATGACACTTATAGGCCATAATCCTAAACCTGTTAGAGTAATCCTTAAAAATCCACATAGAATTTAATATTAATTATGTTTTAATATGACACCTTAAAAACATTAAAAAGACATGAAACATACAATTCAATAGAACTCTTCTACCACACCTTGAAAATATTTTCTTTTTGTGGCACTAGCATGGCCAAACACTTTAAATCACATTACAACAGAATATGAATTGTAGGGGGAACCATCACACATATTTTATATTTTAATTCACATCACACATCACCAACATAGGGTTCAATAAATACCTTATGGTTTTCCGAAGGATTTTATTTGTCATGATAACCAACTCACTAGGTGGGGTTGGAAACAAGGTGGAAAACCAAAGACATCACCTCTAGATAATCCATAGTTACCCATCGTATTATTAAAAAGTACTCCCTTTTGAATAGATTCTGCCATATTCCCCAAAAGATGGTTACCTCATCATCAATCTAGTTAACCCGAATGTAGTATTGCCTTTCATCTCTATGATGAAGAATTGTTGGAAGAACTAAAATATAATCATTTCAAGAACCCAAGATAGAGAACACATAATAATACCTTATACCAATCCCTCACTACAGTAGGTTATAGATCATTATGAAACCAGAGTGGTCAATATTTCTAGAACTCAAATAATATTCTAATAATGTTCACATCATCTTTCTAACATGGTGGAGGTATCATATTCAAAACACAAATATTATCATCCTTCCTTAAAACTTGGATGGATCCATGTTTTTTCCAATAGGTGGTAGAACTATTTATTGCGTTGTACGATGAAATACATAATGAATGGGTCCATGAACTAAGGCCTCATCACTCAACTAGTAATCATCATGACTCTATCTTAAAATCCTATCTGAATGACATTATTGAATAATCAAAAAATAGTAATCAAGATGTTTAATATTTAATGTGATTATCTTGTTAGAAATCTCATAGATGGAATGTATGTAAAAAAACTCAATACTATATGATGTATGTTCCCCTAATTTCCATGAAACCAGAATGTCGGTATACTGATTTGAAAATTATGGAGATAGAGTTATTATGAATTGATATGACATTCATGATGCCAAAAATATATTCCTTGGCCAGAGATCCATACTCGAGACACTATTTCAATATGTTTCTATGCACCCAAACCAATATTTATAACATGTTTGACTATAAAAATCGACCTATAAGAAATATCACCTCTATTACCACTATATCTAGACCTATCCCTCCATATCCCATTTGTTTGGTGGTAATACAATTGTGACACCTTATTCTTTCCTTCAATAGGCCAGGGTAAGAGACAAGCGCCACCAGGAAAGGTTTGTGCAAGAGGATTCAATTCAGTGAAGAAAGATAACTATTCCATTAATGACATGTCATATTGATGAAGGTGCCTGAACTAACAAGAGTGTTCTATTATCAAGGTATGTAGGAAGAAGTATTTCAATAAGGATATCAATAATTCCACCCATACCATACCCCAATTTTGACTATCCGGATTCATAATGTCTCACCAACTCATTGTGGAGTCGCGTAGCACGGAGGTTGGAAAATTGACCATCCACTCTAGAGGCATCTTGATATTCTTGAAGATCGATGGAATGGCCTTAATCCATGGCTCATCATCATGGGTTTATTCAACCCCCTAGAAGGTGGGAGGATGCTGATGCTGGAACTCCTGGGTTAGCTCTTCCATAGAAGGTAAAGGTTGGGGAGAACCCTACACTGATTTCATATACCTATGCATGAGTTTGATAGGACCTCATATCATTGGGACCTCATATCCAACACTACAAAGTGGTTTCAAAGACCTTTTCCTTTTGTCTTACTATTTGGGATAAAGCAGTATGTTCATTGTAAAATGAAAAGTGTGACATAGTTAAAAAATTCACAATATAAATAAATAAATAAATACATTGTACTAGATTCTACTTGGAAACCCAACCTATTTACCAACCTTATCTTATGTGAGACTGAACTAAGGGATCCTAAAAAGGTAATGTGATAGGGATCATAAGTGATAAGTTTGATAGTCCCCGAACATGTGATTGGGATTGGATGATATGTCCCTACATTTCCAAAACTAATGGGGTCCTTTTTCATTTGAATACACCAAATTACTTTTTAATTAAATGATAAACCAATTTATAATAGATAATGAGTCCCTGTGATTTCCTTCACTAAAAAATCAAATAAATTTCTAAGTGTCTCTTGAGGGGCTCGATATATGACTACTACTTAGGGAGTATATCCAAGGTGACCCGAGAAGAAGACCCAAGTGTCACTCCCAAAATGGTGTGATTATGTAAATAACTAACCTCTGAGTCTGTAACTGGTATCAAATATAGGGGCCTGAGTCTATCTTGTGGTATGGTGTAACCATCATTTCATCGAGCCCATCCAAGGGGTACCCCCTAGGGAACTGGTCTCTCTCGTCTGGAGGTAAAAATATAGAACACATGGTTATCCCTTCCTATGAATAGCTAGTGGTACCTGGATATATTTACAAATCATTATAAAATATAAATAATGATAAATAATGAGTCCTTGTAGGGGTACCTTAGTTCGGAACCCCTTGTATCACCATCAACACTAAGGTGAAAGCACTTAAAAAAGAAATGCACATATATAACTTCCCTAGAAAAGAGAAAATTTCATTACTTCAATCGTTTATATAACAGTAGGCATATTAGTCAAAGCATTACTATTGATAAATTCCATTTATTTAATAATTAATAATGCATTAATAACATGTCCAATTAATTTAATTCAACCACTTTATTTATGGAATGGGGTATAGAGGCCTGATACATGGCTCATCGCCTAATTCAATCCAACATAAATAATTCAAGTTATTGATTATAAATAAATACCCCAAAAGGGAGGTTTAACTATCTAAAAATGTTTAATTAAGATTAAAGGTATAGAAATCCCATTAGGGTGTCTTAATTCAAAGTGATAAATCCGAGGGGTTGATTCTTTGTTATCTTGGGTTGAAATTGGCACAGTTTAGATTTCAATTTAAACAAATTAAACATCTAAATTCTCGTTTAGAAGGTTTTGGCTTCTAGTATGATGGAGCTTAAAATAGGATTCAAAAAATTGAGGGAAAAAAACTAGTCACCCTAAATTATCTTTAAATAAATTCCTTCATCTATCATCAACCATTGATTCAAGATAAAATAGAATAAATATAAGAAACCGTCAAATTTCTTGAAAATTTTCGAAAATGAGATTTCACCAAGGTAGTGTAAAAAATGGGATGGAGAACTTGAAATGGAAGGGATATTATTAAGGAGCATACCAAGGGATTTATGATGGATCTAACTGTTATTGAAATTGATTCCAAAAAGAGGAGGTGTCTTTACCCCTATTTTGAGATGTAAGGGGATCCACGCTTGAAGAGGAGGAGAATAAATCCACAAGAGAGAAAGTAAGAAATACAAAAAGGATTTAAAATGTTAAAGAGTAAAAATTTTGTAAATTTACCCTAAAAATAGTACACAGTTTGGAAGCACGGTTATCCAAACATTGAGCCAATTGTGTTACATGTTCTACTTCAAGGGTCCCCCTGCATGGTTAGGTGCACAGTTTGTCTAACCATACACAAATCATGTGAAACTGGTCAATCCCAAACCTCAGTAGTACTGAATGACCTTATGCTTGGGGTTGAATGGTTTTAGACAAACTATGTGGCGTCCATATCCCCACTATCTACAAACTCATGGTTTAGGGAAACCATGCGGGGTGGTTGACATGGTTTTACTAACTGTGTCGCACAATCTGTCTCTTTACTGTTTGGGGCTCCGTGCTCCGAACATGCCCCATAAAAACTCAATACCTCATCAAAATCATTATGAATCATTATTAGGACCAAATAAATAAACCTAACATAATAAAATGATTCATAACTTTGGGAAAATCTGGTACTTTACGTCTATTTATTTAAATGGATTGTGTGATTAACTATTTATATTTCCATGTTAATTATGCTTATTGATTCATTATAGCTTCTGTTATAGTTATCTCTTACTAGGAATTTGATATCAACCTTATTTTTTCAATATTAGAAATCCATAAATTTTACAATGTTTTATATGAAATGATATTCTATATGTAATAATTTTATTCTTGAAAACAATTTTTGTTTTTGTTTTTAAAAGTAATATGGGAATAATATATGTATCAATTTTAACAATACTACTAGACTACTCCATCATTATGGATTAGATTCCTTATATATTAATACAATTTAATAATGTATAAACAAGATCTAGGATACTAGGTTTGGGGTCTCTATAGTTTATATTTGAGGAATTTTATCAGAAACTTTGGAAACTAGTTTTTTGAAAACATAGATTAGGCATCATAACCCAAAGATAGATTTTCTGGATAAGTATAAAAGAACATCCTAATGTTTTTTAATGTGGATATTATGTTTCTTTTCATTGTAATACATCCTTATATGGATAGTAAAAGGGTATTTTATTTTGTAATAGATGTACCAAATGGTAATAACTCTGAAAAGGGTATATTGGACTTGACCTAATCATCACTCAGTTCATGACAACAGTCCTTACTACACACTTAGTTTGAAACTCCTTGGGTATATTCTTATGATAACTCACATTTTCTTTACAAACCATTATGAAGGGTTTGAATATATGGTGATAATGAATGACCTAAGGTTTCATAGATTGAAAATAAGGTGTTTCAAAATAATGGGAAAATTGTTTTGTCTGGATAAGAAGGGAATAAACAATATAATTTCCAATAAAAAATAAAGATTATGGTGGAAGTAAATAAATATCATCATAGGGATCCATTAAAAGTTTTTTATATTAAAAGTGGATAACCTTATAATTTTCTAAGGAAATTCCCTCTTATATAGGTTAACCCCAATACTAGGGAAGGACCTAAGTTGAAATAAAATAGATGAATTATTTGTGTATCGGGATTTAATAATTAATTATTAAAAGTATTTTTACAAATGGTATTTTGGTATAACAATCATGAAATGTATAAGGATTTTGTTAAATTCTATAATAACATGTGTATTAAATAACATATGTTTTATGGATAACATAATGGGTTAAGAGTATAAGTATGATCATATGTTCAACGTCTTAAACATCCCTTTAAAAAAAATTGGGAATACCATAAGATTAAGAACATTTTTGTAAACCTTTATGGAAAGTATATGTTTCAGTGGAAAGTTTATTTTAGGACTAATTACATTAAATTTTTTAGACGTAAGTTTAAGGGTATTGATAACATTTTGGGTTATTGTTGTAATTAATGAAATTATAATAATAGTTCGACAAGATTATTAGACTGTGTAAAAAATATGCACTAAAAATAGTAATAAAAATGTTATTTATTTAATAATTTTATTTAATGTATTTTACATAATATTTTATTTAAAAACATTATAGGAATTATATTAATATATTATTGAAAAAGAAAAAACATCATATTGGGTGACAACCAAACACATATGACTGGGCTAGTGGGCTTGAACCCCCAGCCAAAGGAATTAAAGATTTTAGTTTCTACAACTGGCCTATGTGAAGCTCCCATTAAAATGTAATTGTTTTTAGTTAAAAAAATTATGAATAAATATTTATAATGAAACATTGGTGTTACCATAGAGGTTTAGAGATTAATGTATTTTATTGGATAACTTGTGCTAACTATATTAGATTTGGAAAATATTTAGAGTCATGTAGAATTTTTTTTAATTATTTTATAGATCTTATGATCTATTAAAAGTGAATTTTAGAGATCCAACAATAAATAATTCATTTCTTAATATTTATTTCTTGGAGTAAGGGTTGAATTGAAAATTGGTCATAGAAAAACTGAAGGATAAAATTTTTCTTATGAAATAGAAACCTGTTAATTAAGTATATTACCTTATATTCTTATATATTAAAAATATTCCTGAATATTTGTAAAATAATCTAGAAACAAAAATGTTATTTTATTACCTTTTTATTTAATGAATCCATTAGTATTTAAGATCATTTTTTTATGGTTTTGAGGCCCTTAACTTTCTATTGATCATTTAATTTCTTGTGATAAATGACTTCAATCACTATCTATAACTATTTATAATTTTATTCTATATCTATGTTTTAATTTACCATTTGTATTCTCCTACGTGGAAATATAGTTATGTTTTATTTCAGATGACCTTCATAAGTCCTTTTCTCTTTTATTAAGAGTATGTTTTATTAACCCTTTTATGATGATGGTTTTACAACAATGGTATTTCACAATGTCAGACCCTAGATAACGGAGGTCAATTTTTAATTACAATGAAACAATTTATTTATGTTTGGGAAAAATTAACACCCATAGGGTTTTAAAAAATGAACATAATATTCAATGGTGTGTATAACACACAACACTAATTGTATACGGGAATATAACATCTCGAGACTTTATGATATATATTTTTATATAAATTAAATATATTTATTAGATTTTATTATGTGAAACTTTGATCTTATCTTTTATTACATTATATGCTGATTTTACCTTTCATTACATGAAATAATGAGTTTAGATTGTTTATATGTAACATCATGTTGAAACGAAACATGAAATATTATGAAAATATTATTATATAAAGTGATATTTATGACCTATATGTTATATTGGGGGTATGAATAATATTAAATAAATCATTAATATATATAGTTTACACATGTAAATTTATTATTTATTTATTATAATTAAAATAAGGATCATTTAAAAAAATGTTTTCAAAAAAAATTATTTTCAAAAAACAACTTAATCACACTTTGCACAAATGATCTGTTATTACTTTTTACCCAATTTTTAAAATTTATTTGAAAAAAATAAAATTCATTAACTAAATTCAAATACCAAAATTATCTTAGTTTGACTTTATTGTATTTTTTTTGAAAAGATTCATTTTTGATGAATAGTGAAAAATACTTAATTTTAATTGATAGAGACATTTTAATTTAAATTATTTATAATGTTAAATTATATTATTAATTGTTTTTAACGAAAAATTATTTATATTATACATAAATTAATCAAATTTAATTCATTTTAATCATTTTCATATTGAATTTGGGTATAAAAATTAGTAACCTTTCGGAACATTTTCCATTTAAAACCCTGCTTTCATATCACATATGTAGGGATCATTTTAAATTAAAAATTTCCCCTTCTGTGAATTGAATTTTTAAAAATGGGTTTTATATTTTATATAAAAATAATTTATATTTTCTAATAGGATCAACATAATTTTTTACCAAAATTAATAGTAAAGACGATAAAATATAATAACAACAGTTAAGGTAAAAATGGAATTACCTGGGGTTAAACTAAAAATAAAAGGGTAAAAATGAACTACCATATTATAAAAAAACTCATTAGAAAGGCATATTTCAAAAATAAATCTTTTATGTTTTATTATGGATAATTTTGGAAGATTTTTGAATGATAAAAATGTTGGTATGTTTAAATATTTTAAATTAAAATAAAAATGTGTCACCCACCTCACTATTAAAAGTACACCCCCTGTCCTCCATTATTAATACCATACAACCTCTTTGGATTTTCCATCACCTACCCAAATCTCTTCCCATATTCCAATCTCTCATCCTAAAAGCATTATTTTATGCTTAAATCCAATATTGGAAGGGTTTAGTGCAAACCAAAGGAGGATACATGAAGAGGATGCAATGTTATTTAATGAGCATCTTTATTTTATTTCTTTCTACACCTCATTAGATTATTCGTAAAACATGAGGATATAAAACATTATTATCTTAACAATAAATGGATTTTTTTATATTAATGAAATTTCCAACAACCATATATGCTTCCATCAAATGGGTTATGAGACCATCATTCATGTTTATGATGGAAGGCCACCTAGTGAAATGATGTCATTTATTCCAACATTATCTACATACATGGTTTGGTATGATGATGGATACAAATTATATATAATTCCACCCCCCCCCAATCTGGAACTCTCTCACTTAGGAAAAAAGGGTTGGTTATGAGACCTTATACATGCCTCCTCATATAGTAGATGCTCCTGACTAGAAGAAGGGGTGCGATATGTAAAATGGGGAGACTATATCCCTTGGTATATAGTGACATAAAAGTATAAATATTCTATATAATAAAAATAAACCATATTAATATACATAGAAGAAACCAAATAGTAGAACTAGGAAATAAAATAATAAATCAATAAACCAAAACTGAGGGTTAATGTAATGACAAGATTATATGTTTCTAAAAGTAAAAATGAAAAAAATAAAAATAAAAGAGTTATCTAACACAATATAATCCAAAACGTCTTTAATACCAAACCCTGTATCATACCCATATCCTAACTCCATCCCATCCTGAAAGAAATATGTCAGCAATAACTTCACTTTTCCCTATCAAATCTTGCATCCATGAAATGTATTCAGGTACTAAATGTAATCCCGAATATGGTGTGAGTAAAACTCAATTAGATAAAACCCTCGTGTCAAAAAAAACGTGTATGATGCAAATTGCATACAATATAGTGATAAACTAGTGTATTAATTAATTAAAAAATTGATAAAAATTGCAACAACCTACTTTGGCACTATGCCATAATATCTCTGAGCATGTCTCTCAACCATTCCAAACAAAACCAAATAACCAATGTAAAACATAACATGCCTCATTTCCATGCCAAAATGTGTCTTAGCATGTTTATCAACCATTCCAACCATAACTATATACCCATGGTATAATAATCACTGGGCCAAGCCCACTATATATAAATCACAAAATGTTTCAAGGCCAAGATTGGTATATAAGAATCTAAACATATGCCAATCCCTAACCTAGTATATAAGAATCTAATCATGTTCCTGAGTATAGCCTTGTCTATAAGAATCCGGGCATGTGTTAGCAAACAACATGGTATATAATCATCCCAACATGTTTTAGTGAATATCCAAATATATAAGCTTCTCGGTATGTCCCATGGTATATCTCAATATATAATAATCTCAACATGTGTTAAGGCCTAACTAGATATATAATCATTTTATCATGGGTTAGTGTATAGCTCGGTATATAATCATCTCATCATGTTTCACAATTGAAAATAAAAACAACAAGTATATCACAATATAACCACATAAATCCAAATGGTTAATTTAGTTAATTACCATTTTATTTTTAATTTACCCATTATTTCAATTAATCAATTAATCCAATTTCTATGCTGATTCTATATCAATAAATCTTTTGAATTACTTATTGTAATAAAATCATTTTTAAAACATTTCCAATTCATTAGTTTCAATGGTTCGCTCACCCAATGCGTAGCCAAATTCCGGTCTCATCATCAATTGAATCAAAAGGGAATAAATGATGAATCCTATATAGGATTTATCCAAATTACATTAAATTAATTAATTATTTCTCACATGAATTAGCATAATCACAATATTGTATATAATTCACAATTGAAAATCAATCCATAGGGATATGGTTTAGAACCCCTGCCTTTAATGAGTGAAGAACTCAATTATTCCAATGGCCAATGCCAACAATGACTATGGTGAAGAAGATCATAAAGAAAACATTTATCAAAATAGACCGAGACCAAAACCAACAATGACGGTAGTGAAACGATTACACTATAAAGGGTAGGAGAATTATCGAATGGAAAGTAAATCAAATAAGAATAACTTACTGGGGATCGATCACAAAAAAAATATTCTTGGAATGTATTGGAGTGCTCCAAAATCACTTTGAGTCTACCCCATAGTTGAGAGAAGAATGTTTCACCTAAGATGATTAAGAAATAATTTTCATGGTATACATTAAGGCTATTGGTCAGGAAATTATAGGGTGTTATATTCATTTAATTTTTGTGAATTTATTTTTAGAAGAATATTTTGAAAAACACATCACCTAATCTGAATATTAAATTCAAATAACCATTACAAATATTTTGATTAGTTTACAACGTGTAACCATTTCACTTCATGAATAAATTCATGACAAGAGTCCGGTGGATTTTACACATCGTGTAACCCATTTATAGGGCCTGTAAATTCCCTACATATAGTTTTTTGCCTAGTTTCCCCATAAAAACATTAACCCTCTTTATGGATTCTCAACATACTATGAACCCTTAGTAACACTTGACCCATTTATTTCCAAACTCCATTAAATTAAATAGAAACCTTGAATGGATCCCCACATTGATCCTCTCTAATTTTCTCATGTATCCTCACAACATAAGTATGTTTTTATTCGAACCAAAAGACATCCATGATGAATCATGACCTCATAGGTTTAAAGACAATTACAAACTTAATATAAATTAGTTTATTAAAAAACATAAAGATAGAAATACCTGGAAAAATATGTGATCTTACAACCACCCCACTATATAATAGCTCATATCCTTGTTTTTCTTAGTATAATTTTTGGGTCTTAGTGCGAAATTTTGGCCATTATTCTCATATATCAAACTCCCTCTCTCATGTATCCTCTTAAACATACCCATGTTGGCACTGCACTTGAACCAACAGTATAATCGTAACCTATAAATATCCCAAAATTTGATCCGTGATTCGTATTGGATTCTCCTCGAATGACATTGTTGACGCCCACAAAATGGGCATCAGAAAATTCATGATGGAAGAAATACATTGATATGGGTATTATATTCCCTGAAAAATAAAAGAAAGAGAAAGGTGTCCATGATCTCACAAATAAGGTGATCCCCTAGGAGACACATGATTTTCTGAACATTGGAGGGTCATGTTGATGGGAATTTGTAGCGCATAACTGGTAGTGAATCACATGTATCCCCTTTTATAAATCCATTCTTCTCTAAGGAAGGAGCCCGATACAACTTCTGATCACACATTGGTATCATGGGAAGCACCTCCTAGACAAATAGACTGTCAACCAGAGGCCTCCTAACAAATCATTAAAAAATACTCTAAAAATATTAGGAAAATTTACAAAATTGGGAGGCCTATTATGATCATAAAATCCAAGTGACTCATCACCGATGGGAATAAAGATTCTCTATGACAACATTCAACCAAACTTGTGAGACACCAAGCCATTGTAAGACGAACAAAATAATTAAAAATGCGGTGTGGAGGGTGCTTCTTGAGGTAACAAACATTATGTGATGCACCCTTGTAGATCCAAAATGTAATGCCCAGACCCTAGAAGCCCGGATCCAGTGTATTAATTTATTATGTTAGCATGATTAAAAATAATCAAATCCCAAAGGACCGATTGACTTAGCAGTCAGGGAAAGCCAGATTACATACATGATTCCCATAATACATTGGGAAATAGAAATTAAAAACATGATACATAATAAAATGAAAATAATTGAACCCTTTAAATATTAATCAAATGCTTCTTAGTCATAACCTAGAGGAATTAAACCTAATAAGGGTGAGCTCAAATTCTCACTAACACTATGAAAATCATAAAAAATAATAAGTCAATAGGAATAAGATAAAATGTAAAGGTAAATAACTGATAACACATTCCATTCATAAACTAGATAAGGAAATATCAATATGGAATGGTAAGAAACTGAAACTCATTCCATCTAAATCAAGAAATTGTGAATCAAATGTATCTATAGATATGTTGACGAAAATCTCATGGATAAATAATAACTTAATATAAATGAGTGAAATGATTAATTATTGAATTCCTTGTTTCCTAGGTATATAGAACCAGTACATTCAAGACCATTCATTGTACGGTTTAGCTATCAGGTAAAAACCCATTTAATTTGGACAATTGTTTCTTCTCATAAGACTATTGATACATCGAGGGTCTATCTATAACCGGGACCCACCCATGTTTTACCAGTCCAAACCATTCCTCATATATCAAATAAAAATTGTATCTTATAAAATATCATTATCGAATAAAGAATATGTATTTATCAATAATACATTATAGGAGGTGAAGTAACAACAAGGGTTGTTAACATTAAAACATTTTTTGAGGAAAAATAATATTTAAACATTCTAAGTTATCCCATACCACATTGAAACATTTAAATCATAATTCATCAGAAATTTAATGAAACTTTTAATATCATGAATATAAGGATATTCATGATATATCATACTAAAAGGTAGTTTATGAAACAAATAAAATTGAATTTGTGATAATAACAAATTAGTCTCAATGTAATGTAAATTGAGATGAAATTACCTTACCATAATCTTCCTTTTTGTTGTGTGGTTTTTATTCTACTATATAATGGTTTAAAATATGTTACTAACTTATAACATATTCATAATTATGTTTATAATATCATATATTAATTTCCAATAATATTTTATTTCTTACTTGTGAACACTCTTTCATTAATTTCACTACTTCGGGTGTTAATTGCCTTGTTTTCTCGAGTAAATTTTAACATGTTATTTGTTGTTATAATTAATTAAATAAGGGTTTCATTATATCTAGAATGTAAACCATGGATTAATTATCATATATAATCAGTATATATGTATTTATATTATTCCATTATATTTGGAGATTCAAAATGAAGTCTAGTGTTCACGGAGATGGTAGGTCATGCGTACGCATGAATGCGGAATCCATTTCATTGTTGTATTAAAATAATGAAAAGTGTATAATAAAAATGTATATTATAATTCAATAATAATATCTATGTTATATATTTGACATAGCTTTATTAAATCCATCCTTTATACATTCCATGAATGGTAAGAACTAGTCATATTGCTTTTAGGGGGAAGTAGTCTACACTTCTTCAAATTAAATTATCATATTAACACAAGATGGAAAGAATAAAGCTATGTTCTAAATTAATATTACAGAATAATAATGAAATTATAAATATAATATATAACATATATAAATAGAGTTCCTATCATAAAGTCCCCCATGATAGGTGGTAAAGAAAAATTGAACAATCATCATTTCGCGAGGTAGTAGTTCATCAAACACAGAAAGAGTATGTTTGTTACCCATTAGATGTAGGGGTGTATAATTTTATCTTGAAAACATTACAAAAAAACATCCTAGTATGTTGGGAAAAAATCCCTCAAGGTATCATTGAACCATATTTTAGGTGATTTGGATTGTTGAAAAAGAGGGAAATAAGAATATTGCGCACTAGGCATGTTTCAAATTTAGAACATAAAAATATGATAAAGGAAAAAAAAGTGGTGTGAAGTTTAATAAGTGGTGTGAAATTCCTTACGTGGTGTGCAAGTTAATAATTAGAGTACAAGTCATTAAGTGTCACACAAGTGAATAGGTGGTGCAAAAGTCATATTTCATCACACAAAAATGTGACGAAGGAAATAATGTGGTGTCCAAGTCATTAAGTGGTGTCCAAGTCATGAAGTGGAACACAAGTTATGGAGTAGCATGAAAGTCATGAAGTGGAGCACATGGTGAGTTGTGAACCTAATATTTACGGTATCCAAAATTCATATAAATAGACAGCTACCCTTCTCATTATAAAGAATCTCAACACTTATAAAAAATCTAAGATATGATTGTTCAAGTGAAAGTGGCATGCACGTCCGGAGTGACATGCAAGTAGCATGTTCCATGAAAGTAGTGAGTTGCATCCAAGAAGTCAGTGGTGTGAAAGTAGGGTCACATAAGTAGTGAGTTGCATGGCCAGTGACTTGTAATAAGGGGTGTGCAAGTACTGTCACATAAGCAATTGTGCACAATTATAAAGTGGCGTGCAAGAATAAATTGGTGAACAAGATTGATTTCCCGCAACAAAGTAAGAGGTTTTGAAATAAATGAAGTGGCACAAAAGTCAACCTAGGTTTTATTTATATTTGGAAGTTTCCCAGAACATCTATGGTAAGGCGATATTCATTATTGAATGAATGTTTCACTTTAATATAGAATCTACATACAGTGGAGGATTCATTCATTTTTTATAATTAAGAGAACTAAAAGTCTATAAACAATGAGTGAATCCTTTTTAGAGCAGTGATAAAAACAAGAGGAAGAAGGTGATCTTCTCCATTGGTAGTGAGAGGGAGGGAGAGAAATACAGAGTGACCCTTGTGAAAGGAGTGAGCTGACCATAAACTCTGTAATGGTAGTGAGCTTGGCCATAGAAGTGATTTATCCCAAACACTATAAATTAGAAGTGTGCTTTAGTGTATTTTGGTACATCGGCACATCATCATTTTATACTCCTACGATGTAGCCCAGTGAGGGTAATACAATTAAAAATCTATGTGACTTCCTTCTTGATTCCCTATATTACATTAAAATCATCATCACTAGAAAAAGAAGGAAATAATATGTCTTGTATAAAAACTTAAGTGAAAACAATGTGACCCTTATAACAAAGAGGTCAAAATCTAGTGGGGAAGGAATAATAATTTGGAAAAGAATATACATACTCTGATTCCCCCTCCCCCATTGGGTATCTAGTCCAACTTTGGTCCTAAAAATGTGTATCAGAGCATATATTTCTTTTATCATATTTGTTTTTTGTGACTTTGTTCAGTGTATTATTTATGTTAAAAATAATGTATGATCTTATCTTGGTGTGCCATGGAAAAAGGAAAAACATCAAAGAAAAAATAGAAGTTATATGGTATTCCTTAGTGTGGAAGTGTTTATTGAAAATTTTTTATTCAATTAAAGGAATCACATATTTTACTAAAATAAATCTTGGATGAATTAGATAGAGAAATGATAGACTCGGTCAATGATGTTGTAGGAATGAGTGAAGAACATGAAATTATAAGTGATGTTGAAATTAATAATGGTAAATAAGCTTTGAAGATGAAAAAAGTTGAATATTTCCATGAAAAAAACAAATTGGTAAGAAATTTGATGAAGAAGCAAAATCTAAAGATATATGAATCCAAGAGCTAGAAATTGAGATCGATAAGCTATGAGTCTTAAATTAAAGGCTTATTGTTGTGGCTATTTATATAAGTGAGAATAATGATTCTCAATATGAATAACATCAAACGATATCTACAAATATAGGGAAACCAAAAGACGATATGAATAGAGGGAATTAGAAGTAAGATGAAATTCAGAATCTGAAAGCTAGAAATGAGGATCTTGCAACAGAGTAGTCTAAACTAGTTCATAAGAATCAAAGTCTACAACAAGAGAATGCATGATTCTCCGATTCTATTTCTCAAGAAAATTGAAAATAAATTGTCACAATGATATGGTGGATAATCTCAAACATGAATTGGAAGATTAGATAAGGAGGGGTATAGATTTAAAGAGAGAAAATAATTCTCAACATGAATCAAGGGATAATAAGATTCAACAATTGGGAGAATATATAAAACTAGAAAATAAAGAAGTGGATAAATCTAATTCCCTAGTAAATCCTTAATTGAAGGATTCCTTAAACTTACTATTTGATTATCTTTAGACAGATTATGATGAAATTAAAGTTAAATATGTTATTTATGAAGAGAAACAATAACGTATTTTATCATCTCAAATACTACACCATTTGGTAAAATATTACATTGGTTATGAGGAATCCCCTCCCATACATGACAGGAAGAGAGCATTAATCAATTATAGAAATAGAAAAATCCCTAAAGTTTCTAGACACAGACCTAAAAATTAATTTATAGGAAGTAATTATATCATATTCTATTTCTATGGGATTCATGGTCATACATTAAGATTTTGTTCAGAGGCTTATGAATACATTTCATGCTGTAAAGATATAAATTTTTCTAAACATGATAATAAGAAATAGAATCATAAAAAATCTGAAAGAAAAGTCTCCCAGAAGAATGAATCCATGAAGTGATTCTATTATGGAAGAATGGGACACTCCATTAATATGTTTCTAGAAGCTCAGGAGATCAATGATAGAAGAAGAACTCAAGCTGCATCAACATCTCAGTTGAGAAATGATGACAAGAGGTATGTCTTTGATGGGAGATGTTTTATTTGTTCCATTCATGGGTATTTGAAAATACATTTTAGTAATATGAAATCAGGGAGGGAAAAGTAACACATAAGGAGATCCCTATCACATGCAATATACAACGAAGAACCCTATATTGGAATACAACATGGTAAGATGATAAATAGGTTTATAGTCTCAAGGGAATCAAAATGAGCTCAATGAAAGGTATATCAATCACATCCACTTTTACACTCACAAAAACTCCCCTAGAATGGATGTGTAAAATCATAAAAGAAAAAGGGAGGAGATGACCGAAGTGTAATTAAGAATAATGATAAGTCATTGGAAGACTCAACCCCAATAAGAAAAGGTGGCTTGATTCAAACAATTTATAAAATAAATGTGACTGAAGAATTTCCTATAAAATTCAAATTTCATTCCACATAGAGCAATGTGAAGGTGACAGAAACAACTCGCTAATGGAGGAAGTAGCAAGATCAGATGATTAGTGAAGAGATTCTTTCTCGGAGAATGAATCAAGAAAAATCGAATATTAGTGGAGCATCAAAGAAGGAAATTTCTATTAATGGGATTAATTAAAAAAATTTAAAAAAGGCCAATAATCTAGAATCTCAATATCAAAGGAAGACTCATAATGTGGTTAACGAATTCCTAGTCATATTGATCGAAAAGTTTAAGTTAGGTAGGTAGTTAGAGTAGGTAGGAAAAGAGTGTGATGCTTTGAAAGAAATAATAAAAGGGTTGAACCATCAGGATCAACCACAATCCTCTTCTTCATGATCTTAGAAGAACCCCCCTCTCTATTTGTCTAAATGATACTAATTGATGTTCATGTGTTTTAGGGTATTTTAGATATACGATCCAAGGAAAGTTCACCTCAAAAGATGAAATGTGGGGACGTAATGTTCTTGGTAATTTCAACTAATTAAAATTAGTTGTAATAATTGAATATTAAAGGAAGTAATTGAGTGTAATGGATTTTGATTCTGTTTTTAACTCTTTATCTTGTGTCCTACACCAAGTTCCTACTCAGTAGGACTATAGGCGTTTTTGATGGCTCATTGCTATGTGGTAATTTCACCTAATGAAAATATCATTGAAGGAAGCTACAATTGGAAAATTATATTAAGCTAGAGAAGTTTCAAAACCCTGCATTAACATGTGAAGAAATGATGCAAGAGATGTAGAATGTTGTGGATATAAACAGTAGACCTAATTAGATGAAATATCACAATGGATATAAATAATATACTAGATAATATCAAAAATGTTCCAACAAGGAGATGGGAAATGTAGTTGAAGGCAATGATGTCACTATAGTTGAGAATGAATAAAATTTTCAACAACATAGTGACCAGTTGTCTAATGAAGTTGATGAGGAGGTTTTCCAGATTTATTTTAAATTATTATTTATATATGTGGTTCTATAATAAGTTTACATTGAGAATCCAGAAAGTTTTCTAATTCATGAAGATGATAATAGAGTTATTTTGTTTAAGAAGGAACTATATTGGTTGAAACAAGCACCAAGAGCATGTTATTCAATACCAAATCAGTTTCTAAACAATCTAGGGTTCCAATGTGTTGGATTTGATTACAATTTATATGTTATTAATGAAAACAATCAATGGATGATGGTCCAGTGACATAAGGAAGGAATGTGACATCTCAATCTAAATATTCCAGGGAGGTGTTAAGAAGCTTTGGAGTGGAAATTTCATGGAGATGGAGATTCTAGTGGCTACCTGGATGATGCTTTTATTGGTTGATGAAGGAAAGGTAGGTAGTATCATAGAGTATTTGAAAATAATTTGATTATTGCCATACTTGATAGCAACAAGGCCTAATATTTTATTTTACACATTCCAAAAAACGAGATATCAAATAAATCCCAAGGAAAACCACATGCTAGAATTGAAAAGGTCAAATCGTTATATCATAGACACCGTGAATGTCTGTTTAATGTATAATGAAAAATCATAGCCAATGTTATTGGGATATACAGATGCAGATTTTTATGATTTAGTAGATGACATGAAGTCAATTCCAAGAGGTGCTTTCTATCTAGGTAGATTGTGTATTTATTGCATAAGAAAGAAAAATTATTGAATTTAATTGATCACTATAGAAGCTGGGTATATTGCAGCCACTCAATGTGAATGAAGAACTAGCTTGATGACATGGTAGTTGAAGTGAAGTCTCTGATTAGAATTTAGTGCGATAATTCGAGTGAAATCAATATTATAAGAGATATAGTTCATCACTCAAGGACAAATAACATTGAGATAAAATTTCATTTTATCAATGAGAACGTGGAGAAAGTGCTAATGAAGTTGGATTATGTTCCAATAAAACTGCAATTTGTAGAAATTCTGACAAATTCCTTACCCAAAGAAGAATTTGAGAGGCATGAACTGGCTTTGGGAGTCCATTCTAATCCCACACTTAAAAATTTGTGAATATCCCCCCTCCCTGAGGTATTATGTGTTTTTACTAGATTTATTGATATGTTTTTTCACCTTGTTAAAGATTACAAAGAAGTGGCCTTTAGGTTCATTGACAAAGTAGGAGAGAATGTGATTGTACCAGGGAGTAAAGGGTGGATTTTTATGGGAGAAAATGACTTAGTCAAAGACATGGGGAGAATTTGACAAGTAGATTAGTGAGATTCGGTAGAAACAAGAGATGGGGAGTAGGATTTATTTTAAATCTAACGATGCTAGCACTGATCGGTCAAAGAATATATATCACAACAACTGAGGTTCTTGATGAAAAAAATAGATTGGTTTCAATAATTGGTGTCATGAATGAAGTGATTCATTGTGGAAATTTTCATTATAATCTTGTTTCTCACACCTAGCATTGATCACGTTGGCTAAATGTATCTGTTGAGTAAATCTTTGATCACTATCGTAATCGCAAGAGGAAAATGGTGGTTAATGATGGAAGAATATTTAATGAGGTATCGAAAAAAGAAAGTGTTTTCAAAAAACCCAAAGGGGATATTGTTGGGAAAAAATCCATATAGGTATCATTGATTCATTTTTGTGGTAATTGTGTTTGTTGAAAAAGTGGATGATTCTAATATTGTGCTCCAGGCATGTTTCAAAATCGGAACATCAAACTATGACAAAGGAAAGAAATTGGTTTCCAAGTTAAGAAGTGGCACACAAGTCATTAAGTGGTGTGCAAGTAAGGAAATGGTGCACAAGACATTAAGTGGCATGCAAGTGAATAAGTGGAGCTTAATTCATATTTCATCACGCCATAATATGAAAAATGAAATAAATTGGTGTGCATGTCATTAAGGGGTGTGTAGGTCATGAAGTGGTGTGCAATTTATGGAGCGGCGTGCAAGTCATGAAGTGGCGTGCAAGGTGAGTTTTTCACCTCATGTGCAGGGTCTCTAAAATTCCTATAAATAGAAGGCAACCATACTTATTGCAAATATTCTCAACACATAGAGAAAATTCACGCTTTGATCATGAAAATGGAAGTGGCGCACAAGTTCTAAGTGGTGCTCAAGTTGTAATTTGTCTACAAGCAGTGAGTTGCATACAAGCAATAAGTGGCGTGAAAGCAGTGAGTTGCATAGTTAGTGGAGCACACACAGTGGTGCGAAAGTAGTGGAACTCAAAAATTGGTGCACAAGTAGTGGAAAAAATGTAGTGGAATGCAAGTATAAAGTGTTTTGTAGGTATAATGTGGTGCACAAGTTGGTTTTTCCACAACAAAGGAATAGTTTGTGCATTGGTTAAAGTGGCACACAAGTCACCCTAGAGTTGTGTGAAAGTTGTAAGTTTTTTAATACATCTACTGTAAAGTGATATTCATTAATTAATTAAAATTTAACTTAAATATATCATCTAAATATATTTTATGATTCATTCATTTATTATAATGAAGAAAACTAAGGGTCTATAAACTGTTAGTGCATCATTTCCAAAGAAGAGAGCAAAGGAAGAGGAAGAAGGTGATCCTCTCCACCGATAGTGATCTAGAGAGAGACATAGGGAGTGACCCTTGGTAAAGAAGATAGATAACCCTAAATATTATAAAGGCAGTGATCTTGGTCATAGAAGTGATCTATTATGAACATTGTAAATTGGTAGTGAGCTTTAACGGATTGGGTACATCGGCACATTGATGTTGTATGCTCCTTAGAAGTAGCCCAGAGAGGGTGAACTAAGTAAAAATATATGTGACTCCATTCTTTCTTACCTTAATTACATTAAAATCATCATCACTAGTTTAATAATGAAATAATATGGTTTGTATGAACACTTACGTGAAATCAAGTTGACCCTTATAACAAAGAGTTCAAGATCTAGTTAGGTGGGAAGATTAAGTTGGAAAAGAGTATACATACCCTGATTCACCACCCCCCTTTCAGGGTATTTAGGTCTTTTAGGGTCCTAAAATACTATATTGAGGATAATGGTTTGTCACATTATAATGGAAGTAATAGATTTTAGGGGGTGTATAGTGGAAATATAATTATAAAACTTTAGAGAAAACATCATCTCTTAATCAGGTAACTTCTTTTGGTTTATACAAGAGGCTTCCTTATAAGGATTTCTATCCTATGTGAGGCTTGAAGGTATAGTGTAGAGATTTGGGGAATTTATTTGGAAAAATATTGGTAGAAACTAAGAGGTATTAGAGGTGTGAAGAAGTGGGAGAGGTGGTAGCCTATTATAGGGAAGGAAAATCAGTCACTTGGAATTTTTTGAAACAAGTTAGGTGTACACATGTTCTTACCTAAAAACAATCATACAAAAAAATCTGAATAAATGATGGTTTATGGCTGATATATGGCCTTAACATAGTTTTTGTACAAGTGTCTAGGTCATTTGGTCCATTAAGATAATAGTTTAGTCCTTTATTAAGAAAAAGTTTACGTTAATGATTGAATTTAATTTTAATTACTTACACTAATATTTTTGGTAAGAAAATATTTTGACATAATTAGATATTATATATTATTTTTATTCCAAATATGGATATCATTTTTCTAAATTCCAAACATATAAGTCGCAAAAATTAATTTTAAACTCATCTTGTAAGGGGGATGACAATGCAGGTTTTTAAAGTAAAAAATCTCCAAAAGTTTTCTATGTTTTAAATTAAATTTCAAAGATACATTGATTGTAATAACCTATATTGTATTAATTGATAAAGCTATTATCTAATTGAACTTTAAAACCAATATAAAACATTTTTTAACCTTACAAATAATTCATATGAAAACACAATTTTGAATTAAAATGCAGAATTTTTAACTATTCATTAAAAAATGATATGTTTCCAAAAAATAATAGAAATTCATCGTAACCTAAATATTATGTTTAAATTTAAAATATATTGTTTATTTTGACATATTAAAAAAAATAAAATGTAAAAATTCAGATTCAAAATTGATTCTCTATTAAAATGTAGGAAAATTCCCTTTATAAAAATATAGGTTTTTAAGTGTAATATGTGGTTTGTTCTTATCTTATGATTATAAATTATATTGGATGAACATAAAAAATATTATATTAAATATGTGAAAAATATATTACACTAATATCACCCCATAAATTCTATTAATTAAATATATTAGGGTAATATAGCTTTTTGAAAATAATACTTTCTTTTATATTCAATCGGTTTTCATTTTCATTTCTCATTAGTTGGTAACCAATGAATTAATTTTATATTTAAATAAACCAAAAATTTTGTAAGTTAGTTTATATTATTCATAAAATCTAACATAATGTCTTGGATATATTATATTATGTTCAATAATAATATTTTAATAATACATTGTTATTTGGGGAAATATGATCTTGTGTGTGAAGTAGGCTATCGAGGAAGGTAGATATTGTGTGTAACACAATCTAACTTAGTGTTATGTTCATTAAAATCATTATAATTTATTTAATATAATTTAATTATTAAATATATAGTACATTCTTAGGATATTATATTCCCTTACACGCTTGGTGTTGGGTTTCATACACACTATTGAATATAAGGTTCTTACTTTAGAATTATGGGGTGTTACATTATCCCCACCTTAATTAAATTGTTTCATCGCAATTTAAACTTGATCTCAGTGATATAGAGATTTAAAATAAACTATTTTTGAAAGAAAAACATTGTAAAAAAGTTAAATATCACATAATCATAATTTTATGGAAAGGAAATTACAATTTTCATGTGACTAGGTTCCCTTGTAGGATAACATGGGTGGTAAATAAAAGCATGTATATGGAATAAAAAGTCCAATAATCAAGTTATAATGTAGATTCCTAGAGAACATGTTTAGAGGAATGTTTTTTACCACAAAACCATAAACCATATGTGTGAACAAAGGTCATTGATATCATAAAAATGATTATAACATGGAAACATTATTATTTCAATACCATTTTATTTGTATAGTTAATGAATTCTTTCACTCTATATGAATATAAGTGAATATAAATTTCAGTAAACATAATCATTGCATTTAATTATTACTTGACCTATTTCTACATCATCTCTTACCACAAGATACATCGCATGGTGAATTAATAAATTAGCCCCTAAAATCTCATCCAATGATCATCTTAAACCATTTAATAAATGCCTAACTTTTCCAATAGCTTATGATCCAATAACTTCTAAAGGAGAGTCACTAAATTTCCAAAATTCACTTATCATTTGCCATTAATAAACTTGAATTATATCTAAATTTTTATATACTAAACATGTGAATAACATCTTCATGTATCCTCTTAAAATATGGTAATAACTCAAATAACCATATAATATTATGGAAACATACCTTCATATTTATTATTTAAGTAAGAAATATGTTATTGGGTATACTCTTTAAATCAAAATATGTTGTAAACTCCATCATTGATGGAATATATCACCTGTAGAAAATTCATTAATCAATTATAAGGTAGTCATCACCTATCCAAATCAATCATTTATTATCCATTATCTCAACATTAGGAACATATTAGGGGCTATCATTCCCTCATTCAGGTACTTTTTGAATGTCTAAACCTTCAACTAAATAAATTTTCTTCATACCTCTCAACATATGATCACAAATACATAAATAAAGTACTAGACTATAATCTTTACATTTTTCACAAAGGATATGATAATAAAGTCATAAACAAAATACTTTTACAATATGTTTCCTAGAACCAAATACTTATGTACATTTCTGTTGTGTCAATTACATATGTTTTACCTTGATCCCTTAACTTCATCGAAGGTATATTCTCTTGAGGTTTGGGGAATTCATTTGCATGGTCACCCATATCCTTCCCATTATAAAACTGAATAGTTGCCTTTTTATTCTTCCTTTGCAATATTTTTTTCCGATTTCCCATTTTTATGCACTTATAATAGACTTTCATTCATTTCAAGCATATCCCTGGGTGATGCATTCCATATTTCACACACAACAGAAATTTCTTTAACTTATTCTTCTTATTTGATGCAGTCACTTTTTCTTTGTGATCAAAAGGCCACTTCTTCTCTTGGATTCCTTTGAATGCGTAGTATTTTGATAATTACTTCTCAATATTGGTGTAACATAAAATTATTTCTTCATTTGATTAAAAATTATTAGAAACTAACACCCTTCAATGATTTCTCTTAATAACTTTAAAGAAGTGGTCGATCTTTCACTCCGTGTTGTGTATTTAATCTGTTGCATACCTAGTTAACCTTGTAAAGGTGGATCTATAATCCTCAACACTTTCTTCTTAATTATTATTTAATCTAATGAAATTACACTTCATTTCAATTTATAGATCATGAGGTAAGTATTTATCAAATAATTTCACCTTAAAATTTCTCCATAACATGAGTTCAATTTCATCTTCCTCCATTGTATTCTTAATCAGAGACCACCACTTACCAGCATAACCTTGGAGACAATAGATTACAAGTGTAACATTTTCCTTTTCACATCATTCCAAGTAAAAAATATCTTTTATAGATACTTAATCCATTTCTATGCTACAATTGGATTAGTAGTCCCACTAAACGATGGGGGCTTCTACCGCATAAAGAAATCCAACATAGGAGATTCACTCCATGGAATAGGTTGATCCATTTTGGAATGGTAGATTTTCATAACCTGACTATGTTTCACTATTATATCCATAACTGGTTATGTTTCAATACTAGATATATTTTGTTTCCTCATCAATGAATTATATACATTTTCCACGATTATTAACATTGTTTTCAATTCCAGGTGCCATATCTAAACAATGGAATATACTGGATCTTCTCCAAAAATTATGAAAATTATATAACACTAAATATGGTATAATGCATAACATAAAATTGTGCATCGTAATTCCTATATTAATAAACATTATTTACTTTCAAGAAATCTTTACATCCAAATCAGTCATAATGATATATAATTAAAATTTAATATATCCTACATGTATCCCTTTGTAATGTCAAACCTAGTGCACAATAAGGCATGTTTTTGTGTGCCAGGTTACCCTAGGTCAACACCAAAAACACTTTTTTTCCAGAGCAACATCCTCTTGTAATATCCGGACAGGGATGTGTTTCTTGGAATACCCACATAATCTCTACCTTACCAAAATTATATGATTTTCTTGTATACTTATCCTCAATATATATCTTTGGGTTTTGATCTCAAATATACATTTTTTAAATCTCTTTTTCTAGGTTGTTGCTAAAATTCCTTTAATACCAACTAAAATTCCCTGTCCCCTAAGCTTAGAGCTGGTGCATTACTTTTTTACATTGGCGTGATTATAAGGAATCAAATCCCGAAGAACCAATCAGTTTTTGCAGTCTTGTAAATCCATATTATATACATGATTCCCATAATACATTGGAAAAATACAAATTTATAACATGATACATAATATAATGAAATAAAATATATCCTGTAAAGCTTAATCAAATATTTCTTGTTCATACCCAAGAGAAATGAAACATATTATGGTTGAGATCAAATGCTCAGTAAGGGTAAGTAAAGAAAAATAAATAATGAAAAAATATGAATAAGTTAACATGGAAAAGTAAATAACTGATAACACATTCTATCCCAATAACTATATAAGGAAATATCAATATTTAAAGGTAATAAACTAAAACTCATTCCATCTAAATCAATAAATTGAAAATAAAATGTATCCATAGATACATCGATTCAAAACATCATAGAAAAATAATAATTGAATCTAAATGAGGGAAATTATTAATTATTAGATACCATGTTTCCTAGGTATATGGAAACAATAATTTCAAGACCTTTCACAATATGGTTTATCTATCAGGTAAAAACCCATCTAATTTGGCCAACTATTTCATCTCATAATACTATCAAGGCAATGAGGGGATATCTATATCTGGGGCCCACCTATGTCATACCAGTCTAATGAATTCCTCATATATCAAGTAAATAATTTTCCTTATCAAATATCCATATAGAATAATGAATATGGATTTATCAATACTACCTCTTATGAGGATAAGTAAAATTAAGGGTTGGTTATATTAAAACATTCTTCAGGAAAAATAATATTTAAACATTCCAATGTATACCATAGATCATATATTAGTTTTATTTAATGGATAATAATATTATAAAATTAATATTTAAAGACAATATAAAACATAATTTTACATTTTAAACAAATCAGATGGAAAATCTGTTTTGATCAAAATTGTGATATTTTTAACTATTCATTAAAAAATGATATGTTTCCATAAAATATAAAAACCTAATCATATCCTAATTATTATGTTTATATTTCAAATATTATGTTTATTTTTAAATATTAAATAAATTAAAGTGGAAAATTTCAGATTTAAAATTGGTTCTCTATTAAAAGGCGGTAAAACTGCCTTTATAAAAAATATAGGTTTTTCAGTGTAATATATGGTGTGTTCTTATATTATGCTAATAAAATATACTGGATGAACATAAAAAATATTATATTTATTATTTTATATATATATATATATATTACATTACTTTCAGCCACTAACTATTATTAATTAAATCAATTCAGTTCAAACAGCTTTGTGAAAATAATATTATCTTTTTTATTCAATCAGTTTTAATTTTCATTTATTATTAATTCATAAAAATGAATACATTTTATATTTATATAAACAATAAATTTTCATAATCTAGTTAATACTTTTCTTAACCTCTAATGTAATGGCTATGATATAACATATTATATTAAAAAAATAATATTTTAATAAAACATTGTTATTTAGTAAAACACAGTCTTTTGTGTGACGCAAGCTATCGAGGAAGGTCACTCTTGTGTGAAACACAATATGACTAAGTGTTTAATTCATTACAAGATATATCATGTTTTGGATATATTTAAAATATTAAATATATAGTAGAGTCTCAAGATATTGCATTCCCTTACGTGTTTGGTGTCACATGTCATGCATGCTATCAAATGTAAGGTTTATACTTAAGAATTTTGGGGTTTCTCACACAAGACACCATGATACCCTAGTGAAATTTCTACCTCATGTCACAAAATCTATCTATAATGTAATCCCCATCATGGGAAGATCCATGGACATGTCCAGGAAATCCTGCGCTCCCCCTTTACCACCACAAGGACTAATGGATGGAATTTTCTATGAAATGATTGTACCTCTCCATAGAACCATTATTGGACACACGATGTATCACCAAGAGCTAGATTGATTTTCTTCTACAAGAATCTTACAGTCTCACATGATCCTCAATCTTTGTATAATAAACAAAGGAAATAAAGGGGAAAAAGTTGGGACTCTCTCGCAGTCACAATACTCTTATGATGAAAAAATGTTGTATGTATCGTGGTCTCAAAAGACCCCTTGAAAACCCAATTTGGATTCATAGAAGCACCTCGACAAGCCATTATTTTATAGATAAATATCCTATAAAATGATTCAAGCATAAAATTAATTCCTCACATCAATCACTCTGATCTCGTGAAGGCCCTTGGACATGTCCATATGACAATGTGGAAGTCTTTTGGAATTATCACATGAATCAGAAATTCCCCATTTATTTGAAATGATCCAGTAAAGGTGGCATTGATGGGATGGTCTCACGTTCACTGAAAATTAAGTGACACCCCAAGAGAGATTCACGATAGGGACTCATGAATATGTTTGACATCAAGGCCCTCCACCGACTCTACCCTTGATTTCTGAGATATGTGCTATAAAATTTGGTGAACAACTAGGGTGTGGAGGCCTATAAATTCCCCAGCCAAGTATGAAAAATGCACCCCTTCATAATTAGAGGGGTTGGGACTTTGCATCCAGATGCACTGGTGTAGTCAATCACCAGATTGAAATTATGGGAGAAGATAATCTTGCAACCAAAAAGTGTTCTACCTGGTAAGATACTGGTGAAAACCCAGAGTGATCATGAAACAATCATAGGCGCTTACTGTGGTCACTTATAGATCATGAAAATTACTTCTTGAAGGATACGTGAAGAACATCCCACACATATGATAAAATATGTGAGACTTAAAACAAGCTAACACTGAAAAAATCTAAGTAATTATCAATATAAAGGCAATAAAAATAGTAATATATGAGATACATAAGAAAATAACTTGTATATTGATCCTCATGTGTTTCGCATAAACCATCTAGGTCATGAGGCAGCACCAGTGCATGTCTCCCAAATCACGTGACTCTCCTTTGGATTACTATTTGGATCATGCAAAGTCCCCTAGACATGTCAATGGAAGTTTCATGGAACCCCCTGAGTATGCCACACATGTCTTGGGAGACCCTCTAGATTTTCCATACAAATCTTGCGATGTCCTTTAGGAATGTCAACTAACCTATATGGCATAACCTACTCATATCAGTTAAGTCTCACGGTTTCACCTGAGGATGTCAATTGGATCTCATGACACCCTCTGCGTACACCATCCAGGTCTTGTGATGGCCTCTATACATGTCAGCCAAGACATGAGACACCCTCTAGGACATGTAAAACTGACTCTAATGATGCCCTCTAAGAATGTCTACCAGCATACCTGATGACACCAGGACGAGTCAGTAGGATCATGCAACACCCTCTGAGCAGGTCATCTAAGATCATGTGATGGCTTCTAGGATCAATCAGCTAGTTCTTGTTATGTCCAAAGGAAATTTTGGCCTTCATCACTTTACCACCTTCAAATATTCCATCTAGATTATGTGAATTCCTATGTAAAAATTAACTAGAACATAAAATTGTATTTGTAAATGATAGGAAGATACCCTTTTACATGTCAAGAATACAATCAAGGCATGTCTAGTTGACAACCAAAGAAGATCAGGTGGTAAAATAGGCTAGGTCAAGTAGGGCCTCCCAAGACTTGTTAAATATTTCCATCTTCAGTGTGTATGCCCCGATCAGTAGGGCAGCGTCACTGTGTAATCCCCAATCAAGACAACATTTATGACTTTTATTCCTTCCATAACACAGATACGTAAGATGCCTCTCTAAGGTTTGATCTCTATATTAATAATCCAATGGGACGCCCCACACATAATTCACACATAAACAAGAATGGAAAAAAAATTCTATACATTTTTTCAAGAAATTATCAAGACTCGCCTGGTCTTTGGGAGCTCAAATAAACACATCATTCAAACTAGCAGTGTTAGTGTGTAATCCCCAGTTCAACTAAACAATGATGACTCTAATTCCTTCCATAACTAGGACATACAGGATGCTTCCATGAGTCCCAATAACTTCATTAAACATCCCAATGGAATCCTTTTAATTTTTAACCTTGTATGTCCGCATTTTGTAACCCCCAATAAATAGGGAAATGTTAGTGTGTAGTCCCTAATCAAGTGAAACATGAGTAATCTCATTTCTACCATAGCATAGACATGTAGGAAACCATCGAAATTCCTAATTCCAAATTCAAATGGTCATCCACCACAGTGTGGATCCCACCATGTCACTGATATTTCGACCATCAATACCCAATCATCCCATGTGATGATCATTCTACCTCATCCATTAGCAGACTAGGAAATGAATTGAACAATGATGATTGTGATTCCTTCTATAAATAGAATATGTAAGATGCCTCCCTAAGTCCTGATGTCCATATAAAACATAATAAGGTAATTACCATCATATAATCCCTACACCCATATGAAATGAAGTTGATCACTTGTTATCCCTTATTTTTGACACTGAGCATAGCTCATGTGGACTTATGGAGTCAGAATGAACACATTGTTGGCATCATGAATCTCTCCAAACTAAGGAAATCTGAGTAAATAATCTCAAATGAGTGTAATAATATAAACCACCCTTATATGAAGACATATACTATGGTTTTATTCCCATTCAAATGATTTAAGTATGATAACTATCATTCCTTCTATAACCAGGATACGTTGGACGTCACCTCCAGACTCAAGCTCAAATATTCTGGTGCCTAAGTTCTCACAAACATTTCCTCTTCAAAAGATTTTTTTATACATAGGATTAACAAAACTATGTGGGTTCTGATTCCTATAACAAATTGGATACATAGGACACCTCACAATGGATCAATCATGTCCTCATAATATTAACCACCTCCCTAAATGGAAGGATTTTCCAAAGTGTCTAATTATGCAGCTTCAGCAAAATAAATAGTTGTTCATTACTAGGAAATAGATGAATAACCTCAAATATATATAGATTGATTCACTAATAATATCCATTTATTTTTTACACAAAAAATAAACTTAACCAAAAATAATTTGGTTAGGGTAACTGGTCTCACGTCAAGATTTGGAAGATATTCACAAACATATCTAAAATTTATAAGAGAGTCCCATAGTATAAAACAATTACATTCAAAAGGTTATGATGAGACTCACCTCTCATCCTCTCAACCAATGTGAGTCCCAAAGTTCCACTAAGAATAAAAACATAGGTGACCACCTGGATAGGGTATGTAGGTTTGTACCCAATTATGGATAGAGAAACCATTGGGATTTTCTGTTAAGAGCGACAATGGAAAAATTATGTTAATGATTTTGCATGAAATAAACCCCCCACAATCAACCATTGGGACAAAATGATCCCACCTCAATTATTTTTCCCAGTAACCTCTTTTCCAAATGAAAAAAAATGTTTAACCCAACATGAATCTATCAAATTGAAAAATGATAATGTTATCAACTATGGATCCATCTTGTTTGTACACTATATGCAAACAAAAAATGGTAAACACAGTGTAAAACTCTCAAATAACAGAATGGTAGGTTAATAATATAAAAGAATGCTTTTTTTATCATTTCATATATTAATGAAGATGATAAACCTGACATGAATCTTATAAAAGATCCTCTTTAACTGGGATTCCAATAAATAATTCCATCCTCACATTGACAAATCTATGTGAGCAGAAAGGCCATATGAGGAATAAAATGAAAATTATTTCAATAGTGCATATCTGATTGAGCATATTATGCCTATGATATTGTAAAAATTGGTAACCTTTTTCCTGGTTTTTAAATGACTTCATATATTACTCTCATCAATAGAATCCCAAGCTAAGACAATGTATTCATCATCTAGTGACAGTTCTGATAAATTACCTATCGGTGCAACCCCCACGAGTTATAAAATGATCTCACTTTCTGGAAGGCTCCAAATTTAGGTGGAGAACACAATGGTATGGGATACCTCCAACATGTTACAATCCTGGACCTCAAACAAATAGGTAAGGGTCTCCAAGTATGGAAACCAAAGAGTCTACACCACCCTAGGAAAGTTGAAACTAAGCCAATGTCCCACATCATCACAGCCAATAGATTCGGGTGCATATCCCAAGAGTGTGATAACCACCACCTTGAATCTCTGATGAAGGTGGAATAGGGAGTCAAATATTGCTCCCTTCCGGTTCAGAAGTTTTTGAGGAGGGCTCTTGTTAACCGTTGTCACCAGAATCATCCATATAGTACCCACCAGTCACCTGCTAAGGATACCACCAGACACGTTGCCACCTTTTGTTCCCATGACTGGGTAGTAAGGAAGACACATCAGACATTGAAGGATCTTGATATCCATGAGTGGATTCATACCCCCACACTCACCGACAAATCCTTTCGGAATATTCCAATAGTAACCAATGAGTAGGCTCATATTCTTACTCACATAGAATATGTAAGTGGGAATATTTTCGCAAGATACATGGGGGAGGAACATATCTCTACCCCCATGCATGATGCCTGTCAGCATATTATAGTGGTGTAAGGAGGATAGAAGTTGGAACATATCCCAAATTCAATAGAAGATATCTTCCAATATATAGTGAATGCATACAATGTGCATTATTATATTCCTATACACACTTTTATAAAGTGATAATACATCTTATAAATAGCTTAATAACTCTGCCACATATTTTGACACTAGTACAGATACAGGGATATGCACATAGTCCAATCCATACAACCAAGATAGCTCAACACTTTGATCATTATGAATAAGTAGCTACTCCAGAATAAGGGAATATTCATACTCTCATCCAAGAGGATTATCAGCATATTCTAATAAAGGATAATTAATTGAACTAGGCTCATATCCTCATTCCAAATGGGGCTCTCCAAGTGAGAGTGGAACATGCCTCATTACATGGTCACATGCATATTGAAAATGTCCTATAGCATATTACAAATGCCCAATATTAGGCTCAAATCCCTGTTTTGGTCAGTGATCACTAATAGAGAGTGACTCATGCCTCAGGTAAGGCTCATATTTCTATCAAATAATTCCATCTAGATATTCCAAAGGCCCAATATCGGGCTTAAATCCTCCATTTCAGCTGGGTCTAACTAAGTGATAATGGAAGATGTATCGGGACAGGCTCATATTTATTTTAGATAATATTCCTATAATATTCTTTGAGTTCACAAAATCTAGTTGCATATCCCTACTTCCAATGATGAATGACTACACCATAATCATTCCACGGAAATACCGGAGATGGCCCATATACCTTTTCCCATTATGGATGTTTGTATTCCTATTCCGAAAGGGACTGAAAATATGGACTAAGCCCATATTCCCCTTCCAACTGAGGCTCACCAGCTATGATAGGATCATTCCATATGGGATTCTTATATTCCTACCAAAAAAAACATATTCAAAAAGAACGGGATCTGGCTCATACTCCAATTCTGATTAAGAAACTCCAAGTTATAATGGAACATGCCTTAGGACTGGCTCAAAGTCTTTTCAGTAATGAGAAAAATCATGGGAATATTCCAATAGCTTATTAGTAGTGGGATTATATTCCCAAAAAAATATAAGATTTTTTGAAATTTCCATAAACTTTAATATAGAGAGCTCATATCCCTTCACAATTCCAAAAGGAAGGTCATCATACTATGTCTATGGGATAAACCATGATCCATATTATTAATATTATCAATGTTAGTTTCCTTGTGGTCATTTGACACAAGTTCTCATCCACACAAGGTTTCTTAAAATCTTCAATCAAATCCAAATATTATCATTACCATGATAGTCTTACTTTTGGTAGTGTGGATATGGATCGTAAGGACTATACTCCTAACATCCACTATAGTCAACCACCGCATGGTGAAATATCCCACAGACAAGTAAATGTTCCCATTTCCCAAACACCATCATATAAGAAGGTGCTCAAAACACCAACACCTTTATATAGAGATGCGATCGAAAATCAGGTTCAACTAGTTATAGTTCCTCATAAACTTCTAGTAGCAGTATACTCTTATCAATAGGTGACCTCAAGAAGAATTTTCCATGGTATTACTAGACAGATGAATGTAATTCTAATGAATAGGAGGTCAAAAATGAAATATATAGAGATTTAGTAGGAAACAAAATCCTTATCATGTTCTAAATCCTCACCACTTCGGACTATGAGATCCCAGATAAGAAATAAATGGAGTTCATTCCTTATCTACACAAATATATGTGAGATACACATTAGTTAATTAAGTTTTAACATCACCCCTATAGAGGATATGATTATCACCTTCACCACATCAACACTCTATTTTTAGCTGGATATGGACACTTATTCTATAGCTCGGAACCCATGAGAGGAAGAATATAAAAAATAAATATGCATCATTTGTCACTATGTCGCATCAACCCTCCACTGACTGATTACTAAAGTGTTTCCAGACATACGTATCTGAGGATGGGAGAAATATGGATAATTTCACTTAACTATATCCCCAAAACAGCATAACCCTTCCGATATAGCATATAGAAATGTCACGTCCTCTAGAAAAATTAGGTTATTGGGTAACGCTTGGGCAAGATGATCACTAAAACATAATTCCCCCACTTCGAAAATACCTATAAATCATGAATTAAGGGATAGGATAGAGAAAAAATCTTTCAATTAGGCCCCACAAAGTAGTGAGAATGAATTTCAATCATGGAGATCGATGTTTTGATCAGCCAAAAAACCCTTGTAAAGAACATCTCTTCTCATGGGCTCCCATCGCACCCAGTTCTTATGTGAGCATAGTTAGGCCACATAAAATGAGACAGAGTAGCAACTTCCATAACAACTATCCAGGAGTGAACTCGTATCTCTAGGCAGAGGGAATATCTACCACTACCTCCACCTCTCAAAAGATCAGTTCTTGAGAAGCTTGGGGACATATCAACATAAACATCAAAAAAACCCAGCCTATTGGGAAACAAGAATTTATAACTCAATCACCATCTCCAAGATCATCATCCCCTGAGTGGGACCTAGGGAAATCAAGAGGGATTCTAGATCAACTTCATTCTATGTGGCATGGAGAATATACATCTCAATTTCTATATCAGTAGTCATTAAAAAACAACAAGAATCAATGGATCCTTAACAATAAGACCATTCAACGACAATTGTAGTCCTGAATAACCCCCATCACATAGTTATGGTGTAATTTTCATCATCATCATCACTATAGGGAGAATAATTATTCTCATGGTTGGGTGGAAATGTTCAATAGTTGTAATTCCATCCATTCTTCCCACAATAAGAAACCCCTTTTCTATTTGGGGCATGTTTAGAAATCATGAACGGAAACCCCACAATGTTCAATGTTCATAGACCAGGACTGGAGGAATGTATGGAGAAGGTGATAAGACCCCATTGAAGTCACAAGCCAAAATTTCCCAATATTTCCAAGGGTTTGAATAACAACCCTAATGGAAGGCATTATAGAATCATCCTATTATGTTGTATGTAATGTAATAATAAACATTTCCTAATATTCCTCTATAAATTTCGTCACAATAAATATTAAATACATTATGGATCAAGAGGAAAATACATAGGGATACAACATAGAAAATCTACCCTGAGAGGAGGGTGATCTGGATACACTAACTGAGGCTGTACACACCCTGAACAAGAGAAGGATCCAAACTCTGCTGCCTCTAAATAAAGAGTTTCCACCTCTAGGGAAAAAACATCCATAGAAAAAGGGAAATTTGATGCCTCATCCAAATCTCCATCTAGAATATTTTTGGTTCCTTTCATGGAGGAACAACTATCACAATATGATTGTGAAATAAAAGAACTTTGAAAACTCAATTATGAGGTACTTTGGGGAAATATCAATAATGAGTATCATCTCTAGGCTGAGGTGAACATCCCTCCTCCCATAAGATCTAAACTGTGAGAAAACATTTCATTTGAGCATCATAATAGCACATTATCTAGGCCGGTGGCCTACATAAATGAGAATTTTGAAAATGATCATGACACACTCCATTTTGGTGGCATACCCTCCCTATTTATAGAAATCATTAAACCGTAGTAATAAATGAGGATCAATAAGTGATGAAAGCAGGGAAACCACATCTACTGCCACCTTCTCCCTATAGAAGGGAGTTCAATCAAATAGTAGTACCTCTAAAACTCTTTAACATTACAGTTTCCCTTCCTACTTTAATGGAATCCATGTAAGGGAGACACACACCTATTCTCTCTTAGAGGAATCCATATACTGATTGGATCGATGGAACTTTCACTCCACCCAATTTCTATAATCTTTCCATCTCTACCATTGATGGTGTAGGTCACCCAAAACATCCTATGACACAATTCATATCCCTATGATGTCTGATGATGGGCCCTCAAGATCGACCAGAGGCAATAATTCTAAGGTATTTTTTACAAACTCTAGCAGGGTCAGCATTTGTCGTGTATAATAGTTTACCAACAGGATCTGTTTCCATATGGGAATTCATTTATCATCATTTCCATTATCAGTTCTACTCTACACTGGGGAAAATGACAATTTTATACCTAACTAACTAGAATCAATGAAAAAATGAGAGATTTTATGAATTAATAGTTATTTGGAAGGGCTTAACCTATTTACTAAACACCCTCTCTCACAAAAACAATTACTAGATCTTTGTTCTCAATATCTCCAGGATGCGTTGTAGATGCCTCTTATCCCAATCATGTATCCAAGTTGGTTTTGTGAGTTCATAGAAAAAAAACAATGATCAGAAGACTCCATTTAGTGACCTTGATCCAAATCTCAACACATGCCCTCATCATAGGGAAAAAGCCTAAGAAAGATAGAAGCTTCATTTTTTTACTCTCATGCCATCCGTAGTTCCCTTCTAAGAACCTAGAAAAGTCTCAAACTTCACAACACCACCTTTCATGTGGAAAATACCACATAATCATCTTTTTCTAGAAGCATAGATAAATCAGAGTCACCCAAGATTTGAGGAACTGATGAATAAATCATACTTCTTCTAAAAAGAACAAGTCACTAGTTTTTTTTCAGTATCCATGGATAATAACCCGTTCATGCTTCTATAGCCTAGAAATCTTGATGAGTTCAATGTCACCAACTGCCCTGACTACTTACCTTTCCATATAACATTGGGTCATAATATCTAAGACTGCTTCATCTTCAAAGACATCCTTTAAGGAATGGTCAATTATGGATAGGTGGTGTTAGAAAAATCATCGGAGTATGCGGAATGGATAACTATTTCCCAATATAAATAAGGTGATTAATAAAAAGATATAGACCAACGTGCCTGGAAGTTAGACAATTGGATAACTCAAACAATAGTTTATTGAGATCATACCTCCCTGAGGGAATATCTGCGAAGACCAACAATAGCTCCACCACTAAAGGATGTAACATAAGACACACCTACCAAAAGTGGTAACAACCATCGAAATAAGGAAGAAATAGTATAGTAAGAGTCGTATGCTTCTCTAATGAAAGCTCTTACTCATGTATATTTCTTCCCTAAAATGTACAATATATTGGAACTTCCCTAACAAATAGAATCATCATCAGAAGAAGATCTCATATTTGGTTATTTCAACATGGTACATTTGGCAGACCCCTTCTCTGATGATCAATAATCCTCAAAAAATGAGTTTACTACACATAACTAGGGAACCGGAGGCCGCATGCACTAGAACCGATGATATAGGGGACACCAAGGGCATGGTCAGGCCCAATATTATGGTTTATTCCCTATATAGGACATATATGTTTATGCGACTCATGGGCAGGCACTCCAGTTAACCCAGTATAGACATGCAAGTGTCTCAAAACCTTCCAGCAGTTGTCCACCCCCAATTGTCTAACATGGCTGGCAAGTGAGGGAATGATTATATAATCTTCCCAAACAATGGTATAGGTGCGTATGAATTCTACCACTAAAATTAAAAACACCCACTACCTCTCCAAAATCACCAGGATTGTTTGTCTCAAATTCCTCATTTCTTAAGACACTTATCTAGGTGAAATGAAACCTTAGGATGCACTGATCTCTAGAAAAAAGTAAAAAATTATAAAGTAGTTGGTGGCTTTCCTTGACAAGCCCTCAATCCTCAATGCACACCATCTTTAAAAATAAATCAAGGAGGTACTTGTTTTTTCCTCCAGTGCCCACATGAATTCAATATAAAAGTTTATGAATATGAGATGTATTGAGTGGAGACTCTGTTAGTATAATTCCATGTCTCCATCTTGTTCACTGACCAAGATCAAGAAGAGGTCATCGAATGGCACATCAAGCCACTATATGATTTAGGAAGACTCAATAATGTTTAAATATGAAGGTCTCTAATTGATAATGGTTATAAGATCAACCACATACTAATTTAAACCCTCCAACATTTGGTATATAGTGAATAGTATTTTCCTCTAACAAATATAACCATTCAAGGGAATGGTATTTGTGAGAAAAGACTTATAGGGAAGGAAAAACACAAAACTCAGTTTGGGGAGGTCACATTTGAATCTGAGTAGATAGTTATCCAACAAGACACCACATACAATATCATACTTGGAAGGCCCTGGCTCCATTTCTACTTGGCAGTACATTCAACATTCCATCAATTTCTAAAATACCTCACTACTAGAAAGATCAGTAAACTACTTGATGAATGTTCCCCCTTTGAGACCTATGAACCCACATATACTAAGGAAATATTCTACAAATAGGGACACAAATAAAAAATTATGGAAAATGATATATAGTTTTAGTTTCACAATGTCTTGCAAATAGCCCCTCAAAATCCTTGGAATATGATCAATATTGACAATGAGGCCCCATAAATCATGTCGTGGTGATAGACCTTGTCCTAGAGTTTCAATATCCACTTATCCCCAGTGATTGTGTAAAATAAAATCATATTCAGAATCACTCTACAATTATATAGGTGGTAGGTGATGATAGTGTCTCTTCTTATGGCCTCCCCCACCCTAATATTGATCGAGAAGCCACCAAATCTCAATTTCTATTTTAAGGTGTCTCTACAGACTCATAATTGGAAGAAGATGAGGATGAACTTAGGTATTACCTCACCATATTCAATGAAGGAATATATATCACAATTTATGATCTTATAAATATATATTGAGGAAGAAAATAAGACCTGTGGCCTACTCCAATTAGTGGCTCTTTACCCCACAAAGAGAAAGATATGTTTATTGAATTTCTAAAGAAGCATTGATATGAATTCTCATGGAATTATAAAAAAATTATTCTACTAAATCTAGATGTGGATATACACCATCTCATCCAACCTGATGAGAATTTAGGCTTCAATCAGGTATCTGGGTTGATTAACCCCTCTCACGCCACCAATGTAAAGGTAGAAGATGAAAATTTGATCAAATTAAACTTTGTTCAAGAAGTGAAATTCCAAATATTGCATTCCATAATCATCCCAGTTAATAAAAATATTGAGAATATTATGGTATGAATTAATTTCAGAGACCGTAATTGGCACTACCCAAAGGATGCTTTCCTATTTTCAATCATTGAACTTCTGATTGATGCAGCTGCAAGCTTCTAAGACCTCTCCTTCATGGATGGGTATGTAGGGTACATAAACATAACATAGACTCTAAAGATGAGGAAGCCACTTCCTTTAGATTTACTCAAGGGATATTTTTCTATCAGTACATTCCTTATTAGAAAATGAACATTAGAGATACATATCAAATTTCAATGAATCATATAATTAAGTTCTTCTTGGGGAGAAAATATGAATTCTATGTTTATGACCTGGTGGAAAATCCTGACAGCAATGTGATCACTTCACTGATCTTAAAAAATAATCAAGAAGTTGCGACATAATATTTTGAAGATGAATCCACTAAAATTAACTTTCGTGGTAAAAACTAGAAAGTTCCTTGTCTTTATTGTATGCCACTGTGGTATAGAGGTCGAACTAGAGATGAAAAGTTCTATTTGACCAATGTCAGCCCCAAAAAATCTCAAAGAGATGAGGGGGATCCAATAGAACCTCTCCTATATTCATCCTTTCATATCCAACATGGCCAGTAAAGTGCTCCCCTTCATTGGGCTAATGAAGAAAGGGATTTCCTTTCAATGGTATAATGACTACCAAGAAGTATTCAAAAGTCTCAAGTAGTATCTACTACACCGATGGGTTTTTATGCCTCTGGAGGAAGGGAGTCCACTAATCCTGCATGTGTACAATATAGAACACTCATCGGGAACCCTCCTCACACAATAACATGATATGGGGAGTGATAACAGTCTCTAATACCATTTTAGGATAATTCTGGGTGCTAATACTAGACAGTATGATGTGGATAATAACTTCATTGTACTCATCTTCATAGTGAAAATGGTGAGTCATTACTTGAAGATCCATGAACTATATCTAGTCTCTCTTATTTAACCACTCAACTACATCCTTGGATACCCTATGTTGACTAGTTTCTTGTCCTTATGGGAAGTCATTATGCAAAAATACAACATTTGGTTCATATCACATAAATCAATGAAAGGGAAATCCCAATCTGATTTCCTCACTACACATCCTTCCTCAGATAATACCCCAGTGGAAACCAAGCTTTTAGATGATGAGGTCATCTATTCTCATGTAACTACCCCAAAATTGGGGATGTATTTGATGGTGCATCCTGAAGCCCTATCGGTAAAATGAAGGGAAGACTAAGGCTAAATTGGTTTTGTCTAGGGATTGTATTTTTCTCTACAAACAATGTTATTTTTTCCTACTCCTTATAACTATTCGAAGGACACCCAAACAATGAGGTAGAATACCAAGACCTCATCTATATATTGGAACTATCCTTACAGTGGAAAATAGATTACCTGAATGTCAAAGGGGATTCATAACTAGTGATAAATCATATCAATGGATAAAATAAGCTATCAAAAAGGAAAAAATCCCCTCTAATTGGATATATTTGGATACTAATGGAAGAGTTCCCAATTTATCATGTATTTCATCATGTTCTATAATCATAGAACGATCATGCCAACACATTGGATAACGCAACCACAGTCTTGGCTGACCCTGATCTGGAAGAATCAATCTGATGTATTACACATTAATGAATGGGCTCGTCAATCATCGTATGTTATACAGAAGAAATAAATCATGTAATCATCACCCCAAATCATTATTATCATGTTACCTATCATTTATGTAGGTAGTCTATAATTGTTTATCTCCTAAACAGGACTCTCCCGACAGATCGAGATGGAAGAGAAAATATTCGACTTCATGTAGTGAACTTTACCCTATGAAGTGGTCCAAATGATCATAAATCCATATACAAGAATGGAATTTATATAATCCTCATTATATTAATAGTATAATGAGATATTTTCTCTATCATATAGTAAGTATATGCAAGATCTTGTGGCGCTCATCAATATGGGACTAGGCTCTCCCACTAAATTTGGAGGTTGGGATATTATTAGAAAACCATGATACAGGACTACATTGAATTCACCAAGAAATAACAAGCATTCCAGATCCATGAAAACTTCATACATTAGCCCTCGGAATTACTACATATAGATAAATAATCCTGGCCATTTCTCATTTTGGGAATGGAAGTTGTAGGTCCATATCCCCCAATCACAAGTAAAGAATTCAAGTACATCCTTACTGCTACCGACTTCATTACAAAATTTTCTATGGAAATAGGCCTCAACGAAGTTTGAAAATTAGTATTATCCACTTCGTAATGTCTCATATCATCACCAAGTTTGGAGTTCATCGCACAATATTGATGGACAATGGCACCAATTTCTATTCTATGCAGTGGAAGAAACTATTCCAGGAGTACAATATCATGTCCAATCACTCATCTCACTATCATGTAGCAGTAAATAGACATATAGAGGCCTTTAATAACACTCTATCAAATATAATACGTAATATGGTGAATAGGGATAAGATGTCTAGGCCAAAAAAATATCCTCCATACTTTATGGGAATATGATACCTCCGTGTATATTACGACACAAGCAATTTCATAATCATTGGTGTATAGGGGAAAGGTAGTGTTTCCCATATATGTCTAGATCACTTCGCTCTGAATATCCATTTGTTGAAATCACTCAAATGATGAGATTCCAAAAAGTGGTTCGATGAATTATAGTGTCCCAATTAGAAGAGGTTGTGCACACCACACAACTTGGAGGTCTATTAGAGTCAGATCACACAAGCTTTTAATAATAAGGTTCTCCTCTGTTCATTGATCCACGAAAAACTAGTATTCTCTCTTTAAACCCCATTGACACCAGGGATGAATCCTCCAAATCCTGAACCCAAATGAGAAGTTCCTTACATCACACTTAAGTTTCATCACAATATATCTTAATCATTGGCCACCATGGGTGGGAAGAATGTCACACCCCCTAACAATGTGATATTTATCAAGAATTACTTTTCATATCTTTCATCATGAATATCTTTTCCTAGTAGTAAGACAATAAACTATACATCACCTCAAGTCATAATAGCAATACATTAAATATCCTAGTTCATCTCATCCTAACCACATGATGTTAAACTATATCGAGTCTTCCTTACCTCATGATGCTAAACTACACATGTTTTTCCTGGACACATGAGGTAAAACTATAAAAAATAATCCTAGTTTTATGAAGTTGAACTACACATGTGAATCCTTACCATATGATTTTAAAATTCATCATTGAATTCCTCAATGCATGATGTTATACTTCATAGAAAGCACCATACCACCAATGAATCACCACATGTTAATTAGATATGCAAAAAAGGAAGGATGAGATACCCCCATCTTCATGTAAGAAATAGCACCACATATAGAATATCTTCATCTAAGATCTACATGAGGTTTTATTTCTATCATCCTAGGATACAAAGTGGCACCCGAACCTCTAGTTTTGGCCCCATCCATAACCTTCATTTTCCTTCATGACAGGTGATCCAAGTCTTATCCACATGACATTAAACCGTATGAGTTTTCTAGAACAATGTATATATTCATTCTAATTTTCAATGAGATACATAAGGATGAATCAATACTATATCATACATCAGGATCCACATTATGAATTACACCCATTTCATATCCTTAAATTCCTATGCATGGTGATCGAACACTTTCTATTATGTGTTTCTCACGACAAGCATAGATCTGATGAGCTTAGTAATTTCAGTAAGGGATTCCCCACAAAAACAAGTCATAGAAGCTTGTGAAAGGCTCATCGTGGTCATAAATGTAAGGCCATAAAATACATACCATGATTAGTTGCCACATAACATTAAACTACATGGTTGATGTTCTATGAATGACATAAAAATGTAAATTCAAGTGCATCTCACATAACATGGACATCATTGTGGGTGTTGGTCTCCTACCACACCTCCATTAAAGAACTTAATGTGATTTAATTCTTGATATCATATGATATTTAGTGATTCCCAAATATTAAATCTTGTTTCTATTTACAAAAAATACCAAAATGAACTCCCAATGAAAATAGTCCAGACTTTCACAAGAATGTAATTCCTCAAGAAGTACGTATGGATTGATTGTTATTGTCATAGGATACATAGTGATTCCTAGATTTCAATACATGGGTACAGATAATCATCCCATTTTCACATCAGTAAGACCACATCCTTTCCGTATGATATTATACTACACAGTTTGTCAAAAACTAAGTGTGGATTGACTCCAATTACTATAGTATATGTAGTGATTCCAAGATCTCTAATCATTATCACAACTACAACAATCAATGGAATCAATTCCCACCTCTGCATATGCTTCAGACCTACATAGGGAGTTTCTCATTCAAGAACTATGTGGGTCTTAATTCCTACCATCATAGGACACGTAGTGATGCCCAGATCACCAATCCTAGTCCTAGCTACAACAACCAATAAAAATTCACACCTACATCATAGGGATTCAATCACACTAGCTTAATTTTCTTACATATGAGCTATATTTACATACGGTTTCCTTGTGTACACAACATGTTGTCCAAAAAAAATTCATTCCATTTCCCACATCCTTACCACATGATGTGAAACTATAAAGAAAAATTCTCAGTCGTATGATATTCAAACTACACCCCAAAAATTTCATTTCCACATGATGAAAAATAGAATGTAAAATGTCATTACTATATGATATTAAACAGAAAATAAAACATCCCCACTTCATGAAAAGTTAGAGTAATGATTTTGTATTTATCTTCATCACAATAATATCTTCACTGGGTGGTGAAACAACTTTTAGGGTGCTCAAACCCTTCTTATATATGAACCTTTACACAAATCACACTTCAATATTTGAGTGGCTTAGATCGTCGCAACCTTCTATAGCCCAAAAAAAAGATACCCAACTTCAAGGGGCCCTTTTATTGACTATGCTTGTATGCATATGGATCCTACATATGTTCCCATAGTCTTCAACCAAATTTGACACTTTATAAATGGGTATTTTCAGTCCCTGTGAGCCCTGACATCGCTAGGGTAGTACCCAACACCCTATGATTTTTTGGTTCATTCCCAGTATGAATGTCCCATATCATCCTCCTGACCCGATCAATTTGTATTCTGATGTACAATCCTTGTATCCAAATATCTTAGCAGATTAGAAATCCAAGACATTATGTCACTTTGTATTGTACCCTTTCACAAAGAAATAAAGTTACACTCTATTCCCAAACATTTGGTGGCCCACACCATGAGATTCGAAACCATAGGTCGTAGGCCTCGGGAATCACAATATAAGAGACAAATTTCCCTAGTGTTATAGAGTCTTTTATGGCTAGCTTTCCTTCTATACCGAACCCTATCATCTGGACGTTTCAGTCTTCAAAAATATGTCATAGCCCTCAGAGAGGAGTGGATATCATCTTTTTCTTGACCACTCTATTGATGTATAAGGTCCTTAACCCACCAAAAAAAGGAATACCCCCTTTATAAGAAAGGAGTTGTATTCCATGTGATCCGTATAAACACCATGGTTGATCCTAGAACCTTAGGGTGTTATGGGTCATCCCTGGCATGTTTTCCCGATTTCATATTTGTAGACACAACGTTTTGGGTTATGAATTAAGTCATCCATACTCTAACTATCCAGGTGGACCTAAAACACTAATATTTATCCCTCAACTAATATTAACCCCATAAATATTACATGGCCCCTAGAAAAGATACTCAGATTCATGATACCCTTTTCTTTACTATTCATGCATGCTTATGGCTCATTCATATGCGCCTATGTTCATCAACCAAATGTGTTACTCTGGAAAAAGGGATTTCTTATCCTTGTGAGACCTAGAAAACCCATGGCAGAACTCACCACCTTAGTGTGTTTTGTGTCATTCATGAAATTTATGCACCATATTCCATGATCATTGATCATGTATGAGCTATAATACCCTAAAATAAAGTAATTGATGGTTCGGGCTAAATGATCATATTCTAAAGAGATAGATTGTCTGACTAAAAGACCCTAAACTAAAGTGATATGAGGTTCGATCTAAAAGACCCTAAACTAAGATACCAATGGTATGAGCAGAAATACCCTAAACTAATGTGATAAAAGGTCTGACCTAAAAGACCATAAACTAAAGAGATATAAGGTTCATTCTAAAATACCCAAAATTAAAGTGATAGAAGTTGATAGATAAAAGACCCTAAACTAAAGCGATAGAAGGTCTGAGCTAAAAGTCCCTAAAATAATGAGATAGAAGGTGTGAGCTAAAATAGCCTAAACTAAATATATAGAAGGTCAGAGATAAAAGAACCTCAACTAAATTTATAGAAGGTATGTGATAAAAGACCCTAAATTAAATTGATAGAAGTTATGAGATAAAAGACCCTAAATTAAAGTAATAGAATGTTGGAGCTAAAGGACCCTATACTACCACAATATAAGATGAAAGTTAAGATATCAAAAACTATAGAACAACAGTGATATAGTCTAAAAAAATGGAATGTATTTTAAGGCACACCATATTTACTTATAGAAACTATAGCTAAGATCAAAAAACCTATCAGCTTCAGAAAAAGAAATATTGCTCTCCCTATATGACATATATTATACCCATTTATCCTTTTACAAAACATGTGATCTCAAGATAGCTTGAATAGATATACCATTGAAGAATATCATGTTTCTGGGAACTTATGATATTTTTTCAAGAAGAATCTGTTATAATTTCAACATTCAACTCTTGTAATTTTTTTACTTATGAAAGGAATTGTTATCATTAGTGATTAATATAATATAAAATTAGTTAAATTTATTAAATATCATGAATGAAATAAAACTGGAAAATGGTATATAAATTTCAATAGATCTATTAGTTGATATCGTGAAAAGAGGAATAATCTCCACATATTAGAGTCTTTCCTACAAATATACAAGCCAATGAAATTTTCAAAAATTATGATTCCAACATAGAATATGATAATATTTTTCCTTTGGTTCTACAAGTCTCTACTCTATGGATATCACATATTGGAATAATTTATCAATATATTTTTTTCTGCCTCTGTAGCCTACTATAACTACTCCACCATAGAAATTTCATGATGCCTTTATTTCATTGCTATGTTGAGCATCCCTTGCTACTGCAATATGGTCTTCCCAAATATATGAAGTGCATGGTCAAATTAGGATAGTTCTTCTTAAATCATGATGATATAAAACTTAAGATGGTGGATTTTAGATTAAAGATGGTTAGTTCCAATCTTTCTAGTATTGACTTCATCCTCATGAGTAGCTTCCTCCACCGCACAATGAGAAGATTAATTTATAGATTCGTCCTAGTTCTGCTTCATAGAAGTGGAATCCTCATCAGCTACCACCACCAATTCAATGTCCCTCTTATACTCTCTTAGTGATACCACTTCCTTCACCCATTCATGAAAGGATGAATAGTAAAAACACTCAAAACCAAGGGTAGTAAACATAAACTAATGATGACCCAACTAATATTTCAACTCCTCCAAGGGGGTATCCAAAATTAAGACCCAAATATCCCTCCACAATTCTGTTCATGTTGACTGATTAGGTGATGCAGACTCAAGTCCTTGATCTTGGTTCTTCAAAGGAAAATGAGTATATTTCAGGACCAAGTCACTAAGATAATGATTCATTCTTGTAGTATTTAATTATGAAGTAAGAGAGATAGCCTATACATTGGTTTATTCTGTTAGAGGATCCACCATGGGAGGAGGGAATAGATCCAACGAACCATGAAGAAAAGACATTTTATTATGGGACATAGTGGCTCATCAGTCGCATGATAAATAATGTAGTACCACAAGGTAATAAGTGGATATGACCAATGATTGAAACATAGATTTATTGGCCATGTAACTAGCAATATTCACTTCCCCGAACCCATCCTCATGTGAATAAGAAACTCCCTATAATGAATGAATTTTTGGAACTTCTAGTGTATTTCCCAAAATAAGTTCTTAACTCACCACTCTTGAGGACTGACATAAATAGATAATGTTTCCAATCTTTAATAAGTATCAAACTTCTATAAAACTCTCTTCCATCAAGGATAACATGGTAACCAAATATCTACATATTTTAGTATCCTCCAAACGTGAATTCACCCATTCCAGATCTAGTAGAGTGATCAATAAAACAACTGCATCAGACAATGATCATGATTGAACTGGTTCCTCAGCCACATCCTCTTCTTGAAGGTTCGATCCCGAAAAATGAGGGGTCTACAAAAGAAACAAAATTCTCACCCACATCCTTATAAATAGATACATTATCTTCCAAACATTCTAAGAGGAGACTGGTATATTTTGTCAAATTAGAATATGTTTCCATAATAATCCAAAGTGGTAAAATAGTGTAATACAACGCTTACTAAAGGATTCTGTATGAGGTAGCCTTGGAAATATAGATCACTTCATTTTCATCTTCCCATTTAAGGAAGGCTCTTTGGAAGGTGATAAAGAAGAATTATTTATTCCATGATTGGTATTCACCACCCACATCTAGGCTGATCGACTTGGGGATCCATCGTCTTTGGTCCCTTGGTCATTGTCAAATTCCTCTCCCACACTTGTATCATGGGGATAGTATTTAGGGGATGGATAGACTGGATGTTCTTCATCATCCTCCCTATGTATTGACAAAACAAAAAGGATGTTAGTATGGATACAATGGAACCATGACCCTTTAAATATAGAGGTGAACTCAGCCTCACCACTACCTCTAGGGGCCATCCAAACTCATTCAAAACCATCTATAGCGTTCCCCACACCACCATTCATTGAACCAAAGGAAAATATAAGACATGATCCTAATGATTTCCATTGTTACATAAAGGTATCAAAAATATTCCCTCACCTCCTCTGGTTGGTATTTGAACATAATACCAAAAGGGGTGGTTACACGTGAAAACCCCTCCAAAGGTAACTCTGAGTGATGCGTGATACCCCAAATCTCAGCCTCCATGTTCTACATTTTCTAAGAAATCCACTATTGAGATAAGATAGTAAATGATGACTCTATCATGGATTAACCATATGGAATTACATTCTTCATAGATGTATCAATGGACACTTTTGTTGGAAAAGAATATAATGGTAAATGCCTTATATCCATACGAGGTTCTTCCAAAGCTATTATCCCTTAATAATAATAAAAATTTCTAGACAGTTATTTTTCTAAGAAACTTAGGAGCTCTCACTTACCAATTTGGATAATTTCCCACTGGGATATGAGCTGATCAAAACCACAGTGTAATGTCAGGATAAGCCAATTTTTGCATCAAGGGGGGAATATTTATATCTTCCAAAGTCTCCTCCTTAATGAACATAAAAAATAATTTCCATCTCCCATTGGATGTTCAATAAATCATACATAAACCAATCAAGGGTATCTCAATTAGACACACATGAACAGTAATCTGAATCTCCATGGTGCATACCATTCATAGATAAGGTCCCCATCAATGTGGGTAGAAAGAACACCATTGTGATGTGATGTCACATAATCCCATACTTTTGGACTGGACTCTCTATAATCAAAAATACTTAATTTTTCCACAATTTCATAGTTTCTAAAATAGAAGTGATCATAATGGCTCATATAATCCCTACAATCTTGATATTTCAACGTAATAGGTCTTACACTGCGGATATATTGTTGATATTGTATTGAGTGTGCATTGGGTATACCCTAAATGTTCAGATATTCATAACCTCCTATATAATATCCTATAAAATCCAATAAAACATGGAAGGGTCCACAATATTGAATATGTATTTTCCTTTGTAAACATTGTGAAAAAGATGATAATGTTTGGCCAACATAGCGATAGTTATCCTGATACGATCCCCCTATCATAGAGGTCTCCATCACAAAAGTGGATACACAAACTCTTCCTTTTTCCTTCATTGGGATCTAGTACCCACTAAGATACATGGAAAGAACACTGGCTAGTTAGATAGACTGATCAATACTGGGAAAAAATTCACATCCCCATTATTTTAATTTCCCTTCTTCAAACATGGGCTAGTAAGAACCTAATGAATTATTGGTATCCTTCATATTCTAGGCCTTCATTTTCTTATATTATGGGTTACAGGTTCCCTTATTGATAAATTATCCCACCCATTTCTTGAACGAGATATCTGCCCCAGTGAGCGGTTCCTTTAGGACGGCCTTTTCGGCCACCTTGATCAGTTCTTAGGTAAGAGGATGAGTCACTGTTATGTCATCCCAGGAGAACCTTGGAGGGAATATTACATCATAAATCCCACCTAATGTATGTGCACCACATATATAGTGAACATCCCTTTACATAGATTACCATTACACCACTTTTTTAGAATACATAATAAATTACACAAACAGATTCCCAAAGACTGTATTATCCTAGTTTCCTTAGAAATATAGAAACATAAACATTGGTATATAAGTGAGCCACATTATCTCCCGCTAGGTTATTTATGACTATCACTCTTCTTAGAAACATCATACTTACAACATATCTTCATAACCTGGGGAGTTAAATATAAAAAGGGGTGAGATTAGATGCTCAGTAAGGGTAAACAAGGTAGATAAGTAAGCATAAACATGTGTATAAGGGTAAGAGAATGTGATCATAACATTATAAGGTCTTATCCTGCATGTCAAAGATCATAAAAGTAAATCATTGAATAAATATTATCAGTTCATATGAAATGAATCATAAGAGAATCAATAGAATAATCCATGAAAGAATAACATAGGAATAAGACATGTAATTGTGGAATACACCTAAACTTGTAATATCATTCCATATGAGTCAGGTCACATTGCCAAAACAAAATAGGGAACTTCATGGGTACTAAACCTATTGGGAGGGACACATCGTGATCCCCAGTCACAGTCCTTTCCTTATAAGGGATCAGGTTTCCCCATCTTCCCATAAAGGATCAAGTTTCCCATCTTCCTATAGTGGATTATGTTTCCCAATATTCCCATAGTGGATAAGGCTTCCCCATCTACCCATATTGGATCGGGTTTACCCAACTTCCCATAGTGGATCGGGTTTCTCCATCTTCCCATAGTGGATCTTGTTTCCATAGTGGATTGGGTTTTCCCATCTTCCACAATGCATCAATCCCATCAACTTGATTCCCATCATTATATGATGAGATATAAATATTTACCCAATGCCTTGGAGGGAGATATAGGTCCCACCCATATCATAATTATTTAATATATACGTGTGAAACAAAATCATGAACAATCATATTATTTCCAATGAAATGAAACATGAGTAATAAACATGTTATCATATCTTAACCTGTGGAAAAAAAGATAGGTTTCATAATCAATTCATTAAATTTTAACCCATGAAAAGAAGTAGGTTTCATAAGAATATATATCAGTAAAGGTAATCAAAGTTCATAAAAATAATACCATCAAAACATAAACCATTTATAGAACGAATTTGAATAGAACCTTTGGACATTTCCCAGAAAGGAATGAGTAACATCAACCAATGTCATCTGTGATTGAAAATGATTTTGAAATATATTTTAAAAAAATTTCATGATAAAAATATTCTTTATTCTTTGAAATTTTATTTTTAAATTATAAAAACTTTTAGAAACCATATTCATTGAAAATAAACTTTAAAACTTATAAATAAAGCTTGAATTTTTTTGAAACCCATTTCTTTCAAAACACTTAGAAAACATAAAAGAAAATGTTGAAAACAGTTTGAAAACCATGTTTTGGAAAACACATTGAAAAATTATAAATAATTATTTTAAATCCATTAAAAAATTAAAATCATTTTTCCATGAAAATGATCTTAAAATATCATCTTAAAAAACTTAAAAAATTGATTTTTAAAATTGATGGCATGTGTCTCAAAGAAGGAAAATTGATACAAAACTAGTTTACCAATTTGGTAAATTTTGAAGCATAAAACCCATGAACGAGAGATCATAAAATGGATAGAAAAATCCCCATATATTTTAGGATAATAATCATATAATATATACATGGGAAGTCTATACACCAAAAAAAATAAATGATTGTTTAATAAGGCATAAATCCTAGAGAAACAAAAGTGAGACTAGAAATCCCATTACATAATGTCTTGACTCTCATGATACTCTTAAAAACCATATATATAATAAATATAAGTTTATTATACATGTTTTAAAGAACCATATTCTTATATATAATACCATATATGGTTCAATTATGACATTATATTACCCTATTATTAACAATTACTTTTTAAGTTTTTTCTTTGGTTAATATTCACTTTGTTCTTCATATATGTTTTGACTTATTATTCTTGATTGTATTAATTAGATCATGATTTACTTATTTCTAAAATGTAAAACATGATATAAATAGCATATATAATCATTATACATTCATTTATTATACTATATAAAATATAGAATGATGGAATGGAATACACTGCTCATGGAGACAATAGGTCGTCCATATGCATGAACGTTGTTTTCATTTTATTATTTTATTGAAAGAAAGTAAGTAAATGACATATATGTATATATATATATATCCTCATTATAGTATAACTAATATATCATATATATCATATATATCAAATATTTTTACTGAAAAGTTTCTTTTATAAATTCCATATAGAGTGTGAATGAATCACATCGCTTTGAGAAGGCGGTAATGAAGACTTCCCCAAACGAAATTATTATATTTACACAAATTAGAAACCCTGAAGTTATGTGTTATATAATAACTCCTGAAGCATAAATAAATCATAAATATCATATATATCATATAAAAATATAGTTTATATCATAATTACATTCCATGATAGGTGGTAAAATAAAAACAAACAACATTGTTTCGTGAGGCGGTAGTTCACCATACACAAGAATAGTATGTTCATACCCATTTGATGGAATTATGTGTAGTTGTAGTCCAAAAACATAATAAAAAATATCAGTATATTAAGGATAAATATGTTATTATTTAATAATGAAATAATAAAAATTTATTAAGTGTATAATTAAAATAAAATAAAGAAGCATGAGGAAGTATGTTACCTCTTTTTTGGGTTACTTCCCTTGGTTTTAACAAAAGGAATTCCTTGAATGGATTTATTTATAAAGATAGGATTAAAAGATGATGGGAGGGATTTTTGTTGTTTATTTTAGAATATTATGTGTTATATAAAGAGATATAGAGGTATGAATTTGTGGGATGGGTGAGTACCACTTATAGGGGAGGAAGAATGGAATTCTTGTATGTTTTTGGAAATGGAATTTTACCCATGTTTTTTCCCACGAAATGTGGATCCAATAGTGATACGAATCAGATAAAATGGAGGATAGATTCTAAATATGAAGATAAAAAATATTTTTGATTGTATTTTAGGTCATTTTGGTTCTCAGGATTAGGGTTTTGTCCCTTGTTAAGCTAATTTTTCTCTTAATCTCTATAATTAATTTTAATCACATTCAATAATATTTTCTGTAAAAAATATAATTTGAACATATAATAAATTATAAATTATCATAATTAAAAATATATAATACTTTTTAAAGAATTATTATCACATAATTTGTTAAAATTAATTTAAAATCATTCCCATGGACGTTCCACGAAAAAAGGTTTTTTTCGAAAATGTGAAAACGTTTAAGGTTCTTTTACATCCAATTTATTTGTTAAATTGGATCTAATGACATAATTATATAATATTATGTATATATGAACTAATTAAACTTTAAAATGAAATTAGAATATAATGTAACTGTATAAATAAATTAGAAAAAAATCAATTTTGAATTAAATTTCAGTATTTGTCACTATTCATCCAAAAATGATGTTTTTAGAAAAAATCCTGAAAATTTTCCCTAAGGTAATTTTAACATTATAAATTAAAAAATTGTGTTTCTTTTATCAAAATAAATTTCTAAAATTATCTAAATTAATTTTATTATTTTTCACAAAATACATCGATAGTAGTTCATTTGAGAAAATATTATTTCCAAACATATAAAGACTATCGAAAAATTCCTTATTATCTATATGTTTTATTTATATAAAACCATTATAAGTAATATTTAAAAAAATAACTATTCATTTTACTAAGATTAATAACTAGGTTATAAATATATCATTTAAATTATTATAATAATAAAATGATGCTTTGTAGAAACTCAGTGTTGCATGTGCCGCAAGCCAAGTTAGTGTTTCATAAAACCCAGTCTTATCTCATTGTAGTGTGGAAAAATATTAAATTAGTGTTCCATGAAATGAAATACATCAATGAAAATTAATTTATTCAAAAAAAATGTTCATAAAAACTCATGGTGTAACATTATACTACCCTCAAAATGAATTATGACCTCGAAATTTGTCATTATGATACAAAAAAATGAGGATAATTCTGCATAATCATATCCTCAAGATCCCACATTACTTCCTCTAACTGGTGATTTCTCCAAAAAACCTCGACCAAGTGACTGTTCTTTCTTAATAGAACTTTATTTGTACCAACCATAATACCAATAAGTTACTCCTCGTAAGAATGATCTTGCCCTAGTGGTATTATATCTTTGTTCAGTAGATGTGAAGTTTCAGGTTCGTACTCTCTCAATAGAGATACATGGAACACGTTGTGGACCTGAGATAAATTTAGAGTAAGTTCCTAGTAATATGTTATCACCCTGATATGATCAATAATTTCAAAGGGACTGATATACATAGTGATTAGTTTCCATTTCTTCCTAATCCTTATAACCTTATTGTAGGGTGAGATTCCTTAAAAACAATTTCTAACTGACTTCAAATTATAGATAACGTCAATGGTTATCATCATAACTTTTTTATCAACTTATTGTTCCATGATATGTTGTTGAATGATTCTAACCTTCTTTGACATTTCTTAAACTATCTCAAGTACCAATAATTTCATTTATCTAACTTCACCCTAGAATATTAGAGCTCTAAATTTATTCCCATATATTGATTTATAAAGATCCATATGAATTCTTTACTAAAAGTGTTTATTGTAATAAAACTAAATTAGGGGAAAGTCTTGATACCAACCACTGTTGTAATCCAATGAAAAATATCTCAACATATCCTCTAGTATTGAATTGTTCTGTCAGACTCATGATCTGTTTGAGGATGAAAATAATTTATTAAAATCAATTATGTATAAAGTTATTGTTTAATACTTCACCAAAACATTGATTTAAAACTAGGATCCTAATAAGATACAATGGGAAGAGGTACTTCATGAATCCTTACCAATTCCCTGATTTATATCCTAGAAAGTTGATCTAGATATAAGTCTTCACTGATAAGAATGATATGTGTTGACATATTTTAATGATAAAAAACCACCCATATATAATTAATCCTTCTAGAGGTTTTGGGGTGTTCCATGAAAAAAACCACTGTGATGTTATCCCATTTCCTTTCTGGTATGGGTAATGGATACAAAATCCACTTAGACTTTTGTATTTCATCCTCAACTTACTAAAATGCCATATACTGAGATAAAACCTCTATGATATCCCACATCATTCCATCCCCCCAGATGTATTCTTTCAAGTCTCTATACATCTTTATACTTCCAGGTAGAATAGATAATGAAGAACTATGAGCTTCCTCTAATAGATCCTTCTTTAAATTTGGTATGTATGGAACACATACCCAGTTCCTGAACCTTTTCATTCTATCCTGATCAAGATTAATCTCGGGAACATTTCTAATTCATCTCTATATTCTCCATGTACACCTCTTTAATCTTCTCTTATATAGAGTTATGAACATTCAATTGATCAATATAATAATTTTCCCCATCCTTCAAGATTTAAACATCCATCATTTGTAAATCTATACATTTTGGATCTTTTTTATCCTCAATAGGCATAATATTTTCGGATCCTTTTTACACAAATCATTAGCCACCTTATTCACTATCCCATGGTTGTAATATATTAAGAAATAATAATACTTTATCATCTATAATAATCTCCTCTGGAACATGTTCAACTCCTTCTATGTGAATATTTATTTCAGAATTTTATGAGCGGTATATATATCACACATCTCTCTAAAAAGATAATTCCCCTATATCTTTAATTCCAAAATTACTGTTGCTAAATCTAAATCATGATTTGGGTAATTTTTCTCATGAATCATCAACTTCCATGAGTCATAGGCTATAACCATGTCATTTTTCAAAAGAAAACATCACAATCCAATCTTGGATACATCTCGAACTAACAATTTCTTTAGTTCAATGAAATTTTCCCCAGATTCATTTGTCCAAAGGAACATTTCACTTTTCAAACATAACATGGTCAGAGGATTCGATGGTCGAGAGAAATTATCTACAAACTTTTGATAATACCTAGCTAATCTAAGAAAACTACGGATCACAAACATCGTGGTTGGGCTACACCAGCCTTCAATAGCTTCTATCTTTGATTGATCTTTTGTTACACCATATATTGAAATTATGTGACAAAAAAATTAATATTTTTATATCCAAAATTAACAATTTTTAAATTTTTCATACTTCTTCTCCTTCCTTAGGTTATTTAGTAAAAATGTCAATTTGTTTTAATGTTCTTCATGTAACAACCCAAAATTTGATCAATAAAAATTCTTACTGGTCTAATTAAATGTCTTATTATGAAAAATGGTTATATAAAATATAAACTTATTTGGTTTTATGTATTGGGATTTTAAAATACTATTATGAATTGTGACCATTGATAATATTTCTATTAGGATGTGATCACATGATTAGTATAAATATAGGGCTTTATCAAATCCAATTTACTCAGAAAAAGGATAATATGACCTCATCTAGTAGAATTTCTCCATATGAAGCCCATTTGTTAGAGCTCGGAAAGTAGGTGGAATAATTGGGCTTATCTCTTGACCAAGCCCAAGATGATATAGAATAAATTAAGCTTGAGAAGAATTGCCTACGGGAGAAGTGGAAGTTGATAGATATTACCACCCCAGCAATGTTATCCGAGCCACCCCAAGAGCATGTCACCATCACACACCTTACCCTTCAATATTTTGTGGGTGTTAAGGGGTTATGTAAAAAGACCTTATCACTTTGATTATGAGCATTATTTTTTATATAACAAATAATATACATCCCTTTTTTTAATATTACTTTGTAAATATTTTTTAAAGCCCAAATATTATTTTTAGTTAATATTCAACTAACGAATATATTTTGATAAATAAGTATATTTTTGAACTAATTAATATTTTAATAAAATATTATTATTATTAAATTACTTTTTATTAAGTATAAATGATAGTATAATTTTTATGAATACAATTTTAATTTTTATTATGGTTTGAAAGTTGTTACTGTCAAAATCGATGAATTTTCGATAAATATCAGTTTTTAATTTTAAAGTGAAAATTAAAATATTTGGAAAATTATTTCGATAAATTTAATATTATTTTTAAAATCAAGATGTCAAAATTATCCAATGGTTAATTTTTCATAATTTTCTGAGATAGTCAAATTTTTGGGGAAAAATTAAATACTATTTAATTATATAATGTTTTTTATGACATCATAATGACTAAATATTGATGTAATAAAATACTATAAACATTATGTTCAGACAATATATTTTTTACCATTAATATAATATTATTTTTGATTTTTTTGAATTATTTTACAAACCCTTAGTGGACCCTTCAAGACTTATAAAACATTTCAGCTTTTTAAATTATTTTCCTTGAGAATGTGACTCACCTCTACATAAGCAACCATATTATTTTAAGATGTTTGGAAATTGTCCTTATAAAATATTTTTTTCCACTCCCCTTTGGGAAAAAACCATGGGCTTATGTATGGTTATGATTAGTTTAATATGTGGTGTCCCTAACCTAAATAATAAATAATTTCCTCTCTTTTCCTATATAAACCCATCTAAGCTCCCACATCCTCTTCACTAAAAGCCTTTGGAGTTCGTCCAACCTCTTCCCTACGCTCTCTAGAATCTTCCCATGGCACCCCAATCTCCCAATAATCCTCTTCCAAGCCTCTCCCAAGCCTTTGGGATCACACTTCCATATAAGGGATTCCTTCCTTTCTCATTTTATCCAACTTTATTAATATTGTTATACCTTTTTATTTTAAGTTATAAATGTTGGGGTATGATTTTTAACATCCCCTATAGTATCCTCCTTATGTTTAAATTATTGGATACCCCTTTCTCTCTCATTAATGCCTTCCATGTACACCTCTTACTATGCCCAAATTCTAAAAGGAATTTCTCTCTCGTCATTTACATTCAAGAAATTATTTTGTATCATGAATATAAAATCCATTAAAATTGTTGGCACATGTATCTACATGAACCCCTAACTTACCATTTCATGTACATATGATTAGACTCCCTTTTCTATCTCATGAACCATTTTTATGAATTTTTATGTCATGCAGTTATGCTGCCGAAATTGCCCCACGATTTTCCAAGACAAAGTCATTGTGTAGTGAATACCATGCCCATTTCACTATCAAGGGTATTCACCTTTATGAACAATTACTTTTTGTTAAAACAGATTCATTTATGTATTACACATTCCTTTATCATGGAATAAATTATTATGTTGAATGACTCCATGTTGTATGATCCATGTGGCACACTTATGCTTGAAAAGAAATGTTTAAGAAGGGTGTGCCCTGAAAGCGCTCCAGTGCATTGGGTAAAGTACAGTATCATGATACATAATGTGAAATGAGTGTTGACTAAGGATAATTAAAGTTCTATGATGGTTTACTCGTGCTTCATGTGCAATGAGGGTTTACTCATGCTCCATGTGCAATGAGCCTTGGCTCATGCTAATTCCATGTTAAGTATTGTTTCCACATTTCCACGTTATGTTAATCTTGATATATCATTACATTATGTTAATGTTTCTTTTATGCTACATTGAAATTTATATCTCCTAAAATTTATTGTATTATTCATGTTATACCTTTTTTACTCCCCTACTGGGCATTATAGCTCACCCATTTCTTATTCATGGCCTCAGGTTATCCCATGAAATGCTATGTGCTAGGGAATTTAGTTATCCTGTAAAGGAAGTTTTCAATAAGATATTGTGTTATATATTTTAAGTTGTTATTTAATGTTCCTAATCCCAAAAGACACTAGACCTCTCAATATTCTATGTTTTATCATGTGATGGTTTTATGTAATAAATCATGTTTAAGTGTGTAATAAAGAGAAGGTTTGTTTTAGTTGGTATCAAAGGATAGGTTTAGTTATTATTTGGATTAGGATTAGAAAACTCTAGTGAAGAATTAGAGACAATACTAAATATAATAAATACATCCCTATGTTTTTTTGAGTATTGAATAAGTGGTTTATCAAGAAAATACATATATGTATGGATATGAGCAGGTAGAGGTGGCTCTGGCACAGATGTACCTAGGGGTGAAAACTGCAACAAGGAGTTTCGGGCTTGACATGGGGTATCCTGGTACATGACATAAGACCTTTTTTCACTCTTAGTTATGACAATCTTGGGTGATATTATATGGTAAATTCACAAGCTTAGTATGATCTATTATTAATGGAATTAAAAAAAATCCCCTGAGAATATATGTTATAAAGTAGATCATCGATAACATAGATTGAAGCCTATAGATCCATAAGTTAAGGAAATAAAAGCCATTTATAAGTCATTTGTTTTGTCCTTGGATTAACCTTTATGTATTACCCCTAACATTCCATTTATTCCAGGAAATGGCCAGTAATAGGATGACTCGGGTTGACAACAGATGTGAAAATCAATGTGATGAATGTTCTAATGAGATGCCCAATTTGATGGAAGCAGGAATCATGAACTTTGTCATGATACTCTCTTAGTTAACTCAATCATTGAATAGAAACATGGGTTTAGAGTAATGTTCAACCCCCCCCCCCCAGAAAGAACAAGTCGTTATCAAGATATTCATGAGACAAAGGCCTCCTATTTTAATTGATAATCTTATCCCTCCATATCCGAACAATGGATCAAATCCATCGCAGAGATCTTCTCCATCCTTCAATGTTCTGAAAAAATTAGGTTCTTCTCACTGCTTATCATATAGAGGGTGAAGTATATAAATGGTGGACATTGATCAAAAATACGAAGCCTGAGGAGGAGATCGAGGTGTCGGAATTGAAGGATTTCCAAAAAATGTTTTTTGATAAATATTTTCCTCGCACCCTCTGTCTTAAGATGGAAAGGTACTTCCTTTCCATCAAGAAAAAACACAACGAATCCATTAGATCATATGAAGAAAAATTCACAAGGCTTGCATGATATTCCTCTGACCTTATCTTTACACCTAAATTCAAGGTTGAACACTGCTTTGGTGGGATGAAACCTTCCCCATAGAAATCCCTGGTGATCTGTGACTTCAACAGCTATGAGGAAATTGTCGGATGTTCCCTCAAGGTCAAAATGGAGATTGGAGAATATCAAGGGTTTCATGGGGATAAGAATCATAAGGTGGACATAAATTCTGGTGGTCTAATGGATAAATACAATAGTGATAAGATAATCCAATACCCTTCTGTCCAAAGGTGTGTAAAGAAGTACCCTAGAAATTTATTGAAGGGGATAAGGAAATACTTTAGGTGTGGAAGAGAAGGTTACCTAGCCATTAATTTTAGACAAGAAAAACCCACGATTGAAGTAGAGGAGAGGAATGCTCCATTCGAACCACAACACATTGTTCATTACTTTAACTGCAAAGAACTAGGGAACCATGAAAATTAGTTCCCCAATCCATGTGTTTTCAGAGGAAACCAAAAACCTCCAATGTAGAAAAGGCCATATTTTTTCATCACTACCGCTAAAGTGACTATTGTATTGGGTCATACCAAGTATATACAAGAGGGGGTTGAATTCTGCCTTTTACAATTTCTTCAAACTATCGTGATCCTGTCCTTTTATATTTATATAAAAGATTTATTAGTGGAAAATAAACAACACAGGATGCACAATTTATAGTGGTTCAGGGAACAAAAGGTCCCTAGTCTACTCCACCAATGCTCTACTCCACGAGCTTGTTGATTTTGACTATCTGTTCCACATATCATCAGACCATTCCATAACAGAGTACAGACAGTTCACACCTTTACTATATAAGGAAAAATAGAGTCTTATGGTTCAAATGCAGAACCTAATACATAGCTTAGTACGATAAGTTGATCACTCGTGATAAAAGATTATTTGATCATTGAAAATACTTTCCCAATTGTTCTTCACAATAGTAACAGAATTCAATTTACAGTAGATGGATCATCGTCTTGAGAAATAATGAACTTCAAGTAAGAGTCATTATGATTCGATCTAGTTGTATTAGATATAAAAATATAATTAGAAACATCAGAAGTTGTATGTTCACAATATATCTTTGATGTCAAATGGGTGAATATTCTATTGTGTTTCTTCTTCTTCAATAAACAGAGCTTCTTTGCTCTTCGTAATCAGCGGATCTATAGATCTTGATTTGTCTATGTTTATCTTTTATGTATCAACATTATAAAGCAGCAGATCATGTATATCTTAAGTTTATATGATCTCGTGTTCTTGTTCAAGACCTTTTATATTGTGTGTTATATTGAATTTCAAAATAGCATAGATATATCAATCACTTTCTCTGCAAAGTCAGATCCACAAAATTCGCCTTTTGGCTCACGATATTCAAACATTTGAATTAACAGAGCAGTCGTAACTCCCCTTGAAATTATCAATGAAAAGATCATTTAATTTCGATCCTTTGAATCATAAATAAGTGGATATGAACTCATCAAAGACAAGCTTTATAATCAGATTTTAATCTAGTTTGAAATCAGTCTAATAATTCTCTTGAAGACTATTGCATAATAATATCGTATTTAATTTTTTGATGCCAAACGTAAGGTTGAACCTTATAGCATGCATCTTATGAACTTAAGGTAGATCAAAAATGTAAGGTTGATGTATCATCCTTCAAACTTAAGTTTGAATACAAACATATGCTTGATGATGCATCCTTCAAACATAAGGTTGAATACAAACATAAGGTTGATAACGCATCCTTCAAACGTCAGGTTGAATAAAAACGTAGGGTTTATCATCCATTATTTTCTTTTCAACATTCAAATGTATGATAAATGATCCATACTTTTAGAAGATTCCAAATGTAAGGTACATGATCCATAATTTTATATGAAATGAAAGGTTGTTCACAAAATTAAGGTTGATGAACCATAATTTTGAGAAACAAACATAACATTTAAAACATACATACGGTTCGTCTTACATACGTTTCTAATAACCAAAACATTGGTTTCCTTCCTAATGTAGGGTTCTTCTTACACACTTTTCTGATAATGTATGGTTTTTTTAATCATACTTTTCTAATAACATGTAATGTAAATAGCAGTTTCCTTTCTTTATTCTATGCTCCCAAATGTAGGATATGAACAGTGTTTCTAGAATACTGTAAATTAATTTTCGAACTCTTTAACACTTGTTCAATGTTGTATAAATACTTCAATACTCATCCAAAAATAATAATATATAAAATGTTTAATTCATGAAATATACTTAATGTAAAATAATTAGAAAATATTTAAGGGTATTTGTGAGCATCAAAATCATATTAAAGAGATAGAGTATTGTTCTCAACAATCTCAACCTTTTTAATTAAAATATTATGTATTGTTGAAAACAACACTTTCTCAACAGTTACCCCCGACAACGAAGTGGTGAAAGGTAATCTAGATATTCATTCAATAATAGTGAACATACTTTTTTATTTTGGTTCTACTTATTCTTTTATGTCTCAAAAATTTAGTAGAAAAATCCCAACACCACCACAAATCATGTAAGTAAAGACGTCAGTGAGTATGGAAAATGGGTCAATCATTGCATCCCATGAATATAACTCCTCCCCTATCATAATCGGTGGATTGAAATTCCCGGAGAACCTCGTCATACTCCCTCTGGTGGAATTTTTATGCAATTATTTACATATATTGGATTTCCTTATATAAAGCCAACATAAATTTCCATGAGAGGAAAATCACTCTTCATATGGCGAATCAACCCCCGATTCTATACAAGTGCAAGGAGGAATATGAATCTTCTTTTGCACCATCATCTCAAGCATGGATATTACAACATTATGATCATGTGTATCTATCTCATATGCTTGAGTATAAGGAAGCAACCATCCTTGAAGACAAGCCTATTGTGAGGGAATTTTATAAAGTTTTTTCCAAGGAATTTCTTGTTCTTACTCCTAGAAGGGATGTTGAATTCTCAACTGACCTCATACATGGGGAATTGCAAATATCTAAGACTCTGTATGGAATGGATGTTTTGGATCTTGAGGATCTGATGAAAAACTACAGGAGAATCTGGATAAAGGGTTTAGATTCCCAAGTGCTTCATCATGTGGTGCTCCATCCCTCTTCATCAATAAGAAGGATGGGTCAATGCGCTTTGGCAATGATTATAGTGAGCTCAAAAAAATCCCAATAAAGAACAATTATCCTCTACCTCAAATTTATGACTTGTTTGATCAGCTACATTAAGCATAATACATATCTTAGGTGGATCAGTGGTCAGGATATTACCATGTAAGAGTGAAGAAGGAGGCTATACCCAAGTCTTCTTTACATATAGGGTATGGGCACTATGAATTCATAGTAATGACTTTCGGACACACTAATGCTCTAGAAATCATCATGGAATTGATTAATAGAGTATTTAGATGTTACCTCGACAGATTTGTGGTAGTGTTTATAGATAATATTCTATTATACTCCAAAACCAAAGAGGATCAGGAAGAGCATCTAAGAACTGTACTAGAGACCTTGCAAAAGGGGAAGCTCTATGAAAAATATAACAACTGTGACTTCTGGTTGAAGGAGGTATCATTCATAGATTATATCATCACATGCAATGGAATATCTGTGGATACATCAAAGACAACTATAATAAAGGGATGGTCGAGGCCAACATCGATAACCGATATCCATAGCTTCTTGGTGTTAGCTAGATATTATCGCTGATCTGTGAGAAATTTCTCACAATTATCAAACCCTCTATACAAGCTAACTCGGAAGGGAGTCATGTTTCCTTGGAGTGATAAATGTGAAGAGCATTTCAAGGAGTTGAAAAGGAGGATTTTCACTGCATCGGTGCTCACTTTACCTACAAGTGGAGAACATTTTGTTGTATTCAGTGATGCTTTGAAGAAGGGTCTGGCCTATTTGTGGATGCAAAATGACAAAGTCATTACCTCTTCTTTAGTGAAATTGAAACAACCCAACACATGATCTGGAGTTGGTTATAGTGATCTTCAATTTAAAATTTTGGTGGAATTATCTCTTCGGGGAGAAGTGTGAATTATATATAGCCCAAAAAATACACAAGTATATATTCACACAGAAAGAGTTGAACATGTGCCAAGGAAGATGGTTAAAGAAGATCAAAGATTATGAACACTCAATCCATTACCAGCCTAGGAAAGAAAACAATGTGCCAGATGCTCTAAATAGAAAGGACCCAGTGATTCTATCATTGATGAGAATTTAAAAGGATCCAATCTTATTATATTTGATGAAGATGGACATGGGAATCCAAAATAAGGGAACGTCATCAATCCTTTCACAAATTATTTCTCAACTATCTCTTTTGGAAAAGTTAAAGGATGCTCAAAGGATGATGTGGGAATTCTGAAGAAACTAGAATCTATCAGAAAAGGGAAATCCTCAAAGTTCAATGTTAATGAAGAAGAAATTGTGAGATTTGGGAAATGACTATGTGTTCCATCAAGTCCGGATCTGAAGAAGGAACTTTTGGATGATGCACAAAGTTCGAATTTATCTATTCACCCATGAAACGAAAATATAGATTGAGATCTTAGAGAGAATTATTTGTGGTATAACATGAAGAATGAGATCTCTGAGTATACATCAATGTTCCTGGTTTTCATCAATTGGATTCTGAGAGGCATAAGTCTAAGGGAATGATGAAACCATTACCCATACCATCATAGAAATGGGATAACTTCACCATGGACATTGTCGCCAGACTTCAGAAGACATCCAAAGGAAACAATGATATTTGGGTTGTTGTGGATCATCTTAAAAAGGTTACACACTTCATTTCTATTTGGGAGGATTTCTCATTGGATCGACTAACATGGATAAAAATCTGGGAAGTGGTAAGGCTGCATGAACTACCACTATCTATTGTATCAGATTGAGATCTAAGATTCACCTATATGTTTTGGAAGAGTTTTCAACATACTCTGGATACTGAGATGAACTTTAGTATGGTTTATCATCCTCATACTGATGACCAATCTGAGCGGACTATCCAAACACATGAGGACATGTTGAGATCATTTTCAATGCACTTAAAATGAGGATGGGATCAAAATCTTCCTCTGGTTGAATTATCCTATAATAAAAGTTTCCACTCGAGCGTCTGAATGGAACCATATAATGCCCTTTATGGGAAAAGGTGCAGAACACCAGCGTGTTGGGATGAAGTTGGTGAGTGTAAGCTTCCAGGACTTAAAATGGTTGAAGAAATTTTGGGGAAGGTGAAAACCATTTAGCAGCATATCAAGGTATCCCAAAGTCAACAAAAGAGTTATGTAGATAACTATCGATGAGACCTTGAGTTCAAAGTTGGAGACATGGTATTTCAACACATATCTCTATGGAAGAAGGTAATGATGTTTGTAAAGGAAGAGAATTTAATTCCTAGGTACATCAGTCCCTTTGGGATTCTTGATCTTGTTGGGGTTGTGGCCTATCGACTAGCACTTCCACCTACCACGACCAAAGTACATGAGGTCTTTCATGAATCTCTCTTAAGGAAGTATAGACCAGACCCTTCACATGCAATCTATTAATAGTTAGTACAATTAAAGGATGATCTTTATTATAAGGAGAAACTATGAAAGATCTTAGATTATAAAGAAAAAGTTCAACGAAAAATACAATGCCCCTTGTCAAGGTGTTTTGGCGAAACCACAAGTTTGAAGAAGCAACGTGGGAATCAGCGGATGTGATGAAGCATTGTTACCCACATCTGTTTTAGTGTGGTAAGAGGAAATTTCAAGGGAGAAATGTCTTAAGGGGGAATATTTAAATGACCCAAACTTTTATCAATGAAAATTCCTCTTGGTCTAATTAAATTTCTTATTATGAAAAATGGTTATATGAAATACGAACTTATTTGGTTTTATGATTTTTTATTTTAAAATGTCATTATGAATTGTGAACATTGTTAATATAGACATTATATACTGATCACTTGATTAGTATAAATATAGGGATTTAAAAAATCTAATTTACTCAGACAAAGAAATTGATGGCCTCATCTAGTTGAATTTCTCTATACGAAGCCCATTTGCTGGAGCTCGGAAAGGATGTGGCATCATTGGGCTTGCCGCCTTACCAAGCCTAGGCCGAGAGTGAATATTCTAATCATGAGTGGAACCATATATGAGAGAAGTTGAAGTTGATAGATATTACCACCATAGTGATGTTATATGATCCACCCAAAGAGTTTTTCACCATCACACACCTTTACATTTGGTTTTATGCGGGTGTTGTAAGGGTTTATGTAAAAAGACCTTAGCATTAGGATTATGTGCATTATTTTATTATATAATAAATAATATATATCCCAATTATTATTGTTACTTTTTAAATATTTTTTAAATCATGAATATTATTTTTAGTTAATATTCCACTAAGGAATCTATTTTGATAAATTAATAGATTTTTGAACTAAATAATATTATAATAAAATATTATTATTATTAAATTAGTTTTTATGATGTATAAATGATCATATATGTTTTATGAATACAATTGTAATTTTTATTAATGTTTGAATGTTGTTTTTGAAAAAAAAACATGAATTCTCGTAAATATCGGGTTTCATTTTAAAAGTGAAAATTAACATATTTAGAAAAATATTCGGATAAAATTAATATTATTTCTGAAATAACATTGTCAAAATTATCCAACAATGATTTTTTCATATTTTTCTAAGACAGCTAAATTTTTGTGTAAAAAGAAAAAATTATTTAAATATATAGTGTTTTATGACATCATAATGTTCCAATAGTGACGTAATAAAATAATATAAACATTATGTTAGTCCAATATATGTTTTACTGTTAAAATAATGTTATTTTAGTATTGTTTTATTTATTTTATAAAGCCATAGTGGACCCTACAAGACTTATAAATCATTTTAGCTTTTTAAATTGTTTTCCTTGAGAGTGTGACTCACCTCCATGTAAAAAACCCAATTAATTTAAGAAGTTATGCCATTGGACATATAAAATATTTTTTTCTACTCCACTTTGGAAAAAACCATGGGCAAAAACCATGGTTTGTTTTTTGTTTTTGATTAGTTTAATGTGTGGTGTCCCAAAATTAAATAATAAAGAATTTCCTCTCCTTTCTTATATAAAACCACCCAATCTCCCACTTCATTTTCACTCAACACCATTGGATTTCTTCCAACCTCTTCCCTACTCTCCTTATAATCCTCCCAAGGGTCCTCAATCTCCCAAGAATCCTCTCTCAAGGCTCTCCCAAGCCTTTGATATCACACTAACACATAAGGGATTCCTTCCTTTCTCATTTTATCCAAGTTCCTTAATATCGTTATGCTCTTTTATTTTGAATTATAAATGTGTGTTATGATTTTTCAATTCCCCTATACCATCCTCCTTATGTTTGAATTATTGGATACCCCTTTCTCTCTCATTAATGCCTTCCATGTACACCCGTTACTATACCGAATTTCCAAAAGGAATTTCTCTCTCCTCATTTACATTCAAGAAATTACTTTGTATCATGAATCTAAATTCCATTACAATTGTTGGGAAATGTATCTATATGATCCCATTACTGACCATTTCATGTAAAAATGATGAGACAATCCTTTCTCTCTCATAAACCATTTTTATGAATTTTTATTTCACACAGTTATGCTGTCGAAATTTCCCCATGATTTTCCCAGACAAATTCATTTTGTAGTGAATACCATGCCCATTTCACTATCAAGGATATTCACCTTTATTAACATTTACTTATTTTTTAAAGAGTTTCATGTATGTATTACACCATTCCTTTATCGTGGAATAAATGATGATTTTGAATGATTCCTTGTTGTATGATCCATGTGGCACACTTATACATGAAATGAAATGTTTAAAAATAGTGCGCCCTGATAGAGCTCCAATGCATTCGGTAAAGTATAGTATAATGATACATAATGTAAAATGAGTGATGACTCATGGTAATTCAAGTACAAAGAGGGTTTACTCATGCTTCATGTTCAATGAGGGTTTACTCATGCTCCATGTGCAGTGAGCCTTGGCTCATGCTAATTCCATGTTAAATGTTCTTTCCATATTTCCAAGTTATAATAATCATTCTATATCATGACTTTATATTCGTGTTTCTTTTATGCACCATTGATATTCCTATTTACTAACATGTATTTTATTCTTCATCTTATACCTTGTTTACTCCCTTACTGGGATTTATATCTCACCCTTTTCTTATGTATGTCCTCAGGTTATCCCATGCAATGCTACGTACGAGGGAATGTAGTGGTCATGTAAAGGAAGTTTTCAATAAGATGTTGCATTCTATGTTTTAAGTTGTTATATAATTTTCCTAATCCCTAAAGATACTAGACCTCTCTATCTTCTATATTGTATCAAATTATGTTTTAATGTAATAAATCATGTTTATGTATATAATAATGAGTAGGGTTGTTATAATTCCTTACTATATGAATAGGTAAGTATGTCATCTATAATTAATACCACAAACCAATTGAGGTAATCTCTAAAGACTCTATTCATCAAATATATGAATATATTAGGGGAAATAGTAAGACCAGAGGCATCACTCTATATTCATAGTCTCCATACCTAGTCTATAATTCCATCTTGGGCATATACTCTTTCTTAACCCTCAATTGTTGATATCTAGAATGAAGGTAAACCTTGGAAAAGTATTGATCACCATAAATTTGATCAAAAAATTCATTAATATGAGGAATATGATATTTTTTCTTGATCGTGTTCTTGTTCAACTCTAGATAATCAATTCATAATCACATTGATCCATCTTTCTTTATCAAAAATCAGATAGGTGCACCCCAATGTGACACACTAGGTCGAATGATTCCCTTATCATGGTTTTCTTTGAGTTGGTTCTTTAATTCCAAAAATTTTATTGGGGCTATTATATAGGGATACCATTAAATTTGTGTAGAACTAAGTATTAGTTATAACTAAAACATAACGTCATGTTTTAGTTGAAATCTAAGAAACTCTTTCAGAAACACAAACAAAAATTCTTGAAAAATAGGAATATCATTGATGTCGAGTTTCTCCCCAACCATTTGAGTCAAACATGCCTTCGGGATGGGAATTAAGACCCAGAAACTAGATGTAATCTCCATAGGATGTTCATAATTATCATCACCTTTATATAAGATCATAGGTTGGTTTTAAATATCAAACAGAACATATTTTCCTCAAGAATTGATGTGGGATTTATGAAGAGAAATAAAATCCATAACTAATATGACATTAAATTCAAATAGGGGAAGAATGAAAATATTTTTAGGAATTACATTACAATAAATGAAAACCACAGAGGAATCATAGAGATGGGATGAAATCATCACACCATTAAAGGTTTTTACTGATAATTCCACATATAATAATTTGGGTATAATATTAATACACTATGAAAATTATTTATATATGAAAGACTTAGTAGGTCTAGAATTAATGAATCTATTAGCAGTTCTATAGAGGATGGTAAGGGTACCTTTCATCAAGTTTTTATCACATCCCACTTCTAAACAATGATCATATGAAATTTCCCATTATCCCTTCATTTAATAGGTTTCTAACATTGATCTTCATCATAAAACCTTGGGTTTTTTCACTAGTTAGCATAATATGCATCCTCCTTACATGTGAAGCATTGAAGTGCGAGAGGTGCATTCTATGTAACTTTTCCACTCTTTTCATCATTAGCATACTTCTTCCCATCAGTTTAGAAATAAATTACTTGATGGTCTTCCCTTACACACTTAAATCACATATTAGACCCCATGAAACAATTACCTTGATGATTATTTCCATGCTTATTGCATAAAGGAAGGCTCATCTTCTTCTCTCGATGATTTTTAAGTTTTCCTTTGAACATTATCTTCCTTTTATTTTTAAAACCATGAGATTGATACATAACTATAACCTTCATTTCAACATTGATTGAAAAAAGAACAATATATTCAAATTTTATAAATTATCTTATGGACAAAACCCTTTTAAGACATGGAATTAAACTATTGAAGAACCTATCTACATTACTTTCAGGTTGGATGATAATTCCTGAGGCATCCCTCACATGTCTTGTGAAATTAGTCTCATAGGAACCAATGGATTCATCATCATTTTTTTTCAACTCAAGTAACTCATTTTCTGTCTTCATAGGAATAACACGGGGGGAAGTACTTATTAAAAAATAAGTTCTTGAAATCATCCCAATACAGGGATTCAATTTCATCTTACTTCATTAAATTATTGATTAGAGTCCACCAATGGTCCGGTTCACCTTCTAACTGATAAACATACGGAATTACTTTATCATGTTATGAACACTGGATAATGTAGAATATATTTCCATTGGTATAGATCCAATGTTTAGAAACAAATGGATCGGAATAACCACTAAAAGAAGGTGGGAGTGGCCTCATAAAAGACTCAATAGAATGTTGCTCCCTATTTTTCTCACTTGTAACCTCATCATAATTCATATATTGAGAAATTTCATTAAGCGTAGTGATGATATTTTTCATTCCATCTCCCATATCATCTTGTTTCATTGAAGTAAAATAATTTTACTTTCTGTCATAATCACCCTTAATGCAGTTCCTTTGGGTTCTATCCATTGACTAAAACTAAAAAACATAGAATAAAAAATAGTTATCATAGTGAGGAACCATATAATCATGAAAACCCAATTAGAATATGTTTAAATTATGAAAGCTTTATTAATATATGGAATGCTAGGTTTATCCTAGGTTATTCATAGACAACTTATTTTAAAATAATTCTTGATGGTTCATGAAAAGTTTTTTAATTCCAAAATCATATACCCCAGGAGTTTCAAACAAGGTGCAAAGTAAGGCCTATTTTCATATACCAGGTTATGATTGAGTTCAGCCAAACATGCCTTATCTTAGTTTCTACCCCTAGGTAAATCTTTGAAAGAACCAAATCCATTTTTTGTATACATATAGGCATATATTTCTTGTAATCCACTGACACTATCCTTTATTAATATTCCATGACATTTTCCTATTATCTTCTTTATCCTTATAATTATCATTAAACATCTCCATAGAGTTCTCAATAATGTTTTTTCATTCTATTTTCCAAAATTTTAACTAAAATTTTTCTCTGATACCATATTTAGAGACTCTCACTTTACATGCATTAACATTACGTCACATTTCTAGAATAATTAATACATTACTCAACCAGATGCCAAAACACTGTATTTGCCTAGTGCCTTTGGAAACATGGATTCCAAAACATTGGTACATAAGTGAGAAACATTTTCTCTCACTAATATCTCCATGAATAGAACCCTTATTAGAGACATAATATTTAATACATATCTTTATGACATAGGGTGGGAAACAGGAAAATGGGTGAGCTCATTTGCTCAGTAATAGTAAATAAGGGAAATATGATAGAATAAACATGTGTATAAGGGTATAATAATGTCAAAATAACATTATAATGTCATACCTAGAATATCAATGATCATAAACACAAATCATGGAATAAAGAATTGTGGTTCATAAGACATGAGTCATAAGGTAATCAATAGTATGATCCATGAAAGAATAACTTAGTAATAATACATTAAATTAGGGAAGACATATAAACATATAATGGCATTCCCTATAATTCATGGAGCTTCCAAAACTTATTAGGAATCTTCACAGGGAATACAACAACTTGGAAGGACACACCACCATTTCTCATTACTTTCCTTTCCTTGAAAGGAAATTGGTTTCCACATATTCACATAGTGGATCATGTTTCCCTATATTCCCAGAGTGTATCAGGTTTCTACATCACCCCATAGTGGATCAGGTCTCCCCATCCTCCCATAGTGGATCGGGTTTCCCCATCCTTGCATAGTGGATCAGGATTCCCCATCTTCCCATAGTGGATATAGTATTCTCATCTTCCCATAGTGGATTAGGTTTCCCCATCTCCCATAGTGGATCAATCACATAAACATGATTTCAATCATTATCTCAGGAGATATAAATCTTTAACAAATTAATTGGTGGGAGATATAGGTCCCACACATATACTAATGAATTCATACATACTTCTTCCATAAAATTATAAACAATTATATCATAACCCATGAATTGAAATGGGTGTCATAAACATGTATTCATATATTAACCTATCAAAAAAATACAGGTCTCATAATCATTTCATTGAAGAATAACTAGTCAAAAGAAGCAGGTTTTGTAAGAATATAACCCGTTAGAGAGAAATGAGATTCATTAAAATAATTTCATCAAAACATAAACCATTAATAGAAATAATATTAATGGAACCGTTGTATTATTTCCAAGAAAATCATGAGTAATATCATTGGATTTCATCTAAGATGGAATATAATTTTGAAATATCTTTTAAAACCCATTCATGAGGAAAATATCCTTTCTCCTTTGAAAAATGATTTTTAAAGAATAAAACATTTAGAAAACTATTTTCATTGAAATTAATATTGAAAAATTATAAATACATCTTCAAAATATTTTTAAAATTATTTCTTTTAAAACATTGTGAAAACTTATAATGAAATTTTGAAAACGTTTTGAAAACCATTTTATTGAAGACAATTTGAAAAATTATAAATAATCCTCAAAAAACCATAAAACATTTTCAAAATAATTTTACCTGAAAATGAGATTAAAATATATTCTTTATAAACATTTTTGAAAACATTTTTTAGAACATTTTTTCTTTAAACTCGTGGAATGTTTCTCAAAGAAGGAAAATTGAGACAAACCAACTTTACCGATTTGGTAACTATTAAAACATAAATCCCATGAAAGAAAGATAAGAAAATTTATATGTAAATACAAATAGAAATAATTATAACATTAATATAATATATTGATGGTTATTATATGCACCACATAAAATAAATGAGTGTTGGATAAGGCATAAATCTCATAGAAATAAAACTGAGACTAGAAATCTATTTATCTTAAGTCTTGACTCTCTTCGTACTCACACAACCCTCCTATATAATAAATATAAGTTTATTATAAATATTTTATAGAACCATATTATTATATCTAATACCATATATGGTTATATTATGACATTATATTAACCTCTTATTACCAATTCCAGGTTAAGGTTTCACTTTGGTAATATCTGCTTTATTCTTTGTACATGTTTTGACTTATTATTCTTGCTCCTCTTAATTAGATCATGGATTAATTATTTATAAAATTTAAATAATAAAATAAATATAATATATATACATTATATATATTTATAATAATATATAAAATATTGAAATATGAAATGGAATACAATATTCATGGAGATTTTTGGTCGTACGTACGCATGAATGCTATTTCTATTTTATTATCATATTGAAATAATGAAAGTAAATGTCATATATATATATCATCATTCTGATATATTTATTATATAATAAATATAATATAATTTCACTAAACCCATATTTAATAAATTCTATATATTATTTGAATGAATCGCATCGCTTTGAGGAGGTGGTAGTCACACTTCCCCAAACAAAATTATCATATTTACACAAAATAGAAAGAATGGATATTAGTTTTATATGATTCTTATAGAAGCCTAAATAATTCATAAATATCATATATATCATAAAAATAATAGTTTATATCATAATTCCCAACAATGATATGTGGTAAAGGAAATACAAAAAACATCGTTTCGTGAGACGGTAGTTCATCAACATAAAAACAGTGAGTTCATTTGCCATTTGATGTAAATTTGTGTATATATAAGTGAAAAAATTAATATGAAAACATATCAAAATATTTAGAATAATTATTTTGTTTTGTAAGAATGTAATAATAATAATGGATTTATTGGAGAAAAAAATAAAAAAGGATCTTGAGGAAGTATGTTACCTCTTCCCTGGGTAACTCCTCTTTGTTTGCACCACAGGGATTCATTGGATGGATTTTTTAAAAAATAAAGTCCTCTAGGATGAGGTTAGGGATATTGGGATATTATTGGAGAAGATTTTATTCGATCCAAAATACTTGAGGGATGTGAATAAGTGGGATGGGTGAGTGAATTTTAATAGAGGAGTAGGAGTGGAATTCGATAATATTTTTGTAAAGGGAATTCCACACATGTTTTTCACATGAAAATTGAATAAAATAATGTTCAAAATATGATAAAATGTGTTATAGGGTCTAAATATGAACATCCAATGAATTTTTAATAAGTTTGTAGATCTTTTTGGCCTTAATTTTAGGGTTTAGTCTTTTGTTAAGCTAATATTTATATTAATCGGTTTAAAAAAATAATCAATTTCACTAATACTTTTTGTCAAAAACTAAGATGACATTATTATAAATTACAAATTATTGTTATTCCAAATATGGAATCCATTTTTTCAAATTATAATCACATAAGTGGTAGAAATTAATTTAAAATTGTTCCCATAGACCTGTCACAACAATGGGTTTTTAAGATAAAAATTTTAAAAGTTTAAAGTGATTTTATATCCAATTTATATGTGAAATTGGATATAATTAAATAAATTTTATTATCTGATGTATATTTCATAAAATTAAACATTAAAAAAATTAAAACATAATCTTTCTATATAAATAAATTATCTGAATAATATGGTTTAAATTAAAATTCAGTATTTGTCACTATTCATCAAAAAATGATGTTATTCAGAAAAATACAAAACAAATCACTCTAAGATAATTTTTCATTATAAATTAAAAATTGAATTTTAATTTTTCATATTAAATTTATAAGTTTCTAAAACTGATTTTATTATTTTTCAAATAAAGACATAAAAAATAGTACATTTGAGAAAATATAATTTTCAAACATATAATGACATTACCAATAATTATTTATATTATTATCTTTATATATAAATTATAAAAAACATTATCAATAATATTTAAAGATTATTAATCACTATTAATATTACTAATTTTAATGGCTAGTTTATAACTATCTTTTTTAAATAATTATAATAATAAAATGATGTTTTGTAGAGACTTAGTGTTGCATGTAACACAATAAGACAAGTTACTACTACATGTAGTGCCAGATTATTAGGTTTTAGTGTATATCAAAAGCTTAAATTGTTGTAGAGTGAAACTAAATACATCAAATAAAATTAATTTATTTAAAAAATCATAAAAACTTAGGGTGTTTCAATATATCTCTTCAACATCCCAGAAGTTGATACCCACCTTGTAGTGCATGAGGCGGAAGGTGTTCATATCCAGGCTCCAATGAATGAATGAATCCCTCATCAGACCCTTATTACAATATGTAGATGTCTAAGAGATCTAAAATTCCTCGCACATTCCAATTTATTTCATCTTCTCAGATAATTTAGAAGTAATTTATTTTACTGAAGGTATATCCCCAGCCCTTTCCACAGTCTCTTCCTGACTGGAAGTTTGAGTTGGAAATCCCCCCAAACATTTTGTTGTAGGTAGACTTTTGCATGATCAAATTATACAAGTAAAAATCTTTTTCAAATTCATGATCAACCCCCTAAAATTATATGTACATGTATGTATGTATGTATATTCCTCATGTCTTTTTAAGCCTTAGTGAAAAAATATCCACCCTAAGAAATGTTCATTCAAAAGGTTTCAAGGGTTTTTTAAATCCAGTAATGATGAATGATTGATGATTGTGGCCTAAGAATAAAATTTTCATTGGTGAGTCCAAAAATATAAAGGTATATAAAATATAAAATGGGATAGACACTGATTTTCCATCCCATCAATGTTATCATGCTCGGTTGAATTGACCAAATGTTATGGTGGAATGAAGGATGGGCACTTGAAACAACAACATCACAATGGGTTATCAATGATTTTACCTTGGTCTTTGAAGGATTGTGGGAATTTAAATGAGAACCATAATCCATATGAATTTAAGTAAGTTATATATTGAATATGGATAAGATAAAATCTTATCTATGGAAGGACATAATATACGGAAATTATCATGAACATCGCATTAATGAGCAAAGGCATTCATGAATCATCTATAGGGATCACAAGTCGCTTGACTCCTGATGATCACACGGATCATATAAGTCTGCAAGGAATCAATAAATCACATGACCCCTTGAATACTTGTGATAATGTGATTTGACATGGTTATGTGAGCTACATGAAATTCAATAGATAATATGATATAGCAAGAAGATCGCATGGAACCCTTAAGATGATCGAGAATCCTTACAAACAAAGTTCAAACAATTATCGAAATTTAGTTAGCAGATGGTTTGAGTAGGTGCCTGAGTAAAAGCGGTCTTGTGGAATAGTTCTTTTTAAAGTGGTATCATGGGGAGGTCTCATGATTGGTTCTTGTAGTAAGGTCTTACGATGAGGGGATGCGACAGATGCAAGGTGAGATAGCTCTAGAAAAATAGAAATATAGCTAAAGAATTTGTCTCACATCCTATTTATAAGAAATATTGTGGAAGACCTAGGGCCTCCCAAACAAAATAAGAATTTCCCAAGACACTAACTTTCAATAGTTCCAAATACTCTAATAGGAATTTACTTTCTTTGAAACTATTCCCTTATCTCTACAGACGTCTCTCCTAGGGGGAATTGTTGAAACCCACCAAATGAACATCAATAAATTCACAAAGGAATAAATACCTAGATTTGGGAATTGTATTACCCATAAAATAAATGGAATAAGAAGGTGTATAAAATATCTAAAATCATTTGAACCCCCAGGAGAAATTAGATCACATGACCATCTGAGGGTTAAGCGGATGGGTATACACAATTCATAACTAGCAGCAAATCCCAGAGATCCCCTTTTGAGAAGCCCTTCTACTCTAATCAAAGTTCCTAGGAAAACCAGTGTAACACCCCTATATTTTATGAGATAGATTCTTTTTAATTTCATTGATGTATTGTTTTATATTATACACCAATAATATCTTGCACTATATGAAACACCGTATTAGCTTGCAGTATACGCAAGAATATACTAGGCTTGTGATGCAAACAATTTCAAGTTCATTTGATAGAATTGATTTTACAGAACACTGAGTATAGATTTTGTAAAATGTATAAATGAACTAAGTTTTGATTATTTTATACACAAAACCAAAGGAATATTTCACTATAATCAATACTAAATTGTCTTGTGTTATATGAAAAATTGACCTTCCTCGATAGCTTGCGCTGTACGTGATACTGAGTTTCACTAAACAATGATATATTATTAAAATATTATTAATTAATGTGATATAAACTATACATTATGAATTTTATTAACCATATTTTGAATTTTATAACATTATCATTTGTTTTACATATTTTATAGAACATGTTATGAGAACAAAATGAGTTTTTCGGACAAAAGAAGTGTTTTTCAAAAAAATGTAGTTTTACCACCTTTTGATGGATCACCCATTTTAAATCTAGTTGTTGAAACTTTTATAAGTTTAATTTGACAAAATAAACTTCTCTTTTTTAATAGGGTAGAAAAAAATTTACATTTTTTGAAATTTTGGTATTTTTCTAATAGAATTTGAATTTTAATGAATAATGAAAAATACTACATTTTAATTCAAAACTACCTTTTCATCTACTTTATTTATATATTTTGATTGTATTTTTTATTATTTTTAAAGTTTAATTGGATTAAGTTATTATAATTTAATCCAATATTGGTCATTGGAAGTAATTTCACTTTTAAATTGGATATAAACACATGTCAATCATTTGATAGTTATTACTTCTTAAAAACCCACCTTTTGGGTTTGCCGATGGCAATTAATTTTAAATTAATTATTGATACTTTTCTATTTTGATATTGAAAAAATGTATTCCATATTTTTTTTAATAAAGTTAAGATTGTTTAAATATATACCTTTTATTTTTGGACATTATGAATTGTAACTTTAGTAATTATTTTATTAACCATGGTTAAAGGGTAAATCTGGTAAATAATGGTAAAAAATAATATTATAATAACATTAAATTACCCTAAAACAAGTCATAATCTTGTTTTATGAGATTTTTCCTACAATGGGTATCCTTGGGTAGATTTTGGGACCCCATGGATTCACTTGTATGTGACAATTTATTATAATTAAGTTATAGTAAATATAATTATAACCTAAACATATATCTTTTACCAAATTGATTTTAATAGAGGGTTATATAAATGATATATATGTATATAAATTTTAATTACAAATATAAAAAGTTTTTCCCCATCATGGTATTTTATTTATAATTTTTATACATTAGATAAATATATTTATTTATGACAAAATTATGATGTAGTGATTACCTGATTAATTAATGATTCAAATAAATGAGTTTATAAATATTAAAATAAATTTAATTTGAACATTTTTATGTCATCTATGATTTTTTTTTGATGACATTGAAATATAAGGGATGATTTAATGCCTTTTTTTCTAAGTAATAAGGTTGTTATGATTTTTTTTCAAAAAGTCAGGTATAAATAGTATCCAAAATTGACATAATTCAAAACTTAAAAAAAATAGTTTATTAAATGATATTAAACTCTAAAAAGTTTATGATTTGGAAAAATAGTTAATAAAAGTACACATATGTCATAAATAACATTTTTTGGGTCGTTTTACATGATTTGGTAATTACATTATCCCATAATGTGTAAATAAGATGATATCACAGTATGATTAAAAAGGGTAAAACAAAAAAGATAAAGAAAAAAATTCAAAACATGTCAAAAAATTATTGAATTATGGGTATTCGAACAAAAATCATATTATATTAGAAATAATTATTTTTTTCACTATTTTAAATCTAAATTGAATTTATAATAAATTAATATTTTGGATCTTTCCTAAAGTGCCCCTCTCCTCTCTTATAAAAGGGAACCTCCTCCCTCTCCTCTTCACTCCATTTTGAGCCTTACATATGGGAAAACCCCTTCCAATTTCACTTCTTAACATCCCTAGTAACATTATATAGGTTTTGGTCTTCTGAAAATACCATCTCTAGTGCCGTAAGAGGAAATTTAGAGGAGGCTCATCGATGAAGGGGTAATCTCTTCTACCGATTCTTTAAAAAAAATTCTTATTATAATTCCTATTATTTATTTTTTTAGTTATAAAGTAATAACATAAATATAATTAATATACTGATATGTTATTATAAATAATAAACAACCATATTTCACATTTTTCCATCCTATGAAAAATAAGATTATCGCATGTGCGTACGTACGGATTACAGTCTCTATGTCGTGGTGTAATATATTTTTCACCACCACCTTAAATGGATGGGTATAGTGGTTGAAATAATATATATAAATGATTATTATAACATGATAAAAATTCTGAGATATGATTCATCATCCACTTCAATACCGTTCAATAATTATGGGAACGATATCATCGCTCATGCGTACATATGGCATACTGTCTCCACAATGCGATGAGATTCATTCCTCATGTTAACCATTCAATAATGATTATAAAGTATATATAATAAATAATCCAAAAATATATGAAATAATAATTCAAATGTATTTATGTATATATATATTTCATTTATTTACTTCCATTTAATTTATTAAGGCAACAAAAACAGTGTTCATGCACACATACAGCCTACCGTCTCCATGAACTATGTATTCCATTACATTTATCGATAATATATATATATATATAATTAATATATATGATTTATAAATAATGTTTTAAATTATTTAAGTAAGTAAATCCTGATCTAAGTAATCATATGAAGAATAACAAGTCCAAACACATACGATAAATGAAATAATTATTACCCAAAATGTTTCATTAACCTGGAATTGAAAAATGAACAGGTAATATAATGTCATAAGTGAATCATATATGATGTCATAAATATTATTATGGTCATGTTAAAAGTTAATAAAATTTTGAAACCCACTATACAAAAGTTTTAGACACATACAGAAGAAATCATACCTAAGGTAAGGGGTAATTTTGAAACCTCATTTTAATCTGAGATTGTTTATACGTAAGTATTTTCTGGGGATATATTCATCAACCTTGTCCATGTTTTATTTAAAATGTTTTAATAAAATGTTTATTGGTCTTCTATGTATCATAAAAGTAATTTTTACCCATTTTTTACTTATAATACATGGTATGGAAGGAATTTTTTTTTTTATCATACGAGGTACATTTTGACTTTTCCGGTAAAAGTATGAGGGCAATGTTTTTTTAACGTATACAGCATGAAAGGATTTTTTTGTCTTCTTAAGGACTTATTTCAATCAATCATCCTCTAAAATATTTCAAGTTTATTTTCAACTAAATTCTTTTCTTTTAAAATTTCATGTCATTTTGAGAAAAGAAAATGTTTTTAAAGAAGAAAGTATATTTTCCTCAAGAATTAAGTTCAAGTGTTTTATAAAAATTATTTTCTATATAATATGACATAGGTTTGTGTTTATATACCTATTATTACTTTAATTTGATGGAATTATTTTGTTGAATTCCATTTATCTTATTTGGATTATGTTATAATGGCATGAGGTTTAATAATCCCATTTTATTTCATGGGTTTTTCTATGTTAAATGATTTATGTTTTTTTAGAACATATAAGAATGATTTCATTATGTGATTGGTGGGACCTATATCTCCCTCCAATGAATTGGTTAAAGTTTTATATCTAATGATATATACATGGCTGGAACGTCAAGTAAATTTGGATCAGAAATACTAAGCTGGAATGGCAAGTAAACTTTGTTCAATAATAGACTTCGTCCACTATAATGGTATGGGAAGCAATGCCTTGGATACTATGGAAATCATATTATGTACTTATTAGTTTTCCAAAATTACATGATTTTTTCCAATGATATTCTATCATGGTTAATTTTCCTTTATGATCTATTCCTTACGTAGTACCAATATTTATTTCATGACTCATGATTTGGATGTTTAAACATCATGTTAATGTTTTCTTGTTCAAATGTATATGGTTTGTTTTATTTTCTCCATGTTTACCCTTACTGAGCATTTGAGATCACCCTTTTTATGTTTTATTTTCACTAGGATATAAATAAATGTTTTAGGTAGGAAAAAAGGAAAGATATTTATGGGATATGTTGAAGATCTTTCCCTATGATTAGAATATTATTTTTCGAGTTTCCTAAGACAATAAACTAATATAGCCTTTGGGAATCTTTTTTTTCATGTAATAAGTATTCTTCAAAAGTAATGTAATGTACATGTACTTCAAGATTGGGTATCTACAACTAATTATCATGCATCAGTATCCAGGAAATCACCCCTAGGACATGTTGATTTTCAACTAGTAGATTCCTAAAAAAACTTCCAAAACTCCTCCGAAAATAGGAGGAAAATGTCCAAAGGGTGGAGGCCTCTTGTTATCATAAAATCAATATGATTCATCCCTGATATTAAAGATGATTGTCTTTCAAAACATTCAAGAAAACTAATGAGACCCCAATCCTTTGTAAAATAAACAAATAAAATTAAAAACAGAGGAGTTTAGAGCCTCTCATGGTCATAAATATCAGGAGATGTTCCATTGGTGATCAAAAATACATCGCAAGACCTAGGTGACATGTCTTCCTCATCCCACAAAATCCCATTAGTTTGTCTTCCCCATCACTTGAAGATCCTTGGGCTAATCCAGGTGATCCTGAACTCCCCCTTTGGTTCAATAAGGACATACTAATGGAATTTTCAATGAAATTCTCACATATATCTATAGAACCGTTATTGTTCTTCACCAAGAGGTAGATTAGTTTTCCTAGACAATACACATAAAATATCACTTTATCCCTAAGATTTGTAAAATAAATAAATTAAATAAATAGGTTAAATTAGGGAGCCTCTTAGAGTTGTAAAACTCTTAAGAAATTAAAAGGTTGTCCTCAATATGGTCTTTCAAGAACCCTTGAAAAGTAAATTCAGATTTTAGGACGCACCTTGACAAGCCATCCTTGCCTCATAAAATATCCCAAATAAGGATTCGAGAATTATGTGAATACCACTAAGCATGAAGTTTGTTCTCATGAAGTCCCTTGGACACGTCAATATGACAATATAGAATTCCATCAACATGTTACAATGATTCGAAAAGTCGAAATTAATTGGAAATAATCTAGTAAAGTATTCGTTGATGGGATGGACTTCTGGTTGCTAAAAATCAGGTGACACCATCAGAGTGATCCATGGTAGGGACTCCTGGAGATGTGTGACCCCGAGACCCACCATCAACTCTAGTCCGAATTTTCATGATATGATTAATGAGAATAGGTGAAAAAATTGTGTGGAGAGTCCTATATGTCTCCCACACCAGGATGAAAAACACACCTCTACATGCTTAGAGTGGTTGGCCTTTTGTATCCAAATGCACCGTCACACTGAAGCATCAGAGTGGATTTATCTAGGTGGATTATCTCATGAACCAAAATATTTCCCTTTGGTAAGATATCATCAAACAACAAGAGTGATCATGAAATATTATGAGGTTCTTCACATGATCACTCATAGATCATGTGAAGGACTTCTAGTAGGACACATGAAGAACATCCAACACATATTCTAAAAAATTATAGACTTAAAAAAATCTTACAATAGACAAATCTAAGGAATTATCAGTATAAAGGGTAGAAAAAAACTAAGAGATGGGAGACCTTAGAAAAGAACATATACAATGATCCTCAGGTGCTTCACATGAACCATCTTGGTCATGAAACAACTTTAGGTCATGTTTTCCGGATCATGAAACACTCCTTTGGAATACTATTTGGATCATGAAAAGTCCCATGTAAATGTCAAATAATGTTACACGAAACCCCATAGGTATGCCACCCAAGTCTTTCAAGACACTATGGGATCACATTTGGAGTCTTGTAATGTCATTTAGATGTATCACCTGACCCATATGGTAGCACTAGTTCATGTCAGCTAAGTCTCATTGTAGCACCCTAGAATGTCAACTGGCTCTTGTGACACCCTCCAAGAATTCCATAAAGGTCCCACAATGCCTTACATACATGTCACCGAGGACATGAGACACTCTCTAAGACATGTCACATTGACTCTCATGATTCCCTCCAAGTATGCCATCCATAATTCATGATGAATCTAGGGAGAGTCGGCTGGATCATGTCATACCCTCAGATCATGTCATCCTGGATCTTGTGATGGATTTTAGGATTAGCTGGTCATGTCATAAGACTTCTTCTAGAAAGGTTTTCCTTGATCTCTTGACATCCTTCGAACATGAAATCCATATTATGAAATTTCCTCTGGACAGGTAAACTGGATCATACAATTTCCCTTGTATATTTTAGGAAGATACTCTATGACATGCCGAGTAGGAAATCAAGGAATGTTGATCGGACGTCCAAAGAAGATTTGGTTGGATAATAGGCTAGGTCAAGAATGGAATTCTAGGACATGATACACCTGTTTTTCATCAGTGTGTAAGCCCTAAAAATAGAGAAACATTAGTGTGTAATCCAAAATCAATGGAACTATTATAACTTTAATTCCTACCATTACTAGGATATATAGGACTCCTCTCTAAGGTTAAAGCTCAATATTAAGCACCCAAAGGAAAGCACTAGCACATAAGTCCCAAATCCAAAAGCAATGACATTGATTATTTTATATCCCTTGTTTTTCATAATGATCATGACACATGAGGTCTTAGGGAGTTGTAATAATCATATCGTTCATAAGGTAAATTTCAGTGTGTATGTCCCAGTCCAACTAAACTACTATGACTCTAATTCCTTCCATAACCAATATACATTTTATGCCTCCCTAAGGACCAAGATAGAACTTGAAAACCATGTCCATCATTAGTTTGTAAGGCCTGATATATAGTGAAACATCTGTGTGTATGCCTGAATCTAGTGAACTTCGAGGACTCTGATTCATGCCATAAATAGGATACATAGGATTTTTTCCTAAGGCCTAAGATGAAATTAAAATTGGAATCCACCTCAGTGGGAGTCCCACCATGTCTCTTAAATTTCGGCTATTTGTGCCCAATCATTCACTTGGGTCATTCTACCTCATACATTTGTGGACATAGAAATCAAATGAACTATAATGACTTAAATTCCTACCATAACCATGATACGTAGGATGCCACCCTATGTCCTGATGTCTATATAAAACATCCTAAGGTATATCCAGGAACATAATCTTAGCACCCATATGCGATGATGCTGATCACTTACTATCCCTTGTTTCTGAGATAGATTATAGCTCATTTGGGGATAGGGAGTCACAATGACCGCATCATTGGAATCCTGAATCTCCCCCATCTATGAAAATATCAGCATATAATCCCTCAAGAGTGAAATGATATAACCCTACCCTTTATTAGTACATCAACCTTAGGTCTTGTCATAAGGGCATGATCAAACAATGATAACTTTAATTCCTAAAATAACCCGGAAATTTATGATCTCTTCTCAAGACCCGAACATAAATATCCAGGTGCCTATGTTCCCTCACACATGTCATGTCCATATGATATTAAACTAAATGGGTTTAAAAATCTATATAGGTTTTGATTCCTAAAATAAACAGGATATATAGGATGCCTCACAATGGCTCAATCCCCTCCTAGTAATATTAACTACCACCCTACATGGAAGAAACTTCTCAAGTTTCTGGTTATGCACCTTTAGTAGATACAATTTTTTTCATTCCTGGGAAATATATGAAGAACCTCATATACATATATCTGCATTCAAAAATAAGATCCCTTTATTCTATGCATAGAATGAGACATAACAAATAATTATTTTTTTAGGGTAGCTGATCATGTATCGAGACTAGGAAGAGATTCAAAAACATGTCTTAAATCTATAAGAGATTCCCAGAGTAGGAAATAATTACCCCAAAAATGGTGTGATGAGACCAACCTCCCATCCTCTCAACCTATGTGAGTCCTTAAGTGCCATCAGGCATGAAAACCCAGGTTACCACCAACTTTTAAATTGTAGGAATGTACCCAGTTACAGATGGGGGAACTGTTGGAAGTTTCAATTATGAGAGACAATAGTAACCCGATGTTAGTGATTTTACATCAAATAAACCCCCCACAATCAATGGTTATTCAAATTGATCCAACCACAATGAGGGTATTTAGTAACCTATTTTCTAGATAAAATATATGAATATATATCAAACTCGGTGCTACTAAGTCTATCATATGATAAGGGTATAGATTATTTCTTCGAAGTTGTGACATGGGAAACACGTTTTTTGTGGAACTGTATTGCTATTGGAGGATTAACTAGTATGCCTTTGGACCGATCCTTGCCACTATCTCAAATACCCCAACAAACCTGGGTGTACTATTTCCATATTTCCTAATATAGAGTTGCCCCAATCTAGACGACGTAAGAAAGAAAAACAATATGTTCAACCTCAAAATCTAGATTTCATCTATGATGTTCAGCATAGGATTTCTATCTACTATATATAGACACCAAACACCTCCTGATCAACTAAACCTACTCATATGTCTCATGCATGAGACTAGGTCTATTAACTACAGACTCACCTACCTCCAATAAATAAATAAGTGAACGATACAAACATCCATAAAATTCCTCAAAAGGTGAAATTAGGATCGATGACTAGATGATATTATATTATTCAACCTATAGAAGTTCCAAATGATTCTCCCATGAAGCACCGAAATCCAAAACAGTGGATCATAACATATCCTCAAGAACAAGAATTTTCCACTAAGATTGAATGTTCATATGAGAATGATAGGCTATGATCAAAAGGACTTATGATCCCAAATCCGTCTGAATACCATACAAGAATAGTTATGTGAAAATAGTATCTCTATAAAAATCGATACTCCTTATAACACCGGAAAACTAAAATACCTTTTGTATATAAATACTACCGAGATCATTATCTATGATGGTCTCCCTAAGAGGAAAGAAGTGGGATACCTTCTTAAATCGATCCAAAATTACCCACACTACATCATTCGTATGACATTTCCTAGGTAATCCTATCCCAAAATCCATAGTTGCATCATCCTATTTTCAATAAATAATGGTAAAGGATATAAAATCCAAGCTGGCCTATAATACTTGATGTTCACCTGCTAACAAGAGAAATGAGTTTCCAAAAATATGGTTACCTCTATCTTCATTCATGAGAACCAGTACTATCTACATTGATCCCAATACATATTTTTCATTCTAGGATGTACCACCCATATAGAAGCATGAAACTCCTCCTTAATTTCTTCATGTAAACCCAGAGGAACTCATACTCGGCCACAAAAATGATGAGAATTTTCACTTCCAGGAGACCATCCTGAAAATTTCTTCCATCCATATGAGTTATCTCTCATAATTGAGTCCGAAATATCATATAACTTCTCCTTATTGATCCAATACAAAATCATGGTTCTAACAGATGTCGAAATTAGAGCTAATTATACCTGAAACTCCTAAACATCTAGATGGATGTCTATAAAGAGGGCCATCATCTGCCACTCATCACAGCACTCCTACAAAGATTCTCCCTATGTCCTTTAGCTAAATGCATCAGCAATTACACTGGCCATTACTGGTGTATAATCCAAATAAAAGTCAAAAGATTATAGATACTTGTCCCACCTCTTCTACTATTGGTTTAGGTCATACTAAGAAAATATATATCTGAGGCTCTTGTTGCCTTTGTATTAATCAAGCCTCTCACCCATAATATAAGGATTCATTTATCTTAGGCCATGAAACACCACCATGAACTACATATAATGATTATATTAATTCTTATAGTGAGTTCTCAGTTTTCAGGATCCATAAGAAACCACTTGATCCTCCAACATTAGAACTACTCTGAGTCCAACAATAGATGTTTCACTATATAGGGTATATGAATTACTCATCACTTGTATATTGAGGATAGGTGATGAGTTTATCATGATATATAGCTCTTGAGAATATATCTCACAAGTGTTTGTCCAAAACAACTTCACTCCCTTCTTGGTCAGTCTTGAAATCGGTGCTTCCAAATGAGAGAAGTCTTGAATAAAGCATCATTAATAACCTTCCAAACCTATAAACATCCAATTCATGAAAACATTCCTCGGATTCTCTAAAAATACCATGGATTCAACCTTCTCTAGGTCCATATACACTCTTTATTTTGAGATTTATTGGCCTAACAAGTGCACTTTATTAATCCAAAAACTGCATTTGGTTATCTTGGAATAATTTGGATGCTCTCTCAATTTACGCAGGATGATGTCTTGGTGTAAGAAATTCTATAATATTGACTGTTATTATGCTAAGATATCATTATAAAATCCCTAAAAAGTGGTCTAGAAAAGGATGATATATTCTATTCATTAAGTCTATGAATACCACTAGTGGATTAGTCAACTCAAACAGCATCACTATTCATTTACTCAAGAAAAACCTACAAATAAAAGTACTCTGATGGTCTCACCCTTAACTAGTCGTATCATGATCCCAAATTTATCTATGAGAAGATCTAAGATCCATTCAATTGATCAAAGAAATCATTAATGTGAGGAAGGGGATACCAATTCTTGATCATCATCAAGTTCAATATCTGGAAATCCACACATAAGTTCATGGTACCATCAGCCTTTTTTAAGAGAACTGGAGAACCCAAAGGTGATGTACTAGGCTGTATGAATCCTTTAGTTTCTAGATATTCCAATTGGACTTTTATCTCTTGAATCCCTTCTAATTTTATTTGGTAAGGTAGAATAGAAATAGGCTCTACAACTAGCACATACTCGATCATGAAATCAATCTCTCACTTGGGTGGTTATCTATAGAACTCATTAGGAAAGACATCATGAATACAATCTACCAGTGGAGAAAAATAATCTTGCTGCATTTCAATATTATCTTGGTATAGATCAGATATTTGATCCATAAGAAAATATACTCTACACTGAATTGGTTATTCAACCAAAATAATCCTATCATGCTATATAGAATGTATCTGGTTCACCCCTCTTCCATGTGCATCAAACTGACTCCCATGTGTTGTTCCCATTATGTGGTATTATCCCTCCTGCACCGGGGTACCACGTCCCCTACCTCAACCTGAACGGCCAGTTTAAATCAATATTCCTTTCTATTGAGGTGTATTTTAGCCCCTTCAAACTCATGTTCTTTTCCTAATCCCCTTCCACTATCCTATTATTAGAAGTTTCCACACAAAAAAAATCTAATGATGAATCAGTTTTCCACATATAAAACACTCAAATGTGGGGTAAGGACACTGTTGGAACTTTTGGTAAAACATTCCATGATGATAAAACTACAATAGAACATGATCTTGAGATAGATTCCCACTTTTCTGACTGCTCATACCATTATTTCCATAGAAAAAATTGCCATAACGATGATTATTTACACTAAAAGAAGAGTTCACTATTTTCCCTACTGAAATAGCCTAGACAATTCCAATGGCCTCTCTCATATTCCCTTTTTTGATGAGTTCGTAATTCATCACATCTTCAAAACTACTCAGATATAACATGTTTACAAACAACCTAATCTCATAGTGAAGACCGTCTAAGAAATGCCTCACCCGAGAGATCCCATCAACTTCCAAATATGACACAAAGAACTATAGGTTAGTGAAATGTTTACCATAGTCTAGCACTAACGTTCCCTCTTATTACTAGTTCATGAACACATGATCCTTATCAGCCCTCAATTTATCTAGATATAAGTGTTTTAGTAACTTCATATCAAATTCCTTCCAAGATAACTCCTCTTACTGCCCATATTTCTTGATAATGTCCCACCATAGTATGGCTAGTCCATGAATCATATATTCAGCAAGCTTCACCCTATTATATATAGGTGTCTCAAGGTGCTTGAAGATTTTTTGTACTAGCTCGATCAATAACTAGGATTCCTAGGGACCACTCCCAATGAATATAGGAAGATTCCATAGCTAAAACTCTATCATCATCTCATAAATCGAAAATATGGTGTGAATAGTCTATGTATCCATGGATCACAAGGCCCTCAAAAAGTTATCATGAAGGTGAAATTACATCTAATCCATATGATCCATAGGAGTCTCTGGCTTATGTTTTTTTTGTATCATGCTTATTTCCACACTCCTAACACTAAACTCGAAGATAGAGAGTAGGCATATTCTATATATTAAAATGCACACTTTACAAAACTGGATAAAAACAAGGTAAACCTCAACAGTTGAATACAACAGAAAACCAATTACACCAGGTTTCTCTAAACTAGTCTTAACAAGTTATTTAGCATGAAAAAACAGTTCTTTCATTTAATTTATCATATATAAAACATATCTCATACCATAGTCTATATTGGAAATAAATCACATGCATATAAGTAAGTTCCTATCATAAACCATGCATGTTAGTGTATATCCCAATCCATCTATCATGATACATGCATAATCATCTCACACCATTCAAGAAAATAAATATAAATCCAAAGAAAAAATAATAGTAAACTACATCTGAATCACCAAAGGTGAAATAACATAAAACTGTAACAGGTGAATATCATGAACAATAATCCCATCCCTGGGTTCTCAGGTTTTCCCCCAAACACATGTTAGCTACTCACATGCACAAGATCATTACCAAGTCCAAACATATCCTAGTCTCCATTATTCATTTTTCTAAAGAGTAAATAAATAAAAAATAAAAAATTATCCACTAATACCATTTTGTAATTTCCATAGATCGGTCAATATCTCACATGGCTAAAAAGGGTTGGTTATGAGACCTTGGGTATGCCTCCAAATATGCCAGGGGATTTCGAATAGAAGTAGGGGTCTAATATGTATAGTGAGTAGACTATACCCCCTATTATGAAGTGTTATCATAGTAGATATAATCCATATAAAAAATAAACTAGTGTAATGGACATAGAGGAAACCACATAATAGAACTAGAAAAATAAATGAGAAATCAATATACCAAAAATGAGGAATCATGTAATGACTAGATAATATGTATTTAAAAGACAAAATGAAATCATTAAAAATAAAATATTCATCTAACATAGGATAAACCCAAAAGCCTCTAGTCCTAAACCCCATGTTGTACCCATCTCTTAACTCCATCCCATATAGAAAGCAACAAGCTAGTAAAAAGGTCTATTTCCATTTTCTAATCTTTTATCAACAAAGTCTGCTCAATTGAAAAATGGCAGCCCAAATAGGGTGTGAGGAGGTATCAGTAGGATGACACCACTATGTATAAACAAACCAATTTGATGATAAGCGTAGGTATTTTTTTTATAAATAGGTGTATTAATTAATTCAAAAATTAATAAAATACTACAACAACATACTTAAGCACCATTACGTAATATCTCTAAGAATCTCTCACAACCATGTCGAACATAACCAAAAAATCATTGTAAAACATGAACTGCCTCGATGCCATTTCATAATGTCTCTGAGAATGTCTTGAAACCATTCAACAACAACTATATACCCATGGTATAACAATCACAGGGCCAATCCTATAAGATAAGAATCGTGGAATGTGTCAGGGCCTAGCTCTCTATATAAATATATCAACATGTTTTAGGTCATATCCTAGTATATAACAATCTCAGCATGTTCATGGGCCCTTCTCGGTAAATAAGCATCTCATCATGTTCTAGGGATTTGATTGGTAAATAAGCATCTCATCATTTTCTAGGGCATTGCCCGATAAATAAGCATCTCAGTATGTGGCATGTCATAGCCCTGTATATAAGAATCTCAGCATGGATCAGGGAATAGACCAGTATATATGCATCTCATCATGTGTCAGCGAATATCCTATGATACACTAAAATGAATTAGATAATGATAGAAGATAAAGGAAAAAATTGAAACCCCAATTACTAGGGATCGATCGTATAAACTGGATGCCTGGAATGGAGAAAGGTTCTTTAGAATTTCTTGGAAGCTACCCATGGGTTGAGAGAAGATGGTTTCTCCCAAGATGAATGATAAATCATACTCATGACATACATTAAGACTACTTCTGGAGGAATTACAATATTTGAAATTCATTTCTATTTTGTGCATTTCTTTTTAGAGGGATATACCAAAAAACCCATTGCCTTAGCTGAATATTATATTAAACCAAACAATACATGTCATGTTAATGGTTCAGAGTGTCTAAAAATTTCACATCATGAATCAATTCAATAAAATAGTTTAGTGTCTTTTACTCATCATGTAACCCATCTACATGGCAAGTAAATTTTCTGTAAATTATTTTCATCCCAATTTCGTAATAAAAATCTGAACCCCCTTTAAGGTTTCCCAACAAAACAAGAACCATTGACAACACATGACCCATTTATACTAAGGATACATTAAATCCAAAATAACCCATGAACTACTCCCCACATGGATCCTCCCTAGTTCTATACATTTTACTCACAACCCAAGTCTGTTTTTAACAAAAAAAACATCCATGATGAAGCATGACCACCGAGTTTTAATGATGAGACAAAACTCAATTCAAATAAGTTTGACAAAAAAATCTCAAAGTGAGACATACTTGGAAAAAGAAGGGATATTATAGTATATATATGATACATATAACATTGTTATACCTCTGAATTAATTCTATTATATACATATTTTTTACCATCCATTTTGTAGTAGATATTATAATGTGGAATGTGAGTGCACAACAAACTAATGACTTGTGAAGCGATACAATTCTTTATTAACTAATTCTTTTCAAGGAAGATGATAAGGATAATGTTATTGATTTTATGTGATAATAAGAAGGTTTAGGATTTAGGAAATCTTTCTTCTAAATATTTTATTAAAAATGTAAAAGTGATAAGATGTATATTAAAAGTGGAATTTATAAAGGAAGGAATGAAAATCACCCAGTGCATCTGCTTGAACCAATGATGAATAAAAATTAGGGATAAAAAAAGAAACATCTTGAGTTGGAATAAATTGTTTATCTCTTAGAAAGAGCATCAGAAACCTAATTTCTTTTTTTCTATACATGTGTAACATTAATGCAGATTTGATCCACAATATGAATGCAATGAATCTAGGATGGAAACATTCTCCATAGGACATTCCTAGAAATGATATTTAAGAATTTACACTTCCATACTTGAGTCAGATTCCATCCATAGTAAACTCCACCCATTATGGACATCATACCTGACCACCTTGATCATAGCCCAGAATTCATCTTTGATATCATACCCATTCCCAATGAAATGGTAAAAACCCTTAACAAGACCCCAATGAGTGAGGGAGACACCACCACAACCTAAAAGACTTGATGCACCTGATGTCACCCCATCAATATTAAATTTCAACCTCCTGGATATTGGAGGGATCCATATAATATATTTGGACACAAATAGTTACATGACCTTAGAACTAACCCCAACAGAACTCAAGATAAACATGTTAGAAAAATCATTTTTCATTGATCTAGTTTGAATTTTGGAAGCAATCATTATATACCTATGAATTGAACCAATTAAACCATGTATGGATAGAACATGATTATCAAAATATAGCCTTTTTTGTGCCCTCCATGTATAATAAATGACATCAATTATAGTTGTAAATAACAGAGCCTAGACCTGCTCACTATAGCCCACGCTATTGATGGAAGTCATCCACTACTCAAAATTCCAATGATCATATTTGTAGTCGAAAATAACTTACACATAAACCCCCAACCTTACTGTAAACCTGAAGAAAACAAAAATCTGATTAAATGTTTCCTTATATTACAAAAAAAGATGAAATATAGGGGAAGGAATTATCCTTGCACATTAGACATGAATATGCAGTGAAAATCGCTTCTTCCAAGTCCTCCAAATTAATAATAGTGCCTCTGGTGAGCTGAAAGACTTCTTAAATCCCATCATCCATGAAGGTAGAATGGTTGATCCATCAAAATGGTTCCTGTAACATTTCTTAGTGTTGAAATTACCAGTAAAAACTTAACCCCTTTTGGATCCAATACCCATGAAATAATTGAGTACTTGAAAAGGCTCATGTGTTCCTAAAATGCATCTTTATTTGCCAAAACATGTGCTATTAGACCTTTCTGGATAACCCTTCCAAGTTGAAGAGAATCAAAATATGATAAAGTGAGATTCACTACTACCTTGACAATATTAACAAAGTTCCTCTTAGATCCAGGAGCTTCATGAGTTTCAGGATACATCACATTTAATTTGTTTTTCATATAGGAGTGTAATATATCCTTATGAACAACACGATCAAGATGGTTTATAACCATATATTTATAGGAATATTTCTCATTATCAGATTTCTTTGCATAAGAATCATGATTTCCATTTCTAGGGTTCTCTTAATTCTCCATGCCTCACTCCACCATCTCCTTTACATTAATAATTAAAAATTATTATGTGTGATATAAATGAAAATAATTATTATATTAATTAAATATTTGTCATTATGTATATATAATATATATCATTTTCTTTCTTACCAAACAAGTCTTGACAGAAGTAAAATATTTTGTCCATTTATTAAAAAAATAAGAGAGTAAATGGGGGGCGGGGTCAAACAAGAAGTATTTCCCTCATCCAAAAAGCCACAAAATTAAACATCAAAATATGAAAGATAATTATCATAATCAAAATCATCTGAATTTTTCCATTCAGATTGAGAATTACCTTGATTGGTGATTTTAAGGATCTCTATATTGGCCCTTCTTAGTACTTTAGAGGAAGATCTGGTAAAAACTGTTTGAAGTAGGTTTGAGTAGTCCTTATGTGGCCTTCTCCTCAGATGAAAAGATGTGGAACCTTCATTTTCAATCATATTTTTCTTACCATATATAATAAAATCCTTAAAATATGCATGAAGACTTTCCAAAGCCTTAAGGGGAATACTGTTGATACCCCTTTCATCGTCAGAAATATTCTCTCAGTAATCATAGATCATTGAAGAGTTATTGATATTATGGATCTCCATATGATAATCAGAATTCATTGCAAAAGAGTTTAGATCACCCTCTTATTAAGACTATCCTAACAGATCAAAATTCCCTAGCTTCACAAGTCCTTCCCCCAATCAACTAAAGATGTTCATTAGAGTTCTCCAAAATCAAATACTACATAGCCTCACAAACATCTTGTTCTGATGAAACCCACGACATGTCCATGCCAACCAAAGAGGCCTCTCCCGTAATAGAATCCTAAGAAGTAACCTCCTATAATTCTTGTATCGGGGATTCAGCCTCTATATTCACAATTAAATTATAAATGTTAACATTCATACTAGTCTCTCTTGATCTCATCATACTAGTTTCCTTCACCCAGCATCCAGTAACTTCACTATTATTACAGGGCATTACATATTTCTTCCCTATAGCCTATAGCACCTTCATATCCTTAACTCCATCTCCTGCTCCCACAGCATCCTCATTAAGTGTATCCAAGAAAATTTCGTTTGGATCCATATACACTAAATCACACCTCCCTTCCAAATCATGTTTTAACTTTTATTATACGCTATCAACCCTCGGATCATGGGGTAATGGTTCCTCCACCTGTAAGTTGGCATCCTTAGTTCGAAATTCAATTATGGGTCTAGCATGTAAATCAGACCTTGTTGACTCCCATCCCTCCTATCATAATAAGTATGCATCCTCCTAGTAGCCACTGCGCCTAGATGACACGCCATCTTGGACTCGTTCTTTAAAACTGGCACCCAAACCTAACATGAAACTTCTACCATTGCCCCTACCATTTCTTTCTAGTCCCACATCCATCTTCTGAGATGTGTTCTTTCTCCCACACTGACACACTGTCTTCAAGTGGCCCAATTTATTTCATGAGGAAAAAAATTCCATCCATGGTTCAAAAATAACAGATTTCTTGTATTGAAACTCCTCTTAGACTATAATCCAAACAAACATTGTTGGAAGTTTTGACACATCAACCTCCACATAGACTCTCAGAGATATAGGATGACACGTAGACCTGGTTCTATTATCAGGAAAAAGATATCATTTGACATGTTTCCTTAACATGTGAATAACTAAAGTAATTTGGTTAGGGATAGAGAGTTAAGGGATGAAAACCCAAATCGCCATAGCAGGATTATCATTTCTCATATTAAAGTCATAAGACCACCTGAAGAGGGAGAAACGGGAATCATCACAGACATAGGGAGAACTGGATCAGGCATGGACAAAATCACTCTCTAAAGTGAAATGAATCATCATGTGTCTATTTTTATAGATACCCACTGTAGAACACTCCTATAATCCCCATGATCCAAAAATAAATTGATCAAACACATCCACTAATGGATGGTGTTGCTTAAAATGATATATTTTCATCAGGTTCATCAAGGAAGAATCATTAATGAACATCAATTGTGAGAGAGAACGTCGACGGAATCCTCTTTACAGAACTAGGAAACTAGGTTTAATCATGGTTTATAAGAATTAATTGAGGAATCGAGGTTGGAGAATGGGGAAAATAGTGTGGCTAAGTTCACTCTAAGGATGGTGGAGGTCCCTCCCCCACTATGGGGGGAGGGACGGGCTCATCAGCCATCACTACCTAAGGAAGAAGGGGGTCACCACATCGAGCTCCTTGTCGACTGCAGTCCTTCATAGATCTCAATATTCTCATTTTTTTCTTACCTTTTCACTTAATAAAATATGATAATATCATTCATGTATGTGTGGACTACCACCTTCACGAAACAATTTGACTCTCTTTTCGTCATCATGATACATGAATGATATATATAAGTATATTTAAAGAAATAATTTTCTATTTATGATATTATGATCATTATGGAATGATAAAATATTACTCACACCATTTTCATAATGATCATTGAGAAATGGAACTGCTACTCATGCATATGTAGAACCTACAGTCTCTATGATCGTAACATAATTCATTTTTCTTAACCATATTTCATGATTTGTATTAAATGTATAATTTGTGTATATATAAGATAATTATTTCATGATTATTATTCTTTATATGATGAAAATATATAATATGTGCAAGAACTAGACCATTCAGAACAAAACACACATGGTAAAACAAGGAAATTAAAAACCAAAACAATGAAAATAATGAAATATTATTAAAGAATGGGTGAAAAATGTTATAAAAGGATATTATCTGATATTATAAATATTAATATGGTTCTTTTATAAGTAAATAATTTATTTAAAAATACTATATAGGAGGTTAAATCATGTTCAACCCAAAGAATGTATAAGGTAAGCAATTTTGTCTCAATTTACTTTAATTGAGGAACATTTGTTTGTTATGCACCAATTTATTTTATATGATGTGTAAACATCCAATTTCACATGTCCTAAATACATCATAATTAGTGGTACAATATGTTTTAATATTAATTATTTCATCCAAGTTTATTTTTCTTGAATATTACCAAGTGGTAAGGGTTTTCTTATCTCAATTTCAATCCATTAATTTAGTCATCAACTTCATTGATTATTTTATACCATGATTTTGTGTGTAAGTAACTATTATTAGTTTATGCTGATTTTAGAATATTTTATGTGTATTTAAATTTTATACCCATAATTAATTCATTGATTAATATCAACTTCAATGAAATGATCATCGTAAAGGATTTCATCTCAATTTTATTTAATTAAGACATATTGTAATATTATTCAACTAATTTCTTTTATATAGTGTAAATAATACCCCTTTTGACATGTAATATCATTAATATTTCAATATTTCAGATATTTTATGTTTTAATTTAAATTATTTAATCTAATGGGATTTAAACTTGAAGTTACCAAGTGGTGAATAATTTCTTTTTCTAATTTCTTTTCATTGGGTTAAATCAGTCCTTTGTTGTCATTTATATTCTAATAATATGTGTGTAATTACTTTTGACTATATGATTAATTATTTAAACTTGATTTATTTTGATTTATAAATAATAAACATAATTGATTCATTTATAAATTCTTACTTCAATGTTATGATCATTGTTAGGGTATATTTCACAATCTCATTTTAATCTAGATTGTTTATTCTTAAATTTCAGTTGACAGAAATTAATTGATCATTGTCTCAATAAACCCATTTATTTTTATACTCCACATTTTATTCATGAAATTTTAATGTAATACTACCATTTTTTCAATCTTTGGTACTTAAAATCATTATGAATTTTTTTTTATAGAATCTAATTTCATTTCTCTCCCCAATTAGAAATATGTTTCCTTCAAAAACCTTATTTTATAAAAATGTTTTCTAAATTATTTTTAACCTCTTACAAGTGATTTATTAATGAAATTGTTACACATATTTACATTTTTAAAAAAAATTAAAAGGAATATTCTTGTCATTTTTCGAACAAGGCACTTTTCTAACATTTTTATAGTGTAAAATTAATGTTCTTTTAAACTTTTATGGTTTGTATAGAATTAACCACCATCATGACTATAATTTCAATATATCATATATTTCACTTTTACTATTTTTTAATGAAAAACAAATCCTAATATTCTATATATATTTTTAAAGTGATTTCCAAATAAAATGATTTTTAAATTGACTTATGTTTTAAAAAGTTATTTTCAAAATGAAGTCGGTAATTTCCTCAAGAATGGATTTAAATATATTTTTATGTCATTTCTATAAATTTGTGAAAACCGCTTTATTATTACTCTAATGGGTATATGTAGTATTTATACCATACATATATTTTCTATAGATGTTTTATGATCATTTGAATAAGGAAATTATTGACATTGACTTTCTTTGTTCATTTTTGTAGTCATTAGAATTCCCTTGAAATATTATATCTTTTATGATCATTAAGAATTAAATTGCACCTAATTATCCAAATAATTTATCATGGATATAATTATTAATTAAATAATATATCAATTTTCATATGGTATTTTACATTGAAATAAATTTGATTTACTGAGGAAATATTGATAAATTCGTATTCTTTACTAAATATGGATATTTGATGATAAGGAATACAGATTCATGAATTATATTGATTATTAAATATATAAAGAATGATTTGGACCTACATTGATGGGTGGGGCCTTGAATTATATATCCCCTTGATGAATTGGTATGTATCATGATATAAACATGTTAGGATTATATAAAATGGTTTTTTACTTGAAGTTGAAACCATCTTTGAATGTTCTTAATGGTAGCAGTATCATCTACCTAACACATCATGTAAAATAATTAAGAATTCCATTTATTAAGAATTTTTTATTATTATTAATGATATTTTAACTATTATATTATCTATATATGAATTTCATTCATATTTTATTGACTAAATGTCATGTGATTTCAGTTATTTACCTTGATATATTTCCTATACCTTATCCAGTTATTTAAATGTATTTTGATTCTAGTTATTTACCTTCCCATGTTTATTAATATTTTTATTGATGACACCTTCCACTATATATATCCCTTAGTGAGAATTTGGTTTCACCCTTATTTTTTTCTTTTCTCAAGAAAATATAATGTGTACCATGCTTGATATTCTATGATATTCTAGAGTTAATTATGTAATTATCAAAAAAAATATGTTGTAATTTTTTATTCAAATGTAATATGGAAATCACATATGTATCTAGTTTACCAATACTACTAAACTATTCTGTACATTGGGATATGATTCCTTATATCTTATTAAAATTTAATAAAGAAAACACCAGCTCTAAACTACTGGGGTTGGAGACACTGAATTCATTCCAAATCCCCATAGGATGGTTACTAGTTCCTAGAAATCTAGAACATTTCGAAGGAATGACTTATCTAACCAAAATCACAGCAAAATAATTCATAAAATAAGAATAATTAAAATAGTCAGTATGAAAAACACTCTAAAGGAGAAATGGTTCAACAAGCCCCCAGATACACCTCTCATAAACATAATTTTAAACTTTATACAAACTTAATTGGGTTATTATAACTCCAAAGTCCCCAAAATTCAGGTACACCCACCACCTCTGAGTGGTGCCATCACTTTCCCTAGACCTTACATAATAAAATCTTCAAACAGCTAAAGGAAATGATATGTTGTGAGTAAAAAATCAGATTAATATTTCACCACATATTTTATTAGATATTCCACATCAAATGAACCAATAATGATTAATTTTATATAAAATTTTTTCTAGAATTATCTACATTGTTCATATCAAAATATACTAAAAGAAACATTTATATGGTTAATAATAAAACAATTTTCAAAACATCATTTCCAAAAAATCGAATAGATATAAACATCTTTGTCAAAAAACATTAATTATGCATTTCCATAAAAATTGACAGGGGTAAATAATTTCATAACATTGACATGTTCAAATAATTTTGAATAATCAATAAATCAATTGTAACTCCATGGTTAAGATACATGAGAATGGTTTTTATCTAGGGATTCTCACACATCTTAGTGATGTAAATATCTTCGCGTATAGACATTTTTATGACTAATACTAGTTATATAGTCCCAAGACTAGGTAAACAGGACATTATCCCTAATGAATATTTCTCATCCTTATAGTAGTTTATTTTTCATTTTCACTATCAAACAATTTTAAGGTAGAGTTAATAGTTTCTTACCATGTGTTCTTCCAACCTAACTACCCAAACTCCCATGTGATTCACGATAAATCAAACATTTATAGGTTTATCATTAAATTCAATCCATCTCAATATTTTTAAGTAATAATTTCAACCAGCCCCAAATTTGGGTTTCAAAAACATGCCTTTAATTTCAAAAACCGACATCAGAAGGTTTTATAAAAAAATATTTTATTTAAATTAAATCCATCCAAATCAAAATCAAAAAACATTTCAATCCATTTTTCATAATCAAAATCTTGCTTTAAATCATTCATTTCAAACAGATAACATTTTCTAGAAATCACACTTTATTTAAAACGATATTTTGAAAGGGATTTCAACACACACAGAGCATACCATTCCAAATAATTTATCATAGACTCTAATCAAACCATGAAAATAAATCAAAAATAAATTTCAGTTTATGGAATCAGTGATGGTTAAAAGAGACATGAATTTCCTTAGGAAATTTCCTACCTTAATTACAATTTTGTAAAACCCTAGTGAGGGATCCACAAGAAGAAATAGTAGAATTTTCAAGCCCCATTATCAAGTAAAAATATAAAAAACACACTTATGTAAATCATATAGTATCTATATTCCCTAAACTCCTATCAATAGGATAACATAAATTCAATTCACATAGGATTGGGTATTTTTTTAAATATCACAGTTGTTCTAGTTTATTGAAACAATACGCCAAATTAAAACACTAATTAAATTTCAATTTTCAACTAAATATTGAATGTGGAAGGTTTAAAATCATTTAAAATAGTATTAACAAACTTTAATAGATCAAAATAATTCAATTCCATAATTTTGATCTTTTGATATTACTAAAAAAATTACATGTCATTCTAGATGATGAATAATGAAAATTGAATTTTTAAAAAAATTAATAAAATGGAATTATGTAATGGTAACATGGTTTACCCCTACAAAACTCTTGGATTCTATGTAAGGGTAAGGTTTTTTACCCTTATGTAGGTCTCACACCCAGAAATACCCATACACAATAGATGATAACCCATACACATCCATTTAAGATCTAGGGTTACCATTAAACGGTGTGGATTAGCCTTAGGCAACACCCGAGGTACCGATATACATCCTTTAAAAACATAGTGTTACCATTACATAGTTCATCTTACCCTTAATTAGTTCATGAAGTACCCTTATAAATCCTTTGGAAACACAAGCTCACCCTCACACAGTATGTATTACTCTTATATCACACCTTTGGTACACTTTCAAAACTAGAATCTACCATTACGTAGTGATGAGTTACCTTTATGAAACCTTTAGAAACCTATTCCCTACATATGGATAGAAATTAAATTAAAAAATATTATACTTTCTTTTAAAATAATTTATAAACTAAAGTCAAAAAGTGTCCTAATGAGAATAGAATTTTTATAACACATCTAAAAATGAATGAGAATATTATAAACAAAAGATCATACTTGAAAGAAAATGTCAAGATGTAACAAGACATCGACTAACTTTTTATTTACTTAGATTATGTTGAATTATGAAATCATGGTCATTAAATAGTTATAGTAAAATTATTTTCCTCATTTTACATTCTTTTGGAGTGAATATATTCTATAAACCTTTAATATCGATAAATATTTTACATTTATCACTATGTAAAAGATGCCTTGATATTTTCAAAGTAATAAACTACTATATACAACATACTCTCATGTGTGGGATAATTATTCTCTTTGGATTTCAACTTACAAGATTTATACATGATAAACTGATCGTTTTACATCAACACACAACCAAATTCCTTCAACAAATAGTCGTTATAAATAAAAAACAAATTCCTATATGGAAAGCTAAAACATGATAATTAACCATTCTTCTTTTCAATTTCTTAAAACATTCATCACATTCCATTTCTTAATTTAATTTCAATCATTGTAGTTAACATGGATAGTGGGTTTGCTAACAAAAAAATTCAAAACACCATTTTTAGTAACCTGTTATCCCAAGAAAACTTTTAATCATAGTAATATTGGTGTTTTTTTCCATTATTCTACCACCTTAGTTGTTTAAAGACCAACTTATAGTCCATATTTTGGAAAAATATTTCTAAAAAAAGTAATTGGTGGTAACCAAAATTCACATTTACTAAACATTCTATACAACTTATTTTACATTAATGTTTTTTAAAAAATACTTATATATTTCTCATTATCTTAATCGAATTTAGATTAAAACAAAATATCATTAGTAAAACAAAAAAATTATCCAAATACTCATGCTAAAATATATTCATTAGATCCACAAATATAGTAGATTCATTTTTTAACATGAAAGGAATACCCCGAAACTCATAATGCCTATACCTAGTCCTAGACTCCTTCCTTGGAATTTCCTCTTCCTTCCTCTTTAGCTGAACATACCCAGACTGGAGATCGATCATTGAAAAATACTATTCTTCCTAGAGTCAATAAAACTAGTTATCTATATGAGTAAAAGGATAATTATTCTTAACAGTGATGTTATATAGTTCTCTATAATCAATGAAAAGTCTCATTGAACCGTCCTTGTTTTTAAAAAGCTACATAATAACACCATAAGTTGATTTTTTGTGGAAGATGAATCCCTTATCAAGAAATAAATGTAATTACTTTATCAATTATAACTACTCCATTGAAGCCATTCAGTATGGAGGTTTTGAAATTCCATTATCCATATAAACTAAGTCATTAGTAGACATACCTCCCCATCAAAAATAAAACCAAAAACAATTCTTATTAAATACATACTTATATTCATTTATAACTGGAACACCACTAATTTGAATGGTTTCCATCATTTCAATAATATGTTAAAGAAAACATTCAATCCCATTTGTATTACATTTCTCCAATTCATTATATGATATAAAAGGAATGAACTCATTATTATATACAAATTTAAATTCACTGTTAGGATTTAATATGATTATTTATCTCTTAAATATATCTTACCATGATAAACTGAAAGTCAATCCATACATAGAATAACACTAAAATCTACTAAGGTTAAGACTATTATATTTTTAGGAAAAACCATTTCACATATGATGATAGGAAGGTTCCCATAAATCTCAATTTCTTTAATACTTCCACCATCAGTTTTTACCAAAATTATTTTATTCATTTATTGATGTGATATTTCTATTTAAATAGTAATTTTCTCAATAATAATTTAATTTTTATACCTAAATTAATAAAGATTTTTGGTATAGTTCGATTAAGTAATCAATGTACTAATAACCACGTAATTTTATAGATGAGTAATACTAATTTAATTTTCTTTTCTTTTAATCCTATGATCCTGGTTGTTATTATCCATCATAAATTTATTTGGATATGCATTCACATAGTCTTCCATCTCTTTAAAATTAAAACAACTTAATGATTTTGTTTCATTATCTATTATAACATTACTATTGGTCTTTTTTTACAGTTATGAGCCATGTTTCCCATCTTTACACATCGGTAAAACTACCCAGATCTCATAATAAATTCCAAAAAATTATTTTTACCACACTTATAAAAAAATGTAATTGAATTTAACTACCTTCAAGTTTCTTTAATTAATTATTCACCATTGAATTCCTCATATATCACTTATTTACCTTATTATTTTAAATTTACACCAACTCTATCTTGACATTATCATCACACCTCATAGTTTCCATATAAATTCTGAACTCAATAATAACCAAATCCCTTTATAAACATGCTTTCAATACAATGTAAAATCGATCAATTTTATTATCATGGTCCAAAATATAAATTTTTTTGTACCTGGTCAATCTCCTAAAATTATATTTATAGTTAAAAATAGGGTCTTCCTTCTTTTTATTTAAATCTAGGAATTTTTTTCTATTCTAATCCAAATAAATTTAGGAAAATAATTTTCAATTAATAGGTCATTAAATATCATTAATTACATTGAATTAATTTCTTCATTTTCAATAGTTTTATTAATCAAATACCACCACAGATCAAATTAACCTTCAAAAAGATAAAGATAAATTGTTGACTTTGAGGTTTCAACCATCCTAGAACATATAATATCTTCTCCAAAGTGTTAATACATCCTTCTGCTTCCATTGGGTCTGAGGAGACACCATAAAATGGTGTGTTTAATTTCATGAACTTATATAATATAGAAATATTTATCTATATATAATTGTGTCACTCCATTGAATTATTACCTCCATTAAGAGAATGTGACAACTTATTCAACATAGATACAAACCAGACTAATCCAATTCTCACCATTCCAGGATATTGTTTCATACAGATATTATCGTACAGATGTATTTTTACCTAATCTATCATGTTTCCTCAATATAAATCGATTTTTAATATATATATATATGATAAAAAAACATGGAAATCCAAAAATGTTTTCGCATGATAATATAACCATAAATTAGATTCTATTAAGAATGTATTTTAATATCATCATAACCTCTAATGTTATGTATACCATTTCTCTAATACCAACTATAATACCCCACACATAACTGGCCCATAAATTACATGGTCTATGCTATATATTCCATCACTTACATCCCAAATAAGTATTCAGTTTTATAGTTTTAGATAATTTAGAAATATGATTCATTAAAAAGTTTACCTTTTCATAAATATTTGATTTTCCCATTAAATATTTCCTGTATAAAGACATAATTTATCCATTCAAGGTAACTCCCCTAACTAGAACTCTTAATTTAATAGTGTTCCTAATCATCATCAATACATGTGAAAAACATTTTAAAATTTTGTATTTGAAAAAAAAAATCATTAGGGGGTATAAATGAAAATAAACCCTTTAATCCATTTGTAATCATAAAATATCCATAAGAAGTTTTTCCTTTTCATTATAAATATTTCAGCTCAAACTCCAGTTTACTTTTCAAAAAAAATAACTTAATTTCTAAACATATTTCATAAAACATTTCATATGAAATCATAAATTAAATTTCATAATTATAAGGGTTTCTTGGAAATAATGAAAACTCATGAATATTTTTCCTTAAAACTATCCTTTTATATTTTTTAAGAAAATAGTCATAAACCTTCGATTAAAACATAAGATCATTTGATTATCTTTTGAAACCAAATATTTCCAATATAAACTATTAATGGAATATCATATAATTTCCTCAGAACATTATCCTTAAATTTACACTTAAAAGAGCCCTTTTAATGTAATCACTTGACTAGATAATTCACACATGCCTTAGGAGTAACCTATCTCTGGTGAAATTCATCACTTTACAAAATTAATTAGACAACTATAAAAGATCACACAACATCAAAGCCATATCAGTACCACTTTCCACTCATATAAAAATTCCCAGAAACATATAATGAATAAATCCCATGTTTTTTTAATTTAACCATAAAACTCAATTAATTTTTCCTTCAATCGCATAATAAATAATACTTCCATATATCTCATACAAAAATAGATGATATTTATGTTTCCATAGAAAAAAATTTTAAAACTAAAAATTTTCAAAACAGTACGAATAGAATCTCCTATAAAATTAAATGTTAAAATTTATATAAATAATGATAATTAATAATGTCTATACTGGTGGGAAAGGGTGGTAAATTCAAATAAATTAAAAGACATTTTTTATAATTTTGGAAAAAGTTTAAAATAACCCAATTGGAATATTTTGAAAAATTAATTTTTAATACGTTGTAAAGAATTTAAAAAATATTTGAAAATAATATTTATCAAAATTATATTAATAAATTATAATAATATTGAAACATTGAAATTAATTTGTATATGTATGATAAGGAGTTTGAAACATTTAAAATAATATTTTAAATGAAGATTTATTACCTTGAGTCCCAACATCTTTCTTTTAAATTTATTCACCCATAATTTAAAAACTATATTTTTTATATCTAATAAAGAACCATTTTATTATTCATTATATTATCATTAATCTTTTTATTCCATTTTTACCATGTTTAATTTAGTTACTAAAATGGTTAAGTTCACGTCAGGCATTTTGAGGATGCTTTTTAGGTCAAAAATTAAATCAATAAGATGACTATATTCAAAAGGATCATTCTTGAATAATATCTATAATATTAATCATGAAACAATTATTATTATTACACATAAAATTAATTTATAACCATTTATGGGTGATGGAGATAGAAAATAAAATACTTTTTATCATGTAGTTGGTAGTTCACACGTACACACGAGCGATGTTTCCATTTTCCTACTGAATGGAAAATAAATAATAAATTAATTTTATAGAGTCATAATTATGTTATAAATTACATATTTATTAATTATTTCTATCCTTTTGACTAACAATGTGATGCGGTAATAAAAAATGAACCATATCTTTTTGTGGTGGTGGTATTTTACATGTACACACAAGAAACCTTATTAATTTCCAAAAGATAGAAAGGGTAAGATGGTATGTAAAATATTTATATTTATAAAATAAAATTAATATCCTAAACATAAAATATATTTATTAATTCAACATTTATAAATTTTATTGTGAGTCGGTGATAGAAAATTAAACGCATCGCTTCATGGAGGTGGTAGCCCACATGTATACACATGAAACATTTTCATTTCACATAGGACATAAAAGAGATATAAAAGATGTTTTCCATCAAAATAATTAAATTTATGTATAAATAAGATATATTTTTCATTATTTTTTATTATTTAGAGATAAATTATAAGTAGGTGCAAGAATAAACAAACATGAAATAGGTCGTTTTGGACTTATACCTCCTCCTTTGATATCTCCCCATAGTTTACACCTTAATCATTCTAGGACTAATATTTTGAGATAAAAAATAACCTCTAGGAAATTGAAGGATATTTTAAAAAGGTTTCATTTGGTATTGAATAAGATATGTGTCTCAAAAGGTGTGAATAAGTGAGGAGAGTAGCTTATTTTTTATAAGTGAGGGGAGTGGAACTCTTGTAAATAAATAAAAAAGTAATATAATATAAATGACTTTCTCCTAGGAAGTGGATCCAATTACATTAAATTTATAATCAAATATATCTTAAGTCCAAAATTCACTCAAGAATTCTCATTTTTCCATGTGTTATATATATTTAATACCCTATCTCTTAGTTTACCCCTATTAACCCTTTTAACCTTTACTGGGGTGAAAAGTGTTTACCTTGGTAACTATTCATTATGAATAAAAATGAAATTAAACACATTAAAAAAATCAGATACTCCTAATTCCAAATATGAAATACAATTTTCAAAATTTTATTTTTATAATTTTTAGAAGTTAATTTCACTACATTTACTCAAAATGTTGTAAGAACCTAGTTCTTCCTTTAAGGTGCAGATCTTGCCTTTTTAGATTATACTTAATAAAATTGGGGAAAATATTTCAACGGCTTGATATAGACCCTTCACATGATGTCACTGGGGTATACACATTGATTAATTTTATGTACGCATCACTTATAGAGGGATACACAACAATTAATCCAACTACATGACCATGTAATAGTTTCTCCAAAAATTGTATGGATACCGCGTGTAGTTTCAATTAAACTTATTATACTTTTTTTGATTAAATCAGGTAGTATCTTTGTTTTTGGTAAATGGATTGAAATGCTCCATTTCAACATGTATCACACCTAGGAAAAATCTGAATGGGAACTCTTCTCTTGTTTCATCATTTGAAACCCGATTCGAACACCACTGAATCCATTGAAAGCCCCTCAATGAGTAATCAATTCCTATTGATCCTTTCCTTCTGATTTCTTATCTCGACGTAGTAATCGAGTGTTGATAATTTTTAATCACTTTTTAGATATACTCGGATTTAGGTTCAATTAAGGTTCGACACTGGATGAGGAGAGTCATACTGACACGAGGTTGGTTGTCTCGTGTCATTTGTTGATTGTCAAGTTGATTATATATGCAGGAGTGTCATGCGCCCACTTTTAGGGTGCATCTTGATTTAATAATGGACCCTATTATTTCATATTGATGATTAAGTAATTAATTAGATTATTTTGAAGCTTGTTTAAGGTTGTGGACCATGATTTAGGGCTACCGCTTGGGTGTGTTTCCCTTGGAAGGTCGTTTGGCTGAGAATGCCTATGAGGCTTCACATGAATCTCCATTCATGGGTTGTTTAAAAATTATTTCTCATTATATAAATTTCCCACAAGAGATACTTATTATGTTAATCATTGTAAATGTTTAAATTGCATAATAGTATTGTTATATGTTTTTCCCATGTGAGTTAACCTTGTTTGGCCATGTAATAGTTTTGTTTACTTGTGTTAGTTAATATGTAAACTATGCCCATGTGAGTTGATAATGTTAATGCCATGTGATAGTTTAATTCACATGTTTTTCTTTTGTTATGGAATTTGTATTTAATTAAATGATAAAAAGAGGTAATTATTAATGGTAGATCCATATTCTTGGTTAAAAGATAAGGTCAGACTCATGTGACTAAATACACCTTATATACATTGAGTGAACTATTGTCTCCGTTAAAAGAAAATGGATGGGATAAAGAGGTTAATTTTGTAAATTTCATGAGAGAGCCACAGATAGGGTGGTTGGGATCATTGAGGCTTTCATAAAATTCTGAGCGAACCTAGGATCCATTGAGGGATACCCAGGATGAGATCTATTGGAAAATGATTAAATTATTATTATGTAACGAGTTGACGGTTACTTTTATACGGGGGTCATTGGGCCTAGACCAGACCATGAGACATTTATACAATCCAATGAAATTGAATAATGAAATATAATGACTAATGATGCATATACCAAAATAAAGAAAAATCTTGGAATCGGTCATCACTTGTACTTGGTTACATTGCCTTATGAGACATCTGGTGTACATACTTTTGTTTACCTTCTGGTTTATTGCTTTCAATATTGTACACTGCCTATTATATATATATAAATTGATAGATTGGTATACACCTTTGGTGGTTTCCAATATGGATTTAATCTCACACCATGTTTGGTTCATGCTTTTGGGACTAAATAGATTATATGATTGTAGGTGTTAATCATGGAAAGAACCTTACAACATGTACTTGATGTGCTTATTAGGAGTATGAGAGCATGGGACCGAGACAAGGCATGGAATTAATCTTTGTTTCTTTTTGTTTCTTTTGTGATTTTGAGACATATATTTTTTATTACATTAGTGTACTTGTTTTGGCTATTTTCTTAGAACATGTGACATGTTGCATCATCTTTTGTGGGGAATGATGTTTTGTTACTTATTATATAAGTCTTCCCTAATTTACTTCAATTTTATGTTGTTTACTATTTTCTTCATTTGTATTTTTATTTATTCCACAGTGTAACAAACTTCCAATGAGGGAATATTTTCCCCACTATCACACCCTAGGCCCTCACTACTAGTCGGAAGCCTTTGGAAATTGGGGAGATGTTCTTGAGGCCGTGTGGCCAATCGGGTATGGGGAACCTGTTGAGTGGAATCCAGATCTGGGACATTACAAAGAGGTATCAGAGGATTTATTTTCTAGTTTTCTTTATTGTTTGGTGACAATAATGTGGGATTTAAATGCAATGGGATTTGTTGTTAATCTAGGCTTGGGAGTAGCCGCCCCACGTACAGGGAAAACAGAAATTTCCTCAAATTGACTTTTGATTTTTGGAGTTTGAGTTATTAGAGTTCATTAGATTTCACCATTGGATGATGTACTTGTTTTGTGCTATTATTATTATTATTATTTTGGTTTTATTTTTATGTAACCAAATTAGATGATGGTATTCCATCTCATGCATCATATAGGCACTTACTAAAAATAACATGTCAGGCATTCTTTCCATTCTATCTAGGAGAATTACTGATTGCGTGTTGCTTTGATAGATGTTGTGCTAGATATTCATTCTATTTTGATAGGTTCCCTGACAGTTATACCTACTCTTGTGATAGGTGTATTGATTCATGTTATAGTTTTAATTGGATGGATGACAAGCTTTGATCCCTGAGGAGTATGGACCCTCTTGGATCGGAATTCGGGGGATCATGTTTCAGACATGATCTGAATTTGTTTTTTATATGCTATATGTGATCTCAAACTTTGATTTTTGGGGAGTATGGGACCCAATAGATTTTAATTTGGAACACCGTTGATTTATTTTTAAAAAATAGGGTTTCTGCAGAAGTTTTGGAGGCTTACTATCCAGAAACCTAGACAACACAGTGTGTGGGACCATGAACACACACCATGTGTTCTTCTATTCAGGAAGAAAGAATCTTCTTTAAGTACACATTGTGTACTCTGAGTACACACTATGTGGTAGATGACCACTTGTCAAGTTGTGTGAGAGAGAACATGGAACATTGGGATTTGAGCAGAACATGTTTTGTGTGTTAGGTATACACCATGTAGTTTGACATTGGGAGACATTGTGTGGAACTGGTCTTGTAAAAGTACATGGCTAGGAGGAAAAACATGAGTACACATTGTGTGTCATTATTACACGTCGTGTACCCAAGACATTTACTCACCCAGGTAGGTGGAGATACACACATGTGTGAGAGCTTAAGTTAAATGTTGTGTAAGTTTTCTACACACCATGTGCACCTCTTTTATCATCCTTTAAGGGTTTTCTTCTTATGTTTAGTTCTTGCGCTCTTGAACTCAAAACCTTGATGTTATTAATATAAGGTGTTTGTTCGGCCTTACAGATTCATTCCTCCATGATGAACTCCAACTTTTCCCCAAGAGAGTGAATATGATCATACCCTAGAGGTGGTAGGCCATGGGCTACCAATAGACTCTCCACTAGTGCCAGTTTTGGAACCAGCTGTTATACTGGAAGCAAGTGATGATGCACAATTCTTTGAAGGCTTTATGAAGTTCATGAAAACATTTTTGGGAGAACTATAGTCTTCCACATCTATGGAAGAATGGGAATGAGTGTTCCCTCACTATAATCTACCCATGTTTTCTGGGGAAGGAGGGACATAGGTTGTAGATTCATGGATAGAGGCCATGTTATCGATCTTCGAGCATCTTGAGACTCCTCCTGAGAGGAGGGTCAATCTCATGACTAACATGTTATGTGATTACACTAAGAGTTGGTTGTATTTTACCACGTAGATATTGCAACAGTGGGACATGTCATGGGAATATTTTCTTATAGTATTCTATCACTACTTCTATCCCAAGGTGTTGAGGGCCTAAAAATACCATGATTTCATGCATCTGGAGATGTGTGCTCTATCGGTTTTGAATTACTATTCCCCCATTTCTAAGCACCATCACATGGAAACTTTTTTGATGGGTGATGATCTATTAAAATCTTGGTGATTCATGGATGGTATTAGGTATGAAATCCACTTTTAGGTGAAAATCTTCTGGAAAACAATTCTATCTTCCATAGTGAAACTAGCACTGATTTCCAAGAAAAATCAGAGGAAATATGGAGGTGTGATCAAGGGAAGATTGATAATAAGATATTTTACTGTTTTGACCAGTGGCAGGAACTATTTTCTGAATATTACCCATGGAGAATATCGTAATCAAAATGTATCTTCTCGTAGAAAGGTGAGGTGCTTCCAGTGTAGAAGAATTGGGCATACTAAGCCTTAGTGACTGATGGACCCAGTCGAGTGCTAATATTGCAGCAAGATGGGCCATTAACAACATTTCTGCATGATTTTTCCACCAGCATCTAGTGAGAGAGGGTCTCCACCAACTCCACATTCAAGATCATGGTTATAAACTTATCACAAGTTATAAAACTAGAATACATCAGGATGATCAGGATGATCAGGCCGAGGTGGTGTTTGTGTCCATGGTAGTCAGACCCTAGGATATCAACGATAGAAGGGTGGGGTAGCTAAGGATAGTCAAACAATTTTTTATGGCCATGGTATAGGTTAGACTTATGCAGTTCAATAGAATTGGTAGGAGTATGATCCTAGACCTTCTAATGTCAGAGGTACTATTCTAGTCGCCTTTGTTATTGCTTCTTCACTGTTTGATACAAGGGATTCACATAGTTTCAAATATGTTCCTATTCTGGAGAGCCTATGTCTCCATGTTTTATCTTCTAATTATGTTATGAAACTAGACACTCTGTTAGGGATTAGAATGGTAGGTGTGAGACAGTTTAAGGAGTTCCCCCTTGAAATTGGTGGGTATGACTTCGTTTGGGATCTCCATTTCTTAGAGATGAAATTATTTCATGTCATAATCAGAATGTAATGGTTAGTCTCCTTTCAATACATTATCGATTTCAATCACCATAGGGTGAGTTTTACATCACCATAGGGTAGATCGTTTCTACACAATGGTGAATGGGATGTCCAGGCAAGCTGATCTGGACCCGGGTATCGGGGGATAAGAGGGACGATAGTATAGATTGCAAGTTTATATCTGGATGACCAGCGGACATGTAAGATGGATTTTCCTCTAGTTGTGGATTGTTTCAGGGACTTCTTCTCAGATTACTTTTCTGGTTTACCTTTGATAATAGAGGTAGAGTTATCTATTGAGATTTTACCAAGATCTACATCAGTGTTGATTCATCCTTATAGTATGGCTATAATGGATTTTCAAGAGCTCAAGAGGAAGTTAGAGGATTTTGAGGCTAAGGGTTTCATTTGACCCAAATAATATCCTTAGGTTTCTCTATTCCTTCTTGCAAAAAAAAGGCAGATTATAACATCAATATATACGTGGATTATTGGAAATTTAACTAGTTGACGGTTATGAACCGGTTTCATCTTCTTCAAATAGATGATCTCTTCAATCAGCTTCAAGGAGATCATGTATTATCTAAGACAGATTTGAGATCTAGTTATCATAAATTTCATGTTAGATCATTAGAAATACATCATACATCCTTTTGAAGAATTTATGGTCTGTATTAGTATTTGGTCATGTTGTTCAGTCTCACAAACGTACCTGCAGGCTTTATGGAACTAATGAACCAAGTGTTTTATCCTTATATTTTTTTTGTGGTTTTCATGGAAAATATATTGGTGTATTCTCATAATCAATAATACCATGCCACCCATCTTGAGATCATTTTGAGTACACTGAGAGAGAAATAATTATATGTTATGATCACAAAGTGCCACTTCTGGATGGATTAGATTCATTTCCTTGGTCACTTTGTCTTGGATACTGGAGTATCAGTGGACCCATAGAAGGTGATAGTAGTAGTTACCTGGGAGCATCCCAAGAATGTCTTTTAGGTGTAGAGTTTTCTTGGGTTGTCTGGTTACTACATGGGTTTTATATAGGACTTCTCAAGATTAGAAACACCAATGAAAGGCTTGACAAAAAAGGGTCTGAAGTACGAATGGTCAGATTCTGGTGAGATGAACTTCCAGGAGCTGAAAGGGATATTAACATCATCACTGATATTGGTTTTTCTAGAGTTGGGTAGGAGTTACACTATATAATGAGACACATCAAGTGTTGGGTTTGGAGTGGTTCTTATGTAGGGGGTCGTGTCATTGCGTACGGGTCTTGGTAGTTGAGGACACATGATAAGAACTACCCAACACATGATCTCAAGTTTGATATGGTTGTTCTTGACTTACACTACTGGAGACATTAATTATTGGGGGAGCATTTTGTGGTGTACATAGACCACAAAAGTCTCAAGTACATCTTTACTTAGCATGATCTAAATCTGAGGCAGCGAAGGTGGGTGGAATACCTTCAGTCCTCTGACTTTATGATTTCCTGCACACCTATAAAAGCCAATACAGTGGCTAAAACACTAAGTAAGAGGACTCAGATGTAGGTATTATAGTAGTAAAGTAGTGAGTGGAAACTTATGGAGTTGTTCTCTGAGATGCACTTGGAGGTGCACGATAGTTTGGGAAAGACTATTCTTTCATCCTTAGCGGTAACCTATACCCTACTGGATAGAGTGAGGATGATATAGCTATTGGATTATGAAGGCCTAGTTCTACTAAATATAGTGGCATGTGAGGACCCACTTCCTCATTGGACCATATTCAAGGATGAGGTTCTATGGTTACATGGTAATGTATGGGTGTCAGTAGACATGCATGAGGAGGTGATGTGGGATTTTCATGACTCAGTTTGGGTGGTGCATCCTTATGTCATCAAGATGTATCGAGATATAAATCATCTATACTAGTGTCCAGGTATGAAGAGAGATATAGCTGGTTTGGTCATGAGATGTTCCACCTGTCAGCAGGTAAAGGCGAAACACCAAAGACCAGCAGGCCTTTTCTAGCAGGTACCCATTCCTGAGTGGAAATTGAATGATGTTGTGATGGATTTTGTGATGGTTTTACTGAGGTATCCCTGAGGTAATGATGCAGCATGTATTATGGTTGAAAATCATGTGAAGGTTTCACATTTCCTTCCAATCATTAAAACATTCAATGTTTATGAGCATGGGAGGTTATACATCCAAGAGATTTTATGAATACATGGGGTTCCTCATTCTATCATTTTTGAAAGGGATACCCTTTTTACATATCAATTCTGGAAAGGGTTATAGAGGGATTTGGGTACACAGGTTCTTCTGATCATATCTTACCTCCCCCAAATAGATGACCAGTTATTGTGTACGATTCTGGTGCTGGATGACATGCTTCGAGCATGCATCCTGGATTTTGGGGGTTCCTGGTTGAAACACAAACCAACTGTTGAGTACACCTACAATAAAATATTCTAGTATACTATTCACATGGCACTATATAAAGCTTTATATGGTAGACCATACTAATCACCCCTATGTTGAATAGAGGCAGAAGATGCTGCTATGCTGGGACCACGTCTTGTCCAACTGTCCACTAAGCAGGTACAGTTGATTCAGAAGTGGGTGCTTTCTTTACAGTCTAATAAAAAACATATTTCGATCTTCACATATTATCTCTAGCATTTGAGGTTGGGGATCAATTTTTCCTACATGTTGCACCAAGTTTGGGACACAAGAGGATCAGAAGATAGGGTATGCTTCCTCTGAGGTACGTCGGTCCGTTTGAGATTCTAGAGAGGGCCAAGTCAATTGCCTATAGATTGCAGTCACCTCAGAAGTATAGGTCTATGCCTGACATCTTCAATCATCATCAAAGTTACTTGTTTATTAAAAAATAAATAATACATTCAATATATGAAACATAATCCATGAAGTCTGAGGAGGTCTGAAGTTGTGAAGGCTGAGGGCATCCCCTCTAATCATATTGACCCCTTTGGGTTTCAAAGAGAGGATATCATGTAGACAAACCAGATCCTTCCAAGGGACTTACAATGAATCCAGGTAATACTCCACTTTGTTACCCTCAACCCATTAACTAATAAATTTGATGTTTGTGTTGATCATGACTTTTCACATTCGGGTAATATAGATGATAGATTATGGAGGAGGGAAAATATCATTCAGAACATCATGGTGAATATTTGAGTTTGTTTCTAATTATAATAAGGTTAAATCGTTCTGGTGGAAAAGATTAATACCCTTGAGAATAGACATGGCTTTGGCCTAAAGAGAGGAACCATAGCCCAAGCAAGAAGAGAAATCCAAGAGGACCAAGCCCCTATAGTAACGGATAGCCCCATCCCCGCACAAGACTCTTTTCCTACAAGAACCATCACTGTTGAGTTTTAGGCCACTATAGGGAGGATTCCATCGCACCCAGAGGCCATAAGAGCTGCTGTAAACTTCCTTGACTTGGAACATATGATGTCTTCCACATTTCTCCATTGTGACGTTACTTTTTAGACCCATCTCAAACCTTTCATCCTGAGGAAGTGGAGTTTTAGAAGAATATGTCTTTTTAGAATCAACTCATTCGTATTGTGGATAGTACCACAAAGGTTATCCATGGTCACTCTGTTACTTTTGTATGGGTGTTGTAGAAGAGTGGTTGAGTGCATGAAAAGACATGGAAGAGGAAGGTCAACATAATTTCAGAGTGCCCAGAGTTGTTCTCAGATATTTCTTCATCACCAATGAAAGGGAAACTTGTGGAAGAATTGTTTTAAGGGGGAGATTATGAGAACCTAGTTCTTCCATTGAGGTATGGATCACTCCTTTTCAGTTTATACTTATTAAAATATGGGGAAAGAGGTCAAGGGATGGCTTCAGTCCTATTACACAACGTCACTAGGGCCTACACACTGTTTACATTTATGTACACGTCGTGTATAGTGGTTTGCATGTCATGTAAAGGTCTGTCCTGGGATTATACAGACACAGAGTGTAGTTTCAAGTATATGTTTTGTATTTTTTTTATTAAATTAAGAAGTAGCATTGTTTTTTGATGATGAATAGAAATGAGACATTTCGATGAGCAACGCACCTGAGAAAAATATGAACAGGATTTATTCCCCTATTTCATCATATGGAACCTGATTCCAACACCTTTGAATTTATTGAAACCCTCTCAGTGACTGCTCTATTCCTATTGATCCTTTCATTCCGATTTTTTCTCTCTACCTAGTTATTGAGGGATGATAATTTTTACACATTTTGTAGATCTACTCTGATTTAGGTCAAATTTAATATCAACACTAGACGATAAGAGTAATGCTAACATGAGGTAGGTTGTCTTGTGCCATTAATTTATTGTTTAGTTTATTATATATATCAGAGTGTTGTGCGGCCACTATTAGGGTGTCGCTTGATTGAATAATGAACCATGTTATTTCCTATTGATTATTTGGTAATTAATAAGATGATTTCAAAGCATGTTTTGGGTTGTGAACCTCAATTTAGGTCCACCCCATGGGTGTGTTTCCCTTGGATCTTCATTTGGCTGAGAATTCCTTTGAGGCTTGACATGAATCCCCATTCTTGTGTTGTTAAAAATGTATTTCTCATTATATGAATTTACCACATGAGATACTTTTTATGTTAAACCTTTTAAATGTGTAAATTTCTTAATAGGCTTGTTATATGATTCTCCAATTTGATTTATCCTTGTTTAGCCTTGTAATAGTTTAATTTACATGTGTTGGTTATTATGTAAATTATTTCCATGTGAGTTGATTATGTTAAATCATGTGATAGTTTAATTCACATGTGTTGATTTTTATATGGAATGTGTAATTGAATTAAATGATAAAAAGTGGTAATTAGTGATGGGCAAGCCATGGTATCAGTTAAAAGACAAGGTCGGGATCATTTGACTAATTTCACATTATATACCTTGGGTGAACCATTATCTTGGTAAAAAAGACAATGGATTGGCTCAAGAGGTTAATTATATTAAGGTTGTGAGTGAGCCATGGATAGGGTGGTCATGCTCATTTAGGCTTACATAAAATTCCAAGAAAACGTCAGATCCATTGAGGGATACCTAGGTCAGGCTCTGTTGGAAAATGATTAAATGGTTATTATGTCACGAGTTAATGGTTAATGTTATAAGGGAGGGTCATCGGGCCTAGGCCAAACCTCGAGACTTTTATATGATCTAATGGAATTGAATAGTTAAATAGAATGACTAATGACGTGTCTACCAAGACAAATCACAAGGTTGGATTCGGTCTTCACTTGTACTTGGTTACATTGTATTTTAAGACATATGTTGTGCTTACTTTTGTGTACCCTCTAGTTTACTTCATTCACTATTGTATACTGCCTATAAAATATATTTTCTAACACATTGGAATAGACCTTGGGTGGTTGCCTACTGGGATTTATTCTCACACCCTATTTGGGTCATGCTTTTGAGCCCATATAGATTATATGATTGTAGGTGTTGATTAGGGAAAGCACCCTGTAATATGTACCTGATGTGCTTCTTAGGAGTAGGAGAGAATGGGACCGATATGAAGATTTTGATGCATCCTAGTCTCTTTTAATTTCTTTTGTTCTTTTGATACATGTATTGTGTATTAATTCATTTTACTTGTTTTTTTGTTTTCTTAGAACATGTGACATGTTGCATCATCTATTGTGTGGAATTATGTTTGGTTACTTCTAATATTTGTCTTCCTCTATTTACATCGGTTGTATGTTATTTATTGTTTCCACATATATATTATTATTTATACCATTGTGCTATACACTTCCAATGATGGAATAGTTTATCCACTATTACACCCTAGGCCCTCACTGCTAGTCGGTAGCCTCTTGTGTTTTGAGAGATGCGCTTGAGGCCATATGGACAACCGGGTATGGGGCACCATTTGAGTGGCATCCGAATCCGGGACATTACAAAGTGAAATCTGAGGATTTACTTTATGATTTTCTTTATTATTTATAGAAAATAAGAAGGGATAGAAAATCAATGAGATTTGGTGTTAAAGAGTGTTTGGCAGTAGTTACACCATATATATGGAAAATTCAAATTTCCTCAAAATTGACTTGGGATTTTGGGATTTTGAGTTGTTACAGTTTATTATATATCACCATTATGGGATGCACTTGTTTTTTGATGTTATTATTGTTATTATTGTGGTTCTATTTTGATGCAACCCAATGAGATAAGGGTATGTCATATCATGCATCATATAGGACCTTGTTAAAAATCACATGTCATGCATTCCTTCCATTCCATCAAGGATAATTACTGATCACATGTTGTTCTAATAGATGTCATGCTAGATATTCAATTTGTTGTTACAGGTTCCATGATAGATATACTTAATGTTGTAATAGGTGTATTGTAACATGCTATGGTTCGAATTTTATAGATTTCAATCTTTGATCCCTGAGGAATATGGGTCCTCTTGGATTAGAATTTGGTTCATAATTTTTTCTCCCTGAGCTGAAATTTTGTTTTTATGTTCTATATATGATGCCAAAATTTGATTCATAGGGTGTATAGGTCCCCATGGATCATAATGTGGCACATCGTTGCCTTACTTTTGAAAAATATGGGTTTTAAGGATGTTTTAGAGGATTACTGTCTGGAAACCCAGAAAACACGACATGTGGGTCCATGAACACATGCCATGTGTTCTTCTATTCTAAAAGAAAATAACTTCTTTAAGTACACACTATGTACTCTGAGTACACAACGTGTGGTTCATGATCATGTGTCCAACAATGATAGAGAACATGAAATTTTAGGTTTTGAGTAGAACATGTTGTGTGCTTTAGGTATACCCCATGTAGTTTGACAAAGGCAGACATCGTGTGGCTTTGGACATGTAAAAGTACAAGTCTAGAAGGAAAAACATGAGTACAGCCCATGTTTCTATATTACACATCATGTACCCAAGACATTTATATGTTCTGGAAGGTGGAAATACATGCCCATGTGAGAGATTATATGTACACATTGTGTAAGGTTTCTACACGCTGTGTACTCCCCTTATGTCAGCCTTTGAGGGTTTGATTCTTATACTTAGTTCTTGAACACTTTAACTATAAACCTTGATGATATTGAACTAAGGTGTTTATTCAACCTTGCAGAGTCATGCCTTCATGAAGACCTCTAGTTGTACTCTATGAGAGTGAAGGTGTCCCGACCCCGAAGGTGGTAGACCATGTGCTACCAGTGGACCCTTCAGTCATTTCAGTTGCATAACCAACTGCTATACTAGACGCAGGTGTTGAAGCATTGTTCTTTGAAGGATTTATGAGGTTCATACAAACTTTTAGAGAGAACCGTATCCTTCCACGTCTATGGAAAAACTGACACGAGTGTTCTATCCAAAGCATCCACCCACATTTTCTATGGAATGTGAGATATAGGTTGTAGAGTCATGGATACATGTTAGGTTATCAATTTTCAAGCATATTGATATTCCTCTTGATAGGAGATTCATTCTCGCGAAATACATTCAGTGTGATTCTTCCAAGAGATGGTGGGATGTTACCACCCAGACTGAGTGTTATCTGGACATGGCATGGGATTATTTTCACAAAGTATTATATGAATACTTCTATCCCAAGACACTAAGGCTTGACAAATCCCATGAGTTTATGCATCTAGAGTTGGGATCTCTATCAATTATGGATTACTCTACCTGCTTTACTGAGCTCCAGTGCTTGGAACCTATTCTGATGGGAAATGATCTATGAATGGAAATACGATTTGAGGGAAGTCTATCGTATTACATCCTCTCATAGGTGAATATCATCCGAATAAGTATTGTATCTTCCATAGTGAATCAGGCGTTGATTATTGAGCAGAATTAGAGAGAATATGTAGGTGTGATCCATTGCGTCTTGGCACAAAGATCTCATACTTTTTTGACTGGTATTAGGAAGCATCACCTTGAACTTACAAGTGGAGAATATAGTACTCAAAATGTATCTTTCGGTATCCAGGTGAGGTGATTCCAGTGCAGAATAATTGGGAATACTAAACCTCTATCCCAGATGGATGCATTTGAGTACCAATATTGTCGAAATATGGTCCATTTATAGCATTTTTACAGGATGTATCCATTAGATCCTAGTGAGAGAGGGTCTTCACTAACTCTACGATCAAGAGCAGGGTCAACAGCTTCTCCGTAGTTAGGGAACTAGAATATGTCAGGTCAAGTTGGTGGTCATGGCCATGGTAGCCAGACCCCGGGATCTAAGTGACAGTAGGGTGGGTCAGCTCATGGTATCCAGGTAGTGTCTTAGGGTCACATTACAGGTCAGACTTATGCAGGGAAATAAACCTTATAGGAGTAGGATCCCATACCTTCCACTACTATAGGTACTATTCCAGTCACCTCTATTTTATATTCTTCTCTCTTTGATATATGGTATTCACAAAAATTTATTTATTTTCCCATTTTAGATTGCCTAGGGATCCATGTTTTTACTTATGATAAGGTTATAAAACTAGAAAATCTTTTAGGGATAAGAAAAGTTTGTGTGAGATAGTAAAAGGAGTTCCCCCTTCAAATTGGTGGGTATCACTTAATTTGGGATCTCTATATCTTAGAGATGACAGGATTTGATTTCATACTCAGAATGGACTGGTTTGTCTCATTTCAATACTTTTTCATTTATTATCATCGTAGGGTGAGTTTTACATCACTAAAGAGAAGATCTTTTCAACATAAGGGTGAATGGAATTTCCAGGAGAGTCGAGATGGACTCAGGTATCACGGGATGAGTGGGACGACATAATAGATTTCCTATTTATATATAGATCACTAGGGGACATGTTAGATGTATTTTCCACCAATGGTTGATTGTTTTAGGGATGTATTCTTGGAAGAATTTTTAGGTTTACCACCTATAAGAGAGGTATAGTTCTCTATTGAGCCAATACTAGGAGAATCACCAGTATCCAGTTATCCCTATACGATGTATATGAAAGAGTTTCAAGATCCAAAGAGGCAGCTAAAGGATTTGGAGGATAAGGGTTTCATATGACCTAGTACATCTCCATAGGTTTCTCTGGTCCTTTTTTCAAAAAAGTTAGATGATACCATCAGGTTATGCATGGATTATTAGAAATTGAACCAGTTGATGGTTAAGAATCGGTATCCTCTACCGCAAATAGAGGATCTCTTCAGTCTGCACCAAGGTTCTTGGGTATTTGGTATGATCAATTTGAGATCTAGTTATCATCAAGTACATGTTACATCATCACAAATACCTTTCACAACCTTTAAGACCAGATATGGTATGTATGAGTATTTGGTCATGTCGTTCGTTTTCAAGAATGGTCCTACAGTCTTTATAGAACTAATAAATCAAGTATTCTATCCCTATCATGACTCATTCATTGTGGTTTTTGTGGAAGATATCTTGGTTTATTCTCATAATTTTCATGACCATGCCACCCATCTTGAGATCATTTTGAGATCACTAAAATAGCATCAGTAATATGATAATCTCACAAAGTGACACTTCAATATGTATCAGATTCATTTCCTAGGTCAGTTCGTCTCATAGATAGGAGTAATAGTGGACCTAGAGAAGATGAGAGTAGTTGTTACCTATGAGTATCCCAAGAAAATCATTGAGGTGCAGAGTTTTCTAGGAATGGCTGGTTACTATAGGTGTTTTATATAGGACTTATCATGCTTATATGTGCCAATGATAGTCTTGAAAAATAAGGGTGTGAAGTGCATATGGTCATATTCTGAAAGGGAGATTAATTTCAACACAGATACTAATTTTTTTAGAGCCATGCAAGAGTTACATTGTATACTGCAACAAATTAGGTGTCGGTCTAGGATAAGTGCTTCTGTAGGGGGATCGTGTCATTGTGTATGGGTCTTAGTAATTGAGGCCACATGAGAGGAACTATCGGATGCATGATCTTGAGTTATCCGCAGTTGTTCATAACTTATGCGGATGGATACATTACTTATTTGTGGAGTGTTTTGTGGTGAACACAGACCACAAAAGTCTCATGTATATTTTTGCTCAGTGTGATCTATAGCTGAGGGAGTGAAAGTTGGTGGAATACCTTTAGTATTTCGACATCGAGCTTGCCTAGATGCCTGGAAAAGGCAGTGCAATGGCTGATGCACTGATCAGGGGGACTTTGATGTAGGTAGTGCCAGAGGCCAGTAGCTAGTGGCAGCTTATGGTGTTGTTCTCTAAGATACACTTGTAGGTGCATGATAGTCAAGGAAATAATTTCCCTGCATCCTTAGAAATTACCTCTACCCTACTCGATAGAGTGAGGATGAGGTAGCTATTGGATTCTGAAGGCCTAGTTCTACCAGAGAGTGTGGCAGGTGAGAACCCTCTCCCTGGTTGGACAATAGGTGAGGATGAGCTTCTACGTTTACATGGTCATGTATGTGTGTCAGAAGACATGCATGTGGATCTAATGTTGGATTTTCATGCTTCAGTTTGGGCACTGCATCATGGAGTCACCAAGATGTATTACGATTAACATTGCCAATACTGTTGTCCATGTATGATGATTGATGTAGCTGGTTTTTTCATGAGATGTTCCACTTGCCATCAGGTTAAGGTGGAACACAAAAGACCAGTATGACTTTTTCATCAGCAACCCATTCCTAAGTGTAAATGGAATGACATTGCGGTGGATTTCTTGAAAAGTTTATTGAGGTTTACCTGAGGTAATGATGTAGTATGGGTTGTGGATGATAGGCTTAAGAAGATATCACATTTCTTACCAAATAAGGAAACCTTCAATGTTAATGAATTTTGGAGGTTGTACATCTAGGAGATTGTACGACTACATGAGGTTACTAATTCAATAATTTCATATAGGGATTCCCATATAACTTCTCATTTCTAGAATGGGATATAGAGGGATTTGGGTACATAGGTGCTTTTGAGAAAATCTTAGAACCCCTAGACTAATGGCCAGTCAGACCGTACGATTCAGGTGTCGGAGGACATGATTTCAGCATGCATCCTGGATTTCAAGGGTTTTTGGGTGACACATACACCCCTTGTTGAATTTTCCTCCAATAATATCTTCTAGAATACTATTAAAATGAAACTATATGAAGATTTAAATGGTGGACCATATCAATAAACCCTATGTTGGTTGGAGGTAGGAAAGGCTATTATGTTGGTACCTCGTCTTTTCCAGGAAACCACTAAGAAGGTGCAGTTGATTCGGAATCTGATGGGTACCTCACAATCCCTTTATAAATATTAGGTTAATCATCGCATACGTCCTCTGGAGTTCAAGATCGGGGTACAAGTTTTCATATGTGCTTCACTGAGGTTGAGACACTAGAGGATCAAGAGACATGGTAAGCTTTATTCGAGGTACATATGTTCTTTTGAGATTATGTAAAGGGTTGGGCTGATTACCTATAGATTTTAGTTACCTAAAAGGTAGAGGTCTATTCAGTAAATCTTCCATACTTTTCGATTTTGGCGTTACCTTTTGGACCCATATCACACCTTTCAACTAGAGGAAGTGGAGTTATAGGAAGATATGTCCTTTGGGGAAAAATCTATTCATATTGTGGATCAGAGAATAAAGGTTCTCAATGGATTGTTTGTTCCTTTGGAACAGGTGCTACGGCAGCACGACCGAGTGTAGAACATGACTTGGGAGAGGGAGGTCGACATACGATCAGAGTGGTCAGAGTTGTTCTCATATATTTCATCATTACCATTGAAAAGGACATTCAGGGACAAATTTCATTAAGGAAGAACTTTTGTAAGAACCTAGTTCTTCCATTGAGGTAAGTATCTTTCCTTTTCAGTATATGGCCATGTAATGGTAAATGGTGTGTAGTTTCGAGTACACTTCGTGTAATTTTTTTTGGTTAAATCTGGCAGTATCATTGTTTTTGGTAGATGGATATAAACGATCCATTTCAATAAGCAGTGCACCCTGGAAAAATATGAATGAGAATTCTTCTCCTATTTCGTCATCTGGAACCTGATTCGAACACCGTTGAATCCGTTGAAACCCTCCTAATGAGTTCTTGATTCCTATTGATCCTTTATTTCTGATTTCATCTCTAAACCATGTTATTAAGGGTTGAGAATTTTAACTCTTTTTGTAGATATACTATGATTTAGGTTGAATTGAAGATTGACACTTGATGAAGAGATTCATACTAACACAAGGTAGGTGGTCTTGTGCCTTTCATTCATTATAGAGTTGATTATATATGTCGGAGAGTCACGTGAACACTTTTAGGGTGTCGCTTAATTGAATAATGAACCATGTTATTTGTTATTGATGAATAGGTAATTAATTAGATGATTTCAAAGCAGGTTTAGTGTTGTTAAACTTGATTTAGGGCCACCCCATGGGTGTGTTTCCCATAGATGTCCATTTGGACGAGATTTCCTATAAGGCTTGACTTGAATCCTCATTATTGGGTTGTTAAAAATGTATTTCTCATTTAATGAATTGAACATGTGAGATACTTATTAGGTTCAGCCATGTAATTGTTCAAATTTTATAGTAGTCTTATTATATGTTTTTCCCATGTGAGTTATCCTTGTTTGGACATGTAATAGTTTAATTTACATATGTTGGATATTATGTAAACTATGTCCACATGATTTGATTATGTTAAATCCATGTGATAGTTTAATTAACATGTGTTTCTCTTTGAGATGGAATGTTTAACTAAAATAAATTATAAAAAAAGTAATTAGTGATGGGTGATCCACAGTCTCGGTTAAAAGACAATCTTGGGCTCATTTGACTAATTTCACCTTATATAGATTGGGTGAAACATTGTCTTGGTTAAAAGACAATGTATGGGCTCAATAGTTCAATTATGTAAATGCTATGATAGAGCCCTAGATAGGGTGGTCAGGCACATTGAGGCTTACTTAAAATTTCAAGAAAACCTATGATCCATTGTGGGAAACCCAAGCTGCGCTCTATTGGAAAATGATTAATTGATTATTTTGTCATGAGTTGGAAGTTACATTTATAAGAGGGTTTTTCGGGCCTAGGCTAGACATCAATACTTTTATATAATATAATGGAATTGAATAATGAAATAGAATAACTAATGACATGTCTTCTAAGCCTAGATTCAGTCTTTACTTGTATTGGGTTACATTGTCTTCTGATACATCTAGTGTGCATACTTTTCAGTACCTTCAAGTTTACTACATTTATTATTGTACACTAATTTTCATATATATCCACTAACATATTGGTACATACCTTGGGTGGTTGCCTAATGGGATTTAGTCTCACACCCTATTTGGGTTATGTTTTTGGGCCTAAATAGATTATTTGATTGCAGGTGTTGATCAGGGAGATCACATTGCTATAGGTACTTGAGATATATTTATAAATCAATTGAAAAATATATTTATTACTAACATTACTTGGGTTTTCCTAGTCTGTCTATCATGAAAATACACTAGTGAATCATCGATCATATTTTTGGATTAGACAACACTCACATGGAACTTCAAGTAGAGGAAACCAGATTCCAAGAACATCAATTGCATCTGATTCCCTAGTTGATTATTCCCACCAATACTTGATTAGGTCCTCTAGATATGGATCCATGATTTTGTTTATTTACAACCAAATAATTTGAAATTAATTTATACATAATCAATGACCTGGTAATATAATATTATCATTGAACTTCTATTAAAATATAACTTTTTTTCTTAATGGAGTCTATAAATAAACATAGAAGGAGTGTTTGGATTAGGTAACCGATTTATAGGTTGAGCTAAAATAAAACTAGAAAAATAGGTTTTTTAAATACGTTTTTTCTATTTAATAGGTGTAGTTTGGTTTTTCACCTTAACTAAACTAAAATCCACAAGGTTCTATTCAATCTACAAGGCAGACTAAATCGAAAAATTCTACTCTTTTGGTTTGGTTTGGTTTTTTCTAGTTTGTATTTTGGTTTGGTTTGGGTGGTTTTTTTCCACCCGAAGTTATGAAACATTATTTTCAATATCTATTTGTATCCTAAAAAAATAATCAATTTATACCACCTTGTTATCAAATGAATAAATAATCATGAATTATATGAATATTTATACTTCTCCATTTGATTTCTCTTGTACATATTTTTGTGGTCCAGTACCACTTGAGATATAGCCTTGTATAATTTTTTTATCACCTACATTTTAATTAATCTATAGGATATTTTAGATATGGTTTTTACACCACCTTAATTCCAGATTAGGCACAACATTGTTTGAAATCATTCATCATAACATTAAATTTCATATTTAGATTTAAAATACAAAGTGGTTTCTCAAAACCTCTTGTTGATTCAAATTCTTTGATAATACCATTTGGAATTTTATTTCTAGCCTGCTATTATTTAAAGACTATAATAACTCTAACCCCATTTTTTATTTAGCTTCTTTCAATAAAATCACACCGGATGTAATTTTTATCCCCATTAAATATTCATTATGACAAACAATAGCTAAAAACATTGAAACACATGAATATAAGGTATTTCCTAGATATACTCAAGTTAAATATAGTGGTCGGTCATAGTGAACCATCCCTTTTCTTTCAAATTTCAACCAAACATTATTAAAGGTTATTCATACAATTAAAATTGTACATACATCACTTTAAATATTTACTTTAGAATTATTCATCTTCATTTTCTTTATATTTTCATCCCTTGTGAGAGTAATCCCACAATTTAATTTATCTTCTTTTGATCCACTACTATTGTATATTTCATTACGATTCTTCTGATATATGATGTTTCTTACACCATTCATCACTTATTTACTTATGTTATGATTAATAAAACAACTAAGGCATGATTTTTTATTCTCATATTGTTAGGTCCACAAGGCTGAAAACCATGAGAGGGGGGTGAATTAGGGTATGACTAATTTAAAATAAACGCCCGTTCTGATCTTGTTTCGTTGTTAAGCAAAACACTCTTCTCTCTCTTTCCCATTGCACAAAGTAAACAGAAAGTAAAGTATGCACAGGACACATCAATTTTACTTGGCTCACCGCAAAGGGCTACGTCCAAGGGGCATACGCCGAAAAGTTTCCGGTAATACCAATTCCACTAAACTTCACTAGCTGTGGATTACAATGTTCAGGCTAGATCACTTATATGCCCAGGCTCACTGCCTTTACAATGTTTAGGGTCAGCTCACTGCTTCCCCAAGGGTCACTCCCTGTTTCTCTCTCTCTGGCTCACTGCCGGTGGAGAGAATCACCTTCTTTCTCTTCCTTTGCTCACTGCTCTTGGAAGGAATCCACTCACAGTTTATAGACCTGTAGGTCTCTTCATTTGCATGAAAGAATGCTTCTTCCTCTGTGTGTAGATGCTCTTTTGATGCCCAATTTTCACCCGTAGATGAATATCTCTTTACACCAAAGGAATCGGGAAAACTTCCAGCTTCCACGCAGCCCAAAAATCACTGCTGGAACTAATCCTTACTTGGCGCGTAAGTCAATCTCGGCATGCAAGTATCGGCGTGCAAGTCACAATGGGCACACAAGTCCTCCTCAGACACTTGCGCGACTCAAGATTCCTCAACTCTAAACCTGCGCGACTCACTTCCTTTTACGCCCAATCCAATATTGGTGTGCAACTCCACACTGGCGCGCAGCTTCAAACACTGGCACGCAACTATCACCTTGGCGCGCAAGTCCCACCTACGCAGCCACACACACCACTTGTGCGACCACTACACATGTGCGACGGGAGCTCTAATTTCTCAAAGTGTTGAACTCCGGTGAAGAATGAAGAGGGGGGGGGTCTAGTATTTATAGGAAAATTGACCACCCTGCACGACGGTGCGCAAGTCACCTGCGCGACCCAGTCTCGGCACGCAAGTCCTCTGTCCTCTTAGACACTTGCACGACCAACTCCAAAACTTGTGCGAACCTATTTCTTTAGCCATATTTTGATCTTCTGATCTTGAAAAACATATGGCACGCAAGTTTCCTATATTCCAAGTCCTCGGAACGCAAGTCCCTTTGCCAAAAACACTTTTCTTCATTTGTCGATTTTCAGGCCCAAAAAGTTGGCAAACACTGGAAAACGGCGCCACCTTGTATCTGTTCTTTTGTACCACCTCCAGATCATCCATTCCTTTTGTCGACGTTCTTGAATCAAACATGGATCGTTGACCTCAACTCTTGAACTCAACATTCCATCATGATATCCTCTTTGTCAACAAATTTGTATGTCATTGTTTTTCTTTTTCAACAATCACCACTCAAATGTCCACTTTTTCAATAGACACAATCACCTCAAAAATGCTTCAATGATGCCCTGAGGTATTTTTTTCAAACAATCTCCAACTTTGGGATTTTTGACAACTCTTTTATGGAAATATACATCGTTACTTCTTCAGCCACCATTCACCTTTTGCGATTCTGATAGTGATCAAAGATTTACTCAACACATACTCTAAACCCACATGATCAATGCTCGATGTGAGAAACAAGAGTAAATTAAAAGTTCATCAATGAATCACTTCATCTCTGACATCCACTGTTGACACCAAACTAATACCAAGTTGTACTAAACTGATACCGATTGTTGAAGGACTTGTTGGAAGACCAATTTTGGTTGGAAATATTTTTACCACATTCCAACACTACTCTTATGCTTTTATCACGATCCGAAGTTGTCGTTATATCTATTCTTTGATCGATCACTTCTAGCATCGTCAGATTTTATACGCTCCCCCTTTCTGTTCATAGCATCAACACCTCTTTAGCTCTATTTCATGTGTTTTCCAAGCTAAGCTCTGGCTAAGCACATTCAACTAGCTTCAACTCCCCCTATCTGGCTGCTCCACCTTTCAGTTTCTCCCCATATCATTCATGATTTATCAAATATCCACATTGTATCCCCCTTGAATAATCACTATTTTCTCCCCCTTTGTCAACGAACCCAAAGGACACTCCTTTGTAGTCTGTAACATAGTAGAGAACACATATCAGCACATTAGGGAAAAACACATCATACCTCGGGGAGAGGGGGTGGGTTCCACATCCCCACTATTTCAAGTGCGGGGAATCTACTGAACTCCTAGAGCCAGTAGATGCCTCTTAAAAGCTTCCTTGGGAAAGACCTTTGTCAGAATTTCTACAACCTGTAGCTCTGTAGGCACATACTCCAACTTCACGATTCCCTGCTCAACCTTCCCCTTGATAAAATGATACTTAATCTCAATGTGCTTTGTCCTTGAATGATGGACGATATTTTTGCTAAGATTTATAGCACTTGAGTTGTCACACTGGATTCCGATCGGAGACTTCACTTCAACTCCCATATCTTCAAGTTGCTGCTTCATCCATAATAACTGTGTGCACGCTTGAGTGGCCGCAATATACTCAGCTTCTGCGGTGCTCAATAAAATTCAATCTTGCTTCTTGCTTAGCCAAGAAATACACAATACACTAAGATAGAATGCACCACCTGATGTTGATTTTCTATCATCTGCTGAACTTGCCCAGTCTGCATCAATATATCCCAATAACTCTGTTTGAGATTTGTTAGTATATGTCAAGCTGAAATCCACTGTGTCCTAGATATACCGAAGTATTATTTTCACTGCAAGCATGTGGCTTTCCTTGGGATTACTTTGATATCTTGCTGCTTGGCATGCGGCAAAAACAATATCAAGCCTTGTTGCAGTTAATTACAACAGACTTCCAATGATTTTCCTGTATTCTGTGATATTAACTACCCTGCCATCCTCATCTTTTGATAATTTCATCTGGGTAGCAACCGAAGTCTTAATCTCCTTGGAATTTTCCATTCCAAACCTTCTTAGGACCTCCTTAGCATATTTAGATTGAGAAATTAATCTTCCATTCCTTCCTTGTGTCACCTGTAGACCAAGGAAAAACGTTATCTCTCCAATCATTGATATTTCAAACTTATTTTTCATGAATTCGGAAAAATGTCTGCACTGAGCTTCATCTGATCTGCCAAATATTATGTCATCGACATAAACCAACACCGTCATCCTTTGATTACTGTCACTACTAAAATAGAAATTGTAATCAACTCCTCCACGCTGAAAACCAAGCTTCTTCAAGTACTAATCAAGCCTTGAGTACCATGCCCTCGGTGCTTGTTTCATCCCATACAATGCCTTCTTCAGCCTGCAAACTTTGTTCTCATCCTCATGAATGAGAAAACTATCTGGCTGCTCAATGTAAACCTATTCTTCTAGAACCCCATTTAGGAATGTGGATTTGACATCCATCTGGAACACATTGAACTTTCTTTGCACTGCTATGGCAAAAAATAATCTGATTGTCTCCATCCTTGCAACCGGTGCAAATGTCTCATCTACATCTATTCCCTTGATCTGGGAGTACCCCTTGCACACTAGTCATGCTTTGTTCCGAATCACTGTTCCATATTCATTCATCTTGTTACGATAGACCCATTTAGTCTCGATGAAATTATTATCTACTTTCCTCGAAACAATCTCCCATGTTTGGTTCTTCTCGATCTGATGAACCTCTTCATTCATAGCCTGAACCCAGTTTTCTTCTTGAGCTGCATCGGAAAAACATTTTGGCTCCACCTGAGACAAAAATGATGTTTGCTGTAATTATTTCATTCTTCGAGTCTGAACTAGAGCGTCTGATCACCAATGATATTCTGCCTATCAATTTCAGCTCGACTCTTTGGCTTCCTTGCATACACAGACTTTACATTTTCTTGTTCATCATCAGTATCTTCATCTGAGTCAGCCTCTGCCACTTCTGCTCCCCCTGTGTACTTACTTCATCGTTACTTTCATCCAGGAACTGTTCACTGGGTCGTTGAGTATTTTGTTCATTTTCAACTATAGTGACATCATTGCTCTCAACAATTTTTCCCAGCCTTTTGTTGAAGCATTTATACACTTTGCTTTTCCCTGAGTATCCAAGGAATATCCCCTCATCTCCATGTGCCTCAAACTTCCTATGATTTTCTTTGTTGATAATCAAACACTTACTTCCAAATATTTTAAAGTCTTTCAACGTTGGCTTCTTTCCGTAACACAGTTCATACGGAGTCTTCCCTTGCTTCGGACACAACATAGACCTATTTGAAACATAGACTGATGTCAACACTACTACCTTCCAAAATTTCTCAGGTTGATCTTTGTCAATAAGCATCATTATGGTCATGTTGTTGATGATCCTATTTCTCCTTTCAACCACACCATTTTGTTGGGGAGTTCTTACTGATGAAACTTGATGCCTTATCCTGTGTTTCTCGAGATACTCTTCCACTTGACTTTTTGTAAATTCTGTACTGTTATCTGTACGGAACATCAAAATTTTCGGCCCAAGAATCCTTTCTAATTCCCTCTTGTACTGTTTTATGAAACTAAACACCTCTGTCTTATGGGTAACGACAAATACCAATGCCATTCTGTTGTAATCATCAATGAGAAGAACATAGTTCCTTTGCCCATTTATAGCTCGTGGTGAGACAGGTCCACATACATCAGCATGAACCAGTTCAAGCACTCTAGTTGACTTCTGTTCCTTTGGCATGTATGTATTTCTGATGATCTTCTCTTGTTGGCAAGCATCACACGTATGAGTGTGATCACGTGATAGTTTGGGAAGGTCTCTAGCAGCATCACACTTTATGAGATCTTCCATAGATGGTTGGCATAGATGACCAAGTCGCTTATGCCACAGCTAGTTTTCTTCCTCTCTGGATAAAAGACATGTATCTTCTTCCCCACCTACAAGGTATAGATTTCCCTTTGACCTTTTTCCCTGCAGAATAGCTGCTCCATCTTTTCCTTTCACAACACACATCTTCAAGGTAAATCGGATAGAGTTACCAAAGTCACATAGCTGACTGACACTGAGTAAGTTATGACTAAGACCCTCTACTACCAATACATCAGCACGTCTCATCTCATTGCCCCCAAACATGGCTTTCCCTAATCCAACAATCTTCAGGCCTTCATCATTTCAAAATTTGACAACTCCTTCTTTGTCATATTTTATGCCTGTAACAAGATCCTTATTACCCGTCATGTGGGATGTGCAACCACTGTCAAGGATCCACACATCAGATCGATCTGATGCTTTAAGGGCAATCTCTACTCCCACGGCCTTCTCATTTTTCTTCTTCTTGGCCTATACTTTTTCTTTCACACTCGGTATGGATTGAGACTTCTGTTCTTTCTCAGAGTATGATGGCCAACCTCATCTTGCAAAGCCGAAAATCTATTCTGCATTTTTAAATCACCTGTCGGTTTATTGATCTGCTGCTTGCGAACGTTTTGATTCTGCTTTAGCACATTTCTCTAAATGTTCAATGTATAATACCTAGCCATGTGCCCAAATCCTCCGCACCAAAAATAGTGTCCTTTGAAATATGTTCTGGAAAACCGTTCTCTGTTTGGCTGTCATCTCTGTTCTTGTTCCCTTCGATATCTTTTGGATATGGAACATACATGTTGTGAATGTCCCATCTTTCCACAAAAATAACACCTAATATAAGGTGCATTCCTTCGTGTTACTTAAGCACTACGATTTTCCCCTTGGGATCACTGAATATTCTGATTCTGCTTTGTGCCCAAATCCACCTTCAATCTCGGGATGAGTGCTTGCGGTCTGACTTCAACTGCCATAGATTTTTGTTTCTGATTAAACCATGAATCAGCCTTAACTTCTGAGCTCAATTGCTAGTTCTTTCCTGCTGAACTACTAGGCTCTTCTTTCTTCTTTTCAGTCTTCATGATGACCTGCTTTCCCAAGAATGTTTTGGGATTCAAAGGTTTTTCATGGTCTTTAACTTTTCTCCGTAGACCGATAACTTCCTCTTCAAGCTCTTCAATACGCTTGATGTGATCTTTCACTTTTCTATTCACGAAATCGATCTCCCTTTTCTGTTCTTCAATCGTGAGCTTATGCTCATCAACCTTTTCTGTGTGCTCTGGCCTGGATGACTTAAGATTTTCAGTTTCTTTCACTAGCTCAGACTTCTCTTCTTCTTGTTGTTGCATGTAGAGTTTGGAATCATGTACCACCTTGTTGGATTTATTTGTTTATGCTCTCCAAAAATCTATCTCATCAAGAGATGCTTCTAATTCAACTTCCATTTCAACTCTCCCTTCAATTTCTTCTTCTTCCTCATCAGTTTTGTTTTCTTTATTTTCCTGACCACTACTGACAACAGCCACCATTTCATTTTGTCCACGATCTTTACAATTTTCTATTTCCTCAACCTCTTCATCCTTAGACTCATCTGAACTTTCAAATTCTTGTGAAAGAAGATTCTTTTTCTTGAAGAAATTTCTCTTGAATTGCTTCTTCCCTTTCACAAACGATGAAGTCTTCTTATTGGGAATTTCAACTTCATCATCATCATCATCGTTATCTTGAGATTTCTTCGGGCATCTTGCCTCAAGATGAACAACCTTTCCACATCGAAAGCATGCTAGTGGAAGTTTACCTTTAAAATTTCCTCTTCCTCTTTGCAGATTTGAAGAAAGGAATGACATCACCTCATCTGTCTCTTCTTCTTCATTAGAATCTTCAATCGTGAGTTTCTTCATGGCCTTGAATGCCACCTATTTGGATTTCCCCTTTTCCACAGTGTCGTTATCATTGTTTCTCATTTCATATGCAACAAGAGTGCTGTGCAGGTTATCAAATATCAGTTCTTTTGGGTCTTTATCATCCAAAACAGAGACTTTCGGATTGAACCGAGGTGGAAGTTTTCTCAATATGCGCTTCACAATTTTTATATCTTCGATAATTTCTCCAAGACCCTGCATGTCTTCTACCTCAGCATTTACCATATCAAAGAATGCATCAATAGACTCATTAGGGTTCATTCTCAGATCTTCATACTTGTTCCACAACACTTTCATCTTTGCCTCTCTGACTTTTGTATCCCCTTAATAAATATTCAAAAGCTTTTCCCACATGGCATGTGAAGTTTTGCATGACTTCAACTTTGTATATATGGGATTGGAAAGGGCTCCCCCTAAGGCATTGATTGCTTTGGAATCAGCATCCAACTCATTATGCTCAGCTTCTGATAAAGCACTGCTAGTAATTTCAGCAGTGATACCATGCATAGCTGTTGAAAACACATCCATTCCCAAAGATCGGAAATAGTGTTGCATTTGATTTTTCCATATCTGAAAATTACATCTGTCGAATATTGGAATCCCTTTATGATTAGTGACCTCCATTGAGAGAAGAACTAATATCAATCCCTTCATTTGATACCAATGGTTAGGTCCACAAGGATGAATACCCTTAGAGGGGGGTGAATCAGGGTATGACTAATTTAAAATAAACGCCTGTTCTGATCTTGTTTTGCTATTAGGAAAAACAATCGTCTCTCTCTTTCCTATTGCACAAGGTAAATAGAAAGTAAAGCATGCATAGGACACATCAATTTAACTTGTTTCACCGCAAAGGGCTACGTCTAAGGAGCATATGCCGACAAGTTTCCGGTCATACCAATTTCATTAAACTTCACTAGCTGTGGATTACAATGTTCGGGATAGATCACTTTTATGCCTAGGATCACTTCCTTTACAATGTTTAGGGTCAGCTCACTGCTTCCCCAAGGGTCACTCCCTGTTTCTCTCTCTCTAGCTCACTGCCGGTGGAGAGGATCGCCTTCTTTCTCTTCCTTTGCTCACTGCCCTTGGAAGGAATCCACTCACAGTTTATAGACCTATAGGTCTCTTCATTTGAATGAAATAATGCATCTTCCTCTGTGTGTAGATGAACTTTTGAAGCCCAATTTTCACCCGTAGATAAATATATCTTTACACCGAAGGAATCGGGCAAACTTCCATCTTCCACGCTACCTGAAAATCACTGCTGGAACTAATCCTTACTTGGTGCACAACTCAATCTCGGCGCGCAAGTATCGGCGCGCAAGTCACAACGGACGCGCAAGTCCTCCTCAGACACTTGCGCGACTCAAGCTTCCTCAACTCTAAACCTACGCGACTCACTTCATTTTACGCCCAATCCAATATTGGCGCGCAACTCCACACTAGCGTGCTGCTTCAAACACTGGCGCGCAACTATCACCCTGGCGCGCAAGTCCCACCTGCGCGACCACACACACCACTTGCGTGACCACCACACATGCATGAAGGGAGCTCTGATTTCTGAAATTGTTAATCTCCGATGAAGAATTAAGAGGGGTGGTCCAGTATTTATAGGCAAATTGACCACCCTGCGTGACGGCGCGCAAGTCACCTGCGCGACCCAGTCTCGGCGCGCAAGTCTTCTGTCCTCTTAGACACTTGAGCGACCAACTCCCAAACTTGCGCGAACCTATTTCCTTAGCCATATTTTGATCTTCTGATATTGAAAAACATATGGCGTGCAAGTTTCCTATACTCCAAGTCCTCGACGCGCAAGTCCCTTTGCCAAAAACACTTTTCTTCATTTGTCGATTTTCAGGCCCAAAAATTTGGCAAACACTGGAAAACGGCGCCACCTTGAATCTCTTCTTTTGTACCGCCTACAGATCATCCATTCCTTTTGTCAATGTTCTTGAATCAAACTTGGATCGTTGACCTCAGCTCTTGAACTCAATATTCCATCATGATATCCTCTTTGTCAACAAATTTGTATGTCATTGTTTTGCTTTTTCAACAATCACCACTCAAATGTCCACTTTTTCAACAAACACAATCACCTCAAAAATGCTTCAATGATTCCTTGAGAAATTTTTTTCCAACACATATTCTATTTATTTTGGATCCACCATGTAATTGTTCATCCTTAGGGAGTCTTTCTTTAACTTCACTTGCATATTCCTCAATAGTTTGAGTATCTTCTCTTCTATTATTACAAATTTGTCTCTATTACTTATATGTGGGAATATATGTTAGTATAATTATTGTTTCATGTAATATTCTTTGTTGGTCACCATTATTTAACTCCAAAGTAGTAAATATATTTTCCAACATAGTGGATTTTAACTCAGTGTAACCATTATTCTAATTTTTCATAGGAATGGAGGAGTCCCATATAACACATTGAGTTCCTATATTGAAAAAATTTCTATCCATATTAAAATAGTTGACAGAAATTAAATATATTTTATAAAATTCATACCTCATGAAGTTATTTTCTGGTTGAGATATTTATGAAAAATATTTCCTTCCAAGTTTGAGCCCTTGGGTCACTACATACACATCCATGGTGTGTCCTAATATTATGGAATAATATTCCCTCATAGATATGTTCTTTGGAAATTTATCCCTCCTATATTTTTTAAGAATATTCCTCTTATTTATTGATTCTATATTTTTAGTTACAAAAATTCCACTAATTTATGAATACATTAATGGGATCACCATATTTTCCTTTCCCTTTAAATATTTTAACTATGACTCAAGCTATGTAATCATTATATCACTCTAACTTAGTTGGGTAACCAAGTATTACATCCTTAAGATAGCTTTCGTTCCATATTTTATCCTCTCATAAAGTTATTTTTTTATTGGATTAATACTATCTTTTAAATATATCTCTATGGAAATTTATTTTCCTATCTCATGTGAAATTTCATTAAGTAAATCACATTAGCCCCTTATTTTTTCCCCCATAATCATTATGTCTACATTTAAGGCCACATATACCCTCTTAATCCATTTATTCCCTTGGAGAGTTCTTTTTTGAATTCAAACTATATACGAAGAGTGATTTCCTATTGATCCACCATCTCTTACAGGGATTTGATCATATCTTTGTTGATGTATGAACATTACCTAGACTAAAAAATTAACATCATTTACATATCATTATTGGAATCTAAACTTATATTAATCTCTAGGGGAGACATTAAATTTTTATTTTTTTATTATTATTCTAAAAAATTGATAAATTTAGATTTAATAATAAAATAAATTATTATAAAATTTATTGAATAGTCTATCTTCTAAGGAATATTCCTATTATTTCTCCTTTTATTATTTCCTTTTTCTATAAGACAGTATGTATTAGGTTTATTCATTGATTTATTATTATTTCCATGATTAAAATAATCTCTTTTCTAGATCATCATATCCTCATTTTCTTTCACTAGTTTCCCATGTATTACATTCAATGTTTTCTACATATTGAAGGAATATTAAAAATGATAGGTTCTATTATATATTTAATTCGATAATGATATTTTTAAAATCATTTTTGTCTCTTCATTCCTAATTATTTCATTGTTCTTAGTCAACTCAATGTTTAGAAAAATGTCGTCTTTTTTCCCCTTTCTACAAAACTATTGAAACATAAAAATCTATTTCTTATATCCATCAAAGTATATTCCTATGAAAAACAGGGGATTTATCATTGAATCTATGTGTGAAAAAAATCCAAAACATATTTAGATATTGAACATAAATTTAGAACCCTAGGACTATAATACTAATTATTGGGACCAATCATCCTAAATTCACCCTTCAAGGGGAGAATTAGGTTTCATACCATTTAAAAGTTTCTCTTAGTTTATTCCTCTAGGATATATAGATCATGTCCCCTTTTTAAAATTAACTCATTAAATCTCTCATACTCTCTATATTGATCACATCAAGTTATAAATATGTATATAGACAATAAATAATGAATAAGAAATAGTATATAAACTTTTTCTATACTAAGGGATAATATAAGGAGCATAAACATAGTGATGTGCAGGTGTACTAGAATACACTATATTAACATTTGGTGGATGTGTGTTTTTAAGTCATGTTCATGCTATGCCAAGGAACACTACACTTACAAGTTTTAGTAAAAATGTATTATCAATCCTAGGGACACTCTATCTTTTTATCGTCTATTCACTATTTAATTGAATTAAATGGAAAGTTTGTAAACATTATGGTCTCTCTTTTTCAATATGAGAGTTGGATAGAATCATAGATTGAAATTTAATACTTTTTTGAAGTTCACATCTACTAATATTTTAAACAAATAAAGATTTATGTGATTAGAAAATCTATTTGAGGGATGAGTGTTTTTCTTCCACAAAATAAATAATAATAATTATTCCTCTAGATTAATATAATTATATATTGTAATTATATTATTTATCTTATTCATAAATAGTTAGATATAGCAGTGTGATGAATTCAATATATTAAAGAAATATATACATTCAACATATTCTTATTCTTTTCACATGTAACTGGATCTTTAATTTAAATCATCACCACTTTTCCTGGGTATTCAATATTACTATTTTATTTTTTTATGAGAACATTATAAGTAGTTTTTATAGACTTCCATGCATCTATTTATCTCATATGAATGTTAAGATTAATTCATTTTTCTCAAATACCGTTATATTATTCCAAGTGTACCACATGTTTAAAAAAGGTCATGATTTCCAATCAAACTGAGTCAACTTCTTGAAATGTCATTCCATATCATCTTTTTTATAATCGATGTTATTTTTTATATTTTCATGAAATTTCTTATTCATAGCATGACTTCCTTCATCATAGGTGTTCCTCTACTTATTTTACATGATCAAATCATGTTACTCTTCTTTATGATATGATTCTCAACCAATTACCATACCCAAAAAATCTACAAAATTCTATCTATTTAATTCACCTAAATATCATAGCATGATTCTCTACATCCTATTAATTCTACATACCCGTTGTGGTGTGATATTCTTATATGGTGTGGGAATATTCATATAAGTAAAACCACAAAAACTCATCAACACTCTCAATGGTGTGATTCCATGCATTTCAACATGAACACATTCATGATAGGTTATATTATCAATTATTTATTAATATTTATAATTTTTATAGTAATATATGGCTAGCTAATGACATATTCTAGAATTATTCCTCTATATTTCTTTAAATACAACACTTAACTTTAAGCATTAAATAAAAGAACCCTTATGTATTAGCTTTATAGTGTAAAAGACTCTTATGAATTTCCCTTGAGTTAAGGAAATGAATCTTACATATCACCCTTGAGTTAAGTAAATAAATCTTATGTATCATGTCATATTAATTGAAATGGAACTTACAAATAAATATTACATATTTACCTTGGTTCATAGAAATTTATCTTGCATATCAACCCATCTTAGTGGAAATGACTCTTACTAATCACATTGATTCAAGTAAACGACTCTTATGTATTTCCTTTATTGCATGAATACTTTTATGTTTTATTTGGATGTTTTACCCTTTTATCATTTCTAATTTAAGAATATATTACCTTCACATATTATCCTAGATTACTCTTATATATACAAGGAAAATTTTCACATTTCCAAATTCTTTGAACCACCTTCTAAAATTGATTTTACATATATAATCAAATTCAACACTTTTATAGACTTATAAATATTCTTAGAGTAGCCCTTACACATTAGAGTAGGTGACACTTACATATTATACATCATCAATTTTGGAATCTCCTGCTTCAAGAAATCGTCCAAATTTAACTTACAAACATCAGTTCCAAAACTCCATCCTTCTTAATGACTTCAAAAACATTATCATAACTTATTAACTTTATAATATACAAACTTCATATATTTTTGAACAACCTCTAGTACAATAATTCCATTTATAGTATAACTTTATATACTATATTTAAAACAACCTAACATCCAAAATAAATAATTTATTCTATGAAAATATAATACTCAATCAAAATGACTTCTAATTTTTGGACATACAAGAACAACTTCAAAAAGTTATTCCAATTACATGTATGTCAAATTTTTATGAAATATAAAACAAAAAAACAACCAAATGGTACCTATTTTTATGATAACAATTCTCTTCTTCATCTGATTTACTAAGTATTGTAATAACTTATTTTACTCGTTAATAAATCCAATATATATTTTTCAAAAATCCAACACACAATCTCATAGTTTCAATATCACCACATATCATCTCCAAGATTATAATAAATATAAAATAACCAATAAAACATTGGAAGATAATATGAGATCTTGTTAAATATAGTTCAAAGGATGATGGGATCAACACCTTCCCCTCGTAGAGTTCTCATATAATAACAATTTCTATTCTAGCATTCAAATGGAATGATATAATACTATTTATGGGATGAGGTGTATAAATACATTAAGTTGGGATAAAGTCAAAGAGCATAAGTTCATGTTACTAGATAATTCTCAAGAAATGTTAGATAAGATTCAAACAATTCAATGGGAAATTAAAACTAAAAAATGTTGATATAATAGATACATTTATTATTGATGGAAATATCTAGATATTGAAGTTGGATACATAGTATTTATTCAAATATAACCATGGAAGAAAGATATGAGATTCCAGAAGAATATAAATTTGATCCTAATAAACATTATACCTTTCAAAATCATAGGTCTTGGGGGTGTCGTAGTTTATTATTTTTTCCTTTCACCAAACCTCTCTCAAGAGCATGATGTGTTCCTCATATTTTTTGAGGATATACATACCTAATCCATAATATCTATTGAACATTGAGTTTTTACAACTAGAACATCATATATATTATGGGGAACAACCAATAGAAATTTTCAATCATAAAGATAATTTACTATAGAACAAGATCACTCACCTAGTTAAAGATATTTTGAGGAATAATAAGTTTGAGGAAGAAAACTGGAAACTCAAATATGTAGTGAGGTAGAAGTAACCTTTATTCATTAGAGTAACAAAATTTCATGGGAAAAATTATTTTAAGGGGGATAAAATGTAACACCCCATGATATTACTTTACATTTCCCTTTAGATAAATCTTTTATTCTAAATAGCTTATGATATATACAACACCCAAAAAATAAAAGGAATGTTTATTTCTTTATAGTCAAATATTATAATATAAAATTAAATAAATTGTAGGAATAATTAATTAAAAATAATTACGAAAATTAAAAATGGAATAAAAAGATAAGAAAAAAATACTAAAAGTTTCAAATTATCACTACCATGATCTTCCATAAATATGATGTTGAGGTGTGAGATTCATTCCATTAAAAGTATGAAATATCAATTAACTTATGGAAAAAATATAGTGACCTAATTTTCTATGAATATATGGAAATAAAGTTGAAAAGGAAGAATTCTAGTTCACTAGAAGATAATAGTTGGTGTATTAGTGTGTTCATTAGTAGTTCACACACCAAAAGATATGCAGAGGTACATATATGTGAAATCATCCAAATGGGAACAATAAACTGGTTGGGAAAGTTGTTGTACTATAAAAAATTGACCAAATGATGGTTTTTTTCATTTATAGTAGGGGAGTAAATCTTCATCTTATACAAATCAAATGATTCTGGTGAAAAAGAGAACCATAAAAAATGTGGTTTATAATTAAGTGTGGATAACTTATGGAAAGGATGATTGATACATGATATTATGAAATCTAGATTATTGTAACATTACAATTGATTCTTTTGATTAAGTGAAATATGATTACACCATGGATTCTTGTAAAATCTTAAACCATATTATCTCTTTGTGTTATTATTTTCTATTCATTTTTTCTATAAATCATTATTCCTAATATTCTTACCTATGTTATTCTAATGGTTTTACATTATGGTGTGATCATTTGGGTGTTCGTGTATAACAATTAGTAGGTGTTATATGTGTGATTCATTATATATATTTTCTTTCACTATGTTATGTTCTGGTGAATTTACTTCTATTGGTTTAATTGGAAGTTGGTCGAGTACCAAATAATTTGTATTAGAGCACATGGATAGAGTGTTTCTGGATCTATGAATGGCCTTTATGCCAAAAATTTTCATGAGAAAATTGAGGGGAAATTTTTATGGGGTGAACACATACAATGTTCTTATGGTAATGAAGGGATATTTCAATATTTAAATCCCCAAAAATATATAATATTATCTATCCATATATCCCAAACCTTCAGCAAAATTCCCATAGGTTAATTGTAAAGAGAGATATTAACTATCAGGACCAAAAAATTCCAAGGAAAATTCATGTTTTATTAAGCTTCCCGACTCCAAATATCAACTTCAGGGATGCATGTGAGCATCCCAATTTCATCTATTCCACCTTCGATGATAATCAGGGGAGTATCTTTGATATCATTGTGATGACTAATGATCTGAACTGATGTGTTTTCACTTGATATGTTGTACGTAATTTCCCTATTAGAGATTTTAAAAAATCTCAATCTGTGAATTCTATTTAGTTTCATTGGGGATAAATACTATGGTGAAAGGAGTTACCTTTGAAGTTTTATTTCCTTTTTTGGAATTTCACAAACAATGCCATGCCAACTGATGAGAGCATACAGAGGAGAGGGATCAGCCTTGCCTCTAAATATGTCTATTGTAGGGAGTTGAATTCTGAGTCCATAAATAACCTATTTTTTAATAGTGATTAGGAAGAGGAGATTTGGGGATTATTCATCCAGATTATAGGGTGGTATGAATAGATTTTTTTTCTATTGACATCATCTTACAACAATGTACCAAGGTATGGATTGACGCCACCCTAAGAGGAAAGCCAGGTATTTAATCTTTACTACTGGGTGGTGGATCCTCTGGTCCTCCAAAAATAAAAAACATCATTGGTCTTCACTAGTGACTATCATAAGTATCCCTTTCAAAATCAAAAACATAGTTATAGAATTAATTAGTTTAAGAAAAGGTTCGATGACTGCCCCTTCCTTCGTGCCTCATATTCCCTCACATTCCTCCCTAAATAATAGAACTATTATCTAGGGGAAATGGATCAGATAGAAGGATACCCTCTTAGGGAATAATTTAAACATAGATGGTTCATTTTTTATGGGGTATTTACGTGGTGATGGAGTGATCATAGAACTTAGAGGTTCAGCTCTTTCTACTCTCTCATCTTTCTTCAGAAATGTTGACTCTCTTCAAGTGGAAGCCCATGTCATCCTCACTGGATTTCTCTCATGTAATTAGAGGAACATTCCTATCAAGTAGATTGATACTGATTCATTAACCATCTGTAGTTAAATTTTAAGAAAAGGACCCATTCCTTGGTCCATTGAATACTCCATCAAAAGATGCAAGAGGCTAAAGAAAAATCACAATTACATTCTTTATACTGGGTGGAATGTTAATGTTGTGGATAACATTATTGCTTTTAGAGCATCTCATAATGATTGTTTCCTATTCTTTCCTAGACTTGGTTCCTTTCCCCCTAAGGGTGCCAAATTTTTTCCGGATAATGATCTTTGGATCCATTATTTCAGGCATCGTTAATTGTATCTTTATAGGCTCTTCATTCCTTTATCACTTTAATAAAATAAAAATCCTTTTGGTTGTGAAGTTCACATTTTCTATTGGGATGGAATTATATGATAGAAACATTTTCTTGGATAAGTTCAATATAATTGATTTTTAGTGTTGTAAAATATAGATAAAATATTCTATTCTTAATAATTACCAAAATATTCTATTGATTGGACCTGAGCTAGAAATGATGAAAAAGGAATTATAGGAAATTATGGATAGGAAAAAAATTATGGTCATGGGAATTTCACTTGACTGGATTTTATTTTCAAATATATGATAAGTTAAGACCACATTAAAACACATGATGAATTTACATGATATCAATAATAATCCCATGATGATGAAAAAAGTGTTATTACTAATGTGACAATCCAAAATAAAAATTTTAGAAGGAATTTATACAACTTCTCTTTTGAATAACATTAAAATAATTTAAATTAAAATTGAATTGGTAAAGATAGAATTATTATATTATATTACCATGATATTATTAATTTGATCACTTTTAGAGTCATGGGATACAATGGTGACGGTTGCAATTAATACCAATGGAAATATAGACTGGAAGTTCATGGATTTTCATGATAGGATATTGAATAAATAAACTCATTGAATGAATATTTAGGTATTATCCATTGTTTTTTATAGTGTGGAAGGTATATTGTGGACTACTAGATTTAAAGTCATTAGAAATGTAAAGGTCATAGGAGTTGATGTAGGGGTATCCTAAAACAAGTTTCTCCTCTATATTTAATTTATGGGAATAATGGTCGACTTAAAAAGGATTATAAATATTATAGGGATAAAATTTAAATATATACTACTAAAAGTGGTTTTATGTACCCTCTGAAATAGAAAAGGAGTATTTTTACAAAAAGTGTATCCATATCACTTGAATCTTGTGTGATAGACTCTGGATATTCATTCTATTCAACATCCAAGATAGGGAGAATGAAAAGTTACCTTTTCAAAATATTCTGAAAAGTTTATCTATTGGATTGAAAATAACATGATATTTGTTTCATGGGATATGTCTTCATCTAGATAGGGAAAAAATATTTTTTGAACATTAAAGGTGTGTGACACAACCCTATATTAAGGATGAACTTAATTTCAATTGGAAAACATGATGACTCTAGTATTTTTACATTTTTCTCATTTGGAATATGGAAGATTTATAATTTATTCATGAAAAAGAAAAGGGTGAAATGTGTGGTAAATTATATCATAAAACTTAATTGGAAGGATTGATACATGATGGAGAGGTTACTTATACCAAACTTTGGTATGATTTTCCAGTCCACCTCAGTAAGAAGAGAATGAAAATTATATTTCAAAGGGATTTATGATGACTTAAATCATGAAGTATAGATTGTTTTAGAATTTCATATTTAGATATTAGTTAAATGTTTCCTTCTAAATAGAAGGGAAAATACAAAAGAACCAAAATTTAGAGTAAGATCAAATGGAAATTTGGGGGACAACTCTATTGTGTTCTCATAAAGGATAAATCTATAATGTGATTTCATCAAAAATTCCACATAAAAATTGTGGCTATAATTCATTATTCACAACACTGTGGTGTTTTAGGATTTAATCTAATATAGATCCATGGTGTGTAAGGAGACCATATGTAATTTGAACTGATTATAGTGAAACAACTATGGTGGGTATATAATTAGGGTGTTCTAGAGGTTTTGGGGGAAGGGGATTTATTTTTAGAGGAGTGTGCTAGGGACTCTGGAATAAAATAGATTTTTGTGGAGGTTGAATCGGACTATGGTAAAGAAGACTGGGAGTTTGAGGATTCACATCATGTCCCACTGTATATTTTTGTTTGAGGTAATTAACTATGTCGCACGCTTATTTAATTGGATTCTATCCTCACCCATTGGGCAGTAACTTCCATAGAACTATTTACCAATCATTTTACCTTGTATTTTCAAATAAAAGAACATTGGGGTTAAGTGAAAACCAAATAAAGCATACCACACCATCAAAATTCCATAAACTATACATGAAAGGAACCATGCCCAAGACCAGACCATCCTAAAAAAACCAAATACGAAAAAGAAAAATTAAAATTAGCACAAGAAACATAGATGTTGAATGACCGATGGAATGGGAGTCACCAACAGATCTATTGAACGAGGAACTAGGGAACTCCTAGAAATTGTGAACAGTCCCAAAATAGTGCCTCTATAATCCCACTATCATTGAATCCACTAAAAGGATCCAAATTTCATTGAATCCATCACACCAATCCAAGATGCAGTTGTGTGTGAATAATCATGATGAAATGGAAGAGGAACCCAAGGATAAGTTGTCTATAGAACCCAAAAAAACAATAAAGACCCAAGATAATAAACAATCCACGAATCCGTAGTGATTTGGTGATGAGAAGATGCCACCTTCATCGAGTGGTCAGGCATCCTCCATCTGTAACTGCATATAATCCTCATTTATCAATGATGACCCTTCCATGATTCATCTATGACCAAACCAAACCAGATGCACTATAATGAACCTTTTAAAAAAACATTAAAACCTATAACCAAATCAAATAAAGAAGGATATGAATCTAGAAAAAGAGACCCACTGGAAAATCACCATCAAAGGGGGATGAACGGTGGAGGAATATTCACCAACAGAGCACTCGAGACATAACAAAGGTTGTTGGCTTGATAGAACAAAGCTGAGAGAACACCATGTGAGGTTGACACATTCCAAATCACCAAAATACGAACCTCTATAAGGACACTATGAGACCACCAAGGATGAATCGTAACCTTATCAGTGGAATGCTCATACAATGGAATCATAGCATCTTGGTATTTGGAAAGAGGAGAATTAGGGTAATTAAAACAAACAAACATCAGAGGATCCATTACCATTGAGGAGAGGGAAAACCTAGATAGATATCCACCAAGAGAAAAGTGGGTTCAGGGAGTGATGTTCCATTACTTTCGTAGAACTATTGGGATAAAATAAAGATTGACTTAAAAAACCTAAAATAATTTAGCACACTAATTTATTCCCTAGTGGATTCCAACAAGATAAACTATAATAAAATTATAAAATGTGATACTTTGTTAGCTAGAGTGATGGAGATTTTTTATTTTTGACTCATGGATAATAAATCGCATAAGGTCTCTATAAGTACACGTGTGATATTTAGTTAGGAGATCTAGTGGAATGATTAGAACCTGGTGGGAAATTACAATGAAACTAATGTGTCATTGGAAGATGAGTTTCACTTATATGGGTGAATGGAATATACACAGATTCCAAAAAAAAATAGGAAGCACAATAGTTCTGGAAGCAGTAGACCATCTAGTGGAGTTTCCAGAAGAAAGGGGTTATGTTCTAATGGTGTTTCCAGACCTAAATTACTAAATATTTCAAGTAATATATAAGATAAAGCATTGGGAGTTCATACTCTAGAAGTTGCAGTATTGTAAATAGATTGGGAATAAGTACAATGAAAGAGAACTATCTAATAAAGGCACCAAGTAAAAATTTATGGAAGTACATTGCGTAATCTATTTCTGAGGTATACTGGATAGCCTTAATTACTGAATAAGGTAATGATTTTTAAGGATTTGAAATAATGGGTGTTATCTTGGAGGGAAAACCCTGAGACCCTCCATGTTTCTGGGATAAGGAATCTGAAGTAGATACATGTTCGGAACAATATTATTTAGAAAAAATGGTTTAATCAGCTAAAGGAAAATGAATATGGTATGAATAATTATAAGTTCATTATATTTTTTTAAAGTATTTAAATAGAAAAAAAAGATTGGATTTCTTTGAAATAATTTCTATGTTTTAAACAATAGGGCTTTCGGTTTAGTGTTGAGTATGGATTCATCATAATATCTTTATCTGGAGAAGATGTGAGTAAAGATAACATTCTTTCATGGAAACCTAGATGAAAATATCTATATGGAGTAGTTGGATAGTTTTCAAGATTAAGGGAACCAAATACTTATGTGTAATATTATACATAGTTATTATGGATTGAATCAAGAACTAATGCATTGTAATCAAAATTTCAATAATTTTATTATGGAAACAAATTTCATGAAAATAAATTTAGTCTATTTCTATTAATAGATGCTTTTTTATGATTGTAGATTCATTATCCTTTTACTATACAAGGAATACATGTTAATAAAGGTCCAAATAAAAGAAATTATAACTAAACTAATTTCTGAGTTATCAGGAAGTTAACATATTAAGGATCTCATCCTGGAAAATGGAATTCGGGGGATTAAGATTTTATGAGACCAATGTTTTGGTATATTATACCTAACATGGGACAACTACATCTAGAAGGTGGTGGAATACTTTAGTTAGTTAGAAGAGAAACCTATAAGAACACTCTTGGACTAGAATTTGATTATAATCAAGGATAATTCACTTTAAATTGAAGTATAATTTGAGTACATGGTGAATTTTCTATATGCATCAATTATTAGAAGATTGATGTACACCATTTTTTACTCACCTAGATATTTCACTAGTAGATGGATTTTTCAGTAGGTTAATGTCAAACCCTATAACGGAACACTATAGGGTTAGGAAGTGGATTATATGGTTCTTGAAGGTTTTAAAGACAAGGTACATTTATTTAGAATGGATGATCCTCTAAAAGTTCCTTTATATTACATCATTGGCGTTGATTCAAATTTAGAAAATTGTAATAATAGATATGTTTTTAGATTTTCTGGAATGATAATCAATTAGATATCAAGACTTCAACTAGTGATTGAACTATGTACAAGAGAATTTTATTATGTTTCTTTAATTGAATAATGTATAGAGTTTTTATAGATGAAGGGGTCATTGGAGGATCTCAAAAACACACTATAATTTAGGAAATTATTTTATAACTCCAAGAGTGTGGTTTACTTGGTCAGAAATATGTTGTTTTATTCTTAGAAAAAGCCCATTTATCTAAAGTATAACTTCATATAGAAATTGTTAGATGATGTAGTATTGGATATATGGAAGAATGAAGGGATGTTAAATTCATCATACATGATGAAAATGGTTGTGAATCAATAAGTGTTGATGTGTTGTTATCATCCATAAAATTGGGTTGATTTGAAGGAATGTGTGGTGGGGAACCATGTATCTACTTAATGAAAATTTAAACGATGATGTCTGTTTGGAAGCTAGAGGAGGACTTTTTCACAAAACTGAAATGAATCTCAAGTGGGAGATTTTTGAGGTGTGATATTTTTTTCACCCAAATGAGGAAATGTTAGTTTAGCTAATGGAGAAAATATATTAACCATATTTCCAATGAATACCTTGAAATGGAGCTACAACAATAGAGTTCCATTTTACCTAAAGATGCAGGATGGTGTAGGTATCACACCATCAGTAGTAAACTCATAAGAAGATATTAATAGGTTCGTATATGTGATATATTTAGAAGTTTAATGGTCAACTAGATAAGAAATTTTACCTTGTTGAAATATTTAACCAGAAAAAATGGTTTTTACATATCTCTAAAAGGAGGTGGAATTTTACCAACTCATGTCGAATGGAAGTGGTAACTAGAAGAACTAAAATAAATCTACCTTATAATGTATGTTGGATCACTTGTGAAATTGAATATTTATACATTAAATTTTTAAATCAATATTATTCTAATCTTCCTCTTGATTCTTTGAATAAATTCCAGAAGTATTCCACCATATATTGTTGTAAAATCTCAAACCACATTATCTGTTTTTTAGTTATTTGTATTCATGTTTTTTTCAATCATTTTTTCTAATAGTCTTTTATGTGTTCTGCCAGTGGATTTATGTTAAATTTTTGTGACTTGGATATTCTCTTATTCCATGTTTCAAGCATCATATGTGGGGTTCATTCTCTATTTTTTTCTGACACACATGATGTTTCGGTGAAGTTTCTTCTACTTATTTATTCATAATATAGCTAAGATCACAAAATATTATACCATCAATAATAATTATAAAAAGAATACCGAAATATATAAATATAATAAATATATTTATAATAAAATTTTATAATAGGATGAATGGTATTATTGATATATATAAGGCTATATATAGGAATTTATTGTGATATATATATATATATATATGTATTAGTTTTATAGTTTCTGGATATATGGTCATTGGACATATGGTTATTGGATATAATATTTTTGTATATACATTTATCTAGCAGGTAAATTGAATTTTTTTAAATCTTAGTAAAAATTTCAAAAAAACATAACTCCAATATAATAAGTAATTTTATAATTAAATAAAAACTTAATTCTTTATAATAAAAATATGAATTTTTTCATGACTATAATTATATTTTTAATGAATTATTTAATATTATTTTCAAATAATTATTATAATACTAGTGGATTAATATAAATAAATAGTTATAACATAAATAATCAATTTTAATATAATGTGATTAAATAATTTGATATTAAAAAGATATATTTCTCAAATAATTGTTTGTTAAAATTATTATGTACATTTATTTTAATAAATTAAATTTATCACTTTTAAAGGATGATCCTAGTTGAATTTATTTTCAAATGTATAAACTAATTAATTAACACCCATTTAATTAGTTTTTTATATGAGATGATATTAATAACACTTAATGATTAAAAGTTTATTTTTCGATGAAAAATAATAGTTTATGTTTTCATTTGAAAGTTAAATTTTTCACATTTAGAAATTGAATTAGATTTAATTGCATCAAAATTTGTAATCATAATATTGAAACTTGTTATGGAGTTTAATTATATTTTTAGGTATCAAAATAAGTTACCAAGGAAACATTTACTCATTAAAATAAAAAAATAATGTCAAAGGGTTTAACTAAGGGGTAAAGTCATAAATATCATAAAAATATTATCTCTAAATGAGTAAAAAAAGAAATTATTGACCTCCCCAAATCCAATATAAATTATTTTCTCACTCTGGATCCACTTTCCTTGAAAACTTCATTCCTTTTATATTAAAGAATTGGTAGCTACAAAAATTTCATCCCCTCTCATAGATAAAAGGACCTTACCTATACCAACTTAAAGCTAAACATTTAACTTGGTTTCTAATAAAATATCTACCAAAATTATCAAACTAAATATCCTCTATCATGTTCAAGAACCTCCTTTCAAAATAATGAGTCCTAAATACCTCCTTTTTAAATAGGTTCACTAAGATGATATTCAAATATTCAACATAATTTTAATCTTATACATAATCATTATTCTTTATATTCATCATAAAAAAATTCTTAAATAAGACTTATAATTTTCATAAAAATCTTATTAATTTTTTATTATTATATAAAATTGATAATGTTACTATACAATAACATGGTCTTACTCATTCAGTCATTATAATGTGCCCTTGTTTGGGTTGGTTTTAAATCTTACATGAATGATGATATAATATTTATGTCATGAATGACTAAGAAAAAAAATATGCTTAAGATTATGTAAAAAATATTAATTTAATATGATTTAATAATTATATAATTGTAATATTCCAATGTATATTCACCAATTTTTTTATTCTTTTGGAAATTAAATAATAACCTAAAAGGATATTTTTATGTGTCACATATGAATAGTAACTAAAAATTCCTTGAAATTATAGTTGGATGCCAAAATTATATAAAATATATTTATTAAATCACTTTGAACATTCTACATATTATTAACATGTGATCAAGGAGAAAGTACTGCAATCACCGAACCAAACCATCCTTGGAAAATGAAAGATTTAACACCTAAATATTAATTTTAACTATTAAAAATAAATATTTGTGCCAAAAGGAATTATAAAATAATTGAATTAAGTAAAATATATATCAATAATTTTATTATATATGAATAAAAAAACCGAAATTTATTATAATGTAATTTAGATCATGTTTGACTAAGAAAAAGTATGAGTTAAGTGTTTTTATTCTAATCTCCCTTTGAAAACAATATTCCCTATGTATAAATTTCTTCTTAATTAAATTCTATTTTTAACTAAAACCCAATATATTTTATTATTTTCCATATATATATTTTTATAATATTTTATGGATGTTCTTCTCTATGGTTCTAGGATTACATAAGGACTTTTCTATTAATTTGGACTTTCTTTAAAAAAGTTTAAAAAGAATCTTTTTTAAATGTTTTTCGAGTGATATATTTATCCTTCAACTTTTTTAGTATTCTATAGAATTATTCCTTGAGAATATTAAATATGTTACCAAAATAATTTTTACTATTTTTTATAAATTATTTCCTTCAAAATAAAATTTATTAAAATGTGAAGGGTATTTCTTCTTATTTTTCAAAGTATTATTCTAATATTCTTATAAATTTTTTTCCATATATTTCTATATCCATTAAAATTTATTATTATTCACTGGGTATATTATCTAATGATACTTTCCAATTTCTCTCTCAATATGTCTTATGATCATGTCTTGTAGTAGTTTTCATGAAACTCATTTCTTTCACAATGGTTAATTAAGATATGATACGTATGGTTTTCATTATGTGATAGGTGGTCCCAATATTATATATACCTCTAATTAATTATGTAAACTTTTATGTCTCATGATATGACATGTACGGAAATGTTTAGTGATCCCAAATCACTATTGGGCTATGTCTACGATGTGATTATGTTCTTGGAATTGTTCTTTAACATAATAAATGGTTTTCTAATATTATATATGTTCCAAATTCTTATATCACATATTTATGTTATAAAAAATTATTATGTAATGCTCCAATGGATAATGTTTATTCACTCATGTTTCCACACACCTATGACTTAGGTCGTAGGTTATACTGAAATCCTTTGGATATCACTCATGATTTATGATCCATGTTTCATTGGTTATGATTTTCCTATGTTATGTTCATGCACCTTGATTATGTTATCAAACCCACATGATCATTTTATTCCAACTTATGATCTTTTATTTTTATCACTTATGTCCATCCTTTACTGATCATCTAAGCTCAAATTTTATTATGTTTTCATTTCCCAAAAAAATTCTGTTTGAAATGTCTAGAAAGGTATCATGTATGGAGATTATTTATGGTGTATATTGATGACTGTTTGAAAAAATAAGTTGGTTACTTATCCAATATCCAAATACCCTAAACATAGAGGTTGTAGGGTGTGTTTTATTATAATATAAAATGAATATTCACATAATGTAATATATTAATTATGTATATTATTATTGGTTTACTTCTCATTTTACTTGGTTCACACTAAAGGGACACTATTAATGAGTATACACTCAATGGTGTGTTATCATCATATGGAAATCCCAAACATGCTATCATGGTTATAATGTGTTGGTAAGACTTATTGATGAAACAAGGGTCGCTCCCTCCTTTTACATATCCACTCACTACATCAAGTTAGATGTTTAATAATTTTCAACACACAGGTCACTTAAAAAGAATGATAATATTAAAAACACATCAAAAACAAGGTTCTTTATCATTAAATTTATTCCTAAGTACCAAATAATATCTTAAATTAAATTTATCAAATGAAATAAAATAATATTATCCTAATGGGATTTTTTCTTATATAAATCATTCTCTATATATCTACAAATTATCTAATCAAACTCTAAAATATTTATAAAATATTCTTCTAAATATTTCATTATTTTTATACCACGTGTTATTTAATAAATAGCCTTTAAAACTATACACCTAGGTTAAATTAAACCCCCAAAAGTTCAATTTAGTTTTTTAGTAGTTGAAACATTCTCATACATTCATATTTTTAAGTCATTTTCAAAATCATAAGATATTGACCTATATTACGGTGTATTGACCTTCCATTATCGAGTCCTCCCAAAAATCATAGCCAAGTATAGAATTTTAATTCCTCAAAAATGGGGTCAATATATTCATATATTACATAATAAAAAATATTATCCATCTATCCAAATTTAAATTTTTATTAATCCATCTTGATGGAAATGGGAAACAATGGTTTGTAGACTAGACCACAATGTGATAAAAGAGCTCAAAAAATTATTAAACACAATACATAGATTACCTGAATTAGCTACCCAATAAAGGTCACGTTGCAGTAGACTAACCCATATTTCGAACTCCTCTCTTATAATCCCTTCAAGGTGAGTGAGCATCCTCTCCATTGTTTGGATGAATTCCTATGAGTTTATTGTAGGATCAAAATAGTGATGTAGATGCTCAATTTACAAGAGGGGGGTGAATTGTACACTTTAAAAATTCCTTTGGAACCTTTAAAGTTAGTTAAGAATAACTATGTTTTCCTTAAGAAAAGGAAAAGTCTAAGTTTAACAAAGTTAAGCTTAAGAAAATTCACAACACCTCTAACACTGAATGTAAACTTGGAAAGAGATTCCGAAAGTAGGTTCCGGAAATATGGTTCCAGAAATTGAAACTTAATAAAAGATTACAATATGAGATTCTACCTTAAAGAATATAGAATCTAAATGAAACAGAGTACAAATAAGGAAGTATAAGAAATTTATACTTTCCTTATAATACAAAATGCAGCGGAATATAAACAAGTAGTAGTACTACAAGTAACAAGATATAAGTCTTTTAACCCAAAGATAAGGGTATCCAACAACCTTGGATAAAGGTCCCTTGATTTATACTTTCAAGCAAGTCTTTCTTACCCACACCAGGGTAATCCCTCGATACGAAGATCGGAGTGTCTCTGTCTTTCTATCCCCGCAAACCCTCAACTTCAAGGTAGTTGGCAACCTCTGTCTTCCTCAGCAAGGAAGCCCTCTAACTTCAAGGTAGTCGGCACCTCTGTCTTCCTATCCTCGGAAGTCCTCGAATGTAATCACCAACATTCGGAGTCGCATGAAGCTTTGAGAGTTAATAAGAGCCTCTCTCTCTAAAAATCACTTCAAGCATGTAATCACATGAATCGAAGATGTGTCAGCCTTTCAGCACTTCAACATCGAGATCTTTCAAATGAGCTCCTATTTATAGGTAAGGTCGGCTCCTTCTCCAACGGTCATATTTTCCTTAAAGATCAGAGGGACCTATACACGTGTCACTTAGAAAACGGTTAGTTTATAACAAAATATACGACAATGTTTTATAACAAAACAAGTGTAAAAGATTGTACGACATCGTTTTGAATTCTAACTCAAAAGTTAGGAATGAAATCTTCGGAGTGAAGGTTCGGAGTGTAATGAAAATAATAAAGAGTAGAAAAATTATAGAAGTGTAAGCAGAATAAAAGTTCGGAGTCTAACCAAAATATTTTTCGGAGTCTGAATTAATTCAGAGTGTATAAAACAAAGATAATCAGATTCTGTTTAATAGGTGAATTCGGAATGAGAATTCGGAATGAGAATTCAGAATGAGAATTCGTCATCAGAATTCGTAATGAGAATTCTTCATCAGAATTTGTAATGAGAATTCTTCATCAGAATTTGGAATGAGAATTCGTCATCAGAATTCGTAATAAGAATTCATTGTCTAACTTCATAAGGATTCATATCCTGAGTCTGGAGTAGAACTTAGTCAGAGTTCATATCCGGAATTCAGAATGAAACTTCCTTACAGTTCTTATCCAGAATTCGGATCCTAAAACTGAATGCTTCATATCAAAGTTTCAACGATTCCGAGAAAATAGAAATGAATCTGAATCTCATACTTAAGAAAAATATGGATGAAAGAATGATAAGGATGGTTTTTCTTATAAAAGCGATTTTCCTTATAAAATCAATTTTCCTTAAGAAAACAATTTTCCTTATAAAAGCAATTTTCCTTAAGAAAATAATTTTCCTTATAAAAGCAATTTTCCTTAAGAAAACAATTTTCCTAAAGGTAAGGTGTTTGTGATTTTCAAAAAAAGAAGGAATGGAAAAGTCCTAAGGAAAACCTTATTGACTCAACATTTATTATGCTCTAATTGAATCCTCATGCCAGTATTAAATATTTTTTATCTATCCAGAGCTCCTTATCCTCATTGGCATCAAATTGAAACCTTATTTCATAAATTATTTTGATCTCCTCTTCTGAGACATTGGTTCAGACAGCCTCTTATAACATTTCTTCCTTGGAGTGTAGGATCTGTTTGAAACACTACATAGGTTCTTCACTTCCCCCATTTATTAGGACTTTGCTCCCATTGTTCATGTCCTTCTTGACCAACCTTGTCTCCATAGTATTTGTAAAATGGTAGTCTTCCTATAATCCATTTGGTTTTTTTCCTTGGACAACTATAAATTTCTGCGAATCTTGAAATCCTTTTTTCCACTTCTTCCGTCGAGGTCTGTGAGGCCCTTTACCTTGAAAGTGGTCCATGTTAACCACTGAAAGTTGACTATCGTTGTCATCACCTGAAGTATATTCCTCTTGAGCCAAGGGGGGTTCTTGAACATCCAACCCCTCAAATCAGTTACCTATCTTAATCATATAATCTTCTTTGATCCCCCTCTGCTTGAATGGAAGCTTCCCTTTACCTACTTTGTTTTCCCAACCACTCATCTTGCCCTCATTCCCAACCTTCAACTGAGATTTCGTGTTGTCACTAAGGATTTTTGGGTCTATGGTCCCCAATACAATCACTCCATACAACCTCTCTTGTCTACTACGAGTATTTGTTTTAGCCAGTAAGATAGTCTATCCATTCACCAATTCAGAACCAGTGAGATGCTCTTATCCTTGTCCCATAAACTGCATTTTCTTGTTAGTGTCTTCCAATACCTGACCATGAATGCCACCAGGACCCTGGAAATCACTAACAATCCAGTCCCTCACACCTTCCTCGAGACTACTGATTGAAATTGGAATATTCAATGTAGTGTGTTTACCAAGACTTTATGACCATCTCCATGTTACATTTATAATCAACATTTATATGGATTAACATAGGCATGTTGTGGAGTAATTTATTCCTTCATTGATGTACATCCTTATCATTTCATGGAATTTTGGTGTGTCCCTTCGACCATAATGTACAGTGTTTCACTATTAATTCAGCCTCATGACTCATCACAACATAATATTGAATATTCACAATATTAAATTTACAATCACCTAAAATTCATCAACAAATATCACAGAATGAATTATTTTATTTTGGGGTGTTTTTTGTCTTTAATATTAATTTATTTAAAAAATTGAGTTTAGTTTAGAATCCTTCATGTTTCTAAAAAAATCATATGTCATCCTTTAATATTTATACCTATCAATTTCCAAAAAAAAATAGAACACATTTAATCATAATTAAATAAAAATATCCTTATGGTCCAATACTCTCCTCTAGAATAACCTATGATCAAAAATATAAACATTGTTAACAAAATATATACTATAATTAAAAAAGTATGACAAATAATTTACTAATCTCAACATTTTATACCCCTTAAAAGCATAATTACCTTGAAAATATCAAACCATATAACCTTCAGAAGTAAATTCAATAACTATACTTCCTGTCACTAAAATATATACTTCTAAAATAATTTTCCCCTAAAAATAATAATCATGTCATCTTAATTGAAAATTTAAAAAATACACTATCTAATCTCAATAATTTTACACTTAAATATATAAGAATGTTTAAAATAACTCAATGTGTTACCTTTTTATCTACAACACTATTCATAAGTGTACAACTCCACACCCCATGTTTTCATAGATCTTATACTAATGCTATAAATCATCCATAAAAGACTTTCTCTTAATGATATTATAAAGTCTTTGGATTTTAGATGAATTCCAAAAACTATTCAATATCAATCGCACCGCAGTAAATAACTTGAAAATCATCATGATGAATATTTCAAAACTAGAGTCTCATGGAAAACATCATTAACTAAACATAACTAGTTTTTAAGTGATAAATGATATTCCACTTCAATAATGTGATACAACTCTTTTAAATACTCAATAAACATTAAATAAATATTACCATCATTTCTTTGGGGATTTCATTAATGAAATAAAACAAAACTAAATTTATAAACTAATGAAAATAAAAACATAAGTAAACTAGTAGTAGTGAATTCAATTAAATTGGAAGAACAATGTGAACAGGGAATTTAAACAAATGAATAAGAAGTAGAAAAACTAGTAAATATCATGGATAAATATCTCTTCATAATTCAAAAAGAGTTTTAAAATTATAACTCTCTCAATATGTAGAGTGAAATCTCAAATCATTCATTTCATTAAATCTATTAAATTGATATTAACAACCATGATCTTGGTTATTGGTCATCATTCAGTAAGAGTGACATAATAAACTCCCTAAATACTCACAATCCTTAATTACTGATTCAAAAAATTAAGCAAGTAAGATCAACTATAAACTTATAAAAAAGACAGAAATAAAAATCAACATTAAGAGATCCTCACACTCTTATCAGTGATGTGTCATTCTCATAATGAATGAAAAATATTAACAAAGTTACAAAAGACCAAACATCAATCAAATATCACATTATAGTGTTAAATTATATGGATATAATTATAACTTATAAATCAAGTAGTTTAATATTTGAATAGCGATAACTGTTATAATCTCCTAGTTCTAGAAAATATAAATCTATTCAAACATTCACTAAGTGTAGGTGTAAACTCCAAACGTTATCTTCGTTGGATGATTAGAAGTAGATCCTCTTTGAGAACTATAAAATATCTAAATTTTATTCTCCCCATACTCTATTTTATATTCTCTCATGTTTAATTATTGATTCTTCTTCTACTCCTTTGTAAACCTCTATTTTATAACATATTTTCTTTAGCTAAACATATGTTCCATAGAAAAAAGTCAGTCATTTCCCCCAGAAACATACATGTAGAATCTCTAACTATTCACTATAAACCCCTTGTGATATAAACTTGTCCCTCCAATTGAAATTTTATATCCCCACAAGTATCATATTTTTACTTAATGGACTGAAACCTGAGGTATTTTGAAGCTCAAAATAATTTTATTAGTTATCAAAAAATTCAAAAAACTTCTCATGTACTCAACTTCAACCATGGACTCATTGTCACCTAGATATAGTCTAATTGAATTATATATGACCCTTATGTGACTTTTTTAACCATTAAATATCCTCATTAACATGTTTGTACCCATACACAAAACTTTTAACCCATATATATCCTGATCGTCACCATTATGCACCAAATTCAGACCATTATGTACTAAATTATGACCCCTATGCTCTAAATACAAACCCGTAAGAAAAAATCATGACCTTATGAAAAAATTAAATGATCCATAAAAAAAATTAAGTGACCCATTGTAGAGACCCGAAGCTTAACGTACATGAACATTACATTACTTTTGCGGAATACTTAGTACATAACAATAAACCACACATTCAAGGATCGTAATAGTTTAGTGTCTTTGGAAACTTGGAACGTAATCTTCTAATCGTGGTGAAAGATCTTCAATATCTCCCATAAATATCTTCCCCTTTTTTTACCTAAAACCTTTCTTTATATCCTGGGGAAAATAAAACATAAAAGGGTGAGCTCAAATGCTCAGTAAGGGTAAACAAAATAAAAATCAATCACATCATATTCATAAGAACATAACTTTTGGAAATCTTAACCTGCAAAAGAGATCATAATTTCATAACATGGGATAAATCATAGTAGTGAAATAAAATCCCAATAATCATAACTTAAAACATGAAACTTTGTGTAATTCACACATAATCATAGAGAATCATTTCTTGTTAGTCAAGACTCATTGCCAAGACTATCTTAGTGGACAAAGTCCCTTTCTGAACCGAGTCACCCTCGTTTCAGTCCTGTTTCACTGAATCGGTATAACCTACCATTCCAGCCATGTCTATCTCATGAGATATAAAATCTTTACCCAATGCATTGGAGGGAGATATAGGTCCCACCCATCTCATAATGATACCATTCTTATGTGTGCCACAAAATCATAAATCATACATCATTGCATAAGCCATGTAATAAAAATGGGATTCTTAACCAACATGACATCATAAAACAATTCATATAAGATAAAGGAATTCATAAAAATATTTCCATCACAACATAAACAAATCCATGTAATAATAGGGATAGAAACAAAACCCTATATTATCTTAGATGGAAAATAATTTTGATAAAACAATTGAACTTCATTCTTGAAGAAAATATCCTTTCTTCTTCAAAAACATTTTTCCTTTCTTAACATGTCATACGACTTTAAACTAAAAGAAGTTGATTAAAAATAAACTTGAAAACTTTTAAAGTAAGCTTCTTGGAAATAATGTTTTAAAAATCCGTTCATGCCGTATAAGTTAAAAAAACATTCTTCGTACTTTTGTCGGAAAAGTCAAAAAGTACCTCGTACGAAAAACGACAAAATATTCCTTTCATATCCTTTACTAAAAACTCACCGAAAGGAAAATTGTATTTAAACAATTGTAGGTGGATGGAAATAATATTACATATTGAGGAAACATGGATGTGGATGATAAAATACACCCTAGTAAATGCCAAAGTATAAACAATCTCGGATAAAAATGAGAATGTGATATTTCCCTTACCTTATGTCTGATTTGCTTTGTACGTGTCTGAAGCTCCTGTATAATGGTTTAAATAATGTTATTGACTTATTCTAGAATCATACATACTGATATGATATCATATATGGTCATATTCTTAGCTTCTTATTAGTAATATTTCATTGTTACTTGTTACTCGGGTCTTTATTGACTTTTGTTCTTATGCATGTTTTCCCGAATAAATTCTTATTTTTCTTTTATGGTTATAGATACCTTATATCCAGAATGGTATTAGTGTAACATATATCATATTTATTCATTCAATTCATTTATATAATTACTATGTAATGATGATCATGTAGAACGACTCGCATCACATCGTGGAGACGGTATTCCGTACATACGCACGAGCGATGATATTGTTCCCATGATCGTGGAATTGTATTTAAGTGTATTTATACTATTTAAGTATCAATATAACTTTATAATAATCATATATAGTTACTCATTACACCATTATACCCATCCTTGTAAGGTGATGGTGGAAAATAGATTACACCACGGCATGGAGACGGTATTCCGTACGTACGCACGTGCGGTAATTTCATTTTTCCGTAGGATGGATAGAAGGTTAATTATGGTTGTTTCAAATTTATAATAACATATCAGTATTTAAGTAATACTGATGTTATTACTTTATCATGAAACAACTAAAGAATAAGAAGTTGAAGAAGAAATAAATTGAAAAGATCGGTAATGGATATTACCTCTTCTTTGAAACGCCTCTTTGAATCCTCCACTTAGGGAACTAAGATTGGTCTTTGAAGAAGACCAGTACCTCTACGATTATTCTAGGGAAGTGGAGAAGGGATTTTTTTAGGGGTTGGCCGATCTTGAGTGCTCAAATTGGTGTGAGGAGGAGGGGGAGGAGGTGCCCTTTTATAAGGGAGGAGAGGGGCACCTTAGGAATATCTCAAAATATTATTTTATATTAAAGTCAAAATCAGTTTATAATGGTTCCAAAGGGTCTTATTTCGAAGTTAAAGTGGCTATGGGTCAAAATCCTATCATCCAATAGGATTTAGACAAGTTTAGGTTATTATTTTAACCTTATCAATTATATTTAACTCTAAGTTAAATAATTTAACTTTTACCGTGTCTTTTTGTTTTCTTACACTATATGGTTAATACACTTACTATAACATGCCAAACGAACCCCAAGTTGTTTATTTTTAACATATATATCCTTAACTAAGTCATTTGTCCGAACCTTATATTTTTAGGAATAAAATAACAATTAATAATATAATATTTGATTTAAAAACTATTTTGTGTCAATTTTGACACTATTTGATATATGATTTTTGTTAAAGTCATAACAGAATTATATGTTCGAACCAAGTTGATTACATCAACACTAATATATCATAGAAACCTATAAAATTAGTGTAATTCATAAAAAGTCTCAAATTACATTTATTTGGCCATTTATAACATCAATTATGTTAACATTTCCTTAAAAGGGTAATTACTGCATCATCGTTGTGTCATAAATATATTAATTTCTTTAATGTCTAAAAATTATAAATAAAATATCATTATGCAGGAAATCTATTTATCTTTCTAATTAATATTTAGAGTCGAATTTATCTTATGTATAACCACATATTAAAAATGTTTTAGTTATTAAACTTTGATTTTAACTATTTTAACTATTCATTAAATAAATTAATATTAAATGTCGTAATCTAATCCAAGTGGGCCTAAATGATAATATTTTACACTTAAGGTTGTTTTGGGTCGAGATAAACTTGTCCAATAGTATTAGTACATGTGTTAGGATAATATTAATATCATTTGTACCCTTAATTACCCTATTTACTTTTAACCGTGGTAAATAAAAGTAAAAAGTTACTATTCACCAAAAATTATTTTCATCTCATTGAACCACATTTTACTTACTGACATCAACTGTGTCTCTCGGATTTTTGAAATTCCATTCACAGAAGCGGTAAAATTAAGATTTATGAAAAAATTATTTTTTTTAACTACCACTTAGTAGTTTCACTATTCATCAAAAATTGAAGTTTTTTAGAAAAATGCCAAAATTTTACCCTAAACTATAATTGATATTCCGAATTAAAAAATGATTTCTATTTTACAAAATTCCCAACATATAAGTTGCATTAATTAATTTTATAATTAATTTCCATTGTCACAACAAATAGCGTGTTTTTAAGAGATAATAACTATCAAAAGATTAACACTTGTTTATGTCTGGTGTAAATGTGAAATTACATCCAATGACCAACATTGTATTGAATTGTAAAAATATATTCTAAATATACTTTAAAACCACTCAAATTAATAATTTATCACTATTAATTATTTCGATTAAAAAATTTGTTTTTAATTAAAATTTAGTAATTTTCACTATTCATCAGAATATGAAAGTTATCCGAAAAGTACCAAAATTTCACCTTAGGCTAAATTCGATACTCCGAATCCAAAAATGAAGTCCATTTTGAGAGCTAAAATTTCTAAAAATTTTAAAGGTGGTTATTACTATTCATAACGGCTAGTTTTAATAATATTTTAATAGCATATCGTTGTTTAGTGAAACTCGGTATTGTGTACTACACACGCTATCGAGGAAGGTCGTGATTGCGTGTAATACAAGGCAAGTCAAGGATGCGTGTTTTGCAAGCTCCTTTTGGTGTACCGTACAACACAAGACATTAATGAAATTAAAAAGAATATTTTTCATAAAATTTTGGGTTGTTACACCCATGAAAATATTATCCATCACTCACACATAATTCATTATATTTTTGGCTTTCATCGAAAACCTTACATAGACACAAAATACAAATCATCAATTATGGCTCATCTTATTTATAGATAAAAAGGAAAACCTCAACCTTAACATCATATATATTCTTGGTTGAGCATTTTATTTCATTAGTGGTAGGATCTATATCCTATACCTCAGTTCATAAATGACATTTGAAAATCAAATTTTTTAATTACATTGGCCATACTCGCCTTCGGATCTTCTTTAGTGGTTTTGAGTTATCCTCGATTCCCATATTCATATCCTCACTTACAATGTCATCTATCCTCCACACAAAAACTTCATCGAGAATATCACTCCCTACATGGATTCATCCACTATATATCTGTTAAATATTGTAATCAATTAGATATCAATTCAAGTTCAACCTATTTCTATTGGCTCATAAAAAATGGGTGTTCTTCAGTGGTGTCTCAAGTTCATTAGATCTCAAAATCCATCAACTTTATTCATCATTATCACAGTTTAAAATGTTATGGGTTGTCCAAAACATGTTTCAATTTTAGTTTGATTCATTATCTATCTCATGCTCACTTGATCTTTCAATGTGTAGTAATTTTTCATGGAATGATGAAGAACAAGCACCAAGGAATCTAGGAAGCATAAAATGGATTATTGAAATTAGTAGTTGTGCCTTTGTGTGGTAGGTTTAATCTTCCTCTTACGGTCACTTATGTTACCATAATTTATTCATCTTGTTATAGATATACCGATGCACAGTTACTTAAACTACCTTCTTATGGTCACTTTGAAATTATCATGTGGTCACTTTTCAGCATTTCCTCACACACGGTAGCTTGTCCTACCATGAATCCATTATAAATCCAAGATATAGTAGATTTTATTCCTACCCATTATATGTTTTTGAAGTTGTCTTTTGATAAATGGAGTAATCATGATGGTACTGTATTCAGTTGAATGAAAATTTAAATATAAAAAAAATTAATAAAAAAATTAAATTAAAATAAAAAAAAGATAAATTAATTATTGACAAGCATAATTAAAATAATAAATAAATTTTATAAATATTTAAACTAAATTAAAAATATTTAAAATTATAATTATGACAAATAATTACAAAAAAATCAATGAATAACAGAGGAAATTTAAATCATAAAAAATAATAAAAATCAAGGTAAATAATAATTACTCATTTAACTATAAATTAACCGAAAACTAAAATTAAATAATTAACTATTTTTTTCAACATAATATTAAAAGTATAATAATTTATCAATAAATTAAAAAAATTAAATTATTCAATGAGAGGCATATTTTTATAATAAAAACACAATTAAATATAATAAATGATGTGGAAAAATAAAAGAATTAGAGGCCCCATCATCTCCCCATCATTGTTTCTTACCTTACTATGTTAAGGCTATCCATATGTTTCCTCCCTCCATAATCCATGTCTTTTATCATTATTTCTCTTCTGGTTTCCAATTTATATCTTGTTTTTAGGTTTTTTTGGGTTTTCTTCTTTGTTCTGGTTTCTTTATTTCATTTTAGATTATTATCTATTTAATTTGTCTTTTCAAACATTTTCTATTTCACTAATTGTAAGAACCATTGTGTTTGACCCCATCCTTTGTCATGGGTGATGATATTTTGGTGGTTTGGGATTGGGAAATGGATGTTTTCAATGAGGACCCATTAGATTTCTCACCTTCTTCATTATTGGTGTTCCTTATAGTTTTCGTTTTATTCAATCCTCTTCACTATTTTCTTCATTTTCAATGGTGGTTACTTTCTTGTGAGATCGCATTCACCACAAAAATATTCTTTTGTCCTTAACCATTGTGCATGTCTCCATCCTCAGTCGAGTATGATGGGTCTTGGAGTGATTTGGTTTTGGTGGTTGGGTATATTCAATGGTGGATCATGCTATCTTGACTCAATGTTTTTTTACCCTCTTTCAATGATTTTTGTCTTTCTTATTTTATACTACTTCTGATGAGGTGATGAGGATTATTGGTGGTGATAGGATGGATTTATTAGTGAAGATATGATGGTTGGAATTTAGTTCACATGTAGTCTAGTTCTCAGGTTGGTGATGGTGTGACTTTTTTTATCTTGTGGGGATGGAAGTTGGGGTGGTATGGTTATCACCACTTGAAGGTATAATGTTCTAGTGACTTTTAGTTTTATGATGTGGTTGTTCCATTAGAGGATATAATTTTATGGTTCTTCAATCAACGGTGATGATGATTCTATTCTTTTAGGTGGCTTGGGTTTTTCATAATGATGGTCATCACTAATTTTCCAATGGACTCATCAAGGTTTGGGAGATTGTGTTTGGATCAAGGGTGTGATTTTTGATGTTGGTGTGATGCTCGAGATAGTAAATTGTGTTTCGTGTGAACTAAAGTTACTTAGAGTCATCCTTCTTGTTTAAATGGAAGTGTGAAATTGGTTTTTGTGTTTTTTAAACTAGAATTTTCAAATTTTGGAATCCTATTTTTCATATGGGTTTGTGGTCTTGGTTATAACTTTTCTGAGGGTTCACACATAACTCAAAAATTTGATTTTATTAAAACATAAAAAATGGATTTGAGGAGGATAATATATAAGAAATAAGTGTTTTTTTATTTAATTGGTGTGTATAAATTATTAAATTTGTAAATGTAATTGAAGATATTATAGTGGGATGTAGATTTCTAATATGGTAACCCCTATGGTGAGGTAAATCATGAGTGTGTTTTTTAGTGTATGATATTGGGAAATAGTGAATTAATAATTTAGATAATGGTTTACGGTGGTGTATGGTTATTATATTTTTTGTAATTGGTTATATCATTGGTTTAGCTATAGAATTAGATTACATTATCTATGTTTATTCTTAATGATAAGATATAGTTATAATATTGTAACACCGCATGTGTTTTGAAAAAATATTTTTTATTTTAAGTGTTTGTGAAAAAAAGAAACATGTGGAGAAATATAAATTTTAATTAGTATTATAGACAGTTTAATTTAATTGAGTATTTATTGATTAAGATCGTTTTTATTATTATAAAAACTATTATTATTAAAATAATTATTATTATTATATAGTTTTTTAGAATTTATATGATTAATATATATATATATATATATATATATATTAGTGGTGTAAATGATTTGGGATGGGGAATTGTTTTTCTAAATTAAAAAAAATACAAATATTTGAGGTTAAGTCATCTATCACCATCCTCTCTTAGTATAAACCCTTCCTAGGCCATTATGTAAAATGGTGTGACCCCCGATCATTACCTAAAATTATTCACTAGATAGAAACTATTTATAAGGGTATAAAACACATAAATTTGTGGCATTACACTCATAAACCCTAAGTAGAAATGATAAACCTATAATCAACTACATATGGTATTAAATAAAAACCAATACACAATTCATTTAAATGTTATACATAACCATGATCAGGAAAATAATATACCAAATAGAACCACCATGAGAGAAATGATGATACTAAATAACAGTTTTTATGAGCTAGTTATACCTAGAATGGTCACCAAGTCCCTATGAGGAACCTAAAATATATATATATATATATATATAGGGGTAATAATATATGAATACTTGGTATGCTCCTCCCCCAAAACCTCTTGTGAAAAATGTGGAAAGAGTTCACTAATGCCACGATGAATAAATAATAGAATTAAATCACACCTCTGTCATTTTAACAACTAACCAACCTCAAAATGGATCACTATACCTATATTGTATCCAAATATAATAAAATATTTTCAAAAGAATATATGTCAAGAAGGTACTCCACAAACTACTTATCCATCGATTTGGTAACTCTCGCACCATAATAGCATGGGTCCTATGTTACAAAACCTTACATAACTATGAATCCACATAAACCCATTTCATATCACATCAATAACAACTTTTATATAACCAAATACCACATCCTAACCACATACCACATTCTCATCATTGTAGGTTATTTTGATCATGAATGAAAATAACCTCATTCCCTCCTCCTAACATTCATGAACACCAGCATCCATCCTCATCATAATAACAACCAAATGGGCTAAGACCTACATACTATAAGTACTATCCATTACATCTTATATGTATATATCTACATTGATCCATCGCAACATGTACTACATATGAAGTGAGAATGGGAAATATGGATTAGTCATCCATATATTCCCTCTACATCCTTGATTTTGGGGAAGAAACTCAAAACCCAAAACCATATGGGGAATATTAAGGATATCAATCTCAAGTGGGGGTATGTAAGAAATAATATGAAAATATAAAAGGCATTTGGTCATACCCAAGACTTACCTAAGTGTTCGCAACAAACTAGAATTATAATCATCCTCTATAGCCATCCCAACATCACTACAACTTACTATTGACCACTATCATAACTACAAAATAACTATACACATCTATACATAGGAAATAGATATAACAACATTATTAATATCCCAATTCCTCACACAATTCATCAATTTCCATATCTACTATTCACTAACGTCGTTAAATTCATCATGAGATTCATTTTCTATATTTAATAATAGTCCATTCATAAACCACCCCTCAATTTAATATATTCATTAAAAATAAGTCAAATTTTTTCTAGTATTACCTTTTCATAAATTAAATTTATTTTATACATAGTAAATTACTATTTAATATCTTTCCATTTACCATTTCTATCTCATCACCCAATCACATTTTCATTAATTTTAACCATATTACATACCACCAGGAAGCTCTAACATGAGCCCATGAAAACCAAAACCAAAATCATATAAATATTCATAAAAAATATGACAAATATCTACCACAATATCCATTAAACAACTTATTTTCCTCACAACCATTTATGCCACCACTACCATAACTGTACAATAACTCATCCATCTTTACTGCACCAAAAAACACCCCACATCCACACAACCAAATAAAAAACAAATAATAACCCTTCTAATCACAACTAAAAAGGCCCTATATACACCAAAAAGAAAAGGAAATTATATAATGAATTCACAAGAATGAACTTAACTTCAAAAAAATCATACTTAAGCATGATTTTGGGTTCCACACTAATAATTTAATTATATATTTACACAAGACCAATTCATTAAAAAAGTTATGTTTTTTCCAATTATTAGAAGTGATCCCAAAACATCTATAGTATTAAACAAATTATATCACAATATAAATCATAAATCATGTTACAGTAATATCAATACAACCTCCAAAATATAATAATAACTTTTAATATTATAAAGAACATCTGAATTGCCCCATTTCCCTTAATTTAATTTTATATGGTTCATTATATTTTTAGGTTAATATATATAACCCTCCCAAAGAAAAAAACAATAATAATTCAATTATTTTCACATAAATAAAAAAGGATATTTTTCAAATCCCTTATCTCAACCAAATCATTAACAAGCGATGCATGAGATGATGAGAAATTTTTGATAACACACCAAATGATGCATGAGGAACAACCAAAGGCCTATTAATGACCATTATACCTCAAAAATATAATAAAAAAACTAAAACCAAATAAAAAATATTGCCACAACCTCCCCCAAAATAAAGGATAAGAATAGAATCAAGGATAAGGAAGAATAATTCATCATTGATCAAAAACAGATGATATATCAAAGAAAATAGACTAAACCAATCAAAGTATGGATAAAGATATTAAAATATGAAACTATAGCTTACTAGGGTTTAAATGAAGTCTAATAAATAATATATAATTTTTAACAAGGACTAGATTTATAGTCACTCTAGAAAATTAAAGAATAACATTGTGATGGATTATGGTCAGGACACAATGAGGAAAAATTGAGTGAACCTTAAAAATTAAAGACATGATATCCCAAAAATATCATGGTCCAAATCATTTTATGTCAAAAAATAATAAATTATATCATGATTTTACCCTGTCACCATGGACTAATAATTCCAAAAGAAGAAGAACCATGAAATCAGAATCATATAATTCCATACCGCAATGAGTATAACCACACTAAAATTTTACTCAAAGAAGATAAACCCAAGGGCTCAAATAAGAATAAATATTAAAGACCCCATGTGAAAACCATTTCATGTAATATAAACTCAAATAATTTTGAGACCATCACGCTACAACAGTATCCCTCATGGAGAAACTAATCTAATGTTAGATAAACTCAAGTGGCCTTGCATTATATTAAACTAGAAACATACCACATAATAACAACTCAGTAACCTTCATGATGAAATCGTACCTCTTAAGACCTTAACTTGACAACCACATTAGGAAAGGGAGATAATGAATTACCATGACACACACCTAATGATTCTACACAAGAACCATATCACATCCCAATTCTTCATGGTGTCACACATCATACCACAAAACAACTATCTCCTCCATCTATCTCTATATGGTGCAACCCACTAGAAAAAAATAAAATGTATTCCTTCCATTTAAAATTTTATCTCCAATTCCATCCTCTTCCTTATATCCTTCTCTCAATACCTCCAAAACCTCAAAAACAGAGTAATATTCTGAGAAAATTTTGGCTATCACATTATATACCTATCAAATGAATACAATCCTCATGAATCAAAATCAACCCTTAAAGGTAACACCAGAAAAAAATACAAACACCTCCTATAGATACCACTCAACTAGGAAAAACAATATTACAGGAACACCATGCAATATAGAGATAAACAATCACAATCAAATCAGTAAAAAATCAAACATCTCGATATCATGGAAAAATAGGGTTTAAAATAGATCAAGATACTGATATTAAATTTATGATTCATATTCCCACATACACTCCTCCAAGAAACCCTACCTCCACAAGAAAAAATCTATGTGAATGACCTACCCATGAAATATCCTCTCCTTATAATTTTAAATCTTTATTGGACACTCTGTGAACATTGCGTCATCTTCTACATCAAACTCATCCCAATCAATAACATTGGATTCAACATGTAGAGTTTTTCAAATATATGACACTTGGAGAACATCAATAGTCTAATACAATTGTATAGGATGGTCTAACCAATACTCCAACTGACTGACATAAACAAATACCTCAAAGTTATTGATAAACTAATGATATATATTACTCCTTAACTAAACCATCATTACCCCTGATGAGGGGAAACCATCAAAAAAAAGATCATACATCTGAAACTCTAAAGGTATCCTATTTGGGTTTGTATATACTTGTGATGGTTATGCAATAATTTCATATATGATCAAACCATATGTAACTTTTATATTATTATCCACACCATATCTGGTTGAAGGACTGTTGACTCTCCAATCTCAGTCTAGTATAGTAGAGATCTACATGGTTACCTATAAAATATTCCAACTAAAAGTTGGTGATTTACCAATGATCCCCAAAAAAACATAATTTATGCATGAAACATGTACTCTAATTCATATATATTATACTCATTATGACTATCCATTTGGGTATGGAAAGAATTGATAAATAGTAGCTAAGTTCTAAAATCACACTGAATAACTCCCTGGACTCACAAAGTAAAATGAGGATCCTAATTTGATATTATGTTCCTCAGTACCCTAAAAATATTTTCAACAACTTCTACATACCACCACTCCAAAAAAATTACATATCTTGACCCTTTAGTTGATAATAAGTTCAACAAAATCAATCAATACATGATTAGACAAATAGCATCATACCACCTAAGATGAAGGAAAACCGATGAAAAAAATCCAATTAAATGTCCTCTTAATTCTATTTGGGGAAATATAACAGATATAAAAATCCACTAGAAACATGATATCAACCTTAACCTACTGATAATTTAAACACCATGACATAAACACTAAAACTAACTTATTCATACCTAGGCACCAAAACTAACTCCTCAAGAAATGATACATATTATATATACATGAATGTGTAGATAAGGGTTATCTATGAATCTCATAATTATCCTACTCTAACATAAGTGATAGGGTGAAAATATTTCCTCTAAATTAAACCTATTTTTCTATCATCATCTAACCATCTCATAGGAGCATCACTATAAGTGATACAATCATGCAAGACCTCCACCTCAATATCTTTAAATTGTGACTATTAATTCTATTTTAACAAAGATGACTAAAAATGATCTAATATAAAAAAAATCATTAATTTACCATATTTATATCAAGATTTATCACTGTAATATCCTCCATAATTCCACATTCATTTTCAAGATCCTAAATAGTATCTCCCTATGATTTCTTACTCTGTGAATAAACAAAAAAATCTCATTCACTGGCATGTAAAAGATCTCAAAGTATTGTTCTTGATATAAATCAATCCACCACCTATGATTAATTTTCAAATCTCTCTAATAGAAGATATACCTCATGAATATTTATCTACAAAAACCACAAAATGTTTAACTATAAGGTAATTTCATCACATATTTAAAGAAAATAGTACTATTTTAAACTCGTGATCCTGGGTCGAATGTTTATACTCATGAGGATGTAACTACCTAGTCACATATATTATCACATCCCTAAATTTCATAAAAACACACCCTAACATAATAAGATAAAAATTAATACAAAATTTAAATGTTAATCTTTCCTTTAGAAATCAATGTACATCATGATTGATCAAATTCTCCTTCGGGTAGTCAAAATATTGATGACACTAATAAATCTATATGAATTATTTTTTATAATGTTTATACCTATAAATGGGGCTAAAAATAAGTGAAATTGGAAAAAATAGTGATAATATCCTATAAGACCAAGGAAACAATGAATCAAGGAAATATTCATGGGTACTTCCAAAGAAACAACTGCTTTGACTTGAAAAGGATTAACTTAAACTCCCTATTGATAAATTGTATTGATAGGATTTGATTGTTTTGAAGGACCTACAAAAAAATTCATAGATACTTATAATTATCCTCCTTTTACTTCAAGTACATGAGAATGTACCAAATATAATCGAAGAACCCCATGAGGACATAGTGGGATAAATGAAACCATTCTAAATCAAATCAATAATCTAAATCTGCAACTTAGAAGGTTTAATCGGAAACATATCTAATAAAATTGAAAATCCAATGGTTTATAACTCTATCATCAACACTATTTTGTGTTAAGTGGGTAGTTTCACAACCTATTTTGGAAAAATATCTAAAAACTCTTCAAAAACCTGATGAAACACTTCTTCTTGAACCTCCATCAAGAATAAGATCATCTGCACCAGCTGAGAAGGTAAGGCCTCCAAACACTTGTAACCCATCTGATCTTCCCACTCACCCATGAACACCGCATGTTGGCCTTCCAAATCATGGAACTCAACTCTCCTATGTATTAAATCAATGATCATGTGCACATATTACAACCATTCCATTATAATAATTGAATTATAAGGTTGTATCAATAACAAGAATACAATCTCCAATAATTTATTCATCCCCTTTATCAGTTCAAAAATCTGAAACATATCAAATAGACTAGACTGACCTCTGACTAGGATAGTAAATACTAGTGTAATTAGAAGAAACTCTTCCTTGATTCCCATAAAATGGAACCAAGTGAGTCAAATAAATTAATTTAAAGATCTATAATTAAATGAAATTAAATAAAAGGTATAAGATATATAGATTGTACCTTAAATAATATATGTCCCACTTGAAATAAGAATTTATATAGTATGAAATTAATAACACCTTTCCTTACTACCATACTAGCCTTATTGATGAGAAATTCCATGATAACCCACATCTTTATTCCCCTAAGGAAAAGGAATGTTATTTCTTATTTCCTCTAATAAATCCATCTCCCCTTAGTAAATTTGATGTCTGGATATCCTACTACTGATAAGGACTCAATGGAAACTGCTAATGAGTCAGCACTAGATGAAAACCTCTCATACTATGAAGACAGTGAGAATAGTCAAGCACTGGAACAAATGATGTCCAAGATCTCCTTGTGATAATCACACTAAAAATAATATTTTAGTATATACATGGGAATTAATAGCACTAGATAAATGTAGAGAAAATTTATGAAACCAATCCCCTATAGGTTAAAACCTCAATTTCCCTAAAATCCAAGATTCTATATCTATAACTATACTAATCAAGAAGATCTAATGAATTTCTTCTATATAGAATATATGCCTCTCATGAATCCTTTAAATCATATCTACCTTAGTGAAAACCCTCCTAATAAAAATAAATCATAAATTTGGTTACCTGATGTTCAATGGTTGGATGCAATAACTATGAAAAATGTATTTCTCTAGCCTCCTCATCTACGAAAATATTATATTAATTTTTATAAAGACCTTGAATCAAATATAGATCTCTTATATGATCATAATGCCCTCCTAAAGAGAAATAATCTCTTTTCACAAAGCTACCTTGAACATTAAATAAAGAAACTATGCATAAAATAGTTTTTGGAAATCCCCTAATGAAATTGACAACTCATCACACTCTCTAAATAATAAAACCCACCAATAAAAAGTATCACCTATAAATTGACTAATATCCAATGAGATAAAATACTTCTTCCTAGAATATATTAGGCTAAAAGAAATCAATTGCTCCTCCATGAAGTTCTTTTTCTCATAATCATAGACACTCTCCTCATACTTCTCTAATATATGATTCTAAAACCCATATAGTGTCATCCTTCAAGAATCATCCTCCTTTATTAGGTCAACCCTCCAACAGTGAACAAATTCATCCTATTGAACATCACTGATTTAAAAAACATCTAAACAATGACCACTGACAGCCTCTATAAGTAAAAAAAAGAAAACCTTAAACCCTATAACATTTAATTCATTTAATATCTTTAAATTATATTTAGCATAACTTTTCTAAAATCACCCCAATTAAACTACAAGAACAATCAATATTAGTGCATATACCTTTCTTATTTTACTACCCTATAATCAGTATCATCTTTCCTAGAATGTTTAATAAACTCAAGGTCCTTAAATCATATCCCAGAGGGTTCTAATCACCTTTTTCCTTGCCTATGTACTTTGTTACATCACCTAATAAGTTTGATTGACATTTTTTTCCCTACCTAACCCATGTAGTATCACTTGTTTCTAACCATAATCCATACCATAACTCCCATCCACAGCTCTAATGCCTCTCCATTGGGACTTTCTCCCACTAGGAACACCTCTGGTATTATAAATAAAGAAAAGTGTAACTTCTGAATCCCACCTCCAATAAGACCTAGGTTATAGACTAAAACTAAGTTTATAAAACACATAAATTGGATTCATTGCCCTCATAAAACTTGGGAAAAATATAAACCACTAAAAAACTTCACATGGTATTAAATAAAACCCAATACACGAAGCATATAAATTTTATACATAACTGTAGTCTATAAAACAAAAATAACAATAAACATTTCCATAGTAATATAAACTAAAATTGATTTCCTCTATAAACTAGTATGTGATATCTTTATCACCAAACCCCTCTTAGAAACCTAAAAAAAGTATATAAATAAGTGTGAAAATATAGTTATGCTCACTAGGATCCTCCAAAAAAAATTCATGTAAATATAGAGATTGAATAATAATTCCTTTGTGAAAAAAAAGTAGAACTAACTCATACCTATATCTAATTAACTATCACCTAACCACTCCAAGGCTCACTCACCAAATATCATATATATATATATATATATATAGTAACTTGGGATCCAAATAATATATATCAAGAAGGAACCATGTATCCACTTCCCCATACATTCAGTCTCTCTAATGGCCCAATAATATATATCCTATGCTACAATCCCTTCCATATCCACATATTCACATAACCATGTATCATGTCATATCTATATCCACACACCCATAGACAAATTCTAAATCACTAATCAAATCCATTTACCACACTCTAAACATATTATGGTATCATGAACATGAAAGACATCAACTCAGTTCCCTCCAGTAACCATGCACGACCACAACCATGTATCCTCATCATAATCACAACCACATTATCTTGGACACACATACACTAACCACTATACATTTCATCCCATGTTTATATACCTACCTAGTGACATAAAATCACATACTACATCTAAAGGTATAGTATGGAAGTGGGAACAGATGACCATTCATTCCCTCTATAACATATATATTGGACAAGGCACCCAAAACCATATAAGAATTTGTAATGTTATCTGACTTGTGTGATGGTGTATAATAAATAACAAGAAGATATAAGAGGCATATAGTATAACATAATACCAGCCTAATGGTTCACACCAAACCAACATTATATAAATCCACTAAAACCATCCCATCATCACTGAAAATTACTATCAACCACTATCAAAACTATAATGTATCCATCCCTATCTATCCCCATGAAACAAAAATAACAATGTTCTTAATTTTCAATAACTCAATTCATTCCATAATTTATAAATTTAAAATTTACCAGCATAATTACATTCATTATGCTATTCATTTTTTTAATTTGATGTCAAATGATTCAATAAACCACCCCTTTCTTTAAGGCATTTAATAATCATTAATCACATTAATTTCATACATATCATTTCATTAGTTAAATTTACACCAACCATAATCAATTATTATTTAATAGGCCACCATTAACTGATTCTTTCTCATCACCCATTACCATTTTCAATAATTATAACTACATTAAATGACATATAGAAACTCTATCATACCCCCATGACAATGAAACAAGTCACCATATTAACTTCCACACAACACATTCCAAAATCCACCAAAACAGTTATGAAACCAATTCCTTTCCTCACAACCATCCATGGTACTCGTACCATAACATTATAAAGTCATATATATCACAACTATTTCAATAACCACACCATATCCTCCCAACCATATATATCAACCATCTTTATGACCTCTAATCAAATCCTAATATTCTGATTATACAATTTAAATGAATAGAAAATATAGAAAAAACATACTAAGAATACAAATCATAAAGCAAAGGAAGAATCACCCATACCGTTAATTTTATTTAATTTGGTTCACTCTTTTTTTAGTTCAATACATACCATTGACACAAAGAAATTTGTTTTGATAATTCCTTGATTTTCATATAAATATTAGAGTATACTACTTAAATCTCCAACCTCAATTGAAGATTTAACAATAGATGCCTGATATGATGAGAAAACTCCAATAAAACCCCACACAACACATAAGGAATAACCACAATGATTTTGAAATACCATTACCCATCAAGAAAAAAAAATCCCCAAAACCGAATCAAAATTATTGTCCCAATATACCAAAGAAGAATTGGTAAGAATAAAACCAATGAGAATATAAAAGAAATTCACCTTGGATTACAAAGTGTAGATCTCTCCATGTTGAGGACCAAAACCAATCAAGATTGATAAATATATCTAAATATTCACCTATGGTCACCTCATATTCAAAGAAAGAAAAATAAATAAGATATATTCATATAAAATTATTAAATTTATAATCAATCAAGAAAATTATAGAATCCTAGAATTTTGGGTTTTGATTATGCTATGATGAGGATAAATAGAGCACATATCTAAAAATCACACCATGATCACCAATTATCTCCATCAAATAAAATGGTAAAACCACCTTTAACTCTATGGATTTAAATAAGGTCAAATTTTAAAATCATAATCACATATATATTATTCCAAAATAAGAAAAACCTTTAAATTTTCCTCATAGGACTCTACACCACAATGGGTACAACTACACCATAAGTGCACTCATGGAAGATTAACCCTTGGGATCACAAAAGATTAAATCTAGAAGGCCCTATATGTCAATAAATACACTAAATATAAACTCAAAGAACCATAATACCTTCACACCATAAGTTTACCCCTCACTGAATAATCAATATCATGTAAAGTAAACTCAATATTCTTCATATTAGATTATCCTAAAGACATCTATATGTAATAATAACCCATAAACCTTCACATTGTAACTATACCACTTCATTCCACAACTAGAATTCTGCCTCAAAATGATGTGATATTGAAATATCATGGATTAATATCCATGACACAACATATTAACCACACCATTTCCCAACATATTAAGGCATGACGCATCAGGATACAAAAAACCATATTCTCTAGCCACATCTATATGGTAGAAACCATTGGTTCATGTAATAATGCATTACATCTGGGTTAAATTGGTTCTCTAACTCTAAAATATTCCTTTAAACCCTCATTAATCACCTCTAACAACCTCAAAATACAATTTAATAATCTAGTAAAATTTAATTAATTCCACCAGGTCCCTACACCTCTTAACTTTTAGAAAATATTATAACCTAGTCAACCCCTTAGAATAAAATTTAAAAAAACCGAAGAAGTATCAGGTTACTTCTTATGTAACTCACTTTATAATAGTTTTATAATCTATCTATGGAATCATAATCATTTCATTCATTATATTTTAATCTATATGATTTTATTTTTAAATTATTTAATTTCATTTTTTTTATTTAATTCATATTTTACCTTATAGATTCGGTATATTTTTTAAATCCAATGATTGGTGAGAAATTCAACATACATTTATTCTATAACATGTTGATTTTACTTCAATTATGTGACCCTAACCTTTTACTTGAGTTTAATTGAGGTGTAACGTGTAATTTTTTATTATAATCTGTGATTTTATCTAAGAAATTGTGAAATGGTATGGGAATGGAATTTTACCTTAAAAATAATTGATCAAATGGAATGTTTAAACTGAAATGAAATTTTTTAAATTTGAATTATTATTGAAATGTAAATTAACAAATGAAATTATTACTATGAATAAATATTATTGATCGGATAATTTATGGATTGATATTCTCAGAAGTGAAGATAAAATTCAATAGTGTAATTGTGTGTTGAAAACTTTTTTCTATGACGAAAAATATTATTAATGATTTTTTTAATAATTTTTGTAATTATTTTTTAATGATTTATTTTTTATTATTAATCATAGCATTCATTTGATGGTGATATACATATTAAAAATCATATAAGTGAACATGTAAAAGGTTTCTTAAATGAATTTATTTTTAAAATTTCACAAATTTTATTTTTTGATTTTCTAATGGAAGTGTTTGGTTGTTTTTGGACCATTTAGGCCTTATAATGGTGTTTCAAAATTTTTAATTATTTTCAAAAAATGTAAAATAGGTTTTAATGTATCATTTTTTACTATGTAAGAATCTAGAATATTTCTATGAATATTTCCCAAGACATGTGTTGAGATAGTATGTGAATCTGAGTCTTGGTTTTCCTAGAATTAATTTTTAAAAAATACTAAATATATTAAATATCACGCATGTTTGGTTTTCCTGAAAAAGTGGAATAACACCCAAAAAAAGGACCAAATTTGAAATATTAGGGCACCTTTGAGTACATAATATGCTTTTTACCCTTGGAGTGACATAACCCTTATTGGCACAAGGCATTTGTGAAAGGTCATCATGGGAGTGAAATTAATAATGTAAATTAATTAAATTATTCAATAGATTTTATTTGATGAAAAAAACTACCTTCTATTTAAATACATAGTTATGAAGGGATATTAGGGTTGACTGATAAACCCTATAGACCTAAAGGAATATTAGAGGAGAGTGTTTTTGGAAAATGACATTGGATCAGATCATATCAATGATCATGTGCCAACAGAGTTCATGAATCTGACCAATGATGGAAAAATAAGATCATTCGTCATGAGTGATTGATCTAAACTCTAGGTGGGATGATGATTTATTTTTTTCATCCTATTTTTTAATCTAGATAGTTACACAAATATAATTTACATGTTCATCATCGGTATATTTATTTGATATGTAATTATATATCAATTGTGTTTTATTCCTCTTAGATTATCTATTTATATGAAAATAAATTGAGACCAAAAAAGGCTGAGGTTTGTTCCTCACTTTTCATGGATTATCGATTTCACCCTTGTTTCTTCAATAAATCATCATTGGAATTTTTATTAGCTAATAGTTCAACAAATACCTAGTATATGATCATTTCATGACTATTATTTGGTGCAACATAATGATACTTTGGGTGGAGCTCATGATGGAGTATGGTATTGGAGAATTGATGATGATAGTGGATAGATCAAAGTAGAATAAGACTGGATCAAGGGTTTTTAATTTTCTCAAGATAATTATAGGGACGTGGACAATGGAAGATGATTCTTCTTCCATTTTGGTGGTCGGAACCTAGAAAGAAGCCAGCGAAAATGATGGTCAACCCTAGATTCGATGTAATTTGACATGATTGAGGGTGGAGGTGGCCGATTCAGGTGACCCATGCACTAGACATAGGTTCTTTGAAAAGCCTTACTACACCACATATATTTATATGAAAACATGTCTTGTAGATATTTATGAGTAGTGTTAGGGCTTCAGCATAGAGAAAATTATCACACACCATGTAACCCATGTCACACGCCATCTGACTCTCAACCAACCTATCATCATGTAAAGGGAGTATACGCCTAAGAGTCTAGGTGGAGTTTCATACCATGTATTCCATGCCAGACATTTTTTACACCCTGGTATGTAGATCAACATGTATAGGGTTACATTCCCAGTATATCTGGTTGTCCTACATGCCATGTCTAGTGATCCATATTCCATGTACTCAAGAAAGTATATGGGAATAGGTAGGCTATACGTAGGGTGACAGCCCAGACCCTTATATGTCATTCACCTCATGGGCATTCCATTTATTGTGAAAAAGTATATTACATGTGATAATGATACATGAGATGTAACATACATAGAAAGGCACACTATATACCCCCAAGGACATGTCATTTACTCCTTTTAGGACTGGTTGGATTCTGCTTTCTTCTTATCTCATCTTCTTTGTGAGCTTGTGTGAGCTTCCCTATACCAATAACGGTTGAATGGGTTCCATTGGTCCATTACTATGAGGGTTCAATGTAGTATCCCATTTTCTTCATAGAGGGTGACCCCTCAGTAGCTTCTTGATGATCCTTAAAGTGATTCATGGTTCTCTTATTTTGAAGTGAGTTGTCTCAGACATCTTCAACTACTGACTCGGTGGCTTTGAGTAGGTATACCTCTAAGAGGCCCAGAGTGATCCAAATTTTCCTTCTAGTTTCCTTACATGGGGTTTTTGGAATTTGGCATGACCAATATTTACATTAGTGTTGATCCACTATAAAAGAGGATGTTTTTAGTAGGGTCTGGTTTCCCCTAGTGAGCCCTAGGAATTGACACCCAATCTATGTATCGATATATGATATTTCTGATGAGGTGGAGTCTGATTGAGTGTGTATCTCAGATGAACCCTCTCAGTTTCCTTTATATCGACACTTGATGATCACGAACACTAGGATGAGTGGGTTTAGTGGAAGTATAGCTCATAGAGAGTCTTCTCCAAGACAAGCATTTTATGGAACCTTCATGTCAGAATCCTAGGTTGGATTAATAGTTTTGATATTTACATTGAGATTGTGTTCTTTTTTTGAGTATATCTGGATATTGATTTTATATGTGTTATAGAAATATACCTATGAATAATTGATTGCTACTCTTGTTACTTTTTGATATCTGATTTTTAGGTGTCCTACTAGTTATTATTTTACTCACCCCTTCATAGGCTCTTCCCACATGCGTTGTGTCTTATGAAAAAAATACCTTTTTGTAGATTCATTGGTGGACTTGGATCAGGTGGATCTAGTTTTGGATAGATAGGCTGAGGTGTATACTACTGTTGCATTTGACAATATTTTGATCCTTATAAGTAGGTTGTACTTTACTTTCTAGTTTTGGATCAACTTGTATTTGTCCACTTTTTATTCTTTCCAATACCTGTTTTCATACTCTAGTTGTGGTATTATAGATGTATTCATGCATTATTTTTAGTTTTTTTTACATTTCACCATTGTATGGTCTTGTATATGTGTGTGTTCTTACGAGTACATAAGTAAAATTCCCCCATGTGTGTTATATGCCTTTTTTGCACTGGTTTCCATCCCATGGCATACTAGAGTCAGACTAGGGGTAGTTTCATCTTGATCCCCATCAATTCAGGTCATAATAGAATGGTATCAAAAGAGTACTTATCCTTAAGTGTTTTGACACATCCTAGGATTAGGATTTTAGTTTGGAGTTTCTTTTTTCCAGCTATGAGGTCTATTTTGGGAACTAGGGAAATAGTGTTAAAGTGTTTAGAGATTGGATCCCAAGACATAGTTTCTAGTGTTGGTGTGGAGACCAATGTATCCATCCACTAAGACCTTGAAACCTACTTATTTAATTAGTGTATGTAAACCCTGGTTATAAGGAAAACTTTGAAACATGCATCATATAGTAATGGGTTATGATGTACATATCCTTCTTAAGTAATCTCCCCAGATATACACATTGACCATGGTATATCTTGAAAAAATATAAGATTCCTCTACAATGATAGACATATAGGATTATGAGATAGTGTTGGGATGAAAATAATGTGAGTGGTGAGATTTCATTATGTAAACCCACTCATGCACTTTTTACTCCATGTGGGGACCGAGGAATGCTACCACCTATTAAGCAGCACATGGATCCTTCTATGGATCACACAAATGATCATCCTCATGGTGAGTAGTTGATATATCCATTACGATAGGATGATGATATATATAGGATTTTCATGTTAGGTGAGTTCCAGATATGGGTATCTAAGAGGTTCTATGAAGAGATAGACCCTCATTTGGTGTAGTTTCACTCTAGGAAGTGGTCCAGGTTTCTTGCATGTGCAGATCCCAACTGATTGGATGGTTGAGATCGCGACCTATTTTCTCCATGGAGAAGAAGTTGGCTCTATTGGTACTAAAATATGAAACACTTATGTTGAGTGTTCATAATGGGTTTAAGATATAGAGATCTTTTGGGTTTTTTGGTGAGCCATCCCCCACCCCTTCTTGTGTGGTTGAGGCTTGGCCCGATCCTGTGGTGTGAATGTCCTTCTTGGATAGGACCCCTCCGGATGATGGTCCCGGTGGAGATAATTATCCAAGTTGAGGTAGGGAATCCGTAGATACATGTTTTAGGGATATTTAAAAAACCTTTTTACATTATAGGAAGAGGTAGAATTCCCCAACTGAGACACATTCTTGAGTAGTGATCTAGAACTGTGAGGAGATTCAATACCACCCAAAGAGGATAGTGTTGAGGTGTAGTGTAAGAGTTTATATAAATTGTAAACTTGAGGTTTTTTGACATTATATGGTGTTGGAGAAAACCCACATTATAGAAAATATGCAGGATATGGAAATAATGAGTTCTAAGAAGTTGGAGATCACAGAGGCTTTAGTATAGTTTGATGTATGACTTGTGTCTTCACTACCCCTATTACAATTTTCACACTGAGTTATGAGACATGTTTCCCTCGGTGTATCCCCTATTTGAGACCAATTGATACCAGTGGATCCCTTTTTTCTTGACCCTTGTGTTGAAGGTTCCTACATAAAATATCGTAGATTAAATGCTTCTACTGATAGTGTGACCTAAATATGGGATGAGATAGATAGCCTGGTGTGTAATATCTTTGTAGTTGCAGTGATGCCCCATGATGTTTTCCTAGTATGGAATAGTTTCCTACCATCCATTATCAATTTTTCTACTTATGAGTGTTGAAGTTATTTCGGTTTTTTAGGATAGAGTTTTCCTCCTTGATAATGGGTTATCCCAGATAGTGTATGATGAGCTCATTCGTAAGAGTTTACAACCATTTCTTTATCATTTGGATAGTATTACCCTTGGGGTAGAAGATTCTATGAGATATCAGTTCCTAAAATGGTAGAGGAGTATGAGGGAATCCTTATTGAGGACTTCATAGGTTTTACTCACCATCAAGAGTTAGTTTTAAGCATGAACTTGCACCAAGGATGACCCAATATCTATGCTAGCATATTGGATGACCCTGTGTAGCTAGGATATTGAGAGGTGTAGTTAGAGGAGTCTGTAGAGTGGAGGACATTGTAAGATCCATTGTGTTTTCTTCAAAAGCCATGTGCTTTTCACCTAAGAGGTGGATGAATTCTTACGCTTGGATATTGATTATTGTCACTTGGGCTAGGTGAAATGTGTGAAAGTATCCAATCTTTAGAATTGATGACCCCTTCACCCTATGTATTGAGGAAAGGTGAATCTTAGAGTTATCCTTGATATGGGTTATAACCAACTCTTCTTAGGGACCATGATATACTACAAGTATATTTCTAAATCTACTATGGTTGTTTTCAGTTTGAGGTGATACCATTTGGAAATTTGTATGCCACAAAGAAATTGAGAGACTTATAGACTAGATCCTTATCCCTTCTTGGATCAGTTCATGGTAGTATTCAATGGTTCCATCCATGTGTCCTCGGTATTTCATTTCGAGTATGCAAGAAATATGAGGATGGTTCTAGAAAAGCTTTGGGAGTGGTTCTCGCAAGGAAACTCTTATGGATCCAGTTCTAGATTCAATATTTCATTATTGGTATATGTATTCTTATATATGAGTGTGAGAGTGTACACTAAAGAATTTGAGGTAGTGTGAGATTAAGGGCCACCCAAGGCATGGCCATTGCAGTAGATTCTCATAGTGAGTAATTCAATCCATTGTTATTAAGAAAGGTTATAGAACAGTTGAACTCTTTGTATTGGACCCTTTTTGGGGATAGGATGGTGAAGTGTACATCCAATAAATGGTTGATACCCCTTAACTTCTTTAGTGATTTAGGGATTCATGACCTGGGAATATCGATTGGGAGATATTATGTGATCAGGTATCCATTGGATACATTCCTGGTGGAAATTCCTTTCAGGAGGGAATCATGTCATCCTTTTCGTAGGAACAGAAAGTGATTATGGTCATGATGTAAGAAGAGGTTTGAATGAGGTTCTTTTATATTAGTATTACATCTAGTTGTGGTGAGGATGTACTAGGATCTCTTTGCATCATTTTTGAATCCATGGTAGTTATAATGAGCTTCTGAGATAAAATCATATTGTTTTCTTACTATGGGTGATAACTGACAAATATTTGTTGATAGGTCATGACACATGGGCATGTAGGAGGTATTCTGGATTTGTGGAAGTCCATAAAAAATTGTTGCATACTATGGGTCTTAATTCATGGCATGATTAGGTATAATATGTTGGAAGCCTTTTGGGACTCAATTTTAGTTGGGCACAATGTTTCACCCCATCTAGTTGGCCAGGTGGGATGGACTATTCAAGTTCTTGTGAACAATTTTAGGTTTTCATGTCTATTTGAGCCATGAATTAGAGTATCATATACTACAAGTGGATTTTGAGTATCATTATGATTACCAATCGACCATTTGAGTAGCACCTTTTTTGAGGCCATGTATGAGGGATCCTATAGTACTTGGTTATGCTGGTCGGATCCAGTGGGTAAAAGCACTTGGGTCCTAGTTTTGGTTCTAGTGATCATTGTAAAGGGTACAGATCCTCTAGGGGGGATGATGAATACCAACTAAACATTACAAGTACTCAGTGTACTAATGAAGGAGGTTATTGGTGTTTGAGATTTATTGAGTCTTAGCTAGGGTGGAGGTTTATCTCTAGGGATCATAGGCCCTTTCTTTTCATGCTTCTATGTTGGGTTAGGAAGGTGGTGTACCACTTAAATCCATGGCTTTAGTAGTTTTGGTTTTTTAGTGCTCACCACATGTTCGAGATGAGGAGGCATGTGCATGACTCGTGGTACAATATCAACCTAGGTGAGTCGGGTCATGAGAGTAGAGTTATTTTAAAAAAAGAGTTGTTAGTTTTGTGGACCAGAAGGAGAAAGACCCTTCATGGGTAAGTATTTTCCAAGAGTGTTTATTTTTTGACAACCCAGGGAACATTTTGGAGATCTTGTGGGAGAAGAAATCCTATTTGAGAGCTCAATATCCCCACAAAGTTCTTATTTGTTCTTTTAGAGGATGAAAATATTTGAAGGATGGACTAATTTCATGTCTCGGTTTTTTAATGTAAGACTCTAGAATACTTCTACGAATATATCTACAGTCAAGCGCTGAGAAAACTTTATATTCTGAGGCCTGGTGTTCCAAGAATTAGTTTTTTAGATATTTTAAAAATATTAAATATAACAAGAGTTTGGTTTTCCTAAAAAGTAGAATAACTCTAAAATAAGGCCCATATCAAAAATCCAAGGGCACCATTGATTTCAGAATGCAGGTTTTACCCTTAGAGAGACATAACTTTTTTCATCATGAGGTGTTTGTGAAAAATTCATCACGGGAGTGAAATTGATAAAATAAATAAATTAAATTATTTAATTTATTTTATTTGATGCAGCAACCATACTTATCTTTAAATACATTGTTATGAGGATATATCAAGTTTTTCTACTAAACCTTGGTTACCTAGAGGAATTTTGGAGGATATTTTCATTGGAAGATGATGTTGGATCTATTCGGATCAAGAATCATGCACTAATAAAGTTCATGGATCTCTCTGATGATAGAAAAACACGACCATTCATCATCGGTGATTGATCCAAACTCCAGGTTGGATGTTGATTTATGTTTTCCATGCCATTCTTCAATACCAAATGTATTTAGATCAATTCCATGAATATAATTGATACAATTATTATCGGTATATTTAATAGAGATGTAATTATATCTTAATCATATTTTATTCTTATTAAATTATTTATTTCTACAATAATTAATTGAGGCTGAAAAAATAATGGTCGATGTTTGTTCCTCAATTTTCATTGCCTAAAGAATTATCCCATATTTATTTGATCCATCATCATTGGTATTTTATTTTGTCAACGGTTCAACCAATACATAGTATCTGATCATTTTGTGGTTTTTATTCAGTGAGACAAATTGATACAGTGGGTACTACTCATGGTGGTGGATTCAATAAGATAATCAATAACATAGGTGAATACGTTGAGTGATATTGAGACTAAATTGAGGTTTTTCAATTTTCTAGGTGATATACATTGGTAAGAATTATGGTGGATGGTTCACATTCTGTTTTAGTGGACAATACCTGGGAAGTAGTCAGCAGAAAGGAAGTTCAACCCCATATCTGAAGTTCTTGGTAGTGATTGATGGAAAAGAAGGCAGATTTGGGCATCTTAGGAATGAGGAACAGGTTCTATGAAAAACTTGACTACACTATCTTTAGTCCTATCAACAAACATAATGTATCCCTTCCTACGTGGAGCTAGGGTTTTAGTGTAGAGAAAAATATCACACATAGTGTGACCCTCGGCTAACCAGTTAGCATGTAAATAGAGTACACACCCAAGAGGCTGGGTGGAGTTTCATGTCATGTGGTCCATCCACACACTGTGTACACCCTGTAAGGAGGCTCAATGTATAAAGAAAGTACATTCATAGGATATCATATAGTCTTACACACCATGTATTGGGATCCACATGCCCTTTACTCAGGAAAGTAAAAAGGCACGGGTAGATTACACATCAAGTTCCAACCCAGACCCCTATACCACGTGCACCTTAGGGGCATGTCATGTATTGTTGAAAAGTAAATGTCATGTGAGTGTGAGACATAGGAAGTTCCAGGAATATTGAGATGCACTATGTACCCCCAATGACACATCATGTACTCCTTTCAGGATTGTTTGTATTCCTCTTTCTTCTTAGCTCATATTCATTGTGAGCTTCTGTGATCTTCCCTAGAGAAGTATCTGTTGATTGTGTTCCCTTGGCCAATCCCTATAAGGGTTTAGTGAGGTACCACATTCTCTTCATAGAGGGTGACACCTATATAGCTTCCTAATGATCTGGGAATTTAGTAAATTTTCCCTTATTCTAAAAAATGTTTTCTTAGACCTCTTCGACTACTGACTCAATGGATTGGATCACATATCCCTCTGAGATGCCTAGAGTGATCCTCGTTTCCCTTCATGTTTCATTTGATGGGGTTTTTGGAATTGGTTTAACCAATATTTACATTATGGTAATCCCCTATCTAAGAGGATTTGTTTAGTATAGTATGGTGTCCCCCAGTGATCCCCAGGCATTGATCCCCTAACTGGGTAATGAGATCAGAACTTTTCGATGAGGTGTAGTTCAATAGAGTGTGTATCTCAGATGAATCCTCTCAGTTTCCTTTGTTTAGAGACCATATGAGTGTGTCCACTAGGATGGGTGTCATTAGTGGAAGTATATATTGAGGAATATGTTCTCTCAAATGAGAATTATATAGAACCTTCAAGTATGAATCCTATTATCGTTTTACAATTATAAGATTTACCTTGAGACTATGTGTATTTTTTGAGTATATCTGGATATTATTGTTATATGTTCTATAGATATATACCTTTATAGAGATTAATAGTACTCTTGATACTTTGTGATTTTTGATTTCAGAGTGTCCAACTATTTATTTTTATACTCATTCATGTATGACCTCTGCCCACACATGTCGTTTCTTATACAGACGGTGGACTTTTTTCAGATTCCTTAGTGGACTCGAAGTGGGTGAACCTAGTTTGGGATAGATCGATAGAGGTGTATACTAGTGTTTCATTTGACAACAATCCCCTCCTTCAGATCAAGATAGACATTACATTCTAGTTTTTTTGGGCTTCAGTTTGACCACATTTTATTATTTACATTACTTTTTTTTATACTCTAGTTGTGGGATTATAGGTTTATGAATGCATTGTTTTTTTATACATGATCATTGTATGGGCTTGGATATGTGTGTGTGAATATAGGAACCAATGGTAAATTCCACCCATGTGTGTGATATGTCTTCTTGGAACTGGTCTCTTGCACCTGGCCTATTAGAGGTGGTCTTGGGGTAGTTGCATCTCGAGCCCCATCAATTTGGGTCATGAAAGAGGTTCATAGAGTACGTTTTATTATTAATATCTATAAATTATGATAATGATTTAAAAAACAGGTAATTGAGTGGTATTTTGATTTGATATTGATTTAAAATAATTCAATGTTCTTTGGGATGATTGACTATAAGCTTTAAACTTTGTTATAGGTCTTGAAATATTAAGGATAAAATAAAAGATATTGTGTTTTGATAATTATTACAATGCTTGTGAATCATGAAATAAAAATAAGTATTTAAAAGATAATTAAATGAGATTTTAGAGTGGGTTTATATGTATAAAATTATTTATATATATGGTAAAATGGGATATTTTCTAATAAAAAATTTCATGTATTTGGAAAAAACGTGGAGTAATCCATTATTTCAAATATAAAGTGAATTTAGCCATGTTTTTTCTTAATTCATGGGTTTAGTTAAAAATTGAATTTGACCATGTTCTTAGTCCTGTTGTTGGTTAAGCCATGAGTTTGACTATGATGAGATATGATCCATATGTTTAGTTATCCTTATGTGTAGATATATTTTAGAATGATCCATGTATTGGGATATAACATAAATTGAATAAAATATTAAGTATCCACTAGAATTCTACAAAGCATGTAAATGTAGTATCATGGTGTCTTGGTAAGTATATGACCATTTGATGTGTATATTGTTTTTATTTTCTAAAGTGTGTTAAAATAAACACATGTAATTTTATCTTAAACATATAATAATTTTAAAATATAGGATACACTTTTGTCATTTTAATGACATCATAATAAATTTTCACACCTTTTATGTACACATCTCATGTATGTTTAAATTCCAATTATTGTGTGTCATTAAATAAAAGGTACCTATATATCTTAGAGATAGTTATTGGGATTATACAAATAATTTTAGGAGTGAATGGTTTAATATATAGTGTGTTTTTATTTTAAACATATTTTGGTTATTGTAGTTTTATTATTTATTTATGTATTTGTTATACATCTGGTATATACCATTTATGAGTATATGACATTCATGAGAACTTATGGGATCATTTACAGTTTTATTTCAAAGTGTTTATTAATTGTTTTTATTTATGAGTCCTAGATGAGAGATTCTTGTCTACTAAATGAACATTAAGAGGGGGTGTATTAGTGGTCATCAAAATAACACTACTTTTAAGTAAATTATTCTCATCATATTTAAAACATAGGATTTACGATTGAAACTAAGTGATGATAAAGAGTGATAGATATTGAGAAAGAATGTGTATAGGATAAAAATATTTTTACAAGGTTCACTCACTTTTTATCTACTGAAAAATATTTGGTGTTTAGTGATAATATATAAAAAATTATGTAATTTATAATAAAGCATTCATTAGTTTGCTATTGTAGAGCTATATCCATTATAAAAATATTCAATAATTTTGTAGTCAAAAGGAAAAGACTTTGTTTCTAACCAAATTGGATTTCCAGGTATTAAATGGTTTTATTTAAAAGAATAGATTCCAAATAATATAATATTAATTTGAAAAAAAAATAATAATTTTTTATTCATCATTTCAAAATTATATTAGGATTTAATTTTTTATAATTTTTTCCAAATATTGATTTTTCAATAAATAGTGAAAAATAAAAAAAGATTATTGAAATTTTATTTTATTTTCAAGTATTTACAAATTAAAATTCTATTTTTGACTAATTTTAAAATTTAACTAGTTTATTTTTATTAAAAATATCTAATTATAGTCTTTGTAATTAGTTTTAAATTTGAATTTGGAATAAAAACATTATTATACTTAAAAAGGATTTTTTCAAAAAAAAACTTTTCTATCACATTTTGTCAGGGTAATTTTAAATTAAATTCTACCAATTATATGTTTTTAATATAAAAAATTCATTCTATTTCTGGAATAAATAGGTTAATTTTTTTTATTATGTTCCTACTAAATTTTGTTAATAAAAATAGTAACTTTTGTAATTTTTTTATCATGGTAAAGGGTAAATTTGGTAATTAAAGTTAAAAATAAAATGACCCTAAATATTTCCAAAATTTAATTTCCTAACTATATATTGTCCCTAATAAAAAAAATTAGAATATATATCCTTTTTCTCTATTTGGATGTGATTATAACCTTTAAAATATTTTTTGTAAGGAAAAGTTAAAAATGTCACACTTTTTTTTAAACAATATTATTTTTAACAATGGGATAACCAAAGGATATGTTAGATTATAAATATTATATTAAAATATTAATTATATTTCTTCATAATTTTAATTTATTTTTATTTTTTAGTGAAGAAATAATTACCTTAACATTTTATACAACATTGATGAAATAATTATTCAAATAATTGAAAATAAATAAATGATATTAAAAATATTAAAAGTTTTATAATTTTTAAAAATTAATGTGACCCATTAATTGTATAAATAATCATAAAAAAAATTTTATGCATTAAATTATTTTATTCAAAAATTTTTCATGACCTTATAAAAGTAAAAGTAAATAAATATTTCTAAAGTTGACATTATTGATATCTTATGAAAAGAATATTTTATTAAATGATATAAAATTAATAAAAATCATATATTCATCAAATTTATTAGTATATAGTTTAAAATATCAACCATGATCTATTAATTTGATCTTTCTCCATTTATGGTAACTATATTGTCCCTCAATGAGTAAAAACCTTGTCACCAAAATAAGTGTGGAAAGGGTTAACAAAGGGTTAAAATAAAAAGTTAATTGTAAAAATATTATCCATAATTATCAATATATTTTTTATGATATTATTTAGACTTGTAATAATATTATACATTATTACTATACAATTTTACACATTTGGTCTTCAAAAATAATTTATATTAAATTATTATTTTAAGAAATTCCAAGAGTTCCCCTACCTTGTCTTAAAAAAGGGTGCCTCTTATTCTTATTAATTCACACATAAAAAGACATTTTTTGGCCAATACCTACCCAAATACATTCCTTACATACCTATCCAAGTTATAAAGGCCTTATTTTTAGTATAATACCAATCTTAGAGGTCTTGAGGGGTTAAAAAAAAATTCCCAAGAAAATGTAATGTTTTTAACCGCATGTTTTAATTTTATTTTGTCTTCCACCTACTTAAAATTATATTAAACCCTAATAAAATAATAAAACCACTATAATAAATATACTAATATTATAATATGTTATTTTAATAACCTCTAATCATCTCCTCTTCCATCAAATGGGAAACGAAACCATCATTCTTGTGTACGGCGGACCGCCGTCTCACGAACTCTTGTAATTCATTTTCCATAACCGCATCTCACAAATAGATTATAATGATGGAAATAATGTTCATATATTATATTAATGAAATATTTATCATTTTTTAACGATAATATATCATTTACTTTCTTACTTATCTATTCACTAAATAATAATAACGTCTTTTGTGCATATGTGTGGACTACGACCTCCACAAAGCAATGTGATTCATTATTCATCACCACATCGCACAGATATATATATATATATAAGTATATTTAAATAAAAAAATTATTTATCGCATAATTAACATTTTTTAATAATAAAATAATATCTACCTTATTTTCATAATGATCATTGTAAAGTGGAAATGTTACTCATGTGTACGTACAACTTACTATCTCCATGATTAAAATGTAGTTCATTTTACATAAACATCATTCATTATTGGTTAAAAAATTATAATTATGTATAAAAATGATAATTTTATTAGGATAATTATTTTAAAAATGATTTAATAATGATCTCTTTGACCATAGTAAATCAACCGAAGTTATTTTTGACACATGAGCGGAATATTGTCAACACGTTCTATGTGAACATAATAGATAAAGTAATTTTATATAATATGGAAATAAGTTAATCAAATGGAATAATAAAATTAATATGGTTATTAATCAATTAAATAATTAACATGATTTTATTATTCAAAAAAATAATGAATGTGTGGGACAATCCAGGCTCTTGGTAAGGGACTTTCTTTTTAAAATCTTCTTTTAACGTTTCCCTCAAAACTCACTATTTCTTCCATGTCCATATTTTTAAAATAATTTTATATCTATATTTATATGGATATAAAGTAATTATAAATTACATTTTATATATCATTTTAATTTCATTCAAATGTTTTCAAAAGGAATAATTTTATGGATTTTTTTTACATTCCTTACAAAAAGACAAATGAAATGTTATATTTTAACATATACATAGATAATGGATTTTCTTACCACCATAAATTTTATTTTATTTTGGGATTCCATTAAAATTTTTCATGTTTTCATCAAATAAAAACCATATTTCTCTATATTTAGGTTAATTTTAAAAATGGTTTTATAATGGAATGGATATTTCAATATCTATAAATATTTTCTTATGGGTGAAATATTATTTTTATGAGTATAAATATGGAAATTGAAATCTTTTATATGTTGTGATTATGTTGTGGTTATTTTTAATTATTATGGATATGGGTTTTACTATCATAAACATTTTAAATGTGGTTATTTTATTATCAAAGTATGGGTAGTTTTGTAAAAAAAACAGGGGTGGGTGGGCGTATGGTAGCCCTCCAATGTATTGGGTATGGAATTCGATCGTATGGTTATTCCATTTGTAGGATTGATTGTAAGAGTGATATGGAAATGATTTCCAAAGTATCCTTCATGTTTTATCTATATATTATATGGTATTTTATGGGAATTTTATTATTTATAAAGGTATGATAATGATATTATGTTTAAAGGAAAGTATATGCTACTTTTTAAGGGTGAAAATTATAAATTTGTAGAAAATTTATTATGAGTTTTTGATGATTTTAAATAAACCTTTACATGTATTATTTTGACATTAAAATTTCTTATGTAATGTTTTATGAAAATATTTTTTTATAGAAGGTGATTTATTGGGTAAGAATATATTTATTTTAAGACCAATGTTTATTTTGAAAAATGGGAATTTTTATAAGTATTCAGGGACTAACAATTTAATTATTTATTTTAATTTCCCTTACTAATATTTTTGTGTTCATTCCCCATATTAAAATGTTTTTCAAGTTTTTATATGTATTAATAAGTATAATTATGAGTTAAATATGGAAATTATGAATATAGATATTGAAAAGAAAACATGTTTCATTTTAAAAGTTTTTTATGAGAAAAATGGATACTAAATATAAGTTTATACATTATAATATATGGATTTTTTATATAATATTTATGATATAATACACTAAAATATAAACTTAAATGTTCTTTGGGAATTTAAAAAATTTAATTCTAAATTAAAGTCACTATAATATGTAATGTTTAAGTTTGGGTCTTTACAGTTGGTATAAGAGAGAATTTTTTAGGAAATTATTGGTTATAATAATTATAATAGAATAACCTAAAATATTTTAATTTATGTTTAAGTTTAAATGATATATAATTTCAATATTAACATGTTTCTTCATCTAAACTTTGTTTTTTTAGAATGGTTTTCAATATAGGGAATAGGGAATTTTAAGTAGGAAGGCACTGAGGGGATGATATTTATCTGAATCCGAAACATGAAATGGTTGGAATTGGAATATACCAATTTTTTTTAGTAATGAATCATTTGAAACAGTATATAAATGGTGGTTGTTTCTTGGAGAGATATTAGTAATATCTTCCATAGAGAAACATGATGATAGTAGAGAATTTTTTGAGACAACAACATCTAGCATTCATTGGATCCTCTGATCTTGTGATAACTGAATGATGGATTAAATATTTATATCATATATCTAAGGACATGGGTTTTTTAGAGATTCAAAATGTAATTTTTTCCATTTACCATTTTTTAGTTGAAGCTGATCAATGGTGGAAAATGTTTAATAATTATAAATAAAGTGAATATATTGATAAATTAGAATGGGAGACATTGACAATATTTTCATTGAGAAATATTTCCATAATGTTATTATAGTTACTATAGAAAATAAATTCTTTTAATTAATAATAAGGGTAAGTTTCAGTTGATATGTATAAAGAAGACTACAACCATTTAGCAAGGTACATACCAAATTTTATTTAGGATCATGATATAAAAGTTAATCAGTTTTACTCAAGATTGAATCCAATATATTGAAGGGAATTATCTTCCAATGAGTTTAAAAGTTATGATAAACTTATTTTATGTGTTGTAAGGTTAGAAATTGAGTTTTCTGATTATCATGTCTTTCATGAAATTAAGTATAATAAAATTTCTACTTGGTACAAAATTGGTAAGCATTCGTTAAATAAATCTAAAGGTAATAAAATCAAGTTTCCAATTTGTGATAGGTGTTATAAAAAGTACCCTATAGAAAGTTTTAAGAAATCTAGAATGTGATTTTGATGTTAAAATTGTTGGTATATGGCTTGTGACTGTAAGGAAAATAATTATACAAATAATGAAAAAAAATATGGTAATATGTTTTAATGATAATGTGTTGGTACATTATGAAAATGTTTTATTGAAATTAGTAACTCAACGGTGAAATCATCATGATCGAAAGAAATAATTGAGGAAAATTCATTTTCAACTAGTACGGTTGATGTTGGGCCTTCAAATGAAGTGGTTAAAGGTATGTTATTGGTTTTCTTGAAATATTCAAGTACCCAATTTAACTCTGGATCATCACATTCATTATTTTCTATAAAATTTTCTGGTAAATTTGGAATATCACCTCACGAATGAATGATAGAACTTTTGGTAAAAAATAAAGGTGGAAATATTAAAACAACCAATTTTTATAGGAATATTCCGATTATTATCAGTGGAATGGTATTTCCTGAAAATCATGTTGAAAATCCCATGGTAGAGTTTGATATTATTTTGGATATGGATTAGATATTAGTTAATCATGATAAAATATATTTACATGCTAAGAAATTTTTATTCAATGATTTTATACCTCTGATAACATATCAAGAAGATGTGGAATTGATTAGAAATGGAAGTGAATTTGACCTCACTCATGTTTTTGAAAAGAAGAAAGCTATTGAGATAAGTGATGTCCTAGTAGTGAATGAATATATGGATATTTTTCTTGATGATTTATAGGGTGTTATTCTTGATTGATAGGATGATTTTACAATTGACTTAATAACTACTATTAATCTTATTTCAAACCCCACTTATCAAATGCCTAAAGTAGAACTTTTATAATTAAAAATTAAATTGCCAGTGTTTCTTGATAAAGGTTTCATTAATCCTATAAATTCACCATGTAATTATATAGTATTTTTTAAAAAAACTAATATAGTTCAATGAGACATTGAATTTATTATATGTCCTTTTAATAAAATCACTATTAAGAACAAGTATGGTTTTCCTCAACTCAATGATTTTTTTATCAGCTTCAGGTAGTGAAGTAATTTTTTTAGATTGATCTTAGTCCAGGTTATAATTTGTTGAAGGTAAAGGAGGAAGGTATTTTGAAGACTATTTTTTAGACTAGATATGTGAACTATGAGTTTATAGTTATTCAATTTAGGTTTTCTAATGCACTAGTTGTATTTATGGATCTAATGAATATAGTTTTACATAAGATCAAAGATAATTTATTCATTATTTTTATTGATGATATATTGGTATATTATAAAAGTCATGAGGATCAATAAATATGCCTAAGAATTATTCTACAAACCTTAAAACAAAATAAGTTGTATAGAATATTTAGTAAGTGTTAATTTTTGTTTTAATAGATTTATTTCCATGGTCATATTGCTTCTTGTGATGGAATAACTATCAAACCTGGTAAAACTAATATTTTTGAGTGGAAAAAAATGGCATATATATTATTATAATTATTTGATTAGCTGGTTACAAATGGTGGTTTTTTTAAATTTTATCTCTTCTTTCTATAAAACTATCAAAGTTATCTTGAAAAGGGGTTAAATTCATCAGGATGAAATAATATGATGACTATTTTCAAGAACTAAAAGGAAGAGTGAAATAGAGTTTTCTTTAAAAATATGGAGGAATAATTGATATGTAGTAAAGTGTGAAATATATACTAGTCAAAAAAATTTGAAGTATATAATCACTTAGAAATATTTGAACAAGAGGTAGAGAAGATGGATTGAACTAATAAAATATCATGATTTCACATTCCATTTCAATCCTGAAAAATAAAACAAAGTAGTTGATGCTTTAAGTCATAAAAATAATTCTTCATTAACCAAGTTTCATTTAGAATAGGACCCTTTGGTTAATTATTTTATTAATTTTATCTTATATGTTGTGTTTGTAGAAACTTCCTCTATTCAATTTCATGTGTCAGTACAGTTATCTCTATCAAAAACAATTAAGCAAGATCAAAATGAGGATTATGTTTTATAGCAAAAGCTTTAATTGGTTAAGAAGAGTATGTTTCTTATGTTTACTGTTGATAAGTAAGGATTTATCATATTTGTAAAGATATTATATTATCCATGTGTTTCCAAGTTGAAGAGATAAGTTTTAAGTGAAGCTCATGGTTACCCATTTTTTGTTTATCATGGTAGCACTAAGATGTATTGAGAACTTTAGGAGTGTTATATGAGATATGGAATGAAAAGAGATATTTTTGAATTTACCATTAAATATTTTAATTTTAAATCTTTTAAATATGAATGAAATTTTTTAAAATAGACACTTCAACATTTTATAGTGCGATAGTAGAAATTAGAAAATCTATCTATAAATTTATTAGTGGGATTTCCACAAACTTCTTGAGGTAATAATGTGATTTTGGTTATTACTAGTCGATTAAATAAATCTATACATTTCACTCCGATTCATGATAAAATATATTTGGATCATATTTCATGATTGTATCTTATATATATAATCAGGTTACATGGAATTTAATTCTCCGTTATTTCAGATTTTGAACCCAGGTTCACATCAAATGTTTAGAAAGTACTTCAAAAATCATTAGGAACTAAATTATATTTTAGTGCAACCTCTCATCCTTAGTCTGATAGAAAGTATGAATGAATTATTCATAACTTGGGATAAAATATTTTTTCTAATTCAATGGATTACAAGGGAATTTGGGATCAACATATTTCTTTGTTTTAATTTTCTTACAATAACTATTTTCATTCAGTTATTCATATGGAAAATTTTGAGGCATTATATATAAATTGGTGATGATATCTTACATTTTGGGATGAAGTAGAAGAATGGAAGCTCAAGGGACTAGAGTTTTAATAGATAATGGTTGAAAAGGTAAAAATAATTTAGTAACATGTGAGGAAAGATCAAAGTAGGAAGAAAAATTATGTACAAAACTAGATGAAATATCTTACTTCTAATAAAGGTGATCATGTATTTCTGGAAGTATCACAGTGGAAAAGTATTTTTAGTTTTTGGTAAAAAAATGGAAACTATTTCTATGGTTTATTCGATCATATGAAATCCTTGGTAAATTTGGATTAGTTTCTTATTGAGTATTCTTGCCTTTTATTTTATCAAAGTACACAATGTATTTCCTATTGTGATGTTAAGAAACTATGTGTCTGACTAATCTCATATTGTTACCATAAGGTAGTTTAGTTGGAAGATAATATTTATTATAACGAATAATTTATTTGAATTCTTGACCCTAGAAATAAATTATTGTGGAACAAGGTAATTCAAAAGATTAATGTTTTTTGGGAAAACCATATGGATGAAGAAGAAACATAGGAATCTAAAAATTCTATGAGGGGATTATGTCCCCTCTACTTTAACAAGTGATTAAAATTATAAGGATAAAATTTCCAAAAGGTGAGTATAACATAAAAACCCAGTTAACATTATAATAAACCATTCATTAGTAATATAATATAGAGTTATATCCATTATAAAAATATTATTTAATTATTTAGTCAAAGGGAAAAAATGTTTACTTCTAAAAAAATTTTATTTTCATGCATTATATAGGTTTATTTAGAATATTGGTTTCCAAATAATAATGTTTTATTTTGAAAAAAATATTTTCAGTTTTTTATTCATCATTTAAAAATTATCTTGTAATTAATTTTTGAGAATTTTCTCAAAGTATATTTTTCAACAAATAGTCAAAAATACATATTGTTATTGAAAATAAAATTTTCTTTTCTTTTATTTACAAAGTGAAATTAAATTTTTTTTATTTTTTTTAAAATTAGCTAATTTTGATTTAATAATCCAATTATAGACTTTGGAATGAGTTTTAAAATTGAATTTATTATAAAAACAATATATACTTAAAAATGCATTTTATAAAAAACAGTTTTTTATCATATATTATTGGCTCATTGTTAAATTAAATTCTTACAATTTTTTGTTTTGAAACATTAAAAATGGATTCCATATTTATAATCAGTAGGTTTAAATTTTTTATGTGTGTCTATTTTATTTTTTTCCAATATGAATAATAACTTTAGTAATTTTGTTACCGCAGTAAAGGGTAAATCGAGAAATTACAGTTCAAAATAAAATTATAAGGACTATAAATTGGCCCCAAAACATACATAAATTATATTTTATGATTATATATGATCCATAATTTTCAAAGGTATAATATATGTCTTTTGTTCCATTTTTTGTTATTAATACCATTACAATATTTCTTGTAAAGAAAAGTTAAAAATGTCACAATAGTAATTTTAATAACTATATTATTTTTAAAATGGGGTTAAAAAAGGTTATGTTTGGTTATAAATATTATATTGAAATATAAATTATATATCTTAATCATGGTGATTTATTTTTTATTTTTAATGAATAAATTGTTATGTTAAATGCTTACACAATGCTGACGTAGTAATTATTCAATTAATAAAAAAAATAAAATAAATCATATTAAAATTATTAAAAATTGGATTAAATTATTTTGAACCATGATTTGTGTTGATAAAAATAACATATTATGGTTTTATTAAAATATGTTTTTTCAAAGTTCATTTTCATTCTTGATTTTATAAAATTCAAAGTTAATAGATAGTTCAAAAATTGATTTTATTGATATTTTATGAAAATAATTTATTAAGTGATATAAAATTATTAAAAATACTATATTTAGAAAAATGGTTAGTATATGGTTTAATATATCAACTGTGGTCCATTTATGAGTTTTGTTTCCATTTATGGTAACTATCTTGACCCTCATGGGTAAAAAACCTTGTTATCACAGTATGTGTGTAAATGGATAATGGGGAGTTAAAACACAAATATAAGGGTAAAAATACGATCAAAACTTGTAATAATTTTATTTTATGGCATACTTTAAACCTATAATAATATTATTTATTAATATTTTCAATTTTTATCCATTTTTTCATAAAAATGAATTTATATTTAATTAATATTTTAAGAAATTCTAGGAGTGCCCCTCCCCTCTCTTATAAAAGGGTACCTCTTCTTATAATTTATTCTCACCTAAAATTAATTTTTGATCAGTAAATACCTATCCAAATCCAATAATTATATCCCTATACAAGTTATATATGCCTTATTTATGGAATAATACTAATCTTAGTGGTCTTAAGGTGTTAATAAAATGATATTTTGCAAATAAGATGTACAGTTTTTAACCATATGTTTTAGTTTTCTCAGTTATTACCCCTCCATAAAATATTCTTAAAGCATGAAAAAATAATAAAAAAATAATTCTAAAAATACTGAGATATTATTATTTAAATTTAATAACCTATAGGCATCTCATCTTCAATCAAATGGTAAATAAAACCACCATTCATGTGAATGGTGGAAAACCATCTCGCGAACAGATGTAATTCATTTTCAATCATTGTCACTCATGGATGAATTATAATGATGAAATTAATGTTCATATATCATGTTATTTTTATATTAATCAATATTAAAATATAATTTATCATTTAATTTATTACATTTCCATTTACAGAATAATAATAATGTTGTTCACGTGTACGTGTGGACTAATACCTCCTCGATTTGATGTGATTCGTTTTTCATCACCACATCTCTTGTATTATATATATAATTATGTTAAAAGAAATAAAATTGTTTTTATTATATAATTATAATTACTCAAGGATAAAATAATACCTACCTTCTTTCCATAATGATCTTTGAAAAATTAAAACATTACTCATGGGTATGTATGATCTACCATCTCTATGATTAAAGCATAGTTCATTTTTCATAATAATATTTTATTATTTTTATTAAATGTGTAATTAATTTATAAAAATTATTATTATTTAATTATTATTATTCTAGATATGATGGAATATTTACCTCTTTGACCATATTTAACCTACTGAAGTCATTTTGGACACATGAGCTGAATATCATCAAACCAATCGATGTGGCCTTAATTGATTAAGTAATTGTATATAACATGGTAATGCATGAAATTAAAGTAATAATAAACTTAAATAGTCTTCTAATAAAGTTAAATAATTAATATAATATTATTATTAAGGATGATAAGGAACACGTTTTATGATTGGGGTTGAAGGTAAGACACTTTCTTTTAAAAATCCTCTTTTAATGTTTCCCTTAAAACATTCTTTTTCTTACATGAACATATTTTAATAATTATTTTATGGATTTATTTATATAGATATAAATTAATTATAAAATAAATTTTATATCTCCTTTTTCCTTATTTAAGAGGTTTTCAAAATAAATATTTCTCCAAAATGTTTCGACGTCCTTTATTAGGTAACTATTTTAACATATAAGGTGATAATGAATTTTCCATCCGCAATATACATTGTATTATTTTTGGATAATTTTAAAATATTTCATGTTTTATTCCAATAAAAATACACTTTAACTATATTCTAGTAATTTAAAAAATAGAATTGATATTTTAATATCTGGAAGTGTTTGTTTATGGCTGCAAAGAATATTTTTTGAGAATAATCTCAAAAAGTGATAGATTTTTTTTATTGTGATTATGTTATGGTTATTGGGAATTTTTATAAGGATAGTTGGTTATTTTATAAACAAATTATAGGTGGTTATTTTATTAACTAATGAAGGGAGGTTCTATGATAAACCAAATACAGGTGGGTCCCTGATATCCCTCTAGTGGATTGGGTATGGAATCTGATTGTATGGTTATTCTATTTATAAGAGTGATTGTAAGAGTTATATTGAAATGATTTCAAAAGTAATATAAATGTTTTATCTATGATTTCTATGTTTTTTATAGTAATCTTATAATTTATCTTAGTAATATAATGATCTTATGCTTAAATAAAAGTATATTCTACATTTTAAGGGTTAAAAGTATAACTTTGTGAAAATGTTATTATAATTTTTCCATGATTTAAAAGAAACCCTTTTGATTTTATTTTAACTTTAATATTTCATGTAAATTTTTTTACGAAAATATATAGGAAGATAAGTTGATTTATTAGGTAATAAAAAATTTATTTTTATCCCAACGTTTACATTGAAAAGGGAAAAAAAGTTAAGTATTCCTTTCCAAGCGATTTCTTTATTTCTTTTTAAGTAAAATACAAATCTTTTTTCGCTCATCTGAAATTTAAAAAAATCATTGGGTTTTAAGGATAAATAGGGAAAATGATTTTCTCAAGATGAAAATTTTGTATATTTTCAATGAAAACAAGACATATTTCTTTTTAAAAGTTGTGTTTATAAGAAAATTGATACTAAATAGAAGTTTTAACTTTGTAATATATGGGTTTGTTATGCAAGAGTGATGACCTAAATCTTTAAAACTCTAAACCTAAAATATATTTGTGAATTTTATAAAGTGAATTAAATTTTAAAGTCACAAGAATATGTAATGTTTAAGGTCAATTCCTTACATTGTGATCCTACTATCCATGACATTACCATATTACAAATAAGGAATTGAGTAATGGAGTAGAAATATAATCATAAACACTGTGTAAAAGATTTATAAAGAAAGCATGAATAATTAAGTATATATTATATAGTCCTCCTTAAGTGCCTCTAAGGCTAGATCAAGCGTAAACATTCATCCTTAACCTCAAAAAATTCTATAATATCTCTAGATTTATCCCTAAAATATTTAGTCAATGATCACTCAGTTTTTTCAAAACTTGTAAATAAGAAAATAAAATTTAAATAAAATTAGAAAAATTGTAACATGTTATATTTTAGTTATGACATGGTGTGTCTAGTAAATATCATATATAAAAACCATGATCCAAAATATCCCTTTTACCATGATACTTGATAAATATTTCTTTATTGGTCATATATTTTAGTCCCACCATGATATGGTGGAATTCACCATGGTGTAGTTTCATCATGTAAAAAATTGATAATCAACCACATCAAACCCCAATAATAGAAATTAAAAAATATTAAAAACTGTGATGGGATTATAAAACCATGATCATTTCTTATCATTGTGGTAGTACTTTATATCTATCTTTTGAATATTTAAAACCATGATTAGTTATACCATGGGTGTTTTCACAACTAACCATGACCTAGTTATAGAAACCGTATCATTTTTCAACTTCTATACGTCCACCATCCAAACCTGTAGAAGATCGAGATGAATAACACATACATTTTTCTTTAATTATTCAATGTTTTTTCTAATATTTTAACAATGATCTACTTTGGTGAACATCATAGCACAATTTGTGTCTGAACATAAATTCTTCAATATTTTGCAACTAATTCTCCTCAAAATAATATTCTATCAATCCATGAGAATGTTGAAAATAAATACAACATGAAATTTTCTAATAATCATGGATTTTCTTATTCAGAAACTATTTATACTAATCTTTCCAAGTAAGAATTTTCAAAATACCATACCATTAATTGGAATGATGTTTTTGTGAGTTCTCTAACCCTTGGTGTAAATAATAATAATATATTTTCTAATTCATAGATTATGTCTTCTAAAATACCCTTTTTATCTAAAACTTGTCCAAAATATTCAATATACCCAATTTCTAATGGCTCTTCAATCTCCCCCATTATATTTATTAGAAACATGTAAATTTTTTAATATGTCTAAAAAATTATCAACTAACACCCTTATTTATCCACCTATGAGGAAAAATATTTTATCTTCTCCCACTTTTTCAATTCACCAAGTGATAATATTCTAAACCTCTTTATAATAATAACTCGCAAAAAATATCCCCATTTTTCCAAAAAAATGAAAATGACTAAAATAAAAAAAATAAAGAAATGAACTCACTATGAGTTGGGGTGAATTCACTCCAAAAAACACTCTCAATTTCTTTAATTAATACTTCATTAGAGGATTCATTAATTTGTATTCTACTTAAAACTTGGTTAAATAAAATTCTAATTAAATATCCCCACATTCTAACATCTCATTTATGAAGTGGAATATGATTCCCATATACATTGACCACAAATTTTTCACTTCATTCTTTAAAAAAATGATCATACATTGATTATCACACACAGTAAACAATTAGTATCATAATTCCACTCTCATTTATATATTTTGTAACTTTATCCATATCATTTGAGTTGTGTCTCATGATGCATTAACCTACTCATATTCTACTGTTCTTAATGTAGCAAAATATTGATTCCTATGGTGGTAATAAATAAACCTTACTTTAATAAATAATGTACCTCTCTATGTTTATCATTAATATCTAATATCATCTAACCAATAAAAATCAAGAAAACTATAAACATATAAGGATGTTTATTTTTCATACCTCCAGCCACAATTTATAATTCCTTTCACATAGTTTAAGATAAGATTTATAGCTACAATATGTGAATCATTAGGAATACTTCGGGATAGATCACAAAAATTAATAACAATCACAATATATGTTCTAGAAATTTTAAAATATAGTAAGATTTTAATAATCCTTTTAAAATCCTTTTTATCCACTCTCCTTCTTTCTTTATCCATGTACAACTTAGTCCCAAGTGATATAGGATTTGAGACATCTATTGATTCTTTAATTATAAAACTCTTTAAAAACTCACAATCATGTGTTTATTGTGATATAAAAATAGAACCTATTATGTCTATGACATTCAAACAAAAAAATAAATTCATCTCAGTAATTATCAATATTTCAAAAAAAATCCAATTGGGAAGAAAATTATGGACAAGACCTCACTTAATTTCCAAAAAAATGATTCTGTCAATATACATAATAATAGTAAGTGAATTTTTTCATGTCCCTTGATATAAAAATTATTATCTACTTTTTTATTCCTAAAATTAAAACTCTTTAAGATATTTTTATTGTTTTTAATACTATGTTTGGGGAACTTTTTTAAGATCATATATTTCGTTATTTATTTTTTTATATTTCAGAAACATAAAAATCCAGAATAAAACCTTTTAGTTATTTAATATAAACCTTTTCCTTGAGTTACTCATCCAAAAATTAGAAATTCAAATCTATTTTAAAAAAATTATAATTTCATTGAACATATATCAAATGAAAAAATATGAACTATTTCAAACCCAATGACTTGAGAAAAAGTTTCATGAAATTATGTAGCCATAATTTGAGAGTAAAATTGTTAATGCTTGCCAAATGAGAATTCAAAAATACACAAAGAGTAAATACTAGAGTATGGGTATTATTTTCCCCAAAAAGGAAAAGTAAGATGAATATGGTTGTGGCATGTGGATCATGTGAGCATTTAAAGGAATCGTGATTTCATTACCATTATAAGATCACAAGAAGAATCTGCATGCATTGCATAGCATGTAGCATCTCCCATGAACTCTCATTTGGTAAGTCCCTCCGATCTTGTGAAGGAAATCTAGATAAATAATTGATATATAGTGACAGCCAGGTAAGCTTCCCCAGGCCACGGGGTTTGTCAGCAAGAAGAACCATATAATTTGACTAAACATCCTTCAAAAATTTGAGGAAAGATGTCCAAAAGGTGGATACCCCTAGCTATCATAATTTTCAAGTCATGCATCACCAATGGGAAGAGTAATTATCCTCGAAAACATCAAACCAATATCACATAACCATTAACATTTATAGGAAATAATCAATGGAAATAAAAGGAGATGAGGTGGGAGATACTTGTGGTATTAAATATCTTGTTTTGCAGTACCAATTCTCCTCAAGACACAGTGATTCCCTCGACACATACCTACCTCATCTTGCAAAATATATTTTTCCTTTCAACCCCATTATAGGGAATTCTATGGGTATTTCTAAGAAACCATGTTATTTCATTTGGGATCCCTAAGGAAAAATTCATTTATTTTACCAAAAAATTACTAGACACCTCCACAAGACCCATCTTGGTAATGAAACGCATCATCAAAAAAAAATTAATTATGTTCAATATTACTCATGTAATCTCACATAACACTCCTAGCTTTTTAAAATAACACAAAGGGAATAAAGAGAAGGATGTGGAAGCCTCTCATGGTCATAAAATTCTTGTGACATTCTAAGGAAGTCTACAGTGTGTTCCTGCGATACTCCTAGACAAGACACCCAGATCTCACTAAGACCCCCGGACAAACCACCTTTTTCTTGTGATATGTTCTAGGAAAGGCATCAAGAATCTTTCAAACACCATTCAATAAGCACTAGATCTTGCAAAGGCCTTTGTAAATATCAATAAGATAGTATGAAAGTCCTTTGACATGCCCATGTGATCAAAAAAGTCCCCATTAAATGGAAATAATTCAATGATGGATGTATTGATGAGAGGGACATGTAGTTGAGGAAAATCATGTGACGCCCTCGGAGTGATCCATAGTAAAGGATCCCAAAGACACGTGGCACTATACCCCTTCACCGAATCTAGCCTGGATCTGTGCTAGATACACGATGAAAATTGTTGAACAACCAGGGTGGGGAGGCATATAAATCCCCCACCCCAGCATGAAAAAAGCACCACCACCACTACCTATCACGACCAAGAGGGGGAACTATGGGAATTTCACACCAGTGCTAGAGAGGATTTATTAGAGTGGCTGATCTCTTAATCGGAAAGTCTTCTCTCGGAAAATATATTAGGGAATATCCATAGAAATCATGTTCCATGCATAAATTACTTCATGTGATCATTCATAGATCACGTGAAGGACCTCGAGTAGGGAACATGAAGAACATCCCACAAATCTGATAGATCACATAAGACTTCAAATAAACTGTCACTAAATAAATATAAGTAATTTTCAAATAAGATCTAGAGAAAAGACTAAATGTGGGAGAATTAAACAAAAAAAACATTTTTTCCTCAATTGGATCACGTAAACCATACAAGACATGAAATATCACCCAGAAATTTCATCCAGGTCTTGCGGAAGTCCTTCTGTGTTCCATTTAGTTTATGATAAGTCCTTTGGACATGTCAAAACAAGTCACACAGTCCACCTGATCATTCCACTTTGGTCTCATTAATTCCTCTGTGATCATCACTCATGCCTTGTGATGTCCGTCATATAGTTCTCCTAACTCATATATTTTCATCCACTCATATCATGAAAGTCATGTAGAATCATCCAATCATGTTGCACTGACTCTTGCGATACCCTATGGGAAATTAAGTTGAGATTCATGCTACCCTCTAGAAAAATCATTTAGTACATGAAACTCCCTCAAATATATTTCTCACTGACTCTCATAAAACCCTCTATGTGTGTTAGTCGAATCTTATGATGGAACTTGAGGAAAGTTAGTTGGATCATGAAACACACTCTAGATAGGTCTGCTAGGTCACATGATGGCTTCCTGGAAAAACCATTTGGGTCATGACACACCCCTTTGACAAGAAATACAGGTCATAGGACATCTCGGGACTTGATAACATTGTCTGTCTTGAGTGTTTGAAACAAAATTAATAGGTTATCCTTAGAGTGTAATCCCCAATGAAGTGAACTATAAAGAATTTTATTCCTGCCATATTTAGGACACATAGGCCACCTCTTCCTGAGGTTCAAGCTCTATATTTATCATCTTGGGTGATCCACACACTTAAGTCCATTATTCACAAAGAAATGAAATTTATTACTTATTATCCCCTATTTCTCATAATGATCTTGGATCACAAGGGATTATGGAATTGCAATTGTCATATCATTTTTACTATAAACCTCCACAAAGACATAGAAATAATTGAACCATGAGGCCTCTAATTCCTTCTATAACTACAATACATAGGATTACTATAGCGACACAGCATTTTCTTACATTACTATTACATAATTTCAAAGATAAACAACATAATAGTATTACACATATAGGATCCAAAGGTTTATTATCTTGGGAAAACTAGGACCACACATAACAAATACAACATCAACCATAAACATTTCTTTAATTTCTTCTTCACTAGCTTCTTAGTGGAACTTGTCCTCTCCTTAGTACATGTAGCCACCTGAGGATATACATCAAAAGGGGTGATCTAGAAGCCCAGTAAGAGGATATATAAGAACAATATATCATGGTGTGATCATAATCATAACATGGTAAAAAGATCATGAACATGAGAGGAATCATAAATATAAGACTTGAAATGTGGAAATGCATAAAAATGAAACATCATGTCTTAGTGGTTAACTACCACACATAATTTTGAACCAAGATTGAATCTTTTTCACACATAATTTCACATTTACTCATGAGATTAATAACTTTACCCAATTCATTGGAGTGCTATATAATTCTGTGTGCACCCGTCACATTTAAACATTGATATTGCGCTATATAATTCTGGGCGCACCCGTCACATCATAACATTATCATTTATCATACATGCCACAATGAACATATAACATAAATGAACATAAATAACCCTTGAAAATTAAATTGTTTCATCTCATAATAACATATTAATAATATTTGGGTTCCCGAAATAAAGAGGGAACAACATACTTGATACAAGAACCATCAACCATGAATGAGAGGTAAAAGTTGAGTTCTTAAGAGAATAGTTCTTTCGGAAAACATTTGGATTGACATAAGCATCATTAAAAAACATGTATATCCCAGAAAAGGAAATAAAATTATGAGAAAATGATCTTTAAGGAGTGACCATATCAAAAATGGAGTTAAAGAGTTAGAACCTGAAAGATGAAAGTTTGGTTCGTGTATTTCCCCTTACCTTGTACCTGAATGCTTCCTTCTCTTTAATGTTCTGTATAATGACATTATATTAATTAATTAGAAATCCATAACCATGTGTAAATTAATAGGGTTAATTCTGGTTTAATTATGTTATATTATCTTATTTTTGATGATATATAATGTTTAAAAAAAACATTGTTCGGGGATGTTCTTTTTTATGGTTTTTCTTGGGTGGTTCACTTGTATTCTGAAATTGATGTTTGGGTAGAACATGAGTAAACATCCAGAAATAAAATTACATTTCATTAATTTTATTACAGGATATTGAATGATTTTATAATGAATTAAATTAGATCCAGGTGGATGAATCATTAGATAAGAATTAAATGGTGGTTATTTGGGTCAATTTGGGCAGTTTTTGGATCACAACGAACTTGTTTTAACTTATCACTTAGTAATATGGACATAGGTTATTTCCAGAACTTAAAATAGAACATAATACATATAAAATATTCTGTTTCAACCACAAAAATGGTTTCATGACCATATATGATGGTAGAAATGGAAGAAGAGAACATGTCGTCTTTGAAGGTGATAAATTAACACCTCATGAACAACGTTCTCTTTAATAAAATAAAAGGAAGAGGGAAAGGGTGTGGGTGATATAATATCCCATTAGAATCATAAAATTACAGTATATGTATAATACTAGAGTTACAAAACATTTTGGATGAATATTGGTGGGGAGAGATCAATAAATGAACTTGAACTTGAAAGGAAATTAAAGGAGAAAAGGGAGGGAAATTGCCGTTTGAATCCTTCACTTGAGAACCTCCTTAAGGGCCTAAGCTTGGTATTTTGATGAGACCAGAAGCTCTTGGATGTGGGGGAGGGGCTAATATGATTGGGTGGAGCTTAGAAAATTCTTGAAGCTTAAGAGGTGTGGTTTGGCAAGAGGAGGGGGAGGGATTATTTATACATGGGGAGGGAGGTGTTTTTGGTATAAAATATTAAATAAAATAATATATCAAGAGTTAGACTTGTAATAGTAGTTTTTTTGACATCCTAAATCATATATTAATATAATATAATTTTTATTAGGCTTTAATTCTTCTTTATAATTATAATTCATTAATTTATTAAAAGGAAAGCGAAAGAAAGAGAAAAAGACACTTTAATAAATCACATTTTGACTTTAGGCTTTGGAAAGTTCTTTTTAGGTTTGAGAATTGGATTTATTGTATTTTAAGAAACCATTTATGAAATTTAATAAAATTTGGCCGAAAATAAGGTTCTAGAATGTCTATGTCATCATTACATCATTAATGATGCAATTTAGTATACACCGATTATGCGAAACACTGTATTTTATACTATTCACCCGAAAATTGAAGTATTTCAGAAAAAAACCAAATATTTACCCCTACAATTTTTCAAAGTGTAGAATCCAAAAATTAAAGTCCATTTTTAAAAAATAATTTTCTAAATATTATTAATTTAATATTTAATTAAAATCATAATTTACTTAAAAAAACAGTTTTTAAAAGTTAAAAATGATTTTATAGTACTTTTAAAAATTACGTTGGGTCTTATAAAATTATCTAAAACAATAAGGCATTGATTCAATAATTTATGAATACATTTTTGGGAATAAATATTCTTTTAAATTAAATAATTAATTATAATTAATTACTTATGACTTACAAATTACCAAATCGTTTACTAAGGTCAATTTGTCACTTTCTAAGATGTCTAAATTTTATTTTATTATTCATAGGTAATGCTACTCTTATGTTGGATGATTTACTATTCATAAGGGTCATATAACTATTCATAAGGGTATGTTACTATTCCTAAGGGTACGTTACTATTCACCAATAATTATTTTTGTTTCATTAGACTACAAAAATCTTCTTGAACAGAACCGTGTATGTCGAATTTTCAAAATTCCTAACACAGAAGAGACCAACTTATATTTAATGGTCACTTGTCACTTAGTAGTTCATTATGTTGTGATTTGATGTTAATTTATGACATATTTTTAGGAAGGGAATTTCCATTGAAAATCTTTGGGTCGTTCCATTCTTCCCCCCTTAAGAAATTTCGCCCCTGAAATTTCTCTTTACACTAACAGGTGAGGGTACTTCTCCTTCATTGCCTCTTCTGGTTCCCATGTTGCTTCCTCAAATGTATGGTTCCTCCAAAACACTTTGACAAGATGGGTTGTCTTGTTGCGTAGAACCTTATCACTTCGGTCCGGAATCTTTACTAGTTTCTCCTCATAGGAGAGATCATCTTCCTGCTGCACCACCTCTGCGTTTAGTACATGTGAGGGGTCTCGTATGTACTTCCTCAGTAGTGATACATGAAACACATCATGAAGCTGAGCCATATTCGGTGGAAGTGCTAGACAATAGGCCATAGCTCCTATGTGGTCAAGGATCTCAAAGGGGCCAATATACCTTGGGATTAGCTTCCCTTTCTTCCCGAATCGCATGACTCTCTTCCATAGAGATATACGAAGGAAGACTTTATCTCCAATGTCGAACTCCAAGTCCCTTCGACGGTTGTCAGCATAGTTATTTTGATGACTTTGAGCAGATTTGATGTGTTTCTGGATGACTTGAACCTTCTTAGTCATCTCTTGAACAAGATCGGGCCCAAGTATCTTTCTTTATCCCACTTCATCCCAATAGGTTGGATTTCTACATCGCTTCCCATAAAGAGCTTCATACGGAGCCATATGAATACTCGAGTAGAAGCTATTATTGTATGAGAACTCAACCAATGGGAGATGCTGATCCCATCCACCTTTGAATTCTAGAGAGAAGGCTCTTAGAATATCTTCAAGGGTCTAAATAGTCCTTTCAGACTGGTCATTAGTTTGGGGGTGATAGGTCATGCTGAAATTTAATTAAGTACTCAAAGCATATTGAAGGCTCTTCCAGAATTTAGATGTGAACCTTGGATCACAGTCAGAGAAAATTGAGAGTGGAACACCGTGCAGTCTCACCACTTCCTTCACATATATCCTTGTAAGTTGTTCAAGTGATAGGTCTTCCCGAATAGCGATAAAATGGGCAGTCTTGGTGAGTCGGTCAACCACAACCCATATCACATTATTTCCCTTTGATGTCTTCGGGAGACCTATGACAAATTCCATAGTAACATTTTACCATTTCCACATGGGTATAGGCAATGGATACATCATACCCTTGGACTTTTCTCACTCAACTTTAACTTGCTAACATACCAAGCACCTTGATATATATTCTGCAATCTCCTTCTTCATGTTATCCCACCAGAAGTGTTCTCAGAGATCACGATACATCTTTGTACTCCCAGGATAGATAGAGAAATTTGAGATATGTGCATTATCCAATAGCTCCTTCTTTATCCCAGGTGATGAAGGCACACAAAGCCGCGTTCCAAACCTAATCACACCATCATCGTCGATATGGAACTCTTGCATCTTCCTTTCCTTTACTGCGTTCACCCTCTTTTGTATCTCCACATCATCCCTTTGTAGTTCTTTAATATTCTCTTGGATGGATGGTTGTGAAATCATTTGGGAAAGGCAGGACGTATCCCCTACCCTTACGATTCCCAAATCCATCCTTTTCACATCCATGAAGATAGGGTCTTTCTCAATCCGCAACATGGATAGAGTAGCAGGTTCCTTTCTGCTTAGAGCATCAGCTACCTTATTCGCCTTTCCAGGATGATAGTGAATATAGCAATTGTAATCCTTGATTATCTCTAACCATCTCCTTTGATGCATGTTGAGCTCCTTTTGTGTGAATATATACTTTAGGCTCTTGTGGTTAGTGTATATGTCACACATCTTGCCATAAAGGTAGTGTCGCCAGATTTTCAAGGTAAATATCATGGCTACCAGCTCTAGATCATGAGTCGGGTAGTTCTGCTCATGGATATTCAACTTTCATGAGGTGTAGGCTATCACATTATCATTTTTCAAGAGTACACAACCCAAGCCTTTCTTTGAAGCATCACTGTATATCACAAAAATTTCTCCACTTTTCAGTAGTGTGAGTACAGGTGCAGTGATCAGCCTTCTCTTTAGCTCCTTGAAGCTTCCCTCACATTCTTCCATCTATAAATACTTTACCCCTTTCCTTGTTAACTTAGTTAGCGGGCTTGACAATCGTGAGAAGTTTCTCACAAAACGTTGGTAGTACCCAGCTAATCCAAGAAAACTACGGATTTCTGTGACACTAGAGGTCCTGGTCCATTCCTCAATTTCCTTTGTATTTTAAGGATCCACAGAAATTCCCTCACTTGTGATCACATGTCCCAATAACGTGACTTGATTCATCCAAAAGTCACACTTGTTGAACTTGGCGTACAACTTCTCCTTTCTCAATGTCTCCAACACAAGTCTTAGATGTTCTTCATGTTCCTCCTTGCTCTTGGATTAGATGAGAATATCATTGATAAACACTACTAAAAATTTGTCAAGGTAATGTCTAAAGACTCTATTCATCAAATACATGAAGATTGTAGGGGAATCAGTAAGTCCGAAGGGCATCACCAAAAACTCATAGTGACCATACCTTGTTCGGAAGGCAGTCTTCTGAATATCTTCCTTCTTCACCTTTATTGATGATATCTAGAACAAAGATCCACCTTTGAGAAGTATTGATCTCCTCTTAACTGATCGAACAAGTCATCAATCCTAGGGAGAGGATACTTGTTCTTTATGGTGATCTTGTTGAGTTCCTGATAATCGATACACAGCCGCATTGTTCCATCCTTCCTCTTCACAAAGAGCATTGGCGCACCCCAAGGCGATGCACTAGGTCATATGAACCCTTTGTCCAAATTCTCTTACAGCTGCTTCTTTAACTCCTCCAGTTTGATAGGAGCCATCTTATCGGGGAACTTCGAGATAGGAGTAGCTCCGGGTATAAGTTCAATTGAGAACTCTACCTCACGATCTGGGGGAATTCCATGTAACTCTTCAGGAAATACATCATTGTATTCCCTCATGATGGGCATTTCCTCAAGGTTGGAACTTTCCTTCGACTCAACCATTTGGGCGAGGTATGCTTCTTCATAGGGAATCAACACCCAAACCATTGAAGTATTTCTCAAAGGAGATTAATTATCATCCTTGAATTTTCATAGGAGAATCGGATAGTTCGGAATATGAAAAGATATTTCCTTTTCCCGACAGTTGATATGTGCTCTAAATAACAAGAGCCAGTCCATTCCCATTATAGCGTCGAATTCCACCAAGGGAAGTATTACGAGATTTTCCAGAAGAATCTTCCCACATAGGTCAACAGGAGAAGAGTCAAAAACTTGGGTTGAAATGATTGCACCACTTGGTGTTTTTACAGATATCAACACTTCAAGTTTTTGGGGCTTCGATTCTATAGTTCTAGAAAACTTGCAAGATATAAAAGAATGCGTAGAACCAGAATCAAATAAGACTTTTTCCATTATTGATTGAATAGGAAGTGTACCTTTTATGACTTCATTATCATGCTCCACCTCCTCAGTAGTGATGGCATAAGCCTTCAATTTTTCCTTTGGCTTTGGGGACTGCTGACGCTGATTACCCTCGAGAGCTCGAGGTTTAGTGCACTGGTTTTCATAGTGCCCTAGCTCCTTACAGTTGTAGCATTGAACCATGAACGGTTATATCCTTTCATCAGCTACATTATCCTTCCTTTTAATGTCTTTTCGATACTCTTGAGCTTGGTTTCCTTCTTTCCCACACTTAAATAATTTCCCCATCCCTTTGAGGCAGTTTTGATGGTGCAACTTCCCACATTTTTGGCATGTGGGTCGTTGATTTTTCTTCCCGCCTTTGCCACTAGATCCACTGGATTGAAACTCCATCTTTCTTTTCTTATCACCATAGCCATGGGACCATTCTCCAAACTCCATCTCCACTTTGAGAGCACACCGAACAACTTCTTCATAACTCCCAAAGTCTCAAATTGCAAGAGCCTTTCGAAGGTGTGGTTTTAATACAGTATGGAATCTATCAATTTTTCTATCATTGTTGATAACAAAACCTGAAGCATACCTTGCGAGCCTTGTAAAATTATCATCATAGGTTGTGACAGATTCTTCTTCTTTTTGTTTGAGCTCTATGAATTCTCTCTCCATATTTGTGCAAAGAGTTCGTGGGAAATACTTATTAAGAAACATTAACTTAAAGTCTTCTCATTCCATCTCTTCAATTTCCTCCCTTGGCTTGGTGTTCTTAATCAAATCCCACCATTGATCAGCTTCTCCATCTAGATGATAAACGGATAGATTCACCTTATCTGTCTCATAAAAATGAAGCACGAAAAATATCTTCTCCATGGAGTTGACCCACTATTCCGCAACTAGTGGATCAGAAGATCTACCAAACGTCGGTGGTCGTTGCCGTATAAAACATTCGATATCCAGTTGCTCCCTCTTTGGTGAAGGAGGAAATTACCCATTATTTTGGTTATTATTCATAACCTGAGATAATTGGGTAATCATCACCATGAAGTTTTGAACTCCACCTCCCAAATCAATGGGGATGCCATTCGGGCAATCGTTACATCGGCCCTCGCAAGAGTTGTTAGCCTGATTTCTCCTGGTTCCCACCATTTTCTAAAATAGAAATGGTTAGATCAAAACATAAGTAAACAATTCATGAATAACTTATTCATTTAAAAAATTTATAGAAAAAACATAACATATGGTATCCTTAGGTAAATATTCTTGTGTGCATATTTTTACTTAGTCTCATACTAGAGGTTTTCTCTAGGGTTCACTAATCCTAATTCCCAAATTAACTAAACCTTTCCCCTAATACCAACTATAGAGACTCGGAATTTTATTACATTACTATTACATCATTTAAAAGATAAACAACATAATAGTATTACACATAGAGGATCCAAAGGTTTAGTGTCTTAGGAAAACTAGGACCACACATAACAAATACAACATCAACCATAAACATTTATTTAATTTCTTCTTCATTAGCTTCTTAGTGGCACTTGTCCTCTCCTTGGTAAATGTAGCCACCTGAGGATATACATCAAAAGGGGTGAGCTAGAATTCTAGTAAGAGGATATATAAGAACAATATATCATGGGGTGAGCATAATCATAACATGGGAAAAATATCATGAACATGAGAGGAATCATAAATATAAGACTTGAAATGTGGCAATGCATAAAAATGAAACATCATGTTTCAGTGGTTAACTACCACACATACTTATGATCCAAGATAGCATCTTGTTCACACATAATTTTACATTTAATCATGAGATTAATCACTTTACCAAATTCATTGGAGCGCTATATAATTCTGGGCACACCCATCACATTTAAACATTCATATTGTGCTATATAATTCCGGGTGCACCCGTCACATCATAACATTATCATTTATCATGAATGACACAATGAACATATAACATAAATGAAAATAACTAACCCAGGAGAAGTAAAGGGTTTCATCTCATAAGAACACATTCATAATCTTTGGGTTCCCAAAATAAAGAGGGAACAACATACTTGATACAAGAACCATCAAGCTTGAATGAGAGGTAAAAGTTGAGTTCTTAAGAGAAGAGTTCTTTCGGAAAACATTTGGATTTACATAAGCATCATTAGAAAACAAGTATATACCAGAAAAGGAAAGAAAATGATGAACAAATGATCTTTAAGGAGTGACCATATCAAAAATGGAGTGAAATAGGTAGAACCTGAAGAATGAAAGTTGGGTTTGAGAATTTCCCCTTACCTTGTACCTGAATGCTTCATTCTCTTTAATGTCCAGTATAATTAAATTATATTCATTAATTAGAAATCAATAACCATGTGTAAATTAATAGGGTTCATTCTATTTTTATTATTCCATATCATCTTCTTTTGGATGATATATAGAGTTTAAAAAAAACATTGTTCGGGGATGTTCGTTTTTATGGTTTTTCTTGGGTGGTTTACTTATATTCTTAAATTGAAGTTTGGGCAGAACATGAGTAAACATCCGAAAATTAAATTACATGAAATTAATGATATTACAGGAGATTGAATGATTTTAAAATTAATTACATTAGATCCATGTGGATGAATCATTAGATAAGAATTAAATGGTGGTTATTTGGGTCAATTTGGGCGGTTTTTGGATCACAACAAACTTGTTTTAACTTATCACATAGTAATATGGCAATAGGTTATTTAAAGAACTTAAAATATAACATAATACAAATAAAATAGTCTGATTTAACCATAAAAATGGTTTCATGACAAGATCTGAAGGTAGAAATAGAAGAAGAGAGCATGTCGTTTTTGATGGTGATAAATTAACACCTCATGAACAACGTTCTCTTTAATAAAATAAAAGGAAGAGGGAAAGGGTGTGGGGTGATATAAAATCCCATTAGAATCATAAAATTATAGTATATGTATAATAATCAAGTTACAAAACATTTTTGATGAATATAGGTGGGGAGAGATCAAGAAATGAACTTGAACTTGAAAGGAAATTAAAGGAGAAGAGGGAGGGAAATTACCTTTTGAATCCTTCACTTGAGAACCTCCTTAAGGGCCTAAGCTTGGTATTTTGATGAGACCAGAAGCTCTTGGACGTGGGGGAGGGGATAGGGAAGATGATTGGGAAGAGTTTAGACAATTCTTGAAGCTTGAGAGGTGTGGTTTGGCAAGAGGAGGGGGAGGGCTTATTTATACATGAGGAGGGAGGTGTTTTTGGTATAAAATATTAAATAAAATAATATATCAAGAGTTAGACTTGTAATAGTAGTTTTTTGACATCCTAAATCATATATTAATCTAATATAATTCGTTTTAGGCTTTAATTCTTCTTTATAATTCGAATTCATTAATTTATTAAATGGAAAGTGAAATAAAGAGAAAAAGACACTTTAATAAATTACCTTTTGACTTTAGGCTTTGGAAAGTTCTTTTTAGGTTTGAAAATTGGATTTATTGTATTTTAAAAAACAATTTATGAAATTTAATATAATTTGGCCGAAAATAAGGTTCTAGAATGTTTATGTCATCATTACATCATTAATGATGCAGTTTAGTATACACCGATTATGCGAAAAAACTATATTTTTTACTATTGACCTGAAAATTGAAGTATTTCAGAAAAAACCCAAAAATTTACCCCTACCATTTTTCGACGTGTAGAATCCAAAAATAAATTCCATTTTTCAAAAATAATTTTCTAAATATTATTAATTTAATATTTAATAAAAATCATAATTTACTAAAAAACAGTTTTTAAAAGTTAAAAATGATTTTATAGTGCTTTCAAAAATTATGTTGGGTCTTATAAAATTATCTAAAACAATAAGACATTGATTAAATAATTTATGAATACATTTTAGGGAATAAATATTATTTTAAATTAATTAATTAATTATAATTAATTACTTATGACTTAAAAATTACCAAAACATTTACTAAGGTCAAATTGTCACTTTCTAAGAAGTATAAATTTTATTTTATTATTCAAAGGTAATGTTACTCTTATGTTGGATGATTTACTATTCATAAGGGTCATATAACTATTCATAAGGGTATGTTACTATTCCTAAGGATACATTACTATTCACCAAAAAAATTTGTTTCATTAGACTCCAAAAATCATCTTGAACAGAACCGTGTTTGTCGAATTTTCAAAATTCCAAACACAGAAATGACCAACTTATATTTAATTGTCACTTGTCACTTAGTAGTTCATTATGTTGTGATTTCATGTTAATTTATGACATATTTATAAGAAGGGAATTTCCATTTAAAATCTTTGGGTCATTACAATTACTCCCTAAATCTTGATCCCTGACTCAAAGTAGACATCAACCTCATTTTGGGTCACATAATATCTCTAATTCTTCAACCATTGGGACCCAATTATTCCCATGGTCTAGTTATTATAGCTCATCATCCGAAGTACTAAGAAAATGATTGAACTATGAGAAATCTAATTCCGTATATTAACTAGGATACTTAGGACTCCTTCCTAAGGCCCAAGCTCAAATAAACATCCATTTCGGTGTAAGACATATGACAATTTTGTACATAATCATTCCAATGGGATGATTTTTATACCTCATCCATTAGTGGATAGAGAAATAAACTAAACTATGATGACTCTAATTCCTATCAGAACCATGATATGTAGGACATATCTTAGAGTTTTGATATCTATAATAAATCCTCACAAGGTATTCAAAACATATAACTCCCACATCGTGATAAATAAAAATGATCATTTTCCATCCCTCATTTGTCACACCGATCATAGATGACGTGGGATTAGGGAACTGGACTAATCATGTCATCTACATCATAACTCTCCACAATGATAAGGGAAATCTCAATGTGTAATCCCAAAATAAATTAACTATTTAAACTATGATTCTCTCAATACTCTGGATACATAGAACGACCCTCCCGGATTTGAGCTTGAACACCTGGTATCCCAGAGCAAATGTGTAAGTATTCTCTACATGACGTTAAAATTCATGGGTTTAATGAACTATATGGGTTTTGATTCTTGAAATAACCAAGATATAAAGTAGGCCTCACAATGGATCAATACCCTCCTTGGAATATTAATTATCTCCTTATGTGGGAACAAATTACAAAGCACTTATTTATTTGACGTCAGAAAATAAGTGACCTCCTGTTATTAAAAAATGATGGAGAAACTTGGATATACATAGATGGATTCACTAGAGCTCTCTAGTCTTTTGCACATAAAATATAATTATCCTATAGTCATTTTTTCATGGTAACTGTTCTTGTATCATAATTATAAATAGATTGATGAACATATCTTAAATCTATAAGAGAGTTTTGGAGTAGGAAATAATTCCTCCCAAAAGGGTGTGATGAGCCTGACCACTCATCCTCTTGACCAATGCGAGTCCCCAAGATTCATTGGGCCTAAAATCCCAGGTAATCACCTCCCTTTGTAAAGAAAGTCTGTACCCCTGTTGTGGATGAGGGAACCATTGGGAGTTTCTAGAGAGATCGATAATTTAAACTCGATGTTTATGATTGTGCACAACACAACGCCCCCCCCCCCCAATAAAATCTCTGGGCGGATCCCATCCATTCCTCTTCTATTGAAAAAACAAACATTTTTAAACTAAAATTCATTTATTATATGATAAAACACTTTCAAATTAAGGTTATTTTAAAAAACCTATTTCATCTAAATTAAATCCTTATCATTAAGATGTGACACTCATTCCAAAAATTTATTCTTGTCATTCAAATTTAAATCTTATTACACATCTACCATCCAATAATAATTTTTTAAAGCCTCATCCACACTCTTCATCTTAACATGTGAAATAAAAATATTTAGATTTAAATTTATCAAACATCCCCCAGTTTTAAAAACATTTATATTATATTTAGTAATTTTTATATTGTAAAAAAGCTATCCAGGTCTTTAAAACTTATACCATAATCATTATAATCCGTCCATATCACTAGAAACATCTGAATAATCATGATAATTTTGGAAATTGGAAACTGTAACCAATTATGTCCCATGTTATCCTTCACATTCTCTTTGGTATTTTCTGGCCTCATCGTCAATGGGAAGCAATTTTATTGATATAAAATTATCTTCCATGACTATAATATCATATAAAAAAATAATCTTATTTAGATTTTTATTGTAACTATGGTAAATCCTTCCAATGGGTGTACATACGAGAAAAATCCCAACATCATATTGTTAATCAAATTCATCCAAATTCCCTTATTTAATATTGATATAGAAGGGGATATTGAATACCTTTAAACTCTTAGTTTTTTATTTCATACCAAAACACATATCACATGTTTTATTAACTATATTTGTATAAATTAGTCACTAATTCCTAATGTAGACAACCACTATTATGGCTTGTCTCTTATTGTATTTTCCATGTATTAATTGTATAGTTCTCAACAAATCCCATAGATATTGGTAGTACTTTTATACAACTCTATTTTGATATGGTTATGTATGGAGTACTATATTTGTTCCTCATCCCATGATTCTTGAGATATGAAATAATGTATTCATTCTTATATTCATATCCATTGAGGGACTAAAAACATTAAATAACAAATGTTGTTTTATTTTCATCATATCAAAGAAAATTCTTAAACCTCTTAAGAGATTTTTATTTACTCAACATAAAGTAAATATAATTCATTAAAGTAAAATAATTAACAAAAAATGAGAAAATTATCTATATTAGTTGACTTCAATATCATAAATCCATGCACATTTGAATGTATAAATTCAAGTTAATTACTCATTTTTATCTTGACATGTTAGTGACACTTATTCACACTATTTCCTTTGAGAAATACATCACAAGAGTTTCTTATCTCATGATTCATATTAGGAATATTTCTCAGATATTCATATTTACTAAGTTTTTCCCTTTTCCTTTGACCTAAATTTCTAGGTCTTATATACTAAATATCATTAGCTTCCTTCACACTCATATAATAATATTTTTTATCATTATAAATTTGGAAAATATTATTTATTTTTTATTATCCCTTAATTATGATCATGTAATTCTTAATACTTTTAATGGAAAGTCCATTCTTCCTAAATTCCATCTCATTCCCATTATCAAAAAATTAAGAAACACTCAAGATATTGTTCCTCAAACAATAATTAAAAATACCATCATTTAACTTAAACTTATTTTCACCAATTATTATATTACAGAATATATTAAATTTAAAAGACTAATTATTTTAAAAAGTAATAGATCCTTTATAAGACCTTTTATATCCTTAAAGTGACGCTTCTTTTCAATTCAGGTGTAATAAGAGGCCAATATATAATAAGCATTGTCTTTCTTTTTTCAAAGCTTTGTAAGAAACCTCAACTACCATTATATGTTCTTGATCACTTTAAATATTTGTAGTTTTGTATTTTTCATTCATATTCATCTATCATAGTAGCAATGTTAAATGATTTTTGGTGGTATGTTTGATTTTTTCAAACATAATAAAATTATCTACAAGGGAATTCAATGAATTTTGACATTTCACCGTCTCTCTTAGATATTTTCTTGATTGGACTATCTAATATTCATTTTACGTCACCTTAAATTAATGGAATTTATTTTATTGATTGACTAATATACTATACCAAAAAATATATTCTTTGAATTAATAAACTCCAAAACACCAATGTATTCCTTCAAACCAGATCACCTCGGTTAAGAAACAAATTACTCAAACCCCAATTTTTAATGTTTCTTCCATTTTAAAACTTACTAATTTTATAAAAATTCCTCATTATTAGTAATGTTATCATTTAACTTATATTTTCCCTTAGTATTATCCTTACTATACTTATTATTCAATACATCACTTTTTTTTGACATTTAGTATAACTATTAATGGGGACATTTTCTAGGAAATCATTCTTTATTAAAGTAACAACATTTTTTCCTTCTCTCTATTATTAAAACTTTTATGATTATCATATTATGTATATAAGTTAATTTTTAGTGGTATAATTTGAAAATATACATGATATTTATTATAATTAAAAACTTTATCCAATTATATATAATATTATATAACCTCCATGATAATATTATTAATCTTGAGTTGGAATTTATTCAAGGAATATTCTTCTTCAATCCACTTTTCCCCAAGATCCTTCACCTCCTCATTCTAGATAATAAAATTTTCCATATTAAATTAAATAATATTATATCTAAGTTCATATATTTAATTGATATCATCCATATTTTTTGAAAGATTCATTCATCCTCATTAATATCCTTGAATATTTATGTATCAAGGGGATTATTTAAAGATTCATTGTCTATTTTCTAAGAAGGTTTTTCACATTCAAGTTTTTTATTTTTTTCAAAAAAAATCATGAGAAAATTTATCAATTGGAAATATTTTAAATTCTCTTTAACTTAAATTTACACTTCTCCACTAAATTATTCACAAATGGGTTCATCAGTGTTCTTTTATTGAGTAATAAATACATAATTTCCATCAACCTCAAAAATATTATTCTTCTCTTTCACTTTCCTTGTCTCATGATGGCCTCTCATGTTTTTTTAGAAATTAATTTTCTTTTATGAGTTTTAATTTACCTTACCTTTAAATAATTTTCATCTATCGCATTCACTCTCTATCATATTTCTCATTGATTGTATTTTAGTTGGATCATTCCCTTATTCATATGCATTCTTCTTGGGGAAAATAGTCAAAAAGTTTCCAATCATACCATAACTAAATTACTTTAAACATAATTTTCCCTTATTCCCTACCATTATATCATTGAATTCTATTATTGAAAAATAATATTAATTCATTGAAGTTTATGGAATCATCTTAAACTTTAACTATTATTTATGAGTATTTTTTATTCTAATCTTCTTCAATCATTTAGAGGGTTTGAACACTTTCACCTTTCCATATGTAACATTTATTTTTGGGGATTTACCTCATCCTATATCATATTCTATCAAGATATTATTTATTATATCAATGGGAAAGACATCCAAGTTGTTATCCTATAAAAGTATAAATCATTGCATTGATATTTTCCTCTTGAATTCTAATCAATTTATTTACAATGGTTTTATCCGGGGTAAATTCTCCAAAACATAAAATCAACCTAACAATTTTTTTCACCAAAATTAATAATTAATCAATAGAATAATTTTCACCCATTTTAATATTCTCAATTAAACATGAAATATTTCATATTTTTAATCCTTTAACTCTTTATTACCTAATTTAATATCCTAAATCTTCTTCTAAATATTATTTTATATTTTAGAGCCCATGATTTTTGTCAATTCATCCTCAAAGAGGAAGGAAAGAAATGTATTTTTTTCTCTCACATCATCTTCAACATTATTTTGTTATTTTAATGTGATGTTATGACTTTTGGAATATATACTCTATTCATAGTGATGTTAAGAATGTCTAGGCCAAAATATTGGAAATATGGAATCATCTTCTCTTTACATATATGAAATATTTTCCAATCTAATATAGTAACACTCATGTTGTGGATGGAATCCATACTCACCCTATAAAAATAAAATCAAAATATATATTAAATATAAACTAACTCAAATACTTATCAATATATAAAATCACTATGCTATAATTAATATGATCAATGATACAATGCGATATTCTTTACTTTCAAATCAATTATGATTCTTGGGTGAAAGATGGATATCCACTGAGTGGCCACTGAGAGGGGTGATTCATTGGTCACATAAAAAAATTCATAAATAATAATTTTTTTATAGTTATATTATATGACTAATAAATAAAATGTAATTCTGGTGATTGATAGAGAGTTATAATGAACACACATAACATAATATATTTTTTATAAGTTTCACTCACTCTTTTTATCGATTAGATAATGCTTGGTGTTTGGTGGTTGTGATCCTATTTACCATTACCTTATCTTATTATTAATAAGGAACAAATAAATTTAGTATGAAGATATTATTATACTCTATGTACAAAAATTATCACGTAATCATTAAAAAATTGATCAATCTTTTATAGTAATTTTCAAGTGCCTCAAAAGTTGGATCAATTCATAGCCTTAATTTTTTCCCCCAAACTCATCCAAGATTTATCAAGAATTGTTCATAAAATTTTTCGTTAGCTACCAATAAATTTCATTTCACCATACCATGTAAAACATAATATTTAATTATAATTAGAAAATACATTGCATGTCAGGTGTTTGAAACAGATTGGTGCATCTATTCAAACACAAATCTAAAATCCATGATTATAAATATCTTATATTTCATGAGTCCATTCAACCAGTTTCATTCCTCATTCATAACATTGAATATCTCTAAAACATACTAGAATTGACTGTGACATGGTTTCATCAAGAAAAATATCTAAAACCATCTACTTCAAACCATGATGATAGAAATTTAAATTTTTTATAGACTATGATGTGGTGATGAATTGTGATCATTTAAACTTCTTATGGTAGTATTATAGCTCTATACATCAAATTTAATGAACTATGACCATCTCAATGGTGGGAATTTTCCCAACTGACCATGATGTAATAATATAAACCATTATAATTTTCTTGTTCACTATGGCCACCCACAATACCTATATATGACCATGATCACTCCCACAATCATTTTCCTTTAACTCTATATAGTTTATTTTCTAGTACACTAATCATGAGATGATTTTGAAAAAAACATAATATCATTTGTGTCTTCAGATAAATTATTTATTCCTTTGTAGCTAATTGACCTCCAAATGACCTTCTATCAATATATGAGAATATTAATAATAAATATAATATGAAATTACCTATAAAACTCATGAATGGACTTCTTATTAAATTAGTTATAGAATATTACTAATTTTAGAGTTATATAAATATGAAATCACATTATTGAGTAATATTTTTTATATTTTTCCAACACTTCATGTAAAAAATAATACTATATTTACATAGCCTAAATTAAGGTCCTTTATGTTTCCCTTTTGTCTCTACAATTCACATGGGCTACCCAATATCCCCCATCTCCAAGGGACCTTTACCATTATGTTTAATTGTTACTATGATTATTTTTATATAATTTTTAATAATCTATTAGGTTAAATCACTTTATATATGACATATTTAGACTATAAGTATTATTATCTATCCTTTGGTGATTAAATAGTGCACCTGAAACCTTGTGGAATTGTTTTTAGTGTTGTAGTTATACTAGTGTGGAATGTTATAGTTCTTATTCCAAACATCATTATAAACCATAAAAAATTAAATTTTTATCATGAATTGAACCCTTAATGGTTCTTATTAAGTTAATATTGAGATCAAGATTAACCATAAAAACCCAACTATAAAAGGATATATGGTGATGAATATAACCAAGGGATTAATTTAATTTTATAGGATCCATTTCCCTTTTATTTATTTAAAATAGAAACCAACAACTACCATTATCAATAATAAATATTACTATATTTCATAAATAACCTCCAACAAGATGAATGTATATGATGTCCTCATTTTTTTTATGATCACCAAATAATTATTCTAATGATATTAACATGTTTCATGTTTTTTATAAGCATCTTATAATCTGAGACATGTGAAAAAAATTTCTATGTATGAGATAGCCCTAAGGATGACTCAACCCCAACCATATCGAATCGTTGTGGCCATTGAGTCACCATTGAAACAACACACAGCCAGCATAGAAAATTAGAAAAGTAGTGAAATGACTCGCTATTAGGATGTCATACCATCATAATATAATTTTCACACTGTATGTGACATCTCTATCCGGACCTACAGTCATATGACTCATTTAAAGAAGGATGAATCAATGTATGCTGACTCACCACCAATGTAGAAATTTGGCTAAGTACAAAATGTCACGCCTCCATCTTAACATATCACCAGAAGAAGACACTATCATCCTGAGACACCTCTATAAAAAGACACCTCCAAACTATGAGTCACCACTCACGACTCACCATCATTATTTCTTAAAATTATATTTTTGAATAAATTCTCTAATAGATATATTATTAAAACTAATATCAAGTGTTGTTTTAATGATTATTTCTTAATGGCTCGACTGAATGAATTAAAAGGATGTTTCATCCATAAGTACAAGGAAGAAGTATATCTGGATGATCATATGGATACCCATGTATATTGTTGATAAAAGAGAAGTATAATCCCTTGTGAAAAAATGGTAATAGAGTGTGATGTACTGAAAGAAGAAAACGCTGAAATATTTACAGTAAACAAGATCTATATATCATTATAATAACATACATGTGTACACACAAAAAAGGATGCTAAATAACCATACAAATATGTTTCCTTCATATAGTCAAGAACAGAAGTGTTCATGACACTCTGTTTTTCTGATGTTTCAAAATTCTAACTCGAGAATTATTTTCAAAAAACATTCAATGAGTCACGATCTGCACTGCATAACCAATCGAGTATCTCTATCTCTCTATACTTTTATATTTCTTAGTTTTTTTATTTATTTTTACATTATGATAAGTTTTTGTTGCTCTATTTATTTCACAACACATTGTCTCCTGAAATAACTGTAAGATATATATATATCTTCTTAACTCTTTTTACACCTGTACTCCCATGGAAACTATGTAAGACGTCATGTGTGACCTATTATATTTTTTACTCCCATGGATAATAGTGGAAGAGGAACTTTGTGGTCTATATATTTATTTACTATTGTAAAACACAATCTAGGTTGTAGAAAAATCTGTTTATTTATATAAATTAGTTGGTGGAAGGTGATCACCAAGTGGAGGGGACTAACTCTCACCTTGAGACTAAACCTCTTGTATTAAAGATTCCACTGTGAGTTTTATTTTATTTTATTTTTCATTACTTTTAATATTTTCTTTAAAACTAGAAATTTTTTTAAACTATAAACTAAATTAATACTTTAATAGTTAACCTTAATTAGTGTTTTTCTAATATTTTAATTATGTATTTTGATTTCAAAGTATTAGGTAATATTGTATATTATTTTATCCAAGACCAAATCAATCTTCTAAGAAATATTTTTAAAGATTTAAATTTATAATGTTTTTTTGTTTTGGTTGACTAGTCCAATTTTAAATTAATTGGGGGAATCTATTTTAGCCCATCTTATACAAAAATTATATTGGTTACTCAATTCACCCCCCCCCCCCCCTCTTGAGTTTCTCAATCCGACCAACATTTAATATCAAAAGATAATTTATTTGGTATTGAAGTTTTCAAAACTTTTTCAACTATGATTTTTATTAATCTTTAAAGATCTTGAATTTTTGTTAGTTAAAATTTTAATTATTTAAATTTATTCTATACAAGAACGTTTTTCTACAAATAAACCTCCCTTTTTCAATGGTAACAATTATTCTCAATGTAAAATTAAAATGAAAATGTATATAGAGAGTTTGGGTTTTGAAATTTTGACTTCTATAGAAGATAAATATGTTATACCAACTACTACTAGAAAGGATTGGGATGATGCTACAAATATTAATTACAATAATAACTTTAAGGAAATGAATTAACTTTATTTTCCTATGGAGATGTGGAATTTAATATAATTTTTTTTATGAAATTTCATATGAAATTTGGGATATTTTATCTATTTCGCATGAGGGAAGAACTGATGTTTAGGAGATGGGACTTAACACAGATACTATTAAGTATGAAAATTTTAAGATGATTCTTGATGAACCTATTTCTAGAAGGTACCATAGGTTCAATGAGATTTTTAACAGAATGATATCACATGGGAATCATGTATCTGATAAGGACCAGATCATGTTACTACTTAAATGTTTACCTGAAAGATGCAGAGTAACATCAGTGTCAATTAGAGAGTCTTTTTATATTATCACAAAACCTGGAAAAGAGTTTATTATTAAATTGATGATGTATGAATAAGAGTTAAAGGTCAATTGAGAAGATGATTAAGATCCAAAGGTAAAATATATATCCTTTAAGACTACAACATCTAAACATAAGGAAAATTATAAATTTCAAGATTCTAGTTCAAGGGATCATTAGTCACCATCAGATAGTGGCAAGAAGACAGCCCATCTATCTAGAAGATTCAAGAAGTTTTACATGAAAAATAAATTTTTCAAAAATATTATTACAAAGGGAAATATGAATCAATAAGAACTTAGAATAAAGATTGTAATAATGTTGACAATGAAGTCACCTTCTATGAGTTAAAAACAAAAGGTCATGTGAAAGTTGATTGTCCAAAACTAAAGTGCAAAAAAGAGATATAATGAAAAATAAAGAAGGTACAATAATGAAATGAAATTCACATGGAGTGATTTTGAGGACAAATCTAGTGATAATGACTCCACTTCTAAAGAAAAATATGACAAAGAAAATATTTTTTTATGAAAAAAGTCATTGATTGACCTACTATATCATCTATACACATTTCTGATAATTCTGAAAATGAACAATCTAATGATGATATGACTAAGGAATAAATTTTTGAATATTTTAGTATAAAATAAGATACTTTCAATAATCTTAAATAAAAATATATGTTAATTAAGAGATAGTATGATTTATCAGAAAACATTAAATTTGATTTCTCTAATTAAAAAGAAAACAATGCTCAACTATGGAAAGAGAATACTGAACTTAACATTAAAATGAGAAACTAATGAAGGACTTAGAAAAATTAACTAATGGTAGATAAACTCTCACCTATATTTTAAGGAAGCAAGTTGCACCTAAATATGTTACAACTATATGTTTTCAATAAGGACAAAGGAGAGTAGTGAAGATTACTTTTGTACATAAGTCAAAAACCTGGAATTTATACTACTACATATTTTTCTAGATGACCAAAAAAAGTAATTAGTTTAAAAATTCTTCAGTATGTTTATATGAAACCCATCAATAAATCGTGGGTTCCAAGAGCATTATTTACTAATATCTTTGGACCCAAGAAAATCTGGGTACCAAAGTCATTCCTTGTATAAATTCTATTTTGTAGGAAAAATGTTTAATGACCTTATTTAAGATTCTATGGTACTTGGAAAGTGATTTTTTAAGACATATATTAGGAGATTATTCATAATTTAATAACCTTTTTAATATTGATGGTGGTCATGTCACCTTTGGTGATAATTATAAAGGGAAAATCATCAGCCATGTCCCAATTAGTAATAGTAATTCAGTTTTAATTTCTAAAGTATTTTTTATTGATGGTTTGAAATATAACCTAGTTAGTATTTCATAGTTATGGGATGGTGGTTTTTTTGTTAAATTTAAGAATAGTTCTTTCAATTTTTATGATTCTAAAAATGATTTTGTTTTTACTACTTTAAGGAACAAAAATGTTTATATAGTGAATCCTAATTCCATAATTTCTAAAAATGGTTCCTGCTTGAGTTATCTTCATAAAAAATATTGGCATTGCAATAGGATACTAGGATACTGCAATATATTCTCACTTATGAAGCCTACTTGTAAAGGGTTAGTCAAGAATCTACCAAAACTAGAGTTCCCAAATGAAAAATTTTGTAACCCCTATAAAAAAGGGAAATAATAAAAAAGTTTCTTTTAAATTAAATAAATAAGTTTCAACTTCTCAACATCTTGATTTAGTTGATATGGATATATTTGTACCATCAAGAGTTTCTAGTACAAATTAGAAACACTATGTCTATATACTAGTTAATTATTATTATAAGTATAACTGGGTGTTATTTTAAGCTCACTGGAGTGAAGACTATTCTTATTTTTCCAATTATACTAGATTTTTAGAAAACCTAAGTTGAATTAGAATTAATACCATAGGAAGTGACCTTGTCCATGAGTTTAAAAATCTTGATATAGAAAATTTTTTCTCACAAAATGGCTACACTCATAACTTCTATGCTCCTAGGAACCCAAATAATAATGGAGTTGTTGAATAGAGAAATAAAACTTTACAAGAGATAGCATGGACCATGTTAAATGATTACGAATTATCTACCTACTTTTGGGTAGAGTCTATGAAGATATTCTTCTACAACATAAATAAAGATTTAATTATACCTAAATTAAATAAGACTCCTTAAGAGCTTTAGAAAAATATAAATCTAAAGGTTAATTACATCAGTGCTTTTGGTTCCAAATTTTTTATTCTTAACACTATATATAATTTGGAAAAAAAATTCCATAAGTGATGAAGGAATTTTCCTAGGATATTCAATTTCTAGTAAATTCTACATAGTTTTAAATACAAGGACCAACATTATGGAATAATATACCCATGTCAAATTTGATGAGAAAGATCCACATGAGCCTAAAACTTGTTTTGAATAACTTGACAATGATTTATCCTATTTTAACTTAAATTCTAAACCTTCTGATTCTACTGTTAAATGGTTAGAAATATCATCTCATTCTAAAGCATTTCAATAACTTCCTAAATCTAAACTAGTAGAAAATCCTAAGGTGATAAGCCCTAATTTTTCTAGATCTATTTAAACTCTTAAGTATCACCCCTTGGATGTTTTTGTTGGAAATATAAAGGTAGAAAAAAATTATCTTTTCTTATAAATCTGATTGAACATAATGCCTTCTTATCTCATCTTGAAAATAAGAATATAAATGATGTTATCAATGATGAATTATGGGAGATGGTAGTACAAGAAGAGTTAAATAAATTTAAAAGAAACAATGTATGGGAACTATTTGATAGACCTAAGGACACCTTAAATATTGGCATTAAATGTGTGTTTAAGAATAATATATATGAATCAGCCATAATGGTAAGAAACAAAGAAAGACTTGTTACAAAAGGTTATATTCAAGATGAAGGAATGGATTATGAGGAAACCTTTACACCAGTTTCCAGACGTGAATCCATTAGAATCGTTCTTGCCTATGCAGCTCATTTAGATTTCAAAATTTATCAAATGGATGTCAAGAGTGAATTAATGAATGGTTTTATAGTGAAGGATGTTTTTGTTGAACAACCCTTTGGTTTTTGAAATCCACATTTTCCAAATCATTTTTTAAAATAAGATAAATATCTATAGGGTTTGGAAGAGGATCTCAGATCTTGGTATGATAATATTATCAATTTTATTTTTTCAAAAGGTTTTTCAAAATTTATATTTGGCCCTACCCTTTTTAGAAAATGAATTTCAAAAGATTTTTTTATAGTACAAATCTATGTTGATGTTATTATTTTTAGATTGTTATGAAATTCCTTATATTATGATTTTTATAAAATTATGAAAAATGAATTTGAAATGAGTTTGTTGGGTGAGGTTAAGTGCTTTCTTGGATTTCAAATCTATCAAATTAAAGAAGGAATCATTTTAAATAAAATTAAATATACAAAAGATATTTTAAAATGTTTCAACTTGGATAAAACTAAGAGTGTTGACACTCTTATGAGTACCACATGTATGTTAGATCTTGATGAACCTTGGAAACCAATAGATCAATCCATTTATAGAGGTAAGATTGTCAGTCTTCTCAACTTGACTTCTATCCATCCTTATCTAATGTTTAGTGTGTATGTGTGCTCATTTTCAAGCTGATCCAAAAGAGTCTCACATTGTTTCTATGAAAATAAATTTCAAATACCTCAAGTATGTCACCAATTTAGGATTTGTTTTATCTAATAGTACAAGAATTTGATTTAGTTATTTATTTTGATGTTGATTTTGGTGGTTGTAAGTTTTATAAAAAATAACTTCTAGAAACTTTCACTTTATAAGAAAGTCTATAGTTTCCTAGTGTAGTAAGAAGAAAAATTCTATTGCACTATCCACTACTAAAGCTGAAAACATAGTTGTAGGTCGATACAATGCACAAATTTTGTGGATGAAACACACATTACAAGACTTTGATATAAATTCCAAAAAGTCCCTGTAAAATTTGATAACACTAGTGCTATAAATATTTCTAATAATCTTGTATCGCATTCTAAAATGAATCACATTGATATGAGATGTCACTTTTTGGGAGATCATTTTTAAAAAGGTGCTATCACTCTTGAATTTATTTCTACAAAACATCAGTTATCAGATATTTTTAATAATACTTTTAATTTTTAGAGAATGAATTACATCAAATGTGAACTTGGAATAATCAACTTTGATTAAATTTATTTTTGAGTGACACACCATTGGGGGAAACACCATTGTAGTTGAATCACTGTTGTGATCATCTCACCTCTATGAAATTTCACACCCTTGGTTTTTCACACCATTGAAATGTTCATGACTATAAAAAATTTCATTTCTTCTATGTTTTCTGAACCACCAGTTTTTTATTTTTACATTTTATTTTATTCTTGTAACCTGATATGAATATTCTCTCTAATATTGAATTCGATTTTCAATTATTATTTCTACTTTGATGTTTTAAATACCTAAATCCCAAATGATATTAATTAGACTTTTTTATAGTTATAAAAAACTTTATTTCTCAGGCTCTTTTGTTCTCTCTCAAGCCTAGTGAAACCCTTTATCTCCCAACCAAAAAATGTTAAACCGTTATCTCAACCTTAGACCTAGCTTACCAGACTGATCCTCATGGAAGGAATGAATAATTCTTCTAATTATTCATCATCTAAGTCATGAAAAGCTAATAAAAATGGGTGAGATGAGTGTTCATGATACTATAGAACCAATTAAACCAGAGTTTTAAATAAGATTTTTTGTAGCTAAAAAGAAGTTGAAGAATAGTGGTTAGTCTCAAGTAAGTCTTTGGTGAAAAGATACCCTTCTATCCTAAGGTATTTTATGATTTCTATCAGCATGTGGAGTTTTCTTTTAACCAAAATGGTGCAGATTAGATAAAAATTCAGGTGAAAGGACATATAATAAGTTTTTATTCAAAGAAATTGGATTAATGTCTGAAAGTAACCCATGAAGGAATTTATGATGATTATCAAGGAACTATACCTGAAGATAGTGATGTTTTTTATGATAATTCTTTAGCCGAACAAACTGGTGATCAGATAAAAAGAAGGACAGTAGCTTCAGAACCTTTTGGGGAATGTAAACTACTCTTTAAGTTCATTAATCATATTTGGTTCCCCATAAAAGGTGAATTTTTCACTTTAAGGTATCATGATTTCTACTTACTATATCTTATGAAAAGAGTACATAATATTAATTTTTGTATATAACTTATGGTTAACCTTTTTGAAATGATCAAGACTACTTTAATATATAATTCCCTAATTTATCTAAATTTCATTTCAACCTTTTTAAAAGATAAAGGGTTAGTTTTAGATGATGAAGATTCAATCATAGACTGCAGTGGTTTTTTATTTCTAAAGAAAATTTCTAAAGAATGAGAATTATCTAGAACCCATGTAAGAAGAAGTGGTTAGCTAATGGTGAGAAAATGTATATGGGTGTTAACTATATGAATCATCCATCCATGCCAAGGGATCTTGTTTAACATAGTATTGAACCTGATGAGGTTGTTAGGTATTCATAAGAGGAAGACGAATTTTCTATATCCATATTTGAGGAAGATTTTTATCGTGTTGATGAGGGAAGTGATCCAGATATCCTTCATGACTCTCCCAAAATTACATATAGAGCTCCTAGTCTCCTTTGAAGACTTCTTAAAAGATAAAAAATTGAAGGAAGTGATGAAGAAGTAACTGATGTTTGTGGATAAGATCAGTTCAAGTCAATATCTAAATCTCATAATGATGAAGAGGAAGAAGAATATGATGATAAAAATGGAAAAGGAAGTGGTAATGGAAATAAAGATGATTATGATGATGAAGCATCAGATCATGATGGTTCTAGGGGGAAATCAGAAGTGATGATGTGAATGCTCCTCAAGATATTGATGTTTCTCTGGAAGGATCTATTTCAAGATCAGAAGGGAGAATGAGTTTTGTTTGAGAAATAGATGTTACTATAAAATAGGTATATGCATCTATTGAGGGGGAGAAATATTCAAGTGTTGAGGTTTTTTTCTAATAAGACTATTTTTGATTCTATTGAGGTTGAGAAGATGTGATTTATTGCATCTGTTAAGCAGCATCCAGCAAAATAAATGAAGAAATAGTTTTTTTCTAGTGATAATTATGGTGATGATGTACAGTTAGTTGATGTATCTTCTTCTGATCAGTCTTCTATTAATAGGCATTTGGAAGTTGAAACAACTATTATTGATGTTCAGAAAGATAATGTTTAGATGAAAACAGAACATTCTATTGATGAGTCTGATGATGCTATACAGAGCGGAGATGGTCAGAATGTGGATATCACTACTATTTTACCTTCTATATTAATGCCTATAGTTATTGAAACCTTTTTGGCTAAGATATCAAAGAAATGGCTCGACCTGATATCAGAAGAATGTGGTATGTTCTCAAATTATGTTTTGAGACCACTAAAGGATGGTGGACATTATCTTAGAGATGAGAGAGATCCTAAGGGATCAGTGGTCTATTAAATTTTTGTTTTTGTTGTATTATAAAAATTTACTTCTTTTATGGAAACGATAGCTACTACTCCAGTCCCTACTCTCCTAGTTGATTTTTTTTCAAGAAGTGACTTGGATGCTTTTATTGAGAATATTGTTTCATATTTTGATAAATTTCTGAATAATCAAGAAACTATAATCATTAATTTGAGAGAAAATACTAAAATTTACCTATTTGAGTTGGTGATTCAACATATTCAACTAAATATGATGCATCACATCCAAGAGGTTCAGATTGAGAATAAGAGGATAAGTAATGATCTGGAATCGGTAAAATCTATTATTGAATATTTAAAGTCTACTTTTACAGCTTCTTTGGATTGAATTCATAAAATTCTTGAGAATATATCTTTAGATACTTCTACCTCTATTATACCTCAAGTAAATGCTCATATTATCAGAACCATGGTTATAGAATAAGTTTCTACTATGACCAGTGGACCTTGATGTGTGGAAACTATCATTCCTTTGAAACTTTTGATGAAGTTTGAGTAGATTACTAAATGTGATCACATGATGATGAGGATTTATTCCAAGGATATTAATTCATATAGAGAGACAATTACCAAACCCATCAAATATTATCTCTCAAAAATTTATACCAAACATGCCATGGATACCAATTTCATGTTTTTTCTTAGAATTTTAGGATGCATCCTATTTATCAAGCCTTTAAATAACTAGTTAGATAGTTAAAGGAAATGACTCTAGTACTTCAAAGATTTATGGGAGATAGTGGAGACTTTTTTAGTGCAATGGAGAAAGGAGGGAAGATCATAATTGAATTCGTACATCTTATGAAACTATTTCTACATGTTCATAGTACAACTATTATAGCTTATATGGTCACCCTTGTTACTTCCCACATGAATCCTTCTACAACTACCCCAGAGTACATCTGAGTTGGAGTGGCCAGAGATCCAAATGTACCTTTTACTTCTATGTTCCATTAATTTTCTCTAACTCCTTATAATGAAGTTCAGCACCTTAGTATGATTCTCATTTATGAGCCTCAACCTCCTCAAGTAATAGGTGGAATCCCAACTGGTGTTCCTACTACCTTTCCTAGAGCTCTTTTAGGCCCTATTTCACCTACTTTCTCAGATCAGGAGATATCCAGGGACAAAGGAAGAGCTTTTATAGACCCTTATTTCCAGCCTTGACAGTGTTTTTGGATTATAATTTTTGTTTTTATGGTAAATGTTTGTAATAACATTATAATTACAACCTTTAGTTGACTATTCATTCTCTTTCTTACTAATTTATTCATCTTTTCTTTCTATTACTTTTCATACTTCCTTTAATATTTTTATTTTTATTATTTTTTTCTTTTTTATAATACCTAAAGGGGGTGAAGGAGAAAATTATGTAATTTATTTCTACCTATTGTTGTGATCATTATTTAATAATATTTCTTATATTTATTTGATACCACGTTAATCTTTATGAATATTGTTATAACTTCTCTTTAATATAATTTTTTGATCTTACATTTGATTCCTTGAATTATTTACCTCTAATGACATTCTTTTTTATCATCAAAAAGTGGGAGATTGTTGACCTCCTTGTTTTAATTATTATTAAATAATTCTTCTAATGATATTCATATGTTTCATGTCTCCTACAACCATATTATAATTTGAGGTAGGTGATGAAAATTTCTAAGTATGAGACACCACCAAGGATGAATCACCACCAAACATATCACATCGTCATCTCCTTTGAGTCACCATTGACATAGCACACCGCTAGTATGGGAAATTGAAAAACTACTGAAATGACTCATCGTCAGAATTTCATATTGTCATAACAGAATTTTGAACAGGTATGAGACACCACCATCCTAACTTACTATCATAGGATTCAACTACAGAAGGATGACTCACCATCAGCTGAGACAGCGTGAGTGTAGAAATTTGGCTAAGTACAAAATATCACATATCCAAATTAAGATATCTCCATAACGAGATAATATCAACCTAAATAAGAAACTACCAAACTATGGGTCATTGTTCTTGACTCACCATCAATATTTATTACTTTGTCTTTTTGAATCAATTTTATGATGGCTATATTATTGAATCTAATGAAAAGTGTTATTTTAATGATTTTTTTCTTAATGGCTCGATGGAAGGAATTAAAAGTATGTGTCATCACTGTGTACAAGGAAGCAGAATATTTAGATTCTCATAGGGAAACTCATGTATGATGCAGATAAAAGAGAAGAAGAATCCCTCATGAAAAAATGGTAATAGAGTGTGATGTACTAAAATAAGAGCATGATAAAATTTGTACATAGAATGTGAGTTGTAATTCATTGTAAGAACCTACATGACTACACCCAACAAAGGAAGACAAAGAATAATAAACATTCATTCCCTTCTTGGAGTCAAGAATAGAAGTGTTCATGAAACTCTATTTTACTAATGTTTCAAGAGCCTGACTTAACATACATTTTCAAAGCACTTTTAAAGAGTCATGAGTTTAACTGATTAACAAATTGAACATCTCTATCTATTTATACTTTTAGATTTCTACGTTTTTTTACAAATTTTTATATTACGAGTAGTGTGTGTTGATTTATTTATTTCTTAACACATAGTATCCTACTATAATTGGAATATATATAGATATCTTATTAACTATTTTAAAAAATTTCTCTCATGGAAATAGTGGAAGTGTTCATGTGGGACCTGTTATATTTTTTACTCCCACATATAACAGTGGAAGAGGCCCTACATAGTCTAGATAGTTGTATACTATTGTAAAACCTTATTCGGGTCATAGATCAAACTATTTATTTATATAAACTTCAAGGTGGTTTGTGATCACCAAGTGGAGAGGACTAAGTCTCAGCTAGAGACTAAACCTCTCGTATTCAAAATTCCATTGTTTGATTTATTTTATTTTATTTTTCTTTACTTTAAATCTGGTCATTAAAATTGTAAATTGTTTTAAACTATAAACAAAATTAATACTTTAATAGTTATCTATAATTAGTTTTTTATACTATTTCAATTTATTAAAAAATATTCAAATGATTAAATAATACGGTATATTATTTTTTCTGAGACCTAATCAATCTTCAAAGAAATATTTTAAATACTAAAATTTATAAATCGCGGTTGTATTGATTGACTGGATTGATTTTAAATTAATTAAAGGAATCTATTTTAATACATTTTGACATGAAATTTTATTGGGTACTCAATCCACCCCCCCCCCCTCCCCTCTTGAGTTACTCACTCCAAATAATAGTACATGTGCTTGAAATGAATTAAAAAATACCACCTATATTTAGATAGCATAAACCAAACAAACTATAAATGAAACTCCAAAATAGATGAAAATATTGAAATGATATCCTACACCCAAATATACCTCCATTTTCACAAGATATGGTCTCTTTAAACTACCTTTAACCAAATCCTTTAGGCCTAAAAACTACAAATAATTATTGGTTGAGGATATATGTATACCTAGTATGCTCCTACTATAACCTCTCATATGTCTAGTGAATTGGAATAAAAAACACAAGGAATGGTGTATATATTATTAATCAATTTAAACAACACAACAATTAAGAAAGGAATTTAATTAAAGATAAACTCTATAATATGTCATCCATCATGTTTATCCAAATTTTCACCTTCTACACTCTGTATCACAATCATCTACATAAAAATTATTTTTATTCCATCATTCATATTCTACATAATGGAGATATGCCTGAAAATCATTTATAAAAATATTTATATTGGATATATTATATGGAATGATATAGGTATATCATATGGTATTTCATACATGAATTCATGAAATTATATATACATTTGTGTGTCTTCTCATATGGTATGATATAGGGATTTCACACCACTTTCTTAAGTATATTTTATGGAATGATATAGTCATATTCTCTGTAGTGATTTGTGTTTATCATATAAAATGAAATGTATAGAAAAATTGAATGAATGAATTAAAATGTTTAGTATATGTATATTTTCTTGAGGGGTTAAATATGATTTGTGACCATAATCCATCTAATCAAATATTATGAATAGTAAATTAAATTCCGGGAGGCTTTCAAAGTTTCCCATAGGCATATATATAAATAATTCAAAGGCTATGAAAATTGAATCTGGTCTACGTGGATCATCTATTGATATTTCCTAAAGAGAAGATCTATTCTCCTTATTATTATACACCCATGGAAATATCACTTCATGGATGAAAGGATAATCCTACCACTTAATTGGGTGATTCATTAACCCATGGATACCTTATGAGGAAGAAGTAATTTTGTAGCTTCTAAGTGATATTCATCAAGAATTTGATTAAATAAAAAGGAAGTTTTTCCATCATTATTGTATGTTATGTTCTTTATTTATATTTATGTGTGGTTTTGGTTTCAAATAATTGTTGATATTGGTATTGGTTTCTTATATCTTCTTCAATTAGAATAAGTTTTATTAAATCCTAATAATACTTTTGGTTGTATCAGATCAATGATATCCTTTAATTTATTTATGAAATTATATTTAAAATAATGAATAATGGATATCCTATTTTATATCATAAGTTGAGATATATTTTTTGAACTATATCACAATATATGATAAGGGGTTTCATAAGCTACGATATGGTGGAACAATATGATATGATATATCATAGATTTAAGTGTAGTGTAAATAAATTATCTTTATCATATCATAATGTATGATATGACCTAACACTAGTTGCAATATATAATTTTCTCTATATCATTGTATTTGATTAAGGAATTTAAGATATGATATATTGAATAATTTATTTCCAATCGATTTAAAATAGAGTTTCTTTGTATTGGTGATGTCAAGGTAATCATAATCCCTAATTACCAGTGTCTAAAGATTTCATCAGGCACTAAAATTTCATGTATCGCCACATGTGATATAGGAAATAGTGTGAGTTTTAATAAAAATTTGATAAAAATAATGAAAATGGAAAGAAAATTGAACATAATGATTTATGTGGTTCGAAAAGAATACCTAATATACACAAAGGGGGAAATAATTTCACTATTTATAAGGAGAGATGTGGGATTTTTTATACAATGGAATATAAAACATTCCAGGGGCCAAGTAAAAAAATTGTTTCCATGATAAAGAAAGTATAATAAATTTTTGGGTTGAAATAGCGTTTCTTGTGAAAAAAAATCTAAATCCTTTGAGGGAACATCATCTTAAAAAATTAACATATGTTTTTTCAAATACATCCCACATTAAAATTTATTTTTGTGACTCTTTGTGAACCCAAAATTAAACTAGAATTTTCTATGACTCCATGTTTACCTCAATATTCTTTTCAAAAATATTTAAATGGTGTACGAACCTAGAACCCCTAGTCTTGAAGACAGGGAGTAACACCCCTTATAACCCAATGCAACCCCAGCATTGAGGTTTAATGACATAGTTAAGGACTTCGTGTACATTATGGACTATATTAAATTATGGGGTGGATATCTCAACATGGATCACAATAAATAATTCAAAATGAATCATTAAATATTATATAAAGGAAAATTTCAATTTTTCTATTTTTGAATTATGGAATGATTTGGATCTTTATAAATTTATTATAAATTATAGAAAAAACTATTTTAGGTTATTTATTTAATCCGTTATATATAAATTAATTATGAAGAAAATGCTTATAATTAATTATTATTTGTTTTTGAAATATTTAATAAATATATATTTAATATTATTTTTTAATATCAAATACTTTTAATCTATATAGAATGAGTTATAATTTTGATAATAAAGTTTTCACATATGAATTATAAAGAAAATTTATAAAGTTTTTTTTAATTATAAAATATGGAAAAAAAATTTAAATTATGAATCATTCATAATTATTAATTTTAAATATTCAAATTAATGGATTTATTTTAGAAATTATTTAAAAAATATTTAAAAAAAATTAATAGTTTATATGATCAAGTTTCAAATAATATTAAATATATGATATTTTGATAATGTAAAAGGATTATATTATATTTGAATTATTCAGAAGTGATATAAAATATTTATATTTGAATTAAATGTATTGTATTTAAGAAAATTCTATATAGAATGATAATATAAAGTAATTCATATTATAAATAAATAAAAAGTGTTTTTATTTATTTATTTAATGTACATAAATCATGTTTAATTATAAAATGTTTTATTTTGGAATTGTTCATAAATGTAATCTCAAGTATAATTAATGAAATGTTTAAATATTTAATTTATTCACTACTTAGTTTATAGATATAAATTGTTTATTTTATGAATTAATGTCTTCTTTAGTTTAAATATTTCTAAACTACATCTTTAAATTGTTATACATAAATCAGAGGAATATATACTTTGTATGATAATTGATTTAAATTTTTATACCTTGAATTTGGATTTCTTATGAGAAATAATCTTAAAGTTAGATTTTAATTATAATATATACATATTAGGTTTTGGGATTGTATTATAATAAAGGTATTTATTGAGTATTGAACCATGGTTAGTGAATTTTTGGAGAAGTAGGATTTGGTTATCTATCACCCCAATCGTACCCTTTCTGAGGATTTTGGTTTAATATGATCCTAAGAATTTACATGAAAGTGTTTAATTGACCTTATTCATGGGATGTATTTGGATATGTATTAATTTTTATTATTTTAATTTGGGAAACTAAGAAATTATTTATGTTATTTAAAGAGTTATACATTAATATGGTTTAAAAATATTAGTTTGGTATATGGAATAGGGATTAGAAAAAATCATTAGAAGCATGAATACATGTAAAGGAAATATATGAGATAATATGGTCAAATAAAAAAACTCATTTGAAAATACTAATTATTGGATTCATTCTAAAGAAAACAATTTTCAAGCCCTCAATCCTCCAACCAGGTAGGTTTCTCAAAAGAACAATGCATATATATTATCTTCTGTATAAAAAGAATGTTATGGGAGACCCTAATTGGATTATGTGTGTTTATTTTGTATTATATTTAGGGTAAAATTATCTTGTAAAACCTAAGAGTTAGTATACTAAAGATCTAGAGCTGAGAAAATCCTTAAGGTATATTAAACAAAGATTTGTTCCCTCAATTATCTATGAGTTATATTTGATATGATTGGTGAAATTGACAACCTAAATAGATAATTAGTGACATTGATACCAAATTAGACTAATTTATTAACATATATATATATATATATTCACACTAATTTATTTGATATAATTCAAAGGGGTTATCATTTTAGTGGGTGAATATATAATAAAATTAAATATTAAATAAATGTGAATCATGATACTCATCTAATAAATGTTTATATTGTAGAAACTTTGGCATCATAATCAGTAAACATTACTTTGAGGTCAATATTAAAGAAGGATAATCTTAATGGAATAAATTTATTGGATTTTTATATAAACTTAATAGATTTTCTTAAGCAAAAAAGGAAATTATATGTGTTAAAATATCCACATACTGAGCGACTGACTAGTGATATTATTCAAAAATGGATCGTGATAATGATATGAATTTAAAGGATTTCATTAATGTATTGATTCTTAGGAATGTGTCTATGAAATCTGTGTTGTAAAATAAACATGAAATTATAGATATGTTCATGATGATATATAACTTGAAATGGATTTATCAAGAACAAGATAGGCATTAGAGATGAAAGATTTCAATGGAATTTTTTTAAATTAATTATGTAATACGGAACATAATTATTCACTCATACCCAATATAATTGGTTACATTAATTTCATGTAGATAATGGTATATTTTTTAACTATTAATATGGATATAAAATTCATTCTACCATCACTTTTGGAATGGTTTTGACAGTTTATTGTAAATTATTACATAAATTAGTTCAATAAAAGTTTACTTTATATCTTCAATATATTAAGGATAGTTAAGTGGGACATGGGTTGTCTAGGATCAAGTGCTATATTAAGAATGAAATAGGGTAAAATCTAAAATAAAAAAAAATAAAAAATCTATGGTAAAGTCTAACAGTCTATCTTTCGATAGCCTTTAAATTTCAATGAAACCTAAGGGTATAGTTGGGAAGGAGGGGTAGTGATCCCATTATGGAACGTATATTCATTATAGGAGGAATTTTATAGAATAACAGAAGGGGTCAATAAACTTTATGGACAGATAATAAATGGTATTAATGGTATATAATTTAATTCTTCTATTTTAAATCATATATGATATAAAATATAAATTAAACAACTGTTGTGAATATTTATACAAGTTCAAAACTAGATAAGGATTGATGAATAAATATTAAAGTGTATATTCAAAATATAGAGAAAGGTGTTTCAACATTATGGAATTGGATGTACTTGAATCATTTTATTCTCAAATTAGATTAGATTAAAAATTGTGTATTTTCATTTTATTTTCCCTATTATGTGATATGTAGAGTTATTTTAAAAAAAATTATTGTCATAAATAAATGTGATGAATATTTTGATACACATATTTATGACTGATCCAATTCAATAACAAATTGGAAAATAAGGAAATTCTGAAAGAATATTTTTCTAGGATAATTTATTTTTATCCCAAGTACTTGTTAAAATATTATAGAAATACTTCAACTGCCTTATGGTGGATTATTTTAAAGAATAAATTATTATTTTAAAAAATTTACCCTAAAAACATAGAATACCATAGGATAAATGGTGTTAATAGTTTATTTGATAAATATTCCAACATGAGGAAATACAAAATGGTATTTATCATTGTTTGTATGATATATTTGGAGAAAATATAGTTTTTAAAAGGATAGTGGGAGTATGTTTGGACTTATATATGTTCAAATCATGAAAAATAATATATTAAACCAGCCTAATTCAAAATGGAAGTATTTTTATATTTTAATATTTTAAGGTGTGTTGGTAAATAAACATATTAATATAATGAGTTGTATTTTATTTTTTACACAATAAAGATTGAATAATCTTTTGTGGAGTTAAATGTGATGAATATGATTTTTATTCTCACCATTACTCAAAAAATATTAATATATGTTACTCACTAAAAGTGTTTAGTGGGAGTTTTTATCATATTTTCATATTATTATGTATAAATAATTATATATAAATGTAATTATTTTAATAAAAAACTAAAATTGAATCCAACATGAGGCTTCTATGGTGTTTTATCATATGAGATATGATTATACGGGCACTTATGTATAGTTTTTTTGTATTATTAAAGGATTTCAAGAATATAAAAGTGTATCAAGTTATATAAAATGTATTATCTACATTATCAATTTTTCATATTGGATACATATATTCATGATGTATAATGATAATTGACCTCTTAAAGTACAACTTTGACTTATTTATAATCAATTTTCATTATGGATTATTATATATTATGGTGAAATTAAAGTTTAACATGGGTAGGATTTAATATAGAGATATGGAATAATTTCATGAGACACAAAATGTGTTTTTTTGTTTGATTTCCCACCAATTATACCACATGGAGTGTGATACACTACACCTTTGGTATTATATGAGTTCATGTTTTATATTTGAATCCACATACCTAAGTATAGGTAAGATACCTAGTATGAGAACCAAAAAACATTAATGTCATTCTTACACCAACCATGATGTTGAGCTAATTTGGGGGGTGGTTTGGTATGTTATTAATCATATGATCATTTGATGATTAATCAATATTGGATTTGGAATCTAATGTGATGAGTATAACTTCTAGAACCATGATGTAGATAGAATCACTACTACAAAAATGGCCTTTAACAGCAATAGAAATGGCCTTTATCAATGCAATAAAAGTGATAAATACATGGGAGAGGTTAAAATCCCGAGTCTTTTATCAATGATTACAAAAGTGCTAAAAAAATATACCTTTAGTAGAACATTTAAATGTGATGATAAATATGGCCTTTATTAATGCTTTTAAAATCACTAATAAAGGGTCATGCTATAGTGTGTTGTAACATTACACTACAGCACCAAAAACTCACCTAATGTCAACAAAAATAATTCTCAATATAGGATTTAAATGATATGAAATTTACTACACAAACATAAGAAAAAACACTGTATTATAGAAATTCCTAATATTGGTTCATACAATTACATAATTAAAAATTATTACGTATATTAAAAAACATCAATATTCCTTTATCATTTCATCCTAACCCGACTTATGATATTGTCAAAAAAACCACCCCATATCAAGAAAAATAACATGCCTATATAAGAAATAAATTCTTATATTAGTAATAATATAAATAAATTAATTAACAAAAAGTTTCACTTTTACTAAAATTAATTTCAATTTTAAATAAAAAGATGCACTTGGAGTCATACCGTTCACACCATACATCGGATTGAGGTGAGGCTGATTCATATACCTCAGAAATGACTTATGTATTGTTTTTATAAAGTATAAAAAAATATGAACGTGTTTTTTTGTTTTTTAGTAGGTTAGTTTGTTTTTTACAAAAACTGATATCAATTTTAAATAAATATGCACTTACAGTCATATCGGCCGCACCATGTATCAGATTGAGGTGAGGCTGGTTCCTACATGTTTAAAGTCACTTATGGATTTTTCCTAAAGTATCAAAACAATCTGAATGTTTTTTCATAGTTTTGGGTATTTTTGTTGCCTTTTTTATTAAAATGTCATTTTAAACATAAAACAGACACTTCGACTCATACGGATCACATCATGTATCAGTTTGATATGAGTCTAATTCCAACATGTCACAAACAACTTATGAATAAATCCCCTAAATAATCAAGAAAATACGATCATTTTTGCTTAGTTTTTAGTGATAAAATCTTTTTAAAGTAAAATGTTGATTTTAAACTGATAATGGACACAATGAGCCAGTTGTCTTTTTTACTAAAAGTAATGTCTTTTTAAAATTGAAATAAGTAATTAGATTCATACCAGTCACATTGTGTGTCGGATTGAGGTGTGACTGATTCCTACACATTCTAAAGTCTCAAAATAATCCTAAATATCAATGTTACCATGATTTTTATTTACTTTATTTATCGAATTGCGAACACTACATGGGAAGCTTTGAACAAACCACGTCAACTCAAAAAAACGAATCAACATGTATAAGTAAACAATTATTATGAGTAATACTAGAAAAATAAATTAATCATAAATATGAAATAATAAATTAATTGGATACATAATGATTTTACAGTTAAAATATCAATATTACCTCTGTGATTGAGCAGTGGAAGAAACATGAATGAAAGTGGTAAATGTCAACACTACAGGGGTGAATGGTTTTGAGGGAGAAGAATTCTGTAGAAATGTTAGTGCATAAAGGGATGAAATAAGGATAGATCACCCCAACTCAAATAAAAGAATCCACCTATATAAGAAAGAAATTATTATGTGATTAATACTAAAAATAAATATATAAATCATAAATATAAAACAATACATTAATTATATGGACAATGATTTTACTATGAAACATCAAGATTACCTCTATAGTAGATTAGAGTAATTATCTTTTCTCTTCCTTCAAATGAAATGGAGAGAACATGAAAGAAAGTTCTAAATGAAACAATGTAGGGGTGAAAAATATTTTAGGGATAAGAATCATGAAAGTTAGATAGAGAACCCCATATCGAACAAAATAATCCACCAGTATATGAAAACAATTATTATGTGAGTAATACTAAAAAGAAATAAATTAAACATAAATATGAAATAATACATTAATTCTATACATAATGATTTTAAAATAAAAATATCAAGATTACCTCTGTAATTGAGCAGATTCAGAATCATTTCTATTCCTAAATAATAAGTGGAGAGAACTTGAAAGAAATTGATAAATGAAACACTATAGGGGTGAAAATATTTTTAGGGAGAAGAAGCATTAAAGTTGGACAGAGCACCCAAACTCAAAGAAAATTATCCACATGTATAAGAAAAAAATTATTATGTGAGTAATACTAAAAATAAATAAATTAAACATAAATATGAAAAAATAAATTAATTATTTGGATAATGATTTTACTATGAAAATATAAAGAATAACTTTGTGATTGAGTAGAGACAGCGTCATTTATATTATTGTAAAGGAATGAAACAAAGATATAAATCTCCAAAAATAAAAAAAATCTACATGAAATTATAAAAATTAAATCAAAATTTCATTATATAATTTTTTGGTAAAATTGATAAAGTATATCGTAACATTAACTTTATATATTTCCAAAGGGTTTCCTTAATTATAATTAGTTCTTTCATCATGTGCAGAATAAATTGTCTACATGTATATCCAAAAATTTAATTTAGATTATTTTAATGTAGTAGAGAACATATAATATTATGAGGAAAAACATAGTATAATTAAAAACACTTTCACCTTCTCATTGAAACCTCTTTATTTGTTTTAAAATTTTCATGTATTTGGTTTCTATATCAAGAATCCAAATCCCCACTTTTTCGTCCCCTTTAACGTAAAATACATTGTTGGCATTGGGACGAACATGAACTGATTATGATGTCCCAATGAAAGGGTCATCCTCAATTGAATTTTCATCTAACTCAACATTTGTTTTAGTCACCAGTAGTACAATCGATCAATTCTTGTTTTTGGATTAGAGATATAAAATACTTTCACTTATTGTGATTCCATTATGAATAACTCGTCCTTTCCCCCTTCCACACTAAAATTCACCATCAAAAATACCATTTCATCCAATTTCACCCCACTCATATTGTCATCCTATTTGAAACGGAAAATCATATTGAGAAGTGTTTTATAATCAAACTTGTATATTTGTTTCATAATTCCAAAATATGGAATATTTGAATAAATTGGATTTCTATCCTTGGAACTAGATATGTGCATTTCTTCAGCCACAAGCATAACACAACTATTTTTCATTTTACAGTAGTTATTTTATTCTTTTGTATATAATGTATAACCATTTATTACAAAACTAGTGTAAGATATAACATTTTCATTCGGTACTCTGGATAGCCATTGAAGTTATTCAGAAATTGAATACAGATTTTCAGATAACTACTTATAAATTTGACCTATGAACCATCCTATAAACTATTGATTATGTGTATTTGATATCCATCCTTCATCCCTTGATGTATTCAAATATCTAAGAATTTCGTTATGGTATTCAATGTATGGATCAACATCTTCACAATTATGTAATATGTAAATATGTTCTTACTCCCACTCTGTCCAGGTAATTGTAACAACATCTCTTTCATAAATCCCATCACCCATAAATCATTAATTGTGATGTGACTTTTTGTGACCAATGATTTCATGATATGATAGGTAATAAGTATATAACTTAATAGCTTCTTCAACAATATATCATTCTACAATACAAAATTATATCCATCTGGTATTGATAAGAAACCCTTTCAAAATCTTCATATATCATTCAATGGGGTACATCCAATTATAATGGATAGGGCTACATAGTTTTACCTCTCTGACTAATTGAACCATTAGGTGGACCATTATATCAAATCTTAATGGTGGAAATAATGTTTCTAATTGATATAAGATGACTAAAATATATTTATTGATTATGGGAAACTTTTATGGGTCTATAACTTTACTACATTTGGATTTGAAAATGAAGAAGAGTTTGGTTAAGGTAGGTCATGCATTTTGAGGTAGAATTCAATGGAAAGCAATATGCATAAAATATTTCTTTAAAACATGACTTTGGGGTGATTTTATCCCGTGCAACTTCAAATTATTCATTAACATGACATTCTTGATATTTTATGAATACCCCTGTGGAACTTTTATACTAGTAAGAAAAAGGAAAGATTGCAATTTTTCGATATGGATAGAGTGTAAGCTACTAGAGGAAGAAAATTACTCCTTTTACCATTCACTGCTTCCAACTCTTCCCTTATACCCATTTCAATCAAGTCCAACCCAGTTTTGATGACATATTTCATTTTTTCAGGAACATTTATAACATGCCAATAAAACTATCAAATACATTTTTTTCTACACGTATAACATCAAGAAAATATCTGACATACAACAATTCCAATACAGTAATTCAAAGAAAATTTATCTATTCTTACAACATGAAATTTTATGGTTTTTCAAAAATGGTTTACCAAAATCAGTTTCAAAATTTTTTACTTTTTGTATAGTTGATCACCTGTTGCTAGAGACGGTGTTGTACTATGTTCGATATTTGGTCTCGCTTGTCATTGATTGAAGTTATATGCGTCGCAAATTAATTACCCATTCTTAGAACTTCAGTATAGCATAGGTTTGAGGTTGATCCACAAGGAACAATGGCATGAATAAATTCAATTGAGTTAATACTTAATTAGGTGAAGAATGTATAATTTAGAGTTTATTGAGTTGATTTTGGTTTTTTGATTGAAACTAAATTTTTTTACTTTGAAGAAATGATTAACAATTTTAAAGAAAACAATAGGTAAATTTAAAGAGTTTAAAATAGTAAGAAAATATCTGTCGGGGCTGTGGTGATTAAGGAGTTCTTATGCAGATTGTTTAAATGGTTTTGTTGTCCATAATAATTCAATCATTCTGGATTTCATTTTGTTACAATATTTCCTTGGTCTGGTTCCTCTTTTTTGTAATTAGAGTAGTTGACTTCTTGGTCTGGTAGTCAGTGTCCGTAAATATTTATTACATTTAGACCATTATTTGAATCAGTGAAATACTTCCAATGGTCATGGATTTTTTTACCGTTACTCCACTTTTGTATCACTGAGAATTCTTCCCTTGGTCCGGCTCAGAATTCTCAGTTATATTAGACAGTGGTTTAAGAAGAGTAAAATGAATTACAAAAATCAAACACAACTATATAAAACAACACACAAATTATGATCCCATCATCCAGAGCCCCAACACGAGGGGTTTAGTTACACATAGAAAATATGAGAGAAACAACACATGTGATACCTAAAGGATTTATCATGTAAGCGTTGAGGTATGGTGTCGGAAGGTGGAATGGCGGAATGAAGGCACCTCGGTAGCTTTGGGAATGGTGGTAGCAGAGCTTCTCTCTCCTCCAATGGGTTATGAACTCTAAAATTCATAGGCCAAGGCCTCTTTTTATAGAAAAATAAAGTACACGGCATGCATATAAAGTACATGTTGTGTACTTTCCGTCAACGCACTTTGGCGCCAATTTCTCCACTGGCAGGTGGCCTAACACACCGTCTTTGACTTTTAAACATGGAAATGCCTGATATTTGAGGGTAAAAGGCATGTATCGCCGCCATACATGGCGTCTAGTATCATAGGTTTGGCCGCCAGCCCCTTCTAGAATATCAGACACAAAATGTAAAAATGGAACATGTCGTGTCTCCTTCAACGACCACATGGGCATGTAGACTTTTCTCAGCAACCACCACTTCTAGAAAGTAGTACACGGCGTGTAACGCCGCCTCACACGGTGTGTATCTTCTTCCTGGTGACATGGGTGTGTACTCCCTCCTTCGATCTGTGTCCCTACCTAGATGTACACGGTGTGTAAAAATGTACACACCGTGTAGTTTCAAAATTTTCACACACTTCCCTTGATTCGTGTATTTAGCCAGAAATCTCCTTAAAGTAAACAGATTCACCAAAATCAAAGAATATGTTCATAAAAAATAGATATTTTCTAAAAACAAGTTTTTATTGTCAATTATATATATGTAAATGTATACACAAATTGGGTGCATCAAATTCCCCCACACATAGTCATTTTCTTGCCCTCAAGAAAAATCTCAACATCTAATTAAAAGAGCATATTCTTTAAAAAGGAAGTCATTTAAGTAATCCAACGTATAACTGATAAAGTTATTGAGGAAGATTTCTAAAAGGCACAAACAAATTCAATTCATAAGATTTTAAAATCATGCCTCATATATAAGGCAATTAACTACTCTCATCCTCTTTCAACACATTTTTCAACCTTTCAAAAATAAGCATGCCACTTGATGATTTACCTTACCAGTTGAAATCACACTTCACACTCAAGATGTTTTTAATCAAATTTGTGCTCAATATAAGGTATATACACTCTATCCATAGGTTTTAAAGATATCTTGTTCTCTACTTCATAAAAATTGAATTACAAAAATCATAAGGGCTTTATCAATAAGGTTCAGATGTTTCTGTGGCTAAGGGTTGGTAGGTTCAAATGTGAAAATAAATTCTGAGGCTTGAAAAAGGAAGGTTAATTCCTTTAAACAACATTTCATGATATTCAAAGTAAAGCTCACTGAAAATGCATCCTTCACAATCTTATTAAAATGCTTTTTTAATCGTCACCATCTTCTTTAGGCAAGTAGGGTTCATGGGAAAATAAGCATAATGTCCCCTTGTTGTTTGTTTGTTTGTTTGTTTGTTTGTTTTAAACAAAACACAAGGGAAACACTTTTGAATACAATGAGTAGATGTTTGTAACCCATTCTGCCCCAAATAATAAAGAGGCACTCCCCCACACTTTATTTCATGGTTGTGCACAAAATATACCATGTATTTCCAACTCCCTCTTTAAATCTCAAATGAATAATCATGCAAAGTTTAAAAATAAATAGGGTAGGTAGGAAAATAGGCTTGTAATGTGGCTTCCTATAAAGGTTTTTCATGGCTTCTATGGGCTTAATGAAGATTAAATGTAGGTTAGGTCTCAAGATAAAGGGTTTGAAACAATCTAATGCCTCAATCATTTTATTTTAATTCAAAAATTTCTTCATGTTTTGAAACGAAAACTTGCAAATTCTGGTAGTGATTCATATCCTAAGAATCTCTCAAGAAAGAGGGTATTAGAAAAGAAATATGAAAAGGGGTTTAGAATACCTCTCAGGAGTGGAAAAATAATAAAGGGACAATCAGGTCATGACATGCATATAAATGATTACCCTAATCAATGTAATTTAATCAAGGATGAAAAGTTGCAATTGAAACTATATCAACAATTATTTTAAAATACGTAATAACTAAAATAAGCATGAAACATTTCCAAAATTTCCTACTGACAACTCTAGCATTTATAAGAATGATTAACCAAAATTTCTTTACATTTACAAATATAGAATATAATAAGGATGTCTCCTAGATTAGTTTAAGGGCAAAGACTAAGGTGAAAGCTATAGATGCTCCCCCATACATAATACTACACATGGTCCACCAAGTGCAATACTAAGGTAAAGGGTGGGAAACGGGGAGAAATGGGGGACAAAATGAAGGAAAGTAGTGGAATAAGTAAATCCAAAAAGAAATAAAATAGCAATGGAAAAATACTCTCCTCGTGAAAAGTGATGCCCAAGGTGCTCCATGATACCTGTGACTGGCGAGGAAAAAGAAAAGTACAAACATGCACAACATCACAGCACAAGAAAATGACAGAAGAGATATATAAGATAAATAAAAATTTCACTATCGTGGGGTCACCTCTGGGGAGGCATCATCCTATACAGAATCGGACGGTAAAGATGGCTCAGGAGGCATGGAAGTGGGAAGCCCAGACTCTACATCGGGAAGGGGAGCTAAAAAAGTAGGATCCACAGGTGCTAGACTCGGCAAAGGTAGCTCAGCAGTAGGCCCTGGCCCAGCAGAAGTGGTAGCAGTAGCAGATGGGCCAGGAGCGGAGACAGAGGCTGGTGGAGGAGGCAATGGAACACCAAGATGATGAGCAATATGTGCCAAGAGCTGCTCCATCTGGTCATGGCGGTCGTCCAGATGAATCAAATGGCGTGTAATGGTGTCCTGGCGGCTGATGATATGAAAGAACTGTTGCTCCATCATGGCTAGGCGGAGGTAAATGGTCAGATCGACCGAGGGTGCGGGGGTAGGTGGGATGGGGGATAGGACGGAAGAATTAAGGTCATAAGAAGAGGGGTCAGTAGGAGGTGGGTGAGGTGGAGAAGTTGGAGGGGGTGGGGAAGGAGGAGCAGGGTCAGCAGCTGGGGCAGAAGGGGCAGTAGGTGGTGGGGCATGAGCCTGAGCAAGGATGTAGGCACCCCCTACTTTCGGACCAATCCCATGCGAATGACCATGAGAAAGTCCATCCGCTGGGGTGAACCTAACAAGTCATGATGTAAAGTGGGCTCGAACACCCCTAGGTGGTGGGCAAGACGGGTGGTGTAAAATCTGTCGGTCAGGTTTCCCTGATGGCCGTTAATCATTGAGTGGAAATAGGAGGCGGCGAGATAGAGGAGGTCCGGGTAGTCGTGCCGGATGACACAGGTAAGAAGCTCCATGTCACGGCTGATCATGACCCCCATATCTTCATGGCGGGGGAATAGGATGGGGATGAAGCACCGGTGGGCGAAACGAAGGATTGGGTCAGTTATAAGAGTTCTCTTCTGGGAAGTGGGGGAGTATCGGTGGTCAGGCCCAGCGATCTCCCGCCACACGGCAATGAGGTCAGAGTGCTCAGGCCGGGTCAAGGCAGAAACGGGGGGTGGGGGATAGGAAGGGGGTAAAAGTCGCACCCTCGGCCAAACTCTGTCATGGTAAGAGAAAATTGTCGGCCGCCTACCCGGAATCGAACTACGGGTACCGCATCACTAGGTGTCTCCTGGTACTCCGCTCCATCAAACACAAAAGAGGCCACAAACTCTAAAAATAAATCACAGAACATAGGAGTGCTGACCTAGAAAATATCTAGGAGCGAGGTGTCCCGAGAAGTGCCTCCTACTCCTCCCAAATACTGAGCTGTTGCGGAACACTGCTGTCCTGGTATCGGCCACTCAATGGGATCGGCTGACGAGATAAGCGTCAGACCCTATCGTAGGAGAGGTCGGTGGAAGGGAATACCGTGCAAGGATAAGGAGCACCTACAGGTTTCGGTCCAAGTGTCGGTGCAGCAGCAGTGGCAGGCTCTGTAGGTGGATCGGTCGAAGTGGAGGGTGGATCATTGGAAGGTGTGCTCGAAGAGGGACCCGCTGTTGATGAAGATAGCACAGGGAAAGTGGCAGCTGGAGCAGCAGAAGTAGTCATGGCCTCCACTGAGGGAGTGAGTGGCGGCAGAATGGCCAATGGAGGGAGCTCAAAGACCAGAGGATCTGGGTCCAGCTGCGTAGGAGGTCGGAGTCGGATCCAACGATAACTGGACTCCTCGCCCTCAGTGGCGGAGGCTGGCCACTTCCCGCACGAAGGATCGTGATTTTCCATATCCTGAAATAGAAAGAAATAGAAAACAAAACAGAAGAAAAAGAAAAAGGAAAGAAAACAAAAAAATGAAAATGTGAGAAAACTGGAAAATTAAAGTATATGGCATGTACTCCAGAGTACACGGCGTGTAGTAAAAAATGGATAGTATCTCGTGTTCTCTGGACAAACACACCGAGGGTGAATAACAGACCATGGAAAAGTACACGGCGTGTACCAAACATACACGTCGTGTTCACTCAAGTGTCGGTGGTCATGTGGTACAAATGACACAGCCGTGTTTTTATCAGTTCAAAGAAAACAATACATGCCGTGTAGGTTCAGGACACGGCGTGTACTGTACACGAAGAACATGGCTGTATATAAGGTGAGACACGGGCCGGTTGAACCTCTAAAAGACACGGCGTGTACCGAACACACACACCGTGTATAGGAACATGGGGTGAGAGGTCGTGTAGAGGGTAGATACGGGCCGACTGAATATATAAAGGACATGGCATGTACTGAACATACACGCCATGTTCTCGAACATGGGTTGAGAGGCCGTGTTATGTGCTACACACGGATCGGCCAACAGAAATGACTGACACAGCATGTACCAAACACACACTCCGTGTACATGAAAATGGTGTGTGAGGCCGTGTGAAAAAAGTGTACTTGGGCACGATGACAAGTACACGGTGTGTACCGAACATACACACCGTGTATATTCAAATTTTGAAATATTTTGTGTGTGGCCATGTACAGAAGTACACGGTGTGTGTTCTTCATTTCGTGGCTATGTACTACCGGAAGTTGAACGGTCAGCCGATCCTAAAAACACCCCAAATGATTCTAAAAACATGAAACAGATGGTGTAGAATGGTGTACCTAGATCGAGGATCACAATGTGGGAAGAATTAGAACTTGAAACGCCCCAAATCGATGGATCTGGAGAAGGGGGGTTCGGGTGGAGTTTGGGAGAAGAAAACGGAAGAGGTGAGGAAATGGGGATGTCGTGTGACACGGCCTCAAGCTGGGTGGACCGCGACTTATATAGCCGCGATACACGGCGTGTATATTTAGACTACACGCTGTGTATCCCAAATTTTTTTTTAATTAAAAAAATATATATAAATAAATATAGTTATTATAGAAAACTATATATTAATTATTATTAATAATTAAAATAAAAATAGATATATCTACAAATTCTATTATAAATAAACCTATACACGATGTATATCGGGAAATACATGTCGTGTTTTTTAAAATTAGAAAATACAGTACTACAACCTTTGGTCCGGTGCTTGGGGCGGGATTTGAACATGGTGCCGCCTGATAGTTGAGGGTGCAAGGCATGTAGCGCCACCATACACGGCGTGTAGTATCATAGGTTTGGCCTCCAGCCCCTTCTAGAATATCAGACATGACGTGTAAAAATGGAACATGTTGTGTCTCCTTCAACGGCCACATGGGCGTGTAGACTTTTCTCAGCAACCACCGCTTATAGAAAGTAGTACATGGTGTGTAACTCTGCCTCACATGGCATGTATCTTCTTCCTGGTGACATGGGTGTGTACTCCCTCCTTTGGTCTGTGTCCCTGCCTGGATGTACATGGCGTGTAAAAATGTACACACCGTGTAGTTTCAAAATTTTCACAGACTTCCCTTGATTCATGTATTTATCCAGAAAGCTCCTGAAAGTAAACAGATTCACCAAAGTCAAAGAATATGTTCATAAAACAATATATATTTTCTAAAAACATGTTTTTATTGTCAATTATATATATTTAAATGTATACACAAATCGGGTGCATCAAATTCCCCCACACATATTCATTTGCTTTTCCTTAAGAAAAATATCAACATCTAATTAAAAGAGCATATTCTTTAAAAATAAAGGCATTTAAGTAATCAAACGTATAACTGATAAAGTTATTGAGGAAGATTTCTAAAAGGAACAAACAAATTCAATTCATAAGATATTAAAATCATGCCTCATATATAATACAATTAACTACTCTCATCCTCTTTCAACACATTTTTCAACCTTTCAAAAATAAGCATGCCACTTGATGATTTACCTTACCAGTTGAAATCACACTTCACACTCAAGATGTTTTTAATCAAATTTGTGCTCAATCTAAGGTATATACACTCTATCCATAGGTTTGCAAGATATCTTGTTCTCTACTTCAGAAAAATTAAATTACAAAAATCATGAGGGCTTTATCAATATGGTTCAGATGTTTCTGTGGCTAAGGGTTAGTAGGTTCAGATGTGAAAATAAATTGTGATGCTTGAAAAAGGAAGGCTAATTCCTTTAAACAAAATTGCATGATATTCAAAGTAAAACTCACTGAAAATGCATCTTTCACAATCTCAGTCAAATGCTTTTTTAATCGTCACCATCTCACTTAGGCAAGTAGGGTTCATGGGAAAATAAGCATAAGGTCCCCTTGTTGTTTGTTTGTTTGTTTGTTTGTTTTAAAAAAACACAAGGGAAACACTTATGAATACAATTAGTAGATGTTTGGAACCCATTATGCCCCAAATAATCAAGAGGAACTCCCGCACACTTTATTTCATGGTTGTGCAAAAAATATACCAGGTATTTCCAACTCCCTCTTTAAATCTCAAATAAATAATCATGCAAAGTTTAAAAAGAAATAGGGTATGAAGGAAAATAGGCTTGTAATGTGGCTTCCTATAAAGGTTGTTCATGGCTTCTATGGGCTTAACTAAGATTAAATGTAGGGTAGGTCTCAATATAAAGGGGTTGAAACAATCTAGTGCCTCAATCTTTTTAATTTAATTCAAAAATTTCTTCATGTTTTCAAAAGAAAACTTGAAAATTCTGGTAGTGATTCATATCCTAATAATCTCTCAAGATAAAGGGTATTAGAAAAGAAATATGAAAAAGGGTTTAGAATACCTCTTAGGAGTGTAAAAATAATAAAGGGACAATCAGGTCATGACATGCATATAAATGATTAGCCTAATCAATATAATTTAATCAAGTATTAAAAGTTGCTACTGAAACTATATCAACAATCATTTTAAAATACGTAATAACTAAAATAAGCATAAAACATTTCCAAAATATCCTACTGATAAATCTAGCATTTATAAGAATGATTAACCAAAATTTCTTTACATTTCCAAATATAGAATATAATAATGATGTCTCCTAGATTAGTTTAAGGGAAAAGACTAAGGTGAAAGATATAGATGCTCCCCCATACTTAATACTGGAAATGGTCCACCAAGTGCAATACTAAGGTAAAGGGTGGGCAACGGGGAGAAATGGGGGACAAAATGAACGAAAGCAGTGGAATAAGTAGATCCAAAAAAAAAGAAAATAGAAATGGAAAAATACTATCCTCATGAAAAGTGATGCCCAAGGTGCTCTATGATACATGTGACTGACGAGGAAAAAGAAAACTGAAAACATGCACAACATCACAGCACAGAAAATGACAGAAGAGATATATAAGATAAAGAAAAATGTCACTATCATGGGGTCACCTCTGGGGAGGCATCATCCTTTATAGAATGGGACGGTAAAGACGGCTCAGGAGGCGTGGAAGTGGGAATCCCAAACTCTGAATCGGGAAGGGGAGCTAAAAAAGTAGGAGCTGCAGGTGCTGAACTCGGCAAAGGTAGCTCAACAGTAGGCCCTGGCCCAGCAGAAGTGGTAGCAGTAGCAGATGGGCCAGGAGCGGAGAAAGAGGATAGTGGCGGAGGTAATGGAACACCAAGATGCTGAGCAATATGTTCCAAGAGCTGCTCCATTTGGTCCTAGCGGCCGTCCAGATGAATCAAATGGTGTGAAATGGTGTCCTGGCGGCCCATGATATGAAAGAACCGTTGCTCCATAGTGGCTAGGCGGATGAAAAGGGTCAGATTGACCGAGGGTGCGGGGGTATGTGGGATGGGGGATGGGACGAATGAAGGAATTTCAGAAGAATAGGGGTCAGTAGGAGGTGGGTGAGGTGGAGAAGCTGGAGGGGGTGGGGAAGGAGGAGCAGGGTCAGCAGCTGGGGCAGGAGGGGCAGTAGGTGGTGGGGCATGATCCTGAGAAAGGATGTAGGCACCCCCCTACTTCCAGACCAATCCCATGTGAATAAGCATGAGAAAGTCCATCCTCTGGGGTGAACCTAACAAGTCATGAGGTAAAGAGGGCTCGAACACCCCTAGGTGGTGGGCAAGAATGGTGGTGTAAAATCTGCCTGTCAGGTTGCCCTGATGGCCGTTAATCATGGAGTGGAAATAGGAGGCGGCGAGATAGGGGAGTTCCGGGTAGTCGTGCCAGATGACACAGGTAAGAAGCTCCAGGTCACGGCTGGTCATGACCCCCATATCCTCATGGCAGGGGAATAGGATGGTGTTGAAGCACTGGTGGGCGAAACGAAGGACTGGGTCGGCTATAAGAGTGCTCTTCTGGGAAGTGGGGGAGTATCGGTGGTCAGGCCCAGTGATCTCCCGCCACACAGCAATGAGGTCAGAGTGCTCAGGCCGGTTCAAGGCAGAAACAGGGGTGGGGGATAGGAAGGGGGTAAAAGCCGCACCCTCAGCCAAACTCTGTCATGGTAAGAGAAAATCATCGGCCGCCTACCCGGAATCGAACTATGGGTACCGCATCGCCAGGTGTCTCCCGGTACACCGCTCCATCAAACTCAAACAAGGCCACAAACTCCAAAAATAAATCACAGAACACAGGAGTGAGGACCTAGAAAATATCGAGGAGCGAGGTGTGCCCGAGAAGTGCCTCCAACTCCTCCCAAATATCGAGCTGTTGTGGAACGCTTCTGTACAGGTACCAGCCACTCAATGGGATCGGCTGACGAGAGAAGTGTCAGAACCTGTTGTAGGCAAGGTCGGTGGCAGGGAATACCGTGCAAGGATAAGGAGCACCTACAGGTTCCGGCCCAGGTGCCGGTGCAGCAGCAGCGGCAGGCTCTGTAGGTGGATCGGCTGAAGTGGAGGGTGGCTCGGTGGAAGGTGTGCTCAAAGAGGGACCAGCTCCTGATGAAGATAGCATAGGGAAAGTGGTAGATGGAGCAGCAGAAGTAGTCCCGGCCTCCGCTAAGGGAGTGATTTGCGGCAGAATGGCCAATGGAGGGAGCTCAAAGACCAAAGCATTTGGGTCCAGCTGCGTTGGAGGTTGGAGTCAGATCTGACGATAACTGGACTCCTCGCCCTTAGTGGCAGAGGCTGGCCACTTCCCGCATGAAGGATTGTGATATTCCATATCCTAAAATAGAAATAAATAGAAAACAAAGGAAAAGAAAAAGAAAAAGGAAATTAAAAAAAACAAAGAAAATGTGAGAAAACTGGAAAATTAAAGTACACGGTGTGTACTCCAGAGTACACGGCGTGTAGTAAAAAATGGAGAGTATCCCATGTTCTCTGGACATACACACCGAGGGGGAATAACAGACCACGGAAAAGTACACGGCATGTACCGAACATACACGCCGTGTTCACTCAAGTGTCGGTGGTCATGTGGTACAAATGACACGGCCAAGTTTTTATCAGTTCAAAGAAAACAATACATGCCGTGTAGGTACGGGACACGGCGTGCACTGTACACGAAGAACATGGTCGTGTATAAGGTGAGACACGATCCGGTTGAACCTCTAAAAGACACTGCGTGTACCGAACACACACAACGTGTATAGGAACATGGGGTGAGAGGTCATGTAGAGGGTAGATACGGGCTGGCTGAATATATAAAGGACACGGCGTGTACCGAACATACACGCTGTGTTCTGGAACATGGGTTGAGAGGCCGTGTTATGTGCCACACACGGAGGGGCCAACAGAAATGACTGACACGGCATGTTCCAAACACACATGCTGTGTACATGAAAATGGTGTCTGAGGCCATGAGAAAAAGTGTACATGGGCACGATGAAAAGTACATGGTGTGTACTGAACATACACATCGAGTATATTCAAATTTCGAAATATTTTTTGTGTGGCCATGTACAGAAGTACACGGCGTGTGTTCTTCATTTCGTGGCTATGTACTGCCGGAAGCCGAACGGTCGACCGATCCTAAAAACACCCTAAATGATTCTAAAAACATGAAACAAAGGGTGTATAATGTTGTACCAGGATCGAGGATCAAAATGTGGGAAGAATCAGAACTTGAAACGCCCCAAATCTACGGATCTGTAGAAGGGGGGTTCGGGTGGCGTTTGGGAGAAGAAAACGGGGAGAGGGGAGGAAATGGGTAGGTTGTGCGATACGGCCTCAAGTTGGGTGTACTGTGGCTTATATAGTCGCGATACAGGGCGTGTATGTTTGGACTTCACGCCGTGTATCCCAAATTTTTTTTTAATTAAAAAAACTATATAAATAAATATAATTATTATAGTAAACTATATATTAATTATTATTAATAATTTAAATAAAAATCGATATATCTACAAATTTTATTATAAATAAACCTATACACGATGTATATTGGGAAATACATTCCGTGTATTTTAAAATTAGAAAAATTGTAGTACAACCTTTGGTCCGGTGCTTGGGGCGGGATTCGAACTGGCGATCGGCCGTTCCGAATGAAAGCTCTCAACCACTGGAGAAAAGGTTTTTCTGCTGTTCATATTTATTTTATATATATATTTATTCTATACGGTCTATACACAGGGAAAGAAATAAAATCACGACATGTGGTTTTTATTTAGGAAAGGATGGGGTGAAGCGGGGATTTTAGCGCGATTCGAAACCGGTTCTTTTGAACTTGGTGCCGAGACTTTTCCAATCTTCCAACATCACCCACATGTAATTTCTTATTTGAAAAATGTTTTTAATTTCTATTTGAAAAATTATGGCGCACATAGCATATATCGGAATACACATCGTGTGGTTTTATTAAAAGAACAAATGATGGAAGTGGAACGGTTGTCTGGGATCAAACCCGGGTCTTTTGAAACTAGATTACGATTCTAGCCAACCGGATCATCCCCATCATGGGTTTTATTAAACACATTTATATATATAGATATATATGGAATATACCACACACGTTGTGTAAATAAAAGGAGGAACCCCGTATCGAAGGTAGGTCAGGAGGATTCAAACCAGGGACGGTTTGAATAAACTCCAGTGACTTTACCATCGGCACCGGCATCATCCTTATTTATTTATTTGTTATTCTATAAATTTATACTGTTAAGATTACAAATTAAAAAGATAAGTACATGTCGTGTATATTAGTGGAACACGGCGTGTAACCTCTGGGTTTCCTCCCAGAAAGCGCCTTTGTTTTAGGTTGTTGTATCGACCTACTTACCTTGCTTACCTGAGGTGTATGGTGGACAATGTTCCCACCATTTTGTCTATAGGATGGTGAACTTTCAACCGCTGCCCGTTTACCTTGAATGGTTGACTATCTTCTCCAGAAATTTCTACCGCTCCATGATGGAAAACGCAGACAACGTGGAATGGTCCCGACCATCGTGAATTTAACTTCCCTGGGAATAGGCGAAGATGAGAATTAAAGAGAAGTACATGATCACCGGGTTGGAAAGATTTTCTTGAAATCATCTGGTCGTGAATGGATCTTGTTTTCTCCTTGTACAACTTGGCGTTCTCGTATGCCTCTAATCGGATCTCATCTAGTTCTGACAGTTGGAACTTCCGTTTCTCTTCAGCTTCCTTCATATCAAAATTCAGGGCCTTGACAGCCCAGTAGGCTTTGTGTTCCAATTCTACTAGCAGATGGCAGAGCTTTCCATAGACGAGGCGGAATGGGGACATTCCCAATGGTGTTTCGAAAGCAGTCTGATATTCCCACAAGGCATCATCTAACTTCATGGACATGTCCTTCCGCGAAGTGTTCACTATTTTCTCCAGGATCTACTTGAGCTCACGATTGGAGATCTCTACCTGTCCACTAGACTAGGGATGATATGGTGTCCCCATTTGATGCTTTAATCCATATTTCGATAGTATTCCTCTCATCAGTGTGTTGTCGAAGTGGGTCCCTCTATCATTGATCAGTACTCGTGGAACTCCAAACCTGCTAAAAATATTTTTCTTTAAGAAATTTATGACTACCTTGGTTGTGTCATGAGCTGTAGAAGTGGCTTCCACCCATTTGGAGACGTAGTCGACGCAGACCAGGATGTAAGTGTTCCCAAAAGATGGGGGAAAGGGACCCATGAAATCTATCCCCCAAACGTCGAAAATATCGACCTTCAGTATTGGGTGCAGGGGCATCTCGGCTCTACGTCCAACATTACCGATCCTCTGGCACCGATCGCAACAGGAAATAATGGAACGGGCATCACCATGCATGGTGGGCCAGAAAAATCCAGATTTCATGATCTTTTCTAAGGTACGGTCTGGCCCATGATGTCCTCCTACTGGTGAGGCGTGCCAGAACTCTAGGACACCGTGAACTTCATTCTCTGGGATGCAATGGCGGATCACTCCGTTTGCACAGGATCAGAATAGCAGAGGATCCTCCCAGAAGTACCTTTTCACATCAGAGAAAAATCTTTTCCTTTGCTGGAAGGAGAGTTCGGGGTGAATGACACCTGTAACCAGAGAATTAGCGATATCAGCATACCATGGCCTATGTGTTTCGTTGATCGAAAATAGGTGCTCATCAGGGAAATCCTCTCTAATCTCTCGATCTTCTTCCTTCTCCAAATGAGGCAGCTCGAGGCAGGAAAGATGGTCAGCAATGAAGTTCTCACTCCTTTTCTTATCTTGGATCTCAATATCGAATTCTTATAGGAGGAGTACCCAGTGGATCAATCGGGGCTTCACATATTTCTTGTTGAGTAGGTACTTTAGTGTAGCATGGTCAGTATAAACAATAACTTTAGACAACACTAAGTAAGAATGAAACCTGTCAAATGCAAAAGCCACTACAAGCATCTCCTTTTCTGTGGTGGTGTAGTTGATCTGTGCCCCATTGAGTGTCCTGCTGGCATAATAGATAGGTCAGAAAATCCGGTCAAGTCGTTGGCCCAAGACTACTCCCACTGCGTAGTCTCTCACATCGCACATCAACTCAAATTGTTCTTCCCAGTTGGGAGAAATCATAACTGGATCTTCTACTACGAACTGCTTTAGATGCTCAAAAGATCTGACACATGTCTCATCGAACTCCAAAATGGCATCCTTGGTTAGAAGATTAGTGAGGGGCTGGGCTATTTTGGAGAATTCGCAGACAAACTGCCTAAAAAAACCGGCATGCCCCTAGAAGTTGCGGATGGATCGGATGGAATTCGGTATAGGTAGTCGTGAAATAACTTCGATCTTTTCTGGGTCCACCTCTATCCCCTTCGCTGAAATTCTGTGGCCAAGGACTATGCCACTTTGTACCCTGAAATGACACTTTTCCCAGTTCAAAACTATGTTAGTGTGCTCACATCGTTCCAAAACAATCTCTAGATGTCGTAAACAAATGGTGAATGATTTTCCATAAACAGAAAAATCATCCATGAATACCTCCAGGATTCGTTCCTCCATGTCATGGAAGATGGCCATAATACAACGCTGGAAGGTGGGGGGGCATTTCACATGCTGAAAGACATCCTTCGATAAGAAAATGTGTCGTAGGGCAATTGAATGTGCTCTTTTCTTGATCCTCTGGGGCAATGGAGATTTGGTTATAGCCGGAAAAACCATTGAGGAAGTAATAGAATTTGTGCCCTGCTAGCCTCTCTAGCATTTGATCCATGAATGGCAAGGGGAATTGATCCTTTCTTGTGGCATCATTTAGCTTTCAGTAATCCACACAGACTCGCCAGCCTGTGATAGTGCATGTAGGGATGAGCTCATTCTTTTCATTTGAAATCACAGTGACACCCCCCCTTTTTGGGTACCACTTAAAGAGGACTCACCCATGGACTATCCGAGATGGGATAGATGATGACTACATCCAATAATTTGATCACCTCCTTTTTTAAACTTCTTTCATGGGAGGATTCAAGCACCGTTGTGGTTGATGAGATTGCATGGCACCTTCTTCAAGTAGCACCTTGTGAGTGAAAATGGTAGGGCTGATGCCCTTCAGATCAGTGACTGTCCACCCAATAGCATGCTTCTAATGTTTGAGAACCTGTAGAAGTGCATCTTCTTGCTCCTGTGACAGTTATTCATTAAGTATAGCAGGAAAAGTTTGATTGGGTCCTAAATACCCATACTTGAGAGAAGATGGAAGAGGCTTCAGTTCGAGTTCTGGTGCTTTTAAAATCGAAGGCACAATTGGTTGCACCTTGTCCCATTCCAAACTATTTGGAAAGACTACATGCTACCAATAGTGGTTGCCCTGGCCTTCTATAAATTGCAAGTCTTCTGATGCTTCTTTTTAATAAAATATCTGTAATAGTTAAATTATTTGAAGTAAAAGAACATACCAGATCATCCCCTTTTTCGCTAAAATGATAAACCATGGTGGACACTGCAGAACAGTCCTCATGATCTGATAAGGAAGCATGTTTGATGGCCTTGAGGACGTTGTAGGAAACCCATTCATCACCTACCTGAAAAATAAACTCTCCTTGGTGCACATCGATCAGTACCTTCCCAGTTGCCAAGAAAGGTCTTCCAAGTATAAGAGGTGCTTCCTGGTCATCCCCCATGTCGACGATGATGAAATCAGCAGGAAGGATCAGCCTACCCACCTTGAGCAGTACGTCCTCCAGTAGTCCCTTTGGGTGTTTGATGGATCGATCAGCAAGTTGAAGGGCTACGTGGGTAGGCTTGAGCTCGTTGAGTCCTAACTTCTTGAAAACTCTGAGGGGCATGAGGTTCACACTAGCCCCTAAGTCACAGAGGGCCTTTCCAAACTCACGGGATCCAATATTACAAGGAATGGTGAAACTACCTGGATCTTGTAGTTTGGGAGGAATGGAATGTTGAACCACTACAGATCACTCCTTTGTTAGTGCAATAACGCCCAAATCCTCCATCTTCCTCTTATTCGAGAGGATTTCCTTCATGAATTTTGCATAGGTGGGCATCTGAGTTTGGGCCTCTACAAATGGGATGTTGATATGTAGCTTCCTGAACACATCCATGAATTTACTGAACTGGTGGTCCATCTTCCTCTGCATCAGTCGCTCTAGAAAGGGTAAGGTAGGCTTGAATGGTTGGATTACATCCTTTCCTTTATTATGAAAAGACTCCTTCTACAGGATTTTGGAATAGGAGGGGTCGGTATTGGTACATTCTTCATCATCAGGGGGTGTGGGTACACCTGGATGTGCTGGTGGCTCCTTCTGTGGCAATTCTTTTCCACTCCGCAGGGTGATAGCATTGGCCTCTTCCCTTGGGTTCTTTTCTGTGTTTCCCGGCAGTGTATCGGGTTGCCTTACTGAAATTTGGTTTTCCATCTGGCCAATATAATTATCTAATCCTCAAATTGAAGCTTCCTGATTTTGGAACCGAGTCTCAGTAGTAGATATGAATTTGGTCATTAGATCCTCTAACCTTGAAGTGTTCTCCTGCTGAGGTGGTTGTTGAACCAGTGGAGGAGGTGGCTGTCGTAGCTGCTGTAGATGAGGTTTTTGATAACCTTGTTGCTGATAAGGACCCTACTAGGGTTGTTGCGGCCTTTGGTATTGGTTTGGGTATGGAGGTTGGTTGTAGATGGCCGGTTGCTGGGGCGAAGGATTCTGCTGTTGTTGGCCCCAGCCTATGTTCTTTTGATCTTGCCATGCCGGGTTATGGTACTAATGGTACTGGTTGGGCCCTCAATTTTGGGCAACATAACTCACCTCGCTCATCGAAGGGCCTCCAGTCGAACTCTGGCATTCTCCCATAATGTGTTTATCACCAAAGTTACCACATGATGGATGGTTCGTCGCATGAACTTGAGATGCTCCTTTGAGATTCAATGCGTCAATTTTCTTGGACACAGCGTCCAACTGTGCAGCTAACATAGTGGTAGCATCAATATTGTGCACACCTCGCTTTTGAGTCCCCTGCTCGGAGTGCCACTGGAAGCTGTTGGATGACATGTCTTCCAATAGTTTGAATAATTCTTCGGGGGATTTCTGCATCACCGTACCTCCAGCAGCAGCGTCCACCACAGACTTGGTATTCGTGGTAAGTCCTCCATAGAAGGTCTGGACATGCATCTATAGTGGGAGTCCGTGGTGGGGGCATTTTCATAACATTTCTTTAAAGCATTCCCAGGACTCATACAACGACTCAGAGTCGTGCTGCTGGAAATTATGGATCTCATTCCGGAGTGTCACCGTATTTGATGGTGGAAAGTACTTGGACAGGAACACCTGGGCTAGCTCCTCCCAGGTGAGGATAGATAGTTGTGGTAGCCCCTTGACCTAGTCTTTTTTCCTTGTCCCATAGAGAAAAGGGAAATAGGAGAAGAAGGATGGCATCTTCGGACACGCCGGTGTACTGAAAGGTGTCACAGATCTCCATAAAGTTGGAGAGATGGGTGTTTGGGTCCTCACTGACCAGGCCTCCAAATTGGACTGTGTTTTGGATCAGCTGCATGATAGCAGGCTTGATCTCAAAGTGTGGAGCCTAGATCGGGGGATGGACAATGCTCGTATCAGCTCTGTGGATTGAAGGAAGACCGTACTCCATAAGGGTACATCTTGGAGGTTGTTGCTGAAGGGGTAGAGCTTGCACGAACTGCTCCTAAGGGACGAAGTATGGTCATGGTAAGAGTTGATGTGGTGGCTTTTGGTAATCCCTTGGGAGGAATTCCATGAATGCTCCATGATCCTACTCTGGTAAACCAGCAGCGGGAGGCTGCTGATCCTGGTATTATTGCTCAGCCGCAGCATCTACGGCTGGTGCTCCCTCTTCCTTGTTTGCCATGGGTTGTGGTTGTGGGTCGTGAGTTTCTATCTATGTACGCCGATGATGAAGCAAGGTCCGTTTGATTTCCGGGTCAAGCGGAACTAATTCTGAAGACTCGGCGCTTCTGGATCATGTATGATGTCTAAACATACACTTTAAGCTATACACAACAAAACACAAATACCAGGCGTAACAAGGGAAAAGTAAAAGAGAAAATTTGAAATGGGATTTAGAAAATAGATCTTTGATAATTTTTTATTTTTATTTTCACATAAATCAATTATTAACACAATTTAAATCTTAGCACTAAAACCAAATGTGTTCTCCATTAACGGTGCAAAAATTTGGTCTCGCTTGTCGTTGATTGAAGTTATATGCATCCCAAATTAATTACTCTTCTTAAACATTAGTATAGCATAAGTTCGAGGTCAATCCATAGGGAAAAATGGCGTGCATAAATTCAATTGAGTTAATACTTAATTAGGTGAAGAATACAGAATTTAGAGTTGATTGAGTTGATTTTGGTTTTTGATTGAAACTAAATTGTTTTACTTTGAAGAAATGATTAACAGTAATAAAGAAAACAACGGGTAAATTTAAAGAGTTTAAAATAGGAAGAAAATACGTGTCGGGGCTGTGTTGATTAAGGAGTTCTTATGCAGATTGATTAAATGGTTGTATTTTTCATAATAATTCAATCATTCTGGATTTCATTTTGTTACAAGATTTCCTTGGTCTGTTTCCTCTTGTTTGGAATTAGAGTCGTTGACTCCATAGTCCGGTAGTAAGTGTTCTTAATTCTTTTTTACGTTCAGTCCATTATTTGAATCGGTGAAATCCTTCCAATGGTCATGGATTTTTTTACCATTACTCCTCTTTTGTATCGCTGAGAATTCTTCCCTTGGTCCGGCTCAGAATTCTCAGTTATATTAGACAGTGGTTTAAGAAGAGTAAGATGAATTACAAATAGAAAACACAACTATATAAAACAACATACAAATTATGATCCCATCATCGACATCCCCAACACGAAGGGTTTAGTTACACAAAGAAAACAGGAGAGAAATGACACATGTGATACCTGAAGGATTCAACGTGTAAGTGTTGAGGTAAGGTGTCGGAAGGTGGAATGGAGGAATGATGACACCTCGGTAGCTTTGGGAATGGTGGTAGTAGAGATTCTCTCTCCTCCAATGGGTTCTGAACTCTAAAATCCGTAGGCCAAGGCTGCTTTTTATATAAAAATAAAGTACACGGCATGTATAGAAAGTACACGCCATGTACATTCCGTCAACGCACTTTGGTGCCAATTTCTCCGCTGGCAGGTGGCCTAACACGCCGTCTTTGACTTTTGAACATGGCACCACCTGATATTTGAGGGTACACGGCATGTAGCGCCACCATACACAGCGTGTAGTATCATAGGTTTGGCCGCCAGCCCCTTCTAGAATATCAGACATGGCGTGTAAAAATGGAACATGTCGTGCCTCCTTCAACGGCCACATGGGCGTGTAGACTTTTCTCAGCAACCACTGCTTCTAGAAAGTAGTAAACGGCGTATAACGCCGCCTCACACGGCGTGTATCTTCTGCCTGGTGACATAGGCATGTACTCCCTCCTTCAGTCTGTGTCCCTGTCTGGATGTACGCGGTGTGTAAGAAAGTACACACCGTGTAGTTTCAAAATTTTCACAGACTTCTCTTGATTCATGTATTTAGCCAGAAAGCTCCTGAATGTAAACAGATTCACCAAAATCAAAGAATATGTTCATAAAAAATATATATTTACTGAAAACATGTTTTTATTGTCAATTATATATATGGAAATGTATACACAAATCGGGTGCATCAATATTCCCATTGGATGTTGTCATCCAGGATTGGTATTTATGTCATCGAGGTAAAAATTTCTGATTTCCTAAAAACATAGTCTTTTATGAATGTTTCAACTGAATTGAGTATAATTATTTTTCCCAAATGGGACGCTCCAGCATTTCTTTAATGTTATAGATTGATAAATATTAGTAAGTAGAGAATTCATTTATCATTCCATACAACATGGCCCTTATTGTGAATTCTTTACTTTTATGAGCATCATACAATATAACACTTATATCCCACATCAATTTAAATTCTTTTATCAATGGATCCAAATAGACAAAAATATAATTATTGGGTTTCTTTGATCCATATATAAGAAGAGAAAACATAATGTATTTGCGCTTCATGCATAACCATGGTGGAAAGTTATAATTCACTAACATGAAGGGCCATGTATTGTGAGTACTACTCTATACACCAAAAGGAATTATTCCATTTATAAATAATTTAAGATGAAATTTTCTCAGCTCATCTCCAAATTTAGAAAACTCGTTATCAATTTTCTTCCATTGAGGAGAATTTGTTAGATGACATAGGTTCCCATCTTTAATTCTTATATCTGCATTCCATGTAAATTGTATCATGGTTTCTATACATCCATATAGTCTTCTAAACCATGGAATTATAGGAATGTACCAAACGGATTTCTAAGGACTTGATTCATTTTTCTTGTATCGATTTGCACCATACTTATGGAATTTTATGATTGATTCATGGTCCTTGTGAAATAATATGTAATCATTTAGACAAGCATGTACTTTTTATAGATCATTCCCACTGAACGTGATATTTATTTAGAATTATATGTTTAGAATGGTAGTTCATTTTCTTATTGTGTCATATCTTTTAGAAGATCAAGTAGTTCTGTAAAGCTCGTGTCACTCCATCCACTTCCAGCTTTAAAATTATATAACATCAATACCGCTAAAAATGTTTTGTTTTTAGTACAACTTGTATAAAATGGTTTCTTGGAACAATTATTTTTAACTCCTCAAACAACTTTGGACAATCACAAAGGTCATCGTAAATTTCCATTGTCGTTTCTTCCATATGATCTCCACAATCTTTTACAATGGTATTCATATCAAATGATTAATAAAATGTAGTATCATCCCAATTGATGTTGAAATTATGTTTTTTACTATGTTTAGTCCAACATTTATAGTTTTGATCTATTCCATAACAAGTAAAATGTTCTTCCCACTCTTCCGGACTAATTTTTCTTGAATTAGAAAAATGTAAGCACTGATATAGGATTTTAGAATGTTCGTCTGATTCTATCATGAAAACTCGATAAACTCTTTAACTCCTTTTTCATATCTGTTTGTCAAACCATTAGCATGAATCCATTTTTGGTTCATACCCATCCTATTGGGTTCATAAAAGATTAATTTTATATAATATGTAAATAAATAAACATAAGATATTCATTATCAAAAGTGAAAGTTATAGACAATTCTAATAAGGGAAACTCAAAATTTTATTATTTCATAGAATTTCAGTATATTGAAGAAAATGGGTAATTGAATTTAAGAAAAATATTACTCCACATAAAATATTTATTAAATACCCAAAACAAATTAAAATATGATATAGGAAATTAATGAGTAATAAGAAACTCAAATATGATAAACAAAAATAAAAAACTCTCATTCAATTAACTAGAAGATATAAAAATGTATTGAAACAAGTGATGTTGCAACATACAGAATTATTACATTTAAAATTACTGGTATATGAATATTTTAAACCATCTAAAAACTCTTGGGATGTCATTTCACTACACCGACACATCCTAAGGAAATTCAAAGTACTCTAACTGGATGTAAAATTAGCATTTACTAATGGATTGCATGAATAGAAAGTTTACATTAAATAAACATGTAGTTTTATCATTTGTTAATATGAGAATAACATTTTTAAATTGACTAAGGTGATGTATGAATTGAAGAAAAAACTAAGACCTTAGTATTGAAGGTATGATGAATTACTAAAGAAAATTTAATTAAAAATGAGTAATTGATCATAATTATTAGATAAAAAAATAATTTTATTGACAGATTAAAAGTGTTTATCAATATAGATGACATAATATTTAGTTATCCAATAGATGAATGATGATAGTAATTTTCTACATTAACAATGACCAATCTTTAAATGTTGATGATTAGTGGATTGAAATTTTCCTTATTTTATAGGCGACTCATGGAATTTGTGGGATATATATTTCCCAATCCATGTATATGAGGGAAGTGTTTTATAGATTTCAAAAGGAAGATTGAAAACCCATGTTGACACCCATTGAAAATTGAATAAAATTTTCAAATGTTGTGGATGGAATGTCAATCTGTATAGTGGTATAACTAGAAAGGGGTAATCTAAAAAGGATAATTTTTTGTAAATTATTGAGAGAGGGTGAGTAGGATGATGATGAAAAATTATAATGTAGTTGTAAAATAGTGCATAAAGGTATAATATTTCATATATTATTATTGAAAATATTTTTAAATAATTTTAGAATAATCTAAAGTGGGGGAAATATAAAATAGACTTTTTTAAACTGTAGAGACATAGGAATTTGGATTCTTGAGAAAAGGTGCAATGCATTTAACAATAGATTTAATTTCCAAAACAACCCCAAGACAACCATATATCAAACACCCGAGCTGGACCATGATAGTGTCTAAGGAACATTCTTGATCCCCCTTGGGCGGGCAACAAGCACCAGGGAATAAAAAGAAACACAATGGGAATGATTTAGAACAATAAATAAATAAAACATGTAGAAAAAAAATTAAATAAAAACTTTCATCATGCATCCATACAATGGATTCCCACACGAACCTAGATAAGTAGAAAAAAGAAGATATGAATCAATATAATATTAAATAAATCCATTAACCTACCTTCAACACCCTCACACAAAAAATCCATACATTTAATTTTTAAAATTTCTCATTTATGGAATACCATTGATAAAATAAAGAATGAAAAATATGTATGATAGTTTTGGGTGATCAATTTTGGAAATGTAAACAAAAATAAAACAACCAAATAAACTCCATGTGACTCTTTGTGTCACCATCGAATCCAAAAACAATAAACTCTCCAAGAGTGATCAAGAGTTGAATCAAAATTAGAAACTAAGAAAATCAGAAGGCCTACCTCACTAGTATACAATCACCGGACTATAAATAATGACATCATCATAGAAGAAATCAAAAACAAAACCCAAAAATACCCAAAGAAAATCAGAAGTCCTATCTCGCAAGGTTGAGGAATATCTAAAACCCTCTTTGGAAACCCTAACTTTAATAGAACACTAGATGTCTAATGAGATGTTCCAGAGGTAGTCGAGTGGTGTGATTCAAGGTTCAATTCACTAGGGAGGAGCACCGACAGTGGGTGGATTCCAGAGAAATCTTCAGATATTGTGAAGGGATCACAAATGGTTAGTGTTTTTTAATTTGATAGGGACACTTTTATTAGCACTTATTACTTAAGCACTAATAAAAAGTCTCTTTATCTGCACTTTTTTAGCACTGATAAAGGTAGGGCCTTATCAGTGCTAAAAAAGAGCTGATAAAATCAATCTCTATCAGTGCTAAAATTATAGTATTGATAAATGTTAATTTTATTAGTGATTTTTTAGCACTGATAAAGATTCTTTTATTATCGCTTATTACTTAAGCGCTAATAAAATATTTATAATTATAAATATGAATAAAAAATTATAAATATTTATATATACTTAATAAATATGTATAAATATAAATATAGTAAATAAATTCCATTTTAAATTTATTCATATTAAAATTATATTCTTTATTTATAATTATATAAATATTTTTAAAAATAATATTTATATCATTATATATATTAATATAATTATACATATATATTTATTTAATAAATATATATAAATATAGTAAATATATTAATTATTTAAGTAAATTTATTATAAATTTAATATTATTTAAATATATATAATTATTTTTTTATAATTATATAAATAATTTTTAAAGAAAAATATTTTTTATTTATAATTATAAATATATAATTGTATAAATATACTAAATGTACATTTATAGACATATTTGTTTATAAAAAAATTTACAAATATATTTTTAACATTATTAATGAATATCTAATTTTAAGTGCATGAATATATGTTAAAAATGAATGAAATTGAATAAATTAAGAATAATTACACTTTAACAATATTGAAAAAATGGATAAGTTTTATCTGTGTACATTGTATAAAAAACCATTAATTATGTATATGTGATATCAATATAACACATATTTGATCTATGTTAAATTGAAAAATGAAACAACATTCAATTATATATCGAGTATTGTGAAATTAGTCAATATTTTTAATTCGTATTAATTTTTAATTTTAAAACATTATTCAATAAATATATGACTATTTAATATAAAGTGCATAAATATTTTTTGATATATAAAAAATATTTGTATACATTAATATGTATATCTATAGATTTATTCTATACAATTTAATGACATTAATTATCATAATTATCTAATTATTAAAATATTTAATATTTAATAATTTATAATAAATTTATTCACTTTTATCAATAACTATTTAGTTAATACAAATTGTAATATATTTTTTAATAAACTCATTTTTTTATTTTTTATTTATTTCATTATTTCATTTTATTAATTCGGGCCTTTATCATTGCTAAAAATAAAGTGCTGATAAAGGATACCCTTTATCAACACTAAAAATAAAGCTCTAATAAAAGGTTAAATTTATCAGTGCTTTTCTTAGCACTGATAAATATGTCATTTATCAGCATTTTTTTCTTGCACTGGTGAATATCAGCGCTGTTAAATGCGGGTTTTGTAGAAGTTAATGAAACATTATATGGTTGTACTTAGATTAGTGGCATGTGATGTGTTTATTTATTGAGTGAGGGAATGTGTTGTGCTCATCCATTAGGGTGAATGACACATGATGTGTTAATCTGTCTCATTTGTTTATACATGGAGAATCGAGAGTATATTTGTGGATATACATGATTGAAATTCTTCATGTATCATAGTCAATTGATGTCAGGGATAAGGTAATTATATGATTATATATTCTTTATATGATATAGCTGGTAGACACAAGTATGAAGATACATGTGTTTAAAAGAGATCATCCAAGTTTGTTTTCTCAATTAACTAGTATGAATGATTTGCTAGAGGGAGCACTTTTCATAAATTTATGTATTGGGGAATTAATAATTATTTTCAATGGTATAATGACATACAAGGTCACATATTATATTTTATTTAATGAATATTAAGATTTATAAAAATATAGAGAGATTCTCTAAATTTCATTTAGAGTTTATCCAAAATGAGTTTTTTGTGGTTATTCACAATTTATTACATATTGTGTGATACATTATGAAATTGATGATAGCTTTTAAAAATTGTTTTTTAAATATCCAAAAGGATTTTTTGATATGGTTCCATAAGTTATTGTATGTGATACAATATAATTTGAAATAACACAAAGTCTATGAGGATGTATTGTAAGTAAGAGAATGATATAGATTTTCCCTAAATCCTTTTAAACAAGAGATGTATATTGGATATATCACTACTAGAAATTAGAATATTTGCAACGGGTTCCTGTCGTAAAAGGTAATTTTCAACGGGAACCCGTCTCAAATAACTTGTTGCATAAAAGGGTGTCGCAGATACTTTCCCTAAGATTATTTAAAAATATTATTTACGATGAGCCATTGCAAAAGGTCTCATCGCAACTATCTTTAAAAAATTGAATAAAATAAAATAATTATTAAAAATAAAATAATATCAGAAAATAAAAATAATATAATATGGGAAAATAATAATAATAATAATAATATAAATGATATTAATATAATATTAATCATATTAAAATAATATTAATATTATTAATAATAATGAAATAATAATATTAATATTAGTAAAATAAATAAAATTATAAAATAATAAAATATTGTTATTATTATAATAATATTATTAATGTAATAATATTATTAATATAATGATAATAATATAATAATATAATAATATTATTATATTATTATTATTATTAATGAAATAATAATATTAATATTAGTAAAATAATAAAAACCTCAATATTTGTAAAAATATAATACTAAAATAATAAATAATAAATAATAAATAATAATAAAATAATAAAATAATAAAAATAAAAAAAAATATGGCAATAAAATAATAAATAAATAAATAAATAATAAAAATTAAATATTCAAAACAATATAAAAACGTGCTATATAAAAATGTAAATAGTTTATATTACAAAACAAAATTGCATTCAAATTTTTTATCATAAAAAATAAATATATCACTTAGGGGTGTCCTCTGGTGGAGCTTAGGAGATTATAATGAGAACTCTATCCCTAAACCACGAGTCAAACGTCGCATGTACTCCATCTTCTCGTGCTACTACTACTGTCATTGACGCGTCTCCCCCTACTCCTGTTGTCAGAGCTCTTCCCACTACTGCTGCTGCTGTAACACCCTGAGATTTTATGAGATAAATTCTCTTTAATTTCTTTGATGTCTTGTGTTTTATTCTACACTAAGATTAGCTTGCTCTATATGCAACACTGTGTTAGCTTGCAGTATACGCAACACTATTCTTGTCTTTTATTGTATATAATTTTAAGTTCTTTTGATAAAATTCATTTCACACAACACTGAGTATAGATTTTGTTCAAAGTATAAATGAACTAATTTTCGATTATTTTATATGCAACACCAAAGTAATCTTTCACTACACAAAACACTGACATGGCTTGCGTTACACGCAAGAGCAATCTTCCTCGATAGTTTGTGTTGTACGCGATACTGAGTTTCACTAAACAATGATATATTATTAAAATATTATTATTTAATGTGATATAAACTAGCCATTATGAATAGTATTAACCACATTTTTAATTTCATAACATTATCATTCATCTTACATATTTTCTAGAATAAGGTATGAGAATAAAATAAATTTTTCGGACAAAATAAGTATTTTTCAAAAAATATAGTGTTGTATCCTTTTAATGGTGCACCCATTTTAAATCTTTTTTTGACACTTTTATAAGTTTAATTTGATAAAATAAACTTCTTATTTTAAATGGGAACATAAAATTTACTTTGGATAAAATTTTTTTATTTTTATGATAATATTCATCTTTTGATAAATAGTGAAAATATGCTAAATTTTAATTGAAAAAAAACATTTTTCATCGAAATAACTTATATGGTTAAAATATATTATTTAATGATTTTAATGTAAAAATATAATATATTTTTATAGTTTGAGACAATTTAAGTCATTGTCATTAATTTTAGATCGAATTCTTATGTAAAAACATTTCAATCTTTTGCAATGTTTTAAACAAAAACCCATTTTTTAGACAATGGGATTCATTTTAAATTTATTACTGAAACTTCTATGTTTTGAATTTGGAAAAATAGATTCCATATTTCGAGTCATAAGGTTCAAATTTTTTAAATAGCTACTTTTTATTTTTGGACATTATGAATAGTAAGTTCAGTAATTATTTCATTTACCATGGTTAAAGGGTAAATATGGTAAATAAGGGTAACAAATAATATTATAATAATATTAAACTACCCAAACACAAGCCCTAATCCTATTGGATGATATATCTCTGACCATGGTAATCCTTGGGTGGATTTTGGGACCCCATGGATTCTCTTGGATGCGAGAATTACATTTTATAATGATTAATTTAATGTAATGGTAATTATAACCTAAACATATATCTTTTATTAAATTGATTTTAATATGTGGTTATATAATAGATCTATATTTATATAAATATTTATTGAAAATATAAACATATTTCCTAAATCATGGTATTTTATTTATAATTTTTAGACATTAGATAAATATATTTATTTATGACACAATAATGATGTAGTGATTACCCCATTAATGAGAGATTCAAATAAATGAATTTATAAATAATAAAACAAATATAATTTGGTTATTTTGATGTAATCCGCGAATTTTATGTATGATATTTACATATTATATTTGAGATAATTCCTTATTTTATAAAGAATGAGGTTTTTATGAATTTTTTTAAAAAACAAGTATAAATAGGGTCCAAAATTGACACAATTCATAACGTAAAACATAAAATAGTTTATTAAATTATATTAAATTCATAAAAATATAAGATTCATAAAAATGGTTAATATAAGTTCAATTATTTCCTAAATAAATTTTTTTTGCTCTTTTGACATGATATGGTAATTACATTAACCCACAATGTGTAAATAACCTGATATCACAATAAGATTAAAAAGGGTAAAATAAGGGTAAACCAAAAAGATAAGGATAAACAAATATTCAAAACTTGTCAATATATTATTGGATGAGGGTTATTAGAACTAAAATCATATTATCTTATAATTAAATATCTTTTGGACCATTTTTAATCGAAATTGAATTCATAATAAATTAATATTTTGGAACATTCCAAAAGTGCCCCTCTCCTCTCTTATAAAAGGGCACCTCCTCCCTCTCCTCTTCACACCATTTTTAGCCTTAAATCTTGGAAAAAACATGCCCATTTCTCTTCTAAAATTCCCAATTAACATTTTATAGGTGAATTTATTCTCAAAATAGAAACTCTAGTGCCCTAATAATAAACATAAAGGAGGCATGTTGAGGAATAGGTAATCTCTTCTTATAATTATTTCAAATTTATTTCTTCTTCTACATCCTCTTATTTAGTTAGTTACTTATAAAGTAATAACATAAGTATCACTCATGTAATTATATTTTATTATAAATTATAAATAACCCTATTTCACTATTTATACATCCTAGGAAAAATGAAATCACCGCGCGTGCATACGTACAGATTATCATCTCTACACCGTGGTGTAATCTATTTTTCACCACCACCTTAAATGGATGAGTATAATGGTGTAAATAATAACTATATATGATTATTAGAAAATTATACTAATTCTTATATATTATACACCATACACTTCAATATCATTCAACAACTATGGGAATGATATCGTCACTCGTGTGTGTGTACGGCTTACCGTCTCCACTATGTGATAAGATTCATTCTCGATGTTAACCATTAAAGACTTATTATAAAGTATATATAATAAATAATCTTGAAATATATTACATAATAATACTACTGGATTTATTTATATATATATATATCTGTGTGTGTAATTTACTTACTTCCATTCAATTGAATAATGAAGTGAAAACAGTGTTCATGCGTACGTACGGCCTACTGTCTCCATGAACGATGTATTCCATTCCATTTATCGATCTATTATATATATTTATATACTAAATATATATGATATATAAATCATTTTTTACATTTTTTAAGTAATTAAACCATTATCTAAGTAATCATATGAAGAATAACAAGTTCAAACACGTAAAATAAATGAAAATATTATTGCCCAAAACGTTGCTTTAACATGGAATTGACAAATTAATGGGTAATATACTGTCATAAGTGAATCATATATGATATCATAGATATTTTTATGGTTCTCTTACAAGTTAATAATATTTTTAAACCCACTATATGGGAGCTTCAGACACATGCAGAAGAAATTAGACCTAAGGTAAGTGATAATTTTGCAATCTCATTTTTTTCTGAGATTGTTTATATGTAAGTATTTTCTTGGGATATATTTATCATCCATGTCCATGTTTTATAAAAAAATTCATAAAATAATTAGTATTATTCTATGTATTTTTAAATTCATTTTTCCCATTTTTTACTTTTAAAACATTATATGGAAGGAATCTTTCTTTCATTTAACATACAATGTAATTTTTGACTTTTCCAGTAAAAGTATGAGGAGAATGTTTTTTTAACTTATATGGCATGAATTGGTTTTTACATCTTCATAATTTATAATTTCCATGAATCTTATTCTACACTTTTACAAATGTATATTCATTTAAATTCTTTTCTTTTAAATTTTCATGACATTTTGAGAAAAGAAAACATTTTTGAAGAAGAAAGTATATTTTCCTCAAGAATGAAGCTCAAGTGTTTGATCAGAATTATTTTCCATCTAAGATTACATATATTTAGGTTTCTATACCTATTGTTACTATGATTTTATTATGTTTATAATGTAATTTTATTTAGGAAATTCATTTGTTTTATATCAATTATGATGGAATCACATTTAATTAACCAATTTGATTTCATTGGTTATGCTATGGTGAATGTTTCTATATTTTTTTGGCACATGTAATAATGGTTTCATTATGAGATGGGTGGGACCTATATATCCCTCCAATCCATTGGGTAAAGAATTATGTCTCATGAGATATATATGTCTAGAATATCAAGTAAATCTAGTTTAGTAATATAGGGCTGGAACGACAAGTAAACCCAGTTCAGTAATGGTCTTTGTCCACTATGATGGTCTTGGCAGTAATTCCTTGGCTACTATGGAAATCTTATTATGTGATTGTTAGTTTTCCAAAATTACATGTTTTATTCCAATGTTATTATATCAGGGTTAATGTTCCTTTCTAATCCATTCCTTACATACTACCAAGACTTATGTCATTTCTCAATATTTTGATGTTTAAACTTTATGTTCATGTTTTTACGTTCAAATGTTTATGGTTTGTTTTATGTTCTCCATTTTTACCCTTACTGAGAATTTGTGGTCACCCTTTCTATGTTTTATTTTCTATATGATATAAATAAAGTATTTAGGTAGGGAAAAAAGGGGAATATCTTTATGGGAGATGTTTAAGATCTTTCACCATGATTAGAAGTTTATTTTCCATGTTTCCAAAGACACTAAACTAATATGGTCTTTGGGAATTTATTTATGTCATGTATTAAGTATTCTACATATGAAATGTAATTTCCATGTTAGTCAATCTTGGGTCTCTATAGTTGGTATCATAGAAACGTTTTAGTTAACATTTGGAGACTAGTATTCGAAAACTTATTGAGATCCCTAAAGATATTCCTAAGGTATGTATAGAACCCAAAAGATGGGAAGAAGAACAATAGGGAAGTCTTTGAGGCTACCTTGTGAAGACCTTTCGCAGAGCCCCATGGCCCCATTCTTGTTGCGGAGCAAGGAGGCAGGAGGCTCCACGGATGAATTTGATGTTTGTGGGCCCGCCGCGGAGCAAGGAGTCGGGAGGTTCCACGAAAAAAATTTACGTTCGTGAACCCACCGCGGAGCAAGGAGGTGAGAGGATCCATGAACGAATTTTATGTTCATGAGCCTCCTGCGGAGCAAGGAGGCGGGATGCCCCGCGTACCCCTTTGATTTTTACGAACCCACCGCGGAGTGGCCTCTATCTTCTCACTGAGCGACCTCTACTTTGTGGCACCTCTTGCCTATAAATATAGGGTTCCCCTCGAGCCCAAAGGATGGATCATCTAACCTTTCACCTTCTGAGCTCTCAAATCATAAAGCACTTCTTGCTCTATGAACCATGCGCTCCCCAAGGTACTTTATCTTTGTGAATTTCCTCCCCCTTTTCTTCAATCGAACCCCTTTTCCATGAGGGATGCCTTTCTCAAAGCACATGGGCCTTTTCCAAGGAAGGAGATCTCCACGGGGACTAGGGTAATCACGAAGCGTTTATGCTTTGCAAAACACCCTCCACACACACATGACCCACATGATAAGGTAGGTTCACTGTGCTTCACGAAGCATATTGATTCACAACACCTTACCTCAAGTGGCACCCTAGCTTCACGAGGAATTGCTTCACGAATGCCTTTCTACTTCCCGGAGCTCATCCCATATGCACCTATGCCATATTCTTAGGCTAAGAGACTTCACTTCGTAAAGAACATCCCTTTACGAAGCCCTTCCACTTCATGGAGAACCAGAGCCTCATAAGGATTCTGCATATGAACCCCTCTGCTCTTCAACTCCTTTTCCCATGCAGCCCTTCAGGTTTGCATGAAGTAATTTCAAAGTCCCTTGAACGATACTTCCCTTTTCATTGCTTCACCTCATGCTTCTTCGCATAGGCATGCTAATGGCTATTGCTTCTTCTCATATCCATGCTAACATGGACCCCAAAAGGATCATCTCATGACAACCCCTAACCTTGGTGTTGTCGGTACCTTACCTTCACCATGGTGTAAAGCGTGCTGGCTATGTAAGTTTTAGGGGTGCGGAGTGAACCCACCTCATCTGAGCTGCAGGACATTAAACTGCCAAGCACCTTCATCCTCAGCACATGAAGTTAAATTATGACCATGCCTCATTCCCCGTGTGTCAAAAGTGGGGTTCCCCTACCTTGGACATTCTGCATGCCCACTGGTCTCCATGAGATTGAGATTATTCCTCACATGGAATGAGATCCTCTTCATCGAAGCGGCGTCTGTCCGCAGGGAAAGGGAAACCACCATGGTGTAATCCCCTAGCTTTCCTTCTAGGAGGAAGAACCCTTGCTCCTCCGCTCTTCCTGGGTGCCAAATCCCTCTCCCGCTAGGCTTTGTCACCACCTGGGCCTCCAACCTATAGTAAGTCCCAATATCCATCTACTTGGGCTCCTAACCACGCATAAGCCCCTGTTTCCTCTTTGGGCCACCAACTATGTGTGGCCCCAGTCTACTTCCCACAGACGCACCTTTCACAACATGATCACCGGGTCTTTTTTGTCTCTTGTTTCTGACACCAACCATGACTTACATGATCTTAGAGAAAGAATCAACCATGATATCCTATCTGAGCAACCTAGAGTGTAAGCCCCACATCCCATTCCCGAACAACTTAGACTTTGATCCTTGCCAAGGCGAGGTAAGTAGGAAGCCTCCCTGAGCTTCAAGACCAACACCCATTGGTCCGGGCTCCCTTCACGTCGGTTCACCAACAACTTGGGTTGCCTCTGAACATAAGCCCCTAAATGCCCCCATTCCCAAACTACATGGACATTGATCCTTGCCAAGGCAAGGTACGTAGGAATCCTCCCTGAGGTTCAAGCCCAACACCCATTGGTCCCAAATCCCTTCACGTCGGTTCACCAATAACTTGGGCTGCCTCAGAGCATAATCCCCTAAAATCCCCACACCCCATTCATGAACTAAAAGGTCTTTGATACTTATCTCCTAGGCAAGGTACATAGGATGCCTTTCTAAGGTTCAATCCCAATACCTGGTTGCCCCGACCCCCTTCACGTCGGTTCACCCAAACCCACCTAAACTGCATGGTCTTTGATCCTTTCCAAGGCAGGGTATGTAGGAATCCTCCCTGAGGTTCAACCCCAACACCTACTTGCTCTGACCTCCTTCATGTCGGTTTGCCCACTCCACCAGAACTACACGGACTTCGATCCTTTCTAAGGAAAGGTACGTAGGAAGCCTCCCTAAGGTTCAAACCCACCAACCATTAGTCCCAACTACCTTGACGTTGGTTCACCTAACCCAACCTAAACTAAGAGTTATTTGATCCTTTCCATGTTAGGGTATGTAGGAAGCCTCTACGAGGTTCAATCCCAACACTCGGTCGTTCTAACCCCCTTTACGTCGGTTCCCACACCACCTACACTACGAGGTCTTTAATCCTTTCCCAGGAAAGGTGCGTAGGAAGCCTCTATGAGGTTCAAGACCACCATCTATCTAGGCCCTAGGTCCTCATTCACATCAGTTCACCCCCATCCTTCATGACATTAAACTATGAACCTCAATTAGCGGTAAGCCGTTATCTCCCTCGATTAGTGGTAAGCTGTTGTATCCCCCAGTCAGCGGTAAGCCATTGCACCCACCCGAACTACATGGACTTTGATCCTTTCCATGTCAGGGTATGTAGGACACCTCCCTGAGGCTTGAGCCCAACAACCATTGGACCCCAGGTCCCCCTCCACATCGGTTCACTAACCCCCATACCACAGGAACTATGGGGGTTTGATCCTTGACTCCTAGATAAGGTACGTAGGATGCCTCCCCGAGGGTTGACCTCATCCAGCGATAAGTTGTTGCGATGCCATTAATTGGTAAGCCATTTTCAACTCCATCCAATGGTAAGCCATTGTGACCCCATTCAGCAGTAAGCCATCGCGACCCTGTCCAATGGTAAGCCATCGACATCCCCATCCAGCAGTAAACTGTTGAAATCCCCCATCAGCAGTAAGCTATCATCAGATTAATTACAAGGACTTTGATTCCCTACCATGGGGATATGTAGGAAGCCTCTTTGTGGCTCAAGACCAAATTCATCATCATCCTCATGGAGGTTCCATCCCATTCACCATCCACTTCATTCAACACTCTGTCATCCATCCTAATTCTTACCCGGGCCGCCACATCCCAATGGGATCCTACCACCTCATTCCCCATTCCCCTCAACAACAATCAGAAATCTAACCACACGTTGGCCCCAAAACCAGTGTTCCCTCTAGAGGTTGCACCCATCTGATCCACTTTAATCAATTTTCTGACCAGTATGATCCATCTCCGCTAGACTTTAAACTTATTTCATACCCTATGTTAAACATGGGAATCTGAGGAAACCCTTAGATACATGCCTTGGGAATATGATTTCTGGAATTCGACGCAGTATGCCTCGACCTTCCATGGCCTCGAGAAGCCCTATAATAAGGGGAAGAAACCCAGACGCACTAGTGTCCAAGCATCCAGACATTCCAGTGATGTCCAACGTGACTACTCCCCTAACTGAAGCTTGCTGCCATGACCGGACCCTCTGGAATGTTCTGATAGAATCAATGTAATAAACTGGTGTCCATGCAGATATGGAACTAGGAAGACTTACATGAAAAACGTCTCAAATATATAAGGGATACTCGGACTAGGTGACAAGTTCTGAGGATGAATCCATGGAAGGAAGAACTGACATCCCATCATCTCATTTTGATCAAGGAGAAAACGTCCCTAGACAAGGAATAGATGTCACTCACCTTTGGAAAGCGGGAATGTAGGGAAATGAAATTGCGCCTTTCGTACTCAAGAAGACAGATGTGCGCACCCCAGAAAGAGCATCAGAAACTTAAATGGTGAACCCAACGTGAAGATCTTCTCCTCAATATGGAGATTAGTAGCATTCAAGAAATCAATGGATTAGTATGCCACCAGATCCTGATATCTGGTGCCGGGTCCCACAAAGCAAATAGCGAGCCTAGCGTGAAACTCACCAGATATTGGGGCAGTAGAACGTTGGAAGTCCCGGTCTACAACATTGTCATCATGGACCCATCTTACCAGTCATGGAATATGGGATGGCACTGGGGAACTTATCAAAGATTCCTTTTTTCTTTCAGCATTGATGAGTTAATCTCCCTATTTTCAAAAACCAAGATGTTGCACCCAGAACTTGGTCACCGCTTTCCCACCGACGTAGGGACAGGGTCATTGCCAACGTGGTAGTCTTGTGTGGCTCCACCTCTTTCGAAACATCCTTTACACCCACGACCATGGGGATCCCATGCCCCATCTCCTTGTCCGAGGTCATCCAATGATGGGTGATCAATGACCTCATACGTCAGTACGAGGAGGAGGGAATTATCCCGACTTAGGATATGGCCCGCCTGGATTTAGAGGTGTCTACACATCATTTTCAATGTCTCCCATGATGGCGGAGTAGGGAGTCACTTCTCCACACTCCAACATATAACCGTTTCGGGAGCCTCTCCCCGGAACGTCTCAATGACTCCCTACCTTATGCCGATGAGGTCAGGGATATCTGGGTCTGCCCAGCCAGGATCTCATTCTAGGGGCTCCCAGCAAGGGTTCCCACCCAGCCGTGTCACCACCTCCACCCAGTATTACTAGCCGAGGAGTAGGTAAGCCATGTACCTACACCACCGGCTACGTTTTGTCTAACCCGACGCCAGCATCGAGCGCAAGCTAAAGAGGATGCATGCCAAGGGGCGTCAACGTCAGTGGCTACTGTGGTCCGATCCACCACCGACGCATATCACCATCTCCCTATATATGCTGAGTAGGAGAATTTATATGCCCTACCTGGATCGAGGCCCTAACCGCCCCACGGGCAGGCAGGGTCGACTCTCTTGGTCATCGACATAGGCATTGGCCATCGCAAACTAACCCGCAGCGATGCCACCCAGTACGTAGGTCCTCCCCATATCACTACCGTGGATAACGTAGGCCTTCCCCACTTCTAGGCTCAGCATGGAGATTTTCCCCATCCCACCTTCAGTCAAAATGAGGGTCCTCCCCAAGGCAGTGATACTCACTACGGAAGTCTCTCCTATACCCACTACACCAAATATGGGGTCATTCTTCCCACCACAGATTGTTGGTATGGGGAATTTTCACATCTGGTCACTCTTCAACATGGGGACCCTCCCAATGTCCTCGTAGTAGATGGAGAAGGTCCTCCTAGCTTCATAAATCAGAGGATTGAGGGCCGCCTCCACTTCACCAATGCCCAGTATGGAGGTCCTACCCGTGTTCGGCTCAACTAGTATGAGGACCTTCCTCGTGCTGAGGTCATCAGAGGGAACAAGCATGTGGATCCCACTCGTGCTCCTACAAGCTCGAACAGACTTCCTACCTGCTCTAACACTTCCCACAGAGGTCCTCCCCATATCCCTTTTGATATCTACCCTGGTGCTCCTCACACCCCGCCTTTCTCGAGTGGAAGTCCTCCCTGCCCCAGCACCAGTATGGCCAAAGGACCTCCTCATGTAAGGAATCTACTCTATCTAGAAGATCCATCTAGGGGAATGAAGGTGGGTCATCACTTCTATAAGAAGGATTTGAGGAAGGTCCAGACAGAGATCAAACCAATCCACTTCTTAGACTCCGAAGCATAATACGACTCAGCGCGGGAACCCTCCACTCGCTCATCCGAGTCAAAGGTTGGGGCAGGAACTAGGCACATTAGGCTAGTACTCTCGGAATTTGAGGTCCATCATATTCCCACCTCCATCTGTAGGTATATCTAGGAGGATGAAAATTTGGTAACCCCACATGTTACGGTCATGTAATCACCACCATCTTCACCTGAAGCAATCTCTACCTATATTAGAGATCACGAAGAGCTATTCTGGGGACCAATGGTGGGTGAGTAGTATTGCAGCCTATTGCCAGTATCCCTAGCCCCTACGCTAGGAACTGTGGCCATCATCCCATCCTACCGTGATTTGGCGCCTGAGTCGCTACACTCTTCGGAGGATGGCTCTAGATTCGGTGGCCAGTTAGCCCGTTCACCATATTCCCCATCATCCAGCCTGTTATCCCAGCAGTCTTTCTCAGTACAGTTGAAAATTCCTCAGTCACCTCTAGCTAACGAGTGGGGTAATGAGAGGCCAAACCTAGAATTTGAGCTGAGGATTTTATGGAATATCCTCACAGCTGACCACTTCCCCGAGATGTTCCGGCCAGTTACAATGCTGAATTTCAGTGCGTTGTAATTTCTCACCCTAGAGGAGGTTGAGTGTTTTCGTCAAACCCTATGGGTGATGCATTTTCACCTTCATCATCAGCAAGTGGTTTATCCCCATATCCAAGTGCATTTTGAAGAAATTGGTGAGCAATGTATTCTAGTTGATTTGGCCGCACTCCCTGTGCCCCAACGCCCTGAGTCACTAGGTCGTCGTAAGGCCCTATAATAGAAATGAGTTCAGAGTTTCAAGGTACTCTGAAGGATTGTCAAGGAGGCTTCCCCCATGTGAAAATAAAAGGATGGGGGCAGTATGTTGCCCTCCTCATCAGTCCTATCTGACGGCAGCCCGACTTAGTAGGCGATATTGAGGACATGCCCCCAAGAAGGGTCACGATCATCATGGCCGACATACTGGATGAGGAGAAGGAACTAGATCTTCTTGATGGGGACTTACTCTCGAGGGCATGCCACCAATACTGGATCCATCGGGAAGAGTTACTCACCAGCAGAGGAATCTATTAGGTCTCCTTGTGCCCACCAAGGCATTAGTCCCTATCTGAAATCACGGTAAGGGTAAAGAGAACCTCAAAGCTTCTAAACACTCCAACCCATCCACCTCAGTGTATAATATGGAGGAGGAACCTGAGAAGGCCATGTTGCACCAACAATTTTCCAAATAGAAGAAGTTGGTTGATGGCCTCCTCGCTGAACACGTTGCAGAGCGACAACCAGACTATGACAATCCTAATCCAGGACTACAGGGGCATGAACAACTTCCCCAAGGCGTGTTGTCTCCAGGTGACCCTGACCATCCTGCCCCCACAGACAGGGTTGAGGCCAGAACTTACAGCAAGAGGGCATGGTATGTCTCTCCAAACCCTCCTAAACGGTGCGGAAATCCATGGAACCAAGCTCGGGTTCCCCCAGCTGCCCTGTAGGTCACCCCACCAGCAACGCCACGAGCCGCTGAGCCACCTTACCAAGTTGAAGAACCCATCAACACACTCGTGGTTAAAGATCCCCATTAAGATGGGTAGCCCCACCCATATGATCCAATGGCGGTACTCATTTCCCACCTTGAGGCGTTGGAAACGCGACAGGTGTCACTCCCCCTTGATGGCAAGCCATATCCAGCATGGGTGGATGATATGTCGGCAACTCTAGGTTTTGGGAATCCCACCTTTTCCCCCTTAAATGGGACAGGGGACCCGCCACAGCTTCTGGACCACTTCACCTTAAGGTGTGGGACCATGTTAGGGACTCCAGTGTAGCAGGAGGCCACCAAGCTCCGATGTTTTGTGCAGACATTAGAGGGGCCAGCATTTGTCTGGTACAACCAGCTCCCCATCAGATCAGTGACCAGGTCGGAGGACCTCCTTAGGCAATTCCTCTACTAGTTCAGCTCCACCACATAGAAAATTAGCATCGCAGACCTCTTCAAGGGAAAACAGAGGCCTGATGAGCGTGTCGCGAACATTATTGCCCGGTGGAAGGGACTCAAATACACCCTTGACATTCCACTGACTTAAGAGAAATTACTGACGATGTCTATGGGAAATGTTAAGATGGAACTGATTCCCTCTCGGATTACCCATAACTACCCTGGATGATTATGAGACTTCTCTGATAAGGCCCAATGCCTAGAAGAATCCCTGCAAAAGGCCAGCCAAGAATGTCTGTTTCCCCCTGTAATTCTTGCATGGAGGGCTTCCAGAGGTGATCCTGCCGTGGGGGCCCAAATAGAGGCCCCCAGACAGCTGGAATTATTACCAATAGATCCACCTATGAAACCTCATAAAGGCCCGCCACCACAAGCGTAGCCTCCATCCCAACAGTAGCCACCTCAAAATCGGCAGGTGCCCCCGTGTAATGTGTTGCCACTACCTAGGTGGGATAATCAGGCCCCGCCTACTTGACAGGCTCCACCAGATCCTCATCAAGGCCAAGCTCCAAGGCCCCCCATTCCAAACATAAGAAACCAGACCTACTCATTTAATTATAATCAGGTTCCTGACTATTTCTGAAGTGCCTTGGAATAAGGGATTGTGCATTTTTCTGAGTACAGAAGGCTAGAAGAGGTGAACCTCACTAATCACCCCAACTACTGCCCCTATCACCAGATTCTAGGACACACCCTCAAGCAGTGATATGTGTTCAAAGACTAGCTTCAAGACCAGCTCGACGACAATACAGTCAGGTTGGGCCCGGCCGCAGCATAAGTGGTATGTGTTTTTGTAAGGCCAGATTGAAACAACAACGATGAAGGTGAGTGGAAGTAGGTTTCTAACCACGGGTCCCAAATGTATGATGAATGAATGGCTCACAAAATAGTCACACATTCCCATGGTGTCATCCGGGCATGCCTAAATCGGCAAGATCCTTCAGAAGCTACGACCACCACTTCTACATCGTCATCTCATCCGGCCTCTCCCCAGAAGAACAAGCATCAGCGGCGCAAGGGAAAGCAACGTGCCATGCCAATTCCATCGTCGTCCCGTACTATCGGTGTCATCATGCCACCAGAGATGGGTATTCCATCCAAGATCCACCCAGTAGTGGATGACTCTTCGAGTGATGGTCAAGGGTATGCTTCGATTAACACCGTGAAGTTGGTAAACCCCTATATGACTCCCAATGACAAGGACCGCTAGGAAGATCTCCCCAAAGTACCCAACCGACGCCAAAGTCAGTGGAGCCTGGCCACATGGGTCGTCAAGGAACATTAGTTGGCACTTCCAGCTAGGTTGTGCATGCCACTAAGACCAGACAGCAAGCCCAACAGAGATCTCAGCATGCACAACCTCCTCATCCGGTGTCATCAGGCCCGCCTCCACCGCCATGTGTGCTACTAGATCAGGCAGATCCACCTCGACCATGCTGCGACCATCCATGCCCTGCTACAGTATGGTCTCAGTTTCTTGGACCTCATCCAGTAGCCACTTTGTGGTCTTCAACAAGTGAGCATCAGGATATTCCCAGCACCAGTCATCCATTGGCCCAGTCGGTAAAGGCCACCATACCGCCTATCATAGAGCGAACTCCTGCAAGTAGAATTTCACGCCTAGAATGAAAGTATGATGTTCTTAAGCACCTTTCCATCATACCAGCAAGGCTTTACATCCTTGAGGCCCTTCTCCTGTCGCTAGATATGAGTGAGGCCCTCACTAAGGCTTTAAGAATCCCCCTCCAGTTTGAGATGGAGGTATCAGCTACAGAGGCCTTTCATGCGGAAGTAATAGAGAATGTTGAATTCCAGATCATTATCTCATTATCTAGATAATATGGTGGTTATCCTATATATAGTAACATTCACCCATTGTACATCACTATCAAATTCAGTGGTGTGGAGGTTTGTCGCTGTCTTGTTGACACTGGATTTGGGATTAACCTTATCCCGACACGGACACTACGAAAGCTGGTGTTATCCGAAGATGACTTAACTCGCTCCGACCTAAAAATACAAGGATACGACAGGAAATAGTAGACCCCGATCGACAAGATTCATTTGAAGACCCAGTTTAGTGGCCTAGATTCTAGTACTGAGTTTATGGTTTTCTCCCAAGAAACCGCGTACAATGCATTGATGGGAAGACCGTGGATCCACCTGCATGCGGAGGTTCCCTCATTGTACCACCAGTGCCTCAAGTACTCCCTCAATGGTCGAGTGGGAGTGATCCAAGGTGACGCATATCCTTTTGCCTCTTGTGAAGCCTTCTACCTATATGTAGACTATTACAAGAGCAAGGAGAAGCAGATTCAGGCAAGTGAGGTTGAACCCGTTGCGGTTGCAACCGACCTTTGGGCAGGTCTGGATAACGCCTAGGTCTTCCCGATCCATCTATTAGAGGCCACGACCCCCAATATGGGGTAATGTATTATTGTGTCTGGTACAAGGAGGAAGCATATTCTTATGTACAAGCGATGTCTACAGATCACCCCATATTCCTATATGAATCAAGCCTCGGTGATCCTTGAGCCACATATTACCATAAGGTATCAGGATGTCCACCCCATGGAAATGGAAATAAGTCATAATTTCTTGTTCCACCGGGCTGGAATTAACCGGCTCAAGCCGACGTGACACTATCACTTTGATATCATCAAGCATGGCCCCTTGGGCCGAAGACCAAACAGGGTCAGATCGACAACCTTCATTGTTATGGTTTTAGAAGCACATGAATCTCCCGATGTGATGTCCACAACCACCCAGGATGGTACCAACCTCTCACAGGGGGACGTCGACCCAGAGGAAGCTCCTCTCACTAGGGATCCCTCCTCCACAAGTGAAGAATATGATTTGGAGGATGCTCCTCCTAGGTTTGAAGAGGGAGTCTCTTCCACGGTTGATGAACTGGTATAGGTGAACCTCATTAGTGAGTTATATCTGATACCTACATTAATCAGTGTCACCATGTCCCTCGAGGAGCAGCAGCGGTACGTAGAATTCATGAAACAACATCGTCATGTATTCTCCTGGAGCTACGATGAGATTCCATGACTAGATCCTTAGGTAGTCGTCCACCACCTTATTATCCCTACAAATCATCATGGGTTCAAGTAGCCTCACAGGAAGATGCACCCTTCTCACAGTGCCATGGTAGAGGCAGAAGTTGATAATATCATCAAATACAATTTCATTAAGGAGGTATAGTACCCCAAATGAATGGACAACATTGTACCAGTCAGGAAGAAGAACAGACAGATCAGAATTTTCATCTACTTCTGGGATCTCAACCCTCATTGTCCGAAGGATGATTTTCCCCTTCCCATGATGGAATTGTTGATCAATGATATGGTTGGGTTCCAAACCCTCTCCTTCATGGATGGTTACTCCAGATACAATTAGATCCAGATGGCCCCTAAGGATGAGCATTCTAAAGCCTTCAGGGCACCACAAGGTACGTTTTGTTACCAAGTCATGCCCTTCGGCCTATAGAATTTAGGTGCCACCTATTAGTGGGCCATGCATATCATATTCAAGCCAATCCTCGGGACATTGGTGCAATGTTATGTGGATGATCTGGTGGTCAAATATCTTCAGCACTAGAACCATCTCAAGGACCTTGAGAAAGTGTTCGGCTTCCTCCATTTCTCGCCACCTGAATATAAACCCATTGAAATGTGCCTTCGGGGTCACCTTTGGGAAGTTCCTTGGATTTGTTGTCAGGTACCGGGTCATCGAGATCGACCCAGAGAAGATCAAGGCCATCACCCAGATTCCTCCCCCGAGCAATATTTGGGAGCTTCGAGGTTTTCAAAGCCACTTAGCCTACAAACGCTGATTCGTCGAAAATATGGCCAGCAACTGTAAGCCCTTTTCTTAGCTCATGAAGAAAGGTACCACCTACAAATGGGACGAAGATTTCCAAAATGAGTTTGAGGAAATCAAGAAGTATATACTCTAGCCTTTGGACTTGATTCCACCCATCTCTATAAAACCACTGATCCATTACATGACTACCCTAGAACGATCTCTTAATTCCCTCCTCGCCTAGAAGAACAATGAGTGGACTGAGAATAGCCTTTACCACCTCAGACGCATGCTCCTTGATATGGAGACCAGATAATCCCCCATTGAAAAGAGCTTCCTCACGCTCGTATTCATAGTATAGAAATTGTGACATTACTTACAGCACCACGAGGTACTACTGGTGTCTTGAGTGGACCCACTGAAGTACGTTCTGAACTGCCCCATATTGACAGGCCGTCTCGCTCGGTGGGCAGTTATTCTCCATCAATTCGATATTAGGTTTTTCCCTCAAAAATCTATTAAAGGGAAAGCATTAGCAGACTTCCTTGCTTCCCATCCGGCTCCTGCTAACCAGTCCTTAGATCTCGATTTCCCCGATGAGGCGATCCTCTTGGTAGACCAAGCCATGCCATGCTAGCAGATGCACTTCGATGGTGCTTCCCGAAGCCCCACCAGCAGGAGTCTTAATGATCCCAGGCTCAACAGGGTAGGCTTGGGTATCATCTTTATTACCCCGGAATAATCCATTCTTCCATACACATTCCTATTGTCAGAAGGCTGCACCAACAATGAGGCAGAGTATTAGGCTCTCATCACTGGCCTCGTGCTGGCCCTTGAGATTGATGTGCCCCATCTATATGTGAAAGGGGATTCTAAACTAATCATCAAATAGATCAATAGTGACTACATCGTCAGAAATCTATAGCTCATTCCATTGTTGGAGTACACTCTCCAGCTAATGGCCTAGTTCCCATCTCGGTTGGAAGTTACTCATGTCCCTCGATCTCAAAATGGTCAAGCCGATGCCTTGGCCGGCCAGGCTGCATCACTTTCAAATCCTAAGTAGGATGAAAGTATTATCCACATGGAATATTGAAGAGTCATTGATCATGTCTCCCCAGGTGACGAAAACGGTCTATAGGTGAGAAATCTTACCACCTGAGCCTCCATGTCAGGACCCCCAAATGCAGTGGTTGAAGTGACTCCCGACTGGAGGTCCCCCTTTTTCAATAATCTCCAAAATGGTTACCTCCCAGATGATCGGGCTGAGCGCAAACAAATATTATGCCATGCGTTACAGTTTACCCTCCAGGATGGTCCTAGTCTTGATTAAATCCTCTATAAGAGCGGTTTCGATGGTGTTCTCCTCCATTGCATCCAAGGAGTCGAGATTTCTCATTTCATGTAGGAGGTTTATGCTAGTACCTGTGGCGCCCAACAGATTGGGCTGAAGCTATCTCACTAGATCCAGAGACTAGGGTACTTTTGGCCCTCCATGATCCATGATTGCGTTGAGTTCACCAAGAGATGTCATGTGTGTCAAGTTCATGCCAACATCATGCATCGGCCACTGGATCCTATCCACACTACCAAGTACTCTAAGCCCTTTGTAGTCTGGGGACTGGATGTCGTGGGACCATATTTGCTGGCGATAGCTCACCAATTTCGATTCATCCTAACCTCTATGGATTTCTTTTCCAAGAGGATAGAGGATGTTCTACTCAAGGAGTTCAAGTCCAATTCTATTATTGACTTTGTGAGTTCCAATACCATATACCGGTTTGGAGTCCCTCAATCTGTCCTCAATAATAATAGCACCAAATTCCGATTAGTTGAGTTGAAGAAGTTGTACGCCAAGTACAACATCCGCTCTAACCATACCTCCTGCTATCATGTGCAATAAAATGGACAGATCGAGGTGTTCAACAAAACCCTCTCTATCATTTTGTAGAAAATGGTTGGTTAGAATAAGAATATTTTTCCAGAAAATATCCCCAACGCCCTCTGGGCTTCTAGGACAACGAATTTTAATTCCCCCCAGGTGACCACATATTCCTTGGTGTACGAAACTAAGGTCGTCCTACCCATCGAGATTCAGTTTCCTTCATTATGCACAGTTGTCTATGACCAGCTGGGGCCAGATAAGGTAGCGGAAATTCGTCTGGCTGAATTGGAAGCACTTGAAAAGAATAGGCTTCGTGCCTTGCACAATCTGGAAAGGCATCAAAATAAGATAGCTAGAGCCTTCAACAAAAAGGTTCACCTCCACTCTTTCTTGCAAGGTGATTTGGTTTTGGCCCTCCAGACACCAATGATACCTGGTAAGAAACCACCCAAGTTGGAGCCCAAATGGGAAGGACATTTCGTTATTCACAAGGTTTACCCCAATGGTGTGTACTCACTGGTAACCATGGATGGTGAGCGTATAACTCCTCCCACCAATGCCAAGTTTCTCAAGAAATACTTTTCTTGAGCCAGCTAGTCTTGCATGACCCTAAAATGTTGGGTCCTGTGTGACCCTAAACTACTTCATCGCACAAGACGTTAAACTATTCATCATCCTAAAAGATGTTAAATAGTGTGGCTCTTCTAAAACTATGTAAGGCTTGATTCCCATCTACATGGGATATGTAGGAATGCTCAAACATTTTTTCTTGATTCCATCTCCTAAACTCTCATCTTTGACTATCCCCCCTGGGGGTAGACCTCTAAGAAGATCCTTACACGGTGTAGTGAAGGCTTCTTCACCCCCACTCATGTCAGGATTACGACGGTCGCACCATGTGCCCCTCCCTATTCTTTTATCCTCCCACATGCTAACCACATGACGTTAAACTGCATGGCCTTTATGAACTATGTATGGCTTGATTCCCATCCTCATGGGATATGTAGGAATGCCCGGACATTTTGTCTGTTGGCCCAGCCCAAACTTCAGAATTCCCCATCGGGTCGGGACATATGGTGGTACAGGCTTTTTCCCCAATTCACGTCGAGCTCATCTTGATCCCGCCATACATCCCACTCCCCGGAGATGTCAATCACTCTCACCGCCCTGCTTGACATTAAAATTCATGGGCACAACTATGATTCACCCACTCCTTTGATTGGGACTCTATCATATTTCACATCCAAAAGGACCCCCAATTGGCATGGATTATCATCCCAAGGTCTCCCCTACCCCTTGGTCCAACGCCCTCGAGGATGATGAACAACAAATTGATACAAGTCCCGCATTACAAATATGGTCAGCGGTTGATGCTCATTTTTTGTTCCCATTTCATGTCACACTATAAGTAGGATGTGTTTTGAACATGGTCAGTGGCTATATTTTGTCATTTTCCCCACACCCGTAGATCCCAAACATTGAATATGGTGGTTCATCCTACCCACTGTATCTTTGAGTTGTGAATCCCTTCAGGAAATGCCAGCTATCAGACCCTTATATGATAGGGAAAGCTGAATATGGCTCATTTTTTCCCACACCGAACACTTCTCACGTGGTCTTAGGAGTTGTGATGAGGTGGTAACTGCACAAGAGGTCATATGGAAACAGTTGGCCAGGACGCCCAGCCTCAGGTCCTTCGACCCCTTCGATCCCCTCTCCCAAGTTCTCATTTAGGATTATGTGGTGCGGTGCAGAATCATGTCTTCATTCACATCGGGATATTTATCCATGCCACACATATCCCCTTGAGATATCCCTTCCTTCATTTATCATATGTTCCATGAGAAGAGGCCCTTCCATGCTCATCATGACCCATCATTTGGGTTTCTGTCACCCTCTATATCCAGAAGGGCCCCCGAATGGCATAGATGCTCGGCCCAAGTGATCTCTTACCATTACGAGCTAACACCCTCTAGGATTTCAAGATACAAATTGATACAAGTATCGTGTCGCGAATACGGTCCGAGGTTTTTGCTCAATTTTTCTCCCCAACCTCCGGTCACACAAGGGTGGATACTGTGTTGCAAACCTAGTCAACAGTTTTCCACTATCATCATTTCCACTTTGTGGTCTTCCATAAGAGTGATGATTCTCCCTCCTTGCCCCATGCATATGACATTAAACTAGGTATATACGGTCCGAGATCTATGACCCTAAACTAAGATCACCTTCATCCTCACTACAAGACATTAAACTGCAGACTGGTTGGGACTTTCCATCTGAGGCCCAGCCTCAGGCCCCTTGGCCTTTTCGGGCCCTTGGACCAAGTTCTCACTTAGGTTTGTATGGTGTGGTGCGGGATATTGTACTCATTCATGTCAGATTTCTCACCATGTCGTACACATCCCTGAATGAGATACCATACCCCTACCTTCTTTCTCACTGCAAGATGTTAAACTACAAACAGGATAGGACTTTCTGTCTGAGGCCCAGCCTCAGGCCCCTTGGCCTTTTCGGGCCCCCGGCCCATGTCTTCACTCAGGATTGTATAGTGTGGTATGGGATTATGTCCTCATTCACATTTGCTTACCCGTCACACCGTACACCTCCCTTGTTTGGGGGTATCTTACCCATTTGCATCCTTATTTCAAGACGGTAAACTATACATTACCCTCTTCTAGAACTATGTGTGGATTAATTCCTATCCTAATGGGATACGTAGGACTACCCGAAAGTCTAGAAATTGGGCCCATCCCATCATTTAGAAATCTCCCTTTCACCTTGGCCCCTTGGCCTGCACTTTCCCAGGGAGAGGGGTATATGGTGTGGTGCGGGGTTATACCCACATTCACTTTGGGTTTGTGACAACCACACCATGTACCTCTTTCTTCTAAGAGTTCTCTATCCCCTTATTCTATAATCATCTTTTCAAATAGGTCACTCTCAAGTTGGGCCCCTCAACCCTCTTCGGTGATTCACCAATGTGCCCAAGAGTAATCTGGTTCAGCGTCTGGAGTGTTGGTTTTTACCTGGACATGTTCGCACCCACCTTCCAAGCTTTTTGTTCCCCTTAATTTGGGGTTCCATAATCTTTCACACCCAAAGGGACCCCCAAATGGCATGGATGCATGGCCTAAGTGCTCTCCTACCATTAAGGGCTAACGTCCTCGAGGGTTTCAGACAACAAATTGTTACAAGTCCCGCATTGCGAATATGGTCAGCGGTCGACAGTCATCTGTTTGTCCCCATTTCAGGAAAACGCAGTATGGATGTTGTGTTTCGAACATGGTCAATAGTTATCCTCCACCTTCATGACAACCCCTTTAATCCTTGAATGTTGGTTATATGGTTCACATTATTTTCCACCCCATCATGCCCAAATGAAATTTTCACACCCCTGCCACTATCCCTCAGTGCGCATTTGCATGTTAGGAGGAAAAAATTTGTGATAAAGGCGTCATTCGAGGCTCCACACCGACTTCCCTTTGGTGTGCATTCCAGGTATTTCAAAAACCTCTTCCGCCCTTGTTTCCCACACCGAGTTTGACTCACGTGGGCTTAGGGAGTGGGTTGAGGTCTACACTAACTTGGAAGGATTTCGCTCCTCTATGGTCCGAGCTCTACGACCATAAAATAAGATCTCTTTTAGAACTACGTACAGCTTGATTCCCATTCCCATGGGATAGATAGGAATGCCTAGACATCTTCTATTTGGGTCCATCTTGAGTTCCACTAACTTATCTCTTTTGTTCTACCTTCGGGGCTTTAACTCTTATGGGACTGTGTGGCATGGTGTGGGATTATGTCCTCATTCACGTTGGGTTTTCATTAGCCACACCACATACTCCCCCTTCTAGGATTTATCCCCCCTACTTCCTATCTCGCATGACATTAAACTGTATGTTGTCCCACAGGACATTAAAAGGAACATTCAAGAACTACGTGTGGCTTGATTTCCATTCTCATGGGATAAGTAGGAACACCTAGACATCTCCTCTTCAGGTCCAGTTCAATTGGGATCTATTTTCTCCTTCCCCCCTTATCCTTTGATCATTCCTAGCCCCTCGTCTTGAGGTTTCCTCCATAGAATGGTGTATAGTATGGTGTGGACCTTGTCCTCATTCACATCGGGTATGTTTTATCACACCGTGTGCATCCCCTATAGAACCTCATATCTCCTGTATTTGTCTAATCCATATGACATTAAATTGTGTTGCTTAGTACCACATGACTATAAATTGTTGTGTCTATCCTGCATGATGTTGAAAATGCATGGTTGGTCCCATCACATGACCCTAAAATGTGACATTATCGTCCTGGATACACTATGAAAAACGGCACTACATTGGGATGTCCTCACCTGAGGGGACGTCATGTTTGATATCGGCTACACACCATACCATTTTTCAACGCCTGTATACAGCTTGATTCTTGTGGTGATTCCTGGACATTCTATCCTAGGACCATCGCTTCACAAAAAAAACATTCATCCTAAAGGAAAAACAAGATATACCAAATATTGCTTCTCTTGGTGCAAGGGCTAGACACACACAGCCTTATTTTCTTTAGCACTGGTACCTTACCATGCCACCTTTTAGAACTATGTGTTGCTTGATTCCCATCCACATGGGATACATAGTAATTCCCATGCACTTTGTCGCAGGCCCAGCCTAACTTACGTTTTCGATCCCTCGGCCTAAAACCTTCCCAAGAAACACATGGTGATCTAGACGCTAGGTCCTCATTCACATCGGGTTTTATGATTACCTCACCATGTGTCTCCCGTGTTTCCTACCATATACAGTCCGAGCTCTACAACCCTAAACTAAGATCACCTTTTTCCTTCCCACAAGGCGTTAAACTGCATGAAATTTTATATAACTATGTATGGCTTGATTCCCATCTTCATGGTATATGTAGGAATGCCCAGACATCCTATCTCTGGGTCCATCCCTCGTAATCATAATTCCCCTTCCTCCCTTTTTTTAGTCCCTTGACATGAGCTCTTTTGGGGAGCCATGAAATTTTAGCTTTACCCAGAACAATTTTGGGATGCCCCATGATAACGTTGGGAGGCGACATTTTCCTCATCAGAGAGGTCCTATTTAGAAGAAGAAATGATACATGATCAGGCCAGTGTGCCGACCTAATGTGTTCCCACCAAGGTGGTGTAACTCCAAGAGTATTGGATTCTATTCGAGAAAACCACCACTCCACCTTCCATGCTTTGTGTGCCCTTTATTCGGACCCTCGTCCTCTTTCATGTCTAAAGGAACCCTCTAACAGTATGGATGTTCAGCCTAAGGATCGCCTACTATCCTGGGCTAATGTTCCATAAGACTAATGGATAACATTTCGAGTCAGGCCCTATGTTTTGAACATGGTCAGCAGTAGGCCCTCATTTGTTTTCCCTGTTTTAAGCTAACTCAATTGGGATACTATGTTTCGAACATGGTCAACGGTTATCCTTCATTGTCATGCCACCCCTATAGTGTTCCGAATTTTGGGTATCATGATTCACATGTTCCACTCCCCTATGTTTGGATTAATTCCAACACCCCTAGCATCACCCCACTCATGCATTAGAGCACATTTGGAAGGAGGGCATGTTGATTTTCCTAACTTCCTCATCCTCCAATCGGGCCTCTCCCATTTCTTTCTGGAAATATGGATTGGTTGTTCAATCCCCGGATGACCGAATCTTGGTCGGCACCCTTATGTTCTGAAGGAATATCATGGTGATCATCCCTTGTTTCTCACATTGGGCTCGACCCATGGGAGCTTGGGGATTGATCACTAGGCATTTCACGAATACAACAGATGCATGTAAAACCAAAACTAATAACGGGACTCATGCATGCTATGGAATCAAATAATCCAAGAATGAAAGTATGTTAGAGGGTTTGTGAACTCTACAACACCTGAGGGTCTATCCCTCCCATGGACGGGATAATCCCGTCAAAATAAAGTTGCAGCTCTGCCACCCTCTGGCTTGTGGTGTCCAAAATTTTCTACCACCTATTTAGTTCCCACTCTTCCTTGGCAGTAATAGGGAACAATTCATCAGCTGAAATCTGGGCCCACTCTAGGTCGGTCCAAGTAATGTCCATATTCTCGGAGGCTCGCTTCAGGCCCTCTTCAGCCTCTGCTAGCTGGGCCTTCAATTGAAATATCAAACCCGATTGCATGGTAAGGGTGGTTGAGTGCTCATCCACCCAGACCTTCATCCACTAAACATCATTATCAGCCTCCTGGAGTTTCTTCATGTTCACTGCTTTCCTCTACTGCCATCCCAGACCAAGGCCACAATCATACTTCCGAATATTCTTCGCCATAAGATCTTGGACAAGCATTTGAGGACGCTGGGCATCCACTCCCCAACACATAGTTCATGTAGTTGTGAATGAAGCATGTCCAAATAATCTAACCATAGTTCTTGGGGAGTGTCATCAATGAAGCACTTGATCAGCTTCCACGATTAGTGATGGACTATTTTGATATCCTCTTCATCAGAGGTTATCTCGTCCCAGTCAGAGCGGTTGGTAGGATCATATGCGGGGAACACCCTCATGAACTCGTCAGCAGGGTCTCCATCTGGAATTTGACTAGGCACGGCGGGACCTAGGCTATTTGATCGATCCTCATCATTGAATCCCACCTCAATAATCTCAATCACAGCCTGACTGGCGGTCCCACCAGTGATCGGGAGCGCCGTAGTTCAGTCTGTCTGGATATTTGCCTCCATGTTCACCAGCATTCCTATGGGAAAGACGCCGCCAGAATCCCTGACCAACCTCGCCAAGGTGGCCCATGACATTTGAAGAACTGTGAACACCAAAAAGGGCTAGTATGTCAGTTTACATGGTTAGTGGGTGACAATCATGAATTTGGTAGAGGAAACATATAGAGATAGAATTCATGTTCTCATTCTTAGGTTGACATCATGGGGACGCTGAGGCGTGGCCCCCCATATATTGTCAGAAGGTCTGAAAGCTCAGTAGGGGTCACCACAGGTGTCCTGGCCCTGCTGGACATAACAATTGATGCAGCCATAGGTGTGGATCCCGAAGGCCCTGCATCTGCATCCACTGAGGGATGATAATAGGTTTTGTGTATGAGACTCTCCTGCATAGTTCAAGTGTTATCAAGGAGTCCAGAATGACCTAGGAGAAGACCCTGAGGAAGGGGGTTGGGATTTTACTTCAGGGGCCTCTAAAAATTCTTCAAGGTCTGAGTCCTGATCGCCAACTTCTCCCTCCTCCAACAGGCTCCCTCTACCGGCCTTGTCCCCCCAGGAGGACTCGTCTGATTCTTCCGGCAGAGGGAAGTGCTCTCTTAGTTAAATGGCGGACAATTGTGGTGGGACCATACGATCTAGCAACACCTTGACACGATCTATCATTGGATGAGGAGAACCCTGGGAATGCACAATGTCTTCCAGCTCTGCTAGGTATTTCCCCACCTCTGCTTGGGACACCGCAAATCCTTCCCGGATAGGGCCTATCCCTGGCATATCCATCCCGAGATGGTTCAAGTGTTTCCACATCTCAGAAGGTCTGTTTAATTGCCGAGAGACTTCCCAGATGTCCCAGGCCCCTGTAAAGATAGCATTCTATGGCATTTCTATATGGAACAGCTGCTTCCCCAGAGCCTGGGTGGGTATCCTATAGAATCCTCTCGGTGGCCTCCCCTCATGATGACTCTGTTCTTCTAGAGGTGTCGGGTCTGCTACTGCTTGTTGGATCTATCGCTACTGCCTCGCCCTCAACCGGTGCGACTCTCACCACCATGACAGCACCGCCACTGCAATATGCCCTTACCACCTTCTTCCCTAGCCTCGAGATTGGGGAGGCTCACTATCACCGACCCGAATGGTTGGCCGCTTCAGCATCTCCCCTGGGTAGGCCGCATCCTAGCTTTGGGAATACTCCTTCACCAACCTGAAGACAGTAGTAGGCAGAGGGAGATTATTCCTCATCTTCATGTCTTCATGTGTAAACATTAGCCACATCTACCTCATCACACATGAATGTTCCTCATAGAACACCTCTAGATAGACCCGCGGTGTCAATTTTTTCATAAACCGAAATTGTCGGGCAAATCATTGTAGGGTGTACAGCTCGCAGAGGGGATCATGGCCCACCCTGGCCACAAGGAATACACCTCAAAAGTCCAGGAGATTGGACCAATTCTCATCCATTCATTGACCTTCATCAGTAAAATCACCTGTTAGCAATAGAAACGGGTGAAAGTTGAATTCCTCCACCTTCCACACCTGGTTGAGTACCGACGGTCTGGTCATCTTGGCTGAAACGCTTCTCGTAGCGTTCAGAATAGAGGGGTGGAAGTTCGACCCTGGAGTTGAGATGGGGTTCGGGTACTCATAAACCCCCCTAACATGTGCCGTTATCCACCCATAAAGGAGGTGGAATGGACCGCATATCCTCTTTGGCCTCTTCCCCTCACTGATGTGCCACAACATCTTGTATAGATTAGCGAGCATCGGGATCCCAAGGTTGAATCACCTTCATGTCGCCAACATGGATGACATGATAAATGTGTTGGGTTTCACACCCATGTTTGTATCCCTCACCGGCAGGATCCAACTATAGATTAGAGCTGCGATGAATGCCACCAGCCTGACTATCAGCTGTTGCTCAGTGCTGACTCTAAATCCCCAGGTTTTCTACTGGCTATCCTCCAAGAGCAGCTAGTACGAGTGCTCCTTGCCTCATTAATCCCCCTTCAGGCAAGTCTGAGGCCTCACCGGAAACTGCATGTCTTCCAGAAAGTTCAAAAACTACTTGAACCACTGCCTAAAATAGACATCCCTTATAGCTTCTTCGTCCTCTCCCAACACCAGCTCCATCAACGCCATCACCAGCCATAGCATTTGCTCTGGATCCTCCCACACACCCATGGAGGGGAGGAATTCAACATATATCACCCCCAATATCAGGACCCCTGAGATCTGGTGCACATCCCACAATTTGATACCAACTTCCCTGTGGTGTTGGTGGAAGTTATTGGTCCTCGATTACCACCTACTCAGCAACTACAGCATCAGCTTCTTCGGCTGATAGATTTCAAATAGGGAGGGCCAAGCCACTTCATATATACCCACTCTCCTCAACTCAGCTCCAAAATCTTCACATGAGTCACCTACCCAGTAGGCCCAGGCCCAATAATCTGTGAAGTTACCACCCTGGTGTAGGTCCCACTCCTCAGACCATCCCTTCCCCGGGTTCCTCACGGTTGCCTTCAAGATTGTATGGTACAGAGGGGGGGACCTCTCCGGATGCAATGCCTTCCCATCCACACTGTTCTGGTGGTTATACTGGCAATCAGAATTGATGGGCGTGGAGTCTTCTCAGGCATGGTCGTCAGCCACCCTGAACCATTGGCGCTGACATGGAGTACTCTTAAACCAGTAAGTTGGCTCATCCCTAATAGCTTCAGGAATGAATATGTCATCCCTCAACCTGAAGGTATATAAAGGCATCCTATTTCATAGTGGATAGTTCCTATGGCTTTCCGATAGCAGCTCCACCAACGAACTATGGTCAGAATGGCTCTGTATTATCTCCCCTAGGCCCAAGCAATTCACCATCTCCTCCCTTTGGCCAGTGTCCACGAGGACCCCCCAGGTAGCCTCCTGATGAACCATTCAATTTTATTTTCTGGGTTTTTTCTCGGTTTGGTTCGCGAATCCCTTTCGAGGAGGAATTTCATGAAGCCTGTTCACAAAGAATGTTCCTAGAGCCCTACCCCAACCTTCAAAATAATGTCACTAAGCACTGTCGTGGAGTTGTAGACTCGCTGTGCGCCATGAAGAAGAGGCCCTAATTCATAGAGAGAAAGCACGGATTACATGGAGCTTCATGAATAGAAAGTTCTATAAGACAAATTTTTGGAGGAAATAAAGGAAAAAAAGAGAGCTCAGCTCCCCTATTTATAGACGTTGACCTTCAGATCTTTTTGGAACATCCATACCGCGTCAATCTTCACAGCGCGCTTAGCCTGCACATCGCATATCCACCTTGCGATCCCTCTTCATGAAACAGCTTCGCATACGGCCAAGGGATTTTGGCGATTGACCCCCAGACTTTGACCCTTGATTTATCCTTAGCTCTAAGTCTGAGGGGGGGCATTTTTTGACGCCAAAAGTAGGGAATAAGAAGAAAAACAGGGATGTCTCTGAGGCTACCTCGTGAAGACCTTTTGCGGAGCCCCATGGCACTACACCCATTGCGGATCAAGGAGGCGGGAGGCTTCGCAAATGAATTTGATGTTTGAGAGCCTGCCGTGGAGCAAGGAGGCGAGAGGAACTGCGAACAAATGTGAAATTGTCGAGCCCGCTGTGGAGCAAGGATGCGAGACACCTCGCAAAACCCTTTGACGTTCGCAAACCTGCAACGGAGTGACCTTTGTCTTTGCACTAAGTGAACTCTGCTTCACGTTGCCTCTTGCCTATAAATGCAGGGCTCACCTCTAGCCCAATGGATGGATCATCTGACCTTTCACCTTATCAGCTCTCAAATTGCGAAAAACTTCTTTCTCTACAAACCATGAGCTCCTCAAGGTACTTTTGTTTTGTGAAGTGCCTCCCCCTTTGTTTTAATTCAACCCCTTTTCTGATAGGGATGCCTTTCACAAATCCCATGGGCATTAACGAAGGAAGGAGATCTCCATGGGGACTCAGGTCAACACGAAGCATTTATGCTTTGTGAAACACCCTCCACACACACATGACCCACTTGCTAAGGTAGGGTCACTATGCTTCATGAAGCATATTGCTTCACAACACCTTACCTCGTGAGGGACCCTTTCTTCGCAAGGCATTGCTTCGCGAATGCCTTTCCACTTCACGTAGATCCTCCCATATGCACCTATGCCATATGCCTAGTCTAGGAGACTTCACATTGCGAGGAACATCCATTTACGAAGCCCTTACACTTCATGGAGCACCAGAGCTTCACAAGGCTTCTATATATGAACCCATCTGCTCTGCAACTCCTTTTCCCATGCAGCCCTTCAGATTTTCTAGAAGAAATTTCAATGTCCCTTGGACGATACTTCCCTTTACATTGCTTCGCCTCACGATTATTCGCATAGGAACGCTAACGGCTATTGCTTCTTCGCATGGCCACGCTAACGTGGACCCCAACAAGATCACCTCATGACAACCCTTGACCATGGAGTTGTCGGTGCCTTCCCTTCACTAAGGTGCAAAGGGTGCCGATTATGTAAGTCCAAGGGGTGCAGAGTTAACCTGCCTCATCTAAGCTGTAGGATGTTAAACTGCCAAGCACCTTCATCCTCATCACATGACGTTAAATTGTTACCATGCCCCATTCCCCATGTGTTAGATGTGGGGTTCTCCCACCCTGGACATTCTTCACGCCCACTGGTCTCCACGAGAATGAGATCATTCCTCACATGGATTGAGATCCTCTTCATCGGAGCAGCATATGTCCATAAGGAAAGGGAAACCACCCTGGTGTAAGACCCTATCTTTCCTTGCAGGAGGAAGCACCCCTGCTCCTCCTCTCTTCTTAGGTGCAAAGTCCCTCTCCCGCTTGGCTTTTTCCCCACCTGGGCCTCCACCCTAGAGTAAGTCCCAATCTCCATCTCCCTGGGATGCTAACCATGCCTAATCCCCGGTTTCCTCTTTGGGCCGCCAACTACGTGTGGCCCCAGTCTACTTCCCATGGACACACCTTTCATGACGTGATCTTCGAGTCTTTGTTGTCTCTTGTTTCTCACATCGAGCATGACTCATGTGGGCTAACATCAAGCATCGACCCTGACATCCTATCCAGGAAGCCTAGAGTGTAATACCCAAACCCCATTCCCAAACTGCGTGGACTTTGATCCATTCTATGGAAAGTTATGTAGGAAGCCTCCCTAAGGTTCAAGCCCAACACTCATTGGTCTCGGCTCCCTTCATGTCGGTTCACCAACAACTTGGGCTGCCTTAGAGCCTAATCCCCTAAATGCCCTCATTCCCGAACTGCATGGACCTTGATCCTTGCCAAGGCAAGGAACGTAGGAAGCCTCCCTGAGGTTCAAGCCCAAAACCCATTGGTCCTAGATCCCTTCATGTCGGTTCACTAGCAACTTGGGATGCCTTAGAGCATAAGCCCCTAAAATCCCCACACCCCATCCACGAACTAATAGGTCTTTGATCCTTGTCTCTTAGGAAAGGTACGTAGGAAGCCTCCCTAAGGTTCAAGCCCAATACTTGATTGCTCCGACCCCCTTCATCTCAGTTCCCCCCAACCCACCTGAACTACGTGGTCTTTGATCCTTTCCAAGGTAGGGTACGTAGGAATACTCTCTAAGGTTCAATCCCAACACTTGGTTGCTCCGACCTCCTTCACATCAGTTCACCCACTCCACCTGAACTACATGGACCTTGATCCTTTCCAAGGAAAGGTATGCAGGAAGCCTCTATGAGGTTCCAGACCACCAACCATTGGACCCGACTACCTTGACATCGGTTCACCAAACCCAACCTGAACTACGAGGTCTTTGATCCTTGCCAACGCAGGGTACGTAGGAAGCATCCATGAGGTTCAAGCCTAACACCCGGTCGTTCCGACCCCCTTCACGTCGGTTCCCATAGCACCTGAACTACGAGGTATTTGATCCTTGCCTAGGAAAGGTGCGTAGGAAGCCTCCATGAGGTTCAAGCCCACCATCTATCTGGGCCCTAGGTCCTCCTTCACATCAGTTCACCCCCTTCCTGCATGACATTAAACTGTGAACCTCAATTAGTAATAAGTCGTTATCTCTCCCAATCAGTGGTAATCCATTGTTTCCCCCAGTCAGCGGTAAGTCATTTCACCCACTTGAACTATGTGTACTTTGATCCTTTCCAAAGAAAGGTACGTAGTACGCCTCCGTGAGGATGGATCCCAACAACCATTGGACCCCATGTCCTCTTCCATGTCGGCTGACTTACGCCCATCCCATAGGAACTATGTGGGTTTGATCATTGTCTCCTAGATAAGGTACGTAAGAATCCTCCATGAGCTTTGACCCCGTCCAACAGTTAGCCATTGTGACACCATTCAACGGTAATCCACTGTCAACTCTATCTAGCGGTAAGCTACTGTGACCCCATTCAGTGGTATGTCGTCGCGACCCTGTCCAGCGGTAAGCCATCGACATCCCCATCCAGCGGTAAGGCATTGAAATCCCCAATCAGCGGTAATCCTTCATTAGATGAAATACGAGGACTTTGATTACCTACCATAGGGATATGCAGGAATCCTATTTGAGGCTCAATCCCAAATTCATCATCATCCTCATGGTGGTTCCATCCCATTTACCATCCACTTCATTCAACACTCCATCATCCATCATGATTCTTACCAGAGCTTCCACATCACGATGGGATCCTACCACTTCATTCCCCATTCCCCTAAAAAACAATTGGGAATCTAACCACATGTTGGCCCCAACATCAGTGTTCCCTCTAGAGGTTTCACCCATCTGATTCACTTTAATTAGTGTTCTGATCAGTCTGATCCATCTCTTTTGGACGTTAAACTTGTGGCATACCCTATGTTAAACATGAGAAGCTGAGGAAAACCTATGAGACATGCCTAGGGAATATGATTCCTCTCATTTGACACAGGATACCTCGGGCTTCCATGCCATCGAGAATCCCTATAATAAGGGGAAGAAACCCAGATGCTCCAGTGTCCCAGCATCCAGACATGCCAGTGATGTCCAACGTGACTACTCCCCTAACTGAAGTTTTCTGCCCTGACTGGACCCTTTGTAATGTCCTGACATAAGCAGTGTAATTACCTAGTGTCCATGAAGATATGGCACTAGTAATAGTTTCACAAACAATGTCTTAAATCTATAAGGGATACTCAGAGTAGGTGACAAGTTCTGAGAAGGAATCCGCGGAAGCAAGAACCAATATCCCATTATCCTATTTCGATCAAGGAGAAAACATCCATGGGCAAGGAACAGATGTTTTCCGCCTTTGGAAAGTGGGAATGTGGGGTAACAAAACTAGGCCTTCCGTACTCAAGCAGACAGACGCACGCGCCCCGGCGAAAGCATCGAAAACAGTATGTCTAGGGACGTACCTAAGGTAAAGTATAATTATTGGAATCAATCCTAAAATTATGGTAACTATCATGAATAACATATAATTAAACCTAAGATGTTAGATATTTAATGTACTCCACTGTGATAATGTTGTTTTCTAGTACGGTTTTTGCTTCTCACACTATTATTTTTGGGATTTAGACAATGGATGGAACCCAAATGAACTGTGTTAATGACCAATGTGCTGGGAAATGAAATGATTTTTATCCTGAACTACCAAAAGTTATGGGAGATGGAATGAAAAATCTTATTGCTATACTTACACTAGCTATGAATCATTATGGACTTCCAAATGAGCAGAGATGGGAACAACATTCTATTGAGTACTTCATGAGGCAAAATCCACCTTCTTTTAGTGGGTCTTCTGATCCACCTTTTGCTGAACAATAAATCAGTACCATTGAAAATATATTTTACATCCTTTGTTGTTTGTAACATGAAAATTTCATTTTTGGATGTCTATCGTTTAGAAGGTAAAGTAGACCAGTGGTGGACTCTAATTAGGAACAGAAGGCGACAAGATGAAATTGAATCCATGGAATGGGATGAGTTCAAGAACATATTTTTCAAAAAGTACATCCCTAATATTCTTATAAAAAAGATGTAAAAGGAGTTTCTTGAGCTTAAGAAAAAGGATAATGAATCTTTTGGTGCATACGAAGTGAATTTTTCAAGACTTGCAAGGTATGCTTATGGATTTATCATCCAACCTAAAAGTAAAGTTGATCGATTCTTCAGTGGCTTAAAATCAAGTATTTGATGGGAATTAATTATAGGAGACTTTAGTAGTTATGAATAGACTGTGTGTTTTGATATCAAGGTATAACTGGAACTTTCTCTAACATATCCATCTCATGGTTTTGACAAGAAATGAAAGATGGAGTTCAAGGGAAAATCTCAAAACAACGGTGAAAAGAAGATAAATGTTTCCTTATGCACAAAGTGTGGAAAGAATCATGGTGAAGATTATCTTAAAGGGACTAGAAAATGTTTAAAATGTGGAAAAGAAGGTAATCTAGTAGTTGATTGCATATGTAATGGGAAAAAGGTTGCTAATGATGTGAATGGAGAAAAGACTATAGAGAATGTACAACTAACATTTCAATTCTAAAAGTGAAAGGAAATTTGGTATTATGCTAACCAATGCCCTAATCTAAGGGTTAATGATAATAAACATCAACAACCTCTTAAGGAAAAATACAAAGGGAAGTTTCATGAAATCACTATTGGTGATGTTGAGTATGAAAACGAAGTAGTGGAATGATTAAGTGTTTATGTAATGGTATTTCAAAATAGTGTTGTGGAATCTTATTTATAGTATTATGGAATATTATAATATCTATGTATTGGTATATTATGGTTTTCCATAATTATATGGTACTAATAACCATGAAAATTGATTGGAATATTTTTATAAAGTAGATGATATGCGCATAATGAAGGGATAAGGAGAAAATAAAATGTTTTATAGTATTAATGAGTTCATGACTGATAAAAGGTACAAAGTGATATCAGGATTTGAGTATATAGAATTTTTGGTATATTTGGTGTGTGGAAGAGTTAATTTTTAAAGAATCCATGTTGTCACTAAGTTTCTATGTTAATTTATGTTATTATAATATTTCAAGAGAATACATGATTAAGGTATTTAGATGTTTGGAATGTGGAAACAAAGAACTTCCAAATGAGATGTGGGAGAAAAATGTTAAGTCGATTTAGTTCACCTCCTTCTAAAGTTTTATATTTTTAGTTTTTTTAAGGATTGTAATTTTACCCATTTAGGGATAGTATAATTTATATTCTGGTTGAAGTTTTTTAGATTAATGTATTATCTCACAATAGGTAAACTTATGTATATTTAATGATCTATTCTATCATTTTTGTTGAGATAGATGGAATGACCAATCATTAAATCATATGATCTGCTAACACTTAAAGAATGAAAAATTCAACTTCATTTCTTTAAATAAGATATGAAGTGTAAATTGTTCAGGGAAGGACCAACGGTGATATTATATTGAAATCAAGTAAGTATTTATTTATAATGAAAAAATTCTTCAACTTTAAGGAAAGGATATTGAAAACCAAAAATGTTATCCTAGTACTTTCTTATTCGATGAATCAGATGGTCCCTTAAATCAATATAGATTTTTGGATTTCTGGTAATTAACTTTATCCAAACCTTATTCTCTATCACTATCCATCAGAACTTGATGATTATATTTCTCTTCCATATCCATGTTTTCACTTCCCACCTATGTTATCCTATACGGAAACCTAGTGATGAGTTAATTTTTTTAACCATTATGTTTCTAACTTTCCTTTTTAAAATTATGTTTTAGTATTCCTTTTTATAATGTGGGTTTCCTTGAAAGAAACTTTTAAGTAGTAAACCATTTATAACCACAATGAATTTTGAGGGCGAAATTAATTTTAAGGGGGGTAGAATATAACCCCCTGAGATTTTATGAGATAGATTATTTTTAATTTCCTTGATGTATTGTGTTTTACGCTACACCAAGATTATCTTGTTCAATACACAACACCGTATTAGCTTGCATCATACGCAACACTATTCTTGTCTTGTGTTGCACATAATTTTATGTTCCTTTGATATAATTCATTTCACACAACACAGAGTATAGAATTTGTTCAATGTATAAATGAAATAATTTAGGATTAATTTATGAACAACACCAAAGGAAACTTTCAATACACACAACACTGAATTGGCTTGCATTACACGCAAGAGCAATCTTCCTCAATAGTTTGTATTGTACGCGATACCAAGTTTCAATAAACAATAATACATTTTTAAAATATTATTATTTAATGGGATATAAACTAGATGTTGTGAATATTATTAACCATATTTTTAATTTTATAATAGTATCATTCATCTTACACATTTTCTATAACATGGTATGATAACAAAATAATTTTTTCGGATAAAATAATTATTTTTCTAAAAATGTAGTTTTTCCACCTTTTAATGGCGCACCCATTTTAAATCTTGTTTTTGAAACTTTTATAAGTTCAATTTTACAAAATCAACTTCTTATTTAGAAGTGGGATATAAAAATTTACTTTGGATAAATTTTTGCAATTTTTATGATAACTTTCATATTTTGATGAATACTGAAAATATGCTAAATTTTAATTGAAAGCAACTTTTTTCATCGAAATAATTTATATGGTTAAAATATATTATATAATGGTTTTAAAGTATAAATAGAATATATTTTTATATTTTAATACAATTTAAGCCATTTTTATTAATTTTACATTGAATTCATATGTAAAAAAATTTCAATATTTGGCAATGTTTTAAACAAATACCCATTTTTTTGACAAAGAGATTAATATTAAATTAATTACTGCATCTTATGTGTTTTGAATTTGGAAAAAGGTATTCCATATTTGGGATCATAAGTTTCAAATTTTTTAAATAGGTACTTTTTATTTTTGTACATTATGAATAGTAACTTTAGTAATTGTTTTATTTACCATGGTTAAAGGGTAAATCTGGTAAATAAGGGTAAAAAATAATATAATAATAATATTATTAAACTACCCTAACACATGAACTCATCCTATTTAATGATATATTTCCAACCATGGATATCCTTGGGTTGATTTTGGGACCCCATGGATTCACTTGGATGTGAAAATGACATTTTATAATAATTAATTTAAAGTAATGATAATTATAACCAAAACATATTTCTTTTATTAAATCGATTTTAATATGGGGTTATATAATAGATCTATATGTTTATAAATAGTAATTTTAAAGCTAAAAATAATTCCTACATCATGGTATTTTTTTATAATTTTTATACATTAGATAAATATATTTATTTATGACATAATTATGATGTAGTGATTACCTCATTAATGAAATATTCAAATAAATGAATTTATAAATATTAAAACAAATATATTTTAGTTATTTTGATGTTTTACACTACTTTTATAGATGATATTGACATATTATCTTTTATTTAATTCCATATTTTTGAAGGAATCAGGTTGTTATGAATTTTTAAAAAAAAAATCATGTATGAATAGTGTCCAAAATTGACACAATTCATAACATAAAACATAAAATTGTTTATTAAATGATATTAAATTAAAAAATATATAATATTAATCAAAATGGTTAATATAATTCCATTTATGTCATAAATAACTTTTTTTGGGTCTTTTTACATGATATGGTAATTACATTAATCCACAATGTGTAAATAACATGATATCACAGTAAGATTAAAAAGGGTAAAATAAGGGTAAAAAAAGATAAGGATAAAAAATATTCAAAACTTGTCAAAAAATTATTGTATTATGGTTATTCGATCAAAAATTATATTATATTATAATTGAATATGTTTTTTACCATTTTAAATTGAAATTGAATTTATAATAAATTGATATTTTGGAACTTACCTAAAGTGGTCCTCTCCTCTCTTTTAAAAGGGAACCTCCTCCCTCTCCTATTCATATCATTTTTAGCCTTCATACTCAGAAAACCCCTAACCATGTTTCTTATCAACTTCCCTAGTAACATTTTAGATGTTCTGATCTTCTGAAAATACCATCTCTAGTGCCCTAATATGAAATATAATAGAGGCATGTCGAGGAAGAGGTAATCTCTTCTACCGATTTTTTCAAAATTATTTCTTCCTCTAATTCCTATTATTTAGTTGTTTAATTATAAATTAATAACATATGCATCAATACTATACTGATTTTTTATTATAAATATGAAATAACCCTATTTCACCTTCCATTCATCCTATGAAAAATGAAATCACCACGCGTGCGTACGTACGGATGACTGTCTCTATGCCGTGGTGTAATCTATTTTTCACCACCACCTTAATTGGATGGGTATAATGGTGGAAATAATAACTATATATTATTATTATAAAATGATGCAAATTCTGATATATTATACACCATCCACTTCATTACCATTCAACAAATATGGGAACGATATCTTCACTCGTGCGTACGTACAGTTTATCGTCTCCACAATGTGATGAGATTCATTATCCATGTTAACCATTAAAGAATGATTATAAATTATATATAATAAATAATCATGAAATATATTACATAATAATTATACTATATTTATGTGTATATATATATATATGTCATTTACTTACTTCCATCCAATTTAATAAGGAAACGAAAATAGCATTCATGCGTACGTATGGCCTACCGTCTCCATGAATGTTGTCTTCCATTCCATTTATCAATATATTATATATATTTATATACTGAATATATATTATATATAAATAATTTTATACATTATTTAATTAAGTAAATCATGATCTATGTAATCGTATGAAGAATAACAAGTCCAAACACATATGATAAATGAAACGATTATTACCCAAAACGCTGCTTCAACAAGGAATTGACAAATAAACATGTAATATAATGTCATAATTGAATCATATATGATATCATTGATATTATTATGGTTCTGTTACAAGTTAATAATATGTTTAAACCCACTATACAGGAGTTTCAGACACATATAGAAGAAATCGGACCTAAGGTAAGGGATAATTTTGCAATCTCATTTTTATCTGAGATTTTTTATATGTAAGTATTTTATGGGGATATATTTATCATACATGTCCATGTTTTATAAAAAAACATAAAATATTTAGTATTCTTCTTTATATTTTTTTAATTCATTTTACCCATTTTTTGACATTTACTACATTTTATAGAATTAATCTTTCTTTTGTTTAACATACGAGGTACTTTTTGAATTTTTTGTTAAAAGTATGAGGAGAATGTTTTTTTAACTTATATAGCATGAATAGGTTTTTAAATCTTCATAACTCCTTATTTCGATTAATATTCCTCTATACATTTCAAAGTGTATTTTCAACTAAATTATTTGTATTTAAAGGTGCACGACATTTTGAGAAAAGAAAACCTTTTTGAAGAAGAAAGGATATTTTCCTTAGGAATGAAGCTCAAGTGTTTTATCAAAATTATTTTCCATCTAAGATTACACAGGTTTATGTTTCTATCACTTTTATTACTATGATTTGATTTTTTTATAAAGGAATTTTATTTTGGAAATTTATTTTTTTTATATCAATTATGATGTAATGATGTTTAAGAAACCCATTTGATTTAATGGGTTATGTTATGGTGAATGTTTCTATATTTTTGTGTTACATGTAATAATGCTATCATTATGAGATGGGTGATACCAATATCTCCCTCCAATGCATTGGGTAAAGATTTATGTCTCATGTGATAGATTTTCCTGGAATTGTAAGTAAATATAGTTCAATAATATAGGGCTATAATGGCAAGTAAACCCGGTTCAGTAATGGTCTTCCTCCACTATGATGGTCTTGGAAGCAATTCCTTAGCTACTATGGAAATCATATTATGGGCTTGTTAGTTTTCCAAAATTATATGTTTTATTCCAATGTTATTCTATCATGGTTAATGTTCCTTTATAATCCAAGTATTACGTACTGCCAAAAATATGTCATTTCTCAAGATTTTGATGTTTAAACTTTATGCTCATGTTTTTATGATCAAATTTTTATGGATTGTTTTATGTTATCCATGTTTACCCTTACTGATCATTTGATCTAACCCATTTTAAGTTTTCTTTTTCCCAAGATATAAATAAAGGATTTAGATATGAAAAAAGGGGGAAGATCTTTATAGGAGATGTTGAAGATTGTTCACGATGATTAGAAGACTATTTTCCGAGTTTCCAAAGACATTAAACTAATACAGTCATTGGGAATTTGTTTGTGTCATATATTTAGTATTATGTAAAACAAATGTAATGTCCTTATGCATCAAGATTGGGTATCTACAACTGCTGATGCCATTGGCGCATCTTCTGTTGCTGCCATTAATACATATCCTCCTTCTCCCTACACATACATTCTATAAGATCATTATGAGCTCTCAGCTGCTCTAGATACTTTCAGCATATAATGGTGACTCTCTGTGCTCTCCTCTTGAGTTGGTTTCCGACATCGCAGTGGTACCATAATAACTCTCAAGCATCAATTTAGAGCTGATACTAATAACTCATCCTACCTCAAATGCATATTGGGTCACCTGCAACCATGCTACCACATTAAATCAGTGGGCTCTAGTCTGACCCTCGGTCTTGGCCTGACTCTCATCCTGTGTTTGAGAGGTCATGACCTCATATGATTCCTTATTATTACTAATTATTACAAATTATAACTATTTATTACTAATTATTTCTAATTATTGCTAATAAATCCTAATTATTTCTAATTAATACTAATTATTATTAATTATTACTAATTATTACTTATTATTACTAATTATTTCTAATTAATATTAATTATTACTAATTAATCCAAATTCTTACTAATTAATCCTAATTATTACTAATTATTACTAATTGTTACTAATTATTACTAATTATTACTAATTATTACTAATTATTACTTATTATTGCTAATTATTGCTAATTATTGTTAATTATTGCTAATTATTCCAAATTATTGCTAATTAATCCTAATTATTACTAGTTAATCCTAATTATCACTAATTATTACTAATTATTACTAATTAATCTTAATTATTACTAATTATTACTAATTATTCCTAATTATTCTTAATTATTACTGATTAATCAAAATTGTTACTCATTTATCCTAATTATTACTAATTAATCCTAATTATTACTATTTATCACTATATATTACTATTTAATTCTATTTAATACTATTTATTACTACTTATTATTATTTATTACTTGTTATTAATATTTATTACCAGTTATTACAAATTATTACTAATTATTACTATTTATTAGTATTCATTTCTAATTATTCATAATTATTACTAATTAATCTAAATTATAACTAATTAATCCTAATTATTACTAATTATTACTAATTATTACTAATTATTACAAATTATTACTAATTATTGTTAATTATTAATAATTAATACTAATTTTAAGTAATTAATCCGAATTATTACAAATTAATCTTAATTATTACTAATTATTACTAATTACTACTAATTATTACTAATTATTATTATAGAATTATTTCTAATTATTCCTAATTATTTCTAATTATTAATAATTATTTCTAATTATTGCTAAATATTACTAATAATCCTATTTATTTTTAATTATTACTAATTAATCATATTTAATCCTAATTATTACTAATAAATCCTAATTATTACTAATTAATCCTAATTATTACAAATTAATCCTAATTATTACTAATTAATTCTAATTATTACTAATTAAAACTAATTATTTCTAATTAATCCTAATTATTTGTAATTAATCCTAATTATTACAAATTAATCCTAATTATTACTAATTAATCCTAATTGTTAATAATTGTTGCTAATTATTACTTTTATTAATAATTATTAATAATTATTCCTCATTATTACTAATTATTCCCCATTATTACTAATTATTACTATTTATCACTATTTAGTACTATTTATTCCTAATTATTCCTAATTAATACTAATTACTCCTAATTGTTCCTAATTATTACAAATTGTTACTAATTATACTAATTATACTAATTAACTATATTCATTACTAATTATTACTAATTAATACTAATTATGACAAATTATTTTTAATTATCACTAATTATTAACAATTATTACTATTTATTACTATTTATTATTATTTATAAATATTTTTTTCAATTTACTACTTATTAAGGCTAATTTTTACTAATTATCGCTAATTATTACTAATTATGACTAATTATTAATAATAATGTTTCTAATTAATACTAATGACTACTAATTAATACTAATCACAAGTATTTTTAAAAAATAATAAAAAATTAAATGATCTAATTCAATTGTAATTTTATTGCAGCTAATTAACAATAATTATAACTAATATCAAATAAAATGAATAAACTAAAAAATAAAAGAAATAGATAAATACCTTAAAACGGAATCTTTTGAAGGATTCAAGCCATGAGTATTTCTCCGATTAAAAATCGTTAACTTAGAAAATTTTTGGGAGAGAAATTATACGTAGAGAGGGAGAGGAGTAGAGAAAGGAGTGGAATGAGAGGAAAAACGGATGGGGTATATATATCAGTTAGATTATTTGTGATAGGATTCCCGTCACAAATAGTATTACTTGTGATGGGTCCCATCGCAAATATTGACCACCTATTTTTTAAGGGTGGTGATAAAAAAAGTGTGCGACGGGACTTAAATCTTGTCGCAAATACTAAACAATGTCATCAGGTATTTGAGATGGGATTTTATGTCTGTCGTAAATACCATTCATGTGGTTTGGTGCGCAACTCGCGCCAAACCTTTTACGACCGGAAGAGGGTCACGTCACAAATATTCCCTCCCGACAGACTATTTGTGACGGGACCCTTGCCCATCACAAATACCAATTTTTCCATAGTGTATCAAATGATACAATATATATATATATATATATATATATATGTTATGATTTACATGAAACAAAGGAATATAATATTCCTTGGTGTGGCATTTCTTAGAGTGTGATATAATGATATTACACCACTACCTTAGCCAAATCAAAGGTTAGGATATAGTCATATCGTTTATAGTGATATGTTTTAATATTATGCTATGATTAATATGGTTGTCGAATGCTAAATGTTAGTTTTTGAGTCTTATTACACATAGTATATCATTATTTTCTATCCATCCAATGTTGAGGATTCTTATTAAAGGATAAATGTGGGCAATGGCCCGAAGCCAGTATATATATTCTCAATTATATGGTGAAAAAGTGATACTCAGAATACTTGTAGGGCCTGAGTTTTGGAGAAAAAGAAAATTATTCGATCCTGGCCAGCTTAAACCATTTGGAACGGTGTTTTGAAATCTTTTAAGGGGGGTGGAGGAGATTGGAAGTGTTGGGGGTGTATAAGGAGGTGTTTAAAGGGATTGGTGGGAGAAATTATGGTGTTTTAGAAAAGTTTGAGAGGGTGTGTGTTCAATGAATGCTCTCTGGGACCATGTATATTTCTTAGGAAATCCTTTCAAGGTGTTTTGGGTGAGGTATAAAGGGATAAAAATTAGACACATGGTCACTCTGGACTGTGTATTAGGGTCATGAACACAAAAATATATTGGAATGGTGGAATCCAAACAATCAGTGCGAGGACTATGGGACCATGTAGTAAAGTCATCAAATGACAAAAAAATCATCATGGGACTTCTATTTTTACCTTATTTTTCTAGATTTTGACTCATTTTCTTCCTTATATACAGGTATCTCAACTTGAGGGTTATATTTTCATAATTTTTCTAGATTCCTCCCTCTCGATCATCAGATGTTTGGACTCCAAATAGAAGTTATTTTACTCCCTTTTCTCCATTTCTTCTTCTTATTATAGGTTCTATGGTTTGAATTAGGTATTTCTCCATGGAATGGAAAAACCCCTTATATTTTTGTTTCTTTTTTGATAGGGATTTTAGGTGGATATATAGAGCACGGATCTTGGGTTTAGCATTAGGGTTTAGCTTCATCGCCAGGCTAACGTAGGTGAATTGTCACTCATACTAGTTTTGTTAAATATTATAGTTTGTATGTGGTGTTTCCATTAAATGATTTTATATGTTTCAAATTATTTAATGATGGTGAGATTTTGGATTTTTTAAAATTTAGGGGTTTTTTCAGTATTTTAGGTTAAACCCAAAATGGGGGGTTTTCCAAGTGCATGGGTGATTTCCATATTTTTTGGGTATATAGTGATTTTTTTAGATTGATTCCCTTAAGGGATTGTGGTATGAGGTGTTGGGACTCTAAATTTCCATTACTGTAGTTTTTTCATTATGTTATATGAGTTTGGTGTTATTTTTAATTTATTCATTTATTTTAATATAATTAATGTTATGGAGGTTTTTTAATTAAGTTTCGCATGATTCTTATATTGTTATTGATGTTGTTGATTTGTTTTAGTGAGGTATTAGATATTAGTTGTGGAAAAACATTACTTGGGTGTGGGGACCATTTAGGTAATCAAAAGGTGACATAGTAATAATCTCTCACTTTGGTGTAGAGACCTTTTTAGTAATTACAAGGTGAAATTTAGGGCACATAAGCCTCAGCCCAGTTGGTGAGGTCTCTCTAAGTGCATCCACGAGACCTGGGTTCAAAACCAAGCAAAGGCATAATTTTTTGGGGTGCTATAGCAGCACTGTAGCAGTGTTTTAGTAGGTACTGTAGCAGATACTGCAGTAGGTACTATTCGGAAATGTAGCCGCTAGACCTATTCACCTTAGGCCACTGCTTTGTGCTTAGAGTCCTTAAGGCCATCGGTCCACCCAGGTATTCGGTCCTGTAAGGCTTTTAGGTCACCTCATGGCCTTTGGGCCACCTCAAGGCCTTTAGGGACACCTGATATGCAGTTTCACAAATAGGTTCTACAAGCCTACAGGCAATGTAATATCTAGCTTACAGGCCTTAAGACCTATGGGTTGTGTAATGTCTCTAAGCCTACAGGCAAAGTAATATCTAGCCTACGGGCCTTGAAAGGGTTCATCCTCTTCCCTTTAAAGGTGGGTTATCCAAAAATCAATAAAAAAGAAGGCCTTTGGGCCATTCAGGATAATAGGTTAAATTTAGGGGTCATCCATACACTCATGAGTTGGTGATATCCATTTTGATTATTACACACGGTCAAAGGTTTCCCTGAAGTTTCGGTTGAGGAAATGGGTGTGTAGTGTTTATTTTTAAAATCTATTACTTATGATTATGTGGGTTATGGTTTGTGCTAAAGTTTGTTATTATTAATGTGATTTTATATAGTTTTATAAATTAGAATGAGTTTCAAGAATTTTTTATAATACATATTTCTATATTGTTGGATTTTCACATTCATGGGGTTTATAGGGATATCCTGCTAGAACTTGTACTCACCCCTTGTATGTTCATCTTGGGGCCTGTATAGAATATTTTCCTTGAATTTTAGTTTGTTAGGATCATTTCTTCATTGTATAGGATAGAGTAATATAGATTTTCTAGTGGATACTAGTGTAATTCATGTACTCAATGATGGGTTGATCTTTTATACTCGGTTGTAATTTTATCAATGAGATTATTATATCGACATTAAACTAATATATCATTGTTTCATGCATTTACATCCTTGGTAATTCCATTATCTACTGTTCCATTGGGATGTTGTTTTCAAATGTATGGGGTTTTTCATAGTGTTCCCACATGGTATGTATTGATGTGTGTATTTATATATCAATCCTTGGGAAGTTGAGGGATTGTACCAAGGTCCATGTGGCATTTTGATTTTCATAGGTTTGGGTTTGAGTATCCAAACTAAGGTAGGATTTTATAAATGGTATCAGTTTATTTTGATTGGTATCAGGAGGGTGTTGAGTTAGTATATTTTAAAACTAAAGATTAAACCTATAAAAATTCATGATTAATGTATTTATAGTAATACATGAGTTATTAAGGATGTATGGGATTGTGAGGTGTCGATTGACTCGAAAGGAGTGGGTATTGTTTGGCTTTTTCCAAGTATGGTGCCTTGGCTATAATGGACTAAAATAGGCTTTGTGTCTCATGAATCATATAGTACCTGTAGTAATTTAATGGAATATTCCTCATTATTTATCATTGTTGATATTTTTTGTGCCAAAATTTCTTTGAAACTTTGAAAAGGAAAAAGGGTTATTCCATTAATTGTTGAATTTTTACAAATAAAATGACTTTGATGTAGGATATTGAATCATTTTGGGTTGTAATAAAGATGAGAAAAATATTTTACGTGTAATTGAATAGATTTGAAAGTGTGATATTTATTTTAAAAATTGTCTATAGTGGTTGGCTACTAATTTTTTTTAATATCTTATATATATATATATATATCATTATTTTCTTACAGTTTATCTTGATTGATGGTATTAATTCATGTTGATTAATGTTAAGATTTTGTAAAATGGAATGGGCATTGAAAAATTAAAAGGTCAATATAGGTCTATATATCTAATTATAAACGGTTCATTTAGTAGTGACCTAATTGGGACAATATTGATAGTTCAATTTATGGAAAGACTATTATTGTTTCCATGAATTGTTTAGAATGACATATCAAGTTTCCTTTTTGGGATGTAAATTGATTCTTTCCATTTAATGATTTTAAATGATTTTTTATGTAAGTCTTGTTTTTATAAAACATTTTATTGGGACGTTCTAGTCTTTTAAAATTAAAAATAGAATTTAGGATTGAAATATTTTGGTTTGATCTTAGGTTACAAAATTAAAGGGGTATTGGATTTTGAAATATGATTTAAATTTATTTATCTTTTTTATATCATAACATTTATTTTCAAAAAAATATAGTGGGTTTAATTGGTTTCTAAGGATGTAAAAAAGGAATTTTTATGATATTTATTTGATAATTGTGGTTTTAAAGTATTTACATTTATTTTGGTGTGTTGATAAATAAGAAAAAGATTTTTTATGATTTTAGTCATTTATCCTAGTTTAGAAAATGTGGTATTTATCCTTTAAAGTGGACTAAATTTATTTTCCAAAGTCATTAGAGAATAATAGATTTCATTAGAAAGTAAAATTTTGTTCTAAATATATTTTCATGATGAAATGGTTTTTCACTAGTTAAAAGTGATTTATAATATATTTTTATAAAATTTAGTGGTAATAAAATACTTCAAATTTAATTTTTAAGATTAAAATATTTAGATGAAAACCCATGTTATGAGTTTCATTTTATTTGAATTAGTTTTTTAAAATGGGTTTTCTTATAGTAAATCAATAAAATTGGTACCCTTACAATAGGGTTCTTTATATGTTTAAATTTAGTGATTTTTTTGAAATCAATAAATTAGTTGTGTTAAACATGAAATGTTTTCAAAATTAAAATAATTTCAAAATATTGGATTTTTAATAGTTCATAATTGGTCTCATGATTCTTGTATTATTTAAAAAATATTGAAAAGGTTTTGAAGTGGAATCCAAATTATTTGGGGATGAATTATTTTCTGGAAAGAATGAGGTTTTAGGAAAATAGTGTCTTGCAAAAATTATTTCCACACTTGATTAAATACCCTGATAAATGTAATAAAAGTGTTTATATTCATAATCACATGTCTTGAATGTTTTATTATTACATGGGTTAGCCAATGTGGAGTAGGTATTCTATTTGTTTGGTCATTTATAGCAAAGAGGTTAGCCCAATGTGGAGTGGGTTGGTTCATGGATTTTATTATAGGATTTTTTTTATAGTAAATCTAGGTGTTATTGATGGTCTGTGTATAGTCTTCCTATATTATATGAGATATAGGGATTAATTTATATGTGATGGTGTCTTATGACCCCTGTATTTGGGTTGTGGACAATATTGAAGAATCTTTTTGATTATTGGAAATCAGTTGGGTTCTTTTTTATGGGTTCTATTGGGGATGGTTTTCCACATTGATTTTTCTTAGGGATAATAAATTATTGATTGAATTAAATATATTTTCATGGTTTTTTCTATTGTAATTTCCATTTCTGGTTTCGTTTTGGTTCTTTAGTTCATTATTTTACAATATCTTATTATTCTGGTAAAGGTATAGTTGAAGCTTACCTATTAATTTCCATTTTATTTAATTTTGGATTTCCTGATATTGGAATTGGTTTTTGGAATTAATTAATAGATTTTATTTGGATTTTCATGTTGAGATAGAATTATACTCAAGTTTCACCTAGGGAATTAATTTATTTCCTTATGAATTGGAGTAGTAGTTGTATAATTAATCAAGTGTGGTAAAGAATGTGGACACATACCAAGAAATATTAGTTAAAATTTAATGTATGATTAGTTGGATTGGTTTATGTTTGTGAGAATATAAATATTATTTTAGGTACGTAACTTATATTTTTAGTGAACTAGAAATTAGTTGGACTTTCTATAGAATTTTTAGGGTGTATTGATGGGATAGTAGTTTATGTGGGTTAAATTATTTTTGGGAAACACACTATGGTGATAAATGGAATGTGGTTAGTATGTTAGAGAATCAAAGGATGTATTATTACAATATAATGGTTCAATAAGTAAGGAAATTTTTTAATGGAAACCATGTCTTTTTTGGGGCCGAGTTAATTCATAGTATATTTAGATCCTTTAGTTGATGGGATTTTTTAGTACACAAAAATTAGATTTCTAATGGGTGTAGATAATTTTTGTGGATAATTTGTGTCAGATAAATTTCTTTATGGTTTAATTTTACGTTTTTTGGTAGATTTTGGTATCTACTCAACTCAATAGGTATAGATGTTCATTATGATTATGATATGTGATTATAAAAGCATAAAATGTTTGGGGAGTTCCTTGAGGAGTTGGATTAAAATGATAACATTTTCTAAAGGTTGGAAGTGACATTTAGAAATTATTTAGACAGTTTTTTATTAGCATAAAATGGTTTTTCATTTCAATGAATTCTTTTATTTTAGGTCTATAGTTGGGTAAATCTCTAATTTTTATGGTCATGCTATGAATATCAATTTAGTGATCTTCTTATGTTTGGATTTCCAGACCGATTTTGAATAATTTGGTGATTTTTTGTGTAATGATTTACAGAAATTTGATTTCATGGTGATAGTTATTATCTTATGTTGAATGTAATATGGATTTCTAGGAATACCTACTTGGGTAGTGAATAAACTTTTGACTGAAGTACGTCATGGGGTTAGTATTACAGTCCAACTCTTTGAGGAATTTGGCTACCATGGGGTTTGTTTAGATTATGGAAGACATTATGGGAGAGTATCATAGTATAGTATGGATTTTGAGGTTCTAATAGTTTCAAGTGAAATAGGATTGTGTCCATCTATGGCACAATGACCTTTTTAGAGGGAATGGGTGGATCTTGATGGTGGCGTACACCTTGATGGTTATTTTACCTAATTAAAAAGGAATTGGTGGATCTAAAACTCTAAAGGATTTTAGGGGATGAAAATTTTAATGGTGGGAATAGTTTATAGACCTTAATTTTATGAAATTATTCATTGTATTGGATTGTGAATATATTTTTGAATAAAAAATTTCATAGTATGGTAGAATTATAGGTTTAACATTTTTTATAAAAAAGAAAATATTTGGTCTCATCAAGTTTATATCATTTGGAAAGGTGTTTCTAAGTGTTTTTAGGTGTTTGAGGGTGCTTGGAAGTGTTAGGGATACATAGAGTGGTGTTTAGAGTGTTTGGGATAGAAATTGGTGTGTTTTATAAGAGTTTTATAAGTTTTATAGTCGATACATGGTCTCGGGGACTATGTATATTTCTTAGGAAAGTCATGAAATGTGTTCTAGAGGGGGAAGAGATTCATTTATATCCAATATTCTAGGAACATATAGTCAGACCATATATTCCCCAAAAATATGGGATTTTTTATCTACACAATCGATGAAATTTCTCTAGGAATATTTAGACGGGTCATGTAACCACTTAATAGTCCACTTAAAACTTGTATTTTTACTATATTTTTCAATGGTTTGGCATATTTTCTTCCTCAAACATGGGGATATAAATTATAGGGTTATTTTTTTATATTTTCCTCAGTGGGTCTCTTGTTTATTGGATCTTGAGATGTTTGGGTGTCATATGGAAGACTTGTAACTCCTAGTTATCCTTTTCTTCCTATTCTTCTTCGATCTATTTTTTACTCGAGGGGGGTCACCAAGGAATTGAAAACTATTTTATATTATTGAGAATTTTTTTCTAAAAATTTTAGGAGGGTAAAAATTGAAAGGATATGGGTATTAGCATTATTTTTTGGATTTTTAATAATGGTTAGGTAGGTTGATACTCACACAAACTACATGGGATAAATATTATGCCTTAGATTTGGTCTTTTCCTTAAATATTTTTAGATGCTTAAAATGATTTAATGATTCTCAGATTTTAGATTTGATAAATAAAGGGTTTTGGCATGATTATTTTTGGGTGAACACAAATTTGTAGTTTTTCAATTGCATGGGTGTTTTCCAAATATGGTCTGTAAAATTTTTAAATTGTTTTTTGGATTGGTTTCCTTAATGAATTGTGTTATGGGGTGTATTGATTATTAATTTTCAATATTTTAGTTTTTTTCAATTAGTTTCATTACTTTGAAGTTATTGTTATTTTCTACATTTAATTGCATTAAACTAATGTGGTGGTAGTTTTTAAATTGTGTTTCATGGGGTTGTGATATTTTTATTGATACGGTTGATTTTTTTTGGAAAGGTAATAGAGATGAGTTGTGGAAAATTCCCTCTTAGGTATGGAGACCTTATCGGTAGTGATAAGGTGAGTTGGTGGTAAACTCCCACTTGGGTGTGGGTATATTTTTTAAAATAAAAAGGTGATTCTTAGGTTTATTCAGTCCACTCATTAGTTGGTGATACCCATTTTTTATTATTACTCATGGTTTAAGGGATCCATCAAGTTTTTGTTAAGGAAATTAGTATATGTTTTCTACTTTAGAAATATGGTATTGATGATTGTGTATGTTATAGTTCATCCTAAAGACATTTTTATTATTAATTTGTTTTTATATATCTTTATAAATTATCATGGGTTTGGGTCATGTTTTGTAAAATGAAGTTATATACGGTTATATTTTCACATTCATGGGGTTTATGAGAAGTCTTGGCGATATCTTATCAGGTCTTATACTCACTCTTTATATGGGTGTCTTGGTGGATATATATATATATATATGATATTTCTTCAGTTTTAGTTTCATGGGATTATTTATTCATTATATGGGACCTAGTGTTAATGCTTGGTTAGTGGTGAATTTAGCTAGAATCCATCTTTTCGAATAGTTCTCTGTAACTTGGCTCTATAAATTCAAGATTTCCTTCTCTAACCAGTTGAATTCAGTAACATCTATGGATTTTTCGATAATTGTGTTGAACAGTTTCATGCCTTCTTTAATACACCCTATTGCTTTAATATGTTAATTAGATACTAATTATACTAATAAATAAAATTCAAATAAAAGTTTAAATATTATAATTTTTTTTGTAAAAGTTAAAGTAAATAAATTTATTTAAACAAATAATGATTTAAAAGTGTTAATTCTATTTTTCCATAAAAATATGTTATGATAAAAGTTAATTTTATATAATAAAATATGTAATGAATAAAAAATATATAATTCAAATATTAAATAAATATTAATCTAATTATAATATTACGTAAATATTAATTAAAATCCTAAATTGAATTAATTAAGTGAAAGTGACTAAATATGTGTTAAAATACTACACTAACAACCATAATTATAAATAATATCTAAAATGATATATTAATTATATTTTAATAATACTAATAATATATTGAATTTTTATTCCAAAACTATACTAAATTAGAGAAAAATTTAGCAAAACCATTCATGTGATTTTAGATTATGGAATACCACAACACTATCCTATTACATAAATCTTCACACCATCATAAATAAAATATAACATAATCAAGTTTTAAACATCACTAATAATGAAAAATAAAACAATTATAAATAATTAATGATATTTTAAAAATCATATGAAAATATATTTTCAAATCATCACTTTTTAAGAAAATAATTCAACCATGTATGTTAATTTTCCTAAAAAATAACACTTAAACTTATTTATACAAGGCACTTTCAATTATTCATTAAATTAGATATATTTTTTCATTCCAACTCATACGTTTTCACCTAAATCACACTTTTTTTATTTTTTTATTTTATTTTTATGTGCTTTTTTTTAGTAGAATCTATAGATGTAATAACCCCCACATTAACCAGTCCTCATCCATTTGATCACCATCTAATAATATTTTTGATAGTTAGAACATGATTATTGGATAGTTTGAATGGTCACTAAAGTATCTAAAATATCTTTAAAAGTGGACCCAAGACTAACAACTTTTTTTTGTACCACCAATCTTATCCCAACACTATTTTTCATAATTTGAAAAAGAATATGGAATATTTACTATATATAGGTAAATCCAAGTTAATTCCATTATTTTTTTTTCAAATATTTTTATTTAGTTTATTTTTCTAATTTAAAAAAAATACCCAAGAATAAATTAAAAGTTTTAAAATTTAATCCATTCCTAAACTACTCCAAGAAATACTCATATAAAAATATTTTAAAAAATAATAATAATTTAAATAGGCCAATCAATTTATCCAAATAATAGTTTAATGATCCAATATTAAATTTTTTATATTTATGAATCCAAAATTCATTTAACTCATTCAATTTCATAAAACATTATACATTAAACAATGTGTAAGGGTATTCTTATGAAAAAAATTTGTATCTAAGAGTGAATATATGGTAATAATTTAATTGTTTGCATGTCATTTCATATTATTTATGTTCATTTTCAAATTTATGAACCAAATAAATATAGGGACTAAAAAATTTAATAAATTTAAAAAAAAACTCCCCTATAATTTTATCTTTTTATGTTTATCTTTTTCTTTAATTTAACTTCAAGTTACTTCCCCACCAATAAGGACCTAAAAAATCAAAATAAATTAGTGAAAGAGAATGTTTCGCTCTATTTAATATCAAAATATTAAATGATTTAATTTTTTAAACCAAAAAATTTTAAAATTAATTAATAGAAATAAATTATTAAAAACTATTTCCTAAAATAAATAATTAAATTTTTATCTTTACTCATAGAAAAAAATTATTCTTTAATTTATAAATTTTTATCCTTGATTATTATGTAATGTGAGATTGGAAAGAGGTCATTTAATTTTGATCAATTAATTCTTTCAAGTTTTTCTTATCTATGTAGATGAGTGTTATTACTTTCATTGAATTTTTCTTTGCATTTACCTGTGGAAATATTTTATTCACTTTAATAATGAAAATTTGCTATATTTTGAATGTTATTAAAAAAAATTTACATATTTAATTAAACAATATTGTTAACCCACTTTTACCACTTCTTCTATAGTTTCAAGAAAATTTTATTTTATATATTCCATCATCTCTCCATTACTTTTATTCAATCCAATAGGTTTTTCAATATTTTTTTATTCTACCTCACCATGTTTATTCATGTTCAAAAATTTATATCTATTAATTTATTTATTATTAAAATTATATTTTATTACTAGAATATTTTACTCCCTAATGTCTTCTTCAATTTTATTCCTTTGTTTCATTACTTAATGAATGTTTAATTTAACTTTGTCACTACCAACTCTCAAATAAGACACCCCTCATTGAGAATATCGATCAAATCCCTTTCTATTTCTAAAAATTTTATTCCAATAATAATGAGTTATCTTTCCTATTTCATGTCAAGCAAATGAAAATCCACCAAGAAATAAAAAATTTACACCTATATCAAAATATCTTCTATAAAACCATATAGAAATTTCACTATTTAATTTACCAATTGTAAAAAAACTTTTTGGGTTTCACTTTATCCAACCCCATACACACTAATGTGTTTTATAATATGATTTTCACACACTAATATAAATCACCTGGAGATTTTATAAATTTTTAAGATCTAATATGACTAGGCATGAGAGAGTTATTTGTATATCATTTCTATTTTGAAAACAAATTAATACCACAACTGAGTATTATCCCATGAGTGTAATTTCACACATTACATCAAGTTACTTCTTATTTGTAACCAATTTAATTATAAACCTTTCATGGGTGGTCATGTTAACTAAATCTTCTATAAAAGCAGTTATAATATGAAGTTTCTTAAAAATTTATTGAAATTTACCCCATTTTTATTAGATTCTCCCTTTACGTATTCTATTTGGGAATAGAAATAGTAATTTATGTGATGTAAGTAATTTTTTAATTAATTACTTAACTTTATCCTTTAATTTTTCCTTCCACTTTTCCTTATATTTACACTCTTTTTTAGTTTGTTTATCTTATTATTTTTCCACTATTTCAATGCCTTTTTCAATGGTTATTCAACTTACATAATTGATGGCATTCAATTCCTCTCATGGGGATTCATTGTCAGCCAAATGTATTCCACTCGACCTATCATTTAGTTAATTTTAAATAATCTATATTTTAACAAATAAATAATGGATTAATGTTGTTTTATTATTTAATAATGTATCAGTAGATGTGATGTTCCTTTTTTATGTTTCCTCCAATAAGGTTATTTTATTTTAAATATTTTTTCCCCATTATTATTATGGTAACTAAATAATTCCAATTCTTAATTAACTTACAAGATTAAAAATCATATTATAATCAAAATAATTAATTTTTTTTGTATACTTATATAAAATTCATTGCATGAGTGACATAACTAAGGTGGTAATGTTTATAAGTACATTATCTTGTATAGTTATTGATCCATTGAATAGATAATCACCTGCATTTGTTTAACTACATCTAATTAATATTGAAAAATATTTCCATGCATTTTATCCAATAACTCATGTGAATACCTCAAAAATTTAATCATTTAATATCCTCCCTTAGTAGAGCCTAAGATCATATTAATAATTTATGACAGACCATTATAAATTTTTTTAATTGGAAACCACATTATTGAACCATGATGAAGGAAATTACTTAACATATCTTTGAACCTATACTATTCATGATAAATTGACTATATGTTAAATTTATTGAAATGTAAACAATAAACATGATATTTATTGATTATAAAGGAAGGATGAGTACATTTAGGAAACTAATTATCATATAATCCCATGTTGTAATATAATATGGTACCAATATTTAATTTTACTATTCTATTCTATATCTCAATAAAAATATGAAAAAATATCCATATTTAATTGTTAAGGACATTGTTAAATTGAATCATATCAAAAAAAACTAAGAAACCTTTTATCGTGTGTATTTAAATCTTTGTGTGGTAGCCAAATTAATTGAATTTTTTATTGAATAATTCTTAAAATAAACAATATTATATTGATAGTATTCATAGTATTTTATGATACTAATATTCTTAGTCATACCCTTATGCTTGAAGGTAAGGAATATTTCACTAAACAAATTCCCTTTATTTTGATCATCACATAACTTGTTCCACTTCTTGAATTTGATCATCTTTATCCATGTTCTCTTCATTATTTTGTTTCCTTAAACTCTTTTCAATATTTATATCATTGTTGAAATGTTTATTTCCCAATTTAGGGATATTCTCTCAATTTTAATGCACATACATCAATAATTTTTATACTAAAAATCACAACCTGATAAAACCAAGAATAAAAAGGAATAAAAAAAATAAATTGATAGAAAATAATTGTCTACATCTTCAAAATTTTATATTCATCTATTCTGATCTAATTCACCACCAACTATTCCAAAACATTGACCACCCATGAGGTTTCATTAATTATATGTGGTTAATCAACATTTTGAATATAAAAATAAATCCATTCTTATTTAAAAAAAACTATAAAAACATTTCAAATGGTTAGTCCATTGTTGATCCAACAAAGAAAACATTAAACTCATAATACTACCTCAATTCAAAATTTAGGACATCAATTGTGACTCGTATTAATTAAAATTAAAAAATATTTAACATAACTAATAACATATTGAATATACTTTCAAAATAGAAGTGTACTGTGGATTTCAATATCAAATATTGTGAATTTAAAATTCTATAATTATCATAATCAATATATGATTATAACTAAAATCAAGTCCAAATGTCCTTATTGGTTAATCTATTTATTCTTTAATTTTTAAAACAATTTAATTTTATCTCATTAGGATCATTTAGTTGATTAATTAAATGAGTCAAAATAATTACTATGTAAATATAAAATAAAATAATTTAATTGTTATTAACTAATTTAATTCATATAATTTAAATGATTAATTGTAGGCATCATATTCATTGTAATTAGTCATGAAATAAAAATAAAGACTTTATAAGAAAAAATTATTAACATTTAAATCAAAGGTGAATAATGCTAAAATAATATAATGAAGTTAAATCCAATCACCCTTACATTTAATTCATAAAAACATAAATTATACTTCATAATTTTTATTTTATAATTATGTTAACTAGATAAAAAAATAATCATGAATAAAATAAATTATAAAAACCAAATAAATAAGATAATTCTTTCTCTTGGGTAGTGATTCAACTACACACTGCCTCTTTTTTAATATATATCCACCATGAACAACTTCCTATCTAAAAATCCACATAATTATGACACACCGTAATCATATCTATTGTTAAAATTTATAAATAAAAGTTCCACCTCAATAACAAAACATAGTCATGATCTTTATAATGTGGTCAATTTATATTCTATTAATTTCAATTTGTCCCAAAAATAATAGAGTGTGTCTTTTATCTTCATGGAATGTTAGTGTAATAAAATTTTAAATCAATTTCCATATTTTTGTCTCCATTTTAAGTGAAAAATAAAAATGTATCTTTTATTTTTAGATGTGTTAGTTGAAATTCAAACCATTACCCTATAAAAATCATCTTTAGTGTTTTTCCATTGTTAAGAAATATATATTAGGTCGACGATTTCCATGTTTTTTTTCCTTATCTCTTCCCTTTAATATCAATTTTTTAAAAAATCACATCTTGTAGATAGTGATTTTTTCTTGTGTAATTTCCCTTGATCAATATTCCATATCCTTGTCCAAACCAGAGTGTTATATACCTTAGGCATGCCTCCTAATATTCTAGGGGATATCGAAAATCAATAAGACCCTATAAGTGAATGTGGGGAGAATGTATTATCTAGTACATATAAACATATATAATAAAATATTTAACTATACATATGGTAAATAAAAAACCACATGATATATTAAATAATATATTTTAACTTTACATGTATCATACATAAATAAACAAGATCACTCATGGGTCTATCATATACAACATGGTCCAAAAATAACAAGGAAGATCAAGGGAAACTACAAAACTATACCACGATTCTTTAACCATTCCCTCATCCTAGATCCATCCATGGATCTTCAGCTCATCCATAAATAGGAGGTCCATTTCCCTTACCTCTTCCATGAACCATAAATTATGCATGAGTATTTGTATTCCTATTCAAGGTGTGAGTACAACTAAGTTGGAAACTACTAATGGTGTCCTAAAAAAATCTACAATATAAAAATTGAATGCTTGAATTGGTATTATAGTAATTATAAATAAAAAATTATATCAATAATAACGGTTAAATCCTTGAGTTCTAAACAATTCAACAAGTAAGTATCTATAAATACCACTTCAAGTGTCAAAATAAGACTACACATATCGCCATAATATTGTAATGCTGGTGGGGAAGTTAATACCACTCCCATAAATGTATTAGACTACATTATATCTAAAACATATCTCATAATATAATAAGATTAATTAGAAATTTTAATCCACCTACCTGAACTCCTGAATCCCATGCTCAAAGAAACATACTTTATATACTCACTTTTATACCTTACGTAAGATCTTGGATAGAGCAATCCATAATTACAAAATCAATAATGATTATTTAATTTCTTATATATGAAGGATGTTTTTAGGTTTATAGATTTAGATAATTATGAAAAAACAATAACTAATATATCCCATGTTATTTGTATCAAACGAACATTCTTAACAAAATATATATGAAACTACTAAATCCATAACAAGTATTTAATATCTACCATAAATTCATTGACATTTTTTATTCTTCTAAACATATATATTATATTAATTCTATTCCTAAATAGTGGAAATAGAAACATAATAAAGGGTGATCTCAAATGTTGAGTAATTGAAAACATACAACTGAGGTAATCATGGCATAAACATGGAATAAAAATTATTAAAAGAATAGGTAAACAACAAGAATCCAAAATAAACTTGAAATTGGGAGCATGGAATTTCTTTGATAATAAATGAAAACATTGATATCAGTAATAATGATCTTACACTAATGTAATTCATAATTTTAGACTTCAAAAACATGTTTTAAATGCATTATTCTAAAAAATTTACTTGTCATTGAGACTGCAGTCATGCCATCTTTCTGAATTAGGAAGGAATAAAGTAAATACACAAAACTATTTTGCCTCATGAGACCTATAAATTAATTAATGGGATATATATTTTTGGTACCCAAATATCACCTAATTAAGACCAATTCATTCACCATAAATGTAAACAAGACTTTTAATATCATTCCCTAAGGAACCTCTCATTAAATAAAAATATTTCTATCCATATAATAAAAAATATGGAATGACAATACATAATAAGCCTGTATTTGAAATCACTAATCATCAATAATATCAATATATTTCCCCATATCAATAAAAGGGATGGCATGATCATAACTCATCCAGCTAAATAAGTTTGTGGTCAAAACAACATATATTCAACTTGCCATTAATTTTCTTTATTATAATAACAATATATGGTATGCCAATACTTTTCCAATTGCTAAAGGAATAACATTCCATCTAGGTGAACATCAACCAATCTAAATTATATAAAATGTGATATTCACACCATATAGAGAAATGGGTATTTGGATAAATAAATACTAGAATAACATGATCATAAGTTATCTAGATAAATAATGTGGATGGTTTCAAAATAATATAACCCCATTGCAGTAAGGAATCATAGATGGGTGTTAAAGTAAATGAAAAACATACTTGAAAAAAGAACGCTTCAAATAGTGTTTTAAAAGAAGGGATCAAGAATCAAATTATTTGATTCTAGGAGTTTAATCCTCAAAAATGAAATAATATTTATTTTATATAATTAATAATGAAACATAGACTCTATTCGGGTTAATACTTTTCAAAATTATAAGGTTAATGGAAGTGAAAACTTAAAATATCCTTTAGTAAACATTTTTATCATTGATGTAAAATACAAATTTACATAACCCTTCTAAAGTTATGTTTTGAAACGGTGATGTGAATGTGATTTAATTAATTCATAAAAAAAATTAATTCATTTCTTCAAGATTTATACATGTTTTACACTTTGATATGGGGGTTTTTTTGTCTAATTTTCACAGGAAATTGGATCTCAAATTGTAAAAGGGAAGTTTCTATAAAATTATTCAACTTAAAATAATTCACATTGTGAAAAATATTCACAATTTTTATTCTTAAAGGAAAGGACCCCTGTAAGATGAAGTTTGATTCATGAACCTCATATAATTCATGAATTCTTCATATTAATAAAACTCAGGACGTGAACCAAATTCACTATTCCAAATTCTCTCACTAAGTCAATCTCCAAAGATCCTTTGAATTCAATTTTAGCTGTGAATCATGGAAGATACAAAAACTCCAAATCCTTGAAATTAATATTCATGATTTGAATACTAGACTTGTTATGTGAAAGTTTTGAGAAGGAAGAAAATTTTACTAACTCACGATGTAAAACCCATTAACATCATGTGGTGATTTGAAATGTTTATATTCTTGGAACCTCTGACTTGAAGGAGTTCAGTATTTATGCTCTTTTTTTCTATTTATCCAAAGATTTTATATAAATTTCATTATTCTCATCTCATTATAAGTATGTTTTCCACCATATTTCATTTTTCAAAACTCTTCGATGCTTTTAATTCCAATTAAAGTTCACATTCATCTTTCTCATTCATGTAAGTGTTTTTTCAATTATATACTTTGATTTCTATCTGGTTTGGTGATAATGACAATTAATAAACCTCTATTTCACATGTATAATTTTATTATTTCCTTGAATATCTAATCCACCTTGTGATAGGGATCAAGAGTAGTGGTAAAAAATCGGTAATAAATTAATAAATATAATCTTGGGTAAGTAGTTAGTGAGGAATTAGGTTAAGAAAAAACCTCTAAAACATTCCTTTTTCTGATATTGTCATATATAATTATAAGGGGAGTACCCTAACCTAATTAGAATCATGTACTAATAATATTACAGGTTTGTATCCTTTAAAGTTACACCTAATATATCTAATCTTACCACCACATCTAGACCAAAGAGTTGTTGTTGAACTTGATAGATACAATTTTTTAGACAATATCCAAATTAGTGATTCTTGAATGGATTCTTGGTGGAATCCAATGGACCTTCCAATGTTAGATTTAGTGATGTCTTTCACACATGATCCCTGAAATTGATCTTGAACACTTCCTTAATCAACTATAGTTTAATACAATTTTTTAGTTTAATATGAAACTCGCTACATCTTCATGAATAATCCACTCTAGGTTCCAATATATAGGTTACAATTCATTATCATCACCTCCCTATGGGCTTGAACCCAAACTTCCACTATTCTATATACCTTTTATATAGTGATAGTTAGATTATTAAAAATTTCCAATTTGACTGACCCATGTGGAATTAATAAAATAAGGGTCCCTTAAAATTTTGGTCTTATTGTTAGGATTTGTTTGGTAATGATGACCACTAAAATATAATGATGATTACCTTGAATACCTTCCCTTCCCCTTTTATTTTTATTTCTTTTGTACATGGATTAGTTACTTCATATTTTCTGAGACTTTGTGTATGCTCTATGACACTTAACTCATTCAAGGAGACTAAAAACTCCATAACTGCTTTATTTAAAACCTGAAATTTAAAGACACATATTTTCATGTCATCGTTCCACTATGGTTGAGTGAATCATCCTTGCTACTCATAATCTAAAAATTTCTCAATTTTAATTACTTGAATAGTAGGGAGTGAAACCAATACTATCATATCACACCATTATGAATTAGGGATATCCATCCATTAGTGGAGTTACACCCAGTATTGTCTTCCATACCATATAGGATCATACATTCAAAATAAAACCTGGACTAATTCATATGATCCAAAATATGGGTCAATTTAGTGGACTTTAGAGTGAAAATTCACGTATTCAATTATACAAATTTATAGAAGTTTATGAAAAGTTTAAGAACCAAGGTATATCTTTAGATTCCATTTGTGCTAGGGTCTTCCCATTCTCCTCAAGGGATAGAGACAAATATTGGATAAAAAGAACAATTTTTGAATATATTATGACATTGGATGACCTGGAAATGAAATTACTAGAAAAAAATTGCATACCATCCAAACCTAGAAGCCATGGAATGATATTCAATATTTTTCTCAAGTAGATAGAGAATCATCCTAAGAGTCATAGAACTAATTTAAGGAACTAACTCGAAAGGTTTTACACCATGGAATTGATTTCTAGCTCCAATTCAAAACTCTTTACCATGTCTTACAACCCACCACTGATACCAATTTGTCACGACCTATCCCCCGGGGCCCATATCGTGACTACCCCAAGCTCGCCTTCCATTGTCCAGGGGCTGGAGACTGGCACCAAAGGCATAACTCCCTAAAAACTAGGAAGGCATTGCCTTTATAAAATGTAAACACACACAACTAGAGTACAAGCGGAAGCAAACACTAAGTAAAGAAGTATAACAAACGTGCTGAAAGTACAAGGGTCCGGAATACAATCCCAATAGAAAAGTATAGCTACAACTGAAAGAAATTACAACTGAAAAGACAAACAGCTGGAAGATGGAAGCAGCTCCTAGATCGTCCTCTGGGTTCCTAACTTAAGGGTAGGTACATATGTCCTCCTCAGAACTCTACATCTATCGGTCCTCTCTATGTGCCGCCACGCTGAGTGTCCACCTCTGGGTACCGTCCAGTCCTTGTACACTCTGCCTCGGTCAGCGTTTTACGTCGTCTGCATCCCACACAATGAGGTGCGGGCATAGCTCGTGCAGGGGTGAATATAACGATACTCATTAGGGAACCCAATACCCTCAAGGTATCACTAAATCCAACAATGATAAACCACAAATAAATATCTCAACAGATAACCTTTACTTAGGTATATGCCCATACATATACATAAGTTATCAAGTAACTCATCTCAATCATGAGGAAAACACAAAGGTTATTGACTCAGCTCAAACCAGGATTTTTATCATCGAAACCACAACTGCTGGATAACTCCTCCTCTATCGATTACAGTGGCCTTGTCACGACTCTGAGGCTCTACTCACTAACCTTATACTGCTGAGGTACTCCTCCTGTCGAGTACCGCGGGTCTGCTACCAAACCGGGTGCTCCTCCGCTGTGGGTCTGCCGCCAAACTAGGTGATCCCCCTAATATCCATCAGAGGTACTCCTCCTGTCGACTACATTGGGTCTGCTGCCAAACTAGGTGCTCTGTCTGCCATGGTTCAGCTTCCAAACTGGGCGCTTCGTCTACTGGGCTATTCAAATCACTCCAAGTCGAATCGGTCAAGCAGTCGTCAGGTCTACAGCTACTAGGTCTCCGCACTCTGTATGCTTGTCTTTGGGAGGATCCACTCCATGAGCTACTGGTCGATACTCCAAGTGTCACTAAAACTCAGGTAGATGTATCACAAAGGACCGGCTCGTTATAGGGGTCTCAACTCAATAGACGGCACGTCAATCGAACGCTCGGTCTGTGAGTTATTAGCCTTTTTGTCACGGGGGTATGGTTGGTTTTGTGTATGAACCAACCCGACCATATCTCAAATGTACCCTAAAATCCCATGGGGTATGATCAAAGTAACCGTTTCTCAACGATATTACCAACGCTGCTGACTGTTCGTCAAACGGACGTCTGGTCTGAGAGTTATTGGCTTTTCCGTTCTAGGGGCCCAGTTGGTTTTAAGCTAAAACCAACCCGACCTTACTCCAACTACATCCAAACCTCATGTGGATTATTTAAGAAGAACCGTATTATCAAAAAGAATCCAACGTATTTGATGAAACGTCAATCGGACGTCTGGTCCTTAAGTTATAAGTGTTTCTGCTCCGAGGGCCAGGTTGGTTTCGGGTTTGAACCAACCCATCCATACACAAACTTCGCCGAAACCTTGAGTGTAATATACCAAAACTACCATCTCGATCCTAGGAATCCTACACAACTGACGGTGCATCTATCGGAGGTCTGTAGCTCAAGTTATGGGCATTTAACCCAAAAATGGTCCGAAGAGGGGGTCTGGGCCCGGTCCGACCCAGTCCAACTCACCCTGGGTCAGCCCGAACAGGGTCGACCCAACCTGGGTCCGGGTCCGGCCGGGTAGGGTGCGGCCCAGCCTGGCTGGGCATGTCCCGACCCGCTGAGTAGGCTATCACACACATGGGAGGCCTTACCATAAGGTACCTATAAGAAGGAACCCACATACACCTCAATGAAATAGTACAAATATAAATAAAAAACATGAAATGAAATGCATGCATACATCTATCCCAAACCATAGTATATAAAAGGTAAAAAAAATGAAAAAATACACACCCACCAAAAGAAAAACTATAAAAGTATCCAACCTTATCAGAATGAGGGGATCAACATCAAATGAAACTTCTAGAAATCTCCTCATCTTAGTTACGGGAAACACTTCCGTGGGTTTAGCTCACTAAGCTCTTCCTAGCTCGGGTCCTCTAAGGAATCCAGTGAGAGGCATGTGGTCTGTACAAGACACAACATGTACAAGAAAATATCATGCAGGTGTGAGTATAAAAATACTCATTAGGCATCACAAAACCCCATAGAAAAAGGAACAAATGAATGGAAATAGTCCTCTCGACCTACCCAGATGGAACCCAATCAAGAGAGAAACTCCATCTCAAACCATCCTCAGCTATACATGACAATTATCTCATTCCATAAGGGGTTTCAACCCAAAGATGTGACAACACCGTAATGACTCCCAGTAATACCCAGATATACTCATCTCAGACTCTATGTCTTATGAGGTTCTAACCTCATATCCATAAAAAGGATTCTACTCGAGGATATAAAGGTAACACAAAACTAGAATAACACACTCCATTATCTTAGTCATTCTAGATGAAACATGTCCGAGAGATACACTTAACTGGGAACAACTCACAAGATCCATCTCTAGTGCCAACGAGTCTATACCCAAGTGGTAAAGGCTTCTTCTTGGCATCCAAAAAGAGCCAACCGAAGGGTCCTTTGGGCCAAAATATGGTCTTTCTGGCCTTGTATTCAGACCACTTGGTCTTGGGCCTTCGGTCTATGTAATTGGTATCCCTATACCTAGTTATAAAGAGGTATTTTCTTTAAATAATAAATGAGGCTTTGGCCCCAAAATTTTATAAAAAAACTATATCCATCTCTAGAGACTAGTACTAGAGGTCGTACCATTACAAACATGTTCCACATTCATGGATATAAGAACCCATGTGGAGAGGCATTCCCCTCACTACTGCACAGAGTTAAGGGATCATTACTCCAGAATGTGCACTCCATGCATCCTCTCTAATGAGAGAGTATGTAGAGAACCTCACCTCACCACTACCATGTAGTCAAGGGAGTACTCACTCCTAAACTAACACATGAAAGCTCTATGGCTCTAGTGTGGAGTGTTCTATACCTCAATCCAATGAGGGAGAAATAACTCATAACTGAGTATCACATGTAACTACTATAGAGGCATACTCCTCATAACTGTACTCAACAAATGAGGGAGAACAACTCCAATGGTGGACCCTCACCCCACTTCTATTCAGAGATGGGGGAGTAATACTTCATAGGTGATGACCCGCACTCTGGTATGATAGGGGAGTACTACTAAAAGGATAGAGGACTTACACCCTAGCATGATAGGGGAGTACAACTCTATGGATAGAGGAATTGCACCCTATTACAATAGGGGAGTATAACTCAATGGATAGACGACCTCCACCCAAACACGATAGGGGAGTACCACTCTATGGCTATAGGGTTGGTAACTTGGTACGAAAAAGGAGTAGAAATCAATGGATATAAGAACTACACCCTAACACAATGGGGAACTACTACTAAAAGGATAGGGGACCCAAACCCTAACATGATAGGGGAGTACTACCAAAATGATAGAGGACCTACACCCTTACACAATAGCAGAGTACCGCTCTGTGGCTAGAGGACCTGAACCCTAGTACAATAGGTGAGTACAACTCAGAGGATAGAGGAATCACACCCTAACATGATAGGGGTGTAACTAATTTATCTATCCAACTAGTTTGGGGGCCCACACCCTCACACAGTAGGGGATAATTTTCCAACTATACAGATGATATGGGGAACCTACATCCTAATCTATTAGGGAAGTAACAACCCCCATAAGAACTAACCAATGGTAAAAATAACCCATTCCCATGATGTGGGGATTTCCATATCTACCAAATCAAAGAGGTAATGGAATCTCATTCCCTAATTCCATAGCAGAGTACCAGTCCCAGTGTCTCTCTTTGTAAACCACACTGATTTACCGCATCGTTCAAACACCACTACACAAGCATTTTTCTCCAAAAACACCACCTCATGTCTCTTATGCTGGAATGGAGGCCCCCATTGTGTTCTACCTAGAAAACTAGTCTTGATAGGCTACTCACAAGCCTTAATTAGAGTTCCAAAGTAGACCCCAAAAAGTATTATTCCCTGAATAAGAAGGGGTACACGACATGTATCTATGTGCTTAAAAAATGTAGATGATAATTCCATTCAGTAATTACCTCATTAAATTCCTGATTCACCCCCAGTTTACTCCAAAACCTATAGATTAGCCTTGAAGGGATTTCTAGAAATTGTATTTGGGATCTAAAACATTAGAACAATGAAAAATAAAGTGGATCCTTACCAATACCCCAATACGCTTACCTCAAGGGTGAAACACTAAAGATTAATGTATAGAACAATGCCCAAATATTTCTCTTGCTTGATCGGATAATGATCGACATCAGAAACTCAGATTAGGAACACCTCATCGCTTCGATTTGGCTTGATTTACATTGGTCTCCAATGTAGGAGAGGAGAGGGATTCTCCTCTTTAGTCATGAACCCAACATGAGAGGGTGGGAATTAGGTTTTATTTTTAATTAAATTTTAATTTAATTATTTAATCCACCACATAATTCCCTGCTAACATGCCTCTGGCCAAAACTCCTAGTTTTGACAACTTTATGTTTCACCTAGGGTAAACACAACATTATAAGGGGAAGAAACTAATCTATCCACTAGAACTCCCACACAAGTAAGATCACCAAGGGTTCCCATTCCACTTCCAACCTTACACTCATGGGAACCACCAAGGCCAAACCACACTCACATCCAACCCCATCCTGGACAACATCGTGCAATAAACAGGCACATTTCTCTACAACTGTGACCAGTGGAAAAGTAGAAAGCACCAAGCATTGTGGTCCATTTGTAGTCATAGGGTATAGTGGTATGCCACCTCGTTAACCTGATGTTGATATTGACGAAACACCCATAGTTTACATCCACCCCTAGATGAACTGCATTACAACCTCCTCAAGCATCTTTCACTTAGGTTTTACGTCGAGCATGTGAAGATACAAATGAATATAATGGGAAAGTATACTCATCCAACCACGAGAATATTGACACAAAAAGCATGTGGAATACCACATAATTCTTCACCTATCTTGGAATAATATTCACTAAAAAAATAGGGTGATTATAAGGGGTTATTTTTTCAATTATAAGGTGTTTTAACCCCTTCTAAACACTTTAACGGGAGTTACCTGAAACCGCTGCTAAAGTGCCTGCCTACATTGATTAGGGCGGTTATGGGTGAGTGATGGTAATATGTGCATGTGTTTATAATCTTTTATATTTCAAGGGGTTTTAAGACCTTATAATATCACCCTAGATTCACCATGATCTCATATATTAGAGGCGGTTTTATCCGCCTCTAATTCAAACATCAAATTAGAGGCAGTTAGAACAGCCTCTAATTAACATTATTTGGTTCTAGTTTAGGGACGGTATTACTCTAACCACCCCAAAACTCAATTTTTAAAAATAAATTGTAGCTGGGATCACCCCAAAACACCCTTTCTATACACCTGACACCCCCCACTGGACACTGGGATCACTCGAACACCCCCAACTAGACTCCCTGGACAACCACCTGACACCCCCAACTAGACACCCATGAGACCCCAGGACAGCCACTCGGACACCCCCACACGACACACCTGACACCCCCCACTGGACATCAGGATCACCCTGGGACACGCCCCACTAGACACCCAGTACAACACTTGAGGACCCCCGAGACACCCCACTAGACCCGCACATTTCACCCCCGTAGACCTGGAAAACCTCCCCGCACCCAACTAAGGCCCAATTCCCATGTGCGGCCCCCATCATGTAGGAATCTAGGCTTATCGACCACCTAACACACATAGCATGGAGGTGATAAAAACTCCCCCATGGAGAGTTGAACCTTACACCAGTAGGCGGATACATCTGCGCCCCTACCACTACGCTAGATGGTTTTCTATAATATATATACAATTACTAATATTTTCTCACATTCTGAACTATTAGACATTATATATATATATATATATACATATGTGTGTGTGTAAATATAAATAATATGATATATTTTTTAAAATATGATATATTGGTGTATAATATTTATATATAATATATATTTGTTTATAATATTTTTATATAATATATATATATATATAATTTATTTGTGTATAATATATGATGTATATATTTGTCTATAATATATATATATATATAATATTAGATATGTAAATATGAGATAATATATAATATATTTTTGTATATTATATATATATATATATATATATATATATTATCTGTGTATATATGGTATATGTATAAATAACTATATTTACATATATAAATATATATTTATACATATATTCGTAAATACATGTATATTTGTGTCTATGTGTATTTATGCATTTATAAGATATTTATAGATATAATATAATAATAATATATATTTATATAATCATTTTTATATATATGTATATATGTATGTGTGTGTATAATAGTAATATTATTAATTATTATTATTATTACACTTATTTTGTAAACATTAAAAATTATATGTTGGTATGATAAATACTATACATGTTTATTATATATTTATGTATGTGATTATATACATTTATATTATATCATATATATATATTTACACACATAACTAAATGCATTCATATAATTGGAATATATAATATAATTAAATGATATATATATACACTAAATTAATTTATAATTAATATGGTACACTATAATATATATAAAATAATTATATAATATATATAAATTTATATATAATTAAATATTTATAATATAATATGTATAATATAATTATATAAATCAAATATGTATATTTATAATTAATTTTTTCTATATTATATATATCTGTATACATAATATAATATAAATGTATTTGTACAAATATATGCAATAAAAATTTATTTATTATAATATATGTATAATATAAATCATAATATAAATGTATAGTATTTATAAAACCATATATAAATTTATAAATTTGAATAAATATATTTATAATTACATTTATATTATGTATACCAATATTAATATATTTATAAGTATTTATTTAAAGTATTTATATAATGTCCTTATATATGTGTGTGTGTGTTTATAATTTATTAAAATACATTTATATGATGTGTTTATGTAATATATATATACACATGCACACACACATATATATTATAAAATTCGAATTTTTATGACATTTCTTTTAAAAAATAAATAAAAATTTATATGGGGTTTGAAACCCCCTCTAATCAGAGGGATTAGTGGCGGTTCATGACCCCCATAAAATTTCTTGAATTAGAAAGGGTTAGCAACCCCCCTAAAATGTCATAAATTAGAGGGGGTTCAAAAACCCTTATAATGTCCTCAATTAGAGGGGGTTCAAAACCCCATCTAATGTTATCAATTAGAGGGGATTCAAACCCCCCTCTAGTTTATTAAATTATAAGGGGTTCAAAACCCTCTCTAATGTCATGAATTAGAAGGGGTTCAAAACCCCATCTATTGTCATGAATTAGATGGGGTTCACCCCCCCCCCCTCTAATGTCATCAATTAGAGGGGGTTCAAACCCCTCTCTAATTTCATTAATTAGAAGGGGTTCAAAACCCCCATTAATTTCTTAAGTTAGAGGGGATTGTGGATGCCCTCTATTTACTTTTAAAAAAACATATATATATATATATATATAAACAAATGTTATATATATATATAGCTCCTTTAAAGTCCAATAAAATATATAGCGCCACTAATTATTAAATTAGCAGTGGTTTTGACATAACTGCTTCTAAAATCAAACCAAATATTAAAAAAATAATGCTAAAAATTTTAGAGGGGGTAGTAAACCCCTTCTAAATTTGATTATTATAAGGGGTTGTGCATAACCCCCTCTAAAATGAATTTAGATGGGGTTGTGTATAACCCCTTCTAAAAACCTCCTCTAATCTGATATTTTTTTAGTAGTGAGTAAACCGAACCAGAAACATCGCCACACCCACTAATGGCATCCCAACTGAGTATAGATGGTCGGATTCCAATCCACAATACAGAAAGGGGTTAATCATAAAAATTCCACTAGAAATTCCAAGACCTTCTCCGACACTCCAGTGCACAACTTCTCCTGGAACACAAAACTCTAGGTAAATCATTCACCATAACATGAAACTATTCACTTTGGGTGGAACTGACTCACCTGCATGGTTTTGGTCACATCACAAAAATGCATTTTAGTAGGGAAAGTATCCCTCTTTCTTTTGAGTCCAAATCTAGGTCAAACCACACCACTTCCTCCTCGATCATCTCACATACAAAGTTTATGTCAAGGGCATGAGATTACTAACTGAGGGATTCCCAAATTCTCACACTAGGTTTTATCAGATCCTCTATCATAACATCCAACAAGCTATCAAGCCTCAAACACATAGGTCGTAGGGAATCATCCACCACACCTCGATACTATCCACTTTGGGTAGTATTGACTCATGCTCACGGTTTTTCTCACATCACAAAAACAAATCTTGGTGGGGGAAGGACTCCTCTTTTTTATGCATTCAAAGCTACATCAAATAATACTAACATATGGATCCGTCGACACACTATGCCACTGAGGTTGAACCTCAAGAAAGAAGAGGAAAGAAAAGAGTACCTCAAAGTAGTGCCTAAAAAGGTCTACTATAGATAGTAGAAAGGACACAGAGTGTACCTATATTCATCCTCAGAGCTTCTGGGTCAAAGGCCTCTACAACCAACAGATCACCTCACTTGTATCCTCCAACTCCCTGATCCTAGCATAGAATACCTGGGGGTGGTGGTGGTAACACCTTGAACCGCCTTCCACCAACTAATACTCTCCTAGTTCCCCATCCACATCCACCATATTGTAGAACTCCCTATTCTAAATGATACCTCTACCAGGGAGTCATGTTGACCAAATCCCTCTCAGCAGCACGAAAGGTCAAAAATATCTAGCATGATATCCCCGACTATTGCATATGTAACACCTCCTCTCCTAAAGCTGACCTGATCCCTGGAGATGCTCCTATACTACAGGCCCATGTGCGTGAGTCTAAGCATGGTTATGCCTCCTACACCAAAATCCAGTCATCTATCATCTTCCAGCTATTATAGATGCCTCATACTTATAAACTCCACTGTGAACCGCATCTGGTTATCCCTCATATGGAAGCTTTCGACACCCATAGATCCCTCTAGTACCCCTTCATAGGATTGAAGTCACAAGGATACTACACCTACTCTAAATTATCTACAGAGGCCCTAATCAAAGGTCTGAGCTTTGAATAATGGTTCTTGAACCATATCTAGGGAGTAACACGATAGTTCTATTATAGCATCCCGCCTTTTTCATTATATAAACTTTCATTACATAATACAAAAATGAGGGTCTTTAAGGTTTAGTGTCTTGGAAACCAGGAACTTAATACATGACAACATAAAAAAAATATTATTAAACACTTGAAAGGATTATTTATTGTCCACCCTCGATTCATTATAGCATCTCATAACCTGGGAGCATACATCAAAGGAAAGGGTGAGCAGAAGTCCCAGTAAGGGAAATAAGAGAAACATTTTCCATGTGAACTTGACATACATCAATAAAGTCATGATAAATATCTTTAAAAAATGAGAAAGAGATCATGAGGCATATCATAATGGAAAGAACGTGATTCATAACTTGAATATGTGGCTAAAATATTTAACTTAGAAAATAATGAACTTATCACCAAGGTCCATACCCAAGGTTTCATTAGAAATTACCAAGGTTATTCACCAAGGTATCGTTAAAATTGTAATCTCTAGTGGTTACATCATTACCCAATGCATTGGATCTCTATCAAGGTGCACCCTTAAATTTATCTTTATCATCATATGAGACACATATATCATCATAAAATATTTCATAAATAACCCATATAGAATAAAATAAATAGGTGTCATTTCATAATCATAACATTTTAAAAACTGCTTTTAAGACATGATCTTTATGTCATTTTAAAACCATGGAAAAAGGAAAGAGGGTTTCATGTATGTAAATCCCAGAATTTGAAATAGAACATTTTTATACATATGTGAATACACCTATATAATAAAGATCTTTGAGTATTCACTTAATAAAATAAAATAATTTGAGATAGAGAGGCATTTTGAGACGAAAATTCCGCAGCATAACAGCTATATTATAGGGTTTTAGAAAATACTGAAAAGAGAGGGGACATGGGTAACCTACTCATAAATGATCCATAAAAAAGTATAGGGAAAGGATATAAAGGATATAAGAACATGGTAATGAAATTTGAAAGACATACCATATGAAATGAAAACATGGAAGGAAGACAAAAATAAGATTTCTCTTATGAAAATTCGGCAGCCTAACGGCGTCACTTAAAACATCAAAAAAATGAATTGATGAGATCAAATAGGGTCTCTACTAATATGAAAATAAAATATAATTATGATAGATATATATATCATACCCCAAAATAATAAAAGGAACTTTAAAGACTTTACATGAAAATAGAACTTGAAAATGAGAAGGGTGAAAGAATCCCTTAAAAATTCGGCAGCCTAACGACGCCACTTAAACATTATTAAAATGAATTGATGAGAGAAAGATGGGGTCTCTAATAATATGAACATGAAAAGGACATTAGGATGAATATAAAATAACATCCTACAACATAATAACATGGAGTATAAAAGAAATGACATGAAAGGGAGTACTTGGAAAGAAAGAGAGAGGTAGGATCCCTTACATTGAAGAGTAACTTCAAAATCTTGAAGTTTGGGACCTTGGGAGGCTTGAGGGCACCTTGGGAGGACTCCTTGGGAGGTAAGGAGACCAGAACTTCGTTTAGGAGGATTTTAGAATGGAAAGGATGAGAGAATGGGTTGGTATTTATAGGGAAAGTGAGGGGACAAGGCATTAATGGCCAAGGGACACCTCATTGGTGGTATTGTCAAAACCATGGGCCTGCCCATGGTATTTCCCAAGATTTTAGGCCACATGGGACCCCTAATACAATAATGCATCCCCTTTAGTCGAACATCCCTTAAAATATCTCATGAAATCATCATGATGCAGTCACGATGTCATTAAACATACCGAAACCCTAAAACTGAAAATTCACTATTCACCAAAAATTCAACTTTCTTAGAAAAATCCCAAAATTTCACCTCAACCAAATATCTATGCTATGGTTTCAAAAATGAACTCCATTTTATAAAAATAATTTTTCAAATATTTTTAATTTAATTTTTAAATAAATACACTATTCACTAAAAATTCATTTTTTCAGAAAAATCCCCAAAAATTACCTTAACATAATATCAATGCTCTGAGTTCAAAAATGAACCCCATTTTATAAAAATAATTTTATAAATATTTTAAATTTAATTTTTAATTAAAAACACTATTCCCCCAAAAAAACTCATACTTGACTAATAATTTCTGAAATAGTTATTTACCTATTTTGTTGAATCACATTACTTAATCAAGGTGCCTAGATTATATTAATACTTTCTTTAAGTGAGATTACTAATCCATTTGGTCACATTACTAATACTAAGCGTAAAATCACTATTCAGAATTTACTATTCATCAAAAATTAAGTTGATCTTATTAGACACTAAATTTCTTACTGAACATAATTGTATAAGACCATTTTTTGAAAATCATTACACATAATTAATTATTTAAGGTTTACATAAATATTTTCAAATATCCTTTTTCTAGAATTTATCAAAAATATGCATACTATATTTATCCGAACATTTGAAAATTCACAAACTTCATCATAAGAAGAAATCACAATTTTTATTTAAATCAAATGATTACACAAGGTAGTTACGGTCTCCTTACATAGCTCCTTATAACCGCATCATAGGACCTAAGTGTAAGGTGTGCTAAGGTGAGAGAATCTGAGGGCGGCTCGGCCAACATCGCACGAGTAGTAATTTCTATCAGTTTGAACTTCTTGTGAAGGCGATTCCATTCTAGCTTCACACGATGAAGTTCGGCTTGGATTTGGTCCAGAGCAAAGCCCAGTGGTGCTACCTCCTTCCCAAGTTCTGTTAGATGGGCTTCGATTGGCCCGAGACTACTTGATGAGGCCATCGAATATTCTTTCTATATTAATTAACCAAGATCACTTGTATTTAGAGACAATAGTCGCAATATTTATTTTCCAATGGTCATATTGACCAATGGTCATATAACAGTCGAAACCCAATGGTCTCATTTTAATTATACTCATGTTATCAAATGAAACAGTTTTGTTGAGCATAAAAATAAAATAAAACACAAAATTAGGAAACAGGATTTATTCAAAATTTCAGGTCATTACATCTATAAACCTCTTTGAGTACTCTGCCACAGTCATGCAACACTGCCAAAGCTGCAGAAGCTCTTAGATACGCATCGACCCCAAAGAGGTTAGGTAAAACTCTTTCCTAAAGATTTTCTCAAACTCCGCCCAAGTGAGTTTCACCATATCATGGGACTGATTCACTAAACTCCATTATCACCCATCCAAACCATGTATAAGTCTCTCTTCCAGAACCATCATCTGATCGGTAGGTGTCCTCACTAGGTGGAAAACGTGTGTGACTAAACCCAGTCATCGGCTGCCAGGGGGTTTAGATCACCCTCAAACCTTATAAGTCACTACCTCTAGAACTCATGTAGTGCACTCAGCCTGCACGCATCCTTGGCCTGAACTTCTAGAACAACATTCCACTCAATGGGTGGTGGCTCAAATGGATGACCACCTATAGGAACTACCTTAGAACCAATTCCCTATATTGAAGCCTCATCATGGGGTAGATTATTATCACAATCACGCTGAGGAACCCTGTTTGGCTATCATCATGAAGGAATCCCAAAATATAATCATGATGAACCATGTTCAAAGAGTATATCTTGTGATATTACTCAACAATGATAAGTAAAAAACCCATCCCTATATGATATATGTACCATTATTTCTCTATGACCAGTGTCTTAATGTACTGAGTAAAAAACAAGTTTATCAGAGTCCTGGTGAATGGATACTTCAGTCATCGCACCAACACCAGAACCTCTGGCCTGAGAACCAAACTTGAAACAACCTAATACTATCACTATGAAACCCAAACCAAGCTCATGACATTTCAGTTTTAAATGTAACCTTCTCTAATACCACTCTATCATGACCCGACCTCATGAGGTCCATGCCAAAACTCCCCAAGAAAGCCTCTATTGGATTGTGGTTGGCATCCATTGTAGAATTAGCCATCAAACACATGGGATGACTTATCCTAAGGTACCTGCATGCATGAACCCACATAAACCTCTATGAAATGGTGTATTGATGTATTAAAAAACTTGAAAACAAATTAATGAATTCATCTATACCAAACCAGAGTACAATAGAAGTAAAAAAAGGGAAAAATATGCACCCATCAAAAGAAAAACAATAAAAGCGTATAACTTGCTCAGAAGGAGGGGATCACTGTCAAATGAAACTTCTAGAAAGCTCCAGATCCTATCTCTAGTAAACACCTCATTCAGTCTAGCTCACTAAGATCTGCATGGCTCAGGTCCTCCAAGGACTCTGTTGAAAGGCCTATAGTCTACACTGGACACAACATGTGCGGGAAAAGCTTGTGTAGGGGTGAGTATAAAAATACTCAGAAGGATCACTAAAAACCCAAAAGAGAAGGTAGAAACTAAAATAAAAAATCCTATTGACCTAGCCATAGGGAACCCAATCGAGATAGAAACTCCATCTCAAACCATCCTCGACTATACATGAAATGTAAACTCAATCCACAAGGGGTTTCAACCCAGACACATGAAAACACCGCAAGTACTCCCAAGAATATCCATATATACTCATCTCATAGTCTAAGTCTCATGTGGTTCCAACCTCATAGCTAGCAATAATATTCTACTTGAGGCTCAAATAGTAATAGAAAAGTAGGATATCACACTCCGTGAGCCCATCCATCCTAGATGGAACCAATCCAAGAGATAGACTCCATCAAGAACAAAACGCTGGATCCATCTCTAGTGCCTAGCACTAGAGGTCTTTACATCACTAACCAGTGCCCTGTATAAGTTTTTAGGAACCCATCTATAGAGGCAAACCCCTCATCACAACACATAGTTGAGGGAGCACTCCTCCAGAATATACACCATGTTTATCTTCTCTAACGAGAGAGAACAATGGGACCTTCACCTTACCACTAACTTGTAGATGAGGGAGTAATAGATCCTAAACTAACCCACGAAACCTCAGTTTCCTCTATGTGGAGTGGACCTCATCTCAATCCAACAAGGGAGAACCAACTCCTAACTATGTATCTCAAGTAACTTATAGAGGGACCCTCTCTTCATAACTATACTCAGTATACGAGGGAGAAAAACTCCAACAGTTGACCCACTCCTTGTTGATACTCAGAGATGGGGGAGCACTACTCCATAGGTGAGGACCCACACCCTAGTATGGTAAGGAAGTACCACTCTAAGGATATAGGACCCACACCCTAACACAATAGGGGAGTAACACTTTATGTCTAGAGGACTTACACCCTAGTATGAAAGGGCAGAAAAAATAAAAGGATGGACGACCCACACCCTAACACGATAGGGGATTACCACTCTGTGGATAGAGGACCTTCACCCTGGTATGGTAGGGGAGTATAACTCAAATGATAGATTACCCACACCCTAACTGAATAGTGGGTACTACTCAAAGGATATAGGACCAACACCATAACATGATAAGGGAGTACTACTAAAAGGATATAGGACCTGCACCCTAACATGATAGGGGAGTACCACTCTATGTCTATAGGACCTGCACCATTGTATGACAGGGGAGTAAAATTCATTGGATAAAGGACCCGCACCCTAACACAATAGGGGAGTAACTACTCTATCTGGTCAACTGGTATGGAGGGCCTGCACCCTGGCACGGTAGGGGGCTAATATCCAACTATACGAATGATACAAGGAACCCACGCCCTAATCCATTAGGGGAGTACCAACCCACATAAGAACTACCCAACTGTAAAATAACCTATACCCATGACATATGGATTCCATTATCTACCAAATCATAGAGGTATGGTAAACTCATGCCCTAATGACACATGGGAGTATCAGTCCCATCGTCTTTCTTTATGATCCACACTGACCTACCGCATCAGTCAATAACCACTACACAAGAGTCTTTCTACAACCTTGATACCTCAAACTTATTAGGCTAAAACTGATTCCACCATCATGTTGTATATGGAAAATTGGTAATGATAGGATACTTACAATCCTTAATCTGAGTTCCATAGAAGTAGATGAAAAAGGAGGAAGATCTCAAGAAGATATCAAGGGAGTATGTGTCGTGCACTGGGGTCCACATGGCATGTGAACCCACCTGAGCACCTAGTTGTGTATTCAAAATACACATTTTTCCAACCCATGTAGGGTTACATGGTGTGTAGATTCAGTACCCACTGTGTTCTGCTTCACCTAGCCCCTGATCATGATTCTCTTCCACACGGCCAACCAACTGTGTCCTTCACACGCTATGTATCCCATACTACATTGTGTGTTCATACTAAATAGACACTTGGCCATGTGGTTTTCCTATATCCATGTACAATACCCAATGTCCATTTACTTTAGCCATGTACTTTTACACAGCCATGTACTATTACACGGCCGAACCTGGCCATGTCCTCTACCAACATAGTTTGGGGAACAACATGGCATATAACCCCGATACACGGTGTATAGACCCAAAAAGCATTCTAACCTAAACATGAAGGGATAAATGGTGTGTATATCTACTCTACATGACATTTAGATGTAATTTCATCTAGTAATTACCTCCGAAAACACCAAATTTTCCCCGATTTACCCTAAAACCTACATATCGACCTAGGAGGGATCTCTAGCAATTGTATTGGGGCTCTAAAACCTTAAAATAATTCAAAAAATGGGATTGGGACCAAAAATAAAATTTTAATACCTTTAGGGAGAAAATATGGTGCTTAGGGTGTAAAATGACACCTAGATCATGTTGCTCCTCAATCTGATGATAATCGGCATCAGAAACTGAAATCTGCAACACCTTAACACTTTGATTGGACCTGATTTCCATTAGTTTCTAAAGGAGGAGTGGAGATGGATTCTATTCTTATGTCGTGTACCCAATTTGAGATAGGTATGGGGAATTAAAATAGTTTTTTAATTAAATTTTCATTTAATTAATTAATCCACGACATAACTCCCTACTAATAAACCTCTGACCAAAACCCCCAACGCAGACAGCTTTATATCGCGCCAAGGGTAAACACAACATTCTGAACTTAATTGTGGACTCATATTTCTGATCTGAGACTCTTATCAGAAGTTATTCATGTTTCAATAGAAACTTTGTGAATGTGATAAAATATATTTAATATTTTTAAAATCACCGCTTTGAATCTCTCTGGGCCCTGGTTTCTCATGTTGACTCAGTGCCCGGTTTTGGAAATATTCTAAGAAATATTCAAAAGTCTTACAGGTCAAAACTGATTCACTAAATAAGATAAGGGACCTGGGCAGTTTCTCAATTATCAACACTATATGAACATTTAATTTTGGAAAGATTCTAAGAGATCTCGTTGCAAGCATCAATCTCATAAAAATGAGTGAATTACAAAGACTTGGGCTATAGGATATGAATCTAACAAGAGTGATGATATAGCTTGCTGATAGATCTTTCAAGTACCCTTGTAGCCTTCTTGAGGATATTTTAGTAATGGTTGATAAGAACATTTTATCTTCTGACTTTCACAATATTTACATAGAGTAATGAGGTTATGTACCCATAATTCTGGGGTGATCTTTTCTCACAATTGGAAAAGTGATCATTGACGTAAATAAATGTATACGTATCTTCCAATAATATGAAGAACAAGTAGTTTTTTATTTGGTAAAATTATCAAGGAAAAGTGTTGATTCACGTGTTTATCAATGTATTTTTATAACTGATAAGGAGGATGAAATTATGGATCTTGAAGATGATATAGAGACCATGTCCACTAATGAAGAGAATGGTAGTGAGTACACAGATGAAGAGGATGGTAGTGACTACAAGGGCATGGAATACATCAAACCTTTAAAAAGAGACTCCTTACCAAAATTCACACCATAAATCATTAAGCTACTAACATTGGAACTAAATCCTATTTCAAGAATTCTAAAATACTAATTCATATAGACTAGGGACAAACATCTAGTCATTATATGTTTTGAGATGACTACAAAACAAGAGGATAAATTGTTAGAAGCCCTTAAAAGGTATAAGAACTCTATATCTTTGAGTGTGGATGATATAAAGTTAATCAAACCCATGATATAAACTCATAGAAGTTTACTTTAATAAAGATAAAAACCAAAATGAAAACCTCATAGGTGACTCACCCCTCCTATGAAATAAGTTGTTAAGAAGAAAGTTTTGAATCTTCATGACACTGGTATTATTTTATTAATATTAGATAGTGAATGGGTGAGATCACTATAAGTGGTAACAAATATATTATTCCTTACAATTATAAATAATACTAAAGATGAATTGATTCTATCTTGGACCATTATATTTAGGGTATTATCAAATCCTTGTTGCCAAGGTTGATCATTCAATGAAAACATTCACTTGTCTATTTGGAACTTTATCCTATCAGTGGATTTCATTCAGAATGTGTAATGCACCAGATAAATACCAATGATTCATGAGAAATATTTTACATGATATGGAAGAGTATTTTTGGACATATTTATGGATTATTTATTTGTTAATGGATGGTCCTTTTAGGTATGTTTATGTAATTTATAAATCATGTTTCAACATTTTGAAGAAAAATGTATTTTTCTCAACTGTGAAAATTTCCATTTAGGGTGAAAGGATATATCATACTTGAGCATAATATTTCAAATCATTTCATATAATTTTATACAAATAAAATCAAATTCATCAAGTAGTTTCCAAAAACCCACCACTATTAAAGGAATAAAAATATTCCTAGGCCATGAAATATTTTATCATGGGTTTGTAAAATAATTTTTACAAATATATCTTCCAATGATGCACATGATAGCCAAATGTATCCCTTTTGAATTCATTAAAGAGTTTCACCAAGCCCTTTAAACTCTAAAAAACAACCTGCTGGAAACTCATGTTATCATATTTCTTTATTAGAAGAAATACTTTGAGCTCATGTATGATGCAAGTGACATCGTTATGGGGGATATCTTAGGGTAAAAGGTTCATAATATTTTTTGACCCATCTACTATACTATCCATACCCTCAACGATGCACAAATTAATTATACAACTATAGAGAAATATCTTATTGTAGTGGTGTTACCTTTCAATAAATTATGATCTTACCTCATTCTCTCAAGAGTTTTATTTACTGATCATGTGGAATTAAAATATATGTTGAATAAAAAGGATGTCGAACTTAGGCTGATATGATGGATCCTACAGCTACAAGAGTTTGAAATTGTTATAAAATACATAAAAGGTAATAAAAATGTTATTTTTTGTCACCTATCTAGACTCCCAATACCCAATGTTAAATATGACGATGATCTAGATATTTTGGATGAATTCCTTAATAAAATGATTTTCTATGTGGATGTGCAAGTTTGACCATGGTTTGATGATATAGAAAGATATTTTTCCACTAGGACCCTTTACCCACACTTCCACTATCAATAAATGAAAATATTTTTATTAAATGAATCATACTTTTATTGGGATGTGGTGCTATTATTTAATCCATGTGATGATGGTTTAACGTGATGTTGCATCCCATAAGATTAAATTCAATGTGTGTTAGAGTTTTTCTGTGTGTCACCGACAAGAGGACTCCATGGGTCTAATTATACCATTTCTAAAATTATTCAAATTGGTTTATTTTGGCCCAAACTACATTAGGACACAAGCATGTTTTGAAAATATTTGATTGGTGCCAACGAATAGGAACCATTTTCAAAAGACATAAAATTCCATAGAACCCCATCCTTTAAGTTGAAATATTTTATGTCTAAGGTAGAGATTTGATGGGTCTACTTCCTATGTCCTCTGGAAATATGTATATCTTGATCTATGTCTCTAAATGGGTAGAAGTGGAAGCTAACACTCTAAACATAGCCAAAGTAGTCATGAATTTTCTAAAGGAAAACATTTTTCTCGGTTTGAATTTCCTAAATTACTCATTAGTGATTAGGGAATCCACTTTAATAGTAATTTTAAAAAAGTTTTGCTTGAAAGTTATGGAATTTGATATAATACTATCACCCCAACCACCCAAAAACTAGCAGGCACGTGGAACTATCCAATCAGAAAATTAAATAGATTTTAGAAAATACAGTCAATATGAGTCAGAAGGATTAGAGTATGAAGTCAGATTATGCTCTTTGGGTTTATCTCACTATTTACAAAACACCTATTGGAACAACTCCATTTCATATTTTCTATGAAAACCCTTAAAATTTAAAAGTTGAATTAAAACATTTCTCATTATATAAAATCAAACATATAAACTTGGAAACTCATAAATCTAGGGAAAAAAGGTTATTATAATTTTATGAGATGGAGGAAATTATGGTGGATTCTAAAGAAAATTAGAATATTTATAAATAAAAAACAAATTAATCAAATAAAAGAAGCATCACTCAAAGGTTATTCATGTTGAGAGACAAAGTTCCCTGATTTAATTCATGATAAAATTTATTCATCAGGAAATTAAAATCATGATGGTTGAGACCATTCAAAGTAATCAATTTCTTCCCCTATGGAATAGTTGAAATTCAGTGAGTTGAGGTACTAACCTTAAAATTTAATGGAAAATGGGTAAAATTTTACCAAGATCCATTTCAAGAAGCATTTTTCTTGTATTTTAAGTTCACCTAAATAGGGAAATGATTAGCTCTTGGCCTTAAATGAATTGGTGTCATGGAGCAAACCCATTTTTCTGTTGGGTAGATTAGGAGTGTTGAAGTTTGGTTGGTTCACTACCAATTATTGATTACTGAGGAGCTACACCAAAAAATTGATTCATGATGTGAATTCAATATTCACATCATGGGTTTTTTAGGGTTTGATAAAACCATTCATGCATTCTTCATATCATGAATATATAATTCACACCATGATTCTTGCTACTCACCTAATTTATAAATGGATCTTGGGTTCATGGGTGATAGTCCCTTTTATCCTCTATTGTTTCCTCCTACCTCATCGACTCCTCCACCTCCTCCCTCGGCCACACCTCCTTTCCCACTCTGCTCAAACCTCCATTGGCTTCACCCCCTCACTTTCACCCTAAATTCTTCCTTCACCTTCCACTTTGACTTCTCCTCTTCACAACCATGGTGTGCATCAAAGGAGGGTTAATTGTAACTTCTAAATGTGTGACCTGGCATGAAGATACCAATGCACCCAGGTTCCCAACATGGGATCCTTCTCCACTATCTATGGATACCTACCAATATATGTCACAATTATGTTAACCTTCTCATCCCACCTCCCAATATTACTAGCCTACATCCCAAGATTCCAAGTCTATTGTCTACCCTTCATAGATTCATTTATGCCTACAGTTCTTGAACCTACAACATTTGGCCTTCTTGGATCATCTATAGGTCAAGCCTATGTGGACCAGCATGACCCTAGACTTATCCATTCTCTATAAGATACTCATGGAAGAATATGTTTAGGATACCCTACTACAGACACACTTTTATCATATCATCTTGGTTAGAAGGAGAAAAATGGGGTAATCTTTCTTGAGTTTCTGGCTACCTTTGAGTTGGATATCGTTACAATCTCCTTAAAATTGGGAGGAAAGTAGTGGGAGATCACAATAGGTAATTCTAGAGTTGGCATTGGAATTTATTCCTCATACACTTTTTCTCTCTTGTTTATGTCACATAAATACTGGACCCCAACAAGATCGATATTCCAAATAATTAGGCAGTGATAGACCACAACACCTTCATCTTCCATGATCTATTTACGAAAAAGATAACCCATCTTGGGGTGACACACTAAGGATCATCCATCATGCTTTGGCCCATGCTTGGCTGGCCCTGGGTGATTATCATAAGGTCATCAGTCAGTTTGAAATTCTCTTTCATTCCACCACCATGGGAGCCCTCATAGTGAACATGGACTTTTAGTTCACCTTATTCTATGAGGTTCAGGTGGGGTAGATATTTAATGCTTATGGTAGGGAACTTTGTTACACACCTGGATTAGAATCTTATCATTTTTTACTCTTCTTATCCCCTTTCTTCCTTATGATCAATAAAATCAATCAATATTTTTTTACTACACAATATGGGGCTTCTCCATAAGGTGGTGAAACAACATGAGATAGCCTCTAATTATACCAATTCCTATAAATAAGTACAAAATTTGGATTCCTTTTCATCCCGTACACCTCATCCTTCCACTACCAAGACTGAGACATTTCCTACAAGGTATTCTCCACCCCCTTACAGGACCATAGTTCCCCTCTCTCACCTTTCATAACCATCTTTTCCTTCCCCTCTTAAGTGGTTGTCATTTTGGGGGGGGGGATATTAATTTTTTTATGGAGAAACAACATGCCATATGTTAGTTCCTAGTGTAACATCCATACCTTCATATAAGTTACATATTGTTTAAATTTTTGTTCAATTCCCTTTTTCAGGTTAAATAAATTCTTTTTGAGAGTATGAGGGGTATCAAGATTGTATTGGGGTTTAAGAAATGAAAAATAGGAAGAGGGGGATTATTTTGATGGAATCACAATTTACACATGGTTTTCTCAAACTGTGTGGTTTTCTAGGGGAAACCATGTGGTCAGCAACCCTCTTGGGAAAAGGCGAGCACATGGGATCCATACAGTTTGTAAAACCTGGATAGTGCCTCCATAATAATATGTTTCCTAAACCCCTAGACAGAGTAAGGATCACTTCCATAGCATGGTTTTTCAATCTGTGTGGGTGGCCCAAAAAAACTCTATGGATTGGCCCCCTCTTAGATAGAGGGTGTTTTATGGTTAGTATATATCTTTTCAAATAGTGATTCCAAACTATGCACCTTCTTAAAAGTAGAGAGTTTTACAATTTTTCCTCCATGGGATTTACTAATTCTTACTCAATTTTACTTCAATTTCCTTCTCCATCGTCATGGGATACAAACCAAGATCTCCCAAGCTTCCCAATGGTGATTCTCTTTTAATATTTTCCCATTTAAAGTATCATTGGTTTATTATTGAATCTCCATGTGAGTAAACTAATCCTCTTTATTTGATTTTTTAGAGGAATAAAGATAGAATTTTTTCTCTTATGAAACCCTAAAACCCTATTTTCCCTGTAGATTATAAGTTTGGACATTGAAGGTTTTTTGGGCTTGAACACGGGTTTGTTGTTATGTGATCATTTTTTTATGAACTTGAGGTATGTGGTATACAAGTTATGTCGCATAGTTTTAATTTTTATTTATGTGTTTATGGTTATGATTTTTTGTTGTTATGATGAAAATTTGATTCCATAGTAGGAAATGAAAAATTGGGTGTCTAAATGATGACTTTGACCTTTCACAAATCTCTTTAGATCTATTGAGGAAGTGTAGACTAGGCTTCAGGCCATCCATGGGGTGTACCACTCCCTTGAACATGGTAATTGAGTTGTTAAATGATGAATTGAAGGTTCTGTAGGGATAAACCAATTTTAATTTTGTTTATCATGTCAACATGGAATAAAGTAGTGTTTTGATTAACTTGTGAGGTTAATGGGTCATGATATAACTAAGGTTAATATTGATAAGTGTGAAATGGGGAATGTCCATGTAATAAAATGGTTTGAAATTATGTACAATGGTTGTGGTTATGAATGAATGGTAAAATGGGGTTGTTATGGAATTGATTTAAGCTTAATGAATGTGATGAACCATGGGAATGGTAGTGAAATGAAATAAGTGCACCCTTTATGTTATAATGTGTTGGAAAGTCCAAGTGTGTTGGACCTTGTGTAATATGTATTAATAAAATGGTTAGTGATTAAGGACACATTGGATCTCACCCATGGGTAATAATTTTTGGACATTTAGTTCCTTATTTTTTGATGTAGTGTGTCTAGAAAAGATTCATAGTATCCTAGACACGATATCATGGACACGGAATTCACTATGTTTGTTTAGGGTTCTAGCATGGTAATCCATTCCTAAAACTAGAACCTAATTAATATGTTTTAATTGTATCGAGAATTGAAATATGTTAAGTGAGATGGTCAAAATGGGGTTTAATTTAATGTTTGAAGTTAGGAAGTATGGTCTACCCCATGTTAACCATGTCTTGTGATTAGTATTATGGAGGGTAGTGATAGAGATGTGATTATACCCATTGGGATAGTGTATTAAGAGTGTGTTATTGTTGATAATAGTGATCCCACTTTTGTCTAAATTGTGTAAGTGATATGTTATGTGTTTTAAAACGTGCATTTGGAATTGTAGAGAGATACAATCAAGATGACATTTACTGGTTGGGAGATAGGAGTACATCATTGAGAATACTCATCCAGTTGCAGGAAAAGAACCTCTATTGGTACTAGGTGATAGGGGAAGAAATGTTTCATGAGAAATTTTATTATTTCTTGTATTTTTGGAAGAGAGACTCGTGGTGGGAAGCTCTAAGTATGTTTGACCTAACTAGAAAATTCCAACTACAAAATCCTCTAACATTTTCTTGGGAGGGTGGAACTGAGGCAGTACAATTTGCGATTGAGTCAATCCAAAAAAATCCTAGATCACCTGGAGCCTCATCCTGATAAGAGATTAAATTTGGAATCTTACAAGTTACATGGATTAGTTAAGTGATACTGAGATATTTAGGTCTATGATGAACAGTTAGAGAGTATGGCATGGAAGGATTTCTAGGATAAGTTCTTAGAACACTTTTACCCTAAAACATTGAGGCAAGAGAGAGCTATAAAATTTATGAAGTTGAACTAGGGGAATATGTCAGTGATGGATTATGATGATCGCTTCAATAACTTGCAGCACTTTATTCCAGATTTCATAGGAGATGAGGTAATAGCGATGAAACATTTTCATGATGGTATTAGGTGAGAAATCAATTAACATGTGAATATTTTCCAAATGAAAAATTTTGTCGATGTGGTGAATTAGGCTCTCATTTCTAGACGAACCTGAAGAAGTATTCTAATGGTAGACAGGTAGGATCATTTGGTAAATCTATTAGTACATCTATAGATAGTAAAAAAGTAGTTTTATCAAAGTTTTCTCCAAGATGGTGGTGGGAATAGTAGATGGTGGAAAGTATCATCCTCTTAGGGTAGTGATCATGTGATTTTTAATCAATGTGAAAGGTCTGGTCACATGTGAGATTAGTACCTTCAAACACCAGTAGATTGATATGATTTTGGTAGTATGGGGCATCTATATAGGTTCTATAGGAACCCTAGGATAATGTAAGGTGATGGAGGATCTAGACTCATGAAGACTATAGGTAGAGGATATGTGGCCCCATATCATTCTGAAGGTTAATGTTCTGCGAACAGTACTAGTCGAGGTGGATAATGAATATTCCCTAGAAAAGAGTTTTCATATCAGAAAGGTAGTGAAACACATGGAACTCATACTATAACATAGTGTAGAGGTAAAGGTCAGCTGCATGTAGTTTATCTAACAAATGTCAGTGGTGAGGCTAGACCATCGACTATATGAGGTACAATTCTTGAAGATTTCATGCTTTCTAGTGCTTTATTTGATACAATATCCTCAAATTATTTTATATCTACCAAGATTTTAAGTGGTTTGGGTATGTAATTAGAGTATATGATTGGGTTTATGTCAATGGGAATGTTTTTAGGGGTTCGATCTGAGAGTATCCATCAATCTAAAGAGTGTTCCCTCACGGTTGGTGGGTACCATCTCCTTTTGTACATGTACGTTCTTGAGATGATAGGTTTTTAGCTAATACTAGAGATGGAATGGTTGGTTAAATATTTAGTGCACATTAATTGTTACTATATGAGAGTGATTTTTACATCTTATTTGGGTGACACTTATGTCCATCATGGGGAATAGAAGATCCAGGCAGGTTATGTAGTTCCAATTTGTTTTAGATTTTTCAAGATCATGTCCCAGGTGGAAATATTTATACTAAATGATGGGTAATTTGAGTATTATGTCTTCCCTCCTATATTGGACCAGCTTTAAGATTTTTTTTCAAAGGAATTATCAAGGTTTATACCTAAGAGAGACATTGATTTCATGATTGAGTTAGCTCTTGCAGTCGTGCCAATTTTTTTTACAGTGTATAAAATGGAACTAAAAGAGATTAAAGATCTTAAAAATTAAATAGATGGATTAGAGGATAATAGATTCATCTATCTAAGTATGTCACCTTGGGGATCCTTGGTTTTTTTAAAAGAAGGAAGATATAACCAAACAAATATGTGTCTATTACTATAAGTTCAATCAGATGATGATTAAGAATTGGTATCATCTCACTTGTATTGATGATCATTTTGAATAGTTGAAGGGTTCTTGTGAGTAATCTGCAATTGATTTGAGGTTTGGGTATCATCAGAAGATGGTAAGAGATGCTGATATACCGTGGACTACTTTCAGAAGCAGTTATGGTTTGTATGAGTTCATTGTAATTTTTTTCGGGTTGACAAACACACCTTTAATTTTTATGTCCTTGATGAAACAAATATTCCACACATACATAGATTGGTTTGTATTTGTTTATGTAGGTGACATATTGGTGTGCTCCAAAACTCTTGATGGTCACAGAAAATATCTTGACATTGTCATGATTACACTAAGAGGGCATATTCTATAAACCAAGATATATAAATTTCATTACTAGATCAACGAGGTGCATTTATTGGGCAATAGAATCTTGGAAAAAGGTGTGTCAATGAACTTAGATAATGTTAAACTAGTCTAATATTAGGATAATCCTAAGAATTTTTTTGATATTTGAATATTTTTGGGCCAAGAAGGTTACTATAGTAGGTTCATCATATACTTTTTTCACTTGGAAGCACCACTCTAAGGTATGACCAAAAAGGGAATCAAGTTTGAGTGGTCTCAAACTTGTGAGGATTATTATTAGGAATTGAAGAGGTTATTGACCATTGCACTTATTTTTATCTTACCCAAGTTGGGTAAAGAGTATACTCTATTTTTGATGCATTTAGGATTGATTGGGGGAAGTTTTAATATATGGAGATTGAGTCCTGTAATAAGAATCATTGTATTTGAGGACACATGAATGAAATTATCCTACACATGATCTTAAGTTGGTCACAATGGTTTATGACTTGAAATGTTGTCGATATTATCTTATGGGTGAGAATTATTTTATTTATACCAGTAATAAGAGAATCAAAATTATATTTTCTTATCATTATTTTAAACTTCATTAGTGGAGATGGGTTGAGTACATGTAGTCTTTTCAATTTGAGCTGGTTTATAAATAGGGGATGGGAAATAGTAGTGAAGATGAGTGAAGTCATAAGACATAGACTTGGGTAGTCTATGAGTCTAGTTCCAAGTGGAATATGATGTATTTTTTTGTTGAGATGCATATAGATGTTTAGGAGGAGCATGAGAAGATGATACTCATGTCATGTTTTGTTGAACCATCTCTTCTAAACCGTGTTAAGAGGAGGTAGTATGAGGATTCATAATTTTTATCATTAACATACAGTTTTGAAGGTGGGAAGAAAACTTCATATTGTACTATTAATGAGGATAAGATTATTTATTTATGTGGTTGTTTTTTTGTATCTACTTGTATGTTGTAAGAGCTTATACATGAGTTTTGTGCCTTGAAGTGGGAGGTGCACCATAGTTTGACCAAAATGTAACATGATCACTATAGATGGTATTGGTGTTCAGGAATGAAAAAGGATATTTTTGGTTTCATGAAATGTTACTACACCTTTCAGCTGGTGAAGGCTGAGTATCAATGACCTTATGGTCTTTTACAACCATTTCCCATTCCAAAATAGAATTGGGACAATGTTACCATGTATTCTATCTTAGGTATTATGAGGCTTGATAAAAATAATGAAGATATCTAGGTGATTATGAATTGTTTGACTAAGGTAGAACATTTATTAATGATTTAGGAGACTTTAACTATCACCCAATTAGGTGATTTTTATGTTCGGGAGGTAGTATATTTTCATGGGGTGCCTCTTAGTATCAATTCTGATCATGACCCGTGTTTTAAAAAGTGTTTCTGTAAATTATTTCAAAAGGAATTAGATACTTGGGTTTTTTAGTAAAGATTTTCACCTGGAGATATATGGGAAATCATGACATACTATAGAAATATTAGATTTCATGTTGATGGTATGTGTTTTAGACTTTGGTGGATCTTATGAAAAACACTTATCACTCATTGAGTTCACCAATAACAATAGTTATCAGATGACTATCCATATGGAACCATATGAGACTCTCTATGGTACACCATGTATATATCCCTTATATTTGATGGAAGAAGTGGAATCAGAGTTTTTTGGATTGAGTCTCATGCAAGATACATCAGATAGGGTTCAGTTAATTTAGAAGCATATAGATATGGAAAAGATTATATAGTAGTCATAAGAGGATTGAAATCATCGATATCTTGAGTTTAAAGTGGGTGTCTATGTGTTCCTTTGGATGTCACCAAGATTTGGTCATCATCATATTTGGAAATAGGGTAGATGGGCATTGATGTATGTGGGTCTATTTTATACTTTGGAGAGGATCAGACTGGTGGAACATCAATTATCTCTTCCACTATGGTCTAGTGTTATGAATGATGTTTTTTATGTGCCACAACATCAACAATATCACCTTAAACCATATAATATGATTGATTTTGATGATTTAGATCTTTTGGTTGATGTATCCTTAGAGGATAAGCTAGTTCATAATGTTTGTAATAGTGAGAAAGTGTTTTAGTGTAAGATTGTGTCATTGGTCTGAGTTTTGTGGAATCATAATAACGTTCATTAGGAAACTTTGGATAGGTAAGTTGATATATAGGCCCAATGGCCCAAACTTTTTATCATAGTGTCTTAGTGATGCTTGGGATTGAAACTTAGGGGTGGGTCATTATAAGGTGGGGAGATTGTAAGATCCCAACCATTTAACGAGGTATATCTTATTTAAATTTTGGTATAATTTCCTTTTTAAGGTTAAAGAAATTATTCTCAAGATTATAATGTGTCTAAGGAGTGTTTAGAAGTTTTGGGTTTTTAAAAAGAGGAATAAGGGGGTTACTGTGTTGAAATCATGGTTTATGCACAATTTTATCAAACTGTGTGGTTGGATAGGGGAAACTGTACGTCTAGCACCCCTCTTGGGTTGAGGTGAGAACATAGGATTCACACAGTATTTAAAACCCTATGGGTATATCTAGGAGATGATGCATCCTAGCCCCTTGGATAGAGACAGACATGTGACCATGGAATGGTTTTTCATAGTGTGTGGATGGTTAGCCAAATAGTGCATCCTATCCTCCTCTTGTACAAATGGTGTTGCACGATTGATGCATGGTTTAGCTAACTTTGTGGTCAAACCATGTTCCTTCTTAAATGTGAAGGAATTTACCATTTTCCACAATCATGATTTAATAATTCTTAACCAATTTTCCTCTCATTTAATTCTCTAGCATTAAGTTATTTGAACCAAGAGTTCCTAAAATTTTCAAGGGTGATTCTCCTTCAATATTTTCTCATTTGAAGTGTCATTGGTTGAAAATAAAATCTTTGGGTGTGTATACCCCTCCTTGTTCTTTTATTTTGTAGGAAAATAATGGTGGAATGTTTTATCTTGTTCTAAATCCTAAAACCAATGTTTTTTCAGAAAATTATTAGTTTGGAAATTAAGGGTTGTTTGGGATTGAATAAAGGGTTGTTGTTAATTGAGTGGTTGTCTATAAACTTGAGGTAGGTGGACTACAAGTTTTATCCTAAATTCATGATGTTTATTTATCTGTATATGGTTTTAGTTTTGTTTTTTTGTGTTTTTCATTTGATTACTTGGTAGTAAATGATAAATTGGGTGTCTAAATGATGTGTTGGACCTTTCCCTGACCTCAATGGATCTTTTCCTGAAGAGTAAACCGGACCTATGGCCACCCATGGGGTGTTCCACTCACTTGAAAATGTGAATTGAGTTGTTAAATAATAAATTTAATAGTCTATCAGGTTACAACAATTGTACTTGTGTTTAGCATCTCAACTTGGAATAAAGTGGTGTTTGGATTAACTTGTATAGTTAATGTGTTGTGAGATAACAATGTATAATAGTGATAAATGGGAAAAGGGGGAATGCTCATGTTATAAAATGGGTTGAAAGTATGTTCAATGGTTGTGGTTAGGAATGAATGGTAAGACATGATTCTTATGGAATTGATTTAAACTTAATGAATGTGATGAACCATTGGAATAGTGGTGAAATAAATAAAGTGCACCCTCAATATTGTAATGTGTTAGAAATTACAAGTGTGTTAAGACTTGTAGAATGTGTATTAATGGAATGGTTAGTGATGAGGGACACAATGGATCCCAGCCATGGGTAAGAATTTTTTTACATGGTGTTCCTTATTTTTTATAGGATGGATAGAAATGATGCTATAAATACTAGACTTCATTTGATGTACATTAAATTCATTATGTTTGGATTGGGTGCCAGCATGGGGATCTGGGTATTAACCCTATTGGTGTGTTATGAGTAAACATATTGGTGCACCTTAGTCTATGAATTTAAAATGATTAATGAATTTCCCTTGTTGTTAATTAGATGTATAAACACTTTATATTATTATTATAGACTTCTCAAATGGCCTATGTAGGTTTAGTGGTTTTTGATAGAATGATAAAACCAAAAGAAACATGTGGTTAATTATTAAATGTTTAATTATGGAACTTTTTTACTTTTTCAATATTATTCAATATTTACTTGTACTTATACATAAACTATTGTTGTTATTTTAATATATATTATTGTGTAAATTTTTGGTGGTGGCCTACTAAGTTATACTCACACCCTGTTAGGGCTGTTATTGGGCCACCCAGTCCTAGGTGACGATGGCCTAATCTCATGCCTCTTGGGTTGCCTTCTGGGCTTATGAGACTATGGTGGATGGGGGAGTTGAGGAGGGAAGCAGTGTTGGTCCAGGATGACCCTTGATGGTGGCGCTTGAAATGGTCTTTTCAGAAGGGTGGATCATTTTTTTATTGCGAGGTTTTTTGGTATGGTGATGCTCCCAGACTCGACCCATGGATCAGGCCCCAGAGGAGGTTTTCCAGAGCCGCTCATCATTGTTGCAGGGTTTTTCAGATTTGGTTGTTGAGAGGGTATGATGACAGTCATCATATCGGGCATGTTCTTTGACAGAGGACACTTGCTTGTTGTCAAGCCTTGAAATGGTGGAAGTGATTTTCCATGTTCATATGCTGGGGAGGGGTAGCTTCATGTGCCAGTTTGGTTTGTATCCCTAGACCTTCGGTTCATGAATTTTTTAAGTCGATGATGTCTTGGGTTCCCCCATTCTTCCCTTAAAAGGGGGTTTATGTTTCTGTTGAAATACAAAATAATAGGCCTTCGGGCCGTTGGATGAATGTATAGTCTCCTCACATACCTCATTAGACCCTAAATTCTAGTTGACAACCTCTATTGTAGGGGGAGGCGCGCTTGAGGTCATATGGAACATAGGATTGGGGCACAGGTATAGTGGAACCTAGACCAGGATGTTACACTTAGAGATCCATTTTATTGAGCCTCCAAAGTTACCATCTACTACTTCACCCCATCCTGCATATACCACACCTTCCACCCACCCACATTCTTCAGTAGTCGGGCCCACCTTTGGATCCCTACCAGCCCCTACCACCCTATAACCAATGGAAACCCAGATAGAGATTCCTCTAGAGATCATTGACCCTACTAATAAAATGTACTCTAGGATAAAAACACTTGATGGGGAAAGGGATCTACAATAGAAACTTTATCTATAGCACCTTTCATCAATCTAGATACTAGACATATAGCCTTAGAAGGATAGGCACCTCCCCTACCCCAATGTTGACCGTGCCAGCAGCCATCACTGCAGCCTTTGTTCTAGAAATCGATCAACCTAGCCCCACCATTATTACTCATATCGACGTGAAAGGGATTATCCAGCCACCCAACACTTAGGTGGGGACCATCAATGTCGATCATAAAGATTCATCCCATTATTATTAGTTGTGCCCCAGTGTACCCAATGTTTTTCTCTTTATGGGTGTATTTTTTTTTTAATGTATTCCTTATCCCTATCTTGTATCGTTATTTTACATAATTAAATGGATACTCATTTTTGTCTTTTTGTGATCTTTTTACACTTTCCTCATTCCTTGTTCATCCATATATGTTATATCTCAATCATCTACTTCTTATATCACTTTAGATGCACCTAATAGGGTACCCATTTTCCTTCTTAATGAGGTATTTCCTTGTACTTATGTGATTCAGGAACCACCCCAAGTGATCCAAACATGAGCTAAATGGATGCCCTGGTTTCCACACTAATGGTTTAACCGAACCATTTCTGAGGTGGTGAATCCTTCCAAGTGATCATTACATATGGAAGGTACTCGCACCAGTACCAGAAAGTGGTGAGGAACACTGATCTGATGGACTACTTTGAATGATCATTGTCCATCCATATGGCTAATAATGTCATTGTTATCACTTTATGGATAGAAATCCATGGTCCAGTATTTTGATTTTTAGTTGTGCCTATTTATGTCATTTTTTTTTTCTAGGTCATCTGATGTTGTTCTATTTTTACATAGTTTTTCCACATCTTCTATTTAATTTTTAACAATTTAATTATTTATTTTAGCACTTTTTAATAAATAATGGCATTTCTGTATTTTTATCACCAAAATTATTAATTAATCATTTTTTATAATTAAATGTGTGTTTTTAGTCTTTTAAATTGTTAATTTAGTCATTATAATTATTTTAACTTACCTTTTTAGTTTATTAATCTTAATATGGTAAACATTTTAATAATTTTAAATGTTTATTATTTAATCAATTGTTAATATATTTTTTCTTTAATCTAATTTAGTTTCTAATTTAAAACATTACACTTTAAACTAGATTTATTAAAATAAAATAAATTAACTTTATTTATTAATCTGTTTAATTTTTATCTTAAATAAATAAGTTAATAATTTTAGTTAAAGTTTAATAAAATAATGTGTTCTTTATTTTAAGTTTTAATTTTTTAATTTAATTAATTAACTTGGTTGTTCAAAATCTTTAATAAATTTTAATTATTTAAATTTCAGGTTTGCAGTTAATTCTATGTATGTGTTTGTCATTTATTAAGATATTTAATTAATTAATCTTAATATTTAAATTCTTAGTTAATAATTAAGTCACTTTTTTTTAGCTTATATAATAATTTTATTAGATTTTAATTAAAGTTAATTATTTAGTCTTAATTAATTTAGTTTAATGTTTTATTCATTTTAATATCTGTTTAATATTAATTTTTTATTAGCATTTCAATTTGTTCTATCGGTGAGTCGACTCAACAATAACTTTGCATCGATATTGGTCTCACCTATTGATCGGTGTCACGATCCTATGCTCCTGACACCGATGGTTTTAAAGAGTTTGACACCGATGTCACGACTCACTGATGCCATGACGCACTGATCATTGTCACTCACTGGTCACTTTGAAACACCATCGGTCTCTCTTGTGCATCGGTTATGGTCTCTCACTTTGCACTGATGTCACGTCACACCGATGTTGTGATGCACCGATTCTTTTTCTCTCAACTCACTGATCAGTTTTTTATTTTCGTCGGTTTCACACTCACACCAGTGACCCATTTTATCATAATTATCAGTGACTCATTTTTTATTGTTATGAGTGAGTCATTGACTCACCATTATTTTTTTTCATCGGTGTGTCACTCACACACCAATATTTTATTTTTTTGGTCACTCACATTTTCTTCTATCATTGAGTCATTACGCACATGGTCATCCCTACTACTGATATAACTATCGGTGTCTCACAGTTTCCTCTCCCATGCATCTATCGATTTAACATCTTCACACACTGGTTCCATCGTTTCTCATCTTCCTTAACGAACTGGTGCCAAAACAAACCTCCTCCCATGGCTACCCTATTGAAGTCCCAATGCACCATCGCCAATGTCTTACCCATCTCACTAGCAACATATCAACCCACTGAACTAGAACTCCGTAGATCTGGAGAACTTGAAGCCACTGAGCCTAAATTTCTATAATCGATGTAGGGAGTAGTCCCCAGGCTGTGGAGGAACCCTTCTTGTCGTTGTTTTGAACCAAGACCCGAGACCTACCGCTATTGATCCTCCATAGAAGAGGAGCAGTGCCAATCCACTACCGGACCTGCTTTGAGGGAGTCCGCAGCAGTGACTATTTGCAGAATAAATGTTCTCGCTGTTGTTTGTCTGGAGGATGATAAGTGGTTCTTGGACTCAAATATCCACACCATGCTGAATTACCTCCCTTGTATTTCTGGAATGAGGGGTGGAGGTCGAACCAGAGGATTCACTGCTAAAAAAATTAGAATCCACCATGGAGACGGTTCAAGTGTCTTGGAGGAGGTGAATCGGTGTGCCGCTAATGATGAAACCTGAAGCCGTCATGTGGAGGATCCACCTGCGCCTTATACTTGGTTTCTGCATCGAAGAACCCCTCCAGGGCTGCGCCAATTTGGGGGAGGAAGAAAGACTTATAAAAAATAAAATAAAACTAAAATAAAAATATATTAATTAAATTATTAAACATTAATAATTATAAATAAATAACAAACATAAGATTTTTAATTTCAATAAAACATAATTATTAATTTAATTAACGTTAATTAAATTAATTAATAATAATATCTAATTTATGTTTAAGTAAATTATTATTTTAATTCTCCATACTCAATTTTTATAATAAAATATATAAAATAAAATACCAATAACAATTTATAAATAAAACAATAATACAATAAAATATTTAATAAGTTAATAATTAATTGTTCAAAATAATAATTAATTTACTATTTATTATTAACCTTATTTGTTAATTTAAAAAAAATCAACTTACTATTTTATATATAATGTTTAGAACTTAAATTTTAACTACTTATAAATTTAAATTAAGTAACTTAATTTAATTCATTAACGACCTAATTGATATATTTATTCGTAACTAAATTTTAATTTAGTTAATATATTAAATTATATAAGTTAATTACCTAATTACTTAATAATAATATTTAATAATTAATAATTTAATTGTTAGATTAATTAAATAAAATATTCAACTAATAAATGTTAAGTGATTTATCTATTATTATCAATTGTTTTATTATCGTGTTTTAACAGTTTTAAATTTGTTTTGTTATTCTTTACTTTGAAAGCTCACACCAAGGCCTTAAAAAGGTCTAGGTTCATTCAACTAACTCATCTGAAGTTAGTTAAAAGGGACAATCTAGTGTGACGTGTGGTTCGTGAAAAAACACACGTGTGTGGTGCAACATTAAAAAAGAAAAATTTAAGTCGGTGAAGAGTGGTGGTAACGAGTAGCAGAAGACAGCGGGTACTTAAAACAGATCAAGTAGTAGATGGGGTATATTTATCCGGGATTAACACATTCACTCATGACAACATCTCTTTCATCGAAGTAGAGAGATCTGATGGACAACCCTAGAGTTGACGGATCCTGAGAGAAAAGTACATCCTTGGGGTGTTCCCCTTTCCTCATTTTTGAATATTTTGTACTCTATTCTAGCATGTTTACATTTTTTGTATTGATAATGAACAAGACTATGGGATAAATCGAATAGTTCGTGGAGAAATTGAAGTTCTACTGGTTATTTTTTTTATTTCTTCCTTTTCAATTAATCATTTCAATGTATTTAGTATTGATCGGCGAGATCAATACTGAATTCATTCAATTGCTTTGTATCACCGTAACTTAATATCAAAATTCTACAATCAATTGGTGATATTGATCGTGGAAACATCTTTCAAAAGGTAATAAATTCATAAAACTTCAGGACTTATGGTGAGTTCATCCTGTTGTCTTTTTCAATTAACAATTTTCACAGTTGAACTATTTTGGAGTGGTGAACTCTGAACTTGATCAACCTGTCTGACTTAACTCTTGGAGAGGGAGGTAAGTCATTCTATTTTAACATTGGTATACTACAACAACTTATAATTGAATTAGAATACTCTGAAAATTAGTATAATGGATATTTTTCCTAGAGCATTTTACTTTGATAGTTCGTTTATCAGTGTTTTATATTTTTTTTGTTCACTCCTCTAAATTTCTTACTGTTTCATATTATTCAAGATCAAAAACATAAAAAATAGTATTATTTACTACATTATAAAATCACAAAAGGATTTAAATTTTTTAAAATAATTAAAAAATAGAAAATCTACCCCACTACAAAAAACAGTGGGGAATTTTTGAAAGTTTTTAGAAGAATACTGACCAAAATTTCTTTCTCTGTGGGTTTGACCCTACTTTCCACATATACAGTAGTTAGTAGGAATATAAATTTTAAAATTTGATAGGAATAAATGACGGTCCCAGTCTAGTTTTTGGTGTCGTTTCCGAGGAATGCATGATCCATTATTTTTCTAAAAACACTAAAAAATTCATATAAAAAACCTCAAAAAATTGAAAAATTGTAAACTGTAAAAATCTACTTCATTTTATAATAAATTTATATTGTCATTTGTATTACTTGCCTATTGTTTAGTTCTACTGTTGTGCTATTTTTAACTGTTACCACACTTTTCATGATCACAAGAACCTCTTCTAGTAGTTTACAGCCCCTAAATCTTGAACTTGACAAACATCCCACTACACTAAGAAGGAAAAAGAAAATTGAAATGGAGAATTTAAATTATATGGTTCCTAAGCCTAACTTACAAAATCATCCAGAATTATTAGAAGAAAATAAAAGTTCTATTATGAGGGAATTAAAACTTCCTCTAGTTTCAAGGAATACATCATCCATTAGACTTAGTCCTAGAGCCAGAAATTATGAACATTAACAGTCACACATTTCACAACTGCCTACATTTAATGGGCTCTCTTTCCTTCATTAGATACTTCTATAACACTGTGTAGCAGCTTCCTCTTCTAGGACTCACATAAAATGAGCTAAGAATGAGATTCTTTCCCTTTTTCCTCAAAGGTAATTCTAAGAATTGGTTTCTGAGTTTAGATGAGAATATTTTTGAAAACTGGGATCAAGCATACAACTCATTCATAATGAAATTATATCCCTAGATATTAAAAGGATAACTTTGGAAAAAAATCACTAGTTTTTATCAAGTTGATAGAGAATCTTTTCATGAAGCTTGGGATAGATTTAGGGACCTACTTAGTTAGTTACCTCTTCATCAACTTCCATATCACCTTCTCATGGACAACTTTTATGAAGGGTTATCATCCTCTAGATAGAATCTAGTAGATTAGGATACTGGGGGTAATTATATTGACAAGATTGATTAATAACATAGAAATTTTTTTAATAATATTTCCCTTAATTCACAACACAAAACTTAAATAAGGAAAAGAGTCAATAGAAATGTTAATGTTAAAACTGGTTCAACAAATGAAACTCAAGTTCAACTTGCTGAAATCACCAACCAAATTCAATCGTTAATGAAACAGAACTCTAAACAAACTGTTAATCAACTTTTTTATCAAAACACCAATCAATCTTTAAAGGAACAGTGTGTCTAGTGTGGTGTGTTTAGGCAAACTGGATACTTTTGTCTAAACTTTGATATTCTAGCCCAACAACCGGAAAACTCAAATTTTGTTAACTATAGTCCGAGTATAACTCTTAAAGAAGATCCATTTTCAAAAAATTACAATCAAGGATATAGGAACCGTCCCAATTTATCATGGAAATATCAAGGCCTAATTAAACAATCCATTTCCCCTAATTACACTAATCAACCAAGACCAAACTTTCAAAATCAACAAAGTGGTGAGTCTTCAAATGCATAAGGAAACAAATATAATCAGATTTCTTCTAAGATTGATCTAATATTGAAAAAAAATAACTCTTAAGATGAAAGATACATGAATAAACTAACCAAACATAAAAATCAATATGAGTCAGATAAAAAGAAAACTGATGTTAGAATTCAAAACATGGAAACACTGTTAGGCCAACTTGCTAGAGATTTTTCATCTAGAGAAAAAGGTAGACTTCCAAGCACAACTGAACTTAACCCTAGAGAGAATGCCATGGATTTATTCACTAGAAGTGGGCTTAGTACTCAAACTTCTATTGAAAAAGACCATGAAAATGCCCAAAATGAAAATCTACTTGAATCTGGTAATAAAAATATGCTTTTCACTCATGCTAGAAATTCATAGAAAAGTCATGAAAATGATCAAAATTTGAATTTTTCACCTGAAGCACAAGCTGAAAACTCATCTAAAAATCAAAAGAATAAAGTAAAATAAAAGGTTGAAGAATATGTGAGGGATATTCCTACTGTTCTAAAAAACTTTTCCCCACCCATCCCTTTCCCTGTGAAGTTGAAACCCCAAAGTAACACCAGGGTTGAACTTCTTTAGTTCCTTGGTTTTTTGTCAAAACTCCAAGTAAACATTCCATCCATTCATTCTTTTATTCAAATCCCATCTTACTTTAAATATCTTAAAAAAATTGTTTTAAAAAAAAGACACTGGAAGAATTTTCTACTTATAGCCTCACTAAACAGTGTAGTGTTGTACTTCAAAAGAAAATCCCACCTAAACTGAAAGTCCCATGTAGCTTTGTCATTCCCTATAGCCTAGAAAATTCTAATCATCTAAACTGTTTGTGTGACTTAGGTGCTAGTATTAATCTTCTCTCTTACTGTTTCGATAGTTGAGGTTGGTTGATCTTTATCCCACCATAGGTATACTACAGTTAGCTGATAGATCTTTCACTCATCCTGTGGGTCAGGTAGATGATTTTCTAGTTGGGTTAGGGAAGCTAATTTTACCTACTGACTTTCTAGTCTTAGACATGGAGTGTGATCAATAGGTTCCCAACATCTTAGGTAGGCCCTTCTTGGCCACAGGTGGTGTTGTTATTGATGTGTCAAAGTGTAAACTTATTTTCAAAATTGGAGAACAAGAAGAATATTTTAATGTATTTAAGAACATTAAAGGACCAACTTATTCTGAAAACTATTCAAAAATTTAGTTCCTTGAAGATGAAAGTTATTATAAAAATCAACTTGAACACATTGATGAATCTAAAAGATAATCCTCTGTTGAAGAAATTCATCTTGAAGCTGAAAATCCTGTTTAATATATCTTAGAAGTTCAAAATTATGGTCAAACACTAAATCTTGAAAAAAATTCAGAACTGGACAATTGTACAGTTTCTACTATAGAAGAGTCCTCTATTTCTGAACTTAGGATATTTTTGAGTGATTTTGAGGGTGTTTCTGGTAACACTAACCTTTATAAACACTTTTATGATATTTAGGGAGAACTTATCATAAAACTCGACGATTCTACTTTGATTTACTTATTAAATTCTGACCTCGAAAGTCTATACAGTATGTTTCCCAGTTTGGACAGCGACACTGTAAATCCTAAAACTGAGCTTGAAATTAAAACTCTTTCATCATTAAATACTCCTTATAAGACATATTTTCAAGATATTGTACCTCCCATGACTAAGAGTCTTCCTTCTAGTGTAGAACCATCAACTATTGAACTTAAACCAATCCCTACCCATCTTAAATATTCATTTTTTGGTGATAATTCCACTTTTCCTATCATTATTTCCTCTGAACTTAATGAAAATCAAGAAAAAAGATTTTCAAGTGTTTTAAAAAAGTTTAAATCTACCACAGTCTAGACCATAGCTAATATCAAGGGTATTAGTCTCTCATTATGCAAGCATAAGATACCTATAGAGCCAGACCATAAGCCTAGGTTAGAGTTTCAAAGAAGATCGAATCCAAACATGAAATAAGTTTTGAGAGAGGAATTGATTAAGTTGTTGAACACTGGAATCATATATCTCATTTCTGATAGTGCTTGGGTCAGCCCTTTCTAGGTTGTCTCTAAGAAGGGAGGTTTCACTATAGTAAAAAATGAAAAAAAATGTTGAAATCCAAGTTAGGAAAGACACAAAATGGATAGTCTATATTGATTATAGGAAGCTGAATACAGCCACTAGGAAGGACCATTTTCCAATTCCCTTCTTGGATCAAAATCTTGAGAGGCTTTCTGGAAATTATTTTTTCTGTTTTCTGGATGGGTATTCTAGTTACAACCAGATTCTTGTTGCTCTAGAGAATTAGGAGAAGACCAGTTTCACATGACCCTTTAGAACATTTTCCTACAGGTGGATGCCCTTTGGGTTGTGTAGAGCTTCAGCCACTTTTCAAAGTTTCATTATGGCTATCTTTTTAGATATTATTGAAATAATCACTAAAGTTTTCATGGATGACTTTTCCAATGTGGGTAGTACTTTCGATTCTTGTCTTGGAATTCTTGAGTTAGTTTTGGAAAGATGCATTGAAACCAATCCTGTTCTTAATTGGGATAAGTGTCAGTTCATGGTCACAAAAGGTATAGTTCTTGGTCATAAAGTGTCAAATAGAGGTTTGGAAGTTGATACTGCTAAAGTAGAATTCATTCAAAATTTTCCACCTCCTAAAAATGTTAAAGGTGTTAGAAATTTCCTAGGTCATGTCAGTTTCTACTGGAGGTTCATAAAAGACTTTTCAAAAATAACTAAACCTTTGTGTTTATTTCTGGTCAAGGATGCACCTTTCAACTTTGATGAATTTTTTTGGAAATCATTTAATCTTTTGAAAGAAAAAATCACGACATCACCCATTATAACTACACCTGATTGGAAGTTACCTTTTCAACTTATGTATGATGCTAGTGACATGGATTTAGGTGTTGTCCTTAGACAGAGGAACGATAGGAAGTTACATGTGGTGTATTATGCTAGTAGATTTCTAGATGAATCCCAAAAGAATTATACCACCACTGAAAAGGAGTTCTAGCTATTTTTTTTCTCTTGATAAGTTTAGACACTATCTCTTAGGCTCAAAAGTCATTATTTTTACTGATCATTCTTCTTTAAGGTATTTTTTTCTAATAAAGAAGCAAAAACTAGGCTTATTAGTTGGATTTTGTTACTACAAGAGTTTGATTTGGAGATTAGGGATAAGCAGAGAGCAGAAAACTTAGTTTCTGATCACTTATCAAGGCTTCCTCTTACTCAATCTGTAGATCCTAAGGAGATAAACTCTTCTTTCCCAGATGAAAAGATGCTCACTGTTTCTATTAAGAAATATTCATGGTGTGCATATTTTGCCAACTTCCTGGCAGTAGTTGTCTTTCCCAAAAATCTATCCAATAACCAAAGAAATAAATTCATTTCTAAGATTAACTACTATCTCTATGATGATCCCCTATTTTTTAGGAGATGTGATGATGGTATCATGGGGAGGTGTGTGCCTGAGGAGGATATGCTACCAGTCTTAGAGATTTGTCACTCCTCACCTTGGAGAGGTCACCATGGTGGTGAAAGGACTGATCAGAAAGTCTTACAATATATTTTCCATTGTCCTACTATTTTTAAGGATTCTAGGATCTATGTGGTCGGCTGTGATAGATGTTAGAGGCTAGGAAATGTTGGTAGGAAGCAGGAGTTACCCCAAAAAGGAATTCTAAAAGATAAATTTTTTATGTCTGGGGTTTAGATTTCATGGTTCCATTTCCATCATCTAATGGGAATGAGTATATTCTTTTTTTTGTTGATTATGTGTCAAAATGGTTTGAGGCAATGGCACTTCCCAACAATCAATCCAACTCTGTAATTAAATTTTTCAAAAAAACATCTTTTCTAGATTTTCAATTCCCAGGGATTTTATCATTGATAATGGAACACACTTTAAGAACTAAATGTTTAAGGATTTTATGGAAATATATGGTTGTGTACATAAAACTGGTACTCCTTATCATCCACATTCCAGTGGACAGGTGGAAATTTCAAATAGAGAACTAAAATAGGTACTTGATAAAACTGTGTCAAATTCTAGGAAGGACTGGTCTCTTAAATTTGATGAAGCTTTATGGGCATATAGATCTTCTTTTAAGACACTAATAGGTATGTCTCCTTCAAGATTTTTTTTGTAAATGTTGTCATTTACTTGTGGAGTTGTAACATAACTCTTATGGGGCAGTTAAGGCTCTGAACATTGACTTTAAGAGTGTCGGTGATAGGACATTACTTGATTTGAGTCACCTAGATGATATTAGGGGAGAGAGTTATGATAATTCAAGGATTTATAAAGAGAGAACTAAAATCTTTCATGATTATATCATTCAAACCAAAAAATTCAAACATGGATATAAGGTCCTTCTCTTTAACTCTAGACTTAAACTCTTCCCTGGAAAACTGATGTCCAAGTGGTTTGGGCCTTTTACTGTTGTGAGAGTGCTAAAGAATGGAGTTTTTGAAATTATAGGAGAATAAAAAACCCATGATGGTTAATGGTAAGAGATTGAAACTTTATTTTGAGGGATAGTCAAAGGTCTTGGCTACCTTCACAGTTCTTGAGAACTGATCATGAATAAAGTCTGGCTGAAGACTTTAAAACTTATCACTGCATGGGAGTAAACCCATGGTTCTTTTTGTATTTACTTTGTTTCAATTTTGCCATTGAATAATGGTCTCCTTTTGTGCTCTATTTTTGGGAAGTCGTTGTTACTGCTTGTTATTGGTCTCTTGGTTGTTTTTTAGGGTTATATGATGATGGTGTTGTGTCATTAAGGGAGTGGAATTCCCAGGATGAGGATTAATGCCAAACATGTTCAGGTAAGTGTCTTAACTATTATATTCATTTTTCCTCTCCTACTCACTTTAATATAAAATCCACTACTAAGTCACAGATTTTACTATTGGTGAGTCATTGACTGTTAATTTATAAATTTTTTCTAATGCGGTGAAAATTCTGCTTGTATTTCGAGATCTTCTTGTATGTCACTGTGTAAATAAAAAATTCCTCATGTACTTCACTGCTGAAAATGGAATTTTATTTCTATTAAAATATTTTCACTGCTTAAAACTAAGTGTGGGGGGGACATGTTTTCTGGTTATTTTGTTCCTTTTGTAAATATGCTTTAGGTTGAGGTGTATATGATCAACTTGTCTATTTTATTGTAAATCCATTTGAATCATACTTCTTTAAAATTATTGCACCCAGTACACAGTGCACTTACACCTCACATGTTATTTTTGTACTGAATTGAAAATATATGTCACTTGACTAAAATGTTAATGCACGTAATTTCTAATTAACATGCTATTAACTTATTCAGTATTTAAAACAACATTATGTTTGACTTCAAAGTGACCCTTTTAACTTGTCATAAATTTGCTCTATTGAAAATCTATTTTAAACTTTAAAAGTAAAATTGTTCTTCTCCATATTTGGAAGTCATCTTTGGAGACAAAGTTGGGTTTTAAGTGTGGGGAGGGGGTCAATTCTTGACAGTGCTAAACTGTCTTTAATGAAAGGTCCTTCAATTCCTACTGCAACTTCAATTATTTTGTAAAAAATGGATAATTTATTTTTTTTAAAAATTCATTCATAATTTTTGGCTTTTCACTATTTCTCAAATGGGTCTTTCTTGTGTATTATGCTTGATTAGTAGTTAAGTTATGCTTTGAGTCTGAAATTAATGATAATGGATGATTGCTGAGTGATATCTACTTAGTGATTTAATGGAGATTTTGGTTTAGGGACTATCTTTGAAAGTGACTTGGGTTACATGTTTGTGTAGTTATGATCATAGATGATGGAACTGGAAGTTTGACTCTATATTAGGGGCTTCATTCTTCCTCTTCTCTTTTAATTATTAAAGTAATCACCTTAATGAGCCGATATAAATGATTTTTGATATAAATCTTTTGGAACTGAAGTAGTTTAGGCATCTGGGATCTCATGGTGAATCTATGAGACCCTAGATGTTGGGTGCATTTCTATTAACTATAAGTACTCTATACACATTGAATAAGTTCATTACACAGTTCTTAACAAATGATACATGGCTTGGGAAAAATTAATAAAGTGTCTAGGGTCAAAAATTAATTCATTAAGGTGAGGGGAATGATGAATTCCAAATGAAGAAGGGGACAAATTGGTTTATATAGAAGTCATTAGGTTGTATCATTAAGGTGATTCAAAAAAAATTATTTATAGTTGGAACATAGGCGATGAGTAATTGTAAAAATTTCACTCTGTTAAGTTCTTGATTCCATTGAATTTTAACTTTGAGTAACTCTACGACTTAGAAACTAATCTTGGTTTGTAATGAGTCACTAATAAAATTCAAAAATGAGGCATGAAACTTTCATTAATATTTTATTCATTGCTTTTTGATTACTAATAAGAGATTTTTTAAGGAAGGACTAGGTTTGAGTTATCTTTTCAATAGCCTATTGACACTTCAGTCCTCTATTTTTAGAATGTTCGATATGTAACATTTTGAACTATGTCATAAAACATTTTTCTATTTTTTAAAGATAATAAAACATGAGATTGTTTGAGGACAAACAATGCCTAGGTGTGGGGGAATTTGATGTGGCTCTATTTTTACATAGTTTTTCCACATCTCATGTTTAATTTTTACAAATTTAATTATTTATTTTAACACTTTTTAATAAATAATGGCACTTTTTTATTTTTATCACCAAAACTATAAATTAATCAGTTTTTTATAATTAAATATGTGTTTTTAGTTCCAGAACCCTTGAGATAGGATCATCATATGTTGGTTATAGTTAATTTAATTAATTCATAAGAATTACCTCGATGGAATTCTTTCTTCGTTGGAGTCTTCGGTCAAGATCTTGTGATCTGTCATTATGTCATAGAATCCAAGTACAGGATTTATCTATTGGTGATCCACACATGCTCCATGTATCTCTGGACATCGCCGAAGGGATCTCTGGGTGCTAGCGCGGAAGAACCTTCTCTTGCGATATCCGCCTTCTACCGCCTTGATCCGGTGGAGGATCTCGCTCTCGTAACTTGAAAGCGTTCTTGATGGAAAGGGAATTCTCTCTTGGCTTGAGAGTATTTCCAAATCCATTATGCACAACAATGGCTCTCTCTCTATGAGAATAATGTAATTGGGATTATAACACTTAGAATAATAAATTGAATTAATTCCCCGAAAGAATTTAATCATTTCATTTAATTCTTAGTAATACCCCATGTCTTAATAATGACAGTTGACCATCATTATTACTTGACATGCACCCAAAGTATTACATTTAATATCATTTAATTAAATAAACAATATTTTCTCATGAATCCTGAAAAACAAACTACACGGCGTGTATATAAATATACACAGAGTGTACTTTTATTTTTCATTTTATTTATTTCCTCCACCATATTTATTAGACATTGAGTAATGACTATTTATTTCTTAAATAAATGTAACTGCATTACTCGCTAATAAATATATATTATTTCACCCACAATATATTCTCTCGAATAACTAGTGTCGAAATAAATGCGATTAGGAATCCTTAAATAATTATTAAACCACAGTTGGGAATAATATTTATTTAACTTGTTAAATTAATATTTAACTAAGATACATGGACACACTTAGTGTGTGACCCTCTAGGCCTCTTTCTCAGTGGAATTAGGCGGAGCCTGCCTAAATTTCAAGGTTAGCATCTAACAACACACCAAGGCACCCATATAAAAAGAAGTTAATGCCGCAATGACGTGTCACCTCCTATGAATGCTTACTGTGTAATATAATCCCTTTGTCTCGATATCTCCAATCAAGTGGGTTGCATGCAAGTGCCATCAACCCATGTGCTCGATTATTCTTTCTTTGACTTCCCGGAATTGAACTCGCTCATACCTTACCATTGACATGGATTTATTTAAGCTATATCAATTCCATCAAAGGGCCTGAGATATCTACTTCCATTATGGAACAAAAGGGAAAAATCCTTTCTCGCATTATCTATTAATGCAGTATTACTCGTAACGCACCCAACGTATCCTATCTCGCTGCGAACATTTTTTCGTCACAGTTTTCATCAATACATCTAAGTGTGCGAGTTGTAATACCCATTAATAATAATCTTAAAGTCTAAGGACCAATACACACGTTCGCAGATAGGAACATCCAATGACACTATGAAATGTGGATTTCCTACTGGCGAGTCTCGTTCTCATAATATCCTCCTGGATGTTACCAAGGGCACACACCATGAGAAGGTGCCTCGAAGTTTTATGAGTCATCACCCCTAATGACTTGTATTATTTGTGTCCCTAAAATAATATCATCCGGCCATAGAACATATATTCAAGAACAGTGTTATGGCACTTCTGGGTTCTCATCATAGCAGGGATCCGTTATGACCCATTAATGAAATAGTTGTCCTTAGGACATTATCACATGCATTGTCACGTAGAAGAACAATCAAGATGTGATAAGTCTTTCATAAATGAAAAAAGTACAAAGTATTTGGTTCTATACCACCAACTCCAACAATTTTTACATAGTTTTTCCACATCTTCTGTTTAATTTTTACAATTTAATTATTTATTTTAACACTTTTTAAAAAATAATGGAACTTTTGTATTTTTATCACCAAAACTATTAATTAATCATTTTTTATAATTGAATATGTGTTTTTAGTATTTTAAATAGTTAATTTAGTCATTCAAATTATTTTAACTTACCTTTTTAGCCTATTAATCTTATTCTGGTTAAAATTTTAATAATTTTAAATTTTTATTTTTTAATCAATTGTTCATTTCTTTTTTCTTTAATCTAATTTAGTTTATAATTTAAAACCTCTCCCTTTAAATTATATTTATTAAAATAAAATAAATAAACTTTATTTATTAATCTGTTTAATTATTCTATTAAATAAATAAGTTAGTAAATTTATTTAAAGTTTAATAAAATAATGTATTCTTTATTTTAAGTTTTCATTTTGTCATTTAATTAACTAACCTAGTTGTTCAAAATCTTTAGTAAATTTTAATTATTTTAATTTAATTTTTGCAGTTAATTTTTGTATGTGTTTTGCATTTATTAATATATTTAATTAATTAATCTTAATATTTAAGTTCTTATTTAATAATTAAGACAATTTTTTTAGATTATATAGTAATTTTATTAGACTTTAGTTAAAGTAAATTATTTAGTCTTAATTAATTTAGTTTAATGTTTTGTTAATTTTATTATCTATTTAATATTAATTTTTTATTAGCATTTCAATTTGTTCTATCGGTGAGTCAACTCGACAATCACTTTGTGTCGGTATCGGTCTCTCCTATTGATCAATGTCACGATCCACTACTCCTAACACTGATGGTTTTAAGAGTCTGGCACTGATGCCATGACTTAGCAATGCCATGATGCACCGATCCTCGTGACTCACCGGTCACTTTGACACACCATCGGTCTCTTCTACGCATCGGTTACAGTCTTTCACTTCGTACTAATTCTGCATCACACCGATGTTGCGACGCATTGATTCTTTTTCTCTCAACTCATCGATCGGTTTTTTATTTTCATCGGTTTCATGCTCACACCGGTGACTCATTTTATTATAATTATCGGTGACTCATTTTTTTGTTATCGATGAGTCATTGACTCACTATTATTTTTTTTCATCGGTGTGTCATGCACACACCAGTATTTTATTTTTTTCATTCACTCACATGTTCTTCAATTGGTGAGTTGTTACTCACCGATTGTCATCCCCTCTACCGATATAACTATTGATGTCTCATTGTTTCCTCTCCCACATATCTATCAGTTTCACATCTTCACACACCATTTCCATTGTTTCCCATCTTCCTTCAGGAACCAATGCCACAGCAAACCTCCTACAATGGCTACCCTGCTGAAGTCCTGACGCACCATCGCCAATGTCATCCCCATCTCACCAACAACAGATCAACCCACAGAACTAGAACTCTGTAGATCTGGAGAACTTGAAGCCATTGAGCCTAACAGCATATGATCGATGCAGGGAGTAGTCAATGGGATGTAGAGGAAGCATTCTTGTCATTTTTGTGAACCAAGCCCTGAGACCTACCGCCGTTTATCCTCCATGGAAGAGGAGCGGTGCCAAGCCACCGCCCTACCTGCTTTGAGGGTGTCCAGAGCAGCAACTATTTGCAGAAGACATGTCGCCGCTGGTGTCTGTCTGGAGGAGGATCGGTGGTTCCAGGACTCACATCTCCACACCATGCTAAAGTACCTTCCTTGTATTTCTAGACTGAGGGGTAGAGGCTGAATGAGAGAAGTCACCACTAAAAAAATCGGAAGCCACCATGGAGAGGGTTCAAGTGGCTTGGAGGAGGAGAATCTGGGCACTTCTAATGATAAAACCCAAAGTCTCCATGTGGAGGAGCCACCTGCGCCGTCTACTGGGTTGCTACATCAAAGAACCCCTCTAGGGCTTCGCCAAGAAAGAGTTACAAAAATAAAATAAAACTATAATAAAAACTAAAATAAAAATAAATAAATTAAAATATTAAACATTAATAATTATAAATAAATAACCAACATAAGATTTTTAATTCCAATAAAATACAATTATTAATTTAATTAACTTTAATTAAATTAATTAATAATAATCTCTAATTTAAGTTTAAATAAATTATTTTTTTAATTCTCCATACTTAATTTTTATAATAAAATATATAAAATAAAATACCAATAATAATTTATAAATAAAATTAGAATGCAATAAACTATTTAATAAGTTAATAATTAAATGTTCAAAATAATAATTAATTTAATAATTATTATTAACATTATTAATTAATTTAATAAACTTACAATTTTATATATAATGTTTAGAACTGAAATTTTAACTACTTATAAATTTAAATTAAGTAACTTAATTTAATTCATTAACAAACTAATAGATATCTTTATTCACAAATAAATTTTACATTAATTAATATATTAAATTAAATAATTTAATTACTTATTTAATTAAAAATAATAATTAATAATTAATAATTTAAGTTTTATGTTAAATAAATAAAATATCCAGTTAATAACTGTTAAGTGATTTATTTATTTTTATTAACTGTTTTATTATTGTGTTTTAACAGTTTTAAATTTTTTTTGTTGTTCTTCACATTGCAGGCTCAAACCAAGGCCTTAAAAATTTCTAGGTGCATTTAACTAACTCATCTGGAGTAAGATACAAGGGGGGATCTAGTGTGACGTGTGGTTTGTGAAAAAACACATGTGTGCGGTGCAACAGTAAAAAGACAAATTTAAGTCGGTGAAGAGTGACAGTTATGATCAGTAGAAGATAGTGGGTACTTAAAATAGAGAAAGAAACATATGGGGGATAATTACTACGGATTCACACATTCACTCACGATAGCATCTCTTTCATCATAATAGAGAGATCTAGTGGACAACCCTAGAGTTGACAAAGCCCGAGAGTATAGCACATCATTGGGGAGTTCCCCTTTCCTCATTTCTAAATATTTTTTACTCTGTTCTAGCATGTTTCCATTATTTGTATTGATAATGAACTAGAATATTGGATAAATTTCCTAGTTTGAAAAGAAATTGAAGTTATGCTGGTTATTTTTGGTAATTCTTCCTTTTCACTTAATCATTTTAATATATTCAGTATTGATCAGTGAGATCAATACTGAATTCATTCAATTTCTTTGTATCACCAGAACTTAAAATCAAAATTCTACAATCAATTGGTGAGATTTATTGAGGAAACATCTATCAAAAGGTAATAAATTCATAAAACTTCATGACTTAGGGTGATTGTGTCCTGTTTTCTTTTTCAATTAACAATTTTCACAGTTGATCTATTTTGGAGTGGCTAACTCTGAACTTGATCAACCTATCTGACTTAAATCCTAGAGAGGGAGGTAAGTCATTCACTTTTAACAGTGGTATACTTAAACAACTTATAAGTGAATTGGAATACTCTTAAAATCAGTAGAATATAGATTTTTCCCCGAGCATTTTATGTTGATAGTTCTTTTATCACCGTTTTATATTTTTGTTGTTCTCTGCTCCCAATTTATTTACTATTTCATCTTAGTATAGATCAAAAACACAAAACAAATAGTGTTAATTACTGAATTATAAAATAACAAAAGTATTTAATTTTTTTAAAATAATTTAAAAATAGAAAATCTACCCCACTAGTGACAACATTGGGGACTTTTTGAAAGTTTTTAGAATAATAGTGGTCAAAATTGCTTTCTTTATGGGTTTGACCCTACTTTCCACATACACAGTAGTTAGTAAGAATATAAATTTTAAACTTTGATGGGCTTCAATGATGGTCCAGGTCATCATCCCATCTAGTTAGTTCATTCATGTGCACCCTTTATACTTTGGACCATGCTTATTTATGAGATTACATTCATTTTGACTTCTATGTGATCCTCCCATTTACATATTTTATATTTGATACATCCTATGAATTAGTCATTTCTAAAATGAAAGTATCCTTTTTCAATAACTTTTTTTCAAGTAGTCAATATTTATATCATCTTTCAACATTTTCCCCCAAGGCATCTTTTAGGGATTTCTCAATTCCCTATACTTATTTTATTCCTTCCATAAAATTATTTTCTCTTCTATTATTGGTGTATCTCTCACATTATTTCCAAAACAATGCCGACACTACTTCATTTTAAGTGTATGGGGTATATTCATGATCTCTATTACACTTTTTCTTGGTTTTTTACCTATTATCATTATTCTAGGAGACAATTTAAATTTTAGACAAGATTCAACTTGAAATTTCATCGCACCCGTGTTAATAAAATAGAAATTTTGGAATGAAATTGTTAAAATCCATTATTTATTCCTATTTATAATTCTATCATTATTATTGAGTTGAGTGTTGTAATTTAATTATAAATGCCTAAAAAATTGCTGATTTACTTGTTACTTATTATTCTTCCATAAGTGATTGACATTTTACTTTTATTCTCATTCTAAAGAGGATTCTAGACCTAATTTTTTCAATTATTTTTTGAGCGTATTTCTTGAGAGATTCTTGGTATAGGTAAACCTATAAAAAATTGCATTAGTATTGTATCATGTCTATGACTAAACAAATACATTTTTAATATGTTTGATATAATTTAATTTATTAAGACTCTTTTTACCTAATACCTTCCACCACATTATCCCTACTTATCTTGTACTTTCCATGAATGGCCTTGTTAGGATTGTGCTAAGTTTCAATCCATTTTATCCTTTCTTAACCTAATATTTGGTATGATTCATGATTTACACATGAATATTTGTGGGTTAAATGATCATTTTTAATAGAAAGGGATTCTTACTATTGAGGATATGTGATGTGGTATTTTTATTGAATTTTTTGGTCATGTTTCATGGTTAATTTTGATGTAATTGTATGATTACCATGTATTCTATATTTAAAATACATATGGTTTGGGTATTAGGAGGGTCAAAAATAACCATTAAAATATTTATTAATTTCAAAATATATCATATCTGGTTAGATGGTGGATTTTAGATCTAACCTAAATAGGAATTCCAAGAAAAAGGAGATACAGAGAAACATGGTACCTTCATTATACTTTCATGGAATATTCATGGACCTAATTTGAGCTTGGTAGAGTTGAGATATTATTTTATAGTATAGGTTCTTCATTATACAATTCTTAATTTCCGTGCATTATGATTTAGAGTTTATTCTCCTTTTTTATCTTGATTTTTATCATCTTCCCACCTACCCTCATCGTGAGAGTCATTTTAACAATAATGATAAAATCCCTCATGATTAATTGTACTATTTTTATTAAAAAAGTGGATATATTATATCTAATTAAATATAATTTTTAGGTATATATATATATATGGAATGAGCATAACTCATATTCTAGTTTACATTGAGTTATGAGTGAAAATTCACGATGATGTAAATTTCAACATGAGAATAGTTGTCTATGGAACATTAGAAAAAATGAAATTAAATAAAGGGGGATTTGAATAAAGAGCTTGAAAAAGAGGCATGATTAATTTTTTATGTAGAGATGGTTTTGGAAGACTATATCCTTTATACTAACACTTGGTTTCATTATAATGGTTGTAATAATGTTTTCCTGTAAAAAAAATTTCCCTTGAGATTCATGTTGAGATGATTTTTTAATAAGGATAATAAATTAGTCCTGCATATGGGTATTTGATATTATTAATTCATGTACATATTTTGGATTCATTTCATTGAGATTTATACATTATTTACATTTTTATATGGTGGTTTTTTACTACTTTTTGTAAGAAATTAGATTTCAAATTGAAAAGGGGGTGCTACTATAAAAGTCTACAATTTAAAAAAATTGCATTAAGAAAATGAATCATGGTGTGTATTCTTAGAATACAGGAGCCCAATAAGTTGAAGTCCAATCTATAAATCTAGTATAATCCCTGAATTCTCCATAAGAATAAAAATCAAGATTTTAACCCAATTCATGATGTGAAGGTCTCATTCCCATTCAATCCCCAAAGATCCTGCGAATTCAATTGGAGTCTTGAAATGTGGAAGATACAAAAACTCTAGAGTCTTAAAATTCCTATACATGACTTGAATTATAGAATCATGATGTGAAATTTCAAGAAGGAATAAAACCATACCAACTCATTATGTGAAATATATTAACATCGTGAGTATATCTATCATATTTATATCTTAGGTGCCTCTGACTTGAAGGGTTCAGTGTTTAGGCTTTTTCTTTCTCATTTGTTTGAACTTTTTCCATTAATCTCACTATTTTTCTCTCATTTCAAGGAATTTATCCACCATATTTCATTTTTTGGAACACGTAGATTCTTTTAATTACAACTGCATTTCATATTCATCATTCTCATTTAGGTAAATTTTTTTCAATTTTTTATTTGATTGTTATCCTTTTTAATGAGCATTTCAATTACTCTACCTCTATTTTTCATGTCTAATTTATCTATTTCCAGGTGAAGATAATCTATCTAGGGTTATGGATCGAGAGTATGGGTATAAAATCTTCAATGAATTCGTAAATCAAAGATTTGGTAATTTTTTGGTGAGGAATTAGGTTAAGAAATCACATCTAACATGTTCCTTTTCCAAGTAATAGCTCCGGGAATTATAATGGGATGAACCCAACCTAATTAGAATGAATCAATCTAGGGCCAATATTTTTTTTCAACCTTTTAAGTTTCAACCAATACATATTGTCTTACAACCATCTATAGACCAAAAAGTGGGTTCCAATATGGGTAGATCCAATTTTGTGGACCAAATCCAAATTAGTGATTCTTAAATAGCTTTGTGACTGAAGCTAATAGACCTAAACATGTTAAATTTAGGGATATCCTTCAGAAAGTATCCCTGAAATTGATTTTCACCCCTCTCTTAATCTACTATAGTCTAATCCAATAATTTGTCTCAAAATCAAAATTTCTATAATTGTGTAAGGAATCCACTCTAGGTTTTAATCAATAGGTCACAATCCTTTTTCGTATCCTCCTTGGGGTTTGACCCCAAACATCCATTGTTCTATGCACCATCATAATAGTTATAATTAGGTTATATATAAATTTATAATGTAACTGACCTATGTGGAATTAACAACATCATGTGGGGTTCCATCAAAAATCCTTTAAAACCATTATATTTAAAAAAATGTTCAATAATGGGTCCTTGAAAATACTCAAATTTAATCTTGGTGAAATTATGAAAGAAACAGAAAATATATGAAACTTAAAGGGAATTCCCCTTTCTATTATTTTCAAAATACCTTAGTTTAAAACTCACATTGTGAGAAGAGTAAAAAAACATTAATTTTTATTAAAACATAATTTCACCAAATGGGGTTATGAAATACCATATAATAAAATATTATGTTGGGAGAACCTAATAATGGAAGGAATTATTTCATGATGAAATAATGTAACTCAAGGAAATGAAACTTTAGTAGTTAATATCTATTAAGGGAAACATACTACTTGAATAAAGAAATAATTCAAAAAGGTGTTTTATGTTGTAGCAATGTGAATAACTAAAATAACACATAATATAATCAAATGGTATAATTTACCCAACTAATATGAAATAAGTTCAATTGAATGATTATAACTCAATGAATGAATGTTGAGTTACCAAAAATCATTACTAATGGAGAAACAACTGAATCAATAGAAACTTTAATAAGGTAACATGATTTGGTTATTAAATCCTATTAAATATAAACAATATAATAAAAATATATCCATGGGAATTTAATAAACCATAAAAATGAATCATGGTTCACAAATTGTACTATATTTCTTAGAATCAAAATTTATACAAAGAAAATCTTTTTGGATTGAGTAACACTTTTATCAAAACCCCTTGAAAGTGTGGTATTATAAATGAACATAAAATATCATGATCAATAGATAATTCATGATATGATATATCAAATAGGCAGTATATACACCACAAAATTGAAATTAAGTACATAATAAAAATCATGTCAAAAAGAGAGGAATTTTAGATGAGAAACCTAACCTCAATATTGATTCATTCTGCACTTACACCAAATTTAATAAATAATTAAAATCATTATATATATATATATATATGAGTTTCTTACCTATTTTTTGCACTGGTTGTAATTAATCTTTGTTGCTTTGAACTAGTTTCCTAATAGAGATGTCGGTATATATTATCTTCAAATGTCCAACATTATTAGATCATATAAGGTACTAGAATAGATTTTACATGATATTTTATAAAGTTATAATTTCTTTATATGGTAGTTTTTGTTAAAAACCATGAAGATGAAGTGGGTGATGATCATGTTTTAGTGATTCTTAAAGAATAAAAGGTGTTTTATTTATTAATGAATTAAATGTTCATATAACCTTAATAGAACCAAAATAAAACATAATTTAATTATTTATATAAAATTATACCAGTAAATATTTTATCACATCCATCCATGATATAAATTTATAGTATTTATCAAGTAGGTGGTTAAATTGACCCAAACATGAACCTACCCTAATTAATGGGTGATTATGTGGTTTTTTAGTTGTAATTACATTATAAAAGAAGCATAATGATATTATTTAGTGTTTATTATTGAGATATATCATAATTAGAAAGAATTATAAAGGGGATATAATTTAAATAAAGTCATTACATAGAAACAACAGAACATTTTCCTCCTATTTTTCTCCTTTTAATTTATTTAATTAACGATAATCATTTGTTGACCATATGAATAATAGGTTATAAAATTTGAAATAATAAAACAATAATGAAATCATAAACATCATATTTTTCCTTTAATATTATGTTCATTTTCATTCTCTTAATGTTGTGATGAAAAATAAAAGCATAAATCAATTATTCCATAGAGACGGTAGTTTACACGTATGCATGGTTGGTGATTTCATTTTCCAAAGAACCAGAGAAAGGAGTAACATGATTTATTATTTAAGAATAATGAAAATTATATAAATATAATATTTATTTATTAAATTCACCCTTTAGACCATCCTTTTATGATGGTTAAGGAAAATAAAACATGTTGCATCGTGGAGGCGGTAGTCAGCACAATGCATGAGTTGTGGTCTGTTTAATAGAAAAGTGAAAAGGTGGTTGATAATTATTCACATAGAATAATAAAATTAATTATATAACAAATAAATAGTTTTTTAAATAGTTTTTTGAAAATTAAAATATGAAAATAAAAATAGAAAATAAATTAATTAATTAAAAATGATTACTCATGTTCAGCACTTTGAGATTTACTTGGATTATCCCTTGGAAATTGATGGTATAGACTAATATCCTCTGACCAAAAGATAAATAGAGTAAAATATTATTATATGAGAAGTAAAAGGGGAATATTTTCATGTGGAAACCTAAAGTTTTGGAGTTTCAGGAATCAGTGGTGATATTCCCCTTTTATAAGTGATGAGAATGGAGTTTTTGTAAATATTTCCTCTTTATATTAAGGGGTACATATTAAACATGTCAAGTGGTTCCAAAATTTTGAAATAATTGAGTGTAAAAGTTATAAGGTTTACCAAGACCTCATACACTCAATTTTAGACATGTTTTTATGTTTTAATCCCTTTACCCCTTGAATTCTTACTTTTACCCTTTTAATTTTTACTATGGTAACTAGATTTTACTAAAGGTAACGTAATCTTTATAAAAAAATAATGTGGTCCTTATTATATAATTTGGACCCAATTATGCTAAATTTTAAATACATTTTATTTGATTAAATTTATAAAAGTGATTAAAATTAATTTTAAAAAAAATTATAATGTATTAAAAATAATTTTTGAGAAAATATTACATATGTTTTAAAATATCAAATATGGGCTTGTAAATTAAAAAAAATTATAAATTCACATATAAAATAAATATTTGGTCTTAGAAAAATATTTCAATAATTTTATATTAATAATTATATAATAATAATGTCATAAAATTCATGCTATTTATAAAAATGGTATTTTTCATTATTAACATAAAAATATTTATTTTTAGAAAAATCCCAAAAATTTATTTAAAGAAAATATTTCTATGATAAATCCAAAAATAAATTTCATTTAAAATTAAATTTCTAAAATTTTATAATTAAATATTTAAATAGAATCCCAAAATATAGTGGAAAACTTCTCATATCAAAATTTAGATCTCTAAAATATTTACTATTCATTATTCTCTTTTCATAATAGTTACTATTTAATTTATTGGTAACATAATATCCTATTATAAATATATTTTATTATTATCTAATTGCATTACACTTAGTTTTTTGAAATAAAATACTAATTTTAGAAATATATATTTTTAAGAAAAAAATGATTTTCTTAGTTGTTTTAACTATACTAATTAAATTTCATTCATAAAAAGTGACCTTTTTTTTATTATATAAATATTTCATAACTTTTTTACTACTATTATTTTCCAATAACTCAGAATCTAGGATTTAATGGTCATACAGAAATATTTATATTTTATCTAAATATACAGTGGTTTTTTTAAATTCAGTGTTTCATGTGGTGCAAGTTATTTGACACATTGACTTGTTTAATGGTAATAATATATTAAAATCTCCGGATATTACATTCCCCACAAAATAAATTACATCCTAAAAATTTTAATTATTACTCACTGATGAATTTAGGTGAGTTTATTCTTATCATATTAATCTTTTAGGGTATAACTTCTAATATCACATCCACAATACTCTCTTAGCCTATATCAAATTACTTATCCTTCCTCAAAAAAATTAATAATTACAACAATCATATACCTAATTATGTATATACCCTAATAATATATTATCAATAAAATACCTTTCCAAAAACCATTTGAATCTCCAATTCATTAAACCATAGTGATATCATATATTCCTTCAAAAATTAACTCTTATCATAAAGCATTAGTTCATAAATTCACACACTATTTTATATATATCTTAATCCCAAAAATGAGATAAACTTCAACAAAAATATCATATATCAATCATCAAAACCAAGGTTACCAAAACTATATCACTTACTTCTTCAAAATAAAACCACCCTTTATTATATCAACATCAAGACTATATTAAACATAAGAGTTATTAATACCCCAATCATGTGTTCTCCAATAATTATCCCCAAAAATTTAAATTTCCCATAAAATCACTTTTCAATGTTATTAATACCATTTAATATATATTTAAAAACCTTAAAATTGAAACTAATAAATAACAATCCTTAAATGTTTCACATAATCCTCATAAATTTTATGGAATTACCATAATTTCATTAATAAATACCACTCACTTATGAGGATATCTAAGAGTTTCATGATTAAATTAATATTAAAGTATCAATATCACTATTGTAGGTAAGACTAAGAAACTCCCATTTCCTATTATAATAGGCTTATAATAAAATTATAAACCATTTAATTATTATCCCTTATTCAATTATGAGACATAGTGGCTTCTAGATATATAAATTTCCTAGATTTATCTTCACAATCCTGTTTCAACCAGATACCTAAACCAAAGTGGTTATTATAATACCCTAAATGGTAATATGAAAACATAAATCTAAATATTCCTTGTCCTGTATTAGTTTCCAAATCTCTGTGCGTCGAAGCTCTTCTCCTCTTCAAAAAGTACATTCAATTTTCCATGTTTTCTTACACTCTAGATGTCTCTTGAAGCTTCTCTATAGAAACTGATGTCTTCGAACAAGGAAATTATTGAATTAAAAATATATAGGGAATGTTTGGTTGACCCAAATTTCATTTCTATGTATTATTTATTAATTATAAAGATTTTCAAGTTGAATGGATGATATATACTATTTGTATCTAAACTAAGGATTCATGATCCTGTTTATCCGAACATTTTTATAAAATTCAATGATATAATAATTTTTAATGATGAAGGTGGAAGTGATAATTTTTCATTATAGTGTTATGGTAAAACATATTCTATGTCTTTAAATATGGGAAAAAATATTCATGGAGTTACATAAGAATGTGAGGCAATTTTATTCTCTCACAATATTCTAGATAAGTCGGGAAGCACTGAGAAGGAAAAAGGTAATTGAGTGCCTTAGACTCAGGTGATTGAAATCAACAAGGATAAACCATCTATCAACAAATTTCAGGTAGTTATCCCTGTGGGAATAGTTTTATCTGATTCCAAGAATAGAAGACAAGTAATATCTAATGAAAAGTTAAATTTTATATTGTACTTGTTGGTTAACCTAAGAAAGGTATTTCATATGAAGTAAAACCATATGAAATTCAAAACATTAAAAAGGGATATCTAAACTTGATCAACCTGTCCGAATTAAGTCCTAGAAAGGGAGGTCAGTCATTCTCTTTTAACATTGGTATACTACAAAAAACTTATAATTGAATTGGAATACTCTGAAAATTAGTATAATGGAGATTTTTCCTAGAGCGTTTTACTTTGATAGTTCTTTTATCAGTGTTTTAAATTTTTTTTGTTCACTCATCTCAATTTATTACTGTTTCATATTATTCAAGATCAAAAACATAAAAAAAATAGTATTATTTACAACATTATAAAATCACAAAAGGATTTAAATTTTTTTAAATAATTAAAAAATCGAAAATCTACCCCACTGCAGACAACAGTGGGGACTTTTTGAAAGTTTTTAGAAGAATAGTGATCAAAATTTCTTTCTCTGTGGGTTTGACCCTACTTTCCACATATACAATAGTTAGTAGGAATATAAATTTTAAAATTTGACAGGAATAAATGACGGTCCAAGTCTAGTTTTTGGCGTCGTTTCCGAGGAATGCATGAGCCATTATTTTTCTAAAAACACTAAAAAATTCATATAAAAAACCTCAAAAATTTAAAAAAATTTAAACTGTAAAAATTTAATTCATTTTCTAATAAATTTATATTTTTATTTGTATTACTAGGATCTTGTTTAGTTCTACTGTTGTGATATTTTGAACTGTTACCACAATTTTCATGATCACAAGAACCTCTTCTGGTAGTTTAGAGCCCCTAAATCTTGAACTTGATAAACATCTCACTACACTATGAAAGAAAAATAAAATTGGAATGGAGAATTTAGATTATAGGGTTCCTAAGCCTAACAACTTCCAAAATCATCCATAATTCTAAGAAGAAAGTAAAAGGCCTAGGATAAGGGAATTAAAACTTCCTCTAGTTTCAAGGAATCCATCATCCATTAGACTTATTCCTAGAGCCAGAAATTATGAACATTAACAGTCACACATTTCATAACTGCCTACATTTAATGGGCTCTCTAATGAGGACTCTCTTTCCTTCATTAGATACTTCTATAACACTGTGCAGCAGCTTCCTCTTCTAGGACTCACAGAAAATGAGCTAAGAATGAGATTCTTTCCCTTTTTCCTCAAAGGTAATGCTTAGAATTGGTTTCTGTGTCTAGATGAGAATATTTTTGAAAACTGGGATCAAGCATACAACTCATTCATAATGAAATTATGTCCCTAGAGATTAAAAGGATAACTTTGAACAAAAATCACTAGTTTTTATCAAGTGGATATAGAATCTTTTCATGAAGCTAGGGATATATTTAGGGGCATGCTTAGTTAGTGTCCTCTTCATCAACTTCCATATCACCTTCTCATAGACACCTTCTATGAAGGGTTATCATCCTCTGGATAAAATCTAGTTTATTAGGCTACTAGGGGTAATTATATTGACAAGATTGATGAAGAACATAGACAAATTTTTAATAATATTTCCCTAAATTCACAACACAAAACTTAAATAAAGAAAAGAGTCAATAGAAATTTTAATGTTAAAACTGGTTCAACAAATGAAACACAAGTTCAATTTGCTGAAATCACCAACCAAATTCAATCTTTAATGAAACAGAACTCTAAACAAACTGTTAATCAACTTTTCTATCAAAACAACAATCAATCTTTAAATGAACAGTGTGTCTAGTGTGGTGTGTTTAGGCATACTGGAAACTTTTGTCCAAACTTTGATATTCCAGCCCAACAACCGGAAAACTCAAATTTTTTTAACTATAGTCCTGGTATACCTCTTAAAGAAGATCCATTTTCAAACAATTACAATCAAGGCTATAGGAACCATCCCAATTTATCATGGAAAGATCAAGGCCTAATTAAACAATCCATTTCTCCTAATTACACTAATCAACCAAGACCAAACTTTCAAAATCAACAAAGTGGTGAGTCTTCAAATGCATAAGGAAACAAATATAATCAAATTTCTTCTAAGCTTGATCTAATCTTGAAAAAAATTAACTCTTAAGAGGAAAGATACATGAATAAACTAACCAAACATCAAAATCTATATGAGTCAGATAAAATGAAAACTGATGTTAGAATTCAAAACATGGAAACACAGTTAGGACAACTTGTTAGATATTTTTCATCTAGAGAAAAAGGTAGACTTCCAAGCACAACTTAACTTAACCCTAGAGAGAAATCCATGAAGTTATTCACTAGAAGCGGGCTTAGTACTCAAACTACTATTGAAAAAGACCATGAAAATTCCCAAAATGAAAATCTACTTGAATCTGGTAATAAAAATATGCTTTTCACTCATGCTAGAAATTTCTAGAAAAGTCATGAAAATGATCAAAATTTGAATTTTTCACCTGAATCACATGCTGAAAACTCATCTAAAAATCAAAATAATAAAGTAAAATAAAAGGTTGAAGAATATGTGAGGGATATTCCTACTATTCTGAAAAAAATTTCCCCACCCATCCCTTTCCCTGAGAAGTTGAAACCCCAAAGTAACACCAAGGTTTAACTTCTTTAGTTCCTTGGTTTTTTTTCAAAACTCCAAGTAAACATTCCATCCATTCAAGATTTTATTCAAATCCCATCTTACATTAAATAACGTAAAAATATTGTTTTAAAAAAAATACACTGGAGAATTTTCTACTTATAGCCTCACTAAAGAGTGTAGTGTTGTACTTCAAAAGAAAATCCCACCTAAACTAAAAGTTCCATGTAACTTTTTCATTCCCTATAGCCTAGAAAATTATAATCATCTAAACTGTTTGTGTGACTTAGGTGCTAGTATTAATCTTCTCCCTTACTGTTTCAATAGTTGAGTTTGGTTGATCTTTATCCCACCATAGTTATACTACAGTTAGCTGATAGATCTTTCACTCATCTTGTGGGTCAGGTAGATGATCTTCTAGTTGGGTTAGGGAAGCTAATTTTACCTACTGACTTTCTAGTCTTAGACATGGAGTGTGATCAAGAGGTTCCCAACATCTTAGGTAGGCCCTTCTTGGCCACAGGTGGTTTTTTTATTGATGTGTCAAAGGGTAAAATTATTTTCAAAATTGGAGAACAAGAAGAAGAGTTTAATGTATTTAAGAACATTAAAGGACCAACTTATTTTGAAAACTGTTCAAAAATTTAGTTCCTTGAAGATGAAAGTTATTATAAAAATCAACTTGAACACATTGATGAATCTAAAAGATAATCCTATGTTGAATAAATTCATCTTGAAGCCGAAAATCCTATTGAATATATCTTAGAAGTTCAAAATTATGCTCAAACACTAAATCTTGAAAAAAAATTCAGAACTGGAAAATTGTACAGTATCTACTATAGAAGATTCCTCTATTTTTGAACATAGGATATTTTTGAGTGATTTTGAGGGTGTTTCTGGTAACACTAACCTTTATAAACAATTTTATGATATTGAGGGAGAACATATCAGAAAACTTGACGATTATACTTTGATTTACTTATTAAATTCTGACCTTGAAAGTCTATACAGTATGTTGCCCAGTTTGGACAGCAACACTGTAAATCCTAAAACTGAGCTTGAAATTAAAACTCTTTCATCGTTAAATACTCCTTATAAGACATATTATGAAGATATTGGACCTCCCAGGACTAAGAGTCTTCCTTCTAGTGTAGAACCACCCAATTTTGAACTTAAACCAATCCCTACCCATCTTAAATATTCATTTTTGGTGATAATTCTACTTTTCCTATCATTATTGCTTCTGAACTTAATGAAAATCAAGAACAAAGATTTTCAAGTGTTTTAAAAAAGTTTAAATCTACTATATTCTAGACCATAGCTAATATCAAGGTTATTAGTCTCTCATTTTGCAAGCATAAGATACCTATGGAGCCAGACCATGAAGCTAGGTTAGAGTTTCCAAGAATATCGAATCCAAACATTAAATAAGATTTGATAGAGGAATTGATTAATTTGTTGAACACCAGAATCATATATCCCATTTCTAATAGTTCTTGGTTCAGCCCCTTCCAGGTTTTCTCTAAAAAGGGAGGTTTCACTGTAGTAAAAAATGAAAAAAAATGTAGAAATCCAATTTAGGAAAGACACAAAATAGATAGTCTATATCGATTATATGAAACTGAATGCAGCCACTAGGAAGGACCATTTTCCAATTCCCTTCTTGGATCAAATTCTTGAGAGGCTTTCTGGAAATTATTTTTTCTATTTTCTGGATGGGTATTCTGGTTACAACCAGATTCTTGTTGCTCTAGAGGATCAGGAGAAGACCACTTTCACATCACCCTTTAGAACATTTGCCTACAGGCAGATGCCCTTTGGGTTGTGTAAAGATTTCGCCACTTTTCAGAGGTTCATTATGGCTATGTTTTTAGATATTATTGAAAGAATCATTAAAGTTTTCATGGATGACTTTTCCAATGTGGGTAGTACTTTCGATTCTTGTCTTCGAATTATTGAGTTAGTTTTGGAAAGATGCATTGAAACCAACCTTGTTCTTAATTGGGATAAGTGTAAATTCATGGTCCCAAAAGGTATAGTGCTTGGTCATAAAGTGTAAAAGAGAGGTTTGGAAGTTGATACTGCTAAAGTAGAAGTCATTCAAAAATTTCAACCTCCTAAAAATGTTAAAGGTGTTAGAAGTTTCCTAGGTCATGTCGGTTTCTACCAGAGGTTCATAAAAGACTTTTTAAAAATAACTAATCCTTTGTGTTCTTTGCTGGTCAAGGATGCACCTTTCAACTTTGATGAAATTTTTTGGAAATAATTTAATCTTTTGAAAGAAAAAATCACTATATCACCCATTATCACTACACTTGATTGGAAGTTACCTTCTGAACTTATGTGTGATGCTAGTGACATGGATGTAGGTGTTGTCCTTAGACAGAAGAAATATAGGAAGTTACATGTGGTTTATTATGATAGTAGATTGCTAGATGAAGTCCAAAAGAATTATACCACCACTAAAAAGGAGTTATAGCTGTTGTTTTTGCTCTTGAGAAGTTTAGATAGTATCTCATAGGCTCAAAAGTCATTATTTTTACTGATCATTCTTCTTTAAAGTATTTTTTGTCTAAGAAAGAAACAAAAACTAGGCTGATTAGTTGGATTTTGTTACTACAAGAGTTTGATTTGGAGATTAGGGATAAGCATAGAGTAGAAAACTTAGTTTCTGGTCACTTATCAAGGCTTCCTCTTACTCAATATATAGATCCTAAAGAGATAAACTATTCTTTCCCTGATGAAAATATGATCATTGTTTCTATTAAGCAATATGCCTGGTAAGCATATTTTGCCATCTTCCTGGCAGTAGTTGTCTTTACCAAAAATCTATCCAACAACCAAAGAAATAAATTCATTTCTAAGATTAAATACTATCTCTGTGGTGATCCCCTATTTTTTAGGAGATGTGATGATGGTATCCTGGGGAGGTGTGTGCCAGAGGAGGATATGCTACTAGTCTTAGAGAGTTGTCGCTCCTCACCTTGGGGAGGTCACCATGGTGGTGAAAGGACTGATCAGAAAATCTTAAAATCTATTTTCTATTGTCCTACTATTTTCAAGGATTCTAGGAGCTATGTGGTCAGCTTTGATAGATGTTAGAGGCTTGGAAATGTTGGTAGGAAGCGGGAGTTGCCCCAAAAAGTAATTCTAAAAGATAAAATTTTTGATGTCTGGGGTTTAGATTTCATGGTTCCATTTCCATCATCTAATGGGAATGAGTATATTCTCTTTTTTTTTATTATGTGTCAAAATGGGTTGAGGCAATGGCACTTCCCAACAATCAACACAACTCTGTAATTAAATTTGTCAAAAAGAACATCTTTTCTAGATTTTCAATTCCCAAGGCTTTTATCATTGATAATGGAACACACTTTAAGAACTAAAAGTTTAAGGATTTTATGGAAATATATGGTTGTGTACATAAAACTAGTACTCATTATCATCCACATTCCAGTGTATAGCTGGAAATTTCAAATAGGGAACTAAAACAGGTACTTGAGAAAACTATTTCAAATTCTAGGAAGGACTGGTCTCTTAAATTTGATGAAGCTTTATGGGCATATAGATCTGATTTTAAGACACTAATAGGTATGTCTCTTTATAGATTTTTTTTCTAAATGTTTTCATTTACCTGTGGAGTTGCAACATAAGTCTTATGGGGAAGTTAAGGCTACGAACATTGACTTTAAGAGTGTCGGTGAGAGGAAATTTCTTGATCTGAGTGAGCTATATGATATTAGGGGAGAGAGTTATGATAATTCAAGGATTTATAAAGAGAGAACTAAAATCATTCATGATTATATCATTCAAACCAACCAATTCAAACATGGATATAAGGTCCTTCTCTTTAACTCTAGACTTAAACTCTTCCCTGGAAAACCGATGTCCAAGTGGTTTGGGCCTTTTACGGTTGTGAGAGTGCTAAATAATGGAGTTTTTGAAATTATAGGAGAATAAAAAACCCATGCTGGTTAATGGTAAGAGATTGAAACTTTATTTTGAGGGATAGTCAAAGGTCTTGGCTACCTTCATAGTGCTTGATAACTGATCATGAATAAAGTATGGCTGAAGACTTTAAAACTTAGCACTTCATGGGAGGAAACCCATGGTTCTTTTTGTCTTCACTTAGTTTCAATTTTACCATTGAATAATGGTCTCCTTTTGTGCTCTATTTTTTGGAAGTCGTTGTTACTGCTTGTTCTTGGTTTCTTGGTTCTGTTTTAGGGTTATATGATGCTGGTGTTGTGTCATTAATGGAGTGGAATTCCCAGGATGAGGATTAATGCCAAATATGTTTAGGGAAGTGTCTTAACTATTGTATTCATTTTTCCTCTCCTGCTCACTTTAATATAAAATCCACTGCTAAGTCATAGATTTTACTTTTGGTGAGTCAGTGACTGTTAATTTATAAATTTTTGCTACTGCGGTGAAAATTATGCTTGTATTTCAAGATCTTCTTGTATGTCACTATGTAAATAAAAAATTCCTCATGTACTTCACTGCTGAAAACGGAATTTTATTTCTATTAAAATCTTTTCACTGCTTAAAACTAAGTGTGGGGGGACATTTTTTCTGGTTGTTTTGTTCTTTTTGTAAATATTCTTAGGTTTAGGTGTATATGACGAACTTGTCTATTTTATTTTAAATCCATTTGAATCATACTTCGTTAAAATTATTGCACCCAGTACACAGTGCACTTACACCTCACATGTTATTTTTGTACTGAATTGAAAATATATGTCACTTGACTTAAATGTTAATGCACATAATTTCTAATTAACCTGCTATTAACTTATTCATTATGTAAAACAACATTATGTTTGACTTCAAAGAGACCCTTTTAACTTGTCATAAATCTGCTCTATTGAAAATCTATTTTAAACTTTAACAGTAAAATTGTTCTTCTCCATATTTGGAAGTCAACTTTGGAGATAAAGTTGGGTTTTAAGTATGGGGGAGGGGGTCAATTCTTGACAGTGCTAAACTGTCTTTAAATAAAGGTCCTTCAATTCCCACTGAAACTTCAATTCTTTTGTAAAAAATGGATAATTTATTTTTTTCAAAATTCATTCATAATTTTTGGCTTTTCACTATTTCTCAAATGGGTTTTGCCTGTGTATTATACTTGATTAGTAGTTAAGTTGTGCTTTGAGTCTGAAATTCATGATAATGGATGATTGCTGAGTGATATCTACCCAGTGATTTAATGGAGATTTTGGTTTAGGGACTATCTTTGAAAGTGATTTGGGTTACATGTTTGTGAAGTTATGATCATAGATGATAGAACTGGAAGTTTGACTCTATATTAGGGGCTTCATTATTCTTATTTTCTTTTAATTATTAAATTAATCACCTTAATGAGCTGATATAAATGATTTTTGATATAAATATTTTGGAACTGAAGTAGTTTAGGCATCTGGGATCTCATGGTGAATCTATGAGACCCTAGATTCTGGTTGCATTTCTATTAACTATAGGTACTCTATACACTTTGAATAAGTGCATTACACAGTTCTTAGCACATGATACATGGTTTGGGAAAAATTAATAAAGTGTCTATGGTGAAAAATGAATTCATTAAGGTGAGGGGAATGATGAATGCCGAATGAAGAAGGGGGAAAATTGGTTTATATAGAAGTCATTAGGTTGTATCATTAAGGTGATTCACAAAAAATTATTTATAGTTGGAACATAGGTGATGAGTCATTGTAAAAAGTTCACTCTGTTAAGTTCTTGATTCCACTGAATTTTAACTTTGAGTAACTCTACGACTTAGAAACTAATCTTGGTTTGTAATGAGTCACTAATAAAATTCACAAATGAGGCATGAAACTTTCATTAATATTTTATGCATTGCTTTTTTGATTACTAATAAGAGATTGTTTAAGGAAGGACTGCTTTTGATTTATCTTTTCAAAAGCCTATTGACACTTTAGTCCTCTATTTTCAGAATGTTCGATATGTAACATTTTGAACTATGTCATAAAATATTTTTCTGTTTTTCAAAGATAATAAAACAAGAGATTGTTTGAGGACAAACAATGCCTAGGTGTGGGTGAATTTGATGTGCCTCTATTTTTAGATAGTTTTTCCACATCTCCTATTTAATTTTTACAATTTAATTATTTATTTTTACACTTTTTAATAAATAATGGAACTTTTGTATTTTTATCACCAAAAATATTAATTATTAATTTTTTATAATTAAATATGTGTTCTTAGTCCCAGAACCCTTGAGATAGGATCGTCATATGTTGTTTATAGTTAATTTAATTAATTCATAAGAATTACCTCGATGGAATTATTTCTTCTTTGGAGTCTCCGGTCACGATCTTGTGAACTATCATTACGTCATAGAATCCAAGTACAGGATTCCTCTAGCGGTGATCCACATGTGCTCCATGTATCTCTGGACATCGCCGAAGGGATCTCTGGGTGCTAGCGTGGAAGAACCTTCTCTTGTGATGTCCGCCTTCTACCACCTTGATCTGGCGGAGGATCTCGCTCTCGTAACTTGAAAGCGTTCTTGATGGAAAGTCAATTATCTCTTGTCTTGAGAGTATTTCCAAATCCATTGTGCACAACAATGGATCTCTCTCTATGAGAATAATGTAATTGGTATTATAACACTTAGAATAATAAAATGAATTAATTCCCCGAAAGCATTTAATCATTTCATTTAATTCTTAGTAATACCCCATGTCTTAATAATGACAGTTGACCATCATTATTACTTGACATGCGCCCAACGTATTACATTTAATATCATTTAATTAAATAAAAAATATTTTCTCATGAATCCCAAAAAACAAACTACACGACGTGTATATAAATATACACGGCGTGTACTTTTATTTTTCATTTTATTTATTTCCTCCACAATATTTATTAGACCTTGAGTAATTACTATTTATTTCTTAAATAAATGTAACTGCATTACTCGCTAATAAATATATATTATTTCACCCACAATATATTCTCTCGAATAACTAGTGTTGAAATAAATGCGATCAGTAATCCATAAATAATTATTAAACCACAGTCGGGAATAATATTTATTTAACTTGTTACATTAAAATTTAACTAAGATACATGGACACACTTAGTGTGTGACCCTCTAGGCCTCTTTCTCAGTGGCATTAGGCGGAGCCTACCTAAAGTCCAAGGTTACCATCTATCAACACACCAAGGCACCCGTAGAAAAATAAGTTAACGCCGCAATGATGTGTCACCTCCTACGAACGCTTACCGTGTAATATAATCTCTTTGTCTCGATATCTCCAATCAAGCAGGTTGCATGCTAGTGCCATCAACCCATGTGCTCGATTGTTCTTTATTTGACTTCCCGGAATTGAACTCGCTCATACCTTACCATGTCCATGGATTTATTTAGGCTATATCAATTCCATCAAAGGGCCTGAGATATCTACTTCCGTTATGGAACAGAAGGGACAAATCCTTTCTCGCATTATCTATTAATGCAGTATTACTCGTAACGCACCCAACGTATCCTATCTCGCTGCGAATAGTGTGTCGTCACAGTTTTCGTCAATACATCTAAGTGTGTGAGTTTTAATACCCATTAATAATAATCTTAAAGTCTAAGGACCAATACACACTTCCGCATATAGGAACATCCAATGACATTATGAAATGTGGATTTCCTACTGGAGGGTCTCATTCTCATAATATCCTCCTGGATATTACCAAGGGCGCACACCATGAGAAGGTGCCTCGAAGTTTTATGAGTCATCACCCATAATGACTTGTATTATTTGTGTCCCTAAAATAATATCATCCGGCCATAGAACATATATTCAAGAATAGTGTTATGGCACTTCTGGGTTCTCATCATAGCAGGGATCTGTTATGACCCATTAATGCAAGAGCTGTCCTTAGGACATTATCACATGCATTGTCACACAGAAGAACAGTCAAGATGTGATAAGGCTTTTATAAATGAATAAAGTACAAAGTAGTTGGTTCTATACCACCAACTCCAACAATTTTTACATAGTTTTTCCACATCTTCTGTTTAATTTTTACAATTTAATTATTTATTTTAACACTTTTTAATAAATAATGGAACTTTTGTATTTTTATCACCAAAACTATTAATTAATCATTTTTTATAATTAAATATGTGTTTTTAGTCTTTTAAATAGTTAATTTAGTCATTCAAATTATTTTAACTTACCTTTTTAGCTTATTAATCTTAATCTGGTTAAAATTTTAATAATTTTAAATGTTTATTTTTTAATCAAATGTTCATTTCTTTTCTTTAATCTAATTTAGTTTATAATTTAAAACCTCGCCCTTTAAATTAGATTTATTAAAATAAAATAAATCAACTTTTTTTATTAATCTATTTAATTATTCTGTTAAATAAGTAAGTTAATAAATTTATTTAAAGTTTAATAAAATAATGTATTCTTTATTTTAAGTTTTCATTTTTTTTCATTTAATTAATTAACCTAGTTGTTCAAAATCTTTAGTAAATTATAATTATTTTAATTTCATTTTTGCGGTTAACTTTTGTATGTGTTTTGCACTTATTAATATATTTAATTAATTAATCTTAATATTTAAATTCTTATTTAATAATTAAGTCACTTTTGTTTTTTTAGCTTATATAGTAATTTTATTAGACTTTAGTTAAAGTTAATTATTTACTCTTAATTAATTTAGTTTAATGTTTTGTTCATTTTAATATTGTTGACGCTCCTTTTGTCACAGAATCTAAAGATCGGAAAAGGGAATATCTCAGTCCAGTGTGATTCATCATTTGAAGAAACATCAAAAATCGACAAAGGGATGAACAAGGAGAACATTGCCCATAGGTCGCGCAAGTTCCATCATGGTCGCGCAAGTACACTTGCGCACCGCTAGTGGTCGTGAAAGTACTTGCGTGATGCCTTATGGTCGTGCAAGTGACTTGCGCGACCTAAGTGGTAATCGCCCGGTAACCGCCTGGTAACCGCCCGGGGTCTTCTTTTGCCTATAAATAGACCCTGTGGGGCCCCCATTCAGATGATCTTTTTCCAGAAACTCGGATTGAAGCTCCCGACGCCCAAGTCTCTTCTCAAAGATTCCGGAACACTTCTAAGGTAATTTCTTACCTAGAACGGAAGATCTAAAGAGAAGAAGGAAGGCCTAAGTGTTGAAACTTATCAAACACTTGCACGCCGACTTATTTCCTTCAATATAACTTGTGCGTCCCTTTTCTGGAGGAACCTCAAGAAAATTCTAAAGGGTTTAAAAAAGAGTCGCTCAAGTATTTCAATGCTGGTTGAAAATCGCGCAAGTACACCATGTGCCGCGCAGGTATACCTGCGCGACCATACTTGCGCGCCCACGGAATACTTGCGCGCCCTGCAAGACTTGCGCGCCCCTATCTTTTTGGGTGCCCATCTTGCCCATTTTTTACCCCTCTTAAGCCATCACACCTTTCCTTTTCAAGATTCAGTCTTCAAGACACTCTTCAAAGCCATTTATGGCATGATTTCTTGATTTGACTTCCTTATCTAAAAGGAATTCTGTGTAATATCTCTCAAAGTCTAGTGATTTAAATATCCTTATGTCATTAAATATGGAGAGTTCATTCATTCAACCTCATCCTTTAAGATGAGAGAATCCTAACCTGGGTCTCCTTTTCAGGAATAATCCCCAGTTATAAATCCTCTTATTTTGGGAATCCTCCTCAGGAGTAAGCCCCAAACCTTAATTCCTTAACTTGGGCATCCTCCTCAGGAGTAAGCCCCAATCAAGTCCTCTAATTTTGGGCATCCTCATCAGGAGTAAGCCCCAAACCTTAATTCCTAACCTGGGTCTCCTTTTCAGGAATAAGACTCAGCCATAATCTTGGGCTTCCTTTTAGAAGTAAGCCCCAAGTCCCCTAACCTGGGTCTCCTTTTCAGGAATAAGACTCAGTCATAACTTGGGACTCCTTTTTTAGGAGTAAGTCCCAGTCATAATCTTGGGTTTTCCTTTTTAGGAGTAAACCTCAAGCCCCCTTAAAATTCTCTTAACCAGTCATAATTTACCTTTGATTTGGGTTTCCTTTTCAGGAGTAAAACCCAATCACAAGTCCCCTCCTAACTTGGGCATCCTCCTTAGGAGTAAGCCCCAAGATTAGAGTATTCAAATCTCCATAAAGCACATATACCTTTATGGACCCTGTTCCTGGATTTTCTCCCTAATAGTAAATCCTAAACCTTCATCTATTTTGGGCAGTCATACATACATAAGCCCCAAACAATTTCTTATGATTTCATCTTTTATGGCACAATTGTCTACTTTTTTACCAATACCTCTTGTTTCTCACACCGAGCATGACTCACGTGAGCTTAGAGTGTAAAAGTAATTATGACATTCTTCTTTGAGCCATCAATCATAAACATCATACTCCACCACTCGAACTACGTGGGTTCTGATTCCTTTTCCAAAACAAAGGATACGTAGGTATCCCATTTATGGGTTCGATCCCAACTTTGAAATAATCTCTGTCCTTCTGAATGATGATAAACTTCAAGTGCCCCACTGAGTGGCTTTAAAACCAGCCTGGTCATCATAATGACCAAAGAGACTTTTATATAAATGTTTTGAAGGATACCATTGACCAAGAATCTCTAAACAAATATAGATGATTCTCTATTGATGAAGAACCTCGAATACATATAAAAGATTCTCTAAATTTCTTGCATATTTAATCATTGATTGTTAAAACTAAAGGAAAGCTCATTTTTTACTTGGTAATGTAATAAGGATTCACGAAAATAACTTAAATCTATAAAGAGAGTCCCGGAGTAGAAAATAATTCCCCTCAAAAAGGTGTGATGAGTCCGACCTCCCATCCTCTCGACCAATGCAAATTCCTAAGCCTCATTAGCCCATAAGATAATGAGCGCCTGCCTTTGGAAAGTAGGTCCAAACGGATGTGGAATCATTGGATGTTTCCGGTTCTACGAACAAACCCGTTAGAAACCGATCGGAACGTTTGAATCTCTCATCCAGGAGGTCATCCCCAGATTCCGTGCGAAACAATTATCTATTTAATATTAATTTTATATTATCATTTCAATTTTTTTATCGGTGAGTCAACTCGACAATCACATTGTGTTAGTATCGGTCTCTCCTACTGATCAGTGTCACGATCCTCTACTCCTAACACCGATGGTTTTAAGAGTCTGGCACTGATGCCACGACTTAGCAATGCCATAATGCACCAATCCTCGTGACTCACCGGTCACTTTGACACACCATCGGTCTCTCCTACACATCGGTTACGGTCTCTCACTTCGTACTAATTCTGAATCACACTGATGTTGCGACGCACCGATTCTTTTTCTCTCAACTCATCGATCGGTTTTTTATTTTCATCAGTTTCATGCTCACACCGGTGACTCATTTTATTTTAATTATAGGTGACTCATTTTTTATTGTTATCAGTGATTAATTGACTCACTATTATTTTTTTCATCGGTGTGTCATGCACACACCAGTATTTTATTTTTTTTGGTCACTCACATGTTCTTCTATCAGTGAGTCGTTACTCACCGATGGTCATCCCTGCTACCGATATAACTATTGATGTCTCATTGTTTCCTCTCCCACATATCTATCAGTTTCACATCTTCACACACCAGTTACATTATTTCCCATCTTCCCTCAGGAACCAATGCCACAGCAAACCTCCTACTATGGCTACCCTGCTGAAGTCCTGACGCACCATCGCCAATGTCATCCCCATCTCACCAACAGTAGATCAACCCACAGAACTAGAACTCTGTAGATCTGGAGAACTTGAAGCCACTGAGCCTAACTGCATATAATAGATGTAGTGAGTATTCAGTGGGATGTAGAGGAAGCCTACTTGTCGTTTCTATTAACTGAGCCCTGAGACCTACTGTTGTTTATCCTCCATGGAAGAGGAACGGTGCCAAGCCGCCACCCGACCTGCTTTGAGGGTGTCCAGAGAAGCAACAATTTGCAGAAGACATGTCACCGCTGGTGTCTGTCTGGAGCAGGATCGGTGGTTCCAAGACTCACATCTCCACACCATGATAAAGTACCTTCCTTGTATTTCTGGACGGAGGGGTAGAGGCTGAATGAGAGGAGTCACCACTAAAAAAATCGAAAGCCACCATGGAGAGGGTTCAACTGGCTTGGAGGAGGAGAATTTGGGCACTACTAATGATAAAACCCAAAGTCGTCATGTGGAGGAACCACCTGCGCCGTCTACTGGGTTGCTACATCAAAGAACCCCTCTAGGGCTTCGCCAAGAAAGAGTTACAAAAATAAAAAAAAACTATAATAAAAACTAAAATAAAAATAAATAAATTAAAATATTAAACATTAATATTTATAAATAAACAAAAAACATAAGATTTTTAATTCCAATAAAATAGAATTATTAATTTAATTAACTTTAATTAAATTAATTAATAATAATCTCTAATTTATGTTTAAATAAATTATTATTTTAATTCTCCATACTTAATTTTTATAATAAAATATATAAAATAAAATACCAATAATAATTTATAAATAAAATTAGAATGCAATAAACTATTTAATAAGTTAATAATTAAATATTCAAAATAATAATTAATTTAATAATTATTTTTAACATTATTAATTAATTTAATAAACTTACAATTTTATATATAATGTTTAGAACTTAAATTTTAACTACTTATAAATTTAAATTAAGTAACTTAATTTAATTCATTAACAAACTAATAGATATCTTTATTCACAACTAAATTTTACATTAATTAATATATTAAATTAAATAAGTTAATTACTTATTTAATTAAAAATAATATTTAATAATTAATAATTTAAGTTTTATATTAAATAAATAAAATATCCAGTTAATAACTGTTAAGTGATTTATTTATTTTTATCAACTATTTTATTATTGTGTTTTAACAGTTTTAACTTTTTTTGTTGTTCTTTACATTGCAGGCTCACACCAAGGCCTTAAAAATTTCCAGGTGCATTTAACTAACTCATCCAGAGTAAGATACAAGGGGGAATCTAGTGTGACGTGTGGTTTATGAAAAAACACATGTGTGTGGTGCAACAGTAAAAAGACAAATTTAAGTCGGTGAAGAGTGACAGTGATGAGCAGTAGAAGACAGTGGGTACTTAAAATATAGAAAGAACCATATGGGGGATAATTACTAGGGATTCACACATTCACTCACAACAGCATCTCTTTCATTAGAATAGAGAGATCTGGTGGACAACCCTGGAGTTGACAAAACCCGAGAGTATAGCACATCTTTGGGGAGTTCCCCTTTCCTCATTTATAAATATTTTTTACTCTGTTCTAGCATGTTTCCATTATTTGTATTGATAATGAACTAGACTATTGGATAAATTTCCTAGTTCAAATATAAATTGAAGTTATGCTGGTTATTTTTGGTAATTCTTCTTTTTCACTTAATCATTTTAATATATTCAGTATTGATCAGCGAGATCAATACTGAATTCATTCAATTTATTTTTATCACTGGAACTTAAAATCAAAATTCTACAATCAATTGGTGAGATTTATTGAGGAAACATATTTCAAAAGGTAATAAATTCATAAAACTTCATGACCTAGGGTGAGTTCGTCCTATTTTCTTTTTCAATTAACAATTTTCACAGTTGATCTATTTTGGAGTGGCTAACTCTGAACTTGATCAACTTATCTGACTTAACTCTTGGAGAGGGAGGTAAGTCATTCACTTTTAACAGCGGTATACTTAAACAACTTATAAGTGAATTGGAATACTCTGAAAATCAGTAGAATGGAGATTTTTCCCTGATCATTTTACGTTGATTGTTCTTTTATCACCGTTTTATATTTTTGTTGTTCTATGCTCTCAATTTATTTACTATTTCATCTTAGTCTAGATCAAAAACACAAAAAAAATAGTGTTACTTACTTCATTATAAAATAACAAAAGGATTTAATTTTTTTTAATAATTTAAAAATAGAAAATCTACCCCACTAGTGACAACAATGGGGACTTTTGGAAAGTTTTTAGAATAATAGTGGTCAAAATTGCTTTCTTTGTGGGTTTGACCCTACTTTCCGCATACAAAGTAGTTAGTAAGAATTTAAATTTTAAACTTTGACGGGCTTCAATGATGGTCCAGGTCATCATCCCATCTAGGTAGTTCATTCATGTGCACCCTTTATACTTTGGACCATGCTTATTTATGAGATTACATTCATTTTGACTTCTTTGTGATCCTTCCTTTTACATATTTTATATTTGATACATCCTATGAATTAGTCATTTCTAAAATGAAAGTATCCTTTTTCAATAACTTTTTTTCAAGTAGTCAATATTTATATCATCTTCCAACATTTTCCCCCAAGGCATATTTTAGGGATTTCTCAATTCCCTATACTTATTTTATTCCTTCCCTAAAATTATTTTCTCTTCTATCATTGGTGTATCTCCCACATTATTTCCAAAACAATACTGAAACTACTTCATTTTAAGTGTATGGGGTATATTCATGATCTCTATTGCACTTTTTCTTGGTTTTTTACCTATTATCATTATTCTAGGAGACAATTTAAATTTTAGACAAGCTTCAACTTTAAATTTCATCGCACCCATGTGAATAAAATAGAAATTTTGGAATGAAATTGTTAAAATCCATTATTTATTCATATTTATAATTCTATCATTATTATTGAGTTGAGTGTTGTAATTTAATTATAAATGCCTAAAAAATTGTTGATTTACTTGTTACTTATTATTCTTCCATAAGTGATTGACATTTTACTTTTATTCTCATTCTAAAGAGGATTATAGACCTAATTTTTTCAATTATTTTTTGAGCATATTTCTTGAGAGATTCTTGGTATAGGTAAACCTATAAAAAATTGAATTAGTATTGTATCATGTCTATGACTAAACAAATACATTTTTAATATGTTTGATATAATTTAATTTATTAAGACTCTTTTTACCTAATACCTTCCAACACATTATCCCTACTTATCTTGTACTTTCCATGAATGGCCTTGTTAGGATTGTGCTATGTTTCAATCCATTTTATCCTTTCTTAACCTAATATTTGGTATGATTCATGATTTACACATGAATATGTGTGGGTTAAATGATCATTTTTAATAGAAAGGGATTCTTACTATTGAGGATATGTGATGTGGTATTTTTATTGAATTTTTTGGTCATGGTTCATAGTTAATTTTGATGTAATATTATGATTACCATGTATTCTATCTTAAAAATACATATGGTTTGGGTATTAGGAGGGTCAAAAATAACCATTAAAATATTTATTAATTTCAAAATATATCATATCTGGTTAGGTGGTGGATTTTAGATCTAACCTAAATAGGAATTCCAAGAAAAAGGAGATACGGAGAAACATAGTACCTTCATTATACTTTCATGGAATATTCATGGACCTAATTTGAGCTTGGGAGAGTTGAGATGTTATTTTATAGTATAGGTTCTTCATTATACAATTCTTAATTGCCGTGCATTATGATTTAGAGTTTATTCTCCTTTTTTATCTTGATTTTTATCATCTTCCCACCTACCCTCATCATGAGAGTCATTTTAACAATAATGATAAAATCCCTCATGATTAATTGTACTATTTTTATTTAAAAATTGGATATATTGTATCTAATTAAATATAATTTTTAGGTATATATATATATGGAATGCGCATAACTCATATTCTAGTTTACGTTGAGTTATGAGTGAAAATTCACGGTGATGTAAATTTCAACATGAGAATAGTTGTTTATTGAACATTAGAAAAAAATGAAATTAAATAAAGGGGGATTTGAATAAAGATCTTAAAAAAGAGGGATGAACAAGGATAACATTGCCCATAGGTCGCGCAAGTTCCATCATGGTCGCGCAAGTACACTTGCGCACCGCCAGTGGTCGTGCAAGTACTTGCACGACACCTTATGGTCGTGCAAGTGACTTGCGCGACCTAAGTGGTAACCGCCCGGTAACCGCCCGGGGTCTTCTTTTGCCTATAAATAGACCATGTGGGCCCCCCATTCAGATGATAGTCTATATCGATTATATGAAACTGAATGCAGCCTCTAGGAAGGACCATTTTCCAATTCCCTTCTTGGATCAAATTCTTGAGAGGCTTTCTGGAAATTATTTTTTCTATTTTCTGGATGGGTATTCTGGTTACAACCAGATTCTTGTTGCTCTAGAGGATCAGGAGAAGACCACTTTCACATCACCCTTTAGAACATTTGCCTACAGGCAGATGCCCTTTGGGTTGTGTAGAGCTTTCGCCACTTTTCAGAGGTTCATTATGGCTATGTTTTTAGATATTATTGAAAGAATCATTAAAGTTTTCATGGATGACTTTTCCAATGTGGGTAGTACTTTCGATTCTTGTCTTGGAATTATTGAGTTAGTTTTGGAAAGATGCATTGAAACCAACCTTGTTCTTAATTGGGATAAGTGTAAATTCATGGTCACAAAAGGTATAGTGCTTGGTCATAAAGTGTAAAAGAGAGGTTTGGAATTTGATACTACTAAAGTAGAAGTCATTCAAAAATTTCAACCTCCTAAAAATGTTAAAGGTGTTAGAAGTTTCCTAGGTCATGTCGGTTTCTACCGGAGGTTCATAAAAGACTTTTTAAAAATAACTAATCCTTTGTGTTCTTTGCTGGTCAAGGATGCACCTTTCAACTTTGATGAAATTTTTTGGAAATAATTTAATCTTTTGAAAGAAAAAATCACTATATCACCCATTATCACTACACTTGATTGGAAGTTACCTTCTGAACTTATGTGTGATGCTAGTGACATGGATGTAGGTGTTGTCCTTAGACAGAAGAAATATAGGAAGTTACATGTGGTTTATTATGATAGTAGATTGCTAGATGAAGTCCAAAAGAATTATACCACCACTAAAAAGGAGTTATAGCTGTTGTTTTTGCTCTTGAGAAGTTTAGATAGTATCTCATAGGCTCAAAAGTCATTATTTTTACTGATCATTCTTCTTTAAAGTATTTTTTGTCTAATAAAGAAACAAAAACTAGGCTGATTAGTTGGATTTCGTTACTACAAGAGTTTGATTTGGAGATTAGGGATAAGCATAGAGCAGAAAACTTAGTTTCTGGTCACTTATCAAGGCTTCCTCTTACTCAATATATAGATCCTAAAGAGATAAACTATTCTTTCCCTGATGAAAATATGATCACTGTTTCTATTAAGCAATATGACTGGTAAGCATATTTTTCCATCTTCCTGGCAGTAGTTGTCTTTCCCAAAAATCTATCCAATAACCAAAGAAATAAATTCATTTCTAAGATTAAATACTATCTCTGTGGTGATCCCCTATTTTTTAGGAGATGTGATGATGGTATCCTGGGAAGGTGTGTGCCAGAGGAGGATATGCTACTAGTCTTAGAGAGTTGTCGCTCCTCACCTTGGGGAGGTCACCATGGTGGTGAAAGGACTGATCATAAAATCTTAAAATCTATTTTCTATTATCCTACTATTTTCAAGGATTCTAGGAGCTATGTGGTCAGCTTTGATAGATGTTAGAGGCTAGTAAATGTTGGTAGGAAGCGGGAGTTGCCCCAAAAAGGAATTCTAAAATATAAAATTTTTGATGTCTGGGGTTTAGATTTCATGGTTCCATTTCCATCATCTAATGGGAATGAGTATATTCTCTTTTTTTTTATTATGTGTCAAAATGGGTTGAGGCAATGGCACTTCCCAACAATCAACACAACTCTGTAATTAAATTTGTCAAAAAGAACATCTTTTCTAGATTTTCAATTCCCAAGGCTTTTATCATTGATAATGGAACACACTTTAAGAACTAAAAGTTTAAGGATTTTATGGAAATATATGGTTGTGTACATAAAACTAGTACTCATTATCATCCACATTCCAGTGTATAGCTGGAAATTTCAAATAGGGAACTAAAATAGGTACTTGAGAAAACTGTGTCAAATTCTAGGAAGGACTGGTCTCTTAAATTTGATGAAGCTTTATGGGCATATAGATCTGATTTTAAGACACTAATAGGTATGTCTCTTAATAGATTTTTTTTTCTAAATGTTTTCATTTACCTATGGAGTTGCAACATAAGTCTTATGGGGAAGTTAAGGCTAGGAACATTGACTTTAAGAGTGTCGGTGAGAGGACATTTCTTGATCTGAGTGAGCTATATGATATTAGTGGAGAGAGTTATGATAATTCAAGGATTTATAAAGAGAGAACTAAAATCATTCATGATTATATCATTCAAACCAACCAATTCAAACATGGATATAAGGTCCTTCTCTTTAACTCTAGACTTAAACTCTTCCCTGGAAAACCGATGTCCAAGTGGTTTGGGCCTTTTACGGTTGTGAGAGTGCTAAATAATGGAGTTTTTGAAATTATAGGAGAATAAAAAACCCATGCTGGTTAATGGTAAGAGATTGAAACTTTATTTTTAGGGATAGTAAAAGGTCTTGGCTACCTTCACAGTGCTTGAGAACTGATCATGAATAAAGTATGGCTGAAGACTTTAAAACTTAGCACTGCATGGGAGGAAACCCATGGTTCTTTTTGTCTTCACTTAGTTTCAATTTTACCATTGAATAATGGTCTCATTTTGTGCTCTATTTTTTGGAAGTCGTTGTTACTGCTTGTTCTTGGTTTCTTGGTTCTGTTTTAGGGTTATATGATGCTGGTGTTGTGTCATTAATGGAGTGGAATTCCCAGGATGAGGATTAATGCCAAATATGTTTAGGGAAGTGTCTTAACTATTGTATTCATTTTTCCTCTCCTGCTCACTTTAATATAAAATCCACTGCTAAGTCACAAATTTTACTTTTGGTGAGTGAGTGACTATTAATTTATAAATTTTTGCTACTGCGGTGAAAATTATGCTTGTATTTCAAGATCTTCTTGTATGTCACTGTGTAAATAAAAAATTCCTCATGTACTTCACTGCTGAAAACGGAATTTTATTTCTATTAAAATCTTTTCACTGCTTAAAACTAAGTGTGGGGGGACATGTTTTCTGGTTGTTTTGTTCTTTTTGTAAATATGCTTAGGTTTAGGTGTATATGACGAACTTGTCTATTTTATTGTAAATCCATTTGAATCATACTTCGTTAAAATTATTGCACCCAGTACACAGTGCACTTACACCTCACATGTTATTTTTGTACTGAATTGAAAATATATGTCACTTGACTTAAATGTTAATGCACGTAATTTCTAATTAACATGCTATTAACTTATTCATTATGTAAAACAACATTATGTTTGACTTCAACGAGACCCTTTTAACTTGTCATAAATCTGCTCTATTGAAAATCTATTTTAAACTTTAACAGTAAAATTGTTCTTCTCCATATTTGGAAGTCAACTTTGGAGATAAAGTTGGGTTTTAAGTATGGGGGAGGGGGTCAATTCTTGACAGTGCTAAACTGTCTTTAATGAAAGGTCCTTCAATTCCCACTGAAACTTCAATTCTTTTGTAAAAAATGGATAATTTATTTTTTTCAAAATTCATTCATAATTTTTGGCTTTTCACTATTTCTCAAATGGGTTTTTCCTGTGTATTATACTTGATTAGTAGTTAAGTTGGGCTTTGAGTCTGAAATTCATGATAATGGATGATTGCTGAGTGATATCTACCCAGTGATTTAATGGAGATTTTGGTTTAGGGACTATCTTTGAAAGTGATTTGGGTTACATGTTTGTGAAGTTATGATCATAGATGATAGAACTGGAAGTTTGACTCTATATTAGGGGCTTCATTATTCTTATTTTCTTTTAATTATTAAATTAATCACCTTAATGAGCTGATATAAATGATTTTTGATATAAATATTTTGGAACTGAAGTAGTTTAGGCATCTGGGATCTCATGGTGAATCTATGAGACCCTAGATTCTGGTTGCATTTCTATTAACTATAGGTACTCTATACACTTTGAATAAGTGCATTACACAGTTCTTAGCACATGATATATGGTTTGGGAAAAATTAATAAAGTGTCTATGGTGAAAAATGAATTCATTAAGGTGAGGGGAATGATGAATGCCGAATGAAGAAGGGGGAAAATTGGTTTATATAGAAGTCATTAGGTTGTATCATTAAGGTGATTCACAAAAAATTATTTATAGTTGGAACATAGGTGATGAGTCATTGTAAAAAGTTCACTCTGTTAAGTTCTTGATTCCACTGAATTCTAACTTTGAGTAACTCTACGACTTAGAAACTAATCTTGGTTTGTAATGAGTCACTAATAAAATTCACAAATGAGGCATGAAACTTTCATTAATATTTTATGCATTGCTTTTTTGGTTACTAATAAGATATTGTTTAAGGAAGGACTGCTTTTGAGTTATCTTTTCAAAAGCCTATTGACACTTCAGTCCTCTATTTTTAGAATGTTCGATATGTAACATTTTGAACTATGTCATAAAATATTTTTCTGTTTTTCAAAGATAATAAAACAAGAGATTGTTTGAGGACAAACAATGCCTAGGTGTGGGTGAATTTGATGTGGCTCTATTTTTAGATAGTTTTTCCACATCTCCTATTTAATTTTTACAATTTAATTATTTATTTTTACACTTTTTAATAAATAATGGAACTTTTGTATTTTTATCACCAAAACTATTAATTAATAATTTTTTATAATTAAATATGTGTTTTTAGTCCCAGAACCCTTGAGATAGGATCGTCATATGTTGTTTATAGTTAATTTAATTAATTCATAAGAATTACCTCGATGGAATTATTTCTTCTTTGGAGTCTCCGGTCACGATCTTGTGAACTGTCATTACGTCATAGAATCCAAGTACAGGATTCCTCTAGCGGTGATCCACATGTGCTCCATGTATCTCTGGACATCGCCGAAGGGATCTCTGGGTGCTAGCGTGGAAGAACCTTCTCTTGTGATGTCCGCCTTCTACCACCTTGATCTGGCGGAGGATCTCGCTCTCGTAACTTGAAAGCGTTCTTGATGGAAAGGGAATTATCTCTTGTCTTGAGAGTATTTCCAAATCCATTGTGCACAACAATGGCTCTTTCTCTATGAGAATAATGTAATTGGGATTATAACACTTAGAATAATAAAATGAATTAATTCCCCGAAAGCATTTAATCATTTCATTTAATTCTTAGTAATACCCCATGTCTTAATAATGACAGTTGACCATCATTATTACTTGACATGCGCCCAACGTATTACATTTAATATCATTTAATTAAATAAAAAATATTTTCTCATGAATCCCAAAAAACAAACTACACGACGTGTATATAAATATACACGGCGTGTACTTTTATTTTTCATTTTATTTATTTCCTCCACCATATTTATTAGACCTTGAGTAATTACTATTTATTTCTTAAATAAATGTAACTGCATTACTCGCTAATAAATATATATTATTTCACCCACAATATATTCTCTCGAATAACTAGTGTTGAAATAAATGCGATCAGTAATCCATAAATAATTATTAAACCACAGTCGGGAATAATATTTATTTAACTTGTTACATTAAAATTTAACTAAGATACATGGACACACTTAGTGTGTGACCCTCTAGGCCTCTTTCTCAGTGGCATTAGGCGGAGCCTACCTAAAGTCCAAGGTTACCATCTATCAACACACCAAGGCACCCGTAGAAAAATAAGTTAACGCCGCAATGATGTGTCACCTCCTACGAACGCTTACCATGTAATATAATCTCTTTGTCTCGATATCTCCAATCAAGCAGGTTGCATGCTAGTGCCATCAACCCATGTGCTCGATTGTTCTTTATTTGACTTCCCGGAATTGAACTCGCTCATACCTTACCATGGCCATGGATTTATTTAGGCTATATCAATTCCATCAAAGGGCCTGAGATATCTACTTCTGTTATGGAACAGAAGGGACAAATCCTTTCTCGCATTATCTATTAATGCAGTATTACTCGTAACGCACCCAATGTATCCTATCTCGCTGCGAATAGTGTGTCGTCACAGTTTTCGTCAATACATCTAAGTGTGTGAGTTTTAATACCCATTAATAATAATCTTAAAGTCTAAGGACCAATACACACTTCCGCATATAGGAACATCCAATGACATTATGAAATGTGGATTTCCTACTGGCGGGTCTCATTCTCATAATATCCTCCTGGATATTACCAAGGGCGCACACCATGAGAAGGTGCCTCGAAGTTTTATGAGTCATCACCCATAATGACTTGTATTATTTATGTCCCTAAAATAATATCATCCGGCCATAGAACATATATTCAAGAATAGTGTTATGGCACTTCTGGGTTCTCATCATAGTAGGGATCTGTTATGACCCATTAATGCAAGAGCTGTCCTTAGGACATTATCACATGCATTGTCACACAGAAGAACAGTCAAGATGTGATAAGGCTTTTATAAATGAATAAAGTACAAAGTAGTTGGTTCTATACCACCAACTCCAACAATTTTTACATAGTTTTTCCACATCTTCTGTTTAATTTTTACAATTTAATTATTTATTTTAACACTTTTTAATAAATAATGGAACTTTTGTATTTTTATCACCAAAACTATTAATTAATCATTTTTTATAATTAAATATGTGTTTTTAGTCTTTTAAATAGTTAATTTAGTCATTCAAATTATTTTAACTTACCTTTTTAGCTTATTAATCTTAATCTGGTTAAAATTTTAATAATTTTAAATGTTTATTTTTTAATCAAATGTTCATTTCTTTTCTTTAATCTAATTTAGTTTATAATTTAAAACCTCGCCCTTTAAATTAGATTTATTAAAATAAAATAAATCAACTTTTTTTATTAATCTATTTAATTATTCTGTTAAATAAGTAAGTTAATAAATTTATTTAAAGTTTAATAAAATAATGTATTCTTTATTTTAAGTTTTCATTTTTTTCATTTAATTAATTAACCTAGTTGTTCAAAATCTTTAGTAAATTATAATTATTTTAATTTCATTTTTGCGGTTAACTTTTGTATGTGTTTTGCACTTATTAATATATTTAATTAATTAATCTTAATATTTAAATTCTTATTTAATAATTAAGTCACTTTTGTTTTTTTAGCTTATATAGTAATTTTATTAGACTTTAGTTAAAGTTAATTATTTACTCTTAATTAATTTAGTTTAATGTTTTGTTCATTTTATTATTGTTGACGCTCCTTTTGTCAAAGAATCTAAAGATCGGAAAAGGGAATATCTCAGTCCAGTGTGATTCATCATTTGAAGAAACATCAAAAATCGACAAAGGGATGAACAAGGAGAACATTGCCCATAGGTCGCGCAAGTTCCATCATGGTCGCGCAAGTACACTTGCGCACCGCTAGTGGTCGTGAAAGTACTTGCGCGACGCCTTATGGTCGTGTAAGTGACTTGCGCGACCTAAGTGGTAATCGCCCGGTAACCGCCTGGTAACCGCCCGGGGTCTTCTTTTGCCTATAAATAGACCCTGTGGGGCCCCCATTCAGATGATCTTTTTCCAAAAACTCGGATTGAAGCTCCCGACGCCCAAGTCTCTTCTCAAAGCTTCCGGAACACTTCTAAGGTAATTTCTTACCTAGAACGGAAGATCTAAAGAGAAGAAGGAAGGCCTAAGTGTTGAAACTTATCAAACACTTTCACGCCGACTTATTTCCTTCAATATAACTTGTGCGTCCCTTTTCTGGAGGAACCTCAAGAAAATTCTAAAGGGTTTAAAAAAGAGTCGCTCAAGTATTTCAATGCTGGTTGAAAATCGCGCAAGTACACCATGTGCCGCGCAGGTATACCTGCGCGACCATACTTGCGCGCCCACGGAATACTTGCGCGCCCTGCAAGACTTGCGCGCCCCTATCTTTTTGGGTGCCCATCTTGCCCATTTTTTACCCCTCTTAAGCCATCACACCTTTCCTTTTCAAGATTCAGTCTTCAAGACACTCTTCAAAGCCATTTATGGCATGATTTCTTGATTTGACTTCCTTATCTAAAAGGAATTCTGTGTAATATCTCTCAAAGTCTAGTAATTTAAATATCCTTATGTCATTAAATATGGAGAGTTCATTCATTCAACCTCATCCTTTAAGATGAGAGAATCCTAACCTGGGTCTCCTTTTCAGGAATAATCCCCAGTTATAAATCCTCTTATTTTGGGCATCCTCCTCAGGAGTAAGCCCCAAACCTTAATTCCTTAACTTGGGCATCCTCCTCAGGAGTAAGCCCCAATCAAGTCCTCTAATTTTGGGCATCCTCATCAGGAGTAAGCCCCAAACCTTAATTCCTAACCTGGGTCTCCTTTTCAGGAATAAGGCTCAGCCATAATCTTGGGCTTCCTTTTTAGGAGTAAGCCCCAAGTCCCCTAACCTGGGTCTCCTTTTCAGGAATAAGACTCAGTCATAACTTGGGCCTCCTTTTTTAGGAGTAAGTCCCAGTCATAATCTTGGGTTTTCCTTTTTAGGAGTAAACCTCAAGCCCCCTTAAAATTCTCTTAACCAGTCATAATTTACCTTTGATTTGGGTTTCCTTTTCAGGAGTAAAACCCAATCACAAGTCCCCTCCTAACTTGGGCATCCTCCTTAGGAGTAAGCCCCAAGATTAGAGTATTCAAATCTCCATAAAGCACATATACCTTTATGGACCCTGTTCCTGGATTTTCTCCCTAATAGTAAATCCTAAACCTTCATCTATTTTGGGCAGTCATACATACATAAGCCCCAAACAATTTCTTATGATTTCATCTTTTATGGAACAATTGTCTACTTTTTTACCAATACCTCTTGTTTCTCACACCGAGCATGACTCACGTGATCTTAGAGTGTAAAAGTAATTATGACATTCTTCTTTGAGCCATCAATCATAAACATCATACTCCACCACTCGAACTACGTGGGTTCTGATTCCTTTTCCAAAACAAAGGATACGTAGGTAGCCCATTTATGGGTTCGATCCCAACTTTGAAATAATATTTGTCCTTCTGAATGATGATAAACTTCAAGTGCCCCACTGAGTGGCTTTAAAACCAGCCTGGTCATCATAATGACCAAAGAGACTTTTATATAAATGTTTTGAAGGATACCATTGACCAAGAATCTCTAAACAAATATAGATGATTCTCTATTGATGAAGAACCTCGAATACATATAAAAGATTCTCTAAATTTCTTGCATATTTAATCATTGATTGTTAAAACTAAAGGAAAGCTCATTTTTTACTTGGTAATGTAATAAGGATTCACGAAAATAACTTAAATCTATAAAGAGAGTCCCGGAGTAGAAAATAATTCCCCTCAAAAAGGTGTGATGAGTCCGACCTCCCATCCTCTCGACCAATGAAAATTCCTAAGCCTCATTAGCCCATAAGATAATGAGTGCCTGCCTTTGGAAAGTAGGTCCAAACGGATGTGGAATCATTGGATGTTTCCGGTTCTACGAACAAACCCGTTAGAAACCGATCGGAACGTTTGAATCTCCCATCCAGGAGGTCATCCCCAGATTCCGTGCGAAACAATTATCTATTTAATATTAATTTTATATTATCATTTCAATTTTTTTATCGGTGAGTCAACTCGACAATCACATTGTGTTGGTATCGGTCTCTCCTACTGATCAGTGTCACGATCCTCCACTCCTAACACCGATGGTTTTAAGAGTCCGGCACTGATGCCACGACTTAGCAATGCCATAATGCACCAATCCTCGTGACTCACCGGTCACTTTGACACACCATCGGTCTCTCCTACACATCGGTTACGGTCTCTCACTTCGTACTAATTCTGAATCACACCGATGTTGTGACGCACCGATTATTTTTCTCTCAACTCATCGATCGGTTTTTTATTTTCATCAGTTTCATGCTCACACCGGTGACTCATTTTATTTTAATTATAGGTGACTCATTTTTTATTGTTATCAGTGATTAATTGACTCACTGTTATTTTTTTCATCGGTGTGTCATGCACACACCAGTATTTTATTTTTTTTGGTCACTCACATGTTCTTCTATCAGTGAGTCGTTACTCACCGATGGTCATCCCTGCTACCGATATAACTATTGATGTCTCATTGTTTCCTCTCCCACATATCTATCAGTTTCACATCTTCACACACCAGTTACATTATTTCCCATCTTCCCTCAGGAACCAATGCCACAGCAAACCTCCTACTATGGCTACCCTGCTGAAGTCCTGACGCACCATCGCCAATGTCATCCCCATCTCACCAACAGTAGATCAACCCACAGAACTAGAACTCTGTAGATCTGGAGAACTTGAAGCCACTGAGCCTAACTGCATATAATAGATGTAGGGAGTATTCAGTGGGATGTAGAGGAAGCCTACTTGTCGTTTCTATTAACTGAGACCTGAGACCTACTGTTGTTTATCCTCCATGGAAGAGGAACGGTGCCAAGCCGCCACCCGACCTGCTTTGAGGGTGTCCAGAGTAGCAACAATTTGCAGAAGACATGTCACCGCTGGTGTCTGTCTGGAGGAGGATCAGTGGTTCCAAGACTCACATCTCCACACCATGCTAAAGTACCTTCCTTGTATTTCTGGACGGAGGGGTAGAGGCTGAATGAGAGGAGTCACCACTAAAAAAATCGAAAGCCACCATGGAGAGGGTTCAACTGGCTTGGAGGAGGAGAATTTGGGCACTACTAATGATAAAACCCAAAGTCGTCATGTGGAGGAACCACCTGCGCTGTCTACTGGGTTGCTACATCAAAGAACCCCTCTAGGGCTTCGCCAAGAAAGAGTTACAAAAATAAAAAAAAACTATAATAAAAACTAAAATAAAAATAAATAAATTAAAATATTAAACATTAATATTTATAAATAAATAAAAAACATAAGATTTTTAATTCCAATAAAATAGAATTATTAATTTAATTAACTTTAATTGAATTAATTAATAATAATCTCTAATTTATGTTTAAATAAATTATTATTTTAATTCTCCATACTTAATTTTTATAATAAAATATATAAAATAAAATACCAATAATAATTTATAAATAAAATTAGAATGCAATAAACTATTTAATAAGTTAATAATTAAATATTCAAAATAATAATTAATTTAATAATTATTTTTAACATTATTAATTAATTTAATAAACTTACAATTTTATATATAATGTTTAGAACTTAAATTTTAACTACTTATAAATTTAAATTAAGTAACTTAATTTAATTCATTAACAAACTAATAGATATCTTTATTCACAACTAAATTTTACATTAATTAATATATTAAATTAAATAAGTTAATTACTTATTTAATTAAAAATAATATTTAATAATTAATAATTTAAGTTTTATATTAAATAAATAAAATATCCAGTTAATAACTGTTAAGTGATTTATTTATTTTTATCAACTGTTTTATTATTGTGTTTTAACAGTTTTAACTTTTTTTGTTGTTCTTTACATTGCAGGATCACACCAAGGCCTTAAAAATTTCCAGGTGCATTTAACTAACTCATCCCGAGTAAGATACAAGGGGGAATCTAGTGTGACGTGTGATTTATGAAAAAACACATGTGTGTGGTGCAACAGTAAAAAGACAAATTTAAGTCGGTGAAGAGTGACAATGATGAGCAGTAGAAGACAGTGGGTACTTAAAATATAGAAAGAACCATATGGGGGATAATTACTAGGGATTCACACATTCACTCACAACAGCATCTCTTTCATTAGAATAGAGAGATCTGGTGGACAACCCTGGAGTTGACAAAGCCCGAGAGTATAGCACATCATTGGGGAGTTCCCCTTTCCTCATTTCTAAATATTTTTTACTCTGTTCTAGCATGTTTCCATTATTTGTATTGATAATGAACTAGACTATTGGATAAATTTCCTAGTTCAAATATAAATTGAAGTTATGCTGGTTATTTTTGGTAATTCTTCTTTTTCACTTAATCATTTTAATATATTCAGTATTGATCAGCGAGATCAATACTGAATTCATTCAATTTCTTTTTATCACTGGAACTTAAAATAAAAATTCTACAATCAATTGGTGCGATTTATTGAGGAAACATATTTCAAAAGGTAATAAATTCATAAAACTTCATGACCTAGGGTGATTTCGTCCTATTTTCTTTTTCAATTAACAATTTTCACAGTTGATCTATTTTGGAGTGGCTAACTATGAACTTGATCAACTTATCTGACTTAACTCTTGGAGAGGGAGGTAAGTCATTCACTTTTAACAGCGGTATACTTAAACAACTTATAAGTGAATTGGAATACTCTGAAAATCAGTAGAATGGAGATTTTTCCCTGATCATTTTACGTTGATTGTTCTTTTATCACCGTTTTATATTTTTGTTGTTCTATGCTCTCAATTTATTTACTATTTCATCTTAGTCTAGATCAAAAACACAAAAAAAAATAGTGTTACTTACTGCATTATAAAATAACAAAAGGATTTAATTTTTTTTAATAATTTAAAAATAGAAAATCTACCCCACTAGTGACAACAATGGGGACTTTTGGAAAGTTTTTAGAATAATAGTGGTCAAAATTGCTTTCTTTGTGGGTTTGACCCTACTTTCCGCATACAAAGTAGTTAGTAAGAATTTAAATTTTAAACTTTGACGGGCTTCAATGATGGTCCAGGTCATCATCCCATCTAGGTAGTTCATTCATGTGCACCCTTTATACTTTGGACCATGCTTATTTATGAGATTACATTCATTTTGACTTCTTTGTGATCCTTCCTTTTACATATTTTATATTTGATACATCCTATGAATTAGTCATTTCTAAAATGAAAGTATCCTTTTTCAATAACTTTTTTTCAAGTAGTCAATATTTATATCATCTTCCAACATTTTCCCCCAAGGCATATTTTAGGGATTTCTCAATTCCCTATACTTATTTTATTCCTTCCCTAAAATTATTTTCTCTTCTATCATTGGTGTATCTCCCACATTATTTCCAAAACAATACTGAAACTACTTCATTTTAAGTGTATGGGGTATATTCATGATCTCTATTTCACTTTTTCTTGGTTTTTTACCTATTATCATTATTCTAGGAGACAATTTAAATTTTAGACAAGCTTCAACTTTAAATTTCATCGCACCCATGTGAATAAAATAGAAATTTTGGAATGAAATTGTTAAAATCCATTATTTATTCATATTTATAATTCTATCATTATTATTGAGTTGAGTGTTGTAATTTAATTATAAATGCCTAAAAAATTGTTGATTTACTTGTTACTTATTATTCTTCCATAATTGATTGACATTTTACTTTTATTCTCATTCTAAAGAGGATTATAGACCTAATTTTTTCAATTATTTTTTGAGCATATTTCTTGAGAGATTATTGGTATAGGTAAACCTATAAAAAATTGCATTAGTATTGTATCATGTCTATGACTAAACAAATACATTTTTAATATGTTTGATATAATTTAATTTATTAAGACTCTTTTTACCTAATACCTTCCAACACATTATCCCTACTTATCTTGTACTTTCCATGAATGGCCTTGTTAGGATTGTGCTATGTTTCAATCCATTTTATCCTTTCTTAACCTAATATTTGGTATGATTCATGATTTACACATGAATATGTGTGGGGTAAATGATCATTTTTAATAGAAAGGGATTCTTACTATTGAGGATATGTGATGTGGTATTTTTATTGAATTTTTTGGTCATGGTTCATAGTTAATTTTGATGTAATTTTATGATTACCATGTATTCTATCTTAAAAATACATATGGTTTGGGTATTAGGAGGGTCAAAAATAACCATTAAAATATTTATTAATTTAAAAATATATCATATCTGGTTAGGTGGTGGATTTTAGATCTAACCTAAATAGGAATTCCAAGAAAAAGGAGATACGGAGAAACATAGTACCTTCATTATACTTTCATGGAATATTCATGGACCTAATTTGAGCTTGGGAGAGTTGAGATGTTATTTTATAGTATAGGTTCTTCATTATACAATTCTTAATTGCCGTGCATTATGATTTAGAGTTTATTCTCCTTTTTTATCTTGATTTTTATCATCTTCCCACCTACCCTCATCATGAGAGTCATTTTAACAATAATGATAAAATCCCTCATGATTAATTGTACTATTTTTATTTAAAAAGTGGATATATTATATATAATTAAATATAATTTTTTGGTATATATATATATGGAATGAGCATAACTCATATTCTAGTTTACATTGAGTTATGAGTGAAAATTCACGGTGATGTAAATTTCAACATGAGAATAGTTGTTTATTGAACATCAGAAAAAAATGAAATTAAATAAAGGGGGATTTGAATAAAGATCTTAAAAAAGAGGGATGAATAAGGAGAACATTGCCCATAGGTCGCGCAAGTTCCATCATGGTCGCGCAAGTACACTTGCGCACCACCAGTGGTCGTGCAAGTACTTGCGCGACGCCTTATGGTCGTGCAAGTGACTTGCGCGACCTAAGTGGTAACCGCCCGGTAACCGCCCGGTAACCGCCCAGGGTCTTCTTTTGCCTATAAATAGAACCTGTGGGCCCCCCATTCGGATGATCTTTTTCCAGAAACTCGGATTGAAGCTCCCGACGCCCAAGTCTCTTCTCAAAGCTTCCAGAACACTTCTAAGGTAATTTCTTACCTAGAACGGAAGATCTAAAGAGAAGAAGGAAGGCCTAAGTGTTGAAACATATCAAACATTTGTGCGCCGACTTATTTCCTTCAATATAACTTGTGCGTCCCTTTTCTGGAGGAACCTCAAGAAAATTCTAAAGGGTTTAAAAAAGAGTCACTCAAGTATTTCAATGCTGGTTGAAAATCGCGTAAGTACACCATGTGCCGCACAGGTATACCTGCGCGACCATACTTGCGCGCCCACGGAATACTTGCACGCCCTGCAAGACTTGCGCGCCCCTATCTTTTTGGGTGCGCATCTTGCCCATTTTTTACCCCTCTTAAGCCATCACACCTTTCCTTTTCAAGATTCAGTCTTCAAGACACTCTTCAAAGCCATTTATGGCCTGATTTTTTTATTTGACTTCCTTATCTAAAAGGAATTATGTGGAATATCTCTCAAAGTCTAGTGATTTAAATATCGTTATGTCATTAAATATGGAGAGTTCATTCATTCAACCTCATCCTTTAAGATGATAGAATCCTAACCTGGGTCTCCTTTTCAGGAATAATCCCCAGTTATAAATCCTCTTATTTTGGGCATCCTCCTCAGGAGTAAGCCCCAAACCTTAATTCCTTAACTTGGGCATCCTCCTCAGGAGTAAGCCCCAATCAAGTCCTCTAATTTTGGGCATCCTCCTCAGGAGTAAGCCCCAAACCTTAATTCCTAACCTGGGTCTCCTTTTTAGGAATAAGACTCAGCCATAATCTTGGGCTTCCTTTTCAGGAGTAAGCCCCAAGTCCCCTAACCTGGGTCTCCTTTTCAAGAATAAGACTCAGTCATAACCTGGGCCTCCTTTTTTAGGAGTAAGTCCCAGTCATAATCTTGGGTTTTCCTTTTTAGGAGTAAACCTCAAGCCCACTTAAAATTATCTTAACCAGTCATAATTTACCTTTGATTTGGGTTTCCTTTTTAGGAGTAAAACCCAATCATAAGTCCCCTCCTAACTTGGGCATCCTCCTTAGGAGTAAGCCCCAAGATTAGAGTATTCAAATCTCCATAAAGCACATATACCTTTATGGACCCTGTTCCTGGATTTTCTCCCGAAAAGTAAATCCTAAACCTTCATCTATTTTGGGCAGTCATACATACATAAGCCCCAAACAATTTCTTATGATTTCATCTTTTATGGCACAATTGTCTATTTTTTTACCAATACCTCTTGTTTCTCACACCGAGCATGACTCACATGAGCTTAGAGTGTAAAAGTAATTATGACATTCTTCTTTGAGCCATAAATCATAAACATAATACTCCACCACTCGAACTACGTGGGTTCTGATTCCTTTTCCAAAACAAAGGATACGTAGGTAGCCCATTTATGGGTTCGATCCCAACTTTGAAATAATCTCTATCCTTCTGAATGACGATAAACTTCAAGTGCCCCACTGAGTGGCTTTAAAACCAGCCCGGTCATCATAATGACCAAAGAGAATTTTATATAAATGTTTTGAAGGATACCATTGACCAAGAATCTCTAAAAAATATAGATGATTCTCTATTGATGAATAACCTCGAATACATATAAAAGATTCTCTAAATTTCTTGCATATTTAATCATTGATTGTTAAAACTAAAGGAAAGCTCATTTTTTACTTGGTAATGTAATAAGGATTCACGAACATAACTTAAATCTATAAAGAGAGTCCCGGAGTAGACAATAATTCCCCTCAAAAAGGTGTGATGAGTCCGACCTCCCATCCTCTCGACCAATGCAAATTCCTAAGCCTCATTAGCCCACAAGCTAATGAGCGCCTTCCTTTGGAAAGTAGGTCCAAACGGATGTGGAATCATTGGATGTTTCCGGTTCTACGAACAAACCTGTTAGAAACCGATCGGAACGTTTGAATCTCCCGTCCAGGAGGTCATCCCCGGATTCCGTGCGAAACAAAAAATGGTGAACCCGACGTGAATCCTTAACCAAGTTAAAGTGATGTTCTTCTTTTTTGATAGGCCCCTTGGGCCAACAAAGCAATCATTGACATGTGATCATCCAAAAGATGCAGTGGCCGGATTCATCTTGATTATGTCTGTTATATGGAACAGGCACTCTTTTCTCAAGATCTTCTGCAAAATGGCTTTCCTTAAATTCACCCCTATGAATACTGCTACTGTAAACACCTCTACTATGAGGTCTGCTGCTGTGAAAACCAATGCTACTACTCCTGCTAGAATGTCGTCCGCTCTGAGGATGACATCACCAACTCAGCATCTTCAACGCTGGGTTTCTAATTCACTGGTTAAGGAGTACCGTCGCAACGGTACTATCCCAACTCTGGAGGCCGCTCGTCAAGCCCTCCAAGTTAACAACTCTACCTGGTCGTCCGGACAACGGCGGCCAGCAATCAAGAAGCAGGCGGTGCTGACTACCGTCTCCAACCGTTTCATGTCGTTATCCCCGGAACGCAATTTCCATTCACTCCCTTACTCTGAGGAAGTGAATGAGCAGGTCCCTCAGGGCCTTAGTTCAAAAAAACAGGAGTCCTTCCTGAGGGTTCCCATCAACAATCGCCGCCAGACTCGTGCGGTAGTGCGCCCTCAACATGATGAGGGTACCGACTCCAGGTATTCAGCTCAGGTTCCTCGAACCCGAGCAGGAAAGATGAACCGCCAGAGACGGAATCCGGTTAACAATAGGCAGGTTGTCATCCCTGCCATCTCTGGAGAAGTCCACCAACCTAACTTGGTGGCAAACAACGAGCAGGCATACACACCTGTCCGTTTTAATTCCTCTGTCCAGCTGACTCATCTGGCAGCATCACGCCAATCCCGCCAGGAAATTCCGGCGGAGTACCATAGGCAGGAACATACACCTGCTTATACATCACCAGTTAGTCAGCAGGCTCGTCTGACTACATATGATGGATCTCGTCAACCGCGTTTGGCGAAGTGTAATCAGCAGGCACATACACCTGCTAATACTAATCAAGCCTACCAACAGTCTTGCTTGGTAGCGCACGGAGAAGTCAGTCGGAAAGTCCCGACAACAAACAGGAGGCAGACTCAACTCTCTGCCTCCACACTTGAGTACTGTCAGGATTCACTGACAGGAAAAGGAGGACAGGAGCAGGCACATACACCTACTCCAAGCCCGGAATGGACGTATATCCCCGTTCAGGCGGCTGAAGTCACCAAACATATTTTTCCAATGGTGAAAGAGCAGAAGCAAATTCCTGCTCATATTCTGGATGCTTGCCAGGATATCATAACAGCTTCAGCATCATCACAGGGACAGACACATAAATCTATCCCTAGCAATGGAGTGACACATCAATGATTCACTCCGGAACAGAAACACACATCTGTTCCACTCCAAGAGGGTTATGGGGCATACTCCCCCATACCATACGGACAACCAAGTCAGGCACATACACCTAATTTGAGTGGAGATCGTCAGCCTAACCTGACCATCTTTCCTGATCAGGCACATACACCTGCTCAGAGCAATCACTTTCATCATCAAGTAGTTTCTAAAGTGAGTAAGAAGGCATCTAAGAAAAAGATCCGCCCAGCACAGTCAGGAGATCAAAGGCCAATCTGTAACCAAGCCTTTCTCGATGCTGGAGTTCTTGAAGCCCTCAGACATTTATCTGTCGGAATTCAAGATTCTACTCCCTCAGTTCCCAATAACGGGAACATTAATTCTGAAGGTCTTCAACAGACACTTCCTCATGAAGACTTGCTTCATGAAAGTTCGGTCAATCTTGAAGTTTCTTCTTCAGATGAGAGCCACAGGAACCCTCTGTGTGGTCAGAAGACCAAGGAGCAAGAGATTTCATCTTTTGTTGTAACCCATCATGATGGTCCTCCTCATGGAGATGAACTTCGCTGCGAAAGTCCTCTCCGCAGTAGTGATTCACGTTGTCTCGAAAATTCTTCAGAAGGCAATGTAGTGACGAGAAATCCCTCCTATCTCGAGGCACTTGCAAACGTAAAACCAGTCATGTCTGATGCTTTACTATCAGCAGGTGAAACTCTTTCTCCATCAGAAGATAGCCTGGGGTTCAGGTTATTCTCTGAACCATCCCTGGGTCATTCATCTTCCAGCATGAATAGTGATCTCTCTACCAATCTTGTTGAATCCGATGAAGCAATAAGGAAACACCAACTCTGGTCCAAATAGGTAGAAGAATCTTCATTTAATGATAAAGAGGAAATGCTGAACATGAGGAAAAAACTGGCAAAAAGTGAAGTACCAGTCATGTTTTGGCCTTTGGCTGACTCCCAGTACGACATTCCAAAGATGTTGACGGATGATGGAATCCATGATATTCGTCTCAACATATGGAAAACTCTTTGTCAATTAAAGAAGAAGGTATTATCTTACGATGAATATGAAAATCATCTTAAGATAATAGAAGGGATACAACGTCAGATTGATTTGTCATCTCTATCAGTCTCTCGGTATCCGAAGGCTGAAAAGCAACAGAGAACCCTTCAACGTTCATGCCTTGGCGCACTAAGAAAATTGCGTCAGTTAATTGCCAATTCTCCATCTGATGTTCATATCAGAGGATGGGGTGTTCACGGAGCACTACATTTCACAGTGCTTTCCGGTCAGTAAAGCCCGCCGAAAATGGTCTCATGCAATGTTATTGCCCATGGCCGGCCACAGTCAATGGGCTTTGTTCATAATCAAAAGCTTGCTCAAGAACAGGCTTCAACTAGTTCCTCTCAAAATCAAGTATATAGAGAACAAGTTGTTGAATTTCTCCTACATCAAGCAGGCGAGAATATTGCACAAGCCTCTCGTCTGGAGCAAACACGTCATCAAATGACAGAAGTTTCGGAAATCATCCAACGATCTGTTGAACCAGGTGATAAAAATGGATACAGGTTAATGCATCCAGCTAATTTCCGAACTAAGATTCGCAAGATCAAGAGAGATTTTAAGAAGATCTCAGACATAGCATGTCAAGAGACACCCCAGCTTGTCAGACTGGGGACTTCTCTAACCCAACCCTCAGAGTCAACAAATGGGATTCGAGGAGTTGAGCGGAAGCAGTAGGAACATCCCCAGTCCACCGGACTGGGGACTTTTTCAAATCCTCAATCCCTCCCTCAGAGAAAGTCAGTATTCTCTCGATTAGGGAATAAGCCTCAAGAGGAACGAAGAGCCAAGCTATCAGGAGATTCTCTCCAAGTGACGGTTCTCCAAGAAGTTCCTGAGGGATCAAGTCAACGGAATGTCATGTCTCATCATGGACATGGAAGAAGACAATATCACAGAAATGCTGATAGAAAGGATTCCATGCAATATGCATCCATTAATGTCATTAATGTCGTTGCTGCTGATTCACCAGATGAGGCTCAATCAGAGGGATCAGACGAAGAGGTTCCTACTCAAGAAGTTGCGCACACAGACCTAAATGAAGAAGGTGTGCACACACGTAATCAAAGGCTTACCCAAAATCTGGGTATTCCTTCAAGTAACCCACTTCCCCCTCTCCGAAAAGGATCCAATAAGGGGAAAGGAAAGAATCAGGTTACTTCTCACCCTTCCTATGAAGGAGGTCAATCGCTCTCATTAGAGCAAAGGTTGGCACAACAGGAGAAGAAATGAAAGAATTAAGAAGGTTGAATGCAGAACTACTTCAGAGTAGTCTTCTTCTTAAGAATGATGAAGTCCGACAGCCGAAGAAATTTGTTGTAACTACTGAGATGGATCAGGAATATCCTCCTTTATCAGTACACCCTCAGAGGTCTAATCCTACGGGTCAAACGCAACAACGGTTGGCAGCACTACCATCAGTTGCAGCACCAACCATCACGTCTGTCCAAGCTCCATTCATTGCACCTACCCAAAACCAAGTTCAACCTGATGTTTCTCAAAAGTTAATAACTACTATTGAGTCATTAACAGCTCGGTTAGAAACTATGGAAGGGAAACGGGCACAAGTTCAACCTGAAAAGAAAGTTTACCCTGAATGGGTAGATTCAATTTCTCCTCCATCCAGTTTTGGAAACCCTTTTTTCCCTACATTCAATGGATCAGGCGACCCTGAACAACATTTGACGCATTACGTGTCTTGTTGTGATCCTATGATGGGAACTCCAGAGCAGCAAGAAGCAGTGAAACTCAGATGCTTCGTGCGAACCTTGCAAGGACCAGCTTTTGTCTGGTATACAAGCTTGCAATCCCGGTCAGTCATCGGATGGGAGGATCTTCGTCAAAAATTCCTTCTTCAGTTTAGCTCAACTTTGCCAAAAACGACAGTTTTCGATCTTACAAACTACAAGAAAAGGGAGAATGAAAGAGTCTCTGATTTCATTGCTCGTTGGAAGGGATTAACGTATTCCCTGAGTTTAGCACTCCCTCAGGAGGAATTGTTGCCAATCTGTGTGGAAAATTTGCATGACGAATTACGCACGCCATTGATCCCTGTGAAATACACAGGAGGGTTTTGAGACCTTACTTCAATCGCTCAGCAGATTGAAGATTCCCTTATACAGGATAAGGTTAAATCTCGTGTAATTCCATCAGCTCCAGGAAGAAGAATGGGTAAAGCAGAAACTGCTACAGTTATGCTTAAACAAGCACCTGTACCTATTTCTACTTCAAAACCTTCATCTTCTCGAAGGGCTCCACCTCCTGAACGCCAACAACAAAGGCTGTTTCGTCCAAATGATCAAAAATATCAACGACGAAAACAATTTGAGGATATGAAGAGTAAAACATACTCTTTCCAAAGTGAGCAAGTTCCTGGTTACTTCATTTCAGCTCTGGAAAATAATTTGGTTCAATTACCAGTGCCCAAGAGGCCAAACAAGGAAGGAGATGAAGACCGTCCCAATTATTGTCCCTTTCATCAAATGTTGGGGCATCCCATCCAGGAGTGTTTTGTCTTTAAAGACCTCCTGCAAAAGATGGTCGACTTGGGACAAGTCAAATTGAAGGGTTCTTCAGCTCATGTAGCGTGTATTACTGCTACAGATCCAGAGGAAGGAGGCGAGTGGCAGGAAGTCAAAATCAAAACTACGAAAAAATATGATGATTGGATGGTCAGAAAGACAATCAATCGGACCCATTCCATTTTGCGAACACAATTGAAGAAGCTAATTGTGTCTCCTACAAAAGCTACAGTAAAGCCTCCATCAAAAGACAAATCCTCAAAAGGGAAGCGCAATTCAAAGAAGAAAGAGGAATCAGGAGAAGATGAGTATGTATGAAAGCCTAAATTGTCTTTGACTCTGGCAGATTTCATGCCATCTACTTCAAAGCTACGGGCACCACCCCATCAAACGGCACAGCCTAAACAGGCTAACCAGGGAGAGTCTTTATCAGACAAAGAGTTAATCTTTGGTTCTGTTAATATGATTCAATTAACAGATTCATATTCCAGTCTTGATGAGCCTGAATTCCCTGTATCAAATAAGGGAATCCGAAGAGGTTCTAGAGGTTCAGGATATAGGGGAAGACGTGGATCTTTCTGAAGCCACTACTCTAATTTTACCCCTGCTAGCACTATATATGCAGTAGAAACTCGTGGTAGAGCCCTTCAGCGAGCTCAAAAAGAACAAGAAAGTTCTTCTGCCAATGGCCAACTCAGTTTTGGCACAGTTATTTTGGAAGACCGATTAAAAGTTCCATATTCTTTATCTCAGCAAGTAAATGGATCTAATCAGTCTAATCTGCCAAAACCAAGGATGTTTCCAGCTTCAATACAAGATGCATCAGCTTCCAAAGCATCTGCTTCCAAGGTACCTGCTAAACCGCATATTCCTATTGGGAAACGCAGACCTCTAGATCAAAAGTATGATATATTGAAACACTTGGCCCAAGTACCAGCCAAGTTATCAATTTTGGATGCTTTGAATCTGTCAAAAGATCTTTGGGAAGCACTCATCGAAGCTTTGTCAAGTCCTCAGGAGTTTGAAGCTGATATTGCTGCAGCTGAAATCTATCACATAGAGAATAATCCTGCAGAATTCCATGCAGTGATATCTTTTACTGATAAAGATGAAGATGATGTTGTGCATGGGCACATAAAGCCTTTGTACTTATCTAGCAAATTCAATGGTATAGATGTTCGAAGAGCTTTCATTGACAATGGTTCAGGAGTCAATCTCATGCCCATTCGTACACTTCGTCGATTGGGCCTCACGGAATCTGATTTATCTCCTTCTACCATGATGTTACAAGGATATGATAAAAATGAACAAGAACCACTGGGAGAAGTTACACTCAGAACTCAGTTTGGAGATCTTGTTTCCAATTCAGATTTCATGATTGTTGATCAAGACTCAGCTTTCAATATCTTGCTTGGAAGACCCTGGCTACATCAGCATGCAGCTATTCCGTCATCATATCGTCAATGTCTCAAATACTGTTTCGATGGTCAAGTTGGAACATTGTATGGTGATAAGGCCCCGTTCAAGACATGTGAGTCTCAATACATTGAGGCGGAATTTTATCACATGAAGGGAAGAGAAAAATCTACAATGAAGGAAATGGCCAAAGTTAATGCTCCATATGGTTTGGAAAAAATTCCAATAAATCCATTTTCACATGTGAGTACAGATTATGTGTTACCTATCAGTCAAATTGACAAAATAGGCCCAAATCAAAATACTCTTATGGAAAGATCCATAATGTCAATTACGACGATCGAGCCAGACAACATGGGAGAAATTGGTAACCTACCAAGCAGTGATGAAAGCATAAGTGGTGACGTTTTCATTTCATCTGCTGAAATCCAACAAGTCTATACTTCGCTAATCAGGCCAGAAGAAGTTATAGCAACACCAGAGGTGAATAATGATGTCGATTCTCAATCCATCATCTCCTATTTATTTCCCAAAGAAGACCCTTTATCATCAATAGGGTCGGAAATGGAAGATTCTTCTTCAAAATGTGAAAATTTTGACATCTCTTATGATCATGAGAATTTCGTTTTTTCATCTACTTTGCAAGTAGAAACGGAAGAAATAAGACATGATGAAGAGGAAGAGGGAGATCTTAGAGATACTCCTCCAGCATTTGAAGAGGGTATCTCTACCACTGTGGATGAACTCAGAGAAGTAAATCTGGGTACAGAGAAAGATCCACGCCCCACTTTAATTAGTGAAACCATGACCCTTGAAGAGCAAGAGATGTATATTTCTTTTCTAAAGCAAAATAAAGATATTTTTGCTTGGAATTATACAGAAATGCCTGGGCTTGATCCTGATGTTGCTACTCATCATTTGGGTTTGCCAAAAGAACATCGAGGATTCAAGCAAGCCGCGAGAAGAACACACCCAACCTATGCTTCCAAAATTGAGGCTGAAGTAGATAAGCTTATCAAAGCTAAATTTGTTAGAGAAGATCAATATCCCAAGTGGTTGGATAATATTGTCCCTGTAAAGAAGAATAACGGACAAATTAGGGTTTGCATCGATTTCAGAGATCTTAATCGGTATTGTCCTAAAGATGATTTCCCAGTTCCGATTACAGAACTCTTAATTGATGCGACGGCTGGCTATGAAGTACTTTCTTTCATGGATGGATATTCTGGATATAATCAGATCCGAATGGCCCCAGAAGATGAGGAATATACAGCCTTCAGAGCTCCTCAAGGTGTGTTTTGTTACCGGGTGATGCCCTTTGGTTTAAAGAATGCAGGTGCAACATATCAACGCGCCATGCATCGTATCTTCAAACCTCTTTTAGTGAAGTTTGTTGAATGCTATCTAGATGATTTGGTGGTTAAATCCAAACAATGTTCTAATCACTTGGCTGATTTGGAATTCATATTCCACAAGCTTCGACAACATAGTTTGAAGATGAACCCCTTAAAATGTGCTTTTGGGGTAACCTCAGGAAAATTCCTCGGCTTTGTTGTACGCCATCGTGGTATTGAAGTCGATCCTGAGAAGACCAAATCAATCCTTGGTATTTCACCTCCTCATAATTTGAAATAATTAAGAGGACTTCAAGTACACTTAGCCTATATTCGGCGTTTCATCGCCAATTTGGCAGGCAAAATTTTACCCTTTACCAAATTATTGAAGAAAGGAGTCACTTACCAATGGACTGAAGAATGTCAAGAAGCATTTGATGTTCTCAAGAAATACCTCTTAATTCCACCAGTACTCATGCCACCTGTTGAGGGTAGACCGCTTATTCTCTATCTGACAGCTTTAGAGTGATCATTGGGTGCCTTTCTCGCTCAAAAGAATGATGCTGGGAATGAAAATAGTCTCTACTATCTCAGTAGAACTATGCTTGAAGCAGAAACCCAGTATTCAAGTATTGAAAAGTACTGCCTAGCATTAATATTTGCAGTTCAGAAACTAAGACACTACCTGCAACATCATGAGGTCCAATTGGTGTCTCGTAATAATCCGCTCAAATTCATCCTTAGTCGTCCAATGCTTATAGGACATCTGGAAAGGTGGGCAGTTATTCTACAGCAGTTCGACATTCAGTATGTGTCTCAAAAGGCAATTAAGGGCCAAGCTCTGGCTGATTTCCTGGATGAACATCCTTCAGTGGAAGACACGTATTCAGATATCGAACTCCCTGATGAGGAAGTTTTCTCTATTCAAGAGAGTCCTCAAACATGGGAAATGTATTTTGATGGTGCTTCTAGAAGTCCAACAGGGAAGAAAATGGAAAATCCTAAATTCAACAAAGTTGGTTTAGGAATTGTGCTCATTTCTCCAGATAAGGCAGTGTTACCTTATTCCTTTTTGTTGTGGGAAGGTGGTACCAATAATGAAGCTGAATACCAAGCTCTCATTACAGGCTTGGAATTAGCGCTTCAAGCACAAGTGAATCACTTAAAGGTGAAAGGTGATTCAGACCTGGTAATCAAACAAGTCAATGGGGATTATGCCATCAGAAAAGAAGAATTAATCCCTTTGTATGATTACGTCAGAGATTTAATGTCGGAATTCCCTTCAGAACCAACATTTTCTTATGTCCCAAGATCACAAAATGCTCAAGCTGATGCACTGGCTAATATAGTCACAGCTTTAGCAGATCCAAATCGGGACGAGACAACCATCTGTATTGCCCACCGTCGTGCAATTTCACCTTATGTTCAAGTCAGAACAGAGGAAATTAATGAAATTAGTCTCATTCCTGAAACGTATGGTCATACTACAGGTTGGATGTCACCTATCAGGGAATACCTTCAAAATGGAACACTTCCACCTGATAGAGCCGAGAAAGAACAAATCCGGCGATGTGTGGTCAATTTTACTCTTTATGATGGCCCAAACCACCTCGAGAAAATTCTCTACTAACGTGGTTTTGATGGAGTTCTCTTCAGATGTATTGATGGTGAAGAGACAATGGCTGTCATAAAAGAAGTGCATGTAGGAGTCTGTGGTGCCCACCAGTCTGGACATAGACTGTCTGATCAAATTCGAAGGCTTGGATACTTTTGGCCTTCAATGATACAAGATTGTGTTAATTTCACAAAGAAGTGTCATTCATGCCAAGTATATGCCAACTTCATTCATAAACCTCCAGAGTTGCTTCATACAGCTAAATACTCATGGCCATTTTCCACATGGGGAATGGATGTGGTGGGACCTTACCCTTCAGCTACGGCCAAGCAGTTTAAGTACATTCTTACTGCTACAGATTTCTTTTCCAAATGGGCAGAGGCAGTACCTCTCAAAGAAGTCAGTTCTAAATGCATTGTTAGCTTCATCAAGTCTAACATCATTACTATATTTGGTGTCCCTCATACCATATTGACGGACAACGGCACCAACTTCTGTTCTTCTGAGGTAAAGAAATTGTATCAAGAATACAACATTAAGTCCAACCATTCATCTCGATATCATGCAGCGGCTAATGGCCAGATAGAGGCCTTCAACAAGACTCTTTCAAATATACTGCAAAAGATGGTGGATAAAGATAAGAGGTCATGTCCTGATAAACTCTTTCATGCTTTATGGGCTTATCGGACTACCACTCGCAATGCAACGCTGTCAACTCCATATTCATTGGTATATGGAACAGAAGCATTCTTGCCAATTGAAGTTCAATTGCCCTCAATCATAATAGCCATTTGTGATCAATTATCTACGGATGAGAAATCCCAAAAGCAGTTGAATGAATTGGAACAGTTAGATGAGAAAAGATTGTGCACTTTGCACCACTTGGAAATCTATCAGAATCGAATAGCACGAGCTTTTAACAAAAAAGTTCGTCTTCGTTCATTCATTCAGGGAGAATTGGTATTGGTTCTCAGAGCACCAATGATACCAGGAATGAAGCCTCCCAAGCTTGAACCAAAATGGGAAGGACCTTATTCAAAACATAAGGTCTACTCCAATGGAGCGTATTCTCTAATCTCAATGGATGGAGAACACATCACGACTCCAACTAATGCCAGATTTCTGAAGAAGTATTTTGTATAAACACAAAACATTGTTCCCAGATCCAAAACAATCACATTGGTTCATGATATCTTGTCCTACATGACACTAAACTATATTATGTACTATCTACATGACATTAAACTGTACAGAAGTTCCATATTTTGTCCGAGATGACATTAAACTATATTTTGTCCGAAATGACATTAAACTATATTATGTCCTAGCAACATGACATTAAACTGTGTGGTACTTCCAATGTCCAGCATGACGATAAACTGTAAAAAGTCCCCAGAACTGATATCCTCGTATTGGTTCACCTTAGTCCTAGCTACATGACTTTAAACTGTACAGCACCAGTTTGTCCTTGCTATATGACATTAAAATTATACAGCAATGGTCCAGTATGACTTTAAACTGCAACTTCATCCCACATGACATTAAACTGTGAAAAAGTTCCATAAACCGTCCAGCATGACCTTAAACTGCATCATCCCTGGTCCATGTATATGACCATAAACTATTTGCAAATCCCTTATGTCTAGCAAGACGTTAAACTGTGACGTCCTAACTACATGACGCTAAACTATATAAAAGTCCCTCACGTCCGGAAAGACGTTAAACTATATAATCTCAAAAGTCCAGTATGACATTAAACTGCACCATTCACGGTCCATGCATATGACCTTAAACTATTCGCACTTTCGTCCTACATGACGTTAAAATGGTACACTCTTTTGTCCTTACTGCATGACATTAAACTGCACAGTCCCCCTTTCGTCCAATATGACGTTAAACTATTTTATCCCCATCGTCCTAACTACATGATGCTAAACTGTACAGAAAATCCTTAATATGTCCTACATGACATTAAACTGTTATTTTGTCCCTGCTACATGACACTAAATTGTGCAGCACCAATAGTCCTAACTGTAAGACTTTAAACTGCATAGTCCCTTTTTTATGTCTTACATGACATTAAACTGTGCATTGTTAAGGTTGTTATTACCTCTTTTTCTCACACTGAGTATGACTCATGTGAGCTTAGAGCAAATATCAACCATAATACTCCCTTTGGGCCACTAACCATGTGTAGGTCCCAACAAAATTTTTTATTAGATCATTGTCCCCAAGAACAACTTGATCATTAATTCATTCTTTAATTGAACTACACGGACTTTGATCCTTGCCCTCCAGGCTGGGTATGTAGGAAACCTCCCAAGGTTCAAACCCAAAAACAATCTCTTCACATTGGTTCACCACCATCTCATATGATGTTGATTCGTGAAACCGCCCCTGGAATCAATATATTTACATTGATTCACTTCCGTCCTTGTTATATGACGTTAAACTATACAACACTTTTTTCTGGTACGACAATAAACTACAATATTCTTTGATTTCCTCACTTGAGAGAGAATTATTATTGACATTGATTTTTCAATCATGGTTTTCATTTTCAAAAGACTACATGCATACATGGTAATGCCTAAACTTTTTATCTTAGGTTAAACCATCATTGCACTAAAGTCCCCTTTCACCCTTCACATGTACGAACCAAATTTGTACAAAGGGTAGTTCTAGAAATACGTGGACTTGATTCCCATCCTTATGGGATATGTAGGAACATTCGAGTATCCCTCGAATCCAATCCCAAGTCTTTTGGGCCTAACCCCAAATTTCACTTTCAGTCCCTTGGCTGAAAAGTCCTCAGGAAAACACACACTGTGTATTCATTATTATGGTCCGAATTCTATGACCCTAAACTAAGATCACTCATACTTTCGTCCTGCACGACGTTAAACTGCATTTCAAGAATTACGTATGGCTTGATTCTCATTCTTATGAGATACGTAGTGAAGTCCAAGTTTAAAAATTCAGGACCCAGCCACAACATGATTATGGTTATCATTGACCTATGTATCTCTATATAAATTGGACAATACCCATCTTTATGTGTTATAATCCTAACCTTAAATATTTTCATATCTTCATAACCCTTTTCATGACTTCTAATCACAAAAATTTCAAACTTCTGAGAATTCTTTTGCCTGACTATGCAGCACGTGCCCATAGGTGGCCTTGCATAAACAGTCCACATAACAGACTTGTCAGCCAAAAGATACTATTTATTTGACCATGCAGCCAATGCCCTTAGGTGGCCCTGCATATTTCAACCCCCTAACAGGTTTGTTAAATAATGGTAACTTCATTCTTGGGAAGAATGCCTCTTTTGTCCTTATTTGTCTTAAACGACAGTATGTAGGGATCCGCAAAAAATAGCTATCCTTAACATATTTGTCCCATATCCTTTTTCATGATCTGAAAGTATTCAAGTCTATGGTTTATTCTTCTTCCCTACGTTTGGGTCAGACCTTCGTAGGAGTGATATTCATCCAGTTCTTCAATATTCTTGTTCGGAAATATCTTCTCCATATTCAAGTACCTCTTTCCATACAACAAACTCTATACTTTAGAAAATTTGAATCTCCATAAACTTTCACTGGCTTTTAGCACTAGGAAAGTAAATTTCTAAGAGTTATTTCGCCTGAATATGCAGCACGTGCCCATAGGTGGCCTTGCATAAACAGTCCACATAACAGACTTGTCAGCCGAAAGATACTATTTATTTAACCATGCAGCCAATGCCCATAGGTGGCCCTGCATATTTCAACCCCCTAACAGGTTTTGTTAAATAATAGTAACTTCATTCTTGGAAACTACTTCTTCTAATGCCTTTTAGCTCTTTTTCATATCATTCCTCAGATTCAAATATTCTTAAGCCATAGTTTACATATTTTCTCCCATACTTGAGTATGGTAATATGTTTTCAGATAAATTGTCAAGGAATTGAATCCATTTTAATTCATTTTGGTCAAAGCTATTTTGACCTTAAACATTAGCCCCTTTATGTCTGGCATGCATGACTTTAAACTGCCCACAAAAGACAAAGGAACTCTGAATAAATGCCAAGTTCCAGCACACTTGCGCACCGCCCTCTGTGCACTGAAGACTTGCGCGCCCCCCTTTTCCTTTGGATGGATTTGATTTCCTTAGATTCAAATCCTCATTTCTCTCCGGATCCAACTCTGAGGGGGGACTTTTGTTGACGCTCCTTTCGTCACAAAATCTAAAGATCGGAAAAGGGAATATCTGAGTCCAGTGTGATTTATCCTTTGAAAAACATCAAAAATCGACAAAGGGATGAACAAGGAGAACATTGCCCATAGGTCGTGCAAGTTCCATCATGGTCGCGCAAGTACACTTGCGCGCCGCCAGTGGTCGTGCAAGTACTTGCGCGACGCCTTATGGTCGTGCAAGTGACTTGCGCGACCTAAGTGGTAACTACCCGGTAACCGCCCGGTAACCGCCCGGGGTATTCTTTTGCCTATAAATAGACCCTGTGGGCCCCCCATTCGGATGATCTTTTTCCAGAAACTGGGATTGAAGCTCCCGACGCCCAAGTCTCTTCTCAAAGCTTCCGGAACACTTCTAAGGTAATTTCTTACCTAGAACGGAAGATCTAAAGAGAAGAAGGAAGGCCTAAGTGTTGAAACTTATCAAACACTTGCGCGCCGACTTATTTCCTTCAATATAACTTGCGCGTCCCTTTTCTGGAGGAACCTCAAGAAAATTCTAAAAGGTTTAAAAAATAGTCGCTCAAGTATTTCAATGCTGGTTGAAAATCGCGCAAGTACACCATGTGCCGCCCAGGTATACCTGCGCGACCATACTTGCGCGCCCACGGAATACTTGCGCGCCCTGCAAGACTTGCGCGCCCCTATCTTTTTGGGTGCCCATCTTGCCCATTTTTTACCCCTCTTAAGCCATCACACCTTTCCTTTTCAAGATTCAGTCTTCAAGACACTCTTCAAAGCCATTTATGGCATGATTTCTTGATTTGACTTCCTTATCTAAAAGGAATTCTGTGTAATATCTCTCAAAGTCTAGTGATTTAAATATCCTTATGTCATTAAATATGGAGAGTTCATTCATTCAACCTCATCCTTTAAGATGAGAGAATCCTAACCTGGGTCTCCTTTTCAGGAATAATCCCCAGTTATAAATCCTCTTATTTTGGGCATCCTCCTCAGGAGTAAGCCCCAAACCTTAATTCCTTAACTTGGGCATCCTCCTCAGGAGTAAGCCCCAATCAAGTCCTCTAATTTTGGGTATCCTCCTCAGTAGTAAGCCCCAAACCTTAATTCCTAACCTGGGTCTCCTTTTCAGGAATAAGACTCAGCCATAATCTTGGGCTTCCTTTTCAGGAGTAAGCCCCAAGTCCCCTAACCTGGGTCTCCTTTTCAGGAATAAGACTCAGTCATAACCTGGGCCTCCTTTTCTAGGAGTAAGTCCCAGTCATAATCTTGGGTTTTCCTTTTTAGGAGTAAACCTCAAGCCCCCTTAAAATTCTCTTAACCATTCATAATTTACCTTTGATTTGGGTTTCCTTTTCAGGAGTAAAACCCAATAACAAGTCCCCTCCTAACTTGGGCATCCTCCTTAGGAGTAAGCCCCAAGATTAGAGTATTCAAATCTCCATAAAGCACATATACCTTTATGGACCCTGTTCCTGGATTTTCTCCCTAAAAGTACATCCTAAACCTTCATCTATTTTGGGCAGTCATACATACATAAGCCCCAAACAATTTCTTATGATTGCATCTTTTATGGCACAATTGTCTACTTTTTTACCAATACATCTTGTTTCTCACACCGAGCATGACTCACGTGAGCTTAGAGTGTAAAAGTAATTATGACATTCTTCTTTGAGCCATCAATCATAAACATCATACTCCACCACTCGAACTACGTGGGTTCTGATTCCTTTTCCAAAACAAAGGATACGTAGGTAGCCCATTTATGGGTTTGATCCCAACTTTGAAATAATCTCTGTCCTTCTGAATGACGATAAACTTCAAGTTCCCCACTGAGTGGCTTTAAAACCAGCCGGGTCATCATAATGACCAAAGAGACTTTTATATAAATGTTTTGAAGGATACCATTGACCAAGAATCTCTAAACAAATATAGATGATTCTCTATTGATGAAGAACCTCAAATACATATAAAAGATTCTCTAAATTTCTTGCATATTTAATCATTGATTATTAAAACTAAAGGAAAGCTCATTTTTTACTTGGTAATGTAATAAGGATTCACGAACATAACTTAAATCTATAAAGAGAGTCCTGGAGTAGACAATAATTCCCCTCAAAAAGGTGTGATGAGTCCGACCTCCCATCCTCTCGACCAATGCAAATTCCTAAGCCTCATTAGCCCACAAGATAATGAGTGCCTGCCTTTGGAAAGTAGGTCCAAACGGATGTGGAATCATTGGATGTTTCCGGTTCTACGAAGAAACCCGTTAGAAACCGATCGGAACGTTTGAATCTCCCATCCAGGAGGTCATCCCCGGATTCCATGCGAAACAATTATCTATTTAATATTAATTTTATATTATCATTTCAATTTTTTTATCGGTGAGTCAACTCGACAATCACATTGTGTTGGTATCGGTCTCTCCTACTGATCAGTGTCACGATCCTATACTCCTAACACCGATGGTTTTAAGAGTCCGGCACTGATGCCACGACTTAGCAATGCCATAATGCACCAATCCTCGTGACTCACCGGTCACTTTGACACACCATCGGTCTCTCCTACACATCGGTTACGGTCTCTCACTTCGTACTAATTCTGCATCACACTGATGTTGCGACGCACCGATTCTTTTTCTCTCAACTCATCGATCGGTTTTTTATTTTCATCAGTTTCATGCTCACACCGGTGACTCATTTTATTTTAATTATAGGTGACTCATTTTTTATTGTTATCAGTGATTCATTGACTCACTGTTATTTTTTTCATCGGTGTGTCATGCACACACCAGTATTTTATTTTTTTTGGTCACTCACATGTTCTTCTATCAGTGAGTCGTTACTCACTGATGGTCATCCCTGCTACCGATATAACTATTGATGTCTGATTGTTTCCTATCCCACATATCTATCAGTTTCACATCTTCACACACCAGTTACATTATTTCCCATCTTCCCTCAGGAACCAATGCCACAGCAAACCTCCTACTATGGCTACCCTGCTGAAGTCCTGACGCACCATCGCCAATGTCATCCCCATCTCACCAACAGTAGATCAACCCACAGAACTAGAACTCTGTAGATCTGGAGAACTTGAAGCCACTGAGCCTAACTGCATATAATAGATGTAGGGAGTAGTCAGTGGGATGTAGAGGAAGCCTTCTTGTCGTTTCTATTAACTGAGCCCTGAGACCTACTGTTGTTTATCCTCCATGGAAGAGGAGCGATGCCAAGCCGCCACCCGACCTGCTTTGAGGGTGTCCAGAGTAGCAACTATTTGCAGAAGACATGTCACCGCTGGTGTGTGTCTGGAGGAGTATCGGTGGTTCTAAGACTCACATCTCCACACCATGCTAAATTACCTACCTTGTATTTCTGGATGGAGGGGTAGAGGCTGAATGAGAGGAGTCACCACTAAAAAAATCGAAAGCCACCATGGAGAGGGTTCAACTGGCTTGGAGGAGGAGAATTTGGGCACTACTAATGATAAAACCCAAAGTCGTCATGTGGAGGAACCACCTGCGCCGTCTACTGGGTTGCTACATCAAAGAACCCCTCTAGGGCTTCGCCAAGAAAGAGTTACAAAAAAAAACTATAATAAAAACTAAAATAAAAATAAATAAATTAAAATATTAAACATTAATATTTATAAATAAATAAAAAACAGAAGATTTTTAATTCCAATAAAATAGAATTATTAATTTAATTAACTTTAATTAAATTAATTAATAATAATCTCTAATTTATGTTTAAATAAATTATTATTTTAATTCTCCATAATTAATTTTTATAATAAAATATATAAAATAAAATACCAATAATAATTTATAAATAAAATTAGAATGCAATAAACTATTTAATAAGTTAATAATTAAATATTCAAAATAATAATTAATTTAATAATTATTTTTAACATTATTAATTAATTTAATAAACTTACAATTTTATATATAATGTTTAGAACTTAAATTTTAACTACTTATAAATTTAAATTAAGTAACTTAATTTAATTCATTAACAAACTAATAGATATCTTTATTCACAACTAAATTTTACATTAATTAATATATTAAATTAAATAATTTAATTACTTATTTAATTAAAAATAATATTTAATAATTAATAATTTAATTTTTATATTAAATAAATAAAATATCCAGTTAATAACTGTTAAGTGATTTATTTATTTTTATCAACTGTTTTATTATTGTGTTTTAACAGTTTTAACTTTTTTTGTTGTTCTTTACATTGCAGGCTCACACCAAGGCCTTAAAAATTTCCAGGTGCATTTAACTAACTCATCTAGAGTAAGATACAAGGGGGAATCTAGTGTGACGTGTGGTTTATGAAAAAACACATGTATGTGGTGCAACAGTAAAAAGACAAATTTAAGTCGGTGAAGAGTGACAGTGATGAGCAGTAGAAGACAGTGGGTACTTAAAATATAGAAAGAACCATATGGGGGATAATTACTAGGGATTCACACATTCACTCACAACAGCATCTCTTTCATTAGAATAGAGAGATCTGGTGGACAACCCTGGAGTTGACAAAGCCCGAGAGTATAGCACATCATTGGGGAGTTCCCCTTTCCTCATTTCTAAATATTTTTTACTCTGTTCTAGCATGTTTCCATTATTTGTATTGATAATGAACTAGACTATTGGATAAATTTCCTAGTTTGAATATAAATTGAAGTTATGCTGGTTATTTTTGGTAATTCTTCTTTTTCACTTAATCATTTTAATATATTCAGTATTGATCAGCGAGATCAATACTGAATTCATTCAATTTCTTTTTATCACTGGAACTTAAAATCAAAATTCTACAATCAATTGGTGAGATTTATTGAGGAAACATATTTCAAAAGGTTATAAATTCATAAAACTTCATGACCTAGGGTGAGTTCGTCCTATTTTCTTTTTCAATTAACAATTTTCACAGTTGATCTATTTTGGAGTGGCTAACTCTGAACTTGATCAACTTATCTGACTTAACTCTTGGAGAGGGAAGTAAGTCATTCACTTTTAACAGTGGTATACTTAAACAACTTATAAGTGAATTGGAATACTCTGAAAATCAGTAGAATGGAGATTTTTCCCTGATCATTTTACGTTGATTGTTCTTTTATCACCGTTTTATATTTTTGTTGTTCTATGCTCTCAATTTATTTACTATTTCATCTTAGTCTAGATCAAAAACACAAAAAAAATAGTGTTACTTACTGCATTATAAAATAACAAAAGGATTTAATTTTTTTTAATAATTTAAAAATAGAAAATCTACCCCACTAGTGACAACAATGAAGACTTTTTGAAATTTTTTAGAATAATAGTGGTCAAAATTGCTTTCTTTGTGGGTTTGACCCTACTTTCCGCATACAAAGTAGTTAGTAAGAATTTAAATTTTAAACTTTGACGGGCTTCAATGATGGTCCAGGTCATCATCCCATCTAGGTAGTTAATTCATGTGCACCCTTTATACTTTGGACCATGCTTATTTATGAGATTACATTCATTTTGACTTCTTTGTGATCCTTCCTTTTACATATTTTATATTTGATACATCCTATGAATTAGTCATTTCTAAAATGAAAGTATCCTTTTTCAATAACTTTTTTTCAAGTATTCAATATTTATATCATCTTCCAACATTTTCCCCCAAGGCATATTTTAGGGATTTCTCAATTCCCTATACTTATTTTATTCCTTCCATAAAATTATTTTCTCTTCTATCATTGGTGTATCTCCCACATTATTTCCAAAACAATATTGAAACTACTTCATTTTAAGTGTATGGGGTATATTCATGATCTCTATTGCACTTTTTCTTGGTTTTTTACCTATTATCATTATTCTAGGAGACAATTTAAATTTTAGACAAGCTTCAACTTTAAATTTCATCGCACCCATGTGAATAAAATAGAAATTTTGGAATGAAATTGTTAAAATCCATTATTTATTCCTATTTATAATTCTATCATTATTATTGAGTTGAGTGTTGTAATTTAATTATAAATGCCTAAAAAATTTTTGATTTACTTGTTACTTATTATTCTTCCATAAGTGATTGACATTTTACTTTTATTCTCATTCTAAACAGGATTATAGACCTAATTTTTTCAATTATTTTTTGAGCATATTTCTTGAGAGATTCTTGGTATAGGTAAACCTATAAAAAATTGCATTAGTATTGTATCATGTCTATGACTAAACAAATACATTTTTAATATGTTTGATATAATTTAATTTATTAAGACTCTTTTTACCTAATACCTTCCAACACATTATCCCTACTTATCTTGTACTTTCCATGAATGGCCTTGTTAGGATTGTGCTATGTTTCAATCCATTTTATCCTTTCTTAACCTAATATTTGGTATGATTCATGATTTAAACATGAATATGTGTGGGGTAAATGATCATTTTTAATAGAAAGGGATTCTTACTATTGAGGATATGTGATGTGGTATTTTTATTGAATTTTTTGGTCATGGTTCATAGTTAATTTTCATGTAATTTTATGATTACCATGTATTCTATCTTAAAAATACATATGGTTTGCGTATTAGGAGGGTCAAAAATAACCATTAAAATATTTATTAATTTCAAAATATATCATATCTGGTTAGGTGGTGGATTTTAGATCTAACCTAAATAGGAATTCCAAGAAAAAGGAGATACGGAGAAACATGGTACCTTCATTATACTTTCATGGAATATTCATGGACCTAATTTGAGCTTGGGATAGTTGAGATGTTATTTTATAGTATAGGTTCTTCATTATACAATTCTTAATTGCCGTGCATTATGATTTAGAGTTTATTCTCCTTTTTTATCTTGATTTTTATCATCTTCCCACCTACCCTCATCATGAGAGTCATTTTAACAATAATGATAAAATCCCTCATGATTAATTGTACTATTTTTATTTAAAAAGTGGATATATTATATCTAATTAAATATAATTTTTAGGTATATATATATATGGAATGAGCATAACTCATATTCTATTTTACATTGAGTTATGAGTGAAAATTCACGGTGATGTAAATTTCAACATGAGAATAGTTGTCTATGGAACATTAGAAAAAAATGAAATTAAATAAAGGGGGATTTGAATAAAGAGCTTAAAAAAGAGGCATGATTAATTTTTTATGTAGAGATAGTTTTGGAAGACTATATCCTTTATACTAACACTTGGTTTCATTATAATGGTTGTAATAATTTTTTCCTGTTAAAAAATTTTCCCCTTGAGATTCATGTTGAGATGATTTTTTAATGAGGATAATAAATTAGTCATGCGTATGGGAATTTGATATTATTAATTCATGTACATATTTTGGATTCATTTCATTTAGATTTATACATTCTTTACATTTTTATATGCTGGTTTTTTACTACTTTTTGTAAGAAATTAGATTTCAAATTGAAAAGGGGGTTCTACTAAAAAAGTATACAATTTAAAAAAATCGCATTAAGAAAATGAATCATGGTGTGTATTCTTAGAATACAGGACCCCAATAAGTTGAAGTACAATCTATAAATCTAGTATAATCCATGAATTCTCCATATGAATAAAAATCAAGATGTTAAACCAATTCATGATGTGAAAGTCTCATTCTCATTCGATCCCCAAAGATCCCGCGAATTCAATTGGAGTCCTGAAATGTGGAAGATACAAAAACTATAGAGTCTTAAAATTCCTATACATGACTTGAATTATAGAATCATGATGTGAAATTTCAAGAAGGAATAAAACCATACCAACTCATTATGTGAAATATATTAACATTGTGAGTATATCTATCCTATTTATTTCTTAGGTGCCTCTGACTTGAAGGGTTCAGTGTTTATGCTTTTTATTTCTCATTTGTTTGAACTTTTTTCCATTCATTTCACTATTTTTCTATCATTTCAAGGAATTTATCCACCATATTTCATTTTTAGGAACACGTAGATGATTTCAATTACAACTTCATTGTATATTCATCATTCTCATTTAGGTAAGTTTTTTTCAATGTTTTATTTGATTGTTATCCTATTTAATGAGCATTTCAATTACTCTGCCTCTATTTTTCATGTCTAATTTATCTATTTCCAGGTGAATATAATATATCTAGGGTTATGGATCAAGATTATGGGTATCAAATCTTTAATGAATTCATAAATCAAAGATTTGGTAATTTTTTGGTGAGGAATTATGTTAAGAAATAACATCGAACGTGTTCCTTTTCCAAGTAATAGCTCCGGGAATTATAATAGGTCGAACCCAACCTAATTGGAATGAATCAATCTAGGGCCAATATTTTTTTTCAACCTTTTAAGTTTCAACCAATACATATTGTCTTACAACCATCTATAGACCAAAAAGTGGGTTCCAATATGGGTAGATCCAATTTTCTAGACCAAATCCAAATTGGTGATTCTTAAATAGCTTTGTGAGTGAAGCCAATAGACCTAAACATGTTAAATTTAGGGATATCCTTTAGAAAGTCTCCCTGAAATTGATTTTGACCCCTCTCTTAATCTACAATATTCTAATCCAATAGTTTGTCTCAAAATCAAAATTTTTATATTTGTGTAAGGAATCCACTTTAGGTTTTAATCAATAGGTCACAATCCTTTTTCATATCCTCCTTGGGGTTTGACCCCAAACTTCCATTGTTCTATGCACCATCATAATATTTATAATTGGGTTATATATAAATTTATAATTTAACTGACCTATGTGGAATTAATAACATCATGTGGGGTTCCATCCAAAATCCTTTAAAATCATTACATTTAAAAAAAAATATTCAATAATGGGTCCTTGAAAATACTCAAATTTAATCTTGGTGAAATTATGAAAGAAACAGAAAACATATAAAACTTAAAGGGAATTCCCCTTTCTATTATTTTCAAAATACCTTAGTTTAAAACTCACATTGTGAGAAGAGTAACAAAACATTAATTTTTATTAAAACATAATTTCACCAAATGGGGTTATGAAATAACATATAATAAAATATTATGTTGGGAGAACCCAATCATGGAAGGAATTATTTCATGATGAAATAATGTAACTCAAGGAAATGAAACTTTAGTAGTTAATATCTATTAAGGTAAACATACTACTTGAAGAAATAAATAATTCAAAAAGGTGTTTTATGTGGCAACAATGTGAATAAATAAAATAACACATAATATAATCAAATGGTATAATTTACCCAACTAATATGAAATAAGTTCAATTGAATGATTATAACTCAATGAATGAATGTTGAGTTACAAAAAATCATTACTAATGGAGAAACAACTGAATAAATATAAACTTTAATAAGGTAACATGATTTTTTTGTTCAATCCTATTAAATATAAACAATATAATAAAAATATATCCATGGGAATTTAATAAACCATAAAAATGAATCATGGTTCACAAATTGTACTATATTTCTTAGAATCAAAATTTATACAAATAAAATCTTTTTGGATTGAGTAACACTTTTATCAAAACCCCTTGAAAGAGTGGGATTATAAATGAACATAAAATATCATGATCAATAGATAATTCATGATATGATATATCAAATAGGCAGTATATACACCACATAATTGAAATTAGGTACATAATAAAAATCATGTCAAAAAGAGAGGAATTTTAGATGAGAAACCTAACCTCAGTATTGATTCATTCTTCACTTACACCAAATTTATTAAATAATTAAAATCATTATATATATATATATATATATATATATATATATTAGTTTCCTACCTATTTTTTCACTGGTTGTAATTAATCTTTGTTGCTTTGAACTAGTTACCTAATAGAGTTGTCGGTATATATTATCTTCAAATGTCCATCATTATTAGATCATATAAGGTACTGGAATAGATTTTCCATGATATTTTATAAAGTTATAATTTCTTTATATGGTATTTTTTGTTAAAAACTATGAAGATGAAGTGGGTGATGATCATGTTTTAGTGATTCTTAATGAATAAAAGGTGTTTTATTTATTAATGAATTAAATGTTTATATAACCTTAATAGAACCAAAATAAAACATAATTCACTTATTTATATAAAATTATACCAATAAATATTTTATCACATCCATCCATGATATAAATTTATAGTATTTATCAAGTAGGTGGTTAAATTGACCCAAACATGAACCTACCCTAATTAATGGGTGATTATGTGGTTTTTTAGTTGTAATTACATTATAAAAGAAGCATAATGATATTATTTAGTGTTTATTATTGAGATATATCATAATTAGAAAGAATTATAAAGGGGATATAATTTAAATAAAGTCATTACTTAGAAACAACCGAACATTTTCCTCTTATTTTTCTCCTTTTAAATTATTTAATTAACGATAATCATTTGTTGACCATATGACTAATAGGTTATAAAATTTGAAATACTAAAAAAATAATGAAATCATAAACATCATATTTTTCCTTTAATATTATGCTCATTTTCATTCACTTAAGGTTGTGATGAAAAATAAAAGCAGAAATCAATTATTCCATGGAGACGTTAGTCTACACGTGTGCATGGTTAGTGATTTCATTTTCCAAAGAACCAGAGAAAGGAGTAACATGATTTATTATTTAAGAATAATGAAAATTATATAAATATAATATTTATTTATTAAATTCACCCTTTAGACAATCCTTTTATGATGGTTAAGGAAAATAAAACATGTTGCATCGTGGAGGCGGTAGTCAGCATAATGCATGAGTTGTGGTTTGTTTAATAGAAAAGTGAAAAGGTGATTGATAATTATTCGCATAGAATAATAAAATTAATTATATAACAAATAAATATATTTTTAAATAGTTTTTTGAAAATTAAAATATGAAAATAAAAATAGAAAATAAATTAATTAATTAAAAATGATTACTCATATTCAGCACTTTGAGATTTCCTTGGATTATCCCTTGTAAATTGATGGTATAGGATAATATCTTCTGACCAAATGATAAATAGAGTGAAATATTATTATATAATAAGGAAAAGGGGAAGTTTTTCATGTGGAAACCTAAATTTTTGGAGTTTCAGGAATCGGTGGTGATATTCCCCTTTTATAAGTGATGAGAATGGATTTTTTGTAAATATTGCCTCTTTATATAAAGGGGGTACATATTAAACATTTCAAGTGGTTCCAAAAATTTTAAATAATTGAGTGGAAAAGTTATAAGGTTTACCAAGACCTCATACACTCAATTTGAGACATGTTTTTATGTTTTAATCTCTTTACCCCTTGAATTATTACTTTTACCCTTTTAGTTTTTACTACGGTAACTAGCTTTTACCAAAGGTAACGTAATATTTATAAAAAAATAAAGTGGTCCTTATTAGATAATTTGGACCCAATTATTCTAAATTTTAAATCCATTTTATTTGATTAAATTTATAAAAGTGATTAGAATTAATTTTAAAATAAAAAATTATAATGTATTAAAAATAATTTTTGAGAAAATATTACATATGTTTTAAAATATAAAATATGGGCTTGTAGATTAAAAAAAATATAAATTCACATATAAAATAAATATTTGGTCTTAGAAAAATATTTCAATAATTTTATATTCATTATTACATAATAATAATGTCATAAAATTCATGTTATTTATAAAAATGGTATTTTTCATTATTAACCTAAAAATATTTATTTTTAGAAAAATCCCAAACATTTATTTAAAGAAAATATTTCTATGATAAATACAAAAATAAATTTCATTTAAAATTAAATTTCTAAAATTTTATAATTAAATATTCAAATAGAATCCCAAAATATAGTGGAAAACTTCTCATATCAAAATTTAGATATCTAAAATATTTACTATTCTTTATTCTCTTTTCATAATAGTTACTAATTAATTTATTGGTAACATAATATCCTATTATAAATATATTTTATTATTATATAATTGCATTACACTTAGTTTCTTGAAATAAAATACTAATTTTAGAAAAATATATTTTTAAGAAAAAAATGATTTTCTTAGTTGTTTTAACTATACTAATTAAATTTCATTCATTAAAAGTGTCCTTTATTTTTATTATATAAATATTTCATAAATTGTTTACTACTATTATTTTCCACTAATTCAGAATCTAGGATTTAATGGTCATAAACAAATATTTATATTTTATCTAAATATACTGTGTTTTTTTTAAGTTCAGTGTTGCATGTGGCGCAAGTTATTTGACACATTGACTTGTTTAATGGTAATAATATATTAAAATCTCCAGATATTACATTCCCCACCAAATAAATTACATCCTAAAAATTTTAATTATTACTCACTAATGAATTTAGGTGAGTTTATTCTTATCATATTAATCATTTAGGGTATAACTTCTAATATCACATCCACAATACTCTCTTGGCTTATATCAAATTACTTATCCTTCCTCAAAAAAATTAATAATTACAACAATCATATACCTAATTATGTATATACCCTAATAATATATTATCAATAAAATACCTTTCCAAAAACCATTTGAATCTCCAATTCATTAAACCACAATGATATCATATATTCCTTCAAAAATTAACTCTTGTCATAAAGTATTAGTTCATAAAGTCACACACTATTTTATATATATCTTAATCCCAAAAATGAGATAAACTTCACCAAAAATATCATATATCAATCATCAATACTAAGGTTACCAAAACTATATCACTTAATTCTTTAAAATAAAACCACTCTTTATTATATAAACATCAATACTATATTAAACATAATAGTTATTAATACCCCAATCATGTGTTCTTCAATAATTATCCCCAAAAATTTAACTTTCCCATAAAATCACTTTTCAATGTTATTAATACCATTTAATATATATTTAAAAACCTTGAAATTAAAACTAATAAATAACAATCCTTAAATGTTTCACATAATCCTCATAAATTTTATGGAATTGCCATAATTTCATTAATAAATATCACTCACTTATGAGGATATCGAAGAGTTTCATGATTAATTAATATTAAAGTATCAATATCACTATTGTAGGTAAGACTAAGAAACTCCCCTTTCCTATTGTAATAGTCTTGTAATAAAATTATAAACCATTTAATTATTATCCCTTATTCAATTATGAGACATAGTGGCTTCTAGATATATAAATTTCTTAGATTTATCCTCACAATCCTGTTTCAACCAGATACCTAAACCAAAGTGGTTATTATAATATCCTAAATGGTAATATGAAAACATAAATCTAAATATTCCTTGTCCCGTATTAGTTTCCAAATCTCTGTGCGCTGAAGCTCTTCTCCTCTTCAAAAAGTACATTCAATTTTCCTTGTTTTCTTACACTCTAGATGTCTCTTGAATCTTCTCCATAGAAACCGATGTCTTTGAACAAGGAAATTATTGAATGAAAAATATATAGGGAATGTTTGGTTGACCCAAATTTCATTTCTATGTATTATTTATTAATTATAAAGATTGTCAAGTTGAATGGATGAGATATACTATTTGTATCTAAACTGAGGATTCATGATCCTGTTTATCCGAACATTTTTATAGAATTCAATGATATAATAATTTTAAATGATGAAGGTGGAAATGATAATTTTTCATTATAGTGTTATGGGAAAAAATATTCTCTCTCTTTAAATATGGGAAAAAATATTCATGGAGTTACATAAGAATGTGAGGCAATTTTATTCTCTCGCAATATTCTAGATTAGTCGTGAAGCACTGAGAAGGAAAAAAGGTAATTGAGTGCCTTAGACTCAGGCGATTGAAATCAATAAAGATCAACCATCTATCAACAAATTTCAGGTAGTTATCCCTGTGGGAATAGTTTTATCTGATTCCAAGAATAGAAGATAAGGAATATCTAAAGAAAATTTAAATTTTATATTGTACTTGTTGGTTAACCTAAGAAAGGTATTTCATATGAAGTAAAACCATATGAAATTCAAAAACATTAAAAAGGGATCTCTAAACTTGATCAACCTGTCTGACTTAACTCCTGGAGAGTGAGGTAAGTCATTCTCTTTTAACATTGGTATACTATAACAACTTATAAGTGAATTGGAATACTCTAAAAATTAGTATAATGGATATTTTTCCTAGAGCGTTTTACTTTGATAGTTCTTTTATCAGTGTTTTATATTTTTTTTGTTCAATCCTCTCAATTTATTACTATTTCATATTATTCAAGATCAAAAACATAAAAAAATAGTATTATTTACTACATCATAAAATCACAAAAGGATTTAAATTTTTTAAAATAAATAAAAAATAGAAAATCTACCCCACTGTAGACAGTAGTGGGGACTTTTTGAAAGTTTTTAGAAAAATAGTGATCAAAATTTCTTTCTCTGTGGGTTTGACCCTACTTTCCACATATACAATAGTTAGTAGGAATATAAATTTTAAAATTTTACAGGAATAAATGACAGTCCAAGTATAGTTTTTTGCGTCGTTTTTGAGGAATACATGAGCCATTATTTTTCTAAAAACACTAAAAAATTCATAAAAAACATCAAAAATTTGAAAAATTGTAAACTGTAAAAATCTACTTCATTTTCTAATAAATTTCTATTGTTATTTGTATTACTAGGCTCTTTTTTAGTTATACTATTATGCTATTTTGAACTGTTAACATGCTTTTCATGATCACAAGAACCACTTCTGGTAGTTTAGAGCCCCTAAATCTTGAACTTGACAAACATCTCACTACACTAAGAAAGAAAAAGAAAATTGAAATGGAGAATTTAGATTTTAGGGTTCCTAAGCCTAACAACTTCCAAAATCATCCATAATTCTTAGAAGAAAATAAAAGTCCTAGGATGAGGGAGTTAAAACTTCCTCTAGTTTCAAGGAATCCATCATCCATTAGACTTAGTCCTAGAGCTAGAAATTATAAACATTAACAGTCACACATTTCACAACTGCCTGCATTTAATGGGCTCTCTAATGAGGACTCTCTTTCCTTCATTAGATACTTCTATAACACTGTGCAGCAGCTTCCTCTTCTAGGACTCACAGAAAATGAGCTAAGAATGAGATTCTTTCCCTTTTTCCTCAAAGGTAATTCTAAGAATTGGTTTTTGAGTCTAGATGAGAATATTTTTGAAAATTGGGATCAAGCATAAAACTCATTCATAATGAAATTATATCACTAGAGATTAAAAGGATAACTTTGAACAAAAATTACTAGTTTTTATCAAGTGGATAGAGAAGCTTTTCATGAAGCTTGGGATAGATTTAGGGACCTTCTTAGTTAGTGTCCTCTTCATTAACTTCCATATCACCTTCTCATGGACACCTTCTATGAAGGGTTATCATCCTCTGGACAGAATCTAGTTGATTAGGCTACTAGGGGTAATTATATTGACAAGATTGATGAATAACATAGAAAAATTTTTAATAATCTTTCCCTGAATTCACAACACAAAACTTAAATAAGAAAAATAGTCAATAGAAATGTTAATGTTAAAACTGGTTCAACAAATGAAACTCAAGTTCAACTTGCTGAAATCACCAACCAAATTCAATATTTAATGAAACAGAACTCTAAAGAAACTGTTAATAAGCTTTTCTATCAAAACACCAATCAATCTTTAAAGGAACAGTGTGTCTAGTGTGGTGTGTTTAGGCATACTGAAAACTTTTGTCCAAACTTTGATATTCCAGCCCAACAACTGGAAAACTCAAATTTTCTTAACTATAGTCCTGGTATACCTCTTAAGGAAGATCTATTTTCAAACAATTACAATCAAGGCTATAGGAACCATCCCAATTTATCATGGAAAGATCAAGGCCTAATTAAACAATCCATTTCCCCTAATTACACTAATAAACCAAGACCAAACTTTCAAAATCAACAAAGTGGTGAGTCTTCAAATGCATAAGGAAACAAATATAATCAAATTTATTCTAAGATTGATCTAATATTGAAAAAAATTAACTCTTAAGAGGAAAGATACATGAATCAACTAACCAAACATCAAAATCTATATGAGTCAGATAAAATGAAAACTGATGTTAGAATTCAAAACATGGAAACACAGTTAGGCCAACTTGCTAGAGATATTTCATCTAGAGAAAAAGGTAGACTTCCAAGCACAACTAAACTTAACCCTAGAGAGAATTCCATGGAGTATTTCACGAGAAGCGGGATTAGTACTCAAACTACTATTGAAAATACCATGAAAATGCCCAAAATGAAAATCTACTTGAATCTGTTAATAAAAATATGCTTTTCACTAATGCTGGAAATTAATAGAAAAGCCATGAAAATGATCAAAATTTGAATTTTTCACATGAATTACAAGCTGAAAACTCATCTAAAAATCAAAATAATAAAGTAAAATAAAAGGTTTAAGAATATGTGAGTGATATTCCTACTGTTCTAAAAAACTTTTCCCCACCCATCCCTTTCCCTGAGAAGTTGAAACCCCAAAGTAAAACCAGGGTTGAACTTCTTTAGTTCCTTGGTTTTTTGTCAAAACTCCAAGTAAACATTCCATCCATTCAAGCTTTTATTAAAATCCCATATTACTTTAAATATCTTTAAAAAATTGTTTTTAAAAAAAAGACACTAGAAGAATTTTCAACTTATAGCCTCACTAAAGAGTGTAGTGTTGTACTTCAAAAGAAAATCCCACCTAAACTAAAAGTCCCATGTAGCTTTTTCATTCCCTATAGCCTAGAAAATTCTAATCATCTGAACTGTTTGTGTGACTTAGGTGCTAGTATTAATCTTATCCCTTACTGTTTCGATAGTTGATGTTGGTTGATCTTTATCCCACCATAGTTATACTGCAGTTAGCTGATAGATCTTTCACTCATCCTGTGGGTCAGGTAGATGATTTTCTAGTTGGGTTAGGGAAGCTAATTTTACCTACTGACTTTCTAGTCTTAGACATGGAGTGTGATCAAGAGGTTCCCAACATCTTAGGTTGGACCTTCTTGGCCACAGGTGGTGTTGTTATTGATGTGTCAAAGGGTAAACTTATTTTCAAAATTAGAGAACAAGAAGAAGAGTTTAATGTATTTAAGAACATTAAAGGACCAACTTATTCTGAAAACTGTTCAAAAAATTAGTTCCTTGAAGATAAAAGTTATTATAAAAATCAACTTGAACACATTGATGAATCTAAAAGATAATCCTTTGTTGAATAAATTCATCTTGAAGCTGAAAATCCTGTTGAATATATCTTAGAAGTTCAAAATTATGCTCAAACACTAAATCTTGAAACAATTTCAAAACTGGACAATTTTACAGTTTCTACTATAGAAGAGTCCTCTATTTCTGAACTTAGGATATTTTTGAGTGATTTTGAGGGTGTTTCTGGTAACACTAACCTTTATAAACACTTTTATGATATTGATGGAGAACTTATCAGAAAACTCGATGATTCTACTTTGATTTACTTATTAAATTCTGACCTTGAAGGTCTATACAGTATGTTTCCCAGTTTGGACAGCAACACTCTAAATCCTAAAACCGAGCTTGAAATTAAAACTCTTTCATCGTTCAATACTCCTTATAAGATATATTTTGAAGATATTGGACCTCCCAGGACTAAGATTCTTCCTTCTAGTGTAGAACCACCCACTCTTGAACTTAAACCAATCCTTACACATCTTAAATATTCATTTTTTGGTGATAATTCCACTTTTCCTATCATTATTTCTTCTGAACTTAATAAAAATCAAGAACAAATATTTTCAAGTGTTTTAAAAAAGTTTAAATATTCCATAGTCTAGACCATAGCTGATATCAAGGGTATTAGTCTCTCATTCTGCAAGCATAAGATACCTATGGATCCAAACCATAAGCCTAGGTTAGAGTTTCAAAGAAGATCGATTCCAAACATGAAATAAGTTTTGAGAGAGGAATTGATTAAGTTCGTTAACACTGGAATCATATATCCCATTTCTGATAGTGCTTGGGTCAGCCCTTTCCAGGTTTTCCAGGGAGGTTTCACTGTAGTAAAAAATGAAAAAAAATGTAGAAATACAAGTTAGGAAAGACACAAAATGGATAGTCTATATCGATTATACGAAGCTGAATGCAACCACTAGGAAGGACCATTTTCAAATTCCCTTCTTGGATCAAATTCATGAGAGGATTTCTGGAAATTATTTTTACTATTTTTTGGATGGGTATTCTGGTTACAACCAGATTCTTGTTGCTCTATAGGATCAGGAGAAGAACACTTTCACATGACCCTTTAGAACATTTTCCTACAGGCGGATGCCCTTTGGGTTGTGTAGAGCTTCAGCCACTTTTCAAAGGTTCATTATGGCTATATTTTTAGATATTATTGAAAGAATCATTAAAGTTTTCATGGATGACTTTTCCAACATGGGTAGTACTTTCGATTCTTGTCTTGGAATTCTTGAGTTAGTTTTGGAAAGATGCATTGAAACCAACCTTGTTCTTAATTGGGATAAGTGTCAATTCATGGTCACAAAAGGTATAGTGCTTGGTCATAAAGTGTAAAATAGAGGTTTGGAAGTTGATACTACTAAAGTAGAAGTCATTCAAAAATTTCCAACTCCTAAAAATGTTAAAGTTGTTAGAAGATTCCTAGGTTATGCCGGTTTCTATCGGAGGTTCATAAAATACTTTTCAAAAATAACTAAACCTTTGTGTTCTTTGCTGGTCAAGGATGCACCTTTCAACTTTGATGAAATTTTTTTGAAATCATTTAATCTTTTGAAAGAAACAATCACTACATCACCCAATATCACTACACCTGATTGGAAGTTACCTTTTGAACTTATGTGTGATGCTAGTGACATGGATGTAGGTGTTGTCCTTAGACAGAGGAAAGATAGGAAGTTACATGTGGTGTATTATGCTAGTATATTGCTAGATGAAGCCCAAAAGAATTATACCACCACTGAAAAGGAGTTATAGCTGTTGTTTTTTCTCTTAAGAAGTTTATACAGTATCTCTTAGGCTCAAAAGTCATTATTTTTACTGATCATTCTTCTTTAAAGTATTTTTTGTCTAAGAAAGAAGAAAAAACTAGGCTGATTAGTTGGATTTTGTTACTACAAGAGTTTGATTTGGAGATTATGGATAAGCAGAGAGCAGAAAACTTAGTTTCTGATCACTTATCAAGGATTCCTATTACTCAATCTGTAGATCCTAAGGAGATAAACTCTTATTTCCCAGATGAAAAGATGCTCACTATTTCTATTAAGCAATATACAAGGTATGCATATTTTTCCAACTTCCTGGAAGTAGTTGTCTTTCCCAAAAATATGTCCAATAACCGAAGAAATAAATTTATTTCTAAGATTAAATACTATCTCTGTGATGATCCCCTATTTTTTAGGAGATGTGATGATGGTATTATGGGGAGGTGTGTGCCTAAGGAGGATATCCTACCAGTCTTAGAGAGTTGTCACTCCTCACCTTGGGGAGGTCACCATGGTGGTGAAAGGACTGATCAGAAAGTCTTACAATCTATTTTCTATTGTACTACTATTTTCAAGGATTCTAGGAGCTATGTGGTCTGCTGTGATAGATGCTAGAGTCTAGGAAATGTTGGTAGGAAGCAGGTGTTACCCCAAAAAGGAATTCTAAAAGATAAAATTTTTGATGTCTGGGGTTTATATTTCATGGGTCCATTTCCATCATCTAATGGGAATGAGTATATTCTTTTTTTTTGTTGATTATGTGTCAAAATGGGTTGAGGTAATTGCACTTCCCAACAATCAATCCAACTCTGTAATTAAATTTGTCAAAAAGAACATCTTTTCTAGATTTTCAATTACCAAGGATTTTATCATTGATAATGGAACACACTTTAAGAACTAAAAGTTTAAGGATTTTATGGAAATATATGGTTGTGTACATAAAACTAGTACTCCTTATCATCCACATTCCAGTGGACAGGTGGAAATTTCAAATAGGGAACTAAAATAGGTACCTAAGAAAACTGTGTCAAATTCTAGGAAGGGTTGGTCTCTTAAATTTGATGAAGCTTTATGGGCATATAGACCTGCTTTTAAGACACTAATAGGTATGTATCCTTACAGATTTTTTTTTGTAAATGCTGTCATTTACCTGTGGAGTTGCAACATAAGTCTTATGGGGCAGTTAAGGCTCTGAACATTGACTTTAAGAGTGTCGGTGAGAGGACATTACTTGATCTAAGTGAGCTAGATGATATTAGGGTAGAGAGTTATGATAATTCAAGGATTTATAAAGAGAGAACTAAAATCTTTCATGATTATATCATTAAAACCAAATAATTCAAACATGGATATAAAATCCTTCTCTTTAACTCTAAACTTAAACACTTCCCTGGAAAACTGATGTCCAAGTGGTTTGGGCCTTTTACAGTTTTGAGAGTGCTAAAGAATGGAGTTTTTGAAATTATAGGAGAATAAAAAACCCATGCTGGTTAATGGTAAGAGATTGAAACTTTATTTTGAGGGATATTCAAAGGTCTTGGCTACCTTCACAGTTCTTGAGAACTGATCATGAATAAAGTCTGGCAGAAGACTTTAAAACTTATCACTGCATGGGAGGAAACCCATGGTTCTTATTGTCTTTACTTTGTTTCAATTTTACCATTGAATAATAGTCTCCTTTTGTGCTCTATTTTTGGGAAGTCGTTGTTACTGCTTGTTCTTGGTCTCTTGGTTCCATTTTAGGTTTATATGATGCTGGTGTTGTGTCATTAAGGGAGTGGAATTACCAGGCTGAGGATTAATGCCAAACATGTTCAGGGAAGTGTCTTAACTATTGTATTCATTTTTCCTATCCTGCTCACTTTAATATGAATTCCACTTCTAAGTTACATATTTTACTATTGGTGAGTCAGTGACTGTTAATTTATAAATTTTTGCTACTGCAGTGAAAATTCTGCTTGTATTTCAAGATCTTCTTGTATGTCACTGTTTAAATAAAAAAATCCTCATGTACTTCACTGCTGAAAACGGAATTTTATTTCTATTAAAATCTTTTCACTTTTTAAATCTAAGTGTGGGTGGGGACATGTTTTCTGGTTGTTTTGTTCTTTTTTTAAATATGCTTTAGGTTGAGGTGTATATGATGAACTTGTCTATTTTATTGTAAATCCATTTGAATCATACTTCGTTAAAATTATTGCACCCAGTACACAGTGCACTTACACCTTACATGTTATTTTTGTACTGAATTAAAAATATATGTCACTTGAATTAAATGTTAATGCACGTAATTTATAATTAACCTTCTATTAACTTATTCATTATGTAAAACAACATTATGTTTGACTTCAAAGAGACCCTTTTAACTTGTCATAAATCTTCTCTATTGAAAATCTATTTTAAACTTTAATAGTAAAATTATTCTTCTCCATATTTGGAAGTCAACTTTAGAGAAAAATTTGGGTTTTAAGTGTGGGGTAGGGGGTCAATTCTTGACAGTGCTAAACTGTCTTTAATGAAAGGTCCTTCAATTCCCACTGCAACATTAATTATTTTGTAAAAAATGGCTAATTTATTTTTTTCAAAATTCATTCATAATTTTTGGCTTTTCACTATTTCTTAAATGGGTCTTGCCTGTGTGTTATGCTTGATTAGTAGTTAAGTTATGCTTTGAGTATGAAATTAATGATAATGGATGAATGTTGAGTGATATCTACTTAGTGATTTAATGGAGATTTTGGTTTAGTGACTATCTTTGAAAGTGATTTGGGTTACATGTTTGTGGAGTTATGATCATAGATGATGGAACTGGAAGTTTGACTCTATATTAGGGGCTTCATTATTCTTCTTTTCTTTTAATTATTAAAATAATCACCTTAATGAGACGATATAAATGATTTTTTATATAAATATTTTGGAAATGAAGTAGTTTAGGCATCTGGGATCTCATGGTGAATCTATGAGACCCTAGATGCTGAGTGCATTTCTATTAACTATAAGTACTCTATACACTTTGAATAAGTGCATTACACAGTGCTTAGCACATGATACATGGTTTGGGAAAAATTAATAAAGTGTCTAGGGTGAAAAATGAATTCATTAAGGTGAGGGGAATGATGAATGCCAAATGAATAAGGGGACAAATTGGTTTATATAGAAGTCATTAGGTTGTATCATTAAGGTGATTCACAAAATATTATTTATAGTTGGAACATAGGCGATGAGTCATTGTAAAAAGTTCACTCTGTTAAGATCTTGAGTCCACTGAATTTTAACTTTGAGTAACTCTAGGACTTAGAAACTAATCTTGGTTTGTAATGAGTCACTAATAAAATTCAAAAATGAGGTATGAAACTTTCATTAATATTTTATTCATTTCTTTTTTGATTACTAATAAGAGATTTTTTAAGGAAGGACTCGGTTTGAGTTATCTTTTCAAAAGCCTATTGACACTTTAGTCCTCTATTTTAAGAATGTTCAATATGTAACATTTTGAACTATGTCATAAAAAAATTTTCTATTTTTCAAAGATAATAAAACATGAGATTGTTTGAGGAAAAACAATGCCTAGGTGTGGGGGAATTTTATGTGTCTCTATTTTTACATAGTTTTTCCACATCTCCTATTTAATTTTTACAATTTAATTATTTATTTTAACACTTTTTAATAAATAATGGAACTTTTGTATTTCTATCAACAAAAATATTAATTAATCATTTTTTATAATTAAATATGTGTTTTTAGTCCCAGAACCTTTGAGATAGGATCATCATATGTTGGTTATAGTTAATTTAATTAATTCATAAGAATTACCTTGATGGAATTCATTCTTCGTTGGAGTCTCTGGTCACGATCTTGTGATCTGTCATTACGTCATAGAATCCGAGTACAGGATTCCTCTAGCGGTGATCCACATGTGCTCCACGTATCTCTGGACGTCGCCGAAGGGATCTCTGGGTGCTAGCGCGGAAGAACCTTCTCTTGCGATGTCCGCCTTCAACCGCCTTGATCCGGTGGAGGATCTCGCTCTCCTAACTTGAAAGCATTCTTGATGGAAGGGGAATTCTCTCTTGGCTTGAGAGTATTTCCAAATCCATTGTGCACAACAATGGCTCTCTCTCTATGAGAATAGTGTAATTGGGATTATAACACTTAGAATAATAAAATGAATTAATTCCCCAAAAGCATTTAATCATTTCATTTAATTCTTAGTAATACCCCATGTCTTAATAATGACAGTTGACCATCATTATTACTTGACATGCGCCCAACGTATTACATTTAATATCATTTAATTAAATAAACAATATTTTCTCATGAATCTTGAAAAACAAACTACACAGCGTGTATATAAATATACATGGTGTGTACTTTTATTTTTCATTTTATTTATTTCCTCCACCATATTTATTAGACCTTGAGTAATGACTATTTATTTCTTAAATAAATGTAACTGCATTACTCACTAATAAATATATATTATTTCACCCACAATATATTCTCTCGAATAACTAGTGTCGAAATAAATGCGATCAGGAATCCTTAAATAATTATTAAACCACAGTCGGGAATAATATTTATTTAACTTGTTAAATTAATATTTAACTAAGATACATGGACATACTTATTGTGTGACCCTCTAGGCCTCTTTCTCAGTGGCATTAGACGGAGCCTGCCTAAAGTCCAAGGTTAGCGTCTAGCAACACACCAAGGAACCCATAGAAAAAGAAGTTAATGCTGCAATGATGTTTCACCTCCTACGAATGCTTACCATGTAATATAATCCCTTTGTCTCGATATATCCAATCAAGCGGGTTGCATGCTAGTGCCATCAACCAATGTGCTCGATTATTATTTCTTTGAATTCCCGGAATTGAACTCGCTCATACCTTACCATGGACATGGATTTATTTAGGCTATATCAATTTCATAAAAGGGCCTGAGATATCTACTTTCGTTATGGAAGAGAAGGGACAAATCCTTTCTCACATTATCTATTAATGCAGTATTACTCGTAACGCACCCAACGTATCCTATCTCGCTGCGAACAGTGTGTCGTCACAGTTTTTGTCAATACATCTAAGTGTGTGAGTTGTAATAACCATTAATAATAATCTTAAAGTCTAAGGACCAATACACACGTCCGCAGATAGGAACATCCAATGACACTATGAAATGTGGATTTCCTACTGGCGGGTCTCGTTCTCATAATATCCTCCTAGATATTACCAAGGGCGCACACCATGAGAAGGTGTCTCAAAGTTTTATGAGTCATCACCCCTAATTACTTTTATTATTTGTGTCCCTCAAATAATATCATCCGGCCATAGAACATATATTCAAGAACAGTGTTATGGCACTTCTAGGTTCTCATCATAGCATGGATCCGCTATGACCCATTAATGCAACAACTATCCTTAGGACATTATCACATGCATTGTCACGCAGAAGAACAATCAAGATGTGATAAAGTTTTTATCAATGAATAAAGTACAAAGTAGTTGGTTCTATACCACCAACTCCACCAATTTTTACATAGTTTTTCCACATCTTCTGTTTAATTTTTACAATTTAATTATTTATTTTAACACTTTTTAATAAATAATGGAAATTTTGTATTTTTATCACCAAAACTATTGATTAATCATTTTTTATAATTAAATATGTGTTTTTAGTCTTTTAAATAGTTAATTTAGTCATTCAAATTATTTTAACTTACCTTTTTAGCTTATTAATCTTAATCTGGTTAAAATGTTAATAATTTTAAATGTTTATTTTTTAATCAATTGTTCATTTATTTTCTTTAATCTAATTTAGTTTATAATTTAAAACCTCGCCCTTTAAATTAGATTTATTAAAATAAAATACTTCAACTTTATTTATTAATATACTTAATTATTCTGTTAAATAAATAAGTTAATAAATTTATTTAAAGTTTAATAAAATAATTTATTCTTTATTTTAAGTTTTCATTTTGTCATTTAATTAATTAACCTAGTTGTTCAAAATCTTTAGTAAATTTTAATTATTTTAATTTCATTTTTGCAGTTAATTTTTGTATGTGTTTTTCATTTATTAATATATTTAATTAATTAATCTTAATATTTAAATTCTTATTTAATAATTAAGTCACTTTTGTTTCTTTAGCTTATATAGTAATTTTATTAGACTTTATTTAAAGTTAATTATTTAGTCTTTATTAATTTAGTTTAATTTTTTGTTCATTTTATTATCTATTTAATTTTAATTTTTTATTAGCATTTCAATTTTTCTACCGGTGAGTCAACTCAACAATCACTTTGTGTCGGTATCGGTCTCTCCTATTGATCAGTGTCACGATCCTCTACTCCTAACACTGATGGTTTTAAGAGTCCTTCACTGATGCCACGACTTAGCAATGCCATGATGCACTGATCCTCGTGACTCACCAGTCACTTTAACACACCATCGGTCTCTCCTACGCATCAGTTACGGTCTCTCACTTCTTACTAATTCTGCATCACACCGATGTTGCGATGCACCGATTCTTTTTCTCTTAACTCATCGATCGGTTTTTTATTTTCATCGGTTTCATGATCACACTAATGACTCATTTTATTTTAATTATCGGTGACTCATTTTTTATTGTTATCAGTGAGTCATTGACTCACTGTTATTTTTTTTCATCAGTGTTTCATGCACACACCAGTATTTTATTTTTTTCGGTCACTCACATGTTCTTCTATCGGTGAGTCGTTACTCACCGATGGTCATCCCTGCTACCGATATAACTATTGATGTCTCATTGTTTCCTCTCCCACATATGTATCAGTTTCACATCTTCACACACCAGTTCCATTATTTGGAATCTGAATGGCGAGAATATTTTTGTGCCATTAGATTCTTACGGGGTCCCTACGGATGATGTCACAGGGTTACTTGGCCAGATTCTAGGCCAGCTGGCAGCGGATCCCATTTCCCTTACCATTTCATATGACGATTGGAGACTTATGCCTCCAAGCTGGAAAAATGATGTTTTTGATTCTCAAATCAAGGTGAATTTATTACATTATGGTTTAATTGAATTTCATGTTACTAATATGTTCAAAATGAATTTCTCTATACAGATGTTCTTCCACTTTACCATTGCTGATGTGATAGCATGAAAGTGGACGTTGAAAAATCTAGGTAAGAAGTGGAAAGATTTTAAATGGAGATTGTGGTGTGATGTCAACGATGCTTCCTTGACCGCACTGCAAATGTATGAGAAGCTACCCAGTGGGGTACCAAAAGAGCAGTGGAAAGTGTTTTTTGACAGGCATTGGGATCAGAAGTGGATGGTATTGAAATATATATATTATTATATTATCCTCATTTTACATTTTTACATGTATATGAAAAGTACATGACATTCAATACATCAGTATTAAATTTCTTTTTATTTATTTCAGGATCTCTCAAGACAGAATGCATCAAACCGAGCGAAGTAAGTCATCCCGCACACTGTGGGCTCAAAAAGTTTTTCTAAAAGTCGAACGACATTGGTAATCTTTTAATTAGGTTAAATATTTATAAGACAATGTTATCTATTTAACATATTGATTTATTGATTTATCTTTGATTAATGAAGTCACAGAGTTTAGGCCATGAAGCATCCAGAACTGAACTGTGGTTGGATGTTCACAAGAAAGCAGATGGATGTTTTGTTAACGAGCCTGCTAAAGAAGTTTGGGTATGAAGTCAATTTTTTATCATAATAACTTATTATCAGTTTTTACTATGTTAATATATATTGATATTTGATTTATAGGCCAAAATTAAAGAACTATGTGATGCCAATCCTGCACATTCCTACTCTGTCTCCCAGGATAACCCGGTTGCTAAAGTCCTTGGGAAGGAGCATCCTGGGAGAGTGCACGGGATGGGTTTGGGACCCGTGCCATCTGAGGTTTTTAGCAGGACACCAGGGATAGTTGCTGCATCTACTCCTAACTTTAGTCAGCCCATACCTGGAGATGCTAATAAAGAGATTTTTTCTTTACGAAACACAGTTCACCAGCAGGGGGATCAGATATCTGCATTGCAGAAACAGTTGACTGAAATACATCAGCAGATAAGAAGATATGCCCCTGGTGGGAGTGCATTAATTGGTGGTATGCAGGTAAATCACAGAAAATCAAAATCATTTAGTTTTATAACTTTCATTGGTTTTAATTTTTAATATAAATATATAACCGTATTTAATTTTCAATATAATGTTCTTACAGGTGACAGCACAAAGTGGAAATGAAGGTGGAGAGGGTGACGATGCAGTGTAACGACCCAATATTTTTGAGTAGTATATTAACTTACTCTTAATGATTTAATAAGATGTTAATGGTTAATGCAGAAAGAGGAGTCGATGGCTTCATCCAGTAGACTCGACCCTTATGAAGCCCACTTATCAGAGCTTGGGAAGGAGGTAGAATCTGTGGGCTTCGCTTTGGACCAAGCCCAAGCCAAACTCCAGCATGTCAAGCTTGAACGGAAACGCCTACGGGAGAAGTTCAAGTTAGTAGAGATTACTACTAGGGCAATGTTATCTGAGCCTCCCTTAGATTCTCTCACCATAGCACACCTTACACTTAGGTCTTATGCCGGTGTTATAAGGGGCTATGTGACGAGACCCTAGCTTCCTTGTGTAATCCTTTCGGGTGAATAAATTGAGATTTCTTCCTTTAGTGATGTTTGTGAAATTTCAAATGTCTAGATAATTTTAGAATGTATTTTATTGATGAATTTTGAAAAAGGGATATTTTAAAATATTTATGTAAACCCTAAATAACTAATGATGTGTAATGATTTTCAAAAAATGGTCTTCTACAAAAGTGTTCAAAAAGGAATTTGGAGTCTAATAAGATCAACTTAATTTTTGATGAATAGTAAATTATGAATAGTGATTTTACACTTAGGATTAGTAATGTGACCAAATGGATTAGTAATTTCACTCAAATAAAGTTTTAATATAATTCAGACACCTAGATTAAGTAATGTGATTCAATAATATGGGTAAATAACGGTTTCAAAAATTATTAGTCAAGTATTAGTTTTTTCGGATGAATAGTGTTTTTTAATTAAAAATAATTAGAAAATTATTTTTATAAAAATGACTTTATTTTTGAACTCAGAGCATCCATATTATGTTATGGTAATTTTTGGGGATTTTTCTGAAAAAAACGAATTTTCGATGAATAGTGTTTTTATTTAAAAATTAAATTAAAATTATTTAGAAAATTATTTTTAAATGGAGTTCATAAATGTATTTAGAGCATCGATATTTGGTTAACGTGAAATTTTGGGATTATTCTGAGAAAGTTGAATTTTCGATGAATAGTGAAAATATAGTTTTTAAGTTACGGGTGTTTAATGACATCATTAAATGATGTATTATGTATATATTCAATATGGTCGAATTATGAATAGTAATATAAGGTGTGAGGTGTCCCAAGTGGCCAATACCATGGGCAAATACCATGGGCAAGCCCATGGTTTTGCCAAAACCACTAGTGAGGTGTCCCTTGGCCATTAATGCCTTGTCCCCTCACTTTCCCTATAAATACCCACCCTTTCCTCCTTTAGTTTCCACTCCCAACTCTCCCCCAACGAATTTCTGGTCTCCTTACCTCCCAAGGAGTCCTCCCAAGGTTCCCCCAAGCCCTCAAGGTCCAAAACTTTAAGTTTCAAGAGTCACGTTTTAAGGTAAGGGATCCGACCCCTCTCTTTCTTTTCATGTAATCTCTTTTATGTCATTCCTTTTATGCTCCATGTTATTATGTGAGAGGATGTTCTTTTATATTCCTCTTACTTCCCCTTTCATGTTTATATGATGAGAGATCCCCTCTTACTCTCATCATTTCGTTTTATGAAAGTTTAATTGACGCCGTTAGGCTGCCGAATGTTTAAGTGATTCTTTCACCCTTCTCATTTTTCAAGTTTGATTTTCATGTCAAATCTTTCAAGTTCCTTTTTATTATGTTGGGGTATGATCTCTATATCTATCATACTGATATCTTATGATCATATGATGAGAGACCCTATTTGATTTGTTCAATTCATTTTTTTTGAAGTTTAAGTGACGTCGTTAGGCTGCCGAATTTTCATAAGAGAAATCAAATTTTTGTCTTCCTTCCATGTTTTTCATTTCAAATGGTATGTCCTTAAAATTGCATCACCATGTCCATATATCCTTCTTATTCTGTCCCTCTACAATTTTATGGGTCAATTATGATTGTTCGACCCATGTTCCCTCTCTTCTCAAAGTTTTCTAAAACCTTGTAACATAGCCGTTATGCTTCAGAATTTTCGTCTCAAAATGCCTCTCTTTTTCTCAAAATTATTTTATGTTATAAAGTGAATACTCAAAGCTCATATTTCTACAGGGGTATTCACATATATATGAAAATGTTCTATTTTAAATTCTGGGATTTACATACATGATACCCGCTTTCCCTTTCCATGGGTTTAAAGTAATGTAAAGATCGTGTCTTTAAAGCAGTTTTTAAAACGTTATGATTATGAAATGAAACCCATTTATTTTATGCTATATGGGTTATTTTTGAAATGTTTGATGATGATATATGTGGCTCACGTGATAATAAAGGAAAATTTAAGGTTGCGCCCTGATAGCGCTCCAATGCATTGGGTAAAGACTTAATATCTAGAGATGACCATTTTAACGACGCCTTGGTGAATAACCTTGGTAATTTTTAACGACACCTTGGGGATGGACCTTGGTGAAACGAAATGATTGTCAATATTAAATGTTGTAGCCACATCTTCAATTTATGAAAAATGTTATTTTTATTATGATGTATCTCATGATTTCTTCCTCATGCTTTAAAGTTCTTTTCATGTCCTTATTGAAGTATCTCAAGTTCACATGAAAAATATTTCTCTTGTTTCCCTTACTGGGCCTTTTGCTCACCCTTTCTTTTGATGTATGTCCCCAGGTTATGAGATGCAGTAATGAACCTAGGATGAACTAAAGGAGAATCCTTTCAAGTGTTTAAGAAGAATGTTTTATGTTTTTTTTCTTGTATTATGTTCCTTGTTTCCAAGACACTAAACCTTAACGATCCTCAGTTCCGTGTAATGGAATGAAAGTTATGTTATAAAAATACGGGATGCTATAGTTGGTATCAAAGGATGGTTTAGTTATTTGTGGAAATTAGGATATAAAAACTTTAGGAAGAACCCTATAGAAAAGTTTAAATATAGGAAAACTTCCTGGTATTTTGGTAAGTATTGAGTAAGTGGTTTATCAAACAAATACATCCCTGTCTGGATACGAGCAGGTAGAGGCGGCTCTAGCACAGATGTACATAGGGGTAAAACCCGAAAACACCGCTTTGAGCTAGACTCGAACGGGAACTGGTGCACGATAACGGGCCTTGCTGCACTCTTGGTTACGACACTCCCGGGGGATATGTTTGGTTAATCACAAGCTTTTTATGAATCATTATGAAGGAATTATAGAAAAGTGTAATTGTCTAAGCATGAATTCTTAGTTAAAAGATTCATAAATGAAATAAGTTTCTTACTAAGGTTTTATTCTTTTAGAAAATGGCGGGCAATAGGAGGAACTGTGCCGATGGTGATTGCAATGCACCATGTGCTGACGGCCCTCTGATGGAAGCCGGAATGGAAACATTCATGCGAATGATGAACCAACTAACTCAAGTTATGAGTAATAACTTGAATCAAGCTGAGAGGCTGACCTCACCACGAAGGGAACAACACTCTGTTGAGTCCTTCATGCGTCAACGACCACCAACATTCAGTGGATCTACTGACCCATTGGTTGCGGAACAATGGATAATCTCCATTGAAAAGATCTTTTCTGTACTTCATTGTTCGGAACAAGAAAAAGTCACCCTTGTTGTTTACCGCCTAGAGGGAGAAGATGATCAGTGGTGGTCACTGATCAAAAACACGAAGCCACGAGGAGAGATAGAAGCTATGGAGTGGGAAGAATTTCGGGGAATTTTCCTTAACAAGTATTTCCCTCGTTCCATGAGAACGAGAATGGAGAAAGAGTTTCTCGAGCTGAAGCAGAAGGAGAACGAATCTGTCGGAAGCTATGAGATGAAATTCACAAGGCTTTCCCATTATACCTCAAGCTTTGTCATGGACCCTAATGGAAAGGTTGATAGATTCTTTGGTGGACTACGACCTCATCTGCGGAAGAATCTAGCCAACAGGGACTATGATAGCTATGAAGAAATAGTTCGAAGTGCTATGAAAGTCGAGCTGGAGTTTGGTGAGACACAGTGGTCTCATAAACCAAATGAAAAGAAGAGATCGTTGGAGCCCAGTTTAGGGAAGTCTTTTGATCATGGAAGAGGTGGAAAGCAAATGCAACTTACCACATGAAATAAATGTGGGAAGAATCATCTGGGGAACTGCTTGAACGGAAGTGGCAACTGCTACAAGTGTGGAAGAGGAGGCCATAGTGCTCGGAATTGTCATAGTGAGGTGAAGACTCAGCTTCCCAACACTAACGACAGAGGAAAGATGGTTCTGGCCCTACCCGAGGTCACATGCTTCAAGTGTGGACAGCTTGGGCACTTTGCTAACCAATGTCCAAATCCGAGGGCGGTGGAGGGGAATCACCATCAACCTCAGAAGAGGCCAAGAGAGCAAGGTCGTGCTTTAGCTATCACAACAGCTGAATTTGAAGTCCCGAATGATGTGGTAGCAGGTACTCTTGTCGTCCTCTCAAAACTAGCAAGTACTTTATTTGATTCTGGTTCTACGCATTCCTTTATTTCCTCCAAGTTTGCAAGGAATATAGAATCAATCCCCGAACTGCTAGAGGTAGAGTTGTCTGTCAAGACTCCAAGTGGGATTATCCTTGCATCAACAGTATTTAGAGACTCTAGTGTTTACTTTGGTGAGCACAATCTTCTCGCAAATCTATTAGTCATTCCCATGATGGAATTCGACATTATACTAGGGATGGACTGGCTCTCAAAGTATAATGCTAAGATCAAATGCAGAAGTAAGGAAATCTCAGTAGTCTTGAATGAACGACCTACAGTTATCTTCCAAGGAGAGATATCCCGAACTGATCCCTATCTAGAAGCACCTCCTATAGCATTCTTTATAGAGTTAATCGGTGATGATGAAGAAGGAAAAGGGAGCATACAAATAGAATATGTTCTGATTGTTCAGGAATACATGGATGTATTTTCTGAGGAGTTACCTGGACCTCCCCCAGAAAGAGAGGTAGATTTCTCTATTGAACTCGTACCTGGGTCTCAACCGATATCAAATACTCCATATAGAATGGAAAATGTGGAGCTAGAAGAGTTAAAGAAACAACTCTAAGACTTGTTGGAGAAGGGGTTTATCCGACCGAGTGTGTCTCCTTGGGGAGCACCAGTTCTCTTTGTGAAGAAGAAGGATGGATCAATGCAGCTATGCATCGATTATAGATAACTGAACGGGATCACGGTGAAGAACATATATCCTCTTCCAAGAATTGATGATTTATTTGACCAACTTCGCAGGGCTCAATTCTTCTCTAAGATTGACCTTCGATCTGGTTATCATCAACTAAGGGTGAAGAAGGAAGATATTCCAAAGACTGCCTTCCGATCAAGATATGGGCATTATGAGTTTACTGTTATGCCCTTCGTCTTGACTAATGCTCCTGCTATTTTCATGGATTTGATGAATAGATTCTTTAAGGACTACCTTGATAACTTTGTGGTAGTTTTTATTGATGATATTTTGATATATTCAAAAAGTTGTGAGGAGCATGAAGATAATCTAAGGGTTATATTGAAAACTATGCGGAAGGAGAGGCTATTTGGGAAGTTCAGCAAGTGTGAGTTTTGGTTACAACAGGTGGATTTCTTGTGGCACATCTTAACCAATGAAGGAATCTCGGTTGACCCTGCAAAGAAAATGGTTGTGGAGGAGTGGCCTCAACCCACAACAGTAACTGAGATTAGTAGTTTCCTTGGTTTAGCAGGATATTATAGGAGGTTTGTGAAAAAAATTTCACGGCTTTCTAATCCACTAACCAAGTTGACTCGAAAAGGGGTTAAGTTCATCTGGACAAAGGAATGCAAGAAAAGTTTCCAAGAGCTGAAGAAGAGATTGGTTAATGCACCTGTGTTAACACTACCCTCTATCGGAGAAGGATTCGTTATTTTTAGTGATTCATCTCTGAAAGGTCTTGGGTACGTCCTCATGCAAAATGACAAAGTAATTGCTAATGCATCTCGACAGTTGAGGATTCATGAGCAGAATTATCCTACGCATGATCTAGAGCTGGCGGCAGTTGTTTTTGATCTAAAGATATGGAGGCACTATCTTTATGGGGAGAAATGTGATATATACACTGACCACCAAAGTCTAAAGTATATTTTCACACAGAAAGAATTGAACATGAGACAAAGGAGATGGTTGGAGCTTATTAAAGACTATGATTGTTCAATTCATTATCACCCTGGAAGAGAAAACAAAGTCGCGGATGCTTTAAGCAGGAAAGATCCTGTTGTTCTGGCAACAATGAGGATCGTAGGAGATCCCTTGATTAAAGATCTAGTAAAACTGTACATGGGAATTATAAGGAAAGGGACATCATCAACCCTATTCCAAATGATTTCTCAACATTCATTACTAGAGGGGATCAAGAAGGCTCAAAAAGAAGATCCTTTGCTGCAGGAGAAGTTTGAGGCTGTAAAGGATGGGAAGTTCCCTGATTTCAATATTGATCAAGAAGGTGTATTGAAATTTCGTACAAGACTATGTGTTCCATCTATTCCGGAGATAAAGAAAGAACTGATGGATGAAGCTCATAGCTCTACATTCTATATACACCTGGGAAGCACTAAGATGTATAGAGACCTTCGTGATCATTATTGGTGGGATAACATGAAGAGGGAGATTGCTGATTACACTACAAGGTGCCTGGTGTGTCAGCAAGTAAAGGCAGAACGACAACTTCCTAAGGGGGTATTACAACCGCTACCCATACCAGTATGGAAGTGGGATAATATCACTATGGACTTTGTAACTGGTCTCCCGAAAACATCCAAAGGAAACAATGTGATATGGGTTATTGTGGACCGTCTCACCAAGACAGCCCATTTTATCTCTATTCAGGAAGATTTCTCTCTGGATCAGCTTGCCAAGATATACGTGAAGGAAGTGGTAAGGCTGCATGGGGTACCACTATCCATCGTATCTGATCGTGACCCAAGATTCACATCAAAATTTTGGAGAATTCTTCAACATGATCTGAATACTGAATTGAATTTTAGTACAGCCTATCATCCTCAAACTGATGGTCAATATGAAAGGACTATTCAGACACTCGAAGACATGTTGAGATTATGCTCAATGGAATTTAAAGGTGGATGGGATCAACACCTCCCATTAGTTGAGTTCTCCTATATCAACAGCTTCCATTCGAGTATTCAGATGGCACCCTATGAAGCTCTATATGGAAAGCGGTGTAGAACTCCTACTTGTTGGGATGAAACTGGTGAGAGGAAGCTTCTTGGGCCTGATCTCGTGCAAGAGATGACGGAACATGTTCATGCCATCCAACAACACATAAAGTCTGCTCAGAGTCGGTAGAAGAGCTATGCTGACAATCGTCGAAGGGACTTGGAGTTTGGTGTTGGTGACAAAGTCTTCCTTCGAATTTCTCCATGGAAGAGAGTCATGCGGTTTGGGAAGAAAGGGAAGCTCAGCCCTAGGTACATTGGCCCATATGAAATCCTTGATCGCATAGGATCAGTGGCCTATCGTCTAGAACTTCCACCAAACCTAGCTCAAGTTCATGATGTCTTCCATGTATCTCTCTTAAGGAAGTACATACCCGACCCTTCGCATGTACTGAACCCAGAGGTGGTACAACTAGAACATGACCTCTCTTACGAGGAGCAGCCAGTGGAGATCTTGGACCGTAGAGACAAGGTCCTACGAAACAAGACTACCCACCTTGTGAAAGTGTTGTGGAGGAATCATAAATATGAAGAAGTGACTTGGGAGCCGGAGGAAACAATGAAGCAAAAGTACCCTCACCTTTTCGACTAGGCCTCAAGTATAAATTTCGGGGACAAAATTTCTTAAGGGGGGAAGAATGTAACGACCCAATATTTTTGAGTAGTATATTAACTTACTCTTAATGATTTAATAAGATGTTAATGGTTAATGCAGAAAGAGGAGTCGATGGCTTCATCCAGTAGACTCGACCCTTATGAAGCCCACTTATCAGAGCTTGGGAAGGAGGTAGCATCTGTGGGCTTCGCTTTGGACCAAGCCCAAGCCGAACTCCAGCGTGTCAAGCTTGAACGGAAACGCCTACGGGAGAAGTTCAAGTTAGTAGAGATTACTACTAGGGCAATGTTATCTGAGCCTCCCTCAGATTCTCTCACCATAGCACGCCTTACACTTAGGTCTTATGCCGGTGTTATAAGGGGCTATGTGACGAGACCCTAGCTTCCTTGTGTAATCCTTTCGGGTGAATAAATTGAGATTTCTTCCTTTAGTGATGTTTGTGAAATTTAAAATGTCTAGATAATTTTAGTATGTATTTTATTGATGAATTTTGAAAAAGGGATATTTTAAAATATTTATGTAAACCCTAAATAACTAATGATGTGTAATGATTTTTAAAAAATGGTCTTCTACCAAAGTGTTCAGTAAGGAATTTGGAGTCTAATAAGATCAACTTAATTTTTGATGAATAGTAAATTATGAATAGTAATTTTACACTTAGGATTAGTAATGTGACCAAATGGATTAGTAATTTCACTCAAAGAAAGTTTTAATATAATTCAGACACCTAGATTAAGTAATGTGATTCAATAAAATGGGTAAATAACGGTTTCATAAATTATTAGTCAAGTATTAGTTTTTTCATATGAATAGTGTTTTTTAATTAAAAACTTAATTAAAAATAATTAGAAAATTATTTTTATAAAAATGACTTTATTTTTGAACTCAGAGCATCGATATTATGTTATGGTAATTTTTGGGGATTTTTCTGAAAAAAACAAATTTTCGATGAATAGTGTTTTTATTTAAAAATTAAATTAAAATTATTTAGAAAATTATTTTTAAAATGGAGTTCATAAATGTATTTAGAGCATCGATATTTGGTTAAGGTGAAATTTTGGGATTATTCTGAGAAAGTTGAATTTTCGATGAATAGTGAAAATATAGTTTTTAAGTTACGGGTGTTTAATGACATCATTAAATGATGTATTATGTATATATTCAATATGGTATAATTATGAATAGTAAGATAAGGTGTGAGGTGTCCCAAGTGGCCAATACCGTGGGCAAATACCATGGGCAAGCCCATGGTTTTGCCAAAACCACTAGTGAGGTGTCCCATGGCCATTAATGCCATGTCCCCTCACTTTCCCTATAAATACCCACCCTTTCCTCCTTTAGTTTCCACTACCAACTCTCCCCCAACGAAGTTCTGGTCTCCTTACCTCCCAAGGAGTCCTCCCAAGGTGCCCCCAAGCCCTCAAGGTCCAAAACTTTGAGTTTCAAGAGTCACATTTTAAGGTAAGGGATCTGACCCCTCTCTTTCTTTTCATGTAATCTCTTTTATGTCATTCCTTTTATGCTCCATGTTATTATGTGAGAGGATGTTCTTTTATATTCCTCTTACTACCCCTTTCTTGTTTATATGATGAGAGATCCCCTATTACTCTCAACATTTCGTTTTATTAAAGTTTATGTGACGATGTTAGGCTGCCGAATGTTTAAGTGATTCTTTCACCCTTCTCATTTTTCAAGTTCGATTTTCATGTCAAATCTTTCAAGTTCCTTTTTATTATGTTGGGGTATGATCTCTATATCTATCATACTGATCTCTTATGATCATATGATGAGAGACCCTATTTTATTTGTTCAATTCATTTTTGTTGAAGTTTAAGTGACGTCGTTAGGCTGCCGAATTTTCATAAGAGAAATCAAATTTTTGTCTTCCTTCCATGTTTTTCATTTCAAATGGTATGTCCTTAAAATTGCATCACCATGTCCATATATCCTTCTTATTCTGTCCCTCTACTATTTTATGGGTCAATTATGATTGTTCGACCCATGTTCCCTCTCTTTTCAAACTTTCTAAAACCTTGTAACATAGCCGTTATGCTGCAGAATTTTCGTCTCAAAATGCCTCTCTTTTCTCAAAATTATTTTATGTTATAAAGTGAATACTCAAAGCTCCTATTTTTACAGGGGTATTCACATATATATAAAAATGTTCTATTTTAAATTCTTGTATTTACATACATGATACACGCTTTCCCTTTCCGTGGGTTTAAAGTAATGTAAAGATCATGTCTTTAAAGCAGTTTTTAAAACGTTATGATTATGAAATGAAACCCATTTATTTTATGCTATATGGGTTATTTATGAAATGTTTGATGATGATATATGTGTCTCACATGATAATAAAGGAAAATTTAAGGGTGCGCCCTGATAGCACTCCAATGCATTGGGTAAAGACTTAATCTCTAGAGATGACCATTTTAACGACGCCTTGGTGAATAACCTTGGTAATTTTTAACGACACCTTGGGGATGGACCTTGCTGAAACGAAACGATTGTAAATATTAAATGTTGTAGCCACATCTTAAAGTTATGAAAAATGTTATTTTTATTATGATGTATCTCATGATTTCTTCCTCATGCCTTAAAGTTCTTTTCATGTCCTTATTGAAGTATCTCAAGTTCACATGAAAAATCTTTCTCTTGTTTCCCTTAATGGGCCTTTTGCTCACCCTTTCTTTTGATGTATGTCCCCAGGTTATGAGATGCAGTAATGAACCTAGGATGAACTAAAGGAGAATCCTTTCAAGTGTTTAAGAAGAATGTTTTATGTTTTTTTTTCTTGTATTATGTTCCTTGTTTCCAAGACACTAAACCTTAACGATCCTCAGTTCCGTGTAATGGAATGAAAGTTATGTTATAAAAAGACGGGATGCTATATGCAGCATCGGACCCTGAGTAGTTGTATTGTTGATGTGTTGAACAAAAATGGAAATAGTTGGTTTGTATATGTAACATTTGTGGCACATAGTTTCCACCACACATTTTCATGTCCTAAAATTTCCTTGATTTCTCATGTTTCTTTTTATGCATTTTATTGAATTATGATATTTCTTTTTATGTCTTCATTTCTCGAGTGTGGTATAGATCATTCCATTTAGGTCTGTGTTTGAATTGGTAGTCGAGATTTTGGATGACTAGGAGTTAAACCCATTATTGATGTGTTGAACAAATTGGTTCATTTCATAGTGATCAAGGGGATAGTGTTGTGGACACTTTGGTGAGGCCCATTGTTGAAAATGTCTGATTTAAGCGTCAAAAGTATCTAAACATGCTCTAGCTCTTCTAAAATGTCATGATAATGTTTCTTAAGTCATTTGTGACATCTAAGGTCAAACACTAAATTAAATTTATTTTGGTAGCTTCCTAGGTTATAAAACTCCTAAATACACTACATATCTAAATAGGAAACTATGAAGAATGGGAACCTAATGGGATACTTGTTTAATAGGTCAAGAATCATCCATAGGTATGACATGGTCTATGGAATGAGTGATTAATTAATTAACCATTTTGAGTGAGAACATTTTAATGAGGGTCATAAATTCATCAAACTAATTCCTAGGATTAAGGATATTAAATTTATCTTCCATGGAATATTCTAAATCAAGGGTGGTTCACTAAGATATAGGTGTGACTGAGGGGTAATAAATTAGCATAAGTCCATGAATTTAGGCAAGAAAAATTTATAAATTAAATTATAATCTCAGAGATGGATGTCGACTAGACGCACAATTGGTATGTGTTATAAAAACATGAATTTTAAGAAAAGAACTTCTACCAAATACTACAATATTAGGATGGTTAACTCATATATTTATGTCTCTCGATTCAATAAAAAATATATGAAAATGTATAACCTGAAAAAAGAACTAAAAATAGGGCATATAAGATTGCACAATGATAACACTTAGAGAAATGAAGAAAACAAAGGAGGTAAAAGGAGAAGAATCCAAACCCCTATCCTTCTTATTCTTTAAATGGATGAATAAATGGAGGAGTATTGAGTTTTTTATTGGAATTGTTTGATGATACATACCTCCACTTACTAAACTATGACCGATTTATGAAAAATTAAAAATAGTCCAAAAAGTGGATTTTTACATACTCCCAACTATAGGACAACTCATCCCTAAGCTATACTTATAGAAAAAATGAAACATTTAAAATATTCCCAAAACTATATAGGATGGTCTAACAAAGTCTAGAATTACATCGTGAGGATTAGTTATAAACCCAACCTTCTCTCTAGAGTTAGAATATGAAATTTCAAAATTCACATTCAAACCAAACACCCAGGGAGTATAAGTTCTAAAAATCATATAACCAAACATACCTCAATTCATTACAAGTTATCCGGTCATGAAACTTTAATTAATGGAATTCCATAACTTTATTCTTTACCAACACTAGGCCTTATAGGGAGATGTCATAGGTCTGGTATAAAACACTTCTATCCAAACATATTCATAAGAAACCATAGTTATACTCCCACAACTCCATGTAATGATCGTATTGAATTTGACCAACACCCACATCTAGAGGATGTACAATTTAATAAGACCCCCCAAACCACCTCTCATCACCTATCCCTATGTTTCTTTACCATCTGAATTTAATCCAGAAACATTAAACCAAGTGGCACGACTCAGACACATTAACAATGAAAACTACTTAAAGCGAGCACCACATGATTTATAGGTCCATGGTTTCTTCCCACTATAGTAATTCTCAAACCACTAAACCATGAGAACTATACTATTATAAATCACTTCTAGTTTCACATTGACATGTTCAAGCTTTTCTTTCTTTATTTAAGATAGATCTCACTTTAGCTCACTTGAAAACTCCTTATGAAGCGGTTCCACATGAAAACTGCTACCTCCATTTACAAATCAACCATCACTGTTAATATAGTCCTAAAAATTTAAACTAAAGGGTCATAACCAAAACACACTCTTCATTATTAATAAATCTTACACAAAGAAATATTGTCTCACAACATGCACTTGTTTACTAAAATTCTAGTCAGAACGCTTTAGGTTGACCTGCTTAGAGGACATACAAATTTATGGCCAATGCCTTTATTTGAAAACTAAATCATATTAACATAGACTGAAAAGTTATATCGTGATAATTGAGATGAACCCACTGAATTCCAAAACTGACTCGTGGTGTGATTTAATGGGTGCATACTCAACCAACCATTTCAACATCATGCTACATTACAAGAAAATATGTGATATCAATCTATCACATTTCCTAGATTTCACATGCAGCCCGAGTCTGAATATAATTTCCAACACTGATTCAAACTCATACCTAAGTCTTAAATTCAACACCTCCTCCATTTCTGGAAAACTTTAATTTTATATCTCACAGACTTCTGAAAGTCATTTTGACCATTCATGACTATTCTTTCTACAACCACTCTCCCAAAGGTTACATTTTCCATGACCTGTGTGATTCTCCCTACCATAGGATTTTAATATTCATCATTTTAATAAAAATAGGAATCTAATTCCCATGAAAAACACTCTTTCCACCACTAAACATGGTTTCTGGATGTGAGTCAATATAATTATACCATGTTCCATCACGACAATCCATCCTTGGCATACGCTGAAGCCTCATCTAGAACTAATATTCCATCCTTGAACAACTTGTGGTTCACTTCCTACCACATAGATTTACATCATCCACTTAATAATAAATAAAATGGTCTATTCATAATCACATGCATTATGAAATCCTCATTCCATGCGCACACATTCAATCAACATCAATAACTACATCTTGAACTTTAACCCAGATTGATGATGTTATAAAACTTGATCCTATTACATAGTCATCCATAGAACTAGGATAACATAGATTTTCTACAAAAAACTCTGGTCTATATAACTCACCACAACATAGTTAATACCTAGGTAACCTCACTCAGGGAGTTATCGGTTAACACAACCTTTTTAGATCCCACAACCCTAAACCAAGTAGTTATGTGATAATACCCCTCAAGGTGTTACCTGTGATTTCATCCATCAAACTCTCAGAGATTATAAATTTTTTCACAAAACACCACACAACTCTCTCCACCAAACCTTAGTTAAATAGGAAATTTATATGATAATGAATACTAAATTGATGTTACATCAATGAAATAGGAACACCCATTTCATATAATTCATAGGACCGATGACACTGTGCATTCTTGGTATTTTCTAGCCTACTCAAAAAATCAAACCCAAGGGTCACGTTATCCTACATAACCATTTAACATAGATGATGACTTCTTGAGTCATACACCTTTGAAATTAAACTCACACAACTAACTAAACTAAATAAAATTAGATTGGCATGTCAGTCCCACTAATCTCAAGCATTAAAGATGCTCATAACACCTAGAAGTTTTACTTATCTCTTGATCGCCTACTAACTTGGGGAATCATTCCACAACTAGAGTCCTACTCAGTCCCAAAATACATAAAAAACAAATTCTATGACCAAAAACTAAAAAGATGCATCCAATGATGCTTAATATCTCCAAGAATGCTAGAAAAACTAGGTTAACCCCTCACATAACACGAGGAATCAACTCTAATTCTAGGTTTATTCCTAAAAGGTCACTAGAATCTCCCACCTAACCTATATTCCAACATAAAAAGATGTCAACTAAGACTCACTGGAAATATCCACATTCCTATAAAATCTATATCCTAATGTAACTCTAAAACTATTCCCACAATAGGATTTTTATAACAGTATATTTCTAATGTGTTATTTAATCTATTTCATCAGTTCAAATTTATTATAAGTATTAAGGATGGTTTCTAGGCCACAAAACCAAAAAAATCATTATATAAATGGGTTGGTACTAATATAACTACTAATTCATCAATTATCAATTTTTATAAGTAGAGTAAAATTGCTATGGATGATCTATCCTAAGAAAGTGAAGTTATAAGATTTAGTGGAATCCAGTTTGGGATGTTACAATGTTGTATCAATGGAGTTTTATCTTCCTAGTATTTACTATTTAGGATACTGTATACATGAGTATGAAGAATGTGTTGGAACCTTTGATGGATATCTGACTATTGTGTTAACAATACTTTCTCTAATAGGAAGTCTTATTTTCTAGGGTTTCAGATTTTATTCTATTTTTAAATATTAAAGTTGTCTATTATTTCTCACCGAGAGAAAAACATGGTTTTTGGATGTTGTGGTTTATTCTGGATATTCAGCTCTTGGTAATTGGTGGGAGGCCAGGGATGGTTTTTTCTGGTTTTATTTGTTTTTCAGGGCAGTGTTGCAGTAGAAGCAAAGAATTATTATTTTTACTCTGGGAAGCTTTTCATGGCAGTTTTAACCGCCGCAAAATGTATATTGGTGGCTGTTTACACCTCCCCTAAATGGTGAAACCCGCCTCTAAACGTAAAATAAAATTTACGTTTAGCGGCGGTTATAACCACAGCTAAATAGGAGCATCGTGGCAGCCTCATTCCGCAACGGTTCTCGTGACTTTAGCGGCAGTTTTACGGCTGCTGGAATTTGAGTTCATTCACGACGGTTATAACCACCACGAATAAAGTGATATCCAGGGCTCGTAAAACCACTGCTAAAATCAGAAAAACCGCTGCGAAATGAGGCAGCAATGATGCTTTCCTGAAACCGCAGCTAAATGTAAATAACCGCCTCTAATAGATTGACGACGCCCTATTAGGCGGTGGTTTCTGTAAACCACCACCAAACAATGTAGCGGCAGTTTAAACCGCCGCTAAACGGCGATTCTTTTGTAGTGACTTATAAATTTTCCTATAATTTTCACTAAAGTTATTTTATCCAATTACCCATGCATTATTACCTTTACAATAATTCATATTCTTATCCCAAAGGTTTATCAAGGACATAAAATTTATGATCAAACCTAACTTATCAAACATCAAATTATCCTCAATAAACAACCTAATCTCTGAATTTATCTAAATATTTCATTTGATACCAACTATGATGCCTCAAACCTACACTCTCATATCCAGTTATCATATACACATACTTTATATAATTACTTTGATACCATCTATAAAATCCATGATATAATCATCCATAATTACAAAATAAATAATGATTATTGAATATCATAAATTCAAAAGAACATTTTAGGTTTATAAATTTAGATAATTAGGAAACAACATTAACTAACATATCCTATGTTCTTTGTATTAAACAAACATTTTATCCCTGCTATATATATGAAACAACATAATCAATAATAAGTATTCATCATCTCACACAAATTATTACGCATGTTTTATCCATCCAAACATGTCATGTTTTCTACTTTTCTATATAACCCATGGAAATTTAAACATAATAATGGGTGAGATCAAATGCTTAATAAAGGAAAACATAAAACTAAGGTAACTATGCCATAAAAATGGTATATATATATTATGGAATGAATAGGTAAATAGCATAAATCCATAATATACTTGAAACTATGAGAATTCTATATTCATTCTAATAAATAAAAACATAGATATCAATCATACCAATCTTATACTAATGGAATGCATAATTTTGGACATCATAAGATTGTTGTCAAGGCCTTGTACCAAGAAATTTATTTTTTATCTAGGACGTAGTGAAGACATATTTCTAAATTTGGGTGGAATACACCAAATACCCAAACTTGTTTTCTCTTAGGAGACCTATTAATGAATCAAGAGGCTATATAAGTCCATGCCCCACCTATCACCTAATTAAGTATAAGGAATTAAACATAAGTGTAAAAAATATTTTTAATACCATTACATAAGGAAAATATCACTGAATAAAACCATAATTATCCATATAATAAAATATATGTAATTTAAATATATAATCAACCTCTATTAATAGCCAATAATCATCAAGAATATTAATACTTTTGGCTATGTCAATAAAAGGAATGGAATAATCATAACCCATCCAATTAAAGATGGTGGTTGGTTAAAAAAATATATAGTCAACTTTCCAATAAAGTTTCATATTAGAATAAAAATATTCATTATACCAATAATTTTCCCATTGTAAATAAAATATCATTATTTCTTGGTGAACATCAACCAATTTTAATTATATAAAATGTGATATCCACAACGTATAGAGAAATGGGTATATGGCTAAATCAATACTTGGATAACATGATCATAAACTATACATAGAAAAACTATGGATGATTTTAAAAGAAAATAACACCAGTGTAATAAGAATATATAAAAGGTTATTAATATAAATGAAAAATATCCTCACAAAAAGAATGCTATGAACAATATCACAAATAAAGGGATCAAAAATAAAATTGTTTGACATTACGAGTTCAATCACCCAAATGATATCATATATATATATATATATATTATAGGTTAAATCATGAAACATAAACCCCATTGGGTTAAATTCCTTTATAAATGATAATAGAATAGAACAAAAAACATAAAAGAGATTTTAGAAAACATTTCTATCATTGATGTAAAATAAAAATTTACATGTTGCTATAAAAATAAATTTTGAAAAAGTGATGTGATAACTATTGAAAAACAATTAATTTAAAAATAATCTCTAATAATAGATCCTTAAAAACATGTAAATTTTATCTTGGATAAATTAGGAGAGGAATATAAAACATGTGAAAGAGAATGGAAACATCCTTATTATTATTTTCAAAATACCTTTCTTTATAACACACAGTGTAAGAAGTGTAAAAACATTAATTTGTATTAAAAATCCATTTTCCCAAATAGGATTATAAAATACCAGATAATAAAATATTTGGGTGGGAAAACCCAATCATGGAAGGAAGAATTTTGTGATGAAACAATATAAATCAAGGAAATGTGACTTGAGTTATCAATATCCCTTACAGGAAAAATACTCCTTAAAGTATGAAATATTTAAAAAGGGGTTTTAGTTTTTATAAATTTTAATAAATAAAATAAAACATAATATAATAAAAGGGTCAAATATACCCAACTTATTTTAAGTAAGTTCAATATAATGATCATCACTAAATAAACGAATTTGAGTTACCAAAAATCCTTACTGGGGGGAAGAAACTGAATCAATATCCACTTGAATAAGAAAATATTATTTGGCTATTTAATCCCATTAAATTAACATATTATGATTAAAATAAATCCATTGGTAATGAAAACTCCATAAAAAACATGGTTCACATAATGTATTATGTCTCAAGTAATCAGAATTGATACCAAGAAAACCCTTGTGGGTAGAGTAACACTTTAATCAAAACTCCTTGAATGAGTGGGATTTTTATTGAACTTAAAATATAATGATTAAAATATAATTCATGAAATTATATCTCAAATAGGTATGTTACACCACATAAATGAAATTAGGTTCATAATACCAATCATGTCTCAAAGAGAGGAATTTGAGATAAAAACCCTTACCTTAGTCTAGATTCATTATACACATGCACAAAATACCCTGAATAATTAAATTAAGTTAATTAAATATATACTTAATAAAGTTATTCATTACTATAACAATTTATAAACTTCATTTAAAATAATTCTATACATATAAATATTATTTTTTTACCTATTTTCAACATCAGTTGTAACTAATCTTTATGTATTTGAACTAGTTTCATAACAGAGGTGTTGGTATATAATCCTTTCAATAGTACACAATTATTAGATAAGTTAAGGTACTATAATAGATTTTCCATAATATTTTATAAAGGTATAATTTCTTTCCATGATATTTTTTATTACAAATGATGAAAATGAAATCAGTGATGGTCATGTTTCGATGATTCTTAATGAATGAAAGGTACTTTCTTTATTAATGATTTAAATGATGATATAAAACTACCATAACCAAAAAAAATATTTAAATATTTATATAATATTATACCATTAAATAATTTATCACCATCATCCATGATATAATTTCATATTATTTTTCAAGTATGTGGTTAAACTGACCTAACATGAACCTACCATGATTAATGGGTGATTATTAGGTGGTTTGGTTGTAATATCATTATAAAATACTCATAATTATATTATTTACTATTTACTAGTATGATATATCATAATTAGAAAGAATTATTAAGTGAATATAAATTATATAAAGACATTACTTAGAAAGAAGAGGTCATTTTCCTCTTAGTTTTCTTATTTTAAATGATTGAATTAATAATAATCATTTATTGATCATATCATTAGTAGTATATAAGTTTTGAAATAATGTAACCTTAATTATTTCATAAACTTAATATTTGTCCTTTAATCACATAATCATGACCATCCATGTAAGACAATTATAGAAAATAAAAATAGGAATCAGTCGTTCAATAGAGGCGGTAGTCACACATACGTATGGTTGACAATTTCATTTTCCATTGAATGGGAGAAAGGAGTAATATGGTTTATTTTTTAAGAATAATAATAACTATATAAATATCAAAATTATTTATTAAATTCCCCATTTATACCATCCTTTTAAGTTTTTGAAGGAAAACAAAACACATTGTGTCTTGGTGGTGGTAATCCGCACAACACACACAAGTTACGGTTTCATTTTTCTTAATAAAAAAGGGAATTTGTGATTAATGATTATTTCCATAGTATAATAACATTTATTATATAACCAATAATTATTTTATTATATATTTATATGAAAATTATAATTATAAAATATAAATAGAAAATAAATAAGTTAAGTAAAAATGATTACTCACGTTGAGCACAATAAGATTTTTGGGGAAGATCCCTTAGAAATGGAAGGAATATGTGAATATATTATGACTAAAAACTCAATAGAGTGAAATAATGTTCTATAGTAATGTAAAATGGAATTATTTAATGATTAAACATAATTTTTAGGAGTTCCAAGAAGGTTTGGTAAGAGACCCTTTTTATAAGTGGTGAGAATGGAACTTTTGTAAATATTTAAAATTAATATAAAGGGAGCGCATGTTAAACATTTCAAGTTTCCCCATAATTGAAAAATAATTTACTGGAAAAGAAATAAGTTCAAACCACACCTCATAAACTCAATTATGAACATTTTTTAAACATGTTTCAATCGGTTTTCATCTTGAATTATTACTTTTACCCTTTTAGCTTTTACTATGGAAACTAATTTTTACCTAAGGTAAATTAATTTTTATGTATAAAAATAATGTAGTATTATTAAATAATATGGAACCAATGATTCTAAATTTTAAATCAATTTCATTTTATTCAATTTATAAAAGTCATAAAAAATAATTTTAAAATAAAAATGTATAATGTATTAAAAACAATTTTTTGATAAAATATTACTTATGTTCTAAAATATCAAATATGGGTTTTTAAATTAAAACCAAAATTTTTAACAATATAAATTCACATAAAAATAAATGTTTTTTCTTATAAAAAAATTACATGCATTTTCCAATTCATTTTTATATACAAATAATGACATGAAATTCTTTTTGTTTGTAAAAATGGTTTTTTCACTATTCACCTAAAAATATTTCTTTTTAGAAAAATACAAAAAAATTATCTTAAGAAAATATTAATATGATAGATCCAAAAATAATTTTAATTTTTTAAAATTAAATTTTTGAGATCTGATAAGTTAGTATTTAAATAAAATCACAAAATATATTGGATAATTTTTCATATTAGAATATTTATTTTTAAAATGTATACTATTTTTTATTATAATTTAATATCAATAAATGGTTAATTTATTTTAAATATATTATTCTATTATAAAAATATTTTATTATTATCTAATCATAATATACATAGTTTCTTGAAATAAAACACCAATTTTATAAAAATATATTTTAAACCATATAATTGTTTTCATAGTTGTTTATTTATACTGATTGAATTTAATTCATTAAAAGTAACCTTTATTTTAATTCAATAAATATTTTATAATGTGGAAAATAATATTAATTCCTACTAATTCAATGGATAGGTTTTAATTTTTATATTTAAAATATTTATAATTTATCTAAATATAATTAGATTTCATTTATGTTTGGTTGTTTATAGGGAGAAAGATATCCTACACATTGACTTATTTAAAGGTAATCATACATAAAAATAACAGGTTTTTATGTGTAAGGAGACCCATATATATATCATCCTTAGTCATGAGTCCTCTAGAACCCTTCTCTTAAGAATAATTCTAATTTTAAAGGTATACCCATGTCCATAACGGTCTTATCCTATAGGCATCTCAAACCTAGATCAATATTACATAAAGAAAAATAGGAATTTTTTTCATGTATATAAGGATATAAAATCATAAGAATTTAAATACCTACTCAGTATAATAGAAAGATAAGTATAAAATAATCCCATTTCTATAATGATCTTATCTCATAAGCATCATGATCCTCGATCATAATAATATAAAGTAAATTAGAGAGAAACCCATGTCTATAATAATTTCATCTCAATAACATCTTTATATGAGCTATAATAATATATGGTCTTGGGAATGGATACCACATGTTCAAATGATGTAAACTCTATGGTGTATCAATCTTAGATCAAAATAATATAAATACAATAAGGTAAGTGGCCTCATGTTCATAATTATATCATTCCTAAGGAATCTTCATCCTAGTATCTCAATATCAATACACTAAGGAATATAATTGATTAATATTAACCATATCATGGTATAACAAAAAAAATTAATGGATGAATAGTAACATATTATAATAAAGATTACAAATTGTCCATCACCTCAATTAATAATAACTAGGTTGGTCTCACATAAAAAAAACCCTTTTTATAATTTTATCCCAAGGTTTAATACTATTATACTTAATTATTATAAATGTGGGAGATACCCACATCCTTATATATGAAAAACAATCCAAATTGGTCATATACATAAACACTCAAATTCATAATAAAATTATCTCAGGTCTAGTCTCTATGGTAAATACATATACCATTATCAAAGGAATAGAAAGGCTTCCTAATAAGGTCTTTTAATTATAATGTAACTCAAAGGAAACACCAATTGGTTCCAAGGATAAGATTCAACCGACTTTATATCAGGTATGCACCCACTAATGGCCACAGAGCCAAGGAATTATGCATGATAGACCACTCACATCCCTAAACATCCTTACCATACTCATATGGGGTTAAGGGAAGCAATACACATCAGTTTTTAGGTCAATCATACACATTTGGAATGAATATGAATCGTATGTAACTTTCATAAACTTGTGGGAAATTTTAGGGTTCACCTGCCTTGACCTAGTAGAGCCCCTCTTGATAAAAATCATATAATAAATTGGATTCAATCGATATATTTTTTTTAAATCTAAAAAATCCCCCAAACTAGGGAATATTAAGAAAATAAGGATGAAACAATGAAATGAGTAAATAATATAGAGGATAGTACTAGTAACCATACCACGAGCAATCCACCTAGACAGATGGATCACGAATTAGATTTCAAATGGAAAGAACCCACACTTAGAGAGGCAGATAATTGAGATAAGGGAGGCATAGGTAATGTGGTTGGGTAAGGAGTAAATTGGGGTTTCATTTTAAGAAAAATATTACTCAACTAAATTTAATTAATTAAAATTTAAAAAAAATCTTAGGGTCCTACTGGGTACCTGATCAATAAACAATGAGTACTAGCTCTAGAGTTATCTTCCACCCAATTTACTCTAGGTATTACCCATTTATACTTGTAGTGTGACACCATATGAGTCATTTGTACATCTAATTTTGATTTTTATTTATATTTGAGTGTGTTCTTGAATATTCTAGGTGTTGTGGGTCGAAACTATAAGTTTTTTGGGTGACAAACTAGGGCACACAGTTAGCACACGGTTTGTCTAACAGTGTGGCTAACCATGAGTGGCGACTGTATTTTTGGATAGTTTAGTTTTTCATGGTTTTTCAAACTATGTGAAACCCTTGGAGAAACTATGTAGCCTATTTTGGGTAGAATTTGGTACCTGCATAGTTTTTTCATAGTTTTCTAACTATGCGACCAAACTATAAAACCTTATCCATCTCATTAAAAATTGGATTTTTACCTGTTTTCTGTAATTATTTTCAGGTTATTGACCCTTATTTCTCATATTATATCATTTTTATCCCTCCCCTAGTCTTGTATATTATTCCCTCTCCTTTAGTATGGATTTATCTTTAATATTATGGTGTCTTGGCTTTAGGTAAGTTGATTTATTCATATTTTATTCTACATTCCCCCTTCTCAAGTCTTATTCTTCCATTTTTGTAGAGGTGTGGAACCCTAGGGGTTTTGTTGGCTGAATATAGAGTTTGTAATGGGGTTTTGGTTTAATTTCTTATGTATTAGGTGTGTGAGGATTGTTTCTACCTCATCTTGGTGGCCTTTTTCAAGGGCAATGAGCTTTAGCCTAAATTCATGCTAGGTGTATTTATTTAAGGGATTTTTCCATGCAATTCCTTTAAATTTCTAACCACCTTTGTTTTTTTGTTTAAAAGTCTATTTAAATTATTTACTCTTGGTTTGAATTCCATTTTTAATGTGTTTCAGGGATTGATTTGGAAATTTGGATATCTAAAGTGGGGTTTTCTAAATCGGTGTGGTATGTATGCCCACCAAGTATTTTAAAAAATTGATCAAAATGGTTTTTTAATTTAAAATGGATTTTTAAAGTGTAATATAAATGGTTTTAACTCAAAAAAAATTTGGTAAAATGGAGAATGCTTTTATATGAAAGGTATTTTGATATGGATTGATTAATATGGGAACTATTTATTGGATGTGTTGGTATGGAGTAGCACATGGGTTGATTGGGGTGTGAGTGAGGATTTTGTTCAAGGGACTCTATGATCCTTCATAGGGAAGATTGATTGAGCTTCCATATTGGTTTTTCCAAGTGGCCATGTGTTCCATCAGAGGGAGGACTATGATAGCCTCCAATTTTGTGTATAAGGTATTGTGAGCGTCTTTGGGTAGTAAGAACATGAGAGATTCCATGTTGGTCCTAGGGAAGAATGTGAGATCTTTAACTGCTTATCTAGCTATAATTGTTTTTTCTCACTCACCTTAGGAATTATGGTTAGATCCCTATGTTCACATTACTCATTCCAGATATGTTAATATGATTTATGAATTTTATTGGTTACATTTTTTTGATGAGATGTATTATTCCCATTTGTTCATCATCCATTTATATGGTTATATGATATTTATTTTTATGCTCTCCTTTGTTATTACTTCTTGGTTATGTTGAGCATGGTTTTCCTTGTGCCCTTATTCATTTTTTTGTTCAATGTTTATAAATTATTTTTTAAAATAAAATTATATTTTAAAAAGGAAAAACAAAGGTGTTTTAATGGTTTAATTTAAATTGGTTTCCTTTCAAGTGATTTAGTTTTGAAAATATTTTTTAAAAAATTTATTGATTTTCATGTGTAAAGCCTTAAATAGATTCATGATGGTATCCTACTAGGATTATTGAACCCAACTTGAAACCTTTTGGGAATTTTTAGATTTCATTTTTTAGGACACATGTAAAGCCAAGGGCACCATTTTCTAGGATAACTCTTCTTGATTACCTTTTTCTGATGTTTTTTGGAGGAGACTATTCTCAAAGGGTTTGGATCATGTGGAGTTTTTTTGGTATTTTGTACCCATTGGGTTTTACTAGGGTCTTGTTTAGAATTATCCCAATTCTTTTTAGTTTGGATTTATTTTGAGATACCATGTATATGTGTATGTTTAGTTATGAAACATTTTATTGTGTTTTATGTCATTTTTTATGGTGTCTTCTTATCTTATATTATTGAATCTAATGTGATTGGTTTGGTCATCCCATTTTATTAATGGGTCATTCTAGTTTACCATTGGTGAAATCATTACCAATCAATAACTAGTTATTCCTAGTGATTGTCACAATCCTATGGTGATTGGGAATGTTATTTAAGTTGTTTAGTGGGTTGGGTCTTGTGATATGTCTGTTTGACCCAAAATGATTTGTTAGAAAATGGAATCAGAGGAGTTTTCATTATTTGGGAGACAATTTTAGTTTGGATCTAGGACTGTTGGGACTCGATAGGTTGGAATGGGGGAGTACATGGCTAAAACTTCTTTATGTCAAACCTTAGGCCACAATGGGTGGTCCTGGATTTTTGTTAAGTTTGAGCCTAATTATGGGTTTGTTTGACGATATTTCAAGGTATTTCCCAGTTTGTAGAAACTCCTGGCATAATACTAGGGTGTATTATTGAGTTTTTGGAGTCAAATAGGGAGGTTTGTAGGAGGTTCATGGTTATTGTTCACATTTACATGTAATTAAGTGAAGCCCATGTGTCCTTTCCTCTAACTCCAGTGACACCAGTGTGGTTGGAACATGGTTTGAAAAACTGTGTGTCCAAACCGTGTAGTGTGGTAAATGCTTTAAATTTTCTATATTTTGTTTCATTTATTGTATATATTTTATTGTGATGTTATTTTTTCTTATTGATACCCATATTTAGGGTTTATTTTAGTTATTTTTTTTGTTTAAGTTTGAATTATTCTTAATGGAGCTTGTGTTTTTGTATATTTTACACAATTCCTACTAGAAGGACCTTTTCTAGGTGTAGAGAGGGTGCATCGGAAAGTGCCCCAAGGAAAACACTCCCATTGATACAAATTTGATTGATCTGGTGATCATATGATTCAAACCTTAGGTTGGGTGGGTGTACGTTAGTAGTTACATGTTTTGGAACATCCTCAAGAGTTTTCAAAGAATAATCTAGCAGTGTTTCATGGCAACAAGGGACCCAATGATCTTGAGGATTGGTTGGATTGTATTGAGTGGATGATTGAGTTCTTAAAAACCCATGATTACTATAAATTTTATTTTTTCACATATGTTCTAGAAGGGTTGGGTAGGAAGCGATGGGAGTTGGTGGTTCTTTTGGGGAAGAACGAGGATCTCATATAGATCACATTCAAGGTAGATTCTAATTAGAAGTTATACATAGAGACCTTGAGAGTAGTGAAGGGCCGTGATCTTCTAAATCTGGAGTAGGTTTATTGTTTGATGATGGAGTATGATGCTTGATTCACCATGTTGTTCCATGTATCTCTGGATCTCCTCACAAATTATTATCTCAATGATTGGTGTTTTAAGATGGGTTTGAGACCATAAATCAGATTTATTCTCATTATTTTGTGTCTACTAATCTATTCAGTGGTGGTTGACATTGAAGTGATGTCATAGGCATATTTTACTGGAAAGATAGGTCTCAGTGGTGTTCCTTCTGTGAGAGGGGGGGACATTTATTCTTCAAAATAGAAGTGGAAGAGAGATGAGTCTCAAAGAGTCAGTATCAAGAGTATATAGGAGTATTTTATATTATTTTCTATGGACACCATAGGTAATAGAATAGTTTTCTATTATGGGTGTAAGAAGGTAGGACACCCTAGGCCAAAGTTCCCAAAGACTCTGAGGAATTTCCACCAGTGTGGGTAGTCAAGGTATAATCAATGCTTATATCATTTGTATTTTCATGAGAACAATATAGGATCCAATTTTTTAAAGGAGTCTTATGTAAAATCAAAGGCTTCCAAGGGTGGGGGATCATATCCTTCTGGTAAGGTGGATTATCACCTAGGGGAGAAGACTTAGAGTGATTCTAAGCCTGGGTGAATCCATGAAGTGGAGGTCATTATAAAGGAATCAGATTATGGGCTAGCCACTGTTCGAGGTACAGAGTTTATTGACTCTTCTATGGAATTAGTTTTATTTGACAATGAAACATCTTATTGATTAAATTTACATAATATGGTTGATACATTGGGTATTCATGATCATTTTATTCCATGTGTTATGAAATTGCTAACCCCTTTTAGTAAGGAATAAGGAGTAAGGTTTCAAGTTCCCTAAGTGTCGTATTATTGTAGCTGGAATGGAGGTTATTTGGGACTTCCTTTTTTTGACCTAAACGTCTTTAACCTTATTATCCGTAAGGATTAGATAATCATATTTAAGGAACTTTTTGAATTTTATCACCATATGGTCCTATTTCTTACCCCTAATGGCACTACTAAAAAAATCCTTTAACAATGTTGGCTTTCATCAACGCTAGAAAAGAGTGTTGACAAAGGCACCCATTATCAGTGATAAAACAAGCGATGATAAAGGGTCTCTTTTATCAGTGATTTTTTTCTTGTATTTATAAAAGGAAACCTTTATCAGTGAATTTGTTTTAACCCTGATAAAGGGAGTCCTTTATTAGTGCTTTTTTTAGTGCTAATAAGGGAAACCTTTATCAATGCTTTATTTTTAGCACCCATAAAGGAATCCTTTATCAGTGCTTCTTTAGCACAAATAAAAGTCCAAATAAAATGATATAATAAAATGAAAAAATAAAATGATTTTATTAAAATAATAGTAAACTTTTATTTAATTAAATAATTATTGAAAAATTAAATAAATTGATTATACAATATATAAATTATAAATTGTATATATTAAATATATAGATATATGTAAAATAAAAATTAAACAAATTAAAATTAAAAATAAGTAAATTGAGAAAAATATCAAACATATTATTCATTAAATAATTATTGATAATGTTAATAAATAGTACATATTAAATATATAGATATATATGAATTTATATAAATATGATTTATATAATAAAAAATATTTATTCTTTATATTAAATAGTAATATATTTAGTTAATAATTTTTTATAATTAAAAAATAATATGAATTAAAAATACTAACTAATTACATAGAGTAAAGGAAAAACTTGAATGTCGTATTATTTTTAAATTTAACATAGATCAAATGTATAATATTGATTTCACGTATACATAATTAATGATTTTTTATATACATACACACACACAAATATTTTTTGGGGAATTTAATCAATTTATATTATTTATTTTATATTTATTTATTTACTATGTATTGATTTTTTTCAATATGTATTCATATTTATTTCAATATATATATATTTTTAAATGATTTATATTAATCAAACATATCCAAATTTTTAATATTGTGCTCATTTTTAATTAATCAATTTTACTCATTTTTAACATGCATGCACTTAAGATTAAATATTCATTAATAATGTTAAAATTACAAATGGAAAATATGTTTATAAATAAATATATTTATAAATTTATATTTACTATTTTTATACATTTATAATTATAAATAGTTAAATAATATTTGTTTAAAAAGTATTTATATAATTATACATAATTAATTATAAAATTATAATAAATTTATTTAAATAATGAATATATTTACTATATTTATATATGTAATTATATAAATATATATAATGATATAAATATAACTGTTAAAAAGTATTTATATAATTATAAATAAATAATTATATATTCAAAGAATTATAAAATTATTATTTTATAAAAAGTATTACTATAAGTATTATAAATATATATAATAATTATACTTTTTTTAAAAGTATTATTTTCTAAAAAAAAATATTATAAGTATTTATGAGGGCTTTTTTAGCAGTGATAAACATAGAGATTTATTATCACTACAAAAGAGTTGATAAAATCAATCTTTATCAGTGATTAAAAAATCACTGATAAAGATTCATTTTATGTGTACTTATTAACATAGAGCAGATAAAAGGTATCTTTATCAGCGCTTTTTTGGAAGCACTGATAAAAGTGTCTCAATCTATTTTAATAACCCTAACCATCATGAACCAGTTCGCGATATCTAAATCTCTCTATGGAAGCAACCTACTATTGGCACTCCTCATTGTTTAATCTAAGCTTGAATCTAGGCTATAATAAAGTCTCCAACTATTCCAATGCTTGGATACAAGGCTCGAACGATTCAAGGGTGGAATGTAATGAAAGCACGAACGAAATACAGGTTTTTTAATATCTCTAATTTCCCTTGGTTATCCACTGAACCTTCTCATCCCACATATGTGTATCCCAACAAGTCCATTTGAAGTATCCTATATTAAAGAACCCAAAATTAATTTTTATTTTATTTTAATTTGTTCTAAGCTTCTTGAATAATCCTCTATTGTTTAGATTAAAACAAAGTATAAAATATTTTCACTAGAAATCAATATCTATATCCGGTTTGATCTCTATATCGTTTTATTATTTGTTTCTATTCTGTAAACATTAACGAAATATAAAAATAAATATAAGTGGACCCAATAATAGCTTTCTCGGAAAGATTCATGCTGAATTAATGAATAAAATATAATCCATTATTTTTTATCAGTGGGTTATAAATTAGAGTCTTTCTCAATGGTTTGGTGTGACCTTCCTCATTCTTTTAAGTGTTTCATGTCCTGGTCATCTTATTGTTATGTTGCACACAAATATTAGTGAGAGTGAGTGAGTTTTTATTCCTAGAATAAGAACAAAAAATATTTTACAATTAAGTAAGGGATATTATCCATTTAATTTTTATGTTTACATTTTAATAGTAAGAAAATTTATCTTTATTCTATGGATTTATTTTGAAGATGATATTTTTTTATAATATTAATCTTTGAAAGAGATTTATTTCTTATTTATTTTAACGTGATTTATTTTGTGGAAGGGAATTTATTTTCATTGGCCAAATTTTTATTCTAAGAATTTTTCTTATAGTGTTTATATATTTTATTCGAATTATAATTATTATATTTGATTAGTTATTTTTTTAGATTATTTTATTGCAAGTGATTATTTTTTCATTATGTAAAGAGTTATATTTTTTATCTAGGATTTCCCCTTTCACATTATCCAATATTTATTTTGATCTAATTTTCCATAGTTAAGGAGTTTATTAATGAACACCCACTTGGTTCTGATAACATTTTTGTCTTCCAACCTTGGAACAATTTCACATGTCACATTATTCTTATTTGGATCAAGATCCTCATGCATATATTTGATCCAATTATAATACTTTTCAGTCTATCCAAATTATTTAGGCACTACTTGTAAAAAATGAGATTTTTTATAGAGTGTTACACCTTTGAGTTTTCACCAAAACTTTCTAATCACCAATGAAATTTTATTCATTGATTTCATCCTTTCTTGTATTTCCTACAATTGATAAAAATATATCCTTATTTTAAATGATAACCCAATCATTAATACGTATTAAAAATAACTTCATTTATTCCATTACACATCTAATAAACACTGTGTATGTTTAACTTTAATCTATCTAAAAATAGATCATTGTTTACCATTGCCTTTTGGTTCGACAGTTAGGAATCTATTATTACCATCCATGTAATTCTCACAAATGGGAGGCATTACCCCTTTTAGAGAATATAATAGAGTACAACTATCATTCTAATTAGTTTCATCTCTCGAATATTTATTATTCCAATTTTTTTTGGGCCTCATCCCCAATCTCTTTTATGTTTCTTGTAATAATCTGAGAAGTAGTCATCACATGTATGACTACTGATTTTAGTATTTCAATAAACATAGAGGAATGTCCACAAGAGAGGGAGGATGAGTTAGAAATAAAAAATGGAATGATAATTGTTCATAATATGATCTCATGAGTATGAAAATTGTTTATAACTTTCAACTTTGGATGAATTCATAGGGTAACACCTACCAGTGGTAAAATTATTTTCTTAAATTCAATTACCCATTTTCTTATAAGCATACTAAAATTATTTCAAATAATCAAATGTTGAGTTTCCCTTGTTATAATTATTTATAACTTTCACCTTTGATAATTGATATTATATTTTTATTTAATTATTTATTATAAAAAATGAATATTTTATGAACCTGGTAGGATATATTTACTTTCTCTTATATGATTAAAATATTCAATCCAATGTATCTTATTTTATCTTCATCCTTCTCACTCATTTATTGATTTTATAGAGATAACAATTTTCATTTTTTATCATAATTCTTACTTTACCATCAATATATCCCTATGGTCAGCAATGTATCCACATTAAAATCATTATCCATAAAATTAATGTATTGTTTTGTATTTATGTTTAATTTATTTATTTTCAGTATTATTCATATAATATTTTTTCCTTGTATAGTTAGATTCTTTTTTTTGATTTGGGGTGTTTTGTTCAAAACTACTCATGATCATGAGCAATTTCACTTCAAGCCTACAACTGAGATAATGAAAATAGGAAAATCTGTCAAGAATGTATACAACCATCAGGAAAAGGTGAATTCCTATTACTTATTTAATTAATTTTGTCATCATTTTATCTATTATTTGTAAGTTAATTTCTTTATAATTTTTAAATAAAACTTATTTAGTTTTTCACAAATATTTTAGGAATTCATATTTTTCATTCAACTATTTTCAATAACCCACAAAAGAGAAAAAATTATTATTTCTTCCAATATATACATGTTTTCCATTTTCATTTCCTTTCTTTGTCAAACTACCAACATTTCATATTGATTTGATGTTCTTATCTAAAAAACCATTCTCATTATTGAAAGACAGAAGAGTGTAGGAAGCTCATGTGACCATTTTGGTGACTTCTCATGAAATGATGAGCACATGATCTTCCGATTATCTTCTAAATTTCAAAAATGAGAAAGGTTTTTCAGATAAAAACATAAAGTTAATATATAGTGTGGGAAGTTATACATATAAAGATAATAGAAATTTTTTTACCTAAGTTGTTAGGATTTTTTTAGACTTTTGGACATAATGGAATCAACCGCACCTCAATATGACACACGGTGTGACCGGTATGACCCCAAGTGCTTCTTTTAATTTAAAATTGACATTAATTTTAGTAAAAATGTAAAATGACATACACAAAACTGAAAAAAAAATATTCCAATTATTTTTATACTTCAGGGAAACAATCTATAAGTCATTTGGGACATATAGGAATAATTTTCTCCTCAATTCGATGCATGGTGTAACCACTATGACTCAATGTGTCTGTTATTAGTTTAAAATTGAAAGTTCAGTTCAAAAAATATCACTCCTTGAAAACAAAGAAAATGAACTCTTATTTTATTGATAATTTATAACATCTATTCATAAGTCATTTTTTATGTGCAAGAATAAGTCTCACATCAAACTGATACACGATGTGATTGGTAAGGGTCAAAGTATGTGTTTCCAGTTTAAAATGACATGTAGTAAAAAAATAAGTGATTTACTCAAAAACAAAGAAAACAAATTCAAATTTTTTTGATACTTTTTAAAAAAGATCTATAAGTCATTTGTGGTGTGTAGATCAGCCTCACCTCAATACAACATATGGTCTGACTGGTATGACACTAAGTGTGTATTTTAATTTAAAATTGACATCAATTTTCGTAAAAATGACAACTGACCTACTCAAATTTCAAAAATAACATTTAGATTGTTTTGATACTTTAGAAAAACAATCCATACATAATTTTTGGTGTGTCAAAATCATTCTAACCTCAATATGATGTATGGTGTGACCGGTATGATTCCAAGTGCATATTTTTATTTAAAATTGACAACAATTTTAGTAAAAATGATAACTAACCTACTCATAACCAATAAAACACATAATTATTGTTTTTATACTTTATTAAAACTATCCATAAGTCATTTTTGACATGTAGGAATCAGCTTCACCTCAATCCAATGCACGGTGTGACCATTATGACTCCAAGTGTGTCTTTTTATTTAAAATTGACATCACTTTTAGTAAAAATGACAATTGACCTACTCAAAATAGAGAAAAAAACATTCTTATTGTTTTCATACTTTAGTAAAATGATCTATGATTCATTTTTTTATGTGTAGGAATCATCTGCACCTCAATCTAACACATGGTGTGACTGATATGACTCCAAGTGTGTCTTTTTATTTAAAATTGACACTATTTTTAGTAAAAATGGAAACTAACCAACTCAAAACCAATAAAACAAATTAGGATTGATTTTATACTTTATTAAAATGATCCATAATTCATTTTTTATGTCTAGGAATCAACCTCACCTAAATCTAAAACATGATGTCCCCGATATGACTCAATGTGTCTGTTATCAGTTTTAAATCAATAGTTTAGTTCAAAAAAATTCCACTCAATAAAAACTAAGAAAACATACTCATATATTCTTTATAATTTAGTAAATTCATTAATAAGTCATTTTTTACATGTAATAATCAGTCTCAGGTCAACCCGATACACGATGTGATCAGTATGATTCAATGTGTGTGTTTCCAGTTTTAAAAGAAATTAGTAAAAAAGACAAGTTACATACTCAAAATCGAGTAAACGCATTCATATTTCTTTGAAACTTTATGAAAATGATAAATAATACATTTGGGATGTTTAGTAATTATCCTCACCAAAATTGTTTTACGATGTGACTGATATGACTCTAATTTCATCTTTTTATTTCAAATTGATATCAATTATGGAAAAAAGAAGAACTGGACTACTCAAAACTGAGCACATGAATTCTGATTATATTAATACATTATAAAAATTATCCATAAGTATTTACTTATTTTTAGGAATCAGTCTCACCTCAATAAGATACACGATGTGTTCGGTATTACTCAATGTGTCTGTTATCAGTTTAAAATCAATGTTTTAGTTCAAAATGTGTTACTCACTGAAAAATGAGAAAACATGCTCATGTTATCTTTATAATTTAATAAAAAGATTCATAAGTCATTTTTGACATGTAGTAATTTTTATCATGTCAAACCAACACACTATGTGACCATTATCATTCAAAGTTCTTACTTCCAGTTTAAAATGACATTTTAGTAAAAAAGACAAATGACATACTCCAAACTGAGCCAACACATTCAGATTGTTTTGATACTTTAGGAAAATGATCCATATGTCATTTGAGATGTGTAAGAATTAGTTTCACCTCAATCCAGTGTATGGTTTGATTGGTATGACTCCATGTGCATCTTTTCAATATATAAGTGTCATTTTAATTTAAAACGCGCATTGCATCTCCAAAACCGAGAAAATGATCCTAGATTGTTTTCTCATCCTATCTACTATTACTTAATTAATTTACTTATAATTTTTATCTTATACTTATTTAGTTAATTTTTATATATATAATTATTGAAGATGAATAAGAAATGGTTTGATGTTCAAGAATCAACAGTAACTCAGTATGATACACAAAGTTCCTTGTATGACTTAATGTATAGTTTAAAATTAACACTTTCTATTAATCTATTTCTTTATATTATTACTAACATAATAATTGTTTTCATATACAGGTGATTTTTCTCAAGTATGGGTTAGGATAAAAAGAAAAAGGAAGACATCTATTTTTGAATGTAAGTAATAATTTGTACTTATGTAATTTTTTAAACCAATGTTTAAAATGTGTATAATATAGTCTTTATTTTCATGTATTTGTGTTGTAAATTTTATTTCATTTAAATTCTGTATTCATACTTGATTTTTCTGATTTTTTTTGTGTTGTTGGTGTTGTGGTGTGCTATTAAAGCACACTACACTGCAGTGTGATATTATAGTACACTACAGTATTCCCATTTATCAGTGCTTTTAAAAGTACTGATAAAGGACCAGGGATTTTAATCTCTCTCCAGTAGTCAATAATTCTCTTTCACTGATAATAGACATTTTTATCACTGTTAAAGGCCCATTTTTTATTAGTTTAGGAGAACTCACATCTTTCATGGGAAGTTTTATCCACAATCATGGAGGTATGGATTAGTTTCTTTAGAGTTGGGGTTAATATCATGCCAATTTTGTAGGTTTTCCTTGAGTTTTTTAGGTAGTGTTTAGTGTGGAAGATTCGATTGTTCATGGATAGGTACCCTAACATATTTATAGAAGAATTTTTGGGACTTATTCACTAGTGATATATCATGTTTTCTATCGATATACTCCTTTTTATGGGCCTTATTTTCATTCCATCTTATCATATCTCTCCATCCAAGCTAAAGGGGAAGAATTTTTAGCTTGAGGATCTTTAGTTCAAGTGTTTTATCCATCCTGGCATGTCACTGTGGGCTTTTCCAGTGCTATTTGAAAATAATTTGGATGGTATCCTCTAATTTGAATAAACTATCATAATATTAACTAAGTTATTGTGAAGAATAAATACATATTTCCCATAATTAATTTTCTAATTGATCATCTCATGGGAGCCTATTGGTTTTCAAGGATTGATCTGAGATTGGGGTACCACCAGTTAACAGTCTGAGAATAATACATTCCAAAAAAACTTTCTAATATTATATATAAACTTTGAGTATTTGGTTATGCCATTTGGACTTACCAATTCTCCCACGACATTTATGTATCTAATGAATCGGATCTTCCATATCTTTATGTAATCCTTTATGGTCATGTTTGTAGATTAAATCTTGGTGTATTCCAAGATATAGGAGGAGAAATTTTCCTATCTGGGGGTTGTTTTGTATGTTTTCATAGTGCATAATATATATTCTAGATATCCCATGTTACAGTTTTAGATTAAACAAGTGAAGTTTCTTTTCCATGTGATATATGAGGTAGGAGTTTCAGTGGATCCAGAGAAGGTTTGACTAGTCATGTCTTAGGAATATCCTAAGAAAATGTTTGAGATTCACAGTTTTATAGACTTGGCTAGGTATTAAAGATGTTTTTTGGGACTTCTCTAGGATATATTCTCCCTTTATGGATTTAACCAGGAAAGGGGTGAAGTTTTAGTGGGATGAGAAGTGTAATAGTTATTTTGAATAGTTGAAGACCCATTTTACATTTTCAACTGTTTTGATTATTCCTACGCCTGGGAGAGCTTATGCAGTGTATTGTGATGCTTTCAATTTGGGTTTGCGATGTTTTATAAGTAAGTATAACTATGTGGTGGACTATTTCTTTTAGAATCTATTCCCAAATGAGAAGAATTATCCCATCTATGACCTAGAATTGTATGCTCTTATTCATGCACTAAAGATATGGTGACACTACCTAATCGAAGAGGGATTTACAATGTATTCTGATCATAAGAACCAAATTAAATTTTAACTTTGAAGGATCTAAACCTCAGGAAGAGTATTTGGGTGGAGTATCCTCAAAATTTTGATTTCAAGATTGGGTATACACCTGGAAGGGAAACATGATCACTAATGTGTTGAGCAGGAAGCTTCTAGTGTAGACTATTTGGGAATTAGCTGATAAGTGAGGTATAATTTTTTGTTTTCTAATATGATTAAGGACATGTAGGAGGATGGAGGGAAGGTATTTTTTTTATAGTATGCATATTAAACCCTCTCTCATCAATCAGGTGAGGATTTATCATATATCTGACCCTGATTTCTAGAAAATTAGAAGTACCTTAAATTGCTGGGAGAACTCAGGTTATTGGTTTCAGTCTCCTAGTGGTTCTATTCTATTTTGTAAGTAGATGATTATTCCTTTGAGTCTGGGGTGGGAGGTGATATAGGGGTCACATCATTCAAGTTGGGGTTTTCACCCTAATGAGACTAATATGTTCTATACATTGAGAGTCCAATATTGGTGTCTTAGGAAAAAAACATATAGTGGTGGTCTTTGTTTCCAGGTGCTTGATATGCCAGAGGATCAAAGCTGAGAGTAAGAGATTTTATGGGTTATTTCATCCACTTCTCATGATAGTGTGTAATTGGGATGAGATCTCTATGTATTTATTGATTGGGTTGTCTCATACTCTAAGTGTAAAATATTTTATATGTGGGATGGTCAATTGTCTAATGAAATTAACTCATTTTCTACCCATCAGGGATTCAATAAAGGTAGAGTACCGCATACACCTATATATTTGAGAGTTTATTTTCCTTTATTGAGTAACCTTAGTGGTAGTTCAGAATAGGATGCATATTTTACATCTCACTTTTTGAAGGGACTCTGAGAGGCTTTGGGAACACTATTGAGGTTGAGAACCATTTATCACCTATAGACGGATTTCAAGTCTAAGTGGACCATCCAAACTCTCAAGGATATTTTTTGGGTGTGTGTTCTTGATTTCTGTGTCTCATGGGAAAGGAACCTACCACTGGTAGAGTTTTTATATGATAATAGATATCAACCCCCGATCAGTATAGCCCCATTTGAGGCATTATACTAGAATTCATTCCAATATCTTTTGTGTTGGGCTGAGGTGGGTAAGAATTCCTTGGTTGGACCGATCCTTATCCAAGAGATGACTAAGATAGTATGACTTATTCATAAATGGTTATTGATATCTCAAAGTCACCAGAAATTTTATGATGATCGTATTTTCCATCTTTTGGAGTTTCAAGTTGGTGATTTAGTGTTTATCTGAGTAATAGTTCAATTATGTCTCCATCATTTAGGAAAGTGGGAGAAATTATCACCACATTATGTTGGGTCATTTCATATTGTGGAGTGTCTCAGGAAGGTGGCCTATCAGTTGGAGTTTTCACTATATCACACCTCAATCAGTGAAGTCTTACATGTCTCTCGGTTGAGGATATACCATCCAAAACCATCGCATGTGTTGGAGTGGGAATATATAGAGTTAGAGCCAAAAACCACTATATTGGAGCAGCCTGTTTATATCATGGTTGTTCAAAAAAGGTGATCCATGGGAAGTTAATCTTGTTATTTTGTGATCTCTGGTAGTTTTATTGTGATATCATTGATTAATGGGAGTGGGAAGGATGGGTGAGGGATTGGTGGCCTCACATGTTTTCTTCTTGTAAACCCTGAGGAATTTATAAGGGCATAAAGTTTCATGGTGGGGAGTTTGATACAATTATCGGGTCAATAGTACATCTAATTTTCTGTTTTATTTATCTTTGAGTGAATTCTTGGATTTCCTGAGTGTCAGGGTTTGAAACTAGGAGTTTTTTTGGATACAGGCCATGGTACACGGTTAGCACAAGTTTTTTCTAACCATTCATGGGGGTGCAATTTTTTTCATGGGTTACTTCACAGTTTGACCATGGTTTTTCAAATCATACAACACCCTAGGGGAAACTATGTGACTTATCTATTTTTTGGATAGTGGTACCTGCACGGTCAATTTATGGTTCTCCTAACTATGTGACCAAACCATGAGACCCTATCTAGCTCATTAAAAATTATCCCTTTTCCTTTTTCACCTTTCAATATTTAGGGTTATTACCCTTATTTTCCCTCTTGCATCATGTGTACCCCTCCTCCTTAGTTTGGATCTTCTTCCTTCTCATATTCTGTGGATTTATCCTTGAGATATTGGTTTCTTGGCCTGAGGTAAGTTTATTTCTTCATGTTTTCTTCTTCTTTCCCCCATTTCATGCCTCGTTCTTCAATTTTTGTGAAACTTTGGAACCCTATGGGTGGTGTTGGCCAAATATAGGGTATTTAATGGGGGTATTGGATTTATTTCTTATGCATTAGGTGTGTGAGGAATTTTTCCACCTATTCTAGGTGATCTTCACCAAGGTTGATGATTGTTAGACCAAATATGAGGTAGGTGTCTCTATTTAAGGCCATTTTCCATGGAAATCCTCTAAATTTATAATTACCTTTTGTTTTTTTGTTTAAATTTCCATTTAAATTATTTATGTTTGGTACGTATTCCATGTTTAATTTTTTTCATAGATTTGTTTGGAAATTTTGATGTCTAAAGTGGGGTTTTCCAAATGGGTGTGGATTTTATGCCCACTAAGTGTTTGATAAAATTTCTAAAATGGGTTTTGTGATTCCAAATGGATTACTAAAGTGGTTTTAGAAATTTTTCTCTCTCATCAATTTTTTCTAGTCAAATTGGGAATGTATGTTTATGAAATGAATTGTTATATGTCATGACTTCTAAGGGAACTTTTTTGTTGATGTGTTGGAATAGAAAAGAACATGGGTTAAATGATGTGTGAGCGAGGGTTTTTTTAGAGGGACCATGTGATTCTTTGTACAGAATATAGTTTAATATTTCATATTGTTTTTTCTGAGTGGTTATGTGTTCCATTAGAGGGAGGTTTGTGCGAGCCTCTAATTTGGTTTAAAAGGTACCGTGAGAGCTTTTGGGTAGGAATACTATGATAGATTCTATATTGTTCTTGGGGAATACTATGAGATCTCCCATTTATTATCTAGATCCATATTTATTTATTCACTCACTTTAGGCTTTATGGTTAGATCCCTAGGTGAACATTACTCATGATGGGTTGTTTTATGTGATTTATTTATTTTTTAGTTCCATTTTGATGTGATGATATATAATTTAACTATTTTTCATTTTCCATTTATATTTTTATATGATTTTAATTTTTAATCTCACCTTTATTATGCCTTCAAGGTTATGTTGACAATATTTTACCTTGTGGCCTTTTTTATTTATTTGATTCATGTTTGAAAATTGTTTTGGAAAACCTTTTTTTTAAGAAAACTAAATGTGTTTTAAAGGATTTATTGAATTTGGTTTGTTTTCAAGTGATTTATTTTTAAAATTATTTCAAACTAGTTTATTCATTTTTAGGGTAAAATCCTAAAATAGATTCATGGTGGAATCCTACTAGGATTCACGAATCACACCCTACTTGGTCCCTTTTGAGCGTTTTCAAATTTCATTTTTTAGGATGCAGGTGAAGGAAATGGAAACATGTTCCAATGTGGTTGTTGGCGCCAAAATGTCGGAAGCAAAGAAATAAGAGAAAGAGGCCTCGTGGCCGGCTTCTCAAAGGCAATGCACGGATTCCCCACAAGCACCTTGGTCGCCGCGAAGCAAAGGAGGTGGGAGGCTCCGCGAATGCTGCTGACATTTGCGATCCCACCGCAAGGAAAAGGAGCCGGGATGCTCCATGAACACCCCTGACGTTCACGAGCCCACCACGATTCAAAGGAGGCAGGATGCTCTGTGAATGCCTCTGACGTTCGTGAGCACGCTGTGAAGAAAGGAGGTGGACCCCTCCGCGAACCCCGCTGATGTTAACGACCCGCCGTGAAGCAACCAAATCCCTCTTCGCACTGCGTAATCTTTACTTTTCGGCACCTCTTGCCTATAAATACAGAGCTCCCCCTGATCCCTCCATATGGACAATCCGCCCTTTCGGATTCTCAGCTCCCAAATCGCAACGCACCCTTTGCTCTTTGAATCATGAGCTACGCAAGGTATTTTTACTTCGCGAGGTGACTCTGCATTGTCTCGTTTTGATCCCCTCTTCTGATAGGGATGCCTTTTGTGAAGCCTAAGGGATTTATTGAAGGAAGGGGATCCCCAAGGGGACCCAGGTTGTCATGGAGCGCTTATGCTTTGCGAAACACCCCTCATGTGCACGTGATCCACATGCCAAGGTAGGGTCACTGTACTTCACGAAGCACATTGCTTCACGACACTTCACTTCGTGAGGCGCATGTGCTCTGCGAATACCTTTTCACTTTTCAAAGCACCTCCCATTTTTACCTCTCCACCATGATAAGTCTAAGGCACCCCACTTCACGAAGCACACCCCTTTGCAAGTTCCCTCCACCACACAGAGCAACTGAGCTCTACAAGGCCCCCACCTAGGGACCCCTCTGCTTGGAAATTCCTTTTCTCGTTCGACCCTCTAGGTTTGCACGATGTGACTTTAAAGTCCCCTGGACGATACCACTCATGGAGTTGCATGTACTAATGCTTCTTCTCATAGGAACGCTAATGGCTATTGCTTCTTCACATATCCACGCTAACTTGGACCCCTTGATGGTTCGCTCTGCGACCCCCCTTTACCACAGCATTGCTGGTACCTTACCTACCACAAGGAGAAGAGGGTACCGGTTATTTAAGTCCTAGAGGTGTGGAGTAAACCCACCTCGTCTGATCTGTAGGATGTTAAACTGCCAAGCACCCTCATCCTCAACACACAACGTTAAATTGTGACATCACCCCATGCCTCTCACACAGGGTGCCCCCACCTTGGACATTCTCCATGCCCCCCGATCTCCACAAGGGATGATATTCTCTTTCTGGGAGTGGCGTTTGTCTACGGGGAAGTGCAGCCACCTTGGTATAAGCCTATAACCGTTCTTTCAGGAGGCAGAGCCCCTTGCTCCCTCCTTTCATCTTCGGCCCCCAAGGCCAGCGGAGGACGTGATAAGGAACAGACCCCCTCCTCTCTTCTTGGGTGCCAAATCCCTCTCCCTCTGCGCTTTGTCACCCTCAGGCCTCCATCCTGCAGTAAGTCCCAGCACCATGGGTCACCCAACGCGTAAGCCCCTCTTCGCTTCCCACAGATGCACCCTTTTCGATGTGATCATCTAGTCCCTACAACCTCTTGTTTCTCACACTGAGCATGACTCTCATGATCTTAGAGTGAGCACCGACCATGAAACACCTTGGGCCACCTCAGAGTGTAAGCCCCAAATGACCCCCATCCCTCATGATGTTAAACTACATTCTAATCCAATTGTGACCTACCTGAACTACGGGGACTTTGATCCATGTTAAGGCATGGTACGTAGGAAGCCTCCATGAGGTTCAAGCCCAACACCCATCGGACCCCCGGTCCGTATTCACGTCAGTTCATCGACACACCTACCACCTGAACTATAAGGACTTTGATCCATGTCAAGGCATGGTATGTAGGAAGCCTCCATGAGGTTCAAGCCCACCATCCAGTTGTTCTGATACCCCTTCATGTCAGTTCAACAACCCCTTTTCAACCCGAACTACGGGGACTTTGATCCATGCCAAGACATGGTACGTTGGAAGCCTCACTGAGTTTCAAGCGCACCACCCACCTAGACCAAGGTCCTTATTCACATTGGTTTTCCAACACGAAGCCATCCCGAACTGCATGGAATTTGATCCATGTCAAGTCATGGTACGTAGGAAGCCTCCCTGAGGTTCAAGCCCAACACCCATCGGACCCCTGGTCCATCTTCACGTTAGTTCACCCATGCCCACCTGAACTACGGGGACTTTGATCCATTCCAAGGCATGGTACGTAGGAAGCCTCCCTGAGGTTCAAGCCCACCAACCATTAGTCCCAACCGCCTCAGTGTTGGTGTGCCAAGACCCATCCCGAACTACGTGGACTTTGATCTGTGTCAAGGCATGGTGCGTAGGAAACCTCCCCGAGGTTCAATCCCAACACCCATTGGATCAAGGTCCTTCTTCACATCGATTCACCGGTATCCATTATGAACAATGTGGTATTTGATCCGTGTCAAGTCATGGTACGTAGGAAGACCCCCTGAGGTTCAATACCACCACCCAGTCATTCCGACCTCATTCATGTCGGTTCACCCACCACCTTGGACAGCCTAGAGTGTAAGCCCCACACATCCATTCTGAACTACTTGGACTTTGATCCATGCCAGGGCATGGTACGTAGGAAGCCTCCCAGAGGTTCAATCCCACCACCCATTGGTCACTCTGACCCCCCTTCATGTCGGTTCTCACCAACCGAACTACGTGGACTTTGATCCATGTCAGGGCATGGTACGTAGGAAGCCTCCCAGAGGTTCAAGGCCACCACCCATTGGTCGCTCTGACCCCCCTTCATGTCGGTTCTCACTAACCGAACTATGAGGACTTTGATTCCTTGACACGGGGATATGTAGGAGGTCTCTTCGAGGCTCAAGTCCATCACTACCGTCATCTTCACGATGGTCCCATCTCATTCCCCCTCCACTCCATTAAATTTTCCGTCACCCATCCTAATTCTTACTCAGGCCACCACATCCCGGTGAGATCATGCCACCCCATTCCCCTCCACAGCGTTCGGGAATCTACCCACGTGATGGCCCCAATATCGGTGTTCCGTAAAAGGGGTTATTCAATCTGATCCACTCTATCTAGTGTTCGTATCAGCCTAATCCATCTCCGCTGGACGTTAAACTTGCGGCATACCCTGTGTTAAACATGGGAAGTTGAGGAAAACCTTAGATACATGCTTATGGAATATGATTCCCTACGCTCGATGTGGGATGCCTCGGGATTCCACGCCCTCGAGAAGCCCTATAATAAGGTACAAAAGATAGACATGCCAATTCCCCAGCGTCTAGACATGTCAGTGATGCCTCAACGTGACTACTCCCCCAACTGAAGGTTGCTGCCCTGACCGGACCCCTTGGAATGTCCTGACAGAAGCATTGTAATTAACTGATGTCTATGGAAACATGGCACTAGGAAGAGTTTCATGAACAACTTACTAAATCTATAAGGGAGACCTAGACTAGTTGATGAGTTCCTAGGATGAATCCATAGAAGGAAGAACCGACATCCCATCATCCAATTTTGATCAAGGAGCAGACGTCCCTGAATAAGGAGTGAATGTCTCCCACCTTTGGAAAGTGGGAATGCGGGGCAACAGAACTGCACCGACATCCCTCGAACATGACGGACGTGTGCACCCCGACGAAAGCTTCGGAAACAGAAATGGTGAACCCGGCGTGAATGGGGACATTCTTCTCAATGTGGATATTAGTAGTGCTCAAGACATCAGTAGAGTGACGTGTCACCGGATCCAAATATCTGGTGCTGGGCCCCGCCATGAAAATAGCGGGCCTGGCATGAAACTCACCAGAAGTTGGGGCAGTCAAAACATTGGGCATCTCGGTCTACGACATTGTCAGCGTGGATCCCTCTTACCAGTCATGGAAGACGGAATGGCGTTGGGGCCCTAGGTGTTGATTCCTTTTTCTGTCAGCACTAATGAGCTGATCTCCCTACCTTTAGGAACCCAGTTTCTATATCCGGAACCTGATAAGCTCCTACCCACCGATGCAGGGGCATGGGAAATCTCAACGTGGCTAACCCGCGTGGTTATGCCTCTTCTACGATGACCTTGACTGCCATGACTACTGGGCGCACATGCCCCCTCTCCCTATAAAAAATTATCCAATGGAGGGTAATCAATGACCTTGTACGTAGGTACGAGGAGGAGGGGCTCATCCCAACGAGGGACATGGCCCGCATAGATTTTCAGGCATCTGTGACTCACCGTCAATGCCACCTTCGAGGTCCGCGCAGGGAGCCGCTGCTCCCCACTCCAACCTTCAATCATTTTGGGGGTCTATCCTTGGAATGCCTCGATGACTCCATGCCCTACGCCAATGAGGTAGGGGATGTTCGGGCTCTCCTGGCTAGAGTTCCATCCCAGGGGTTCCCAGTGAGATCCCCCACTAGTCTGTGCAAGCACCACCACCCCGGTTCCCCGAGCTGAAGAGCAGGTAGACTACCCACCTTCACCACCGGTACCGGCCCAGCAGACCCGACGATAGCATCAGGAACAGGACGAGGAGGACACCCATCAAGGGGCATCAACGTCAGCAGCTACTATAGCCCGATCCACCGCTGACATGCATCATCAACCCCCTGCATACGCCGAGTAGGGTCAGCGATATGCCAGGCTCGGATCGAGGCCCCAACCACCCCATGGGGAGGCTGGGTCGACTCTCCTAGTCTCAGGCACAAGTAGTGGTCACCTCGGACTAACTCGCGGCAATGCCACCCACTACGGGGGCCCTCCCCGTGCAACCACCATGGAGGACGCGGGCCTTTCCCGCTCCCAGGACTGGTTTGGAGGTATGCCTCGTGCCACCTTCGACCTGAATGAGGTCATTCATCATGGTAGAAACACCTCATATGGGAGCCTCTCTCGCTCTCATTACAATGGATACGGAGCCGTCCCTTCTGACATGGACCGCCGGGGTGGGGACGTTGCACATACAGTCACTCTGTGATGTGAGGACCTTCCTCACATCCTTGTAGCAGCCAACAGAGGTCCTATCCATCCTATCAACAAGAGGGGTGGAGATCAACTTCACTTCACCAACACCCAGCATGGAGGTCCTACCCATGTTCGGTCTAATTAGTATGGGGACCTGCCTCACACTGACGTCACCAAGGGAAAAAGACATGGAGGTCCTACCCATGCTCTCGTCGGTTCCAGTAGGGGTCCCACCCGTACCAGCACCCAGTACGGAGGTCCTCCCCGTGTCCCCTTTGACATATGCCCGAGTGCTCCTCGCACCCTTTCCCACTCAGGCGGAAGTACTCCCCGCCCCAACACTAGTACGGCTGATGGACCTTCTCGTGTTGGTAATTGTCCCTTCCCCAAAGAACCATCCCAGGGCAGGAAGGCGGGTCGTTGCTACAATAAGAAGAATACTGAAAATCTTAATACTGAGACCAAACCGGTCTGTTTATCAGATTCTAAAGCAGAGTATGACTTAGTGGTGGAACCCTCCCCTCAGTCCTCTATGTCAAGGACTGAGGCAGGAATAATGCATATCAGCCTCATCCTTCCAGAGTGTGAAGTCCACTGGATTCCCACCTCTCTTTGCAGGTACATCCATGAGGAGGAAATTTTGGGAGTCCCATAGGTTCCGACCATTCAGTCACCACCATCATCACTAGAAGCGCCCTCTACCTCGACCAGAGATCATGGAGATCTATTTTGGGGACCGATGGCAATTGAGAAATAGTGTGACCCATCACCGGTAACCATGATACCTACACCAGAAGCTGTGGTTGTCAGCCTGTCATATCGTGACATTATGGTCAGGTCATCTCACTCCTCGGAGGATAGCTCGGAATTTGGCGGCCAGTCAGCTCATTCGTTGTATTCTCTACCTCCCAGTCTACCGTCTCAGTGGTCCACCTCAATACCACTACTGGATCCTCAACCGCCTCCAGTTGATGAGTGGGGAAATATGGGGCCAGACCCTAAATCCGAGCCCAACAGCTTCTGGAACATTCTTGCGGCGGATCACTTCCTGGAGAAGTTCTGGCTAGGGGCAGCATCGAACTTCTGTGCACCGAAATCCCTCACCCCAGAGGAAGTCGGGTGCTTCCATCAAACCCTATGAGTGACGCACTTCCATCTTCATTACCATCGTTTGGTGTACCCTAAAATCCAAGTCCACTTTGAGGAAATCGATGAGCAGTGTCGTCTGGTCAATTTGGACGCACTCCCCAGGGCCCAGGGCCCTGAGTCACCAGGTCACCAGAGGACCCTCCAATAAATATGCATTCAGAGTTTTAGGGTACTCCGAAAAATCATTAGGGAGGCTACCCCTCCACGTGAAAGTCCGTGGCTAGGGGAAGTACGTTGCTCTCCTCTTCATCCCTATTTGACGGAAGCTTTACTCGATATGTGATATTGAGGACATGCCCCCGTGAAGGGTCACGGTCCACATGGACAATATTGTGGACAAGGAGGAAGAGCTGGAATTTATTGATGGAGACTTACCCCCTAAGGGTGTTCAACTATTATTGGACCCATCAGCGAGGATTACTCATCAGCAACGGAACCTCCTAGGTCTCCCTTCACCCACTGAGTCATTGGTACTCAGTCAGAATGTCGGTAAGGGTAAAGAGTATGTCAGAGCTATCAAGCACTCTGAACCATCTGCCTCATGGCAGAAGATGGATGAAGACCCCAAGAAGACTGCGTTGCACCAAAAAATTTCTAAGAAAAAGATGTTGGTCGACAAACTCCTGGCCAAACGCGTTATAGAGTGATGACCCGACTATGGTGATCCTAGGATGGGGCAGCAGGGGCAGGAAAAACTCCTCCCCAGTGAGATGCCTTTGGGAAACCCTAATCATACCACTCCTGCGGACAGGGTTAAAGATGGAACTCACGGTAAGAGGGCGCGATACATCTCACTGAACCCTCTCGAATGGCGCAAAAAATCTGAGGAATCTGGCCTGGGTTCCCCTATCGCACCACAATCCGTTGAACCCATCTACTATGTCGAAGAACCCGGAACTCACTCGTGGTTAGGGATCCCCGTCAAGATAGGGACCCTCATCCGGACGATCTAATGGCAGCATTCATTTCAGGCCTCGAGGCATTGGAAACGCATTAGTTGGAAGTCCCACCAGATGGCAAGTCATATCCAGTGTGGGTGGATGATATGTCTGCACCCCCAGGTTTTGGAAATCCCACTTTCTTGCCCTTTAACAGGATAGGGGACCCGTCGCAACACCTGGCCCACTTTTCATCTAGGTGTCGCCCCATGTTGGGGACTCTAGCACAACAAGAAGCCGCTAAGCTCTGATGATTTTTGTAGACATTGGAAGGCCCTGTGTTTGTATGGTATATCCATATCCCATTGGATTGGTGACCGGCTGGGAGGATCTTCGCTGGCAATTCCTATACCAGTTCATCTCCACCATGCAGAGGACCAGCATATCATACCTCTTCAAGTGCTAGAAAAGGCCCGATGAATGAGTTGCGGACTTCATCGCTTGGTGGAAGGGGCTCAATTACTCCCTCGACATGCCACTGACTCAGGGAGAAATTATTGAAGATGTGTGTGGGAATGTCAAAACAGAACTGGTTTTTTCCCTGATCACTCAGAACTACCCGGAGGGTTCCCGAGACTTCTCAAATAGGGCCTAGAACCTCGGGGAAGCTCTGTAATAGGCGAGTAGGCATGTACACTACCCCTTGTGATCCCAGCAAGGAGGGATTCTAGAGTTTATCACGCCGTGGTGGCCCAAGTAGAAGCCCCTAGACAGCTAGAGTGTCTTCCAGTAGCACCGGGCTCCGCAACCTCACAGAGGCCCGCCTCCACAGGTGCAGCCTCCTGCCCAGCAACGACCGCCTCAGAATTGGCAAGTTCCCCCATGCAATGCGCCACCACCTCCTATGAGAGATAATCAAGATCCACCTCCTCGGCAGGCTCTTCCGGGGACCTCATCAAGGCCAGGATCCCAGATCCCCCTATCCGGAAAAAAGACACCAAACTTACTCGTTCAGGGAGGATCAGGTCCTTGGTTACTTCTGTAGTGCCCTAGAGTAGGGGATTGTGCGCTTAACTGAGTGGAGAAGGGCCGACAGAGGTGACTCTTACCGATCGCCCCAACTACTGCCCCTATCATCAGATTATGGGGCACACCCTCAATCAGTGCTATGTGTTTAAATACTAGATCCAATAACGGGTCGATAACAACATATTCAGGCTAGGCTCGGCCCCGGCATAAGTGGTGAGTGTCTTTATGAGGTCAGAAAGCTAGTAGCGACGATGAAGGTGAGTGGCAGCGGGTTCCCCAGCCACAAATCCCAGAAGTACGAAGACTGGATGGCTCATAAAATAGTTTCTCATGCCCATGGTATTATTCAGGCATGCCTGAATCATCCAGAGCCTTCAGAAGCTAAGACCAGCACCTCTGTGTCATCATCTCAGCCGACCTCTTCCCAGAAGAGCAAGAATCTGCGGCGCAAGAAGAAGAAATGTGCTTCACCAATGTCGTCGTCATCCTGCACTCTCGGAGACTTCATGCCCTCTGAGATGGGGATCCCTCCCAGAATCTACCCATTGGTGGATGATTCTTCAAGTGACAATCAAGGATACACTTCGATTAATACTGTGGAGTTGGTAAATCCCTATATGACTCCCGACGATGGGGAATTCCAGGCGAACCCCCCCCCCCCCCAAAGTCCCCAGCTGATGCCAACGTCAGTGGAACCGCGGACATATGGGTCATCAAGGCACGTCAGTTAGTGCTTTCAGCTAGGCCATGCATGCTGCTGAGACCAGACAGTTTTCCCAGCATAGAGCTCATCATGTGCAACCTCCTCATCTGGTGTCCTCAAATCTACCTTCACCGCCGTTTGTTCTACTAGATCAGGTAGAGCTGACTCGTCCGTACCGCGGCCAGTCTCACCCTACTACAAGTCAATCTCAGTTATCTGGCCCTCATCCAGCAGCTACTCTTCAGAACTTGAATAGTAAGTAACGGGTCGTACCTAGCACTAGCCAGTCGTCGGTCCATCCGGCAGGGCCTGTCATGCCTCCAATCATAGAGCGGCCTCCTATAAGAAGAAGCTCATGCTTGGCACGTAAGTATGATGTCCTCAAGCACCTTGTCAGCTTCCCAGCGAGGCTTTTTATCCTTGATTATATTCACTTGTCATCAGAAATGCGTGAGGCACTTTCCGAGGCCCTAAGGAGCCCCCTCTGGTTTGAGATGGAGGTCGCAGCTGCAAAAGCCTTCCATGCTGAGGCAATTGAGAATGTCAAATGTCAGGCAGTTATCACGTTCTCTGGTGAAGATGAAGACCCTCCCATATAGGGTCACATTTATCCACTGTAAATCACTGGACAGTTCAATGGCGTGGAAGTCCGCCGCTATCTTGTTGACATGGGCTCTGGGATTAACCTAATCTCGACTTGGACACTACAGAAGCTGGGGTTGTCTGAGGATGATTTAACTCCCTCCAACCTAAGAATCTAGGGATACAACAGGACCAAGAAAACCCCTATCGGCAAGATCTGTTTGAAGACCCAGTTCAGTGGCCTAGTTTCCAGTACCGAATTCATGGTTGTCTCCCAGGACACTACGTACAACGCATTGATGGGCAGGCCATGGCTCCACCTGCATGCAGCATTCCCTTCATCGTATCACCAATGCCTCAAATACTCCCTCAATGTTCGAGTAGGCATGCTCCAAGGAGATGTGTCTCCTTTTTCCTCTTGTGAAGCCCGTTATCTAGACGCTGACTATTACAAGTGCAAGGATAAGCAGATTTTGTCAAGTGAAGTTGAACCTGCCCCAGTCACAAGTGATCCCTGGGTAGGTCTGGATTATGCCTACATCTTCCTGATCCATCGGTTGGAGGCCAGGACCCCTGACATGCGGTAGTGTTTTTTTGTTTCGGGTACAAGAGGAAGTAATATTCCCAAAACCAAGAGATGGTAGAAAATCACCTCGTACTCCTACACAAACCAGGCTCAGGTGATCCCGGAACCTCCTACCCTCGTACGATATCGGGACGCCCGGCTCATGGAAATGGCGGTACATCATACGTTTCTATTACACTAGGCTAGAATTAACCATCTTAGGCTGACGTGACACTACTTCTTTGATATCAACAAGCGTTTCCCCTTGGGTCGAAGGCAATATGGGATTGTATCAACTTCCTTCATCATTATGGCCTCAATGGTGCATGAGTCTCCTGATGTGATGACCACTACTGCTCAATCCGGCACCAGCCTCCCATCAGATTCTAGTAGCTCAAAAGTGAATCCCCTAGTAGAAGATCCATCCACAAGTGGAGAAGAGTATCTAGAGGATGATCCCCCTGCCTTTGAAGAAGGCATCTCTACCATAGTCGATAAACTGGTACAGGTGAACCTTAGTAGCGAGGCAGATCCGAGACCCACATTGATCAGTGCTGCCATGTCCCTCGAGGAGAAGCAATGGTATGGGAACTTCCTTAAGCAGCACTGTGATGTGTTTGCCTAGAGTTATGTAGAGATTATAGGACTAGATCCTCAGGTATCCATCCACCACCTTGGTCTCCCGACAAACCATCGCGGGTTCAAGCAGCCTCCCAGAAAGACGCACCCTTCTCACGGTGCCATGGTTGAGGCTGAAGTTGACAAGCTCATCAGATCCAACTTCATCAAGGAATTCCAGTACCCTAAGTGGCTAGACAACATTATTCCAGTCAGGAAGACGAACGGGAATATCAGAGTCTGTATTGACTTCCATGATTTCAACTACCACTATCTGAAGGATGATTTTCCCCTTCTAGTGATAGAATTATTGATCGATGCTACGGCTGGGTTCCAAGACCTCTCCTTCTTGGATGGGTATTCTGGGTATAATCAGATCCAGATAGCCCCTAAGGATGAGGATTCCACTGCTTTCATGGCCCCCCAAGGTACTTTCTATTTCCAGGTTATGCCCTTCGGCCTGAAAAATGCAGGTATCACCTATCAGCGGGCCATGCATCGCATATGCAAGCTGATCCTGGGAACATTAGTGGAGTGCTATGTGAATGATATGGTGATCAAATCTCATCAGCACCAGGACCATCTCAAGGACCTTGAGAAATTGTTCGGCTTCCTCCATTCCTGCCACTTGAAGATGAACCCATTGAAGTGTGCATTTGGGGTCACCTCTAGGAAGTTTCTTGGCTTTTTTGTCAGGTACCAAGGCATCGAGATCGACTCAGAGAAGATTAAGTCCATAAACCAGATGCCTCCCCCGAGCAATATTTGGGAGCTTCGAAGTCTCCAAGGCTAATTAGCCTACATACGCTGATTCATTACAAATCTTTCTGGAAAGTGTAATCCCTTTTCTTGGCTCATAAAGAAAGGCTCTGCCTATGACTGGGATGAAGAGTGTTAGACTGCGTTCGAGGAAGTTAAGCGGTATCTACTGCAGCCTCCATTCTTGATGCCACACATCACCTAAAATCCAATGGTCCTTTATGTGACCTCCCTGGAATGGTCTCTCAGCTCCCTGCTCTCCCAGAAGAACAATGTGGGGACAGAGAACAGCCTCTACTACCTCATCCGTATGCTCCCCGATACGGATATCAGATACTACCTCATCGAAAAGATATGTCTTGCGCTCTTGTTTTCCATACATAAATTGAAACATTACCTACAAAACAACGAGGTATAGTTGGTCTCTCGGGTATACCCACGGAAGTACATTCTGGATCGCCCCATGTTGACTGGATGACTAGTGTGGTGGGTGGTGATCCTCCAGCAGTTTGACATCAGGTTCGTGCCTCAGAAGGCTATCAAGGGGCAAGCATTGGCAGACTTCCTAGCTACCCATCCAACCTCCGTGGATCAATCCCTAGACCAAGATTTTCTTGATGAGGAAATCCTCCCAGTTGATAATTCTGTATCATGTTGGCAAATGCACTTCGACGGTGCCTCCTAGAGCCCCACCGGTAGTAGGCTCAACGATCCTAGGCTCAACAGAGTGGGTCTAGGTATCATCTTCATCACCCCGGAACAAGTCGTTCTATCGTACTCATTCCTATTGTCAGAAGGATGAACCAACAATGAGGCAGAGTATCAGGCTCTCATCACTAGCCTCGATCTAGCCCTTGATAATGATGTTCCCCATTTGTACGTGAAAGGGTATTCCGAACAAGTCATCAAGAAAGTCAATGGCGACTACATTGTCAGGAAGCCAGAGCTTGTGCCATTTTTGGAGTGCACCCTCCATCAAATGGCCCAGTTCCCTTCTCGACCAGAGGTTATCCATGTCCCTCGGTCACAAAAAGGTTGAGAAGACACTTTGGCCGGCTTAGCTGCGTCACTTGCAGAACCCGAGTAGGATGATCTGATAATACATGTGGCACACCGGAGAGTCATCACCCCTATCACCCTAGAGGATGACGACGGCCTGCGGGTAAGCCATCTTACTGCTGGATCCTCCACCTCAGGAGCCCCAGGTTCTTTAGATGTAGTGGTTGAGATGACTCCCTACTGGAGGGAACCTTTTGTCGAGTATCTCCAAAATGGTTGGCTCCCGGATGATCGGGTCGAGCGTGAGCGAATTCGACACCGCGTGATGCAGTTTACCCTCCAGAGTGGTCCGAGTCTTGAGAAGACCCTCTATAAGTTTGGTTTCGATGGTTTTCTCCTCCGTTGCTTTCAAGGAGTCGATATTTCTCAGGTCATGCAAGAGTTTCATGCCAGTTCATGCGAAGCCCACCAGACTGGGCTGAAGCTATCCCATCAGATCTGGAGACTGGGGTACTTCTGGACCTCTATGATCCATGATTGTATCGAGTTCGCCAAGATATGTCACATGTTCCAAGTTCATGATAATTTCCTACATCAGCCTACAGAACCTCTCCACTCCACCAATTACTCTTGGCCCTTGCGGTGTGGGGGATCGATGTCATGGGGTTGTACCCACCGACGACAGCTCGCCAGTGCAGGTTCATCCTAACTGCTACAGATTTCTTCTCCAAATGGGCAGAGGTAGTCCCACTTAAGGAAGTCAAGGATCGATCCATTGTCGATTTTGTGAGCTCCAACATCATCTACCAATTTGGATTCCCTCACGCTGTCCTCACTGGTAACGGCACTAACTTTCGAGCAGCTGATCTGAAGAAATTGTATGCCAAGTACAATATCTGTTCGAACCATACCTCTCGATATCACGCGTAGGAAAATGGACAGATCGAGGTGTTCAACAAAACTCTCTCTAACATTTTTTAGAAAATGGTTGGTTAGAACAAGAATAGTTGGTCAGACAACCTCCCCAATTCCCTCTGGCCTTATCGGATGATGAATCGCAATTCCACCCAGGTGACTCCATATTCCCTAGTGTATAGGGATGAGGCCATCCTACCCATCGAGATCTAGCTACCATCGTAATGGACTGTAGTCTATGACCAGCAAGCACCAGATGAGGTGGCCTAAATCCATCTAGCTGAATTGGAAGCACTTGAGAAAAATAGGCTTTGTGCCCTGCACAATTTGGAAAGGCATCATAATAAGATAGCTAGATCCTTCAGTAAGAATGTTCTCCTCCGCTCTTTCCTTCAAGGCGACCTGGTATTGGCCCTTCGAGCACCAATTATCCCTTGCAGGAAACCACCCAAGTTGGATCCCAAATGGGAAGGACATTACATCATTCATAAGGTTTACCCCAATGGATCATATTCCTTGGTGACCATGGATGGTGAGCACATAACTCCTCCCACCAATGCCAAGTTCCTCAAGCAATACTTTTCCTGAGCCCCTAGGTCATGTATGACCTTAAACTATATGGTCCTACATGACCTTAAACTATATGGTCCTACATGACCTTAAACTGGATGGTCCCACATGACCCTAAACTGCACGATGGTCCTACATGACCTTAAACTGGACGGTCCCGCATGACCCTAAACTACATGATGGTCCTGCATGACTTTAAATTATCCAGTCCTGCATGACTTTATAGATTGGATCATCCTACCGGAAATTAAACTACATTTTGAGAACTATGTATGTCTTGATTCCCATCCTTATGGGATACGTAGGAACGCTCAGATGCTTCGTTTTGAGCCCAGCCCCAAACTCTTCTCTTTGACTATCCCCCCTAGGTATAGCTTCCTTGGAGGGTCCTTTCATGATGTGGAGTAGGCTTCCTTATCCCCACTCATATGAGGATTATAATGGTTGCACCATGTAACAACTCTTGTTCTTATATCCTCCCACTTCTTCACCACAAGATGTTAAACTGCATGGCCTTCAAGAACTATGTATGGCTTGATTCCCATCCTCATGGGATACGTAGGAATGCCCGGATATTTTGTCTATTGGCCCAGACCAAAATCCAGTATCTTCCCCTTGGGTCAATACATATGGAGGGGTGCATACTTTTTCCCCAATTCACGTTGATCTAGCCTCGATTCGGTTGTACATACCCCTCCCTGGAGACGTTTGCCTCTTTCATAGATGGGTACAGCTATGCTTCACCCACTCCTTGACTGGGATTCCATCACCTTCACCAACCAGAAGGGCCCCTGAATGGTTTGGATGCTAGGACTAAGGGCCCTCTTACCACTTCGGGCCAACACCCTCGAGGATGTCAAGAAATAATCTGATAAAAGTCTCGCGTTTCTAATGTGGTCCGCATTCGATACTCATTTGTTGCTCATATCAGGTCACTATAGGGACATTGTGTTTCAAACATGGTCAACAGTTGTCATGGATCATTAGGACCACCCCAAGATGTCCCAAACATCGAGTGTAGTGGTTCGTTCTACCCCGTCATATCTAAGAGACGAACTCCCCTAGGGCGATGCCAACTATCAAGACCCGTTGGATGGAGATATCCAAGACCGGCTCTTTGTTTCCCACATCGAGCATTGCTCACGTGGGCTTAGAAGCTGGGATGAGGAAATAATCGTACAAGAGGGCGTATGACCTTCCACCCCACCCAGGTTCTCTCTGATAGGATTGTACGGTGTGATATGGGATTATGTCCTCATTCACGTTGGGTTACTCACCATGTTGTACACACTACTACAAATTGGCCCTTTATCAGTGCTAAAAATTGACATTAACAGCACTGTAAATGCAGGCGAAGATAAAAGGGGGTCCCCTTTATCAGCGCTAAAAAAAGCACAGATAAAGGTCTCCTTTATCAGCACTTTTCGGAGCCCGGATAAAGGGCCCCCCCCTTATCTTCACTAGAATTTACATCGCTTTTCTAGCACTGATAAAGGGGTTCCTTTATTAGCACTATCTTGAGCACTGATAAAGGTCACTATTATCAGTGCTCAAGATAGTGCTAATAAATGTGGCTTTTATCAGTGCTCAATATAGCACTGATAAAGGCTCCTTCAGCTGCACCTGGAGAACCAGTACCTGCACAAACCAGCACCTGTACCTGTACAAAACAGCACCCGCACACCTGTACAAAACAGCACCCGCACACAATATTTTAACAAACAATCCTATATACATTCACATAACATCATGAATACAAAAAAAACACCACTATATACATTTCAAACAATGTTTTACATGGTTATAATTACAATTATCCAACAACATTTATAAACATTAATGTTCCATCCTTTGATATCTGTGATCCTCTAAAAAATTGTCATCCATGGTATTTTTTGCCGAACAAAGCATCCGAACTCAAGGAAAAAAATTAACCTATATAAGAAAAAAAATATTATGTTAGTAATACAATAATGAAATAAATTAAAAAATTAATATGATAGAATACATTAATATGGAAATGTGAAACTAAAATATGGAAATGATAAACTCAAATGTTTTCATTTTGATAACAATGAAAGGGAATAATGTAAAATCAATATCTTTTTGAATGATTTATCTCATTTAATAAATACTGATTCTTTATCTAATGAAAATCTTTATTGGTCACACCGTGCATCGGATTGAGGTGCGGTAGATTCATACACGTCAAAAATGACTCATGGATCGTTGTCCAAAAGTATCAAAATAATCTGAATGCGTTTGCTCGGTATTCTATATGTCAGTAGTGTTGTTTTCTAAAGTTAATGTCAATTTCAAACTGGTATCAGACACTTTTAGCCATATTGGTCACACCGTGCATCTGATTGATGTGCGGTCAATTTGTACACCTCACAAATGACTCATGGATCGTTTTCCTAAAGTATCAAAACAATCTGAATGCATTTTCTCGGTATTAAGTATGTTAGTAGTGTTGTTTTCTAAAGTTAATGTCAATTTCAAACTGATATCAGACACTTTTAGTCATACTTATCACACCATGTGTCGGATTGAGATGCAGTTGATTCGTACATATCACAAATGACTCATGGATCGTTTTCCTAAAGTATCAAAACAATCTGAATGCGTTTTCTCGGTATTCTGTATGTCAGTAGTGTTGTTTTATAAAGTTAATGTCAATTTCAAACTAATATCAGATAATTTTATCCATACTAATCATACCATGCATCGGATTGAGGTGAAGTCGATTCGTACACCTCAAAAATGACTCATGGATCATTTTCCTAAAGTATGAAAACAATATGAACGCGGTTTCTCAGTATTATGTATGTTAGTAGTGTTGTTTTCGAAAGTTAATGTCAATTTCAAACTAGTATCAGTCAATTTTAGCCATACCGATCACACCGTACGTCGGATTGAGGTGAGGTTGATTCGTACACCTCAAAAATGACTCATGGATCGCTTTCCTAAAGTATCAAAACAATATGAACGCATTTTCTTGGTTTTCCATATGTCACTTGTGTTTTTTTCTAAAGTTAATGTCAATTTGAAACTGTTATCAGACACTTTTAGCCATACCGATCACACTGTGCATCGGATTGAGGTACGGTCGATTCTTACACCTCAAAAATGACTCATGGATCATTTTCCTAAAGAATAAAAACAATACAAAAGTGTTTGCTTGGTATTACTTATGTTAGTAGTGTTGTTTTCTAAAGTTAATGTCAATTTCAAACTAATATCAGACACTTTTAGCCATACTTGTCACACCGTGTGTCGGATTGAGGTGCAGTCGATTCTTACACCTCAAAAATGACTCATGGATCATTTTCCTAAAGTATCAAAACAATCTGAATGTGTTTGCTCGATATTCTGTATGTCAGTAGTGTTGTTTTATAAAGTTAATGTCAGTTTCAAACTGATATCAGACAATTTTAGTCATACCGATCACACCATACATTGGATTGATCTGCGGTTGATTAATACACCTCAAAAATGACTCATGGATCGTTTTCCTAAAGTATCAAAACAATCTGAACACGTTTTCTCGGTATTCTGCATGTCAGTAGTGTTGTTTTCTAAAGTTAATGTCAATTTCAAACTGGTATCAGACAATTTTAGCCAAACCGATCACACCATACGTCGGATTGAGGTGTGGTCGATTCTTAAACCTCAAAAATGACTCATGGATCTCCTTCATAAAGTATCAAAACAATACTAATGTGTTTTCTCAGTTTTCCGTATGTCACTTGTGTTGTTTTCTAAAGTTAATGTCAATTTAAAACTGTTATCAGACACTTTTAGCCATACCAATCACACTGTGCGTCGGATTGAGGTGCGGTCAATTCTTACTCCTAAAAAATGACTCATGAATCATTTTTCTAAAGTATCAAAACAATCCAAACGTGTTTCCTCGGTATTCCATATATCAATAGTGTTGTTTTCTAAAGTTAATGTCAATTTCAAACTGATATCAGACACTTTTAGTCATACCGGTCACACCGTGCATCAGATTGAGGTGAGGTCGATTATTAAACCTCAAAAATGACTCATGGATCATTTTCCTAAAGTATAAAAACAATTAAAACACATTTTCTTAGTTTTCCATATGTCACTTGTGTTGTTTTCTAAAGTTGATGTTAATTTGAAACTATTATCTGACACTTTTAGCCATACCGATCACACAGTGCATCGGATTCAGGTGCAGTTGATTCGTACACCTCAAAAATGATTCATGGATCATTTTACTAAAGTATCAAAACAATCCGAACGTGTTTTCTTGGTATTCCATATGTCAGTAGTGTTGTTTTCTAAAGTTAATGTCAGTTGCAAACTGATATCTGACACTTTTAGCCATACTGATCACACCATGCATCAGATTGAGATGTGGTCAATTCTTACACCTCAAAAATGACTCATATATCGTTTTCCTAAAGTATTAAAACAATCCGAATGCATTTTCTCAGTATTCTGTATGTCAGTAGTGTTGTTTTCTAAGGTTAATGTCAATTTCAAACTGGTATCAGACAATTTTATCCATACCGATCACACCGTATGTCGGATTGGGGTGAGGTTGATTCTTACACCTCAAAAATGACTCATGGATCGTTGTCCTAAAGTATCAAAACAATCCAAATGTGTTTTCTCAGTTTTCCGTATGTCACTTGTGTTGTTTTCTAAAGTTAATATTAATTTGAAACTGTTATCAGACACTTTTAGCCATACCGATCACACCGTGCATCGGATTGAGGTGCGGTCGATTTTTACACCTCACAAATGACTCATGGATTGTTTTCCTAAAGTACTAAAACAATCCAAACTCATTTTCTCTGTATTCCATATGTTTTTTGTGTTGTTTTCTAAATTTAATGTCAATTTGAAACTTTTATCAGACACTTTTATCCATACCAGTCACACCGTGCATTGGATTGAGGTGCAGTCAATTCATAAACCTCAAAAATGACTCTTGGATCGTTTTCCTAAAGTATTAAAACAATCCGAATGTGTTTTCTCAGTTTTCCTTATGTCACTTTTGTTGTTTTCTAAAGTTGATGTCAATTTGAAACTATTATCAGACACTTTTATCCATACCGATCACACCGTACGTCGGATTGAGGTGTGGTCGATTCGTACACCTCACAAATGACTCATGGATCATTTTCCTAAAGTATCAAAACAATACGAACGTGTTTTCTCGGTATTATGTATGTCATTAGTGCTGTTTTCTAAAGTTAATGTCAATTTCCAACTGATATCAGACACTTTTAGCCATACCGATCACACTGTGTGTCGGATTGAGATGTGGTCAATTCATGCACATCACAAATGACTCATGGATCATTTTTCTAAAGTATCAAAACAATCCGAACGCATTTTCTTGGTATTCCATGTGTCAGTAGTGTTTTTTTCTAAAGTTAATGTCAATTTAAAACTGATATCAGACAATTTTAGCCATACCGATCACACCATGCATCGTATTGAGGTGAGATCGATTCGTACACCTCACAAATGACTCATGGATCATTGTCCTAAAGTATAAAAACAATCTGAATGCATTTTATTGGTTTTCCATATATCACTTGTGTTGTTTTCTAAATTTGATGTCAATTTGAAACTGTTATCAGACACTTTTAGCCCTACTGATCACACCGTGCGTCGGATTCAGGTGCGGTCGATTCATACACCTCACAAAACAATCCGAACACGTTTTCTAGAAAGACAAATCATATCTAAAACCATTTTTCATAACCTAAGGATGTAAAACACAATAAAGGGTGATCATATATGCTCAGTAAGTATAAACAAGGGAGATATCAATGATCATATATGGATAACATTAGTAGGAATTCACCTTCATCCTATTTGTGTACAATCTTCCATTAGATATGTTTCACATTCGTTTCTAAACACATCTATATCATCTTCTGAATATGTTTTTTTATGACAGTCATGGTAGTACTAAAAAAATATAAATACACAAAGGATTAATAAATATTTTAAATTAACTTGTAATTATCTTCTAAAATACATCATCGGGGATGCTGGTTTGTTGATGAAATACGATCTATTTCATAAATTTACAAACATAATAACCATAGTCCTTTTTGTTTGTTTGTTTTGGACACTATAGAAACATCGAAAACAATAAGTAAATTGTTTTGATATGTTTTTGGATAGTACAATGTTATTATATATACCCGGATACTTTTCCAGTTGTAGATCTTGTAGTCTTGCTCATCCTTATGCCCTGGATTCATTCCATGCATTAGATGATATTGATGCACCACCCTATCATAACATAATCCTCATTAAAATATAACAAAAATTATATAACTAGATGTTTAGTTTTAAAATGTTGTATGTAGTGTATTACAAATTAACAAACACCATCATGCGTGGTCGGTTTGTTGGATATCCATGAATTGAATCCAGAAAATAAATCTTTGGAGTATCCAAATTGACTACAATCAGTATACAATGCTCCCTAAAAATAAAAAAAGGAATAAGTAAAGAAATAAATGAAAATATATTTGATATGATTAAATTGTAGTGTTTTACCCCTGCATCGTTGGTATTAAAAAGAGTATGTCATCCGTAATTTTGTTTTCAAATGATTTGAGCAGGGATGACATTATTGCAGCCTCTTTATCAGAATCTATTTCTTCTTTTTAAGAGGTGGTGTGAGGACTAACAAGTCCAAATTTTTGTTCATGGGGAAATCCCTTCAATTGTTTTTCATATATATGCCTGCGAAAAATATAAAATGTATTTAGTCATTATTATTAGAGTATATCAGCTTTTGTAAAATAAAATCATGAAAACGCACCTCATGTATGCATTTACAACTGAGGTGCCTAGCCATTCATACTTGAGGATTTAATTTACATTTTCATCACTAATGAAATCTGATGTTTCCTCTCTGTAGATATTTTTTTCAAAAACAACTGTGTGAGCATTGCTGTCTGTCAACTTTGTATCCACATGAGCCTGCAATGATATTAACTGTGGATATAGAACGGGTGGGGTGAAGGTGCTCTCAGTAGACCATTTCAATCGGTTGGTTGATCCTTGATATAGTTTTGAGCTGATATTTCATTTCACCCCCTTCTCTTTGTCATTATGTAATAACATTCATCGGTTCAGACCTTTTATCATTAAATATTAGAGGTCCATCTTGAAAAATAACTTGAAAATGGATACCTCCTTGTCGACATGTTTTTTTAGAAGAACTAGCGGCCAAGCGATGATTGTTCCAACAGCTTGATCAACCGTATGAATGTTTTCATCGTCATTTGGAATAGGTAGCTCGGCACTCGTCTCATTAGCTATGTTAGTTGACACTCTGAAATGATCTGTTGGAACCTGTCTATTGTGTAGTATGTCGTTTTGCGTATTGAACATCGTAGACCTCGCTATAAGGCGATAGGTGGGAGTTGCTAGATATAAATTACAGTCATTTTCACCCTGTATAATATTAGTACAGGAAAGGTATCAGTGTCTATGTGAATCACATTTCATAGAAACAATTATTAAAACATTGATTACCTCAGCTAAGTCAGGTTTTTTGGGGGAATGGCTTGCCTCAAAGCTGGTGGGGGGTGGGCGGGATCATTACGCATGGGTTGTTGTTGAGCTGTTTCTTCTCTTTGCCTCTCCCCCATCAATGTTGTTATCATCTCTCTTTTTTATTGTAATTATTCTTGAAAAATAGCTAATTTTTCTTTCAGTTTTTCCATTTTTTTCATTTTCATCATCCGCTTGTTTTTGTTTTCGAAAATATGTTCGGGGTGTCACCCCAAAACCCGCACCTCTGGAACGGCCATACTGGTCTGGCTGCTTCAAGGCTGCTGAAAGTATGTCTGCATCTGGTGCGGGTATTGTTGATTCATGTGACTATGTCAAATAGAAAATATAGAAAAATTAATATTCATTGGAATGTAATAGCGATTTAAAACAATTCAAATTTTTATTATGTCATAATTACACATGTTTCCCACACTTTTTGTGTGTTTTCATCTATCAGTATCCCCTCTTTATTTACACGATCTTCCTTCTATATCACATGGCGTGGGATGGATTTGGATTTTGATTTCGATTCATCAATCTGCATATAAACAGAGAAACATGGTTATGGTGTTATTTTATGTGACATATAAGTAGTACGGTATATTTAAAATACATACAAATTTTTGCTCAAGTGAAGCATACCCCAACCTTGCTTTATGGTAAGGGTACGCTGGTTCTGCTGCGTGTTTTTTATTTTCAGCACTCAGTTGTTGTTTCATAAATAAAAAATTGTCAATCAAAGTGATGAATACAAGCAACGTCAAACAACGTATTACCCCACACAATGTACCTGAAAAGTATTCTCCCCACGATGGTTGATAAACGTGTCCCACGCTCCTTGGGATATCAAGTGTGCATAAAGAGGAGGTGGGTGAGGCTTGATTTTCCCTTCAGCATCTTTAAGATGATATTTCGTTAAAATTGTGCGGAAACCTCTATGAATCCTTCTTGCAACTCTTAATACATATTCCTTGTGCGAGGCATCTACTATAAATTCACTCTAAAATGGATGATGAAGAGTAAGTCAATGTTTTGGTATTTTATTTCAATAAATTAAAAAAATGATATCATAATGTTACTGTAATATCTTCCCACATTAGTGTCTTAAGACTAGTGACAACATGGTGCCACGATTGTACATCAATCGGCATGTGTTGCCGAGTGATGATTCCAATGTAGCTACTAAAGATGGATTTGTTGGGGTTAACATGTTGGCCTCGCTTATTCCATCCCACCTCAAATTTGATGCCTTTTTTTTTCCTTAAGGATTTTGGTTAACATTATCAAACTACGGCGCTCTTTTTTTTTTGCGCTTTCAGGGTTTCATTTCCTACCATTTCCTCAGAAGTGTCATCAATATCTTTCTTCGAAGCACTAGCATCAGCACTGGGACTAGCAGCAACAGGTTGAGAAACTTTTTGTTGCTCTGCACTGGGACCAGCAACAATAGGTTAAGAAACTTGTTGTTGCTCTACACTGGGACCACCAGCAGCTGGTTGAGAAACCTGTTGTTGCTCTGCATTGGGACCACCAGCAGGTGGTTGAGATACCTTTTGTGTCTCGGGATTGGGTGCATCAACAGGTGCAGAAGTCATTATCTGCAGAAGTGGTTTAACATTTAATTTAGATTACATAAAATCAGCAGCAGACAGATAATAACATAACATAACACAATGTATATTACAATAAACAAATAACCTGATTATTGTACTCTCTTTTTTTCTTTAAAGGATGAAGAGATTTGACTCCTCTATCGACTATGTAAATCCCTTCACTGTGGTCTCCTTTGACATACAAAACATCGTCTACATTGGGACTGATGCAAAATGATTGTGAATTCCCTATAAAAGGGTCAACCTCCGTTGAAATTTCATCTAACCCTTTAGTTGTTTTGGTCGATAACAGAACAATTGACCAATTTTGGTTTTCAGGGTCTGGAACATAAAATAATTGTACTGCCTGTGATGTCATTATAAATGGTTCGTCTTTCTCCCCTTTTTTACTGAAACCAACTTTCACAAATCCTAATTCATTTATTTTAACAGCACTCCTATCATCAACCCACTTGCATTGAAAAATCGGTACTTTTAATTTCTTATAATCCAACTCCCATATTCGTTTGATGATGCCAAATTATTACATATTCACATAAATTGGATTTTTTTCCTTAGCACCGGAAACATGCATCACCTCAGCCACAAGTGTAACCCCACTATTCTGCATGGTACTGTCTTCATCATGTTCATTAGTATAGAATGTATAACCATTAACTGCATAAGCATTGTAAGATAATACATATACACTTGCTCCTCCAGCTATCCATAGAAGTCGTTCTAAAATTGAGTATGGATTTTCATCTAAATGCTTCAAAATATGATCCTGAAACCATCCTATAAACTGTCTATTATGTGTATCTGATATCCATTTTTCATCCCTATATGGATTCAAACGCCGAAGAATTTTTTTGTGGGTTTCAACATATGGGTCAACGTTGAAACTATTATGAAAAACATAAAGGTGAGCCTGCTCCCTATCTGTAATATTGATTGTGACAACCTCTCTTCCAGAAATTCCTTCACCCTCAAGTCGCTCAGTGAGACGAGATTTCGGTAGGCCAACGTTTTCCACACCAAACAAGTATTCAATACAAAATTCAACAGCTTCCTCAACAATATATTTCCCTGAAATACAACCCTCTGTCCAACTTCAATTTTTTACATACCCTTTCAAAATCTTCATATACCATTCAATGGGGTACATCCATCTACAATGTATAGGACCACATAGTTTAATCTCTCTCACCAAATGAACCATCAAATGAACCATCATATCAAAAAATGTCAGCGGGAAGAACATTTACAATTCACATTATATGACGGCAATTTCTCTTTCCATAGTTGGAAATTTCGCCAGGTTTATAACTTTTATGCATATATCTTTGAAGAAGAAACAGAGCTTTGTTAATGTATGGCAGAAATTCTTGGGAAAAATGCAACGTAAAGCTATAGGAATTATATCTTGCATCAAAACATGGCAGTCATGTGATTTCAGACCCTTTAATTTTAAATCGTTCATTGACACGATGTTCTTGATAATTGATGAATACCCCTCTGGAACCTTTACGTCATTCAAGAAGTTGCAAAACTGATATCTCTCCTGCCTAGAAAGCGTGTAAGCATTAGGAGGAAGAAATTTTCATTTTTCACCCTTCACTGGTGCCAACTCTTCTCGTATTCCCATCTCAACCATGTCCAATCTAGCCTTAATTCCATCCTTTATTTTTCTGGGTGCATTTAGCAACGTGCCGATGACACTATCACATAAATTTTTCTCAATATGCATAACATCAAGAAAATGTCTGACATATAGACAATTCTAGTATGGTAATTCAAAAAAAACTGATCTCTTTTCCCAACCAGTTTTCATAAGGTTTTTCGAAAACGGTTTACCAAAAGTAGTGTTCAAATCTTTTACCTTCTCAAAAAATTGATCACCTGTTAGTGGAGACGGTGTTGTATGTTATTCTAAACTTCCATCAAATGATGTCTTCCAAGATCGGTAGTTGTGTCGTCGGGATAGAAATCTACGATGTCCTAAAAAACGGTTTTTGATGAATGTTTCAACCTAATTGATTTTGTACCTTGTTCGCAAACGGGACACCCTTGAGTTCCTTTAATGATATATCCTGAAAAATTTTCATAAGTAGTAAAGTCATTTATCATACCACACAACATGGCTTTCAAAGTGAAATCTTATTTTTTGTAAGCATCATACAACGTAACACCTAAATCCCACAATATTTTCAAATCTTCGATCAATGGAGCCAAATAAAAATCAATATCAATACCTGGTTGTTTTGGTACTGATATAAGCATAGATAACATGATTTATTTTCGTTTCATGCATAACCACGGTGGTAAGTTATAATTTACCAACATAACTGGCCATGTACTGTGACTACTGCTTTGAAAACCAAAAGGATTCACCCCATCTGTAGATAATTCCAGACGAAGGTTTCTCGGCTCGTTTCTGAATTTAGGATACTCGTGATCAATTCTCTTCCACTGAGGAGAGTCTGCCAGGTGACGTAGTTTCCCATCTTTAATTCTTGTATCTGCATGCCATGTTAATTGTCATGCAGTCTCCTCACTTACATATAGGCGCCTAAACCTTGGAATGATTGGAAAGTACCATACAACTTTTGTAGTACTAGAATCATCTTTCTTGTATCGAGAAGCACCACACTTTGGGCATTCTTTAAGTGATTTGTGGTCCTTGAGAAACAATATACAGACATTCGGGCAGGCATGTATTCTTTCAAAGATCATACCCATCGATCGTAGCATTAGTTTGGCATCGTATGTTCGGCTTGGGAGTTCATTATCTTCTGGGAGCATGTCATTCAGGAGAGCAACTAGTTCCTTAAAACTGGAGTCACTCCACTCGTTGCCTACTTTCAAATTATACAGCTTCAGTATGGATGACAATGCTATATATTTAATGCAACCAGCATACAATGGCATTTTTTCACAACTCTTTAACTTCTCAAACAATTTTGGGCAATCATGAAGTTCATCTTCAACTGTCCTTGTCATTTCCTCAATACGATCTTTATCATCATTCACATCTATAATCACACCCTCCATACAATTGTCTTCACTGTTCGTGCTTGTAATCATATCAGATCTTCCATAAAATGTCGTGTTATCTGAGCCACTACCTACATTCGTTTTTCCCCATGTTTATTCCAACATGTATAACTTTGATCTATTCTGTGACAAATTAGGTGTTCTTCCAACTCCTCTGGACTAATTTGTCTTGAATAACAACAGTGTAAACACGGACATAAGATTTGAGAAGGGTCACATGCATGATCTCCTAAAAAATTGATAAATTCTTTCATGCCATCTTCATACTCTTTTGTTAACCGATTGGTATTCATCCATTCTTTATTCATATTCATCGTCTTTATGGGTTCGATCTCAAACTTTCCTAATATTATGTTTTAACTAATCAAGTAGCATTGTTTGGGTTTTATAAAAACAAATCATGGTACAAATGCCTCTACAATGAAATAGAGGAACCTACCCCAAAACATGTGAAAGTAATTGAACTCTATCTTTATATGGGGGATTGTGCCCTGTCTTTTGTATACAAAATGTGTAGGGTTCTCAGTCAAGGTTATTTGTATACTACCATTTCTAAACTCATGTGAAATCCATATACATGGTGTGTCCAGTAGGGTGAACATTGTCTATGGATAAGATACCTGATTTAATCTGACATATATCAAATTAATTCCAAGTTAGTCTTACAAAGACTGCATGATACCTTTGAAAATACATGACATATAGACACTGATAGTGGATTCCAAGCATTTGGATCCTATATGATAAGGTTGTTTCTAATTATATCCCTAGATTCATGATGTAACTGATAAAATGTACCCTAGATTTGGATCCTCTTTGAAGGACCCCTGCTACTAGTCATTAACCTCTTTTATATGGGGAGGCATGCCTAAAGTCATTTGGAGAATTGTTCTAGATAATATTCATAGAGTGAGTTGGGGAGGGATGTTATAAAGTGGTATCATAGCTTGTTCTATTTTATAGTTTGGTAATATGTTATATAGGAGTTCTATGGATGTGTTGAAGGTTGTAATGGATACCAGATTGGTGAATCAAGAACACTTATTTTGGTAGGAATTCTAGGTTACTAAGGAATGGGATTACTATTCTTAGTTTTGGTGTTTTCTAGTAAAAATTCTTTGTGGAATTATACTCAGCTGGATAGCGATTTATTTTCTTTGATGGTAGGTCATTTGGATCTTATAGAGGTAGGTTTTCCAGTGGTGGAAATGTAGTCCCTTAGACAATGGATACCTAGAGACCCACCATAGGTTAGTTCGAGTGTTAGATTCCCAGTGATGGCTCAATGATGGAAGATATTCTTGAGAGGTGGTTTGAGGGTGGACATGAGTTACCCTAAGGTTTTGGAACCCTAGTGGGTTATGGAAAGTCATGTGGCATGCCTTACAGTATCAAAGGATTGTTTTAGAGGGTAGGACTAGTTGGGTGCCTAGCCTGGTGGTTTTGAATGCACTTTTGGCTACCGTGGTGGGATTACAGCTAGATGCACATGGTTATTAAGGCGAAGCCTATGTGGTGGGTGGTTGTGTGGTAAGCCTTGGCATATAAGATACCTTGGGATTTTGGTTGAGACTAAAATGAATGTGAGGAATGGTAAGTGTGTTAAGAATATGAGACTTGGTTAGAAAGGAAAAGACTCATGTGATATTGGGTTGGGTTGCATGATTGGGTTGCATTAGAGTGCACAACTATTGGGTTTGGATGAGGTTTTATTAGAGAGTGGGAAAGAACCTATGAGAGTATTCTTGATGGTTCACTCTGCCTTTTAGGAAAGGTCTTGGTGTGTGAGGGGAGGTACGTGTGATTGAAGCACAGTGCTGATTGGTTCATGGATCAGTAGAATGTGTCATGTGTAGGTCTATTGAGAATTTTTTGGGTTTTGTACATGCCTGAGTGTTGTGATAGTAGTGGTGTTATAGTGGTTTTTGGTTTAGTGTCACACTAAATGTGAGGTGACTAGTGCATTTAGAGAGACACATGTGAGAATAGTGACCCAGGTCCTTTGGAGAAAAATTATAGACATTCCATGTAAGTGAAAGTTGATGTGGTGATGGACATATGTATTGTGGTATATTCAATTAGAGCTTGGTCCTTGAAAATAGTTCTCATCGATGAAAGAGTGTGGCTCAGGATGAGTGTCACGCATGTGGGTTGGAACCCAGATGGGGATAACACTCATGGAGTAGTATAAGGGTAACCATATGGTGGGAAGTTCACAAATGACCAGTTAGAGGGTTTGACCCTCGTTTTAGATGATTTTTTTACCACTATTAAAAATCATATTCCGATGCATCAGGAATGGGCATCAGTTAATGTTGTTTCTGGGAACTTGGGAACAAGTGGGTTTCCAGCATATAGCCATTGTGTGTGGTGATGGATACAGTGTGGGATATAGAGTTTGGGTGGTCGGTTTATAAGACTATGATAATAATACTCATATGGTGGCGATATTCATATCGGTCATGGTTTCATGACCAATGTGTCTAAAGGATATTGGGGGAGATACCGATTTTATATGGTCAAGGTGACATCAAAATTTCGATGTGTGGGAGAACTTGAGTAAGAATGGTTCTTCAGTAAATACCTTCTACTCAATGGGTATCATATGGATTGGAAAACCACCCAAAGGTACCACCTCAAGACCAATTCCCTACACTGAATCCTCATCCCTAAGAGGTTCATCATCAAAATACAACTATGTTTGTAATAGTATAATCCTCAAATTGAAAAAATATTATCTATAGTTAATGATTATATATACTCCTAGGACTGACCAGCGGCGGTGGAGGCGAGCAGCGGTGGAGGGAGCGGCGATGGAGGGAGCGGCGGTCGCGGCGGTGGAAACAGCGATATTCACGGTGGTCGCGGCGGCGGTCCCGGCGGTGGAGACAGCGGTGGTCATGGTAGAGGAGAAAAACCAACGGCGCAGAGGCAACAACGGAGGAGAAAAACCCAACAGCGGTGGCGGAGGAGGAGGAGGAAGAGGAGGAGTAGGATGAAAAGGAGGAGTAGGATGAGGAAGAGGCGTAGACGAGGAGGAGAAGTCACGGCGGAAGAGGGTCCTGGTTCAGCTTCTGTGAAAGCTTTACCGCGTGCGAGAGAGGAGGTCCTGTTAGGGTTATTAAATAGAAATCTTTGGAACTGTTATCAGCGCTCGTTAAAAGCACTAATAAAGGTATGTTTTAGCAGTGCTAAAATAAAAGCACTGATAAAACATATATTTATCAGCGCTTTTATTTTAGCACTGATAAATATTATAATTTTATATAAATTAAGATATGAGCGCTAAAATAAGCGCTGATAAATGTTCCCTTTTATCAGTGCTAAAAAAACACTGATAAAGGGTATACCTTTATCAGCACTTATTTTAGCGCTGATAAAGGTTATATTTATCAGTGCTTTTAACTAGCACTGATAAAGGCATACCCCTTTATCAGAGCTTTTTCATTAGCACTAATAAAGGGTGGCGCCGGGAATGCCCAGTTTTGTGGTAGTGACATATCCCCTGATGAGACCTTCCCCTGGCCCTCGTCCATACTGCAAGACATTAAACTACAAGTCGGTCAGGCCTCACTGACTGAGGCCCAACCTCAAGCCCCTTGTCCTTTTGGGGCCCCCGACCCTCGTCCTCATTGTAAGACGTTAAACTACAAGTCGGTCAGGCCTTCCTGACTGAAGCCCAACTATCAGTCCCCTTGGCCTTTTTGGTCCCCCAGCCCAGGTCCTCTCTTATGGGAGTATATGGTGTGGTTCATAATTACGTCCTCATTCATGTTAGTTTATTTTTCATACCATACACCTCCCTTGTTTGGGGGTATCCTACTCCTATCCTCGTCCCGCATGATGTTAAACTGCATATTGATAACTACGTGTGTCTTGATTCCCATCTTTATGGTATACATAGGACCACCTGAATGTCTAGTCTTTAGATCCATCCCCACCTCCCAGAAATCTCAATTTCACCTTGGCCCCTTGGCCTACCCTTCCCCGGAGAGGGGAATATATGGAAGGATATGGGATTATGTCCTCGTTCACGTCAGGCTTGTAACGATCATGCCATGTACCTATCCCGCCTAAGAATCCCTGTCGACCCTTGTCGGCGGTTCACTAATGTGCCCAAGGGTACTTTGGTTTAGTACCTTGAATCTCGGACTCTGCTCAGACATGTTTTCACCTACTTTTTAGGCTTTGTGTCTCCCTTCATCCGGGATTTCATCACCTTTCACACCCAAAGGGACCCCCAAAAACAGCATGGATACCACGCCTAAGAGATATCCTACCATTATGGGCCAACCACCCCCAAGGGTTTCTGACAAAAATTGATACAAATCCCACGTTGTGAACATGGTCAGCGGTCGATGCTCATTTTTTGTTCCCACTTCAGGCTAACATGATATGGATGTTGTGTTTCCACCACGGTTAATAGTTATACTCCATCTCCACGCCAACCCCATTAATCCCAAAATGTCATTTGCATGATTCACATCCTTCCCCACCTTCTCATGTCTAAGTAGATCTTCAAAACTTTTGGTACTATTCCTCAGTGTGCATCTGCACATTAGGAGTACCAAATCCATGATAGGGACATCATTTGGGGCTCTTCACCGATTTCCCTTTGATGGGTGTTCCAAGTATTGCAATAAAGATCTTCCTCCCTTGTTTCCCACACCAAGTTTGACTCACATGGGCTTAGGGATCGGGTCTAGGTCTACGCTTACTTGGAAAGCTGACATCCCTCCTTGGTCCAAGCTCTAAGATCGTAAACTAGGATCTCCCCAGAACTACGTACGGGTTGATTCCCATCCTCATGGGATACGTAGGAACGCCAAGACCCCTTGTCTATGGGTCCGGCTTGAGGTCTACTAATTCATCTTTTCTGTCCCGCCTTCAGGGCCTTGACTACAGGGCCACGTGGTGTGGTGTGGGATTATTTCCTCATTCACGTCGGGTTTGCAATAGCCACACCACGTGCACCCCATTATAATAATTATCCCTCTGGTTTCCTATCTTTCACGACGTTAAAAGGCACCCTCTAGAACTACTTAAGGCTTGATTACCATCTTTATGGGATATGTAGGACCACCCAGATGTCTCATTTTCGGGTCTAGCTCAGCTGGGAGCTAGTTTCTCCGGCCCCTTTCACTTTCACCCCTATTTGGTCCCCATGGGGCAAGGTTCCTCTCTCAGAATTGCATACGGTGTGATGTGGGATCATGTCCCCATCCGCATCAGTTATTTTTCATGGCACCATACACATTCCCCACCTAGAATCATCTCTGCTACATCTGTGCTGCATGATGTTAAAATGCATACTTGGTCCTATCACATGACCCTAAACTGTGACATTATCATCCTGGCCGCATGATAAAAAATGACACTACATTGTGATAACCTCATCGTAGAGGATGTCACGTTGGGTATTGGTCATATGCCATGCCATTTGTCAATGCCTACTATGGATTGATTTTTGTGGGGATGCCTAGGCCTGCTACCCTAGGCCTGTCGCTTCACAAAAAAACCAATAACCTTAAAGGAAAAACAAGATTTATCAAATACCACTTCCTTTGGTACGTGGGCCACACCCACACACCCCTTTTATCCCTATCACTGGTACCTCACCATTCCCCCTTTTCAAGAACTACGTGCAGCTTGATCCCCATCCCCATGGGGTATGTAGGAATGCCTTTGCACTTTTCTTTAGGCCCAGCTCAACTCTCGTTTTTGGTCCCTTGGCCTAAAACCTCTCCCCAGGAACATGTGGTGGTCAGAACCCCTGGTTCCCATTCATGTCGGGTTGTTGTAATTGCTCGCCATGAGTCTCCCTCATTTCCTCCCATCCATGGTCCGAATTCTATGACCCTAAACTAATATCTCCCTATGGGAAAGTACTCGACTCCCTCTATCTAATATGTCTCATCGACGTATTCAAATGTGTTTTGACAAAGAGCCCAAGGTGTGGAATTTTCATATAGACGTTCCTCCCGTTCCATGTCCAAGCTTCGTGGGCTCACTATTTTGATCCTCATCCTCTTCCACATCCAAAAGAACCCTCAGATGACATGGATGCTAGGCTTAAGGGCTCTCCATGGATGATGGGCCTAAGGTCTCTCCTATCGTTTCGGGCTAATGTCCCTAAGGATCTCGGACGACATTTTTGATAGATCCCGTGTTTTGAACATGGTCAACGGTCGACCCTCATTTGTCTGTCCCCATTCCAGGCTAACGCAATATGGATGTTGCGTTTCCACCACGGTCAACAGTTATCCTCCATCATCATGCCTCCATCATTATGATCCAAATTTCGAGCATCATGATTCACACATTTACACTTACTCATGTTCAAGTGGAATTCCAACATACTCGGCTTTATCTCTTCGTGCGTCTAGGTGCGCTATATAGATGGGTTAGCATCATTAGGGTCGGTATATACCAATCACCCCTTCGCCCTAACATATTCCTCCCTATGTCAGAAAATTCCTCCATTACTTCTTGTTTCCACATCGAGCATGACTTGCGTGGGCTTAGTAGTTTTGGTAGGATGTATACCAGCGCAACTAGGCTTCTCATCGTCCTGCATGACGTTAAACTGTGCTTCCAGAACTACGTGTGGCTTGATTACCATCCCCTTGGGATACATAGGGACACCCTGGTATTTTTCCTAGGGTCCTGCCCCCAGGAATCATAAATCCTATTCTTCCCCCTTTCTGGCCCCCTAGACGAACCCCTCGTAGGGAACCATATAGCTGTAACTATGCCCTGAACAAGTTCAGGATACCCCAAGATGACATTGGGAAGCGACGAGTCCCTCTCCAGAGAGGCTCTGTCTGAAGGAAATAATGATCCATGATCAGACCGATGCTCCATCTAGTGTGCTTCCACCATGATGGCATAAACTCAAGAGTGTTGGATTCTGTCCAAACAAACCATCACTCCACATTTCACGCTTTGTGTTCCCCCTTATTCTAACCCTAGTCCTCTTTCATGTCTGGAGGAACCCCCTAATAGTATGGATGCTCGGCCTATGGCCCACCTATTGTCTTGGGCCAATGTTCTGGAGGACTAATGGGTAGCATTTTGAGTTAGGCACTTTTTTTTAACATGGTCAATGGTCGGCCCTCATTTGTTATCCCCATTTTAGGCTGACGCAATAAGGATATTGTGTTTTGAACATGGTTGACAGTTATCCTTCATTGTCACGACACCCCCCATAGCATTCCGGATTTTGGGTATCGTGATTCACACCTCCCACTTCCCTATGTTCGAACTAATCCCAACACCCCTAGCGTTACCCCGCTCATGCACTAGAGCTCATCGGAAGAATGGCTCGTCGATTGTTCTGAGGTCCTAATCCTCTGATCCGGCATCTCCCATGTCTTCTCGAAAGATCTGGATTGGTTACTTAAACCTCGGATACCTAAATCTTGGTCGACGCATTATGTTCAGATGGAATACCATGGTGATCACCCCTTGTTTCTAACATTGGGCTCGACTCGCATGAGCTTAGGGACTGACCACTAAAAATTTCATGAATATAACAGACGCATATGAAGCCAACCTCGATAATGAGACTCATTAATGATATGTAATCAAATAAATCAAAACATGAAAGTATGTTTGAGATTTTTTGATCCTTACAACACTCGGGGGTTTATTCCTCCCATAGACGGGCTGACCCCGTCAAAAGAGAGTTGTTGTTCTGCCACCCTTTGACTTGTGGCATCTGGGTATTGATGTTGTCGGCTCAACTCCCGCTTCTCCTCAGCAGTGATGGGGTACATTTCATCAGCCTTAGTTTGGGCCCGCTCTACGTCATCCTGAATGACGGCTATTTCTTCGTAATCTTGTCTCATACGCTCTTCTGCCTCTGCCAGCTGGGCCTTCAATCACAAGATTAGCTCTGATTGTTCATTAATAGAGAATGAGTGCTCATCCACATGAATCTGTAGCCGTTGGACTTCATTTTCATCCTCCCAGAGATTCTTGATGTTCGTCTCCTTCCTCCACTGTCAGCCCATGCTGAGGCCATGATCATACTCCTGGATCTTCTCTACCATGAGATCTCGGATGAGCAGATGAGGGAACTGGGAATCCACTCCCCCAGCACACAGTTCGCACATTCTCGAGCAAAGTCTGTCCATCTCATCTAGTCATAATTTTTGGGGGGGGTCTTTTTGATAAAGCGCACGAGCATCTTCCATGATCGGTGGAGAACTATATCGTTGTCCTCTTCTTCATAGGCCGTCTCATCCTAGTCTGTGGGGTTGGAAGGCTCGTATGAGGGATACTCCCTCAGGAAATCTTTAGTGGGATCTGCGTCTGGCATTGGATTAGGTGTTACATCTAGTGTTGGATCAGGCATGGCAGGACTTGGGTTGACTGGTCAATCCTCATCATCAGACCCCACCTCAATGACCTCGGGCACGACCCCGCTGGTGGTCCCACCAATGATAGGGAGCGTTGTAGCTCGGGTGGGCCAGGAAATTATCTCCACAATTACTGGCATTCCCCTGGGAGGGGCACCGCTAGAAATCCCGAACAACCTCGCCACAGCAGCCCATGCCAGTCGAAGAACTGTACGTGATGGAGAAAGGCATGGACGTCAGTTTGCATGATCAACATGTGGCAGCAATGAATTCAGTGGAGAGGACTTACAGAGATCGAACTCCTAGTGATGCTCTTGAGTTGATATTGACGGGACCCTGAAGCCTGGACCTCTATATATTTTCAGAAGGTTCGAAGATTCTAGAGGGGCCACCTTGGGTGTCCTAGCCCTGCCAGAAACAGAAATAGACGTAACCACAGGTGCGGGTTCTAAGGGTCCTACATCATCACCCACCGAGGGGCGAGAGCGAGGTCTATGCACAAGGTCCTCCTGTGTGGTTCAGATGTTGGTAAGAAATCCATAATGACATGATAGTAGACCCCATGGAAAGAAACTTAGGATGTTACCTCGAGAGCCTCCATGAAATCTTCGAGACCCAAGTCTTGATCATCGACTTCGCCTTCCTCCAACGGGCTCCCTCCACCGGCCTCGTCCCCCAAGAGGATTTTTCTGATTCTTCTGGTAGGGGGAATCGCTCTCTTAGCTCAGTGGCCGACAGCTGTGGGGGAACCGTCTGATCCAGCAGTACCCTTACCCGGTCTGTCATTGTACACAGGCACCCCTAGAATGTACAAAGTCCTCCAGCTCATCAACATATTTCTCCACCTCCACCAGAGACACCGCGAAACCAGCCCGGACAGAGCCTATACCTGGTAAATCCATCCTGAGATGGTCCAGGTGTTTCTATATCTTGGGCAGGCCGAGGAATTGCCGGTTGACATCCCAGATGTCTCAGGCCTTCAGGAAAACAGCATTCTTTGGCATGTCGATATGGTGCAGCCATTTACCTGGGTCCTGAGTGGATATCCTATGGAATCCCCTCAGTGGCCGCCCCTCTGGGTGGCTCTGCTCTCCTGGGACCACCGGGTCCAATACCACTGTTGGATTTGACGCCGCTTCCTCACCCTCATCTGGTGTAGGTCTCGCCACCACGGCAGCCCCGCCACTGTGAGAGGCTCTTGCCGCCTTCCATCCCCAGCCTTGAGAAAGGGAAGGCCCAACATCACCCGCTTGAACAGTTGGATGCTTCATCATTTCCCCCTGGATAAGCTGCCTCCCAGCTTATGGAATACTCCTTCACTAGTCTGAAGGCGGTAGTAGGCGGAGGTAATTCATTTCTCATTTTCCCATCTTCTCATGTGAACAAGAGCCACAATTGTCTCATCACACATGGGTGCTCCTCGTGGCTCACCTCCTAGTAGACCTGCGGGGTCAGCCGCTATAGGCACCGGAATTGTCTTTCAAACAGGTGTGGGGTGTACAGCTTGCATAGAGGCTCACGGTCCACCCTTTACACCAAGACTCCACCTCAAAAGGCCAGGATATAGGCCTAGTGCTCTTCCATCCCCCAACCATCGTCAGTTAGTACCCCCGTCGGCAATGGGAACAGGTGAAAGTTAAAATCGTCCACCTTCTACACCTGATTTAGTACCAACTGTATGGTTAATTTAGCTGGAAAGCTCCTGGAAGCATTTATAATGGATGGTTAGAAGTTTTACCCCATAGGTGAGATGGGGTTCAGATATTCGTAAACCCCCTTGATGTGTGCCGCGATCCACCCATACAGAAGATGGAAGGGCCCGCATATCCTCTGTGGCCTCTTTCCCTCGCTAACATGTCGTAGCATCTTGTAAAATCTGGAGAGCATTGGAATCCCCATATTGACCCTCCCTCCTATGACCATCATGGATGCCATGATGAATGATCTAGGCTTCACCCTCATGTTAGTATCCCTCACTAGTAGGATCCAACCACAGATAAGGGTCGCGATAAACACTGCCAGTCTGACTATCAGCTACTGTTTGGTGTTGACATTGAAACCCCAAGTCTTCTAACAGCTATCCTCCAAGAGCCACCAATACAAATGCTCCTTTCCCCGTTGAGCCCCCTTCGGGCAAGTTTGAGGCCTCGCGATATACTCTCGATCCTTCGAGAAGTTCAGGAACTGCTTGAACCCCTTCTTGAAGTGGACATCCCTCACTGCTTCTTTGTCTTCTCTGGGGACCAGCCCCATCAGTGCCAGTGCCAGCAGCGGCATATGCTCCAGATCCTCCCACACGCTCATAATAGGGAGGAACTCATCATACATATCCCCCAAGATCAGGACCCCCAAAATCTGATGGACATCCCACATACTAATTCCAACCTCCCCATGGTGCGGGTGAAACGTGTTGGTCCTAGATGACTATCTACTCAAAAACTCTGGTATCAGCTGTTTTGGTTGATATATGTGGAATTGGGAGGCACAGGCCACCTCATACAAACCCACTCTCCTCAGATCGGCTCCAAACTCCTCACATTAGTTTCCTACCCAGTAAGCACATGCCCAATCGTCTATGATGTTTCCACCCTGGCGTAAGTACCACTCATTGAACCACCCCTTCTTCGAATCCCTCAAGACTGCCTTCAGTATTGTGCGGTACATGGGAGGGGATGTCTCTGGATGCAATGGATTCCCATCAAAATTGTTCAGATGATTGTATAGGTATTTGGTGGTGACAGGTGTGAAGTCCTCCCATGCATGACCATCAACCGCCCTGAACCATTGGCACTGTCATGGCGTGCTCCTGAACTAGTAAGTCGACTTGTCCCTACTCGCATTAGGAATGAAGATGTCATCCCTCAGCCTGAATCCATACAAGGGCAGCCTTGTAGATACCCGAAGCTTGACTTACATGGACATTACATTACTTTTGCGGAATACTTAGTACATTACAAAAACACACACACAAGGACCGTAATAGTTTAGTGTCTTTGGAAACTCGGAATAAAATCTTCTAATCGTGGTGAAAGATCTTCAACATATCCCATAAAGATCTTCCTTTTTTTCTTACCTAAAACCTTTCTTTATATCCTGGGGAAAAGAAAACATAAAAGGGTGATCTCAAATGCTCAGTAAGGGTAAAAAAAATATCAATCACATCATAAGAACATAACATTTTGAAAATCTTAACCTGCAAAATAGAGCATAATTTCATAACATGGGATAAATCATGGCAGTGAAATGTAATCACAATAATCATAACTTAAAACATGAAACTTTGTGGAATACACACATAATCATAGAGCATCATTTCTTGTTAGTCAAGACTCATTTCCAAGACTATCTTAGTGGACAAAGTCCCTTTTCTGAATCGAGTAACCCGCATTTCAGTCCTGTTTCACTGAACCGGTATAACCTACCATTCCAGCCATGTCTATCTCATGAGATATAAAATCTTTACCCAATGCATTGGAGGGAGATATAGGTCCCACCCATCTCATAATGATACCATTCTTATGTGTGCCACAAAATCATAAACCATACATCATAGCATAAACCATGTAATAAAAATGGGAATCTTAAACATAGTGACATCATAAAACAATTCATATAAGATAAAGGAATTCATAAACATAATTCTATCACAACATTATCAAATCAATGTAATAATAGGGATAAAAACAGAACCCTTTATTATCTTAGATGGAAAATAATTTTGATAAAACACTTGAACTCCATTCTTGAGGAAAATATCCTTTCTTCTTCTAAAACACTTTTCCTTTCTTAACATGTCATACAATTTTAAACTAAAAGAAGTTGATTAAAAATAAACTTGAATACTTTTAAAGGAAACTTCTTGGAAATAATGTTTTAGAAATCCATTCATGCCGTATATGTTAAAAAAACATTCTTTGTACTTTTGTCGGAAAAGTCAAAAAGTACCTCGTATGACAAAAGATTACTTTCATATATTTTACTAAAAACTTACCGAAGGGTAAAATTGGATTTAAACAATTGTAGGTGGATGTAAATAATATTACATATTGAGTAAACATGCATGTAGATGATAAAATACACCCCAGTAAATACCAAATTATAAACAATCTCGGATAAAAATGAGATTGTGATATTTCCCTTACCTTAAGTCCGATTTGATTCGTAAGTGTCCGAACCTCCTGTATAATGATTTAAATAATTTCATTAACTTATTACATAATCATATTCATTGTTATGATATCATATATGGTTCACTTATGACTTTATATTACCAGTTCTTTTGTAAATTCCATGTTAAAGAAGCGTTTTGGGTAAAATCGTTTCATTTATCGTAGGTGTTTGGACTTGTTATTCTTGACATTATTATTACTTATATCATGATTTACTTACTTCCAGAATATAAAACATGATTTATATATCATATATATTCAGTATATATATATATATAATAGATAGATAAATGAAATGAAACACACCATTCATGGAGACGGTAGTCCGTACGTACGCATGAACGCTGTTTTCCTTTCCTTATTGTCTTGAATGGAAGTAAGTAGATGACATACATATATACATAAATCCAGTAGCTTTATAATGTCATATATTTCATTATTATTTCTTATATATACTTTATAATCATTCTTAAATGGTTAACATGGAGAATGAATCTCATCGCGTCGTGGAGACGGTAGTCCGTACGTACGCACGAGCGATGATATCGTTCTCATGATCGTGAACTTGTGTTGAAGTGTATGTATACTATTTAAGTATCAATATCACTTTATAATAATCATATATTGTTACTCATTACACCATTATACCCATCCAATTAAGGTGGTGGCAGAAAATAGATTACACCACGGCGTGGAGACGGTATTCCGTACGTACGCACGCGCGGTGATTTCCTTTTTCCGTAGGATGGATAGAAGGTTAATTAGAGTTGTTTCATATTTATAATAACATATAAGTATATAATAAATACTGATGTTATTACTTTATCATCAAAAAACTAAAGAAGAAGAAGTTTAAGAAGAAAGAAATTGAAAAGATCGGTAATGGATATTACCTCTTCTTTGAAACGCCTCTTTGAATCCTCCACTTAGGGAACTAAGATTGGTCTTTTAAGAAGACCAGGACCTCTAGGATTATTCTAGGGAAGTTGATAAGGGATTTTGGCAGGGTTTGGCCGAGCTTGAGTGCTCAAATTGGTGTGAGGAGAAGGGGGAGGAGGTGCCCTTTTATAAGGGAGGAGAGGGGCACCTTAGGAATATCTCAAAATATTATTTTATATTAAAGTCAAAATCGATTTATAATGGTTCCAAAGGGTCTTATTTCGAAGTTAAAGTGGGGATGGGTAGAAATCCTATCAACCAATAGGATTTAGACAAGTTTAGGGTATTATTTTAACCTTATCAATTAGATTTAACTTTAAGTTAAATAATTTAACTTTTACCGTGTCTTTTTGTTTTCTTTCACTATATGGTTAATAAACTTACTATAACATGCCAAACGAACCCCAAATTGTTTATTATTAATATATATATCCTTATATAAGTCATTTGGCCGAACCTTAGATTTTTAGGAATAAAATAACAATTAATAATATAATATTTGATTTAAAAACTATTTTGTGTCAATTTTGACACTATTTGATATATGATTTTTGTGAAAGTCGTAAAAGAATTATATGTTCGAAAAAAGTTGATTAAATCAACACTAATATATCATAGTAACCTATAAAATTAGTTTCATTCATAAAAAGTCTCAAATAACATTTATTTGAGCATTTATAACATCAATTATGTTAACATTTCCTTAAAAGGGTAATTACTGCATCATCGTTTTGTCATAAATAAATTAATTTATTTAATGTCTAAAAATTATAAATAAAATATAATTATGTAGGAAATCCTTTTATCTTTATAATGAATACTTATAGTCTAATTTATCTTATGTATAACCATATATTAAAATTGTTTTAGTGAATACACTTTGATTTTAACTCTTTTAACCCTTCTTTAAATAAATTAATAATAAATGTCCTAATCTAATCCAAGTGGGCCTAAATGGTCATATTTTATTCGTAAGTTTGTTTTTGGTCGAATTACACATTTCCAATAGAATTATGACATGTGTTAGGGTAATAATAATATCATTTCTACCCATAATTACCCTATTTACTTTTAACCGTGGTAAAAAAAAGTAAAAAGTTACTATTCACCAAAAAATTATTTTCATCTCATTGAACCACATTTTAATCTTTGATATTAACCGTGTCTCTCTGATTTTCGAAATTCCACTCACAGAAGCGGTAAAATTCAGTTTTATGAAAAATTCAGTTTTTTTAACTACCACTTAGTGGTTTCACTATTCATCAAAAATTGAAAGTTTTCAGAAAAATACCAAAAATTAGGCCTAAGCTATATTTGATATTATGAACTCAAAAATTATTTCTATTTTACCAAATTCAAAACATATCAGTTGCATTAATTAATTTAAAAATTAATTCCCGTCGTCAAAACAAATAGCGTGTTCTTAAGAGATAATAACTATCAAAAGATTGACACTTGTTTATGTCTGGTTTAAATGTGAAATTACATCCAACGACCATCATTGTATTAAATTGTAAAAATATATTCTAAATATACTTTAAAACCACTCAAATTAATAATTTATCACTATTAATTATTTCGATTGAAAAAGTTGTTTTTAATTAAAATTTAGTAATTTCCACTATTCATCAAAATATGAAAGTTATCTGAAAAACACCAAAGTTTCACCCTAAGCTAATTTTGATATTAAGAATCCAAAAATGAATTCCATTCTGAAAAATAAAATTACAAAATTTCAAAAAGTGTTTATTACTATTCATAACGGCTAGTTTTAATAATATTTTAATAGCATATTGTTGTTTAGTGAAACTCGTTATTGCGTACTACACACGCTATCGAGGAAGGTCGTGATTGCTTGTAATGCAAGGCAAATCAAGGATTTGTGTTGTGCAAGCTCCTTTTGGTGTAGTGTACAACACAAGATATTAGTGAAATTAAAAAGAATATTTTTCATAAAATCTCGGGGTGTTACATTCTACCCCCCTTAAAATGAATTTCACCCTTGAAATTCGTTGGGGTTATAAATGGTTTACTACTTGAAAGGTTCTTTAATAGAAACCCACATCGTAAAAAGGAATACCAAAACCAATCTTTAAAAACAAAAGTATGAAACGTAACGGTTACCCAAATAAACTAATCACTGGGTTTCCACATAGGTGAAAATATGGATATGGAAGAAAAATCTAACTATCATGTTCTGATGGAGAGTGGTAGAGAACATGGCTATGGAAAAGCCAACAATCACAAATCCATAAATTTGTGATGATCTGAGGTACCATCTGATTAATCAGATATAAGAGCACTAGGTCAACATTTTTGGTTTTCAAGATCATTTCCCTAAAGTTGAAGAATTTGAATTAGAATAAATACTTACTTTATTTTGGTACAATCTCACTGTTGTTCGTGCCTTGAACAATTTCCACTTCATCTCTTAAATAAATGAAGTTGAATTTGTTATTCGTGAAGTGTTAGCAGATCATGTGATAGAATGACGGGTCATTCCATCTGTCTCAAACAAAAGGTTAACAAAAGTTATTAAATATACATAAGTCATTCTATAGTGAGATTAATCATATATGGTTCCTAAAATGGACTTATACTTCATATATCATACAGCTTAATATAATAAAACTAGTTTCTAATAAACAGGGACTTCCTGTAGGCCAGTGGTAGGCAATAAAGGTCAGTCGCACTTCGGTTGTGGGTTCAATTCCCACAGCCTTGTCCGACGCGATGGGTTGCCGCCCGTCCTGTAGGTTGTCCTTTTTCTAAAGCTACATTACTATAACATCCCATCAATAATATCGAAAAAACTTCTATCCTTAAACAATACTAACTTATGTCCAACATAATCCATTCCAATCTTTAGGCTTATCCATAATACTGCAGTCCACTCTCATAACATAGTGAAAACGATTACCAGAGATTTAATACCATCGTTGATCCCCATATATCATAAGATATGTTTTGTTGGTCACATTCCAAACATTCAAAGTCCTTAATCATGTATTCTCTTGAATACCCATTGAACCTTAGTGAAAACATGAATGTAGTTAAAAGTTAACACATTCCACATACCAAAATCCTCAAAATTCTATATACCCAAACCATGATATCACTTAGTCCTTATATCAATCATGAGCTCATGAATACTGTTAAACATTTCGTTTTCTCGTTTTTCCTTCATTATGCGCATATCAACTTATTTCCAAAAATATCTCAATCACTTTGAATACCACATTAGACCAATACATAAATATTCCAATACTTTATGATACAACATTATTTTGGAATCCCATTACATAAACACTTAATCATTCCACCACATCGTTGTCATATTCAACATCTCCAATAGTGATCGCATGTGACTTCCCTTTGTCCTTTGCCTTAAGCGGTTGCTCATGTCAATCATCACTAACCCTTGGATTATGGCATTTATTAGCAAAATGCCCCATTTCCTTGCACTTGAAGCATTGAAGTGTTGGTGGTGCGTTCTCTGCAGTGTTTGCTTTATTCACATCATTAGAAACCCTTTTTCCATTACTTCGACACTCAGCTGCTCAATGACCTTCTTTTCCACACTTAAAACATTTTCTAGTCCCTTTAAGACAATCTCCACCATGCTTCTTTCCACACTTTGTGCATAAGGAAACATTCATCTTTTTTCACCATTATTCTGAGATTTCTCCTTGAACTCCATCTTTCGTTTCTTGTTAAAACCATGAGATGGATATGTAACACCAACTTCTATTTCTACCTTGATAGCACAACGCACAATTTATTCATAGCTACTGAAGTCTCTTATAGCTAATGCCCTTCGAAGACTTGGTTTTAAGCCACTGAAAAATCGATCAACTTTACTTTCAGGTTGGATGATAATGCCAGATGCATACCTTGCAAGTCTTGTAAAATTCGCTTCGTATATACCAACAGATTCATCATCCTTTTGCTTTAGTTCAAGAAACTCCTTCTCCATCTTTGTTCGAAGAATACGAGGGAAGTACTTACTGAAAAACAAGTTCTTGAACTCGTCCCATTCCATGGACTCAATTTCATCTCTTGGCCTTGTATTCTTGATAAGATTCCACCATTGATCAGCTTCACCTTCCAAACGATACACTGCTAAGATGAATTTATCATGTTCAGAACATTGAAGAACTGAAAATATCTTTCCAGTAGTATTGATCCATTGTTCAGCAACAAGTGGATCGGAAGTCCCACTGAAAGAAGGTGGACGTTGCCTCATGAAGGACTCAATAGAATATTGTTCCCTTCTCTGCTCATTTGGAAGTACATAATGATTCATAGCTTGTGTAAGTATAGCAATAATATTTTTCACTCCATCTCCCATAACATTTGTTTGTTCAGGAGGAAAATCATTGCATTGTCCATTGCATTGATCAACACGGTTCCTTCGGGTTCCAGCCATCGTCTAAAACCCAAAAAGAATAGTGTGTGAGGCAAAAATAATGCTAGGGAAAACAACATAATAAAGGGGGATTACCTTCAATATCTAACATCTTAGGTTTAATTCTATGATCGTTAGTGTAATTCTAGTACTATAACCTATACGTATACTTAACCTTAGGGACATCCCTAGACATACCTTAGAAATATCTCTAGGGATCTCACTAATGTTTTCGCATCCTAGTTTCCAAAGGTTGACTAAACCTTTCCTCTGATACCAACTGTAGAGACCCGAAGCTTGACTTACATGGACATTACATTACTTTTGAGGAATACTTAGTACATTACAAAAACACACACACAAGGACCGTAATAGTTTAGTGTTTTTGGAAACTCGGAATAAAATCTTCTAATCGTGGTGAAAGATCTTCAACATCTCCCATAAAGATCTTCCTTTTTTTTCTTACCTAAAACCTTTCTTTATATCCTGGGGAAAAGAAAACATAAAAGGGTAAGCTCAAATGCTCAGTAAGGGTAAAAAAAAATATCAATCACATCATAAGAACATAACATTTTGAAAATCTTAACCTGCAAAATAGAGCATAATTTCATAACATGGGATAAATCATGGCAGTGAAATGTAATCACAATAATCATAACTTAAAACATGAAACTTTGTGGCGTACACACATAATCATAGAGAATCATTTCTTGTTAGTCAAGACTCATTTCCAAGACTATCTTAGTGGACAAAGTCCCTTTTCTGAATCGAGTAACCCTCTTTCAGTCCTGTTTCACTGAACCGGTATAACCTACCATTCCAGCCATGTCTATCTCATGAGATATAAAATCTTTACCCAATGCATTGGAGGGAGATATAGGTCCCACCCATCTCATAATGATACCATTCTTATGTGTGCCACAAAATCATAAATCGTACATCATAGCATAAACCATGTAATAAAAATGGGAATCTTAAACATCGTGACATCATAAAACAATTCATATAAGATAAAGGAATTCATAAACATAATTCTATCACAACATAATCAAATCAATGTAATAATAGGGATAAAAACAGAACCCTTTATTATCTTAGATGGAAAATAATTTTGATAAAACACTTGAACTCCATTCTTGAGGAAAATATCCTTTCTTCTTATAAAACACTTTTCCTTTCTTAACATGTCATACAATTTTAAACTAAAATAAGTTGATTAAAAATAAACTTGAATACTTTTAAAGGAAATTTCTTGGAAATAATGTTTTAGAAATCCATTCATGTCGTATAAGTTAAAAAAACATTCTTTGTACTTTTGTCGGAAAAGTCAAAAAGTACCTCGTATGACAAAAGATTCCTTTCATATATTTTACTAAAAACTTACCGAAGGGTAAAATTGGATTTAAAAAATTGTAGGTGGATGTAAATAATATTACATATTGAGTAAACATGGATGTAGATGATAAAATACACCCCAGTAAATAGCAAAGTATAAACAATCTCGGATAAAAATGAGATTGTGATATTTCCCTTACCTTAAGTCTGATTTGCTTCGTAAGTGTCCGAACCTCCTGTATAATGATTTAAATAATGTCATTAAATTATTACATAATCATATTCATTTTTATGATATCATATATGGTTCACTTATGACTTTATATTACCCGTTCTTTTGTAAATTCCATGTTAAAGAAGCGTTTTGGGTAAAATCGTTTCATTTATCGTAGGTGTTTGGACTTGTTATTCTTGACATTATTATTACTTATATCATGATTTACTTACTTCCAGAATATAAAACATGATTTATATATCATATATATTCAGTATATATATATATAATAGATAGATAAATGAAATGAAACACACCGTTCATGGAGACGGTAGTCCGTACGTACGCATGAACGCTGTTTTCCTTTCCTTATTGTCTTGAATGGAAGTAAGTAGATGACATACATATATACATAAATCCAGTAGCTTTATAATGTCATATATTTCATTATTATTGCTTATATATACTTTATAATCATTCTTAAATGGTTAACATGGAGAATGAATCTCATCGCGTCGTGGAGACGGTAGTCCGTACGTACGCACGAGCGATGATATCGTTCTCATGATCGTGAACTTGTGTTGAAGTGTATGTATACTATTTCAGTATCAATATCACTTTATAATAATCATATATAGTTACTCATTACACCATTATACCCATCCAATTAAGGTGGTGGCAGAAAATAGATTACACCACGGCGTGGAGACGGTATTTCGTACGTACGCACGCGCGGTGATTTCCTTTTTCCGTAGGATGGATAGAAGGTTAATTAGAGTTGTTTCATATTTATAATAACATATAAGTATATAATAAATACTTATGTTATTACTTTATCATGAAAAAACTAAAGGAGAAGAAGTTTAAGAAGAATGAAATTGAAAAGATCGGTAATGGATATTACCTCTTCTTTGAAATGCCTCTTTGAATCCTCCACTTAGGGAACTAAGATTGGTCTTTGAAGAAGACCAGGACCTCTAGGATTATTATAGGGAAGTGGATAAGGGATTTTGGCAGGGGTTGTCCGAGATTGAGTGCTCAAATTGGTGTGAGGATAAGGGGGAGGAGGTACCCTTTTATAAGGGAGGAGAGGGGCACCTTAGGAATATCTCAAAATATTATTTTATATTAAAGTCAAAATCGGTTTATAATGGTTCCAAAGGGTCTTATTTCGAAGGTAAAGTGGGGATGGGTCGAAATCCTATCAACCAATAGGATTTAGACAAGTTTAGGGTATTATTTTAACCTTATCAATTAGATTTAACTTTAAGTTAAATAATTTAACTTTTACCGTGTCTTTTTGTTTTCTTTCACTATATGGTTAATACACTTACTATAACATGCCAAACGAACCCCAAATTTTTTATTATTAATATATATATCCTTATCTAAGTCATTTTGACGAACCTTAGATTTTTAGGAATAAAATAATAATTAATAATATAATATTTGATTTAAAAACTATTTTGTGTCAATTTTGACACTATTTGATATATGATTTTTGTGAAAGTCATAAAAGAATTATATGTTAGAAAAAAGTTGATTAAATCAACACTAATATATCATATTAACCTATAAAATTAGTGTAATTCATAAAAAGTCTCAAATAACATTTATTTGAGCATTTATAACATCAATTATGTTAACATTTCCTTAAAAGGGTAATTACTGCATCATCGTTGTGTCATATATAAATTAATTTATTTAATGTCTAAAAATTATAAATAAAATATAATTATGTAGGAAATCCTTTTATCTTTCTAATAAATATTTATAGTCTAATTTATCTTATGTATAACCCTATATTAAAATTGTTTTAGTAAATAAACTTTGATTTTAACTCTTTTAACCCTTCTTTAAATAAATTAATAATAAATGTCCTAATCTAATCCAAGTGGGCCTAAACGGTCCTATTTTATTCCTAAGTTTGTTTTTGGTCGAATTACACTTGTCCAATAGAATTAGGACATGTGTTCGGGTAATAATAATATCATTTCTACCCATAATTACCCTATTTACTTTTAACCGTGGTAAAAAAAAGTAAAAAGTTACTATTCACCAAAAAATTATTTTCATGTCATTGAACCACATTTTAGTCTTTGATATTAACCGTGTCTCTCGGATTTTCGAAATTCCACTCACAGAAGCGGTAAAATTAAGTTTTATGAAAAATTCAGTTTTTTTAACTACCACTTAGTGGTTTCACTATTCATCAAAAATTGAAAGTTTTCAGAAAAATACCAAAAATTAGGCCTAAGCTATATTTGATATTATGAACTCAAAAATTATTTCTATTTTACCAAATTCAAAACATATTAGTTGCATTAATTAATTTAAAAATTAATTCTCATCGTCAAAACAAATGTGTGTTCTTAAGAGATAATAACTATCAAAAGATTGACACTTGTTTATGTCTGGTTTAAATGTGAAATTACATCCAACGACCATCATTGTATTAAATTGTAAAAATATATTCTAAATATACTTTAAAACCACTCAAATTAATAATTTATCACTATTAATTATTTCGATTGAAAAAGTTGTTTTTAATTAAAATTTAGTAATTTCCACTATTCATCAAAATATGAAAGTTATCCGAAAATCACCAAAGTTTCACCCTAAGCTAATTTCGATATTACAAATCCAAAAATGAATTCCATTTTGAAAAATAAAATTACAAAATTTCAAAAAGTGGTTATTACTATTCATAACGGCTAGTTTTAATAATATTTTAATAGCATATTGTTGTTTAGTGAAACTCATTATTGCATACTACACACGCTATCGAGGAAGGTCGTGATTGCGTGTAATGAAAGGAAAATCAAGGATGCGTGTTGTGAAAGCTCCTTTTGGTGTAGTGTACAACACAAGACATTAGTGAAATTAAAAAGAATATTTTTCATAAAATCTCGGGGTGTTACAAGCCTCCTACACAACGGATAGTTCTTTTGGATATCTGATAGAAGCTCTATCAATAAATTATGGTCTGAGTGGCTACGGACCAACTCTCCTAAGCCCTGACAATTTTCCATCTCATCCCTCTAGGCAGCGTCTACAAGCACCCCTAGGGCAACATCTTGATGGGCCATTGGGTTTCAGAACTTGGACAAATTCCAGGTCAGGTCGTGAAGCCTATTCATGGAGCTCGTTCGTGAAGCTGAATCATGAAGCCTAGCCTTGGCCTGCAGGCGCATGGTCGCGTAGCACTATCATGGAGTCAAAGACTCACGGTTCGCCGTGAAGCCCGATTTGCAGAGAGTAGGCGTGGAGTACGTGGAGCTTCGAGAATCGAGAGCGCAAAAGGAAAAAAGCGCGGAGAAGGTAAAGTAAAAAAGAGATGGCTAGACCCCTATTTATAGGCGGTGGCCTTTGGATCTTTGCAGCGTATCCAGTCCACATGGATCTTCGCGGTGCGCCCGTCCCGCACGGCCCCTGTCCTCCTCGCGCATCCTCTTCGCGAGTCAGCACTGCAAACAACCGTAGATTTTGGTGATTGACCCTCAGACTTCGACCATTGATTTCTCCATAGCTCCAAGTATGAGGGGGGGGATTTTTTGGTGCCAAAATGTTGGAAGAAAATAAATAAGAGAAAGAGGCCCCATGGCTAGCTTTGAGAAGCCAATGCATGGAGTACCCCCAAGCACTGTGGCCACTGCGAAGCAAAGGAGGTGGGTGGCTCTACGAACTCCCCTGACGTTCATGAGCCCACCGTGAGGCAAAGGAGGCGGGATGCTCCACAAAATCCCCTGACGTTCGTGATCCCGCTGCGATGAAAAGGAGGTGGGACACTCCATGAACGCCTCTAACATTCGCGAGCATGTTGCAAAGCAAGGAGGCGGACCCCTCGGTGAACCCTGCTGACGTTTGCGACCAACTGCGAAGCAATATAAGCCCTCTTCACACTGCATAAGCTCTACTTCACGACACCTCTTGCCTATAAATACAGAGCTCCCCCTGAGCCCTCCAGATGGACAATTCGCCCTTTCGGCTTCTCAGCTCCCAAATCGCGGGGCACCCTTTGCTCTGCGAATCCTGAACTACGCGAGGTATTTTTACTTCATGAGGTACCTCTACATTCTCTCGTTTTGATCCCCTCTTCCAAGATAAATACATTTCGTGAATCCTAAGGTATTTCACGAAGGAAGGGGATCCCCAAGGGGACCTGGGTTGTCACGGAGCGTTTATGCTTCGCAAAACACCCCTCACGTACACCTGATCCACATGCCAAGGCAGGGTCACTATACTTCGTGAAGCACATTGCTTCACGACACTTCACTTTGCGAGGATCCTGTGCTCTATGAGGTAGTGCTCCACGAATACCTTTCCACTTCATGAAGCACCTACCATTTGCACCTCCGCCCCATGCTAAGGCTAAGGCACCCCACTTTGCGAAGCACACCCCTTCGCAAGTTCCCTCCACCACGTAGAGCAACCAAGCTCCACAAGGCCCCCAACTATGGACCCCTCTGCTTGGCAATTCCTTTTCCTGTGCGACCCTCCAAGTTTGCACAATGTGAATTTAAAGTCCCCTGGACGATACCGCCCATGGAGTTGCTTCACCTAATGATTCTTCGCAGAGGCACACTAATGGCTATTGCTTCTTCACATATCCACGCTAATGCGGACCCCTTGATGGTTCGCTCTGAGACCCCCCCTTTACCATGGCATTGTCGATACCTTCCCTCCCACAAGGAGCAGTGGGTACCAGTTATCTAAGTCCTAGGGGTGTGGAGTAAACCCACCTCATCTGAGCTACAGGATGTTAAACTAATAAGAACCCTTGTCCTCAACACATGACGTTAAACTGTGACATCATCTCGTGCCTCTCACGTGGGGTGCCCCCACCTTGGACATTCTCCACGCCCCCCCAGTCTCTACAAGGGATGATATCCTCCTTCTGGGAGTGGAATTTGTCTGTGAGGAAGGGGAGCCACCTTAGTATAATCCCCTAGCCATTCTTGCAGGAGGCAGAGCCCCCTGCTCCCTCCTTTCATCTTCGGTCCCCAAGGCCAGTAGAGGACATGATAAGGAACAGACCCCCTCCTCTCTTCTTGGGTGCCAAATCTCTCTCCCTTTGTGCTTTTTCACCCTCGGGACTCCATCCTGGTGTAAGTCCCAACAACATGGACCGCCCAACGCGTAAGCCCCTCTTCGCTTCCCACGGACTCACCCTTTGCGACGTGATCATTAGGTCCCTACAACCTCTTGTTTCTCACACTGAGCATGAGTCCCGTGAGCTTAGAGTGAGCACCGACCATGACACACCTTGGGCCGCCTCAGAGCGTAATCCCCAAATGCCCCCCATCCCTCATGACGTTAAACTGCATTCCAATCCAGCGATAAGCCATTTTGACCAACCCAAACTATGGGGACTTTGATCCATGTAAAGGCATGGTACGTTGGAAGACTCCATGAGGTTCAAGTCCAACACTCATCGGACCCCCAGTCCATCTTCACGTTGGTTCTCCGACACTCCTACCACCCAAACTATGGGGACTTTGATCCATGTCAAGGAATGGTACGTAGGAATCCTCCATGAGGTTCAATCCCACCATACAGTTGTTATGATACCCCTTCGTGTTGGTTAAATGTCCCATTTTCAACCCAAACTATGGGGACTTTGATCCATGCCAATTCATGGTACGTAGGAAGCCTCCCGGAGGTTCAAGCCCACTACCCACCTAGACCAAGGTCCTTATTCACGTCGGTTCGCCGACACACACCCATCCTGAACTATGTGCACTTTGATCCATTCAAGGCATGGTATGTAGGAAGCCTCCCTAAGGTTCAAGAACAACACCAATCAGACCCTCGGTCCATCTTCACATCGGTTCACCAGCACCCACTCGAACTATAGGGACTTTGATCCATGTCAAGGCATGGTATGTAGGAAGCCTCCCTGAGGTTCAATCCCACCAACCATTGGTCTCGACCACCTCAGTGTCGGTGTGCCAAGCCCCATCCCGAACTATGTGGACTATGATCTGTGTCAAGGAATGGTACGTAGGAAACCTCTCTGAGGTTCAATCCCAACACCCATTAGACCAAGGTCCTTCTTCACGTCGGTTCACCGACATCCATTATGAACTACGTGGTCTTTCATCCATGTCAAGGCATGGTATGTAGGAAGCCCCCCTGAGGTTCAATCCCACCACCCAGTTGTTCCGACCTCATTCACGTCAGTTCACACACCGCCTTGGGCATCCTATAGTGTAAGCCCCACACATCCATTCTGAACTATGTGGACTTTGATCCATGTCAGGGCATGATACGTAGGAAGCCTCCCTAAGGTTCAATCCCACCACCCATTGGTCGCTCCGACCCCCCTTCACATCATTTATCACCAACCGAACTACATGAACTTTGATCCATGTCAAGGCATGGTACGTAGGAAGTCGCCCTGAGGTTCAATCCCACCACCCATTGGTCGCTCTGACCCCCCTTCACGTCGGTTCTCACCAACCGAACTACGTGGACTTTGATTCCCTGCCAAGGGGATATGTATGAGGTCTCTTAGAGGCTCAATCCCATAACTACCATCATCTTCATGATGGTCCCATATCATTCCCCCTCCACTCCATTCAATTTTCCGTCACCCATCCTGATTCTTACTCAGGCCGCCACATCCCGGTGAGACCATGCCACCCCATTCCCCTCCACAGTATTCAGGAAGTTGCCCATGTGATGGCCCCAATATCAGTGTTCCCTCAAAGGGGTTCTTCAATATGATCCACTCTAGAAAGTGTTCTGATCAGCCCGATCCATCTTCCCTGGACGTTAAACTTGCGGCATACCCTGTGTTAAATATGGGAAGCTGAGGAAAACCTCAAATACATGCCTATGGCATATGATTCCCCACGCTTGATGTGGGATGCCTCAGGCTTCCGTGCCCTCAAGAATCCCTATAATAATGGAAAAAAGACAGACACACCAATTCCCCATCGTCCAAACACATCAGTGATGCCTCAACGTGACTACTCCCCCAACTGAAGGTTTCTACCCTAACTGGACCCCATGGAATGTCCTGACAGAAGCATTGTAATTAACCAGCGTCCATGGAAACATGGAACTGAAAAGAGTTTCACAAACAGTGTATTAAATCTATAAGGGATACCTGGACTAGGTGACGAGTTCTAAGGAGGAATCCCCGAAAGGTAGAATCGACATCCCATCATCCCGTTTAGATCAAGGAGTAGACATCCCTGAATAAGGAGTGAATGTCTCCTGCCTTTGGAAATTGGGAATGCAGGGCAACAGAACCGTGCCGACATCCCCTGAATGTGATGGATGCGCGTGCCCTGGTGAAAGCATCGGAAATAGTGGCTCTTCTATATTACTGACTTCTGGTGTTTTTTAGAGGAGATGTGATCGCGTAGGTTTTGGCTCATGTGGAGTTTTTTTTGGTATTTTTTACCCACTGGGTTATAATTGGGTATTTTTTTCATTATCCACTTTCTTTTGAGTTTGGGTTTGTTTTGAGATACCATATATATATATATATATATATATATATATATATATATATATATATATATATATATATATCTGGGTTTGTGTGTGTGTTCTAATATAGAATATTTTTACTATAATGTTTATCATTGCATATGGTATCTTCTTATATTATATTGTTGACTCTGATGTAATTTGTGTGGCCATCCCATTTTATAGATGGGACACACTATTTTACCTATGAATAAATAATTCCCATTCAATTATTAGTTATGCTTTATTCTTGTTGTCATCCTGTGGTGATCAGGAATGCACTTTAGGCCATTTGGAAGGATGGCTAGATTGATGTGTTGGGTCAACCCAGGTTGTTTCCATCCATATATCCATCAAGTACCTAATCTATAGGATTAGGTACTCAATGTTGTTTATCCTTGAGGATAAAAATCCCACACCAAGTTTAACATCCTAAAAACTCACCTCGACCTCCACCAACCCTATAAAATCCTAAAACAATTGAATACACATGGTTTAGAAAAATTAAAAAAAATCATACCTTAAAATGGAGGGGTGTTACAACCTCCCCACCATATAAAAGTGCTTCCTTGATATGTTTCATTGAGGATATTTGATGGAAATATCTAGCCACAATACTCTCATATCATCATCTTGATCCAAGGTATCCTTCTTGATATGATTTTGTTTTTATTTCAGGAATACCTAAGGTATTATCTTCTAGTGTGGAATCTTTTCACTCTTTTATAGTATATAAACTATTCATTACTCAAGAAATGAATTAGACTTTAGCTCAAAATAATTGACATTGATCACATGAGAAGGGTTGAGGGGGTATCTATTAAGTAGAGATACATAGAATATATATTGTATTGCATGGAATATTTAAGGAAACACTAACCGATATTCCATGATATTAATCCTCTAGATGACCTAAAATTGATCCACATACCTAGGCAAAAACTTCCCCTATCTCTGAATCTAATGGTGACCCAATCAGGGAAACACCCTCAAGAAAACCTGCTCACCTAAATCAAACTCAAGAGGATGATATCTCCTATATACATATGAATTTTCTTTACACTAAGAAGTCACTAACCACTTTAAAATCAATTGGATATGCTCTGACATATCCTAAATGAGACTTGTTCTAATAAAAGAGTATCTCTATTCCTCTAACCAGTACAGAGGTTATCATCATGACCTACTATATAAATCCTTAAAATGTTTCATCTGAATCAATGCTTGATAATGGTTGTAATAGGTGAAATAATATAAATTGAAATGAATCTACCACTAACCACTAAAATCGAATATATATGCATGAAACATGTCCTCCATTACCTAAATAGTTTTCTATGAATTCCCATCGATTTGAGTATATTTTATTTTCATCCAATAAACATGTGTATTAAGTTCCTTCTATATATATTTCCTAAATCATGAAAAAAATTAGGTATCCCAATCCTAAAAAATACTTTGAGTCCCACCATGTAAATAATTATCTCTTAAACATACAATCAAACCATATCATCAAGAGAGTGGGTCTCTTTAATCAATAAGAAATATGATACTTTCATTAATTAGTCCATAATTACCCATATCACATTATTTACTCAGGGTGATCATGATAACCCCATCATAAAAACTATTTTCATTTCATCTCACTTACAGTCTATATGGGTATAGGTTAAAGAATACGTGTGGATCACCTATGTCCTACCTTCACCCACTGACAGGTGAAGCATCATGAAAAAAACATTCTAATGTCCTTTTTTATCTTGGTCCACCAATATTGCCTATAGATTTCATTAACATATTAGTAATACCCAAGTGAATAGACCATCTCAAGATGAATAAAATTTATATTGATAGCTTTCACATACTCATAGGGACCACAATTATACCTCAAAAATATAGAATCCCATCATAATACTAGGACCAAACTAGTTATGGATCCCCACCATATATATTATCTCTCATAAATCGTAAGTCAAAGTCAAATAAATAACTCATATTCAATATTTCAAGTAATGGGGAGGTAATGGATAATGACTAAGGTTATCATTTACCTGATACTCTTGGATATCAAGATACATCTCAGTGAAGAGGCTCATCATCTTTACTAGTCTCATGAACCACCTTCACCTGAGTCTTCCTACCTAGTGAATCATCCAATAAATTTCCCTTACCATGGATATATTCCATATTTAATCCAAAGGACTAAATATAATTAACCCACCTACTCTATTGAATGTTTATTTCATGTTGATAAAATATTTACTTGATGATATTATGGCTAGAATACACCTCAAACCTCTCACTTAATAAGTAGTGATGGTAACATCTTAGTTAATAGGCTACTACATCCAAATACAAGTCATGAGTTACATAATACCACTCATTTGGACTCAACTACCAAGATCCTTAAGAAACTACTCTCTTGTCCTACATAAAAATATAATCAAGACCAAAACCTGATAAATCAAAATATAGTCTATACTCCTTACCTGACACCAGAATGGTTAGTATTTTCATAGAATTCAACCATCCCTTCATCTCATGTAAGGATCTCTTATAAGAATCCAAACACTTAACTTCACCCTCTTATTTGTTAGGGTTTTCAGCAGTGAATCCAATCCAAATAATTTTTTACTGTATCTCCTGTAGTGGCATTCTAGTCCCAAGAATCTATAAATATCATAGATGTACATGGGACACTATAAAGAGACTAAACCCTTGACCATATGATATTCCACTAATAATCCATCTTCTTATATCATGTGATCCAATAAGTGAACCTCTCTGATTAAAAATTGATACTCAGAGAGATTAGCATATAGTCAATGCATTCCCAATGTGCCCAAGAAAATCTCAATATGTTGGGCATGCTTGTCCCTCAATTGGGAGTGCACTAGGATATCATCAACAAATATTATGATAAATAAATCCAAATATTATTTTAAGATCCTATTAGTGTGGTCTATAAAAACTATCAACATGTTTTTCAAACTGAATAGAATCACAGGGAACTTATACAGGTCATACTTACTCTTTAATGTTGTATGAGGAACATTTTATTTCTTCAAATGAAACTGATGATAATATATTCCCAAATAAATCTTGGAGAACCACTTATATCCTCTCAACTAATACAATATATCATTTATTTAGGGAAGATTATATTAGTTCTTGACCATCACTTAGTTCAACCTTTTATAATCTTTAAATACATGCAAAAAACCATCATCCTTAATAGTTAATAGAACAAGAGTAACCCAATGCGAAATGATCCAGTAAAATAATTCCTTCACCTAATGGTCCTCATGATAGACCTCCAACTCTCTAATATTGTAAAGATATATCCTATAAGGAGGATTATATATAGTCTCCATAATTTGTATCTCATTTGTAAACACAACCTCTCTCTTGGGCGGTAACCTCAAGAATTCATTTGAAAAATCATCTTGGGACTGATCAATGAATAGAGGAAGGGTGGACTATCTCATCTCATTATATCCTATAAAATAATTAGAAATATAAGATAAAATTTTCTCAAATGTCAATTTTTAGGTCCCAAATATCCTACCTATAAATACCACTCTTTGGAATGGGTATAAAAATCACCCTCATTAGATGTAAAGGATACATGTTACTGATTGAAGTCAATGTGAGCATGATCTTGAGATAGCCAATCCATCCCAATTATCACATAAAAATTTACACATCCCTAATACAAATAAATCCCATGGAATTTCATTTCTACTAATTATGATAGAATACTCTAGACATATTGGAATTCCATCAGATCACACCCCAAAGGTAATATTGACCCACGGCCTCCACTAACCCCCAAATATCTTAAAACCATAAAATTACACATGGTTTCACAAAAACAAAAAAAAAATCATACCTTGGAATATGTGAGGTGTTATATCTTGGGCTTTAGATTTTAGATTTGAAAGTACAAGTTTCATTCATCTACCACTATCCAACAAACTTGAACCATGGTTAAATATAAAATCCTTAGTTTCCTTTATTCCAAATTAGTTGATATGTTATTTTTCAGCACGATATAGAGAACATTGTGGTTTTATTACCTTGTTCATTTTTTGGATGATTTAGGCCACAAATTTTGAGACATGGAATGTTTCTAATCAAGTCTCTATATTCCCCTAAAATTTGACTCCTCTAATAAACATGATATCCACACCATAACATATATTCTTAATATCTACTAGCATATCATAAACATGGAATGTTCATTCAGTTCCATGATAAGCTTCTATCCATCATCATTGAATAATTTTTTTAATCTAAACACAATGTTTCTTTTATATTAGTCACCATTAATCTACTCAAAATTTTCTATGTAACTTAGGTTCTTATTTAGTTCAATATTTCATTTAACAATTGTATAAAATAGTGTCTCACCATCTTAAATAAATAAATTCATTTCACTTAAAAAAGTTAATAAATAACCAATTATTCTAATAAATAAAAGGTAAGGAAAAGTTAAAACATTATAATAATTTTTTTAAAGGTTCGATCATGTTAATTTTAATAAATAAAAAGATAATTTAAAAAGAAATGTATACTTTTAAATAAATCGAAGTTCGGATAAAACATCAGAAAAAATAACCATCTACCAGTTATCCTAATAAATAAATGCTAGATATTTTTAATAAAAAATTTATTACCATCTTCAATACATCAATGAATCTCACTTAAATAGGTTAATTATCCACCAATTATCTTAATAAATAAATGTTAATGAAAATTTAAAACATTATAATAATTTATGTAAAAGTTAGAGCATATTAATTTTAATAAAAAAAATTTTTTTTAAAATGTTAATTCTAAATTTCCATAAAACCAATTCAGGATAATAGTTAAGGTAATATAATAAAAAGAGTAAAGGTTAAAAAAATATAAAAAATATATTAAAAAAATATTAACCTAATCATAATCATATGTGAACATTAATTGAAATATTAAATTAAATTAACTAATTTAAAATTATTTATATTATGTTAAAATACAAATCTATGTCAAAATTATCTCTGTATATTGTTTAATAAATATAATAAAAAATAAAATTTAAAAATATATATATTAACTACACATTAATAATATTAATAATATATGTAATTATTAAATTAAAACGGTGAAAAATCAGAGTAAACATTTAACAAAATCATGCATGAGAATTTATAATATCAATAATTAACATCAAACATGAAAATATAACATAATAAAAACATTTATCTACTTGGATCATCATTCATACCATAATACTAAAAATCATACTATATGAGCATTAATAAATACTTCTTCCAAATTAACCATTGATATATATGTGAAATATAAATCAATAACTACCAATATATAAATCTCATTTATCTTATTTCATCAATATTGGAATTGAAAAATTCATTCCAGACACTTTTCTTCATGATCAATGATAGTATCCTCACTTAGGCAAAAAATGTTGAATTTGAGTAGAGATATGTCTCCATTTTGAAAGAAGAAGTAGGTTGGATTTTCTTATTCCAAAAGAATAATCCGAAATGAGTGATAATTATTCCTTATAAATTCTTCCCAATCCATATAAAGGAGTATATTTTTCCTCTCAAACTATGATTTGAATCATCATAGATCCCAAACAGACTTACGGATAACAAGTTATGGTTGTTGGAAGTTAGTAAATATTTATGAAGGAATTCTAGTTCCCATGAAAGACCCTCACATAGCTCATTCACACTTCCCCTTAACACTAGGACCATATGCTAGGTCCTAATTCTATTCCACTCATGCATATACATCATACATCCCCTTCACCTAGCTCCACCATCCGGTCTACAAATAGACCCCTCCACCTAAAATTTCAGGATAACGGAAAAACTTAGTGACGATGAAGCAAGGTGAGAGCTTGGATCATGCAAATACTTATCCCATGTAGTCCATCCCTACTTGGTAGAATTATTATGTCCAACCCTCTATGTGGATGATCCCCCCACTCAGGAAAACCACCTGGTTAATTTCCCACCTAGACAAAACACTTAAGTGATCCCTCACTTGGGTAAACCACTTGGTCGATCCCCCACCTCGGCAAACCACTTGGGAGAGCCTCACTTGGGTGACCCTTCACCCATGACACCCCAATTTGGTGACCCTTCAAAATTTATAGTCCATACCATGTGGGATTCACCCCCGCACCCATACTCGGTATTAGTGCCAGACTATGGTCCCGGGCCTTTGGCTCGATCCCTTTACTACCATCATTGACCTCTTGAAAAATGGAGACTCACACCATGAAATTTTTTGACTGGGTTAAGGACATTTTGGGTTACAAACCATACAAACCCACCTCTCCTTCCAAATCACCATGATTTGAGATACTCCTCATGGTTCTATAAATATGAGCATCCTACTGGTTGTAATCCCCAACCAAATTTCCAAATCCCCATGAGTTGAGATACTCCTCATGTTTACAGAAATATGGGAATCCTCCAAGGTGTAATACCCAACCAAACCTTCAAATAACTATGAGTATATATACTCATAATGGTTCCAAAAATATGTTCATCCTCCTAGGAGTGAACCCCAATCAAACCTCTAAATTTCATTGAGTTTACATACTTCTCATGGTTTCATAAATATGGGCATCCTACTAGGTGTAATCCCTAAACAAACCTCTAAATAACCTTGAGTTGAGATTCTCCTCATGTTTCAATAAATATGGGTATCCTCCTAGGTTTAAGACTCAACCAAACCTCTAAATATCCATTATTTGAGATACTCCACATGGTTCAAGAAATATGATCATCCTCATAGGTGTAAACCCCAAACAAACCTATAAATCCCCAAGACTTTAGATACTCCTCATGGTTCCATAAATATGATAATCCTCCTAGGTGTAGGCCCCAACCAAACCTATAAATCACCATGAGTTAATTTACTCATCCTAGTTTCAGAAATATGGGAATCCTCTAATGTGTAAGCCCTAACCAAGAATCTAAATCAACATGATTTGAGATACTCTTCATGGTTTTAGAAATATGGGCCTCCTCCTAGGTTTAAGCCCCAACCAAACATCTAAATAACTATGATTCAAGATAATACTCATGGTTCCAAAAATATGGAAATCCTCCTAGGATTAAGTCCAAAACAAACCTCTAAAACACCATGTGTCAAGATACTCCTCGGGGTTCTAGAAATATTGTAATCCTCCTATGTATAAGACCCAACAAAACCTCGAAATCACAATGAGTCAATATCCTCCTAATAGTTCCAAAAACATGGGAATCCTCCTATGCATAATCCCTAAAACATACCCTCATCTAAACCACCTACTAGGTTAGGTACCTTTGGGAATCCCTCCTGGAGTAATCCCCTAGTATTTCTTGAGGGGTATTTCCCCTACCTTCTGTATCCCCATCCTCTTCCACTAGCATATGATGTAGATTGTGTTGTTTTCTAGATCTTCCATTTCCTCCTATTTATAAAACCAATATTGAGTCATGTGGGAATATAGTCTACTGAGGATCATGACATCTACATGATCAAATACATTCCTTGGTAGGGGAATCCTTTTTCAGATCTTCCTCTCGCCTTCCCTATGGGCCCCCTGTTCAATGTAAGCCCCAAAACTATGTGATCACCTTAATGTTTCACATTACAAATGAGGAACCCCATGGTTATCCTATTCAGTATAATCCCTAATAATTTTATCAAGACCTCACATGGACACATTCCCAATGAGGAATCCCCTTGGACCTCCTAATTGGCACCCTCCATGGTAGTGTTTACACCATGCCCTTCCCAGAGGGGCATGGATAGTTAACATGTGAACCTTAAAGGTGGAATCTTCGAGGGGAAAACAAACTTATCTCATTAGAGAGTACTTATTATGGATCTTCCTCTCTCTTTTACATGTTACTCTTCCATAGGTTTAATCCCCAACATTTCAAACTACATGATCTTTGATTGTTATCCAAACAGGATATATAGGACGCCTCCATGAGGTTCAAACCTACTACCCCAGACTCACCCTAATATTCTAGAGGCCACATTCCCAATAGGTTCATGTCCACCCTATGATACCACATCCATTCCAGGTCCATTGGGCCTCTTTGACATAATTCCCACACTATCCCTTAACTAGGAACCTTTTTCTTAGTTTTCTGTATCGCATGATTCTAAACTGCATGGTTTGGTCCTCATCACATGACCTTAAAAAGTATGATGTTTCCCATTAAGTGGCACAGAAATACATGGGTTCTGATTCCATTCATAAGGATACATAGTAATACCATATCATCATACCAATACTGACATCAAAATAACTCCCATACTTCTAAATAGTGATAAATTCCTGAATTCCCCACTGTGTATCTTAAAACAAACATTGTAATAATAAATGACATGAGAATATCTAATCCTCACATAAAATGGTTCCATAAATCAAGAACCTTAGATATATAAATACGTCTCCATTGATGAAGAACATTAGATACATATAGATGATTCTAAATCCAATATATTCCAATAATTAACTATTAAATTTATGGTGACCCATTTCATATTTGGGATTTAATAAAAGATTCACAAATATGATTTAAATATATAAGACAGTCCTGGTGTAGGCAATGATTCCCCTAAAAAAGGATTCAATGAGCCCAACCTCCCATCCTCTTAACCAATGGGAGTCCCTAAGCATTATTGGATCCATTTTCTAATGAACACATACCTATGGAAAGTAGGTTTGTGAAACATTCTGAATAAGGGAACTATTTTGTGTTTCTGGTTCCATGAATAAAAACCATTGTAAACCTCTTGAAAAGGACATGGACATATAGGACTGATGTGAATCGTCATACCACCACAACCACAAAATTCCATTCACACTCCTCATGGTAATCAGGGAATGAAATAGTCAATTTTACTAACATCCACATATCCTTGAACAACATATATAAATCATGTTATAATTTAACTAAAATTCCCTTTTAACATCCCATCATCACATATCAACATATCCCCCTACAATTCATAGATTTCATCATACCATTATTAAACAATTATAATTTTTTATAAAATCAAATAAACAACATAGAATAATTATATTTCACTGAATTCACTTTATAAATAAATATCAATCAATGAAATAAAACCTCATATATTCTTTTTTACTAAAATAACCTCTTTCAAAAACATTCCATTTGTATCCTTATTTCACACCACTAACTTTCAAAAAGTTAATACCCCAAATCCAAACAATCAAATATCACTTTTAGATCATTCTTCCCTCACTATTAATTCACCCACATTAATCACACTAACCTCATTACAAAAATTCCTTAATTCTTAAATTCTTAAATCATTGCATTTTGGGTTTTCCATATGAACATCCCATGAATACTTTTTATCAAACTTTGTTTTATTACTAGTTCCATGTGATCATAGTAGATTTATCCACCACTATATCAACAAGATTATATAAATCAATAAGAAACATAAAATAGAAATGTTAAAATCTCTAACCTCATTTCATTGAAATTAAGATCTTTCAGTCCTAATTTATGCATTTTTATTTTAAAAATCATTGAAATAAAATTCTTGAGTCTATAATAAAATTCTTAAAATCAATTTTTAATATTTCATCATCATATAACTAATAAATAGAAACATAAAATTCCAAGAGAGATAGAGGAGAGAGATAAATGGAGGATATATTGGAAAATATTACCTTTAAACTAGAGACAATGTGATTATAGAACATTAAATATCTATTAATCCATTAAGATAAATTCCAAATTACCCCAAGGAAACCCGAAATGTCATATATACAACTCATTCCAATGCATAATTCTTTGACTTGATAATCTTGTTCACAAATTTCATCAATAAATTTACCTAAAAAATAATATATCTAACTCAAATTGATGAATAATTATTTTTCCTAATTATCTAGTTCAAAAATTTGATTCATGAATTTATAAATAAATATATTCTCTTTCCTCTTATACCAAGAAATATCTCCAACATATTTACCTCTCACAAATAATTTCATGTGTTTTTTCAATTCTATAAAATGCATGGATTTTCACAATTAATCATGTCAACAACTCCCCCTTCAATGATATTTAACTCCCTATAGTAGGATACTTTCTCAATATTCACCTTGGAAAACATATACTAAAAAATTTCATGACCGATTGATGATCCCTTTTATCTAATGGAGAAATACCTCTTTCAATCAAGATTATGAGTAATAAGTATGTATTTAACTTCCTAAAATTAAGCTCATATGATTGAAACTAATTTAGATAATTCGACACTAGGTGTAGGCCATTTTGGTATGATGACATTATTTTTGGATTTTAAACTACATCTCAAGCTCTGTAACACATGTTTTCTCTAAACCAAGGGAAAAATGCATACCTGGGGAGAATTATAGATCCAAAGGGATGTTTCAATGCAACTCTATGAAATTTCATGTAACTCTAAAATATTATCACTCAAATCACTTCATTGAGAAAGGAAATTACAAATGCATCAAGTTTTAGAAAACCCAAAAAAAACCCTCAAAAAAAAGAAATGGGACCATATGAGACTCACTCATAGTGTGTTCACTTACTATGAGTTATGTGAGAAATGCGATGTCAAATCACAGCCTTATGTGATCTCCCTTCAGTGTAAAAGGAATGAGTGTTGTGAAAACCATAGTTTTTCAACCCATCCTCAAGTTCCATGAAACATTATAAGTTTCATTCCCAAGTTCCTGGTAGCCTAATTTCTCACTAAATATACCATCACCCCCCACCCCAACACACACACACACACATTTTATGATATGTACCTCTATAAGTTGAAGTGTTGAGCTCTCATTCGTACAAACCATTATTTCATGAACTCACGCAACTCTAATATCCCATGGATTCCCATAGTTAGTGAACTATCATGATAGCATAGGCCCCAAACAACATTGGATCATTATAGAGATAACCTCACAAAACTTTTCTTGATTCCTTAATAGATTCATGCAACCCATGTCCTTGCACGACACTAGAATTTTCATACAATTGAGTACCCATCATCAATTTCCCATACTTGTTCTAGATCTCATGGATTGAACAGCTTTAATTACACATGAAACTATAAGGTTTCATGAAATAACCTCTGAGTCCAGGACCCAATGCCTCCTCTCTCCAAAAATACTTATGCCCAAGTTGAGTGATCAAGTGCCATGCACCCACCCAATTCAGGTTCAATCATGTCCTAATCATCTGCATGACCAATATAATCAACACTCATTCCCATGACCTTTTTTCCAAGCATGGGTTAGGAAGCATATTCACATTTATATCTTAATATTAGGCTCCCTAAACTAAATACCCCCATTTTTCACACCAAGGTTGGAATCATCAATGGAAATAGATTTATTTTCCCTTTGATGAGGGATAGTCATGTATCCTTCTCTCCTCCTCCCCTAAGTGGGGATGGGAATCTCAATGTGAATGTATTAAATGATTTTGAATCTATAAGTATTTAAATTTCATAGCCTATTTTCCTAGTAACATTATGTTAAACTATATGAAAAGATCCTCAACACATGACATTAACCTATAGCCTTACCCTTTGTGACTAGTATAGGATGCCCCATGTAATAATAAATAGATGATACCCACCTACTAGTATGATTCTACGCATAAGCCCCATGACATCCATTGTTGTCATTCATTTTGTGGAAAAAGTTTCCTTACCACATGACTTTAAAATGCATGGACTAGTCTATATCATACAACCTTAGACTGTGGAATCGAACTACATGGGTTTTGATCAATGTCTCCTAAGAGGGTACATTGAATGCCTCCTTGTGGTTAAATCCTGAAATCCCACACAACGTTTCCTGGAAGATGAAAACCCCAGAGTGAGGTCATTCTGTAAAGACCCTGACCCCAATAGCCCAGAGTCAGTTCCTTAATTTATTACATTGGTACTATGAACAAGTGATCGCATACCAAAGGACTGAATATTTTAGTAGACTTGGAAAACCAAATACAAACATAAGTCTTATATTAAAAATTGAAAGGAAGAAAACATAGAAAATACATTGGAAACACCCATAAACTCCTAGATTATCCCTACAAGTCATTTATAATACACATATTCACATCCTGGGGAAAATAAAATATAATAAAGGGGTGAGATTAGATGCTTAGTAAGGGTAACTAATACAATAGAATCTATCTTAAATAAACATAAACAATAAGGCAAAGAGAATAACTAAAAATTAATTCCATTAAAACATAATATTGAGCAAAATATGGAAGGAATAAAATTTGATTAAATAATTCCATAAATAATCACATGAGAAAGAAACTTAACCATGGATATTCTACTGCTCAAATAATAACATGGATTATCAATTACTAATATCATAATGAAGGAATCCATAATATCAGACATTTGAAACATTCCACTGAGGCCTCATCTAAGACATCTGAAAATAAATGGTTAAGGCCTTAACAGAATCCATATCTAAAAATAAATGGGCAAGGCCTCGACCAAGTCCATATCTATTTTTTCTCATGAGACTTATCGATGCATCGAGGGGCTATAGCATTCCCATCTAGTCACTTAATAAGTTCAATGCATTATACATATAAATTTAGTGAACCATAAACAACATATACATACAAAATGTAAATAACTTTCCCCAATCAGTAAACATAATCACTAACCATTCTAAGTAATATAGTGAATGGTATCGAGATAGCACATCCATTATAAAAATGATCATAAACCATTTAATAAAATTTAGTAAATGATATCCTAAAATATTATCCATATTAATCATAGGATACAATAGAGGTTTATGAAAAATATTAATATATTCTAATAAAATCATCAAGGAATTCTTGAGATAAATACTCATTTTTTACTTTACAAAGAAGATTTATTTGGGAAAAATAATTTGTATTTGTCCTAAAATCAAATTGTAAACATGTATATCCTATAAAATAAAAGGGAAGTATAATGAAAATATTTTTTTGGAAAAAAAATATGTCTAACTGAAGTGTAAAAAAATAGTTTTTAAGAAACTTAGAAAAGATCCTCTTTAGCGTGATTTAAGGGAAAATATTAAAGAGTCTCAAAAATGGAAAGAGACTTAATTATTTTCATAAAACCATAAATGATCTATGATATTTTTCCTGGATAAAAATAGTGATTTTATAAAAATATTGGTTTCTTAAAAAATATTATGGAGTGTACTTGAATATGGGTATCAAATTGAAATGTTCACATTAATCAGGCTTTCTTATCAAGATGAATTGAGAAGGGATCCTTGTAAAACATGTATTTCCGCATCAAATAAAGATGAACTGATATGGATACAAAATTTTGGAACATATGCACATAATTTATAAGAATTATGTAAAAATAAAGAAGGATTAAATTAGGGTAAATAGAGAGAAAGTGTCACCCAAATGAAAAATGGAGGTTCGGGAAGAAACACTTACTACTTTACAAACAATAAAACTATATTCACAATAAAAATTAATGATAATAAAATAAAACATTTAATATCATAAATATAAATATATTAATGATATTATAAATCAAAGGTAATCATACATACATCATACACAAGAAATAGTGGTGAATAAGCATATCTTATAGAAATAAAGTTGAGATGAGAAAACCCTTACCTTATGTATGAAATTGTTTTTCACTTATACTTAAAGTCTAGGATAATGAAATTAGATTCATTAATAAATTAATTCCTGACCTATTAAACATTTATTTGATTTATTATAATTTTATTAAGTTCATTTATTCCCTTTTTATAAGTTATATGATTCAATTTCATTATTCATAAGTATTCGCTTCCTTGGTTATCATGATTGGATCACTTGTATACATGTACCAAAGATCATGTAAAATAGAAATATTTATCCAAAATATAATTGATATGTTATTAATGAACATTAAATATATTTAATGGTCTTATATATCTTTTTTATTTGAGATGTGATTATGATTCATTAGATAAAACTTTAATGATAACCATTTAGATTATTTTGGCATTTTTTCGATCATCACGAACTAGTTTTGTATTATGAATTAATATTATGTATATATACTAGTTATAGATCATTAAATAATTTTAATTACATATATTAGAGTCTATTTTACCAATAAAAAAGGTTTTATGACCATCCATGAATGTGAAATTGAAAAATAAAAACTCATCATCCATGAAGGTGGTAAATCGGCACCTCACGGACGATGTGTTCATTTTTAGAATAAAAATGGGAAGATAAGATAATTGATGGTTGATATTACATTAACATAATAATATCACATAATATATAGGATATTAGATTAATCATGAATGTTTTGATGGAGGATGTAAGGAAATGATAAAAAAATAAAAGAAATTAAAAGAAAATTAAATGAATGAAAGGGGATTTACCACTTGATTTCCTCTCCTTGAGAACCTCCTTATGGAACATTGAAGTGATATTTTGGTGAGAAAATAAAGACAAAAATTTAGGGGATAGTATTGAGAGAGTAAATGGGTTGAATATAATAAATATTCAAGGCTCTGGATGTGTGAGGAGAAGGGGTGGTGATGGGTGATATTTATCATGGAGAATGGAATTTTTTGAATATTTTATTCATTTATTTATTATTTTGCCTCAAGAAAAGTAGTATTGTTTATTATTGTGACTAAATAAAGTTAATATTTCATTTTAGTTTAAACTAATGGTACCTATATCAGGAATGACTCAATAATTCATGTATTAAGCTAATACTTTAAATTACGGTATTTCATTATTCAATAAAAAATCAACTATTTTAGAAAAATAAAAAAATCACCATAACCATTTTTTGATGTGTAGAATAAAAAAATGGACTCCATTTTATTAAAATAATTTCATAAATAATAGATATTTAATTTTAAATAAAGTCATCATTTACTTGAAAAATACCGATTTTAAAATTGTAACTGATTTTATAACACTTTGAAAAATGAATTAAGGTTTAATAAAATTATATTATAATCATAAGAAAACAAAACATTAATTTATGAATCTATTTTGTGAAAAATTATTTTCTTTTAAAACATTATATTAAATATAAAATTATAAATAAACATTTGTGATTTACAAAAATACCAACACCTAATTTATCATTTTTAAAACACTTATTTTCTTATTTCGTGATATAAATATACCATATTTTCATTTATAAGATACAAAAATGTTATTTATACTTTAATAGGTGAATTTAATATTCTATTAGTCATATTATTATCCCTATTGGTCAAATTACTATTCCAACTTTCATAATTAATAGTATATTATAGTTTTAAACTTGGTGTTGCATGAAACATAAACTATTGAAGATGATAAATTTTAAAAAGACATTCATAATATCTTAGGGTGTTATATTCTCCCATCATTCAAAAATTTCATACTTAAAATTTCCATAATTTTACCTTATAAAAAAATTTGGGTAATTCTTCATCATAAATTCCTCTGGTTCCCATGTCGCCTCTTCAATTTTATGATTTTTTCAAAATACCTTTACCAGATGAGTCGTATGATTTCTCAACACCTACTATCTAGTGTTCAGAATCCGGATAGGATCTTCATTGTAATATAAATCGGGTTCTAATTTTATTCCTTTTGAAGTAAGGACATGCATTGGGTCTAGCATGTACTTCCTTAACAAAGATATGTATAACATATTGTGTACTTTAGAAATTATAGGTGGCATCACCAAATGATATTCCATAGCTTCAACTCTCTCAAAGATTTCAAAAGGACCAATGTACTTTGGGAATAGTTTCCCTTTATTTCCAAATCATATAACACCTTTCCATATAGATACTTTCAAGAAAACATGATCTCCCACATGAAATTCCAAATCCTTCCTTCGATTATCCACATATCTATTTTTGACTACTTTGAACTTATTTGTTATGGGTTTGAATAGTATTTACCATTTTCTTTGTTTCCTCTATAAGTTATGGGCCTATAATATTCCTTTCACCAAATTCATCCCAAAAAATTTTTATACGACATCTCTTTCCATAAAATGCTTCATATGGTTCCATTTTAATACATGAATGGAAACTATTATTATAGGAAAACTGTAACAAAGGTAAATGTTGATCCCACATACCTTTAAAGTTAATTTATCATGATATCAACATTTCTTATAAGGTCTGGATTATTCTTTTTGACTTCCCGTCAGTTTGAGGGTGATATGCATTTCTCAAATGAAACTCAGTATCCAAATCTTTCTAAAGAATTTTCCAAAATTTATATGTAAATCATGGGTCACACTCAGACACAATTGAAAGCGATGCACCATTAATTCTTACAACTTCATTAATATAGATTCATTTTAGGTTCTCAAGTGTAAAGTCTTCCCTTATTGTGAGGAAATGTGCAGATTTGGTAATTCGATCAACAATTACCCATATTGCATCATTCTTTATTGGATATTTTGGTAATCCGGTGACAAAATCCAAAGTAATGTTATCCCATTTCCATGTAATAATATGAATAGGTAGCATGAATCCTATAGGATGTTGTATTTTATCCTTCACCTGTTGACAGACTATACATCTTGATACAAAATCCCCAATTTCCCACTTCATATTATCCCACCAGAAATGTTGCTTCAAATATCTATAAATCTTAGTTTCACTGTGGTGTATAGAGAAATTTGAGCTATGTTAATCATCCAATAACTCTATTTTAAGATCAGATATAGTGGTAACACAAATACTCTTCTCAAATTTCAAAATTCCATCCTCATTCATGAAGTCTATCAACTTCCCATCATTCACAACATTAAATTTACTTGAAAAAATTTCATCATTAGACTAAGAACTTTTAATCCTTTACAATAAAGATGGTTGGGAAACAAATTGAAAAAGTAATGATGTTTTTCCATCCTTGATAATTCCCATATCCATCTTTGTTATATCCATGTACACATGATCCTTATCAATCCTAATTTTGTTCAAAACTCCATGATCCTTCCTACTCAATGAATCTTCTACCTTATTCACCTTCCCTGGGTGGTAGTGTATTGAACAATAATAATCCTTGAGTTGCTTGAGCCATCACCTTTGCCTCATGTTGATTTATTTATATTAAAAGATATATTTTAGACTCTTTTTTCTTTATATATCTCATATCTTTCACCATATAGATAGTGTCATCATATTTTAAGAGAAATAATTATAGATGTTATCTCAAGATCATGATTTGGATAGTTCTATTCATGATATTTTAAGTAACTCAATATATAGTCAATAACTTTATCATTATGCATAAGGACACAAACAAGTATTTTCTTTGATGCATCATTATAAATCATAAATCCATCATTTCCTGGTGGTAGAGTCAAGATCAGGGCATTCACTAATCTCTTATTCAATTATTAAAAACATTCTTCACATTATTTCTTCCATATGAACTTAACCACTTTATGAGTATGCCTGGTTAATGAGTTAGCTGATCAGGAAAAATTTTGAGTGAAACACTGATGGTAACCTACTAAAGCAATGAATCTATGTACCCCTATTATGTTTGTTGGTGTAGGTCATTCCTGGACTGCCTTTTTCTTCACCGGATCAACTACGATTCCATCCTTAGAGATAATATGGCCAAGAAAAGAAACTATTTGAAGTCATAATTCATACTTTATAAACTTCCCATATAAATATTTTCTTCTAAGAGTCTCTAGAAAAACCCACAAGTGGTTATCATGGTCCTTGTATCTTCTAGAATATATCAAGATATCATCATTAAATTCCACAAAAAATAATCAAGATATTCCTTAAACACTCCGTTTATTAGATCCATAAAAATAGAGGGTGCATTAGTTAGTCCAAATGGAATTACTATAAACTCTTAATTTATATACCCTAGTCAAAAAAATTCTTTGGAATATCTTCCTTCCTGACACGCAATTGGTGATATCTAGATCGATGGTCAATATTCGAAAAATATTTACCTTTATGAAATTGATCAAATAAATCATCAATGTGAGGTAGAGGATACTTGTTATTTATTATAATAGCATTGATTTATCAATATTCAATGCATAGCCTAACGGACCCTTCTTTCTTCTTGATAGTGTGAATGGGGGCTCCCCATAGAGAAACACAAGGTTGAATAAATCACTTATAAATCAATTCCTCTGGTTTTTTATTTAGATACACTAATTCCACATTATATATTATATAAGGAATCTTTGATATAAGTCTTGTAATAGGAATTAAATAAATAGAGAACTCAACTTCCTGCTCTATAGGATTTCTAGGTAAATACTTTGGAAAAACATCAATGTTTTCTTGTACAATAAGTAAATATTCTATTTGAATATTTATTTCCTCATCCATAGATTATGTTTTCTTTTCCTATACAGTAATTTCATTTAGAAGAGATACAAGAGGTGGATCCAGGTATGACTCAAATGATGAATTATCCCCTCTAAATATGATAAATTCCATACCTTTATCACGAATCATAATTTCCTCCTCTTTGCAATAATTTTTTTCATTATATTTCAAAAAACAGTTCATAGAAAGGATTATATCAAAATCAACCATAGGTATGATTATAAAATAAGAAATTAGATCACCTTTATGAGTCAAAATTGGAACTGCTCTACCCATATTTATTACAATAAGGTTTCAACTAGGATTATTTACTGACAACTCCCTTGTTAAGGTGAATTGAAAATATCTAATTTTTAAATCAAACTAGGAAGATATAGAGGAATATGATGGTCTAGAATCAAATAAATAATTAGATAAATTTGAGGAGATGATTAAATTCCTTTCCACCATGTCATTAGGAACCTCAACCTCGACTATTGTGATCACATATAAATTTCCTTGATCCTATGGTATTTTTTTAGGAAAGTTTCCTAGATGCTTCAGAAAATCATTTTAATAGTATCCCATCTCCCTACAATTTTTGAATTGAACATTTGTAGATTATTTATTTTACTTGCAAACATGAACATGATGGCCTTTCTCACCACACTTGTAGAAAACTCAATTTTCCTTTTAAGGAGGCATTGTGGTGTTTCCTTCCACAAGTATCGCATGTTGGAAAATTCCCCATTTTATTCTTCCCTTTATCTATTCTTTTCTCTGCCATCATCTTATTCTCTTATTTTCCTTTAAATTCATAAGACCTAGAGAATTATTTATCTGTCTTGATAGAACAAGAGACTATATTTTCGTATGATGAGAAATTTTTGGAAACCAGTTCCCTGTGGAGGAATGGTTTTAACCCATAAAATTATCGATCAATCTTTATATTTGGATTTCATATTTAATTTACATCATGCCTTTTTAACCTTGTAAAGTTGGATTCATACTTAGCAACATTGGAATCCTCCTTTTTCCTTAGATTTGAGAATTGTCTATTCATATCCACTCACTATTCGCGAGGGGAATATTTTTATAATAAAATTTCCTTATAATCCTTCCATTCCATATTTTCAATTTATTCCTCCTCCTTTTTGTTTTGAATTAGTGACCACCATTGATATGCATCTCCCAATATATGATAAACTATCATGATAACCTCCTCCCTCTAGTTACTTCCTAATGAAATATAAATATTTTCTAAGTAAATTATCCACTACTCAGATATAGATGGGTCTGTAGTTACATTGAATGTTAGAGGTTATTATCACATAATGTGGACTAACATTATTACACTGTATGGTGGATCGAGTTTCTCCATACGATTAAGGTCATTCCTCATAACCTAAATTAGTTGTCCCGATATAGTTATAAGTTTTTCAGATTCAATTGTAACTATTTATCCAACATCATTATCTTGTATAGAAAGGAAATACCTATATGGTATATGAATATTTATACGATTTCCATTCTTTATACTTGGAACCATTTCTAAACAATGGAATATACAAAATTAGGTTATGAATCATAATGTATAATTTTGAACTAGCAAAACACTTAAACTAAATTAGAAACTTATGCATAGCTAATCTCGTAATTTTAAACATAGTTTCTTCATAGAAATATTTAATTTTAAATCCTTCATAATGGTTTATAAAGAAAATTTTAATTATCCTAAGCATATCCCCCAGGATTTTCAAATCAGGTGTGCAGTAAGGCTTGTTGCTGTGTACCGGGTTACTCGGAGTCCATCCTAACGCACCTTGTCAGAGTTTTTACCCCTAGGTACATTTTTTCCAAAACCACATCCACTTATAGTATCAAAACATGGTTGTATTTCTTGGAAGACCTACATAATCTATTCCCTACCAAAGTTTTAGGATGTTCTTATATTATTATCATCAAAGTTTATCTTATGTTTATATTCCCTAATATTTTTTTCTAAATCTAGTTTCTAAGGTTTCTAATAAAATTTATCTAATTCTAAAAATAAAGACCTCGACCCCAGTATCATGGAGCTGGTGCCTTAATTTATTACATTAGTACATTGAACAGGTGATCGCATCTCAAATGACTGAATAGTTTACTAGATTTGGAAAACCAAATACAAACATAAGTTTTACATTACAACTTAAAAGGAAAAACAACTTAGAAATTGCATTTTAAATACCCATAAACTCCTAGATTATCCCTGCAATCCATTCATAATACACATATTTTCATCTTAGGGAAAAATAAAACATAAGGGTTGAGATCAAATGCACAATAAGGGTAAGCAGTATAGCAAAAGCTATCTTAAATAAATATAAAGAATAAGTCATTGTGAATAATTAAAAACACATGCCCTTAAAACTTAATCTTTAGAATAATATGTTAGGAATAAATGATGGTTAAATAATTCCATAAATAATCACATGAGAAAAAAACTTAACCATGGATATTCTTCTGGTCAAATAATCACATGGATTATCAATTACAAATATCATAATGAGGTAATTCATAATTTCATACATCTGAAACATACCATTGAGGCCTTGGAAAAGACATATAAAAACAAATGGTTAAGGTCTCATCAAAATCTATATCTGAAAATAAATGGTCAAGGCCTTATCCAAGTCCATATTTAAAAATTTATGGGCAAGGCTTTGTCCAAGTTTATATATTTTTTATCTCATGAGACCTATTAATGCATCAAGGGGATATAGTTGGCCCCACCCATCAATTACAAAGTCAAATTAATTCCTAATATGAATGGATTGAATCGTAGAAAACATATATATATGAAATGTAAAAAACATTCCCCAATCAGTAAACATAATCACTAACCATTCTGAGTAATATGGTGAATGGTATCAAGATTTCACATCCACAGTCAAGCTTTTCATAAACAATTTAATAAAATATAGTATATGATATCATAAAATATCATCCCAATTAATTATAATATTCAATATAGGGTTTTGAAAAATATTAATATATTCTAACTAAATCAATGAGTAATTCTTGACAGAAATACCCCTTTTAACTTTGCAAAGAAGAGTTCTTTTGAAAAAAAAAATCACTTGTGTTTGTCATAAAATCAGATTGTAAACATGTATATCCCAAAAAATAAAATGTTATTACAATTAAATTATGTTTTATAAATAAAATATTTCCAACAGAGGTTTAAAAAGAATTTTTTAGAAACTTATAAAATATCCTCTTTAGCGCAGTTTAAGGGAAAATATTAAATGGTCTTTAAAATGGAAAGCGGCTTAATTGTTTGCATAAAACAAGAAATGAACTAAGATATTTTTTCTGGATAAAAAGAGTTATTTTATAAGAATATTGGTGTCTTAAAATAGATTATTTATTGTACTTGACTATGGGTATGAAATTGGAAAGTTCCCTTTAATCGGTCATGCTTATCGGGAGGAATTGAGAAGGGAACCCTGTAAAACAAGTATTTTCCCATAAAATAAAGATGAAATGATATGGATACATGATTTTTGAAAATATAAACAAAATTTATAAGGTTAATATAAAAATAAAGAAGGATTACATTGTGGTAAAGAGAGATAAAGCATTTCCCAAATGGAAAATTGAGGTTTAAGAAGAAACCCTTATCACTTTGCAAACAGTCAAACCGTATTCCCAATAAAATTAATGATCATCAAATAAAACATCGAATAACAATAATATAAATATATTTATGAAATTATATATCAAAGTTCATCATAAATAAACCACATACAATAAATAGTGGTGAATAAGTCATATCTTACAAAAATAAATGTGACATGAGAAAACCCTTACCTTATGTCTAAAAGTGTTTTTTACTTGTATTAATATCATGGATAATAAAATTATATTCATTAATAAAATAATTAAGAACCTATTAAACGTTTATTTTATTTAGAATAATTTTATTGATTTAATTTATGGCCTTTTATGAGTTATAATATTTAATTTTGTCATTTGGGGGTATTCGCTTCCTTGGTTCTGCAGATTGGTTCACTTGTATACATGTATAAAAGATCATGAAAAATGGAAATAGTTATCCTGAATTGAAGTGATATGTTATTAATGAACTTATATAATATTTAATAGTCCTATGTATCATTTTTTTAGATATGAGGATGATTCATTAGATAAAACATTAATGATATCTGTTTAGATTATTTTGGTGTTTTCTCGATCATCACGAACTAGTTTTCTATTATGAATTAATATTATGTATTTTTACTAGTTACATAAAATTAAATAATTTTAATTACATATATTATATTATTTTTTAAACATAAAAATGGTTTTATGACTATCCTTAAAGGAGTAATTGAAAAATGAAAACTCATTGTCCACAAAGGTGGTAAATCAGCACCTCACCGGTGATGTTTTCATTTTTAGAATAAAAAGGGGAAGAGAAGAGAATTGATGGTTGATATTACATTAACATAATAAAATTAAATTATATATAATATATTGTTTTCATCATTCATTTTTTGGATAGATTTGTTAAGTAAATGATAAGAAAATAAAAAAAATGAAAGAAAATTAAAAGAACGAAAGGGGATTTACCTCTTGAATTCCTCTCTTTGAGAACCTCCTTAAGGAAATTTTAAATGGTATTTTGGTGAGACCAGTAATACCAGAATGTGGGCGGAGTTTTTTTAGAGGAAATTTTAATAATATAATCAAGATTAAAGGTTCTGTATGCGTGAGTAGAAGGGGTGGTATTTATAGGGAGGAGAGGGGTGTTTTTTGAATATTTTATTCATTTTTTTATTATTTTGGATCAAGACAAGAAATAGTGTTGATTATTGTGAATAAATAAATTAAATAGTTCATGTGATTTCTAAATAAGGGTTCTCTCATCATCCATATATCATCCATGTCTCAATAATTCATGTATTTAGCTAATAGCGTAAATTATTATTTTTACTATTCACCAAAAAATCAACTATTTTAGAAAAATCCTAAAAATTCACCCTAAAAATTTTTCAATGTGTAGAATTAAAAAATGGAATTAATTTTATTAAAATAATTTTCAAAATAATATAAATTTAATTTTTTTATAAAAGCATCATTTACTTGAAAAATACAGATTTTAAAATTATAACAGATTTTAGAACACTTTGAAAATTTAATTAATGTCACATGGAATTATGTTATAATCATAATGAAATAAAATATTAATTTATGAATATATTTTATAAAAATTTATTTTATTTTAAATAATTATAATAATTATAAAATTAGAAATAAACATTTATGCTTTACAAAAATTACAACACTTAATTTATCATTTAAAAAAAATTATTTACTTATTCCATGATGTAAATATACCATATTTTCATTTATAAGATGCCAAAATTTTATTTATAATTTAATAGGTGAATTTATTATTCTATTGGTCAAATTACTATTCCTAATGGCCACATTATTGTTCCAACTATCATATTTAATAGTATATCCCTACAAAAAACAGTAGATTAGCGGTGGTTTTTTAAAGGGGGTTATGCCCACGAACCTATAAATTCATTTTAGAGGGTTTTATGCACAAAACCCTCTAATTATCAGTTTTTAGGGGGTTCACTACCCCTTATAATTTTTTTAGCATTATTTTTTTAGTATTTAGTTTGATTTTAGAGGCAGTTATGTCAAAATCACTGCTAATTTAATAATTAGTGGTGCTATATATTCAGTTGGATTTTAGAGGAGCTATATATATAATATTCATTTCGATATACATATATATATATATAAGTGATTTTTTTAAAGGAAATAGTTGGGGTTCTGCTAATCCCTTATATTAGAATGGGTTTTGAACCCATTCTATTTTATGAAATTAGAGGGGGTTTTGAACCCCCTCTAATTGATGACATTAGAGAGGGGTTTGAACGCCCTCTAATTAATGACATTTGAGGGGGGTTTTAACCCCCTATAGTTCAATAAAATTGGTGGTGGTCATGAACCATCGCTAATCCCTTTGATTAAAGGGGTTTTAAACACTCTGTAAATTTTTATTTATTTTTAAAATTAAATCTCATATAAATTCAAATTTTTTAATGTGTGTGTGAACATGTGTGTGTGTATATATATTACATAAACACATTATAGAAATGTATTTAAATACATTATAATATATATAAGTACATTATATAAATACTCTAAATAAATACTTATACATATAAACAAAAATGTATATATATATATATATAAATATTGGTGTACATAATATAATTGTAATTATAAATATATTTATGAAAATTTATAAAATTTACATATAGTTTTATAAATACTATAAATTTATATTATGATTTATATTATACATATATTATATTAAATACATTTTTATTGTGTATTATTGTATAAATACATTTATATTATATTATGTATAAAAATATATATAATATGGAAACAATTAAATACATATATACACATATATATTATATAATTATTCTATATATATTTTAGTATGTCATATTAATTATAAATTTATTTAGTAAATAAATATATATCATTTAATTACATTATATATTTCCAATTATATGAATGTATTTAGTTTTGTGTGTGTGTGTGTGTGTATGATATTATATAAATTTATATATTCACATACATAAATATATAATATAAATGTATTTAATATAATATATGTATAATATAAATCATAAAATATATAAATGTATAGTATTTATAAAACGAACATATAATTTTTATAGTTTAAAAAATAGGTGTAATATTATTATTATTATTATTATTATTATTATTATAATTACTACACACATAAATAGGTACATATATACAAATATATAAAAATGATTATATAAATATATATACTATAATTATATTATATCTATAAATATTATATAAATACATAAATACACACACACACAAATATAAATGTATTTACAACTATATGTATATAAATATATATTTATATATGTAAATATAATTATTTATATATATATATATATACATTATACACAAAGATATAATATATATATATATATATATATTGTACATAGATATATTATATATTATCTAATATTTATATATTTATAATATTATATATATATTATAGATAAATATATACATCATATATTATACACAAATACATTATATATATGTTATACAGATATATATATATATATTATAAATAATATACACAAATATATCATATATAAATATTTATATTTATTTAAATATTTATTCAAATAATATATATTTGATTCACTTTATAATACATATAAATATAAACATGTGTAATTAAAATATAGAAAATAGTTTGCCATAGTGGAAAGGTTGGGTACAGTTTTTGTTGGTCGTCAGCGGTTCAAAACTTAGCAGCCAAACATTCTATTAGGGGGGGCACTGCACAGCTCATGGGGGGTGGGAACTTCAATTAGAACAGGAAGGGGAAAGTATTGGAGGGACCGGACTCGTGAAGGGTAGGGGCAGGACTGGACCGATCCAGGTAGGGAGGGGAGGAACTTGAGGGGAGGGTGGGGGCGGGAGGGGAGTGGGCCTTAACCAGATCATGTAGGGGGAAGAGGAACTTTAGGGGAGGATGGGAGGGGTGGGATCAGACAATGGAGGGAAGGGGGAACTTTATGGGAGGGACCGGGCCATGGCGGATTGGGTTTGTGGGGTGTGGTCACAATTTAAAAAAAATAACTAATCAGTGGCGGTTATGAAATCCGTCTCTAATATGTGTCCTATTAGAGGTGGTTTTCAAAACCACCCATATTATGTAACTTATTATTCACATAGAAGTGGTTTCATAACCACCACTATTCTGTAAAATAGATTAGAGGGGGTTAAAACCACCTATAATCAAAGATTCAGTGATGAAATGAGAGAGGGATTTAAACCCCTCTAATCTAACCACCGCTAAATTTCTAATTACTTTATCTGTGGTTATTCAAACCCGCCTCTACCAATAGTGGGTGGGCACATTAGCATCAATTCCTCATAACCACTTCTAATGTGTTTATAGGGGTTTAAAACCCATTCTAAACTAAAAAATAACTCCCTCTAATCATGTCATTTTTTTAGTGTATTATGGTTTTAAACTCAAAATTTTGTGAAGTATAAACTATCAAAGATTCTAAATTTTAAGAGACATACCATAAGATCTTGGGGTGTTACATGTTACCTCAATGAATACACTCAACCTCTTACCATTAAAATATGATGTCCCCACTAGACTTTGGATCCACCATGTGGTGTAAACCTATTTTTAGCCAAGTATGTGACAATCATGCATGGGGAATGTCCCCACAAGACTCTAAACCTATGACATATGTCCCCACAAGTCTCTAATCCTATGAAGCATTTCCCCACAATATGTTAAACCTGTGACCCTGTCCAACATATTCAAATCTCTTATTCATGTGGCAATCATGTGATGCTCGGGGCAACAAGCCCTGAATGCCTTATATCTATAGCATGATTTTCCCCATAATAGACATGGGATTCCATGGGAATTTTACCTAAGATTATACATAAATGAGATTCCCTCAATGTATTAATAGGACGACTTCACATATTCCTAACTTTCTGAATATGCCCAACAAGATCAAAATTTCCAATATTCCTAATGTCATCATCAAATCCAACTGCAAGTAGCTACCTTGTCATGATGATGAGTAGAATAATTACATGTTTTCCACTTCTAGATGGAAATGGGAACAAGATTCAAGAATATGTCTCAAATCTATGACGGAGACCCATACAATGAAATGAACTCGAAGATGGAATCCATGGAAGGGGAGCTAGAATTATATCATTCTGTTTTGGTCAAGGAGATGACATCATAAACCATAGTGTTAAAGGTCACTCTCCTTTGGAAAATGGAAATATGGGGAACAACCGACACTAAGGGGTTGTGGATAACTCAAAGATTCAAACCAATCCAAAATAGGATCAAAATCATGTCAATTCCTTGATGCTTGTTCTAGTGGAAGCATCAAAAAACAAAATGGTGAACTCGATGAGAAACTCTTATCCTTTAACCATGAGTATATGAGGAGCATTGGACACCACTAATTTTAGCCATTACCAAATATGAACATTTCTAGTGTCAACTTCACAAAAACATAGTGAACCTAACATAAAACACTTCTCCTTAAACTGTGAGAAGATAATGAATGTGGATAAAACCAATTTTTTACATCATCATATCTAAAAAAAAATTTGTTGGCTTCACAAAAAAATGGTAAACCCAATGTGAAAATATTCTCCTTTAACCATGATCAAATGAGTAATGTTATACATCACCAGTTGTGGAAACCACTGGATCTAGACATTCCAGTAACAGGAATCACCAAAAAAATGGTGAACCCTGCATGAAATATCTTCTCTTGAAACTGGGGGTCGATGATTAGTGCTGGGAATTATCAATTCTAAGCATCATTTATGTGGATCTCTTCTCCTTCCACTGATAGAGGATGAATGTATTTGGTAATGTTGGGTGTCACCATTATTATACGTGTACTAATAGTTTCTCAAAAATACCCCATGGGACAAAATATTTGGGAAATGATTGATGAGCCACCACCAATAGGTGTTGGGGTAGGAGAATAGATGGTGCAACAATCTTGCACAACCATACTTCTAATACAATTACCACCGCTCCCATGGATACTAGGAACCCTTTCCATACCTCCCCCTATCTAATCATTCAAAATAGGGTGGTAAATTCCCTTTTTCATCACTACTAATAGTAACGGATCATCTTGAATAGGGATATGACCCACCCAGATCTAGAATTTGTGGTGTTGCACCAACATTGTTTCCCATAGGAACTACGTAGGGGACACCCCCCCCCCAATTTCCACTATGAATTTTTTCAATATCCTCTCCCAAGAATTCTCAGACAACTCTCACCCATATACTGAAGAGTTAGGGGATGTGAGAGTCACACTTGTAGAGACCACCACCCAAGGGCCTCCTAGGAGGTCCCAAAACACTCATTGTCGCTAACAATATCTAGAATACCCACAAGCTAACGAATTGGTTGATTAACTCCCTGATCAACCAACCTCATTCCTGAATACCCGACACTTATTCCAAAGGAAGGATATGAACATTTCCTAATAGGAGGCCTCTTAAATTACTCAAGTGGCCACTAGAACTACCTACATACCTCATTCTCTCACAACCACTACATTGGGACATGTTCATGCCTGATTGGGATAAAGATCCCAACTGCCAACCATGCAGGTTAGGTTAACTTGCCCTGTCAAATGCACAACCAAAAAATAATCACAGGTAACCCCATGATGATTAACCCCACCATGGGGATATTCCCCATAACATCATCATCCAAAAAAATATCCTCCCCACATAGAAGTCTTACCCTACCATGAATATGTTTCCCATAGTGGGAGAATAAACAATTGTCAGAGGGTCCTTACCCATGGTGTCAGTTATACTAAATTTGGAAGAAACCCCTAAAACCCTTAGGGGTCACACTTGGGGAAATTCCACATAGTCAGAGATAGGGTTAGGGAAAACATCACATCACCATTAGTCTATTGGAATCTAAGATAAAGGAAGTATCTATAGAAATTCCTCTACCTCCACTAATAGAGCTATGGGTAAACTCCGATAAGTTGAGGTTAATGATTCCCAAGATCAATAACCATAAGTTACCAAGATCCATTTTCAAATATATGAATATTGATGATGTATTGGATTCTTTCCAGGGAATCTATGTGCATCTGTCCCTAATTCCACCAACTTCCCTTCTCTCCACCTCCACCATAGAAATGGGGAGATGTTTGGGTCTGGTTTGGAATCCTCAAATGAAGGTGGTCACTTTATTGATCCAAAAATACATGATGACATTTCTGATTAGTAGGATGACATAGATAGCATATCCTATATGGATTTGGTTATAAATATGGCCCCTTATCTAGAAGATACTCTATAATTTCAGGTATGATTGGTTAGTGTGATGCCTCGCCTGCTATAAAATCAGTAGGAGAGAATTTCTATGCCACTTCCACACCCAATATCATGGAAATCATCAATTGGATCTTAGTGTGATCAAGATAAGGACTAACCTCTAGATAATTAATAGGAGAAAGTATTATGAGAAATCCTAGCCACAAACTAGTTATCAGTCATGTTTTTGCCACCCACATCCTTGCACTTCACTATCCTAGAGTTCCTCACTGAGGACCACATGGTGTGCCTATTACAAAATATTTGTTTTATGTTTAACCACATTGAGATCATTGGTTGTTCTATGCATGAAAAAATGAACATATCAATACAATCCATCTATAGTTTTAGAATGTTGATATTGCATCACTTCTGTTGGCTCAGTGACCTGACTCATATGGGTATGGCCAAAGCTTCCATCAGACCTATATAAGGAGCCTCACAAAACTTAAATGGTTCATACATGGGGAATCTCCCCATGTGTAGATTAAAGGATGGTGTTAGTAAATTTCCCTCCAATTTAATCCCCTTACACAGTGATAATAGGACCAACAGGCTAACATGCTCATTGATGGTGAAATTAACTCTTCATTCATCACCTTTATTAATGTATTAATTATCAATACTATTTATATCAAATGAATATGGTAGATGGAACAGGCTATGATAGTGAGAATCCACCTTTGGGGGAGACAAAAAATTAGGCAGGTCTCCTAATAGGTTCATACACTCATTGGAAGAGAAAAATGTTGGGCCTTATAAGTCCCATAGAGGTTTTACTACTGCCAGATCATAAACATATTAACAAGGGAAAGGGGATAGAAGAGCCCATCATGCCATATGAGTCCATTCTAGAAACTTAGGTAGATACCATAATGGTATCTTTCCTTCATGGTCTTGAGGGATACAAGTTTCTCACCACCAAACTCCTCCCCAGTAAGTGCACTAAGTGAGGCAATGTCTAAGGGGACCCCATCTTTATATTGGAACATCCAGTCCATGGATAGGCACCCAAAGATGAGGTAGGCACCACCACCCACCCAATCAGAGTAGAGTCTAGTTTCTATGGAAAATTATTGAGATATGACCCACCTACCTCACTTGAGTACTATGACTTCTTACCTATGGACCATTACTACTTTGCCTCATGAGACAAAAGACCTTTCAAAGCACTAGTGACCACCAAATCTCAATCTAATAACATAATAACTGATATTATTTCTGGTCTTGAGGCTCTATAAATAAAATAAGTTGTAATCCCCCCATAGGGGAACTCATATCAAGCATGGGTGATCAGGTTTTCCCACCTCTAGAATTCAGAAATCTGAGTTTCACCTCATTCAATGGTATGGATGATCTATTGCAACATTTGGTCCAATTCACCTCTTGGTGTGTCCCTATGTTGGGAACACTATAGAAATAGGAAGCCTCTAATATTCAATTCTTTTTTCAAACCTTGTAAGGACCTTCTTTTTTTTGGTATATCTAACTAGCCCTGAGATCTATTATTGTCTGGGGAGATCTTTTTAGGTAGTTAATTTACCAATTTAGATACACCATTCATAATACCAACATCACTGACCTCTCCAAGTGCAAGAAAAGGCTTGAAAAATGAGTTATTGACTTTATTTAACAATGGAAAATACTCACATACTCCCTCAATGTGCATATTTCCCAAGAAAAACTATTGGGGATGTGTGTGGAGAATATCTGAGATGATCTGGTCCCCACCCTCATCTCTATGAGATATCCTGGTGGATTCTACGAATTCACTGAAAGATCTTATTCTCTGGAAGAGGACATGAAGTGGACCAAGCATCGACCATCCCCATTACCTGTAGTAGCTCCAATATTAAAACTTGTAAAGGTTGAAGAAAATGTTGTTATATAGATATAGGCCTCACAACAGGTCCCACTTTAGTAACCTCCATAGAATAGTCCTCTATAAACATAGACTCATCATGAGAATACTTCCTAAGACCCCTGATAGGTTTTTGTGTCTAGGGTTCACTTCATAGAACGAAGGAATATGGTATGATCCTTCAAGGATGCACAAATCCTAGGATACTTCATCTACACTATGGAGAAGAACATCTTAAAATTTATTGAATATAGGAGACCCTAGGAGTTTGATATGATGAATCATTCTAACTAATTCCTATCACAAATATTCCTCAAGAATACCATTAAGGAGTGATTCATCTTCAAATATTGGATCCATGACCAGGTGTACCATGGCATGGTTGAGTTTGAAAATTTCCTAACACAGGTGGAACATGTCTCTTCTAGACTTGATAGTGAATATGAGGACCTTATTGAATGGAAGAAGGATTGTGTATGAGGTATAAAAAATTAAAATGAATGGTTATCCTATTATATGGTCATTAATTCCAATGGGAATATTCATTCCCACTTGAAAAACCATCACCCCTTAAGGTCACCACATCCAGTTTGGCCTCCACATCAACATCATAGCCTCAAAATTCATAGAATAATAGGTACTAAGAATATGAGGAAAATCATTGTCTCCCATTGATGCAATATCCAATTTTTACTCTTTGTGACTTCATGCCCCCTAACATGGGATATGCCCCTAGAATCCCTCTCATCCTAGAATATTCCACTAAATAAGAATAGGAGTATTCTTCAGTCAATGTAGTCATTTTGATAGATAATTTCATAGTGTCTGATGACAAGGTACACCTTTTAGGCCCTGCACGAACCTCTATATGATGTCATTTAGGGAGGGGTAGATTTCATGAAACCAGGAAAAATCCTATGTTAATGCCCTATAAAGGGTGGTTCAGGACACTAAAACTAGATTGAAATCCTCAATTAAGGCTTCACAAAAATGGTCCTCATAGGTCGAATTACCAATTACACCTTAGAAACTAATCATATTAATGGATCATGTGGCTTGACCATAATATCCTTATGCTCATTGTTAGATGACCAAGGACTGATCCTAGCCATCTAGTTCTCAACCAAATCCATCCAATCAATAGAGGAATGAGAAAAACACCTTTTAAACCCCATTACCTAATCTAAATACCCTTACTATAGTCTTGGATAAATAATGACCCATATTAGACATAAATATTCCCCTTTCTTAGAAGTACGTCATGTAGAAGCACCTCACTGGTATACTAGTGAGGCTCTCAATCCTTGATTCACTTTGCATATTGAAAGAGTTGTGTGAGGCCCTCATCAAGGCCCTAAAGTTTCCTCTCTAGATTTAGATTTAGGTAACCATTATTGAGTCCTATCATGTAGAGTAATCCATTCATGAAGATTCTCAATCCATCATCTCCTTCTTAGAAGAGGATGAGGGATCCACTATACAGGAGCACATAAGTCCACTATATGTCACAGTCCAGTTCAAACATGTGTAAATTCATAATTTAATAGCAAAAACTAGCTCTGGTATCATTATAATCCTAACCCAGACACTCCACAAGATGGGTCTCACATAAGAAAAAAATACTAGGTCAAACATGACAATGTAGGGGTATGGAAAAAGCTAGCAGAATCCATGTAGTAAAATTTGGATAGAGTCCCAGTTTGGTGACTTGGTAGAAAATACTAAATTCATGGTTTCTTTATATATTCCACCTACAACACCTTGTTGTGAAGAAACTAGATCTATATTCTTGTAGTAGTCCCATATTTATATCATCATTGCCTTAAATACTCCCTAAGTGGTCATGTAGGGGTACTCTCTAGTGATGATACTCCCTTCAACTCCTATAAATCTTGCTACCTAGACACAAGGTAATAAAAAAGGGAGGGAAAGAATCTTAAAACTAATGGGGTTGAGTGCATAAACACCCCCAAGGATCTAACATGAACTTTAGAAGATCCTTTGGTGTATTTTAATAACAAATTCATCCTTCCCATACACTATTTAGAACCAACGACCCTAGATCTTGAGAGTCGTTTTATAGTCCCTATGAAGAAAGAGTTATTGAAAATTACCTCATATTCCTATAAAGGGTAGGACTTGTTGAATCCATAAAAGTTTACTTATATTTTTTATTTAGGGGTTCACCCCTTGGTTACTATCTTGTGGCAATATTATACTTTCTAAAGAAAAGGGTTAAACTAATAGAAGACCACCTGTCATCGTTGTTTTGATATCAAAGGGGAAACTTTTTTTTGGAATCCATATGGAATTGGATCCTCATCTCTTATATCCATGGTATTTATTGGGTAGGAATACCCCATTCAGGATCCTACCTCTTCCAAAGTAGATGATGACATCTCTCTGCAATCTTTATCTCTAGAGGAGTGTCCTTCATCCTTTAATTCTCATGTTTCAGGTGATGAGGAAGATTTGGAAGACACCACTCCTACCTTAAAGGAAGGAACCTCCACAACTATTAATGATTTGAACCATGTTACTCTCAACACTGAGGCTCATACTTATTAGCATAGTCATGTATTCATAGAAGTAATATTAGTATGTGGCTTTCCTAAATTAGCACTATGATTTTTTCACCTAGAGCTATAAAGAAATTTCGTTGCTTAACCCCATGTTTGTTGTTCATCAACTTAGCCTCCCAATAGGCCACCATGGGTTTAAGTATGATCCTAAATATATATACCCTTCCCATTGTGTGATTTTCAAGGATGAATTTTACAATATCCTCAAATTAAACATCATAATGGAATTCTATTTCCCCAAATGGATAGCTAACATCATCCTATTTAGGAATAATAATGGAAAAATTATATTATGCATCAACATCTATGACCTCAACTACCACTACCCAAAGGATGATTTTCCCCTCCCAGTGATAGATCTATTGATTAATTATACTACTGGTTTTCATTCCTTTTCATTCATAGATGTTTACTTTAGGTATAATTAGATATGGATGGCCCTTGATGATGAGGAATATTCATCCTTCATAGTTCTCCAAGTAACCTTTTGTACCCAATTGATTCCATTTGATTTGAATAATTTTAGGGATGCCTACCATCATGACATAAACCACATGTTCAATCCTCACCTTAGGTCATTGGTGGAATACTATGTGGTTGATTTGGTAGTCAAATTCCTCCAACATTAGTACTATCTCAAGGTCCTTGAGAAAGTCTACAACTTCCTCTGATCTCATCACATGAAAATGAACCGCTTAAAGTATGTGTTTGGGGTCACCTTCTTAGCTTCATCATCAGATGTAGAGGCATCAAAATTAATTGAAAAAAGATAAATTCCATCATCCAAATGCCTTTTATATGCAACTTCTAGGATTTATGAGGCCTCTAGGTCTACCAAGCCTATATCTAGGGAATTATCTCCAATCTATCTTATGATTGAGAACCCTTTTGAGGATCATGAAGAAAGTTTTCAATTTTCAATGGGATGAAGAGTGTTATGGTGTATTTTAGTACATCATGTAGTATCTATTACATCCTCCAGTCTTGATGTCATCAATCCTAATAAATCCTTTGGACCTTTATGTGACCACCTTGGAATGATCTCTAGGTTACTTCATGGATTATAAGAATAATGAGGGTAGGAAAAATATCTTATTCTACCTCAATTGCATGCTAATAAACATATATATAATATATTCTACTATTGATAAGTGATTCCTTTCTTTGGTCTTCATGATTCAGAAATTATGGCACTACCTCCAGCACCATGAGATACAGTTGATTCCATATTTGGATCCACTAAATTACATTCTCCACCACCCCATGCTGACTAGGGGATTGGTATGTTGTCCAGTAATTCTGTATCAGTTTGACATTAGGTTTTCCCCCATAAATCTATCAAGGTAAAACCATTAGTATATTTCCAATTTATACAATAATCCAAGTGGAACTACCTATAGATGTCAATCTCTCAGATTTGGTCATTCTTTTCATTGATCAGGTCACACTTTATTGGAATATTCACTTCAATGGTTCCACTCAAATACTGACCAGGAGAAGGATCAATAAAACCAAACTTAACAAGGTATTCCTTTGGATTATCTTTATCAATCCTACATATTCCATCCTTCCATAATCATTCCTATATTTGGAAGGCAGTACCAAAAACAAGGATAAGTATCATGCCCTTATCATATTCTTGAAATCGGTTCTCAATACTGAATCCCCCAAACTTTATATAAAGGGAGACTTAAAACTAGTCATCAAGCAGGTCAATGGTGACTATGTAGATATAAAGCAGGAACTTGTCACCTTACTGGAGTGAAATCATGAGATGATACCCCAGTTCCCATCCCATACAACGTTGAATCACATTCCCTAATCTCAGAATGACCAAGATGATTCCTCCCCATGATTATACATAGACCTAGTATAGATTGATCAAGATGCCATGGTAATTTATGTGGTGAATTAGAGGGTCATTTCCTCTCAACACTTATGATGATGAAGACCAACATATAAACAGGATATCCATTGTAACTTCAATAGAAGGGCCCAAAAATTCATTTTTAGCTGAATAATCACCTAATTAGAAGACTCCCTTCATTTCTTATCTCTAACACAAGACCCTATCACTGAACTAAACTGAGTACGAGTGAATCCATCCGTGCATAGTAATGTATACCCATCAGGATGGTCCTAACCTAGAGAAGACCCTCTATAGTTGTATTTTTTATGGAATCCTTCTCTATTGTATTCAAGGTAAGGAGGTTCCCCATGTCCTGAAGTAATTCCATTTTGGGGTATGTGGGACCCATCAAGTAGGATTGAAGTTATCCCACCAAATTTGAATATTAGGGTACTTCTAGATCACTATGGTTCATTATTACATCAAGTTAGCTAAGAGTTTTCATGCATTCCATATCCATTCCAACTTTGGGTATTATCCACTAGAGATTATCCATGTCATCATGTACTCTTGGCCCTTTGTTGTGTGGGGAATTTATGTTGTAATCCCATACCCTCCAAAAATAGCTTGATAGTGTAGGTTCATTATGACTACTACTAACATCTTAAAGTAGCAAGAATCTATCACACTAAAATATTTCAAGACCTATTCTATGATTGAGTTTTTTAAATCCCACATCATCCATCGATTTGGAATTTTGCACACAATTATCACAAAAAATAGCACCAAATTTTGAGCATTTGATCTGAAGAAGTTTTATGCCAAGTAGAACATCTAATCCAACCATACCTCTTAAATCATTCTAGATGAATGGTAAAATTGAGTCATTCAACAAAACCCACTCTAGCATCCTACAGAAGATGTTGAGTCAAAACAAGAATATTTTTCCTGATGAGAACTCTAATTCCCTTTGGACCTATCTAATGATGACCCAAAATTCAACCCAAGAGACTCTATACTCCCTGGTGTATAAGAAAAAGGCATTTTTACCTATATATTTTTAGTTATTGTCACATTTAATGGTCATTTATGATCAAAAAAATTCTTAAAATAGAGATAAAGTTCATATGTATGAGTTGGAATCCCTCATAGAAAATAGGCTCTAATCACTGCATAACCTGAAAAGGAATCAAAACTAGGTGGCATGGGATTTTAACAAAAACTTCCACCTCCTATATTTATCATAGGGTGATATGGTACTAGATCTAAGGATGTTGATGATACCTAGGAATAATCCACCAATGTTTGAACCAAAATGGGAAGGATCTTACACCATTCATAAGGTGAACTACAATGGTTATTACTCACTGATCACTATGAATGGGGAGTGTCTTACAACCCCCACCAATGACAGGTTCCTTAAGTGGTACTTTTCATAAATTTGAACCCTTATACTAATCACATGAAATAAAACTATTTTACATCATCTCTGTCACATGACATTAAACTATAGGGTAGCATCCTAGTCACATGACATTAAAATGTACAACACTATGGTCAGAGCTATATGACCTTAAACTAAAAAAACTTCATCCTTACTATATGAAATTAAACTATGTGTATAGAATCCTTTCTACAAGATGTTAAAATTCATGGTACATTTCCTCACTGCACAACATAAAACATTATAATACGTTTATCCCTCACCTAAGAGGGAACCCCCTTCTGATGTTAGTCATCTACCACGCCACATTCTTGAACTATTTAAGGATTGATTCTCATTCCTAATGGGATATACAGGGACACTAATACATCAAATCCTTGACCCATCCCAACCATTGATCTATTTCAAGTCTATTTACCTTAATATCATGTTCAACTCCCTCTCACTGATACACCCATTCAGCAAGTTTGAGCGCATAGTGGGATATCTCATATGGAATTTAAATCTCCCCCAAACAACTCCTTATGCTCACCTTCACACTTTAAGTTTTCCTTGATCTGGATCTAAATCATCCAAAAAAATTAAATATACCCCCTAATGGTAATGGTGTCTAGCCAAACTAGACCACCTCTCATCCTAGGTACATACCCTAAAGTACCTAATATGAAAAATGATGGTTCCCATGTTTCAATCATGGTCATCAGTTAATCCCACATTTTCTCACCTCATCCTTGAATAACATGATTTTAGAACTAGTGTTTCAAATATGGTATATGGTCATTCTCATCCCAAAAATTATCCTCCTTTCATGGTCTATATTAAGGAAGTCACAATTTACTCCTTTTCACTTTACTTTCTTTTTGTGCAATCTTAACACCTCGATGGTATTTCCTCGTGAACTTGTTCATGTTGATAGAGAATGTTGGCGTCCCAATTCGGATTCTTTTACCCCTATAAAGTGATTCCATGTGGAAATATGTACTCCTCACCTCTACTTTTTTATCACATCGAGTATGGATCATGTTGGACTAGAATTTATTATTAGATATTCCTTGATATGTTTGATGCACATGAACATTCCAAAATAGAATGTCCAACACTAGTACAAGAATTATAACCTTAAACTATGTGTGAATTTACATGGTAATGGGCCCTTCACTCCATATTTTCTCATAATGTTTATAATACCTTCTATGTCATGCAATTCCATCCTTTTAGTCTGAGCTCCACAACCTTAAATTGGTAAAAAAATGTCGGTCCAAGAATAAAAACCCTAAAATAGTTTCAAATTTTTTTTGATGTTAGTTTGTGTGGTGAAATTCCTCCTTGGATTTCTATTCATGTTGGGTTATTACTCATTCATGATGTGTAGAAATCCCTATGACAAGAACCATTTAGTTCAAGCTCCATGAATTTAAACCGATAGTGGCCTTGGTCTAAGATCTATAAACCTAAAATAGCAGCCTCAATCAAATATCTATGACCTTAAACTAGTAGCCTTAGTCTGAGCTCTATGAATTTAAACTAGTAGAAACCTTTTTCTACAATATATGACCTTAAACTAACATCTTTAGTCCAAGATCCATGACTTTAAACTGGTAGAATCCACTTTTTTCTATGCTATAGGAACTTAATCTATCAATAATCCCCAAATTCCAAGATTAATTACTTTAAACTAATAGCAATATTTTGGTCCTTGTGATATGACCTTAAATTGTATAGTCAGTATCTCCTTGTATGATGATATAAGCAGATCATCATCCTCACATGAGAGTATATCCCCCCACTTTTAGTGTTGGTCACCTACCACACAAAATTCTATAACTATCTATAGATTGATTCCCAGTTCTATAGGGCATGTAATGATGGATAGACCCCTTTCTTTGGGCCCAAATACAAGTATTTCATCCATGGTAAGATCATATTCACAAGAATTAGGACCCCAAAGACACTTTTCTTAATGGTTACATTGTTTTTGGCTATATAATCCATCTCACCCACACTATAGGTCTTAGTTTCATTACCTTAAAATGGATGTTACTCATTTTGGCCACATGATGTTAAACTACAGGACAATATCCTTTTCAGAAGATGTTAAAGTAAATGAAGAATCATCCTCATTGTATGAAATTAAACTTCATGTTGAACATCCTTACCATAAGAAATTAAAAAATATGGTTTACATTCCAATAATATTATGTGAAAATATATGGTATTTTATCCCTTGCCTTAGAGGATCTTCTCTACTGGAATTGGTCACTGTGATGTATGTATTGATTCTTATTTCTAATGTGATGCATAGAGACACCTAGATCCCACATCTCAGGTCTAGCCAAGTCATTGATCCATTTTAGTATCTCTATCCTATAAAATGATTTTTACCATCACTCACTGATATAACCCTTTTATTCACATGAATGTGTCATGGCATAAAACCTATGGTGTTGAATTCCACTCAAACACTTTCCTAATTCATCTCCATACATATAGTCTTTCATGATTTATATATTCATCATCCTATAATTAAAAATGATCCCCCACCCCATAATGATGATGGTGTTTGGCCAAACTATCCCACCTCTTATCCTGGGTGCACGCCTTGAAGGGTCTCCTATGACAAATTACGGTTTCTATATTTCAAACATGGTCAGTGGTTGATCCTGTATTTTCTCCACTCCATCCTTGAATAATGATTATATTAAATATATGTTTCAAACATGGTCAGAATTAATTCCCTACACATTGGTCTCCCTCCTTTCATGGTCTGAATCCTTGAAACCTCAAATTATATCCCCTCTACCTCCTCTATTTTGGTGGAGTTTTAGCACTCAGGTTGTTATCCCTCTGTGAATTTGCAAGAGTTGATTGAAAAAGTTGGTGATGTTGGGGATTTCCCAATGTGACTTCTCCTTTACCATTATTTGTTCTCTCATATGATAGATAAAACTCCCAATATCTTCTTATTTACCCCACCAATCCTAGATCACATAGGATTAGGAGTTTTAGTAGGGTTTGTACCCATATAATCTAGTTGTGTAAGATTTTAGTCCATGCTTCATGACCATAAACAATATGTGGCTTCCCTTAGAAATGTTTCATGTTGCATGATTTCTCATTCAATCTCATTTCATATTGGTTTCATTCTCCCCTTTCACACTACACAAACTAATACAATACATTCCTATTTATTCCAAGTGATAAGACCTTAAATTAGCAGAAATTTTCATAGTCCAACCATCATGTCATTAAAAAACATGAAACTAATTTTAGGGATGTTTACATGATGTGAGGCCTCTTTTAACCTCCCTTCATGCAAGTTTTCTAGCTCTATGACACCACAAAAATCCTTCTATAACAGCCCTCTTCTAGTTAGGCTCTAAGACCTTAAACTGGTAGGAATCATGGCCCAAGAATCATGACCATAAACGGTGTTTGATAACCCAGGAATGTGACTATAAAGACTATTCTTATCCTTTTATAGGGAACTTATTTAAAAAACGAGCCTATTGATCCCCACTAAGTTCCTTCCTATCATTTTGGGATGATCTACTCTAGCCAAATATGCCATCCCACCCAGTTTGGTATGACTATTATTACTCTAAATTTCCCAAGTCAGGAGGAAAAAATGTTTGTTAGGTTGAAAACCTATAAATGGAAACCTAATAAAAATTCATGTTTTCACCCACAAAGTCACCCCTATGACTTGGGAAAAAGTAAATGCACAAATGTAAAAAAGTTACAAAGCCAATAGGGTTCACCATTGGGCCTTGGTAAAAACCTAGTTGTGCTCAGTAAACCCACCGGTTAGGAAACAAATTAGATCCAAACCTTATCCCTTTAGCCCCATCATGAAGCCCTCCACAATAAATTTCCCTTTGTTGGATCATAGGTTGAATTATTTTCAAATTGGATCACACATACATCTCACATGATGTAAAATTGTACAATACCTCATCCTCATTGTATGATATTAAACTATGTATCCAACATCCTCTCCATAATAAATTAAATAGAATGTTCTGTATCCCTTTGAGATGATATAAAACTATGTGATGCCTTTTTCCCCATTCAATAGGTCCATTCACCCATTTTAGTATAGGTCACCTACCATTTTGATCGAGTTACATTCTTATATATTTACAATCAACAAGATTATCACCTTTGGTAGATTATTTTTACCCTCACTCAAATAGATACATCCCTTAAATGTGATCAAAATCCATGGTTCCATAATACCTAGAGTGTTGAACTCCACTCAAACATTAACTTGATTCATCTCCATGCTTCTTATATTCCTTTATTTTGATCTCCATATTCTTCCATGTCCGAATGAGAACCCCGAACGGTGATGGTAATTAGTTAAAATGACTCACATCTTGTCCTGGACACATGCCTTAAAGGAATTCTGGTTACAATTTTATGGTTCCCATGTTTCAAACATGGTCAACATTTGATCCTCATTTGTATGTCCCCACTCATGGAAGTGTGATAGTGTAACCTACATTTCAAACATATTTAATAGTTTTCTTCAATAATTATATCCCCCCTATAATCCAAGTCTTTAATGTCTCTATTAACATCCTCTATTTTCCCCCTTTATACACATTGCACCCAATGTTACCCCAATTGTGAACTCTCAGATGATGGAAAAAAAGTTAATTGTGAAAAGTCAATCTCCCCAACCATATTTCTAGTTGAGACACTCCTAGTGGTTTCCTCACTAGCCTCAGACACCACCAGTCCCTCAGTCACATCCATTGATGCATTAGGCTACACCCCCTGGATTTGGGACAACCTCTCCTAGATAGAAAAATCCTTAGGGTTTGACCCTAAAACTAGGGAAGATTTTGAACCCCCGAGACCCTCAGGCACACTCATCTATGGGGATGAATCCTTGAACACTATTTTAGATAAGTGGAGACTGGTCACTTGGATATATAATAGTCAGGATGAATGTAATCCATGTGAAAGGAAACTTATGAAAAATGAAGGCATGGACAGCATCTATTTGTGTCACCCTATTGACAACCACATCATTTTACGATCATAAGAGTACATATAAACACTACAAGAGTATGGTTAATTGAATTTTAAAAACTAAAATTACTAATTTTAGAAACATCCTTATATAGGATATTCAGACATACCATTTTCTAGTAAATAAAAAAAATTTAACAAAATATTTCTATGATACTTTATATAATCATATTTAAAAAAAATTATAACTAAAATTTTTCTTTAAATATATGAAAAGTGGAAATAGAAACTTGTAAAAATAAGTATTATGAAACATTTTAAAACAAGTAAAAAATACTTATATAAGTTTTATAAAAAATATCCTCACTTTATCCTTTAGTGTTAAGGAATTCTATAACCTAAAATTTTAGGTATCCATAGTTTTAACCAAACTATAAAGTTCAATATTCCTTAATCAAGGAATCCATCGATACAAATATCGGAAGAACTATGTTTTCCAAAACATGGGAACCCTTGATCGGCAAGATCAGACTAACTCTATCTTATAATCCTTAGAATCCCTTGATCATGCCAGATTGGAAAGATAATTACAAGAATAGAAAAACTCAAGGTATTTAGAAAATTCCCACAACGTGGATTCCATAAGTAAAAAATCTCTAAGGAATTATAATTAAGTGATCACTAAAAGTAACAATATGTTACAAAAAAATTTGTAGTAAATCTTATATCATTTTTGATGCAAAAATTTCCTTATCCGCAAATGATACTCTTATTTATAGGCAAAACTTCAACAGAAACATTCTGTATTCTTTGGAGTTGGTTGAAATAGATTCAGATGAATTCTTCCTTAACTTGAAAGGTTCTTCATAGATTATCTATCTTATGGTCACCATTCTTATGCATGACTATAATGTTTTTGTATTTCATATAAAAGAATATTAATTATACATTCGGTGAAATTATATTCCTTCATCTGATGGATTTAATAAATTTTCATCTGGAAGGGGTGTCGACCTCTGTCTAATGAATTTTATCATATGGTCTAGTTATAACTTCATCTTATAGATTTAGTTATATTTAGACTTCAAGACTTTATAAATATTCATCCTTTGAATATTCTAATCATCTGTTTGATATAGGTGTGTATGGTTATAAATATTTTTAATCTAACACACATGTATTTATTTTTATATAAAAATAAATTATATACAATAACATTCTTAAAACTAAGGAAGTATTAAAGTTAGTAAATTAATAATAAATTATGTTTGTGATTTCCAAAAATAAGGTTATAAAGTGTTGAAAGAAAACTTTTGACTAAATAGTCATGAGTGGATGTCACTCTAACCAATGTTTCAAGGCCTGATACCTCAAAAGAGATATCCACAACCAGAGATCCCTCCACCATGGTAGGGTTTTCCACTACTACTATGGGATCCTCTGAGGTTTCATGACTGGTATTTTTAAAATATAAACAATCATATCAATAAAATGGGTTTAAGCATTCATAAAAAAAGGGCAGATGAAGATGGAATTTGGGGTTTACCTCAGGGATTCTATCTCATCAATATAAGGGGATGCAACTAGAATTCTAGGATAGAACCCCCATAAATGATAGAGAGGGTATGGTAATTGGGTGCCTCCTCCCCAATCTTCTCTATAGGAACCTTATCCATATAGGATTTGGGAGCGAACTTTGAAGTCGGCTCCCCAGTTCCTATAGAGGCACTCTCCACACCTTCAATGGAGGATTCCAAACCCTCTCCTAATGATCCAAACATGAACTGAAGTCATGGGTTAGAAATAATTGAAATAAATAAAAGGTATAATTATAATACTAAACTAGTGAGTTGGAATCCTACCCCTTTAAATAGAAGATCTATTAGGTCTTCATCCTCAAGAGTGACATATCCACTCTCTTGAGGACTTTCCTGCTCATTATCATAGCCCTAGGACTTCTCACCATTGGATCCTTGAGAGATGAAACTATGATATAGAACCACAAGGGAGTATGATTAAATTAAAAATACCTCCTTAGACTCCAATCCAATCATATTCCATACCCAAATAGTGGTAGGATTTCCCTCCCTACACCAGTGCACCAGGGTTTCTATATCCGTTAGGTATGAAATCCTCTCCTGAAAATCCACCCAAGTGGTGATTGTAGAAATCCCAACCTTTGGAAGATAAATTATTCCCCTAGAGAGCCTCTTCCATATTTTATCTATCATCTGAGCCAAACACAATATCCCTTATTCCTCCCATAGCTTGGGGTAGATAGAATTCTCAACCGCCAGAACCAAGGAGTGCATATTCTTCCACAACACCTCCTGGGATTGAATCATTCCAATGTGGGGGATATATGATTTCTATTTTGGATGCTTCTAAGGTATTCCTTCTCTACTAGAAGGTGGAGGCATGGAGGGATCCTGAGCTTCTTATGCCACCACCACTCCATCTTGGCCCCTCCTCACTAACTTGCATGCACCCCAAAGTGAAACCCGCCTTCCACCCTAATTCTCTTGAGGCTCATCCAATGTAGAAACCTTTATTACCCATTGCAACAATATTTCACCTGGATATTCCATTACTCAATTATTATCATAGTTCTAGGTGAGGCTGATGTTGGGGTTGGTCATTGGTAGCACGATCACCTCCCCAAATCCTTAAGCAACAAACATCCACCGTATTTGGTGCAGGACATAGTGGTACCCCTCCTCATGGAACCTCATAAGCTCTCACTTAGTTGGCTTCTAGATACACTTTAACTTCTAAGCGAACTGATACATGTTGTGTGGTCTATAGAATGTGTTTTCGTTGATCCGTGTAACCAACAACCCTCCCAGAAAATCCTTTAAAAACACCATTTACTCCATTTTCCCCTATAGGTTCTCAATTATATCACCATATGGGGATAGGAAAAAGAGAAATCTAAATCCTCAAATATTTTTTATGTTGGTTGTGATACCAGATTCACTAAGTTTCACCGGTCAAACATCAACAATATTGAGAAGGGGTAGTCAAACACCAGTGTTCGGGGGGTAATGTCACTTGTAAATTCAAACAACCCCAAATGTGTCATGATCCACCCATAAATAAACTATAATAGACCGGATATGTTCCTGGGAATATCCCCCATCATAATAGTCCCCAACTGGTTGTAAATCCTTTCCAAGATGGGGACACCCAAATTCACCTCATTCATGGATTCCATGATCGTGGCCATCACTACAGTCCCCAACTGCAAGCCCATGTGAGTGTCCTTGATTTATATCCATACTCTTAGAAAAGTGTACAAGAATGATATATATGGGATCTTTCGGATCCAATACACCATGTTGTATCCCCAATATTGATATCACCCCTCTTCCAACAATGAAAAATATAACCCCATCCTCCACTGATGTCAGTCTCTAGGGAACTACTTTCTTTTCCCTGAAATATTTTCCACTAGCACATTTAGGAACATTACAAACCATGACTTGAAGGGGATGTTCTAGTGAAGGGTGGTTGGTTCTTCAGGACCAATGATAGCTAATCTAGTATAATATTCATGTCCACTGGTGTCTATTATGTATCCCCCCAAACATTGGGCATAGGGAGGAACTCATCATACTGAAATCCTATCAAAGGAATCTCATCGATTTGGTTCATGTCCCGTTGAAATTTCCCCACTATCTGATGGTTTTGATGGAATGTTTTTGTGTTAGGGTACCATCACCTGAGGATCTCTGGTAGCAGCTTCGGTTGAAGGTAGGAAAAAAATTGATACATCCACACTATCTTATATAAATAAATGTTTCAAAGCTCAGTATCATACTCATCACATGTTTAGAATATCTAGTATGTCCACTCCCAGTCATCCATGAATTTCCCCTTCGACCAAAAATCCCATTCTTCGTACCAACTCTTCTGGTTATTCAGAATATTGATTTTGGATGAATCTTGAATAACGGGTGGGGAAATCATCATTTATCAGTTTCTCCTTAGTGACTATCCTCATACAAACATTTAGGGTATTGATGGAATTGGAATCTTGATCCTCGAATGAGTGTCCTTCAATGGAAATGTTTCAATAGTTAAGCTCATCATGGCCATTAAACTAGAATCTAGGAATGTTAGTCTATAGGACCAGAATAGATACATCATCAAGTAGTCCAAAGTTATAAAGAGAATCTTATTTCTTGGTGGATATTCCCTTTTTGATTACATAAATAGATCCAATAGTTCCATGTTCTTATATACTAACCTCTTATATTGATATATTTCAGGATTTATTTCCATTTTTTCCCTTATGGTAGTAGCAACGGTGGTGGCAGTGGTATAGGTAGCTTGGTCAGCTATTTCAGGTTGGTTTTGAAAATTTCTTATGTCTGGATTATGATACTGAGAAACCTTCACACAAGTCACACTATTTCACACAAGTGGACAATCGGTCATGTAAAGTGATAATAGAATTAATTTTTTTCAAATGTATGTCACGTAAGTGAGTGGTTACACAAAAATAATGGCACTAAGGCTTGGGATTTCATGCAAGTAGGTTGATTTCCGCACATAAAAGAAGGATTATTATGTTTGAAATTTGGGTGACTATACATGGGCTCCCTCTCAATATTTATAGGCATGTAACCCCCTAGGATGCACAAGAATTCAATTATTTTTCACAATCATGTAATATATTTTTGTGATCTAACCCCAAATTTGTGTGATGATGTGAAAATTACACAAATTTTGGAATTTTCCTTGAAATTTGACCATATGTTTCCCCGTAAACTCTAATTTTTAGGGGTCATTTTTTGGTGCTAAAAATATGTCTCAATATTTGGGAAAATAATTTTCCCAAACTAAGGGAAAAACTTGAACTAGGGATAATTCCAAATCCAAAAGGGTGTGTGTGTGTGTGTGTGTATGAAAATCTGTGTAGTTGCACGCAACTCCAAAATATTGGCATGCAACTCACTTGCATGAGAAAGGTGATGGTAAATGTATCAGTGTGTGTGGACCTTGGAAACACATCAAAAATCAAAGGGAGCAGACCATATGAAACTCACTCATAGTGTAAAAAAATTCCTAAGAGTTGTGTGAGAAAGGTGATGTCAAGTCATAGTCTTTTTAAATCTACCCCAGTGGGAAAGGCATGAGCATCACACAAACCACCATTGTGTGACCTAGACTCAAGTTGATAAAAACATCTAAAGTTGTGTTCCCAATTTCCCAGTATCCAAATTTTTCTATAAATAGAGCATCACCCCCCCCCCCCCCACCACCACCACCACCACCATTTTTAGGGATATACATTTGGAAGTTAAAGTGTCGATCTCTTTTTCATAAAAACCATTATTTCATGAGTTGATACAACTCTAATCCCCAATGTATTCCCATAGGTATATGAACTTCATTATATTACTCATATAGGACCACAATAAAAAAATCAGTATAGATGACCTCATGAAACTTTCCATGATTCCATAATGGGTTTGTGTAAGTTGAAAATCCTTTGTGCATCCCTAATCCTCACATGACACCAGAATTTTTTTGAAATTGTGCCCCCATCAACCATTACTTATCCTTTTTCTATATCCCATGGCTCACACAAATCTAGGGCTGCACTCGAAAACCTCTGGGTCCCCAAGCCAATTCCTCCTTTGTCTAAATATACTTTTGCATAGTTTGACTTTTCAAGTGTCATGCACCCACCCAAGTTAGTTTAACTCATGTATTAATCATATGTATGACTAATATCATTAACCCTCATTCCTATTTCCTTTAATATAATAATGGGTTGTGCGTAATCTTTTCCTTTTTCCCCTAATCATAGGTTCCCTATGTAGGTTCTGGGCACACCGAAAGCACGTTGGTGGGTTTTCCCAACTTTAATTTTAGCATTAAACAATGTCCAATCTGAGATCTATCATGATAATAAAATGCTGGATCTTTAGAATAGAATGAAGAACTAAAAGAAAAATAAGGTTCCCAGAACCATCAAGAGGATCATCATATGTTGGTTATAATTAATTTAATTAATTGAAAATAATTACCTTGAAGGAATTATTTCTTCATTGATGTTTTTTGGTCACGTTCCGATGTGATTCATCATTGCGTCGCAGAATCCAAGTGTAGACTTCCTCTAGTGGTGATCCACACATGCACCATGTATCTCTGGACATCGCTAAAGGATTATTTGGGTTCTAGCATAGAGAAGCCTTTGCTTGCGTTCTCCACCTTAGATCACCTTGATCCGATGGAGGAGGATCTCTCCTGGTCTTGAGAATGTTCTTGGAGGAAAGAGTTCTCTCGACCTTGAGAGAATTTTCTAAAACTGTTGTGCACAATGATTCATTCTAGAAAAGTGTTGAGTTTTGAGTATATTTATAATCAAGTTTGAGATTATAGAGTTATGACAATAAATAAACATGTTACACATTTTATTTATTTAATTAACTTTTATTGAAAACCCCCATGTCGAATGATTAATTCCTTGACATGCGCCCATGTTGATTATAATAAATATCATTTAATAAAACGATATTATTTCCTCAAAATCTCAACTGGAAAAACTACATGGTGTGTAATCATTAATACATGGTGTGTACTCATTTTCCATGAAAACTACACAGCGTGTACATTCAATGTACATGGTGTGTTTATCTTGTTTTCGTTTTTCTTTATTTCCTCCACCACATTTATTAGACCTTGAGTAATGGATATTTATTTCTTAAATAAATGTAACTGCAATACTCGCTAATAAATATATATTATTTCACCCACAATATATTATCTCTAATAACTAGTGTCGAAATAAATGTGATCAGGCATCCTTAAATAATTATTAAACCACAGCTAGGAATAATCTTTATTTAACTTGTTAATTTAATATTTAACTGAGATACATAGACACACTTAGTGTGTGACCCTCTAGACCTATTTCTCAGTGGCATTAGGCGGAGCCTGCCTAAAGTCCAAGGTTAGCATCTAGAAAAACACCAAGGAACCCATAGAGAAAGAAGTTAACGCCACAATGACGTGTTACCTCATACGAATTCTTACCGTGTAATATAATCCCTTTGTCATGATATCTCAAATCAATTGGGTTGCATGCTAGTGCCATCAACCCATGTACTCGATTATTCTTTCTTTGACTTTCTGGAATTGAACTCTCCCATTCCTTACCATTGCCATGGATTTATTTAAGCTATATCAATTCCATCAAAGGGCCTAAGATATCTACTTCTGTTATGGAATAGAAGGGACAAATCCTTTCTCGCATTATCTATTAATTCATTATTACTCGTAACGCACCCAACGTATCCTACCTCACTGTGAACAGTGTGTCATCACAGTTTTTGTCAATAAATCTAAGTGCACTAGTTGTAATACCCATTAATAGTAATCTTAAATTACAAGGACCAATACACACGTCTGCAGATAGGAATATCCAATTACACTATGAAATGTGGATTTCCTACTGGCGGGTCTTGTTCTCATAATATCCTCCTGGATATTACCAAGGGAGCACACCATGAGAAGGTGCCTCAAAGTTTTATAAGTCCTCACCCCTAATGTCCTGTATTATTTGTGTCCCTTAAATAACATCATCTGGCCATAGAACATATATTCAAGAATAATATTATGTCACTTCCGGGTTCTCATCGTAGCAGGGATCCGCTATGAACCTTTAATGCAACAGTTATCCTTGGTACATTATCACATGCATTGTCACGAAAAAGAATAATCAAGATGTGATAAGGTGTTTATTTAATGAATAAAGTAAAAAGTATTTAGTTCTAGGTCACCAACTCCAATAGACTCCCACTTGGACTAGAGCCAACTGCTAACAACTTTTAACCCGCTAACTCTCACATGATATTCATGCTTCTGCTGAGATAGGCCTTTAGTCATGGGGTCCACTACATTCTCTTCCATGGACACTCTGATCACTGCAACTTCACCCCTTTGATAGAAATCCCTCAAGAGGTGATACTGTTGGAGTATGTGCTTTGTCCGTTTATGTGACCTTGGTTCTTTTGAAAGATCCACCACTGCAGTATTATCACAATACAACATGATAGGATATTTACTGTTAGGCACCCCATCAAGATCCTAAACAAAGTTCTGAATCCAGACGGCTTCTTTGGCTACATCATAAGCTGCTATAAATTCGGACTCCGTTGTAGAATCGGCGACAACTAGATGCTTTGAACTCTTCCAGCTCACAGCTCCTCCATTGAGACAGAAAACATATCCACATTGCGACTTTAGATCATTCTGATCTATCTGAAAACCAGCATCAGTATACCCTCTGATGACAAGATCCTCATCTCCTCCATACACTAGGAAGATATCCTTAGTTCTTCTCAGATACTTAAGGATATTCTTAATAGCAGTCCAATGCTATTCTCCTGGATCTTCTTGATATCCACCTACCATGCTCAGTGTATAGGCAACATTAATCCTGGTACATAACATGGAATACATGTTGGATCCTATAGCTGAAGAGTATCGAATATTACTCATTATATCTTTCTCCTGTTGTGTCTGTGGACACACTTTCTTAGAAAGATGTAGGCCATGTGACACTGTAACTAATCCCCTCTTGGATTGTTCCATACTAAATCTCTTTAGTATTTGGTCAATGTATGTACCCTGACTTAGTCCAAGCAACTCTTGGATCTATCAAGAATGGTCTTGATCCCTAGAATGTCGGCTGTTTCACCCAAGTCCTTCATAGAGAAACACTTGTTCAACCAGTCCTTAACTAACTGTAAGACTGGTACATCATTTCTAGTAAGAAATATGTCCTCAACATATACTACTAGGATAATGATCTCATTCCCATTAAACCTCTTATAAACACATGGATCACATTCGTTCTTAATGAAACCAAATTCCTTTATGGCTTTATCAAATCAAATGTTCCATGACCTAGATGCTTTCTTTAATCCATAAATGGATTTCTACAACTTGCAAACCCATTTGGCTTCACCTGTTATCACAAACCCTTCTGGTTGTGGCATGTAGACATCTTCCAGAAGGTTCCCATTAAGGAATTCCATTTTGACATCTATCTTCCAAATCTCATAGTCATGGTAAGCTTCTATGGAAAGTATGATTCTTATGGATTTAAACATGTAAACTAGCGAAAAGGTTTCATCATAGTCAATTCCTTGATGTTGTTTGAGTCCTTTTTCCACTAGCCTTGCTTTATATGTGATGACTTGACCTTCCATGTCTAATTTTCTCTTGAATACCCATTTTCATTCAATAGGATTTACATCAACTGGCTCATCGACCATAACCCAAACTTGGTTCTGATACATGGAATCCATCTCAGAATTCATAGCTTCTATCCATCTTAAAGCTTCTGATATTTCTACTACTTCCTTATAGGAGAGAGGTTCATAGTTTTCCAACAATAATGATTCACCATCCTCAGTGACTAGGAAACCAAATCTCTCTGGTTCCCTTACCTATCTTGAGCTCCTACTTAGTACTTGTGTTTCTGGAACCTCTTCCATGGGGACCTGTGGAACTTGTTCCTATACCAACTCTTGTGTATCTTGAGCATCAACTTCTTATAAGTCAATCTTTCTCCCACTATCATTTTGAGGATGTTCTCCCTCTCAAGAAAGATGTCTTGTTTGGTGATAATCACTTTCTTATCTGAAGTTTTATATAGTTAATATCCTTTTGTTTCCTTGGGATATCGTATAAAGATACACCTCATGCCTTGGGGTACTATTTTTTTCCTGATAAGGCATTAAAAAATGCCTCGCATCCCCATACAAGTGTGTGAGACAAAATGGGTTTCTCTCCATTCCATAACTCGGATGGAATTCCATTTTCCACCTTAGTTGGTACTTGGTTTAATGTGTATGTTGCAGTTTGTAATGCATATCCTCAAAAGGATAATGGAAGATCTGCATGACTCATCATTGACCTCACTATTTCCAACAAGGTGTGGTTCCTCCTTTCACTAACACCATTCCACTGTGGTGTATAGGGAGGAGTGAGATGAGATAGAATCCCAAACTCCCGTAGAAGATTGATGAAATCTTGGTTAAGATATTCTCCACCTCGATCCGATCGAAGTTTCTTTATCTTCTTACCAAGCTGATTCTCTGCTTCATTCTTGAATTCCTTAAATTTCTATAAGGCTTTTGACTTATACCTCATTAAGTAGACATAGCCATATATACTCAAATCATAAATAAAAGTAATGAAGTAAGAATATCCACCTCTAGATTCTACTGGAAGTGGTCTACACATATCTATATGAACCAATCCTAGAAGCTTTGTGGCCCATTCACCTTGTCCACCGAAAGGAAGCTTGGTCATTTTACATTGTAAACAAGTGTGACATCTATCAAGTGGTTTTAGATTAGTAGAGTCTAAATATCCATCTTGTCAGAGATTTTTCAAGCATTTCTCATTTACATGACCGATACGGTGATGCCACAACTAGGTGATGTATGAGTCATGTGAGTTTGTTTCGTTATTGATTTCCAACACTTGGTTTTTGTAATTTAATACATACAACCCATTATTTAAATGCTCCATACCATAACATACATTGTTCTTATAAAAGAGACAACCCTTATTTACAAACATGAAAATAAATCCATCTATATCCAAACAAGATACATAAATTATGTTCTTGGTAACACTAGGCACATAATAACAGTTATGTAAAACCAAAATCATCCTAGTCATCAATGAGAGGTGGTAATCTCCAATGCCCAATGTAGCCATCCTCACACCATTGGTAGCTTGAAGATCCACCTCTCCTCTAGTAATATTTCTAAATAAACTTGGTTCCTACATTTGAATATAGATGTGATCCCCACAAGTTGTATCTAATACCCAATGTGTAGAAATGGAAAGATTACATTCTATAACGAACATACCTTTAGCATCCCCATGCTTCTAGGTGAAGTTCCTCTTCTATTTTCCTTGCTTTCCACATGAAAAACATACTTCCCCTTATTCCTTTCTTTACCTCTGGATCTTCCCCTTCTTGGAAGGATGACACTCGAGGGCTTCAGACCATTTATAAGTCTTTGTCCCCTTTGCCTTGTCCTTCCTTTTCTTATTCACCATAAGGACTACGGGTTTTTCATACCCCATGTCCTTATCTTCCTGGAGAATCAAGGTCAAAAGTTAGGATAGACTCTTCTCATTATTTATCATGTTGTAGTTGACAATAAAGCATTAGAAGGTCTTGGGCAGTGACGATAGGATGAGATCTGTACGCAACTCATCCGGGAATTTAATCCCTAAGATGTTCAGGTGTTCAATGTATCCAATAATCTTGACTACATAAGGCCCAGCTGGCACAGAATCTCCAAGCTTAGTTGTAAACAAAGCATTGGAGATCTCATATCTCTCTTGCCTCACCTTCTCTTGGTAGAGATCCTTAAGGTGGGACATCATGCTATACGCGTCCATGTTTTCATGTTGCTTCAAGAGCTCATTAGACATGGCTGATATCATGAAACACTAGACATCTATGGCATCATCCATATGTTTTTTATAGAGAGATATTTCCTCATCACTGGCCTCTTTCCCAGGAACAACTGGAACAGGTTCTTCCGGAACATACAATTTCCTCTTGTGGCGAAGGATGATGCATAAATTCCTCTGCTACTCTTGGAAATTGGTGCCGGTGAGAAGGTTTTCCTTCTCGAGTATGGTTCACAATGATATGTTTAAAGTCATTTTTTCTTGTTGTTTCTACAAATTAAGATGAGAAAAGGTTTTACTACTTTATAAAACTGAGACAAATAAATAAATTAATACTTACTAGTCTCCCACTATTTTAATGAAATTCAATAGCCCTCACCATTGACTTCAGAATATTCCTTAGCCTAAATATTCTAGTGGAAAGGATCTATATTTCCCTTCACATTACCCCAAATAGGGTTGGTCAAGAAACTTTAAGGGTTTTAGATAGTCATTCCAAATGCCAATTGCATTAACTCACATCTCCTTGATCTGTTGAGTGGACTCCCCAATCCTGAAATCCTTTTATTTTGGATTTCCTCAACCTTTACCTCTTGGTCACACCAAGTCCTGTTGTGGCAGTAAACCCTTGATGTGTACCAAGTCAAGTCAACCCAAAACCATGAATTATAATTCCCCAATAATTTAAATCATCCCAACTAGGTTTGGTCAAGCACTTTGAACTATGGTTTGATTCTAACCAAGATTATGGAAGGCTATACCGACTTAATATTTCTTTGAGAGATTTTATCCTTATATGTAAATTTCCATTTTATTATCTTTGATTACATGCTTGTTGATATTAAGTGGTATATACTTAATCTATTAACCATGTATAAGATAATATTTATGCATAAGCTGGTCTTATTTTAGTTCCATCTTGCATGCATGTTTAATTCGTTAATTGTGTGATCATGACAACACACCCATAATAAATAAACCATGCAACTGACAGAAATAAAATAAATGGTATGATCATGAGTATGTTCTATTGGTTAGTTTATCTAGCAGTTTATGAACTAACCCAAGACCTAGGGGATAAACACCTTGAACCTTTCGGGTTCGTGTTTACAGTTTTCCACCTGTCCACCTTTGTATCTCCTTGGATTGGTTTCACCTTGGCTCCTGACTTGAGCTACCTCTACTAGCTTGGGAGCTCCATCAATTACATATGCATTTATCTCACACACAGGTGAGGGGTAAAATGGGTTTTTACATAAAAGAAACCTTGGGTGCACAGGCCCTCTATATTAATGAGGAGAAGGATCGCAAGCTAACAAATTTAATTTAAATAAATAAATTATAAGAAACCATTCACATAAAAAGGTCTTGGTCTAACTCATGATCATATATACATGCAATGATATTTATGCATAAATAAAACTATCATTCAATTCTTTAATCGTTCTTGCTTAAGATAAATCATGCTCGAATCAATTAATTATATTTAATTAATAAATCCTTTTATATTAAACCCTTTTATGAATTTTTTTGAGATTCTCATCCATCATAATTTTAAACAAATAAATTCATTTAAAATTATCTTTGTATATAAATTGCACCTTCGAGGCAACCTGGTGAATTCATGTTCATTACGCATATGTAAAATTAAACACATATATATAAAACACCTATCATGTGTTGGGCCTTAGATTTATGCCTGCACTATGGTACACGTCTCAAGGGTTTCTATAATATAATAATAAATTTTAATAAATCTACATAATTTGGATGAGTACACGGCATGTAGTTTGGACTACACAGCGTGTACTTTTTTTCACCGTCCATCCGAAGTACATGCTCGGGGACATGGAGTGTAGATGTACTTCGGAATTTTTTGGAGTACATGGCATGTTTAGTGGGACACATGTTGTGTAGTATCTGCATTACACAGTTTCCAACCAGGAAATCCGTGTATGGGGTACATGGTCCAACCCTAACCTGAAGGGACTATATGCCGTGTTTAGTGGACCACACGATGTGTAATTCGAAAACCGTGTTCCACCTATTATTGGTCAATACACAGTGTCATTTATGACTTAGGTATAATCCAATACATGGCCTGATTTGGAAGACCATTCCAATGCATTGAACCTAAACTACATGGCATGTACTTCTGAATACATGCCATGTATTCTGGTGATGTACAGCCAGGAGTGTTTGTCACCTCCGAATGAGTTCCTCTATTTTATTTTAATTAAAATTAAAAGAAAATTTTGTTTCTATAAGGTGAATGAGAAACAATATGGGAGGAACAGATCTCGAGATTCATATTTTAAAGAACGATTAACTTGAATTGAAACAATTAATTATTAAATGCATAAATCACCAGTGAAAAACTAAATAATTATAATCATCTATATAACCGCTCTGATACCAATAGTTGGTTCCATGCACAGAAAAATCGCATTGGTGGGTTTTCCCAACATTAATTTTAGCGTTAAACAATGTTCAATCTGAGATCCGTTGCAATAATAAAAAGCCAGATCTTCATAATAGAACGAAGAACAAAAAGAAAGATAAGGGTCAAAAAACCATCGAGAGGATCATTATATGTTGGTTATAATTAATTTAATTAATTGACAAGAATTACCTTGATATAATTATTTCTTCATTGATGTTTTCTGGTCATGTTCCGATGTGATTCGTCGTTGCATCGTAGAAGCCAAGTGTAGACTTCCTCTAGTGGTGATCCACATGTGCACCACGTATCTCTGGATGTCGCCAAAGGAGTCTCTAGGTGATATCATGGAGAACCCTTTGCTTTCATTTTCTACCTTAGATCACCTTGATCTTATGGAGTAGGATCTCTCTCAGTCTAGAGAGTGTACTTGGAGGAAGGATTTCTCTCAGCCTTGAGAGAATTTTCCAGAATTTTTGTGCACAATGATTCATTATAGAAAATTTTTGGGTTGTGAGGGTATTTATAATTGGGTTTGAGTTTATAGAGTTATGAAAATAAATAAATGTGTTATTCATTTTATTTATTTCATTAACTTTTATTGAAAACCCCCATGTAGAATGATTAATTCCTTGACATGCGCCGACACTGATTATAATAAATATCATTTAATAAAACGATATTATTTCCTCAAAATCCCAACTATAAAAACTACATGGTGTGTAATCATTAATACACAGTGTGTACTCACTTTCCATGAAAACTACATGGCGTGTACATTCAATGTACATGGTGTGTTTATCTTGTTTTTATTTTTCTTTATTTCCTCCACCATATTTATTAGACCTTGAGTAATAGTAATTTATTTCTTAAATAAATGTAACTGCATTACTCGCTAATAAATATATATTATTTTTCCCACAATATATTCTCTCGAATAACTAGTGTCGAAATAAATGTGATCAGGAATCCTTAAATAATTATTAAACCATAGTCGGGAATAATCTTTATTTAACTTGTTAAATTAATATTTAACTGAGATACATGGACACACTTAGTATGTGACCCTCTAGGCCTCTGTCTCAGTGGAATTAGGTAGAGCCTGCCTAAATTCCAAGGTTAGCATCTAGAAACACGCCAAGGCACCCACCAAGAAAGAAGTTAATGCCACAATGATGTGTCACCTCATACTAATGCTTATCGTGTAATATAAACCCTTTTTCATGATATCTAGAATAAAGCGGGTTGCATTCTAGTGCCATCAACCCATGTGCTCGATTATTCTTTCTTTTAATTTCCAGAATTTAACTCACCCATTCCTTACCATGCGCATGGATTTATTTAGGCTATATCAATCCCATCAAAGGGCCTAATATATCTACTTCCTTTGTGGAATAGAAGGGACAAATCCTTTCTCGCATTATCTATTAATGCAGTATTACTCGTAATGCACCCAATGTATCCTACCTCGCTGCGAACAGTGTGTCGTCACAGTTTTCATCAATAAATCTAAGTGCGTGAGTTGTAATACCCATTAATAATAATCTTAATGTCCAAGGACCAATACACACATCTGCAGATAGGAATATCCAATGACACTATGAAATGTGTATTTCCTACTGGCGGGTCTTGTTCTCATAATATCCTCTTGGATATTACCAAGGTCGCACACCATGAGAAGGTGCCTCAAAGTTTCATGAGTCCTCACCCCTAATGGCCTATATTATTTGTGTCCCTCAAATAACATCATCCGTCCATAGAACATATATTCAAGAATAGTGTTATGGCACTTCCAGGTTCTCATCATAGCCGGGATTCGCTATGACCCTTAATAAAACAACTATCCTTGGGAAATTATCACATGCATTGTCATGTAGAGGAACAATCAAGATGTGATAATGTGTTTATTTAATTAATAAAGTAAAAATTAGTTGGGTCTAGGACACCAACTCTAACACCCTAACATTAGAACCCCACATACCTCCCAAAGGGTTGCATCATCAAGGGAAATAGCTTGATTTTACCATTGATGAGGTCTAGTATTGTATCCTTCTATCCTCCTCCCCTGAATTTGGATGATAAGATCCATGTTTAAGTCCAAAATGACATCCAAGGTGTAATACTTTAAATTTAATAACCTAACATCATAGTCCCATGACATTAAACTACACAACAACATCCTCAATACAAGACATTAAATTGTAGCTTTACCCTTTTTCACTAGCATAGGACACTGCATGTAATAAGCATGAGATGACACCCACCTTATGGGAATATTCCATTCATAATCCCCACACCATCACTTATTTTCACTCCTTTCATGGCACAAGCATCCTTACTGCAAGTCATTAAATTTCATGGAATAGTCCTCTTCACACGACATTAAACTATGGAATTGAACTATGTAGGTTTTTATCCCTATCTCCTAATAGGGTATGTTGGATGCCTGTATGAGGTTCAATCCTATAATCCATCACAACTTCCCCTAGAATATTATAACCCCATAGTGTGACTTTTCCCCCTAGAAATACACTAAACCTCTTACAATTCAAATTTTAGGTCCTCCCTAGAATTCGGCGCTGCCATGTTGTCCTAAATTATATTCAGACCTATACGTGAAAAGATTATATGGGAAATTTCCCCATAAGTATTTAAATCTATAACTTATGTACCCAGAAGACTCTAAAACTTTGATCCACATCCCCACAAGATGTTAAAATTGTGACCCTATCCAAAATATCGGTATCTGAACCTCATGTGGAAAGCATGAGATGCCCAGGGCAACAATACATGGATTCCTTATGTCTCTTTCATGATTTCCCTATAACATACATGGGATGCCTTGGTCCATATACCAAATATTTATCATACATGGTATTACCTCAACATTGCAATAGGACTTTATAGATGTCCAACATGCCCAACATGCTCAAGATTCCCAACTTTCCCAATATACTCAAGATGTCCAAGATTCCCAACATCAACATCATCTACGACCATAGATAGAAACCCTATCACGATGGTGATTAGCATAATTAACTAGTGTACACTTCAATATGGTATCAAGAATGATTAAGGGATCAGGAACAATTTAAGTATCTGACATCATCAACCATGGTGGAAAAGGTCTCTCACTTTTGTAAAGTGGTAATATAGAGAAAAATAACAATGTAGGGATCATGACCAATTCAAGGATTTGAACCACTCAATAATATGATCAGAATCACATTGGTTCCTCAATGTTCCCCGATAGAAGTGTCAGAAAATAGTTCCACTTTGGCACAAGAAGTTCCATGAAACTCACTATCCACAAATCTTGTTCTTCAATATTCAAAAAATGGGGTATTCCATTCTATTATGGGGCCTTTTTATTTTAGCATGAGTCTTGTTCCATTTTATCACAGGGTTTATGGCACTCTAGACTTTTTTCTTTTTCTACTTTTATCATGATAAGGGGTGCCATGTTTTCATGAGGGCCCATAACAGACTATTTTACTCACCATATCTAGTTTTTTCTCATCTCCATATATAATATAAATCTTATTGTGGTAATTAGACTTTTTAAAAATCTTATTTTAATATCAACAATGGTTTTCAGGTAGTTAATAAGGCTTTGAAAACAAATCCAATATAATATATATGTTTGGATTTTAATGGTTTCACATTTTCAATACTCATAATCAATGAAATTCCCCTTAAAACTCACAAATTCATGGAAAAAATTTGTATATCATTGCACAAAAAATGTCTAAGAAACTTTATTAAAAATAAATTTTCCTCTAATAACACTTGTTGGATAAAAATGATCATCCTCACAATATATCAATAATATACTCATAATAAAATCACAATCGTAAATGTGAAAATAAAATAACATAAGAATGTAACATGAGTAAATAATAGAGAAAGTAATATTAGAATATCAAATAGATTTGGGATTAGGATCAACATTTTATAATGAATAAACATCTCAAAATATCTCTCTTGAATATTGTAGAATACCTCAAAAATAAACACACATGGAATTGGTTTAATGTTTTGATTGATGTGTTGAAAGTAGTAGGAATAGAGAACTATTTATATGAAAATTCTCTGCATGCATGAAATGTCTCTAATAGGTTGATAATTACTTTATTAAATGATTAATTATACCCCATAGTGAAATACACAACCCCACATTCAATCCATGTTTAGATCATTGATTCCAATAATTTTGATGATCATGTTTTATTAATATATTCCATATATTGGGATTCAAACCAATTATAACTATAATAATATACCATTCTTCAAAAACCTCAAGAATAATATATTCTATGGTTTCAAACTCATCAATTTGTACAGTCATGGCTATGATTTTTCATGATTATTTTACAAATACCAATGGATATTCTTCTTATACACAACCATAACACCAAAGAAATTATTATTTGATTTGTTTCCATGTTAGTTAAATTTTGAGAGGCTTCTAGGATATAAACTAGTATTGAACCATATATTCTACAAATAATTGTGTCAATGGGACCTTAGTCTCTTTATGGGTTTGACGAATTGAATAATAAGTTTCAGGTTTAATAATACATGTCATTAGATCATCTCCATACAAAATCATCATCTCCACTTAGTTGGGGATTTTTAGAAACTTATTTCATTTTATTGACTATATGTTATTATTGTTTGTATCCTTCTATATTTGATTATATTTTTTCATTTACTTTTGTAAATTTTCATATTATTCTCCTATAACCAACTCTTCTCTACTTAAATTTTATAAGGAATTCACATTCATCATGCCCTGTAACTTTGTCTGGTTATTAGAAATACTGAAACAATAGTGTAACAACCCAGGTAATATTAATAATAAATCAATTACATGCTTTATTAATATTCATGAAATAGATTTTATAGAGTTATTTTCATTATAAGAATATTAAGTAATTTTTAAATCAAAAAGAAAATAGTTTTATTCTTACTAAAAAAATTACATGTATTATGGGGTTTTATTTAAAATCATAAATTCTAAATTTTTGAATTTTAATTTTACGAAAATGATATTATTTTTTAAACCAGAAATTCAGTATTATATTAGAGTGAATTTTTGGGAATTTTTTTAAAAATATATATATATTTGGTTGAATAGAGTTGGGGTGTTGGTTTAGTGGTATATCATCCTTGTTATATTATATGTGGTTGATGGTTCAACCCTCAATATCCCCTAATTTTGAGGGAATTTCAGCGGGCACACAGGGAAGATGGTGGGGGATATTTTGGTGGCGCTATGATTAGGGTGGTCAGGGAGACATAGGATATTTGTGGACTCTATTGGGAGCCTCTAGGTCATCACCGATGATTATAAGGTGGATGAAAGTGAATGGATCAACGCATTAGGAAGGTAATGCAGGCATGCATGCACTTTTAGGTGGGTGTCCTCGATTAGAGGGATAGTTTTGATGATGTTTATCATCCAGCTTTCCATCCCCTTGGACCACCAATGTGGTATAGAGGGGTTACCTTCTATGTAACTATATTAACATGGGAAAATTACTATGATTCATTGAAATAGGTTGGTTATTCAAACAAGGGCCATGCATATATCACTGGGTGGGTGGTTTGAAAGAGAGATGGGTGTAATGGAAGACATCATCCAACCATCCTACCACACCATAGATGGATATCTAATCTAACACATTATTTCAACCCATCATGATGTAATGGTTCATGGTAGGGGTGATTCATCTTTCATAATGGGATCATGGTGAGATGATTACTGTCAGGGGTTGGCGTAATGTTTGACTGATGACATGGAATGACGTAAACTCTTACTATGGGCCTTTGGTCTATGTATTGGGCCTATGGAGAAATAGGTAATCAGTTAATGTTAGGTTTACCTCTTAGTCCAGTTAAAAAATAGGGCTTCATTTATTAATAAAATGGGGGCTCGACCCTAACCTATTAAAAAATTATTTTTGGATGAATATTAGAAAATACCGATTTTTAAGAAAACTATATTTTTTCATGTATTTAAAAAGTCACATTCTATTTTGGATTGGTTTTAAAATTTCATTATTTTCTTTTTTAAAAAATAATTCATTCAATTTTATTTTAAATAACACTACACTTTATTTTGGTATCAAAGTATTTTTATACATAAAAATGCATTTTTCTATAAAATTGTTTTTCATCACATTTTATAGGGAATTTTTTAAATTAATTTCTCCAAATTATATAAATTTAATTTGATAAAATGAACTAAATATTTTTAATCATCATTTGAAAAAAATTTAATGATATCAATATCACTTTTTTTCATTATTAATAATTACATTGGTAAAAATATTAATTACCACAGTAAGAGTAGAAAATGGTTAAAAGGGTTTAAAATGAATTGATAAGTGTTTAAATTACATAAAAACTTTCCTAAATCCTATTATATGGTAATATTTTTACCCTATATCAACTATTATAATAATATGTTTCATTTTGGATCCATTTTTCTTGAGTAAGACAAAAATATATTATAATATTTTGAAAAAATCCAAGTGTGTCCTCTCCCTTAATTAAAAAAGGACACACCATATCTGATATTATACACAATTCAAGAGCATATTATCTCATAAAATCCCCAAAATATACCTTCCTAACATCTTTACCCATATCCTATAGGTACTAGTTTTATCATAGTACCATCCTAATAAGGATTTAAGTATAAACCAAAGGAGGTTGTCCAAAAAGGAGGTATGGTTCTTAACCGGTTATTTTCTTATTATCTATTCTTTTAAATCCATGAAAACTCTCCTAAAAATTATAATATATTAAAATAATTATCTCCCATATACTAAAATTTTATTATTTTTATGATATAATCATTTTTCATCTCCTTTCCCATCTTTTGGGAAATGGAAACATCGCTTTTATGTATGTGTGGACTACCACCTCCATGTAGCGATGTGCTTCATTTTTTATCATAGAATCATTTGAATTGTTAAAATTATTTAAAAAATGAATATATATGATATTAATAACATAATTATCATTATTTCAAGATAATATATCATGTTTTTTCTTACTTTTCCATCCATTGAAAAATGATAACATCATTCATGTGTACATGTAGAATACCACCTCCATGAAGTGATGTCATTCATTTTTCATTTTTTCCTTATAAGGATAGTCATAAAGATGAAAATATTGAATAAATATAAAATATATAACATATTTTGGTTTATATAAAACTAAAATATTATCTATTTTATTTATTTTCCACTCATTAGAAAAATGAAAACATCGTTCTTGTGTATGTATGGACTACCATCTTCATAAAACAATATGGTTCATTTTTTATGAACGCCTTACATGATTGGTTTTGAAAGTGTATATAATGTATAAATATGATAAATATAACTTTTTTAATATTATTTAGATAATTTAAAAATAACCCCTTTGACCACGGTTAATGAACCGATGTAGTTTTGAGGTTATAAACCGAACGACCCCAAAACATCCAATGTGAACTTAACTATGTTAATAACTAAATAAAACATGGTAATAAATGAAATAATAGGAATAATAATAGTGAAATAAAATTAAAAAATTTATTAATAAATTATAAAACTCATATAATTTTATAAATTAGGAGTTAGAGAACATACAAAGCTAGAGGGGACTTAAGGTAAGGGATTTTCTTATAAAAAGTTGTTTAAAATATTTTAAACTCTTTCTCTTCCATGTCTATGTTCTTTAAATATTTCAAGATTATTATTATTTATGATTAAAAGTATTTTAAATTTCATTATTTTAATATATTTTAATTTTTTTACAAATTTTTAACGAGGAATATTTTCAATTTTTTGTATGGTTTAATTTTTACTTTTTTATAAATGTGTAAAAAGAATGTTTTTCAAGATATACGGATTGACCTATTTTATCCTGCCATCATAAAAATTATTTGTTATCACTATTTATATAAATTTTTTCATTTTTATTTTCAAATAAATACTTTTTCTCAATATTTTTGAAAATTTTTACTTTAATTTTTTTTCTAAGGAATATAAAATGTTTTCTCATCTTTATGAGATAAATGAAAGTGTTTTTATTAAGGGTTTAAAAGATTATTTTGAGAGATTTGTGATTAAAAGGTGAAAGATTAAAAAATTACTCATGATATGGTCCTTTATCATTATATATAATAACGGGTGATCCCAATCTATCATATACGATGGGTGAGCCTGATATAACTCTATAATTCATTTTCTAATGTTACTTGTCTCCAAAGGTAGGGAGGATGAAGTTGGATAGGTAGGTTTATCATGTGGATTTAAATAGGATCCAATTATTTCTAACATGAATGAACATGTGTTATGAATTTAACACCCTAATATTTTATGAAATTTTTCTTTCAAATATATTTATCTTTTTTGATAACTTTCATTACACACAACCAAAAGTTTAGAAGAACTATGATATAGTATTTAAAATATTATTTTTACTTATATGTTAAATTATAGGGTATAAATAGTTTTAAATTCTTTATTAATTATATACAAATTCTATTCCCAATATAATACTTAGAAATTAATCACCCAATTTTTAGTAATGTCATTTTATTTTTAAAAAATATGTTCTTTTCAAAAATGAATTTTTATTTATTTCTTTGAGAAAATATTATAATTAATTTTTGGTAATATTAGAAAATATATTTTCTAAATTTAACTTCATTTTTTAAATCAACCAAATTATCTTTCGGTGAAATTTTTGTATTTTTTTAAAAAGGTTGATTTTTCAGTGAATAGTAAAAATACTAATTTTTATAAAACTGTCAATTTTATTTCAATATAATATATCATTATGATTTTAATTTGATATAAAATTAACATGAGTATTATTTAATTATATATAATATAATTAACATAAATTTAATCTTCATTATACATGATTTTGTTATAAGTACATTTTTTGATTAAAAACACATTTTTCAAAAAAAATGTTTTTTGTTGCATTTTACACATTTATATTAAAAATAATTTATTAAACATATATAAAATTAGTCTTGAAAAATGGATTCCATATTTTGAATTATTATTTTTAAATTTTTATATAAAACCCTTTTATTTTTCATTAAAATGAATAGTAACTATGGTAAAATTTATCACCCCAATAAAGGGTAAATCAGGTAAATCTAGGTTAAAATTAAGTTATAAGGCCATAATTATTCATATTAATAATTATTGGATAGATAAAATTTGATCCTTATCAACTTAGTCTCTAATTTGAGTTTTTTTAATGGATACTTTTCCATTAAAATGACTTATATATTATTTAAAACAAACGAAGTGACAAAATGTCACTCTTAGTTTTAAATATCATGTATGTATTCACATAGGGACAAAAAAATAGTTATTAATGAATAATAATATTAATTTTTTTACTCATGAAATTATATTAATTATTTAAATTTATTTATAATTTTTATGAATTAAATAATTACCTTAAATACGTACACAACGCTTATGTAGTAATTATTCAATTTATGGAAAATTAAAATAAATGATATTAAAAATATTAAAAGTATTATAATTTTTGATAATTAATGTGGTAAAAAACTTTTATATATTACCATTACATTTTTTGGATGTTTTAAAATTATAGGTTCTTATTATAAGTGTTTTCTTGATATTATTAAATTCAAAGTAATGAATACTGCCAAAATTGACAATAATGATACATTGTGAAAATAATATTTTAATAAATTATTTAAAAATCATAAAAATATTAAATAATAACAAAGGTAATAATATATGGTCCAAAATTTTATCCCTTATCCATTTATGAGTCAATAGTAACCTTATATGTAAAATTATAACCTTTAAAGGGTGAAAAATATGTACCACAGTTACTGTTAGAATAGGTTAATAAAGGGGTTAAACCAAAGAATAAGGATTAAAATAGAACTTAAACCTATCAAAAAAATTCTTTTTTGATGATATTTAAACCATATAATACACTAGGTTAAAATTAATTACTATTTGGAATTATTTGGATCAAGAATTTTCTTGTTATATTTTATTTTGTTTATGAAATTCCAAAAGTGCCCCTCACCTTAATTATAAAAGTACACCTCATCACTTACTTCATTACACCAATTTGAGCCTTCTATCTCGGCCATACTATATAAAACTCTCTTCTACACATTCATGTACACATTTTAGAGGTTCTATTCTTCCCAAAATACCAACCCTAGAGCCCTTTAAAGAAGATCTAAAGGAGTCATTTCAAAGAAGAGGTAGTCACTCTAATTGATCACTTTATTTTTATACTCTTCTTTTCCTACTATAAATATATTATATTTATAATAAATTAATAAATTAAGTATCATAAATATGTTGAAATTTTATTATTATTATTAAAACATCATTATACACCCTCTTTCCAATCAAACAAAAAGCGAAAGTATCGTTCGTACGTATATATGGCTTGCCGTCTCCAAATAGTGATACAATTCATTTTTCATCACCATATTTTATGTATGGGAATTATGATGGGTTTAAGTTTTATATATGACATTTATAAAATAATTATACTTCTTTAATTATAATATCATGTATAAATTTTTATCATCCATCCTTTGGGAAATGATAATATCGCTCGTGCGTACTTATGGACTACCATCTTCACGATGTGATGTGATTAATTTTTCATTTATATTTCACATGGATGGTAATAAGGATTAATTCAATTAATATATATTATATATATTATATAATAATAATTATTTATAATTTTAATTATTATTTACCAATCTTTGATTTCATCATTCGAAAAATAGAGACAATATTCATGCATACATACGGACTACCATATCCATTAATGGTGTAATTCATTTTTATATATATAATTTTTATGAATGATTATAAATATGTATATAATTAATAAATATTTTGTTTATAAAATTATTAAAATTATATAAATTATGGTACCATGATCAAAGTATAACGATCGGGACTACCGAATAGAGACATGCTTGGAAAATGAAGCAGTTATCACCTAGAACAGTGATTATAATAACTAATTATTAATAAACAGGTGATAATTTGTTATAAATAAATAATATATGGTATAATATATATATATATATATATATATATATTTCTATTTAATAAATTTATAATAAATCCATATTTATTATACATGATTTTTAATATGAATGAGGAAAGGTGAGACTTGAGGTGAGGGTTTATTTCACAATCTCATCATTATTTAGGATTGACTATGTTTAAGTCCCCACTGGGGAATATTTCTCTTCCATGTCCATTATTTCAAAAAATTATTTCAAAATGGTTTTTATTATTCTACTATAATTTTTTGAACTCATTTTTACCCATGTTTGAATTTTTACAATACTATTTGAAAGGAATATTTTTTTCGTTTTCCAAATGAGGTACTTTGTGACTTCTCCAACAAAAATAAAAAAGGAATATTTTTTTAACTTATATGAATTGATATTATTTTCCGAACATCATGATTAATTAATTCCTTTAATCTTACTTTACAATTTTATAAGTTTATATTCAAATAAAATGTTCTCATTTGTAAGTGTGTAGTTTTTTAAAAATAGAAGTGATTTTAAAATGGAAAAGTTATTTACCTCAAGATTATTCCAAGTGATATTTAAAAATAATTTTTCCATCTAATATGAAATACTTTTATGATAATTAATATTTTATAGGGATATTATGCAAGTATACCATACTTATTTTTTTTGGGGATGGATTAGGTTTATGATTACAAGATGTTGATGAAACTCGTTCCCTTTTTTATGAGTTATACTTTGATGAAATTCATTTCTTTTAATGAGATATGAGATGATGAATGTTTTATGATCTTTTGGAACATGTATATATGATTTTATTTTTATTAAATTTGGGACCTATATATTTCTCCAACGCATTGGGTAAATATGGATAACTCATGAGGTAAATATGTTATGTGTGAACCAGATTTCATATTCACAATTTTATACATGTACCCAACTTTTATCTGCATAATTTTATGTGTAAAAATATCTTTCATGCCCACAAGTTTATATGTGAACCTGGATTTCATTTCCATAAGATTATACATGGTCCTAGTTTCATGTCCATAAGCTTATGTGAAGGCCTGATTTCATGTCATTAACTCAATTATTGAACTTGTTTCTATTTATAAATGTTCAAAAAGTTATAAGTTTATGTTTATTACAAAACTACATGTATTACATCAATGTTATTCTCTCATGGATTATATTATTTGATTATTTAGGATTCATGTCTTATGAACTTTCAATCTTTATGCCATAACAAAAAATTATGATCTATAATATATAGGGTGTATATTTCATATATTAAGTTCATCTTATCACACCCTTATGCTCATGTTATGCCTATTTGATTACTAATATATCTCATTTTTACCCTTACTTACCATCTAAGATCACCCTTTATTATGTTTCCTTTCCCTAGGTTATGAAGAAAGGTTTTATAAATGATGTGTCTAATAAGTGTGATACTTACGAATAACTTATTGGGAGATGATATAGATCATTTATGAACCAGTTATTTATGCATCCAAGTTTCAAAAGTCACTAGATCAATACAATTCTGGAGTGGATCAAAATGTATTTTAATGAATGTTCATCTAGTTATATGTAATAACTATGTATGAAAATTATGGTTCTTTATTGTTGATATAAGATTAGGTTTTAGTTAACATTTTGAAACTAGGATGAGAGAACATTAGTAATAAATCTAGGGATAAGTCTAATAATATGTAAAAATAATAAATGTTTTTTTCATGAATGACCAAGGTTAAACCTAAGGTGTAGTATATTTAAAATAATGTGTCTTGATTTAAACTTCCAATGAATGATTTTTCATAATTATGTTGTTTTTCACAATGATTACCATTTATCATACTATGATTTTTGGTTTTAGTCAATGGATGGAACCAAAAGGAATCATGTGAAAAAACAAATGTGACGACCAATACAATGACCATCCTCATGAGAAATCAAATGGATTAAGATATTTTATTTAATATCTTTTTAATATAATCACTTAACTCTCACAATCTATTGGTGTAAACATATATCATTTTGAACTTATGAATGCACCAAGGAGGGAGAAACATGTTATTGAAAATTTTATGTGACAATGACCGCCATCGTTCTATGGGTATTCTAATCCACTGATTTCTAAGAAATTTATTAATGTAATGGAAAATATATTTTCCATTATTCAATTCTCAAATCATAAAAAAAATACTAACTCTATCATTTTGAAGGTGAAGTTGATCAATAGTGGAATCTTATTCAAAATATAAGGAAATAGGAGGAAATTATCTCCATGTTATGGGATGAGTTTAAGGAATAATTTTTCAGTATTTAATTCCCTATAATTATATGTAAAAAATGGAGAAGTAATTTCTTGAGATTAATAAGAAGGATGATGAATCCATTGGTAACTATGAGAAAACTTTTACAAGACTTGTAGGATATGCTTCAGGTTTAATCGTCATCCATGAAAGAAAAATTAATCGATTCTTTAATTGTTGGAAACCAAGTCCTCAAAAGGAATTAGTCATATGGGAATTGGGAATCTATGAAGAAATAATTTTATATACACTGAAAATGGGAATGGAATCTAGAAAACCTCAATATTCTAGTGATAAGAAATGGAAAATTGAGCTTCATGGAAACTCTAGTGGTTTTCCACATGGTAGGAAGAAAATGTTTCAACCACCTACTTTCCAAAAATGTGGGAAGGAGAAATCATGTGAATATATTAAAGTAACAAGAAATTTTTTCATGTGTGGGAAGCCTATCCATCGAGAAAAATAATTTTTGAGTGATATAAAGTGGATAGTCAGGGAAATTAATGGATAGAGATCTCAAAAAAATCACCACTCACACTTCAGTGCTATAAATTCAAATAGTGTGTTCACTATGTGAATAAATTCCCTTTTCTAAGGGATGTTTAAGATAGTGATACAAAAAAACCTCTAAATTAAAAGGACAAAGGGAAATATAAAGCAATTACAATAGGTGAAGTGAGTTTTTATTGTCAGGGCACACTTATCCTTCACTCTAGAATAGGGTATTCCTTGTTGATATTTTTATGAATAAGCCCTATGAAAATATTATCCATTGGTGAAGTTTGATGTGATTTTGAGAATTGATTAGATCACCCTATATATAATACATTTATATTTTTGAATAAATATATCATATTTTATTCTGAATCATCCTAGGATTATCTATTAGTTCAAATATGAACCCAAACCTCCAATGGAAATATTTTTGGCTAATATAAGTGCTTGTTTAAATAATAAATAATGAATTATATTATATAAGCATATATGATTGTGACCTTTGTGAAATTATTAGTACACATTCTATAATATAAGATCAAGGTATATACATTTTGGTATGAGACTTTATGAGTAATTAAAATTATTGTTATGTTAATCATGGAATGATTTGATGAAAAATTATTTTTGGTTTTTGAATATGTTTAGTAATATTTTGGAGGAATATTAAGGTTAAATACTTGTAGAATGGATGAATTTGAAAATTTTGATATTTTTTCTTGATGTTAAAGTATGATTTATCATATCCTTTACTAAACATTTTGGTTTTGGTAAATATTTAAAGGATGAAAAAATAAGTTATGAGTATTATTATTTGATTAAAAGTACTTTAGGTATGAAAAATTCATCTCAGATATCTATTTCATAGACTAAGTGATCGGGTGTAAATAGATCAAAGAACAACCAGAGGATGAGATTATTCTTATGGCATAAAAATAAATCAAGTAAGTTTATTTTATTGAGTTTTTCATATGGATTGTAAAATAATCTCTTGAATTTAGGAAAATGGCCAAGAAATAAAAAAGTTATTCATTTACTTTTCTTACTCATAAATCAATGGCCTTTTAACCCGTCACATATTTATAGTTTTTTATGGTTAACTTTATCCTTACCATGATCTCTATCACTTTCTATCAGTCCTTAGGAGTTAGGTTTTTCTTCAATATCAATTTTTTCACTTTTAAACTATTTTCACCTATCTAGAAACCTAGTTATGTGTTATTCTAGATGACTTGTATACTTCCCTTTCTCTCTTTTCAAGAGGAAGTTTTATTAACCCTTGTTACAATGTGGGTTTCCACAAAGGAATTTTCAAGTGAAAAAACATTGATTACTGAGAACAAATTGTGATTACACAATTTATTAAAGGGGGAGAATGTAACACCATGAAAATTTATGAAATTTTTCTTGCAAATATCTTTACCTTTTTTCGATAGCTTGCATTACAAACAACTGTGAGTTTAAGCGAACCACAATATACTATTTCAAAATATTATTATTATCTAGATGTTAAATTTTAGGGTATTAATATGATTATCTACTTTATTAATTATATTAAAATTCCCTACTCACTATAAATACCTATTAATTAATCTCACAATTTTTAGTAATGTCGTTTTATTTTTCAAAAATATGTTTTTTAAAGAATTTTTATTTATTTTTAAGGTATAATGTTTTAATTAATTTTTGGAAAATTTAGAAAATATATTTGATAAAATGATCTTAATTTTTTAATTCAACATATCATAATTATATTTGGGTAAAATTTTGGTATTTTTCTAAAAATGTTTATTTTTCACTGAATGTTGAAAAATACCAATTTTTATAAAACTGCCATTTTTATTTTCATATAAAGTATCATTATTATTTTAATTGGATATAAAAGTTACATAAGTATTATTTTATTAGATATAATTTAATTAACTTAATTTTAATTATCATTATACATGATTTCGGAATAAGTAAATTTTTGTGCTTAAAAACGCATTTTTCTAAACACGTTTTTTCATTGAATTTTACGCATTTATATTAAAATTAATTTATAAAACTTATATAAATTTAATCTTGAAAATTTTATTAGATATTTAGAATCAGGATCTTCAAATATTTTAAATAGGAACCTTTTATTTTTTTCAAAATGAATAGTATCTATGGTAAAATCTATCACCTTAGTAAAGGGTAAATTAGGTAAATCTAGGTTAAAACTAACTGACATGGCCATAATTATTCATATTACTTATTATTGTATAAATTAATTTATAACCTTATCACCATAGTCTTTAATTTCATTCCTTTAATGGATAAATTTCCATGAAAATGACTTATATATTATTTAAACTAAAGGAAGTGACAAAATGTCACTCTTTTAGTTTTAAATATCATTTATGTGTTCACATAGGGAAAAAATTAGTTATGAAAAAATATTAACAAATTTTTTATAACTAATGAAATTATATTTATTGTGGTAATTTATTTATAATTTTTAGGATTTAAATAATTACCTTTTAACACTTACACAATACTGATGCAATTATTATTCAATTTATGGAAAAATCAAATAAATGATATTAAAAATATTATAATTATTATAATTTGAAATAATTAAGGTGATACAAGAATTTTATAGACAACCATAAAATTTTGGGTATGTTTTAAAATAATTTATTATAATTCTATATATTTTCTTAATGTTATCAAAGTCAATGTAATGAATAATTTCAAAATTGACAATAATGATATTTTATGAAAATAATATATTATTAAATTATTTAAAAAGCATAAAAAGTTTAAATAAGAAAAATGGGATAATATATGGTCAAAAATTTTATCCCTTATCCATTTATGATTCAATATTTAACTTATATGTAAAATGATAACCTCTTAAGAGTGGAATGTATGTTACCATGGTTAATGTTAAAATAGGTTAATTAAAGAGTTAATCCAAATTATAAGGATTAAAATAGCACTTAAACCTATCCAAATTTTATTTTTTGATGATATTTCTACCATATCCTAACCTGGGTTAAAATTAATGACCATTTGGAAGTATTTATTTCTATAATAGTCTTAATATATTTTATTTTTTTAAGAAATCCCAAAAAAATTTCTCACCTCAGTTATGAAAGGACGCATAATCCCTCACTTCATTACACAACATTGAGCCTTATATAATGAAAATAATATAAAAAATTGATTTTTAAACTTTCCTATTCATATTAAAGAGTTTCTCGTCTTCCCAAATACCAGACCTGTAGGTTTTTATAGGAGATCTAAATGAGTCATTTTGAAGAAGAGGTAATCGCTTTAACCAGTCACATTATTTTTCTACTCTAATTTACCTCCAATAAATCTATGATATTTATCATAAAATAATATATTAATTATATTAAATATTACTAAATTTTATTATGATTATTATACCACCATTATACACCCTATTTCCCCTCAAATAATAAGTGAAAGTATTGCTCGTGCGTGCGTACAATTTATCGTCTCTATGTAATGATACAATTCATTTTTCATCCCCATATTTTATTGATGGGAATTATGAAGGGTTTAATGTTTATATATGATATTTATTATATAATTATACTTATTTATTGATAATATCATTTCTACCTTCTTATCATCCAATCTTTTGGGAAACGATAACATCGCTCAAACGTACATATGGACTACCATCTCCACAATGCGATGTAATTCATTTTTAATTTATATTTCACATGGTGGTAATAAAGATTAATTTTATGAATATATAGAATATATATGATATAATAATAATTCTATAAATATTAATTATCATTTACCTTTATTTCATTCCATCAGTAAAAAAATAGAAATAGTTTTCATACGTATATACGTTCTACCGTCTCTATAAATGATGTGACTTATTTTTAGATCTCTAATTTTTATGAATGATTATAAATATGTATATAATTATTATGTATGATTTGTATACAATTATTAACACTCTATAAATTTGTTATGCAGGTACTTTGCAGGTACTATAGCAGGTACTGTAGCAGGTACTATTCGGTATTGTAGCAGCCGGAACTATTCACCCGATTTGGGTCTTCGAGCCACCGGTTTGGACCTAGGGGTCTCCAGGGACATAGGGACTTCAGGTCACATAGACCATGGAGTAGCCCAGTTCACATAGAACAGGACCCAAAAGACAATCAGAGCAATAGGAGTAGCAACCACTAGATGCAGAGCTAACCGGATTGGAAGAATAAGAGGGTATGGCAGCCGCCATCGAGACCAGGCATTGTGCATCTTTGTATGGGGAAATGCTAGCCGATTAGAAATGAAAGGTGGGGAGCTAAGTAGATCAATGATTCAAGATGCTGGGGAGGGTCAGGTCTAGTGGGCTGGGCCTACAGGTCATGTAATGGGCATGGTATGCCTATGGGCCTTCGGGTCATGTATTGCGGTTCATGTTAGGTGCCTTGGGCCTAAGAGTCATGTACGGATTCCCCTTAAACCCTTAAAAGGAGTATTATCTATAAAAAATAAGGCCTTTGGGCCATTCGGTCGGGTATAAATTTGTTATCATGATCAAAGAATAAGGATCGGGACTACCGAACTGAAACATGCTTGGAAAATGAAGCAGTTACCACCCAGAACAGTGATTTTAATAACAAATTATTAATAAAAAGGTGATGATATGTTATAAATAAATCATACATGGTATTATAGATATATGTTTTTGGAACAAATTTATAATAAATCCATATTTATTATACAGAAGTTTTGATCGTGATCAAGGAAAGGCGAGAATGAAGGTAAGGGTTTATTTCACAATCTCATTATTATTTAGGATTGTTTATGTTTAACTCCCCATTGGGGAATATTTATATTCCATGTTAATTTTTTATAAAAAAAATTAAAAAAAATTTATTATTAACCTAAAATTGTTTAAATTCATTGTTACCCATGTTTTACATTTTACTAAATGGTTTGAAAGGAATTTTTTTTTCATTTCCATACAAGGTACTTTGTAACTTTTCTAAAGAGAAAATTATGAAAGTAATGTTTTTTTAAATTATACAGATTGAGATAATTATCTTTACATCATGAATAATTAATTATTTTAAGTTTACTTTATAATTTTATAAGTTTATTTTCAAATAAAATGTTTTCATTTATAAGTGCATGGTTTTTTAAAGAGAGAAGTGATTTAAAAATGGAAATGTTATTTACCATAAGAATTATTACAAGTGGCCTTTCAAAATAATTTTTCCATCTAATATGAGATCATTTTATTATACTTAATTTTTACTGGTGATATGATCCACGGATACCATACTTATTATTTTTCTATGTTGTTTATGTTTATGATTGCAATATGTTGATGAAACTCGTTCCCTTTTTTATGGGTTTTACTTTGATGAAATTAGTTTCTTTTCATGAGTTCTAAGATTATGAATGTTTTATAATCTTATAGAAAATTGTGTATTATTTTATTTATGTAAAGGGAGAGACTTTTATCTCCCTCCACTGCATTGGGTAAATATAGATAACTCATGTGGTAAATATATTATGTGTGGACCTTATTTCAAGTTCAAAATTTTATGTGTGCACCTGGATTTCATGTCCATATGTTTATGTGTGTACCGGTCTTTCAGGCCCATAATTTTATGTGTTTAAATGGATTTCATTTCCATAATATTATGTGTATACCTAGTTTCATGTCTATAATTTTATTCAAGGTTTTGATTTCATGTCCTTAACTTAATGAATGAACCTATTTCTATTTATACATGTTCAAAAAGATATAATTTTATTTGTATTCCACAACTCCATGTCATAGTTCAATGTTATGCTCTCATCAATTATGTTATTTTATTCTTTTATGTTTCATGTATTATTAACTTCCAGTCTTTATGAAATAACTCAAGATTATGATATTTGATATGCAGGGTGTACATTTCAAATATTAAGTTCACGTTCTCACACCCTAATTTTCATGTGATGCTTATGTGATTATTTATATCACTCATGTTTACCCTTATTGAGTATATGATCTCACACTTTCTTATATTTCCTTTCCCCAGGTTATGAAAAAAGATTTTATAAATTATGTGTTTAAGAATGGTTCTAGTAATGAAGAACTTAGTGGGAGATGATATAGATCATTTATGAACTGGTTATTTGTGTGTCTAAGTTTCCAAAGGCACTAGACATATATGATTCTTGCATGAATAGATGTAATGAATGTTCATCTAGTTAGATGTAAAAACTATGTATGAAAATTTTGGGTTGTTATAATGAATATAATGATCTAAAATGACTATAAGGTTATCCATTTTCTTGTTATTGGTTTTTAAGGTTTTATTTAAGAAAAATATATTTTACCCATTAGAATATGATTTATTTTATACAATCAAAGAGTAATGTAAAAAAGGTTTACATTTTATAGGTTTTCTTGTTTTTCACTGGACTAACATATTTCTTTCTTTTATCTCCCTTATTGAGATTTTTGTGTCCATAACACATTTTTAAATATTTTTTATGGGGTTTAAGGATGGTTAGGAATAAAGAAGAAATAAATTTGAAATTCATAAATTTTTTTCATGTACACAAAACATGTTTCATTTTACAATTTTTATATTGTGAAAAATATTGATACTGGTTGGAAGTTTCCAATTTGTAATATGTGGGTTTTTTATGTAAGTTTGATCATATAATTCTATAAAACTCTAAACCTAAAAGATCATTAGGAATGAAATAAAGTGAATTGTTATCTAAAAACTCAAGAATATGTAATGTTTTAAGGTTGGGTTCGTATAGTTGTTATCATATCAGAGGATTAAATAAATTTAGAGTTTAGGATAATATTAATAGAATAACCTTGATAGATTCAACTTTATGGTTATGTTGACATGATATAGAATTTAAATATTACCATGTTTCTTTGTTTAAACTATGTTTATTTAGAATGGTTTTTCATAGAGTAAATAGGGATGTCGAAGTAGGAGGGTAGTAAGAGGACAATAACCTTCCAAATTAGAAATGTGGAATGTTTGGAATTATAACTGAGTAGTTTGTTTTAGTTATGTCTCAGTTAATGTAGGATATAAATGTTGGTGGGATCCATGGTAGAGAGAATCCAAATTTACCACATAAGAATATGTTCATTGTAGATAATTTTATGAAATAGAACCATCTAGTTTTTAGTGGAACCTCATATCAAGTGGTAACTAAAGGATGGATTAATGTTTTTTAAAATTTATTCAAACTCATGGTATGTTTAGAGAATTAAAAGGTAATCATTTCTATTTACCTTTTTAAAGGTGAATCTAATCGGCAGTGGTCATTGGTTAAGAATAGCAGAGAGAGAGATGATATTATTTCCATGCAATGGGATGTATTTAAGAATATTTTCCTAGAGAAATATTTCCCTAAAGTTGTTTGAATCAGAATGGAAACCAGTTCTTGGAATTAAGTAAAATGGAGGATGATTCATTAGTCATGCATAGTGATAACTTTACATGATTGGTCAGGCATATACCAAATTGTATTCAGAACCTTGATAGTTAAATTAATATAATTTAATCATTATTAAAACCAAGGTTATAAAGACAATTAGACTCATGGGAATTTAAAATTTATAAGCGAGTTTTTCAATATACTGAGCAATATGAGATGGATTTTGCTGAAACATATGTTCCTTGTGATGATAAGAATAATAAGTGGTAAATGTGGAAAGAAATGGAGAATCCAACAACTAATAAATCTATAATTAATCCCATAAAAAGTTCAAAGTGTGGTAAAAAAAATTAGGAAATATTTTTTAGGATCTAGAAATTGTTATTGGTGTGGTAAGTTTGGTCATATGGATTATGACTACAAAGAAAAAAGTCCTGATCAATCCAAGAATGGGTTAACAGATACATATTCAATGGTGAGATTTTTTTAATTTCAATTAGTTAGGTAATTATGTTAATTTATGTTCAAATTTATTTACATGGAGTGGAAATAATCAAGATAGAACGAAAAAAGGTGTGGAAAATCATTTTCTACTACTACGATTGATGTTGGGACATCAAATGAAGTGGTGAAAAGTACATTACTTGTTTATTCAAATTATGTTGATGCCTTGTTTGACATTGGATATTCACATTACTTAATTTCTAATAAATCTACATGTAAAATGGTAATATCAACTCAAGACAAGAAGATAGAACTTTTTGTTTAAAACTCCAGGTAGAAGTATTAAAGAAACCAATATTTATAGGAATCTTCCTATTTTAATCAGTGGGATGGTTGTTCCAATAAATATTGTTAAACTATATATAGTAGAGTTTGATGTTATTTTGAGTATTTATTGGCTTTAAATTTATCATACTAAGATAGATTATAGATCTAAGAAAGTTTTATTTGATGATTTCATGACTTTCATAACATATAAATAAGTCGAGAAATTGATTAAAGGTGGTATTGGAATTTACATAGATCATATTGTTCAAAAAAATAAACTATTCGAATTAGTGATGTACCAGTAGTGAATGAATATATAGATGTATTTCCTGATGATTTTTATAGTGTTATTTCTATTTGAGATGTTGATTTTACTATTGAATTAGTGTCTAATTCTAATCCAATTTTAAAACCCCATACTGAATATCTCAATTAGAAATTTTGGCATTGAAAAAATAGCTGAAATAATTTCTTGATAAATATTTCATTCATCAAAAAATTACACCATGGGGTGCTCCTATTTTATTTATTAAAAATAAATATGGTTTCACGAGGTTTTTCAATGGTTTTAGATCTTAGAATAATATCATTATTACAAACCATTATCTTTTATCACATATTAATAATTTGTTTGATCAGCTCCAGGGAGTGCAGTATTTTTAGAATATAGATCCAAGGTCATAATATTATCAGTTAAAGTTGGAGGGAGATATTTTGATGTCGGTATTTTGGACTAGATATGGGCATTGTGAGTTTTTCTTTATTATATTTGGGTTGTCTAATGAAATAGTTATATTCATGTATATTATGAATATATTTTCTCATGAATATTTGGATAAGTTTTTGGTTATATTTATTGAAGATATTTTTGTATATTCTAAAATTTATGATGATCATAAAAGATGCCTAATATTTTTTTAAAAACCTTGAAATAAAATAAGTTATATGGAATAGTTAATAAATGTGAATTTTTTTTATAGTAGATTACATTACATGGGAATATTATTTCTAAATATGGTATAACTATTGACCATTCTAAAACTAAAGTGGTTAAATAATGACCAAGACCTCTAACTGTCACAAAGATTCATAGTTTTCTTAGATCAGTGTCTTACTATTAATGGTTTGTTAAAAAAAATTCTTTTTTATCCTTCCCAATAACATTATTGACTCAAAAAAGAGTTAAATTCATATATATAAAAGGGTGTGATTAATTTTTCTTAGAATTTAAAAGAATATTGGTGGATTCTCCTATTTTGGCCCTTACCTCTAGAAATGGGGGATTTTTCATCTATAGTTATGATTCTTTGAAGGGACTTGATTGTGTTCTATTGAAAAATTACTAGGTAATTTCTAATGTTTAGCATTAATTAAAGCCTCATGAGTTAAATTATCCTACACCTGATCTAGAAATGGATGTTTTATTTTTTCCTTTAAAAATCTAGAGATATCATTTATATGAAGTAAAATGTGAAATATATACTGATCATAAAATTTGGAAGTATATATTTACTCAAAAATATTTGAACATGATGTAGAAAATATATCTTGAACTAATAAAATATTGTGACTTGAAAATTCACTACCATGTAGGAAAATAAAATAGAGTAGCTAATGCATTGAGTTAAAAAGATAAAGCAACATAATACATGCTATGTTTGGAACATGATCTGTTGGTAAATGATTTGATGAATGTTCTCCTATAAACTATACATTAAAGAACTTCCTCTTTTTTGTTTCAGGTGTCAGTGCATTCACCATTGTCAGTTATAATTAATAAATCTCATAAGTAATATTGTGATTTTCAAGAAAATGTGCTACTATTAAGGAAAGGTTTGTTTCTTGAATTTAACATTGACAAGGATAGTGTTTTTATATTTTAAAAAAGGTTGTATTTTATAATAATATCCCTTTTGAAAAAGGTATTGTTGAGTGAATATTACATATCTCCCTTTTCTATTAATTTCAGTAGTACTAATATGTACATCAACCTTTGAGAGTGTTATTGGTAGGATGGAATAAATAATTATATTATAGATTTTATCAAGAAATTTTTGACTTTTCAATAGTTTCAATTTGAACCACAATTACCTAAAGGGTTGATTCATACTTTTCTAGTGTTAGAGTGGAAATGGGAAAATATACCTATGGATTTCATGGTGAGATTGGAAAATACATTTCATGGTAATAATGAAATTTTGGTTATTTTTGACCAATTGAATAAATATGCACATTTATTTCCTATTTAAGATATTATGTATTTAGACCATATTTATCAACTATATCTTAAAGAGATATGCATGTTACATGTATTTTCTCTCTCTATTGTATTTGACTGGAATCCAAGGTTTAATTTTAATTTTTGAAAAGGTCTTTAGAAGAAATTGGGTAATAAATTTAATTTTAGTACATCTTTTCATCCTTAATTTGATGGAAAATCATAGCGAATAATTCATAATTTTGAATATGTGCTTCAAGTTTGTTCAATGGATTACTAGATAAGTGGGAATAAACATATTTCATTGGTAGATTTTTCTTAAAATAATAGTTTCCATTCCAGTATACAGATGGAACCTTTTGAGGAATTATATGGAAATATTTTTTAGAATCCAACTTATTGGGATGAAGTAGGTGAAAGGAAGTTATTAAGACTAAAGCTGATATAGGATATGTTTGAGAATTTAAATATGATTTAGTATCATATGCGAGCATCTCAGAGTTAGAAAAAGATTTATGCATATAATAAGAGTAAAAATATTTTATTTGAGGTAGGCGACCATGTTTTCTTTAATGTATCTCCATAGAAAAATATTATCATTTTGTTAGAAAATGAAAGGTAATCCCATGGATCATTGGAACCTATGAAATTATATAGAATCAAAGATCATTTTCATATAGATTTTCTTTTCCTGTGAGTTTATCCTAGGTACATAATGTGTTTTATTTTCATTATTAAGGAATTATGTGCTCAATGCATCTAATTAATTGATCCCTGAAGTATTATAGTTGGAAGATAATACTCCATATAAGAAATAACCAGTTTGAATTATTGACCATATAGAGTATGTGTTATAGAATAAGGTGATTTATCAAGTAATGGTTTTTTTTGTAAATATTATATGGTTGAATAAGAAACATGGGAATCATAAAATGCTATAAAGGAAAAATATCCCCACTTTTTTAAGTAATGAATAAAATTACAAGGATACAATTTCCAAAAAGAAGAAGAATGTAACAAACCTAGTATTATTAATTTTAAATCAATTTCATACCTTATTAATATTTATTAATTATATTTTATATATTTATATTCATTATAAGAATATTAAGTGATTTTTTAATCAAAATAGAAATAGTATTACTCTTACTACATTTGTATACATGTAATATTTGGTTTTATTTAAAATATTAAATTATAAATTTTATAATTTTAATTCGAGTAAAAGGATATAATTTTTGAAATCATATAGTAAGAATTATATTAGAATAAATTTTAGGGGATTTTTTAAAAAATTGATTTTGGGGTGAATTATAGAAAATACCAATTTTTAAGAAAACTTACTTGTATTTCATATATTTACAAAGATAATTTCTATTTCTTATTATTTTTAAAATTTTAGTAGTTATTTTTTATAAAAAATAATCCAATCAATTTCATTTAAATTAACATTTCACTTGATTTTGGTATAAAAACGTTTTTATACTTACAAATGCATTTTTCTGGAAAACCATTTTTTAGAATATTTTATAGATTTATTTTTAAATTGCATTTTACCACTTATAAAAATTGAATTTTATAAAATTGAATATATATATTTTTAATAAACATGTCTAAATTTTTTATTAGGATACTTTAATTTTTTAGTCCTATTGAATAGTAACTTAGATAAGAAAGTTAGTTGTCATAGTAAGAGTTAAAAAATGTTAAAAGGGTTAAAAATTTGATAAGGATTAAAATGAACTAAAAATATATGGTCCTGGATCCTCATGGATCAACCCTTTGCATGTTTCCATGACCGAGGTGCTCAAAGGAGGATTGTAGGGTGTCTGGGGTAGTTTGGTTGCTAGAAGCTGGAATCAGGGATATTTTACACCAAGTAAACCTTTTTAAACAACATGAAAGTAGGTTTCACAATGTGTAATAAATAAAGGTTTAAAAATAAATAAAATAAAAATTTGATTAATTTTTTGGTGTAAACTGAACCCTATTACACGACGTGAAAGGGGATTACACATTGTGTAAATCCCTGATGTTATATGTTTTAAATGTTTTTATCCACTTAGGTTTGTCAAAACCTATGTATTCTGCACTTCTCACCCAATTCTACGTGACCCAACAACCCCCCCTCTAACATTTGGAGATCCCTTCGATGGGACTCAACCATTGAGATTCTGTCTTTGATCTGTGGTGACCCCAGTTGATCCAAGGTGTGTTTTTTCTTCTTTTTGCTAGCATTTCTTATAGATTTATCTCTTTTTTCCTATAGTTCATATTTCCATGTGATTTAGGATTATCTCACATGTTTTTAATGGGATTTATATTGGTTTTTGTTGGTGCGGTTGTGCCACAGAATCCTCAGATGGATGCAATTCTTGCAGGAGGGGTGATCAGAGATCTGTTGTGTGGTTTGTTGTCATGAAAATAACATTGAAACCCTTTTGAGGTAGGGGGTTTGTTTCTTCTCTATTTATTTACATGAAATAATATAACTATCATGATTTATCCCTTTATATCATAATTAAATTAACCTAATAATTACTTGAACCAAATTAATGAATTGGTGTCGATCGCATGGCAATGTTTCTATTTTATACCATCACAGCTATTTGCCTCTTGTTTTTCTAGATAGTGTGATATCTATGTTGTTCTTATTATTCTCATTTTTGTATGTGTAATTGGTAAAGAACATAATGATGGAATAAATTTATAATTAATTGGATTAAGAATAATTAAGGGGGCATGTTTAATGAATTCAGCTGTTGTTATAATTTGATGATAGTCAAATTAATGAAAGTATGCACATTTAATTGAATTTTTTAATGAACCTGAAGCATGATAAATCTTATTGATAAAATAATTGAAGTCGTGTTAAATTAATTGTTTGATTAATTTGTGTTAGCTTGTGATATATTTCTGTTTAAGTTACCCGTAGTTGGAACTTTTAAATAATGAATCAGTTAATTCAAGATGAAATAAGAATCCATTGTGTGATAAAAGATAATTCCTTATAGGGATTGAGTTTCTAACTTACTTTTAAAGGTCGAGTGCCTTGTGATTTGGGTCCATGATTTCTCATTGTGTGTGAAGGATGTATGTCTTTCTTTAGGGCTAAGAGCATGGTTTCTATGTTTGTTTCGTGTTTCTTATAATGTTACATGAGCTTAAGATGGATGAGCCTAGAGTAATGTTGTGGTATGTGGGGTGAGGAGGCTTGGATGTGATGTGATACTAGGATGGATGATCCTAGAGGGTTGTTGTGGTATATGGGGCGGGGAGGCCCGGTTGTTGTAGCAGTAGTTGATGCTTGAGATGGCGGGATGCAACGTGATATTCATGTGGGTGTCAGGGAGGACATTAGTGATGACAAAATGGGTTGAATTTGGGAGTACCTATTGATATGAAAGTTAGATTCTTGTTTGAATCTGTTTTTTCCTGATGGATAGGTTTTTTTATCTTCTTTCTTTTCCCCACTACTTGAGGAAGATGGATGTGCTTAGTTGTATACATTTTTTGGAAGCTTAGGATGTTTTCCAAGAGTACCCGGTAATATGTAAAGTAATGATTTTAATAAATGAATAAATGTTTAACCCATGGGGTTGGAGCTTTCTGGGATGAAATACTATAATTATAATTCTGAGAATATGTGGATTCTATTTTCTTATGCCTGGAAGGCATGGAACTTTTTTGTGTTGATTAATGTAATGTAATGTTGAAAATGTTAATATCTAGTTAATGGTTGATGAATTAATTAATGTAAATTGAAAGTAATGAAAGGTAATAAATTGATTTAAAGTATCTCTTTAAATGGTTGTGTGTTAATAGGATATCTAGTCTTAGAAGTGGTAATCAGGAGTCTGGGTGATGTTATCTATAGTTGATTCTGAGAATATTTTATGCCCATAGTGTGGTTAAGAGATATATTATATCATGTACATTTTGTTTTTTTATATGATACTCCACCCTTTTGGTTAGGTAAACTGACACCCCGGGGATTCTGATCCCTAAGGATGTTTTCCCTAATATCTCAGTGGGAGGATGGATGGATTACTACCCCGTTTATCCCCAATATCTTATCTTAGTAGCTACTTGTATTTTTATTTAGGGAATTTAATTTTCCCTATCTATGTGTATAGAGGGTTTTAATGTATTTTGGTTATTTCATACACATGTATTCTATATATAGTTACTTAATGGCTACTATAGGTATCATGTGTATAGGTTATGATGGCTTGAGGATCATTAATAAATTTATGGGATGTGATGTCTTGAGGTATAATACTCAATGTATGGTACACATTATATTGGCTATGGTGGATCCTGAAAACTAACTGGTTAGTTTTGGTTATGATGATGTGGTGGTTTGTTTCACGTAATGCATGTTGTGGTAATTTTCCTAGGTGTCTTCGAGCTAGCATTTTTGGAGAGAGATGCTCAGGATGTGAGATATTGGGAAAAACCTGAAAACCAGTGGGGAAGTAGTAGAAGGGTACCCTTGATATTCTTTATTATATTATATACTCTTATATGAAATATTAAGTGATAGTAGCCATAGTGATCTTGGGAACTTAGTATACCTGTTTAGGTGATGATTTAGTTTCACTTGTTGTTCACTATGATTTATTATGATTTCTTTGCCTTTTTCATGAGAGGCTCTCAGGAGGATCCTATTTATTATATTTTTATACTCACCCTACATATATTTATACTATTTTTTAGGTTAGTGGGAGGAAGTTAGAGATCAGGCTGGTTACTACTATATCATGGGTTTTTCAGGATCTATTTGGACTTCAGGGTCGATGTCGTCATTAATTTTATTTTGGTACTTGTAGTTTTTCCTTTCAATTGTAGTGGTTCTTGAATTCCATTACATATGTGCACTTGAGTTTTCTTTTATATTATTGTCATAGCAGAAGTTGGTTGGTGTCTTTATTATCTCTCTCTTTTGATTATGTTCTCTTAGAGGGTAATGCCTCTCATATGTGTGTTTATTATACCCTCAATGCTAGAATCCAACTCGGGGCCTACTAGAGGTGGTACTGGGGTGTCACTATCTCTCTTCTCCCATTTCTGACCTAGGATGGGTACACTTTTTGGGGAGGGGGTCATGACAAAGTGGTATCAGATATCAAGTTGAAGGATATGATAGAGTTTGGAGTTAGGCACGTGTAAGGTTGTGTGGTATGGTAGGGAAATAGTGTCAGCTAAGTTTAGCAAGCACTATAAACACAGGAGACCAACTTATACATGGGTATTTAGGCCCCCCTATGATATGAGGTAGGTACCTTTAAGCTTATAGTGGCTACTAAATTAGGTGATACTAGTTGTAGGGTAGAGACCTAGGAAAGGATCATGCATCATTATTATTTGTGCCTATGTTTGAATGGTTAGACCTTATGATAGGTTAACATAAAACAAATTAATTAATTAATTAATTAATTTTAAGGCCTTCCATATTATAGGTTTAGGAGCTATAAAAAAATTTCTTTTATAGGCATGGATCCAAGTCAACTTCCTTGTCAGGTTTATGTAAAAGATGTTCAGTAGATTAAACCATCATTTTTCCATATAGTAGAGGTCGATGAAGACAAAAATTGTAAGAGGACAATCATAGAGTTTTAGTGCTAGATTTTTCATAGGTATGAGGTTTCGATTTCAGATACAGTCATGAAAGAATAATTAAAGGAGGTTGAGATAGCTTTCAGTTTGATCCATGATCGAAAGGAGCACTGGGTATTTTTGGTTGTGATGATGTTGCATGGGGCAGCGAGATTGTAGTGGTTCTTAATCCCCGAAGATTGAAAATAGTCTATAGTCTCATGGGAAGAGTTATAATACCAGTTTAGAGATGATTTTATTTCTTAGACCGCAAAGGCAGACAGCCTCTAGGAGTTACTTACCCTTTGGTAGGGAAGCTAAAGTGTGTGAGAGTTCAGTATCTGTTTTAGGAACCTTCTATGATATGCTTCAAACCTATTTCTAGATGAGGAGGCCAGGGTGAGGCATTTCAAGGAGGATTTGCATCCATAAATCTGGTGACAGGTCACCCCATTTATTCTGAAGAAGTATCTTGAGGTTCTGGAGAGTGCAAAGTCCATCAAGAGTAAATTAGCCAGAACCAAATTTTCATGAGAAGGGAGTCATCGGGATTCCTCACAAAGAATAGTTTTGGTCCGAGGTTCCTAGTTGTCAGGAAAAAAGAGCTTTCAATCAAATGGGGGTAGGTCTCAGCCCTCAATGTCTCATTTATCTAGGACAGAAATATCTCAGGCTTATTACAAGGGATCATACACATGTTTTTCTTATGGATGTTGAGTTCATCAACAACGAGAGTGATCAACCTTTCTAAGTAGTCATCATGTGCAAGTTGTTCTGCTTCAGGCGCCTTGGATGAGGCAGTTCCAACTAAGGCAGCAGCAACAAGTTGCTCTAGTTTGGGATCAGTAGAGAATATATGGGGAAGTTAGAGTATAGCCCCAGTATGCTCCCCATACTCATAGAGAAGAGTGTGTCCATGCAGGTGTTCGTCAGCAAGGTTAGAGAGGCTATAGAGTAGGTCATGGTAAGTTTCATGCTTTAATGATGCCAGTGCTAGGCAAGAAAGACATCATTTGAGGTACCCTTACTTGTTTTCTACTTGGGTGCATGCATTGTTTGATTTGGGAGTGACTTAATCCTTCACATCACCTACACTTTTCCATGCTTTGGGACTTGAGGTAGAGAAGCTTCAAGTTTCCTTATCATTGACAATGCCAGTTGGAGGTTGAGGTGACTTGTTTAATGTATGTAGAGAATGTGAGCTAGTACTGAGGCAGCACTACTCTTGTGGATATTTCCTATACATATTGATACAAACATATGGAAACATCCTTGGCATGTATTGGTTATATTTAGTGCAAGATTTCGTGGATTTCTTTAGGATTCTGTTTGTACACTTTGATGATAATAGAGAGACAACAGTGTTCATTGGTGAGCGAGACCCTCAGATGGGTTAGAGACATGTTCCATCCTTATCATCCTTGATGGTTGATATGTTTCTAAGTTCATCAGAGGTTTAGCAAGTGGTGTTTCCCAGGGTGGTAGAAGGGTACCCTGATGTCTTTCTAGATGAGTTTGTAGAGTTACCCCCCTCGATGAGAGAATGATTTTGGGATCAAAATATAGTCAGGAGTGTCTCTTATCTCTATGTATCCAAATAGTATGTCACCTTCTAAGTTGTGAGGGATGCATATATAGCTCGATGGTCTGCTGTGGTGTGGTTTTGTTTAGCAGAGTGTGTCACTGTGGTGTGAACCAATTTTGTTCGTGAAGAAGGCTGATGGAATTTTGTGGTTGTATATCAATTATTATTTCTAGAACCAAGTGAAAGTGAAGAACCTATATCCTATTCCTTGGATTGATGATTTATTTAATCAATTTAAGGGTGAAATTTTTATCTCAAAGATCAATTTTCATTTAGGATATCATCATATACATATAAAGGATGAGGATATTTCAAAGACTGCTTTCTATTTTTGACATGGGCATTAAGAGTCTTTTTTGATGTCGTTCGGTGTGACGAATTCTCCCACTATGTTCATGGGGTTAATGAACATTTTGTTCCATAAGTTCTTGGACATGTTCACGGTGGTTTTCATTGACAACATCCTTATGTACTTTGTGTCTGGGGAGGAGCATCAAGAGCATCTGTATTCTGTTTTAGGAGTTCTTCGTCGTGATAAATTGTTTGGGAAGTCTCCAAAGTGTGATTTTTGGGCTTGAGAAGTATGTTTCTTGGGGAATGATATATTCCACTAGGGATTATATGTGGATTTGTCGAATATGTAATAATTTGTGTCTTGGGAATCCCCATAGAAAATGTAATAGGTACGAAGTTTCCTTTTCCTTGTAGGATATTACAGGATATTCATAGCTTATTTCTCTCATGTTGCGGCTCATATGACAACATCGAACAGAAATTATTAGGTGTTCTTATGGACTGGTTAGTTTTAGAAATCTTTTGAGTATCTAAATAATAAGTTGGTCAGTTCTCTAGTTCTTTATCTTCCAAAATAAATATTTCATTTTGAGGTTTTCTATGATTCTTTTCATCTTGGGTTGCATTGTGTTTTGATGAAATAGATATCGGTCATTTCTTATAAGTATCTGTAGTTATTTCCCCATGAACGTAACTATTCCACCCGTGATTTTGAGTTAGTGGTGGTGGTTTTTTCCTTAATGTTTTGGAGACATTGCCTCATCAGTGAGCATTTTGTGGTCTTCACCAATCATAAGAGCCTAAGTTATGTTTTCTCTCAATGTGACTTGACCTTGCACTAGCATTAGTGTATGGAGTTCTTATAGGATTATGAATTCGATATTTTATATACTCCTTATAAGGGGAGTGTTTTAGCCTATGTACTGAGTAGGAATTCACATAGTGATGTAGTGTTTGAATCATGTGATTCATGGAGAGTGATATAATAACTTTCAACATTTAATCTAGATATGGAAGAAGTTTGGGGGAAGTTGTTATATTTTTCATATTATGACATATTCATCTCTAGTCCACTATTTGAAGGAATCCTAGTTGGGGAATCTTGAGGTGGAGGTATGGAGAGACTGAGTTTTTTATGGAAAGGATCTTGTTGGATGGTCTAAAGATGGAAAGCATCAAGTGTTGTTTCAAGAAAGGCTTTTTTTTTACTTTATAAATTCATGAGATAGTTCTCAGAGAGTTTCATAGTTTGTATTTAGTGGTGCATTGTGGTGTGAAAAAGATGTATAGAGATTTTAGATGTCATTTTTGGTGTCCTGGGTTCAAGCATGTAGTTTTAGTGTTTGTGTCTCGATGTTTGGTCTCCTAAAAGGTGAAGGTCGAGCACCGTATTCCCGATGGTTTTCTCCAGCAGTTATATGTTAGTTAGTATAAGTGGGATGACGTCTTGATGGACTTTTCTATCATTTTACTTTTATCCTAGAGATTTTATGATGTTATATGGGTGGTGTTGGATTGTTTGGTGAAATAATTCCACTTTATAGTGATCAAGGAGTCAAGATTAGTGAAGATTTTGTCGAGGTAGTATCTGGGGTGGGGTTGTGAGACTCTGCGGGGTCCTGAGGACAATCATTTCCAATAAAGATCCTTTTATTACCTCTAGGGTGTGGAGAGGTGTCTATCAGGATTTTGGTTCTCATCTATTCCTCATCACTAATTTTAATCCACCAATGGATGATCAGACGGAGCAGACAATCCAAACTCTCGAAAACATGTTATGCTTTTGTGTTCTGGATTTTAGTGGTTCATGGATGAGGCACCTTCCCTTGGTAGAGTTCACCTACAAAAATATTTTCCACTCCTCCATTGGTATAGTGCCATTTAAATCCTTGTATGTTTGGCCATTACATTCTCCTTTATGCTGGAATAGGGTCAGAGAGTCAGCAATTCTCAAGCTGGAACTGGTACAGAATATGACAGAGATAGTTCAGGTGATTCATGAGATGATGAAAGAATAATAGGATCATAATAAATCCTATTCCTATCATATGAGGATACCTCTAGAGTTCAACATTGGGGATCATGTGTTCCTGAAGGTGAATCCCCATCAGGAGTAGTGAAGGTTCCATCATGGGAGTAAGATTTCTCCCCAGTTTTTGGGACTTTCGAGGTGATAGATTGTGTTGGAGTCATGGCATATCAAATAGAACTTCCCCTATGGATGAGATGGATACATGATGCTTTTAATATGTTGCATCTCTTTCATTATCTTCATGGTGACTCTCACATCATCGATTGGGGTGAGATCGATATTGATGATGATGCAACCTTCGAGGAGCAGCATGTAGAGATCCAAGACTTCTAGGAGAAGGTGTTGTGTGGGAATTTTATCCCCTTGGTTCATGTCTTTCTATGTAATGGTGGTGTGGAGGAGAGTACCTAGGAACATGATTCATACATATGTGCTTAGTACCCCAAGTTGTTTGATGTTTATCTCTTCTCTTGTAACACTATTTGTTTTATGGTTGTAGACCTTTTTTGATTTATGATATGACTTTATCTTTTTTCTTGTTGTGTATTACTATATTTTGAGAGGTATCTCCCATGGGAGAGTGTTTAGGAACTAGTTTGTGCTTGTTGCATGGTTTATCATTTTTCATTTCATGAGGTGGTTGATCTCTTGTGGGGTGAGATCCTTGAGAGGTATCTCACGGGGTGGTTATTTGGATGACCCCTTTTCAGTTTTCCTCTCTAGGTTGGTTTTTGATTCTTGAGGATGATAATTTTTTGAGAGGTATCTAATGTAAGGGACTGAATCCATGTGGATTGACCCTTTTCATGTTTTCAAGATTGAGGTGCTCAAAGGAGGCTCATAGGATGTCTGGAGTAGTTTAGTTTCTAAAAGTAGGAAGCATGGGGATTTCACACCATGTAAACTTTTTAAAACGATGTGAAAGTAGATTTCACAATGTATAATAAATTTGGGTTTAAAAGTAAATAAAATAAAAAGGCAATGTGTTTTTGGTAGAAATAAAACCTTGAGGATTACATGATGTGAAAGGGGATTACACATCATGTAAATCCCTGATGTTGTATGTTTTAAACATTTTTAGTTGATTGTTTTTTTCAAACCCTATGGCTATAGTACTTCTCTCTTGATTCTAGGAAACCCAAAAAAACTCTTTGAAATTTGGAGATCCCATCGATGGGAATTGATCATTGGGCTTCCTTATTTGATCTGTGGTGACTTGGGTTGTTCCAAGGTGTGTTTTTCCTTCATTTTCTAGTGTTTTCTTCCAGTTTGATCTCTTTTTCATCCCTTTATTCTTTACATGCAATGTTGTATGATATTCTATGTTTATAATGGGGTTTCTCTTGGTTTTTGTTGGTATGGTTGTACCTCGGAATCCTTGGATGGATGCAGTTCTTATAGGAGGGGTGATCAGAGATATGTTGGGTGGTCCATTATAATGAAAAGAATATTGAAACCCTTTTGAGGTACGGGATTTGTTTCTTCTCTATTTATTTACATGAAATCATAGAGCTATTATGATTAATCCCCATGGATCAAAATGATATTAATATAATAATTACTTGAATCAGATTAAATAATTTGTATCAATTGCATGGCGATGTTTTTTTTTTGTACCATGATAATGGTTTGCCTATTGTTTTTCTAGATAGTGTGACATCTATGTTGTTCTTGTTATACTTGGATTATCATGTGGAATTGGTAAATTACATAAATTCTGAATTAATTGATAATTAATTGGATTAAGAATAATTAAAGAGGCATGTTTAATGAATCCATTTGTTGTTCTAATTTTATGATGATCAAATTGATGCAAGTATACATGTTTAATTGAATTGGTTAATGAACCTGAAGCATGATAATTCTTATTGATAAAAGAATTAAAGGCAAGTTAAATTAATTGTTTAATTGATTTGTGTTAGCTTGTGATAGCTTGCTGCTTAGGTTTCCCACAGTTGGAACCTATAAATAATGAATTGGTTAATTCAAAATGAAATAATAATTGGTTGTGTGATAAAAGATAATTCCTTGTAGGGATTTAGTTTCCATATTGCTCGTAAGGTCTAAGTGCCTTTTGCTTTGGGGCTGTGAGGGCTCATTGTGTGTGAAGGTCGAATGCCTTTCTTTAGGGACAAGATCTAGGTTTCTATGTTTGTTTCCTACTGCTTGTGATGTGATGTGATCCTGGGATGGATGATCCTGGAGGGATGTAGTGGTATGTTGGGGGAGGAGGCATGGATGTGACATGAACCTGGGATGACTAATCATGGAGGGCTATTATGATATTTAGGGTGGGGAGGCCCGGTTGTTGTGGAATAATTAATGGTTATGATGGTGGGATACATCGGGATATAGGTGTGGGTGTCTGGGAGGACACCAGAGATGACATAATTGGATGAATATGGGCTTGCCTATTGATATTAAAGTTGGATGCTTATTTGAACCTATTGTTTGGTCGATGGATGGGTTTTTTATCTTCTTTCCTTTCCCCACTTCTTGAGGTATATGGATTTTCTTGGTTGTATACCTTGTTTGGTATCTTAGGATGTTTTCCTAGAGTTCCTGATAATATGAAAAGTTGTAACACCCCAAGCTTCCACGGTATTCTTCTCTTTGAATAATACAATAGCTTGCATTGTACGCAACCCTGATTTCTAGCACACCACGACCAATCAAACTAGTCATTTAAAAAGTAGTTATGAATAGTAATACACACTTTTTGAAATTTTATAAATTTTATTTTTCAAAATTATCTTTATTTTTGTATTTTCAATATCAAAATTAGATTAGGGTGAATTTTTGGTATTTTTCTAAAAACTTTCAATTTTTGATGAATAATGAAAAACATTGCATTATTATTTAAAACCGACTTTTTATTTAAATACATATTTTTAAATTTAAATTTATTTTAAAGTCAAAATAGATACATAATACCAATATTAATCCAATTTAATTCATTGGATTCCTTTTATAATAATATTAGATATATAAAATTTTATTGGACTTTTTAATGTCTTTTACCCACCTTCTAGGCACATTTTCAAATTTACATAAAACATAATTTTACCACTTATGTGAATTAAATTTAAAAAATCTGAGACACACATTTGACATTAGTAAGTAAAATATGGTTCAATAGGATGAAAATAATTTTTTGTGAATAGTAACTTTTGAATTTTATTTACCATAGTTAAAAATAAATAGAGTAATTAAAGGTAAAAATGATATTATAATTACCTCAACAAATGTCCTAATTCTATTTGATAAGTTTATTTAAACCAAAATCAACCTTAGGATAAAAATATGATCCTTTTTGATCCACTTGGATTAGATTAGGACATTTATTATATTTTATTTAAAGAAGAGTTAAAACTGTTAAATTCAAATTTTAATAACTAAACCATTTTTAATATAGGGTTATACATAAGATAAATTCGACTATAAATATTCATTATAAATATAAAAATATTTTCTACATCATGGTATTTTATTTATAATTTTAGACATTAAATAATTAAATTTATTTATGACACAATGATGATGCAATAATTACCTTATTAATGAAAGATATAAATAATTGATATTATAAATATTAAAATAAATAAAAATTAAGACTTTTGATGAATTCCATGAATTTTTTAGGTTAATTTTACATATAAGGGTTGATTTAATGAATTTTTTCGAAGTAATCAATTTTTTATGACTTTAACAAAAATAAATTACAAAATAGTGTCAAAATTGACAGAAATGAGTTTTTAAAAACAAATACTATTTTATGAAATGATATAATATTCCTAAAAATATAAGATTCTTCCAAAGGACTTAGATAAGGTTAGATATGTCATTAATAAACCAATTGAGGTTCTCTTGGAATTTTGTGACAGGCGGGGCTCGCTATAGCCCCTCGATGCATCGGTAGGTTTTATGAGACAAATTAGTGTCTTGGCATAAGGCCTTGAAAAAAAAATTATTTTTAGTCTTGGCACGAGGCCTTGACTATGTGTTTATGATGTCCGATACTATGAATTCCATCATTATAAAATTATCTATTGATATAACATGTGATTATTCGACTAGTAGAATATCCATGTGAATAAGTAAATGGAATTATTTGATTTATCTTTTCCATATTATGCTGAAGTTTAAGTTTAAAAGACTTGTGTTTTAGTTATATACATTTCCTTAAATGTTTATGATTATTTATGATAGTTTCTGCTATATTTTTATCCTTACTGAGCATCTAAGCTCACCCCTTTCTTATGTTTTATTTTTTCCCAGGATGCGAAGAATTATATTACGATTAACCTGAAGGAATAGGCTAAGGGATATGAGTGTGTTCAAAGGGGACACAATGTTGTTTTTTTTTCTATTTCTTAATGTAATGAAAAAAATATGTATGTATATATTACTTATAAAGCTACTAAACTGATCAGTCTTTCAGGACTTGATCTCTTGTGATCATGTCAATGTTATGTAATAATGCACCGACTCTAGGTAACTAGGGTTGGGGAATTACAGTTTTTATTAAAGGAAGTTTAGTACAAACCTTGGAAACTAGATTTTGAAAAACTCATATTAGAGAACATTACCCTAAGATAGACTTTGAGGATTAGTATAGAAAAACATACAAAAAAATTGGTAATGTAGATATTATGTGGGTTTTCCAATCAATACATCCTAATTTAGATATTACAATTGTACATGGTTCTGGCACAGATTTACCTAGGAGTGAAAACTCTAACAAGGAGTTTGGGGCTTGACCCAAGGTATCCTAGTATACGACAGTGGGCCTTACATCTCACCTAGTTTGACACTCTTAGGGGATATGCTTAGGATAATTCACATTTTCTTTACAAACCATTATAAAGGATTTATGAGTAAATATTTCCTCAAAGAACACATTTTTATGATTAAGGATTATATGCATAAACTATTCAATTTATGTTAAGTATTTTACAAGTTTAGAATTATTCATTTTGATTCATAAACTAATTTAGTGTATGCCATTGTTTAGAAATGGCACCTAGTGGAAGGAATGGAAACTGTATCAATGCATGTAATCCATGTAGTTATTTCCCTCCTACAAAAGATAATTATAGTGGATCTGGTGATGAAACTGGTGTTGATAAGCTTATAACCATACTGGGACAACTCACTCAGGTTATGAATAATAAACTTACCCGTATGGAGCACCCTGATCCACAATATGGAGGATCAATGTTAGACCACTTCATGAGGAAAAAACCACCAACATTTAATGGGACTACAAATCCATTTGTAGCTAATCAATGGATAAGTTCCTTAGAGAAAATATTTCATGCTTTGGGGAGTAGATAAAGGAAAAAAGTTTTCATGGAATTTTATCACCTCATAGGAGATACAGATCAATGGTGGTCATTAATTCAAAACACAAAAGAGGATAAAGAAGTATAAAATATGGAATGGAGGGAGTTTAAAGATATTTTCTTATAAAAATACTTTCCTCGTGAACATCGATCAGATATGGAAAGGTAATTTCTGAGTCTGAGTCAAAATGAGGATGAGAATGTTGAAAAGTATGAGGCTTACTTTACAAGTTTAGAAAGGCATTTTGTATATTATATACGTAACCCAAGAAGTAATATTGATCGATTATTTGATGGGTTAAAACCATTTCTCTATTGAGAATTAGTCTCACAATACTTCTCATTATATGAAGATATAGTCTTATGTGTTATCAAGATAGAAAAGTAATTATCTAAGTCTTATGACTTTAAAGTGAAGCAAGAGAAGAAGAGATCTGTTGAATACTCTGAAAAGGGAAATAAGGGGAAGGGAAAATTTGACCTTCCACCCTGCTGTAAATATGGGAAGAAATGCCCAGGTACATTCCTGAAGGGGATGGGAGTTTGTTATAAGTGTAGAGAAAAAGGACACCAAGCTCATGATTGCAAGGGAAAGAAAGAGGATATCAATGTTGAATGCTACAATTGTAGAGAAATAGGGTATTATGAAGATGAATTTCCCAAGTGACAAGGAAAATTACCTCATAAAAGGACAAGGGGAGAGGTCAATCTTATTTTATCACTAATAATGAGGTTGAAGTTCCTAATGACGTGGTGGAAGGTAATTTAATTGTTTTCTCAAAATTAGGCAATGCTTTATTTGATTCTGGATCATCGCATTATTTCATATCTTCCCATTTTTCCAAGAAAATTAGATATTTCCAATTTGACTTAACAAGGGATTTGTCAGTCAAAACTCCTAAGGCAAGTATCATTGCAACAAAGTTTTGTCAATTAGTTACCATTATGACATATAAATGTGCTTTATCTACTGATCTTATTGTCAAACCCATGATTGAATTTGATATAATCCTTAGTATGGATTATCTTTTGGACCTTGATGCAAAAAATTATTATAATAAGAAGGAGTTTACAATTTTTGATGATTATAAGGAATACCTTATCTTTAGAGAAGAAACGTCACCATATAATTCTCATCTAGATCCACCCCCAATAGCTCTACTAAATTCAATTATTGTGGTTTAAGGGAGTGAAATAACTATGAGTGAGGAAAATAATGTTTGAAAAGATAATGTACCTATTATTCAAGAATATATTGCTGTATTTCTAGAGGATTTACCTGGATATCCTCTAGAATGGGAAATTAAATTTTCCATAGACTTAATTCCTGGTTTAAGACCCATATCAAAGACTCCTTATAGAATGACCACTGTGGAATTAGTGGAACTAAAGAAACAACTAGAGTAATTGAGTAATAAAGGATTTATTCACCCTAGTGTTTCTCCATGGGGAACCCCTATTCTTTTTGTTAAGAAGAAAGATGGATCTATGAGGTTATGCATTGACTGCAGGGAAATCAATGATATAACAAAAAATAACAAGTATCCCATGCCTTGCATTGATGATTTATTTGATCAACTTCATGGAGCTCAATATTTTTCAAAGATTTAACTTTGATCTAGATACCATTAGTTGTGCATGAAAAAGGAATACATTCCAAACATAGCATTTCGAACCAGGTACGGGCATTATGAGTTTACAGTAATTCCTTTTGGAATGACTAATGCACCCTCTATTTTCATGGATCTATTGAATAGAGTTTTCAAGGAATATATTGATGAATTTTTAGTGGTATTTATTAATGATTTCTAGTTATACTCAAAAAGCTATGAAGATCATGAAAATCACTTGTGCACTATTCTAAATAATCTTATAAGAAATGAATTATATGAGAAGTTTAGCAAGTGTGAATTCTAGATTCATGAGATTTCTTTTCTTGGTCATATTGTCACTAAGGATGGAATCTTTATTGATCCTTATAAGATAAGAAAAATCCAAGAATGGTCAGTACTGACGAGTATAACTGAGGTACGTAGTTTTATTTGTTTAGTAGGTTATTATCGGAATTTCATCCAGAATTTTGCCTGATTGGAAAACCCATTAACCATGATCACACGTAAATGGGTTAAATTTGTTTTTAAAAAAGAGTGTGAAGAATTTTTTCAAGAACTAAAGATAAGATTAGTTAATGATCCTATCTTGACTCTACCATCGGGGAATGATGGGTTTGTTATTTATAGTGATGCTTCAAAGAAAGGACTTTGTTATGTCCTTATGTAGAATGATAGAGTCATTGCCTATGCATCACAGTAGCTAAAAATTTATGAACAAAACTACCCTACTCATGATCTTAAGTTAGCAGTTGTAATCTTTGCTCTGAAGACATGGAGACACTATATCTATGGTGAAAAAAGTGAGATATATACTGATCACAAGAGTTTGAAGTATATTTTATCACAGAAATAACTCAACATGAGGCAAAGGCGATGGATTGAACTACTCAAGGATTATTATTTAACTATACACTACCACCCAGGGAAGGAAAATAAGTTGGAAGATGCTTTGAGCAGAAAGGATCATGGAGTTATGAATAAGATGAGGGTTGAAAGGGATCCTATGTTCATGGGTCTAGTAAAGATGGATATGGGAATAATGATAGAAGGTAAAACATCAATACTTGTTCAAATGGTTTCCAAGCCATCTTTACTAAAAAGGATAAAAAGTTATCAAACTGATGATGAGGAGTTTCAAAAGATAATTAATGTTGTGAATGATGGGATATTGATTGGCTTCATATATGAAGGTGGAATTTTGAAATTTGGGAAAAGGATTTGTGATCCCAATATACCTGATCTAAAAAGGGAATTGTTGGATGATGCGCATAGCTCCAATTTCTCTATACACCCTGGTAGAACTAAGATGTATAGAAATTTGAAGGAATATTTTTGGTTGGACAACATGAAGAGGGATATTGATGATTATGTGTCAAGATGTATGGTTTTTCAACTAGTGAAGGATAGAAGACAAAATCATGGAGGACTCATGCAACCTCTTCCCATAACTGAGTGGAAATGGGATGATATTAAGATGGACTTTGTCATGGGGTTACCAAACACTCCTATAAGTAATGATACAATATGGGTCATTGTTGATCTTCTTACCAAGTCTTCACTTTTTCTTACTATAAGAGAAGATTTTTCACTTGAACATTTAGCAATACTATATATTAATGAAGTTTTAAGACTTCATGGTGTATGCATATCAATTGTTTCTGATCGTGATAGACATTTTACATCAAGATTCTAGAAAATTCTTCAGAAATCCCTACATACTGAACTTTGTTTAAGCATTGCCTACCACCCTCAAACTGATGGAAAATCAGAACGGACTATTCAAACCTCAGAAGACATGTTGATATCTTTCTCACTTTACTTTCAAGGTATGTGGGATCAGTATTTACCTCTAGTATAATTTTCATATAACAATAGCTTTTATTCATGTATTCATAAGGAACCATATGAAGTGTTATATGGAAAGAGATGTTTCACACCAACTTGTTGGGATGATGTAGGTGAAAGAAAACTCATTTTCACCGAACTTGTTGAGGAAACAATAGAAAATGTTAATATTATCCAAACCCATATCAAAGCATCTCAAAGTAGGCAAAAGAGATATGTAGATAACTGAAGGAAGGATTTGGAATTTAAAGTATGATATCATGTTTTCTTGAAGGTATCTCCATGGAAGGTTGTTATACGATTTGGTAAGAAGGGTAAATTAATTCCCAAGTGTTGGAGTTGGTGGCCTAAAACCAACTAATTTGTACTTTATTCATTAATAAATACCTTATCACATCTTGATTGTTCTTATGCATGAAAATGCATGTGATAATGTCCTAAGGACAGTTGTTTCATTAAAGGGTCATAGCGGATCCCTACTTTGATGAGAACCCGAAAGTTCCATAAAACTATTATTGAATATATGTTCTGTGGACGGATGATGTTATTTGAGGGACACAAATAATACAGGCCATTAGGGGTGAGGACTCATAAAACTTTGAGGCACCTTATCATGGTGTGCGCCCTTGGTAATATCCAGGAGGATATTATGAGAATGAGACCCGCAAGTAGGAAATCCACATTTTATAGTGTCATTGGATGTTCCTATCTACGGATGTGTGTATTGGTCCTTATACTTTAAGATTATTATTAATGTGTATTACAGCTCATTCACTTAGATGTATTGACAAAAACTGTGACGACACACTGTTCGCAGCGAGGTAGGATACGTTGGGTGCATCATGAGTAGTATTACATTAATAGATAATGCGAGAAAGGATTTTTCCCTTCTGTTCCATAACGGAAGTAGATATCTCAGGCCCTTTGATGGAATTGATATAGCCTAAAATCCATGGCCATGGTAAGGTATGGGAGAGTTCATTTCTGGAAAGTCAAAGAATTAATAATCGAGCACATGGGTTGAAGGAACTAGCATGCAACCCACTTGATTCGAGATATCGTGACAAAGGGATTATATTACACGGTAAGCATTCGTATGAGGTGACACGTCAATGCGGCGTCAAATTATTTATCTTGGGTACCTTGACCCATTGCTAGACAGTAATCTTGGACTTTAGGCAAGACTACCTAATGCCAATGATAAAGAGACCTAGAGGGTCATTCACTAAGTGTGTCCATGTATCTCAGCTAAATATTAATTTAAGAAGTTAAATAAAGATTATTCCCGATGGTGGTTTAATAATTATTTAAGGATGCCTGGTCGCATTTATTTCAACACTAGTTATTCGAGAGAATATATTGAGAAAAAAATAATATATATTTATTAGTGAGTACTGCATTTACATTTATTTAAGAAATAAATAGCCATTACTCAAGGACTAATAAATGTGGTGGAGGAAATAAAGAAAAATGGAAAATAAAAGTACAAGTCATGTATATTGAATATACACGCCGTGTACTTTTATGGAAAATGAGTACCCGCCGTGTATTAATGATTACACGATGTGTAGTTTTTCCATTTGGGATTTTGAAGAAATAATATCATCATATTAAATGATATTTATTATAATTAGCATGGGAGCATGTCAAGGAATTAATCATTTTACATGGGGGTTTTCAATAAGAGTTAATAAAATAAATAAAATGTGTAACGCATTTATTTATTTTCATAACTCTATAACCACAAACCTGATTATAAATATCCTCACAACCCTAACACTTTTCCCCAATCATTGTGCACAACAGTTCTGGAGAGTTCTCTCAAGGCCGAAAGAACTCCTTCCTCCAAGAATGCTCTCAAGACCGAGAGAGATCCACCACCACTAGATCAAGGCGATTGAAGGCGGACATCGCAAGCAAAGGTTCTTCCGCACTAGCACCCGAATATCCCTTCGGTGACATTCATAGATACATGGAGCATGTGTGGATCATTGCTAGAGGAATCCTACACTTGGATTCTATGAAACAACGACGGATCACACCTGATCGTGACTGGAGACATCAACAAAGAAAGAATTTCATCAAGGTAATTCTTTTCAATTAATTAAATTAATTACAACCAATATATGATTATTCTTTATCTATGGTTTTAGGACTCCCTCTTTTGTTTTTTTTTTCTTCATTCTATTTTGAAGATTCGGCGTTTTACATCGTGGTGGATCTTAAATTGATCATTTTTAACGTTAAAATTAAAATTGGTCACTCCCACTAATGCGCTTCTACTGCACCCGGAACCTACAAGTGGTATCAAAGGGGTTATATTGTTGATTATAATTATTTAGTTTATCGTTGGTGATTTACACATTTAATAATTTAGTTGTTTCAATTCAAGTTAATCATTCATTAAATTAGAATATCGAGATCTGTTCCTCCTCTATAATTTCTCATTCACTATACATAAATAACCTTTTCATTTAATTTTTGATTAAAATAAAATAGAGGATCTCTTCTGGAGGATCCAAACATTCCTAACCATACAACATGAGAATACACGGCATATATTAGGAAGTACATGTCATGTAGTCTAGGTTCATGCATTGGACTGGTCTGCCAAATCAGGCCATGTATTGATCCTATCTAATTCATTTATGACACCATGTGTTGACCAGGAACAAGTGTCACACAGTTTCCAGATTAAACGTTGTGTGGTCCAATGCACACGGTGTGTAGTAACTTCAGGTTAGGGTTATACCAAGTACCTCGTACATGGTTTTCCCAGCTGGAAACCGTGTAACATGGAAACTACACGGCGTGTGTCCCACTGAACACGCCATGTACTCCAAAAAATTCCAAAGTACATCAATACGCCATGTCTCGGGGCGTGTACTTCGGATGGATGGTGAAGAAAAGTGCATTTCGTGTAGTCGGAACTACATGTCATGTACTCACAAAAATTATGCAGATATATTAAAATTTATTATATTATACAAACCCTTGAGACGTGTACCATAGTGCAGGTGTAAATCTGAGGCACAACACGTGATAGGTGTTTTATATATGTGTGTTTAATTTAACATCTAGGTAATGAACGGGAATTCACCGGGTTTCCTCCAAGGTACAAGTTACGTACAAAGATAATTTTAAATGAATTTATTTGTTTAAAATTATGATGGATGAGAATCACAAGGAAATTAAAAAAAGGGTTTAAGATAAAAAGATTGATTAATTAAAGATAATTAATTGATTCGAGCGTGATTTATCTTAAACAAGAACGATTAAATAATTGAATGATAGTTTTATTTAGGCGTAAATATTGTTGCATATATGGATGATCAGGAGCTATACCAAGACCTTTGTATGTGAATGGTTTCTTTAATTTATTTATTTAAATTAAATTTGTTGGCCTGTGAGCCTTCTTCTCATTAATATGTAGGGCCTGCATGCCCAAGGATTCTTTTATGTAAAAACGCCCTTTTCACCCCTCACCTACATGTGAGATAAATGCATATGTAATGGATGGAGCTCCCAAGCTAGTGGAGGTGGCTCAAGTCAGGAGCCAAGGTGAAACCAATCCAAGGAGATACAAAGGTAGACAGGTGGAAAGTTATAAACACGAACCCGAAAGGTTCAAGGTGTTTCTCCCCTAGGTCTTGGGTTAGTTTATCAACCGCTAGATAAACTAACCAATAGAACAAGATCATGATAATATCATTTATTTTATTTCTGTCAGTTGCATGGTTTATTTATTGTGGGAGTGTTTTCACGATCACACTATTAATGAATTAAACAAGCATGCAAGATGGAACTAAAATAAAACCGGATTATGCATAAATATTATCTTATACATGGTTAATCACTTAAGTATATCCCACTTAATATTAACAATCATGTAATCAAAGATAATAAAATGTAAATTTACATATATGGATAAAATCCCTCAAAGAAATATTAATTCGGTATAGCCTTCCATAATCTTGGTTAGAATCGAACCATAATTCAAAGTGCTTGATCAACCCTAGTTGGGGTGCTTTCAATTATCAGGGAATTGTAATTCAAGGTTTTGGGTTGAATTGATATGGTTCACATCAAGGGTTGAATGCCACAATAGGACTTGGTGTGAGCAAGAGGCAAAGGTCGAGGAAATCCAAAATAAAAGGATTTCAATATTGGGGAGTCCACTCAGTGGATCAAGGAGCTGCGAGTTAATGTAGTCGGAATTTGGAATTCCTACCTAAAACCCTTCAATTTGCTTGACCAACCCTAGTTGGGGTAATGCAAAGGTGAATACAGATCCTTTCTACTAGAATATTCAGGCAATAGAATATTTCGAAGTCAATGGTGAGGGATATTAGATTTCGATAAAATAGTGGGAGACTAATAAGTATTAATTTATTTATTTTTATCAATTTTATAATAAAGTATTAAACCTTTGCTCATCTTAATTTGTAGAAACAGAAAGAAAAATTACTTCAAACATATCATTTCAAACCATACTCGATAAGTAAAACCTTCTCACCGGCACCAATTTCCAAGAGTGGCAGAGGATTTTACGCGTCATCCTTCGCCATGAGAGGAAATTGTATGTGCTATAACATCCTATTATAGTTGCGCCTGGAAACAAGGCCAGTGGTGAGGAACTATCTATTTATATAAAACATATGGATGATGCCACATATGTCCAATTTTTCATGCTATCGACCATGTCTAATGAGCTCTTGAAGCAACATGAAAACATGGACATGTATAGCATGATGTCTCACCTTAAGGATCTCTACCAAGAGAAGACAAGCCAAGAGAGATATGAGATCTCCAATGCTTTGTTTACAACTAATCTTGGAGAGTTTGTGCCAGCTGGGCCTCATGTAGTCAAGCTTATTGTCTACATCGAATGCCTGGACATCTTAGGGATTAAATTCTAGGATGAGTTGCTTATAGATCTCATCCTATCATCACTACCCAAGACCTTCTCTAGCTTCATTATCAATTATAACATGAGCAACAATGAGAAGAGTCTATCGGAACTTTGGACCTTAATTCTCCAGGAAGATAAGGACATGGGGTGTGACAAACCCATAGTCCTTATGGTGAATAAGAAAAGGAAGGATAAGGAAAAGGGGCCAAAGACTTATAAATGGTCTGAAGCCCCTGAGTGTTGTCCTTCCAAGAAGGGGAAGATCCATAGGCAGGGCAAGGAATGGGAGGTGATGTGTTTTGCATGTGGAAATCAAGGCCACTGGAAGAGGAACTGCACCCATAAGCATGGGGACTCTATAGGTGCATTCATTATCAATCGTAATCTTTCTATTTCTACACATTGGGTATTAGATACAACTTGTGGGGCTCACACTTGTATTAAAATGCAGGAAGCAAGTAGATTTAGAAATATTTCTAGAGGATAGGTGGATCTTCAAGTTGCCAATGGTGTGAGGCTGGCTGCGTTGGCCATTGGCGATTACCACCACTCATTTCCGACTGGAATGATTTTGGTTTTGCATAACTGTTATTATGTACCTAGTGTTACCAAGAACATAATTTTTGTATCTTGTTTGGATATGGATGGATTTATTTTCAAGTTTGGAAATAAGGGTTGTCTCTTTTATAAGAACAATGTATGTTATGGTATGGCACATTTAAATAATGGTTTGTATGTATTAAATTATGAAAACCAAGTGTTGGTAATCAATAAAGAAAAAACTCTCATGAATCATACATCACCCAGTTATGGCATAACCATATCAGCCATGTAAATGAGAATCACTTGACAAAGCTCTACCAAGATGGATATTTAGACTCTATTGAGATAAAACCACTTGATAGATTTCACACTTGTTTATAAGGTAAAATGACCAAGTCGCCTTTTGGGGGATAGGGTGAAAGGGCCACAGAACTTCTAGGATTGGTGCACACGGAAGTATGTGGACCATTTCTAGTAGAAGCTAGAGGTGGATATTCTTACTTCATTACTTTTACTGATGATTTAAGTAGATATGGATATGTCTACTTAATGAGGTATAATTTAGATTCCTTAGATAAATTTAAGGAATCCAAGAATGAAGTGTATAATCAGCTGGGTAAGAAGATAAAGAAACTTCGATTGGATCAAGTTGTAGAATATATGAACCAAGAGTTCATTGATCTTCTATGGGAGTCTGGGATTCTATCTCAGCTCACTCCTCCTTATACACCATAGTGGAATGGTGTTAGTGAAAGGAGGAACCACACCTTGTTGTACATGGTGAGGTCGATGATGAGTCATGCAAATCTTCCATTATCCTTCTGGGGATATGCATTACAAACTACAGCATACACATTTAACCGAGTACCAACTAAGGCGGAAAATGGAATTCCATCCAAGTTATGGAATGGAAAGAAACCCATTTTGTCGCACACATGTGTATGGGGATGTGAGGTGTTTATTAAGGCCTTATCAAGAAAAAAACTATCACCCTAGGGAACAAAGTGTATCTTTATAGGATATCCCAAGGAAATGAAAGGATATTACCTATATAACCCTTCAAACAAGAAAGTTAATGTCACCAGACAAGCCGTCTTTCTCAAGATGGAGCACATCCTTAAAAAGGATAGTGGGAGCAAGATTGACTTCGATGAAGTTGATGTTCAAGATACATAGGATTTGGTACAGTAACAAGTTCCATTGTTCCCCGTGGAAGAGGTTCCAGAAACACAAGTACTACGTAGGTATAAGGCCCTGGCCTTAAACCTTACTTAATATTGAATTAAATGAATAATTCACATTGAGGATCTTTTCAGGTTTATAGTTTTATAGAATTAGGACATAACTATTACATCTCAAAATATTACAAAGTAGACACTTCTACTAAGTTTCCATAAAATAAAAACTCTTAAAAAGAAACATGTCTAGTTCCATGTTTTAGACAGCCTAACATTTCCTTGATCCCATCCTTGACCTTATTCAACTTTATGTCCTGTGAAAAACATTTCAAAAAAAACTTGGGATGAGCATAAAAATCTTAGTAAGGGATACATAAATAAGGGAAACTGTTAGTTTTTCAAAACAACATGTAAACCATGAATACTTTACCAAAGTAATACTTTTCACCTTTATGAAGTAGTAAAAAATATTCATTGAATAAAATACCATTACTTAACCTTTTGTAACCAAAAGATTACTATAAAACCCATATAAAGAACACATAACTTATAAAGGTAACTTGGGACATAAACATACTTAAATGGAATAACCATACGGTTGACTTCCACACATACTTAATGGAATAGTCATACGGCCAACTTCCATACCCAATGCATTGGAGGTTATAACGTAACCACCCATCCTGGTATTCACGGCACCACCCGTCATATGTTTTATCACGTAACCACCCGTAAAATGTCCAAGTACCATCATTACACATAAAATATTGAAAATATAAACATTTCAATAACAACATTTCATTTTCAATCACAAAAAGTAATTCCAAGATATTAAATTAATCAATCCATTTCCAAAAATAATTTAAAAGAGATTTTTGAATCAAAGTGTCCCATAACACTTTCAAGCTTTTAATGGAATTATAACATAAATGTCCATATAAATAAATACTGAAAACCATTTTTAAAACATGGACATTAAAGATAAAGATTTAGAATAATGAATCTTTAAAACATTTAAAATGATATTTTTGTTAAAGAGTTTTTAACAAAATGAGAGACTCTTGAATACAAATAATTGCGGAATAACATTTAATATGAACTTTATAATATCATGAAAATAAATGGATTCATGATATAATATGTCAAAGGATAGTATACACACCATATAAGAGTGAATTGGTGCATAACAACAATGAAGTCTCAATGGAAATAGAAATTGAGATGAAATCTATTATAAAGATGGTATCCTTAAATTAAGGATAAATATATCACATAATTATGTGTGAGAAATATAAATACACCCAATATAAGTGGATATTAAGTGTGAAACAATCAGAGTTCATTCACACATAATCTTGGAAAAACAAAACCAATGACATAGATATTTAACTCAATGAAATGAGATTGAGTTATGATTTCCCATACAAGTTCGTAAGAATTTATCAATGAGATGATTATGTGTACAAATACTACATCCACACAAAGGTTTGTGGAAATTACAACATAGATATTCCATACATAATCTTGGTATAATAAAATCAAGAAGTATAGGTTTAACCCAAAGAATTGAAAGTGGGTTAAGAAGTTCCCTTACAGAAATCCGACAGCCTAACGGCGTCACTTTAAAATTCAGAAAATGAGTTGATGAGAGAGAAACTGGTATCTCATCACTTGGAAAGAAAATTTACATAAATAAGGATATTTAATAACATATCCCAACATAATAGTATGTGAATTAAAAGACATAACAAAAGAAGTCTTTTAAAAAGAGGAGGGTGAAAGGTCCCCTTACCAAGTTGGGTAACTTTCAAAACGTACACCCCATGGAAGAAGGGTCATAAAATGAAGATGTAAATACCCATAAATGAAAATATACTACAAAAAGTGTATAATAATTTGCAGTACATACACCACTCAAAGGAAATAGTGGCAAATGTAGCATAAATGTCATGGGAATAAAAGTGAGATGAAAAATCCCTTACTAAAACTCGGCAGCCTAACAGCGCCACTTAAAACTTCCAAAAATGGATTTATAAGATCAAATAGGGTCTCTCATAATATGAAAATAAAAATTACAGTATTAGGAAAATAAAATAATGTCCCCAAACATAAGAAATATGAGCTTAAAAGAAATGACATAAAAGAGAGTACTTAAAAAGAAAGAGAGGTTGGATCCCTTACCTCAAGTCCGACTTGTCTTGTTTGTTTATTTATATTCCTGATTAACAAACTTTGGTCAATTTATAATTGATTAAGGAACTATTTTAAATATTTTTATTCAGTTTATATCACATATTATAATGTTATAATAATTGGTTAATAATGTGAGTTCATATCAGACGTTTTTGTCGATGTTTGGTACATGAGTCAAAAATGAACTTGTTTGAAAATGATTTCCCATGTAGTAAATCATTTCCAGAATAGTATTAATGATTAAAATATCATATATATCCATTAAATATTCATTTTATACTATTCCATAACATTTGGAGATAAAAAAATTAAAAGCACCGTTCATGGAGACGGTAGGCTGTACGTACGCCTGAACGCTACTTTCATTTTTTGTTGTCATATTAATCGAATTAAAACTAAATGAGAGATATATATATTATAATTCCAGAATGATATAAATCATTTGGATGTAATATATGACATATATATCCATTATATATATGTACTTATAATAGTACATAACATTTGGAGATAAGAAATGAAATGTACCGTTCATGGAGACGGTAGTCGTACGTACGCATGAACGCTACTTTCATTTCTTTGGCACATTAATGGAATTAAAACTAGATGAGAGAGATATATATATTATAATTCCAGTATAATATATATGTTATATAGATCACATAATTTCATCAATTTCATTCTTTATACATTCCATGTATTGCATGAACGAGTCACATCACTTGAGGGGGCGGTAGTCCACACTTCCTCAAATGAAATTATCGCATTTGCACAACATGAAAAGCATAAAGGTATGTATTAATTATAAAATAAATAAGAATAGAGAGGAAATAAATATAATATATATCATAAATAAATATATTTCCATCATAATGGCCACCATGAGAGGTGGTATGAGAAGATAGAACAATCATAGTTTCATGAGGCAGTAATTCACCATCCACGGAAATAGTATGTTCTTTAACCATTAGACGGTGGTGTGTGTTAGTGTAGCTCGAATCCTCCTCATAAAAACAACCTAGTATATTTAATATACTGTTTTTGTTACAAAATAAATAAATAAAAAGAGTTTAGGGAGTTGGAGAAACAAAATAAAACAAAAGAACACTAGGGAAGACTTTACCTTTAAATCGGGTAACTCTTTTTGATTTGAGCTCAAAGTCTTCCTTGGAAAGAATTATGCCCAAAGTGAGGCTTCTAGGAGTAATAGAGGGATGTGGACAGACACAATTGGTAGGGTTTGGCCGAGCCAAAGGCTTGAGAGGTATGGGTAAGGTGGTAGAGGTGGGGGCCTTTTATAAGAGGAGAGGAGGGGCACTCTTGGAAAGTTATAAACTTTTACTTTATTATAAAATGCTTTTCGGATTTTAAAGGTCCCAAAATTATATATTTCTAGGATAAGGTGGGAATAGTTCTAAATACACCCATACAATAGGTTTTTGACAAGTTTAGGTCTTATATTTTACATTATCCTTTCATTTTATTTAAATTGTTAAATAATGAGGTAATCGCTGCATCATCATGGTGTCATAAATAATTTAATTTATTTAATGTCTAAAAATTATAAAAAATATATAATTATGTAGGAAATATTTTTATCTTTCTAATAAATATTTATATTCAAAAATATGACTTGTATAACCCCATTTAGAAATTGTTTTAGTAAAACAACACATGCTTGTGACATTTTAATTTTAACTTTAAATAAAAAGGTATTAATGTCATTTTCCAACCAAAGTGGATCCATGGGGTCCCCAAGTTTACCCATGGATTTTCTTGGTCGTCCATGACACATCCAATAAGGTTAGGACATGTTTCAAGGTCATTTCATATTATTAAAACATTATTTTTACCTTAAACTACACTAATTACCTCTAATCGCGATTAAAAACTTAAAAGTTACAATTCACCAAAAAATTATTTTAATCCCACTGAACCACATTTTAATTCCTAATGACAACCATTTATGTCGTATTTTTGAAATTCAAGACACAGAGGTGCTAAATTTTCATTTAAACGAAAAATCAGTTTTTGAAGTACCACTTAGTGGTTTCACTATTCATCAAAAATTGAAGTTTTTTAGAAAAATACCAAAAATTCACCCTAAGCTATATTTGATATTCCGAATTCAAAAATGATGTATATTTTAAAAAATTCAAACCATATAAGTTGCATTAATTAATTTAATAATTAATTCCCGCTGTCAAAACAAATAACGTGTTTTTATGAAACAAAATGTATCAAAAGATTGACACTATTTAAGTCCAATTTCAAAGTGAAATTAATTCCAATGACCACTATTGGATTAAATGTAAAAAATATATTCTAATTTAACTTTAAAACCAATTCAAAAGATAATCTAATCATATAAAAAATTAGATTAAAAAGAGGTTTTGAATTAAAATACAACATTTTTCACTATTCATTAAAAAATGAACTTTATCGAAAAAATACCAAAAATTTACACAAAGTAAATTTTGATGTCTAGATTCTAAAGAAGGATTTTATTTTTTCAAATATAACATATAAAATTGTCAAAATTATATTTAAAAATGGTTCTCCATCAAAAGGCGGTTAATCGACCTTTTAAAGAATATTAGAAGATTTATGCTTAAAATTGGATTCATTTGCATTTTATGCCTCTAAAATTTATTGGATAAAAGTAAAAATATTTGAAAAACATATATAATCATTTTGTAGTTAGTTCCATTCTTTCTCGTCATTACAATGGCTAGGCGTTAACTACCATTTAAAATAATATTATTTTATTACTAGTATGCAACGTAAGATTTCAAAGAAACTTTTGGTTGCGTATCGGGTATGTTATCGAACATAGCAACCCCTTTAAAGTAAAATTAACATTTTATTAAAAAATATGGATAAATATAAAAAATTTCATATTCTTTATTTACCTGGGGTGTTACATCCTTCCCCCCTTTTGGGAATTGCGTCCTCGCAATTTTAAAATTAGCCGTGGAAATTTCATTGAAAGTCCCACATCGGAACAAGAGTCAGTAAAACTATCACTTTAAAAGAAAGGGAGAGAAGTACAAAGGTCACCCGAGTTAAACTATACTAGGATTCCACATATGAAAATATGGATATGGAGGAGAAAACAAAGGGTCATGTTCTGATGGAGAGTGATAGTAAACATGTCTAGGAGAAAGTTAACCACAAGAAAATCACAAACTTGTGATGGGTTAAATGGTATTCGATTCCCCATTACTAAAAGTTAACAGACAACATTTTTGTTTTAAGTTACTCTTCATTGAGGAATTTTTTTTTGAGCTTAACTAAATCATAATGAAACATACTTACTTGTCACGTAGACTTTCAACTTTTACTAGATTCCTTAATCAAACTCCTATTTTCTCCAAAAGACGAGTATTAAGGAAGACTTGTTCGCATTAAGAGTACTATAATAAACTTCTTGAGAATCACCTAATCCACAAAAGAGAACTATATACTTCCCATGTCTTTAGATCTCAACCAAAACCAAACCAAAAAGTTTAGTACGAGGTCAGATAATACCCAAAAAGGATATATTTTTTTTTACAAAAAGAAAAACTACTCCTAATCTCTAAAATTTGTCAAACAAAACCCAAAGTTCAACGAAGACCACTTAATAAACAATTTGTCCATAAAATTCTTCAAGGTAAACCCAACTAAGATTGAAACCCAAATATTTGAATGATTTAATCACATAGTCTCCCAAGTTACAAATTAACATTTATCTCCAAATAACATCAGTTGCTCTTAAAGTCTCATATTGAAAAGTAATTAACCTAATCACATATACTCCATGATAGGTTAATAATTTCTATAGATAACCCAAAATAAACTTACTCTTGATTCATAAAATCATCTAACTAAAAAAATAATTAGTCAAACTAACCAGGGACTTCACGTAGTCCAGTGGTAGGCGATAAATACCAGTCGCACTTTGGTTGTGGGTTCAATTCCCACAACTTTTTCTGACGCGACGGGTTGTCACACAGTCTGCGTGTTGTCCTTTTTCCAAAACTATATAATTCTTAAAACATTCCCCAATAAGAGATAAAATCTTCAAAAATAATCATAACATAATTTAACCTCAATTTTACCTCATGACTTTCATCTTCCATCATAACATATAGTAACCCATAATTACCTCAAAAGTAAGGATAATATAAACCATAATGGTTGCCATTATAATTATCACATGAACTTCCACATAGAGTTGGTTCTCTCGTACAAGAGGCATTAGAGAACTCACCAAGGTTCAATTGGTTAATCATGACTCATGATAGTTGGTTTAGAATAACCATGATATTTCTCATTGAATCCCCCATTTCATGCAGTCTCTTAATCAGAGAACCACCATAGTTTCCTTTAAACCCATTGTCACTTTGGTTCCTGCTAGATCCATCCATTTACTAAAACCAAAAAGGTCAGTGTGAGTATATCAACAAAATCATCATGTACTAAAGAGGAAGATAAACACTAAGATATACTTATCCAAGTTATCTCAAACTCATTCCAACCTTCAAAAATAACAATGAATCTGTCTAATATAATAACCATTTTGGTTATACACAACTTGTCACTTATGCTTTAAACAACACTCTAACCTCTAAAGTTATCTAAACCAACCTTTGATACCAACTATAAGGCCCCGACCACAAACCTTACTTAATATTGAATTAAATGAATAATTCACATTGATGATCTTTTCAGGTTTAGAGTTTTAGAGAATTAGGACATAACTATTACATCTCAAAATATTACAAAGTAGACACTTCTACTAAGTTTCCATAAAATAAAAACTCTTAAAAAGAAACATGTCTAGTTCCATGTTTTAGACAGCCTGACATTTCCTTGATCCCATCCTTGACCATATTCAACTTTATGTCCTGTGAAAAACATTTCAAAAAAAACTTGGGATGAGCATAAAAAGCTCAGTAAGGGATACACAAAGAAGGAAAACTGTTATTTTTTCAAAACAACATGTAAACCATGAATACTTTACCAAATTAATACTTTTCACCTTTATGAAGTAGTAAAAACTCTTCACTAAATAAAATACCATTACTTACCCTTTTGTAACCAAAATATTACCATAAAACCCATATAAAAAACACATAACATATAAAGATAACTTGGTACATAAACATACTTAAATAGAATAACCATACGGTTGACTTCCACACATACTTAATGGAATAGCCATACGGCCAACTTCCATACCCAATGCATTGGAGGTTATAACGTAACCACCCATCCTGGTATTCATGGCACCACTCGTCATATGGTTTATCACGTAACCACCCGTAAAATGTCCAAGTACCATCATTACACATAAAATATTGAAAATATAAACATTTCAATAATAACATTTCATTTTCAATCACAATAAGTAATTCCAAGATATTGAATTAATCAATCCATTTCCAAAAATCATTTAAAAGAGATTTTTGAATCAAAGTGTCCCATACCACTTTGAAGCTTTTAATGGAATTATAACATTAATGTCCATATAAATAAATACTCAAAACCATTTTGAAAACATGGACATTAAATATAAAGATTTAGAATAATGAATCTTTAAAACATTTAAAATGATATTTTTGTTAAAGAGTTTTTAACAAAATGAGAGACTCTTGAATACAAATAATTTTGGAATAACATTTAATCCGAACTTTATAATATCATGAAAATAAAGGTATTCATGATATAATATGTCAAAGGATAGTATACACACCATATAAGAGTGAATTGGTGCATAACAACAATGAAGTCTCAATGGAAATGTAAATTGAGATGAAATCCATTATAAAGATGGTATCCTTAAATTAAGGATAAATCTATCACATAATTATGTGTGAGAAATATAAATACACCCAATATAAGTGGATATTAAGTGTGAAACAATCAGAGGTCATTCACACATAATCTTGGAAAAACAAAACCAATGACATAGATATTTAACTCAATGAAATGAGATTGAGTTATGATTTCCCATACAAGTTCGTAAGAATTTATAAATGAGATGATTATGTGTAGAAATACTATATCCACAAAAAGGCTTGTGGAAATTACAACATAGAGATTCCACACATAATCTTGTCACAATTAAATCAATAAGTAGAGGTTTAACCCAAAGAATTGAAAGTGGGTTAAGAAGTTCCCTTACAGAAATCCGATAGCCTAACGGCGTCACTTTAAAATTCAGAAAATGAGTTGATGGGAGAGAAAATGGTATCTCATCACTTGGACATAAAATTTAAATAAATAAGGATATATAAGAACATATCCCAACATAATAGTATGTGAATTAAAAGACATAACAAAAGAAGTCTTTTAAAAAGAGGAGGGTGAAAGGTCCCCTTACCGAGTTGGGTAACTTTCAAAACGTACACCCCATGGAAGAAGGGTCATACAATGAAGATGTAAATAACCATAAATGAAATTATACTACACAAAGTTTATAATAATGGGCCGTACATACACCACTCAAAGGAAATAGTGGAAAACGTAGCATAAATGTCACAGGAATAAAAGTGAGATGAAAAATCCCTTACGAAAACTCGGCAGCCTAACAGCGCCACTTAAAACTTCCAAAAATGGATTTATGAGATCAAATAGGGTCTATCATAATATGAAAATAAAAATTACAGTATGAGGAATATAAAATAAGATCCCCAAACATAAGAAAGATTATCTTAAAAGAAATGACATAAAAGAGAGTACTTAAAAAGAAAGAGAGAGGTTGGATCCCTTACCTCAAGTCCGACTTGTCTTGTTTGTTTCTTTATATTCCTGAATAACAAACTTTGGTCAATTTATAATTGCTTAAGGAACTATTTTAAAGATTTTTATTCAGTTCATATCACATATTATAATGTTATAATAATTGGTTAATAATTTGAGTTCATATCAGACGTTTTTGTCGATGTTTGGTACATGAGTCAAAAATGAACTTGTTTGAAAATGATTGACCATGTAGTAAATCATTTCCAGAATAGTATTAATGATTAAAATATCATATATATACAGTAAATATTCATTTTATACTATTTCATAACATTTTTAGATAAAAAAATGAAAAGCACCGTTCATGAAGACAGTAGATCGTACGTACGCGTGAACGCTACTTTCATTTTTTTTATCATATTAATGGAATTAAAACTAAACGAGAGATATATATATTATAATTACAGAATGATATCCATCATTTAGATTTAATATATTACATATATATCCATTATATATATGTACTTATAATAGTACATAACATTTGGAGATAAGAAATGAAATGTACCGTTCATAGAGACGGTAAGCCGTACGTACGCATGAATGCTACTTTCATTTCTTTGGAACATTAATGGAATTAAAACTAGATGATAGAGATATATATATTATAATTCCAATATAATATATATGTTATATAGATCATATAAGTTCATCAATTTCATTCTTTATACATTCCATATATTACATGAACGAGTCACATCACTTGAGGGGGCGGTAGTCCACACTTTCTCAAATGAAATTATCGCATTTGCACAACATGAAAAGCATAAAGGTATGTATTAATTATAAAATAAAGATGAATAGAGAGTAAATAAATATAATATATATCATAAATAAATATAGTTCCATCATAATGGACATCATTAGAGGTGGTATGAGAAGATAGAACAATCATCATTTCATGAGGCAAAAATTCACCATCCACGGAAACAGTATGTGCTTTAACCATTAAACAGAGGTGTGTGTTAGTGTAGCTAGAATCCTCCTCATAAAAAAATCCTATTATATTGAAGATACTGGTTTTGTTATAAAAGAAATAAATAAAAAGAGTTTAGGGAGTTGGAGAAGAAAAATAAAACAAAAGAACACTAGGGACGACTTTACCTTTAAATCGGGTAACTCTTTTTTATTTGAGCTCAAAGTATTCCTTGGAAAGAATTATGCCCAAAGTAATGCTTTTAGGAGTAATATAGGGATGTGGAGAGACAAAATTGTCAGGGGTTTTCTGATCCAAAGTCTTGAGAGGTGTGGGTAAGGTGGTAGAGGTGGGGGCCTTTTATAAGAGGAGAGGAGGGGCACTCTTGGAAAGTTATAAACGTTTACTTTATTATAAAATGATTTTCGGATTTTAAAGGTCCCAAAATTATATATTTAGAGGATAAGGTAATAATAGTTCGAAATTCACCCATCCAATAGGTTTCTTACAAGTTTAGGTCTTAGATTTTACATTATCCTTTCATTTTATTTAAATCGTTAAATAATGAGGTAATCGCTGCATCATCATGGTGTCATAAATAATTTAATTTATTTAATGTCTAAAAATTATAAAAAAATATCATGATGTAGGAAATCTTTTTAGATTTCTAATGAATATTTATAGTCAAAAATATGACTTGTATAAACCCATTTAAAAATTTTTTTAGTAAAAAAACACATGTTTGTGACATTTTAATTTTAACTTTAAATAAAAAGGTATTAATGTCATTTTCCTACCAAAGTGGCTCCATGGGGTCCCCAAGTTGACCCATGGATTGTCTTGGTCTTGAATGACACATCCAATAAGGGTATTACATGTGTCATGGTCATTTCATATTATTAAAACATTATTTTTACCTTAAACTACACTAATTACCTCTAATCGCGATTAAAAACTTAAAAGTTACTATTCACCAAAAAATTATTTTAATCCCATTGAACAACATTTTACTTCCTAATGAAAACCATGTATGTAGGATTTTTTAAATTCAGGATACAGAGGTGGTAAATTTTCATTGAAACGAAAAATCAGTTTTTTAAGTACCACTTAGTGGTTTCACTATTCATCAAAAATTGAAGTTTTTCAGAAAAATACCAAAAATTCACCCTAAGATATATTTGATATTCCAAATTCAAAAATTATTTCTATTTTATAAAAATTAAAAACATATAAGTTGCATTAATTAATTTAATAATTAATTCCCGCTGTCAAAACAAATAGCGTGTTTTTATGAAACAAAATGTATCAAAAGATTGACACTAGTTTAAGTCCAATTTCAAAGTGAAATTAATTCCAATTACCACTATTGGATTAAATGGTAAAAATATATTCTAATTTCACTTTAAAACCAATTAAAAATATAATCTAATTATATAAAAAAATTAGATTAAAAAGAGGTTTTGAATTAAAATACTACAATTTTCACTATTCATTAAAAAATGCACTTTATCGGAAAAATACCAAAAATTTACACAAAGTAAATTTTGATGTCCATATTCTAAAGAAGGATTTTATTTTGTCAAATAGAACATATAAAATTGTCAAAATTATATTTCAAAAGGGTTCTCCATCAAAAGGCGGTTAATCAACCTTTTAAAGAATATTAGAAGATTTATGCTTAAAATTGGATTCATTTGAATTTTACGTCTCTAACATTTATTGGATAAAAGTAAAAATATTTAACAAACATATATAATCATTTTTTAGTTAGTTCTGTTCTTTCCCGCCATTACAATGTCTAGGCGTTAACTACCATTTAAAATAATATTATTTTATTACTAGTGTGCAACGTAAGATTTCAAAGAAACTCTTTGTTGTGTATCGGGTATGCTATCGAACATAGCAACCCCTTTAAAGTAAAATTAACATTTTATTCAAAAATAGGGATAAATATAAAAAATGTCATATTCTTTATTTACCTGGGTTGTTACAGTAGGAGCTCAAGAGAGGTAAGGGAACCAGAGAGATTTGGTTTCCTAGTCACTGAGGTTGGTGAATCATTATTTTTGGACAATGATGAACCTATCTCCTACAAGGAAGCAGTATAAAGCTCAGAAGGTTCAAGATGGCTAGAATCTATGAATTTTGAGATGGATTCCATGTATCAGAACCATGTCTGGGTTCTAGTCGATGAGCTAGTTAATGTAAAGCCTATTGGATGAAAATGGGTATTAAAGAGAAAACTAGACATAGAAGGTCAAGTTAGCACCTATAAAGAAAGGCTAGTGTCTAAAGGATTCAGACAGCGTCAAGGAATTGACTATGATGAAACCTTCTTGACAGTTTCCATGTTTAAATCCATAAGAATCATACTTTCCATAGCATCTTACCATGACTACGAGATTTGGAAAATGGATGTCAAAACAGAATTCCTTAACGGTAACCTTTAGGAAGATGTCTATATAACACAACTAGAAGGGTTTGTGACACCAGGTGAATCCAAACGGGTTTTCAAGTTGAAAAAATCCATTTATGGATTAAAGAAAGCATCTAGGTCATGGAACATTCGATTTTATGAATCCATAAAGGAATTTGGGTTCATTAAGAACAAATTTGAGCAATGTGTTTATAAGTGGTTTAATGGGAATGCAATCATTATCCTAGTAGTATATGTTGACAACATATTGCTTATTGGAAATGATGTACCAGTCTTATAGTTAGTTAAGGACTGGTTGAACAAGTGTTTCTCCATGAAGGACTTGGGTGAACCAGCCTACATTCTAGGGATCAAGATCATTCATGATAGATCCAAGAGGCTTCTTGGACTAAGTCTGGGTACATACATTGACCAGATACTAAAGAGATATAGTATAGATCAATCCAAGATGGGATTAGTTCCAGTGTCACATGGCCTACATCTTTCTAAGAAAATGTTTCCATATACACAATAGGAGAAAGATAGAATGAGTAAGATCTCATACGCTTCGGCTATAGGATCCATCATGTATGCCATGTTATGTACTAGGATTAATGTTTCCTATGCACTAAGAATGGTAGGAAGATATCAAGAAAATCCAGGAGAATATCATTGTACTGCTATTAAGACTATCCTTAAGTATCTGAGAAGAACTAAGGATATGTTCCTAGTGTATGGAGGAGACGAGGATCTTGTCATTAGAGGGTATGCGGATGCTGGTTATCAGACAGATCAGAATGATCTAAAGTCACAATCTGGATATGTTTTCTGTCTCAATAGAGGATTTGTGAGCCGGAAGAGTTCAAAGCAGTCAGTTGTCGCTAATTCTATAGTGGAGTCTGAATATATAGCGGCTTCTGATGCATCCAAGGAAGTCGTCTGGATTTGAAACTTTGTCCAGGAGCTTGATGTGGTGCCTAGCAGTAAATTACCTATCACATTGTATTGTGATAATACTGAAGCGGTGGCTCTTGAAAAATAATCAAGGTCACATCAACGGACAAAGCACATACTCCAGAAGTATCACCTCTTGAGGGATTTCTATCAGAGGGGTGAAGTTGCAGTCAGCAGAGTTTCCATGGAAGAGAACATGGTGGACCCCATGACTAAAGGCCTATCTCAGCAGAATCATGAATATCACGTGAGAGCTAGTAGGTTAAAGGTTGTTAGTAGTTGGCTCTAGTCCAAGTGGGAGTCTGTTGGAGTTGGTGGCCTAGAACCAACTAATTTGTACTTTATTCATTAATAAATACCTTATCACATCTTGATTGTTCTTCTACATGATAATTCATGTGATAATGTCCTAAGGACAGATGCTGCATTAAAGGTTCATAGAAGATCCCTGTTATAATGAGAACCCGGAAGTGCCATAACACTATTCTTGAATATATTTTCTATAGTCGGATGATGTTATTTGAGGGACAAAAATAATATAGGCCATTAGTGGTGAGGACTCAAAAAACTTTGAGGCACCTTCTCATGGTGTGCGCCCTTGGTAATATCTAGGAGGATATTATAAGAACGAGACCCGCCAGTTGGAAATCCACATTTCATAGTGTCATTGGATGTTCCTATCTGCGGACGTGTGTATTGGTCCTTAGACTTTAAGATTATTATTAATGGGTATTACAACACACGCGCTTAGAAATATTGATGAAAACTATGACGACACACTGTTCACAGCGAGGTAGGTTACACTGGGTGCGTCACAAGTAATACTGCATTAATAGATAATATGAGAAAGGATTTTTGAAGGACCCCGGGACACCCTGAGAGGGGAGGGGTGAATCAGGGTGACTACTTTTTCTTTTAATTTGTTGGATCTTGTTCCCACGTTGGTAGGAACTTGTTGAACCTGTATGATGATTATGATCAAAATGAAAACATTCACATGCATAGATAAGACACAGTCATTTTTACTTGGTTCACCACTAAGGGCTACGTCCAAGGAGCATACGCCGACAGGTTGCCGGTCGTACCTAAATCCACTATGCTTCACTAGCTGGGGATACAAAAGTTCGGGTACAGACACTCTGTCCCAGGCTCACTGCCTTTACAATAGTTCAGGGATAGCTCACTGCGTCCCTCGAGTCACTCCCGTTGACTCCCCCTGGCTCACTGCCGTTGGTGAAGTCCCACTCAGTTTATAGACGTGAAGGTCTCTTCTTCATTTGCATAAGAGTGCATCCTTTGTTGTATGTAGATGCTCTATTGAAGTCCGATTCTCACCAGAAGAAGAATATCACTTTTCCTTGAATGAACCGAGTAGTCTCTCGGCTTTCGTGCAGCTCCAAAAAGGCGGGCGTGCTTCAACAGTGTCTGGGTCTCCTTTTTAAGCCCGGCGCGCAAGTCTCCCGGCGGCGCGCAAGTCTCAGGCGCGCAAGACTAAACTGGCGCGCAAGTGTCACTGAAGCACCTGCGCGACACTTCCTTCTTGAACTTAATACTTGCGCGACTCACTTCCTTCCTTTCCCAAATCACCTGGGGCGCTCAACCATCAATCGGCGCGCAAGCTCTACTTGCGCGACAAAACAACCACCTGCGCGACTCAACCACCTGCGCGACGAGAGCTCGAACAATCTCTCGGCCTTGAACTCTGTTCCAAATGAGGAGGGGTGGTCCAGTATTTATAGGCAAACTGGACCCCCTGCGCGGCGGCGCGCAAGTCACTAGACGGCGCGCAAGTCCCTCGACGGCGCGCAAGTCTTGTCTTCAATAAACTCTGTCGCGCAACTCACTTGCGCGACCCAACCAACACTTGCGCGACCTTCTTTCCTTAGCCAAATCTTGATGTTATGATCCTCAAAAACATATGGCGCGCAAGTCTTTTATCCTCCAAGAGCACGACGCGCAAGTACCTTTGCCAAAAATGGTTCACACCCTGAACTTCCACTGAGGATTGACAAAAAACACAAACCATACACCAAATCATGCTTTGAAGAACCTGGTTCCAACAATCTCCCCCTTTGGGTTTGTTGGCAATCAGAATAAATTCAATAGATCTCCAACCATGAGCAAATCCAAAACGCAAGAAGCAACTCAGCCAACACTCTAAGTCTACGTGAGCAATGCTCGGTGTAGAAAACAAGAGAGGAAGCTTGAATTGGGTCTTAGTGTTTTGAAATTCTCCATGACGCCCGATGTTATCCTTATTAAACTTCTCATCACAATCTTACACTTCTCACCACAAAAGAATTTCTTGCCTTGAATTTATGCCTTTCTCCCCCATTGACAATAAAACCGAAGACCGAAAAGTTTGTTCAACGTTCAGCTCAAGCCATACTCCCCCTGGATAGTATCTCCCCCATAAACCTGCATCACAGCCATAAGCAGATAAAAACAGTTAAAACAAACGGGGAGAGGGGACTTCCGGAGCCTCCTTATGCAGTAGGAGGTGGTCGAACACCGAGGTTCAACCGATGCTTCTCGAACACAGCCGCGGACAATGGCTTGGTTAGGATATCAGCCACTTGCTCATTAGTTCCAACATGATCCATTTTAATCACGCCTTGTTCAACCTTTTCTTTGATAAAATGATACCGTATTTCAATATGTTTTGTACGAGAATGCTGAACCGGATTCTTCGTAAGATCAATTGCACTTTTGTTATCACAATAAATCACCATTGGTTGCTGCACCTTATCACCAATATCTGTTAGCTGCTGCTTCATCCAAAGAAGTTGAGTGCATGCTTTTGTGGCGGAGATATATTCAGCTTCAGCAGTACTAAGAGAAGTACTTTCTTGTTTCTTGCTCAACCAGCCAACACATTTCTACCCAATATAGAAAGCTCCACCACTAGTGGACTTTCTATCTACGACATCACCAGCCCAGTCAGCATCAGAAAATGCTGATAATTCACTGTCCCTGCCTGCAGCAAAAAATAACCCGAAGTTATGTGTACCTTGAATGTACCTCATGATCCTTTTTTACTGCTGCCATATGTTCCTCCTTTGGATTACTCTGAAAGCGGGCCGCAAGGCATGTTGCAAAGACAATATCTGGCCTTGTCGCTGTCAGGTACAGTAGGCTGCCAATGATCCTCCTGTACATGGTGGGATCAACAGAGTTCCCATCCTCATGCTTTCCAAGTTTAGTTCCAACTGCAATCGGAGTTGACATTGGTTTGGAGTCTTGCATATTGAACTTCTTCAGCAGCTCTCTTGCATATTTTTCCTGAGAAATGAATGTGTATTCCTTCTTTTGAATCACTTGCAGCCCCAAGAAATATGTAAGCTCCCCAATCATAGACATTTCAAATTCTGATTTCATGTGGTTGGCAAATTCATCCACTGATTTCTTCCTACTGCCACCAAATATGATATCATCAACGTAGACAAGAACCATGAATTGATCTTTTGGAGAATTCTTCACATAGAGATTGTGATCAACTCCTCCTCTTTTGAATTCCAACTTCTTGAGATATGAATCTATTCGTGAGTACCACGCCCGTGGCGCCTGCTTCAAACCATATAGAGCTTTCTTTAGTTTGCAGACCTTTGTTTCATCGGTACCCAAGACAAAGCCCACTGGTTGTTCAATGTAGACTTCTTCTTCGATTACACCATTCAAGAATGCTGTCTTGACATCCATTTGATATACTTTATATCCTCTTTGGAGTGCCATGGAAAGGAAAAGCCTGATTGACTCCAGTCTAGCCACTGGAGCAAAGGTTTCTTCAACATCAATGCCTTCAATCTGAGAGTATCCTTTACATACCAATCGTGCCTTGTTTCTGATGACACTTCCATGCTCATCAAACTTATTTTTGAAGATCCATTTGGTACCAATCACATTGTGCTCTTCGGGTCTCTGGACAAGATCCCATGTCTGATTCTTATCAATCTGATCTAATTCATCATTCATGGATTTCACCCAAGATTCATCTTTTGCAGCTTCTTCGAATGAGGATGGCTCTAAAACTGATAGAAATGCAGATTGCGTGGTATTCCTCATCCTTCTGGTTTGAGTGGGTGCACTCCTATCCCCAATTATGTTGGATGGATCAATCTCAGTTCTTCGATTTCTCCTGCGGGGTTCAGTAGTATTCTCTTCAGCCATAGTTTCTTCTTCAGATTCTTCTTCTGAGTCATCATCATTATGTGATTGATGATTGTTTTGAACAGCTTCCTCTATTTCTGCATTTGTAGTTTCTTCATGTCCACATTCTTCATGACTTTCTATCACATCAGCATATGACGTCCGTGAAGCATTTTTGGTTTTCTCTTCAATTATCTTAACATCATTGCTTTCCACAATCCTTCCCAAACGATTGTTGAAACATTTGTAGGCTTTGCTGTTCATTGAGTAACCGAGGAAGATTCCTTCATCTGCGTTGTCACCATATTTCCCCTGATTTCCTTCTTTGTTCCTGATGAAGCACTTACTTCCAAAGACACGAAAGTATTTTAGAGATGGCTTCCATCCATGCCACAATTCATATGGTGTCTTCGTCTCACCCATATAAAGTCCTGTTCGATTCTGAATGTACACTGCAGCTTGAACAGCCTCTTTCCAGTAATGTCGTGGAATACGGCTCTCAATCAGCATAGTTCGTGCCATGTTGTTCACCTGTCGATTCCTTCATTCAACAACTCCATTTTGTTGTGGAGTTCTCACAGCAGCTACCTCATGTTGTATCCCATGCTTCTCCAGATAATTTTCAAATTCAATGGACGTGTATTCTCCTCCATTATCAGATCGCAACACTTTGATTGTTCGTCCAGTATCATTCTCGGCGATTCGCCGATATGTTTTCATGCAGTCAAGGACCTGTCGTTTCCGGTGAATGACCATCACACATGCCATTCGACTGTAATCATCTATGAAAAGGACAAAGTACCTTTCTCCATGAGTTCCGGCAACATTTATTGGACCAAAAACATCTGTATGAATCAGATCAAGAAGGTGAGATGCCTTTTTCTTCTTTGGCCGATATGAACTGCAGACCAGCTTCCCACGAATACAGGCATCACAGGATTTTTCACGCTCACGCTTCAAGTTGGGGATGTCCATGACAATTCTTAATTTTGATATTTTCTCCATGTCTTGTTGATTGATGTGTCCCAATCTCCGATGCCACAAATTGTTTTCTTCTTCAACAGTCATGTAACATACATTTTCTTCACTATCAACCTGATACAAGTTGCCTTCTGTTCTGCATCCTTTCATAAGTGAATTGTCAGTTTTTCCCTTGATGGTGCAGCCTTTCTGATTAAAAGAAACTATAATTCCTGAGTCACAGAGTTGACTCACGCTAAGGAGATTATGGCGTAGGCCATCTACGTAAAGGACTTCAGTCTTCTTTAGTTCTCCATTAGCTAATTGGGTACTTCCACTTCCTTTGATTTTCAGAGCCCCATCATTACCAAATCTTACTGTACCATCAACATTCTTTATGATATTCGTTAGTAGGCCGGCATTACCAGTCATATGAGATGAACAACCGCTATCCAGAATCCAGGTACTGTTGTTCTTTGTAGCTTTGAGGGCTACCTCTGCAAGGTTCGATTTCTCAATCTTCTTCCTTTCCTTCCATGAGACATTAGATTGAGTATATAGGACTGATGGCCTTTCAACTATCTCTTCCTCATACCCAGGTTCTTCATAGTCAAAGTCTTCTGTGAGAGGTGAGAACCTGTTTAAAAGAGCAACACTGTCTTGCTGACGAGACTTGACTTGTCTTGAACTTCGGTATGAGGTGTCTATGTCTCTTCTCTGCCTGCAATTAACGGCCTTATGACCAAAGTTAGAACAACAAAAACAATATCCATAGAAATTATTTCTTCTATGAGAATTAGGATATGAGATTGTTCTCCTTTGTTGAGCATCTATATCTTCTCCATTCAGATAGCTTCTTGCCTCTTCACAATAAGACATGGTATGGCCCAGATAGCCACAGAACTGACACTTCATGAGAGGAAATGTCTTCTCACTTGAATTTCTCCTTATACCTTCTTCCTTAGGAGAATAGTAAGACTGTCTGTCATTTTTGAATGTTTGAGGATAATTTTCAGGTCTCCTTTTAGTTTGGATTGAGGGTTCCTTTTTCAGCACTCTAGGTAACATTTCATCATGTTCAACTTTCATCTTGTCTTTCTTTTGGATCTTTTCACTTCCAGCAGTTGATGACTCAGCCTCACAGCCAATTCCACTCTTTCCCATGCATGCAGGTCTTTGATCACTCAAGACTTTTTCAACCCCATCTGAACCACACTTGGCTCTTGCAAGTAATTTTGCATCTGAGAATCTTCCGAACTGTATTTTCTTCCTCGATTCTTTTGGAACTGATTCTGTCTCCATTTTACTCCTTAGAGTAACTGCTTCCTCCTCAAGACCCTCAATAGTCTTGGATTTTTCATCCAGTCTGGATGTGAGGTCATTGATGACCTTTGCCTGCTCTTCAATTCTCAGCTTCAGATCAACTGCATCATCATTGCTTTCAATTATTTTAGATTGTACCTTCACAAATTCTTCCAGTCGTTCAATTTCAGCTTCAAGTTGATCAACATATTCAGTTGATTCTTCTACAATTGATTTCCACTTATTGCAGCTCTTACATTTAATCTTAAGCTTACTAACTGCATCCTTAAGTTGCACATCAGAATCTACACATGTTTTCAGTTGTTTTTCACCATCAGTATCTTCTGACTTTTCAACAGTGGCCATCATAGACGCATGGTTCCCAGTTTTGAATTCCGGTTCTTCTTCATCACAGAATTCATTGTCATCTTCTTCCTCTTCACATACAAAACTCTTCCTTTGCATTTGCTTACCAGATTTGAAGTCTCCCTTTTTGAAGAACCTTCTTTGAGGCTTCTTGAAGTTTTCATCTTCACTGTCATCATCATTGATATTCTTCAATCACTGAGAGGCAATATGCCCAACTTTTCCACAACGGAAACATGCGAGAGGTAACTTCCCTTTGAATTTCCCTTTCCCCTTCTGGAACTTCTTCGCAATGAGAGAAAGAATTTCTTTCTCTTCATCATCATCACCGCTACTATCCTTTGAGATTTTCAACTTATCCATGGCCTTGAATGCCATTTCCTTGCTCACCCGAGTCGTAGCATCTTCTGGTTTGACTCTCATTTCATATGCTACCAAACTGCTCAGTAAGTCATCTAGAGAAAGTTTGGAAAGATCTCTTTCCTCAAGAGCTGACACCTTCGCATTGTACAGAGGTGGAAGTCTTCTTAATATTTTCTTTACAATATCAATGTCTTTGATTTCTTCCCCTAGTCCCCGAATTGCTCCAACCACTTCAGTAATTCGATTGAAGAAAGAGTCTGCATTCTCGTCTGGATGCATCTTCAGATCATCAAACCGATTGTGTAGCACTTGTAGTTTCGCCTCCTTCACTTTGCTATCACCTTCATAAATATTCTCAAGTTTATCCCACATAGATTTTTCTGAGGTGCAATTCATCACCTTCAGGTAAATCTGATCAGAAAGGGCTGCAGTGAGAGCATTCTGTGCTTTAGCATCTGCATCAAGAAGTTTCCTGTCTGTTTCAGTCATAGCCAGACCTGTTGGATCAGTGACATGTATTCCTTGCATAGTAGAAAAAAGAACTTCCATTCCAAGAGATCTTAGATGAGATCTCATTCTGTTTTTTCAGATCTGGAAATTGCTTCCATCGAAGTGAGGGACTCCCCTGACATTGACGGCGTTTTCCATGATGAAGAAGGTCAGATTCAACACCAGCAACCTGGCTCTGATACCACTTGAAGGACCCCGGGACACCCTGAGAGGGGAGGGGTGAATCAGGGTGACTACTTTTTCTTTTAATTTGTTGGATCTTGTTCCCACGTTGGTAGGAACTTGTTGAACCTGTATGATGATTATGATCAAAATGAAAACATTCACATGCACAGAGAAGACACAGTCATTTTTACTTGGTTCACCACTAAGGGCTACGTCCAAGGAGCATACGCCGACAGGTTGCCGGTCGTACCTAAATCCACTATGCTTCACTAGCTGGGGATACAAAAGTTCGGGTACAGACACTCTGTCCCAGGCTCACTGCCTTTACAATAGTTCAGGGATAGCTAACTGCGTCCCTCGAGTCACTCCCGTTGACTCCCCCTGGCTCACTACCGTTGGTGAAGTCCCACTCAGTTTATAGACGTGAAGGTCTCTTCTTCATTTGCATAAGAGTGCATCCTTTGTTGTATGTAGATGCTCTATTGAAGTCCGATTCTCACCAGAAGAAGAATATCACTTTTCCTCGAATGAACCGAGTAGTCTCTCGGCTTTCGTGCAGCTCCAAAAAGGCGGGCGTGCTTCAACAGTGTCTGGGTCTCCTTTTTAAGCCCGGCGCGCAAGTCTCCCGGCGGCGCGCAAGTCTCAGGCGCGCAAGACTAAACTGGCGCGCAAGTGTCACTGAAGCACCTGCGCGACACTGCCTTCTTGAACTTAATACTTGCGCGACTCACTTCCTTCCTTGCCCAAATCACCTGGGGCGCTCAACCATCAATCGGCGCGCAAGCTCTACTTGCGCGACAAAACAACCACCTGCGCGACTCAACCACCTGCGCGACGAGAGCTCGAACAATCTCTCGGCCTTGAACTCTGTTCCAAATGAGGAGGGGTGGTCCAGTATTTATAGGCAAACTGGACCCCCTGCGCGGCGGCGCGCAAGTCACTAGACGGCGCGCAAGTCCCTCGACGGCGCGCAAGTCTTGTCTTCAATAAACTCTGTCGCGCAACTCACTTGCGCGACCCAACCAACACTTGCGCGACCTTCTTTCCTTAGCCAAATCTTGATGTTCTGATCCTCAAAAACATATGGCGCGCAAGTCTTTTATCCTCCAAGAGCACGGCGCGCAAGTACCTTTGCCAAAAATGGTTCACACCCTGAACTTCCACTGAGGATTGACAACAAACACAAACCATACACCAAATCATGCTTTGAAGAACCTGGTTCCAACAAATGTTCCTTCTGTTCCATAATAGAAGTAGATATCTCAGGCCCTTTGATGGAATTGATATAGCCTAAAATCCATGGCCATGGTAAGGTATGGGCGAGTTCAATTCCTGAAAGTCAAAGAAAGAATAATCGAGCACATGCGTTTATGTCACTAGAATTCAACCTTCTTGATTTGAGATATCGTTAAAAAGGGATTATATTACATGGTAAGAGTTCGTATGAGGTGACACGTCAATGCGGCATCAACTTCTTTCTCTTGGGTTCCTTGACCCATTGCTAGATAGTAATCTTAGACTTTAGGCAAGCCAGCCTAATGCCAATGATAAAGAGGCCTAGAGGATCACACACTAAGTGTGTCCATGTATCTCAGTTAAATATTAATTTAACAAGTTAAATAAAGACTATTCTTGACTGTGGTTTAATAATTATTTAAGGATTCTTGATCGCATTTATTTCGACACTAGTTATTTGAGAGAATATATTGTGGATGAAATAATATATATTTATTAGGGAGTAATGCAATTACATTTATTTAAGAAATAAATATCCATTAATCAAGGACTAATAAATGTGGTTGAGGAAATAAATAAAAATGGAAAATGAAAGTATATGCTGTGTATATTGAATATACACGCCATGTAGTTTTATGGAAAACGAGTACCCACCGTGTATTAATTATTACACGGTGTGTAGTTTTTCCAATCGGTATTTTGAGGAAATAATATCATTTTATTAAATGATATTTATTATAATCAGTGTGGGTGCATGTCAAGGAATTAATCATTTGACGTGGGGGTTTTCAATAAGAGTTAATGAAATAAATAAAATGCGTAACGTGTTTATTTATTGTCATAACTCTATAACATCAAACCCAATTATAAATATCCTCACAATCCCAACACTTTTCCCCAATCATTGTGCACAATAGTTCTAGAGAGTTCTCTCAAGGCCGAAAGAACTCCTTCCTCCAAGAATTCTCTCAAGACTAGGAGAGAACCGCCACCACCGGATCAAGGCGATCGAAGGTGTACATCACAAGCAAATGTTTTTCCATGCTAGCACCCGAAGATCCCTTCGGAGACATCCAGATATATGTGGAGAATGTGTGGATCACTGCTAGAGGAATACTACACTTGGATTCTATGACGCAATGACAGATCACACCGGATCGTGACCGGAGACATCAACGAAGAATGAATTCCATCAAGGTAACTCTTGTCAATTAATTAAATTAATTATAACCAACATAATATGATTCTATCTCTATGGTTCTGGGACTCCCTCTTTTGTTTTTTATTCTTTATTATATTCTGAAGATTTGGTGCTTTACATCGTGATGGATCTAGGATTGATCATTGTTAACGTTAAAATTAAAGTTGGGCACTCCCACTAACGCGCTTCCGCTATACCCGGAACCTACACCAGGTATATCAGACCTTTTGAAATTCTAGAATGAATCGGAGTTGTATCTTACCATTTGGAAATGTCTCCAAGTCTCTCCAAAGTTCATGATGTGTTCCACATATCACTATTGAGAAAATACATACCAGACCCAACGCATATACTCACCTATGAAGAAATAGAACTGGAACCAGATCTGACTTATTATGAAGAGCCTATCAGGATTCTGGACACTAGAGAATAAGTTTTTAGAAACCAGATGACTCATATAGTAAAATTTCTTTGGAGAAACCATAAAATTGAAGAGGCAATGTGGGAACGTAAGGAACTTATGATGAAGAACCACCCAAATATTTTTATGCAGTAATATTCTAGAAATTTTGAGGATGAAATTATTTAAAGGAGGGAAGAATGTAACACCCCAAGCTTCCATGGTCTGCTTCTCTTTGAATAATACAATAACTTGCGTTGTACGCAACCCCGAGTTCTAGCACACCATGACCAATCAAACTAGCCCTTTAAAAATTAGTTATGAATAGTAATACCCACTTTTTGAAATTTGATAAATTTTATTTTTCAAAATGGACTTCATTTTTGGATTCAAAATATCAAAATTATCTTAGGGTGAATTTTTGGTACTTTTCTAAAAACATTCAATTTTTGATGAATAGTGAAAAACATTGTGTTATTGTTTAAAACTGAATTTTTTATTTAAATAATTATTTTTAAATTTAAATTTATTTTAAATTCAAAATAGATACATAATACCTATATTAATCCAATTTAATTCATTTGAGTCATTTTATAATAAGATTAGATATATAAAATTTTATTGAACTTTTTAACGTCTTTTACCCACCTTCTAGGCACATTTACAAATTTGCATAAAACATAATTTTACCAATTCTGTGAATTGAATTTAAAAAATCTGAGAGACACGATTGACATTAGAAAGTAAAATGTGGTTCAATAGGATGAAAATATTTTTTGGTAAATAGTAACTTTTGAATTTTATTTACCACAGTTAAAAGTAAATAGGGTAATTAAAGGTAAAAATGATATTATAATTACCCCAACACTAATAATAATTATATTGGATAAGTGTATTCTGACCAAAATCAACCATAAGACAAAAATATGATCCTTTTTTATCCACTTGGATTAGATTATACATTTATTATATTTTATTTAAAGAAGAGTTAAAAGTGTTAAATTCAAATTTTAATAACTAAGCCATTTTTAATATAGAGTAATACATAAGATAAATTAGACTATAAATATTCATTAGAATTCTAAAAAATATTTTCTACATCATGGTATTTTATTTATAATTTTTATACCTTAAATAATTAAATTTATTTATGACACAGTGATGATGCAGTAATTACCTTATTAATGAAAGATTAAAATATTTGATATTAAAAATATTAAAATAAATATAAATTGAGACTTTTGATAAATTACATGAATTTTATATGTTAATATTATATTTTAGGGTTTATTAAATGAATTTTTTTAGAATTAATCAAGTTTTTATGACAAACAAAAAACAATTACTAAATAGTGTCAAAATTGACATAAATGAGTTTTTAAAAATGAATACTATTTTATTAAATGATATAATATTCCTAAAAATCTAAGATTCATCCAAAGGACTTAGATAAGGTTGTATATTTCATTAATTAACCACTTGATTTTCACTTATAATTTTATAGTAAGTTTATTAACCATGTAATATAAAAATACAAGAAAACATGGTAAAAGTTAAACTATTTAACTAAGAGTTAAATCTAAACTATTTTAACTAAAGTTTAAAATGGTGACCTAAACTTTTCTAAAACCTATTGGTTGAGAGGTTTTAGACCCATCCCCACATTAGCCTCGAAATAAAACCTTTTTTAGATATTAGAAACTGAAAATGATTTTATAATAAATTAATATTTCCAACTTTTCCTAAAGTGCCCCTCACCTCTCTTATAAAAGGGTACTTCCCCTTTTATTAAATTCATACCTCCAAAGCCAATTGGATCTGCCAACCCCTGCTCAAATATCCTCCTAAATATCATCACTTAAACTTATAGGCCATATTTTGATCATAAATCCAACCTAAGGATCCCTTTTGTTCAAATCAAAAGGAAGAACCCGAAGAAGAGGTAATTATTTCATCACCTCTTTCAAATTTATTTTCTTCTTCCACTTACTCTTTCTTTGTTTTTTCCATACCAAAACAATAAATACAGTACCTTATACATACTGAGATGTTATTATAAATATGGTATAACCATATTCATTATCCTATCCATCCTATTAATGAAAAAGTCACCATGCGTGCATACGTGCGGCTTACCGTCTCCACGTTGTGGTGTAGTTTGTTATTCAACGCTTCATTATTTGTATGGGTATAATAATGAGTATAATTTATGTAAATAATAAATATAATATTTTCATTATTCTTTATATATAATATACCATCCAATTACATACAATTTCACCATAAATAGAATGATATTGTCGCACGTGCGTACGTACGACTTACTGTCTTCACGATGCGATAGGATTTCATTCCCTATAGTAACCATTCAAGAATAATTTTCATTTTATGATTAAAAATAATGTTTAATAACTTAGTATCATTATGGATATGAATAAAATACATCCTATCCATAACAAACATGACTTACATAACAAAACATATAAAGTAAAATGAATCAGTTAACACCCGAAACAATGATACTACTGAAATATTATTAACAAATCAATATTATAGGATCATATATGATATCATACTTATGTATGTGGTTATTTAATAATTTAATAATTATTATTTAACTATTATACATGAGGTTAATGTACCCTAGACTATGTAAAAGTACATGGTAAGGGTTAATTTTACAATCTCTTTATTATCTAAGGTTGTCTATATGTGAGTATCAACTAGGACCTCTTTATCATCCAAATTTGTGTTTCTTAAAAATGTATTTCAAAATATTTTTAATATTTTCTAGACTATGGTTTAAAGTCACTTATACCCTTGTTTTACTTTTTATAAAAAAAATTAAAGGAATCTTTCCGTCATTTTCCAAACAAGCTACTTTATGACCTTTTCGACAAATTAAGGAAAGAATGTTTTTTTAACTTATATGGTGGGTGAGGTTATTTTTTTCCATTATAACACCTTTTAATATTCCCTTACAAGATTATAAGACTATTTTCAAAATAAATGTTTTATTTAATTTTAAATAATTTCAAATTAGAAAGTGATATTTCACTCAAATAGTTTTTGGACTAATTTCTTATATGTCAACATCCTTTGTTGGATTTTATGCTTGTTTGAAGTTGATTTATTATGATACAATATTTCATATTGTATTGAAGGTTTTGTGATATGTTTGAATGTGTTTGTTCTATTTTTTTACCATTCATGGTTTATGGTTAAAGTATTAACATTTCTTATGCTAGTTTTAGTACGAATGTTTATGTTATGTTTCAACATTTTAATATGAGGAATGCATTGGACGTAGTAAGTGACGGTCAGGGCCCGCTATAGCCCCTTGATGCATCAGTAGGTCTCATGAGACAAATTAGTGTCTTGGAACAAGGCCTTGACAAAAAATTTATTTGTATTCTTGGCATGAGGCCTTGACTATGTGGTTATGATGTCCGCCATTATGTATTTAATCATTATGAAATTAGCTATTGATATTACATGTGATTATTCGACTAGTAAAATATCCATGTGAATAATTAAATGGAATTATTTGATTTATATATTCTATATTATTCTGAAGTTTAAGTTTAAAATTCTTTTGTTTTATTCTTACACATTGCCTTAAATTTTTATACTTATTTATGATAGTTTACACTATATTGTTATCCTTACTGAGCATATGAGCTCACCCCTTTCTTATGTTTTATTTTTTCCCAGGATACGAAGAAGTATATTATGATTAACCTGTAGGAATGGGCTAAGGTATATTATTGTATTAAAAGGATACATAATGTTGTTGTTTTTCTATTTCATAATGTAATGAAAAACTTATGTATGTATCTAGTACTTCCAAGGCTACTAAACTAATAGGTCTTTTGGGACTTGATCTCTTTTGATAATTCCAATGTTATGTAATAATTCACCTACTCTGGGTAACTAGGGTTAGGGTGTTACAAAAGTAATGATGTTAATATATTAATAAATGATTAACCCATGGGGTTGGAACTTGCTGGGATTTAATGTTGATATTATAATTATGAGAATCATGGACTCGGTTTGTTTATTCCTAGAATGTTTAGAAATTTTTTGTGAGGTTAATGTAATATAATTTGGAACATTTTAATTGTTAATGAATTAATTAATGTAAAGTGAAACTGATGAAAAGGAATAAATTGATTTAATGTATCTCTTTAAATGGTTATGTGCTTATAGGATAGCTGGTCTTAATAGTGGTAGTTGGGAGTCCAAGAGACGTTAGCTGCAGTTGAGTCTGAGAATAGGCTATGACCATAGTGTGGTTGTGAGATATATTATATTGTGTACATTTTATGTTTTTATACGCTACTCCACCCTATTGGTTAGGGAAAATAACACCCATGGGATTTTGAGCCCTGGGGGTATTTTCCCCAACATCCTGATGGTAGGATGGATGGATGACTACCCCATTTAGCACCGCTCTCTTCTCTTGGTAGTTATATGTTCTGGTATGCGTGGACATTAATTTTCCCCATATATGTGTGTATAGGGATTTAATTTCTTGTAGTTATTTCACACACATGTATTCTAGATATAGTTACATAAGGGATACTATAGGTATCATTTGTATAGGATGGGATGGATTGAGGATCCTTACTCATGTATGGGTTGTGATGGATTGAGGATCGTTAATCGGTGTATGGGTTGTGATGGATTGAGGTATAATAACTGATGTATAATACACATTATACAAATTGTGGTGGATACTAGAAACTACCAAGTTACTTTTGGTATGAGGAAATGATCATGTGTTGCACGAGCTTCATGTTGTGGTGCTTTGCCCATGTGTCAGTGGGAAAACCTTTTTTGAGATAGATGATCAGGACGTGTGACATTGGGGGAAAGTATAAAACTAGTGGGAAATTATTAATGGGGTACCCTTGATATTATTTATTATAATATATACTCTTGTATGTGATATTTGGTGAGAGTAGGAATGGTGAGTTTGGGAACTTAGTATACCTGTTTAGGTGATGAGTTAGTTTCACTTGTTGTTCACTCTGCTTTAGCATGCTTTCTTTACCTTTTGCACAAGAGGCTCTGAGGCGGATCCTACTGAGTATACTGTTATACTCACCCTACATATATATAAACTGTTTTTTAGGTTAGTGAGAGAAGGTTGTAGATCTGGCTGGTTAATACTAGCTCATGGGTTTTATAGGAGCTTTTTGGCCAGTGTGGTCGTTTTCGTCTTTACTTTTCTTTTGGTACTTGTAGTTTTTCCTTTCATTTGTAGTAGTTCTTGCATGCCATTACATATGTTAACTTGGGTTTTCTTTTATATTTTATTTGGATAAGGAGTTGGTTGTTTTCTGCCTTATCTATCTCTTTTGATTGTGTTCTCTTAGAGAGTAATGTCTCCAATATGTGTGTTTACTATACCTTCGGTGCTAGTCTCCAACCTGAGGCCAACATGAGGTCAGACTCAGGTGTCACTATCTCTCTTCTCCCATTTCCAACTCAGGAGGGGTACACTTTTTAGGGAGTTTTTTATGAGAAAAAACTTATCTAAATCCTATTTTAGAGTCATATTTATATCTTATCTCATCCCTTCTTTGAAGATGATTCATTTTGGATCCATTGGGATTGAGTAAGACATTAATATATTTTAATCTTTTGAAAACAATCAAGCGATTCATCTCCCTCACTTATAAAAGGACATCCCATATCCTCTCTTCTCCACATTTCAAGATAATATTAGTATAATGACCCAATATTTCTCTATATATGTTCCTTAAATAAATAATATGCTTAATATCTTTCTCCATAAGAAAGGTTGAACTTAAATGAAAACCATGATACATTTAGATATAAATATAAGTATTAAGTATAACCATTAAGAAATATTCTTTGAATTAGTAGGTATGGATCGAGTAAAATTTAATGAAATATGGGTATAATAGAAATATTGTCTACTTTTAATGCTAATGAAATTAAGTTAGTATAGCTAAAACAACTAAAAAATCATTAAATGCGTAAAATGTATTTTTAAAAATTGGTTTTTTATTTCAAGAGACTCAATATATTATGATTAAATAATTATAAGATATATTTATAACATAAATAAAATATTACCAATAAATTAATTATTAAATGATAGAAAATAATAATAAAGAACAGTTAACATTTTAAAAATCTATTTTTCAACACGAACAGTTTTCTGCTTTATTTTGGGATTTTATTTAAATATTTAATAATTAAATTTTATAAATTTAATATGAAAAAATGAACATAATTTTGGGATTAATCATAATAATATAAGTTTGAGAATAATTGTATAGATTATTCCGAAGCATTTTATTTTTAGGTGAATAATGCAATATACCATTTTTATAATATTGTGACTTTTATGCCATTATTAATAAATAAGTATGAATTTAAAATTTATGAAACAATTTTCAAAGACCAAATATTTATTTTATAAATGAACTTATAATTTTAAAAAAATTGTTTTAAATTTATAAACATGTATTTTACACTTTATAATTTATGTTATATTTTTCAAAAAAAATAATACATTATACATTTAGTATTTTAAAATTTATTTTTACCACTTTTAAAAATTTAATCAAACAAAATTTAATTAAATTTTGGAATAATTAGGTCCAAATTATATAATAAGTTCAATTTTATTTTTCATCATAAAGGATAAATTACCTAGGTAAAAAACTTGTTACTGTGGTGAAAACTAAAATGGTAAAAATGAGTAAACTTAGAGTTAAAGGTAATAACATGTTTAAAATATGTTTTTAATTGAGTTTTGTAGTTATGTAATGATCATATTTTGGAGCCAATTTCCTTGATAGTGACTTCCCATTATTTAAAATTTGAGTATTAACAAAAATATCATCCCATTTCACTTATAAAATGGGAACTCCTCTCCTCACATCCCCTCACACAAAAACCCCTTAAGTTCAACCCAAAATATACTAAACCCTCTCATTCACACTCTTATACAACTTAATAAAGATTTTTTATTCTCAAAATACCATCCCTTAAAGTTTTAATTATAACGACCTGAACTGTTATAAATGAAGTTTCCCTTTGTGATTTAATTAAATGTATTATTATGTCATATGGTTATAGAAAATAGATGAAATTCCTTGGTTATATATTTGGATTTAAAATACCATTATGAATATTAATGATGTTAATATATCTGTTAAATAGCGATCACATGATTAGTATAAATATAGGGATTTTAACAAATCCAATTGACTCAAATAAAGGAAGTGATGGCCTCAACCAATAGAATTGTGCCTAATGAATACCATTTATCGGAGCATCCATGGGAGATAGAATCTCTAGGATTTACCCTTGACCAAGTCCAAGCTTAGATCCAACAACTTATGTATGAGAAAAACTATTTACGAGAGAATTTCAAGCTCATCGAGATTACGACCCAAACCATGTTTGTTAAATGACCCCATAGAAGTCTCATCTTCATACACCATCCTCTTAGGGAATACACTAGTGTAATAAAATTATATGTATAAAGACCATAATAATATGAATATGTAAATAGTATATAATAATTAATTTATTTTAATTTTTATTGTTACTTTATAAATTATTTTTATTTTCATTCAATTAAACACAAATTGTATTTTTGGGTAATATTCAAATTCAATTAAGGGATTTATTTTGATGAATTAATAGATTTTTTTGAGATAAATAGTATTTTAATAAAATTTTATTATTAAATAAGTTTTATTAATTATAAATGGTCATATAATTTTTATGAAGTGAAATGTACTTTTTATTAGGGTTCAAAAACTATTATTTCCAAAAACACATCCTTTTAAATAAATATGAGATTTTTTTAAAGAGAAAATGAAAATATTTAGAAAATTATTTAGATAAAATGAATAATATTTTTTTAATCAGAATGTAAAAATTATCCAATGGTGAATTTTTCATAATTTTCTGAGATAGTTGAATTTTTTGGTAAAAATTAAATACCGCATAAATATATGGTGTGTTTTATGACATCATAATGACCCAAAAATGATGTAATAAATAATATAATTGGAATCCTCATCCAAAAATATGTTTTCAGCTTAAAATAATTTGATTTTATGTTTATTTTATTGTGTTTCTAAGCCTTTATGAATCCTTCAAAACCATTAACATATTTTAGAGTTTTAAATTCATTTATTTAAAAGTGTGACTCACCTCCACATAAACAAGGGAATTATTTTAATAATTTCGGCCATTTTACTAATAAAATAATTAAAAATTCAGCCATTTATAAAAAAACTGTTGGAAAAACTATGGGAAGGTTTGTGGTATTGAATATTTTATTATATAGAGTCCAAAACCTAAGTTTGTGAAATATTAAAGAATTTCCCTCTCATTTACTATATAAACCCAACCAATATCCCATTTTTCTTCACTCAAAATACTTGTATAATGTCCTTACTCTACCCTACCTTCACTAGAATCCTCCTAGGGCTCCCCAAGCTCTCAAGAATCCCCTTTTCAATCTTTTGGATCCACACATTCAAGTAAGGGTTCTTTCCTTTCTCATCTCCATCCAAGTTTCTTTGTCTTATTATGCCATTTTATTTTCAATTACTAATGATTTGGTATGTTTTTGAACCTACACCATACTTACCTTATTATTTTTAAATTATGAGAGACCCCTTTATCTCTCATTAATCCCTCCCATGTACACCTATTACCATGCCGAAATTTCATAAGCATCTTTTCCTTCCTCTTTTTATTCAAGCTTATTTATTATGGTATGCATTATTTTTATAATTATAAATGTTTGGAAATGTCCTTCCATGTCCCTTTTATTTTCTACTTCATTTAAAAATTATTATTTACCCATTTCTCTCTCATAAACCCATTTTATTAATTTTTATGTGATGTTGTTATGCCACCGAATTTTCACCATAATTTTCCATGCCAAACCAATTGTGTAGTGAAAGTCATACCCATTTCATATCAAGGGTATTTAATTTTATAAATATATACCTTTTTATTGGAGAATATATGTATTTATTCTACAATCCTTGATTGTGGAATAAATTATTATGATGAATGAATCCATGTTTTATAATCTATGTGGCGCACTTAAGCATGAGAATGAAACGAAAGTGATGGGTGAACCTGGAATTATATAACACTCCAATGCATTGGGTAATGTTTAGTATCATGATACGTCATTTTGGGACAAGTGTGTACCTAATTCATTTATGGGACTTTTTCCAACATGAATTCTTGGCGGTTTATCCTTGACCTATGTTTATGATGCAGTGTTTTAAGTTGTTTCCTCGTTTCCCATGTTATGATTATCATGTTATATCATTACTTATTATTCATATTCCTTTATGCCTCATTAATATGACTTGTCAAACATGTATTAATATATTCATGTTATTTCATGTTTATTCCCTTACTTGGATTTATGGATCACCCCTTTCTTATGTATTTCCCTAGGTTATCCAATGCAGTTTTATGCTCAAGCATGTTAAAGAAGTTTTTAATAAAGATGTTGTAATTTATGTTTAAAGATGTAATGAAATGTACCTAATTCCAAAATACACTATAATTATCTATAATTTGGGTTTTATTAAGGGTAATTTTATATAATTAAATCATGTATTAATGTTTAATAAAGAGAAGGTTTGTTATAGTTGGTAGTAGAGGAAACGTTTAGTTATTTTTTTGATTAGGACTAGAGAACTCTAGAAAAAACCTTAAAGATAAGACTAAGTATAGGAATACATCCCTAAAATTTTTTGTGAGTATATATTAAGTGGTTTTTCAAGAAAATACATCCATTTATAGATACTACAAGTAGACGTGATTCTAGAACAGATGTACCTAGGAGTAATGACTCTAACAAGGTGTTTTGGGCCTGACTCGGGGTAATCCGGTACACTAAAATAGACCTTAATATAGACCTAGTTTGACACTCCTAGGGTATATGATTTATTAAATTCATAAGTTTAGTTTTAACTATTATTAAGGGACCAAAAATCCCATAAGAATATATGTTATGAAATAGATCACAGATAACATAGATTAAAGCCTAGAAATTCATAAGTTAAGGAAATGCATGTAGTTTATAAGTTGTCAGTTTATTATCATTGGATTACCCTTTACATGTTTAATAGTTTGAAAATACTCACCCCTAATTTTCCTTTATTCTATAAAATGGATGAAAATAGGAGGAATCGGTGAAACAGTCATCGTGAAGGGCAATGTGATGACTACCCCAACGAGATGCCAACCCCAATGGGATAAGGAATCATGAGCTTCATGACGATACTCTCTCAGCTCACTCAGGTTCTGAATTGAAACCTAGATCATGAGGGGCATCCAAATCCCCCTAAAAGAGAACAAGCTATAATTGAGAGCTTCATATAACAAAGGCCTCCTACTTTCAATGAATCATTTGATCCCTAAATTGTCGAACAATGGATCAACTCCATTGGTAAGATATTATACATCCTTCAATGCTCTGAACAAGATAAGGTTATTTTGGTTGTTTATCATATAGAGGGTGGAGCTAATCAATGGTTTACATTGATCAAAAATACCAAGCCTGAGGAAAATATTGAGGTAACAGGATGGAAGGATTTCGGGAAAAAAATCAATAAATTTATTCCCCACACCCTCCAACTTAAAATGGAAAGGGATTTCCTTGCTCTCAAGAAAAAAAGATGACAAATCTATCTAGGTATATTAGGAAAACTTCACAAGTATTTCACAATACTCCTTTAGATTTGTCGTTACCCTTGAATTAAAGGTTGACCACATATTTGGTGGGCTAAAACCTAGCCTATGGAAAGCCTTGGTGATGCATGACTTTGATAGCTATGATGAAATTTTTTGATGTTCCCTTAAAGTTGAAATGGAGATCCATGAATCTCAGGGGTATAATGGGGATAAGAATCATAAAGTGGAGATAAATTATGGTGGTCATATAGAGATATATAAAGGTGCCAAGAAATTTCAACATCCCACTTTCCAAAGGAATGGAAAGAAGCACCTTGGAAATTTTTTGAAGGGGATGAGGAAATGATTTAGGTGCAGGAAGGAAGGGCACTTAGCCAGTGATTGTCAATAAGAAAAACCTGCTTTTGCAATAGAAGAAAGGAATTATCCGATCAACCCTCAACGCATTTTTCATTTCTACAACTGCAAGGAACCAGGGAACTTTTCAAACCAATTCACTAATATAAGGGTTTTTAGAGACAACCTACAAGGAATCAAGGGAGATATTTTTCCATCAAAACTATCGAAGTGGATCCTCACAACGAGGTGGTGAATTTTATGCTAGTTATTCATTCAAAAATAGCGAATGTACTTTTTGATTCTGGTTCTATGCATTCCTTTATATCATGAAAGTTTAGTATAACAATTAAAACACCATCACAAATCATGGAATTGGAGTTATCGGTGGAGATAGAAAATGGGGAAATTATTGCACCCCAAGTATATAACTCCTCCTTAATCACAATTTTTGGTCTGAACTTCTCATTGAACCTTGTTATACTCCCTTTGGTTAATTTGATGCAATTCTGGGCATGGATTTAATTTCTCTATATAGATCCAATATAAATTTCCATGATAAGTAAATCACTCTCCATATTTTGAATCGACCCTTGATTCTGTACAAGTGTAAGGAAGAGGAGGAATCTTTATTAGCACCATCATCTCAAGAATAGATATTATTTCCCTATGAGCATGCATATCTAGCTCAAATGATTGAGTCTAAGTAAAGAATTCTGATTATGAGTTAATATATTGATGTGTTTCCTGAGTAATTTCCTAATCTTCCTCCTAGATAGGATTTTGAATTTCCAATAGAGATTATACTTGGGTAATTACCATTATCCAAGACTCCTTATAGAATGGATATTGTGAAACTTTTGTAGTTGAAGAAACAACTATAGGAGAATCTGGATAAAGGTTTCATATGACCAAGTACTTCACCATGGGGTGCACCAATCCTCTTCATTAAGAAGAAGGATGGATCAATATGCCTTTTCACTGATTATCATGAGCTCAACAAGATCATAATAGAGAACAAGTATCATCTTTCATGGATTGATGACTTGTTTGATCTACTATGTGGAGTAAAATACTTTTCTAAGGTGGATTTGTGGTCTAGATATTACCAAGTTAGGGTAAAGAAGGAGGATATCCCCATGACTACTTTTTTTATAAGTTACGGGCACTATGAGTTCATATTGATGCCTTTCAGACTCATTAATGCTCTAAAAATATTAATTAACTTGATTAATAGAGTCTTTAGGGATTACCTCGACAAATTTGTGGTAGTGTTTATAAATGATATTCTAATATACTCCAAAAGTAAGGAGGATCATGAGGATCATTTTTGTACTATTCTAAAGACCTTTCGAAAAGAAAATCTTTACGCCAAGTACATAAAATGTGTATTTTGTTTAAAGGAAGTATCTTTATTGGGGCATATCATAACAAGAAATGGGATACATGTAGACCCTTTGAAAATAGAAGTAATTGAAGGATGGAAAAGACCAATATATGTGATAGATATCTGTAGTTTCCTTGGGTTAACTAGGTATTATCTTCGATTCATGAGAAATTTACCATGATGGTCAAACCCTCTGACCAAACTAACTTGAAAGGGAGTCAAGTTTTCTTGGAATAATGAATGCAAAGAAAGCTTCAAGGAGTTGAAACATAGGATTATCATTATACCCATGATCACACTACGTACAAGTGGAGATATTTTAATGGTATTCAGTGATGCTTTGAAGAAGGGAATGAACTGTGTGTTGATACAAAATGAAAAAGACATTTCTTATGCTTTAAGGAAGTTGAAAGTTCATGAAAGGAACTACCCAACACATAATCTGAAGTTATATACAGTGGTTTTTTCTTTAAAATTTTAGTGGAATTATTTCTTTGGGGAGAAGTTTGAAATATATATGGATCACAAAAGTCTCAAGTATATATTCACATAGAAATAGATGAACATGTTCCAATGAATATGGTTAGAGCTAATCAAATAATATAACTACTCAATTCACTATCATCCTGGGAAAGAGAATAAAGTGGAAGATGCTTTAAGTAGAAAGGATCCATCAATTATGTCATTGATGATAATTTATAAGGATACAGTCTTCTTAGATTTTTAAAGGATGTACATGGGAATAATAAAGTAAATAACATCATCAATCCTTTCACAAATTATTGCTCAACCATCTCTATAGAAGAGGTTAAAAGATGCCCAAAGAGTTGATGTGGGAATTCAAAAGAAACTGGAAGCTATAAGGAAAGGGAAATCATTGAAGGTCAATGTTAATGATGAAGGTGTTGTGAGATTTAGGTCAAGACTATGTATACTATAAAATACTGAGTTAAAGAAGGATATGTTGTATTATTCATAAATCTCAACCTTCTCCATCCACCCAAGAAGCACAAAGATGTATCGAGATCTATGAGAACGCTATTGGTGGGAAAATATGAAGTAGGAGATCACAGAATAGACATAAAGATGTCTTTTATGTTAGCAAGTAAAATAAGAATGGAAAAAATCTAAGGGGATGATGCAACCATTACCCATACATAGATGGAAATGGTAAAACATCACCATGGATTTTTTCATTGATCTTACAAAGATATCGAGAGGTAATAATGCTATATGGGTTATGGTGGATCATCTTACAAAGAATTAACACTTCATTGTGATATGAGATAAATTATCACTAGATCTACTTGCATGGATATATATCAGGGAGGTGGTCAGGATGCATGGAGTAACACTATTGATTGTATCTGATCAAGATCCAAGATTCAACTCCAAGTTATGGAAAAGTATTCATCATTTTCTAAACACTGAGATGAAATTTAACATGGATTATAAACCTCAAAATTATTTCCAATTAGATCATACTATCCAAACACTAGAGTACATGTTGAGATAATGTTCAATTGACTTCAAAGGAGGATGGGATCAATATCTTCCTTTAGTCAAGTTCTCTTAAAACAACAGTTTCCACTCGATCATCTAAATGGATCCCTATGAAGACCTGTATGGGAAGAGGTTCAGGACACCTGCATGTTGGTATTAAGTTGTTGAACAAAAATTTCTAGGTCTTGAAATGGTCAAGGAAATGGTGGAAAAGTTTAAGACCATTCAGCAACACATTAAGACTTCTCAGAGTCAAGAAAAGAGTTTTTCTGACAATTGTCGACAAGACATATAGTTTGATGTTCGAGACATGGTATTACTCTGCATATCTTCATGGAATAAAGTGATGAAATTTTGGAATAAATTAAAACTAATTCCAAGATACATCGTCCCCTTTTAGATCCTTGATCGCATCGGAGTAGTGGCCTATCAAATTGCACCCCCACCTAACTTATCTCAAGTTCATGATGTATTTCATGTATCACACTTGAGTAAGTACATAAATCACCCCTCAAATGTACTCAATCTATAGGTGGTACCATTGGAGAATGATCTTTCCTATGAGGATCATCCAGTGAAGATCTTAGATCGCAGTTACAAAGTTCTGCAGAATAAGACAATGCACCTGATCAAAGTGTTTTGGAGAAACCAAAAGTTTAAAGAAGAGACATGGGAACTATAGGATGTGATAAAATAGAGTTATCCTCATATTTTTTAATGTGGGAAATGAAAATTTCAAGGGTGAAATTTCTTAAAGGGGAAGATTGTAAAGACTCGAACTGTTATAAATGATGTTTCCCTTTATGATTTAATTAAATGTCTTATTATGTAATATGGTTATAGAAATCACATGAACTTCCTTGGTTATATATTTGGTTTTAAAAGAGCATTAATAATATTACCATTATTAATATAGTATTTGAACAGTGATCAAGTATAAATATAAGGCTTTTGACAAATCCAATTGAATTAAACAAAGGAATTCATGGCCTCAACCAATAGAATTGTGCCCTATGAAGCCCATTTATCAGAGATACTAAGGGAGATAAAATCTCTGGTATTTTTTCTTAACCAAGTAAAAGCTAAGATCTAACAAATTAAGCATGAGTAAAATTGTTTACCGGAGAAGTTCAATCTCATCAAGATCACATCCAAAACCATGTTCGTCGAATGGCCCCATGGAAATCTCATCATCACGCACCTTACTCTTAGGGCGTACACTGGTGCAATAAAGGGATGTGTATCAAGACCATAATAAAATTAATATATATATATATATTATAGAATAATTATTTTATTTTTATTTTTATTATCAATTTATAAATTATTTTTATTTTTATTTAATTAAACGCAAATTGTATTTTCAGGTAATATTCAAATTCAATTAAGGGGTTTATTTTGATGAATTAATGGATTTTTTAGATAAATAGTATTTTAATAAAATTTTATTATTAAATAAGTTTTATAAATTATAAATGGTCAAATAATTTTTATGAAGTGAAATGTACTTTTTATTAGGGTTCAAAAACCCATCATTTTCAATAAATGTCAATTTTTTTAAGTGAAAATTCATATATTTAGAAAATTATTTAGATAAAATGAATATTATTTTTGTAATCATAATTTAAAAATTATCCAATGGTGAATGTTTCATAATTTTCTGAGATAGTCAAATTTTCAGGTAAAAATGAAATACCGTATAAATATACAGTGTGTTTTATGACAGCATAATGACCCAAAAATAATATAATAAATACTATAATGGTTATAATCAACCAAATATATATTTTAACCTTAAAATAATGTTATTTTCTATTTATTTGATTGTTTTTATTAATCCTTTATGAATCCTCCAAAACCATTAATATATTTTAAAGTTTTAAATCATTTTTTTAAGTGTGACTCACCTCCACATAAGCAAGGGAATTATTTTAATAAGTTTATCCCACTAACTAATAAAATAATTAAAAACACCCAATGGAAAAATAATGGGTAAAAACTATGGTAAGTTTTTTGGTTTTGAATATTTTATTAGATAGAGTCCAAAACCTAAGTTTGTGAAATATTAAAGAATTCCCCTCTCATTTCCTATATAAACATACACAATACACCATTTCTCTTCACTAAAAAACCTTTTATCACGTCCTTACTCTACCCTACCCTATCTATAATCCTCCCATGACACCCCAAGCTCTTAAGAATCCCCTTTTCAAGCTTTTGGAGCCCCACATTTAAGTAAGGGTTCTTTCCTTTATCTTCTTTATCCAAGTTCTTTATCTTGTTATGCTATTTTATTTTCAATTAATAATGATGGGGTTTGTTTTAGAACCTCCCCCATACTGAAATTATTATTTATAAATTATGATAGACCCCTTTATCTATCATTAATCCCTCCCATGTACACCTATTACCATGCCAAAATTTCGTAAGCATCCTTTCCTTCCTGTTTTTATTCAAGATTATTTATTATTGTATGCCTTATTTTTTTAATTATAAATGTGTGGAAATGTCCTTCCATGTCCCTATAACATTCCAATTCATTTACAAATGATTATATACCAATTTCTCTCTCATCAATTTATTTTATGAATTTTTCAGTGACATCGTTATGCTGCCAAATTTTCACCGTGATTTTCCATGCCAAACCAATTGTGTAGTGAATATCATACCCATTTCCTATCAAGGGTATTCAATTTTATGCACATATACCATTTTATTGGGTACTTACATGTATTTATTCCACACTCCATGATCTTGGAATAAATTATTATGACAAATGAATCCATGTTTTATGATCTATGTGGCACACTTAAGCATGAGAATGAAATGAAAGTGATGGGTGTACCCAAAATTATATAGTGATCCAATAAATTGGGTAATGTTTAGTATCATGATACATCATGTTGGGAAAGGTTTGTTCCTGATTATTTTATGTGAAATTTTCCACCATGAATTCTTTTTTTTTATCCTTGACCTATGTTTATGATGTAGTGTTTTAATTTGTTTCCACATTTCCAATATTACGATTATCATGTTATATCATGCCTTATTATTTATGTTAATTTATGTATCATTGATATTCCTTATCTAACATGTATTAATATCTTCATGTTATTCTGTGTTTATTCCCTTATTGTTCTTTATGTATCACCCCTTTCTTATATATTTCCCTAGGTTATCTAATGCAGTTTTAAGCTCTAGCATGTTAAAGAAGTTTTCAATAAAGATGTTGTAATTCATGCTTAAAGTTGTAATGAAATGTACCTAATTCCAAAATACACTAGAATTATTGATATTTCAAGTTGTATTAAGTGTAATTTTATGTAATTAAATCATTTATTAATGTTTAATAAAGTGAAGGGTTGTTATATTAATCATACTTTTAAAGGAGATAATCCAAGAAGTGAGGTATATATTCATAACCCCTCTTTCTATTTTTATATTTTTATGTAATTTTATTCTTCTTAAATTTTCATTTTACCATCATAAAATTATAATGTAGGTATGATGATTATAGTATATTATTATTATAATTTTTGTACCATCATTAAACACCATCCCCTTTTCCATTATGAAAAACAAAAACATGAATCATATGTTGTACGGACTATCGGCTCCACGAATTAACATGTTTCATTTTCCTTCACATCCAAAAATGGATAGTTTTAGTTTATATTTTATGAGTATATATGATAAATATAATTAATATAAATCATTAATATGGTTCTTTTTGGATAATAAATAAATTAATGATCATTAAAAGGTAATCCATCAATATTGGTAAATAACCCAAAACTAGTTAATCATTGTTTTCATTTTCACAAAACACAACTAAAACTCCCATGTAATAAAATTATTACATTATAAGACTTTATAGAGAATAAATTATAGAACCTTTAATGGTTTTTAAATTATTATATTTTAGATAAAAATTAATATTAACACCACTTTTATGAACCTGGTTCAAAACTATCATGGTTATTAACACCTGATGTTGAAAAGAGATTCCAATAATATAATAAATGAAGAGAATTATTATTAATGAAGATTGTAAATAGAAATTTATATGAATAAGGTTTTTAAATAGGTAATTAAGAATTTTATATTTATGATACATAATGTTAAATAACTTCTATATAAATCAAGTGTAAAGGTAAGGGAATTGGTAACTCAAATTTCTTCCTTTGAGTTATACACTTTCTTCTCGATTTTATTTCCCCTATGTTCAATAAATTTTCAATTTTAAATGATTTTATATCTTTATTTATGGGTAAAAGAGTTTATTATAAAACTAAATATCCATTAATAGTTTTCTTTTCACTTTAAGAAAAAAATGATACTTTTTTTAATGTAGACTTATAACTTTGAATTTTATAACAATTAATGAAAAATGTTTTCAATAAGGAATTTTCATGGTTTGGTTTTCATTATCTTATAATTATTGATATCCAATAGTTCTATGTTTCATGTTTAACCCTATATTATTTTAATTATGTGATTATTTTTGGTGATTGAGTTTTAGGTCTCAAGAGATTGAATTCAGGATGTTATTTTATACCATTTTTAAGTTTTATGAAACCCATTTTATTTCCATGGGTTCTTTATAAAAATTCAATGCTTTATATATGGATATTTAAGAAACCCATTATTTTTCTATTGATTCATTAAGATATTTTTATGATTGGTTTTAAGTTGCTCACATATGAATAGATGATGTGTGTGGGTTCCTATATTACCCTCAAAATAATTGGTTTAAGCCTATATCTCATGAGATAGACAGGTGTGGATATAATGAATTTTTTTAAACAATATTGGGCATGATGGGTTTTCTCACATTTTTAGGTGTGGACATAATGAGTTTTTTCACATAGGTGTGTAAATAATGGATTTTCTCACATGGTTTTTCCTATTCTTATTATTATGTAATATTTCCAAGTTTTTTATCAAGTTATTAAAAATTATCAAGAGGCATTTTATTTCCATGAAATTTCATGTTTTCATGATTAAGACTTATTTTTAATTATTCTACACTTTTATATCATGATCACATGTTATATTATTATTGAGATGTTTTTTGATCCTTTTTATATATTTTATGGTTCCTTAACAAACTTTTTATGATTATATACTTCTCTAATATGTTTTATTATCATCATATAAGGTATTTTGATTTTTTCTTATGATATTTATATCTTCGTCCAGTGATATGTTTTTACTTATGGGGCATCTTAGCTCACCCCTTTCTTGTGTTTCCATTCCCTATGTTATGAAGATGATTATATTATGTGAGATGATGATAAAATGGTCTATAGGATCATGATTATGAATTAATGTTTACAAGTGTTATAAAATAAAATGTTTATCCAAGACACTAAACATTTATATCCTTATGTTTTTTAATGGTTTGAGAGATTTATTATTTAAAAAATGAGATTAATTTATTATTCATTTCATGTTTATCTTAGGTTTATTTAGTTGGTATCATAGTAGGGTTTAGTTATTTTTGGATATTGGTTCAGTTACCTTCGGTGTTAGGTTTATAAAACTATTTTGAAAACCCTAGATATGAGTCTAAGTATAGGATGATATCATAAAATATTGGTAAAGTCATGAGTAGATGGGTTTCTGTAGAAATAAATCCATGTCTGGATACTAAAAGTGGATGAAGTCTCTAGAATAGATGTAAATATGGGTAATAACCCTAAAAAGGGTGTGTTGGGTATTAACTCAATAATAACCGTGTGCACAAAAAAGAGGTATAACTACACACCAGGTTTGAAACTCCCTATAGATATTCTTTGGTTGATCGTATGATCTTTAAGAACCACTATAATTGATTGATTTCCTTATTAATTTGATGGATTATGTTGATAAGTATAAGATAACCCAACTTAAAGTAACCTTAGTCAAACTAAGATTTATATAGGTTAAACTAAAGGAACTATAGGCCAACATGGTAATGTAAAATAGAAAGACGTTTTATGGTTGAATTCCTTTTATGATCATTTCCCTCTATTGTTACCATTTCTCCACCCATGTCAAACCATTTTTTTTAGTAATGGATGGAACTATAAGGAACTATGGGTGAAAGTGATAATGAAAAGATTACCTCAATGAAAAACCCATCAAAATAATAACTAGAGTGAGAACCCTTGTGATTATTCCAAACCAGCTATCATGAAATATGATTAATAATGTGAATATAGTCTAAGTCTCAAGCATGAAAAAAAGAGAAGGATGGAGTCTCATGAAAGATAAATTGAAAAAGATGATGAAGGAAATATTGTTCAATATAAGAACCTGGATCTTCTTTTTAGGTATGTTTTTTTCCTTCTGGTTGTTTTTGAGAAAAGGGGAGTTTCTGTAAATTTATAAAGTACATGCCTTGTACTGGGTCACCTCAGGAGGTCGTGTGTTGGCTGTGTGATGGCCACACACACGGTAATGTGGGGGTGACCTGGAGGCCACCTAAAGCAGAGTACGGAAAAGGCAAGTACACACCGTGTACTTCAAAAGTACATGTTGTGTATTTTCTTTTTTTTCATTAAATGTATTGGGGCTGCGTCTAATTTCCAAAACACTCTTATTCTAGGTTTTGTTCAGTCGAGAGCTCCCGTATGGCCGTGATCTTCCTCTGAGCCCCCAACCGAGCATCTGAACTCTGATTCGACCACCATCGATTGCATTGGGATCACCTCGATAAGCTCTCTCTTCTTCTTGATCTTTGTTTCCCAGTTCCTCTTCCTTCTCAATTTATCCTCTGTTGAACATTTTAGATGTTTTTGTAGATATTAGGAATTATAAGGTGATTCAAGCCCCGATAATCAAGTATATCAATCTCCCAACACCGAGGTAGGTGGTTTGTGCCTTTCTGTTAAGTCTTTGAGTTATATGTGCAATTTTTTCCAATACCCATGAACGGGGTATTGCACATTTACTGTTTTAGCCCTATTTTTTGCCTGTTATGATTCTATGATTGAGTAGAGGATAATTGAATGTGAATAGGGTTAATTTCTATGCTTTGGAAGTGTTTTCCCATGTATGTTTTGGTTTTGACCTCATAGAACTGCTTAGCCTGTTAGGCTGCCTTGTTTTTCCCATGCCTAGTTTTGTAGGATGGTGTGACTATTGTTCTGACATGTTGTGATGTTGTAGACTATTTAGCCAAGTAGTTCCTGAGGTTTTCTTTGGATGATACACACTGCTACACTTTCTTGACTTATACAGGGCTGTGAGAACCTGGTGTATAGACCATAGGGAGAATGGATGTAAGGGCTTCTCCAAAGTGTCTTTCCTACTTACGATGTGAGACCACAGGGGGAATTGACGTAAGTGCTTCCTCAGAGTGTCTATAGATCCTCGACATGGGCCATAGGGGGAATAGACGTTGAGTGCTTTCACAGAGTTCCTTTAGTTATCGATATGAGACTATAGGAGGAATTGACGGTGAGTGCTTCCTTAGAGAGTCTATGCTTAAGCTGAACCATAGGGTCTAGAATGAGAGTATTTCCCAGAGGGTTGCTTGTGTTGCTAGGTAGTACTAGAGGGGATAGGCTATGAGTACTTCCCATAGGGTTACCTATTTGTGTTTACATGCTTGGTTAGCTATTAATTGTTATATGAAACTGAATACATTGAACCTGTGAATTGTTTACCTTGGGTACTTCCTTGTTTACTGCATTTATTTGATTACTGCCTATCATATATTCACTGACTGCTAGGCACAGATCTCGTGGTGGTTTCCTACTAAGATTTAGTCTCACACCCTGTTTGGGCCATATTTTTGGGCCCAAACAGATTATATTACTGCAGGTATAGATAAGGACAAGCACCCTTCTACTTCTGGTACTTGATTACTGTGGATCAGGAGACCATGGGACCAAGCTGAGGCTTGAGATGATGAGGATCTGTTTATCTATTTTCTTTTATACTTTGGCTTAGTACTGTTTTTTATTCCATCATTGTGATTTGTTTGGATGCTTTCTTAGAAATATATATCATGCATCATTCATATATATATATATATATAAATATATATATATATATATGCATGCTCCAGTTTATTGTTTCCATTCTTCCATTGTTTCCTTTTTGTATGTATTATTACTGCTTCCATTTTTGTTATTTCTTTCTTCTACTGTGTTACTCTGCCAATGAGGGAATAGTTTCCCCACTATCACACACAAGGCCCTTACTGCTAGTTGGCAGCCTATGGCATTTAGGGAAATACGCTTGAGGCCATGTGGCCAACTGACTACGGGGTTCCTTTGGGTGGCTTCTGGAACAGGGACGTTACAAAGTGGTATCAGAGGGAGGTTTTGATCCTCCAACCTATGGATTATCGGCCCACATTGACTAGAATTTGGTGGATTTTTTACTTTTTTACCTTATATATGACATTCATAAGATGCCATGATTTGATTCATAGGGAGTATGGGCCCTCACGGATCGGAATTTGGAACTTAAATGATCATTTCAGTGTTTTTCTGGGTTCTGGAGTAGTTTTTGAGGCTTACTGTCTGGAAAAAAACCCAGAATACACACCTTGTAGTTTTGAATACACTCCATGTGTTCTTCTGTTCGAGAAGAAACTGTTTTTCTTAAGTACATACCATGTACTTTATGTACATGCCGTGTAGTCTCTAACCGTGTCTCAGACTGTGTGGGCAGGGACACAGGGTTTGGAATCATTGGTAAGACATGCCGTGTAGAGGATGTACATGCCGTATCGTAGAACCGTGTAACCGACCATGTCACTAACAACACGGATTGGAGAAATTTTCTTAGAACACATCGTGTTCATCTGGAACACGTTGTGTGTCGTATCCCAGGTACTCGGCAGTGTAACTAACAATACGGGTCAGTGTTATCCTTTCTTGTACACACCGTGTCCTCCTGGAACACGCCGTGTAGTTGAGTCATGTAACTGGCTGTGTATATAACAACACTGGTCATTGAGGTTCGTCTAGTACACTCCGTTTTTGGAAATAACACGTCTTGTAGCCTCGTTCTAAGGAGAACTGTGTGGCTTAGTCATGTATAAGTACTCGGGTAGGGGAAGAGGATTCAAGTACATGTCGTGTGTTAGGTGAACACATCATGTGTATGGGGTGTTACATGACCAGCTCTTGTAGGAGTACACGCCCATGTGAATGGATGAAGGGAACATGTCGTGTATGTGTTATATACACCATGTAGTCATGTTTTGTAAAACTTAAATGATTTCATTCTCATGTTCCCTTCTTACGTTTTCATTTTTTGGTCCTTAATAATCTTGATCTAAGTTGTGCGTTTGACCTTGCAGAGCCATGCCACCACGACGTCTTCCGGTTGTATGCTAGTTGTAGGGTAGTGATCAGACACTGGATATGGATGATCAGGGACTACCTGCAGATCCTCCCATTGTATCAGTCTTGGCACCAGCCATTATATTGAACGCAGGTGATGATGCACAGTTCAAGGAAGGATTTATGAGGATGATGTAGACCTTTTAGGGAGCACCGCCTCCTGCCCTGTCGATGGTAGAATTGACGTGGGTCTTTCAATAGTAGCATCCTCCCACTTTCTCAGGGGATGGAGGACCCCAGGCTGTAGAGTCATGGATCAAATCCATACTGATGATCTTTGAGCATCTGGAGATGCCTCCAGAGAGGCGGGTCAAGCTCGCTGCATATATTCTTCAGGATTCCGCCAAGAGGTGGGTGGATGTGATCTCACAGGCAGGATGCCAGCAGGTTATGTCCTGGGATGAGTTTTAGCATGCCTTCTATGACTACTTCTACCTAGAGACTTTGAGGGCTGATCGAGCCTGAGAGTTCATGAGATTGGAGCAGGGTATTATTTCTATTATGGGTTACTCCTCTTACTTCACTGATCTGTGGTGCTTCACACCTATTCCAGGAGGTGATTAGTTATTCATGGAAAGGAAGTTCGATGATGGTTTGAGGAACGACATCTGATCATAGGTGAACATCTTTGGTTGACCTCTATCACCTCTATTGTCAACCAAGCACTGATCACTGAGCACAACCTGAGAGATTATGGAGTTGTGAGCCAAGGTGGCTTGGCATCTGGATTTAGTATTCCTCCTAATGACAGTAGGAAGCGCCATAGGGAGTCTTCGTGCAGTGATACAAGGAGGCGAGACACTTCTTATGGTAGTCAGATGGTGAGCTACCAATGCAGTAGAAGCAGGCATACAAGGCCACATTTCCTGAGAGACCCAATGGAGTGCTGATATTACGGAAATATGGGTCATCTTCAGCGCTTCTGTCAGATCTTATCACCCGCAACTAGTGAAAGGGGGTCTTCTATGACTCCTCGTTCAAAAGTATCACCACTAGTTTCTCACCAGTCTGGGAACTGGAGTTCTTCTGGTCATTCAGGACAATTTGGAGGTTGTGGTCGTGGTATCCAGTCACCCATTTTTCAGCGACAATAGGGTGGATTAGCTCAGGGTGGCCAGGCAGGGTCACAAGGCCGCGATATAGGTCAGACTTTTGTAGTGGAGCAGACCCAATAGGAGTAGGATCTTGGACCCTCTACAGTGCGAGGTACGATCTTAGTAGCCTCAGTTTTAGCTTCTGCTCTGTTTGATACAGGGTCTTCCCATAGCTTTATATCTTTTTTGGTTTTGGAGAGCCTTAGGCTCTGCATCTTTTCTTCTACTGATATCTTGAAACTAGACACTCCGTTGTGGACTAGAACGGTGAGTGTACGTCAGTGCAAGGTGTGCCCTCTAAAGGTTGGTGGGTGTCACTTTTTATGGGACCTCTATGTCCTAGAGATGACGGGCTATGATTTTATTCTCAGAATGGACTGGTTATTTCCCTTCCAGGAAGTCATCGATTGCTATCGTTGTAGGGTGAGTTTCACATCACCAAAGGGTGGATCTTTTCATCATAAGGGTGAGTGGGATGTCCAGGCGAGCAGAGAGGGACCTGAGCATCATGGGTTAGGAGGAATTACAGCCCAGATTACTAGTCTTTACCCGGATGACCAGGGAACTTCACAGTTAGACTTTCTTCCAATGGTGGATTGTTTCAGGTATTTTGTTCCAGAGGAATTCTCAGGTTTTCCTCCAGAGTGGGTGGTAGACTTTTCTATTGATCTTGTTCTAGGAGCGGCATTGGTGTCTATTTATCCTTATAGGATGGATACACTAGAGTTACAGGAGCTCAAGAAGCAGTTGGAGGAGTTACAGGCAAAGGGTTTCATCCAACCTAGTACTTCTCCTTGGGGTTTTCCTATCGTGTTTTTGAAGAAGGCAGATGGTACCCTCAAGTTTTCTGTAGATTATCGGAAGTTGAACCAGTTTACAGTCAAGAACCGATATCCCTTTCCTATGATTGATTATCTATTTGATCATCTTCTAGGAGCCCAGGTGTTCTCGAAGATTGAATTGAGATTCGGTTATCATTAGTTGTGCGTTAGACCATCTGATATACCTCTTACAGCCTTTCAGAGTAGGTATGGTCTATAGGAGTATGTGGTTATGTCATTCGGTCTCACGAATGCGCCTGCAGTTTTCATGGCACTGATGAACTGAGTATTCCATCCATACTTTGATTCTTTCATAGTGGTTTTTGTAGAGGATATCTTGGTGTACTCTCACACTCTACATGACCATGATACCCATCTTGAGATCATTTTGAGTACACTAAAAGAGCATCAGTTATATGCTAAGCTCTCAAAATGCCACTTTTGGATGGATCAGATTCATTTCTTGGGTCATGTTATCTCAGAGACAAGAGTATCATTCGACCCAGAAAAAGTGAGAGCAGAAGTTTCCTGGGAGAATCCGAAGAACGTCTTTGAGGTACAGAGTTTTCTAGGGTTGTCTGGATACTACAGACGTTTCATTTAGGACTTTTCACACTTAGCATCACCACTGATGGGTCTAACTAAGAATGGTGTGAAGTTCTTGTGGTCAGATTCTTATGAGTCATCCTTTCAGGAGATGAAAGGTAGGTTGACTTTAGCACCAATACTAGTCTTTCCAGAACCAAGAAAGAGCTATATTGTGTACTGTGATGCTTTAGGTATCGGGCTGGGAGCTGTACTTATGCAGGGATAAGGATTTGTCACGTACGAGTCTCGACAATTGAGGCCACGTGAGAGGAATTACCCGATGCACGATCTCAAGTTGGCTACTATTTTTCATGCCTTACACTATTGGAGACATTACCTTCTAGGAGATCATTTTGTGGTTTTCACCGACCACAAGAGTCTCAAGTATATCTTCACCCAGCGTGACTTGAATTTAAGATAGTGAAGGTGGGTTGAGTACCTTCAGTCTTTTGACTTTGATCTTGCATATACGCCTGGGAAAGGTAGCGTAGTGGCTAATGTGTTGAGCAGTAGGACTCGTATACAGGTAGTTCAAGAGGCTAGTAGTGAGTGGCAGCTTATGGATCTATTCTCTGAGATGCATTTGGAGGTGCACGACAGACAGGGGTAGACGTTTCTTTCTTCTGTAGTTGTTACCTCTACTCTTCTTGATCGAGTGTGAATGAGGCAACTATTATATTCTGAAGGCCTAGTCCTACAAGAGAGTGTGTCAGGAGAGGACCCTATTCCTAGATGGACCATAGGTGAGGATGAGATCTTTCATTTTCATGGGCACGTATGGGTGTCGCAGACATATGCGAGGATTTGATACGGGACTTTCCTTCCTCAGTTTGGGCAGTTCATCCTAGTGTCACCAAGATGTATCGTGATCTACACTGTCAGCATTGGTGGCCAGGTATGAAGAGATATATTGTTGGGTTCGTCATGAGGTGTTCCACCTGTCAGCAAGAGAAGGCAGATCATCAGCAACCAGCAGGGATTTTGTAGTAGTAACCCATTCCTGAGTAGAAATGGAACGATGTCGTGATGGATTTAATTATAGGATTACTGAGGTCGCCTTGAGGGAATGATGTTTTATGGGTTTTCATTGATAGACTCACAAAGGTTTCTCACTTCTTGTCGATCAAGGAGACCTTCAGTGTTGATAAGATGGTATGGTTGTACATCCGAGAGATTGTACATTTACATGGATTTCCACACTCCATTGTTTCAGACAGAGATGAACCTTTTACTTCTCGGGTCTAGAAGGGGCTGCATAAGGCTTTGGGTACACAGGTACTTTTGAGTATAGCTTACCACCCCCAAACAGATGGCCAGTCCGAGCGTACGATTCAGGTTCTTGAGGACATGGTTCGAGCATGCATTCTAGATTTTGGAGGTTCTTGGGAGAAGCACATACCTCTTGTGGAGTTTTCCTACAATAATAGTTTTCAAGAAACTATTTAGATGTAACCTTATGAGGCTTTGTACGGTAGGCCATGCTGATCACCCTTATGTTGGTTGGAGGAAGAAGAGGCAGCTATGCTGGGACCTTGTCTTGTTCAGGAGACCTTAGAGTAGATTGAGTTGATTTAGAAGAGGATGGATACTGCACAGTCTCAACAGAAGTCTTATGTTGATCAGCGGAGATGACCTCTGGAGTTTGAGATCGGGGATCAGGTTTTCCTAAGTGTCACAAAAAGGTTGGGGCATAGGAGGATTAGGAGATAGGGTAAGCTTTCACTGAGGTACGTCAGGCTGTTTGAGGTGTTGGAGAGAGTTGGGCCGGTTTCCTATCAGTTGCAGTTACCACAGAGGTACCAGGCTATGCACGACGTCTTCCACGTTTCTCAGCTTCGAGGTTACTTATCAGACCCATCTCATGTCTTCCAATCTGAGGAGGTTGAGTTGGAAGTGGATGCATATTTTGAGGAGAATCCTATCTGGATTGTCGGTCGAAGTACGAAGGTTCTTAGTGTCCGGTATGTTCCTCTAGTATGGGTGTTATGGAAGCATGGGTGAGTACATGATGAGACTTGGGAGAGGGAGGCAGACGTACAATCACAGTGGTTGGAGCTATTTGGGGTTTCTTCTTCTACACCACCTCGCTAGGGAAATTCGGGGACGAATTTCTTTAAGGAGGGAAGTTTGTAAGAACTCGAGTCTTCTTTTCAGGTATGTTTTCTTCCTTCTGGTCATTTTTGAGAAAAGGGGAGTTTCTGGAAATTCCTAAAGTACACACCATGTACTTTATGAGTACACGCCGTGTACTGGGTCGTCCCAGGAGGTCGTGTGTTGGCCATGTGATTTCCACACACACGGTCATGTGGGGGTGACCTGGAGGCTTCCTAAAGCGGAGTACGAAAAAGGAAAGTACATGTCGTGTATTTTATTTTTATTTTCATTAAACGTACTAGGTTCATGTCTAATTTCCAGAACACTCTTCTTCTAGGTTTTGTTCGACCGAGAGCTCCCATACGGCCGCGGTCTTCCTCTGAGCCCCCGACTGAGCATCTGAACTCTGATTCGACCGCCATCAATTGAGTTGGGATCACCTCGGTAAGCTCTTTCTTCTTCTTGAGCTTCGTTTCCCAATTCCTCTTCCTTCTCAAGTTATCCTCTCTTGAAATTTTTAGATTTTTTTATAGATATTTGGAGTTCTAAGGTGATTAAAGCCTTGAGACTCAAGTATATCAATCTCCCAATTCCAAGGTAGGTGTTTTGTGCCTTTCCGTTAAAATTCTGTGAGTTATATGTGCAATTTTTTCCAATACCCATGAACGGGGTATTGCGCGTTTACCATTTTAGCCCTATTGTTTGCCTTCTATTATTTTATGATTGAGTAGAGGATAATTGAATGTGAATAGGGTTAATTGCTATATTTTGGAAGTGTTTTTCCATGCATGTTTTGGTTCTGACCTCGTAGAACTGCTTAGCCTGTTAGGCTGCCTTGTTTTTCCCATGCCTAGTATTGTAGGATGGTGTGACTATTGTTCTGAAATGTTGTGATGTTATAGACTGTTTATCCAAGTATTTCTTGAGGTTTTATTTGGATGATACGTGCTTCTACACTTGGTTGACTTACACAGGTTTATGAGAACCTGGTTTATAGACCATAGGAAGAATGGATGTAAGGGCTTCTCCAGAGTGTCTTTTCTACTTACAATGAGAGACCACAGGGGGAATTGATGTAAGTGCTTCCTCAAAGTGTCTATAGATCCTCGACGTGGACCACATGGGGAATAGACATTGAGTGCTTCCACAGAGTGCCTTTAGTTACTGATATGAGACTATAGGAGGAATTGATGATGAGTGCTTCCTCAGAGAGTTTATGCTTAAGCTAAACCAGAGGGGTTAGACTGAGAGTACTGCCTAGAGGGTTGCTTGTGTTTCTAGGTAGGACCAGAGGGGATAGGTTGTGAGTACTTCCCACAGGGTTACCTGTTTGTTTTTACCTTCTTGGTTAGCTATTACTTGTTATATGAAACTGAATGCATTGAACCTGTGAATTGTTTACCTTGGGTACTTCCTTGTTTACTGCATTTATTTTCTTACTGTCTACCATATATTCACTGACTACTAGGCATAGATCTCGTGGTGGTTTCCAACTCATATTTAGTCTCACACCCTATTTGGACCATTTTTTTGTGCCCAAACAGATTATATTACTGTAGGTGTAGATAAGGGAAAGCGGCCTTCTACTTCAGGTACCTGATTGTTGTGGAGCAGGAGAGCATGGGACCAAGCTGAGGCTTGCGATGTTGAGGAGCTGTTTATCTGTTTTCTTTTGTACTTTGGATTAGTACTGTTTTGTATTCCATCATTGTGATTTGTTTGGCTGATTTCCTAGACATATGTATCATGCATCATTCATATATATATGTGTGTGTGTGTGTGATCTAGTTTATTGTTTCCAGTCTTCCGATGTTTCCTTTTTGTATGGATTATTACTACTTTCGTTTTTTCTATTAATTTCTTCCACTGTGTTACTCTACCAATGAGGGCATAGTTTCCCCACTATCAAACCCAAGGCCCTTGCTTCTAGTTGGTAGCCTCTGGAATTTGGGGAAATGTGCTTGAGGCCATGTGACCAGCCGGGTACGGGGTGCCTCTAATATGGGGTCTTTATATAATCCACTCTAATTTTCTTAGATTTTTTCTAGGTGTACCAAATTGATGTCTATTTATCAAATAAAATAACTATTCGTGTGATGGTTTCTTTTCAAAAAAATTGTTTATGATAATATAAATCTTAGTATGGGTCCTTTATATGGATTTAATATAATGGTTTAACTATTTCAATATAAAATCTATATTCACTTATCGTGGTTTGATTACCCCTAAAATCCTCACTATTGAAAATAGATGGGGTGGAAACAACAATCAACAGCCACTATAGAGAGATCTTAATGTCACTACAATAATAGATGACAACAAAAAATTTCCTTCATCATCATATATCAATACACCTCCATCATATATAGGCCTCAATGTTTCTAGAGAAGTTGAAAGAACCATGCCTATAGTGGATATAGAATACAATCCCCAAATACAGCCCCTAGTTTCATAGTACATAGTGGTTAGGAAAAAATGAGGCTACCTAAGGACCTTAGGTATAGGAGTAGTTCAAGAATATGGTTTGATAACCCAGAGCACACCAACCCATCCAGCATGTACATGAAATGGTTCGGGTCCTAGAAGGCCATGTTTGGACACATGAAAAGACACCTAGAGCATACATGGTGAGGCATTCATCCCCCTATAACCTTTATCCATATGGTTTTATTGATTTTTAAGTATAAATACTTGTGAAAAAAGCAGGTGAAGAGATGGGTGATTATCTGTTGAAGCTAGAAATGCGGGTGATGGAATAGAAAAAGAGGGTGAAGACCAGTGCAGTGAATATATATACTCCAAAAAGGTTCAGGAGAGGTCTGAATGTGGATATCAATTATCCTTATAAAGAGGAGGATCATTCTTCAATGACTTCATTGTTCAACCTCAACTTTCCACTGACACCGCCAAGTTAAGGAACCATAGGGGATGAGAGATGGGTGTGTGTGGTGTAGCTATTATAAAAATAGGTAATTACATTTCATTCATTAAACCAATTTATAATAATCTTTTATTGTATGTCTAAGATATAAACTCAAAGAAAAATAAAATAGGTCTTAACACTAAACCATGATATGTATTTAACTCAAATGGTTAGGAAAAAACAAAATATTTGGATTATTCTTGTTATAAGTAAATATACATGATTGATACCTCATTAGAAGATTAAATCTTGAGACATCTTACAAATACCCATATCTAACATCATTAGTAAGTAATAATTAAAATTACAAGGATGAAATTTATTTAAGGGGGGAATGTAATGATATGATATTTCACTATATATTTTCCTTAAATAAATAATATGTTCTAGAGCTTTCTTCACAAGAAATGTTGAACTTAAACGAAAATAACGATACATTCAGATAAAAATATATGTATTAAATATAACTATTAAAACTTATTCATTGAATTGGAGGGTATAAATAGAATTAACCACATTATGACATATGAATATAATGAAAATAATTTCTACTTTTAATACTAATTAGATTCAATTAGTATAACTAAAACAACTAAGAAAATCATTTTATACTTAAAAAAATATTTTTCTAAAATTGTTGTTTTATTTAAAGAAACTAACTATGTTATGTTATGAAATCAATTAGACACCAATTAAAACCATGAATAATTTAAAAAGTGAAAATATAAGATCGGTCATGGGTGAAGCACATAGTTGATGAAATGAGAATCAATTTTATGTATGGTGATGCCAATGATAAATATAAATATTAATATAAGAGAAAGAAAATAAGTATAGAAAATAAAAAAATGTAAATCCCAAAAACCATCTACTTTCATTAATATTTACATGTATTTAGATAGTGCATAATAATACCAAAAGTTTTTATATAAAATTTTAGGCACATGAAAGGGGTTTGTTGGGAATGAAAGTTACTATAATTATGACATTAACATTTAATATTTCATAACACTCCCCCGTGAATGTCATAATCTCACAAAATATTATATAATCTTCACTTAAAAAACTTTGTTGTAAAAATAATTAAATCTAAAGTAATTGAATTTCATTCCATATTGCCTCATTAAAAACCTTATCAAGAAACCCCAATGGGAGAAAATTGACTAATGGAAAAAGAGTACAGTAGTTACATCGCCCTCTCATCACTACATCATTTAACTCATAAAATGACCACAATCAATTTATAACCAAAACATTCAGTTTTTCATTTTGGAATAATAATAATTTATACCCTTTAGATTTAAATGAATAGGGAATAACATTACCTTTCACTATAATATGATTTCTTTTTATTTTCAAGGTGCATATGCACATGTTCATACATACACTTCAAGGATAAATAAAATGTGCATTTATATTTAATCCTTCAAGGATAAATAAATTATTCATCAACCCCTATTTTATAAAATATATCAATCCAAGGAGAAAGATATTTAATTATTTATTAAGGGTAAAATCATTAAAAATTTAATATTTCATCTTTAGGATGATTGATTCAAAATACAAGGACATTCTGTGTAATTTCATGATCATATAAGTCATTGATTTCAGAAAACTCTTTGAGACTTTAGACATTTTTTCAAAATATCTTAATAATATGATGAATAAAATGATTCATGCATACCATGGGATGATAAATTCAATTTTATATTCTTCCTTATCTTAATATAGATACATAAAATTCATCTTATTCAAATCACCCCATAACATAATAGATTGGGTGAAACTTTCATGATTTTGAATATGCTTCAGGCATTTTAAACCCTTTGAGGATTCATATATAGATGTTGTAATCAATAAATAGTGCAAAAATAAGTTATAAATGATCCAAACATATATAAATATCCAAATATATAATGAATAATATTTATTATAATAAAATCATCAGTATTCAATAGTCTTGGTAGTTTGGATAATCAATCCAAAACTTTATATGTTGAACATATCAAATGTTTATTTAATATGTTTTGTCCAATTATTATGATGTAAACTTCTATAAAAAACTATTTTCATCAATTATTTTGAAGGAATTTAAATATTTAAATATATTATCACCAATATTGAATGAGATATCATAATTTTTTCTTGTACTAATGTCACTTTAGGGACAATATCTAAAAAGATATAATGTTATCGATATATTAATTTTATTCTTTGAGGGAAAATATATTTATTTCTTTCTACTCATGATGAAAAATGATCTTATATAACCAGTTCAACCATACTTTTGATGTGTATAATCAAACTATTGATTTTAACACTTTACATTCATAAAAGTGTTGTGAGCATCTTGTCAATGGTACTGCATAACCATTTTTTATATCATATATGATGCTTAATATTTATTTTAATCAACATGAATATCATATAGCGTATACTCACCAGAAGCTAATAACACACATTACCATTTAATAAATGAATATTTCATATAGTATTTAAATGGATCATAGGGTAGGTGGGTGTTCCCATATATACATAATAATTTTTTCTTCATAAATATATGGGAAATTAATTTCCAAAATAGTTGTTAATGATATAAATAATTTAACTCAATAATAGGTACCTTAATAGTTGGTAACCCGTGGAAATTTATTATATAGGGTAATTTAAAATAACCTAATGAGAATGAATTCATTGATAATTTAGCAGACAAGAATCCATTAAATAAGTTCATCATTCTACCCATGATGGATGTATACTATGTTATAAAAAAATTTATGCTCATGTATAATTGAATCAATATCTTTCATTATAATTGATCATGGATAGCCTAAACTAACATTTCATATATTTAAAGTGTCAGGATTGGTAAACTTTTTGTTTACCATTATTGATTTGATTGTATATAAAAAATTCTTTATAATAACTTTTTATGAATGCTTATTATATATCGATGTACCTCTTTTAAACAATGTCTCTATATGATATTCGTTTTCAAGAATATTTCATGGATACTTAAGATATAAAAAAACACAAAGAATCTTTACTACCAAATATGAATATATTATCTCTTTTAGAGCTGTTAATTAATTTTTAATGCTGGTAAGTGTACTTACATGAGAATATACTAACTCATATATGAGTTATTTTGAATAACTTAATCAAAATAATATTTATAAATATTTTTTTTCATGATCAAATTATATAATATCTTCATGATTTTTCATTGTGCATACTCATATTTTTCATTGCAATTTACACTTATAGTGTTTGATGAATTCATAATATAGCCACAATAGTTTAGGTCCATCACCAAGAGGATTATTATATATTTTGGAACTTATTGCACAAATATAATTTTATAATACCTCTACTAGGGAGTGGAGCCTCCATGTATTTTAAATCTGGTGAATGTGGTAGCGAGAACCAATGTGGAAGAATCTTTTGGACTCACAACACATACCTCATCACCATCCAAAATTATAATTAATATAATAAAAACATTCAATTTACCAAATGAAGGAGAAATAATTTGACCAAACATCATAAACTCTCAAATATTCATGATAAAATTTTAAGTATGAGTACCACAAGTCATATCAAATTTTTCATGATTAATTTCATTTTCTCCAAGGAATGAAATAATGTAATTACATTCACAATGGGGAATTAATTCATTCATTTAATTTCATGATCCTTAAATGATATTTCATTATTTATCAATAATGATCATATTGCGTAAAATAATAATTTTATTGATTAGGATGATCATTGTTTTAACAACTTCAGGTGGTAAAATCATTTTCATAAAATATATTGGATTATCAAAACCATGTAATTCAATCATCACATTTATAAACTATAATAACAATAACATCCACTTTAGGGGGTAAAATATAATTAATTACATGAGATGGTATTAATAATCCATATGCACGTTATGAATAATAATTTGTTCCCTTGATATTTTTGTTGTAAGAACAATAATTGATAAATGAAGATCTCATCCAATATAATGTCAAAGGACATTATTTTTATATCATACTTCAGTGATGCATTATTTTATATATATTAGTAAAACTCATTGTGCTCTTTAAATATGTATTTTCATTAAACCACTTCTGGAGGTTATATTATTTTTATTTATTTTCTTTCATAAACAATTAAGGCATAATGATTTTTAGAAAATATCATACTCACCTCAAACATGATTTAAGATAAAATCATGTATATTTGTATTCACTTTGGGTAATGAAATAAATATTTTTCAATAAATATTCTCAATCACTTTAGTGAATGGAATAAAATTATTTGTTTGGGTTTTATAGTGACTTCAAGACAATGGAGTGAATATTTAATTCATCAATTTCATCCATTTTAGAGGATGAATATATATATATATATATATAATATTTATGTTTTTTATTCATGGGCACTCATTTTCTCTCAAATTTTTTATAATAAATGAAATGAAAGAGAAATGAAATAAAACAATATAATATTTAAAAATATTCAGATTAAATATCACCATAATAAAACATGAAAACTTCAGGGTGACTAAAGTAATAAGAGATGTGAAATTTCATAGTACATTTCAGGATTGGAAAACTTCGGATCAACGTATGATAGCTATGCAATATGCATCATTGCTTAGAAAACTTCAGTTCGATGTACGATAGGTTCACGATGTTCATCATTCGAACACTTATAGTGGTGTTTTTTTCATTTAATGAATGATTTTTGTCTCAACATCAACCACACCAGTTATTAATCAAACACATTCTATTTAGGGAATAGAGTGAAATTTGTCATATGTGAGTCATTACAGCTCTTCAAGTTCTCGCTACTTTCCATCAACAAAAGATTAAGAAAATCATATATTATTTTTAATTTTATTATAAGGGGAGAAATAAATATGATATATAAAATAAGACTCACATATTAATGTAGCTCTTCAAATGAGTGAAGTATGCATACAAATGAAAGAGTGTGTCTAAAGAAGAATATTTAGAGAAACATGTGACATACCTTTTTTATATAAGAATTATCTTAAGTTGATGACAACATCATCATGATGTGAAATGCAGAAAATATGATCATGATGATAACATGCTATGAAATTAATCAAATTTTGATTGAAATTGTGAAGAATTTTGAAACCATAAATGTAAGACCAATCATGGGAAAATCATATTGTTGACGAAAGGAGGATAAAATTTGCATATAGTGTTAGTGAAAATAAATATAAATACAAATATAAGATAAAGGCAATAAGTAGAGAAAATAACACAATATAGAGCCCAAAAATCATCTGTGTGTGTGTGTGTTATAAATATGACATGTATAACATATTTATGATTCTATAAAAGTAAAATATTATCTACTTCATTTATTTTCCACCAATTAGAAAAAATGAAAACGTCATTCATGTGTACGTATAAACTATTATCTCCATGAAACGACGTGGTATATTTTTCATCACCACCTTATATGGTTAGTTTTAGAAGTTTATCTAATGTATAAATATGATAAATATAAAAATTTTAATATTCTATAGATAATGAAAACATAACTCCTTTGACCATATTTTTACGCATTGATGTGGTGAGGCTATAAATTGAATGACCCAAAAAACATCCAATGTGAACTTAACCGTTTTAGGAACAAAATTAAAAATGGTAATAAATGAAATAAAAGAAATAATAATATTGAAATGAACATGGAAAATTTTATTTATCAAGTATAAAACTAATATAATTTTATTATTTAGGAGTTAGAGAATGTGGGATGTTAGAAGATACTTAAGGTAATAGATTTTGTTTTTAAAACATTGTTTAAAATGTTTTATACTATTTCACATCCATATCCATATTCTTTTAAATGTTTCAATAATATTCTTATTTATGCTTAAAATGTTGTTAAATTTATTTTTTGACTATATTTGACTTTCTTTACAAAGGTTTAAAGAGGAATATTTTCTATATTTTCTATATGGGTTAATTTTGACTTTTTACAAAAGTGAAAAAAGTGTTTTTTTAATGTATAAGACTTGAACTCTTTTTTCCACTATCATAGATGTTGTAACATCCTGGAATGGGTTACACTAAACCAATTCCCTAAGTCGATTCACCACATGACCACATATGCGCCTCCCCATATGCCAGAGGGTGCTGACAAGTAACTAGGGTCTATGTGGGGAGACTATACCCTTTTTACCAGATTAATATAATAACGGAAATCAAAATAAAAAATAAACAAACTGATAATGATCAATATCCAACAATAACCAATACTGAAACCATTCCACGTCATGGTAGTGTCATATTTCAAAGAAAACCCAAAATAAAGACACACTTAAAATCCTGAATTCGGGTCCCGACATCAAGTCCAATCTCCACATCCATGCTATATCCCAAAATCCTGACTCAGATACCTATCATAGGGAATTTTTCCCTTATTCGGACCTGTAACCATGAAATCTTCTTGGGTACCCATGGTGGCCTGAGTAGGGTGTGAGTACAACTCCGGAGGAGACCACCAAGTGTGTCTAAGGAAATATCCAGTCTAACAACAGTATGCAAAAAAAGGGGGGGAAATAAAATAGGCATTAAATGAAACACATTTCATAATAATCGATTAGTCAGTTGGGCCCTTAGGTCTCACTGCGCACCCCAACCCAAAAAACCTACTTCGACGATGCCAGAAGTTTGAACCATTAATTAGTGGTTGAACACTCTAAATAAAAAGGGGGCATTTATTAATCATTTCAATTGTAGATACCAAGGTTCTTTAGTATAATTACCCATTCCATGTCAAATGCCATTAGTTCTAGGATCATTATGTCGGCACCCTAGCCAAATAATAGGTAATTCCATGTCCATCATTTCAAGCCAAGGATGTTGAGGTCGTGTCTAGCCATCCAAAATCAAGTAAAAGTAGTGTCATGTCCAACATCATTACCCATGGGTGGGAAACGTCATGTCTATCATCTCTAACCATTTCATCAATTCACACTTTCTAAGGTCCAATACACCTTTCATTTTCAACACATCACAATATCAAGGATGGACCACTTTAATTTATCATTACTCACATGGTCTATTTCACTCAACATATTTAACCCAATTCCATAACTAAACCATTCAACTATTTATCCGTATGAAACATCAATTAAAGATTATTTAAAATATCTGACAATATAATCAAGACCCTTTAACCATTTACCCTTTATTCTTATTCCCATGTCATAACACTTTTAATTTTCAAATTAATCCAAACAGCCTTTTATGTCAAGTTAACCTATCAAACAACAAGTACAACTAGTTTAACACCTAAAACCTCTATTTCACCATTTATAACCCATTTTACCATTTTAAAGGGATTGACAAACCCCATGTATGGCCTTAGGTCTAGTCTTGAAAGCATCAACAGGCCCAATGAGGTTTGTGAAGGATCACACACATCAATTTAAGTCCAAAATTACTTTTCTTAATCAAGGGAAAAAATGAAAAGCATGAAATCAAAATGGAACAACCGCACACATATGAAAAACATCAAGAATATGAGAGAAATCTTATAGAACACCTACCTTATGCTCAAAGAAACACACTCATCCAGCCACATTCCTTGATTCAAGCTAAAATGGCATCAATCACCAAAGTAAAAATCTCCACGAAAATAGGTATCATGAGATTCTGAAGACGATAAATAACCAAATAAATCTTTTGTCATGACCTAACCCATTGGGACCTACCTAGCTAGTGGAAGGTCAAGTGTGACAACCCTAAGACCACCTCCAATAGGTTAGGGGATAGAGACAAGCACCAAGAAGGAATAAATGAAATATGAGGCCTTTTCATAATGTACCTCTACACATGCACCCAACCGTCTCCATGAAAAGGTGAAAAGGAATAATAAAAGGAGTTGTAATATCTAGAGTAAAACCATGAATGCAATATCCTCTAGGGAATACATCAGAGTATGATATAATTAAACCAAAGCATAAAAGGGAAAAATACATGCCCAACCAAAAATGAAGTCTCAACCTGATAACAACTAGAATAAAGGTAAAATGAGAGAGTTCGGCTCCTGATCTCCAAGTCTGACCATGGTATGTGGCCTATGAACCAAAGTATCCCTATGCTCCATTGAGGTCACTGCCAAACTTCCTGTTGTCTTCATAAAACATGACACAAGTGAAAAAAATCCCATTCAGGAGTGAGTATATACATAGATGCCCTGAAAACCACAAAGGGGGCAATAGATAGATACAATAGAAGTCAGCTCGACCCACAAAGGACTATCAATCAGAACATGAGACAAACCATGATAATAACCCAGATATGCTCAACAAGAATCTCAAATGAGAAATAAAGGAGATCTCCATATCCACAGCCCAGCTAAGAATGATGAGTCATCCTGTAGCTTCAAAGGTTCATCTTTGATGCCCAGAATTATGCACAACCACATAAGAATCTATGTAGAGGACCCGCACCTCACCACTCTTCTCCAAAGCCAAGGGGGGACTATCTCTTAACCATGTATCCCGTGTAATCTCACTAAAATCTGAGTGGAGGACCCACACCTTGCCACTGCACTCCACAACCGAGATGGAACAATCCAGTCATTCATCCCATATGACCTCACAAGAATTCACATGGAGGACCCACGCCTCACCATTTCTCTCTACAGCCAAGGGGGAATCTCCAATTCATGACCTACACCCAATTAAAATAGGGGTTCCATTAAAATGATAGAGTAATCACTCCCTATTGTGTCATGGGGTTCCATTCAGTGGATATAGGACTCTCACCCTAGTGTATCAGGGGGTGCCACTTGATAGATAGAGGAATCACGCCCTAGTGCATCAGGGGGTACCACATGATAGATAAAGGACTTGCACCCTAGTGTATCAAGGGGGTTCCACTCGATAGATAAAGGACTCATTCCCAAGTGCGTCGTGGGGGTACCACTCAAATGATAGAGGACCTGCGCCCTAGTGCGTCAGGGGGTGCCACTCGATAGATAGAGGACTCACACCCTAGTGCTTCAGGGGGATACCACTCAGTAGATAGAGGACCCACACCATAGTACATCAGGGGGTTCCACTCAGTAGTTAGAGGAATATGGGGGACTCACACCCTGGTGTGACAGAGGGGTTTCCAACCCAAGCATCTCTCTAATGATCATATCTGATCACCGCTATCGGTCAAGCATCGCCTAAATAAGCATCACACTTGAAACACCTTAGTTCATTTCTCAAAAACCACTATAAAGGATACCATCATGTTCTATACAGAAAACTAGTCAGGATAGGCTGCTCGTGGGCCAAAATAAGAGTCCATAATAAGTAGATACGTGAAGTGGAAATCACTAAGAAAAGTACATGGCATCTATCTAGGGTCACACTATATGTGACCTTGCCTAGACACCTACATGTTCCCACTTTCACATGGCTTGACTGGACATATAGTACTACATGATGTGTAATTGTACTACATGGTGTGCCTTTACCGCCCAGGTCCTACCCATATGCTCATGCTCATACCCATGTACATCATATCATGCATGTTTAAATCAAGCTGTGCTCATGTACTTCAAGTAATGCTCGTGTACCTGGTCAAATCTGAGTATCGGTCCATGCCCATATACGCCTAGCCATGCCCATGTACCTAGCCATTCCCATGCTCGTATACTCCTGGAGTACACATCGATCCACCAATATAGGGTCACACAACGTGTATGGGGTCATATACAGCATGTAATCTTTACCTCTTCCCAAAACCCTAGTCGCCACTACTAGGGGACTACACAATGTGTGTTCTTGGACTACATGTCGTATAGTCAGGTTTTTCACAGAAACTCTGGAATTCTCTACATGCTTCACCCGCATTACCTCCGTCATGATTCACATCATGGGTCTAAAATATGGGGTTATCATCACTCAATCCATCATTGGTGGCTAAATTATAGCCACTCAAACCCTACACTGCTCATCCTATTGTTCTTCACCACCCTTGTCACGGCTTTTAATTCAAATATATAGAGGTATCACCTAAAACACACAAACCATCATGATCTATCCTCAAATAACCATCTCGTATGTTATCCATGTAACCACCATGAATTAGGGCGTTTAATCATGTTCAAATTTTCCTCAGTAATGTCAAACCGCAACCCTACAGGCCAGATATAAAGAACAAGAAGAACGATGAGGAGAAATGCACATAAATAGAGTGAATCTACTATTGGCCGATGTGATTTCATCCAATGATCATAGAATGTGGGTTCCGAGGGTGATATCATGGCATAATAAAAATAAATTGATTTAAACAATTCAATTTATCCCAATGGGCTCATGTGAAGAATGTATAAATGCATATTAAATTAGCAGATAATTATAAATCCATGCTTATGAAATTGGAAAGGGAGGAAATCCAAAAATAATGAACCCTACCATGTTTAAGTATTGATCGGTGGTGAAGATCACATTCACTAGAGGTGAAGAAGGTCTATTGCATTCACTAATTGCCTCTTAATCCACCTCAATATGATCGCTACCATTCTCCAATCCCAATCCGCCAATGAAGAATAATTACATCCTCCTCTCCAATCACTCAGGGTTATACGACTAACTCTGGAGATTTTTCATAATGGGATTTTTTATAGAGAGGTAATTAGGTTAGGACATTTAATTAAAATAAATAAAATTATTTATTTATTTTATTAAATGCACCCAACACCAGTCACCTCCCACGAAACATCCGACTCCAACCAACCTTATGTCATGCCTAGGGTAAATCTCGCATTATGAAATCAACCGTAGTCTCATATTATTCATCAGAGGCTCCATTTAGGAGTTATTCCATTATTCCTAAAAATAATTCTCATGTGTGATATAATATATTTAATATTTTTATTATATCAATATCAGGTCTCCCCGAGCCCCATAATTCCACACCAACACAACACTAGGCTTTGAAAATATTCATATGAATATTCCAAAGTCTTTCACGGAAAAAAAAGAGTCATTACACTCTCCCCACCTTCAGGGATTTTTATCCTAAAAAGAGAAAACCTACTCAAACATGTGAGGATATCAAGCTCTCAACCGGGTTCCCCACTCCCATGAGCTCTCTTGAAGGTACCCATGTTGTCAACAAATGCACACCCAAGGGAAACACTTTCCCATAAAGGGGATTCTATTGTTGGTTCTCAAACGCCATTGTGTTCCTAGAACTCCTCAAAGTGGTAACTACACCCTTGATGTCTAGATCACCCTGATCGATAGCATGTTACGATTCATGCACATATCTCTATAGTTGTGACACGTGGAAGCTCCAAACATCGGGTGTAACTACAGTCATAGGGTCAAGCGGTATGCCTCCTTGCTAACCAACAAAGTAACTGAAAAAGGGTCATACGAACCTCAGAGATATCCTATCATTTTGGAAAAATCCTCATGATCCTTGATGATAGGATATTTATCAGAATACATGATCTCCTTATCGAACTCCAAAGACTGCCATCATTAGTTTTCAAGGGACTCCTAACATCTCTGAGCAATCATTATCCACCCTTGGATGATCTTCACCTTTCACAACCATCAATGGAACCAAATCTTAGCCCACAAGTGTTGTCTCCCACTAGCTCTAACCAGTACAACAGTGGCCTATAAGGTCTCCCATACATGACCTTAAATGGTGTCAGGCTGATGGTGGAGTGGAAATTGTTGTGATACTCAAAATCCACTGATGGTATAAAATCCTCCCAAACATGACCCAAAACCGACATGAAAACCAAAATCATGTGCACCAAAAAAAGAATGGTCCATTTTACATGGCCATATTTCTGGGGTTAAAACACTTTTCTCACCCACAATTGAGTCCCAACAGCCTCTTGCATCCTATTTATAATTATGATCTGAAATGAGAATCTTCATATGAAACAATCATCGAGGTAATTACATGAATCTAGACTACCACATGCATGCACATGCATCCAAAACTCTCCACTAAACTCTGCTCTCTAATGGTTAGTAAGTGGTCCAACATAGAAATCTAGCCTATGATCACTCAGATAGCATCGTAACCTTTCACTTGTGATTGAATCCCCCATCTTGAAAACCAAAAAGATATCATCCCATTTCAACTTCCATCTAGGTACCTTGGCCTCCACCAATAGGCAGGTGAGACATCAAGATCTAAACTCAAAAACAAGCCACAACATCCTTGGGCATCAAACTAGATTCCCAAGGATCTTGGTACAACTACACCTCTCCCATGTGTAAAACTAAGGGAAAGAAACCTCCTCTGCATCTCCTCTCACAGAATGACTGGTTTCATCGTCTATCCTCAAAAAAAGATGATGTGTTTCCCACATTTATAGAATCTATCATGAACATGTCCAGTGGATATATGATCATTAAATATATCACAATTTATATCCCCAAGTTGTGTCTAACTAACACACTGAAGAAGTGGTGGGGAAATAACTATCTATTGTAGGTGTGCAGCGCTGTCCTTATCCTAAAGAGCCAACTGCAAAGTGGTTAAATGCTCCATCACCTCACTTAACAATAGAAGATGGAAAACTTCACTATGAGTATCTACTACCACATCCACACCTTTGGATATCTCTCAATCTAGAACTGCACCTACTTTTATTGGGTCCATTTTCACTCCCATGCCTGAGAATACATATCATAATAAGTGGACCTTATGAATCCATAACTGGCTCTATGAGATCTCCCCATAAAGCTAGTACTCTCGTAGAATTTCCTGAACCATCCTTAAATGTATTGTGTGCTCCTCCTCATACAATAAATATACAAGGATGTCACCAAATAAGACTACCACAAACTGATCCAAGACTGGTTAAGGATTTGGTTCATAAGTCTCACGAACTCTGTTGGGGCACTCAACAAACCAAAGGGTAACACTGAGAACTCAAATCAACTATAGTGAATTTAGGAATACATGCTTGGTACATCCTCCTCTCACACCCACAGCTGGTGATTACCCATTCTAAGGTCAAAATCTGAGAACCACTTCACCCCAAACCACTTGTTGAAGAATTCATTGATTCTCATGGGAGGATACTCCCTCCTAACAATCACTTGATTCAGGTGACGTCAATCCATGCCTAACCTCAAACTTGTATCCACCTATGAGGTGAATTGTATAGGGTTTCCCAAGTGATCACACTAGGTCTAGAAATCCCCTACTCTATAGACTACTCAAACTACACCTCCAACTCTCACAACTACACAGGTTCATCCAATATTCTAGGGTAGATATCGGGCCATCCTTGGTGCAATTCAAAGTAAAAAAACTAACTCTCAATGGGGAGGTAAACCTGGAACATCCTCATGGGAAAAACTTCCCCATACCTCTCTAAGATTACAGGAAATGAAATATCATAGCATCCATTGTTCCAAGGTACATACAAGCCAATTGATAGGAAATTGGTTATATCCTCCTATATATGAGTTTATCCTACTCTGTTTAGGATTCCTTCTCACTGAAGAAGGAAGATTTTTTCCCACTAACTTGGGTACACTGCAACCCTCACTGGTAGTAGTCAACTAGGCATGGATTGTAGGAAACCAATACATACCAAGGAGAACATCATAGAGCCCCACCACTAGCTATGGAAATATTCCGCGTGATGAACTATCTCATCCCAGAGTATGGTCACACTAACAGTAAAAGTATGTGATCATTGATTCTCTCTGTAGGAGCCTTTGAACATAAGGGTCGAGCAAAAATGATCTGTTGGTATCGCTAGGACTCAGACATGGGATACGTCCATGGAAAAGGGGATTACGATTGTGTACCAAAACTGCAACTCGAGAAGAGAATACATGGTTCATATCTCAATCACACCCAGAGCCTCAGGGTCACAAGCCTTCACTACTTGAAGACATATTTCCCCTTGCCTGCCTATTCTCCTTAACCAGGGCCTGCTCTGAAACCTTATCACATTAAAACGACCTCAAATAAACAGGTGAAAGGAACTCATCCACCACACCTAAATGCTATCCTCTTTGGGAAGCACTAACTCGCCCTCATGGTTTTGGATCACCTCACAAGGATGCATCTTGATGGGGGGAGTTTCTATCTTCCTTGCATGCTCGAATCCATGTAAAACATCACCAAAACAGGGCTCTTTCAATGCCCAGCATCACCTTGGAGAGGTATCACCATGAGGACCACAATCGAGAGGGTTCCTAACCAAGAAAAATCCTTGCTCCATGGGTTCATTATGGTCCTCCACTACCCAATAAGGGGGTCTGGTCCACCACAAAACCTGGGAAATCTTTATCTCTACAACTTACAAAGTGTACACAACACGGGTGTTTCATCCGTTGGTACAACCAGATCCAACTGTAGCTCCATAATGAAGACTAATAGCCAGTGTTACAATCCAGTCGATCGAGGTCCACACAAGCTAGAAAACCCAAATCACTTCCTCGTGCAAATCCTCCATATCCTAAGGGTATGGTTCTCCAAAAAACTTCAGCAGTCCTTATTGCTAGAGCTCACGTAACATGCTAAGACTGTGTATACAAGAATCGTGTCCTGTTGGAGTCATCCACTGCTCAACATGTGGATGATCATCTGTTTAGACCACTAGAGGAGGGTCCATGCATTTTTTAATAGGTGGTAGTACTATTTGGTGCTCTCTTAGAGGTAATACCTCATGTATGGGTCCGTAAACTAAGGCTTCACATATCAACTAGTCATTGTCATGACACTGTCTCAAAATCCCAGCTAGGTATCATCATAGAGACATCCTAAATGTTATCAAGACATACCACGATCAAAGAGAATATATGGGGAACTGAATCAAGAAGGACATACAAAGGGGTCAATCTTATATGATTCATGTACCATTGGTTCCTTGTAACCGATGTCTTGGCATGCCGAGTTGATAAGAAGGTTCTCAAAGTCCTGGTGAGTGGATACATCAGTCACTGCAACAACACTAGATTTTCTGGCATGGAATCCACATTCGAGACACTTCGATTCCATTTCCTTAAGTTTCCAAACTATCCTCCCCATGTTTCCCACTCCAACACCAACCCAAGGATGAACTACTCTGATTCAACTCTATCATGACCCGACCCACCATGGCCCGCTTGGCCAGCGGAAGGCCAGGTGTGATAAACCTAAGCCCACCTCTAATAATCTAGGGGCTTGACACAAGCTCTAAGAAGTCATAAATGAAATGGGATGCCTTTTCACAATGTACCTATATGCACACACACAACCATATCCGTGCAAAAGTATAGAGGAATAATAAAAGGGGATGAAACATCTAGAGTAAAACCATGCATGAAATAACCATTAGGGAATATATAATAGTATGATATAATAGAACCAAAGCGTAAAGGGGTAAAATACATATCCAACCAAAAATGAAGTCCCAACATGACAACAACTAGAATAAAGGTAAACTGAGAGAGCTCAACTCCTAATCTCTATGTTTGACCATTGTACACGGCCTATGCACCCAAGTATCACCATGCTCCACCAAGGTCACCACCAAAATCCCTATCATCTGCATAAGACACCACACATGTGTGCAATACCCATATAGGGGTGAGTATATATATACCTAGAAAGACACCCCGAAAACCACAAAGGGAGAAATGGATAGATGCGATAGAAGTCATATCAACCCATAAAGGCATGTCAATCAAAACATGATACAAACTATGATAATAACACATATATGCTCAATAAGAATCACAAATGAGAGAGAAGGGGGATCTCCATCTCCACAGTCCGACTAAGAATGATGAGTCTTCCTGAAGCTCTAAAGTTCCATCTCCAATGACCAACTTCATGTGAAACTGCATAAGAATCTGTATGTAGGATCTGCACCTTTCCACTGTACTCCAAAGAAGAGGGGGAACTATCTCTTAACCATGCATATTGTATAACCTAGCAAGAATCTGAGTGGAGGACCCTCACCTCATTACGGCACTCCACGGCCAATGGGGAACAATCTCCAATCATGCATCTCATGTGATCTCACAAGAATCTATGTAGAGGACTCATAGTTTTCCAATGCGCTCCACAGCTGAGGGGGGGAATCTCTAATAGAGATCATGCACCCTAATGCAATAGGAGGGTTCCACTAAGAAGATTGAGGAAAAGAACCCTAATACTTTAGGGGGATTTCATTCGATGGATAGAGGACCCAAGTCCTAGTGCGTCAGGGGGTTCCACTCGATAGATAGAGGAATAGTTCCCTAGAGCGTCAGGGGGTACTGCTCACTAGATAGAGGACCCACACTATAGTGCATCAGGGGATTCCACTCAATAAATAGAGGACTCGTTCCCTAATGTGTTGGGGGGTCCCACTTAGTATATAGAGGACCCACACACTAGTATGTCAGGGGGTTCCACTTTGTAGATAGAGGACTCGCACCCTAGTGTGTCAGGGAGTATCACTCAGTAGATAGAGGACCCACTCCCTAGTGCGTTAGGGGGGGTTCCACTAGGTAGTTAGAGGAATATGGGGGCCTGTGACCTGGTGTGACAAGGGGGTTTCTAACCCCGAAATATCTTAGATGATCCCTCCCAATCACTACTATCAGTCAAGCATCACCTGAAGAAGAAGAATTCTTGAAGCACCTCACGTCATATCTCAAAAGCCACTACTAAGGCTTTCATCGTGTTCTACAACACAAAAATCTCAGGATAGGCTACTCGTAGGCCAAAATCTGAGTTAAAAAGGAGATACACAAGGTGTAAATCACTAAGAAAAATATAGGGTGTGTATCGGGGATCACACTGCATGTGACCTCGCTTGGACACCTGACTATGTCCTTTCCTACACATGGCTTGGCTGGCCATGAAGTACTACAAGGCGTTTCATGGTACTACATGGTGCCTCTACCACCTAGGACCTTCCCATGTGCTCCTGGTTGTTTCCACATACATCATCCCATACTCGTGTACATCTAGTTGTGTCCATGTACTTTGATTTCTGCCCGTGTTCCTGGAAGGGTCCGAGTACCAGGTCGTGCCCATGTTCTCCTGGTCGTTCTTGTGTTCCTGGCCATGCCCACCCTTGTGTACTCCCAAAGTACATGTCAGGACACCAATATAGGGTCACACAGCATGTATGGGATCATACATGGTGTGTGATCTTTATCTTTTCCCAAAACCCTAGCCATCACATCCAGGGGACTACAAGGCATGTTTTCTTGGAATACACTCTGAGTAGTCAACTTTTTCACAAAAACCTAGGAAATCTATACATACTTCACCAACACTGTCATTGTTGCGATTCATGCTGGGGGTCTTAGATTTGGGTTTGTCCATGCCTGATTCTTCTCTAATGGTCATATTCCAGCCACATGAACACTGCACGGCCCATCCCATCATTATGTGCCACTCTCATCACTGCTCCGGATCCAAATCTATAGAGGAATCGCTCCCAACCCACAAAACATCATGATACATCTACAAATAACCATCTCATACATTGTTCGCTTAACCACCATGAATCTGGGGGTTTGATCGTGCTCGAATCCACCTCAGCAATGTTGAACCACAAACATATGGTCCAACGGTGAAGAACGTAAAGAACGATGGGATGAAATGAACATAAAAAAAGTTAATATACCATTGTCCAATGCGATTTCGGCCAACGATCATAGAATGTGGGATCCAAGGGTGATATCATGGCATAAAAAAATAAATTGATTTAAACAATTCAATTTATCCCGATGGGCTTATGTGAAGAATGGATTAACGCATATCAATTAAGAAGATAATTATAAATACATACTTAAGAAGTTGGAAAGGTTAAAAATCCAAAAATAACAAGCCCTACCTCAATTAATAATTGATTGGTGGTGAAGAATGTGTTTGCCAATGATAAAGAAGGTTCGCTACATTCACAGCCTACCACTTAATCCACCTCGATCTGATCATTGTCATTCTCCGATCTCGATCTTCCAATGAAGAATGATTCTATCCTCCTCTCTAATATCTTGAGGTAATGCGGTCAACCCTAGATATTTTACATGGTGGGGGTTTTTATTGAGAGGGAGTTAGGTTAGTTCATTTGATTAAAATAAATAAAAAATATATTTATTTTATTAAATGCACTTGACAACGGTCAGCTCCCACGAAACGTCTGATGTCAACCAACCTTATGTCGTGACTAGGATAAACCTAGCATTCTATAATCAAATGTGGTGTTAGATTTACCATATGATACTCTATTTAGGAGTTATTCCATTATTCCTGAAAAACTTCTATTGTGTGATATAATATATTTAATATCTTTATTATATCAATATTATGTCTCCTCGGATCCTAGAATTCCATGTCGACTTACCGCTTGGCTTCGAAAATATTCCTTGGAATATTCTAAAGTCTTACATGGAAAAAATAGATTCATTACAGCTTCTTCCAAAAAAATAAAAGGAAGCAAAGTTGGAGACTTACTCAGGGATTCAAATCGCACTAAACGACGCCGTAAACACCCTGGGATCAAGAAATAAATATAATTGGAAGAGTTGGAAGCTCTTGGTTTTCTCCCTAAGCTGCTAGAGAATAAATGGGGGTGAAAATCAGGGGGAATCATATAAATTTTGGGGGGGAAAGGTGGTAAATTTTTCACTTTTAATGAAGTGCACGGTTAGGCCACATGGCTTTACAAACTGTGTGTTAATCGTGTGGGCTCCTCTATCCATAAGGAAACAGAGTTGTGCGGTTTTTTGGGGAACCTGCATGGTTTGGAAGACCATGTGGAAGCCATTTTAATGGCTCTATACAGCCTCACACGGTTTTTAGGCCACCCCTCGCATGGTTTTAAAATTGTGCCTCTCACTACTCCATATCATACAGTAATGGGGAACGGTTAGTACTAAACATGTGCCATGAACTGTACACCCATTTTTCATCTTTTTCAAGTCTCAAACCCCCAATATGCTCCCAAGGCCTTCCCCACTTATGGGAAGCATTCTAAAAACCATTTTAAAAAATAATTAACAAAAAATTAAATATAAACATGCCTCATAAAAGGGTTGGAATATTATAACCTCCCCACCATAAAACAACTCATCCTCGAGCTATACTCCCAAGCATCACTAAGCTTCCAAGGTAAAAAGTTTTGGCCACTTGACCCTCATATCAGCTTCCCTCTCCCAAGTTTCCTCCTGAACACAACCATGCTTCCACAACACTCAAACCAAAGGAACTATATAACCCCAAAGAATTTTCTCACTAAAATCCACAATATGAATCAGATGCTCCTTAAAGGATGCATCAACCCCAAGCTCAACATCATCTTCACCGATCACGTGAGACTAATCGGGGTGATACTGGTGGTGTTTTGGTACATGGAAGAAAACATGCATAGCACTATACTATTGTGGAAGATCCAACTAGTACACTATCAAATCAATACTCTCTATAATCTCAAACGGCTCGACATACTAGGGTGACAAGTTACCCTATTTCTAAATCTGATGGTGACCCAATCTCAACGACACCGGGAGGAACACACGGTCACCCTATATAAACTCAAGAGGTCAACGATGTCGATCAGCGTATGACTTCTGTCTGCTCTGGGTTATATCCATATGCTTTCGAATCAACTAAAAATTATCAGATGTCTCATGTACAAGACTCAACACCAATAACTCAGATTCTCCCACTTTCATCCAACACAAAGGTGATCCACATTCCCTGTAATGTAGTGTCTCATATGGCACCATCTAAATAGTTGTCTAATAACTGTTGTTATAGGAGAACTCAACAAGCGCTAAGTGCTTCTCCCATGTTCCATCAAAATCTAGGGCACATGCTCTTAGCATGTCCTCTAACACATGGATAGTACGTTCTGATTGTTCATCCATCTATGGGTGGAAGGTTGTACTAAAAAACACATGAGTACCCAACACCTTTTCAATCCTTTCCAGAAGCATGATGTAAAATGTAGTTCATGATTTGAAACTATACTCCAAGGCACCCCATGAAAACACAATATCTCTCGAACATATAATTTCCCCAATAGATTGATAGTGGAAGTCTCACAAATTGGTAATAAATGTGCCACCTTTGTCATATGATCCACAATCACACATATCGTATCATTCTTCCAAGGATTCCTTGATAGAACCACCACAAAATCCATGGTAACATCATCCCACTTCCATTTTGGAATGGGAAACGACTGTAAAAAATCAGTAGGATGTTGATGCTCGGACTTCACCTACTGACAGATGTAGCATCACATCACAAAACCCACAACTTCCTTCTTCATTATTAACCACCAATACTATCTATGAAGGTCACAGTATATTTTGGTCAAACTAGGGTGCACCACCCACTTCGAAGCATGAAACTCACGCACCAGCTCATCCTGCATACAAGTAGGCACAACAACGTGGCCATGAACATTGATAATCTCATCATCATCAATAGTCCAGTCATGAGGTAGCTCCCCCCCCCCATTCAAAGGTGTCCCTCAATGCTAAGAACACCATATCTTCATATTTCCTTCCCTTGATCTGTCTTGAAAATGTGGGATCAACAGATAAATACATGAGAGTCATTTGTTCCCACTCCTCATGAAGACCTATATACATCTCAACGAACAAATCCATCATCTTCCACTCAGAACTAGAGTCATGGACCACCCAAGTCCGTGTCTTTCGACTCAAATCCCCAACAACACTATTCCCTTTTTCAGTATATAAGCTAAGTCAAAGTCAAAATATTTCATATACTCAGCCCACCTCTACTATCAAATATTTAGATCCTGATTTGAAAATATATATTTTAGGCTCTTATAATTAGTATAAACAATAAACCTCTCACCCAGAAGATAATGTCGCAAACATTTTAAGGCATAAACCATTATTGCCAACTCAAGATCATGCATGGGATAGTTCCATTCATGTGGCATCAACTATCATGATCCATACGCCATGACTCAATATCCATGCATCAACACTACCCCGAGTCTGATCCCCAATGAATTACAATAGAAAGTTTACTCCTCAACCCACTCAAGTAAGATCAGAATCAGTGCAGTGATCAAACAACTCTTTAGAAGGCACTATCACATGCCTCAAACAACTCAAACATTATACCCTTCTTCGCCATCACTATGAGAAGCGCCGCTAAGAGATAAAAGTCTTCGATGAATCGTTGGTAATAACCCACCAAACCCAAAAAAAATCTGATATCAAAAACATTCTTGAGATGTTCTTAAGAAACAACTGCTCAAACATTCTCAGGGTCTACTAAAAAACCCTCTTTAGAGATGATGTGACCCAATAAATATACAATGTCAATCCAAAAATGAAACTAAGATATCTTTTCATATAGCTAATTCTCTCTCAATGTACTCGAAATGATGTCAAGGTGTTTCGCATTATCATCATGAGCCTGAGAGTGCACTAAAATTTCATCAAAAAAATGACCAAAAATCGATCTAAGTACAAGTGAAAGATCGGGTTCATCAAGGCCATAAACATAGTAGGAGAGTTCATCAATCCAAATGACATCGTGACGAACTCATATGACCCATACCTGCTTCTAAAATCGGTTCTTGGTATATCAGAAGGTGCCACCCTCTATTGATGATACCCTTATCTCAAATCGATTTTGGAAAACATACAGGTATCCCTCACCTGGTCAAAAATATCATCAATACGTGGAAGAGGATACCAATTCTTAATTGACATCTGGTTCAACTTCTTCTAATTGAAACACAACCACAATGATCAATCATCCTTCTTGGAAAATAGAACCAGAGATCCCCAAGGCGATGTACTCGGATGGATGAATCCTTTAGCTTACAATTATTCCAACTGTGTTTTAAGCTATTGAAGCTCTATTGGAACCATTTTATAAGGTGGAATGGAAACTAGCCCAACTTCAGGAATCAGCTCAATAGTGAACTCAATTTCCCTCTCAGGTGGCAACCCTGAGAACTCCTTGGGAAACACATCCCAAAACTGGTCCACTATAAGAGGAAAGACATCATGCTCTACCCCTCCATCATCTAGTAATAGAATCACAACCTAGGTTGTGAGTTCACCCATTTGCTGGTGAACCGACGACCCTGCACAACCTGCCTAGATATCTCATTCACTATGATGAACATAGATGTTACCCTCTCGAGATGTGAAGGTCACTCTCCTACAATAACAATCAATGTGAACTTGATATAAAACCAATCAGTCCATACCTAGTATCAAGTTGAAACCATACATCTCAAGTATGTATAAATCCCAATGAAAACATTACTCTCCAATATCGAGGGAACACCCCTTACAAAGAAAAATCCCCTAGGATTTCACCCCCAGGGGAATGTCGATCGACATAACTCCACATAAGAACTCCACCGCTAGACCTAAATCAGTCACCAAATGAGAATATATAAAAGAGTGTGAAGCATCGGTATAAAACAAATCACTAGCAATCATAGAAGATACAATAATTGTACCTTGAATAGTCGATGGTCTAGCCTCGCTACCACTGGGTGCAGGTTGAACTGCATGCAGCTGAATTGTCCCCCTACACAGTGCTCTAGTCTGAGATCCATGTGTTTCACCACTCTACTAATATGGATGATCATGTAATGTCCTAGATTTTCCATGTAAAATTTTTGAAAATTATATGGGATTATTTTGAGACCAGGCTCTGAGACAGCACGTGATTCTGAGGCCCGAGGTACCCGGAATAAATGTTCAAACTATTTTTAAGTTTATTAAAAATAGTGCTCGTGTGAGGCTTTAGTAAATTTTAAACGAGTGATCGGATTTGAAATCTGATGGCACCATTGTGTTCATAGCAGCGGGTTTTTCTTAAGCAGGACCAAACTTCGACCGGCACGAGTCGACTGTGGAAAATATTTTTCAAACATTTTAAGGAAAAATAAAAATAAACTTAAAAAGTTTATTTTATTTTTCTTTTAACTTTTCGTGGTGTCGCAGCAATGCTGCGACGTAGCAACAAAGCAGTTGTTTCCTTTCATAAATGCAACAGTGTGGCGACGCTGCAACTTAGCAAAACAGCGACACTGAAATGTGTTTCTTCAATTAATAGCTTGGCAGGGATGCGAGATCAGATTCATGATCCCTGGAGGATTTTGAAAAAAGACAGGAAACGTGTTGGAAAATCCTCCTGTCAACGAATAACGAATGGTGGCGGATCGATGATCGGATTCAGAAAAGGTGTCGGTGGATTGATAAACAATGAACGCAGGACTCACGCTTCATCAACGATTGATCCAAACCTCGAGGTGGGAGGTTTATTTGTTTTCTTTGTGATTTCTTTCCACGTTCTTATTTTCAACGACGAACATGGACCAACCCACAAATAGGTTGATCCGTGGTTCGGTCGTGCATGCAGGATGGGTAATCTTTACTATGGGATTAAATGGAGATTAATCTGTATGATTATTATTTTGCTCTATTTTTCTAATGGGACAAACAAAGGCTGAAACTAACAAGGTTGACGTTCGTCCTTCGGGCATTCTTTGTGATTCTCTTATCCCCATTCTTAGCATTCTTCACCGAAGGACCCCTCTGGTCGCGGTGCGTTTTCCCGGGAGGTTCGCAACATGGTTGGACCCTCAGAGGGATGGAGAGAAGAAAAAAATGTCAAGGCAATGAAGAACACGATCTGGGGATCGTATAGATGGCCCTGATTCGAAAAACGGAGCACTGGAGTGAAACCGACGACCCGTGGAAGGAGGGTCGCTAATGGTGGTGCACAGCGGTGTCGACCGCCCGGTAGCAGATGGTCGTCACCTCGACGGCCGGTAGTGGAGGACCCCATGGCTTGGTGGTCGTGGGTGGTGGACAAGGCTTCTGGCTCGATGGCCGACAGCGGGCTCGACCAGATGTGACACGAAGCCGAGGTCCAGTGGGACCACGGGGCGGTACACGAGGCAGCTGACCATGTTGAACGCGGCGATCGAACGTGTTAACCAGGCTGGGACACGGTACCTGTCACGTCTGGGCAGACGAACTGACCCACATCCAAGTAGGTCAGGCTGAAGCTGGTGGGCCGGACCGGCAGCAGGCCGGACCGGCAATGAGCTGGGCCCAGCCGGGGTGGGCTGAACTCAGCAGGCCGGGTCGACCCAACGGGTCGGGTCAGACCAGACCCAGACCCAACCGACCCCTTTTACTTAAATACTCATAACTCTCAAACTGTGTGTCTTTTTGATGAGCTGTTTGCGGCGTTGGGACCCTCACAACGAGTCGGTCCTTTTGAGATACTCTAAGTGATCTTTTATGGAAGTTGGAGTATGACCTATTGGCTCGAGGAGTAGGTGCACCTGAAAAGAGTGTGCTAAGGATGGAATCCTACGGATGGTTGCGACCTAGAAGCTATGTGATTACCTAGACTGTGTGTCTTACCTAGACTATGGGTCTTATCTAGACTTTGTGTCTTACCATAACTGAGTCGGTACTCCCCTGTCCCATCAGGGTGTGGGTCCCCTAGTCTTTGACGACACTCTGTGTGTTACCAACACTCTGTGTGTTATCTACACTTCGTGTGTTACCAACACTTTGTGTGTTACCTACACTCTGTATGTTACCGACACTCCATGTGTTACTGCTTGAGGGTACTATGGATTCTTATGACAATATTGTTTACGTACCATAGACCTATACTTGGTGTGAGCTGACTCTAGTGACTCTCTTGACTATACATCTTAGAGGCTACACTTCGTGTGCCTCTTTGGTTGTCTACTTGGTGTATTTCATAGTGTTCTACTTTGTGGTATACTTTGTGTGATTTCCTTTGTGGTTTGGGGTCCCTATTGAGTATTGTTTTACTCACCCATGCATGGGATTTTCCCACACGTGTCGTGTCTTGTGCAAACGGTCGACAGCTTTGACAGAGTCCTTGGTGGGCCAGAGACAAGGGGTGTTTCAGGGTGACCCGACGAACGTGGTACACTTCAGCAACATTCAGACATCTTATTGTACCTACCCTTCAGGTAGGGTTTTCTACAATTGAGATCCAGGAGCTTGTACTTTTCCATTTCAGTTGGTCTTGTATTCTGACCCCTTTTTCTTTCAGTTTTGTACCTTACTCTGAGTGGGTTTTCTTGGTGGTTTTCATCCATATTTACTTAGTGTTTTCAGTTTCATCTTTTTCTTGGAGATGGGTGCGTGTATACGGGTACTAGGGGAAATTCCTCCCACTTGTGGGATATTCCTAGTTGGTGCTAGTCACCAGCCCCTGGCCTATGGGAGGTGAGCTTGGGGTAGTCATGGCACAGGCCCCAGTGGATGGGTCGTGACAGAGTGGTATCAATGGGTGGTCTGTTTTACGCTTATCTTAGGGAAACAATGTTAAGTGTTTTGAGTTCGACCTTCAGATCAGGGAACCCAGTGTTGGTGTGGCTGCTGACGTATCCATACACCTGGACCTTGAATTCCACTTTCCAACTCGGTATATGAAAACACTATTTGCATAGTAAATTAATGGTCCATGCATCATATAGGAACTAAGTGTGTTCTCATGTCCTTGATTCAGAGTTAGCTCACTAGGTATACTCTATTGACCATGTTACATCTTGTTCTGTTTCAAAATGCTTCCACAAAGGAAACCATTCAGGGTTCTGGAGCATGGCCACGAGGATGGTCCACCGAGTGATGAGGCATTGGTGTAGGGATTGTTGTCAGAGATAGCACCTCCCGGTGGTGTACCAGCGATACCACCACCCGAAGAGCAGCAGTTCCTACTAGTGTTACCAATAGAGGATGCACACAAGCTTAGTGCATTACATGAGTTCCAAAGATAGCGACCTCCCAGGTTCTGAGGTGAGACGGATCCTTGGATAGCTGAACACTGGTTGGAGGTGGTGACGCGAGTCTTTCGCTTAGTGAGGATGCCTTCCGACCAGATGGTTTTCCTAGCCGTGAACCTTCTTCAGGGCTCGATGGGGAGGCGACGCTATCCTGGACAGACTTCGAGCGCCGCTTTAGGGAGGAGTTCTTTCCAGTGACATTACGCTCTATGCGTATACAGGAGCTACTACACCTAAAGTAGGGCAGCCAGTCAGTAGTAGAGTACTCGGTGAGATTCACGGATCTTTCTCGCTACTCTAGCAACATCGTACGAGACCCGTTCTTCAGGGCTTGTACCTTCGAGCAGGGACTATGTCGGGAGATCATGGCATCAATGATATCCCTTAGAATCCCTACACATGTTGGGGTGATGGAGTGAGCTCTACTGGTAGAGATATTTCTTGTGGAGCATGCACTAGTGGTGGGAGCTACCACTGGGCGACAGGTAGTGGAGTCTTCAGTAGTGGGTAGCTGATAGATCACGCAGGGACCCAAGCGAGTCAATCAGTCCAGGAGATGACCCCAGGACATAGGATCAGCGGTGTGGGGCTCCCAGATCAGAGCAAGTCAGCTTAAGGACAGGTTGTGCTACTCGTGCGACGGTCGAGGGCATCTGGTGAGAGATTGTCTGGCCAGCCATATGACCGGCCAGGAGACGGTCGAGGGACCGTTGAGGCAGCGGCGGAGGCAAGAACAGGGCGGTCTGCCAAGCGGAAGACATGGTAGAGGAGTGGGATGAGTGGTAAGAGGTGGACGGAGGTTCGAGACACTACCATCACCACCCCCAGGTGGTCCACCCCAAGCTCAAGGAGCTGGTGGACATGGGCGAGGCCAGCTCCAAGTGATGGAGGCTTACAATCCTGAGACTCCTGAGATGATTAGAGGTACGATATGTGCTTTTTCCATCCTAGTTGTGGTTTTGATAGACACGAGTTCCAATCACTCTTTTCTCACCACGACCCTTGTTCGAGACACGAAGATTCCAGTGGAACCGTTGACTCGATCCCTACGCTTAGAGACTCCTACAGGAGGAGATTTGATGATCACACACTAGTGTCGATAGTGTGCCCTTACTCTTGGGGGAAAGAGTTTCGGTTGGGATCTATTGGTTGCAGCATTGAGGCCTTACGACGTCATTTTGGTTATGGACTGGTTATCCACAGTTCATGCTCAGATCAACTGTTTTAGGCGCACATTGCGGTGTGTCCATGGAGATGGGACCAGATTTTCCTTTTTCGGTAAAAGGGATACACAAGAAGCGCAGGATGGACTCGCACGTAGGAGGGTGCATCTGATCACACATCAGTTGGCTAGCATGACCCTCGGTGCAGTGGATGAGACGAGTCCTTAGTTTCCTGCAACGGTGGATGAGTACGAGGACATCTTTCCAGAAGATGTTCCAGGACTACCTCCTCATAGGGAGGTAGAATTCTTCATTGACTTGTACTCCGGGACGGCACTGATATCTACACTGGCATATCGGATGGCTCCCACAGAGTTTCGTGAATTGAGGGTACAGTTGGAGGACCTACAGAGGAAGGGCTTTGTGAGACCCAGTGTTTCACCATGGGAAGCCCCAGTATTGTTTGCCAAGAAGGCAGACGAGAGCTTGAGGTTATGTGTGGACTTTCAACGCCTGAATCAGGTGACTGTGAAGAATAAGTATCCACTACCAAGGATTGATGACCTCTTCGATCAGATGAAGGGAGCGATATGGTTCTCAAAGATAGACCTCAAACCAGGCTATCATCAGCTTCGGGTACGGGATGAGGACATCCTGAAGACGGCTTTCAGATGTCGTTGCGGCTGTTACGAGTACTTAGTGATGTTGTTTGGTGTGAAGAATTCCCCATCAGTGTTCATGGGACTCATGAACATGGTCTTCTATCCCTACCCATACTAGTTTGTAGTGGCCTTTATTGATGACATCCTGGTGTACTCAGCGTCCGAGGAGGATCACGCGATACACTTAAGGATGGTCCTAGACTTACTCTAAGAGCACCAACTTTACGGGAAGCTCTCGAGGTGTCAGTTCTGGATACGAGAGGTCTACTTTTTGGGACACGTCATTTCAGAGGCTAGAGTTGTAGTAGATCCAGCGAAGATAGAGGCGTTGCTTGCTTGGGAGCCACCCAAGAGCATTACCGAGGTGCAAAGTTTCCTTGGTTTGGCTAGGTACTATCGGAGGTTTGTACCCGACTTTTCCAAAGTAGCATCATCCATGACAGCCTTGACACGAAAGGGGAAACCTTTTGTATGGACAGAGAAGTTCCAGGAGAGCTTTTAGTAGTTGAGATAGAGTTTGATGAGGGCTCCCATCCTGAGATTTCTAGAGGAGGGTGTCGAGTATGTGGTGTTATGTGGCGCATCAGGGACCGAGATTGGTTGTGTCCTGATGCAGGGGCAAGCGGTGATTGCCTACGGTTCACAGCAGTTGAGACCACATGAGCAGAAATACGCAACCCACGATCTGGAGTTAGTAGAGGTAGTGTTTTCATTGAAGATGTGGTGACACTACCATATTGGTGAGCGGTTTATCGTCTATTCATACCACAAAAGTCTCATGTATACCTTTTCTTAGAAGGATTTGAACCTGAGACAGCGGTGTTGGCTAGAGTTCCTCCAAAACTATGACTTTCAGATAGTCTATACTCCTGAGAAGGGGAACGTGGTGGCAGATGCTCTCAATCAGAGATCGAGTTCATAGTTACTGAACGAGGCCTTGGAGTAGTTGGCCTCACTTCAGATATCCTTCATGGATAGAGATGAACCAGCTTATCTCCAGTTGATGGTGGTTACCCCTCCACTCTTACAGCACGTGCGGGAGGCACAGCACGGAGATATCCGTTGTGAGACTACACGTGCTCAGATGTCTACAAGACATGCCCCTGATGAATATTCGAAATGTGGGGAGCACGTCATCCTTTCCAGAGGACACACAGTTGTACCAGCGACGTTACTGGAGGAGGTGTTGAGGGAGTTCCATACATCCCTTTTAACGGCACATCCAGGTGTGGAAAAGATGTACTAGGACCTTTGACGACAGTTTTGGTGTCCGGAGATGAAGAAGGTAGTGGCAGAGTTTGTCTTTAGATGCCTCACTTTTCAGCAAGCGAAGGTCGAGCACCAGGTTCCAACGTGTTTGACTCAACCCCTTGAGGTTCCAAAGTGGAAGTGGGATGGAATATCGATGTACTTCGTGATGGGAATACCACGTACATCTAGAGGGAACGATACCATCTGGGTGATCGTTTACCGACTCACCAAGTCAGCCCACTTCCTAGCGATTCAGGAATAGGGTTCAGTAGAGAGCTTGAGACGTCTATACGTACAGGAGATAGTTCGACTCCATGGAGTCCCATCAATGATAGTCTCATATCGAGATGCACATTTTACATCCCTGTTGTGGAAGGGATTGCAAGAGGCGTTTGGGACTCAGCTGCGCTTGAGCATAGCTTTCCACCCGCAGACAGACGACCAGATAGAGTGGACCATTTAGGTCCTAGAGGACATGCTACGTGATTGCATCCTCAATTTTGGCCACAGTTGGGAGGATCACCTACCCCTGGTGGAATTCACGTACAACAACAGATATCACTCCACCATCAGTATGGCACCATTCAAGGCCTTGTACGGGCAACCCTACAGGTTGCCACTTTGCTAGACTGACCCTGGAGAGTCAGCACCCATGGGCCCAGAGTTGGTACAAGACACTACGGAGAAGGTACAGGTCATCAAGGAGTGGATGAAGACTGCACAGAGCTGTCAGAAGTCCTATGTTGATAGGCGATGGAGACCCTTGGAGTTTGAGGAGGAAGACCATGTGTTCCTTTGGGTCTCTCCTCGACGTGGGATACAAAGATTTGGCTGAGGCGGCAAGCTATCTCCGAGGTTCATCAGACCTTTTCTGATACTATATAGAGTGGGTGAGGTGGTGTACCGCTTGGATCTACCTCCGTAGTTAGAGCGGGTTCATGACGTCTTTCACATATCTCAGTTGAGGAAATAAGTACACAACCCATCACATGTCATTGATTGGGGCGAGCTGGACGTTGACGATGGGGTGACTTTTGTGGTGTTTCTGATGGTGATCGAGGATCAATATGAGAGGACCCTCTATGGGTGGTTGATTCCTCTAGTGCACGTTCAGTGGCAACACATAAATCTCCAGGAGAGCACGTGGGAGCGAGAAGCTTAGATTCATCCTCAGCATCTCCATTTGTTTGTTTAGCCCTTGTTTTGGCTTTTGAGCACGTAAAGACCTAAGGTGGGGAGAATGTAATGTCCCGGATTTTTCATGTAAAATTTTTGAAAATTATATGGAATTATTTTGAGACCAGGCGTTGAGACGGAACGTGATTCTGAGGCCCGGGGTGCTCAAAATAAATGTTCAAACTATTTTTAAGTTCATTAAAAATAGCGCTCGTGTGTGGTTTTAGTAACTTTTAAATGACTACTCAGATTTAAAATCTGAGGGCACCATTGTGTTCAGAGCAGCGGGTTTTACTTAAGCAGGACCTAACTTCGACCGGCACGGGTCGACTGCGAAAAATATTTTTTGGATATTTTAAAGAAGAATAAAAATAAACTTAAAAAGTTTATTTTATTTTTCTTTTAACATTTTGTGGTGTCGTAGCAATGTTGTGACGCAGCAACAAAGAAGATATTTCCTTTCATAAATGCAACAGCGTGGTGACATTGCAACTCAGAAGAACAATGATGTTGAAATGTGTCTCTTCAATTAATAGCTTGGTAGGGATGCGAGATCAGATTCACGATCCCTGGAGGCTCTGGAAAAAAAAGGAAACGCATTGGCAAATCCTCCCGTCGACGAATGACGAATGGTGGAAAATCGGCGATCGGATTCGGAACAGGCGTTAGTGGATTGAAGAATGACGAACCCAGGACTCACGCTTCATCAGCGATCGATCCAATCCTCGAGGTAGGAGGTTTTATTTTTTTCTTCATGGTTTCTTTCCCCATTCTTATTTCCAACGACGACCGCAGACCAACCCGTGAACAGGTTGATCGGTGGTTCGATCGTGCATGTGGGATGGGTGATCTTTACTACAGGATTGAAGGGATATTAATTTGTGTGATTATTGTTTCGCTCTCTTTTTCTAATGGGACGAATGAAGGCCGAAACTAACAAGGCTAGTGTTTGCCTTTTGGGCATTCTTTATGATTCTTCTATCCCTGTTCTTGGCATTCTCCGTCGACGGACCCCCGTGGTCACGGTGCGTTTTACCGAGAGGTTCCGAACGCGGTCGGACCCCCGGAGGGATGGTGAGAAGAAACAAATGCCAAGGCAGTGAAGAATGTGATCCAGGGATCCCGTAAATAGCCCCGTTTTGAAAAACAAAACATCAAGGTGAGACCTGTGACACACGGAAGGAGGGTCGCTGACTCGACAGCCGACGGTGGGCTCGACCAGATGTGGCATGAAGTCGCTGTTGGATTGGTGTTGCCCGATCCGGTTGGGCCGAATGCTTGTGGCCCGCAACTGTAGCGGAGCTGACCGACCGAAACCGACAGGCATTGTAGCGGTGCGGACTTCGGGGTCAACAGTACTGTAGCGCTTTTGACTTCCAGCCGACAGACACTGTAGCACTTTTGACAAAGTGAGCCGCCGATCACTGTTGCAACGCGGACTACTATTCAGAACAGTAGACCGTCTTCTTCATATGTAGCCCATTTCGGGCTAGGGTTTTGTTGTTGGAAATCCTCTGTAATCTCTGTGCTCTCGAATCATAGTGAAATTCTGCCTCTCCCGTGGACGTAGGGATTTTTCCCGAACCACGTAAATCGTCGTGTTCATTGTTGCTTTTTTCTTTCCTTCGTTTTCTCGTTTTTCTGTCGTTCTGTCTCCCGGTGATTCCGCAACAGTCGCGTCACGCGGCGCAAGGCCGCAGTCCAGTGAGACCGCAATGGGACCCCGCAGCAACTGCGACAGGACCCCGCGACAACCGCGATGGGACCCCGCGGCAACCGTCGCAGGGCGTTTCACACGGGGGCCGACCGTGTTGAACGCGGCGGTCGGCCGCATTGACCAGGCGGGGATGCAACACCCACCACATCTGGGGGGACGAACCGGGCCGCATTTGAGTGGGCCGAGCTGAAGCCAATGGGTCAGACCCAGCGATCTGAGTCGACCCGGCGGGTCGGGTTAGGCGGGACCTAGACCCAACCGAACCCTTTTACTTAAATATCCATAACCCTCAAACTGTGTGTTCGTTTGACAAGGTGTTTGCAGTGTTAGGACCCTCGTGACGAGGTGGTCCTTTTGAGATACCCTAAGTGAGTTTCCATGGAAGTTGGCGTATGGCCTATTGGCTCGAGGAGTAGGTGCTCCCGGAACGAGCGTGCTAAGGACGGAATCTTGTGGCTGGTTGCGACCTAAAAGCTATGTGATTACTTAGACTGTGTGTCTTACCTAGACTGTGTGTCTTATCTAGACTTTGTGTCTTTCCAAGACTAATTCAATACTCCTCTGTCCCACCAGGGTGCAGGTCTCTGGTCTTTGACGACACTCTGTGTGTTACCAACACTCCGTGTGTTATCTACACTCTATGTGTTACCAACACTCTGTGTGTTATCTACACTGAGTGTGTTACCTACACTTTGTGTGTTATCGACACATCGTGTGTTACTACTTGAAGGTACTGTGGATTCTTGATTAGTCACTTAAAGTGACTAATATTAATTGTTAATATCTTTATATTAATTGTTCCAAAGTGCATAAACATTGTTTTTAGTGCATTACATAAATAGAACTTCATTTCTCTTCTAAAATGCAATTCTTGTTTAAAATGCAAATTTGGGCCCAATCATTCATTTATTTGTGGACAACATTATATTCATTTTCTGAATTTGAAATTTTGGGATATTATTGATCACTTTGTTTGGAACATTTTATCTTTTAGGTCTGATGGATGAATCTCAAAGGAAGATGGAGAATTGTGCGCCTGAAGGCAGAAACTTGCTGGAAAAAGCATAATGGGCCTAAGACCCATCAAACAAATGTGGGGCCCAGAAACCAAGCCAAATGAAGCTAAAATTTATACAGTAGAAAGATAAAAATATGAGGATCATTTTATTCAACTGTGGTCGGAGCTAATTCTGATGTTTTCATGATGATAAAAGGATCTGAAGTTGAGATTTAAATGGTGGACCTGGCATTAATGCACAGAAATCTGTCCCACCATTTCGACCATAACTTCCAAACGGCTGAGCCAAATTTCCTGAAATTTTGAGAGCTTCTAGAAGACACATGGACGAAAATATTTTCTATTTATGACACCTTCGGATTCGGCCGTATAAAGTGTCAAACTCACACGTCAAAATGGAGGATGAATCTAGCTGGTTTTGTGGTCAACTTTGTAACGTCAATTTCCTTTTGATTATTCACCCTCGTTTTGACTCTATTAATTGTTGGGGGGTGAATTGATTGTGGGGGGTGGAACTAAGGCTCCTAATATGCCTATATAAGGAGATGGTGGTGAAGGGAATTGTCATCTAACATTTTCCTTTAAATCCAAGTTTTTCTTTCAATTGTAATTTTCCGCTTTCATTTTGTAATGGCATCGTCAATTTCTCTAATGTAAGTTTTTCATTCATGTTTAGTATTTTAATAAAATTTATTCTTATTCACTTTTTATTTTCCTTTTCTTCACACGTTGATACCATTGAATCGTAGTGTGAATTTATTCACACCCGCACTTGTGAATTCATCACACAACGGTGGAGTGTTCATTTTGATTAATGTTTTTTTTCTTCTTCTTCAATCTCGCTTCTTTAAGTCAATTACCCGCTTCCATTGATAGAATAGCATCAATGGAGGGCTAACATTTTATGGGTTTATCCTAGGGAGTTGCATGATTTGGATTGAATGTTATTTTATGTTCTTAAATTCTTAAATTTGTTCTTTATTTTAAGAGTTCTTTTCTTTGATTTATCTTCTTCTTTGTCTTCACTGGCTTTAACGATGACACATTTTGAGTGCTAGTACGATCTAATTCCTTGGAGTGCTCATTTAATTGATCCTCTAAGTGAATTGGTGATTAGCCTTGAAATTGTGTATGGATTAAATCGGAGAATGATATTGAGGAATTATTTCATTTAATGGATACCTCTTGAACCGATGAACAGAAAATCAAATGAAAAACAAATACATCTAATCAAGCCCAAGAGACAACCTAGGATCAACTCACCTTAATTAGTTGTTTTAATTCAAGTAATTTTATTGGTTTTGTTCTTTAAATTAAATAAATATTTCTTCAAATCAATCAACACCATAGTTGGCCACTTTATAGCCAATCCTGCATCTAATCAAAGTGTCTCAAGGTTTCTTCTTTGGTCCTTGTGGATTCGATCTCTACTTGTACTTCAACGACCACTTTTACCGGTAGGGTAAATTTGGGCGCAACCAATTCTTATGAAAATTTTGTTTATGTACCATAGACCTATAATTAGTGTGAGATAACTCTAGTGACTCTTTTGACTGTACCTCTTAGAGGTTACACTTTGTGTAACTCTTTGGTAGTCTACTTGGTGTATTTCTTAGTGCTCTCCTTTGTGGTATACTTCATGTGATTTCCTTTGTGGTTTGGGGTCCCTACTGAGTATTTTTTTACTCACCCATGCATGGGCTTCACACACACATGTCATGTCTTGTGCAGTTGATTGGCATCTTCGACAGAGTCCTTAGTGGGCCGGAGATAGGGGTGCTTCAGGGTGACCCGACGGATGTGGTACGCTTCAACGACATTCAGACAGCTTACGGTATCTACCCTTCAGGTAGGGTTTTCTACAAATGAGATCCAGCAGCTTGTACTTTTCCATTTCAGTTGGGCTTGTATTCTAGCCCCTTTTTCTTTCAGTTTTGTACCTTACTCTGAGTGGGTCATAACAGATCATGCCCTGGAGTGTCTCGTCCTCCACCCTAACTGATATGTCCTTTAGAACTCCAATTGTCGAAATGATATGGGGTAGAAGATCCTCTATCGTTGGTCTGCATAGGCCTAGACCCTCCATCACCAACCATTGGTAAAGGGTTCCTATAGAACCTTTGTATGTGCCTCATCCTACCACAAGCTCGACACTCTACTAGTGGTCAAATACACTGGACTCATAACATCACTTCATGCTATCGGAAGATATACCAATGCTAGAAGCCTCCTTCAGGTTCCCCTAAAAAATGAGAGTTTGATTCACCACCTAAGCAGACTTCTTGAAATGAAATATATTCACCTATGACTTGATCTCACATTTAAGCTTGTCCTGAAAATGTTTCATCGCAGCTGCCTCATCCCCTACTAATGTTGGAACAAAGCGCTGCAAGTCGGTGAAGCGAACGACACAATCCTTGTAAGAGACATTATTACCAGAGCCAATGCCTTTTGGTCCAATTGTTCTCATTCATCTTTCTCCATCAACACTATATTTACTCTATATAATTGAATTTCTAAGTCCTTATGAATCAGATAGTATGAAATTTTTATCTTCTAGAATCCAAAATCCAATCCATTGAATTTATCAATCTGTATCTTCCCTTTATCTGAGACATACTTGTTATGCTTTTGTTCTGTATAACCTTGAATGGTGAACTGAAATCCCTTGATACTAGTTGTTTGGAGGATGTGAAGAAAAATCAATCTCTTGTACTATAGATAAACTCACCGATAGTATGATTATCAAACCACCATTTTTCCCACATAGATCAGCGAAATGTAAATCTAAACCACCAAAACGTTGCCTCCCCTAGACTATGTAAATCAAAAGTAGGAAGTCACTTCACCCTACCCACCATAAAAATTCAACCTTTCACATGCCTCAGACGCGCCTCCTCGTACACCAGAGGATGCCAACTAGCAGCAATAGTCTGATAAGGTGTGTGGGGAGACTATATCCTCGTTATTAGAGTAACACAACAATGGAAATCAAAATAATCAATAACCAAAGGGATAATGATCAATAGCCAACAACAACCAATAAAGAAAACATGTCATGTCATAGTAGTGTCATATGTCAAAGAAAACCCAAAATAAAGACACAGTGAAAATCCCACAAAGTTAGGTTCCAACATCATGCCTGGTCTCCCCATCCATACTCTATCCCAAAATCCCGACTCATCCACATATCATAGGGCCTTTGCCCTTATCCTGACCTACAATCATGAAATATGCCCGGGTGGCGGTCTGAGCAGGGTGAGTACAACTCAGTAGGTCACCAACAACGGTGTTTAAAGCAATATTCAATCTAATAGCAGTGTATGCATAGGAGAAATAGAACAAATAAACAAGGTAGTAAATGAAACACATTTCATAACAATCAATTAGTCACTTAGGCCCTTAGGTCACACCATGACCCCCAACCCAACAAACTTGCTCTGGCCATGCTGGAAGTCTAAACAATCAATTAGAGGTTGAAAACTCTAAATAAAAAAGGGGAATTTATTAATCATTTCAATTGTAAATACTGAGATGCTTTATTCCAATTACTCATACCATGTCAAATGCCATTAGTGCTTGAATCGTCAAACTGACACCCTAGCCAAGAGTAAGGAACACCATGTCCATCATTTCAAGCCAAGTATGTCGAGCGTCATGTCTAGCCATCCTAAATCAAGGATAAAGAGTGTCATGTCCAACATCCTTACCCATGGGAGGGAAACATCATGTCCATCACCTTTAACCTTTTCATCAATCCACACTTTCCAAGGGCCGACACACTTGGCGCCTTTTCAACACATCCCAACATCAAGGATGCACCTCTTTCATTAATCATTACTCACATGGTATGTTTCACTCGACATCTTTAACCCAATTCCATAACTAAGCCATTCAAATGTTTATCCTTATGACGCAACCATTAAAGATTCTTTAAAACCATTCAACAATATAATCAAGCCCCTTAACCATTTACCCTTTATTCTTATACCCATGTCATAACACTTTTAATTTCCAAATTAAGTCAAACAACCCTTTCTGTCATGCTAACCTGTTAAACAACAAGTACAGTCAGTTTAATCACATAAAGCCTCTATTTCACCATTTACAACCCATTTTACCATTTTCAAGGGATTGACACACCTCATGGGTGGTCTTAGGTCCAGTCCTGAAATCATCAACGAACCTGACAGGGTCTGTTAAGGGTCTCACACATCAATTTAAGGCTCAAATTACTTTTCTTAGTCAAGGATACAAATGTGCAGCATGACGACGCAATGGTACAACTGCATACATATGAACAACATCAAGACTATGGGAGAAAGCTTGTAGACCATCTACCTTATACTCGTAGACACACACTAGTCCAACCTCACCTTTTGATTCAAGCTAGAACAATCTCAATCACCAAAGAGAAGATTTCACTAGAAATAGGGTTCATGAGATTCTGAAGAATAGAAATAATCAAACAAAGCTTCTTCCAGAAAATAGAAGGAAACGGAGTCGGAGACTTACTCAGAACATTGAATTGCACTAAACAGCACCTCAAACACCCTAGAATCGAAGGAGAAAGGTCCTTGGGAGTGTTGGGAGCTCTTGGTTTGCACCCTAGGTTGCTGGAGAAGAAATTGGGGTGAAAAGCATGGGAAATCGTATAATGGTCGTGAGGGAAAAGTGATAAATTTACCACTTTTAATGAGGTGCGCGGTTAAACCACATGATTTGTCAAACTATGCGTCAAACGTACGGTCTTCTTGGTCCATGAGAAAACTGAGTTGCACAGTTTGGTGGGGAACTCTCAAGGTTTAACAAACCGTGCAGAGGCCATGTGAATGGCTCTATCCAGCATCACACGATTTCCAAGCCACCCCTCACATGGTTTTTAAAGCGTGCCTTCCCCCCCCCCTTCATGTTTCATGGTCATGGGGCACGGTTAGTACTAATCGTGTGTCAATTGTCCTTCGTGCACCATACATCGATTTTTCATGTTTTACATGTTTCGAGCCCCTGGGATGCTCCCGAGACCTTCCCCACTTATGAGAAGAATTCTACAAACCATTTTAAAAAATGGCTTAACCAAAATTTAAACGAAAACATACCTCGTCAAAGGGTCGGGATCTTAACGTCGTTATTCGTTATCAAGATTCCTTTAAAAGTTACTATCCATTGTCTTCAAAAGCGAGAAGGGGGGTTAACCAAGGATGTTTATATGGCAAATGAGCCTGATATAATTTATATGGCAGATGAGCCTGATATAATTCTTTAATGCATTGAGTAATGTCCATTGTCTTCAAAAGTGAGAAGGTGGGTTAACCAAGGATGTTTCTCTTATGGATTTAACTAGGTTTCAGTTATTTCTCACACGAGTGAACACGAGTTATAAATATGGTGCTCTAAAATGCCTACAAGGGTTTTAATTTGCTTATTATGGATTTTTAAGGTTTTCTTTGAAAGAAAAAAAATGTTTTCCCCATATGGATATGATTTAATTTATATGCTCAAAAAAGTAATGTGAAAAAGATAAATATTTTAGGAGTTTTCATGTTTTTCACTATCTAACGGATTTCTTTATTTTATGTCTCTAACTAAGATTTTTATACTCATCCCCCATTTTCAAATGTTTTTCACTAAAATTTAAGGATAAGCATGAACAAAGAAGAAACAAAGTTGAAAGTCATGAAGATTTTTCAGGAAAATAAAGTTTCGTTTTAAAGTTTTTACATTGTGAAAAAAAAATAATGAGTGGAAGTGTCTACTTTGAAATATATAGATTTGTTATGTAATTGTGATAATCTAATTTTCTAAAACTCTAAAATTGAAAGATATTCAGAAATGCAATAAATTGAATTATTGTCTTAAAAACACATAAATATATTATGTTTTAAGGTAGGGTCCTTATAAATAGTGTGCATACAAAAAAAAATTAGATAAAAATGCAATAATTTCCCCATCATTTATTCGGTGTTCTCTTAAGTAATATATGTATTAGGCCTAGGCCGACTCTGGAGTAATCCAGCATCCCTGACAAAGGCCCACTAACAGTCAGCCTCCCAAGCTCTCTTTCCTATCAATACTAAAATTTAAATCGTGTAGATTGATATCATGTACCATGTAATAAATGATCATCAGCTCGGGTAACTGGAATCGGGCATATTACAGTTTTGTTTGTGCTGTATTTTTCTTTTTCTCAGACAACCATTTGGAAAGGACAAAACTTTAATTCTTCACACGGAGAAACATATATACCACCGCCAGTGGTCGATGCAGAACTCACACGAACCACGGTAACAAAGCCAAACAAAACGGCCGCAAATTCAGATGCCAAATTTGTAGGTATCGCTGGGGTTGCAGTCGAAGTTACTGTCCCCGCCATACCCATATTTGGTTCTGTAGCCTGGATAACTGAGAACGTTGAACCGTACCTTCTCTATAAGCTGAAGTCCTGCATGAGAGGCCAGCGTCTCCAGACCCCATCGTTGATGGAACCCATTGGTTTTGTGAGAGAGATGGATCTCCCCTCCATCCCCAATCAGCTTCTTCGCATTCCACAAAAACCCGCTTATCAGTTGCTGGTGCTGACTGCAGAAACAAACAGATAAATTTCTTATAAGAGAGATGAGTGGCAGATTAAGAATTATGCACAAACACAAGTGTCACCCACAGGATCTGCAAGTCTTGGGAGCGATTCCGATTGGAGAAGCCGGCATGTGGGAAATTGAAAATGATCCGATCAAATGTCTTGTGGTTGAACAATCCTATCAATGCCATTATAGTGGCATCCACTTCATGCAAAACCAGGCAACCGGCATCTGTTAATTTTTGGATGTTGTCCAAAGCATTCTTGTAGTTACTTCTCAAAAAATCTGAAACCCAATGCCCAAAAGGAGATCCCCTCATCCCTCAGCAATGCAGAAAACCCAGGAAAAATACTGAGTAGTTAAGGTAAGGTACCTATCGAGTCAAGAGAAGTAGCAGTCATGTTGCTAGCTGAACCAAAAGCCGCGGCCAAACTAGCAGAAAATGAGAAGTCTCCCTCACCAACCAGGAGTATCTTCTGATGGTTACTGTAATGCATCAACCATATCTCCTTGGAAACAACTTCCTTTGTTATCTTTTCCGGCTCAGCCTTTTTCTTACATCGTCTTCTTGCCTTTTTCTTTGAATCTTGGAGCACAGGAGCCGCAGATTTGTTATCACCGATCTGAGCCTGTGGAGAAGTTATCTCCTGCTTAAATTCCTGAATCAGCGGAACAATCTGGAACTCACTTTCTTCAGACCCGTTGCTGAACTCCCGGTAGAAAATATAGCTTATCAAGAAGACATCTTTTGGGTTTGACAAATCCAAACAATCCTCCGGACATGGGAAAGGAATTGATATGCCTTGGCAGGAAAGAACATTTTCTTCTCCAGGGTCACTGTTTAAAACAGAAGAAGGTGAAGAAGCCATGTCCGGCAGGTGTTGATGCAATGCAGGAGAACGGATAGTGTCATTGCTCTGGTTTGAGACCTGGCTAGAAGTTGATGGAAGCATGAACTTCTGTGAAAGCTCATTTTCCTTCTCATTTAGCTTTGCACATACAGAGACAAGGAAGTTGGAAAAATATTGACCCATCGAAAACCTTCTAGTCTGATTTCCCTAGCCCGGGAAGATTCCCTTGTGGTCTACATCATGTTATGCAACACATTTATGGAGCCTACCATTTCCCTGTGAAAAGAAATTGCCAACATAAATACGAGTTGCTCCTTCATGTTGTTCAAGGTAATGAAATTGATTAGCGTAACACCAGACAGTAAAGAATCCCTTGCATGCGAGTTTCAAGTAAATTCATTGCATGCATTTTAGCAAAGGTACTGCAATGATAAATTTACACAAAAACAACAGAGGGGAAAAGGAGCAAGACGGAAAACACGATTAGGGATGGAAGAGAGAACAGCCAATTAAAACGGGAAATGAAATTAAATTTCGGGGATATTGAATGGAGGAATCTTACCGAGCAGGGATCATAAAGTGTTTGGTTTTGGCTTCACCTAATGAACAGAAAATATGGCAAACAGAATAAGCGCAAAATTGGGGCGGGAAAAGGGATTAGGAACCTGGATCAGAGCAGCCGGCAACCTTTCAGAGATGATCGGAGATTCTCATTTGAGTCGTCACGAGAAAGGATATAAAATGGATGACAAAAGCCATGGAAGTTGAGGGTCAGACAGGGAAAGGGAATAGAGAAACCGCGGAAGATTCAGGGTTTTGCGAATGAAGGGAGGATAGTGACTGGTACGCACGGGCATACGTAGCGTCGGAGAGCAATGGATGAACGAAAATAATACAAGTTTCGAAAAAGGGAGGTAAGGCGGTTCCTTCACTGAGTCGAGTCCAGATCCACCGCCCAAATCATATAAAAATCTAAATATGATACCCAATCCGATTAATACCGGTTTACCAATATTTAAATCCGAATCCGAAAATCGGGTACTCGTTTAAATATCAGTTTAAATATAAAAATACATCCCTATAAAAATGAGTTTTTTTAAATGTGCTTTCATATATTTTTTTAATGTGTGTGGGTTAATTTTTTTTTTTAAGTATGATTGAAAGGCGGCATGGGGGTGCCGACTTTCGCCCCTCGGCCGCTTTGCCACGAATCGGTGACGTGGCAAAGATGGCGGCAGGGGAGGGGGTTCGTCTAAAGAGAAAGCGAATGACAAGCAGGGAGGCACCTTTCGGCTACTGTACAAGCGAAAGGGGGCACCCTCGTTGTCGTCTTTCGCTTAATGCCCTATAAAAGGGCAGCTTCCCCTCATCCTCCTCACTTCAAAATCCACCTTTTTATCTACATTCCAGCATCTTTCTATCTAAAAGAAGTCTTCTTCATGCGTTGTGGATCCGGTGACCTAAAAGAAGTCTCAATTTTTTACGAAACGTCATTTAGAGGTATTTTTTATTTAATTTAAAGTTCTTTATTTATTTAATTGAACTATTTTTAGTTAGTTTAAAATATGTTATTTATTAAGTAGTTTAGTTAGTTATATATAGTTTAAAAATGATAGTTATTATTAGTAATGATTGAGTATGATTATGAAATGATTAAAGATTGATTGAGTATTGATTAAATTATGATTAAATTGTGGTTATGTAATGATTAAAGATTGATTAGGGAATGAATAAAGAAGTAATGATTAAGTATTGATTAAGTATTGATTAAAGAATGATTAACGGATGATTAAAGAATGATTAATGGATGATTAAAGGTTGATCAAGGGATGATTAAAGAATGATTAAGGGATGATTAACCAATGTTTAACTAATGATTAAGACATGATTAACTAATGATTAGATAGTGATGAACTAATTGTTAACTAATGATGAACTAATGGTTAACTTATGATTAAGTAATGGTTAAGTAATGATTAGTGTTATCTTTTAGGATATACAAAAACATTCTAAAATTTTAGTAGTATAAAAATTATGTGGTTATATAAGTAATCAAATCTCTGTCTGGATACAAACAAGTGGATGTGGCTCTGGCATAGATATACCTAAGAGTAACAACTCCAACAATGTGTCTCATGCCTGACTCGAGGTAACCTGGTACATGACAATGAGTTTTTCTGCATCCTGGTTTGACACTCCCAGAGAATATGCTTCAGATGATTCATATTTTCTTTATAAACTATTAAAATACCTTTAGGATGATTAAAAATGTACTAAGAAAAATTAGTATCATAGTTTAGGATATAAGAAGATGTTGTAAAATTTTAGAATCATAAAGATTATATAGTCAACCCTCATTGTGAATAGTACTCATAGAATGTTTTGGAAACTGAGGTAAAAAAATAGAACACCAAATCATTTTAATTATCATTGATAAAATGACAATTATAATCATATAAAATGAAATGGATAAGAACAAACACATTAAATAACACATGAATACTTTACAACATACAAGAAATACCTTGACATTTTCAATAGAACATGATTTGGATGAGCTGAGTCTCACTTTGAAGGTGAGGTAAAATCCACCTTACTTTTTATTTGGCAGCTTAATAACATCTTCGAAAGGGATGTACTTAACTTTTGAATTTTCAAAAGTTTTTGGCCTTCTAATGACTTCTAAGATAACATCTATGACATGTCATTAGAATGCCAAAAGCTTTTGAAAATTCAAAAGTTAACTACATCCCTTTTGAAGATGTTATTAAGCTACCAATTAAAAGTAAGCTAGATTTTATCTCACTTTCAAAGTGAGGCTCATCTCATCCAAACCATGTTCTATTGAAAATTGTCAATGTATTTCTTATATGTTGTAAAGAATTCATGTGTTATTTAATGTGTTTGTTCTTATCCATTTCATTTTATATGATCATAATTGTCATTTTATCAATGATAATTAAACTGATTTGGTGTTCTCTTCATTTTACCTCAGTTTCCAAAACATTTTGTGACTTATATTCTAATAAACTTTTATATAACGAAACATTAGTATCATATTTTAGGGTATAAAAAGACATTCTAAAATTTCAGTATAATAAATATTATTTGTTCAACCATCATTGTAAATATTAGTTAGACTATCAAAATGTTGATCACAAAACATTTTTGACATAGAGTCATGTTTGCCTGTGTGTACTCCTACAGGGAGGTTATTGAAACTGAGCAATGAGCTTCTTATAGTATACAACCAATAACAGTGGTCAGTACAACTGATTGTGTAACCCTAAGTGAACTTAAAGATAGAATTTATGGTTCCTTAAATCTGGGACCCGTTCCAAAGATCAATTCTATGAGCTATAGACATTTGCAATTCCCGACTACACTGTGACATCTAACTTGTCCATTGGTTGTTGATGAACAGTGGGTCCAAGCAATAAATTTATTTTTCCAGCAGTCGAATGCTGCCATGATAGAGTTATATGTTGATGTTTCTATTGTACAACAACAATGTCCAATTTTACCAAGATATAGACTAACAAGAGTGGTTGAAGAAAGTCCGCCCCAAGAAACTGATGTTATCATATGATGAAGAAGAGGACAACTTAGATGATCTGTTAAATATACATGTAAATCCGACTTCCGATGAAGATTTTTGTAATGATAGAACAGATGGTGACAAAAGTTATGATAAGGTGGGAGTAGAGAAAGTTGGGGAGGAAGTTTCTAGAAATCTATTAGTTCTACAGCAGCCTCGACCCACAATAAATCATCCACCACTCTCTGCATCTTGGATGGAAGCAATGACATGTGTGCCCACATTCGACTGCAATGTTCTCACACCCGCAACTGAGTTTCCTAGAGTTGTACCAAATAGGTTTAGCGAGCTGGAAAAAACCTTATAGAAGAACTCTTCTTCATGCCCGGTGGATCAGGTGACCCAAATGAAGTCTCGGTTTTTTGAAAAACATCATTTTGAGGTATTTTTTCTTATTTAATTTAAATTTATTTATTTATTTAATTGAACTATCACTACAGGAAAAATGGCTTTTTGCGACGGGTTATTTGCGACGGGAATAAATCCCGTCGCAAATAGTCCCATTAGAAACTTATTTGCGACGGGGGCATTTTCCCGTCGCAAATAACTAGTTATTTGCGACGGTAAAATCTCACCCGTCGCAAAAGGCTTGGCGCGCATAGCGCGCCAAACCGCGGGAAAGGTATTTGCGACGGGTGGTTACCACCCGTTGCAAATAGCCGGCGGCGGTAAAAACTATTTGCGACGGGAATATACCCCCGTCGCAAATAGTGTGTCGGCAAGTTGTTATTTGCGACGGGACCCGTCGCAAATAACTATTTAACCGTTGACCGTGATAAATGCGGGTTAAAGTATTTGCGACGGGTCCCGTCGCAAATAATATTATTTGCGACGGGTATACCCGTCGCAAATAGGCCCGTCGCAAATAAGCTAACCTATAAATACCCCCATCCGTTTTTTTTTCATTCATTCTCAACTTCTCTCAAAACTGTTTACAGTTTATTAAGTTTAATTTTTTTTGCAGAGTTGATATTGAAGTCTTCAACAATTATCGGAGATCAACTTCAAATCCATTTTAAAGGTACTTATGTTATTTTTAATTTAATATTTATTTTAATTTTTTTATTAGTTTTAATTATTTTTAATTAGTTTTAATTAGTTTTAATTAGTTTTAATTAGTTGTAATTTAATTATGTTTATATTGTTTTGTTATTTAATAAATTTAAGTTATTAGTATTCATAGTTAATGGTAATTAGGTGTAATTAATAATAATTAGAAATAATTAATAATGATTAGGAATAATTAATAATAATTATTAATAATTAGGAATAATTATAGTTATATATATATATAGTTATATATATTTATAGTTATATTTATTCGTATATTAATATAGATTTATATTAATATAAATATATTTGGTTATATGAATAAATATATATATATATATATATATATTTATTCATATATTAATATATATATTTATTCATATATTAATATATATTTATTCTATTTATATATATATATATATGTAGTTATAAGTTTTTATTCGTATATTTATTTGTATATTAATTAATATATATTTATAAGCTTAGTTTTAAATAAATTTATAAAATATGTGTTTTTATGTGTATTTATAAATAAATAAATAAATAAATACATATATACAATACAGACACACACACATACACATACACACACACACACATATATATATATATGTATAGTTATGAATGAATACATAGAAATGAGGGGGTGAAAATCCTCTGAGAATGTTAAAACGACTATAACTTCTAATCCGTAAGTCCGTTTCAACTCCACAACCAGTCAAATCGAAGAACATGAAACGATCTTCGATATGATATGCAGTACAGTCCAAACGGACATCCGGATCGGAAGTTATAGTCGTTTGAATGTTAAAAGGACCATAACTTCTAATCCATGAGTCCGTTTCAGCTCCACAATCAGTCAAATTGAAGAACATTAAAATATCTTCGACATGATATATGGTAGAGGTTTATCGGACATCGGGATCAGAAGTTATAGCTGTTTGAACGGTGAAAAACCGGGGTGCCCCGACTAAAAACTCAGTTTTGGAGGCCTTCGGGGCCTTTTTGGGCCTCGAAAAAACCTTGGACAGGTTCCACCGGTCCATAGGGATGTAGAGCTCTTCGCAAGCTTCGATTTGATATGCTGTAGAGCTCAAACGGAGTCCCGGATCAAAAGTTATGGCCATTTGAAGTTTGGGTTTCATTTTCTTCTTATTTTCCATCTTTCATTAATTTTTTTATTTTTTTTATATTCAAAGAGTTATTAAATGACTATTAATTGATAAAAATTAGGTAATTATTAATTAAAAATATTTTTTAATTTATTTTATAACCCTCTTTTACTAAACATCTTATAAATTAATGTTATATTTCCATAGATCCTTTCTAAAACGTATTTATAAAATAAATATTATATTTATATCAATATAAATACGTTTATTAATTTATATATTAATAAATATTTTTTTAATTTTTTTAATTTTTTTTAAATTTTTTTTAATTTTTTTTATTATTATTTGCGACGGGAATATATTCCCGTCGCAAATAGTTGATTCGAGGCAACTATTTGCGACGGGAAAAGGCCCGTCGCAAAAACTTATTTGCGACGGGCCCGTCGCAAAAGTTTTTTTAAAAAAACCACAAAACTATTTGCGACGGGCCCTTTTCCCGTCGCAAATAAGTGGTTTTGCGACGGGCCCGTCGCAAAAGGCTATTTGCGACGGGATCCCGTCGCAAATGACCCGTCGCAAATGCCTATATTTCCTGTAGTGTATTTTTAGTTAGTTTAAAATATGTTATTTATTAAGTAGTCTAGTTAGTTATATATAGTTTAAAATTAATAGTTATTATTAGTAATGATTAAGTATAGATTAAGTTATGATTATGTAATGATTAAAGATTGATTAAGTATTGATTAAATTGTGATTAAATTGTGATTGTGAAATGATTAAAGATTGATTAATGAATTAATAAAGAAGTAATGATTAAGTATTCATTAAGTAATGATTAAAGAATAATTAAGGGATGATAAAATAATGATTAAGGGATGATTAAAGGTTGATTAAGGGATGATTAAAGAATGATTAAGGAATGATTAACCAATGTTTAACTAATATTTAAGACATTATTAACTAATGATTAAATAATGATGAACTAATTGTTAACTAATGATGAACTAATGGTTAATTAATTATTAAGTAATGGTTAAGTAATGATTAGTGTTATCTTTTAGGATATAAAAAAAAGTTCTAAAATTTTGGTATCATAAAGATTATGTGGTTATCTAAGTAATAAAATCTCTATCTGGATACAAACAAGTGGATGTGGCTCTGGCATAGATATACCTAGGAGTAACAAATCTGACAAGGTTTCTCGTGCCTGACTCGGGGTAACCTGGTACATGACAATGAGTCTTGCTGCATCCTGGTTTGACACTCCTGGGGAATATGCTTTAGATGATTCATATTTTCTTTATAAACTACTAAAATACCTTAAGGATGATTAAAAATTGTACTAAGAAGAATTATTATCATAGTTTAGGATATAAGAAGATGTTGTAAAATTTTATAATCATAAATATTATATGGTCAACCCTCATTGTGAATAGTAAAAAAGAAGAGAACACCAAATTAGTTTAATTATCATTGATAAAATGACAATTATAATCATATAAAATGAAATGGATAAGAACAAACACACTAAATAACACATGAATTATTTATAACATAAAAGAAATACCTTGATATTTTTCAATAGAACGTGATTTGGATGAGGTGAGCCACACTTTGAATGTGAGGTAAAATCCAGCTCACTTTTTATTTGGTATCTTAATAACATCTTTGAAAGGGATGTACTTAACTTTTAAATTTTCAAAAGTTTTCAGCCTTCTAATGACATCTAAGATAACATCTATGATATTTCATTAGAATGCTGGAATATTTTGAAAATTCAAAAGTTAACTACATCCCTTTCGAAGATGTTATTATGCTACTAATTAAAAATAAGTTGTATTTTACCTCACTTTCAAAATGAGGCTCATCTCATCCAAACCATGTTCTATTGAAAATTGTCAAGGTATTTCTTATATGTTGTAAAGAATTCAGGTGTTATTTAATGTGTTTGTTCTTATCCATTTCATTTTATATGATCATAATTGTCATTTATCAATGATAATTAAACTGGTTTGGTGTTCTCTTCTTTTACCTCAGTTTCAAAAACATTCTATGACGTATATTCTAATAAACTTTTATATAACAAAACATTAGTATCATATTTTAGGGTATAAAAAGACGTTCTAAAATTTCAATATAATAAATATTATATGGTCAACCATCATTGTAAATATTAGTTAGACTATAATAATGTTGATCACAAAATATTTTTGACACAGAGTCATGTTTGTCTGTGTGTACTACTACAAGAAGGTTATTCAAACTGAGTAAGAAGCTTCTTATAATACACAACCAACAACAGTGGTTAGTACAACTGATTGTGTAACCTTAAGTGAACTTAAAGACATAATTCGTGGTTCCTTAAATCTGGGACCCAATTCAAAGATCAATTCTATGAGTTATAGACATTTTCAATTCCTGACTATATTGTGGCATCTAGATTTTCCATTGGTTATTGATACATAGTGGGTCCAAACAATAAATTTATTTTCCCAGTGGTCAGATGCTACTATGATGGAGTTATATGATGATGTTTATATTGTACAACAACAACGTCCAATTGTACAAAGACGTAGACTTACAAGAGTGGTTGAAGAAGGTCTGGCCCAAGAAATTGAGGTTATCATATGATGAAGAAGAGGACAACTTAGATGGTCTCCCGGATATACATGTAAATCCGACTTCTGATGATGATTTTTTTAATAATGGAACAGACGATGACAATAGTTCTGATGAGGTGGGGGCAGGGAAAGTTGTGGAGGATGTTTCTAGAAATCCATTAGTTCTACAGCAGCCTCAACCCACAATAAATCATCCACCACTCTTCGCATATTGGTCGGAAGCAATGATATGTGTGCTTGCATTAGACTGAAATATTCTCACACCCGCAACAGAGTTTCCTAGAGTTGTACTGGATAGGTTTAGTGAGATGTACAAAACCTTATATATTGGAAGAGATTTCCCAAGTAAAGATGCATTAAAACACACTAAAGAAATTTCACATTGAGAGGCACACTACTGGAAAACGGCTTATTTGCAACGGGCCAATTGCGACAGGATCCCGTCGCAAAAGGGCTTTTGCGACGGGGCTCCGTCGCAAATGGCCCGTTGCTGAAAACGGCGTCGCAAATAGATTTTTTTGCGATGGGCCCGTCGCAAAAAATATATTTGCGACGATATTTTTGCCCCGCCGCCAATGGTTTTTCGTTTATATATAAAAAAGTTATTTGCTACGGGAAACCCCGTCGCAAATACTCCCGTCGCAAATACGGGTAAAAATAAGAAAAAAATAAAATAATTCATAAAAATCATATAATACTATATAATAATAATATTATTATTATTATTAATAATAAAAAGAAATATTATTATAATATTAAAAATAAAAAATATATAAAATATAATTATGAAATATTAATATAAAAAAATAACAATAATATGAATATAATAATACAAATATTAATAATATAAAAAATTAATATAATATTATTATTATTAAAATAAACATACATATTTATGAAAAAATAATATTAAAAAAACTCTCTAACTGAAGATTCAAGAGGGAGAAAGAGAGGAAAAGAGAGAAGTTGGAGTGATTTGAAAAAAAACGGGTAGACGTATATATAGGTTAGATTTATTGCGGCGGGACTATTTGCGACGGGCCCCGTCGCAAATAATCCTATCCGCATTGGTATTTGCGACGGGACCCGTTGCAAATAGTAGTTACCGCCGCCGAGTATTTGCAACAGGTCAAAGCCCCCCGCCGCAAATACACTTTCCGTGTTTTGGCGCGCAAATCACGCCAAACCTATTGCGACGGGTCCCGTCGCAATTAATCTCGTCCGCATTGGTATTTGCGACGGGACCCGTCGCAAATAACGACCTGCCGACAAAACGTTTGTGACGGCTGCCTTTACCGTCGTAAATAGTATTTACCGCCGCCGGGTATTTGCGACGGGTCAAAGCCCCCCGTCGCAAATACACTTCCCGCATTTTGGCGCGCAAATCGCGCCAAACCTATTGCGACGGGACCCGTATCCCCGTCGCAAATAATTGACCATTTGTGACGGGGATACAATCTCGTCGCAAATACGTCTTTCGTTGGACTTGTTGCGACGAGATTATATCCCGTCGCAAATACCCATTTTTCCCGTTGTGGCACTGTAGATATATATTTCAGGAATATGGCCGTAATAAATTCCTCATACAGTGTGATAAGTATGTGGATGATTGTAGATTCCGCTTGAGGGATATTTTGTACATTGCATTTGGAGGTTGGAGAATCTCGAGGATTAAGACAGTTCATACTTACGTTCATCCAAGATTTATACAAGATCATACCTCATTGGATGATGAATTTGTGTCATCCATTGTCGTTGAGATGATTAGGACATGCCAAGATGTTCCTATAGCCCTTGTTCAAGAGAGGATACACCAAACATTCAGTTATAATATTTCCTATAATAAGACATGAATGGTGAAACAAAAGGCAATTGTGAAGGTCTATGGTGGTTAAGATGACTCATATCTAGTGTTTCCATAATTGATTAAGGGATAATTAAAGAATGATTAAGGAATGATTAACCAATGTTTAACTAATGGTTAAGACATGATTAATTAATGATTAAATAATAATGAACTAATTGTTAACTAATGATGAACTAATGGTTAACTAATGATTAAGTAATGGTTTAGTAATGATTAGTGTTATCTTTTAGGATATACGGAAATGTTCTAAAATTTTGGTAGTATAAAGATTATGTGGTTATCTAAGTAGTCAAATCCATGTCTAGATACAAACAAGTGGATGTGGTTCTGACATAGATATACCTAGGAGTAACAACTCCGACAAGGTGTCTCGTGCCTGACTCGGGGTAACCTGTTATATGACAAAGAGCCTTGCTGCATCCTGGGTTGACAATCCCGAGGAATATGCTTTAGATGATTCATATTTTCTTTATAAGCTACTAAAATACCTTTATGATGATTGAAAACTATACTAAAAAAATTAGTATCATAGTTTAGGATATAAGAAGATGCTATAAAATTTTAGAATCATAAAGATCATATGGTCAACCCTCATTGTGAATAATACTCATAGAATGTTTTGGAAATTGAGGTAAAAAGAAGAGAACACCAAATCAGATTAATTATCATTGATAAAATGAAAATTATGATCATATAAAATGAAATGGATAAGAACAAACACATTAAATAACACGTGAATGATTTACAATATACAAGAAATTCCATGGCATTTTTCAATAGAACATGGTTTGGATGAGGTGAGCCTCACTTTGAAAGTGAGGTAAAATCCAGCTTACTTTTTATTTGGTAGATTAATAACATCTTCGAAAGAGATGTACTTAACTTTTGAATTTTAAAAAGTTTTCAGCCTTATAATGACATCTAAGATAACATCTATGATATGTCATTAGAATGTCAAAAGCTTTTGAAAATTCAAAAGTTAACTACATCCCTTTCAAAGATCTTATTAATCTACCAATTAAAAATAAGCTGGATTTTACCTCACTTTCAAAGTGAGGTTCATCTCAACCAAACCATGTTCTATTAAAAATTGTCAAGGTATTTCTTATATGTTGTAAATCATTCATGTGTTATTTAATGTGTTTGTTCTTATCCATTTTATTTTATATGATCAGAATTGTCATTTTATCAATGATAATTAAACTGATTTGGTGTTCTCTTCTTTTTTACCTTAGTATCCAAATCTTTCCATGACTTATATTCTAATAAAATTTTATATAACAAAACATCAATGATGTGGCTTCATTTTTACATAGTTTTTCCACTTCTTTTTATTTAATTTTTAATGATTTAATTATTAATTTTACACTTTTTGATAAATTTATGTACTTTTATATTTTTATAATGAAATTTGTTAACTAATAAAATTTTATAATTAATTATGCATTTTTAGTATTTAAAATAATTAATTTAATCTTACATTTTTTCTAGTTTAATAATTTCTTAATTAGTTTTGTTAACTTTAATCTACTTAAATTTTTAATAAATTGACACTTTTATCAAATAATCATTTAATATTTTTTATTTTTTTTATCTAATTAAGTTTTTAATTTAATATTTCACCCTTTAATTTAGTTTTATTAAAATTAATTAACTTTATAATTATTATGTTTAATTATCCTACTAATTAATTAAGTTAGGAATTTGAGTTTAAATTTAATGAAATAGTGTGTTTATAATTTTAAGTATTCATTTAGTTATTTAATTAATTAAGTTAGAGTAATAAAACATTAATTATTTAATCCTAAGTATGAAATTAAATTATTAAGTCAATAAAATTTGTTTTTTTAGTCTAACGGTAAGACACACAGAACTCACTGTAGACTCTTTAATCAATTTATATAATAAATTTTAATTTTAATCTTTTATCAATTTAGTTTAATATTTATTCAGTTTTAATTTATGTTGTTTTTTAATTTTAATCTTAGTACTTTTTATTTTATGCTTCATTTTATTCATCACTTTATTATGTTTTTAATTTTAGTTCAAATAATTTTAGTTATGATTTTTAATTTATAATTTAATTAAAAATTTAATTAACTTAAGTTTTAATTTTAAGTTTAATTATGCAATTTAAATTTTCACTCACTTATAGTGTTTTTTATGCTACCAATGCCGATGTGCTTCCGCATCAGTCGTGTCGGTCTCACTTTTCATCGGCGTCGGTGACTCGGTGACATTTTTTTTAACTGTCGGTGACTTTTTTTAATCTAACATTGATTTTTTTTTCAATGTATCATTTTTTTTATTCCATCGGTGTGTCAAACACACTAATACTCATTCCCTTCTCAATTCTCACACCGACGACTTGAAATTTCACGCACCCACCGTTAATTCACCAATTTCTCACACCGTTGCCTCCCCTGATTCCATCCTTCTATCGGTGATTCACTAACTCATTCTGTCGGTGAGTTATTGTCTCACTGTTCCCTGCTTTATCTCATATGTTCTTCAAAACCAGTCCTCTAACATCACACCGTGTTCTTTCTTTCGCACTGCAAGTCACCGGTGCCACTCCTACGACACTACCATTCACCCTCAAACCACGAACCAAGGCATTGTATCATCCCAAATCCACAGCGAAACAGACTAAAACCAGATTCAAACTTCAAACAATCTCAATTCATGCACTCAAACCAGATCTTTTCACATAATCAAACCCTTCTACAGATCATCAAAAACCCGATTTCTCCATTTTACCCCAAACCTTCACCGGTCGCGCTCCGCTGGAAGATACCCGACTTGTTGCCTCTTCTCTCGACAACCGCTATGTTGTCGCCACCAGATCTGAGCCACCCGACCATGTTCGAAGCCTCTGGCCACCTTGATCTCGAGTCCGCTGTCGGTCAGCAACAGCGAACCACTGGCATCCGAAAAGGTTCGACGTCGCACTGCTGGTTGCTCGGGACAAGGGGAACCACCATCCGCTGCTTCAGATTTTTCCAGACTGATGGAGTTGCGAGGGTCTATTGAAGTCGTCCCCTGAACTAGTGCCGCCGAGAGGAGAAGCTGCTGCAGCGGCTGGTTGCGGCGCTGAAGAAGAACCCCCCTAGGGCTACACCGATTTGGGGTGGGGTGGGGTGGGGGGAGTTATTAAAAATAAAATAAATTAAAATAAAACTAAAATAAAAACTAAATTAAAATGATAATAAAATTAAAATTTTAGACATTAATGATTATAAATATATAATAAATATAAGATATTTAATATTTATAAAACAAAATATTTAATTTAATTAACTTTAATTAAACTTTAATTAAACTAAATCAATTAATAATAAATTATAAATTAAATTTAAATAAATTATTATTTAATATTGCATATTAAATAATTATTTAATAATAAAATATATAAAATAAAATATTTGATAATAATTTATAATAAACTAAACTAATTAATTTAAAATAGTAAATAATTTAATATTCGAAATAATAAAAAATTTAATTAACATTAATAATATTAATAAATGAGAATAAATAACTTAATTAAATAATAACATTAAAATTAACAGCATTAAAATGAAATATATAGTTAATAAAACTTCTAAAATCTATTTGAAAATAATGATTTATTAAGTTATTTTTTATAACTAATCAGTTTTAAAATATTTAAATGTTTACTTTAATTATTATTTCATAACTTTTATAACAAGATATAATTAATTAAATAAAATAATTAATTCATTTTAATTAATAATAATCTAATTTTAAAATATAGTTATAATAACTTATTATCGATAATACTAATAAAATAACTTAATAAAATAACATTGTTTAAAAAAACATTTTATTTTATTTAAGACTTTATAATAAATTAATAACTATAATTATAAAATTTCTTTTATTTATTTTCTTCGTGTTTTTTTACTGCTTGTTTTGTAGGTTCACACCAAGACCTTAAAAATGTCTAGGTGCTTTCAACTAACTCACCGGGAGTTAGTTACAAGGGCAAAGTTAGCGCGACACGTCAGTCATGAAAAAACGCACGTCTGTAGTGCATAAGTGAGGGACACATGATGTCTGTGGAAAATAGGGGTGACATGAAGCTTATGACATCAGGATACAAAATCAGAGCAACATGAATTATTGGGGGGACTCTCATTTTCAACACCACGACATGATCTTTTCGAGATCAGACCTAAGGAGACTCCCAGGAGCAGCACTGGAGATGAGCTGGAGGCTAAGGAGTCTAAAGGTAAAGCAGCACTTGGGGAGTTCTTCTTCCCCCTGTCCTTAGATTTGTACTCTGTTTTCGTGTGTTTTTAGTGTTGAAATCAATATGATCATAAGCTAAAAATTCTTAGCTTGGGAATTTAATTATACTAGATTTAATTTTTGATTTTCTCGCGTACTTTTCAATATTTCAGAATCATAATCAATCAGTGAGATTGATTTATGATTCTATGTTTAATTGTTCACAGCTCAATTTCTATTTTTCAAAATCATTAATTCAAGATCAATTGGAGAAGTAAATTTTGAATACATTTATTAATGCTTTTATTGTCAGCAACTTTGGAAATTTACGGTGAGTTTATTTCCAATTGTTGTTCTTTTTCAACTTTCAAGCAGTTCAATTATGTTTTGGTGTCGAAAACTTCATTACCTATTCCTCTGCCTGTTGAATTTTCTGGTGAGGGAGATTCTTCAGTTTGTCATGAAGTGTGATTTAATTAATGTTGTTAATGAGTCAACTATTTCAACCAGTAGATTAAATCTCTCGAGTTTTTTCTATGATTTGTGCTCCTTTGTCTTTGCTGCTAGGAATATTAGTTCATTGTTTCTTCTATAGTTTATTGTTACTTTAGTGTAAGTTTTAGTTTCTTAGTCAAACTAGTTTTCTCATCTTGTTTGTACCACATCTTTAAAAAAATAAAAAGAAATATAAAGTAAGAAGATATTTTCCCCACTACTGACAACAACGAGGGTTTAAAATTAAAAAACCTTAGTATTTATCACCTTTCTTCCCTTGGATTCAAACCTTCACTACTATACTATTGTAGGAGTTATAAATATTATTTTGAGGGACGTGACAACCTCCAACCTCATCAATTAGTATCATATTTTAGGGTATAAAAAGACATTCTAAAATTTCAGTTTAATAAATATTATATGGTCAACCATCATCGTAAATATTAGTTAGACTATCAGAATGTTGATCACAAAACATTTTTGATGTAGAGTCATGTTTTCCTGTGTGTACTACTATGGGGAGCTTATTCAAACTGAGCAAGGAGCTTCTTATAGCACACAACCAACAACAATGGTCAGTACAACTGATTGTGTAACCGTAAGTGAACTTAAAGATAGAATTCACGATTCCTTAAATCTGAGACCCGATCCAAAGATCAATTCTATGAGATATAGACATTTTCAATTCCTGACCATACTGTGGCATCTAGATTTTCCATTGGTTGTTGATACATAGTGGGTCCAAACAATAAATTTATTTTCCCAGCAGTCAGATGCTACCGTGATGGAGTTATATGTTGATGTTTATACTGTACAACAACAACGTCTAATTGTTCGAAGAAGTAGAATTACAAGAGTGGTTGAAGAAAGTCTGGCCCAATAAAATGAGGTTATCATATGATGAAGAAGAGGACAACTTACATGGTCTCCGAGATATACATGTAAATCTGACTTCCGATGTGGATTTTTTTAATGATGGAATAGACGGTGAAAACAGTTATGATGAGGTGGGAGCAGGGAAAGTTGTGGAGGATGTTTCTAGAAATCCATTAGTTCTATAGAAGCCTCGACCCACAATAAATCATCCACCACTCTTCACATATTGGTTAAAAGCAATGATATGTGTGCCTGCATTAGACTGTAATATTCTCACACCCGCAACTAAGTTTCCTAGAGTTGTACTGGATAAGTTTAGTGAGCTGAAAAACACCTTATATATTGGAAGGGATTTCCCAAGTAAAGATGTATTAAAAAACACTAAAGAGATTTCACATTGAGAGGCACTATAGATATATATTTCAGGAATCAAGCTATAATAAATGCCTCATACATTGTGATAAGTATGGGGATGATTTTAGATTCTTTTTGAGGGAAATTCCATATATTGAATTTGGAGGATGGAGAATCTCAAGGATTGAGGCTGCTCATACTTGCATTCAGCCAAGCCTGATATAAGATCATACCTCATTGAATGCTAAATTTGTGTCATCCATTGTTGTTGAGATGCTTAGGATATGCCAAGATGTTCCTATATCCCTTGTTCAAGAGAGGATACAACAAAAATTCAGTTATAATATTTCCTATAATAAGTCATGAATGGTGAAACAAAAGGCAATTGTGAAGGTCTATGGTGATTGGGATGACTCGTATCAGGTGTTTGCATAATTTCTAGCCATACCAAGACACAACAACCAAGTTTTCTTCCATCTTCATACAAACAAACATGTGTCTCAAGATAATCAACTTGATCCATATCATGTTCAATTTCATCGGTTGTTTTGGGCATTCCTCCCCTATATCTCCACATTTCGTTCCAGAAAATAGTTCATTCAGATTGATGGAACATTTCTATACAGAAAATAAAAGGGTGTATTGTTGATTGAGGTAGCCCAAGATGGAAACTGTTCACCTCTTTTGCTTTCCTTTTCCATTATGGAGAAGGAAAACTATGAATCATGGAGTTGGCTTTTGGCATGTATCAACAACCATTTCACCTGCATTCAGGGTGTCTGCTTGATATCTGATATGCATCGGGCAATAAATGATGCAATCAATGTGGACCCTGATACATGGAGACCCAAAATGCACATCATCAGTGCTACATTAGACATATTTCTAGAAATGTGAGGAAAATGTTCCGCAAAAAACATATGAAGAAGGTAATCACGAGGATAGGTATGAAATGTATTTGTCATTTGTTACTATTTTAATGTAAATATAAAATCAATTTATTTGAAATATAATCACTTATGTGTATCATATGAGCTGGATCAACGGTGGTTTGAATAATATTTCGAACAAATCTGCAAGGCTAATAAAGAAATGTATGACTATATGATGTAGATTCTAAAAGACAAATGGACATTGGCATATGACGAGGGGAAGAGGTATGGAAAAATGACCACAAACATTGTGAAGTGCATCAATGGTGTCTTCAAGGGGATTCGCAAGTTACCTATAAGTACCCTAGCTCAAGAGACATTATATCTTTGCGTGAAGTACTTCGTTGATAGATAAAAACTAGCCTCAGACAGAACTCAACAGGGGTTGAGGTACAGAAGACACTTTCAACGAGAGATTGAAAAGAACATTGAATAAGCTTCTAGTTATCATGTCACCCTTTTCCACTTAGAAGACTCTTGATTTGAAGTTCAAGAGCGTTCAGACCCCATCACAAATAACATCAGTGAAAAAATGGTGGTATTACTAGAAGTAAGGAAATATCAATGTGGAAACTTCTAGGTCTTACAGTTTCCATGCGCACACGCCATCACAACATGTGCATCTGTGAACATATCATGGGAATCATATGTTGATCTAGTGTACTGGATGAACACCATTTCTAACTATTATACTACACCATGGATGCCTATTAGGGAGTTTCGATATTTCCCAATGCTTGAAGGCTAGTTGATAGTGATACCTGTCATCAACATGTTGCGTAAACGAGGGAGGCCAAAGTCTAGTAGGATGAAAAATGAGATGGGCTAGCCTCAAGAACAAGGGAAAAGTTTAGGATGCACTATATGTCATAAAGAAATTCATAACCAGAAATGATTCCCTAATATTTTTTGACCAAGTTCACACTCTTAGCCACAATGATATATATCTTTTATGTGATCTTATAATATTGTTAATTATATGGTGTTATTATAAGATTATTCATTTTTTATAATTGTCTAACATCACCAAATACTTTTACTATCAAATAACAATAATCCTTTCATATTCACATTAAAAGTAATATGATGAGTGCATTTGAGGTGACATTAACACATAATCAATATGTCCATGGATAAACCATAGATAAAATGTCACGAACCGCCTTTACCAAGATGAGAGAAGGGACAACAGATTGCCATACCCTTCCTTCTTCTAGTTTAAGTAGAGATAATGACCCCTGACACCCGCCTTCAATAGGTCCCAGAGTGGCGACTAGCACCAAGGGTATAAAATCACACATAAAATGGAAGGCATTACCCCTTTTTTTATAAGATCGAGAGATAATATAGTAAATCCCAACAACACCAAAACTAAAGTTAAAAGTAAAGACAAAAGCAAACCATTATGTCTTATGCATGTCAAAAAGCAGATTCTACAAAAGTACAAGAAAACCCCAAAGAAAATTACCAGAAAAAGAAAAACAACAACAACAACTGTCCCAACGTCCGAGCTAGTACGGTCCCGCACCGCACGATCCCTGATGTCCTCCTGAAAACTTAAAAGCAGTTTATATACGTAGGGTGAGTATATAGGTATACTCAGTAGGGAAAACCAAAGGCTCTCGTGCACAAGTGGGGAGGCATTTTAATGCCCCGTGAGAAAAGGAGGTAACCAGAGTACCTAGCAAGGAAAATATCCACCCAAACCTTACCAAGGCACACTCCCCAAATAACTCAAGTCAAGTAAAGTAATAGTAATAGAACATCGATATTTGGGTACCCCGTGCCACTTTCCCACTGGTTATTGAGGACATCCTACGCATCAAACCTCTCCCGCAATCCTCACCGTAGTACCACTGCCATCCCCCCGCCCGCACACACCTGGGTTACCACAATCACACATCCCGCCCGCAAACACCTGGGCTATCACTACCACACATCCCACATACACCTAGGTCAGAACAACTACTTCCATGCCTGAAGAAACCTGGGCCTCATCCCAAAGACACTTGGGAAACAACCTGCCCGCACACACCTAGGCCAACCACCACCACATACCCTGCCCAAAGAATCTAGGGATATAATGGACCTTAATCCATCACAGACTACCCGAAGGATCTTAGGATACTCGGGAAAGGGAGCAGAAAAGGAGCTAATAACCAGCCACTCATAGGAGTGTTGGGAAAAACACCCTCCCCCATGAAATGTGGGTGTTCGGCACAAAGTGCTTAACATGGGTGGGGCGCGAATATGAAACATAAGAATTACAATTATATATATAGGTAACAAGAACCATCTCAGCCTAGGGTTTCCAAAACCAGCCCATACACAAGCACCCTCATTACTATTCATTCATAAGAAGCATAATAACCACAACCCTGTCACAACTCATTCCTAGAAAAAAATTCCCCATTGAACCCATTCATGTTTTCATATTCAAGTAATTCCATTTAAGTAAATTCTACACTATTGGGAAACTAACAGGAATAACCACAAGCCAAGGAAAAGAAAACATCCAAACAACAAATTAAGCATTCACACCCGGTTCTCTTGTAAAGTCACAACAACAAAAGGGATCTGTGAGATCCCTCGCAGTATTGGAACCAAACCAAGCCCCACCATATAGCCCCACATGGCCTCATATCCAAAAGACAACAACTGCACCATAACAGAGGATCCCATCCCCATCCACATCACTTCCCAAGCATCAACTGTCAACATCACCAGAACAGAGCAAGAGAATTTTCAAATTTGAATATGTCATTCATTCAGTTCCATATTTCCGTTTGGTTAACCGGGGTGATCACACAAGGATTCTTATTCACTGGGCATCCATTTAATCAATCGAGTTTAAGTGATTAACCAATTTCCATGTTACACCCATCCAATCACATAAATATCCAGAAAAACAGAGGTTCCTTAGTGCACAAGAAAAGACCACTAACGACCATGATTTTCAGTGGGCATAAGCCCGTACAATTCACAACACATAATAAAGGATAAGGATTACAACAGAAACATCGAGAACACCTACTTCATTCTTTAAAAATTTGTTTATTATCTTCATTAAGGTTTGGTTTCATCCATCCCCATAGAAACAATAACATACCCACCCCGCACGATACACACTAAGGAGAGGCAAAGGAAAATCCATACCTGAATGATCAACGATCAACATTTTTTCTCCTGGCGTCAACAAATGGGGATGCACAACTTGCAGGGGATGAACTCAGAAGGCTCTATGAATGAGCAAGAAAGGCTCCAGCACAGGCGCACCACTCGCCTCGGGAAGGGGGACTCAAAACACACTAAGGAGAAGAAGGAAAAGAGACCAGCTGAGAAGAAAAGAATTCACGTGCAATAAAAAGTTAAGATCCTAGCGTTAAGGGATATGAGGATCTTGAGCGACTTTAAAGGTGGATTGTGGGTTCAGCTCACGGTTAGACGATTACACACGATGAAATTAATTGTTTATTTAATAATTATCATCGGAGGGGTGGCCAAAATAGTTATGTGTTAAAGGATTTAATTTAATAGAGGAAAACAGGTCCATTGAGGGTCTCCCTGCTCCTAGGGGATTTAAAACGTTGTTTATGACACTAAAAACAGCTTTGAACCACATTAAAAAAAGTTTAAAAGACTTAAAAGTAGCATTACGGGAAAAACTGGGGAAGGAAAATACTGACACCCCTCTGTGGCCGATTGGTGAGACTGATAGTTAAAACCGATTGGTGGAGCTGATCGGTTGAAGCTGATCCCATAAAGCTGATTGGGAGAAGCTGATCCTTGAAACCGATCTGTGAAACCGATTTGGTGAAACCGATTTGGTGAAACTGATTTGGTGAAACCGATTTGTGAAACCGATTTGGTGAAACTGATCTGTGAAACTGATTTGGTGAAACTGATCTGTGAAACCGATTTGGTGAAACTGATTTGTGAAAAATATTTGGTGAAACCGATCTGTGAAACCGATTTAGTGAAACCGATCTGTGAAACCGATTTGGTGAAACCGATCTGTGAAACAGATTTGGTGAAACTGATCTGTGAAACCGATTTGGTGAAACCGATCTGTTAAACCGATTTGGTGAAACCGATATGTGAAACCGATTTGGTGAAACTGATCTGTGAAACTGATTTGGTGAAATCGATCTGTGAAACCAATTTGGTGAAACCGATTTGGTGAAACCGATCTGTGAAACCGATTTGGTGAAACCGATATGTGAGATCGATTTGGTGAAACCGATCTGTGAAACCGATTTGGTGAAACCGATATCTGAAACCGATTTGGTGAAACCGATCTGTGAAATGGATTTGGTGAAACCGATCTGTGAAACTGATTTGGTGAAACTGATCTGTGAAACCGATTTGGTGAAACCGATCTGTGAAACCGATTTGGTGAAATTGATCTGTGAAACCGATCTATGAAACCGATTTGGTGAAACCGATCTGTGAAACCGATTTGGTGAAACCAATCTGTGAAACCGATCTGTGAAACCGATTTCGTGAAACCGATCTGTGAAACCGATATATGAAACCGATTTGGTGAAATCGATCTGTGAAACCGATTTGATGAAATCGATCAGTGGATCTGATCAGTGGAGATGATCAGTGGAGCTGATCTGTGGAGCTGATCAGTGGAGGTGATCAGTAGAGATGATCAGTGGAGCTGATCTGTGGAGCTGATCAGTGGAGCTGATCTATAGAGCTGATCTGTGGAGCTGATGGGTGGGACTGATCGATGAGTCCAGGATACCCCAACACTTATAATTTTGGCAAAGTAATTGACCAGGAGGGTCTGGGCCATTACATAAAACATGTGAGAAAATAATCATAAAACACACTATCATGTGGGGAATCATAAATAAATTATAAATCACACCATTTTCTAGTAAAATTTTAGATAACAAAGACAAAACATTTATATATATAAATATATAATATCATATCTTAAGAAACAACCTTTTCTAGGTAAAAAAATATCTCAAAACACTTTAGTAATATGCTTTGAAAAACACAAAGACATGTCCTCTTCTTTTGGTAAGAAATAAATTCATAAAACAATGTGAATAAACATGTCATATATTAAATTCTACAAGTCATAGCATTCTACTGAACATAATGTTATACTTACATTTTACACTTATGACTCATTTCATTTTTTACATACAGATAGATGATACCATACTACTATTGAGAAGGCTGGGCATGTTTCCTAGTCAGTGATAGATGATGGTGATGTTCGAGAGATCATGGTTTGTCGAGCACACCATTTTCATCACACGCCGCCTCCACCTTCCATTATACTATACCTTCATCATGCTAGTTTCTACAACACTGCATTATCATATTTCACATTTGTTGACCATCACCCTCTTGCTGCCCTCATGGAGAGGTGGAGACCAGAGACACACACATTCCACCTACCTAAGGGAGAGATGACCATCACCATCAAGGATGTGGTAGTGCTTCGCAGTCTTCCTATCCTTTGGAATCCATTATTGGACCCACCTGTGCATCTTGGCCTGACCTTGTTCAATGATTGTTAGGGGTCAACATTTTGGCTAACTGTAGGGCTACAGATGGAAGTTTGATATCTATAATTAGGTTGGAACAATAGTTTTCACATATACTTGATGAAACTGATGACCAGACTATCATTCATTATGCCCATTCATATATATTATGACTCATTGGAAGGACCCTGTGTGCTGATCACTCAGGTATGCACATGAACATGATGTATCTAGTCCTACTGTAGGACTTTGATCAGTCTAGGATGTACAATTGGGAACTGGACTGATTGGCATTCACATATAGATCATTATGCATGGTATGTCACATAGACCACACAAATCTCAGGGGATGCATCATCCTTCTTCAGATGTGGGCATAGGAGTGCATCCCTTCATTCTGCCCTGTGCTGGCTGGTCCACCGCTGTCGACAGAGGTGCTGGTTGATGCTTCGCATGGATGTTGGTATGATCAATCATATCTATTGGTTTATGATTCTAGTAGGAGTTACTAAATTTAATTTTTTTTATTATTTATCACTTTCGATGTTGTATTTTACAGGTGGAGTTAGAGACACAGATTCTTCACAGTTCCGACACACCATTTGGGTGCCTACCGCTTCAAGTTGGATAGTCTCCTACCTGACTAGGTAAGTATATACAATCTATCACTCTCTAGAAAATTTAATAATAGAATCGTTTTTTATTTTTAGTAAAGATATTTTTTGAAAAAGGTCACATGTCATTTCAGATTACACGGATGCCATACTGGGATATACTAGACCTGTTGGTAACATACTACACTGCTGGACTTCATGATGCTATGGTTGCAGTTACTCTCATTCACTTCCAAATTATTGAGTGGTAGTAGCCTAATATATTCATGCGATAGTTTGGCTGTGCTTAGCCAATTCCATTATAGCCGAGATAGATAGTGCAGCTTCATCGCATGAAGCTGATAGGGAGGTAGGATGAGGACTGACACCGAGTACATGCTGACTATCTCAACCTCTGAGGAAGAAGTGTAGAGATTTGTAAGTAGGGTGTACCTAAAATGTGATTCTATATTTTAGAGAAGGTTGAGTATGATCCATGGTATAGAATAAAGTCTATACAATATCTTTCCATACATGGTAGAGAGATTCATAATATGGTAAGTCAAAAAATTTCCATTATTTTGTTTATTGAACTATTTTATAATTCATTTTTAATCTCGTTACAACATACTCACTTAGAATATTATTTGTATGAGTGATCTAGAGGAGGATGGGGTCCTTAGTTGGATATAGGCCCATGCTACAGTGATGGAGTTGAGTTCATCTTATTGTGTGATTCACATGAGCATCTTCGAGATTCCAGCCCAAAGAGTGGAGGTTCCTGCCCCAGGAGTGGTGGTTCCTACTCCAGAAAATCCTCCAGAAGCTACTGATGCTAAAGATCCATGAAGAAGATGACACAGATCATGTCATCCTAAATGTGATCCCTCACCTATTTTATAGGAAGAGGTTGACCCTCTAGCAGTCCAACCTCAGGTGATTATGGATGTGCATCAAGAGGCATGAGATATGTCTTTCTTGACAGGATATCTACAGTTCTCTCTTTCTTGATGTCTAGATCCATCACATACTTGGTTCCCCACTACAATGATGACATTTCCTTATACTACCCTAGTGGGAGAAGGATCGAGAGCACATTACAACATGTAGTGGACACCTCCTCCCACTGACACATAGGTGGATCATGCAACAGTCGACATTCTAGTGCCTGAGGATCATCCCTGTCCAAGTCATCATATTTCACCCCAGCACGGAGTTCGATGATCTCGATATGGGCATACCATTAACAGACCGCCATATGGGATGGAATCCCCTCCCCATAGAAATTGATTGCACTTATTCATGTACATATTTTATGTCTATTGAAATGAAGATATTGTTATTACTATCATCCATTTTTACATGTTTATCAAGTGTTTCAGTTTTCATTAATATTTTAGTCACAATTTATATTTTATAAGCTTTTAAAGTTGGATACTTGAAACATAGGAAAACTTATTAAATTTCAAGTAGGTAACTTTAAAAGCTTATAAAATATACATTATAAAAACAATCTAAATACAATTTAAAACATAACCTAAGCATCTAAAAAGTTATTGAAAATAAAATGAATTTCATAAATATAATAAATAAATGAAAATGAAATGAATATAAAAAAAATATTATAAATACCATTGTAATTGTTTAAAATAATACTAAAATGTATTTTTAATAAAATATTGATGAAGTTGGAACATTATAGATTTAGACTAACCCTATATATTTAACCCTGTTAACATGAATAATTTCTATAGAAAGTATAATTTTGAGGGATTTAAACATGGAAATTGGAGAAAGGTTTTCATTGTATCCAATGTCTTATTATTATTTAAACTCTTTAGTCACTAGCCTTTCTTTATATCTATTCACTTTAACTTCCGTGTCCATTTTTATCTTAACGACCAATTTTCACCCAATGATATTTGTATCAATATGAAGATAAAATAGAAACCATACTTAGTTCTGATACATGGAATCCATTCTTCAATTAAGGGATTCTTTCTATCTTGTAGCTTCTGATCTCTCTATTACCTCCTTATATGAAAGAGGGTCATTATTTTCAACTAACAACAATTCACCATATTTGGTGACCAAAATTATTTTATCTAAATGTTTTTATTCATAATATCTTTTAGTTTTATTATGATATCCTATAAAGATACACTTCATGCCTTTGAGGACCACTTTTGTTTCATGTTAAGTCCTTAAAAATTGTCTCAAATCCCCATGCATGCATGTTTGGAAATACAACTTCCTTCCCAATCCATATATAACTAGTATGACATACCATTTGGAATTTTTTTTGGCACAAGGTTTAGTATGTATGTTGGAATTTATAATGAATATCTATAAAAGGATAATGAAATACTTTCATGAATCATCATTGACATCAATTTGTACCAATTATAGAAGCTCTATATCCCTTTTACCTTATCCACCAATTAGTGGTTTCAATGTTTCTCCTTTTAAAAACATGTGAAATTTTTCATTTAGTTTTAGTTCAAAAAAGTCTAAGTAACAATCTTCATAAAAATCTGTCAAATGATTATTGTTTACATAACCAATATGGTGATTCCACAACTGGGTTTGAAATGAGTCTTGCAAAATTAATTTTTTTATCAATTTTCAATACCTGGTTTTCATAATTTAATATATAAACACCATTATTTATTTGTGATATATCACGAAAAATTTTATTTTTATAAATTTGGAATTATTTATTTTAAAACTTGAAAATAAATCTTTCAATGTCAAGGAATGAAAAAAATATGATGTTCTTGGTAAAACTGAGAATATAATAATATTTCTTTAAAACCCATATATGTCATGTTAGAAATATGTGGTGGTTGGATCCAATGGATATAACAACCAACCTCCTTCCATTAGAAACATGTAAATCCGACTCTACTCATGTGATCTTCCAAAATCTACTTGGTTTTTGTATTTGAATACAAATATGAGCACCACAAAAGATATTTATTAAAAACAAAACATTTTCACTTTAAAATGATAATAAAATAATTCTAAATAACAAAAAATAAACACAATATATATATATATATATATATATATCATAATATAAAAATCTATATATTTATAAATATAATAACATATAATTAAATATATTTTTTTCTGAAAGGTGGAAGGCCCCCTTCCATCTTTCAAGTATAATTTAATAAAAACAATATTCACACATTAAAAAAATAATACAAAAACACATAAAAAACTCATATAAAAACATATTCAATGCCAAAACTTGAACGAGATTTAAGATTTTTAAGAGTTTTTAAAATATTTAAAATTGTTTTGTTTTAAGTTTTTTAAAGGGGAAAGTTTTTTGGAATCCCAAATTAAAAAATGGGTAAGAGTGGGTTTACTTTCCCCCCTACATGTGGCTAGGTTTCAAGGGGGATGGGTTTTGGGGTGTTAGTCATGGGGTTGAGTCCTCGGTCCATTTCTTTCAGGTTTTCATTGTAGCACGCGCGAATCGTCATTTGATGGTTGTAACCCAACCATTTAAGAGTGGGTTCAATTTATTAATGATAATGTTTTTATTTTTATTTAAAATTATCAAGTGAAGAGAAATATTATTTTGGGGGATGCTGGAATGCAACATCTGCATGCATGTGTGATATCACAATGTGTTGCTTTGATGACTTCAGGCTCGAACGGATATGGCCGACTCGGTTCACAAAACATGGTACGATATGTTGGAATGGTGTAGCTCGATCTATTTGGATGAACTTGAATTGAATGATAGTGGCCTAAACTACATACTAGACCACAACTCTGCGGTTCAGTCTCCATGGTGTGGTCATTGGGGATTGAAAGGGGAAACACATCCCTACTTCAGGGGTCTAGGGACTGAAGTTCCCTAGTCCAAATTTTTGTGAACTGTAGTAATACCGACTCAATATAACAAAGCTAACTGGTGACACTGACATAGTACTATAATAGCGTAGACTTCTAGTGACTGACAATGTAACAGTTTGAACTTTGGTGACTACGACACTATAACAGTGTAAAATTTCTGTGTGGTTGGTGCCATAGTTCCATTATCTTATTTTATAAGAACATTCGGTATAGGGTTTCTATGTGCTTGAAAAACTTTGATTATGTCACTGTAATTCTGCTTCTAAATTAGTGAAGTGATTTTGTCTATCTGTGGACATAGATATTTTTCTCAAACCACATAAATCATTATGTAATGCGATATTCTTCTCATTATTTTGTTCTATATTTTATTCATCTATAAACCTTTTCATCTATGTGATTCCTGACATTTTCGCAACATGATCTTGACAGTCAAGGTAAAAATGATAGAACTATGATCTCATGTGTCAAGGGCACATACTCAATGAAATAGTTGGTGAGTGTGACACTTACCAACACCTCTCAATGATAAAAAAGATATGATATGATTTAGAGAAAAATTACATTATTGAGAATGAAATGGGAAAGAAATTCCAATTAATCAAGTTCATTTCAAACAAAATGGATGATATTAGATTTATCATAGATGAATTATATGCAATATAATGCATCTTACGAAACTTGAAAAAAATAAGATGAACTTGGATGATGTCATAATTGTAACATCTATCATCAATAAACATCCCCAATCTTGGAATAATGTTAAATATTCTTTAAAACATAAGAAGAAAGATATTTCCCTCAAGGAGTTATTCAACTATTTAAAATTAATGGGGGGATATAAAAAGCATGAGGATGCAAATAAACCAAAGGATGATAAATCCAAGGTCCTTGTGGTGGAGGGAGTAGATCCATCAGGTTCCTAAAAGGGGAAAAATGTCTAAACCATTCTTTAAAAGGAAAGGTACAATTCAAGAAGAATAAAAAGACATGCTACTTCCATAGAAATCTGAGACACTTTAAATGGGATTGTTGTATTTGTAAGAAGAAAGATGGAAACAACGCTTCAAAGGACCGCTTTATGGACATTCTCTTCTAAGCCAATGTTCTTGAGGATTTCCCTTCTTAGTGGATCAATTCAGGTTCTACATGACATGTGTGCAACAACAAATATCTCTTCAATAGGATGGAACCAATCAATGATGGGACGTCGCTATACATGGGGAACTCTGCAAGCATAAACATACAATGTAAGGGTGTGGTTGATCTCAAGTTTATCTCAAGAAAGATCGTCACTTTAAATGATGTCTTGTATGTGCCCGAAATTTGAAGAAACTTATTCTTTGGGATATTGTTGAACACACTTGGGTTTAATCTTGTATTTGAGGCTAACAAATTTTTTCTACCCAAGGGTAAGATATTTGTCAGAAAGGGTCACTTTTATAATTGATTATTCAAGTTAAATATAATTTTTCTTTCTTCCTACTTGCTAGAATATTTTTATTTATAACATAATAGTCTAGGTTATATAAATCATTAGAAAATTCTATACATGTAAAAAAATGGAATTTTTTCTTAAAATGGATATAAATGATTATAAATGTGTGAATTGCATGAAAACAAAAATATTTAGGAAACCATTTCCAACTATAGAAAGAAAAAGTAATTTTTTAGAATTAATACATAGTTATGTATGTGATTTTTCATGATACACCCACCATAGGTAATAAAAAGTACTTTATAACTTTTATTGATGATCATTCTAGATTTGTTCATGTCAATATTTTACATGCTAACAATGAAGTTATAGATAAATTTTGTATCTATATGAATGAGGATGAAAACCAATGTGGACTTATAATTAATGGTCTCATATCCGACAGGGGGTGATAATATTATAGTCTTTCATTGTTTGAATCACTAGGTATCATACAAGAAGTGATATCTCCACCTACACCTCAATAAAATAGTGTAGTTGAGAGAAAGAATAGAACATTAATGGAAATGAATAATTCCATGATTTCTATCTCAGGCCTTTCGATAGGATTTTGGGGAGGGGAATTATTAACTGCATACCACATCCTAAATATGTTTCCCATAAAAGGGAAGGTTATGAATCCATATAAATTATGGAATCATATAAAACCAAATCTCAATTATTTAAAGTCTTGGGGTTATCATGAAATTGTAAGAGTACCTGAACCTAGAAGAGAAAAGTTATGAAAAATAGGTATCAATAACATATTTCATGTATATGAGGATCACTCAAAAGATTATAGATTTATGGTTATATAATCAAATTATAAAGTATATTTTAATAAAGTTATTGAATCAAGAGATTATATCTTTGATGAATCTAGGTTTAATTATTTACTTAAACCAATCCAAATAGAGGAATCTGGCGCAAATAAAAGTGTATCTCAAGAAGGAATGGCCACTGAGGTTTGTAAAAGTAAACAAACTCAGATACCAAAGACATATATATATGATTCCTATATGTACTTGTGGGTAGGAACTAATAATAGTACTATTACCCAAATTCCAGTTTTTATCAATTTAGAGTAAAATCCAAAAACTTTCAATAAAGCTATTGTTGAAAGTGGGTGATCGTAACCCAACTTGTGTATGTACTTTGATTACCATTATGTGTATAAATTTTGTTATATAAATGTGTTTATCTTACCAGAATATTTTTGATACTTATATTTATGGTAATGTCCTTATATTAAATGTTGTATAAAAAAGTTATAGAAGTACCCCGACTATAATGCGAACCTAGAGATACCATGACATTAATATTAAAGTAATATCCTATGGAATAGATGAATCATACTGACAGGACACAGATGATGTGTGACCATCAGGTGTTGGGGGCTCATAATTAATGAGACCTCTTCTCATGAAGTTTGTACTTGGTGATCTTGAGTATATTAGATTATGAGAACATACCCGCCAATATGAACACCACATTTTTTTAAGTGTCATTAGTTGATCATATCTACGAACATGTGTATTGTTCTCCTGACTTGATATCATTATCAATGTGTTCCATTTGATTGTGTACTTTGATGCAAGGAAAAAACCATGACATTGAATTCATGGTGAGGTAGATTGTGTTGGGTGTGTCATTAGTGGTATGACATTGGTTGAATGGTCAAGATAGAATTTGTCACTTCTAAGTTGAAGAAGTAATATATCAGGACAAGTTGATCAGAATGGTAGTACCTTCATAAATCCACAGCCATGATAGTTGAAGGTATGTCTCTCTAGTTAGATCAATAAATAATAAAGTAAGAAAGGATGATGACACAAGTGTTCTGCCGCCACCTTTACCATGGAAGATTTCCTTGGATGGACCCCTCACTTGACCACTACACCACCTCTGTCGAGGATCACCCAGTACTACCATCTCCTTAACGGTACCTCCTCTACTAAGGTTCCCCACTGGACTATGCTGCAGCTACAGACATTGGCGCCTCCTTTCACTATAGTCGGAACCGCCTCTCCATCGCCTGGTTGAGATCCCAAGCACCACCCGACACTAATGCCTTATCGCCATCACTCGGATCAGGCTGACATCTTGGCCACCTCACCTGTCACTGTTGCCTTCAATATTCCCCATTGCCATCATCGACCCAAGACACATTATCTCCCTTGAACAACCACTCCCTATCAACGCCTCTTCCCATGGAAAAATTGACTCTAAACGTCCCTCGCAGGCTAGTTCTTTCATTGGCTCCCACTTTCACAGATCCTGAATGCCACATTGATGCCCCAACCACAAGGTAAACCCATGCCTTGGGTTTCCATGACCTACATCGGGTCCCGTTGGACCCGATCCATCCCATAACGGGTCAGGCCAAATCAGTTCGACCTAAAACATGGCCGGACAGGTCTGCCTAACCTAGAATAGCCCTGTACGGGGTCTGCCTGACCCAAAACAGGCCTACGGGGTTATGACCCGACCCATAATTGTCCTGGGTGGGGTTTCAGGGTCTAAATTTTTTTTATATAATAAAAAATTAATTTGATTTCAGTATTAAATTAAATCAATTAAAAATTATTTTTTGGTTTGAAAATACTAATATCTTAATATTTTGAAAAAATAATTTAATTTCAGTATCAAATTAATTTTTTAATTAATATAATTTTTTGAATAAAAAATAAATTAATGACGGGACTGAATGAGAATAAATTATTTGAATTTAAATAATTAATTTAATTTATTTAAATTACCTTGTACTTTAAATATATTTCAATTTAATTTTGTCACACTTTTATTTTACCGGTTTAATGGTCTTGAGAACTGACCAAACCCATGTATGTATGAGTTAATTTATTTAAATAATTGTGTGTGATGTTTATAATAAGAATTTATTTTTATAACGGTTAGTGCATCGTCTTTTTTTTCATTAAATAGGTATAAGGGTATGCACGCCCAATTTATTTGTATTTATTTTTACCTTATCTACACCCCTCACTTACATATGAGTATACTTGTGCATTTGATGATGATGCTTTAATGTGCAGGCCCCACTAAGATAAGGTATTACTCCAGTAGAGAAGTGAATACACCGGACTCGAGGTGAGCTACGATACAAGTCAGGACTTAAATCAGATATAATATCCCCTAGGTCATGGTTGATCCAATAAATTTAAAATGGATCAACCAAAATTAGATGCTCAAGAATAGTCAGGTAATTTATTCCATTTATGCATCATTTATTATTTTATGCATTTACTTGTTTACTATGAGAATACATAAAATAATAAATAGTATAAATGCATGGCGATGCAATGAATGTTTTTTCTATTAATTCATGTTCAGTTGTGAGCACGACAAGATATAATGAATTTATTTAATAGAAATTTATTACATTCATCAAGAAATATTAAAAACACCTCAATGAAATATTAATTCTTGAACACCTTTCATCATTTACATCTAAACAAAAATGGGTGTATAAGGTGCTTATCATCAATAGTTGAGGGTGCTTCTTATTACTAGTGAGTTCTTATATAAACTATGGGTTTACTTAACTAAAGTTTGTAGAAGAGAAGTATCCATAGTTGGATTGCTATAACTTTAGAGGAAAATCCTTGAGGGAATCAAAGTTATGATTCTGATAAGCTAAGAATTTAATCAACATATAAAGGAACCATGAGTTAATGTGGTGGGAAAGCCTAGTGCCTACCTTGAAACTCTCCAAGTAGTGACATATCCATAGATTGTAGACTATTAGGGGAGGTTTCAAGGATTATTTCCACTAGAATACTCAAGTGATAGATTATTCCAATTCTTGTAGTGAGAGATACTAGAATTTGATAAAATAGTGAGAGAAATTTAATGATTCAATTAATTAATTAATAATGTCTAAATTGGTAATCAAGATAAAGTACTAACTACTAAATTTTATTTTTTTTAGATTAAAATTAAAATCACTAATACCACCATAACATTATCACTGCGATCCACACTGGATAAAGAAAATATCCTAATCGACCATAATTTCCAAGAGTGTTACAGCTGCTTGCACATAGTACTACACCAAGAAAGAAAGATTTATGTATGAGAGTCCTAAATTCATAATGATCTTCCTCAAGGAGCAAGCAAGGTGGATAAAGATAAATGGAAAAATCATATAGATGATGCACTATATGTATAATGTATCATGTTATCATCTATGTCTATTCAGTTGCAAAAAATGCATGAGGATGAATATTCCTAAAATATTCTAACTCATCTTCAAGAATTATATCAGGAGAGAGATAAGAAAGAAAGGTATGTGATATACAATTCAATATAAAAGTGCAGGCTAGTGAAAGGGAATCAAGTAGGACCTCATGCACTCAAGATGATTAGGTACATTGAGATACTTGAAGCCCTCGGGTTCAAGCTAAACCAATAACTAGTGATAGATCTCATTTTTTCCTCTTTAACATCAAGAATATTGACTTTAATTGTTAATTACAACATATATAACATGACAAATTCACTCCTAGATCTATTGGATTTAGTTCACCAAGCTGATAAGGATATAAATAATACTAATTCTTCAGTCCCTATGGTGAACAAGAGAAGGAAGAGAAAGGGTAAAGGGTCTAAGGCTAAGCCCAAGCCAAAGACACTAATGAAAAATCCTTCAAAAATCTAAATATAAAAATGGATGGTAATAATCATGAGGTTATTTTCTTTCTATGTGGAAAGAAATTCCATTGGAAGAATAACTGTAAAGCTGGGAAGAAGAAGAAAGGGGATGCTTTTAATTTAGGTATTTTTTTCATTGAATGCAATCTATCTTTATCTAAAAGTTAGGTATTGGATGTGACACATGTCTCACACATTTTTATTCATATATAGGAACCAAGTAGATTTAAGAAGATTTAAAAAGGTGAAGTGGATCTCTGGGCTGCAAATGAAACGAGTCTAGCAGCCTTAGTAGTGGGAGATTATCACCTAAATTTTCCTAGTGGTTTGATTTTTATATTGAATAATTGTTATTATGTACCTTCAGTAACCAAAAACATAATATTAGTTTCAAGTATGGACACCATGGTATTTTATTTCATGTTTGGAAATAATTTTTGTCTATTTTAAGGACAACATGGGTTATGGTATAACACTTCTTAAAAATGGTTTTTTTTTAAATTTGGGATTGAAGCATATTTTTATTATGAAATAAAATAAATATTTCTATATGGGTAGAGGGAGACCCATTACATATCCCATAGGCCCAAGGAAAAGTTTCCTACATCATGATTACATCACCACCTGCCTGTGTCATGCCTGCGTCACTACCCCTATTGTCAAAGCATGTGTCAGTGACTGCATTATAAATCCCCCAATGGGATTTCTAGGATTTGAACCCTAATGATTTGGATGTAGGATTATGGGGTTTACCACTCAATAACCACCCCAAATACACAATGTTTTATATATACTTGAACTCAAAAACCCAGAAATTACAACCAATAGAAAAACCAATGAGTATGAATCATACAACACTTGCCTATGGCACTTCAGGATTGGTCATGTAAATAAAAATCATTTATATAAATTACATCATGAAGGTTATTTAGACTCAGTTGAGTTAAAACAATTGAATGTATGTCACACTTTTTTATAAGAAAAAATGACTAAACCACACTTCTATGGGAAGGGAGAAAGATCCACTGAATCACCATAATTAATTTATACTAATGTATGTAGTCCATTTCCAGTAGAGGCAGGGGTGGGTTTTCGTACTTCATTACTTTTAATGATAAATTTAGTTGGTATTTATATATCTACTTAATGTAGTATAAGTCAAATTCCTTTTATACGTTTAAGGAATACCAACATGAAGTTGAATAAAAGATTGTTGAGGCAGAGAGTACCTTAACCAAGATTTCATTGAACACTTAAAAGAGTGTGGGATAATATCCCATCTTAGTACTCCTTATAAACAACAGTGGAATGGTGTTAGTGAAAGGAGGAATTTAACCTTTCTAGACATGGTCAGATCAATGATGATTCAGACAACTGTTCTATTATCCTTTTGGGGATACACCCTGCAAACATCAAAATACACCCTTAACCAAGTACAAACTAAAGTAGTAGATGGGATTCCATATGAGTTGTGGTATGGAAAGAAACCCAATGTGTCACACATATGTGAATGAGGATGAAAGGATTTTTTTCAAGACTATACCAAGTGAAAATTGGAATCCCAAAGCATGAAGTGCATGATTATAGGTTATTCTAAAGAAACTAAAGGATATTACCTACATAACCCTTAATATAAAAAAGTGATTATGGTGATACATTCCATGTTTCTAGAAAGGTAACATATTTAAAATGGAAATAGTGGGAAAAATATTTACTTCGATGAAGTTAATGCTCCAGATGCACAAGATTTGGTATATGAACAATCTCCACAAGAGACAGTGGGAGATGAAGAAGTTACCAAGAGACAAGTACTACATAGGAAAACTTGAGAGGTTAGAGAACTATAGAATTATAGTTTTCTTATCACTGATTCAGGTTACACATTACTCCTTTATGATTATGGAACTCTAACCTACAAGTAAGTAGTAGATGGAAAGGATGCTGCTAAATGGAAAGAAGCCATACATTCTGAGGCGAAGTCCATATATCAAAATCAAGTTTGGATTTTAGTAGACCCTCTAGCTGATATAAACCCATTGGGTGAAAATGGGTATTCAAGAAAAATATGGACATAGATGGTAAGGTCAATACCTATGAGACAAGAATATTAGCCATGGGTTTCAGATAATGTCAAAGATTTGACTATGAAGAAACCTTCTTACCAGCAACAATAATGAAATCCATCAAAATATTAGTTGTAATAGCAGCCTTCAATGATTTTGAGATGTGAAAAATGGATTTCAAAACTACTTTTATAAATGGGATTTTGGTTGAATATTTCTATATGACTCAACTCAAAGGGTTTATTAAGCCAAATAATGATAATAAAGTGTACAAGATATAAAGATCCATTTATTTGTTGAAACATGCATCACAACCATGGAATGTTCTTTTTGATGAGTCCATAAGAGAATTTGGTTTCATAAAGAACAAAAGTGAGCCATGTTTCTATAATAAGGTTAATGAGAATGCCATTATTTTCCTATTATTATATTATGATGACATATAAATTATGGGAAACAAAGTACAAGTATTACAATCAGTTAAGTCTTGGTTAAATTAATGATTCTCCATGAAATAATTAGGTGAATAAGCCTACATTATAGGGATCAAGATCTATTGAGATAGATCTCATTGGATGCTTGGGATAAGTCAAAGTACATATATTGATAGGGTAATTAAAAGGTACAATATGGAATAATACAATAGAGGGTTGTTTCTAATGTCAAATGGTATCAATCTATCCAATGGCCTGAAGGCCTTTAATTTTTTATTATAACATAAGACCCCCTTTTAAGGGAAGAAGGGGAAAACCCAAACAGACATCATGGACTTAAAATGTACACAACCCAAACATCTTATAAAATAAAACTCAGACTGACAATAAGAGGTGCCCCTCCCCAGCGTATGAACATGATAAAGCTCTCTACTAGCGCATGACTGAATAGCTAGCAAGTGTCCTGTGTCAAGTCACATGCTCAATTTGATGGTTTTCGCCATACCCTCTCAACCATCCAAATCTGTAAAGCCTGCAAAGGTGAACCTCCTGATCTTAAACCTTATTTGGGATTGTTCCATGTGATTGAGTCTGGTTGAAACTATATTCTAGGTCTCAAAGACCAAACATCATCATCACATAAAACAATCACCAATGAAAATACTTCAAAGCCAGATCCACCTCCATTCAAAAAGTATGAAACCTAAACGTCGGAGCCAGAAGAACACCCCGATACGACCCAACTGTCTCCCTCCCACCACAACCACAATGAGAACTCGAAGAGGAAAACACTCTTAGGTGCACAAAGTCAGGCTAGCGCCACCCAGGACTGGATGGCCCAACATCCGCACCTATGGAGCATCACCGAGGGGGGGGGGGGGTCCAAGCCAAACTGAACTAGAAGAATTGCTCTGGGAATGAGACCAGGTAGATCTGGACCACATAATAACCCTCATCGGAGGAAAAAACATCCAAAATGTGGGAATCCATAGAGAAAAAACAAGGATTGGTGGGAGAGCCCGACAACACCAACGCCTCAATAACAACAACCAAACAACAACAAAAATAGAAAAAATAACCCAAGAAAATGCATAGCCTTTAATAAAGCCGATGCCAAGCTAAGAGATCACAACCCTCCCACTTTGAGCCATACCAGATATGATGCCAAGCCAGACTAGGAGACGAAACCGAGGCCATGTCAGAGCCGACGTTGAGCCGCACGCTACCGAGAACCACGCTAATCCTCTCCAGAGAAAACTGTTCATTCCATGCCAGACTGAGGCCACACCGGATCTGGGCCAAGAAAGATGAGGCCATGCCGGATATGTAACCAAGTACCAGACACAAATTGAGATGAGGCCACACCGAGATGACGCACGCCCAAATGCCGCATAGAGGAGAGCCAGAGGTAGGCTAGAGTTGGTGATGATCCACTCCAATGCTGGCCAAGAACTGGGAAGCTGACTTTGAGCTACCCAGGACACGCTGGAGGAGAGGAGGATATGCCTCTCGACAAGGAACCCTAGCACAGAAGAGGGGAAAGGAACTGCCGCTCAGAGGCAATTTCGATGCCACGTTAAATGGTATCAATCCCTAAAAGAAAATGTGTCCAAAAACACATGAGGAGATTGAAAGAATGAGTTGAATCCCTTATTACTTGATAGTGGGATCTATCATGTATCTTGTGATATGTAATAGGTTTGATTTTTTCATTTTATTGAAGCATGGTTGGAAGATATCAAGTTATTCCAGGAGAGTTTCATTGGGAAGCTATAAAAATAATCCTGACGTACTTGAGGTATACAAAGGATATGTCCCCAGTGTATGGAGGAGATATAAAACTAGTAGTGAGAGGATATACTGATTCTAGTTTCCATAAATATCACGATGAACTAAAATTTTAGTCATGCTATATATTTTATGTAACATCCCCATCCTAGGATCCATTATAACCGGTTCCCTGAGCCGGGTTACCACATGACCTCAGGTGCACCTCCTTGTATGCCAGAGGCTGCCGACTAGCAGAATGGGTCTAAAAGGTACAATGATGAAACTATACCCTATTATCATAGTGAAACCAAAACATAAATTATATCAAATTATTTAAAACCAATAGGAAAAATAAATGGGCAATTTATAGAAGGCACCAACAATAATCAAAGGTAATAAAGGTAAAACAATTATATGTATACTCTACATGTTATGTAGTCATACAAATATATGTCTAATTCAAAAAACACAAAAGATATTGAACATAGTCCCAAGTCCATATCCAATCCTAACTTCCCTTGATCTAACCTTTCATCCCATGCACAAACAACTACCAAGTCCTTGTCCTGAACCTGTAACAGAAAACAAGTAGCATATGATCGGGTACTCAAGTACCACAGTAGCCCGAGTGGGGTGTGAGTATGTAAGAACCTGGATCTTCCTTGAGGTATGAATATTTCCTTTTTAGTTTATACTTAATAAAATGGGGGAAAAGAGGTTGAGGGGATGGCTTCAGTCCTGTTACATGACATGACTGAGAACTACATGTTGTGTACTTATAGGTACATGCTGTGTATGGAAGGCTACATGCCATGAAATCCCGGTACACGACCATGTAATGGTCTGACTAGAATTTGTATGGACAGGGCATGTAGACTCAATTACACACCATGTAATTTTTTTATTTATTAAATTAGGAAATATCATCATTTTTACAGATGGATAGAAACAAACCCCCTTTGACGAGCATCGCACCTAGGAAAATACGAACAAGATTTTGCCTCCCGTTTCGTCGTCCAATCTCCGATTCGAACACTGTAAGATGAGTTGGATTCCCCTAGGTAATCTCTCAATTCCTATTAATACTTTATTCCTGATTTATTCTCTCAATATAGTTATTTAATTTTGAGAATCTATACCTTTTTTTGTAGATCTACTCCGTTCTAGGTCAAATTAGAGCCCGACGCTCGAGGAGGAGAGTCATATGAGTACGAGGTAGGTGGTCTTGTGCCTTTTGATCAATGTCAAGTTGTTTATATGTGTTGTAGTGCCATTATCCCATGTTTATGGTGTATCCTTGAATGGAAATGGACCCTTTTTGTTGCCTAATGATGATTAGGTCATAAATTAAATTAATTTAAGCATGTTTGAGCTTGTTGGTTTGATTAAGGGCCACCCCATGGGTGAGTTTCCCTTGAATGACCATTTATGGTCGTTTAGATGAGGTTACCTATGATGCATGCCTTGATTTCTCTTACTGGGTTGTTAGTATGAATTATATTTATTATGGAAATGAAATTGTGATAACTTATGATTGACTTGATTAAGGGTTTGGGATTAGTGGTTTCTCCCTTTTCCCCATGATATGCCAATTATCGTTCAAGACTTGTGATAGTTTAATTCATGTATTTATTGATATGTATGATGACCACATGAGTTGTTATTATGTTAACCATTTAATAGTGTAATTTACATGTGTTGTATTTTATGTTGAAATACTGATATACCGTACTCGAACCTATTGACTATTATTCCTAAAGACGACAATTCATTATGCCTATGGGTGAGGATTTGTTATGCCTGTGGGTGAGAATTTGTTATGCCTACAGGTGAGAATTTGTTATGCCTGTGGGTGATGATTGGTTATGCCTACTGGCAGGGTTTTCTATGCCTGCGGGAAAGATGTTGAATTGAATATTGAAATGGAATGACCTATGACGTGCCTTCCAATCCAAATCACAAGCTTGGATTTAGTCTTCACTTTATTTGTTTAGATAGACTTCTGAGGTATCTGTTGAGCATTATTTATACGAGGTATTGATGAGATTAGGATGGATCTTGATACTTTTATAATTCAATGTAATTGAATGGTTGAACTGAACATAATGGATGAAAATATAAAACAAGACTTGTATGATTGTTTACTTTTGAGTACTTCCTAGTTTACTACTTTTTCTTTATGTAAACTATTTGTTGCATATACTCACTGTCAGATAGGCACAAATCTTGGGTGGTTGCCTACTGGTATTTATTTCTCACACCCTATTTGGGTAATGATTTTGGGCCCAAACATATTATATTGTTTCAGGTGTCGATAAGGTAAATCACCCTTCTACTGGTACTTGAGATGCTATCTAGGATCCGTAAAGCGTGGGACCGAGCCGAGGATTGTGATGATTATTAGTTTTCTTTGTTTATTTTGATTTTGAAACATATACTATGGTTTCCTATAGTGTACCTATTTTGGATATTTTCTTAGAACATAACATGATACATCATCTTTTTTATGGAATTATTCTTGGTTATTTATCTTACCAGTCTTCCACTGTTTATTTCAGATGTATGCTATTTACTACTTCCACTATTTTATTATTAATTACTATGCTATTTTACACTCTTCCAATGAGGGAATAGTTTCTACACTATCACAACCTAGTACCTCGTTTCTAGTCGAAAGCCTTTGGAATTTGGAGAAATGCGCTTGAGGCCATGTGACCAACTGTGTACGGGGCACCAGTTGAGTGGCATCCAGATCCGGGATGTTACAAAGTGGTATAAAAGGATTTCTTTCCTGGTTTGATTTACTGTTTTGAAATGATATAAAGGAAATGGAATTTGGTAATTAGTTGTGCCTAGGTGTAGCTACCCCTTGTATAGGGAAAATATAAATTACCTCGAATAAAATTATAATTTTTTGGATTTTGAGATATTATAGTTGATTCAATTTCACTTCTGGGTGACACACTTGTTTTGTGCTATTATTATTAATATCATTATGGTTCTATTTTGTTGAAACCTGATGAGATGAGGGTATTCCATCTCATGCATCATATATGCACTTGTTAGAAATCACATGCCATGAATTCTTGCCATGCCATTTAGAGATCAATACTAATTTCATGATGTTGTGATAGGTACGATGATAGATGTGTCTTCTATTGTGTTAAGTGTATAGGAACGTGTTATGGATGAATTGGATGGATGCCAAACTTTGATACCTAAGGAGTATGGTCCCCCTTGGATCAGAATTTGGTGGATTATGTTTCATCCATGGATATACATTGTGTTGTTATGTGCTATATGTGGGTGACAATCTTTGATTCGCGGAGAGTATGGCCCCCCAGAGATCAGAATTTGGCATAACGTTACTTTATTTTGAAAAAATAGGGGTTTCAGGGAAGTTTCTAAGGCTCACTATCCAGAAACCCAGACAACACAACATGTGGTCCTATTAACACATTCCATGTGTTCTTTTGTTCGGGAATAAAACATATTTTTTCAAGTACACGTAGTGTACTCTGAGTACACGCCGTGTGGTAGATGATCATGTCACCATCTGTGTGAGATAAAACACAGGTTGTTGAGTTTTGATCAGAACACGCCATGCACCATATGTACACCCCATGTAGTTTTATATAGGTAGACCCATGTAGCTATAGCCATGAAAAAGTACATGTCTAGGGGAGAAGACTTGTGTACATGTCATGTAATCGACTAACACACCGTGTAACTAGGGTGTCTACACACTCAGGCTGACAGGAGTATACAACCATGTAAGATCTTAAGTGTACATGTCATGTGTATTCCCTACACGCTGTGTACCTGGGGTGTTTACACGCCTAGACCGACAGGAGTACATGACCATGTAAGGGCTTAAGTGTACATGTTGTGTATGGTTCCTACATGTTGTGTACTCATCTTTTGTAAACTTTAGAAGCTTTTATTCTCCTGTTTATTTCTTACACTCTTGAACTATGTACCTTGATAAATAAGCTTATACTGAGGTGTGTGTGCCATAATTTACATAGAAATGGCACCACAACAACCTCCAGTAGTACGTCAGGAGAGTGGAAATGATCATACCCCGGAGGTGGTAGGCCATGGGATACTAGAGGATCCTACAGTCATGCCAGTTGTGGAACCAGCTATTATACCAAATGTAGGTGATGATGCATAGTTCCGTGAAGGCTTTATGAGGTTCATGCAAAACTTCTAGGGAGTACCTCAACCTACCATGTCTATGGAAGAACTGGCATGAGTATTCCAGTAGCAGCATCTGCCTACATTTTCATAGGATGGTGGACCATAGGCTATAGATTCATAGATGGAGTGCATTATTACAATCTTCGATCATCTGGAGATGCCTCCAGAGAGGATGGTTAATCTCATGACTTATATGATATGTGACTCAACCAAGAGGTGGTGGGATGTTATCACTCAGACATATCGTCACCGGTACATGGCATGGTGAGATTTTCAGATGGTCTTCTATGACTACTATTTTCCTGAGATGATGAGGGCTAATAGAGCCTAAGAGTTCATGCATCTAGAGTAGGGTGTTATTTCATTGATGGAATACTCTTCCCATTTTACTGAGCTTCAGATATTCACACCTATTTTGATGGGAGATGAGACATCGAGGGCTAAGTGATTTGAGGATAGTCTCAGGTACAACATCCGATTATAGGTGAACTTTTTTAGGTTTAATTTTGTATATACCATTGTGAATCAGTCTCTGATTATCGAGCACAATCTTCAGTAAGTTGGAGGTGTGAACTAGGGTGGTTCAGCACTGAGATTTGGTACTCTCTTAACCTGGAGTATGAAGCATCATATGGAGCTTTCTCGTGGTGATACGAGTAGTAAGAATGTTTCTTCTGGTATATAGGTGAGGTGCTATCAATGTGGTAGAGATAGGTATATGAGACCGTAGTGTCCAATAGACCCAGTCAAGTTCCAATATTGCACTAGGATGGGCCATCTACAATGCTTCTTCAGGGATTTTCCACCAGCATCTAGTGAGAGAGGTTCTGCACTGACTCCACGTTCAGGAGCAGGGTCAACAGCTTCTCACCAGTCAGGGAATTGGAATACTCCAGGTCATTCAGGCTGATGTGGTGGTCTTGGTCATGGTAGAAATACCCTAGGATATCTGCGACAACAGGGCGGGTCAGCCCAGGCATTTAGGCAGTGTCTCATGGCCATGGCACATGTCAAACTTATGCAGTGCAACAGACCCAGTAGGAGAAGGATTCTGGACCTTCTACCATCAGAGGTACTATTCTAGTCACCTTCGTTTTATCTTATTCACTCTTTGATACATGATCTTTACATAGTTTTATATCTATGCCCATTGTAGAGATCCTTAGGCTCTATGTTTTATCTTCTGACGATGTTATGATGCTAGACACTCTGTTAGGGATAAAGATGACAAGTGTGCGTCAGTGTTTGGATATCTATTTCTTAGAGATGACAATATTTTATGTCATACATGTAATGGAATAGTTAGTCTCCATTCAACCCTTCATCGATTTCTATCGCCGCAGGGTGAGTTTTACATCACCAAAAGGTGGATCGTTTCTACATAAGGGAGAGTGGGATGTCCAGGCAAGCTAAGATGGACTCAAGCATCATGGGTTGAGTGGGATGAAAACATATATTACCAATTTATATCTAGATTACTAGGGGACACATCATATGGACTTTCTTCCAGTGGTTGATCATTTCAGGGATGTCTTTCCGGATGGCTTTTCAGGTTTACCTCCGGTAAGAGAGGTAGAGTTCTCTATCGAGATAGTACCAGAAGTTTCACCAGTATCCATTCCTCCTTATATAATGGCTATGATGGAGTTTCAAGAGCTCAAGAGGCAGCTATAGGATTTGGAGGTAAAGGGTTTTATCCGACCCAATACTTCTCCATGGGGTTCGCCGGTCCTTTTTACAAAAAAGGCAGACGATACCCTCAGGCTATGCATGGATTATTAGAAATTGAACCAGTTAATGGTAAAGAACATGTATCCTCTTCCATGAATATATGATCTCTTCAATTAGATCTTAGGATCTCGGGTATTCTCTAAGATTGATATGAAATCTGGTTATCATCAAGTGCGTGTTAGATCATCAGACATACCTCACATAGCTTTCCAAAGAAAATATGGTCTATACGAGTATGTGGTTATTACGTTCGGTCTCAAGAACACTCCAGCGGTCTTCAATGCACTGATGAACCAAGTGTTCCGTCCGTATCTTGATTATTTTGTTTTGGTTTTTATGGATGATATATTGGTATATTCCCATAATCAACATGATCATGCCACACATATTGAGATCATTTTTAGTACACTGAGAGAGCATCGGTTAAATGCTAAGCTCTCAAAGATCCACTTCTGGATGGATCTGATTCACTTACTGGGTCATTTCATCTCATAGATAGGAGTATCGGTGAACCCAAAGAAGGTGAGAGCAGTAGTTACCCAGGATTAGCCTAATAAAGTATTTTAGGTGTAGAGTTTTCTAGGGCCGGATGGTTACTACAGGTATTTTATACATGAATTATTACACTTAGCAGCACTGATGACAAGCTTGAAAAAGAAGGGTGTGAAGTACGTATGGTCAGATTCTTGAGAAACTTCCTTTCAAGAGCTTAAATGGAGATTAACATCAACATCGATACTGATTTTTCCAGAGATGGGAAGGAGTTATATTATGTACTGTGATGCATCAGGTATCGGGCTGGGAGAAGTGTTTATGTAGGGGGAATGAGTCATTGCGTATGGGTCTCAGCAGTTGAGGCCACATTAGAGGAACCATTCGATGCACAATCTCAAGTTATCTGCAGTTGTTCATGCCTTATGCTATTGGAGAAATTAATTATTGGGGGATCATTTGGTCGTGTAAACAGATGAAAACAGTCTCAATTATATCTTTATTCAGCGTGATCTAAATATGAGGCAATGAAGGTGGGTGGAATACCTTAAGTCTTTCAATGTCGAGCATGCCTACATGCCTTGAAAAGGAAATGTAGTGGCTGATTCACTAAAATGGAGGACTCAGATACAGCCAGTGTAGGAGGCCAATAGTGAGTGGAAGCTTATGGTGTTTTTCTATGAGATGCACTTGGAGGTGCAAGACAGTCAGGGACAAACTTTCCTTTCTTCTTTATATGTGACTTCTACCCTACTAGATAGAGTGAGGATGAAACAACTATCGTATTTTGAGGGACTAGTTCTGTGGGAGAGTGTATCAGGTGACAATCCACCTCCTGGTTGGATGGTAGGTGGTGATGAGATCTTATAGATCCATGGACGTGTGTGGGATCTCATGAAAAAATATGAGGATTTGATGTGGGAGTTTCATGCTTCAGCTTGGAAAGTACATCATGGAGTTACCAATATGTATAGTGACTTGGACCATCAGTACTGGTGGCTAGGTATGAAGAGAGAGGTGGTTAGCTTTGTTACGAGGTGTTCCACATGTCAGCAGGTGATGATAGAACATCAGTGGCCAATCAGGCTTTTACATAAATTACCTATTCCAGAGTAGAAATGGTATGATGTTGTGATTGATTTAATGATGGGTTTACTGAGGTCACCCTGAGTAAATGATGCAGTGTGGGTGGTGGTTGACAGACTTATGAAGGTTGCTTACTTCTTTCTGATCAAGGAGACCTTTGGTGTTGATGAACTTGAGAAGCTATATATTATTGAGGTGGTATGACTTCATGGGGTCCCTCATTCTATCATTTTAGATAGGGAATACCACTTTAAGTCTCATTTATGGTATATTTTTTAAAGGTCGCTGGGTAAATAGGTGATTCTGAGCATAATATACCACCCTTAGACTAATGGCAATTCAGAGCGTATGATACAGGTGCTGGAGGAAATGATGCGAACATGCGTCCTAGTCATTGGGGGATCTTGGGAGAATAATATTCCCATGGTTGAATTTTCCTACAATAATAGTTTCCAAGTGACTATAGGGATGACACATTATGAGGCTTTGTATGGTAGGCCATGCCAATCACCCATGTGCTGGCTGGAGGTAGGTGAGGCAGCTTTACTAGGACCATGTCTCATGCAGGAGATTTCTGAGCGTCCAGTTGATTTAGAAGAGGATGGCTACTAAGTAGTCTCATCATAAATCTTATGATGATCTCCACAGATGACCTTTGGAGTTCTAGTTTATGGATTGAGTTTTCTTATGTGTTTCGCCAAGGTTGGGACATAAGATAATCATAAGACAGGGTAAGATTTCACCGATATACGTCGGTTCGTTTGAGATTCTAGAGTGGGTCGGGCTGGTTGCCTATTGATTTTAGTTACCTCAGAGGTATGAGGCTATTCACGAAGTCTTCCATGTTTCTCATTTTCAATGTTACTTTTCAGACCCATCTCACACCTTTCAGCCCAGGGAAGTAGAGTTGCAGGAAGATTCATCCTTTGAGGAGCATCCCATTTGTATTGCGGATTGTAACACGAAGGTTCTCCATGGCCGGTATGTTCTTTTGGCATGGGTGATATGGAAGCACGACCGAGTGTAGTAAAATACTTGGGAGAGGGAGTCCGACGTAATATCATAATGTATGTATTTATTATCTGATGTTCCTTCACTATCCTTTGAAGGACAATTCAAGGACGAATTTCTTTAAGGGGGGAAATTTGTAAGAGCCCGATTCTTCCTTGGGGTATAGATATTTAATTTTTAGTTTATAATTAATAAAATGGAAGAAAATATGTCAAGGGGATGGATGTAGGGCTATTACATGATGGGACTAAGAACTACACGCCATGTACTTATAGGTACATGCTGTGTATGGAAGGCTACACACCATGTAATCCCGGTACACAACCATGTAATAGTCTGGCCAAAATTTGTAAGAACATGGTGTGTAGTCTCAAGTAAACACAATGTAATTTTTTTATTGATTAAATCAAGTAGTATCAACATTTTTATAGATGTATAGAAACAAACCCCCTTTGACTAGAAGCGCACCCAGGAAAATCCGAACAGGATTTTTACTCCCGTTTCTTCGTCCGATCTTCGATTCGAACACTGCCAGATGCATTGGATTCCCCTTAGTAAGTTATCGATTCCTATTGAGCATTTATTATTGATTTTTTCTCTAAAAATAGTTATTTAAGGTCTAGAATTTATACCATTTTTGTATATCTACTCTATTATAGGTAAAATTAGAGCCCGACGTTGGATGAGGAGAGTCGTACAAGTTCGAGGTAGGTGGTCTTGTGCATTTCACTCAATGTCAAGTTGTTTATATGTGATGTAGGGTAGTTTTACCATGTTTATGGTGTATCCATGAATGGAAATTGACCCTTTTTGTTGCCTAATAATTATCAGGTCATGAATTAAATTAATTTAAGCATGTTTGAGCTTGTTGGTTTGATTAAGGGCCACCCCGTGGGTGCGTTTCCCACGAATGATTGTTTATGGCTGTTTGGACAAGGTTGTCTATGAGTCATGACTTTATTTAACTTATTGGGTTGTTAATTATGAATTATATTTTTTATGGAAATGAAATTGTGATAAATTGTGTTTGACTTGATTAAGGGTTTGGTATTAGTGGCTTCCCCCTTTGACCCATGATATCCAATTATCGTTTAAGCCTTGTGATAGTTTAATTCACTTGTTTCTTGATATGTATGATGCCCATGTGAGTTGTTGTTATGTTAACCATGTAATAGTGTAATTTAAATGTGTTGTATTTTATGCTGAAATGATGATATACTGGGATCGACCCTGTTGACTGTTATGCCAGCAGGTGAGGATTTGTTATGCCTGGGGGCGAGGATTTGTTATGCCTACAGGTGAAAATTTGTTATGCCTACGGGTAAGGATTTGTTATGCCTATGAGAGAGGATTGGTTATGCCTGAAGGTGGGGTTTTCTATACCTACGAGCAATATGTTTAATTGAATATTGAAATGGAATGACTTATGACACGTCTTCCAAGCCAAAGAACAAGCTTGGATTTAGTCTTCACTTTATTTCTTTAGATAGCCTTCTGAGGTATCTATTGATCATTCATTATACGAGGGATTGATGGGCTTAGTCCAGATCTCGAGACTTATATAATTCAATGTAATTGAATGGTTGAACTGAATATAATGGATGAAAATGAAAAAAATGACTTTTAAGATTGTTTACTTTTGAATAATTCCTAGTTCACTGCTTTTCCTTTTTGTACAATACTTGTTTCATATACTCACTGACAGATAGACATAGATCTTGGGAGGTTTCCTACTAGGATTTATTTCTCACACCCTATTTGGGTCATGCTTTTGGGCCCAAATAGTTCATATTGTTATAGGTATCGATAAGGGAAAGTTCCCTTCTACAGGTACTTGATATGTTGTATAGAAGCCAGAGAGCATGAGACCAAGCCGAGGCTTGCGATGATTCTTAGTTTTATTTATTTATTTTTATTTTTAAACATATATCATGGTTTCATGTAGTGTACATGTGTTGGCTATTTTCTTAGAACATAAAATGATACATCATCTTTTGTATGGAATGATGCTTGGTTATTTATCTTATTAGTTTTACGCTGTTTATTTTAGATGTATGCTATCTACTGCTTTCTCTATTGTATTATTAATTATTCCACTATGTTACACTCTGCCAATGAGGGCATAGTTTCCCCACTATCACACCCTAGGCCCTTACTACTAGTCGGCAGCCTTTGGCATTTGGGGAAATGCGCTTGAGGCCATGTGACCAAATAGGTATGGGGCACCGGTTGAGTGACATCCATATTTGAGAAATTATAGAGTACAACTAAGTAGGCCACCACTAATGGTATCTAAAACAATAACCAGTCTATACAATAGTGTATGTAGAAAAGAGAGTGAAATAAATAATCAAGGAAACAAAAGAAATATATCTCAAAATTAGGAAATTATTAAAAACCATTTCATATTTCATGTACTCAAGGGTCAAACAACTAACTAAACTCTCTTTGGACACACTCGAAGCCTAATCCAAGCATAAGAGTTTACACACTTTTAATCACAAGAGAGAATTCACTAATAAAACAATTAATCAATTTACCTTAGATCCTCAATCTGATAATCAAGCCATATCTATATGTTTGGGGGTATAGATCCTCATTCTCAAATCCCAAACCCTACCAACCTTTAGATCATAGATCCCCAATCTGACATCATAACCATAGAAACATTGGAGGTCCTAGTGCATCAGTCTATCCGACCTAAAACTGAGGAGCCTCAGTCCCTATGCTAGTATCATAGAGAGTCGATCTGACATCCTAACTCAAGAAATACATTGGTGAGGCCTAGAGCATCAGTCCATCCTGACCCATGGGAGTAGATCCTTAGTCCAATACCCCACTCATATAACTACCACTAAGCCATGTGTACATGTTTCTTTAACCATTTCACACATTTAACATTGACATGTATTAACCCATTTAACACATACACATTAAAAAAAACTTCCCCTTATGCTATATTAATATATATAAAATAATTAACATCAATTTAATTTCACAATTCATAATAACACATAAACAATGATACCCATTTAAAATCATCTTGAGGCCATCCTTCAAAACATGGGTCTTCCTCTTTGAAAAACTAAAACATGCCTTAAGGATTTCATTTAAATTTCTAACCATTCAAAATAATCATTAAGAATTTTCACAATAAAGGAACCATAAAACCATTTAAAATAATAATTTGAAATCTCATAGTAAAACCCCTTTTCCAAATAACTTTGAGTTTGACACATCCTTTTAAAATGTTACCCACTTTCAAGAATTATTTTACTTCATTTAAAACCATAACTGGATCAAAATCCAAGACACGTCATTTAAACCATTTTAAAAAGTCACCTAGGAAATCCACAATGTAAGAATATTAACAATTTAATCACCCCCTTAACCATTCCCATTATCTAGAGACCAACCCCTACCCATTAATTTCCATAATTTCCTAACTCAACATTTTCCAATTCATTTCATCACTTTCAAAAGTTTTTGCGTACCCCATGGGTAGCCCTAGTTTTAGTCTCACATTGTTTATGAACCCAGAGGGTTCAGTGGAGGGTCTCACACCTAAATATAACTCCCAAATTACTAACATTAACTAAATACATTAGAATATATCAAGGAAGAAAATTATCCCATATACATACACATACAACACATCAAGACTATGGGAGAAATATTTAAGAGTACCAACCTCATGAACATGGATGATTACTTGAACAACCACAACCCTTGTTTAAATATAACCTAGAATCAAACACTAAGACTAAGAAAACCCAAAAAATAAGGTTTTAATTCTTCATAAGGAGAAGAAACCACACATTAATCCTCTTCTAGAAAGTATAAGGAAATAGAGTCAAATACTTACCACAAAACAGCACCCCAAACACCAAATTATTGAAGGAGAATAATCCCTTGGAAGTCTATAAGGGTTTGTTTTATCACCCATTATCTTGTAGGATAAATAGGGGAGAAAATTGGGGTATAATCATTTAATAACGATAGGGAAAAATTGGAAATTACCACTTTTTAAGGGTTGTATGGCTGGCCAAACCATGCGCCAACTGTGCATCTCCCTCTATCCAAGAGGGTCTAGGACACACAGTCTCATGGGGGAACCCATAATGTTTAGAAAAATATGTGGTTATTGTGTTCCAGCCTTTTTCAAAGAGGAATCCCTGGCTGTGTGGTTGTCTGGGCCATGTACACGGTTAGTACTAACAATGCGCCGACCATGTGATGCACACTTTTTGGACAATTTTGTGCTCCTTTTCCTATCCTGAACCCTTGGGACACCCCAAGAAACCTTTTCTTCCAAGGAAACACCCCATTAACCATTTTAAGGGAGTTAAACTAAAATTTAAACAACCATGTACCTCCCTGAAAGGCTAGGATCTTATATTTTACCTAAATGGTGTTTTAGTGAGCTAGAGAAGCTTGAAGAAGCCTATGGTTTCCAATTATACAGTAGAATATGATTATATAGTGGGTTTTGATGCAGATAAGGAGGTATTTCAGATAATTTTTTTTCTCATACATTGGTGTTATTCCTAGCAGTGCAAACCCTATTCCAGACTCTAGTGCAAGTGAGAGTGTTGAAAGTGGGTGCCCTGGACCCAAATTCTCTATGTACTTTGATTACCATTACATGTATATAGTTTGATATATACATTTTTTTATCTTACCAGAATAGTTTTGATACTTCTGTTTCTAGTATATTTATGGTAATGTCCTTGTATTACATATCTCTTCAAAAGGTTATAGTCATTCCCATGCTATAATGAGAACCTAGAGATACCATGATAGTAATCTTAAAGTAATGTACTGTGGTCCAGATACATCATACATATAGGACACAGATGATGTTTGACCATCATGTTTTGGGATCTCATAATCATTGATACTTTTTTATCATGAATTTTTAACTTTGTTATCTCGAGTAGATGATATTATGTGGATAGAACCACCAATATGAACACCACATGTTTTAGGTGTCATTGGTTTTTCCTATCTACGGACATGTGTATTGGTATCCTGAATTGAGATCATTATCAATGTTTCCCATTTTACCGCTTACATTTATGTAAGGAAAAAACCATAAAATTGAATTAATGGAAAGGTATATTGTGTTGGGTGCATCATTAGTGGTATTAAATTGGTTGAATGATCAATATAGTTATCTATTTTGAGTTGAGAGAGTAATATCTTAGGCCTAGTTGATCAGGATGGTTGTATATTCATAAATCCCTGGATATGGTAGTTGAAGGTAAGTTAATCTAGTTAGATTAAAAAATAATAATGCATTAAAGGATGATGACACAAGTGTTCATCTTGATTTATGAGATATTTTGATACAAAGATATAATATTACACAGTGTGTGTTCATAGGATGACTGTTGTTTCTATGACTATTCTTTGTCTATTTAAGGGCCTTGATGGGTTTCTAGAATTTGATCTTTCTCTATTAATACTATTCAATACTAGCGAGATAAGGTCCTAGAGGGTCACACATAATATCACTTTCAAGATTCTACCCTATTATGATGAATAGGTATACAGGACATGGTGGGACCCACCATGAGTTCTGAGAGTTATCCAAGCATTATATATCATCATTAAATAAATAAATAAATAAATAAATTATTATTCAAGCATAGAATAATTGGTTTGAATTTATTTATTTCAAGTACTTATAAACATTTAAGCAAATAAATGGAATAATATTATATGTACAAATATTATTTTAATATTCAAGGTTTTTTAATATTAGTAGAAATTATGAGTCTAGTTAATGACTTAGATTTATCACATAATAAATTTAATATATATTAAAAGTATGTGATAAAATATATAATATTTATGATGCAATCAGTTCTTAAATATTATTTATTTATTACTTATTTAGTGGACGGTAAAAATAAATGAGCTAGGAAATTCTTACTAGATATTATAGACATCCACTATATAAGAAGATGGGAAGCTCATTCCATACACTATTCATCAGTCAGAATTGAGAGATTATCTATCCTCCCAAATCTCAGAGATAGAAATGCTATAACCGAGCGAACGATCTAAGAACGCCTTCATGGATTGAAGGCATGAGATCGAGGTGATCATCACGATATCAGTGAAGTCATTAGAACTCTGTGCTAGAACTAGGAATTCGACGAATGAAGTATGCATGGATTCTTGAAGCATGTTTGGATGATCTAGAAGGGTTATACCTTAGATCCTTCAATAAAAGTTCACCAACGATGTGCGACAGATAAGCACTCTTCGATTTGAATGAGGTACTCGTTCTTTTTATTTTATATGCTTTGATAATTCACATGAGATCATTGGACCATATCATAGCTCATATTTTTAGAGATGATTAAGTTTTTTCACTTTGGTGATGAAAAATTTTAAACCCCCATCCCACCAGTGTTTTCTACGCGCCTTGGTACCATCAGTTGTTTCATCTTTTGATGCATCTCTTTGGAATGAATTTATAAATGATGAAATAGACTCTATATCTGGGAACAATGCATAGTTATTAGTTGATCTTTATCATGTTTCACAACTGATAGGTTGTAAGTTGATATTTAGAAGAAAAATAAAATTTGTTGGTATTGTTGAAAATATAAATCTAGATTGGTAGACAAGGAATAAAGAAGGAATTGATTATTTCAATACTTATGATCGTGTGGCTAGGACTGCTTTGATTAGAACAATTATCACTTTATCTTCCATATATAATTTGGAAAATCACCAAATGGATGTCAAAACAACATTCATAAATGGTGAAATGGATGAATAAATATATATGAACCAAATAGAAGGATTTATAATACCCAAAAAAGAAAATAATGTTTGGAAATCAGTACGGTCCGTATATATTTTAAAATAAGCATGAAAACAAAGATATGAAAAATTTAATGAAGTAATTTGATAAAATGGTATTACAGTGAACAAAGATGATAAATGTGATTATAATAGGTTCTATAATAACCAAGGCGTTATTATTTGTTTAAATATTTATGACATGTTCATATTTGGATCTAATATAATTCAAGTAAATGAGGATAAGTCTATTTTATCAATAAAATATTACATAAAATGATTAGGTGAAGATAATGTTATTTTGGGAGTACAATTTATTATAAATAATAATTTTATTCTCTATTTTCAATATCATTATATTGAAAAGTGTTGATCATGTTTTGAATCAACAATTTTGTCAATTTCTTTTTTATTTTGATGCTCCCACATTTATTTTGCTAATAAAGTTACTTTAAGTGGATTTTTGGATATAAATTATTGGAATAATTATTATTATTATGGAATTATATTTAGTATTTAATCCATGGGAAGATATTTTTTTCTCAAAGGAAAAGTATTCTAGATGGGTTTTATATGTAATCTGGAAACACTGTTCATACCCTATATTTGTAAGCAGAACATATGGTTTGGAAACCCTATGTTTGAATTAAAGTAATGGATCATAAAACGTTTTTTGGAAGTCACCCTAAATTTAAGGAATAAATATATGGTTTATTATCCATAATTTTGTAATGAACAATATGTTGTTAACTTTACTTTGAGTTTATCACTATACAGACAATCCCTATGTTTGACTTGGTCAAAGATAGAGTTTTAAATTCTGGTTTATTTTCCATATTTTCTACAACAGTCTTTCCAGATGTAAATATCCTTTTAAATATATTTAAATATTGATCCAAAGGATCATGATAAATATATTAATTCACTTCTATTTATATGGTAATTTATGACTCTATTTCCACATTTTTAATTCAAATACATGTGATTTATCATGCGATATTTCTAGAGCTGTTTAACCCAAAGGAAGTTCGAACATCATGATGAATATTGAGATATTAATCTTCTATATATATATTATTCTTAAAAATATATACACATAGAGAGATATGTGTGTTCAAAAAATAAAAACAGGTTATTGACTTTATAGATACACTTTGGAGACATTCATGTTTTGATCCTTTTTTTTTGACTAATGGTGCCGCTATTTCTATATTTTACTATTAATATTTTGATACAGTTCTAAAAAGTTATTACCAAAGATACAATTTATAGACATACATGTTTTATCATCTTCCTATAGTTTTCTCTACCTCTGTCTAAAGAAATATTGTTTTACATTAAATAATTTTTTGCTGCTGTGCTTTATTAAAGATCATATATAACTACCATTTTTTGTGGCAACTGTGAGTTGAACCAGTATTCAACATCTAAATCTTGTCTATTTTTTAATGTTTTGACTATTTTTTCTTAGTCATGGTAGAGTTTTAACTTCTCGTACTAAGCTATATATATTCTTGTTCCATGTAAAAGAATCATAAGGCCCTATAAAAGCCTTATAAGGTGTCAAATACCTGCACTCAGTTGTAGAGATATCCAGATAAGAGTAACTACCAGTGATAATTACTATGGTAATGGATAGAGAATTGGTGGAGTGGAATAGGGTATTTCTATTCCCTGAACCACTATACATCATCATATTTTTTTCTTTATTTATTTCCATTTCTCACTCATCTTTAAGAGAAAAGGAATGGATCGCTTCATTTCAAGAGGGATGCTTTAATTTTGTCAAGATTTTTAAAAGTACATAATTCAACCCCTCTTGTATCTTCATCATAGTCATTCTGAAACAAAAAGTAGTATCAAAGTTTGGAATCTTTTGGAATATTGAATATTTCTTTTAGATCTAAAAATCCCTAGTTAAATATTCAAATAAAGACAAATCTGAATGGCTGATCTTAAAGAAGGTATGTCGATGATCTGTGCTCTTTATTTTAATGGAAATAATTATTAATGTTGGAAAGTATGCATGAGTATTTATTTGAAAAATATTAGAATAAGAGTTTATTTTAAGGTTGTAAATCCTTATAAAATTCCTAAAGGGGATTTGAAAAAATGGAACGATGACCAATAAAAAGATTATGATATTAATTCAAGAGAGAAATGAATTCTATTTTCTATGGATTAGGGAATAATTAATTTAATTGAGTCTCTCAATGTAAAAATATATATGTGATGTGGTAGAATATTTATGCTTCTTATGAATGAATTGATAATATTAGAAAATTAAGATACAATTCTACAAAATTGAAAATTGATACTTTTAAGATGCTTGAATATGAGAGCATTATTCAGATGAATAGAAGATTGAAAAAATTTATTAACGATATTGATGCCTTAGATAACCAATCAAATAATCAGACCAATATCTATAAGTTCTCAAAGTTTTACCTTCTAAGTGGAATGGAATATCTGCTACTATTCATCAATTTACACTAGTTAAATAATTAAATATAAAATAACTAATTATTAACTTGATGATTTATGAAGTTCAAATAAAAACTGAAGATGAAAATCACATTTCTATTAAAAAGAAGACGAAACACTTAGAAACACTTTGGATGGATCATATGATTCAAGCTACCTAGATTCAAACAAATAATTATCAAATATTTCTTAAAGATTTAAAAAACTATACAACAAGATGAAGAAAAAAGATAAAAAATAGATGATATGAATGTAAGGAGATAGTTCACACAATGTATAAATTTCCTGTAATTAAATCTGAAAGGAAAGCTAATTAAAAAAGTAAAGGAAAGAAATTCATGAAGACAAGCGGGAGTGCTACTTCTGATTCAAGTGATGAATCTACCACAAATTATGAAGCTGATCAGGGGAAGAAAATTTTAAATCTATGTCTTATGGATCATGTTGATGAGGTAAAAACATCTAATTATGACTATAAATTTTTTTCTTATGATGAAATTGATAAATATTATGTCATACTTGAAAAAAATTGAATCTTTATAGAAGGATTATAAAAATATTAGTAAATATTATGATATTACTTTTAAAGATAAAGAATGTTTAACAAAAAATATTTTAGATTTAAAATATAAATGTTCTTTGATATGAATAAAAATAAAATCAAGAAACTATTAGAAGAAGTTAATACTCTAAAATAATCCTGAATTATTCTTATTAAAGGAGAAAACCATTTAAATAAAATCCTTAGCAAAAATAAAATACATAAAGGCAAACTAAGAATATGTATTAATGGAGAAAAACCAAAATTATATAGAAATTATTTTTTCCTAGTTTCGAAAAAAAAGAATGTATACTATCAAATGTTTTTCCTATAGAATAAATGAAAAGTATGAAAATGACTATTATTTTATAAAACCCTAATTTTTTGGTATTAAGAATAAATAGTATTCAAAAGAATTATATAACTTTAATTATAAATTATCTTCTAAAAAAACAAATTTGGTTACCTAAAACATTAATTTATAACACTATCAGAACCAAAAGTATATGGGTACCAAAATACACTTGTATTTTATTTATTATAGTAATTAACCACTAGAATTCATTATTATATCACTGAGTGGATGCTTAAATCTTATGGATATTTCTATTTCTTTGGAAACTTCATGTAAGATCCCAAACATCATGAAGGTATGTCCTTGTTTAAATTTTGGTTTGAATCTATAAATTTTGGTTAAATAAATTTTCACTGGGTGTGTGAGGAGGTTTTGGGATATTCTGGGGGCTCAAGATATGAAATAAGTTAAAACTGGGCCAACCTATACAAGGAGGATGGTCGGTGCATGATTTATCAAACCGTGTAGCCTCCCTAGGAAAACCGTGTGACCATGGATAGAGGAATTATGCATGGTTGGAGATAGTTTGGAAAACCATATAGAGATCCCTAGGTAATTGTGCAACCTCACACTCCTTGGATAGTGGGTGACACACAGTTTCTGCATGGTTTGGAAAACTGTGTGACCAAACCGTGCACCCCATTAAGAAGTGATAATTCTCAGTTTCCCCCCTCAGGATTTTAAGGTGTTCACCAGATATTTCCTTCTTTATTCTTCCTTGAAAACCTAGTTATGAACTTGGATGACCCAATATTCCCAAGGGTGGTTCTTCTTTTATTCTTGTCTATTGGGAGCACCGTTGGTTGCGGATTGAAGCTCCAGGTGAGTCTAATATCCATATTTCTTCTTCTTTTCGGGTTAGGGATTGTAACTTGGGAAATCTTATTCCTAAGACCTAAAACCCACTTTTATGGTGGAATATAGGTTATGGATTCAAGGGGTTCTTGGATCCATATCTAAGGCTAATTTTGGGAGTGCGTTCATCATTTGATTCGAGGTATGTGGTTTATAAGTTATATCCCAGAGTCGTTGTGTGAATTTGTGAATATTTGGTTGTGTTCTTGGTTATCTCTTGTTGTGATTTTGATTCCTTTAGTTATATTTGGTATAATAAGAATATAATCAATGAATTAAACCCCTCACGATCCCTATGGGATGCGTCGAGGAGGGATTTACCAATTTAGGGCCACCTAGGGGTGCGCCGATATTCCAGAAACTAGAATTTGGTAAGGTTAAGTGAAGGGTTGACATGCGATAATATAGATCCCATAAATAACATGTTAACATGGTTGATTGATTTGTAAATGGAATAATGATAATTATTCCTAGGATTTATAATGGCATAAGGGGTTATTTGGCTTGATATTAAAATTGGTTAAAAAGGGATTAATGTGAGTGTTCCAAATGGATTGTAATTTTTACTTGAATACATAAGGGGGTTTAATAAATGCGGAATAAGGAATGGGTTATGTGAGTTAACTTATAGAAATGTTTGAATATGTTAAATGTGTTAATGTATGAGGATCATTTAATATGATCAATGAGTTTAGGCATATTAAATGGAAATTGGGTTAAATAGAAATGTAATGTAAATGGATAATTGTTAATGGGTTATGGAATAATATTTATTCTCATATTTATTGTCATGGATTATGACTACTATTTGTATTGGTTGTGTTTGGTTATGATATAGAATATGCATGGTGAATGGTTAAAGAAGCCCGTGCACTTGTCTCAGTAGTGTGGGGGTATTAACTAAGGTTCTACACCCATCGGTTGAGTTAGAGTGAGGATCTAAAATCCACCCCATAATGCATGGGTTTGGGAAGGGAATGAAGCTCTATCCCCCAGACGGTTGTATTCCACCCAGACCGAGGCTTCTAGGTGAGAATAATGTGGTTTTTTTGATGTGTTTATCCCTAGTGAGATAAGGACCTAGCTTATTCCCTTATGCATAGTGATGAAAGACTTAAACCCTTGTGTAAATGATGTAAATGCCTAACCCATGAAACACATGTTGATAATAAATTAAGTAATAAAGATGATACAAAATATGAAAATGGTGCTAATGTTAGAAATGATTGAAGTGGATATTTTTTACTAATGACGCCAGAGTTTATGTATTTTGTTTACTTGTTATTTATTTAGTATTTTCATGAACTATCTATTTAGATTGGATATTTTGTAAACATCGTTGGTGGTGGCCTATTGAGCTATACTCACAACCTGCTTGAGCACTGTTGGGTACCAGAGAAAATTTCATACTAGCAGGTCAGGATAAGAGAAAAGGACCTATACTAGGGAATTGAGTTGGTCTTAGGATGTGCTTGGATAAGGTTTTAGACTTGGAGCCAGGACTATTTCATGGATTCATATGTTTGTTTTTATTTTAGTTTTTCTTGCACTTTTATCACTATTAGCTTGACATGGAATATTTATTGTTGGTTTGTGGTTTGTAACCAGTTTTGGAGATGTTGATTATGAATTTCCATTGGTTATCACATATTTTTTCCACTGTTTAAATTGTTATTTGTTGTGTATTAGTCTGGTAAATGGGGTATAGTCTCCCCATGTGGTTTATTAGACCCTTTCCACTAGTCAGAAAACTATGGCATATGGGGAGGCTCACTTGAGGTCATGTGGAGACCCAACTTAGAGATCTATTTTAGTGGGTTCCAGGTCAGGGATTTTACAAAGTAGTATCAGAGCATGTATTTTCTATGACTTACTATTTGGGGATGGCAGACCAGAGGTTAGGAAAGTGTCGGGCCTTGGTAATGACCTCATGCTCGGGAGTAGTTAACCCACATACAAGGGAAAACCGAAGTCATCCAAGGTGAGAATTATTGTTATTATTGTGAATTGTTACATTTGATGATATTCACCATTGGGTGATGCACTTGTTGTGTAATTTGATAGTTTTATGATATTTATCTCATGTTCAGAATGACACGATATTGTGCATTCATGAATCATTATAGACACCTAAGTATATAAGCGACATGCATCATGATAGGTACACACATGGGATGGGTTTGTGGAACATAAAGGGTAGAATGCAGTTGACCTTCTTGAACAACTTGAAGAAAATGGTGTCTAATAAAATGATGAAAATGGGTAAAAAAAAGGAAATAAAATGTTGAATAATGGTTAAAGAATTGTGCTTAATTAATTATTATAGTGAATCAAAATGTTGGTCATGACAAGTTGTGAAATGGGAAATGTTCCTAAGAGGAAAAATTTTCACTGTAAGTATGAGAATGGTTTTGATTTAGTGTCTAGTGTGAGACTTTTAACCATGTAAGTTGGATACCCCATGTAGCCATGAACCATGGTAGGGGTGGTTGAGGGTAGTGTTTGGGATGTGATGATGACCTTTGAAATATTTCAAATGAATAGGTTGTTTATGGATAGTGGAGAGCCTTCTTTTATATGAACTATGAAAGCTTTATGTTATGTGTTCTAAAGATCATGTTTGGAATTATAGAGAAATTACACCATGAAGGTGTGTGCTGGTTGGGTGACAAGAGTACATTGCCAATAACTCTCCCCTAGCAGTGGAGTAAGAAGACCTAGTGATTCAGTTTAATAGAGAAGAGCAGTTCCATGAGAAGTTCACTCATTTTATGAAAATGATAGAAGGAGACCTAGGGTGGGTTGTACCAAGTATGTTCAATCTGACTAGAGATTTTCAACTGCAACACCCTCGGACCTTTACTAAAGAGGGTGGGTGAAAGGCAGTTGAGTTCTGGATAGAGTCCATCGATAATTCTTGGTCATTTGGAGACTCCTTCTAAGAAGCGAGTCAAGTTGGTAGCCTATATGCTGCAAGGTCTCGAAAAGTGTTGGTGGGACATCATGGTTCAGACAGAGCAGGATGAAGGTATGATATGGAATGATTTACAGGAAAAGTTCCTAGAACACTTCTACCTAGAGACCTTGAGTCAAGAGAGGGCTGCAGAGTTTATGATTTTGACCCAAGGGGATGTGTTAGTGATAGATTATGTTATCCATTTCACTGAATTATGCGGCTTCATTCTAGAATTGGTAAGAGATGAGGCAGCCATGAAAATATGTTTCCAAGATGGTCTTAGACATGAGATCAGGTCTCAGTTGAATATATTCCACTTGAATAGGTGTGTAGAGGTATTGGATAATTCCCTAATTTTAAAAGGGAACCTGAAGGGGGATTCAGGTATAAGACATGTGGTTACAAATGGGTGGATGAGTGGGGTTTCTTCTGAGGTCAGGAAGCATTATTTCTAGAATTTCCATCAATTTGGAAGTGCATAGAGTAGTCAGAAGAAGGGGATAACCTCTCAGGGTGGATATTAGGTGTTCAATTACCAATGCGGTAGGCCGAGGCACATGCATGATTAGTGTCCCCAACTACCAGTTGAGTTCTAGTCACGTGGAAGGTGGGACACGTGCAGAGGTTCTATTGGAACCCTCGATAGTCAAGCACAAATGGATATTAGAGGTAGATTCCGAGTGAGGGAAGGGGGTTAGTTACCCCTTATCAGGCAAGAAGTTGGATCTCTATGGGCTGTACCGATAGGGATGGGGGGTGTGGTACTTTGGGGAAAGAGTGCACATATCAGCAGGGTAGAACAACACTCGACACTCAGGCCAGAGCCCAGGGTAGAGGGGTAGGCCATCTTCACATAGTTCAGTCTACACCTGGAGGTGGTGAGTCTTGACCATATACTGTTTGAGGTATGATCCTTATAGAATTCATGTTTTCTAGTAATTTATTTGACATGGGCACCACATAATCTTTTATCTTTAATTAGTGTGTGGTTTTATTGGGTCTATTAGTGGAATGATGTGTGGGATTATGTCAACTAATTCTCCATTAGGGGTGTGAGTTGAGGATACCATATAGTGGAAGGGTTGTGATTTAGAGGTTTGTGGGTACTATTTTCTGTGGGACCTGTTCTTCCTCGAGATGTCAGGTTTTGACCTGATTTTTAGCATGGATCGATTGGTGTTTTATCAGGTTCATATCTACTGTTACCATCTTTGGGTAATGTTCATGTCTCTTGAGGGAGACAATTATGTCCTTCATGGCTAGTGTGATGTTCAAGCAGTCCGTGCAGGCCTAGTTTTCTAGAAATTGGGAGAACTCACAGTTCAGGTGGCTTTTATTTCAATTGATGATAGAGGAGTAGAGTCTCATGTCTTTCCCCCTATAATAGACCAGTTTTAGGACGTGTTTAATGAGGAATTCTTGGGGTTTCCACTAGATAGATATGTTGAGTTCAAAATAGAGTTTCTACCGGGAGTATAACAAATTTATATTCCACCATATAGAATGGTACTGTAAGAAATATAGGAGCTTAAGTCTTAGTTTAAGAACTGGAGAACAAGGGGTTCATTTATCCTAGCACATCACCTCAGGGATCTTTAGTGTTATTTTCCAAGAAGCCTGATGGGTCATTGTAGTTGTGCATAGATTATAGAAAGATGAATCAGATGATATTTAAGAACAGATTTCATATTCCTCAAATTGATGTCTTGTTTGACCAATTTAGAGGAGATTCAGTGTTTTATAAGATTTATTTAAGGTATTGGTATCAATAGCTTAGTGTTAGGCCTTCTGATATATCACAGACAACCTTTGGGAGAAGGTGCAACTTGTATGAGTTTGTTGTGATGTCGTCCAAGCTGACCAATGCACTGGTAGTGTTCATAGACAAAATGAACTGGATCTTTCACCCTTACCTAGATCATTTTTAGTTGTATTCATTGATGATATATTGGTGTACTCTAAAACACATGATGATCATGAAAAACATCTTTAAATCTTCCTAAGTACACTAAGAGAAAATAAGCTATATTACAAGCTATCCAAATGTCATTTTTGGATTGATAAAGTGTATTTCATGGGTCATATCATCTTAGAGGAAGGTGGTTTTGTGGACCCGGATAAAATGAATACAGTGGTGTCTTGGGATCATCCTAAGAATGCTTCTGATGTACAAATTTTTCTAGGTCTGGATGGTTATTATTGAAGGTTTATCAAATAATTATTTCATTTGGCAGTGCCACATTCAAGTTTGACCAAGAAAGGAATAAATTTTTAGTAGACCGAATCATGTGATAATTATTTCTAGGAGTTAAAGAAGGATATGACTACCACAATAGTTCTTATCTTTCTTGAGTTAGGAAAAGGGTATATTGTGTTTTATGATTCTTTTGATATTGGGCTTGGATCTGTGTTGATGCAGAATGATTGGGTTGTTTTATATGGGTCATGACCATTAAGGCCTCCTGAAAAAAATTACCCTATGCATGATCTTGAGTTGGAAGTAGTGGTTTACACCTTGAAATGTTGGCGACATTACTTTTTGGGAGAGTGATTTAATGTGTATACCAAATATAAAAGTCTTAAGAACATCTCCTCCCAACATGATATGAATCTTCAGTAGAAAATGTTGGTCGAGTACCTACAATACTTATATTTCGAGTTGTATTATACACTAGGAAAAGGAAATATTTATCTAGATGCCTCGAGTCAGAAAACTAAGAAGAAGGAATTTCAGTAATCTAATTCTGAATTGAAGATGATGGAGTTTTTTTTTGAGATACACCTAGAGGTGTAGGATGAACATGGACATATGACCCTTTCCTCCTTAAAAGTTGATCCCATGATTTTGAGCTAGGTCAAGGAGAGTCAGCTTGAGGTTCTAGAGTTTTTGGTGATGAGGGAAAGTCTTAAAGTTGGGGATTCACCTTTTAATTAGAATATTGGTGGTGATTGAATTTTTTGTGTTTGTGGACATATAGTTGTGCCTATATGTATATGGGAGGAGTTGATGCATGAGTTAAATGATTTGAAATGGGAAGTTCATCACAGTTTTACAAAGATGTATCATGATATTAGTAGGAAATACTGGTGGATGAGAATGAAGAAAGAGGTTGCGGGTTTTGTGGTGCGATGCTTTACTTTTCAGTAGGTGAAGGCTTAGAATCAGCGCTTGGGTGATTTGTTATAGACATTTTACATTACATAATGAAAGTGGGATGATGTAATGATGGATTTCATAAGGGGTCTTCTGAGGATGCTTTAAAAGAAATATGTAATCTGGGTAGTTGTGGATTGGTTAACTAGGGTGGCCCATTTATTTACAATCCAGGAGATGTTCACTATTGACCAGTTGGGCGAGTTATATGTTTGGGAGATAGTATGGTTTCATGGAGTACAGCTGATTGTAGTTTCAGATCATGATCCATGTTTCACATCGCACTTATAGCAGGGATTTCAGAAGGCACTAGGAACCCAATTGTTTTTTAGTACGACTTTACACCTGCAAATGGGTGGATATTCAGAGTGTATGATTCAGGTGTTATAGGACATGTTGAGGTACTGTGTTCTAGATTTCGGTGGTTCCTGGGAAAAAAACTTGTCACTTTTTGAGTTTTACTAAAATAATAGTTTTCATCCCATGATTTAGATGGAACCATTTGAGGAACTTTATGGGAGAGTGTGTAGATCCCCATTGTGTTGGTCAGTAGTTAGAGAGTTGAGATCTTGGGACCGATTATTATACCAGAGATTCCAGAAAAGGTTCAGTTGATTCAGAAATGCATGGAAATGGATCAGAGTATATATAAGTCATATGTGTATAGGCATCATCAACCTATTGAGTTTGTGGTGGGTGATTGTGTATTCCTTCAGGAGCCACTAAGTTTGGATCACCATCAGATTCAGATATGGGAAAGTTAGTGCCTCGGTATGTAGGGTCATTTGAAATCATGGAGAGGATCAGACCAGTGTCTTACCCATTGGATCTTTCACAATGGTACAATGACATGCATGATGTTTTTTCATGTTTCACCACTTTAGTAGTATCACCCCAATCCATATCATGTGATTCTTGTTGAGGATGTATAGATTGAGGCTGATGCGTCCTTTAAGGAGTGTCTGATTCATATCATGGACCATAGTGAGAAATTATTATGGGGAAAGGTTTTGTATCTTGTTAGAGTTTTGTGGTAGAATAATAATGTTTCAAGAAGAAACATGGGAGTGGGAATCAGATATGTAGGCCTAGTTTCCTGAGCTCTTTGATTCGGAATACTGGTGATGCTTGGGAATGAAACTTGAGGATGAGCTGCTATAAGGTGGGGAGGTTGTAAGATCCCAGACTTTGTGAAGGCATGTCCTTGTTTAAATTTTTGTTTAAATCACTAAATTTTGGTTAAATAACTATTCACTGGGTGTGTGATGAGGTTCTAGGGTGTTCTAGGGGTGTGGGACATGAATGAAAGGGAAATCGGGCCAACCTGTGCAAGGAGCACGATTGGTGCATGACTTATCAAACCATGCGGCCTCTCTAGGAAAATCATATGACCTTAGATAGAGTCTTTCCACATAGTTGGAACATGGTTTGTAAAATCATGTGGAGATCCCTAGGTAACTATGCAACCTCAATCCCCCTAGACAGTGGCTGGCGCATGGTTTTCACATGGTTTGGAAAACCGTGCAACCAAACCGTGCACCCCATTAAAAAGTGAGAATCTACAGTTTTTCCAACTCAGGATTTTTAGGTGTTCACTTAATTTTTCCCTATTTCTTCCTCCTTGAAACCCTAGTGACAAACTTGGATGACCCAATTTTCCCACGTTTGGTTTTTCTTCAATTATTTTCCATTGGGAGCATTTTTGGTTGCAGATCAAAGCTCCAGGTGAGTCTAATCTTCCTCTTGCTTTTCTTTTCTGGATTAGGGCTTGTAACTTGGATAATAATCATGATAATCCATAAAACCATATTTTTCTTTTGGAATCTAGTTTGATTATTTAAGGTATTCTTGGATCCATATCTAAGGATAATGTTGGGAGTATATTAATCATCATATTCGAGGTAGATGGTCTACAATTTATATCCCATAGTCGTTGTGTGGATTTGTGCATGTTTGGTTGTGTTCTTGGTTATCTATTATTTTGATTTTGATTCATTTGGTGAGATTTGGTATAATAAGTATCTAAACAATGAATTTAACCCCTCATGATCCCCATGGAATGCATCGAGGATGAATTTACCAATTTAGGGCCACCCATGGTGTGTGCCTATATTCTATAACCTAGAATTTGGTAAGGTTAAGTGTAGGGTTGATGTATGATAATCTATATCCCCTGAAGAACATGTTAATTTGGTAAATTGAGTTAGAAATTTAATAGTGATAATTGTTCCTAGGATTGATAATGTAATAAGGGCTTGTTTGGCTTGATATTAAAATGGGTTAAAAGGGGATTAATGTGAGTGTTCCAAATGGATTGTAATTTGTACATGATTTCATAAGGGGGTTTAATACATAGGAAATAAGGAATGGGTAATGTGAGTTAGAATATGGAAATAGTTGAATATGTAAATATGTTAATGTATGCGGATTAGTGAATACAATCAATGAGTTTAGGTATATAAAATGGGAATTGGGTGAAATGATAATGTAATTTAAATGGATAAGTGTTAATGGGTTATAGAATAATATATATTCCCCTGTTGATTATCATGTATTATGAATACTATTTTTATTGGTTTTTTTGGTTTCTATATAGTATATATGTTGTGAATGGTTGAAGAATCATGTGTACATGGATTGGTAGTGTGGGGTATTGACTAAGGTTCTACACTCATGGATCGAGTCAGACTGAGGCTCTAAAATCCACCCCACAATGCATGGGTTAGGGAAGGGGACAAAGCTCTAGTCCCCTAACAGTTTCATTCTATCTGGATTGAGGTTTCAAGGTGAGGATAATGTGATTTTTGTGATGTTTTTACCCTTAGTGAGGTAAGGACTTGTCTTATTCCCTTATGCATAGTGATTAATACCATAAACCCTTATGTAAATGATATAAATGCCTAACCCATGGAACACATGTTGATAATGTATTAAGTAATGAAGACGATGAAAAAGATGAAAATGGTGCTAAGGTTAGAAATAGTTAGAGTAGCGATTTTTAAATAATGACACGCAAGTTGATATATTTTGTTTACTTTTCATTTATTTAGAATTTTCATGCACTATCTATTTAGACTGGATATTTTGTATACACCATTGGTGGTGGGCTTATGAGTTGTACTCACACCTTACTCAGGAACCGTTGGGTACCCGAGTAGATTTAATACTTGTAGGTCAGGACAAAGGAAAAGGCCCTATGCTAGGGAGTTGAGTCGGGATTGGGATGTGAAATTATGAGGTTCTAGACTTGGAGCCAGGACCATTTTGGGGATTCATTTGTTTGTTTTATTTTGGGTTTTCTTGAACTTTTATCACTGTTAGCATGAAATGAAATATTTATTGTTGGTTTGTGGTTTGTACCCAGTTTTGGGTGATGTTGATTATGTATGTTCATTGGCTATTACATATTATTTCCACTATTTAAATTGTTATCTGCTGTGGATTACTATGGTAAAGGGGGTATAGTCTCCCCATGTGGCTTATTAGACCCTCACCTCTAGATAAAAACCTTTTGCGTATGGGGAGGCATGATTGTGGTCACGTGGAAACCCGAATCATAGCACCAGTTTAGTGGCTTTTAGGTCAAGGATGTTACACTTCATGAAATATGGAACCATTAATTTATGGAGTATTTTATCCTAATATTTGATTTTAATGCACTAATTGTTTTATAAAGGGGGAGATAAATTCCTTATAATTAAACCAATTAAAATTATTCACTCTATTATTTTATATGATTAATTATTTTGTTTAAATTTTGTTTATACTCTACATTATTTTAATTACATGTCAAATAAAATTTTAAAAAAAATTAGTTTCTATAAACTTTGATGTAAATACCTCACCTAAAAATATTGTCATAAATTATAATTAAATGGAAGCATGAAGTACTTTCTTATATTATAAAAAAATATTTATGAAAATCTTTATTATTGATTTAATTTTTAATTTTCTAAAACCTTGTTTTGAAATTTCATTTTCTTTGAAATTTTATTCATTTACGTAATGTTTTCTTTCAGAATAGTGTTCTTAAGTAAAACTATTTTATCAAAATTAAAATAAAAAATGATTAATATATTTTTTTTTCTTGAAAATATGTAGCATTTTCTATAAATATTTTGAATAAAACGTATATTCTTACCCTTTTGAACAATAGAATATTCTTCTTAAAACCTCTTAAACTGTTTGTATTCCTTATTTAAAATAACATTTTTAAATACTTCTTAGGAAACCAATGTGAGTGAAATGAAGTGGTCTCAAACATAAATATTAGAGAAAAGCCTTTCTCAAAACAAAAAGCGAGGTAATTATTTTTCTGATCTGAATAGACAATTTTTTTTATTAAAGTTTCCTTGGGAAAATCTCTTGGAAAAGATAAAAAAATTCATGGTCTTGAAGAACTATAAGTTTCATCTTCTGAATTAGTTAAATATGGAATTCCTTATGAAGAGTTTATATTCATGTCTAATATTTTAAATTAAGATGTAGTGAAGCTTAATGAATACCTAAAAGCCTCTAGAAAATAATATGAAGAGTTGAAAAAATCATTTATTTAAAAAAATTATTTTTGATACACTTCAAAGGGAGCATCAAAATATGAAGGAAATATCAATTTATAAAAGGTACTTCAACATGTTTAAAGTGGAGATGATAAGTCATATGGATTCACTCAAACAAGAAGATATTACTAAATCAGATTGTGATGAGTTAAAAGTGTTTTTAGTTAAACAGTTCTCATCTTCTTCATTAGATCAAATATCTATATATGTTCAAAGAGGAATAAAAAAATATTAAGAGTTTTAGATACTTTAAGTAAGAAAGTTTATTGTATGGAAAGTGCAGACGATCTATCTAATCCTTCCAAAAATCATGATTCTTCTTCATCTCTATATCTTATTCAAATTCAAAATTATATATATATATATGTTTATATTAGTTTAAATATCATTTTTATATTATCTATAATTAAAAATTCTATAAACTATTTTATAATTTCTTTTTGATGTCATAAAAGGGGGAGAAATTTATGAGAAATTTATCTGAAATTTATGATAAATTAATTATAGAAAATTAATTATATGAAATTTTTAAAAAATATATTGAAATAAAATTGTTAACAAAACAATAAAATATATACGGGTACAAATTTCTTTGTATAGATTCTTTTTTAAAGGGGGAGAAACATGAATGAAATTTATTTCTATTCATATATTTAAAATTTTTATATATTATTTATATTAATTTCAATATTTTTTATGGGTTTTGTGATCATAAAAATGGGGATATTGTTGAGAATGTTTTGATTCAACAATTTCATTAATTTCTCTTTTTTTTATTTTGATGCTCAGAAACACCCACATTTATGTTTATAATAAAGTTACATTAAGTGGATTTCAGGATATAAATTACTGGAATAATTATTCTTATTCTAGAATTATATTTAGTTTCAATCTATGGGAAGATATTTTTTTCTCAAAGGAAAATTACTTTGGATGAGTTTTATAAGTATTTGGAGACACTATTCATACCCTATGTTTGTAAGTGAAACGTTTGGTTTGAAAACCCTACATTTGGAGTAAAATTATGGATCGAAATATATACTTCTAAAAGTAACCATATGTTTGAGGAATAAACATACGATTCATTATCCCTAATTTTTGAATCAATCATAGGATTTCAACCATACTTTTGGAGTTTATCTCTACACATACAAACCCTACATTTGACTTGGTCAAAGATAGTGTTTTAAATTATGGTTTATTTTATATGTTTTATGTAATGGTCTTATTATAAGTAAATATTATTTTAAAGCTGTTTAAATATCATTTCAAAGGATCATGCTCAATAAAGTAAACCAATCCTATTTCTATGGGAAGTTACAACTCTATTTGAAAGTTATGAATTCAAATACTTGTGATTTATCATGCAATTTTTCTGGAGCTATTTTAACCTGAAGGAAGTTTCACCATCATGATAAATAATGAAATTTTAATATTATATAAATATATAGACATTATTCTTCTAAAGATATACACATAGAGAGAGATATATGTTCGAAAAATAATGTTTCATTGCCTTCAGAGATACAATTTGGAGAAATACATGTTTTAATCCTTGTTTGATCGACTGTTGCTGTTGCAGCTATATTTCACTGTTAATATTTTTTGTAGTTAAACAAAGTTATTATCAGAGATAAACTTTGGATACATAAATTTTTTATCATCTGCCTTGTGTTTTATCTACTACAGTCTAAATAAATACTATTTGGTAATGAAGATTTACTGTTGTTTCACTTTATTGAAGATTATATACAACTATCAGTTGCTGATGAAATGTGATTTAAACCAATATTCAACATCTACATCTCAATTTTTTTTAAGTTTCCATTTCTCATACATAATAATGGTTGTGTGTCAACTTCTCATACTAAGCAGTAGATATTTCGATTCCCTATAAAAGAATTAGAAGGCCATTTAAAATCTTTATAAGGTGTCAACTGTCTGCATTCAGTTGTAGAGGTCTCTAGATAAGGGGACCTACTAGTTAAAATCACCATGATATTGGAGTGATCGCAGTGTAGTGGACTTGGGGATTTTTGTTCCCTAATCCACTATACATCTCTGTGTTCTTTTCATTATTTATTTTTTCTACCCAATAATCTTTAAGACAATAGGAAATGATCACTTCATTTCAAGAGGGATGCTTTAATTTCGTCAAGAATTTTAGAAGGTCACAATTCACCACCCTCTTGTATCTTTTTCATAGTCATTATGAAACAACTGAAAGGTCATAATTATGTTTGTAAAATTTTATTGTTCTACAGATTCAACCTCATATTCTTCTAAGGATATGATTCTACCATGTGTTGGTAATATAGTTTCTCAAATAGAATATACAAGGGTTATGGGGTGTCTCATATATGAAATGAAAATAAAAAGACCTATTATTTCATATGTTGTTGTAATGCAGAGAAGGTATACAAGTAATTTGAGTTACACACAATGGGATGTAGTTAAAAGCATACTAAAACATATTAAAGGTATTATAAATTATTATATATGTTATAGTGGAAATATAAATTTGTGGGAAAGATTTTATATTTTAAACTAGGTTATTAATATGGAGGATCATTCTTTGATGATTGGTTGGTTTTTTACACTTAAAGGTGGGGTAATATCTTGGAGATTAAAGAAACAACCCGATATAATGGACTATAAAATGGATTATGATTATTACTTTAAGAGCTACTGAAAAAAAAGAATAATGGATTAGATCTCTTTTATTAGATAAACCATTGTGTAATATTCCAATGCATCTAGTTTCTATACATTTTGATTTGTTAAGTAATGCTGGAATGGGAATATAGGAATAGTTATAATGGAAAATCAAGACACATTGGTCTCAAACATAGATATGTGAGGAAATTAGTAGAATATGATATAATAACTATGGGCTTTATTTGATCAATCAAAAATTTGGTAGATTCACTAAAAAAGGGACTTTCAAAGGATTTAGTGTATAAAAATTCCTTAGGGATGATTTTAAATCCCTTTTCAAAATTCAACAATGATGGGACCTCAAATTAACATGTGATAACTTCACATGTATATGTTCAATGTAAGAAATTATATCACATGTATAAAGGAAACACCAAAGGTATATTACATCCCATGAAAATGGTGTCTGGTTCCCATGTGTAAAAGTGCATGAGTTAAAAAAATAAACTAAGGAAATGAAACATGTGTTAAAACATGAGAACATTTTTTTGGTTCACCCATGTGAATGTAGGAGTTGGTACACTCCAAAGAGCTTATAAATTTAGCTCTCAAACATTCATGAAATGATAAGTTACATAAAGATATAATTTTTTATATATGTAGATAAAGGACTAAGGAATTTAAATTGACTTGTATTTGAAAAATCTGGCTGATAACAAGAGTTATATGTTCAAGGTTGTGTCCACATGTTTCTCTATTCATATTTTATTTTTCTATATTATATAAAGGTTCCAATCGAGAGATACCATTATTTATGAGATTTATTTCCAAGATAGTACAATGACTAATTTTAAACATTTAATTTTAAATATTTTAAAATTATGGAGGATTGTTATATTTATAATAGTTTTTAAAATTTTTAAAATTGTTTTATGTTCTTAATGGGTATGGATTTTTGGAATCCCATATTGAAAAATTAATTAGATTGGGGAAACATTGATAATGGGAATATTTTTATTATTATTTTAAATAATAAATTATGGAAGAATATTCTTTTGTGTGTGCATGATTTCGAAATGTGTCACTTTGAAGATGCACTTTTCACTTCACACACCGCATTAGTGCTTGGTGGTGCCTTCATTTTTTCGGATGGATGAGTGAGTTGTACCAGTTAGGGACCAAGACAGAACGGGTATATCCTGTGGGTCATCCCACTTCACCAAATGGGTATATTTTATACCTTCAATCAGATCAGGAATGATCTAATAGATACATTCATTCATCAGTGAGTGTGATATGAGCTATTTATTTGATTAGGTATAATCCAATAGACATAAATAAATATGGAAATGTCACAACTTTATAGAAAAGGTATCTACCAAATTCCCTAGGGAAATGTGACTAATCTGAATGGGTGTTTCCATTACTATAAAATGGATTATAAATTGGATGGAAAACTAACTTTGAATTAGTCAAATTACCATTCCATTAACCCCTCTCAATTTTATATTCCTATCAAGTCTTCTACAAGATTCATTTAGTCTTTGTTGGTATCCAAAAACAAATCCATTTCTCTCAGACATTTTTTTTGTGATCATCATCAAGGGATAATCTCCACTAAGTAAAAGTGTAGGGTATTGATCCAACATTATATCCTAAAGAGTATTTCATGAAAACCCCTTATATTACCAATTTTTTGGGGTTGAATCTACTCTCAAGGAGAGCGACATAGTAACATGCCTCAGTGAAATCCATCTACTATAATCCCAATAAAAGGATATAAAAATTCCCACATAAATATCACAAAAATTATTAATAGAATATTCCCATAAAAAGTATCATTGAAGTCATAAATAATGCAATTAATTTGGATTAATTATAGGAAAATAATTTCAAGATGTGGAAAAATAGGATGCATTTTTTTATTGTAAGACTCTAAGTGGTGCATATGATCTCAATTCTAAAGCCCCCCATATTCGAATAAAAGACACTTTAAATTTAATAAAAAATAAAAAATGGGAGAATAACTATCTCATGTGTCAAGTAATCGATTATCTATTCTACACTTACCAACACCTCTCAAAGGAAAAGGAGATATGGGATGTAACACCCCAAGACTTTACAATATTTTCCTTTTAGAATAATTTTTTTCTAGATTTATTTATATGAAACATAAAGTTAATATTATATTACATGCAACATAAATTTTTTATTTCTATACAAGGAAAACCTATGTTAGCATTCATTACACACAATAATGACTTTCTTTGATGGCTTGCATAATACACAATACCGAGTTTTACCGAACAATAATATATTATTAAAAATATATTTATTTAATATAATAATATATAACCTAGACTTTAAATTAGAGGTTATGAATAAGATTAAATATCTTATGAAAATATATATCTTAATTCACTAGTTACAAATTAATTATAAATCAATATAGAAACCAAATTAATATAAAGGGAATGATTTTATAAAAAAACTATTTTTATGCTCCAAAGGTGTTTTGTCTTAATATATTAGAGTAATTAATATTATTTAATTATATTAATTAAATATATATATTATATATTCAATAAAAATATTTTTTATTTTCATCTAATATATTTGATAGGCATAATATAATAACAAACCCAATTTTACACATAAAAACCTATATTTTTATAGTGTCAGTTTTATCGCCTTTTAATGGCACACCTATTTGAAATCTAAATGTTGAAACTTTTAAAAACTTTATATGTCAAAATAAAATTTATTGTTGAAAATTTAAAATCAAAATTAGGTTAGGTAGAATTTTTGGTATTGTTTTGAGATGTTTCATTTTTTGATGAATAGTGAAAAATTCTAGATTTTAATTGAAAACTGAATTTTCATCTCAATAATTTATATGGTTAAATTGTATTTTAAATTGGTTTTAAAGTCACGTTAAATAAATTATATATAAATTAATATAATTTAGGCCATTATAATCAATTTTACATTTATATTGGATTTAAAAACATTTCAAACTTTTGGACATTTTCACTTTAAAAACCCGCTTTGTCATCCCATATACAGGATTAATTTTAAATTAATTTCTACCAATTATATGAATGGAGTTAATAAAAATGGATTAAATATTTTGAATAATAATAATTTATAGTAATTTTTATCTTATTTTTTGACCAAAAATCTTAGTGAATGCAATTAAAATTAATTACTGTGATTAAGGTAAAATTAATCTTAACAAGGGACTAAAACTTAAAGTTAAGGGAAACAATTACCTTTGAACATGTACAAAACATATTTTATAGAAATATTTATACCATATAATACCTTTTATATAATTTTTTTCATTATTGGTGGCACATGATGTAAGGGAGACCCCTCAATAGTGTTTACCTTTTTATATTTACAACAATACCACTCCTCCTCCACTATAAGAAGGCATTCAACCCTCCCATTTATTCACATCTCTCAATCCATTTATATCATCCAAAATCTACCCAAATAATCTTCCAAAATCCATAACCTCCACCTATAATCCTCAATTATGGTGGAAATCCAACCAAGGAAGCCTTTTGGTATAAGCCAAAAGGACTTACCCAAATAAGAGGTAACGTTCTTCAACAATCAATTTTGTTTCATTTACTTCTCCACACCTTCAATTATTTTTATATCATGATAATATAATAACCTATGCATCTTAAAAATACTTATATGTTGTTATGATAATATTTATATCTATACTTTCACACACATCCATCAAACGGGATATGCAATCATCGTTCGTGTGTATGGAGGACTGCCACATTGCGAACTGATGTTGTTCGTTCTTCCATTACCACATTTCAATGTTTTAATAATGATGCATTTATTGTTCATATATGATATATATTATATTTATGATTTATTTATGTTACTTTAATTTTTATATAGCACATACCTTTTTGCTTTCCATTTTGTGGGAATACGATAACATTGTTTGTGAATGTGTGGACTACCGCCTCCTTAATGTGATGTGATTCATTCATGCTATACATGAAATGTATTAAGGATTATTTTAATAAAAACATGTAACACATATGAAATAAATATTATAATTGAATTATAATATACATATATTTCACTTACCTTTCATTCTTTTAATATGATAAAGAAATGAAAGTAGCGTTCTTGTGTACGTACTGCCAACCGTCTCTATGAACGATGCATTTCATTTCCTATCGCCAAATTTAATGGATTATTACAAATAAATATATAATAAATATATATTATATTTAAATAATAGTTTAAATTCTATATATTATTAAATCATGATCTAATTAATAGTAAAAAAATGTAACAAGTCAAAACACTCTCGAAAACTAGGCAATTAACACATGAAATAGTGAAAATAATGAATGATTGTTAACAAACAGGTAATAATATATTATAAGAAGTTAATAAATGATATTATAAATATGAGTATGGTTCTGGAATAAGTTAATAACATTATTAAAACCATTATACAGGAGTTTAAAGGACTTCCACCCAAAAGGAAACACAATATAATATATTTTCATCTCACTTTTTACATCTGTGAGATAAATGTCATATTCACCATTCCCATTTTTTATGTGGTGTATATACTACATGTTTTTCATTTAATATATTGATTAAATCATTATTATTATTATTATTTTAAGTTTCACTTTGAATTATCACATCCAAGGTATTTTAATTGAAAATAAAAAAGTGGAAAAAGTTATCTTTGCAATCTCACTTTCTTTTGTGATTGTTAACTTTATCTTTGAAACAATCACTTACTTATGATAATTTTTATTATAAATTAAATTTATCTAATATTTAAATATTATAATGAAATGGATATTATGTTTTCCTAAATTTTATACCATATTTATATACTGTGTTCACTTTAACAATTATTTGATTAACTAGGGAATTACTGATAAATCCATATCTTTTATTTAATATAGATATTAGATAAGGCATATTGTTTATTATTTAAATAGATTAATAAATATATGATGATTTATTTGGAATAATAGTGATGGGTGGGGCCTTGACTTTATATAGCCCCTCGATGCATCAACATGTTCTCATGAGAAAAATTTGTTGGCCAAATTAAACTGGTTTCTAACTATAGTTTTAAACTGTCTTGTGAAAGGTATTGATTGTATGGGTTTTCATGTGCCTCAAACATGATTTATAGTAATTAAGCATTTCCATAATTTATAATCTAGTTATTATTATTATTATTATTATTATTATTATTATTATTATTATTTATTCATGAGATTTTTTCTTTGACATAATATATGGATTCATTTAATTCTCAACTTATTGATTAAATGGCATGTGTTTTAGTTATTTACCTTGTCATATTGATTATGACTTATCCATTTATTTTAATTTAATATGTTCTCAATTATTTAACTTCCCATGTTGATTTATTCTCATTGATTCATTATTTCTTCCACTTTACTTACCCTTACCAATCATTTGATCTCACCCTTATTTTATTTCTTTTCCCAAGGTTTTGAAGAAAGGGTCTTTGAATGAGTTTTTAAAGGATGAAATTTATTTGTTTTTTTATGTATTATGATTCATTTTCACTTTCCTAATGTAAAATGGGTATCATGTATGTAATATAGTTTTCCAAAACTACTAAACTTTTGGTCCTTTGGTATTTTATTCCTTATCATCACGTCAATGTAATAAAGTAAGGTACCAGCTCTAGGATTCAGGGGTTAGGGAATTGAATGGTATTATTTGGAGTAAAAGTAAATTACTTAGGAAGAGTTGAGATGAAAATTCCTAGTAATAAAGTTAATTTCATATAAAAATTATAGCTAGTAGATCTATCATAGAGAAATTCTATGAAATAAAACACATCATACAACACTTAAAGAAAAATAAGATGAATATAGCTGAGAGAATCATTGTCAAATCCTTTATCTATAAACTTCCCCCTTATTATAATAGTGTTGAACATTATTTAGAATAAAATAAAGAATATATTTTCCTTAGTGAGTTACTTAGCTACTTACAGATTAAGGAGGAATATAAAAGCATGAGGATGAAAATAAACCTAAAGATTATAAATCTAAAGTACTCATGGTAGAGGGAGTGGGTCCATATGGGTCCTAAAAGGGGTAAAAAATCTAAACAATCCTTTAAAAGGAATGGTAAAATTCAATAAAAATAAAGGGGAATGCTATTTCTATGGAAATCCAAGACACTTCAAATGAGAGTATTGTATATATAAGAATAAATATAGAAATAACACTTAAAAGGAGAACTTTTTTGGTAATTTTCTTTGAAGATAATGTGCTTAAGGATAGCTATTATTTTTAGATAAATTTTGGTTCTAAATTAAATGTGCACAACAACAAATCTTTCTTCAAGAGGATGAAATCAGTCATTGATGGGGTGATGCTCTTAATGGAGAACTATATAAGCATACATGTAAATGGGAAGGGTGTGGTTGATCTCAATTTTACCTTAGTAAATATCATCACTTTAGATGAGGTATTTTATATTCCCAAATTTTGTAAGAACTTAGTCTTATTGATCTTGTTAAATAAAAACAGGTTTAAGCATCTATTTGGGGTAGATAACTTTATTCTATCCAAGGGTGTGATATTTTTTAGAAGGGGCCACTATTATAATAGATTATTAAAATTAATTATAAATTTTGTTTCTCCCTACTTGGTAGAATATTTTTATTTATAGAATAATAGTTTAGGTCAAATAAATCATAAGAAAATGGTTTACATGATAAATAGAGTGTTATTACCTAGAATGGATAATTTTTTTTATAAAAGGGTGAATTTAATGTAAATTAAAATATTTAGGAAAAAATTTAAAACTATATAAAGGAAAATTAATTATTTAGAATTAATTTGCAGTGGTGTATGTGATTTTAATTCCACACCCACCATAGCTAATAAAAATTACTTTGTAACTTTTATTGATGATCATTCTTGGGTTTTCTATGTCTATCTTTTACATGATAAATATGAAGTTATAGATAAATTTAGTATCTATAATAATGATGTTGAAAAATAATATGGACTTATAATTAAATGCTTCAGATCCAATATGGGATGAGAATATTATTTTCTTTCATTGTATGAATCCCTAGGGTTCATGCATAATGTTATAGATCCCTATAAACCTCAAAAAAATAGTGTAGTTGGGAGAAAGAATCGAAAATTAATGGTAATATTTAATTCTATAATTTCTATCTTTTTCCTTTTAAGAGGATTTTGGGGAGAGGTATTATTAACTGCATGTTATATCCTAAATAGGGTTCCCATAAAACGGAAGTCTATGACACCATATGGATTATAGAAGCATATTAAACCAAACCCAATTATTTAAAGTCTTGGGGTTTCAATGAAATCGTAAGAGTACCCGAACCTATTAGGGAAAAGTTAGTTAAAAAATTTATTGATATCAGATTTCATGGATATGTAGAAAATTCAAGACTATATATATTCATAGTTATCGAATAAAAATATTTTGTAGCTGTTAATACAATTATCAAATAAGAGATTCTAGCTTTAATGAATCATGGTTTACAAATTTATTTAATAAATTATAAATATAGGAATACATATAAAATAAAATAGTATCTCAATAAGGTATTATCTAGGAGTTTTATAAAATTAAATAACTTTAGATACCCAATAAACATGAATCTAATTTCTATATGTACTTTTTTGGTGGGAACTAATGATAGTATTGTTATCCAAACTGTGATTTTTTCCTATATATATTATGATCCAAAAAAATTCGAAGAATCCATACCATATTTTGATGCATATATTTGGAATGAATCTATAAATGATGAAATGAAATCTATAACTAGGAAAAATACATGTATATTAGTTAATATTCCTCATGGTTCACAACTAATAGCATATAAGTGGGTATTTATAAGAAAAAAAGTTAATGGTATAGTTGAAAACATAAATCTAGATTGATATCCAAAGGGTTTAAAAAAAGGAAATAATTAATTATTTTCATACCTATGCTCCCATGGATTGGTTTTATTCAATTAGAAAAATTCTCACTTTATCCTCCTTATATAATTTGAAAAATCAATAATTTAATATTAAAAAAAATATTAAATGGTGAATTAGTTAAAAATATATATGGAACAGCCGTAAGGATTCATAGTACCTAGATAAGAAAATAATGTTTGTAAATTGGCATAGTCCCTATATGTTTAAAAACAACCACCAAAAAATGAAATGAGAAATTTAATGATGTAATTTTATCAAATCTTTTTTTAGTTAACCAACCCAATAATTGCATTTATAGTAGTTTCCAAAATAATCAATCCATTATTATTTATTTATATATTGATGAAATTCTAATATATTGATATGATATAAATCAAGTAAATGTGGATAAGTCAATTTTATCTAGAAATTTTGATATGAAATACTTAGGTAAAGATACTATTATTTTGGTAATAAAAACTGTTAAAAATAAGAATTTTATTCTGAATTTTCAAACCCATCATATTGAAAATGTCTTAAAGTGGTTTAAACAATTTTATTGTTCAATGGTTTTTAACCCATATGATTCTGGGAGTAGTATGCTACGAAATATTTGTAAGGCACTCGTTCAACTAGAATTTAAAAGGGTTATTAGGTGTCTCATGTATTATATGATAGTCACAAGACCTGATAATTCATGTGTTGTTCAAAGGTTGATTAGACATACAAGTAATTCAGGTGATGCATAATTGGATGTGGTTAAAAGAGCACTCAAATATCTTAAAGGTACTATGGATCACTATATATGTTATAGTTTTCATGACCCATCTGAGAGGGGACCATACCACAACTACCCTAAGCCCGCCTCCAATAGGCCAGGGGTTAGTGACTAGCACCGAGTAGACACATCCTACAAATGGGGTGAATTTTTCTAAGTACTTGTATGCAAGAACACATCTCCAAGACACAAATGCTAAAATATAAAAGCACCAAGTAAACAATGCATGCAAACTACTATATCCCACAACCAGAGTACAACAGTGAAAGTAATAGAAAGTAAATAGGGACAAAACAAGACCACCAAAAAGAAAAGAGTATGTAGCTACAAGTTCAACCAGAAAAGTAATAGGTACTAGGACTGTCATCATAGAAGCTTTTGGAACAAACATTGTATCGTTTGATCTCAAAAGGCACCGCCTGGTCTCAGTCTCCCTGGAACTCCATCTAATATTCGATCATATACACAAGACACGACACGTGAAGGCAAAGCCCGTGCAGGGGTGAGTAAAACAATACTCATTAGGACACCCTAAAACCATAAAGTAATATAAAAAAGGAATACCAAAAAGGAAATACTATAAAGGAATACTGCAAACGAAATACCCCTAAGGAACACCACAAAGGAATACCATAAAGGAATGCATAGTTAGCTCTACATAGATATATCTCTACATCAAATATATCAAGAACATCCATATATACTCAAGAAAAATAGTCTAAAAAAGACACATATTCTCTATAATACACAGAATCTCCATAAGACACATAGTCTTCATAAGACACACAGTCTCTATAATACACACAATTTCTAGGTCACAACCAGCCACAAAAGTTTTTGCTTGAAGCGTGATCATTCCGATAAAAATCACTCCTCAAGCCATTAGTCATATTCACACTCCCACAAAAACCCACTTAGGATATCTCAAAATGACTATCACATCATAAGGGTCCCAACACTGTAGATGGATCATCAAGCAGATGCACCATTAGAAAGTTATGCCCATTTGAATTTTTAGAAGGGGGAAGCCCACTAGGCCTGTGGACTGACAGTACAGCTGGTTCAGAGACTGTGGTGGTCGACCACCTGGTTCGGCTGCACCTATGGTCGACTGCTTAGTCCAGCCGCCCCTGCAGTCAACCATGTGGTGGTAACTCGAGCTGCCACGATGGTCGACCATTTTCCAATTGCCGGGATCGTGAGGGATCTCGTTCGACCGTGGTCCGGTCCGACCTCCCCAGGTCCGACCCAACCCAGTGGGTATAACCTGACCCAGTCCATCTCCGCTGGATCTATCCCAAATCCAAAGGGCCCAAACCACTTTGCCTGGGCCCAGCCCAATCCACCTAGGCCACCCACCTCCTCTAGCCCAGCCTGCTCACACATGGGTTGTCTGGCCCGATCAACGTGGTTGCCAGCCATGTCCCACATGGCCGCCACCACCTCTACATCCCATGGCCTAGACACATTCTTTGGCCACCGTGGTTGCACATGGATTACCTCCGCATATGCATCAGCCATTACGACCTCCCCCTCTGATCGCTACACTACTTCGATGAACCACAATGCCAGACCCATGTTGGTGGTCCCTTATGTGGACCACCGAGCCACCTATGATGCTTGGGTTTATAAAACAAAGGAATATTTACGATGCTTGGGTCCCAATATACATAGATCCGACTTCTGTTTCATTTTTACTCCAATTCAGGGTTCCGATTTCATTTGAAGTCTCCCAACAAGTCAATCCACGACCAAGAGGGTCCAATAGTGAAGAATACCAAGAATGGGGTAGAGAAAAGCATAAAGATTACCCTAAGGAATGGAACTAGGATTTTTTTTTTCATTTTGGACTCAATCCGTTCACATTAGAATGAAGAATGAAGAATAATTTAAAACAAGATCTCATTAATAAACCCTGTAATTATTAACCATCCTACAACGATCGTGTCACGACCCGTCCTAGTGGGGCCTACGCCGTGACTCCCAAGCCCGCCTCTAATAGGCCAGGGGCTGGTGACTAGAACCGAGTAGGCATATTACTGACATGGGAGGCATTGCCTAAGTACCTATACACATAGAACCATAACCAAGGCCAAAATTCTGAAATATAAAAACCTATAAGGAAAAAAATGCATGCATAAAACTAAACCCAACCAACAGGGTACGACGGAAGGTAAAGTACTGAAAGTAAACTGGGCTAGAATACAAGCCTACCAAAAAAAGAGTCTGAAAACTACAAATTCAAACTTGTAACACAAAGAGGTACTGAGACTATTTCTCGTAGCCATAGAAACACCTTGGCCTGTAGGGAACTCAGAAAGCTCGGTCCTGTCCTGGTCCACCCTGGACTCTATCAAAAGGCTGCTCGTCTGCACAAGACATGAGATGTGTGGGAAAAGCTTGTGTAGGGGTGAGTATAACAATACTCAGTAGAGGACCCCAAAAACCACAAAGTAATACACGAAGTAAAGGTACAATCAACTCTACACAATATATGTCTACAGAATATATAGAAAGAGAAACAAAATCCAAATATACTCAAAACCCAAACCCATAGTCGAGAGACAAGTCACATAGCAGCATACCCCCACTAGGGATTCAGTTCGAAGATTCCACGAAGCACTCATTCTAGGAGAAATCACTCCACGAGTCTGATAGATCTGATGATGTTCATCCGAGAAGTGCTGTTTGTCGAGAAAAGCCACAAGAGATATCCACACTCATTGTGGGAGAACACACTTCTGAGTGGGAAAGATCACGATACAAAGATACACTAATTACGGGAGACACACTCTTGAGTGGGGAAAGATCACTATACACAGATTATGATCACTTCCAGGGCCATGGAAGATACCAAGAATCATCCAGATTCACCTGATAGGTAAAGGATCAAAGCCTGGTGGAGTTGGTCATGTCGATGCCTGACTCTACCTAGGGTCATGAATGGATAGAGGATCTTGCTTCAGGCCTCTTGGAGGGATGCCTGACTCTATCACAGAATGTCCTACTGAAGGGATCATACTCCTGTGGAAGGAAATGATGCATTACCTTCAAGAGAACAAGAAGAAGGGGAACTAACCCAAATGAATCATGTCCAAGATATGGTGGACAAGAAGACCAATCAATTTTTCCAAAAGTACATGGCGTGTGGAAATGTCACACGCCATGTCTCCAGACCCCAGGTACTGCCCGTGTACAATGACCCATGTCGTAAGGCTGGTCGTGTAGAAAAAGGTCATTACACGGCATGTAGTACATATTACACGTCGTGTCTGACTAACTGGGGTCGGATTCGTGTGTGATGGCTATGTGCCCGTACACGGCCTCAACCCATGTATGCCAACTCGTGTAATCGGTACACGGGGTGACCCACGTTACTGGCCTCTCCTAGTCATGTGGTGGAGTACACGGTCATGTACTCCATCCTATATTCGTGTATCCCCTGGATACACACTGAGTTCCATGTAGTTGCCTCTTCCATGCCGCGTAGGGTCTACATGCCGTGTTCTGAAGCCATCTAGTCCATCCAGTGTCCTTGTATTTCCCATAATACACGCCAAGATTTGGGGAAGTTCAAACACACCGTGTGATACCTGTCTGATTCCCGAAACCCTAACTACCGCTAAGCCAGTCCACAAGGCGTGTTCTTCGGGATACATGTCGTGTATTCTAGAAATTTACAGAATCAAGGACTTCTGTTGTCACACCTTCCGTGCCACCCCATTCATTGATCCAACTGTTCGATCGCCATGAAAATCCTAGTTTGTGGTCACCCCGACACCATGAAGCTGATTCCGTTGTTTTCGGGCCTCCGATAGGTCCTGAAAACACATAACGATCCACCCAAGCAAAGAATTCTCAAATAATGGTCTTTCCCAATTTGGTCTGATTCGTTATCCGCTATTGTCGTCATACCTCCGCAAGGTTGTTGTGACGTCGGATCTTCAATTTGGGATCGTTGCGTCACAAAATGGATGTGAAACGATCTGTTGTTCCTCACCATGCGAAGAACGCATGGAGAAAATAAAGGGGAAGAAATCCAATAAAAAAATCGAGGAACGAACCTCCACTATCGTTTGTCACGATGTTTATCCACTCCCGTTATTAGGATCACATGGAGAAAAAATAAACAACAATTCAACATGGATTAAATTCCCCGCAATCATCCCAATAAAAACCCTCCCGTAAGAATGTACGAATCCACAGATCAACATGTTCGTGGTTGATCCGCGTTCATTATTTAAATTCAAAAATAGGGAAAGAAGAATCAAGTAACAACCCCTACCTTGATAAGGGATCGATCATTGAAAAAGGGGTCCTACTGCCATCATCGTCGAGATCCTTCAACTTTCTTGACGTAGTGATTCACGACTTTGACTCGTCATCGTTCGTCTCCGAGAGTTTGCTCCAAAGCTCCACAGATTCTCCAGAGTTTCCTCTCAATTTTCCCATAAATGACCAACATTCGATTAACCCATTAAAAAGGGGAAGCATGTTTTGAAAATCCATCACGCTGTGGTATTAATGAGTCAGCATTACTATCTCAGAGTAATTATTGCATGACATTAATTTATGAAACAACTACTCTGTCGTTGCGCTACAGCGGATGTTTCCAAATAAAATAAAATAAACATTGCGAATTTATTTTATTTTATTTTACTAAAAACGTCTGAAAATTAACCTTTTCCCTCGACCCACATCGGTAGAGGTTAGACTCATTATTAGGTAAAGTCTTCATCTCGGATGCAACGATGCCCTCAGATTTTTAATTCGGGCATCTGTTTGGAAACTGCCATAACAACACACATATGCCGACTCATTTAACTTAAAAAAGTTCAAACCACCATTCAGGGATCACCGAGACTTAGAATGATGTGTCGTCTCTATGCATGATCTCGTAATAATTCCATATAATATTTAAAAATAACACATGGAAAAATCTGAGACATTACATTCTCCCCACCTTAGGGATTTGCGTCCCTGAAAAGCCAAAACAAGGGCTACTCAAAAAGATGTGGGTACTGGGCACGGATCTGAGCCTCCTGCTCCCACGTGCTCTCCTGAATATTCCTATGCTTCCATTGAATGCGCACCAAGGGAATCGATTGCCCACGAAAAATCATCTCCTGCCGATCCTCGATCGCCATCGGGTACTCAGCAAAGGTCACTCCATCCTCGATGTCCAGCTCGCCCCAGTCGATGACGTGCGATGGGTCATGCACGTACCTCCTTAGCTACAAAACGTGGAAGACATAATGTACCCGATTCAACTATGGCGGTAGAGCTAGGTGGTATGACACCTCACCAACTCTACGTAGTATCTGAAAATGTTCGATGAACCTCGAAAATAGCTTGCCACCCGGCCAAATATCTGTAACCCTCGTCGAGGTGAGACCTGAAGAAAGATGTGGTCTCCCTCTTCGAACTTCAGAGGTCTCTGTCGTCTTTCAGCATAAGACTTATTCCAGCTCTGTGCAGTCTTCATCTGCTCCTGGATGATATGCACCTTCTCGGTGGTAGCTCGCACCAACTCTGGACCCATGAGTGCTAACTCTCCGGGGTCAGTCCAGCAAAGCAGTAACCAGTAGGGTCTCCCATAAAGGGCCTCGAATGGATCAATACAAATGGTGGAGTGGTATCTATTATTATACACAAACTCCACCAGTGGTAGGTGGTCCTCCCAGCTATGACCAAAGTCTAAGATAGATTCCCGCAACATATCCTCCAGAACCTGAATGGTCTTCTCCATCTGACCATCGGTCTGGGGATGGAACATTGTGCTCAAGCGTAGATGAGTCCCAAAAGCCTCCTCAAATCCCTTCCACAACCAGGATGTGAAGTGGACATCTTGATCTAAGACTATAGTCGAAAGGACGCCATGAAGCCGAACTATCTTCTGCATGTATAGGCATCCCAAGCTCTCTACGGAACTCTGCTCTCTGATAGCTAGGAAGTGGGATGACTTGGTGAGTCGATCAACGATCACCCAGATGGAATCATGACCCTTGGACATCCGTGGTAATCATGTCATGAAGTCCATTGATATCACATCCCACTTCCACTCTATAAATTCCAAGGGTGAGCTAATCCTGCTGGAACCTGGTGCTCAGTCTTCACCTGCTGGCATGTAAGGCATCGAGAAACAAATTCTGCTACTGCCTTCTTTATGCCCGACCACCAGAACTATCATCAGAGATCCTGGTACATCTTTTCCACTCCAAGATGTACCACAAAGGGGGATGTATGAAACTCCTTTAGGACCTCTTCCCATAACACCACCGGTACAACAGTGCGTCCTCTGAAAAGAAGTACATGCTCCCTACCTTGCGAACATCCATTAGAAGCATGTCCTGTGGATAACTGAGCACATAAAGCCTCAAAGCCGACATCCCCAAACTGTGCCTCCCTAACTCGTTGTAAGATTTGAGGGGTGACAACCATCGACTATAGGTAAGTCGTACCTTCTCTATCCACAAAGGAAAACTGCAACATGGCTAACTGCTCTGTCGCCTCACTTAACAGCTGCGAGCTCGACCTTCTGTGAAGAGAATATGCCACCTTGTTCCCCTTCCCAGAAGTATATATGATCTCGAAATCATAATCCTAGAAGAAATCTAGCCAATTCCTCTATCTCATATTTAGATCCTTCTGCGAGAAGATGTACTTGAGGCTCTTATGGTCAGAGTAGATGATGAACCACTCGCCCATAAGGTAGTGTCGCTACATATTTAATGCGAATACTACCAATTCCAACTCAAGATCATGGGTCGCATAGTTCTACTCATGTGGCCTAAGCTGACGTGAAATATAAGCAATCAATTCCTGCCTCTTCATCAGGACACAACCAAGCCTGGTCCTTGATATGTCACATAAAACTACGCACTTGACACTCTCCTCTAGCAATCTCCATATTAGGGTGCTCGTCAAACTCTATCTCAACTGCTCAAAATCTTGCTGGCACTTCTCTATCCACATGAAGGGTTTCCCCTTCCTGGTCAAGTCTATCATCGGTGCTAATATATGAGAGAAATCAGGAATGAATCTCCAGTAATATCCTTCCAACCCAAGGAAGCTCTACACCTCCATCATACTCCGTGGTGGCTCCCATGCTAACACTACCTCCAATTTGGCTGGGTCCACATCTACTCCATCTTCTGAGATGACATTTCCCAGAAAGTGGACCTCCTGAATCCAGAACTGGCACTTTGAGAGCTTCCTATAAAGATGGTGCTCTCAGAGTACATCTAGAACCATCTACAGGTGTCTCATGTTCTCCTCCTCTGACGCCGAGTACACAAGGATGTCATCGATGAAGACCACTATGAACCAGTACAAGTACGACAAGAAGATCTGATTCATCAGTCCCATGAAAACTACATGGGAATTTGTCACACCGAAATTCATCCCCAAGTACTCATAGTGGTTATAGCGGCATCTGAAAGTCATCTTCAGTATATCCTCGTCCTGTACTCGTATCTAGTGATAACCTGATCAAAGGTCATTCTTCAAGAACCACTATGCCCCTCTTAGCTGGTCGAAGGGGTCGTCAATTCTCAGTAGTGGATACTTTTTCTTCATTGTTTCCTGATTCAGGCACCAGTAATCCACGCACAACCTCATACACTCGTCTACCTTCTTGGAAAAAAAGACTGGGGTCGCCCAGGGTGAAACCATGGGTCTCACGAAACCCTTGCTCTGTAAATCCTCCAATTGCACCCTCATCTCACAAAGCTCTGGGGGAGCCATCCGATATGATGGTGAGGAAATCGGTGTCGTCCCGGGGTGTAAGTCGATGCAAAGTCGATTTCCCAGTGGGGAGGTAGTCCTGGAATATCTTTAGGAAAGACATCCTTGTACTCTGCCACTACTGCTGGGAACTGGGAGCTCATCACATCTACTGCTCCGAGGGAAAGGCTAGCCAACTCATGGGTGATCGGCTGCACCCTCCTATGCATGAGCCCATTCTATGCTACATGGGTCTTCTTTTCTCCGACAAAGTAATACCTCATCCCATCACTGTGGACACACCGAACTCTTCACCTAAAATAGACAATCTGGGCATGGACCGAAGATAACTAATCCATACCGAGAATGATGTCGTAAGGCCTTGATGCTGACACCAAGAGGTTCAAACCGAAACTCTCGCCACCAAGGGTAAGATCACACTACCTACAAATGTGTGTGATCGTCGAGTCTCCTCCCGTATGTGTCTCCAAGCATAAGGATCGAGTCAACGGCTCTACCAAAATCTCAAGGTTTTGCACAAGACATGTGGAAATAAAGGAATGACTGGAACCTGTGTCTATAAGTACGAAAGATAAGGTAAAGAAGACACATATCGTACCTCGAATCATCCTTGGAGATCCTGGGTCATACGCCTCAACCGCATGCAACTGTCCCCGCCCCTGTCCCCCAGCTCCCCGAGCCTGGTGCGGACCTCCTAGGGGTGGTGGTGGAAGTAATTTGAATCTTTTTCCACCACCTGCATCTCTCCCAGGTCCTCTTCCACATCCGCTGCCTGGAGGGTCTGTCTTCTCTACACTCTACCTCTGTCTTGGTGGTCCATCCACCGCTTCCCTGTCAGTAACTCGACGGGTCAGACAATCTCTAGAGAGATGTCCCCTACCGTCGCACGCATATCACCGCTTCTCCCTAGGATGACTAGATCTAGCATGAGAGACCTAGAATATCGAATCCCTATCCTGGGTCCTTTTCTAATGTCTCTCACGTCCTGATCCCTGTGTCCAACATTTGCTCCCTGCTGTCGAGGTCTCCGGACCTGTCTTCCTACTGCTGACTGTCGGCGGCTCACTACTAGAAATTCGGGTTATAGCCATGGTTTAAAACCATGGGTATAGGTCCTCAAACCATGGATATAGGTAATAGCCACGGTTTGAGAAATCATGGTAAGTTTGACATGGCTATAGGCCTAAACTTATAGCCAGAGTTTGGAACCTTGGATATAGGCCTAGACTTATAGCCACTATTTGGAATCGTGGCTATAGGTTTAGAGCCACGGTTCAAACTATGGCTATAGGTATACAACCATGGTTCAAACTGTGGTAATATCTCTATAGCCATGCTTTAGAACCGTGGCTATACTAGAGGAGGGACACAATTTATTTCCACAGTTAGAAACTGTGGCATTTAACCTATAGCCACGATTTTTAACTGTGGCTATAGGGTCTGAAAACCCATAAAAATAGCCCTCCACCCCCTACACAGCCCCCCACCCCATGTAGTAGCCCACCCCCTACAGACCCCTCCCTCATGGAAATTGTACATCCCCACCCTACATAAACCCCCCTCCCCTGAACAGCCCCCTATCCCCCTGAACAGCACCCCCCCCACAAATCCCCCCTCCTAGACAGACCCTAGACCCCCCCCAAACAAAACCTAGACACCTCCCCCCCAGACCCTGGACCCCCCCCCCCAAACAGACCATGGACATCCCCCACCCCCCGGATAGACCCTGAACACCCCCCATACCCTAGAATCCCCCTCAGATAGACCCAGGACACCCCCCAGACCTTGGACAAATCCCCCTAGACATCTCAGACCTCCACTCCCCTGGACAGCCACCCCCCACCCTCCTGGACAAACCCTGGAACCCCTCCCCAGAACCTGGACACCCCCACCCCCCCACACACACCCTGGACACCCCCCAGACCCCCCCTGGGCAGCCCAGATCTCCACTCCCCTGGATAGCCACCCCCCACCCTCCAGGAAAGACCCTGGAACCCCCCCCCCCCCCAAAAAAAACTTGGACACCCCCCCCCCGACCCTAGACACCCCCCAGACCCTAGACAGATCCCCCTGGACAACCCAGATCTCCACTCCCCTAGACAACCACCCCCACCCTCCTGAAAAGTCCTGAGAACCCCCCCCCCCCCACACACACACACACACCCCACACCTTGGACACCCCCCAGACCCTGGACAGATCCCCATGGACAGCCCAAATCTCCACTCCCCTAGACAGCCACCCCCCCACCCTCTTGGACAGACCCTGGACCCCCCCCAGAACCTGGACACCCCCCCCAGTCCTGCCCCCCCCCCCCCCCCCCGTCTGTTTCCCCTCCCCCCTACCCCTGTCATCCCCCACTTTCACCCCCTACCAATCCCCACTTGCACCCCTTGCCAGTCCCCTCCCCCCAGCCAGTTTCCCCCTTGCCCCTTCCAATCCCCTCTAAATTAAATTATACACGAAATATACTTACATAATAAGAATTAAACAAATCTAAATATAAAAAAACACATAACTGCACTTACATGAGTCTCCCTATAAGACAAACTATCAAATAAGTCTAGAACTAGCTCAAAAGTACCTACAACACAAGGTAGAACATAGTAGTTCTCATCCCCTAAAATTATGGTAAAACAAAACATCTTATAATATTCACAAAGAATATAACTCAATAAACAAGAATAGTGCACCCACCCCCATATTGGACCCCCCTGGACAAGATCCCCCCTTGCTGGACCCCCTTACACCACCCCTGCTAGACACCCCCCCTTGCACCCCCTGGACAGCAGCCACCCCCCCCCACATCCCTTACACCCCTTGCACACCCCCCCTTGCACACCCCTTCCCCCCTGTTGGACCCCCCTAAATAGCAGCCCCCCACCCCCTACTGGACCCCCCTGGACAGCATCCCCCACCACACATCCCTTGCACATATCCTAAGGGATCCTTAGTTAAGCAGATTGACCAAGCAGGTGAGCTTCAAGCTTTTCCCTTAGATGTACCTACCAAATCATAACCTATAGTTGTTTTACCTAGTGTTGAGAGAGTTGTTTCCCCAGTTCCTTTAGATTTTGTATCACATAGTATATTTATAATATTTCAAAGAAATACTTCTTTTAGATTTTAGTGGAATTTTGAGATATCAGGAACCTCCTATTGTTGCATCTACATCTAGTGATCCACCTACCTCAGCTTTATTTGATGCTGATTCGATCTAGTCTATAGTCAAATAGTATCCCCATGTTGTTATAGGTGATGTGCATTCATTTCATAAGGATTAATTGAGGTGGATTCTGTAGAATGGGTTTTCAAGGTTGACCAGTTGAAAGTGATGAAAAATATACTCAATCTATTCATAGAGGATAAGATTTCTTTAGTTGTATGGAGAGATGAAGAAATATTATTATAGATTTTTTCAATCTTATGAATCCTTTCCTATATGTATCCAATACTCTAGTGGCTTCCAGCTAGAAGTTAAAAGTGAAATAGTAAAGTGGACTCCAAAGTCCGCACTGCTACAGTGGTCAAAGTTGCTATTGTTCCTGAAAATTTGGACTGGGGCCTTCGGCCCCCAAACCCCTAGAGTAGGGGTGAGTTGCCCCCTGCAACCCCCAATAAGCTCACTACGGAGCTCGACCTGTGATAGTTACAGGCCACAAGCATTCGGCCCAACCGGATCAGGCTACACCAATCCAACAATCTCCCTTATTGCATCCCTTGATGAGAAGGAGGTTAATAGTTCCCTTTTTTCTCTAAATCTGGAGAGTGTGGCCGGTCTTGATGGGTTCACAAATTAATTATTTATGTTCTATTGGGAAAAAGTTTGTGATGATCTCCTTAACGTTATGAGGGAGTTCTTTAACCACACCTCAATGCCCTATGGAATCAACTCCAATTTTATTTCCCTGATACCAAAGAAGGAAAATGATGTGGATGTAAAGGATTTCAAACCTATTTCTATTGGGAATAAATTTCCAAAAATCATTATCAAAATTATTGCTATGAGGTTAGATCTCATTGCTCATGGGTTTATCTCTTCAAATCATCCCCCCAGATAGCCCTTGGACCCCCCCTAAACAGCCCCCCTAGACACCCCACCAACACCCTGCCCCCTGCCCTACAGACCCCCCCGAACCCCCCCCCCCCCGGACAGCCCTTGGACCCCCCTGGACAAACCCTCCTAGACACCCCACCTGCACCCTCCCCCCTACCCTACAGACCCCCGGCACCCCCCGCCCCCCTGACATCCCTTGGACACCCCACCTGCACCCTGCCCTGCAGACCCCCCCGGACAACCCTTAGACACCCCCTGGACAGCCCCTCCTAGACACCCCACCTGAAACCTCCCCTCTGCCCTAGAAATCCCCCCCTGAACATCCCTTGGACACCCCACCTAGATAGCCCCTCCTAGAAAATTCTATAGCCATCAGCAGCTTCACTTCATTATGAAAGAATGCTAAATGAACAATGCCTTGAAACTTTTACAAGAATAGTCTTTATCTGGCTTAGTCTGAATAATAGACTTCCACCACTTATAACTCGGACCCTCTAGTAGTATGGTTACAAAAATAACCTTAAGAGACTCATAAATCTAAAGATGGATAAAAATATCCTCAACCTTCAGTACCAAAACTAATTCTTCCTAAGAATCTTGTTAACCATGAATTATTGTGGGGCTACCATATTGATTCTGGGGTACCTAGGTGTGCCTTTAAGATCGATTTATTCAAGGCTTTTGATTCGGTCAGGTGGGACTTCTTATGGAATGATTTGGATCTGCTCAGATTTATGGCTAGGTTCTCATCTTGGGTTAAAAGATGCGTCTCTACCCCAATGTTCTCGGTGAACATTAATGGCAGTTTACATGGATACTTTTCGGGGTAAAGAGGGCTCAGGAAAGGGGATCCTCTTTCACCTTTCATTTTTTGTGATTTGCATGGATTTTTTCTCGCGCATCCTGGAATTTAGGAGGTTGGGGGCTGGTACGGTGGATGGTGCGGGCTGGAGTGGCTGGTGTGGGCGGGAAGGTAGGCGGCAGAGGGATGGCAGGGGGCTGGTGCGGGCTGGAATAGGTGGCGGGGGCTGGTGTGGGATGGATTGCAGGTGGATGGGGGCTGTTGGGCATGTGGCAGAGGCTGGTGCGGGCTGGAATGTAGGAGTTTGGGGCTGGTGATGGCTGGAATTGGTGGTTGGGGCTGCTTTTCAGGTAAAAGAGGGTTGGAATGAGTATTTTTTAGGAGGATAGGGGGGTGGTGGCTGGTGTGGGCTGGATTGCAGGTGGATGGGGGATGGTGCGGGCTCGAATGCAGGTGGAAGGGGGCTGGAATGCTGGTGGAAGGGGGATGGTTGTAGGTGCTGGGGGGATGGAGCGGGCTGATTCGAAGGTAGCAGGGGGGCTATTGCGGGCTGGAACACTGGTGGAAGTGGGCTAAAATGAAGGTGGAAGGGGGTTAGTGTGGGCTGGATGTGGCTGGAGCAGGGCCATATCACGGCGTGACCACGGCGTGACCACGACGTGACCGCAGCGTGACCGCAGTGTGACCACGACGTGATTGCGGTGTGAACGCAACGTGACCACGGCGTGTTGGCCCGGTCCAGTGACATCTGCAGGGCAACATATTTCGTCCAAGAGTGAAGGGAGCGGGAGGAAGTGGGGCAACATTCCGGCCATCGCCCCGCCAGCAGAAATTGTGATTAGTCAATCTCAACATTGATCACAAGACTCATGGAATACTATCACCACAGGGTGTTGTCATGTAGCCCCTTTCCCAAATAAAAAAGAGGCTTCGGCCTCACTTTTTACTATCACTGCAAACCACCATGGGGTGTCATCTTGGAGCAGGGCCAAATCACGACATTACCACGGCATGACCGCGACGTGACCGCGGTGTGACCGGGGCGTGACCGCGGTGTGACCGCGACATGTTGGCCTGGTCCAGTGACATCCATGGGGCAGCATCTTCCGGCCAGGAGCGAAGGGAGCGGGAGGAGGTGGGGAAACTTTTCGGTCATCACCCCGCTGGCAGAAATTGTGATTAGTCAGTCTCAACATTGATCACAAGACTCGTGGAATACTATCACTGTGAACTACCACGAGGTGTCATCCTAGAGCAGGGCCAAATCACGGCGTGACTACGACATGACCGCGGCGTGTTGGCCTGGTCCAACGACATCTGTGGGGCAGCATCTTCGGGCCAGGAGTGAAGGGATTGGGAGGAGGCGGGGAAACATTTCGGTCTTTTCCCCGCTGACAAAAATTGTGATTAGTCAGTCTCAACATTGATCACAAGACTCATGGAATACTATCATTGTGAACCGCCACAGGGTGTCATTCTGGAGCAGGGCCAAATCATGGAATTACTGTGGCGTGACCGCGGCGTATTGGCCCGATCAAGTGACATCTGCGGGCAGCATCTTCCGGCCAGGAGCGAAGGGAGCGGGAGGAGTCGGGGCAACATTCCGACTATTTCCCCGCCGACAGATGATAGAACAGATCAACTATTTAATATTCTATAATAAGGGATCTCCGGAGAAGGTTGTAGCGAGCGGCACAATGACGCAACGTCTAAAGGTCAACAAAATGATGGAAAATAATCATACACCCTACACAAATCATTTACAAATTCATTCACTTGGCAAAGAGTGAAAATGAAAGTTTCATGGTCAAGGCATATGCCTACTCAGGCAATGTCATTTGAGTTAAATGAGTATGATAAGCCAATTTATATTATTCAAAGAAAACAAAAACTAACTATCCATAAAACAAACACCAACAAGAGGAATATGAAAGACTCAAACCAAATCTAAACATGATACAAATAACTATCACTACTCTTTAGTTTAGAAGACAGCGCGCCTCCGTTGGAGGGGTTTTATTATATAATCATGGCATTGATTTATCACACAATTCATTTAATTATATTTAACATTTATTCTAAAACTCATTCAGCACAAATCAAATGCAATAATTTAAGCAACTAGATCAACATAACTATCACTGTGAGTTTTTGCAGACAACGCACCTCCGTTGGAGGGATTTTATTATAAAAACATGACTTTATTTATCAAATGAAAGATTTATATTAAAGAAAACTTATTCAAGATATGAAATTCAATATAATTAAGCATAATTAAGAAAGAATCTAAATTCAATTTAAATCATTCTTGAATTATAGAGGCTAGAAGAGGGATCCTACCTCAAGGTGGAACCAAACTGTCCACTTCGGCTCTTGGAGCTTTCTAACTAAAAGTTGATGCTCCACCCAAACCAACACGAAATGATCCAACGCCCTACTGAAAACATAATATCTAGTCAAAAACACTGAAATCTCCAAATACATGAGGTGTGAGACAAGTAGTAACCATATAATCTTACCTCGGATCAAAGTCTTCGGACTGAATCAATCTGAACCCCATTTTCCCCCTTCGCAGAATATAATTACCCTTTGTTCACAGAAAGAAGTAAAAGGACTAAGTTTCCAATGCGATAAAGAAAATAAAATAAAAACTAAACTAAAACATACCTTTCTCCTATGACTATACATGTCACCACCCAACATATAAGAACCACAATGCTCCATGGGTCAAATCATGTTCCTACAAGAAAGGGGAAAATAGATCCATGTTTCAAAATGATACTATCAAATAGTACATTCATATTAATTAACAATTATTCTTCCTGATAATGGTATATAATTAGTTTGGCTCAAGTTTCAGCTTAATTTGGTTTTTTTCGATGCAAGTTTTTATCCCACCCAATAATAAAAGTTTACTAGAGGACACATTTATAATCAAATAGAATACATCATAACAAAAAATGGATCCACACCAATGAAGAAGGTTGAACATGATAAGAAATAATGTTTGATCATATAGTCTGATGAGTTATAAAAGGATAAACCAAAAAAATGAAAAACATTGAGAGTTCTCTAATTGCTCAAGTGAATATGAAATTTTCAAACAATAATAAACATGTGAAAGAAGAGAAAACCATGTTTCCTCAACATAAATGTTTAGAATGTGAGAAATAAGAAAGCGCAAAGAAAATGAGGATAGATAGTAGGATCCATATCTATCTTTATAAGTGGTGTCAGAGAATTGATTAGACTTTCAGATAGTTAGACCTTCCTAATTATATGTTAAGTCACATTTCAACAATATCATTCTAACCATTTTCTTTTAAGAGAGTTTTCGATAAGTATTTCTGGATATCTCTTACATATTCTTAAATTTATTTGAAATTTAGTAATTTCTATAAATATAATTAGATAAGGTAAATTTATAAGTGGATAAGTTCTAAGGTATGAATTTTGGGTTCTAGGGAATATAAATGGAGGACTATCTACCACTAAAGGAACTTGATATTTAATTAATGGGTACAAAGATGAAAGTGATAAAGAAGGAATAATGGGAGAGGCTTGATAAGAAATCACTGGGGTTTATACAATTTTCATTATACCAAAATATGGATTATAATATATAGGAAGTGAAAACTACACCAGAATTTATAAAGACTCTCACTAACATATATGGTAATCCATCATCAATTAACAAGGTATTCCTTTTGTGAAGTTTGTTCAACATGAGGATGTAAGAAGGTAAACTAGAGAAGATCACATTAATAACTTCAACATCATCAAGACTCTATTAGAGTTAATGAATGTGAACTTTGGATATCTGGAGTGGGAACTATTTTTGTTGTAATCTGTCCTAGAGTCTTGGTATGTGATGGTTACTATAGGGATAAAATCAAGTAATAAGGTTGACCTTGTGTTTACATATGGTTACTATAGGGAGAAAATCTATCCTGGAGTCTTTCCCTACTGCCCCACCCCCTTGCACCCCCTCCCCCCTCCCCCCTACCCTGCAGACCCCCCTGTAAACCACCCCATGTCCTGCAGAATACTCCACTCCACCCTACCCCCTCCACCCACCCCCTTCCCCCCTCCCCCATTCCCTGTAGACATCCCCCCTGCCCCCTGCCCCCCTCCACCCTACCCCTGCCCCCGACCCCCCACCACCCTTCCCCCTACACCCCTCCACCCACCCCTGCCCCTGTCCCCTGCCCCCTGCCCCCTTCCATGTAAACCTCCCCCTGCCCCTACCCCCACCACCCTACCCCCTACCCCCACCACCATGCCCCCTGCCCCTGCCCCCTGCCCCCTGCCCCCTGCCCCCTGCCCCCGCCCCCTACCCCCGTGCCCCATTCCCCCTGCCCCCTGCCCCCTGCCCCCTGCCCCTACCCCCTTCCCCCTGCCCCTGCCCCATGCCCCTGCCCCCTTCCCCCTGCCCCCTGCCCCCGCCCCCTACCCCCTGCCCCCTGCCCTGCAGACCTCCCCCTGTCCCCTACCCCTTTCCCCCCTCTACCCTGCCCCCTGCACTGCAAACCTCCCCCATACCCCCTGCTTTGCAAACCTCCCCCCTGC